>CM061261.1:30745000-35745000 GCA_030848825.1 Tadarida brasiliensis | reverse complement strand
AGGAGTGTGTGGGTGCCTGCTCCTTCACTCTCAGTTTAATATATGGCCTCCAAAGTTTCAGAATGGCATGGTAAAATGATATCTGACTTTTGTCTTTAAAAAAATATAAAGTAGGAGAGAGGGGTTGCTCACTTGCTCACAGGAGCTGTGTGATAGAATCAGCCTATACTCCCAGATATTTTTGGTCAAAGAATATGTTTCTGATGGGCTACACGTGGACCATGTTTGAGAGAGTGCTGGTGTGGGGTCATCTCAAGTCTGGTCTAAGAAAGCCACCTAGAGAGACCTAAGCAAAAAACGGTGGTATCACTACCAGCTGAATATGGACTTAAGAAGCAGCTAAAATGGAGATGTATGTATTACCCTTTGGTTAAGGGAACGGAAGGTGATTTCCAGCAAGAAGATGGGGAAGTGCCCACAACAAATAAATCAGCTCTAAACATAAATCCAATTTAAAACTATACCAGCTAAAAACGTTCTTGCTCTTTTATCTCTTCTTCACCATTCCAACCCTGAAACAGTCAGACACTGCAGCTAGAACAACTGGGAGGAAGAGTAGAAGCATAAGACTGGGAGAGAAAATAGCTGGCCCTGCCCTTCCCTACATACAGACAACTGAACTGCTAGACATTAAGTATGGAATTGAGACTATAATTGAGGACCCTAGGCTTTCTATGACCTAAAAGTGATCCACAAAGTCATGCGACATGTATGATATCTATCCAAGGAGCAAGAGAAAATTGGACCCACTGACAGCAGAAAACACTGTAAGTATATACCACAAATTTTGTTTGTGTTCAAAGAAAGGCTATATGTTCACACAGGAATGTACACATATTTGCACATGGGTCTTATACAAGGCATATAAAACTATATTGTGGTGTTAATTCTTCAAATTTAACTTCATACATTTTATATTCATGTATAAATTTTGAAATCATGAAAATATGTTGCATTTTAAATGCATTTCAAAGAAACTCTAAAGCTCAAAAAAATTATTTTTAAAAAATGAGAAGTTATAAAAGAATTTGTTAACAAATGTTAATTGTCCCTTCATTAGATTAGAAAGATAATTACATCTGGGATTCAATGAATAATTTGTATTGATTGATAAAATAAATATATTCAGATTATATTTAAAAATAATGTTTATAAAAGCAAGTCTTGAAAAGGAAAAACAAAACTAAGGAGTCCTTTTTTAAAAAATATTTAAAATAATTTATACAAGCAGTGCAACAAAGGTATTCCTGTGAGAGATGTTACAAAAAAAAAAAATCTGTTCTACTCCTGTTTTTAAAAATCCCAGGTGCTCCATCCATTCAAAGCTATATGCTTTCTTATCCATCTCAGCAAAATGATTTATAATCCCATCACAGGGCTTAATTTCCTTTTACTGAGTCTGTGGTATGCACAGCAATAGACTATGGAAACAGTTCATTAGACAGGCTTACAATAGAGCTTGTTTGTATTACCAATATTTTTCAAAAATACATTTAGATGAAATGTAAAATAAAAAGGCAATTTCATGGCCAAATTGGGGTTAATCATTCAAAACATTGATATCTGTGTACTTTGTTATACACAAGAGATAGGAGCCTGTAACAGTTACTGAAGAAAAATACTGTATTTTGCATTTTTATTAATGATTATATTGCATTAGGAAAAGGAAAACTTTCAAAATCACATTTCAATGCCTGATCACACTTTACTGAGATTTTGCAATAACCCCTCAGAGGGTTTGCTGTCTACTTATAACTTCTACAGATATGACTATATTTGATAGCTAATCCTTTCCTCTTCTGTTGAATAAGTTTGTAATAATACCTTTTGACTCTTCTCCCATATTTACATGTAGCCAGTTCATTCAATTATAAAAAAACAATTTTCAGTGTTTCTTCTTTTTCTTTTCTTTAACAGCTAATTATACAACATGTGGGTTGTCCTTAACCTTCTTTTTCTTTGGCTTGCATAATTATTTTTGCACTTTCCATCAGTATTTCCCACACAGAGGACAAGAACATCTGTGTACATGTTTTCACTCCTTATGTAAATCCCTCAGTGACCAAGAACAATATCATATTCATATTTATAACCCTCACAACTCTTAGCTCAATGCTTTACACATTATATTCCGAATGCATATTTGTTGACTTCTTCTAAGATAAGAGATCCTTTCTTGACCTGAATCACAGTCCTGAAAGCTGATTCTCTGATGCCAAAGGCAGCTTTCCCAGTTTTCTATGCCTGCCTGGACTTCTGACCACTGCCAGCAGCTAGATCCTGATGGTGCCACCTTCTGTGTCCTTTAAAAGATGATTGCCTGCATCATAACACCAGGCTCCTGTATCAATAATAGTCACTTGTATACACTTTCACCAGACCCTCTGAAGGCCAGTCTTCATACCAATCAACTATTTTGGAACCTTTCTACAAGTTCTTGCCACAGCCCAGCAGACTGTCCAAAATCCCTGGTCTGTTTCATCCCATCCCAAACCCAAGCATGCCTAATTGAAAGGCATTCTGCATTATGCAACAAATGAAGGATCTTTACCAACCTCATATTCTAAACTTATTTTGTTTTATCATCCAGGCAAATATATTCATCGTTATATTTATACATTTAAATATTAATTATAGGGGATTTACTGCATCAAATATAAACAGAAAACCGAACTCTTCCTATTTCTCAATTATATTTTATATTTTATGACAAGTTTTCTGTCTTTGTCAGAAGAAAAATGTTTTTAGATGCTCAGAAACAATTGACTTACATGGACCATGTGGTTGGTACAGTGAGGGGAAAAATAAAAATGAATGAGAAAGCTAAATATGCACATTTTAATGTAAAAAGTAAAACAGATGCTGTCAATCTGCCCTGGCCGGTTTGGCTCAGCGGTTGGAGCGTCGGCCTGCAGACCAGAGAGTCTGGGGTTCGGTTCCCGCTAGGGGCATGTACCAAAAAAAAAAAATATATATATATATATATATACACACACTTATATATATATTATATATTTATATATATTATATATTTATATATATGTGTATATATATATATAAAGGGTTAATCTGAATTGGATTTAGATAGCAGTTATAGCCCTAGTTTGTCTGACTAAAACATTTTTATTCTTTAAATTTATAACTTTTATTTATTTATTTTTCTTTATTGATTTGAGAGAGATAGAAGCATCGATGAGAGAGAACATCGATTGGCTGTCTCCAGCATGATCCCCACTGGGGATTGGGCCCACAACCTGGGCATGTGCTCTGACCAGGAATCGAACCAGTGACCTCTTGGTTCATAGGTTGATGCTCAACCACTGAGCCACACTAGTCGGGCTAAATTTATAACTTTTAATTTAAAAGATTTTTTAAGGAGGGATTTAATTCCTTTTAAAATGTTTCAAGTGATTCCCATATTTTCATGTTTCTATTCACACTAACCTCCAACTCAAGGATCTAAAAATCCAACACCAAATTATTCATGTGATAAACTACACAATCTTAACACTGCTAGGTGACTATCATTTTCAGATCTCTACACATATCAAGAATACTGTTATAAAAGCACACATAGACAATTTTCAAGTACATATTACTTCAAGGAAACTTTCCCATCTTATCTATCCTGGCCATTTCATTTCAAGGTAACTTTTTAGTTTCAAAGTTTAATTATGCTGTCAACATGTTTATAATTCAAGAATTCTTATTCTATATTCCCAAACCCATTCCTACACAAGTTCACTTTCCTGCAGGAAGCACCTCAAATTGAAAAATATTCACTGGAATAAAAAATGAGGCTCTATAGGAGCCTCTAGAGCTACACACAATCCAAAATATGTCTTAAATACTTGATTATAGGCTGAGTTCATTGCCATTCTATATTGACTATAACTATTTCATTGGCATCACCACAGTAAATTTGCAGTTGAAAACTATATGAGTTATAACTTTTTACAGAAAGTCATATGGAAACTATGTTACGGAAAGTTAAACAGAAAATATAACTGAATAATATAATACTATTGGTCTTAATGACCACATATTCAGGATTTACAACATGCCAAGTATTATATCAAGCACTTTGTAGGTATAACATGACTTGAATCTCACAGAAACCAAGTCATGTAGGTATTATTAATTCCATTTTACAGATAAAGGCACTACAGTTTAGATAGGTTAAAAAAAAAAAGGCAAGATCATATAACCAAATAAATGGTAAACAAATGTGGATTCAAACCTGTGTTTGTCTGATGCCAAAGTCTATTTCTCAACACCTAAAATTCACTGCTTTCTGAAATCTATATTACTCCATGATTATTGATTTAAAAGAAGTTATTGTGGAATAAAAATGTTTAGACTTTATAATATTGAACTATTTCAGGGTTGTTCTACATTAATAACTGTTTTCTTGGCTCCTTTCATGGCATAGCATCTTAAGTGTTTGGTCCAAGATCACCAGATGGTCACTGGATAGAAAATAGGGCATATCAATTATCACCATCACAATGGGGCACATAAATATAGAAGAAGAAAAAGATTTTACAGGGAGCAGGGCTTAAAAATTCCTGGGCTTTTGCTAAATAACTGGAATACATAGTTACTCATTTTCAGAAACCATATATATATATATATATATATATATATATATATATATATGACAGGAAACTAGGAAGCAATGAGATCAGAGTTGACAAATAGACAAGTGACATTAAAGTAAACATCTTGATTCTTCTATAGTGGTCATCTATTACGTCCAGTAATTCTTGGCTAGAAAATGGAATTAAAGAGGGAAAACAGAAACCTAGATGTCTAAATACCCTAGATGTACATTTGTGATTGGACACATTGCACTCCATATTATAAAGAAGTGTATTCTTTATTAAAGAAATTTCAGAAGTGTGAGTGTAAAATAGAAAAAGCAAGCTGTCCATTCCAGAAAACTCCTGATCCTGACTATAAAAAGTTTTTTTTGTTTTTGTTTTTTGCCAGAGCACAGGCACACTAAAGAACTAGTCAATGTTTTGCATTTTGGGTCTAGGTGAACCAATATTAGTGCTCTTCTGAACTACCCCCCTAGATAACTCAACTTTTCTTCTCTTACTCTTACCACCTTCATGTTTTAGTGCATAGGCAGTGATACTGATGGTGCTACCTTTACCTGTTACAGGAAAAGGGCCTTTCATATCCGCTTTAAATAACCAGTTCTGAAATTATAGCAACAAGCTAACCAGATGTGTGGAGACTGGTAATGTCTTAGGGGTGTTGGCATCTTAAAATAAGACAAGTAGGCTAGTTTATAAACAAGACAAGCAGGAAAGGTGAATCCTATAATTTGTATAAGACAGAACTTTGAGCATGCTTTACCCTCTACATCTTCCATTCAATCAGTCAACTGGCAGTGCCAGGGAAAACATAAATTCTTCCTATGATATATTCTTGGCTTTGCAAGTCTTACCTCTAGGATGCAGTGGTTTCAAAAAAGGAAACATAATAAACTTAAACATCATTAAAGTTTTCTGCCTGGTATAACGGGTATATTCCAGAGCTCATTTAATTCATCAACTTTTTGTGTTAGGGTGAATTGCCTTTTTTTGTTCTGTTTTCCAATAAAACTCCATTTGCAATAACAAGGGGCATCAAGCCCTTTTTGAATGAATGTATGCGTTTCAGAGACAGTAACTGACTTATCCCATAGGCTACAAAGTTAGCAGCAAGGTTGGAACTAAAAAGTAGTCTCTTAGTAATTTCATACTTACATACATTGTCTTACAATATGGCTAACAATTGTTAGTAAGAAAGCAGAAATAAAAATGTAGTACTGACATGTAGCAAGTACATAGAAGGATCATGAGTTTCAGAAGACTGTTTCATAGAGATAAATCCAAACAGTGACAGGTACTAATAAGATCCAGTCAGTGCAAGTACTAGTCATCTACTCTTTACATATATACTGTGAATTTTAGGATCACCTCTTTCAATTGTCAATATATCTTCTTTAAAAAAAAAAAAAATCATGTCTTGGCTGGGTGGCTCAGTTAGTTGGAGCATCATCCCATACACCAAAAGGATACAGGTTCAATTCCTGGTCAGGGGCACATACCTAGGTTGTGGGTTCGATCCCTGGTCAGGGTGTGTATGGGAGGCATCCCATCGATGTTTCTCTCTCACATCAATATTTCTCTCTCTTTCTTTCTCTCCTCTCTAAAATAAATATAAACATATCCTTGGGTGAGGATTAAAATTAAAAAAAAGTTTCACATTACTACGGAATGTTTAATGGAAACACATAAAATGAACCTATAGAAAATATTTACCCATCTTCCAAAATTATTAAACGTATGTACATATAAGATCAACTGTTTACAATCCTCAGAAATGAAATGCAATAACAAAGAAATATATCTAGTTTGGAAATACATTCAGCCAACTCTTGGGTCATTTGGTGGTTGATGATCCAATCTGTTGGGTATATTTATGTCTCCTTGCTTTTCTTTGTTTTCTCTTCAGATGCTCATCTTTTTTTTTTTTTTTCTTTTCTTATTTCAGTGTTATTAGTACTGTCATCAGAGGGTAGAAGAGGGAAAATTTGTGAAAGTCAAATCAGTCAATTTTACCTCTTTGAGGCCAGTACAAATAGTAAAATTATAAACCCAGAAAGGGTTATATTATTTTCTTATTACTGAGATTACATTATCTGTGTTATATATCTTAACAAATTTCCAATGACAATCACAAGCTACCTCTTGGCTTTGTGTGTGTGTGTGTGTGTGTGTGTGTGTGTGTGTGTGTCTACCTCATCAGTTACATTCTTTATCTGATCATCTTTAATCTGTCTTTACAACATACAAACACAATACTTCACAATGCAAAAATAATTAGTGTTTCAACATTTGCTTTTAGCTTTAACAAATATATTAATGGAAAGGACTATAGGTATGGTAGAAGAAAATACTTGATTAAACATCAAATATAAAATAGGGCAAATGAAAAGCAGGAAGCACATCAAAAGAAAGTTGATATATAAAACAAGGAACACTGAGATGAACATGGCATGTTGAAGGTCAGAATAAAAAAAAAAGCAGACAGTTATAAAGCGAACAAACATATACACTCTAAGATCATTTAAAAATAATTTAGTCATGTTCAGAATGTAATAGCAACATCAGTCTTCATAAGGGGCAGCACACTGATAGGAAGTTACAGGGTTCAGGTCTAAGGAAGCAGCAGATAAGGACTGCTGAGAGTTTTGAACTCCAAAAACCCCGACTTGATAAGAAGGAAATTAGGAACCACATTTAACTGACATCAAGCTTCATGTGTGTTGTTAACATGTACTGCAAATCTCTTTCCTCAATATCTTATCCTGGTCTCCTTTACCTGAAGCTCCTGGTTGTAAAACTCTGCTCTGTGGTCTATAAGTAGGGACTGGCTATAGTCAGAAAACCCTAGCAATACTTCTAAACTCAGAATGACAAGAGCCTTTGAGATTTTCAACTCCTATATACCTTCAACTTTCCAGTGTAAACTCTCTGTAACTTCATTAAATGCTTTAGCTAATTTTTGTCTCATTAACGTAGAGAACTTAAGTTTCAAATACCTCAACTCACTAGTGAAACTTCATAGTCAAATTAACTCTTCAGTAACAATGTTGAAAATTAGAAAACTGTTTTTAACATCCTTTTGTTCTAATGTGTGTCTCGAACAAATAAAAATTTTAAAACATTGTGTCATAAATGACAATCTCCATTAAAAACAGACTCACTGAATTATAAAATGAGCTAATGACGTAAGTCCTCTGTGTGGGGGCTGGGAAATGGCAGTGGAAAGGAGAGTGATGAGGTAACAAGAAATCAGGTTAAACCACTAATTTAAGTTATATATAGGAGAAAGCGACTGTGAATTAATTTTAAAGTAGTTCACTGTTCAAAATAATATATTTTTTAGATTGGAATATATTAATTTATCAAACTTTATAAAACTATCTTGTACTAGATTTTTCAATACATATACCAGGCTTCTGGTCCAGAAGGCCTGTCCTTCCTCTAAACCTGCCCTCCACCCCCACCCCCCACATACACATGCACACAAACATAAAATAGTATACAAATATGTCTGTATTAGTATGGAGCAAAATGTGAAAGAGTACCACCAGGGAATTACACCTGGTTATATCAAAGGAAATGGAATGAAGGAGATGATAAGGAGACAGAGGAAATAACGTTGTATATACATGTTTGGAGGTTTTTAAAATTTATTATAAAAGCATATGTCACTTTTACAATAAAAATGGTGACGCTATTAAAATTCTAAAAGTATATATAGGATAAATTTATTTATACTCCTTAAGCAAGAAAAGCAATACATAAAATTCAAAAGTCACAAATAAAAAGGTTATCAACAATGATCTAAAAAACTAATTCAGGCCTTGGCCGGTTTGGCTCAGCGGTTAGAGCGTAGGCCTGCGGTCCAGAGAGGCCCAGGTTCGGTTCCCGCTGGGGGCATGTACCTCGGTTGCAATTTGTCCCCGGCCCTGGTTGGTTGTGCAGGAGGCAGCCACTTGATGTGTCCCTTTCACATCGATGTTTCTCTCTCTCTCTCTCTTCCTCTCTCTCCCTCCCACTCTATCTGAACAAATAATGGAAAAATGTCCTCGGGTGAGGATAAAAAAAAAAAATGTAATTCAGCATTAAAAATACTATAAAAAGTTTAAAAATAGGTATAAACTAAAAAATTTTTCATTATATATGACAGACAATTTCTGCAATTCACAGATTACACAAAATTGAGAAAAATTACATAACAATCAAAAAATAAAAAGACTATGAATGAGTGTGTCATGGCAAAATAAACATAAATAGCAAGGAAACACAAAATATAATCAACATCATTCCTGCAAAATAAATATAAATCAAAAGGGAAATAATATAGACATGTGGAAGAGTGGAAAAGAACTGAGAGTCCAGAGATAGATCAAATATACCGGGTGGAGCAGAGTAGGTTTACAGTTGTGAGTACACAAAACACAGAGTTTATCCTTGTATTATTATTTATTAATTATTGTATTATTTTCCATATGAAGAGATGTAAATCTATTTTTTCCCCACCCTGTATATGGTCAAGTGATTTTTGACAAATGCGTCAAAACCATTTAAGAGGGAAAGCATGAGCAACAAATAAATAAATAAGTAAATAGGACTTCATAAAAGTTTTAAACTTTTGTACATCAAAGGACACTATAAAGAAAGTAAAACAACAACCTACAGAATGGGAGAAAATATTTGCAAGTCATATATCTGATAAGGGTCTACTATCCAGCATATATAAAGAATTCCTGTAACTTGACAACACAAAGACAACTCAGTTAAGTTTGAATAGATATTTCTCCAAAGAAGATATATTTCTATTTGGCCAACAAGCACATGAAAAGATGCTCATTATAATTATTCATTTGGAAAATACAAATAAAAACCATTCATGCTCACTGAGATGGTTGTAAGTTTAAAAAGAAAGAAAGAAAAGCACAAATGTCGGTCAGGATGTGGAGATATTGCAACCCTTGTGTACTGCTGGTGAAAATGTTAAATAAAACAGTTAATGTGGAAAACAACTTGGCAGGCTCTGAAAAGGTTAAACAGAACTATCATAAGAACTATCATAATTCTGCTCCTAGGTTTATACTCAAAAGAACTGAAAAGAGGTGCTCAAACACTGTAAACAAATGTTCATAGCAGCCCTATTCACAATAGTCAAAAAATATAAACAATCCAAATGTCCATCAATATATGAATGGATACACAAAATGTGGTATATTCATACAATAGAATATTACTCAGCCATAAAAAGAAGTATTGATAAATGCCACAATGTAGATAAAGCTCAAAAATATTATGCTAATCCAAAGAATCTATCACAAAAAGACAAATATTGTATGATTCCACTATATGAAATATCTAGAATAGGAAAATCCATAGAGACAACAGATTAGTGGTTGTCAGGGGCTAGGAATGGTGGAGGGAAATAAGCAGTAACTGCTTTATGCGTATATGGGTCTCCAGTGTAGGTGATGAAAATGTTTTGACACTAGATAGAACTGATGATTACACAACATTCTGAATGTACTAAATGTCACCAAATTGTATCCTTTAGAATAGTAAATTTTATATTATGTGAATCTCACCTCAGTTAAAAATATATACACATACATACATACATACATACAATCATGTGCTGTATAATGACAGTTCAGTCAGCAACAGACTAAATATACAACAGTGGTCCCATAAGATTATAATGAAGCTAAAAAATTCCTACCACCTAGTGACCTCTTAGCCAAGAGAACATCATAGTGAGACACTACTCAGGTGTTGGTGGTGATGCTGATGTAAACAAGCCTATTGTTCTGCCAGTCATATTATGTACAGTACATAATATTTGATAATTATAATAAATGACTATGGTACTGGTTTATGAATTTACTATACTTTTTATTATTTTAGAGTGTACTATTTCTATTTATTAAAAAAAGTTGCTGTAGAACAGTATGCCATTTTCTGGATCTGTGGTCTGGAGCTTAGAAGAGATATTCAGGTTGGAAATACAGATTTGATAGCTGTCACTGCATATATTATATAAATCCATGGACCATGCTACATATTCCTGGAAAGATGTCTAATTTGCAGAAACATAATCCAACCAGGAACTCCAAATTGTAGTTGTATCTGTTTCAAATATTCGAATGTGTCCAAAAATACATGTCCTTAGTAACTTCTATTAACATCTTTTGACTTGGTTTGCTCTCTAGAGAACCTTGAGAGTCACCTGCTCTCTTACTCCACAAGCTTACCCTTCATAGTTCAGTCACTGGACCATCCCTTATGCCCTTACTGTATGTCCTGCTTTGGACTTGTCACATTCTTCTAACTACATGTTGCTTCCTTAGAAATGAAGTTCTTCTTCCCTGAATGTTTGTCTCAAGAACATTATAGATATATATCAGGCACAGTTTTGAGGTCTACTCACATATCCCAATCAATAGGTCAGGAACTTTTTGACCACAAATAAATGTATTTTGGAAAAAAAACAAAACAGTATGCCATGTTATACTGACAGCAACCTCATATATCTCATGTTTACCAGTTCGCTTGATTGCTTCATTTTCTCTTGTGCTTGATTTAATCTCACGTTGTTTTATAAATTTAGTGTAGCCTGAGGGTACAGTGTTTATAAAGTCTACATTAGTGTGCAGTAGTGTCCTAGGCCTTCACTTTCACTCACCACTCACTCACTGACTTATACAGAGCAACTTTCAATTCTGTAAGTTTCATTCATGGTACCCTATACTGTGTACCATTTTTATCTTTTATGTAATATTTTTAGTACTCCTTTTCTATATTTAGATATGTTTAGATACAGAAATACTTTCATTGTGTTACAGTTGCCTACAGTATTCAGTACAGTAACCTACTGTACAGGGTTGTAGCCTAGAAGCAATAGGCTATACCATATTGCCTAGGTTTGCAGTAGACTGTACAACCTAGACTTGTGTAAGGACACTCTATGATGTTCATGCAACAATGAAATCACCTAACAATGCATTTCTCAGAACATATCATCATCATGAAGTGGTGCATGACTATATACACACAGACACACACACACCATTTTCACTTCTCAGGTTGGAAAACAGTAAAACATTTTGTAATAGCCATACTGGTAAGGGTGAGGGAAAAACAAGAATTCTCATATCCCATTGTTGTGAATACAAATTCATGCAACCATTTTTCAGTTTGATATCATCCAGAACTTTCATTCCATCAATAGGAATGTGCCTTGTACATTCCAAAGGATGCCAAAACATAGTTACATGGATGTTTGTTGTAGAAATATTTCTGATAGTAAAGAACAGGAAACACCCTAAAATGGAATCATGAGTAACTTCTTTTTACTTTTGAATACTTTTTTTTCATTAAAAATAACTAATAAATATAGCTTCACACTGGTATTTAAAAATGCACCCATCTATCAATCCGCAAATATACAATTTTTAAACTCATTACAATTTATTTCTCATTTGAGTAATGATGTCATTCTTTGCCATTAAATTAACAGCACTTTCCTGAGAACTCTAATGAGGGCACAGACCCTCTTTCCAAATGCCTACTAGGACAAAGGATAAATACTTCATGGATATATTTGATTTGATTAAAAAACCTTTTAGCCATTTGGAAGTCTTGTATTACTAACTGGGAATATATGTAGGTTGTCGCTGATAAGTCAGCCCCTCTGACAAGAATATAGGGTGAAAATTAATCTCCCCCAAAGAGATTCAAGAGAACCACTAAAAGAACAACTATTGTATTTGAAGAATGTAGGACAGCAGAATTATTTTTTTTTACCTATAATATGTATATTAATACTCGAACTTTTTATACAAATGAGGATTGTTTCTCTTCTTGAGAAAGTACTTTATCCCATTAATATTACTGTGGATGAAAACTATTGTGTGCATATCATTTCTGAATCTGCACAATGAACTGAATGTTTATATCCCCTTAAAATGCATATGTTAAAATTCAAAACCCCAATGTAATGGTATTAGGAGGTGGGGTATTTGATAGGTAATTAGGTCACAAGGTGAAGCCATCATGAATGGGATCAGTGACATTATAGAAGACACATCAGAGAGCTTTCTAACTTCTTCTATGTAAGGACACAACAGGAAGTTGATTCATGAACCAGGAAACAGCCCTCACAAGACAGAATTTGCTAGCACCTTGATCTTGGACTTCCTAGCCTCCAGACATAAATGTTTGCTGTTTTAGCCATCCAATCTGTGATAATTGTGTTACAGCAGTCCAAATGGACTAAGATAGCCTGCATCATTTCAAACTAGACAACATAAGTGATGGGAAAGTACTGCCTTCTTCAAAGATGGGTTTAATGTTTTAAAGGGTTAAATGTTAATCGAAGAGAGAAGCTACCAAAATCTGAAGTATGATTATAGTTACCAATTATAAATAATATCAGTCTTTTTCATGTGTGGCTTATACTACAGTTCTGAGAACAGTTCTGAAGTAGGAGTTACAAAAATGGTTTTGTAGAGCAGGAATACTGAAATAAGAATACAGACCCTCGAGGCATCACTGTAATACCGTGGAGTTACTACGCTTGCTGATGTCTTTTTAAAAATCTCATTATTTTGTAATCACACATACATATTCTAAAACCAAGACACTGTCACATGTGAAATTATCCTTCTGAATCCTTATCTGTAAAATCAGACAAAATAATTTGCAAGCCATCCAGATGTTCTGTGTTGCTGTACTTATCATCAGAGATAGGATAAGGAATATCACTCACCTTCTAGTCACCAACTCCAATTCTCATTTCACATCTTACCTAGTCTACCAAAAACACTGAAAAACTGAGTCGATCACTCATCTAATTACTTTTCTTTTTTATCCTCACCTGAGGATATATTTTTATTGATTTTAGAGAGAGGGGAAGGAAGAAAGAAAAAAAAAGTCGATCGGTTCCCTCCTGTACATGCCCTGACCGGGGATCGAACCCGAAACCTTTTGGAGTATGGGATAATGCTCCAACCAACCGAGGCACCTGGCCAGGGCCACTCCTTTAGTTTCTTACATCATTTTCTTCATAGCTTCAAAGAGTCCATTCGTTCTTCTTCTGCATCACTGGCTACTATTTTTTAGTCTCCATTTCTGGTTGCTCCCCATCTGCCTGAACTCTAGAGAGTGGCAGAACCCTTTTCTTTTCTATAATCACATCCTACATGATCTTGTCTAAAACCATGTATTTAATTACTGTACTTATTTCTGTTAATTCCCAAAATTACATCAGCAGGCTCAATTCTCTACTTAGCATCTTGGATATTTAATAGTCATCTCTAACTTCACATATCCAAACAATGCTCTTTCCTTTATTTTTAAAGGCCACTGGATTTCTTCTTCTTCTTTTGATCTTACAGAGAGGAAGGGAGAGAGAGAGAGAGAGAGAGAGAGAGAGAGAGAGAGAGAGAGAGAGAGAAACATTGATATGAGAGAGAAGATCGACTGGCTGCCTTCCATATGCTCCCCGACTGGACAGCAAACCCGCAACCTGGGTATGTGTCCTGACCGGGAATCAAACCTGCAACCTTTTAGTGTTTGGGATGATGCTCCAACCAACTGAGCCACACCAGCCAGGGCAACAATGCTTTTTCATACCCACATCTGTCCCTCCTACAAATTACCCTATCTCATTAAATAGGGTACCTCTACTTTTTCAATAGCTTAGGCCAAAACCTCAGGACCATCCCCAAATCCTTCCTTCTCTTCTCACATCCATTTTGAACAAAGGCTGCCATCTCCACCTTTAAAATGTATCCAGAATCCAACTGCTTCTCACCATCTCTACCTTGACCACCCTATTCAAACCACCATCATCTCTAGTCTGAACTACTAAAACATCAGCTGATTTGATGCTCATGCTTCCATTCTTATCTCTCTACACTAAATTGTCATGCTTTCTTTAAATCATTAGATCACTGCTCAAAATCCTTCAAGGGCTTCCCACCTTGCTCAAAGTCAAAGTGAACCTACATGAGCTGGCCTCTCGACCATTTATCTAGTCTTACCTGTCATACTCTCACCTCACTCACTCCACTCCCTGCATTCTTAGAGTAGGTTGAGTATAATCATGTTGAATCTGCTGCCTGGAGTAATCATATATTAGATATACACCTGAATTACACATTTCATTGTGTGTTTGTGAGGGGGTGTCTCTGCTCACATATTATTTCATTAGACAGCTCTTCCCTAAATACTATATATGTAAAATAGCACCCTCTGGTCACACTCTATCTCTGTTACTCTGCTTTATCTTTCTTCATTGCATTTATAAAAGTATAACATAATATATTTATTGGCTTATTTGTTTATTGGCCAATTCCCTCCTCCCTCCATCAGAATATTGTTGTTAAAGCAGAAATATTGTTTCCTACTATATCCTCTGTGCTTAAAATAGTGCCAGGCAAAAAGTAAATACTTGATAACTATTTGTTAAATGAGTACACTAACTCCTATTTTATCATATGCAACAGAAATCAACAAAACAATATAAGGAAAAAAACACTTTTAGGACATATGATGTGTTAGGTACAACATGTAAACATAGAAACATGTTTACCTGCAAAAAAGCTATATCTGAAACTTGACATAGAAACACTCACTCCACTGTTGCAGGCAATCAGCAATAAAGCTGCCCAGGGTCATGGATTGAAGAACAGTTATCCACAGGAAATTAGAATCCTAGTCTGTGCTACATATATAAATGTCTGGTTCAAAGTCACATTATGTATAAGGCATAGGGACCCCAACTGAAAAACTAACTTAAAAACTGGTCTAAAATCAAGGATATATCTAGGATCCCTGAAAAATTAAATTAAAACTATCTTGTAGGAATACTTCTATAACTTCTAACACACAGGACTCTGGTAGGAAACAACCTACACTGATGATGAACATAGTAAAACAACAACAAAAAACTATACACACACACACACACACACACACACACACACACACACACACACCACAGAAGATGGGGAATGTTAACTGCTACATGAATGGGAGAATATATACCCTAAACAAATAAAAACAAAGCAATCTGAGTATTAAGATAAGCAAGTTTAAAATGTTTTCTAAGGTACATAAATCAAGAATAGGACAATGTGAAACAAGTGAACTTCATAAAGAATGAAAAAAGACTACAAATGAAAACTCTCAATAAAAGAAAGAGAAGAGCTATAAATTAGGGTCAGCTAAAAAGAGATATGAGGCAGACATACAGTATGGGAAGAAAAAAGATGAAATGCATAAAAGAGGGATTTAGGGTGTAAGAATGAAAAGATACATCATATATCTAGTAGGAGTCCCAGGAGGTGAGAAAAAAGAAATGTGAAGAGGCAATATTTATAGAGAATAAGATTGATAATTCTCCAAAATTAAAAAAAAGAATCCTCACACTGAAGAAATGGGAGGTTATATTTATGTACAGATACACATACTACATGCATATAAATTCACACCTGTACACATTCTAATAAAACTCTATAACACCAAAGACAGAAACAAAATCTTCAAAGCTAGCAAAAAGAAATCAAAGATTGCTATAGAAGCAACAATTAGATGGACAGCCAACTTCTCATCAGCAACAACAAATGATATAAGATAATGAAATATTATCTAATTATTGAAGAAAACTAACTGTTCACCTAGAATTATATACCCAGAAGTCTATACCTAGAAATCTAAATTATTAAAGAGTGAAGATGAAATAAAAACATTTCAGACATAAAAGGAATGAGAATTTCCTTCCACAGACTCTGACTAAAAATAAATTTTGGCAATAAAGAATTAGAAGCAAGAAAAATTAATGAACATAGAATTGATAATAAACACTGATTTTTAAAAGTTAGAGTGACATTTTGATTTGAAGGAGGTTAAAAATAAAATGGATATAAAATATTGGACAATATGATAATTTATGCAAGAAGGCATATTGAATTTAAAACATTAAAGATATGTTTACTTAGGACTTTGTTAATCATGTAAGGATAGCAACTCCCAAAATAGTAGAGGAAATGGACAAAACTATGAACTAGAGAAATATGCACCAAATTCATAAATGAAGTAGCCTCTCAAAAAAGAGATGGTGGCAGGACTAAAGCAGAAACAAAGGGTACTTTGACCATACATTTTTATAATGGAATGTCACATTTTCAATAAAAAATAGTATTGAATAAAACTATAAAAATATTATTTTTCTTGAGAAAACAAATGTTTCTTTCTTTCATTGCAGATGTAGGCCTTATCTTTTCTTTCTTTCTTTCTTTTTTTTTTTTTTTTGAGTAGCAAGGCTACCTCCATAGGGTCTCAAGTGAGGAGTATAAAAGTATTTTGATTGTAAAGCCTCAAGAATTGCATGAACTGGAAGAATTTTAATCTCCAGTTGATTTCTCACTTAATTTATAATGAATATAAAATCAAACTGGTTTTCAATTTTGATCCACTCTAAGGAATGACCAGTCCAATTTTACACCTTGACTCTAAAATTGTAGGACACAAGCACAAGTAAATCAAAATAGTCTGGATTTGATTTCAAAAATATTCACGAGGTTGCAGCTCAGAGACAAAATAAAAGAGAGGGGTAGAAAAATAAATCTTTCCAAATGAATATGAAGGATTTCTTAGGCAATTTGGTTAGATATGCTAAGCAACCTGGTTTTTATGTTCAATTAAGCCACTCAGTTTGAAAATTGTATACACCAATGGGTCAACTTACAGCCAGTCCAGAAGCAGTATTTCAGTTACAATTTTTAAAAGTAGTCCCATATATGTGTTTTCTCCTTACATTATGTTCCTTTCCAGAGAAAAAGAAAAATTAAACCAATAAAGGATGGGGTAGTTCCAAATGGCTATGTTGTTCATGCACTTGTAAATGATATCCATAGCTTTTAAAACCAAAAAATAGTGTGCATGTCCCAGTGAATCTGCATCAGATGAGTTTAGGTTGAAAGGAAATGATACCAAATACAAGTAGTTAAATGAATCGTGAAGAAAGTGTAATCTACACAGATAGACCATGTTATGCAATCGCTCTACTCGTAGAAGCCTTTGAATAGGGCAAAACATCTCCCTTATCATTTCCAAAAATAAATGCAGTTGGTTGTTCCATTGCAGTTGGATGAGGTGTTTCTTTATAACATCTGTCAAGGCATTTTAAGCGGGGAAAAATAAGTTACCTTAGTTATGATGGAGGCAATATAGGTTAGTGGTTCAGAATGGGTGCTTAGGAATCCCAGTCGTCTGGAATCTGAATCATGGCCTCACTACTAGTTGTGTAAGCTCGCACAAGGTCAACCACTGTGTGACTCTTTCCTACTCTGCAAAAGGGAATAACTGCAGCAGTTAAAACACCTGATATAATAAGTAATCAATAAATGTTAGATATTATCATCATCATTTTAATGTGGGGATATAAACTGCCAGGAAAAGTATTCTTATATTATAATAACCAATCAAGTACAATTTTACCATTAGAAAGAGATGCTTCATATATTTGGTTGAAAATGTATTTATTCAAGGTCCTAATATTAATCCATAATGTGTAATGTACATTAATGTTAAACTACTCACTACTGGTGAAAATAAGGCTCTCGACTCCATATTTTTAAAAAAATTTCATGTAGGCTATTTTCTGCAAACTGTGCTGTTTGTGTATTTGTGACAAATATTTATCATTATGCAAAATAAATATTTCATTGTATAGTCAACATCTCTTTCATATTTTAAGAGCCGTAATTTAAATATTTTTTTAAAAAGAAATATTTTTAGTACAATTTTAGGCTTTACTAAGTTAAATGTACAGCTGTTCATAATATAAATTTTATCCCTTTCACATTTGAAATTATTAGTCTGGAGATATAGCTTTATGTAGGCTTATATAACTACATACCTTTGTTAAATCTCCCTAGCCTAGAGAGATATGATTCCTCTGTTGAGACTGGCGCTTTTACCAAGTTCCAATTACCAACTATAAACAGAATTAGTGTAGGGTTGCTTTCCCACATTTACAAAAAGTAAAACTTTGTTTAAAATTACTTTGATTCATATTTGACTTTTAAAACCTAATAACCAGTTTATCCGGATAAATTAAAAGAGCAAATATTCAAGTGCTCTGCATAAGCAAAACAGTGAGCAAAAGGTGCAGCAGGTGTATCTGAGCTGATGAGTGAAACTGACCTTCCAAAGGAAGGGAGAGGCAGCTGCACTCATTCTAAGATTGACCAGAATGCAACCTAGCTGTAAGGCCCAAAAATAATCTATATGTGTGTATATGTTTTTCTGGTAATGAAGATGTGTGAATCTGTATGTGTGTGTGTGTGAGTGTGTGTATGTGTGTGTGTATGAGAGAGAGAGAGACAGAGACAGAGAGTCAGAGACAGAGAGAGACAGAGAGAGACAGAGAGAGAGATGAGATGTGACACTGGTAAAAGCTAGAGAAATAGAAGCCAT
The DNA here is from genome assembly GCA_030848825.1 of Tadarida brasiliensis. Classification (NCBI taxonomy): domain Eukaryota; kingdom Metazoa; phylum Chordata; class Mammalia; order Chiroptera; family Molossidae; genus Tadarida; species Tadarida brasiliensis. The sequence goes on along the minus strand of CM061261.1, from coordinate 35,725,921 downwards.
TCAATCTGCAAAGAAACAAAGGATATAATAATAGAGCACACGGAGCACAGCACATACTAAAAACATGCTGAGAATTTAACCTAAAACAATTAAACAAGATTAAATAAAATAATGTTTAATACAGGACAGCTTTGTAATTTTGTTTGAAAGCATAACTGTATACCCTCAGAAAATACATACTTATAGATGAAAAAGGAATAACTAATGTATACCCAAGAAGATTCCACAAAGTACTACCAGAGACTTTGTTCTGAGACTCAGGGCAGTCTTTAGTCAAAGCTTCAAAAATGTAGCCACGTGATTCCTACTGTTCACTCACAAACAGGGTTCCAGAGTTAACCCTCACATTGCACCGTTCCATTACCTTCAGCCTCTAGTGAAATTTCACAGTAATATCAGATCAGGATAACTCATATACTGAATATTTACAACATGCCAGACACTATACCAAGCGCTTCCTATAAATTATGTAATCCACACAATAATCCTATGGCTTAAGTACTATTATGAGGCCCATTTTACTAAGAAGGTAACAGACATGGAATTGAATATTATGCCAAAATTATACAGCTAGGAAGGGGTAGAATCAGTATTTCAACCCAGGCAGCCTGGTTCTGAAATCAGGATCTTTACCACCACATACACAGTGCAGGAAAAGAACAAAAGAAAACACAAGAAAAGCAACGTAAACCAAGTTGTCACTATCTCCTGTCTGCAGAAATGAAACAACCTCCTGACTGGTTTCTTAGCTTCTGCACTTGTCTGCTACTTCCACTTGTTCATCACGTAGCAGCAAGGAAGATACTTTTAGAATGTAAATCAGTTATTACAAGGTTAATCAAAACTCTAATTGCTTCCCATTACACTTAAATTCCATTTTCCTATAGCCTAAAAAGCCCAACAGTGACATGACCCTGCCTTTGCTTACTTAACAAATCCCATCTACTACTTTCCTCCATAGCCTGGTCAGTCCCAGGTACAATGGACTCCCTGCTATTTTTCAAACATTCCAAGCTTGCTCATGCTTCGGGGTCTTTGTACGTACTGTTGCCTCTGCCTGGAACAATCTTCGGTCATATACTCCCATGTCTTGCTCCATCCCTTTATTTAGGTCAAATAGCACCTCCACAGAGAGGCCATCCCTGACAGCCTTATGCAAAAAACTCCTCTGTCAATTCTCTCTACCCTCTTACTCTATTTTATATTTATTTATGATACTTATAAGTAACTGAAATTATATTATATGTGTATTTACTTATTAATTTTATTATCTGCCACTAGAATGTAAATTCATAAAGACAGAGCATACATATTACCACTATAGACAGTATGTCTATAACAGGCTTTTGGTAAAATTTATTGAATGAATGAATAAATTATATACATATATATTACTTAGATAATAAAGTTAACCTTCAGGAACCTTCTTTCCCTAAGTTTCACACACCTGAAGATATATGGTGTAGGGCATGAGAAAAAAAAACAATAATGAAATATGAAATAACTGATATTGTTAACCACGGAGAAAATAAAGATGACTCACTGGTAATTAAACACATAAAGTTATGAAGAGAATGAAAACCAACTGTACTTCAAAATATACTGAAAGCAAAGAAAAAAGAAAAGAAAGAAAATTATTGCATTTAATGTGTTTACTTACTAGACTAATGAAGACATTTTGACACTTGTAAGATTATCAAAACGGATTAATCAAACCAGATGTTTAAGATGCCTTAAGTAAAGCCTTCAAATTAGTTCTCCAACCCTTGCCCCATGCACCCTCCTCACAAAAGAAGCTAAAAACAAGTCTGCAGTTTATCTCAAACTGAGCATAGTCCATCATGCTTCCCACATAAAAGAAATCTTGAAATGAGACAGCTTTATGCTCCTCTGCACTACTCTAGTTGAATAAAAATATGAAACAAAAGACGAAGAAACCTGGAATGAGGTGAGTCGCCATGTAGAGTTAACTTTCTAGCAGGCTGTCATGCCTGCACTTCTTTAGTTCTACAATTGGGGCAAACAGTATAAAGTTGATGGATAAACTAGAAATATTTTCCTTGTCTTTGCCCCTACGAGGCAAAATGTTTCCTGCCATGAGATAAATAAAGAATAAATGTGTGTGCCATTTAAACACAATTCATTCATAATGGCATGTGATTGTATAGCATATTCTATTTTCAAATATACTTAGAATCCCTTGTCAATCTTGTACTCCAAGGTACTTTCAAGTCATATTCTACCTCCTAGTATTATGAAATATTTAGAATAATATAGAAAGGATAGGTAAGCTTATTAAGAAAATTTTAAAAAGTAAAATATTTCTACCTTATATAGATAATAACCACCACAAAAACATTGGATGACTACTGTTTAACTTATCGAGTTATAATTTTTAAAAAATATCCTAAGGCACAATTTTATTTAAAATATTAAATGAATAAAAATATGGTATGATTATGTACTTTAAATTAGTTAATACTACTTTACTTTATTTTGCATTAATTTAGAAATCTAGGTAAGAGTGTGAACTATAAAGTTTACATTTTATTAAAAATGTAAACCAGTTTAAGTGCAGAAAAATTGCAACATACCATAAGAAGCTTTTTAAATAGAGTAAACAAATATCTGAAAGATAAATGGCATATATATGTTGACACAAAACATGTACAATTTCATAAGGATAATAAAGCAATTTATAGAACCAACCCCCAAATATGAAAGATACGCCACTGAGAGTGAACAAAAATGTCTGAGAAGCCCTGGAATTACATGAATATCATTTCAAAATTGCTTAAAATCAAGTACTACCTTAAATCACTAGAGAATTTTGGAAAAGTATATTACTATTAATAGCAATTGATAGTATATGTGGGCTTTTGTTTATTTATTTTTAAGTGAGATTTATTATTGCTTTTATTAAAATGGGAAAATTTCCAGTTTACAGAAAAATTTAGCAGAAAATAGATTTCCCATATACTCTCTCCTCCACCCACAATTACCCCTATGATTATTATTTTTTATAGTATTTATTGTTGACAGTATTACAAATATGTTTTTCCCCCATTAACCCCTTCCTCCCTGCTCCCACCCCACTCCTGTTTTCCACAAACTATTGTCTGTGTCCATTGGTTGTGCATGTATGCATTTAAGTTCTTTGGTTTATCTCTTCCCAACCCTCTTCACCCCCCTTCCCTCTGAGGTTTGTCAGACTGTTCCCTACTTCCATGTCTCTGGGTCTGTTTTGATCAACAGCTTATTTTGTTCATAATATTCCATAAATAAGTGAGATTATGTGGTACTTGTTTTTCTCTGACTGGCTTATTTTGCTCAGCATAATATTCTCCAGGTCCCTCCATGTGTGGTACCCCTATTATTAACATCTTACATTGATGTTAATTATCAATTGCTATAATTGATAAATCAATATTGATATAATGTTATTAACTAAAGTCCATAGTTTCCACTAGGGTTCACTCTTTGTGCTCTACAATGACTTTTGCCAAATCCGTAATATCATATATCCACCATTACAGTACCACATAGTCATTTCACTGCCCTAAAAGAGCCATGTGCTCTATCTATTCATTACCCCAAACTGGCTTTCTTTTATGTAGTATGGGCAGTTAAGGTTTCTCCATGTCTTTTCTTGGCTTGATAATACATTTATTTACATTGCTGAATAATACTCCATTGCATGAGTGTACAACAGTTTATTCACCTTTTGAAAGACATCTTGATTGCTTCCACATTAGGTCAATTATGAATAAAACTACTATAAACATTCACATGAAGTTTCTTGTCTTCCAAAGTGGCCGTATCATTTTGCATTTCCACCAGCAATGAATCAGAGCTCCTGTTACTTCACATTCCCACCAATTTGGGGCTTAGCCATTAAAATAGTTATGTAGTAATTTTAATTTATTTAAATTTGCAATTCTTTAATTAAATATGATGTTGAATATATTTCCTTATGCTTACCTGTCATCTGGTATCTTTTGGTGAAGTATCTGTTCAGATTTTTGCACACTTATTAACTAGATTATTTGTTTTCATATTGTTGAGTTTTAAGAATTCTTTGTATATTTTGGATCCTGGTTCCTTTCCATATATGTTTTGCAAAGCTTTCCCACAGTCTGTGGTTTTTCTTTTCATTCTCTTAATAGTACCTTTCACAGAACAAAAATTTTTAATTTTAATGAAGTCCCACCAATATTTTTTTCTTTTATGAACCATGTTATTGGTATTGTATCTAAAAGCTCATTACCAAATCCATGATCACCTATATTTTGTCCTATGTTATCTCCTAGAAATTTTATAGTTTTGCAGTTTATATTTGGAATGTGTTGAACCTTTAGTTGGGAAGAACTAACATCTTAGCAATATAGAGTAGATTACTTGTAATTAATTTTTAAAAGCAAAGAAAATTTTAAAAGCCCTGCACCAGCAGATCCTCAAAAATGTAAGGCCGGTATCACAATCCTCCAAATACTAAATTCTTACAAACACTCAGTTAACAAAGATCCTACATATACGAAAAGGTACTGTCACCAAGACCTCTGCGAGGACTACACCCTCATTGATCCATCATTGATCCTATAGAACCACTGAGGTCCTCTACTAAGGAGAGGGTCAACATTCCTGATGCTCTTAGGCCCTGGAGGCCCCAACTTTCCTCTGTTTATTCCTTGAGCTTTGCAACTCTCCATGAAGCTTCAATATCCAAACTCGGATCAGCAACCATTTTTCTCACTTCTGCTCCAACTACACACATATCCTGCCTACTCATTCCTGTCAAACTTTCTCCATGCTCAAGATCCAGAGAAATACAAAGAAAACCATAACTTAGAGTGGTTTTGGGAATTAAAAAGTCACAACCACCATTAAAACATTATTTTCAGCTACACCATAGTTTGAATAGATTTTTGTGGGTGGGTCTGGGAACTTGCCATTTATTACACTAGTTCTTTAGAAAAAGCATTCTAAATTTCAAACAACTAGCTTATAAATAATATTTTGGATTACCTAAGTTTGAGACCACTTGTTCTCAACATTGAAACAGAAAACTGAAATCAATACTCATATAGAATCTCATTATAAAAGCCTTTATTTTGAAATATTGATTGATTAGTCTGTTATAATTGTACTAAAATCAAGTAGTTTCTACCTTAGCAAACTACACTTGCAATGTGATTGACATAAATAAGGTTGTATTAAAGGCTTAAATGGTGATATTGATATAAAGATTTAAAGTACATACTTTAAAGTAAAATTGCTTTATTTTTACAATACACAGGAGGCTGTGGGAATCATATTTGAAAAGCTTAGTACAGTTAAAAAGAAAGGAATATATATACTTTTTCAAAGAGAATAACTACATGCTAATATATATATCTATCATATTTGAAAAATAAGTCCAAATGTCAGAGCAGGCTATTAGATGAATCAGATTTTATTATTCCCATAATATCTCTCATATATTTTTTAAAAGCAGTTATGTTTACAGTCTAAAGGCTTCTGATTTAAGTTCACCTTTCCAAAGTATGTATGTGTGTGTGTGTGTGTGTGTGTGTGTGTATATATATATATATGTGTATATATATATATATATATATATACACACACACACACACATATATACACATATATACTTCTTTTCTGTAATATTCTAAGCTACCAAAATACAACCAATGAAATCATTTGATGCAGTTTTTAAGGTAGAATTATTTTTTTCCACTCTATAATTATTCTGAAGAGGAAAACAAATTATTCTACCATTAGAGAAAAAAATGCTAGCAAATGGAGTCCTAATAAATAACATTTTAACATGTTAATGAATACACATCTGACCTACAACCTGAAAGAAAGTCTCTCAAACAGGCAGGCGTCAAGCTGTAAAATAACATCTGGAATTTAATCTCAGAAAAATCAGATCTAATCTGAAATGCTGAGCAGCGAGCACAACACTCACTGGGATATAACATCAGGTAGAGTGGCTAGTTTACAGGATCTAAGCACCATGACAACTCCACAGACAGCTATTCCAAACAGTAGCATTTGAAAATCATAGGCCCCTGAGAATAAAAGTCATAATGGAGTAAACTAAGAGGGCTAGTCTTCTCTCATAAATACCACACTGTTCAATTATTAAAAGAATGGCAGAATATTTAATAATTACTCCTCCTCACAAAACACTGATAAGAGAACAAAGAGGGCAGAAGCAGTCTTACAACAGATTAGTTCAAACCAAAGCAGAAAGAAATAGGCCAAATGAGATACAATGCTCTGTGAAAACTATTAGCAAAGACTGAAAGTATTTGTAATTTATAATAAAGATCCCAGAAAGCCCTATAACTTCTAGACAATATACAAAGCTAAGGGCAAGAGATTATCTTTCAGGACCCTAATGGCCCCGTAAGAGATATTAGTGTCCTAGTTCCAGTCAGGAATCTGCAGGCCAAGTTAACTGTGCAGAAGACTGAATGAAGTAAGCTAGGATCAAAGTGGGGCATGGGGTTAAAGGAGGAGACCAAGCAGAGGTTTGCACAGGGCACAATACTGGCAAGACTAAGGCTAATGGTGTGATCAGATGGGCATAAGGTCTCAGCAGTACCAAGAGTCAAGGCACAGTCATGAACAAAGTTAGGACAGAAGTAGTCAGTGATGAAAGTCTAAGGTCTAGGGTTGGAGGACCATATAAGGTTGAATCTGCTATGGGGTCCAGGTAAACTCCAGGAACAGGTGCCTGTGATGGTTACTAGACCATAGTTTCCAGATTTAATCAAATGTTATTCTAGATGTTTCTTATAAAGGTATTTTTAGATAAGTTTAACATTTAAATCAGTAGACTAAATAAAGCAGATTAGTTTCCGTAATGTGGGTGAGCCTCATCTGATCTCCTGGAATATGAGGAAATCCTACCAGCAGGCCACCTTTTGGTGCAAACTGCAATTCTTCCCTAGGTTTCCAGCCTACTGACACCCTGCAGATTATGGACCTGTCAAGCCTCCATAGTCACATGAGCCAATTTCTTAAAACAATCAATCTTTCATATATATGTATATATAAAATACTGTCCTAGTAACAATAATTGGAGCAACTGTTTCTCTATTCCACACAGCCCGGTTCCCTATGAATGCTTTCCTAGAGCTATCACTCAATGGCATGAGAGCCTCAAGGGAAAGGGACCTATTTTCTTCATCTTTGCCTCCCACACCATGTCTAGGTACCATCTGACATACAATAGATAATCAATAAATCCCTTCCAGATACATCTGTGGTTAAAATACAGATACTTTCAGCCACGTGATTCTTGAAGACTGCATTGATACACTGTATAGATATACAAAGACTTAATTTGATTATTCAAAAGTAACACCAATCTGTTCTCAAAAAGCCTCCTCAATTTATTACAGAAATTAAATGTTGAACTATAGAGCAAAAAATATATAGTTCTCTAAATCTAAGAATTGGGAATAAGTCAGGAAAGTATATAACAATACCTACACTTTATAGAACACTTACTGTTTGTCAATTATCTGTGTTAGCTCCTTAACATGCATGATTTCAAATAGCAATGTAAAGGTAGGGATTGTTGTCACTCTGCTTTACAAGGGAGGAAACTGAAGCTGAAAAATTAAGAGTTTACACAGCAGAGTTGGATTAAAATCAAGACTCTCTCATTCAAAATTCCAGTGATAACCAAAGCAAATAAATCTATAGCCAAAAATAAAGTTCCATTCCCATCAAAGGATGCAAAGAATACAAAAATTAATATTGTTGTTAGGTAGCTAAAACAAAACATATCGTAAAGCAACAATGTCTACAGCATCTAAAAGAATTGAAATAGTATCAGAATACAGATGGATAACTTCTCAGGTGAAAACAGTTAAGATCATAGCAGATTAAATTCAGAATAAAAATTAAATGTAGTTATTTCAAAGCTTTTAAAAGTTTAGGCAGAGACATGATCACACCCACTTCTGGTATAGCCAATGGATAGCAACTACAAACTCTGGGGAAAAAATAAAGAAAAAAAAAAACTATCTGAAAGTTCTGGAAAGTGTAACACAAGCAAAGAAATACGAAAGTAGAGTTGACACTGGAATAAAGGGATAGAACTAGATGGTTTCCCTATTTTGTTTTGTTGTTTTGTTTTTTATTGCTTTTAGGGCAGTCCTCACAGTCCCAATGCAAGACAGTTACTACTTACTACAAGGGAAATGATTGTGATCATGACTTAGCAGTTTCTCAAATTGTGACAGTCTTCTGAAAAGTAAGAAAGACTAACAAGTACAGTTTTAAAGTCAAACAACTCACATTCTTCAAGTACTAATACTTATGACTTAACTTTGATCTATTTTAAATAATACATGTATATTTTATTTTTTTTAATTTCCCCTAAAGCCAGAATCATATTAAGATAAGCAAGGTAACTGGGAGCACAAAATAGCAATTAGTAGGAGGCATAATGTAATTTTCTTTGAACTACGTGATAATCATGTTCCCATTAAATGTACTTCCTTTTATTAATGACTTCTTTTAATCTTATCCCTTCAGCCTTCTCAGACGGAATATTAATTTGAGAAGAATAATGATAAAAAACCATAAAGAAACTTTTTTTAAAAAATACGTTTTTATTGATTTTTTAGAAAGAGAGGAAGGGAGAGAGAGAAACATCAATTGGCTGCCTCCTGCACGCCCCCTACTGGGGATCGAGCCCACAACCCAGGTATGTGCCCTGACCGGGAATCAAACTGGGATCTCTCAGTACATGGGACGATGGTCAATCCACTGAGCCACACCAGCCGGGCTGGAAAACTTTTAATGTAGTTTAAAAATATCAACATTCTGGCTGGCTGGCCACTGTGGCTCAGTGGTTGAGCACTGATCCATGCACCAAGAGGTTGCCGGTTCGATTCCCTGTCAGGACACATGCCCAGGTTGTGGGCTGGATCCCTAATGGGGGGCATGCAGCAGGTGGCCAATCGATGTTCTCTCTCATTGATGTTTCTATCTCTCTCTCCCTCTCACTTCCTCTCTTTCTAAAATCAATAAAGGAAAAAAAAATTTTTAAATCAACATTTTACCTTAATAATCATAATCATAGATTTCAATTAATTTTAAATACAATATTTTATTTTGATTGACAAAAAAAACTTTTTATGCTATATTGTTCTTGAAATCTCTCAATCCACAGAGAGTTGATTACTAATTTTTATTACAAAATGTCAGACAAAAAGAAAATTATTTCTTATTCTATCGTCACTATGAAAGCTATATCCCATTAAGATATATCAAGTTTCACAGGACTATTTGGTTCAACAAAGCTGTTTCCTATGTTTGAGTTTAAGTTTACTTTTTTTTTATCCTCACCCGAGGACATTTTTTTCCACTTTACGTTCAGATAGAGTGGGAGGGAGAGAAAGGAAGAGAGAGAGACAGAAACATCTATGTGAAAGGGATACATCAAGTGGCTGCCTCCCGCACGACCCACCAGGGGCCAGGGACAAACTGCAACCCAGGTACGTGCCCCTAGCGGGAACCAAACCCGGGTCTCTCTGGACCTCAGGCCGACGCTCTAACCGCTGAGCCAAACCGGCCAGGGCTAAGTTTACTTTTGAAGGCTCTGTTTTTCTTTTCACAATTGCTTGTGAAAATTCTTAATGTAGTATGCCACTTTATGAAGCCCTCAGAAGAAATTATTCTCAGATCTTGGTACCAGGAAACAACTAAAAGTCCTTAGAAACCATGTACTTGCCCTGGCCGGTTTGGCTCAGCGGTTAAAGCGTTGGCCTGCAGACCAGAGAGTCCCGGGTTCGGTTCCCGCTAGGGGTACATACCTCGGTTGCAGTTTGTCCCCGGCCCCAGTTGGGGTCGTGTGGGTGGCAGCTACTCGATATGTCTCTCTCACCTCAATGTTTCTCTCTCTCTCTCTTCCTCCCTCTCTCCCTCCTGCTCTATCTGAAGATGAATGCAAGAGTGTCCTTGAGTGAGGATAAAAAATAAAAAAAAGAAACCATGTTCTTGGCTTTTTTTTTTTTCTTTAGCCACAAGAAGCTCAAAGTCAACTATGTGGCTCATCTCTAGCAACTTATAGCTTCATAGCATGTAACACTTTGTGCTAACCTTACTGTTTAATTAAAATGGTTAGGAAATTTCATTAGAAAATATTGATACTGTAGTAAGGTAAGGCATAAAAATATCATAGCTGCATGGTATGTTTTTATAAACTAATAGTGTCGATTCACATTTATTAACATTATATTAAATATTAAAGTGCTAAATATAATATTTGTGAATTAATGGAAGTAAAAACTAAGTGTGTGGTTACAAACAAATAAGAAAACACTCATTCTGTTCAGCTCTTTACTTCTCTGACAAAGTGGTACTGACATGTACCACTCTAGATACATTCTGTCTGTTGTTGAAGTGATGGGTGCTGGCAACAGCCACAGATGGGTCATGATCTTCCCATGTAGAGTCTGGAGGTTCTGGTCAGTCCTTGAGGAGTTCACCTACCACAGCAGCAGTGGCACAGTGGCAGTCACTGGTCAGTCTCAGGAACACACCATCCTTACTGAGAGGCTATGTTCACAAACTGTTCAGGTTTGAGAAACCCTCAGGCTCTTACTGTGAGCCCAGCTCCATGCTCGATGATTAATACAGTTATTCTATTTAATCCTCAGGATCCTGAAAAATATGTATTTTACCCCCATTTTGAAGACAAGGACTAAAGATATCAAGTTATAAACTCAAAGTGAGTCAGGCAGTATAATAAAGCTGAAACCCAAAGCTAGCCTCCCTGATTCTAAATTCTGTTTTCTCCACCACCCAATGACTACATATAAAATATAATCATCCCACAAGCAAAAATTCAAAAGCTGGAGGGTTGAACTTATTTTTGTTGAAGCATTGAGAAAAGGTGAAGTAATTTAAAATTATACTATTCCTACCAGCTGGGCACCCCTTCTTAGGCCTCTTGTGAAAAAGTAATCAAGTGGATTTGAGATCTAATCTTGCTGCATCTTTTTTTTCCTCTTAAGGAAAGTAACAAAGGAAAGTTTATTATAATTGTGAAATTGCTGTTCAAATATTGTACCCACTTTGAGGGATTTATTTAAACTGGTAACTCAGTGACAATTTTTATTTGTCTTTAGTACTGAGCTGTTGGTGGCACTAACTATTAGACCATTTAAATGCTCTGAGTTTAACTGAACATCAACAGGATCTTTTTTTCTTTCTTTCTTTCTTTTTTTTGTACATGCCCCTAGCGGGAACCGAACCCAGGACTCTCTGGTCCGCAGGCCCACACTCCAACTACTGAGCCAAACCGGCCAGGGCCATCAACAGGATCTTTTGAACAAAGTAACAATTTATAAAACATGGTAAAACTCCTATGCTAATATCATTAGAATACAGATAGACAATCCTTTATCCAAAATCCCTGGGGCCAGATGTGTTTTAGAATTTAGAATGTGTATGTGTGTATATTTAGAAATTAAGTAATTCAATACATATTTCATAAATTAAATGTCATCCTGCATCTTTCAGGGTCCTAGCAGGAAATAGGTAACACTCAAATAAGGATAATTTAAGGAAAACTTAATAAAGGCACTATTGCCTGGCTGCGTGGCTCAGTGGATTAAGCGTCATCTCATGGACTGAGAGGTCCCGGCTTGATTCCCAGTCAGGCACATGCCAGGGTTGTGGGCTCCATCCCCAGTAGGGGGCCTGCAGGAGGCAGCTGATTAATGTTTCTCTTTCACATGGATGTTTCTATCTCTCTCTCCCTTCTTCTCTCTCTAAAAAAATAAAATAAAATAAAACATTTAAAAAATAACTAAATAAATAAAACAAAGGCACTATTTACCAAGGTGTGGGCAAGGTGTAGAGAACCTACAAGGATAGGTTGGTAACCTGAGGCTAGTATTGTGGTGATTACCACCTTTAGGCCAGAAGTGGTACAGGAAGGGCACAGTTACTGAAAGCTGGAGACTGAAAGGCTTAAGGGGAGTTGAGTAACCTTTCAGGTGCTGAGACCTTCAACTTAGAGACACTCTATGGTAACCCATCATGGAGGAAGCTAAGTGAATTAAATACCCTTCCTCACTCTGCCTCCTCTCTCAAATCCAATAGGAAAACAAACCACAAAGGACTGTAGAAAGCAAGTCAGCCTTCCTGGCACATAGATGAGTAGAGAAAGTTGGAGAGTGAATCTGGAGAAATAAATGAAATCTATCCAGCATTCACCCTGAGTGTGGTCTGGGGCAGCTACTTTAATCAAATATATTAATATTTCTGCCACAAAATGATAAACATGGTGACAAAATGGAATAGAGAAAGACTGTAATGTCTTTTCATTACACATGGTTTCCTACCTTAAATGAGTTACAACAAAAAAAATTTTAATTTTCAGACCCTTTGGATATGGTTACTATAATTTCACAGATAAGAACAGAGGTAAATAAGAGTAAAATAACTTACCCAGAGACACAAAGTTAAATGAAAGTCAAGATTTGAGCCCAATTCTGACTCTCAAACCCCAGTGGCTAACCACTCTCTATCCTGAATCATTTCTTTCCCTGTAATACAAGAGTTATAAAGAATTCCACAATTTACATATGTTTACCTTATTTGCTGTGTAATTCCTCATCTTATAAAACCATAAAAAATTGGTATAAATGTAAAGTGTACTCCATAGTATCAATAAGCCTTGAAAGAAAAGCACTATGCTTGTAGTTTCAAAATCTCATTGCATAAAGTCTTGGCTAGCCGTGTCATCACAAGCAGTTCCCTTTCCTTACAAGATGCACTGTTTTCAGAGTTAATGTGTTCCTCTAGTTCAAAGTCACCAGTCAGCCAGTTATCTAAAAAGCATTTTTTATATTTCATAGACCACAAGCAGCATCAAAGTTTAAAACTTCTTTTCTTATGACTGAGTTTCACTCTTACTGGTCTTTATTGGGCACAGGTTATGATTTTAATTGCATTCTGTACACCTTAAAGATTTAATTATATTCCAATTTCAATCATTACAAAGTAGGTACAAAATAAAATGTGTGAATAATCTTATTTTTTTTTATATTTCCACTGATATTACCAACTTTGCAGCAGAGTCATTTCAAATTCAAAAGTTACCAAAAGAACAATTTGCTAATCTTGAATTAGTGTGCAACTTCTTCCCAGCATGTACTTTGAAAGCTCCATCTTTCAATCCTGCTTCCTGCTAGGCGAGCCTATTTACCTGCCTTCTTCTCTGCAGGTTGCCCATGCCATGGGCGTGACTCCTGCCCAGCAATAAGTGTGTTGAAAGCCCCTATGAATAAGGCATATCGACTCCAACTTTCTCTCTCCTTGGGTGCCAATACTGGTTTCTTCCCTCACTTCCATATCTGGATTCTACCCCTGACACTACCCCAGTTGCTAGCTTCCTGGTACTGCCTCCAGTCTAGCTCTCTTTAGTATTTCCCAATCTGCAAATCCCAGCTTGACTTTCTCTCTTGCTCCTAGAATTGTTGTTGTGAAGGATAATTATGTGTTAGTTTAGAGTTTTACAGGTTTCTAACAAGGACTGAATGTGAAAACTGTGTTTTGTGATTCTGAATACACAAGGCAAGATGCAAGTATATACAATTTAGCTTATTCAAATCTATTTATTTTCCTCCCCTAGTATGAACTTTATTTTTAAGTTATGAAACTTACAGAAACTGTGAAGAGAGGCAAGGTCACCAACTTTCTTTTGTTTCAAAGTACAGGAAACTTGTAATTATCAAAATTGCTGAAGGGTGAAATCTGGATAAATAGTGTGTAACCGCAGGAGATAAAGACTGTTAGCTGATCATTCAAATACATATTCTATTTTTCCTTCACACAAAGTAGACTACACTTCCCAGTCTCCCTTGAAGTTAAGTGGTTTTGAGACTGAATTCTAACCAACTGAACATTGACAGAAGTGATATATTCCAATCTCACTCAGGCCAAAACTTCCCATGCTCTTTTCCTCTTCTGTTTAGCTGGGATGGACACAGTGCCTAAGGTGACCTTAAAAGCCACAGGCTGAAGATGGTAAGGCTCTCTACCTGAGTTCCTAAATGACATGTTACCCTTCCAAGTAGTGTTACATGAGCAAGAAATAAATTATTGTGTTCAAGCCATTTCCCAAAACTCCAAAATGTTCTGGCATCCATTTGTTCTCACAGTTAGCATTAACTGAATTAATATCATATATCGTACAAGGGGAAAGCAGAACTTTAGTTTTGTTTTGTTTTTTCCGCAATACCACTGATATTTGTTAGAGAGAAAATTTGCAGAACTGTAGAGACCTGCTGGGAGGAAAGAAATACAGATTCTGAAACTCTTCTCCCTAAAAGTCAAAGTTACTGAAACCTCTCTAACTAAATCTCTCTACTAAAATAGTATTGACGAAGGATGAGTCACAGGGAAGAGAACACTGCTCCAGGCAGCTCTGGCAGGTTTACCCTGGGGAAGTGGTCGTGGGAGTGAGCTGTAATTTGAGAAGCCCAAGTCAGTGGTGGCACATATCAATCTTTACTGGGGTTGTAATGAGAAAGGATCATTCTCCTCCATTTATTTGTTTCCATAATCAACATTTATTGAACATTTGCTATAAAATCCCTTCTTTATTCCTCTAGGAATCCTAAATCTCTTGTGAGAACCTACGTAACATTGTCAGCTTTAGGCTCTGACACTGCTTCTACTTCCTATTACCTGAAAACTGTCTTTTGCAAAACGAGCCATGTCCTTCTCAACTCTCTCCAATAAAAGGCATTTTTTCCTTCAGTTTTTGGAGAAGGCGTCAACATGTTCCTTGTTCCTCACTGCCACTTCTAGATCTTTAGTCTACTATCGTAATTCAAGTATTGCGCCCCTTTTGAGGTTTATATCATCTACTTATATAACCAAGAAAAGTTAAGACTCTTGGAAGAAAAAACAAACAGAAAACCAACTCTAGTCAGCATAAACAGAAAGGAGAATTTATTGAAAGAACATTAGGTAGTCTCAATGGAAATGAAGAAAGAGATCAACAACTACTTTTGGGAAAAACAGAAACCAAATCAGCTGTGGGGACCTGTATAGTAGGAATTTGGGAACCTACTCTCTGCAGCACTGCTATTAATATGACTCAGCCCTATCAACCACAAGGTTCCAAATTTCAAATTTCCATAAAAGAGTCTGAGTAGCCCAGCTTTGATCAGTTGTCAGCTTTTGGTACTTCAGTTGTAGCAATGAAGCCAAGGCTACATGGCACCGACATAACAAACAGAACTCCCACTTTGGATTTTGTGGAGAGTCCCAGAGAAAGAAAATAGCTATGTGCTGGGCACTACCCCCAAAAAGATACCCACAGCTTTCAACCCCTGTCCCTACAGCATATTGGAATATTCCCTACTTCTTGCATATCCAAAAATGCTGTAATTCAATTATCCAGCCATAAGGGCAAAATAATCACTCCCCTTGCCAAAACAAGTTGAACCAAAATCATTTTCAGCAACTAAAACCAGGATTGATATCATGGACATACTCTTCTTCAAGTCCAGAATCTCCAGAAGTGTCCAGAATTCCCCTAGTTCAACACACCATATCAATTTTCAACACGTAAATTGTTTTCATTTTAATTATTATAACTCCTATTATAAAGGAAAAAATAATTATTGTTCTCAATCAGCAATAAAAATAGTACAAATAAAACTAAGAACTTATTTTGCCTTAACTGGTATTTGGGAATTCCTTCCTCTAGTATCCTTTCCATGTACCTTGCATTTAGGTTCATGGAATGTACCTCGCATTCAAAAACACTAACTGATGAGTTCTTTGTCTAGTGGAATAATTCAAACCTCCTTCTGAGCCCTTAATGTTTCTACTATAGTGCCGTAGGAAATTTCTATTAACCTTACTACTGGACATGATCGGAGCAAAAGGAATCTTAGGGAATTCCATGGGTTCTACCATACTCCTCTTGGTGTCTACTTGGGAAAAAACAAATCGATATCCCTTTCATAGACAGAGTCAATCATCCCACCTAATACATGATTTATTTTTTTACCTATACCCCTGGTGGCATGAGAAAACCGAAATAGCCACGTGATATTATTTAGCTCCTACTTTATTAGAGCCGTTATTATCCCAAGCACTGGTAACATAGGAACATGGACATTTTGCTAAAGCTAGGATTCAGGTAACAAGAAGAGGTAGAGGCAGTCTCCAAGCCACAGACTGAAGATATCACCTAATACTCACAATAGAACTAGGATTCCAAGGGGCAAAAGCTTCTATCCCCCAGCAATTAAAATCTCTATACTTAGAAAGCTAAGAGTTATGTGGCTAGGAAGCAAAAAAAAAAAAAAAAATTTTTTTTTAGTAAGTCATTAGGTATAATCCAGAAAATTTATACCTCTAATCTTCATCTCAGATCAGTATGTGA
This sequence comes from Tadarida brasiliensis, assembly GCA_030848825.1. Taxonomy (NCBI): domain Eukaryota; kingdom Metazoa; phylum Chordata; class Mammalia; order Chiroptera; family Molossidae; genus Tadarida; species Tadarida brasiliensis. The sequence goes on along the minus strand of CM061261.1, from coordinate 35,709,477 downwards.
GAGGACAGTATTCTATATAAATCTCTCGGTCAGGACCCAAACTTACAAGGTTGCCAGCTAGCATCATAACAGAATCTTTAGTAAGCCATTCCAACACTGTCTGATCAGCTCCTTTGGGGTGGGAGGATGCATGATAAGACAATATATCCCACTGGTATTATTCTTTCTCTACGAAATAGGATGCTTAAACTGAGGCAACAGTATGTAAATTCTATCAGGCCTATATAAAAAGTGGTCAGTTAACTTCTGATAGTAGTTAGCAGCAGGGCACAGAAAAAGGAAATAGAAAATTAAGAAAGACAAGTTGATGCACCCTTCACAGTGTAATTGGGCCAGTATAATCAGACACCATGTAACTCACTGTTCTCAATGTATGGTATTCTATCTTGGACTCAGGACAAGTTACATGTTAATGTTGCTAGAATATCTGTCATTCAGCAGTAAAAGAAACCTGGTGAGTCTCAGTGAAAGAAAGTCCATGCTACTGAGCCATGCATAGCCTCCATCCTTGTCATCACATGCACTTTATTTCTGAGCTCACTGAGCAAACAACTGACATCTTCAGAGATGAACATTATACACAACTTATTATTAAAAGCCTTCAGTTAAGCACCCACATTAAATACAAATATTTTTTGTTTGATTGTTTCTAGGCCCACTCTGAGAGTTTCAATCACACAGTCTCAATCAAACATCTGGAAAACATCTGCCAGTATTACTTCAAAAATCAGTACAGAGTGTGACCTCAGGCTATCATCTCTTTTTCCATACCAAGTGGACAATGAGATGTACTTTCTGAAATTATACAACTTGAGAGTTTTTTTCTTCTTCAATGTTCTTTACCTCCACTAAATATAGTAGGGCTGTAATACTGCAGCACTTCATTCCTGGTTCGTACATAAATAGCTTTGAGAATCATTTGTAATGCTTTGTCCTTAATCAAGTTTTCATAGGGAATTACCCATAAGAATACTTGTGTGAGCTAAGGGAACATTAGCAATTGTAGCAAGTACTGACTGGGCCAGAGTTATCACAGAGACAATTAAAACCATTCTCTTAAAGCTACTATGACTTCTGCCTACTTCCAAAACAATGTATATTACTTTCTCTTTCTTTTACCTTCTTGTTAGTTAAGAAGTGACTCCCATCAGTGCTTTTGACTCTATTCTCTCTCCCTGATTCTAACTCATGAATATTTCTACCTTAGTGTGTATCAGAACCTGACATTCACAAAGTACAAAATAATTTAACATATTGGCCATCTTTCTCTTACATTTCTCTCTCTCTACTATTGCCATTCTTTCAATTTACTGAGGAGATGTCTTTGATTCAAATCAGCAAATACTGAATATCTCTTCCTGCCATACAATCCACTCAATTAATATGAATGTTCCTAATTCAGATTACCAAGTGAGGATTGCTTGGTAAAATGAATATAATAGAAATTTAGGAACTTACAACTGTGACCATGTAATTGTTGGTCTATGAAGAATAAGAAATTGTCTCTATCATCCAATCCCTACCATCTTTTTGTGGGCGACAAAAAAAAAAAAAGACAACTATATCTTCAACTAAGTCATTGATTAAATAAAAAAAAGACTTGTAAGTATATCTACAAGGAGATGGTGGGAAGAAAAAGTTTAGAGATCCAGTTAGCTAAGATGATGAAAGAAAACTGGTTGTGAAAAGGCTATTTTTTGAGTATTAAGAGAGGTTGGTTCCTGGTCCAAGCCTGATGCTCAATAAATATTTTTTGAATGTTCTTATATGCCAAAATGACTCACAATCGGTCTTCAAATTTTAAGGAAGATCAGAATCACCCAAAGGCCTGGTTAAAAGACAAATTACTGAGCCTCACCCCTGGAGTTTCTGATTCATTAGGTGGGAAGGGAAGCATGATAATTTGTATTTCTTACAAGCTCCCAGTCAAGAACCAGTGCTCTGGATAAGAATTTCTCAACATAGCATAAGTGACATTTTACACTGCATAATTCTTTGTTCTGAGAGGCTGCAAAACCCCTGGTCTCTATTCATTGGATGCCAGTAGTGCACACCTTTCCCACCCCTTCCAAAGACATTGCCAAATATCCCCGATGGGAACAAAATTGCTGTTGGTGGAGAATCAGTGCTCTAGATCAACCAAATTACCTTTCTGGGTGGTTTACTAAACTAATAGACTTAGTTTCTTCTACAGACACAGTACTCTAGATTTTAACAAGGCATTATATAACATCTCTCCAGTTAGTGAATGAAACAGAAAAATGTGAGCTAAATAATATGAAAATTAGAAGACTTTATATCTGTTTATCTGTTAGATCCAAGGGTTTTGATTGACAGATTTAGATAGCACAGAAACAGGCCTCTCGAAACTATATGATTTTGAACTATTTTTCTCTTAGACTAGGATGTCAAATAGGCTCTACTTCTTGCCACATCAATCGAATGGTAATAACTACCTGAAGTGTTACCTGAAGAATTCTAGAGGTGTTTACAGGCAAAGCAGGAAACAATACTGAGACCACTTAACAAGGTTTCCTTCCTGTGGGCATAAGGCAAGAATATAACGCCACAGTCTAGATTCCTATCCATTCCTGTTCCAGTCTGGATTCCTGTTCCAGATACTTGATCATCTCTAACTTTTGCTTGAATTTTTTAAATTCTGCTTTTATTTTTTTTATAAAGTCTGGAGTATACCTCTAATTAATTACAGCATTTTTTTCTCTACAACATTCTCTATAATTTCTACTTCTTAAAGAAATTTATCCCTCTAATTTAGAATTATGTAGACTACAAGGTCCTGTTGCTATTTTCCCTATCTTATAAGAGTCTACAGTTCTTTAAGAAAGATAAAAATTTACTAGATGTACTACCTTTACTTATTTAAAGAGAGTTCTAACAAATGTCCAAGTAATTGATAACTATCTCCTTTGGACCAAGATCTCCTGAAATACAAAGAATCCATTCCTTTCTGTAACTAGATAGGTATTCTGTAGAATACTTAGTTATTATAACATTACTATTCTCTCCTTTTAATCTTAACATGTTCTCCCACATCCTCTGACCTTCAAATTTATAGATTCTACCTCCCTTCTAACTAGTATGTTTCTTTTGAACAATGAAAAAACTACACAACAGTAGTTTGTAAAAGAAACACAATTAAAGAGCCCTGGCCAGTTTGGCTCAGCAGTTAGAGTGTCAGCCCACAGATCAGGGAGTCCCGGGTTCAGTTCCAACTAAGGACACGTACCTATGGTTCGATAGGTACGTCCCCGGTCGTGCGGGTGGCAACCAGTCGATGTGTCTCTCTCACATCAATGTTTCTCTCTCTCTTCCTCCCTTCTCTCCCTCCCATTCTATCTGAAAAGTAAATGCAAAAAAAATGTCCTTGGGTGAGGATAAAAATAAAAGAAACACAATTAAAGAGATTAATTCATTAATTGTGTTGTCTTCAATGTGTCAAAGACTGAATTCTCATGGAGTAAAATTAACCAAAGTAGAAGGAAAATAAGCTATAATATAAAATTCTGTTTTCTGATATAATGAAAATTTCAAATTCCTATATTTGAAAAACACTGTACAAAATGGGGTATGAATCAGATCTTAAATAATTTGTTTTAACAAAATCAGTCTAGGTAATAAACAAACCTCAAAGAGGAGTCACTGAATTTAGATTGCTAAGTATTTTAAATATAATCCCCATGGATAGAAAAAAGAAAACAATTTATTCAACACAGCCAAATCATTGATTTATATGAGTCTTTCACTAATTTTAACAAGCAGCTCAAATACAAGCAAGGAACAGAAAACTATTTCAGGAGATCAAATGTTCCCATTTATATCATTTTGGAACTAGTAATTACAAATTATTTGGAAGTCTCAGTATACAGTCAAATAGTTTGATAAGCATTTTTGTAAGGTTAAGCCGTGTGTGTGTGTGTGTGTGTGTGTGCACGCGCACACGTGTGTGTGTGTGTGTGTATCTCCATCCTACTTTTAGATTTTAATATTCATTCCTAACACATTGATTTTTTTAATGATAACATGGTCATCTTTATTGACTATTTCTATCTGATTGTTCAATACCATTGCTTATCATGCTACTAAATGGCAAATGCAATAGTTAAGGGAAATACCCCTGATATCGGGGAATACTGTTTACTTTCCATTAGAGCACTCTTCATAGCTGTCAGGAGACATTGCAGAAGTTCTCAGTTTTAAGTGAGAGTGTGAGAACAAGAAGTCTAGAGGCAAGAGACTATCCTCAGTGAGGCACACAGAACCTCAGAGAACAAGGAAGATTAGATAGCTAGTTTCTCTTTGTTAGATATGTTTATAAAAGCAAAAGACAAAATATTACAAATATAATATTTAAAATACAAAAATGTGTATTTATTGATAAAAGCACAATAATTTAATTTTCAATTTCTGCTTTGAAAAAACAATCTTTGAAATAATACTTAAGAATTTGATTGTGTACTTTATAGATTATCCAAGGTTTTTCTTCCAAATTTTAATAAATTCACTGAAAGAGAAGAAACTCGAATTATTTATTTTCTACTACCTTGTAATTCTGATACATAACTAATACTGTAAAACAAAATAAATTCTAGATTGACTAAAATTAAACATAAATGGGAAAAATCCATAGGAAAAAAGATAATTTAACATTTATTTTAGAAATGGAAGGTCTTTCTAAACAGAAGCAGTCACAAAGGAGGAAAAATTGTGTTTAAAAAAACAAAAACACCTTATGTCAATTAAAGCTCTAAATAAACACACACAAGCACACACAAACACACAAAACACACTTCATACTTCATAGGTGAAAAGGAATGCTCAAAAACATTTCCAGCAAGCAAAACAAAGGTTAATATCTTGGGAAAAGAACTTATGCAGAGACACAAGAATAAGCCTGGAACTTTAAGAAAAAAACAAAACAAACAAACAAAAAGTCATGAATGATTAATTTACAATAGAGGAAATTCAAATACAAAGACACAAGCAAATTAAAACAAAAGGGAAAAATTCATGTTTGGCTATCAAATTAGCAAAGACTTTTAAATATAATATCATGAAATGGCAATGATTTTCTGAACCATGCACACAAATAATTACAGAAATTTAATGGTTATTAGGAAAGCTATTAAGATGACAATGTGTCTCGATATCCTTAAATTTTTTTTAACTTTGATCCATTAACTCTATTTTTAAGAAACTATCCTAAGGAACAACTTTTTGTTATACAGGGAAACACTTTCTTAGTCATGTTTGTTCTTGTGATATTTATAATAATAAATTGTAAGAAACTACATATCTAAGAATGGATGAATAAGAAGAAAACAGTTAAGTCATGGCAAATTCAGTACTCTGCCATGTATTGACATTGGGATCTTATCTTCTCTGCCTTTCAGATTTTGTTTGACAATTTTAAATGAGGATAATAGTACCCACATCACAGAGTAGTTTTAAACATTAAACAAATTAATGTATATGAAATAGATAATCTTGTACACAATTATTGCTACAAAAAATATGCAGTCATTCAAAATTAAGATCATGGAAAAGGCTTAAGATAGAAGGCTATGTTAAAAAGTCAGACACTAACATGGTGCATATCAACCAACCAACCAGCAAAGGGAACTACACCAAAATATGAACAGTGAAAACAAAAAACAAACAAAAAGATTTTGCTAAGGAATTACGTAGTATAAATTAAGAGTATACAGTGAATTTTGGCCATGCAAACTATCTATTGGGTATAAAGCTAGAAATTGATTTAATTAACTAGAGCTAATTACTAGTTCTCTGGAGCTAAAAACTGTTAACATATAACTGCCTAAACTGAAAGCTTTTCTTTCTGAGACACTCTTTACAGTTTCCAACTTCTTAAAAGTCTATTACAGTGCTCTCAGCTGGCTGCCCTCCAAGTTTTCTAGCAAAAGCTCCAAGTGCAGAACCCTTGTCACTCACCCCCATACATAGCACAGATAATGTCTATTTTAGTAAGATTTGCAATATTAACAGACTGGAATCAATAGTTCCTGAAGAGAACCATTTATTTTATAGAAGCAAAAGGTTGTTGTTATCCTATTTATGGTAAGTAACTTTTAAAGTTACATTCTCTCTGAAGATAAGTTTCAGCAACAAACAAGCGTCAACCATTGCTGTGCTTTTTTACTAAAAGAGAGAGAGAGAAAGAAACCCAAACTGCATTATGATGATACAAAAGAAATCTCTTTTGGCTTCAAGATGTATAAATAAACACAATTATATTTGAGGTCAGTAATTCCTGTCACTACACAAAAATCCTCATTTAGTTCATTTACAAAGGTAACACAAAGGCACTTTGCCTTCATGAATTCTCACAGGAAAGCATGTTTTAAGAAAAGAGGCAAAGAGAGAGGAAGGGTAAGGGGTACACAGGGGTAAGGGGTGGGGATGAGATAGATAGAGATACATGAATTGTCTCTTGCCAAACCAGAAACAGAAATAGCATACACTCCACCAGGGGACTATATAACATATTTGGACAGATTGGTGGACTGGGTTCATTAACATGGAGTAGGAAAAGGTTCTTTTCTTTTAACATTCTGTGCCCATTTGATCCATAACCAGAGTTTTCGATTCTGAAAGTAATAAAATCAAGTTTCTAAATGAATTATAAGAATCCCAGTGGTATTACAGAAATAATGGATTGGTTCCTAATTCACTTGATTGGTTCATCAATATAATATTTGGCTTCAAGGCTCATAGATAGATTCAAATTAGAATCAATATTTGGTCGTGTAATCCAACCCTTATCAATCCTCATTGGTTATTCCTTTAGGATGTATATACAAAGAGGAGAGAGTCAATAAACTTATTAGATATCAAATTACAAGAGTTCTCCTCCTTAATGACTAAATCACAGAGCACACTCACCCCGCCCCCCAATCTGCCCACTACAGCTTCATCCAGCTCCCAATAAAAGTATAATAAAGTAGGCAGATATTAGACCTGTAGCCAGGGGTCACCACTCACCATTTCCCATCCTATGAAGTATAAAAGGGAAAGAGAATTAAGCTCATTTTTCCTGCCTCCCTTTTTTGTAATATAAATGTGTCACTTCTAAACCATACCCATTTGACTAACATCTAGGAGCAGCTTCCAGTGAATATAATCTACATGCATGCACACAAATTTTAATGCTGCATACATGACATTTTTAAAGACTGTCTAGCTTTAGACTCATCTACTCATCTGTTGTCAGTGGTACACATGCCAATTTGTTTTACTTTAATGTCAGACATCCCCTGAGAGCAGGAGGCAAACTGATAAGAAAGTTTCAGTTAAAAGTGGTATTTAAAAATTCACTTGCAAAATCTTAGTAATACCTTTTGGAAAACTAAAAATATGTTTAGTTAGTCAACAACATCTTTGCTTTATCACGTAACCACAGCATATATTTTCTCCAAAGTCAACTTTTTTTCATTATCCAGACAACCTTTCCCACTTTGATGCTCCTATCGGTTTATGCTTACAAATGCATAGTATGCATCTTAAGCCAACAGAAAACATAATGAAGAAGGTAAATCTCCAGTAAGAATAATGATATTATATATTTTAAACACCAAAATAAAGCTTATTTAACTGTTTAAACATGTGTCTTCAGTATCATTTCTGTCCATAAATATGTATGACCTAAAGTTAAATATATATAGTGGTAAGCAGAGCCCTCAAAAAGTAATTATCCTATGGTAGACTGATATGTTGAGCACACAGCATGCACTGTTTTGTCTGGCTACAGGAACTACCTCCCACCCCCTACACACACACATAATTGCAATGCAAGCAGCTGAGGGTTGAGCAGGGAGAGGGCACAACTGCCCCAAACTGGGACATTTCCTAGGATCCACACAGACCTTTGGAGCAGGAAAGTCAAGTAAAAATCTTTAGTTTTTCTTCAGTGGCAAAACTATTATGTAACACTTAAGAGCTGTCAGCAACCATACTCTCTGAATGTAGGAAATCATTCTGCAGAGAAAAAGGAGATCCAAATAGATGAAGAAGCCAAAATAAAAGACAGCCAGAGTCTAAACAGCATATAAGCCCCTACTTGCAGTTATTCCCAAAGCCCAGTGGTATCCCTGCCCTCATCATGCCTTAGTCATGATGAAATAGGCACCAAGAAACTGCTTCTATGCTCTCCCTTTCACAGAAGCTATTTGTTCTGGCTGTGAGAGTATCTGTTGTTTCATTGGCTCATTTGCTCAAATGGCTGACAAGGTAATGGAGGAGACAAGTCAGAAAGTCATGTCAATATGGTGTGATAAGTGAATCACAACATAAATTTGCATACCACAAATATATCTGGAGTGGCACTGGGAGTGAAGAGGGTGTTAGACAGTGTGGGAGCCAAATGTGTCTAGAATCTTGAAGGACAAGCAAGAGTTGGCCTGGGGAGATGGGAGGAGGGCATTCCAAGCACCTAGCCAGGGAAGGGTCAACACAAATGTGAGGGAAAACAAAGCAACAGTAATGTTTTCCTGGGCATATGGCTGTAGAGTTTAGTATGCTATCCTTCTATCTTTAACCATTTTTGACTGCTATTTCTTTTGTATCTTTTTCCAACTGGTTTCTCCTCTTCATCCTCCTCAACTCATCCTGAATAAGGCTAATTTTTAATAATAAAATTAATATTTCCCATCAAAAAAGGCAAATGCTTCATTTTAAAAAGGCTGAATAAGAAGCTCCTTTTTAAAAGAATTCAAGTTAAATTTAGACTCAATCCCACAAAGCAGGAAAAAAAAAAAAAAGATCTGTGTCCATTATGTTTCTCTTTCACTGCAGACAGGATATATTTTCATTCACTTTTATGTTCTCATTACACAAGGGTTGATAAGCAGGTTGGACTTGGTAATATTTTCTCACCTTAATTGCAGATCTAATAATTCTAGATAAAGACTGTCTCAAACTTGTTGATATGTTTGCACTGCTTGATTGTGTAATATATAATGATCTTTTCTAACATCTCATTATTCTCACTAGGCATCAAACCAAGCTTTCTTTTCCACTGTTAAACAGCCCCACCCTTCTTCTGCTTTGAAATCATTTTAGGCTCAGCTAAGAGTTTTATTGTTCAGTCAGGTCCTCATCCAGTTTACAACTTTGCGGCACTCTTGTCTGAGCCCCAGCTGATTCGAGGAAAGCTATTACGTGCCCTGTCCTCAGTTGAAGTAGGTTTTGGGCTACTTCTGTTCGCCACCTCATTACTGGCCATGATTTGAGCTTCCTGCTGTAATCAAGGTTGTTTTTAACCTGGGTCACAGTGTCATTTAGGTATCTGTCACAGCAGTTGGCGACAGCGATTAACATCTAACCTATAGAATTGCCTCTGGATGAATACTCATAGGGCCACCCCTATTCATTCACTGAATCAGCTATTTGAGCTGAACTTTCCTGTGAGTTTTTGAGTCAGGTCTGAGCAGGAAGCAATCCCAATCTGGGCAGGACAGAACACATATGAGTTGTGTTTCCTTCTAAGGCCCTGACAATATAATTCCTATAGTAAATACCTACTGTTTTGGTGGGCCTGAATCCACACACCATCCCCCACAAATCAACTAATAAAAGTGGTCTAATTTTCTTTTTTTTTTTAATATGTTTTTATTGATTTTTTAGAGAGAGATGAAGGGAGAGAGAGAGAGAAACATCAATGTGAGAGACAAACATCGATTGGCTGCCTCCTGCACACCCCCTACTGGGGATTGAGCCCAAAACCCAGGTATGTGCCCTGACTGGGAATCGAACCGAGACCTCTTAGTCCATGGGATGACGCTCAATCCACTGAGCCACACCGGCTGGGCATAAAGCAGCCTAATTTTCATTTCAGGTTTCTACTACTACCACTAGAGCCCACATGTTTCTGGGAGTACTTACTCCATCCCTGACTCTGAGAAAGGAGCATGAGGCTCAGGCCCGTGCTCACCAATGTAATCCTAGCACACTAGAAATAAATGGTTAGGGATGGACACTTGACTTAAGATGGTCCAATAGGACTGAAGTCCAGAGCTTCCACTGATAGCCAAGAAAGACAGACTTTCTCCCAGCAGATAAGACTGTACTGAAGCTATGACATTGGGAATGCTTCAAGCTGAAGGTCTCAGGGAGCCACCACTATACTTCTACATGAATCACAAATGAAGATGGCCAAATTCCTTGGACAGCATGCCTAGCTAGACCTGTCCTGGCATCTCTCTCATGTAGTAGAAGACCAATGTTTCTTCCTACCTACTCAACATCTATCCTACCTAATAAAATTAAGCCATTACTCCTTGTTAATAGATCCTAAAATATGTTAACCATGTGTTTCCTAAGCTATTACTTCCCTCTCCTCCCATACTTATTAACCATCTCCACTTAGATGCTATTGTTCATCAGATCCCAAATATATTCTCAACCTGCTACTCATATAACACCCTCCCAAGAAGGATCCAAGGTATTTACTGCCTCATTTTTCTCACACACATCACATCAGAGTGACATGTACAGGGAATACTTCTTCCCTATACCTATACCTCCACAAAACTCCAGAATTTACCACAGGTTCCTCCCTCTCGCCAGCCTATCTTGCCAACACCACAGATTTACATTCTGCTATATATTTTCCAAAAACCAAATAGATCTAGTCACAAATTTATTCATTCTATCAAAATATGTTCAATAATTGTGTACAATGTCCTGAATTGTACTCTATGGGTTATAAAAAGATAAATAAAATTGAGTTTCTATAAGCTGTCCTCAAGAAGTATTTAGGCTAGTAGAAGAAATTGAAAAACAAAAACCTCTTGCCCGGCTAGTGTGGCTCAGTGGTTGAGCATCGGCCCATGCACCAAGAGGTCACTGGTTTGATTCCCAGCAGGGCACATGCTCAGGTTGTGGGCCAAATCCCCAATGGGGGGCGTGCAGGAGCTGGCCAGTTGATGTTCTCTCTCACTGATGTTTCTATCTCTCTCTTCCCCTCTCCCTTCTTCTATCTCTCAAATCAATAAAGAAAAACAAACAAACAAACAAACAACAACAAAAAACCTCTTTAAAAATGGTGTATGCCATAATAGAGAGTTCCAAGGAACAAAAGAGAATTTCTGGCTAGGGATACCAGTAAAGGGAAGTGAAAAGGAAGGCATTAACAATCATAGAATGCCTACTACAGGTCAGCTACTCTGAGTGGCTTTTGTTTATAGTTTGTTCACTTACCTGATATATTCAACAACCTACTCAATATCTACATTTGCTCCTTTCCCCAAAACTACACAGAAGTCTTATAAAAAGTAAAAAGTCAGATCCTGTGACTCCTTGCCTCAAAATGTTCCAATGGCTTCTTATCTCTTTCAGAGACAATGTCCTTACTAAAATAGACCTGAAGACCCTACATGAACTGACCTCTTCTATCTGCCTTCATTTCACTCTGAAATAGCTGACTGGACTGTTTGCTGTTCTCAGAACATGTAATTCACCCTACATCAGAGATTTTGCACCTGTAGTTACCTCTGCCTGGAAGGCTTTTTCTTCAAATATCCCCAGTCTCTTCTAGGTCCCACTCAAATGCCACCTTCTCAGTAAGCTCTTTTAAATTATCCTATTTATAAAATAGAAACTTCACTCTCCCTCCACTTTCTGTGTTCCCTACCCTCCCTCTCATCACCATTTCTCAAATTATATATTTATTTATTTGTCTATCCCCCAGAGGATGTAAGTTCTAGGAGGGGTGGGCTTTTTGTCTAGTTTGACCACTGATATATGATATCACTACTTAAATATTTGTTGAATGACTGAATTATATATTATTTAAAATTTAAAACAATCCTGAGAATTGGGTATTGTTCATATTTTTCAGATGAGGAAACTGAGGGGCAGAGTGACTAGGTTACTTTTCTCAGGATCAGAGAGCTATCAAATTGTAGCACCAGAATATGGACTCAATATGTGGGACAATAAGGCTCAGAAGGCTTGGCTTAATAAGATGGGTAGAATTTAGCTAAGTGTATTTGAGGGCAACAAGAGTCAAAAATGACAAGAAGAACATGAGTAAAGCTATGGAGGCACAAGAGCTGGGCATGTTCATAAAACAGTATGTACATAGATGTAAACTTAGATAAGGAGAGTATGGGTATGAGTGTAATGTGCCTCTGAGATGAAAGAAAAAACCAAAACAAAAAAACCAAACCTGGATAAAATGAGTTAAATTCCTAGGTTTAATAATGAATCCTATTACTTGCTTTAATAAAGTAAAGCAGTGGGTAAAAATAAAGCTGCATAAAGATGCTAAAAGTAGTTTTCTGCCCAAGCTAAAGATGAAACTCAAACCAGTATTTTTCATCAACTCTTCATACACTCCTTACAAAGGCAGATGAATTTTAAAATAAAATAAAGAGTACAGACTTCACACACATTTCAATTAGGTTATCCCACATTATTTGATAGATAATCAAAAGTTGGCTATACCTATAAATTATATTTTCTAGAAACATTCTGAATACTAATTAGAAAATTTGTTCAGTCCAAGTACTGCATCTTCAAAAACATTTCTGGATACCACGTGAAGAAGGCATGAAGCCCGGCCGGTATGACTCAGTGGACTGAGCATTGTCCACTGACTGAGCAGTCCAGGTTCGATTTCCGGTCAGGGACCATGCCTGGGTTGTGGGCTCGATCCCTAGTAGGGGGGTGCAGGAGGCAGCCAATCGATGTTTCTCTCTGACACTGATGTTTCTATCTCTCGCTCCCTTCCTCTCTCTAAAAAAATTAATAAAAACATTTTTTGAAAAGGCATGAAGATGTGATAACCATAATCTGTCATTTAAATGTTACATGTCCTAGCTTCTTAAGGGTAAATAGAAGAAACACAATTAGAAATGCAGCTACCTAAATAATACAATGACTGAGGTCAGGCTGGGGGTAGAGGAAAGAGAGTCGTAAAAACACAGTTATAGAGCTAGTATTGCTCTTAGAGGTCATCACCAAATTCTTCATTTTTCAGATAAGGAATCTGAACCTAAAGAACTCAAGTGGCATATCCAGGTCCACAGAGTTCTTGAGTGCTGGAGTCAACCAGAACTCAGGCTCCTAACACTAAGTTCACTATTCTCTCTGCCACATGAAGAGTCTCCCCCCATACAAAAGTTTAATATATAAAGATAGAGTTCCGTGTATGAAATCCCTTAATGCTGCTTAATGGAGCACCCCTGAGAGAATCTTTATGTAAATGTCTGAGAACCGACAGCCACTGGTTCAATTTCCAGTTAGTACAGAATCTTTATTCACTGAACATTAACTGTAATGGTTTTTATGCTAACAGAGTTTGTTTTACTACAGATTTTCATAAAAGCAACATCAGGCAGTTTAAAATATATGAAGCATTCTTACAATATTAGAATCCTCAAACCTGTTGTAAAATGCAATCAAAAGAAGATCTGACATTCATGATGACATCTGTACAATTCTGGACTCACATTTCACTCTCTTTATAGAAGCTGCCTTCTCAAGGAGGCACATTGTCTTCCAGACCCTCCCAAAATGTCTGCATTCCAACATGAGCTAACCTCAGCCAGCCTCATGCTATTCCTTGATATTTTGTACTACTATTTCTTCATCTAAATGTACTGATTTTGTATATATACATGAACTTTTAAAACTCTATAACTTCAAATATTCTCTCATTTTAACCTCATCTGTGAGGTAAGTAGAAAAACATGAGTAAAAGAAACCTAAAAGCGGTTCTAAGTCAATGCTCAAAAAACACACATTTGAACAAATCTTATTCACAAAAAGACTTTGTTTAAAGGAACATTGAAAAAATATGCAAATATGCCCTGGCCAGTTTGGCTCAGTGATTAGAGCGTCGGCCCCCAGACCAAAGGGTTGCGGGTTCCATTATGGTTAAGGGCACACACCTGGGTTGCAGGTTCAATCTCTGCCCCAGTTAGGGCATGTACAGAAGGCAACTGATGTGTGTCTCTCACATTGATGTTTTTCTCTCTCCCTCCCTCCCTCCCTCCCTTCCACTCTATCTAAAATCAATGGGAAAAAATATATATCTTCCAGTGAGGATTAAACAAAAAACAATGCAAATAGATAATAATCAAAAGTTAAAAATTAACAATATTTTCTGATAAGGCATTGGATATCTTTGTTGAAATAAGTAATTTTAATGTTTAGTACACTATGTTTAGTTATCTCTAAAATCAATTTATCTTCTCAGAAGTTTAGCTTTGTGTAATGTTATTTTTTCTTACTTCCCCATTTTAAGAATTCTAGTGAAATAATCAAAGAATGAAATAACCATAAATAATCTTGTAGTATAATCTACCATGAAATTTCAGTGGAATTTCTGCAGATAAAAAATAAAAATGTCAACGTAACACCACAGTATGAAGCAGCACATATAAGCATTAATTTAAAAAAGAGAGAGAGATGCATTCATTCAATTGAGTTACTGCCACTCTACAACTGAATGAAACAGAGCAAAAGATGAATACCCAAAGCAATTCACCACATTAAGTGAAATGGAATGAGAAGCATTTTAATTGGATAAAATTTAAGAGCTGAATCACCAATGCCGCATAAATAGCTCTAAATAATGTGTTTTTCCAGTTAAATAAGGACTTTAATAAAACAGATGAAAATGTACGCTGTGCTGTTTTTTCTGCCTGTCAGAATCTCATTAGCATTTCAATTTAAATTCTACAAGTGCATTCAAATCTCTCATTTGTACATCTGGCATAACTCAAAACACTGCTTTATTTGTTAAAAAAAATAAATTAAGGCAAATGAGCCAATTCACAATATCTTGCAGTGGTATTTTAATGGGTGAAAACAATGTTGTCATTTCAATGTTGCATAACACTAGGGGTTCTCCATGTGAAGAAACTGAAAAAAATTAAATAACACTTTCAAAGAAAATTTGTTTTCATAAGAGAATCTCAAAAACATAGAATCAAGTGCTAGTGTGCTTTAAACTATTTCATACAGAGTTAACATATGAAACATTCATTCCTCTTTATAGTAAGTTTAGAAATGATATCTAAAGAAACACTTAATGAAACTATAATTCCAGGTAACTATGACATTACTGTAAAGTTCTTTTTGACAAAGGTTTCCTAATACACTATCATAGCACCTAATAGTAAAAAAGAAAAATTCAGGAAAAGTTCTTTAAATTGTTAGGCAATGATTCTAAAACAATAGTGCACATACAAATCACCCAATAATATTTTTTAATGTGTATTTCCTGGATTAGCCCCAGAAATCCTGATTCATAGATGGGGAGCAAATATTAGATTGTTGTTTTTGTTTGTTTGTTTGTTTTCCATGGTCTAAGCATGAGGTGAGTTTTATTACGAATAACTTGGTTATAAGAATTCTGCAATACCTTCTGTTAAAAACTACTATACAGGAGCAAATACAAAAGTATTAAATAATGAAAACAAATCCATAAGGCTCCCTTTATATATATATTATATACATTCAAATAAGTCTAGACTTTTCAGAGTAAAAGAATAAAGTCAACTGTTATAGATTCAAAAGCAACACTACTTTACTACTAGGAGATTATAAAACACTGAACTAGTAGAGAAAAGATTGAGCCATTTTTGTCAAAAAGTGGTTCAAAGCACAAAACTACTCAGATGTTCATGAGTCCTTGAGGTTTGGCTGTATAGTATTAACGTGTGGGGGAAACTGATGCCTTTTAAAACTCAGGCCTGTGAACTGAGCTAAGCTGATGGCTCCAGAGAGCTTTCTCTACATGTAAGTCGTAAGACACCATTGTGTTATATACAAGTCTTTTGGCCAGACTTGTACTACTAACTACAAATAATTCTGCAGATTTGTAGGTGACACTGGGAGGGAAATGTTTTTGTAATTTATTTTTTCCCAGTAATAATGAATTCTAGGTAAGTTCTAGGAATAGAATCGTTCTTCTTAAAGGAGCCTGTCAGAGCCCTTGCGAATTTTATCAAGTGGCAGAATCGCTTCAAGGATGCAGGATCTAAAGGTCTTACATGCAGTGAAAGGCTGTGTATGAGCCAGTCCCAAATCCTTATTTTACAAATCACATCATTAGTTCAAATGCACAAAGAACTCCAGTCAATGTGCAATCAGAAATGTGTTTTCAAGATGATCAGTTAACATACTTTCTTCTCTCAAAAAGAACAGTGATGGAAAAAATAGTTACCCTGCCATCCTTCAAAAGCAAACTATTATAGAGCAATATCTTATCTTAAGCACCTCCTATTTTATTCAAATAATACTTGCTGATGAAAGAAATCATCCATTCCAGGTGTAATCCACATATTTTTGAACTAACGGTATATGATCACTGCATTTACTTGTCTCTTGTCCACATTAGGATTGAATATGAGCCTAATCATCAACTATGAAAAGTAAAGCATTATGACAGAGAGCCAATTTCTGCTATGCTTATTAAGGATTCAAAAACTCAGAATCCATTTTTCTGCAAGCCTAGAGGAATTATAAGAAGAGCATTCAATGTAGAAATTACTGGATGAATTGTCGCTATGGAAAACATACTGAATCCACACAAATTCTTCCAAAACACCCCGAGTAGAATGTACCACACCAACAGCATAAAATGAATTCTACCTAAGAAATTTGCTGTCATTGGTAACTTGGGCTTCACTTTGAGTAGCCTGCCAGCTAGAGTGTGAAAACTAAGCAGCTTTTCCTTTCACCTTGCCTTTTCCTAAGATGTACTACAGTGGTCATTAATATAATCATTATCAACAGCATCATCATAACTGAGACAGTGGGGATTTTAACATATATCACAAGTGATGCTGATGTAAGTGGTCTATGGATTACAGTTTGAGAAACACTAACTATAGGATAAACTGCACTTCCTTTAAACTTATAATTAAAGTATTTCATAATCTAGTTTTATTCTACCTTTCAATCTTACTTTGTAGGAAGAACTACTCAATTTGATCAACTGGCTCTCATCCCACCATCTTAATTTAGTATAGAGTACCAAAATCTGGATCTGAACCTCCTAAATCCTTTGTATCACAATTTTGGTAAAACCACTTGAAGGCCAGTTAATGGGATGTGGAAAATAGGTAGTAAGTGAGCCTTAATTCAGACATAAGAATTAGAAAGATTCTAAGTGAAATGCGGGAAGGAGCAAAGGGAAACAAGAAACAAGTGATACAGAGAGAATAATTTAAGACTAATTGATCTCTACAAAGTTCACTTGAGTAGATTTACAGCATTTCATCTTAAAAAGAATTTTCAAAATATAAAAGTAAGCTGTCTTTATGTTACATTTAACAATATTTTAATTAAATGTGATCATGTTTAAATCAAGGAATAAACCAGCTATAAAGTTTTTGTTGATTTTTCTGAAATTATTTCATGATAGTATGAAATAACATCTGTCAATTTACATTTAACACCTAAAAGACAGTAATAAATATCATCTAACAAATGTTCTAGAACTTCATCAGCTTTCCAAAGGACTTTTCTCAATCCTTTGCTATTCTAGGCTCTTTTGAAGCATTATCACATCATAATCCTTGCCAATTTTCTCTGCTCCAATTGTAAACTGTCAAATCTACATTTACAATCACTTTACATGTGAGTCAATACATTCTCTAATGTCATTTACACCGACTTCATGAAATCTGTGTCTTTCTCAATTTATTTTATTTTCTACAATCCATTTAAATAGTGTTTTTTAAGGTCTGAAATAGTTAATTTGACAACCACGGACACATTTACTATATCTTTTAATTGCTCTAAGAGAATGGCAAAAAATTTGATGTGATAGGGAAATGTAGGAACCTGTGTTAGATTAATCTGAATGAAGACGAATATATATGTCTACTTCACTAGAAAATGTTTTCATGCCATGCTTAATTTAATTCCCCATAAAACCTGGGAAGATGTGGATTATAAATAATCTGGTCACCAGAATTCTGGAAATCCAGAAAAGTAGTCAGCATTTAAAAAATCTGTCAGAATATACCTGGCAAACTCCACTAGGCTGATCATCAGCAAGATCAGGAATATTTTTTCTTATCTCTCCTTGGGCAAGGGAAACAAATAGGGCTGCATCAAACTAAAAAGGTTTTGCACAGCAAAGAAAACGATCAACAAAATAAAAAGATACCCTACTGAATGGGAAAACATATTTGCCAATGATACATATGATAAGGGGTTAATACCCCAAATTTATAAAGAACTCTTACAACTTTACACCAAACAAACAAACAAACAAACAAACAAACAAACAATCAAACTAAAAAACGGGCAAGGAACCCGAATAGACATTTCCCCAAAGAGGACATACAGATTGCTATTACACTTATGAAAAGGTGCTCAACATCACTAATCATCAGAGAAATGCAAATTAAAACCACAATGACACATCACCTCACACCTGTTAGAACAGCTATCATAAATAAATCAACAAACAATAAGTGTTGGCAAAGATGTAGAAAAACGGGAACACTTGTGCACTGTTGGTGGGAATGCAGTCACTATGGAAAACAGAATGAAGGGTCCTTAAAAAAATTAAAAATAGAACTGCCTATGACCCAGCAATTCTACTTCTGGGTATATATTTGAAGAACCCCAAATGTTAATTCAAAAGAATATGTGCACCCCTAAGTTCACTGCAGCATTATTTACAATAGCCAAGCTATGAAAGCACCCCAAATGCTCATCAAAAGATGAATGGATAATGAGAAGTGGCACATATACATGATGAAATATTACTTGACCATTAAAAAAAGAAAGAAATCTTACTATTTGCAACAGTATGGATGGACCTGAACTAGAGGGTATTATACTAAGTGAAATAAATCAGATAAAGAAAGATAAATACCATATGATTTCACTTATATGTGGAATCTAAAGAAGAAAATAAACAGACAAAACAAAATTGAAACAGACTCATAGCCACAGAGAACAGATTGATGGTTGCCAGGGGGGAAAATGGTTGGAGGAATGGGTGAAAAAGGTGAAGGGATTAAAAAGTACAAACTGGTAGCTACAAAATAGTCACGGGGATGTAAAGTACAGCATAGAGAATATACTCAATAATACTGTTAATAACTATGTATGGTGCCAGGGGGGTACTGGAAATAGGGAAGACACACTTTGTAAAGTATATGATTGTCTAACTTCTAGGCTGTACACCTGAAACTAATACAAAGTAACATTGAATCTAAACTGTAATTAAAACTAAAATTAAAAATAAATAAATAAAATGATTAGGGATAGAGCTATACACCCTAGGGGCAAAGGGCTGATAAAAGCATAGCATGCCCCTCTGTGCTGGGCTTGCCAGTGAGCTGGGATACACTCCAATAGCAAGTCAGCTAAGTCTGGCAGTTATAAAAAAAAGTTTCAAAAAATATACTCACAATTTTGAAACTCTAATATGTATATGACATAGCACAATGAATACTTAATATATATGTACAAAGGAGTTTTATATCGATTTTCTCATTTAATACCCATGAAAGCCCTATGAGGTGATAATAGTACCATCATTTATAAAAGAGGCAACTGAAGCTTAAAGAGATTAGTTCATTTAAGTATTTAGAGCTAGCTGAGTTGGAATTTAAACCCAGAGATTCAGACCTTGAAATTGATCCTCTAAATTATTATTCTGCAGACCTCTGTATTATCTAATGTTTTATTTATTTATTTACTCTTTTAGTTAATCCTCACCCAAGGATATGTTTCCATTGATTTTTAGAAAGAGTAGAGGGAGAGAAGGAAAGAGAGAGAGAGAAACATCATGCAAGAGAGACACATTGATTGGTTGTCCCCCGCACAACCCCAACCGGGCCGGAGATCAAACCTGCAACCCAGATACATGCCCTTGACCAAGATCGAACCAGAGACCCTTCAGACTGAGGGCCAACACTCTAACCACTGAGCCAAACCAGCCAGGGAATATTTTATATTGTTTTAATTTTATGTTTTAACTCTTTTTAAAATTACAGAAAGATATCTTTGTTTAATGCCATATCAATCTTTCTACCCCAGTACCTAGCATGTTCTTATATACAGTTAATATTCAATAAATGCTGCTTGAATTAAACTGTTGGTCATCTCCATAATTAAATTAATGTTGCATCCAAGAGCTGATGCACAACAACCAATTATACTATTCCCTCAGGATTCAGTTTGCCTTTATCACTTCCAGAAACAGACTGAAGAGAAATAAACTGCTCCCTTCTTACTAGAGTCCTTCTGAGGAATATGAAAGGAGATTATTTTAATATCTGAGAGTGGTGGCCTGGCCGGTGTGGCTCAGTGGACTCAGCATCCTCCCATGGACTGAAAGGTCCCAGTTCAATTCCTGGTCAGGGCACATGCCCGGGTTGCGGGCTTGATCACCAGGAGGGGGCATGCAAGAGGCAGCCGATGGATGTTTCTCTCTCACATGGATGTTTCTATCTCTCTAAAAAATCAAAAAAAACATATTTAAAAAATATATATCTGAGAGTGGTTCAAAACATGTAAAAACTTTCAGAGAGTAAAGTATCTCTTTTCCAGATAAACATAGCTAGTTTAACTGAGAACTTTGTAATTTCTAAATGCTCAAGACACCATTTCAAAAAGTCTCTGTCAGCCACAGGCAGGACCAGAGGGAGGGTGAGTGTGTGAGAGAGTGAGCGAGTGTGTGAGAGAGAGTGAGTGGACGTGAAGTTGGACGACCAAATTCGTGCAGTGCAGAGACGCGGAGCAGCAGGTTCCTGTGCTGTAGACGGGGAGCAGCGGCTATCTCGGTAAGCAGCTCTTCAGGGCGCTTCTCCCTGCACCACGGGGAGGTCCTACCATTTTGGAAGATCCCGGGTCTTCTCTGGGAGGAGGCAGTGGGAGCGGCTAGGGCTCAGCAACCTGAGCCCACCAGTGCACCTGGTAGCATAGGACCAATGGACACACGGTGTCAACACAGACCAGTGCACAGTAGTGGAGCTGTCAAGGTGCTGGTTGTGGAAGCCGCAAATGGCCAGGAGCCCAGCACCATCCCCCACAGCCCAATCACAGTCGACATATACCCCCAGCAACAGAGGCTGGGGAGCAGACATCCATACCCAGGCAACAGAAGCACAGACCAGCAGCAGAGAACCATCCCCAAAAACTACAGCAAAGGCTGAGCAGGAGCTGAGCCCCACCAGACAGCAGTACTCCCCAGCCACCAGCAGCGGGACCTGGGGCTCCATCAGGGTCTGTGCAACACAGCTGTCCATAAGAGCAGTGGCGAGCCGCGGATCCATAGGGGCCTGTGTGACCAGCCACCCAAGGTGCAGGCAGGGAGTGCAGCTCCAGCAGGGCCTGAGCAATACAGCTACAGGTGGCACCAGCAACCAGTGGGGAACACAGCTTCAGAGGGGCCCACGCGATCCAGCAGCAGCACCTACCAGGACACACCAATACCAGCCCCCAGTAGTCAATCCTCCAGGATCCACAGCAGGCAAGAGGTGACACGCAACAGAACAGTCTGGGAGGCACAGTAGCCTTATTTGATATACACTGAGCTGCCTACACATCCAAACATCCTTCACCAGGTCTAGAGCTACCAGATGGCTAAAATGAGGAGACAAAAAAACAACACCCAAAGGAAAGAAAAAGAGGAATCACTAGAAAAGGAACTACAGGAAATGGAAGAAAGCAACTTGTCAGATAAAGAATTCAAAGCAATGATTATAAGGGTGCTCAAACAATTTGGTGAGAACTACAAGCAACTTAATAAGAATTATGAAGAGCTCACTGGAAACTACTTCAGCTTAAAAAAAGAGGTAGATGCTATACATAAAGAGGTAGAAACTATGCATAAAAATCAAGAGGAAATAAAGAATGACATAGCTGTTATGAAAAATACCTTAGAAGTGTTCAATAGTAGATTAGAAGAAGCTGAAGACCGAATCAGCGACTAAGAAGAAAAGGTAGAGAAAAACACCCAAACAGAGCAGCAAATGGGAAAAAGTTTAAAAAGCAGGAGGGGAGTTTAAGGGAGCTGTGGGACAATACAAAATGTAACAACATTCACATTATAGGGGTACCAGAAGGAGAAGAATCGGAGAAATGAATAGAGAACCTGTTTGAAAAAATAATAACAGAAAACTTCCCTAAACTGGTAAAGGAAAAAGTCACACAAGTCCAGGAAACACAGAGAGTTCCAAGCAAGATGAACCCCAGAAGACCCACAGCTAGACACATCATAATAAAAATGGCAAACATTAAAGACAAAGAAAGAATCTTAAAGGAAGCAAGAGAGAGACAGAAAGTTACCTACAAGGAAGCTCCCATTATACTGTCAGCTGATTTCTTAACAGAAATGCTGCAGGCCAGAAAGGAGTGGCATGAAGTGTACAAAATAATGCAAGGAAAGGGTCTGAATCCAAGACTACTCTACCCAGCAAGGCTACCATTCAAAATTGACAGAGAAATAAAGAGGTTCATGGATAAAAAAAAAAAAAGCTAAAGGAATTTACCACCATCAAACCAGCACTGCAAGAAAGGCTGAAGAGACTATTGTAAGAAGAAGAAGAAACAGAAAGAGAGAGAGAGAGAGAGAGAGAGAGAGAGAGAGAGAGAGAGAGAGAGAGGAACACAGGCATAAAATTTAAATGGCAACTAATAACTATCTATCAATAATTACCTTAAATGTAAATGGCTTAAATGTTCCAATCAAAAGACATAGGGTAGCTGATTGGGTAAGAAAACACGACCCATACATATTCTGTCTACAAGAGACCCACCTCACAACAAAAGACTCACACAGGATGAAAGTGAAGGGATGGAAAAAAATTTTCCAAGTAAATGGACATGAAAAAAAAGCTAGTGTAGCAAAACTCATATCTGACAAGATAGACTTCAAAACAAGGGCCATAATAAGAGACAGAGAAGGTCACTACATAATATTAAAAGGATCAATCCAACAAGAGGATATAACACTGGTAAACATATATGCACCAAATACGGGAGCACCAAAATATATTTAAAAACTTCTAGAGGACTTCAAGGGAGAGATCAATAGCAATACGATCACAATGGGTGACTTCAACACGCCATTGACACCACTGGATAGATCTTCTAGACAAAAAATTAACAAGGACATAGAGTCCTTACAAGACGAACTAGATCAGTTGGACTTCATTGATATTTACAGAACATTTCATCCCAAAGCTGGAGAATATACATTCTTCTCATGTGCACATGGGACATTCTCAAAGATAGACCACATGTTAGGACACAAAGCAAGTTTCTACAAATTCAAGATTGAAATCATATCAAGCATCTTCTCAGATCACAGTGGCATGAAACTAGAACTCAATTACAATAAAAACACACAAAAACATTCAAACACTTGGAGGCTGTTATTAAACAACGAATGGGTTACTAACGAGATTAAGGAAGAAATTAAAAACTTCCTGGAAACCAATGAAAACGAACACACAACAACACAAAATCTATGGGATGCAGCAAAAGCAGTTCTGAGAGGGAAGTTCATAGCACTACAGGCCTACCTCAAGAAACAAGAAAAATTCCTAATTGATTTTCTAACCCTACAACTTAAAGAACTAGAAAGTAAACAAAAAGAAAAACCCAGACCTAGTAGGGGGAAGGAAATAGTAAAGGTCAGAACAGAAATAAACGACATAGAGACCAAAAAAACAATTCAAAAGATCAATGAAACAAAAAGCTGGTTCTTGGAAAAGATAAACAAGATCGATGGACCTTTAGCCAGACTCACCAAGAAACAAAAAGAAAGGAACCAAATAAACAAAATCAGAAACAAAAGAGGAGAAGTAACAACTGACACCACAGAAATACAAAGGATCATTGAAACATACTATGAACAATTATACGTCAACAAATTGGACAACCTAGGAGATATAGACAAAGATCTAGAAACACAGTCTCCCAAAACTGAACTGGGAAGAGATAGAAAACTTGAACAGACCAATAGCAACAAAGGAAATTGAAGATGTATTTAAGAAACTCCCAGCAAACAAAAGCCCAGGCCCAGATGGCTTCACGCAGGAGTTTTATCGAACATTCAAAGATCTAATACCCATTCTCCTCAAACTATTCCAAAAATCCAAGAAAATGGAACACTTGCAAACTCATTTTATGAGGCCAGAATAATCCTAATTCCAAAACTGGATAAAGACACTACAAAGAAAGAAAACTACAGGCCAATACACCTGATGAACACAGATGCCAAAATCCTTAACAAAATATTAGCAAATCGGATGCAGCAATACATCAAAAAAATTATTCATCATGACCAAGTGGGATTCATCCCAGGGATGCAAGGATGATACAAAATTCACAAATCAATAAATGTGATACACCGCATAAACAAAATGAAAGATAAAAACCATATGATCATATCAATAGATGCTGAAAAAGCATTCAACAAAATCCAGCATCCATTTCTGATAAAAATGCTCAGCAATGTGGGAATAGAGGGATCATATCTCAACATAATAAAAGCCATATATGAAAAACTTACAGCCAACATCATACTCAATGGACAAAACCTAAAAGCATTCCCCTTAAGACCGGGAACAAGACAGGGATGCCCACTTTCGCTACTCTTATTCAACATAGTACTGGAAGTCTTAGCCACAGCAATTAGACTTGAATAAAAAATAAAAGGGATTCAAATTGGAGAGGAGGAAGTGAAACTGTCATTATTTGCAGATGACATGATATTGTACACAGAAAACCCTAAAGACTCCATCAAAAATCTACTAGACTTAATAAATGAATTTGGCAAAGTAGCAGGACATAAAATTAATGTCAAGTAATCGATGGCATTCTTATACACCAATGATGAACTCACAGAAAGAGAAACTAAAAAAACAATCCCATTTACCATTGCAGCAAAAAAATTAAGATACCTAGGAATAAACTTAACCAAAGAAGTAAAGGACCTCTTCACAGAAAACTACAGGTCGTTGAAAAAAGAAATAGAGGAAGATATAAAAAAGTAGAAGCACATACCTTGTTCATGGATTGAAAGAATTAACATCATTAAAATATCCATACTAACCAAAGCAATCTATAGATTGAATGCAATTCCCATCAAAATACCAATGACATATTTCACAGAACTAGAACAAACACTCCAGAAGTTTATATGGAACCAAAAAAGACCCCGAATAGCCACAGCAATCTTGAAAAAAAAGAATAAAGTAGGAGGGATCAAATTACCAGATATCAGGTTATACTACAAAGCCACTGTAATCAAAACAGCCTGGTACTGGCACAAGAACACACAGGTAGATCAATGGAACAGAACAGAGAACCCAGAAATTGACCCAAGACAATATGCTAAATTAAGATTTGACAATGGTGGCAAGAGCATACAGTGGAGTCATGACAGTCTCTTCAATAAATGGTGTTGGGAAAATTGGACAGCTACATGCAAAAAAATGAAGCTAGACCATCACCTTACACCATACACAAGAATAAACTCAAAGTGGATAAAAGACTTAAATGTAACTCGTGAATCCATAAAAATTCTAGAAGAAAATGTAGGCAACAAAATTTCGGACATCATATGCAGCAGAATTTTCACTGATACTACAACTAAGGCAAGAGAAACAAAGAAAAAAATGAACATATAGGACTACATCAAACTAAAAAGCTTCTGCACAGCAAAAGAGACAATCATCAAAATTGAAAGGGAACCCACCATATGGGAGACCATAATTGCCAATGATGCATCAGATAAGGGATTAATTTCCAAAATATATAGAGTACTCATACAACTCAACAAAAGGAAGACAAAGAACCCAATTAAAAAATGGGCAGAGGACCTAAATAGACACCTCTCCAAAAAGGACATACAAATGGCCAAGAGACATATGAAAAAATGCTTAACATCACTAATCATCAGAGAGATGCAAATGAAAACAACTATAAGATATCACTTCACACCTGTCAGAATGGCCACCATCAACAAATCATCAAATAACAAGTATTGGTGAGGGTGTGGAGAAAAGAGGACTCTAGTACACTGCTGGTGGGAAAGCAGACTGGTGCAGCCACTATGGAAAACAATATGGTGTTTCCTCAAAAAGTTAAAAATTGAACTGCCATTTGACCCAGTGATCCCACTTCTAGGAATATACCCTAAGAAGCCTGAAATACCATAAGAAGCCTGAAATACCAATCAGAAAGAATATATGTACCCCTTTGTTCATAGCAGCACTATTTACAATAGCTAAAATCTGGAAACAATCCAAGTGTCCATCAGTAGATGAGTGGATAAAAAAGCTGTGGTACATGTACACAATGGAATACTATGCAGCTATAAGAAAGAAAGATCTCTTATCATTTAAGATGACATGGAGGGACCTGGAGAGCATTATGCTAAGCGAAACAAGCCAAGCAGAGAAAGACAAATATCACATGATCTCACTTATTTGTGGAAAATAATGAACTAAACAAACTGATGAACAAAACTGACCCAGAGACATAGAGGTAGGGTACAGACTGACAAACCCCAGAAGAGGGAGTGTTGGGCAGGGTGGGGGGAGAGATAAACCACAGAACTTATATGCATGTATTCATAACCAATGGTCATAGACAACAAAGCTGGGGAAGGGGTGGGGGGGATGGGATGGAGGGTGTCAGTGGGGGAAAAAGGAGAAACATCTGTAACAAAAACAAATTAATAAAAATAATTTTTAAAAAAAGTCTCCATCACAAGGTAAAGGAGGTAAAATGGTATGCACAGCAATGCATTCAATTCATTCAACAAATTATTACTGAGCATCTACTATGTGTAAGACAGAATTCTAGACATTTAAGATACCTACATTCATGGAGCTTATATTCTAGTGAGATGCAATAAATAGTAAACAAGTAGACAAATGAACTAGATACATTCAGTTAAGAAGATTAAACTGGGTGGGTGTGAAAGCAGTAGCTGTCCTAGCTGAAAGGTTGGAGATGAACACTCTATAAGGTAAGTGATGACAAGGAGTCAGTCAAGTAAAGGGTCTGGAGAAGAACAGTCCAGGCAAAAGGCAGTACAAGCACTGAGTACAGAGATTTTCTATTTAATCTATAAGAGGACAGAGGGAAATATTCTGGGAGAAAAGAAGCCCTTGAACTTTAAGTGTATTTTCAATTCAACATTAAGAGCACTTTTAAAAACTAGTATCTGTGGACCCCTATTTGACACCATAAAAGAAAATTAACTCAAGATGGATCAAAGATTTAAATGTAAGACCTAAAACTATAAAACAAAGGGGAAAATATGACCTCAGATTAGGCAATACTTTCTTATCTATAACACTAAAGGTATAAGCAACCAGAAAAAAATGGATAAATTAGACTTTATCAAAATTAAAACTGTGCTTCAAAGGACACTATCAAGAAAATGAAAAGACAAGCCACAGAAAGAGAAAATAGAATATTTGCACATCATATGTCTGATAAATGTCTAGTATCTAGAATATAAAAAAGTAATAACTCAATAATAAAACAATGAATAACCCAGTTAAAAAATGAACAAAGAATTTGAGAAAGAAAGACCAAGATGGCAACACAGGAGGCTCTTGAACTTGCCTCCTCCATGGACACATAGGGCAAATCCCTTGGAAAGAAATCCAGTGACTCCTAAATATTGGTTGAATAAGAAATAACCAGGTACATTTACACAATGGAATACTATGCAGCTGTAAAAAAAGAAGGAAGCCTTACCCTTTGCAACATCATGGATGGACATGGAGAGTATTATGCTAAGTGAACTAAGCCAATCAGAGAAAGACAAATACCATATGATCTTACTAATATATGGAGTCTAATGAACAATATAAACTGAAGAACAAAATGGAACCAGAAGCATGAATACATGGAGCAGACTGGCTGATGCCTAAGGGGAGAGGGTTGGGGGGAGGGGTGACTGGAAAAAGAAGGTTAAGAGAATAGCTAAAGAACATATATGCAGCCCAGCCGGTGTGGCTCAGTGGTTGAGCATCGACACATGCACCAAGAGGTCACTGGTTCAATTCCCGGTCAGGGCACATGCCCAAATTGTGGGCCAAATCCCCAGTGTGGGGCATGCAGGAGGCAGCCAATCAATGTTCTCTCTCATTGATGTTTCTAACTCTCTCTCCCTCACTCTCCCTTCCTCTCTCTCTAAAATCAATAAAGAAAAAAATTTTTTTAACAAACAGGAACATATATGGATACCCCATGGACACAGACAATAATCTGGAAAAGGCCAAGGAAGGGGGAAGTGGGCAAAGCATGGGGGAGGGTGACTCCTACAATAATGTCAACATTAAAACATTTTTTTAATTAAAAGAAATACCCACATAAAATGACTAGGAAAGGCTGAGACACACTCTCACCATAAACCCCTCCCCTAGAACAGTGCCATACAACTTGGAGGAAACTCCCAACTCCCTCTCTCTGAGGAACCAAGGATTTAGATTGCCCATCCAGTGCCCAACTTTTAAGGCTGCCACCCAAGGCACAGGCCTGCAAAACACCGAGCTCTGAAAGCCAGTGATGTTTACATCCACAAGATTCACAGGACTACAGGAAAAAAGAAGCAGTTCTTAACAGGCATGCAAGCAATCACCACAGCTAAACCCCTAGGACTCAGTGCGGAGGGAGCAGGCAAAAACACTCATCTCCCAGTCTTTCCCTCCAAGGGTTCTGACTGCATACTTTTCAAGCCGCTGCCTGAGAGTCCATCAAATTCTAATTTAATGCATCTAGAATCTGGCTGCATTCTCCCCACCCCAGAGCCTCACAAGGCCAGTGGGCATTTCCCCTGCCTTCTCCCTCTGGCTCATTTCAACAATAAAACCAAGTTGTCCAGTCATCTCTGGAAGGAACTTGGTCACATATCTAATATCCCAACTTTTATAATTGCCACCTGAAGAATGTGCCCCCAAACCACCTAGCTCTGGTAGCCAACGGGACTTGCATTCACAAGTCTCACAGGACTATAACAAACACAAAAGCAGTTTTAAACAGGTGGAGAAACACCCCTTCAAAGTTATATACCTATGTTCAGCACAAAGAGAGAAAGCAAAAACACCCATCTCCCAGTTTCTCCCTGAAAGATGTTTAACTATATACTGCCTGGCCAGTGTGGCTCAGTGGATTGAGTATTGTCCCATGGACTGAGAAGTCCAGGTTCAATTCCTGGTCAGGGCATATGCCTGGGTTATGGGCTCGATTCCCAGTAGGGGGCATGCAGGAGGCAGCTGATTGATGTTTCTCTCTCACATCGATGTTTCTATCTCTCTCTCCCTTCCTTGCTCTCTAAAAAAATCAATAAAAACATATTTAAAGAAAAAAACTATATACTATGCCACCTTCTGCCTGAGGATTTGGCTTCTAATCAGACTGCATCATGGTACATCCTCAACTACTTGGAGCCACTAAGAACAAAGACAGTGGCTTGGGCAATCACAAAGATCTAAAAGACAAGTAGGGTACTAACACAAGGTCCGTCTCCTACATGAGACCTCGTCAAGACTGGCAGAGGTGATTCTTGTATCAAATTTGTCAAAACTAATGCAGAGAGTCAACAAAAAAAGGAGAAACAAGGGAATATGGTCCAAGCAAAAGAACATGATAAATCTCCAGAAACAGATCTTAATGAAACAAAGAGAAATGATTCACCCAATAGAGACTTCAAAATAATGGTCATAAATATGCTCACAGAGGGCAGAAGATCATTTCACAAACAAAGTCACAATTTAAAAAAATAGAAAATAAAAAGTACCAAACAGAAATCATAGCACTGAAGAATAAAATGGCTCAACTAAAACATTCAATAATGGGGTTCACGGCAGACTAGAGCAAGTGGACTAAAGAATCAGCAAACTTGCCCTGGCCAGGTGGCTCAGTTGGTTGGAGCATCATCCCATACATCAGAAAGGATGCAGGTTCAACTCCTAGTTGGGGCACTTACCTAGGTTGTAGGCAACCAATCGATGTTTCTCTCTTACATCGATGTCTCTCTCTCTCTCTCTCCCTTCCTCTATTTGAAAAAAAAGAAAAGAATCAGCAAACTTGAAGGCAGGGCAGTGGAATTAATCTAATCAGAGGATCAAAAGGAAAGAAAAAATTTAAAAAGTGAGGTGAAATCAGCAGCATGGCAGATTGAGAAAACCTCCTGGTCTCTCCCCTTAAAGTTACAAGTTAGACAACTATAATTCAACAAAGGATTCCCTGTTCAACACACAAATACCTCTGAAAGATTCGCACATTGAGACATCTGAAGGTGTGGCAAATTGGAGCAAGCAGGGGAGGTAGGATGGGGAAAGGACAGAGATGGAAGCAGCAGAGGACCTGAACAGACACTTGTCCCAGATATATGAAAAGATGCTCAACTTCACTAGCTATAAGGGAAATGCAAATCAAAACTACAGTGAGCCCTGGCCACCGTGGCTCAGTGATTAGAATGTCTACCCATGGTCCAAAGGGTCGTGGGTTTGATTTATGGTCAACGGCACATACCTGGGTTGCAGGTTTGGTCCCCAGCCTCAGTCGGGGCACATGTGGGAGACAAACAATCAATGTGTCTATCTCACATCGACATTTTTCTCTTTCACTCTTTCTCCCTCCCTCCCTCCCTTCTACTCTCTCTAAATATCAATGGAAAAAAATATCCTCAGCTGAGGATTAACAAAACAATAAATGAAAATAAAAACAAAAACACAATGAGATACCACCTTACACCTGTTGGTCAATGAGACAAGAAACAAGTGTTAGGGAATCCTCATACACTGTTGGTGGGAATGTAAACTGGTGCAACCTCTATAGAAAACAGTATGGCGTTTCCTTTAAAAATTAAGACTAGAGCTACCATACGACTCAGTAATCCCTCTTCTGGGCATCTACCTGAAAAAATTGAAAACACTTATTCCTAAAGATTTATGTAACCCTATATTCATTGCAGCATTATTTACAAGAGCAGAGACATGGAAACAACCTAA
Source organism: Tadarida brasiliensis (assembly GCA_030848825.1). Lineage (NCBI taxonomy): Eukaryota > Metazoa > Chordata > Mammalia > Chiroptera > Molossidae > Tadarida > Tadarida brasiliensis. The sequence goes on along the minus strand of CM061261.1, from coordinate 35,678,473 downwards.
ATGTCCTTCAATGGATAACTGAATAAAGAAGATGTGGTATATATATACAATGGAATACTACCCAGTCATAAAAAATGATGAAATATTACCATTTGCAACAACATGGATGGATCCTGAGAGTAATATGCTAAGTGAAAAAAAGTCAGATGGAAAAGGACAAGAACCATATGATTTCACTCATATGTGAGATATAAAACAGAAAGCAACAAATGAATAAACAAAATAAACAAACTCACAGACACAAACAACAGTAGGGTGGTTAAAAGAAGAAAGGTGGGGTTTGGGAGAAATACCAGGGTAAAGGGGTCAAATACATGGTGACAGAAGGAGACTAAACTTTAGGGTCCAAATACACAATGCAATATACAGATGATGTATTATGGAATTGTATACCTAAAACTTATATAATGTTATTAAGCAATATTACTACAATAAATTTAATTAAATAAAAAATTGAAGATAGCTTAAGGAACTTATAGGAAACCATTAAATGGGCAAATATACACATACAGGAGTCCCAGAAGGACAGGAGAGAAAGGGGCAGAAAGTGTACTTAAATAATGGCCGAAAACTTCCCCAACCTGGGGAATGAAACAGACATCCACATCCATGAAGCCCAAAGAGTTTCAAATAAGATGAATTTCAAGAGACCCACACTGAGATGCATTATAATTAAGTTGTCAATATTAAAGATAAGGAGAGAATCTTAAAAGCAGCCAAAGAAAACCAACTTGTTTTGCAAAAGAAAACCCCCATTGAGACTATCACTGGATTTTCAGCACAAACTTTGCAGGCTAGATGGCAATAGATTAATATATTCAAAATGCTGAAAGAACCCTGGCCAGTTTGGCTCAGCAGTTAGAGCATCACCTGTGGACCAAAGGGTCATGGGTTTGACTCTGGTCAAGGGCACGTACCTTGGTTGCAGGTTTGATCCGCGGCCCTGGTCTAGGTCATGTGGGAGGCAACCAATTGATGTGTCTCTCTCACATTGATGTTTCTCTCTCTCTCTCTCTCTTTTTCTCTCTCTTTCTGTCTCTCTCTCCCCCGCCCTTTCCCTTCCAATCTGTCTAAAAAAATCAATAGAAAAATATCCTCAGGTGAGGATTAATAACAACAACAAATGCTGAAAGAAAAATTTGCAAAGCAAGAATAGTCTACCCAGCAAAGATGTCACTGAAAATTGAAAGACAGATAAAAACTTTTCTACACAAACAAAAACTAAAGAAATTCATCACCACTAGAATACCTTTACAGGAAATGTTAAAGGGAGTTCTTCAAGCTAAAATAAAAGAAATAATAACATGAAAACTTAAGAAAGTATAAAAATCACTGGCAAAGGTAAACATATAGTACATTCAGAACAAAAAAAAAAAATCCATGAAACTAAAAGTTGGTTTTTTGAAAAGATAAACAAAATTGGCAAACCTTTAGCTAGACTAAGAAAAAAAAGAGAGAAGATTCAAATGAACAAAATTAGAAATGAGACCGGCTGGTGTGACTCAATGGTTGCTCATCGACCCATGTACCAAGAGGTCACTGATTCGATTCTCGGTCAGGACACATGCCCAGGTTGTGGGCCTGATCCCCAGTGGGGGGCATGCAGGAGGAAGCCAATCAATGTTCTCTCTCATCAATGTTTCTGTCTCTCTCTCTCCCTCTCCCTTCCTTTCTCTCTAAAATCAATAAAGAAAAATATTTTTAAAAATTAGAAATGAAAGAGAAGACATTACAACTGATAACATAGAATTACTAATGATAAAAACTACTATAAACAATTACACAACAACAAATTAGATAACCTAGAACAAATATAGCCATAGAAAATACAACAGGAAATAGAAAATCTGAACAGACCAATTATCAGTAAGGACATTAAATCAATAATCAAAAACCTCCCCCAAAAGAAAAGTCCAGAGCCAGATGATTTCACTGGTGAATTGTATCAAATATTTTAAAAAGAATAAATATCAACCCTTTTCAAACTCCTTCAAGAAACTGAAGAGGAAGGAATATTTCTAAACCCATTTTATGACATCAGCATTACCTTGATATCAAAACCAGACAAGGACATTACAAGAAAAGAAAATTACATGCCAATATTCCTAATGAACATAGATGCAACAATCTTCAATATTAGCAAACTGAATTTAAAAGTACATTAAAAGGATTATGCATCATGATCAAGTGTTTCATGATCATCTTTATGTCAGGGATGCCAGCTAGTTCAACACACACAAATCAACAAATGTTATACAATGCATTAACAAAATGAAGAATAAAAATTAAATGATCATCTCAATATATGCAGAAAAAGCATTTGAAAACATTCAACACCCTTTCATGATAAAAACCCTAAACAAATTGTGTATACATAATAAAGACCACATATGATAAGCCCACAGCTAAAATCATACTTAACAGTGAAAAGCTGAGAACTTTTCCTCTAGGATCAAGCATAAGACAAGAATGACCACTCTTGCCCCTTTTATTCAAGACAGTAGTGGAAGACCTAGCCAGAGCAAATAAGGCAAGAAAAGAAATAAAATGCATCCAAATTAAAAAGGAACATGTAAAATAGTCTCTGTTCACAGATGACATGATATTATCAGTTGACTATTGAATAATGTAAGGGTTAGGGGCACAGACCCTCATATAAACAAAAATCCAAGTATGACTTAAGTCAGCTCTCTGTGTACCATCTCAGTTGTGGAACATAACACACTTAATCCTTAAACATGTATTTGAACTGCACACGTCCACTTATACAGATGGTACATGTACAGTTCAAACCCATGTTGATCAAGGGTCAAGAACATATAGAAAACCTAAAGACTCAGCCGAAAAAGAGAATTAATAAATGAATTCAGTAAGTAAAGATGCATGATACAATTAATATACAAAAATCAGTTGCAGTCCTGGCCATTGTTGCTCATTTGGTGAGAATTGCCCCATGCATCGAAAGGAAAAAATTAATAAATGGGACAATATCAAACTAAAAAGCTTCTACAAAGCAAAAGAAACAAGCATCAAAATGGAAAGGGAACCCACTATATGGGAGAGCATAAATGCCAGTGATACATCAGATACGGAGTTAATTTCAAAAATATATATAAAGAACTCATACAACTCAACAAAAGGAAGACAAAGAAGCCAATTTAAAAAATGGGCAGAGGACCTAAACATACATCTCTCCAAACAGGACATACAAATGGCCAAGAGACATATGAAAAAATTCTCAACATCACTAATTATCAGAGAGATGCAAATTAAAATGACTATGAGGTATCACCTCACACTTTCCAGAATGGCTGCCATCAACAAATCATCAAACAACAAGTGCTAGTGAGGGTGTGGAGAAAAGGGGAGTCTAGTACACTGCTGGTGGGAATGCAGACTGGTGCAGCCACTGTGGAAAACAATATGGTGTTTCCTCAAAACATTAAAAATTGAACTGCCATTTGACCCAGTGATCCCACTTCTAGGAATATATCCTAAGAAGCTTGAAACACCAATCAGAAATAATACATGTACCCCTATGTTCACAGCAGCACTATTTACAATTGCTAAAATCCGGAAGCACCCCAAGTGTCCATCAGTAGATGAGTGGATAAAAGAGCTGTGATACATATACACAATGGAACACTACGCAGATGTAAAAAAGAAAGATCTCTTGCCCTTTGAGACAACATGGAGGCACCTGGAGAGTATTATGCTAATTGAAATAAGCCAATCAGAGAAAGACAAATATCACATGATCTCATTTATTTGTGAAATATAATGAACAAAATAAGCTGATGAACAAAATAAACCCAGAGATGTAGAAGTAGGGTTCAGACTGACAAACCTCAGAGGAGGGAGTGGGGGAAAAGGGAAGAGATAAACCAAAGAACCTATACGAATATATGCATAACCAATGGACATAGACAACAATGCTTTGGGGTGGGGGGGGAGGCGTGATCAGGAGGAGAATGTCAATGGGGGAAAAAGGAGAAACAACTGTAACAAAATAGATTAATTCATAAAAAATAGTATATCTGCCATTTCAAGATAAATTTTCATTTCATAGTTTAAAAAATAGATAATTTTGGTATACACAGAAAATAAAATATTATTTTGCCATAAAAAGAAATGATAGGGAAGTAATGGGTAAAGGTGATAAAAAGGTACAAACTTCTAATTATAAGATAAATAAGTTCTGGATATGTAATGTACAGCATGATGACTGTAGTTACTAATACTCTATTGTATATTTGAAAGTTGTTAAGAGAATAGATTTTAAAGTTCTCATCACAAGAAAAAAATTAGGGGCACTGTATGGTAATCACTTCACAATATATGCACATACCAAATCATTATGTTGCATATCTTAAACTAATATACATCATTATATATCAATTATATCTCAATAAAACTGAGAAAAAAAGAAATGCAATACTGATGCATGCTACAAAGAGATGAACCTTGAAAACACTGGTCTAAGTGAAAGAAGCCAAACAAAAGGATTAATCCAACAAGAAGATATAACTTTTGTAAAGATTTACACACCCAACAACATAGGAGTACCTAAATATGTAAAGCAAATCATGATAGAAATAAAGGGAGAGATTTACAATAATACAGTTATAGTAAGGTATTTTAATACCTCCTTGATCAATGGATAGTACTTCCAGACAGAAAATCAATAAGGAGATGGGGGCCTTAAATGACACACTAGATCAAATGGATTTAATTGATATCTTCAGAACATTCTACCCCAAGGCAGCAAAATATACTTTCTTTGAAAGTGCACATGAAACATTTTCTAGAATTGACCACATATTAGGATACAAAACAAGACTCAATAAATTTAGGAAGATTGAAATTATATCAAGCATCTTCTCTGACCATAATGCTATGAAATTTGAAGTCAACCACAAAAAGAAAACTGGAAAACACATGAAGATATGGAGGCTAAAATACAGGTTGCTAAACAATGAATGGGTTAACAAGGAGATCGAGCAAGAAATCAAAAGATACCTTAAAACAAATAAAAATGAGAACACAACAACATAAAATTTGTGGGACATGAGGAAAGCAGCACTAAACGAGAAATTCATAGCTTTATGAGCCTATCTCAAGAAACAAGAAAAAGCTAAAATAATCTAACTTTATTCTTAAAGGAACTAGAAAAAGAATAACAACCAAAACCCAGAGTGAGTAGAATGAAGGGAATAATAAAGAGCAGAGCCAAAATAAATGAAATAGTCTTAAAAAAAACAAAACCAAAAAACAAATACCCCCACCACAAAAAAGATCAGGAAGAAGACAGGGATGTCCACTTTCACCACCTATTTAACATGAAATAAAAGGCATACAAATTGGAAGGAAGAAGTAACACTGTCACTATTTGCAGATTACATAATACTGTATATAGAGAACTCTAAAGATTCCACCAAAAAACTACTAGAATTGACAAATGAATTCAGTGAAGCAGCAGGATACAAAGTAGATATCTAAAAATCAGTTGCATTCTTATGCACCAATAATGAACTATCAGAAAGGGGGGGGGGGGGGAAGTCCCATTCACAATTGCTTCAAAAAGAATAATATTCCTAGGAATAAATTTAACCAAGGATGTAAAAGACCTGTAGTTGGAAAATTATAAGACACTGAAGGAAGAAACTGAGGAAGATACAAATAAGTGGAAGCATATATCTTGTTCATGGATAAGAAGAATTAACATCATTACAATATCCATACTATCCAAAGCAATCTACAGATTCAGTACAATTTCTATCAAGATACCAATGGAATATTTCACAGAACTAGAACAAATGTTTCAAAAATGCATATGGAACCACAAAAGACCCCAAATAGCAACAGTGATCTTGAGAAAGAAGAACAAAGTTGGAGGAATCACTCTGCCTGACATACAACTCTACTACAAGGCCATAATAATCAAAACAGCATGGTACTGGCATAAAATCAGACATATAGATCAATGAAACAGAATAGAAAGCTCAGAAATAAACCCATGCCTTTATAGTCAATTAGTATTTGACAAAAGAGGCAAAAACACACAATGGACTAAAGATATTCTATTCAATAAATGGTATTAGGAAAATTGAACAGATACATGCAAAAAAAGAAAAAAAAAAAAAGAAAGTAGACCACCTTCTTACACCATACACAAGAACAAACTCAAAATGGACTAAAGACTTAAATGTTAGACTTGAAAGCATAAAAATCCTAGAAGAAAACATAGGCAGTAAAATCTTAGACATTTCTCATAGCAGTATTTTTTCTGGTATATCTCCTCAACAATGGAAACAGAAGAAAAAATATAAAAATGGGACTACATCAAACTAAAGAGTTTTTGCATAGCAAAGGAAACCATCAACAAAATGAAAAGACAAACCACTGAATGGGAGAACATATTTGCCAATGATACACCTGATAAGGGGTTAATATCCAAAATTTATAAAGAACTTATAAAACAACACCAAAAAAAAAAAAAACAATCCAATTAAAAATGGGCAAAAGACCTGAATAGACACTTCTCTAAAGAGGACATATAGATGGCCAACAGACATATGAAAGGATGCTCAATGTCACTAATCATCAGAGTAATGCAAATTAAAACCATAGTGAGATATCACCTCACACTTGTCAGAATGGCTATCATCAATAAATCAAGAAGCAAGTGTTAGCAAGGATGTAGAGAAAAGGGAACTCTTGTGCACTGTTGGTCGGAATGCAAATTGGTGCAGCCACTGAGGGAGGCAGTACAGAATCAAAATAGAACTGCCTTATGACCCAGTGATTCCTCTTCTGGGAATTTATCCAAAGAAATCCCAAAACACCAGTTTGAAAGAACATATGTACCCCTATGTCACTGCAGTGTTATTTACAAAAGCCAAGATCTGGAAACAGCTCAACTGTCCATCAGTAGATGAGTGGATAAAAAAACAAACCAAAAACAAAAAACTATGATACATTTACACAATGGAATATTACTCTGCTTTAAAAAGGAAGAAAATTTGCCCTGGCCGGTTTGGCTCAGCGGTTAGAGCGTCGGCCTGCGGTCCAGAGAGACCCGGGTTCGGTTCCCGCTAAGGGCGCGTACCTCGGTTGCAGTTTGTCCCCGGCCCTGGTTGGTCGTGCGGGTGGCAGCCACTCGATGTGTCCCTTTCACATCGATGTTTCTCTCTCTCTCTCTCTCTCTCTTCCTCTCTCTCCCTCCCACTCTATCTGAACAAAAAATGAAAAAATGTCCTCGGGTGAGAATAAAAAAAAAAAATAAAAATAAAAAAATAAAAAGGAAGAAAATTTTACCCTTTATGACAGCATGGATGGACCTAGAGAACATTATGCTAAATGAAATAAGCCATTCAGAGAAAGACAAGTACCATATGATTTCACTCATATGTGGAATTTAATGAACAAACTGAACTAAGCAAAATAGAGACAGACTCATAGAGAGCAGGCAGACAGCTCGGGGCAGGGTTGAGGGGGAATGGAGAGTGGAGGGATTTAGCAATAAAAAAGAGAGAGAGAACTCATGGACATGAACAATAGTGTGGTGATTGTGAGGATGGAGGTGAATGGGTGGAGGGCATAGAAGGGATAAAAGGTAATACAAAAATAAAATTGAATTAAGCTAAAAAATCTTTTTTTGTAGTCAAATTTATCAATCTTTTTCTTTATTGCCTCTGGATTTTGAGTCAGAGTTAGAAAGCTTTTCCCTACACTACATGTAAAAAGGAATGCACTTATATTTTCTTCTACTGCTTGTATACTTTCATTTTTAAATTTTGATCCCAAATGCATTATTTTGGGGTATTAAATATTTTTTTCCAAATGGCCACTCAATTTTTGAAGAACCATTTATTAAAAACTCTACCTTTTTCTCAGTCATTTGAGATGCTCTATTCAACAGATGCTAAATTTCTGTATGTATTTGGATTTGTTTCTAGACATTTTCTCCCATTCCATTGCTCTCTCCATTTATGCACAAGTACTACAATGTTTTAATTAGAAAGATTATTTAGTATTTAAGTACATTTTAATGTCTAGTAGGACTAGTCACCATTTGTAGTTTTTTTTCTGTTTCAGTGTTTTTCTGGCTATTGTTACATGTTTATTTTTCTGTATGAACATCAGCATCTGCTTATCTAATTCCATAAAATGGATTGTTTGTACTTTTGTTGAGATTGTATTGTTTACATTAATCACATCACATTAATATAGGGAGAACTGTCATTCTCAAAATGTTGAGTGTCTGTGTAAGAACAGGGAAGTCATTCTATTTGTCTAACTCTACTCATGTGTTTAAGGAATATTTAATTTTTTTCTAGTACAAGTTTTGCTCATCCCTCATTAAATTTATTCTCTAGGACTTAATTTTTGTTGCTATTGGAATGGTTATTTCCTTAAGCTACAAAGTTTGGGGGTGGTTTCTCATATAATAGATATTCAACAGATAATAAAAATATGAATTATAAAAAAAACCAGTGTCATGCACAGAAAAACAAACTAAAATATATGAGTTCACTTTTCAGCGTATAAAAGGAATAAATAATAAAAAGAAATTATTTTAAGTTCCTTAGAAACACAATGATACCAAAGAGCATGATATGTATCTTTACATTCAAAGGCATTTTTTAAATTAGGAAAGTTTAAAAAGTACATTACTTTTACAGTTTAATAGAGAAATCCCAATGCTATAGAAAATTGCCATCTAATTTTTCAAACCATTTGGGTGAAAGAAAGAGATAAATATGAGAGACAAGTGATCCCGGTTGACAGTTTTTCATTTGATATTACAATAGCAAAGTTATGTCCTGGCCAGTGTAGCTTAGTTGTTTGGGCATTGTCCTGTGCACTGGGAGGTTGCAGGTTCGATTCCAGTCAAGGGCACGTGCCCAGGTTGCAAGCTCGATCCCCAGATGGGGGATTGCAAGAGGCAGTGGATCGATGATATCGATATTTCTCTCTCTATCTTCCTCTCCCTTCCTCTTTCTCTAAAAATCAATAAACTAGTCTTTAAAAAATAGCAAAGTTATAAATAAAGCATTAGGAAAGTATTTTCACATCGATCCTAAAATTGCCAGATATTAGCAACTACAGGGAGCACATTCCACTTTATATATCTGCAGAAGTTATCACTAAAGGTCACCACCTCAATTGTACATATTATCACTTAAAACTAAGTAGTAAAAAAGTCACACACATTTAGTTCAAACACTTTTACCATCTGTCACATGTGTTTTATGCATTTTAATTATTTTGGAGACTTGCAGAAGCTCCACTTTTTAAAAAATGCCTTCTGTCACTACAGGCACTCTCATATTAATCCTATGAATAATAGCATTCTCTCAGATAAACATCTCTAATAAACCAGAGAGAAAAACAGGTACAAGTCTGATTCATTCTGGATTCTATATTTTAGGTATTGGTATTGGGAAATCCATGATCAAACCTAACCTTTCAAATATGGTTAACAACTGTTAGAAATATTTACAGGAGACACATATCCAGATTCCCTACTGACCCTGGAAAGATATTTATACTTATTTGAAGTTTAGTGTTAATAAATAATTCATTAAAAACTAGGACCACAGGATAAAACCTCATTTGCCCATAAGTCATTAAGTTGGTAACTTCATCCACTAAATGCCCAAACCCTAAAATACATGTAACATATGTCTCGAATGTGGTACAATTAAGTTTACAGACATAATTCAGAGGAGAGTTTTTAAAATTCTCAGCCAATATCTATTTTTCCAGATTTTAGGCACAATTTGAACAAGTTGTTACACGTTTTCCAACAGACATTAATTAGAAAAATTAAACTCAAAGAAAAGTTTTTTACTAGAGACTAACCCACTTGAGTTTTATCAGAGCCTAATTGATCAGGAGGAAGGAAAATATCCAACTCCAGCCTCCTTTAGCCTTGGTCATGGAGTAAGAAAATGCCCAAGTCCAGCCACCTCTAGCCTTCTGGTCTCACCTAAAGATGAAAAGACTTACATAAAAAATAAGATCCCATCATCTTGTTTTAACACTTTATCTTTGATGTTATGGTACATTAAATTATTGCCACTCCCACACAAAAAAAGTAAGACCTACACCATACCATCACATCAACACCAGGCATCTGTATAATAACGGTGCATTACAGCTAAAAGAACAGTAAGATCCAAACCCTATTTAAGAAGGAGTCTTTAGAAAACCCAAGGACAACAGAGGATACAAAAACAAGGACATTATAAGGAAAATTTGGCCTCAGACATCTAGAGGTACAATAAACAGTATCACAACCTAACTCCAAGCTAGAGACACATAAAATCTTGCATTAAAGGCCTATTTACCTCAGTTTCTTTTACACAATATGTCATGTCTTGGTTTCAACAGTAACAACAAAAATTACAAGACATGCTAAAAAGAAAAAACACAGTCTGAAGAGACAAATGAAGCATAAAAATCAGAAAAAGATATGTCAGAGATTTTTAAATTACCAGATCAGAAATTTTAAATAATATGATTAATATGTTTAGAGCTCTAATGGAAAAAGAGGACAACATGCAAGAACAGATTGGTAATGTAAGCTGAGAAAAGTAAATTCTAAGACAATAAAATGCTGAAAATAAAGAACACTGTATCAGAAATGAAAAAAAAAAATGCTTTTGATGGGCTCACAGATAAATTGGACTTGTCCAAGGAAAAAAATCAGTGTAGTAGAAGATGTTAATAGAAACTTCTCAAACTGAAAAGAACAGGGAAAATGGAAATTTTTAAACAGAACAGAATATGCAAGAACTGGGGGACAATTACAAAAAAGTATAATTTTGCATAACAAGGATATAAGAAGAGCAAGAAAGAGAAAGAGAGGGGAGGCAGAGAGAGGAATGAAGAAAGAAAAAGAAGAAAATCATTAAAAAAAAAAAAACCCGAAATGCTGCAGCTAAAAAATACAATGAATAAAATTAAAATGCAATAGGGAGCATCAACAGCAGACTTGATCAAGAAAGAATCTGTGATGTACAAACAGGTTGTTTGAAGTTACCCAGTCAGAGGAGAATGAAGAAAATGAATGAAAAAGAAGAATGCCTACATGAACTATAGGATACCAATAAGGAAAACATGCATTATTGGACTCTCAGAAAAAAGAAGAGAGGGAGAAAAAACAGAAAGGTATTTTAAGAAATAATGGCTGTGAACTTCCCAAATCTGGAGTTCATGAAGCCCCTAGAAACTCAAACATCCAAGTTCATGAAGCCCCTAAAGACTCAAATTTCAACCCCAAAAGATCTTCTCTAAGATACATAATAAAAGTGTCTAAAATAAAAAACGAAGAGAGAATTTTAAAAGCAGAAAGAAAAAAACAACACTGAAATACTACACACATACAAGTGAAAATCCTTGAGACTATCAGTGGATTTCTTAGAAGAAACCACACAGGACAGGAGAGAGTAGAATGATACATTCAAATCACTACAAGGAAGAGAAAAAACGACCGAACAAGGTTACTTTACCTACAAAAGTCTTTCAGAAAGAAAGGATAAGAACTTCCCCAGACAAACAGAAGCTGAGGAAATTCATCACCACTAGAATTGTCTTTCAGAAAATTCTTAAAGGAGCTCTTCAAGCTGAAAGTTAAGGAAACTAATTACTAATATAAAAACATGAATATATAAAACACACTGGTAAAGGTAAGTATAGTGAAATTCAGAAAACACTAATATTGTAACATGTTGGTGGGTTAATCACTTAACTCTATTATTATAAAGGTTAAAGAAAAAAGTATTGCCTTGGCCGGTTTGGCTCAGCGGTTAGAGCATCGGCCCAGGGACCAGAGAATCCTGGGTTCAGTTCCCGCTAAGGGCACGTACCTCGGTTGCAGTTTGTCCCCGGCCCAGGTTGGGGTCGTGTGGGTGGCAACCTCTCGATGTGTCTCTCTTACATTGATGTTTCTCTCTCTCTCTTCCTCTCGGCTCTATCTGAGGATAAATGCAAGAATGTCCTTGCATAAGGATAAAAAAAAAGTATTAAGATAAATATGCTTACAATAATTTTAATGGCTATATAATATAAAAATATATAAATTGTGACATCAAAAACATAAGTTTAAAGGGGGAATAAAAGGTCCACTTTTGTATGCGACTGAAGCTGTTATTAGCTTAAAGTGTACTGCTATATCTATAAGATGTTTTATGTGCCTCATAGTGGCCCCAGAGCAAAAACCTACATAGATTCTCAAAACATGAAGAGAAGGGAATCAAAGCATACAACCATATAAAATAATCAATTCACAAAGGAACATAGAAAGAGAAAAAGAGAGGAACAATAAAACTACAAAACAGCCAGAACATAGCTAATAAAATGGCACTAGTAAGCCTGTTTCTATCAACAATTAGTCAATATATAAATGAATTAAATTCTCCAATGAAAAGGCATACAGTGGCTAAATGGAAAAAAAAAAGTAAAAACCAAGACCCAACTATATACTCCCTACAGGAGACTCACTTCAGCTTTAAAGATACATATAGGTTGAAAAGAAAGGGATAAAAGAAGATATTCCATGCAAATGAAAATCAAAAGAGAGGAGGAGAAGATATACTTATATCAGACAAAATAGACTTTAAGTAAAAAGCGGTAATAAGAGAAAAAGAAAATCATTATATAATAAAGGGATAAATTCCTCAAGAAGAAGATATAACATATGTACAGAACATTAGAACAGCTAAATACATTAAGCAAATACTGAAGGGAGAAATAGATAACAATATAATAATAGTAAAGAATGTCAATATCCCACTTTCAACAGTGGATACATCATCCAGACAAAAAAAAGAAAAAAACTGACAGAGAAAAAATGGACTTGAATTATGCTTTAGACGAAATGAACCTACTAGACACTCCATCCAACACCAGCGAAATGAATGTACATTCTCCTCAAGTATACATAGAACATTACTAGGACACATTGTATGTTAGATTGCAAAACAAGTCTTAATTAAAAAAAAAAATGATACCAAGTATCTTTTTCAAACACAATGATATAAAACTAGAACTCAATACCAGGAGGAAACCTAAAATTTACAAATATATGAAAATTAAACAATACACTTTGAAGAAAAAGAAATAGAAGAGAAGAAATGGGTCAAGGAACAAATCAAAGGGAAATAAAAATATATCTTAAAACAAATGAAAATGGAAACACAGCATAACAAAACTTATAAGAGCAACAAAGAAAAAAATCATTTAGAAAAAAAAATCTCAAATAAACAACCTACCTTTATACCTTAAAAGACTAGAACAAAGATCAAATGATGCCCAAAATTAGCAGAAGGAAGGAAATAACAAAGATCACAGTAGAAATAGATGAAATAAAGACTAGAAAAACAGTAGAAAGATAATTATAATGAAGAGCTGCTTTTTTGAAAATATAAACAAAATGGAAAACTTTTATCAAGACTAAAAGAAAAAAGAGAAGATTCAAATTAATAAAATCAGGAATGAAAGAAAACACAATATACTGATGAAATATACAAGATTATAAGATACTATTATGAACCAACAATTTGGATAACACAGAAGAAATGGATAGATTCCTAGAAACATATAACCTACCAAGACTGAATCATTATGAAATAGAAAATCTAAACACCAATAACAAGTAAAGATATTAAATCAGTAATCAAAAACCTCCCAACAAAGAAAAAAGCCCAGGATCAGATGGTTTCAAAGGTGAAATATATAAAAATTTAACATGCTTCTTCTCAAACTCTTCCAAAAAAATTAAAGATGAGAGAACACTTCCCAAACTCATTTTACCAACCCAGCATTACTCTGAAACCAAAGCCAGGAAAGGACCCTATAAGAAAACTAAAGCCAATATCCCTTATGAATATAGATATAAACATTTTCAAGAGAGTATTAACAAACTCAGTTCAACAGCATATTAAAAAAATGATATACCATGATCAGATGGGATTTATCCCTGGGATGCAAATAGGGTTCAATAAATGCAAAGTGATAAATGTGATACATCACATTAATAGATTGAAAAATAAAAATCATATGATCATCTTAGTAGACATAGAAAAAGCATTTGACAAAATTCAACATCTTTTTAATGTATTTTTTAATTTAATTATTGACAGTATTACAGACCCTAGACCTATTTTGTTAGTCAGTTTATTAATTCAACATCTTTTCATGATTAAAAAAAAAAAAAAAACTCTCAAAAAATTAAGTATAGCCCTGGTCAGATGACTCAGTTGGTTGGATTGTCATCTGGTACACCAAAAGGTTGCAGGTTCAATTCCCAATCACTGCACATACCTAAGATGCAGGTTCCATCTAAGGTCCGGCATGGGGCATGTACAGGAAGCAACCAGTCAATGTTTCTCTCTCATATCAATGTTTCTCTCCCCCCTCCACACACACACACACCTTCCATGCTATCTAAAATCAATTTTAAAAACACAAAATATATCCTCCAGTGAGGATTTTTAAAAATTATGTATAGAAAGAATGTACTTCAACATAATAAAAGTCATATATAAGAAATCTACAGCCTCAATGGTGAAAGGTTGAAAGCTTTTCCTCTAAGATCAAGAACAAAACAATGGTTGCCCTTCTCACTATGCCTAGTCAACCTAGCACTGAAAGTCTTAGAGCAATCAACCAAGAAAAAGAAATAAAAGACATCCAAATCAGAAAGCAAGAAGTAAAACTGTTACTTTTTCAGATGATATAATCTCATATATAGAAAATCTTAAATATTCCACAACAAAATCCTGTGAAATTAATAAACAAATTCAGTGACGTTGTAGAATACAAAGTCAACATACAAAAATTAGTTGTGTTTCTATGTATTAACAACTATCTCAAAATAAGTTTTTCAATCCCATTTATAATAGCATAAAAAATGCTTAGCAATAAATTTAACCCAAAAGGTGAAAGATCTATACACTGAAAACTATGACATTGATGAAAGAAATTTAAGAAGACACAAATATATGGAAAGATAGCCTGTGTTCATTGATCAAAAGAATTAATATTGTTAAAATAGTCATAGTACCCAAAGTCATCAAGAGACTCAATGCATTCCTTATCAAAATCCCAACAGCATTTTTTACAAAAAATAGAAAAAATAATCCTAAAATCTCTATAGAACCACAAAAGATTCTGAATAGGCAAAGAAATCTTGAGAAGAACAAAGCTAGGCCTGGCCGGTTTGGCTCAGCGGTTAGAGCGTCTGCCTGCGGTCCAGAGAGACCCAGGTTCGGTTCCCGCTAAGGGCATGTACTTCGGTTGCAGTTTGTCCCCGGCCCTGGTTGGTCGTGCGGGTGGCAGCCACTCGATGTGTCACTTTCACATCGATGTTTCTCTCTCTCTCTCTTCCTCTCTCTCCCTCCCACTCTATCTGAACAAAAAATGAAAGAATGTCCTTGGGTGAGGATAAAAAAAAAAAAAAAAAAAAAAGAACAAAGCTAGAGGCATCATACCTCCTTATTTCAAACTAAATATAGTAAGCTATAGTAATCAAAACAATATTAATGGCATAAAAGTAAGACAGATCAAAAGAGCAGAATAGAAAGCCCAGAAGTAAACCTATACATATATGATCAGTTAGCATTTGCAAGGTAGTTAAGAACTCTCCATGGGGAAAGGATAGTCTTTTCAATAAATAGTGTTGTGAAAACTAGATATTCACATGCAAAAGAATGAAATTAGACACCTATCTTATGCCTCTCAGAAAAATTAACTCAAAATTAATAAAAAACTTGCATCAGACCTGAAACTATAAAACTCCTAGAAGAAAAGATAAGGAAAGTTCTCCTTAACATCATCTTGGCACCAATGTTTTGGACATGACACCAAAGCACAAACAAAAATAAGTGGACTACATAAAACAAAAGAATTTCCACACAGCAAAAGCAACAATTAAAAATATAATGATATAGCCTACCAAGTGAGAAAATGTACTCTCAAAACAATATAGATGATGAGGTTAATATCCAAAATACCTTGAGGGTATTGTGCTAAGTGAAATAAATCAGACAGAGACAGACAAATAATATATAATCTCACTGACATGTGGACTCTAAAAAAAGCCAAAAAGAAAGACAGAGTAGAATGGTGGTGCAAGGGGATAATGGGTGTGGAAAATGGGGAGATGTTGGCCAAGGGGTATAATCTTTCAGTTATAATATGAATAAGTTATGGAGATCAGATGTATAGCATGCTGACTATAGTTAACAATACTGTATTACATACTTGAAAGTTACTAAGAGAGTAGGTCTTAAAAGTTCTCGCCACAAAAAAAAAAAATTATGTGATGTGATGGATGTGTTAACTAAACTTATTGTAGTCTTTTTTGCAATATATATCTGTATCAAATTATCACGTCACACTGTACACATTAAACTTATACAATGTTATATCTGAATACATCCAATTTTTTAAAAATAAAAATGGGCCAAGGACTTGAATAGACATTTCTCCAGAGATGATATACAAATGGCCAATAAAAAATAAAGACACCCAACATCACTAATCCTTAGGAAAAGCAAAACCATAAGGAGATAGCACCTCATACCCATTAGGATGGCTCCTATGAAGCAAACAGAAATAACTAATATTGGTGAGGATGTGGAGAAATCAAAATCCTTGTACACTATTGGTGAGAATGTAAAATGGTGTAGTCTCTATGGGAAACAGCAGAGTGGTTCCTTAAAAACTTACAAATAGAATTACCATATGATCCAGCAATTCTACTTCTGGGTATATATCCAAAAAAACTGAAAGCAGAATCATGAAAAAATATTTGCACATGTTATGTTCATAGCGACACTATTCACAATTGCCAAAGATAGAAGCAACTCAAGTATCCATGAACAATTAAATGGATAAAGAAAATCTTGTGTATGCATACAATGGGTTACATTCAGGCTTAAAAAGAAAGGAAATTCTGACATATGCTACAATCTCAATGAACCTTGTGGACTTTATACTAATAAAATAAGCCAGTCACACACACACACAAAAATACTGTTTGATTCTACTTAAGTGAGGTATCAAGAGTAGTCAAATTCATAGAAACAGAAAGTAGAAAGGTGGTTTCTAGGGGCTAGGGAAGAGGAAAACAAGAAGTTGTTTAATGGGTACTGTGTTCCAGTTTTTCAAAATGAAAAATTTCTGGATATGGTTACACAACAATATGAATATAATTAACACTATGGAATTGTACACTTAGAAATGGTTGAGATGGTAAAATTTGTTATGAATTTTTTACAACAATAGTAAAATTTTTCAAAATGTGCACACAAATGTTTATAACAGCTTTATTCACAAATGCCAAAAAGTGGAAGCAACCAAGATGCTCTCAATATATAAATGAATAAACATACTACGGTAATCTTTGCAATGGGATATTACTCAGCAATAAAAAGAAATGAGTTATCTGAATAGCCACATGCAAAAGAAAAAAACTACACTACTATCTTACACCAAACACAAAAATTAACTCAAAATGAATTAAAGACTTGAATGTAAGAACTGAAACCATAAACCTCCTAGAAGAAAATGTAGGTGGTAAGCTCCTCAACATCGGTATTGGTAATAATTTTTTGGATCTCATTCCAAAAACAAAGACAACAAAAGCCAAAATAAACAATTAGACTACACTAAACTAAAAAGCTTCTTTAAAGCAAAGGGAATCATCAACAAAATAAAAAAAAACAACCTATCAAATGGGAGAAAATATTTGCAAACCATATATCTGATAAGGGGTTAATATCCAAAATATATAAAGAACTCATACAATGCAACAGTAAAAACAACAATCCAATAAAAAAATGGCCAAAGGATCTAAGTTCACATTTTGTCAAAGACAAACAGAAGGCCACAGGTACATGAAAAGATTCTCAGTATCAGTAATCAATCATCAGGGAAATGCAAATCAAAACCACAATGAGACACCACCTCACACCTGTTAGAATGTCTATTATGAAAAAGACAGGAAATAGCAAGTGTTGGCAAGAACATGAAGAAAAGGGAACCCTTTTGCACTGTTAGAAGGAATGTAAACTGGTTCAGCCACTATGAAAAACAGTATGGAGGTTCCTCAAAAAATTAAAAATAGAACTAGGATATTATCCAGCAAATTCAATTCTGGGTATTTATCCAAAGAAAACAAAAGCAGTGACTAAAACAGATACATGCACCCTCATGTTAACTGCAGCATTATTTACAATAGCCAAAATATGGAAACAACCTACGTGTCCATTGATGGTTGAATGGATAAAGAAGATGTGGTATATACTATGTATGTATACCCTGCCACACACACACACATACTATGGAATACTATTTAGCCATTAAAATTAATAAAATTTTGCCTTTTGTAACAACATGAATGGAGCTTGAGGGTGTCATCCTAAGTGAAATAAGTTAGAAAAAGACAAATATATGATCTCACTTATATGTGGAATCTTTTTTTAATTTATTTTTATTTTTTTATTTTTTCTTATCTTTATTGATGTATTAGGGATTTCCTCCTTTTTCCCCTCATTGACACCCTGTTCCCACTCCGTTCCCCCATCTGCCTTTCCCACACTGCTGTCTGTGACTAATGGTTATGCATATATGCATATAAGTTCTTTGGTTTTCTCTTCCCTCTGACCCCTCACCTTCTCTCTGAGGTTTGTCAGTCTGTTCCCTACTTCCATGTTTCTGGATCTATTTTGTTCATCAGCTTATTTTGTTCATTATATTCTGTAATTAACAAATGTACCATAGTAATGTAACATGTTAATAATATGGGAAATTGTGAGGAGTAAAGTGTGTGCAAGGGAGTATATGGAACTCTGTACTTTATGCTCAATTTTTCTATAAACCTAAAACTTCTCTAAAAAATAAAGACTATTAATTACTTTTTATTAATTATTTTTAAAAGACTTTTTATTTTGTTTTGTTTCTTATTAGATTGCTCCTTCTACTAGAAATGTTGCAACAACTTAAAATCTATGTTTGAATTTATAATAACATCTTTTTGACTGGCAGTTCATTCATTCATGAATTCATTTATTGAGTCATTTATTCAATGTTCAAACATTTATAGTGAGTGATAGCCACACACTTGTTTTTTAAAATATATAACCTGTATTAATTTTACCTTTTAAAATGTTTTATCATATTATATTCATATTTAGAGACTACAAATCATCTGATGTACAAGCTTAATATCTTAAATTAATCATAGGGCCCCTTCTGAGAGTTATTTTTATAGGTTATTATGAGGATAAGTCAGTCTCCAGAATATGTCCAAATTAGATGTACCCAATTTTAATTTATTACTTATTTTCCTTGATGAGTTATTCAATCAACTTGTTTTATCAATTAATATGACTGATTATTATACTATAGGTACTATATATGTTACATATCATACTATACTAGAGTGAACAGCTCCAAAGACCCGTTCTTGGCACACAGGATAATCTTAATAAAGTTTTCAATATTTTTTTAATTAATATTTTTCTGATACATGAAAAATATTACAAAAAGTGTAATTCACTGAAAGCTTAAATCCCTCAGGATGAAGAACCATGCTCATAATGACCCTTACAGAGAATTTACATTGACTATTGCAAGGTAATTTCATTTATTCCAATCAGAAATTGTATTTTAGACATTGTCTCTCAGTATTTGGCAATCAGTAACTCCACCAATCATATAATATCCAATATTCAAAAGAAAAAGTAGTTTCAGGAAAGAAGAAATTGCAAAGGTTAATTTCAACTGGATTTTTCTCTCATTACATGGATGACTCACATAGAAAGCAATTTAAAATATAAAAAATACATAGTGAGTATAAATAAAATGTAACTAAATGTAACTTTTACCATCAGTAAACTTTTTGAGTGATTATACTTATAAGTTAATATTTCTTGTCATTGATGATAAAAATTTAATAGGAACTCTAAACTGGATTAACAGGTTATGTAGGCAGGGAATGTCACTTTCAGCACTACAAGAATCAATCTTTGTTCAGGTTTTTAAACTAATGACTTGGAGGAAGTATAGATAATGGGCTAGAAATTCTAGCATTCCACAGTTAAGCAATACTGCAAATAAAAATAGCCTCTGGGAAAGACAATAAAAAAGCCAAAGGGGTAATACATTACCTAAAATATTGTTTCTCTATTTCATTTGGGAAATGGGTCCAAAAGAAGCAGTAAACAACAGCTGTAACATAGATTATACACTACACCTGCATAGTTTTTCAAGAAAATTGAGAGAACGCCTGGTTGTGTGTGAAAAAATATAAAACCATTCTTAAATAAATACATGTCTAAAGAGATTAGTGTAACTGTGGCACAGTCACAGTGATTCTAATTTAAAATATGATATAATTAAAATGTTTAAATGTTAAAATAATAGAGAACTTTTATAGGTTGCATATTAATAATAGACATTAATTCTGCTTATTTTGAGAAAATGCTATCATGGATTTTAAAAGCTTTCTAAGTTATGTAATTTCTAATCACTGGAGTGTACACCTGAAACTAATAAAATAATGTTATGTCAAGTGTAATTGAAAAATAAAAATATTTTTAATTTAAATAAGCTGTCTCAAATGAGCCTAACTACAACAGAGAAAAAAATTAATAAAATGTGGTGAAACAGATTACCAAAGAGGCTGTGGAATCTCCTTGCTTAAGAATAATAAAGTCAAGAACACATCTATCTTGACTTGTTCAAATGAAGCCAGATTGAAGGCTTAGGTTGAATTAAGTAAAAGCCAATAATCTCTTTTCATCAATCATGTCAGTAGATTCCCTAGTCAAAGACTTCAAAAAGACAAGAAAGTTTAAAAATTTATAACATTCCACATACCAGAGATAGCCAATTTATATGTGAAATAGCACACTGATGGGAAGGTGTCGATAATAATATTTAATCGTAAAAAAAAAAGAGTAAAAATACATAGGAACAGACATATAAAAGGTAGGAACTCCAGTAAAATTTTTAAAGGCATCTGAATCAGTTAAGCCAATTATCTTTCTTCAATTTTAAATGTTACTAATGAAATGTTTACGCTGTTTCCAGATCTTAGCAATAGTAAATAGTAAATAGTGCTGCTATGAACATAGGGGTACATATATTCTTTCTCATTAGCGTTCCAGGCTTCTTAGGGTATATTCCTAGAAGTGGGATCACTGGGTCAAATGGCAGTTCAATTTTTAATTTTTTGAGGAAACACTATACTGTTTTCCATAGCGGCCGCACCAGTCTGCTTTCCCACCAGCAGTGTTCCCTTTTCTCCACACCCTCACCAGCACTTGTTGTTTGATGATCTGTTGATGGTAACCATTCTGGAAGGTGTGAGGTGATACCTCATAGTCGTTTTCATTTGCATCTCTCTGATGATTAGTGATGTTGAGCATTTTTTCATATGTCTCTTGGCCATTTGTATGTCCTTTTTGGAGAGGTGTCTATTTAGGTCCTCTGCCCATTTTTTAATTGGATTCTTTGTCTTCCTTTTCTTGAGTTGTATGAGTATTCTATATATTTTGAAAATTAACCTTTTATCCAATGTATCATTGTCAGATATGCTCTCCCATATAATGGGTTCTCTTTCCAGTTTTATGCTTGTTTCTTTTGCTGTGCAAAATCTTTTTAGTTTGATGTAGACCCAATGTATTAATTTTTCCTTTGTTTCTCTTGCCTTAGGCATTGTTATCAGTGAAAATTCTGCTACATGTGATGTCTGAAATTTTGTTGCCTACATTTTCTTCTAGGATTTCTATGGATTCACAAGTTACATTTAAGTCTTTCATCCATTTTGAGTTTATTCTTGTGTGTGGTGTAAGGTGGTGGTCTAGCTTCATTTTTTTTGCATGTAGCTGTCCAATTTTCCCAGCTCCGTTTATTAAAGAGGCTGCCTTTACTCCATTGTATGCTCTTGCCATCCTTGTCAAATATTAATTGAGCATAATGTCTTGGGTCAATTTCTAGGTTCTCTGTTCTGTTTCATTGATTTATATGCCTGTTCTTGTGCCAGTAGCAGGCTCTTTTGATTACAATGGTTTTGTAGCATAACCTGATATCTGGTATTGTGATCCCTCCTACTTTGTTCTTCTTTTTCAAGATTGCTGTGGCTATTCGGGGTCTTTTTTGGTTCCATATAAACTTTTGGAGCGTTTGTTCTAGTTCTGTGAAATATGTTGTTGGTATTTTAATGGGGATTGCATTGAATCTATAGATTGCTTTGGGTAGTATGGACATTTTAATGATGTTAATTCTTCCAATCCATGAACAAGGTATGTGCTTCCACTTTTTTATATCTTCCTCTATTTCTTTTTTCAATGTCCTGTAGTTTTCTGCAAATAGGTCCTTTACTTCTTTGGTTAAGTTTATTCCTAGGTATCTTAATTTTTTTGCCACGATGGTAAATGGGATTGTTTTTTTAGTTTCTCTTTCTGTGAGTTAATTATTGGTGTATAAAAATGTCAGTGATATCTGGATGTTGATTTTGTATCCTGCTACTTTGCCAAGTTCATCTATTAAATGTAGTAGTTATTTTATGGAAACTTTAGGGTTTTTCTATGTACAATATCATGTCATCAGTGAATAATGACAGTTTCACTTCTTCCTTTCCAATTTGGATCCCTTTTATATTTTCTTCTTGTCTGATTGCTGTGGCTAAGACTTCCAGTACTACGTTAAACAAGAGTCGTGAAAATGCACATCTCTGTCTTTTTCCTGTTTTTAAGGGAAATGCTTTTAGTTTTTGCCAACTGAGTATGATGTTGGCTATAGATTTGTCATAAATGGCCTTTATTATGTTGAGATATGATCCTTTTATTTCCACTTTGCTGAGAGTTTTTATCAAAAATGGATGCTGGATTTTGTCAAATGCTTTTTCAGCATCTATTGATATGATCACATGATTTTTATCTTTCATTTTGTTTATGTGGTGTATTACATTTATCTATTTATAAATATTGTACCAGGCTTACATCCCTGGGATAAATTCCACATGGTCGTGGTGTATAATTTTTTTAATATATTGCTGGATTCAATTTGCTAAGATTTTGTTGAGGATTTTGGCATCGATGTTCATCAGGGATATTGGCATGTAATTTTCTTTCTTTGTAGTGTCTTTATCTGGTTTTGGGATTATGATTATGCTGGCCTCATAAGAAGAGCTTAAAAGTCTTCCTTCCTCTTGAATTTTTTGGAATAGTTTGAGCCCAAGTGCCCATCAAAGATGAGTGGATAAAAAAGCTATAATACAGCCCTGGCTGGTTTGGCTCAGTGGTTAGAGTGTCGGCCTGCGGTCCAGAGAGACCTGGATTCGGTTCCTGCTAGGGGCATGTGCCTCGGTTGCAGTTTGTCCCCAGCCCTGGTTGGTCATGTGGGTGGCAGCCACTCGATGTGTCCCTTTCACGTCGATGTCTCTCTCTCTCTCTCTCTTCCTCTCTCTCCCTCCCACTCTATCTGAACAAAAAATGAAAAATGTCCTCGGGTGAGGATAAAAAAAATAAAAAAATTAAAAATCTATAATACATACACACAATGGAATACTATGCAGCTGTAAGAAAGAAATATATCTTATCCTTTGAGACCTGGAGAATATTATGCTAAGTGAAATAAGCCAGTCAGAGAAAGACAAGTATCACATGATCTTACTTATTTGTGGACTATAGTGAACAAGATAAGGTGATGTACAAAATGGACCCAGAGACATAGAAGTAGGGTTCAGACTGACAAACTTCAGAGGAGGGAGTAGCGGGGATGGAATAGATCAACCAAAGAAATTATGCATATAAGCATAAGCAATGGACATAGACAACAATGCTGGGGGGGGGGGTGTCAACGGGGGGAAAATAAGAAACATCTGTAACAAAAATTAATCTATTAAGTAGAAAAAAACGTTAAACCACTAAGTAAATAAATAAATTATAATAATAATGATGCTAAGAATAAAATAAAATAAAATGGGAAAAAAAATAAATGTTTAGGATTAATTTCAGTGCTATGTATATTATAGGCATATTAAATATAACATATACATTTCAATTTTTCTGGTTAAAGAATGAATCTCACTAGGACTTTCTATTCAAAATAATGTCCTCTTATTTTAACCTAAATTAACAGAGATTTCAAGTGTGAAACACAACCAAGAAGCTTCCATGAGGCTCCCTTCCAGGGTTCTTCCCAGAGCTTTCCTTTTCACCCAGGGTGGGGTGCTCGAGAGATGCAAAGAAGAAAAGCACTTAGCTCTCACATTTAAGAAGCTCAAATTCTAGCAGGGGAGAGTTACTTGTAAACAAGTAATTATGACACACATGATAAATTCTAAAATAGACATTTGATACATAATGCTGCCAAAGACCAAAATGAGTTATTACATAGGCCTGTGGCACAGGAGAAGACGAACAGGTCCAGACAGTCAAGGGAGTGAGGCCAGAATCTCCCAAGGAAAGCTTCAGCACAGCTCACTGATAAAAGTTATAAAGCTATTATTCAATTACTGAACCTACCCTGACAGGTTCTATTTCCAGTGCCCATAGAATTTGCATTTGTTGCTGATATTCTCATCATAAAAAAAGTTCTCATCCCACAACAAAAACTGGCCAGAACACTTCATCCGATGTAATGAGAACAGGACCTTAGTAATGTTTCAAGTCAATATTGATTACATCAGTACAAAATCAGACACAACCAAGTCATCAGCACTATGAGGAATGAAAAAAGAGCCCTTTATCTTTAAAAGCTTTTAAATATTTAGTATATCTAACGCTATTAAGAAATAAGACAGCATTAGTTAGTTCAAAGTCTCGGGAAATTGTCCTGCCCTTTCCTCCTAATACTTGTGTATTTACAATATTCCTATCACATTTAGCTTTCTTCACAGAGCAGCTGACAAATCACTTCTCCAAATTGGCGAAAGAGTGTTGAAATCAGAATTTAAAACAAGAGTCAGCAGACAGAACAGAAAGGAAAAAGCTTCTTCCTTTTTGTCACTACATAAATATATTACTAAAATATTTGCTTTTCTTTTTTATGTGAGCCAGATTTATGAATAACACACATTTAAACTAATATTTTGTGGAATTTTTTTTAATGGTGCAATGAATGTCTTTTTATCAAGGACATACTTTTTCTCATGTTTACATTTACTTTAGCTTTTTCCAATCGCAGAATATATATACCACATTTTTACTGAAAATAATTCATTGATCATTTGCCAGTTAATTATTTCCGTTTTATACATTCAGAACCCACATGATGAGGTATCTGTATTGTTTTCTTAGCGGATCAATAAAATATTTTGATATGATCTGTTTTCATTAATATCTGCACATAGATTAGATATGAAAAAAAAATCATAATATGCTCTTGGAACTGAACAGCCACTGCCCCCACACTCATCACACATAATCACAAAATAGCTGAAACTTTGGACTTCATTTCCTCTCAACACTCCCAGATGAACTTTTCTTTCACTCTTTTCTTTATACTTTGAATACTTCTATTTTGTTTAATCACACTAAACCTTCTAGGGCAGTGGTTCTCAACTTTCCTAGTGCCGTGACCCTTTAATACAGTTCCTCATGTTGTATGTGGGCGTATTTGCATGTGGGGGGACCCGCCTGGAGATGGATAGAGGAGCGGTGTCTCGGTTCCTAAGACCATCAGAAATATGTGTTTTCCGATGGTCTCAGGCAACCCCTGTGAAAGGGTCGTTCGACCCCCAAAGGGGTCGAGAACCACAGGTTGAGAACTACTGTTCTAGGGTCACCTGTCAACCATTAAGAAGGTTTTCCATTGCCTTTTTCTATCCAAAGACTGTATTCCCACCCCTGTTTTCATTTCTCACCCAAGAAGATTTTCCTTTCTAGAAATTACATCTTACCACTAGTAAAAGGTCTGCTAAATCCATCACTCCTCCTCTTGCTATTCTTAGAACTTTCTTCTCAAACATTGTGTTGGTACCAAGAAAAGTCCTATGTATATTATCTGTTCTTTCCTAATTTTAATCCTAGCAATCCATTTCAATCATATGATAAAATTAAGAGTTGATTATTGATAGCTATCCAGTCATATTTATATTTATGTCTATAAATAGCTATCCATTCAATCCAATTTTAACTTATAATCAAATTAAATTAAGTTGTTTTGTTAATATGAAAGGTTGTCAATGCAGAATGGAAAATTAATGTAAGCATATAACGATGAAAAACTGCTTAATGATAAGTATAAATAAAAGATAAACACATGACATTATGACAGAATCCATGAAAATATTTTACCAACAGAAAAACATAAGCATTGTCAAGATTATATATCAACAAGTCATACTACCAGTATCAGCACCTAGACTAATTAAAAATACATAATAAAATATACAAATCTGTAGAAGACAAAAGAAACAGAATGAAGACTCAAAAGATTTAATTGTTGTTGACTGATTTAATTTACTCAGAGCATTAAGAAAAACATCAAATGCTTTGTTGTCAAATGCAACAAAACTGATAGCATAACAGAATGATAAATTCTGCTAATAGAAGAGATATTTTATTTTGTTGGTTGATTAAAAAAAAAGAAAAGAAAGGAAAATCACATGAAGCTTTTAAAAAATTACCATTCTATTAAGCCAAAACATCTCTGAAACCTGGAGAAGCATATGTAAAGTATATAGCCTAGTGAATGAGGGATTTGAAATAAACATGAAGTTAAAATACAAGAAAGTAAAGCCAATTGCCAGCTTAATTATGTGATTATAAAGCTACTACTTAAGATAGTTAATTTTTTTTACCCTGGAATCAGCTTTGGAGATGATACTTTTAGATAACTGGCATTTAACTAGATCATGTTTTTGTTTTGTTTGTTTTTTCTCTCTCAAAAGTAATTATTATAAAATTGGTTAAAATTCTGCTCAAAAACATAACAATCCAAATCAAAATACAATACTTACAGTTAGAGAACTTTCGTTCCAGGAAGCAGCAGCAATCAAAGGCATAATGCACATTTTCATAGCCAAGTCTGTGAGACCAATGTATTCCTTTCTCTAGGACTCAAGCCAAAATTTTACCTGGGCCTAACAGCACCTAATAATCTTTATTCGGTCTTAGGACCCTCTGCTGTAGAATGCACATAATACCATAACATAAAATTAGGTCTGTGGACATTCCCTCTTTACATTGTTCTCACCCTCAAGTTAGGTGTTCATATCCTCAAGTTAGGAATTCAGAGACTAAAGAAAAAAAAAAAAAACAACCTGCACTGGGTATAGCACTGTTGAAATGTCTTAAAAATTGGACTGTGCTCTTTAAGTGCATAATGTGTATCCGAAAAGCTGACTAGCAGATGTAACAGAGTCCAATAATATCTCAATGATTTAACATCTTTTATCCACAACTGTCCTCCTACTATCACTAAGTAATAGACACTAGGCTAGTTTCAAACAACTGAAAGTAAAGGACTCCCAGTTCTGAGATCTACTTCACCAAATTACACTACCTGAAAATTAACAGACTAGCCCTGGCCGGTTTGGCTCAGCGGTTGGAGCGTCGGTCCACGGACCAGAGAGTCCCGGGTTCGGTACCCGCTAAGGGCATGTACCTTGGTTGCAGTTTGTCCCCGGCCCAGTTGGGGTCATGTGGGTGGCAACCAGTCGATGTGTCTCTCTCACATCGATGTTTCTCTCTCTCTCTCTCTCTGCCCCCCTCTTCCTCCTGTGAGGATAAAAGAAAAAGAAAAGAAAAGAAAATTAACAGACTAAGTAATCCACTGGCTCAAAATTCCATTCTCTGTAAATCCAATTCAAAGTTTATAAAATATAAGAATAGCCACAGCATTCCAAATAACTATCTGTTTTCAGAGACCAAGTACACTCCTAAATCCAGGATGAAAATCACAGCATATTAATTCTTTATTAGCTTAATATAATTTACTTTATATGGCTTCAAACTGGAGCATTCAGGATCATGAGCAACAAGCACAGACTTTCAACTTGGTCTACTGACCCATCTTTGCTCACTAATCTTTCTTTTGGTGTTATCACAAACATTGTGTGTTCAATAACAAGTATATATTTTTTCTATTCCTTTGAGAAGAAACCTACCTATAATTATTTGGGGATGAGTGATAAATATAAACCTTCTGCTTCAGAGAATATCATTCAGCAAAATTCTATTAAGTCATTATTTTGAAAAGTTGATTGGAGCACTATATATCTAAAATATACTCCAACAAAGTAGTTAACCCTATTTTATCCATCCACATGGTTGTTTATGCAATCATATAAATCACCCATGAAAATAACTGCAATGAGTTAAACATAGGACTATTGCTATTCTGGGTATCCTTAGAACTGAACACATACAGGGCATGCAGATGGCTTCCTTACAGCTTCAGACCATGCCATTTATAATCACAGACATAAGAAGCAACAGCCATTCGAAAGGACCACTTGCCACTGTGTATCAAGAGCCCTAAAAATATCTACCCTTTGGTTCTTCATATCCGTTTATAAGAATTCATCCTAAGATAATGATGAAAGCATATAAAGATTTATAAAATATAACAGTCATAACAGTACAACTTATAATAATAAAAGCTTTATTAAAATATTTAAATGCCCAGCAATGAAGAATTAAGCAGCTATAGCATATCTATATGATATGGTCATTGAAAATTATGTTTTAGAAGGCATTGTATG
The DNA here is from genome assembly GCA_030848825.1 of Tadarida brasiliensis. Lineage (NCBI taxonomy): Eukaryota > Metazoa > Chordata > Mammalia > Chiroptera > Molossidae > Tadarida > Tadarida brasiliensis. The sequence continues at coordinate 35,649,741 of CM061261.1, read as the reverse complement.
ACATGAGAAGATTATTGTGTTGAGAAGTAGAGAAAAAAAGAGGCCACAAAACAGTAAGCTGAGTATTATTTCATTTTCAAAAATTAAATGTAAATTTAAATATAGAACAAGTCCTGAAAAAATATACATCAAAATGTAGCTGTACTTAATTGCTGGGGTGGTAGATTACAAATATTTTTAGTTTTATTCTTGTTGTTTCTCTGCATTTTCAGTTCATTTTTATAGTAAATATGTATTACTTCTATATAAAAAAGGGTAATTTTCAAGTTATAAAGTTTAGCAAAAGTGATATATATATATATATATATATATATATATATATATATATAATGTATAAAATTCCCATAAAAATTATATTTTTAGAAGAAAATTTGAGGATGTTATCCCTCTACTACACATAACAAATGAGGAAATTTCTGCCATGATGAGTGATGTTACATGATTTTTTTGTGCAGTCACAATCTTTGCTCTTTTGAAATAAAATATGTCATTGTCACAACTAATATTTTCCTCTCTATCATCTTCATTCACTTCTACTCCTTGTTGGTGAATTCATAATTGACTGGTTTCTCGTTATTCTTATCTCTCCCTTTCCCCAGCCCCCAGCCTTTTTTTTATTGCTAAAAATTTTTCTTACCAATAAAAAACTGCTACCTTAAAATATACTTTATTATCTGAATTGATTTCCAGCTAAGAAGTCCTTTTCTTTTTAAAGGAAAAGCATGGAGAAGACAAAATAATTATCAGAAGGGAAGAAGAAAGTTCAGAAAGAACAAAAAAGAAATAAAACTGTATGCCTGTACTGATCAGAAATGAGAGAGAGAGAGAGAGAATGAGAGGGATGGAGGGAGGAAAATCCCTTCTTCCTAATATTTTCATGTTCTCTTTAGTAATTTAGACTAAAGTCTGCTAAGGGGAAAAAATCTGCCTGCATTTAGGAAAAAGATAATAATTCCCAAGTAAATGATTAACGCTGAGTTGCTACTATATACCACCCACTATGACAAGCTTAAGGTTTATTCTGATGACTGGATAAGACTTTTAAGGCATAGGTGGGCATTTATTTATTAAATGGAAGCATCAGAAAGAAAGTAAATTAGATGACAACATCTACACTGCTTCCTAAATGAAATCCATGTAGAAACCCAACTTTTAAATGTAGTCCTTAGCTCTGCATCAGCATTATTAGTCTTTATAAAAATCATCTCCAGCCTCAGTTTTTACTCTTTTTTAGTATAGTTGGTGAAGAGGAGGTGGGAAATTCAGGGAATCAAGGAGAGAGAAAGAGGATAGGGAGAAGGAGGAAAGTGGAGAAAGAAGGGAAGACATGGAAGAAGAGATGGGGGAGGGGAGATGGGCAGAGAGAAAGAAAAAGTATTTAACTATTGATAGATAAAAGAAACAAATAATTGTATGCACATAAAATACATTTATGTTCATAACCTAACTGAATTTAAGAAGAAAATCATAGTATTTTACCAAAGTTAAGATTTAAAATTTATCTAGGAAAAAAAATAACAAGTTGTATTCTATTTTTAAGAAAAGAAAAAGAGCCCTCGCCGGTTTGGCTCAGCGGTTAAAGCGTCGGCCTGCGGTCCAGAGAGACTCGGGTTCGGTTCCCGCTAAGGGCGCATACCTCGGTTGCAGTTTGTCCCCAGCCCCTGGTGGGTCGTGTGGAAGGCAGCCGCTCGATGTGTCCCTCTCACGTTGATGTCTCTCTCTCTCTCTCTCTCTCTCTCTCTCTCTCTCTCTCTCTCTCTCTCTCTCTCTTCCTCTCTCTCCCTCCCACTCTATCTGAACAAAAAGTGGAAAAATGTCCTCGGGTGAGGATAAAAAAAAAAAAAAGAAAAAGACAACACTTATATATAACAATTATGAATTTGTCCAAACCCATAGAAGATACACCACCAAGAGTGAACCCTAATGTAAAGTATGGACTCTGGCAATAAGATGTGTCAATGCAGGTTTATCAATTATAACAAATGTATCCCTTTGGGGAGGGGGGATGTTGATAATGGGGTAGGCTGTGCACGTGGAGACAGAGTGGAGACAGAAGGTGTATGTGAAATCTTCCCCTCAATCGAGCTGTGAACCTAAAATTGCTCTAAAAAGTTATTTTATTAAAAAAAAAAAAAAAAAAGACAACACTCCTAAGAAAAATATTGTCACTGTGAATCAGGAAAGCAAATGAAATGTTCTCAGTGGAATATATTACAAATATTAAATACCAAATACCATAGACAAAACATTTTTGCTTTTAACAAAAATATATATGATTTCTTCATAAAATCGAATTATTCCTGAATACTTTTAAATGCAGTAAAGTGAGAGGAAATGTGGTTCTATATGATACAATCACCAATTTCTCTGCTTACATGAAAACTCATTTCATCAAATATGTCTGGTTCGATGGAAAATAAAGTATAAAAAATATGCTTCCAAAGCATTAATCTTGGAGGAATATGTAACAGTGTAGCATCCTTTACTGTATAGAATCTGTCAGTGACTGACAAAAGTAAATCTGAAAGCCCGACAAGTAAAGAATAAAATAATAAAATGATTTTCTAAGGAACTGACACAAAAAGGGATCTAATGAAATAAAATCTCACAAAATAATTATAGATTTTTAGACATGTTCTTCAGATTCAGTATATAAATGTCTTCCAAAGTCATTTATTCAACATGGTAAGATGTACAAAAATGTTCTTCAATTACTAACTTACCAGTATTTGCTATGTATCTACTCTCGTTCATGCATTCAACCATCCCAAACATAATTCCTGAATATGTACTTCATGCCAAGCATTTTGTCAGGTGCAGCTACTACTTAGGAGCCACATGAATAAACAGAATAAATAATCCATAATAACTCAAACATGAGTCAATGATAGGACTGAAATTCAGAAACTTTTAAAACCTCAATTTAGCCAAAAAGTTCAATTATCCTTTCTATAATTATCTTAATTCTAATATCTATGAGTAGTAAAACTTAACCAATTTCATATAATTTTTCTGGTGAATTTACATTCTGGTTCATTTTCTTAATGAGTCATAAGAAAGGTTTAAAAAGAGAGACTCAAAAGACTTAAAATCTCCACCAACTTGAAAGGAAGAGCTCTTCCTTATACACAGTCACTCTTTTCAAACACTGTGTTCATATACAATATTTCAACTTAAAAGAAAAAGGGAGATCAGCATGGGGGGATCTAAAAATAGGTTTCATAGAAATAAATACAGCAAAGCCTAAGTACTTAAAGAATCTTTAGAGCCCTGAAGATCCAAACATGTGGCAATTATATATTTTTCTGAAGCACAAGTTTGAATTTGCATTCACTGTGAAGCTTGAATGTGGAAAGTTTGTCCCTGCCACAGGCTCCATCTCTATATTTCAACATACTTTGTTTTTCTACCTGACTTCACTCACATTTTATAAGGGATGCCTGGAATAAAAAAATATTACTTTCAACCATGGGGTCTCTCCACTATCCTGAAACTGCTTGAGGACAAGGAATGTCTTATCTCTGTATCACTAGCCTAACATCATGCATATCCCATAGTAGGTTCTAGAGTAATAATGATGATAATGATGATAATGAGAGTTAATATTGTGAGCTTACTACAGAAATATTTTAAGTTATTTGCATATATGTTCAATTTTCACAACTCAATAAGTTACTATTATTAATTTCATTTTACAAGTGCGGACGTGGCAGAACAAGAAGGCAAGTTTGCAGTTTTCATTCAGCTTATCAATGCCAACAACAAATGAATAGGCTCAGACAGTCAACATAATGAATAGCATGGAAAGAGTATAGTCTTCAAATACAAACAGAATTTACAAAGTTCAAATTCTGGTTCTTACACACTGTGCCACCTTGGGAAATTTACATACCACTAGTCTCTTATATGTGGACTCTAAAGAACAAAATAAATGAACAAACAAAATTAAAACAAGTGCATAAACAGAGAGCAGACTGGTGGTTGCCAGAGGGGAAGGTTTAGGGAACTGGGTAAAAGAAGTGAAGGGATTAAGAAGTACAAAGAGTCACGGGGATGTCAAGGGCAGGAATATAGTCAATAATATTGTGATAACTATGTATGGTGCCAGGTGGGTATTGGAAATATCAGGGGGAACACTTTGTAAAGTATATATAATTGTCTCACCACTATTCCATACACCTAAAACTAATACAAAATAACACTGAATATAAACTGTAATTTTTAAAAAATTAAGTGAAAAAAATTTAAAAAAAATACATACCTGTTCTGAATTTCAATTTGGTCATCTATAAAATGAAGATGATATTTACTTTATTGTGCTTCTGTGAAGATCAATGTGATAATACCTAAAAGCACCAACTCATTACCTGGACATAAGAGGCTCCCAAAGAAGGGTAGTCCTTCTCCTCCCACTCCTCTATCCCTTTCTCTTTATAACTCACTGTGCCCAAGAAAAGCAGACCAGAGAGATCGTTTTACCCCATCCCCAGCAGTTCTCAAGCATGGTTATTAGAATCACCTGGAGGAACATAGTGTAACTACCAAATCCCTGGCCTATTTCAAGGATCCTGGGCTTTTGTGGTCTTCCTTAGAGCTCAAGATTATGAAACACAGCATTGTTTGAAAGATGCTGCTCTACAGGCCTTCTCTCCCTAACTACTTTATCCTCTGACTGCCATCCAGGAGGGGAGCTTTAACCTCTGATTGGAAAAACTTGGTGAACCTTCCCTCATCTTATCAGTATCAATCTAGAAGGCTTCTCAGATAATTCCTTAATTTCTTCACAAGAAAAGAGGATGATAGGTAGTAAAAAGTAAGCATAAGTTAATGATTTTCAGAGGTTAAACATCAATCAGTAGATTCTGGAGTGGCATACATCAGCAACTGGGTTGTGCGCCCTTTTTTTTCTTATCCCTCTCTTCTCCCAATTAACCGCTAAACTTTCCCAAGCCAACAGCCCCAGCGACTAGAATAGCAGGAAACCTGAGTCAGCCCAAGCAGCAACAAAGTGGGGGAGTGACTGAACAAGAAGGCAAATTTACAGTTTCTATTCAGCCTATCAATGCCAAAAATGAACTGCAGAGTGACTCAATACTGATAGAAATCTTTAATGGGGATAAAACTATACTCAATCTTACAAAGAAGGAATGGTTCAGTAGAATACTGGTTAACAGAAAACAATAGCCTCCCAAGTAGTGATTAAACAGGCTTCCAATAAAGTAATATGCAGAAAACAATTATGTTAACACTATGCTAATACTGATTTTAATTCCCTGTTGAAATCTCAGAAGAGTTCATTGCTTTTCTATTTCAAAAATTTGAACATTTACAGTAACTCTTTAGGAAGCCCAAACTCTCCATAAGGACTCTAACAGAGAATCTAACAGTGAGAAAGTCCCAAGATAACAAGATTGTGTGTGCTTTCCAGATTAATTAACTATTTTGTAAACATTATTCAATTATCAGAGCAAATAATTTTGAGAAACTAAAAAGAATTAAAGTTAGCTTTAGATTTCTGGAGATTTATGCAATCAAAGCTCTATTACCTAGAACTTTACCAATAAGAAAATTCTAGAAACTGGTATTTCTGATATTCCTAAATATGTCCATATTTTGACAGAAGCTTAATGATTTCAAGCTTATTGAATATAGATGGAAGAGTCAATCTTGCCTTAAAGATATTTCTTTCTTGAGAAACCTATAAAAAATTTAACAAATTAATTGAATCAATATTTTTTGAACTACAATTCTGAGCTGGGTCATATGCAAAGAATAATCATTATGTTAACTAACATTTATTTATAATTACCACAAACACTAGATTATATTGTATAATCTAATTATATTTAGTCTTTGAGCAAAGGGGTGGGGTGAAGTAAATCTATTCATCTTTATTCCAAAGTCTCTTTAAGCTTAAAACACAGAGATACAACACATATACAAAATGATTAATTGTGCAGGTATAGTAATTAATTTAATTAATAATTAATATATCTATACAAGGGGGGGAGCTTGCTTGCAGGGAAAATGCAGGAAGAAAACCAGAAGATATCTTGTCAATCAAGAGATGAGACAAAGCCATAATTATCTTGATACAGACTGGCTGAACATGAGCCCTGAGAGAAATCTCTGGAAGTAAGGAATATTTTGAGGTGAAAACCTCAGGCAGTACAGTGGACAATGCCCCCATAATTACGGGCCACTGAAGCTGTGCTTACACAAACAATATACCAATATTGTTTCTCCTCATCCCCAAACACCCTTAAAAACAAATAACGTAGGCTGCTCCTAAAGGTCACTGAACAAATACACAATATCCTCTAGTTTGAAGATGTAAAAATATGCATGTTTAAGAATATTATAAACTTAAAATTGTAATTATAATTCAATTACCTGTTTGTTCTTTCCCTGGCCAGACTGTAAATACTCTGAGGAAAGACACTACGATCATGTCTCCCTGTGTTCAATATCTTACACCAGTTCTGAACCAAGGAAATACAGGCAGATAATGAATATTAGTTAAATAAATGAAAAACAAATCAATCCATATGTAAAAGGCAGGAGATAAATAAATAAACAGAAACAAGTTAGCAGAAGGTCAGACTGAGGGAAGAAGGAAACTTGGAAGGTCAGATAGTCCTGAAAATATCCTGACTAAAAGCTAAAGGTTCACCTGCAATTCTACCAAAAACAGTCTATGAAAAACAGTGATTGACAGCCCTGGCCAAGTGGCTCATCCAGTTACAATGTCATCCGGTACACCAAAAGGTTGCGGGTTCAATTCCTAGTCAGGGCACATGCATAGGTGGCGGGTTCAATCCCCAAATGGGGCATGTGCGGGAGGCAACCAATCGATGTTTCTCTTTCACATTGATGTTGCTCTCTCTCTCTCCCTTCCTCTCTCTCTAAAATCAATAAAAACATATCCTCAGGTGAGGATTAAAAAAAAAAAATGTCCAAGTGTAAAGAACATGAAAAACTGGCTAAGGGCATTCCTAGGAATCTATTCAGGCATCAGATTTTTACCCCTAAAATCTCTTCAAAAAATGACTTTGTAAAAAACAGAGACAGAAAGATTGTCATTTAGATTGAAAGAGAAGGAAAAAAACCTTTGCCCAGTGTGAGACCTGATAACCTTAATTATTTTAACTTTGAAAAGAACCTAAATACAGAATTGAATTTGGCCCAATCTCTCATCCACACATTTTTTCCAGCTTTATTGAGATATAATTGACATATAACATTGTATATGTTTAAGGTGTACACTATATTGATTTGATATATATTGCAAAATGTTACCACCATAAGGTTAGCTAACACCTCCGTCTTGTCACATAATTACCATTTGTTTTTTGTGGAGAGAACATTTAAAATCTACTCTCTTAGTGACTTAATGACACTTTGTGTTGTTCTTAAGCTAGTCTTGTCTAATTATTTTAATGTCTTCAAGCATATGCTTCATATGCTAACTTTTTCAGCAAAATTGTAATTTAGACATGCAGTTCAAAATTCATAAGTTTCTTATTCACTTTAGCGTAAAACAAGATTAATGGGTGATACTTATTCCATGGTGACCTGAAGAGAGACTTTATGTGTGTATGAACTTACATACTATTCAGTGGATTCAATGAAATAAAATGGTCAGAAATGTATTTGGAATGAAATAACCAGACTAGAACTTCTTACATTGCTTTTGTTTTCTTCAAGCAAGTGGCCATCAAGCAGGAATTCCACACATACTAGGTTCTGTAACCATTTCCACATTAAACAGAATTATCACATTGCTATAAAATGCTCACCCCATTTGGGAATCTCACTGGTCAGTGATTTCATCGTTTTATTAAGCATATGAAAGCTGTTATCTTCAAGCTGAATGTCGCTACTCAAGGTGGTTATACAAATACAGTGTTACCTGAAAAAAAAAGTCTCTTTGCCCAAGTAATATAAATCATTTCCCAATATATCTCACAAAACACCCTGGACTCCTAAAAAGCCCTTCATAGGCATGTAGAAACAAGTATCCTTTGAAGGAAAAGTACATATTAATTAATACACTGAAAACAATGTACATAACCAACTTTAAAAAACAGGATCATATTGCCATGCTACAAACATTATTTTGGTGAGTTAGTTGTTTAAATTTCCCACTAATCAAATTTTCTAGGATAATTACCATCAAGAGATTAATTCAATTAAAAAATGATGAAAGACATGAAAACTTTTCTTGATTTATTATACAATGCAAAATTAGTCTGCCAGAGACTCTGCCATATTATCTCTTTTGTGTGTGTGTAGATACTCACCCTAAGACTTTAAACCAAATTATGCTTTTTTCATAATTCATGCTACATAGACATCTTTTAATCCACAAATGAATATAAAGTGGTCCTTTGTAATTACAGTTCCTTGAAATATTTGTTAATAATTATATGGTATTTTAGTTATAGAAAATAGTAATATGCTATAAGGCTTATCTATCAAAACTATGGGCATTTTAATGCAGCCCTGATTAATTCCAAAATCATCAGGAACCTCACAGACAGCACAAGAAACACTAAAATGCAAGTCCTAAAAGCAGTGGCAAGTTTAATTAAATGCTGTTGATATCAAATTTTTAAAAGCCATTAATTTGGCAACCTGATACAGATTTCTTATTTAGCAAAATAATGAAAGTGATGGCAGCATCATAATGCTTGACAATACAGCTTTTCTGGGGCATCCAGGCACTCTGCTAACAAGCCAGCTCCTTCCTTTACACGAGGACACCAGTTAGCAGGGAAGGATGGCATCACACAAAAAGAAAATAATTTGGGAACTGGGACAGTTGCCCAGGTGATGGTAAAGCTCAAAGCTGAAAAACCTATAGTCGCTAAGCAGCAGCAAAAGCAATAGAGAGATTCCCTTCCAGCTTCACAGCAGCTGCAGTAAATTCAGATTTGTGGAATTACAGCACACCCTGGTGACCAAAATGGGCTGCCTCCAGATCAAAGTCACTGAAGTACCATCAAAGTAGAGAGCTGAGAACCAAAAACACAGTGGGTATACTTGAACTTTCACAGAAAAAAAAAAAAAGAAAACCAAAAGAAAGTTTATATGAATTAAATGTTAATGCTATTTGTAGAGCATCTGGTTTAGTCACTTATCATCAGTGTGACCTTCAGCAAGTTTTCAATGTGCCTTAATTTTGCATTAGAGATTTTTTAAAATACTCACCTTAAGGGTAGCCTTGAGGATCAAATAAAGACAATGTAATATGCTTAGACCAGAATCTGGCACACAGACAGCACTATATGTATTCATTTAAAAAATAAATGATTTATTTTTAAGCTGAAAAGAAATAATAGTATTAAAAACTATAATGTATTGAGTGTTTGCTATGTGTCATCCGCTATGCTCTTTACATATTCTCCCCTTTAACTTTGTAACATATATCTCATTTACAGATGAGAGAAGGCAAATGTGAAGCCCTAAACACAAAACTAGCAAGTGGCAGAGCCAGGATTCAGACCCAGGTATTTTTGACTTTAGAACCTATGCTCTTAACCACTGCACCATAGACAAAGTTGATTTTATTCCCCTATTCCTATTTTATGTTAAGATACTAAAGCATCTTAGCTAAATTCCCACTGTTAGCTAGTGGATAAATGAGGAATTAAGGTATCTTAGCCTACGGACAAGCAGATACCTCTCTGTTCTAAAAGACTAAGCAGATACACATTTCTATTGCCACTAGGAATAGTCTATTGAATCACCCAGGATTATAGTTAGTTTAAAGATACCCAGCTTGCCCTCCACAACACACTGAGGCATATGCTTATAGTAAATTAGGGAGCAGAAGAAATGTTTCTACTATGGTGGTGAAGGCAGGAAGGTTGAGTGTCCTAGATGACTCTGTAATATGACCAACTCATTCATCACAGTAAATGCCAAGCCTAGCACCAAAACATGTGGTAAAATTCAACTTCGTTTTTCCAACATAGAAAGAAAGACCAATAAAGAGTACTGCACAGGCACATAAGCCCACCAGCTGGCTCTCTTGGACAACAACACTGATGCTCAGTTCAAAAGTAAAGAGATCTGTGGCAGGTGCATTCTCCCTAAGTATGCCCAGGCTTGACATGAAAGAAAACCCAGGCAGCTCCCCGCCCACAGGTGTTGGCTGGGAGTCATCTGGCAGCAGCTAAGGCTGAGATCCACACAAGCTCTATTTAACCACTCTGCAGTGAAAAAGTTAATATTTTAACACTGAGGATAACAGATGTAAGTAAGTATACTGAAAATACAGATGCATCTACAAGGTGTGTAACAATTACAACTCCGTATTCTCACCCCTGTATAAAAAATATCAACCCCTTCTAGGTTGTATAAATCAAACTGAACCAAAGGCTGTTCTCAGAGCCAAAAGAAAAATATTAGTTTGGGAACTTTCTCACAACTACACTCGTCAGACATTTGTTTATAGAACTAATAAAAGAAAAAAAAAATACAGTAAGTCCTCACTTAACAGACAGGTTCTGAGACTTTAAGTGAAATGACCTATAAGTAAACCAGTTTTACCATAGGCTAATTGGTATAAATAAACAAGAATTAAGTTCCTTAGGCACTTCATCATTATAACTAAAACAGAAATGCCACTAGGAATCGTCTATTGAATCATCCAGGATTATAGTTGAGGAAAGCACTGTCATTCATGACCTGCTGTATCTCTTTATAGAAACATGTTTATTATTTGTATGTCTTTTGTACCTATTATAGTGGAATGGTAATCTTTCCTTTAAAATAGTAAATACATATTCATACTCTGAAAACACTCTGCAAGAAAGCCGAAGTTTACCTAGTAATGGTCAAAATCCTAGTAAATAGCAAACCATTCTGCATTTGTATTTAATTAAATCCCAAATTTAAGATTTTTTTCCACCACAGGCATTCTCCTCCTTAGTAATTCAGGGCTAACTTTTAATATGCTGTATACATGAAATAGTATATTCTAAAACTGGTAAAATATACTTTGTTTATCACTTCACATATTTGATTACATGTTGTCTTTTCGTGTGATATAGTTATCTCACAATATACAGCCTCAAACTTTACAGCGGTATTACTAAAAGGGCTTCATCTGTACCAACAGGGCCAAAAACACAAAACAATAATTAATATGTCCTCTTACACTATCTTAAAAATTGTTTATAAGTTTTATTTCTATATAAAATATGTAAGTATGGGAAAATGTTGCACTCAAATCCAATAACCTAAATCATGAACATGTAACATGATATTTATATTCTCTTGCTATATTTATCATAAATGACCTCTCAGAATCATTGAGTACATCAGATTTTTTTGTGTGTATTTTTAATAGAAAAAGATTTTTTTTCCTTTCTTTGAAGAGAAAGCAATAACATTATCCAGGAAACTTTCTCTTTCTGGTTACTCTTCCAAAATAAAATCTTTATTTATATTTACCTTCTGCTATGACCCGAATGTTTGTGTACCTCCCAAAATTCATATGTTAAAATCCTAACCCCCAAAGATGACAGTTTTAGGAGGTAGGGTCTTTTGGGAGGTGCTTAAGTCATGAGACTGAATCCTTCATAAATAAGATTAGTGTTCTTATAAAACAAACTCCACAGAGATCTCTCTCCTCTTCCACCATGTGAGAACACAGTAAGAATGCACCAGAGAGAGGGTTCTTATCGGAACACAACTATGCTGGCACCTTGATCTTGGGCTTCCCAGCCTCCAGAACTGTGAGAAATTAATTTCTGTTCTTTATAAGCCACCTGGTCTGTGGTATTTTGTTATAGCAGCCCAAATGGACTAATATACCTTCAGAACACAAAAATTAATTCTGGTACAGAAAGATGATTATTTATTATATCTGTCCTGTTCTTTACATGGTGGCTTTCTCCCTTCCGTACCTATCAATTCTTCTCACAGGAGAGGAAATATGGCTCATTCATCTTTTGTCTAACAGTGTTCAAGAGCTAGGAAGTGTTCAAGACCTGTTTATTACAAAGTGGAGTGTCAAACTTTATTTGAAGAAAAAAAAATCTTCCATTACTTAAATGTCTACAAGGCTCTTGGCAAGACTGGCTTCATGAGGCCTGTCCTTAGAAGGGTCCCATGCTTGGTTTAATGGTCTTGCCACCCTGGAATTCTTAATATTTTTTAAAAGAACCCACATATTTTTATTCTGCAGTGAGTCCCACAGAGTATGTTTTCAGTCCTGTCTGTTCATGTTATTCAAAGTGAACCCTTAGGATTAATCCATCTGGAGACAATGGCTGTTTCAATTCCTCCCCCCAAATCACAGGGTACAAAGTCAGTACTTATTTACCTCAAAGTAGTTTATATAAATGTTTAATCTCCAAAATAACTCTGTTAGTTATAGAACTAACAAGTACTTTCCAATTTATATATTTTTCATCAATGAAACAATTCATATGAAGCAACTCTAGAATGATTCTTATCTATGTTTCCTTTCATCTCCCTCTTTATTGCTTTCTGAATAAAATGATTTCATGATTACATTATATCTAAAATAATAATAATAACCTGTTTTTATTGAGCATTTATTATTAACCTGGAATGGTCATTTTACATATACTATTTCCTTTAATTCTCACAACAAATCTATGAAGATGGAATCTACTATTGTTACTGCTGTTATAGTTGAGTAAAAAAAGTAATGCAGCCACGATTTGAATTTAGATGGTCTTATTCTAGATCTGAGCTCTTAACTATTACACAATACTGAAGTGCAAAAATAAATGAAAATAAATTGAGACCCATACTGTTCAATACAAATGTAACATATGTCACCTATGTAATTTTAAATTATCTACTAGTTTATTTAAACAAGTAAAAACAAGTGAAATTTATTTTAATAATATATTTTATTAAATGTATATTCAAAATATTCTCATTTCAATATGTAATCAATATAAAATTAATGACATTATATATTCATTTTTTGTACTAAGTCTTTGAAATCCAATACACTCACAGCACATCTCAGTTCAGACTAGTTACATTTCAAATGCTTAACAGCTATATGTGGCTAGTGGCTACTATATCAGGCAGCATAAGTCTAGATAATAAATGCTAGGGGTAGGTAGTAGACTTTATAATCAGGAAAGAATTTGGAAGGAGATGGAATTTGAGTTGAATCCTAAAAGGATGCTAAGGGGAAGGTATTTTTGGAGGAAATAATGTAAAGAAAGAGAATAGAAGGTATGTTGGGGCAGACATTGTTTTTGAAATGAAGTATGTACCTAGTACATAGTAAACACTGTGACACTCAGCATACAACACACGTAATCCTTACATCAGTGGTTCTAAAGCTTGTGCATCAAAATCACCTGGAAGGCAACATAATTTGCTGAGCCCCATCCTCTGAGTTTCTGAATCAGTAGGTTCTGGATTTGTATTTCTAACAAATTTCCAGTTGGTGCTAATGCTGCTGGTGCAAGGACCACACTTGGAGAACCACTACCTTAAATTAAAAGTTGGTAGTAGATATTATCTCCACTTTATAGGTAAGAAAAGTGAGGCTCAGAAAAGCTAAGTGACTTACCAGGAGTCACATAGGTAATATATAGAAGGGCTGTGGTTCAAGGCCAAGTCTGGAAGTTAAATCTAGGTTTCTTTGTCTTCAACTTTTTTTTTCCTTTATTGATTTTAGAGAGAGAGGAAGTGAGAGGGAGAGAGAGAGATAGAAACATCGATGAGAAAGAACATTGATAGGCCACCTCCTGCATGCTCCCCACTGGGGATCTGGGCCACAACCAGGGCATGTGTCCTGACTGGGAATCGAACCGGCGACCTCTTGGTGCATTGGGTCAATGCTCAACCACTGAGCCACACAGGCCGGTCTTTGTCTTCAACTTCTTATTCCTCTATGATTTATTCTATAATTTTTATACTTTTTGTAGTTTCAGTTAACTTTATGATCCATTTCATTTCTATTTTGGTATGTCATGTGAGATAAGAGGAACGTTTCTTTTTCTGCATATGGCTGTTCAGTTGTTCAAGTGCCACTTGTTGAAAAGATTATCCTTTCTCTACTAAATAGCCTTGATTTGTTTGTCAAAAATCAATTATCCATATATATATATGTACATAAGTCTATTTCTAAACCCTCTATTTTGATCCATTGACCTATGTTCTATTCTAATGATCTGTGTCTCTCTTGACACCAATAAACATATTGTTGTCATTGCCATGGATCTACAGTAAGTTTTGGGATCAGATAGTATAATTTCTCCAAATTTGTTCTTCTTTCTAAACTGATTTGGCTATTCTAGGATCTTTGCATTTCCATATAAATTTTAGAATCATCTCATAAATTTCTATAAGAAAGCCAGCAAGAATTTAGGTTGGAACTGTGTTGAGTCCACGGATCAATTTTCAGAGACTTGACATCTTAACAATATTTAGTGTTCCAACCCCTGAGCATAGTACATCTCCCCATTTATTTAGGTCTTCTTTTTCTCAGTAATGTTTTGAGATTTTCAATGAATCGTTCTTTTAAATACTTTATTAAATTGATTCCTAAGTAAATCATATTTTATGCTACAGTAAATGGTACTTTTTAACTTTAATTTTCAAGTGTCTATTGCTATTATATAGAAATGCAATTGAATTTTGTGTATTGATCTTGTATCCTGAGACCTTGCCAAGCTCACTGATTTTTTCTAATAACATTTTTGGTAAAATTCTTAGGATTTTCTACATAAATGATCATGTCATCTGAATATAAAAACCATTTTACTTATCCTTTCTGTTCAGCCTTTTATTTCTTTTTCTTGCTTTATTTTACTGGCTAGGTCCAGTAAAGCATTGAATAGAAAGAAGTGAGAATGAACAGTCTTGCCTTCTTTCCAATCTTAGGGAAAAGCATTCAGCTTTCATCAGTAAGTATGATTGATATTAGCTGAGGGCTTTTCATAGATGTCTCTAGTATTACCGGAAAGTTCCCTTCTAATACTAATTTCCTGAGAAATTTTATCATGAGTGAATATTGGATCTTGTTAAATACTTTTCCTGTATTTATTGAGGTGAACATTTTTTTTTAATTTTTAGCCTGACAATATGGTTACTTACTTTGATTGATTTTTAATTTTTAATCAACCTAAATTCCTGAAATTTTTCCACTAGGTCATGATATATTATCACTATTATTTATATATATTATATGCTAAAATTGTGCAGAGATTTGTACATCCATTTCAGAACACATATTGGTATGTAGTTTTCTTTTCTTATAATCTTTGGCATCAAGGTTTGCAAATAATTAATGATAACGTTTATTATAAATCATGTAAATTATAAAATTTCTTTCTTGACATATGAATAAAGGTAATGCACAAATAATACCAATTACACAGAAAATGGGAATTTACATTATAATTAACTTTCTAATGTTAGTTATATAGAATCATGAAACATTAAACACAACTGCATTTTTAAAATCCTCCTTTTAAGTTATTCATGACTTTTTTGCCATTACCAGGAATTTTGCAATTCTAATATGTAATATATTTGATAGAAACAGCTTCATGGCAATAAATTATCAATTTCCCCCTTTTGCAGCATGGAGACAATTTGAAAATCCCATTCATTGATAAGAATTTGTGTCATTCTCATTATAAATGAAAGAGGTAAATGCTGACCAGACTCTAGTTTAATAGATCCAAACACATTAGAATCTTATACTATTCCAAGCAGTGAAGATAAACTACTATTTCTGAAACAGCATGTTTCTCTTAGTGAAATAATAAGATCAATGTGATTAGGAAAACTATAATCTCTTTAGCAATTTCCAAAATGTGTTGCAAGTAGAAAGTGAGAAAAATTAGGTTTACGTTAACATGTAAGATTCTGTTGGGAAGAAAACTGTGGCTTGATATAAAACAGGCCACCAAGTAATATTGAGAAAGGATCATAAATTGTAAATTCAGAAAACATCATAGCAAACATTGGGTTCTCTGGGAAGCAGAACTTGAGATCAAGATTATCATGCAGGATGTTAATTATGAAGTACCTTTGGAAACAAACAAATGAAAAGGGAGAGGGATAAAGCAGGTTTGGACAGAAGAGGAAGTTGAACTGTGATGCAGGTCCCCAGAAGGGGCTAACAGCTGGGGGTTGTCTACTCATTGCACCCCCAGCAGTTGAGGCAACAAGCTTTCAAAGAAAGGAGATCTTGGAGGCACATCACAGTTACCTATCACATTAGGCAAAGTATTTAGAGATTTAAAAAAGAAAGATCTTAATCCATGCCAGAAACATTATTTAGATATGTCCATACCAAGGTTTTCATGACTTGTTCCTCTACTTCATTCAGATATCTATACAAATGTCATCTCTCCAGAACTTTCCCTGACCAACTGAACATAGTACATCTTTACTGTGTTTCATTTTCTCATAATGCTTATGACCACCTGATATTTTAATATATGTTTATTGGATATTATCTGGCACTTCCACTGGAGTATAAATTACAGAAGGGAGCAACTTTTATCTTGTTCACAACTGTATCCCAGTGTCTAGAACAATGTGGGGAAAATAACATATCCATAAATAATCAGAGTTCACTTAATATTTGTATTGGGAGTAATAATGATTTGTCATCATTGATAACTCATTAACTATACTGTGGTTGAACTGAATATCAAAGGTTATAACTTTAGCCTAGGTTCCGCACAAGAAATGTGAAACATACAAATAAGAACTTTAATGTAAGTCACTGTGATGGTTAATTTTATGTACCAATTTGACTGGGCCATGCCATGCCCAGATTATTTGGTCAAAAGTTATCCTAGGTGTTTCTATGAGAATGTTTTCAGATAAGTTTAACATTCAAATAAATAGACTAAGTAAAGCAGATTGCCCTATTGGGCCTATTCCAATTAGTTAAAAGCTTGAATAGAACAAAAAGTCTGACCTGCCTTGAAACAAGGAAATTACTCCTGTCTGGTGGGACAAATGCAGCAATCCCTGGAGTGGTGTCCAACATCATTGGCAATGGCAGTGGTACCCTTACCAGGTCATTGCAGGATGGATTTTAGCTATGCTTCTGGCTATCTAGCCTCTCTCAGTTCCCTTCCTTACTATCAAAACTCTGAGCCACTCAATCTTCCTCCAGAAAATTTCCTTTCTGCTTAAGTTAGCGACTAAAATAGTTTAACATATGAGGGGAAGAGTGCAGAAATCCAGGGAATACATAAATAATCCATTTTCCCATTTTTCATAGAGTTGCCTTTCACTCAGTTTAATGGAGTTACACATATTTTTTTAAAAAAGAAATTCCTCCTGCCTGACTGCTTTTAAGCTGGGACATTAGGTTTTATTTTTTATTTTTATTTTTTCAGTTACAGTTTACATTCAGTTAATATTTACATTACAGTTAATATTGTTTTGTATTAGTTTCAGGTGTAGAGCATAATGGGCAGATGATCATATACGTTACCAGGTATTCCCCCTGATATTTCCAGTACCCACCTAGCATCATACACAATCATTAAATAGACTATATTTCCTACTGAACCCCGACACAATGGATCCGAGGCCACCTGCCATTACTTCAGCCAAATTAAAAGACAGCATTGAGTCATATATGAGTAGCAGCAAGTCATCCTGTAAATTCTGCTCTAATTTCTATTAGTCGGCTGATTAAATAAGGATAAGTACAAAAAGGGCTGTGTGCAATGGGGGTAAGGGGAGACAAGGTTAAGGGCTGCAGGGTCCGTGGTCCATGTGTTTCCTTCCAGGATCTTGAAGTCTGATAACAGGTAGTTAATTTTCTATGATGTTAAAACAGCTCCGCTGGGACCAGAGAATGTTCAATATTCTTGAAGCAAACTCCTGGAGGTGGTCAGGGTCCAGGCACAGCAATTCAAGTCAAAGTATGTCCTATTCTTTGTTTTTCTCAAAATGCATTTTCTTTTCTGAGTAATGGGTCCATATGGGTTCTTATCTTTTCACAGCCCTGTTTCCTTCTTGCCGTACATCCTCTGTTTCCCAGGGTCTATATGAAACCTCTTGTCTATAGTTAGTAAGGTAAATAATCAGTAAACAACTGTGGTCGTATTCTTATTACATGTCCTTCCCCCTATCACTATGTTGTACTTGGCATTCCAATGACTAAAGACATTGATTTTTTTCCTGCCTTTGCACTTGAACTGGAACACTAGCTCTTCCTAGGTCTTGAGCCTGCCAGCCTTTGGACTAGAACTGCATCATTAGCTCTCCTGGCTCTCAAGCCTTTGGTGTCAGACTGGAATTATATCATCATCTCTCCTGGGTCTCCACCTTGCTGACTGCTGGCTATTAGGACTTATCAGCATCCATAATAGTATGAACTAATGTCTTAGTTCATCTGGACTGCTATAACAAAATACCACTCACTGGGTAGCTTATGAACTAGAGAACTTTATTTCTCACATTTCTGGAAGCTGGGAAGTCCAATATCAAGGTGCCAACATAGTCACGTTCTTGTGTAGTCAGAAGCTTCTCTCTGTGTCCTCGTATGTTGGAAGGGCCAAGGAGCCCTCTGGGTCCTCTTTTATAAGAGCTAATCCCATTCATGAGGGCTCCACCTCACGTACTAATCACCTCTTAAAGGCCCCACCTAATACCATCATCTTTGGGGGTTAGGATTTCAACACATACATTTTGGCAGTATACAACATTCAGACCATACCAATCAATTCCTTATAATACTTATAATATCTCTCTCTCCCTCCCTCCTAACCTCCCTCTCTGTTTCCCCCTCCCCATATATATGGGTGAAAATATATATATATATATACAAATAAACACATTGTAATTGGTTCCAGAACCTTTACAGCCTTAGCAAACTAATGTAGGATATATTGGTACATTTACTTCAGACTTATACATTTCTGACATCCTGAGGGGGGAAAAAAGGCACATCAAGTCAGTCACCAACTAAAATTTAACTAAGAAAATATGATAATGACACAGGATGCTGAATATTTCAGAAGTTCTACGTTGGTTTCTAGAAACAAAGTCAATTCAATCCAAGCCAATCAAATCCATTCCAATCCAACCCAACTCAATAACATGTATTTTTCCTTTGAGCTGCTTCAGGGATTCAAAGACAAATAAAATTTTATCTGCACTATTTTGCTGCTAGTTAAAAAAAGAGATGCATTAAAAAAGTAGATTAAAAAAGAAAAAGTTATGTAACATGCTCTTGAAACTACAGAAATTATACCAAATTATGTAATGCATCAAGTGATAAAAGTATGTTATAAACACTATGTTCAATATAATCCTGGTTCATAAATATGTACATGTATTTGTAGGGTATGTGTATAGGTAATACACATTGAAAAAAAACACAGGAGCCCTAGCCAGTTTTGCTCAGTGGTTAGAGCATAGGCCCATGGACTGATAGGTCTTGGGTTTGATTCCAGTCGAGGGCACATACCTGGGTTGCAAGTCTGCTCCCCAGCCCCAGCTGGGGTCATGTAGGAGGCAATGAATCAATGTATCTCTCTGTATCTCTCTCACATTGATGTTTCTCTCTCTTTCTCCCTCCATTCCTCCCTTCCATTCTCTCAAAAAAAAAAAAAAAATTCAATGGAAAAATATCCTCCAGTGAGGATTAACAAAAAAACAAACAAACAAACAAGAACAACAAAAACACAGGAAAGGCATATACAAAAGATACACAAAAGTGTTAATTGCTACAATTAAAATAATTTTAATTTTATTTTGTTTGTTTATCTTGAGCACATGTTTTTGTATTTAAAAAATGATCAAACCCAGGACTGTGTGGCTCAGTTTGTTGGGCACTGTCCCGTGCACCAAAGGTTGCCAGTCCAATTCCCAGTTAAGACACATGTTCGGGTTTCTGCCCAATCCCAGGTAGGGGGCATGTAGGAGGCAGCTGATTGATGTTTCACTCCCACATCAATGTTTCTCTCTCTCCTTCTCCCTTCCTCTCTCTCTCTAAAAAGCAATTTAAAAATCTTTTAAAAAAAATTATCAAACATATTCTTAAACTGTTACCTCCAGAAAGATTGCCTAAGCCTGAAATTATACAAGATTTACGAAAAAAGATTAAAGAGAGCAAATAACTATTAATAATTTAGAATTTTACACTCACTTCTGGAGAATTGGTTATTCTCTTTTTATTGAGATGAAATTCATATAATATAAAATTAACATTTTTAAAGTAAACAATTCAGTGGCATTTAGCACATTCACGATGTTGTATAATTACTACCTCTATTTGTTCAAAAACATTTCATCACCCCAAAAGAAAACCCCATACCTATTAAGCAGTCACTCTCTATCCCCCCTCCTCCCAGCCTCTAGGTATAACTCTTTTCCTTTCTGTCTATATTACCTATTCTGGATATGTCATATAAATGAAATCATATAATATATGACTTTTTGTGTCTGGCTTCTTTAATTCAGAATAATGTTCTTGAGGTTCATTCACACTATAGTATGTCTCAGTACTTCATTCCTTTAAATGGCTAAATAATATTCCATTGGATTAACTACATTTCGTTTATCCATTGATCAATTGATACACATTGGGTTATTTCTGTCTTTTGGCTATTCTGAGTAAAGCTGCTATAAACATTCATGTGCAAGCTTTTGTGTGGACATGTTTTCAATTCTCTCGGGCATCTATGTAGGAGTGGAATTGTTGGGTCATGTGGTAATTTTATGTTTAAATTTTTGAGGAACTGCCAAAATTATTTTCATAGCAGCTTTACCATTTTACATTCCCACCAGAAAGTATGACAATTCTATATTCTCCACATCTCTCCAACACTTATTATTCCCCTCTCCATTTTTAATTA
Source organism: Tadarida brasiliensis (assembly GCA_030848825.1). NCBI lineage: Eukaryota > Metazoa > Chordata > Mammalia > Chiroptera > Molossidae > Tadarida > Tadarida brasiliensis. The sequence continues at coordinate 35,628,892 of CM061261.1, read as the reverse complement.
TAGCCCTCCTGGTAAGTGTCAAGTAATATCTCATTGTGGTTCATTATTTTGTAACTATAACCTACACAGACTTGACATTTTAGTTCTAGTAATCATGCAAAAATTCCAAACGATCATACCAAGTTATGTGACAAAATTTTTAAATAGAAGAATATCTCCATTAGGAACAAGGATAAGAGGGTAATTTTAAGTAGCCAATTTAGCTAATGTAGAAATCTAGGACATAGGAGGTAAAAAGGGAAGTAGCAGATTAACCCATTAAGTCCCTAGTAAATTTCTAGTCATCCTGGATATGTAATTGAAGAAGTAGTTCACACGATTTCATATTTCTTCTAAAGGTGACATAAGCCATGGGATGAAATAATAAAACTTCAATTCAATCAAGCATAAAAAAATAGAATGGAAAGGAAAAATAACTCTATACCAATTTCAAGAAACATTCAACAAAATGTTATATCTGGGTCACATTTCCTCTAGGAGAATTTAATGTATGCATTAGGAGTCAGATGCAACTTATACTCAATTTATACAAATAATAGAAACAATTCATCCATTGAAGCCTGTCATTTATTTTGGGGAGCAAAGTAAATATGGTTCAAGAGGAAAAAAAAAAACAAAAACAAATACCACAGGCACTAGCACATACTTCTTGTTCTTTTCAAGAACTAAAAATGCATAAAATAAACTAGAAACAAAGAGCTAAAACACTCTTAGAGGAAAAGATACATTCTAAATATCACTAAGGAAGGGTAAGTATCCTTGGGCAATTACTAAGGTGCATTTATAACAATTGCTAGAAAATTTTTTAACACTGTTGATTACAGACATATTAATTGTATTTCCTTATCATTTACTTAATCCTCTTCATCATTTCCTGTTCTTCTTCAATTCCTTCCTTCCCTCTCTTGCCTAAGCCCTAAACCTGCCAGAAACACCCGCTGACATCCATTAGTCTATACAATGTACACAAAGGCCACAAGGATGATTACCTCTATCGTCAGATTTTATATTTGGTTTTAAAATCAATCTACAGTACTTCAGAAGCCTTCTTTAGGTAGCCTGATGTCTGGGGAAACATAACTTGATATTTTTTTCTCTAAGAAAGACTACCAACATACAGACCTGGAAGATTTCTTGAGAAGGCCTAATGACCAGGTAAAGCATGGAGCTGGGGTCATGGTTCTCCTCCTTACCTCTTCACCAGGGATGCTGCATGCCAGTAAAGGTAAGACTCCTTCAAACAAGGAAAGTCTGAGTAGGAGAGAAATTATGGCCAGTGCCATATGGCAACTGAGACACAGTTTGGTGAGATATCTAGAAATAGTCATGGGTAGGGTGCACATTGAAAAAAATAACTAGAGTCCCTAATGAATATCAGGGACAAAAACCAGAGCGTTAACGCTAATCAATGTTTAAGTATAAATCATTTGAAGTTTTTTGACATTCAAAATAGGTTTGGCTAAAATAGGGCTCATAGGCTAAGAATCAAATACTCTGGCAAAGTCAGCAGATTACAGTGGTGGCTATGCTTCAAGAACTGAAATATGTACCTTATTCTCTGCATTTGTTCATAAGGCAAACTAATTTCTCTGTGGTACCAGGCTACAGAGATAGCCTTATTCTCTTGCTTGATGATAAGCTTGTCAGATCACACTAATTTGGTGCCAAGCCTAAATTAAATGACAATTTGGAAGAAAATGACACAAAGTCCCTAATCCCAAAAAACAAATGTATTCCTTGTACACTGGAAAGGAGTTTTGTGGGCCCTATGGATGTTGACTCTGCAGGGGAGGGCATAAGTTTGCCTCAGGAATCTAAGACCGAAAAGCCAAGGTAACTTTTGTGAAAAATGAACAGATGGCAACATTATATAGCTGTGCAGAATTTCTGCACAGTATACTGTACACCTATTTAATATCTTCTATTCAAATATATACTACTTCCAGGAGCAAAGAGTTTACCAGAAGAAACTTTAAAAATACTGTGATCCCCATCATGGCTGGTGTGGTTCAGTTGGTTGGAACATCATCCCAAACACCAAAAGGTGGCAGGTTCAATTCCCAGGTCAGGGCACATCCCCAGTTGGGGCCCATGCAAGAGGCAGCTGGTTGATATTTCTCTCTCACATGAATGTTTCTTTCTTTCTCTCTCTCTCTCTCCCTCCATCTCTCTCTCTCTGCCCCTCTCTCAAATCAAAGCTAAACCTCTCAACCACTATATTAGTTTCCTAAAACTGCTATTAAAAAATGCCACAAACTACATGGCTTAAAACAAAAGACATTTATTCTCTCACAGTTCTGGAGACCAGAGGTCCAAAATCAGTTTCATTGAGCAGAAACCAAGGTGTCAGCAGGACTGCCCTCCCTCTGGGGACTCTAGGGGAGAAGCCCCTTGCCTCTTCCAGCTGCCAGTGGCTGCCACCATTCCTTCTCTATTTTCACATCACTCTAATCTTCAAGGCTACATCTTCAAATCTCTCTCAGCCCTATTTTCACATGGCCTTCTCCTCTGTGTGTAGTCCAATCTCAAGATCTTAACTTAATTACATCTGCCATCTAAGGTAATATTCATAAACTCCAAGGATTAGGAAGTGAATATCTTTTTGGGGGGAGGGGGTTCAGCCTACCACAGCCACCAAACTCTACTGCTTCCCCGACTAAATTATTCATGGGTTCTTGGTATGGTGTGGTGATTCAGAGACAGTCCAGAAAGATACCACGAATACTTTGAGACAAGTCAGCAATGCAAAAGAGATAAACCAAAGATTAGAACCAATAAAGTATGACAACAATACATATAAACTTATGATGGAGGTCACCAAAACCTAGCTGATCAAGTCTATGTCATTTAGTTGTTTATGTATATATGTATCTTCCCAGAGAGTGTAGCTCCTTTAGAACAAAGAACATTTATCATCCCAATGTCTGGCAGAGAATTAGACACAAATTCTAACACAACATGCATCAGAAAGAAGGAAGGAAAGAGAACAAGAGGGTGTAAAGGGGGAAAATGAAGAGGAAAGGGAAATGAAGAGAAAGAACAGGAAAGGCAAATATTAAAGCCTAGGCTGTTTTAAGAAAACAGAAGGAGACACAAATCTTTCCAAGACAAATCTGTGAAAGCCCTAAGGAGAGAAAAATTTCACAATGTCTTAAGAAGAGTACCAGAGACCAAGTGCATGGACCTTTCTTGGCATGCTCTAAACCCTAGATTTTGGGGAAATTTGTTCCCAAAGAAGGGCACATAGATTCCTGTGTCAGAATCTCTGCCTCAGATGCTTGTTAATTGGAGATTCCAAGGGCACCTCCTATACCTACTGAACCTGAATCCTCAGGTGCTAGTGACAGAGCATTATCATCTTAAATTAGCTTCTGAGTTATTCTGATTCCTTCTAAAGTTTAACACAAGCATTACTCTCACAGGAAAGAAGGAATAAGTCAAACAATGCCCTGCCTATTTTTTTTTTTTTTTTTTTTTTTTTTTTTTTTACTTTTGGCTTGATTCCCAAGTACTAGTACTGGACTCAGTGACCGTTTTCCTTAAAAGTGAAAATAAAAGTCCAGTTTCTGAAATGACAAGGTTGCAGGTCCGCTAAAGACTCAGAGAGGAGATTTGGGAAAGGTGCCAGGATGATTCAAAACTGAGCCCCTCAAGATTATGAAGATATAACTTTAATCAGACTGGTCATAAGAAAGATAGCCACAATTTGCCTGACATATCCAATCAATGACAGTGTTATGCCAGTTTGTGGTTTCCTGTCATCTCAATTATTTTTCACTGACTTAAATTCTTCTTGAAGGCACTTCAGGGCTTGAAGGAATTCCCTGGTGTCCCTCCCTAGAGTTATATTATAGATCTTATTGATCTTGTGCTCCATTCCTCATTCCTCAAATTCCTTCTTAGAAATGACTTACCAGCCTTCCTCAATCTTCTTATAAAATGTAACAGTTCATGCCAGGGTGCAACTAATCTCTAACATTTCATCCCCAACACCCTCAGAGCTACAGATGCTGAGAGAAGATAACATTTTAGGGGGAGGCTCCTGTCTTCAACCTTTGGACAATCAATCACTCTATCATTTTTATCGTGTTCTTTTGTTCTGTCATTTTTACAGGATACATTTGTTTTTCAATAATCAATATTCAGTTTCACTTTCCATGAAGTATAAATCAAGTCTTTAAAAAGTGAAGAAAATGTATTTCTGGTTTTGAACTTATTTTAAACCAGAGCCAGGTCGGTAGCCAAGTTCAATTATTGAGGCTCATCCTTGCAAATTCTTAACAGAGTCAGAGTATCCTTGTTGTTAAAAAATACTGTTTAAATAAATATTTTTAAGTAAAATAATGAGCTGTAAATCAGATTAATTAGAGAATTTGTAAGTACTGAGAAAATGTAAAATTATGAGCTTTAAGAAATAATTTATTTTGCTCATTATCTCTTGCTATGGATATTAGAAAACATGTTCAAGACCAGTAATTTTTCTATATGTAAAGATAGAATTATATTCACAAGATTATTTAACATATTTTAGTAGTTATTTCACCAGCAAATTAAAATGAACAATTTGTGCTTTTTTTTTTTTTTTTTTTTTGGTCTGTGCCCCTAGCGGAAACCGAACCCAGGACTCTCTGGTCCGCAGGCCGACGCTCCAACCACTAAGCCAAACCAGCCAGGGCCAATTTGTGCATTTAATTTAGAAATTTTCTTACAGAAACAAATAAACCTTAGTTCATGGTAATGATACACCCTCAAATGTTCATACTATTTACACATTTTGAGGAAGACCTGAATAATACAAATAGAATTGTAAGAGAATCCTGTCTTATGCATTTAAAATATCGTATTTCTAAATGTCCTCACAAAGTTTACAAGTCTCTTCAATCCCATGGTATTGGACATATTTCTGAATTAATTTCCACCTGGAAACCCACAGGATAAAACTTATAACTGTGTGATAAATTAAGTTGCCAAACGAAATGGATTAGCGATCAGTGAAATTGCCTGATAAGCTGTCAGATCCATCTTGGACTGGGATTCATCCTCTTTCCCCACCTGTTCATTAAGCTCCAAGTTCATAGCAACTGCAGGGACTGATTGCACATTAACAAATTGTTTATGTGGGGAGGTGCCCATTCAACATTCCTATACTTACACATTCATTTAAACATAATTCTCTGGCACTTATTCTGTTCACAGTCTCAGTGTAGAAAAATATACCTCTACTCTGAAGTTTAGTTTTGGACACAATAGAGATGTGATGTGTCATAAAATTAAAACTTAAAAAAATAAATTAGATTGTAACTGAAGGTCAAAATAAGCTAGGGAAGTTTCATGCCATAAATTTGTTTCTTCAAATAGTTACAAAAATGAAAAGAGTAGTGGAAAAGCTGCTGTCTTTGCACTGATAGTATGTCAAAATAAAATATTTCCATCTCTATTCTAAAGCAAACATTAGCTGCTTCTATAACTAGAAAGCAAAACCATCTAAGAATGTTGAAAATAATTCTCAATCTTTCTTATCCTAATGGCCAAAATCTTTCTTTATACAATACCAAGTTTAATAAACCATTTGTCAATCAAAAAGCATCAAATCTGAACTATAAATAAGAATACTGTTCTTACTCAAGTATCAAGCATTGACTCTTTCCTTTTTAAGTATACAGAATTTACTTCATAAAGGACCATTCAGCAAACACAAAGTTTAAAATAATCAGTAAGTTCTCTAAAACCGCTAATATTCAATAGATTTATACTTCATGAAAATGCAAGTCTATCCACTTTATTTTTAGAAAGAGAGAAGGAGGAAAGGAGAGAGAGAAAAAAAAATACATCGATGTGAGAGAGAAACATTGATCAGTTGCCTCCCACACATGCCCCAAACAGGAATCCACAACCTGGGTATGTGCCCTGACCAGGAATCAAACACACCACCTTTTGGTGTAATGGACAACGCTTCAACCAACTAAGCCAAACCAACCAGGGCAGGATATCTACCTTTTCTATTGATAAGCTATTTTTCTTCACTATTACTTATGGAGACTAATTTTTATATGAATTAATGATTGGAATTCAGAGTTAATGTCACTCTACCCTTGTCATACACACATAAGGCCAATAGTCAAATGACTACAATTATATTCAGCCAATATAACGCAATGAATTTCATCCAGATGTTTTTCAACTCACAAGTAACAGCTCTCCAGAAGTCACAAATAAAGAAGGAAAATAACTTTCAGAAATTAAGTTGACCTATATATGTAACAAATAAAATATACATTCCCTTTAGTTAAAATTAGTATAAGCATACAGTAAAAATTCTTCTATTTTACTGTATAATTTTTAAACTTTTCTTTCTTTTTTCTTTTTAATATTTTTTATTGATTTTTTAGAGAGAGAGGAAGGGAATCAAACTGACTTTCCAGTCCATGGGATGATGTTCAATCCACTGAGCCACACTGGCTGGGCCATATAATTTTTAAAAATTATTAAAGAACAATGAGAATTCCAAATAAGGCACACATAAGGTAGATAGCCCCTAGGCCTCATGAAATGTCATTTAGCATCATTATAAAGCTCAACTTTTAATTAAATTTACTATAATTGACTTCTGACAAGCCACACAATTATAAGAATTAAACTATGGCAGACAGTATTTGTATTTATTGTTAACTACCAGCAGAATTAAAAGCTACTTCCCCATTCCCCTCATCCTAATACAAGCACAGCTGCTTACCCTCCCAGGGGACTGGTTCCCTCCTCTACAGTATCATTCCTATTGGCTCAGTCCACATGGAAAGTGGCACTGAGAAGACTTAGTCCAACTTCTGAAGCTGGGGATGCTTTCAGTAAATTTCAAGACTCTTTGCAAAGCAGGGATGCTCTGGCTTATATGATACTTATGGAACTCCATGCAATCTAGCCACATGGGTGGGCTTTGAGATTTTCTTGCCTAAGATACTGTTCAACATTTGAGAGCAACTATGCTTGGTGACCTTCAATAACCAAAGCCATAGTCAGTCATAAAATATCCCCAAGTGCCAAGTACTATGCTATATGCTAAGTACTACACTAAAAGTTAAATAAATAGTTCCTCTCTCAAGAAACTTCAGGGCCCATCTCTGTCCCCACCATCTTGAATTGCAGGAACAGAAGCAGTGGCATTGAACTTGAGCTACTGGATTTCTCAGTTAAGAAACGTTAAGCACTTATTCTCCTCATGCCTCCAACCATCCCAACCACAACTAATGCTGCCACCAAGTTACTTATACCTTATAAGTGCCAATAAAATATTATAGATAAAATCCTGCTTTTTTATTCCAGAAGGTAATACAAAAAGCTACGTTACCTGTCTTCAAGGGAATAGAAATTTAAACAACAATAAAATATAATTCAAAGGCAAAGATTAAAAATAAAATTCATCAAACAATATTAATGAAGTTTGGAAAAACACATACTCTTATAAATTTAGAAATATAAATTTATTTAACCTTACCATGGAGCTATTTGGTTGCATCCATCAAAAGTTTAAAAACTTGCCCTGGCCTGTGAGACTCAGTTGGTTGGGCATCATCTGGTGCACCAAAATGCTTCTGGTTCAGTTCTCAGTGAGGGCACATGCTCGGCTTGTGGGATCATCCTTGGTAGGGGGCATGCAGGAGGCAGCCAATTAATGCTTTGCTTTCATATCAATGTTTCTCTCTCTCCTTTTCCTTTCCTCTCTTCCTAAAAAAATCAATAAAAAATATTAAAAACAAAATAAGTTTAAAAACATTCATACTCCCATAATTTCACATTAAGGAATTTATTCCAAGGGAATAATTAAAGATTTTTGCCAAGATATATCCACTGTAATGTTTGTCTCATGCTGCTTATAACAGCAAACAAACAAAATATCCTTGAAACAATAAAAATGTCCAACAATATTCATGTACATAATCCCTGAAACAATAAAAATGTCCAACAACATTCAATATTCATGAATATTATGCAGCTATTAAAAATGACATACAAAAATGATCATAGTGTTTAAGAACAAAAAAATAAGCTGTGATTTGTAAAAATCAAAATGTATCTATGGAATGAAAAGAACCAGAAGCATAAACACTGAACTTAAACAATGATGTATGTGTATATTTGGAAACATTATAATGTTTTATTCTTGTTATTTTATGCTTTCCCTTTTTAAACGATTAAAGTGTATTCCTTTTATAATAAGACCTCCAAAATATATTTTTCAATATCTTTTGAAATCCAATTGGCCAGCATGTGTGATAAACAAATATAAATTTCCATAAGTGCACTGAAGAATTCTCAAAGAGAGAAAAAAAATCTCTGAAAATGGAGTCAGATGTGTGGCTCAGGGGCCCAGAAACACACCCACAATGTTCCCTGAAGTCTGAATGGCACATCACCCTCATGGGAAACCCAGTGGCCTCATCCTCCTGATTCCACCAGAGAGTCTTTCAGAGATTAAGCCTTTCTAGGGTTTAAGCCTGGCAGCTGGCCAGCAGGCAGAGGCAGGCAGAGAAGAATCCCCAGGAGCCCTTGGATGTTTGGTGACTCACCCCTGGGCCCTGTGCTGGTAAAAATTGGCTTTAGAGCACACCTTTGTTTTTCACCATAACAGCCAAGCCCAGCAGAGGTAGCTACATATTGTGGACAGCTTGTAGCTATGGACAGGTTGCCGGGAGGCCTGGAAGATGCAAACCAAGGGACTAGCTTCGGACAGCATCAAAGCAGGATCCAACAAGCCTGACATTTTTATGTTTTTATTTCTATTTATTTATTTATTTGTTTATTTATTTAGTCATTTGTTTATTTTTATGTTGTTTTTCCTGGTTCTTCCTTAATATTTCATATCTCTCTCTTTCTTATTCTATTGTCTTTCTTTTTTTCCATTCCTATACTTTTTTTTCCTGGTTTTCTCTTCCTAATCTGTTTTTCTTCTTCTTCTTTTTCTTCCTTCCTCTCACATCTTTCTTCTCCTATTCTTTTTTTCTTTTGTCTCTTATTCTTTCTTTCTTTTTCCTTATCTTATTCTTTTAGTTGTTGCTGGTGGTGGTGTTCTTTTGTTTTGTTTTTTTGTTGTTGTTGTTTGTTTGTTTAGCTTTGTTTTGTCTTGTTTAGCTCTGTCAGCACCTGTACAACAACTTCCATGACGTGGTCAAGGTTGAGCCTCACAGTCAGCCAGTCTGAGGGTTGATCCCACACACAATGAGCAAACAGTAATCAAGATCCAATTATAAGATGAGGGCCCACATAATCCACACAAGAGACATTCCAAAGCATCCAGCTCAGATCAAGGAGACTTCACCACTGGGTCCCAAAGGATACCTACTACACAAAGTCACCTCCAAAGACTGGGTGTCATAGCAGATGTATCTAATACATAGAAGCAAACACAAAGAGATGCAAAAATAATGGGGAAACAAAGAAAGAGGTCACAAAAAGAGATCCAGAGTCATGGAAGTAGGGTACAAACTAACAAACCTCAGAGGGATGGGGGGGTGGATGGGGTGGGAAGAGATAAATCAAAGAAATTATATGCATATATGCACAACCAATGGACACAGACATTAGGCTGGGGAAAGCAGGAGGGGGTGGGTGCAGAAAGGAGGGGGTCAATGGGGAAAAAAGGGGGACATCTGTAATACTTTCAACAATAAAAATAAATAAATGGGAAAAAAGGAAGATGAAGAACATGAGGGATCTCTAGAAAAAGAGCTAAATGAAATGGAGGCAAGCTATTTATCAGATATACAGTTCAAAGTAATGGTTATAAGAATGGTCAAGGAACTTAGTGAGAATTATAAGAAACTTAGTGGGAACTACAACATCATGAAAAAAGAAACAGAAACCATTTAAAAGAAACCAGTTGGATATGAAGAATATGATATCTGACATCAAGAATATACTGAAAGCAATTGAAAGTAGGTTGGATTAAGCAGAGGATAGAATCAGGAAGAGAATGAAGAAAATAAAAACAACAAATTAGAGCAGCAAAAAGAAAAAAAATGAGGATAGTTTAAGGGGACCATGGAACAATATAAAATGTAAAAACATCCACAAAATATGGGTACCTGAAGGAAATAAAAGTGAGCAAGAAATAGAGAACCTGTTTGAAGAAATAACAGAAAACTTCCCTAACCTGGTGAAGAAAAAAGTCACACAAGCACAGGAAGCACAGAGAATCCCAATCAAGATGAACCCAAAGAGACATACAGCAAGACACATTATCATTAAAATGGCAAAAGTTAAATTCTAAGAGGCAGCAAGAGAGAGACAGAAAGTTACCTCCAAGGGAGTTCTCATTGAGCTGTCAGCGGATTTCTTAACAGAAACACTTCAGGCCAGAGGTGTTTGGTATGAAGTATTCAAAGTAATGAAAAGCAAGGACCTAAATCCAAGACCACTCTATCCAGCAAGACTATCTTTCAAAATTGAAGGCAAAATAAAGGGCTTGCCAGATTTAAAAAAAAAAAAAATGGCTAAAGGAATACATTACCACCAAACTATCATTGCAAGAAATATTAAAGGGACTGCTGTAATAATAAGAAGGAACATAGGTATAAAGAAAAAAATGGCAATAAATAAGTACCTATCAATAATAAACTTAAATGTAAATGATTTAAATGCACCAATCAAAAGACATAGGGTAGGTGAATGTAGAAGAAAACAGGACCCACATATATACTGTATACAAGAGACCCACCTAAGAACAAAAGATTCACACAGACTGAAAGTGAAGGGATGGGAAAAAAAAAATTCCATGCAAACAGAAACAAACAAAAAAAGCTGGGGTAGTAATACTCATATCTGACAAAAAAGACTCCAAAACAAAGGCCATAACAAGAGACAAACAAGGTCATTACATAATACTAAAAGGATTGAACCAATAACAAAATATAACCCTTGAAAACATATATGCACTCAGTATATATGGTAGCACCTATATATATATAAATCTATTGGTTGAATAAAAGGCAGAGAGCAGCAGCAATACAGTCATAGTAGGGGACTTTAATACCCAATTGACATCGCTGGATATACCTTCCAGAGAAAAAATCAACAAGGAAACAGTGACTTTATTTTTTTAATTTTCTTTTTTTTATTACAAATGTATCTTTACTGTTGAAAGTATTACAAATGTCCCCCCACCTTTTTCCCCTATGACCCCCTCCTTCCCACTCCCACACCCCTCAGCCTTCCTCTGCCTCAATTCCCCGCTGGTTTTTACAGCCAGAATTTATGGGGACTTCTCTTTCTGGCACTGGAACCCTGATCTGGGGAGCCTGGTGTGGAAGGCTCACTCCTTAGGGAAGACCTTCACAGCCGAGGTATCCCTAATTTTTATCCTCTACACATTGGTGTGGGACCAGCCCATCTGCACCTCCACCCCTCCTACCAGTCTCAATGTGGCTTCTTCTTTTTGTAGTTGTAGGATTTCCATTTAGCTCTATTTCAGGCAGATCTGAATGATGGTTGTTCTGTAGTTTAGCTGTAATTTTGATGTGGTTGTGAGAGGAGGCAAGTACCATGTTTACCTACACCGCCATCTTGACCAGAAGTCAGAAACAGCGACTTTAAACCACACACTAGGTAAGATGGAATCAATTGATAGTGATAGAATACTTTATCCCAAAGCTGCAGAATATACATTCTTTTTAAGTGCACATGGAATAGTCTCAAAGATAGACTACATGTTAGGATACAAAATAAGTCTTAGTAAATTCAAGAAGACTGATATCATATCAAGCCTCTTATCTAATCACAATGGCATGAAACTATAAATCAATTACAATAAAAAAAAAAAAACATTCAAACACATAGAGGCTAACTAGCATGCTATTAAACAATGAATGGGCTACCAAGGAGATCAAGCAAGAAATCAAAAATTTACCTGGAAACAAGTGAAAATGAATACACAACAAGCCATAAACTATGGGAAATAGCAAAAGTGGTCTTGAGAGGGTAGGTAGTTCATAGTATTACAAGCCTAACCTCAAAAAGCAAGAAAAATCTCATATAAACAATCTAACCCTACACCTTAAAGAAGTAGGAAAAGCTCTGGCCAGTTTGGCTCAGCAGTTAGAGCACCAGCCCATGGTCCAGAGAGACCCGGGTTCGGTTCCCACTAAGGGCATGTACCTTGGTTGCAGTTTGTCCCCGGCCCCAGTTGGGGTCGTGTGGGTGGTAGCCAGTTGATGTGTCTCTCTCACATCGATGTTTCTCTCTCTCTCTTTCTCCCACTCTCCCTCTCGCTCTCTCTGAAGATGAATGCAAAAAATTGTCCTCGGGTGAGGATTAAAAAAAAAAAAAAGAAGTAGGAAAAAATAACAAACAACGCCCAGATAAGTAGAAGGAAAGAAATAATAAAGGTCAGAGTAGAAATAAATGACAAAAACTGAAGAAAAAAATGCAAAAGTCAATGAAACTAAGAGCTGGTTCTTCGAAAAGATAAACAAGATGGATGAACCTTTAGCCAGACTCATCAAGAAACAAAGAGAGTATACCCAAATAAAGAAAATCAGAAATGAATGAGGCAAAGTAAGAATTAACACCACAGAAATGCAAAAGATAGTAAGAAAATACTATGAACAACTATATGCCAACAAATTGGACAACCTGGAGAAATGGGCAAATTTCTAGAAACATACAATTTTCCAAAACGGAATATGGAAGAATCAGAAAAAACTAATAGACCAAATACTACTGATCAAATTGAAGCAGCAATAAAAAAAAAAAAAAAATTCCTAGCAAACAGAAGCCCTTGACCTGATGGCTTCACAGGCAAAGTGTATCAAACATTCAAATAAGAACTAGCACCTATCCTGCTCAAACAATTCCCAAAAAATAAGATGAGAAAAAACTTCAAAGCTCTTTATACGAGGCCAGCATTATCCAAATTCCAAAATCAGATAAAGACACTAGAAAAAAAAGAAAATTATACGCCAATATCCCTGATGAACATAGATGCTAAGATCATCAACAAAATATTAGCAAATCAGATCCAGCAATATATTAAAAAGTTCATATATCATGACCAAATAGGATTTATTCTGGAGATGCAAGGTTATCACAATATTCACATATCAATAAATGTGATACATCACATAAGCAAAATGAAAGATAAAAATCACATGATCATATCAATACATGTAGAAAAAGCATCTGATAAAATTCAGCACCCATTTATGTTAAAAACTCTCAGCAAAGGGTGAATAAAGGGATCATACCTCAACATAATAAAAGCCATATATGACAAACCTACAGCCAACATCATACTCAATGGGCAAAAACTAAAAGTGTTTCCCTTAAGATCAGGAACAACACAGGTATGTCTGCCTTCACCACTCTTATTCAACATAGTACTGGAAGTCCTAACTACCGTGATCATACAAGAGGAAGAAATAAAAGGCATCCAAATTGGAAAGGAAGAAATATAACTGTCATTCAGAGATGACATGATATTGTACATAGAAAACCCTAAAGAACCCACCAAAAGACTACTAGATCTAATAAATAAATTCAGCAAAGTAGCAGGATACAAAATTAATATACAGAAATCAGTAGCATTTTAATACACCAATAATGACCTATCAGAAAGAAAAAGAAAACAGTCCCATTTACCATTGCAACAACAACAAAATAAGGAACCTAGGAATAAACTTAACCTGTAAGAAATCTATACTCAGAGCACTATAGGACATTGAAGAAAGAAATAGAGGAAGATACAAACAAGTGGAAACATATACCATGTTCATGGACTGGAAAAATTAAAATACAAATGTCCATACTGCTCAAAGCAATCTATAAATTCAACATAATTCCTATTTAAAATATCAATGGAATATTTCACAGATCTATAAAAAATATTCCAAAATTTATATGGAACTAAAATAGACCCTGAATAGCCTCAACATTCTTGAGAAAGAAAAACAAAGCTGGAGACATCACAATGCTGGATATCAAACTATACTACAAAGTCATTGTAATCAAAACAGCCTGGTGCTGGCACAAGAAGAGGAATATAAATCAATGGAATAGAACAGAGATCCCAGAAATTAACCCACACCTTTATGGACAATTAATGATGTTCAACAAGGGAGGTATGAACATATAATGGAGTAAAAGCAGTCACTTTAATAAATGGTATTAGGAAATTGGACAGGTACATGCAAAAAAAATTCAACTAGACCATCAACTTATACCATATACTAGAATAAACTCTAAATGAATTAAAGACTTAAATGTAAGTCGTGAAACCAAAAAAATTCTAGATGAAAACACAGGCAATAAAATCTCAGACATCTTGCATAGCAATATTTTTTACTGATATATCTCCTAGGGCAAGGGAAACAAAGAAAAAAAATAAACAAATGGGACTACATCAAACTAAAAAGCTTCTGTACAGCAAAAGAAACCAACAAAATGAAAAGGGGACCCTCTGTATAAGAGAACATATTTGCCAATGATACATCTGATAAGGGGTTAATTTCCAAAATATATAAAGAACTTATACAACTGAACACTAGGAAGACAAACAATTCAATTTTTTAAAAATGAGCAATGGACCTAAATAGACACTTCTCTAAAGAAGACATACAGATGGCCAATAGGCATGAAAAAATGCTTGACATCACTAATAATCAGAGAAATGCAAATAACCATGAGTTATCACCTCAAGAGAGAGAGAGAAACATCAATGTGAGAGAGATACATTAACCGGCTGCCACCCACACGACCCCAACCAGGGCCAGGGACAAACTGCAACTGAGGTACATGCCCTTAGCAGGAACAAAACCCAGGTCTCTCTGGACTGTGGGCTGATGCTCTAACTGCTGAGCCAAACCAGCCAGGGCCAGAAAAAATATATTTATGCACCTCTATGTTCATAGCAGCATTGTTTACAATAGCAAAGATCTGAAAACAGCTTAAGTGCCCATCAGTAGATGAGTGGATAAAAAAAGCTGTGGTACATTTATACAACGGAATACTACACAGCTGTGAAAAAGAAGGATGTCTTACCCTATGTGACAGCATGGATGGATCTGGAGATTATATGCTAAGCAAAATAAGTCAGTCAGAGAAAGACAAATACCATATGATCTCACTTTTATATGGAAACTAATAAACAAAATAAACTGATGAACAAAATAGAACCAGAGGCATGGATACATGGAACAGTCTGACACAGGTCAGAATGAAGTGGGGGTGGAGGTACTGGATAAAAGATGAAGAGTAGCCAAAGAACATATATACATAGTCCATGGACACAGACAACAGAGTGGTGAAGGCCAGTGGTGCTGTGGTGGGGGCTGGGTGGAGGTGGGCAAAGGTGTGGGGTGGGAGAAATGGGGGACATCTGTAATCATGTCAACAATAAAATAAATAAAATTTTAAAATAATAAAATTTTAAAATCCTACTTTGCAGGATTACTTTTGTATCTAAGTTCAGCAAAATGATAGACTTTGTGGAATATCTCACCCGTGTAGAGACCTTATGTGGCTTTGTATTGACATTGCTTTTTTTCCCCAAATGTAGGTTTGAGACTGTCATTTCTAAAACTGTTTTCTCTGTTTTTGGTCTTCCTAAAAGAACTGTAGTAGTAATAGTAGTAATAGTAGTAGTAGTAGTACTTTTATAGTATGATAGTTTATTTGTTCCTAAATGCTGCTATATGGGAGGAAAATGTATTACATTTATATTTCTATAATCCCAATTAAAACATAAAACAACCCTACTTTCTCATCCTCAGATACAGGAAAACAACATTTACATTTTTTACTTTATTATTTCTTCACTTACACAAGCCTTAAGATGGATT
This sequence comes from Tadarida brasiliensis, assembly GCA_030848825.1. Classification (NCBI taxonomy): domain Eukaryota; kingdom Metazoa; phylum Chordata; class Mammalia; order Chiroptera; family Molossidae; genus Tadarida; species Tadarida brasiliensis. The sequence goes on along the minus strand of CM061261.1, from coordinate 35,613,065 downwards.
GTTCACTACGAAATGCTATAAAATTTTATTTGTTATAGTATATCTTATACATTAATTAAAATATTACTACTTGACCTATGATTAAACACAATGTAAATGTACCTGTCCTTGCCATGTTGGGTTGTATACAGGAATAATTAAAATAAGCAAATGAACTTTCCTCACTTTCCACTTTAAAATTATTTTTTTGTTTGTTTGTTTTTAAACATGTTTTTATTGATTTTTTTTAGAAAGACAGAAAGGGAGAGAGAGAAACATCATTGTGAGAGAGAAACATCTATGGGCTTCCTCCTGCATGCCCCCTACTGGGGATCGAGCCTGCAACCCGGGCATGTGCCCTGACTGGGAATCGAACCGGGACCTCTCAAGTCTATGGGAGGACGGTCAGTCCACTGAGCCACACCAGCCTGGCCACTTTAAAATTCTTTTTATGGCAAGTTGAATTAATCTTTAGCCAAAGCCCACCCATTAGAATTGGAAAGTCAACCACTTTTTCATTACACCATCCATAATTCACAAATGAATAAAAATTGTATCTCCTACAAAATATTTTTCTGTGATTGTTATACAAGTGAAAGTGTCTGTAAGAATATAATACTGAATTATAAATTATATTGATGTATTCTTTCCTAAGTTTTAGCAAAGAATAAAATTATTTGATCAATAGGCTTAATACAAAATAATACAAGAACCTAATCACAGTAAACAGATCATCCTGTCTGCTACTACATACAAAAACCTGTCTGTACATGAATCTTTATAGCAACATTATTAGATAGCAAAATACTGAAGAGACCCAAATGTCCTTCAATGTGTGAATGGCTGAACAAACTTTGGTATACCCATGCAATGGACTATTACTCAGAATTAGTAGTAGGAATGAACTGCTGATACATGTCACAATCTGAATGGGCCTCAAGAGCTTTATGATTAGTAAAAAATAAATCTCAAAGTTTACATGCTGTATGATTCCATTTAAATAAAATTTTCAAAGTGACAAAACTATAGAGATAAAGAACAGGAGGAGAGCAGAGAGGTGGGTGACAGCATGAGAGAGTTCTTTCATAAAGGAGCAGTTCTGTGTCTTTTTAGTGGTAGTAGTTACATGAATCTATACATGGAATAAAATTACACACACAAATGCAAGTTAACACTGGTGAAAACTAAATAAGGTCTATAGTCTACTTAATAGTACTATATCAATGTCAATTTTCTGGGTTTGATATTGTATTATAGCGATATGATATCACCGTTGGGGAAGGCTTACACAGGTGAAGGTGAAGGGTAGAAAGGAGCCTCTGTACTATTTTTGCAACTTCCTATATTATTTCAACATAAAACTTTAAACCAAAAAATGGCCGTTGGTATGAGAACCTGAATTCGAACCAGGGTCTGTCTGACTCTAAAACTTGTGCTACCGCCCTGTGTACCTTACAGTCTACAAAATGTTTTATTAAAATATACCAATTATTCATTATTTCCTACAGAGAATATAATATATAGAAGGCTCATCTGGATCACACTTTTTTAAATCTAAGGAAATTCAAAACACATTTTTTTAAGAAAAAAATTAAGACATTGAATCATTTCATTCATACCAACCAAGCCCAAGCATTCCAGTGTAGTAATATGGACATGGAAAGAGAACTTTAGAAGTCTGATAGAAGGTGATGCCTGGGCTGCTTTGGCACCTTGACTACAGCACTGCGTCTCTTCCCTTCTCACTTGAGGCAGCCCCAAAGTTTCCTGCCGTGTAGTCTTGTTCACTGGAAAGGTTAACAGCTGTTCCTCTCCTCACACACCAGGCAACCAAACTGCACAGCAGAAAGCTATAAATAGTCATTATACTGTACATTTAGAATCTCTTTTCCATCTACCCAGGAACTTCCTGATGAGGTTTCCTTGTGAGATATAGAACATGGCCAAATTGTAATAACCTCAGCCAGAGCAGTGAGCTAAAGGGGCCAAATGGTTTTTGGGAGTGAGTGAAAGTTGCTTCCTGCCTTCATATTGATTCATCAAACCCTTGTACACTATGTGGCAACTAGGAAAAAATTACACATACAGGCAATGACAAAGAATCAAAATAGTGATGAAATGTTTTGATATTAGTAATGTTTTCCTATTCCACACCATTTTATTTTATTTCGATAAAAATATCACTAAAGAGTATTTTTTACTTTTATTTATAGATCAAATTTTAAAAATCAGAGCCAATGTAGTTCATTGTATCAAGTCCCCAATGCTGAATGTACTATTGGTCAGAGATACAATGAATTCAATCATATGTAGTTCATTTTAACAAATATACAGTATCAAGTGTTTATTAAGAACATAAGGGCAGGACATTGCTGTAGGAGGTTACATAAAAAATGAAAGACATTAGTCTATAGCCTGAAGAGGGAGATAAACAGATATACGTATAACAAACCCAAGAAAAACTGTAATTACTACTATTATTAAGTGTGCTAACATGGCAATTCGATATTATGCTAATAAGAAGAAAGAGAAAACTCATGAAAGTGGTATTTAAAAAGAAAATACATGTCATCAGTTGTACTCCACAGGAAAAAAATTAGGATCAATAGCTAAAAATTACAAGACTATACAAAAGTTGGTTGTACACACACACACACACACACACACACACACACACAAGTAAGAGCTTTTAAAGATATTGAGAATATCATGCTAAATGAAATAAGACAGAAAAAAATGGTGATGTACGGAGACTTGACTTGGGGTGGTGAACACACAATACAGTATTCAGATGATGTGTTGTAAATGGTGTATCTGAAAGCTGTATAATTTTGTTCACCAGTGTCACCCCAATAAATACAATAAAAAGGGGGAAAAAAGAAAATAAGTCAGACAGAAAAAGTCAAGAACCATATAATTTCACTCATGTGGAATATAAAGCTGAAAGCAACAAATAAACAAACAAGAAAAACAAACCAAACTCATAGACACAGACAACTGCATGGTGGTTACCACAGAAAAGGAAGTGGATAGTAAAGGGTAAAGGGAATCAAATATACAGTAACAGAAGATTTTGACTTTGGGTGGTAAATACACAATGCAATATAAAGATGACATAACATAGAAATATACACATGAAACCATATATTATCTTTTTTATAAATCCTCCCTCGAGGATATGTTTATTAATTTTTAGAGAGAGAAGAAGGGAGAGAGAGAGAAACATCGATGTGAGAGAGAAGCATCAATCCATTGCCTCTCACATGCATCCCCACTGGGGATCGAACCCACAACCTAGGTATGTGTTCTGACCAGGAATAAAACTTGCAACCTTTTTGGTGTATGGGATGATGCTCCAACCAGTTGAGCCCCCCAGCTGGGGCAAAACCTATATGATCTTATTAACCAATGTCACCTCAATAAAATTTTTAAAAATATAAAAATAAATAAATGAATGATTTTTTTAAATTAAAGTTCACATGTTTATAGAATTAATGGCATAATAAATCATTGACAACTTAATAACTACAGTGATATCTGGTTAAACTTGTATACTAGAGAGAAGTTTATAAGACTTTCCAAAGGCCTGCCTCTTCCAGAGCCCCACAGATCAGAGAAAAGCACCTTGATACCTAGGCAACAATAAACAGTCTGTAGAGACTAGATATAGATATAATATAGATATAAGGGAGACCTGTAGCCTGTGAGTTAATCTGAAGATGGAATTCTATCCAAAAGAAGTGATTCATAAATCGCCAGAAAGATCCTCTCTCTTAAACAGTTTTACATTTTAGAGAGGTAGCAGAGGAGAAAGGAAGTACAGAGGTATCAGAAGAGAAGCAAAAAACTGAACTCTGATCATGACAAAGCAGAAACAATACAAAGCAACTGATAACCAATTCTGAAGAAAAACCTGACTAGGCTTCCAGACTTCCTGCTAAGTCGCCAGAACTATGCTTTATCATGAACAATATTCCAGTTCTTGGTGACACCCTTCTGTTTACCTACCAAAGCATGTTCCTACTATCCTGTGTGAATTTAATCATCCCCAGGGAGAACTTTAAGACAAACTTGAACTTTACCTGAATCCTGTACCCCTGGAAAACAGGAACATTCAAGAAATTAGCCCCCACCATTCTTCCCCATATGACTTAGATAAAACTCACAGACAACCCCTTCCTTGTAAATTATGACAAAGCCAAGGCACAGACCCTACAAATTTCCAGTCTTTGACTCATAAATGATTAACTGAACTATTTGTCCCCATCAACCATTCTGGTTGGTAAATGCCTGGACTTGATCAAATTTTAGTCAGGTTTCCCTTCTTATTCCAAGCTTCTGAGCTTTGACCTATCCTTGAGAATGGACTGTGAACAACCCCTTCTTAATGACCCCTATCAGGAATCAGTTGACCTCAGGAAAAAACATTCCCTGATCAACTGTCTGATCATGCCACCCAATCATCCCAATGCCCCATACCCAATTCTCTCTAGCCTTTTTTCTCTTTGTAAAAGCCCTATTTTGCTTGACCTTTAAAGTGCTTATAGAGCTCATAATTGAAGCGATTCTTCCTACTGCAATATTCTTCCTTCTCTTATTGTGATAGTCCTCTTCCCCTTATTGAAATAATCTTTTTAAATGAAGCCAACATTTATTTTTAAACAATCACAACTATTAAATATTTCTTCAAATACAGCCACATAGTAAAATATATAGGAAATCAAGACCATCATAAATAACAGTTATTTTTCCATGTTCAAACATGAAAATGACTTAGATACTTAATAAGTAAAGCATTTCATAACTAACATGAAAAGTTGAAACCAAACAACTGAGGCTGAAAAATCACAGAAAAAAATTTCTTTACATTTTACGTCTCTATGGTGTAATTCAATCATCTCTTTATTACCTATTCTAAAGAAAAAAGTTTGGTGAACTTATTTTTATGTTGGCCAATTGTTACCTCAAGCATAAAACCAGCAGCAATATAGCTGCTAAATTTCTTTCCAAAGAACTTTCTGCACAATCTGTCTCTTCTCCATTGGTCAAGTATCCTAGTCTCAACTTGACATAGATATGATATAGAATTAGCACATTAACTGTGGCAGATACACAAAAATAAATCCTCAGTGTTTTTAATGAAGAAGGGAAATGCATGACATTTCTATACCAGGAATGATATATTTTTCTAAAATACTTACATTCCTCTTTATGAAAAAAGATTTTTAAATAAGAAGTATAACAGATACATCAGAAAAAAATTAACTACTTACCCGCATTGACTATAGCATCTACCTCTAGCAATGTGATGTCACCTCTATAGAGAGAAACTTTTTCATTCAAATTTTTCTTCATCTGTGATGTTTCCTGCGTATTTTCTTCTGTAACAAAAAAGCAATATATATTAATAATAATATTCTTAATTAATTTAATAAAGACAATTTTGATACAAAAGCCAATATGAGTCACACTCTGATACATTAGACAAGTGGAAGTACATATGTAAGCATCAGAGGTGTGGCTTCTTCTCTGCATATTGTGTATTCCTAAATACAAATGCAATATCACATATATAATAACCATTACATAAATGTAGGCATGTTATATTGATCAACAAAAAAATTCAATGTTTATTATTATTATTATTAAAATATCAATTTCTTTTCTTTTTTCTTTTTTTTTTCTTTATTGACTTCTAGAGAGAGGAAAGGAAAGGGAGAGAGAGATAGAAACATCGATGGGATCGGGCTCACAACCTGGGCATGTGCCCTGACCAGGAATTGAACCGGCGACCTCCTGGTTCATGGGTCGATGCTCAACCACTGAGCCACACAGGCCAGGCTAAAATATCAATTTCAAAATAAAATTATGTAGCACAGTTTCACAAGGAAATTAAAAAAAAAAAGATGTGCAAATACCAAGACAAAATAAATTTCCACAATGAATGAGTTTATTTCTATTTTGTCACAGTCACCTAAAAGACATTATTGAAAAGAATATTTAGTCAGAACAAAAACATTTAGGTTCGGCTCTGCTACTTCTAACTAACAAACTGTTCTTCAGAATAAAATGGATTAAAAATATTTGAATGTGTGAAACCACTCATTTATTAACAAATTATATTAACCTTTCACTCTAGAAGGCACTGTTAGATTTAAAAGAGAAGTAGCTCTGTCATGCACACAACAGCCGGCAAGGTAGTATAATTAAAACAAGCCAAACATTACATTCTAAAACCTGACATATTTTTTAATGTTTTAAAATATATTAAAATGCTATGCTTAAAAAGCTTTTTAATATATCCCTAGAAAAATTGATTTATGAACTCCAATTTTTAAAGTTTTTATGATCTATGCAAATCTTTCAATGGGGAACATAATACTATTAATTCACTAGTACACTCTCAGATAAGCATGCAATTTTGAGGTATCTGGGTAATTAGAAGTGATGGGTTACAAATCACTGTAACTGTCTTTGGGCCCCAGTAGCTAAAGAAAATGTATTTTTCAATTACGTATCAATATATTTTTTATTATTTATTATCATCATCATCATCATCATTCTCTATCAGTGAAAAAGATTGGATTTTTAAACATCTTTATTGTTGAAAGTATTACAGATGTCCCCCTCTTTCTCCCCATTCACCCCTCCTCCCCAAACTTGCCCCCCTCCTACCTTCCCCACACTATTGTCTGTGTCCATTGGTTATGCATATATACATATAAGTTATTTGGTTTATCTCTTCCCACCACACCCCCTTCCTTCTGAAGTTCATCAGTCTAACAATCAACAAAATGTTCTCTGTATCTATGAGTCTATTTCTGTTCTGCTTGTTCATTTGGTTTGTAGATTCAATTGTTTATAGATATGCATTTATTGCTATTTTATTGTTTATATTTTTGATCTTCTTCTTCAAGAAGACTCCTCAACATTTCATGTAATATTGGTTTGGTGGTGATGAACTCCTTTAGCTTTCTCTTGTCTAGGAAACTCTTTATATGTTCATCAATTCTAAATGATAGCTTTGCAGTATAGAGTAATCTTGGTTGTAGGTCCCTGCTTTTCATCACTTTGAATATTTCTTACCACTCCCTTCTGACCTGCAAAGTTTCTTTGGAGAAATCAGCTCACAGTCTTATAGGAGCTCCCTTGTAGGCAACTAACTGCTTTTCTCTTGTTGCTTTTAAGATTCTGTCTGTCTTTAATCTTTTGCATTTTAATTATGATGTGTCTTGGTGTGGGCCTCTTTGAATTCATCTTGTTTGGGACTCTCTGTGCTTCCTGGATTTGTATGTCTGTTTTCTTCACCAAGTTAGGGAAGTTTTCTGTCATTATTTTTCCAAATAGGTTTTCAATTTCATGTTCTCTTTCTTCTCCCTCCAGCACCCCTATTATGTGAATGTTGATACACTTGAAATTGTTCCAGAGGCTCCTTATACTACCCTCATTTTTTAAAATTATTTTTTCTTTTTGCTGTTCTGATTGGGTGTTTCTGCTTCCTTATAGAGATTGGATTTTTTATGCTCTTACCAAGCTGCCAATGACTGGCTCAATGACAAAGACTTTGAGCCAGAAGATTTTGAATTTCACATCCAATCAGTTTCCATTCTTAGTACATTTATCAAATTAGAAAGTCCTGTATCCAATTACAGGTTGTTGGATGACAACAAATATTTGGTGGCTTTGTCAAAAATTTCTGAAATATTTGGACAATTTTTACCTAGAAATTTAAGCTAAAGAACATATATGCATACCCCATGGATACAGACAATAATTTGGTAAAGGCCAATGAAGGGGTAGGCGGGGAAGGGTGGAGGTGGGCAAAGGTGGTGAGGGCAGGGGGACTCCTGCAATAATGTCAACATTAAAAAAATTTTAATAAAAAAATAAATAAATATATAAATTCTGGATATTTGGACTATTTGATCCTAGAAATTTAAAGACCTCTCACTGATGATGAGTTTTAAAACCCCATCAGGCATTAAACTGATACACATATCACAAATGAAAGTGAAAGATTAATTGTTTCAACTTCAGTGAAAAAGTTGAGAATTCCTAATCCATCCTCTAGTTTCATTTATTATTTTATTTACTTATTTATTTATTTATTTATTTTAGAGAGAGAAAGGAAGGGGGAAGAGAGACAGAAACATCGATTTGTTGTTCTGATTATTTATGTATTCATTGGATGATTCTTGTATGAGCCCTGTTATCAGTGGTAAGCTCTCTGTGTTCCAATCTGTTGTTGGTAGAAGTGGGCTTCTTGCAATGTCATGAGGAAAATAATTTTCTGAGACTTTCATGGGAGAATGAGGTATTGTAGAAAGCTTTATTTCTGTGGAATCAAACTCTTTAGTTTCCATGGTCCCATTTCCCTCTTTCCCGACAAGGAAAAATTCCCATTTTGCTTTCAGCAGAGCTAGGATTAAAGCCATTGACCAGAGTTTCCATTACATGTCTGAACAGTCTAATCTAGCATCAGGCTAGCTTAGTTTGTGTTCCCAGCTCTAGTCCATCAGTCCACTGCATGTGGGGTCCACAGGGCCAGGTGGCTATGGAGGGAACATGGGCAGGATCAAGCCAGAGAAACAAGAGAGCCAAGAGAGAGAGCTCCTTTGTCTGGAGTATTATGTATTCCCAAGTTTTCACAGGCTTGCAGTGGCCCCACCTCCTCTGGCCAATGATTTCTGTTCCAGGTTAGACTGACAGACACCTTCCCTATATAACCTTGACTTTACTGTGAATACATACATTTTCCTCTTCCTCTAGTGATCTCCAGGGATAGGACCGGTGGTTCCCTGGGGAGTATGAAATTACAGCTTCCTGGTGAAGCTGCCCAGATGGCCATGCTTATAATGTCTGGCCTCCCTTTTGCTCTTTTCCTATTATTAATAACTAGCTAATTACAATGATATCACCCTGACCAGGGATCGAACCTGCGACCTTGACCTATCAGAGGGACGCTCTTACCCACTGAGCTACGTTACATGGCCAGGGCTTCTGGTTGCATTTTGTTCTGAAAAGTATTTCTTCATTTTTTTCATGAAGCATAATGTATGTATTATTGCTTTAGGAGTAATGTGACTTCTAAACATATGTGACAATAAATCATGTATTTCTTTCTGCAAAGTTAAATAAATGTATTGGAAAGCATCAAAGTTTAAACTATTTATACCACAGTTCAGTTTTCTTAAAACAAATCCTAATTTCTCATCTGCAAATTTTAAAAAATGGAATATTTTGAGCCTAAATAAAGGTTCAAGCAGTTGAACATGTTAAATAAATATACTGCTGTGACATGTCAGTCAAATAAGTTACTCAAACTGTTCTTATTAAATTATCAGCATAAATAAATATATATATTTTTATCTTCAGATAGAGCAGGAGGGAGAGAGGGAGGAAGAGAGAAAGAGAAACATTAATGTGAGAGACACACAACAAGTGGTTGCCACCCACACAACCCTAATCAGGGCCAGGGACAAACTGCAACCGAGGTATGTGCCCTTAGCGGGAACCGACCCCGGGACTCTCTGGTCCGAAGGCCGACGCTCTAACCACTGAACCAAACCGGCCAGGGCATAAAGAAATATTTTTATCTTGCTCTCATTTTTAAATTCACATGAGCATCCTTGTTCCTCATAGTCAGACTTATACTTGTTGTCCAACTCCTCATATGGTTTATCAGAAAGGCAGAAATGTACCCAAAAGCTACAATTAATAATATTAATAATTATCAGTATTTCCTTCAACAGTAAACCGAAACCAAATGGCAAATTTTTTACCACCAACTGTTTTCTGTAAATACAACAATGTAAATTACCACTAGAGGCCACCTCTTTTATTTGAACAGCAATGCTCTACCTTCCTTTTCACACATCTATGTTCCATCATCCCTGATCCTAATTTATCTTTCCCATACCCTGGGTTTTCAATAATAAATAGGACAGAACACTGTCAAGTATCCCTCTTTCAGGGCATTCTATACATACACAAAGCAGCCATTCACATTCTGTATATCACTGGCTTTATACAACTGCAAGTTGAAATAGCTGTCAGTGTGCATATGTAATAGTAATTGTTCTTTCATATTGTATACTATTGATATTATATAAAAACAAAAACAAAGAGCCCGGCCGGTGTGGCTCAGTGGTTGAGCGTCGACCCATGCACCAAGAGGTCACCAGTTCTATTCCCGGTCAGGGCACATGCCTAGGTTGTGGGCCCAATCCCCAGTGGGGGGCATGCAGGAGGCGGCCAGTCAATGTTCTCTCTCATCGATGTTTCCATCTCTCTCTCCCTCTCCCTTCCTCTCTCTAAAATCAATAAAGGAAAAAATTAAAAAAGAAAACAAAAACAAAAAACAAAGATAGTAAAGTGGTAAAAACAAATTTTATTCAGAAATGGCTACAATAGGAGAAAAGAAATCTCAGTAAATAACTGGGCTGAATAACAAATATAGTAAGAATAAGTGGGGATTTATAGCCAAGGAACAAAGTGGGAATCAATGGAAGGAAAATTACTAAGAGTCAACACTGGAGATGGAGGGAAATTGTGGTCAAACAGCCCTAGGATTCTTGCTGCAGGCAGGCCAGGGTGATCAGATATAACCTGGAGAATAGAGTGGGGTGGAGGATGTGGAATTTGATTGGATATTCAGGGTGATCAGTTATCAAGGGTAGGGAATTCTCTCTAAATTGATTAGGCAGGATTCTTGCTAAAACTGGTCTATGCAGGTCTGGCAAGGATGGGGCCAAGTTGAGAAAAGGGCCTAGTGGAATCTCACTAAAGTTTCGTTAAGTAGAGAGTCTTTGTCACTCTGTTCTCTCATTAAAGGAAAAAAGACATTCTCCTTTCCTTTGATCAATGTAAGACCATTTCTCATTAGGTTGCCTATTGTTCATTAAGGACCAACTGAACCAACAATTGAGATTTGGTAATAGAGGATATTGGCTAGGTGGTGTGAGCAGTTAGGCATTTAGTGAGGATAGTTCTATGAAAATAAGAAGAAAAATAAATATTAATGCATGGAGCTGCCTATAACCCCAGCTATGAGTCCAGAGGGCAGACAGTTAAAAAGATTTCTTTATGTTGGGCTAGAAGCATCTTTTGCAGTTTTAATGCCCTTGGTGATGGCATCAGGTGTTTCAGTGAATTTTCTGAAGAGCCCACACAACAGCAGGCATGAAGGTTGACCATACATGATCTGTTGTGATGATTTCTTTGAAGTTTATATCAGTTCATCCAGCTTCAGCTTGCAGGGCTTCAGAAAAAGGGCAGTTTGAGTTCTCAGTGATGCCAAATCGAATGAGAGAAGAAAAATTCAAAACATTTCTACAGTTGTAGCCAAATATTGGAGGAAACTAGAATTTAAAAAAATGTTCAAGACAATAAATAGGACCAGAATTTAATAACCCATAAGGGGTACACTATAGTTTTTCACTGAAACATAAAATGTCTCTCTAGAGAAGGGGGTGGGGAACACCTGGCCCTCTGGCAGAATAAGGCCCTCAAAATCAATACCAGCAAAATCACATGCCTCACCAAATTAGCCTGACCAAATATAGCAGGCGAATTTATAAATTGATCATTTCGTATGGCCTGTGAATGATGTTATAAATATCCAATGGCCCTTAGCAGATAAAGGTTCTGCACCCCTGCTAGACTCACACCCTTTTTTATTCCTGTTTACAAAATAAGTCTAGTCTCCTTAGATTTGGCCTGATTATTTGCATAAGTGGAGCAAGAATGGTAATTGATCACTAAGGTATTTGGGTTTGCTTTCCTGGAACTTTTAATAAAGAATTTCATATTAGCCCTGGCCGGTTTGGCTCAGCAGTTAGCGTCGGCCTACGGTCCAGATAGACCCGGGTTCGGTTCCCGCTAAAGGCATGTGCCTCGGTTGCGGTTTGTCCCCGGCCCTGGTTGGGTCGTGCGGGAGGCAGCCACTCGATGTGTCCCTTACACGTTGATGTTTCTCTCTCTCTCTCTTTCTCTTCCCCTCTCCCCCTCCCATTCTATCTGAACAAAAAATGAAAAAATGTCCTCGGGTGAGGATTAAAAAAAAAAAAAAGAATTTCATATTAGACTTTTTAAAACTTCTCAAGGCTAGGAAGCCAAGCCAAGCGCTTACCACTAGACTAAGCCTGCAATACCTATAATTTGAGTGAATTCTTCTATCCTCAAGCTTCCCAAAATGTCCTAAAGTTCCTGGGCTTTGCAGAAAGTAACCTTCCTTTCTTATCTGTAAGGAGGGAACCCTGTAAACCAAGTACAAGATTGTTTTTTCCAAAAGGGCTTTGTGAAAATCATCAGGAAAAACCAACTGAAAAGTAGCTGGAGAGAACCCTTATAACCAGGGACAGAAAGAGTACACCAAATCAAGCCTGGTAGTAACAGCAGAGGCACGAGAGGGCTGGCTGGGTCCCCATGCACCAGCCGAGGGCTGTTTTAGCTGTGAGCAGTTCCCTCTGAGAAGACAGGGTTTAAAACCCCAAGCCAGGTCCACAGCACAGAGTGGCAGGACAGGGAAAGGTGCCTGCATAACGCCTGACTGAGATCACCAGAGATAAGGCTTTGTCTGGCAAGGAGAGGCTCAGGGAAAAATGGCACCTCCCTGAAGGGCAAGAGCACTAAATCAGCTATAGCCACTCAACTTGGGCTCCAGCAGAGGGAGGACGGACTGGACTGGAACTGTGTGAAGAGAGTTGAGGGTTTGAGGCATAGGGGAGAGAGCTTGGAGTTATATGCTGAATCACTCCCCTCATAGGACAGTGGCCATATTACTCAAAGGGCCCTTTTCCAGATCCCTGGGGAGAATCAACAGCACCTCCCTCAGGAATTTAACACCAACCAGCTGGAGAAATGCAAACTGAGGCTCATTAACAGCTAGAGACTATCAGCAAGCAAGGGAGGGGGGGAAGCCTCCAAAAGATCTGAAATTTGGACCAGCTCTCAGTGTTGGGGGTCCTGTCAGTGTTGGGGGTCCTGGCTCTGAATACTGAGCAATGAAGGATGAGGCCTGGGTTCCTATGCTGAACCCCTCCTCACAGGGCTTCAGAAGCCATCTCTATCAAGTAGCCATCTGTTTTAGCCCAGAGAAGAAGCAACTGCACCTCCCAAGGGAATTTAGCACCACCCTGTGGCTCTGGCAACTGAGCTATTAAGGCAGAGGCCAAATATCCACATTGTAGAAACTACTTTCTTATCAATACAACTTTAACCCAGGGGAAAGCAATTGCCCCACCCACTGGAAATCCTCTTACCCTATACACCTGAGGGATTTCTCATTCAGCTAAGGGCTACAACCAGAGGTTCATCAAGTAACTGAGACTAAGAGCCTGCAGGCAAAAGCTAGAGGATAACTGAACCTTTGCTTCTCCTACAAATCCACCCAGGAAAGTAAGACTTGACAGTGGTGTTTAACGTGGCTGCTCCCACACTCATCCAAACCCAGTAGAGGGAGTCACAATCAGTGGAACACCAACACCCACGGGAAAAATTTGGCAGGCTCAAAAACCCACTGAGACAGCCAAAATGGTGAAACAAAGAAACAAATCCCAAATAAAAGAACAAGAGAATTGTACAGAAGAAGAGGTAAATGAAATGGAATTAGGCAAGTTATCAGAGGTAGAGTTAAGAGTAATGATTATGAGGAAGCTCAACAGCATGAATGAAGAGCTCAACAGCATGAGTAAAGATATAGAAACAATGAAAATCAGCCAATTGGAAATAAAAAACAACCAGGCAGAAATGAAGAATGACATAGCAGAAATAGAGAACACATTGAAAGGAGTAACCAGCAGAGTAGAGGAAGCTGAGGATCAGATCAGTGAATTAGAAGACAGGGTAGAAAAAAAATCACCCAATCAGAGAACCAAAAAGAAAAAACAAAAAACAGGAAGACAGCTTAAGAGAAGTGTGGGACAACATGAAATGCAACAACATCCACATCATAGGAGTTCCAGAAGCAGAAGAAAATAAGCAAGGGTTAGAGAATATATTTGAAGAAATAGTGACAGAAAACTTCCCTAACTTGGTGAAGAAAAAAGGCATACAAGTTCAAGAAGCACAGAAAGCCTTAAGTAAGAAGAATCCAAAGTGCCCACACAAAAACACATAACAATTAAAATGCCAAAAATTAAAGACAAAGAGCGAATCCTAAAGGCAGCAAGGGATAAGCAGCAGGTTACCTACAAAGTAACCCCCATAGCCTTTCAGCGTACTTCTCTATAGAAACACAACAGGCCAAAAGGAAGTGGCATGAAGTAATCAAGGTAATGAAAAACAAGGAACTGAATCCAAAACTACTCTATCCAGCAAGGCTATCTTTCAAAATAGAAGGTGAAATAAAGAGCTTCCCAGACAAAAAAATAAAAAAAGGCTAAGGGAATATATTAGCACCAAACTAGCACTCCAAGAAATGCTATAAGGACTGCCATAATAAGCAGAAGAAATAGGAAAAGAAACATAACTATAATAAACAAAAATGGCAATAAATAATACATATCAATAACCTTAAATATAAATGGATTAAACTCTCCAATCAAAAGACACAGAGTAGCTGAATGGATAAGAAAGCATGACTCATATATATGTTGTTTACAAGAGACCCACCTCACAACAAAATACTCACATAGGTTGAAAGTGAAAGGATGGGGAAAAAAAAAAACAAGCATCAAAATGAAAGAGAATCCACTATACGGGAGAGCATAATTGGCAACGATACATCAGATAAGGGGTTAATTTTCAAAATATATAGAGTACTCATACAATTCAACAAAAGGAAGACAAAGAATCCAATTAAAAAATGGGCAGAGGACCTAAATAGACACCTCTCTAAACAGGACATACAAATGGCCAAGAGACATATGAAAAAATGTTCATCATCACTAATCATCAGAGAGATGCAAATGAAAACGACTATGAGGTATCACCTCACACTTGCCAGAATGCTGCCATCAACAAATCATCAAACAACAAGTGCTGATGAGGGTGTGGAGAAAAGGAGACTCTAGTACACTGCTGGTGGGAATGCAGACTGGTGCAACCACTATGGAAAACAATATAGTGTTTCCTCAAAAAATTAAACATGGAACTGACATTTGACCTAGTGATCCCACTTCTTGGAATATATCCTAAGAAGCCTGAAACACCAATTAGAAAGAATAGATGTACCCCTATGTTCATAGCAGTGCTATTTACAATAGCTAAGATCTGGAAATAGCCCAAGCGTCCATCAGTAGATGAGTGGGTAAAAAAGTTGTCATACATATACACAATGGAATACTTTGCATGTGTGAGAAAGAAAGACTTCTTATTCTTTGAGATGACATGGAGGGACCTGGAGAATATTATGTGAAGCAAAATAGGTCAATCAGAGAAAGACAAATATCAGATGATCTCACTTATTTGTGGAATATGATAAACAAAATAAGCAGATGAACAAAATAGACCCAGAGACATAGAAGTAGGGTTCAGACTGACAAACCTCAGTGTGTGTGTGTGTGTGTGTGTGTGTGTGTGTGTGTGTGTGTAGGGAAAGAATAGAGATAAACCAAAGAATTTATATGCATATATGCATAACCAATAAACATAGATAACAATACCATGAAGGGGGGATGGGATCCAGAGGAGGGTGTCAGTGGGGGAAAAAGGAGAAACAGCACTAACAAAAATAAATTAATTAAAAAAGGGGGGGGGACTTTGTAAGCATTAGCTCTATTAAGTTAATCTTAGTGTTTTAAAACTGAAAATAGCTGATTCTATACATCATTCTGAAATATGACTTTCCAGTCAAAGCCTTGGTTATACAACCAATTTTTCCAATTATGTCCTGTTATAAGGAAGGCAGATTCTTATTGAATTTATACAAATAATTTGATTGTCATGAAAATAAGAATAATCAATAAGGTTTCTGAGTTCTGAAGAGATTGGGGAGAAAAAAAACAAAACTTTATTTCTATTTACTAAAGTATAATCTACTAAATTGTCATGAGTTATAGACAGCTTAGGAAAATAGAAAAGGGGTTCCTTAAACAAACCATTAAAGAAACAGTAATCGTCCAAAACAATAACCATAAAAATCATAATCATTCTTCATTAGTTCATTCAATCTCATCTAATTGATTCATTTTTTCCTAGCATCATTTAATGTACGTATTAAAACAACAAATTAAAAAAAAATCCACATACTTTTTTTACTCCATTAAACTAACAACTACATTAAGCAACCTTATACTGAGATCTATTGCCTTCCAAAGCCTGTGCCCCAGAGTATCTGGCAAAGCCCTTTCCATGTCTCTCTGAAATAGTCAGTTTTTGTTGAAGACACAGCACTCTTTTCTGTAGGTGGCTGCAAGAGCTTTCAAGGAAAAATCAGAGTAAATCAAAAACTATCTGTGGATGATATAAGACTTAAAACAGCCATGATTAAAGATCTCAAGAGAGTTCCTTATAAAAATTATGCAATTGATGAGGGAAATGTTTATTTCTATGACATACAATGTTTAAATAACTAGAATTATAACAGATAAAATTATACCAGGACATATCATGGAGAAAAGGGATTCTGGCAAATTTCTATTAACATCACAGAACTTTTGAAATATCTATATTAATAATATTTACCCATACAAATATAACCTGGGGAAGGTTAAGCATCAATTCTTATTTGACAATGTTTCCCATGAGATTTAATATATCAAATAAACAATATTATTTTTAACATTTGTTTTTTTTATAAAGTGAAAGAACAAATGTTTAATACTGATTAAATAGTTGAACACTAATAAAATAGGATTATAGATTACTGTGAAACAATACTTACGTTCTCCTAAACAGATATGACAAATACAACATAAAACACAGGAAATTATTTTGATAAGATATAGAATCTTTGTTGCCTAAGCAGATTTTATTTTTAATCATCACCTGAGGACATTTTTGCATTTATCTTCAGACAGAGCGGGAGGGAGAGAGGGAGGAAGAGAGAGAAACATCGATGCGAGAGAGACACATCGACTGGTTGCCACCCACACAACCCCAACCAGGCCGGGGACAAACCGCAACCAAGGTACGTGCTCTTAGTGGGAACCGAACCCAGGCCTCTCTGGTCTGCGGGCTGATGCTCTAACCACTGAGCAAAACTAGCCAGGGCACGCAGATTATTTTAAAGGTAACAAAAATCCTTTCACAATCTCCTATTAAAAACAGACCAAAGATGTGGTGTACATATACTTTCAAATATTATTCAGCCATAAAAAAGAAAGAATGAAATCTTAACATTTGCAACAACATGGATGGATCTAGAAGGTATTATGCTAAGCGAAATAAGTCAAAGACAGACAAATATCATATTATTTCACTCATAAATTGAATCTAAAAAAACAAAATAAATGAACAAACAAAACAAAAACAAACTCGTAGATATAGAGGACGAATTGATGGTTGCCAGATGAGAGGTGTGTTGCGAAGAATGGGTGAAAAAGGTGAAGAGCATTAAGAAGTACAAATTGTCAGTTATAAAGATAGTAATGGGGCCCAGGCCAGTTTGGCTCAGCAGTTAGAGCATCAGCCTGCGGACTGAGGAGTTGTGAGTTCAATTCCCAGTGAAGGGCACATAAATAGGTTGCAGGTTCAATCTCCAGCCCCAGTTGGGGTCCTGTGGGGGGCAACTAATCAATGTGTCTCTCTCACATCAATGTCTCTCTTTCTCTCTCTCCCCCTGCCCCACCTCACTCTATCTAAAAATCAATGGAAATATATCCTCAGGTGAGGATTAAAAAAAAATAGTCATGGGGATTTAAAGTATAGCATAGGGAATATAGTCAGTACTACTGTAATAACTATATATGGTATCAGATGGGTACTAGACTTATTGAGGTGATTACTTATAAATGTCTAATCACTATGTTGTTGTACACCTGAAGCTAATATATAATTGTATGTCAACTGCAATTAAAAATAAATTTTTATAAAAAGAAAAAGAGTAAACCAATAATCCAAGAAATCTTTATCATTGAAAAAAATCCCAACTTTAGTGTTGCATCAGTACATTATTGGGCTCATTTGAGAAAAAAAAAAAAAAAAAAGTAAATCCATTCAATCTCAATCAACTTGACCATATATAAAATCCCTCTCCTGCAAATCTTCTATAACTGTATATCCATTTAGGTTTTGTCCTGTATTTTCCTCTTTCTCATTCTGGAATAACCAGTGATCTTGATTTAGGACAAAATGACTCTACCTTAACAACAACAAAGATCCTTCATTCCTCATAAACTTTGCATACAGGGTTGTTTTTCTCACTCTTATTATTTTTAGTAGTTTCATTTATATATATTAATTATAATTTTTAACCATCAGTACCCTTCATTTTATAGCAGTGATATTCAACCTTTTTCATCTCGTAGCACACATATACTAATTACTAAAATTCTGTGGCACACCAAAAAATATACTTTTGCTGATCTGACAAAAAATAGGTATAATTTTGATTCATTCACACCAGATGGCTATTGTTGTGTTGGTTGTTGTCATTTTTTAATTTGACAATCTAAGGGAAAAGAGGTCAGCAGTAAATAGTAAGGTATTACATGTTTTTGTTTGTTTGTTTTTATCTTTATTGTTGAAAGTATTACAGATGTCCCTCCTTTCCCCCATTGATACCCTCCTCCCCACTCCTGCCCCACCTGCCTTCACTGCACTGTTGTCTGTGTCCATTGGTTACACATATATGCATATAAGCTCTTTGGTTTATCTATTCCTACCCCCTATCCCCTTTCCCTCAGAGATTTATCAGTCTGTTCTCTGTTTCCATGTCTCTGGATCTACTTTGTTCATCAGTTTAATTTGTTCACTAGATTCCACATATAAGTAAGATCATGTGATACTTGTCTATCTCTGACTGGCTTATTTTGCTTAGCATAATACTCTCCAGGTCCCTACATGTCATCTCAAAGTGTAAGCGATCTTTCTTTCTTACAGCTGCATAGTATTCCATTGTGTAAATGTACCACAGCTTTTTTATCCACTCATCTACTGATGGGCACATGGGCTGTTCCCAGATTTTAGCTATTGCAAATAGCGCTGCTAAGAACATAGGGGTGCATATATACTTTCTGATTGGTGTTTCAGAATTCTTAGGATATATTCCAAGAAGTGGGATCACTGGATCAAATGGCAGTTCCGTGTTTATTTTTCTGAGGAAACACCATATTGTTTTCCATAGTGGCTACACCAGTCTGCATTCCCACCAGCAGTGTATTAGAGTCCCCTTTTCTCCACATCCTTGCCAGCACTTGTTGTTTGATGATTTGTTGATGGTAGCTATTCTGGCAGAGATGAGGTGATACCTCATAGTCATTTTAATTTGCATATCTCTGATGATTAGTGATGATGATCATTTTTTCATATGTCTCTTGGCCTAAATTCTTGCAACACACCAGTGTGCCATAGCACACTGGTTGAAAATCACTATCTTACAGAGAAGACTAAAAAGTAGACATTTGTAAATTGTTTGTCACATATCAGCATTCTGTAGCAGACTAGCAAATTGTATGAGTATATCATCTCAATTTCTAGAAATGTTTTTATATAGTATAATTTTTCAATGTGGCCAAAGAATATGTTCATCATCAAACTCAAATATATTTAGCTTCTCTATACCATATAAAAATTAAAAACCAAGAATGTATAAACTTAAACTTATGTTCAGCAATTGGTGTTTCAGTAATTTATTTAACTTAGAAATAATTTAGATTCTTAATAGATATCTATTACTTTAATTTAGTATAAGGTACTAAAATATTTTGGAACTATAAGCAGACACAAGAAGTCATGTATATTAAACAATTCATTTTTACTATATCTTTACTTATACATTTGGTCTTAGTTTATAATTTTTATTAATCTTAAATATATAGTAGATATAAGATTATTTGGCTAGTAAATCCAATTAGAACAAAAATGTATGCTCTTACTGCTAATAACTCAAAAGACATACCTATTTTTATTAAAACAATGATATTAAAGTAATCTTATCTACCAAAGATTTAACCAAGTCATGTATAGACTTGAAAAATGTTAGGTTAGTTTCCATACTTCTGGGAGTTTTAGGAATACTTCATTTATATAAGTGCTCATTTGTCTCTAAACCAATTTGAATAGAGGTTCTTTATGGGATTTTATGGATTAATTTGCTAATAGCATCCAAAAGTAGAAAAATATTACATATACATAACATACATTCATATATAAACATAGACATATGCAAACAGAGATCTTAAAGCTGTCAATCTAAAATTTAGGCATGTGTCAAATACACATAGTAATACATTCTAGTCTTTTTTCCTCCTGATATTTCTGGCAGAAGGAACAAGTTAAAGTTATTTATTTGGTATGAGGGTTAAATGTTTTTACTAATATTTGTGGAAAAGACTGTCAAGATTTTTCATTTGCCTTGATATGTAATCCTATGGAGGCTGTGGACTAAATTTTAGGTGAAAAACTGACTAGGACACATGAAGCAGCTGTCTGGATATCTTCAAAGCTTATCTGAGTAGATAAAACATCCAGTCTGTTTCCAATTAACTTTTATTCCTTTCACCCTCAAGTAGTTGCTTTGGGGCTAAGGGGGGTATCCCTGGTTGGGGGGAGGGAATGTCCCTGGTTGCAGGAGAGGAAGGGTCTAAAGTTAAAGTTATTATAGGGAGTTGAGGAGCAAGGTGGGAAAGAAAAGTCTTGCAGAGGGGTAGAGGGATGGTGAAGGCAGAGGTTTGAAAAGGGAAGTGTAAAAGGATTCAAAGGAACTGAAGGAAAATGGTAAGAGGGGGAAGGAGGATTGGAACTAATGGAAGGGAGATTAGAGGAGTCAGTTTGGGGAGATCTTAAGTTTCTCAAAGAAGCCAATGAAGTTCTAAATTATTCTTAGTTAAAAGCATGCCAAAAAGAAAGGAAGTAGACAGAGTTGGCAGAGCAGGGTCTTGAGAAGGGGGTTTTGGTGGACTAAGACATTCCCATAGGAGAAGAAGGGTCAAATAAATAGAGACAACAGAGAGAGCTTACAGAGAGCCAGGAAGAAAGACTTCCAGCCCAATAAGTACCTTTCAAACAATAAAAGCTTGGACCTCTAACTCAGCTACATAGAGATATTTAGAATCTTCAAGTTAAATATCTGTCTCTACTGTGCTTCAACTGTTATCCAGGGCACTGCCTCTAGAGTCCTACTCAACAGTGAATCCCTAGTCAGTTAGGAATAAAGAGAAAGGCTTCCAAGATCACATACAGAAGGTGACCAGATAGCCAGGGTAAAAAATTCTCTCTAAGCTGATTTAGCAGAACTCTTGCTAAAACTGGGCTATGCAGGTCTCACAAGGAAAGGGCTTAGAGAAATCTGACTAAAGTTTTTGTTTTGTTTTGTTTTAAGATAATCTTTGTTAACTATCATATGACATTCAAAAGTGTTTAAAAAAACTAATTGTTCCTTCTATTTTCTGTTCTGTGGATAACATGTTATTAACTTTGCATTGGTTTTATAATTGTTTGTAATAATTTGACATGTAAAAGAATTGTGAAAGATATGGGAGAAAAATGATTACTAGGTATTCTGTCTAGCTTATCCATCAATGTGCTCTCTACCTTTCATTGTTTGTGAGCTATTTTACCTTTCTGTAAATTGTAGAAAGCAAATAACAATGAAAATGATTCCTGCCCATGGAAATGCAAATAAATTATTTCCCCTGAATGGAACTGATATTGTCCTGTGGACAATTTACATTTACTTATAAATTTCATTTCAGAGTTCCTTACTGCCTATAAATGTGTGGTTCTTTAAATGCTCCTTTGAACCAGAGTTAAATAAAATTGTTGATAAGTGTTCATTTTATATTTGTATGAGTCATAATCTCATCTTTATAAAATTATTTCCTCTAGTAGACATTTTTTAGTTCTAGTTTATTTATTTAACTAATAATTGTTAAATAAATATTTACTATGTGCCAGATGCTGTTCTAAGACTTAAAAATATTAGTTCCTATAGTTCTCATACCAAATCTATGTAGGACATACTACTAGTATCCCTCTGTGCAGATAAGGAAGCTGAGGCATACAGAAATTAGGTGGTTTGACCAAGTACACACAGCTAGCTGGTAAGTACAAGCCGGGATTTGAACCCAGACAGCCCATGCTCTTTACTAACAAGCTATGCAGGCTCTCATTTACCTATTTTTATTTCAAAGAGTCTAACTCTAAATGAGTTATCTATTGTTTAGGTCCTATCTGTCCTTTTAATTGTAAAATATAGCAATTTCACCCCCCTAAAAAAACCATTATTTGGTTTTGCCTTAGAAAAAAATGTAATTAGCTTACCAGAGCGGTTACCATACTCTGAAAATATTGCAAAGGCCTCAGCAGTTTTCTGCTACTACTTGACAAAGTTTCATACTACACACTAGGGTTTAGAGGACTACATAATAAAATTAAATATGCAGATATCTTCTATTTGCATTTTCTCTTTTTTTATACAAAATCATCAAACTTACAGATCCATGTGTTCCAATACATCCTCTATTTACACTAGGACTCTATTATTTACATTTATTTTGAGTTCTGGCATTTAAGTTAGTATTGTTATTATTTTACCTCTTTTTTAGGCATAGATAAACAACTTTAGAGATACTGGTCTATTTTATGAGGTAGAAATACAATACATGCTATAGTAACAACAACAAAGTAAAATTTAACCAAACATACATTAACACTCTAATACCATGAAGACACATAAGGAGAAACAAACTTTGTTAACTAAGATGAACTGACCAACATCCTTTTTAAAAGGATAATTTTTAAGGCTTTAATAATTATTGGCTCATAGAATTTTCCAAAAAATTCATAAGTATTTAATTCTCTCTCAGGATTCTTTGAATATTCTGGTAATAATTACTTAATTAATATAATTACTAATCTTGGTTTGTCTCTATTCACAAGCTCTTTTCATTTAACTATCATTAGTATAATTGAGTTATTAACAGCTGAATTGCACTTGAAACTGTGCCAGATGTTATACAATTTAAACACACAGCTGCTGCCCACCAAATACTAGTAGAAAAAAACAAAAACCCGTGACCTATTTAATCAATAAGCAGAATTGGATGGGAGCCTAAATAGAAACATAGATCTACAAGGAAGTCCTTAAAATAGTTTTGGCTTGAACTAAGACTGTGGAAATGAAGACAGGAAAGGGCATATGCCAGCAAAAATACTCAAGAGGAATACTTAACAAAGTGTTAAGGTTCTCACTGGAGGTGGAAGGATAGGAAATTGCTGAGGTTGACTCCCTGGTTTCTGATTTGATGGCTATGAGAGACAATGCAGTGGGAAAGCAAGTTTAGTCAGTTTTGGATATCTTAAATTTGAACTTCCTGCAGAATATTTAAGTAAAGGTGTTGTATGTACTCGTGCTCAAAAGAAAGGTTTTCAGGCTAGAAATGTAGATTTGGGAGATACCATCATATGTAAGGGCACTGGCTGAGATCATCATGGGTAGACATGAAATGAAAATGAGCCCAAAACAGAACACTGGAGAATGCCAACCTTTATAGGTAAGGCAAAGGGAAAGAACATGAAAAAGGCACAAAGAACAAATACAGAGACAGAAGAGAAATCAACAGAAGCCTATGGAGGAGAAAGTTTAATAAACAAGTTATCAGCACCTTCAAATGCCACAGAGAAGGAATAGAGGACTAAAAACATCTCATTAGATATAACAATTACATCATCACTCGTGACCTTAGCAATTACAGTTTCAAGAAAGCCAAAATATGGATGTGCCTACAACTAGGCTTAGACCATAATGCCCCACAAGATGGTGAAGAAATAAGCTAGAAAGAATCTCTGTCCCTGAATGACCACATGGAGTAGAACTTGCAGATGACCTGAAAATTCTGCTTTGAAGTAAGAAATAAAGTTCAGTCTTCATTGAACCATGATATCATTGATAGGTCTCCTTGTTACAAGAGCTCAACCTTTCCTTAACTTACCCATCCAACAAAGAGATATACCATAATTTGTCTAAGCCAGTGGTTCTCAACCTTCCTAATGCCGTAACCCTTTAATACAGTTCCTCATGTTGTGGTGACCCCTAGCCAAAAATTATTTTCGTTGCTACTTCATAACTGTAATTTTGCTACTGTTAGGTCTTAGGCGACCCCTGTGAAAGGGTCATTCAACCTCCAAAGGGGTCGTGACCCACAGGTTGAGAACCACTGGAAGCAATCCCTTTGTGAGAACATTTACATCATTTCCCATTTTTGTTAAAAATAATATAATCTGAAGATTTTATTTATATATTAATCTTTGAACTCATCTCTGATTATTTTTTGTTTCAACTCCTAAAATAGAATTACCAAGTCACACACAGGCTTTTGGTGCAGACTGCAAGATCACACTGCCTTGTTTGCATAGGGGTGAGGGGAAAACACAAACACGCATGGCTGTAGACTGAGAGAAGAGAGAAGAAGTGCTCATATACAGAGTGACTTCAAAAAGCATAAGGCAAATGAGGGAATCCTTCCATAATGTATACCTATATCAGCATGTTGTACACTTTAAATAACTTACTACTTTATTTGTCAATTATACCTCAATAAAACTGTAAAAAAATAAGCAAAAGTAATTGGATTAGAGGTTCGCTGTTTATCCAAACATGGTTGAGAATTTTAGAAGTGAGATTTCTTTGATTCTGCATTGTCATCAACTCTTCCAGTTAGTTATCCTAAGTCCTCTAATTTTAGTTCAATTTTAAGTCTATAACACATGTCCAACTAGTCTGTAAATATTATCAATTCTACTCTTAAAATATCCCAAATTCATTTTCTCCTCTTGACACTTACTGCAACTGCCCGGGTGTATTAAGTTAAACATTAAAATAAATTAAATCCAAATATAATATCTCTTGTCCTTATCTATCTTATCAACCTCATTTTCCACAAATATCACTCTGCTCTCTAATCAAACCAGCCTCTTTAATGCTTCTATGTCTTTGCAAACATTGTTCTCACTAACCAGAATGTTATTCCCTTTCATCCCCTTGACAAACTCCTACTCACATCTTAAGAGCTACTACAAATGTCACATTTTATGAGTTCTTCTCCATTATTCTAAATGACTTAGTCATTCAATATATTATACAGTTATCAATTATTTTATTATTCTCAGTCTCAGAAATGACAATGCCAAGGCTAGATTTATGTCTTTTGCATATTTGAGTCCTTCCAGATTCCTAACACAATGACTGACACAAATGATATTTTCAAATGCAAAGCTAATCGCTGTAAATACTTTAGTGAACAATAACAAAAAAAACTTATATTAAACTAATGTAAATTTCTAAGCAAAAATGGTAATGACTTGGATATGATATTTTAATTTCTCGCTTCACAAATCACTAACTTCCAAAACTTCTACTTTTTCATTCTTTAGTCTTCAAGGTAGTTTCACAAAGTGTGTTCCGTAGAACAAGGCAAAATCCCTGGGAATAGGACTGAAGACATCTTTTTAGCAAGCTTCAAGGTGATTCTTAAGTACATTAAAGTTGGAGAATCACTACTCTAAATTATTATTTTATATATAAAATCACTGACACAATGTTAAAAATAATATCGGGAACCCAACAGACTTTTAAAAACTTCACATAACATTCAGAGAAGGTCAAAGCTGTTAACTTACTCACGCTGTGTTCCTGAGCTTCTCCATGTTGTCACAAACCTGGAAGGATATATAACTCCTAGCTATGCTTCAGATGCTGATAATGATAAATTCTATTACTATACACATGATCATTATTTTTGAGCTCATAAATTTTCAGAATTTAAGGAAAATTATGAAGTCTGCAATTCTAGACTACTTAAGAAAATAAACACCCTGAAACTCTGGGCTAGCACCCTCTCAACCTTTTCCTTCAGCACAGATATGTAAAATCATATGCACATCTGCATAATCACCAACCCTTACTAGAAGTGTCAGCCCAAAAGGAGAAAAAAAAGCATATAACAAAATTCAAACTTAAAAAAATGTATTATTTCTTATCTTGAAAAAATATACATCACTTTTAAATCTTTTCATGTAATTTTTAAAAAGAACTTTTAAAAATTATCAATTCAAATAACTAATAAAAATTGAAAGAATGTTTCAACAACAGACTTTGCATCCAACTTCCTTAAGTGGAATCTTCTAAATCATGAAATCAATAGTGTATCTAGATGCAAAAATATTAAAAAAAAAATAAATGTAGCAACTTTTTAAATGTGAGAGTACATAAAATTCATACATCAATGGTGTACACAAATATATAAATAATGAGCTGAAACAATGTGATAGCTTTAAGAAAATTGATGCATGTAAAATGTACAATTTCCCCTCTTTCTTTTTAGTCATTTTTTTTTATTTATAAGGATTGCCAAATGATAATAATATTTTCATGGCTATATTATTAAGATACCAGGCATCTAAATAAGAATGTAAATCTTGAATAGTTAAAACTCTGTCAACTAATTCAAATATTAAAGTCAGTGAAACAGTGGTTATTGAATTTTCAAGAACATGGACTCTATGCAATGAATTCATTAGCTGACCAAGAGATACAAAAGCTCAACAGGTATACAACCCCTATACATATCCTAAAACACTACTAAAAGAAATAGTAAAGCCAATCTATATACACGTCACAATAATCAAGAGGAAGAACACCAGAGTATAAGAGGGCTGGTAGTAAGCACTGAAACCAATTTTTTAAAAGTATGCAGATTCTCCTTCTGAGTACATAGATGATTACACTTCCCTCATCCTCCAACCCAGATCTCAAATATTCCCACTGCGCACATCTTCTGGAACTCCTACTCAGAGATAAGAAGTCTCAACTATATCCTTAGCCTAGTTGCTGAATGTTTCCTTGACTTTCTGGACATCATGAAACTTAGCTGTCCCCCAAGAATAGCAATTCATTTGAAATGGAGGCTCTTTGTTTGTTTGAACTCTAACTACACATTCCTCCTAACTTTTTTGTTGGTGACTCCCTTTGGAGTAATGGCTCTCAAACTGATTATCTATAGCCCACATGTCCCAAGACCTTTCCTTCCACAGCAAATCTTTCTACTTCTAAAATATATCTTGAATCTACCTACTTCTCTACATTTCTCTTGCCTCCACCTGGTCCAGGTCATCATAAACCACTCACTTGAACTATCTAGTCCTCATTTTCATTTGTTATCTTCCCCACCTCCCACAATAGTCTCTTAGCAAGCAATCTTTTTTAAAAATGAATGTTCACTCCACTGTTGAAAACACATCAATGGCTTTGTGACAGAAATTACTAATTGTCCCTCAATATCTATTATCAATTTCTTCTGTTTGGTAATAACCCAAACATATACACAAGTTTTAACAGGGTAGGAGGCCAACCAGCTAGGGACTATACCTTCAAACCTCCAGGTTACTAAGGTTGGCTAGGTGACTAAGTGATGGCTAATGAAATAAAAGTGGATGCTACACTTAAAAAGAAAGTTGCCAGCTCTTTCCCTCTTTCCGAAATTAGAAACATGGACATGTAGATGGTAATGTGGCTTGAACCACATTGACAAGGGTAACACTTTATCAGATGGTTAAAAACCCAGACAACTTTGTGGAATAGTCAGCTATCAACTCTGGACTAAGTTGTTACATGAAAGAAAAACTTCTTTTTTATTTGAAGCCCTGTACTTGGGGGTCCTTTGTTACAGCAATTGAACCTATAGTTTCTCACTGTACTTGAAATAAAGTGTAAGCTCCTTACCAAAGCATGTAAGGTCCTATACAATGCGACTTCAGTTGTCTTCTTCCTCCTAATAACTTTGCTCCAACCCAACTGAAATTCTGCCCTACACGCTCTTCCCCTAGATTTTCACGTGGCTGGACCTCTTTATTATCAAGTTATTAACTCAAAAATCACCTCCTTAGAAAAACTTCCCTCACTATCCCCTTACCTCATTCAGCATCTTACTCATTTTATCTTTTTCATAGCACTTAGCACAGTCTGAAATTGTTTATTGATCTACTTGTCTGTTCCAGGTAAAATGTCAGTGCTTTGAAAACTGAAACTTTGTTCATGACTATGTCGTAAATACTTAGTACAATGCCTGACAGAAGGTAAAAAGTAATGTTGAATAAAAGTTTTTCAAAAGATAAAACTTTTTATTTCATCAGGGCATTGGCTACCCTCAACCTGGACTGCTCTTAACCCACGCCTATGTCCTTTCTTGTTCTTCAAGTCTCAATCTAAATGTAATTATTTCCAAAAAGCCTTCTCTGATCAACCTATCTAACATGGCATCAATCCCAACTGCAGTGAATCATTCTCTATCACTTCACGCTGTTTATTGCCTTCATACTATCCTTCAAAACATAAAATTATCTTATTCACCTATTTATTGACCATCTGCCCCAAAGAATGTAAAGCTTGGGATCTGTGGCCCCATATATTTTATTTCATTTATATTATTATTTGGTGCTTATTGGGTACTCAATAAATTTCTGAGTTTATAAATTAATGACTGCAAATATGGTTACAAAACAGAATGTAAGTCTCATGATTAACTCTAGAGATAATACAAAATGCAAAAAACATCATTTTAAAATAAAATTTAATCTGAATCATAAACTATAGTAATAAAAGAAAAGCAAGAGAAAAAGGAGGATGGGGAAGTGAAATTGTTTCATTTATTCTTGACACTGATAATTAGAAAAATATAGATTCAAAAATTCAGAAAATTTAAATATAATTTTCAGCAGAGTTAAAAATTAAGTTTAATCTCCCACACACAAAGAGTCTGAATAACAATCAGGATAAAGCATAAAAAATTAAAAACATTTATGAATATGAATGAAAATGAATAAAAATTCCCTTGTAAAAGACAGACTCTTAAAATAGGTGAAAATTTCATAAATGGAAAATAATAAAAGAAAAAAGATATAACTGGCAAATGAAAATAAAAACAAATTTAGAATAGAATTCCTGGGGGGGGGGGGGAGTTTTACTTTGGTTTGTTTTGTTGTGAATGTACGTACCCTGTAATATAGAGCAGGACAGAGGAAGAGTTGGGATTGGATGGAAAAACACATAGGCAAATAACTGGCAGCGGATGTTATTTATTTACATTTTCAATAGGTGATAAAATTGTGATTAACTCGTATTGAATTTTTACTATTATTTTAATGTTATCTTCACACTAAAGCAACATTTTTGGTTTCCTATAATTTGAATGTTTTTATCGAAGTATAACATACATGCAAAAAGCTCACAAATCATAAATTATGCAACTCATTGAATTATTCCAAAAGTCAGTATATCCATGTAACCACCACACACGTCAAGAAACAGGACATTATTAACACCTAGAATTCCCCTTAATACCACTTTCCAATTAGTACCCCTTCCTCCTCTGCAAAAGTAACCACTATCCTGAGGTCAGATCCCTAGGTTAGTCTTGACTATTTTTGAATCTAATGAATATGGAATCATACACAATATGTATTCTTTTATGCCTGGTTTCCTTCAATGAACATTATTATTTGTGTAATTTGTTGTTATATGAAGCTATAATGTATTAATTTTCATTGTTCTACTCATTATTGTATAATATTGCATTGATTATACCATTTTATTGCTGATGAACATTTTGTTTCCAGGTCTTAACTAACACAAATAATGCTGTTTTGAACATGACTGTACTTGTCTTTTAGTGAATATATGCCTAAATTCCCATTGAAATTGCTGGGATATACAGGTACAAATGTACCTATATACAGGGTAGGGCAAAAGTAGGTTTACAGTTGTGAATATACAAAACACAGAGTTTATGCTTGTATTATTTATTAATTATTGTATTATTTTCCATTTGAAAAACTATAAACCTACTTTTGTCCCACCCTATATATCTGTGTAGACAGAGCTTTAGTAGATGCTGTCAGAATTTTCCAAAGTGATTTTCTCAACTTATACTCCCAGCAGCAGTGAGTTTCTTTGCTCTACACATTCTGACACTTGGTATTGTCAATCTTTTTTAGTTTTATCCATTCTAGTGAGTGTTACAATAGTATCTCTTTATGGCTTTAGTTAGTATTTCCCTGGTAAATAATAAGTTGAGCAGTTTTTCACATATTTATTAGCCATCTAAGTATCCTCTTTTGTGAAATGCCTATTCAAGTGTCTCCCATTTTTCTAATGGATTGTCTGTCTTTTTCACATTGATTTATAGGATTTCTTTACCCAATATGGATACAAGCCTTTTTCAGGTATAGGTACAGCAAGTATCTTCTCTCGTCTTTTGGTTTACTTTTTATATTCTATTGGCATCATTGATGACAAAAGTTCTTACCTTGCCCAACTTAACTTGTCAGCTTATCAATCCTTTATTTTACTAAGTTATGTGTCCTATCTAAGAAATATTTTCCTACCTTAAGATAATAAAGATATTGTCTTATATTATCCCCTAGACTCTAGAGGCTTCATTGTTTTACTTTTCACACTTAGATCTTTAATCAAATGTGTATGGTGGGAAGCAAAGATCAAGTTTCATTTTTTTTTCCCTATTTGGGTATCCAAATGACCAGCAACATTTCATTTAAAAGATTAATTATTTTTAACTGATGAAAAGTAAAACCATTATGATGATATCAATCATGAACTTTTAAGCATCAACTAACATAGCGATGAAATATGATGGAAACAATGAGAAAAAAGATAAACATACAACAGTAATGCAAAACTTTAATATAATTCTCATAAATATATGACAGTTGAAGCAGTCAAAATATAAAAGGTATCTGAATATATGTAATAAGACCAATAAATACATAGAACTGTAAACCCTGCAGAAAACTCACCTTCTTTCTCAGTGCCTATGGAACACTTTAAATATTGCTCTCATATGTATCACATGAACAAAATCTCAAAAAGTAGAAATTGTAAGTGCCTATTCTCTAATCACATTATAATAAAACCAGCTAGAAGTTAATATTTTAAACACATACACACATTTCTTAATTTAAAAACACTCACCTAAATAATTCTTATGTCAAGAAGGAAATCACAGCTGCATTTATTGAACACTTAGAAAATAACAAAACCAGTGTATATCAAACCATATGGGACTTGGTCACAGATATAATTAGAAACAAATTTTGAGTAATAAAAGATTTCACACAAAAAATAATGGGAACATTAAATCATAAGAAAAAATTAGAAAAGGAGATATAGATAACGTATTTTTTTTTTTTAGAGAGAGAGAGTAGAAAAATAGAAGAATTCAAAATAATCCCAGTGCTTCCAAAATACCAATAGTGATCCCAGCCTCAGGGCTTCCAGTGCGCAGGACTGTAGGCATGCAGAATGGTACATCAACACCTCACACTGCTGTTGGAGGACAGAGGAGAGGGAGGGTCCCATAAGACATGTGTGGGAGATCTCAGCACCACCCAGTAAAAGAGTTCTGTTACAACCCAGAACTGGATTTGAGGCAAAACTGCAGAACATTCTACTTTAAAAACCACCTGAAAATAGTTGTTTGGAAATACTGCGACTGGGGAACATGGAGAGGGGACAGAAAATACGGAGTGGGTCAGACAACTCAAGCAGCTACACAGCGCTGCTGGGAAGCCAGAGGGAAGGTGCAGCAGTGCAACTTCTGCCCCCAGGGAGCAGGGGGACTCAGCCCCACACAGAGAACCCCAAATGAGAGCAACAGTGAAGGGAAGGGAAGCCCATGTAGCATCAGACAGTTGGAATTAGAGGTGACTCAGCCCACCAAGGGAGACTCAGACAGCACTATCCCAGGCTAAAAGCGAGTGCTTGGTTACACCACCAGCCTGAGAAGCTTGCCCTGATTGTGGTCAGTGGGAAGGGCCACAAAGCAAAACTGTGAAGGGATCTGAACAGATCACCCAGCAGTGAATCTGAGGGGCCGATTATTCGCTGAAAGAACTTTGATGGGAGCAAGTCATGGTGTTCCAGGAAAGAGGTGCAATCCTCCCCACCTCCAGAGAAGAGGAAGTGTCCCTTCCCCCTCCCATGGAACAGCTCTGGACTGGAAATTGGAAAGCCAGTGGCTGGGCCTGGCGGTGCTGTGGATTCAGACACATGTCCAGGTGGAAGCTGGGCAGAAGCCCCACCCAGCAAGAGCCAGCCATGCTGAAAGATTAGAGAGCCAAGCAGGGTGGGTTTTTTCTCCTTTTTTTTTTTTTTTTCCTATCCTCTCCTGCTTGAGGTGGTGACCAGGGATTGCCAGCAACCCAAGCAGAGCTAAGGCATTAGAAGGAGAGGAAGTGACTGCCTGCCCCTCCTACAAATGATAGGCAGCACTCCCAACACAAATCTGTTTACACAAAGCCAGTGCTATGAGGGAAAAGAAAGCAGCCCAGAATAAGTACATTAAAGGGCAAGCCTGAAACAGACTCAGCCTCTAGGCTAGGGAAGTTCTGCCATCCAGACTACTTGGGGTTCCACCCTGCAGGGCTTCAGCCAGGTGGCCCAGGGCCAGGCAGGGACTGTGATTCATTCACCTGCATCAGAGAACTGCCCAAAAGGACAGGGACTCACACACCAAGGGGCCAGATCCAATGACATCAGAGCAAAATCCAGTGAACTACATAAACAGAAGATCCAAGGTTTTGTTGTTGTGGTTCTTTCTGTGTACGTTGTTGTTTTTTAATCCCATGTTTTTGTTTTTCTTTTCCCATTTTTAATTTCCTATTCTATATTTTATTTTATTTAGCATTATCACTTTCTAAAACTATTATTTCATTTATTATTTTCTACCTTTTATTTTTTATACATACCCTATTTCTGGTCTCTGACTTATTTGTTTTCATGTATTTTTTTTTTTCTTCTCTGATTCTTCTGGTCTTGTACCTTCTAGTATTCTTTGTGTGTGTTTGTGTGTGTGTGTTTTCTATTTGTTTGTTTGTCTTTAAATCTTTGTGGTGAGGCTGTTGCTTTTATCCTTTTTGTTGCTGGTATTTTTTTCAGGTTCTTTTTTAATTGGTCTGGTTTTGCCTTGCCTTCTTTGCTTTCATATTTGTTTTTCTCCCCTCCTCTAATTCTTTTGGTCTCATGCCTTCTAGAATTCTTTGTGTGGTGTGTGTGTGTGTGTGTGTGTGTGTGTGTGTGTGTTCTGTTTGTTTGTCTTTTAATTATTTTGTTGAAGATGTTGCTTTTATCATTGTTGTTGCTGATATTTTTTTCAGGTTCTTTTTGGACTGGTCTGGTTTTGCCTTCCCTTCTTTTGTTTCATATTCTTTTTCTCCCCTCTGATTCTTTTGGTATTGCGCCTTCTAGTATTCATTGTGTGTGTGTGTGTGTGTGTGTGTATTTTGTCATTTTTATTTTATTTTAATATTTTGGTATTTTGGTTGAGTCTGGTGCTTTAACTATTGTTGTTGCTGATATATTTTTTTTTAAGGTTCTTTTTGTTTTGTCTGGTTCAGCCTTGTTTTGGTCTGTCAGCACTGGGAGCCCACATAACCCACATAAGGATCGATCCTAGAGCACCTACTCTGAAGATCAAAAAGACTACACCACTGGGTCCTACAAGAAAGCCATCCAACAAGACTGGGAAGCACAACAGTGTTATCTGATACACAACAACCTGACTACAAGTCCCAGGGCATCTCACTGGGCCTTAAACTACCAGACTGCTAAAATGGTGAGACAAAGAAACAATCCCCAAATGAAAGAAAAGCAAGAATCACCAGAAAAGCAACTAAATGAAATGGAAGCAAGCAATTTGTCAGATAAAGAATTCAAAGTAATGGTTTTAAGGGTGCTCTAACAACTTAGTGAGAAATACAGGCAACATAATGAGAATTATACAAAACTCAATGGGAACTAAATCAGCATGAAAGATGTAGGAGCTATAAACAAAAATAAAGTGTAAATGAAGACTGATACAGCTGGGAGAAAAAAAAATACCCTGGAAGGATTCAATAGTAGATTAGAAAAAGCTGAAGACCGAATCAGCGAGTTAGAAGACAAGGTAGAAAAAAACACCCAATTAGAGCAGCAAAAGGAAAAAAAAAAAACAAAAAACATAAAAGCAGGAGGAGAGTTCAAGGGAGCTTTAGGACAACACAAAACAACAATATTGACATCATAGAGGTATCAGAAGGAGAAGAATCGAACAAAGATTTAGAGAACCTGTTTGAAGAAATATGACAGAAAACTTCCCTAACCTGGTGAAGGAAAAAGTCAGACAAGTCCAAGAAACACACAGTCCCAGACAAGATGAACGCAAAAAGACCCACACATTATAATTAAAATGGCAAATGTTAAAAACAAAGAAAGAATCTTAAAGGCAGCAAGAGAGAGACAGAAATTTATCTACAAGAGAGCTCTCATTAGACTATCAGCTGATTCCTCAACAGAAACAGAACATAGTGGCATGAAGTATTCAAAATAATGAAGAGCAACAGACTGAATCCAACACTACTCTATCCAGCAAGGCTATCATTCAAACAGAAACTCTAAATGATGACCAGATCTGATGGATTTAATTGATATTCACAGAATATTATATCCCAAAGCTGCAGAATATACATTCTCCTCAAGTGTACACAGGACATTCTCAAAGACAGACCACATATTAGGACACAAACTAAGTCTCTACAAGTTCAAGAAGACTGAAATCATATCAAGCACCCTCTCAGATTACAATGACATAAAACTAGAAATCACTTACAATAAAAACACTCAAAAACATTCAAACACATGGAGGCTAAATTGCATGTTATCACACAATGAATGGGTTACCAATGAGATCAAGGAAGAAACCAAAAACTTCCTGGAAACAAATGAAAATGAACACACAACAACACAAACTCTATGGGACACAGCAAAATCAATCCTGAGAGGGAAGTTCATAGCATTACAGGCTACCTCAAGGATCAAGAAAAATTTCTAATAAGCCACCTAATGCTACAACTTAAAGAATTAGAGAACAAAAGGAAAACCCAGAGTAAGTAGAAAGAAGGCAATAATAAATATTAGAGCAGAAATAAATGACCTAGAGACTAAAAACAAACAAACAATAAAAAAGATCAATGAAACCAAGAGCTGATTCTTTTAAAAGATAAAGCAAGACTGATGAACCTCTAGCCAGACTCACCAAGAAACAAAGAGAGAGGACTCAAATAAATATAGAAATGAAAGAAGTGAAGTAACAACTGACATCACAAAAATACACAAGATTGTAAGAAAATGCTACGAACAATTATATGCCAACAAATTCAAAATGGACAAATTCCTAGAATCATGCAGAAAGACTCAGAAAACCTGAACAGACCAATAACAACTAAGGAAATTGAAGCTATAATAAATAAACTCCCAGCAAACAAAAGCCCTGGTTCGGACACCTTCACAGGGGAGTTTTACCAAACATTCTAAGAAGAACTAACACCTATTTTCTGCAAACCACTTCAAAAAATTCAAGAGGAAGGAAGACTTCCAAGCTCTTTTGTGAGGCCAATATCATCCTAATTACAAAACCAGATAAAGACACTACAAAGAAAGAAAATTACGAGCCAATATTAAAACCCTCAACAAAATATTAGCAAATTGGATCTAGCACTATATCAAAAAAATTATTCACCATGACCAAGTGGGATTTATCCCAGGGATGCAAGCCTGGTACAATATTTGTAAATCAACAAATGTGATACACCACATAAACAAGATGAAAGACAAAAATCATATGATCATATCAATAGATGCTGAAAAAGCATTTGACCCCTTTTTTGATTAAAACTCTCAGCAAAGTAGTAATAGAAGGATCATACCTCAACATAATAAAGGCCATATATGACAAACCTATAGCCAATATCATAATCAATGGGAAAAACCTAAAACCACTTCAAGAACAGGAACAAGACAGGGATGTCCACTATTGCCACTCTTATTCAACATAGTACTGGAAGTCTTAGCCACAGACTAAGAAGAAAAAATAAAAGGCACCCAAATTGGAAAGAAGGAAGTAAAACTGTCATTATTCGCTGATGACATGATATTATACATAGAAAGCCCTCAATTCCACACACAAAAAAACTACTAGATTTAATAAATGAATTCAGCTAAGTAGCAGGACACAAAATTAACATCCAGAAAGTGATGGCATTTTTATATACCAAAAATGAACATTCAGAAAGAGAAACTAAAAAAATCCTATTTATCATTGCAGCAAAAAAATTAAGATACCTACTAATAAACTTAACCAAGGAGGTAAAGATCTATTCTCAGAAAACTACAGGACATTGAAAAAAGAAATAGAGGAAGATATAAAAATATGGAAGTATATACCATATTATGCATTTGAAAGAATCAAAATCATTACAATGTCCATACTACCCAAAGCAATCTATAGATTCAATGCAATCCCTATTAAATAACCAATGGTATATTTTACAAATCCAGAACAAATACTCTAAAAGTATATATATATGGAACCAAATAACAAAGCTGGAGTGATCACAATTCTGCATATCAGATTATACTACAAAGCCACGGTAATCAAACAGCCTGATACTGACACAAGAACAGGCATATAGATTAATGGAACAGAACAGAGAACCCAGAAATTGATCCAAGACATTATGCTCAATTAATATTTAACAAAGGTGGCAAGAGCATACAATCGTGTAAAGATAATCCCTTCAGTAAATGGTGTTGAAAATTGGACAGGTACATGCAAAGAAAATGAAACCAGACCACAAACTTACACCATACAAAAGAATAAACTCAAAATGGATAAAAGATTTAAATGTAACTGGTGAAACTATAAAAATTCTAGAATAAAATATAAGCAACAAAATCTCAGACATTACACGTAGCAGAATTTTCACTGATATATCGCCTAGTGCAAGAGAAACAAAGGAAAAATTAATAAACGGGACTACATCAAACTAAAAAGCTTCTGCACAGCAAAAGAAACCAGCATCAAAATGAAAAAAGAACTCACTATATGGGAGAATATATTTGCCAATAACACAATGGATAAGGGGTTAATTTCCAAAATATATTAACTCAACAACTCAACAAAAGGAGGGCAAACAACCCAATTAAAAAATGGGCAGAGGAACTGAACAGACAGTTCTCCAAAGAGGACATACAGATGGCCAAGAGACATATGAAGAAATGCACATCATCACTAATCATCAGAGAGATGCAAATTAAAATGACTATGAGATATCATCTCACATCTGCCAGAATGGCTACCATCAACAAATTATCATCAAACAAATGCTTGCAAGGATGTGGACAAAAGGGGACTCTAATACACTGCTGGGGGGAATGCAGACTGGTGCATCCACTATGGAAAACAGTATGGAGTTTCCTCAAAAAATTAAAAATGGAACTTCCATTTGACCCAGTGATCCCACTTCTAGGAATATATCCTAAGAAGCCAGAAACACCAATTACAAAGAATATATGCTCCCTTATGTTCATAGTAATGCTATTTACAATAGCTAAGATCTGGGAACAGCCCATGCGTCCATCAGTAGATGAGTGGATAAAAAAGCTGTGGTACATTTACACAATGAAATACTATGCAGCTTGTAGGAAAGAAAGATCTCTTACCCTTTGAGACGACATTGCAGGACCTGGAAAATATTATGCTAAGCAAAATAAGCCAGTCAGAAAAAGACAAGTATCATATGATCTCACTTATTTGTGGAACACAATGAACAAAATAAGTTGATGAACGAAATAGATCCAGTGATATGGAAATAGGGAACAGACTGACAAATCTCTGAGGGAAGGTGGGTAGGGAGGCGGGAAAAGGTAAACCAAAGAACTTATATGCATATATGCATAACCAATGGACACAGACAACAGTATGGTGAAGAGGGAGTGGGAGTAGGGAGGAAGGTGTCAATGGGGGACAAATGGAGGGACATCTGTAATACTTTCAACAATACAGATAAATTTTTAAAAATACCAATAGCCCTGGCCAGTGTGGCTCAGCAATTAGAGCAGCATGGACTAAAGGGTTATGGGTTTGATTCCTGGTCAAGGCACGTACCTAGGTTGCAGGTTCATTCCTGGCCCTGGTCGGGCACAAGCAGGAAACAACCAATGATGTGTCTCTCTTACATCCATGTTTTTCTTTCTATTTCTTTCTCTCTTTCCCTCTTTCCCCCTTCTCTCCCTCCTTTCCACTCTCTCTAAAAGCAATGGAAATAGTATGTTCGGGTTAAAATTTTAAAAAATACCAATAAAATATCCACACCTCTAATCTAATTAAATATTTTTTAAAAGAAAAGAAAATATAAGACATAAAATTGGTAATAATAGAAGGACTTTAATCAGATATGGGAGAGATCAAATTTTATAAGATAATACTTGCTTGCTAATAATTTTTTAAACTAGATGAAATTGAAAACTTTTAGGAGAACACAAATTATCATATTATCAAAAACCTGAAGAGGCCAAAACTACAGAAGGAATTGGGAAAATTATCAAATAAATATATCTATGAAAGGTCAGGGTTAAAATCTAATTATGTCATGTAGTATCCATTTGCAATCTTTATAATACAAGAGAAACTTCTGAAATATACGCCAGGATTTGTATTAAAAAGTGGTACCCATTTTTCAATCATTAATTCATTTAGTCATTCAACAAATACCTAATGAGGATCCTGTGTGTATTGGAGTGTGTGCCAAATACTAAATACAAACTTGCACAAGTCAAACATGATCCCTGGCCTCTAGAAGTTACAAGTAAATAGGCAATTACAACATAGTGAGATGCTTTATAACAAGAGAAGTTGGGGGTGGGGGAGAGAACTGACCCCTAGCTTAGTCACTGAGGATGGGGAGAAGAGAGTTGGAAAGTGATCTGGCACATGTCAAATGCCTACTCTTTGCTGTGTTGGGTGCCTTAAAGAGACATTCTCCTTCACTCCTCAGGACAACTCTGGATAAATAACTTGCCCTACCTGCAGTCTGGAGGTATAATTATCACATCCAAATTTTTTGGCTCCAAAGTTCCTGATCTTTCCTTAATGCCATTAAAAGGGAAAAGATAAATAAGCTTATTAATGCCATTAATAGGAAGTCTAACTGGCTAAAAAACACACACGTACACACATCGCAATTGAGATGCAATAAAAGAGGACACCAAACAATACATGCTGTGGCAAAGGACCCATGGAGTCAAAAAAGAGATTGGACAGTCTTGCAAGTTAATCAATGCATTTGGGGAAGCTATCACTAGAGGGCAGCATTGCAAAGACTATGAATAACAAGTGAATGGGAGAAAAAAGGTCCAGGGTAAAACTGAAAGCACTTCAATGTTTAAGCCCATTTTTAAAGTACTAAAAAGGAAATGTTTTCCTGTACTCAAATAATTTTTAGAACGTTTAAAGCATGTATAAGACAAAAATAAATAAATGCACAGAGTTTTATTTTTTAACCTGAAATGTGTAGAAAACATTCCCTTGGAGTTTCAAAAAGATTACTATAACATTAATGAGGATAGATAAATAAGCCTATAAATATAAAAACTTATTTTATAAATTAGCTTTGTAATAGCAGCTTTTCAGTTTAAAAATAATCACATCTACCTTTACATTCTTAGGATTTTTGTCAGCATATTTATATTAATAAATTAATTTATTCCATATAGAACTTTTAGATAGGCAGCCTACAACTAGATTATTTAGTCATAAACTTAAACTTTGAGAAAGTCCCTTTAAAAATTAGCAAAAGCAGAGCAAGAATTTTTCTGAAGGAAAATAGTTGTCTGGGCTTTCTCATCTCCCGGTCGCTTCCATAATTCAGTTTTCTAGGGCTGGCCCCACTGAAATTGTTCTGGACAAATCTGCCAGTGGCTGCTCTGTAACAAACCTGAGTGACTCTTTGAATGCTTTGTTTCTGCACCTCTCTGTGGCAACTATCACAACTGAATAATCTTCTTTTCTGAAA
Source organism: Tadarida brasiliensis (assembly GCA_030848825.1). Taxonomy (NCBI): domain Eukaryota; kingdom Metazoa; phylum Chordata; class Mammalia; order Chiroptera; family Molossidae; genus Tadarida; species Tadarida brasiliensis. Next base: position 35,573,084 of record CM061261.1, on the reverse strand, counting down.
CACTGATTCCTGTCTCTAGCAGTCAAATCACCAGACTCTGTTGGTTCTCTCACTGGTCATTGTTAAAGTTTTGAATTTGGGTTTCCATCCTCAGCTCTCTTCTCTTCCCATGACTTTTTTCCTTAGAGAATATTCACTCTACTATATAGAGGACTTTCCAAATTTCATTCTCTGGTCTTGTTCTGACGATTGTATACTAGCTATCTTGACTTGGATAATACATAAGCATCTCAAATCCAATGTGTCCAAACCTAACTCCTCACTTTTCATCAAAAGTGTGTGATTCCTCCTACATCTCCTTGCCATAAGTAGGAAATATAACCATTCAGTCTCTCAAGACAGAAATTCTACTTCCCATTTTTTATTTGTGTCACCACTGCAACCACCTTGGTTTTAACCAGAAATTAGTTTTAATGGTGTTTTATTTGGTGTTTAAATATTTGGATGTGGATTCCTTGGTGGGGAAAAAGGAATCCATGCTGCATTTCCTTTCACCACAGAACCTGCCCCTCTCCACGCCTCCTACCAATGCCACTTACCAAATCCATCTTTCCTGCCTGACCCTATAAAGAATTTGAATTTATTGCTTAATTTTATGAACTTAAACCACTGCCTTGGACTTCTCTACCTGGGATTCAAGTCCCACATTTACCTCTCTCCAATTCATCCTTCACATTGATACTAGAACTTTCCCTCTAAAATACAAAGTGCAAAACTAACCACTTCAAATGCCCCTCCCCTCATTATCTACAGGTAAAGGGACTACAGGTGGTCAGGACTGCTTATGATGATACCCCTGCTTTTCCCTATAGCCTCCTCTTCCACCATCCTGCCTTCTACTTTGAACTGTTACAGAAAATGATCTTTTGAGTGCAACTTGCACTCAAAAAGTAACTTCCCATTCTGAGCGTCCGGGGTATTCATCTCACCTCTCACTCTCCTATCCACCTTCCTGTGGAATTCCTCATCACCCTCTTACTTTTTGCTGAATTGTCACTTATTCTAAGTGTTTCCCTAGTATTCTTCAGCAGGAATTCCCAGCTTGGTTTGCTTCATTATGTATGTGGATCACACTACATTGCAATTACTCATTTAGTTCTATCTCCCCCACTCAATAGTGAGATTCTTTGGGGAAGACATTCCATTTCACCCCTTCTAGTATGCTAAGCATTCTTAGCAGAGAACTTGGCAAACAGCAGGCTCTCAATAAATGTTGAAATAAACTGGTCAAAAATGAGTCCCCAATCTCCCTAAGTACTTTCCAGACATGATGATTTAGTAATTTGTAATTTCCCAGCAGACATCTATGTTCTTATTGCCCCGCAACAAGGAGATGGATCAGCTTCTCCTCCCTAACTCACCTGCCACTTAGCCAATTTCCAAACCTAGGAACATAACAAATTACCTCCCCCTCAACAAGTCTCCACAGCCAAATAACCAAGAGCTTTGTATTCTACTTGCTGCTTATCTCTTGCCTCCATGTCCCCCTCCTCCTCTCTAGTATCACACAATTTTTTTTCCTCACCAAGTCTAATGACCACTGTGTCTCCTCTTCTACCCCTATGCAAGCAAAGTGTACTTAAAATGAAAGTTTGGTCATATCACTCCTTCAAGCCCCACAGAATAAAGGCAAAACTCTTCAGAATAGTCTATAATCTTGTTGCTCAAAGTGTGGTTAAGAGACCAGAAGCAGCATCACTTGGGGGCATCAACTCACCTGCTGAGTATAGAGTCCTACTCCTGACTTGCTGAATCAAAATCTGTATTTTAACAGGGAATTCATATGAATATTAGTTTCACATCATAAAAAGACATTGATCTGAGACCTTTCATTAAATGGTCCCTGACTCCCTCTGCCACTGCCTCACTGGCCACTCTTCATAGACAGAGAGCTCTCTACCTTTAGAAATGAAATGGCTAAGAAGACTCTAGAACTCAGTAGGTCTTTAAGCCTTCTATCTTTTTTTATCTACTTCCTGTTCCTCCTCCACTTACTCCTAAACTGATTCTCCTCTTTTAGGTCTTAGTTTTATCAAGGTTCTCCTAACCATATACCCTTCTCTTTTGTCCCTTTAGTCCCATAAAATATTATATTTTGGTTTGTAATTTAAAGAATCTTAAGGCATCAGAATTTTTATTTCATTCAACTTTGTATTCCAAGTACCTGAAGCAAAGCTAGGCGGGCTTTAAAAATGTTAATTGAGTTAAACTATAAATGAGGGTCAATAGTCTTGATAAAGTAGGTTGGTGTTTTCTATTCTTTGCAGGTCAGTTTCTTCATACAGAAAATAAGCACACATTTTTTCTTTTACTGCAATAATAAAAATAAATGGAAGTAAATAAATGAAAACTAAACACAGACATCCTATTTCAAGAAATAATCTTGTGGTGACTCTGGCAATTTTATTTGAAGAAAGATCAATTCAACTAAAAAGCACTACTGAGTGGAAGAGTCACCTTGAGATATTTCTGAAAAAATAACTCATTGTAAAAAGGAATCATTAGACCAGATACGTTTATACAAGTTTCAAAGTGGGAAGAAATTGCTATCTTGGATAATGATTTTGAGTGCCTGATTATGTGTGCATTTGTGGAGGTAAGAGTGGGAGTAAGGGATTAAAATCTTTGACCTTGTGAGCAGTTACTGTCACAAAGTAGGATCTGCACAATGACCACATAGTAATCTAGAAACCAAAGTTATCTCTATGGGTAAGAAAGTAGTAGGAGTACCACTTAAAGATTATTTAACTCTTTCAGAGAAAAAAAAAAAGTCACGTATTAATTCTCTACCTGCAAAACAATGAAAAGGAGGAATAGCTTTTAAGTGTTCAATTGGCTAATCTTGAAAAATTAATTTGTAGATAATACAGTTTCACTAAATCCCATATCTTAATTTCAAGGCAAAATGTGTCTGAATGGAAGACTTTACCTTAAGGTTTATGAAATTGTTTCTCCTTATTTTTAACAGCTATCTAGATATAATTTACATATCAATTGCACTTGACTATTTTATTTATTAAATGAGGGACAAAGTGAATCTTGAATAATTCATATTCAAAATTAGTACCAATTGTAACAGGAAAAACATCTACAACCAGTGGTTAATAAATAACTTTTCAAGTTTTTCAATAATCAAATCACAGAGACTAATTCAATCTAAAATGTATCTAATACTCAGCCTAGACAGAGGATCTAACAATTAGGTATGACAAGTAATTGGCAATTTGGCAAATCAGCTAGTTTCAATTTTATCTGGCTATTGAAAAATAATGTATGTCTTTTACACATAGAAAAGAAGAGAAGCTTCTTTTTTCTTTTCAGTGATTGGCCTTTTCTACTTTAGATCTCCTCAGTTGATCAATGGCTCAAGTCATTTCACAGAGAAGAAGTACCCCTAAGCCACTTTTTACATTGGCTAAAGGAAGAGACCAAAATGAAAGTTTTTTGAGGAAAGCACACTGAAAAGCACCAAAACGAAAACAAATAAAAAGACCCTCATCTAAATGCTTAGAGAAGAGACTGCCAGCCTCAAATGTGCAGTATATAATTTCCTTCTTCTCAACTGTAGTGAAAATGGAATATGAAAACTGATGGCATCTCCACCAAAACAACTATGTCCCATACCCACTGTGTATTCCATATTGAGATTCTAATTTTGATTTCAAATTTATTGATTAATTCAATATTTATTGTGCACTTTACTAATTGGTAAGCACTATCCTAGGTGAAATAGAGACAACAGCCAATTAAAAAAAAACAAAACACAGTGCTTATGCCCTGGCTGGCATTAAGTGATTAGGGCATGGGCCTGTACACCCGGAGGTCACAGGTTTGATTCCCATTTGGGCTCATGTGCTTGGGTTGTGGGTTTGTTCCCAGGGGGGTGTGCAAGAGGCAACCAACAGATGTGGCATCGATGTTTCTCTCTCCCCCTCCCTTCCTCCCTTCCACTCTCTCTAGAGATCAATGGAAAAAGGTGTCCTCCAGTGAGGATTAACAACAACAAAACAGTGCTTACGAAAGTCCTTTAGGAACCCAAGGTACAGAATAATTTTTTAGTATATACCATATACTTCTCCAATCTCTCAGGATTTATAGGATTAATTCTTTCTGCCAATATTTAACGAGGACATACAAAATACCAGGTGATACAAAGCATAAGGACTATAATGAAAAATAAGGCAGCTCATCTACCCTAAATAAGCTTTGAATGTAGTGGTGGAGACAGAAAAGTAAACAACCAATTACAATAAAGTACAAGAAACACTTTGGGTTAAATAAGCCAGGCAAAGAGAGACAAGTACCATATATAATTTCACTCATATGTGGAATCTAATGAACAAAATTAACAAGCAAAACAGAGACAGACTCATAGGTAGACAGCAGGCTGACAGCAGGGGGTAGGGGCTGGGGGATAGAGGGATTGAATAAAAAAGAAAAAAGGGGGGAGAAAAAAACTCATGGACACCAACAACAATGGGTAATAAGGGAGACAAATGGTGATGGACAGAGACTTGACTTGGGGCGATGAACATACCATACAGTGTACAGATGATGTCTTGTAGAACTGTGCACCTGAAACCTGTATAATTTTGTTAACTGGTGTCACCTCAAAAAAAAACAAAAGACCTTTAAAAAATTCATTCATTCACTCACTCATTCATTTTTTTTTAAGAAGTAGTTTGAATAATACTATATACAGAGGAAGGACAGTGAAGAGCAATGAGGCTAGAGAAGTAATCACAACAGCAGGTAACACTATGTGCCAACCAAAATACTAAGCACTTCCAAATATATAAAATCCCCATAGTAATCCTACAAGGGAGGTGATTATGATCAACCTCCTTTTATAAACTGAGAAATCTAAGGAAGTCTAAACTTACTAGAGGTCACAGTAAAAGGGTGGAGCAGGGATCTGAACCAGTTATGTGCTTCCAAAGATCTTGCAGGGTCATAAGAAACCTTTTATATGAGTTCAGTCCCTTGTCAAAGAAGGCCTTTTAAAGGTTAGGATGCCAAAAGAGCAATTTGATCAGATTTGCCTTTAGAAAGATGGCTTTGATAAGGTATGGATGGGATGCAGCAAGACTTTAAAGACAGATAGATGAGTTATGAGGGTGCCATTATAATCCAAATAAAAAAATGTTTAGAGTCTGATCTCAGGGGTGACAGAAATAGAGGCATCAAAAAAAAAAAAAAAAAAAGGCATTTTAAAGAAGAAATTTTAATAATTTAGGACCTGCTAGAAGTAGTTGTTATTAGAGAGTAGTATATGATAAATTGAAACAACTCCAAAATAAGGGTAAAGATGAACAGGCTTTTAGAAACCAAGACAGTAAGTTTAGTTTTGGCCAAGTTGAGTTAGAAATAAAAGTGTAATAAACTTTAATACCTTATGGTCATACACTGAAGTCTCAACTTTGAAATGATGTTGGGTATTTTTAGAGTCACTTTAGTTAACAAAAGTTTTAACTACTTGTGAAAGTCTACTGATTGAATTTGAAATTTTTCATATTTTTCTTAAATATTTTACATCTTATATACTTCCATAGCTCACCGTATAGGACTGATAACGAGTCAGTTAATCATCTAGTAAAATCACCTCAATTTTTTCTCTCAGGAAAACAGAAATAGTGCTATTCATAAAACTGTACCATACAACCACACCTAAGATAAGTAAATGATTTGCAAAGGATTCTCAACCCATAAGAACAAACTTATAGGCCCTCTAATATTTTTAAACCACTGAATAAAATAATTTGTATAATCTTGCTCATTTTCAAAGTGTTTCTATCCTTAGTCTCTTTCAATTGTTATACTAATCCTATAAATTATAATAAAAGCAAAATAACAGACAAGTCTTTTGAAATTTATAGATATGATATACAGAGCCATAACTCATAAATCAGTTTATGGTTCATGCTGTACACAAATACATACTACAGACTTGATTATAATATTTTATAAAAGTGTTTGAAATTTAGAAAATACTGGGTTTCACAATCCTTTGATAATAGTTGAAAGAAGAAAAACATGATAATACAATTTATTTAAGTTTATAACCCAGTAATAAGATAACCAGAGGAATTTATAATTATTCAAGCTGGAAAGAGTTGGTAGAGACAAAAATGAAAAGCAAATACAGCTTCTGCCTGTGAATACTGGGTTCAATGACTTGACATGAGAAATTTAAGAGTAAAAATTCATCTCTGCACCACAGATATGTTTCTTCCTCGAGTAAACTATGATTAATTTTTTTAAAGTCATATACAAAATTCCATGGCTACAATATAAAATAAATGTAAGGCTTTTGTTTCCTTCAATATTACAACAGCTGACTGTTTCCTGACATCTGCATATTTATTACCTGTCACTTTGCTATATTTTGACTTGTTATATTTAAAAACTTACACCCTTTAAATTCACAATGATAACTGCACAAGCCTAAGACAGCCATAGATATTTGCTATTGTAATGATTTTCCTTATGTAGCAGTAAGCAGGTCTTAAAGAAAAAATACTCTAATATTCTAGTAGTTCAAAGTAATGCCCAACTTTACATCCACATATATCACTATATTAACTCCGTCCCCCCAAAAAGGTAAAGCTCTTCAAATCTCTCTTATGCAAGGATTCTTTATTTATGTAATCCTATTTCCAGGAAAGCCCTCTGAATTTATGTGTCCAATTTCCTTATCTTACAGCTGAGTAAACAGAGGCCCAGAAAACTTTTGATCAGAACAGGTCCACGATACCTAGTTCTAGTCAGTGTGTTCTCCAGAACAGTATTCAAGTACCATTCATCTTTTTCCTCTGTATACAGCTGAATGCTCCCCATTTGCTTGCTCCTTTCTAAGAAGGGGTACAGAGAAAGGATACAAGCAAATTCAATTTTGGGGGGCAACTTAGTGTCTCAAATGTAAAAGTATTGAGGCTAAGAAAGCAGGTTAAACTGAAACTAGTCCCTATAATAAGAATTTGGACCACATTTCAAATGTGCACACTAACCCTGACTCATTATCTCCTATAGGTAAAGATGGCTTCTATCTCAGTGTTCTTATTGATAATAATCAATGCTGCATCCCTTAATTCATTTCACAGTATGGCAGATTATGCATATCACTGACCACAATAAGTATTTTTACTTATCTCTATTAAATTATTCTATAAAGTTGTAAGATACAATAAGATTGCATTTAAGTACTTTTTCCATAATTCTTAAACTGGTCCTCAAAAATTATAAGAGTAACACTTTCACTGAAACCAATATGATAATATAAAAATATGAAAAGGAAAAAAAAGATCATCCCCATTCCTTCTTTATTTTCCATCCCATATATCAAGGTAATTAGATCCTTTTTATTTCAAATATATACAATATGTTTTATAAAAACAAGTTTTTAAAAATAAGATTCTCTGAGTTATAATTAGCTTTCCTCATTTATTAAAACATCACAGACATTCCTTTAAAAATGAACACACAGGCTCCAGCTGGCTGGCTCAGTTGGTTGGAGTGTTATCCCATACATCAAAAAGCTTGCAGGTTCAATTCCTGGTCAGAGCACATATCTAGATTTCAGGTTCAAAGCCCAGTCAAGGCACAGATTTGATTTCCAGTCGAGGTGCATACAGGAAACAACCAATCGATGTTTCTCTCATATCAATGTTTGTTTCTCTCTCCCCCTTCCTCTCTCTCTAAAACTCAATAAAAACATATACTCAGGTGAGGATTAAAAAAAAAAAAAGAACACACAGCACCCATTTTTTAAGAGCTCCCCATTATTCCTGTTTTGCAACCATTCTCTCTCTTGATGTACAATGAAGTTATGTCGAGCTTTTTGTCACTACCAGCAATGCAGTGATAAACATGTTTGTATAATTATGTCATGTTGAAACAAATTCACACGCTTACATATATACATATAATCACTGAATTAACAAGAGGGCACTCAGAAGACAACCCAGTGTATGAGAAGGGCTTTCAATCAAGAACCCTCTTTGGAGAAAGGCCCAGGAGAGCACATTCTTGACAACTGAGATATTATATTCAAAATGTATCACAACCTGTTCTAACAGTCTTTTAAATAAGGAAAGACTAAAGAATTAGGAACAAGGTTCAGAGTTCATATTATTAGCCTGGAGAACTGAAACAACCAATTATAGGTTCAAAAATAAAGTCCCCTTGTCTTCCAAAGAGAAGCTGCCTAAAAGTATTATTACATAATTTAAAAAAAGAATTATAAACAAATAAAATTTAAATTTAAAACACACACACAAAACAAATCCATAAGATGTTTCCTATATAACATAGATAAACACTTAATTTCCAATAATTGAGATAAATTCATCATTTAGGATCAGGATTTATACCCAAGCCAAACAACATTTAGTAGAAAATTAATATACATATTTATATTACAACATATTTACTATTTTAAAATTTTTATTTTGTCATATAGAGTAAAATAAGATCAGTTAAAATCTCAACAAAAACAGAAAATCATATTATTACACACCACAAATAGCACAATTATTTACGTGCAAAAAATAAAACCTGTTTATCAAGCTCTCTATAGATATTAAAGAAAACTGACCAGAATATGATCATATTTCATCTTGAAAATATAATATTTATTGATCAAAAAACCCCTACAATGGTTGGTTTTGAGCTCTACAGAATTTTAAAAACAAAAGGGGTAACTTGTAAACTTGTAGTGATAAATAAATTTACTTTTTAGGTTTTGGCAGACACGATACATTTTTATTCATGCTTGGAAACACTGCTGGAACAGAAGCAAGAGTGCCATCTCTCTCAGACGATAAGGAGTGGTTCTGAAAGTAAAAAGAGTTTATGATACCCGCACACAGCAGAGACAGAGAATCCTGGGACTGAAGTATCAACTGTCTTTCCACATTAGTAGATGGTCAATGTTTTTCCATTGGGATCCACAAAATTCAGTCATTTCTTAATGTTCCTCCTTCTCAGCTCTCCATGTTCACTCTATGAAGTCATATTGGTGTTAAACACACAACAAAAGTACATGTTTCTATCACCCTTTTGGTCTGTTTGCCTTCTTGTCTGAACAGTTATTTCCTTTTCCTTCTTCAAAACAGATTGTTCTCAAAGGAGTCTTCAGTGAATCTTTCTTGATAAAAAATGGATTGGAAGACAAGATGGGAGAAAAGAGCTCTTTTCATTGTGATCAACCTATAGGGGAAAAAAAAAGAAGAGAAAATGATACGAAGTTATCCAATAACACTTCTGATTTTCACTGGAAAAAAAAACAAAAAACTTTCACTTGGTCAATTTTATTGGCATATCTTTATTCACATCCTCTTAATTGAGTTGTTACAAGTATATGTTCCAACTGCTCCAAGTTTTCAAAACCAACTTCCCCTCACATACTCATACATACTTCTTATATTATCATGTAAAAAGCACAACAGAATGAACAATAATCAGAAATATAACTGAAAATACCATTTCTAAAATCTCAAGAAGTATGTATCTAGAAAATCTCTATGAAATTCCCTGGCATATGGTTTGAAGAGGAGTATCTTTGTGCCATATTTTTAAGCCACACTGACACTAGAGCTATCTTGGAAGCCATTCACTGAGCTCTTGGCACTTAATTCTGCTTATTCTAGATGAAAATCAATAATTTAAGTCTTAAAAAGCTCCAGTTAATTAACAATCTAACTGCTAGCAGTGTTAAACATTTTCATGCCTGAGAAGTCAGTTTCAAATGGTTAAATAACCAATGAAGAGGTCATCAAATTAATTACAAAGAAGGGGTTCAAACATATACTCAAAATATTTAAAATTAAATACAGTTCACAGATCTAAAAAATTTCCATTGGTTTCTAAAAGTTGCTGATAGCCCTGGCCAGTTTGGCTCAGTGGTTAGAATGTTGGCCTGTGTCTCAAAGGGTCATGGGTTTGATTTCCAATCAAAGGCATGTACCTGGGTTGCAGATTCAATCCCCAGTCCTGGTCGGAGCATGTGCAACAGACAACCAGTTAATTGATTGTCTCTCTCACATCAATGTTTCTCTCTCCCTCTCTCTCCCTCTCCCTCCCTCTCTCTCCCCCTCCTCCCTCTCTTCTACTCTCTCTTTAAAAAAATCAATGGAAAAAATATCCTCAAGTGAGGATTAACAACAACAACAAAAAGTTGCTGCTAGCTAATACTACTAGGTCATCATGCTATGTTCCTAAGTGTTCTTGGTGAATCTTATTACCACAGAAGTGAGTCTACATACAATTTCCTTTATTGTGAAGCAAAAGTTGTACAAGAGCAGAAAAAGAAATACAAAAAAGATGCTAGTATTCTTTCCTAATTATTTGATCACCCTTACAACAGATACTTCCACCCCAACCTTCCCATCTCCCCAACTAACCATTCCCACTCCCTTCCAGAAAAATAATTATTTTATCTAACCAAAACACAGCAACTAAATAAAATACATAAGAAGAAGAATACCTGTAAGATTTTTCTTCCCATGAATTGTCCCAGGCAAGGATCCTCAGGCACTCTCTCCATGTTATCCTCCACCACTTCTTCAACCATTAGAGATGCATCCTGAATGATGGTGGAGGGTTCAGAAGTTTATAGTAGATGTGGCATATTGAGATCAAGGATCATATCCATCTCCTCACAAAAAGGGATGGGGCCTTTCAGGTGGTCCAGAACACCACTTCACACCTCAGTGATTATATTACATATTACTATTCTGATATTGAGCAATTTCTACTCTCAACCCAAAAAATCCCATCAGGATATACTTCAAAATCTTGAATATGTCATGCTCCTTATTTTCCCTTTGCTGTTATTATTTTAATTTATTTACATCCTGGCTCATTCAACAAAAGATGTTGGGTTAATATTATCCTTTATTAATAAAACAACACCTAGAAGATATCCTTATTTTAAGGTATTCTCTACATATCTGATCTCTCTCATAAAATCCATATGCAATGAAGGAATTAGCCACTCCTACTCCGATATTCTGAATAAAAAAGGTTAAAAGAAGTGTGTGAAAATACACATCTATGACAGCCTAGGAATAGTGAGCAGAGATGATTTCTAAGAAGTAAAAGAAAAGTATGTGTTACAAAGAAAAAACTGGACTTGAGACTATGTAAATTAAAGTGGCTTAGGTAATCACTGCTACCCTCATGTTGCTCTCTTCCCTCTCCAACATAACTTTTAGTGCTTCATTTTTAAATAAAATAGACTCCTTATAAAACATTGTTTTAAGAAAACCATGTTAATATCTCATGTCCTTCTATCTTTCTTGTGCATATCTGAACATGCATATATTTCTGACCACAAATATCAGTGTTCTTACAACTTGCTTTTTTATCTTGACCATTTTTTCACATGATGCATATCGATCTCACTCATATTTTCAAATATTCATATAATACTCCCTTGCATCTAGGCACTGTGCTCTACTATTTCTTTGATCATTCTCTCCCCTCCTATCTCTTCGGAAAATGGAAATACTTGATCTGTGAACAAAAAGGGGCCTGCTAACCTGACAAGCTCAGGGAAGGCCTGCGCGGCAGCCTTGCAAACTCAAAGATCTAAAATAATCACAAAGGCTGATCTGAAATTAAAACTTTTTTTAAAAAAAAGCAGTTTATGGTATCTATCATTTTACTTTTTATCCAATCCCAGAGGTTTCCCCACTTTGCTTTCTCCTGCCTCCCTAATCTATCACCAATGGATTTCATGTAACCCACTTACGTCTCTTCTTCTGATTGTAATGTATAAAATAAGGCACAAAACTGCCATTCTCTGAAGCATTATCTCAATCTGTTGAGATTTTGCTTTCTGACAAGTGTCAGTTTGACTCAAATAAACTCACAAAAATTCTTCACAGGTTTGAATGTTTCTTAGGTTGACAATTCCATGCCCATGTCATTTAAACATTTGCTCATATTTTCTATCTCGATTTTTTTATCTTTAGGTTACAGGATGGTTCCCCAACTTTCCTTCTAAACCATTAATTCAGCTGAATTTCAGCCCTTCAACATTTTAAAATTTTAACAATCAGATTTTTGTTTCTGAAAACGCTGTAGATTACTTTTTTCAGAACAGCCTGATTTATTTTAGCTGTTTAATCCCCTTAAATCTCTCTGAAGACACAAATTACACTTATGAGAAAGTATTGGTTTCCTTACCATTACCATCTATTATCAAACTGCTTATTATAAAAGAATGGCATCTTTTTGTCATTTAAAATTAAATTTATAATGAGTGAATCTGAGCATACGTTTATATTTTCAAAGACATTTATATTTCATTTCTAAGTCAATAAACACTTAGCAATGGCCTACCATAAACAAAAACATTTATGTTACATCTACTGCCTGCATCATTCTCATTCTCCAGGGATCCGTTTTTCTCTTCATATTCTATTTGTATTGTTGGTTTTCTGATGATCCTTAGTATTCCAATTTGTGAGTGGTGTTCTAGAGCTAGGTAACTGGCCTAGTTTTCTCCAGTAGATAAGGCTGTCCCTCTCTGAAGGCATCTTCCTGAACGAGAGAGCTGATTTCAGGATGAATGTAAGTGGGTAGAGCATATCAAGAGGCATGTTTTATTTTATAATGTGTGGTCATAAAGCAGGTTGTAGGCTGGAAGCCCCAAGATTGCCAATTCAGGAAGACTCTACTTTTCAGGTGGACCATTAATGCATTTCGTATATGTGGAACCATTTTGTTTCCCTTTCCTTCACCTCTACTCTGTCTTGGTAGAGTTCTCAGGCTCTGCTCTGTTACTCTCTCCAACCCCATTTACCAGAAGCCTTCTTCAAAATCATTATCTGCAGAACAGAAGCCACAACTCTATCTTAGACACAAATACTATTCCCAGCTGGCAACAATTCTGTACAAATCCCAGCTGGTACAGTTTTTAAATTAACTGCTCTGATGATTACCCCACAGACCACTCTAAATCTTTGAAAATGTAACAACACAAATGGAGTTTCCTGAGGTCCACTGAAGAAAAACTTTTCAGTTGTGGTTTTCTCTGCTCTGTTTCTGTGCTCCTTTCATTCCATCTGTTTTCTATATTCATGGAATCTCGTCCCCCTCCCACAAATGTGCTACACCAATGTTACCCTTTCTTGCTGCCCAATGCTGTTATAGGCCTTGTGTGTGTGTGTGTGTGTGTGTGTGTGTGTGTGTGTGTGTGTGTGTGTGTGTTTTAACAGAAATACATTTTTAGTCATTTCAAACACATATAGAGAGTTGGGAGAGCTGATCTTTTTGCCATCTTTTAACAAAAGGCTCTTCAAATTTTTAACACGTATTTCCACCTATATACCTTTAAACATATCAAGAAGTAAAAAGTATCCACTCCAATAATTCTGTAAGTAGAAATCTTTGCATAGCATAGTATGTGTGTGTTTTTCCCTGTGGTAAGGCTTGGGCCCTTATTTATTTCTATACTTATTTACTTATTATTACTGACAGTATTACAGATGTCCCCTATTTGTCCCCTCTTTACCCCTCTCCACCCAGCTCCCACACTACCCCAGGCCTTCGCCACACTACTGTTTCCATGGGCTATGTATATACGCATATAAGTTCTTTGGTTAATTTCTTCCTGTCACCACCCCTCTACCCTCTGAGATCTGTCAGTCTTTTCCATGCATACATGCCTCTGAACCTATTTTGTTCCTGAGCATTTTATTTATTAGATTCCACATATAAGTGAGATCATGTCATATGTCTTCCTTTGACTGGCTTATTTTGCTTAGCATAATAATCTCCAGATCCATTCATGTTGTCACAAAAAGTAAAAAATCCTTTTTTACATCTGCCTAGTATTCCACTGTGTAAATGTACCACAGGTTTTATATCTACTCATCTACTGATGGGCATTCAGTTGTTTCCAGATCTTAGCTATTGTAAATAACACTGCTTTGAACAAAGGGGTGCATATATTCTTTCTGATTGGTGTTTTGGGATTCTTAGGATATATTCCCAGAAATGGGATCACTAGGTCAAACAAAAGTTCCATTTTTAATTTCTTTTTAATCCTCACCCACAGATATTTTTCCATTGATTTTTAAAGACAGTGGGAGGAAGGGGAAGAAAAAGAGAAAGAGAAAGAAATATTGATGTGAGAGAAACACATTGATTGGTTGCCTCCTGTACCCACCCTAACCAGGATGGGGAATGAACTTACACTGCAGTGTACTAGGGTTCTCTTTTCTCCCCATCCTCACCAGCACTTCTTTGTTTTATTGATGGTAGCCATTCTGGCAAGGGTGAGATAACTCATTATAGTTTAATCTGCATCTCTCTGATGATCAGTGATGTTAAGCATTTTTTCATATGTCTACAGGCCACCTGCATGTCCTCATTGGAAAAGTATCTACTCAGATCCTTTGCCCATTTTAAATTGGATTATCTCTTTTGTTGAGTTGTATGGGTTCTTTACATATTTTGGGAATTAACTCCTTATGAGATGTATTACTGGCGAATATATTTTCCCATAAGGTGGGATCCATTTTCATTTTGAGGTTTCTTTTGCTGTGCAGGAACTTTTTAGTTTGAAGTAGTCCCATTTGTTTATATTTTTCTTTGTTTCTCTTGCCTTAGGAGATAGATCAGTGAAAATTCTGCTCCATATGACTGAGATTTTGCTGCCTATGTTTTTGAGTAAAATTTTTATGGTTTCATGACTTACATTAAGTATTTTATCCATTTTGAGTTTAATCTTGCGTATGTTGTAAATTGGTGGTTTAGTTGCTTTTTCTTTAATGTACTATCCAATTCTCCCAAAACCATTTATTGAAGAGACAGTTTTTACTCAATTGTATGCTCTTGCCTCCTTTGTTAAATGTAATGGACCATAATGGAATGAGTCGATTTCTGGGGTCTCTGTTCTGTTCCTTTGATTTATATGCCTGTTCTTGTGCTAGTACCAGGCTGTTTTGATTGCAATGGCTTTGTAGTATGGTTTGATATCCGGTACTGTGATCCCTCCTATTTTGTTCTTCTTTCTCAAAATTGCAGGTCTTTTTGGTTCCATATAAATTTTTGGAATATCAGTTCTAGATCTGTAAAATATGCTGATATTTTAATAGGGATGGCCTTGAACCTAGATTGCTTTGGGAAGTATGGACAATTTTTAAAAATATGAGGGAGAGATAAAAACATTGATGAGAGAGAAACATCAATCAGCTGCCTCCTGCACACCCCCTACTGGGGATCTAGCCCGCAACCCAGGCATGTTCCCTGACTGGGAATTGAACTGGTGACCTCTTGGTGCATGGGTCAATGCTCAACCACTAAGCCACACTGGCTGGGCTGTATGGACATTTTAATGATGTTAATTCTTCCAATCCATGAGGATTGTATACACTTCCATTTGTTTGTATCTTCCTCTATTTCTTTTTTCAAAGTTCTATAGTTTTCCGAGTTCTGGTCTTTTACCTCTTTGGTTCAGTTTATTCGTAGGTATCTTAATTTTTTTGTTGCAATGGTAAATAGGATTTTTTTTAGTTTCTCTTTCTTGGTGTTCATTATTAGCGTATAAAAAAATGTCATCAATTTCTGGATGTTAACTTTGTATCCTGCTACTTTGCTGAATTCATTTATTAAATCTAGTAGTTTTTTGGTGGAGTCTTCAGGGTTTTCTATGTACAATATCATGTCATCTAGGAATAATAACAGTTTCACTTCCTTGCTCATGGTGTATGATCTTTTTTAAAGTATTTCTGGATCCAATACACTAATACTTTGTTGAAGATTTTAGCATCTAAGTTTATCAGGGATATTGGTCTGTAATTTTTTTTCACTGTATTGTCTTTATATGGTTTTGATATCAGGATAATGCTGGCCTCATAAAAAGAGCTTGGAAATGTTACTTCCTCTTGAAGTTTCTGGAATAGTTTCCAGAGGATAGATGTTAGTTCTTTGAATGTTTGGTAAAACTCGCCCGTGAAGCCATCCAGTCCAGGACTGTCAAACTGTCTGGATCAGGGCTTTTGTTTGACCAGAGTTTACTGATTACTGCTTCAATTTCATTAGTTGTTATTAGTCTATTGAAGTTTTTCTGATTTTTCCTATTTGAGTTTTGTAAGATTGTATGTTTCTAGGAATTTGTCCATTTTGACTAGGTTGTCTAATTTGTTGTCATATTGTTGTCCATAGTATTTTCTTCACAACAGTTTGCATTTCTGTGGTGTCCGTTGTTACTTCCCCTTCATTTCTGATTTATTTGGATTCTCTCTCGCTGTTTCTTGGTGAGTCAGGCTAAAGGTCCATCAATCTTCATTATATTTTCAAAAAAACAGATTTTGGTTTAATTGATCCTTTGTACTGATTTCTTTAGTCTATGTCATTCTACTCTGATCTTTACTACCTCCTTCCTTCTACTTACTTGGGATTTTCTTGTTGCTCTCCTTCTAGTTCTTTGAGTTGTGGGGTTAGACCGTTTAAGATTTTTCTTGTTTCTTGAGGTCAGCCTGCAATGCTATGAACTTCCCTCTCAAGACTGCTTTCACTATTACCTACAGATTTTCAGTTGTCATGTGTTCATTTTCATTTGTTTCCAGGAAGTGTTTTATTTCTTGCTTGAGCTCACTGATAACCCATTCATTGTTTAATAACATGCTATTTAGCCTCCAAGGGTTTGAATGTTTCAAGTGTTTTTATTGTAGTTGATTTCTAGTTTCATGCCACTATAATCCAAGAAGACAGTTGACATGATTTCAATCTTCTTGAACTTGTAAAGATTTATTTTGTGTCCTAACATGTGGCCTATTTTTGAGAATATTCCATGTGCACTTGAGAAGAATCTGTATTCTATTGCTTTGGGATAAAAGTTTCTGTAAATATCAATTAAATCCATCTTATGTGTTGTTTACAGTCAGTTTCCTTGTTGATTTTTTGTCTGGAAGATCTATCCAGTGATGTCAGTGGGATGTTAAAGTTCTCTACGAGAACTGTACTGGCGTTGATCTCTCCCTTAAAGTACTCCAAGAGTTTGTTTGTTTGTTTTCATATTATTTCGATGCTCCTGTATTGGGTTCATATATGTTTACCAGGGTTATATCCATTTCTTGGATCAATATCTATAGTATAATGCTGTGACCTTCTTTGTCTCTTGCTATGGCTTTTGTTGTGAAGTCTATTTAGTCAGATATAAGTATGGTTACCCCCACTTTTTTTCTCATTTCCATTTGCGTGCAAAAACTTTTTCCATTTCTTCACTTTCATCCTGTGTGAGTCTTTAGTCTTTTATAGACAGCATATATGTGAGTCATGTTTTCTTATCCATTCAGTTACCCTGTATCTTTTGACTGGAGGACTTATTCCATTTACATTTAAGATTATTTTTAATAAGGTCTTATTTATTGCCATTTTTAATACCTATGTTCCTCTTTCTATATATTTTTATTCTTCTTACAGCAGTCCCTTTTAACATTTCTTGCAATGCTGGTTTGGTGGTAATAAAATCCTTTAGCCTTTTTTTTGTCTGTGAAGCTCTTTATTAAACCTTCAATTCTGAATAATAGCGTTGCTGGATAGAGTAGTCTTGGTTTCAGATTCTTGCTTTTCATTACTTTACTTCATGTCATTCTCTCTGGCCTATAGTGTTTCTGTTGATAAATCAGCTGACACCCTTATAGGAGCTCCCTTGTAAGTAACTGATAAATCTGTCTCTTGCTGCTCTTAAGATTCTCTCTCTGTCTCTAACGTTTGCCATTTTAATTATGATGTGTCTTGATGTGGGTCTCTTTGTGTTCATCTTGATTGGGACTGTCTATGCTTACTGAACTTGTGTGACTTTTTCTTTCACCAGGTTAGGGAAACTTTCTCTCATTTCTTCAAACAGGTTGTCTATTCCTGCTCACTGTCTTCTCCCTCTGGTACCTCTATGATGCAGATGTTGTTCCGTTTCATATTGTCCCAAGGTCCTCTTAAACTGTCCTCATGTTTTTAAAGTATTTTTTCTTTTGAAAGTCTGAGTGATTTTATTTCTACCTTGTCTTCTAATTCACTGATTCAATCCTCTGCTTCTTTTAATCTACTGTTAATTCATCCAGTGTATTCTTTATTTTAGCTATGTCATTCTTCATGGTTTCTATATCTTTTCATGCTGTTGCACATTCTAAAAACCATTACTTTATATTTTGTTTCTGATAACTTACTTGCCTCCATTTCATTTACCTCTTTTTCTGTAGATTCCTCCTGTTCTTTCATTTGGGACCTGTTTCTTTGTTTCCTCATTTTTGCTGTTTCTTTGTGTTAGTTTCTGTGCATTGGGTAAGACAGCTATGCCTACCATTCTTGGTGCAGTGGCCTTCTTGTTGGACCCACTGATGTAGTCTCCTTGATCTTCTGAGCTGGGTGCTCTAGGAATGCCACTTGTGTTTGTTATATGGGCCCTCCTGTTGTATTTGGATCTTGACTGCTGTTGTCCCATTCATGGATGGTCTCAACCCTCAAGCGTGTTGACTATGAGGCTCCACCCTGACCAAGTTGTGCCAACTGTTATCCAGGTACTGACAGAATAAAACAAGACAAATCAAAACCAAACCGAAAACAACACACACATACACACACAAAACCTACAACAATAAAAAACAACCACCAAAAAAATTACTGAAAAAGAAAGAAAAAAATACTAAAAGACATGACAGCCTTGCTGGTATGGTTCAGTGGATTGAGCACTGTCCCATGAACTGAGAGGTCCTCGTCCAATTCCTGGTCAGGGCACATGCCCAGGTTGAGGGCTCGATCCCCAGTAGGGCCATGCAGGAGGCAGCTGATCTATGCTTCTCTCTCTCACTTTCCTTTCTCTCTAAAAAAATTTTTTAAAAACATATTAAAAAAAAAAAGACACAAGACCAAAAGAATTAGAGGAGAAAAAATAAAAAAGAGAATTTGAAAGAAAAAAAGTAAAAGAAATAAAATAAGAGTAAAACAATATACATATGAAATAATTTTTAAAAGTAATAATGAGCCCAGCCAGTGTGGCTCAGTGGTTGAGCGTCGACCCATGCATCAAGAGGTCACTAGTTCGATTCCCAGTAGGGCACATGCCCAAGTTGTAGGCCAAATCCCCAGTGAGGGGCATGTAGGAGGCAGCCAATCGATGTTCTCTCTTATCGATGTTTCTATATCTCTCTCCCTCTCCCTTCCTCTCTCTCTAAATATCAATAAAGAAAAAAAAATTTTTAAGTAATAATAATAAATAAAATAAAATATAGAATAGGAAAAGAAAAAGATAAAACAAATTAAAAATAAAAATAAAGCCCTGGCTGGTTTGGCTCAGCGGTTAGAGCATCGGCCTGCAGTCCAGAGAGACCTGGGTTCGGTTCCCGCTAAAGGGCACGTACCTCGGTTGCAGTTTGTCCCCGGTCCCAGTTGGGGTCGTGTGGGTGGCAGCCAGTTGATGTGTCTCTCTCACATCGATGTTTCTCTCTCTCTCTTCCTCCCTCTCTCCCTCTCACTCTATCTAAAGATGAATGCAAAAAGTGTCCTCAGGTAAGGATAAAAAAATAAAATAAAATAAAAATAAAAAAGAAAGGAGAAAGAGAATAAAAGAATAGATAAAAGGTAAGAAAGAAATAAGAGGTATGAAAGAAAAAAGAAGAAAGAAAAAAATATTTGGATTGCTACTTGTGGAGTTTACTGGATTTTGCTCTGATGTTAGTGAATCTGGTCCCTTGGTATGTGAGTCCCAGGTCTCCCATGAGGTTCTCTAGTGCAAGCCAATGTGTATCACTGTCCCTGCCTGGCCCTTGGCAACCTCACTGAAGCACGGCAGGGCGGAGCCACAAGTAGTCTGGTGGGTGGGGCCTCCATAGCCCAGAGGCTAGGTCACCCTTGGGTCTTGTACCATGAATGTCCCTGTTCTGAATTGCTCTCCCTTCCCTCACAAACCTGCACTCTACTAGGGTACCTGGGTCCTGGCCAGGATGGTTTAAACAGCTTCACATTAGTGGTGGTGCCCATAATTTGTAGGAGGTGAGATGGGTAATTCCTCTCCTTCCAATGCCTCAGCTCTGCGTGGCTCGCTGGCACCACCTACCGCCACCCCAAGCAGGAGGGGATTAAAAAACATCAGCCCTAATTGGTACTCTAATGTTTCAACATGGTTGGCCCCCACTAGGCAGGGCCTCCATCCAGGCTCCGACCAGGCCAAATGTCCAAGAGTCCTTTGCCACCAGACCCAGCTGCACAGCCACAGATCGCCAGCCCAAAGCTGTTCCTCCTTGCCTCAGGTAACAGCAGGGTGGGACAGAACCAGCCATTCCACAAGTGAGGGAAGGATCACTCCCCTATGCTTGAGGTGTGCAGGACCAGTCCTCTTTCCCTGGCTGCACTGTCTAGCCACTATCCCGCTCTATGCCAAAAGTTCTTCCAGAGAATAAAGGGTCCCTCAGATTCACTGCTGAGTGTACCAGACTCCTCCCTGACCCCAGCGTCCTCTGCTTGGTCCTTCCCTCAGACATAGATGGGGGCAAACTTCCCAGGCTGGTGTTGTAACAAAGCAATCACTCTTTGCCTGGGATGGTGTAGTCTGATTCTCTCAGGTGGACCAAATCATTACTGATTCCCACAATCCAATGCTACATGGCTTCCCTTCCCTTCCTTGTTCTAGATTGGGGATTCCCGTGTGGGTCTGAAACCCCATGCTCCCAGGGGGCTGGGGCTGCACTGCCACACCTTCCCTCTGGCTTCCCAGCCAGGCAGCTGCTGCACAGCTGCTCAAGTTGGCTCACTCTCTCCACATCTCTTCCTGTCACATCACCATGCACCCAGCTCATAATATTTCTGATCAGCTATACTTCAACTGGTTTTTCAAGCTGAATGTTCTGCAGTTTAGCAACAAGTCCTGTCCAGTGCTGGGAGCAAGTGACAGAGCTTTACGCTACCTTGCAGCCACCTTGGAATCTCCTGGTTTTGCATTTTAAGCTCCATATACGTATCATATTTATATAATCTTTTGTACCTTGATTTCTATACAAGGATTATATTTTTAAGTGTATCCATTGAATATGGGTATCATAATTCACTGATTTACTGTGATTCATAGTTAAAAGTCTTGCCCTGGCTGGTTTAGCTCAATGGTTAGAGCATTGGCCCGCGGTCCAAAGGGTTTTGGATTTGATTCCGATTCAAGGGCACATACAGTTGTCCCTTGCCACTCTGTGCTTCGATTTTCCGCGGCTTCACTCTAACCACAATAGAGGGACAAGGGACAACTGTATACGAAATAAAGACTCCTACTTCACGGAAATTCATTTGTCACAGTAGAGTCTGGAACTGATTAACCGTGATAAATGAGGGCCAACTGTATTTCAACATGGTCTTCATCTTTTTTTTTTTTTTATTCCTCACCCAAGGATATTTTTCTACTTATTATCAGATAGAGTGGGAAGGAGGGAGAGACAGAGAGAAACATCAATGTGATAGAGTCACATCGACTGGTTGCCTCCCACATGACGCCAACAGGGCCAGGACGAACCGCAACCAAGGTATGTGGCCTTGAGCGGAATCAAACCCGCAACTCATTGGTCCGTGGGCCAACGCTCTAACTGCTAAGCCAAACCAGCCATGGCTCATCTTCATCTTCTTAAATGAAGGTCCAGATTGTTCAGTACTGATGGCTGATACAGGCCACTGCTTTATTTTCTTCAAGAGCCTCCCCAACTCCCATCATGCCCATAATGTAAGGCTGTGGGACTCTGTAGGTGGGTTTTGCCCTTAGTGTGATAAAGGGACAAGACCAGCAGACAGATTTTTCTTCAAGATCCACTGATTTCATAGTCTTCTAATAACCTTGATGCTGCCCACAGGGCCACTTCTCTGCCCTAACCCTGACATCTCTAAACTGGGTGAATTTCTGAATTATTACAGAAGCAAGTACATTTTCTACTCAGAAATTCACATATCTTCCTTATGTTAAGTTACAAATTGTTCAGTGTTAGTGGTTTTTAATAACCTAATCTTGTCAGTCATATTTTCCAGAAAGCCCCCAAATTTTCCTGTTCTCCAGAGCGGCTAGAGATTTTTTTTCTTATTCTTATATTTATCTTGTCACTGAAATTTGGACTTGGCTTGCTATCCCCACGACAGCTACAACAACAGAAAACTGAGGGGCATGTCCTTAGAAAAGTCTCAAACATTTACTATCACATATCTAAAAGCCTCAATTTATAGTTTCTTCCTTCCCCAACATTTTAGTAATATTCTTGCATACTATCAGCAAGCCCCAAACCCCCCCCACCAACTCTTTAATTTCTACTTCTAGTTCATCTTACTAAGGCATAAGTAAAGAAATTTGAATATAGAAGTTAGAAATTTTTTTCTTTTATCGTGCACAATTAACTTTATGCAATCATATTCTTATTTGTGAAAGCAATTAGCCAAATTATAAAAAATTTGCAAGCTATACAGCTTTAAAGATGAGGTGAATTAAACATGCTTGAAAGAACAAATATATAGTGATAAATCAAGAAACTTAGACTAAGGACATGAAAACCTGAGAATTACGCCAATTCTAACAATTGTTATTTTTCTTCTTCAGTCAAGTCTAAATGGCATAAAACCAAAAGAACAAAATTTTTTTTTCTGATTTAATTTTCTAAACAGAGAACATACTTTATACTCCTCTCTGTTGTTGGACAGAAAATTCCACACAGAAAATATACTCCAGGCAGCATGCAAACTATTTAATTTGCTGCCCCCATAATTACCCTATTAAAAAGTTCTCTGACACCCACAATTTCCATCTGGATACTCTAAAAATGCATTAATTTCACTCTAAGTCAAATGATTACTGTTTTCATGGTCACACTTTTTTTTTTTTTTTTTTTAGAGACCAAATTTGTTTCTTTTTAATTTTCTGCTTCAGAGAGGAAAAGTAGGGGTAAAAATAATGTTTTACCCCTGAAAGTGACAGGTTTGAACTGCTCAGGCCAACTCATGTATCCATCCTGCCCAGCCTCAGCAGCTTGCATAGCAAGTACTTGGAAAACAGCAGTGTGGTTTCAAGCTAGGAATCACACGCTAGTCCCTATGGCCCATCTCATAAAAAGAAGCTGCTGCAGGTCATTAATCTATCCACAAAAAGAAAACTTTCCATGATTTTTAAAAATGGGAAAAATCACAGTGAATTCCCTGATCTTGTGAAATAGAAGAAAATGTCACCTGCTCTCCCCTTTTCTTCTTTTCCTTTTATAAAAGGAAAAATGTTTTATATCATTTTACTATTAGTTAGATATCTATAAAGTAACACATAAAAAGCTGGGGTAATTCCATTCTCTAGAAGCAACCACTGTTAACAGTTTAGTGCCCACAAGTTCTTTTTTTATATTATTAATTTATTTTTGTTACAGATGTTTCTCCTTTTTCACCCATTGACACCCTCCTCTCAATCCTGCCCTCGACCCCCCAGCATTCTTGTCTATGTCTAATGGTTATGAATACATGCATATAAGTTCTTTGGTTTATCTCTTCCTTTCCTCCATACCCCTCTTCTGAGGTTTGTCAGTCTGTACCCTACTTCTATGTCTCTGGGTCTATTATGTTCATCAGCTTATTTTGTTCATTATATTCCACAAATAAGTGAGATCATGTGATATTTGTCTTTCTCTGCTTGGCTTATTTCGCTTAGCATAATACTCTCCAGGTCCCTCCACGTCGTCTCAAAGGATAAGAGATCTTTCTTACAGCTGCATAGTATTCCACTGTGTATATGTACCATAGATTTTTTATCCATTCATCTTTTGATGGACACTTGGGCTGTTTCCAGATCTTAGCAATTGTAACTAGTGCTGCTATCAACATAGGGGTACATACATTCTTTCTGACTGAAATATCAGGCTTCTTAGGAGATATTCCTAGAAGTGGGATCACTGGGTCAAATGGCAGATCAATTTTTACTTTTTGAGGAAACACCATATTGTTTTCCACAGTGGCTGCACCAGTCTGTATTCCCACCAGCAGTGTGCTATACTACCCTTTTCTCCATAGGCTCGCCAGCACTTGTTGTGTGGTGATTTGGCAGCCATTCTGACAGATGTGAAGTGATACCTCATAGTCATCTTAATTTGCATCTCTCTGATGGTTAGTGACTTTGAGCATTTTTTCGCATGTCTCTTGGTAATGATCACATTTAATAATAAAAAATAAGTGGCACATTCAAGCCTTAATCTCAGTGTGGCTCAGTGGATTTAGCACTGTCCCATGGACTGAGGAGTCTTGGTTTGATTCCAGGTCAGGGTATATGTCCGAGTTGTGGGCTCGATCCCCAGGGGGAGGGGTGGTGCAGGAGGCAGCTAATTGATGTTTCTCTCTCACATGGATGTTTCTATCTCTCTCTCCCTTCCTCTCCCTCTAAAAATATCAATAATAACACATTTTTTAAAAAATCATTTCTCGCTGCTCATGGCAATAGAGTCAAAATTTATTTTTAAAAAATAAATGCTTTTATTGTATAGCATTACTGGTAAAGACCCACAGATACCTTAGTGATCTGGTCTGAAAAGCAAGTTCATAGAGATGAGGCTAATAGTTATAAAATGTAGTTTATGTTCAATATGTGGTTGACCCTACTAAAAAAATGAGACTGGTTAAAAAATAAGTAAAAAAAAAAACAACAGATTTTTTAAACTGTCAGTATATTGTACATGCAAATTTGGAACACAGATGGAATTACAAAGAAATAATTTTTTTAAATGGTGTAACGTGGTATTTGTTACACATCTACTTGAGGAGACAAAGTATCTGTCCTCACAATATTCAGTGATTATTGCCAATTTTATTTTCCACAACTTTACCTTTTCTAATAGTTGTTTATGTTTTTAATTAAAAATAAACATCATGGCATTATGAATAATAATCTATAAAAATTGTATAATGCATAGCATAAAATATATTTTTCCAAAAATCAAATATAATTAATAGTAAACACATAAACATATCAATAATGTTTTTAGAAAACAAAGGCAGCATGAACAAAGTATTTCAAGAAGATGTAGAACCAGAAGGTCTGGGTTCAAATTCAGACTTTGCCATGCAATGGCAGTGTGACCTTGGGCAAGCTAACCCCACTGTGACCTCATTTGTAAAATAAGACAGTAGTACCACCTACTCCTACTAACAGTACCTACCTTCATGGGGTTGTTTAATAATTACATATGTTAACATTTGTAAAGCACTTAGGACTATATCTGACACATATTCAGCACTTTATAAGTATCTGTTTTTAAAAAGAAAGAACCTTTCATAATTCCAAGGGAACATTTGTTTCCCTTATCAGTAACCTCAAATAATTCTTAGTCTATCGTCACTAACTTTCACCCCTCATCTCCACACACACAGACAAACACAGGTGGTTTGATCACAGATTAGCAACATCACTGACTTAAATTCAGAAATGAAATATCCATTCCTTTGAGCTGAGTAAAGCTCAATTAAGCTATCAATCAATAAAGTATATATCTCTTATTAAAATTAACAAATAAAATTTTACATGCCCATCATGATGAAATACATTTGGTATCAGTTTTATAATTACATGAAAGGAGCTGTTACTAATTACTAAACAGGACTTTGTGAAAAATTTTTTTTAACTCTTACAACTAACGTTTTTTAAATTTACATTCTAAAATAAGAATAGAAATGCAATAAAAGAAAAATGAACAAGACAAAAGCAAATATTAATACAAAATAACTGATTCTATTCACCAATAAAAATATTTGCTGAAATAAAATTTTACTGTAGGATTTTTATAGAAATATTGTAAGAGTCCAGCTGGTGTGGCTCGGTGGTTGGGCGCTGACCCATGCACCAGGAGGTCACCGGTTCGATTCCCAGTCAGGACACATGCCCAGGTTGTGGGCCAGATCCCCAATGGGGGACATGCAGGAGGCGGCCAATTGTTGTTCTCTCACATCAATTTTTCTATCTCTCTCTCCCTCCCTCTTCCTTTCTCTCTAAAATCAATAAAGGAAAAAAATTTAAAAAAAAAGAAATATTATAAGAGATTAAAATCCCTTCAGCATTTTTATTTTGGCCAAATCAATGAATCTGAAATTAGTAAATTCTACACACTTGCAATCATGTTTCTATTGGTCATGATTTGTTCATATTTTTTAGTGTACATACAACAACACTTAAAAAAGCCTCCAATATATCGCAAGCTACTCAGGTGCAATGCTCTTTAAAATAAAGGTTAGACTTTGTCATTTAAAAAATATATTAGAACCCAGCCGGGTAGCTCAGTTGGTTGGAGTGTCGTTCCCTGTACCAAAAAGGTTGCAGGTTCAATTCCTGGTCAGGGCACATACCTAGGTTGCGGGTTCGATCCCTGGTCCAGGCACATACAGGAAGCAATTTATCAATGTTTCTCTTTCATATCGATGTTTCTCTCTCTTGCTCTCTCTCTCTCCCCCCCTCCCTCCCTCTCTTCCTCTCTCTATAAAATCAGTAAACATATCGTTGGATGAGGATTAAATACACACACACACACACACACACATACACAGATATACATATATATATATATATCCCCTCATGTGAAATGCATAACTTTTTCAAGCTCTATGCACCTAGGCCATGATAAGGATCTCAAGGAGGATATGTACTAAATGGATACCAAGAGCCCACCCAGATTACTCTAAAATAAAAAGCTTAAAGTCTAAAGTGAAAGGTAAATTTACATTACTAAAGCATGGAAGATGACAGTGAGTGAAACTCTCTCTCCAAAATTTATTTTCTATAAGATACAATGGAAAATCTCTATTCAGAAAAAAATTTTGTGCTTATGGGGAGTAACCACAGGGGGGAAAAAAAAAACCTAAGACAGACTTGTTAATAATAAGCACAGGCTCCTGGGCCCTAACCATATCAACTGAATCAGAATCTGTATTCTGAATCTGAATCAGATACTGAATACATTTCATAAATAGTAAATATAGTAAGCAAAATTATACTGAAAGCCGAACAGATTCCAGTCATTGTGCCAGGAACTGAACATTATTAAAATATTAGTCTGAGTAAATCTCAGCTGAGAAGACAAGTAAAGACTACTACACGTCATATTGAATTCAAAAGGCAGAAACTGTATCTTGTACACTACTGAATTCCTGTCAACTGTCTGAATGATTTCAAAAATGGGTATTGTATGCTAACCATTTTTTGTTTAGCTGTACTACTTTACCCCTGTTTTCCTGAACAATGAATTTAAGAGCTGACAGAAAAAAAGAAAAAGTTTGAATAAGCTTTCACTGTATTATACAGTAAAAAATACAAATTACTTTTAAGATCAACAATATAGTGACTAAAATTTCAGAACAAAAAATTTTTGGTAATTCAGAAATCATGTGTGAAATATCAGTATGTACTTGAAAAGAACTCAATAAATGGCAACCTGTCATATAATGATCCTTTTAGGTTGACTACAATTATATTTTATGTTTAGTAACTTCCTTATAGGAGTTTTACATTACAGATTAATAATTATCCTCACTATACAAATAGAAGAGTTTAAGAATAAAATGTTTGCACAGCACAAATACTGAAGTAAAAGTTAGATTTCTTAACCTTCAAGGTAATGTCCATTTATTAGATAGACTGCTTTCCTCAAAATAAGTGCCACTAAAAGATGAGGTTATTATCCTATTAATTGATACATAAATAAATCTTATTAAAGTCAAGAACATGGCAAAATGCCTGCTATGAGCTCTATTAATTAACTCTGTAATGATGACCTTAGGTCAAAGCAAAAGAAAAAAGAAATAAGAGGCACAAATATTAAGAAACTATAAGAACATCATTTGAAGAAGGCTTTAATGTCTATCTAGAAAATCCAAGAGTATCTCTTAAAAGACTGTGACTAATAACAAAACTCCAGATCAGTATTGAAAAATCAACACTTCCTTATACCTCATCAATAACTAATTACACAATTAAATGGGAATAAGGATCCCAATTGTAAATTTTAAATCTATAAATATCTAGCAATAAGCCTGACCAAAACTAACAAAATAAGGCGAAGAATATTATAAAACATCGCCTAACCAAATAAGAATGTAAAATTGCATATAAAATATATACATACACAATCATTAAAAACAGACAATAGGTAAAACAAAAAAATCTGCAATACATATAACTAAAAGTAATTTCCTTAATGTAAAATAAACTCTTAAGGGATTCATAAGAAAAAAATATCATTTTTTATAATAAGCAAATGATATTAGAAAATAATTCATTAAATAAATATGCAATCCACTTAAAACAGTGCTTGGCCCATAGCAGGTGCTTAAACAGAAAAACAAATGGCTAATAAACTTATTAAAATATTATTTAAATAATATTTTAAATTATTTAAATTATTTGAACATAATTTAAATCATTCATGGGAATATAATAATGATTCAATACTTTTAAATTGGAAACTAAAAATGTATGTCAACTGAAAACCTTGAGCCTTTTGACAAAGAAATTTCATGGCTAGAAAATATTCTCATGAGATAAACATACATAAGAATACAGAGATAAATATACAAAGACATTCTGTAATTAATGGTTATACTAGCTAAAACAAAAATTGACATAATCAAAATGCCCATCAGTAAGGGAATGATTAAATAAAATCACAATACATCCATACAATATAGACTATGAAGCCTTTAAAAATAAAATCAAGTACATCAGTAGATTTTCTTATGGGAGGATTTCCATAATAGATTATGAGGTAAAAAAAAATACAAAAATTAACAGTATTAGAGTATGATCCTGTATGTAGAAAAGGATAGAAGAGTTCTAAACACACATTTATATAAAGATTTTCTACAGCATAATCATGAACATGTACTGATTCAACAATTTCACTTTTATGATTCTATCTTATAGAAATTCTAAAACATATACACAAGGATTACAAACATATTCATCATAAGCTTGTTTGCAATAGCAAAAAAAACTGTTTCCATCAAGGATAAAATAATTTCCATGAATAAATTTAAGTAAATTATGGTAAAACATAAAGTCATTTGAAAGAAAAAAAACAAGGAAACGTCAAAATACAGTATAAAGTGGAAAAGCAAGCATCATGTATATATAAAGTTAGTTTCTATACTAAAACTAACAAAATATTATATATGAGTAACACATACAGTAGTATTTATAAAAGGGTAAGAGGCAGCAGGATTAAGAGAACAGATACTAGTACCAGACTTACTAAATTAACCATACATTTAACCTCTCAGCCTCAGTTCCCCATAATTATTACTTACTTCCTAGGGTTTTTAGGTCTTCATAAAAACTCCTTTCTATTTGTAAATGCTTAGAACAATGCCTGACACATTGTTGCATTAAATAAAAATAAACTAAAAACACATAAAGGTCTAGAAAGATAATTACCTAAATACTATCATTACTTACCAGTTTGAAATTCTGTGTTTGGGGAAGGGGAAACTATAATTTTTTTTAACTCTATATGTTTTTATATCTTTTTAGTGCTTTTCAATGACCATGATTTAATGTATTCCCTTGTTTTATAAAACTATAACAAAATATAAATACACAGATATATAAATGTATAGTAATGACCAACTCTAATAAAGTAATGCTTACAATAAAAATTTGATTTATCATTAGCTTTAATATATTCTTTTTAAAATAATTATTTAATACAAACATTTAAAGGAAAGTTACAAGTTATTTACTTGTAACTAATTAGAACTCATTTTTAGAAGTAATTACGAGCCTTAAGTGCTAATGTCAATTTGCAGGCTCATTTCAGATGTCAGAGCATTTAAACAATTTTTTTATCAAAGAAATAGAGTTCAATCCATATGCACACTGAGATATTACAAATTTACTTTTTTTTAACTTTTTTTTTCTTAATTGACTTTAGAGAGAGAGGAAGGGAGAGGGGGAGAGAGATGGAAATATCAATGAGAGAGGGATTTGCCATCTTCTGCATGGCCTACACTGGGGATTTGGCCCACAACCTGGGCATGTGCCCTGACCAGGAATCGAACTGGCAACCTCCTGGTGCATGGGTCAATGCTCAACCACTGAGCCACACCGAGCACATTCATTTACTTTTAAATAAAAAGTACTTCATATAGTACCAGAGAAACTAGAGAAGTCTCTCTCACAGAGAGAGATACATATTTAGAGTAACAGTACAACCCTCCCTAGAAAAAAGACATTTTTATCCCATTGTTCCCATTATCATGAAAAAGATATATTTACCAAGTATAACATTCCATGAGCACAGTTAAATAGTCTTTAAAATTCCACCCTGGAGCTATTAGAAATCTATGAATGGTCAAAACTAAACTGAGAGTATTATATCAATTATGTCACTTTTCAGTAAAAGTAAATCTCAGATAACTTGACATCTATATTTGAGTATACAGAAGAAAATAAGAAAAAAAATGTATGTATGCCTATCTCTCTAAAAGTTGGCTGTCCTTCATCTATTTAATTTGCTCCTCAAAGGTGTGTAGCAATCCTGGTAATGACCATTTGAGCCACTAATGGGAAAGGTCACAAGATTCCTTATTTAGCTGTTTAAGTCCTGATAATTCCAAAGAGTTTGGCCACGAGTACTGTCCTAACAATAAAAACAAAGAAAGGAGAAACGGAGAGTTATTTTCATAAGCCTTTACTTTAAACTAAAAATAAAGTTCACAGTGGCCCCTTTCACCAACTAAACCCTGAGAGAATCAACAATTGGAATTTTCCTGTGCCTCCAAGAAAATCAGGTAACTATATATATAATTTTTTTTTAAATCCTCACCTGAGGATATTTTTCTATTTATCATCAGATAGAGTGGGAGGGAGGAAGAGAGAGGGAGAGAGAGAGAGAAGAGAGAGAAACATCGATGTAAGAGAGACACATTGACTGGTTGCCTCCCATACGACCAGACCAGGGCCAGGACAAACCACAACCGAGGTACATGCCCTTGACTGGAATCAAACCCACAACTCAGTGGTTCACGACCTGATGCTCTAACTGCTGAGCTAAACCGGCCAGGGCAAGGTAACAGTATTTTGCAATGAAATCTGCAAAATACAAAAGTACTAGTCCTTGAACTCATGCACTCATTGTGCCAATTAGGGCTTCAAAGTACACCTTGGCTTAGTGTGATTAATCACTTAATTAGAAGAAGAACGTGATCTGCATTTAGTTCTATCTTACATTAAAAAAAAAAAAAACACGGGTGCTCCAATCACCAGCTGAAAGTATTGATAAATTACATTGTCAAGGATCAGAAAAGGAAAGACAACTTACACAAGGTTACATTATTTTAGAATAAGAATCTCACCCTGGCTGGTTTGGTTCAGAGGTTAGAGCACTGGCCCTTGGATGGAAGAGTCTCAGGTTCAATTCTCAGTCAAGGGCATGTACCTGGGTTGCAGGTTTGATTCTGGTCCTGGTTGGGGTCGTGCTGGAGGAAACCAATTGATATGTCTCTCTCACATGGATGTTTCTCTCTCTCTCCCTCCCTCCTCTCCACTCTATCTAAAAAAGCTAAATAAATAAGAATCTTAATGGTCAGAAAGACACATTAGAAAACATCTTGTTCAATTACCACCCAGTAAAGAAAGTGCTTTTACTAAATTTGACTGATTTTCATCCAAAATCTTTCTAAACACTTCCAATGGGGGGGGGGGGAATTACTATGTCAGAGTTCATTCCATTCAGAAGCAACTAATAGTGCTTATAAGTTTTTTACTCCAACAGAATCATTAATACAAGAGAATTATAAAATTTGGAAAATCACTAATTGTTATTTTCATATGGCAGACACAATCTCAAATCAAGTTTGATGGTAGAATCCCCTCTTTGTTGAGGTAGTCTAGATTCTTGAAACACTGACTATATCTGAATCCAGTCTCCAGGGAACAACCAGCAATCTGAAATCCATGGCTTGCCCTAGAGAGAGACCACACTAAAACTCACAATTATTAAACCTCCAAAGGCACATATATCTTCTGCCATGGCATGCACATGGCCAGGCATATGAACTTTCATTGAGCTCTATTTATTATATATATTTTAGTACTTGTTTCATCAGTAATCTTCAACTTGGTTCTAAATCCAAGACTTAGGTAAATAGTAAATTGTATTTAAATCCTTATTTTGAATACTTACATGAAAATTCAGTAACTAAATATTTCAGAAAAGAAGACAAAGACTATATGAAGACTTTTTCATATAAAAGACAATCAGAGAGGGAAAAAAGAAAAAAAAAAAAAAGGAAAAGGTTGGCTTTGGCTGCTACTAGTCTGTAACCCATCTCAAAGTATCTGTCTACACTGACCAAAATGTATTTAAGTAAAATCCATATTTATTAGTATTATTAATTTAATGGGTTAAAAAGAAAACTGGTAGAATCTGTGGTGAAATTACAGTCTTAAAATACACAGTAAGAACTTTTCATCTTTTAGTCTCCATGCCAAGTCATGTTTATATATATAAAAAGATGTGGGTTTTTTTCCCCATTTCTGGTACATTATTTTAAAAACAAGTTTAAATAGAAGGACAATTTACACAGCACTTAGTCGTACACACTACAATGCACAATAAAACTTATTTATGGATTGTTAAAATAATCTTGGAAAGTACTTAAAAAGACTAACAGTGAAATAAAAGCAGAGGACAAAGCCATGGAGTGAATCTTGCATTCTCCATTTTAGAAGTTAACATTACGCCACAAATGTTTGACTAAACCAGTGCTCACACCTTCACATAAAATATCATTACACAAAACTTTTTCAATGGTACAGTAAATGCCATTTATTCTCAAAATTCTTATAAGTTATTTAGCCTATTAGCTTAATTCTTCCACGAGAAAACAAATTATTTGTAGCCAAGTTCTTTTTGAAGCAAACTGACTACACCCCAGTAGTAAAGGGCTTAAAAATGATATAATATTAAAATAATTTCTTACAGTTGCTTTATGTGTCAAGAAACAATAATGCCAAAGTAAATGCATTCAGAATGGCAATACTTTAAGATTTTTCAACACTTCAAAATATTATTATATAACAGGCATAAATTTTTACATTTACACTCATTTAACTTAAGCTCTGTTGACATTTAAGCTCACAGAAATTGAAATCATGAAGTTTAGTTACTAAATACTATCAATAATAATATGCAATGCTGATGAATACACATAACACTTGAATGCTCATCTTTGTCTCAGTTTATCTATGTAATAGTTCAGTAAAGTCTTTATTGAAATTTATCACCAAGCTACCTAGCTTTTAAAACTTAATAGAACCCACCTTATATTACAGACATGTAAAGCATTTGTTACCTACATTAAAAAGCATCTGTCTTATATATTCCCACCAGCACTGTAAGAGGGTTCCAGTGTCTCTATATCCTCATCAAAACTTGTTTTTATGTCTTTCTGATTCCAGTCACTTTAGTGGGTGTGAACAGGTATCTCACCGTGATTTTGATTTGTATTTCTCTAATAGCTAATAACGTTTTGAGTTGTGTTTCGTGTGCCTCTTGGCCATTTGTATACCTTCTTTAGAGAAATGTCTATTCAGATCCTTTGCCCTGTACACATGTTATTTTAACCTAAAAAATAGTATGAAATATTTTAAAGCATAGTAAGTAAATACCAGTTGAGAATAGTAATCTGACTTAATTTCTAACCTTGTCACTTTCACATGAATCTTTAAAATACAATGAAGAAAAGGTGGGAAGAAAGGAAATAATGCATAAATATAACATCAGACAAATAATTTATCATTTGTTCAAGTCACAGAGCAAATATTTCCTGAATATCTACTTTGCATCAAGCACAATGCTAGATGCCAGGAATATAAAGAAGAATTGAAACAACACCATTCCTATTTTCATGGTAAGTACAATCTTATAAGGAGATTGGACACGATCAGATAATCCTAAAATTGAGTACATAAAAATAAATTTATATAAATGTTCTATGAAAAGGAACATAGCTCTATGAAAGCATATAACAAAGGAATCTGTTCCAGAGTAAGAGTGCAGGGAAGACTTCAGAGAGAATAGAAGAGCTGTAAACTGAGAACTGAAAGCTGAGAAAAATCAGGAAGGTGGGAAAAGTAGTGAAAACACTCAGAAAAAAGACCCAGTATAGTAGGAGGGAGCAGAGTACATTTAAGAAAGAGAAAGGATAGTGTGGCTAGATGCAGAGACCAAGAAAGGAAGTGGTATAATAAGAGGCCAAAGAAGAGAGGGACCAGATTAATTGCTCCAAGAAGTTAGAGTGGCAAAACAGCTTGTTTTTTTTTTTTTATTAATTTTAAGATCATGTAAGAGGAGGGAAAAATCATTAACCACCCAAGATAAAAGATTTGTATCTAAGAAGCTGGGGTGTTTTGCTCTGAGTCTTCTGCTTCTGCAGATAATTTTACTTTTAAATTATAGTGTTGAAAACTGAGTATGAAAGTATAAAAAGGAATCAATATCAAATGATTAAATAGGAACCATTCCTTGCCAATATTTTTATCCCTACTGAGTTCCATCCTGTTTTAAATATCATTTTTCTAACTCTTTAGTCATTTTAAATTTCAGAGAACCAACTCTATCTGAAAACTGGTAAGAAAGAAGAAATATAGCATTTCTGCCTTTTCTGTATAAACTGTACTGCATGAAAACAAAGTTGATTCAAAGAAATTTCTTTATAGAAGTCCAACTAATAAATGAAGAATGAATGATAATATTAAAATAACACTATTTTATAACCCTTAAAAAATAATGATCATCAACAGCTACTAAAATCATTTAGGTGAAAAGCTGATAGCGAACTTTACAATGGATAAATTAGCCTGATAATACTTCAACTACTGATCAGTTTTATTACCACAGAGAGAAACAGACATCACATGCTTCCTAATATTATGCAAAAGAAAGGACAATAATCTATACAGTATTCTTTTTAAAAAGTTAAACCCAAGTCTGATCCAGCCTCTGTATTTACCAGCTCATAAGAAATACAGGAAATAGAGAAACATGTTAAATGACACCACAAAGATGCAGTCAGCAAAATGTAAAAAATTCTGTAAGACCAACAACATATTTTATTCATCAAATAAATTACAAAGCAGGGAAAGGACAGAGAAAAAAATAAATTACAGATTAAAAGAAACTTAGGAAATATATCAATTAAAAGCTATATGTGGACCATTAGATCTTGACTCAAGCATACTAACTGTATAAAAAACGCAAAACCCTTTATGACACAATGGGAAAAATATGAATGCTAATTGGATATTTAATTATATTAAAGAATTATCCATTTTTAGGTGTAATGATAGTATTGTGGTTATATTGAAACAACAAAAATGTGTCCCTATCTTTTAGAAATTCATATATATGCATACTTACATATATTTACAGATAGAATTGATGTGATGTGCAAGAATTGCTTGAAAATTGTCTGGGAGAAAGGTACAGAGAGCTCTGGAACAGATGAAATAAAACTGGTCACGTATTAACTGTTGAAACTGAGTAATGGATGCATAAAGCTTCAATATACTCTCTATTTTTATATATATTTTTAAATGCTCATTTTAAAATTTGAAAAAAAATTGAAAAGCAAGAACACCCTCAGTAGACTGTTAACCTCTGAGGCATTCTTATTTAACATACTGATTGAGCCTACCTATGCATGAGCATTATTCAAGGTGCTAGAGGTACAGTGTAATAAGAGAGACGAGCATTTTTAAATGCCTTACAACAAAGCAACCAACAAATAAAACAGAATTATGACATAACTGGTAATACAGAGGAAGAAGTAATTAGAAGCATATAATTCCAGAGATTTACTAATAGTATTTGATAAATATGAACATGAATAATAAACATGGAGTTCTGTTTTGGCTATTATCTCCCATTCTTTTCCACTTCTAATCCATAGCTTTCCAATACTACCAAAATAATAAGTCAAAATAAAAATACAGGATGTGGCAAAAGTAGATTTACAGTTGTTCATATGGAAAATAATTAATAAACAATAATACAAGAATAAACTGTTTTGCATACTCACAACTGTAAACCTACTTTTGCCCCACCCTGTATTATCTATTTGCTTTCTCCTTTCTACACAGACATTGATTTTATATTGTTTGGAAAGTCAAAATACGACTAACACATTCAGTATCTCATTAGGGAACAACAATGTCAGACGTTACTCAATGTATCTTACCTGATCTGGGAGATATATTTTGGTGTGTAGTATCTCTAAAAATATCTAACACTGGGTTCTTAAAATCCCAGTTGAACCCTACACTAAAATGCTGAACGTTCAAGTAGAAGCAGTCAACATAAAGGCCAAGGCTCTATGCAGAGGTGAGCCAACCCAACATTGGGCAATGCAGCCTAGGTATCACTACTACTTTGTCAACTATTGTGGCAGCAACAGGAATCTATCCCTGTATCTCAGGAAGCAAATTTAAAAAAAAAAAGAATACCATGTACTGCATCCTTAGAAAACTGACCAGCTAAAACTGTAACCAAGAAAGAAAACCAAATGAATGAAGCACTTGAAAAAGAGAGGTTTAGTAGCATAAAAAGTGAAGCTGAAGTATTCAATACCAGTGTCTCATAAACAAAAGAAATAACTGATACTCAAACATTAAAAGGCACACAGCCCTACGTCAGAAAAGGCCCATAATCCCACCCTTTTGATCTCTAGCTCTGTATTCTTTTCATTACACAGCACTACCTACTCTTTCAATAATGTCTTAATTAGACCATTATTAAAACAATTTGTGTTTAGTTAAGACACTGGACAAGCAGGTCAGATGTGTACATCTCAATCAGCTAATGACCCCATTAGAACTCGGGGTAAACCCACTACCCCACTTGCCCAGGGGCACATGTTTCCAGGCAGAGAAAGGTCTAAAAGAACCCACATGATTTGCTTTCTTAGAAAAAATTCTGTTTAAAGCCCCAAACTCTCAGATAAATGTGTTTTCTTCACAGATACTAAAGCTTCATTTGGCTGCTATTTCCCACAGATTTTATCCATGCTAATCTTCTTGTTCTGGGCCATAATATCCTGGATAGTTCCATCAAAGACCACAACCTGTGAAATCAGCATGTTCCAAGTCCCTTCATAAAGTTACCTTTCTTTCTTAACTGTTAAGTATCCTAAAAATCACCCTATTTCTTTTAAACTTGACATCCAGACCATAAACACCAATAAATGTTAACTCAGAGATAAACACATTAAACATACATTAAATGTATTAAAATGTATTATGTTGTTTTTTAGAATTTTCTTCCATGAACCTTTGTAATACTTAAAATTTCACTTACATTCTAATACATGTATTTTCCTTCAAATAATCTAGACTCTCATTAAATCATAACGAGTTTGAGAGTAAATTTGTCATACAAACACTTTATATGTACACATAATACCAGACCACATAAAATACATACTCTTCTCTAGAATTATGTGAAATATTATTTGGTTTTTCTCTATTCTTCTTGATGCACTGTCTTTGAACTATAAGAAATCCAACAAAAATAAACCTAATCAAAACAAACTCAAAGGGCCACACCACCAAAGCAGCAATCCCTAATGTCATTTGTTCCAAAAACTACTGCAAAGTAGTTTTTTAAAAGTACCTATAAAAGAGTACCATAATATAATTGTGGTGTATTTCAGAATGGTTAGGGTTAGGGTTAGAATAAAAATAAATAAGTAAAGAAATAAAGAAATAATTTTTTAAGTTAAAATAATACATAATAGATTGCTAAAAACAAGTAATTACAACCAACAATGATTTCAAGTAGCAAAATTATCATCTATTTACTGAATGCCTGTTATTCATTTTTGTCAAAAAGTGTCCTACAGAAGTCATTAAAAAATGGCAACAGTATCTACCTGAAAAATATTCTGAGAAACTTACCATCATTTTGGCTCTTCCCCTTTACCTCCTCCTTCCACGACAGGATAGCGTTCAGAGGAACATAGTCCCTCGTGTATTCTTTGCGTCTTTCCTCTAGGGTCATCTTCAATAAGCGTTCTTGCAAAATAAAAGCAGAATTTCCATTTGTACTTAACTTTTAAAATCAGAAATTATTTTATAATTTAAATATTAACCATGTTAAACCACCAAAAAAAAAACACAACAACAACAACAACGTGGGCTTGAGAAACACCAAAATGCAAATCTAATGTTCTATATAAGCGTTAAAAGGTGTCAAATTAATACTATATTAACAGGGGTTAAAAACAAGGCAACTCTTTCAGTCAACATTTCTGACAGTCTACTGTGTATCAGGTGATATGTTTATACACTGCAACTACAAAGGAGATCCTTGAGAAGTTCACAAGACAAAAGAGGAAATAGATAAGAGACAAAATAACAGCAACATAAATAAAACACTAAATCCTAAAGCAGGTATGTAAAATACTAAGAGCACAAGAAAGGCAGCCACCAAGATATTTTAATTTGAAGATGCCATCAACAATAAAAGTGCACTTTTAACTTAATAACACCTTTGTGGAAGTGATATAAACAATACTTTAAATATACATCTCATCTTGATTATAAGATTAAAATATTTTAAATGCATCTTAGAATTGATAATAATTGGTGTCATTTATAAATAATTCACTGTGTGCCAGGTACTTCACATGTATAATTTTATTGAAATAATCTTCCCCAAAACTCAGCAAATAGTTTTAGTATCCTTATTTTGCAGATAGGGAAATAAATCACATCAAAATTCAGTAGCCTGACCAAAACAAGAGAGCTTTCCATGAAAATCCAGTCAGATATCTCGATTAGAAACTATAGCCTATACGATTAGCCACTAT
Organism: Tadarida brasiliensis; assembly: GCA_030848825.1. Classification (NCBI taxonomy): domain Eukaryota; kingdom Metazoa; phylum Chordata; class Mammalia; order Chiroptera; family Molossidae; genus Tadarida; species Tadarida brasiliensis. The sequence goes on along the minus strand of CM061261.1, from coordinate 35,534,237 downwards.
ACTGTACTACCTTCTTAAGAAAAGTTCCCCAAAAGAGGTATTGTGTATGATCGTTCCTAAGAGGTAGAATTTTGCCATGAAGACGTAAGAAGTAAGGCTATTTCAGACTAACAGAGCAATGTAAACACAGATAAGGAGATATGAATATTTTAATAAAGCTGCAAGATATGCTATGAAAAGGGAAGTAGCCACAGAAGTGAAAAGTAGCTTGAAACAGAAGTTAAAACAAAAAATGTATAGGAACTTGTACACCATGCAGTTTGACCTTTATCCTATAATATATACCACTAATATTCAAAGTTGATTATGCACATCCCAGAAGGCATATAAAATGACCCACAGGATATAAGGGGAAAGTGTATAAAATTATATTTATATTTTTAATCTAAAAAATAAGATATTAAAAATTACTAATATTCAATATATAAACTGACACAGGCATCCTCACTAATTCTGTATGTCAGCTGTCTTGTATTACATACTTTACCAAAAATTGTATTCTCACTCTCAAGTTCTCTCTCAGCATATTATAAGGTATTTAAGTCTGGGTGAATGGATTTAAGGATAGTACATAGTTTTAGGTAAACTAACACTCACAAAATAATCTATTTAAAAGACCCCTCCAGGGACATAAACTTCAGAAAGTATTAACGTAAGCAAAAGTGAACAAGAAACAGGGAGCCAATATTTCCCTCACCCCCAACCCCTAGAACTGGCTTTCCTTCAGCCACAGAAGCAGACAGAACAACAACAACAAAAAAGCCATGTTTTAATCCAATGTGATATACTCAAATCACAATACTCAAGGGTTAACACCATACTGAAATTCAGATGCCGACAGGGCATTCAAGTTGAAATCAAGAATCTGGAACTCAGGGGCAAGGTCTAGCCTAGAGATTTTTGAAAGTATAACCTAAACTTCTGGTCCTATAGGAAGCTCACAAGGAAGGGTAAAGGAGGAGAGCAAAGCTCAAAAAACAACATTTAGGGAGTGGACATGAAGAAGGGAAAAATGAAATAACACTTAGATGTCACTGGGGGCACAAAGTGAATCAAGGTCCCAGTAATGCGGAAACCAGAAGAGAGAAGAGTTTTAATATGTAGAAGAGGAGAGATATTACCAATTGCTACAGGAAGATCAAGAAGAATAAAAATTAAGAAGTTATTGGTTTTATCAGTTGGGTCATCAAGAGCACTGAATAGAGAGCAAAGTGGTTAACAAAACTGTATGGGTTCTCATTCCAAATCTGGCAAATCTATGTGATCTTGGATTACTTAAGGTCTTTATGTCTCAGTTTCATTTAAAGATAGGTTGGTAGGTACTATTATCAATTTATAGATGAGGCAACTAAAACAGAGAAGTTAAATAATTTACCTAAGATTCTACAGATAGTAAGCCGTAACAACGAGGATTCAAATCCATGCAAATGGTGTCCAAAGCTCTTGACTCTAGAGTATACTACCTCAGAGGGTAGTTGTAAGAATTAAATGAGATCCCATGTAAAGTACCTAGAATAGTGCTGAGCAGGACTCAAACAGTACTATTTCATACTAGTACCATCACCATTGTTATTACTGAATGACTTCAGAAACATTAGTTTTATTAGAGTATAAGATCCAGGAGGCTATGAGAAACTGACATAAAGAAAGTGAGAACAGCAAATTCCAAGGCGAAGCCCTGTGGAAGGCTACTTTAGGGTAGAAGTGACTTGAGCATTCTTATAGGCTGAGGAAAGGAACCTGAAGACACTCAGAAACTAAACATACCCAAAAGGGAATAAATGATATCACAAGATCTCAAAGAATTCAGAAGATGAGATAAATAGCACAAACAGAGAGGTTAATCTTAGAAACACAGAAGAAAAGTACTTTCTTTAAGATAGAGAAACAAAGCTGAAAAGACAAAGGACCTGTGAGGAAACAGACAAATAAGACCATGCAGTTGTTCATGTTATATGACATGTATTTTCTCCATGAATTAAAAGGCAGTATCTGGCAGTTCTATGGAGCAAGCCCATGCCTTTCCCTACCCTCTTCTTTCCCAGGGCACCATGCTCTCTCATTCTCTTTCCCTCTCCTCCTCTCCCTCTCTATCTCTATTCAAACCTCTCCTCCCCATTTTGTCTCTAAAGGCACAGTATATCTCTCTCTATCTCAGTATCACACAAAGGAGGAAAAGGGATGACCAGCACTTACCAAAGCACTACTAAAAAAGCTCAGATCACTAATATGAAATTATTGCAATATCAATGATCAGGTTGAAATATATGAAGTAACTGTAGTTTTAATAAATGTCATAAGATACATATGGGAATGCAACCTGGCCTCTGTCACTACTACATTTATTTAAAAGTTTAAGTGTGGACACTTAGAACAAAACAAGACCAATAATAAGACAATAAGATAAAATAATGAGATCATTTAAGTTTCAGTACTTGAAATGATAATACACACTAAGTAGTTTTGAATTAGGGCTCAAAATACTAGATTAATAACATCTAGTTAACATATAGGACTTGAGAACTCTTTACTTATTTGTTTAAACAACAAGACATACTGAGGGCTACATACATATACTATACAGTTTCTTTGTTATTACACAAAACTTTTCCTTAAAGAATGCTTCATCTTTGCAATAAATCCTTTCTTTGTTAACCAAGCATATAAGTAGGCAGACCTACTTACTAGATGGTATACTGAGTTAAAATGTTTATACAATGCCTTGACATTTTAATGAGATGCATAAGCCTTTAGATTTAAATAACTGCAAAAATATGATGCCATCCTCTCCAGTGCAATAAAAGGAAAAAGGTCATGAATTCCATCAGCTTCTTTAATACTAGCTACTGTGCTGAAAATCCTTAGCTCCTTCTTGATGATATAATATATATATTGTTAAAATATTAACTATTCCAAAAATAGGCATCCTGATAAGACACAGACATATATTAAAGTCTTCAAGTCTCAATAAGTTTTCTCTTTAACATTAAACTTCAGCCAAAATAGGTTAGTTTTGGACAAGAGAAATGTATTTTGTTAAATGCCTTCCTTAATTGTGCATTTGCTCCTTTATTTAAAAAATATTAATTTAGTTATATTTTCCATTAGAAGTAAAAAAAGATTTAAGACGTTGAAGATTCTAAAATGCCTGCTTATCACAGTTCAACTGTGTAAGATGTTAAATGAAGGAAGCATTGTAACATCGTTACTCAGGAACATTATCTATTATGGCAGAAAAAAAAAAACAGTTCTTAAGTAATCACTATAATTTCATCAATGATTCATGTACTAAAATCAATCTCCATGTCACTATTTTGCCTTCATTATTATCAGTAATACAAAGCTAACATTTCAAGACCATCAATAAAAATGAGCACAAATGATTTTCAAATGCTTACAAGGTAAATCCTTGTTGAAAGTAAACTGCTACAGCAAAAAAACAAAAAATTATTTCACACTACTTTATATATCAGGCTATTATTTTCAACAAAATTTGCTGTGTGACACCAGAAATTTTAGTTCTATATATGATCATAACCATTAAAACACAATTAAATAACGTGCAACCTACTCTTTCAATATTTTAAAGACCATTTTAATCAGTTATTCAGTTATTACGTTAAAGTTGTTAATTATTTTTAAAAATTCCTTCTCATCCCTTTCCTTGTACATTTTTTAAAAGTAGCCCCTATAGAGAGGATTCTTTTTCCATATTCATTTCATTTATTTTCCACTATTCACCTACCTGTTTACAAAGGCCAGGACTTGCAATAAAAATCTACAGGTTCTGGAGAGCTATTATCAAGGAAATCAGCTTTCAACCTAGTCACTCCTTCATCCTTCTTCTATAAAGAAGATGGGATAATTAGGAGAGATTTGCACTACCCTCACTCGACCTCACGCCATACACAGGTTTAGTATATCTTAGTAGATAGCAATGCAAGTAGTTTTTGTTCCATTTATGTAAAAAAGCTAAAGAATAAAAAGGAGTGAAAAGAAGAAAGAAAAAAAAAACCCAGAGTCAAATTTTACCTTAGAATATTATCTAACTATAATGCCAGAGAGAGAAGAGAAAAGAGGGTTGGGTCACACACTTGAGTCTTACAGAAATCAGTGCCACTTTCACTAATTTGGTTAAGCCCTGAAATGCACAAAAGTCAGGGGTGGGTTCATTCACAGAGAGAGTGTGACATGAGTCTCACAAGCTTACTCTGAGCAACTTCAGACTATGAATGGGGATGGAATGTTGAGAAACACTGCAGAGAGAAAAGCCCATTTAGATTTCTCTGAAGGCACTTATCCTCACGGACAGGACACTTGTTTTAGGTTTCCCCTAGAGTTCCATGTTTCAAGTCACACTGCGGAGCAAAAGTGGGGGAACCAAGAGAAGAGTAAACACCCGAAGGTGGGGACATTCTGCATGCTGGAGGAGTGGGGGGACAGAGCCTACGAGTGAATGAATGAGGGTCGGCGGGGCGCCGAGGCGTCGCAGCTGCTGCGGGTGTGTCCGCCAGCAGGCACGTGTCCGTGGGACACGCCGGCCAGGCGTGCCAAAGTCCCAGCAGGAGTACGGAGACCAGGCGGGGAGACAGAGAAGTTGTGCGGGGCCCGGAGACTGCGCGCGGGTGTCCACGCCTTGAGTGAGGCTAAAGCAGCCCCGCCTGGGGAGGTGACCGAGCGCGGCGGGCGGCAGAGAGGGGCGTGCGCCCACACGTGCGCAAGGGGCAGGTACCTACCCGGGGGCGGCGCGTGCACGCCGGTGTGAGCGCGCGTGGGCGCGTGTGTACACACGGACACACGAGGGAGGCAGCACCGGTCGAGCGGGCTCCAGGCGGGAGCTGGTGCGGGGGGCGCCGCGGCACATACAGCCCGAACCCCCACCCCCCACCCCACATCCACCCCCACCCGCACCTCCAGGACTCGACAGGCCGGTTACCTTTCTCCTCTCTCCACACCTTTTTCTTCTTGTTGCTGGGGTACATGTTGCCGTGGGGGTGGCTGGCTTTAAGCTGCAAGTTCCCCAGGCTCACGGGCAAACAGGGAGGTGTGGAGTGGGAGGGGTAGGAGGGGGCACTCGGGAGGGAAAAAGTCAAAAAGGCTCCGCGTCCAACGCTGTTCGCAGCTCTCCAGTCGCCACCCTCCTCCCTCAGCCCGCGCTCGGCTTCGGCTCCCACCCGCCTCAGCCCCGCAGACGCCGCCACAGCAGCACCTCAGAGCCTGTCAACTAGGTCACGCCTCGCGCTAACCTAACACCCGCGCAGGCCCCGCCTCCCAGCCGCTAGCCATCACCGCCTCCCATTGGCTGCACCGCCCGCCGCTCTCCGCGTTCCAGCCACCGCGCGCCCCGACTTCGGCCCTAGGGCGCACGCGCAGGCGCAGGCTTGAGCCCGACGCCGAGGACGTTGGGGAGCTGGAGGGGGCGGAGCCAGGGCCTTGAGGGTGTTGGAAATGGCCTCTCGACGGGAGCGGGTCGAGGAGCAAACGCCGGGGGAGGGTTGTGAAGAGGTAGATACGTCCCCCAGGCTTCGTGGAACAAGATGCACCTGAGGGCGTGGTCAGGTGCTTCACGTGACTGAGGAGTGAGCTGGGGATCCCTGCCTTAGGGACTGGAAGATGTGGAAGTGGGAGATGTGAGTTAACACATATTGTCCATGCTCACTCTAACTGCGAAGAAGGTACCAGATAATCTGAAGCTTTCTTCTAATGTGGGCAAATACTTTATAACCGAGAGAAATGAAAAGATTGGGAAATGATTCCAGACCATATACCACGGGTTCCCCAATCTTGTAATAAAAATTACAAATTTCACTGGAGTTCGGTGACATTTGAAAGAACAAAGGTAAATTGGACTACTCAAGCGTTTTAAGAACTAGTAAATGGTGTGCAACCAAACTGTTATATTGGAAACAGAAGCCTTACATCAAAGCAAATTCAAATAGGTGTTAACCAGAGCCCGGTCATTTTATCGTTTTATTCCTCTACCAATTGCTTCAGGTCAAGGTGCTGGTCCAAAGGACTGGCTTGATTTTGAGTAATACAAAAATCCAGTTCCAGTAGAGTCCACCACAAGAGTAGATTGACCTAGAATTTAGAACAAGTTTGGTAACCCTCCAAATTTATTGCTTTTCTAAATATCAGACAATCCACAGGGCTGATTTGGTGGATGCATTGAATCCATATTTATTTGACAACTAGGGTGCTATGTTATATGTGTTCTACTTAAGCAATCTGTGTAACACCAAATGATTACTTGTAACACTTTTTTTTTTTAATAATAAGAGAAAAAAGAAGGAAAGGGGCAGTCCCCATTAAAAATTATGAAGAATGAACTGTTTTGAGTAACAGGACACTCAAGTGAGAATAATTCATAACATGGTGAGGTAATAATTTTTATTTTGACATTGTTCTTCCTTCTGTTTTCCTTTTAATGCTAAGTACATAAACATTTATTTGGCTGAGAGAAACAGGGAGAGCTTCAAGAAGTGACACTTGAGCTAGTAATAAAAATATACACTCATTTATTGGCAATGAAAAACAAAAGAGGGCTCTGATTCAAGTTACATTACCAAGGTAAAATCAATAAAAATTGGTAATGGAATAGATTTTGTGAAGAGGATAAGGATGAGAAAGATGATAAGGATTTCATGGGCTAGTTAAGGCAGAGAACAGCAATATTAATATTAGGCAATACAGAAGAATTACAGATTTTGTGGGGAACGTGGTGGCCTGCTCATATCACCTCGCCCTGATTAAATAATACAAAAGGCCAACTATGGAGCTTTCAGAGGCAAACTGAGGAAGTACCAGCTGGCCTGGTACTCCTCTAAGCAAATTTGTCCTTTAAGCAAATTTGTTATTTTTTAGAACTTAGAAAATAGAGTGAATAGCAGGACAACCCTGACCATAGATGTGTGCTGACGCAGTTCCCTCCCGCCTCAGCTCTCTCCCACCTCCGTTCCCTCCTGCTTATCACCAAACTGCCTCTGCTTCTGTACTTGCTTGCTTGCTCTCCCCCAAGGCCGTCAAGAAATGCCAGTTGCAGAAATTTGTAACAAGCCCTCTATAAAATAAAAATGTAGCTGAAAGTTGGGGCTTATCTCCGAGAACTCGGGATCAGTTGCCAGCCGGCTTTGCTCTCTGTTTGGCTTTAATTCGGTCTCTCGGTTCTCTCACGCCACAACAGGGAATATATTCTCTTACTTAGAAATGCTAAATTTAAGGTATCTGTAGGAAAGTGCATCATACTGGACACTTCCCCTTCAGTTACAATGGACACTGTTTCCACCCAATCTAGGTCCAATCCTACCTGTGCTTTCTTAGGAACATTACACTATTGTTTAGCCTTTGTCACATGTCAATTCAAAAAACTGGAACCAGCCATCAACTTTTAAACTTTCTCAAGTCTCTGTGAGGTTTTAAAAAATCCTCCTCTGATCCCAAAACCCCCTTCAGCTACTGTTTCTTCCTTTCCAAAAGGTTGACAGTACCTACTGTATCAATTTCCTTACATGCCACTTTTTGCTGTTCACTCCACTCTAATCTGAGTTCTATCCTATCATCAACTGTAACAAGCTCTTACTAAGGTGACCAATGACCTTCTTGTGCTATTTAACTGATATTTGTCAATCTTTCTTTTAAAAGATCTCTCAGTAGCATTTAACACTATTAACCCATTGGTCCTCCTTGCAATATTCTTTTACTTTAACTTTCTCATCATTTTAAATTTACTCCTCTCTGGCCATTCTTTCTTAGTCTCCTTAACCAGCCCATCTTCTTTTTCAGCCATTATATTTTGAAGTTTGTTAAGACTCAGTACTAGCCCCAGGTCTCTTTTCAGTTTATACTTTTTCTTTTAATAATTTCATACATACTCATGGTTCTCAGTGATTCTCGACCAGAGACAGTTCTGCCCCCCATGAGACATTGCAATGTCTGGAAACATTTTTGGTTGTCACAGATGGAGGAAGAATGCTACTGGCATCCAGTGGGTAGAGGCCAAGGATGCTGCTAAACATCCTACATTGCATAGGACAGCCTCCAACAACAAAGAATTATCAAGCCCAAAATATTAATACTGCTGAGGTTGGAAGGCCCTGAGTTACACCAGTGATTCCCAAATTTATTATCTCCAGAAAAAATTTCTTCTTGAGTTTTAACATACACATGCTACCATATACTGGATCTCAACTTGAAAAGGTTGGTATTATGTACATACTAAAAGGCATTTGGAGCCAGATCACCTGGATTCAAATCATAGGTTACCCTTATTGACTATGTAACCCTTTGCAAGTTTCTCAAAGTCTCTGTACCTTGTTTGTTTTTTAAATATGTTATATGGAGGTGATAATATAGTATATACCATATAAGATTGATGTGAGGAATAAATGAGTTAAAACATATAAAGAACTTAGAACAGTAGCTAGCACATGGTCAATGTGGCAGAGATACTAACTAATACAATTTCCTCTCTCTTGGTCCATAGGAACTGTATTTCCCAGCATCCCTTAAAGTAGTTAGGATTTGTAACTACATTCTGACTGGCTTATGGGATAAAAATTTTGCATGGCACTTCCAAGCCTGAACAGCACTTCCTCTATGAGCTTATTCATATTTTCTCTTTCCTTTCCACAATGATCTCAGAAGCATCACCTCAAGAAGGAAATTAGCTTGTGTTTCTTTTTTTGTTTTTAATCCTCACCCAAGGATATGTTTTTATTGATTTGAGAGAGAGAGGAAGGGGGAGAGAGAGAGAGAAACATTGATGTGAGGGGCGAGGGTCAAAACCACAACCGGAGTATGTGCCCTGACCAAGAATCAAACCCATAACCCTTCAGTGCATGGGGCGACACTCTAACCACTAAGCAACACTGGCCAGGGCCAGCTTGGATTTCTGAGTCACTACTTGGAGGAGTATCTTAGGGATCTCAGGAGTTCCAACCACATCAGGCTATGATATAAATAAGAAACTCTTATTGTATTAAGGCATTGATATTTAGAGGGTATTTGTTTCAGCATTTAGTATTAATTATTCTGACAATAATATTTAATGTATCAAAGTACCTTAAATATATCACATACCACACTGAACTCATGATCTTTCCCCCACACTTAGACCTCTTCCATTGTTCTATATCTCATTAAATGACTCTATCACCCATTCAGCTGAGCAATCTAGAAACCCAAGCACCATCCTTAGTTCCTTTTATAACTTCAGTCTCATTTTAAATGAATTGCTATCCATACCTTCTCAATGTTTTCTCCTGTATAACTCTTACATCTCTCTCCTTTCCAATAGCACTTCAGTAAATTCAGTCTGAATTTAACTGAACTACTGCAGAATACTTCCTAACTGGATTTCATGTTCACTTTTGCCCCTCTTCTGTCCATTCTCTACCCTGCATCTATAGATAGCTTGTTAAATATGATCATGTCTCACGGTTGTAAATTATTCAATGACTTTCTGGTGGTCTTTGCTATGGACTGAATTGTGTTCCCACAACATTTATATGTTGGAGCTCTAGCCCCCAATGTGATTATATCTGTAGATATGGTCTTTAGGAGGTAATGAAGGTTAAATAGCATCATAAAGATGGGACCCTAATTCAGAAGGATTGTGGCCTTATAAGGAAGGAAGGGAGGGAGGGAGGGAGGGAGGGAGGGAGGGAGGGAGGAAGGAAGGAAGGAAGGAAGGAAGGAAGGAAGGAAGGAAGGAAGGAAGGAAGGAAGGAAAGTGAGCTCTGTCATCTTTCCTCAGACCCCCTAGATGTGAAGACACAGTGAGAAAGTAGTCATCTGCAAGCCAGGGAGAGAGCCTTCACCAGAAGCAGACCATGCTGGAACCCTGGATTTAGACTTCCAGCCTCCAGAACTGTGAGAAAATTAATTTCTGTTCTTTAAGCCACCTAGATTATGGTATTTCCTTATGGCAGCCTGAGCTAACTAATATAATTTAATTATAAAAACTAAATCATTAAGAATAGAGTGAATGCCCTGGCCGGTTTGGCTGAGTGATTAGAGCATCGGCCCGAGGACCAAAGAGTCACAGGTTTGATTCCAGTCAAGGGCACATACCTTGGTTGCAGTTCAGTCCCCTGCCCTGGTTGGAGTCATGCAGGAGGCAGCCAATTGATGTGTCTCTTTCACATCAATGTTTTTCTCTCTCTCTCCCTCTCCCACTGTGTCTGAAAATAAATGGAAAAAATATCCTTGGGTGAGGAATTCAAAAAAAGAATAGAGTGAATATCCCTAGCAATTCTACTTTATCTTATACAACCCAATCTCTAGTTCCAATCATAGCAATACTTAGAGCTTTCCATTTTCTTGAACACATCTTATTCTTACCACATGGCCTTTTCACATGTTTTTGGCTATTCCTGGGACATGATTTGTTTAGTTGACCCATTCTTCACAGTTCAACTTAAACATTAGTTTCTGACAGAGCCTGTCCTGACTCTGATCCTACTTGACTTCTACCCACAGCTTTCCTTCATGTGCCTTCAGTGCTCATTTATTTTCCTATAAAGTACTTTTTATGGCTTGTAGCTATACATTTATTTTTATGATTAATTTGTTAATATTTATCTTTCACTCTGGACTTACAAACTCTCTCAGGATAGGAAATAATATCTTTTTGTTCACCATCCACAGAGAATAGCACAATGCCTGGCACATACTGGACTCACAATAAATATTTATTGAATGAATAAAATAATAAATGAAAGTTAAATTAGGAGCCATAAAGAGATGTTGGCAAAACTAAGGAAGAGCACATGAGATCAAAGGGGTTACTGTGAGGAGGTCCTAATTTTAATGTGAAGACTAAGATAAACTAAGAACTAAAATTAATGAACACCTCAAAGAGAATTACCATTCATATTTATCATCTAGTAGGTATTCAATATATGAATTAAGGAGAAAGAATGATAGAATAAGAATGAAAAATGTTCAAAGGTATAGAAAAGAATTGCAATTCAGTTTTAGAGAAACCAATAATATATTTTCAAAAAGATATTTGTGGTCAGAAATGTCAGATGTTTCACAGAGATCAGTAGGATGAGAACTGAGAAAAGATAATTAATTGGACTTATAGTCTATGTAAATTAGTAAAAATAAAAGCAAGTAGTTAAAGAATAAGTAGGAGGCCACAAGCCAGAAGCAGTGATTATGGACTATCCTTTTGAGATGTTTAGAAGCTAAAGGATAAGTTGAGGAGATAGTAGTTCAAAGGATACCAGAGTCAAAGGAAGTTTTTTCTAGGAGAGGTGGAATGAAGAATTTTTAAATTAAGAAGAAGGTTGGTGACCAAAAGATTGAAACAGAGAGAGAGACAGAAGACAAATGATCGATAGACTGAAATACCAGAGAAAGTAGATGTGGATAGAAGGAAAAGTGAGAGTAGAAAGCTTGGACTTAGATGCTGAATATATCCAAAGAAACCCAAAACACCAATTCAAAAGAATATATGCACCCCTGTGTTCATTGCAGTGTTATTTACAATACCCAAGATTTGGAAGCAGCCAAAGTGTCCATGAGTAGATGAGTGGATAAAAAAGCTGGTACAAAAAAGTGGTACATTTATGTATACAATGGAATACTACTCGGCTGTGAAAAAGAAGGAAATCTTACCCATTGTGACAGCATGGATGGACCTGAAGAGCATTATGTTAAGTGAAATAAGCCAGTCAAAGAAAGACAAGTACCATATGATTTCACTCTTATGTGGAATCTAATGAACAAAATTAACTAATAAGCAAAATAGAGACAGACTCATAGAGAGCAGCCTGACAGCTGTTGGGAGGGTTGGGGGGCTGGGGCATGGAAGGACTGAGCAAAAAAAAAAAAACAAACTTATGAAAAAAATTTCAAATAAAAAGGAAGAAAGTCGAGGGAAAATGGGTCAAATGACCTCAAGTTCAGTAAAAGTAGAGGCAAATCTTCTGAAAGATGCTGAAAGATCCAAATGGGAGCTGCAAAAAAGTATTATTTGGAGAATGTGTAATGGATTATATTTAAAAGTTATATTTAGGCAATTTTTTAAAGTACAGAAGTTGGGAAAGTTCCATTTTGAAGTTCTTTGGTAAAGGAAAAGACATTAGGGACTCTGGTAGGTTGAACAGTGGTCCCAAAGATTTCCAGAACCTAATCTCTGGAACCTATGAATGTTATACTTCATTTGGCAAAAATCAGGTATCACTTTGCAGATGCGATTAAGGATCTTAAGATGGGGAGATTATCCTGTCTTATCTTGGTGGGCCCTCAACATAATCATGTGTCCTTATAAGAGGGGGACAGAGGGAAGTTAGACTACAGAAGAGGAGAAGGCAGAGTGATAACTGAGCAGAGATTAGCATGAAATGGCCATAAGTTGAGGAATATGGGCAGCCACTAGGAGCTGGAAGCTACCAGGTAAGGAATGGATTATCCCCTGAAGCCTCTAGATTCTAGAGTCTAGAAGGACTAGACCTGCCCTTGATTTTAGTGCTATAAGAATTATTTGGACTTCTGACTTCCAAAACTATGAAAAAATACATTTATATTATTTTAACCCACTATATTGATAATAATTTGTCACAGTAGCAATGGGAAACTAATAAAGGTAGTAAACCTGTAAATTTAAGACAATAAATATATCCATTTCTGAAGTAATTACCTGGATACATGGTAAAAGTTGAATATATATATTTTAGGTTTAATTTCTCAACGACTCCATTTCTTGGTTTATACTTAATATTACTGTGCTTTTACCTAAATACTCATTTTACTTTCAGGCCCTGCCTTGAGAGCACTCTCTAGTGAAATGTCCATATTGTTTAGGATAGTAAAGTAGGCATTTTAAAATTCCTGTGGGGGGGTTGGGGAGGAGAGTGTCAATGGGGAAAAAAGGAGAAACATCTGTAACAAAAATAAATTAATAAAAAAATAAAATAAAATAAAATTCCTTTTAATGAAAGTTTCATAAAACACCATTTTTTAAAAGTCATAGATGACATGGGTATATTTGTCTTTCTCCCAGTGAAAACTCAGCAGTTCCTTACCTGAACAAAGGATGAATGTTTTCACCCAGATGGAGACCAAAGATTTGGTCCATATGTTTCGTGTCCACCATAGTCTTGAGATATTAAAGGAAGATGTCAGATCAGCTCATGTACTTAATTGTGTTTTCAAATAAGTGCAGCTTGCACCTCTGGAGGTAACATAAAAAGAACTTTCAACAGCTCTGAACATTTTTTAAACATTAGTGTGAACATGTACAAATTGGACTTATGTGCCTTCCTTCAGTTTCAAAGAGCAACTCCTATCTATTTCAAGCTTACCCCTTATCTCCTGCCAAAGGAGTAGCAGACTAGATATGGTTCCTTTCCACAGCCTGCTCTTCCAGCAGCTCCCTTTATTCCAGGTTGAAAGAAACTTCCTGGCAGCTCATTGGCCAAAGAGTACGTAAATGGTTGCTTAGCAACCAGGTCCTGACACCACCACCCCTTCCAAACCTGACAAGAAGAAGTTTGTGGGCCAGCCACAAAGTTCTTACCTGTGTTACAGTGAGGAGGAGCTGCTTAGAAGATGAAGCTCTTGTCCCTGTTAGTAGAGACACTGATAATACTTGGAGTCACAATTAAAAGTAAGTTTTTCTGTCCTTATTGTTCTATATGAGGTTCTTTTCTCCTTAATAGTACTAAGGTTATTTAAATCAGAAATAACCTCACTATATGCCCAATTAACAACATTTTGGGATATTCAATAAGGGTAGATAGTAATTATACTCTCATTAAGGATAATAGTTGGAAAGGACATTTGTGTATGTAAGAGAGAGAGAGTGAGAGAGAGAGGAAGGGAAGGGAAAGGAAGAGAAAGGAAGGGGAATGGGAAGGGAAGGGGAAGGGGGAAAGAAATTGGGAAAACAGATTGAGCAAATATATGAAGAAAGCATTAAAATAATTTTTATAGTGTAGGGATATTTGAAACAGTTAAGTTTTATTAAACCCAAATACCATGAAGATCTAGTTCCAAGACTGTAAAGGAAAAGTATAGGACTCAAAGAATGGTGAATGTAGTAAGTCTATATTCTTATAATTTTTTTTTATTTTTCTACAATAATAATTCTACTTCAAAAGTTTCCATGTTTCCTAACTAGTTACTGTCTTGAAATGGAAATTATTTTTCAATCTTGTTTCTGTGGCCATTTATTGAGTTAACTTTTACCCAATCCTCAGATAATTTAATTGTCATTAATTCAATTTAAGAAATATTTATTTGTATTAAACCCAGGAAACAAAGGTTGGTATAACATCCAAAAATTAATTAATATAACACACCACATCAATAGAATAAAAGACAAAGATTGCATGATCATCTCAATTGATGCAGAAAAAAAGTTTTTGACAAAATTCAACACCCCTTTGTTATAAAAATAAAACAAACACTCAAAAGACTAGAAATAGAAACTTCCTCAACCTTATAAAGGGCATCCTCAAAAAACCACACCTAATATATTTAATGGTGAGAGACTGAATGCTTTCCCCCTAAGATCAGGAACAAAACAAGGATGTCCACTCTTGCCATTTCTATTCAATAGTGTACTAGAGGTTCTAGCCAAGGCAATTAGATAAAGAAAAGAAAAAAAAAGACATCAATATTAGAAAGAAGTAAAATTATCTCTGTTCATTAATGATATGATCTTATATACAAAAAATCCTAAGGAATCTGAAAAACTATTAGAACTAATAAACGAGTTCAGCAAGGTTGCAGGATTAAAGATCAATATATAAAAATCAATTCATTTCTATATAGTCTCATTGAACAAATCAAAAATGAAATAAACTATTCTATATACAATAGCATCCAAAAGAATAATGTACTTAGGAATAAATTTAACAAAAGAAGTGCAAAGTTCATAGGCTAATGACTATAAAATTATTTAAAGAAGTTAAAGAAAACCACAATAAATAAAAATACTTCCCATGTTCGTGGATTAAAAAAGAATATTAAGATGTTAATATTCTCCAAATTGATCTACAGATTCAGTACAATCCTTATCAAAATCCCAGTTTATTTCTTTGCAGAAATTTTATCCTCACCCGAGAACATTTTTTCATTTTTTGTCCAGATAGAGTGGGAGGGAGAGAGAGGAAGAGAGAGAGAGAGAGAAACATCGATGTGAAAGGGACACATCGAGTGGCTGCCATCTGCACGACCAACCAGGGCCGGGGACAAACTGCAACCGAAGTACATGCCCTTAGCGGGAACCGAACCCGGGTCTCTCCGGACCGCAGGCCGACGCTCTAACCGCTGAGCCAAACCGGCCAGGGCTCTTTGCAGAAATTTTAAAAATGATATGAAAATGAATGTTCTTCTTGAAACAAAAAAACAAAGAGGACTCATGTTTCCCCATTTCAAAACTCACTACAAAGCTAGAGTAATCAAGACAGTGTAGAACATGCATGAGGATAGACATGTAGATCAGTGGAATATCATTGAGGGTTCAGAGACGAACCCTCACATTTATGATCTATTGACTTTTTGGCAAGGATGCCAAGTAAACTCAGTGGGGAGAAGAAAGAATAATCTCTTCAACAAATAGTGAGGACTACAGGAGAGCCAAGTGCAAAAAAATGAATTTGGATGCAAACCTCACACCATATACAAAAATTGATTCAAATAGATCAAAGATTTTAAATAAACTTGCTAAAACTTGAAAAAGTTTTAGAAGAAAACATGGGCATAAATCTTTGTGACCTAGGATTAGATGTGCTAACAAGGCACAAAGAAACATACAAAAAAAGAAAAAACACATAAACTGGGTATCTCAAAATTTAGGACTTTTATGCTTCAAACAAACGGAAAAGACAACCCACTGAATGGGAGAAAAATTTTGCAAATCATATATCCCATAAGGGTTTAGTATTCAGAATATATAAATAACTTTTGCAACTCATCAAGAAAATAACAACCCAATTTTTAAAGTAACCAAGGAAATTGCACAGATATTTCTCCAAAGAAGATATATAAGTACATCAGAAGATATTAAAAATCATTAGTCATTTAAAAAATGAGAATCAAAACCACAATAAGATACCACATCACACCCATTAGATGGGTATAATTTTAAAATTCTGCAAAGAAGATATACAAGTGCATGAGAAGATATTAAAAATCATTAGTCATTTAAAAAATGAGAATCAAAACCACAATAAGATACCACATCACACCCATTAGATGGGTATAATTTAAAGAGTGGAAAATAACAAGCTTTGGCAAGGATATGGAGAAATAGGAATGCTCATACATTGCTAATTGGAATGTAAAATGATACAGCCACTGTGGAAACAGTCTGGCAGTTCCTCAAAAAAGTACAATATAAAATAATCATATGACCCGACAATTCCACTTTCATAGAAATGACTGCATATGTCCAAACAGAAAACATGTACACAAATTTTTATAAAAACATTATTCATTATAGATAAAAGGTTTAAACAGCTTAAATGTTCAGCAGCAAGTGAGTGGATAAACAAATTGTGGTATATATATGCAATGAAATATTATTCAGCTATAAAAAGAAACAAAATACTGATATGAGTTGGATGGACCTCAAAATATTGTTAAGTGAAAAAAGCCAGACACAAAAGGCCACATATTATATAATTCTTATTATATAAAATATAATATAAAAATCCAGACTAGGCCAATTCAAACAAACAGCAGATTAGTGCTTACCACAGGTGGGAGAAGGAAATGGGGGTTAATTAATGAGTACAGAGTGTACTTCTGGGATAATGAAAAAGTATTCAAACTAGTGAGAGATGGTGGTTGCACAACATTGTGAATGCACTTTTATTTTTATTTATTTATTTTTTAATTTATTATTGTTACAGAGGTTTCTCCTTTTTCCCCAATTGACACCTTCCTCCCCCGCCCTCCCCGCCTTGTCCCCACCTTTGTTGTCCATAACCAATGGGTTATGCGTACATGCATATAAGTTATGTGGTTTATCTCTCCTCCCGCCCAACCCCTCTTCTGGGGATTGTCACTCTGTACCCTACTTCCACGTCTCTGGGACTACTCTGTTCTTCAGACTGTTATGTTTATTATATTCAAAATAAATGAGATCATATGATATTTGTCTTTCTCTGCTTGGCTTGTTTCGCTTAGGATAATACTTTCCAGGTCCCCCCATGTCGTCTCAAAGGATACGAGATCTTTCTTTCTTACAGCTGCATAGTACTCCATTGTGTATATGTACCATATCTTTTTTATCCATTCGTCTACTGCTGGACACTTGGGTTGTTTCCAGATCTTAGCTATTGTAAATAGTGCTGCTATGAATATGGGGGTACATATATTCTTTCTGATTGGTGTTTCAGGCTTCTTAGGGTATATTCCTAGAAGTGGGATCACTGGGTCAAATAGCAATTCAATTTTTAATTTTTTGAGGTAACACCATAGTGTTTTCCACAGTGGCTGCACCACTCTGCATTCCCACCAGCAGTGTACTAGAGTTCCTTTTCTCCACACCCTCGCCAACACTTGTTGTTTGATGATTTGTTGATGGCGGCCATTCTGACAGGTGTGAGGTGATACCTCATTGTTGTTTTAATTTGCATCTCTCTGATGATTACTAAAGTTGAGCATTTCTTCATATGTCTCTTGGCCATTTGTATGTCCTTTTTGGAGAGGTGTCTACTTAGTTCCTCTGCCCATTTTTTAATTGGGTTCTTTGTGTTCCTTTTGTTGAGTTATATGAGCACTCTATATATTTTGGAGATTAACCCCTTATCTGCTGTATTATTGGCAATTATGCCCTCCCATACAGTGGGTTCCCTTTCCGTTTTGATGGTTGTTTCTTTTGCTGTGCAGAAGCTTTTGAGTTTGATGTAGTCCCGTGTGTTCATTTTTTCCTTTGTTTCTGTTGCCTTCAGTGATGTATCAGTGAAGATTCTGCTGCATATGATGTCTGAAATTTTGTTGCCTACATTTTCTTCTAGGATTTTTATGGATTCATGAGTCACATTTAAGTCTTTTATTCATTTTGAGTTTATTCTTGTGTATGGTGTAAGATGATGGTCTAGTTTCATTTTTTGCGTGTAGCTGTCCAATTTTCCCAACACCATTTATTAAAGAGGCTGTCTTTACTCCATTGTATGCTCTTGCCACCTTTGTCAAATATTAATTGAGCATACTGTCTTGGGTCAATTTCCAGATTCTCTGTTCTGTTCCACTGGTCTATATGCCTGTTCTTGTGCCAGTACCAGGCTGTTTTGATTACAGTAGCTTTGTAGTATAAGCTGATATCTGGTATTGTGATCCCTCCTACTTTGTTCTTCTTTTTCAAGATTGCTGTGGCTATTCGGGGTCTTTTTTGGTTCCATATGAACTTTTGAAGTATTTGTTCTAGTTCTGTGAAATATGTCACTGGTATTTTGATGGGGATTGCACTGAATCTATAGATTGCTTTGGGTAATATGGACATTTTAATGATGTAAATTCTTCCAATCCATGAACAAGGTATGTGCTTCCATTTTTTTTATATCTTCCTCTATTTCTTTTTTCAATGTCGTGTAGTTTTCTGCAAATAGGTCCTTTACTTCTTTGGTTGAGTTTATTCCTAGGTATCTTAATTTCTTTGCCGCGATGGTAAATGGGATTGTTTTTTTAGTTTCTCTTTCTGTGAGTTCATCATTGGTGTATAAGAATGCAGTCGATTTCTTGATGTTAATTTTGTATCCTGCTACTTTGCTAAATTCATTTATTAAGTCTAGTAGATTTTTGATGGAGTCTTTAGGGTTTTCTATGTATAATATCATGTCATCTGCAAATAATCACAGTTTCACTTCCTCCTTTCCAATTTGGATTCCTTTTATTTTTTCTTCATGTCTCATTGCTGTGGCTAAGACTTCCAGTACTGTGTTAAATAAGAATGGTGAAAGTGGGCATCCTTGTCTTGTTCCTGGTCTTAAGGGAAATGCTTTTAGTTTTTGTCCATTGAGTATGATGTTGGCTCTAGGTCTTTCATATATGGCCTTTATAATGTTGAGATATGATCCCTCTATTCCCATATTGCTGAGCGTTTTTATCAGAAATGGGTGCTGGATTTTGTCAAATGCTTTTTCAGCATCTATTGATATGATCATGTGGTTTTTATCTTTCATTTTGTTTATGTGACATATCACATTTATTGATTTGTGAATATTGTACCAGCCTTGCATCCCTGGGATGAATCCTACTTGGTCATGGTGAATAATTTTTTTGATGTAATGCAGGATCCAATTTGCTAGTATTTTATTCAGGATTTTGGCATCTATGTTCATCAGGGACATTGGCCTGTAGTTTTCTTTGTTTGTAGTGTCTTTTCTGGTTTTGGAATTACAATTATGCTGGCTTCATAAAACGAGTTTGGAAGTTTTCCTTCTTCTTGAGTTTTTGGAATATTGAGGAGAGTGGGTGTTAGTTCTTCTTTGAATGTTCGGTAAAACTCCCCCGTGAAGCCGTCACGGCCTGGGCTTTTGTTTGCTGGGAGGGTCTTGATTACACCTTCAATTTCCTTCGTTGTTATTGGCCTATTCAAGTTTTCTATCTCTTCCCGGTCCGGTTTTGGGAGACTATGTGTTTCTAGAAATTTGTCCATTTCGCTTAGATTGTCGAATTTGTTGCCATATAAATGTTCATAGTATTTGTTAACGATCCTTTGTATTTCTGTGGTGTCAGTTGTTACTTCTCCTCTTTCATTTTTGATTTTGTGTATTTGGGTTCTCTCTCTTTCTTTCTTGGTGAGTCTAGCTAAGGTTCAATCAATCTTTTTTATCTTTTCGAAAAACCAGCTCTTTGTTTCATTGAGACTTTGAATTGTTTTTTTGTTCTCCATGTCGTTTATTTCTGCTCTCATCTTTACTATTTCCTTCCTTCTACTTGCTCTGGGGTTTTCTTTTTGTTTGCTTTCTAGTTCTTTAAGTTGTGAAGTTAGGTAGTCAATTAGAAATTTTCTTGTTTTTTGAGGTAGGCCTGGAATGCTATGAACTTCCCTTTCAGAACTGCTTTCGCTGCATCCCATAGATTTTGTGTTGTTATGTGTTCACTTTCATTAGTTTCCAGGAAGTTTTTAATTTCTTCCTTGATCTCCATGGTAACCCATTCATTGTTCAGTAACATACTATTTAGCTTCCATGTGTTCAAATGTCTTTGTATGTTCTTGTTGAAATTGATTTCTAGTTTCATGCCATTGTGAACAGAGAAGACGCTTGGTATGATTTCAGACTTCTTGAACTTGTAGAGACTCAGTTTGTGCCCTAACATGTGGTCTGTCTTTGAGAATGTCCCATGTGCACTCGAGAAGAATGTGAATTCTGCAGTTTGGGGGTGTAATTCTCTGTTGATATCTATTAAATCTATTTGATCTAGTGCTTCATTTAGAGCAGCGGTTCTCAACGTGTGGGTCACGGCCCCTTTCGGGGTCGAACAACCCTTTCACAGTGGTCGCCCAAGACCATCGGAAAACAGATGTTTCTGATGGCGATTCATAACAGTAGGAAAATTACAGTTATGAAGTAGCAAAGAAAATAATTTTATGGTTGGGGGTCACCACAACATGAGGAACTGTATTAAAGGGCTGCGGCATTAGGAAGGTTGAGACCCTGATTTAGTCTCTGTTTTCTTGTTAATTTTTTGTCTAGATGATCTATCCAGTGATGTCAGCAGGGTGTTGAAGTCCCCTGCTATGATTGTATTGCTGTTGATTTTTTTTTTAAGTCCTCCAGAAGATTTTTAATATATTTTGGTGCCCCTATATTGGGTGCATATATGTTTATCAAGGTTATATCTTCCTGTTGGATAGATCCTTTCAATATTATGTAGTGACCTACTTTGTCTCTAGTTACGGCCTTCATTTTGAAATCTCTTTTATCAGATGTGAGTATTGCTACCCCAGCTTTTTTTTCCTTTCCGTTTGCTTGGAAGATTTTTTTCCATACCTTCACTTTCAACCTATGTGAGTCTTTTGTTGTGAGGTGGGTCTCTTGTAAACAACATATATGTAATTCATGCTTTCTTATCCAGTCAGCTACTCTGTGTCTTTTAATCACAGCATTCAATTCATTTACATTTAAGGTGATTATTGATATGTACTTATTTATTGCCATTTTTGTTTAGTGTGGTTATATTTTTCTTCCTATTTCTTCTATTAATTACAGCACTAATTTGAACATTTCTTGCAGTGCTGGTTTGGTGCTAATATATTCCCTTAGCCTTTTTTTTATCTGGAAAGCTCTTTATTTGACCTTCTATTTTGAATGATAGCCTTGCTGGGTAGAGTAGTCTTGGATTCAGATCCTTTTTTTTCATGACCTTGATTACTTCATGCCATTCCCTTCTGGCCTGTAGTGTTTCTGTTGAGAAGTCAGCTGACAGCCTTATGAGGGTTCCTTTGTAGGTAACCTGTTGCTTATCTCTCGCTGCCTTTAGGATTCTCTCTTTGTCTTTAATTTTTGGCATTTTAATTATTATGTGTCTTGGTGTGGGCCTGTTTGGGTTCTTCTTACTTGGGGCTCTCTGTGCTTCTTGACCTTGAATGCCTTCTTCCTGCCCCAAATTAGGGAAGTTTTCTGTCACTATTTCTTCAAATATATTCTCTAACCCTTGCTAATTTTCTTCTTTGGGGCCTGTTGTGATGCAAATGTTATTATGTTTCCAGTTGTCCCACATTTCTCTTAAGCTGTCTTCCTGTTTATTCATTGTTTTTTCCTTTTGGTTTTCTGATTGGTTGATTTTTTTCTACCTTGTCTTCTAATTCACTGATCTGGTTCTCAGCTTCCTCTACTCTGCTGTTTAGTCCTTCCAATGTGTTCTTTATTTCTGCTATGTCATTCTTCATTCCACTTGGTTGGTTTCAATGTTTCTATATCTTTACTTATGGTGTTGATGTCCTTACTTATGCTGTTGAGCTTCCTCAAGATCATAGCTCTGAACTCTACCTCTGATAACTTGCTTAAATGCATTTCATTTATCTCATCTTCAGTAGAGTTCTTTTGTTCTTTCATTTGGGATTTGTTTCTTCGTTTCACCATTTTGGCTGTCTCAGTGGGTTTTGGAGCCTGCCAAATTTTCCCTGTGTGTGTTGGTGTTCTGCTGTTTGTGGTTCCCTCTACTGGGTTTGGATGAGTGTGGGAGGGCCCACGTTAAACACCACTGTCAAGTCTCACTTTCCTAGGTAGATTTGCAAGCCCAGGAAAGGTTCAGTTATCCTCTAGCTTTTTGCCTGGAGGCTATTAGTCTCAGTTACTCAGGGCCTTGGAATGTAGCCCTCAAGTATTCTGCATAAGAGGATTTCCAGAGGGTGGAGCAGATGCTGGTTGTTAATGAGCCTCAATTTGCTTTTCTTTGGCTCACCTGGGTGGGGTTGAATCTACAAGGGAGGGGCTGCTGCTTTTCCCCACAGCTCCGGGAAGGAGCAAGCTGGCCACCATCCTTTGTGGCCGCAACTCAGCAAAAACTCTGAGCGCCCTCCAAATCCCGGATGTCCTCACCCAGTTCCAGTACAGTCCACCCTCCCTCTGCCAGAGCCCAAGGTGAGTGGCTGTAGCCAATTCAGTGCTCTGTTTCAGCCGTCTGTGCTGTGGAGGTGGCTTGGGATTTTAACCCCTGAGGGTCCTGCTCACAGTTAAGGCCACTGCTGTCCTTGGGCTCCCAACCCGCCACCCTCTCATGCCTCTGCAGATCCTATCAGTGTCCCTGGTTATATGGTCCTCTCCCGCTGCTTTTCTGTTGCTTTTTTCCGACGATTTGTCTTTATTTTAGTTGTAATTCCTGTTTGGTCCTGGGAGATCGTCTGTGTAGCTGCCATTCACTCCACCGCCATTTTTTCTCCTCCTCTGAATGCACTTTTAAATGTCACTTAATGGTGCACTTGGTTTGTGTGTGTGGTTTTTTTTTCTTTTTTAAACGTATCTTTATTGTTGAAGGTATTACAGATGTCCCCCATTTTTGCCCCCATTGACACCCTCCTACCTGCTCCCACCCCTCTCTTGCCTTCCCTACACTATTGTCTTTGTCCACTGGTTATGTAAATATGTGTATAAATTCTTTGGTTTATCTCTTCCCGCCCCCCCCCCTTTGAGTTTCATCAGTCTAACAACCAATATGCACGTCTTAATCCCTCACCTTTTTCACCCATCCTCCCAAACCCCTTTCAATCTGGCAGCCAACAAAAAGTTCTTTGTATCTATGACTCTGTTTCTGTTTTGCTTGTTCATGGTTTGTAGAGTCAATTGTTGAATGATATGTATTTATTGCCATTTTATTGTTAATATTTTTTAATCTTCTTCAAGAAGACCCATCAACATTTTATATAATACTGGTTTGGTGGTGATGATCTTCTTTAGCTTTTTCTTGTCTGGGGAACTCTTTATATGTCCATCAATTCTAAATGATAGCTTTTCGGGGTAGAGTAATCTTGGTTGTAGGGCCTTGGTTTTCATCACTTTGAATACTTCTTGCCACTCCCTTCTGGCCTGCAAAGTTTGTTTTGAGAAATCGGCTGACAGTCTTATGGGAGCTCCCTTGTAGCTAATTAACTGCTTTTCTTTTGCTGCTTTTAAGATTCTCTCTTTGGCCCAGCTGGTATGGCTCAGTAGATTGAGCATTGTCCCATGGACTGAGAGTTCCTGGTCGATTCCTGGTCAGAGCACATGCCCAGACTGCAGGCTCAATCCCCAGTAGGGGGTGTGTAGGAGGCAATCAATTGATGTTTCTCTCTCACATCAATGCTTCTATCTCTCTCTCCATTCCTCTCCTTCTAAAAAAATCAATAAAAACATATTTTTTAAAAAGATTCTCTCTTTGTCTTTAACCTTTTGCATTTTGATGATGATGTGTCTTGGTGTGGGCCTCTTGAGGTTCATCTTCTTTGGGACTCTCTGTGCTTCCTGGACTTGTATGTCTATTTCCTTCACCAAGTTAGGGAAGTTTTCTGTCCTTATTTTTTCAAATAGGTTTTCAATTTCTTGTTCTCTCTCTTCTCCTTCTGGCACCCCCAAGATGTGAATGTTGGTACACTTGAAGTTGTCCCAGAGGCTCCTTACACTATCTTCTTTTTTTTTTATTCTTTTTTTCTTTTTGCTGTTCTAATTGGGTATTTTTTGCTTCCTTGTATTTCAATTCAGTGATTTGCTTCTTGGCTTCGCTTGCTCTACTATTGATTCCCTATAAATTATTCTTTATTTCAGTTAGTGCATCCTTTATTTCTGACTGGTCCTTTTTTATGTTTTTGATGTTCTCATTAAGTTCCTTGGAGTTCTAAGTTCCTTGAGCATCCTTATAACCAGTGTTTTGAACTCTGCATCTGATTGATTGCTTATCTCCATTTTGTTTAGTTATTTTCCTGGAGTTTTGTTCTGTTCTTTCATTTGGGACATGTTTCTTTGTCTCCTCATCTTGGCTGCTTCCCTGTGTTTATTTCTATGTATTAGGTAGAGTTTCTATGTCTCTTAGGCTTCCTAGGGTGGCCCATTGTAGTAGGTGTCCTGTAGGGTCCAGTGGCACAGCCTCCCTGGTCACCCCTGCTGGGCCATTGAGGTACACCTCTTGTGTGGACTGGCCACCCTTTTGTTGTAATTGAGCCTTGAGTGCTGTTGGCATGTCAATGGGAGGGATATACTCAGGCTGATCAGCTGCAAAACTGGCTGTGCCCACTGACCACTGGCTTCTGACTACCTTGGAGGATCACCTGTGCAGAGGCCCATCACACAGAGCAAGACTTACTTCAGCAGGGTTCTGGTACCCACTGAATCACTCCTTCAGTGTGTCACTTGTGGCAGTGGTTGGGTGGTGGTGTTTCAACATGGTCTGAAACTACACTGGGTATGCTGGCTCTGGGGCAAGGTCAGCCACTGGCTGTGTTCTACATGGGGCCACCCAGCATAAGCTACAAAGTGATCTCTGGATGGCTGCTTATTGTGCTGGGCTTGGAGGTGCCCAGAAAAAGCCAAGCTGTGAACCAAGGCTGGCTGCTTCCAGTGCAAGGCTTGGGGCCACTTAATGAGAGGTATGGGGCCATCTGAGACCAGATGCTGCTTGAGAGATTTTAGGGAAATCTGAAGCAGAATCCAAGACAGGCCAATCCTATGGTAAAGCCTTTGGAAACAGCTTGGGTGGGCCTGAAAGTTGGGTGGGACAGGGCCTCAGAAATCACCAGGGTAGGGAAAACAGTGAGAGCCAGGTTGCTGGAGTCCCAGATATAGCGGCTGTCTGCCACCCCAGGGAACAACTGCCACCGACAGCAAGTCTGTCCAGGAGAAAGCTGCCCCTACAGCTCTCGTCCTGATGCCAAATAACTCAGTTCTTCCCGGCTTGTCTCTGGCACCTTTCAAACTGCTTTCCCAGTGCTGGAATCTGGAGGGAGCAGGTCCATGTAAGTCTGTTTGCGAGCGCTTTAAGAGGAACTGCCTGGGACTCCAGATGCCTCAGCCACCCTCAACCTCAATTCCTGCTGGTTTTTACAACCAGAAGTTCTGGAGACTTCTCTTCCTGGCACTGGATCCCTGAACTGGGAGCCTTGTGTGGGATGGGGACCCCTCACTCCTCAGGGAGGACTGTCAAGCCAAAGTATCCCTCCTGATTTTTATCCATCCCAGGTGGGTGTGGGACCAACCAGTCCACACCTCTGCCCCTCCTACCATTCTTGATGTGTCTTCTTTTATTTCATAGTTGTAGGACTTCCATTCAGCTGTATTTCAGGCAATTCTGAATGATGGTTGTTCTATACTTTAATTGTAATTTTGATGTAGTTGTGGGCGGAGGTGATAACCGCATTTACCTACGCCGCCATCTTGACTGGAAGTCTGAATCTAATTGTGCATTTTAAAATGGTTAATTGTATGCTATATATTTCACCTCAACTGTATTTTTTTAAAATATGTATTGACTTTTTAGAGAGAGGTAGGAAGAGAGATATAGAAACATTGATGTGAGAGAGAAACATCAATCGGCTGCCTCCGGCACGCCCCCTACTGGGAATCTAGCCCCAAACCCAAGCATGTGCCCTGACTGGGAATTGAACTGGGACCTCTCAGTCCATGAGACGATGCTCAATCCACTGAGCCATACTGGCCAGGCTCACCTCAACTTTTTAAAATGGTGCAATACTTTGAAAAATAATCTGGCAGTTCCTCAAAAGATTAAACCTAGAATTACCATATGATGCAGAAATTCCACTTCTAGGTGTATACCCAAGAAAATTGAAAACTTATTTTCACACAAAAACTTGTACACAAATGGCAGCAATATTGATAGTAGCGAAAAAGTAAGAGAAAACCAAATGTACACCAACTGATGCATTGATAAATAAAATTGGGCATATCTGTATGATGGAATATTATTCAGCTAAAAAAAGAAACAAAGTACAATAATGGATGAATGTTAAAAACATTATGCTGAGCAAAAGAAACCACACATAAAAAGTCACATATTGTATGATTTCATATATATGAAATGTCCTGAATAAGCAAATCCGAAAGAGAAATTTAATTACTGGTTACCTAGGGCTCGGAGTTATAGGGAAATTGAGGAGATGATGGCTAAGGGACACAAGATTTCTTTGGGGGTAATGAAAATGTTCTAAAGTTGTGGTGATGATTGCACATTGAATTGTTCAGAAAAAAGAAATATTTAATAGAAGTTATGTGGCCATGTGTATTGGGGACACAAAGCTATCTAAGACACAGTTTTTATCCTTGAGCACCTTAGAGTCTAGATGAGAAAAACGAGTTAACAAGTTTTATTAATTGTAAAGTTTTATAAATATTAAAATAGAAGCATTTAGAGAGTACTGTAGGTTACAAATGAGGGAATGACCAATTGATCAGAAAGACTTCATAAAGGAAATGGCATAAGTTAAATCTTGATATTTATTTATTTATTTTTTATCCTCATCCAAGGATATTTTTACATGTATCTTCAGATAGAGTGGGAGGGAGGGAGGAAGAGAGAGAGAGAGAAACATTGATGTGAGATTTGCCACCCATATGACCCCAATGGGGGCCAGGGACGAACTGCAACCAAGGTACATGACCTTGGCCAGAATCGAACCCAGGACTCTTTGGTCTGCGGGCTGACACTCTAACTGCTGAGCCAAACCGGCCAGGGCAATAAGTTGAATCTTGAAAAATTAGTGTTCATCGGGCAGAGAAAGGAGAACAAGAACATTTCATACAAGGTAAAGGGAACAAAGAGGGGAAAAAAGAGCATGATCTGTAAATAAGTATATCAGTTTGTTGTGGTGTAGGATATAAGAAGGACCAGAGCAATTAATGAGGCTGGAGTGGTAGGCAGAGACTTTATGTAACAGGCTATGGAGTTTGGACTTTATCCTGTTAGCAGTGGAGAGTGTTCACTTATTGAAGAACACGAATAGAATTATCCTTTGACTTTGGCTATAGAGAGGTGGATGGACTCTAGCTGTATAACTCTGGTGACCGTATAACCAGTAGCAGACTATTAAATGGCTCAAACAAGAACAATGAGGACTTAAATTATAGCAATAGCAGTGAGGACTGACAAGAGTGGATGAATAACACGGCTACAGAGAATAGTGTCACTAGAGTCCAGGGTGAGAATGTACCAAGAAGATGGGAATGGCCAATAGTGCCAAATGCCAGGGAGAGTAGGGAGGTAAGGGCCAACAAGTAACCACTGGATTTAATAGCTGGGGAATCTACATTTCCAGGACAGTTGTATGGGAGAAGCAGGGACAAAACCTGATTTCAGTTCATAAGAGTGAACAGAAGGGGAGAAAGTAGAGATAGTGATGATGACTGCAGAGCTCTTCTTGGATTATGGTGATTTGCAGGATCAGACATGAGGTTTCAACAGATCATTAATTGATTGCAGGTCTATAGAGACCCAGGGAAGTAGTAATGGAGGAGAATACAGTTGCTTTTCAAGCTAGTGCTAAAAGACCTAAGATTCATACATAAAATCAGCCTTTAAACCCCATTCTTTCTATCTCTCTGGCCCTCTAACTCTCAAGGCAGAACAGACAAGTCTGCCCTATTCCACTCAAATATACCTTGAGCTTGCATATTGCCTTTTTATGCATTTTTTCACTTGATACTCAATATACTTTGATTTCACCTATGTAAAAACATTGAGAGAGGGATGATGCAATAACTACGTGATTGTCTCTTACTGCATTCATCTAGGGAAAAGTTTTAAAAAGTTACTGACTTCTTTTTTTTGTAAATCCTCAGAATAAAGTAGTTGATAATGATGTAAACAATGAGTAATGTGCCCCAAAGTGTGGCTTAGAAAATGGAAGTAGAACTAATAGAGGGTTTTTACTCTGTCACCCTACCAACTCAGCTGCTGATTGAAGGTAGTGTAAGATGATATAACTGAAGCAGTGAAAAGACATTGCCAGGAATTTTGGCTCTAGATCATCCGAGGTTTCTCTATCCTGACTTTCTCTTTATAGTAGTAATTCCTCACTATCATACACTTCTACAATTAGAATAAATTAAATTAAATTAAAAAGAAAATTCATGGCAACTCTCTCTCCTGACACTCACCCACCCAGCAACTCTCTGTCTTGGCAGAAAAAAGCAAGTAGCTCACCAGTCTCACACTAATCAGAGGTCAGAAAGCAATTTCCTAGCAATCATGTTTAGATCCCTGTCATGTTCAGAGAGGCGCCCCATAAAGAATATTGCAGAGGGTGCTGAGCCTAAGCAATACAAGCAGACAACATCCTACTTCAAAAATGTTCTTGCTATTACCATTGCTGTTTTGAATAACTTGTGAAATCAAGGAGCTCTAAGTTACCTTTGCTTTTTTTTTTTTTAACATTATACATTATTTTTTTAACATTATTTTTTTTTAACATTATACATTATTTTTTTAACATTATTTTTCCATACAGGGAAAGAATAAATTGCAAATGTCTGGAGCAGAGAAGCAGCAGAGAGCAAGTGTGTTGTGGTGGGATTGTTGACTGCTAGAGAAAAGTTTGATTGCTGTATGTTAGGGATTAATAAGGAAGCTCATTTCTCTATTGTGAATTGTCCTGAAAGATGTAAGGCTTTTTCTTGTGTTCATATTCTAGATTTACCTGAAAAGTTTCTATATTAACTAGTTACTACTGTACTTTGGAATCATCAATAGGACAGCACTCCATGGGGAAAGAGCAGCCCTCAACTGTGGGGGAAGAGCTAGAGAAATAGAACCCCCTGCTTACTCAGGCTGCTTCGAGGAACAGCTATCTTCTAACATGTCCTTTTTTATGGACATGTAATTACTCTCATGAATCCTACTCCATTTCTCCATAAAGGGCTCATATGTTTCTCTTATCACATATCCACCCCAAGTATTCTCTCTGCCAGTGATAGCCCACTACCAGCTTCTAAATGATCCCAAGATCTACTCCCCATCTATTGAGACAGCTTTCTTAGAGAACACTGGTAGCCATTGCTTACCAAGTCAGTGGTCTCTCACTGTTCTTGCTACTTATACTCTATGCAGCATTTGACACTACTCACTATATTTTTTTTGCTTTCTACCTTTGTAGAAACCTCAAAATTATATAATCATATTAATGCCTAAGTACCATATAATACAATGTTTTTACAGGTGATAGGACTGGGGCCCAGAGTGTAAAATTGATTCCCCATGGTCACTCTGCAAAGCCAGATCTGGAGCCAGAATCTCCTAACCCTTTTGACTATTCATTCCTTTATTTCTTCACCAGATGCTGTCAATTCCACAGTGTTTCTCCCATCTATGCATTTTCACTGTCTCAACTTACAC
The DNA here is from genome assembly GCA_030848825.1 of Tadarida brasiliensis. NCBI lineage: Eukaryota > Metazoa > Chordata > Mammalia > Chiroptera > Molossidae > Tadarida > Tadarida brasiliensis. Next base: position 35,504,456 of record CM061261.1, on the reverse strand, counting down.
TCTTATTTTTAGTTTTTAACTACATTACTGAACTTTTAGCTCTCCCCTCTTATTCACAGTACAATACTGCCAGAAATAATATTCCTAAACCCCAGATCTGATTTTGATTTTTCCACTGTTCAAGAACCTACTTTATATAGAATAAAGTTTTAGCATCTTTCCAGCCATCAAATACTATGCAGTTAGATCCCAACTTCCTTTCTGTTTTGTCTCTGCTACACACACATTTTATTTCAACCCTTTCAAATTATCAGCTACTCAGTATACCTACCTAACTCACTTCCATATCTTTCTCAATCTGTTCTGCAGATGGACTGTCTGCAATGATGGTCTGTCATCCCATCGTCTTCCCCATCACCACAATAAATCTACAGCAAAATATCTTGCTTACCTTTTAAGGTCCATCTCAAGTTCTACATACTCCAAAACTTTCACAAGACCTTTCTCATAGCACTTTGTGCCTTTATTTTCTTATGCATCATAGTCTCATAATTGAGTTTGTTTTAACTCCCTCACTAGATTGTTAACTACCTGAATGCAGAGACTATGTTTTACTTACCTTTTCTACTTCCTATAGCTGATTGCAGAACTTGGTACATAGTAGATGCTCAATTAGCACTTGTAAAATAGAATAATAACTAACATCTGTATAAAATACATTCTGTAAACCTATGGAGTAGGTCATGCAGACATTTTTGTTATTCTAAATTTAAAGATTTTCAAAACCTTGAAGTGTAGAATTTAGTAAGACCTGAATCCTCTAATGGGAAACAAGTTTTGCTTTGTTCTTTTTTTTAACTCCATATCACCTGTTTGTTATTCTAAGTCTGACTTCTCCAAAGTGAACTGCTCTGAGTATTTGCCTCATATTTACTTGCCTCAGGCTGTTTCTACATGCTATCAAACAGCCAGATGTAAAATAAAAAATTAAATCAATCATCTAAATATTTTAAACTGTAATATTTGTATGTTTGCTTTTGTATAGAACAACAGCTAGGTATCTGATTAAGTTATTTACTTTTCAACCAGTTGTTTTGGCAGTATGATGATTATATAAACTCCAACAGTGGTATTTTATTAGTTTTTCATTGATTTTGTTATTTTACTGGCATCTGCAATTTATTTACAGTGTCTGTCTAATTTTATTTATATAGTTTATCAGCCAGTGAGATGTGATAGACAAGAAAAAAATTGTTTCTTAAGATTTCTTTTTAAGTCTTCCCCACAAACTTGGAGCTAAGGTTACAATGCTGGGATTAAAGAGAATATTCCCAGATTAGAAAAAGTGACGTACACCCTGGAGATTTCCTGATAGAAGAAATGTCTTTCTTTAAAAAAAAAAAAAAAAATCAAGATTCATCAGCTCTGGAGAACAAGTAGGAATGCCCTTGATAAAAAAAAAAGAAAAAAAATTAGAAATAATTAAAAGAAAAAAATAAGAGATGAAAATGGATTAAAAGAAGAAATTTTTTACTCCAAAATGTGCAAAACAATATATGGCTAGAAAAGATGTGCAGATGGGTTCAGGAAAAAGAGAAGGAGTCCTTGAGGACCAAGCAAGAAGATGAAGAAAAGACCCACTCCTAAAAAATAATGGTAAAATTTTAGAACTTCACTGATGAAAAAATCCTAAAAGCTTCTAAAGAAGAAAAATATATTATTTACAAAGAAAAATATCACCCTATTGACTTCAAATTCATTAGCAACATTGGGTATAAGAAGACACTGGAGAAAATTTTTCTAAGTACTGAGATGAAATGATTTGAAATATAGAATTATATAATTTGACCAACTATCAGATGAGTAATGACAAAATAAAACATTTTCAAACATGAGGATTCAGAAAATGTATTACCCACAAATCCTAGCTGAAATATTGACCAGAAGATATGCTCCAGCAAAGTAAAACAATTTTAATATTAAGACCAAAAATCAATGGTAAGCAAAGAAACTGTTAAGAGTTATGATAAATCCAGATAGATATTTTTAACTTTTAAAAATATAACAATAACAAAAATTTATTTATCAAAATCCCTTTCACAATAGCAACATAAATTATAAAATAGCTAGGAATAAATTTAATGAAAATGGAACAAGACATATATAAATAATAAAAATGAAAATTTTCTGAAGAGCATTAAACAGAAAACCTGAATAAATTAAGTATATACACCTGAATGGATCTCAATACTATATACATGCCAGGTCATTGTAAGTTAACATGTAAATCCAATGCAATCCCAGTGCAGATAACAACACATTTTTTAAAATGTCAACTTCATGGATAGGACTACTTAATTCAAAGTTGTTACAGTGATGAAAGCATAGCAATAACCAAAAATATATTTTGAAGAGGAAAACCACTGTCATTATATAAAAAATTCTAAAATTCTTCTAGAAAAGAAATTATGTTAGAATTCCCAAGATAAGTTTTTTAAAAAGAGGACCAAGTAGGGTGTGTGTTTGTGTGTGCATGTATATCTGAACAGATAGTCTTGCTCCATCAGATGGTAAAATATGAGATTGTAAATCTGCAATAATTAGGATATTGGCAGAAGAAAAGATAAATAGATTAAGACAAGTAGGACAGAGAGTTTAAAAATGGACCAATGTATGAATGAGAATTTATTCCCTGGAAGAATGCTTTTGAATGGTATGAGCAAAAGATGGACTATAATGAATGCTATTGACAAATTGCCCATGCATTTAAGGGGGAAAAGTCTGACTCCACTTCATTCCAATAACAATAATTGACTCCAGCTGGATTAAAAACAAAATTCCCAGTCAAGGATACATACCTGGGTGGCAGGTTTGATCCCCAGCCCCCAATTGGGGCACACGTGGGAGGCAACCAATCAATGTGCCTCACATCAATGTTTCTCTCTCTCTCCCTCTTCCTCCCTCCCTCCCTCCTTCCCTTCCACTCTCTCTAAAACTCAATAAAGAAATAAAAAAGAGAGAGTGACACCATAATCCCAGTTTGTATGGACTTTTCATAAGCAGTAGTCTAGTGATAGAACTAGGATAGATCTAAGCATCAAGGGATGATTTAGAACTGGAACATGTGAGGCTATATTAGAACTTCTGAGTCATGCCATAAAGTCCTAGCCTAGGTTAGTAGCAATAATAATGGACCAGAAGTTATCATTCAATAACAAAAGAAAGTTTTGCTTGGTCATGGGGACATCTGCATGAGGTGAATAAAAAATTACCCATGATTTTGAACTTGGAAATTTGAGGATCCCCCTGACAAGGACAGAAAATTAGAGAGGGGAAGCTGACTTAGGGTGGGACCACATGAGCAATAATGATTTAGTTTAGGGACATTGGGTCTTAGAGGTGATAGCAATATATCCAGGTCACCTTGCTTCCTATTTAATCATATTTCAGCCACTTCAGTACTGATTGGTGACAATTAAACAAGTAGTTTGTTTCCCCTTTTTTTTAAAAAACCCTACTGGAAACTCTATTAATAGCAAAATTTCAGACTTTCAACCAAAGTTGCTCAGTGTGTGACTCTAAGTTTGAAAGCTTTATTGCCCTATTTCTAAAGGACAAATCACATTTTACACTCACCATTAACAAAGGCATCATATGTTGTGTGCATATAAATAATTTATCCATTATAAATTTTAGTCCACAAACACAAGTGTGCAAGAAATACAACTTTCTTAATTTTTCAATAATGGAATTTAATTTCTGTTTCAAAATATCATACTGGAAACTTATCTTTGCTATCCCTCCAGCTCTTTCCTTCCTCCTACTATAGGGAATGATATCTTATTTTGGGAAGAAGACACAGAAGGCCTTGCTATTACCTTGATGTTATATATCAGGTATTCTACATCCATTCTGTTTTCTAGGTTGTAAGCTCTTTCTTTACCCCCTAACAGCCAAGAAATTCTTTTCATTCTGCCACATCATTCTTTTTTTCTGAAGCAATGAGGAATTCACTGGTTGAATGAGAAAAAGGACACAGGGTACAAGAAAATACCAGGAAGCATTATCAGTTAACATCACCAAATATGCTCTACTATATTTTCCTATTTGTAATTTGCATTCCTCCCAAATTGCTTCTTATCAAATCAAGAATTAATAATAAAAATAACATAATGCACTTTCTTTGTGCTAGGGCACTATGCCAGGCACATTGCATGAATTATCCAACTATCCTTCAAAGTTGCTGCTAAGCTGTATTTGGACACTATAGGAGGTAATTAGAAGACTTCTGGAAGGAACATTCTCAGCAATGCTGGGAGTTATTCAACTTTCTCTGCTCAATTAAAACTCATAGAAATAAAAATAAATGAACTATTCACTCACTACTTGCCTAGTGCCCCATAACTTCAGTATTATGGAAATGTTACCATTCTTGCACTTGAATAAGGAAGTTGAGGATGAGGAAAGAAAGTTATAAAATAATTATCCTTTTCAAGACATTGACATTAAACTATAGACTTTCAAAATATCTACTCTTTTACTATATTAACTAAAGTCATTAGTCTATTACCAAAATACAGTAATTCATCAAAATGTATTTATTGGTCAATTAAGTCACTACAGTATACTAACATTTTTATCATTTACTACAGTCCTCATTTTATAAATCTCAATTTCCTTTATATCTGTATTTAGAGACTGATAATGTCCAAATCTGGTCTAATTTTATAGAAATAATAATTGTAAATTATTCCTGTTGAGAAAGGAATGGAATAATTCCCTTTTACATATACAATTCTTGCTATATTGATGTTACAATTCTATTATTGAAATGTGTCTTTGGGGGATTGAGCTACTCTCAGTACATAGAAGATGGAGTCTTATCTGAGGAATAATAATATGTAAATCACCTCAATCCTGTCAGGGATCAGAGGAAGAGAAAAACTAAATTCCTCAGAATGGGAAGGCCTTAGGTGAGTGGCAGAATTAGAAGTTGTATTCTTGCCCTTGATAACACAGAAAACAAAGTATTAAGGAGAATAGCCCCCACAGGGTGGAATGTAGGATGATACCTTTCCCAGGTAGCCAGGAAAGGTTCTCCTGAAATTCTTCCAGAAACAGGAATGAGACAGAATCAGGGAAGAGTTAGTAGGGGTATTATAGAAGTGAAGATTTGTCAGTATACGAGGTGGGCAAAATTAGGTTTCAGTTGTAATACAAATAATACAATAATTAATAAATAATAAAAATAAATAAACTGTTTTGCATACTCACAACCATAAACCTGCTTTTGCCCCCATATACTAGACTGTGTCTATGCCTTTTATATATTTTTTCTTCCTTGAGATAATTAGCTTTATTTTGAAAATGTCAGACTGTTGTAGATGTGCTAAGAGCAACCAAGAGAAGGAATTTGAAGGGAAAGGTGGCTGCAGCAGTTATCAGAGTGAGAAAAGCGAAAGAGATGCTTCTTCCAGTGCTTATATTTTATTTCAATAAGGAAAGTACTTTCCTCACAGATGCTAATATCACTTGCTTTGTAAAGATAGGCCTTTAGAAAAGGAGAAAGAGAAGAGAACTAATATTTATTATTTAGCTACATGTATTCAATAAAATACCAAACACTTTACACTTTAATTCTATTCTGTCTCCATATATATTTTGGTTTTTTTTGTTTGTTTGTTTTTAAATTTATCTATATTGTTGAATGTATTACAGCTGTCCCTCCTTTTTTCCCCATTGACCCTCTCCTCTCTGTTCCTGCCCCCCTTCTGCCTTCCCCATACTATTGTCAGTATCCATTGGTTATGCATATATGCATAGAAGGTCTTTGGTTTATCTCTACCCGCCCTCCCTCCCCCATTCCCTTTGAGGTTCTTAATTCCTTCATCTTTTTCACCAATCCCATGGCCCCCTCCCATCTGGCAAGCAACAAAAAGTTCTTTGTATCTATGAGCCTATTTCTGTTCTGCTTGCTCATTTTGTTTGTAGATTCAATTGTTGATAGATATGTATCAATTGCCATTTTATTGTTCATATTTTTGTTCTTCTTCTCCTTCAAGAAGACCCTTCAACATTTCATATAATACTCCTTTAGCTTTTTCTTGTCTGGGAAACTCTTTATATGTCCATCTATTCTAAATGATAGTTTTGCAGGACACGGTAATCTTCGTTGTAGGTCCTTGCTTTTCATCACCTTGAATATATCTTGCCACTCCTTTCTAGCCTGCAAAGTTTCTTTTGAGAAATCAGCTGACAGTCTTACGGGAGCCCCTTTGTAGGTAACGAACTGCTTTTCTCTTGCTGCTTTTAAGATTCTCTCTTTGTCTTTAATCTTTGGCATTTTGATGATGATGTGTATTGGTGGACCTCTTTGGGTTCATCTTGTTTGGGACTCTCTGTGCTTCCTGGATTTGTATGTCTGTTTCCTTCACCAAGTTAGGGAATTTTTCTGTCATTATTTTTTCAAATAGGTTTTCAATGTTTGCTCTCTCTCTTCTCCTTCTGGCAGCCCCCTGATACAGATGTTGGTATGCTTGAAGTTGTCCCAGAGGTTTCTTACACTGTCCTCATATTTTTGGATTCTTTTTTCTTTTTGCTGTTCTGATTAGGTGTTTTTTGCTTCCTTATATTCCAAATCAATGGTTTGCTTCTTGGCTTCACCTACTCTACTATTGATTCCTTATAAAATTATTATTTATTTCAGTTAGTGTATCCTTCATTTCTGACTGGCCCTTTTTTATGTTGTTGATGTTCTCACTAAGATCCTTGGAGTTCTCATTAAGTTCCTTGAGCATCCTTATAACCAGTGTTTTGAACTCTGCATCTGATTGATTGCTTATCTCCATTTTGTTTAGTTATTTTCCTGGAGTTTTGTTCTGTTCTTTCATTTGGGACATGTTTCTTTGTCTCCTCATTTTGCCTGCTTCCCTGTGTTTATTTCTATGTATTAGGTAGAGTTGCTATGTCTCCTAGGCTTCATAGGGTGGCCTATTGTAGGGTCCAGTGGCACAGCCTCCCTGGTCACCCCAGCTGGGCCATTGAGGTACACCCCTAGTGTGGACTGTCCACCCTTCTGTTGTAATTGAGTCTTGAGTGCTGTTGGCATGTCAATGGGAGGGATATACTCAGGCTGATCAGCTGCAGGACTGGCTATGACCACTGACCACTGGCCTCTGACTACCTTGGAGGATCAACTGTCTAGGGGTCCACCACACAGAGCAAGACTTACTTCAGCAGTGCTCTGGTGCCCACTGAGTTCACTCATTGAGTGTGTCACTTGTGGTGGTGGTTGCGTGGTGGTGCTTCGATGTGGTCTGAAGCTGTCCACTGGGTGTGCTGGCTCTGGGGCAAGCTCAGCCACTGCCTGTGTTCTAACTGGGGCCACCAGGCCTAAGCTACAAAGTGATCTGCTGATGGCTGCTTCTATTGTGGGGCTAGGAGGTGCCCAGGAAAAGCCAAGTTGTGAACCAAGGCTGGCTGTTTCTAGTGCCAGGCCTGGGGCCACTTAATGAAAGGTATGGGGCTGTCTGAGACCAGATGCTGCTTTTTTGAGAGATTTGAGAAAAATCTGAAGCAGAATCATTACAGGCCAATTCTATGGTAAAGCCATTGGAAACAGCTTGGGTGGGCCCAAAGTTTGGGTGGGGCAGGGCCTCAGGGAATCACCAGGACAGGGCAAACAGTGAGAGCCAGGTTGCTGGAATTCCAGATATGGAAGCCATCTGCCACCCTGGGAAGGGCTCACCAAAGGAACAAAGGCCTCTACCAGCACATCTGTCCAAGAGAAAGCTGCCTCTCCAGCCCTCATCCAGAGGTCAAACAGCTCAGTTTTTCCCCTTATGTCTCAGGTGCCTTCAAGCTGCCTCCCCCACACTGGAGCCCAGAGGGAGCGAGTCCGAGTAAGTTCGTGCATGGGCCCTTTAAGAGGAACTGCCTGGGGCTCCAGCAGCCTCAGCCTCAGTTCCTGCTGGTTTTTACAGCCATAAGTTCTGGGGACTTCTCTTCCTGGCACTGGAACCCTGAGCTGGGAGCCTCGTGTGGGATGGGTACCCCTCCCTCCTCACAGAGGACCTTCAAGCTGAGGTAGCCCTCCTGATTTTTATCCTCCATATGTGTGTGGGGGACCAGCCCATCTGTGCCTCAGCCACTTCTAAGTCTTGATGTGGCTTCTTCTTTAATGTCATAGTTGTAGGACTTCCATTCAGCTCAATTTCAGGCGATTCTGAATGATGGTTGTTCTGTTGTTTAGTTTTAATTTTGATGTGGTTGTGGGAGGAGGTAAGTACCATGCTTACCTGTGCCACGATCTTGACCTGAAGTGTCTATGATCTTCATATATATTTTGATACGTACAATATTGCTATTCTCATTTTTACAGAAAACTGAGGCTCAGGGAGGTTAAACAACGTATCCAAGGTCACATGGCTAAGTAAAAAGATATGAGAGGTTATATTTTCTATTATAGCTAATGTTCCTGTTCTATTTTTCATTTTAGTTTTCAATTACAGTTTAAATTCAATACTATTTTGTATTAGTTTCAGGTGTACAACATAGTGGTTAGGCAATCATATACTTTACAGAGTGATTCCTCAATATTTCAAGTATCCATCTGGCACCATACATAGTATATTAATGACTATATTTCTGTACTTTACATCCTTGTGAATATTTTATAACTACCAATTTCTACTTCTTAATCTCTTCACCTTTTCACCCACCCCCCCCAACAGCCCTCCCCTCTGGCAATCATCAGTCTGTTCTCTGTATCTATAAGTTTGTTTCTATTTTGTTTGTTTGTTTATTTTGTTCTTAAGATTCAACACATAAGTGAATTCATATGGTATTTGTCTTTCTCTGTCTGACTTACATTACTTAGCATAATACCTTCTATGTCTGTCCATGCTGTTGCAAATCATAAGATTTCATTCTTTTTTATGTCTGAGTAATATTTCATTGCATATATGCACCACTTCTTCTGCATCCACTCATCCATCGATGAGTACGTGGGTTGTTTCCATATCTTAGATATTGTAAATAATACTGCAGTGAACATAGGAATACATATATTCTTTCAAATTAGTATTTTGAGTTTATTTGGCTATATCCCCAGCAGTGGAATTATTGGGTTATAAGGAAGTTCCGTTTTTAATTTTTTGAAGAACTTCCATACTGTTTTTCATAGTGGCTGCACCAATCTGCATTCCCACCAATAGTGCATGAAGGGTCCCTTTTCTCCACATTCTTGCCAACACTTGTTTGTGGATTTATTGATGATAGTCACTCTGACAGGTGTGAGATGATATCTTACTGTGATTTTAATTTGCATTTATCTGATGATTGGTGACATTGAGCATCTTTTCATATGTCTATTGACCATTTATATGTTCTCTTTGGAAAGTGTCTATTCAGGTTCTCTGCCTATTTTTAAAACTTTTTTTAAAATTTAATTGATTTGAGAGAGAGAGAGACAGAGAGAGAAAGATTGATGTGAGAGAGAAACATCAATCACCCACCCCACCTACACTCCCAAACACGAAATTGCTGAGGCTGGAAATCAAACCCGCAACCTAGTAATGTGCCCTGTCTGGGAATCGAACCATAACCCTTCAGTGCACTGGACAAAGCTCCAACCAACTGAGCCACACTGGCCAGAGCACTCTCTGCCTATTTCTTAATTTGATTGTTTGGGTGTTTTGGTATTGAGTTGTATGAGTTCTTTATAAATTTTGGATAGTAACCTCTTAGCAGATGTATCACTGGCAAATATCTTCTCCCACTTAGTAGGGGTTTTTTGTTTGTTTCATTGATGGTTTTCTTTGCTGTGCGAAACTTTTTAATTTGATGTAGTCCCATTTGTTTATTTTTTCTTTTGTTTCTCTTGCCCAAAGAAATATATCAGAAAAAAATATTTCTAAGAGAAGTGTCAGAGAGTTTACTGCCAATGTCTTCTTCTAGGAAATTCATGATTTCAATCTTACATTTAAGTCTTTAATCCATTTGGAGTTTATTCTTGAGTATGATGTAAGAAGGTGGACTAGTTTCATATTTTTACATGTATCTGTCCAATTTTTCCAACACCATTTATTCAATAGACTGTCTTTACCCAATTGTATGTTCTTGCCTTTTTTGTCATATATTAATTGACCATATGGGCATGGGTTTATTTCTGGGCTCTCTATTCTGTTCCATTGATCTATGTGTCTGTTTTTATACCAGTACTATGCTGTTTTGATTACTATAGTCTTGAAGTGTAGTTTGATATCAGTAAATGTTATTTCCAAACATTATTCTTGGAGATGTCCAAAGCTAAATATCTCACAGACCAAACTAATAAAGGACCTAAAATTATATTTGTTTTCTATTGGAAAATTTAACATATAATTTTAGTCTATAAATAGAAATTATTAAAGAAGAAAACTTTCAAAGTAATAATCAGTAACTAATGAAACAGAGATTATTTGGATTTCAAAAAATTATTGTAAGCATAGCGTTAAACCTGATTGTGGAGGGAACTGGAAGTTGACATAGGAAGCTCGTCTTTGTGCAGTAAGTGACAGGGCCTTAGGGGGTTTTTAAGCAGATATGTGTCTTGCTGGAAATAGCACTCAGGGAAAATTATTCTGAGGGTTAATATGAGTTAGGTTAAAATTAGAATAATCATGATTAAATCTGTTAGGAAGCTTTTGTAAGAATGCAGGCATGACAAGATGAGGGTCTGATTTCCTTTGGCAGGATTTTCTGGTCCTTTGTAGGTGCAAACCCTCACTCTTACTCCTGCATTTCCCCAGTTGTCTATCCATTTCTGCTAACTTAGATTCATCTGTATACTTTCCCAGCCTGACCTGCTCCCATACGTTTGGTCTCAGTTTTTGAAACTATCCTTGCTGCCAGGTTTGTCTCTAATCACTTGTCTCACCTCTGCCAGATTGGATTCTTTTGGATGCTCCTTTGATTTATGCTTTTCTGCTTTCAGTTTGATTCTCAGGGTCCCACTTTGTAAGTATAGCTGCCTGTCCTGTAATCAGCATGTTATCCTTTCCTAGTTCCTGACTTCCTGCATTCACTGTTTACTCCAAAGCCCTTGCTGACCCAGCTCAACCCTTAGATCATGCCAGAGAGAAGAGGTGAGGACTGAGCAGTTGAGAAATACATGCTAATTAGATGATATGAAACCAAAAAGGAACTCTAGAATAGAGGCTTGAAAGGAAGAAAGACATCCAGTTTAGTGTAGTCACAGAAGCCAGTGAACTACACAAAGACTAAGAGAAAGGTTAGAAAGGATTTGATAGTTAATATTTTTATACTGTTAATACATCTGATGGTCAAAACATATGAATCAGGTGAAGCCCTAAGTGAGGCATGAAGCACCATTTTGGAGAACTAGGATAGGAGAATCAATAAAATACTTCTATTTAACTTCTTTTATAAATGTTGTGTGAACAAATAAACAAATGCATTTTCTTATTTGCCCATAGCTTCCCAGGCATAGTCACCCATAAAGTAAGGTGGTTTTTTTTCAGAACCACAGTCAATAAAGGAACAGTCACATTACTCAGTGTCCCAATGTCCATTCAAATGAAAATTAACCATGTCCTTGAAAGAAAGGAGATGGGCTGCATTAGGGAAATGAATGGTAAAGTCAGGAGTTCATGTATATCAAGTCTTTCATAAGAGCATGGATCTGAAAAGAACTGTGATCAAGGCAATTTTTTTAGATATTATTTTCTTCTAATCTTTTTTTTTAATTCTATGACTATATTATATATGATTTATTTTGGCATTATGTATTGATCTAACATAGCTTCTGAGAATTGAGAATTCTGTCCAAGGAAATTCCAGTAGGCTGACGAAAAGACTTGGTTAATTGCTGCAAAACAAACAACCCAAAACTTAGTTATTTGAATTGACAATGATTTACTATTTCTCATTACTCTCTGTGGGTTGACTGGGTGATATTTCTACTGGTCTCACTGGGCCCACTCATGTAGCTTCACTCAGCTGGTGGTCAGCTGAGACAGCTGGACCTCTCTCTCTCATGGTCTATTATCCCTGGCTTCTTCAGGGTTTGATGATCTTAGGGCATTATTCCAAGAGTGTAAAAGAGGCTGAAAGGCCTAAGGACTAGCCTTGGAAGTTAAGCAATGTCACCCACCACATTTCTGTTAGTCAAGGCAAGTCACAAGAACAGCTCATTCTAAGAGTGGGGAAAATAGTCTCATCTCTTGATGAGAGAACTGGGCAAAGTTACATTGTAAAGAGATATGAGCACAGGAAGTTTTGATTCATTGGGGGCCATTGTTGTAACAATTTAAAAGTCTATCCTTAGGTAAACTTTTCATTTTTCATTTTGAACTGTCTCAATCTCTTTTAGTCCAAGCTAGTGGTATTTTTTTTCAACACAACTCTTTAAAAGACTGTGAGTTCTCTATGAATCTGATGGGGTTCACTCTATGAACCTAAAACCGCATAGATAATTCTTTTGGAAGCAGTGGACTGTAGTGCTAGCTTCCTTCTTACTACATCAAAATTATTCTGTCTCAATGGGGGTTAGTAATTTAAAACTCTAGTATATATAAAATAATGTTTCACATTATGCAAATAAACGTGTTTCATAAAATTTTACGCATAAGTCAATTTTTGTAAAGACAATGGAGTTTATGTCATTGTAGAAGCTTGCCATTTAAAACCAATCTATTTATAAATCCTTTGGTAAAGTTTGGAGAGACAGTGGGGTAGAAAGAGGTACATACAGCTCTGGAGACAGATCTGCATTTGAATCTCACTCTGTCATATGATCTTGAACAAGTTATTTTTTCTCATTTGGTGTCAGTTTCCTCATCAATATAATAGGAAGACAAATATTCTGTGCTTGCAGTCTTGATGGTTGTTATGGAGAATGGTGATAAAGTATGTAAAATAACTGGCATATAAGAAATTATAGCTAAAGCTACAATTCTAGAGCTGAATAAAACCTGTCCAAGGCTAACTTCATGTCAATCCTTTCTGATGATATACTCTATTATATGTATATTTATTTATTCATTATGATGATGTGTTGCTGATCTTGTACAAACAGACCCAAAAGTAGAAATTTTAAAGGAGATTTCTTAAACTTCACATAAGTAGATAAATATTTTCTTCCTGCACCAGTGGCTTGTATTTTTCACAGGGAGTGCTGGAATTTATGGAAATATCAGTCTTCATACAGAGGGAAGTAATGAAACAGTGGGACAGGCCTCCAGCAATCATCAGTGTTTCTCAACTAATATAGAAAGCATTATACAATTTTGTAGCAGAACTTTTTTCCAGTAGCCAATTAAAATGTTGTTTTTATTAGATGAAAATTTAAAAGCCTGAAATTTAGAAAAGCAACACTATTTAAATGTTTTAAAACAGTGGGATGTTTGTTTGTTTGTTTTTGTAATTGTGTATCTTCTGCAGAAGTGATGACCAGCTATCTTTATCTTCTTTTTATGTTTTAAGCTATTAAATAGTTTGTTCCTTCAGTTAGAGTCTATACCTCCTCCCATTTCACTAATTCTTTTATTTAAATTTATCCCACATTTAATAATTGCTTTTAGCCTTGTAATTTTCGTGCTAATATTTGACCATTGACAGTTTAATTTTGTGGTCCAGTGTATAATACAAACTTTATTCCATTTGATATCCATAATTTTCTCCTCTTGCTGTAATACAATTGACACTTTATACTTCTTATTCTATGTGTATACATTCTGTGTATACTAACTCTAATTTTATTCTGTATATTTTAGAGAATATAATAATGGGAATATATCAAATCACATTGCTTTTTCCAGTTCGCTTTTTCTAGTTGTGATAATGAAGTTTAAAAATTACTAAACATTTACTGTGACTGTAATATCAGTCACACTGTCTGATTTCTAATACACATATAATTAGGGTAAGTAATTTGTTTTGACGAAAATACTTTAATTGAGAAAGAAGTCTTATTATAGGCAAAGCATTAATAACTTTTAACATATTAAGCCTCTAATAATGCCTTATTTGCCATAGTCCTTTTCAAGTACTAATTTACATACATTATTATCTTGAAGGCATCTTAAACTTTTTAACAAAGTAGGCCTTATATAATAATCATAATAATATATATAGCTAATATATATTAAAAACTGGATATGTGTTAAGTACTGTACTAAATACTTTACATGGATTACCTCATTTCATTACAATAAATTAATGAAATAGGTACAAAATCAGGACTAGAACACAGACCTATTTGACTCAAAGGCCACATGATGAATCATGATGCTGTGTTGCCTCTTATAATGAGCATCCATGGCTCCAAAATAATCACTTGGCAAATGTGGGACAGTTTCATTTGTAATAACATTCTTATTCTGGCATAATTTATTTTACATCCTGAACCTAAAGAGCAATTCTAATGTACATAACAGTATGAAATGTATATAATCTTTTTAAATTTTTCATATGCTTTATATTAATGTGTTTATCAACTTGCAGTTACTCCATTTTTATTAAGAATTCTCCAATTGTTTCTCCAATTTGAAAAAGGACTAAATATCAAACAATCTGGGGCCAATTTCTGTAGGGTCTGGCTTACAAAGTAAACAGGACAGAATTGTGAGGACAAGTACTAAAGTTCACCAGTCAGAAAGAGAATAAAACATATTACATTAATAAATACAATGTAGAGATAATATTTGAAAATTTATAACCTGGTCTTAAAGTACAAATTCATGATTTTTGGAAATACAAAATTTTGACTACCCCATATTTGTCTTGAGTCAAATTCTTCAGTCTGTAAAATGTGAACGTATCATGTTCATTCATGTTTTACCTCAGGAAATATATAGGATCATTTTTACTGTGCATCAAATAATTTTTCAGTAATTAAAAATTATCAATCCTAATAATGTAATTAAGTTGACATGCTATGACGTGTCACCCTGTTACACAGATTTTCAGAGACTTATTTTTCTAAATATGTAAGTTAAGAAATTTTAAGTACTTTATAGAAATGAAATATACTAATGACTACATATGTATTCTATATGGTATATCTGTGCTATTCTTTATAAAAAGATTCATTAAAATTGCTTGTGAAAATTTGATCAAATTTTGAAGCCTAATGTAATTATTCTAGTCTATATTTCTCGGATATTTATATCATCCAACTACATATATTAATTTTTAGTATTTCTCTGACATATGAATGAGTCTATGAAATATGAAAAGATTACATTCCTTCTCTGTTTTAATATTCTCTACTAATAAATGGCATTTATTTACATAGATACATTTAAATTAAGTTCTAGCTCAGAAAGTTTTCCACTATTGTAATTAACTTTATTATTTATAGAATTCTTTCATGTTAATTCAATTTCAAAATGCTTGATTAAAATATTTAGATTATCACTGATGTCATTAACAAATAGCTTATTAGTGAAGGAATTGTTTTGTAATACATTATTAGTAACTTCAAATTGTATATTATTTTCAACTATTATTCTTAAAGTTCTAAAAATTAGCTAGAAAGTTTTTAACAAGAAATTGTACTTAGTGAAATTTTAAAAAATGTTTTCAAATTTTATAGAAATGTTTTTTATATTGTAGATATTGAAGCAGAAAGACATAATAAAAAGCAAAAACAAAGAAATGTCACCATACAGGTAAATATTCTGCTACATCATTATATTTTCCAACACAAAATTTAGGCTATAGGCACTATTAGTGGTATTAATTTGGCCTGCTCAGAATTCTTATACAAGTAAATATTGACTATTGTTTCTTTTCTTATTTTTTTTATTCTCAATCAGTATTTTTTTTTTCATTCATTAAACAAATATTGACTCATTCCATTGTGAAAAGATAAGACTATTGTTAAGCCCAATCATTCTCATAAGCCATGACCTATCTGAGGTCCTAAATCTTAAAACAAAAAGAACAGAGGCTAGTCTGGCTTATAGAGTCACAGATACTTATTAAACTTTACCAACCTCATGATGTCTTCTGACATTTTGGAATTAGGAGATTCAACATTTTCAGTCTATTCTCAATCCAGCACCCAACATAATTCTGTAAATGTAAGTAATTTCAAATTGCTCCTGTACTTGAAACCCTTTAGTAGCTTCCCATCTCACTCAGAGTAAAACCAGTGTCTTGCTTATTAGACTCTGTGGTCTGTACCAGTTTTTACCTATGACCTCTTACTACTATCTCCCTTTCTCATACCATTCTAGACACACTGGCTCTGCGCTGTTCCTTGGAAACCCCAGGCATGTGCTCACCTTTCTGTTCTTTCTGCTTGGAATGCCCTTGAACCCTTCCCTCACCTCTTTGAGGTCTTTGTTCAAATATTATCTTTTAGAGGGTCTATCCCTGGACACACTGTAAAATTTGCAATCACTCTTCTAAAATTGCAAATCCTATCACGACACCTTCTGTCTCCCTTCCTTGCTATATTTTTTTCTCTCAGAATTGTTACTGTGTACATACCATATTTTGATATGTTTGTTGTCATTCTCCTTCCATTAGAATATAAACTTATGAGAACAGGGGTTTTGTCTGTGTTGTTCACTGCAGTTATCCCAGCAACTAGAACAGCCCTGGCCGGTTTGGCTCAGCGGTTAGAACGTCAGCCTGCGGTCCAGAGAGACCGGGGTTCGGTTCCTGCTAAGGGCATGTACTTCGGTTGCAGTTTGTCGCCGGCCCTGGTTGGTCGTGCGGGTGGCAGCCACTTGATGTGTCCCTTTCACATCGATGTTTCTCTCTCTCTCTCTCTTCCTCTCTCTCCCTCCCACTCTATCTGAACAAAAAATGAAAAAATTGTCCTCGGGTGATGATAAAAAAATAAATAAAAGTTGTGGTACATATACACAATGGAGTACTATGCAGCTGTAAGAAAGAAAGATATCTTATCTTTTGAGATGACATGTAGGGACCTGGAGAGTGTTATCCTAAGTGAAACAAGCCAAGCAGAGAAAGACAAATATCACATGATCTCACTTATTTGTGGAATATAATGAACATAACAGTCTGAGTAACAATGTAGACCCAGAGAAGCGGAATTAGGGTACAGACTGACAATCCTCAGAAGAGGGGGTGGGGGGGAGAAATAAACCACAGAACTTGCATGCATGTATGAATAACCGATGGACATGGACAACAAAGCTGGGCACGTGGGGTGGGGGATGGGGAGGAGGTTGTCAATTGGGGAAAAAGGAGAAACATCTGTAACAAAAATAAATTAATAAAAAAAATCAAAAATTCCTTTCTACATTGCAGCATTTTCTAAATCACTCCAAATTTAGCTTGTCTTCATTACCATAACCATCACATCCCATAATTAACAGTGGGATTATTATCTACAGAAATACAAGTGACCTTGGCATAAAGCTCACAGTTTGTCCTTAGGCAGGTGGAGATTAAAGGGACATTAGCTTTATCAGGTCATCTTGCTTTTCCTGTGGGCTCTTGATATCTTTTCATATAGAATACCTGCCCAATAACATCTGAAAGATATAGTGAAGGCTTACAGATTTAATTAAATGTGCTACTATCATTTACTCAAGATGTGGTTATAAAATGGGTAAGTTCTCCATCCCCTGAACTCTTCTTTTTTTTATAATCACTTATCTTGGTATCATACTTCTCCAAATTTTTTTTACCTTCCTTTTAACTGAAATCTAGTAAATCTAGTTGTCTCCTGAAAACTTCCCCTGTAACTCTCTCAAACATTTTTTCCCACAGCCCAGTGATGTTGATTCTAGTTGGGGTAGTAGTTATCCTTCTCCCTTCTTATTGCCACATTCTCATTGGGAGGGTAATAGGAAATAAGTAACTTATGCTCTTTCTCCCCAACTCTGTTATCTGTTTCTCTCTGCTCCTGTTATCATTCCTGGAAATTTTGGTATCCATGAATCCTCGCCTCTCATTTTCTTTTCTTTTTTTCTTTTCTTTTCTTTTTTTTTAATTGATTTGAGAGAGAAAGAGAAAGAATTGTTGTTTCACTTATTTATGTATTTCCTGGTTGATTTTTGTATGTGCCCTGACCAGGGATAAAACCCGCAATCTTAACTGAGCTACTTGGCTAGGGCCTAGTCTTTCATTTTCATTGTTTAGATATTTTTGCTCTAATAATTTTATCTTCCTCTCTACTCCCATGGTCATAACCTAGACTGTGTCTTTTCCAAATTAAAATGTCAAGTTTCCAAGTCTCTGATGACCACTTGGTGCTTTCCAGGATACTCCATCACAGGATCTTAAATCCATTACTTCTTTTACTGCTCATCATTCCCCTCTGATAGTCACTTTTCTTCTTACTTGGCTTAGAGTTGCTGTTTCATTACTACAGGACCACAATCTCTTTTCCAAAACCCTTGTGGACAATTGTGTTTCAAACTTCAGGGTTTTTTTTTGTTTGTTTGTTTGTTTGTTTTTAATGTGGTTAAAATATATATAATGTAAAATTTATACTTATAACCATCATTAACCCTATAGTTTATTAGGGTTAAAAGTACATTTACATTGCTGTACAACCAATCATCAGAATTCTTTTCATCTTGTAAAACTGAAACTCTATATCCATAAAACAGTAACTCTCAAATTTTCCCCTCCTCCTAGCCCTTGGCAGCCACCATTATAGTTTGTATCTCTATGAATTTGATCACTCTAAGTACCTTATATAAGTGGAATCATACAGTATTTTTCTTTTTGTAACTGGCTTGTTTCACTTAGCATAATGTCCTCAAAGCTCATCCATATTATAGCATGTGTCAGAATTTTTCTCCTTTTTGAGGTCTGAATAATTTTCGGTTTTATGTATATAACCACATTTTGTTTATCCAGTCATTTGTTGATGGACACATGGGTTGCTTACAACTTTTGGCTGTTGTGAATAATGCTGCTATGAACATGGGTATACAAATATCTCTTTGATATTCTGCTTTTGATTCTTTGGGATGTATACCTTAAAGTAGAATTGCTGGATCATATGGTAATTCTAATTTTAATTTTTTGAGGAACTGTCATATTTGTTTCCACAGCAACTACATCCCTACCAACAGTGCACAAGAGTTCCAATTTCTCCATATCTGTGCTAACACTTGTTATTTTCTTTTTTTATATGTATTAACCATGCTAATGGATGCAAGGTGATATATCATTGTGGTTTTGATTTGCATTTCTCTAATGGTTAGTGATATCGAGGATCTTGTCATGTTCTTGTTGGCCATTTGTGTATCTTTAAGGAAATGGCTATTCAATTCATTTACCCATCTTTTTTATAGGGTTGTTTGGGCTTTTTGTTGTTGTTGTTGAGTTGTAGGAATTCTTTATGTACTCTGGATATTAACCACTTATCATATGTATGATTTTAAAATATTTACTCCCATTCCATGGGTTGTTTTTTCACTCTGCTGAGAGTGTCTTTTGATGCACAGAGGTTTTAATTTTGATGTCTTCCAACTTATTTAGTTTTACTTTTTTTTTTTTTTTTTTAGCCTCACCCGAGGACATTTTTTTCACTTTTTGTTCAGATAGAGTGGGAGCGAGAGAGAGGAAGAGAGAGAGAAACATCGACGTGAAAGGGACACATCGAGTGGCTGCCACCCGCACGACCAACCAGGGCCGGGGACAAACTGCACCCGAAGTATATGCCCTTAGCGGGAACCGAACCAGGGTCTCTCTGGACCGCAGGCCGACGCTCTAACCTCTGAGCCAAACCGGCCAGGGCTAGTTTTACTTTTATTGCCTGTGCTTTTGATGTCATGTACCACATACAGTGTCATAAAGCTTTTCCCTAGGTTTTCTTCTAGGAGTTTTATAGTTTCAGGTCTTATATTTATATATAAGGTAAGAGACAAACTTCATTCTTTTGTACATGAATGTCCAATTTTCCTAGCACAATTTGTTGCAAAGACTCTTATTTCCCCATTGTATAGTCTTGCCACTCTTGTTGAAGATCATTTGACCATATTTGAGAGGGTTTATCTCTTAACTCTGTATTCTACTCCATGTCTGTCTTTATGCTATTTTAATTACTGTAGCTTTGTAAAAAGTTTTGATATCAGGAAATGTGAGACATACAATATCTTTCTCAAGATTATTTTGGCTATTCAGGGCCCCTTCAAACTCCATATACATTTTAGGATGGCTGTTTCTATTTCTGAAAAAATACCATTGGAATTTTGATAGGGATTGCATTAAATCTGTAATCAGTTTGGGTATTACTGACATTTTCAATATTAAATCTTCTACTTTGTGAGCATATGGTGCCTTTCCATTTATTTTCGTCTTCTTTAATTTCTTTCAGCAATGTTATATAACTTTTAATGTGTATATATGTTTTTCACCTCCTTGACTAAGTTTATTCCTAAGTACTTTATTCTTTTTGATGCTATTATAAATGGAATTGTTTCCTAATTGTTTATTGTTAGTGTGTAGAAATGCAACTGATTTTTATGTGTTGATTTTATATGTTGCAATTTTGCCAAATTTATTTATTAGTTACAACAGACTTTTTGTGGAATCTTTAGGTTTTTCTACATATAAGTTCATGTCATTAGTGAACAGAGATAATATTACCTCTCCTTTCCAGTTAAGATGCCTTTTATTTATTTTTCTTGCCTGGTTGCTCAGGCTAGGACTTTCAGCTTTGTTGAATAGAAGTTATGAGTGTGGACATCCTTGACTTGTTCCTAATCTTAAAGGAAAAGCTTTCAGTCTTTCACAAAAGTGAATGATTGAGTACGATGTTAGGTGTGGGTTTTTCATACATGGCTTTTGTTATATTGAGGTTGTTTCCTTCTATTCCTAGTTTATTGAGTGTTTTGATTATGAAAGGTTGTTGAATTCCAGAAATAAATCCCACTTGGTCATGGCATATAATCCTTTTAATATACTGCTGAATTATATTTGTTAGTATTTTGTTGAAGATTTTTGCATCAATGTGCATCAGGATTATTGGTCTGTATTTTCTTATAGTGTACTTGTCTGGCTTTGGTATCAGAGTAATGCTGGCCTCAGAACGAGTGTGGAAGTGTTCTCTCCAATTTAATCTTTTGGAAGAGTATGAGACAGAACTCAGGTTCTTTTAGAGGTAGTAATGTAAGACTATACACACAGAGAGAGACCTTATACATTATATATATAGAATATCTCCAGCAGAGACTGGGAAAATAGGTTGATTTCAAACATATTAACATTTATGCAGTAAAACACATAAATATTCACATTGTCAGAAAAATAAAGAATATAACTTCACATCAGGTACAGGCAAATTTTTCCACCAACTGAATGTGAACACCAAACTATTGAAAAGTTTTCAGTTTTCAGATATTTTTGGATTTTGGAATTGCAGATAAGTATTAGTGGTCCTATGATTCTCTCCCTTGCTACAGAACCTCCATTTATTTACTCCTCTTTATTGGTAAAACATCCACTTTCTTGGTAAAACATCAACCCTGATTGAATGCAATTCTCCACATATCAATTCCTGCACCTGAGTAGCTGAATGTGGCTGGAAATAACAATCAGGCAACCAGTCTCATTTCAATTTTATGACCACAAGCCTCAAGTAGGCCTTCAATGTGTTCCTGCAAACTTTAACATTTCCCTAGTCAAATTTATTATTCTCTATCTCTAATGCTGCTGTTTCATATATTCTCCTTTATTCTCAAAATTCAATACATCTCTTCTGCACTCTCAGCTGATTACTTTGCTGGAGTTTTGTTTTTTTTTTTTCTCATTGAAAAAATAGACACAGTCTAATGAGCAATTCTACATCCTCCCACACCAACCACTCTATCAATCTATCAGCATCTATAACCATGTACAGTGCCTCAACCTCAGTAACAAACTAAGTCACATCTCTACTGGGATGTCTAAAAGGCATGGCATTTGATGTGTTGATTACTGAGCTTTTGATTTTTCTCAACTCCAAACCTGTTCCTTCCCTAGCATCTAATCATACCAGTAAATGGCTCCTTCATCCACCAGATGCTTGGGATAAAAATCTTCACTCCTTTCTCTCATGATCAATACAACAGATAGTTTGGTCTTAAAAATATCTCCTGAATCCCATCACTTAACTACTCCACCACCAGCCACCAGCATCACCCACCTAGACTCTGTGTTAGTCAACTCCCTGTTTCCTTGTCTACATTCTTGCCCTTCAAAGTATATGTTCCATTACACAGAGAACATAAACTTTTTATCATGTCCCACAGGGTCACACATGACCCGGTCTTTGTTGTTTATCTGAGCTTTGACCATGCTCCCAATTACTCACTGCATTCCAGCCATCTCGGCTTTCATGCTATATTTGGAATACCCAAGGATACCCCTACCTCTGTGCCTACTGTTTCCTTTGCCTGGGATGATGTGCCAAATAATCACATGGCTTTTTTGTCCTCAATACACCATGTATTTGAGTATGTACTGGTATGTTTACCCCTCAAAAGTTTTTTTTCCAAATAAATAAAAACTTCTTTTTTTGATTGCTTAACTGATTTTAATAACGTGACATAAAACCCCTACACTTGATATAATTGCTATACAAAATACATCGATGAATGCTGTCTTCTTTTAAAAATATAAAATAAATGATGTGAAAATAGACAAGATTCTATTAAAAAATGAAAAATGTTTTTATTTACTGTTGACACTATTTCAGATGTCCCCCATTCCCCCCCCTCCTTTGCCCACCTCCCCCCAGTCCCCACACGCCCTCGCCTGTCCTTCACCACACTGTTGTCTGTGTCCATGGGCTGTGTATATATGTTCTTTGTCTACTTTCTTCACCTTCTTTTATCTAGTTCCCCCAACCCCCTCCCTTCTGACATCTATCTGTCTGTTCCATTTATCCATGCCTCTGGTTCTATGTTGTTCCTTAGTTTATTTTGTTATTAGAATCCACATATGATTATTATCATATGGTATTTGTCTTTCTCCAATTGCCTTATTTCACTTAGCATAATAATCTCCAGGTCCATCCATGCTGTCACAAAGGATAAGAGTTCTGTTTTTTGTTTTTTACAGTTGCATAGTATTCCATTGTATAAATGTACCATTACTTTTTTGTTTTTTGTTTTTTTTTTTCATTTAAGATCTATTTTTATTTTTATTTTTTTTATTTATTTATTTTTTGAATGATTTTTTTTATGGATTTATTTTTGTTACAAATGTTTCTCCTTTTTTCCCCATTGATACCCTCCTCCCCATCCCCCCACCCAGTCCCCAGCTTTGATGTCCATATCCATCAGTTATGCATACATGCGCATAAGTTCTGTGGTTTATCTCTTCCCTCCCCCTCACCCCCTCTTCTGAGGGGTGTCAGTCTATACCCTACTTCCACATCTCTAGGTCTACCCTGTTCCTCAGACTGTTATGTTCATTATATTCCACAAATAAGTGAGATCATATGATATTTGTCTTTCTCTGCTTGGCTTGTTTCGCTTAGGATAATACTCTCCAGGTCCCTCCATGTTGTGTCAAAGGATAAGAGATCTTTCTTTCTTACAGCTGCATAGTACTCCATTGTGTATTGGTACCACAGCTTTTTTATCCATTCGTCTACTGATGGACACGGGCTGTTTCCAGATCTTAGCTATTGTAAATAGTGCTGCTATGAACATGGGAGTACATATATTCTTTCTGATTGGTGTTTCAGGCTTCTTAGGGTATATTCCTAGAAAGGGGATCACTGGGTCAAATGGCAGTACAATTTTTAACTTTTTGAGGTAACACCATAGTGTTTTCCACAGTGGCTGCACCAGTCTGCATTCCCACCATCAGTGTACTAGAGTCCCCTTTTCTACACACCCTCGCCAACACTTGTTGTTTGATGATTTGTTGATGGCGGCCATTCTGACAGGTGTGAGGTGATACCTCATTGTTGTTTTAATTTGCATCTCTCTGATGATTAGTGATGTTGAGCATTTCTTCATATGTCTCTTAGACATTTCTATGTCCTTTTTGGAGAAGTGTCTATTTAGTTCCTCTGCCCATTTTTTAATTGGATTCTTTGTCTTCCTTTTGTTGAGTTGTATGAGCACTCTATATATTTTGGAGATTAACCCCTTATCTGCTGTATCATTGGCAATTATGCTCTCCCATACAGTGGGTTCCCTATCTGTTTTGATGGTTGTTTCTTTTGCTGTGCAGAAGCTTTTGAGTTTGATATAGTCCCATGTGTTCATTTTTTCCTTTGTTTCTGTTGCCTTAGGTGATATATCAGTGAAGACTCTGCTGCGTATGATGTCCGAAATTTTGTTGCCTACATTTTCTTCTAGGATTTTTATGGATTTACGAGTCACATTTAAGTCTTTTATCCATTTTGAGTTTATTCTTGTGTATGGTGTAAGATGATGGTCTAGTTTCATTTTTTTTGCATGTAGCTGTCCAATTTTCCCAACACCATTTATTAAAGAGGCTGTCTTTACTCCATTGTATGCTCTTGCTGCCTTTGTCAAATATTAATTGAGCATAATGTCTTGGGTCAATTTCCTGATTCTCTGTTCTGTTCCACAAGTCTATATGCCTGTTCTTGTGCTAGTACCAGGCTGTTTTGATTACAGTAGCTTTGTAGTATAAGCTGATATCTGGTATTGTGATCCCACCTACTTTGTTCTTCTTTTTCAAGATTGCTGTGGCTATTCGGGGTCTTTTTTGGTTCCATATGAACTTTTGGAGTATTTGTTCTAGTTCTGTGAAATATGTCACTGGTATTTTGATGGGGATTGCATTGAATCTATAGATTGCTTTGGGTAATATGGACATTTTAATGATGTTAATTCTTCCAATCCATGAACAAGGTATGTGCTTCCACTTTTTTATATCTTCCTCTATTTCTTTCTTCAATGTCCTGTAGTTTTCCGCAAATAGGTCCTTCACTTTTTTGGTTTTTATTCCTAGGTATCTTAATTTTTTTGCTGCGATGGTAAATGGAATTGTTTTTTTAGTTTCTCTTCTGTGAGTTCATCATTGGTGTATAAGACTGCAGTCAATTTCTTGACGTTAATTTTGTATCCTGCTACTTTGCCAAATTCATTTATTAATTCTTGTAGAGTTTTGAGGGAGTCTTTAGGGTTCTCTATGTATAATATCATGTCATCTGTGAATAATGACAGTGTCACTTCCTTCTTTCCAATTTGGATTCCTTTTATTTTTTCTTCATGTCTGATTGCTGTGGCTAAGACTTCCAGTACTATGTTAAATAAGAGTGGCGAAAGTGGGCATGCCTGTCTTGTTCCTGTTCTTAAGGGAAATGTTTTTAGTTTTTGCCCATTGAGTATGATGTTGGCTGTAGGTCTTTCATATATGGCCTTTATTATATCAAGATATGATCCCTCTATTTCCACATTGCTGAGCATTTTTATCAGAAATGGTACTGGACTTTGTCGAATGCTTTTTCAGCGTCTATTGATATGATCATGTGGTTTTTATCTTTCATTTTGTTTATGTGGTATATAACATTTATTGATTTGCGAATATTGAACCAGCCTTGCATCCCTGGGATGAATCCCACTTGGTCATGGTGAATAATTTTTTTTGATGTATTGCTGGATCCGATTTGCTAGTATTTTGTTCAGGATTTTGGCATCTACGTTCATCAGGGATATTGGCCTGTAGTTTTCTTTCTTTGTAGTCTCTTTTTCTGGTTTTGGAATTAGGATTATGCTGGCCTCATAAAACGAGTTTGGAAGTATTCCTTCTTCTTGAATTTTTAGAAATAGTTTGAGGAGAATGGGTGTTAGTTCTTCTTTGAATGTTCGGTAAAACTCCCCCGTGACGCCCTTCGGGCCTGGGCTTTTGTTTGCTGGGAGAGTCTTGATTACACCTTCAATTTCCTTAGCTGTTATTGGTCTGTTCAAGTTTTCTATCTCTTCCCGGTCCAGTTTTGGGAGACTATGTGTTTCTAGAAATTTGTCCATTTCACTTAGATTGTCAAATTTGTTGCCATATAAATGTTCATAGTATTTGCTAACAATCCTTTGTATTTGTTGTGTCAGTTGTTACTTGTCCTCTTTCATTTCTGATTTTGTGTATTTGGGTTCTCTCTCTTTCTTTCTTGGTGAGTCTAGCTAAGGGTCTATCAATATTGTTTATATTTTCAAAAAACCAGCTCTTTGTTTCATTGATCCTTTGAATTGTGTTTCTGGTCTCTATGTCATTTATTTCTGCTCTGATCTTTACTATTTCCTTCCTTCTACTTGCTCTGGGGTTTTCTTTTTGTTTGCTTTCTAGTTCTTTAATTGTGAGGTTAGATAGTCTATTAGAAATTTTTCTTGTTTCTTGAGGTAGGCCTGGAGTGCTATGAACTTCCCTCTCAGAACTGTTTTCGCTGCATCCCATAGATGTTGTGCTGTTGTGTGTTCATTTTCATTGGTTTCCAGGAAGTTTTTAATTTCTTCCTTGATCTCCTCGGTAACCAACTCATTGTTTAATAACATGCTATTTAGCCTCCATGTGTTCATGTGTCTTTGCATGTTCTGGTTGCAATTGATTTCTAGTTTCATGCCATTGTGATCTGAGAAGATGCTTGATATGACTTCAATCTTCTTGAACTTGTAGAGACTTCGTTTGTGTCCTAACATGTGGTCTGTCTTTGAGAATGTTCCATGTGCACTTGAGAAGAATGTGAATTCTGTAGTTTTGGGGTGTACTTCTCTGTAAATATCTATTAAATCCATTTGGTCTAGTGCTTCGTTTAGAGTCTCTGTTTCCTTGTTAATTTTTTGTCTAGAGGATCAATCCAGTGATGTCAGTGGGGTGTTGAAGTCCCCTGCTGTGATTGCATTGCTGTCAGTTTTTACTTTGAAGTCCTCCAGAAGATTTTTAATATATATTGGTGCTCCTATATTGAGTGCATATATGTTTACCAAGGTTATATCTTCCTGTTGGATAGATCCTTTCAATATTATGTAGTGACCTTCTTTGTCTCTAGTTATGGCCTTCATTTTGAAATCTATTTATCAGATATGAGTATTGCTACCCCAGCTTTTTTTTCCTTTCTGTTTGCTTGGATGATATTTTTCCATCCCTTCACTTTCAGCCTATGTGAGTCTTTTGTTGTGAGGTGGGTCTCTTGTAAACAACATATATATGGGTCAAGCTTTCTTATCCAATCTGCTACTCTGTGTCTTTTTATCGGAGCATTCAATTCATTTACATTTAAGGTGATTATTGATATGTACTTATTTATTGCCATTTTTGTTTAGTGTGGTTCTACCTTCCTTCCTATTTTTTCTACTAATTACAGCAGTCCTTTTAACATTTCTTGCAGTGCTGGTTTTATGCTAATACGTTCCCTTAGCCTTTTTTTTTTTTTTGTCTGAGAAGCTCTTTATTTGACCTTCTATTTTGAATGACAGCCTTGCTGGGTAGAGTAGTCTTGGATTCAGATCCTTGTTTTTCATGACCTTGATTACTTCATGCCATTCCCTTCTGGCCTGTAGTGTTTCTGTTGAGAAGTCAGCTGATAGCCTTATAAGGTTTCTTTGTAGATAACCTGTTGCTTATCTCTTGCTGCCCTTAGGATTCTCTCTTTGTCTTTAATTTTTGGCATTTTGATTACTATGTGTCTTGGTGTGGGCCTGTTTGGGTTCTTTTTACTTGGGACTCTCTGTGCTTCTTGAATTTGAATGCCTTCTTTCTTCACCAAATTAGGGAAGTTCTCTGTCACTATTTCTTCAAATATATTCTCTAACCCTTGTTCATTTTCTTCTTCTTCAGGGACTCCAATGATGCGAATATTATTATGTTTCCAGTTGTCCCACAGTTATCTTAAGCTGTCTTCCTGTTTTTTCACTGTTTTTTCCTTTTGGTTTTCTGATGGGTTGATTTTTTCTACCCTGTCTTCTAATTCACTGATCTGGTCCTCAGCTTCTTCTACTTTGCTGTTTAGTCCTTCCAATCTGTTCTTCATTTCTGCTATGTCATTCTTCATTTCTTCTATGTCATTCTTCATTTCTTCTTGCTGCTTCTTAATTTCCACTTGGTTGGTTTTCAGTGTTTCTATGTCATTGCTCATGGTTTTGATGTCTTTACTCAAGGTGTTGATGTCCTTACTCATGCTGTTGAGCTTCCTCAAGATCATGGCTCTGAATTCTAGCTCTGTTAACTTGCTTAACTCCATTTCATTTATCTCATCTTCGGTAGAGGTCTCTTGTTCTTTCATTTGGGATCTGTTTCTTTGTTTCACCATTTTGGCTATCTCAGTGGTTTTTGGAGCCTGCCAAATTTTCCTGTGGATGTTGGTGTTCTGTTGTTTGTGGCTCCCTCTACTGGGTTTGGATGAGCATGGGAGGACCCACGTTAAACACCACCGTGGAGTCTTACTTTCCAGGGTATATTTGCAAGCCCAGCAAAGGTTAAGTTATCCTCTAGCTTTTTGCCTAGAGGCTATTAGTTGTGGTTGCTTGAAGAGCCTTGGGTTTACAGTTGAATGAAAACCTCCCTCATGTGTTCAGCATGAGAGGATTTCCAGAGGGTAGGGCAGATGCTAGTAGTTAATGAGCCTCAGTTTGCATTTCAATGGCCCACTAGGGTGTGGCTGGATCTCCGAGGGAGGGGCTGCCACCTCTCCCCAGAGCCCTGGGATGGAGTAAAATGGCCAGGCCACAGTCCTGTGTGGTCGGAACTCAGCAAAATCTCTGAGCGCCCTCCAAATCCCGAGTGTCCCCACACAGTTCCAGTCCAGTCCGTCCTCCCTCTGCCGGAGCCCAGGTGAGTGGCTGTGGCTATTTTAGTGCTCTGTCCGGGCCCTCTGCGCTGTGGAGCCGGCTCAGGCTTTAATCCCGAGCGTGGTGCGCTGCTCAGGGCTAAGGCCACTGCTGTCCGTGGGCTCCCAGCCCCCCTCTCACGCCTCCGCAATCCTACCAGGATCGATTCAGTGTCCCTGGTTGTATGGTCCTCGCAAGCTGCTTTTTGTTGCTTTTTTCCGATGATTTGTCTTTATTTTAGTTGTAATTCCAGTTTGGTCCTGGGAGATGGTCTGTGTAACTTCCATTCACTCCACAGCCATTTTTTCTAAGATCCCATAACTTTTTTGTACACTCATCTACTGATGGGCACTTAGGCTGTTTCCAGATCTTAGCTATTACAAATAATGCTGCTATGAACATATTCCTTACCCAGATTGGATTTTCATATGTTTTATCACCATGTGCTAAAACATGTAATTGTTCATCTTTCATTCCCACACTGCTCTTTAGTTTTTTTGTTCACTTCTATATCACAGAGCCCATTCCAAAAATATAGTGATTAATGAATATTTGTAAGTGAAAGAAGGTCATTATTTAGCAATGTTTATCTCAGAAACAGAACAAAAACTGTCAATAACTCTAGTGAAAGTAATGGAAAAAATGTGCTGAAATTTATGACAAAAACCAGGTTTCTTGGATTACATTTTTATTTTAATAATCTACTTATTCCCAATACCATGAATAATTAATATGGCTATATGTTTAACTATGATTTTCTGCTTCTTGCCTGTAAAAATGTAGAATATAAATATTCCAATATATAATCACTAAATTTCAGAAAACTACCCTTATAATGCTCTTAGCAATTAAAAGAAATGCTATATTAACACTATGTTATTAGTATCACTAATGCTGTTTTCTTTTACTTTCTACTTCACCATTTTCACACTTTTAAGAAGTTATCCTTGGATAGCTGTCTACTATTGTTATTTGGTGACTTGAGAAGGTAGATATACATATATACAATAAAATAATTAGCTTTGTCTTTGCCAAGAGAATGATTTTTTTTTTTTACTGATGAGTAGATTATTTCTTCTCTGTAAGAGATAGCTATTCTTTTAAGTTAGGGGTGGCTATTGCCATACTTGATTTGTCTTTTATAATCTTAGGCATGTTAGGAAAAATTATTCTAATTGTTTTATATTCTTACCTGAAAATAGTCTAGGAAAAATGAAAAACACTAAGACCATTACCAACAATACTTTTCCTTAAATTAAGCATCTCATAAATAAAATTTTAGTTTAAGGGAGAATCACTACTAAAGCTACTAAATGAGATTTTCAAGTTCAAAAGTTCCAGTCCTTTTTTCCCACAAATATATATATGTTATTTAAGGCCTAGAAAGCTTGAGCAATCTGGTATCTCTTAAATTCCTGATTAAAACTATAATTCAAACAACATCTGATTCAATGTGAATATTGGCTGTATGTGTACTATTTTATTTGTGTACTTTAATTCTACATTAGTTTGCTGACTACCTTCTTCAATATGATCCAGGGCAGGGGTTTTCAAACTTTAGCATGCATCAGAATTACCTGGATAACTTGTTAAAACACAGATTGCTGGACTTCACTCCCAGAGTTTCTGATTCTATAGACATGGAGTGGAGTTTAGAATTTACATTTCTAACAGAATCCCTTAGATGCTGAGGCTGCTCTTCCAAGGTCCATACTATGAGAACCATTGACCTTGGGAAACCTGATTTTCTTATAGACAAACTCATTTTCTTTTTTCTCCACTTCCTCCTGGCTTTCTCCTTAACCTGACTTTTTTCTGATGATGCCTGGGGCATTAATGTTCATATTCTTTGGAAATATAGTGGCCTAAACATAGAGAATGGAATCTACATTTATACATAGTGGGGAAGGTAGAAATTCAGTTCCTCTTTTTATTTTTTTAAACTTATCTTTATTGCTGAAAGTATTATATATGTCCCCCCTTTTCCCCCATTGACACCCTCCTCCTTGCTCCCGGCCCCCTCCTGCCTTCCCCATACTGTTGTCTGTGTCCATTGGTTACTCATATATGCACATAAGTTCTTTGGTTTATTTCTTACCTCCTCCTTTCCCCTTTCCCTTTGAGGTTTGTCATTCTAAGGACCAATTCTTCTTAATCCCCTTCCACCTTTTCACCCATCTCCCCAACCCCTCTCCCATCTGGCAACCAACAAAAATTCTCTGTATCTATTAGTCTGTTTCTGTTCTGCTTGTTCATTTTGTTTGTAGATTCAATTGTTGATAGATATGTATTTATTGGCATTTTATTCTTCATATTTTTTATATTCTTCTTCAAGAAGATCCTTCAACATTTCATATAATACTGGTTGTTGGTGATGAACTCCTTTAGTTTTTTCTTATCTGGAAAACTCTTTATATGTCCATCAATTCTAAATGATAGCTTTACAAGATAGAGTAATCTTGGTTGTAGGTCTTTGCTTTTCATCACTTTCTTGCCACTCCCTTCTGGCCTGCAAAATTTCTTTTGAGAAATCGTCTGACAGTCTTATGGGAGCTCCCTTGTAGGTAATGAACTGTTTTCTCTTGCTGATTCATCTCTGTGCTTCCTGAACTTGTATGTTTTTTTCCTTCACCAGCTTAGGGAAGTTTTCTGTCGTTATTTTTCAAATAATTTTTCAATTTCTTGCTCTCTCCTCCTTCCAGCATACCCATAATACGAATGTTGGTATGGTTGAAGTTGTCCCAGAGGCTCCTTACACTATCCTCATATTTTTGGATTCTTTTCTTTTTGCTGGTCTGATTGGGTGATTTTTGCTTCCTTATATTCCAAATTGATGGTTTGATTCTCATTTTCACCAACTCTCCTATTGATTCCCTGTAAATTATTCTTTATTTCAGTTAGTGTATCCTTCACTTTTGACTGGTCCTTTTCTATGCTTTTCATATCCTCACTAAGTTCCTTGAGCATCATTATAACCAGTGTTTTGAACTCTGCATCTGATTGATTGCTTATCTCCATTTCGTTTAGTTCTTTTTCTGGAGTTCAGTTCTGTTCTTTCACTTGGGACATGTTTCTTTGTCTCCTCATTTTGGCTGCCTCCCTGTGTTTGTTTCAGTATATTAGGCAGAGTTGCTATGTCTTCTAGGCTTGGTAGGGTGGCCTATTGTAGTAGGTGTCCTGTAGGATCTGATGGCACAGCCTCCCTAATCACCCCAGCTAGGCTCTTGAGATTCACCCCTTGTGTGGACTGTACACCGTTCTGTTGTAACTGAGTCTTGATTGCTATTGGCATATCAGTAGAAGAGATTTACTCAGGCTGATCGGCTGCAAGGACTGGCTGTGCCCACTGACCACTGACCTCTGACTACCTTGGAGGATCAGCTGTGCAGAGCCCACCATACAGAGCAAGATTTACTTCAGCAGGGCCCTGGTACCCACTGAGTTCACTCATTGAGTGTGTCGCTTGTGAAGTGGTTGGGTGGTGGTGCTTCGATGTAGTCTGAAGCTGTACACTGGGTATGCTGGCTCTGGGACAAGGTCAGCCACTGTCTGTATTCTAACTGGGGCCACCAGGCCTAAGCTACAAAGTGATCTGTGGATGGCTGCTTATTGTGCTGGGCTTAAAGGTGCCCAGGAAAAGCCAAGCTGTGAAGCAAGGCTGGCTGCTGCTAGTGCTAGGTCTGGGGCCACATAGTGAGAGGTATGGGGCTCACAGAGGCCTGATGCTGCTTGTTTGAGAGATTTTAGGAAAATATGAAGCATGAGCCCAGACAGCCCATTCCTATGGTAAAGCCACTGGAAATGGCTTGGGTGGCCCCAAAGGTTGGGTGAGGTAGAACCTCAGGGAATCACCAGGGCAGAGCAAACAGTGTGAGCCAGGTTGCTGGAGTTTCAGATATGGTGCCCATCTGCAGGCCCCATGGGGGAAAAGCTCCCCAAAGGAACAATGGCCTCTGTCAGCACATCTGCCCAGGATAAAGCTGCCTCTCCAGCTCTCTCCCTAGTGCCAAAAAACTCGGTTCTTCTCCATATGTGTCTGGTGCCTTTCAAGCTGCTGCCCCCATGCTGGAGCCTGGAGGGAACAGGTCCAAGTAAGTCTGTGCGTAGGCCCTTTAAGAGGAACTGCTTGGGACTCTAGAAGCCTCAGCCTTTCCTCAGCCTCAATTCTTGCTGGTTTTCACAGCCAGAAGTTATGGGACTTCCCTTCCTGGCTCAGGTCCCTGAGCTAGGGTACCTGGTGTGAGACAGGACCCCTCACTCCTCCGGGAGGACCTTTACAGCCAATGTATTCATCCTGACTTTTATCCACCACACGTGGATGTGAGACCAGCCCTGCTGTGCCTCCATCCCTCCTACTAGTCTCTGTGTGGCTTTTTCTTTAATACATCGTTATAGGACTTCCATTCAGCACAATTTTAGGTTGTTCAAAATGATGGTTGTTCTGTAGTTTAGTTGTAATTTTGATGTGGTTGTGGGAGGAGGTGAGTACCACATTTACCTACACCACCATCTTCATGGGAGGGCCAGTTCCTCTCTCTTACCAAACCAATGACCAGCCTGAGTTGCTCTCCCTGCCACAGCCCTGTAGCATCTCATTCATCTGGACAAGGGCCAATAATCAGGAGGTGCTGAGCTAATCTTAGTTTGTTATTCCTGTTGTGCTCACTGATGATGCTTTCAATAAGTTCTTTCTTTTCATGTGCTCTTTTTCCAGAGAACTGTTTCAGCAGAATTTAGGGTATAACCCAATGCCAACAAACAGTGACTATTTTGAGGCATGTGAGCCAGGAAAGAAAAAGACACAGATGGTTAAAGAAATGACTTTGATTGTTGAACACTAGAGAAAATAAGTCACTGACAGGCTAAAAGAATCCTTACTTTCCAGTTCTTTAACTTCTCAGCTATCTCCCATTTGCAAGGAATGATACTCATTTCCCATTCCGTAGCAAATATCACTCACTTACTCCCTCTTAGACACACACACAAAAAATTGTTTTCCCTATACATATAATCACACATTTTGGAGACATTCCACATATACGGGTATTTGTATGTGTAGGGTGAGACTGATGCCCCCCTCCAAAATTCCCCCTTGCTCCCCATTTTCTTCACCCCTATATCTGGAATCTCCAATCTCTCAGATGGCTAGGCAAAAAAAAAAACAAAGTTATCCTTGACTTTGTCCTTTATTTTACCCTTATATCCAATGCATATCTAATTCCTATCAGCACTACTTCCAAAACATATTCTAAGTATGTCCATACAGTTTATCTCCATTGCTTCTGCACTCACCTAAGTCACAGCATGCCTCACGTGGTTAACTACGATAGTCTCTGAACTGTTCTTCTTGTCCCCACTTTTTTGTGCAATCCCTTCCTCACACATCAGCCAGAATGTTCCTTCTTTTTAAAATGTAAGTCAGACCATGTCACTTAAAACCCTCTAGTGTCTTCCTCTTTCAAATAAAATGCCAACTCCTTACCTTGTACCTATATGATGTGACCACTACTTCTCTCTCTGTCTTTCTCTTTTCCATCTTTCCTCCTAGCTCACACTCCTTCAACCATTGGGCCTTATTTCCATTCCTAGAACATACAAGTTTGTTCCCATTTTAGATCATTGGTACTTGCTGTTCCCTCTGCCTGGGATGCTCTTCCCCCATATCTATGCAGGACTGCTTTCTTGTCATTAAATTCTAGTCACCTCTTGAATGAAGATTTTCTTGGGTATCCAATCTAAATTAATTGTGCACAAACCCATCTTTACCCTGCATTTCATTCTTTTTTACATCTTCTTGTTTATTTTCTTCATAGCATGTATTGATATCTAATACTAACTTGTTCATTTCTTATTTGCTGGTTATTGTCTGTCTTCTCACAGATGAATGGAAGCTCTATAAGGTCAGAAAATTCTTCTTTCTTATTTGCCTCTATATCTTCAATTTTAGTGAATGCTTAGCATGAATGTGTTGAATGAATGAATCACTGATTTGTACAGCTCTCAGAAAACAAGGTTAGTTCTTTACTTGCTGCCTCCCAATAACCATCTAAGAAGCCTACTAAAGTCCCATTAACATTAGTCATGTGCTGTTGTTGAAATTCTATTAAAGAATAAGCAGGGATTTGGGGGCTAACTTATATTCAGCATCAAATACATCCCAGGCAGCAATGAGAGCTTGGGATATACTAAAATTGCTGCACTGTCTTTAAATGAAATTAGTCCCAAAAATGTATAAAAGTATTTTCTACTAGTAAAAAAGGTTTTTAGACATTCTGCTTGAGAGATAAAAAAAAAAAAAAACAATATATCAAAAACCCAAATAATATTTACTGATTTCCCAGGCTCAAAATATTATAGTTCACTGATGAACAGAGCAAATTAAATAACCAGAGTACCTAGGTCCTAATAGTTTAGAATCTAAAACAGAAACATTAACTTACACAGAAAACATATGTAGCCAATATCATAATAACAATAATAGCTAATATTTACTGAGTGCTTACTATATACAAGGCTCCTGACATGTTAACTTATTTGATCCTCACAACCCAATGAAGTAGGCAATATTATTACCTTCATTTAAATTTACATTAGTTTAAACTGAGTCACAGAGAGGTTAATTAACTTGCCCCCAGCTAGATACAGCTAATTATTGGTGAACAGAAAATAATGTAAAGGGAATGTAAATGAAATTTTTAAATTTGGGTGTATAAGCAATTAGGATGGATGATTTTGAGCAAGGTGTCTGTTTCTATGTTAACAAGTAATCAAAGTTTTTTTGATTTTCCATCTTTGCACAAGTAAAATTTCCAATGCACAAGTAAAATTGTGCATTGTTTTAAGAGTAAAACTATCCCCCCAAAAAACAGTGTAAAAACCCTTAAGACAAACTTCTAGTCTTAGAAGACAGACATACTCTTTTAAACAAGGAGCTATTTAAAATGGTTTCTGCTTCCCAGTACTACGTGGTTGTGTGTGTGTGTGTGTGTGTGTGTGTGTGTGTGTTTCTGTCTTCAAGCAAAGTACCATAGGACTGAGTCCTACTTTGGAAATGTATCCTTGTCTCCTGGCACTAGAAGCATGATGTAGTCACAAATAAGTTAGAATTAAATGTACGGTGAGATAAATTCAAACTATTTTTCCTCCAAGCCCACAGATTATTTAATTTCTTTTGTAAGAGGATGCTCTTGTCTTTTCTGTACTTTAAAAAAACAAGGGATTGCCCGGCCGATGTGGCTCAGTGGATTGAGCATCATCCCATAGACTAAGAGGTCCCGGTTCAATTCCTGGTCAGGGCACATGCCTGAATTGCAGGCTCCATCCCCAGTAGGGGGCGTGCAGGAGGCAGCTGGTTGATGTTTCTCTCTCACATCAATGTTTCTATCTCTCTCTAAAAAATCAATAAAAACATGTTTAAAAAACAAAACAAAACAAAGGATTTCCCCAAAATGAAGAAATGTACACATTCATTAGTCTCCACTCTACTCAAAATGAGAACTACGCTAAAATGTTTATAAAGCATCTATAACTGAGTAGATAAAACATGAACTATATGATATAGAATGATCTCAGCTTTAAAGACTGTAGAGCAGTCAGTTACTGCTAACCAAGAAGGGAAGAAATCACAAAATCAGAGGAAAGGGAAGTCCTGTGGGTCAGAGAAATATGGGAGGGCTTTGGGGAGAGGAACTTAAGTTGGGCCTGGGAACAGGAATGATAGTTGGGATAACGGGAATGACAGGGCAATGAAAACTATAAAGCAAGGGCAAGGAAATAAGTAGGAAAGAACCTACTCTATTTGGGGAACAGGCAGAGGAGTTTAGCTGTTAAATATATTTGTGTAGGCATGGGAGTAGTAAGAAATAGGGTTACTATGATATGTTTAGGACAGATTGAAGAATCTTGGACTCTGCAAAAGAGTTTCAACTCTGTGCCTCAGTTGCAGTTCGATCCCCAGCCCTAGTTGGGGTCATGTGGGAGGCAACCAATCGGTGTTTCTCTCTCACATCAATGTTCCTCTTTCTCTCTCTCTCTCCCTCCCTCCCTCCCACTCTATCTGAAAATCAATGGAAAATATCCTCAGGGGATTATTTTTTTAGAAAATTTCATTTTGTTTTGTTGTCACTGAGGACTGAGGGCAGTGATATGTTCATAAGGATGCTTGAGAAAAACCCATCTAGTATTCAGGATACAGGACAGTGAAGAAGCAGGAAGGCTCGGTAAGAGACTATCGAAGCACCATGTCACTCTGATAAAGAGCTATAGCTAGTCTATAAATAAGCCTTGGGAATTTAAAAACATACTTGTAAAGCATGTACTATAAACTTGAATTTTAAAAATGCACTTCCACTGGGTTTGATGTTTGAAAACTAAAATACCTATTATAAGGTCTTCAATAAAAATTCCTGCCAAGCCCAGCCGGTATAGCTCACTGGTTGATCGTCGACCCATGCACCAAGAGGTCACCAGTTCGATTCCTGCTCAGGGCACATGCCCAGGATCTGGGCCAAATCCCCAGTGGGGGGCATGCAGGAGGCGGCTAATCGATGTTCTGTCATCGATGTTTCTATCTCTCTCCTTCTCCCTTCTTCTGTCTCTAAAATCAATTTTAAAAATATTTTTAAAAATTTCCTTCCAATAGCCTGGGCCGGTTTGGCTCAGAGGTTAGAGCGTCAGCCCAAGGACCCAAGGGTAGTGAGTTCGATTCCTGGTCAAGGACACTTACCTGGGTTGAAGGTTCGATCACCAGGGCAGGTAAACATGGTACTCGCCTCCTCCCACAACCACATCAAAATTACAACTAAACTACAGAACACCGTCATTCAGAACCGCCAGAAATCAAGCTGAATGGAATTCCTACAACTGAAATTACAGAAGCCACATCAAGACTGGTAGGAGGGGCAGAGGCACTGAATGGCTGGTCCCACACTCAAGTGTGGCAGATAAAAATCAAGATGGATACCTCAGCTGTGGAGGTCCCTCCTGAGGAGAGAAGAATCCTAGTCCCACACCAGGCACCCAGCTGAGGGTTCCAGTGCCAGGAAGGGAAGTCCCGATAACTTCTGGCTATAAAAACCAACAAGAATTGAGGCTGAGGGAGGCTGAGGCTGAGGGAGTTCCAGGCAGTTCCTCTTAAAGGGCCTGCACACGGGCTTTCTCAGACTCACTCCTCCTGGGCTTCAGCCCAGTGAGGGTAGATTTAAAGGCACCAGAGACATATGAGGAAGAACTGAGTTGCTTGGCATGGGGGCGAGAGCTGGAAAGGTAGCTTTCTCCAGAGGCCATTGTTCCTTTGGTGAGCCCTTCCCCACTGGGCCAGCAGAGGGGCACAGTATGTGGGACTTCAGCAACCAGGCTCACACCATTTGCTCCTCCCTGGTGATTCTCTGAGGCCCTGCTTCACCCAACTATTCAGCCCACCCAAGCTGTTTCCAGTGGCTTTACCATAGGAATGGCCTGTCTGGGCTCATGCTTCAGATTTTCCTAAACTCTCTCCAATAAGCAGCATCCGGCCTCAGCAAGCCCCATACCTCTCGCTAAGTGGCTACAGGCCCAGCACTAGCAGCAGCCAGCCTTGGTTCACTTGCCTGGGCACCTTCAAGCTCAGAACAAGCAGCAGCCATCTGCATATCACTTTGTAGCTTATGCCTGGTGGTCCCAGATGGAACACGGGTAGTGGTTGGCCTTGTCCCAGAGCCAGCATACCCAGTGACAGCTTCAGACCATGTCGATGCACCACCACCCAACCACCTCACAAGCAACACACTCAAGGAGTGGACTCAGTGGGTACCAGGGCCCTGCTGAAGTAAGTCTTGCTCTGTGTGGTAGGCCCCTGCACAGCTGATCCTCCAAGGTAGTCAGAGGTCAGTGGTCAGTGAGCACAGCCAGTCATTGCAGCTGTTCAGCCGGAGTAAATCCCTCCCATTGACCTGCCAACAGCAATCAAAACTCAATTACAACAGAAGGGTGTACAGTCGACACTACGGGTGCACCTGAGGGCATAGGTGGGGTGATCAGGAAGGCTGTGCCACTGGACCCTACAGGACACGTACAATAGGCCACTCTGGGAAGCCTAGGAGACATAGCAACTCTACCTAACATAGAAACAAACACAAGGAGGCAGCCAAAATGAGGAGACAAAGAAACATGTCCCAATGAAAGAACAGAACAAAACTCCAGGAAAAGAACTAAACAAAAGCAATCATTCAGATGCAGAGTTCAAAACAGTGGTTGTAAGGACGCTCAAGGAACTTAGTGAGAACTTCAAGGAACTTAGTGAGAACACCAGCAACATAAAAAAGGACCAGTCAGAGCTTGGCTGGTGTGGCTCAGTGGTTGAGCGTTGACCCATGCACCAAGAGGCTGCCAGTTCAATTCCCAGTCAGGGCACATGCCCAGGTTGTGGACCAAATCCCCAGGGCAGGGCATGCAGGAGGTAGTTGATCGATGTTCTTTCTCATTGATGTTTCTATCTCTCTCTCCCTCTCCCTTCCTCTCTCTCTAAAATCAATAAAGGAAAAAACATTTTTTTTTAAAGGACCAGTCAGAAATGAAGGATGCACTAACTGAAATAAAGAGTAATTTACAGGGAATCAATAGTAGAGTAGGTGAAGCTGAGAAGCAAACCATTGATTTGGAATATAATAAAGCAAAAAACACCCAATTAGAACAGCAAAAAGAAAAGAGAATCCAAAAATATAAAGATAATATAAGGAGCCTCTGGGACAACTTCAAGCATACCAACATTTACATCATGGGGATGCTGGAAGGAGAAGAAAGAGAACAAGAAATTGAAAACCTATTTGAAAAAATGACAGAAAATTTCCCTAACTTTGTAAAGGAAGCAAACATACAAGTCCAGGAAGCACAGAGAGTCCCAAATAAGATGAGCCTCAAGAGGCCCATAGAAGACACATCATAATCAATATGCAAAAGATTAAAGTCAGAGAGAATCTTAAAAGCAGTTCATTACTTACAAGGGAGTTCCCATAAGACTGTCAGCCGATTTCTCAAAAGAAATTTTGCAGGACAGAAGGGAGTGGCAAGAAATATTCACAGTGATGAAAAGCAAGGACTTATAACCAAATGATATCTTGCAAAGCTATCATTTAGAATCAATGGATCTATAAAGA
This sequence comes from Tadarida brasiliensis, assembly GCA_030848825.1. Taxonomy (NCBI): domain Eukaryota; kingdom Metazoa; phylum Chordata; class Mammalia; order Chiroptera; family Molossidae; genus Tadarida; species Tadarida brasiliensis. Next base: position 35,464,657 of record CM061261.1, on the reverse strand, counting down.
GTTTCCCAGACAAGGAAAAGCTAAAGGAGTTCATTACCACCAAACCAGTATTATATGAAATATCGAAGGGTCTTCTTGAAGAAGATAAAAAATATGAAGAATAAAATGGCAATAAATGCATATCTATCAACAATTGAATCTACAAACAAAATGAGCAAGCAGAACAGAAACAGACTAAGAGATACAGAGAACTTTTTGTTGGTTGCCAGATGGAGGGGTGAAGTTGTTAAACTGACAGACCTCAAAGGAAGGGGTCGGAGAGGGGAGGTCGGTAATGAAAAACACAAAGAACTTATATGCATATATGAGTAACCAATGAACACAAACAACAGTGTGGGGAAGGCAGGAGGAGGGTGAGAGTGGGGAAGAGGGGGTCAATGGGGGGAAAATAAGGGGCATATGTAATACTTTCAACAATAAAGATACATTTTCAAAAAAGGAATTCCTGCCAATAATACCTCTGAAATATATCCAGAAATCAACCACTATCACCACTTACTCCTTACCATCTTCTTACTTCACTTCCACCATCATCTCTCACCTAGTTTATTTTAATGATCTCCTTTCCCCCCCACTCTTTCTCCAATACATAATATTCTCCACACAACAGCCAGGATGAGCCTTTTGAAATTTAAATCAGCCAATATCACTTTTCCACTCAGAGCCTTCCAAGAGTCTGTCCTTCACAAAGAACATGATTCATACTCCCAACACTAACCTCAGAGCTGCCTCTCTGCCTCAACCTTTACTATTCTCCACCCACTGTTACCACACCAAAGTGTTTCACCTCTTGAGGTGTTCTATTCAAGAACAAGACATGGTTGTCATTAGGTAATTTTATTTACTTGTAGCAAGTAAAGAAGCCAGGGGATTCTAATCCAAAGCTGTCTGCCCAAAGGGATGCATAGCCATTGCTTATATACACTATCTGGTAATTACATGTTGATTTCCCTCTTGCAGTTGGCTGCACTTATCGGTGTTCCTAGGTTCCTGTCAAGCTCTTCTTGTGTACAGCTTCCTCTACAAAATACTGTGCTACATTTAACATTTAACAAAAATAGCATTTAGTAAGAACTGCCCAGACCTTAAGACCCTTGTCCTAGCTAACACTGCCAATCATTCTGCTGCAGCTACACTATCTTACTTGCATACCTATGTGCCCCTGCTTCAGGGCCTTTGCATTTGATATTTCCTATGCCAGAAGTCTTTATCCTGAGGTATTTTTATTGCTAACTCCCTCCTTCCTCACATAAGGGTCTACTCAAATATTATCAGAGAACTTGTCCCTAACTATCCTATAGCAAATGACAACTTTTATCAGTTTCATCCCCTTACTCTTTATTAAAAAATCTCCTTTTATCAGCTGACTATTATCTTTCCCACAGAACATCAGCTTCATGAGGGCAAAGACTTTTGTGTGTTTGCATGGCTGTCTCTCTAGCCCTTAAAATAGGGCCTGAGATAGACACTCAATAAATACTTGCCATTAAATTATGTAATTGTTGGATGCTTTGGAGAGTTAGAGAAAGGCTCTCTGTCTGCCAGAGCTCCACCATACTTGCTCCAGCTGCCTGTTCTGCCCACTCCCACTGGGTGAGAGAAACCAATGGCCACTGTAGAAGGAGGAGACAGAGACACTAGACTATCAGAGGCATTTGACAAGTTTGCATTGCCTGCTTAAGTTAGCTGTTGGCTATTTTTTAATTAAAATTTTGTTCCTTTTAATGACAATAAGCTTTGATAATCCAGAGAGCTCCTGAGGCAGTTGGGTAGAGCTATGTGACAGTTTCACCCAGTGGAAAGTGACTGGAAGTACTATGTGCCACTTCTAGGTCTGGTCTGTTGGAAAGGAGAGGGCAGGGAGGGGAGGGGAAGGGGAAGGGAGGGGAGTGGAAAGAGAACTCTTTCTGTATATTATCTTCTATGCTCTTTCCCCTTCTGCCTACTAGATATCAATACTTAGTAAAACCTTGGACTCTATTTGCCTGAGTCTCTGAATGACAGCGTGGAGCAGAACTGCCACTAACTTGAACACCTGCCTATTGATTTTGAGCCATTATACACTGTGGATTTATTTGTTAACATGCAATATTGGGCACATACTTATTTTTTCCCACAATCTAACTTGCTTTATGTTTTTTAAATTTATTTATTTTTTAAATAAATTTATTGGAGTGACATTGGTTAATAGGGTCATAAAGGTTTCAAGTGTACATTTCTATGATACAAGATCTGTATATGGCACACACACTTTTTAAAAAATTCATTTCTTATATGCAATTCAAATTCAATTGGGCATCTTGTATTTTTATTTGCTGAATCTGGCAACCCCACATTAAGAAAAATCACACTCAAATCTTACATATCCACACAGAAACTTGTACATTAATGTTTGTAGCGGCATTATTCATAACAGCCAAAATGTGGAAACATCTCAAATGTCCATCATCAGACAAATGGATGGACAAAATGTAGTATATCCATATAAGGAATGTTATTTGGCCGTAAAAAGGAATGAAGTGCTGATGCGTGCTACAACATGGATCAACCTTGAAAACATTATGCTAAGTGAAATAAATCAGTTACCAAAACCCATATACTATATAAATTCCAGGCTAGGAGAATCTATGGAGATAGAACATAGATTAGTGGTTGCTTGGGACTGGGAGTAGGGAAAATGGGAGAATAGAGAGGGGAAGGTAATAGCTAAAGGATTAATGGTTTCTTCTTGAGGTGATAAAAATGTTCTAAAGTGGACTGTAGTGATGGTTGCACTTATCTGTGAATATTCTAAAAACCATTGAATTGTACACTTTAAATGTACAATTCACTTTAAGTGTACAATTATACATTTATAACTATAGTATGGGAATTATATCTCAATAAAGCTGTTTTAAAATAGAATTCCTTACATAGCATCGTCCCTGCATGCTCTAGCCTCTGGGTCACTGCTCTGATGTCTCTGCTACCACATTAGAAGGTATTAAGCAGTCCAGAAAGTGACCTTTGTTTTTTTTTTAATTTATTTTTGTTACAGATGTTTCTCCTTTTCCCCCATTGACACCCTCCTCCCCCTCCCTCCCTGCCCCGTCCCCAGTTTTGTTGTCCATGTCCATTGGTTATGAGTACATGCATACAAGTTCTGTGGTTCATCGCTCCCCTCCCCCACCCCCTCTTCTGGCAATTGTCAGTTTGTACCCTACTTCCACATCTCTTGGACTACCCTGTTCCTCAGACTGTTATGTTCATTATATTCCAGAAATAAGTGAGATCATATGATATTTGTCTTTCTCTGCTTGGCTTGTTTCGCTTAGGATAATAGTTTCCAGGTCCTCCCATGTCGTCGCAAAGGATAAGAGATCTTTCTTTCTTACAGCTGCATAGTACTCCATTGTGTATATGTACCACAGCTTTTTTATCCATTCGTCTACTGATAGACACTTGGGCTGTAGCCGCCATCAACAAAGCATCAAACAAGTGTTGGCGAGGGTGTGGAGAAAAGGGGACTCTAGTACACTGCTGGTGGGAATGCAGACTGGTGCAGCCACTATGGAAAACACTATGGTGTTACCTCAAAAAATTAAAAATTGAATTACCATTTGACCCAGAAAGTGACCTTTGAAAGAAGGAGTTTAAATTGTGATACTGAAGAAAAAAATTAAAAAGCGAATAAAAAATCTTGACTCTTTTTGGAAGTAGTACTTGACTAAGAATTTATTTTCAATCTTTGGTATAATTTTCCCTGAAAAAGTATATATGTGAGTCATAAATATGTATCTCAATAAAGCCTTTAAATTTTCTCTCTTAAAATTTGCATTATTTTTTATTACTCAAAAACAACTCCTTCAAATTCCTCTCCCTAATTAAAATAGATTAATTATACAACTTCTGGAAAGTACTTTGGAAAACAACTTGTGTTATATTTTTATTCTGGCCAGTCACAGGATTTCTTACTTTCTATTCATTATAAATTTGTTTTAATGTGTAAGGCAGTAGCAACATCTTCATCTTTTTTTAAGCTCCCGCAATTGATATTACCATGACAACTCACCAGTAGAAAAGTAAAATGGATTAAATTCTCCTGCTATTTTATTTATAACACTTAGGTTTAATGCTTGGCTCCGCAGATCAGATAACAGTGCAATAGTTTTAAATGTTTTTATTCATAAAATATATGAATTCTTGTCCTGGCCAGGTGGCTCAATTGGTTGGAGTGTTGTCCTGTACACCAAAAGGTTGTGCGTTTGATTCCTGGTCAGGGCACATACCTAAGTGGCAGGTTCCATCCCTGGTTGGGGTGTATAGCAGAGGCAACTGATCAATGTTTTTCTCTTCTCTCTCTCTCTCTCTCATCAATTAAAAAACAAACAAACATGTCTTCAGGTGAGGATTAAAAAAAGATGAATTCTTGAAGTAAATAGGCATTAGAGTGATTGCTTTAAGCTAGTATTTTTCCCATGAATAGATGAATTTTTTCTTTCCTGTTTTTTTTTAAGTTACACAAAAAATGAGCAAAATCTTTTTCTTTGTAGATATCAGTGAACGAAATCAAACAATTTTTATCACATATATTGGAACGAAGAAAATTGGTCAAAGTAATCAATAAAAGAGAAAATCTCTTAGAAAAAAAGAAGAGTCAACATAAATTAAGAATAAAAGGAATTCAAAATAAAGATCTCCCAAAAAGAAATCAAAATTATTGTAAGTTGAATTCCCTTATTTTAGAGCTACTTTTTGAAAAATCTTAGGATATAGCAATAAATATTTATATACAGAAAAGCCTTAAACTTGGCAGTTTCTGACCCTCATTTAAGAATCAGAATTTGTACTGATGATAATAAGCAGCACTGATAATTAGAATTCATGGGGGGGGGGGAATCTCCAAAATTATGTGGATAAAACATTTATCAGCTATTCTGCTAATTGAAATCCTTATACTTTGAAGAAAACCAAAATTAATGCAATGCCCCTTTTTTCCCTAGCTATCTGAAACTCTCTCAAGTAAAGGCATACCTGATTAATGCATAAATTTCTATGGATGCAAAAATGGTCTAGACAATATAAACTATTTCTGTATCGATTCTGTGTATAGGAGTTAACTAGTGCTCAATTATAAAATTTAAGAGTTAATTTCAACATTTTTATTTAAGTCTGATGCATGAAAGCATTTTCTTTTCTAACAGATATGTGTGAATTTCTATTTTATTAACATCTTATTTAAGAGAGGTAAACTTTGACAGAAAAAAATTAAGATCAGTTTTAATGGCATTATAGAAATTATATATACATATCTTTAACTTATTTTAAATCTAAATCATATACATTGAAACATTTCATCTGACCACTTTTTGACATAGAAACATGGTCTACCTTTTATTTAGCGTAGGTCTACTGATTGGCATTTCTCTAGTACAAACTTCACTCAGATTGCATTATCTATGATTTCCCATCTCAGGTTTTTAATACAATGAAGAACTAAAGACATTTATGGAGCAATCTGTGGGCAGCAGAATCCTTCCAGATATTTATAGATGCTTCACCCACAATTAAATTGGCTAATTTTTAGTGGCTCTCCTTTATCAAGTTTTTTCATAGCATTTCAGTTACTTTATACAGAAACACAATTTTCTTTTGCTTTTATATTTAATCAGTTTACATATTGTTTTATTAAATTCTATAATTATGATAAAATTACAACTGGTACAAACACATTTAGGAACAAGCACTCCTGATTTTTGGTAAGCAAGGGATGGGAACAGAAGTTCACACATGTACTAAAGAAAATCCCACTTGCTGCAAGCATTCGGTATCCTGTGAACCTCAGTAAGTTGGGTGGAAGAAATGAAAGCATTGATTAATTTGGTAAATAAGGTAGGTACAGGTTGTTTAAGAGAGCTTTTGCTGTTTAAAGGAGCAAATAATGTCACCCTTCAAATGAAGTTTCTTTCCCTTATATGCAAGTTGTTATATTATGTCTAATAATAATAAATAATAAGCTAACTCTAATTGTGCATTTTCTATATTATTCTAAGTGCTTTATCCAATTTAAGATAGGTTACTACTGTCTCCACTTTATAAGATGTGAAACTTCAGCACAGAGAAATAAAATAATTTGCTTAGCATCACAAAACTAATTATTTAGTAGGGAAACTGAGATTTGAACTTAGATGGTCTGGTGCCAACGTCCTCCAGCTCTTAGCCATTATGCTATATGCCTTTCACAAAACTAAGCTGACAGTATGAAGAAAATTTAATCCCATTTATCTCAAAAGAGTTTGGGGTAAATATTGAACTTATACAATAAAAATGCTGCAATTTCCTAAGCACCAAATTTATTTTAAGTTTTTAAGGGAAAATAAATAATGGTAAATAATTGAAAACATTTTTATTTTAGAATAGCTATAATGTATTCAATATTTGAATTATCAAACCTAAGACTAAAAAATGTCTTCCTGTCCTCCAAACCTCTAGGGAGTGTACATGCATTCGTTGCTGTGTATCTAAATCTTCTAAGGACATTTGAAAAGCCCTGTCTTATAAGTCATAATATCCATTCATCAAGCTTTACATAAATTAGAAAATGTGTCCTTCTGACAGAAGTAAATATAGAAAAGTTATTACTGCTTGTTTTTTATGAAAAGATTTTATAAATTTTAAATCTTAATATTTTAAGAGTACCTTTCTCCAAAAGACTGGCTCACTTGTCAGTTGAAGAGTTGGTTCTAGATATGATATAAAAATGTTGATGTGTGTGTTACTCAAAGTATCAGGTAGGGTTTTGTTAAGAAACAAATGGCATGTTTAAACTGAGTCATTTGAGAAAAGTTTAATAAAGGGACTATTTCTAAAGGTACAGACAGTATAGAGGGAAAACACAAAGTATTCACCAGGTTGGAGCAGTAATGGCATCACCACCCTAGGCCTGAAGGGTCACGGAGATAGTGGCTACTGGAATGCTGAGAAGGAAAGCAAAGAGGTATGTGGAGAGGGCTCTCTGACAGAACTATGACCTCAGGTCAAGGGACAAAGCCAGCCTGCAGCAACCCAAAACGAGAAGGAAGCCAGGGAACAAAACGCTCCTACCTCATGCTCTTCCTACCCTCCATCCCTCTTGATGGTGCTTTTCAGCCCAACCTAACCAAGAGCTGGAGGGGAAGGGAGTCCGTTGATGTATGTAGTCCATGTGGGTTAGTGCCCCAGGGCACAGAACAGGGAGGAGTGGATCTAGAAAGACAATCAGAAGAGATGTCGCAACACACCATGTTTTCCAGACAAAGAAATTAGATGGCATGAACTAAAAGGATGAAGGACTTTTAGTGGTATGGAATAGTAGCATAGTTATTAAAAGTAAAATTTCAGAATTATAGGATTAATTAGGAAACTTTGTAGATCATCTAATCTAATGTCATCTTTCATCAGGTATTCATGGCAGATGACAACCAGCTCCTACTTAAATACTTGTGACTAAGCTCACTACATCATACAAAGCAGCTTATAACATTATTTAATACATCTCTTTCTTATGAAGTTCTTAACTTAGGTTAAACCAAAATCACTTGCCAGCAGTGATCTTAAATAGTAGTCTGTGTTTGTATTAAATTATGCCATTTGAAACTAGACATAATCATCCTGTTATTGATTGCTCCACACAGAGTACAGTGGAGCTATTACCCTTCCTCACTGAATACTGTGGCTCATGCATATTGTTTCTGAGATCCTGTTCATTGTTCTTGGCATCACTTACAGTGATGATGTATAATGAACTTACAGCAAATTGAAACATTTTCTCACCTAAAGTACTAAACCAGTGTATCAGTCAGGGCTCAAACAGAAACAAAGAACCAATAGGAGATATATGTTAAAGTATTTATTGCAAGGCATTGACTTACACAATGTGGGGGCTGGCATAAGACTTTACATTTATGTCTATTAAATTTTATTGTGTTCATTTCATACTGCTATTCTAACATATTGATTACATCAATCAATTCATCAGCTTTTCTCTTCTAGTTTTCTGTCATTCAAAATGTTGACAAGCATGCCTTCCAATCTTTCACTCAAGTTCTTTTTAGAGAAGTTAGCAAGACAGGGCCACGCTTAGAGTCTAGAATCTGCAGTAATCCACCATAAATTTCTAGAATTATATTTACCCACTGATCAACCAGATACAAATCTGCATATAATGAGGTTGAGAAAATAAAATTTTATTAACCACAATGCCTTGTACAGTGACCACTGCCCTTGTTTTGGAAGATGGCTCAATATGCATTTGTGGATAGAAGGTAGGCAAACACCACTTTCTGATCCCCCACCTCTAACCCCACACAGAAGCCTGCTGTCAGCTGTTTCCAAGTATTCAGGGATGGAAAGAAATTGCACTGCAGAGCCAGAAAGAGAAATCTTGTAATTTTGTTTTTGCAAGAGTGAGAATAGAAGAAGAAATATGGAGAAAGTGGGGTGAAAGCCAGAAAGATGGTTATTGGCTATGCCAATATGAGAAACCAATAAAACTTAAACTGATATTTTAACTTATTGATGCCTAAGATAACCATTAGAGTTTTTGTTGTTGTTGTTATTGGAATTAATGATTTCATTTTGTTTTATAAAATCTTATATAAAAATCAACATTCATCATAAATGCTTTGTAAGAGTGAATATTTGGGGGGAACAACTTGAAGTGATGTTGAGTTATACTATGTGTGGATATAGGACAACCCAGGATAAGTACCTATGGAATTAAGAGTTAAGAAAGTAGGGAAAGACATGGAGAAATAACCTTCCCTAGAGGGAGTGTTTGAACTTCACAAGCTATGGAATGAACCAGGAATATGGGCTAAAACATGGTTGTTGGACTGGCTAAAACTGTGCTAAATTCTATTTTCATTCAAAATTTTGTACACAGGATATCATAAAAGATGGGATATAAGTGTTCTGCATAAATACTATTCCTGAGACTTACTAGTCCTTGAGAAATTAGAAATGAGATTTAACCTGACATTCTCAAAAAATCCTTCCTAATTCTTAGTGATCACTTCTCCTTAATTGAAGGCTTACAAATCATGTATAATAATCTGTTCTAAAAATTAAAGAGATTGCCCTGCCCTATATTGCCCAATGGGTTGGTGCATCATCCTGTACACTGAAAGGTTGCGGGTTCAGTTGTGGTCAGGGCACATACCTAGGTTGCCATTCCAATCCCTAGTTGGGGCACTTATGGGAGACAACCATTTGCTGATTCATTCTCTCTCTCTCTCTCTCTCTCTCTCTCTCTCTCTCTCTCTCTCTCTCTCTCTCTTTCTTCCTTCCCCTTTCTCTAAAATCAATAAAAATATCCTTGGGTGAGGAATTAAAAAAAAAAAAAGAAATTAAAGAGATTAACATCAGGCTGCTTCTTGACTTAATATGTTTCTCCACATCTTGAAAACAAATGCACTATTTATCCATTTTCAGTTCTCTATCATTTGTATCTTTACCTAGAGTTTCTTGAATATCACCAATAACATTTTTACTCCCATTACCTTGAGGCAAGATCTGTGCCTGGCTTTGTATCTGTCACATAGTTAACATGAATAAATATTTGCTGAATTAAGTTGAGTTGAATTGTTTCTATATAGAGCTAGGATGTAAACTCAGATCTTCTTCCTCTGAGTTCGCCATTCTCAGCAATATACTACAGTATAGGTGCTATATAAAAATAACAAAGCCTGCCAGGCCAGTGTGGCGCAGTGGTTGAGCATCAACCCATGCACCAAGAGGTCACCGGTATCTCTCTCTCCCTCTCCGTTCCTCTATCTCTAAAAAATCAATAAAGAAAAAAAAAATTGTTATTAAATAAATAAATAACAAAGCCTTAGCGCTGACCTAATTGGCTCAGCGATTAGAGTGTCGGCCTGTGGACCGAAGAGTTGTGGGTTCAATTCTGGTGAAGGGCACATACCTCGGTTGCAGTTTGGTCCTGGCCCTGGTTGGTGTCGTGCAGGAGGCAACCAATCAATGTGTCTCTCTCACATTGATGTTTCTTTCTCTCTCTTCCCCCCCCCCCCCCCCGCTCTATCTGAAGATATATGGAAAAATATCCTTAGGTGAGGATTATAAATAAATAAAAATAACAAAGCCTTACATTGTTAGAGTACATTTTAATAATTTTACAGTTGAACACAATGCTTTCACATCCGTTACATTTTTTAAAATGGCATGTTCACTTTCCCTCAGGGTATCTTATCACTATAACTTCAACAACTAATTCTTTATGAATCAGAATTGAGTCTAATAGAGTAATTATCTTTATTAAATTGTTAGCAAGACAAATCAATAAATAATCATGCAGTGGGAACAATGGAGCCTATTCCTGCGGGCCACTGGAACACTACCTTCAATATCCATCCTGACAAGGTCCTTCTTTACATTTCTTGGATTTAACCACTATTAATTTTGGAGATCACATCACTACTGTGCTCTTGATTGGAGAGGGGCTGTCTTAGAATCTGGGGTCTATGACCTGCCAGGCTAAATTGATCATTTGTTTTCCACTTGATTGACTTGGAATGTATGTGGAGGAAATTGTGCAGTGCCATTCAGATCCTCTCTTCAATGAGGGACTTGTTGCCCCATTGCTGGCAGTGCCATTTGCAGACAGCCTTCAGCAGTCAATCCCTTCAGGGACTGTCTCAGGTGCAGAGTACTGCATAGCCAAGGCTATGCCTCTTCTTTGGGGCAGCCCACTTCCCATGACTAATCAATTCAGGAGCATAAAGGCTTGACCATCTCAGCCTAACTTGGGGTGAGTTAGAAAAGCCATTTTAGCTCTAGAGCACCCTGAATGGTCAGGGAAGTGTTTAATTGGGCCTGCATCAACAGCTTCTCCCTCTGCACAGTCCATCTTCTTTCCCAAGTGTGGTTCTCAAGGATACTTTTTAAAAAAACCATGAACTCTTAGAGTCTGCTTATCAGGAAACCCAGTGTGCATACCATTTAATACCTTTCGAATTAGTAAAGGGTTTTCTTTAAATCAACACCAGTTTTATGTAAATTAGTTGTTCTTAAAAGAAAATTACTAAAGATATCCCATTCTAGCAAAATGGTGGGCTAGTCCAATATGAAACTCCTGCTGCTACAAATATCTAAAAATGGTACCTAAAGTATACCAAAGCTTTTATTTTTTATTTTTTTAATGCAGAGCTGGGCTCACAAGAAACTAAAATCCTCATGTGCTAGAAATGATGAAAAATAAGCATGTGAGTTGGTGTTTTGGCAAGCTATAATCAGAACTGGGAATGGGCCCTGGCTGGTATGGCTTAGTTGGTTGGAGCATCCTCCTGAACACTGAAAGGTCGTAGGTTTAATTCCCGATCAGGACACATACCTAGGTTGTGGGTTCGATTCCTGGTCAGGGTGCAGACAGGAAGCAACTAACTGATCAATGTTTCTTTCTCACTTAGATCTCTCTCTCCCTCCCTCTCTCTTTCTCTCTCTCCAAAATCAATAAAAACATATCCTTGGGTCAGGATTAAAAAAAAGAACTGGTAATGGATGATCCTTGGATTTAAAATCCCAGGCTGGGAAAGTAAAAATGACATCAGGGGTTTTGAGAAGGAAATTGGAATGATGAGCTATGAATAAAGCTAGGAGTCTCACAGAGCTGTACACCTATTGAAAGGGGAGATTGGGAGAAACAACCAACCACCTACCCATCATTAAAGGCAGAAACCAAGGAAGCTCTTCCTCCACTTAGGTTCTCACAAGGAAAAACATCTTCCTGTACAATATTCGCAAATCAATAAATGTGATACACCACATAAACAAAATGAAAGATAAAATCCATATGATCATATCATATCAATAGATGCTGAAAAAGCATTCGGCAAAATCCAGCACCCATTTCTGATAAAAACGCGCAGCAATGTGGGAATAGAGGGATCATATCTCGACATAATAAAGGCCATATATGAAAAACCTACAGCCAACATCATACTTAATGGGCAAAAACTAAAAGCATTTCCCTTAAGAACAGGAACAAGACAGGGATGCCCACTTTTGCTACTCTTATTTAACATAGTACTGGAAGTCTTAGCCACAGCAATCAGACATGAAGAAAAAATAAAAGGGATTGAAGTTGGAAAGAAGGAAGTGAAACTGTCATTATTTGCAGATGACATGATATTGTACATAGAAAACCCTAAAGATTCCATCAAAAATCTACTAGGTTTAATAAATGAATTTGGCAAGGTAGCAGGATACAAAACTAACATCAGGAAATCAATGGCATTCTTATACACCAATAATGAACTCACAGAAAGAGAAACTAAAAAAAAAAACAATCCCATTTACCATTGCGGCAAAAAAATTAAAATACTTATGAATAAACTTAACCCAAGAAATAAAGGACCTATTTGCAGAGAACTACAGGACATTGAAAAAAGAAATAGAGGACGATATAAAAAAGTGGAAGCACATACCTTGTTCATGGATTGGAAGAATTAACATCATTAAAATGTCCATACTACCCAAAGCAATCTGTAGATTCAATGCAATCCCCATCAAAATACCAATGACGTATTTCACAGAACTAGAACAAATACTTCAAAAGTTCATATGGAACCAAAAAAGACCCCAAATAGCCACAGCAATCTTGAAAAAGAAGGACAAAGTAGGTGGGATCACAATACCAGATATTAGGTTATACTACAAAGCCATTGTAATCAAAACAGCCTGGTACGGGCACAAGAACAGGAAGATAGATCAATGGAACAGAACAGAGAAATCAGAAATTGACCCAAGACAGTATGCTCAATTAATATTTGACAAAGGTGGCAAGAGCATACAATGGAGTAAAGACAGCCTCTTTAATAAACGGTGTTGGGAAAATTGGACAGCTACATGCAAAAAAGTGAAACTAGACCATCAACTTACACCATACACAAGAATAAACTCAAAATGGATAAAAGACTTAAATGTGACTCATGAATCCATAAAAATCCTAGAAGAAAATGTAGGCAACAAAATTTTAGACATCATATGCAGAATTTTCACTGATACATCACCTAAGGCAACAGAAACAAAGGAAAAATTACCACACGGGACTACATCAAGCTCAAAAGCTTCTGCACAGCAAAAGAAACAACCATCAGAATGGAAAGGGAACCCACTGTATGGGAGAGCATAATTGCCAATGATACATCACATAAGAGGTTAATTTCCAAAATATATAGAGTGCTCATATAACTCAACAAAAGGAAGACAAAGAACCCAATTAAATGGGCAGAGGAGCTAAATAGACACCTCTCTAAACAGGACGTACAAATGGCCAAGAGACATATGAAGAAATGCTCAATGTCACTAATCAGCAGAGAGATGCAAATTAAAACAACTATGAGGTATCACCTCACACCTGCCAGAATGGCTGCCATCAACAAATCATCAAACAAGTGCTGGCAAGAGTGTGGAGAAAAGGGGACTCTAGTACACTGCTGATGGGAATGCAGGCTGGTGCAGCCACTATGGAAAACAGTATGGTGTTTCCTCAAAAAATTAAAAATTAAACTATCATTTGACCCAGGAATCCTACTTCTAGGAATATATCCTAAGAAGCCTGAAATACCAATCAGAAAGAATATATGTACCTCTATGTTCATAGCAGCACTATTTACAATAGCTAAGATCTGGAAACAGCCCAAGTGTCCATCAATAAATGAGTAGAAAAAAAACTGTGGTACATATACACAATGGAATACTATGCAGCTATAAGAAAGAAAGATCTCTCATCCTTTGAGACAACATGGGGGACCTTGAGAGTATTATGCTAAGCAAAATAAGCCAGTCAGAGAAAGACAAATACCACATGATCTCACTTATTTATGGAATATAATGAACAAGGTGGGCTGATGAACGAAATAGACCCAGAGACATAGAAAGAATATGGTTCAGACTGACAAACCTCAGAGGAGGGGGGCGGGGGGATGGATGAGATGAACCAAAGAACTTATATGCATGTATGCTTAACCAATGGACATAGACAACAATGCTAGGGGATGGGGGAGCAGGATGGGGAGGAGGGTGTCTAGCGGGGAAAAAGGAGAAACATCTGTAACAAAAATAAATTAATAAAAATTGGGGGAAAAAACAACAACCAAAAACATCTTTCTGGAAAACCCTACAGCACAGCCCTGCATTTTATACAGATTTGAATTTATGCCATCTGATACTTTGGTAAACATTTCAAGCCAATATGTTAACATAAAATTTTCTTTTAATCAGTGAGATATTAAGTCTGGAAACCTGGCAGAAGCAACACAAAACCACTTTAGAGAAACATTTCCAAAGTCCCTCCATTTTAAAAAGCCTTGTTGGAGATGAGCTAATAAGAAAAGTTTATAAAATACACCAGTTAAAACAAAATGTACTCGGTGCAAGTCAATTTGCACATACATGAAACACACACAATACAAAGCATACACCACAAGTCTTGATATAGTAGAACAACAAGGTGAACAAAATCTATGGAATAAATATATTTTAAGATGGTTAATAAAATATAAGAAAAAAAGACAAGGCATTATGAAAAAAAAGAATAGGCATCTATGTAAAAAAACAAATGGAACTTAGAAAAAATGAAACATTCATTTAACGTGAGTGTGTGCCCGGATGGTGTGGCTCAGTGGCTGAGCGTCAACCCATGCACCAAGAGGTCACTGATTCAGTTTCTGTTCAGGGCACATGTTCAAGTTGTGGGCCAGATCCCCAGTGGGGGGCATATAGTAGGTGGCCAATCGATGTTCTGTCTCATCAATGTTTCTCTCTCTCCTTCTCCCTTCCTCTCCCTCTAAAATCAATGAAGAAAAAAAATTTTTTAAGTAAGTGAGTGTATAGGTTAAACAGAAGATTAAACACTGTGGAAAATAACATTACTGCACTAAAGAAACATCAGAAGAAATTGCCCTGAATGCAGCCCAGAAAGAAAATATGAGTAAGAACAGAGACTATTAGATTAAAATAAAAATATCATACTCAGATATATACTGTTTGCAAGACATATCCTTATGACATGACACAAAAAGACAATGTAAATGGATGGAAATGATATCCCAGGCAATACTAAGCAAAAGAAACCTGACATTAATGTCAGACAAAATAGACTTCAGAATAAAGGCATTACTAGGGAGAAATATTATTGTCACATAATGTTCAAAGGAACAATTCATCAGAATGATATGTTGAAAGATTCAAGAAAATCTATTAAACCATGAGAATTAATACAATTTGGCAAAGTTGCTGGATTTAAAAATTAGTATATAAAAATCAAAACATTACTGTATATGAGATTTAAAAACAAATTAAAATGAAATACTAAAATATTATTTAAAATAGCAATAAAAACTAAAAAGTACCTAAGAATAAATCTAACAAAAGATATACAAGATATTTGAGAAGAGGGAAAGTGTAAACTTTATTGAAGAATAAAATATACCTGAATAAATAAGGAGTTATTATGCTTATGAATGGGAAGACTCAAAATCCTAAGATACCATTTCTTGCCAAAGTAATTAAAAAATTAACCAAATGGGCTTTCATGGAATTTGGCAAACTAATTCTAAAAGTAATATGAAAACAAATCTAAAGATAGCCAAGATAGTTCTGAAGTAGAATGATAGGAGGAACTTGCACTACTAGATTCTTACTGTAAAATGGTAATATACACAGTATGGTGTTGACACTTGATTAGAAAATAGAAAGGAATCTAGAATCAATCCCATATATACAGGGAGACTTGGTATATAAAAGAAGTGACATTACAAATTAAATGGAATAGGATAAACCAGTTGCACATAGGCAATTAGTTCTCATTTGGAAGAAGATTAAGGTCAGATCTCATCCTCATATACAAAAGTAAATTCCAGGTGGGATGGATTAAAGGCCTAAATGTGAATATCAAAGCTTTAATTATTTTTTTTAAATATGATATTGGCATAAGAAAGGAATTCTTAGAAAAGACAAAAATAAAACCATAAAGGCAAAATTCATAACTTTTATATTATGTTACAACAGATAAATTATTGTATAAAGTGAAAAAATGTCCCACGGACTAGAAAAAGGTATTGAAACAAATACAGTCAACAAAGAATAAGTATTGGTTACATAAAGAACACCTACAAATCAATAGGAAAACCACCCTGGCTAGTTTGGCTCAGCAGTTAGAGAATTGGCTCATGGACCAGAGGGTTGCAGGTTCAATTCCTGGTCAAGGGAACATACCTGGGTTGCCAGTTTGATCCCCGGCTCTGGTCGAGGTTGTGTGGGAGGCAACCAATCTGATGTGTGTGGTGTCTCTCTCCCTCTACCCCTCTATTTCTTCCACTCTGTCTAAAAATCAATGGAAAAGATTCTTGGGTGAGGAATAACAAACAACACAAAACAACAAAAATAAAATCAATAGGAAAACCAAATTTAAAAATGAACAAAGGATAGGGGAGTTGAAAATGGCGGCGGAGTGACTGGAAGCTACACAGACCATCTCCCAGGACCAAACTGGAATTACAACTAAAATAAAGACAAATCATCAGGAAACAGCAACAGAAAAGCAGGTTGCGAAGACCACACAACCAGGGACACTGAATTGATCCTGGTAGGATTGTGGAGGCACGAGAGGGGGGCTGGGAGCCCACGGACAGCAGGGCCTTAGCCAGGAGCAGCGCTCCACTCTTGGGGTTAGAGCCCAAGCCAGTGCCACAGTGCAGAGAGCCGGGACAGAGGCTAAAATAGCCACAGCCACTCACCTGGGCTCTGGCAGAGGGAGGACAGACTGGACTGGAACTGTATGGGGACACTCGGGATTTGGAGAGCACTCAGAGCCTCTGCTGAGTTGCAGCCACACAGGACTGTGGCCTTGCCATCTTACTCCATCCCAGGGCTCTGGGGAGAGGCAGCAGTCCCTCCCTCGGAGATTCAGCCACACCCTAGTGGGCCATTGAAATGCAAACTGAGGCTCATTAACTACTAGCATCTGCCCTACCCTCTGGAAATCCTCTCATGCTGAACACCTGAGGGAGGTTTTCATTCAACTGAAAACCCAAGGCTCTTCAAGCAACCACGACTAATAGCCTCTAACAAAAAGCTAGAGGATAACTTAACCTTTGCTGGGCTTACGAATATACCCAGGAAAGTAAGACTTGACAGTGGTGTTTAACGTGGGTCCTCCCATGCTCATCCAAACCCAGTAGAGGGAGCCACAAACAACAGAACACCAACATCCACAGGAAAATTTGGCAGGCTCCAAAAACCACTGAGATAGCCAAAATGGTGAAACAAAGAAACAGATCCCAAATGAAAGAACAAGAGACCTCTACCGAAGATGAGATAAATGAAATGGAGTTAAGCAAGTTAACAGAACTAGAATTCAGAGCCATGATCTTGAGGAAGCTCAACAGCATGAGTAAGGATATCAACACCTTGAGTAAAGACATCAAAACCATGAGCAATGACATAGAAACACTGAAAACCAACCAAGTGGAAATTAAGAAGCAGCAAGAAGAAATGAAGAATGACATAGCAGAAATGAAGAACACATTGGAAGGACTAAACAGCAGAGTAGAGGATGCTGAGGACCGGATCAGTGAATTAGAAGACAGGGTAGAAAAAAATCAACCCATCAGAAAACCAAAAGGAAAAAAAAATGAAAAAACAGGAAGACAGCTTAAGAGAACTGTGGGACAACTGGAAACGTAATAATATTCGCATCATTGGAGTCCCCGAAGAAGAAGAAAATGAACAAGGGTTAGAGAATATATTTGAAGAAATAGTGACAGAGAACTTCCCTAATTTGGTGAAGAAAGAAGGCATTCAAGTTCAAGAAGCACAGAGAGTCCCAAGTAAAAAGAACCCAAACAGGCCCACACCAAGACACATAGTAATTAAAATGCCAAAAATTAAAGACAAAGAGAGAATCCTAAAGGCAGCAAGAGATAAGCCACAGGTTACCTACAAAGGAACCTCCATAAGGCTATCAGCTGACTTCTCAAAAGAAACACTACAGGACAGAAGGGAATAGCATGAAGTAATCAAGGTCATGAAAAACAAGGATCTGAATCCAAGACTACTTTACCCAGCAAGGCTGTCATTCAAAATAGAAGGTCAAATAAAGAGCTTCTCAGACAAAAACAGGCTAAGGGAATGTATTAGCACCAAACCAGCACTGAAAGAAATGTTAAAAGGACTTCTGTAATTAGTAGAAAAAATAGGAAGAAAAATATAACCACACTAAACAAAAATGGCAATAAATAAGTACATATCAATAATCACCTTAAATGTAAATGGATTGAATGCTCCGATAAAAAGACACAGAGTAGCGGATTGGATAAGAAAGCATGACCCATATATATGTTGTTTACAAGAGACCCACCTCACAACAAAAGACTCACATAGGCTGAAAGTGAAGGGATGGAAAAAAATCTTCCAGCAAATGGAAAGGAAAAAAAATCTTCCAGCAAATGGAAAGGAAAAAAAAAAAAAAAAACTCATATCTGATAAAATAGATTTCAAAATGAAAGCCATAACTAGAGACAAAGAAGGCCACTACATAATATTGAAAGGATCTATCCAACAGGAAGATATAACCTTGGTAAACATATATGCACCCAATATAGGATCACCAAAATATATTAAAAATCTTCTGGAGGACTTCAAAGGAGAAATTGACAGCAATACAATCATAGCAGGGGACTTCAACACCCCGCTGACATCACTGGATAGATCCTCTAGGCAAAAAAATTAACAAGGAAACAGAGACTCTAAACGAAGCACTAGACCAAATGGATTTAATAGATATTTACAGAGGATTTCACCCCAAAACTACAGAATTCATATTCTTCTCAGGTGCACATGGGACATTCTCAAAGATAGACCACATGTTAGGACACAAACGAAGTTTCTACAAGTTCAGAAGATTGAAATCATACCAAGCATCTTCTCAGATCACAATGGCTTGAAACTAGAAATCAATTGCAACAAGAATATGCAAAGACATTTGAATACATGGGGGCTAAATAGCATGTTATTAAACAATGAATGGGTTACCAAGGAGATCAAGGAAGAAATTAAAAACTTCCTGGAAACCAATGAAAATGAACACACAACAACACAACATCTATTAGCTGCAGCGAAAGTAGTTCTGAGAGGGAAGTTCATAGCACTCCAGGCCTACCTCAAGAAACAAGAAAAATTTCTAATTGACTATCTAACCTCACAACTTAAAGAACTAGAGAGCAAACAAAAAGAAAACCCCAGAGCAAGTAGAAGGAAGGAAATAGTAAAGATCAGAGCAGAAATAAATGACATATAGACCAGAGAAACTATTTAAAGATAAATGAAACAAAGAGCTGTTTTTTTGAAAAGATAAAAAAGATTGATGGACCCTTACTTAGACTCACCAAGAAACAAAGAGAGAGAACCCAAATACACAAAATCAGAAATGAAAGAGGACAAGTAACTGACACAACAGAAATACAAAGGATCGTTAGCAAATACTATGAACATTTATATGGCAACAAATTCGACAATCTAAGTGAAATGGACAAATTTCTAGAAACACATAGTCTCCCAAAACTGGACCGGGAAGAGATAGAAAACTTGAACAGACCAATAACAGCTAAGGAAATTGAAGGTGTAATCAAGACTCTCCCAGCAAACAAAAGCCCAGGCCCGGAGGGCGTCACGTGGGAGTTTTACCGAACATTCAAAGAAGAACTAACACCCATTCTCCTCAAACTATTTCTAAAAATTCAAGAAGAAGGAATACTTCCAAACTCGTTTTATGAGGCCATCATAATCCTAATTCCAAAACCAGAAAAAGACACTACAAAGAAAGAAAACTACAGGCCAATATCCCTGATGAACGTAGATGCCAAAATCCTAAACAAAATACTAGCAAATCAGATCTAGCAATACATCAAAATTATTCACCATGACCAAGTGGGATTCATCCCAGGGATGCAAGGCTGGTTCAATATTCGCAAATCAATAAATGTGATACACCACATAAACAAAATGAAAGATAAAAACCACATGATCATATCAATAGATGCTGAAAAACCATTTGACAAAATTCAGCACCCATTTCTGATAAAAACGCTGAGCAATGTGGGAATAGAGGGATCATATCTTGATATAATAAAGGCCATATATGAAAGACCTACAGCCAACATCATACTCAATGGGCAAAAACTAAAAAACATTTCCCTTAAGAACAGGAACAAGACAGGCATGCCCACTTTCTCCACTCTTATTTAACATAGTACTGGAAGTCTTAGCCACAGCAATCAGACATGAATAAAAAATAAAAGGAATCCAAACTGGAAAGGAGGAAGTGAAACTGTCATTATTTGCAGATGACATGATATTATATATAGACAACCCTAAAGACTCCATCAAAAATCTACTAGACTTAATAAATGAATTTGGCAAAGTAGCAGGATACAAAATTCATGTCAAGAAATCAACGGCATTCTTATACACCAATGATGAACTCACAGAAAGAGAAACTAAAAAAACAATTCCATTTACCATCGCGGCAAAAAATTAAGATACCTAGGAATAAACTTAACCAAAGAAGTAAAGGACCTATTTGCAGAAAACTACAGGACATTGAAAAGAGAAATAGAGGAAGATATAAAAAAGTGGAAGCACATACATTGTTTATGGATTGGAAGAATTAACATCATTAAAATGTCCATATTACCCAAAGCAATCTATAGATTCAATGCAATCCCCATCAAAATAACAGTGACATATTTCACAGAACTAGAACAAATATTTCAAAAGTTCATATGGAACCAAAAAAAGACCCCGAATAGCCACAGCAATCTTGAAAAAGAAGGACAGAGTAGGTGGGATCACAATACCGGATATCAGCTTATACTACAAAGCTACTGTAATCAAAACAGCCTGGTACTGGCACAAGAACAGGATATATAGACCAGTGGAACAGAACAGAGAATCAGGAAATTGACCCAAGACATTATGCTCAATTAATATTTGACAAAGGTGGCAAGAGCATACAATGGAGTAAAGACAGCCTCTTTAATAAATGGTGTTGGGAAAATTGGACAGCTACATGCAAAAAAATGAAACTAGACCATCAACTTACACCATACACAAGAATAAACTCAAAATGGATAAAAGACTTAAATGTGACTCGTGAATCCATAAAAATCCTAGAAGAAAATGTAGGCAACAAAATTTCGGACATCATACGCAGTAGAATCTTCACTGATACATCACCTAAGGCAACAGAAACAAAGGGAAAAATGAACACATGGGACTGCATCAAACTCAAAAGCTTCTGCACAGCAAAAGAAACAACCATCAAAACAGATAGGGAACCCACTGTATGGGAGGGCTAATTGCCAATGATACAGCAGATAAGGGGTTAATCTCCAAAATATATAGAGTGCTCATACAACTCAACAAAAGGAAGACAAAAACCCAAGTAAAAAATGGGCAGAGGAACTAAATAGACACCTCTTCAAAAAGGACATACAAATGGCTAAGAGACATATGAAGAAATGCTCAACATCACTAATCAACAGAGAGATGCAAATTAAAACAACAATGAGGTATCACCTCACACCTGTCAGAATGGCCACCATCAACAAATCATCAAACAACAAGTGTTGGCGAGGGTGTGGAGAAAAGGGGACTCTAGTACACTGCTGGTGGGTATGCAGACTGGTGCAGCCACTGTGGAAAACACTATGGTGTTACCTCAAAAAATTAAAAATTGAACTGCCATTTGACCCAGTGATCCCACTTCTAGGAATATACCCTAAGAAGCCTGAAACACCAATCAGAAAGAATACATGTACTCCCATGTTCATAGCAGCCCTATTTACAATAGCTAAGATCTGGAAACAGCCCTAGTGTCCATCAGTGGATGAATGGATAAAAAAAGTGGTGGTACATATACACAATGGAGTACTATGCAGCTGTAAGAAAGAAAGATTTCTTATCCTTTGAGACGACAAGGAGAGACCTGGAGAGTATTATCCTAAGCGAAAGAAGCCAAGCAGAGAAAGACAGATATCACATGATCTCACTTATTTATGGAATATAATGAACATAACAGTCTGAGGAACAGGGTAGACCCAGAGATGTGGAAGTAGGGTATAGACTTGACACCCCTCAAAAGAGGCGATGGGGGGGGGGAGGGAAGAGATAAACCATAGAACTTATGCACATGTATGCATAACTGATGGACATGGACAACAAAGCTGGGGTTGGGGTGGGGGGATGGGAAGGAGGGTGTCAATGGGGGCAAAAAGGAGAAACATCTGTAACAAAAATAAATTAATAAAAATAAATAAATAAATAAATAAATAATAAAAATGAACAAAGGATACATGCAGGCAATTCTTAGAAGAAAATAACCAACAGTCAATAAAGATTTTGTATGATTGAAATATTTCATGGTTAATTTTTTAAAGAAAAAAATGAAGATTAGTATCATTTGTCACAAACAGAATCTACATATGAATATATTAAATATATTAACTATCAAAAATGTAAAGTTTATGTGTGTGCCACTTAAAACTATCTTATGTACCCTTTGGAAAACAGTAACCTAAGGTGGTACAAATAATCAGGTGCAGCTAAGTGTCAACCAGCCACTTTCTGTAGGCACTCTTGCCCCCCAGAGGGCCATGAGTAGTGTGTGTCACCACTTTTCTATTGCCCCTTCTATTCCCTCTCATTATTGAAGAGCTTACCATTATACAAGGCCTCCCACAGACACTGGCTTTTTATATATTTTCCAAACCAGATACTATCAGGTGTGTATAATGATTACCTGAATCATTAAGACCAGGTTAAATCATGCTCATTATCTTCTGTTGGGAAAAGTGGAGGAATATATTGAATTTCGTATACAGATTTATATCAGAAAACCATCAAAATAAAAACAGATATGATTCATCTAACGTGAAAAATGATTTATATGAAACATTTCTTAATAATGTCAGATTAAGTATTACTATAAATAACTCATTGTTTAAAATACTTATAACAAATTACAATAAATTTATTTTTAAAATATATTTTGGACCCACTTTGTAAATTTTTCACTAGTTGATAGTGACTTTCTGTTTATCACATGGTTCTGCATGTTATGTAGCTCTGAGAAGCAGTATTATGAGCAGAGATTCCGCAGTCACACTGCCTAGGTCTGAATACTCATCTGCCAGTTGCCAACTGTATGACCTTGGGCAGGCTACTTAATCTCTCTGTGCCTACATCAACTCATTAATAAAAAGGAAATTATAATAGCTCCTTCCTTGTACAGTCAATAAGAAAACTGCCTGATGCCTGAGTGTTTTTTAAATGTTAGCTCCTATTATAATATAATATATATTGATTTTGATTCTTCACTTGTTTTGTAAACCATATTTCGTTCTACTAAATTAAGGGTTTTAGATAGTGAATTAAATCTTTCTAAGTCAGAATCTTGTTATTTCAAGTTTTACTTAGCAAATATTTGAAGAGGAACATTTTATTTTACTTATACTATAATTTGTCTATAACTATCTTAAGTGCTCTAACAATACCAGTGGAGTTATTTATGTTTGAAAACAATGATCTGGAAACAGTGTGAATAAACCTGATTTTTGTAAATATCTGTGCTCTTATTCAAGTGTATTTGAGTTTATCATAACTTTATCTGACTAGATTCTTTGCTGAGTCATTCTTTCTAGGATAGGATGTTATTTTTAGTAATGAATCGTTATTCTCCCTCCTTATCTGAGATTGTATGTTCCTGGCATACATTAAAGGCAAATGTGAAGATCTCTTCTGATGCATTATTTAGAAAATCAGAAGCTGAAATTGGTTTATATTAAATACAGTTGTATTTAGATAATAAGGATGTGGTATCTATACAGGCAACATTTTTTGCAGGGTAAAGACTTTGCCATTTTTATCATTTTGGGTCATTTTAATGGTGAAAGGACCTGATTTTTGTTTTATTTTTTTCCCATCATTATTTATTATCCCTATACCCTCTTCTACCTCCTCCCACCCCCCTCCCCTCAACAATCACTACACTGTTGTCCATGTCCATGAGTTCTTTTTCTTTTTTTTCTTTTTTGCTCAATCCCTCCATGCCCCCCCAGCCCCCCTCCCCACCCAGAGCTGTCAGCCTGTTCTCTATCTATGAATCTGTCTCAATTTTGCTTGTTAGTTCAGTTTGTTTATTAGATTCCACATAGGGTGAAATCATATGATACTTGTCTTTCTCTGTCTGGCTTATTTCATTTAGCATAATGCTCTCCAGGTCCATCCATGCTGTCACAAATGGTAAAATTTTCTTCTTTTTTACAACCGAGTAATATTCCATTGTGTAAATGTACCATAGCTGTTTTATCTATTGATGGACACTTGGGCTGCTTCCAAATCTTGGGTATTGTAAATAACACTGCAATGAATATATGGGTGCATATATTCTTTCAAATTAGTGTTTTGGGTTTCTTCAGATAAATTTTCATAAATGGAATCTCTATGTCAAAAAGCAGCTTCATTTTTAATTTTTTGAGGTAACTTCATACTGCTTTCCACAGAGGCTATACAATCTGCATTCCCAGCAACAGTGCATGAGGGTTCCCTTTTCTCCACATCCTTGCCAACATTTGCTGTTTGTTGATTTATTGATTATAGCCATTTCTGACAATGTGAGCTGATATCTCACTGCAGTTTTAATTTACATTCCTCTGACAGTTAGTGACATTGAGAATCTTTCCATGTGTCTATTGACCATCTGTACGTCCTCTTTGGAGAAGTGTCTATTCAGGTCCTTTGTCTATTTTTAATTGGATTGTGTGTGTGTGTGTGTGTGTTGAGTTTTATAAGTCCTTTATAAATTTTGGATATTAAGCCCTTATCAGATGTATCTTGAAAATGTTCCCCCTTTCAGTGGGTTGTATTTTCATTTTGTTGATGGTTTCCTTTGCTGTGCAAAAACTATTTAGTTTGATGTAGTGCCATTTTTTAATTTTGTTTCCCTTGCCTGAGTAGATATATCAGAAAAAATATTACTACAAGAAATATCCCAGATTTTACTGCCTATGTTTTCTTCTAGGATTTTTATGGTTTTGAGTCTAACATTTAAGTCTTTAATCCATTTTGAGTTTATTCTTGTGCGTGATATAAGAAGGTGGTCTAGTTTGTTTGTTTGTTTATTTCGTTTTGCATACAGTCATCCCTCATTTATCTCGATTATTCCATTCCTGACTCTAGCGGTTGCACTTGGCATTGAAGGATTCCTGGAGTGCTCAAATACATAGGCCTACAGTCCATATGTACAGTAATTTTAATTGTAATTGTAATATAGGGGTGTATAACTGGCTCAGACAACCAAGTGCGCGCTGTATCATTTTCACTGTCTCGATCAACTTTTTAATAAATATATTTAAAAGAACCGTGATAGAGTGAAGCCACGAAAGTCGAAGCGCGAAGTAGCGATGGACGACTGTATATCTGTCCAATTGTAGAACACTGTTTTTTTTTATTGTATATACTATATTTAGCCCAATGAATGTTTTTGCCTCCTTCATCAAATATTGACTATAAAGGCATGGGTTTATTTCTGGGCTGTCTATTCTGTTCCATTGGCCTGTATGTCTATTTTTATGCCAGTACCATGCTGTTTTGATTAACATGCCCTGTAGAATAGTTTGGTGTTAGGTAGCATGATTCCTTCAACTTTGTTCTTTTTCAGGATCATTGTTGCTTGGGGTCTTTTGTGGTTCCATATAAATTTTTTGAATGTTTGTTCCAGTTCTGTGGAATACACCATTGGTATCTTGATAGGAATTGCATTTAATCTGTACATTACTTTGGGTAGTATGAGCATTTTAATGATGGTAATTCTTCCTATCCTTGAACATGGTATATGCTTCCAGTTATTTGTACCTTCTTCAATTTATTTCTTCAGTATCTTATAATTTTATGAGTACAGGTCTTATACAACCTTGGTTAAATTTATTCCTAGGTATTTTATTCTTTTTGAAGCAATTGTGAATGAGATTGTTTTCTTAGTTTCCCTTTCTGATAGTTCATTGTTGCTGTGTAAAAATACAACTGATTTCTGGATATTTATTTTGATCCTGCTACTTTACTGAATTCATTTATTAGTTCTAGTAGTGTTTTAGTGAAATCTTTAGGTTTTTTATATACAGTATCATGTCACTGCAAATAATGACCAATTTACTTCCTGCTTTCTAATTTGGATGCCTTTTATTTCTTATTCTTGTCTGATTGCTGTGGTTACAACTTCCAGTATGTTGAATAAGAATGGTGAAAGTGGGCGTCTCTGCCTTTTCCTCATCTTAAGGGGAACACTTGTAGCTTTTGCCCATTGAGTATGATGTTAGCTATGGATTTGTCATATATGGCCTTTATTACATAGAGGTATGTTCCCTCTATTCCTACTTTGCTGAGAGTTTTTATTGAAAATGGGTGCTGGATTTTGTCTAATGCTTTTTCTACATCTACTGATATGATCATGTGGTTTTCATCCTCCATTTTATTTATGTGGTGCCTCATGTTTATTGATTTGCAGATATTATACCAACCATGCATCCCACTTGATCATGGTGTATGTTCTTTTTAATGTATTGCAGAGAGAGAGAGAGAGAGAAACATCAGTGTGAAAGTAAAACATCGATCGGCTGTCTCCTACATGCTCACCCCCCCCACCACCACCAGGGATTGTCATCTCCTAGTCCAGTTGTTAATTTCTTTAACTCTTAATCCTTCTTTTTAAAAATATATTTTTATTTATTTTAGAGAGGGGATGCAAAAGGGAGAGAGAGAGAGAGAAATATTGATGTTTGAGAGAAACATCAATTGGCTGCCTCCTACATGCTCCTTACTGGGATCAAACCTGCAACCCAGACATGTGCCCTGACCAGGAATTGAAGCCACAACCTTCTAGTGTATGGGACGATGTTCAACCAACTGAGCCACACTGGCCAGGGCTCTTAATCATTCTTTATGTAGTTCATGATGAAATTATAACTTGAGAGTCCAAATAATAAATTGTCTTTTTTTTCTTTTATTTTTCTGGATGATTTTAGATAGTATTTATTAAGGTTTTAGATTTTGTGGTAAAACATCTAAAAAAGGGAGGAATGAAGGATAGGGCAAAGGAAGGAAGGAGCTGAGCAAAGATAGGGTTTCAGAAGTTTAGAGGTTTGAAGAGTGATTTGCCCTAAGGGATTGTTCCCGACCCATAGCCAAAGGGTTTGAGCTCTTTTACCCCACATTAGTCAATGACTATAGGCCACCAACACCTAAGGGGTTAAATATCCATGTTGAAGACCTTGCCTTATTTCCTAGACCTCCTCAATTCCAATCATCATTGTCTCTATGTTCCTCAGCCACTTAACAGCCACATGTAGAGCTATTTCACTAATATGATTTCAAACTTCAAAATTGTCTCTGATCAACCCCCACTTTCTGCCACTTCTCTCTTTCTCCTACCAAACTTGCCTTCACCTTCACAATGACCTCAAGTCCTTCCTCTCAGACCCTCTTTACTCCTCTGTGGACTCCCTGAGTAGCACTTACTACCAAAGCCAGCCTTCACTGCATGACCGACAATGTCACTCAAGCCCTCACTCTTCATTTAAGTCACATTGACACACATACTCCCTCATTGTTTCACACCCATGGTTCATTTGCACAGATTGTTTCCTCCAAATGAAATGCCAGTTTCACCTTCTTGGCCTGACAGACTTCTGCTCACCTTTCAAGAACTATGAAAATGTTACTTCATCTGTGAAGATTACTTCGCTTAGCCAGAGTAAAGTGCCTGAAGTGGGCATTTGCTGACTGGGGACTTCCCATCATCCATTTTACCTTTCTCACCATCCCAATTTTGTTTTAAGCAATTAGGTCTTCCCCAGTGGATACATTCTGAGGAATATAACAAGAAGCCTTGTTGTCCCTAACTAGACCCAACAGATTTGTCCTCTATGGAGTCTGGAACAGAGAGGGAAAAGACCTAAAAAGGTTGAATTGTAGTCTATCCCCATAGTAGCATCTGTCTCTCTCCTTCTAGGGATTCTTTGATTCCTGGCCAACCCCAGTGATTCTGTGAGCCTTCAACATTCTCCCAATAAGTTGCTTTTACTTAAGTTGATCAGATTAGGTTTGTGTTATTTACAAACAAGAAGGCTCCTATACTCCCATAGTGCCTTATTACATAGTGCATACCACATGGCATTGTAACTTTTGGTAAACATGTCTATCCCCACTACCAGTATCAGGCAGCGTCTTGATCATATATGTGAACACAATATCTAACACATGGTAAGTGTTCAATTCATACTGACTGAATGAATGTGTAAATGTATGAATGACAGAGAACAAATTACCTCCAGCTCTCCTCTGAAGCAAGGAAGTGGAACTTTTTGCAAAGATTTGTTTCTAGTCATTATAAACAAGAAGAGTCTGCATGAATTCCAAAAGGACAAGTGATAGGGATTAAGGAATAGACTTGATTAGGGAAATTTACAGTTGAAGGGACAGCATGAGAAGGCATAGGTTCCCAGTTCTCCCATCATCCCTCAGAGAGGTGAGCAAGGTCCAGGGATTGCTGCAAACTTAGAAAGTGTACCAGCTACACTACCTATTTAGAGTACAATCATGAAAAAAACAGCCTTCTCAGAAGTGAGCAACTTGGGCATCTAGCTGCCTGGGAAAGTCAGAGGTCTAGCACCAGGAAAACTTAGGGGCCCATGGGAAACTGCAGTCCCTCCTGCATTTAGAATGTAGCCACTGATCTGATAGAAAGTTGAGTTGGGTTGCACTCCTTCCCATGGAGAGAAGGGGCAGCTTGTTTTTCATGTGATATGGAGTTGGCATCTTTATTAGTTTGCAAGGGCTGCCATAACAAAATACAATAGGCCAGGTGGCTTAAACAGCACAAATTTGTTTTCTCACAGTTCTAGAGGCTAAAAGTCTATGATCAGCAGGGTTGGTTTCATTCCATAGCTTAAATTCTTGGCTTATAGATGACCATCTCAGAGGGCTTCAGACTCATGAAGATCCTTTACATCAATTCAGGATGTTCTCAAATCATTTCCTGACTGTGCTTTCCCCAAATTTGGAAATAATCAATCCATAAAAAAAGAAATTAAAGTATTGTCAAGATAACTTTACCTGATAATTGACCCCTCTTATAGTAAAGAAAACTTGTATGTTGATAGGAGCAATTGCTATTGCAAACACAAATTAGTAGGCTTTTCCCATTATCTTTCCTCCTTAATTATGAGTATGGATAACATATAACTCAAAGCAGAAATTAGATGCTAAAATGTCTGGTATTACTAAATTGATTAGATAACTTGAAGCACTCAATTGTGCATTAGCTATAAATTTAAACATTAGTTAAAAATATTTAAATTTTAAAAAGAAAGTGAACAACTGATAGCTTATCAAGAAGAAGAAAAACAAGAGCCACTTAAAAGTCTTTGTGGTCTTGTCAGTGAAGCATCAAATCCCAGAATGCCCTCCTTTAAAATGGCTTCAAAAGAGTTAATCTAATCAAGAGGTTTCACTGAGTGTTGTAATGAACTTCAAAAGGCACTGTGAATTTGTGGAAGGGTGTGTGTGTATGTGTGTGTGTTGAGGTGGGATGGAGGACTCTAAAGCTAGCCAGCTCTTCCTACCTATAAACTGGTGATAATGTTTTGAAATTGTGACGTGTTATATAAGTTTGAGAAATATCATGATTGTAGCAGCTAAAATTCTGTTTATTTTCATTAAATCCTACTAAATTTCCTCTGAGTCCCCATCTACAAAGCAAGGTATTATTGATACTCTTTCTGTGTGTCTTCCCTAAGGCTCTAGGTGTGGCACACTTACTCTGCCCTCTTTTATTCTTGATGCTCATCCCCAACAGTTTGCATACAGTCTAGAAAGGTCTTACTTAGAAAGGTTCAGGAGGGGAGGAGGGATCCTTGGGAAAAGCTAAATTTTTGCCTCCAATCTCAGGTGCGCACCTGTCATCTTGGAGATGTCTATTGCCTATGTCCTTCCTTATGTCCTCTTGAAATCTTAGGATCTGAGCTTTATGGTCCATGCTTAAATAAGGGAGTCTGCGAGCTGAGAGCCTGGTGCCTAAGACCTGGCCACTAGGGTATACCAGGCAAACCTTTCTCTTGGAGATCTAGCCGCCTGCCTTCTGCTTGCAGGACTGTGTATCCCTTTTCCAGGCTGGGAACATCTCTTTCCCTTCTACAATCAGAAGCATCTCTCTGTCACCTCCACCCTCCAGACCCTTTCATAAAAGACAGGAAGGAGAGTACTTTTGTAAGCAGTTTCTACCTTCTTACCAAAGGTAAGGTGATTTTCTTGAAATGCAGAGATTAAAAAAATAAGGATCACGCCCAGCCAGTGTGTCTTAGTGGACTGAGTGTCGTCCCATGGACTGAGAGGTCCCAGTTCAATTCAGGGCACATGCCCAGGTTGCGGGGTCAATCCCAAGTAGGGAGTGTACAAGAGGCAGCTGATCAATGTTTCTCTTTCACATCGATGTTTCTCTCTCTCTCTCCCATCCTCTCTCTCTAAAAAATCAATAAAAATATATTTTAAAAAATAAGGAGCACAAAACTCAAGCTAATATGCCAGCACATTATTTTTAAAATATACAACACAAAAATAATGTTACGTTTCCTTGTTTTTCCATATGTAGTGAAAAAGCAAGCAAAGAAAAAAATCACAGATGAAGGAGACCAGCTATTTAAGTTGGGCATCAAGATTCTCCAGCAGTCTAAAAGCCAAAAACAAAAAGAGTAAGTCTTTATCCAATTAAAAAGCCAACTTAAATTTCCAGGTTGAGAAAAAGAACAATCCAAATTTTAGTTGTCGTTAAAATGTTATTGAAATAACTAATAAGTATATTTTCTCATAAGCTTTTGTTTTTGATAGGATCAAATCATGTTTAAAGAATCCTAAAAATTATCAGCATAAATAAATAGAACCATATGTGAAATTGTGGTTTCTACACATTAAGTAAAATACAGAATTAAGGCACTTATATGAGCATTCAGGTAAAAATGTTCTCTATTAGCTTTTTATTAGATATTCCAAATGAAATTAAATATGTATTATTTAAATTAGAGTGGTTGTTTTAAAATGATTTATTCTGCCTAACTAAACATTTGTTTCTGGTTTTAAAGCACTTTCCTATATGTGATCCCATTTTACCCACAAAACAAATTTATGAGTTAAGAAAAGCTTTCATTCTTCCCCAGTAAAAAGCTGAGAACAGAGAATCAAGGATGTTAAAGTGAGGTGATCACAAATACACAGCTGGGAAGTGACGAAGCTGTGCACATCCATTTTTTCACTTGTCTACTTTGTCTTCAGGGGAATCAGAAATATCTTCTCCCCTCAATAGAGGGCACAATATGAGGTCATCCTTCAAGTCTTTAGTTAAAACTTTTGGATCAAATCCTAGCTCTGCCATTTACTGGCTATGTGATCCCAGGCAAGTTAACTTCATTTTGCCCTGAATAATACAGTCAAGTTCTTAGAACAATGACTGACACATAGTAGCCAGGAGATAAGCATTTGCTGTTTTTATCTCTAGTCTTCTAACCAATAAGTGGAAAGTGCAGGATAGAAGAAAACAAGTGTGTCTTGAACCAATAGTAGAAAGAATGGGCTCTGAACTTCCAACAAGGAGACATCTTTTGTTCTCTCACGAATTAAGCATACCTAATTATCCCTGGAGGAAGCATCCCAGAGCTGTATTAGACAGCTCTAGACAGGACAACAGAAGTCTATGAATTCTTTCTTAAAACTCAAAGTAAGAAGAGTGTAAGAGTATATATAGAGGATGGGGGACACTCAACTATGAACCTGCTTATAACAACATCAGCAACTTCCATTTATCAGCACTTATTCTCTGTTAGTTAATGTTCTAGGCATTTGTGTGATATTTATTGCTTGCTATTATATTGTTAAACATAGATTATTATCTCCAGTTTACAGAGGAGGAAATAGAAGGTCAAAAGGATTCTGTATTCTCCAAAGTCAAAAAGAAAGAAATAAGGGAGTTGGTCCTTTCATTCATTCATTCAGCTTCTTTTTATGTATCAGAGGAAAATTGTTGAACAAGTTAGTGTTATTAGAAGTACAGATGTTAATCAAGCATGTCAGGGAAATACAAATTTGTCTAAAGGAATCAAGAAGCTTCAGTGATAGCCAGCGTTAGCTGTTATTAAGAATTACTCCCCATAAACAAAGAAGATTGGGAGCTACACTGCTGCCTCACACCAAGTTTCTGATATGTTCTAGAGATGCACTTAGCCTCCCCCTTCCCCAGAACCCACTTTGGCATCTAATACCAGATCCTTTAGAGATAATCCAGATACCTAATTGGATTTTCCTTTTGGGTATGTTCAGTTGCTCAATTTCTCCTCTTGGGGATTGCAGCCCAGATCTTAATCCTATCTAATTTACCAACAACTTTCTCCAGCCCTGAGTCCTGCTTCTAGTATTCCTTATATCACCTTAGACTTCCTTGACAGGGGACCTACATACTCATCCCAAACACATAGTGGGATTGGTTTCGAAGCCCATTGTTGCACCCAGGACCAGGGAATGTATATACTGTTGGCTCCTGTAGTCGAAGGTTTCTCTGCCCTGGTCCATGTTTGTGCCATTCTAGCCTGAGCATCCCAGTAGGTTATACAACTGCAGCAGCAAGCCATGTGATAGAAGTGCTTTAGGGAGTCTGTATTCTGATGTCAAGCCTATCCCTAGATGCCAGACATTTGCATTCATTGACCTTTGAGATCTTCTATCTTATTTGCTTTCTGTTTCCCAGAATCTCAGCTTGTTCTGACAATGTCTTGCTTAACCTTCTGGCTTCTTTTTGTTTCACTGGAGTCTATTCTCTGTTTTGCCATCCAGGACACTAGTGCCTACCTGAATATCACTTCAGTCCCATTCCTTTTTGTCCATTCTACTCTGCTCCAGCCTTTTAAAGAGCGGATTATTTTAGCATCTGCCTGGAAAGGTGGTACACAAAGCTGATCTCCTAATCCTTGTGATCTGCTAGTAATGGTAGATATGTGTGTTTGTTCCTGCATTTGAGTCAAGTTCTTGTCTTACCACTACCAAAAAGGAAGAAGTTATAATAGTCAAATTCAACCCCAAAACTACTCTGTGTCTCTAACACAAGTTTCGACCTTGAATGTCTCTCCATCACTACTGTTACACAGATGAGGTCCAAGTGACTTCTGACCCCTCAAAAATCCTGTGGCATCCATATTTGTAATCACTGAACTTTCACACCATTTACCCACTAATGACAGGAGAAAAATTACAATGCCATAAAACTTTAGAACCTAGGCAATAGTAGTAGTAGTAATAGTAATAATAATAATAATAATAATAATAATAATAATAATAATAATAGCTAAATATATTGAGTGCTTACTCTGTACCAGGTGCTATACCAAGCACTTCCTATGGATTATCTCTTTGAATCTTCCCAGCAACCCTCTGAAATAGATGTTATTATCCCCATTCCATAGATGAGAGAGGCACAGGGAAGTTAAATAACTTGCCCAAAGCTCTCAAACTAATAATTTGTAGAGCCAGGATTTCAACCCAGGCAGTCAGACTCTAGAGCCCTTATAAACACTAGGTTTTGTTTGGTTGTTGTTTTTGCATAGAGTCTGGCTTTGATCTGCTGAAGAATATGTTGTGTTTTAAAAAATTATTTCAGAGTATTAAGTGACTTTGTTTTCATGATAGTAACTTCCTAGATGTGACAATCCAGTTTTGATTATTTTTATTGATTTTGATTATTATACATTTATTTTTATACATTTCAGAGTTTATTTTATAAAATAAATACTAATAGTGAATGTGGAGTTCACTATTTTAGGACAAGTGCCTCAGTTTTTCATTTTACTTGGTATATAAGCTTGAAGCATAATGTATTCTACATATTTCTCCTTTTTATTAGCTTTACTGTTTGTCAGAGATATTGAAATTATAATCTTAGACTAATTTAAGGATAAAAAAAAATCTACTGGTCTAGGGATGTAATGGACTTTAGCTAAACCGTATTGTTAACAGCAATGACAACTGGGTCTTAGAGAGTAGTATGATGGAAAGAACAGAAAAGTTCATTTTTGATTATCAAACTTCTAATTTTATATTCTTGAAACAGAGCCTACATACTCTTTGCCAAAGCAGCTGACATGGGAAACTTGAAAGCTATGGAGAAAATGGCTGATGCTTTGCTATTTGGAAATTTTGTCATGCAAAACATAACAGCAGCTATCCAATTATATGAGTCCTTAGCCAAAGAAGGATCATATAAAGCCCAAAATGTGAGTTTTGAAAAAAATTAAATCTTAAATAGCTACATCCTAAAATAACTATAGTTAAGTAACATGTAAACAGGGTTGGGCAATCGTATTCCCACTCTACTGGGTGAACCCAGACATAGGGAAGTTACTGTAATGCACAGAATAGTATAGTGTTAGGGCAGGGACCCAGCAGTAGCCCTGGGCAAATCCTTACAGTTACATGGATGACCTTTAGTAATGGAACAGAACTACTCCCTAATCCACCTTCCCATGTCCATGGGAGTGTTATGAGATAATCTGAGAACTCTGAATTCCTAACAAATTTTATATAAAGAGTATTCACCTATACAAAGAAATACAGAACTAAATCTATTACCTCTAAGATGATGTTTTCCTGGTTTTTACATTTGAAATATTTTATAAGCTAAATATATTTCCTTTTCTATTTTAAAAAATGTGTTTCATTTTATTCCAATAATAACAAAAGCATTACATAGAAAATCTGAGAAACAGAAAAAATAGCCCTTCATAAGCCAATTTGTATTTTGACTCAATTATTGTGTTTTCCATTGGCTCCTTCCCCTCCGTGTCTTTCTTTTTACATCATCCTAATCATAATACAAGTGCATATATCATTTGTTTCTGGCTACTTTCACTTAATGCTATAGCAAAAACATATTTTCATGTTGTTAGTCTTTTTAGTGAAAATATTTCTTCCTAATAACAAAAGAAATTAAAGGAAATAAAATTAACCAAGGAGGTAAAAGACCTGTTCTCAGAAAACTACAGGATATTAAAAAAAGAAACAAAGGAAGATATTAAAAAGTGGAAGCAGCCCAGCTGGTGTGGCTCAGTGGTTGAGCATTGACACATGCACCAAGAGGTCGCTGGCTCAATTCCCAGTATGGGCACATGCCCAGGTTGTGGGCCAAACCCCCAGTGAGGGGCATGCAGGAGACAGCCAATCGGTGTTCTCTCTCATTGATGTTTCTCTCTCTCTCTCTCCATCTCCCTTCCTCTCTCTCTAAAAATAAATAAAGAAAAAAAATTTTTTAAAAGAAATGGAAGCATATACCATGTTCATGGATTAGAAGAATCAACATCATTAAAATTTCCATACTACCCAAAACAGTCTATAAATTCAATGCAATTCCTATTAAAGTATCGATGGCACATTTCACAGAAGTAGAACAAACACTCCAAAAGTTTATATACAGTCGTCCCTTGCCACTTCATGCTTCGGCTTCCACGACTTCACTCTATGGCAGTTTTTTCAAATATATTCATTAAAAAGTTGATCGAGACAGTGAAAATGATAGAGCACGTGCTCGGTTGTCTGAGTCAATTATACACCCCTGTATTACAATTAAAATTAAAATTACTGTACATATGGACTGTAGGCATATGTATTCGAGAACCCCCGCAAATCCTTCAACGCCAAGTGGAACCGTTCGACCACTCCTTGTGTGTGGGCAATAACTTTTTTCCAAAAAATTGGGTGTGGTGAAACCAAGCCAATCAGAGTGTGCTGTTCACTGATTGGCTATCCTATCCTCTTCCTATCCTGGCCTCTGATTGGCTCAGCCCCATGCAAGTTTGTTTCTCTCATACACGCTTCTACATTGCTAAGCATCGGAAGTATCCTTGTTCTTGTGTTTGTGATTTCTGAGAACATTTATCTAAGCCTCATGATGGCTCCTAAATGTGCTGCTTCTTCTAAGCCTCTGACGATGAAACTAAGAGCCAGAGGAAGATGCTTACCATCCAGGAGAAGGTGAAACTCTTGGATATGATCAAAAGTGGCAAGAAAATCATGGAGGTTGCCCGCCATTATGACTTGAATGAGTCTACCATTCATTCGCTCCATCCATAAAGATGAAAAGAATATCTGTGCAATGGCTACTGTCTCTTTCAACAAGGAAGTGAAGCACATCGTGACAAGTTGTAATAAGTTCATAGTGAAAACGGAGTCTGCCCTAGCCATTTGGATCAGTAACAGCCACAAGAAAAACATTCTGTTGGATTTGCTGGTCATCTGGGAGAAGGTGAGGCAGCTCTATCAGTGCTTTACGGTGGACAAACCTCAACCAGGACCCTCTTGGCTATTGTAAATAGAGCTGCTATGAACACAGGGGTACACATAGTCTTTCTGATTGGTGTTTCAGGCATCTTAGGGTATATTCCTAGAAGTGGGATCACTGGGTCAAATGGCAGTTCAATTTTTAATTTTTTGAGGTAACATTTTCTTCTAGGATTTTTATGGATTCATGAATCACATTTAAGTCTTTTATCCATTTTGAGTTTATTCTTGTGTATAGTCTAATATATTGGGTAATACGAGTGTAATGGTGACTAAAGGGTGTTATTTCATGTCTATAGGGCTCTAATAATGTTAAAAAATGTATTTAGAAGGCCATAAACAGGTTTTCAATGGTCTAACTGTGAAAGTTTTCGATTTATAAATAAAGAATCCTACTTCGCGAAAATTCATTTATCGTGGTAGAGTCTGGAACTGATTAACTGCGATAAACAAAGGCTGACTGTAGGACCAAAAAAGACCCCGAATAGCCACAGCAATCTTGAAAAAGAAGAACAACGTAGGAGGGATCACAACACCAGGTATCAGGTTATACTACAAAGCCATGCTAA
The DNA here is from genome assembly GCA_030848825.1 of Tadarida brasiliensis. Lineage (NCBI taxonomy): Eukaryota > Metazoa > Chordata > Mammalia > Chiroptera > Molossidae > Tadarida > Tadarida brasiliensis. Next base: position 35,427,635 of record CM061261.1, on the reverse strand, counting down.
TCAAAACAGCCTGGTACTGGCACAAGAATAGGCATATAGATCAATGGAAAGAACAGAGAACCCAGAAATTGACCCAAGACATTATGCTCAATTAATACTTGACGAAGTGGCAAGAGCATACAGTGGAGTAAAGACAGTCTTTTCAATAAATGGTGTTGGGAAATTTGGACAGCTACATGCAAAAAAATGAAACTAGACCACCAACTTACACCATACACAAGAATAAAACTCAAAATGGATAAAAGACTTAAATGTGACTTATGAATCCATAAAAATCCTAGAAGAAAATGTAGGCAACAAAATTTCAGACATCACACGAAGCAGAATTTTCATTAATACAACACCTAAGGCAAGAGAAACAAAGGAAAAAATGAACACATAGGACTACATCAAACTCAAAAGCTTCTGCACAGCAAAAGAAACAATCATCAAAATGAAAAAGGAACCCACCATATGGGAGACCATAATTGCCAATGATGCATCAGATAAGGGATTAATTTACAAAATATATAGAGTACTCATAAAACTCAACAAAAGGAGGACAAAGAATACAATTAAAAAATGGGCAGATGACCTAAAGAAACACTCTCCAAACAGGACATACAAATGGCCAAGAGACATATGAAGCAATGCTCAATGTCACTAATCAGCTGAGAGATGCAAATTAAAACAACAATGAGGTATCACCTCACACCTGCCAGAATGGCTGCCATCGACAAATCATCAAACAACAAGTGCTGGTGAGGGTGTGGAGAAAAGGAGACTCTAATACACTGCTGGTGGGAATGCAGACTGGTGCAGCCACTGTGGAAAACAATATGGTATTACCTCAAAAAATTAAAAATTGAACTGTCATTTGCATCAATGACCCCACTTCTAGGAATATACCCTAAGACACCTGAAACACCAATCAGAAAGAATATGTGTACCCCTGTGTTCATAGCAGCTCTATTTACAATAGCCAAGATCTGGAAACAGCCCAAGTGTCCATCAGTAGATGAGTGGATAAAAAATCTGTGGTACATTTACACAATGGCACTATGCAGCTGTAAGAAAGAAAGATCTCTTACCCTTTGAGACAATGTGGAGGGACCTGGACAGTATTATGCTAAGCAAAATTAGCCAATCAGAAAAGACAAATGCCACATGATCTCACTTATTTTTTTTAAGTCCTCACCCAAAGATATTATTCCATTTATCCTCAGATAGATTGTGAGGGAGAGAGAGAGACATCAATGTGAGTGGGACACATTGATTGGCTGCCTCCTGCACTACCTCAACCAGAGCTGGGGACCAAACCACAACCGGGTATATGCCCTTGACCAGAATGGAACCCGCGACCCGAGTCTGCAGGCCGTGCTCCAAACCGGCTAGGGCTCTTTGGTTTACAGCCCAAGTGTCCATCAGTAGATGAGTGGATAAAAAATCTGTGGTACATTTACACAATGGAATACTATGCAGCTGTAAGAAAGAAAGATCTCTTACCCTTTGAGACAATGTGGAGGGACCTGGACAGTATTATGCTAAGCAAAATTAGCCAATCAGAAAAGACAAATACCACATGATCTCACTTATTTTTGAAATCTAATGAACAAAATAAACTAATGAACAAAATAGATCCAGAGACATGGAAGTAGGGAACAGACTGACAAACCCTCTTCTGCAATATTCATGGATTTCACAGTGAGCAAGGGTTAGTTTGAGAAGTTCCAGAAGAGGTGTCATCTGAAGAGTGTTGTTCTACACAGAGAAGCTTGTACCTGAGGACTATATGAAAAACATGTTCCAGAAAATCCTTGAGGAGGGCAAATATCATCCAGAACAGGTGTTCAATATGGAGGAAGTAGGACTGTTCTGGAAAAGAATGACTTCCCAGATATTCATTTTCAAGGATGAGGCCAAGGTCCGTGGCTTCAAGGCATATAAGGATCACGTGACTATCATTATGTGTGGAAATGCTGAGGGATTTTTGCTCAAGCCTGCCCTTATCTACAAGGCCAAGAACCCTAGGGCCCTGAAGAATAAAAACAAGAACCTGCTGCCAGTGCATTGGATGCACAATGACAAGGGCTGGATCATTAAGCAGCTGTCATCGGACTGGTTCCATGAGTGCTTCATCCCCCAAGTCAAGCTGTATCTCATGGAGAAGGGACTTCAGTTTAATGTCCTTCTCCTCATGGACAGTGCTGGAGAATCAGCCACACCCAGGTGGGCCATTGAAATGCAAATTGAGGCTCATTAACTACCACCATCTGCCCCACCCTCCGGAAATCCTCTCACGCTCAACACCTGAGGGAGGTTTTCATTCAACTGAGAACCCAAGGCTCTTCAAGTAACCACAAATAATAGCCTCTAGAATAATAGCCTCTAGGCAAAAAGCTAGAGGATAACTTAACCTTTTCTGGGCTTGCAAATCTACCCAGGAAAGTAAGACTCGACAGTGGTGTTTAACGTGGGTCCTCCCACACTCAACCAAACCCAGTAGAGGGAGCCACAAACAGCAGTACACCAACACCCACAGGGAAAATTTGGCAGGCTCCAAAACCCACTGAGATAGCCAAAATGGTGAAACAAAGAAACAGATCCCAAATGAAAGAACAAGAGACCTCTACCGAAGATGAGATAAATGAAATGGAGTTAAGCAAGTTAACAAGACTAGAATTCAGAACCATGATCTTGAGGGAGCTCAACAGCATGAATAAGGACATCAACACCATAAGCAAAGACATAGAAACATTGAAAATCAACCAATTGGAAATCAAGAAGCACCAAGAAGAAATGAAGAATGACATAGCAGAAATGAAGAACACATTGGAAGGACTAAACACCAGAGTAGAGGAAGCTGAGGACCGGATCAGTGAATTAGAAGACAGGGTAGAGAGACTTCTGATCAAGATGTTGGTGTAGGTAACCGCAGTATCGCGTCCTCCCACAACCACATCAAAGTTACAACTAAACTACAGAACAACCATCATTCAAAACCGCCTGAAATCAAGCTGAATGGAAGTCCTACAACTATGAAATTAAAGAAGCCGCATCCAGACTGGTAGGAGGGGCGGAGGCGCAACGGGCTGGTCCCACACCCACGTGTGGCAGATAAAATTAGGAGGACACCTTGGCTGGGAAGGTCCTCCCTGAGGACTGAGGGGTCCCCGTCCCACACCAGGCAAACAGCTCAGGGTTCCAATGCCATGAAGAGAAGTCCCCATAACTTCTGGCTGGAAAAACCAGCGGGAACTGAGGGTGAGGTGGCTGGAGCCCCCAGCAGTTCCTCTTAAAGGGCCCGCGCACGGACTTACTCAAACTTCCACCCTCCAGGCTTCAGCGTGAAAGAGGCAGCTTCAAAAGCACCAGAGTCATATGGGGAAGAACTGAGCTGTTTGGCATTGGAGCAAGGACTGGAAAGGCAGCTTTCTCCTGGACAGACGTGATATCAGAGGCCTTTGTTCCTTTGATGAGCCCTTCCATGGGCCAGCAGATGCCGCCATATCTGGGACTCCAGCTACTTGGCTCACACTGTTTGCCCCCTCCCCCCAGTGATTCCCTCAGGCACCACCCCACCCAACGTTCAGGCCCACCCAAGCTGTTGCCAGTTGCTTGACCATAGGATTGGCCTGTCTTGGATCCTGCTTCAGCTTTTCCTAAATTCTTTCAAACAAGCAGCATCTGGTCTCAGCTAGCCCCATACCTCTCATTAAGTAATATATAGAAACAAACACAGGGAGGTAGCCAAAATGAGGAGACAAAGAAACAGGTCCCAAATGAAAGAACAGAACAAAACTCCAGGAAAAGAACTAAATGAAATGGAGATAAGCAACCTAACAGATGCAGAGTTCAAAACACTGCTTATAAGAGTGCTCAATGGACTTAGTGAGAGCCTCAGTGAACTAAGTGAAGGCCTCAAGAGCATAAAAAGGACCAGTCAGAAATGAAGGATGCACAGTTAGAAATGAAAGAGGCACTAACTGAAATAAAAAGTAATTTACACAGATTCAATAGTAGAGTAGGTAAAGCCAAGAAGCAAACCATTGATTTGGAATATAAGAAAGCAAAAAACACCCAATCAGAACAGCAAAAAGAAAAAAGAATAAAAAAAAAAAAATGAGGATAGTGTAAGGAGCCGCTGGGACAACTTCAAGCGTGCCAACATTTGCATCTTGGGGGTGCCAGAAGGAGAAGAGAGAGAACAAGTAATCGAAAACCTATTTGAAACAAAAATGGCAGAAAACTTCCCGAACTTGGTGAAGGAAACAGACATACAAGTCCAGGAAGCACAGAGAGTCCCAAACAAGATGAACCCCAAGAGGCCCACACCAAGACACATCATCATCAAAATGCAAAGGGTTCCAGACAAAGAGAGAATCTTAAAAGCAGCAAGAGAAAAGCAGTTAGTTACCTACAAGGGAGTTCCCATAAGACTGTCAGCTGATTTCTCAAAAGAAACTTTGCAGGACGGGAGGGAGTGGCAAGAAATATTCAGAGTGATGAAAAGCAAGAACCTACAACCAAGATTACTCTATCCTGCAAAGCCGTCATTTAGAATTGATCGCCATATAAAGAGTTTCCCAGACAAGGGAAAGCTAAAGGAGTTCATCACTACCAAAACATTATTATATGAAATGTTGAAGGGTCTTATTGAAGAAAAAGATAAAAAAATATGAACAAATAAAATGGAAATTAAATACATGTCTATCAACAATTGAATCTACAAACAAAATGAACAAGCAGAACAGAAACATTCTCATAGATACAGAGAACTTTTGTTGGTTACCAGATGGGTGGGGGCTGGGTGGATGAGTGAAAAAGGTGAAGGGATTAAGAAGTACAAATTGGTTGTTAGACTGACAAACCTCAAAGGGAAGTGGGGTTGGGGGGTGGGAAGAAATAAACCAAAGAATTTATATGTAAATATGCATAACCAATGGACACAGACAACAGTGTGGGGAAAGGCAGGAGGGGGGCAGGAATGGGTAGGAGAGGGTCAATGGGGGAAAAATGAGGAACATATATAATACATTCAACAATAAAGATAAGTTTAAAAAAAAAAAAGACAGGGTAGAAAAAAATCAACCCATCAGAAAACCAAAAGGAAAAAACAATGAAAAAACAGGAAGACAGCTTAAGAGAAATGTGGGACAACTGGAAAGGTAATAATATTCACATCATAGGAGTCCCCGAAGAAGAAGAAAATGAGCAAGGGTTAGAGAATATATTTGAAGAAATAGTGACAGAAAATTTCCCTAATTTGGTGAAGAAAGAAGGCATTCAAGTTCAAGAAGCACAGAAAGTTCCAAATAAGAAGAACCCAAACAGGCCCACACCAAGACACATAGTAATTAAAATGCCAAAAATTAAAGACAAAGAGAGAATCCTAAAGGCAGCAAGAGATAAACAACAGATTACCTACAAAGGAACCCCCATAAGGCTATCAGCTGACTTCTCAATAGAAACACTATAGGCCAGAAGGGAATGGCATGAAGTAATCAAGGTCATGAAAAATAAGGATCTGAACTGAAGACTACTCTACCCAGCAAGGCTATCATTCAAAATAGAAGGTCAAATAAAGAGCTTCCCAGACGACAAAAAAAAAAAAAAAAAGGCTAAGGGAATACATTAGCACCAAACCAACACTGCAAGAAATGTTAAAAGGACTGCTGTAATTAGTAGACGAAATAGGAACCACACTAAACAAAAATGGCAATAAATAAGTACATATCAATAATCACCTTAAATGTAAATGGATTGAATGCTCCAATAAAAAGACACAGAGTAGCTGACTGGACAAGAAAGCATGACCCATATATATGTTGTTTACAAGAAACCCACCTCACAACAAAAGACTCACATAGGTTGAAAGGGAAGGGATGGAAAAAAATCTTCCAAGCAAACAGAAAAGAAAAAAAAGCTGGGATAGCAATACTCATATCTGATAAAATAGATTTCAAAATGAAAGCCCTAACTAGAGACAAAGAAGGCCACTACATAATATTGGAAGGATCTATCCAACAGGAAGATATAACCTTGGTAAACATATATGCACCCAATATAGGAGCACCAAAATATATTAAAAATCATCTGGAGGACTTCAAAGGAGAAATCGACAGCAATACAATCATAGCAGGGGACTTCAACACCCCGCTGACATCACTGGATAGATCCTCTAGACAAAATATCAACAAGGAAACAGAGACTCTAAATGAAGCACTAGACCAAATGGATTTAATAGATATTTACAGAGAATTACACCCCAAAACTACAGAATTCACATTCTTCTCAAGTGCACATGGGACATTCTCAAAGACAGACCACATGTTAGGACACAGCCTAAGTCTCTACAAGTTCAAGAAGATTGAAGTCATATCAAGCATCTTCTCAAATCACAATGACATGAAACTAGAAATCAATTGCAACAAGAACATGCAAAGACATTTGAACACATGGAGGCTAAATAGCATGTTACTGAACAATGAATGGGTTACAAGGAGATCAAGGAAGAATTTAAAAACTTCCTGGAAACCAATGAAAATAAACAGACAACAACACAAAATCTATGGGATGCAGCGAAAGCAGTTCTGAGAGGGAAGTTCATAGCACTCCAGGTCTACCTCAAGAGACAAGAAAAATTTCTAATAGACTAACCTCACAACTTGAAGAACTAGAAAGCAAACAAAAAGAAAACCCCAGAGCAATAGAAGGAAGGAAATAGTAAAGATCAGAGCAGAAATAAATGACATAGAGACCAGAAAAACTATTCAAAGATCAATGAAACAAAGAGCTGTTTTTTTGAAAAGATAAACAAGATTGATGGACCCTTAGCTAGACTCACCAAGAAACAAAGAGAGAGAACCCAAATACACAAAATCAGAAATGAAAGAGGACAAGTAACAACTGACACCACAGAAATACAAAGGATCGTTAACAAATACTATGAACATTTATATGGCAACAAATTTGACAATCTAAACGAAAAGGACAAATTTCTAGAAACACATAGTCTCCCAAAATTGGACTGGGAAGAGATAGAAAACTTGAACAGACCAATAACAACGAAGGAAATTGAAGATGTAATCAAGACTCTCCCAGCAAACAAAAGCCCAGGCCCGGACGGCTTCACAGGGAGTTTTACCAAACATTCAAAGAAGAACTAACACCCATTCTCCTCAGACTATTTCAAAAAATTCAAGAAGGAATACTTCCAAACTCGTTTTATGAGGCCAGCATAATTCTAATTCCAAAACCTGAAAAAGACACTGTGAAGAAAGAAAACTACAGGCCAATATCCCTGATGAACATAGATGCCAAAATCCTAAACAAAATCCCAGCAAATCGGATCCAGCAATACATCAAAAAAATTATTCACCATGTCCAAGTGGGATTCATCCCAAGGATGCAAGGCTGGTTCAATATTCGCAAATCAATAAATGTGATACACCACATAAACCAAATGAAAGATAAAAACTATATGATCATATCAATAGATGCTGAAAAAGCATTCGACAAAATCCAGCACCCATTTCTGATAAAAACGCTCAGCAATTTGGGAATAGAGGGATCATATCTTGACATAATAAAGGCCATATATGAAAGATGTACAGCCAACATCATACTCAATGGGCAAAAACTAAAAACATTTCCCTTAAGAACAGGAACAATACAGGGATTCCCACTTTCACTACTCTTATTTAACATAGTACTGGAAGTCTTAACCACAGCAATCAGACATGAAGAAAAAATAAAAGGAATCCAAATTGGAAAGGAGGAAGTGAAACTGTCATTATTCGCAGATGACATGATATTATACATAGAAAACCCTAAAGACTCCATCAAAAATCTACTAGACTTAACAAATGAATTTGGCAAAGTAGCAGGATACAAAATTAATATCAAGAAATCGACTGCAGTCTTATACACCGATGATGAACTCACAGAAAGAGAAACTAAAAAAACAATCTCAATTACCATCGCAGCAAAAAAATTAAGATACCTAGGAATAAACTTAACCAAAGAAGTAAAGGACCTATTTGCAGAGAACTACAGGACATTGAAAAAAGAAATAGAGGATAATATAAAAAAGTGGAAGCACATATCTTGTTCATGGATTGGAAGAATTAACATCATTAAAATGTCCATACTACCCAAAGCAATCTATAGATTCAATGCAATCCCCATCAAAATACCAGTGACATATTTCACAGAACTAGAACAAATACTTCAAAAGTTCATATGGAACCAAAAAAGACTCCGAATAGCCACAGCAATCTTGAAAAAGAAGGACAAAGTAGATGGGATCACAATACCGGATATCAGGTTATAATACAAAGCTACTGTAATCAGAACAGCCTGGTACTGGCACAAGAACAGACATATAGACCAGTGGAACAGAACAGAGAATCAGGAAATTGACCCAAGACATTATGCTCAATTAATATTTGACAAAGGTGGCAAGAGCATACAATGGAGTAAAGACAGCCTCTTTAATAAATGGTGTTGGGAAAATTGGACAGCTACATGAAGAAAAATGAAACTAGATCATCAACTTACACCATGCGCAAGAATAAACTCAAAATGGATAAAAGACTTAAATGTGACTCGTGAATCCATAAAAATCCTAGAAGAAAATATTTCTAGGCAACAAAATTTCGGACATCATAAGCAGGAGAATCTTCACTGATACATCACCTAAGGCAACAGAAACAAAGGGAAAAATGAACACATGGGACTACATCAAACTCAAAAGCTTCTGCACAGCAAAAGAAACAACCATCAGAATGGAAAGGGAACCCACTGTATGGGAGAGCATAATTGCCAATGATACTTCAGATAAGGGGTTAATCTCCAAAATATATAGAGTGCTCATACAACTCAACAAAAGGAAGACAACCCAAGTTAAAAATGGGCAGAGGAACTAAATAAACACCTGTCCAAAAAGGACATACAAATGGCTGAGACATATGAAGAAATGCTCAACATCACTAATCATCAGAGAGATGCAAATTAAAACAACGAGGTGTCACCTCACACCTGTCAGAATAGCCACCATCAACAAATCATCAAACAACAAGCGTTGGCGACGATGTGGAGAAAAAAGGACTCTAGTCCACTGCTGGTGGGAATGCAGACTGGTGCAGCCACTATGGAAAACACTATGGTGTTACCTCAAAAAATTAAAAATTGAATTTCTATTTGACCCAGTGATCCCACTTCTAGGAATAAACCCTAAGAAGCCTGAAACACCAATCAGAAAGAATACATGTACCCCCATGTTCATAGCAGCACTATTTACAATAGCTAAGATCTGGAAACAGCCCAAGTGTCCATCAATAGATGAGTGGATAAAAAAGCTGTGGTACATATACACAATGGAGTACTATGCAGCTGTAAGAAAGAAAGATCTCTTATCCTTTGAGACGACATGGAGGGACCTGGAGAGTATTATCCTAAGCGAAACAAGCCAAGCAGAGAAACACAAATATCACATGATCTCACTTATTTGTGGAATATAATGAACATAACAGTCTGAAGAACAGGGTAGACCCAGAGATGTAGAAGTAAGGTACAGACTGATGACCCTCAGAAGAGGGGGTGGGGGGGGGAGGTAAGAGATAAACCACAGAACTTATGCGCATGTGTGCATAACTGATGGACATGGACAACAAAGCTGGGGACGGGATGGGGGGATGGGGAGGATGGTGTCAATGGGGAAAAAGGGAGAAACATCTGTAACAAAGATAAATTAATAAAAAATAAATAAAAATAAAAATAAATTAAAAGTCATGTAAAATAATAGTAAATTGTGAACAGAACGAATAAAAACAAATAAGACAACCTTTTAGATTAACCTCAAAAACTGAATTAATAAACTATTTTTATTTTTTTACTGCTACAAAAAAAAAAAAGTGGATCATTCACATTTTACCACCTTAAAACTTAAATTAATCATTGTAATGTCTAAGTGGTGGCATTATTTGCAGCTATTTTTCAAGGTATTTCTATGGTTATTTTTTTTAAATGTTCTATTCATGGTTATGTATTATTTTGATGCCAGAAAAAAGTTGTTTAACTTAGATGCATGTACTCTCTTGGTTACACAGTTTAAAATTGTTTTACTATGACTAATAAGGAAATCCATTTTATTATGTAGAAATTACTATAATATATAAATGAGAAGGGTTTTTAGCATGCTTTGTGATTCTAGAATAGTTCTGCCACAATGAGAGATTCCACATATTCTTCATTTATTTCAGATTTGAATTATGGAAGTGTTTCATAGAGAGACTATAGTTATTAGCACTATACTGCTACTAAAAAACATTTTAGTATCAATCTAATAATCACTTTGATAATTCTAGGATTATCTGTGTAGAGCATATCATCTTGACATTAATGCTCTTTTTGTAGTGAGGGTACAGACAGGATCTGAGTTGTTCACTAGGATTGATTCACACTTTTGCTTAGTATGCAATTTGAGCTAAAAATAATGATTTCAGATGTTTTTAAGCCTTCTACAACAATTAATGGGAATTTCCTTAATCTTTTTTCTCCTTTAATAATAATATTTTATATAAAAAGTCAAAGGAGGAATACTTAATTTTTAAATTGTTATTGTGGAATATGCGTAATTTGTTTTGAAATATAATAAAATATCTTCTATGCTTAATTGTTTCCATTCAAATCCCACCTACTATAACAATTCCTTTAAAAACACAGCAGAATGGTTGAGTTCACAATCAAGTTTTATAAACAAATCTAATTTTCAGAGCTTGACCTTTAAAAACCACTGAAAGTGTCATTGATGTCATCACTATTATGTAGCTTCTCTTTTCACTCATTTTTTTCTGGATTAAAATTTAATCATTCTATAATCCATCTCATTTCATCCCAGCCCTTACCTCAGATACAGATCAAACACTAAAACCTGATTATTGTAAAGTTGTTAGGGGAAAATGCTCAAGTGTAAAGGAATAGCATAGCACTGACTATTCTAAGCATATTTACTACATGAGTGCCCATAACATCTGTCTTCCTCTAGTGCCTGCCATGCTTTAAGGAGTATAAAAAAATAATCAAAACGAAAGTCGATCCTCCAGAGAATTAATTCAAAAATCACCCATTGTTTTTTTTCTTGCTAAAGAGAGAAGGAGTGTGTCTCTGGGCTGGTTCTTAGTAGCTGGTAAAATGATGGTTTTAGTCCTTACTTTCTAGAGTGAGCTTTATACAGAGGAGAGCTCTTCTCTACAGTCAAAGGATGGAAATTTAATTTCCAGACAATTCACTTCACAATTTCTTGGAAGGAGCAAGCCAAAAAGTATGGTAGGCTCTGTGCAAAATAATATACTCTTGGTGAAACATGTTTTAAAATACAAGCCCAACTGATTAGCACAGTATCTTAATTTTCTTATATAAAGGTCAGTAAAGTTTCTATATAAGTAAATCAGATTCTAAATTGAGCAGAATCAGAAATTGCTAAGCATTGCAAGAAAAATTAAAATCTAATTTTGGCTAGAGAGATCCTTAAAAGGAGCCAACTAAACCATTTTGAATATAAACTTACAAGGGTTACAGGAGTATCAGGATTTCAGATGCCATCCATTATTAAAAGTAGCATTTATGGTCAACTATCCTAATAAGGGAAACTTGGAGACTAAAAAGGAATTGGCTGAATCATAGATTTTTTTTCAGTTTATGGATTAAGTAGATTATACACATTATACTTATAAACCACATTAGAGCTATAGTGCTTTGAGGAACCAAACTCTGTAGTCAATTCCCTAGTTTAAAAAGTAGCATAGTTCTTTGTCCTTGAAATTGTAATAAAAGTTTATAAATTACTCATTTTCTGTTTTGATTGAATTAACAGATCTTAGGGAGACAGGTAACAACGTCTTGCATGATATTCTCCTGAACTAGATGAAAAATAAAAATGTGGGCTTTCATGATGGTAGATAAAGAGTGTAGACTAATGATTTGATGCCAATGTAAAAGTCTCTGGCAATCTGCCACAGGAATCTGCCTATGACCCTGTGCTTTCCAAATATTTCATCAACTATTGAGTTGAATGGCTAATACCAGATTTAATATAAAGCATGGGAAAAAAGGCATATTACCAATGATATGCATAAGAGTATGGAATGAACTTCTAAAAATGCTGACAGGAATGATAAAGCTCCAATGATTAGAACCTTGAAAAAATTAGAAACACCAAAACAGATTTTACAGTTATATTTGGACAAAATAGAGTGTTATTACTCTATTAAGAAAAGGAGTGAGGAGAAAAAGTGAGAAAGTGATATAGATTATCTAAATCAATATCTATCATATGGCAAATCTATAGATAATGTGTGAAATAAATTAACAGCAAGTAGTAGCAGCTTATCAGGAGTCATAGCAGTGATAATTATCAGAAGAAAAGTGCTAAAATAATTAAAAGTTGTTGTCTACGAAGAGAATAAAGAGTGACCTGGAAAGGAGCAGGGTATTAATGTTTATATTATAAGCCCTCGGAAGTATTAGAATTTTAATTTTTAATACATACACATCTATTAGTTTGATGAAGTGATATAAAATGCTAAATTTATATGTTAACTCCTCCTCCAAAAGAAATTGTGTTTAAAATAAAACAAGGATACTTATATTTGGAAATAAAAGTTAGAATGCACTTTTCTCAAAAGCACCTAAAGCAGAGTGCAGCAAGCATCTGTTTGCAGTGAGTTCAAATCTCTTGGCCCAATTCAGTTCCATCCCTGGATACTGAGAGAATTTGTAAATTTTTATGTCACTGCAAACTTGACAGTGACTAAGGAAGGCAGGGAAGGAGCCACAAACCCTGGAGGCTGGCTGTCAAATTCTGCAAATCACACATAGTGTTGATGAATGTAATGGGTAAGATTCCCCATCATATTTTCATAATGTTTGTTTATGAAAATCCCATAAAATGAAGCTGTACTACTTGTCAAGCAGCATGAGTTCATTAAGAACAATTTGTATTAAGCAAGCTCTTTTACAGTTATATAATTGTATCATGTAAAAACTGTCAGTAAGTATAAATCAGTGTTTTCTTATTAGAATTTGTTTTATTTCTGATAAAGTGCTGTTTTAGACATTTTAGACATGGATTTTTATCAGATGTCAGTCTTTGCTTATAAAAAGATAACTATAAGTTAAATAAATTAAGGTGTTCCAAAATTCATCTCATTCAGAGTCCAACTGAATCAGTTTTAAACTTAGAAAACTTAGTTGATAACTGTCTTTGTCCAACAAGATATCATTCTCTGTACCATTAAAACATCATTAGCGCAACATTTCTAAAGGGAGTGTTCCTCCATTACCTCCAGAATTGCTTCTAAACTACTTACTCATTCTGCTATGCTGACTCTTTACAATATAACTAAACATACTTCTTTTTTCTTCAATTGAATCATATGTTGCTGGAAGTTCAGTTCAAAGTCAGCAAGAAGTATCTGACAATATTTGATGATGAACACCTTAATCATAATGTATCATGATAAATAAACTGGTCACAACAGCTTCTCATTGTTCATTAGTTTCCATCTATTCCTTAGGATTGGCCATTTCTCCTGCCTTGAGTTGCAAGGCTTGGCTTGCAGCCATTCATTTTGCACATAAATTAGTAACAGAAAGTAACACAGTTTTATCTACTTTGGGTTACCTTCCCTTTTTAAGGAACTTGTAACTACTTTGTTTTGACAAGGCCATGACAGAAATATGGTATACACAATGTATACCAGATTTAGAGAACACACAAGATGGTGAATATAACCCAAAATATATTACATGAGGGAGGCAGAATGGGGAATCTTTGTAGAGGAGAACAACTAAAGTATCAGACAGTTGCCCTCAAGTGTCTGAAATGCAGAGAGTGTTTCAAAAAAGGAAGTGATTTGTTGAGCACCAAAATACTATACAGTTTAAGGCAACTAAGTACTAAGGCAGCAACTACTATACAGAGATCAATTTTGCTTAACTATCTATTAACTTAATGAACTTCCCATCAAAAGAGAAGTCCACTTGTATCAGTTAGGATTCTATGAGTTTCAAGAATGGAGAATACAACCTAACTGGCTTAAGCAAAAGTGAGATTTATTGGTTCATGTAACTGTGAAGTCTAAATTGTAGCGGCCTTTAGATTATCTGGATCAAGAGGGAAGAATGAAGATATCAGGACATACTATCTTGAGCTCCTTGCTTTGCTTTTTTTCTGTGATGGTTTTATTTTGAGCAGGATGACCCCATGTGGAGGCAAAGATGGCCAACAACAACCCTAGGTGTTCTTTGCCCTAATACCTGAAAGTCTCTGTGAAAGAAGCCAGTTTCTTTCACAATGATTTCATCAAAAACACTGTATTAGATTACAAGCCCACCCTGACTCAGTCACTGCATCCAGAAACCTAGAAGGTAGTATACTAAGTGAAATAAATGAGTCAGTTAGAGAAAGATGAATACCGTATGATTTGACATATATGTGGAATCTGCAGAACAAACAAAACAGATGGGTAGATAAGAGAACAGACTGATGGTTGCCAGAAGGGAGGAGGATTGGGGGACTGGGTGAAAAGGTGAGGGGATTGATAAGTACAGATTGGTAGTTATTAGGGGGACCGGAAAGTAATGTCGTTTTTTTACATTAAATTCAAACAGATAAATTTTTAATAAGTTTTATTTTTAATCAATGATGTAATCACCTTCGTTAACAACCTTTGCCATCTAGTGTGCAAATTTTCAATGCCGGATCGATAAAAATCAACTGGTTTTTGAGCAAAATTTCTGGAGATGGCATTTTGGACATCATCCAAATTGTCAAATTTTTTGCCACTTAGAAAATGTTGTAGTGATCGGAATAAATGGAAATCCGATGGCGCAATATCGGACGAGTATGGTGGGTGAGGCAATACCTCCCACCCCAATTCATTAATTTTTTCCAAGGTTCGTCTTGCGCATTGCGATCTTGCATTATCGTGTTGCAGAATAATGCCTTTTCTGGTGACAATCGCTGGGCACTTTTCAATTAAAGACTGATTTACTTGATCCAATTGTTCACAGTAAAGGTCTGCATTCAGTTTGTCCAGGTTTCAGCACTTCAAAATGAACAACCCCGTGAATACTCCACCAAACACACAAAAGTGCCTTTTTGGGGTGTAAACCTGGCTTAGCTGTACTTCGTGGCGATTCCTTCGGAGAGAGTCACTGCCCTTTGCATTTTGGATTATCATAGAGGACCCATTTTTCATCTCCAGTGATCAAGCAATCAAAAAACGCTTCTGTATTGTGCCGCTGAAGCAATAAGTTGCATGTGGTGGACCAGTTAGCTTTGTTTTCTTCAGACAGATTATGTGGGACCCAAACACCTGCTGTGCTTACTTTACCAATCTGCTGCAAATGTTCTTGGATGGTTGACCAAGGTTGGTTAAGAGTGTTTGACATTTCCTCGATTGTCTGACACGGATTTGCTTCCAATTCCGCCCTTAACATATCATTACTTTAACGACATTACTTTCTGGTCCCCCTAATATAATGTAGTCCTGAGGGTGTAAAGTACAGCATAGGAAATATAGTCAATAATTTTGTAACTATGTATAGTATCATGTCTAACCACTATGCTGTACACCTGAAACTAATGCAAAGCAATATTGGATGTAAATGGTAATTAAAACATATATATATATATATTGAAAAAAATTGCCAACAAAAATCACTGCATCCAGAATAATAATTTGATTGTTTGAGCCTATGTCATGTGACCTCCCCTAGATTTAGAAAGGAATGAGAAGCCCATTAATTCACTGAACCAAATGAACAGAGAATGGAAGGAAGGTGGTTTCACAAAGAGAATCCAGGGAGACAAAAAGTATACATTGACTACATCTACATGCAAAATACAAACAAAATTAAAAAGCTAAAATTTTTTAAAGTTATTTTCAAAAAATAATCACATAAAGAAAAATGTGAATTTATTTTTCAGAATATATATGATACTACATTCTTTCACTAGAAGCAATAAAACTAAAACTTAATAAAAAAAAAAGATAGCTTAAAATTTAGTTTTTTATAAATTCCAAGCCTTCAAATTTTTAGCAAATAACAAAACTAAAATAGAAACTGAAATGACATAATAAAAAAATCAATGATGATGACAACACTACATCTAAAAGTTATTGAATACAGCTAAAACCAGATGCAGAGGAAAATATACAGCTTTCAATGTTTTAATAAACAAGAAATACAAGCTTATATCTCAAAAAGCTAAAAGAAAAAAAACAGCAAAATAAAATAACTATAGAAAGAAAACAATATTTTAATAGTTTTTTCAGATAACCGTATATATTCTTCTTTAGTTCCACACCAAAATTCAACAATGATTGATAACTTTTTTTTTTTTATCTTCACCCAAAGATATTTTTCCATTTATCTTCAGTTAGAGTGGGAGAGAGAGAGAGAGAGAAAGAGAGAGAGAGAGAGAGAGAGAGAGAGAGAGAAATGTCAATTGGTTGCCTCCCACACGACCCTGTCCAGGGCCGATGATGGAAGAACCAAAACCAAGGTACCTGCCCTTGACCGAAAACGATCCCGTCACTGTTTGGTCAGATGTTCTAACCACTGAGCCAAACCAACCAGGGCGATTGATAATTTTTTAAAGGTCATTTGCATTAAAATAGATTGGTCTGTCTTGCATTTTGAATGGAATTTTTTTTACTCATACATGATTTTATAACATCATTCATTGATCATTTAGAAAATATTGGTTCAACGAGTTATGCAGATCTTCCAAATTTGACACATTTCATTATATCATATCAAAAAAATCATGTTTGCTAATATCACCGTTGATCTCACCAAAAGTCTTTAATGGAGTGTCAAGCTCATAATATCAGATACAAGTTTTCCAAAATTCTAATTTTTTTTCTTAAAAGTTTGAATTTATCTTTCTCTGCTTGGCTTGTTTCACTTAGGATAATAGTTTCCAGGTCCTCCCATGTCGACGCAAAGGATAAGAGATCATTCTTTCTTACAGCTGCATAGTACTCCATTGTGTATATTGTACCACAGCTTTTTTATCCATTCATCTACTGATGGACACTTGGGCTGTTTCCAGATCTTAGCTATTGTAAATAGCGCTGCTATGAACATGGGGGTACATGTATTCTTTCTGATTGGTGTTTCAGGCTTCTTAGGGTATATTCCTAGGAGTGGGATCACTGGGTCAAATGGTAATTCAATAAATATCATATGATCTCACTTAATTCTGGAATATAATGAACATAACAGTGTGAGGAGCAGGGTAGTCCCAGGGACATGGAAGTGAGGTACAGACTGACATTTGCCAGAAGAGGGGGTGGGGGAGGGGAGCAATGAACACAGAACTTGTACACATGTACTCATAACCAATGGACATGGACAACAAAAATTGGGGACAGGGCAGGGAGGGAGGGGGAAGAGGGTGTCAATGGGGGGAAAAAGGAGAAACATCTGTAACAAAAGTAAATTAATAATAATAAAAAAAAAAAGTTTGAATTTAGTGGCCAGCTTTCTTTGTTCATTTCCAGAAAAATGTCCGCCAATTTAAATGAAAATAGTTGGTTCATTGTTCCTTCAAGTGAAGATGGTGTTCCATTAAAAAAGTGGCTAGTGATTCAGCTTGTAACTCAAATAAGCATTTCAAAAATTTATTTGAAAACCTCAGCATATTTTACTATAAGAAGTGCTTTATGCCTACTACATATCTTCTCACATAGAATACTTAAAAAACATGTATTCAAGAATTGAGACTGCCCGGCCAGTGTGGCCTAGTGGTTGAGTGTCCACCCATACACCAAGAGGTCACCGGTTCGATTCCCAGTCAGGGCACATGCCCAGGTTGTGGGGGGCATACAGGCGGCAGCCAATCGATGTTCTCTCTCATCAATGTTTCTAGCTCTCTCTCCCTCTCCCTTCCTCTCTCTCTAAAATCAATAAAGAAGAAAAAAATGTAAAAAAAAAGAATTGAGAAAATAAAAATAATGCTTTGACTGCCTCATCACAAACATTTTTAAATGAAACTAGCATGTTTATTTTTCCTGTGAGTGTAATGTATGAAGAATACAATAACAATAGCAATGAAGGTTTGGAGCACTTCCTTGATTCATGCTAACATGCCACCAGTGTTAATTAACATTGCTTTTCACTATTACTGCTAATGTCAACATGAGGAGAAACACAAATAATATCTTGGAAGTATTATAAAAATCATTTTGACCTTAAAGAACTGCTGAAAGGTCTTGATGTTCCAAGTGATCACAAGCTATACTTTGATAACCAGAGTTAGGAGATAGATTTAGCTGAGTATGACTGAGACCCAAAATAAAATGACTTACACAAAACAGAATTGTAGTTTTCCCTGCTATTCAATTTTAGTGGGGAAGATAGCTCTGCTCAGTAAAGTCATCAGCATCAGACTCCTTTTATTTTGTGGCTTTGCCATCTTTAGGATGTTGCCCTTTTCTGCATTGTCCAAATTGGCTCACCATCATGTCAGCATTCCAGCTAGTAAGAAGAGGAAGAGAGGAAAGGAAAGGCACTCCTTTAAGAGCATGACCTGGAAATTGTCCACATCACTGTCCCTCATGTCTATTGATCGTAACTTAATCACATGGTCACACTTGATTGCTCAGGAGGCTAAGGAACATACTAAGTTAAACCATGACATTGTTATTATTTCACCTACAACACCATTAAACTATGGTTCAAGGTTAGTGCTTTTGATTGCCACATCCTCATCTGTAAATCAGTTATTTTACTCTAGAAGAAGAAAGATCCCAAGATACAACCAGCAATCCCTGCCACAGTTTCTCTCAGTAAGAGGAATTTAATTTCATTTTTTAAGAGTTTATTCTTGGTGGTGTTCATTTTATAGGTTTGGACAAATATATAATGGCATGTGTCTACTATTATGGTATCATACAGAGTATTTTCACTATCCTTCAAAATCCTCTTGACTGCATCTACTCATTCCTCCCTCCCCTGGCAACCACTGATCTTTTTACTGTCTGCAGTTTTGCCTTTTCTAGACTGTCTTATAGTTGGAATGATGGAGAATGTAGCCTTTTCAGATTGGCTTCTTTCACTTAGTAATATTCATTTACAGTTCCTCCATGTCTTTCTGTGGCTCAATAATTCATTTCTTTTTAGTACTGAATAATATTCCATTATCTAGATATATCAGTTTATTTATTCATTCAGCTACTGAAGGATGTGTTGGTTGCAAGAAATTAAATGGGTAGTAAATAAGAAAAGGTGCTCAATCTCAGCAGTAATTTGGGAAATCCTAATTTAAACAAGATTTTTTTATACATTATATTAGTAAAACTGAAAATTTGAAGATCAATGATATCCACTGTTGGTGAGAGTATGGAGGAATAGGTAATTCATGTACTTTTGGTAAGAGCATAAATTTGTATAACACTTTGGTAGGGAATTTGGCAGTACCTGTTAACATTTTTACTGCATAAGCACTTTGACTCAGCAATTCCATTTCCAGTTATTTGTTCTAAATATATATATACCTGTGCATGTACAAGAATTACAATGTTTTTAGTGAGAGCTGAAAAATTTAAATGCCCTAAATGTCTAACAGTAGATGAGTGTCAATGTTATGAAAATATGGCACATCTACCTGTAAGTATTGGCAGGAGGAAATCTTCAAAGTTTATTTTAAAAAAACAACAACATTTAGCCCTGGCCGGTTTGGCTCAGCGGTTAGAGCGTCAGGCCTGCGGTACAGAGAAAAAAACAACAACATTTATTTTATGAAAGTTTGGTGACACGTGAAATACATACACTAAAATTTATCTACAATGGTTAAGAATAGTAAACAAATTGAGAGTATAATAATGAGGGAGATTGCTCCATGAGATATCAAGACATACTTTAAGCTACAGTGATCAACATAATTGCATACCACATTTTGTTTATCCATTCATCCACTGATGGTGGACACTTGTGTTGTTTAAACTTTAGGTATTGTGAATAATGTTGTTATGAATGTCAGTGTACAAATATGTATTTGAGATCCTGTTTACAATTCTTTGGAGTATATACCCAAAACTGGAATTGCAGGATCATGTTGTAACTCTATTTAATTTTTTTAGGAATCATCACGTTGTTTTCCACAGTAGCTGTACTGTTTTACATTCCCACCAACAGTGTACAACAGGTTAAATCTCTCCACATCCTTGTCAACACTTCCTATTTTCTAGTTTTGCTTGTTTGTTTATTTTGACAGTAGCCATCCTAATGGGTATGATGATATCCTATTATATTTTTGATTTGTATTTTCCTGATGGTTAGTGATGTTGAGTATCTTTTTATGTGCATATTGACTATTTATATATAAAAAGGCACTTTGTTATGATACAAGAAATAAGTTAACAATACTAATTATTATGAACCAGATATTTAAAATATCCCTTACCAATATAGATAAGAATAATTGTGAAATAAATGTATTTATTGACTTTTTCTTTTGGGCTTTAGGCATTAGGATTTTTGTCTTCTTATGGAATAGGAATGGAATATAATCAAGCCAAGGTAAGGTCATTCTATTTTTTTTTCTTAAACAAAACTGATTTGTTTAAAGGAACATTAAATAGAGTCTACTCTTTGGGTAAATGTGCTCACAGTAGTACAGTGATTAAAAATGCCAGCTCAACAGTCAGAGAACTTTAGGGTTAAAATACCATAACTTTCTTAATTTCTCATATTTCAATTTCTTCATTAAAGATAGATAATATATACTTCACAGGGATTTTTGTGATGATTAAATAAAATTTCATGTACAGTGCCCTTTTCACAGACCGTAGAGCTAAGATCCACTCCCCTACCAATGTCAGCTGTCTTTACAGAGAAAGAGAATGAAATTTGGAATTTATTTTGTAGTACTTCAGGCTTCATTTATGTGCTAGGAATAAGAAAAGCAATGATTATTTTGAGTTTCAAATTTAGAATATATATATATATATATATATATATATATATATATATATATACACACACTTTTTTTTTCCACTGTAGGCACTGATATATTACACCTTTGGAAGTGCTGGAGGAAGCATGATGTCCCAGATGATATTGGTTTGTAAATTAAATATTCTTGGACCTAAATAGTTGTGTTATAAACACACCATTGTCAGAATTTTAAGAATATATATGCCTGTGTTTTAGGGGTACAGATATTTGTCAGGAATCAATGTTCTACAGAATTGTGAAGTTGCCCTGTATCATTACAAGAAAGTGGCAGATTATAGTGAGTAATCCACAAAATTTATTTTAAGATAAACAGACTTGCCAAGCAATTTAAAAAATAAATCAATGCCAATTGACATATTTATCAAAGTATTAAAAGACTATGCTTTTAACCTCTGTAATAATACAGTTCTTTTAAAGCAATGTAGTTTTCTGATTTCTTAATAGTTACTTTTCAAAAGTTTTAAATGATTGTGCTCATCTTTCATTTTTGTTAGTACACGGCCCCAAACAATTCTGTTTTACTTGTTCTTGTCACATTCTTTTCTTCTATTGAGAATTGGAATGTGGCATCAATAAATATTAACATCTAGATTATGGGATGACATTTAAAATTCCTGGAGAAATGGATGTAAGTTACATACATTGGTGATCTTTATTACTGCACTTGAGAACAATTTAAGTAATCATTATTCTATCAGCCTATCCTTTGTCTACAAAAAAATAGAGCATGACATTAATATATGTTCCTAGAATAATTTTCAAAGCCGTATGTAACATTTCATCTCTCAAATCATGAGCCAGATTACATAATAGAATTTTAAATAAGAGTCTGCCAAGAAGTGAATAAGGTAACATCCATTTGCTTAATTTCTATAATAGAACAATATTTAAATACACATTTTTTGCATTATTAGGATCTGAGAAAAGAAGGAAAATAACTACTTTTAAATTCAAGATGCTATATATAACAAGATCACTTCATATATTAATGAAACTAGAATTACTCTATGTATAGTTCAAATTGTATGCTTTGTTAGTTTATTCATTCATAGTTATCTTTATATTTATTTTCAGATTATCCATAGGAAGTAAGGAGCAGTTGTTGCTTTTATACTGTAGTTTCAGTCTCTGAAAAAGTCAGTGGTGGAAAGGGTCAGTTGCCTGCTCCTAAAATCTGCAAAAGTCTTTTTTTCTTGAAACTACTTGTCCAAGATCTTCAGTAGAGTCTGATATATGTTGATACAAGATTTGTATAAGTTGCAAAGCTTTCTTTCACTTTTCTCAGAACTGAATAAATTTAGCAAATTTATATCACTTAAGGATATTTCCTTTCTGTTAATAGACCAGATCTCTACACAATTTTTTTTTCAGGCCTCTTTGTTGTTGCTGCTGTTGTTGAAAGTATTACAAATGTCCCCCCCTTTTTTCTTTTTTCCCCCATTGACCCCCCCCTCCTCTCCACTCCCACCCCTCTAGCTTTCCCCAAACTATTGTCTGTGTCCATTGGTTATCTCTGCACAATTTAAATAGGCGGTGTTTTTTCTAAGTTGACTGTTATCTCTTGCAACCTTGTGTATTCTGGCTATTCTCTGGCTTGTTTCTATTCACAGTTGCTGACAAATTGGAAAAAAGTGAAGGTATTCCAGTGGAAAAAGTGAGACTAACTGAGAGACCTGAAAATCTGAGTTCTAACAGTGAGATTCTGGATTGGGACATATACCAATACTATAAATTTTTGGCAGAAAGAGGAGATGTTCACATACAAGTAATGTATACAGACAAGCTTGAATTTTAAGAACACGCAAATTACAAGGGGCTTGGTTTGCTGCATCCTAGAGGGGTGAATAATGCCCCATCCTAAATGAGAAAGGGAAGAGACCCCCTGTCCTCTCTGTCTTATTCCTTTTTTGTCCCCTGTCACTTTCAGTTCCTATGGCCTATAGAAGAGCCAATTGCCATAGTAATAGCAATTTTTTTCTACATTTACTCTTTAAAAATTCATTTTTAAAAACATAGATTTTAATTATAGATACAAAGCAGCATCCAACATTGGTTTTAATATGAATGAACTCTTTCTTACCAGGATCCAGAAGTGTTCTGTGTTTGGGAGTGAGAATGGGATGGTGTTTGTGTGACCTTTCAGAGCTAAGAGTTAAGCCTCTAGGTTTATGTGCCCAGCTGTTGCTGTAAATCAGCAGGCCACTCATTAAAGAAGCCCTATGTTCAGCAGCCACAAATTACCCAATAAAACATATAGTCTAGAATGTTTTCCTAATTCATTTTTTTCCATTGATTTTTTTTTTTTTTAAAGAGCATGGGAGGGGAGAAGGGGAGAGAGACAGAGAGAGAGAAACATCCATGTGAGAGATACACATCAATTGGTTGCCTCCCACACGCACCCAATCAGGGCCGGGGAAGGAACCTACAACCCAGGTATGTGCCCTTGACTGGGAATCAAACCCGAGACTCTTTGCTGTGTGGGCTGATGCTCTAACCACAGATCAACACCGGCCAGGGCTTCTGCTTCTTTTTAAAGACATGTCAACTCATCAGAGTGGATCAACATACTATAGTAAAATCACAAGTAAAATTTTTGTTTTCATTATTTAAGTTGATACAATTGCTAAAATGATTTTCAAAAATAATCTTTCCTAGGTATCTCTTGGACAATTACATCTAATTGGGAGGAAAGGTCTAGATCAGGATTACTACGTAAGTCAATCTAAAGATTCCATCATGTGGGGTGAAAGAATTGTGAGGCAGGATGATAGACTAGTGCAATGGGTAGTGGGTGTGGAAGAGTTGCTGGGGAAAGCCCACTGCTGCTTCCTTAGTCAGATTAGTTTCCAGATTTTGAAGAAGAACAAAGTTCACCAGAGGGAGCACTCTTTTTACCTGCCTCCAAGTACAAAGGGGTAGAGGCTTCTGAAGGAACATTTGGGGCAGGGGAGTTTCCATGCTCTGAACCCAGCTTCTTTCCATCCAAACACACTTTTGGACTGGGGTATGGTGAGGAGGATACCCCATCTGTTGGCCTTGGACTTGCCCATTCCCCAAAGCCCAACTATGGAAAGTCCACCTGGCAGTTTTCTACTAAGGAGCCTAAGGACCAGCCTCAGCCCCATTTGGCTAGGTCAGAGGACACGCAGCTTTCAATGTAATTAGAAATATTATTAATCATATTTATGAATTTGAAAAGCTTCTTTCAATCATTTTGCTTAACCTTACCTTATCCCAGTGAGGTTAGAAGATTAATTAACAATTCAAATTTAGTGAACAAATAAACTTGACCTACACAGGATCCTCCTCAGTTAAATACCAGCGCCATGGATGGGATGAAGTCTTGTCTAGATCCTGACTATGATTTCAAGGCTCTAGATCCCCACAGACCTGGGGAAGTAACTAGGATTCATTCTAAAAGATGATTTAGCAGCCCTTGTTATTTTATAGGAGCGACATGCTCATTGTCTCAAGGGAACACATACCCTATTTTAACATGATCCCAAAAGCTGAGCAATACAAATTACTTTCTAAGGTAATTACATAAAAGACTGATCTGTTATTACATCCCATCTCATTTTATATTGGTATGTTATGAATATATCACTGGTACTATAGTTTATTTTATATGAGATATAGTATATATTCAGTAAAGTCAAAGTTAATTTCATAAAATGTGATAAAAATAGGTAGCAATTGAAATAAGCATATGCATGCCAAAAGAGATCAATTGAAGGTCTTCAGATTATGTTATCTTAATCATTAGCCGAGATTTTAGCTCCTTAGATGGGAAGTTCTGGATTCACAATATTACTCCCATGTCAGATTTCAGCCCGCAATGAATTTCTCATGCTAACCATAGGATGCCTAAACTGGGAAGAATTCTCCATCTTCCATAAATATGATGTTTGATCATGAAGGCACTCAAATCTCAGCTACAAGGAATATCCACCAATCTTTGCAGAGTACATAAAACCCCACAAAGCTAGGTACTTCTGGTCAGCTCCAGCCACTGTGAACACCAGATGGGAGATAGCTGCCTTCAGGTGAGGATGGAGTGCTAGCCCAAGGCTGGCACTGAAGGATTCTGCTTCTGTAGTGGCAACAATGAAGCCGCTGCACATCCCCCAAGAGCTCAGTCCAGCCCTCCCATAGCCTCTTTCATGGAGTTTTACATCTCTATTTTGCAGATGTGGAGCTGAGGCTGGGGAAATTAAGTAAATTGCTTCAAGTCTCACAGCTGGATAGTAAGGTTATTATGAAGCAGAATTTGAACATAGGGCTTCAGCATTCAAAGCCTGTGCTCTTTCCATTAAAACTTACTTCCTTTTGACTTGGGCAAAAAAATAAAATAATTTTTTTTTTTTTTTTTACATGGGGCTTCTAAAATCTAGTTTCCTCTCAAAGCCTGTGCTCTTTCCATTAAAACTTACTTCCTTCTGACCTGGGCAAAAAAATAAAATAATTGTGTTTTTTTTAAAAAAAAATGGGGCTTCTAGCCCTGGCCAGTTTGGCTCAGCGGTTAGAGCGTCGGCCTGCAGACCAGAGAGTCCCAGGTTCGGTTCCCACTAAGGGCACATACCTCAGTTGCAGTTTGTCCCCGGCCCCGGTTGGGGTCGTGTGGGTGGCAAACGCTCGATGTGTCTTTCTCACGTTGATGTTTCTCCCTCTTCCTCCCTCTCTCCCTCTCGCTCTATCTGAAGATAAATGCAAAAATGTCCTCGGATGAGGATAAAAAAAAATGGGGCTTCTAAAATCTAGTTTCTCTCTTATAAAGCAAGAAGAAGGAATGACATAATCTCTTAGGCTACTTCAGCTCTTTACTTTCTGATGGTGGGTTGGGCCTCATGCTTCCCATCCATACATCTCAAAACAGCTGGTTTAGCCTGACTCCACAGTTGGATGGAGCATCATCCTGGACACTCAAGAGTCATGGGTTTGATTCCTGGTGGGGGCAAATACCCAGGTTTCAGGAGGCTACTGATCAATGTTTCTCTCTAACATTGATGTCTCTTTCTCTCTCTCTCTCCCTATCCCATCCTCTCTCTGTAAAATCATTTATATCCTTGGGTGAGGATTTTTTTTTTTTTAAAGAAGAAGCTGGTTTAATTTCAGAACCATCCCCATGGTTCAGGAACATTCTGGGGCATGCATAGGCTTCCCCTTGCTGCTTCTCTCAGCCTAATAAACTGGAATTTGCATGGGAAGCTCCAGTCAAGGAGCTCAAGACTGATTGGCTTATGTATCAGCTAGCTTAGGCTTCATCAGAAACCACTCCCAAACTTAGGTAGCTTAAAACAACCACCATTTATTTAATTCATGATTTTGGCAGGTCAGCAGTTTGGGCTGAGCTCAGCAGAGTAATTCTGGTCTGTGCCAGCCTCAACTAAGGTTGGCGGGAGTTACTCATGCATCTATGGTTAGCTAGAGCATTACTGGCCAAGGCTGGTTGGTTTATGATGGCCTCATCTGTGACAGTTAGGATGACTGGGTCTCTCCATATGCTCTCTTTCTCTAGCCATTTGGCTCAAGCTTTCACATGGCAGTCAAACTGTTTTTGTTTTAAGGTTCTAAAAACACAGAGCAGAAAGTCTGTTGAGGCATATGGTCAGAACTCACAAATTGCTTCTGCCACATTCTTTTAGCCAAAGCAAGTCACAAGGCCAGCCAGCATTGAAGAGGTAGGAATAAAAGACATCTCTTAATAGGCAGAACTGCAAAGTATTGTGGTGGTCATTTTTGCAACAAGCCTAGTTGCACCAGAATCAACTTGGAGTGGCATAGGAAATGCAAAGGGAGAGAGAAGATCAAAATATAAGCCCAACTTCTGAAAGATTGTTACTACAGATCTTTCCATGGCTAACTTCTCATCCTTCAAGTCTTGCCTCCTCAGAAAAGATTTTGTTGATCAACTTGACTCTTCCATCACTTATTATATCACACTGTGTTTGTTTACTGTCTCCCTAAAATGGAATGTAAATTCTTGTCTGTCTTGCTCACTACTAGATATCTTGTACTCAGATAAGTACCTGGTACATATTAGGTTATTAGTAAGTGTTTATTGAATGACTGTATGAATGATAGCATCCTAAACATTCTGTGTTGCTCCTCAGTCTGCAAACCACTACATGGGCCAGTATGCTAATATTTCAGACCACTAAAGAAAATTATTAATGTAACACTCTTTATAAATGTAAGTGATGCCCAGTTTACTGCCAAGCAAACTAAATATCAAAATACCAGGAAATAACTAGCTTGCATTTTTTTTTCCTTCTCAGTGTTGATTGAATTAATCTCTCATAAGTTGTCACCACAGGAAACATTTTTATCTCTCCACCCACCACAAAATTCGTAGTTATCAATAAGTATCGCATATGCAACTCTTGATTGCATTATCTTTAATTTCTACAGATACATTTTAATGTCGTTTGCGTTTCTAAATATATACAGGTCAGAGTGAATGAAAATCTGGGTGTTTTGGTACATATTACTAAAGTGGATAAGGCATAATTAGATTAAACCTTGCAGGGGAATAATACAAAATATATTAGGGCAACTGCTTTGTCTACCCTGTCACCCATTGAAAAGAAAAAGGCTAATATTATCCCTTTCCAAGGTGATTTATAGAGCCTAGGATAAAAGAAGTGTTCATATATGTTTTTAGAACAATATATTTTCTTGGCATTTCATTCCAGAGGAAATGTTACAAGCCGATTAAACTAGGGGTTTTCTTGAAACCAACAAAAAAATCATGCTCATTTAAAAAAGAGAGAGAGAGAGATGTGCAATCAAATAATAAAACTTCACTTAGCATAATACCTGAGACATACTATATTTTATCCCAAGAAACCATCAATATAAGATACATTATTTTATGTCCAACTGAGAAAGAAAAAACACTGCCAATATAAGTTATATGATGCCATTGATGATAAGAAATGTATTGATTAAAATAGGGATATACATTTTAAAATCAGTAAAATATGATGATAGGTGCTCAGGAAATAATTGAAGGATGGATAGTGTCTTAGTCTGTTTGAGCTGCTATAACAAAAATACCATAGACTGGGAGAATTAAAACAATAGAAATTTATTTTTCACAGTTTTGGTGGCAGGAAGTCTGAGAACAGAGTGCCAGCATGGTTGGGTGAGGACTCTCTTCCAATTTGCAGACTTCTCATTGCATCCTCCAATAGCAGAAGGGGTGAGCTAACTCTCTGGGGCCTTTTAATAAATGCACTAATCCCATTCACAGGTGCTCTGTCAATCACCTCCCAAAGGCCTCATCTCCTAATACTATCACCTTTGGCATTAGGTTTTCAATATATGAATTTTGGGGGGGGATACAAATATGGAGACCATAGCAGATGAATAGATAAATGGATGGATGTTTGCTCTTGACACTTTGAAAGCAAGAACTCAGGTTGGTTCATGCATATCCATCAAAATAACTTGCATGGTATTTTCACACATATTTAATAAAGTATTGAAATAATAGCATTAAGGACAGGTTAATTTAAATAGAAAGAAAAGAGAATGGAGATGTCAAGTAAGCCATGAGAGTGGAGGAGTATGGAACCGGGAATTACAGAAAGCCTCAATTCCTTTGGTCTTTATGGGATCATTATATTGAAGAATGGGGACAGCTCTGGGATACTTGTTTGCTTCTGAGGAATAGATTATTATCTTTTAA
The DNA here is from genome assembly GCA_030848825.1 of Tadarida brasiliensis. NCBI lineage: Eukaryota > Metazoa > Chordata > Mammalia > Chiroptera > Molossidae > Tadarida > Tadarida brasiliensis. The sequence goes on along the minus strand of CM061261.1, from coordinate 35,398,927 downwards.
CAGTTCAAATCTAGTTTTCCAGAGTGAAAGTCTTTTTCTAGAATTTTCTATTGCCATATTTGAGAGCCAAATTCTGAAACTGGACTTTGAAAATGGTTTCACAGAATCATACTAGAGCTGGAATGGACCTTAAAGATTAAAATCCAGTCCCCTTGTTTTAAAGATTTATAAATTTATCCTTTCATTCACTTAGTCATCATTCCAGAAATATTTCCTGAGTGCCTAACATGTAACAGACACTGTACAAAGTACAGAGGATTCAACATTGTAGGAGACAAGCAATTAAGCAGACAATTACATCAGTGAATGTATGCCTTGATAGGGCAGGACAGGGTGCCCCAAGAGCTCCCAGAAGAAAACATGAATGAGGAAATGAAGGCCTGGAGATACTATGACTTGCACAAATTATAGTAATCTAGGAGTGTATTTGGGTCTTGGCTTAATAGAGACACTAATAAGAAATACCTTTATTTTTTATATTAATGAACTCTGATAAATGTAATTGGTAAATCATACATTTAATTTATTTACCAGTAAATGATTGGTAAATCATACATTGCTACAACTTGCTCCTACCTAATTGACACATTATTTCTGACATTTTAGACACTACTTTTTTGAAGATTCCCTCATGTTCCTAAGTCTCCAGTAGCTTCTCTTTTCTATCAAATAAAATAAAAGTTCTTAGCCTGGTATTCGAGACTGTTTATAATATGGCCCCATCATATTTTTACAAGCCTTGGGATTTAGATATTTTACCTAAGCCATACTGAAATAATTACTATTTCCTGGACACACCTTGGACATTTCGATCTCCATTCTTTGCTCATGTAATTCCTCCAGCCTATGATGCCCTCTGCACTGGTGAATTCTCTCCATCTTTCATGAGACCCTTATCATTTAAACCCTCCTTTTTTTATTTTACTTTATTTTTTTAAATACTCACCTGAAGATATCTTTTCATTGATTCTAGAGAGAGAGGAAAGGAGAGTGAGAGTGAGAGAAACATCAATGTCAGAGAGAAACATCAATCAGTTGCCTCCTGTACATGCCCCAATGGGGGTTCAAACCTGCAACCAGGAATCAAACCTGTGACCCTTCGGTGCATGGCACAATGCTCCAACCAACTGAACCACACCAACTAGGGCCTAAGCCCTCCTTCTTTAACCAACAAGGCAGAATGCCAAGTACATGGGAATTGGGTTCAGGCTTGTGGGACTCCTGTACCAGCTGCATGACCCCTGAGTGTCACTAAAAAAGCTCAGATATTAATAATACCTTCCCTATAGTGTTGTTGTGAAGACTATGTAAGAAAAAGCTTGTAAAATATTACAACTGGTTACAATATGTATTATTCTATAATCCTCTAATTTTTTTTGGTGTTCCTTTTATCCCACTTATCACCTATTATCTTACTGCTATTTACATATATCCCTTTCTTCTCATCAGTATTGTTAGGGAGCAGATGTGGCCACAGTGTTTTTTGTTCATCTGTAAATCACCTATAATACCTAGCATACTTCCATATATACAGCAGGTTTCAATCAAGCTTTTGAAAGGATAGATGAAGAACAGAAGAGATGGATGGATGATGAATGGATGCATGATGTGATGAGGTCCAACACTGGTGGCATTTGTATTTATGTCCACTGGGCAGACCGACTTTACTACCAAGCCTGTGGTTGTCAAATAAGTTGGCAATATTTCTAGAGTAAATTTACATATAAAAGAACTACCCACATTTCTTCCTTAAACATTCTCTCCTCTTTGGGAAGGAGCATACTAGCACATCAACTGAGTCAAGGGTTTTTAATGAGCAGAAGAGTTGTGTCCTAATAAGACACTTTGGAGAGTGTCTTCACTTCTCATTCCTGGGGCTGATTTCTTTCATCACTCCATGTGGTCTCTGAGGAGAACTTCTGGGAGTTTAGGATGAGGCAGCAAGGAACAGGGCAGCCCTTATGCATTCTAGACAGTTTCATGTAATGCTGTGACCAAGAGAGAATCAGAGGCTTTGCAAGTCTCCTTCAGTTTGATTTAGAAAGAATTGGCCTGAGGTTCACCTCTGCAGAAAGATCTGGTCTCAGCAGGCAGCCAGGTGTGTCTGGTTCTATTCATTCTGCCTTATAAACATTAGGATACTGCATATCCAATTCTGCCAGTTGTATAAACTGTCTTATAAGTACATAGTATCAACATAGAAGCTACTTTTTCAGAATAATGGACTGTTGGGTCTACAGCTGAGATTCATCTGTCTTCCACTAAGCCACATCCCCATCAAGACTTTCCAAATGTGAGAAGTCCTCACATTCTAAATATGTATATGATATACATATAATCTCCAACTCTTCAAGTTTATGGTTCAAATAGCATTTGGAATTGTGCCTTGAAGAAAGTAGGTATTTCATAGATTTTTTTTAAATGCATGTCAAATGAAATAAAGTTTGCGTTAAGAAATGATTTTGTAGGATATGTTCATGACTGTCAATAATACTGTTCCTTTTCTCTCCAGAAAGCGTTATACTACTTCTTAAAGGCAGCAAAGGCCGGGAGTGCAAATGCCATGGCATTTATAGGAAAGGTACATGCTTCATCTTGATCAATAATTTTCATTTCTTAAAGACCTAAGAAATTAATGGTATCAGCTGGTTGAACCCAGTGTAGAATACAAGGATGCAGCCCTCTTTCAGGTAAGCAGCTGAGAGAGGTATTTGGTTACAAAGTGAGGGTGATATTCCTGAGGTGATAGTTTGGGAAGAAGCTCCACAAAACAGCATCTTTTATCTGGGATGCCAAAGCAATCTTGAAAGTACACCTGTCTCAGGGTTCCTTGACTGAGTATAGCTCAGAATCCCTCCTATGACCACCACTCCCACCCCCCCACCCCCTCCGCCACCGGCTTGTAACAGGAGATCTGGGCTAGTTGTGCATCAAAGACTAGTACAGTCTTCAATCCAATGAGGTGCCTCCTTCCTTAACTCCAAGAATGAGACCCAACTACAGGCTGACCAAAGTCCTTGGGCCATCTCTGATAGGAGGCCCCTTTGGCTCCTGAGGAGCCCTTTTCCTCTAGAGAGGCATGTTCTCTCTTCTTCAAAGATCACTCACTCTGCCAAGTGCTGCCAGTTTGCGTTTATTAGTAACTGTGGAGACAAGTGCCCTGCTTCCAGAAGTGCTACATACAGTAAATTTAGATGCAAGGAAACATGAAAAAACACAAATAGGGCACATATTTTTGGTCCTGGGACAAGGTTACTCTAGAACATATGCAGTAGATTGTTTCTTTAGTTTTTCCTATTTATTTATTTATTATCTTTCATTTTTTTAACTTATCTTTATTATTGAATGTATTACAGATGTTCCTCATTTTTCCCCCATTGACCCCCTCCTCCCCATTCCTGCCCCTCTCCTGCCTTTCCCCACACTGTTTTCTGTGTCCATTGGTTATACATATATACATATAAATTCTTTGGTTTATTTCTTCCCACTCCCCAACCCCCCTTCCCTTTGAGGTTTGTCACTCTAACAACCAATTTGTACTTCTTAATCCCTTCACCTTTCACCCATTCCCCCAACCCCCCTCCCATCTGGCAACCAACAAAATGTTCTCTGTATCTTTGAGAATGTTTCTATTCTGCTTGTTCATTTTGTTTGCAGATTCAATTGTCGATAGATATGTATTCATTGCCATTTTTTTTGTTCATATTTTTTATCTTTTTCTTCAAGAAGACCCTTCAACATTTCATATAATAATGGGTTGGTGGTGATGAACTCCTTTAGCTTTTCCTTGTCTGGGAAACTCTTTATATGGCCATCGATTCTAAATGACGGCTTTGCAGCATAGAGTAATCTTGGTTGTAGGTTCTTGCTTTTCATCACTCTGAATATTTCTTGCCACTCCCTTCAGGCCTGCAAAGTTTCTTTTGAGAAATCAGTTGACAGTCTTATGGGAACTCCCTTGTAGGTAACTAACTGCTTTTCTCTTGCTGCTTTTAAGATTCTCTCTTTGTATTTAACCTTTTGCATTTTGATGATGATGTGTCTTGGTGTGGGCCTCTTGGGGTTCATCTTGTTTGGGACTCTCTGTGCTTCCTGGACTTGTATGTCTGTTTCCTTCACCAAGTTCGGGAAGTTGTCTGCCATTATTGTTTCAAATAGGTTTTCAATTTCTTGTTTTCTCTCTTCACCTTCTGACACCCCCAAGATGCGAATGTCGGCACACTTGAAGTTGTCCGAGAGTCTCCTTACACTATCCTCATGTTTTTGGATTCTTTTTTCTTTTTGCTGTTCTGATTGGGTGTTTTTTGCTTCCTTATATTCCAAATTGATGGTTTGCTTCTTGGCTTTACCTACTCTACTATTGAATCTGTGTAAATTACTCTTTATTTCAGTTAGTGCATTCTTCATTTCTGACTGGTCCTTTTTTATGCTCTTGAGGCCCTCACTAAGTTCACTGAGGTTCTCACTAAGTCCATTGAGCATCCTTATAAGCAGTGTTTTGAACTCTGCATCTGTTAGGTTGCTTATCTCCATTTCACTTAGTTCTTTTCCTGGAGTTTTGTTCTGTTCTTTCATTTGGGACCTGTTTCTTTGTCTCCTCATTTTGGCTGCCTCCCTGTGTGTGTTTCTATGTATTACTTAGCAGGAGGTATGGGGCTAGCTGAGACCAGATACTGCTTGTTTGAAAAAATTTAGGAAAAGCTGAAGCAGGATCCAAGACAGGCCAATCCTATGGTCAAGCAACTGGCAACAGCTTGGGTGGGCCTGAAAGTTGGGTGGGGCGGGGCCTCAGGGAATCACCAGGGCGGGGCAAACACTGGAGTCCCAAATATGGCAGCTGTCTGCTGTCCCAGGGAAGGGCTCACCAAAGGAACAAAGGCCTCTGACAGCACATCTGTCCAGGAGAAAGCTGCCTCTCCAGCCCTCGCTACAATGCCAAACAAGTCAGTTCTTCCCCATATGACTCCGGTGCCTTTCAAGCTGTCTCTCCCATGCTGGAGCCTGGAGGGTGCGAGTCCAAGTAAGTCCATGCACAGGCCCTTTAAAGAGGAACTGCCTAGGGCTCCAGCAGTGTCAGCCTCCCTCAGCCTCAGTTCCCGCTGGTTTTTCCAGCCAGAAGTTATGGGGATTTCTCTTCCTGGCACTAGAACCTTGAGCTGTGTGCCTGGTGTGGGACGGGGACCCCTCAGTCCTCAAGGAGGACCTTCCCAGCTGAGGTGTCCTCCTAATTTTTATCTGCCACATGCAGGTGTGGGACAAGCCCGTCACACCTCTGCCCCTCCTACCAGTCTCGATGGAGCTTCTTCTTTAATTTCGTACTTGTAGGACTTCCATTCAGCTTGATTTCAGGTGGTTTTGAATAATGGTTGTTCTGTCATTTAGTTGTAACTTTGATGTGGTTGTGGGAGGACGTGATACTGCGTTTACCTATGCAGCCATCTTGACCAGAAGTCTAGTTTTTCCTTTTTAAAACAGTGAAGTGAAATTCATGTAACATAAACTAACCATTTAAAACTGTACATTTCAGTGGCATTTACTAAATTCGCAGTGTTGGGCTACCATCACCTCAAATTCCTTAGTTTTTACATCTTCTTTTCATCTTTTCCTAGATGTATTTAGAAGGTAATGATGCAGCACCACAAAATAACGCTACTGCTTTCAAATACTTTTCCATGGCAGCCAATAAGGTATGTCCTCAACCCATTTCAGCAAACACATAAGGACACTTGGCCTTTATTACATGTAGACTGGTGCTGAAGAGTTGACTCCAAAGCCTCATGCCTGGCTGATAGGCCTGGGAGGAGGTTTATGTCCAGGAGAAGAAGAATATTGTTAATTAAATATGGGGTTCAGGTGGGTGGTAGACATGTCTTGTCTTCTTGGTAAATGGAAAATGCCAGTGGCTTGTGCTGTCTAGCAGGAGGCCAGACAGAAGTTCAGCTTTCTCCTCTCCCGTGAAGCAGATGAGGCCATCTAGCTCAGAAAACAAGGGGAAAAAGAGATAAGGGCAGAGGAAGGGAAAACTCAACCTAGGTTCTGTGAGGCTGATCTGTCAGATAAAACTCAGTAGACTACTCTGAATCCCTTTACTACATAAAGAGCTCCTAATCACAACATGCATGAACCTACTGTTGGTGAATGGTCTTAATAAACTTTCTATCCTGCACAATGGAAAACATTTTGTTGTCTGACTATGTCATACTGCAACACTAGCATTAAAGATGTGCTCAAATTGGGGAATATTTTCAACGGTTCTTTTTTAAAAACCCACATGCTACTTGAGGAGCCTATTTATAAATAAATAGCACTGGATACAAAATTAACGTCAAGAAATCGACGGCATTCTTATACACCAATGATGAACTCACAGAAAGAGAAACTAAAAAAACAATCCCATTTACCATCGCGGCAAAGAAATTAAGATACCTAGGAATAAACTTAACCAAAGAAGTAAAGGACCTATTTACAGAAAACTACAGGACATTGAAAAAAGAAATAGAGGAAGATATAAAAAAGTGGAAGCACATACCTTGTTCATGGATTGGAAGAATTAACATCATTAAAATGTCCATACTACCCAAAGCAATCTACAGATTTAATGCAATCCCCATCAAAATACCAACGACATATTTCACAGAACTAGAACAAATACTTCAGAAGTTCATATGGAACCAAAAAAGACCCCGAATAGCCACAGCAATCTTGAAAAAGAAGGACAAAGTAGGAGGGATCACAATACCGGACATCAGGTTATACTACAAAGCTACTGTAATCAAAACAGCCTGGTACTGGCACAAGAACAGGCACATAGACCAGTGGAACAGATCAGAGAATCCGGAAATTGACCCAAGACAGTATGCTCAATTAATATTTGACAAAGGTGGTAAGAGCATACAATGGAGCAAAGACAGCCTCTTCAATAAATGGTGTTGGGAAAATTGGACAGCTACATGCAAAAAAATGAAACTAGATCATCAACTTACACCATACACAAGAATAAACTCAAAATGGATAAAAGACTTAAATGTGACTCATGACTCCATAAGAATCCTAGAAGAAAATGTAGGCAACAAAATTTCAGACATCGTACGCAGCAAAATTTTCACTGATATATCACCTAAGGCAACAGAAATAAAGGAAAAAATAAACACATGGGACTACATCAAACTCAAAAGCTTCTGCACAGCAAAAGAAACAACCATCAAAGTGGAAAGGCAACCTACTGTATGGGAGAGCATAATTGCCTATGATATATCAGATAAGGGACTAATTTCCAAAATATATAGAGTGCTCATACATCTCAACAAAAGGAAGACAAAGAACCCAATTAAAAAATGGGCAGAGGAACTAAATAGATACCTCTCCAAACAGGACATACAAACGGCCAAGAGACATATGAAGAAATGCTCAACTTCACTAATCATCAGAGAGATGCAAATTAAAACAACAATGAGGTATCACCTCACGCCTGTCAGAGTAGCCGCCATCAACAAAGCATCAAACAACAAGTGTTGGCGAGGATGTGGAGAAAAGGGGACGCTAGTACACTGCTGGTGGGAGTGCAGACTGGTGCAGCCACTATGGAAAACACTATGGCGTTACCTCAAAAAATTAAAAATTGAATTACCATTTGACCCAGTGATCCCACTCCTAGGAATATACCCGAAGAAACCCGAAACACCAATCAGAAAGAATACAGGTACCCCCATGTTCATAGCAGCGCTATTTACAATAGCGAAGATCTGGAAACAGCCCAAATGTCCATCAGTAGACGAATGGATAAAAAAGCTGTGGTACATATACACAATGGAGTACTATGCATCGTTAAGAAAGGACGATCTCTTATCCTTTGCGTCGACATGGGAGGACCTGGAAACTATTATCCTAAGTGAAACAAGCCAAGCAGAGAAAGACAAACATCATATGATCTCACTTATTTCTGGAATATAATGAACATAACAGTGGGAGGAGCAGGGTAGTCCGGAGGACGTGGAAGTGGGGTACAGGCTGACATCTGCCAGAAGAGGGGGCGGGGGAGGGGAGAGATGAACACAGAACTTGTACGTATGTACTCATAACCAATGGTCATGGACAACAAAACGGGGACGGGACAGGGAGGGAAGGGGAGGGGGGTGTCAACGGGGGAAAAAAAGGAGAATCATCTGTAACATAAGTAAATTAATAAAAAAAAATAAATAAATAAATAAATAAATAAATAAATAAATAAATAGCACTTAGGTGCTGCTGCTATTGTGGTGTAAATTACGGAGAAGGCTGGTACTCAGCTCCTCTCCCTTGTAATTTATATGAAATTGTTGTGCAGTGAGACAGTTATCTGAAGTACCATTAGATTAGGATGACAAGGGAGAGCCATCTGAAAAAAGGGTAATGTAATAAGACGATCTCTTGTAATCTGGCAAATAATGCTGATTTATCAGCCCAAAGGAATAATGCCAGGAAGTTGAGTGTGTAAATTAACCCAGCTCCCAAACTGTTCAGGGTTGTACAACCAGCAGTGACCTGAGCTACCTTCTAAACCTTAGCTACCTTTATTTACAGGGGAAATCTGACATTGTATTTAAGGTAATTGCTCTGAATGGGATCAGGTGGACATCACCAGCTATTCCTTTACCATAACCTACACAATTTATCATATTTCTCACTTCGGGTCACTACTATAGTAAAAGGTTTCTGCCTTCCACTCTTTGCATGTCCATACTCATTTTTACTAATTAAACAAACAAACAAACATTGCTTTTTCAATTTGTTTTAAGTCATATCAGTACCAGGATGCAAAGATACAGACTTTATAACCTCTTTGGTCTTTTAGTTACTCAGAAACATGAACATTTATCCTATGTGATATTGGGCCCAAATTCTTCTGCTTTTCTCTCTCACACCTCTGAACACATCAGGTCCATCCCCATCTCCATACTATTGTCCTTCCTTCTCCCTTCCCAGACTCTCCCATTCTAAATCCTACCCATTCACCAGAGCAGAATTTAATCCTCTCTCTCTCTCTCCACAAAGCCATGCTTACCCTCCTTGGCTCACATAATCTTTTCCCTCTTCTAAACTTGCCCTGCATTTATGCTACATACTACTGGAATTTTACTGCTTCTACGTTAGGCCTTCTCTCCTACTGTCTGAAGTCATGTCTCTTCAACTAGAAAAGGGCTACAGTCTTAGTGCATAGTAGGGGTACATTAAATATTTGCCAAGTAAATAATGGTCTGTTCCCTAAGTTCATCTCACTTAACCTAAGCAAAAGCCCTAAAGTGGAAGTTGTATATGGGGCAATTGCCTACACATATGTTATATTTGGCTCAGAAAGTGTTTGTAAAATTAGAAACGTTCATATCAAAATCTGAATATCCAGATTTTCTTGAAACATGGGAAGAGCTGAACATATAAGGCTGCTATTACATGTAACAACAACTGCCTGGAGAGGATCCAAGATGGTAGCACAGTTAGTGGGTGTTACATTCACCTCCTCCCAAACTGGAATTGCAACTAACACAGAATAATCAACCTGAATAACCAAATAAAGGCTAGCTGAAAGAAGGATTTACAGAAGAAGCCTCATTGAGACTGGTAGGAAGGACATAGAAGTGAAGGCCTGGCCCCGCTCCCACAGGTGGCAGCTGAGATTCTGGAGGGATGTCTCAGCTGAAAAGGCTCCCCCTGAGGAGCGTGGGGTCTCAACCCCAAACCAGGCTCCCCTACCCAGAGCACCAGAGCTGGAAACAGAAGCCCACATACCAGGTGGCCATGACAATCAGCAGGGATTCTATCTACCAGGGAGATATAGGAGTCTGCTAGAAACCCAGGCACCCTCTTAAAAGGCAAACACACAAAATCTTGTTTTCAGCCACTCACCTTGGGCTTGGCAGAGGGAGAGCATCTCTGAGCAGACTAGAGTCGTGTAAGGAGAGACTGAGTTGTGTGGCTCTGGGGAGAGAGCTGGAGGAGAGAGCTGAAGGGACAACTGCCAGGGTGCCTGTACTGAGTCCCTTTCCCATACTGCCCACCAAGGCCATCTTTCTTGGGTCAAGCACTCCCCTCCACAGGGCATCAGCCTGGGGAAATTCACCCCACCCTCCTGACTCCCTGTCACCCCATCCTGCTGAGCTCACACACTGTAGAGGATTCAGCTGCCTGCACATGTGGTGTAGAGGTCCAGGTGGACTTAAGTATCAGAGGCTGAGTTGTGTGGCTCTGAGGCACAGGTCATTTCTCCCCTTCCTGAGAGCCTGACTGGCACAGCCATGGCCACCCCATGAGAGGTCCACTAACCCCACCCTCCCGACTCCTTGCCACCCATACTGCCAAGCTCAGGCTCTTGAGGAGGTCTCAGCAAAATCCAGGACAAACTGAGTTGTTGTGACTCTAGGGTGGAGGCCATTTTTCCCTTACAATATTCCTGTGCAGAGTCCTCCCTTCACATGGCCAAATTGGTCTGATAAGCTCTGCAGACCTCACTCTGATGACTCCCTGAGACCTTGCCCCCCTACAAAGGTCTGCAGGGACCTGGTGGGTGGTAGCTGGCATTGGTATATTTTGAGACTTGCTGAGTGGCATCAGACCCTGCACTGGCACGGAGTTTGAATCTCTATCAATCAGGTGAACACCACTTGCCCCTACCTGATGATTCGCTGAGAACCTACCTCATGCAACTTGAGTACTGCCAGAGGCTTTTTCAGTGACTGAGCCTAACAGACACCTGGCAGATGGAGGAAAGCATAGGCAGATATCAGGATGCCTTGAGCCTTTTGTTGACCTGCCCTCCAGCTTGATGCAGGAGGCAGCTGGCCCCGGTGCACAGCTTGACACTTCCAGTACACACCCAGGCCCAGCAAAGGTAGCCACAAACAATGGACCACTTTGTGGCTCCAAACAGGTTCCTTAGGGACAGTCATAGGCAGCATCTGATATTGATTTGCACCTGAGTCCCTCCCAAGAGGTCCCAGAATCAATACATCCTGTAGCGAATTCAGACAATATCAGAGCAGGACCCAATTAACTCCACATGCAGTGCACCCAAAGGGAGATCTCAATAGATGCCAGACCTTGCTGAGGTTAATTCCACTTCATGTGGACAGTACTTGCATAACAGCTCATACACTGTGGTTGGGGTGGGTCCTCACAGTCAGATAGCCTGAGGGAAGATCTCATGCACAGAGGGGCAAACAGCAATCAAAACTCACAACAGAAGGGCTTACATTACCCAAACAAGGGACATTCCTGGAGCACCCAGCTCAGGTGATCAGGGAGACTGCTCCACTGGGCCCCACAGAACACCTGCTACATAAGGCCACCCTGCCAAGAGTGGAAGACATAGCAAATCTATCTAATACACAGAAACAAACACAGAGGGGCAGTCAAAATGGAGAGACAAAGAAGCATGCCCCAGATGGAAAAACAAGAGAAATCTCCAGAACAAGAACTAAAGGAAATGAAGGCAAGCAGTCTATCAGATATAGAATTCAAAACAATGGTTATAAGCCCTGACTGGTGTTGCTCAGTGGTTAGAGTGTTGGCCAGTGCACCAAAGGGTCATGGGTTCAATTCCCAGTCAAGGGCATGTACATGGGTTTCAGGTTCTATCCCCAGTCCTAGTCAGGGCACGTGTGGGAGGCAACCAATCGATGTGTCTCTCTCACATCAATGTTTCTCTCTCCCCTTCCCTCCTTCCTTTCCACTCTATCTAAAAATCAATAGAAAAAATATCTTCAGGTGAACAACAAAAAAAGAAAAGAAAACAACAGCAAACAAACAACAATAAAACAATGGTTATAAGAATGCTCAAGGAATTTAGGAAGAACTTCAACTGCATAAAAAAGAACACATAAACTATAAAAAAGAACCAGTCAGATAAAGAATACAATATCTGAAATGAAGAATACACTAGAAGGAATCAATGGTAGGTTAGATGAAACAGATGATCGAATCAGTGATTTGGAAGACAAATCAGCAAAAAACAGCCAATCAGAGCAGGAAAAACAAAAAAAAGAATTTTAAAAAATGAGGATAGTGTAAAGGGGCCTTTGGGACAACATGAAGGATAACAACATCTGCATCATAGGGGTACCAGAAAGAGAAGGGAGAAATCAAGGGACTGAGAACCTATATGAAGAATGAAAGAAGTAAAGCTGTTATTATTTGCAATGACATGATACCGTATATCAAGAACTCTAAAGGGTCCATGAAAAAAACCTACTAGAAATGATAAATGAATTCAGTAAAGTAGCCGGATACAAAATAAATATTTAGAAATTGGTTGCATTTTTATACATCAGTAATGAACTATTGATAAGAGAAACGAAGAAAACAATCCCATTTACAATTGCATCAAAAAAATAAAATACTGTACCTATGAATAAATTTATCCAAGGAGGTAAAAGACCTGTATTCAAAAAATTATAAGATATTAAAGAAAGAACTTGAAGAAGATATAAATAAATGGAAGCATATACCATGCTTATGGATAAGAAGAATTAACATTGTTAAAATGTCCATACTACCCAAAGCAATCAATAGATGCAATGCAATTCCTATCAAAATACCAATAGCGTTTTTCACAGAACTTGAACAAATAATCCAAAAATTTTCATGAAACCACAAAAGACCCTGAATAGCTACAGCAAACTTGAGAAAAAAGAACAAAGTTGGAGGCATCATGCTACCTGATATTAAACTATACTACAAGGCTATAGTAATCAAAACAGCATGGTACTGGCATAAAAACAGTCATATAAATCAATGGAACGGAATAGAGAGCTCAGAAATAAACCCATGCCTATTTGGCCAATTAATATATGACAAAGTTGGCAAAAACATACAATGGGGTAAAGACAGTCTATTCAATAAATGGTGTTGGGGAAATTGGACAGATACATGCAAAAAAATGTTACTAGACCACCTTGTTACACCATATACAAGAATAAACTCAAAATGGATTAAAAACTTAAATGTCAGACTCAAAACTATAAACTCCTATAAGAAAACATAGGTAGTAAAATCTATGATATTTCTGTTAGCAATATATATTTTTTCTGATATATCTCCTTGGACAAAGAAAACAAAAGAAAAAGTAAACAAATGGGATTACCTCAAACTAAAAAAGTTTTGCACAACAAAGGAGACCATCAACAAAACAAAAGACAACCTACTGAATGGGAGAAAATATTCACTAATGATACATCCAATAAAGGGTTAATACCCAAAATGTATAAAGAACTCATACAACTCAACACACACACACACACACACACACACACACACACACACACAACTCAATTAAAACATGAACAAAGGGCTTGAATAAACACTTCTCCAAAGAGGACATACAGAAGCCTAATAAACATATGAAAAGATGCTCATCATCACTAATCATCAGAGAAATGCAAATTAAAACCACAATGAGATATCATCTCACACCTGTCAGAATGGCTATCAGCAATAAATAAACAATAAGTGTTGGTGAGGATGTGGAGAAAAGTGAACCCTTTGCACTGCTGGTGGGAGTTCAAACTGGTACAGCCTCTATGAAAAACAATATGAAGTTTCCTCAAAAAATTAAAATGGAGTTACCTTATGACCCAGCAATTCTACTTCTGAGTATTCAAAAATATATATGTATCCCTGTGTTCATTGAAGTGTTATTTATTATAGCCAAGATAGGGAAGCAACCCAAGTGCACATCGGTACACTAGTGGATTAAAAAAGTGGTGGTACATATATACAATGAAATATTACTCAGCCATAAAAATGAATGAAATCTTACCATTTGCGACAGCATGGATGGACCTAAAGGGTATTATGCTAAGTGAAATAAGTCAGTCAGAGAAAAACAAATACCGTATGATAGAGCATATGTGGAATGTAAAAAAAATATAAACAAACAAACAAAATAGAAACAGACTCATAGATATGATCTTGCCAGAGGGGAGGCAGTTTGGGAGACTTTGTGAAAAAGTGAAGGGATTGAGAAGTACACATTTGTAGCTACAGATTAGTCAAGAGATGTAAACTACAGCATAAGAAATATAGTCAATAATATTGTAATAATTATGTATGGTGGCAGGTGGGTACTCGAAATATCAGGGGGAACACTTTGTAAAGTATACGATTTTCTAACCACTATGCTGTATACCTGAAACTAATACAAAATAATATGTACTAGAAAGTAAACTGTACTTGAAAAAAAATTTAATTAAAAAATAGAAAAGATGAAAACCAAAAAATTCTGATAGCTTCTGGGAAATTGAAATTTCTCATAATCTCATCATCATAGTGAATAGTTTGATGTATATTTTCTTGGAATTTGCCAATGAAATATATATTTGTTTTAAAAAAATTCCTGGAACAGAGAGCTGTGGACCTGCTGCTCCCTTTAGATAGGGCAGGTACTCTATGGCCTGCCTCAGTTCCCACCACTTTATAACCTGGTTTAATGTACTTCTTACATTTCCTGCATGGTTACTCCTGACCTGAAAGTTCTAAAAAGGTACTCTGGGCCTTAAACAATTGGTGAATCATCCAGTGAGCCTCTGGTTTCCCAGGGACTCTCTTAGAGAAAGAAGGTAATTTGTCTCCACTATTCTAACCTTTCTCTTTCTTCCCTCTTTCTCCCCTCCCTTCTCTATTTTCCTTCCTTTCCTTTTTTCTCAACCCCTAAATGAGAATAATTATAAACAGACTCACTAGACTTTATCACATCCATCACAGCAGGTCTCACTATCCCCAGACCAGACTATCCCAGTACCCCTAGGACCACAAGTAGATGTTGTCAGGGAAAAGAAAGAAGAAGAGAGCAGACATACACTGCCTGCTTTAAATACAGGTGCACCATCCTTAGGAACTCTTATAATAGCTAGCCCTTTGATATTCATAGGCCCAAACTTTGGAGTCTTAAAGTAGTCTTTCAATTATGCCTTCTCTATTTATGAGCTATCCCTGTATCACTGAGGGGTACTGTGGCTCCATCCACAACAATTATGTTTAGGTGGTAAGAAATCTGGAGAGTTTTCTATTAGAACTAAAGTTCCTGAGGAAATACTATAAACCAATAAAACAAACCTACAGATCTGCTGAATAAAAGCCAAATGGCCAAATGTAGCACCTTAGTTACTACAGGGTGAAATGCATGATGGTAGATGGAACTAAAAAGTGAATTTTCTGGCCAGGCCGGTGTGGCTCAGTGGTTGACCATCGACCCATGCACTAAGAGGTCACCAGTTTGATTCCTGGTCAGGGCACACGCCCAGATTGTGGGCCAAATCACCAGTGGGGGACATGCAGGAGGCAGCCAATCAATGTTCTCTCTCATCGGTGTTTCTATCTCTCTCTCCCTCTCTATTCCTCTCTCTCTCTAAAATCAATAAAGAAAAAAAATTTTAAGTGAGTTTTCTGGTGGAGAAGTTACTTTCAAGATTTACTTTCAAGGATTAATATGCTAAATATCAATATATTTGAATGTGTGCTAAATGCTAAAGGGCTAAATAGCTAAATACTCCCTTCCTTAGACTATTCAGAATACAAATCAGAAAAAGAAATGGTAATTAATCATCAGTTGGGAAAGAAAACATTGGTGATGTTATAAGTAGTAAAATTTGCATAAAAGAAACATATACCATCAATATTTGACCATCCAAAATGACTTGATTGAAATTCACACTCTCTAAATTGTTATTTGGCCAAAGCAGGTAACAAGTGTCTAGATAGACTTCTCCCTTGTGGAAAACTCCTATATATAGTTTAAGACCAAACTCAAATGTAACTACTTCTGACAACTCAATCTCCTCAGACCCTAGCTTTATCCAGGCAGTGGAGTGTCCCTCTTCTAGGTACTCACACCATTCTACTACAGGACTTACCACATTTGACATGATCACTTTAAGATAAGAAGTCTTACCTAGGGAGTCAGAGCCCATTAACCTGTGAACTTTCTAAGGCAAGGATCATGGTTTATTCATCAACTTTCACCTCCCTCCTCTGCCCCATGCCTCTTATGGAGTCACACACAAAGTGAGCAATAAATAAAAGCTGAATGAAAGAATGGAGGAAAGATTTGACTCATTTCCCTCTGCTTGTTTTTAGTAAGAGGTAGTTGTGAAGGTGTGAAAGGAGAAACTAGAGAGGGTCAGAATAACTTGACAACTGCCTGATTAAACTGCCTTGATTAATCACCTACTGGGTGAATTTCAAATATATTCAATGATTTTTTCAGTAATTTTCCTTACCATAAATTCTTCTGGAACTTTAATTGGATTTTAAAACTATTTTAGGGTAATGCAATTGGTCTTCATGGACTTGGTCTTCTTTACTTTTACGGAAAAGGAGTTCCTGTGGTACGTTAAATAATTTCATTATATTTTCAATGTTTCTAGCAATTTATAGGGTAAAATTCATGGTCATTGATTAATTTAAAGAAATTAGTCTCTCTATTACCTGATTTGTCAAACTATCACATCTGATAATAGAGAATAAAATAATCTAGTAAAATGTTTGCCAAAGAGATGTAAAACAAACTTGTGACATTACCCAAAGAATAATAACCTAATGTAATAGTAACCTTAGAAATCATCTAATGAGAAATTTACCTTCTAAGTGTAATCTCTGTCTTTGAGTGACCTTCCCCAATATCTAACAAAACTTACTGTCAATGTAGGAAAAGACATAATTTACACTGACAATGAGATAATTATTGCCTAACCTAACCTAATAATGAAATAAAATGTATAATACTTCTGATACTATTTTAATTAGCCTAAATCACATAGGGCACTATCTATACCCCCCCTTTTTTTTAATGTAAAGGCAATTTTTACCATGGAGTTATACATACACCTCCGAATAATAAAGTGTAATTATCTTGCAGAATTATGCTGAAGCACTTAAATACTTTCAGAAAGCTGCAGAGAAAGGATGGCCCAACGCACAATTTCAATTAGGCTTCATGTACTACTGTAAGTGCTATGAATGTGATTATTAAGTCTGCTCTCTTTAAAACAGAAAGGACTGGTATGTGTGGTTTACATAGAACATTCAAGCAGCGATTTGAGTAGGAATTTAAAGAAGACTAAAGGAAAGAACACCGGTTGGGAGAGGAGGCAAGGAGGCACCGAGTCAGAAAATCCATCTTTGGAAAGGTTAAGTTGAGATGCCTGGTGAGATCCAGTACACATACCCAGAAGCAAGTATATGAAACTCACATAATGGTCAACCTTGGAGAAAAACATTTGGGACGTGACAAACATCAGCTTGTAGCCATTTGTTAAGAATAGCCAAGGTTGCAAAAGGAAGGAGAGAGTGAGAGGGAAAAGCAGTGACCCATGGCTAGAAATCTGGTCATCCTGGTGTCATTAAAAAGATGGGCTGAGAAGAGTGGTCACAAGAAGACTGAAAAGACATGGTCAGAGGAGTAGGGGGTGGCAAATGATCTTAAGGAAGCCAAAGGATAGAACTTTCAAGAAAGAGTAAATAAATGAGCACCCTTCTGAATACAGCAAGAAGCCTGGTTCTCAATTTTTTAAAAAAGAGCAGGGAGAGGATTGAGTATCTATGGGACTTGTCAACATTGAGGATGTTAGTGAGGTCATTGAACTGATTGGTGTAGAAGCCAGATATAGTGGTTTGAGGTGTGAGTGGAAAGTGAGGAAGTAGATGAGTAAAAATTATTATTGGAAGTACAACACCTTTAAATAGAAGGAGAGAGATGTAATGGTAGCATGAAGGGGTCCAAGAACCAAGAGGGACTTGTTTTTAAAATGAGACATGAGTATAATTTTTGACAGAGGAAAGAAAACCAACCAGTGGAGATGGTTAATGAATCATGGGAGAGAGAGATGAGATAATTTATGAAAAGGTGTTCTGGAAAAAGTTGGGTGGCATTAGGATCTGTATTCTTGATAGAGAGGAGGGACTTCTCATCCTCAAAGATGAAGGCAGGAAGGAAAGGATGATGCATATGTAAATCTGAGGGTCAGGAGAAAGAGGCAAGTGAGGAAAGACAAAGTGAGGGTTTCTTCAGTGAGCTAGGAGGTACATAGTTGTCTTCTGAGAGCAAAGGTAGAGTGATTGGGGTAGGAGGTCTCAGAAAGCCATGGAGATCTGTAATAATCATTGTGGGGACTGAGAGAGGGCGTGATTAAGACAAGTACCTGGAGATCTGAACATACCTGAGTCTCCACTAAGTCCTTCCTGTCAGAGGTGGGGCTGGCGTAGCAGCAGACTACATCATCAAGGAGTGGTCAGATCTGGCCAAAAGTCAACTAGCATTTTCCACAGAAATCGGGGGGAGGACCTGTTCTGTACTATTTTGGAGGCTTGCGTAGGATGGCCTTATTCTTCTAGTTCATTCCAAATCACAGGCTCAGGATCTATCAGACTCCTTAAGTTTCTAGAATAACAGTAATAGTAATAGCTAATGTTTGTCTTTATTTGTGTTAACTCATTTAGTTCTTTCAAAACATCTAGTGGTTACCCCACAGTTGATAGTTGAGCAAACTGAGCTATCTTGTAGTTAAATATCTTGGCCAAGATCACAGTGAAGCTGGGATTCAAAGCCAAGCAATCTGCCTCTAGAACTTTTGCTCATAATCATTATATGGCATGCTTCTGAAGGCTATTAAACGTTAATGCTGGAGGGGAATTTAAGGACCAACTAGTGAAAGCTCCTCCTTTTGCAAATAAAGAGCCTAGAGGTGCCCAACTCACAAAAGAAAGCCAGAACAAGAATCCCAGCTGCTGGGAGTATGTTGATTCTCTGCCCCTTGTTCCAAGCATGAGTGAAGTCCCAGCAGAGCCTCCTGGAGCTGGGATTTACCTGCTGCAAACTCCATAGTTATGGCTGGGAGGAGTTATACTGGTCTCCTGGTATAAAGGATGACAAGGATGGATAGACACATCGTGATAGGGCTCTGGTCCTCAGAGACCAGCATTTGGTCTCCTTTTCATTAACTTTAGTTATGCCGTATTGAGAAGATATTTTCATGACACTAAACAGTCCTCCTTCAGTTTTCTGAATGGGTCAAGAACAAGTATTTCTATATTCTTACTCATAATCAAACTCAACTTCCCCCCACCCCCAAAACAGTGGCATTAGAACAGCTCACTTTGGGTTGGCTTTTCCCATCCTATTTAAAATAGTAGGCATCAATATGACCATTATATCCATAGATTATAATGTTAAAAAAATAAATAAAGGATGTCTCAAAATAATTTTAATTTTCAGCTGGCTCAGGAGTATGGAAGGACTATAAACTTGCCTTCAAATATTTTTACTTGGCATCTCAGAGTGGGCAGCCCCTCGCCATTTATTACCTGGCTGAGATGTACGCAACAGGAACAGGAGTGTTACGATCATGCAGAACTGCTGTGGAGGTAAACAATGAGATGGTGAGATGTTTTTAAAGCACTTTTATTTTATTTTTATTTATTTTTTATCCTCACCCGAGGACACTTTGCATTCATCTTCAGATAGAGCGGGAGGGAGAGAGGGAGGAAGAGAGAGAGAGAAACATTGATGTGAGAGAGACATATCAAGTGGTAGTCACCCACATGACCCCAACCGGGGCCAGGAACAAACTGCAACCGAGGTACATGCCCTTAGCGGGAACCGAACCCAGGACTCTCTGGTGCGTGGGCTGACGCTCTAACTGCTGAGCCAAACCGGCCAGGGCTTAAAGCACTTTTCATTTATCATACAGAAGAGATGATACTGCTCTTAGATTGTTGGTGCCTTTGATTTTATAGATATCACCTCTTTTCTTCCAGTTGATAATGTGAGCACTGACATTTGTCAGGGAGGAACAGCACTGATGTAACTCAGATTGGGAAATGGAGGAAGAGAAATGATCCCTCTTCTCTTGCATTTGGCTTTTCATCAAGGTCAGAGCTCCCTCAGAATGCAGTTAAGGAGCTCTGTTTCAGCCTTCAGTCAAATTGCCAGGGCAATTTGGCACATTTAATGGGATTGGGCAATGCGACTTGGGAAACGAAAGGTTTGACCTAGCCTGGAAAATGTAGTTCACTTCTTCCCAAAAAGCACGATCCTTAGGTATTTGATGATTTGGTTGACAACGGAAAAAATGAATTATTTCAGCCTGAGCCAGTGATGTACTTTTCAAAAGAATGCTTTTAAGACCTTAATACCCTTCATTGATTTAGTAAATACTTCCGCTGCACCAATATAAATACCTCCATGTTGCAATCTGGCCCCTCTGAAACTCATTTCAAATGCAGCCAGCTAATAGTCTATCTTTAGATTTGCTCCTTTGCCAACTTCCTAATGAATTATGTATGGCTAACCTCTTTTGGTTACATAAGGGCTATTCAGCTAAGTTGACATTTGTCCCCATAGAACTCTCACAACTCCCTCGTGTCACCTACACCCTCAGGCATTGTCTTCCCTTCATTCTCTCCTTTCTACATCAGCTGTGACCTTATAACTCATCATCGCAGAGGAGCAAGGCCCAAAAAGGCCCCTATTTAAAAACAGAAGTCAATACAGTCTTGTCCTGCCAAATAGCCTGTAAGTCAGGAAAGTTTATTACAAAACATAAAATAAGCTGCAGGAAGTTTCAGTTCAAGATTATATATAAATATATATATATATATATATATATATATATGCACATTAACTTTTAACCCTAAACAATTTGCAAATAATTTAGACTGGAAATGCTTGCCTGAACGAGCGAGCAGGAGCTGAAGACTGATGTCATTATCTTTTAACTGAAATGAAGTATATTGGCTAACTACTCTGCTTGATTTCTCTTCCCACATACAGCTTTATAAAGGTGTCTGTGAACTAGGCCACTGGGCTGAGAAGTTCCTGACAGCATACTTTGCCTATAAGGATGGTGATATAGATTCTTCTCTTGTTCAGTACGCACTACTTGCAGAAATGGGGTATGAAGTAGCTCAGAGCAATTCAGCATTCATTTTGGAATCTAGTAAGATAAGTTAAATTCCCTAATCATACATATTCATATATGACTTTACTACAGGGGCATTTTAAGCCTTCCTAATGGAATGTCTCCTTTTTTTAAGAAAAGGCTAAAATTATTGAAAAAGAGAAGATGTATCCCATGGCACTTCTCCTATGGAATCGAGCTGCCATTCAAGGTATAGAACCTAGATAAAAATGAACACATAGTTGTTCCCTGTCCTCCACTATTATTCTTCTGGTTTGCTCCAGCTGAGTTCTTGGGCACATAGGCAGAAAGGTGTAGAATATCAAGCAAGTGGTATTTCAAATTGTACTGATGTTAGGATCAGCCTTTGCTTAAAGGTCATTTCCCCAAATTTCTTTGCTTTGTTATTCTCAAGGTCCCCAGTTTAGCAAACCATATGAATTTTTCTGTGGCTCTGTCTCCATGGCATCAGAATAGGTATTTCAAACATGACAGTTTTAATCAAGAAACCAATTTTCTTGGTCTGGCTTCAGTCACTCATTTGTTGAGTTTTTTTCTGAACTTAATCAGAAATATGATCGATGTCTCAATGAGTTTATAGGTAAAAATTACTTATAGATCTAAGACTTGTTTGATTTCTCTTTTAAAATATCACATTGATGATTACCACAAACTTCAGATCTTTATTATAACCATTAGCATGTTAGCATCAGAAAGAAAAGAAAACTCGAGTTAATTGGCCAGATCCTCTCCCCTTTCCTGGAGTTTCCGTGCCGGCTTGTAGGGATCACATGTGATAAGGAATGTTAAGATAGCATTGGTGGGGAAGCATGACAAGTGGCATTTGCATCACTATGTCTCATTCTATTCTTTCCCTAGAATTATATTACTAAGAGCAGAGAGATACTGCAAAACTGTCACTGTTGGCATTTGGATATGTGAGGAACTCCCTTACAGTAAGAGAGCAATTTTACTTCCAATTAAGTTTCTTAAAATCATCTCATGCTGAGGCCAGCACCCTTTTCTACAAGAAGTGAATGGGATAAAAAATGATTCTCAGCTGGTGCAAATATGAGGCAGAGGAAAAGGGCACATTGGTGCCTTCTCACACCCAGCTGAGCTGGTAACACAGCAGCAAGTATCCAAGAAATGTTAGTGAGAAATTCCCTAAAAAAGACATCTATGTTTTCTAAATGCAGTAAAGACCTTGCTTGGAGGAGGGAAACAACACTGGCAACCTCTCAGCTATGGCAAATTAACCCAATTGCAACAAACACTAGTTAATTCCAAGCCAGGAAGTGGTATGGAAATTGTACCAAGGAAAAGAGCTATTGAAATTAGGGGAGGGAGGATACATAGTGAAGGAAGGAGACTTGACTTGGGTGGTAAGCACACAATACAGTGTACAGATGTGTTGTGGGATTATGCACCGGAAACCTGTATAATTTTGTTAATCAGTGTCACCCCAATAAATTCAATAAAAAGGAAAAAAGTCACACACACAAAAAGAAAATGAGGGAACATTAATATTAAACAGCATTCACCAATATAAGAATGTTAGGCTGCTGGAAATTAATTACATGTCACAAGAGAGGGCAGGCAGGAGTGACCCCAAAGATGTGGCTCACTTGAGGTTAGGAAAACTAATAATGAAAGTTTCTAGTCAATCACTGGTGGTGTTTCTTTCCGCAGTTACTGTGTGTAAGGAGGGTGGTGAACCATCAGGACTCTGTCACCATCCTGTGATTGTGTAATTGAAGGGGAAATCCCTACCACTGTCAAGTGACCCCTGGGAGCCTATCAGAATCCCCACATGCCTCCAGTTAGTTCCCTAATTAGGGTGGAGCCGAATCCTCTGGAGACCCTGCTTGTTCACTGCCTTCCATTCTCAGAGATTTTAGGGGTACTGCTTACTGTATGTACAGCTCAAAAATGCACAGAAGTCTGTCCTTTGTGGCTATGGCCCAGAAGGAATCTTGGGGTCAAAGGAAGGCAGCTTTGGGCAAAATTAGAGGTAGAGTGGGTTATTCTACATGGCTCCTGGGGCCTCTTGCCTCTCCAGGTCCCTGCAGGCCCCTCTCCTGGGCATCACTTCTATGAGGTCTTCCTGCCAGTTACCTATACATTTTGAAGAACCTGGGAAGCAAACCCTGATAACTAATGTCTTGGCAGCTTAAGGGTTTTATGACATTACCTCTACGCAGAGAAATCTAAAGATAGCTCACAGTACTACATTTTAATAGAGGATTCTAAAAGATTAAAAGAACTTCAGTACCCAAAATAATCAATTCCAAAGGATTTTAGGCATTGTTCTAGGCCAAATGGAATTTGGAAGTAATCTTATAGCTCTTGATGATATACCGCAGACCATACCACACAGAGGAGTTCCTTTTCCAAGCAAGCCTAGACTGTGCGAGTGGTATTGGCCACAGCTGAGATAGAAATCCTAGATGAGCATTCCCTCATCTTTTCAATCAAGTGAATGGAAACAGGTACCCCAAAGAGACCCTTAGAGGTCATCCCTAAGAGGCCTTCAAAAGACTGAAGTCTCCTATCATAAAATGTCACATGAATTTTTTCTATTCCTGAATTTATTCATGTTTGTTGGAAAGTAAGGTACCAAAATACTTAACATCTGGGGAAAGCATTTTCTAAAATTTTCCTACCATGCCTATCCATTCATTTCATAAATACTTATCAAGTGCCATTCTAGTTCTGGGACTGTGTCAGTGGTCAAGAGCTTCCAAGTTCTTGCCCTCATGAAAGAGAGAGAAAATAAACGAGTAAATAAAGTAACTGTGATACGTGCTGTGAAGGAAATTAAACATGGAGATGAAATAGATAAGTGTTGTGGTGGGTCCTTAGGGATGCTTTAGACAGGTAGTTAGAACAGGCCTCTAGGAGGGAAGTGGCATTGGTGGTAAGGCCTGAATTATGAAGAGTCAGAGAAATTCCAAACATGCCAAGCAGAGGGACTTGCAGAATCTTAATGCAGAGATCCTAAGGCAAGAATGAGCTCAGTGTGTTGAAGGATTATTAAGGAATATTAAGGCTAGAGCATATTAAGAAAATGACGTGTGATAAGGCAAGTCAGGGAGGCAGATAAAGCATGACTCGTAGACCAGGTAGAGTCTGAAAATCATTCCAAGTACAAACTGAAGCACTCAGGGGATTTAACACAGGGGAATAACATGATTTAATTTTACATTTTTAAAGATCATCTTGGCTGTCATGTGGAGAATAGATTGATAAAAGAACAGTTTAGGCGCTATTATAGTATTCCAGGCTTGGACTATGGTGGAAGAGAATGCAAGAAACAGTTGTGTTTTAGAGGTAGAACCAACTTGCGGATGGATTTGATGATAGAAGTCAGGGAAAAGAATCATAAATAATTAGCCTGGATTTATGCCCTGAACATTGGTGGTGCTGGTCCTGAAATAAGGAAGAAACTGATTATTTTGTTTGGGGGAAGGGATAACAGGGTGTTAGGAATCTGTTGGATGTTTTAAGTTTTAGATCCAAGTAGAGAAGTCAATAAGGGCAATTATGAGTCTAGGGCCTGGGGAGAGACAGAACTATAGATATAAATTCAGGGATAGTAAACATAAAGATAGCCATGGAACTAGATGAGTTTACCTAAAGGAAGAGTTGAGTTGGAGGAGAGTGGTGGAAAGAGGGGCAGAGGAGGAGAGAAAAGAAGGGAGAGAAGAAAGGAGGAAAATAACAAGCCCTTGATATTCTAAAATTTAGAAGTTGGGTAGAGGAGGAGTCAAGCAAGGGTTTGAAAAGGGAGGCTTATGAGGCAGGAGGAAATCAAGAGGATGCAGTGTCATTGCTTTCAAGAGAGAAAAGTGCTTGGGAACATAGATCAGTGCTGCTTAGAGGTCCAGTGAGATAAGGACAGGGAGGTAGCCAATGGATTTGGATGCATGGAGGTTACTGGCTACCTTAAAAAGTAGCAGTTTCATGGAGGAGGAGGGCAGAAGCTAGATTGGAGTATGTTGAAGAGTATATGGGAGGTGAAGCTGTAGAGATGGTTAGTGTGAAGGGAATAAAGAAATGGGAGTAGTTAGAAGGAGACACATGGGATAAAGAAAGGGTTTTTCTGCATAGAAAATACCAAGTGTGTTTGAATGATGGGATTGATGTAGGAAAGAGGAAGAAACAAATGATGCAGGAGAGGAGAGCTTCAGAAGTGAAATCTGAGAACAGGAGGGGTGGGATCCTGTTTCCCAAGAGTGACCTACCTTCAGAAAACAAAATTAAAAGGGAAAAATTCACAATTTTTTTTATTTTTTAAGAACATTTGTACTATACCATGGAAGTTATCCCACAGTGAAGATGACTAGCATTAAGTGTTATATTTTGTGTTCCATAAACTATCTTATCCTGATTCTTGGATTCTGAGTATAATTTTTTTCTTTTATATATAGTATCATTAGGTTGAGTTACTAGAAACTGTACATGAATCATCTGCTTTCTTTTCTTTCTAATATTTCTATCAGGCAATGCATTTGCTAGAGTGAAAATTGGAGATTACCATTACTATGGCTACGGGACTAAGAAGGACTATCAAACAGCAGCCACACATTACAGCATTGCAGCCCACAAATACCACAGCGCACAAGCCATGTTCAATCTGGCCTATATGTACGAACATGGTTTAGGTATCTCAAAGGTAACTGTGTTGGTAATAATCCAAACCTAGTAATGGCAGCTATATGGGAAGGGAAAATTTACAAATGTTTTGTATTTCGTTAATGTCATCAAAATGTAGAGAAAGGAAGGAAAAGATTTAACACTTGCTAAGTCTGTCCCATGTGTCAACACACATTACTTACCCTAATAAGAACCCTATGAGGTAGAAGTTATGCTCTCCATTTATGCCCAAGGACATAACTAATGAGTAGAATAAATCTAACCTAGGCCAATTTATTTATAAATTCATGCTTCTTTCCAGAAATACTGGTGGCCCCTCACTCCTGTCTACCTCCAGGCCTTTTCCATTGACTATCAAGCTCTCAGTAACAAGGAGAAGGTGGGAATAAGGTTAGAGGGGGATATAAAGTGACATTAATCCAGAAATATCTTATGAAACACCCTCTGTGTACATGACACAGTGCTGAGCACTCTAGAGAGCCCCAAGAAAATAGATCTCCATCCTTCAAAGATTACATGTCACTTAAGGAGATGAGGCATATTCATTAAGAAAAAGAGCTAACAAAGCATGAAAATATTGGGTAGATCCCTTAGACAGTAAGTGTAATTAAGGCAGATGATGGCTTTGGTATCTAACAGGGTGAGAAAAGTATTAAATATCAATAATGATAATAGGCAGGTATTGATTTGATATCTATACTATGTCATTTAAATCACAGAACCATTCAATAAGCCCTGTAATTGTCCTCAATGTATGCATCAAGAAACCGAGGTAGAGAGAGATTAAGTTACACAGCCAGGTTTGCAGAACTTATCAGCAAAAGTGTCAGAATTTGAACCCTGACCCCATGTTTTTTGGGGAAAGAGTAAGCCTTGCATTGAGTCATCCTTAGTGCTTAAGAATATATATCACTTCACTTCAGTGTTTGTATTCCAGGCTGCATTTCCAGAGCCAGACAATGAGGCATCATCAGCTTTTCTATGCTCTTTTTTTTTTTTTTTTTTTTTAATGATCTCTTTTTTCTTCCAGTTGTGCTAGTAAGTGAGAATTAGAGGTAGAGAATGTCCTATCTGACAACTGCTAATAGTCCATATTGCAACCAAGGATGTCTTAGTCAGACCCTGACAACCCAGCAGTGAAGACCCCTGCCTCTCTGTGCTCCCCTGTGGCCTGTTTCTAGCTGATCACCTTTCATCAGCCCAGGCACCCAAAGCAGTGGAAAGAATGTCCACTCCAAATCCAGTCTGTGTTCCCCATTCCTAGCAGCTGCAAGCTTCCTTTGTTTTTGAAATTTGGGAACTGAAAGGTAATGGGATTGAATCGTATAGTTAGCTAGCTATATGAAGTGATTCTTAGGATGTCGTTTGGCCATACCCAATTCCCCTCCAACTGTCACCACATCTGTAAAACAGAATAGTGATACATGTCCTGCCCCAGGAGGCTTCAAAAAGATTAAAGCTGCAAACCATAATAATGATGAGAGGAGAGTTGTCTCTATAAAAGATAAAAGTGACCCTACCCCATAGGTTAAACTCAAATGAACTCTCTAGCCCTCCCTGTGATTCAAGAAGGTCTCAGGACACTGTCAACTATGCAAGAAAGGACACGGCCTGCTGGCCAGGTGTGTCAGAGAGTTTGGTTTTCCCCCCTGGAGTCACCGCTGATGGTTCTCCTAGGCACTTTCTTCACAATGTTAAATAACGAATGTTGAGACATACATTTCATACATTTAGGAAAAAACTCTGAAGTTTCCCTCTGGCCACATTTCTCTTCTTTTCTGTCAGATTCCTGTTTGATCACGGGTCATTTTTATCAGTCTCTCTCAGTCAGATATATTTTCTTCTACAGAAAGTCTCTACATGTAAATTCAAAAACAAACAAACAAACACAGGCACACAGGTACACAGGGGCTGCACTTAACCTCAGACCTGGATATGGACGTTTTAGATTTAGTCGATGAGGGGGGCCATTGCTCTTTGTCTTATTAATTTCTTCTGTTTAGCAATTAGAAAATAATAACCAAGTACTTTACTCAGGTGCCAAGTTTATTAATCTTGTTCTCTCATAGTCAGGTTAACAAGGAGATCCCACCTTTTCGAATCCTTAAATGAATATGCTGATCATTAAAAGCCCAGAGCTTGTTCCAGGGGTAGTTAGTGAAAGCAACACAATGAGAGCAGGCTTCCACAGCACTTAAATTATCCAGTGACTAAGGATTTCTTCAGCAAGGCACTTCCCAACCTTCTTTATTCGTTAATCCTTGTGCAAACCAGTGGGAAAGATGAGTATAATATTATTACTAGGATTTCTCTGAGAATCGAACAGGGTGTAGTATAAAATCAGATTTTGTAAACTCTGTATTTGAGCCCACCAGGGGAAGAAAGTGAAATATAAATCAACTCTTAGTGAATCAGTTAAAAATATGGGCCATTGTTCTCATCTATTTTTAGGAAAGAACACTGGGAGTGAGGTGATATAGAAAAGTTATCTTAATAGATTCACCAAGAAGCATCTCACTCCTCAAGTTCTGACTTCTGATTAAGCTTAGTATGTTTTTGACCAAAACTGTGGCCTAGAAATGACTGCACCATTGTTCTAAGAATGAAAAATAACTACCTGGGAAGAAATTGGGAAATGACCTCCCAGTTCTAAATTCTGTATATAATTCTATATTCATCTCTCAAATTGTTGTGAAACTCTTTCTCAATTTATATATGACTCAAAAATACATCAGAAATTTCACCAAGAACAAAACCTGTTGCCCTTCTCCTCCTGCCCATTCCTTCCATCCATATCCTGGTTCAGCCTGAATTTCTACTCACATAGGCTTGTTGTAAAGGCTTCTCAGGGCTTTCCTATTCTAGCGTTGTTCTTTAAATCTGTGGCAGAGATAGGTCTGCCCACCAGTTGTTTGTGATGCCCACCCACAGGGGTCTTGCTCCCGCAGTGTATCTCCTAGTCAGAGGCTACATTTCCAGGCTCCTGTCACATCCAGGTGAACAGTTCTTACCAAAGGAATGGAAGTAAAGGTGAAGGTGTCACTTCTGGTCTAAGGCAGCTAAGAAGTAGATGGAGCTTCTCTCTAGTCTCTTTCCCCTTCCACTGGTGGGATGCAGATACGCAGAGGCTTTAGGGAACGGCACAGCCACGTGGTTGAAGGAGCTTGGGTCCCTCAATTATCATGTGAAGAAAATTCCCCACCAAACTGGAATGTTGAACATGTTAAACCACGGCAATTTGGGGGTTATTTGTTACAGATATCAGCATTACTTTAGTTAATCCATATGTAATCCATCTAACAATATACTATCAGATTATTCTTTTGTTTGTTTGTTTTTTGTTAATCCTCACCCGAGGATATTTTTTCCATTGATATTTAGAGAGAGTGGAAGGGAGGGAAGAAAAGGGGGAGAGAGAGTCAATTGGTTGCCTCCTGCAGGAACCCCAACTGAGGCCAGGGATCAAACCTGCAACCCAGGTAGGTGCCCTTGACAGGGAATTGAACCTGAGACCCTTTGGTGAGCAGGCAGACACTCCAAACATTGAACCATACCAGCCAGGGCTATAAGGTTATTCTTGATAAAGAATAACTCAAGTACTATTATTTCTCTAACTTATTCGCCCTACCCTAAACATGCACACACACACACACACACACACACACACACACACACGTGTGCACACACATGCACACACACGAAAAATATAAGCAAGCAAACACAAAAATAAATCTTATTGACTTTCTTTTTTTTTATTATTTTTTTTTATTAATTTATTTTTGTTACAGATGTTTCTCCTTTTTTTCCCCATTGACACCCTCCTCCCCATCCCCCCACCCTGTCGCCAGCTTTGTTGTCCATGTCCATCACTTATGCATACATGTGCATAAGTTCTGTGGTTTATCTCTTCCCTCCCCCCCACCCCCTCTCCTGAGGGGTGTCAGTTTATACCCTACTTCCACATCTCTGGGTCTACCCTGTTCCTCAGACTGCTATGTTCATTATATTCCACAAATAAGTGAGATCATGTGATATTTGTCTTTCTCTGCTTGGCTTGTTTCGCTTAGGATAATACTCTCGAGGTCCCTCCACGTCGTCTCAAAGGATAAGAGATCTTTCTTTCTTACAGCTGCATAGTACTCCATTGTGTATATGTACCACAGCTTTTTTATCCATTCATCCACTGATGGACACTTGGGCTGTTTCCAGATCTTAGCTATTGTAAATAGTGCTGCTATGAACATGGGGGTACATGTATTTTTTCTGATTGGTGTTTCAGGCTTCTTAGGGTATATTCCTAGAAGTGGGATCACTGGGTCAAATGGCAATTCAATTTTTAATTTTTTGAGGTAACACCATAGTGTTTTCCACAGTGGCTGCACCAGTCTGCATTCCCACCAGCAGTGTACTGGAGTCCCCTCTTCTCCACACCCTCGCCAACACTTGTTGTTTGATGATTTGTTGATGGTGGCCATTCTGACAGGTGTGAGGTGATACCTCATTGTTGTTTTAATTTGCATCTCTCTGATGATTAGTGATGTTGAGCATTTCTTCATATGTCTCTTAGCCATTTGTATGTCCTTTTTGGAGAGGTGTCTATTTAGTTCCTCTGCCCATTTTTTACTTGGGTTCTTTGTCTTCCTTTTGTTGAGTTGTATGAGCACTCTGTATATTTTGGAAATTAACCCCTTATCTGATGTGTCATTGGCAATTATGCTCTCCCATAGAGTGGGTTCCCTATCTGTTTTGATGGTTGTTTCTTTTGCTGTGCAGAAGCTTTTGAGTTTGATGTAGTCCCATGTGTTCATTTTTCCCTTTGTTTCTGTTGCCTTACGTGATGTATCAGTGAAGATTCTACTGCGTATGATGTCTGAAATTTTGTTGCCTACATTTTCTTCTAGGATTTTTATGGATTCACGAGTCACATTTAAGTCTTTTATCCATTTTGAGTTTATTCTTGTGTGTGGTGTAAGTTGATGGTCTAGTTTCATTTTTTTGCATGTAGCTGTCCAATTTTCCCAACACCATTTATTAAAGAGGCTATCTTTACTCCATTGTATGCTCTTGCCACCTTTGTCAAATATTAATTGAGCATAATGTCTTGGGTCAATTTCCGGATTCTCTGTTCTGTTCCACTGGTCTACATGCCTGTTCTTGTGCCAGTACCAGGCTGTTTTGATTACAGTGGCTTTGTAGTATAAGCTGATATCCGGTATTGTGATCCCACCCACTTTGTCCTTCTTTTTCAAGATTGCTGTGGCTATTCGGGGTCTTTTTTGGTTCCATATGAACTTTTGAAATATTTGTTCTAGTTCTGTGAAATATGTCACTGGTATTTTGATGGGGATTGCATTGAATCTATAGATTGCTTTGGGTAGTATGGACATTTTAATGATGTTAATTCTTCCAATCCATGAACAAGGTATGTGCTTCCACTTTTTTATATCTTCCTCTATTTCTTTTTTCAATATCCTGTAGTTTTCTGCAAATAGGTCCTTTACTTCTTTGGTTAAGTTTATTCCTAGGTATCTTAATTTTTTTGCCGTGATGGTAAATGGTATTGTTTTTTTAGTTTCTCTTTCCGTGAGTTCATCATTGGTGTATAAGAATGCCATTGATTTCTTGACGTTAATTTTGTATCCTGCTACTTTGCCAAATTCATTTATTAAGTCTAGTAGATTTTTGATGGAGTCTTTAGGGTTTTCTATATATAATATCATATCGTCTGCGAATAATGACAGTTTCACTTCTTCCTTTCCAATTTGGATTCCTTTTATTTTTTCTTCATGTCTGATTGCTGTGGCTAAGACTTCCAGTACTATGTTAAATAAGAGTGGCGAAAGTGGGCATCCCTGTTTTGTTCCTGTCCTTAAGGGAAATGTTTTTAGTTTTTGCCCATTGAGTATGATGTTGGCTGTAGGTCTTTCATATATGGCCTTTATTATATCAAGATATGATCCCTCTACTCCCAGATTGCTGAGCGTTTTTATCAGAAATGGGTGCTGGATTTTGTCGAATGCTTTTTCAGCGTCTATTGATATGATCATGTGGTTTTTATCTTTCATTTTGTTTATGTGGTGTATCACATTTATTGATTTGCGAATGTTGAACCAGCCTTGCATCCCTGGGATGAATCCCACTTGGTCATGGTGAATAATTTTTTTGATGTATTGCTGGATCCGATTTGCTAGTATTTTGTTTAGGATTTTGGCATCTACGTTCATCAGGGATATTGGCCTGTAGTTTTCTTTCTTTGCAGTGTCTTTTTCTGGTTTTGGAATTAGGATTATGCTGGCCTCATAAAACGAGTTTGGAAGTCTTCCTTCTTCTTGAATTTTTTGAAATAGTTTGAGGAGAATGGGTGTTAGTTCTTCTTTGAATGTTCGGTAAAACTCCCCCATGAAGCCATCTGGGCCTGGGCTTTTGTTTGCTGGGAGAGTCTTGATTACATCTTCAATTTCCTCAGCTGTTATTGGTCTGTTCAAGTTTTCTATCTCTTCCCGGTCCAGTTTTGGGAGATTATGTGTTTCTAGAAATTTGTCCGTTTCACTTAGATTGTCGAATTTGTTGCCATATAAATGTTCATAGTATTTGCTAACAATCCTTTGTATTTCTGTGGTGTCAGTTGTTACTTCTCCTCTTTCATTTCTGATTTTGTGTATTTGGGTTCTCTCTCTTTGTTTCTTGGTGAGTCTAACTAAGGGTCCATCAATCTTGTTTATCTTTTCAAAAAACCAGCTCTTTGTTTCATTGATCCTTTGAATTGTTTCTCTGGTCTCTATGTTGTTTATTTCTGCTCTGATCTTTACTATTTCCTTCCTTCTATTTGCTCTGGGCTTTTCTTTTTGTTTGCTTTCTAGTTCTTTAAGTTGTGAGGTTAGATAGTCTATTAGAAATTTTTGTTGTTTCTTGAGGTAGGCCTGTAGTGCTATGCACTTCCCTCTCAGAACAGCTTTCGCTGCATCCCATAGATTTAGTGTTGTTGTGTGTTCATTTTCATTGGTTTCCAGGAAGTTTTTAATTTCTTCCTTGATCTCCTCAGTAACCCATTCATTGTTTAATAACATGCTATTTAGCCTCCATGTATTCAAATGCCTTTGCATGTTCTTTTTGCAATTGATTTCTAGTTTCATGCCACTGTGATCTGAGAAGATGCTTGATATGATTTCAATCTTCTTGAACTTGTAGAGACTTCGTTTGTGTCCTAACATGTGGTCTATCTTTGAGAATGTCCCATGTGCACTTGAGAAGAATGTGAATTCTGCAGTTTTGGGGTGTAATTCTCTGTAAATATCTATTAAATCCATTTGGTCTAGTGCTTCGTTTAGAGTCTCTGTTTCCTTGTTAATTTTTTGTCTAGAGGATCTATCCAGTGATGTCAGCGGGGTGTTGAAGTCCCCTGTTATGATTGTATTGCTGTCAATTTCTCCTTTGAAGTCCTCCAGAATATTTTTAATATATTTTGGTGCTCCTATATTCGGTGCATATATGTTTACCAAGGTTATATCTTCCTGTTGGATAGATCCTTTCAATATTATGTAGTGACCTTCTTTGTCTCTAGTAATGGCTTTCGTTTTGAAATCTATTTTATCAGATATGAGTATTGCTACCCCAGCTTTTTTTCCCTTTCCGTTTGCTTGGAAGATTTTTTTCCATCCCTTCACTTTCAGCCTATGTGAGTCTTTTGTTGTGAGGTGGGTCTCTTGTAAACAGCATATATATGGGTCATGCTTTCTTATCCAATCCGCTACTCTGTGTCTTTTTATCAGAGCATTCAATCCATTTACATTTAAGGTGATTATTGATATGTACTTATTTATTGCCATTTTTGTTCAGTGTGGTTCTACTTTCCTTCCTATTTCTTCTACTAATTACAGCAGTCCTTTTAACATTTCTTGCAGTGCTGGTTTGGTGCTAATGTATTCCCTTAGCCCTTTTTTTGTCTGAGAAGCTCTTTATTTGACCTTCTATTTTGAATGACAGCCTTGCTGGGTAGAGTAGTCTTGGATTCAGACCCTTGTTTTTCATGACCTTGATTACTTCATGCCATTCCCTTCTGGCCTGTAGTGTTTCTGTTGAGAAGTCAGCTGTTAACCTGATGGGGGTTCCTTTGTAGGTAACCTGTTGCTTTTCTCTTGCTGCCTTGAGGATTCTCTCTTTGTTTTTAATTTTTGGCATTTTAATTACCATGTGTCTTGGTGTGGGCCTCTTTGGGTTCTTCTTACTTGGGACTCTCTGTGCTTCTTGAACTTGAATACCTTCTTTCTTCACCAAATTAGGGAAGTTTTCTGTCATTATTTCTTCAAATATATTCTCTAACCCTTGCTCATTTTCTTCTTCTTCAGGGACTCCAATGATGCGAATATTATTACGTTTCCAGTTGTCCCACAGTTCTCTTAAGCTGTCTTCCTGTTTTTTCATTGTTTTTTCCTTTTGGTTTTCTGATTGTTTGATTTTTTCTACCCTGTCTTCTAATTCACTGATCCGGTCCTCAGCTTCCTCTACTCTGCTGTTTAGTCCTTCCAATGTGTTCTTCATTTCTGCTATGTCATTCTTCATTTCTTCTTCCTGCTTCTTCATTTCTTCTTGCTGCTTCTTCATTTCCACTTGGTTGGTTTTCAGTGTTTCTATGTCTTTGCTCATGGTGTGGATGTCTTTACTCAAGGTGTTGATGTCCTTACTTATACTGTTGAGCTTCCTCAAGATCATGGCTCTGAATTCTAGCTCTGTTAACTTGCTTAACTCCGTTTCATTTATCTCATCTTCGGTAGAGGTCTCTTGTTCTTTCATTTGGGCTCTGTTTCTTTGTTTCCCCATTTTGGCTATCTCAGTGGTTTTTGGAGCCTGCCAAATTTTCCTGTGGATGTTGGTGTTCTGTTGTTTGTGGCTCCCTCTACTGGGTTTGGATGAGCGTGGGAGGACCCACGTTAAACAGCACCCTGGAGTCTTACTTTCCAGGATATATTTGCAAGCCCAGCAAAGGTTAAGTTATCCTCTAGCTTTTTGCCTAGAGGCTATTAGTTGTGGTTGCTTGAAGAGCCTTGGGTTTTCAGTTGAATGAAAACCTCCCTCAGGTGTTCAGTGTGAGAGGATTTCCAGGGGGTAGGGCAGATGCTAGTAGTTAATGAGCCTCAGTTTGCATTTCAATGGCCCACTAGGGTGTGAATGGATCTCCGAGGGAGGGGCTGCTGCCTCTCCCCAGAGCCCTGGGATGGAGTAAGACGACCAGGCCACAGTCCTGCATGGCCGCAACTCAGCAAAAGCTCTGAGCGCCCTCCAAATCCCAGGTGTTCCCACACAGTTCCAGTCCAGTCCGCCCTCCCTCTGCAGGAGCCCAGGTGAGTGGCTGCGGCTATTTTAGTGCTCTGTCCCGGCTCTGCGCGGTGGAGCCGGCTCGTGCTTTAGCGCTCTGTCCCGGCTCTGCGCGGTGGAGCCGGCTCGGGCTTTAGCGCTCTGTCCCGGCTCTGCGCGGTGGAGCCGGCTCGGGCTTTAACCCCGAGGGCGGGCGCCGCTCCCGGCTAAGGCCGCTGCTGTCCGTGGGCTCCCAGCCCCCCTCTCGCGCCTCCGCAATCCTACCAGGATCGAGTCAGTGTCCCTGGTTGTATCGTCCTCGCAAGCTGCTTTTCTCCTTATTGACTTTCTATTGCCTAATGAAGTCCAGACTTCTTTCCCTGACACTTCATACCTTGACCTAACCTACATTGATCATAATGGCTTGATATGCCACTATTTCTCTATATATCTTCTAGACTACTTTTCCTTCTCCCCAAAAGACCTTGAACTAAGCCCTCCTGACCTTTGGTCATATCATTGCATTTGCTGTGAAGATCTTCTCCCACGGTTTTTGCCATCGAAAACCAATCCATTTGTCAAAGAACAGTTCCAATATCATCCCCTCTAAGAGCCCTTCAGTGAACCCCCAAATTCGAAAGTATCTGCTCCCAAACTACCATAGCACTGTGCCTTGCTTCCCTTTATTTATTCACTCAAATATTTATCAAGTAATTGTTTTGTGTTGAGAAGCACTGTGCTTGTTTCTGAGGATACAAGAGGAGCAAGACAGACTTCAAAGAGATCACAGTCTACTATGGAAGAGACATGTCCATAGCTTTGGTGAAAGCCTAAAATGGCATGAGTGCATGCCCACACAAGAAAAGTACTATACACATGTCAAAAGGGCAACAGTTAATTCAGGGGGAGGAGTCAGTTCTGTCAGATCCAGTTCTAAAATGTTTTTGTAACATGGAGTATGAGAAACAAATGACAGTCCTTTTATTTATTTATTTATTTATTTATTTATTTATTTATTTATTTATTTATTTTTATCCTCACCTGAGGACATTTTTTCATTTTTTGTCCAGATAGAGTGGGAGGGAGAGAGAGGAAGAGAGAAACATCGACGTGAAAGGGACACATCGAGTGGCTGCCACCCGCACGACCAACCAGGGCCGGGGACAAACTGCAACCAAAGTGTACATGCCCTTAGCGGGAATGGAACCCAGGTCTCTCTGGACCGCAGGCCGACGCTCTAACCGCTGAGCCAAACCGGCCAGGGCAATGACAGTCCTTTTAAATGAAAGAAATCATGTATATACTTTAAGATAATGACAAGGAAATCTATCCTAAATTTTAAGACAACAGGTGTGTGGGGGGAATTATCCTTTGGAGGTGGTTAGACCTATCTTTAGAGTGCTCTGGGACCCAATTTCCAACATGGGTAGGGGGTTCCCACAACAACAAATAATTCTCAGACGCCAGCATGGTGTTCAAGAATTCAACTCAATTCTGACACTTTATACCCAGAGATAGCATCAGATTCCACAGGTTAAGGGTGACAACCTCAAACACCAGTCACAAGCCCATGCTGTTACCTGTGCTTCTGACCCACTAGCTATAAATCAGATGTTCCCATGACTCCCTCCTCAGGTTTGATTAATTTGCCAGAGCAGAAAATCAGAGAAACATTTTTCTTACGAGAACACTGGTTTATTATAAAAGGATATAACTCAGAAACAGCCAGATAGAAGAGATGCATCAGCCAAGGGATGCAGAGCTTCCTTGTTCTCTCCGGTGCATCCCTCTGCCAGAACCTCCATGGGTTTACCAGCCCAGGTGCTCTCTGAACCCTTGTGGGTTTTATGGAGGTGTCATTATATAAGCACAGATGATTAAATCATTAGTCATTGGTCATTGATTCAACCTCCAGCCCCTCTCCCCACCCCAGAGGTCTGGGGTGGGACTAAAAGTTTCAACCCTCTAATAACATGGTTGGTTCTCCTGGCAACCAGACCCCATTCTTAGGTGCTTCCAAAAGTCACCTCATTCAAAAGACACCTTTATTACTCTAAACCAGCGATTTTCAACCTTTTTCATCTCATGGCACACATAAGCTAATTACTAAAATTCTGTAGCACACTAAAAAATATGTTTTGATGATCTGACCAAAAAAATAGATATAATTTTGATTCATTCACACCAGATGGTTATTGTGTTGGCTGTTGTCATTTTTTAATTTAACAATCTAAGGGAAAAGAGGTCAGTGCCCCTGATTAAATAGTCAGGTATTGCATGTTTGAAATTTTTTTGTAGCACACTGGTGGTCCAAGGCACACGGTTTGAAAATCACTGATCTAAACACTTAGAAAATTCCAAATGTTTTAGGAGCTGTAAGCCAGGATCTGTAGATGAAGGCTAAATATATATAAGAAATATATTTCTTATAAATCATAATGTTACATCCTAGCAGATAACACATTTTTTTGGTATCCTTCTGGGAAAACAAAACAGCATATACTGAATAAATTATAAATAGTCCTGTCAAAAATAAAAGTCATTATGGCACAAAGCATTTTTATTTCTCCTTTGTCTGGTCTGACCGCCTATGGAGTATTAGAACTGTAATTTTAAACACCAGAATAGAACTATTTTCTGGAAAGAACAAGTTAAAGTTGGATATTCAAAGTGATCCTCTCATGACTATGACAGGACAGAATATACACCTCTTAGATATGGTCACAACCTTTTTAGAAATAAATTTCTCACCTAATGAAATAAGAAATGGGGGGGGGGGGTGATTGTGTATGTAAAGCTTTATTACAGGAAAAAACCCTACAAACAACAAAAATACTTCCCAATGGAAAGCTTGTTATTTAAACTACTGTGTGGTAGTGTATGATTCCAGTCAGTATGTTAAGTGAGCAGCCCAGAAGCAGACTGCCTGGATTTGGATCTCAGCTCTGCTCCTTACAGGAATTTGGGTAAGAGGTTTAACCTCTCTATGCCTTAGTTTCTTCATCTTTATAATGGAGTTAATAATATCATCTGCCCTATAGAATTGTCATGAGATTTAACTAAATGCCAGTGGTGACTAGCATGCAGTAAAAGTATTTAATCATTAGCCTTTGTTATGAAACACTATGCAACCATTAAAAATAAAATTTTTTAGGCTAAAGGAATATCTTAGCCCATAATTGTTTGAAATGTATTGAAATATATTGAAAGCAGAAGACATAATATTACTCAAAGTGAAAAATTTCTGAATTAAAAGTGTATATATATATATATATATATATATATATATATATACACACATATATATACACTTTTAATTATATATATATCTGCTGGAATGCTGAGGGATGTATATAAAAATTATCAGAACTTACCTCTGAACAGTGAAATTGTAGGTGATTTTTTTAATTTGTTCACTTCTGTAGTTTCAAAATGTCCTTAAATTAGCATATAGTATATTTATAAGAAAATAAGAATAAATTATTCAAAAAATTACCTGTCCCAATGTAAAAATTTTTGATGATACCCAAAGATTCAGGGCTAGAAAACTCATGCAATTAAACAATTTTCATAAACCAGATACTTTATTGCTGAAGAATACTCTATTTTTAAATTATAAGAAGCTATTTGGAATATGTGAACATTGACACATCTGACATTTTAGTTAGAAGAAGTGTATTCAAGAAGAATCTGTAGATTGCTTTACATACTCTCTTAAATCACTGAAGTTAAAGCAAAATAAACTCAAATGTACGACAGAAATGTAAAATGTAGGTGGGTTAGGCGTGCAATGGACTTATTTAATGAACACTGGCCATCATCAAAACACTATCTAGCCAGCTGGTATGGCCCAGTGGTTGAGCATTGACCCATGTGCACCAAGAAGTCACTGGTTTGATTCCCGGTCAGGGCACATGCCCAGGTTGTGGGCCAAATCCCCAGAACAGGAGGCAGCCAATTGATGTTCTCTCTCATTGATGCTTCTATCTCTCTCTCCCTCTCCCTTCCTTTCTCTCTAAAATCAATAAAGGGAAAAAAAATTTTTTAAAAAACACAACACTATCTAGAGGGAATTTTTTATTTGAGCTATTTGAATTTTTTACTAAATAGAATAAAGAAAAAGGAGTCTTTTCTAGAGTCTAGTAATAAAAGTTCTTTCAAATAGGTTACCCTAATTAGCCACAAGCATTCAGGAATTTCTTTCTCTGGGATTTTAAAGAAAGACTTTTCTATCCCATCCACCCCCACTGTGAATTGTGAGGCTGCCTAGGCATTAAAGGTACTGCTCACTGTTTTTATTATAAACCTGGTGACTGAATTGTGATGTTTGTGCCTCAAGAAATAAATTAATAACTGTTGCCTGCCTCAAATAAGAATGAATGCTGAGCTATTGACCAAGGCTGCCTTTCCCTGGACTATTCAAGTCAAATTGCTTTTCACGTTTGGGGTGGGTGACACAGCCATTTAATCTTCAGGGTGCTTTCAAATGAACACCCACTGAATTTGTTGGAATTAGAGACATAAATTAGAGTGGGTTTTTTTGTTTTGTTTTGTTTTTTTACGATATCCATTTTCTCTGTTGCCAGGAAGATTTGCTCAGAACAGCCTTCTGAATTTTAAGTATTTTAAGCAAGAGCATTCCTCTTTCTCCAACAAACCAATTTACTGGACCACAAAGCTTTGGGAAAACCTAAGAAATGACAAGCAGAACACAGCTGAGAGCAGACACTACCCAAGAAGTGATTTAGCAGAGGTCTTGAGGATTCATAGCTGTTGAACTCTGTGTAATGAAGTTCTGGGAGATTGAGGGGAACAACAAAGAGATACTGGATGACCACAATTTGTGAAAAAAATCTCTTCTTCCCCTTCTTTTAAAAATAATCCACAGGCACCCAAGCAAAGTACAATTCTGGGACTGTCCAGGGCACTTCAGTCTTTAAAAGCAACTGTTTAGCCTTTTCATTACATTGCTTTGGAAAACAAAGTAAAAATAAAGCAAACAACAACAAAAAAGCCATAATACGTGAAAATTAAAGCAAAAAATGTTTATATGCGATCGCATAAGTTAATGGTGAAAAAAAAAGTCCTGAAAAAATATGTCCTTTGAGGAATCAAATTCCAGCCTAAGAACCCAAATAGTTTATTCATTCTTTCTGTAAATATTATCAGAGTTTTACTATGTACTCAGCATTGCATAAAGCACTGGGAATTCAGAGGTAGTCCAAGTCCTTGTCTTCAAAGACTGGGAAACAGACTAATGAATAAACAAATTCTATAACTTCAGCTATGATACTTACTCTGAAGGAAACTAGGAATTTTAATGCTTGTTTTCATCTGTACTGTTATTTTTTAGGGAACTGTACCATTAGTATCTAGTGTTCTCCTGCCCCTTTAATTAGAATCGTACCTAGTATCGGGTCTAGGAGTATCCAAGAAAGTGTTTGGAAATTGCATTAGTTTCCTGTGGCTGCTGTGATAAATTACCACAAATTTAGTAGCTGAAAGCAGTGCATTTATTATCTCACAGTTTCTGTGGGTCAGGAGTCGAGGTGAGCTTGACTGGGTGTTCTGTGTAGGCTGTGTTCCTTACCGGGGCCTCTGGGAAGCATCCACTTCCCAGCTCATTCAGGTTGTTGGCCAAGTTCAGTTTCTTGCTCTTGTAAGACTTAGGGCCCCATTTTCTTGCTGGTTGTCTGCATTCCTTCTTATTCTTTCCATGTGGCCCTCCAGCAATTGTGGGTTAAGTCCTTTGCATGCCTAGAATTTCTGACTTATGCTACAGCTCTCTGACTTTCTCTTCTGCTCTCAGCCTAGAAAACTCTGTGGTTCAGGGCTCATGTAACTACCGGATAGTCTAGGATCTGTCTTAAGATGTGTAACCTTAATTACATTTGCAAAGTCCCCTTTGCCACATAACATAACATAACATAACATAACATAACATAACAGAACAGAACATATTCACAGGTTCCAAGAAATAGGACATACATCTTTGGGGGAGTCAGGCTGCCTACCAAAGATAAATTACACTATTTTAAACAATGGCTTCTGTTTATTTACCCCTAAAGAATCTGTACCTACTGAGTATGGGCTGTTCTTCTCTTTCTAGGACATCCACTTGGCCAGGAGATTATATGACATGGCCGCTCAAACAAGTCCCGATGCTCACATGCCCGTCTTCTTTGCTCTCATGAAACTGGAAACTGTGCATGTGCTCCGAGATATCCTGTTTTTTAATGTAAGTTTGTCTCAAATAGGTCCCAAATCTCTGAAAAGTCCAGTGAGCAATTTTGGGTGGTGGGATGGGGGGGAAATGCTGGTTCTGAATAGAATGGAAGGCTTGGATTTTTTTTTTTTTTTAACAGAATGTCTCTTCCCAGCAGTTTACAATGAGATGGAAATGGATACAATTGGACAATACCCTTGGACCATACTGGGATTTATTTGCGATTGGCCTAATTGTTGCTGTGCTGATCTACTTGCTTAGAAATCGCTACGGGTAGGATCTGGATCCTAGGAAAACCTGCTCATGGGAACCAGTTCATTCCAAGTCATCCTCACTAAATAAAGAATTTCCTCTTCAAACTCAAGTCTGCTGTGGATTTCCCACATAGGCCAGTGGTGGAAAATGGACAAAGCTTGAGAAATCATTCACTTCCTGCTTAGTTGAGGTGACCACTCAACGGGCACAGGAGACTAGTCACCTACGACTTCATTACAAACTTGTCATCTTGGTGATCTAGTTCTGGGTCAGGGATAAAGACTACCAATTTTTGTGCTATTATACCAACCGTTCAAGTGGACAAATGGGTGTCTTGGCTCCTATAGACATACTGAGGTAGGGAGAAGTACAAGTTCTGGGAGGGCAGGAACACATCCCTCAGCATCTGATAAACACAAAAATTACACATAGGCCCTTTCCTTATGGGATTTATCCTGTGAACCACATCATAAACCTACTGAGCAGAAGCTTCTTGTGGCATGCTGTGCCAGGGGGACCGAGTCAGATTCCTCACCCAGGGGCCTTCTACCAAAGCTCCGTTAGCAACGGGGTAGTAAACGTCATTTGGGGTCTGTCCAACATTGCACACCTCTCTTCCATCCTTCTTTAGAACCATGATATATTTGGTGGAATTCCTTTCAGAGTACCAATAGATGGTACCAGCCTCCTGGGACAGAAGCTAAAGGGTCCGGTACTCAATCTCCTCTGACGTGCAAAGAAGGAGCCCAGGGCTGGGGTCAAGGTGAGCAAGGAGAGTGCAAAAGGGCCATGACTCATGTCAAAGGTCAGGCAGTCTTGAATCTCAGCTCCACAATTCTTTAGCTATTAGACCTCTCTGGGCTTCCGTTTCCTGATCTGCAAAATGGGAAGAATAATACCTTTCTTAGAGAGCTGGTGTGAGAAGTAAATGAGATAACATATGTAAAGGGACTATCACAGGGCCTGGCATCTTGAATGAACTCCATAAATGGTGACTTCTAATACTCTTTAAAAGCTCAAAGCAATTTGGTTGAAATATAAGGACAGCGTATTTGATAACAATCTATGTGGTTTCGCAGCCCTGCAGTCAGTTCTCCAGCCAAAATGCCGGGTGTTTTGGTAAGAAAAGATCCTGTTTGCCTACTTGAAAATCCAGCCTAGGGCAAGAAAAGAGGTATTAGTTATATTGATTAAATGGGAAGCAGAATTAAATGATGGGGAGCACCAGGTTTGGAACAGAACAACCTGGATCTGAGCTCTGGCTCTGTCCCTTGGTACCTCTATGACTTTGGGCATAATTTCTCCAAACATCAGTTTTTCCTCCATAAAATGGGATTAATTTCTACTTCACTGGAGAATTGTGAAGCTTAAATAAACCTAACTTCAAAAGTGCTTTTTAAACATTGCAAATACATATATTTGATCACAAACTAATCTTGGCCTGTCTGAAGTTCAGGTGTTTAGAATTTCCTGGACACAACCCGATTTACTAGAGAGTTCTAGTTCCAAAGGATCTAGACTAATTTACACAAATATACACGGAAGGAGCAGGCATCCAAACCTCAGGTCAGGGCCCAATGGACAGGGCAGCCATGCAGTTATATCTCACAGGTGTCTGGAATGTGAGCACGGCACCGACCAGGAGAAGAGCCA
Source organism: Tadarida brasiliensis (assembly GCA_030848825.1). Lineage (NCBI taxonomy): Eukaryota > Metazoa > Chordata > Mammalia > Chiroptera > Molossidae > Tadarida > Tadarida brasiliensis. Next base: position 35,355,922 of record CM061261.1, on the reverse strand, counting down.
AGGGGAGTGTGGAAGGCGAAGTGGGTGAGACCTGGCACCACGTCTGGATTGAAAATAATAACCTGTGGACTACAGGAAGCTTTTGAAAAAAACGAATCCTCTTTGTAAGTCCCTATTTCCTTCTCCAATTCTTTATTACAATGGAGTAGATGTTCAAGCACATTTTTAAAAAGTCAAGCAACTAGTATTTTTTTCTAGAGCAGGGGTCCACAGTCATTTTATGAGGAACATGTTTTTGGAATTCTATGCTTTTCCCCTAACAGGTATGGCCATGAGTGGCTGGGGAAGAGAGTGAAGAGAAGAGGGAAGCAGGCGCAGTCCCGTCCTGGGAATCCCAGAAAGCCACAGAGAGGAGGGTGTGGGGAGGCTGAGAGGAAGAGAAAGCAACACTGTGGACCACCCCCAACATGCCAGAATCTTGTTTTCTCATTGTATCTTCACAATGAGGCCAGGAGGTAGATATAACCACCTCTTTCACACAAAAGGAAACTGAGGCTAGGGGCAGCTGTGCAATTTGTTAAGAAAAGATCACGTCATAGTCCTGACCGGTTGCTCAGTGGTTAGAGCATCGGCTTGTGGACTGAAGGGTCTTGGGTTCGATTCCCGGTCAAGGGCATATACCTGGGTTGCAGGTTTGAAACCCTAGCCTTGGTTGGGGTCATGTGGGAGGCAACCATTAGATGTGTCTCTCTCACATCAATGTTTCTCTCTCTCCCTCCCACCCTTCCACTCTATCTAAAAATCAATGGAAAAATGTCCTTGGGTGAGGATTAATAATAATAAAAAGAAGATAACATAATAATGTGATTACATAATAATAAATAATGAAGCTAGAATATGAGTCCAGAACTGATTCCAAAATCTGTTCTTTCCTCTATATTACTGTTCCAGTTATCCTTTGATGCTTAACAAACTACTCCAAAGCTTAGTGACTTAAAACAGCAATCCTATATTATATCTCTCATTGTTTATATCCCAGGAAATGGGGCAGGACATGGCTGTGTGATTCTTCTGTTCCACCTGGCATCAACAGAGCTGTTGAGCTGGCAGTTCTAGAAGTGCACGACAGTTTTACTCACACCCCTGGCACCTTGGCAGGGATGGCTGTCAGGCTGGGCTCAGCTCTGAGTGTTGACCAGAATGCCTACATGTCACATGTAACTTCTTCAACAGGTGGACAGAATAGTGGTAATTTTACATGGCAGCTCAGTACTCACTCCCAGAGAGAGTGCTCACAGAGACCCGGGCAAAAGTTGCAGGTTTCCCAAGACCTATCCTGAGAAGTTCTAAATACTGTTCCTGTCACGTTGTATTGGTCATACACTAGACTCCACCTCTCGATGAGAGGAATAGCAAAGACTTGCAGCCATCTTTAACCAACTACAAATATACTGTTTAAAACTCTACCAAGGGTTATGTAAATTTCTGTACAAAAACTGGCAGAAGAAAAATGCAGCTTAGACACCGAGCTGTTTCTCTTCAAACATAGGGTTTGGACAGAATAGTTGATATATTCCTGGCTCTCTTTGTCTTCCCATCTTTCAGATTGAAGACATTCAGGTGTCTGTTTGGAGAGAGGAAAAGATGTCCTCCTCTCTTCCTCAGCCAAGCACACACACATACATACACACACGCATGACTGAAAAATGCTCAATTCTTTCTCTGCTCTGAGTTCAGGTGACAGGTGCTAAGAGATGCAGTATCCAAGGATGACAGGGACTCTCCCCGGGAGCACCCTAGGTGCAGGCTCCACCCTGTGCCTCAGGATTCACACCAGACATGTGCTCCACTGGTGGGAGACATACCCCTAACCCTGTCCACTCCTACTCATCCTCACACATCTTCTCTCCCCAAACCCTAGTGAACCCATCTCCTCTGCCTCATCTTCTGCAACGAAGGTCCTGCTGTTGAGATGTGGCATTCAGCATGCGTTGTTGTCAGAATTCTCTGAACTACAGTTCTGGGGAAAATAGGAAACTCTACATCCTTGAATTGAGGAGTGGGGAAGCTGCCTTCACTGTGGACTAGCTTCTAGATTGAAATGTATGGGGGGGGGATCAGACATCTCTTTTGCAGTGAGATGGTTATTCTCCTGTTAATGTATCTCCTAAACCTTATTGTTAAAAAATAAAATCTGCTCCTTCCCAGCCCTGACGTCACAGGCACTTTCCTACTTAGCAGTAGGAGGTGCCAGGCCCTGGTAATGAAGGTGGGGAAAGCTCTTCCAAACCATACTACTATTCAGAAAGGCTCCGAGAGTTACTAATTAGAGACTTATGGCCTAGAAATTTAATGGCTCTAAATTGTTTTAAATTTTATTTTACATTACAGTTTATCTTATTTTAACGTATATGATTAGAAAACCCAGAAGTCCTATTTTTCCATAAATCTTTACAAGTTATCTGGCCATGAATATTATCTTGACTTTGTTCCATGCTCAGAAACCTCAATGAGATTTGCCTGAAAATTCTTCCAAGTTCTCCCATCACCTTGGACTGCTCCCCCACATCATTTAGCACAGAGAACACATTGACCTACAGCAAATTCATTGACAGTCTCCAAAGACATTTACTCCTAATAGAACCAAAGAGAAAAGTAAGGGAAAGCAGAGCTGGACTGTAACAATATTACATCCCCTTCTTCACAATAAAAGACAATTTGGACCAGACAATGGCTCCTGAGCAATCTGAGGTTGTCGTCATATTAAGAAAACAGGAAGACTTGTGTTCTTGAAACAGCTGTGGGGCCACCATGGGGCCAGGCCCCAGCAAACCAGCCAACTGAACTAGTTGACTGCCCCAGCCAGCCAAAGGCAGCTCTGACTTGGCAAGCAGACAGGCCCCAGGATGAATTTGAGTTGAGCCAAGTAATGTACACATTAACCAAAGATCTGAAACCAAGCAGGAAGGGGGCTGGATGCTGTGGGTTTGAAAGGGCCTCGCTTCAAAAAGCCCCTCACACATTTCAAATCTAAGTGATGTGATTGTTTTAGTGTAGGTTCCCCCAGAAGCTGCCCACAAGACAAGAATTGGAGTGTGACTTGGAATCTCAGGAAACATAAGTAGAAAAGTGAGGAAGTGAGACAAGGAAGCCAGTGCAAGGTGGGTATCAAGCATCTGGAGTTCAATCCCACTGGGAGCTCTCATGTGCACCTCATAGTTATCCCACCCAAGGGACAACTCTCAGCAGTCATTGGTTGAGGGGTGCTCTCAGGAGGGCATTAACTCTCTGCACTTCCAACCCTCCACAGAGGCAGGTGGAGCCAGCAGCAAACCCTGGGCAGACAGATGCAGGTGCTGACAGCCAGCAGCCTTGCCCGCCAATGACAATGGTAGGGCCATGGGGATGGGGGCAGAGGACCAATAGCACCTGCTGCAGTGATGAAGAGCTGCTTTCTGGTCCCTCCTACCCTTCTATTCAGCAAGGTACTGAGCACTTAAAGTGTCGCAAGCACTCTGCAGAGAACCTGGCATATAATAGGGAGAACTGAGTGGTCTCTGCTCTTAGGAAGCTTGCAACAGGTAGCGTAGAAGAGAGAAGACCCCATCATTAAGGCACCCACCATGTGCCAGGTGTTTTCCTAGGCTTAGCTCACTTCATCCTCCCAGACACTCTGTGAGGTGGGATTCTCCTTCCATTTATGGTCACGCCTTGCAACCATCTGATTACTTCCTCAGAATCATATAACCATTAGCAAAGGATATTTAAAAGCAGAATCATGGGGGTTATGATTCCAGCTGATAAACAGTTTCTGTCTCTAAAAGAAATTTAGATGCTAGCAGAGTAAATGGATTGACAAATGTAAGCAGGATGTTGAAAGAACTGCATGCAGTAAATATGCTGTCACTGGCCTGGCTCAGCCTGGGATCCTTGGAGGGTGGGGAAGAGAGTGTGGGAAATGGTCAGTTTCAACCGCTTCCTTCCTTCCCCCACCTTACCTGCCCCTGGCTCCTCTGTGGTTGAAGGGGGGAGTTGATGGCAAAGGTGTGGCTTAAGGAATAGAAAAGAAGGTGCTGGCTCAGCAAGCAATCCTGAGAAGGTTCCTGCTGAGCATGGGTGGTTGCTGCCGACCCCCATGGAGCACTTTCCTGGCTTTTTGTGCAGTCCATGCTGGGAACCTCCTATCTCTGTTTGGGGCATCCTGAAAGCAAAGCCTGAGACAAGGATTCAGGTACATGTAGTTTATTTGAGAGGTGATCCCAGGACTCGGAAGTGAGGGAGTGGGGAAGGATGAAAAGCCATAAAAAAGTGCATTATTGAGGCCATTGCTGTAGGCAATGGGGATTGTTTTACTAAGATCTGAAAAGTTTATAAAATACCTCCCAGAACTGTCCATCTGAAAGACAGGGGGCTCCCTTCTCCATCAGGGTGCATTAACTCCCCCTTCGTTCCTTCTAGGCTGTTTCTCAGAGGCTTTGGGGAAGTCTCCAAGGCAGAAAAAAGACTTGTGCCTTCCCTTAATGTCAGACACAGTTAGCAGGAGTCTGAGGTAATAGGGAAGGGCCCTCCACAGTGGCAACTGAAATCAGGTGAGCAGTGAAAGTATTTGCTTTGCGAGTAAGGCCTCCTGAGGCCCAGGCCCCAGTCATCCATCAGTCCGTCCGCCAGACTCGCTCTGATGGGGCTCCCTATCTGTGGTAGTCCAGGTCCTCATCCCTGAAACACGTGAATGTTAACTTTATAGGTCATAAAAGGACTTTGCAGAAGTGATTCAATTAAGGATCTTGAGATGGAGAGATTATCTTGGATTATCCAGGTGGGCCTCAAATACAATCACAAATGTTAGGAGAAAGGCAGAGCGAGATGAGACGCAGAAGAGGAGGAGGCAATGTGATCACAGAGACAGAGATCGGTGGTGCTGCCACAGGCCAATGAATGCAGGCAGCTACCAGAAGCTAGAAGAGGCAAGTGAACGTGATCTGCCCACACCTTGATTTCACTCATCTGGCCTCCAGAACTGGGAGGACATAAATACCTGTTGTTTTAAGCCATCAATTTTGTAGTGAATGTTAACTGTAGTCCTAGGAGATCGATACAGTGCCCTCTCTGTCGGCAGCTCTGAGCTGGCGCCTTTCCATGTGTCTTTACCTGGCCCCTGAAAAACACACTTTCTTGCCCACACTTAGTGGAAGTGCAGCCAGCTCCAGTGTCTCTTGTTCTCATTTTCTCTCTCTCCACTAGGTGTGTGTCACACCTCACTCCTCTATATACCCCAAACTCCTCCCATTAGCTCTCTTAGGGCCCCTCCTTTGGTTGAAGTTGAGGGGAGAGCTCCCTCTTTCCCTCCCCCATAGGAAATGCAGCATCAATCAGAAAAGTCCCTGCAAGAAAATGTTGCCTTCACTGTCCTATTTCAACCCTTAAATATCCTAGCCTCCACCCTCCACCCCTTTGCAAGTCGACTCAGGACATCCAGCCCCTCAGTTCAGAAAACTGGCTCCTTTTATTCATTCCCAGCCTTTGCGCCTCAGCATAAATCAAGACAGAGTCCTGTTTTATCACCACAAATCCCTGACAATTTTATTATTGAGCAGTGTACTCTGGCCTGGGAGAAAGTGAACAATTCCAGCCCTAGATATGCCAGGAACTAGTGCTGTGGCCTTAGTCAAGTCATTTCACCTCTTCAGGTTAGCCAGTTTCTTTCTCAGGAAAATGGAAGAGTTGGAAGCATCTAGACTCCCAAAGCCACAAAACTATCAGTGGTGTGCACAGGTGCAGCTTCGGAGCTAAGATGGGAGCCCCTACCTGTGCGAAGGGCTCCTTCAGCAAGAATGGATGTTTGTGCCCCACTGAAGGTCTACGGCTTGTAATGGGTTCGAAAAAGTGTTTGCCAACTGTATACCACAGCCGCAGAAGAACACCTGAGGCATCAGAAAGAAAGTTTAATCTTTTTGAAAATTTAGAACCATTACAAAAAAAAAAAACCAGGAAAAAAAGAAAAGAAAAATGGGGTGGGGGTAGAGACATGAGCCTTGGACTTCACATTAAATTCTGCTCCATGTAAGGCTACAGGTTTTCCTGCCACTCAGTCCTTCCTTCATCCGTTCCTCTGCCAGAACAAGTTCGTTTTTCCCATTGAGTGTTTGCTTGTATATGCTTAATATAGGAAAACAATGCACCTTCTCTTAGACACAACCTTTTTATAAGAAAAGGCACCAACCCATAGCAACAATAAATGTACCATTCTAATAATAGCTTGTTATTAATGAGAAAAAAACCATAAAACTAAAAATAGTGATTCCACTAGAACAATTCTGAGGGAAAACAGTCATGTGCTGAACATGCATTTCCAGGGGCACAATCTACCTGAAGCTTTCAAGTTCCCCAGACCCCTCAACTCCAGAAGCTTCTCTTCTCAGGGTCTGCTTCTGGGGAAACCCAAACCAAAACAATCTGAAGACTGTCACATTCTCCAGATAAGGACTTCCTGGCTCAGACATCTTGCCCAAGGTCACCCTGCCGTTAGCGAGAGGTGTAGACTCAAACTCAGAGCCAACCCCTAAGCCAGGGCTCTTTCTTCCGTTCTGTCCTCCGCCTCATTATTTTATTGTCAAATATAGCTTTCCAAGTAATATCTATTATTATTTTTCATTTCCCCATTAAAAATATTAAAGTAGAAAAAGTTAAGATGTATATGTGCTTCTTTTGAAAAATTCTTTCTATCATGTTTCAAAGCATCGTAGAGGAAAGCTTGCCAACATCCAAAATTCCAAAAGGCATTAATCTTGCCATGGGATTCACTGATGACTCAAAATGGAATGAGAAATCTTGTGATAAATCAATACTATTGACCAACACTATTACGATTGTTCTCTGAGCTACACCGACTTTCCACACCATCTGATTTTCTCTCCTATTGTCTCCACTCTAGGTAAATACACTTTCCAAAGATTGCTCCCTTTCCAGATGGACAGTGTATGTAGTGGATACCATCAGAGTCCCACCCATGCCCCCTCAGCCAGTCTGGGATCACCTGCACCTTCCACAGACAGTCACCTGCCGTCTATGGCTTCCTACCTCAAGCACCAGCATTTCCCTGGCCTAGGAGGATCTCTGGCTACAAGAGCAGTGTTGGCCGCACAGGGCAGGCTGGAGTGCAGGGAGTTCACGTTCCCAAGGAACAGAAATTCCTGCTTCCTTGTCCCTTGGTGGGCTGAATCAGAGTATTTTCTGTAGAGTCTCTCAGAAAGTGTCCAGCAGGATTGAGCCCCAGTTGTCCACGGTAGGGACCTGCTCATTAACACATTTTTATTGACTTTCCTCTCTTCCACTTTTTTATCAGCTTTCCTCCCTTCCACTTTTCCACTCCTTCACCTTCCCACTCCCTCTCCAAATAAACCACCGGTACTCAAATTCTTGTCTCTGAATGTGCTTTTGGGAAAACCTAAAATAAGAGAGAGAGTAATGAAAAATCACATAAAGTATACCAGAAGACACAGAGATAAATAACAACCAAGCTGGGAATAAAGAACTATCTATTTGTAGATGGTACACTCTCTGGGAGCAGGGATCATTTTTTGTTCGACCTTGCATCTGTAGTACCTAGCACTGTCCGTCCACATAATTGGCCTCAAATACTTGTTAAATGGGTGAATTCATTAATTCAGAAGGACTGCTAGCTCTTCCCTGAGGTTCTTCAAACGTTTAAGATGACAAGTTATCTTAATTAATGCCAAAGAAAAGACTGGGATTATAAAAGAGGAATGTGAAATGATGTAAAGATTTAAACAATCACCTCTAAGATATGAATAAATACAAAAATATTAATATATCTTGTGTTGGAATAGGAAGATGACAAAATATAGAGATGTTAATTTTCCCTAAATGAATCTTTAAATACAATATATTCTTAATATTAATACCAGCAGGGTGCTTTATAACCTAGGCAAGTTACTTCCCAAGTTTATAAGAAATAGCAAGGATCGTTCTGGAAAAGAACAGAAATAAGAAATGGGAGCATTACTGAAACATCTATCTCTTAGTGGCTCTTCCTTGATAACATTAAAGTTTTGAAATTACCATTTGTAAAGATCTAAGTTCTTAGACAAGGAACACTCTTCACCAGATGGTCTAAGGAAGAAGGACAGAGAGTTTTAAAAAACTTTTTTTTATTGATTTGAGAGAGAGAGAAAAAGAGAGAAACATTGATTTGTTGTTCTGTTCATTCATGCATTCATTGGTTGAATCTTGTATGTGCCCTTACCGGGGATCAAACCCTCAACTTTGGCATATCTGGATGATGCTCTAACCAACTGAGCTAGCCCAGCAGGACTGGACAGAGGGTTTATCCTTCTAGTATTCATTCATTCATTTATTCACCATATGTTTCCCAAGAGCCTACTCAGTGTAAGCCACTTGTCACTGCATAGAATTGCCTTTTATTATGTAAGTAAGAACTACTATGTGTAAACACTTAGGACAGTGCCTGGCCCATAGGAAGCACTCTGGGTTATCTACTACAACCTTAATTCATTAATTTTAAAATTTCTTTCCAAATTTTAACATTTCCAAAATTAGGATACATTCAAAATGAATAGCACTTAGATTTGAAGAAATCCTGTATTATTATTTGTTCTGCTCCACTTGACGGGAGGCCCTGAATGGCTGAGGCTCTTTCACCACCTGACACCATGGCTGAGACCTCATAGGAGCCCAGTGAATTGGTGAAATGGTTGCAAAAAGGAAAGAAGCCTTCCCCAGGGGCACCCCCACCCCCACCACATGCAAACTGCATGTCACCTCTCGCCTCCAAACTCCCGAGGCGCTTCATTCAGTCAGACCTCTTTTCTGGCATTTCTCATATTCTACCTGGAACTGCAGTTGAGCGCTTATGTTACCGTACGCCACTGAAATGAAGGCATGGTCCCGGCATTAGTTATCTGAGGATCGTCATGCCAGTGCCTGCACTGTGTCTCAAAGTACTTTTGGTTGCAAGAAAATAGCCAATGTCAGCTTCAGAGTGGTCTCCAGTCAGCCCAGCTGGGAGCTTTGTGAGGGCAGCGGTAAGTCCTTCTCATCTCTAGGTACTCAGTGCCTCAGTAAGTACTGCATGATGAACTTGTCCTTTCTTCACCCCATCCCAGTCTGCCACAGCTTTCCTCTCCAGCACAATCCCATCAGGAAATGCACAACTCGTATGTTTTATAACCAACACAGCAGCAGAATCCTTCAAAATTCTTGACTACGACAGAAGAAAGGCTAAAATGGGGTCTGTCTGGGATTCATCGTTTTTTCTCCTTAGGAAAGTTGTTGCTCTGGAGCAGAGTCTATTGCTTTTAAAACTCCCAAAGCCAAATTAAACCAGAATGTCTGGGGCTGGAGCCAGACAGCAGTATTTTGTTCTCAACATGCAAGCCAGGTTGAAGTTTACCTGCAATACAGAAATTGGTTCCAAACAAGTTCAGTGTAAGGGGTATTTCTGGCTTTTGCAAAGGACTCAATACCAAAGGCCCTTGGGACACAGAGCTGCCCTAGGGACCTGGACAAAGTTCACTGGCCACACTTCAGAACTCTACTTGCTGTGTAGGGGAGGCAGGGCTGCTGGGCCCTAGCTCTGCAGGGGTTGTGTGAATGACATCAAGCCTGCCACAGGTCTCTGAACAAGACTTTGGAACACCTAGTTCCAGGCCTGTCTCCCCACCACCAGCTAGTGACCTCAGGCCAGGCAGTCTCTCTGTGGGACTGTTTCCTTAACTACAAAACAAGGTTACGCTGTAGCTCATAAAGTTTCATAATTCCAATCAAGTCTCTAACGTGAAAATTAAGATCTGCAACAGACAAATGTTCCTAAGTCTTTTCATGTGTGGCAAGGATAGAATTAATTTTTAGGCTGTGAGATTTTAATTCTTAAACTTTTTTTTTTTTTTGCCACCTAAATAATTTCATCCAGTATTTGTGCCTATGTTTTGCTATGGGAACATTTTTTTGTGGTGTGTGCTTGTGTGAAATGAGTTATCCTAACTTGCATTTCATTAATCAGGAAATAATGTTTAGGTAAAGATAAAGTGCTTCTAAAAAAAGCAAAGAACATTTGATCGTCACCTAACAGAGCATCAGAACAAATCTCTTATATTTGAGAGCTACTTGGATTTTTGCATAGAGGTAAAACAGCTGTCTGAGGTCTTGTGACTTACTCCTTTCAAAAAGAGACAGCGACTTTAAGCAGTATCTGCATGAGCAAGAGCACATTTTATGTAGGACAAATGGTAAGCAAGCTTCACAGCAGTCAATAGTTGAGAGCATCTCTAAAATCTATTCTGTTTAGAATAATAATAGCTACTATATCATGCTTATTATGTGCCAGGCACTGTTCTAACCCAATGTATTATTAACTCATTTGAGCTTCACAACTGCCTTCCTGGGAGGATACTGTGTCATCTTCTCCCTCTTACAGAAGAGATTAAAACTGGGGTCAAGTAACTTTTCCAAGGCCACACAGCCAGGACAACCTGCTTTGGAGTCCTTCTCTTAACCACTGCACTGGACTGCCTTGAGGAAGTTTATAAACAATTTTGCAGGTGTGCGGATTCTGATAACTGAATGTAGGGTTTCCCGAAACTATTCAAATTATTTAACGTCTCTACAACGCCTAGCATTTGTGCAAGCTTTATGTTTCCCAAAACTGGTTCAAGGTCTTGCAAGGTGCTTCCTGACAGCTTACTGGGTCATTAGGTCTGAAAGAAGTCATAACATATAGGTTCTTTCAGCAGATTAACTACATAAGCATATGAAAGGTCTAAAAAGTCTTAAAGGAAAGATACCATTTAATTCTGTTTAACCCACCCAGATTTTCAAACCACATTTACCTTTGGAAACTCTTCCTGTCCCTCTCCTCCAACACCTATTAACATTTAATTAAAGAGATACCACACCAGATATGTAAGGCATCTTATGAGCTTGGCTTTCTAAGCCTAAGAAATAAGTATCACACTTTTTCTCTGCTAAGCATTATACCAGTGCTTCTAAGAATGACTTGTTGCATAGCAGATGAGTAACCTATGCAAGGTAAGCTAGTTAGTGGTGGAAAGGAGATTCAATGGGAGGGTCTGATTTCACTAATCGCTCTACTGGGCCACCCTGGTATCTAATGACAGCTGGACATCTAGCCTGGACTCAAGACCTACCGTTCCAGGGTGCAACGCCCAGTCTAGCTCTGTTGCAGGCCCTGCTTTGACCTCACATGATAGTTCTAATCTTGTTCTTGAGGACCAGTCCTGTCCCTGTTTCCCAGTACCAGCAGGTATATTCCTGTCCCATTATCCATGTCCAACTGTTTTGCTTGATACCCAGATTCCACGGGAGTAAGAATCTAGCTTGAGTCCAAATCCAGTGGCTGATCCTAAGAATTTGCAGCTGAATGTGCCCGAGGCCAACAGCCTGTCTTTCCAACCTCCTGCTGTTTGCCATGCTCACAGGGACCCCCTCCCCCCATCTGCCTGGCAGTGACTCAACCTGGGCCTTCCTGCTGCTGATGGAACCCTGGTTGTAGCAGTGCCACTTCCCAAGGAGCTGAACATTTAGCTGAGGAGGAAGAACTCATAGATGAGAAACCACGTAAAAAGTGCTAAAGGAGATGAAACTAAAAAATTCAAGAAGGCCTGGGACAAGAAAGCAAGATGAGCTTGAGCTGGATTTAAAGAATGCCTGAGCTTAGCAGGAAAGAGATGAAGACTTTGGAGGGCAGGCAGCTCCACTGGGGCACACTCAAGCACAGGGCTGGGCAAGTGTTGGAGACAGTCAATGGAATCATCTGTCTGGTTCCCACACACCGGTTGGGGCATACAACGGTTATGGCAGGAGGGAAAACAGAGGGAAAGACTGATAGTTCATAGAAGGCTTTGACCTCTAGGAGAAGGCAGCGTAGCCCTGGCTGGTGCCGCTCCGTGGTTAGAGCATCGGCTCATGCCCCAAAGGGTTGCAGGTTCGATTCCTGATCAAGGGCACATACCTAGGTTGCAGGTTCAATCCCTGGCCCCGGTTGGGGTGTGTATAGAAGGCAACCAATCGATGTGTCTCTCTCACATCAATCTCGCTCTCTTTCTTTCTCTCTCTCTCCCCTCCACCTCCTCCTCCCGCCCTTTCTTCCACTGTCTCTAAAAATCAATGAAAAAAATATCGTCAGGTGAGGATTAACAAAAACAATTTAAAAAGGCAGCATAATAAAACTGTTATTGCACTAGCTTTGTCACACATAGGACTGACGTCTCTTGCTGACTGCCATTCCATTTATGTGACCTAGGAGAACTTACCTCTCTAGGCCTGTTTCCTCATGAAAAATGGGGATAATAATACTAATATCTACCTTAGAGGGAGCTGTGAGAATGAAATGAAATGAAATGAAAATGCACACTGCCTGGCAAGAGTATAGCACATGCCTAGCTGCTAAAGGAGGGCTTCACCTGCTCGTGACACCGTAGGACGGGTTAATTGAAGCTGCCTTTGAGTATTCAACTGGCTTCTCAAGAATGTTGCTGACAACCTGATTTAGAGATCCCAAAGGGCTTTCATGTCTACTTCTTCACTCGGTCCTCCAGCCACCTGAAGCCTGAGCATTTCCTTCTCAGGTGCAACCTGTGCTCAGGACATTGTCCCCTAGACAAGTAACTGGGGGCTTCTGCAAAATTCAGGAATACTTACCAAATGCTAAATGCTTGGTACCTATGAGAAAATGACATCTTCCGTGGAAATTGTAGAAGGCAGTCCATGCTGCATATTTTAGGATATGGAACCCTCATTGTGGCCCAGAAACTTACAGCAATAATGCATTCTGGACCACTTTGTGGATTAGGGGACCCAAGGCAAATCACACTGCATACACCTGCTCTAACCTTATCCCCAAAACATCAACATGGAGTCTGAGAAATTGTAGATAGGAAGGGAAAACTGTTCCTTTTGCCTTGAAACCCAGGTCCTAGGATCAGACTGAATGCTGCCAAGATCATCCTGCCCAGTGACTCACAGCCATTTTCCTACCATAATATGATGGAGGGATCTCCCATGCTTCCCTCAGAGTCAGGGGCTCCTATGGCCATGTTCATTGACCAAAAGGAGGAAGGTGGAGACATTTTGTTTGGAAAACTCGAGGGACTTGGAAGGTAGGCCTGTGGCCTCCTTTGAGACTGAGCACCAAACCTGTAATTTTCGATGAAAATCCTGAGGTCAGAGAGATGCAGCTGGCCACCAGCAGGGCCAGGACTAAACCCAGATCACCTGACTCCCAGTCCTTGCCCTTCCCTCTATTTCTCGTGTTTGTTTCGCCAAGAGTTGGCATGTCCTGTGGAGTTTTCTTCCCGCAATCCCCCATTCTCAGTCCAAGGGAAAGCACAGCTCAGACTGGAACTGCCGATCGTTCTGCAGGGCTGGCTCTGACACAACTAGAACCGGCAGCCTGAGCACTCGCCCAGGAGGTGTCTGGAGATTGGACGGGCATTTGCTACCTTGAAAGTGCAGGCCGTTTACCTTGGCCTTGTTTCAGCCATGGCTAGTAAGACAGGATCAACTCTGGCTTTTAAAAAGCCCCCCTTTCCAGAACATGGTGCACACCTGTGAGTCTTATAACAAGTGCAATGTCAACGGTCCATCCTGATAATTAGCTGTGAGCCACCCAACAGCTAAGGCAGAAGGGAAGCGACTGAGGAAAACGTGCAGTTGCTTAGCTCACTGAATTCTCAAGGTCAGAGCATTCTCAAGGTCAGAGCATTCTCAAGTTCTCTGGTTTCATGTTGGACCAGCCCCAGTCAGGCTTCCAGAGAATTGATCCTAATAGTCCTAGGAAGTGTAATTTGAGGCCTACTAAATGTACCTTGGGAAGTTAGATCTATTTTGAGATACCATGGACTCAAACCTCAAGGTAAGAGTACTTCAGGTCCAGTTTTCCCTGAGAACAAGTGTAATATAGTAGTTTATGTTGACTTGACATAATTTCAAATAAGCAAGCTATGTTCTATACTTAAAGTACCAACTTGGTATATCCTGGGCACCCAACTTTTTCCAAAGAGAGCAAATTAGTTATATTGCTGTGTTAACAAATTACTCCAAACAAAGTGGCTTACATACAAACATTGTATTATCTCAGTTTCCATGGATCAGAAATTTAGGGGTGGCTTATCTGGGTGGTTCCAGCTCAGGGTCTCATGAGTTAGCCATCAAGGTGTCAGCGAGGATCAGTCATCTGAGAGACTGGGGCTGGAAGGTCTGCTTCCGAGAGGGCTGGCTCCCGTGGCCGTGGCGGTCCCTCACCCCAGGTCCCTCCGCTGCGCTGCCTGAGCGCCCTCAGGCAAGGGCAGCTGCTTTCCCAGTGTGACCTGACAGAGCAAGGAGGCAGCAGCGCCTCTCATCACCACACTCTTTCACGTCCATGTTCTGTTTGTTGAAGGATGTCACCAAATTCAGCCCATACTCAAAGGGAGAACAAGAAAGCTCCACATTTTATTTTTATATTTGAAATATTAGTTTATTTCTTTTATTCCTTTTTATTGAATGTATTGGGGTGACACTAAGTTAAGCTCTACCTTTTAGACAGAAGCATATCAAAAAATGTGTGGATAGATTTTAGAACCACCACCAACACCAAAGCATTATTTCCTTATCTGTTAACAACTTACCAGTGACCACAGCACCTTCCATTATTTTCAAATTAATATTTTAAACCAACAAGATAAATATCTGTCAAGGATCCAGGCAGAGAATTCAAGTATATCGATTTCTGGGAGGGCAGGTCCACTTAGGGTAAGTTTCTTGAAGATATACTTCACATTATTGATGATAACAATAATAAAACACCCCCAACTCTAACTCCAAAAGTTTGTAACATCTCTTCTTAGGCAAAAGAGCTAAAATAACTTATGAGGAAATAATAATCACTGCACCAGGTATCCTTATTTTTCCCAGATATCAATTAATATTCATTTCTTTCCTACAAGAAGCCAATCCTTGGTAAAATACTTTTATCTCTCCTTACTTAAGGGATATATACTGAGTATAAAAACTACATGTCTGCAATACAGGCCATACTGTTTCCACCTAGTGGATAAAAGTGGTACTAAAAGGGGTTGAAAACAAAACTTGCTGCATAGATATTCATGTGTTAACCCTTCTGTAAGTGTAACTTTTAACAATTATATCACATAACTGATGTCCGTGGGTAGCTTCCATCTCAACAAATCCTGCAAAAGCTCCTTCTATGAAGCAAACACTCTTGTTCATAAATATACATTTTTATGTACACTGTCACCTCTGGAATTCTGCAGGCCAACAACCTGGAACATCGCTAAAGACCAGGAAATAATCCAGTCTCCCAGCAGCCGACCGATAACCCAGTGTCCACACAGTGAAGCCTGTTAAAGCGACAACTGAACGAGCCTGGCACGTGGACCTCAATCCTCGTTTGCTAAGGAAACCAATAAAGCCCACGCATTTTACTCCAAAGCAGTCCTCCCAGAGCCTGTTCCTCTTCCCTACCTTACACACTACTTGTAGAAAACTTCCAATCTGAACTCTGACCTTACAGCAGGTCAGAAAGGACAAGAGGAAGTGACCTAGAATGTTCACTTTTGTATTGAGATTGACAACGAACAACTAAGTGTTGGAAAATACACAACAAACCGCATCAATCTTGGGGCCAGTCAGTGCAGAAACAAGCAAGGCAGTACAACCTGAGTTTATGACAACAACCGTGGAGTTATAAAGAAACAGTTATGTTCCACACACTGTTTAAGAATCTGACATATTGCCCTGGCCGGTTTGGCTCAGCGGTTGAAGCGTCGGCCTGTGGACCAGAGAGTCCCGGGTTCGGTTCCCGCTAGGGGTATATACCAAAAAAAAAAAAAAAAAATGTGACATATTTTAGAAACATTTAAAAAAAATTTTTTTTTCTTCTTATTGATTTTAGAGAGGAGGAGAGAGGGAGAAATAGAAACATCAATGAGAGAGAACATCGACTGGTCGCCTCCTACATGCCCCCCACTGGGGATTTGGCCCACAACCTGGGCATGTGCCCTGACCGGGAATAGAACTGGCGACCTCTTGGTGCATGGGTCGACACTCAACCACTGAGCTACACTGGCCGGGTTGGAAACATTTTTTGATAAGACATTTTTAAAAGTTTTATTGCTTAAAAGGATGAGTTCAGAAAAATAAATTTCCTGAAGGTTACAAATAATTAAAGCTTACTTCTTCAAGCAGACATTAACTTAAAAAATAATTTTACTATTGTTACTCATATTAAAATAAGTTTACTACTGTCACCCATGTTAAACAATAAGTGTCCTCAATTGTGTTAATTTTTCTTTATTTATTTAATTTTACTGATTGATTTTAGAGAGAGAGGAAGAGAGAAACAGATTTGTTGTTCCCCTTATCTATGCATTCATTGGTTGATTCTTGTAAGTGCCCTCACAGGGATCGAACCCGCAACCTTGGCGTACTGGGACAGCACTCCAACCAACTGAGCTATCTGGCCAGGGCTTTCCTTTATTTTTTAAAAACAACGAGCTTATTTTTGAGATAGCTCAGTGCAGATTCCTCCCAGTCCCACCACCATCATCCACATATTCACCGTTGGCATGAAATAAACAAAAGTTAATATCCTTGGTAAAAACTTCACGGTTTATAGAAAGATAAAAAATAAAAAGTATAAATCTCCCTCCTAGTTTCCATCTACCACCTGCACCCGACAGACATTCAAACCCGATGACAGTCCCTTTCCTCAGCTGCAACCACTTATGTTTGCACTTTTCAAAAGCAAACAGATATGAATGTCTACAAACACACGTCCTCCAGGAAACACAGACAACATGGACTTTTTCTGTTCCCCAGTCACCAGTCTGTACTTTAATACACAGGGTTTTTTTATTTTCGTCTCCCTTTAAATTCTGAAAATTAAGCTAAAAGAGTCTTTTCCAAATTCTACTTCCTAGGTATTCTTTTCCTTTGTGTTAAAAACAAAATAAAGCTACTAAGAATATCTCAACTTCTAATATCGATGAATCTCTTAACTAAAGAGAGCAAGAATAGTAATTTCTTTTTCTCTTACAAAACTTTGGCTTTTTAACTGTAACTTAGTCTTCCAAAGGGTATGTTTTTCACATAACTTAATTCAATTCCAATGTAATGGAATATCTGTAAGTACTATGCTATGTACAGGGTGAGACACAGCCCCTCCCCAGGAAGAGCTTGGTGCTTGTACGGTGGAGGGAGGGAAGGCAGACGGGAGAGAAGCACAGACTGTGAATAACTTACTAAGGCTGAAGAAGAGGCTGGGACCATGTCTGGTCAAGTGAAAAGGACAGCAAAGTGCTCGCCAGTGACTGGTGAAAACAAACTCAGCACCTACTCGTGTGCTTTTCAGCTTCCTCCCTGCTTCCTTCTTATGGCCCCCTTCTTCCCTGCACTGTGCTGTCTGAGCTTAAATGCTTCCAAATAATTCTGATCACCACTAGTGGATTTGGATGACAATAACAGTGCCAGAGGCCCGACATGACAAAGGAAGGTCAAACAACAAACAGCCCACTTTTCATCATCGTGCAGACACTTTTATATGTGATTTTGCCTCCTTAATTATCCTAAGGGGGGCCATGGGGGTCGCACCCAGATCCTGGAGGTAAAAAATAAGTAAGATTAGAGTTCTGATGCTTTTAAAAAAGTTGGGGAAGGATCCAATAAAGATACTCTTTGAAGTAAAAAACTATGTAATAGCTCTGGAGAGTACACAAACCTCCGCTCTCTTCATGACAGTGTGACAAATAATTTTGGCTTAAGTATCTTACAACAGTCATTACAAAAAGTCTCTTTTTATTCTCAATGAGCCAGAACTCTAGAAGAATCTACCAGCTTGTCTGTCTCCTTATTCCCATTGCTATGGTTCTGTATAGAAACAACAGAAGATCAGGAGAGATACAAATGTCAGCGTGTGCAATGTTTTTCCAACAAGTCAGCAATTATGTGCACATACTTGGGGATGTTTTTTAGAGAAATATCTTCTTGCTTTGGGCTGGATCTGCAAATATGGCACTCAAATCACTAGATAATCGTATCTACATGAAAACAGAAACCATGTGCAACTAAAATGGTTACTAAATATAGTGTTAGGTTATTCTAATTATTTGAAAAGTCTGTTAGCAAATAGCTAATATATTGCTTCTTGCTTCAAATATTATATATATATATATATAGTTTCTAATTTATCTTTACTATTGAAAGTATTACAGATGTGTCCCTCTTTCCCCCATTGACCCCCTCCTCCTCACTCCTGCCCCACCCCTGCCTTCACCGCACTATTATCTGTGTCCATTGGTTATGCATAAATGCATATCAGTTCTCCGGTTTATCTCTTCCTGCCCCCTCGCCCATCCCCTTCCCTCTGAGGTTCGTCAGTCTGTTCCCTGCTTCCATTTCTCTGGATCCATTAGATGTGAAAGTTACCCATCTCTGATGAAAATTCTGGACTACATTAACATAGAATAAAATATTTATTGTGATTTTTTCCCCGGTGACGTAAGGCTGTTTATTTTTCCTAGCTCTCCAAATGACACAGTTGCAGAACCCCTTTCAGCAGGTCTTGCCTGAAAATAATGATAAAGATGAGATATTAGAAATAGATAAATATGTAGTCCTAACTGAATCCCTTAATGCTATCTTATATTAAAAAACATCCCCCACCTTAAGTAAATAAACAATAAAAAGCAAATGGAAACATAAATCCACTAAGAAAAGTGATTTGTCTTACTGTTACCTGTGAATCATGGTATTTCCATCCTATCATGTAATAGATCTGATATGTGGCAGGTACTGAACCATCCTCATTTCTGTACATTTCTATAAAGACAAGTAAAAGTTAAAGTCTGAAAAAAAAACACCAGTAGGAAAAATAATCTGCTCAACGAAAGTCATGTCCTCCAAAGAGAAATGGATCATCGCAGGATTCTGAAAATACCTCCCGTGAAAAATCCTCCACACTTGAGAAGCTGACAGTAGGGAAAGAGTAGGGACTGTTTGGACTGAGATGTGGAGCTACAGGATCTGTGTTCTGAAGGAAGGACAAGAAATCTGATGGTGCCTTAACAGGAAAGGAAAAGGCACTGGCAACTTTAAGAGGTAAGTATGACAGGGTCCACGTTCCTCAGTGAGTCATGGTAGCGGCCGGCCGGCTCCCTTACCTCTGTACACCGCGGCAGCCGCCAGCATCGTGTCCCGGTGCAGGAGAGCTTTTCTATTCCATGCACAGTTACTCTCACCCATACCTAAAAATACACTACAGGCAGTTTGAGATAATACAGCAAATGACCTCAACAGCTCAGTCGATACCACAGACTTACCCTGATCTCATCCAACAGTATACAATTCTCTAATAGTCATGTAAAATAATTTAAATAATCTCATTTTACTTTCAGAATGTAGTGAGGCTTTTTAGTGACTCTAAGGCAAAACTATCTGAAGCTTCTGAATATTCAGACACGTGAAGAGTCAAATTTTAGGAGGCCAGCCCTGTAGCACACTTTACTTGCCAACAATGATCTAAAGTGAGCCGTTGGACCCTGGCAAGGTGGCTCAGTTGGTTGGAGCGTCATCCCGTACACCAAAAGGCTGCAGGTTCAATTCCCGATCAGGGTACATATCTAGGTTTTGGGTTTGATCTTAGGCCTGGGTGTGTATGGGAGGCAACGGATCAATGTTTTTCTCTCTCTCTCTCTCCTCTCTCTAAAATCAATAAACATATCCTCAGGTGAAGATTACAAATAATAATAAAAAAGTGAGCCAGTTGGGCAAAAAGTAAAGTTAGTGGCCCTCCAGGTGAGTCACCAAGAGTTAGCAAGTGCCTTTCAAAGGATGCCACATTTTATGCCCCTTTCAGCTGCTCTTCAAAGGAGGGCAGGACACTGCTACAATGCCTCATTCCTTCTAAGCCATAAATATAATGATTATGAAACTTGGAAAAGGGCTTTGAGACTCATTAGATAATACCAAAGTTAACGTGTTTTCAGATTTTACAATACTTTATTAATTCCAGATTAGGAAAAAAATTAGGTGTATTCTTTTTTTTTAAATTCTCACCCTAGGATATTTTTCCATTTATCTTCAGATAGAGTGGGAAGGAGGGAAGGGAGGAGGGGGGGAGGAGGAGGGAGAGAGAGAGGGGGAGGGAGAGAGAGAGAGAGAGAGAGAGAGAGAGAGAGAGAGACATCGACTTGAGAGAGACACATCAATTGGTTGCCTCCTGCATGACCCCAACCAGGGCCGGGGACTGAACCACAACGGAGGTACATGCCCTTGACTGGAATCGAACCCGTGACTCTTTGGTCCATGGGCCAATGCTTTTAACTGTCGAGCCAAAACGGCCAGGGCTAGGTGCATTCTTTTCAGGGGCACTTTACTTAATGTTTTAAAATGTATTTTTAGATTTCTTTCTTTTAAGTTGATAGCTAAAAGCTATATTTGATTTTTCTTTATGCATATGCTTAAACAAAATTACTGTGAAAGGCTACATTTTAGACTAATCTTCAAAATTCAAAGAATTTCAAAAGTAAAAATCCTTTATATTTATTCTCTATATACTACATGACTAGAAATCAGTTTCTTGGTTTTGTTTTTCGACTTTCACAAAAGAAACTAATAAACTTTTCAATATCAATGTTCTTTATTAGTTTCAAAATAATAATCTCCCAAGTTTTCAATGGCCTTATTGAAAACAATCAACAAATCAGCTGTAATAAGTAAATCTTTTTCTTCTCTCCAATTCTAAGAGGCTCCTATTATTCCCTAAAATAATGAATCTCTAATACTAAAAGCAAGGTCCCGCATCCTGTGAGTATAACAGTGCCAATTCATGAAGAACAACAGACAAACAAATCAGTGGATTAATCATCATGGAAAAAAGGTGGATCTTATTCTTGCTGTCATGAAGCAGCTAGATGACCTTAGAGCAATTGCTCTAGGTCTTTAAGGTAGTCAGACTAGAGGATCTCTAAGGCTTCCAATGCTAACATTTTGGACCCATTACATAATCTAATTTAAAAACATTCCCCTACATAGTGAGCATCAACTATATCAAGAGACCAGGGGGAAACTGGGACCAGGGAGAAGCAGAAGAGTCTACTGCGGATGATGGCTGTGGTGCTTTCATTTCTGCTTAACTTCCCTTTGCCATGACCCATTAGATAATAGGCAGCACCAATGAAAAATAGGTTTAACACTTCTAGATAATTGCCTTCTAAATATTAGGATACACTAATATCTAGGATATACTAATTACTTTTATAATATAATAATTATATAATAATTACTAATTATTTAGGATATAATAATTACTATTAGGATATACTAATTAAGATTACAAGGCATAATGCTCTTTCTGAAGGTCTGACCTAGGTCTAACCTAGGCGGAACGCTCTTTCTGGTACAGAATTCAGGAGCACTGCTGTACGGTTCAGTCAGTAACTCTGTGGCGAGGCCCACCCTCCTCTCACAAGGGACGTGCACACCATCCTGAACATACTTCTCCTTGCAGAAGCACTGTGATGGGGCACAAAGAGTCTAGACTGGGATCATAATCCCAGTTCTGACCCTTCCATAACCTGAGCAAAGTCATTTAACCTTTATGAAACTCAGTTTTGATCTTCAAAATGGAATGATAACACTTCATAATGCATCCTGATGGACCTTTTCTGAAGACCACCTAGGAAACATATCTGGGGACTTCTGACCAGCTCTGGACTTTAGCATAACAGAAAAATCTGGAAGGGGTAACTGTTTAAGACTCTCACAGTGTTTTTAAGGTTAAGTTCAACTATTTATAAAAAAAAGATCTAATTTAATCTGGTTTACTAGGAACAATATTGAGTATTGTCTAAAAAAATAAATAAATAACTGAACTTACCTTAAAACTACTGTGAAAGCCTCCAAAACTTTTCGTGCATTCATCGCTGATATACAACTTGTTTTGTAAAATTAGGTCAACATTCTCGACTTTTTTCTGTGAATTAATAATAATGGCAGCTTAAATGAGCAACACCACAACCATCAAGAAAAAAGTATAATGCAATGTAAAATAGCAAAAACCAATTTGAAGGGAGCACCATCTTCCAGTCTTCAAAACTGCACACCTGGAAGTCTCCCAAGCTTCTCCCCTCCTCCTTTCATCCCTTACCACTTCTTCCTATCTCAGCTGCCTCTGCCCTTTCATCGGGAGGGGTTTAAGTCCTGGCTCTACCACTTACTAAATACATCACTCATGAGCAAGTCATTTCTCTCTGTGCCTCAATTTCCTCATGCAGAACAAGAGAGGTCAAGTTAACTATGCTAGCTCTAGTCTTACTTTCCTCATAAAATATGCTCATAAACAACACTGGAGGGTGAGCCCTCTGACACACTAATCTGATTGTCTCTTCTCTGTGCAAAATTCTTCCAAGACTACCAGGCTCACCTTATAAAATTTAAAAGCCTCTGATGGACTATTCTGTATCATTTTCCATTATCTCTCCATTCTACATGTTCAAGTAATATTGAGTTTCTGTACAGTCCTTAATTAGAGAAATGTGTATCCTCTTACATCTCTGTGTCTTTATACAGGCCGCTTCCTTGGCCTGGAATGCAGTGCCACCCTCGCCCCAAACCTGCACCCACCTCTTAGGTGCTGCCTCTTCTGCAAAAGCATCCCTGACTCCCTAAGAAAATTCAGGGACTTTTTCTCGTTTCTCCCAGCATAGTAAAAAAGAACCATCTCATTTTAAGCTAAATACAGATATCTGACTATCTCTGTCTCTCTACTAGAGCATAAGCTCCCTGACAGCAGGAACTGTGTGTTTCCATCACCAGCTCAGTGGTTGGCACACTGTAGATGCTCAATAAATGGCGAGTGAATAAAAATCAACCAGCTGCCCTGGTCAGTTTGGCTCAGCGGTTAGAGCGTTGGCCTGCAGACCAAATGGTCGTGGGTTCAATTCCCAGTCAAGGGCACGTACCTGGGCTGCAAGTTTGATCCTGGGCCCCAGTCAGGGTGGTGCAGGAGGCAACCAATCAATGTGTCTTTCTCACATTGATGTTTCTCTCTCGTTCCCTCCTTCCACTCCATCAAAAAAATCAATGGAAAAAATATCCTCAGGTGAGGATTGACAACAACAAATAAATAAATAAAAACATTAAAAAAAGAAAAAAAAATCAACCAGTTAATGTTTGTATCTACTGTGTTAAATATCACTTTTGCAAGTTATCTTTAAATAATTCCTCCTAATCTAAGGATAGGAAAAATCTAAGACTAAAACACATGATTTGTGTGTAAAAGACTTTACAGCAAAAATAAGCACTAGCAAAGTCTCTTAAAGGTGAATAAAAGGCAACAGTTTCTCAAAATAATGACCAATTTAAAATCTAGGTTATTAACTGGAGGGGGCGCGAGGCAACCTTCTCATGACTGGAAATGTTTTATACCTTCCTTTGGATGATGGTTAAAAATGCAAGCAGCTGTATACTTAAGATTAGTGCATTTTACTGAACATCGATCTAGCTTTAATAGAAAAAACACACACAGATCAAGTACACAGTATGGGACTATGGATTCATATAACTCCAGACTTAGTGTGACCTTGGACAAGATGCTTAACATCTTGATGTCTCAATTTGCTCATCTGTAAAATTAGGATACTGGGAAATCTCAAAGAACTGCACCTGGCACAGAGTAAGTACTATATTTTCAAGTCAGTGGGCTGCAACCCCTTCAACTAATAGGTCTAATTTCTAGTCTCTCTTTTTCTTTCCTGAAATGAATCATGAGCACAGCATTTATTGTATAGCAGAACAAAAATAAATGCTGTATTTGAAAACTATTTTTATCATTACAGTCTGAACAATAAATTACCAGCACACCATCACATCTCAAGCTTTCAGGAGAAGGGGCTCCATAATCAAATCAGGGGGAGCCAAGTGTTTGGTTCAATGCTCAGGGGGGAGTGTGTGATTTAATGGTTCCTGTCACCTTCGGCTGCACATTAAGGCTGCCAGGCCCTGTACTGAAGTATAATGAATAAAGAGTGACTACTATAGTAAGTTTTCAGCTACACATCTTTCCCCTTGTAATTATCAAAGGAGGCTGGACAATGGCTAAAATGGACCTGGCCATGGCCGGTTTGGTTCAGCGGTTGGAGCGTCGGCCTTCGGACCAGAGAGGCCTGGGTTCGGCTCCTGCTAAGGGCACGTACCTCGGTTGCAGTTCGTCCCCGGCCCTGGTTGGGGTCGATGTGTCTCTCTCATCGATGTTTCTCTCTCTTCCTTCCTCTCTCCCTCCCACTCTATCTCAAGATAAATGCAAAAATGTCCTCAGGTGAGGATAAAAAAATAAAATAAAATGGACCTGTTACAAATGGGCTACAAGAGGCAGCTAAGAGAGTTCCAGTGCAGGAGTCAAGGAGGCACGAGGCTGGCAGCTAATTCTTCCACTAGGAGGAGAGTGTTATCTTCAGGCCTCCTTTTTCTCACTTGTAACACAAAGATGAAGTTACCAGAGGGCTATTGAGAGAAGCAAGTGCAATAATGCTCACAAAAAACTATAAATCTGTAAACAAAGCATTTATTTTTATAATCCTTTTACTTTAAATCACCTTTAATTTTTCAGGATCCAGATTATGGCTCCCTTGGGTAAATGTAGCTCTGGTTTCACAAAACACAACTTTAATCCATTCAGCTTCCCCCATTCATCAAAATTGTTTATGCCATTTATGTAACAAAAAATGTCAAACCTCACAAATTCTCACTGGGGTTAAGTTGAGGCTGTCCTTTGAGAAAATCATGTTTCCAGTAGCCCTCAGCGATAGATGTGTATTTTGGCATACCTCACCTCTTTCATGGTTGGGGCAGGGTCTGTGTCTGTGCAGCTGCTCAAAGCGCCTTCCAGGCCATCACTTCTCTACCCTGTTAAAAACCTGTGCCCTGCTGAGACCCACACCGTGCGGCTGTAGCCCTCCCCCACTCCTGTCTGCTGTCAGACATCAGGCTCCCAGGCCCTCCTTTCATTCATCCAAGGGTATGTCACCTGGTTCAATTTCCCTCTGTACCCCAAGTCCTACCACCACCACAGGTGACTTCAATGTTAATAACCAACCGTCAAGTACCATGGCCTCTAAGATTTTTTAGTCTCCTCACCACTAATGGACTTCTCCATCACACCTATAACATGTTCCAAAATAATCCATTCAAATATTCCATTTTCTGACCATATCCTCCTGTCCTGCAAACATGTTCAGGTATTTCAACCATAATCCTTTTCTGGCCGCCTTGGGATCACTTGTGCCTGTCTCCTCAACTTTTCCCCATCCATTAGCTTGTTCTATTTTCTTTCAAATGATCTTTCCTTCCAGCTTAGATTCTTTGGCCTATTATTTCAATTACACTTTTGGAATTTTAAAAAATTTTTCAATTACAGTAGACATTCAATATTATATTAGTTTCAGGTGTACAGCATAGTGATTAGACATTTATATAGTTTAAGAAATAATCCCCCCAATAATTCTAGTATCCACCTGGCATCATACAGAGTTATTACAATATTATTCACTATATTCCCTAAGCTGTACTTTACATCCCATAACTAGTTTGTAACTACCAATCTGTACTTCTTAATCCCTTCACCTTTTTTACCCAGCCCCCTACCCTCCTCTGGGAATTATCTTTGCTTTTGTCTTTTTGTCACTCTCAAATAGCAAAGTCCCAACCTAAACTAATTTAGCTATCTGTTTTGTGTCTGGTGTTGTTGGAGAAAGTCACAGATGTGTCTGACCAACTTCAAATGTACCTTTCAAATTCTATTAACTTTCCCTGATCAATTCATCTTCCTATTCTCTACAATGACTACTTCAAATGGTCTCCACTCAATTGTCAAACTTCTGACCCTTTCATTCTCAGTATACAACACTACTTTCTGTTTGACAAATAAAACAGACCCATTAGATGGGAACTTACTGCTATCAAACATAAATGCCTATGGTAGCAGAGTGGGTGGAAGCTATACTACCTCTTCCCAGTATAGCCAAACTGGATTTACAACTCAATTACAGATCACTCAACCTGATAACCAACTGAAGACAAGCTGAGCAGAAGTCTCATAACCAAGCATCTACAGAAGTCACACTGAGACTGGTAAAAAGGACAGAGATGCAGAAAGGGCTAGCCCCACACTCACATGTGGCGGTTGAGAATCCAGAGGGATATCTCAGCTGCAAAGGTCCCTCCTGAGCAGTGAGGGGTCTCAACTCCATGTGGGGTCCCCAGCCTGGAGCACCAGAACCAGGAAGGGGAGCTCACATAACACATGACATGAAAACCAGCTGGGATTCTGTCCATCAGGGAGAAACAGGAGCCTGTGAGAAACCCAGGTGCCCTCTTAAAGAGCCAGCACACAAAATCTCGTTTTCAGCCACTCACCTGGGGCTCAGGCGGAGGGAAGGCGACCCAGAGCAAACTGGAGTCATGCAGAGAGGAACTGGGTTGTGTGGCCCCAAGGAGAGAACTGAAGGGTCTGCCGCCAAGGTCCCTGTGCTGAGTCCCTCTCCCACATCGCCCACAGATGCCATCTTCCCTGGGTCAAGCACTCCTATCCATACAGCACCAGCATGAGGGAGTGCACTGACCTCGTTCTTCTTACTCCCAGAAGCTCCATCCTGCTGAGCTTGCACCCTGCAGAAAACTCTGCTGGCTGCATCCAGCTTTGGCCCGCGCTGCACTCTGCCTTGAGGAACTATTAAGGGCATTCAGATGAACCCAGGAATTGTCGGAGACTCAGGCAGACACTGGTTGTGTGGCCCTGGAGCGGGGGTCTTTTCCCTGGCCCTACGAACCTGACTGGCCCTGACCCACAACAGGAAACATACTAGCCCCCTCCTTCCGACTCCCAGTGGCCCCGCACTGCCAAGATCACACCCTGCAGAAAAGTCTACTGGTTGCACTCAGTCTGAACCTCAGTGTGAAATTTCTTGGGGAGCTCTTGTCAGAGACTTGGACAGACTGACTTGTGTGGCTCTGGAGCAGGGGCCATTTTTCCCATCCCTGCTTCCCTGTCCCCTAATAGGAGATCCACAAACCCCACACTCCAAGTAGCCCTGCTCTACTGAGCTCACACATTATGGAGGAGACTGCAGGCTATGGTCAGCGTGGGCCCACTCTATAGACTTTTTTTGGAAAGCTCTCAAGGAAATCCAAGCAACATCAGGGGGTGGCAGCACACATGCAGAGGTGGATCTCAGGGTACACTAGGCTTTTTCCTGACCTGCCCCTGGGCTCGAAGCTGGTGGAAGCCCACGTTAGTACACAGAATGGCCCCTCCCATGCATACCCAGGCTCAGCAGAGGCAGCCATAAACTGCTGATTGCTTGCTAGCTCCAGAAAGGTAGCCCAAGGTGGGTTACAGTCAGCATCTGACATTGACCTGCAGTGAAGTCCCTCAAGAGGACTCTGAACCAACACAACAGGTGGCAAGCTTCAGACTACACCAGAGCATGCCTCAATAAGCCACACAAGTGGCACACCCAAAGGAAGATCCTGGCAGGCACAAGATCCTACTGGAGCCAATTCCACTTTGGGGGGAGGTCAGCCCCCACACAGCAGCTCATACACTGTGGTTGAGGTTGATTCTCATAGTCAGCCAGCCTTAGGATCAACCCCACCCACAGACGGGCCAACAGAAATCAAGACTCAACAAGAGGGTTAACATAACCCCCACAAGGAACATTCCTGGAGCACCTAGCTAAGGTGATCAGGGAGACTGCACCACTGAGCTCCATAAGACACCTACTACATAAGGCCAATATAGCAAGATTGGGAGAATAGCAGATCTACCTAACACCCAGAAACAAATATAAAGAGGCAGCCAAAATGGAGAGACAAAGAAACATGACCCAAGTGAAAGAACAGAAGCAATCCCCAGAAAAAGAAATAAATGAAATGGAGGCAACCAAGCTACCAGATGCAGAGTTCAAAACAATGATTATATAAGGATGCTCAAGAAACTTAGGGGAAGAACGGATGATCTCAGTGAGAACTTCAAAGAGATAGTAAGCATAAAAAAGGACAAAGAAATCATAAAAAAGAAACGGTCGAAAATGAATCCAATACCTGAAATGAGGAATACACTTGAAGGAATCAACAGTAGGTTAGATGAAGCAGAGGATTGAATAAGCGAATTAGAGGACAAGATAGCAAAAAACACCCAAACAGAGCAGAAAAAACAAACAAATAAACAAACAAAAAAAAAAACCCAACAAACTGAGGGAAGTCTAAGGGACCTTTGGGACAATAACAAGTGTAACAATATCTGCATGATAGTGGTACCAGAAGGAGAGGAGAAGAGAGAGAACAAGGCATTGAGAACCTATTTGAGGACATAATGGCTAAAATCTTCCCTAACCTACTAAAGTAAAAAGACACACCTGTCCATAGAGTTCCAAACAAAATGAACCCAAAGAGGACCACACCTAGACATAACATAATTAAAAAGGCAAAAGTTAAAGACAGAGAGAGAATCTTAAAAGCAGCAAGAAAAAGATAGTGACCTATAAGGGAGCTCCCATAAGACTTTCAGCTGATTTTTTTAAATTGTATCAATATGTACATTTTTATATTAAATTTATTGGGGTGACATCAGTTGATAGAGTTATATGGCTTTCAGGTATACAATTCTGTGATGTATCATATCTATATATTGCATTATGTGCCCACCACATATTCTTTACCATTTATAACCAACCCCTCACCCCTTTCCCTCTAGAAGTAAACAAAAATCATAAATGCCTATGTCCATTGGAACTATCCCTCTTCCCTTCCTTTTATATCTGCCCCCCTCCCCCTTTCCAAGGTCAGTCCTCCCCCAGCCTTTGCATCACATCCCCTTCCACTTTCTCAGGTACCTGACATATCAATTATCCCTTCTCTATCTTCTACAGGCACGTCTATGAAAGCACTTAGATTCTTCCAGTCAGCAGTTAAACAAATTTAAGCCTTAAGACAAAACAAAATTAAAAATCTCACCCCATGTCCTATTCTTCTCTTCTCCTCTGACACCTGTAACCTGTCCATCTCCTTTTTCTTTTTCACAAACATCTTGAGGTAATAGTAGATATTGCTGTCCTTACCTTCCACTTAGTCCTCAACCAACCATTATTTCTACCCCTATCACTCCAACAAAAGAAATCTTATCATGGTCACCATAATCTTCTTGTTCCTAAATCTAATGGACTTTCTTTTCAGTCCATACCTCATTTCTCAAAATCACTGCATGCTTTTGAGGGCTCCTTTTGTTTTAAACTATTTAGGTTCTCTTTGTTTTGAACTTTCCCTTGGTTTAGACAATACGAAACTTTTCTGTTGTCTCTCCTTACCACCTTGCTAGATGTTCTTTCTTGGTCTCTTTGTAGGCTCATCATATATTTTTTTTTAATTTAATTTATTTTTGTTACAAATGTTTCTCCTTTTACCCCACTGACAGCCTCTTCCCGTTCCCGCACCCCCCCCCCCCAGCATTGTTGTCTGTGTCCATTGGTTATGCTTATATGCATAAGTTCTTTGGTTTATCTCTTCCCTCCCCCCACCTCCTCCTCTGAAGTTTGTTAGTCTGAACCCTACTTCTATGTCTCTGGGTCTATTTTGTTCATCATCTTATTTTGTTCATTATATTCAACAAGTAAGTGAGATCATGTGATACTTGTCTTTCTCTGACTGTCTTATTTCACTTAGCATAATACTCTCCAGATCCCTCCATGTCGTCTCAAAGGATAAGAGATCTTTCTTTCTTACAGCTGCATAGTATTCCATTGTGTATATGTACCACAGCTTTTTTATCCACTCATCCTTTTATGTGGTCACTATATGTTAGATTCCTAAAGGCTCAGTATCAGGCCACTTTCTCTTCTCACTCATGCTCTCCCCCTAAGGCAATTGCTTCAAATACCACCTATTCATAAATGAATCACAATTTTTTAACCAACCACCTACTTGACATCACCTCTTAGATATTTTAAAACCACTTCAAAGCCAACATATCTAAATGTGAACTTGATGTCCAGCTGGTGTGGCTCAGTGGTTGAGTGTTGACCCATACACCAAGAGGTCGCCAGTTCAATTCCCAGTCAGGGCACATGCAGGAGGTGGCCAATAGATGTTTCTATCTCTCTCTCCCTCTCCCTTCCTCTCTCTCTAAAAAGAATTTTTTTAAAATAAATAAATAAATGTGAACTCAAAAGCTGTCCCTGCCCATACTTGGTCTTCTACTGTTTCCAGATGAAGGGCACCATCTATCTGATTATGTGAGCTAAAAACTCAGTAGTTATGTTTCTTTTTTTTTAAATCCTCACCAGAGGATAGTCTTCCACAGATCTCCAGATAGAATGGAAGGGAAGGAGGGAGGGAGGGAAAGAGAGAAACATTGATGTGAGAGAGACACATCAATTGGTTGCCTCCCGCATGATCCCAACTGGGGATGGGGATTGAACCTGCAACCCAGGTACATGCCCTTGGCTAGAATTGAACCCAAAACCCTTCAGTCCTCAGGCCAATGCTCCAACCACTGAGCCAAACTGGCCAGGGCATCAGTAGTTATGTTTCAAATGTCACTCTCCTTCATCAGATCACATGTAATCCATCAGCAAGAACTGTCAAATTTACCTCCTAAATATCTCTAGAATCCATTCACTTCTCTTCATCTCCCCTACCACCGCCTTAGTCCAAACTATCATCATTTCTCACAGAGCTTTACTGCACTATCTCTCCCTAATAGTTTTTTTTTTTATCCTCACCCGAGGACATTTTTTGCATTTATCTTCAGATAGAGCGGGAGAGAGAGAGGGAGGAAGAGAGAGAGAAAAACATCAATGCGAGAGAGACACATCGAGTGGTTGCCACCCACACGACCCCAACTGGGGCCGGGGACAAACTACAACCAAGTATATGCCCTCAGCGGAAACTGAACCCGGGACTCTCTTATCTGCAGGCCAACGCTCTAACCGCTGAGCCAAACCAGCCAGGGCTCTCCCTAATAGTTTATTTGCCAATCTATTCTTTTCAAAATATAAATCTGATATTTGAACCCCATCCCTCAAAGGGCATTTTAAGATAAAGATAAACCATCTTAACAAGAACTGTAAGACTTTACTGCATGGTCTCTGGCACCCATTTACCCACCAATTTAATCACTTAACTCTTTTTATTGCTACCTGTTTTCTAGCCAAAATGCCCTTCTTTCAGTTCTTACCATGCTCTTTCTTGCAATAGGGCCTTTGCACATGCTCTTCTCCTGACCTGGGACTCACTTCCCTCCCCTCTTCATCTAGTTAACTCATCTTCTCTTTTTATAGCATAATCACCACTTCTTCAGACAAGACTTTGTTGACTCTCTCACACCAAGACCCATCCCCTTGACAAACCCCAATCCTACACTAACCCCAACTACCTGCTTTTATGTGCCTGGACCTGAGTTGCCAACTGTTGCTAAAGAAAGTCACTGATGTGTTCTACCATTCTCAAATGCACCATTCAAGAAAGTCTTGCCATCCTTTTACAGGCAGCCATAGCACTGTGTAACTCTACTTCAAAGCACTTACCACAATTCTAGTTTAACATTTATCTTTGTGGCAGGTGCCTGATGTCTACCTCATCCATTTTATATCATAAGTTCCATAAAGACAGCCTGTTTTCTTACTGATGCATCCCTAGTGCTTAGTCCCAGTGCTTGCCATAGTATGGGCTCTAAAACTATGACTCTCAAATGGAGTCTGAAAATGCTTTAAAATGCCTTACCTTGTAAATCTTCCATCAATTCAAACATTCCAGGATAGTTAACTTGAATTTCATCAGTGTCCTATTTAAAAAGAAAAAGAAATAGTCATTTGACATTCATCACCCAAAAAATCCAGATTCAGAAGAAGGCCACAGCCCTGGCCGGTTTGGCTCAGCGGTTAGAGCATTGGCCCGCGGACCCAAGAGTCCTGGGTTTGGTTCCCACTAAGGGCACATACCTCGGTTGCAGTTTGTCCCTGACTCCAGTTGGGGTCGTGTCGGTGGCAACCACTCGATGTGTCTCTCTCACATCGATGTTTCTCTCTCTTTCTTCCTTCCTCTCTCCCTCCTGCTCTATCTGAAGATAAATGCAAAAATGTCCTCGGGTGAGGCCCAAGTGTCCATCAGTGGACGAATGGATAAAAATGCTATGGTACATATACACAATGGAGTACTATGCAGCTATAAGAAAGAAAGATCTCTTATCCTTTGAGACGACATGGGAGGACCTGGAAACTATTATCCTAAGCGAAACAAGCCAAGCAGAGAAAGACAAATATCATATGATCTCACTTATTTCTGGAATATAATGAACATAACAGTCTGAGGAACAGGGTAGTCCCAGAGATGTGGAAGTAGGGTACAGACTGACAATTGCCAGAAGAGGGGGTGGGGAAGGGGAGCGATGAACCACAGAACTTGTACGCATGTACTCATAACCAATGGACATGGACAAAAAAACTGGGGACGGGGCGGGGAGGGAGGGGGAGGAGGGTGTCAATGGGGGGAAAAGGAGAAACATCTGTAACAAAAGTAAATTAATAAAATAAAAAAATTTAAAAAAAAAGAAGTCCACAGAGATTACCCAGACCAATCTCTTGTGGTAAGCAGGAATCTTCTTATAATATTCTTCACAAATGTCATCTGGCTTATGCTTGATTTATGATTATTTCAAATTGCAGAATAAATATTTGCCATTTTAAGGGAACTCATACTAAAACTCCATCAACTGGTTCTAGTTCTTTCTCTGGGAACAACACAGAATAAGTCTATTCGGTACTCTGCCAACTATTACCTTCGTCAAATCTAAAAACTTTGCCAGGACACTGTAGGGGAGCAGAATTTCACCCCCAAAATATGTTTCTTTGGCACAAGGATTATTTTAGGCTGATTATTTTTAAAAACCAAAAGGCTCCAGAAAAGCTTCTTACCTTAGTTGCCTAAAATAATTTTGATAAAGGGCCTGGTTCCGGAAGAACACTATCACCAGAGGAATCTACAAAGAATATGGGCTAGGTGTGGTAGGGGAAGTTTGGCAGGACTTGAAGATCAAGGACCTCTCTGTGTCCCACTTTCTATACATGGCATAGCAAACATTTGTTTACCAAGCATTTGTTTTGCCACCTCCATGTAAATTGCCCTCCTCTCCTCTGAAGTCTCAGAATCCTAATCCTTCTCTTTAGTTTAGAACGGTATATAAACCCCAGTTGCCTGACTGTCTGTGGGCCCCATATGCTTTTGGAGGTCCAGTACATAGGAAATTAAATTTTATTTTCTCCTGTTAATCTGTCTCATGTCAATATAAATCTTAGGCCAGTCAGAAGAACCTAGAATAGAGGATACCTTTTTCCTCCCCAACACCACCATAATTTTTTAGGGGGAGGGGTTAGTCTTCTAGACAAAAATTAATAGATCCTTACATATTCTCACTACATTTCTCTGTACATAGTTAATATCAATCCCTCTCTTAAAATGTGGTACCCAGTATCAAGTCAAATAGGTTCATCTCCCAAGATATTTTCATTCTATTTCTAGTAATGCAGCAATATTGCACTGGCTCGGTTAGGAAATGGGCACACCGCTGAGACATACAGCTTATTTCTCAAATAAACTTGTAGGCAATGATGCCCCATTCTTTATGAAGCTCGATACAGGAGTTTATTATTGGTACAGTGACAGAGACTACTGATGTTCCCAAATGTCCAGATGATCCTTGACAACTTTCCGACACCAAACAGGCATTTCCTCTGACCAAAGAAAAGGGGGAGGAGGCAAGGTAATAAAGAGCTGGTGAGTCTTTCCCAGGCCATCTCTTCTGCTCTGGTGACTTAGAAGATTCAAAGGCCAGACAGCACAACTATAAGATGGAGATGAGCAGCCAAAAAGCATGGGGCTGTGATGTAATAAAATTGTGTTAACCACTAAGCTGTAGAAGCTTGTCTGTATTGGAAACTAGCCCTAAATACAGTGCATCTACTTTTTTTTTTTTCAAATTTGAATAAAAATGCTGCATGTATCCCAAACTTACCTTATTTGCACTAACTACTTTTGAAATACCTAGATCTTTTTGTGCTCTTTAACTTCATCTGTGTTGCCTATTCCTCCCAATTTTAGACTTTAATGTTGCACAGAATCAAGTACAAAGCCTAAAAGAACACTTATCAAAAACATCCATTCTAATTCTTAAATGTAAAACAAAATGACCAGCTACTTTTATTTTAAACCTTAGAGATACAAAACAAAGCATAAGCCAGAATTCACATACACTGGTGAACAGGCATGTAACTTGATGCTACCTTTTGGAGAGTAACTTGACCTATCTGCCAAATTTCAAATGCACAGATCCTTTGACCCAGCAATTCCATTGCTAGAAATTGACCTGACAGATGTGCCAAGATTATGTAAAAGGAAATTCATTACAGTTCTGTGTGAAAGAGTTAAAAAAACACACAAAACCACCAAAAAACAAAATGGAAACAAGTTCAATGTCCATTAATAGAGTACTGGTTAAATAAATTAAAGCATATCTATTTAATGAAATACTATACAGCTGTTAAAAAAGAATGCAGTATGTATATGTTTGTAGGGGAAGATCTCCAAGATGTTATTGAATAAAAAACAATAATCAAGAGCGCAATATAGAAAAAGAGCAAAAGAGTATGTGTGTATATACATATATAGTTGCACATGTCGGTTTTACAGGACATAATTGTATTTGAGTCTATGAGGAAAAATTGTTCTGAAAGGATGTATAAGACAGTCGATAAAGGTTGTCTTTGGGGAGAGGGACAGGGTATCAGAAGTCAGGAGAGGAAACTTTTTTTCACTTTAGACCTGCTCTATATTTATTGCATTCTCTCTATTTAAACATTTTTTATTTCCTTTTTTTTTTAATCCTCATCCGAGGATATTTTTTTATTATTGATTTTAGAGGGTGAGGGAGAGAGAAACATTGATGTGAGAAAGAAACATTGATCAGTTGCCTCCCACAGGCACCGACTGGGGATCAAACCTGCAACCTAGGTATATGCTCTAGCCACAAATCAAACCCGCAACCTTTTGGTGCACCAGATGACGCTCCAACCAACTGAGGCACCTGGCCAGGGCTTCCTTTTTTTTTTTTTCAAAGATATGCATGGATCAGGTTGTGCATGCACTTTTTAATAAGACCGTCTCTGGGTAATCCATTTCTTCTATATATTTTTCTACATTAAGAAACTATTTTTAAAAAGAGATCCTAAGATTAAAACCAAAATTTCTTCCAAGCTGAAATGCAGCCATTAAGCAATATCCTTTGAAAACTATTCTTCAATGAAACAAACTAAAGCACTATCTCCATCTCAAAGAGTACCACAATAGCTTTATCAAAGGCCTTATTCAAATTAAGATGGACCATATCTGCATTTTCTCTAGTCTTGTGACTCTATTCTAAAAGGAAATGAGCTTCATTTAGAATGTCAACTGACACTGAAAATAATTCACTAAGAGGGTCAT
Organism: Tadarida brasiliensis; assembly: GCA_030848825.1. NCBI lineage: Eukaryota > Metazoa > Chordata > Mammalia > Chiroptera > Molossidae > Tadarida > Tadarida brasiliensis. Next base: position 35,320,402 of record CM061261.1, on the reverse strand, counting down.
ATAAATATAAACATATTTGGTTTATAAAGTATTTGGTTTTAATTTAACTTGATTTCATTTAAAAATAGGAAACCATTGCAGTATAAAAGCAATATATCTAATGTTGTATGCAACATAAACCTGTGTAATTGATTATATAAAAGCTTTTTTGGATTTTTTTTTAGAAAATGAATTAGAGTACAATATTAATATAGCAGTTTAGAGACAGTGTATATGTCTCAAGGAACAAATTTATAGATTTATTATTGAATCAGCAACTCTCTAATTTTATAAACTATAAAGAAGATTCAACACCAATATTTTTGTAATGTTTAAGTCATTCAGTTCATATTTGGAAAAGAATATGGAAGGCATTCTGAATTAACAGATTTCCCAATTAACTGAAATGTAGGCTATGATATCAGGTTAAGCATTTTTAATAGAAATCTTTCTAAAACGCACAATCCACCTGACAACCATAGAAAACCGCACTGATTAACATAACTATAACATAGCAATATGGGAGGCAATTCTTAAGAGGGCGAACTGTAAATATAATCTTTTCCTTATTATAAATAAAATAAATACTAGAGATTGATGCTTTAAACCAGTGGATTCCAATCTATTTCAGTCACAGTCCTCTCTCAAGATCTGATGAAAACTACGGGTCCCCGTTCTTTACATATGAACAACGTGGACACTCTAAAGCAGCGGTTCTCAACCTGTGGGTCATGACCTCTTTGGGAGTCGAACGACCCTTTCACAGAGGTCGCCTAAGACCACCGGAAAACACATATTTCCGATGGCGATTCATAACAGTAGCAAAATTACAGTTATGAAGTAGCAACGAAAATAATTTTATGGTTGGGGGTCACTACAGCATTAGGAACTGTATTAAAGGGTCGCGGCATTAGGAAGGTTGAGAACCACTGCTAAAGTTTACTGACAGGCCCTTTACAAATCAAAGAAAATCAGGAAGGGATTTCTGTTTTTTTCACTATTTCCAAAATACCTACAATAGTGCCTGGCACAGAGAAGGTACTCAATACATGTTTGTTGTAAGATTGAATAAATAAATAAAAACACGACACAAGGATAGTCCTTTCAGAATTGTTTCTATTGGCAAAAAAACCAACAACAAAAAAAATGGAACAAACCTAAATGTTGTTCATGAGGGATATAATTAAATAAAATTGTGGTACAGTCATACTAGAGAATAATGTGCAGAAGTTAAGGAGGGCAAATATATTTGTATTGATTTAGAAAACAATCTAAAATATTCTGTTATGAAAAATAAGTTTCAGAAATAAATATATATATGTGTGTGTGTGTATAGTATGATAGAGTATTTACTGTTTAAAAAACATCTGAAACATAACACACAAAACTGATGATAATTGCTACTTCTAGGGCAGCAGATCTCAAAGTGTAGTTTGTGAAGTCCTTGGGTCCCTGGGGAACTTTTAAGGCTCCATGAAGTCAAACTATTTTCATAATAATACTAAAATGCTGTTTGACTTTTTCAGCTTTCATTCTCTCAGGAGTACACAATGGGATTTTTCAGAAGTTACATGACATGATGTTGCAATGGATGTAAATGCAGAGCAGACATGAGAATCTAGCTTTTATTATGCCACACATTAAAGAAATACGTAAAATGTAAAGCAAAGACATTATATTCCCTCAATTTTTTTTTAACTTTTGGAAAACACAGTTCTTTCTCACAAAAAAAAATAGGTTATTTTTGTTAACATGTAATTGGTATATTATAGTTAGTTTTAAATTAATAATTACTAAAATCGGTTTTAATTTCCAATATAGTTAATATTGATAGTATATGATATTAATATAACGGACATAAACAAAAGCCCTTAAGGTCCTCAATAATTTTAAGTGCGTAGAGGGGTCATGAGACCAACATTTTGAGAATTGTTGCTCTCAAGAGAGTTAAGATTTTGGGGACTTAAGAGGGAATGACAGACTTTCACTTTATCTGTAGAGTGTAATGTTTACAACCAAATATATTTGTGTTATTACTTATATAATTAAAAATGTGTTAACAATATCCAGTGATGCCTCAATGCACAATTACCTATATTAAGAGCGTGTGTTTTCTTTACAAAGCAGAACCCTCACATGAAGCAGTTTTCTCATCTTCAGCTGCCCAACATCTCAGAATGCAGTTTCTATTGACTCAAGCCATTTAAAAGTTTACAAGAGACAGAGCTGTGAAATCTTGAGGGTCGTTATTGGTTCCTAGCCTACTGTCTCTTCCTTCCCTGAAAGCCCCTTTCCAACATCAGAGACCCTGGTCTATGGCCCTCTTTTCTATCAAAACAAAGAAAGATTTGACAATCCATTTTTGGCTGGATGATTTTATGAAATATATTCACACTAAATTACCTTAAACAGTTATTTCGATTTTAAGCCTATCATCTCTAATTATGCAATGAGAGGCTTTTCTTCATCAAGACCTATTTCTTTTAATCAGGTTTAGAGATGTGTCTAGTATTGAGGGGTTTGGAAAATGATAGCAAGTCTACTCAACCAATCTCTGAAGGCAGTAATGGCATCCTTTAGAATTACTCTGCTATTGAATGGAGTTGGAAGGGGGTAACCACTTTCTTTCCAGATGACCTCCTGTTGGAAGTCTTAGCCTGGAAAGTGCTAGGAGTAGAATGAGGGGAAGAGAGGAAGGCAGGAGCTAATATTTTTTGAGCACCTTGTACTAACATGCAGGCACTTCATACCCTTTATCTTATTTAACCTTAGCCACCAGAAGTGAGTAATACCTGAATTAAAAAATAAAAATAAAAAGAATGCTCAGAGAGGTGAATTAAATCCCCCAAATTCCCTTAGTTAGCAAAGGGGCAAGGTCAGGATCCAAATGACACCTGCAGACATCAATGCCCTCTACCATCACTGTACCATGCTGACTCCATGTTTCTTCTGCCCTGATGGCCTATGGGTCTGCTTTCCAGCTCTCTCCAGCCCTAATTGAGTATAGTCCCCTCCTACTTTCTTTAACCCTGATCTAACCCTCGGCCTTGTGAATGCACATTCTCTCATTTCTGCTGCATCTGGCACTATTTCAGTTGAGGGCTGGAGGTAGAGGAGTGCTGTAAACGCTCCTGTACATCCCCTTTCCCCTATCATCTGGAATGCTCTAATTCTCTTATTACACCTAACTCTGCATTTGAAAATTCTGATGGAGCAGTATGTCTTAGACAAAAACCTCCTTGTGAACTGAGGTACATTGTTTTTGAGCTACTATTCAGGTAAAAAAATACTAAAAATTTTACATTCCTACCTTATGCCAATCAAGATGTGTTTATACAAGCTAAATTTAAAAAGAGAGATAGCCCTGGTCAAGTGGCTCAGTTGGGTGGAGCGTCAAGGTTGCAGGTTTGATTCCCAGTCAGGGCACATACCTTGGCTGTGGGTTCGATCCTGGTTGGGGTGCATTCGGAAAGCAACCCACTGATGTTTGATGTTCTCTCTCTCCCTTCCTCTCTCTCTAAAATCAACTAATATATATATATATTATATATATATAATATATATATATATATATATAATATATATATATATATTATATATATATCCTCATGTGAGGATTAAAAAAAACAAAAACAAGAAAGATAAAGTGCCAAAACCTACCCATAATACCATCAATATCTACAGTTTTGTATCTTTCAAATGAGTTGTTTCTGAACCGTGTAATTAATGGGCTACTCGAGTCTCTTGATAGTTACCACAGTCAGTGTATTAAAGCCAGCTCTCCCGAGCAGATGTCCCAGGTCATTGACAGCAGTGAAAGGAGAAACGTGTGGAGAAAATCCTCCCTCCCTTTCCGTTTCTGCTAACTGTAATGAACACCGAAGTTCATAGAGTGTGTCGCCTCCAAACATTGAGCCAATAAAAACGCCATCTGGTTTTAAAACATAATGAATCTGTAATAAATACAAAACAACAAAACTTTTCAAAATTGTATACATAAAAATGGCAAAAAAATAAATATAGGTGTCTAAATCAATATTTTATGACTACCACTCGCATTTTGTCAAATTAATAATAATTTAATAAATAATACCTAAGGCAACAACTGTCAGAAAGACATTGAACTATAATATTGTTGTAAAGATAGATAATACATGCATTGATAGTATTAGTATCTTTAAAATACGTTATATGTTTTTAATTTTTTAACAATAGACACAACTTATTGTTATATTCAGAAAAATACTAAAGGGAAAAAAATATACTGAGGTAGATTGCAAAAATCTCAATTCCCTCTGTATCTCTGTAACAACTCCTATCAGAGATGGAGTCTACTCCCCCCACTTCTTGAATCTGGGCTGATCTTGTGACTTGCTTTGGCCAAAGGAATACAATGCAACTGACAGTGCATCAGTGTCAAGCCAAGGTCCCAAAGGGCCTTGCACGGATCTGCCTGCTCTCTTGGAGCCACCTGGCCACAATGTTGTGAACAAGCTAGCACGGTGAAAGCTGAGGGACATGAAGAGCACAGGTAAGCCAGGCATCCCAGCTGAGGCCATTCTTGACCAGCAAGCTCCAAAACAATCTTGCAGCGGACCAGGGACACATGGGTGAGTCAAGGCCAGAACCAGAAGAAATTCCTAAGTCCAGCCGAAATTTCCATCCCACAAACTCATAAACTTTTGTTTTAAACCACTAAGCTGGGGTGGCTTGATATGCAAAAAAACCCTAATTTATAGAGAAACCATTATGATTCACAACATTAACCTGGAAACATATTAGTTTTCCTTAAGGAGAAGTAACTAACTTCCTTTCTAGCTTGAAAACAAAAACACATTTTAATTGGTAACTTAGGCAAATTAGTGGCTAGAATAAATTCCAGAATCGCAAATGTTTCCTCACTGAGTCTCTTAGACCTACAATCTGTAACTAGTTTTGACTGGCTATTCTAAACAATGAGGAACGTTACAGGAAAGGATGGATTCTGAAGTAAACCAGGACCCAAATCATAGCAGGCTCTTCTAATCAAAGTATCCATCTGGAATTTATATTAAATATACTACTTAATTATATATTTATCACAAAATAGTTTTATAATACTTCATATTACAAAATGTTATATATTATAAAATATAAAAGTGTGTTTATTACAAAATATGAAGCAATTACAAAACACTATATAAGCAAACCAACTGTAAAATCCTTGGTTTCGTCCTTCTGTCACTTTACAGTTACTTCCTTCTCTAGTCACTAAACTCTAATACAGCAAGTACCACATATTTGGTCCTCAGCTTCTCTCTACCTCAGAGGGCTTATCAATTCCCATGGCTTTCACAAGGATTATTTTCCAAACTTTATCTTTAGCTCGTACATCTTCCCAGAACTTTAAACTCATCTTCAACTTACTGTGCCATGAACATTTATTTGTCTCTTGGCAAACTCACTCCCCAACACATCCAACACACATACAACCCTTACTCTTAAACAAACTCCCCTTTACAATTGCCATATTTCTGTTAATTTTCATTTTCTATCACCTTTATCTGATCATTATAATTTTTTTCTCTACTTTTACTAATTATTCTCCCAGGATCTAGACTCAGAACTATTAAGGTGAGCTTTGACTCCTCCCTCTCTTTGATCTTCAGATCTAACCAGTCACTAAACTGTGGATTCTTCCTTTGCAGAGTCCTAAATACCTCTCTCTTCCTTTTATCTCCTGTCATTGCCACGTAGGTTTAGTTTATCTCATGCCTGGACCACCAAAACAATCTCAATTCGACTGAACCAACTTCTGGCATCAGTTTTCTAATCAACAAAGTGAAGACATCTTGCAGAGTTATTTATCACATACAAAAGAGCACAGTGAGCCCTGGTCAGTTTGGCTCATTGGTTAGAGCATCAGCCCACAGACCAAAGGGTTGTAGGTTCAATTCCCGATGTACCTGGGCTGCAGGTTCGACCCCCACTCCAGTTGGGTTGGTGCGAGAGGCAACCAATTGATGTGTTTTTCTCACATAGGTGTTTCTCTCTCTCTCTCTCACTCCCTCCCTTCCACTCTATCTAAAAATCAATGGAAACATATCCTTGGGTGAGGATTAACAAAAACAAAAAGAAGAGCACAGTGACTGGCAAATAGAATGTGCTTAAGATATGGTAGTTATTATCCTGCCCACCAGCTTTTTAGTCATGTCACTTTCCTCTTCAAAATTCTCCAGTGACTCTGACTGCAAAAATAATAAACTCCAAATTCCTTAATCTGTTACCCAAATCCTCCTAAATCTGGTCCCAATATACCTCGTCTCCAAGTACTATGCTAATCCTCCAAACAGGCTTCCTCTTTGTTCTTTTATGCTCCTAGGGCCCTGATACCTCAATGCCTATCCTGATTCTGCCTTTCTAGAACGCTTTCTCACTCCAAACCTAACCTACCCTCTAACACCCTGTTCAAGTAATTTCTTCCTCTTGAAGCTTTCTTGGCAGGTCCAAGCCAGAGTGATTGCCTTCCCTCCTCTGAACAGAATGCTTTTTACCTACCACTCACCTGTTTGCTGATAAATATCAACCAACCAACATCTACCTGGAACTCTCTAAGTATAAAGAATGAGGAAGATACAAATATAAACAAGTAAGTTCCCACCCATAAAAAATGTATAGGCAATTGAGAAAAATTAATCCACTTGGAAAAAGTCTTATAATATCAATATTATCGTGTACAAGTTACTAAAGTTTTCATAAATATTTAAACATCTCCACAACTAGATTTTTTGAATTGTCAGGGAGGGGGAAAATCACCCAATGTACTTAATATATCAAAAGGCACCAAGCATATCCAGTCCACAGAACATAATACTTTCTTAAAATGGAAAACATCTGTAAATTTCCATGTGAAAACAGAAATATGTGTAAGTTTCTAATAATAAATAAAATAACACAGGCTATTAGAAGCAACATTAAATTTCTTACCTGTTCAAGTGCTCTAGGAAGGTCATTCACCCAGTGCAAACTAAAATATGAAAAGACATAATTGTTCTAGATTAATTCATATAATTAATTAGTATAAGTATCACTAGTATAATGATAAGCCACAAAAAAAGGTGTTCATTTTAAGTTGCATAACACAATTCACTGATTGATTTTATACAAGTTTAAAAAAATATTCCTAGGGAAAAACTTTCCTTCTTTCACACTAGAAAATGTGTAGAATTTCACTTTGCTGATATGATTATCTGTGCCATTATTCTTCACTGAATAAAGTAAAAGTAAATTTTTCTAAATAAGACATACAAATGGCCAACAGGTATATGAAAAGATGCTCAACATTACTAATCATTAGGGAAATGCCAATCAAAACCACAATGAGTTATCACCTTATACCTATTAATATGGCTATCATTTAACAAAAACAAAAACAAGAGATAACAAATGCTGGCAAAAATGTGGAGTAAAGGGAACCCTTGTACACTGTTGGTGGAAATGTAAACTGGCAGTCACCATGGACACACTATGGAGGTTCCTCAAAAAAATAAAAAATTGAACTACCATATAATCCAGCAACCCCACTTCTGGGTACATATCTGAAGGAAATGAAAACACTTTTTATTTCAAAAAGATATCGGCACCCCCATGTTCAATGCAGCATTATTCACAATAGTCAAGATGTGGAAACAACCTAAGTGTCCGTCAATGGATGCATAGATAAAGAAGACGTGGAGTGTGTGTGTGTGCACATGTGTGTAAATATATATTTACACAATAAAATATTACTCAACAATATAAAAGAGGGAAATCCTGCCTTTTGGGATCGTAGGGATGGGCCTAGAGGGCATTATGCCAAGTGAAATAAGTCAAAGGAAGAAATACTGTATTTCCTCACTTACATGCAGAATCTAAAAAAAGCCAAACCCAGAAACAGAATGAAATGTTTATCAGGGGCAGGAGATTGAGGGCAATGAGGAGATGTTGGTGAAAGGGTACAAACTCTCAGGTATGAGATGAGTAAGATCTGGGAATCTAATGCACAGAATGGTGACTATAATTAACAATACTGTATTGTATGCTTGAAAGTTTTCAAGAGAGTAGATCTTAAATGTTATCACCACACACAAAAAAATCCTAAGAATGTGAAGAGATGGAGATGCTAACTAAACTTATTTTGATAATCATTTTGTAATATACACATATATCTGATCACCACATTGTACACCTTAAACTTACATATGTTATATATCAATAATTCAATAAAGCTGGGAAACAAATAAAGTAAAAGTCATTCCTATCCAGCATTTAATCTAAACAGTGCTATTCTGAGAACTTATTTAAAGAAAGTAGTAAAAATAAGCACCTGATGACATGTTCAAAGAAGTTCATCAATTGAATCAAACAATTCAGCTATAGACATATAGTATTTTAAATTCCACTTTCCTAAAAAAACAATTGAAATTTATCAGAAGACCTATAATTTTCCCAAGGTAAATACTATTAGTCATCAAAAAACTCAGTGAGTTTTCTGATAAATAACACCCCATGTATTTTTGAGATCATAAAAGAAAAATACAAACAAATCCAAAGTTCTATATATTGCAAACTTAGTTGAAGAAATCTCTTGCATCATCTTTGACACTATTCACCCTCTCCCAGCATGTAGCAACATGTGATGGCAAGAATCATAGTCTCAACAGATTCCAAAATGGCGGCTGAGAGAATGGAAGCTACACAGACCATCTCCCAGTACCAAACTGGAATTACAACTAAAATAAAGACAAATCGTCGGGAAAAAGCAACACAAAAGCAGCTTTCAAGGGCCATATAACCAGGGACACTGAATTGATCCTGGTAGGATTGCAGAGGCTCGAGATGGGGGCTGGGAGCCCATGGACAGCAGCGGTCTTAGCTGTGAGCTAAATTCGCCACAGCCACTCACCTTGGGTTCCGGCAGAGGGAGGGCAGACTGGACTGGAACTGTGAGGGGACACTTGGGATTTGGAGGGTGCTCAGAGCTTTTGTTGAGTTGTGGCCACGCAGGACAGTGGCCATCATACTCCTTCCTAGCTCTCTGGGGAGAGGCAGCGGCCCCTCCCTCGGAGATTCAACCCTACCCAGGTGGGCCAAAGAAATGCAAATTGAGGCTCATTAACAACCAGCATCTGCCCCACCCTCAGGAAATCCTCTTACTCTGAACACCTGAGGGAGTATTTCATTCAACTGAGAACCCAAGGCTCTTCAAGCAACCACGACTAATAACGCCAGGCAAAAAGCTAGAGTATAACTGAACTTTCCCTGGGCTTGCGAACCTACCCAGGAAAGTAAGGCTTGACAGTGGTGTTTAACGTGGGTCCTCCTACACTCATCCAAACCCAGTAGAGGGAGCCACAAACAGCAGAACACCAACACCCACAGGGAAAATTTGGCAGGCTACAAAACCCACTGAGATAGCCAAAATGGTGAAACAAAGAAACAAAACCCAAATGAAAGAACAAGAGACCTCTACTCAAGATGAGATAAATGAAATGCAGTTAAACAAGTTATCAGAGGTAGAGTTCAGAGCCATGATCTTGAGGAAGCTCAACAGCATAAGTAAGGACCTCAACACCATGAGTAAAGATATAGAGGCATTGAGCCCTGGCCAGTTTGGCTCAGCGGTTAGAGCATCGACCCACAGACCAGAGAGTCCCGGGTTCGGTTCCTGCTAAGGGCATGTACCTCAGATGCAGTTTGTCTCTGGCCCCAGTTGGGGTCCTGTGGGTGGCAACCAGTCAATGTGTCTATTTCACATCGATGTTTCTCTCTCTCTCTCCCTCCTGCTCTATCTGAAGAAAGATGCAAAAATGTCCTCGGGTGAGCATAAAGAAAAAAAAAAAGATATAGAAGCACTGAAAACCAACCAAAGGGAAATGAAGAATGACATAGCAGAAATAAAGAACACATTGGAAGGACTAAACAGCAGAGTAGAGGAAGCTGAGGACCAGATAAGTGAATCAGAAGACAGTAGAAAAAAAATCAACCAATCAGAAAATCAAAAGGAAAAAACAATTAAAAAAACAGGAAGACAGCTTAAGAGAACTGGGGGACACAACAGGAAAGGTAATAATATTCGCATCATAGGAGTTCCCGAAGAAGAAAATGAGCAAGGGAGCAAGGGTTAGAGAATATATTAGGGGGACCGGAAAGTAATGTCGTTAACGTAATGACATGTTAAGGGCGGAAGTGGAAGCAAATCCGTGTCAGACAATCGAGGAACTGTCAAACACTCTTAACCAACCTTGGTCGACCATCCAAGAACATTTGCAGCAGATTGGTAAAGTAAGCAGAGCAGGTGTTTGGGTCCCGCATAATCTGTCCAAAGAAAACAAACCTAACCGGTCCACCACAAGCAACTTATTGCTTCAGCACCACAATACAGAAGTGTTTTTTGATCGCTTCATCACTGGAGATGAAAAATGGGTCCTCTATGATAATCCAAAATGCAAAAGGCAGTGGCTCTCTCCGAAGGAATTGCCACGAAGTACAGCTAAGCCAGGTTTACACCCCAAAAAGGCACTTTTGTGTGTCTGGTGGAGTATTTGCGGGGTCGTTCATTTTAAAATGCTGAAACCTGGACAAACTGTGAATGCAGAACTTTACTGTGAACAATAGGATCGAGTAAATCAATCTTTAATTGAAAAGTGCCCAGCGATTGTCACCAGAAAAGGCATTATTCTGCAACACAATAATGCAAGACCTCACTGCGCAAGATGAACCCTGGAAAAAATTAATGAATTGGTGTGGGAGGTATTGCCTCACCCACCATACTCGCCCGATATTGCACCATCGAATTTCCATTTATTCCGATCGCTACAACATTTTCTAAGTGGCAAAAAATTTGACAATTTGGATGATGTCCAAAATGCCATCTCCAGATATTTTGCTCAAAAACCAATTGATTTTTATCGATCCGGCATTGAAAATTTGCACACTAGATGGCAAAAGGTTGTTGATAATGAGAGTGATTACATCATTGACTAAAAATAAAAACATGTTAAAAATTTATGTTTGAATTTAATGTAAAAAAAACGACATTACTTTCCGGTCCCCCTAATAGTTGAAGAAATAGTGACAGAAAACTTCCCTAATTTGTGAAGGAAGAAGGCATTCAAGGTCAAGAAGCACACAGGCCCACACCAAGACACAGAGTCATTAAAATGTCAAAAATTAAAGACAAAGAGAGAATCCTAAAGGCAGCAAGAGATAAGCAACAAGTTACCTACAAAGGAACCCCCATAAGGCTATCAGCTGACTTCTCAATAGAAACACTACAGGCCAGAAGGAAAGGGCATGAAGTAATCAAGGTCATGAAAAACAAGGATCTGAATCCAAGACTACTATATCCAGTGAGGCTATCATTCAAAATAGAAGGTCAAATAAAGAGGTTCCCAGACAAAAAAAGGCTAAGGGAATACATTAGCACCAAACCAACACTGCAAGAAATGTTAAAAGGACTGCTGTAATTAGTAGAAGAAATAGGAAGAAAAATATAACCACACTGAACAAAAATGGCAATAAATAAGTACATATCAATAATTACCTTAAATGTAAATGGATTGAATGTTCCAATACAAAGACACAGAGTAGCCGATTGGATAACAAAGCATGACTCATATATATGTTGTTTACAAGAGACCTACCTCACAACAAAAGACTCACATAGTTTAAAAGTAAAGGGATGGAAAAAAATCTTCCAAGCAAATGGAAAGGAATAAAAAGCTGGGGTAGCAATACTCATATCTGATAAAATAGATTTCAAAATGAAAGTCATAACTAGAAACAAAGAAAGTCACTACATAATATTGAAAGGATCTTTCCAACAGGAAGATATAACCTTGGTAAACATATATGCACCCAATATAGGAGCACCAAATATATTTAAAAACTTCTGCAGGACTACAAAGGAGAAATCGACAGCAATACAATCATAGCAGGGGACTTTAACACCATGCTGACATCACTGGATAGATCCTATAGACAAAAAATTAAGAAAACAGAGACTCTAAATGATACACTAGATCAAATGGATTTAATAGATTTCAACAGAGAAGTACACCCCAAAACTTCAGAATTCACATTCTTCTCAAGTGCACATGTGACATTCTCAAAGATAGACCACATGCTAGGACACAAACTAAGTCTCTACAAGTTCAAGAAAATGTAAATCATACCAAGCATCTTTTGACATCACAATAGCATGAGACTAGAAACCAATTACAACAAAAAAACTCAAAGACATTTGAACACATGAGACTAAATAGCATGTTATTAAACAATGAATGGGTTACCGAGGAGATCAAGGAAGAAATTAAAAACTTCCTGGAAACCAATGAAAATGAAATGACAACAACACAAAATCTATGGGATGCAGAGAAAGCAGTTCTGAGAGGGAAGTTCATAGCACTCCAGGCCCACCTCAAGAAACAAGAAACATTTCTAATAGACTATCTAACCTCACAACTTAAACAACTAGAAAGCAAACAAAAAGAAAACCCCAGAGCAAGGAGAAGGAAGGAAATAGTAAAGATCAGAGCAGAAATAAATGACATAGAGACCAAAAAAAACAATTCAAAGGATCAATGAAACAAGAGCTGGTTTTTCGAAAAGATAAACAAGATTGATGGACCCTTAGCCAGACTCACCAAGAAACAAAGAGAGAGAACCCAAATACACAAAATCAGAAATGAAATCAGAGAAGTAACGACTGACACTACAGAAATACAAAGGATCATTAACAAACACTGTGAACATTTATATGGCAACAAATTCGACAATCTAAGTGAAAAGGACAAATTTCTAGAAACACATAGTATCCCAAAACTGGACTGGGAAGAGATAGAAAACTTGAACAGACCAGTAACAACAAAGGAAATTGAAGATGTAATCAAGACGCTCCCAGCAAACAAAAGCCCAGGCCTGGATGACTTCACCGGGGAGTTTTACCGAACATTCAAAGAATGATTAACACCCATTCTCCTCAAACTATTTCAAAAAATTCAAGAAGAAGGAAGACTTCCAAACTTGCTTTATGAGGCCAGCATAATTCTAATTCCAAAACCAGAAAAAGACACTACAAAGAAAGAAAACTACAGGCCAATAACCCTGATGAACACAGATGTCAAAATCCTAAACAAAATACCAGCAAATCGGATCCAGCAATACTTCAAAAAAATTATTCACCATGACCAAGTGGGATTAATCCCAGGGATGCAAGGCTGGTACAATATTCACACATCAATAAATGTGATATACCACATAAACAAAATGAAAGATAAAAACCATATGATCATATCAATAGACGCTGAAAAAGCATTCAACAAAATCCAGCACCCATTTCTGATAAAAACGCTCAGCAATGTGGGAATAGAGGGATCATATCTCAACATAATAAAGGTCATATGTGAAAGACCTACAGCCAACATCATACTCAAAGGGGAAAACTAAAAGCATTTCCCTTAAGAACAGGAACAAGACAGGGATGCCCACTTTTGCCATTCTTTATTTAACATAGTACTGGAAGTCTTAGCCACAGCAATGAGACATGAAGAAAAAAATAAAGGGATCCAAATTGGAAAGGAGGAAATGAAACTGTCATTATTCGTAGATGACATGATATTATACATAGAAAACCCTAAAGACTCCATCAAAAATCTACTAGACTTAATAAATGAATTTGGCAAAGTAGCAGGATACAAAATTAACGTCGAGAAATCGACGGCATTCTTATACACCAATGATGAACTCAAAGAAAGAGAAACTAAAAAAAATCCAATTTACCATCGTGGCAAAAAAATTAAGATACCTAGGAATAAACTTAACCAAAGAAGTAAAGGACCTATTTACAGGACATTGAAAAAAGAAATAGAGAAAGATATAAAAAAAGTGGAAGCACATATCTTGTTCATGGATTAAAAGAATTAACATCATTAAAATGTCCATATTACCCAAAGCAATCCCCATCAAAATACCAACGACTTATTTCACAGAACTAGAACAAATACTTCAAAAGTTCATACGGAACCGAAAAAGAGCCTGAATAGCCACAGTAATCTTGAAAAAGAAGAACAAAGTAGGTGGGATCACAATACTGGATATCAGGTTATACTACAAAGCTACTGTAATCAAAACAGCCTGGCCCTGGCACAAGAACAGGCACTTAGACCAGTGGAACAGAACAGAGAAACCGGAAATTGACCCAAGACATTATGCTCAATTAATATTTGACAAAGGTGGCAAGAGCATACAATGGAGTAAAGACAGCCTCTTTAATAAATGGTGTTGGGAAAATTGGACAGCTACATGCAAAGAAATGAAACTAGACCATCAGTGCTCGCTTCGACAGCACATATACTAAAATTGGAACGATACAGGGAAGATTAGCATGGCTCCTGCACAAGGAAACTAGACCATCAACTTACACCACACACAAGAATAAACTCAAAGTGGATAAAAGACTTAAATGTGACTCGTGAATCCATAAAAATCCTAGAAGAAAATGTAGGCAACAAAATTTCAGACATCATATGCAGCCGAATTTTCACTGATACATCACCCAAGGCAACAGAAACAAAGGAAAAAATGAACACATGGGACTACATCAAACTAAAAATCTTCTGCACAGCAAAAGAAACAACCACCAAAATGGAAAGGGAACTCACTGTATGGCAGAGCATAATTGCCAATGATACATCAGATAAGGGATTAATTTCCAAAATATATAGAGTGCTCATACAACTCAACAAAAGGAAGACAAAGAACCCAATTTAAAAATGGGCAGAGGAGGTAAACAGACACCTCTCCAAACAGGACATACAAATGGCCAAGAGACATATGAAGAAATTATCAACGTCACTAATCATCAGAGAGATGCAAATTAAACTATGAGGTATCACCTCACACCTGTCAGAATGGCCGCCATCAACAAATCATCAAACAACAAGTGTTGGCGAGAGTGTGGAAAAGAGGGGACTCTCTTCTGGTGGGAATGCAGACTGGTGCAGCCACTATGGAAAACACTATGGTGTTACCTCAAAAAATTAAAAATTGAATTGCCATTTGACCCAGTGATCTCACTTCTAGGAATATACCCTAAGAAGCCTGAAACACCAATCAGAAAGAATACATGTACCCCCATGTTCATAGCGGCACTATTTACAATAGCTAAGATCTGGAAACAGCCCAAGTGTCCATCCGTAGACGAATGGATAAAAAAGTTGTGGTACATATACACAATGGAGTACTATGCAGCTGTAAGAAAGAACGATCTCTTATCCTTTGAGACACATGGAGGGACCTGGAGAGTATTATCCTAAGCGAAACAAGCCAAGCAGAGAAAGATAAATATCACATGATCTCACTTATTTGTGGAATATAATGAACATAACAGTCTGAGGAACAGGGTAGACCCAGAGACGTGGGGTAGGGTACAGACTGACAACCCTCAGAAGAGGGGGTTGGGGGGGAGGGAAGAGATAAACCATAGAACTTGTATGCATGTACGCATAACCGATGGACATGGACAACAAAGCTGGGGACGGGGTGGGGTATATGGGGAGGAGGGTGTCAATGGGGATAAAAGGAGAAACATCTGTAACAAAAATAAATTAATTTAAAAAAACCAAAAAAAAATAGTCTCTGTTGAGTACAGTCACACTTTCTTAGTGGAGCTGGCATCCTTTTATGACAGCACTGAACACCCATTTCAAACCATACTGTGTTCAGCTCTACATTTAACTTTCATTATACTTTCTAACAATTATTAGATACTTTATAAATTAAGGAAGTCATATTATAGGCTCTAATACACTTATGGGGAAACTGAAAGCAACAGAATTAGTTACTTTTGCAAAAATCAAGCAAGCTAAAGTTAATACTTGGGTTCTGACTTCCTGCCCAGAGTTCTTTCCCTTAGATTCAAAATTAGTCCAGCAATAGAATCTGAATACTTTTCTAAGTTTGCTCAGCACACTTCAACAAACAGGAAAGACATTACAAACTCACTGAAGAAAACAGCAAAGGTGACCAACTCTCCCAGTTTGCCTGGGACTGAGAAGTTTCCTGGGATACAGACCTTATAGTGCTAATACTGGTAAAGTCATGGGCAAACCTTGTGATTATTCATCTGTTTTAAAAACAGCTATCAAAAGGGTTGTATTGAGCCTGTTGAAGAAAACCTTACTATAATAATAAGGCAGGAGAAATAAGGTATCACATAGAATTTTTTCTTTAATGTTGTTTTCCTTTTTAAAAAAAAAATTTTTTTTCGTTATTGATTTTAGAGAGAGGAAGGGAGAGGGAGAGAGATAGAAACAATGATGAGAGAGAACATCGATTGGCCGCCTCCTGCATGCCCCCCACTGGGGATCAGGCCCATAACCTGGGCATGTGCCCTGACTGGGAATCGAACCGGCACCCTCTTGTTGCATGAGTCGATGTCACTCAACTGCTGAGCCACACCGGCTGGGTAATATTTTATTTTTTCTACCAGACATAAAATTCTTTGAGGACAGGATCCCTGTCTGAATTCATTTTTGTATTCCCCCAAAGCATCTAACTCATTGCTTTGCATATCATAATCTATTCAATAAATATTTATAATACATGTTTGTATAATAAGTGTGGGAGGACATGATAGAAAGAACAAAAGGAAAAAAGCAACCCTGAGGACTACATTTCTGCGTAGAAAAGGAATTAAAATAGAAGGAAATGCCAACTTTTCCAGAATGAGTTTATAAAGGTGCTCTAACATTTGAATATTGGAATCAGCATACTCTTTCAAACTCCTGCCTCCATCAATATCAATTCTGGAATGCTAAGTTATATTGGGAAGGAAAACTCTTCTATTACAGATAAGCTTTAGCAAATTGAGGAAAGTTGTGGAAAAAAAAGTTGAGGTACTATATTATATTATCTCCACTAAGGAGCATATATCCACAATCTTTTACCAGAGAAATCTTCCATTTTATAAACCAAGAAAAACTGGTTTGCGACTTAAAAAAAAAGACATTAAGAATGTACTCCATTATCTATTTTATTTATAACATCTATTTTTTAAAAGTACAAATGGATTACCAACCTTAAACTGCTAACCACCAGGTCAAATGTATTTTCTCTGAAAGGAAGGAATTCTTCATCAGCTAAAACAGTGACAGTAGGAATTTCCGTTTCTAAGGTATTTTTCTAATGGTTAAAAAACAGAAGTTCAAAAACACATTTATAAAATCTCAATTATTAACATAATCACTGTTTGTTAAATTTAAATCACATTATATTTATTTGGTAGTTTCTATCCCTTCCGAAAAAGAAAAAAAGCCACAAAAAAGGCACTCAAAAAATATTTCTGAAATTACACTTAAGACCAGCCATGAATCTGGCTAGATGGCTGGCAAAACATAAATAGGTCAGCTATCTCACACCAAAACAAATCTCAGAAAGCTAAAAGTTTAAGTGGAATAACTGAAGCCATAAAAGTACTACATGAAAATATTGGTGAACATTTTTATACTCTTTGATGAAAATGAATAACTAAACATAATTCAAAAGCCAGAAACTATAAAGGAAAAGATTGATATATTTGATGATAAATTAATTAAAACGTCTAAAAAGCAATAAATGATGTAGACAACACACTTGGGAAAATATTTACAACATATATAATGAAAGATTAATATTCCTAAAAAATAAGCTAGAATAAAAACCACTTAGAATAAAAACATGCCAAGGCTCAAGTAGATAAAGGAAAAGGTACAGACACATCACAAAATTATAAAATTCACAAATTAAAAAATACCAATAGCCAAACATCAGTAGCCAAAAGACATCAACAGTGATTTGGTTGTACTAGAAATCAAAGAAATGCAAGTAAAAATAACGAGATTCTACTTTCTGCCTGTCAGAATGACAAAGACAGCACAAGTGGCCCAATGTTGTACAAAGAAGGAGAAAAGAGGATTTTCATTTAATACAATAATTCAATCTGTCTAAGGTCTATCTGGAATCCATAAATTCCAGTAATAGGAATTTATTCCCAGGGAGAAAATAAAACACACAAGGTTGCTTTATGTGATGACATTCATCAGTGTTGGTTACTGAGAAACTAGAAATATAACTGTCCTTCAATACAAATTTAGCTAAGTAAACCATGGAAAATTCATATATTGGAATACTATATAGCTATTTCAAAAGACTGTGTGTACGTCATTCACTGATATAAAAGAATGATGTTCTTCAAAAAACATGGTATGTTAGCATAATATTGTTTGTATTATGGGGAAATAAGTGGTTGAGAATAAACACCCACAAAGGTGGAGAACAAAATGTCACCAGTGGATGCCTCTGAGCAGTGGAACTAGGGGTGATTTTCCCTTTTTCCTTTATATTTCGTGTACTGTTTCATTCTTTTTCATGTGTTATTTATAATCAGAAAAAAAAAAAGCTATTTTCATCTAAGAGGAAATAAAAATAAAGAAACAGAGAACTAAAAATCAAACCAACAAATCAAAAACCAATAGTGTTAAAAAGTTACCTACCAAAGCATTTTCTGCTATGTCTGCTTGGATAAATTTCCCAACAGTTTCCTGCAATAAAATAATAAAAGGTAATCCAATGTTACAAAAACAAACAAACAAAAATCCAGTAACAATAAAACAAAACAAAGGTTGAAATTTCTAAAAGAGAATGTGACAGTTACAGATTAATTTTCAGCTTTGTAAGGGTATATTTCTGCATAAAAGCAGTATGGTGCACAAATACCTTTAATAACACATTAAGTTACACAGATTTAAATACATGCAACTGAACTTATATTTAATACACTTAACTATATTTAATTAAATAGAGAACACAGGTGTGAATAATCAACATCCTTAATTTACTCTACCGGGTTAAGGTGTATGTATTAACCTTTCCAAAGCATAATATGCCGTGAGCTTGTCCCCACTATTGTGTCACAAAAGACCTGCACTGGTTTTCCAGCCTTTTAGTTGTTCATTCAGAGCTTATAAAGAGTAAAGAAAGACTTAAACATAGATACTTGGGGGTTGGGGTGAGGGGGATAAGTGGTTTTATTTTCCCTGTTTCACTTATCCTCCCTTCCTTCAGAGAGGAAAGAACATCATATTTCTTTCCCAGATCAGCACCTTCCACTATGTTCTGTTCTCTCTAGGATTCAGCTACCTCCATCACCAACTCTACCAATCTTCTGTGTCTCTTCCCTCACCTTAAAACAGATACCTCCCAATCTTGAAAAATCTCCTTTAACCACCTTCTAGTTGTTTTGTTTGTAATCCACAACTCCACTTCTTACTAATGTCTTTCTCCTCAATTTCCACTTCCACTGCTCTACAAAAACAATTTCACTAATCACCAACTACAGTCTGTCTGCTCTCAGTCCTACTTCACTTGACCTCTTTGAAGCACAGCACTATAGATGGTCTCCTAGAAACTTCCCTACTTTCTACTCTTGCTCCCTCCTCTGTTAGAAATGCCCATCTTTTCCACTTCACCCACATCCCCTTCTTAAAGAACCTCCCTGCCCACAACTTGGAAAGGTTACCCTACAGTTACCTGGCCAACTGAGGACAATCAGTGTGCAGGTGAATGTTCAAAAAAGGGTGCTCTGAGTTGTAGTGTTTGCCAATTTCCATGGTGTAACTACTCCAATAGAGGATTTCATGCTACCAACATCATGTAGCTAAATGTAGAGTTGGGAAGAGATGTGCACAATAGGCTCTCACAAGCTGGCTCCAGTATACCAGTGCAAGGGGTGAAAATTAGGCCAATCAGATTATCTATCCCTGTCTCTCACTCAAAAATTTAAACTAAGATACTTAGAGACAGGGCAGAAGTCCCCAGGGTTGGAACAACACGTAGAGTTGGGATGGAGGCAGTAGAGTGCTGGTAAATACATAAAAACTGGCTTTTCGCCCTGGCCTGTTTGGCTCAGTGGTTAGAGTGCAGGCCCATGGACCAAAGAGTGGCAGGTTTGATTCGGTCAAGGGCATGTACCTCAGTTGCGGTTCAGTCCCAGGCCCTGGTTGGGGTCATGTGGGAGGCAACCAACCCATGTGTCTCTCTCTCCCTCCCACTCTATCTGAAGATAAATGGAAAAATATCCTCGAGTGAGGATTTAAAAATAAATAAATAAGTAAAGAACAAAAAAACAAAAACTGGCTTTTGGTGGGGGACTGCTTGGTAGCATTTGCCAACTTCCATGGTGCAAATACTCCCACAACGGCTGATTTCAAGCTATCAATAATACAATGTCACTGAACACAGGGTTGGGAAGAGAGGCTTACAATCAGTTCTTATGAGCCAGTATAAGCTAACTTCAGCACACCAGTGGGTGTAGGTTACTCATATTGAGGCCACATGCACTGGTAAACACCAGGGATAGTGTGCAGGGAAAAATAAGAAAGAAAGCAAACTTGTAGCATCTATGTAATCCCAGAGAGCATGTGCACAGAAGGACCTTCGTTCTGATGTTCCAAAGTCCTCATCCCTGTGATGTTGTCTGTACTTCCAGATCCTGAGTGACATAAAAGCCTCTAAGTAATAAATGTTCCTGTATTTCAACTGGCTTCAGTGGAGTTCTGCTTCTTATCATCAAAAGATACCTTATTTAGACACTTTTAATCTTACTTACTATCACTGGCATCCTTATGGGTTCCTCCTCATTCTCCCACCCCCTAAGGTTCCTTTCTATATTCTTGCCCTGAGAGCTTACCGACTCCTATGTTCAGAGGTGACAACTGAAGCCACTGACAATCGTCACCTCTGACAGAAGCTTCCAAATAAGAACAACAGCCAAACTTAACTTCTCTCAATCTTCTTGCCAACGAGTAGAGATGTATTATTACTCCCATTTTACAGAAACTGGGTAATTGGTCTAAGTGTACATAGACAGCAAATGGCAGAGCAGAATATTGAATCCCCGTGTCAATGACCTTAGCCTCAAAACCCCAATTCCAGTTCCACATTTCCAACTACCTGCTTGACATTAACACTGTCATCTTTAACTCAACATATCTAAAATAGGAATATCCCTTGCTCCTTGTCCCATTTCATTCCCTAACTTTTTCCAGTCACTGAAGTCATAGCTTAAAACTTATCTTGCATTTATTCATGCAGTAAGCATTTAATAAATCTTCATTGTGTGTTGTAGACACTGGAAATTTAGTGGTGAACAAAAATGAGCAAGTCCATGGAGCTTATATCCCAGTAAAAGAAGACAGACACCAAATAAGCATACATCAGGTGCTAATAAGCGCTATGGAAGCAAACAAAGCAACTAGTCAGTGGAGAATGGGGACCCTATTTTATAGAATAGTCAGGAAAGGGGTGGATATTTGATGAGGGATCGTTTGAGCTAAGACCTGAGAGAGGTGAGGAAGTAAGCCACACAAAAGTCTTGGGGAAGAGCATAGAAAACAACAAATTCAATGCAAAGCCCTGGCCAGTTTAAGAGACAGTAAGGAGGTCTGCTGCTGAAAGAGGGGAGTGAGGGCATGGAGATAAAGTCAGACATGACAGAGAGCCAGATCACTAAGGGCCTTATCTAGGACTCTGGATTATTAGAAAGTTACACGAGAAGCCAGCAGTTCTGAGTAGAGGACTGACAATGAATTGACTTGTGTTTGAAAAGGATTACTTTACTGTGAGAATGGGCAAGGGCAAGGGTAGAAGAAGGGAGGTTGATAAGGTGGCTACCATAATATCGACCAATAGTAATGGTGAAAGTGGTAAGAAGTGGTAAAGTTATGGATATATTTTGAAATTCAAATAAGATTTGTTGATGGATTTGATGTGGGAGGGGAGGACAAAAGAAGAATCAATGAATAAGTTAGCCTGAGCAATTAGAAGAATTGATTTGCCATGCCCACCATATCTGATCAGTCATCAAGTTCTGTGGATTCTACTAGGTCTCTCTCATACATCTCTTCCTTTCTATCTTGCTGCCTCCATATAGGTGGCAGGTCTTTATCTCTCCTGTCTGCACTGCCTTTAACACAGCCTTCTAATTATTGTTTCTTTATCCTCTCCCTTCTTCAGTCCTTCTTGTATACCATCCTGAAATTAATCTTCCTTAAAAATCACTATATCATGCCCTACAGTATTCTACCTCTGTGCCTTTCCTCCTGCCATATCTTTACTTCTAATAATTATGAAACACAGACCTGTGCCCTTTTAGAGGTCTTTTACCACAAGAACCCCTACTGATTTTTCCTTTCCCTTAACTCCCGTTGCAGTTTAATAACTGTACCATTTCTGTGGCATTTACTATTATCAACACTAGTGTTTTGGGAACTTCACACATACCCCTACCTCTGCCCTGGCCCAAGTGTATGTTTTTTTCAAAGTAGATTTTATATAGAAATCCCACTTTAATCCGTAGCCATCAGTGTCCTATATATAGGGGCTAAAACAATAAATAAATGTCTTTATGGTTTGAATTAGAAAATGCAAAATAAAATGGTATAAGCATTAACAAAGGCAACTTTTCACGCTGAAATTAAAATTTTTCCTAGCTAAAAAATTAGTTTAATCACATTTTCTGAATAACTGTCAAACTGATTTTATTGTGAATTATTAAAAACATTTGAACAAAGTAGGAATAAGGAGCAAAGTATCTTATATAGATTTAAAGAAACTATCAGTAGGAACACTGTAGATTCAAAGTAAAGAAAAACCACTTTAAGGAAAAATACTTTAGAGCTGACACAAAACAACCATTAATTCAACCACTTTAAAAAAATGTAATAATTCTGATATAATCCAAATATAACTGATTAGGAAATTCTTTCCTTAAAATCAGCCAATTTTATTTATCAAACTAAATTAAATCATACAATAAATATACCTTATTCAAATGTTGTGCTATATAACCTCTTCCACAACCGACATCCAAAACAAGGGGAAAATCTCTAAAAAACAGAAACAGAAGTTATGTTTTACCTGTAATAATACAGTCCATAAAACAATTATTAAGATCTAATTTTGCTTATAATTTATTAAGAACTAATTTGAAAGTGAATGCAACTTTCAAAAAGTTTTATCATCTCCCTTTTATGCCTTGCAAGTTGTAAGTACCAGAAAACATACTGGACAGAGCAGGTCTGTCTGGTCCAGCCATTCACAGTACCTCAAAGTCAACCGGCTTTCCATATGGTTGCTCCAAGAGGATTCAAAGAACAGATTTAGTGAGTGTATTTTAATTTGATAATATATCCAGATAAATAATGAAAAGAAGTTAATGTAAATTAACATAAAAATATTCCTCATATCAGGAACTTACTAATTATTTCTACTTCTCAAATTTGTTGAGGCAGCATATGACTAAGATATCATCATGTGAAATACCATAAAGCGTCATATACTAAACTAAAAACAAAACAAAACACCAGCTAAATAATAGCTCACTTTTATTGCAATCTTACCAGGTTCAGCAGTATACTAAGTGTTCAAATTTAAGTAAGTCAACCCAAGGTCACTCAAGTAAAAAGCAGCATCCAGAACTTTAATTCAGTCCATTTGAATCCTGAACCAGAACCATTACCCCCTATGCTATGCTGTCTTCTCTAAATATACCATGTCATTACTAAATCAGTACACACATCTAACTGTAGGTCATAGATTTACGAAAAATTTGTGACAAGCAAACTTAAAATTTTATCCACTAATAACATTTTTTTCCTGTTGGAACCAAGAAAGCCCCTTCTCAAGTTCTGTTAAAAATGTATGTCAAACATATAGAACACCAGTACAAAACTGGAGAACCACTGGCGAGAGAGAACTGTTTATATACCTAACACCCTCTAGCTTGTTTGTGAACACAGGTAGTATATGGCACCATGAAGTGCACAGGCTTTGCAATCAGAAAGACATGAATTAGTACTCTGGGCCTGAAATTTATTGGCTCTGTGACCAGATACAAGTGATTTAATCTTGCTGTATCTCAGTTTCCCCAACCATAAAATGGGAAAGTTATTATCTCCCGCATGGTTGGTGTGAACATTTTAGGAAACAGTGCATATAAAATATTTAGCCCAGTACAAATGTTCAATAAAAGTTAGTTATGAGTTATTATTATCACTGATTAAAACAGTATGAAATGAGTCTCAGATAACACAAATAAATTTAATAATCTGGGGGGTTAGTTTTTAAAAATCATCACAAGATCAGTGCTGACAATATAAACTACTCTTTCTAATAACAGAACATTAGTACAAGAACATTTAGACTGGTATTTTAAATAATTTAATTCCAGTTACTATTAGGTTAAGACATACATGCTTTTGGCCATAATCACAGTTCTCTCCACAGACCATGTTTTATTCAATAGTATGGCATAAAATAATTATAAAATTCAAACTGATTTGGAAAATTTGTTTTATTTATTAAATTACAAATGGCCTAAAATCCAGGCAAATGAATGACTACAGTATAGAGAATTAACTATTTTTTTAGATCTTTAAAATAATGCAACTAATGAAACAGATGAAATGGGGGTAATTTATTTTTTTGTTTTTTGTTAGTCCTCACTCAAGGATATTTTTCCATTGATTTTTAGAGCGTGGAAGGGAGGGGACGAGAGAGAGAGAGAGAGAGAGAAACATTGACCCAAAAGAGATACATCAATCAGCTGTCTCCTGCATAACCCCGACCAGGGCCGGGGATGGAACCTGCAACCCAAGTTCGTGCCCTTGACTGGCAATCAAACCTGAGACCTTTTGGTCTGAGGGCCCACGCTCTAAACATTGAGCAAACCGAGCAGGGTGGAGGGGGACAATTTTTTAACCTTACAAAATCCAATCATCCCAACTCTATTAAGTAGCCAAAATATCTCTAAAATACGATTGAAAGAGTCTGTGATTTTACAAAATTCCCCCTTTTTATAGACAAATGTAATAAAGTCATCCCATATTGGTCTAATTTAATGTCTTTTAAACAAACAAAAAAAGCACAAAAAGTGATTTACTAACATCACAGAACAATTCTAGGCAAAGCTATTATTTAGCTGTGGTTCCCGCCATGTAGTTATAAATTCCAATCTATAAAGCCTTCATTATGCCTAATACAGAGCAATAAATCCATCAATGTTTTAATAATTACTTGAAGAAAGCATTATTTTCTCAAATCTGCCTCTATATAATTATCATAGAACATGTATTGTCATTAAGAATACTTAAAATAAAATGGCCAAAGTCTATTATAGCCTGATTGGGAGACAAATCTAGGTAGACTCTCCTTGCTAAGAATGGTAAAAGATTCTGTTGTTATTTTTAGTTAAACTTTTAAAGCTAGGTTTAGTAAATACTATTAAAAATTCTCATGCAGTCAATTCTTTATCTCCATTTTTGGAGCTATCTTTCCACTACTGGCTTTGGCTAACTCAAGTAGATCAGTCATTCAGGCTTAAAGGGAAGTTAAGCATTGTGCTTCCAATTCATTCTTTCTTTAGGCAACAATGAAGAGCACTTGCTCTTCCAGACATGAAAAAGAAGAGACTTAGAGAGGGATTAAAATCACTAATCCTAGTAATAAATTCGTCCAGATTCTGTCAATCCAGATATCAAGCTCTCATCATTTAATTCCTCTCAAGTCTCCAGTCAAAGTTGATTGTATTTATCATCACCTACCTGGCTATGTCATACACACGATCCGCAATCCGAATTCCAACCTGAAGGATTGTAAAAGACAATGAAGTAACCAAGTTAAGATAAGTAGGTTTAACAGAGAAGTAACACTCTTTTTCTAGTATTCAACAATCCATGTTATTTATCTTTCAACATGTTTGTGAGTACTTCCTTTTATGCCCCTTTCAATGTGACCACAGCAACTTTCTTTTCAAATTCTAAATAGGAACATAAGGAATAAAAATATCCCAGGAAACAAATTGAGGTAAAATTACTTCAGAAGTCAATTTAAAGGAAATCAAGACTAAACATATTCTACATTCTCTCTCTCTCTCTCTCTCTCTCTCTCTCTCTCTCTGTATAGATGTGTGTATATAGGTTATATATATATATATATATATATATATATATATATGGCCTTTAATATTCCACAAGCTATAAGAGCACAAGGATGAAAATAAACAGGAACATAAAAGGCACATTATTGTCCACAGATATTAGCATGAAGTATATGAAAGTGAAAAATTATTTAATTAGCTGGGTTTTACTACAGATCAATGTATAGACTTAATCATTTAGTTTAAAACATTATTATTTGATGGCTACTAACAAGTTTTATGGAACTCTTAAATGAGTAAACAACTTTCCTGTGTAACATTTGCCAATTAGAAAAGTCAGCCAAATCTGAAGAAACTGCACTTCCCACCCTAATTTAAAAGAGGTCATAAGATAGATGCCTCCTTTTGCTAGGCTAGCTTCATCTGGCAGGAATAGATGCAGGAGCCCAGTATTCCTCACATTCTATTAATCCTCTCATAAACACCCCAGAATTTCTAGTAGGACATGAAAGTTCAGAATATGTGTATCTGCTTTGGAGGGTGGGGGAAGGGAAGAGGTACAGCAGAAGTCTTTTCCCAAAGTCCACTTTATAAATCATGCCTAATATGAATATCTTGTACTTATTATAAAAAGAACTCTCATGTACTTTATTTCATTTATTCTAGTCCTGTACACTATCCAGGCTTCAGTCTAATTGTAATCCTGGAACTTTTCTTAGAGAAGACTGGCTAGAAATGTCAATATTCTAAGTACATGCCATTATGAACTCTGAGAACACAGTCAATCATCTGATCAGGCCAGGGCGTGCAGAAAGCTCTGACCAAAGTATGAGCTCAATAAGTGTTTGCTTCATTGGCTTGAAATAGCCCATTATACTTGACTTCAATTTTGCTCTACCCCTGAAGAAACAATTACTTAGGCCTGAGCGTGGTATTGCCTGTCCATGTGAGCTGAGAGGAGGTCTCTCAAACCAGCACAGACAAACCAGAGATCTTAATGTACTTTAATTTGATCTTCCTAAAACAAAAACCAGATCCTACCACTCCACTGCTTAAAACCATTCAACAGCCTCACATTCCTCTACAGCAGTGCTGGCCAATACAAAACAGTAAGAGCCACATGTGCAATTTAAATTTTTCTAGTAGCCACTTTACATTAAAAGGAAACAGGAGAGCCCAGCTGGTGTGGCTCAGTGGTCAACCCATGCACCAAGAGGTCACCAGTTCGATTCCCAGTCAGGGCACATACCAAAGTTGTGGGCCCAATTCCCAGTCGGGGGCGTGCAAGAGGTGGCCAATTGATGTTCTCTCTCACTGATGTGTCTAGCTCTCTGTCTCTCCTTTCCTCTCTAAAACCAATAAAGAAAAAATATTAAAAAGAAACAGGAGAAATTAACTTTAACATATTTATTTAACCCAATATATAAAAAAATATAATTTCAAAATGTAATCAATATAGTTATTACTGAAATACTTTACATCCTTTTTTCATACTAAGTTACTGAAATCCAGTGCATTTTCCACTTACAGCACATCTCAATTGGACTAGGCACATTTGAAGTGCTCAATAGTCACACGTAGCCAGAGATTGCCATAATGAATGGGGAGCTGAGATAGAGAAAAAAATCCAAAATCTTATCCCTTAAGGCTCTTATAATCTGGGCCCACACAGACCTCTTCTCCCACACTCTTTCATTGGAGGCCTCAACAAGGTCCTTTCAGCCACAGGGGCTCTGCATTTGTCTTCCTCTTTGCCTGTAAGGCTTTCTCCCCAGATCTCAGCATGGATTCTAATGCTTGATCATATGGTCTGCCTGAGCGGCCTTCTCTAACCATTGCAGTCACTATACCACTTCACTTTATTATCTCACCTTACTTCTTTAGCTAACATCACAGTTGTTTGTTCACTGTCTGTCTTGCCTCCCACAAGAATGAAATCTCATGAGGGCAGCGGTCTACTTTGACTTGGACATACCTGTAACTCAAGCAGTATGAATGAATGAACGAAAGAACGAACGCACGCATGAATGAATTAATATGCACCTTACAAACATCCAGGCCCAGCCCTTTCCTGACTACAGTACAGGCCCAGAAAGGCAGGGCGCAGCTCAAGGGCACGCGAAGAGAAGGGGTCGATCAGGGCCTGTCCGGAGCTCGGGAACCCAAAGCCAAGGCTCGGTACCGCCCTCTCCCGCCGCCCCGCGTACTCACCTCCTCTTTCAGGTAGTCAAACTTCAAAGGCTCGGGCTGTCGGGCCGCCCAGTTCTTCTGTTTCCTCTTCAAATCCCGGTCGAAGATATTTAGGGCTCTGGGCGAGGCGCTGCCCGGGGGAGAGACTCCAGAGGCGACCTTTCGGAGACCAAGGTTCTTCCCCCGGACTCCGGCCGCCGGAGGTCGGCGCCGCAGGAACCAGAGCCGGGTCAGCAGCAGCATCTCTCTGGACGACGCCACTCGCTGGCGCGCCTGTAGTGCGCAGGCGCCCGCGCAGCTTCGGCGCCTACTTTAGAGCTCTTCGCCGAGGGAAAGCGAAGGTAGTTTGGCCCAGTTCGCCTGCCATGACGGCGGAGCGTCACGCGGAGGATTGTGGGCGCGGTCCCACGTGAGGCTCGAAGAGGGCTCCAAGCAGGTGAGTGAGGAAGCGTTCGAACCAGCCAGAGCTGTGGAGCGAACAGAAGCAGTCTGACAGGAGTCGTGAGAGGTATACCCTTCCTCCTTGCTTTTCCGGCCTCATTTTTCAGACTTCCGTGGTCCTTCTCAGGGTCCTTAGTCCAATTGCAGCGCCCTGAGGCTGGGAGCTGGGAAGGAGACCTTAGTTCCGGGGCCACTCTCTTGTTCCCCGCGTTAGAGGATGGCTATAAAGGGAGGGTGGACCACGGAGAGGAGGGCGGGCGTCAGAGGTGAGGTCAGGTCGCCTTCCCTTTTTTGAGTATAGGACTTTTGTCCAGTGTGTTCCTTCTAAACGTGTATATGGCATTGCCTCTGGTAGTTAGGTGAGATGGTACCTACCCCGTAAGGCTGCTCGGAGGGTTAAATGCCTTGACATCTAAAACTCCTAGATTAGCAAGTGGATTATTGAAGCCTTTGATTTTTTTTCTTGGTGTATAAAAAATTGTTTTAAATTCTTAGGAAAAAAAATACAGCTTTATCGTCAAGCCTTGCTTTTTTTTTTTTTTTATCCTCACCCGAGGACATTTTTTCATTTTTTGTTCAGATAGAGTGGGAGGGAGAGAGAGGAAGAGAGAGAGAGAGAAACATTGACGTGAAAGGGACACACCGAGTGGCTGCCACCCGCACGACCAACCAGGGCCGGGGACAAACTGCAACCGAGGTACATGCCCTTAGCGGGAACCGAACCCGGGTCTCTCTGGACCGCAGTCTGACGCTCTAACCGCTGAGCCAAACCGGCCAGGGCAAGCCTTGCTTTTTTGAAACAAAGCACCGCTACCCTGTTTGATTAGTACTTTTTTCCTCATAATAATCAATGACTTTTGACTTTGCAAAAATCAAATCTAGAGACATACTAAACCATTAGTGAATGTTTTCAAGAAATAATGATAATTGTATACACACGTATTCCAATATGTTTGAGGTGGAGCGGAATCGTCCCATTTGGGGCTTGGTCACTTCTAGAATAAGAAATCATAGAAAGGTGTGATATTTATTAACTAGAGTGAGACTTTACCTGGTTCTTGAAGGATGGTCAGATCTAAAGAGGGAACTTTGCGAACTGAACTGACTTGATTTTGGTCTATTTTGTTATGAGACTAGCCTTGTAGAACTAAAGGCTGCTTGAAGTAGCATGAGGTGAGGAGTAGCAAAGAGAGTGGAACCTGAATGTGAAGGAAAAAAATTAGACCAGTTGAGGCTTGGGAATCATTTATTTATTTATTTTGTTAATCCTCACTTGAGACTATTTTTTCATTGACTTTTTTTTTTTTAGAGAGAGTGGGAGGTAGGGAGGGAGAGAGAGAGAAACAAACATCAATGTGAAAGAGACTCATGGATTGGTTGCCTCCCGCACGACCCCAGGCCAGGGAATCAAACCTGCAGCCAGGTAGGTGCCCTTGGTTGGAATTGAACCGGTGACTCTTCTGGCCAACACTGAGTCAAACCGGCCAGGGCAGAAGCTTGGGAATCTTAATTACATTAGCTTTTAACTTGTAACACCTACAGGTATACAAACAAAAATCTAGAAATTCTGAGTGCAGTTGGTTAGCAAGCATTTGCCCTGGAATTATGCTTGCTTCGCCCTGAATCTATTTCTTCAAATGCTCCGTAATCGAAGGAGGATATTCTGATAGTTTTTGGTTTTCTGCATGTGACTCAGAATTGTTTCTAAATGAGCTTAGACTTGTTACCTTTATTTACATTTAACTTAGACTATATTGTAAATTAACATTTTTTTCCCAAAACATCTCATTTAATTATATTACTAAGCCTTCGTTATTGTAACATTTGTTTTATTTTTCAGTATTTGGTTTCTTCAAGCACTTGTCCAGTCAGACATTTAAAAATGGCATCCAAACAAGAAATAATGAGTGACCAGCGGTTTAAGCGGATTACAAAGGACCCAAGATTTTGGGAAATGCCAGAAAAGGATCGAAAAGTCAAAATTGACAAAAGATTTCGAGCAATGTTTCATGACAAAAAGTTCAAGTTGAATTATGCTGTGGATAAAAGAGGACGCCCCATCAACCACAGTACTACAGAGGACTTGAAACGTTTTTATGACCTTTCAGATTCTGATTCAGATCTCTCAGGTGAAGATAACAGAACATTGAACCAAAAGAAAATAAAGAAGAAAAAAAAACAGAAAAGTGAAATAGAACCAAAAAACCTAGTTGATGAGAAAAAGAAAGAAAACAAGAAAATTTACCAAAAGGATTCTGAAAATAAAAATGATTTAGATAACTCTGACAAAATTCAGAAAATGAAAACCTCATGCAAATCTAAGAAGGTACATTCAAAAATAAGTCCCAAGAAAGACAGTGAAGAATTTATATCAAAAATTACAAAAGTGGAAAAAAGTAATGCTCAACATAATACAGACTCGTGTCCCAAAGGAAAACTAAGGACAGCAGACTCAGGCACTTCTGAAATTGTGAAATCTCCCAAGATGAAACATTCTGAGATGAGAAGAGAAATGCAGTCAGGTTTGTTGGAAAAATTAAAGATTCTTTGCTATTGCATTATTTATATTTATTCTGATCTTTTAAAAATGTAAGCATACTTAAGTATTTTTATAGTAATGGGAATTTGCAAGTACTTATTTAGAAGTATAAAGGTACACCCTGGCCGGTTTGGCTCAGCGGTTAGAGCGTTGGCCTGCGGACCAGAGAGTCCCGGGTTCTGTTCCCACTAAGGGCATGTACCTCGGTTGCAGTTTGTCCCCACCCCGGTTGGGGTCATGTGGGTGGCAACCACTTGATGTGTCTCTCTCACATCGATGTTTCTCTCTATTCCCCCCTCTCTCCCTCCCGCTCTATCTGAAGATAAATGAAAAACAAATTTTGTTTTTTGATTTGGTGCTATAATGATTAGAAGAGATACAAAAATTTGAGTCTTGAGGTTAAACAATACATTTGATTTGTGGTGGGCACTAGTGAGAGCTATGTTCTCTAGTCAGTTAAAGTGTTATATGTTCTCATCATATGATAAGAAGAATTGTGCCTGAGGACAGTAATAGAGTTGGGTACTCATTCACTGCTTCATTCAACTACTCTTAGTGACTAATATTTGGCAGATAGAACATGAGTAAGATATAGTTCCCCTCTCAGGGCTACTGTTACCTTATATAATGTCTGAAAATTAGAAAAAGGTATGCCCTTCTGAACACACAGAACTCACAGTTTGGTGAGGGACAGCTTCTTTAAGTGAAGTAACAGGTTCTCTTTCCATGAGTAGACATCGCTTTTCTGCACAGTGCATGGCTTAGTGAGTGGAGTTTGGCCTTGATTTCAGCCTATCTTGTCCCTTTGCATATCCTCTATTGCAAAAAATAGCTCACTAAACTATGCAGGGCCCTGGTCGAAAGCAGCACTTTCCAGTCACCACAGTAAATTTAATAAAAAAAAAAAAAAGGCAGCACTGTCCAATAGAAATACATAATTTTGAATTTCTTAGTAAATGTTGAAGTAAAAAGAAGCAGATGAAATTAATTTTATTAATATATTGTATTTAACCTAGGATATCAAAATTATTTCAATGTGTGATCAATATAAAAAATTTAATGGGATGTTTTACATTCTATTTCATACCAATCTATAGTTAAATGAGCCACATTTCTGATGCTGTTTCCACATATGGCTGCTGACTATCATATTGGATAGAGCAGATCTAAAGTGAAAGGAATTAGTCAGAACTGTGATATGAAATAGAATAATTTTAAGAGCCATAAAAGATGTTCAGCAGAGAACTATGAGAATTTTGAAAAAGAGGTCACTCAAGATTCAGAAATCAGAAAAAGTCATAGGTGAAGTGTTATTTTGGTAAGGGTTTAAAAAAATTAAATTTGGAGACAAAAATTTGTGGAGTATTTAGGAGACTTGATTTGGGGTGGTAAACACAGTACAATATACAAATGATATATTGTAGAATTATATACCTGAAACCTGTATAATTTTATTAACCAATGTCAGCCCAATAAATTTAGTAAAAAAATGCAAAAGAAATTAAAAAGTTAAATAATATAGCCCTGACCAGTTTGGCTCAGTGGTTAGAGTGTCAGCCTGTGGACCAATGAATCATGGGTTTGATTCTGTTCACATCAATGTACCTCTCTCCCTCTTCCTCCCTCCCTCCCACTCTATCTGAAGATAAATGGGAAAAAATGACTAGAGTGAGGATTTAAAAAAAAAAAAAAAAGGGTAAATAGCCCTGGCCGGTTTGGCTCAGCGGTTAGAGCGTCGGCCTGCTGTACAGAGAGACCCGGGTTCGGTTCCCGCTAAGGGTATGTACCTCGGTTGCAGTTTGTCCCCGGCCCTGGTTGGTCGTGTGGGTGGCAGCCACTCGATGTGTCCCTTTCACGTCGATGTTTCTCTCTCTCTCTCTCTCCCTCCCACTCTATCTGAACAAAAAATGAAAAAATGTCCTCAGGTGAGGATAAAAAAAAAAAAAAAGGGTAAATAATATAAATAAGAACAGTAATAAGGTGATTTATTAGTTAGGTATTAAACATTGTACCTTACACAATACAAATGAAACCTCCTTCTGATTAAAAAATACATAAACTTGTGGAGTATTCTACATGGATAAGATATGGTTGGGCAAGATATGGTTGGGCAAGATATGGTTGGGCATATTCAGAAGAGATCATTATTCCCACTTGATTAGATAAGGTCTCTGAAGGGGTGAGTGGATGATACATCTAGAAATGGCTGTTTGGATCTAAATAAGAAATACCTGATTCTAGTTCATATTTACATGTTCACTAAGCTTATTAAAAATTTTTGTCTCTGGCAGCAGGAAGTTTTGAGTTTAGGTGTTGCTGATTGTTGTAGCTGAAAATTAGTCATGTTCAGCTGAGTCAAGCAAAGGCTTGGGTCCAAAGACAGGACCAAGGAAGGCAGGCATCAGTAAACGGCAGAGAGAAGTCTTGACAGGCTGAGATTACATTGGGAAGGTAAGGAGTATCAGGCAGTGAGCAGAATTCTATATAGAAGGAATTGGGGATCAGGGATGGAATACCATTCTATTTATAATGGAACCAAGCAGCAAACAGGTATAAGGAAAAGGGATAGGAGTCTGGTTACTGAAATTGGAAAATAAGGTCAAAATGGAAATAGCAAAGTTGGTTTGAGTTTGTGAGGTTAGTCTAGCAGCCTTTAAATTTCACTAGATTTAGGGCACTGGATTGATATAGCATATTTATATAATCTTTAGATTGATTTTATAGGATCTTTTTACATATCTTTATTTAATTTTCTTAATAAGATATGTTAATCAGGAAAGAGGGCTAAAGTGATTTATCTGAGGATACACAGAGCTGAACCTACATCTCAAGTCCTTGAATCTTTCTACCCCGCCATGCTGCTTGCTGTAGTTTAGAAAGGCATTATCTATGGGTGGGGATTAAGGGACTCCATATATAACCATCTTCCGTTCATTATTCATTCATCAGTTATCATTTAAGCAACTACTGTGTGCCATGATTCTTTTTAATCCTCACCCGAGGATCTGTTCATTGATATACAGAGAGAGAAAGGGAGAGAGAGAAACGTCACTTGGTTGTCTTCCGTACACACCTTGACCTGGACTGAACCTGCAACCTAGGTATGTGCTCTGACCAAGAATCAAACCTGAAACCTTTTTGGTGCATTGGATGGTGCTGCAACCAACTGAACCACCAGGCTGGGGCTGCTGTGATTTTTTTCAAATGCTGTTAAGTAAAGGTGATGTGAGGAGTTGCAGTTTGGTATTATGTGTCTTTTTAAAATGTTGATGCCCAGTACTTGCACCCCTAAGAATTTATTTATTTATTTTTTTATCTTTATTGGCGTAAGTATTACAGATGTTCCCCTTTTTTCCCCTCACGAAGAACTTATTTAAAGTAAATAATTGGACATGTGTCAAAGAATGTGCATTGTAGCATTGTTTTTAAGTTTTAAAATATGGTAACATAAATCATTAGGGGATTGATTAAGTAAGTTATGGTACATCCAAACATGACTATGATATATGCAGTTTTAAAAATAGGTTTTGAAACAGCATAAATGGTATAATCAGCTACTTAGAAATAAATTAGTGGATATATCATAGAAAACAAATTTAGGGAGTTGTGTACCAAAATAACTTTTTCCCTTTCCCTATCTCAATACTTTGTTCATAGTAGATACTTAATGATAAATATTGGTCAATGAATGACTATTATAAGATTATAGGACCACCCTGGCCCAGTGGCTCAGGTGATTGGTGCATCATCCAGTACACCAAAAAGTTGCAGGTTCGATTCCCAGTCAGGACACATACCTACAGGAGGCAACCATTCGGTGCTTCTCTCTCACATCAATGTTTCTCTCTCTCTCTTTCCCTTCCTTTCTCTCTAAAATCAGTTCTTAAAAATATCCTTATGTGAGGACTTAGAAAAAAGAGAGATTATAGGACCAAGAGAAAAACTGTAAGTTCCAATTTCGTTCCTACTCTTAAACTAAGTTCCAACTTAAAGTTGAATAAAACGTATAAGATATATCTATATATACACACAGTAGATAGAAGCACATGATTGTTTTTAGAAATAGAAAATGAGCCATTTCAGAATTGTGAGGGCTGAAAATATCTAATTTAAGTGAAATCAGTCTTTCACTCTTCATAATTGCCAACTATAAGTTAGTTACAAAGTTCAAGATTTAGCATAAAAGTTTACATTATTATTTCATTCTGTTCATAGAGGATGTTATTCACATCACAACCTCTGTTATCACTACACATGAATGAGTCAAAAATTTTATCTCTGAGACTTCTCAGAGCTGTAGACTACAGCCAGCGGTCTTCTTGCTATGTCTTCTTAGATAACTCAGAAGCACTTCTAATTCAACATATGCAAAACTGAGCTCATGATCTGCCTCTACCAAACAGACAAAGTGGTTCTTTTCCAACATTTCCTGTTTATTTATCTGTCTGGCTAGGTCTGCAAGCCAAGAAGCTAGGACTCACTTCCAAAACTCCTTTGCCCCATATCAGACCCATCACTGATTGATTTTACTTCCTAACTTACTCTGAAAGTCAGAAGTGACTCCGTTCTCTTCTCTACATTTCTACTGCCACCAGCTTAGTGCTACCTTCATTTCTTGCCATGAGTATGTACTACATTTCTCTCTGTTCACATCCACTCTTGACTCCCTCCAGTCAGTTTTCTGTAGCATAGTCAAGGTGATCTCAACATGCAAATCTGATGTCTTTTCTTCTGAAAACAGCAGTGGTTTCTCATTATTTTTACAACAAAGTCCAAACCTATATGGTTTTTAGATAGTATAACTCTTCAGTTTAATTTCTTACTTGACCTCTGGCTATCCCCAATCTAGACATGCTTTCCAGTTTTTTTTTATAATAGTGGATCTTTTCATATGCTTTTTTTGCTGTTGGGAATATATCCCTAATCTAATTGTGAAACATAATCCCTCTTCATCTTTCAAGTAGCAACTCATAGCATTATATAACATACCTACTTGTTACCTATCCTAATTGTAATTATATTTTTTAAATGTGTAGTTCAAATTTTTAAAAATTTATTGATTTGAGAGAGAGAGAGAGAGAGAGAGAGAAACATCAATTTGTTATTCCACTTAGTTATGCATTCATTGGTTGATTCTTGTGTGCGCCCTGACTATGGATCAAACCTGCAACCTTGGTGTATCGGGACAGAGCTCTAACCATTTGAGCTACCCAACCAGGGTCTAAATATGCATTGATATGATTGATTTTATTTTATCAGTATCTGTCCATCTATCCTTTTCACTCAACTGGAAGTTCATTGAGGACATTGATTGCATCTCTTTTGCCAATGACTGTATATAGAGCACCTACCTCATAGCAGGCACTCCATAAATATTGAATGAATGTGTGAAATTACTTATATGACCTGGGTATATATTAAGATTTCTATTAAATAACTTGGTTAGGCATGAATTTTGCTGATTTTATATTTTTGTTTAGTCTCTTTTATAGAAATTATATTTTTACTGGATTTGAGGTCAAAATAACTTGGATTCAATTTAATTCAGTGTTTATATTTTCTTAATTTCTTCCTCTAACCTTTTTGCAGTGGTTCCACTTACAGTGGCAAGACACAGTGATGGTTATGAAAACTCAACAGGTGGTAAAATGTTTGATAAAGATGTTCTGGAGGAAGAGTTAGAAAGTACTAGTGAAATAGGAAGTGATGAAGAATCTGAAGATGGAATCACAGGCATTGATAGAGCTTCAGCTGATGATGAAAATTATGAGGAAGAGGATGAAAATGATGAGGAAGAGGATGAAAATGATGATGAGGAGGAGGAGGATGAAAATGATGTTAGTGAGGATGATGATGAAAGTGACAGTGGCCCTGATCTTGCAAGAGGTAAAGGAAATATAGAAACTAGTTCCGAAGATGAAGAAGATATGGCAGATTTACTTCCAGAGGAATCTGGTTTTGAGCATGCTTGGAGAGAACTAGATAAAGATGCTCCTCGAGGTGATGAGGTAATGTTTTGAATAAATAAGATCATTTGTAAAAATAGCATACAAGTAGCTTTTATGGATGGTAGGACTGATGTCATTAAATGGGAAAAGCTTTATTGCTAAATAATACTATTGATGATTCTGATGAAAACCTCTTGATATGGAATATATCTATATAAATTAGATGTCTGTCCAAATAAGGAAGTTCTCTATAAATAATTTAAAATCACATGAAATTTTTAGAAAATAGCTTGATTTCAGATCTTGTTGTGCCTATTAGAAATGCTACAGGGTACTGTACTCAACTTCCCTATTTATGCATGAGTGGCAAAATAGCTTAACAAACTTGGTAGTGAAAAATCAGCTCATCATCATGTTCTGATTCAAGAACTGCCAAGTAAGAGGAAATACTTATCTGTTGGCAGTTTTACTATTGTGTGATCTGAAGTTCTCTTTTACATGTTGAAACTCCTTAGATAAATATTATATTGATGATTTCAGAATTTGGGAGAAAGAAGGCATTACATTTTTAGCATCTTTATTTCACAGGCATTGGGAATGACAGATTATTTAATATAAAATTTTCCTCATTTCTTAGATTACACGTCGATTAGCAGTTTGCAATATGGACTGGGATAGATTAAAGGCAAAAGATTTGCTGGCTCTGTTCAATTCGTTTAAACCTAAAGGAGGTGTTATATTTTCTGTAAAGGTGAGAATTGATTTTATTTTGAAGTAAATATTTCTAAGCATTTTAAGTTCTTTCTATTTTTTTAAGTCAAGTTTTCCTTTTAATACAGTTATCTCAAAATTGTTTAATACAGTTAGGCATGAAACTGATATAACAAGTATAATAAAAGTTAGAAAGGAGGAGGTAAAATCATTATTGATGGGTTATGATTGCATGTAATTTAAAAAATCAAATCAATAGAGAAGCTATTATAAACTCAGTAGAGGGATAGGGTATAAGATAAATATTTTAGAAATAAATTGCATTCTTTATTACTAGCATTAACCAATTAAGGAAAAAATTCTATTTTTAGCATTAGAAACAGATAAAATACTTGGGAATTACCTTAAACATATGACCTATATGAAGTAAACTGTAACGGTGGATAAATTTGAAAAACTTAAATTTTGAGATGCCCTATTTTTATTTATTTTTTTTTCCTTTTTTTTTTTTATTAATTTACTTTTGTTACACATGTTTCTCCTTTTTTCCCCCTTTGACACCCTCCTCCCCCTCCCTCCCCGCCCCGTCCCCAGTTTTGTTGTCCATGTCCATTGGTTATGAGTAAATGCGTACAAGTTCTGTGTTCATCGCTCCACTCCCCCACCCCCTCTTCTGGCAAATGTCAGTCTGTACCCTACTTCCATGTCTCTGGGACTACCCTGTTCCTCAGACTGTTATGTTCATTATATTCCAGAAATAAGTGAGATCATATGATATTGTCTTTCTCTGCTTGGCTTGTTTCACTTAGGATAATAGTTTCCAGGTCCTCCCATGTCGACGCAAAGGATAAGAGATCGTTCTTTCTTACAGCTGCATAGTACTCCATTGTGTATATGTACCACAGCTTTTTTATCCATTCGTCTACTGATGGACACTTGGGCTGTTTCCAGATCTTAGCTATTGTAAATAGCGCTGCTATGAACATGGGGGTACATGTATTCTTTCTGATTGGTGTTTCAGGCTTCTTAGGGTATATTCCTAGGAGTGGGATCACTGGGTCAAATGGTAATTCAATTTTTAATTTTTTGAGGTAACACCATAGTGTTTTCCATAGTGGCTGCACCAGTCTGCACTCCCACCAGCAGTGTACTAGAGTCCCCTTTTCTCCACACCCTCGTCAACACTTGTTGTTTGATGCTTTGTTGATGGCGGCTATTCTGACAGGTGTGAGGTGATACCTCATTGTTGTTTTAATTTGCATCTCTCTGATGATTAGTGATGTTGAGCATTTCTTCATATGTTTCTTGGCCATTTCTATGTCCTGTTTGGAGAGGTGTCTATTTAGTTCCTCTGCCCATTTTTTAATTGGGTTCTTTGTCTTCCTTTTGTTGAGATGTATGAGCACTCTATATATTTTGGAAATTAGTCCCTTATCTGATATATCATAGGCAATTATGCTCTCCCATACAGTGGGTTGCCTTTCCACTTTGATGGTTGTTTCTTTTGCTGTGCAGAAGCTTTTGAGTTTGATGTAGTCCCATGTGTTCATTTTTTCCTTTGTTTCTGTTGCCTTAGGTGATATATCAGTGAAAATTTTGCTGCATATGATGTCTGAAATTTTGTTGCCTACATTTTCTTCTAGGATTTTTATGGATTCATGAGTCACATTTAAGTCTTTTATCCATTTTGAGTTTATTCTTGTGTATGGTGTAAGCTGATGATCTAGTTTCATTTTTTTGCATGTAGCTGTCCAATTTTCCCAACACCATTTATTAAAGAGGCTGTCTTTACTCCATTGTATGCTCTTGCCACCTTTGTCGAATATTAATTGAGCATAATGTTTTGGGTCAATTTCTATGTTCTCTGTTCTATTCCATTGATCTATGTGCCTGTTCTTG
Source organism: Tadarida brasiliensis (assembly GCA_030848825.1). NCBI lineage: Eukaryota > Metazoa > Chordata > Mammalia > Chiroptera > Molossidae > Tadarida > Tadarida brasiliensis. Next base: position 35,280,702 of record CM061261.1, on the reverse strand, counting down.
TGCCAGTACCAGGCTGTTTTGATTACAGTAGCTTTGTAGTATAACCTGATGTCCGGTATTGTGATCCCTCCTACTTTGTCCTTCTTTTTCAAGATTGCTGTGGCTATTCGGGGTCTTTTTTGGTTCCATATGAACTTCTGAAGCATTTGTTCTAGTTCTATGAAATACGTCGTTGGTATTTTGATGGGGATTGCGTTAAATCTATAGATTGCTTTGGGTAGTATGGACATTTTAATGATGTTAATTCTTCCAATCCATGAACAAGGTATGTGCTTCCACTTTTTTATATCTTCCTCTATTTCTTTTTTCAATGTCCTGTAGTTTTCTGAAAATAGGTCCTTTACTTCTTTGGTTAAGTTTATTCCTAGGTATCTTAATTTTTTTGCCGCGATGGTAAATGGGATTGTTTAGTTTCTCTTTCTGTGAGTTCATCATTGGTGTATAAGAATGCCGTCGATTTCTTGACGTTAATTTTGTATCCTGCTACTTTGCCAAACTCATTAATTAAGTCTAGTAGATTTTTGATGGAGTCTTTAGGGTTTTCTATGTATAATATCATGTCATCTGCGAATAATGACAGTTTCACTTCCTCCTTTCCAATTTGGATACCTTTTATTTTTTCTTCATGTCTGATTGCTGTGGCTAAGACTTCCAGTACTGTGTTAAATAACAGTGGTGAAAGTAGGAGAGATGCCCTATTTTTAGATAGCCAGCATTATGATTAAGAATCCAGGCTTTGCAGTACAACAGACCTATTTTTGTTTGTTTGTTACTTTTTTGTTGTTCAGATCTTGATTCTGGTAAATGCTATGTGACCTTGGGCGTTTTATTAATCTCTCAGATGTGTTTTCTCATCTACGTAGATACAGCAATACTACCACCTAATGTAGGTGTAAGGATTAAATGAAAAGGCCCTGGTTGGTTTGGCTCAGCGGTTAGAGCGTCGGCCTGCAGTCCAGAGAGACCAGAGTTCAGTTCCCGCTAAGGGCACGTACTTCGGTTGCAGTTTGTCCCCAGCCCTGGTTGGTCGTGCGGGTGGCAGCCACTCAATGTGTCCCTTTCACGTCGATGTTTCTCTCTCTCTCTCTCTCTCTCCCTCTCTCTCCCTCCCACTCCCACTCCCACTCTATCTGAACAAAAAATGAAAAAATGTCCTCAGGTGAGGATAAAAAAAAGGATTAAATGAAAAGGATCTCACACTAAGTATTTAGTACAGTGCCTGAAGCAGCTCTAAATAATTATTATGTTTAATTATTTAAGCTGTTAGTTCTGCAGTTTTAGTGTAGTTTCAATCAAACTCTCAGTTCAAGTAGAAGTTAAGGAAAAGGATACCAGTATCATGTAAAAGAATAAACAAGTAAGGATGACTAATACATTTTTGAGAAATCATACCAGTATAAAAGCACCCTACTGGTTATAATATCTAAACATTTTATAATGCTATGACAATTAACAGGTTTGGGTAAAAATAAGGGGACAAATTAATGGAATGCAATAGATAAAGAGAGGAGTTTAGTTAATGAGTTTGGTCATAGTATTGGGACAAGCCTTTGCATAGAGAACTTAGTTCACATCCCCACCTCAAAAGAGTCCAAAATAAACTCCAGATGAAGTAAAGGAAAAAATTTCAAAACCAAACCACAGAAATAGAATTGTGTTTTTGTTAAATCTTGTGTTTCAGGAGATTGGTAGAAATTTCTAGACTTAGAAAAGAGGAAAGGAAAACAGAAAGGATCAATAGATGTGATTTCACATATATCTTTAAATCCTATTATATGCAACTCGAAGTAGTAAGAAAACTCATCCCCAGTTGATAATTTGCATATTTTACACAATTCCAAAAAACGTGTATTAGTTCAATGTATGGTAAACACAGTAGTGTCAAGACAATGCAAATTAATATAATTATATTTCTTGACTCAGAAGTAGCCAAGATATAAAAATACCAAATCCTAGTAAGGGTGAATCCTTTTTCTTATACCAATACTATATATTTTGAATCTACGTGATAAAATTGTCATGAGTTCCTTTTTATTAAAAGGAATATCTTTAAAGAAACATTGGATAAATGATATGACTTTGAGATAAGGTGGGTATTACAAAATTGTTTTTCCTCTTTATGTGTTATATATTCCTTTAATCGTGTTTTGTATGTTTTATGTAAACTGGTTAATCCAGTTATTTTTCACGTGTGTATTTACATTGAGTTCCTTGAGCTTAGAATCTTGTTTTGCTTTTCTTAATTTTTCCGTTGGAGCCCTGAACAATCTTGTCCCATTTGATGAATGAAGGAGATGTTCTATTTTTGTTCCCAAGCCCCACAACTGTTACTCTCCAGCCAAAATGACTATTTTTAAGGAGATTCCTCAGGATGCTTTAGCTTTCTATAGTGAGTTTGGAAGTAAGTCATCCTTGCTGTTTTCATTGAGTCCAGTTGTAAATTAGAGTTACTGACCTTGACAGGTCTGGATGTTGAAAGAAAAGGAATATATAAATTGCATTGGTTTTACTTTTTCTGTGTTTAGATATATTTTTCGGAGTTTGGAAAGGAGAGGATGAAGGAAGAACAAGTTCAAGGACCAGTGGAGTTATTAAGTATTCCTGAAGATGCCCTTGAAAAAGATTGGTATTAAATCACTATAGATAATAAAACTAAACCTTATATAAGTTCATGTTACTAATTCAGAATTCTGGTCACTTTAAAAATTAGGGCTAAAGTTTACACATGCCAATGATATTTTGTGTGTATATTTCTATTTCTGTATTCATTAAAATAATTATTGCTTTTTTTCTGGGATGTATCTTTCCACATAAGTGGCATTGAAACTCTGTTTGCCTTCAAATTATGTAATTTTTCTGAAATGAGTATTAAATACAATAATAAAAGATTGATAACTTGGTCACAGTAATGTAATACAGAAAAAGAATTAAGGTAGTTTTTGAACCACTAGGTGGAGCTATATGTGCACTTAATAAAAATGGTGGTTAAATATTTTTGGTGGCAGAAGAGAGTGTGTGAAGACCCTCAAAGAACATGTTGTAGTTAAGTGAAATTAAACTTATAACCATTTAGACTTGATAACACATAATTTCTTTATAACTAGAGCTAATGTTTCCTAGTATATTTTATAGTACAGTGCTTGTCCATCAGTTTGACTTGAGAAGGGTATATGTGGTACCAAAACAAACAAAAAGTCAATTTCTGAGAACTAAAATAATTGGTAAGCACTTGTTTTAAATTTTTTTTTTCTGTATTGATATTTTAGAGAGAGGAAGGGAAGGAGAGAGAGATACAAACATCAGTGAGAGAAAGTATCGATTGGCTGCCTCCTACATGCCCCCCACTGGGGATTTGGCCCACAATCTGAGCATGTTCCCTGACCAGGAATCGAACCTGCAACCTCTTGGTGCATGGGGTCGACGCTCAACCACTTAGCCACACTGTCCAGGCAGCACTTGTAATTCTTATACTCTCCTTTTCTAGATACCAAATTCTAAACAAAATACCTGGCTTGTACCTTGTCAGTAAATTGAACTTGTGTTTAATGTTCATAAAGGCAAAGTCATGAAGGAAGGATGGATTGGGATGAAGGTTGTAATATATTTTTCTTGAGACAATTGCATTTATTTTTTAAAGGGAAGTACATATTCGTGTTCCTGTATAAGTAAGCTTAATGAGTTTTTCCCTTTTTAGGACCTCTAGAGAAAAATTGAGAGATTATCAATTCAAACGGCTGAAATACTATTATGCAGTAGTAGACTGTGATTCTCCTGAAACAGCTGCTAAACTTTATGAGGATTGTGATGGCCTGGAATTCGAAAGTAGTTGTTCATTCGTAGATCTAAGGTAATCCACAGTGTGTCTTACCAATTTAATCTTGTAGTAAGTGTGATTATAAGAAGTAAAATATTAGAATTGGTAGTGCTCTGTGTTGTTTCATATTTTAAAAGAGATGAGTTTTTGCTTTTGGATCTACTCTGTCCTATGGAACATCACTCTTAAGAAATAAAACTAGAATGAGAAAATGCTAAAGTATTTTGTATGAGCCACCCCACATTTATATCCTTTACAATATGTTGGCTATGTGTTTAGGATGATGGATTTTATGTAATGATATTTCTTTGCAACTGTCTTTTAGAACTAGGAACCAGGTGAATTACTTTTAATAGCATTGAAGTGGGGGCAAAATAATTTTAAACTGGTACCGCTAGATCTGTGCTGTTCAAAACAGTAGCCACTAGTCACATCTGACTATGTTTATTTAATTAAAAATTTAAAAATGCTTACCTGGCAGGGGAGATACCATGATTATGAGGGTGGTTTTCCCAAGGCAAGGTTTGTTCATTGCACTCCGGATGTGCTGACCCCTGCGATTTTCCCAAATGTGTGGAAACTCAGCTGCATAATTTGTGGGTGTGGGAGACTGAAAAAAAAAATTTTTTTTTTAATCCTCACCCGAGGACATTTTTCCTTTTTTTTTTGTTCAGATAGAGTGGGAGGGAGAGAGAGGAAGGAAGAGAGAGAGAGAGAGAGAGAGAGAGAGAGAGAGAGAGAGAGAGAGAAACATCGACGTGAAAGGGACACATCAAGTGGCTGCCTCCCACACGACCCAACCAGAGCCGGGGACAAACTGCAACTGAGGTACGTGCCCTTAGCAGGAACCGAACCCGGGTCTCTCTGGACCGCAGGCCGACGCTCTAATCGCTGAGCCAGACCGGCCAGGGCAAAAAAAAAATTTTTTTTTAACTTAAAATTTATTTGCCTAGACACAGAACATTGCCATCATCACAGGAAGTTCTGTTGGACAACACTGCTCTAAGTGCTGCTTAGTGAATGAATGGATGGAATTGCTGGCATTGTCTTCAGAGTTGGGCATTATTTTCACCAAGTGCTCAGACTTCACTGACCCAGAGCTGAAAAACCTTAGATGATTGTGAATGTCAGTTCTAAGGAAATGGGAAACTGAACGACTATACCATTTTATCATCAGCTTAGTCATTTGGAACCCAGTAAACCATTCTACTGTGACACTTTTCAATAGAAACCACTTCTTTGTATGCAGGTTTATTAGAGGCTTTGTTCTCAAAATAAAATGTTTTAGGGGAAAAAAATGCATCAATTCATAGTCAATATGGCTTTCATATTTTAAAGGCATTCCAACTGGTAGAAAAATACAATAAAATTTTTGGAATTGAAATTTTGGGGTAAGATTTTAGCATGCTTAAGTATATTAGCAAGAAGGGCATATCTCACAAGGCAAGCTATTTCCTTTTCTTTTCTGTTAAGAATTTCAATAGGAGGTGCTTGTTTTGAATGTTTAAATAGTAGTTACCAAATGTTTGTTAGAATGTCAAACTCTGGGTATAATGAATTCATGTCAGCATGTTTTTTTCAGGATTGTTCTTTCTGTTTCCTTTTTGGGACATTTCCATGCACTGCTAGAATAATCTCTGACAGTGCCTAGAAAATCAAATCACTGACCATGGAAAAGCTTTACATTCACTGTTTTATTTTGTCATATATAAAAGAAAATAGAGTTTTCTGCTGCCATCCTGTTATCTAGGGAAGACTTCCTTCATCTGCCCCAAAATATAAAAGCATGCATATTAGTAACAGTTAAAAATATTAGTCTCAAAACAAATCTATTTGTGTTTTTTCCTGCTAAGTGTGTTTGTGGAAGATGCTGTGTAAACGTAATGAACTTCAATTATCCATTCCTCCTCCTCAAAAATCATTTTTGATGGAATATACAGGATATGTTTTTCTTGTGGAATTAAAATCTCCTATATAAATTACAAAAGCAAAATACAGCAACCATGGATTATTTAACTGCTTCCCCCACACCCCCAATTTCTTAGCCTGTCGCCTAAGAATTGTCTAACAATTATAATGGTTAATTTACATGTAACAGCTTTCTATTTTGGGGGAAAAATTGTAAGAAAAGATTGTTAGGGTTTTTTAGTCTTGAAGAATCAACCTTAAGCTTTTCCTTATTTTCAGTGACATCCCATGTATATGATACTTTATATTCAGAGCACTTAACCATTAATAATTCTATTTGATCTTCAGAATATTATGTAGCAAGCCAATGACTGTGCTATCAGGAGTTTAGGTCTTTTTGAAACATGAGGGACCCATGTGTGTTTGCACCTGACTCATATTAGCTGACTCCTAATGCAAGGTTTCTACCTACATGGGGTTCACTTAAATTTAATGGAATTACAGATTTATAGCTTATGAATTTCAGAAGTTTTGTGCCATGGTTATTTCTAACATTGTTTGCCTCATCTACATGTGTGTTCTGTAGAAACTTTTATATGGTATGTATGTATAAACTACAACTAATTAGAAGAGAATTTAAACTCTGGTTGTTTATTACTGCAACATATGTTTAAATACATTTATTTTTTTTCATTGTTTCTTAGGTTTATACCAGATGATATTACTTTTGATGATGAGCCCAAGGACGTAGCCTCAGAAGTGGATTTAACAGCATATAAACCAAAATATTTCACATCTGCTGCAATGGGAACATCAACGGTATTTCTTAACTTTTAAAAATGTGTAGCTGGACTTTGTTGTTTTAAGAAAAAGACTATATACTATTTACTATTGCACCTTTAGAGATGGACAGTATTCAAAATTTTAATGCATAAGTACAAATAGAAATGAGACATGAGTGTATTTTTATCTATCTCTCTGTCTGAACCTATTTATAGACTTTTGTTATGCTTTTAAGCCTGAGTCAACTACCTGAGAGGGTTTCTTTTCTTCTCCTCTGTCTTTCCCATACAGTCTTAATCAACTAGATTCTTTAAAAGTAATAAGTTAGTTACTAATATCTTAGGGAGTAGTGGGAAGATTATCTCAAATTCCAGTTAAAACAAAACTAGTGGAAATTTAAAATAGGAACACATTTTTACAACAGATATGGTCCAAAAGTATAAAAACAGTTGAAGAAGAATAATTTAGGACTACTAGATGTCATATTAATGCTGAATAACACACAGCCAAAAGATCTCTGTTGAATTAGTTTATTGTTTTGCTACATGCCTTTTCTCCACCCCACCCCCCACGCCCACCCCATTAACTTTCTATCTACAGCTGGACTCTGTGGCAGCCATACAGGCTTCCCACTGTGTTTCTTTTGACAAACCACCATGATCTTCTGAGGACAGGCTGGTGGCAGAGAGAGGGGCTCCTGTATTTGCCACATTGCATGCTGTAGTGGGCACTGTGCAGCCTTGACTAGTAAAACCCCACCATTGTGTATAAATTAAGTCTAAAAGGTTCAGTCACATAAAATGTAGAGTCATGTTATTTTTGAGACTAAAAAATAACCAAGGCAAGCCTGTCCAGCCAGCCAGTCTGAAGTTCCTAGGGTCTGGCTGTATTATCCATATCTGTCTCAGTTCCAGCAGTGGTTTTGTAGTCATCAGCTCAAGCTTAATTATCAGAGTAGGGATAATTCTTAATCTTGTGACTAGTTAGAACCAAGACAATGGCAGCTATTGTAAGGATCAGATTCCTTGGTTAGTTAGTGCCCATTTTGTTGTCCTGATCTTTGGAGATTAGCCTGAGGAAAGAAAACAAGGATGTAGGACTTACCTGTGATAAAGATAAAACCTCTAGCTTGGCCAGTGTGGATCAGTGGTTGAGCATCGACCCATGCACCAAGAGGTCACCGGTTTGATTCCCAATCCAGGCACATGCCCAGGTTGTGGGCCAAATCCCCAGTGGGGGGAATGCAGGAGGCGGCCAATTGATGTTTTCTCTCATCAATGTTTATCTCTCTCCCTCTCCCTTCCTCTCTAAAATCAATAAAGGAAAAAAAATTTTAATTAAAAAAAAACAAAAAAAAACCAAAACCTCTAATAGGACCCTATCTGGGAATGGGGGCTGTGTAGAAGACAGGTGCCAGTCAACAGACCCATCATGTTATAGATGAATTGCTGTATTATGGGAGTTTACTGTACTTCCAATCAATAGATGCCTTTCTCCAGTGTCTCTTAATTTTTTTTGGAAAATAGACTCCACTGAGATTGTGTTGAAAGCTTCAACAGATTTAACATAGTTAGTAGACCTGAACCACCTAGAACTCCAGTTGAAAAATTGTTTTCGCTAATTTGTAATAATGCTCACTTTTTCACTACTGCATTTTTAAAATTTCTTTCCACTACAATTAATCCAAACACTGATGAATTTTTACTCCCAGTAATGAAGTACCTTAAATATATCAGAGAGCTAGGAGGTGGAAGATACAAGTTAATTGAAATGGTTCTGTTTCTACAAATGGAATACTTTTTACTGAGTATGTCGTTTATTGTCTGTTTTACCATATCTTAACTTTTTTAGCTTACTGTTAAACATCTAAGTTAATGATAAATATTATTTTTTATTTTATTGATTTGAGAGAGAGACATCAATTTCTTGTTCCACTTATTTATACATTCATTGGTTGCTTCTTGTATGTGCCCTGACCAGGGATAGAACCCACAATCTTGGCTTATCAGGATGGTGTTCTAAGCAACTGAGCTACTTGCTCAGGGCAGTGATAAATATTCTTTAACAAGTTTGGGTGGCTGACATTTTCTTTTTTTTTTTTTAACTTATCTTTATTATTGGATGTATTACAGATGTTCCTTATTTTTCCCCCATTGCCCCCCTCCTCCCCATTCCTGCCCCCCTCCTGCCTTTTCCCACACTGTTGTCTTTGTCCATTGGTTATGCATATATACATATAAATTCTTTGGTTTATTTCCTCCCACCCCCCAAGCCCCCTTCCCTTTGAGGTTTGTCAGTCTAACAACCAATTTGTACTTCTTAATCCCTTCACCTTTTTCACCCATCCCCCCAGCCCCCACCCATGTGATAACCAACAAAAGTTCTCTGTATCTATGAGAATGTTTCTGTTCTGCTTGTTCATTTTGTTTGTAGATTCAGTTGTTGATAGATATGTATTTATTGCCTTTTTGTTTGTTTATATTTTTTTATCTTTTTCTTCAATAAGACCCTTCAACATTTCATATAATAATGGTTTGGTGGTGATGAACTCCTTTAGCTTTTCCTTGTCTGGGAAACTCTTTATATATCCATCGATTCTAAATGACCACTTTGCAGGATAGAGTAATCTTGGTTGTAGGTTCTTGCTTTTCATCACTCTGAATATTTCTTGCCACTCCCTTCTGGCCTGCAAAGTTTCTTTTGAGAAATCAGCTGACAGTCTTATGGGAACTCCCTTGTAGGTAACTAACTGCTTTTCTCTTGCTGCTTTTAAGATTCTCTCTTTGTATTTAACCTTTTGCATTTTGATGATGATGTGTCTTGGTGTGGGCCTCTTGGGGTTCATCTTGTTTGGGACTGTCTGTGCTTCCTGGACTTGTATGTCTGTTTCCTTCACCAAGTTAGGAAAGTTTTCTGCCATTATTGTTTCAAATAGGTTTTCGATTTCTTGTTCTCTCTCTCCTCCTTCTGGCACCCCCAAGATGCGAATGTTGGCACGCTTGAAGTTGTCCCAGAGGCTCCTTACACTATCCTCATTTCTTTGGATTCTTTTTTCTTTTTGCTGTTCTGATTGGGTGTTTTTTGCTTCCTTATATTCCAAATCGATGGTTTGCTTCTTGGCTTTACCTACTCTACTATTGAATCTGTGTAAACTATTCTTTATTTCAGTTAGTGCCTCCTTCATTTCTGACTGGTCCTTTTTTTATGCTCTTGAGGCCCTCACTAAGTTCACTGAGGTTCTCACTAAGTCCATTGAGCATCCTTATAAGCAGTGTTTTGAACTCAGAATCTGTTAAGTTGCTTAACTCCATTTCACTTAGTTCTTTTCCTGGAGTTTTGTTCTATTCTTTCATTTGGGACCTGTTTCTTTGTCTCCTCATTTTGGCTGCCTCCCTGTGTTTGTTTCTATGTATTACTTAGCAGGAGGTATGGGGCTAGCTGAGACCAGATGCTGCTTGTTTGAAAGAATTTAGGAAGCCCTGGCCGGTTTGGCTCAGCGGTTAGAGCGTTGGCCTGCGGTCCAGAGAGACCTGGGTTCGGTTCCCGCTAAGGGCATGTGCCTCGGTTGCAGTTTGTCCCCGGCCCTGGTTGGTCGTGCGGGAGGCAGCCACTTGATGTGTCCCTTTCACGTCGGTGTTTCTCTCTCTCTCTCTCTCCCTCCCACTCTATCTGAACAAAAAATGGAAAAATGTCCTCGGGTGAGGATAAAAAAAAGAAGAAAGAATTTAGGAAAACCTGAAGCAGGATCCAAGACAGGCCAATCCTATGGTCAAGCAACTGGCAACAGCTTGGGTGGGCCTGAAAGTTGGGTGGGGCGGGGCCTCAGGGAATCACCAGGGCGGGGTGAACAGTGTGAGCCAGGTTGCTGGAGTCCCAGATATGGGGGCATCTGCCAGCCCAGGGAAGGGCTCACCAAAGAAACAAAAGCCTCTGATAGCACATCTGTCCAGGAGAAAGCTGCCTCTCCAGCCCTTGCTCCAATGCCAAACAACTCAGTTCTTCCCCATATGGCTCTGGTGCCTTTCAAGCTGCCTCCCCCATGCTGGAGCCTGGAGGGTGGGAGTCCAAGTAAGTCCCTATGCGGGCCCTTTAAGAGGAGCTGCCTGGGGCTCCAGCTGCCTCAGCCTCAGTTCCCGCTGGTTTTTACAGCCAGAAGTTATGGGGACTTCTCTTCCTGGCACTGGAACCCTGAGTTGGGCACCTGGTGTGGGACGGGGACCCCTCAGTCCTCAGGGAGGACTTTCCCAACTGAGGTATCCTCCTAATTTTTATCCGCCACAAGCGGGTGGGGGACCAGCCCGTCGCGCCTCCGCCTCTCCTACCAGTCTCCATGTGGCTTCTTCTTTAATTTCGTAGTTGTAGGACTTCCATTCAGGTTGATTTCAGGCGGTTTTGAATGATGGTTGTTCTGTAGTTTAGTTGTAAATTTGATGTGGTTGTGGGAAGATGCGATACCACGTTTACCTACGCTACCATCTTGACCGGAAGTCCCCGACATTTTCATTTTTATTTGTTGTTTTTCTTTTTCATTGATGAAAGGTGGAGATCACTTGGGATGAGACTGATCATGAAAGAATTACAACACTCAACAGGAAGTTTAAAAAGGAAGAGCTTCTGGACATGGATTTTCAAGCCTATTTAGCTTCCTCCAGTGAAGATGAAGAGGAAATAGAAGATGAACTACAAGGTACTTGTCAATCTGGTGTATTGCATTTGTAAGTGTGTAGATTCCTAATCTAGGCTTGTTAATGGAAATATGTCTTTGGCAGTAGCTTAAAATGGAGTACCAAAGAAATTCTTAAACTGTCTGCAAAGCATACTCCCGTGTACACCTTAGATCGTAATCAAAAGTTTTATTAAAAAGTATTTTGTTTGAGCCCTGGCTGGTTTGGCTCAGTGGTTAGAGTGTCGGCCTGTGGACCAAAGAGTCTCGGGTTCTATTCTGGTCAAGGGGCACATACCTCCATTGTGGTTCATCCCTGGCCCTGGTCAGGGTCGTGCCGGAGGCATCCAGGCAATGTGTCTCTCCCACATCGATGGTTCTCTCTCTTTCCCTCTCTCTCTTCCTCCCTCCCACTCTATCTGAAGACAAAAGGAAAAATATCCTTGGGTGAGGATTTAAAAAAAAAAGGTATTTTGTCTGAAATTTTTTAACCATAAACATTTCCTTTAAAACTTGGACCTAGCCAGCCCAGCCAGTGTGGCTCAGTGGTTGAGCATCAACCCTGCACCAAGAGGTCGCCAGTTCGTTTGCTGGTCAGGGCACATGCCCAGGTTGTGGGCCAAATCCCCTGGGGGGGACATGCAGGAGGCGGGCGGCCAATCGATGTTCTCTCTCATCGATGTTTCTATCTCTCTCTCCCTTCCTCTCTCTCTAAAAAAAAATCAATAAAGAAAAAATTTTTTAAAAAACAAAAAACTTTGACCTAGCCAAAAGAGCCTGGTTTGTAGACTTGTCATGGTTCACATAGTTATGCAATCTCTTAATAAACTAGTAAAATGCTTTACTATCCTCTCCCTTTTTTTCAAACTAAGAGTTTCTTTTAGTTTGAATATTTTTTACATTCCATTTTTCTCCTCAAATGGTTTAGAAAGTAGACTCTGTTTCTGTTTATTTTGCAATTGTCCTAGAAATAATGACTTACATGCTTAATTTAGAAGTCTAATGGTAATTAATATTTTTAATGCCCTATATAATAAGAAATCTTAAAACAACTTTCATGGTATCCTGTATATTGTAATTCTTTTTTTATTTTTCAATCCCACAGGACATTAATGTTGTACGGCCTTTGTTTAAATTTTTGTTGTTGTTTATTTTCTTTTTGTTAATTTATTTTTGTTACAGATGTTTCTCCTTTTAACCTCACAGACACCCTCCTCCCTATCTCGTCCCCCACCCCCAAGCATTATTGTCCATGTCCATTGGTTACGCATACATGCATGTAAGTTCTTTGGTTTATCTCATCCTTTCCCCCAGCCCCCCTCCTCTGAGGTTTGTCAGTCTGAACCATACTCCTTTCTATGTCTCTGGGTCTGTTTTGTTCATCAGCTTTTTTTGTTCATTATATTCCACCAATAAGTGAGATCATGTGGTATTTGTTTTTCTCTGATTGGCTTATTTCACTTAGCATAATACTCTCCAGGTCCCTCCATGTCTCAAAGAATACAAAATCTTTCTTTCTTACAGCTGTATAGTGTTCCATTGTGTATATGTACCACAGCTTTTTTATCCACTCATCTATTAATGGATTTTTGGGCTATTTCCAGATCTTAGCAATTGTAAATAGTGCTGCTATGAACATAGGGTACATATGCCTTTGTTTGAATTTACGAACATTCTCCCCCTTCTTTTCCTCTTTTTTCTTTTCTAAATCTTATACTTTTGTCTGGGATCATTTTCCTTCTGCCTTAAGTAAATCCTTGATAATTTTCAATATCTGCTGGTGTCAAACTCTCTTGAGTTTTAGTTTAGTCTAAAAATGTCTTTATTTTGCCTTCACTTGTAAAGATATTTTCACTGGTAAAAAAATTCTAGATGAACAGTTAGCATATTGATGATAGCATTCTGCTGGTTTCTGGTTTCATTGTTGTTTTTGAGAAGTTAGCTATCAGCTTAACTTTTTTCAGTCTTTTGAAGGTTGTCTGGATTTTTTTCTTTAATTGCTTATAAAGTTTTCTCTTTCTTTTTGTCTTTCTGCAGTTTTACTGTGAACTAAGAGTATATTCTATTTATTGTGCTTGGAGTTTGTTACATTTCTTGAATTTGTGGCCTGGTATCTTTCATCAGTTTTGGAATATTCTTAGCTATTATCTATTGAAATACTTCTTCTTTCCTCTCCTTTTGGGACTCTAGTTAAATGTTTGTTAAATATTTTCACTGTAACTTCCATGTTTCTACTCGTCTATATTTTTATCTGTTGTCTGTGTTGCATTCTGGGTATTTTTTCTGACCTGTCTTCCAATTCACTAATTTTCTTTTCAGCGATGTTAAAAATGCTGATAGACCTATGCATTGAATTCTTAATTTTGGTTATTGTATTGTTTACTTGTAAAGGTTGTATTTGGCTGTTTTGTAAATCAATATCTTTTCATAGTTTTGCACTCATTACCAATACTTTTAACATTTTTATTTCCATAAACAGAGTGAGCATGTTTTATAGTCTATGTCTGATAATTTCTGTATTTCAAATGTTTGGGCGTTGATTTCTATTACTTTACAAGATAGTTCTCTTTTGTTTACTTGTGTGCTTGGTTAACTTTGTGTGCTGATTTGATATTTGAGGTGAGAGAACCTCATCAGAGAGAACCTTCATTTACTCTGGTCTTTCTGGGATCACATTACTGCATTTTAAGGATTGAGGTTCCCTGGATTTTGTGGGTGACGCAAGCATTCATAAGGGCTGGTTTGCTTCTAGTTAACCCTTGCTATGAGAATATATTACTATGAGTCCTGATTAATGCAGGGGTACTAGTTGAAAGTTCCTCCTTTATGGCCTTTAACTTTTGTCCTCATGGCATTGCCAGGCTGCCCAAACTGTAATTTAGCCCCACAGCTGTTTCTTTTGTGGATCAGTAAATGCTCTGAGGTTAAAATAGGTCTTGAACTCTGAGATCATTTCTCTGGTGCTCTCTTCTCCTTGATATTGACTTTGTTATTCTTCACTAACTTGTCAATTTTTTGAAGTTATTTTTAAGCCACTTTGAAGTTTTTAAAAATATTTTTAAAATATTTAATCTGCCCTGGCCGGTTTGGCTTAGTGGTTAGCACGTCAGCCTGTGGACCAAAGAGTCGTGAGTTCAATCCCAGTCATGGGCACGTTGTGGTTCGGTCCCCGGCCCTGGTTGGTCCCCACAACCAGTCGATGTGTCTCTCTCACATCAGTGTTTTTCTCTCTCCCTCCCTCCCACTCTATCTGAAGATAAATGAAAAAAATTTCCTCGGGTGAGGATTTAAAAAAAATTTAATACAACTTGATGTCCTCAGTGAAAGGGTTGGTCTGAAGTACCTATTTCACTATTAATGTAAGCAAAAATTCTCAGATTATCATTATCTTTATTTAAAAATTTTTTTAAATGATGGAAATGATTAATGATATATTTTTATATTGTATATACTGTTTACTTAAAATAATTCATTTTTAAGAAATAGACTCAAAACACCCTTTTTTCCTATCCTGGATCTGGCTCTGTTTAGAAATTTGGTTGCTTGATTGTAATTTCTCATCAGTTTTTGGTTGATACTATCTCCTTGATCTTTTCACATCTTCATTCTTCTCATCTAATAGAAGAATTCCTAATCATACAAAATTACGAATAAGAGATTTGGTACTGACAGCAAATGAAGAACCATAAATGTTGAACAGAGATATGCATGTTCTAAAATAGCAGGAATATATATTGTTTTATTTGTAGCTTAACATTTTCATAGCTATCCTTTTGGCTTTCCTTTTACATTTGTATTGTTTTTATAACCTAAATGTGAAGTTAATTAAATCCTAAAATGCTTTTTTAATATTATAATAGGTCCATTAAACCTTAACTTTCTTAAGAGAGATCCTATGATTGGGTTATCACCATCTCATTTAGACTACTGTCAATGTTGCTTCATTTTTCTAAGTGTTTCATAAAGTACTACTTTTGCCCTGTTTCACACATGGAATGGATAATCATGTTTAATTATTCTAGTTTCTTTGTTCAGATATCTCATATAAATAAAACCACATAATTGCTTAGGTATTTTATAGTCATTGAAAAAGTATATGATTCACAATGGTAGTTAGGTTGGTTACAAAACCCTTCATATTTTTTTAAAGCATGAGTGGGTTGTTGCGTGTTAATTTCTTCGGCATCTCAAACAATTGCGTATCCATTTTATTTCTAGTCTACACAGAACAGCCAAGTCCTTTTTTCAAATAGCCTTTATGTCTTTTCTGCCCCCAGATATATTTATATATTTACATTTTCTTCTTATTTGTATGCCTTTGTGGTCATTTAGTGCTTTACTGAAAATTCTGGATAATTTTTCTTCACTAGTAGCTCTGAGATAAAGGGGAAAAAAAGGACATCCCATGTACACTTGAAGATTAGGTCGAAGTTTTTCAAATAGCTTTCTTTGATTGGTTTGAGAGAACTGAACTAGATTTTTTAAATGACATCATTAACATTAGGACAGCTAATATTGTGGGAAAATAAGCATTAATTTGTCAGTATATTCTTGTTAAGATCTTGGGCTCTGTGGGTTTCAACTCCTGACTTCACTACATGGGGAAGTTATATAGGTTATATTTTCTTAGCCCCTGTGTCTTTCTTTCCACAGCTATAAGATGAGAATCATAATAGTACCAGGCTCATGGTTGGAAAGATTGCAATAATATAGTGCTTAACATACTACATATAGTGCTTAACATACTACCTCATATCATATATTTTTACTTCTAAGACTTGAGGATTAATGGCTTTTTGTTTGAAATATATTACTTGTTAAGTTATTTAAAGCATGCATGTTTTTTCAGTATTTTCAATTGCAATTTTTAATCTGTAATTTAGTACCTCTGCTAGATAAAATAGTATATTTGAATGCCTTAGAATTATTAGATACTCCTAGTGTTGTTTATAAAGAGGTCATAGCAGGGCTTCTTACTGTTAAAATTAATTTTTTCACTCATTGTATAGTATTAAGGCTTTCACAAAGTATTGTCCTTGAATTGGGGAAAAACAGACCTACATGAATTATCCTACACTTGAGAGCTTCAGAAAGTAAATTTTAGTACTGGAAAAAATCAATTTAAAGTAGGCCATCAGAGACTTACCACTAAAATTTCAACCTGGAAGGAGCTTGCTTCTAATTATGTTTTCAGAAGTAAGCTTTTAATAGAAAGAAATACATTGCCATTTTGTTAATGTGTTCCTGATGTTTTATCCATTGAATTACGGGATACATGACAGAATTCCATCCAACATTATTATTGTGGCACAAAGCACAAACAGGAAAAAAATGAATTTCAGCTGTTTGAGTGAAAATGTAAAAGTGTGATAGGATGGAAAGAATGTCCTGGACTATTTTTTATTCATTTAGAGAAAAAAATTGTAAAAACATTTACTTAACCAATCTTTTTTCCATATCACGTTTTTAAATATATAAGGACATTCTGTTAACATTGATGTTTCACAACTAATTGCTTAATAATGTCAGAAATTTTTAGTTACCAGTTAGCCATAGGTCATAAAAAAGAGGGTCTTCTTTTTGTTACTTCTAAATTTTTCTTTACTGGGACATTTAGTCAATTTAGTAAGTCTGTATGTTTTACATTAAAACCTAGGTTTTTAATTTATGGTTTTGCCTTGGAGAATTACAGTAGAAATATAGAGCAAACAAACTTTTCACGTGTTAGTTTTCTTTGGGACTTGTTGCCATGAATGTTATACTGTTCCTTCATATTCTAATTATTTTTATAAAATTAGGAAATGGAAATATGAATATTTTTTCTACACAAGGAAATTAATTGAATAAACGTCTAACTTATTCATTTTTATTAATGTATTAATGAGGTCCTCAGAGTAAGTATATTTGCTCACCATCAAATGGAAAAGACTCATTATTGTTTGTTGTGGATTACAAGCATCTTTGTCTGTCTCTTCAGCCTCAATGGGTTAATCCATGTATCAAATGCATCCTAAAAATATTTAGCTTCCTTTTATTGACCATAATATTTTAAAGCTTATGGTAGATGGTGGAGAACATAAAGAGGGATAAAATGTCATCTCTGCTGTCTTGCTTATAGGGAACAGAAGTTCGAGGATGTTACATGACTACAGAATTATTTTTAAATAAGAATTTTAATAAAATGTGAGATTCCCAAGTGTACTGCTATGATAATGCTAACTTATATTGCCACTCATTTTTATTATAAACAAGACATAAGTTTTTGACTCAATTCATTTAATATTAAGAAGTTTAAGTCTGGCCCAGCCTGTGTGGCTCAGTGGTTGAGCATCGACCCATGAACCAAGAGGTCACCGGTTCAATTCCCGGTCAGGGCACATGCCCAGGTTGTGGGCCAAATCCCCTGTGTGGGGCATACAGGAGGCGGCCATTCGATGTTCTCTCTCATTGATGTTTCTATCTCTCTCTTCCTCTCTCTCTCTAAAATCAATAAAGAAAAAAAAATTTTTTTTTTTAAAAAGAAGTTTATGTCTGGCCCTGGCTGGTTTGACTCAGCAGTTAGAGCATCAGTCCGTGAACCAAAGAGTTGCAGGTTCAATTCCAGTTAAGGGCATGTACCTGTGTTGTGGTTTGTCCCCAGCCCTGGTCAGGGTCATGCAGGAGGCAACCAGTTGATGTGTCCCTCTCACGTCGATGTTTCTCTCTCTCTCCCTCTCTCCCTCTCCCTCCCTCCCACTCTATCTGAAGATAAATAGAAAAATATCCTCAGGTGAGGATTTAAAAAGAAAAGTTGTTTAAGTTGATTTTGAAGTTCTGTTATTAGAGTATGTCTGACAGCATTTTTTAGGAGGGTGCTGGATTGACTGAGATTTAAACACTGGGGTTAGACAGGAATTATTCCTGTGTATTAAATGAAATTGATTTTTGTTGTTAGGTGATGATGAAGTTAATGTAGAAGAAGATGGGAAAACAAAAAAACGTCAGAAAGATGATGAAGAACAAATTGCTAAATATAGGCAACTCTTGCAAGTTATTCAAGAAAAAGAAAAGCAAAGCAAAGAAAATGATATGGAAATGGAAATTAAGTGGGTTCCAGGTAAGAATTAGATGGTAACTAAATGTTGACTTGTTTCTCTTCCTTTTAGGATGTTGAGTGTGTTTTAGATGTGACAGAAAAGAAGATTAACTTGTCTTTGGAAACATAAACTTTAAAAATCTTATTTTCCAGGAATTTTTGGTGGGGAGGAAGTTAACATGGTATTTGCATACATCATTTAATTCTTACTTGGGGGCTAATGTTTTGACTCTTATTCTCAGTTTCTTTACTAACTACAAATTATTCCTGTCCATTTATGAAAGTAAACCTTCCTGGGTTTGATTCTAGTATTCTTAGGATATAGAAACTTGAATCCAGGTACCATGTGCTCTAAAGTCATTAAACTTTTTTCAGAATAGATCATTCATAAGTGGACTTTTCAAACCCATAACCCTACTAGACCTTAATTAATTAGTGAGGTTTCACTAATGCAAAATATGTAATAACTTAATTTTCCATCTCAGTTTTGCTGTGAATAGTCAAAAAAATATGGCATAGTAAGTGATTTATAACTGCCTTGAACTGTTCAACTTTTTTTTAGAGTAGTATAATATTAATTAAAACCATGTCATGTCAAAGCTAAACATAGATAAAAGCTAGGATATTTGACGATTGTTTTCTAGTGTATACTGGTTTTCACTAATCCTGAGCAAGTCAGCCTGTACCTTTGCAAACAATTCTGATTTTTCAGATCACTGCTTTTTACATATATGTATATCTTTTAAAACTAGTTATAATTTTAGGCAAGGATTCAGTTCTTTCAGCCTTTAGATGAAAGAATACTAACTAATAACACCATTGCTTAGTAATTAACTGTTCTAGCCCAGCCCGTGTGGCTCAGTGGATTGAGCGTCGTCCCATGGACTGAGAGGTCACGGTTTGATTCCTGGTCAGGGCACATGCTGGCATTGTGGGCTTGATCCTCAGGAGCAGGTGTGCAGGAGGCAGCCCGTGTTTCTATCTCTCCCTTCCTTTCTCTAAAAAAATCGATAAAAACATTTTTAAAAAATTAACTGTTCTTATTCAGTTTTTTCTGTTTCTTACAACTGGAATATTTTTGTACTGAGAGTGCATAGGTTCTTTTTTAGGGGGGGAACTTAACATTTTAATATTTGAGAATTGAGTGACTATTGTAGTAAAAGTACTAGGATGGGTAGGTACATCTCCTGCATATTCCTGTAGGAAAGTGATACTATGTTGTAATTCATTTGTTTTAAATGCTTGGCTTTTGCAGGAAGTGATGGTAAGAAAAAATAAAGTTTGGTAGTGTTATTTTATAAACAGTGGTTGAGAAAATTCAGTTAATTTAGCCTGAGTAAGAAAAGCCTAGCCTGGCTGGTGTGGCTCAGTAGTTGAGCGTTAACCCATGCATCAAGAGGTCACTGGTTCGATTCCTGGTGAGGGCACATGCCCAGTTATGGGCCGATCCCCAGTCGGGGGCATGCAGGAGGTGGCCAATCGATGTTCTCTGTCATCAGTGTTTTTCTCTCTCTCTCCCTCTCCCTTCCTCTCTAAAAAAAATCAATAAAGAAAAAAAAAAGAAAGAAAGAAAAGCCTAAAAAGTGACTTAATAGTTATTTTCAAGTATTTGTAGATGAATATGTAAATGAAGATTTAATCTCTCTTATTATCTCAGAAGTCAGTGCTTTTGCCAGTGGATGAAAGTTGAAGGAAAATAGATTTCAAAGTAGTATAAAGGGGGTTTCTCTGTATTGTTAGAATTGTCCAGCAGAAGAGCACAAAGCCTGCTTTAATGGGGTGAGCACACTTTGTCAGTAAGTCTCCTAAAAGGCAGTACAACCATACTGCTCTGGGATGTTTGTGAAGAAATTTTTTACTTGAGGTCCTTGACTTTATTATTCTAAGAAATGTTGAATTCTGTCTTTAAAGTCAAATATGTTGTGCCCTGGCTGGTTTGGCTCAGCGGTTAGAGCGTTGGCCCACAGACCAGGGAGTCCCGGGTTTGATTCCAGCCAAGGACACACACTTCAGTTGTAGTTTGTCCCCGGCCCTGGTTGGGGTTGTGTGGGTGGCAACCAATTGATGTGTCTCTCTCACATCGATATTTCTCTCTCTCTCTCCCTCCCACTCTGTCTGAAGAGAAATGTAAAAATATCCTCGGGTGAGGATTAAAAAAATAATAAAGTCATATATGTTGTAATTATAATTCTAATCTTAGAGTGAATTTACTGAATGAAGATATTTTAAGTGAACATATTTTTAATTAAGGTAATCAGTTGACTGAGAAAGATTAAAATTAACTTGATTGAGAAGTTTTATAGCAAATATTTCAGAGTTACATTGAATGGACCAGATCTAACCTTTGTCTTTATTAACACAGTTATGTAGTGCAAATACCAAATAGAGGTATTTACACTTATGTCTGTAACTGGAAAATTTAAGCAATAGTTTTCCTGGGATAAACCTCCCTTGGTCACAACGTATATATTTCTGGACTCAAGTTAGTAATGTTTTGTTAAAGATTTTGCACCTCTGTTAATGAGGAATAACAGTTTTTGTTTCTTGCAGTGTCATTAGTTTTTGATACCAGGATAATGCTGACCTCATGAAAGGAATTAAGAACCGTTCCCTCTTCTATTTAGCAGTACTCTTTTATTTGGTGAATTTACTATTAATGTCATTTAAAACATTTTGAAATGTAAACAATATTCCTATAATTCCATTACCCTGATTCAGCCACTGAGTGATTAGATAGATTGTGGTTTAATTGATCATTTCTCTGTTGTTGAGTATTTAATTATATTTCTAATCTTTCATTACGGTAGAACTATGGCATTGAAAAGAAGTGCGACCTAAGGCTGTTACCGATTCCAAACCCACAAATATTAGTACTTTCTTAGATCTCTTTGCTTTTATGACCAGCCAAATAATTGGCTTACTATTTTAGGGATTTTTACTTTTAAAAACAATGTTTTTAACAAAGACGCTTTTCTTTTTTTTCCTCCATTTTAGAAATGTCTCTGGTTGGAGAACTAGTAGAGACCACAAGGAGAAGCTAATGCTGGCAGTCAGGGTCACTTACTAGTTAGTTACGTGACTTCCTCACTCACATAGCAACTTTACATATGCTGTGGATCAACCTGTGGTTCTCTCACAAGCTGTTAAAACTACCATTGTCAAAACCCAAATTTTAAATCTCAGATGCCAAGCATCTAGGATGTTATAAATAATCTATAGCTTTTTCCATATTTTGAATTATTTCCATAGGATAGCTTCCCAGAAATGGAATTGGATTGTACCAATTTATAAAGCCTCCAACAATGAATAAAAGTGCCAGTTCCATGGAATTATCATCAACACTGTATATATATATAGATGTATTTTACTGTTAGTTGAGTGGAGGAAAATGGATGTCCTGATATATAATGTATTTTTAAGTCGTGTAAAGATGAATCAACATAATTATGTTTGCTTTAGCCACATTTATGGTGTAGTACAAGCATGGAGTAAAGAGAGAGTTGGATTACGACAGAGTAGAAGTAGTGTCAACCCAGTATGACCAAGCAAGAGAGGGGCAAGGGAGTGATTGTAATGATGGACCATGGTATATGTATGTGTTGTATTAAGAGGGAAATGGTATGCTGAGGGTGAGGGATAGGGGGAAAGTGAGAGGACTGATGGATTGTAGGTCCTTAAAAGATTTCTTAGCCTTGGGTACTAGAGAGAATAAACTGGAAAGATTGAAACTAGTGGTTGAAGAATAGAATATAAATTAAGATTACGGCCCGGCTGGTGTGGCTCAGTGGTTGAGCATTGACCCATGCACCAAGAGGTCACTGGTTCAATTCCCGGTCAAGACACATGCCCAGGTTGTGGGCCAGATCCCCAGTCGGGGGCATGCAGGCGGCGGCCAGTCGATGCTGTCTCTCATCAATGTTTCTATCTCTCTCCCTCTCCCTTCCTCTCTCTCTCTAAAATCAATAAAGAAGGGGAAAAAATTTTTTTTAATTAAGATTATGGTGACATTGCAATTTTTGGTAATGACATGTTCTAGTTATGATTCTGGGAGTGAGTTTCTGAGATGAGCTGGAGTATAGAATAAATTGGTGTGCTGTGAAGCCCAGAGTTTTAGAAGGGTCATCTGTGTGGATATTGAAGTCATCAAGAATTATGACAGGATTACAGTATTGGAGAGAGCAGCAATGAGCTAAAGCTTAGCTCTTCAGTAAATGAAGAGAGTCACTGTAGTCATTAGATGTCTGCAATG
This sequence comes from Tadarida brasiliensis, assembly GCA_030848825.1. Taxonomy (NCBI): domain Eukaryota; kingdom Metazoa; phylum Chordata; class Mammalia; order Chiroptera; family Molossidae; genus Tadarida; species Tadarida brasiliensis. Next base: position 35,258,210 of record CM061261.1, on the reverse strand, counting down.
AAGGTGGATAGTAGGGTCCTGGCCACTTTGGCTCAGAGGTTAGCGTGTCAGCCCACGGACCAGAGTCTCAGGTTCATTTCTGGTCAAGGGCATGTACCTCGGTTGTGGTTTGGTCCCCAGCCGGGGTCATTTGTGAGTCAGCCAATCGATGTCTGTCTGTCTGTCTCTCTCTCTCTCCCTCCCTCTTTCCCTCTCTCTCCCTCCCACTCTGTCTGAAAATAAATGGAAAAACATCCTCGAGTGAGGATTTAAAAAAAAGAGAGAAATAGTAGGTGGTATAGTCTGTTACATGATATTCAAAATTGAGGGTTTAGGGAGGAGGGGCCAGCCTGTGGACTGGAGTTGACAGTGACTAGCAAGGACATACTATGGGAAAGAAAAAATCATTACGTTGAAGGGGTACAGGGTAAGCACTGTCCCCAGAGGAGAACCAGATTTCAGTGAGACTCAGGAGGTGAATTGACATAGATTTTGTTGATGGCTATTAATGACTGCTTATGACTGACTAATGTGTAGGAAAGCTTCATTGTTGAAGGATGGGGAATGTTCAGCACCTCTTTAAGAGAATGGATGATTTGGAAGTTGTAGACTTCTTAGTACTGATTGATGGTCTTTGGGGGGAGATCTTGTACCTCCAGGGCTGTGGATACTTACTCATTCCAAGGAGGCATGGAAGCCAGAGAAGGACTCCTCTTGCTTTCTCACTCCACTCTTTAAGGTTGTAATTCTGTTTTTATTCTGGTTTCTGCTCTTACCCTTTGTCCTTTTTTTTTTTTTTTTCCTTCTTTATTCCATCTCCATTCCTCTGTTTAGTGTCTCACTGGGAAGCTTAAACACAGATATCAATGACATGTATTTGTGGCCATTGTGTTATTTATTCTTTATTTAGAAATAAAATATTTTTGAATCAGTTGTGCATTCATTTCTCTAGGCAGCCCAGTTTTAAACATTTTAAATACATTTTTATTGATTTTTTAGAGAGAAGGGAGAGAGGCATAGAAACATCTATTTTTTTTTTTTTTTTATCCTCACCTGAGGACATTTTTTTTTGCATTTATCTTCAGATAGAGCGGGAGGGAGAAAGGGAGGAAGAGAGAGAAACATCAGTGTGAGAAAGACACATCAACTAGTCACCACCCACACGACCCCAACCGGGGCCGGGGACAAACTGTAACTGAGGTATGTGCCCTTAGCGGGAACTGAACCCGGGTCTCTCTGGACTGCGGGCCGACGCTCTAACCGCTGAGCCAAACGGGCCAGGGCGAGACATAAAAACATCGATGCGAGAGAGAAACATCGATCTGCGAGAGAGAAACATCGATCGGCTGCCTCCTACATGCCCCACACTACGGATTGAGCCTGCAACCCGGGCATATGCCCTGACCCAGAATCGAACCGGGACCTCAGTCCATGGGACAACACTCAATCCACTGAGCCACACCACCCACGCTTAAACATTTTAATCTCAATTATCTCAAAACCTGTTCGCTATTTACTTTTGGCTACATCTCTATTTCCATTTATTGCCATTGTATTCATTATTTGCAGTATATTCACAAAAATGTTTTTTTGGTCAGAACTTTTAAAATAACCAGATGTTTAAGTTTTGAGTTGAATGTAGAGAAGAGCATTAAAATGGGAAACCTGAACTTAAAATAATCTAGAAGAATTTGCAGTTTACTGCATATTTTGATGTTGGGGAGGAAACCAGTTTATAATGCCCTATCATAACTTGTACACATCTAGTTAAGTGGCTAGAATTTTAAAACTTAGATTTGTGTTCCTTTCTTAAATCATCTATTAACAGGTTAACTATAAGGGCTTTGTAATGTAACAAGCTGAAATTTTACTATGCAAAAGAAAAAAAATTTTCTTTAGTCATTTGTGCAATGTGTACTAAAAAACTGCAAGCAACTAGAGTTATCTAAGAATGTTCCTAGCACATTTTCTCTGTGCCAGTAAATTTCCCAGAATTTCCTGGTTATTGTAAAGATTATTTTCTCTCATTAATACTTAGATTTAATTTAAATCAAGTTTTTCTAAGAAGCTCTTTTTAAAAAGTTCTAAAGATAAAACAAGCTATCTTTATACTAGTAGTAGTTTCAGAAAGTGTTAAAATTCCCATAATTATGAAATTTCAGGTTAATTGGTCAGCTGTTTTATGATCCAAATTAAATATGTAAATCAATAAGGGATTCTGGTTGCAAGCATCTAGGATGATTTTGTTCCCCTGTTCCTTCCCTCTACACATGTATCACATCAGTTACTGTTTGCATCTGTAGCCACTCTTTCCAGACAGTAGTACTTTTTTGACTTTGCCTAAGATTTACAATCTGCCTGAAGTCAGTTCAAGAAGAGAGCTTGTTTCATGTATTGTTTGAAGTTGTGAATTCTTTGGTCTTTAAAGCAGAACTTTTGCCTCTTCTATTTGAGATTGTCCCGTGTCATTATTCTATATACTAACTGCCTGACTAGCAAACTGTCATTTTTCTCACACTTTTTCCATATGTTATTGTGACAGAATTCACTCAGACTACTTAACTTTCAGCAGTTTCATTATTGCTGTTGTTTTTCCCCAAACTAGAAAGTCTTATAACCTCAAATTTGCTACCTTAACACGTTCATATTTCCCCAGTTTTTTTCATTGTGTTAAAATACACATAACAGTCCAGCCGGTGTGGTTCAGTGGTTGAATGTCAACCCATGCACCAAGAAGTTGCCTGTTTGATTTCCAGTCAGGGCACATGCCCAGGTTGTGGGCCAAATCCCCAGTGGGGAGCATGTAGGAGGCGGCCAAGCGATGTTCTCTCTCATTAATGTTTCTATCTCTCTCTCCCTCTCCCTTCCTCTCTCTCTAAAATAAATAAAGAAAAAAAATTTTTTTTTAATACACATAACAAAATTTATCATCTTAACCATTTTAGTGTATAGTATTAGGTATATTCATATTGTACAACCATTACCACCATCCATCTCTAGAACTCTTTTCACCTTTGCAAAATTGAATCTCTGTATCCATTAAACAATAACTCTTCATTTTCCCTCCCCCCAGCTCCTGGCAACCACCATTCTCCTTTCTGTCTCTATGATTTTGACTACTCTAGCTACCTCATTTAAATGGAATCATATATTGTCTTTTGGTGACTGGCTTATTTCAGTTAGCAAAATGTCTTCAAAGGTTCATCCATGTTATAGCATGTTAGAATTTCCTTCCCTGTTTTTTTTTTGTTAATCCTCACACAAGAATATTTTTTCCATTGATTTTTAGAGGGAGTGGAAGGGATGAGGAGAGAGGGGAAGAGAGAGAAAGAGAAACATTGATGTGAGAGAGACACATCAATTGGTTGCCTCCCGCACGTACCCTGACTGGGGCCAGGGATTGAAACTGCAACCCAGGTAGGTGCCCTTGACCAGGAATCAAACCTGAGACCCTTTGATGCGAGAGCCGACACTCTAACCACTGAGCAACACCAGCCAGGGCAGAATTTCTTTCCTTTTTAAGGCTGAATAATATTCCATTGTTTATATTCCATATTTTGCTTATCGACTCAGCCGTTGATGGGTTGCTTCCATGTTTTAGCTCTATATAACGTTCATTTTCACACATTATCTTCTACAAGTACACATAGTTGATTATATTTATACCCCCATTTTTCATTCTCCTGTTTTTTTTCATTCCCCATACTTATTTTTACATTTTTAAAAATAATCTTTATAATTATAATACCTGCATCGCATTTCATTGTGTTTCTAATTTATAAGTGATGAATCGTTTCCCTAATGTATTTTAGGCTTTTTCTGATGTTTTGCTATTATGGATAACATAGTCTCATATTGAATTTTTGAAAGGTTGTTCAATACTGAAATGCTAGGGAGGTTGAAGTGGTTTTCATTTTCTTTTATTTCTATATAAGAAAGTTGTTTTTTTCATTAATTGACTTAGAAATGCCATTTGGTTGTATCCCAGCCTCAAAATGTCTTTATATATTAATTAGCTTCTATAGTCAGAAACTCTTCCAGGAAGAAAAACAGTTAGATATTCATGAGGTTCAAGCCACCAATTCACAGGTAGATTTTTCAGATATAGTGTATAGATTGGGGCCTGCTAATAATGAAATTTGGGATTGTGTTAGTAGTTACTGTGATCACGGAAAGAGCATAGAGGGCTGTGCCAGAAAATATCACGATGTTGTTGTTTTTTCTTTACATTTTATTGTGGGGGGAAAAATCCGTAGGTGCAAAAGGAAAGCACAATGTATATGTACTATTTAAAGAGCAATAATAAAATGAACACCTGTGTACTCAGTTTAAGAAAGAGCATGAGTAATGTCTGCAGTCTTCTATGAGATCCCCAGTTACACTCCCTTCCTTCCTCTACCAGAGCAAACAATGACACTACATTTCATGTTAATGATTCCCTTTGTCTAATATAATGATTTACCATGTATGCATGCATCCCTAAACAGTCTCTATCTGTATATAGGGTGTCCCCCAAAAAATGTATACACACTTAACAGCTGATAGCTCAATTGATGTTTCTTTCTTTTCAGATTTAATCCATTTGAATTCATAATTATTCAAAGTGTATATACATTTTTTGGACACCCTGTATTGTTAATTTAGAACTTCATAGAAGCATCTTCTATGTAATCTTTTGTCACTTGCTTTTTGTTAGTAACATTCTATTTTTGAGAGTTATCTATGTCCCTATGTGAAGATGTGGCCAGTTAATTTTCACTGCTACATAGAATTCCATTGTAGATATATCACAATGTATCTGTTCCATTGCCAGTTATTGTAGTTTATTGCTTTTGGGAATATTCTTGGATTTGTCACCTAGGTAATAAATTTCATAGATATATGTAGAATTTCTTATTGTGGAACATTCGCACATTTACCTTGACTAGTTTATGCCGAATTGTTTTCCCAGGTGTTGTACCATTTTACTCTAACCAGTAACGTAAGAGTTCCCGTAACTCTTTATCCTCACCATTAATTGATATTGTTGGGCTTTTCAGTTTTTGCTGGATGAGTATGTAAGTAATGGTATAATTACAGTTTTAATTTGTGTGTTATTTTCAAATATTTATTGAGTTCCTGCTGTGTGTGCCAGACTCTGTTCTTTTCTCTGGACATGTAACACTAAACAAGATGGATAAAAGTCCTGGCCTTTATAGGGCTCTACCTTTTAGTGTGTGTGGGTGGAGGAGTGTGGAGAAAGGAAGTATTAAATAAATAGGTAAAATAAATCAGGTGATGATTAAGGGCAATGGAAACAAAACAATAAAGCCTGCAGGGAAATAGGAAGTTCAGGGATGGGAGCAGGTAGCATTTTAAATAGGACAGTCAGGGAAGGTTTCATTAAAAAAGTGACATTTGCACAAAGGCCTAATGGAAAGGATTGTGCACACTCTATGAACATTGCACACTGTGTTATCCTGGGAAAAAGCAGTTCAGGACAAAGAAACAGTAAATGCAAAAGGCCTATGGGTGAAGCATTTCTGATTTGTCCAGGAATAATGAGGAGGTAGATGTGTCTGGAGCAGAATGAATCAGGAAGTGGAATGTAGTAGAATTGAGGGCAGACAGGTAGCCACATCGCAAAGGGTTTGTAGACCTCTGGATGAACTTCAGCTTTTATTCTAAATCAAATGGGAAGTGGAAGTGATTTGATCTGACTTAAATTTTCAAAGGATTGATCAGGCATTTTCCTAATGGCTAATAAGGAAGAACATTTTTTCATGTTTCTTCATTTGTGAAATGCCTATTGTTTTTTTACCTTTTTTATATACCATTCTTTGTTTTATTGATTTACAGGAGTTCATATATTCTGTGCTGATCTTTCATCAGTCATGTTTTGCAGATATCTTCTCCTACTTTGTGATTTCTCTTTTTACTCTCTTTATAATATCTATTGAAGAACATAAATGGTATAGTCAAATTTATTACATTTGTCCCTTTATTCTCATGTACCACTGATTCACATAATTACATTAGTCTTGATCTTTGAGTTAAGACACTCTGTCATCATTGGTCCAGCATAGCCCCTCTTTTATTTATTTGTTTTTAATAATTAACAAGTGAACCCACTACAAAAGCTAGAACTGTGCAATAACTTACATTTATCCATTTGATCTCCACTGCTTCTCCATACCTGAGATAACCATTATCCAGATAGTATTCACTTTGCTTTCTGTTGTATATATTTTCATCTCATTTATAAGTACTTCTAAAAAGTAGGGTTTCATAAAAAAGGAATGAAGGACTGATATATGCTACAAAGTGGATGAACCTTGAAAATACTATGCTAATAAAGAAGCCAGTCCCAAACACCACATTTTTATATGAAATATCCAGAACAGGGAAATCTATAAAGACAGGAAGTAGGTTGGTGGTTGTAGGGGAGAAGTGTTTTGGAGTGTCCTATGGGGGAGAGAAATAAGGTTTCTTTCTGAGCAGATGGAAAATGTTCTAAGACTAGACTATGGTGATGGTTACACGTGTCTGAATGTACTAAAAACCATTTAATTATATACTTTAAGTGGATGAATTGTAATATATGAACTACATCTTCTTGGGTTGTCCTTAGTTTGTGGGTTTGTTTTAGATATTTCTAAATCTTTGGGGACTTTTTTTTTTTCCACTCTATATTGCTGAGTTTTATCTGTATTTTGTGTAGCAGTAGCTCTTTCACTTGACTCCTGTACACCACAGTTTATATATATATATATACTGTTGGATACACATCTGGGTTGTTCTTAAGTGTTTACTATGGTGAATTATGCTGCTATGAACATTTCTATACATTTTCTGGTATGTGTTTCAGTTTTTCTGGGTATATATCAAGGAGTGTAATTGCTGGCTCTTAGGGTATGTGAATATTCAGCTTTAAAAGATCAAATACTACTGTCCGGCTGGTGTGGCTCAGTGGTTGAGCATCAACCCATGCACCAAGAGGTCACCAGTTTGAGTCCCAGTCGGGGCACATGCCCAGGTTGCCAGCAGATCCCAAGTGGGGGCCTGCAGGAGGCAGCCAATCACTGTTCTCTCTCATTGATATTTCTCTCTCTCTCTCCCTGTCCCTTCTTCTCTCTCTAAAAATCAATAAAGAAAAATATTAAAAATAAAATAAAAAAGATCAAATACTAAATTATTTTCCAATATGATGGTATTAGTTTACATTCTGACCAGCAGCACTTGATCTGCATTTCTTATCTCTAATGAGTTAAAACATATCTTCCTACATTTATTGGCCATATATGTTTCCTGCTCAGTAAAATACTCGGAGATATCTTTTGGCCATTTTTCTGTTATATTATTTGTTCCTTTTCTACTGATTTTTAGGAGTTCTCCATTATTCTTTGATACTACTTCTTTGTCTTTTATAGGCTAGCACGTCTCTTCTATATGTAACTCCACCCCCACACACACACCTTGGAGGTGTTGTATAATGAAAAATGTTCTTGATTTTAATGTTGTCAAATGATCTTTTTTTAATAGTTAATGCTTCTGTGTTTCATCTAAGAAAACGTTTTCTATATAGATGAGACCGATATTTACCTTTATTTTCTATTAAAGGTAGAATGGCTTAAGGTTTTTGACAGTTAAGTCCTTGATCCATCAAAAGTTGATTTTTAAACTTATTGTTTTTGAAGAAAGTACTACAGATGTCCCTCCTTTTTTACCCCATTACCCCCCTCCTTCCTGCTGCCACCCATCCCACCCCCACCCTTCACCACACTATTGTCTGTGTCCATTGGTTATGCATACAGTTGTCCCTTGTTTATCGCAGTTAATCCGTTCCAGACTAGTGGTTACACCTGGCATTGAAGGATTCCTGGGGTGCTCAAATACATAGGCCTACAGTCCATACATACAGTAATTTTAATTGTAATTGTAATACAGGGGTGTATAATTAACTCAGACAACCGAGCACGCGCTGTATCATTTTCACTGTCTCGATCAACTTTTTAATGAATATATTTGAAAAAACCGCGATAGAGTGAAGCCACGAAAGTCGAAGCACGAAGTGGCAAGGGACGACTGTAGATGCATATAAGTTCTTTGGTTTATCTCTTCCCACCCTCCGTCCCCCCTTCCCTCTAGGGATCCCCAGTCTGTTCCCTGCTTCCATGTCTCTGGATCTATTTTGTTAGTCAGTTTATTTTGTTTATAATTCACAAACAAGTGAGATCATGTGATACTTGTCTTTCTCTGACTGGCTGATTTTGCTCAGCATAATAATCTCCAAATCCCTCCATGCTGTCTCAAGGGGTAAGAGAAACTTCCTTTTTTTTTTTTTTTTTTTTTTTATAACTGCATAGTATTTTATTGTGTGAATGTACCACAGCGTTTTATCTACTCATCTACTAATGGACATTTGAACCGTTTCCAGATCTTAGCTATTGTAAATAACACTGCTATGAATGTAGGGGAGCATATATTCTTTCTATTTAGTGTTTTAGGATTCTTAGGATATATTCCTAGCAGTAAGATCACTGGATCAAATGGTAGTTCTATTTTTAATTGTTTAAGGAAGAAACACCATATTGTTTTCCATAGTGGCTGTACCAATCTGCATTCCCACCAGCAGTGTCCTAGGTTGCCCTCTTCTCTACATCTTCACCAGCACTTCTCATTTGTTGATTTGTTGATGGCAGCCATTCTGGCAGGTATGAGGTGATACCTCATTGTTTTAATTTGCATCTCTCTGATGATTAGTGATGTTGAGCATTTTTTTCATATGTCTCTTGGCCATTTGCATGTTGTCTTTGGAGAAGTGTCTATTCAGGTCCTCTGCCCATTTTTAATTGGATTGTTTGTCTTCCTTTTGTTGTTGTATGAGTACTTTATATAATTTTAGAAATTATCCCTTTATCTGATGTATCATTGACAAATATATTCTCCTATGCAGTGGGTTCTCTTTTTGTTTTGATGCTGGTTTCTTTCGCTGTGCAGAAGCTTTTTATTTTGATGTAGTCCCATTTGTTTCCCTAGACAATGTATCGGTAAAAATTCTGCTACTTGAGATGTCTGAGATTTTTCTGCCTGTGGTTTCTTCTAGGACTTTTATGGTTTCATGACTTACATTTAAATATTTTATCCATTTTGAGTTTATTCTTGTGTATGGTGTAAGTTGATGGTCTAGTTTTATTTTTTTTGCGTGTATCTGTCTGATTTTCCCAGCACCATTTATTGAAGAGACTGTCTTTGCTCCATTGTATGCTCCTGCCTCCTTTGTCAAATATTAATTGAGCGTAATGGCTTGGGTTGATTTCTGAGTTTTCTGTTCTGTTCCATTGATCTATATGTTTGATCTTGTACCAGTAGCAGGCTGTTTTGATTACAGTGGCTTTGTAGTATAATTTGATATCTGGTATTGTGATCCCTCCTACTTTGTTCTTCTTTCTCAATATTGCTGCAACTGTTCCAGGTCTTTTTTGGTTCCATATAAATTTTTGTAGTATTTGTTCTAGATCTGTGAAATATGTCATTGGTATTTTAATAGTGATTGCATTGAATCTATAGATTGCTTTGGGTAGTATGGATATTTTTATGATGTTAAATTTCCAATCCATGAACATGGTATATGTTTCCACTTGTTTGTATCTCCTCTGTTTCTTTTTTCAATGCCCTATAGTTTTCCAAGTATAGGTCTTTTACTCCCTCGTTTACGTTTACTGATAGATATCTTATATTTTGTTGTTGTTGTTGCAGTGGTAAATGGTATTGTTTCTTAGTTTCTCTAAGTGTTCATTATTGGAGTATAAAAATGCCATCGATTTCTGTGTTGATTTTGTATCCTACTACTTTGCTGAATTCATTTATTAAATCTAGTAGGTTTTTGGTGGAGTCATTAGGGTTTTCTAGGTGCAATATCATGTCATCTGCGAATAATGACAGTTTCACTTCCCCCTTTCCAATTTTGATGCCTTTGATTTCTTCTTGTTTGATTGCTGTGGCTAAAATTTCCAGTACTATGTTGAATAAGAGTGGTGAAAGTGGACATCCTTGTCTTGTTCCTGTTCTTAAGGGAAATGATTTCAGTTTCTACCCATCGAGTTTGATGTCGGCTGTAGATTTGTCAATCATGGCCTTTATTATGTGGAGGTATGATCCCTGTGTGCCCGTTTCTCTGACAGTTTTTTATCAAAAGTCAGTGCTGGATTTTGTCGAATGCTTTTTCTGCATCTATTGATATGACCATATGATTTTTCTTTCATTTTTTTATGTGGTATATCACATTTATTGATTTGCAAATATTGTACCATCCTTGCATCCCTGGGATATATCTCACTTGACCATGGTGAATAATCTTTTAAATATATTCCTGGATTCTATTTGCTAATATTTTGTTGAGGATGTATGTTCATCAGGGATATTGGCCTGTAATTTTCTTTCTTTGTAGTGTGTTTATCTGATTTTGGAATTAGGATGATGTTGGCCTCATAAAAAGAGCTTGGGAGTCTTCCTTCCTCTTGAATTTTTAGGAATAGTTTGAGGAGGATAGGTGTTAGTTCTTCTTCAAATGTTTGGTAACACTCCCCTGTAAAGGTGTCTGGACCAGGGCTTTTGTATGCTGGGAGTTTATTGATTACTTTTTCAATTTCATTATTTGTTATTGGTCTGTTCAGGTTTTCTGAATGTCCCTTGTTGAGTTTTGGAAAATTGTATGTTTTAGGAATTTGTCCATTTTGCCTAGGTTGTTCAATTTGATGGTATGTTATTGTTCATAATATTTTCTTACAGTCCTTTGTATTTCTGTGGTGTCAGTTGTTACTTCACTTCTTTTGCTGCTGATTTTATTATTTGGTCCTCTCTCTTTGTTTCTTATGAGTTTGGCTAAAGGTTCATCATTCGTGTTTATTCTTTCAAAGAACCAGCTCTTGGTTTCATTGATCTTTTATATTGCTTTTTTTAGTCTCTATGTCATTTATTTTCTCTCTGATCTTTAGCATTTTTCTTCCTTCTACTTACTCCGGGCTTTTCTTGTTGTTCTCTTTCTAATTCTTTAATTTGTAGGGTTAGATAGTTTATTAGAAATTGTTCTTGTTTCTTGAAGTAGGCCTGTAGTGCTATGAACTTTCCTCTCAGGACTGCTTTCACTGGTTGTTGTATGTTCATTTTCATTTTTTTCCTAACATGTGGTCTATCTTTGAGAATGTCCCATGTGTACTTTTATATTCTGAAGCTTTGAGTTGAAGTGTTCTGTAAATGTCAATTAAATCCATCTAAAGTAGTGTGTCATTTAGGGTTGTTGTTTCCTTGTTGATTTTTTTGTCTAGAATATCTACCTATTGTTGTCAGTGTGGTGTTAAAGTCCCCTACTATGATTGTATTGCTGTCAATCTCTCCCTTAAAGTTCTCCAGAAGTTTTTAAATATATTTTGGTGCTCCTGTATTGGGTGCATGTTTGTTTACCAGGGTTGTATCCTATTGTTGGATCAATCCTTATAGTATTTTTCTTTGTGTCTAGTTATGGCCTTCAATTTGAAGTCTTTTTTGTCATATATGAATATTGCTACCCCAGATTTTTTTGTCTGTTTGTTTCTATTTGCATGGAAAATTTTTTCCATCCCTTGACATTCATCCTATGTGAGAATTTTATTCTGAGGTAGGTCTCTTGCAGACAGCATATATTGGGTCTTGTTTGCTTATCCATTTAGCTACCCTATATATTTTTTTTATTGGAGAATTTAATCCATTTACATTTAAGGTTAGTATTGATAGGTACTTATTTATTGCCATTTTTATTCTTTATGCCTATGTTGCTCTCTATATTTTGTATTCTTACAGCAGTCCCTTTAACATTTTTTTGCAATGCTTGTTTGGTGGTAATAAACTCCTTTAGCCTTTGTTTGTCTGGGGCTCTTTATTTTACCTTCAGTTCTGAATGATAGCCTTGCTGGATAGAGTAGTCTTGGTTACAAATCCTTGTTTTCCATTACCTTGAACACTTCAAGCCATTCCCTTCTGGCCTGTAGTGTTCCTGTTGAGAAATAAGCTGAAAGCCTTATGGGAGCTCCTTAGTAGGTAACACATTTCTTTTCTCTTGCTACCTTTAAGATTCTCTGTCTTTAATTTTTGGCATTTTAATTATGATGTGTCTTGGGGTGGGCCTCTTTGGGTTCTTCTTGCTTGGGACTCTGTGCTTCCCAAACTAGTGTGACATTTTCCTTCACCAGGTTAGGGAAGTTTTCACCATTATTTCTTTAAACTGGTTCTCTATCCATTGCTCACTTTCTTCTGTTACTCCTATGATGCAGATGTTGTTGTGTTTCACGTTGTCCTACAGCTCCCTTAAACTATCGTCCTGTTTTTTAATTTGTTTTTCTTTTTGGTTCTCTGATTAAGTGATTTATTTTTCTATCCTGACTTCTAATTCACTGATCTGATCCTCAGCTTCCTTTAATCTGCTGTTTATACCTTCTAGTATATTCTTTATTTCTGCTGTCATTTTTCATTTCTGGCTGATTGTTTTTCAGTTTCTACATCTTTTTTCATGCTGTTTAGCAACCTTATTATCATTACTCTAGCCTCTATAGCTGATAAATTACCTCCATTTTATTCAGCTCTTCTGCAGAATTCTCTTTCATTTGGGGCTTTTTTTTTTTTTCCTCCATTTTGGCTGCCTGTTTGGGTTTGTTTGTCTCTATTAGGTAGGTCTGCTACAACTCACAGTCTTGTTAGGATAGCCTTATGTAGTAGTTGACTTGTGGGACCCAGTGACACAGACTCCCTGATCACCAAACCTGAGTGCTTTAATAATGTCCCTTGTGAGCACTGTGTGGGCCTTCCTATTGTAATTGATTCTTGATTGCCTTTGCCTTTGCCTTTGCCTTGTCCTTGCGTGGGCTTGGCCCACAGCCTGGCTAACAGTAAGACTCAACCTCCAACACAGCATGCAGGCAACTGTGCAGGTGTTTATCACGTGAAGCAGAAGTCTTCTCAGCAGAGTTTGGAGTCTACCAATATCTCCCTGTGGATATACCACTTGTGTAGCTTATTGGTTCCTGGTCTGTTGTTGACCAAAGCTGGACACTGGGTTTATTGGTTTTGGACCTCTTCAGGGTCTCTAGTGCAGGCCAATGTCAGATACTGTTTATGACTGGCCCTGAGTATCCTTTTTGGAGTTTTCAGTGATCTACAATTGATAGCTCTCTCTTCTGGGCCTGGGTGCATATGGAAAGGACCAAGCTGAACACCAAGGTCTGCTTTTATAGCCCCGGGTGAGAAGCAGGTCAGGCAAAGCCTCAAAGTACCCAGAGATCTGCCTCTGCCTGCAGGTTGACTGTTAGTCTCAGTCACTTAATAAGTGCCAGGCTGTAGTCCTCAGCCAGGCGTAAACTCCACTAGGTGGGGCAAGAGTTTTCAAGAAGTGGGGCAGTTGCTTCCCACCCTCCCCCACCCCCTAGCTAAAGAAGCCATAAACATGGCTTCTGCAGTGTGGGGGAATGACTCAGCACAGGGATCCTGGCAGCTGCCTTCCCAGCTCTCTCCCCAGAGCCAGGAACCCCAGACTATCCTAATGCAGCTCAAGTCCACTTTCCCCTCCCTCTGCTAGAGCCCAAGGTGAGTGGCTGCAAATAAAATTTAGTCCATTGGCCCTTTATGAGGGTGCCTGTGTTTCTATTCATCTCTCCCTGCCAGACAGAACCTCCAATGCTTTTCACCTCCAAATGTTAGTGGGCACCTTTCCTGGTTCTGTTACTCTGGGCTGGGGATCCCAGCTTGGAGTTTAGACCTGCAACTTCTCAGGGCGAACCCCCACAGCTGAGATATCCCTCCAGCACTTCAGCTGCTTCCTGTGGGAGCCCAGCCAGCCCTCTCATGCCTCTGCACTTCCTACCAGTCTCAATGTGGACTCCTCTTTACCTCCTTCGTTATAAGGGTTCTGTCCCGCTATTCTTGACTTTGGTTATTTATGCTGATATTTCTGTGTTTTGTTATAATTCCACTTTGGTCCTGGGAGAAGGTCAGTGTGCCTTCCACATCATCTGCCACCATCTTGGAATCTCTGATTCTATGTTTTAAATATTATATAAAGGATCCAGTTTCATCTTCTACATGGAAAATCTTTTTTATTCTGTTCCATTTATTGAATAATCTATCCTTTCCCCTTAGTAATCTGACATGTCATTTCTGTCATGTAACAGAGTTTCAAAAATTCATGGATCTATTGCTTGGCTCTCTGTTAGTCTACCTGTCCTTTGACCAGTAGTACCACACTTCTTTTTTTTTTTTTATCCTCACCTGAGGACATTTTTTCATTTTTTGTCCAGATAGAGTGGGAGGGAGAGAGAGGAAGAGAGAGAGAGAGAAACATCGACGTGAAAGGGACACATCGAGTGGCTACCACCCGCACGACCAACCAGGGCCGGGGAGAAACTGCAACCGAAGTATATGCCCTTAGCGGGAACCGAACCCGGGTCTCTCTGGACCGCAGGCCGACGCTCTAACCGCTGAGCCCAACCGGCCAGGGCGTACCACACTTCTTAAGACTGAATGAAGAGCACTAATGACCCACACACACAGACATACACCCATCTCTACTCTAGGCCAGTTGATATAAGGGCTCTATTAAGAAAACAAGCACCACTAATACTACCAACAACAACAAAAACATTTTGAAAAGCTGTGTATCCTCAGGAGAAAGCCAAGTTTCACTTACATTATAAAGGTAATGTTCAGAATTACATAATTGTAATTCCAGAGAATTTAGTGGTAGAGTTAAAACAGGAGGGAGGTTGTTGCAGAAGAGTGGATAAACAGTTAACTTCAGAGGATTTAGAACACAGGAGATGAGGGGAAACTTGATGTTTAGTGGCTTTCTGTGGTGACAAAAATAAATAGGGATACACAGCACAAAGAGATTATTCCTGGTAGGTTCCAGGCAGATTTTGGTGGTGAGGCTATTAATGTTGAGGATTAAGGAGGGAAGGGGATCTGTTGTTGCCATGGATGTGCCAAGCCAGTTCTCCTCTTTAACCCCTCCTGGGGAGGCAAAAATTTATGGTGAGTTCAGGAGGCTTCCCCTTGACTCCTGTTGACAAAAGTTATGAGTGAGGAAGCCAACTAACTAAAGAACATGCTACGTTAACCCCAGGGCTCAGGGGCTCACTCTTGGACCCTGTAAAGAAAACGTTAGCCTTGCTCCACACTGCTGCCTTTTGTTCCTACCTTTTAAAATCGTTTACTGTTCTGCCTAGCCAGTGTGGTTCAGTGGTTGAACGTCGACCCATGCACCAAGAGGTCACCAGTTTGATTCCCAGTCAGGGCACATGCCCTGGTTGCAGGCTGGATCCCCAGTAAGGGGCGTGCAGGAGGCAGCCTATTGATGGTTCTCGCTCATCAATGTTTCTATCTCTCCTTCTCCCTTCCTCCCTCTCTAAAAATCAATGAAAATATGTTTAAATAAAAAATTAAAAGTTTACTGTTCTGAGTTCCACTATGATATATATAGGTCATTTTTGCTTGTTGCTTTTATCTTGCTTAGAACTAATTGGATACCCAGAATCCTAAAGATGAGTATCTTTCATCAGTTCTGAAAACGTCTCAGCATTTTCTCTTAAAATACTATCTTTTCTTTATCTTCTCTACTTCCTTCTTCTGGAAATCTTATTTGATATGTGTGGTACCTTCTCATTCTCCATGTGATAACTCATATTTTCTATACCTTTGAATCTGTTTAGCATATTGAGTAATTTCTTCAGTTCTGCCTTTTAGTTGATTGATTTTTTTTTTCTTTACCTCTGTATAGTCTGCTGTTAACTTGGTCATTGACTGTAATTTTAGTGGTTTTTTTTAACTTCAGGAAGTTGTTTTTTCTCCAAATCTGTCTCAGACTTTTGATAATCTTATTTTTTTATTTCCTCTTTTGTTTTCTTTTCAAATGTGCTTATTTTATATTTTGTGTCTGAATAATTCCAGAATCTGTAATCTTTATAGGTCTGACTTCTATTATTTTGTTTCTACTTACTCTGGTTCATATTGAATTTTGATTGTGATCTCATTGTTCTTGGATCTTTACCTATGGGAATTCTCTAAGGACTGGGTCTAAAGTGCCTCTTTGAGAGAGTATTTGCCAAATGCCTAAGGGCATTTTCAATCCAAAACCAATTGAAACCAAATTTTTGGATTGGGGTGTTTTGGCCCACACAGATAGTGTGAATTCCAGCCACAAGCCCATGGATTTGTGGGTTTGTGGTTATAAATTCTCTTGTGGGGGTTGTATTTTTACTTGCCTTTTTCTGCCCATAGCCAAAGCCGAAACAGGCACATACTCCCTCTGAATTGTCAGAGGAGGCGCTGCACCCACTTGAAGGCACCCTTAAGGATCCTGGCTTCATGATAGTGGTCTCTGATGGGACTTTCCACCATGATGAGGCCTCAAATCTTGTCTCCTATCTCCTTGGTTAGCAGCCCATTAAAACCCAAGATCCATACTCTTCCATAGCAGATTAATGTATGTCCCCAAGGAAAACTCCCGTCTTCTGAGCTAGTTTAACATTTCTGTTTGAGCTTTCTTGTGACTGGACTCTGAAAAATTCCCTTTGTTTTCTTATATCTTAATCATTCATTTAAAAGTTTTCATGTATTTTTTACCTTGTCTATGAACATTATGTATAAAAAATAACAGTAGAACAAGTCATTCTTCAATCCTCTTTGCCAGAAATTAAATAGAATGGCTTCACCAGACTCGGCCAGAATTTTCAACATTAGGATAGCTTGATATTATGTACATTGTGATCACAAACTACTTGAAAGGCAAAGAAAACATACAAATAAAGTACAGATAAATGTAGGAAACAATAACTTTGTAATGAGGCCCAAATGTTTTGTATTTAAAGTCAGCTTTTTTAAGAGTATTTTATACTAAGAAGCAGGGACAGCTTGGTTCCGAGTAAACTGAATACAGTTAAGTCCTCACTCACCATCTTTGATAGGTTCTGAGTCTTTTTTTTTTTAATCCTTTTTTTTATCCTCACCCAAGGACACTTTTTTGTTGCATTTATCTTCAGATAGAGTGGGAGGGAGAGGAGGAGGAAGTGAGAGAGAGACACATCGAGTGGTTGCCACCCACATGACCCCAACCGGGGCCAGGGACAAACTGCAACCGAGGTACGTGCCCTTAGCGGGAACCAAACCCGGGACTCTCTGGTCCGCGGGCCGAAGCTCTAACTGCTGAGCCAAACCGGCCGGGGCAGTTCTGAGTCTTTAAGTCAAACAATGTGTATAATGAAACTAATTTTTTCATAGGCTAATTGATATAAACAAGAGTTCTCTGTGGCATCTCACTAACCTTGTAACAAAATGATGTGAGCAAAATGTTATTTGAGGACCTGCTATACACTTGCAAATGGAGGGCATCATTTTACAGGAGAATAAAAGGAAATTTAGAAGAAGTTTGAGTATGATGAGGTCAAATTAAAGACAAATGTAAAACAGTTCCTACACATTGAAATAGCTTTTAGACAATCAACAACAAAAACATTAACATTTACTCATTCTGCATATGTTATCTTCCATGTATATTTATTTCATTGAATGCTGTATGAGAAGCACTTCCCAATCTAACTTACCTATACCCTCTTAACCTTATTATTTGTATTACAGGTGTCTGTGTTGTTTCCATGAAGTAGATATGATAGTATTAAGTGCATACAAAGGGCGTATGTTGGTTCTGACTAATTAATAATTTTTGCTGTTTAGTATTGTTCCCAAGTCTAGTTGTTATGTTACCTTTTAGTTTTATGCATTGTTGCTTCCTGTCCATGTAGTTGGGAACAAATTTGACTAATTTATCCTTTCATTTTCACTTTTATTCAACAGACATTTATTATACCAGGTACTCCACTAGCCACTGGGATTACCTTTGGTGAGAGGAGGAGCTATGTCCTCTATTATTATGGAGCTAGCAACCTAGTAAGGGAGATAAGACATTAATAATAGTAATACTTTTAAAGTCACACAAATACATATAAAGTTCCATCTGTGATAAATGGTACAGTGTAAAAGAATATAGTTTCGCTTATTCAGTGTACTTTAAGGATACCCTGTGTACATAATCACTTGATTACCATGGAGAAAATGCCACTGATAAAAATCCTCATTACTCATATGGACCTAATATCACTTTGACTTCTGTTAATTATATAAGTAAATATGTTCTTCCATCTCCCCACACCATTGGGGATCAGTGGCTATTTTGAAGGGACATCTTTGATGCCAGTGTTCCTCGGGGCATGGTTGATAGTTTTTGAGCTATAAGTGTTCATAAGTGGATCCTCAGTCTTCATTTAAATAAAAAATGCCAATATCAGCCTAAATCAGAAATCTTTTTTTTT
Source organism: Tadarida brasiliensis (assembly GCA_030848825.1). NCBI lineage: Eukaryota > Metazoa > Chordata > Mammalia > Chiroptera > Molossidae > Tadarida > Tadarida brasiliensis. The sequence goes on along the minus strand of CM061261.1, from coordinate 35,239,863 downwards.
AACTTATCTTTATTGTTTAATGTGTTACAGATGTCCCCCATTTTTCCCCTATTGACCACCTCCTCCCCACTCCCGCCCCCCTCCTGTCTTCCCCACACTATTGTCTGTGTCCAATGGTTATGCATATATGCATACAAGTTCTTTGGTTTATTTCTTCCCGCCCCTCCTCCCCCCTTCCCTTTGAGGTTTCTCAGTCTAACAACCAATTTGTACTTCTTAATCCCTTCACCTTTTTCACCCATTCCCCGAACCCCCTTCCTATCTGTCAGCCAACAAAAAGGTCTCTGTATATATGAGTCTGTTTCTGTTCTGCTTGTTCATTTGGTTTGTAGATTCAGTTGTTGATAGATATGTATTTATTGCCATTTTGTTGTTCATATTTTTGACCTTTTTCTTCAAGAAGACCCTTCAACATTTCATATTATACTGGTTTGGTGGTGATGAACTCCTTTAGCTTTTTCTTGCCTGGGAAACTCTTTATATGACTATCAATTCTAAATGATAGCTTTGCAGGATAGAGTAATCTTGGTTGTAGGTTCTTGATTTTCATCACCTTAAATACTTCTTGCCACTCCCTTCTGGCCTGCAAAGTTTCTTTTGAGAAATCAGCTGACAGTCTTATGTGATCTCCCTTGTAGCTAACTGCTTTTCTCTTGCTGCTTTTAAGATTCTTTGTCCTTAACCTTTTGCATTTTGATGATAATGTGTCTTGGTGTTGGCCTTTTGGGGTTCATCTTATTTAGGACTCTGTGCTTCCTGGACTTGTATGTCTGTTTCCTTCACCAAGTTAGGGAAGTTTTCTGTCACTTTTTTTTCAAATAGGTTTTCAATTTCTTTCTCTCTCTCTTCTCCTTCTGGCACCCCCATGATGCAACTGTCGGTATGCTTGAAGTTGTCCCAGAGACTCCTTACACTAGCCTCATTTTTTTAATTCTTTTTTCTTTTTGCTGTTCTGATTGGGTGTTTTTTGCTTCCTTATATTCCAAATCAATGGTTTGCTTCTTGGCTTTACCTACTCTACTATTGATTCCTTATAAATTATCCTTTATTACATTTAATACCTCCTTCATTTCTGACTGTGCATCCTTCATTTCTGACTGGCCCTTTTTTTATGCTCTTGAGGCCTAAGTTCCTTGAGCATCCTTATAACCACTGTTTTGAACTCTACATCTGTTAGATTGCTTATCTCCATTTCACTTAGTTCTTTTCCTGGAGTTTTGTTCTGTTCTTTCATTTGGGACATGTTTCTTTGTCTCCTTGTTTTGGCTGCCTTCCTGTGTTTGTTTCTATGTATTAGGCAGAGTTGCTTTGTCTCTTAGGCTTCCTAGGGTGGCCTAATGTTGTAGGTGTCCTGTAGGGTCCAGTGGCACAGCCTTCCAGATCACAACAGCTGTGCCCTCAGGTGCACCCCTCATGTGGACTGTACACCCTTCTGTTGTAATTGAATCTTGATTGCTGTTGGCACATCCGTGGAAGGGATTTACTCAGGTTGATCAGCTTCAAGGACTGGCTGTGCCCACTGACCACTGACTCCCTTGGAGGATCAGCTGTGTAGGGCCCACCACACAGAGCAAGACTTATTTCAGCAGGGCTCTGGTACCCACTGAGTCCACTCCTTGAGTGTGTCGCTTGTGGAGGTGGTTGGGTGGTGGTGCTTCGACATGGTCTGAAGCTGTCCACTGGGTGTGCTGGTTCTGGGGCAAGGTCAGCCACTACCCGTGTTATACCCAGGGCCACCAGGCGTAAGCTACAAAGTGATCTACAGATGGCTGCTTCTTGTGCTGGGCTTAGAGATGCCCAGACAAAGCCAAGTTGTGAACCAAGGCTGACTGCTCCTAGTGCCAGGCCACTTGGTGGTATGGGGCTCGTTGAGGCCAGATGCAGCTTTTTTGAGAGAATTTAGGAAAATCTGAAACGAGCCAAGACAGGCCAATCCTATGGTAAAGCCAGTGGAAGCAGCTTGAGTGGACCTGAAAGTTGGGTGGGGCAGGGCCTCAGGGGATCACCAGGGTGGGGCAAACAGTGTGAGCCAGGTTGCTGGAGTCCCAGATATGGTGGCCATCTGCTGGCCCCATGATGGAAGGGCTCACCAAATGAACAGCAGCCTCCGCTAGCACCTTTCTCTGGGAGAAAGCTACCTCTCCATTCCTTGCCCTGATGCCGAACAATTCAGTTCTTCCCTGTATGTCTCTGGTGCCTTTCAAGTTGCCTCCCCCATGCTGGAGCCTGAATGGTGTGAATCCGAGTGGACCTTTTAAGAGGAACTGCCTGAGGCTCCAGCAGCCTCAGCCTCAATTCCCGGTGGTTTTTACAGCCAGAAGTTATGGGGACTTCTCTTCCTGGCACTGGAACTCTGAGCTGGGAGGTCTGGTGTGGGACAGGACCCCTTGCTCCTCAGGGAGGACCTTCACAGTCGAGGTATCCTTCCTGATTTTTATCTGCCACTCGTGGGTGTGGGACCAGCCCGTCCACACCTCCACCCCTCCTACCAGTCTCCATGTAGCTTCTTTAATTTCGAAGTTGTAGGACTTCCCTTCAGCTAGATTTCAGGTGGATTTGAATGATGGTTGTTCTGTAGTTTAGTTGTAATTTTGATTTGGTTGTGGGACAAGGCAAGTACTGCATTTACCTGTGCTGCCCTCTTGACCAGATGTCTATCAGAAATCTTAAAATATACATTTTGTTTTTATAAACAAAACCCAATATGGTACCTGGTTAAGTTATTTTAAGTTATTCATGTCCTGCCCCTTGAAGACTTTTTGAATATTTCAATTGAGTAGAGTAAAGAGAGATGTATAGTCTTGTTTTTGTGGATATTTAAAGGATACTTTAAAGTATTTTTCTATGTATGCAAATTATCAAAATAATTCTGAATGAATTATGCTTGAATTATTTTTGTCAAAATTTTGTCATCTGTGTTCATGGTTGGCTTTGAAAGAGTTTTTTACCCCTTATTTGTAGGATTATTGATGTTTTTTCTTTAATCTGGCAGTCCTTGAGTATACATTAAAAAACAATTTAGCCTGGCCAGTATGTCTCACTGGTTGAGCATCGATCCATGCACCAAGAGGTCGCTGGTTTGATTCCCAGTCAGGGCACGTGCCCAAGTTGTGGGCCCAATCCCCAGTACAGGGCATGCAGGAGGTGGCCAGTCAGTGTTCTCTCTCATCAATGTTTCTATCTCTTCTCCCTTCCTCTCTCTAAAAAATCAATAAAGAAAATATATTTTTTTAAAATTTAAACAAGTTTGTGCAAAACTTAAAACAATTATAGTTGTTATTCATTCACATAGTGGGTGCTCTCAGATGAAGCTAAAACTGTCTGAAGAATGTTCTTGTGTGTATGCCAAGAGGCTTCTGGGATGGGCATATTTTTAAGAACTTAGAACATAAACAACTGTGATCTGTGGCAGGAGATTTAAATGACCTCATAATGATGATGAGAACAAAGCATTTTTAAGTTATCTTGGTGGTGTGTTAATCTACTGCAATGTGTTTGTCATTCTACTATTTTGGTGTATTATGTGAAAGCCTGGCAAAAAAATACAGACTGTATTTAACTGAAGATACTATTTATTGTTGTAAACAAACTAAATGCCAGAAAAATATAAAATATTTCCTGGGAATAAATATTTCATGAACTATTCTAGAGCTATAAGTCCTTTACAAAACCACATGAATCACTTTGGGATAAAGGCCATTTATTTAGATCTTAAAGTTTTGATTCATTTTCTGTTGGAGAGAATATGTTCCAAACATGAAAGATCAAACAGTTGGCTTGAAATAAGAATCCTTCCTCAAGACAGATCAGTTAAGTGTTTAAGTACTTATTCTGTGTCTGGCACTATACTAAATATTATGGAATACAAAAGAAGGTGGCTTTAGTTGCCTTTGGTCTAGTTGGAAGAAAAAGCATACTCAGATGAAACTTCTAAAGTGGAAAAGACATTATATAATCAAATACCCCAAGAAACCCACATCATTTATATAATACAAATAATGAAATAGCCTTTGTTTTCAGAAATGTCTTCTAATCATTGTCCGGAACAGTGGTTCTCAACTAGGGGTGATTTTGCCCCCCAAGGGGACATTTGATAACATCTGAAGACTTTTTTGTTTCACAACTAAAGCTACTGGCATCTAGTGGATAGGCCAGAGATATTGCTAAAAATCCTACAATGCACAGGGTTATCCTTCATAACAAAGAATGTGTCTGGTCCAAAATAGTAGTATTGAAATGAATAACCCTGATATAAAACCTACAAATGTCTGTGTTGGTCATTTTTGAAGTTGTGGGAGTTGGACTCCCATCTTCTCCCAGACCTGTACAATCCCTGTAAATGTTCTTTGTCTGGGACCTTTGGATCCTTACATAGAGGTGAACATTGGATATCCATAAATTCCCTGAATATTGTATGCAAGTTTTCCCAGTACATTGTTTCATGGAGAGTTTCCATAGCTTTGATCAAATTCTCAAGTTATTTATGTTCCCAAGAATGGTCAAGACCCACTCACATGTGTAGTAGACGCACATAAGAGATTAAGACACATCAAACCAATGTTGTAGTCACCTAAAAGAGAGAATAACAAAAAACTTTCCTTAGCATCATACTGAGCTAGAAAGAGAGTTTAAGTTTCAAGGATCGAAGTTACAGACATGTGGTAATAATGACTGGGTCGGAGATGGACCACATAGACAAAGGTGGTCCTATCAGGTTAAAATGGAGCTGAAAATTTTTTATCACCCAATAATGTAATCATTGTGAGTGACATCATGATGCAGAGCATACTTGTGTTTGTGGTGATGCTCTTATAAACAAACCTTTGTTGCCAGTTGTATAAAAGTATAGTGCATACAACTGTGTACAGTATATAATACTTGATAATGATAGTAAATGACTGTGTTACTGGCTTATGTATTTATTATACTATTTACCATTATTTAGACTGTACTATTTCTACTTATAATAAAAAACATTTGCGCCTGGCCAGTGCGACTCAGTGGATTGAGTGTCATCCCATGGACTGGGAGGTCCTGGTTTGATTCCCAGTCGGGGCACATGCCTGGGTTGTGGGCTCGATCCCCAGTAGGGCATGTGCAGGAGGTAGCCGATCAGTGTTTCTCTCTCACATCGATGTTTCTATCTCTCTCTCTCTCTCCCTTCTTTTCTCTCTAAAATATCAATAAAAACATATAATGAATAATGGGCCCTGCATTTAAAGAAAGAAAGAAAAATTTCCTATAAAGTAGTATGCCATGTTACACAGGCCACAGCATCATACATCTTGTGTTTACCATGTCTTGACTGCATCATTTTCTGTTGTGCTTGATTTAATCTTGTGTTTTGTTCTTTGGGGCCCTTAAGCATACAAAATCTAATGTTGTCAGTAAGAGAATTGACCTGGAAACAAAATTAAAAGTGATTAATGATGACCCTGGCTGGGTAGCTCGGTTGGGTAGAGAGTTTTCCCTATATGCCGTGGTTGCGGGTTTGATCCCCAGTCAGAGCACATACAAGAATCAACCAATGAATGCATAACTAGGTGGAACAGTAAATCGGTGTTTCTCTCTCCTCTACCTCTCTCCCTCCCTCCTTCTTTTCCTCCCTCCCTCTCTCTCCAAAAACAGTAAATATAAGTAAATAAATAAAATGATTAAGGACAACAACAGTAGAAAGTCAGTGGTGATTATTGCTTTCAAGTTAGGCATGTCCCATTCTACCATGGCTATGATCTTGAAGAAAAAGAACAAAGTGATGGAAGCTGTTAAAAGAATCTGCTACACTGAAGGCAGCAAGACTAACAAACTCAAGAAGGGCCTATAGCAGACCTAGAGAAACTTCTAATGACCTGAGTGAAGACCTTACACACAAGTGTATCCCTCTCAGCATCATGACAATTATGGGCAAAGCAAAATGTTTGTTATGTTGAAAGAAAGGCTGGACCCCACTAAGATGTTGAAGTTCCTGCTATCTGTGGGTAGTTTAAAAGATTCATTACAGAATGTAAAGGTGAGTGGTGAGTCTTCAAGTGTTAATTTGAAGGTGACTGAAGAATTTTTGGAAACTCTAGATGATTATGAAGGAAAATTGTCAGAGCAAATATTCAATATGAATGAAACCTGCCCATTCTGAAAATGGATGCCTGAAAATACTTTAATCCAGAAGGAGGCCAAGTCAATGCCAGGTTTCAAGGCTTTTAATTTTTATGGACAGAATAAGTCTTGCTTAGGGGCAGTATTGCAGGCTACAAATTGATCTGTACAGTGATCTGGCACAGTGAGAAGCCCAGGACCTTCAAACATATCAAGAAGCACATACTGCCAGTGTACTACCTTTTAAGATTTTGCTTATTGTTAATAATGTTCCTGGACATCCTTCTTTTACTGGTAATTTTCATCCCAATTTCAAAGTGGTGTTTCTCCTTCCAAACACTACCTCTTTGATTCAATCAGGATCAAGGAGTTATAGTAGCTTTTAAGGCCTACTGCCTGAGGAGGACCTTGTCCCAGGCTGCAACTGAGGAAGATGCTGAGAATATACTGATATAATTCTGGAAGCATTACAGCATCTATGACTGCATAAAGAATCTTGCTTGGGCTTTGGATGATGTCACCAAGGAGTGTATGAATGACATTCAAGAGATTCATCTATGACTTCAAAGGATTTGCCAAAAATGAGGAGGAGTTTATAACAGTCAACAAGGTTGTGGTTGAGATGGCAAACAACTTTAACCTAGGTATGGTTAAGAATGACATTGAGGAGTTCCTAGAGGTGGTTCCTGAGGAACTGACTAACAAAGGAATTGTCGGAACCAGAAAAGGAATACATAGCTGAAAAAGAGAGGGGCAAGAGAAGTAAATGAAGAAGAACCCTCAGGAAAATTCACAGTGAAAAGTTTAGCAGAAACTTCTGCAGACCTGAACAAGCTCCTTAAAAAGTTTAGAAACATGGACTCCAACACTGAAAGATTTTCATTAGTAGAAGGGAATGTTCATGATGCATTATCTGTTTACAAGCAAATCTGTGATTAAAAAAAAGAAGAAGCAGCAAACCACCATGGACATATATCTTAAAAGTGTGACACCTTCTCAAGAACAGCCTCTGGTAGGTCCTTCAGGAGGTGTTCCAGAAGAAGCCATTGTTATCATAGGAGATGACAGCTCCATGCCTGTTATTGCCCCTAAAGACCTTCTAGTAGAATAAGATGTGGAGGTGGAAGACAATGATATTGATGATCCTGATGCTGTGTAGTCCTAGACTAATGTGTTTGTCACTTAGTTTTTAACAAAAAAGCTTTAAAAGTTAAAAAATAAATAAATAAAAGCTTTTAAAATAGAAAAAAAAGCTTATAGAATAAGGATATTAAGAAAGAAAATGTTTTTGTGCAGCTGTACAATGTGTTTGTGTTTTATACTAAATGTTCTTACAAGAGTGTCAAAGTTAAAAAAAAAAAATTTAATGCCCTGGCCAGGTGGCTTAGTTGGTTGGAGCATTGTCCTGTACACCAGAAGGTTGTGGATTCGATTCCCCATCAAGGCACATACCTAGGTTGCGGGTTCAATCCCTGGTCGGGGCACGTATGGGAGGCAACCGATTGATGTTTCTCATATCAATGTTTCTCTCTTTCTCCCTTGTTCCCTCTCTCCTTCCCTTCCTCCCTTTCTCTCCCTCTTTCTAAAATCAAAACATGTCCTTGGGTGAGGATTAAAAAAAATTTTTTTAAGTTTATAAAGTAAAAATGTTACAGTAAGCTAAAGATAATTTATTATTGAAGAAAAAATTTTTAATAAATTTAATGTAGCCAGTCTATAGTGATGTATAGCAGCAATTTTCAACCTTTTTCTTCTCATGGCACACATAAACTAATTGCACACCAAAAAAATAAATTCTTTGCCAATTTGACCAAAAAATTGGTATAATTTTGATTCATTCACACTGGATGGCTATTGAGTTGGCTGTTGTCATTTTTTTATTTGACAGTTAAGGGAAAAGAGGTCAGTGCCCATGACTAAATAGTCAGGTATTGCATATTTAAATGACTCTTGTGGCACACCTGTTAAAAATTGCTGGTTTACAGTAATGTCTTACGCCTTCACATTCATTCACCACTCACTGACTCACCCAGAACAACATCCCAGTCCTGCAAATTCCATTCATGGTAAATGCCCTATGTGGGTGTACCATTTTTTATTTTTTATATCATTTTTATTGTACCTTTTCTATGTTTAGGTATGTTGAGATACATACATACTTATCCCTGTGTTACACTTTCTTACAGTATTCAGCACAGTAACATGCTGTACAGGTTTTTAGCCTAGGAGCAATAAGCCTAGGTATATAGTAGGCTATATATCTAGGTTTGTTGTAAGGGCACTCTGTGATGTTCGTACAACAAAATCACCAAACATGAATTTCTCAGAAGGTATCCTTGTCATTATGTGATGCATGATTGTAACCAGAGAGTATATTTTGTTTAAAAAAATCTCCATATTATTTAATTTAGTATTTTGGAATAATAAAATCTTAATTTATCTGGAAATTATACAGTAGTAGACTACCTTAAAGATTATTATGTTAACATATCTAATATTTACTTATATTTAATACTGTACATTTAGAATGTGAAATTGGGTTGATTATGTCCTGATCTTTAGGCATAATATATAAATTGTTTTATTTTGTTATTTGAAATCAACTTATTTTGTCAGGATTTGCTGCTTTCTCTCAAATGAAGATCCTAGTTTATATTTCCTAGGTGCTGTGTATCTGATTCCATCAGAGATCTGGCCATGGTTTTACACAGTTCACATTTCTCCTAAAAACTGTTCAGCAAAGGGAATTGTGGTTTTCTTATAAGCAACATTTTAAAATTAATAGTTGTGTTTCTGATTTGGCATCCAGTAAATCAAAGGTTATAACCTTGAGTATGCATACAATTTAATGCTTTTTTAAGTCATAGAAATTTGGAGATTAAGTCTGAGCTTTTAAAAGCCAAGGAAGGGACCTTAGAGATCATCTGTTATACCTGTTTCATGCTGTTCTTTGGGGCTTCAAAGCACTACTTGCAGTTATTGTATATCTGAACTAATACCAAATATGGTGTATGGGGGAGGGGCAGTTGCATACTTCTGATCTAGACCAGTCTTATTTTGCAGGTGACAAACCTGAGGCGCAAAGCTTTAAATTTTACTCATGGGCTATACATTTCTCTTTTTTTTTGCATTTATCTTCAGATACAGCAGGAGGGAGAGAGGGAGGGAGGGAGAGAGAGAAACATCGATGTGAGAGAGACACATCTACCAGCTGCCACCCACACGACCCCAACCAGGCTGGGGACAAGCTGCAACCAAGATACGTGCCCTTAGCGGGAACCGAACCCGGGACTCTCTGGTCCACGGGCCGATGCTCTAACCACTGAGCCAAACCGGCCAGGGCTATACATTTCTTTATTCTAGGTCAAACCAGCATTTTGATGTATCTGGTAATAGTATATAGGATAACCAGGAGTTCAGATTTCTTCTGTGTAGCTTCCTAGCTGCATGTTCTTAGGCAAATTGCTAAACTCTCAACCTCAGGAAAAGTGGGAATTATTATATCTTTAAGATTGTTTTCATTGTCTTAGAATTTAAAATGTATCTAGGAAAATGATGTGAATCGACCATGTCAGCATTTCTAATCATTCCATTAATTACTGTGTTTTTTTAATGGATTTTGTATCATCTAAATATTGAAGCCCCCACTTCCCCAAACCCTACCATGGCCTCCCAAAAAATACACTACAAAATAGTTCATCCGGTGTGGCTCAGTGGTTGAGCATCGACCCATGCACCAAGAGGTCGTCAGTTTGATTCCTGGTCAGGGCACATGCCCAGGTTGTGGGCCCGATCCCCAGTGAGGGGCTTGCAGGAGGTGGCCAGTTGATGTTCTTTCTCATCAATGTTTCTCTCTCTCCCTCCCTTCCTCTCTCCCTAAAAATCAATAAAGAAAAAAATTTTTTTAAAAAACACTGCAAAATAAAACATCTTTGTTATCAAAGGGGACAATGTAGTAGTCATTTCATTTACTTTGGCAATAATGAGGGTTTTTCTTCATGGACTGATATTATTAGCCTTGGGGGGCTTTTTTTATTATTATTATTATTATTTTTTATTAATTTATTTTTGTAACAGATGTTTCTCCTTTTTTTCCCCATTGACACCCTCCTCCCCATCCCTCTACCCCGGGGGGCTTTTTCTTTTACCTTCTCACTCACTCCTGCTATTACATAAGCCATCTAGAAACATTCAGGAGCTACAAAATACAAGGGACAAAGATATTTAGAGTTGAAATACAAGAGCAAATAACAGCATTGAAATAGTTAAACCATACAAAGTAGAATCTGAACATAGTGGTTCCTTTTATCTTAAAGATGTGGCCTCACATAATGCTTGAAGAATGATTATGAGAATGCTTTCTTCCTGGGGTATTTCAACAGGGATTGCCTGTCACCTGCTCCAGAATTGTTTTTAGAATCTCAAAGCAATTAAGTATAGAAAAATAAAATTTAAGGTTAAATGAAGGATTTTTCTTCAGTGGCTTGATCATATATCAGGTTGCTGGGTTTGTTTATTTAGTCTGGTTTGGTTAGATTTATTGTTTGCTATTAAGAAACAGCTTTGATATAAGTTGACCCTATATTATTCTGTGATCTTGTGATATTACAAACTTCAGTTTTGCATTTTACCTTTTTACTCTATTAAATATATATAAATTACATTTTTTTGGTAAATTACATTTTAAACTTAACTATTTTGTGTTTTTCCTTAGGTCTTAAAGAAAGTGCAGAAGAGATGGTCAAGAATAAATTGGAAGGAAAGGATAAACTGACGCCTTGGGAACAATTTTTAGAGAAGAAAAAAGAGAAAAAAAGACTGAAAAAGAAACAGAAGGTATCAGAAATGATTATGACCAGATATTTGTTGAACAACAATCATGTATAAGAACATTCCAGGTTCTTAGCACATGTTATCACACAATATAACCATTCACTGAAGTAGGCCTTATTACCATCGTAGTTTTAAGAAAGGGGAAAGTAAAAATCCAGTAGATTAAGTGTTTTCTATAAGGCTACATAATGTTGTACAAGTCTTTTTAAAACCCCGAGCCACTTTAATCCACAGCCACTGTGCTCTAATATTTTGCATTTATGTACTACCTAAATAAAATACATAGTTTAGTTGATATCTAGATGTAGAACAGCTTGATTCTCTTCCGTTTTTGAGGAGGAGAACTGCATACAGACTTCTTTACTTGGGGATATATATACATAAAAGTGTTCAATATGAATGAAATTTTCTATACATTTTTATTGTTCAACCTGCAGTTTTCACTTTTTAATATATATGGATCTTTTAACATCTTATTGTCATTAAATCCCTTTATTAAGGATATTTTCTCTGATCATACATTGTGTGTGAAAAATGTGATTTCACTCCCATTATAACATATTTTGCAGAGTTAGCTTTCTTAGTAATAGCAGCGACCACTTACAGTTTTTGCCATTGAAAATACCCTTGTCAACAGAATACAGCATTCTGGCAGTAAAGTCATTTTCTTAAGATGGTGTCACTAATCACAGAATTGTACAACCTGAGGAATCTTAAGTGATTAGTTCTAATCAATCCCTTATGTTTTACAGTTGTAGAAAAATAAGTGATTTATCTGAGGATTCATGGCCACGCTGAGACCAGAATCCAGCTCTCTCACTCCAGTGTTCTCTCTACTGTACTGTGTTCTCTGTATACTATGTAAGCTTGTGCTTTTGGTACAGCTGCGACTCAGTGCTTGTAAAGATAAAGAGCTGCAAAACTGAGTGATGCAATGGGGTGATTTTTGTACTATTACAGTCAGTGTTTCTGGAAATGGCTAGTAAAATGAAGAAATGGGGTAAGACCCCTGTCCCCATTGATATGCTATACCTCTTCTTCCCTAGAACTTCCTTTAAAACTAAGTAGGCAGTAAAATGTTTTTTAAGTAGAATAACTTCACAAGTCATTAAACCATCAATTTATTGGAAGACTTACAAGTGGATCTTTATAGGGTTGGTATGTAGTCACTTGTTTCTGAGACCTTTAGCAGCTATTTGATTTTATTTATATAAAATATATCTTTGATTTTCATTTGCTAGGCACTTTCCCTTCATTAGACTAAGACTGGGCTCATTTTATCAATAAATTAAAAATACACTTGTGGAGTGTGCCGTCTGTTCTAGACTCCATGCTCTGTACTGGACTTGATGATTCCAGCAGATCCCTTCCAACTCCACAGGTTCTCCATATATAGAAGAGTTTCAGGAATTTCCTTCAAGTTATAAATATTTTCCCTCTATGGCTTCAGTTTTGATATTGAGAAATGATTACTGAAGAAAGGAAGGCATGTTTATGTGCCATAGTTGATAATCGTTATAGTTAAATCTATAAAACAGTTAAAGAAATATATGAGTAGATATGAAGTTAGATACAAATATTCCATAATCTTTGTTAGATACATATTACTACTGAATCTATTATAATATTTTAGTGAAAAAATTCTTAGAAGCCCTGTTCTTAAAAGGATATTAACATCAAAATTAATATTCTTTAGGGCTTGGTGGGTCTTCTTCAGCATGCAAGGTGATGTTTACAATGTGCATTCTAAATGTTTCTGTTAAAATCACTCATGTTTTAGATTCCTGGTTAGTCTGATCTTAGTTCACAAATATTCTATTTTATAGACTTGAATTTTTAATTAAACATGCTAATTTAGTAGATAGTCTGTTCACATTTGATTAGGAAAAATTTAACTAACAGCTTTGCTTAAAAATAGCCCAAGAGTTTTTAGGGGTAGATTGTGGATAAAACAAGATTTGTCCTGACATTTGGGTGACGAAAAAGAACAGGGAGTGGCTAACCTTACTGCTTTTACATATGTTTGAATTTTCTTAGTAAGGAATCGTTGTTTTTAACCAGCAAATACATTGTTTTAAATAATAATTTAAAAGATAACCCACAATGCACTACTTCATACTATATATAGCACATTGCTGTTTCTCCGTTTTCTGAGAAAGAGGGCCACCCATCTAAAAGTAATATCCTCCTTTGAATGTCTGTATCATTTTATTTTTGTCTCTTCTGGCACTCCTATCTTGAATTATTACTACTGATATAATGTCTGTTTGTGTCTAACTTCCTTTAATAGATTGTAAAATTTTTGAAGACAGAAACCATTTATCTGATAACTTTCATTTCTCCCCAATGCCCTACATAGTTTCCGGCATTTATTAAGTATTCCATAAATATTTGTTGAACAAACAAAAGAATGACACAGATGGGAGTTATTTTATAAACTGATCCATTTAATAAACTGGTTTAATTAAATTATTTTAAATAATATGATTTAATAGAAATCATATTTTTTTCCTTCACATATATATATGATGCTCCTTGTAATCAACTGTATTTATTTTATATTCATCCTTAAGGCTTTTGCTGAAGAGGCCAGTGAAGATGAACTTCCCTCTGATGTTGATTTGAATGACCCATACTTTGCTGAAGAAGTTAAAAATATTGGTAAGCCAGCACACATTTGTAATTTTCAGTTGGAAACTAAAGAAAAAAAGTAACATGGGTTGAAACAATATAAGCTACTCATTCTTTTAAAATTCCTAGAATTTGTATACCTCCCTAAGTTCCTTATAAGCAGGTCTTTCCTTTGGGGTAATAATCACTAACCAGATTAAGGAACGGTCAGCCTGCCCCCTGTATATGCAAGGAGTAATTTCATTATAGGAGGCTTTTGGTAACATGGTTAATTTAACAGTTTACTGGATATTTCTTTCTGAGAAATGTCCTTATAGACAGATTGACTAAAAGACTGAAAGAAAAGGAATAGTCATCTTCTTGTGTGCTTTCACTGCTTTTTTTTTTAAGGTTTTTTTTTCCTTTATTGATTTTTAGAGAGGGAGGAAGGGAGAGGGAGAGAGAGATAGAAACATCCATGAGTGAGAACATCGATTGGCTACCTCCAGCATGCCCCCCACTGGGGATCTGGCCCACAACCTGGACATGTGCCCTGACCAGGAATTGAACCGGTTACCTCTTGGTGCATGGGTCAGCGCTCAACCACTGAGCCACACTGGCCAGGCTCACTGCTTTTTTTTTTTTTTTAACATATCTACTCTAGGTCTTTCTTTGCAAGACTGTGAAGAATTGAAAGTATGAAATAAATTTGTTTATATTTATGTGGATATGTTTATAAATTTAAAATTTTTACATGGTGTTGTATAAAAGCTTTTCTGTTCAAATATATAAAAACATCTATGTTTCATATTCTTTTTGCATTTATCCTGCTTCATTATAGCTGAAAACCAGCTTCCTCCCCTGTTTTCTTAAATCCCTAAGCTATCTGGTATTTGATTTCCTATATCCAAGGAGCCCTATTTCCATTGCATATGCACCACTTTCCTGAATGCTTTTATTCTTACCTTTTTGGTATGCATAAATGTGTGTGGTAAGGTTCAGGCCATACTTGGACAAGTCAGTGCAGAGACCACTATGAGCATTTTCCATTCGCTCTCATGCATTTTGCTTTGCCCTGATCTGAATACCACACATGAACCCCAAAGGCTTGCTCCTGGAGCAACTCCAAGCTGGCATTGTAAAGAGAAGAATTTTATGAAGTTTCCCTGTTTCTTGTCCCTTGTGACTAGTGGGCCAGAATAGTTCTCAACAGGAAAGTCAAAATTGCTCAAAATTATTTCCTGGTTGTTACAGCCTTTTAGCACTGACATTTTATTGATGAAAAGGAGATCAAGATGAATAAAGTCTATTATAGGATGTGAGATTCTTAGGAATTGGAAAGGGAAATGGAAACTTAGCATGTTCTGCTTTTTATCATACCTGAGCGGTCATTTCTAGATGATGATGGATTTTAGTCTTATCCTCTGATTTCAGGAAACCAAGTTTATTATATGGAGAAATGCAAAGCATTATAGTTTCCTTGTTCTCATTCCAAAGTGCTTCATTTGGCATGTGAAATCTGTCAGATTGCAGAACTCAGGACAGGATTCAAAGAATAAGTTTGGTTTGATGGCTTGGGGTAGCTTATTTCTTGGAATCAGCACATTTCAATTATAAATCAGCTTTTTGTAAAGTTAGTATCAGAAGTTCCAAGGGAAAGTATAGATAAAATTTGCTTGCTTTAACTATATTTTTGACTTTAGAATACTGCATAGGAGTAATTATTTATATGTGGGCTTAAGTTGTTTTTTAAAGCAAAAAGAATAACGGGGATCGGGAATAGGGTGTCAATGGGGGAAAAAGGAGAAACATCTGTAACAAAAATAAATTAATAAAAATAATTTTTTTAAAAAAGAATAACAGAAGGCTGAGAACTTTTTAATAAAAAACCTAGCACTAAAAAATGGTATCTTGCCATGTTTGTTTATTTATTCTATCAATAAATATTTTTTAGTGCCTACCAGGTGCTGGACATTCTGCTAAGCTAGAAGTACAACAGTAGTAATACAAGCAAGGTTATGTCCCTTGAGGAGTCTATAGTTTTAGGGAAAATACGCTAAACAGGTAAACAAATAAGAATATTATGAGAATATGGTCAATGTTTTAAAGGAAATAAATATGGTAATAAAGAGGATATAATGAGGAAGAAGAAGGAGAGTAGTTTACATAGGGTAGGCAAAGAAGGCTTCTCTGGGGTGGTGACATTAGAGCTGAGACCTGTAGAATGAGAAGGAATTAGGCATAAAGAGCTGGGGGAAGAGCATTGCATATGCAAGAAAAGTGGGTAGAAAGGCTCTGAGATGAGAGAGAACTTGTTTTGTTGGAGAAATTGAGACACCAATATGGCTGGAGCATGGACAGAGAGGGAATTTGGTATGAGGCCAGGCTGGGATTCAGGACTGACCCGATAAGGCCTTGTTATACCACCAAATTTGGATGCTTTTCTTCTGACAGTGGGAAGTTACTGAAGGGTATTCAAGCAAATATGTTACATAGTCTGGTGTATATTTTAACATTACTCTGGTTTCTGTGAAGAGAACAGATTGGAGAAAGGCATTGATAAGAGCTATGAGATAAGGATTTTGCGGAGGTCTAGACAGGAGATGATGGCTGGTTTAGATGACATGCCAGTAATGGAATTGGAAGGAGAAAACTGAGTGAGATTTGAGGTATAAATTTTGGAGGTAGGCTTGCTGATTTATTTGGATAAGGAAGAAATTAGGAGAACTCCTAGATTTTTGATTTGCATCTCTGGAAGAATGCTCTTCTGTTTACTGAGGAAGGAACAGTAGGAACAAAAGGTTTGGGTGGGAAAGTAAGGTCAGTAGGTTCATTTTGGATATGATTGCTTTGAGATATCAGTTAGATAAGCAAATGGAGATATTAGTCTAGGAGATATGCTGAGTAGTCAAGGTGTAAATACAGGTTAGTATCAGTAAAATAGTATTTCAAACCATGGGACTGGAAGTAGAAAGCATTGATTAGAGAGAAAAATACAGGATTGGGTTCTAAGGTCAGGTAAAGCCTACACAAAGTACTATCATTCTGTTATACCAGTGAAGGTACTACCTGGAAGGTAGGGGGAAAGCTTAAGAAACTGAGAAGGAGCAGCATTAATGCTTGGAAAGGTATATAGCTCAAGTCCCATGGTTGAGGACAGAAATATTTTAAGCCAGATGGATTTGAGTACATTTATGATACCTTTGCCCTAGGCAAGCCCATAGAACTGAACTTACACTTTCTTCAAAATAGGGAGGAATTGAGTTCATTGATTGATACCAGATATGGTGTTTGGCTTGGGTTAGGAGCCAGTTTGAATACCAGAAATGTTTTCTAATTTTTCCTTCCCTTTTTCCCTTTACACTATGAACTTGCTATAATTTTTATATTTTTTTCTAAACTGCAAACTGAGTTTCAAAAATGTAATGTACTTCTAGAATGAAGTAAAAGTTATTTTTTTCTTTTAGAAATGAAACACTGGAAAATTTTGCTTATTGTCTAATTGCATAAACTCCTTAATAAGATTGTTTTTGACGAAGTAGGAGTGAAATAAAGTACATCACATATAAATATACCTCATTAAAATGTATCCTTTGTCTTGACAACTGTAGATTTTTGATAAACCACCTTGAAAATTTAATAATATGGTACACATATTTTATTCATTCAACTAGTATGTGGAGTGCTTACCATGTACTGCTCATATGTTGTTTTACAGTTTGCAAATGCTTTTATATTTATTCTATCCCTAATCCAAACTTCAGCCCATTTTATAGATGAGTAAACTGAAGCTCAAGAAACATAGTTGAATTATGCAGGGCCAGTGGTAGATGGTAGAACCTGAACCTTAATGGGCTCCCTTTACTTTTTGTAATTCTGTAAGTACATTATATAGATCAAAGCCAGAGCCAGAACCCATATGTATATGAGCTGGACACGAGGAATTCCTGGATTTCCAAGCAAAGCCAGAATGCCCAGGAACAGAGGAAGATTAGCAGACTGCATCTGATTATAAGCAAGTGAATTTGAATGTAGGAATTTGCTGCAAAAAGAGTGAATCACTAGGGGGTTTACCACTTCTGTCTGGTCCATACTGAGACCATGTCTGCCCTCCAGTGAATTCTCTTAACTGTTCTCTCACAAGAATTGCTTAACTAAACCTTCTGGAGGAAGGTTTTTATGAGAACAGTTCTATGATATTACAAGTAGTGAAAAAATAGGATTTCTTTTATAGATAGTCATTTTACAGATCAATTTTTTGCAACACATCTTTTTCCATAGATGTACTCTGTTACATTTTTTGCTTAAAGTGATAGTAGCCTCAGTAAGGATTTTTTTAAGGTTTATTTAACTATAAAACCCTGATATCTGATTTCCAGTCTCTGTTAGTATTCAACTTACTAGAATCAATCCATACGTACTTTTTGCAGCAGTCCTAAGAGGTGTGGTTTCTTACTTGCCAAATAATTCACTGAAAAATCTAGATAACATTTCAGAATATGACTTTTATTTCCATAGTACTCTTCATTTAACTTAGGTCTGAAAACTTTCCAAAGGGAAAAAAAATGCTTTAAAAAAAAATAAATTAAGATGTGCCCTCTTAATATGATCTTGTTAACAGTGCAGAAAGGATCTCTACACGTTATTTATCTTTTGGCTAAACAGTTCAGTCTAGCACACAGTAAATTCTTTGTGAGCAAAGAAATTTTCATCACTCTAAAATTGGATATCAGTTTTAACCCTGACCATCTTGGAGCTTCTTTTTTTCCTCCCTTGCTGCAGTCTTCCTTTCAAGTTTATTTTTATGACTTTTCACCAGGTTGTTATAAAATCCGGAACAGTTCATTGTGGGCTCTTTGAAATTATTTCCCACAGCTGTATGTGAAGATCTTTATCTCCGCTTTGTATTAATCATATACAGCCTGATTTTTCTTCCCTGCCACAGAATGATCTCCTATATTTGTCACTTGTTCATCCACTTCAAAAGGAGCTCTTGCCTTGAGAGCATAGGAGTAGAGGTGAACTTAGGGTGTGGGAGTCAGACCCAAAGAAAGTGAAACCTTGATGATACTTATTATATATAAATACATACACATATTTAAAACAGAAAAAGATATAATCTTAAGGTGGACACATCATTCCCTGAAAAACATTTGAAATAGGAGCAAGGAAGATTTTTGCTCTAAGGAGAAGGGCTGTATACAATAGTACTTCTTGGAAGTGAAGACAAATGCCTTGGTAGCATGAGGGGTGAACCTAGCAGCACTTTCATGTTGGCATGCTCTCGGCTGGGCATGGCTGCATAAGTACAGCAGGGACTGAATGCACAAGGAGCAGTTTTCAAAGCCTCTCTCAACTTGAGGCTTTGAATTTTACTTTGTACTTCATATCAAAATGCCATTTAAATGGAAAGGCTGTTACAGGGAGAATATTTGATAGCAAAGGAGTGTAGTGTGGTGTTTAACAATAGAGAGCCTGAGCCACAGTATTTGGGTTTGAATTATGGTTCTTTCACTTACCAAACTTGAGACAAATTATTTAACCTCTCTGTGCTTCAGTTTTCTCATCCACAGATTGAGGATTATGAATAAATAATAGAATCTATCTCATATCATTGTTAAGAGGATTAAATTAGTTAATATATGTAAAGATACTAGAACAGTAGTACTACCTGACATAGTAAGTGCTGTGTAAATATTAATTGTTATTACTTCAGAGACCATTGGTTTTTTTGCATTGGAAAGACAGAACATAGTTTGTTCAAAAAGACAGGGTTCTGCCCTGCCGGTGTGGTTCAGTGGATTGAGCATCATCCCATGGACTGAGAGGTCCCAGATTTCTGGTCAGGACACATGCACAGGTTGCAGGTTTGATCCTCAGTAGGGGGTGTGCAGGAGGCAGCCGATTGATGTTTCTCACATTGATGTTTCTATCCTCCCTCTCCCTGTCTCTCTAAAAAATAAAAGACAGGGTCCAGCAGTTCAAAGAAGATAGGCATTGTGTATTAATGCTCGGAGTAACACAACATGGCTTTGTAGACTCTGAAGACCTTACTTTTCAGACTAGTCTTTCATACCTTAGCACCCTGAAGCCAACTCCCTTTGAACCCCTCTCACTTTTCACTCCAACGGCCACAAAGTAGGAAGAAAAAATAAGGCATTAGCATGATCACCAAGGAGCCCAGGACATCATATAACAGTAATAGCAAGCACTTGATAGCACACTGTGGCAGGCATTAACTAAGCTCTTCACATTTACTAATTTATTTAGTCCTCACAACAACCCTATGAGGTAGGTGCTATTATTATAATCCCCATTTTACAGATAAGGACACAGACACAAACTGCCACAGCTAGAATGAAGTAGAGCCAGAAGTTAAACCCAGGCCATTGCTCCAGAGTCAGATGCCCTTAACTACTGCACATTACTCCTCTCATTTAGGATGAGAACATCTCAACTAACACCTTGTGGTCTCCAGAAGTCCTGAAATCCCTAGAAATACAAGCAGTTTTCCAATCAGAAGCCACTTTTATCATAAGTGATTTCGCCTCATATTAGAGTAGAAAGTTAACAAAAGATCAAATTTGTCTTTAGAGAAGGAGAAAGAGCTTTGTTAAACTAGTACTTACAGGTAGTTACTGTCAAATTGTTATTATAAAATTTTTTTCATTTTGCAGATGAGTTTTTATATACTGAGGTTTAAGCATTTAAATGTTAAAATTACGGGGTTTTTTCTTTGTGATTTCTTCAATTGCTCTCATGCTGAGAAAATGTTTCTTTTATGTAAGATTAAGTAGCTATTCCCCTGTATTTTCTCATAAGATTTTTTTTTCTTAATGTTTAACTCTAATCTATCTGGGTTTTATTTGCCTGTACATTATGAGGTAAGATAATAACTTGATTTTTTTAAAAACCAAAACAAATTGCCTTGTACCAGTTATTGAATAACACCTTTTTTTTTTTTCAGTAATGAATGATGCTATATTTTATTATTATATACTAAGCTAGACTGTTCTATTTTTCTCATTACACAGTACAGTGCTTTTTTGTAGAATATTTTAGTACACTGTATCATTAGTATGTCCAATGTATATTATTAATCTTTGTAAAGATTTCCTTGAATGGAATTTTATTTAGAATTTTATTAAATGTATATATCTTATTATGAATGAATATAGAATTTTATCAAATTCTTATTCTGTATCTATTGAAATGTTCTTATAGTTTTTCTTTCTTAGTTGATGATATAATTATTACTTTCAAGAGAAATTGCTTTTTTATAATATTCAGCCATCCCATCCAGATATATTATATTTATTCATCGCTCAGTAATATTTTTTTACTTTCTCTAGTTTCTATCCATTTATTGGTAATATTATTCCTAGATAGTTTACATTTTTGTTCCTAGTGTAAAAATATTGTTGCTGATAGTCTTATAATTTTTAACCCTCCTATGTTTGTTGTGCCAGGTATAAAAGATAAGAAAAAATCAATGAAATCTACAAAAGGTAACATATCTCCAGAGGAAGAAGCTGAAATAGAAAAACAAAAGGTAATATGTAATTTAAATGAAGTTATCCACATGAGTTTCTAGTGTCCTTCCCTAATTAAAAAAAAATAACTGATTTCAGCAGTGAAATTTATAAATTATGAAACACATAATAAGTATTTTAGCAGCCTAGTTTTAAAATACCACCTTTTTTTACCAAACATTTATCCAGTTAATGCAAAGTTAAAATTTACCTCAAACCCAAGGCATGTCATTTGGTGATTAAGAGGAAAATATCTCATTATTAAAACTCTTACTATACTGAGACAAAAAATTCTATGATTAAAACCTAAAAATAATATTGCCATAAGTTTTAATTTAATCTGAATCCTGTAATACAGACTTGGCTTTTATGGCTTGTCAAATGCTAATTTCTCTTTTTATTATTGTAAAAATCATAAGTTTAATGTACAAAAATAAAGTCTTTCTTGGAATTGCAGTGAACCCTATCTTCAGTGACTTTAAAGATCCATGGTACAGAGTAATATGTATTTTTGCTGAGGCAGGAATTGGAGTCAACAACATCCCTGTGACTGATATTCTTACCACTATCTGGGAGTAAGCCTGACTGGTCACCTAAACTCTGCATTTTAATAGATCATTCCTCTTCTCCATTTATTGCATATACATAATGCTCATAGAGTTAAGAGGCACAAAGGTGATCTTTTATGTGGAAAATGGCTTGAAAAAGAAAGCCAATTGCAGGTGCCAGTGATAGAAGTAAAAGGAAATTAAAGCCGTCTAAAGTAGTAATACTGGAAGATTCACAAAAGTCTGACAGCGTACTCTGTATTTTCTCTATACGTGGTTGTTTACTTGGTTCTTAAGGGTTCACATTTAATCCCATCTCATGTCAGTAGAAAATACCTATTTAGTGGAAAAGATAATATTTATATTTCAGAAGCAAGTATAATATATAGATCCCTTCATAAAAATGCATCAATATTGAAACAATAAAGACAAAAAAGGCAAAAGAAAAATAATTTTATTGTTAAAATACATGTTTAAATAGTAGTTTGTACCACAAAATACTACAGTTGCTGTATTTAGTATCACTGCTTAAAAAAAACCAAAGTGAGAAATTTTTATTTGGGTGACTTAGGGACTCATTCCTACAGCCTACTAACCAGTTACACTAAAGTGGAATGTGGTCTGGTTTTTATATACAAACTCACCCCTCTCCTGCTCTCAGTGATGTTGCTTCTGAAGATTTTACCTTATTGCTATACAAAGATCTCTGGGTTTCTTTATGAGTTTCGGTAATCCACAACCAGTTTACGGATGACAGATGTTGTCCTGGATCATTGGTGACTGAGTTCTCCTTTCCTAGAGGGCATTTCTGTGCCTCATATTCCTGTTTGGGGAAGAAAAACACTGTTGTATATTTGAACTTTTTTTCCTCTTTATAGGCTGAAATGGCTTTGCTCATGATGGATGAGGAGGAAGAGAGCAAGAAACATTTCAATTACAACAAGATTGTGGAGCACCAGAATCTGAGCAAAAAGAAGAAAAAACAGCTTATAAAAAAGAAGGAATTATTAGAGGATGACTTTGAGGTAACCAGGGACAGAAGTCATTAGCCTCTTAAAGCTGGTGTTGAATCTAGAGTCAGGTCTAGAGATAAAAATTAAGTGTAGTCAAAGCTACCATTTCTTAGTCCTACACAGCCAGTTGAGCACCAGGTGAAGTAGCTGGCTTGTATTTTGGTAGCCATGTTGCACCAAAATAGGTAGCTTTCAGTGTTAGACGCAGATGCAGTGTGATGCTTGCTTGGGAAGGATATGCATAATGAAGCCCAACTGAGAAATAGCAGGTTTATGTCACATTATGTCACTCTCACTGTGTTCAGTGGCCAGCGCAGTAAGCCATGCTTTTTTAATTGCTGTTTTTTGTTTCCATTGCTCCCTCTTTTTCTTCTTTTTGCTAAATATATACTCCTAATGACCATATAATTCCTATGCATGAGTTTGAGCCCTGTGCAGAAAACCTACAAACAGCTGCCAGGAACTGCTTAATGACTTCCAGCCGTTAACATGGAAGACTAGACCCAGAAGAACATTGGGAAATTTTGAATTTGTTCAGAGAATGGAGAGGAACATACAGATAATTTCTAAATAGCACGTAAAGGCACTTTGAGGCCATTCTGTAATACTAGTTTCTGTAAGTCAGTTCCATGTAAGTTGCTGTTCCACTGAACTTTTCAGTGAATTTCCTTATGAAAAATTAAAAGCAAAAAATGATTTGTAGTAAAACCTTCTGTTATGAGAACTGTATTCACACCTTAATCATCACGCATAAAAATATTTTTCGTGAGTGGTTTGTTAGTGGTGGTGGAGTATCACATCTGTTGTCCTTACTATAACTACATAACCCTACATCCATCTGTAGGTGGACTCATCTGGTCCGTGGTAATGCTGGGTGGCAGTGAGTCATGCTCCCTTCCTTGCTGGTCACCCCTATGCCTAGCAACACTGGAAAGCCTGGCTGGAGTTAAGGGTGTACTCTTAAAAGTGAAACCACAAGTGTTTTTTTGTAGAAAGATAAAAGATAAATTTGGGGCTTGTATCTGACCAGATTTTGGTTTCAGAGGTGCCTCCTTTTGCGTAGTAGTCTTTACATGTTTTGATCTATAAATCACCTTAAGTAGCTACTCATTTTGGCACTACAGTTTAAAAAAATGTTTAATGTACTTCAAATACAGTGACTTTGCATAAAACTCCAGCAGGAGATACCATCTCTGGCTTACTTATCCCAGCCAGAAACAGATTTCATACCGTAAGTGCAGGGAAGTCGGCCCCAGGAACCACTTCTACAGTCACTAGTCTCAGTGGCCAGTGTAGTTACAGGCCACACAAATATAGACCACTACAGCGCTCTTTCAAGGAGATTGTCATTGCACGATAAGAACAGTGTGTCCTGCACATTGTGTTCTAAGAGTAGGCCTTAAAACTCCTTGCAGATCTGTGGGAAAACAATTTTCTAATGAAGCTATGCAAAATGCTCACATTTATATTTTATATAATCAACAGCTTACTGACTTTCAGTTACAGTTGACATCCAATATTGTATTAGTTTCAGGCATACAGCATAGTGGTTAGACATTTATATACCTTACGTAGTGGTGTCTCCCCTCCTTCCCCCCCAGCAATAACTCACCGACTTAAAATTTGGCCCCATTTCTGGGCCTTTTGGTTTACTAATTTAATGTATGTTTATTTTCTTTTTGGATTACAGGTAAATGTTAAGGATGCACGGTTTCAGGCAATGTATACTTCCCACTTGTTCAATTTGGATCCTTCAGATCCTAACTTCAAGAAAACAAAAGCTATGGAAAAAATTCTTGAGGAGAAAGCCCAGCAGAGAGAACAAAAAGAAGAAGAACTTACTCAGGCAATAAAGAAAAAAGAGAGTGAAATTCAAAATGAATCACAAAAAAGGTCCATTGATCCTGCCTTGTCAATGTTGATTAAATCGGTAAAAAACAAAACAGAGCAGTTTCAAGCAAGAAAAAAACAAAAAGTCAAATAACTATGTTGTTTCTTTTTAGATTGAGAATGTGGTCTCCCTAAAGTTTACAGAAGTGGTAGAAAGAATGTTTATTGAGAACAAAGCTACCTTTCAAGAATATGAATAAGTCTTATTCTGACCATTGAAAAATTTCTCTTACATGTAACAGTTAGACCTAATTGTGGATGACTGACAGATTTGTGCTCTGTATTTCCACAGATTTATCATAACTAAATTAAATTATAGGATTTATAAAGTTTTTATGTTTTATGAAATTCAGTTCATACTAGAAGATTATTCTAAGGTAACTCGTTTTAAGGACTTTATAATTCTGTGTAAAAAGAAAATAGAACAATGTCAGATTTATTTTTCTAGCCCTAATGGATAGAAGCCAGTAACTTTTTTTGTTGTTTAGTCATGCTTATTATAATTTGTTTATGAAATTAATGTGTAAATAAAAGTGTAAAATATTTTTATTATTTTATAAAGCAGTGATTTATTTCATTGTATGCACCTCAAATAAACTACTCTCTGGAAAATATCTGAAAAACTTTCTTCTTTAAGAGGACAACTCCATGAAGAGGCAAGACCAGGTTTGCATAGCTCTTAATTGTATTTGAAATGTTCATGAGCTCTGCAATGATTTTATTTGTAGTAACAGAAAATTCTTTCATCTCCCCTTCAGATTTTCGGAATGCTTGGGAGGGTGGATATGCTGTTATAGAGCTTAAGGAATCTTAATTCTTATAAAAATTAAAACACACCTTCAAGGCCTTCATACTCCTGGATCTCATCTAGTCTAGGTTTTATGAACTTTTCACTGTCCACTTAGAAAAATTAGGTGTGCTATATAAATAAATGAAAATAGAAACCAAAATGTTCACTTGGAACAAATGATAAATATGGTAGTTTCTGAAAGACATTGGGAGTTCAGCCAGCTTTGTGGTTAATAGTTAACTTGACATATTTTGGTACAAAAATTCAAGTCTACTAATGTAGTATTTTTTTCTATCTTTTTTTTTTTTTTTAATTGATTTTAAAGAGAGGAAGAGAGAGAGAGAGAGAAATACCAATTTGCTGTTCCACTTATTTTTGCATTCATTGGTTGCTTCTTGTATGTGCCCTGACTAGGGATCATACCCACAACCTTGATGTATTGGGACGACCCTCTAACCAACTGAGTTACTTGGCTAGGGCAATGTAGTATTTTTTTTTTTTAATCCTTACCCGAGGACATTTTTCCATTTTTTGTTCAGAGTGGGAGGGAAAGGGAGGAAGAGAGAGAGAGAAACATCGATGCGAAAGGGACACATCGAGTGGCTGCCTCCCGCACGACCCAACCAGGGGCCGGGGACAAACTGCAACTGAGGTACGTGCCCTTAGCAGGAACCAAACCTGGGTCTCTCTGGACCGCAGGCCGACGCTCTAACCGCCGAGCCAAACCGGCCAGGGCAATGTAGTATTTTTTTAAAGAATAAAAGTATGTAGAACAGTGATATCAAGATAATATGTGTATATATAGACTCTGAAAGAGAAAGTAAAAAACAAGACATTTAAATTACTCATTATAACAGAAAAATGCAACGTATTATGCAGGAAATTGTTTTATATTTCATTTATGCAAGGAAAAATACTTGTGTTTATACTGTTTAATTATAGTGTAGGGATTACTCAGAGTTTGATTTCAAAGTTCCTGGGAAACTTAGCCCTTTGGTTTTTGATTGTTTGGGTTTGAGTTTTCGTTTTTTTGAGCCCTTTGTTTTTAAGTCACTATATTTAATTGTAAATCTCTTTTGTTAGGCATGTAATTGATTCTAACAAGTAAATTGAGCACATAAGTTATACACAGCTCTGGCTTCTTTTCTCAAAAAGTTGATATTTTTTAGATAGAAAAAAATGAGAATAGCATTATTAGGTACTGCATTAAATAAACATTTTACATCAAAAATGTTAGTTCTCGCCCTGGCCGGTTTGGTTCAGTGGTTAGAACGTCAGCCTGCGGACCGGAGGGTCCCGGGTTCGGTTCCCACTAAGGGCACGTACCTTGGTTGCAGTTTGTCCCCGGCCCCAGTTGGGGTCATGTGGGTGGCAACCACTCAATGTGTCTCTCTCACGTTGATGTTTCTCTCTCTCTCTTCCTCCCTCTCTCCCTCCCGCTCTATCTGAACATAAATGCAAAAATGTCCTCAGGTGAGGATGAAAAAAAAAAAAGAATGTTTGTTCTCAATAAATAATTACTGGTAGTAAAACTCAGGATAAAAAATTGCCCCTGTTACAATTTGGCAAACAATTTGAAGATAGTTTGGGTGACTCTTTAGGTTTTTTTATTGAATTTTTAGAGAGAGGGGAAGGGAGAAGGAGAGAGAAATATTGATGTGAGAGCTCAATATCAATTGGCTGCCTCCTGTACACCCCCTGCCTGGGACTGAGCCCGCAACACAGGTGTGTGTTCTGACTGGGAAGTGAACCGGCAACCCCTCAGTGTACAGGACGATGCCAAACCAAGTGAGCCACACCTGTCAGGGCTGGATGACTTAAGGTCACATTTATTTGCATTTTTGTTGCTGCTGTTTTTGGGTCCATGGATGATAGGTCAGCATTATAGCATCCAGTCATAAGTGACTCAAGACCAATGAAGCTCTGGTTTCTCAAACTTTCATCAGCAGTCTTGGGGACCCACTGTCATTGCTACTTATTGTCTCTGAGAGAGATGCATTAGAGACACAGGCAGGATAGTAATGACTACACTTATTCCATATTCTCTACTTAATAGACCATTAGGTATCATCTTGGTCTTTTTTTGCTCATTAGAATCATTTGGTAGAATTTTTTAAGTTCTGGTGGCCATTCTGCATCCTAGACCTATTAAATTGTATCTATGGGATAGGATCCAGTCATTTTATCAAGCTCTGTTGGTAATTCCAATGTGTAGCCAAGATTGAGGATTACTTCTTTAGAAGGAAAAAGAGAGCCCAAACATTAGCTGCTTAACAAACCACCCAAACATAGTGGCTTGAAACAGCAAACATTTATTATTTCTTTTGAATCTATGGGTTGGCTAGGCAGTTAGGATCTAGGCCAGATCAGCTGCTGAGCTGGGGCTTGTTGGGACTGACTCCACATTAATTCAGATGACTGAGATAGCTAGGGGATCTCTCATCTTAATACAGGCTTCTTCACATGGTGACAGAAGAGTTCCCAGTTGTAAGAGAGAGTAAGTCCCAATGCACAAGTACTTTCCTAGATACAATCAGAGGCTGTTGTCCATTGGCCAAAACCAAAATCAGCAGGTGGCAAAGACAATGCAAAAGGTCACAAAGAGCCATGAGCAAATTGGGATCCGTTATTAAAACAGGCTACAGCCCTGGCCGGTTTGGCTCAGCGGTTAGAGCGTCAGCCTGTGGACCAGAGAGTCCCGGGTTTGCTTCTCGCTAAGGGCACGTACCTCGGTTGCAGTTTGTCCGCAGCCCTGGTTGGGGTCGTGTGGGTGGCAACCAGTCGATGTGTCTCTCTTGCATCGATGTTTCTCTCTCTCACTTCCCCTCTCTCCCTCTGGCTCTATCTGAAGATAAATGCAAAAAAATGTCCTCAGGTGCGGATAAAAAAAAGAATATATGAGCCCAGCTGTTGTGGCTCACTGGTTGAACGTTGACCCATGCACCAAGAGGTCACCGGTTCAATTCCCCATCAGGGCACATGCCCAGGTTGTGGGCCCAATCCTCAGCATGGGGCATGCAATAAGCAGCCAGTTGATGGTCTCTCTCATCAATGTTTCTATCTCTCCTTCGCCCTTCTCTCTAAAATCAATAAAAGAAAAAATATTTTTTAAAAGCCTTACATTTAGGCGCATACTACATTTAAAATAATTTTTGGGTGGGATGGGGAGGAGGGTGTATAGGGGAAAAAAAGAAACATCTGTAACAAAAATAATAAAAATTGAAAAAATAAAATAATTTTTGCACATCGTGTGGGGTTTCAGTTGACTTTAACTTTTTATTTATTTGTTTGTTTTTGCATATGGCTGTCCCACTGCTCCAGGACAATTAATTAAAAAGACAGTCATTCTCCACTGAATTGCCTTTGTGTTTTTATCAAAAATCAAGCCCTGGCTAGTTTGGCTCAGCACTGAGAGTGTGACCCTGTGGACCAAAGGGTCACAGGTTCGATTTCTGTCAAGGGCACATACCTGGGTTGAAGGTTTGATCTCCAGCCCTGGTCAGTGTTGTGTGGGAGGCAACCAATTGATCTGACTCTCTCATATCGATGTTTTTTTTCCCTCTCTCTCTCCCCCTTTCTCCCTTTCACTCTCTCTCTAAAAAAAAAAAAAGGTCAATTGGTGAACTACCAAAACTCAACCAAGATGAAATAGATAACCTGAACAATCTGTTAGGATTAAATTTGTAATTAAAAAGCTTTCAGCCCTGGCCGGTTTGGCTCAGGGGTTAGAGCGCGGCCCGAGGACCAGAGAGTCTCAGGTTTGGTTCCTGCTAAGAGCATGTACCTCGGTTGCAGTTTGTCCCTGGCCCCGGTTGGGGTCATGTGGGTGGCAGCCACTCGATGTGTCTCTCTCACATCGATGTTTCTCTCTCTCTTCCTCCCTCTCCCTCCTGCTCTATCTGAAAATAAAAATGTAAAAATATCCTCGGGTGAGGATATAAAATAAAATAAAAAAGCTTTCAAAAAAAAAAAAAGAAATTCCCAGACTCAAATGGCTTCACAATAGAATTTGACCAAATATTTAAAGAATAATTAGTACCAGTTGTAGACAATGTCTTGCAGGAAATAGAAAACACTTTTTAATTTATAAGACCAGTATATCCTTAATATCAAAACCAGACAAAGACAGTACAAATAAAACTGCAGACTGATATTCATTGTTAGTATATAGAAATATGATTGATTCTGGAGAATCAATCTGTCTCATGAATTTAAGCATAAAAATCCTCAATAAAATTGAATCCAACAATGTATACAAAGAATTATAGACCATGACCAATGGAGTTTAATTCCAGTTACCCAAAATTGATTCAACATTCAAAATCAGTGTAATCCACTATATCAACAGGATAAAGAAGAAAAATTATATGATCATATCAATTATAAGAAGAAGTATAAGACAAAATCCAACATCTATCAATGATAAAAACCAGTTTGGAATAGAGGGGAACTATCTAAAATTGATAAAGAGCATTTACAAATAACCCACAATCAACATACTAGTGAAAAACTGAATGCTTTCCTCCTAAGATTGAAAATATGGTAAGGCTGTCTGTAACCAGTCTTTTATTTTCTCTATTCCAATGCTTTGGCAGGAAACCTTGCCTTTCAAATGCAAACCAACTAATCTAGGAGCTGATTGAAGCTCCTTTATTGGACTGGCACATGCTGGGCCACTATTCCCCTGCCCTAATCACCCTAGGGCCAGGCACCAGACTACTAGGGACAGTCCTTGTACCCTAGAGCCTATGGAAATATAAACTAGCCAATCCTAAACCTGCTTAACCTATGGGCCCATCCCTTCCCAAATAAACCACAATGAAGGCTCTTATCTACATTTTGTCCTGCTCTCTTCCTCCTGATCAACCCATGCTTCCCTGTGTGGCCCCCCTCGATGGCATGCTATTCCTACTCTTTCTAGGAAATTGAGTATAAAAAACTTCCTTCATGACAGTAATTTCTGTCTCTGCAAATTTTAGCATATCTGATTTTTTTAAATCCCAATTGCCTGTAAAACAAGGTTCACTCTCATTACTCTTATGCAACACAATACTGGAAGTTCTAGCCACTGGGGGAAAAATATTTTTAAGCATACAGATTGGAAAGGAAGAAATAAAATGCCACAGTTGAAGATGATGTCATTGTCTACATAAAACATTCCAAGGAATCTACAAAAGAAAAAAAACAAAAAATAAAAACTAATAAGTTCAGCAAGATCACAGGATACAATGTCAGCATATAAGAATCAATTATGTTCCTATATATTAACAATAAACATGTGAGAACTAAAAAACAATTGTTCCAAAGAAAATATAATACTCAGGTAAAAACTTACAAACATGTACAAAATTTGTATACTGAAAATTATAAAATGGTGATGAAAGAAATCAATGACTTAAACAGACATTTCATATTCATGGGTTGGAAGACGACATAGTAAAGATATCAATTTTCTCTGAAATTGAGCTGTAGGTTTAATGCAATTTTTAACAAAATCCCACAAAGATCTTTTTATACACATAGACAAGCTTATTCTAAAATTATAGTAAAAGGCACAGACCATAGAATAAAAACAATCTTAAAGAATAAAGTGGGAGGTTCCTGGCCTGTGTAGCTTAGTTGGTTGAGTATCGTCCAGTCCACCGAAATGTCACTCGTTTGATTCCCAGTCAGGGCACATAACCACATTGCAGGTTCAATTACCAGTCGGTGTGCATACGAGAAGCAACTGATTGATGTTTCTCACATTGATGTCTCTCTCTCTCTCTCCAGAATCAGTTAAAACAAGCCCAGCCAATGTGGCTCAGTGGTTGAGCATCGACCCATGCATCAAGAGTCCGCTGGTTCAATTCCCAGTCAGGGCACATGCCGAGGTTTTGGGCCCAATCCCCAGTGTGGGGCGTGCAGGAGGCGGCCAGTCAATGTTATCTCTGATAGATGTTTCTATCTCTTTCTCCCTTCCTCTCTCTCTCTAATATTAATAAAGGAAAAAAAGAAAAGAGCCTGGCCGGTGTGGCTCAGTGGTTGAGCATGAACCCATGCACCAAGAAGTTGCTGGTTCAATTCCCAGTCAGGGTACATGCCCAGGTTGTGGGCCAAATCCCCAGTGGGAGTCATGCAGGAGGTGGCCAATCGATGTGTCTCTCTCATCAATGATTCTCTTTCTCCCTCTCCCTTCATGTCTCTCTAAAATGAATAAAGAAAAAAATAAAAGAATAAAGTGGGAGAAACCACTCTACCATATAAGGGTGGGCAAAAGTAGGTGTACAGTTGTGAGTATACAAAACAGAGTTTATTCTTACATTATTATTTACTAATTATTGTATTATTTATTTGTATTATTTTCATATGAATAACTGTAAACCTACTTTTGACCACCCCTGTATATTAAGTCTTACTATATAACTACTGTACCCAGACAGTGTGGTGTGGTATTGGCAGAGAGACAGACAGATAGCTTATTGGAACAGAGTACAGAGCACAGAAATAGACCAATATAAATATTCCCAGATGATTTTTGACAGAGGTGCAAAAGCAATTCAATGAAAGAATTGAATATAGAACTGTGCCAGTACCAGTCTGTTCTGATTACAATGGCTTTATAGTATAACCTAACATCCGGTATTGTGATTCCTCCTACTTTGTTCTTCTTTTTCAAGTTTGCTGTGGCTATTCAGGGTCTTTTCTGGTTCCATATAAACTTTTGAAGTAATTGCTCTAGTTTTGTGAAATATATCATTGGTATTTTAATGGGGATTGCATTGAATCTATAGATTGCTTTGGATAGTATGGACATTTTAATGATGTTAATTCTTCCAGTCCATGAACAAGGTATATGCTTCCACTTTTTAATATCTTTCTCTATTTCTTTTTTCAATGTCCTATAGTTTTCTGCAACTTCTTTGGTTAAGTTTATTCCTAGGTATCTTAAATTTGTTGCCACAATGGTAAATGGGATTGTTTTTTTAGTTTCTCTTTCTGTGAATTCATTATTGGTGTATAAGAATGCCACCGATTTCTTGATGTTAATTTTGTATCCTGCTACTTTGCCAAATTCAGTTATTAAATCTAGTAGATTTTTTTTATGGAGTCTTTAGGGTTTTCTATGTGCAATATCATGTCATCTGCAAATAATGACAGTTTTACTTTCTCCTTTCCAGTTTGGATCCCTTTTATTTTTTCTTCCTGTCTAATTGCTGTGGCTAAGACTTCCAGTACTATGTTAAATAAGAGTGGCAAAAGTGGGCATTCTTGTCTTATTCCTGTTCTTAAGAGAAATGCTTTTAGTTTTGCCCATTGAGTATGATGTTAGCTGTAGATTTTTCATATATGGCCT
Organism: Tadarida brasiliensis; assembly: GCA_030848825.1. Lineage (NCBI taxonomy): Eukaryota > Metazoa > Chordata > Mammalia > Chiroptera > Molossidae > Tadarida > Tadarida brasiliensis. Next base: position 35,207,218 of record CM061261.1, on the reverse strand, counting down.
TTATTATGTTGGGATATGATCCCTCTATTCCCACATTGCTGGGCATTTTTATCAGAAATGGGTGCTGGATTTTGTCAAATGCTTTTTCAGCATCTATTGATATGATCATATGGTTTTTATCTTTCATTTTGTTTATGTGGTCTATCACATTTATTGATTTGCGAATATTGTACCAGCCTTGCATCCCTGGGGTGAATTTCACTTGGTCATGGTGAATAATTTTTTTAATTAAAATTTTTTAAATTAATTTTTTAAATTAGCAAATCCGATTTGCTAATATTTTATTAAGGATTTTGGTTCATCAAGGATATTGGCCTGTAGTTTTCTTTCTTTTAGTGTCTTTATCTGGTTTTGGAATTAGAATTATGCTGGCCTCATAAAACAAGTTTGGAAGTCTTCCTTCTTGAATTTTTTGAAATAGTTTGAGGAGAATGGGTGTTAGTTCTTCTTTGGATGTTTGGTAAAACTCCCCTGTGAAGCTGTCCGGGCCTTGGCTTTTGTTTGCTGGGAGAGTCTTGATTACATCTTCAATTTCCTTAGTTATTATTGGTCTGTTCAAGTTTTCTATCTCTTCCCAGTTCAGTTTTGGGAGACTGTGTGTTTCTAGAAATTTGTCCATTTCACCTAAATTGTCCAATTTGTTGCCGTATATTTGTTCATTGTATTTTTTAATGATTCTTTGTATTTATGTGGTGTCAGTTATTACTTCTCCTCTTTCATTTCTGATTTTGTTTATTTGGGTCCTCTCTCTTTGTTTCTTGGTGAGTCTAGCTAAGGGTCCATCAGTCTTGTTTATCTTTTCAAAGAACCAACTCTGTTTCATTGATCTTTTGAATTGCTTTTTTTTGGTCTCCATGTCGTTTATTTCTGCTCTGATTTTTACTATTTCTTTCCTTCTACTTGCTCTGGGTTTTTCTTTTTGTTTGCTTTCTAGTTCTTTAAATTGTGAAGTTAGATAGTCAATTAGAAATTTTTCTTGTTTCTTGAGGTAGGCCTGTAGTGCTATGAACTTCCCTCTCAGAACTGTTTTCATTGTGTCCCATAAATTTTGTGTGGTTGTGTGTTCATTTTCATTGGTTTCCAGGAAGTTTTTAATTTCTTCCTTGATCTCCTTGGTAACCCATTCATTGTTTAATAACATGCTATTTAGCTTCCATGTGTTCAAATGTCTTTGAGTTTTTTTGTTGTAATCGGTTTCTAGTCTCATGCCATTGTGATCTCAAAAGATGCTTGATATGATTTACATTTTCTTGAACTTGTAGAGACTTAGTTTGTGTCCTAGCATGTAGTTTATCTTTGAGAATGTCCCATGTGCACTTGAGAAGAATGTGAATTCTGAAGTCTTGGGGTGTACTTCTCTGTAGAAATCTATTAAATCCACTTGATCTAGTGTATCATTTAGAGTCTCTGTTTTCTTGTTAATTTTTTGTCTATAGGATCTATCCAGTGACGTCAGCAGGGTGTTGAAGTCTGCTGCTGTGATTGTATTGCTGTCGATTTCTCCTTTGTAGTCCTCCAGAAGTTTTTACATATATTTGGTGCTCCTATATTGGGTGCATATATATTGACCAAGGTTATATCTTCCTGTTGGATAGATCCTTTCAATATTATGTAGTAGCCTTCTTTGACTCTAGTTATGGCCTTCATTTTGAAGTCTATACTATTGGATATGAGTATCGCTACCGAAGCTCTTTTTTCCTATCTGTTTGCTTGGAAGATTTTTTTTCCATCCCTTCACTTTCAACCTATGTGAGTCTTTTGTTGTGAGGTGGGTCTCTTGTAAACAACATATATATGAGTCATGCTTTCTTATCCAATCAGCTACTCTGTGTCTTTTGATTGGAGAGTTCAATCCATTTACATTTAAGGTTATTATTGATATGTACTTATTTGTTGCCATTTTGGTTTATTGGGGCTATATTTTTCTTCCTATTTCCTCTACTAAGTATAGCAGTTCTTTCAACAATTCTTACAGTGCTGGTTTGATGCTAATATATTCCCTTTGCCCTCTTTTGTCTGTGAAGCTTTTTATTTTACTTTCTATTTTGAATGATAGCCTTGATACATAGAGTAGTCTTGGATTCAGATCCTTGTTTTTCATGACCTTGATTACTTCATGCTATTCCCTTCTGGCCTGTAGTGTTTCTGTTGACAAGTCAGCTGATAACGGTATGGGGGTTCTTTATAGGGAACCTGTTATTTACCTCTTGCTGCCTTTAGGATCTTCTCTTTGTCTTTAATTTTTGGCATTTCAATTATTATGTGTCTTGGTGTGGGGCTGTTTGGGTTCTTCTTACTTGGGACTCTCTGTGCTCCTTGAACTTGAATGCCTTTTTCCTTCACCAAGTTAGGGAAGTTTTCTGTCACTATTTCTTCAAATATATTCTCTAACCCTTGCTCATTTTATTCTTCTGTAACTCCTATGATGTGGATATTGTTATGTTTCCAGTTGTCCCACAGTTCTCTTAAGCTGGTGGTTCTCAACCTTCATAATGCCGCGACCCTTTAATACAGTTCCTCATGTTGTATGTGGGCATATCTGCATGTGGGTGGACCCGCCTGAAGACCTATAGAGGAGCGGTGTCTCGATTCCTAAGACCATCGGAAATATGTGTTTTCCAATGGTCTTAGGTGACCCCTGTGAAAGGGTTGTTCGAGCCCCCACAGGGGTCATGACCCACAGGTTCAGAACCGCTGTCTTAAGTTGTCTTCCTGTTTTTTCATTGTTTTTTCTTTTTGGTTTTCTTATTGGTTGATTTTTTTCTGCCTTGTCTCTAATTCACTGATCCAGTCCTCAGCTTCCTCTACTTTGCTGGTTATTCCTTCCAATGTGTTTTTATTTCTGCTGTGTCATTCTTCATTTCCACTTGGTTGGTTTTCAATGTTTCTCCCAGCTCTCCAAGCTCCCAAGTCTCTCCACACAGTTCCAGTCCAGTCTTCCCTCCCTCTGCTGGAGTTCAAGGTGAGTGTCTGTAGGTAATTTAGTGCTCTGTCCCAGCCCTCTGCGCTGTGAAGCCAGCTTGGGATTTTAACCCCGAGGGAGCTGCTCACAACTAAAACAGCTGCTGTCCATGGGCTCCCAGCCCACTCTCTTGCACCTTCACAGTTCCTACCAGGCTCAATTCAATGTCCTTTTTCCTGTCGCTGGTTATATAGGTCCTCTCCAGCTGCTTTTCTGTTGTCTTTTCCCAATGATTTGACTTTATTTTAGGTGTAATTCCAGTTTGGTCCTGGGAAATGGTCTGTGTAGCTTCCATTCACTCTGCCGCCATTTTGGAATCTCTGTAAATAACATTCTTGAAATGACAAAATTGTGGAAACGGAGGACAGATGAGTGGTTGCCAGAGGATAAGGAAGGGGAGTGGTATGAAAGAAAGTGTGTGTAGTTAAAAAAAGGCAATACTGTTTTTTATCCTTGTGGTGATAAAAATGTTCTTGTATTATAACTGGTGGTAGTTAATATGCACCTCCATATGTGATAAAATTATATAGAACTAAATACACACATAAGTGAAATAAGAAATCTGAACAGGATCAAATGCACTGTATCAATGTCAGTATTCAGGTTGTGATATTGTACTGTAGTTTTACAAGGTGTTGTCATTGTGGGGAAGCTGGGTAATAAAAGGTCTGAGCTGGCAGGAGATCACATCTACAATGCAACCAATGTAGAGCAAAGTAGCTTTATTGCAAATACCTGGGTGTAGGTGGGCTGAGTCCAAAAAGGGAGTTATCCCTGAACATGAGTTGGGGTGTAGGTTATATGCTCTGCTTCTGGCTTCTGGCAGTTCCTGCTGATGTACTCTGCATGGCCCATTGCTCATTTTGCATTTGGACTGATCTGGTATCTCATCTTGCATCTGCTGGGTGGTTCCTGGCCTTGTAGATAATCCATACTCAACAGAGGGCTGAGCAAAGGTCATGCAAGCAACACATTTTTCACAGTTTCTGCCTTTTGCATGGTTTTGCCCTTAACCTTTAAATCGTTATCAACCCTTTCAGGTAAAGGGTACACAAGATCTCTGTGTTATCTCTTAACAACTGCATATGAGTCTACAGTTATCTCAAAATAAAACTTTTGATTAAAAATCAGTTGGCAATTTTTGTTTGAGTATTTCTGGAATCTATTGTATTTAATTAATCTATGTGTTTATCCTCTTGCAACACCACATTGTCTTCGTTACTGTAGCTTTATAATAAGTCTTCCAACTTTGTTCTTTCTCAAAATTATTTAGGCTATTCTAGTTCCTTTGCCTTTCCATATAAATTTTGAAATCAGCTTCTTGATACCTGCAAAAATCCTGCTGGGATTTTTATTCTAACCAAAATCAATAAATCAATCTGTTAAGAATTGGCCCATTCAATATACTGAAGATTCAATATACTGAATCTTTCTGAATCATAAACATGGTATATTCTCCATTTCTTGGGTCTTTGATTTCTTTCATCAATATTTTATAGTATACAAATCCTACACGTGTTTTTAAATTTATACCAAAACATTTCATTATTTTGTGTTATTATAAGTGGTACTTTTTATTTCAATTTCCAGTTATTACTAGAATATAGAATTACAATTGATTTTTATCTATTGACCTTGTGTCCTATAGATTTGCTTAAACTAATTTATTAATTCTAGGAGCTTTTTTTGGATCTTTTGAGATTATTCCCCACAATCATGTCACTTATGAATAAAAACACTTTAATTTCATTCTTATCTGTATATCTTGTTCCTTTTTCTTTCTTTAGGACACTTGCTAGAACCTTCAGTGCAGTGTTAAATAGGGATGGTGAGAGCCTTTTTGCCTAGTTCTCCATCTAAGGGGGAGCATCTATTCAGTCTTTCACCATGAAGTATGATGTAATCTGAAGATACCCGTAATCAGATAAAGTTCTTTACTTTGTTTTCTGTGTTTTTTGTTTGTTTGTTTGTTTGTTGTTTGTTTTTATTTTTTTTAATCCTCACCTGAGGATATCTTTTTTTACATTGATTTTAGAGAGAGGAAGGGAGAGAGAAAGAGACATTAATGTGAGAGAGAAATATTGATTGGTCGCCTCCTGTACAGGCCCCAACAGGGGATTGAACCCACAGCCTAGGTATGTACCCTGATTGGGAATTGAACCCACAAACTTTTTTGGTGTATGGGACAATGTTCCAAATGAGCCACCTGGCCAGGGCTGTTTTCTGTTTTTAATCATGCAATAATCTTGAATCATTTCAAATACTTTTTCAGTATCTATTGATTTGATGTGTGGTTTTTCTTCTTTAGTCTGTTAATATGGTCAATAACATTGATTTTGAAATATTGAATGAGCCTTGTATTCCTGGAATAAACTCCACTTCTTGTTATGTATTATCCTTTTTATATGGACTATTTTGTGCTATTTTGAGACTACTGCAGGTCATTTATCCATATTTCCTCTATGAGAAGAAGAGGAGATATGGAGTATTAGATATATGAAAGGAATAAGAATCCAAGACTAGCATCAAAAACGTGTCCAGTGTGGAACTCCAGGCGGTAGACACAATGCAATGACCTGTGCTATCCTAGTGATAGCAGATAATGTTTTATCTTGATGTTTTAACATATTCTGTGCCCTGGAGAACAAATAACCTTGATAGAGGACCATTTTAGAGCTCTACAAAAATGAGAACATGTAAATGTTTCTTCATTAATTCATAGTACTTAGGTATCCATAGGCTGCACTTTGCTCTGCCACCCGGTCCTCCCCTTGGGTTTCCTTGGAGGGTTCCCCTCCTCTTTGCTCTAGGAGTGTTGGAAACTACTACATAGCAGAAATTTTGCTGCTCTTGACTTTTAAGGGAAGCTTTGCAGGAAACCATAATCTTTACTTGCTGTGTTACATCACTGCTAAAATATGTTTAAAATTATCTGATATAATCAAGTTTGGCCATTTAAAACTACACAAAAAATTTCCTTTACAAGATGGAATGATCTAAATACGTTCTGAAGTGTTTCCTTCCCCTAAATTATCATCAACTGCAGAAGTTTTTCAGGCAGTCTCTGGCATTTATATATATTCTCTTCACTCTCAGAAAAACAAAAAAAGGAGGAAAAGTAGTAGATTTTTAGTACCATCCAAACAAGCAAGTCTTTATATTTCACAGGCCACTGACGTAGTAGTCCTCCTGGTCACCTTATTCTGGCCTTCCATCTTTTCGGCAGATCTCAGTGAACTTTCCCACGTCTTTTGAAGGTGTATGAGGCCATATGATTTTCTTTGATCAATGAAATGTAAGGGGAAGAGATGTGTGTCACTTCCACATAAAATGTTAAGAAACAATATAGAGCTCACTATATTCTCTTCCCCTTTCTCAGGTCACTCTGACAGCCAGATGAACAGCCAACCCCAATATTCATGTTGCATGAGTAAATGATAAACTTGTTTTAAGCCACTGAAACTAGGAGTTGTTTCTGTACCATAACCTAGCCCATCCTTTCAGATAGACACCTTATTCCCCCACCTCTGCATTCAGGGTTCAGTTTCCTTCCTCATCCTGGTCTTCCATATATTTCTATAAGGAAAACCTCTCCTCCCCTGAGAACTTGATTAATGTTAAAAATTGCATATTGTTCATTATTGTTTATATAAATTTATTTTTCTTATGATGGCCTACTTTTGAAATACACACCACTATCACATCATATTATGTCCCTCCTACTGGGACAACTTTACTTGTGACTCAGAGTGAGGGGCTACACTGTACTATGGTGGGCAGATATTGGGACGTGCTCCTAGTACTGTGTCATTGAAGTATAGTATCCAAAAGTTTCTGCCAGTAGTCAGCTTTAGGATCCCAGACAAATAATGATGGTCCCCATAGAGACTGCTGTATAAGAACTAGCATTGTGGTTGTGAGCACAGAATCTGAAGTCACGGAACCTGGTTTCAAATCCCAGCTCTGCCACTTACTACTAACAAGTGGTAGAAGGCCACTGATTTATCATCTTCAGGCCTGATTTTCTACCTTTAATATAGTGATACTAATAACACCTACTTTATAGAGTGGTTTTAAGGAGTAAATAAAATAATGCTTTAAAAGCCCTTTGAGCCCGGCCAGTGTGGCTCAGTGGTTGAGCATTGACCCATGCACCAAGAGGTCACCAGTTTGATTCCTGGTCAGGACACATGCCCAGGTTGTGGGCCTGATCCCCACTGGGGGGCATACAGGAGGCGGCCAGTCGATGTTCTCTCTCATCGATGTTTCTATCTTTCTCTCCCTCTCCCTTCCTCTCTCTCTAAAATCAATAAAGAAAAAAAAAAAAGCCCTTTGACCATTGACATAGCAATTATTCAGGAAGTCTTAGCTGTTTTTCATACTATTATTACCATCACATTTCAGAAAAGAACCCCCTATTGCCACACACAACTCATTCCATTTTGACATATGCTGGCAAGTCCGTTCTTGGAGTTGCCCTTGACTGGGAACTTGGTTTTGCCTTTAGTCATTCTTCTGGAGGTAATTTTAGATGAATCCAAATATAAAACTGCTGGTAAAACTCATTTAAGACCCTAACTTAGTATTACTGAATAGAATAAAATGAGAAATAGAGAAACTTTCTTTACATTTTAGTTCTATTTTTCTTATTTATTATTATTTTTTTTAACTTATCTTCATTGTTGAATGTATTACAGATGTCTCCCACTTTTCCCTCTATTGACACCTTCCTCCCCACTCCCTCCCTCCTGCCTTCCACACAATATTGTCTGTGTAAATTGGTTATGCATATATGCATATAAGTTCTTTGCTTTATCTCTTCCCACCGCCCCCACCCGTCCCTTTAATGTTCGTCAGTCTAACCACTGATTGTACTTCTTAATCCTTTCACCTTTTCTGCCCACCCCCTAACCGCCCTCCCATCTGGCAAACAACAAAAGGTTCTCTGTATCTATGATTCTGTTTTTGTTCTGCTTGTTCATTTTGTTTGTAGATTCAATTGTTGACAGATATGAATTTATTGCCAATTATTGGAGATGCTCAAGCAAAGCCAAGCTGTGTACCAAGGCTGGCTGCTTCTAGTGCCAGGCCTGGGGCCCCTTAGCCAGCAGTATGGAACTTGCTGAGGCCAGATGCCACTGGTTGAGAGAATTTAGGAAAATCTGAAGCAGGATCTAAGACAGGCCAATCCTATGGTAAAGCCACTGGAAACAACTTAGATGGGCCCAAAAGTTGGGTGGGGTAGGGCCTCAGGGAATCACAAGTGTGGGGCAAACAGTGTGAGCCAGGTTGCTGGAGTTCCAGCTAAGGCATCCATCTGCTGGCCCCACGGAGGAAGGGCTCACCAAAGGTTCTAGGGCCTCCACCAGCAGGTCTGTCCGGAAGAAAGCTGCCTCTCCAGCTCTCGCCCCAATGCCAAACAACTCAGTTCTTCCAGTATGTCTCTGGTGCCTTTCAAGCTGCCTCCCCCCATGCTGGAGCCAGTCTCCATGTGGCTTCTTCCTTAATTTCGTAGTTGTAAGACTTCCATTCAGCTCAATTTCAGGTGTTTCTAAATGATGGTTGTTCTGTAGTTTAGTTGTATGTTTGATGTGGTTGTGGGAGAAGGTGAGTACTGTGTTTACCTATGCTGCCATCTTTACGGGAAGTCCTCTCCTCTTTTTTTTAATCTAAGGGCCCTGCCATCAAATTCTCCCACACTCCAAGCATTGTCTGCACTGATGATAGTGTTCTCTGCCAAGTGACAGAGATGCCATGTGTCCTTTAATCCATTTTTTGCATGTGTCTATGATATGTGATGCTCTCTAAAGTATCAGGTCCAGGGTTGGCCCCTATTGTCTGGGTCTAAGAACAGTACCACCAGTGGCTCCCACTGGCAAACTCCAATAATAAGCAGCTACAAGGAGCTCCAGGAAACAAGGGTCAGACTCCCAGGCCTAGAGCATGGAAGGAAAGGGTGAAGAATGGATGGAAGTAGGGGGTGGGTGTGGAGTATGGACACAAAATAGGCTTACAGCTATTTACCCTGAAGAGCTAGTCAGTGGACCAGTGGAAATTGTCATATATGTCATTGCTGGAACATGTACTGAAGGTCACTGACCTCATCTTATTTTATGCTTCCATTGTAACCCACCTCTCATCACAAGAGAGTTGACCAATTAAGTTATATGCATCTTCAATTCACTCTCAATCAAAGACGTAGACTTTTATTTCTAGCAGAGTTAACACAAAGGGAAACCAAAGCCCTCACCCTGAGGTTGAGCGTTGAATACTTTTTATTAGTCTTTCTTTTATCATATAATAGTCATAAATTGCAACCTTTGGAATATGAAAATAAAAACCTTCGATGGACACAAGAGTACATTGATTTAAGAAAGAATAGTGACCTGGTTTAATCCTGTAGAATTGCCAAATTGGCCTGAAAATTTCTGAAATCTTTCTAGAAATATGCCTCACCCAACTGGAAGTGTTTTTTCTACCTTACATATCTAGAGGGCAGGAAAAAGAAATATTATCAAACCAACATTTTTTTTCTGGTGAAATTATGTTCATTCTCTGAAAGGGAAAGGAAAATTTATATTTATTGAGTGTCTACTAAGTGATTCATGTTTATTTAATTTTAGTTTATTTATATTGAGTTTATTTATTTATTTAGTTTATTTATTTGTATACTCAATATACAAATAAATTAATGTATATTGAGTATCTATGAAGTGGCTCCTGGGAGAAAGAAAAAAAGTCAATCAGCCAGGGTAGAGCGTCATATTGACTCAGGCCAAAGCCATTGTTTGGCTTTGATTAGTGACATGTTGGCTAATAAATGATTGAAGAGAGTCAAGCATCAAAGATAAAGGAGAAGAAACAGACTGGTAGAAAGATGCAGAAATGAGGCACCATGAAACTCTGAAGACAGAGAAAGTGACTGCCACAATGTATTTCCCGTAGTTGAGATCCTCAAGGTTCCCTGGTGTCCTTACATAAGTCCATCTTTACTTACATTAGCCTAGGGAGATTTCTGTTCCTTCCTATTCATTGTTTTCAAAGACAGCCAAATGATGTCAGTTCTTAACAACTTTGCTGTTAATGTTACCCATGGCATGAGATGCGAGTTTACTGAAAACACTACATTTCACACACACACAAAAAAAATTGTGTAAGTCATTCTAGAAACAGATAATGCTTTCCCTTTAACTGGATTCTCAATCACTCTCCTTGGGTTGTGTACAACTAATCTCATTTCCTGTAGTTTTCAGAGGCTAAAATAATAGCGAATAAAGCTGAATAGTTAAATACATACCTGTTTCAACTTTGAGGCTAATACAGATAGTACTGCTACAAACATTCTTGATGTGTCTATGGTGGACATACACACCAGTTTGCTAGGCACATAACAAGAAAGGAATTTCTGGGTTTCTGAAGATAGATATTTTTAGCTACATCCCTCAGAACAATAGAAAGTGATAAAAACAGTTCCTTTAACGTACAAAGGACAGGTGCTTAGCTTTACAAGCCTGTCAGACTCTTGATAGAGGCACATGGCTACTCAAGGACAGGATTTAGGCTGATGCAGAAAATATATAGTTTTAATTTTTAAATTGTAAAAGAATTTCACCAGAAGAAGTTCAGTAACCCCAGAACTGAGGTCTATCTAGTACAATCTAAGCCTCATTCCACTTCACTACATAACAATATCCGAATTCACCATAAGTAGGTCTCATTATATTTACTTTTTCTGCTTGGAAAATTTACTGCTGAGTGGTTGGCTCTCAATGTTTCTTTTACTGTTTGATTTAGCATTAGTCTTTGCTCTGGAAAGCAGAGACTATTTTTCATAATTTATACCTTTCTTGAGATTTTTGGGTCAAAGATCATAAGCTGGGAGTTGGCAACACAGCACTAGAAATATTGTCTCCATTAGGATTGTTGTGGGATTCTGGAGAATCTGTGCTTACTGCTGGGTTGGATTCTTGTACTTGGCTCTATTTTAACATCCAAGGGTACATTAAGCAGGATAAACTGTTCATGGAATATCTATGGAGGCACCAACACGTTTTTCCATCTGAATATTTTTCCTTCTGTATAGAGTTCATTCTGCCCTAAAAGACATCGAGCAGTTACCAAGAGAACACAGGCCACTGGTTTTTAATAACTCTGAAAAACAAGTAGAGTAAGCATTTTTCTTCTCATTTCACCAGGGGGGAAACCTGATACTCAGAGAAGTTACATAACTTTCCCAGATCACACAAATAGTTCATAGCAGAGTGGTATTAGAGGTTTAGGACACCTCTCTGTCCATTAAACCACTGTAAAATGCCTCCAAAAGTATGCTGGGTTCAGATTATCTCACCAAGATTTATCAATGAGCATGACCATTTTGCCTAAATCAACCATATCCATTTTACCATATTTATTAAGTACTAAACATGTGCAAAGTGCTAAGAGTTATTTTTTAAAGTTGATTTGAGCCTGGCTGGTGTGGCTCAGTGCTTGAGCATTGACCCATGCACCAAGAGGTCACCAGTTCGATTCCTGGTCAGGACACATGCCCTGGTTGTGGGCCAAATCCCCAGTGGGAGGCATGCAGGAGGCGGATAATCAATGTTCTGTCTCATTGATGTTTCTAACTCTCTCTCCCTCTCCCTTCCTCTCTCTCTCTAAAATCAATAAAGAAGAAAAAAACTTTTTTAATTGATTTGAGAGAGGGGGGCAGTTAGGAGAGAGAGAGAGAGAGACATTGACTCACTATTCCACTTATTTATGCATTCATTGGCTGATTCTTGCATTGCCCTCCCTAGGGAATGAACCTGCAACCTTGGCATATTGAGATGACACTCTAACCAACTGAGCTATCCAGTCAAGGCCTAAGACTCATTTTAATAATTTTTCATTGTGGACCAAACCATCAAACATGTCATGCTCACAGACACTGTGATATCCTATTCCTCCTACTAATCACATGGGTGATAGTGATCTGTCTAGGTATGATGGAGTCCTTTTTAATAAGTCATCAATATTTCCCTCAAAAGTGTTTTTTTAAAATGCTCTTTGAAAAGTCTTGTAGGAAAGTTACTTTTGAAAGTCCTCCAGAAATATGCCACCTTAGAGACTAACATAGTAAGTACTGCTGGGTTAGTTCTTCCTTCAACTATTTCTGTTCCTTTTGTTGAGTACTGGTTAAAGCTGCAGCTGGTGTAAGGTCATCTTTAATGAAATGCATTCTTGAATCATATTATGTTTGGCAACATGCTCACACCATGGGAGGAAAGACAGAACCTAGGTGGGCTGAGGGAAGAGCCACTTACATCTGCCATCTCAGATAGAGAGTAGAATAGTAGGCAGAGCCACTCAAGCAATTTAAACTGTTACTATCCTTTTGTATAAGCTGAATGTCCATGTGAAGCAACCCCACTGTGTTCAACCTCTCCCTGAAACATAGGCCACCATTAGTTTTTCTCTCTTCACTATTCCAGTAAGATATCTTAGTTAACATACTTTGCTGAAAGTATCAAAAACCTATATAAATTAAAAAGGAGGAATTACAAAAATATGGAGGTGTCTGGCCAAATCAGAAGATGAACCTTAACTGGTTCCCTTCCCAGTATATACTTCTTTCCTGACCCCTTGCCAGTAATCCCAGGTTCTACTTGGGGATCTCTATGGATCTGGAGGTGCTGACTCTAGGGGTGGGACATGTGACCTAGACTCATCCAATCAACATAGTTCAGCCCACTTGCCATGGTGACCTATGTAGGTCCAATAAGCATGACTCATGGGACTTTAGTGGCAACAATCTTGACCTTGTCATAGTGAAGAGATGCGAAAAAGCCAGGTCCTTGGTGATATCACTGATCCATTTGATCAAGTCTCACTTGAAATGAGATTCCTTTGTCTTTTCAGTTATATAAGCTAAGATAATCTTCTCTTTCTCTTTCCTCGTTCTTTCTCTTTGTCTCCCTCTCCCCTCACACCTACCTCCCAAACCCCACCCTTGCCTCCTCTTTCCCTGTTCCTCCCCCTCTTTTTGTCCTCTCCTGGCCTCTTGCCTTTTACTCCTTAGACTATGTTCACTGACCATATAGCCAAACATTGTTCCCCCAAATGAATGATAGTTCCTAGATTTACCTCAGTTCAAGAGAGCAGGCCAGATTGAATTAGAATATCTTGCACCAACACTACATTTCTGGAAATCAGGGATTTGAATGGCTCAATCCACAGTAGCCCTGAGGGAATAGTAGGAGAGTAGAGAGATTTGAGAGGCAGAGGAGATACAAACTCCATTGTTGATCCATCACATCAGTTACATGGAGGGAAGCTGGAGAGAACTCAGATCAAATTTGTATCCTAATAATCTGGGTGAGTCATGGACCTCAAGATTAAAATAAACTGAAGGTGATGAAATATTATTTTAAGTGGAAGATAGGTTGTCAGCAGATAAATTCTCCAATTACTTTGGTTTTTCTTCAACAGAAATCAGACGAAACAATGTCCTTTTGAAGAAGTATATGTGGTGCAAGATTTCATCAAGTAAACCAAAAGCAATTCTTAGAAGCCTTTTGAAAATAAAATACTAAAATTCCTGTGACCACAAGAGATGAAAGATGGATGGCAGGAAGCAAATGGTGAAAGAAGAAATAAAGAGCAGCATTTGTGTTTGGGGACTTCTGTTCAGAAGAGTTGCTAAAAATGATGGCCCATTGATTTAGAAAAGTTCTGGTTTTTTAAATTATAATTCTTTCACAAATAAAGTGTTCTGAATTTCTTTAGACCTGGCACACACAAAAAGCTTTTGGTTCAAGACTATTATGATTAGCCTTTTGTGATGGTAGGCAGAGTTCAGGAATGTTCTGTGCTTACTGAGCTCATTCTTCTGGTTCAGAAATGTTTCAAGTTCTTGCTCATTTCAAGTTTCTGGAGGACAGGAGAACTTTGAGCTTCAGAAAATTTTACTTGGCCTTGTTTCATAAAGATGTTCTTCAGCCCTGGCCAGTGTGGCTCAGTTGGTTGGGCATTGTCCCATGCACCAAAAGGTTATTGATTCGATTCCCGGTCAGGGCACGTGCCCAGGCCGAGGGCTCAATCCCTGGTAGGGGGCATGCAGGAGGCAGATGATTGATGTTGTGTTCTCACACCGATGTTCGTCTCTCTCTCAAAAAAAAAACCCCAAAAAACAAAAAGGTATTCTTCATGAGCAGATTTTTCCCCCATAGACCCAAAAGACTGCATTTTGAAAGATAATTTAAAAGTTTTGTAGCAGTCAGAATTCTTTCAAGTTGACAGAAACTCATTCCAAACTAACTCAAGCACATCTGAGTTAGTTTAAGCTTATGCATCTGAGAAGTTTAAGCTTAGGTGTGCTCAGGCATACATTCATATTTTAAGTCATCAATAGATTTTAACAAACATTGAGATTTCAGATGTTCTAATACATATACACTCATTTTCATAGCAGCACTATTCATAATAGCCAAAAGGAGGAAACAGCCCAAATATTTATTAATGGATGAATGGATAAATATATTGTCATATATCCACACAATGGAATATTATTTAGCCATAAAAAAGAATGAAGTACTGATACATGCCACAACATGGATGAACTTTGAAAACATTTTGCTAAATGAAGTAAGCAAGAAACAAAAGACCAAATATTGAATGATGCCTTATATATATGAAATGCCAATAAAGGCATATTCATAAAGTCAGAAAAAGTTCGACAGAGTCTTGGAGAAGGAAGAGATGAGAAGTAAATGTTTAATGGGTATTGAGTTTCCCATTGAGGTGATGAAATGTCGAACCAATAAAGGTGGTGGTTGCACAACATTCTCAAAATATTGATTATTCACTTTAAAATGGTTAGTTTTGGCTTTGGCTGGTTTGGCTCAGTGGTTAGAGCCATCAGCCTGCAGACCAAAGAGTCTTGGGTTCAATTCTGGTCAAAGGCACGTACCTTGGTTGTGGTTCAGTCCCTGGCCTTGGTCAAGGTCGTGCAGGGGGCAGCCAATCGATGTGTCCCTCTCACATCGATGTTTCTCTCTCTATCTCTATCTCTCTCTCTGTCTCTCTGTCCCTCTCCCTCCCACTCTACCTGAAGATAAATGAAAAACAAAATATCCTCAGTGAGGATTAAAAAATAAATAAATAAAATAAAAATAAAATGGTTAGTTTAGTGTTATGTAAATTTCACTTCAGTAAAAAAGGAAAAGTAAAAAAAAATGTTAAAAAGATTTTAGGTGTTTTGCTCTTAAAATTAGGTTTTTAATAATTAAAAAACACTTTCAATAATGGTCATAGTTAGAGTTGTGCTCTTCTGGTTGATTTGTCCCTTTTTTTAATTTTTAATTTCGAAGAAATTTCAGACTTAAAGTTGCAAGAATAGTATAAGAAACTTCCGTATACACTTCATCCATATTCCCTAATTGTTAAAATTTCACTTCATTTGCAAATTCATAAAGACAGTAAAGTAATAGTTGCCAGGGGCTGGGGTAGAGAGTATGGGGAGATGTTAGTCAAAGGGCACAAACTTGTAGTCATAAGAAGAATAAGTTCTGGGGATCTAATGTACAGCATGGTGATTATAGTTAATAATACTGTATTATATTGTTAAAAGTTGCTAAAAGAGTAGATCTTAAATCTTCTCACCACAAAAAGGAAATGGTAATATGTGATGGAGGTGTTAATTAATGCTATGGTGGTAACCATTTTGTAGTATATAAGTGTATCAAATCAATAGGTTGTACATTCTAACGTACACAATGTCAATTGTGTTACTTTTTTTTTTTCATTTTCTTTCTTATTTTTATTCTTTATTGATTTTTAGAGAGAGGAAGGGATAGCGAGAGAGAGAAACATTCATTGGCTGCCTCCTGCATGCCCCCCTACTGGGGATCAAGCCTGCAACTGGGCATGTGCCCTGACTGGGAATCGAACCCACAACATTTCGGACAACGACGCCCATCCAGTTAAACCACACTGGACAGGATCAAAGTAGTCTATTTCAATGACATTATTCACTTATCAAATGTTAGTCTGTTAGGGTAATAATTATTTAATCTTTTTTTTTTTTTAGGTTTTATTTATTTATTTATTTATCTTTTTTAACTTATCTTTATTGTTGAATGTATTACAGATGTTCCTCATTTTTCCCCCATTGCCCCCCTCCTCCCCATTCCTGCCCCCCTCCTGCCTTTCCCCACACTGTTGTCTGTGTCCATTGGTTATGCATATATACATATAAGTTCTTTGGTTTATTTCTTCCCACCCCCCAAACCCCCTTCCCTTTGAGGCTGTGTTACATGTTGATTATGTCTCAACAAAGCTGGAAAAATAAATTTTACTGCATTTCCTTGATTATCTATCTATCTATCTATCTATCTATCTATCTATCTATCTATCTATCTATCTATTTATCATCTATCTAGGATGTGTATATCTTTATTTATATATTTACATTATTATTTTATTTTTAAGGAGGCCTGCAACTCTGATTTTATGTAGTTCTATAAATAATGATTGAAATTGGGGCAGAGGAGCAAATAGGTTTGAGAACATCTATAAATTATAACCCAGAGACTACTGCCTTGTCTTAAGTAAATCCTAGATGCTGTAGTTATGGGTCAGAGTAGTGGCATGGGGGAAGCATGAGAAGGTTTTGGTGAGAGAGGAAGTTCCTGGCCCTCTGAAATAACTTGGCAAATGATGGGTCACTGCCAAGATGAGTGCTGGAGACCACCAGCACAGGAAACAGGGAACATGATGGCCCCAGTCCAGCTCCCTAAGTATGGGGGCTTGCTAATCAAGCCACCAGCCCCATCTGTCCATATTTCTGGTTTCTTTGAATTGTGTTTGCTGCCCTTCGCTTTTGAAGATGACACCACCGGTAATGCTCCCCAGCTGGGAGAGCAGGTGTCACTGATAAGACCAGCCAGTCTTCCCACACTAGAAACATATGGCGTTTCCTCTTTGTTTTGGGGCTGTGGTTGCCACTCACAGTCTTGTGTTAGGTGCAGTTAGTTTTTAGACTTGTGGACTGGCTCATTAAGAGGCATCCATTTTTCATCCTCCCATGCGAAGAGCCTTTCTAAACCCCAGTGAATACTTTTCCTCCTAACACAGTTCTGTGGGGTTCTCAGTAATAACATAAGAAATATATTCCAGCTTCCTTCACATTAGTGCTGTTTAATGTAATTGATTCTATACATGTACACACACTTTCAGCTGTTTTCAGAGGTTCTCTATGAAAAGATATCAAAACATAGTTGCAGAATCCACTGGAGAGAACATTTTTGGAAAGTTATCTTTAAAATAAATGCAATTGCCCTGGCCAGTTTGGCTTACAGGTTAGAGCATCAGCCCCCCAGACCAAAGAGTCCTGGGTTCAATTCAGGTCAAGGGCATGTATCTCGGTTGCCGTTCATCCCCAGCCCTGGTCGGGGTTGTGCCGGAGGCAACCAGTCAGTGTGTCTCCCTCATGTTGATGGTTCTCTCTCTTTCCCCCTCTCTCTCCCTCCCTCCCACCCTATCTGATTATAAATGGAAAAATATTCTTGAGTAAGGATTAAAAATAAATAAATAAAAATAAATAAATAAATAAATAAATAAATGCAATTGTGTATAGAATAAAATGAAGAGTTCAACAATATCT
The DNA here is from genome assembly GCA_030848825.1 of Tadarida brasiliensis. Lineage (NCBI taxonomy): Eukaryota > Metazoa > Chordata > Mammalia > Chiroptera > Molossidae > Tadarida > Tadarida brasiliensis. Next base: position 35,189,615 of record CM061261.1, on the reverse strand, counting down.
TTTATACTTGGAAATATGCATTGATGACTTGAGTTTAAACCACTTCGAAATTGAAATTTATGCTCAGTGGTTAGAGTGTTGGCCCACAGACCAAGGAGTTGAGGGTTCAATTCCCAGTCAAGGGCACATACCTCAGTTGCAGGTTCGATCCTGGCCCCTGTCAGGGCATGTGCGGGAGTCAGCCAATTTATGTGTCTCTCTCATATTGATGTTTCTCTCTCTCTTTCTCTCTCCCCCTCCCTCCCTTTGACTCTCTCTAAGAATCAATGGGGAAAAAATATCCTCCGATGAGGACTAATAAACAAAGAAACAAAAATCTGCAATGTCCTATCACAGGCAAATCATGGAGAGATTTGAGTGTAACTTTCTTCATTTTGATCCCCCTAGAAGCAGACCCTGAGGCAGGATTCTTAGTGCTAGAAGTCTGAGGGATGAGGTCCTAGGAAACACTGATGGGGATATAGGGAAGGGGAACAGGGAAGGAAAGGAAGTTGACTGAGGGTGAGTTGGTTGATAGGCAGGTTACTACTGAGAACAACAAAAGCTTCACACTACTGGGGTACTTTTGGGGACAGCACAGAACAATCACTTTAGAGTGATGCCCCCAGAGGGCTGAGGAAACTAGGAAATTTACAGACTAATTTTTATTTGAGAGCTCTCAGGGGCCTGTCTGATTGCAAGTAGAGTGGGACAGAGCCTGGTCTAGCTGAGAAGCCTGCAGGCAGAGACTGAAATGCTGGCTACTAGAACTTAGGTGGGCCTAGACTAAGATAAAAATTCTCAAGGAACTATGGTAGTATCTGCAACCTATGAAGTAGGTAGGATTCATAGTTTTACTGTTTTGTTACTTGGGAAACAAGTTTAGGGACATTTAGTGACTGTCCCAGGGTCACATTATATACCAGGGTTCTTCTGACTACAAGTTCTTTTATTATTTCATTTTACTTACTTATTTATTTATTTATTTTTCTTTATAGACGTTAGAGAGAGAGAGAAGAAGGGGAGGGAGAGAGAGATAGAAACATCAATGAGAGAGAACATGGATTGGCCACCTCTTGCATGCCTCCCACCAAGGATCAGGCCCACAACCTAGGCATGTGCCCAGACTGGGAATGAAACTGGCGACCTTTTGGTGAATGGATTGATGCTCAACCACTGAGCCACACCAGCTAGGCTATTATTTTATTTTTTTAAAACTTATCTTTATTGTTGAATGTATTACAGATGTCCCTCCTTTTTTACCCCATTGACCTCCTCCTCCCCACTCTCACCCTTCTCTTGCATTCCTCATACTATTGTCTGTGTCCATTGGTTATGCAAATATGCATATAGGTTCTTTGGTTTATCTCTTCCCATGCTGTCCCCCATTCCCTTTGAGGTTCGTCAGTCTAACAATCAATTTGTACTTCTTAATCCCTTCACCTTTTTCTCCCATACCCCCAAATCCTCTCCCATCTGGCAACCAACAAAACACTCTTTATATCTATGAGTCTGTTTCTGTTCTGCTTGTTCATTTGGTTTGTAGATTCAATCGTTGATAGATATGTATTTATTGCCACTTTTTTGTCCATATTTTTTATTTTCTTCAAGAAGACCCTTTAACATTTCATATAATAATGGTTTGATGATGATGAACTCCTTCAGTTTTTTCTTGTTTGGAAAATTCTTTATAAATCCATAGATTTAAATGATAGCTTTGCAGGATAGAATAATCTTGGTTGCAGGTCCTTGCTTTTCATCACTTTGAATATTTCTTGCCTTCTGGCCTGCAAAGTTTGTTTTGAGAAATCGGCTGACAGTCTTATGGGAGCTCCCTTGTAGCTAACTAACTGCTTTATTCTTGCTGCTTTTAAGATTCTCTCTTTGGCCCGGCTGGTATGGCTCAGTGGATTGAGCATTGTCCCATGGACTGAGAGGTCCCAGTCGATCCCCAGTCAGGGCACATGCCCAGATTGCGGGCTCAATCCCCATTAGGGGGCGTGCAGGAAGCAGTCGATTGATGTTTCTCTCTCACATCGATATTACTATCTCTCTATCCATTCCTCTCCTTCTAAAAAATCAATAAAAACATATTTTTAAAAAAGATTCTCTCTTTGTCTTTAACCTTTTGCTTTTTGATGATGATGTGTCATGGTGTGGGCCTCTTTGGGTTCATCTTGTTTGGGACGCTCTGTGCTTCCTGGACTTGTATGTCTGTTTCCTTCACCAAGTTAGGGAATTTTTCTGTAATTATTTTTTTCAAATAGGTTTTCAATCTCTTGCTTTCTCTCTTCTCCTTCTAGCACCCCCACAATGCTAATGTTGGCATGCTTGTAGTTGTCTCAGAAGCTCCTTACATTATCCTCGTTTTTTTTGGAGTCTTTTTTCTTTTGCTATTCTAATTGGGTGTATTTTGCTTCCTTATATTCCAAATCAATGGTTTGCTTCTTGGCTTTACCTACTCTACTATTGATTCCCTGTAAATTATTCTTTATTTCAGTTAGTGCATCCTTCATTTCTGACTGGTCCTTTTTTATGTTGTTGATGTTCTCACTAAATTCCTTAAAGTTCTCACTAAGTTCCTTGAGCAACCTTATAACCAGTGTTTTGAACTCTGCATCTGATTGATTGCTTATCTCCATTTTGTTTAGTTCTTTTCCTGGAGTTTTGTTCTGTTCTTTCATTTGGGACATGTTTCTTTGTCTCTTCATTTTGGCTGCTTCTCGGTATTTGTTTCTATGTATTAGGTAGAGTTACTATGTCTCCTAGGTTTCCTAGGGTGGCCTAATGTTGTAGGTGTGTTGTAGGTGTCCTGTAGGGTCCAGTGGCACAGCCTCCCTGATAACCCCAGCTGTGCCCTCAGGTGCACCCCTCGTGTGGACTGCATACTCTTCTGTTGTAATTGAATCTTGATTGCTATAGGCACATCAATGGAAGGGATTTACTCAGGCTGATCAGCTGCAAGGACTGGCTGTGCCCACTGACCACTGACCTCTGATTACCTTGGAGGATCAGCTTTGCAGGGGTCCACCACACAGAGCAAGACTTATTTCAGCAGGGCTCTGGTACCTACTGAGTCCACTCCTTGAGTGTGTCACTTGTGGAGGTGGTTGGGTGGTGGTGCTTTGATGTGGTCTGAAGCTGTCCACTGGGTATGCTGGCTCTGGGGCAAGGTCAGTCACTGCCTGTGTTCTACTCAGGGCCACCAGGCATAAGCTACAGAGTTATCTGAAGATGGCTGCTTCTTCTGCTGGGCTTGGAGATACCCAGACAAAGCCAAGTTGTGGACCAAGGCTGGCTGCTTCTAGTGTCATGCCTGGGGACACTTAACAAGAGGTATGGGGCTCTCTGAGACCAGATGCTGCTTGTTTGAGAGAATTTAGGAAAATCTGAAGGAGGTTTCAAGACAGGTCAATCCTATGATAAAGCCACTGGATATAGCTTATATGAGCCCGAAAGTTGGGTGAGACAGGGCTTCAAGAAATCACCAGAGTGGGGCAAACAGTGTGATCCAGGTTACTGCAGTCCCAGATTTGGCGGCCATCTCCTGCCCCCAGAAAGGGCTCACCAAAGGAACAACGGCCTCTGCCAGCACGTCTGTCCAGGAGAAAGCTGTCTCTCCAGCTCTCACCCCTATGACAAATGACTCAGTTCTTCCCTGTAGGTCTCTGGCACCTTTCAAGCAGCCTCCCCAATGCTGGAGCCCAGCAGGAGTGAGTCTGAGTAAGTCTGTGCGTGGGCCCTTTAAGAGGAACTGCTGCCCTGGCCGGTTTGGCTCAGCGGTTAGAGCGTCAGCCTGCGGTCCAGAGACACCCGGGTTCGGTTCCCGCTAGGGGCATGCACTTCAGTTGCAGTTTGTCCCCGGCCCTGGTTGGTCGTGCGGGTGGCAGTCACACAATGTGTCCCTTTCGTGTTGATGTTTCTCTCTCTCTCTTCCTCTCTCCCTCCCACTCTATCTGAACAAAAAATGAAAAAATGTCCTCGGGTGAGGATAAAAAAATAAATAAATAAAAGAGGAACTGCCTGCCCTGGCCAGTTTGGCTCAGCGGTTAGAGTGTCGGCCTGCTGTCCAGAGAGACCCGGGTTCAGTTCCCGCTGGGGGCACGTACCTCAGTTGCAGTTTGTCCCCAGCCCTGGTTGGGTCATGCAGGAGGCAGCTACTCGATGTGTCCCTTTCACGTCGATGTTTCTCTCTCTCTCTTTCTCTTCCTCTCTCTCCCTCCCACTCTATGTGAACAAAAAATGGGGAAATGTCCTCGGGTGAGGATACAAAAAATAATAATAAATAATAATAATAATAATAAAAGCTGTTAATCACTTTAAAAAAAAAAAAAGAGGAACTGCCTGGGACTCTAGAAGTCTCAGCCTCCCTCAGCCTCAATTCCCATTGGTTTTTATAGCCAGAAGTTATGGAGACTTCTCTCCTTGGCACTGGAACCCTCAGCAGGGATCCTGGTGTGAAATGGGGACCCCTCACTCCTGAGGGAGGACCTTCCCAGCCAAGATATCCTCCTGATTTTTTTTTTTTTATTTATTTATTTTTTTTATTTTTTTTAACTTATCTTTATTGTTGAATGTATTACAGATGTTCCTCATTTTTCCCCCATTGACCCCTCCTCCCCATTCCTGCCCCCCTCCTGCTTTTCCCCACACTGTTGTCTGTGTCCATTAGTTATGCATATATACATATAAGTTCTTTGGTTTATTTCTTCCCACCCCCCAACCCCCCTTCCCTTTGAGGTTTGTCAGTCTAACAACCAATTTGTACTTCTTAATCCCTTCACCTTTTTCACCCCTCCCCCCAGCCCCCACCTATCTGGTACCCAACAAAAGTTCTCTGTATCTATGAGAATGTTTCTGTTCTGCTTGTTCATTTTGTTTGTAGATTCAATTGTTGATAGATATGAATTTATTGCCATTTTGTTTGTTCATATTTTTTTATCTTTTTTTTCAAGAAGACCCTTCAGCATTTCATACAATAATGGTTTGGTGGTGATGAACTCCTTTAGCTTTTCCTTGTCTGGGAAACTCTTTGTATGGCCATCGATTCTAAATGACAGCTTTGCAGGATAGAGTAATCTTGGTTGTAGGTTCTTGCTTTTCATCACTCTGAATATTTCTTGCCACTCCCTTCTGGCCTGCAAAGTTTCTTTTGAGAAATCAGCTGACAGTCTGATGGGAACTCCCTTGTAGGTAACTAACTTCTTTTCTCTTGCTGCTTTTAAGATTCTCTCTTTGTCTTGAACCTTTTGCATTTTGATGATGATGTGTCTTGGTGTGGGCCTCTTGGGGTTCATTTTGTTTGGGACTCTCTGTACTTCCTGGACTTGTATGTCTGTTTCCTTCACCAAGTTAGGGAAGTTTTCTGCCATTATTGTTTCAAATAGGTTTTCGATTTCTTGTTCTCTCTCTTCTCCTTCTGGCACCCCCAAGATGCGAATGTTGGCACGCTTGAAGTTGTCCCAGAGGCTCCTTACACTATCCTCATTTCTTTGGATTCTTTTTTCTTTTTGCTGTTCTGATTGGGTGTTTTTTGCTTCCTTATATTCCAAATCGATGGTTTGCTTCTTGGCTTTACCTACTCTACTGTTGAATCTGTGTAAATTATTCTTTATTTCAGTTAGTGCGTCCTTCATTTCTGACTGGTCCTTTTTTATGCCTTTGATGCCCTCTCTAAGTTCACTGAGGTTCTCACTAAGTCCATTGAGCATCCTTATAATCAGTGTTTTGAACTCAGCGTCTGTTAGGCTGCTTAACTCTATTTCACTTAGTTCTTTTCCTGGAGTTTTGTTCTGTTCTTTCATTTGGGACCTGTTTCTTTGTCTCCTCATTTTGGCTGCCTCCCTGTGTTTGTTTCTATGTATTACTTAGTGAGAGGTATAGGGCTAGCTGAGACCAGATGCTGCTTGTTTGAAAGAATTTAGGAAAAGCTGAAGCAGGATCCAAGACAGGCCAATCCTATGGTAAAGCAACTGGCAACAGCTTGGGTGGGCCTGGAAGTTGCGTGGGGCGGGGCCTCAGGGCATCACCAGGGCGGGGCCAACAGTGTGAGCCAGGTAGCTGGAGTCCCAGATATGGCGGCGTCTGCCGGCCCAGGGAAGGGCTCACCAAAGGAACAAAAGCCTCTGATAGCACGTCTGTCCAGGAGAAAACTGACTCTCCAGCTCTTGCTCCAATGCCAAACAGCTCAGTTCTTCTCCATATGACTCTGGTGCCTTTCAGGCTCTTTCCCGCACGCTGGAGCCTAAGGGTGCGAGTCCGAGTAAGTCCGTGCGCGGGCCCTTTAAGAGGAGCTGCCGGGGGCTCCAGCTACCTCAGCCTCAGTTCCCGCTGATTTTTCCAGCCAGAAGTTATGGGGAGTTCTCTTCCTGGCACTGGAACCCTGAGCTGGGCGCCTGGTGTGGGATGGGGACTCCTCAGTCCTCAGGGAGGACCTTCCCAGCCGAGTGTCCTCTTAATTTTTATCCGCCACACGTGGGTGTGGGACCAGCCTGTCGCGCCTCCGCCCCTCCTACCAGTCTCGATCCTGCGGCTGCTGCTTTAATTTTGTAGTTGTAGGACTTCCATTCAGCTTGATTTCAGGTGGTTTTGAATGATGGTTATTCTGTAGTTTAGTTGTAACTTTGATGTGGTTGTGGGAGGACGCGATACTGCGTTTACCTACGCCGCCATCTTGACCCTATCCTCCTGATTTTTATCCTCCACATGTGGGTTTGGGACCAGCCAGTCCGTGCCTCTGCCCCTCCTACTAATCTTGATGTGGCCTCTTCTTTATTTTCGTAGTTGTAGGACTTCCATTCAGCTCTATTTCAGGCAGTTCTGAATGATGGTTGTCCTGTAGTTTAATTGTAATTTTGATGTGGCTGTGGGAAGAGGCGATACCACGTTTACCTATGCCATCTTGCCCAGAAGTCTCTACAAGTTCTTTTATTGAAAACCCAACTCAAACTGGCACAACCAGAATAGAGAATGTATTGGCTCATGTAACTAAAAAGCTCGAGGGTAGATCTTTAGGTTCAGCTGGATCCAGGAACTCAATCCACAACATCAGCACCATAGTTGGGCCATTGTCTTCTCTGCATATTTATTAATTAAATATATATTTCCAGGAACTAACTAAACTGAAGAAGTAATTGCAGGACACCTTATGAACAATATAACTCAATTGAAAAGGTAAATTACCTATGGACAGCCCTAGCCGGTGTGACTTAGTTGGTTGAGCATCTTCCCATGAACCAAAGTTTCACTGGTTTGATTACCAGGTTGTGGGGTTGATCCCCAGTGGGGAGCATGCAGGAGGCAGCTGATTGATGTTTCCCTCTTCCTCTCCCTTCCTCTTTCTCTAAAAATCAATAAAAAGATATATTTAAAAAATTATCTATAAGTTAATTTAAGATAATTAAATATTAGTAAGTAAATAAATAAGAATAAAATAACATGAATATATATATGAGAACTGACACAAGCTCAGAAGTTTGAATAAATCCATGTGAAAAACAGCCAATTAAAAAAAACACAACAAAAAACTCTGCCCTGGCTCAGTTGGTTGGAATATTGTCCTGTGCACCAAAAATGTTGCAGGTTTGATTTCCGGTCAGGACATATTCCTAGGTTTCAGGTTTCATTCCTAGTCAGGGAGAGTATGGGAGGCAATCAAGCAATATTTCTCTCTCACATCAATGGTTTTCTCTCTCTCTCTCTCTCTCTGGAATTCAATCACAACACATCCGCTCGTGCAGATGAAAAAACAAAGCAACAAAAAAGAAATCATGTATCTTATTTCTTATTCAAGTTTAATCTGAGACTTCATCAATTCTATCATCCTTACTGATATTTCAGCAATGACTCAGCAGTTCATAGTCTCATTCAGAGGATTTCAAGTGGTGCCTGTGTACACAGGTGACATGTCATATCTTTTATGTCGGATTGTGGTTATTCCACTTTAGCAGACCCAATGAATATTTGGTATGTTACCACCATACATTCTTTCTGTTCATCCAGCCCTTACAAGAGGTATGGTACTCACCCTGCCCCAAAATGGTGATGTCAGGCCCCCCAAAATAGAGCTTAGGCTCATAGGATTCAGCAGGTAACTGGAGAATGTTTCCTGGAGGTGAATCCAACAAAATATGGCTGGAGTGGCAGGTTATGGAAAACACTGAACAGAATAAAAATGGTTGTTAGTTCTAGGGAAAGTAGCAGCAGATGCCATTAGGGTACCATCAGGCTGCCAGGAAATAAGGAACCCAAGAACATAGCTGAAACAAGAATGAGATGAGGGAGCATTCTGCAAGTTGGATTCCCTGGGAAGCAGACTCTGAGATAAAGTTTGGTTGCAGGATGTTTATTGAGGAGTGTCCTTGGAATCAACGGCTGAGGAAAGGAGGGGAAGGAATCAAGAGTGAAGAAAGGAAGAAGCTGGGCTGCAACATGGAGCTAATGACAGACTCTGCCAGTCCATGGAAAGCTCAGAAGCCAGAATGGGTCTTCAGAGTTGTCCTGAGTCAAACAGATGTTGCTCCAGCATTGATTAGTCACTAAATGGGAACTGTCCCAGGAAGGTGGGTAGCTTAGGATGAATCAGTTCCCTGAAGTTGAGGCAATCTCTGAGGCATGAATGACTTAAAAGCACATCTTCTGAGCTTCAATTCTCTGCAACTGCCAACTTGGTAAATGGAGGAAGAGGTTGAGAGACAGGAGTGGAAACAGAGAGAGCAAGATGATGAAGGTGCCTGCAGAAAAACCACAGAAGACATAAGCCCAGGTACAAAAGCTTGTGTCACCACTCTCACAATTGTACCAAGGGCTGATCGTTATTCTAGGAATGGTTCCATAAGAAGTGGACCCCAGATCTTCAGATGTTCCTGTGACTTCCATTCTTTTACCCAGCAGCCCTCCTCATTTCATTAGAGCACTCCTCACATTTCAGACAGTTGTGTGAATGTGTTTCTTCCTTTTGCTTTGAAAGTTGATTTTCTTCTTTGTCTTCTTTTATTTCATAGTTCAGTGTTTATGAAAATACCTTTAGGAATTAATACAAAACCAATGTAATTTAAAGACTTCAGAGCCAAAATACTTTGGAAGAAAGAGTTTTAGGCCTTCAAAGTATAGATGGCAGCCAACAGTTTCAGCTATTGAGATTTTTTTGGGCAGAAAAACTCTGGAATACTGGAATGAGACTTGCTTCCTCTCTCTTTCCGTCTTCTGTCTCCAAATTGTTCCATAGGTCAAATATTGAAATGAAGAAGACTTCAAATTTGATCCCCAAAACTATGCTTTACCTCCAAAAATTTAGAGGAAGGAAAAACAAAAAGAAAAACTTCAGAAGAATGAAATTGTACATTTGTGGTGTTGGAAAGAGTACGGGATTGGAAGCCAAGAGGCTTGGGTTTCTGGTCCTGACTTTGCCACTGAAAGTAGCTGTGTGACCTTGAACAAAGTACTGACATTTTCTTGGCCTCTTCTATAAAAGGAAGGGATCTGGGCATGGTTATCTATAGGTCCCTCTCTCCCCACTTTTTTTTTTTTTAACTTTTAAAGCAGTTTTACTCTTGGTTCTTCTTACCATTAAGTTTTCTCAGTGGGGCAAGGTTGTTTTCTGTCCCTGGATAAAAACTTGGGCAGCTGGAATGACTTTTCTGATAACTTATAACACAGTTTTCCAGTCTAACTCCTTTTAATGCTGAGATTCTATTATTTACATAACTACGAGTAACAATAACACACATTTACAGAGTTATGTTGAAGTCAGCAATGTTCTTCCACATGTAGTAATTCATTTGATCCTCACAAATGTTAACAGTCCTATGAAGTAGGCTAAGCAGATACTAATAGTTTTCCATTTTGCTGTGTGGAGAGAAGATTAGATACATTTGATTATATCATTTATTAGAGTTCTTCCTTAAAACCCAACTCAAACTGGCCCAATAAAAAATGAGAGCTCATATCCGGCTAGTATGGCTCAGTGGTTGAGTGTCCACCCATGCACCAAGAGGTCGCTGGTTCGATTCCCGGTCAGGGCACATGCCCAGGTTGTAAGCCAAATCCCCAGTGAGGGGCATGCAGGAGGCAGCCAATTGATGTTCTCTCACATCAATATTTCTCTCTCTCTCCCTCTCCCTTCCTCTCTCTCTAAAATCAATAAAGAAAAAAATTTAAAAAAATAATGAGAGCTCATTGACTCATGTAATCTCAAAGCCCAGAGGTAGGTCTTGAGGTTCAGCTGGATCCAGGAGCTCAAACTCTGACATTAGCACCTTTTCTATTCTCCATAATCTGGTCAATCTCATCTGTGTGGTTTTTCATTAAATTAACAAGTATGTATTTGAACACCTGCTATGTGTTAATCATTGTTGTAGGCACAGGGGACACAATGACCAAAACATTATATTTAGAACAGTGACTAACACACAACTATTTTAATAAATATTCATGGAAATATTCATAAAATGTACATTCTGGTGGAAGGAGAGGACATAAACAACAAATAAATAATGTGTATTATGTCAGATGGTGATAAAGGACTATGAAGAGTACTAAATTATGAGAAGGAAAGAGTGAGGAAGTATGTGTCTACTCTTTATATAGTGTTGTCAGAAAGGTATTTCTTATGATAAGGTAATTTAAAAATATTCTAGCATGGAAATTTTCAAACACATAAAAGGAGAGAAAATAGTATGGACCCATCACCCAGTTTCACCACTTAACATTTTTCTAATTATGTTTCACCTATCCCCTTTCCACACACTTCACACACACACACACACACACACACACACTCACAACTGTACATTGCGAACCAATCCAAGACATCATACCATGTCATCGATAGGTATGTAGTCAAGACAAATGAGAACTGTTTGCATAATCTACAATACCATTATTGCACCTAGTAGAATTAACAATAAAATCTTTAGTATCAGTGAATACCAATTGATAAGGTGATATATGAAGAAGGTGAGAGAGCAAATCACCAGCTGTCTAGGGAAAGAGTTTTGCAGGCGGAAAACTGAAGGTCCAAAGGCTCTGCAGGGGGACCTGCCTGGCATGTTTAAGGAACAGCATGAAAGCCAGTGTGGCTGGAGCAAAGAGAGTAAGGGAGTAAATGGGAGAAGAGTGTCAGAGGTTAACTGGGAGCTGGACCCCGGAGAACATCAAGTAAGGTAAAGACTATACTGAGTGAGACAAGAGATTTCATGATTACTAAGGAGATTTCAAGCCATTGGGGTGACACTGTAAGACTTTTGGTTGAAAGGCTCACTCTGGTTGTTTGTAGAGAACTCTAGGGATCAGGTTAAAAGAGGTAGAACTTTGAGAAACTATTGAAATAATCCAAACAAGAGATAACAGTAAATTGGAACAGGCTAATGGAGGCAATGAAAAGTAACTGGATTTTGGATATTCTTTGAGGGTAGAGCAGAAAGGGTTCCTGATAAATCAGATACGCGATATGAGAGGAGTGAAGAATAATTCCATGGTTTTTGGTCTAGGAAACTGGGTCAGTGGTGAAGCCATTTGCAAAATGGAAAAAACCATGGGAAAAGTGTGTTTGGGATGTGTGAATACAAAATATTGCTTCTGGACTTGTGATGCCTATTCAACATGTAAGTAGAGATGTCAAGCAATCTATTGATCCTTTAAGAGAGAAGTCCAGGCTACAGCCCACAGTGTGAGGTCTGTTGGGCCAATATATACTTGTCTACTCTTCAGTTTTGTTGCTTTAGATCTTCACAAACCCAAATGCTAATTTTCAGGTCATTGAAGCAGAAATTGTGATTCATTTTGTTCCCTTGGATCATTGTCATCAATCACTGTGGCCAGGGAGAAGGGAAACTCTGACTGGCCAGGCCTGTGTCCTAAATTCCCCCACTGAGCCAGGGTGGGCCTAGCACATGGACTGAGAGTGGGAAAAGTAGATCCTCAGAGAACTATGGTAAGAAGAAGGTTGAGGGAATGCTGGGAGGCAGAAACAATGAAAAATAGGTGATGGATCTGGGACTCAAAACAGGAGACCCACACTCTTAAAATAAATTTAACAGAAAAACCCACAAAACAGATGAACAGGTCTAAGAGAAGATATCATTCAAACAAGAAATCAAATACTGAAATGTATGTGTCTAATTTCCTGTTTTAGAGCTCCATGTTGGGAGCTCAAAATCAAACAGTCCCCAGTTCTATTCTACCACTGTTTCTGTGATCTATTGCAATGTAATAAACCACTTCAAAACTCATTGGCTGAAAACAGCAAGCATTTTATTATCTTCATTCTTCTATAGGTTGACTGGTGTTAGCTGGGCAATTATTATTCTGATCTCACTTGGGTTACAGTCAGAAGGTGGTTGGGAATGGAGTCATCATCTGGAGATTCATTTGGAATGCTGGGAAAGCTGGGTCTCTTTACCTCTCTGTGTGGAGACAAGGCCTCTCCTCCTCACATGGCCTCCCTACATGGTCTCTCAAGCAAATTAACCAAGCTTCTTAAATGGCAATTCAAGGCTTCCAAAGATAATTGTCCCAAGAGGGAGAAGGTAGAAGTTAAAGGCCATATCTGCAATGTTATTTATGCTAATTCTATTGACTGACACAAGTCCCAGGCCAGCCCTGATTCAATGTGAAAAGGGGGAATGGGCCAACACAAGAGTATGGACACCAGGAGTGGTTCACTGGGGGCTATCCTTAGGGACCAGCTACCAAACTGCATCACATGAAATCCAAGATTTTTTTTTTTTATCCTCACTCGAGGACATTGTTGCATTTATCTTCAGATAGATTGGGAGGGAGAGAGGGAGGAAGAGAGAGAGACAAACATCGACGTGAGAGAGACACATTGAGTGGCTGCCACCCAAACAACCCCAACTGGGGCTGGGGACAAACTGCAACCAAGGTACGTGCCCTTAGCAGGAACCGAACCCGGGACTCTCTGGTCTGCGGGTCGATGCTCTAACCGCTGAGCCAAACCAGCCAGGGCTGAAATCCAAGATTTTTGATCAAGGCTAATCTTGTCCAAAACATATCTATAGAACACTAGCCTCACAAAATGTTCATTAAAGAAAAAAGTATTGCTATGTCAATTAATTTAGAGGATGCTACATACTATAAACAATTTAAAAATACCATGTTGCCCATTAAAAATTAAAGACCTGGCCTGGCCAGTGTGGCTCAGTTGGTTGAGCATCATCCCATGTACAAAGAGGTCACCGGTTCTATTCCCAATCAGGGCACAAGCCTGGGTTTGGGGCTTGATCCCCAGTAGAGGATGTGTGGGAGGCAGCAGAACGATGTTTCTATATCTCTCTTCCTCTCTCTAAAATCAATACAAACATATTTTTAAAAAATTAAGGACCTAGAAAAGCTCTGCACTAGAAGAAAAACTCATGTGACATTGTTTCTTCTAGAGTCTTATCTTAAGATTACTCCAAAAAGCAGAGCTTGAGACACGGGTTTGTGTGCAAGCAGAGTTTTTGTGGTTTTTATTAAATAATTTTGAGGAATAGGAACAGTAGAAGAGGGAAAAAATAAGCCAGTCCAAAGGTGTGCTATTAAATTGATGAACAATGTGGGCAACAGGGGCTCATATGGATAGAGTTCCACTGATGAGCTTTGTAGAATAAACCTCAGAATTTCTTCCTGAGAGATAGAAGGAGGAATTTTTATTCAGAGGCTCCATCCCACATTTGTCAAAGATTTCCCTATGTCATTTTCTTCACATGTCTAGTACTGCCCATGCATCAAGCACTCAAGAGGTTCCTATAGGCATCTCAGCCTTCAGAGACGAAGCCCTGGGACAGAAAGCAACTGAAACATGGTGTGGCTGAGGTGAGGTTCCTGCACATGATGGGGCCGGCACAGTAATGGGTGGAGTAAAACAGTGGGCTGAGGAGTTATGAAGTGAGGCACAAGGTATGTTTGATATAAGTTACATTTCTTCAACTTGTCTGCCTAGAGGACCTCATTTTTCAGATGGATAAAAGTGCCTGCCATTATCCCATATTGCCAAAATTGTGCAGGACAGACTCGAGAGTGCATAAGTCTAAAGAGCCATGAAAGACAATGTTATATTGATGCAATAAAAACCTCCATCTCTCAGTTATCATGACTGATTTCTTTCTTTTTAATTAATTAATTAATTTTTAAATTTATTCTTGTTACAGATGTTTCTCCTTTTTTCCCCACTGACACCCTCCTCCCGATCATCCCCCCCCCCCCCACATGACTGATTTCTTTCAGACTGTGTTCTTTCTGACATTCTGGCTGAGTCCATCTTAGTGCTGATTGAGCATCCATTGGAAACCACCTGCACAGAATCTCCTTCCCCCAGCACATACACTTGCCTGCACTTCTACCATTCAAGATTCTGGTTTGTGGTACACGTAAGTTAATTGCCTACATAGCCTCATTTCTCTTTCTATCTTCCAAATAGCTCCCAAGTTGTGAATTGGGTGACATTGGTCCTCCTGTCAGCTCAAGAGGTGAGCTATGTTGAGTTTAAGGCAATCAGTACATTCCATATGCTAGCCTTAAGGCTGGGTTGGAGACAACTCTCAGTGGTTTTCTAGATGTGGATGAGAGAGTGTATTACCTCAGTGGTTATTGATAGCCACCTTGTAACCACAGAGAGAGCCAGCTTTGGAATGAAGCCAACACCGTGGGAGGTAGAGTTAAGGCAGAAAGACTTTGGAGGGCCTTCGGTCAGCTCTGGCCTGAAGTTCAACTTAAATCTGGATTTCTCGGTTGCCATGTGCCAATAAATCTCCCTGGCTTAAACCAGTTTGGGTTTACTTATTTTGTTGTTTGTAACTGATTACACTCTACCTTATTGCTCCTTTGGAAAGGATGACTAAATTTCAGACTCAATTAACCACATAAGCTTTATGAACTTAACTGCATGAGGCTTCATTTTATTTGGCACGATTTTACCATTTTTCCCCTAGCACACATTTGCTCACAAGAGTAGAACCCTAGTTCCCTTCAAGAATCTTGGTCGGAGGAGTGTGAACAGAGAGGCCATTCTTTCAGAATAGATTTTTCCCACTTTGAGAAGCATTCTACAAAATAATTGGCCCCAAATAACCGACTCTTCAAAACTGTCAGGGTCATGAAAAATGAAGGAAGATTGAGTAACTGTTCTAAATTTAAGGAGGCTAAGGAGACCTGACAAATGAATGCAACATGTAATCCTGAATTGGATACTGGACCAGAAAAAGAAGATTAGTGAGACAATTAGCAAAATTTGAATAAGGCCTATAGATTAGTTAATAGATTGAGTCAATGTTAATTTTCTGATTTTGATAATAAATCTGTGGTTATGGAAGTTGTCAACATTTGAGGAAGCTGGATGAGCATCTCTGTACTAGTTTTGCAGTGTTTTCAAAAGTTGGAGATTATTTCAAAATAAAAAGTTAAAAAATTTTTTAATTAAAAAATAAAGCACAGGTTTGGAGTGATCCTTTTTTAATGCATTGATTAGAATTTCCATTGCCATGATATTTCAAGAATATAGAGAGGATATGAGTCTACAAAACTGCCTGGAAATGCATGCATTTGCAAGACTTGGAATTCACAGTTGTGCCCTGGAAAATGCTAAGCTGAAGGCAAATCTATTTCTTTTATGAGGCCTTATTAAGGGTCTCTGACCTGGTCTTGGAAAGATGCAAAAAATGTTTTGGTTTGAGAGTTAAGATAGATGTCAATCCAGAAAATTTTAAAAGCAGGCAATTGTTCAAATAAGACTTTCAGTGTCAGATTGGAGAGCAAAAAAGAGTTGACAGAGAAATGCAGAAGAGGCTCATCTGAGCGGGTTTTTTGGCACTTATGAGTGAGTTGTAAGCCAGCATTTGGAATAGGCGAGCCTGGAAAATAGATTTGGTGGAAACGAGGATGATTCACTCACCAATAATAATAGTGATAAATGCTGCTGACAAGGAACTTTTAATTAGCAAATGGAAAATAAGTCCAAGACACATATGCTGAGTCCCTTAGAAGTGAGGTCAGAACAAATTCTTTTCAAAAATGAGAACATTTGCAGTAGCTCCTGCCCTGGAATCTATTGATCTTTTTTTTTTTTTTTTTTTTTTTTTGCATGTTGGAAATACATTCTCCTCTCTTTCAGAGGAAATCTAATTACTTTCCTGCTGAGTTAACATGAAGAGTATTCTGAAATGCATCAGAAAAATCACTGCACCGAGTATGTATTCCTTTCTCCAAGTACAAAGAAGTATCTTAGTACTTCTAAGTTACAAAGAAGTAACTTTTACTTTTCAGAATCATTAACTATGATTCTGATTCATATTCTGCAATTGGAAAAGGAGGCCAGGACCAAATTCTGGGAAGTGAGTTCAATCAAAATTTGGAAACTTGTTTTGAGGACTTCCTGTTCTAGAATGAGGCACTGACTGGGGTGGAAGAGATGTCACCCTCTGGGTATTCAGAGGGAGAGATGTTCAAGTTCTGTGCTTAATGACTTGACCTGAATTTCTACCTCAGAGGTGGGCCTCCGTATGTTAAATAGGATCATCTCTAATTTTACCTTTTTTCTACCTTCTGACAGCAAATTCCCTTATATTTCTTCTATAGCCTTCGTTTCCCTGTTCTCTTTTCTCTTCTTCTCTTATCTTTTTACTTCTTCTCAGGTCAATGACCACAGTCTTCCTTGCCATTATCTGAAGAGTTTCATTTTGCATGATTCTAGGGAATTGTGTTGAGGACAGGAAAAAAGTGACAGACAATAAGCATTAAAAGTCTCTGATGGTCACAGACAACAAAGTTGGGGACGGGTTGGGGGGGATGGGGAGGAAGGTGTCAATGGGGGAAAAAGGAGAAACATCTGTGACAAAAATAAATTAATAAACAACAACAAAAAATGGTCTTCCTCCCATTGAGGATTTCTGGACCCTTCAAATTCAGGTCCCATCCAGAGTTGGTTTAACCAAACAAAAACATTATCATTTGTATCATTTCCTTGAGGGCCAATGCTGATTTTCAACCTGGTCTCATCCCTTGCTTAAATCCAAACCCCATTTACCAATTTCCTTGATCTTTCTTTTATACCCTGGAGGGCCTAGAGTTGGTTGGATTATTATTATGTTGTTGTCGTTGTTAATCCTCACCCAAGGATATTTTTTCCATTGATTTTTAGAGAGAGTGGAAGAGGAGAGAGAGAGAGAGAGAGAGAGAGAGAGAGAGAGAGAGAAATATTGATGTGAGAGAGACACATCCATCGGTTGTCTTCTGCATGCATCCCAACTAGGGTTGGGGATCCAACCTGCAACCCAGGTACCTGCCCTTGACTAAGAATCAAGCCCATGACCTTTTGGTGCACAGTCCGGTGCCCTAACCACTGAACAACACTGGGCAAGGCTGATTGCATTATTGTTCTGCTTACAATAGGAATTATATACTGATGTCTTTGCCAGGTGTCTTTCCAGTGCCTCCCAGCAGAATGGACAAAACATATTCTCCATCTCATTGTTTTTTAATGTGACCATGTGACCTGCTTTGGGCAATGGAATGTTAACAGATATCATATAACAGATTATAAACTGATATTATACAACATATATCATACAACAGATAACAAGCAGGTTCTAAATGTACTTGCATGGTTTGGTTTGGTCTCTTACGCTTTTGCCATCTCCATGAGCCTGTCCTAAGTAGCTGTTGTTTTTAGAATGAGATACACGTGGATAGTTCTAAACCTGGACTGCAGTCTGGTGCCAATCCCAACCAACTCACAACTTGAAACAGAAATTCCCCAGCCCATTTACACACAAATGTATGTAAAAATTAAGTATTCATTATTACAAGCCACTGAAATTTTTGTTGTTTATTATACAGCATTGTTTCAACAATAGTTGACTGATACAGAGCCTTTTGTCTTCCCAGTAGTGAATATATTCATTAGCTTTACTTCTAAAATGTGTCATTGTGTGACTTTGGGTGGGAGGCAAGTCCTCTCTGACCACTCCCCTTCCCAGCAGCAATAATAAAGTCATGTGATCTGACTTATCTAATCAGATGCTGTCCTCCTTCTAGAAACTTTAATCTGGAGCAAGTAAGAAGGGCCAGTATAGAATTACTTTCTTTGGTGGTAGCAAAGAGTGTCCAGTGGGAGTGACATTATAACCACTCTCTTCCTTCAGTGAGATTTTAGTTGTGATTTTGCAAGCCTATCTTCCCTTGGTTGTTGCCCATTTTCTAGCCTTCCTACCAATTCCGTGAGCAACAAACTGAGTAATTTATTTTCTGCTTCAGTTAGCCATATCCATTTCTGTTGTTTGAAACCAAAAATCCTGACTGGTACAAATAGCTCATCTGAAATACAGTCATTTGAGAAGGCGGAAGCCTTTTAAATTTATTTCTAAGGATTTAAAATCTCTGAAGCCAGGAGAGCTCCTCCCCCACCCCGACAATTATACATTAATATTTTTATGAAATCACACCATGTTACGTCAACAAAGAGTGTGAGTTAGATCTATAATTTTGGAAAAGTTTTCCTTCCTTTAAACCTAGATTAGTGTTACTGGACAACCCCCTGAATTGGAGGAAGAGGGCTGTCTCCTCCTCAACTCTTGTCAATCTCATAAGAAAGATATCAGATGGGTGACAGAGAGCAGTGTTGAAGCAAAGCAAGCAAATTTATTAAAAATACACTTGGGCCCTGGCCAGTTTTGCTCAGCGGTTAGAGCGTTGGCCCATGGACCAATGAGTCGTGGGTTTGATTCTGGTCAAGGACATGTACCTCGGTTGCAGTTTGCCCCCAGCCCTGGTCAGGGTCATGCAGGAGGCAACCAGTCAATGTGTCTCTCCCACATTGATGTTTCTCTCTCTCTCTCTCTTCCTCCTACTCTATCTGAAAATAAATGGGAAAATATCGTCGGATGAGGATTTGAAAAAAAAATACACTTGGCATAAAGCACAAGCGGGCAACTCAGCTAGTCTGAGTGCCCCACTTCGTGGGGGTTCAACAGGTTTTATACGCTTCTCCCTATAGGTTTCAAAGCTTTCCTTCTGGATATCTTGGGTAGCAGACTAGGTTTCTAAATCCCGTTCTGCATTGTTGCAGCTTATCTTAGAATGTTTTTACATACATTTAGTCATTTGTTTGGCAAATCTTAAGGCAGCTGACTTCTTTGCTTAGTGGTTGAGAAAGATTTCCCCTTCTTTCTCCCCTGCCCTCTTTCCTGCCTAACATCCCCCAAGTGATATTTGTCCTTGGGTTTAGCTGGCACAAATGGGATGAATTGGGTCTTTGTTCTCTATTTTTCCAGGCCAGGGTAATTTAAGGTATGTATTCTCTGGTTAGGGAGGAGAGTTATAAACCATTTGCTCTCAAGTGTCCTTGGTTGGGAAAGATAAGGTCTTATGATTCACAAGCTGGCTGCAAGCTGCCCAAACTTTTTGGCTTTGTTTAATTTTCTTGCCTCAGTTTCTCCATTCCACTTGCCCAGAAATTTTCTTAGCTCCTTACTATACTGCCACATTAACATTATCTTTCTAGAAGAGATCCTATTTTTCAATACAAGGAGTATGGTATGCCTTCATAAGTGGGGCTTTGATTTAAGCCAGCAGTAGCACCATATTGCTAATCAGTATTAGGCCTCAAATAATAATGTTTTTGTATGGAGTTTCCTAAAAAAATTTAAATATAGAACTATCATATGATCCAGTAATTCCTCTTTCTGGTTTTCAAAGAACAAAATCACTATGTGAAAGAGATATCAACACCCTCATGTTCATTGCGGCATTATTTATAATAGCCAAGAAAGGAAACAGCAACAATACCACCACACAATAGAAACTATTCAGGTAGGAGATCCTGCCACTTGGGACAATCTGGATGAACCTGGAGGACACTATGCTGAGTGAAAAAACAAACAGAAAAAGACAAATATTGTATGGTCTCACTTTTATTTAGAATCTAAAAAACAAAAACTCCTAGAAAAAGAGATCAGATTTGTGGTGAGAGGATGTTGATGAGGGTTGGGGGGAGGAGGGATTGGTACAAACTTATAGTTGTAAGATAAATAAGTACTGGGGGTGTAATCTACAATATGGTGACTATAGCTTACACTGCTGTATGATATACTTGAAAGTTGCAGCCCTGGCCAGTTTTGCTCAGTGGTTAGAGTGTCAGCCCTCAGACCAGAGTCATGGGTTCGATTCTGGTCAAGGGCACGTACCTCAGTTGCAGTTCGGTCCCTGGTCCTGGTCGGGGTCATGTGGGAGGCAACCAGTTGATGTGTCTCTCACATTGGTGATTCATTCCCCCACCCCTTCCCTCCCTCATACTCTATCTGAAGATAAATGGAAAAATATCCTCAGGTGAGGATTTTAAAAAAAGAAAAAGAAAAGAAAGTTGCTGCCGTGGCCGGTTTGGCTCAGCGGTTAGAGTGTTGGCCTACGGTCCAGAGAGACCCGGGTTCGGTTCCCGCTAGGGGCGCGTACCTTGGTTGTAATTTGTCCCCGGCCCTGGTTGGTTGTGCGGGAGACAGCCACTCGATGTGTCCCTTTCACGTCGATGTTTCTCTCTCTCTCTCTCTTCCTCTCTCTCCCTCCCACTCTATCTGAACAAAAAATGGAAAAATGTCCTTGGGTGAGGATAAAAAAAAAAAAAGAAAGAAAGAAAGAAAGAAAGTTGCTAAGAGAGCATATGCTAAAAGTTCTCATTAAAGGAAAACACTTTTTCCTCTCCTCCCACCCCCCACTTTTCTGTATCTATATGAGATGATGAATGTTAACTAAACTTACTGTGGTTATCATTTCACAATATATGTAATTCAAGTCATTATGCTATACACCTTAAACTTACACAGTGCTGTATGTATAAAAATTTAGAAATCAGGCCTGGCCAGGTTGCTCAGTTGGATGGATCATCATCCCATACACCAAAAAGTTGTGGGTTCGATCCCTGGTTGGGGTGTGTACAGGAGGCAACCAATCAATGTTTCTTTTTCACATTGATGGTTCTCTCTCTCTTGCTCTCCTTTCCTCTCTCCCTAAAAATCAATAAAATCATATCCTCAGGAGAGGATCTTTTACAAATTTAGAAATCAAAGACCTGGAATCCTGACTTACTCTCTGTGAGCCCGTTTCCTCGTGTATAAAATGGGCACAATAAATTGGATATGAAAATGTTTTTGAACCCCAACAGCCATACAGAAGGAATTTGCTGTTGTTACCTTCTGATTATGTATTGCCCTACCTATCTCCTCAATGAAAAAAAGAAAAAAACTTTATGGAAAGATTGATTGCTAGTGGCCATTTCTGGCAAGCAATAAACATTGCAATAAGAACAAAAAAAAAAGTACAAGTTTTAGGCTTCTTGAGGTTTTTGGCTCAGCCTCCAGGTAGTCATGATTCCGAAGGCTGGCTGGCAAAACAACACAATCACATTTAGTTAGGCTCTTTTGCAATGTTATGGAACATGCATTAGAAAGAGCAAGCTGGGGCTGTGACGCACCTGGGACTCCAAGAATGCTGCAGCTGCTCAGCCAGGAGAGGCCACTGAGGCGTTCCAGTCATGTAAACTGAGTGATTATGTGAACCAAGTGTTTCTACTTGACTAGACATCAGAAAAATGGCCCAGCTAGTATGGAGTTGAAGGTAGTGTGTTTGCAGAGTTAGGCTTATCCTGAGTGACTTCTTCTCAGAAGCACTGCCAGGCTCTTGGTAAGTCATATAGCCTAACACAGAGATTGGCAATGTTCCCAGTTTTTGTCCTCTTGACTGCATCTTTCCAAAATAAACCCTCCTGTATAACTACTTTAATGAATGAATCTGTTACTGCAGATTAATGGATGGCTCCTATTCAGATCCAACAACCCCCTTCCCAATATACCAGTGGTTTCCAAAGTGGGGCACCCAAACCAACAGCATCATGATTATCTGGGAACTTAGAAATGCAAATTCTCAGGTTTCATCTCAGAGCCACTGAATCAGAAACTCTGGGAGTGGGACCCAGCAATCTGTGTTTTGACAGGCCCTCTAGGGGATTCTGACTGACACTGAAGCTGCCTTACACCATCTTCTTTGGCCTGTTCAATATCAGAGCTCCAACAATTCTTCCCTCTGCTCTGACATTATCAATGTCTCCTTCTCTATTGGATCATTTCATCGGTGCACCTATTCATGCTGTTACTTTTCCCACTGTAAAGCAAACATTCTCTTTACATCACTTCTCTTGTTATAGCTTTGTTATTTGCTTTACCTAAGTTTTTCACAATTTTTATTTACTTGTTTATTAATATGTTTTTATTGATATTTTAGAGAGCAAGGGAGAGACAGAAACATCAATGTGAGAGAGAAACATTGAATGGCTGCCTCCTGCTTGCCCCCTACTGGGGATTGAGCCCACAACCCAGGCATGTGCCCTGACCAGGAATCAAACCGGGACCTCTTAGTCGATGGGACAGCACTCAATCTACTCAGCCACACCAGCTGCACAGCTTTACCTACATTTTGATAAGTAAAACTCTTCAAAAAACTGACTGCATTTTCCTCCCAGTCTCCTTTAAACATACTCAAAATAGGTTTTGCCATGAGCACTCCAAGAAAGTGCTCCAATCAAGGTCAATCAGTGACCTTCATACTACTAATTCTAATGGATAATTCCCAATCTGCATCGTACTTGATCGCTCCCTCTTCCTGGCAACACTTCTTCACTTGGCTTTCAGGTCCCCACATTCTATTGGTTTTCCTCCTACCCCACCAACTTCTTCTTCTTAGCCTCCTTTGTGGGTTCTTCCTCATCTCCCTAGCCATTTAATGCTGAATGCTATGGAGCTCAGGTTTTGACCATTTCTCTTGCTTATCTATACCTAATCCTTTAGGTAGTCTCATTTTTATTCTCATGACTTTAAATATGAACTATATGTTCAGGACTCTCAAATATATATTTGCAACCCAGTAATGTTCCCCGAGCTCTATAATCATATATCAAACTGCCAAGTCAATAGATCACTTAGATATCCTCGAGACATATCAAAGTTAACATATCCCAACCTGACCTGATTTTCTCCTACTTACACAGAATCTTCCATCCATCATCTTCCACAGTTCAATGATTGAAATTGCCATCCTTCCCGTTGCTAAGGCAAGAAGCTTGGAGTCATCTTTTATCCTTCTCCTTCTCATATAACACACATGCAGTCTAACACAGAATCATGTTGGGCCTACCTTCAACGTATAATCAGAATCTGACCACTTTTTACTACATCCAGTGCCAGCACCCGGGCCCCAGTCACCATCATCCTTCACCTAGATTACTAGAATTGTCTCTTCTGCAGTCAATTCTCAGCAAGTAGAAAAATCCATCTAAAACATAATAAGATCATGTCGCTCTTGGTCTTAAAGCCTTGTAATTGTGATTTATAATGAGAAATATATATTTGGTCTTTATCTGTTCCTGCCACAGAGCTCCCAAAACTCTTGAAATTAACTAAGTGATGAGAGCACTAAAGATGTCTTTTGTGTCAAGGTAAATTTTGGAAAGTGCCTAAGGATGGGGGTTGATTGCCAGGGGAGAAAACCCTGTCATTAGAAGGCTGACATTTCAGTCCCACTCCCCGACCTCCAGGGATTGAGTTCAATTGCAGATACACAATGAGTTAATCAATTATGCCTATCTAATGCCGCCTCCATAAAAACCCAAAAGGACAAAGTTCAGAGAGCTTCCAGGTTGGTGATTTGGAAAGAGTGGCCTACTCAGAGAGGGCATGAAAGGTCGGCACCCATTCTCCATACTTTGTCCTATGCATCCTTCCATCTGGCACTTCCTAAATTACATCCTTTTACAATAAACCAGTAATCTAGTAAGTAGAATGTTTGTGAGCCATTGTAATAAATTAATCAACCCCAAGGGGAAGTGAGGTGCTGGAATCTCCAATCTATAGCCAGTGGATCAGAAGCACAATGGACAACCTAGACTTGTGATTGGTATCTGAGGGAGTCAGGGACTGAGCCCTTAACCTATGGGATCTGACACTAACTTCATTCAGGTGGATAGTGTCAGAACTGAGCTGGATTGTAAGATACCAGGCTAGTGTTAGGTGTAGGGAAAAAACCCACACACTGTAATTGGGTGCAGAATTCTACCTCCCTATTTTGTTCAAAGTCAAAGTCCTTCTCCTCAATTGCCTCTCTGCCTCATCTCCTAACTCTTTCCCCCACTAACTCCTGCTCCAGCTATACTAACCTTGCTGTTTCTTGAACCCTTCAGGCTTGCTCTTGCCTCATAGCCATTGAACTGGTTGTTTTCTTAATTTGAAGTGGCTGCATTCCTCAATTTCTTTAAGTCTTTTCACAAATGTCATTTTCAAAGTGAAGCATACCTTGTCCACACAAATTAAATTACAGCACCAACTACTCCATCTTACATTTCCTGCTCTTTTTTCCTCATTGCACTTACCATCAATAACATATTACTTACCCATCTAGTTTTTTGCCTGCCTCCCTGCACCAGAATTTAAGTTTCACAAGGGCAGAGATCTCTGTCACAATGAATCTCCAGCTCCTAGAGCAGTTTCTGGCACATGGTCAGCACTCAATAAGCATTTGTTAATGTTCAATTGAATGAATACATGAATAAATTACTCCATGAGTAAATGCATGTGGAGTTATTTGGGGCCTCAGTGTACTGACATCATCACTCTGTGTCTTTGATCTTAATGTATCTTGTCCAGAGGAGTTGGAAATTTTTCTCCAGTTGTCATAAACCCATATGGATTTCATTATTTATTACTATCATCACTGAACATCATATCTCCAAAATCTCAAATTAAAAAGAATATAAAAGTGGAAAGGGAAACAGAAAAGGAAGCTGAACACCCCAAACTGAAAATTGCAAAGGGAACTAATACTTCTAAGCTTGAAAATATTCACTGTTGTTGGTGTTAGTTTTGTACTGAGGCCAGAAGAAACTTATGTGACTTGAAACATGACTGCAGTCAAGTTCAGTATACAGAGGGTCAGGAAAAATACACAAGACGCTGGTGACAGCCGAAAGGAATGGCAGGACATTTCAACTACAGATCATGGGAGTCAAAATTGAGTGAATAGCAAATGCATTATGACTCTAACACATGAGAAGGTTTTGCAGTTTCTTCAGAAGCAGCATTGGACCTAAAAAGCAAATGGTATCGGTTTCCTATTGTTGCTGTAACAAATTACCACAAACTTGCCTTTTTCAGCTTCTGGAGGCTGCTCACATGTTTTGGCTCATGGCCTTGCTTCCATCTTCAAAGCCAGCAATGGCGATTCAAGTCTTTGTCACATAACATTACTTTCACGCTAAAGCTTCTGGTTTCCTTTTCCACATTTAATTATACTTGCCCAAGGAGGCAAGATGGCCGAAGCCTAAGGAAGTTCCACTCGCTTGCTCCAAGCACAGGACTGGACCTGAGGCAAACTGCAGAGCATTCAACTTAAAAAACCACCTGAAAATAGCTGATTGGAAATATTGCGAACAAGGAGCATGGAGAGGAGACAGGAGAATATGCCATGTGGGTGAGCGAACTTGCGCAGCTGGGCAGCGCTGCTGGGAAGCCGGAGGGAAGGTGTGGTGGTGCAGCAGCTGCCCCATGGGAGTGGGGAACTCAGCCCCACACACAGAGCCCCAAACGAGAGCAACAGAGAAGGGAAGGGGAGCCCACATGGCATGGGACAGTGGGAATAGATGATATGGCCTACCGGGGTACTCAGCACTATCCCAGGCTAAAAGTCGGCATGTGGTTGCTGCACCAGCCTAGAAAACTCCTCTGATTGTGAAAGCCAGAGAACACACAAAGCAGAATGGCACACCTGAAAAAGGGCCTGGGCGAATCACATAGCAGCAAAACTGAGGGGCTGGGTATTCACTGAAAGAACTCTGATGGGGGCTAGCCAGAGTGCCCCGGGAAAAATCTGCATTCTTCCCCACATCAAGTGGAGAGGAGGTGCCTCCCCCCATCAGCACCTCAGTGGCAGGGCCTGACGGTGCTGGGGATTCAGACGTCTGCCCGGGTGGGAGCTTGGGCAGAAGCCCCACTCTGTGGAACAGCACTGGCTGGAAATTGGCACCCCAGCAGCAGGGCCTGACAGTGCTGGGGATTCAGATATCTGGCCCAAAGGGAGCCTGGGCAGAAGCTCTGTTCAGTGGGAGCTGGCCACGCTAAAAGACTAAAGAGCCAAGGACCGTGTTTTGTTTTGTTTTTGTTTGTTTTTTTTCTTTCACCTTTTTTTCCATTCTCTCCTGCTTCTCGTGGTGACCAGGGGGTGCCAAAGACCCAGACATAGCTGAGGCATTGGAAGGAGAGGAAGAGACTGCCTGCCCCTCCTGTTTAAACCACCCTGACTGGACCAGATACCCTACAGAGCCCAGTGCCATCGGGGAAGGGAAAGGAGCCCAGAACAAATACATACAACTAGAGAGCCATGAAGGTGACTCAGCCTCTGGGCTAGGGAAGCTCTGCTCATAGGACTACCTGGGACCTCACCCTACAGGGCTTCAGCCAGGAGGCCAGGGCCAGGCAGGGACAGTGATTGACATTGACCTGTACCAGAGAACTGCCTAAGAGGACAGGGACCCACACTTAAGGGGCCAGATCCAACGACATCAGAACAAAATCCAGTGAGCTCCATAAATAGCAGATCCAAGGATTTTTGTTGTTATTGTTTTGGTATGTGTTGTTTTGTTTTGTTTTTGTTTTTTGGTACGTGCCCCTAGCGGGAACCGAACCCGGGACTCTCTGGTCTGCAGGCCAACACTCTAACCGCTGAGCCAAACCGGCCAGGGCTGTTGTTTTAACTTTAATTTTTTAGTTAATCCTCACCCGAGGATACTTTTCCATTGATTTTAGACAGAATAAAAGGGAGGAAGAGAAAGAGAGAGAGAGAGAAACATTGACGTGAGAGAGACACTTCGACAGGCTGCTTCCTGCACGACCCAACCAGGGCCAGGTATCAAACCTGCAACTCAGGTACGTGCCCTTAACCTGGGAATCAAACCCATGACCCTTCAGACCAGGGGCCGACGCTCTAATTGCTAAGCCAAACCAGCCAGGGCTTACTTTTTATTTTTAATTCAATTTTTTTTCTTCTTACCTTTTCTCATTTTTTACATTCCTATTCTATATTTTTTCAATCTAGCATTATTACTTTCTAAAATTATTATTATTTCAGTCATCATTGTCTACCTTTTAGTTTTTATACTTACCCTATTTCTGGTCTCTGCCTTCTCTGTTTTCATATTCCTTTTGTTTGTTCATTTGTTTTCCCTCTCTTAACCCTTTTGTTCTCATGCTGTTTAGTATTCTTCGTGTGTGTCTGTGTTTTCTGTTTGTTTGTTTGTCTTTTAAGATTTTTGTTGAGGCTGGTGCTTTTATCATTGTTGATGCTGATATTTTTTAAGGTGCTTTTTGCTTTGGTCTGCTATTGCCTTGCCTTCTTTACTTTCTTTTTTTTAAAAATTTTTTATTAATTTATTTTTGTTACAGATGTCTCTCCTTTCCCCCCCACTGTCACCCCCCTCCCCCTCCCTCCCTGCCCCGTCCCCAGTTTTGTTGTCCATGTTCATTGGTTATGAGTACATGCGTACAAGTTCTGTGGTTCATCGCTTCCCTCTCCCACCCCCTCTTCTGGCAATTGTCAGTCTGTACCCTACTTCCACATCTCTGGGACTACCCTGTTCCTCAGACTGTTATGTTTATTATATTCCAGAAATAAGTGAGATCATATGATATTTGTCTTTCTCTGCTTGGGCCTTCTTTACTTTCATATATATATATATATATATATATATTTTTTTTTTTTTTTCCCCCCTCTCTCTCTCCCTCTTCTAATTTGTTTGATCTCATGCCTTCTGTGTGTGTGTGTGTTTTCAGTGTGTCTTTTAATCTTTGTGTTGAGGCTAGAGCTTTTATCATTGTTGATACTGATGTTTTTTTCAGATTCCTTTTTATTTGGTCAGGTTGTGCCTTGCCTTCTTTACTTTCATTTTTTTTTTCTCTCCCTCTTCTAATTCTTTTGGTCTCACACCTCCTAGTATTCTTTGTGTGTGTGTGTGTGTGTGTGTGTGTGTGTGTGTTGTTTGCTTGTGTGTCTTTAAATCTTTTTGTTGAGGCAATTGATGTTATTATATTGATGCTGATATTTTTGGGGAGGTTCTTTTTGGTTTGTTCTGGTTTTGCTTTGATTTGTTCTGTCAACACCTATATAACAGTTGGCATGACAGGGTAAATAGGATTCTGGTTGAGACTCATAGTTAACAACTTTGAGGACTGAGCCCACCCACAAATGGACAACAGGAATCAAGATCCAAATTCAACAGGAGAACTCACATATCCAACACAAGCGTCATTCCTAGAGTACTCAGCTCAGAAGATCAAGGAGATTACTCCACCAGGTTCCACAAGAAGGTCACCACACCAAGACCGAGAGGCATAGCAGTCTTGTCTGATACACACCAACCTGTCTGTGTGGCCCAACATGCTTCACTTGGTCCCGAACTACCAGATGGCTAAAATGGTGAGACAAAGAAACAACCCCAAATGAAAGAAAAGGAGGAATCACCAGAAAAGGAACTACATGAAATGGAGGCAAGCAGTTTGTCAGATACAAAATTCAAAGCAATGGTTTTAAGGGTGCTCAAACACCTTAGTGAGAACTACAAGCAACTTAATGAGAACTACACCAGCATATAAAAGGAGATAGAAGGTATGAATAAAAATAAAGTGGAAATGAAGACTGACATAGCTTGTATAAAAAATATCTTGGAAGGATTCAATAGTAGATTAGAAGAAGCTAAAGACTGAATCAGTAGGTTATAAGACAAGATAGAAAAAAACACCGAGTTAGAACAGCAAATGAAAACAAAATTAAAAAGCAGGAGGAGAGTTTAAGAAAGCTTTGGAAGAATATGAAACATAAAACATTTGCATCATAGGGGTACCAGAAGGAGAAGAATCAGAGAAAGGAATAGAGAACCTGTTTGAAGAAATAATGACAAAAAACTTTCCTAACCTGAGGACATAACTTCCCTAACAGAAGATATAACCTGATGAAGAAAAAAGTCATATATGTACAGGAAACACAGACAGTCCCACACAAGATAAACCCCAAAAGACCCACATCATAATTAAAATGGCAAACATTAAAGACAAAGAAAAAGTTTTAAAGGAAGCAAGAGAGAGTCAGAAAGTTGCCTACAAGAGAGCTCCCATTAAACTGTCAGCTGATTTCTCAATAGAAACACTGCAGGCCAGAAGGAATGGCATGAAGTAATCAAGGTCATGAAAAACAAGAATCTGAACCCAAGACTACTCTACCTAGCAAGGCTATCATTCAAAATAGAAGGTCAAATAAAGAGCTTCTCAGACAAAAAAAAAAAGGCTAAGGGAATGTATTAGCATAAAACCAGCACTGCAAGAAATGTTAAAAGGACTGCTGTAATTAGTAGAAAAAATAGGAAGGAAAGTAGAACCACACTAAACAAAAATGGCAATAAATAAGTACATATCAATAATCACCTTAAATGTAAATGGATTGAATGCTCCGATAAAAAGATACAGAGTAGCGGATTGGATAAGAAAGCTTGACCCATATATATGTTGTTTACAAGAGACCCAGCTCACAACAAAAGACTCACATAGGCTGAAAGTGAAGGGATGGAAAAAAATCATCCAAGCAAACAGAAAGGAAAAAAAAGCTGGGGTAGCAATACTCATATCTGATAAATAGATTTCAAAATGAAGGCCATCACTAGAGACAAAGAAGGTCACTACATAATATTGAAAGAATCTATCCAACAGGAAGATATAACCTTGGTAAACATATATGCACTCAATATAGGAGCACCAAAATATATTAAAAATCTTCTGGAGGACTTCAAAGTAAAAACTGACAGCAATGCAATCACAGCAGGGACTTCAACACCCCACTGACATCACTGGATTGATCTTCTAGACAAAAAATTAACAAGGAAACAGAGACTCTAAACGAAGCACTAGACCAAATGGATTTAATAGATATTTACAGAGAATTACACCCCAAAACTACAGAATTCACATTCTTCTCAAGTGCACATGGGACATTCTCAAAGACAGACCACATGTTAGGACACAAACGAAGTCTCTACAAGTTCAAGAAGATTGAAGTCATATCAAGCATCTTCTCAGATCACAATGGCATGAAACTAGAAATCAATTGCAACCAGAACATGCAAAGACATATGAACACATGGAGGCTAAATAGCATGTTATTAAACAATGAGTTGGTTACCGAGGATATCAAGGAAGAAATTAAAAACTTCCTGGAAACCAATGAAAATGAACACACAACAACACAAAATCTATGGGATGCAGCGAAAGCAGTTCTGAGAGGGAAGTTCATAGCACTCCAGGCCTACCTCAAGAAACAAGAAAAATTTCTAACAGACTATCTAACCTCACAACTTAAACAACTAGAAAGCAAACAAAAAGAAAATCCCAGAGCAAGTAGAAGGAAGGAAATAGTAAAGATCACAGCAGAAATAAATGACATAGAGACCAGAAAAACAATTCAAAGGATTAATGAAACAAAGAGCTGGTTTGTTGAAAAGATAAACAAGATTGATGGACCCTTAGCTAGACTCAGGAAACAAAGAGAGAGAAGCCAAATACATAAAATCAGAAATGAAAGAGGAGAGGTAACAACTGACACCACAGAAATACAAAGGATCGTTAACAAATACTATGAACATTTATATGGCAACAAATTTGACAATCTAAGCAAAATGGACAAATTTCTAGAAACACATAGCCTCCCAAAACTGGACCGGGAAGAGATGGAAAACTTGAACAGACCAATAACAACAAAGGAAATTGAAGATGGAATCAAGACGCTCGCAGCAAACAGAAGCCCAGGCCCAGACGGCTTCACGGGGGAGTTTTACCGAACATTCAAAGAACTAACACCCATTCTCCTCAAACTATTCCAAAAAATTCAAGAAGAAGGGAGACTTCCAAACTCGTTTTATGAGGCCAGCATAATTCTAATTCCAAAACCAGAAAAAGACACTACAAAGAAAGAAAACTACAGGCCAATATCCCTGATGAACATAGATGCCAAAATCCTTAAAAAATACTAGCAAATCGGATCCAGCAATACATCAAAAAAATTATTCACCATGACCAAGTGAGATTCATCCCAGGGATGCAAGGCTGGTTCAATATTTGCAAATCAATCAATGTGATAAACCACATAAACACAATGAAAGATAAAAACCACATGATCATATCAATAGATGCTGAAAAAGCATTCGACAAAATCCAGCAACCATTTCTGATAAAAACGATCAACAATTTGGGAATAGAGGGATCATATCTTGATATAATAAAGGCCATATATGAAAGACCTACACCCAACATCATACTCAATGGGCAAAAACTAAAAACATTTCCCTTAAGAACAGGAACAAGACAGGGATGCCCACTTTTGCCACTCTTATTTAACATAGTACTGGAAGTCTTAGCCACTTCAATCAGACATAAAGAAAAAAAATAAAAGAAATCCAAATGGGAAAGGAGGAAGTGAAACTGTCATTATTCGCAGATGACATAATATTATACATAGAAAATCCTAAAGATTCCATCAAAAATCTACTAGATTTAATAAATGAATTTGGCAAAGTAGCAGGATTCAAAATTAACATCAAGAAATTGTTATACACCAATGATGAACTCACAGAAAGAGAAACTAAAAAAACAATCCCATTTACCATCGTGGCAAAAAAATTAAGATACCTAAGAATAAACTTAACCAAAGAAGTAAAGGACCTATTTGCAGAAAACTACAGAACATTGAAAAAAGAAATAGAGGAAGACATAAAAAAGTGGAAGCACATACCTTGTTCATGGATTGGAAGAATTAACATCATTAAAATGTCCATATTACCCAAAGCAATCTATAGAGTCAATGCAATCCCCATCAAAATACCAATGATATATTTCACAGAACTAAAACAAATACTTCAAAAGTTCATATGGAACCAAAAAAGACCTTGAATTGCCACAGCAATCCTGAAAAAGAAGGACAAAGTAGGTGGGATCACAATGCTGGATATCAGGTTATACTACAAAGCTACTGTAATCAAAACAGCCTGGTACTGGCACAAGAACAGGCATATAGACTAGTGGAACTGAACAGAGAACCCAGAAATTGACCCAAGACATTATGCTCAATTAATATTTGACAAAGGTGGCAAGAGCATACAATGGAGTAAAGACAGCCTCTTTAATAAATGGTGCTGGGAAAATTGGACAGCTACATGAAAAAAAATGAAACTAGACCACCAACTTACACCATACACAAGAATAAACTCAAAATGGATAAAAGACTTAAATGTGACTCATGAATCCATAAAAATTCTAGAAGAAAATGTAGGCAACAAAATTTCGGACATCATATGCAGCAGAATCTTCATTGATACATCACCTAAGGCAACAGAAACAAAGGAAAAAATGAACACATGGGACTACATCAAACTCAAAAGCTTCTGCACAGCAAAAGAAACAACCATCAAAACAAAAAGGTAACCCACTGTATGGGAGAGCATAATTGCCAATGATACATCAGATAAGGGGTTAATCTCCAAAATATATAGAGTGCTCATACAACTCAACAAAAGGAAGACAAAGAACCTAAGTAAAAAATGGGCAGAGGAACTAAATAGACACCTCTCCAAACAGGACATACAAATAGCTAAGAGACATATGAAGAGATGCTCAACATCACTAATCATCAGAGAGATGCAAATTAAAACAACAATGAGGTATTACCTCACACCTGTCAGAATAGCCACCATCAACAAATCATCAAACAACAAATGTTGGCCAGGGTGTGGAGAAAAGGGGACTCTAGTACACTGTGGTTGAGAATGCAGACTGGTGTAGCCACTATGGAAAACACTATGGTGTTACCTCAAAAAATTAAAAATTTAATTGCTATTTGACCCAGTGATCCCAATTCTAGGAATATACCCTAAGAAGCCTGAAACACCAATCAGAAAGAATACATGTTCCCCCATGTTCATAGCGGCACTATTTACAATAGCTAAGATCTGGAAACAGCCCAAGTGTCCATCAGTGGATGATTGGATAAAAAAGCTGTGGTGCATATACACAATGGAGTACTATGCAGCTGTAAGAAAGAAAGATCTTTTATCCTTTGAGACGACATGGATGGACCTCGAGAGTATTATCCTACGTGAAACAAGCCAAGCAGAGAAAGACAAATATCACATAATCTCACTTATTTGTGGAATATAATAAACATAACAGTCTGAGGAACAGGGTAGACCCAGAGATGTGGAAGTAGGGTACAGACTGACAACACTCAGAAGAGGAGGTGGAGGGGGAGGGAAGAGATAAACCACAGATCTTATACCTATGTATGCATAACTGATGGACATGAACAACAAACCTGGGGATGGGGTGGGGGAATGGGGAGGATGGTGTCAATGGGTAAAAAAGGAGAAACATCTGTAATAAAAATAAATTAATAAAACAATCAAACAAACAAAAAAATCCGCATCATAAGAGTTGCAGAAGAAGAAAATGAGCAAGGGTTAGAGAATATATTTTAAGAAATAGTGACAGAAAACTTCCCTAACTTGGTGTAGGAC
This sequence comes from Tadarida brasiliensis, assembly GCA_030848825.1. NCBI lineage: Eukaryota > Metazoa > Chordata > Mammalia > Chiroptera > Molossidae > Tadarida > Tadarida brasiliensis. Next base: position 35,156,005 of record CM061261.1, on the reverse strand, counting down.
AGGCATACAAGTATAAGAAGCACAGCGAACCCCAAGTAAGAAGAACACAAACAGGCCCACATCAAGACACATAATAATGAAAATGCCAAAAATTAAAGACAAAGAGAGAATCCTAAAGGCAGTAAGAGATAAGCAACAAGTTACCTACAAAGGAGCCCCCATAAGGCTGCCAGCTGACTTCTCAACAGAAACACTACAAGCAAGAAGGGAATGGCATGATGTAATCAAGGTAATAAAAAACAAGGATCTGAATCCAAGACTACTCTATCCAGCAAGGCTATCATTCAAAATAGAAGGTGAAATATAGAGCTTCCCAGACAAAAAAGGCTAATGGACTATAGTAGCACAAAACCACACTGCAAGATATGTTAAAAGGACTGCTGTAATTAATAGAAGAAATAGGAAGAAAAATAGGAAGACATAGGAAGAAAAATTATTAACCACAATAAACAAAAATGGCAATAAATAAGTACATATCAATAATAACTTTAAATGTAAATGGATTAAATGCTCCAATCAAAAGACACAGAGTAGGTGATTGGATAAGAAAGCATGAGTCATATATATGTTGTTTACAAGAGACCCACCTCACAACAAAAGACTCACACAGGTTGAAAGTGAAGGGATGGAAAAAATCTTCCAATAAAATGGAAAAGAAAAAAAGAGCTGGGGTAGCAATGCTCATATCCAATAATATAGACTTCAAAATGAAGGTGATAACTAGAGACTAAAAAGGCGACTACATAATATTGAAAGGATCTATCCAACAGGAAGATATAACCTTGGTAAACATATATGCACCTAATATAGGAGCACCTAATATAGGAGCACCAAAATATATTTGAAAACTTTTGAAGGACTGCAAAGAAGAAATCGACAGCAATATAATCATAGCAGGGGACTTCAACACCCCACTGACATCACTGTATAGATCCTCTAGACAAAAAATTAACAAGGATACAAAGACTCTAAATGATGCGCTTGATCAAATGGATTTAATAGATAGCTACAGAGAATTACACCCCAAAACTGCAGAATTCACATTCTTCTTCAGTGCACATGGGACATTCTCAAAGATAGACCACATGTTAGGACACAAACTAAGTCTCTACAAGTTCAAGAAGATTGAAATCAGCCCTGGCAAGTTTGGCTCAGTGTTTAGAGAGTTGGCCCGTGGACCAGAGAGACCTGGGTTTAGTTCCTGCTAAGGGCACGTACCTCAGTTGCAGTTTGTCCCCGGCCCCGGTTGGGGTTGTGTGGGTGGCAACCAGTCAATGTGTCTCTCTCACATCAACGTCTGTCTGTCTGTCTCTCTCTTCCTCCCTCTTTCCCTCCCACTCTATCTGAAGATAAATGTAAAAATGTCCTCGGTGTCCTCAGGTGAGGATAAAAAAAGAAGATTTAAATCATATCAAGCATCTTCTCAACACAGTGACATGAAACTAGAAACCAATTAGAACAAAAACACGCAAAAACATTTAAACACGTGGAGGCTAAATAGCATGTTATTAAACAATGAATGGGTTACCAAGGAGATCAAGGAAGAAATTAAAAACTTCCTGGAAATCAATGAAAATGAACACACAGCAACACAAAATCTATGGGATGCAGCGAAAGCAGTTCTGAGATGGAAGTTCATAGCATTACAGGTCTACCTCAGGAAACAAGAAAAATTTCTAATTGACTATCTAACCACACAACTTAAAGAACTAGAAAGCAAACAAAAAGAAAACCCCAGAGCAAGTAGAAGTAAGGAAATAGTAAAGATCAGAGCAGAAATAAATGACATAGAGACCAAAAAAAAAAAAAAAAAAAAGCAATTCAAAAGATCAATGAAACAAAGAGCTGGTTCTTTGAAAAGATAAAAAAGATTGATGGACCTTTAGCTAGACTCACCAAGAAACAATGAGAGAGGACTCAAATAAACAAAATCAGAAATGAAAGAGGAAAAGTAACATCTGACACTACAGAAATACCAAGGATCGTGAACAAATATTATGAACAAATATACGCCAACAAATTGGACAGTCTAAGCAAAATGGACAAATTTCTAGAAACACATAGTCTCCCAGAACTGAACCAGGAAGAGAGAGAAAACTTGAACAGACCAATAACAACTAAGGAAATTGAAATGTAATCAAGATTCTTCCAACAAACAAAAGCCCGAGCCCAGATGGCTTCATGGGGGAGTTTTACCAAACATCCAAAGAAGAACTAACACCCATTCTCCTCAAACTATTCCAAAAATTCAAGAAGAAAGAAGACTTCCAAACTCATTTTATGAGGCCAGCATAATTCTAATTCCAAAACCAGATAAAGACACTACAAAGAAAGAAAACTACAGGCCAATATCCCTGATGAACATAGATGGTAAACTCCTTAACAATACACTAGCAAATCAGATCCAGTAATACATTAAAAAAATTATTCACCATGCCCAAGTTGGATTCATCCCAGGGATGCCAGGCTGGTACAATATTTGCAAATCAATCAATGTGATGCACCACATAAACAAAATGAAAGATAAAAAGCATATGATCATTCATATCAATAGATGCTGAAAAAGCATTCAACAAAATCCAGCAACCATTTCTGATAAAAACACTCAGCAATGTAGGAATAGAGGGATCATATCTCGGCATAATAAAGGCCATGTATGAAAAACCTATAGCCAACATCATACTCAATGGGCAAAAACTAAAAACATTTCCCTTAAGAACAGGAACAAGACAGGGATGTCCACTTTCACCACTCTTATTTAGCATAGTACTGGAAGTCTTAGCCACAGCAATTAGACATGAAGAAAAAAATAAAATTAATCCAAATTGGAAAGGAGGCAGTGAAACTGTCATTATTTGCAGATGACATGATATTGTACATAGAAAACCCTAAAGACTCCATAAAAAAATCTACTAGATTTAATAAATGAATTTGGCAAGGTAGCAGGATACAAAAATAACATCAAGAAATCAACAGCATTCTTATACACCAATAATGAACTCACAGAAAGAGAAACTAAAAAAACAATCCCGTTTACCACTGTGGCAAAAAATTTAAGATACCTAGGAATAAACTTAACCAAAGAAGTAAAGAACCTATTTGCAGAAAACTACAGAACACTGAAAAAAGAAATAGAATAAGATATAAAAAAGTGGAAGCATACACCTTGTTCATGGATTGGAAGAATTAACATCATTAAAATGTTCATACTACTCAAAGCAATCTATAGATTCAATGCAATCCCCATCAGAATATCAAGTACATGTTTCACAGAACTAGAACAAGAACTTCAAAAGTTTATATGGAACCAAAAAAGACCCCAAATAGCCACAGCAATCTTGAAGAACAAAGTAGGAAGGTGTCACAATACTGGATATCAGGTTATATTACAAAGCCACTGTAGTCAAAACAGCCTGGTACTGGCACAAGAACAGGTATATAGATCAACGGAACAAAACAGAGAACCCAGAAATTGACCCAAGACATTATGCTCAATTAATATTTGACAAAGGTGGTAAGAGCATACAATAGAGTAACGACAGCCTCTTTAATAAACGGTGTTGGGAAAATTGGACAGCTACATGCAAAAAAAATGAAACTAGACCAGCAACTTACACCATACACAATAATAAACTCAAAATGGATAAAAGACTGAAATGTGATATGTGAATCCATAAAAACCCTAGAAGAAAATGTAGGCAACAAAATTTCAGACATCACATGCAGCAGAATTTTCATTGATAAAATGCTTAAGGCAAGAGAAACAAATGAAAAAATTAATAAATGGGACTACATTACACTAAAAAGCTTCTGCACAGCAAAATAACCAGCATCAAAATGAAAAGGGAACCCACTGCATGGGAGAACATATTTGCCAATGATATTTTAAATAATGGGTTAATTTCCAAAATATATAGTGTATTTATACAGCTCAACAAAAGGAAGACAAACAATCCAATTAAAAAATAGGCAGAGGACCTGAATAGACACTCCCCAAAACAGGATATAAAAATGGCCAAGAGACAACCCTGGCCAGTTTGGCTCAGCGGTTAGAGTGGCAGCCTGCGGACCAGAGAGTCTTGGGTTGTATTCCGGTTAAGAGCACGTACCTCGGTTGTAGTTGGGTCCTAGGCCCTGGTTGGGGTCATGCAGGAGGCAACCAATCAGTGTGTCTCTCTTACGTTGATTTTTTTTTCTCTCTCTCTGTCTCTCCCACTCTATCTGAAGATAAGAAAAAAAAAAAGTATCCTCATGTGAGAATTAAAAGAACAAAGTGGCCAAGAGACATATGATAAACTGCTCAACATCACTAATCATCAGAGAGATGCAAATTAAAACAACTATGAGGTATCACTTCACACCTGTCAGAATAGCTACCATCAACAAATCATCAAACAGCAAGTGCTGGCTAAGATGTGGAGAAAAGAGGACTCTAGTACACCGCTGGTGGGAATGCAGACTGGTGTAGCCACTATGGAAAACAACATGGTGTTTCCTCAAAAAGTTAAAAATGGAACTGCCATCTGACCCAGTGATCCCACTTTTAGGAATATATCCTAAGAAGCCTGAAATACCAATCAGAATGAATATATGCAGCCTTGTTTTCATAGCAGCATAATTTACAATAGCTAAGATCTGGAAACAACCCAAGTGTCCATCAGTAGATGAGTGGATAAAAATGCTGGGGTACATGTACACAATGGAATACTATACAGCTATAAGGAATAACAATCTCTCTCTCTCTCTTTTTTTTTTTAATCCTCACCAGAGGACGTTTTTGCATTCATCTTCAGACAGAGTAGGAGGGAGAGAGGGAGGAAGAGAGAGAGAGAAACATCGATGTGAGAGAGACACATTGAGTGGCTGCCACCCACATGACCCCGGCTGCCACCCACACGACTCCAGCTAGGGTAGGGGACAAACTGCAACCAAGGCACATGCCCTTAGTGGGAACTGAACTCGGGACTCTCTGGTTCGTGGGCCGATGCTCTAACTGCTGAGCCAAACCGGCCAGGGTGGAATAATAATCTCTTCACCTTTGAGATGACATGGAGAGACCTGGAGAGTATTACGCTAAGCAAAATAAGCCAATCAGCAAAAGACAAATATCACATGATGTCATTTATTTGTTGAAAGTAGTGAACAAAATAAGCTGATGAACAAAATAGACCCAGAGACACGGAAGTAGAGAACAGACTGACAAACCTCAGAGGGAGGAGGGATGGAAAGGCAGGAAAAGATAAACCAAAGAACTTGTATGCATATATGCATAACCAATGGACACAGACAAGAGTACAGTAAAGGTGGTGGGGGGGGACGGGAGTGGGGTGGAGGGTGTCAGTGGGGGAAAAAGGAGGGACATCTGTAAGAAAAAATTAATTAATAAAAAGAAACAAAATTATACTGTGCCTATCTGGGCAATTTAGGATAATCTTCTATTTTAAAATCAACTGATTAGCAACCCTAATTCCATCTGCAAGGTAATTTTCTTTACTTTGTACAATAATATATTCAAAGTTCTGGTGATTAGTACATAAACATCTTTGGGGGAGGCATTATTCTGCTTACCAGATATCTAAATCATAACAGTTTTTTGTTAATTTGTTTAGAAATGGGTTCTAGAAAAAAACAGGACCACCCAGGCAGCCTGTCTTTATCCCTCTTTCTCACCAGCAATTCAAAGTGGCAAATTCAAAATACCCAGGAGCTTTGCAAAAATATAATGTGACTGATGAAAAACTAAGACATATCTGTGGCTGACACTCAGGAAATATTTATTGAATGGAGGATTAAAAAGTAGAGTGGGATTAGAAGTGATTTTACTGGAATCTTTCTGCAGGAATGTTTAGGATCCCTTAGGGCAAATAAGACTACTTCCTACAATTTCCTGTCTGTCATTATGTTTTATATTTATGAACCTTGGAGGTAAGAATAGAGACTAGAAGAAAATTATACTAATAATTAAATAATAATGTTTCAGAGTTTTTCAGTATATGCTGTTGGACTTGGATAAATCTACAGATATTTTTCTACTTGCCTACTTTTCATTGGTGTAGATGATTTATGTAACTTTCCAATCAATCTTCATTAGGTTTCTCTGTTTCCCAACTTCCATAAGTGTTGGTTAGTTAATAATATAAAACAAACACTGCAAGAATTCATGTATTTGTCATCGTAACACCCTCTCCTGGACTCTCAAACTGGCCTCTATGAAAGATAATGTGAGTTCTGCATCAGAAGACTGTTTTCCACTTTCCTAGAAATCCACTTCTCCATTTCTAACTGTGCCTAGTACATAGTAGGCCTCAATAAATATCTGTGGGTTGATAGATTGGGTTAATCATTTGTAAATTGAGTAGATTGGAGCAGATGAACTTCCTCTCAGGTCTTATGTGAGGTTCTTCAGAAGCAGGCCCCGAAACAGGGATTTGTGTGCATGTAATACGTTAAGGAAGGACTTCTGAGGAGACAGGTACAGGAGTAGGAAAGACAGGATGATGGGGAAGAGGAAGAAGCCAGGCAAAGGAGTGATTTAGGACAGACCACCAGCCTCTACTTGATCCCACGGGAAGGCTCTAGGGTCTAAACTATACCTCAGAATTTATACTTTCTCAAAGAAAGGGAGCTGGGGCTTTTATATTTCAGTACCAGTCACTTGTTGGCCAAAAGCCACCCCAGGCGGATGTGAACTCATAGGTACTTCCAGCTCTCAGCAAAGTGGACAAAGTGGCTCCAGCAGCCCAAAGGATGGTCTCCAAATAGAGCCACAGTGCTGGCTATTATAAGCAAAAACACAGAAACCAAGGGAGGGGCACAGAAATGGGCAAGGAAATCTGAGGGGAACTAGGTGGAGCCCCAATAACAATCGCCACAGCTTCTTCCAGCTCTACAATTGTGGAAATAGGCTGTAAAGTGACAATTAGTCCATGTCAGTATGTGCAAAAATTCACATTTTGAGAATTCTGAGAGACACCTCTTGAGTTGAAATGCATTTGTCTTTAATAAGTATGGCTTTGCTCCCAGGAAATAAATTGTGAATATGGCTTTAAATGACCATGGTCTATATAATTTCTGCATTTAAAAATTCCATTTGGTTGTTTCTAGGGATATGTTGGACTTTTCTAGTCCAATTCTATTATACTAGTAGAATTGGACTAGAAAAATGCACTTGACCACATACCAGATCCAAATGTCCTCCTGATTGGTTATGGTATTAATTTGGTTTAATATTGATGTTTTGGACATTATTCATGGCATGGTTAGAAAGCCATAAAAGTAAAACTTGAAGCATATGTTCTCTGGCTCATTTTTGAACAAGTATCTCAACAATTAAAGAAAAAAAATAACTGAAAATAAAAGAAAGTGAAGAGGCCCATCTCCTCATGATCCTGGAACCACTGAGGGCAGAATGGTTCCTCAGAAGATTAAGACATTTCATGTATAAAGTTTTAAATTAATCTGGTTTCCACTGAAGGCAGGTCAAAAAGGCACTTGAAAGCAATACAAAGTGTTGGTTTTGGATCATTTTAATGTTAAAACACATATTTAAGCCATTTACACAAGATAAACTAACAATTTTTTTGGCCAAGGGCCTGCCAATTACAATGTTAAAAGAGCAGCATAAGAAACCATGAGTTGTTTGGGATGTAATTTGAGCCTGTTCTTTGGGCCAGCAAAATTGTGAAAGACCAACATGTTCCTGTTTAGACCAGCTTGTTTCTGTAGGCTTATGGGCTTCTGTGTGTCATAATACTCTTGGAGCTGTTTATCTCTTTGTCTAAAAAGTGATTGGCAGGGTTACCAAGATACCATTTGGCCAACAGAGTTATAAACAAGACATAATAATTCAAGTCGCCTAGAAGCTGCAGTAACCGATTATTAAATATACCACATGTACTTCCTATCATAATGAGGATGTTGATGATGATGGTGAGGAGGAGATGGAGGATACTTTGCCAAGCTTCTTTTTGTTGCTAGAGCACCATGGGGCATTTTTTTCTCCCTGGATCTTGTTCCTCCAGATTTTGGCTCTTTTCTTCACTGAGGTATAATCCAAGTCACCTCTTCTGTGAGGCTTTCCTAGGGTTGATCTAATATTGTTTTCCCTGACACACAGACATGCACTCTGACAGTTCTCTGCTTCATTTTCTTCATAATACTCAACACTAACAAAGTTACTTTGTTCACTTATGTTTTTAGTTATTTATTGTGGGTCTCTTCTAGGCTCACCACTCATTTATGGAGCCCCCTGATTCACAGTCCAACTGCCTTCCTTTCCATTCCCTGGATCCATCCTGTACCATGAGGGGTCCCCATACATGCATGTGGACAAGCCAGCTTGCCCATCCAAGCCCCACCCAACACACCACCATGCCTATAAAGGCTGAGCTATGGCAGAACAAAAAGAGAACTGGCTGAAATTTACCTTGAAATTCATTTTTAAAAATTGGATAGGTTTATGCCTGGATAGAAAAATGACTAGATATATGATAAAACAAGTACATTTAGGTAGAATTTAAGTGGTAGATTAACAGGTGCTTGCTTTTTAATTTTGTAAGTTTTCTGTATGTTTGAAAGTTTTCATCACAAAAATTGGAAGAAACACAGAAAAATAAAATAATTGGTTTGGAAGTCAGGAGATCTATAACTGGGTCACAGCTTTGCTATTCACTAGCCATGTAACCTTGGACAAATTCCAAACATTGTGAGAATTTTATTTAAAAAATAATTTGACTATGTATTAGTCAGTCAGGACTCTTGATTGGAAGTGACAGAAAGCCATCTCAAACTAGGAGAGAGAGAGATTGGCACACTTAACTGGAGGGAGGGAGTTTCAAACCAGACCATTTGAAATTTTTTCCCATTTATTTTTTATTTTTTTCTTTTGGGAGGGAGGAGGAGAGAGAGTGAGAAACATCAATGTAAGAGAGACACATAGACTGGTTGCCTCCTGCATGCTGGGGGTTGAACCTGCAACCCAGGTATGTGCCCTTGACTGGAATTGAACCCAAGACCCTTTGGTGCATGGGCTGACACTCTAACCACTGAGCTACAGCAGCCAGGGCTCTCCCCATTTCTTGACTCTGCTTCTCTTCATGTGTTAGCCTTAGTTTTTCCAACTTCAGATGGACTTTCTCCATGCACCAGGAAAAAGGAATGGCCCCAGATTACACCTCTTTCCAATTTAGTAATTCCACATGTAAAAGAAGATCCTCTCTCCAAAAATTCATAAGTTTTCAGGGAAAAAGTTGGATTGGCCTAGAATTAGTCATGAGCTTAGCCTTAACCCCAGGATGGTATGTAATTAGCTAGGCCTGGATCACATGCTTATACCTGGGCCAGAGTGCCAGGACACTGACTGAAAGACCCAGCAAAGACACATAAAATGAAGGTGGGGAATCAGTCTCCATAGTCAAGGGACATTATTACCGGTGGGCAAAAAGCGATGCTAGAGAGAGGAAAGAAAAGAGATGCCTACCAAAGCCTGGGGTCTCTAAGGAATCTTCTAGTGCTGATCAGACTACTGTGTATCTAGCAGATGCTCAGAAAATGTTTTTCAAATGAAAGAATATAGTAAAAAGCCATGAAAATAAATTATTATTTATTTATTTTTTAAATATGTTTTTATTGATTGTCTTTGAGAGAGAGGAAGGGAGAGAGAGATAGAAACATCGATGTGAGAGAGAAACATCTATCAGCTGCCTCCTGCACGCCCCCTACTGGGGATTAAGCCCGCAACCCAGGCATGTGCCCTGACCAGGAGTCGAACCAGGACCTCTGTACATGGGATGATGCTCAATCCACTAAGCCATACCATCCGGGCAAAAATAAATTATTTAAAATGTTAGTAATGGGAAAGTTCTTTAGAGATCAACTAGACTAACTTCTTTATTTCACAGATAAAGGAAAATGAAGCTCCAAAGGTTAAGTGGTATTCTCAAGGAAATGCGGTTACATCTAGAACTCAAACATTCTGATCTCCCACGCTGCCTCTCCACCTCTCTTTAAAGCCTTCTTATTTCAAACAGATTCCCTTTGCCTTCAACTCTCAATAGATTAACCATCAGTTAATACCACCCAGGATAATATAGACCAGCTAATAGCAGACAAAATAGAGGCTAAAAATTACAAAGAAAGGAAAAGAAAAAAAAAATCCACCTTTGTTTAATTGTTATTCTAATGAGTTAAGCCTTGGATTCAACATAGGCAGGCTCTTCTAACAGCAAAGAAGACAGATCTGTCGGCTGCCCCCAGTCATCTTGTGGATAAAAGTGTGTTTATACAGCTGGAGTGGTCCAGAAGGAGCCAGGGCTGCAAACAGTTGGTGAGCAGGCTGATGGCAGGCAACAGCTGGGAGCATCTGTTTCCCATTAGAGACACTAGTGCTGTCCTCTGACCCTTGGGCCCAGCTTCCCTGGGGGCCTGAGTGTGCTCCCAGGTCTCAAGGTGTTGACAGCCAACTCACTTGCTAACATATCCTAAGGGTACTCATGGGTTAGAAAGCTCCAGTCTGGGTTTTGGAAGTAAAGCTCAATTCAGATGGGGTGGGAGAAGTTATGTTCAGTGCCTAAAGCACGCTTTAATTCTATAGTAAAAATTGTCAGAAAGATAAGGTCATACACTTCCCTTCCCCTTCTCTCCCCTCTCCTTTCTTCCCTTCTCCTCTTTTTCTTCCCCTCCTCTTTCTTCCTTCCTCCTTTTTGGCTAAGCAAGAATACTGGAAGAGAATGCTATTCTTAATTTTTATAGAAAAGCAGAATTATGCTCTCCGAATTTCTCTATAGCCATTAGCCCCATTGGTCAACATCTTGAAAAACATTTTGAGTCCTCTTTGTAAAATAAGCCTCATGTAAATTAACATTAAGCCTTGATGGTAATCAGAAGATATGACTGGATAAAGGATGCCAGTTTTAGTTTGGAATCCCCTGAATACAGAACCCGAGACAGGTACTTAGGTGCTTAGGTGCAAGAAGTCATTTTGTTTTGTAATCTTCACTCAAGGATATATTTTTTAAAATTAATTAGAGAGAGAGAGAGAGAGAGAGAGAGAGAGAGAGAGAGAGAGAGAGACTGATCAATCAGTTGCCTCCCATGTGTGCCCTGACTGGGAATCAAACCTGCAACATTTTGGTGTATGGGATGATGCTCCTACCAACTGAGCCACCTAGCCAGGGCAGTGCAGGAAGCTTTTTGAAAAGTGGTATAGGCACCAGAAGTGAGGGACTATGAAGAATAAAGGAGGGAGGAGGAAAAGCCAGTGTGAAGTAGCTTCATCAATTGTTGCTGCAGGCAACTCAGGACTCAGTATCCCAAGAAGTTGAAAAGATGCCTTTCAGAAAGGAACTAAAGGACAGAAGCCTGGGGCACTTAAACCCTTCTCTGGTTGCAGGTTGCCCCTGGGGTGTGTATTAACTTCCAGGCTGTGCTTCTCGGTCATTAAGGCTGAGCAAGCTACTGCAGCATTGGAAATGATCCTGGGCCAGAAAGAAGAATACAGGGAAGCTGCCTGCCAGGGACGAAATCAGAGGCAGCCAAGGAGATGTAGTAGGGATACCAGAGGCATTAGATAACAAAGTGTGAGTAGCCAGAATAAACCCAAATAAAGTAGATTAACTGGTGATTAGAATAAGGAATTCCATTATACTATCTTCTCTACTTTTGCATAGCTTTGAAAATTTCCATAATAAGAAGTACAAAAAAAATTGTAGCTTAATACTGCATACAAATTTCTTCAATGTCATCTTCACGCTTAAGAGAAACATTGGAAGAGATGCTAAATAACCTCATTGTTCTCCCAAATATTATCAGGTGCACTCTTCTTTGTAAAGATTATAAATGATGGAGAGATGTTATTGGTTCTAAACTATATAAATTAATAAGGATTAATAATTCCAAACAAAAGATATGTTTTAAGATTTCTAAGACTGCATTGGATTCACAGAAATAGACAATATAACATAGGCAGACATTAAGAAAAGTATAGAGAGGGGGAAATCCTGACTGGTCCTCTTATTTTAGGCAACCTTACCCCCAAAGCACCCTGGACAATGGGCTCCTGTTGTTTGTGCAGCCTCGCTTTCATGTCCTCTATTCTTAGAAAAGTTTCTTAAAAGAGAAGTTTCTCAATTTCCTTCTTCCATTTTATGCAGTTTTGTGGGATTATGAGTTCAAGATCTTGCCTTCTCTTGGGCAGGGTGTGGACATGTGATCCAATTTATGCCATACTTTTATTTTTGTCACTCTAGAATTTGAATCTTGAACAGAGAAACATAAGTACCAGAAATAGAGGAAGTTCATTTACCCCATAATTGTACCTGGAAAAGTTTGTGCATTAGTACTTGCTAGGAAACTAGAACTTCTCTGGTTCCTATCTTTTCTGGAAGTTTCCCCATTGCCTCTGTGAGCTATCCCATCCTTTTAACAATTTTTTTTTTCCCCTTAACCAAAGAGGGTCTTAGTCACGTGCAACCTTTGAACCCTTACTGAGTGTGGGTTTGTCTCCAGGAATGCTACCATCAATTCCACCTCTCCCTACAGACATGTGCCATTCCACCCATCAAGAGGTGGAGAGAGTGACATACCCCTTAAATCTTGTCTGGCCTTTGACTGGCCTTTCTATGGTGTAAGTGGCATTCTGCTAGTTCTGGGCCTAATTTAAGAGACTTGGCAGTGTCCAGGTCTTCTTTTTCCTTAAAATGTTTATCCTCGGGGAGGTGAGCTGCTATGTAAGAAATCTAACTATACTGTGCCGTCCACGCTGTGAGGAAGCCCAAGTTGCATGGAAACACTGCATGGAGAGAGAGAAAGATGCCCAACTACCTCCCAGCTATTCCAGCTATAACCAGCCCAGGTATCAGACATGTGAGTGAAGAAGTCTTCAGGTGACTCTAGCCCCAGCTGCCATGTAACTACAACTCTATGACCCCCAGTGAAAACTGCTCAGCTGAGCCCAGTCAACTTTAGAACTGTGAATGTAAAAAAATGTGTACATGGCTATAGCAAAAGACATGTACTAAAACAGTCATAGAAGTACTGTTTGTAATAGCTCTGTATTAGTTTCTTAGGACTGCCATAAAAAAGTACCACAAATTGCGTGGTTTAAAACAAGAGAAATCTATTCGCTCACAGTTCTGGAGGAAGCTCAAAATCAAGGTGTCAGCAGGGCCATGCTCACTCTCAGACTTCAGGTCTCTTGCCTTTCCCTAGCCTCTGGTGGTGGCCTTTGATCCTTGGTATTCCTTGGCTTGGAGCTGCATCACTCCAATCTCTGCCCCTGTCATCAAATGGTGTTCTCTCTTTGTGTGTCTGTCTATATCTGTGTCCAAATTTCCTTCTTCTTTAAGGATACCAGTTATATTGAATTAAGGGCTCATCCTAATAACCTCATCTTAGCTTGATTACATCCGCAAAGACCCTGTTTCCTAATAAAATCACATTCACAGGTACCAGTGGTTAGTATTTCAATATATCTTTTTTGGGTACACAATTCAACCCATAACAAGCCCAACTGGAAAGCGCCCAAATGACCATCAATAGTGGAATGGATAAATAAATAGTCAGATATCAAAATACCACAGAGCAATGAGAATAAACATACAATATGGACTAACCTCAAAGCATAAGGTTGATGGACATAATAGAGTTCATATTGTAAAATTCCCTTTACATAAAGTTCAAAAACCTGGGGAGAGGTCGTGATTTCTTTCACTTGGTATGAGTGATTACACAGCCTATTCACTTTGTAGAGCCATCAATCTATACTTTTCTTTATTTATGTTAAATATCAATAAAATGTGTGTGTGTTTTTAAAGTCCCTGTGCTCATGGAGCTGACTTTGCAGGAGAGATGGTCAATAATAAAAATAAATAGGAAACAATTATAGAGCTGGAGTTATGTGCTGCTGACAGAGTTAAGCAGGGAGGGGACCAGTAAGGACTAGAAGGGGGATGTGGTGATCCAGCAATCTCATTCCTAAATATTTATCCAAAAGTATTAAAATCAGGATCTGGAAGAGATAGCTTCTTACCCATGTTCACTGCAGCATTATTCACAGTAGCCAAGATATGGAAACAATGTAACTACCTACCGACAGACGAACAGATAGAGAAAATATGGTGTATACATACGAGAGACTATTCAGATTTAGAAAAAAGAAGGAAGCCCTGGCCGGTTTGGCTCAGCAGTAGAGCGTCGGCCCCCGGAGTCGCGGGTTCAATTCTGGCCAAGGGCATATACCTTGGTTGCACTTTGTTCCCGGCCCTGGTCGGGGTCATGCCAGAGGCAACCAGTTGATGTGTCTCTCTCACATCGATGTTTCTCTCTCTCCCTCCTTTTCTCTCTCTAGCTCTCCCTCCCACTCCATCTGAAGATAAATAGAAAAATATCCTCAGGTGAGGATTAAAAAAAAAAGGAAGGAAATACTGCCCTTTGTGACATAGAGGACATGCTAAGTGAAATAAACAAGTAATAGAAGGACAAATACTGCATGGTTCCACTTATATGAGGCTAAACTCAGAATCAAGAATAGAATGGTAGTTTCTAGGGGTTGAAAGAAGGAGAAACGGGGAAATGTTCTTCAACAGGTATAAGTTATAGTTACACAAAATGAATAACTTCTAGAGATCTGCTATACAGCATAGGGCCTATAGTTAACAATATGATGTTGTGTATTTAAAAATTTGTTGAAAAGGTAGATCTCATGCTAAGTTTTCTTACCCCCCCCCCCCAATAAACAACAAAGAAATCTTTTGGAGGTGATGGGTATTTTTATTACCTTGATTGTGAGAACAGTATCAAAGGTGTATGCATATGTCCAAACTCAGCAAAATATATATATTAAAAGTGTGTTTTTTATTTTTTAAATCTAAATATGTGTATTTTTTGTGTATTAAATATACCTCAATAAAGCTGAAAAAAATAAAAGTGGTCAGAGAAAGGTGGTTGAAAAGCTGACACTGGTTTGATTCAGTGAGTTTTATTTAGTCTTCACAAGTTTATGAGAGCATTGAGGGATTATTACATATTAAAATAAGTTAAGGTGGGCAGATGTGGAGAAAGGTGCTAAATTAAACAACAACAAATGGGTAAGACACTTGGCTGCTCAGGAAACACATTTATATTGCCCTATGAACCAGGGATAATGACATAGATGGCCAGATACTTCGTAGAGAGACAGACACAGACAGATTACAAGGATAAAAACAGAGGTGGCGACTGGGCTTCCTATAACCTTCCTAGTCTTTGTCAGGGCTCAGAAGACAATGTGTTTGTTGTCATCAGAGCTTGAAATGAGAGTCAGGTAATCTTTGGTTTGTTTGTCTTGCTCACATTTTAAATATTGTGGAAGAAAAAAGGAATTTGTGGGAAGGATAGGGAGTAACACATAATTGAAAGAATGTACATTTATCACATTACATAATTATAGTACAATATTATTGTCTATATTCATTATACTGTTCATTAGCTCTCTATGGCTTATTTACTACTTGTTACAAATTGGTACCCTTGAACACCATTAATTTTATCCCCCTCACCTCCTGGCGACCACCATTTTACTTTCTGTTTTTTACAGATTTAACTTTTTTAGATTCCACATGTAAGTGTTATCATACAGTTCTGTCTTTCCTTGTCTGATTTGCCTTGCTTAGCACAGTATGTTCAAGGTCCATCCATGTTGTCACAAATGGAAGGAAATTCTCCTTTGTCAAGGCTAAATAATATTCCATTGTGTATATATCACATCTCTTTTTTAAAAAATCTATTCATCCATTGATGGGCATTTGGGTAGTTTCCATCTCTTGGCTATTGTGAATAATGCTATGATAAACATGGGTGTATATATCCCACCGAAATTCTGTTTTCATTTCCTTTGGGTATATACCCAGAAGTGGAATCGTGGGATTATATGGTAGATCTATTTTTAATTCTTTGAGAAAACTCCATATTGTTTTCTACCCTTTTACTTTTGTCTACGGAGAAGATTATCAGCAGAAAAATACACTGGATAATGCAAAAGTTATTAAAATGAATTTAAGATTACTAGCAGTTGAGAAATCTTTCCCACACAATTTATATATATTTTTATCTAGGAATACCAGAATGGGAATCAGTTCCAGGGTCTCATTCCCATACTTGTCCAAAACCGCATTTCTGACTTTCTTTCTGGATTACTAGAGGCACAAATTCTTGGTTGCTCCTGTCTCTTCTGAGGAGCTCCTTCCATCACCTCTACAACTAGGCTACAGAGAAAGGCCCTCTAGTTCTGTGGTCCTCAAATTTTAGGTGCACTACAAGCACTTGGAGAGCTTGTTAAAAATATACTGTTGGGCCCCAAACCCAAAGTTTCTGATTTAGTAAGTCTGAAGTGAAGCCTAAGAATTTGAACCCAGGTGAAGCTGAAGCTGGTGGTCTGGGGATCATACTTAGAGAGCCACTACTTTGTTCCTTTCAATCTGCTTTTCACGGCAGGTTTAAAGGTAGTTATAGGTTAAAGAATTTTTGTTAATAGTTACAGGAAACATTAAAGGGATTACATTAGGGTACTGGGTCTCGGTTTTCAGTGCTAGATGGCAAAAGAAAGGCCACCCACGCTTTCATTCTCCCCAGGGCAAAGCTGGACCCCACCTCCCACATGCAATCCAGGGAGAACTCCAGTTTTCCCTACTGTATATGAGGACTACAATGATTTAATAAAATTAAGCTTATCTTAAATTCAATAAATGGTGGCTACTTTAATTTCTTTTCCTATCACACCGCTAGTTATCCAAAACACTTGGATCAGATGCAGTCACATCCGGCCGGCTCACTATGGGGCAGGATGAGGAGACACAGGCAATGGCGCCAGATGAAGGCAGAACGAGGCTCCAGGTAGCGTCCCCAAGGCACCTCTGCGGCCAGGTGAAATGCTCTGGAGCACAGGGCGGAGTCAGAGCAGCGCGGGAGCGTATGCTTCCGGCCACGTGGTAACGCTCAGCGCCAATGGGAGGGCTGGATGTCACCCCCGCTTCCTCACCCTGGCAACGGGCCGGTGACTATATCCGGTGCTGTAAGGGCTCGGGGCTGACGCGGGTGAGTGTCCTTCTTTCTCACGCTGTCCGCGCCGCCGCCGCTGCCGCGTTGCTTCCTTGTTGGGAGCTCCTCTCCAGGGCCGGGAGGGGGCGGTGCGCAGGATGCCCCTTCCCTGGGGCGGTGGTGAAGGAGCGGACCCGACGTCCCTCTTTCCCTCGGTCGCGCGTGGGGCCCGCGCCGGCCCCCTTCCCAGCCTTGGCTCCAGCTTGGCGGCCTCATTCCCTCTCCGGGGAAGGACTGTCAGTGTGGGAGTCCTCGCTGTCCTTCACCCACTGTGCAGTCTCCGGCTGCGGGTTTCTCCAAGTATGAGGCTCGCAGACCCGAGGGTGTGCGCCCTAGTCCTGCGTGGCCGGTTGGGGTCACAGCAGCCCCGCGTGTAATAGAGGCCTGGTTAGAATCCCGCAGGACGTTAGCATTTTACTGCTCTGGCGGAGGAAGAGGAGGAGGAAAGGACCGAGAAGAAGGAGGAGCAGCAGTTGGAGAGGAGGGTGGAAAACGAGCTGGAGGTGCCCTGGAAATAGAGGGCATCGTGTTTCCGGAAGGAGGCAGCTCAACTTGACTGGCCTCTGTAGGGGTGGGGAATGAAAGGTATTTTGGGGACCATGTGACTGAAATCGTTGAATGTGAAGCAAAGGGTATTTTATACACTTAGGAATTTAAGAATTTCCTTTTTTGTTTGTTTTAAATAAAGCTCTCCCCCCCCCCCCCCAAGAAGCTGTGCATGCTTATTAAAGAATATCTGGGAAACGCAGAAATATTTTAAGAGATCACCTATAGTTACACCAACCCAGCTTTTAAAAATCATTCTTTGTAATTTTTCATAGCATCTTTTAATCTACTTGTAATCATAGTGTATGTATATAAAATATGATTACAATTGGCCATGTGTATCCGTGGATTCATGCAGATTCAGTCAACCACAGATCGAAAATATTTGGGGAAAAAATACTACATTGTAAGGGACTTGAGCATCCTTATGTTTTGTATCCAAGGGAGTCCTGGAATCTCCTAGATTGATTCCTAGGAAGGGCAGTGTAACTAAAAAGCGTAATTTTTGTACATTGCATCCATTATATGGATAGATCTTTTTTTTCTTTCTGAGATACAATTTACATACCATAAAATCCATTCTTTTAAATTGTAAATTTGTTTTTTTAGTGTATTTACAAAGTTGTGCACTCACCACCACCAATTTCAGAACATTTTTATCACCTTCAAAAGAAACTTGTACCCATTATAGACACTTCCTATAGACATCCCCTCTTCTTGCTTCTTCAGTCCTTGGAAACCACTAATCTACTTTTTGTATCTATGGATTTTCTTATTTCATGTAAATAGAACCATGTAATATCTGCTCTTTTGTGTCTGACTTCTTTCACTTAGCATGTTTTCAAGGTTAATCCATGTTGTTTTATGTATGATTACTCCATTCCTTTTTATGGCTGAATAATACTCCATTATATGAATATGCCATATGGACATCTGGGTTGTTTCCACTTTTTGACTATTATGAATAATTTTGCTGTAAACATGCATGTACAAGCTTTTGTGTGGACGTATGTTTTCAGTTCTCTTGGGTGTATACGTAGAAATGGAATTTCTGGGTCATACACTAACTCTTTTTGAGGAACTACCATATGTTTTCCAAAGTGACCTGCACCAGCAGGATATGATGGTTCAGCTTTCTCTATATCCTTGCTAATACTTATCTGTTTTTTGATTATTGTCATACTATTCGTTGTGAAATGGTATGTCATTGTGGTTTTGATTTGCATTTTCCTGATGGCTGATAATGTTGAGCATCTTTTCCTGTGCTTATTGGCCTTTTGCATACCTTTGGAGAAATGTCAATTTAATTCCTTTGCCCGTATTAAAAATAAATTTTAAAAATTTATTTTAAAGTTGTATGAGTTTGCTATATAGTCCAGGTAAGTCCCTTATCAGATACATCATTTGCAATATTTTTTTCCATTTTCTTCATTTTGTGGAGTTTCTTTTCACGTTCTTGAATGGTGTCCTTGAAGTGCAAAAGTTTAAAATTTTGGTGAAGTTCGATTTATATTTTTTTGGTTGCTGGTGCTTTTGGTGTCATATCTGAAACCATTGCCAAATTTAAGGTCACGAAGAGTTACCTCTTTTTTTTTTTTTTTTTCCCTAAGAGTTTTATAGTTTTGGTTCTTGTATGTAGGTCTTGATATATATAGAGTTAATTTTTGTATATGGTGTGAGATAGGCATCCAAGTTCATCCTTTTGCATATGGCAATCCAGTTTTCCCAGCACTATTTGTAGAAAAGTCTGTACTTTACCACTTAATGGCCTTGGCACCCTTGTGAAACACCAATTGACCATAATATATAGGTTATTCTTATTTTAAGCATTTCTTTACATTGGACATTTAGTTTACACTTTGATTTTTTTTTTTTTTAATTATCCTGTGTTAAACACAGCATTAAAGGCATAGAACATTTTCTGCATTTAAAGTTATTTTGGTAGAAAGTATTCTCAGAAGTGGAATTACAGGGTCAAAGATGAAATAAGTATGTTTTGGAGCTTATTTAATGGGGCATTAAGCCTTCAGTGTCATGATGTTAAGAGCAACAAAATGCCTCTTTATTCATCAATTCCTATACCTTGAGGGCTGGATTTCTATAAAAGCCTTTTTCTGTAAGATGGGTGGATTTCACGATTTCCTCCTTCAACTGCTTCTAAAAGATGAAGTAAATCTAGAGCAAAAAAACTTCAACACAAGGGGCAAATAAGGGCATGTGGTAGTTTTCTAAATTAGTTAAAGAAAAAAAGTAGTGTCATCACACACAGTAGGAAAATAAAACAATCTTTGAGAGAAATGGGATCAAAATGTAGACTTTAGATCAGTGCCGTGAAAGTCCTTGGAGCAAAAACAATGTTTTATTCTGAGTTTCTCTCCTGGCCTTAATAATCAGGTTAATTACATTAATTATGTTCTCAGAGATGGCTAATTTGAATTTTCTCTTTGTAGTATAGTACCTAGTAAAGAAAATTTCAAATACAAAAGGTTATTAGGAGAAAATCAAGTTTCCCTTTTATCCTTTCCCCTCAGTCTCCCAGTTCTCAGAGATATCCATGGTACTGTTATTTGTATCTATATAGCCTAGTTCATGCATAGAATATCTCTGGAAATATAGTATATACAAATTATATATTTTAAGGCTCTTGATATTGACAAATGGTTTAAAAAAATGGTTACATTAGTTTATGGTGGCAATTATAGTGTTAGAAAGATTACATTTTTTGTTATATTTCTTTGAATATTCTTTTCTTAATATTGGAATCCAGTTTATATTTCCTCATTTTTTTTTAAAGTGTCTTTTTTTTTTTCTTTATTGATTTTAGAGAGAAAGGAAGGGAGAGGGAGAGAGAGATAGAAACATCCATGAGAGAGAACACTGATTGGCCGCCTCCTGCATGCCCCCACTGGGGATTTGGCCCACAACCTGGGCATGTGCCCTACTGGGAATCAAACTGGCGACCTCTTGGTGCATGGGTTGATTCTCAACCAGTGAGCCACACCAGCTGGGCTATATTTCCTCTTTTATGTATTCTTTGCTCATGTCTTTTGGCATCTATTTGTTTTTGTTGGTGTTGTCCTTTGAGATTCTGGCAGCTTTTTGTGAGTAGATGTTTTATAATAGCCTGGACTTGAGGAGAAAAGTTAAAATGCTTTTTTTTGTATTATTTATGCTAAGAGGTAGGTGAGCTGAACAAGGGTCAAGGCAGTAAGGAAAAGATTAAATGCTTGAGTGAGAAATCTGTAAGATTTGGAAACTGGGTGCAGCAGAAGGTGACTTTTTAAGATGAGTTAGAAAAGGATGGTGCTGTTAAGAAAAATAGGGAGTAATGTGGAAAGAAGTGGATTTCTGCAGAGAGATGAATTTGTTTAGGGCAGGCTAAGAGTTGAGGAGGATCCAAGTTGAGCTATCCAGACTTGTGGCTAGAACTCAAGAGACAGAAGATAAAGACTTAGGAATCATCCGAATTACTGAGAGAATAGTTTGAAAGGTTGGCGGTGGAAAAAATCGCTGAAGGAGACATTTGAGAATGGATCCATCTGCCAGTCATGTAAGAGGACAAAGTTGGGAGGCATCAGAGAAGCCATGAAGAGCTAGGATGTAGATTGGCATGCTTGCCAAGGAGAGCAGGGGATCTAGGGAATCAGAAGTTGCAAGCCAGTGGATTAAGAAAAGGCCATTAGGATTGGTAACCTGGAAAATATACATCTTATGGATAAAGATGTAATTTATGGGAAGCAAGGAGCTTTTATTTTATTTTATTCCCAAACAGCTTTATCAAGATATTTATTTAGCATATTATTTACCTACTTAAAGTGTATAATTCAGTGGTATTTAGTATATTTAGAATTTTGCAACCATTGCCACATTTTCAGAAAATTTATTGCGCCCAAAGGAAACCCTGTCCCTATTAGCAGTCACTCCTCAATCCTCTCCATCCTTCCAGTCCTAGGCAACCACTAATCTACTCCTGTCTCTTTATATTTGCCTACCATAGACATTTCATATAAATGGAAACATACAACATGTAGCCTTTTGTGTCTGATTTCTTTCATTGTTTTCAAAGTTCATTCATGCCATAGTATGTATCAATACTTCATTCCTTTTTATGGCTAAATAATGTTTCATTGTATGAATATATCATATTTAATCATTACCAGTTCATGGACATTTGAGTTGTTTTCACTTTTTGACTTTTATGAATAATTGTGCTCTAAACATCCATGTACAAATGTTGTGTGGACATGTTTTCAGTTCTGTTGGGTCTATACCTAGGAGTGGAATGCTGGGTAATATGCTAACTTTATGTTTAACTTTTCAAGCAACTGTTGCAGAGGATGGGCAAGTTGCCAGTGTTTTTTTTAGAAATAATAAAACTAATTTTAATATTATCACTGGTAGGAAATTACAAAATGTCTATATTCAGACATATTCAGAAATAAAGGCATGATAAAAATGGATCTATAAAATTGTTTTTTGTTTTATAAAACTAACATACTTATACATCTCCTTTCATTGGAAACCTTTTGTGTTGAGTGTTACCTCAAAACTTAGCTGAGCCCTGGCCGGTTTGGCTCAGTGGTTAGAGTGTCGGCCTGCGGACCAGACAGTCCCGGGTTCGGTTCCCTCTAGGGGCACGTACCTTGGTTGCGGTTTGTCCCCGGCCCTGGTTGGGGTCATGGGGGGGGCAACCACTCGATGTGTCTCTCTCACATCGATGTTTCTCTCTCTCTCTTCACCCCTCTCTTCCTCCCGCTCTATCAAAAAAAAATTAAAAAACACAAAAAACTTAGCTGAATTGTTAGACATTTTTGGTGTGAATATATTGATATTTATTTCATTAATTTCAAATAATGATTTGTAATGATGACTACAAATGTGATAAAAACATCACAGGGGGATAGTTGATGTTAATCTATGGTCATGATTTATTTTTTCCTCTTTAGTCTTAACTGTAGAGATCAAATACTGTGATTTTTTTTAAAAAAATATTTTTATTTTATTTTAGAGAGAGAAGAAGGGAGAGGGAGAGATAGAAACATCAATGAGAGAGAACATCAATTGGCCGCCTCCTGCGTGCCCCCCACTGGGGATTGAGCCCACAACCTGGGCATGTGCCCTGACCAGGAATTAAACCAGTGACCTCTTGGTTCATGGGTCAATGCTCCACCACTGAGCCACACTGGCTGGGCGATTTATTAGAATTACCTGTACTTTGTTTAGCCCCAAAAGTTCAAGATCCAGAAAAACAAAAACAAGACTTCTTGGGCCAGTACTACTGATTGGCTATGTTTTTGTCTATTCCTTTCCTAGGTAGGAATACTGTTGAGAAGTTTCCTCTCTTACTGCAGTTTTTCTTTTCTTTTCTTTTTTTTTTTTTTTTTTTAACTCATCTTTATTGTTGAATGTATTACAGATGTTCCCCCCTTTTTTTCTCTATTGATCCTCTCCTCCCCAATCCTGCCTCCCTCCTGCCTTCCCCACACTATTGTCTGTATCCATTGGTTATGCATATATGCATAGAAGTTTTTTGGTTTATCTCATCCTGCCCTCCCTCCCCCCTTCCCTTTGAGGATCATCAGTCTAACAACCAATTTGTACTTCTTAATTCCTTCATCTTTTTCACCCATCACCTCAGCCCCCACCCATCTGGCAAGCAACCAAAAGATCTCTGTATCTATGTCTGTTTCTGTTCTGCTTGCTCATTTTGTTTGTAAATATGTATTAATTGCATTTTATTGTTCATATTTTTGTTCTTCTCCTTCAAGAAGACCCTTCAACATTTCATATAATACTGGTTTGGTGGTGATGATCTCCTTTAGCTGTTTTTTTTTTTTGTCTGGGAAACTCTTGTTATGTCCATCGATTCTAAATGATAGCTTTGTAGGATAGAGTAATCTTGGTTGTAGGTCGTTGCTTTTCATCATCTTGAATATCTCTTGCCACTCCTTTCTGGCCTGCAAAGTTTCTTTTGAGAAATCAGCTGACAGTCTTATGGGAGCTCCTTTGAAGGTAACAGACTGCTTTTCTCTTGCTGCTTTTAAGATTCTCTTTGTATTTAACCTCTGGCATTTTGATGATGATGTGTCTTGGTGTGGACCTCTTTGGGTTCATCTTGTTTGGGACGCTCTGTGCTTCCTGGACTTGTATGTCTGTTTCCTTCACCAAGTTAGGGAATTTTTCTGTAATTATTTTTTCAAATAGGTTTTCAATTTCTTGCTCTCTCTCTTCTCCTTCTGGCACCCCTATGATGCAAATGTTGGCATGCTTGAAATTATCTCACAGGCTCCTTACATGATACTCATTGTTTTGGATTCTTTTTTCTTTTTGCTGTTCTGATTGGGTGTTTTTTGCTTCCTTATATTCCAAATCGATGGTTTGCTTCTTGGCTTTACCTACTCTACTGTTGATTCCCTGTAAATTATTCTTTATTTCAGTTAGTGCATCCTTCACTTCTGACTGGTCTGTTTTGATGTTGTTGATGTTCTCACTAAGTTTCTTGGAGGTCTCCTTAAGTTCCTTGGTCTCACTAAGTTCTTTGAATGTCTCACCAAGTTCCTTGAGCAACCTTATAATCTGTGTTTTGAACTCTGCATCTGATTGATTGCTTATCTCCATTTTGTTTAGTTCTTTTCCTGGAGTTTTGTTCTTTTCTTTCATTTGGGACATGTTTCTTTGTCTCCTCATTTTGGCTGCTTCCCTATTATTGTGTCTATGTATTAGATAGAGTTGCTGTGTCTCCTAGGCTTTGTAGGGTGGCCTATTGTGGCAGGTGTCCTGTAGGGTCCAGTGGCACAGCCTCCCTGATCATCCCAACTGGGCCCTTGAGATGCACCCCTGGTGTGGACTGTACACCCTTCTGTTGTAATTGAGTCTTTTTTTTTTATCCTCACCTGAGGACACCCTTCCATTTTTTTTTGTTCAGATAGAGTGGGAGGGAGAGAGAGGAAGAGAGAGAGAGAGAAACATCGACGTGAAAGGGACATATCGAGTGGCTGCCACCCGCACGACCAACCAGGGCCGGGGACAAACTGCAACCGAGGTACAGGCCCTTAGCGGGAACCGAACCTGGGTCTCTCTGTACCGCAGGCTGACGCTCTAACCGCTGAGCCAAACCGGCCAGGGCTGTAATTGAGTCTTGATTGCTGTTGGCACATCAGTGGGAGGAATTTACTCAGGCTGATCAGCTGCAAGGACTGGCTGTGCCCGCTGGCCACTGGCCTCTGACTACCTTGGAGGATCAGCAGTGTAGAGGCCCACCACACAGAGCAAGACTTACTTCATCAGGGCTCTGGTACCCACTGAGTCCGCTCATTGAGTGTGTCCCTTGTGGAGGTGGTTGGGTGGTGGTGTTTCGATGTGGTCTGAAGTTGTCCACTGGGTATGCTGGCTCTGGGGCAAGGTCAGCCATTACCCATGTTCTATCCGGGGCCACCCAGCATAAGCTACAAAGTGATCTTCATGCAGATGACTGCTTCTTATGCTGGAGGTGCCCAGGAAAAGCCAAGTTGTGAACCAAGGCTGGTTGCTTCTAGTGTCAGGCCTGGGGCCACTTAACGAGAGGTATGGGGCTCTCTGAGACCAGATGCTGCTTGTTTGAGCGATTTTAGAAAACTCTGAAGCAGGATCCAAGACAGGCCAATCCTATGGTAAAGCCTTTGGAAACAGATTGGGTAGATTGGGTGGGCCCGAAAGTTGGGTGGGGCAGGGCCTCAGGGAATCACCAGGGTGGGGCAAACAGTGTGAGCCAGGTTGCTGGAGTCCCAGATATGGCGGCTATCTGCCGCCCCAGGGAAGGGCTCACCAAAGGAACATCAGCCTCTGCCAGCATCTCTGTCTAGGAGAAAGGTGTCCCTCCAGCCCTCGTCCGGAGGCCAAACAGCTCTGTTCTTCTCTGTATGTCTCTGGCGCCCCTCAAGCTGCCTCCCCTCCGAGCTCAGAGGAAGCAAGTCCTAGTAAGTCTGTGCTTGGGCCCTTTAAGAGGAACTGCCTGGGGCTCTAGCAGCCGCACCCACCCTCAGCCTCAGTTCCCACTGGTTTTTCCAGCCAGAAGTAATGGGGACTTCTCTTCCTGGCACCGGAATCTTGAGCTGGAAGCCTGGTGTGGGACGGGGACCCCTCACTCCTCAGGGAGGACCTTCCCAGCCGAGGTGTCCCTCCTGATTTTTATCTGCACAGGTGGGTGTGGGACCAGCCAGTCTGCCCCTCCGCCCCTCCTACCACTCTTGGTGTGGCTGCTTCTTTAATTTCGTAGTTGTAGGACTTCCATTCAGCTCAATTTCAGGTGGTTCTGAATGATGGTTGTTCTGTAGTTTAGTTGTAATTTTGATGTGGTTGTGGAAGGAGGCAATACCATGTTTACCTATGCCGCCATCTTGACCGGAAGTCTTACTGTAGTTTTTTAGTGGGATCTCATAGGCTTGCCGTATTTTGGAACTTGGACTTAGCTATTTACCTCATGTTTCTATAAATAAATAAAAACTTTCTTCATAAGTGATACATTGATTGTTCAAAATTGAAAGGTACAGAATGATGAACAGTAAAATTTCTATATCACCTTTGCCCATCAGTCATCCAAATCTACTGGTGACTACTATTACACTATTTTTTGGTATATTCTTCCATATTTGTACTTTACATATATGTTTAGCTGTATTATTTTTCTCTCCTCCCTCAGAATATGGTACAGTACTGTATATAATTCTGTGCTATATCTTTTTTTGTTTGTTAATCTTCACCTGAGGATATTTTTCCATTTATTTATTTTTCTTTTTTTAGAGAGACTGGAAGGGAGGGGGGAGGGAGAGAGAGAGAGAGAGAGAGAGAGAGAGAGACAGAGAGACAGAGAGACAGAGACATGTGAGAGAGACACATTGATTGGTTGCCTCCTGCATGACCTCAATGGGGGCTGGGGATTGAACCTGCAACCCAGGTACATGCCTTTGACTGGGAATCGAACCTGCGACCCACCCGTCAGTCCCTGGGCTGATGCTCTAGCTGCTTAGCCAAACTGGCCAGGGCTGTACTATGTCTTTTTTACTTAACAAAATATCTTCAAGATCTGTCATTCCATATTTATATATTAAGAGCATTCTCATTTTTTCCAATGGCTGCTTTTATTTTTACCCATTTTCACTGAGACATACTGTTGGTTTATATCTTTCCTATTATAGACAATCCTTTAGTGTACTTTGTAATTTTGTTTGACTGCCAAATTGCCCTTGTTGTATTATTTTATGCTGCACTAATAATGTTTGAGAACCCTCACAGCAAGGATGTTATCTTACTTTTTGATGTTTTCCAATCCAAGTTAAAAAAAATGGTGTTTTAGTATAGCTTAGTTTTGCATCTTTCTTTTGAGTGAGGTTTAGCATGTTTTGATCTGTTTAAACTGTTATGTAATTTTTCTGTGAACTGGGATTTGCTCATTAGCCCCTTTTTTAGTCATTTGTTGGAACTCTTTATTTATTAGGTAGGTCAGACCTTTAATAGGTTTTGAGTTAAACAAAAACTGATGTTGGAGTAGAAGTTGCTTCATTTCTAATTGAGTTAAAAACATTCCAGTAACCATTGTAAGCTGAAGGCCAGAGTTGTACACTGGATAGCCTGTCTACTTGAGTTCTTTTGCCAGTCCAGCAGAATTTTAGGGCCAGCATTTTTGGAGGAGTTTATTGAGATGACATGAGTTTTCAAAATAAATATATTTCAGATAGTCTCCAAGGGATGGTAGGTTGCTCAAGAAATAACATTAATTCATCTTCCACATTTATTTTTTTCAGACAAGCTTGAGAAGCATTGTTTTAAAATCTTTCATAGATGTGTGTTAAAAAGCCTATCACAGCAAATTTTATTCATTATAAAATGTAGATGTTCTTATTTTTTATTTATGAAAATATGTATCTGATGACAGTCAGAGTAACCTGAAGTTTAATAACCCATACTGCTTGGTTGTGTTTTTATTTTAACTGAAGCTCTTAATTTTTGAAAGCCTGAGTTTTTACTCAACCAATTTTTATGGGGATTAGTGGACCCAAGCTCATTTAATGGCTAGATCAGCCATGATGGCCTGTATAGGCTGGCAGATGAACCATAATCATTTAAATTCAACTGACACATGAATAAATAGAAACCTATCTCGGAAAAATAACCAAAGTGAAATAAAGGTAATTGAGGCAGATCCTTGTGAAGTCTTTAGAAGAAAATCCATCCTTAGAAAGACAGGCACTACCACAAAACAAAAACAAAAACAGGCATTTAAATTCACTGTTTATTTGATGGGCTAAGCACTCTTTTGTAATAAAAATTGTTTCCCTGTGTTTATGAACATATGTAAACATTTTAATACAACAGCATATACCATTTGTCCTTTAAATTAAATGTTATATAATAAAAGTTAAATGGATTCCTTTTTTTGTTCATCCTCACCCAAGGATATTTTTCCATTGAATTTTTTTTTTTTTTTTTTTTTAGATAGAGTGGAAGGCAGGGAGGAGAGAGAGAGAGAAAAACATTGATGTGAGAGAGACGCATTGATGGTTGCCTCCTGCATGACCCTGACCTGGGCCAGGGATCGAACTTGCAACCCGGGTACATGCCCTTGACTGGGGAATTGAACCCATGACTCTTTGGTCCATGGGCAAATGCTCTAACTGCTGACCCAAGCCAGCCAGGGCTAAATGGACTCTTTTAAACAAGAATTAAAGCAAGTTAAAGTACAATATTGCAGTGCATCTCAGACCATCTCTGGTGTAAAGGACCAGCTTGAAAAAATTTTCAGTTCATTGGTGCCCATTTCTTTTATAAAATACAAAACCAAAACCAAAGCAAAACCAAAACAAAACTGAAATATGGAACAGTGAATGAAAGATAAAAATAACAGCTCAAGTTTTTATTAGATTTAGCAGATAAAATTGTTTCAAAAATATAACTATAAATAAGACATGAGGAAATAGAAATTAAAACTACATTTTTTATTGAAAATGTGTATATAAAGCAATTAATATACTAATAAAATAATTTATTTCAGACTGATAACACTGATATGCAGACCACACTTGGAGTAACATTGCTTTTTTGGACTAGGCAGCTAAGTCACTTTTTTTAAATTTATTTTTTTATTTTTGACAGTATTATTGATGTTGCTCATTTTCTCCCCTCTGCCTCCCTGCACCTAGGCCCCACTGCACCCCAGGCCTTCACTTTACTATTATCTGTGTCCATGGGCTATGCATATATGCATATAAATTTTTTGGTTAATCTCTTCCTGTCCCCAACCCCCACACTCGTTTCCTCTGATCTCTGTCATTCTGTTCCATGCTTCCATGTCTCTGTACCTATTTTGTTCGTCAGTTTATTTTGTTCATTAGATTCTAGGTGAAATCATGACATTTGTCTTTCTCTGATCGACTTATTTTGCTTAGCATAATAATCTCCATCCATGCTGTCGCAAAGGGGTAAGAGATTTTTCTCTTTTACAGCCCCATAGTATTCCATTGTGTAAATGTACCACAGCTTTTTATCAACTCATTTACTGATAGGCACTTGGGCTGTTTCCAGATCTTAACTATTGTAAATAACACTGCTGTGAATATAGGGGTACATATATTATTTCTGATTGGTGTTTCAGGATTCTTAGAATATATTCCCATAAGTGGGATGGCTGGATCAAATGGCAGTTCCATTTTTTTTTTTTTCCTTTTTTTTTTTGTTCAGATAGAGTGGGAGGGAGAGAGAGTAAGAGAGAGAGAGAGAGAGAGACATCGACATGAAAGGGACACATCTAGTGGCTGCCTCCTGCACGACCAACCAGGGCCAGGGACAAACTGCAACCGAGGTACGTGCCCTTAGCGGGAACCGAATCCAGGTCTCTCTGGACCTCAGGCCGACGCTCTAACCGCTGAGCCAAACTGGCCAGGGCCCATTTTTAATTTTTTGAGAAACTCCATTCTGTCTTCCACAATGGCTGCGCTAGTCTACATTCCCACCAGCTGTGTACAAAGGTTCCCTTTTCCCCACATCCTCGCCAGCACTTGTTTGTTGATTTATTGATTGTAGCCATTCTGGCAGACTTGAGGTGATACCTCATAGTCATTTTAATTTGCAGCTCTCTATGATTAGTGACGTTGAACAGTTTTTCATATGTCTCCTGGCCGTCTAGTCTATTCAGGTCCTTTGCCCATTTTTTTAAAAAAAATATTTTTATTAATTTGTTTTTGTTACAGATGTTTCTCCTTTTTCCCCCATTGACACCCTCCTCCCTATCTCCCCCACCCCTTCCCCAGCTTTGTTGTCTATGTTCTTTGGTTATGCATACATGCATATAAATTCTGTAGTTTATCTCTTCCCCCTCAACACCCCCTCTTCTGGGGCTTGTCAGTCTGTATCATACCTCTATGTCTCTGGGTCAGTTTTGTTCATCAGTTTGTTTAGTTCATTATATTCCACAAATAAGTGAGATCATGTGATATTTGTCTTTCTCTGCTTGGCTTGTTTCGCTTAGCATAATACTCTCCAGTTCCCTCCATGTCATCGCAAATGATAAGAGATCTTTCTTTCTTACAGCTGCATAGTATTCCATTGTGTACATGTACTACAGCTTTTTTATCCATTCATCTACTGATGGACTGTTGGGTTGTTTCCAGATCTTAGCTATTGTAAATAGTGCTGCTATGAACACGGGGGTACATATATTCTTTCTGATTGGTGTTTCAGGCTTCTTAGGGTATACTCTTAGAAGTGGGATCACTGGGTCAAATGGCAGTTCAATTTTTAACTTTTTGAGGAAACACCATGTTGTTTTCCATAGTGGCTGCACCAGTCTGCATTCCCACCAGCAGTGTACTAGAGTCCTCTTTTCTCCACACTCTCACCAGCACTTGTTGTTTGATGATTTGTTGATGGTGGCCATTCTGACAGGTGTGAAGTGATACCTCATTGTTGTTTTAATGTGCATCTCTCTGATGATTAGTGATGATGAGCATTTTTTCATATGTCTTTTGGCCATTTGTATGTCCTGTTTGGAGAGGTGTCTATTTAGGTCCTCTGCCCATTTTTAATTGGGTTCTTTGTCTTCCTTTTGTTGAGTTTTATGAGTACTCTATATATTTTGGAAATTAATCCTTTATCTGATGTATCATTGGCAATTATGGTCTCCCATATGGTGGGTTCCCTTTCCATTTTGATGATTGTTTCTTTTGCTGTGCAGAAGCTTTTTAGTTTGATGTAGTCCCATGTGTTCATTTTTTGCTTTGTTTCTCTCGCCATAGATGTGTCATCAGTGAATATGCTGCTGTGTATGATGTCTGAAATTTTGTTGCCTACATTTTCTTCTAGGATTTTTATGGATTTATGAGTTACATTTAAGTATTTTATCCATTTTGAATTTATTCTTGTATATGGTGTAAGTTGGTGGTCTAGCTTCATTTTTTTTGCAAGTAGCTGTCCAATTTTCCCAACACCGTTTGTTGCAGAGACTGTCTTGACTCCACTGTATGCTCTTGTCACCTTTGTCAAATATTAATTGAGCATATCGTCTTGGGTCAATTTCTGGGTTCTCGGTTCTGTTCCATTGATCTATCTGTCTGTTCTTGTGCCAGTACCAGGCTGTTTTGATTACAGTGGCTTTGTAGTATAACCTGATATCTGGTAATGTGATCCCTCCTACTTTGTTCTTTTTTTTCAAGATTACTGTGGCTATTCCGGGTCTTTTTTGGTTCCATATAAACTTTTGGAGTGTTTGTTCTAGTTCTGTGAAATATGTCGTTGGTATTTTGATGGGGATTGCATTGAATCTATAGATTGCTTTGGGTAGTATGGACATTTTAATGATGCTAATTCTTCCAATCTATGAACAAGGTATGTGCTTCCACTTTTTTATATCTTCCTCTATTTCTTTTTTCAATGACCTGTAGTTTTCTGTGAAGAGGTTCTTTATTTCTTTGGTTAAGTTTATTCCTACGTATCTTAGTTTTTTTGCTGTGATGGTAAATGGTATTGTTTTTTTAGTTTCTCTTTCTGTGAGTTCATCATTGGTGTATAAGAATGTCGTCAATTTCTTGACATTAATTTTGTATCCTGCTACTATGCCAAATTGATTTATTAACTCTAGTAGATTTTTTTTTTTTTTTTATCCTCACCCGAGGACATTTTTTCATTTTTTGTTCAGATAGAGTGAGAGGGAGAGGGAGAGAGAGAGAAACATCGATGTGAAAGGGACACATTGAGTGGCTGCCACCGGCACAACCCAACCAGGGCCGGGGACAAACTGCAACCGACGTACGTGCCCTTAGCGGGAACCGAACCTGGGTCTCTCTGGACCGCAGGCCAACGCTCTAACTGCTGAGCCAAACTGGCCAGAGCTCTAGTAGATTTTTGATGGAGTCTTTAGGGTTTTCTATGTACAATATCATGTCATCTGCAAATAATGACAGTTTCACTTCTTCCTTTCCAATTTGGATCCCTTTTATTTTTTCTTCCTGTCTAATTGCTGTGGCTAAGACTTCCAGTACTATGTTGAATAAGAGTGGCGAAAATGGGCATCCCTGTCTTGTTCCTGTTCTTAAGGGGAATGCTTTTAGTTTTTGCCCATTGAGTATGATGTTGGATGTAGGTTTTTACATTTTTTTTTTTATCCTCACCCGAGGACATTTTTTGTTCAGATAGAGTGGGAAGGAGAGAGAAGAAGAGAGAGAGAGAG
Source organism: Tadarida brasiliensis (assembly GCA_030848825.1). Lineage (NCBI taxonomy): Eukaryota > Metazoa > Chordata > Mammalia > Chiroptera > Molossidae > Tadarida > Tadarida brasiliensis. Next base: position 35,123,694 of record CM061261.1, on the reverse strand, counting down.
AGAGAGAGAGAGAGAGAGAGAGAGAGAGAGAGAGAGAGGGAGAGGGAGAGAGAGGGAGAGAGAGGGAGAGAGAGAGACATCGACATGAAAGGGACACATCAAGTGGCTGCCTCCCGCACGACCAACCAGGGCCGGGGACAAATTGCAACCGAGGTACGTGCCCTTAGCGGGAACCGAACCCAGGTCTCTCTGGACCGCAGGCCGACACTCTAACTGCTGAGCCAAACCGGCCAGGCCTGTAGGTTTTTAATATATGGCTTTTATTATGTTGAGATATGATCCCTCTATTCCCACATTGCTGAGCGTTTTTATCAGAAATGGGTGCTGTATTTTGTCGAATGCTCTTTCAGCATCTATTGATATGATCATATGGTTTTTATCTTTCATTTTGTTTATGTGGTGTATCACATTTATTGATTTGCGAATATTGTACCATTCTTGCATCCCTGGAATGAATCCCACTTGGGAATAATTTTTTTGATGTGTTGCTGGATCCAATTTGCTAATATTTTGTTAAGGATTTTGGCATCTCTGTTCATCAGGGATATTGGCCTGTAGTTTTCTTTCTTTGTAGTGTCTTTGTCCGGTTTTGGAATTAGGATTATGCTGGCCTCATAAAATGAGTTTTTGAGTGTTCCATCTTCTAGGATTTTTTGGAATAGGTTGAGGAGAATAGGTATTAGATCTTCTTTGAATGTTGGGTAAAACTCCCCTGTGAAGCCATCTGGGCCTGGGCTTTTGTTTGCTGGGAGTTTCTTAATTACATCTTCAATTTCCTTTGTTGTTATTGGTCTGTTCAAGTTTTCTGTCTCTTCCTGGTTCAGTTTTGGGAGGCTGTGTGTTTCTAGAAATTTGTCCATATTTCCTAGATTGTCCAACTTGTTGGTGTATAATTGTTCATAGTATGTTTTGATGATCCTTTGTATTTCTGTGGTGTCAGTTGTTACTTCTCCTCTTTCGTTTCTGATTTTGTTTATGTGGTTTCTCTCTTTTTGTTTCTTGGTGAGTCTGGCTGAACGTCCATCGATCTTGTTTATCTTTTCAGAGAACCAGCTTTTTGTTTCATTGATCTTTTGAATTGTTTTTTTTGCTCTCTATGTTGTTTATTTCTGCTCTGATCTTTACTATATCCTTCCTCCTACTAGCTCTGGGTTTTTCTTTTTGTTTACTTTCCAGTTCTTTAAGTTGTAGGGTTAGAAAGTCAATTAGGACTTTTTCTTGTTTCTTGAGGTAGGCCTGTAGTGCTATGAACTTCCCTCTCAGGACTGCTTTCGCTGTGTGTCATAGATTTTGTGTTGTTGTGTGTTCATTTTCATTGGTTTCCAGGAAGTTTTCATTTCTTCCTTGATGTTGTTAGTAACCCATTCATTGTTTAATAACATGCTATTTAGCCTCCAAGTGTTTGAATGTTTTTGTGTGCTTTTATTGTAACTGAGTTCTAGTTTCATGCCACTGTGATCTGAGAAGATGCTTGATATGATTTCAATCTTCTTGAATTTGTAGAGACTTGCTTTGTGTCCTAACATGTGGTCTATTTTTGAGAATGTCCCATTTACACCTGAGAATAATGTATATTCTGCAGCTTTGGGGTGAAATGTTCTGTAAATATCAATGAAGTCCAACTCATCTAGTTTGTCTTGTAAGTACTCTATTTCCTTGTTAATTTTTTGTCTAGAAGATCTATCCAGTGGTATGTTAAAGTCACCCAGTATGATCATATTGCTATTGATCTCTCCCTTGAAGTCCTCCAGAAGTTTTTAAATATATTTTGGTGTTCCCGTATTTGGTGCATATATGTTTACCAGGGTTATATCCTCTTGTTGGATGATCCTTTTAATATTATGTAGTGACCTTATCTTTCTCTTATTATGGCCCTCGTTTTGAAGTCTATCTTGTCAGATATGAGTATTGCTACACCAGCTTCTTTTTTTCACTTCCATTTACTTGGAAAATTTTTTTCCATCCCTTCACTTTCATCCTGTGTGAGTCTTTTGTTGTGAGGTGGGTCTCTTGTAGACAGCATATATACTGGTCATGTTTTCTTATCCAATGAGCTACCCTATGTCTTTTGGTTGGAGCATTTAAGCCATTTACATTTAAGGTTATTACTGATAGACAGTTGTTAGTTGCCATTTTAATTTTATGCCTGTGTTCCTTTCTCTCTCTCTTCGTTTCTTCTTCTTACAACAGTCCCTTCAGCATTTCTTGCAGTGCTGGTTTGGTGGTGTAAATTGCTTTAGCTTTTTTTTTTTTTTTTTTTTTTTTTATCCGTGAAGCTCTTTTTTTCTCCTTCAATTTTGAATGATAGCCTTGCTGGATAGAGTAGTCTTGGATTCAGACCCTTTCCTTGCATTACTTTGTACACTTCATGCCACTCCCTTTTGGCCTGCAGCATTTCTATTGAGAAATCAGCTGACAGTCTAATGGGAGCTCCCTTGTAGGTAACTTTCTGTCTCTCTCTTGCTTCCTTTAAGATTCTTTCTTTGTCTTTAATATTTGCCATTTTTATTGTGATGTGTCTAGCTGTGGGTCTTCTGGGGTTCATCTTGCTTGGAACTCTCTGTGTTTCCTGGACTTGTGTGACTTTTTCCTTTACCAGTTAGGGAAGTTTTCTGTCATTATTTCTTCAAACAGGTTCTCTATTCGTTTCTCTGATTCTTCTCCTTCCGGTATCCCTATAATGCTAATGTTGTTACGTTTTGTATTGTCCCACAGCTCCCTTAAACTCTCCTCCTGCTTTTTAAACTTTTTTTTCCATTTGCTGCTCTATTTGTGTGTTTTTCTCTACCTTGTCTTCTAAGTCACTGATTCGGTCTTCAGCTTCTTCTAATCTACTATTGAATCCTTCTAAGGTATTTTTCATAACAGCTATGTCATTCTTTATTTCCTCTTGATTTTATGCATAGCTTCTACCTCTTTATGCGTAGCTTCTACCTCTTTTTTTAAAGGTGAAGTAGTTCCCAGTGAGCTCTTCATAATTCTTATTAAGTTGCTTGTAGTTCTCACCAAGTTGTTTGAGCACCCTTAAAATCTTTGCTTTGAATTCTTTATCTGACAGGTTGCTTTCTTCCATTTCCTGTAGTCCCTTTTCTAGTGACTCTTCTTTTTCTTTCCTTTGGGTGTTGTTTCTTTGTCTCCCCATTTTAGCTGTCTGGTAGCTCTAGACCTGGTGGGAATGTTTGGATGTGTAGGCAGCTCAGTGTATATAAAATAAGGTTACTGTGCCTCCCATACTGTTCTGTTGTTTTTTGCCTCTTGCCTGCTGTGGATCCTGGAGGATTGACTACTGGGGGCTGGTATTGGTGTGTCCTGGTAGGTGCTGCTGCTTGATTGCATGGGCCCCTCTGAAGCTGTGTTCCCAGCTGGTTGCTGGTGCCACCTGTTGCTGTATTGCTCAGGCCCTGCTGGAGTCGCACTCCTTGCCTGCACCTTGGGCAGCTGAGTCACACAGGTCCCTCTGGATCCCCGGCTCTGCACCACTCTTGTGGGCCACTGGGTCGCACAGGTTCCTCTGGATCCCTGGCTCCAGACCACTCTTGTGGGCAGCTGGGTCACACAGGTCCCTCTGGATCCCTGGCTTCTCACTGCTCTTATGGGCCACTGGGTCGCACAGGCCCCTATGGATCCCCAGCTCACCACTGCTCTTGTGGGCAGCTGTGTTGCACAGGCCTGGATGGAGCCCCAGGTCCCGCTGCTTGTGGCTGGGGAGTGCTGCTGCTCAGTGGAGCTCATCTCCTGCTCAGCCTTTGCTGTAGTTCTGGGGGATGGTTCTCTGCTGCTGGTCTGTGCTTCTGTTGCCTGGGGATGGATGTCTGCTCCCCAGCCTCTGTTGCTGGGGTATATCTCAACTCTGATAAGGTTGCTACTGTGGGGGATGGTGCTGGGCTCCTGGCCGTTTGCATTTTCCACAACCGGCAACTTGACAGCTCCACTACTGTGCATTGGTCTGTGTTGACCCAGGGTGTCCACTGGTCCGATGGTGCCAGGTGCACTGGTGGGCTCAGGTTGCTAGGCCCTAGCTGCTCCCACTGCCTCCTCCCAGGGAATACCTGGGATCTTCCAAAATGGTGGGACCTCCCCATGGCACAGGGGGAAGCGCCCTGAAGAGCCGCTTACTGTGGTAGCCGGCTGCTCCCAGTCCACAGCACAGGAACTTTCTGATCCGCCGTGTCTCTGCACTGCACGAGTTTGGTCGTCCACATTCACATCCACTCACACTCTCTCACACATTCGTTCACTCTCTCACACACTCACCCTCCCTCCAGTCCTGCCCGCCGCCATCTTTCCTATTCTCCTTTGCCCATTTTTTAATTGGATGATTTTCTTCATTTTATTGAGTTGTATAAGTTCTTTATATATTTTCGAAATTAACCCCTTATCATATGTATCATTGGTGAATATGTTCTCCCATACAGTGTGTTCCATTTTCATTTTGATGCTGGTTTCTTTCTATGTAGAAGATATATATTTTAAAAAAATATGTCTCCATTGATTTCAGGAGAGGAAAGGAGAGGGAGAGAGAGATACAGAAACATCTATGAGAGAGAAACATGTGCCTTGACTGGGAATTGAATTGGCAACCTCCCAGTGCATGTGACAATACCCAACCAACTGAGCCACACTGCTCAGGCTGCAGAAGCTTTATAGTTTGATGTAGTCCCATTTGTTTATTCTTTCCTTTTTGTCTCTTGCCCTAGGAGATGTATCAGCGAAAATCCTGCTATGTGAGATGTCTGAGATTTTACTACCTATATATATTTTTTAGGATTTTTATAGTTTCACGACTTAAATTTAAGTCTTCTATCCATTTTAAGTTTATTCTTGTCTATGGTTTAAGTTGGTGGTCTAGTTCCATTTTTTTTGCATATACTTATCTGGTTTTCCCGACAGCATTTATTAAAGAGACTATCTTTACTCCACTGTATGCTCTTGCCTCCTGTGTCAAATAGTAATTGACCATAATGGCATGAGTCGATTTCTGGGATCTCTGTCATGTTCCATTAATCTGTATGCCTGTTCTTGTGCCAGTACCAGGCTGTTTTGATTACAGTGGCTTTGTAGTATAATTTGATATCTGGTATTGTGATCCCTCCAATTTAGTTCTTCTTTCTCAAGATTGCTGCAGCTATATGGGGTCATTTTTGGTTCCATATGCATTTTTGGAATGTTTGTTCTAGATCTGTGAAATATGCCAATGGTGTTTTAATAGGGATTGTGTTGAATCTATAGATTGCTTTTGGTAGTATGGACATTAAAATGATGTTAATTTTTCAAACCCATGAACACGAGAAATGCTTCCACTTTTTTGTGTCTTCCTCTGTTTCTTTTTTCAATGTCCTATAGTTTTCCAAGTACAGTCTTCTACATCCTCATTTAAGTTTGTTCCTAGGTATCATATTTTTTTTGTTGCAATGGTAAATGGGATTTCTTTTTTTTAGTTTCTCTTTTTGGGAGTTCATTATTCATGTATAAAAATGTCATTGATTTCTGGATGTTAATTTCATCCTGCTACTTTGCCAAATTCATTTATTAAATCTAGTAATTTTGTGGTGGAATCTTTAGGGTTTTCTATGTCAATATCATGTCATCTGTGAATAATGACAGTTTTATTTCCTCCTTTCCAATTTGGATGTCTTTTATTTTTTCTTCTTGTCTGATCTCTGTGGCTGGGACTTCCAGTACTATGTTGAATAAGAATGGTAAAAGTGGACAACCTTGTCTTGTTCATGTTCTTAAGGGAAACTCCTTTAGTTTTTGCCCATTGAGTATAGTGTTGGCTGTAGGTTAGTCATATATGGCCTTTATCATGTTGAGGTATGATACCTCTATTTCCACTTTGCTTAAGAGTTTTTATCAAAAATAGGGTGCTGGATTCTGTGGAATGCTGTTTCTGTTTCTATTGATATGTAATCATGTAACTTTTATCCTTCATTGTATTTACATGATATATCACATTTATTGATTTGTGAATATTGTACCAGCCTTGCATCCCTAGGATAAATCCCACTTGGTCATGGTGTATGATCTTTTAAATGTAATGCTGGATCCCATTTGCTAATATTTTGTTGAGGATTTTAGCACTTATGTTCATCAGGGATATTGGCCTATAATTTTCTTTCCTTGTAGTGTCTTTATCTGGTTTTGGAATTAGGATAATGCTGGCCTCAAATAAAGAACTTGGAAGTCCTCTCTCTTCTTGAATTTTTTGGAATAGTTTTGAGGAGGATAGGTGTTATTTCTTCTTTGAATGTTTGGTAGAACTCCCCTGTGAAGCTGTCTGGTCCAGGACTTACGTTTGCTGGGTGTTTTTTTGATAACGGCTTCAATTTCATTAGTTGTTATTGGCCTATTCAGGTTTTCTGATTCCTCCTGATTGGGAGAGTTGTGGTAGATTGTATGTTTGCAGGAATTTGTCCATTTCACCCAGGTTGTCCAATTTGTGGTCATATAGATGTTCATAGTATTTTCTTACAATCCTTTGTATTTATGTGTTGTCAGTTGTTACTTTGCCTTTTTCATTTCAGATTTTATTAATTTATGTCCTCTCTCTTTATTTCCTGAAGAGTCTGGCTAAACGGTTCATCCATCTCGTTTATCTTATCAAAGAAACAGCTCTTGGTTTCATTGATTTTTTTCTATTGCTTTCTTTAGTCTCTATGCCATTTACTTCCACTGTGATCTTTATTTTTTCCTTCCTTCTACTTTCTAAGGGCTTTTCTTGTTCTATTTCTAATTCTTTTAGTAGTAAGGTTAGATAGTTTCTTAGAGCTTTTTCTTTCTTTTTTTTTTTTTTTTTATCTTCACCTGAGGACATTTTTCCATTTTTTGTTCAGATAGAGTGGGAGGGAGCGAGAGGAAGAGAGAAACATTGACGTGAAAGGGACACATCGAGTGGCTGCCTCCCACACGACCCAACCGGGGCTAGGGACAAACTGCAACTGAGGTACGTGCCCTTAGCGGGAACCGAACCCGGGTCTTTCTGGACCACAGGCCGATGCTCTAACCGCTGAGCCAAACCGGCCAGGGCTTAGAGCTTTTTCTTGTTTCTTGAGGTAGGCCTGTAATGCTATGATCGTCCCTCTGAGGACTGCTTTCACTGTGTCCCGTAGATTTTGGGTTGTTGTGGGTTCATTTTCATTTGTTTCCAGGATGTTTTTGATTTCTTCCTTGATTTCACTGGTAACCCATTCATTGTCTAATAACATGGTATTTAGCTCCCATGTGTTTGAGTGTCTTTGAGTGTTTTTATTATGGTTGATTTCTAGTTTCATGCTGTTGTGATCTGAGAAGATGCTTGACATGATTTCAGTCTTCTTGAATTTCTAAGACTTATTTTGTGTCCTAATATGTGGTCTGTCTTTGAGAATGTCCCATGTGCACTTGAGAAGAATATATATTCTGCAACTTTGGGATGAAATTTTCTGTAAATATCAATTAAGTCCATGTGATCTAGTGTATTGTTTAAGGTCATTGTTTCGTTGTTAATTTTTTGTCTGGAAGATCTATCCAGTGATGTCAGTGGGGTGTTAAGGGCCCGTACTATGACAGTTTTGCTGCCTATCTCTCTCTTAGAGTCCTTCAGGAGTTTTAAAATATATTTTGGTGTTCCTATATTGGGTACATATATGTTTACTGGGGTTATGTCCTCTTGTTGGATTGATCCATTTAGTGTTTTGTAGTGACCTTCTTTGTTTCTTATAGCCTTTATTTAAAAGTCTATTTAGTCAGAAGTAAATATTGCTACCACAGTTTATTTTTTCATTTCCATTTGCCTGGAAAAGTTTTCTATCCCTTCTTTTTCATCCTGTGTGTTTTTGTTCTGAGATTGGTCTCTTGTAGACAGCATATATATGGTCATGTTTTCTTATCCATTCAACAACACTATGTCTTTTGATTGGACTGCATAATCCATTTACACTTAAGATTATTATTGTAGGTACTTATTTATTGCCATTTTAATTCTTTATGCCCATATCTTCTCTCTTTCTCTATTTCTTCTTCTTCTTACAACAATCCCTTTAGCATTTCTTAAAATGCTCCTTTGGTGGTAATACACTACTTTAGCCTTTTTTTGTTTGTTCTGGGAATCTCTTCATTTCACCTTCAATTTTGAATGATATCCTTGCTGGATAAAATAGTCTTGGTTTCAGATCCTTGCTTTTCATTACTTTGAATACTGCATGTCATTCCCTTCCGGCCTGTAGTGTTTCTGTTGAAAAACGAACTGATAGCCTTATGGGAGCTCCCTCTTAGGTAACTGACTGTTTCTCTCTTGCTGCCCTTTAGATTCTCTCATTGTCTTTAACATTTTCCATTTTAATTATCATGTTTCTCGGTGTTGGTTTCTTTGTGTTCTTTTTGATTGGGACTCTTTATGCTTCCTGAGCTTGTGTGAATTTTTCCTTCACAGTTAGGGAAATTTTCTGTCATGATTTTTTCAAATAGGTTCTCTATCCCTTTCTCACTTTCTTCTCCCTTTGTAACCCCTATGATGTGGATGTTGTTCCATTTCATATTGTTCCAAATTTCCCTCAAAATCTCTTCATGCTTTTTCACTGTTTTCTTTTCTGCTCTAATTGAGTGCTTTTTTTCTACCTTGTCTTCTAAATCATTGGTTCAATGCTCTCCTTCATCAAGCCTTCTTTTATCTTTTAATTCCTTCCAGTATATGCTTGATGTCAGATATATTATTATTCTTTTCTGACTGGTTTTTATTCATGGTTTTATGTCTTTTTTCATGATGATGTAATTCCCACTAGGTTCCTTATAGTTCCTATTAAGTTCCTTGTTCTCACTAAGTTTCTTGAGCATCCTATAACCATTACTCTGAACTCTGTGTCTGACATATTGCTTACCTCCATCTCATTTAGGTACTTTTCTGGAGATTCATTCCTCCATTTCTTTCATTTGGAGGTTATTTCTTTGTGTACCCATTTTAGTTTTCTGTGTGTTTGTTTCTATGTATTAGATATCACTGCTATGACTCCCCATCTTTGTGGGGTAGTTTTTTGTAGTAAATGTCCTGTAGGACCCAATGGTGTGGTCTTGAATTCCTGAGCTGGATACTCTAGGAGTGATCCTTTTGTGAGTTATTTGGGCTCTCTTGTTGTAATTGGTTCTTTTTTTTTTTTTTTAATTTAAAATATGGTTTCTTGCTTTTTTTTTATAACTTATTTTATTATTAATTTGTTTTTGTTACAGATGTTTTTTCTTTTTTTCCCCCATTGACACCCTCCTCCCCCTCCCCTTCTCCACCTCCCCATCCCTGTTGTCCATGTCCATTGGTTATGCACCCATGCACATAGGCTCTGTGATTTATCTCTTTCCACCGCCTACCCCCCTCCTCTGAGGCCCGTCATCCCATACTCCACCCTCCATGTCTCTGGGTCAATTTCGTTGTTCAGTTTGCTCAGTTCTCCTGTGTGTTGCCGGCTTCCTCCGTTGGTGTGGGGGTCGCCCGGCTCCCACGCTCCACCTGGGTTCCCCCGTGGTGTGGGGGGAGGTCGCCGGCTCCCCTGGGTAATTGGTTCTTGATTGTTGTCCCGTTTGTGGGTGGGATCTTCTTTAAGGCTGGCTGACTGTAAGGCTCAACCCCAATAACATCATGTGAGCTGTTGTACAGGTGCAGTCTCGTGGTGGTTTCTGCCCTTCCTTGTTTAAAGCCTCTTCTTCAGCCAGTCTTCAGGTGGCAATTCAGGGTGAATCCAGACTTTCCTTTCTTATCTTCCTAAATGTGTCCAGGCTGTATGTGGCAGCTCTGGACAGTCAGCTAAGTCACTCTTTATGGTACTATTTATGTTTTATATTGGAAAAGAAATAATTCTGCCCCTCCTCATTTCACACTTTAGAATAAGGTACAGATTTTTACATAATAGTGTTAATCTTGGTTTAAGTAGTTTCAATCACCTTACTCATGTATTTTCTTCAATATCTGTGTTTATGTTTAAAGGATCAATTTTTCCTTGGTATGAAATGTGTTCTGCCTTTGTTATTATTAAGCCAACATTGCTAGAAACTTGTGAGCTTGCAAGAAAAATGAGAAACTTTGTGGTATAAGTTGATTTTAATTATTTTATTAAATTTTATATTTCATTACTTATCTGTTGAGAACCTTAGAAATAATGCTTTCATAATAATTAACAAATATTTGCATAAGTGTTATTTTAATTTCTTGGTTTAGTCATATAATTTTGTTAGCATTTGTGTTTTACAGTTGAGCTATGGAGCATTAGACTATTTTTCTTCAGAAGTTCTTCACAGACAATGTGAATATATATGTTGCTTTATTTCTTTAAGCAGCAATCTATAGGTTGTAAATGTCCTTATGGTCCCCCAAAATTGTAATTATGTTGAGGTGATGGATGTGTAAACTAACCTTATTGTGGTAATCATTTTGCATTATATATGAGTATCAAACCATCATGTCGTACACTTTATTAATTTACATAATGTTACATGCCAATTATATTGTAGTAAAGCTGAAAATAAAAGTAAGCAGCAGTTTAGGCTTTATACTAAGGCTTGGTGGTGTTGCCAGCACTGCCTGTGATTCTAGAATGCCCCACAGATTATTAGCATTTGGTTTGGAGGGAGTAGAAAGTGATATTTAGGTTATATTGATGTTTTCTTTAATGTAGATAAAACGAAATAAAATATCTTTGGAGTCAGTATGAAGTCTTTTAACTTCTTTTGTTTATATGACTTCAGGCAAGTATTATCAGTGGACAGAGAGATTTAAATTTTAACCTTTTTATATTCTTTGTGTTACCAAATTAAATAACTTTAAAATTTTGTTTTTTGAAAGTTATCTTTATACTAATTTGTATAAATTATGTGCGTGTTAGTGCAAAGGAATGCATACCATCGTTGTCTGTTTTCCCTTAGGGTAATTCCTCTCCTGCAGTAACATTCGGATGGAAGTATGCACTTTTTCCAGTAGAAGATGGTAAACTTGGAGAATGACCATGGAGAAGGGGATGAGTTCTGGAGAAGGGCTGCCTTCCAGATCATCTCAGGTTTCAGCTGTTAAAATAACAGCCAAAGAGTTGGAAACAAAGCAGTCCCATAAAGAGAAGCGAGGGGGCTTTGTGTTGGTGCATGCAGGTAAGCTCTGAGTGAGTTGGAAGATGAAAATAATATTTATTTATTTTTTCTTGCCTTGAAGTACAATAAGAATTGAATTATACCTTGGGAGGAGGCGCAGTACCAGAGAGGAATTGGAACCAAAGAATTTAACTTCGATATAGTGAGCACCTCCCCTAATAACCCACTTGGAAGATCTTGTAATGATAGCTCTTCCTGTGTCTTCTTCACTCCCCTACCCAATTATTTACTTTTCTTTGTATAATAGATATATTTAGGTAGTGTTAAAACCAGACAAAGTAATTTTTTAAAATTTTGGTTTGTAGTTTTTAAAATAATGTGGCTGAAAAAATTTTATTGACCTTCATATTTGACTCTGGCCATCTTAGAGTATATTTATACAGTCTTAGAGCTAATTTGCCTTCTAAATATAATATGTGAGGAACCTTAAAGCCAGAGAGATTGAATGGTTTCAGCCACATGGCTAGTTCCTGCTAGAGCCAGGTTGAGAAACCTATAAGTGGGTCCTTAAGTCCCAGTCTAATGCTCTTGGCAATATATCAGCCTATAATCTCTACTTCAGAGGACAACAAGGACAGATACTGAAATTTAAGCCTTGGGTCCCTCATCATTGACATTATTTAAATTTCTCATTCAGTGTAGAGATTTTAATGCTGCTGGGTTTTTGTTGTTGTTGTTGTTTTTTTTTTCTTTTTAGTCATTTGAGTATTAAGATTATTGATTTTTCCCAGATCTGTATGCTACCTATACCATTTACCTAATGTTAAAAAATTAAACAGTTTTTTAACTTAAAATTTTAATTTGTTTTTCTTCATTGATTTTAGAGAGAGAGGAAGGGAGAAGGAGAGAGAGATAGAAACATTGATGAGAGAGAACATCGATTGGCCGCCTCCTGCATGCCCCACACTGGGGATTTGGCCCATAACCTGGGCATGTGCCCTGAACGGGAATCAAACCAGTGACCTCTTGGTGCATGGGTTGATGCTCTACCATTGAGCCACACCAGTCAGGCATTTACCTTAAAATTTTAAAGATGAAACTTATCTCGACTGAAAAGGAATGTCAGTATCACTTTCATGAAGAGAAAATAAGTTTAAATCAGTGCAAACAAAATGGTATAATTAAATTTTAGCTACATCCTATTGAATGTTAGTGATTTAGATTCTAAGCTTACCTTTCCTTTGTTAAATAGAGGAATTAGCAAGTGTTAACCAGATAATAAAGATATACTGGAGCCATGTTGAGACTTTTCCCTATTCTAAGCAGAAAGATTTATGTGTTATCCATACACTAAAGTTATCTCTTTGGCAATAGTGTCCCATGCTTTGGGAAATACTGTTGGAAGATTGGGGCCCCGAGATCTAAGACAACAGACCTGAGATCAGATCTATTGGAGAACCGTAAAGAGAGGCCTATTAAATATTGGCACAGGTTCTATGAAGATCTCCTGAGAATCAGGATTAGAATTTAGGTGTATTATGGATTCTTTGGGTATCTTTTTTGCTCTCTTTGTCCCTTAACCATAGCTTCTTGGCCAATTCTTTCTCTGCCTTGAGAAAAGATGGGTTAAGTTTGTGTCAGTCTTCAGCCTCACATGAAGAACCATGAGGTTTAGAGATGTAATTCTTAACCTTCCTTATGTTGTACTCCTTTGGGGCTTTGGGACCCCAGGTGCGGATGGGGTACAGTGGGTGGGGTTCAGAACTTTGATTAGAAGCCTAATTATCACAACAGTTCAAGGACTCTTGTCTTGGTATCTTTCTTATTTAGATCATCCTCAAAACTCTAACTAAGCAAGTATTAACCTTTTTTAGGAAACAGATTTCAGAGCCATTCTCTTGAGAAAGTTGCTGGGTGTTTATTAAGAACCAACAGAATTCCTAATAGGCAGTTGTGACTATACCATCACTGAGGTTTCAGACACATCCTGAGCTTAAATTCCAGAAGGTGAGAGGATGTAAAGGTTTGGGTAGGAGTGGTAGTATTGGTGGTGCTTGTGGATAGGTGGACTGTAACACCCCTCAACTTCAAATGTTATTTAGAAACTAGTTTTGTAAAATTACCTTTAAGAGTTCTGGATTCCCAAATGGCAGGTGCTTTCTGAAGGTCAACAGAGAAGAACTTGAAGGGATTCTTTTCCCTGACACTGCCTGGGTTATCAAGTCCAGACTAAAAAACTCCTGATTTTGGAGAGAGGTTTTTCAAAAGGAGGAGAGGTGACCTTGGTGAGGCCTCTTTGGGGACATGAGCTATTTCTAGTGCCTCTCTCAGGAAAATAGTTTTAGAAAAAGAAGATAAGGCGTGGTATTTTTTATTTTTTTTTACGTGCCCCTAGCGGGAACCAAACCCGGGACTCTCTGGTCCGCAGACCAATGCTCCAACTGCTGAGCCAAACCGGCCAGGGCTGTAGTTTTTATTTTATTTATTTTTTTATTAATTTACTTTTGTTACAGATGTTTCTCCTTTTTTCCCCATTGACACCCTCCTCCCCGTCCCCCCAACCCATCCCCAGCTTTGTTGTCCATGTCCATAAGTTATGCATACATGTGCATAAGTTCTGTGGTTAAGGCGTGGTATTAAAAAGGCTTCTGGTGGAGGAAGAAGCTATTAGATTTTTAAAACTGCATACAGTTAAGAAAATAGTTTTATTGTCACTAGGAGAGCATCACTTTGTATGAAGTATTTATATACTATAAGCAAGGCCTATGGCATTTTAGTGAATACTAATAATTGGTTTGTTTGTTCCACTACAGGTGCAGGTTATCATTCGGAATCCAAAGCCAAGGAATATAAACATGTATGCAAACGAGCTTGTCAGAAGGTATGATAAAAGCATTCCAGTTTTGACCATAAAGGAGCTTTACCTTGAAATTCAAAATTTTAAGGTTTGATTTATAAGATAATCATTGGTTTGGACCACAAAATAATTTTGCTCATATTGTGAGGTCTTTTGTTTTGTTATGTTTTGTTTTGTTTTGTTTTTAATTCTCCAAAACATGCTTAGATCTTTCCCTTCCTTTCCCAGATTAAAGTCTGTATTTTGGAATTATGGGCACATAATCATATATCTTTTAATCTTTGCAAAGGCGTTGAGCTCTATAGAAAACAGCTCAAAGGCAGCCAATGTGTCTTTCTGTGAATGGAAGAAAAAAATACTAACAAATGAAAATGGGTGCTTTTCATAGGGAGATTATCCTGTAGGTTTTCTTCTGTTTTTCATCATGTAGTTTGTATCGTAGAAATTCATTGTCATTTCTAAGTTAGCTTTGCCCTTGTACTGAGTTGTACTTTTTTCCTCTTTGGTTTTTGAGGTTTTGCTAAATTGTTGACTACTTAATGTGGAATCAGGAATGGAATCAGAAGAAATAGTGTTTGTTTTTATTTTGATCCTGACTATATACTCTTGTAGGCAAACCCTTCATTTACTTTTATTTAAATAGAATGTTAATTGGATATTATATATCAAGTAAATGAATCTCTCAGCCCTTTAGATTTATACTTACATACCATTTAAAAGAAAGATTATACTTTACTAGAGATCCAACCTTTTTCCTCATGAATGAAATCCCATAAATAAATAGGAGTATTTTGTTATAGGGATTTTATTGTTTTTAAAAATATATATAATAAAGTGAAAAATTCTCTAGGCTCTTTTTATAATTTTTACCTTATTTTTCAAAATGTGAAATCTTTTCATTATCTGAAAAGAAAGGTTTTATTTATAATAGACAACTATAGTCCTAGAAACTTAATGCATTTGGAGTATATAATCAGCTTCCTAAATTTATACAATGGATGAACTTCTTAAAAGTTTAATGCAATTCTGTTTTTGAGCTTTCTCTTTATTGACTAATTTGGAGCTTTAATAGTTCTTTAGAGCTGACTGGTTTGGCTCAGCGGTTAGAGCATCAGACTCTGGACGGAAGGGTCTCAGGTTTGATTTCTTGTCAAGGGCACGTACCTGGGTTGCAGGTTTGATTCCCAGCCCTGGTCAGGGCATGTGTGGGAGGCAACCAATTGATGTGTCTCTCTCACATCGATGTTTCTTTCTCTCCCTCTCTTCCACTCTCTCTAAAAATCAATGGAAAAATATCCTCAGAAGAGTATTAACAACAACAAAAAAAGGAAAGAAATAGTTCATTTAGAAATCAGTCTTCCTTCTCTTTCTTTCCTGTCTGAATTTATACTCAAGAAGCAAGAGTGATTTTATAGACCTTTGCTCTCTGTAATTTATATTATAAAAGAGAATGTTTTGCTTATCTCACTATAAAATATGTTATAGTATCAAAAATGCTTTTATTAAATGTATGTTTCCATCTAAGAATTCTGAAAAGCCTTTGTGATTAGCAGTCACTGTTTTCTTAGAGGTGGGGAGAGTAGTAACAGTGGGAAGAGAAATTATTAGCTTAGTCTGAGCTTTAGTTATCTATATAAAATATGAATTGTTAAGATATTTAAACCAAACTGAATTTGTATAATGTTTATGGCTATTTGAATTGCCTTGTGATGAATGAAGTCCTTTTACTTACTAAATTCCTAGCACTTTGCATTTAGTGGCTAGATTTTTTTTTCCATCATCTTAATTTGAATAATATTAAGTGAACTATATCATAAATTATCCTGAATATGAATCAAAGTAGTTTATATCTTGAGGTATGGAATGGAAATAATTATCAATTTTTATTAACTCTAAATGTCTCATATACTTCTTTAAGCCTTTGGAAAGCTTTTGGGTATATTTAAGAAGGTGTGGTTTTACTTTTCTTTTTTTATTTAATTTATTAGGGTGACACTGGTTAACAAAATTATATGGAGTTCAGGTGCACAATTCTATAACACATCATCTGTACACTGTATTGTGTGTTCACTGCCCCAAGTCAAGTGTCTGTCCATCACCATTTATTCCCCCATACTTTCCTCCACACCCCCATCACAACACTGTTGTCTGCATCCATGAGTTTTTTCTCTTCTTTTTTGCTTAATCCCTGTACCCTCTCCAACCCCTTCTACCCCCCGACAGCTGTCAAACTGATCTCTATGAGTCTGTCTCTATTTTGCTTTTTAGTTCATTTTACTCATTAGATTCCATATATGAGTGAAATCATATGGTACTTGCCCTTCTCTGACTGGCTTGTTTCACTTAGCATAATAACCTCCTGGTCCATCCACGCTGTAGTAAAGGGTATGATTTCGTTCTTTCTTATGACTGAATAATATTCCATTGTGTAAGTGTTCCACAGCTCTTTTATCCACTAATCTACTGATGAACACTTGGGCTGCTTCCTAATCTTGGCTATTGTAAATAACAGTGCAGTGGATTTAGGGGTGCATATATTCTTTCGAATTAGTGTTTTGTGTTTCTTCGGATATATTTCCAGAAGTGGAATCTCTGTTTCAGAAAGCAGTTCCATTTTTAATTTTTTGAGTTAATTCCATTGCTTTTCGCAGTGGCTACCCCAGTCTGCATTCCCACCAATTCATGAGGGTTCCCTTTTCTCCATATTCTGGCCAACACTTGTTGTTTGTTGATTTATTGATAATAGCCATTCTGATAGGTGTGAGGTGATATCTCATTGTGGTTTCAATTTGCACTTCTCTGATAATTAGTGACGTTGGGCATATTTTTATATGTCTATTGGTAATCTGTATGTCCTCTTTGGAGAAGTGTCTATTCAGGTCCGTTGCCCATTTTTCAATTGGATTTTTTTTTTTTTTGGTGTTGAATTGTATAAGTTCTTTTTAAATTTTGCATATTAACCCCTTATCAAATGTATCATTGGCGAATATGGTCTCCCATTCAGTGGCTTGTCTTTTCAATTTGTTGATGGTTATCTTTACTGTGAAAAAACTTTTTAGTGTGATGTAGTCCCATTTGTTTATTTTTCCTTTTGTTTCCCTTGCCCAAGGAGATACATCAGAAAAAATATTACTACAAGAAATGTCTGATATTTTACTGTCTATGTTTTTGAGAAGTTGTGGTTTTACAATGAAGAATCTCTCCCCTTGGTTTCATAGGCAATTGAAAAGCTACAGGCTGGTGCTCTTGCGACAGATGCAGTGACTGCAGCTCTGGTGGAACTTGAGGTATTTCTTTTCTTTATGTTTTATTTAAAGTATTTGTGAATATGTGTGTTATTTTTTTTTAATTATTTAATTCTTCATTGATTTTTAGAGAGAGAGAAAGGGAGAAAGAGAGTTAGAAACATCGATGAAAGAGAACATTGATTGGGTGCCTCCTGCATGCCCCTCACTATGGATCGGGCCCACAACCTGTGCATGTGCTCTGACCAGGAATTGAACCGGTGACCTCTTGGTGCATGGTCGATGCTCAACCAGTGAGCCACATCGGTCGGGCTGTTTGTTATTCTTAAATGATGTGAAACTGTTGAGTTAATCAGCCATCAGTTATATGACCAGTGTTTACCAACAATATTAACAAAGTTGTGAAGAAGGTTGTGATATTGTTAGGTTGTTTTTTTGGGGGACTTCTCTAAGTAATATAAGAAAATTGGTTAAATTCCTTTTTCCCGTTTTGTGAGATTCATGAATATGAAAGTTACTAATTACTTAACGTTACTGGATACTTAAATTTCCTCCATATTTTTTGTAGCAAAATTCCTGAAGTTAACTCCCCCCAAAGTAATATATGTTTAGAAAAAAAAAATTCCAACTGTTTATAAGTGTCTAAAGTAGAAGGGAAAGTTTCCTTACCAACTTAATGATTCGATATATATTCTGAAGCTATGTTTGTGACGCATGTCTTGTCCAATGTGATTGTTAGGTTGGTGTCCAATTAACTGCAGACATTGAGGAATTCAGTGGGGAGGTGCTCAAGTTTGCTATAATTCTCTGTACTCCAGAGTGAGGGTCTCTCAACTCTCTTAGTATGGAACCTTGATGATGAGTTTATCCAGGGGATGAGGCCTTCAGAAGACCAACTTCTGCTGCTCAAACTTAGAGAAGATAGATTTGTGTAAGTCAGTTTAGACTCGCAGTGGTTCTCAACCTTCCTAATGCCGCGGCCCTTTGATACAGTTCCTCATGTTGTGGTGACCCCCAACCATAAAATTATTTTCTTTGCTACTTCATAACTGTAATTTTGCTACTGTTATGTCTTAGGTGACAAAGGGTCATTCGACCCCCAAAGGGGTCGTGACCCACAGGTTGAGAACCACTGGTTTAGAGGATTATAGTGAACAAATAGTTTGTTGGTTGAGAAGACTACTTGTGGTGTCAAATAAGACAGGGAGATAAAATAGTGATGAGTTTGAAGGAGATGGGGACAGTTAGAGTAGATCTTCCCAAGTTGACTGGATTGTGGCCCTTGTGTTTATGCTCTCATATCAGGGTACCTACCCTCTCATGCCAGATCTTGCTTTTCCCTGTGAAAATTGCCCAGGAGTTTGCTAAAAGTCCTAGCCGTGTTTTCTGTACATTCCCTGAGCTGTAGTTTTGATCATGCTTTATACATTTTACTCTCCCCTGTTAACATTTTCAGCTTGATCTTAGTCAAGGAAGGTAAACATATATAGTGGGTACCAATTCTGTTATAGTTTGGTCAGAGGCATCTGACTTGGAGTTATGTGGTCCCCTCCTATTGTGACTGATACCAGCTCTACCAGTCATTAACCTCACAGCCTCTCCTTGATCCAGTTTTTCCATTTATGATATGGGGTTAATAATGTATGCTTTACAAAGTTGTGAAGATTAACTGAATTAACATAAAGTCATTTAGAACAATGTGTGGTACATAATAAGCACTGTTAACAATTATTACTTTTGTGAGGTGCTTTGGAAATGATATATATGAGGTGAATATTTATGGTAACTATTAATGACAAGTTTTATAATGTCAAAGAAAGGTTAACTATATATTGTGAATAAAAGGAGAAAAGAAATGCAAGAAAGAAGATTGATGTGTACTTACCATCAAATCTTACCTTTACTCAGCACATACACAAAAGGAAAGCTTCATCTAATTTAATTCAATTACAAATTACTTTTCTTTGTGCAGAAGATGATGTCCTGAGGTTACCTGAGATTACCAGGGCATGGAGTCACTGTGGGTCTGGGGAAAGAAGGTTCATGAAAAGTTGGGGGATATACTATAATGGCAACTATGAATACAAAATTGAGTAAAATTAAGTTTTCCTTTTTCTTTTCATTTTAGAATAACTTTAATTTCCCAAGACATACTTATATTGAATATTTCATTACATTTTCCCCAGTGATATATCAATCATATTTTTAAAAGTTTACTTATTTATACTTAAAATGATTTAAAATACATTTTGGAATAATGTGTTACACATAAGTAAATGAGCTTTATAATTGTGAATGATGATATGTGTTTTTTAAGTGTGGTGATAACAAGCACATTCTATTATTTTTGATTGTTATAGAGCATTGTCCTGAGTGAGGTTAGTGTACTTTTCCACCTTTAATTATTATGTTTGGGGAAGAATTTCAGTGAATTATCTTTAAAAATTCATTTTTATGTGCAATCTTTGATTAAAATGTATGTTAGTAGTTTAAAGGCTAAGGCTACCCTGGAAGAATTTTTCTGAATCTGAAGAATTATGTTGGAAGTCATGCTTAGAGTGCCCCCTGCAGTTTCAGTCACCTTGCATACTTGTGATTCATCACCTTTAAACAGGGTGAGGATTTCTTTCTTTTTTTAAATTTTATTTATTGCTTTTAGAGAGAGAGAGAGAGGAATGGAGAGAGAGAGAAAGAAAGAAAGAAATACCGATTTGTTTTTCCACTTATTTATGCATTCATTGATTGATTCTTATATGTGCCCTGACCAGGAATCAAACCCGAAAACTTGGTTTATCAGGACGATGCTCTAACCAGCTGAGCCACTTGGCCAGGGCTAAACAAATTGAGGTTTTCAAATAAAGAATTCATTTAAAGTATTGTAATAGTTTGGGTCGATAGAAAGATATATGAAAATCAAATTCTAGTATTTTCTTTACTTTAAGAAATATAAGGAACATTATCGAGTCCTTTCTATCTACTGAAAAGGTCCAGATGGTCTGATTTATACTGTTAGATTTATTGAGTGTAACCACTTATCTTTACTATTGATCAATCTATTCAGTAGAGTTTTAATTCAATCTGTTTGGTCTTGTCCTAATTATTGACTAGATATGGACAATCATCATACCTTTTCTTTTTGACTTTGGGATATACTTTCTGACTAAAATAAAACTGTACTTTTAAAACTTGCCTATTACATTATTACTTAGGCAGATAGTGAAAATCAGTTTAAATTTCTTGAACACTTTACTAAACTGAATTGAAATGACTGAAATGGTTTAATGGTCCATATTGGCTAGAAGGGATATCTGGCTTTGTATTAGGGGGACTGAAAAATAATGTTGTTTTTTTACATTAAATTTAAACAGATAAATTTTTAACAAGTTTTTATTTTTTATCAATGATATAATCACCCTCGTTATCAACAACCTTTTGCCATCTAGTGTGCACATTTTCAATGCTGGATCAATAAAAATCAATTGGTTTTTGAGCAAAATATCCAGAGATGGCATTTTGGACATCATCCAAATTTTCAAATTTTTTGCCACTTAGAAAATGTTGTAGCGATCGGAATAAATGGAAATCCGATGGCACAATATCGGGCGAGTATGGTGGGTGAGGCAATACCTCCCACCCCAATTCATTAAATTTTTCCAGGGTTCGTCTTGCGCATTGCGATCTTGCATTATCGTGTTGCAGAATAACGCCTTTTCTGGTGACAGTCGTTGGGCACTTTTCAATTAAAGGTTGATTTACTCGATCCAATTGTTCACAGTAAAGGTCTGCATTCAGTTTGTCCAGGTTTCAGCACTTCAAAATGAACAACCCCGCGAATACTCCACCAAACACACAAAAGTGCCTTTTTGGTGTTAAACCTGGCTTAGCTGTACTTCGTGGCTATTCATTCGGAGAGAGCCACTGCCCTTTCCATTTTGGATTATCATAGAGGACCCATTTTTCATGTCTAGTGATCAAGCAATCAAGAAACGCTTCTGTATTGTGCCACTGAAGCAATAAGTTGCATGTGGTGGACTGGTTAGCTTTGTTTTCTTCGGACAGATTATGCGGGACCCAAACACCTGCTCTGCTTATTGTACCAGTCTGCTGCAAATGTTCTTGGCTGGTCGACCAAGGTTGGTTAGGAGTGTTTGACAGTTCCTCAATTGTCTGACACGGATTTGCTTCCACTTCTGCCCTTAACATGTCATTACTTTAACAACATTACTTTCCTGTCCACTAATATTTTGAAAAATATGAAAATTTGCACTTATCCAAGTAGTAAAAAGTTTACTGATCTCAATTCGATATCATGGAGGAGGAAGAGACAAAGTGAAAGAAAAGAAAGTTTATATATGTATATATGATATACAACAAAAAATGTTGTATCTAGGTGACCTATATACTTAACTTTAATACAGTACACCTAGACACACCATTCATTGTTCAGCTTTTCTTGGAAACCAGTTACCTTGTGTAGTTTCATATGTCTCACCTACCAGTACAGACAAGTAGTGTTTTCCTAAGATTACCACTTCTGGGCACCAGAGTGGGTGTTTCTTTTGTTTAAATAAGGGAGGTGGGCTGTAAGTTCCTGCCTATTAAACTGACTAGCTTTTCCCTTCATGGTTTTGGGAGGGAAGTGGCCACTCCTGTAGGAGAGGTGTTTTGCAGTGTGGAAATGAAGATGCTATGATGCTGAGTGCACTTTGTTTATCTTCAAAATATGAGGAAGAAAATAGGTCAGTTTATAGATCATATTTGAATAATTTATTGTTAAATTGATTTGGTCCCATTGTTTCATTTAGCTATTTATAGCTCTTTTGAGATTATCTTTCTAACTGATGAGAAAGTGACTTATATCTATTGGATAGTACAACTCTGATTTCACTCAGAGCAGAGAAGATAAATATTGTGAAACAATTTGATCTTCATAGCTAGGGCTATGCATTTGGAAGACAGTTGCTTTCATGGCTGCTTTTGAAATAGTTTTGGTTCAGACAGTGACAGTGGTTTTTAAATTCTTAAGATAATTTTGCACATTTTATTTTTGGTTAATTCTCACTCAATATTTTTTCATTGGTTTTTAGATAGAGTGGAAGGGAGGGAGGGGAAGAGTGAGAGAGAGAGAAACCTCAATGTGAGAGAGACACATCAGTTGCCTTCCACACGACCTTGAATAGGGCCAGGGATCGAACCTGCAACCCAGGCACGTGCCCTTGACTGGGAATTGAACCGTCGACACTTCAGTGCGCACTGAACCAAACCGGCCAGGGCTAATTTTGCACATTTTAATGGTAGAGCTTGTGATATGAATTTTTTCTCTGAGGAAATTGGATATAGATCTGGATGAGTCATGATGCCACTGCTAAAGTAGAAAGTGTTTTATAGATTCTGTTAGAAAATGGACTAGTACTCATAAAATCATTACTGAATCTCCCTTTGCACATTGGGTTAAAATAAAAAAGTTGTAAGTCCTGGTTAAAAAGTTCTAATAAGGAATGATAGATGAAACTTTTGAGAAACTATTGGTAGCTATGTGTCAGAAAACTGATGAATCTGAGATTTTGAAGATCTTGGTGTAGCTAGCCTTTGAGAGATTTTTATTAATTCATTTTGAAATCTGGTTATTTTGGTAGGTAGAATACTCTGCATTAAAAATAGTGATAGGTATAGTTTTTACATTTCATATAGTAAAAGGCAAATTGCACAGGCTCTTTTATTAAAAATGTTTTGTTGATCTTTCTTTTTTACAGCTGCATAGTATTCCATTGTGTAAATATACCACAGTTTTTTTTATCCATTCATCTACTGATGGGCACTTGGGCTATTTCCAGATGTTAGCTATTATAAATAACACTGATATGAACATAGGGGAGCATATAAAAGATAGCATGGAGGGACCTGGAGATGATTATGCTAAGCGAAATAAGCCAGTCAGAGAAAGACAAATATCACAAAATCTCACTTATATGTGGAGTCTAATGAACAAAATAAACTGATGAATAAAATAGAACCAGAGGCATGGAAACATGGAACAGACTGACAAATGTCAGAGGGAAGTGGAAGGGAAGAGATTATCAAAGACAGCAGGGTGGTGAAGGCCTGGGGTAGGGCAGGATCCAGGTGGAGGGGGCAATAGAAGAAAAAGGGGGGCATCTGTTATACTCTCAACAATAACGATAAAAAAAATGTTTTGTTGAATTTATGTTATTCTAAGTGGACCCTGCAGTTCTTTTATTCATCCTTAAAGGCTCCCTATGGTCAGGGGGAGATGGTAATTCATGGTTGAAACTAGTTTATTGTCCAAAGGCTTTGGCATTTAAATTTTTTTTTAAGTCCTCACCAGAGGATATTTTTCTATTTATCATCAGATAGAGTGTGAGGGAGAGAGAAAGAAACATCGACATGAGAGAGACACATTGACGAGTTGCCACCCGCAGGACCCCAACCGGGGCTGGGGACGAACCACAACCAAGGTACGTGCCCTCTTTGGTCCATGGGCCGACGCTCTAACTGCTGAGCCAAACGGGCCAGGAGGCTTTGGCATTTAAAGAGCAGATTCTGTTGGGCACAAATTTTTATATCCGTCTGCTAAAAGTAGTCCATTGTCTTTAGATTTCTGTATAACGCAACATAATGCTTACTGATATATAAACTCTAGGAAAATACTTTTAGAAGTAACTTTTTATCTGGATGGCTAATAGTTTGAGGTATGAGAGAAAAATAGTAGGTATTTGCATTATTATATATAATATTGTTACACATTTATCTGCATCTCTACATCCTCTTATACCCAGAGCCAGCTCTGCATGCATTTCTCTAAAGTAGGAATCTTCAGAACGTTATCACTGTTGAGTAGTCAGTTGTTGGTGGACTGTAGGCAGGCACCTCTGTGTAGCTGCAGGATTAGGCCACACCCTCTTCCTTTGGCTATACACTTCTGGCTGGAATTGTTTGTGTGCCCCAAGAGGGAGAGAGAGAGCACCTAAGGCCTGCTAGTCCTTGAAGTGCTTAGTGGTCATGGAGATGATGTGGCTTGCTGCTGGCGTATCTAGGTTGGAAGAGAACGTTGGAAGGGCTCATTTGACTCCTTTTCTCTCACCAAACCTGTAGCAAGTTCACTTGTGGGATTCTTTGTGAGTAGATGCTTAACCACATCCTGTTCCCTACCCCATTTTAAGTGCTTGCTGTTTATTGCAAAAAAGTAGGGACATCTGCTTTACAGTCATTTCTGTTTATTTGAGAGGTTAAAAATTACTTAAATTAATGAGCATCTCCGTTTTTCTGTATATATTTTTTTCTTTTGCAGAAATCATCTCTTCATAAGCAGAAGGTAGCTGAATATTTCAGTAGTTCCTTGTTTCCTCCTCCCCTCCTCCTCCCCATAGGGCTGAACACATTGGAAAGACAGCTTGATGAGGTTAGCTCACAAGTGCCCATTAACAATAATGTGACTGATGAGTCTAACTTTAGACCTGCTACCTTTGAAAGTCTCATTTTTCTCTTCTATTGATAATATCTTTTATTCTTTATAATGGGAAGAGGTCCTGTTTTTATGTATGTGAAGCAAGGAGTTTTACCTCTTCAGTTTTAGTACTTACAATGTTTTTAGTGAATAAAATTTGAGTTTTGATTTTAGATGCTCTTTTTTCTTCTTTTCAACCTAGTATCATTGATTATT
This sequence comes from Tadarida brasiliensis, assembly GCA_030848825.1. Classification (NCBI taxonomy): domain Eukaryota; kingdom Metazoa; phylum Chordata; class Mammalia; order Chiroptera; family Molossidae; genus Tadarida; species Tadarida brasiliensis. The sequence continues at coordinate 35,098,868 of CM061261.1, read as the reverse complement.
TTAGTCAAAGACCCTATTTTGCCTGTCTGTTTAGCAGTAATTCCAGTGGTGCTTCAATATTTCTGTGTATTCCAGCTGTTTATAGAGTCTTTATGTTTCTCTGCATTTTTTGTTTTATTTTTTGAGGTGTACACACACAGTTACACTTCATGGAGTTGCATCCAGCCAAGTATCCATGTTCTTCTTGTGAAAAGGCAGAGAAAATCACCTCTCCCAAGAATTTCCACCTTCTGACCAAGGGAAATGTGTCGTGAAGAGCTGTGCGCAGATGGAGGCAACTTGTTTGCTTGTTCTGCTGGTAGAGCATTGATTTAATTAGAAGACAGGCTGTGGGTGGCCATGTGCAGACAAAGAAGCACCAGACAGAGCCCAGTTAGCCTGGGACAGTAAAAGTAAGTTACGCTCTTTTTAAAACACTTCTGAGTACTGATGCTGATTCTTGCCTTTCATACTAAGGGGCAACTTGTAACTTACTGTTTGTGTTTACACATTAAGTACATCTGTTCTTTTTCTGAGACCCTAGAAATTAAATGTGCTCTCTAGCACAAAGTACCTGCTTAATGGAAAAACAATGATTTTTTTCCTTTCAATTTTTTTAGACTAAAAAGAAACCTAAATGAATTACTACATTCTAGATTAATTTTACACTGCATCAACACTGTGTGTTAGCTTTTAACCAGGTCAAACACTTAACTACAGAACTTACTATGTTTTACTTGTACTGATGGTTCCCCTTTCTAGCCATTTCTTGATGAGCTTTATTCATCTTGGCTGAGTCTTTTAGAAGATGTGGTCCAAGACCAGACTTAGCAGTTCCTGAGGAACATGTAGCTTTATATGTGAGCCCTTATTTTGCTCTGGGAGTTGTTACTCTCCGAGAATATATTACATTTTGGAATTCAGTTTTGAGCTACTTAAGCTACATTTGGTAGTGTGATGGAGTTGGTGGTAATCCTGTGTTTTAACTATGTGGAAGCAATTTAGACTTTTCTTGTCCTATATTAATAGAGATATTAGATTTATTGGCCCTTGGATTTATAGTGTTGTGACTATTGAATCTGTGTGTGTATGTGTGTGTGTGTGTGTATGTGTGTGTGTGAGATCTATATCATTTGGGGCATCAATTTTATAATATGATTTTTTTTTTTTTTTTTTGCTTTTGGTAATGAAGGAGCTAGGCTAAGAAGAGTTTTCTTTATTCAGCAAAATCACAGGCTGATGTCATGAAGGTCAATCTGAAAGACTGTCTTTAGATTTTAAGTTTTTGTCCATCTCTCAAACCCAGGCCTTTATTCAGAATCTGGAAAGAAATGAGAAAGTGATATATTTTTAGGAATCCCATCAAGATATCCTGCTCCAAAGCAGAATAAACTTAAAAAAAAATTTATTCTCTCTCTCTCTCATCTAATTTGTATATAGGTAGCAGGCTTTACCTAAGTGTTAGAATAATAAAGGATTGTATCTCACTATAGCAAAACAAAGCTTAAGGTTGAATTCTTGACATATCAGTTGACAGAAGTTCTTTGGCCATTCCAACTGCCAGGGAGTTTGTACTGGTAGTCATTCTCACTCAGGGTCCAGCCTCCAGCATGGTGTACACATTTACTGACAGCGACAGCCCGTGACATGTATATACCGTAACACAGGGCGTCAACACCGTAACACTTACTAGACTTCTCAGAAAATTCAGAGTGAAGAACTTGTGTTTTCCTTTCTTGGAATATGTGCAGATGTTAACATTTTCTAGTGGATTGGAAGTTTTTTAATAAAAAGCACAGTTATAAGCTTCTACTTATAAGTTAGTAACCTCTTCCGCATTCTGACCATGTCCTCACCTCATGATAGAAGGATGGTTTAAGTTATTATAATTCCATGGTCTGTTGGGATTTTTTTGAGTGATATTTTCATATTATTGTCAACATGGTTAAAAGGTGTAATTATTTAGATTGAAGGGAAGTGAAAGTGGATGCCAGACTTAGCTTTACTAGAGCAACAGCTACATTTGTCTTTTCTATTGTAGCTCATCTGGAAAAGACAATTTCAGGTACCGTGTGTGCTAAGCTCTTCCTGGACATCATAAATAACCCAACTAAAATAAAGTTTAAAACTATTTCAGATGTGCAAGTCTACTGAAGCCAATATTTTATTTTAGAGATTTGTGTTATATTTGACAAGTAACTCTTTGTACTGCGATTCTGTGGCTTTCAATAAAAAAAGAAAAAAAGAAAATAAACTGCTGTGATGTCATTTTTCTGCATAATTATATATGTTTATTTGAAACTTAGTCAGATTAATAATAGGAGGTAAGAACAGATGTGCAATGCTTTTTTATTAAAATATTTTAAATAATAAATTAGAGAAAAATATGCTTCCATTTTTGACAGACTGTTGTATGCCAGATTAACAAATTTTCTAATGAACAAATATCAACATTTGTGGCATTCTAACTTTCCCAGAAGAGCTTGGATGCTTCAAGAAGATCATAAGTCTTAGTTCCTAATACATATGCTGTTGTGTGTGAGGGTTTTATTTTTTTAACATAAAGTATGTTTTCTTTTGTGTAATTGAACAGTTAAAAAAATGAACTGTCACAGATACTAAAACTGCATATTCAACATACTGTATTTGACTCAAGTGTTCACAGTGTGATGCAAACAAATGTTCTCTCAAGTTGCTTCCAGGATAGCTAAAATATTACTTTAACACATGTTTAAAGTAGAGCACTGTAACGATTTGGCTACATGTAATTCTGGACTGTCTAAGTTGAGTAATTTCTTCAGGCATTCCAACTTTGATCAACCACAGCAAGAACTTTTAGCATGTCTGTACAGCAGCCAGTGCATCTGTAAATATGTCCTGAGGTAGAGAGTAAAGAGAGAATGCCAGAAAAGAAAGAATACTTTCTGTCGTTAAGAAACAGTTACAGAATGAAAATGGAAACTTTTTTGTTTTCCTAGGAACTCTTTTTTAGGTAATTGAGCCTCTGATGCCTAAGTATGCCCTGTGGTTCTGTATTAATGAATGAAAGATACTTCATTTGGACATAATAAAAATGTTTTCTGGCTAACTCTGCTGAAACTTATTGGTTAAAGTCCATTAATTCTTAAACTTTTCATTATTTGTTAATATAATTTTAATTGGCTAAAAACCTAAACATAAACAATAGTATGTATCTCAGTAAAACATGTCTTAATTGTTTTTAATTGGCTAATATTTGGGTGAAAATATTCTTGCATGACCCACAACATGCTCATATCACATGAATATAATTTTCCATGGAGATCTTTTGGATAATAATTCTAAGAACAGACAGTACTACTAAACAAATAGTCTCATATACCTTTTGTTTTTAATACATGGATGAAAATAGGTTTTCTGGTTTTTATTTTCAGTCACCTGAAAATGAATTTGCAGATGTCTACTGGTTTCTGTATAGAAGCATTAACTGAGAATAATTATAATGGTAAATCAGTCTCTGCTATGTTTTCTGTGTTTTTAGACACAACATGCTCATATAACATGAATATAATTTTTCCTGGAGGTCTTTAAAGGTATAGTTAACAACTGCTTGCAAACTGCATATTTAAATTGGATGATCTGTCTAGCTTCTTTCTGATCTTTTCTGTGATCCCATGATAACAGGTGCCATTACCTCCGATTAGCTTCAGTTGTGAAAATTCTGCATTTTTAGGTCAATATTGTACCAAACATTAGGAGGAATCTGTAATCTTCTTGTGATTTTCATGTTGCAGATCTCTATTATTCTCCATTTAGTCAGTCATGGAGAACAAGGTTAACACAGTTAAAGAAAATTTGCTACTAATAAAAAACAGGTTTTATCATAGTTTCACTTTCATTTCATTGAACATTTTTTCAGAACTGGACAAAGAGCAGTGTCATTGGTAAATTTACACCCTTTAAGCCCTTCCCCTGTATCCTAAAAGAGGTGCAGAGAAATGAAGAATGTTCAAGTTGGGGGGAAGATGGAAGGGCAAGGCCCAGCTAAGCTAACTGTGGTGTTAATAGGCAGGGTACTTGAGTGTATTTCTGAGTTGGTTACCTGGTTACTTTTTCTTTTTTTACCTCCACATTTTTCTTCCTGTAAATATTCTCTATCCGAATTGCATAATTTCTTCAAAATTTAATACTTGTTTAATTTCATATACTGATTGCTTTGATCTTGAAATCACTAAAGTTTGCACTGAGAATGCAAGAGCCAACTTTTATAAAAACTATATGGGATCTGATGTCTCATTTATAGGTAGATTCTCATTATCTTTTAATTATTTTACCTGATTATTTCTTTGTCATATTTTGCATGTTACTTGAAAATTTATATTCTCCTTCCTATGTAACTATGTAAGTTTTGTATGTGGGTTAAAATATTTTTTAAAAAAAATTTTGCTCCGAACTACTAGCTTCAAAAGGAATACCATCTCTTAACATCTTGATAATTGCAGTTTACCATTGCATAAAGTTGTAGGTGATCAAGGTATTTCTTGAGAAAAATACAATGATATTTCATCATTCTTCTTCTGGATTCTGGGTAAAAAGCTTATCTGACTCATTTTGGAGAAGCAAAAAAGTATTATAAATTCAAATTGTTCTAATCAGAAGATATGTGGCATTTCTGGCCACTAACCTGGCTCTTCTTAGTAAAGGTGTGTTGACATATGGTAGTGCAGATTAAACAACTTACTTCTGTATTTATCATCATGCTTCTTTAAGTAGCAAGAGGTAAGAATATTTGATATTTTAAATATTCAACTAAGCATGAGAATGAAATTATGATTTGTTGATAAGACTGGCATTTGTGTCAAAGAGCTACTTTGCCTGAAATCTGTATTGCGTGGAAAACCAAAGACTTTCTCAAGCTCAGATTTTGCATCTGGAGAAACTTGAAATCTTATTAACCCTTTTTGGTTTTGTTTGTTTGTTTTGGTTAACCCTCACCCAAGGCTATTTTTCCATTGATTTTTTTTTTTTTTTTTTTTTTTTTAAAGATAGAATTGAAGGGAGGGAGAGGAAGAGAGAGAGAGAAAGAGAAACATAGATCTGAGAGAGACACATTGACTGTTTGCCTCCCACACAGGGACCAGGGATGGAACCTGCAACCCAGGTGTATGTCCTTGACTGGGAATCGAACCCACAACCCCTAGTTCTGAGGGCCAATACTCTAACCACTGAGCAAAACCGACCAGGGCAAGACCTTATTAATCTTTACAAAATAATGTAGGCCAGTGATTGTAGAAGAGACAGTTCACAGATGTGTGTTGATTGGCCATAGATAAGTTCTTAAAAATTGGAATTTGTTGCCAACATTTAAAAATCAGGAGATCCATAAAAATATTTCTAACTTCTGTTAAAAAAAAAAAAAAGATCTGGCCACATGGAGCATACATCCTATCAGGGCTGCCTGGGCTGATTAATAGCTGCCCTTTTTGAGTAAAGGAGGCTGTGTAACTAAGACTATATTTCAGTTCACGGTGCACCTAAAAATAAGGGTTGGACAGAGATGCAAACTTTTGTCTTGTTGGAAGGGCTAAGAAAGTGAATTGGTGGTTTAATTGGCATTAATTTAATGCTCTAGAGTTCACAAATTATTGCAACAGGGTTTTCTACCAAAAGTATAAAATTAATTTTAATTTTTAAAAATGAGAATTGGACTTAAATAAAACTAATTATTTTAAAAAAGAACTTCAAAGCAAACAAAAGACTTTTCAGAAAATTTCCTATTGAAGCAATGTGAACTGGAACCAAATTATATCACTCCAAAGAGTTTTGATCCGGAGATAAAGCAGATGAAAATACCGCATGAGCCAACTAGGATTGCCAAATTGTTTGTTTCTTTTTTTTCTCTCTGAATTTTAGAGGATGTTTATTAAAGCTGGGGACAGTGAAACAAGGAAGGGCCTAAGATAACAGGAGAAGAGCTAGGGGGGGAAATGAGCCTAGGCTGGGCTGCTTTGGCTCACTAAGAAGTCAGAGTAAAGGGGGCCTTGGGGACATGTTCACGGGGTTGGCCTGGGACTAATTGCCACTGCTTATTGCTGCCCTAGTTATAAGCCTCATGGTGTCCCTTAGAGTTTAGGAGATGCATGACTGTAGAGGAAGGGGAAGGGGAGGGGAAAGGTGCTGGCGTGCTCCCGGGAGGAGCACATTGTTTCTTTATTTACTTCTAGTCCCAGGAGTAAAATACTGTTTTCAGTGTTTATAGTGAAGAATGTACCAGAAATGACCATAACTACAAGCATATTGTAATGATTCCCAAACTTTGTCTTGTCTAACCTCCTATAGGATATTTAACTTCCAACATCATTTATCTTATTTTTGATCCCACTACTTCTTAGTTTTTTTCTTTTTAAAAAAGTTTTTCATCTTCTTACGTGAGAGAACATTTTTTTAAAAAAATAATTTCTTGCCCTGGCCGGTTTGGCTCAGCGGTTAGAGCGTCGGCCTGCAGTCAGAGAGACCCGGGTTCGGTTCCCGGTAAGGGCATGTACCTCGGTTGCAGTTTGTCCCCGGCCCTGGTTGGTTGTGCGGGTGGCAGCCACTCGATGTGTTCCTTTCACGTCGATGTTTCTCTCTCTCTCTCTCTTCCTCTCTCTCCCTCCCACTCTATCTGAACAAAAAATGAAAAAAAAAAATAATAATTTCTTAATTTTGTTTTCTTTATTGATTTTAGAGAGAGGAAGGGAGAGGGAGAGAGAGAAAGAAACATCAATGAGAGAACATTAATTGGCTGCTTCCTACATGCCCCCCACAGCCTGGGCATTTGGCCCACAACTTTGTCATGTACCCTGACTGGGAATCGAACCGACAACCTCTTGGGTGCATGGGTTGATGCTCAACCAGTGAGCCATACCGACCGGGCTTTTTTTAAAAGAAAAACTTTTTTTTCTTTATTGATTTTTTAGATAGAGAGGAAGAGAGAGGGAGAGAGAGATAGAAACATCGATGAGAGAGAACATTGATTGGCCACCTCCTGCATGCCCCCCACTGGAGATTGGGCCCACAACTTGGGCATGTGCCCTGACCAGGAATCGAGCTGGTGACCTCTTGGTGCATGGGTCGACACTCAACTACTGAGCCACATCGGCCGGTGCTTTTTTCTTTTTTCTTTTTTGCTTTTAAAAAAATCCTCACTCAAGGGCATGCTTTTAGTGATTTTAGAGAGAGTGGAAGGAGAGAGAGAGAGAAACTAGTTGTGTCTCGAGCGCACCCCGACTATCCTCGAACCTGAAACCTGGGCATGTGCCTTGACCAGAAATTGAACCCATGACCTTCGATGTATGGAGGACACTCCAACCAACTGAGCCACACCAGTCAAGGCCCTACTACTTCTTAATGGAAAACATGAAAAAAAAATCATTGATTTGCACATAATATTTGTGCTGCATCTGTGATAGTTATCCAGAAAGCTCTGTATGTCCTTTTACCAATGACTCTCACATTTTATTAATGTTTTCCAATTCATCTCATTTTTCTCCAGTAAAAGCTGAATGCTGTCTCTCAGGGTGGTTAGCTTTCCTGGCTTACTTTGTGCTTTCTTACTCTCCCTCTCTCTGCTGTTGCTGACAGATGCCTTTACAAGCCTCCTCAAGAATGGAGGTTTCAGGAAAGTGAAGTTAGACAGCTTATGAAGTTCATTTAGGTTGGAGTTTCTCAAGGTGAGGGCCATGGTCCAGCTGGATCAGAATCACTTGAGGTAGCTTGTTAGGAAAAATGAAGATTCCCTGTCTTCACCTCACATGACTTAAATCACAATGTTGGAAGTGGCAGTCTGGAAATTTTCATTTCTGATTATTTTTGAAAACCCTTTTTATTTTTAGATAACTAGATTGACATGCAGTTGTAAGAAATAATACAAAGAGAACCCTTGGATCTTTATCCCACCATGGTAACAGTTTTTAAAAAATTTACGGTTAATCTTTTATTTAAAAAATTTTACGTGATGGTGTACAAACTTTTATTGAAGCATAGTATACATATACAAAGGTATATACACATTTCTTGTAAAGAGACAGTTTCTTAACTTTTTTCAGAGTGAACATAGCTATGTGTAACCAGCATGCAGATCAGGAAACAGAACATTTTCAGCCCTCTAGAAGGTCCCTCATACCTACTTCCAGTCACTCTAGGCAGCGGTTCTCAACCTGTGGGGCGCGACCCCTTTGGAGGTCGAATGACCCTTTCACAGGGGTCGCCTAAGACATAACAGTAGCAAAATTACAGTTATGAAGTAGCAACGAAAATAATTTTGTGGTTGGGGGTCACCACAACATGAGGAACAGTATTAAAGGATCGCGGCATTAGGAAGGTTGAGAACTGCTGCCTAAGGTAAAGCCTGTTTTGAAATGAAGGCGTGCAGTATGTAAACTTTTGTGTCTGCCTTTTTTGTTCATTAATTGAGGGGAAAATCATAGAACACAGAATAATCATTTAAAGTAAGTAATTCAGTGACATTTAAACATTCATAATGTTATGCCACTTCCACCTCTGTCTTGTTCTGAAACATTATTATCTCTCCAAAGGCAACCCTGGACCCATTCAGTAGTTGTTCTCTATCCCTCCCCCAACCCCGGTGACCACCACCAATCTGCTTTCTCTCTCTATGGATTTACCCATTCTGGAGCTTTCATGTAAATGAAATCATGCGATATGTTACCTTTTGTGTCTCTGGCTTCTTTCAGTTGGCATGATGTTTTCAGGGTTCATCTACTTATTCCTTTTAGTGGAATATTATTCAACATAATTCATGTATATACTATAATTTTCTTTATCCTTCATCTATTGGTGGGTATTTGAATTGTTTCCACTCTTGCTATTGAAGTAGTGTTGCAGTGAACATTCCAGTACAAGTATTTGTTTGACTCAAATTGCTGGGTCGTGTGCTAATTCTGTGTTTAACTTTTTGTGAAACAACCAAACTTTCCACAGCAGCTCAACCATTTTACATTACCAACAGCAGTATACAAGGGTTACAATTTCTCCACATTCTTGCCAGCACTTATTATTTTTTGTTTTTGTGATTATAGTTGTCCTCGTGGGTGTGAATGATGTCTCATTGTGGTTATGGTTTTCATTTTTCTAGTGACTAATGATGTTGAGCATCTTTTCATGTGCCTGTTGACCTTTTGTTTATTTTCAGACAATTGTTGAAGTCTATTCGAGTCCTTCACTCATTTTTAAAATTGGGTTGTGTTTTGGTTATTGTAATTGAAAGTTGTAGAAATTCTTCATATATTCTGGGTACCACATTACTATTGTATTTCTCCTTATTTTTGAAATTATGTCAAAGTAAACACTTAAAAGGAAAAATAAATTGTAACTACCCCTGTGGTCTTATCTCTCCCTTATAGTCCTTTGTCCATGCCTAGTGCTCCCTGTCTCCTATCCTGTTTCATTTTTTTTCATATTTATTACTATCTAACATGGCATCTAATTTATTTAATTTCTTCTTCTTTTTTTTTTTTTGGTTAATCCTCACTGGAGGATATTTTTTCCCTTGATTTTTAGAGAAAGTGGAAGGGACAGGGGAAGGGGGCGGGAGAGAAAGGCAGAGAGACAGAGAGAGGAGAGAGAGAAAAACATTGATGTGAGAGAGACATTGATTGGTTGCCTCCACACTCGCCCTGACCAGGGCTGGGGATCAAACCTGCAACCCAGGTACATGCCCTTGACTAGGAATCAAACCTGCAACCTTCCTGTGTGCAAGCCGATGCTCTAACCACTGAGCCATGCTGGCCAGGGCTATTTACTTTCTTATTGTCTGTCTCTCGTAGCTAGATTTGAGCCTCCTTGTGGACAAGGACATGGGGTTTAGGTCAAGGATTAATAAGCTGTGGCCTAACAGCTAAATCTGAACTGCTGCTTATTTTAGAATGGCCGGTAAACTAAGAATGATTTTTACTTTTTTAAATGGTTGAAAACCCAAAACATTTACTTTGAAAAAAATTAGAATGTTCAAAGCAGCCCCCCTCCCAAAAGGTTGAAAAAAGTCAAAAGAAGAATATTTTATGATACCTGAAATTGATATGAAATTCAAATTTAAATGTTTATAATGAAATTTTATTGGAACATAGCCATGGTTATTCATTTGTGTATTTTCTCTGGCTGCTTTTACACTAAAATAGTAGAACTGAGTAGTTGTAGAATTTTCTGTGTGGCCTGCAGAGCCTGAACTATATAATATATCTGGCTCTTTAAAGAAAAGACTTGCCTGGCACATAGGTGTCCAATAAATATTTTTTGAATGAATGAATCTTAACCTATACCACCACAGACGACTCTAAATTGGAAATCTCCCAATAATTCAGTTCTTGAAAATTTGAGCTTAATTGGCTACTAAACAAAAAAATCCCCAAATGACTTTTTGGCAATACATTTTCATTGGCCTCCATTCATCCTGTAAATAATAAGAATTAATGATGAAATACCAGGGGATTTGTAATTCTTAGGATAGTATCAGGTAAGATAAATATATTGTACACATTTTACCAGTGTTAGTTTGAAAAAGACTATAACAACATTGGAGTATACATTCTGTTTTTATTGTCTGTTTTAAAAAATTCAAAACATAGTTGGTTTCAAAGCTGTTTGGCTTTTCCCCTTTCATATCAGCTTTTTATTATTAAAGCTACCTTCTTATTAATGAAGACAGTAAATAAATTATATTTTGATATTTTAGCCTACTTAATTTTGAATAAGAAACTGTATTATTACAAAGTTTTATTCTTCTATATTTCAATAATCTAATGGTGTTTTTGTTAAATTTGCACTTGAATAACGGTATGAATACTAACATATAAGTAATTTCCTATAAATGTCTAACTTCTCCTTTAAGGAAGACTGGAAATTGGACAGGCATAATCATTTTATATAAAAATGACTTTATAGTGTGCCAGTCTAGTTTTGTACATTTGAAAACTAAATTGTTTGCATCTGTAAGAGCTGTTAGAGGTCTCATAATAGATCTGTACCCCAGAGGTACAGTGTACCTCATAGCCTTGCAAACAGTTCTTTTATTTTATGCTTTCAGCAAAGGACATTAAATGAGTGATACAGGTTGTGGTTTATCGTGAAAGAGTAATGCTTTGCAGATCTTTGCCTTGGCTTGATGTTTCCAAATTTCATTAATAGGAAAGGGTTTCCATGTCATGGTGAGGATGTAGCTCCTGACTTGCCTCTTGGCTTTCTTGCCCTCTCTGTGCTAGGTTAAGCAGTCAAAGGGATCTTACTTTTTACAAGCTTTGTCTCTTCTGAAAGATATGAATAAGCTTAAAAACTATTTTGCTTTTAATAAAAACTGAAAACACTATTGCCTGAATTTATTTCTCCTGTTTTAATTGTGAAAAAATTTGATTCTTAATACTCCGTTACATTTTCCTGGCATTTCTCAATAGGAGTAATCTGTAAAAATCAGAAAGTATCAGTTTGTGTAAGGGATTATTGTTCACAATGAATAATTATTCCATTTATATCTAATTGTAATTAACTCCTATTCATTCATTCTGCAAATATTTATTAAGTACCTCCTGTGTGTCAAGCATTACTTTAGACACGGGGATATAACATTTAGACTTATGGGGTTTACTTAAATTCTGTGGGGATAATTAGACAAATGAAATTACATATAAACAAAATTTCAGGTAGTAAAAAGTACCATAAAGAAGAATAGAATAGTGGATAAAAGAAGTTGGTTAGGGAAATGTTAAGTCAGTAAGGGGAAGGCCCTCTGATAAGATATCATTTGATCAGACACATGAACAAAATAGAGGAAAAAAGCCATGGGAAGATGTTGGGGAAGGGAGTTTTTGTTGGAGGGAAAAACATCCCATTTTCTCTTCTTATCCTACTTCATTCTTCTTTATAATACTTATCCTCATTGGACAGCAGCTGTTTATATATACATGTTTGTTTCTTTACACACACACAATCTGTATTTATTGACTCTCTTCCCTGCTGGAATAATGCACTAAACTCAGAATTTCAAAGGAATGAATGAACAAATGCAAAGGCTCTGAAGTGGACATGTTTTTGATGTGCTCAGGGAATTGCAAGGAGGTCAGTATGGCTGGTGCATAGTAAAGGAGAAGGAAAATGGGAGGAGATAAGTTGGCAGAGGAATGGAGGGGCCAGATCACGTAGGGCCTTGTAAACTTTGGAAATTAGCACTTTGGAATTTATTTTAAGTATGATGGGAAACTATGGTAGGTTTTTAAATGGGAGTAATAGGGTCTGACAGATTTTTAAAACATTGTTGGCTTCTGGAGGACAAAATGATTACTAGTTGTATAAAATGATTCAGGTCAGAAGATAGCTACAAATAAGCATTTAAAAAGTTTGTGTATGTTATTTATAAGAGTAAAGTTAGTGTATAGGGTGATCAGTTTATATCAAGTGATAGTTATACTTTTTTGTCAGCTTTATTGAATTACAGTTTATATACAACAAAACTTGCCAATTTGAAGTATAGAGTGTGATGAGTTTAGACAAATGTATATAGTCATGTAACTACCAATACAGTCATGATGTATATAACATTTTAATCACCCCCAAAATTCCCTCATATGCATATCTGCTATTGACTCTCTTCTCTCACTGGCCCCTGGCAACCACTCTGCTTTTTATTGTAATTTGGCCTTTTCTAGAATTTGCTATAAATGGAATCATACCGTATGTGGTCTTTTGTGATTGGCTTCTTTCACTTAGCATAAAGATTTTGAGATTCATCTATATTGTTGGGTGTATTAGAAATTTGTTCCTTTTAGTCCTGAGTAATATTTCATTGTATTGTTATATCATAATTTATCTATTTACCAGTTGATGGGTATTTGGATTGTTTCCAGTTTTTGGCTGTTCTGATTAAAATTGATATGGACATTTGAATACAAGTTTTCATGAGGATATATACTTTCATTTTTCTTAGATAAACATGTAGGAGTAAAATTTTTGGATCTATGGTAAGTGTATATTTAACTTTAAAGAAAACCGCCAAACTATTTGCCATTTTCATTCTCACCATCAACGTAGGTTGCAGTTCCTTCACATTCTTGCCAGTACTCAGTATTGTCAGTTTTTTTAATTTTAGCAGTTATATACTAGTATCTTATGGTTGTAATTTACATATCCCTAATGACTAATGATATTATTCATCTTTTCATGTGTTACTTGCAATCTTTACATAAAATTGCCCATTAAAGACTTTGGATTGGCTATGGCCAGTGTGGCTCAGTTGGTTGAGCGTCATCCCATGTACCAACCAAGAAGGTCACCGGTTCGATTCCTGGTCAGGGCACATGCCCAGGTTGTGGGCTTGATCCCCCCAGTGGAGGTCATGCAGGAGGCAGCCAATCGATAGTTCTCTCTCATCGATATTTCTCTTTCCCTCTCCCTCTTTCTCTTTCTAAAATTAAAAAAAAAAAAATCAATAAAAACAATAGAACAACCCACTTTTGTATGGATATATATATATTTTTTTTCTGGATACAAGTCCTTTACCTTTATGTTTTGTTAAATTTTTCTCCTAGGCTGTAGCTTGATTTTTTTGTTTTTTAATAAACTTTTAAATTTAGAACCGTTTTAGATTTACAGAAAAATTGAGAAGATAGTACAGAGAATTCCCATATATCCAACACCCAATTTCCCTTAACATTTCACATTAGTATGTTCATTTTTCATAATTAATGAAGCTATGTTGACACATTATTATTAAATATAGTCCATACTTCATTCAGATTTCCTTAGTTTTTACCTAATGTAAAAATCTTTTTTTGTTCCAAAGTGTTTTTCATCTTAGATTATTATATTTTTCATTTCTAGAAGTTCAATTTATTTTTTAAAAATACTTTCCTTTTCTTTCCTCCTTATCCTTATTTTTACTTATACTTAAATATATAGAGTATGTTCATATGGAAACTAGTTTAACATCGTTAGCTAACATAATTGTTTGCTAATTCTGTCTGTGTCATTTCTGGGTCTGTTTTCATTGTTTGATCATTCTGGTTATGGCCATATTTTTCTGATTATTTACATGTCTGGTTATCTTTGGTTTTCTACTAAATGTAGTGATTCTTATATTTTTGGGAGCTGGATATTGTAATATTTCTTCAAATATTGTAGGACTTTGTCCTGGGACACTGTTGTTAATTTAAATCATTCCAATCATTTTGAAGCTTGCTTTAAAACCTTGTTAGTGAAGGTCTAGAGTAGCCTTCTTTCTGGAGCTAATTTGGCCCAACTCTTGAGGCATTACCTCTTAAGACTTTTCCTGATGTCCTAACTCTGGCTTATAGTACCATGACCTATTCTCACCTCTGTGTGAGCTCCAGAAATTGTTCAGCTCACTGAAGTTCTTCAGGAGCTCTTTCTTTGGCCTTGGTAGTTTCCTTACAAGTATAATACTTTGTTTAAAGACTGGAGCTCTCACTATGTAGCTTTGTCTTTGCATCTTGTACTGCATAGTCTAGCCATTCTGGCCTCCTTGAACTCATAATTGTCTCCTCAACTCTAGAAGAACACTGGCTCATTTTTTGGGTCCCTCTTTCCTGTGCTATGGCCTGGAAAGTGTCTCTAGGAATTAAGTTGTGGTGCCTGATTTGTGTCTCTTCTCAAGATCAGAGTCCTGTGCTGGTAGTTGAATGATGTCTGTTTGTCTCATATATTTTGTCTGATTTTCTAGTTAGGAGAACAAATCTGATCCCTATTATGCCTTTATTGTCAGAAGCAGAAGTTTAGTAGACACACCTTATTTTGAAGTAGGAGAAATATTTTTGAAAAAAAATTGCTTCTAAGATTCTTTCAATTTTCTTACATACTTTTTTATGTATTTTAAAAATATCAAATTTAAACCATCATGGAAGAGCCATTTTCAGAATAACTTAGTTGTTCAGTTTATGATTTTGAATTGGATAGTATGTTGAATTTAATTTTGTACAGCTGACTAGCTGATATATCCTATTTCAAAGATTGTTGAGATAGTATATATAGTGTGATCGTGTATGTGTATTTTGGGAATGACTAAATATAGATGCTTTACATTTCTCTCACATTTCAACTCTTTTATCATATACTTTGAAGATATACATGATTAGGCAAGGGAGGTTATATAAAGTTAAAAAATCCTTTGTAATATAGTGGTAATTTACTTTGCTTACAATCTCTTTGTTATGTGCTATCGAGACTTCTGATCTGGATTTTTATATTTTTCAAAATATGAAATAATCCAGGCAAGAATTTAGTCTTTATCTGTTTTAAGCCATGATTTTCTTTAGTTGTGATCTCTCTCCCAAGATTTGGAACTGATGTAGCTAGAAATACTCACATGGAAGGCCTCATTCAAAATCATTACGCCTAATCATGCACACTCTTCCCTCCATCTTACGAAGTGCCTTTTCTTACGATTTTATCTGTCTCTGACGTTTGAAAGTTCTGATTCTTTCCTCCCCATCTTTTCTATTCTCACTGCTATCATTCCATACCAAGTCTCTTCCCCTTCTTTTTTATACAATATATGAATGTCAGTTTATGTTTCCTTGACCAATATACTCATCTTGTCTTTCTCTTATACAGAAAGCTTGACTGGCATCTCACTGTTTTCCCAATTAACTCCAGGGTCTGATGAGTGGCACAGGGAAGTCTCCATATTTGGCTCCCACCAGCCCTTTTTGCTGAGTGTGCCTTCTGTGGCTCTGACATGTTCCCGTTGCTTACACGCTGCTCACATCATTTCCACCAACTGGAATTTTCTAGCCTCCTGGCTAGTTTCTGCTGCTGTTGAACATCTTTCAGCAAGCCTGCTGTTAACTTCTCCATCTGATACTGGGATATTTTCTTTTTGAGTGCTGAAAATATTGATCATCTGTATCATTCATTTTCTGTTTAAGTATGCAGCCCATTTGTTATCTTCTACCCTGTTGTCTTATTTTTTAAATTCTGTGGACAATTAAATTGTCTAACTAACTGCATTAGGACAAAAGCCCTGGTCTCAAATCCCTGATCCCTTTGCATATTAGTTAGGTTTTAATGTTGTCAGTTTTTCTTAGATTTGACAGAAATTCATGAAACAGGGGACATTTGTAGATGATTTGGGGCATTTGGTGATCTTTAGGTTGGTCCAAATTGCCCTGATTTCCTAGGTAATTTTGCTCTTAACCTTAGAACAGTTAATTTTCTGGATTGACTCAGATTTCTAAAATGTGAGGTAGAGTTGTTCATGGTCTATGGCCCTCAGTTGTTTTGGAGTAGGTCCTTCGTCTATGGAGTAACTCTCTAAGAAGTGTCAATCTAATCTCTTTCACCTCCCCTCCTCTTTGTAAAAAATGGAGTCTTTTGGGACTTTGCCCTCATGATATTTTTATTGTAAGATTTTATATTATTAGCTTTTTCACATATTCTTTTGTTGAAGATCATGTATGATGATATAGTCTATATATATACCAAGACTAGTGATATATATTTTTAAAAACTTTATCCATTGTATTAGAAAAACAAGATAGTGTGTTTTTTAAATTTAAATTTATTTTTTAACTTTATTTTTATTGTTGACACTGTTACAGATGTTCCCATTCCCTGTCCCCTTTGCCCACCTCCACCTGGCCGCAGTCCCCCCTTCCCTCTGGCCATCACCACACTGTTGTCTGTGTCTATGTGTCATGCATATGTCTATTCATGTGCAGGTTTTGTGTAGACAATTCATTACTCTTGGATGTATGTAAGCTAGAAGTAGAATTGGTGGGTCAAATGGTAACTGTTTAACTTTTTGAGGCACTTCCAGATGTTTTCTAAAGTGGCTATACCATTTTACATTCCCATCAGCAATGTATGAGGGTTCTAATTTCTTCATATCCTTGCCAACACATCTGTCTCTCCGATTCTTTTTGATGTTACTTGTAAGTGGAACTGTGGGTGTGAAGTAGTATTTTATTGTGGTTTTGATTTGTCTTTCACTGATGACTAATGTTTTTGAGCATCTTTTTATGTGCTTACTGGCTATTTACATAGCTTCTTTGGAGAAATGTTTATTTACATCTTTTGCCCATTTAAAAATTCTGTTATCTTTTTAGAGTTGTAGGAATTTTTTTTACGTATCCTGGATGCAAATATGAGATAAATGATTTGGAGCTTTTTTCCCATTCTGTGTTTTTTTTTTTCTACCTTCTTTTATGATGTAGTTGGAAACACAAAGTTGTTAATTTTGATGGAGTCCAATTTACTTGATTTTTTCCTTGTCGCTTGTGCTTTTGGCACTATGTAACATTTGCCCCTTTGTTTTCTTTGAAGGATTTTATAGTTTTAGCTCTTATATTTAGGTCTTTGATCCCTTTGAGTTAATTTTTGTACATAATTTTGTGAGATAGTCTAACTTCATACTCTTGCATATGGATATCTAATTGTCCCAACACCATTTATGGAAAAGACTATTCTTTATTGAATTGTTGTGGCATCCTTGTTGAATATACCATAAATGGGAGGCTTATATCTGGACTTTCAGTCCTATTGCATTGATCTGTTTTTTATTTTTTTAAATCCTCACCTGAGTATATTTTTCCATTTATCTTCAGGTAGAGTAGGAGAGAGAGAGGGAGGGAGGGAGGGAGGGAGAGAGAGAGAGAGAGAGAGAGAGAGAGAGGGAGGGAGGGAGGGAGGGAGGGAGAGAGAGAGAGAGAAACAGAGAAACAGAAACATCGATATGAGAGAGACATATCGACTGGTTGCCTCCCACACAACCCCGACCAGAGCTGGGAACCCCGACCAGGGCTGGGAACCAAATAGCAGCGGAGATATGTGCCCTTGAGATACATGCTTTTGACTGGAATAGAACCCGTGGCTCTAACTGCTGAGCCGAACTGGCCAGGGCGCATTGACTTATCTGTTTATCCTTAGTGATATGTCTATATCACACTGTCTTGATTACTATAGTTATGTAGTAAATTCTAAAACCTAGAGGTGCGTGAGTCCTCCGGTTTTGTTTTTCTTCTCAAGATTGTTTTGCCTGTTTGGAATCCCTTACATTTCTATGTGATTTTAGGATTAGTTTGTCAATTTTTCTAAAAGAAACCCCAAAAAACGGCTGCTAGAATTTGATAAGGGAAGTTTTTTGATTCAGATCTATCTGGGCACTATTGCATCTTTTTTTTTTTATTCCTCACCTAAGGATATTTTTCTATTTATCTTCAGATAGAGTAGGAGGGAGGGAGGGAGAGAGAGAGAGAGAGAGAGAGAGAGAGAGAGAGAGAGAGAGAAACATCAATGTGACAGAGAGACACATCAACTGGCTGCCTCCCGCATGACCTCGACCAGGGCCAGAGATGAACCACAACCGAGGTACTTGCCTTTGACCGGAATCAAACCTGAGACTCATTGGTCTGTGGGCTGATGCTCTAACCGCTCAGCCAAACCAGCCAGGGCAACATCTTAAAGATATTAAGCCTTGCCCAGCCAGTGTGGCTCAGTGGTTGAGTGTCGACCCATGCACCAAGAGGTCGCTGGTTTGATTCCCAGTCAGGGCACATGCCCAGGTTGTGGGCCAAATCCCAGTGAGGGGCATGCAGGAGGCAGCCAATCGATGTTCTCTCATCATTGTTTCTATCTCTCTCTCTCCCTCTCCCTTTCTCTCTCTCTAAAACCAATAAAGAAAAAAAACACAAAACTGATATTAAGCCTTCTAATCTATGTTCATGGCTGTCCTAACATTTATTTAGGTCTTTAATTTATTTTTTTAATCCTCACCCGAGGATATGTTTTTATTGATTTTTAGAGAGAGAGAGGAAGGGAGAAAGAGAGAGAGAAACATCGGTGTGAGAGAGAAACATCAATTGGTTGCCTCCCATATGCACCCTGACTGGGGATTGAACCTGCAACTTAGGTATGTGCCCTGACCCAAATCGAACCCATAAACTTTTGGTGTACTGGACGATGCTCCAACCCACTGAGCCACTCCCCAGGGCGGGTCTTTAATTTTTGTAGTTTTTAGTGTACAGGTCTTACACTTCTTTTGTTAAAATTTATTCGTAAGGATTCTTTTTGCTGTTATTGTAAGTGGAATTGTTTTCTTAATTTTATGTTTGGATATTTCATTGCTAGTGTGTAGAAATACAATTGGGTTTTATATATTGATCTTGTATCTTGTAACCCCATTGAACTTGTTTATCAGTTCTAAAACTTTTCTAGTGGAGTCCTGAGAATTTTTTTGTATACAAGAGCATGTTATCTTCAAATAGAGATAACTTTACTTCTTCTTTTCCAACATAGATGCTCTTTATTATTATTTTTTTCTTGCCTATTTGTCCTGTCCAGAATATCCAGTATAATGTTGAACAGAAGTGATGAGAATTAACATTGTTTTACTATTTTGTTTCTGATCTTAGGGGAAAGCTTTCAGTCTTTCACTATTAATTTTGCTGTTAGTACTGGACTTTTTGTAGGTGCCCTTTATCATATTAAGGAAGTTACCTTTTACTTCTATTTTGTTGAAATTTTTTTTCATGAAAGGATATTGGATTTTTTCTTTAAAAAAAAATTTTTTTTTTCTTTATTGATTATAGAGAGAGAGAGGAAGGGAGAAAGGGAGAGAGAAACATAAACATCATTTAGAGAGAACATCAATTGGCTGCCTCCTGCATGCCCCCCACTGGGGATTTGGCCCACAACCTGGGCATGTGCCCTGACTGGGAATCGAACCGGCGACCTCTTGGTGCATGGGTCGATGCTCAACCACTGAGCTACACCAGCCCGGGCATATGTTGGATTTTTTCAAATTCTTTTGTCTGTTTTGCAATGATCATGGTGTCTTGTTTTTTGGTCATTTATTAACGTGGTGAATTACATTGATTTTCAGATATTAAACCAAACTTGCTTTCCTGGGATCCCTCTTTTTCATGACATATAATCCTTTTATGTTTTGTTGCATCTGGTTTGCTGGTATTTCCTTGAGGATCTTTGGTGTCAATATCCATAAGGTATATTGGTCTGTGGTTTTCATTCTTCACGATGTCTTTGTTTTGTTTTGTAATCACAGTAGTGTTGCTATCATATAATGAGTTGGGAAGTGTTCTTTCACTTTGCAGTTTATGGAACAGTTTATGAAGGATGGACATCAAATCTTCTTTAAGACTAAAGGTATTTTAATTTTTGTTTTTATCTTTTAGGATTCTCCTTTTACAAATGCAGGAATGGGATCTAATCTAAATCTCTTGGGTGAAATTGAGTGTGATGCCAGCATAATGGATGGAAAATCCTTAAATTTTGGAGCTGTTGGAGCACTGAGTGGTATGTGAACACTATAACACACTATCTCTGTTCTTTAAAAAACTATGAATATTACTATTCCATTACTTAGTCCAGTTTTTCCACCATTCTTGCTTGGGATAGCATTGAAAACAAACTTTTTTTTTCTTTTACTGAATTTAAAACATGAAATTTTAGCTATAGATAGTCTTTGAAATGTGTTTTTATTGATTTTTTTTTTTTTTTTATCCTCACCCGAGGACACTTTTCCACTTTCGTTCAGATAGAGCGAGAGAGAGAGAAAGAGAGAGAGAGAGAGAGAGAGAGAGAAACATTGACGCAAAAGGGACACATAGAGTGGCTGCCTCCCGCACGACCCCAACCAAGGCCTGGACAAATCGCAACCGAGGTATGTGCCCTTGACCGGAATTGAACCCGCGACTCATTGGTCCGTAGTCTGCCGCTCTAACCACTGAGCCAAACCGGCCCGGGCATTTTTATTGATTTTTTTAGAGAGAGAGGAAGGGAGAGAGAGATAGAAACATTGATGTGAGAGAGAAACATCAATCAGCTGCCTCCTGCATGCCCTGTACTGTGCCCCAGGCATGTGCCCTGACTGGGAATCGAACCTCTCAGTCCATGGGACGACGCTCAATTCACTGAGCCACACTAGCTGGGCAAGATAGTTTTTGTTAGTGTTTGATCATTCTCCTCCATCCCCTCAAGAGATTATAGACATTTAAAATGTGTTAGCATATTCTATCAATTTTATAATTATTTGAAATTATAATTGTACAATTATTTGAAATATATTTTCATTGTTAAAAAATTCAAATGACATATAGGCATACCTTGGAAATGTTGTAGGTTCTGTTCCAGACCACCTCTATAAAGTGAATATCCCAGTAAAGTGAGTCACATGAATTTTTTGGTTTCCAAGTGCATATTAGGGTTAAAAAAAATAAATTCCCTTGGAATTTCTGTTATATTACCTGTGAATCATGGCAGTTTAGCTTTTTTCTTTCCACTGTTTAAATTCTTTATTTCTCTCATGGATTATTATACTGGCTATGACATCCAAGGCAATGTTGAATATAAGGGTAATAGTGTACATCCTTGCTTTTTTCCTTATTTTAGAGACGGAGCATTAAATATTTCACCATTCTGTATGCTGCTAGTTGTAGGATTTTCATAGATGCTCTTTATCCTATTGAAGAAGTTTCCTTCTAATCTTAGTTTGCTGATAGTTTTTATTATAAACGGGTATTGAATATCATTAAGTGTTTTTGAATTTTTCTCCTTTATTTTGTTAAATGCAATAAAATTTATGTTCCCTTCTTGGCATAAAAATCTTCTTGGTCATAAGTTTTTATTTTTTTAATATTTTGCTGATATTCAAGATTTTTGACATCTATGTTCACATAATAGATAGGTTTTAATTTTTCTTATAATATTCTTTTCAGGTTTTGGAATCATGGTATGGCTGGTCTCATAAAATGAGCTAAGGTTTTTTTTCCTCTCTGATTTTTGAAAGAGTTTGTGTATGATTGGAATGATTTCTTTTTAATTATTTGAAGGAATTCATTAGTTAGTCTAAATTAATAGTGGAGTTTCTGTGGGAAGTTTTTAAAAAAAAGGGATCCAGTTTCTTTAATAGTTATAAGACTGTATTTTCTTTTTCTCGTGTGTGTTTTTCAAGGAATTTGTCTTTCTTATATGAGTGTTCAAATTTATTTGCCTAAAGACTTTTTAATTAGCTTTCGTTATTGATTTCTAGTTTAATTTCACTGTGGTCAGAGAATATATGCTGTAAGATTCCAAGCCCTTAAAACTTTTTGAGACTTGCTTTATGGCCCAGATTATGGTGTTTTGATAAATGTTACATGTGAACTTCAAAAGAGTATGTATTTTGCAGTTGTTGGGTGCATGTTCTACGTGTCACTTAGGTCTATTTGATTATTCATTTGTTCCAACATTCTATATCCTTTCTGATTTGTATGATAGGTAAAAAAGGGTATTTCAATTAGTTTTCATTTTAGTTTCTTTTATTATAAAATATTTTATTGGTATTTAATGTAGTTTCATATGTTTAAAGGCCATTAACATTTTTCTATGAACTATTTATATCTCTTATGTGGCTTGCCTTTTAAAACTATTTATAAGGTGCTTTATCATATTGGAATTTAAAATTCTTATTTGTCAAACTTATTACTTTCTCTTTTGTGGCTTTTGCATTTTGCATTTCTTAAAATTTCATAAGTATGGTCACCTATATTTTCTTCTAATACGTGTATAATATATTTTTATTTACCTCTTGAATGCATTGTTTATTTTTCTGAAATGA
Source organism: Tadarida brasiliensis (assembly GCA_030848825.1). Lineage (NCBI taxonomy): Eukaryota > Metazoa > Chordata > Mammalia > Chiroptera > Molossidae > Tadarida > Tadarida brasiliensis. Next base: position 35,076,295 of record CM061261.1, on the reverse strand, counting down.
CCAACAGATTGCCCCTACATAATTTCTTGTATAACAACAGTAATAATAATGACCATTTATTGTATAACTATTACCTACTATGCATTTTTTCCCAGTAGTTTATATATATTAAATCATTTAGTTCTCACAAAAACATGAGGTCAGTACGTTTTTTTCCTATTTTACGAATGAGGAAACAGATACAAGAGAGATTTAGTAATTTGCCCAAGGTCACTGTATTTATCAGTCTGGATCCAACTAGGAGACAGGAACCACACAGAGTTTAAACAGGAGAAGTTTAGTATAAAGAGTTATTACACAGTGATAGGAGAGTAGCTGCATAAAGATGGAAAGAAAACTCAAAGTGTATTCTAGGGCAGAAGGAGAATACCCAAGTAGGGATAAACTTGGAAGGGGGTTCAGACCTTGTAGAAGGTATGGTTGCAGCCTACTGTCAGGCAGAGAAGGTGTTGGGGTACGGGGTACCCAGGCCATAGTCACTGAGAGAACAGGAACAGTCTTGGGTGAGGGGTGGGGGGGTGTCTCAGGTGAGCTTAGCCTGGTAGGTGGGCACACACAAGTCAGGAAGCCATGGGAATTAAACCTCTAACAATTGGGCTTTTGGCTCATTAGACAATCAACCAGACAGGGCATTTTGTCATGTGTGCCTGTGGGGCGGAGGAGAAGATGTAGGGATCAGTGACTTGAGCTGGGGACAGTTCTATTCTTTCTGAGGCTGTCAGCTATGCTGCTGTGGCCTGAATCAGGACTGGGGAAGACGTGTGGTGGCCAAATGCTGGAGAAAACTGCACCTTGCAGTCACTTAGCACTGGAAACTACCATGTGGGCCAAATAGTGGAGAAAAAACTGGTGTTCTCCAGGAGCCCGGATAGCAAGCCACCCTTTCCTCCTGCAATGTGTCTCCAGTGCCCTCTACTGACAAAGTATATCAGTGTGCCAGCTGGCAAAGGAAACATTTAAAGGGCCCTTTTCTATTTTTATAGATCAGGCAACAAAGGGTGAATTTGTAACTGAGAACCAATAAATTGATAGCTGGTACAGTTATAAAATATTCTGACTTCCAGCACTCTGTGTTCTTTCTACTTCTCTAATCTTCCCTATCCTTGTCCTCATTTGAAATACTGTCTATATCATGTATTAAACATCCAAATTCACATGTGTCTGTACATTATTCAATTGACATATTTGTCTTTTTGGACTCAAACCACACTCCTTTAATTAGAATAGATTTTAATAAAAATGGTATCTCATTGGGTGAGTACCTCTTAATTTTTTTCCAAAGTTTACTCTTCCCTATGAATTTGAGTCAGCTTGTCATGAATCATAGAAATGTTTTTGAAATTTTGAATTAATAGATTCAAATTTATAAGTTAATTTGACAATTATCAATGTCTACAATATTCAATATTGAATCATTTATCCAGATATGTATATACATTTTTGTTTTTAAGGAAGGAAATTATATTTTAAGCCTTTTTGTTCTTTGGTATTTCATATTAAGCAAAATAGTCAGTTTTATTTTATGTCAATCTGGTGGTCCTAATTTGAGTTTTTATAGCCTCTTTATATCTCAATGCTGAATTTTTTTTTTTTTTTTGCATTAGTAGTGTCCTGAGAGGCATCCATAGGTTAGTGGTTAAGGGCATAGTCTCTGGCATTAGCTGCCTTTGTTAAAATCTCAGCACTGTGATCTTGGACAGGTGACTGAGCCCTCTGTGCAAATGTTTCCTCAGTAATGAGATAGGCTCATAACTTTATTTATGTGATAGAGCAAAGAGATCAATTAAATAATCTGATTATATTTAAGGAATTGCGCTGGGCCTGGCACATATTAGGTATTAAGTTACTGTCACTGTCTTCTGTCATTCTCATCATTGTCATTGTCATCCTGATAATGTTTTTCACACTTATACTTACTGCCCTATCGTTCCTCCCAGATCAGCACCCATTTTTCACTTTTCACATTCTGTTTTCCCTCGTGGAAGCAATCTGAACCATACTTTAGGTTACAATCATGTATATATTTGGTCTCGTCTCCCTACCCTTACCTAATTCACAGGACTTCCTCTATATTCAGTCCTTCTTGCAGGTGAGATTTAAAATATTTGGCCATTAATTTTTCTCCCCAAGGTAAATTTGAAGCTATTTGTAGTCGTGTTTAGAGGAAATCCATGGTTTTGATTGTAGATGCCACATTTTCATTTCATTTTTCTAGTCTATTATTCTGAAATCTATTTAAAAGGAACCTAATTTAAATATGTGTTATTTCAAATTCAATCTTTGCTGCTGTAGCATATGACAAAACATGAAAAGGTATGTTTTATATTTGTTCTTTTCTTGCATTTACTAGGTATCTATGTATTTCCTGATTTGTTCTGTATTGTTCATAATTAAGGATTTTTATTAGTATATAAAGTAAGAGTTTTCCAAGATATTTAAAAGTTGTTTTGATTGAAATTGCCACAAAACTGAGTGGGAGACTTGAAGACATTTTTTTTTTTTACTTCATTTTCTGCCAATTTTATTTTATAGGAATCAAGAACCCAGTCTCAGTTGCGAACAGACTCTTGTGTGAAGGGCAGAAGGGCAAGCTCTCGGCTGGCCGAATTCCTCCCTGGTAACCACTTTGTTCTGCCTGACTTTCCCTGGGTCTTTGGTCTTTGGTGCATGCAGTGTTTGAAGGCTATTTTTATCCACAGAAGGTTGATGCTGCTGGTTATACACCAGCAGTAGCTTGCCTTTGAGTTGAAGACACTTTGTTCTGTGGTCTTGGAATACTTTGTACACTTGATAGAACTCTGGACGGAATAGAATGTTATGGATTAAAGCAGAAAAGAGATCAGAGTTAAGTTTTGGTTTTGTAGTTGATTATAAGGATGTTTTTGCTGTTACTAAGTACTCAACTGGAATCTTTTTATTATGAAAATTTTAAAGTATCTTGCACATTCTAGTCCAGAGTCTAAATTAATTTTTAATCTTGAGGAGTTCATAGAATAAAAGTACTTAATTTTTCTGTTCTGCAGAAATACATTATTATGCTAAGATTAGTAAGATCACATCTTTTCTCCAGTATTAACATACAATTTTCATTAAAAACACTTTGAACTTTTCAAATAGTTATAGAAGTAGAGAGAACATTGTAAAGAGCCCTCATGAACCTGTCATCCAGCTCCAATAATTAACAATATTTTTGCTCTTCATTTATTTCATGCATCTCTTTTATTCTAGTATTTTAAAGCAAATCCTCAATATCCTATTTTACCCTCAAATAGTTCTGCAAATTTGTCTGTTTGCAAAACATAACCACCGTCCTGTTAGCATGCCTAATATTATTAACAAATATACCTCAATACCATCTTATACTCAGTATGTGTTCAGCATACCTGGCAGTGAAGGTTACATTAATGTTCTGTGTTGAACTTTATGACAATAGTACTATAGGAATCACTTCATTTGACTGTTACAATTTTTTTTTCTTTATTGATTTTAAAGAGAGAGGAAGGGAGAGGGAGAGAGAGATAGGAACATCGATTGGCTGCCTCCTGCATGCCCCCCACTGGGGATTTGGCCCACAACCTGAGCATGTGCCCTGACTGGGAATCGAACCGGCGACCTCTTAGTGCAGGGGTTGATGTTCAACCACTGAGCCACACCAGTCGGGCTTGACTTGTTTTAATTTGAAGTCGTAGAAAAAAAATTAATACAGTTTTGAAAAATTTTGAAAACTTTTACCTAAATAAATTCAAGGTATTCTTTTAATCATATACTTCTTAGGTGTTTAATTGTGGTACTAGAAAGGTCGATTATAAAGATTTTTCAAAGAAATATTAACTTTTATTATTTGTTTTCAATAAAGCAAGGGTCAAGGGAAGCAAATATGATTTATTAAGATTATTAATATTATGTGTTTAATAATTTCAACAGTGTTTAAGAAGTATAAAATACCAATAAGAAAAAGACAACCGAAATTGTAAAAATTAATAAAGGATACAAATAGACTATTTATAGAAAAGAAAATATTGATGACGTATAAATACAAGAAAAGGTGCTTAATCATAATATTAATCAAGGAATTGTGAATTAAAATGAGGTGATATTTTCACCTTATTTAAAGTAGTAAAATTAACAAAGACTAATATCCAGTATTGTTGAAGGTGTGGAAAAATACGTTTTTTGTTTTACTAGTGATGGGAACATAAAGTGATACAGCTAATTAAGAGACATTTTGACATTCTTTATTAATGTAAAAAATTGAAAATGCATGTGCTGTGTGCTTCAGCAATTACATCTTAAGACAGAACACCGTACATGTACACAGGAAGTCTTGTACAGTAAAAGAAAGCTATAGCAGTGTTGCATGTTTATAGACCTGTCCACAACCTATGTGTCCATAAATGGCTAAGTAAGCTATTTTCTAGTCAGACTATTAAATATTCTGTAGCATGAAAGAAACATTTTTATATAGTAACATGGATAGATCTCTAAGTTGCTGAATATGTTCATTTTAACTTATGTTGAAAAATTACAAAATAATATGATGAATACCTGTTTCCTACCACCCAGGTTAGGAAATAAAACATTACCAAAAGACTTGAAGCTGACTAGACTGAACCCTATCTAATGGCATCCTTTTCTTCCCTCTGTCTGTCCTACACCCTTATCCTGATCCTATCTCTGCCCCTGCCCTTAGGTAACAGTCGTCCTGAATCGAAGCTTTTGTTATTCTCATATGTTCCTTCATAGTATCACATCACATGTAATACTGTAATTTTCTAAGGCTACATATATGTGTACATAGATGAAAAATAAAGGTCTGGAAAGAAGGTTAACAAACTCACTGTGATTACCTTTGGGAAAGAGAAAGGAACAAGATGCAGCAGTTATCAAAGGGGACGTCTAATATTTTTATATTTTGCAAACATAAAATATATCACTATATATCAAAGTGATTGCCATTTTTCCATTAAAATGATGTCATATAGTGATGCTACGCTTGTTTGGAATTAGCTGTCTGATTTTCCCATGTAGACAGTTCTTCAGCTTTGTTCTTTATTTTCAAATTGTTTTGACTATTTTAGGAATTTTACATTTCCATGTGAATTTTAGAATTGGCCTGTCAATTTCTATAAATAACTGCTGGAGTTTTTATCAGGACTGCAACATATCCATTCATTAAAATTTCTTTAACCTCTCTGGACAGTGTTTTATAGTTTTCAGTGTATAGGTCTTTCACAGCTTTTATCCAATTTATACTTACATACTTCATTGGTTTTGACACTATGATAACTTGCATATTTTAAAAAAATGTTAATTTTTAATTGTTTATTGCCAGTATATAGAAATATGATTGATTTTATTATAGTGATATTCTATCCTAGGAATTTGCTAAATTCATGTGTTCTAGTACCACTTTTTATAGATTCCATAAGATTTTCAACGTGGATTGTCATATCTTCTGGGGGATCTAGTTTTACTTCTTCTGTTCTAATCTGGATTTCTTTAATTAATTTCTTTTTCTTATTACACTGGCTAGGACCTCCTTGTCTTGTTTGTGATCTTAGGGAAGTAGCATTTCGTCTTTTACTGTTAAGTATCATGGTTGCGATAGATGCTCTTTTTTATGTTGAGGAAGTCCCCTTCTTTTTTTTCTTTTTCTGTTCTGCTTCTTTGTTTTTTTTAGATTCATTTGTCGATAGATGTGTATTTATTGCCATTTTATTGTTCATACTTTTTATCTTTTTTTTCTTCTTCTAAAAAAAGAACCTTTAACATTTCATGTAATACTGGTTTGGTGGTGATGAACTTATTTAGCTTTTCTTTGTCTAGGAAGCTCTTTATCTGTCCTTTGATTCTATATATACATATATATATTATTTTTATCCTCACCCAAGGACATTTTTCCATTTTTGTTCAGATAGAGTGGGAAGGAGAGAGAGGGAGAGAGAGAGAGAGAGAGAGAGAGAGAGAGAGAGAGAGAGAGAAACATTGATGTGAAAGGGACACATCGAATGGCTGCCTCCTGCACGACCCTAACCAGGGCCTGGGATGAATTGCAACCAAGGTATGTGACCTTGGCCAGAATCGAACCCGTGACTCATTGGTCCGCGGGCCAACGCTCTAACAGTTGAGCCAAACCGGCCAGGGCTGTCCTTTGATTCTAAATGATAGCTCTTCTGGGTAGAGTAATCTTGGTTATAGGTCCACGCTTTTCATCACTTTAAATATTTCTTGACAATCCCTTCTGACCTGCAAAGTTTCTGTTGAGAAGCTGGCAGTCTTATGGGAGCTCCTTTGTAGATAACTAACTTCTTTTCTCTTGCTGCTTTTAAGATTCTCAGTTTGTCTTTAACCTTTTGCATTTTAATTATGATGTGTTTTGGTGTGGACCTCTTTGGGTTCATCTTGTTTGGGACTCTGTGCTTCCTGTACTTGTATGTCTATTTCCTTCACCAGGTTAGGGGAGTTTTGAGTAATTATTTTTTCAAATAGGTTTTTAATCTCTGGCTCTCTGTGTCTCTCCTCCTGGCACCCCAATGATGCAAATGTTGATAGGCTTGAAGTTGTCCCAGAGGCTCCTTACACTATCTTCATTTTTTTGGATTCTTTTTCTTTTTGCTGTTCTGATTGGGTGTTTTTTGTGTTCTTATATTCTAGATCACAGATTTGATTCTCACTTATCTACTCTACTGTTGATTCCCTGTAAATTATTCTTCATTTCAGTTAGTATATCCTGCATTTCTGAGTGGATTTTCTTTTCTTTTTTAAAATAATCAATTAATTAATTCTTGTTACAGATGTTTCTCCTCTTTCTCCCCAGACACCCTCCTCCCTACCCCCCCCCCCCCCCAAACATTGTTGTCTATATCCATTGGTTATGCATACATGCATGTAAGCTCTTTGGTTTATCTAACCTCTCCCGCCCGCCCCCCTCTCCGAAGTTTGTCAGTATGAACCATACTCTTTTCTATGTCTCTGGGTCTATTTTGTTCATCAGCCCACCTTGTTCATTATATTCCACAAATAAGTGAGATCATGTGGTATTTGTCTTTCTCTGATTGGCTTATTTTGATTAGCATAATGCTCTCCAGGTCCCTCCATGTCATCTCAAAGGATAAGAGATCTTTCTTATAGCTGCATAGTGTTCCATTGTGTTAATGTACCACAGCTTTTCGATCCACACATCTATTGATGGACATTTGGGCTGTTTTCAGGTCTTAGCAATTGCAAATAGTGCTGCTATGAACATAGGGGTACATATATTCTTTCTGATTGATGTTTCAGGCTTCTTAGGATATATTCCTAGAAGTGGGATCACTGGGTCAAATGGCAGTTCAATTTTTAGTTTTTTGAGGAAACACCATATTTATTTCCATAGTGGCTGCACCAGTCTGCACTCCCACCAGCAGTGTACTAGAGTCCCCTTTTCTCTACACCCTCACCAGCACTTGTTGTTTGATGATTTGTTGATGGCAGCCATTCTGACAGGTGTGAGGTGATACCTCCTAGTCGTTTTAATTTGCATCTCTCTGATGATTAGTGATGTTGAGCATTTTTTCATATGTCTCTTGGCCATTTGTATGTCCTGTTTGGAGAGGTGTCTATTTAGATCCTCTGCCCATTAAAAAAAAATTTTTTTTTTCTTTATTGATTTGAGAGAGAGAGGAAGGGAGAGGGAGAGAGAGATAGGAACATCAATTGGCTGCCTCCTGCATGCCCCCCACTGGGGATTTGGCCCACAACCTTGGCATGTCCCCTGACCGGGAATGGAACCGACAAACTCTTGGTGCATGGGTTGATGCTCCCACTGTCTGGGATGGCCGTTTTTTAATTGGGTTCCTTGTCTTCCTTTTGTTGAATTGTATGAGTACTCTATATATACTTGGAAATTAACCCCTTATCTGATGTATCATTAGCAATTATGCTCTCCCATATAGTGGGTTCCCTTTCCATTTCGATGCTTGATTCTTTTGTGGTGCAGAAGCTTTTTAGTTTGATGTAGTCCCATGTATTCATTTTTTCCTTTGTTTCTCTTGCCTTAGGTGTTGTATCAGTGAAAATTCTGCTGCATGTGATGTGTAAAACTTTGTTGCCTATATTTTCTTCTAGGATTTTTATGGATTCATGAGTCACATTTAAATCTTTTATGCATGTTGCATTTATTCTTGTGTATGCTGTAAGTTGGTGGTCTAGTTTCATTTTTTTTGCATGTAGCTGTCCAATTTTCCCAACACTATTTATTAAAGAGGCTGTTTTTACTCCATTTTATGCTCTTGCCACCTTTGTCAAATATTAATTGAGCATAATGTCTTGGGTCAATTTCTGGGTTCTTTGTTCTGTTCCATTTATCTATCTGCCTGTTCTTCTACCAGTACCAGGCTGTTTTGATTACAGTGGCTTTGTAGTATAACCTAATATTCGGTATTGTGATCCTCCCTACTTTGTTGTTCTTTTTCAAGATTGCTGTGTCCATTTGGGGTCTTTTTTGGTTCCATATAAACTTTTGAAGTATTTGTTCTAGTTCTGTGAAATATGTTGTTAGTATTTTAATGGAGATTGCATTGAATCTATAGATTGTTTTAGGTAGTATGAACATTTTATTTATTCATTATTTTTATTTTTATTTTTTATCCTCACCCGAGGACATTTCTGCATTTATCTTCAGGTAGAGTGGTAGGGCGAGAGGGAGGAAGAGAGAGAGAGAAACATCGATGTGAGAGAGACACATCGAGTGGTTGCCACCCACATGACCATAACTGGGCCCAGGGACAAACCGCAACCGAGGTACGTGCCCCTAGCGTAAACTGAACCCGGGACTCTCTGGTCCGTGGGCCAACAATAATCGTTGAGCCAAACCGACCAGGGCTAGTATGGACATTTTAATGACTTTAATTCTTCCAATCCATGAACAAGGTATATGCTTCCACTTTTTTATATCTTCCTCTATTTCTTTTTTCAAGGTCCTGTAGTTTTCTGCAAATAGGTCCTTTATTTCTTTGGTTACGTTTATTCCTAGGTATCTTAATTTTTTTGCCATAATGGTAAATGGGACTTTTTTTTTTAAGTTTCTTTTTCTGTGATTTCATTAATGGTTTATAAGAATTCTGTTGATTCTTGATGTTAATTTTGTATCCTGATACCTTGCCAAATTTGTTTATTAAATCTAATAGATTTTTGATGGAGTCTTTAGAGTTTTCTGTGTACAATATCATGTCATCTGCAAATAATGACAGTTTCATTTCCTCCTTTCCAATTTGGATCTCTTTTATTTTTTCTTCTTGTCTAATTGCTGTGGCTAAGTGGTGAAAGAGGGCATCCTTGTCTTGTTCCTGTTCTTAAGGGAAACAAATGCTTTTAGTTTTTGCCCGTTGAGTATAATATTGGCTGTAGGTTTTTCATATATGGCCTTTATTATGTTGAAATATGATCTCTCTATTCCGACATTGTTGAGAATTTTTATCAGAAATGGGTGCTGTATTTTGTTGAATGCTTTTTCACCATCTATTGATATGAACATATGGTTTTTATCTTTCATTTTGTTTATGTGGTGTATCACATTTATTGATTTGTGAATATTGTCCCAGCCTTGCATCCTTGGGATGAATCTCACTTGGTCATGGTGAATAAATTATTTAATGTATTGGTGGATCCGATTTGCTAATATTTTGTTCAGGATTTTGGCATCTATGTTCATCAGGGATATGGGCCTGTAATATTCTTTCTTTGTAGTGTCTTTTTCTGGTTTTGGAATTAGAATTATGCTGGCCTCATAAAACAAGTTTGGAAGTCTTCCTTCTTCTTGAATTTCTTGAAATAGTTTGAGGAGAATGGGTGTTAGTTCTTCTTTGAATGTTTGGTAAAACTCCCTGTGAAGCCATCCAGGCCCCGGCTTTTGTTTGCTGGGAGATTCTTGATTACATCTTCAATTTCCTTAGTTGTTATTGGTCTGTTCAAGTTTTCTATCTCTTCCCAGTTCAGTTTGGGGAGACTATGTATTTCTAGAAATTTGTCCATTTCGGCTAGATTGTCCAATTTGTTGGCGTATAAATGTTCATAGTATTTGTTAACGATCCTTTGTATTTCTGGGGTGTCAGTTGTTACTTCTCCTCTTTCATTTCTGATTTTGTTTATTTGGGTCCTCTCTCTTTGTTTCTTGGTAAGTCTAGCCAAGAGTCTATCAATCTTGTTTATCTCTTTGTTTCATTGATCTTTTGAATTGTTTTTTTAATCTATGTCATTTATTTCTGCTCTGGTCTTTACTATTTCCTTTCTTCTACTTTTTCTGGGTTTTTCTTTTTGTTTGCTTTCTACTTCTTTAAGTTGTGAGGTTAGATAGTCAATTAGAAAATTTTTATTTTTCCTGAGGTTGGCCTGTAATGCTATGAACTTCCCTCTCAGGACTGCTTTTGCTGCGTCCCATAGATTTTGTGTTGGTGTGTGTTCATTTTCATTGGTTTCCAGGAAGTTTTTAATTTCTTCTTTGATCTCTTTGGTAACACATTCATTGTTTAATAACATGCTATTTAGTCTCCATGTGTTTAAATGGTTTTGCTATAATTAATTTCTAGTTTTATGCCATTGTGATCAAAGAAGATGCTTGATATAATATCAATCTTTTTGAACTTGTAGATACTTAGTGTGTGTCCTAATATGTGATCTATCTTTGAGTATGTCCCATGTGCGCTTGAGAAGAATGTGAATTCTGCAGTTTTGTGGTGTAATTTTCTGTAGATATCTATTAAATCCATTAGATCTAGTGCATCATTTAGAGTCTCTGTATCTTTGTTAATTTTTTGTCTAGAGGATCTATACAATGATGTCAGCATGGTGTTGAAGTCCCCTGCTATGATTGTATTGCTGTCGATTTCTCATTTGAAGTCCTCCAGAAGTTATTAAATATATTTTGGTGCTCCTATATTGGGTGCATATATGTTTACCACGGTTATATCTTCCTGTTGGATAGATCCTTTATTTTATTTATTTATTTATTTATTTTTTGGATAGATCCTTTAAATGTTATGTAGTGTCCTTCTTTGTCTCTAGTTACGGCCTTCATTTTGAAGTCTTTATTATTGGATATTAGTATTGCTACTCCAGCTTTTTTTTTCCTTTCTCGTTTGCTTGGAAGATTTTTTTCCATCCCTTCACTTTCAACTTGTGTGAGTCTTTTGTTGTGAGGTGGGTCTCTTGTAAACAACATATATATGAGCCATGCTTTCTTATCCATTCACCTACTCTGTGTGTTTTGATTGGAGCATTTAATCCATTTACATTTAAGGTTATTATTGATATGTACTTATTTATTGCCATTTTTGTTTATTGTGGTTATATTTTTCTTCGTGTTTCATCTACTAATTACAGCAGTCCTTTTAACAATTTTTGCAGTGCTGGTTTGGTGCTAATATATTCCCTTAGTATTTTTTTTTGTCTGGGATGCTCTATATTTCACCTTCTATTTTGAATGATAGCCTTGCTGGATCGTCTTGGATTCAGATCCTTGTTTTTCATGACCTTGATTACTTCATGCCATTCCCTTCTGGCCTGTAGTGTTTCTGTGGAGAAGTCACCTGATAGCCTTATGGGGGTTCCTTTGTAGGTAACCTGTTGCTTATCTCTTGCTGCCTTTAGGATTCTCTCTTTGTCTTTAATTTTTGGTATTTTAATTACTATGTGTCTTGGTGTGGGCCTGTTTGGGTTCTTCTTACTTGGGACTCTCCGTGCTTCTTGAACTTGAATGCCTTCTTTCTTCACCAAATTAGGGAAGTTTTCTGTCATATTTCTTCAAATATATTCTCTAACCCTTGTTCATTTTCTTCTTCTTCAGGGACTCCAATGATGCAAATATTGTTACGTTTCCAGTTGTCTCACAGTTCTCTTAAGCTGTCTTCCTGTTTTTTTTTTTTAATTTTTATTGTTTTTTCATTTTGGTTTTCTGATTGGTTGATTTTTTCTACCCTGTCTTCTAATTCACTGATCCGGTCCTCAGCTTCCTCTACTCTGCTCTTTAGTCCTTGCAATGTGTTCTTCATTTCTGCTATGTCATTCTTCATTTCTTCTTGCTGCTTCTTCATTTCCACTTGGTTGGTTTTCAGTGTTTCTATGTCTTTGCTCATGGTGTTGATGTCTTTACTCAAGGTGTTGATGTCCTTACTCATGCTGTTGAGCTTCCTCAAGATCATGGCTCTGAATTCTAGCTCTGTTAACTTGCTTAACTCCTTTTCATTTATTTCATCTTCGGTAGAGGTCTCTTGTTCTTTCATTTGGGATCTGTTTCTATGTTTCACCATTTTGGCTATCTCAGTGGTTTTTGGAGCCTGCCAAATTTTCCTGTGGATGTTGGTGTTCTGTTGTTTGTGGTTTCTCTACTGGGTGTGGATGAGCATGGGAGGACCCACTTTAAACACCACCGTGGAGTCTTACTTTTCAGGGTAGATTTGCAGGCAACCCCAGCAAAGGTTAAGTTATCCTGTAGCTTTTTGCCTAGAAGCTATTAGTCGTGGTTGCTTGAAGAGCCTTGGGTTTTCAGTTGAATGAAAACCTCCCTCAGGTGTTCAGCGTGAGAGGATTTCCAGAGGGTAGGGCAGATGCTAGTAGTTAATGAGCCTCAGTTTTCATTTCAATGGCCCACTAGGGTGTGGCTGGATCTCCGAGGTAGGGGCTGCCGCCTCTCCCCAGAGCCCTGGGATGGAGTAAGATGGCCTGGCCACAGTCCTGCATGGCCGCAACTCAGCAAAAGCTCTGAGCACCCTCCAAATCCTGATTGTCCCCACACAGTTCCAGTCCAGTCCGCCCTCCCTCTGCCGGAGCCCAGGTGAGTGGCTGTGGCTATTTTAGCGTTCTGTCCTGGCCCTCTGCGCTGTAGAGCCGCCTCAGGCTTTAACCCCGAGGGCGGGCGCTGCTCATTGCTAAGGTCACTGCTTTTCGTGGGCTCCCAGCCCCCCTCTCGCTCCTCCGAAATCCTACCAGGATCGATTCAGTGTCCCTGGTTGTATGGTCCTCACAAGCTGCTTTTCTGTTGCTTTTTCCCGACTATTTGTCTTTATTTTAGTTGTAATTCGAGTTTGGTCCTGGGAGATAGTCTGTGTAGCTTCCATTCACTCTGCCGCCATTTTTCCAACATTCCTGTTTTTTAATTGTTTCCTGTTTTTTAATTTCTTTTTTTTTTTTTTGGTTTTCTGATTGGATGATTTTTTCTACCCTGTCTTCTAATTTACTGGTCTGATCCCTGGCCTCCTCTACTTTGCAGGTATTCCTTCCAATGTGTTTTTTATTTCTGCTATGTCATTCTTCATTTGCAACTGGTTGATTTTCAATGCTTCTATGTTTTTACTCATGCTGTTGAGCTTCCTCATGATTATTACTCTGAACTCACCATCTGATATCTTGCTCAATTCCCTTTCATTTATTTCATCTTTTGTCAAATTATCTTGTTCTTTCATTTGAGATTTGTTTCTTTGATTCACTATTTTGGCTGTCTCTGTGTGTTTTTGTGCCTGCCAAATTTTCCCTGTGCGTGTTAGTGTTTCGCTGATTGTGGCTCAGTCTACTGGGTTTGGATGAGTTTGGGAGGACCCATGTTAAACACCACTGTCAGGTCTTACTTTCCTGGGTATATTTGCAAGCCCAGGAAAGATTCAGTTATTCTCTAGCTTTTTGCCTGGAGGCTATTAGTCTCAGTTCCTTGATGAGCCTTGGATTGTAGTCCTCAACTGATTGAAAAAATCCCTCAGGTGTTTGGGGTAGGAGAATTTCCAGCAGGTGGGGCAGATGCTTGCTGGCTGTCCATGAGCCTCGATTTGCATTTCTCTGGCCTTGCCAGGTGGTGTCAAATTCCTGAGGGAGGGGCTGTTGCTTCTCCCCAGGGCTCTGGGGCTCTTTGAGTAAGATGGTTACTGTCCTATGAGGGAGTGGTACAACACAAAACTTTCAATGCCCTCCAAATCCTGAGTCTCTCCACACAGTTTCAGTCTAATCTGTCCTCCCTCTGCCAGAGCCCAAGGTGAGTGGCTGTAGCTAATTTAGTTCTCTGTCCTGGCCCTCTGCATTGTGGAGCTGGCTTGGGATTTTAACCCTGAGGGAGCTGCTCACAGCTAAACAGCTGCTGTTGGTGGGCTCCCAGCCCACCTTCTTGTGCCGCCGCAGTTCCTACCAAGCTTGATTTAGTGTTCTTTTTCTGTTCCAGGTTATATGGGTCCTCTCTAGGTGATTTTCTGTTGGTTTTTCCCTACAATTTGGCTTTATTTTAGTTTTCATTCCAGTTTGGTCCTGTTAGGTGGTCTGTGTAGCTTCCATTCACTCCCCTGCCATTTTGGAATGCATCCTGACTGGTTTTTCTTATGGTTTTCATGCCCTTTCTTATGCTGCTAAAGTTCTAAGTTCAACCACTCTTCCCTTAAGTTCACTGTGCATCCTTATAACCAGTGTTTTGAACTCTGCATCTAGATTGCTTGTCACCATTTTGTTTTGTTCTTTCTCAGGTGTTTTGCTCTTTTCATCCATTTGGGACATGTTTCTTCGTGTCCTCATTTGGCAGACTTCCTGTGTTTGTTTCTATGTATTAGGTAGATCTGGTACATTTCTGGGTTTGATAGGGTGGTCTAATGTGGTAGATGTCTTATAAGGTCTAATGGCATAGCCTCCCTCATCACCCAAGCTGGGCACTCTAGGTGTGCCCCTCCTCCACCTTTCTGTGTTGGCTATGTACATCCTCCTGTTGTAGTTTAACGTTGGTTGCTATTGGCACGTCAATGGGAGGTCTATACCAGGTCCATCAGCTGAAAATATTGGCTCTGACCACTGACTACCATGGAAGATCATCTGTGCAGTGTCCCATCCCACAAAGGAGAACCTACTTCAGTGGGGCTCTGGTGCCTGCTGAATCTGCTCCTTGAGTATGTCACTGTGGAGGTGGTTACCTTTTGTTTTGATGTGGTCTGAAGCTGTCTACCAGGTGCGCAGGCTCTGGGTATAGGTGGTGCAGGCGATGGTCAGCCGGCGCCTGTGTTCTGCCTGGGGCTACCCAACTTGAGCTACAAAGCTATTATCAGGTGGCTGCTACTTGTGTGGGGCTTAGATGTGCCCAGGAGAGGCTAAGCTGTGGACCAATGCTGGCTACTGCTAGTGCCAGGCCTGGGACCTCATAGTTAGAAATAGGGGGCATGCTGAGGCTAGATGCTGCTTGTTTGAGATATTTTAGGAAAGTCTTAAGTGTGAACCAAGACAGGCCATTCATTCTTATGGAAAAGCCACTGGAAACAACAGCTTGGGTGGGTCTGCACGTTTGATGGGGTGAGGTCTCAGGGAATCACCAGGGTGGGGCAAACGATAGTCAGGTTGATAGACACTCAGACGTGGTGCCCTCCTGCCAGCTTTTTTTTTGGGGGGGGGGGCTCAGAAAAGCAACAGTGGCCTGTGTCAGCACTTTTGTATAGCAGAAAGCTACCCCTCCAGCTGTCATCCTGATGCCAGAAAATTCAGTTCCTCCCCATATGTCCCTGGTGCCTTTTGAGCTGCTGTCCCAGTACTGGAGCTCAGAGGGAGTGAATCAGAGTAAGTCTTTGCATTGGCCCTTGAAGAGGAACTGCCTGGGATCCAGAAGCCCTTTGTCTCACCGAGCCACAATCCCCACTGGTTTTTACAGCCAGAAGTTTTGGGGACTTTTCTTCCTGGCACTGGAACCCTGGGCTTGGGGGCCTGGTGTGGGGCTCGGACCTCTCACTCCTCAGGGGGTATCTCTACAGCTGAGATATGCCTCCTGATTTTTATCTGCCACACGTGGGTGTGGGACCAGCCCGTGTCGCATCTCCATCCCTCCTACCAGTCTCAATATGGCTTCATTAATTCCCTCCTTGTAGGACTTCCATTTAGCTGGGTGTTAGGTGCGTCTGAATGATGGTTGTTCTGTAGTTTAATTGTAATTTTGATGTGGTTGTGGAAAGATGTGAGTACTATGTTTTACACCTCCATCTTGACTGGAAGTATATCTGAGGAAGTCCCCTTTTTTGATTAATGTGCTGAGAGTTTTGAATAGGAATAGGTGTTACACTTTTTCAAATGATTTTCTATATTTATTGAGATGATCTCATAATTTTTTTACTTGATCAATATAGTGATTGGTTAATTTTTGGCTGTTAACAACAATTATATTCCAAGGATAAATTCTACTTGGTCATAATATATTATCCTTTTACTATATTGTTGGATCAAATTTGCTAATCATTTGTAAAGAATTTTTGCATCTATGTTTATGAGAGATAGTGGCCTGTTTTGATTTTTGGATACACAAGGATATATTATCAAATTTGGGAAATTTTTGGCTATCACGTCTTCAGATATTTTTGCTGATAATTCCCTTCTCTTCTGTTCTTTAGGATTTCAGTTCTATTTTGCATCTTGTGGTTGTCCTACAGATCACTGATAATTTGTTTACCTTTTCCATTCATTTTTCTCTTTGTGTCATTTTGAATAGTTTTCATTGCTGTTTTCAATTTTAGTAATTATTTTTCTAATCACATGTTAATCCCGTCCAATTTATTTTTCATTTGTGACGTTGTAGTTCTTTTTATCTTCCAGAGTTTGATTTGCATCTCTAAAAAACCCGTCTTCCATATATCTTTAACATGTTTAATCTTTCCTGTAGCTTCTTGAATATATGAATAGAGTTATAACTGTTTTAATATCTTGGTTTCTTAAATCTATCATCTTTACTATTTTTGGGTTGTTTTCAATTGAATAATTTCTCTCCTCATTATAGATTACATTTTCATGCTTTGCATGCTTGATAATTTTTTATTGGATTTCAGACATTGTGAGTTTTACCTTATTTGGTGCTGGATATTTTTGTATTTTAATAAATATTCTTGAACTTTATTCTAGGATGTGGTTAATTTATTGAGAGGCAGTTTCATCTTTTCAGGTCTTGCTTTATACTTTGTTACATGCGACTAGGGAAGCATTTAGCCTTGAGTGAATTTTGCTTTGCTATCCAGGCCAAACCCTTCTAAGTACTATAACAGATGCACCTAAGTGAGGTTTTTTAACTTTGACTGGTGGGACCAGGAACTGGTTCTGGCTTTGTGTGAACTTGGGGATTGTTTCCTCTAAAACTTCCACATTATTCTTTCCTATGCTTTGAGTAATTTCCTTTTATACACACACTGATCTCTGCTTAGCTCAAGGCTAGAAGGGGACTCTGCAGATCTCTGGAGTCCCTTCTCTGTGCAACTGTCTCATCTCTGGTACTCTGCCCTCTGAACTCTGGCTACCTTGGTTGGCTTCTTTGGATGCCTAAGTCAGAAAGACTGCTAGACTCTTCCTGAATTAACCTTCTTATGCTGTGGCTTGGAAATTCCAGGCAGTAAGCTGGGACAGTCAGTGGGTTTACCTTGTTTGTTTCCCTTCTCTCAAGGATCACTGTCTCATGTTGCCTACTGTCTAATGTTTAAAAACTGTTGTTTTCTATATTTTGTCTGATTGTCTTTTCATTGGTTCAGACAAGTGTGTAAATTTGTT
Organism: Tadarida brasiliensis; assembly: GCA_030848825.1. Classification (NCBI taxonomy): domain Eukaryota; kingdom Metazoa; phylum Chordata; class Mammalia; order Chiroptera; family Molossidae; genus Tadarida; species Tadarida brasiliensis. The sequence goes on along the minus strand of CM061261.1, from coordinate 35,058,787 downwards.
CTTTATTACTCCATCTTGTCCAGAAGCAGAAATCTTTCGCAAAAGTTCACTATAGTAATAAAAAAGCCCAATTCCGTGAATATCCTAGTGTATTGTTTCTTTAAAAGTACTATTTAATCTTTTGTAGTTTATAAATTTATTCAAATTTGTGAATATACTTCTTTTGTTGTATGAATGTGAAAAGAAAATTTGAAAGCCTGAAAATGAAAAGAAACATAAGAGACCTATCAATTAATCAGAAGGTATAGATTTAGCTGGATTTCCATTCAAACCAAACAGTTTAGAAAACAAAATAAAAGCAATAGTAAAATTTTATAAGACAATCGGAAATGTGAATATTGGTTGACTATATTTTGAGTCTGAGGATTTATTGTTAAAATTTTTTAGGTGTCATAGTTATGTTGTTATGTTTTTTTAAAAAGTCATTTTTTGAGATGCATGCAAAATATTTATATTTGAAATTCCATGACATTTGGGATTTGTTTCAAAATAATTTGGGTAGGGGTATAAATGAATGAGATCAGCAATGTATCAATAATTGATGAAACAGGTTGCTGATCCATTTGGTTCATGAGACTATTCTCTATAATGTATATAGAGAGTATGTGTATAGAGTTTGAAAATTTCTGTAATAAAAATTTTTAGAGTTAATTCTTATTTTCTAATTTGGTTGTTATGTGATTTCCAAATACAGCAAGTTCTCCTTTATTTGCACTGTATGTGTCTGTAAGCTTTATTTAATCAATACCTACTAATTTTTCCTCCCTCAACTTTGTATATGTATGATGAACAAAGAAGTGATAGATAAAATAAATAGAAATCAGTGTATTTAAGTCCAAAGAAGCAACTATCATTTTCTCCTATATCTTTTTCATCTAATAAAAAATGTGATTATTAATGTCCCTCAGCATTCTTGAGAGCTTTCTGAATCATTTAAGTTACACAATTTTGGATGGATTAGGGAGTCTTGGTTCTTTGCAAGTGGGTGGTTCTCATCAATAAGATTTTAATTCATGGCCCTGTATTTTGCCCAGATAGCCCTTTCTGGGGACCTTTGGCTGAGTTAGCGCTGGGCCAGCTCCGACAGTTCAGCTTATTGGTGTTAGTCATCCCATCTCTCAGCTGCTCTCCCTAGAGTGTTGTTGCTTTTTGTTTTATATAACTTTATTCTTGCTTTAATCTAAATTAAGGTGGGTATAACAGAAGGAAAATGTTGTCCTTTAGGGAATTTTGACACCCTAGTTTATTATTTTTAAAATATTTTTCCAATGTTTATTTAATGCTTAGTGTGCTTTAGGCACTATGCTAAAAGCTTGGGATATATAAAAAATAACACAAAGAGTCTCACTCTTAAGAAGTCTATAGTTTATTTAGAGAAGACAAATAATATATATAATATATGTAATATGTAAATTATAAAGTGAATGGTATGGTAGAAAGTGGAAAAAAGAAAAAAAAAGTGAAAACAGAATGAGAGGTGTTGGGAGTACTGGATAGGAGAGTGCAATGTATTGGGGTACAGTTTTAAATAGGTCTTCTTGAGCACAGATACTGGAGCAGATGAGGGAATTTGGCCTTTGGGAGAACCTGATGAAGAGTCAGGATGAAGGCCCTGAGACAGGAGCCCCCACGACATGTTTGAGTTTTTACAAGAGGCTGGAGTAAAATTAGCAAGGGGGCTACAGGAATAAGAGATGAGGTGAGGGGGAGAAAAGATCAGATCACTTGGGAGGATTTGTAGATTCTTGTGAAAACTCCAGTTTTTATACTAGAGTTCCCATGAAAGGTTATGCAGAGTTTTGAGAAGTGGAATGTCATCATCTGAAGTGTTTTACAAGGATGTCAGTGGCTGGTGAGAATATACTGGGATTGGGGGCAGAGTAAGGTAGGTATGAAAGTAGTGAGGTCTTTGCAACAATCCAGGTAACAGGTGATGGTGGCTCAGACCAAGGTGTTAGCAGTGGAGGTGGTGAGAAGTGGCCAGATTCTGGATGTATTGTAAAGGTAGTGACAATAGGATCTTTCTAATTTGATTGAGGTGGAACTTTTCTAAAAGCTTTCTCCTTGGAGAGTCAGAAGGCAGAGAAATTTGAATTGGTATTGCATTTAATGTTCTGGAAAGTGATTTTTTTTTACATGTTTTGGGACATTTCTAGTATAGTTTTTTTTTTTTTTTTTTTTTGTAAAAGCTTATGTAGCTTTACAGCATCTTTAAGTGACTCCAAAAGCAGTTATTCCATTTTGTGTGATGATGAGCTACTAGACAAGTAATTTTTGATAGTAATTTAAAGTCTAATATTATTCTTAAGGTCAGTATTCTTATTCATAAGATAGCATCCAAATATTCACCTTTCTATGAATATTATAAAATAATTAAGGTAGTTAAAAACTTGCATAGCAGACAGTGACAAACTGACTTTATTTAGAATCAAACCTATGAATGATTAAGAAATGAAAAATAAAACTAAGAGTATTTTGTAAAATGCCATTGATTCTAGGTCCTGGGATTGAACCCAAAATGGTCAATGGACCTGCTGAAAATACCAGATTCAGCTCCAAACTTCTGTCCTGATCATTTAATTTTTGACTTCAGCATCTCTTTTACATCTTTGCATGAAGAGAATTCATTTCTTATATCAAATTCTGTTCTTAGAAGAAGGAAGTACTAAAAATGCCATCAAGACAATTCAGCTCACATCCAAGTTCCTATTTCAGTTATTCTTCCATTTGAACTTTATGTGGCAGCTTTTCTTTGCAGTTTCTTCGCTGTGTTTTTCATTTGGTACAAGAATAGGAGAAACTGTTTTGTATTTTCAGAATCCTTTAGAATTTTTTAAAAATGGAAGTTTGAAGAGGTACAGTTGTTTATTCTTGTTGGCCCTCTCTCCTCTCTTTTTTCAATGCCTCCTCCATCCCCACCTTTATGTATATTGGAAAACAGTTATTAGGCTTAACCATTTAGTTTTTCATTGGAACCATTTGAATATGTTTCTGAGTGTCTACGTAGATTTTGTTTTGCCAGTCTGTCACTGATCTTCTTATTAACAATCGAATCTAAAGACTTCAATATGTATTGCTTTAAGTTTTTAGTGTTGGAATGATTAGAAGAATAGAAACAAAAAATAGGGAACAGGAAACTAATGAGTAGGCACTTGTTCAAGGAATCCATTACTAGCTGGCTGAGATCTTTAAGAAGTTGGCTATGGAAGGAGATGAAGTGACTGATTGTAATGGTAACTGCTTGCTATTATGTGTTAGAAAATGAGGTGGTTAATTATCCTGCATGCAATTTGAAACCTTTGAAAATAAGTCTTTTATAGCTGGCTAACAGTATTCTTTTATTTACTTTGTTATGTTAAATGTGCAATTTGGGGCTTAAAAATTACTTTAGGGACATCAGAGTACTTTACTTACCACAGTACAAATGATTCTGAGGGTCAGGTATATATTTTTGTTGCATCAAGGTTTAGAAATATAAGCACATCTCATTGTTTTGGGGCATTTTTAGTTCTACCCACTCATGTTGAGTTATGCCAGGTGTTATGCTATGCAAGAATACCATATCTGAAGACATTCACTTAAACTTCAACTCTTAACTAGATTAAATAGATCTTGTGATGTAAACTGAGAACCATATTGATCCAAGATAAATCTTAATGTTTTCCTTTGGGAAATCCACTTTTTACTTGTTATGTTGGATTTTACTTATTAGTTATGGCAAATGAAATGGTAACATTTCCAAATGTAAAATTTCTAACTTGGGAAAAATTCTGAAGAATTTTTTTGGCATATAGCCATATTATTATTTTGAAGAAATCTAGAATTATATCTATATGCAAAGATTTTTTTCAATTGCCTTACTATATTACTTTATTGAATATGTAGGAGAAGATGACACTGGGAATTTTTAAAAGACTAATTTTTCTGTTGTTAGCTTTTTAGTTGGAGAAGGAGCCTACAGATGGGCAGTAGATCATGGAATACCCTCTTGCCCTCCTAACATCATGACCACAAGTGAGTAAAAACTTTTCAAAATTAAGCTATATTAGCATATATACCTGAGAGTGTTACACTGCTTTTGACCCAGATAGTACTGATATTTAAGGAAGAAAGCTTATATGTTGAAATACTTCTAGTTAAAAGACACATAGAAAGTTATTTGCTTTTAAGCCATGTTTATATTCCTGAGTTCCCTGCATTGCTTTCTTTCTTCATTTAAAAAAATTTTTTTTTGTTGATTTTGAGAGAGAGAGGAAGGGAGAGGGCGAGAGAAAGAGAAACATCGATGTGAGAGCCGAATATCGATCGGGCTGCCTCCTGCACGCCCCCTACCAGGGATTGAGCCTGCAACCTGGGCATGTGCCCTCACGAGGAATCCAGCCAGCAACCTTTTGGTGCACAGGAGTATGCTCAACCATCTGAGCCACACCGGCCAGGGCCCTGCGTTGCTTTCTCATGCTTTTATAGAGGTATTGTTAAAGGATTCCTTTTAGGTTACTTAAAATAATTACTAATGTTAAAGCCATGATACCACCCCCTCAGAGAGAGAGAAGAAAACAAAGATCATTATTTATGAGGAAGGCCTTTCTACATACCAAGTACAAGAGAAGGAAAAACAAAAGTGACTATATGAGAATTAAGACTGAAAAAACGCATCATAAATATGAAAAAAGGGTACATATCCTTAATCTATAAAAAGGTTTACCAAATTAAAAACCACACAAATACATGTAATACCCCAACAGAAAAATGGTCAAAAGTCATAAATAGGTAATATAACTAATAGAGAAATTTATATTAAAATAAGTACATGTTATATTTGTTTTCTCTTAATTTGTGAAAGAGTTAAAAAATATATTACTGGTAGGTGTTTGGTAAACTGAACATCATATATTGTAGGTACAAACGTAAATTGGCAGACATTTTGGAGGATAGCCAAGTAGTATAGATCAAGAGCCTTTAAGTTATTCTGCTTCTAGGAACTTGTCATTAGAAATACAAAGATTTATATAGAAGGGTGCTCCATGTGCATTAAGAATATAAAACACTTTGAAAATATCTTATGTCCAACACAGAAGAATGTACGTAAATAAATTATCATATATTCTTATGTTCTTAAGTAACTAGAAATTGATGTCAAGACTAATGTCTGATAGTGATTAAATCTAATGGCTGAAAAAAGTGAAAAATGAGGTTGTAAATATGTATATATATTTTTTATGTGTCTAAAATTATAGCTACATATTTATGGATAGAAAGGCAAATATTTAAAACATATACTACTACTTAATTTTTAAGTTAAAATTTTATTTTTTGTCAGTGTAATCTATAAATATAATTTAAATAATGAAATGATAAAATGGGAAATCATTAACTCTAAGGAAACCAAGTAGTATAAAAGAGAAATGATTATATATCATATCAAGTAAATAATAAGGATCAGCTGTTAATAATATTATATTCAAAATGAATATTCATGTACTGAAAGTTCAATATAGGGAAGCTGGAGGAGAGAGAACTGTATGTGTCGCAGGAAAGCAGGGAGTGTGAGAGTTCTAATGATCACAGCCCTTGTCACTCATTCTGCCTTAAAACCTTCCCAATGGAACTTATTGTAGAGTTTGTATTCAAGCAAACAAATTAGGTCATCTACTAGTTCATTTTCTTTTAATCATCACCCGAGGATATGTTTTTATTGATTTTAGAGAGAGACAGAGAGGAGAGGGAGAAACATTGAGGTGAGAGGGAAACATCCATCGGTTGCCTTCCACACCTGCCTTGACCGGGATCGAACTTGCAACCTGGACATGCGCCCTGACTGGAATCCAACCCGAGACTCCTTGGTGCATGGATGATGCTCCAACCAAATGAGCCACATTAGCTAGGGCAATTTTGTTTTTCTTGGAGACACCCCACCTGGCACCTTTAAGTCTAGAGTGGTGCTCACTCGGCCTGCTGTGTCATTGTCATCACTGGTCTTGACCCCATCATCATGTTGGATTCCCTTTTCCTCTCTCCAAAATCACATTATGTTTCCTGAATCTCATTAGTTTTTCTTTCTTATTTCACTTCCTTATTTGGTATATGCAAGACTGGAAATAATTTTTCCTTAGGTTTTTGAAGAAATTGTTTTTATTTTTTAATTTCCAGCCTTGCTATTATGCAATCCTTTGGCATTTTGATTCCCAGCTTTTTGTGGTGTGATTTTCCTCTTTGGAAGTAAGCTCTTAATTTCATGTTCTTATCACAATGAAGCATCTTGGAATGGATGTTTGTTTTTTTTGTTGGGTTAATCATCACATGAGGATATTTTTTTCTATTGATTTTTAGGGGGGGGGGAAGAGAGAGAGAAACATTGATGCGAAAGAGACATATTGATTTGTTGCCTCCCAAACACACCCCAACCGGGACCGAGAATCAAACCTGCAACCCAGGTAGGTGCCCTTGCCTGGGAATCAAACCCTCGACCCTTTGGTGCATGGGCTGATGCTTTAGCCACCAAGCCACACTGGCCAAAGCAGGATGAGTCTTTTTTATTCAGTATTTTGAGTACTCATTTTGTAATTTCAGTCTGGAAATTCATATGCTTCAGTTTTGGCGAAATAAAAAAAAAAAAAATGGTGTGCTAACCTCTTCCCCATCCTTCCTCAACTTTATTTTTCTAACTTCTATGAGTTAAATGTTGTATTGTGCCCCAATCCTTTGTTTCTTTTTCAAAAATGATTTTTTCTCCTTTAAAAAATTTCTGTCTTTTGTCCTACAGTCTTGGAAGTTTCTTCAATTTTATCTTCTAAGCCTTCTAATTTTGATGAATTTATAATTTTGGTTTTCATAGTTTTAATTTCTAGAGATTCATCTGTGATTAATACTTTAAAAAGTGGTATCCTCTTCTTGATTTATGAACTTAATATGTATTTTGGCTTATCTCTTAGGATATTCTGGTTTAAAATTTGTTCTTATATGCTGTTTCTCTTTTTGCTGTCTTTATTTTTTGTTTGTTTCAGACCTTAATACATGTTAGCCAATTTCTTCAACCATCCAGTGACCCTATGCTGTTTTCATACTTATGAGTGTGGCACTTAAAATCCATTTGGAAGCTTTGTTTGTACAGACAGGTCTGGGTGACCTCAAGGGGAATGATGTGATCAGGCTTTTTTGTTGGAGGAACTCCCAGGTGTTCCCTCAACAAAACCAAAAGTCTACGTGGTTTTCTTTTGCATTAGAGAGAAATCTTCCCAGCTCTGCATGGCAATAGCTAGTATTCTGGTATAGATCAAGGGGAGGACTGGAGGCCTCAACTTTTCTTTTTCAGGCTTGTATGTAAATCTCAATTTTTTTTTTTATTTTTTATTTTTTATTAATTTACTTTTGTTACAGATGTTTCTCCTTTTCCCCCCATTGACACCCTCCTCCCCCTTCCTCCCTGCCCCGTCCCCAGTTTTGTTGTCCATGTCCATTGGCTATGAGTACGTGCGTACAAGTTCTGTGGTTCATTGCTCCCCTCCCCCACCCCCTCTTCTGGCAGTTGTCAGTCTGTACCCTACTTCCACGTCTCTGGGACTACCCTGTTCCTCAGACTGTTATGTTCATTACATTCCAGAAATAAGTGAGATCATGTGATATTTGTCTTTCTCTGCTTGGCTTGTTTCGCTTAGGATAATAGTTTCCAGGTCCTCCCATGTCGTCGCAAAGGATAAGAGATCTTTCTTTCTTACAGCTGTATAGTACTCCATTGTGTATATGTACCACAGCTTTTTTATCCATTCGTCTACTGATGGACACTTGGGCTGTTTCCAGATCTTAGCTATTGTAAATAGCGCTACTATGAACATGGGGGTACATGTATTCTTTCTAATTGGTGTTTCAGGCTTCTTAGGGTATATTCCTAGGAGTGGGATCACTGGATCAAATGGTAATTCAATTTTTAATTTTTTGAGGTAACACCATAGTGTTTTCCATAGTGGCTGCACCAGTCTGCATTCCCACCAGCAGTGTACTAGAGTCCCCTTTTCTCCACACCCTTGCCAACACTTGTTGTTTGATGCTTTGTTGATGGCGGCTATTCTGACAGGTGTGAGGTGATACCTCATAGTTGTTTTAATTTGCATCTCTCTGATGATTAGTGATGTTGAGCATTTCTTCATATGTCTCTTGGCCATTTGTATGTCCTGTTTGGAGAGGTGTCTATTTAGGTCCTCTGCCCATTTTTTAATTGGGTTCCTTGTCTTCCTTTTGTTGAGATGTATGAGCACTCTATATATTTTGGAAATTAATCCCTTATCTGATATATCATTGGCAATTATGCTCTCCCATACAGTGGGTTGCCTTTCCACTTTGATGGTTGTTTCTTTTGCTGTGCAGAAGCTTTTGAGTTTGATGTAGTCCCATGTGTTCATTTTTTCCTTTGTTTCTGTTGCCTTAGGTGATATATCAGTGAAAATTCTGTTGCGTATGATGTCCGAAATTTTGTTGCCTACATTTTCTTCTAGGATTTTTATGGATTCATGAGTCACATTTAAGTCTTTTATTCATTTTGAGTTTCTTCTTGTGTATGATGTAAGCTGATGGTCTAGTTTCATATTTTTGCATATAGCTGTCCAATTTTTCCAGCACCATTTATTAAAGAGGCTGTCTTTACTCCATTGTATGTTCTTGCCACCTTTGTCGAATATTAATTGAGAATAATGTTTTGGGTTTATTTCTGGGTTCTCTGTTCTATTCCATTGATCTCTGTGCCTGTTCTTGTGCCAGTACCAGGCTGTTTTGATTACAGTAGCTTTGTAGTATAACCTGATGTCCAGTATTGTGATCCTGCCTACTTTGTCCTTCTTTTTCAAGATTGCTGTAGCTATTCGGGGTCTTTTTTGGTTTCATATGAACTTTTGAAGTATTTGTTCTAGTTCTGTGAAATATGTCGTTGGTATTTTGATGGGCATTGCGTTAAATCTGTAGATTGCTTTGGGTAGTATGGACATTTTAATGATGTTAATTCTTCCAATCCATGAACAAGGTATGTGCTTCCACTTTTTTATATCTTCCTCTATTTCTGTTTTCAATGTCCTGTAGTTTTAAATCTCAGTTTTAAGTAGAGCCCCTGCTACCTACTCCCACGCTGTACTCCATGTCCACTAATCTGAGGCCCTTCTGGTTTAGCCCCTCCAGAGTTACCTCATGTTTCCTGCAAACACGAGAAGGGAATTTAGGCATCTGCATGTTCCTTATTGACAGTGTCTCTGTTTTTAGTTTCAGCTTGTCTTTCAGAGATAATAGGTGCTTTCTGTTTGGAGCTCTTCCTGATTTTTTTTTTTTTTTTTTTTTAGTCAGTTTACTTTGGAAGAGATTAGTTTGCTTAGTGATGTCTTGGCTACTAGAGTTTGTCTTCCTCTACTCAATTAGTTACTGTTTATTCATCTATTTGGTTTTTGTTTTCTTATATTGTGTTGATATTGCCCTCCTCATTATTATCATCCCTGTGTATGTCAGTCTTTTTTCCCCCTTAAATTTCTTTTTGGTAAGGTTTTAGTAGAGTGTCGAGATAAACTTACTCATGTGTTCAGTTTGCCAGTTTTACTTCAGAACATTTATATAAAAAGCTGTTATAAAACAGCTATTACTAGATATTTTGCAGATGACAAAAATGTTTTGACTATACATTAGTGTTTTATGTTTGTAACAAGAAATATACATATGTGTGTGTATATATGTGTATATATACATATGTATTGCTATAGATTTCTTGTGACTTATATAAGCAACCAACAAGCAATGTTCTCTGAATAAATAAGGTATTTGAAAGTTAAGTGGTATATTCATCTATTTTTTTTTTTTGCAAAAAAAGAATAGTATTGACCTATGGTGAATTTAGAAGGAGAAATTATGCTTTTCCATTGCCCTGGGTGGTCCCCCGCATCTTTATCTTGCTTCAACAGTGTTTGGATGGAAAAGACCCAGGGACGCCCATTCTTCCAGCTTCCAACCACCTACCAACCTCTTCCAGTCACCACCTTTGGAATCATCTCAGCCATCCTTGGCCTCCCAGACCAGCCAACACCATTTTTGAGCTTAACTCCTTATTGCTGAGCAACCATGAGCTCCCAAATTCATCAGAATTGTTCCACTGAGGTGGAGGCCACTGTCAACTGCCTGGTCAACTTGCATCTGCAGGCCTCCTACACCTACCTCTCTTTGGGCTTCTGTTTTGACAACAACGATGTGGCTCTGGAGAACATGGCCCACTTTTTCCACTAGTTGATGGAGGAGAAGTGAGAGGGAGCCTCGTGTCTCTTGATGCAAAACCATGTGGGGGCTGCACTCTCTTCCAGGACATGCAGAAGCCTTCCCAAGATGAGTGGAGTAAAACTCAGGACACCATGGAAGCTTCTGTGGTCCTGCAGAAGAACCTGAACCAGGCCCTTTTTGATCTGCATGCCCTGGGTTCTACCACACAGACCCTCGTCTCTGTGACTTCCTGGAGAACCACTTTCTGGATAAGAACATGAAACCTGACTAATCTCTGCAGGCTGGTTGGCCCACAGACTGGATGAATATCTCTTCGAAAGGCTCACTCTCAAGCTTGACTAGGAGTCTTTGGGGCCCAGGGCTCCTCTGCATCCCCCTGGTGTTTGACTTCTGTCTGAACTTCTCCCTACAACTGCTAGGCAGCCTTTTAACCACCCTGAAGCCCTCTCCCATGCTGTGGACCAAATGGAAACTAAAAGTTGTAGCAAAAAGAAAAGAAAGAAAGAAAAGGAGAAATTATAACTATTATTTAGGTTAAAAAAAATCTTATATTGCAGCACTCTAATCCTCAATAAAAGTTAGCTTGTATATGGTGGTGACTAATGATATGCTTTATACTTGATTACCTTTCATGGGGGCATAATTTGTAGGTTTTTGTCTCCCTTCAGTGTTTCACAAGTTTATAAAATGTCTTTCTAAGGTTTATCTTAAAAGAATCTCATAGATATTTTTCCACATACTTATATTTGATTCCTATATGAAGATCTAAATTTCTGTCTGGTATTATTTCCTTCAGCCTGGAATGTGCTTTAGCTTTTCTGGTCATGTGGTAGGTGTAATGGTCAAAATTTTTTCATCTTTACTTATCTGAAAAATTTTTATTTTTACCTTTCTTTTAAAGGATATTTTTTTATTAAATATACTCTTCTAGGTTGGCAGGATTTTTCTTTTGTACTTTTTATTCATTATTTTTTTTATTGCGGTAAAATGTACATAACTTAAAATTTATAATTTTAATAGTTTTTAAGTTTATAATTCAGCGGTACTAAGCACATTCATGGTGTTGTGTAACCATCATGCATTTCCACAACATTTTCATTCCAAACAGAAATTCTGTAGCTATCAAACAAGTACTCATTCTCCCTTTTTGCCAGCCCATGGTAACCTCTAGTCTATTTTTTTTCCTCTATTAATTTGCCTGTTCTAGGTACCTCCTATAAGTGGAATCATACTGTTACTGGCATGGGGTTCTTGGGTTCCTCAAGATAGAAATCGAGAGGAAATCCCAGAGAACTTCCCAGACAGATTTTATTAGCTTGTGTTCAAACACAAGGGAGATAGCACTGAGGAAAGGAAGGTCCTCTGAACTGGCTTGGAGTTGGGGGGAGACTGGCTCTACTTGGCTTGCTTTTATATGCTGGGGACAAAATGGGCTTTCTCTAAAAGGTGGGCCTTTTGAAAAATGCAGGCTTAATGTAATTTTCCATTTCAGGGTTGGGTGACTTCCCTTTCCCGCTATGTTGCCTGGTACTGTGGGGGCAAGATGGCAGCCTGCTCATTACTGCCACCCTAGGAAGGTCATATAGCGGTCAAATCTTGATCAGTTGCGCATGCAGGTCAGTAGTTTAAGCAGGCAGTTAGAAGGGAGATAAAATTAGCTACTTCTGCGTTTTTGAGTGGGTGTGAAGGGGTGGTGACATTTTTCCAGTCGGTTTATCTGGAGTTTCTTCTGATCACCTGGTCTTCACTTGGCTTCTTGGGCACCTGGTATTTTCTATCCCCAGACACAAGTCCCTATGCTGTCTCAATACAAATTTGTCCTTTTGTGTCTGGCTTATTTCACTCAGCATAATGTTTTCAAGGTTCATACATATTGTAGCATTTCAGAATTTTGTTCTGTTTTATAACTGAATAATATCCCATTGTATTCTTTTAGCACTTTTAATGATGCTAGTACATTGTCTTCTTGATTACTTGTTTCTGATTGGAAGTCAGACATTATTTTTATCATGGTTTCCATGTATGTGATGTGTTTTCTTTTTTCTCTTACTGTTTTTAAAATTATTCCTTTATCTTTGGTTTTCAGCATTTTAAACATGATATGCCTAGGTGTGGTTTTCTTTGTGCCAAGTTTTTACTGTGCCTGTTGAATCTGTGGGTTACAGTTTTTAATCAAATTAGGAAAACTTTAGACAGTATTTCTTCCTATATTTTTTTTGGTCCCTGTTCTCCCTCATTTATTTCTAGGATTTCAATTCTACTTATATTAAAATATTTGGTACTGCCACTTGTTATTGAGGCTCTTACTTTTCAACCTTTTTTCTTTCTGTGCTTTCTGTGTTCTCCATAGAAACAGAACCAATAAAAGATCTGTCTGTCTAACTATCATCTATTTATTTATCTACCTTTCTAAAAAGGCTTATTATATATAATTGACAGTTATGGAGGCTGATAAGTTCCAAGATCTTCAGGGTCAGTCAGGAAGCTGGATTTTCCAACCAAGTCCAAAGGCCTGAGTACGAGGAGGGCCAGTTGCGTAGTTCCAGTATGAAGACTGGCATGTTCGAGACCCAGGAAGAGCTGATGTTTTAGTTCAAGTATGAAGGCAGATAAAAGTCCATGTTCCAGTTTGAAGGCAGTCAGGCAAAGGGAATTCTTTCTTTCTTAGGGCAGAGGCCATAGTTTAGTTCTATGAACGCTTTCAACTGATTGAATAAGGTCCACCTACATTAGGTAGGGCAATCTGCTTGACTCAGTCTGTCAATTTAAATATTAATCTCATGCTCATCAAACACACTTTTACAGATATATCCAGAATGATATTTGACCAAATATCTGGGTATCCTATGGCCTTGTCAAGTTGACACAAAATTAACCATTATACTCTCATTTGTTTGATTTCTGTTGAATTGTCTTAAAGTTTACTAATCTTCTCTTCATCAGTGTCCACTATTAATCTTAGGTAATGATTTTTAAAAATATAAAATATTGTGTTTTCAGTTCTAAAGTTCCATTTTTATTTTTTTAAATCCTCACCTGAGAATATTTTTCCATTTATCTTCAGATAGGGAGGGAGGGAAGGAGGAGAAGGAGAGAGAGATAGAGAAAGATGTGAAAGAGACACATCGATTGGTTGCCTCCCGCACGACCCTTACCAGGGCTGGGGCCCCAACTGCAACCGAAGTATGTGCCCTTGACCGAATCAAACCCGAGACTCTTTGGTCCACCGGCAATGCTGTAACAGCTGAGCCAAACAGGCCAGGGCTAAAGTTCCATTTAAAAAAAAATTATTTCCATCTCTCGAAATTCCCCTTGTCTTTACCGATTATACTCATTGTTAACATAATTGTCATTGTTATTTTAAAATCCTTGATTACTAATTCTAAAATCTAGGTCACCTGGGTCAATTTCCATTGATAGATTTTTTTTTCCCCCTCTTGTTTCTGGATCACATCTTCCTGCTTAGTTTGCAGGTCTCATAATTATTTATATTGCAAATTGGGCATTGTGGATGATATGTTTTAGAGACTATGGATTTGTTTCTTCCTTTGAATGATGTTGAGTTTTGTCCTAGCATTTAATTAAATTATTTGCAGATAACCTTGATGTTGTCACAACCTGGTTTTAGGCTTTGTTAAAGTGAGTCTATTTCAGATTTATTTTAGTCCTAGAGTTGTTTTCTTAGTACTAGTTTGTAGTATTTATTCCTAAAATATCTGGATAGGCCTTTCTAGGGTTTCCATGGAAAATCTCTAACTTTAAACTTAGTCTCTGCTACGGTGAGCATTTACTAAAACTCTCGGCATTTTAGCTGTTGTTTTCCTCACTAGACTTAGACTCTAGGGAACTCTGCAGCCTTGTATGAACTCTTTGAGCTCATTCACGGATTCGAGGGGACATTTACATAAAGTTGGGGGCTTCCCTTTTGTGGCTTTTTCCTTTCCAGGATTCCTCTCTCAATTTCTTGCTGCTTAAGTAACAAACTCATCTCACAGAGTGGGGATTGCCTCTTGGGGAAAGCTGTATGAATGTGTATCTCACCTAGCATGTTTATTTTCTTTCAGTGGTTGAATCCTCTTCTATTTCTGCCAGCTTTTTGTCACTTGCCTTCAAATCTATATATTTTTAATTTTTAAAATTCCATCCAGAGTTTGCAGTTCTTATTGATCTGTGGGTTAGTCTGATATAAATTACTCCATTACCAGGAACTGGAACCTATGCTTTGTAATTGTGGACTATTAACAAATATAATGATGTAAATTATAAAAAAATAAAATAAATTAACAAGTATTACAAATTTCACATTAATAAAAAAAGTTGATTATGTAAATATATTTATTACTTTTTAATTGTGTGGTACAGGAATATGTTATCTTTGTAAAAATTGGAGCATTCTACATAAACCTAACCTCCCTGTTTACTTCTATTTTTAGTCCCCGTCCCTCCTGCCTACTCCAGTAACCACCATTATTGGTTTGATTTGCTTCTTTCTATATCAACAGAAATACTAGACTATATTGTATTATTCTTTTTGTAAATTTTATATAAATGATATACTGTATTTTTTAGTAAGTTTTTAGATAAGCTGTATCATAATGTGATACTTTTAATGTTTTTTTTTTTTTTTTTGTCGGTCAGCAAAATGTATTTTGTAATCTATCCATGGGTGATACAAATAGATCAATTACTTTTTAAAACTGCTGAATAGCATTTTATCATATTTATTTAGCTATTTCTTTACTGATGGGCATTCAGGTTATTTCTAGGTTTTTCCATTAACATCAGTGATTCCATGAATATTCTTTTTTTTTTTTTTAATCCTCACCTGAGGACATTTTTTCATTTTTTGTTCAGATGGAGTGGGAGGGAGAGAGAGAGAGAGAGAAACATCGACGTGAAAGGGACACATCGAGTGGCTGCTACCCGCACGACCAACCAGGGCCAGGGACAAACTGCAACCGAGGTACATGCCCTTAGCGGGAACCGAATCCGGGTCTCTCTGTACCGCAGGCCGATGCTCTAACCGCTGAGCCAAACTGTCCAGGGCTCCATGAATATTCTTGTATATATCACTTTATACATATGTGTTTTATTAGGGCAGGTAGTTGTTAGTAGAATTGCTGACTCAGAGAATGTGCATTTACGTTTTGCTGGCTATTGCCAGATTCCCCTCCTAAGATGTTTATTCTATGAATACTTTTGACAAGTCTGGCTTTGTAAAGTCTAAAGTCTCTGCCATTAATGACCACATAATAGCTCAGAGAATAGGCTTTAGAGGTATACACCTTTGTGGGACCATGGGCAGTTTACCTCCAAGAAACTTTTCGCATTGAGATGTTGTCATATCTTGAGAAAATATATGAATTCTTATTCTAATTTCTGGAACATAAAAACACTTGTGTTAACTATTAATATCATTCTTACTATTATTAATATGTTGGATGTGAAAATGATCCTGGTGATACGATTTTATCAGAATTTGATAGGTCTAGCTCTTCAGCACTGATGACTGATAGGGTGATTTTCGTGATTGATCCTATCGAGTTAAGTGCAACCGTTAGAGCAGTGGTTCTCAACGTTGGCTGCACATTAGAATGCCTGGGGAGGTTTAAAAAACCCCAAACCCCTAGCTGCACCGCAAACCAATTAAACCAGCAACTGTGTAGATGGGACCCACACACCTGAAGTTTTAAAGTTTTGTAGGTAATTTCAGTGTGCATTCAATTTTATGAATGTCTAGGATAGTGCTTGTACATCCTTTTGAGTTCTTCCAGAAGATTCATTAAAGTTGAAATTGAAAAAAAAGTAGTTTTATTTTCCCTTGGTAAAGGATTACCTTAAATAGTTTGTGCTACAAAGGTGCTGGCATCTATTCCTTAATTTTCAGCTATTTTATGCTTGGATTGGGTCTGTAAATTAAGTGAAGAATAGATTGGGGACATTATCCTGTCAGTTTATGGGCATGATTCTGCCAAAAGGAATCCAATTTTTTTTCTTTTCTATTAGCTAGATTGTATACTTACAGTTTTTTTTTTTTAATAGGGTACTTTGAAAGACATGATTGAGCCCGGCCAGTGTGGCTCAGTGGTTGCGTGTTGACCCATGCACCAAGAGGTCACCGGTTCGATTCCCGGTCAGGGCACATGCCCAGGTTGTGGGCCCGATCCCCAGGGCGGGGCATGCAGGAGGCGGCCGATTGATGTTCTCTCTCATCGATGTTTCTAGCTCTCTCTCTCTGTTCCTTCCTCTCTCTCTAAATCAATAAAGGAAAAAAAAAAAGGCATGATTGATATAAAACACATTTTATGTACTAAATATATAGTTTAATTATAATTAGTATGTGATGTAGCAGTACTTAATTTTTCTCTTTAATATGGTCAGTTATGCTGTTTTTAATTTTTTATTTCAAGGTAATTATAAATTCACTTGCAGTTGTAAGAAATAACAGAGAGATCACATGTACCTTTGCCAAGTTTCCTTCAATGGTAATATTTTGCAAAACTATAGGACAATATCATATTTAGGATATTGACATTGATTTAGTCAAGATACAGAACACTTCCATCTCCACAAGAATCTCTCATATAGCCTGTTTATAGTTACAACTACTCACCTCCTACCTTCACTTCTTTAACTCCTGACAACCACTAATACAGTATATATATATCTTTTTGTTAATCCTCACCTGAGGATATTTTTCTATTGATTTTTAGAGAGAGTGAAAGGGGAGAAGGGAGAGAGAAAGAGAGAGAGAGAGAAACATTGATGTGAGAGAGACATCCATTGGTTGCCTCCCTCATGACCCTGACTGGGGCCAGGGATCAGACCTGCCACCCAGATACGTGCCCTTGACCAGAAATCAAACCCAAGACCCTTCAGTCCCTGGCTGATGCTCTAACTGCTGATCCAAGCCAGCCAGGGCTAATAAGTATTCTTTGTATAATTTTGTCATTTTAAGAATGTTATGTAAATAGCATCAGACAGTATGGTGTCTTTTTGGAATTGGCTTTTTTTTTTTTTTTTTTTTTTTTTAAATCACTCAGTGTAATTCTCTGGAGATTCATCTGGGTGGTTGTGTTTATCAATAGCTTGTTCCATTTTATTGCCAAGTAGTCCACAGTATGACTGTACTGCTGTTTGTTTAACCATTTACCCATTGAAAGACAGCTAGGTTGTTCCCAGTTTGGGGCTGTTATAAATAAATCTGCAATAAACATTTGTGTAGATTTTTTTTTTTTTTTTGGTAATTCTTTTTTAAGATTTTGGCAAACTACACATAACATAAAATTTACCATGTTAAACATTTTTAATGGCACTGTTTGCTGGCTTTAAGTACATTCACATTGTTGTACAACCATCACTACCATTCTTCTACAGAATTCTTTTCATCTTGCAAAACGGAAACTCTGCACTCATGAAACAGTAACTGCCAATTTCTCTCCACTTAGCCCCTGGCAACCACCATTCTGATGACTATCTCTATGAATTTGACTACTCTGGGTACCTCAAATAATTGGAACCATACATTATTTGTCCTTTTGTAAGTGTGTACTCTTATAGAATATAGCAATATAAATAAAAAATAAATATAAATGAACAGATATAACAAATTTCACATTATTAAAGAGAGTTGATTATTCAAACATCATATTTATCACTTTTTAACTGTGTGGTACAGGAATTTCACTTAGTATGATGTCCTCAAGATTCATCCATGGCTGTAGCATGTGTCAGAATTTCTTTTTTTTTAATACTCACCTGAGGACATTTTTCTATTTATCTTTAGATAGAGTGGGTGGGAAGGAGGGAGAGAGAGAAACATCGAGGTGAGAGAGACACATTGACTGGTTGCCTCCCACACGACCCTGATCAGGGCCGGGGACAAACCGCAACTGAGGTGTGTGCCCTTGACTGGAATCGAACTTGAGACTCCAACCCGAGACTCCTTGGTCGGGGGGGCTGACACTCTAACCGCTGAGGCAAACCAACCAGGGCCAGAATTCTTTTTAAGGCTGAATAATATTCCATTGTATGTAAATGCCACATTTTGTTTATCCTTTCATCTCTTGATCAATACTTGGGTTGCGGCCAACTTTTGTCTATTGTACATGATGCTGCTGTGAACATGGGTATACAGCTGTCTGAGTCAGTCCCTGCTTTCTGTTCTTCTGGGTACTAACAAGTGATTTTATGGTAATTGCTGGATGGTATGATAATTCTCTTTCCAGTTTTTGGGAAGAACCACCATATTTTCTCTTTCATAGCAGCTACACTATTTTAAATTCCCACTAATACTATACAAGGGTTCAGTTTTTTCACATCCTCACCAACACATTATTATTATTATTATTATTATTATTATTATTATTAAAATTATCTTTATTGTTGAATGTATTACAGATGTTCCTCATTTTCCCCCATTGCCCCCTCCTCCCCATTCCCACCCCCCTCCTGCCTTTCCCCACACTGTTGTCTGTGTCCATTGGCTATGCATATATACATATAAATTCTTTGGTTTATTTCTTCCCACCCCCCTACCCCCCTTCCCTTTGAGGTTTGTCACTCTAACAACAAATTTGTACTTCTTAATTCCTTCACCTTTTTCACCCATCCCCCCAGCCCCCACCCATCTGGTAACCAACAAAAGTTCTCTGTATCTATGAGAATGTTTCTGTTCTGCTTGTTCATTTTGTTTGTAGATTCAATTGTTGTTAGATATGTGTTTATTGCCATTTTGTTTGTTCATATTTTTTTATCTTTTTCTTCAAGAAGATCCTTCAACATTTCATATAATAATGGTTTGGTGGTGATGAACTCCTTTAGCTTTTCCTTGTCTGGGAAACTCTTTATATGGCCATCGATTCTAAATGACAGCTTTGCAGGATAGAGTAATCTTGGTTGTAGGTTCTTGCTTTTCATCACTCTGAATATTCTTGCCACTCCCTTCTGGCCTGCAAAGTTTCTTTTGAGAAATCAGCTGACAGTCTTATGGGAACTCCCTTGTAGGTAACTAACTGCTTTTCTCTTGCTGCTTTTAATATTCTGTCTTGAACCTTTTGCATTTTGATGATGATGTGTCTTGGTGTGGGCCTCTAGGGGTTCATTTTGTTTGGGACTCTCTGTGCCTCTTGGACTTGTATGTCTGTTTCCTTCACCAAGTTAGGGAAGTTTTCTGCCATTATTGTTTCAAATAGGTTTTCAATTTCTTGTTCTCTCTCTTCTCCTGGCACCCCCAAGATGCGAATGTTGGCACGCTTGAAGTTGTCCCAGAGGCTCCTTACACTATCCTCATTTTTTTTGGATTCTTTTTTCTTTTTGCTGTTCTGATTGGGTGTTTTTTGCTTCCTTATATTCCAAATCAATGGTTTGCTTCTTGGCTTTACCTACTCTACTATTGAATCTGTGTAAACTATTCTTTATTTCAGTTAGTGCCTCCTTCATTTCTAACTGTGCATCCTTCATTTCTGACTGGTCCTTTTTTATGCTCTTGAGGCCCTCACTAAGTTCACTGAGGTTCTCACTAAGTCCATTGAGCATCCTTATAAGCAGTGTTTTGAACTCAGCATCTGTTAGGTTGCTTAACTCCATTTCACTTAGTTCTTTTCCTGGAGTTTTGTTCTGTTCTTTCATTTGGGACCTGTTTCTTTGTCTCCTCATTTTGGCTGCCTCCCTGTGTTTGTTTCTATGTATTACTTAGCGAGAGGTATGGGGCTAGCTGAGACCAGATGCTGCTTGTTTGAAAGAATTTAGGAAAACCTGAAGCAGGATCCAAGACAGGCCAATCCTATGGTAAAGCCTTTGGAAACAGATTGGGTGGGCCCGACAGTTGGGTGGGGTGGGGCCTGAGGGAATCACCAGGGCGGGGCAAACAGTGTGAGCCAGGTTGCTGGTGTCCCAGATATGGCAGCATCTACCGGCCCAGGGAAGGGCTCACCAAAGAAACAAAAGCCTCTGATAGCACGTCTGTCCAGGAGAAAGCTGCCTCTCCAGCCCTTGCTCCAATGCCAAACAACTCAATTCTTCCCTATATGACTCTGGTGCCTTTCAAGCTGCCTCCCGCACGCTGGAGCCTGGAGGGTGGGAGTCCGAGTGAGTCCGTGCGCGGGCCCTTTAAGAGGAGCTGCCGGCTACAGCCGCCTCAGCCTCAGTTCCCGCTGGTTTTTCCAGCCAGAAGTTATGGGGACTTCTCTTCCTGGCACTGGAACCCTGAGCTGGGCGCCTGGTGTAGGACGGGGAGCCCTCAGTCCTCAGGGAGGACCTTCCCAGCGGAGGTGTCCTCCTAAGTTTTATCTGCCACACGCGGGTGTGGGACCAGCCCGTCCGCGCCTCCGTTCCTCCTACCAGTCTGGATGCGGCTTCTTCTTTAATTTCAGAGTTGTAGGACTTCCATTCAGGTTGATTTCAGGCGGTTTTGAATGATGGTTCTGTAGTTTAGTTGTAACTTTGATGTGGTTGTGGGAGGACACGATACTGCGTTTACCTACACCGCCATCTTGACAGGAAGTCCCTATTTTTAATAATAGCCATCCTAATGGTTGTGAGGTGGTATCTCATTGTGGTTTTGGTTTGCATTTCCCTAATGATTATTATGTTGAGCAAATTTTCTTGTGCTTATTGGCCATTTGTATATCTCCTTAAATGTCTGCCTCCCCAAAGGGGAAAAATTGAAAAATGAAGGGGGCAGAAAGCACCAACCTTTTAGATTCCCTGGAAGCAAATTTAGCTGGGGTGGGGGGTGGGGGGGCATTATAACAATGGCTGCTCATCTCTGTCTGCATCTCTGTGACTAGAACCAGCAAGTAGCAATCAGCACAGATCCTGGTATTTGAAGGACAGGGTCGTTATTGCCCACCCTGGCACTCTCAAGGTTGTGTGCAGCTGCTGTAGAAATATATGCATAGCTGCTTGCCTCAGGGTTGGGATGGGAAATGAGCAGTTGCTATTGCACTGAGAGTTGAAATTGTCCCAAATTAACCACAGTTTACACCCAAGCCTTCCCCTGGAAGTTACAATCCTTTAATAGGCCCCAGAGTTCCATAACCCTTACATTAAAAATTCTGGCAAGCTGATCATCTAGGTGGGAAGATGGATTCCTGGTGCTTCCTGCTCCACCATCTTATCTTTAGCTTCATTTTACTAATTTTGTATGAGACCATTCTGATTTAAGGATGTTAATCTTATTCCATAACTATTTGCATATATTTAAAAATTTTTAAATGCCGTTTACCATTTACCCTTGTGCAAGACATCTTTTGCCTTATAGACATTGTAAATATTATGTGGTTGTACTGGTCAACCATCCTTTTGATGGATTCTGGCTTTGGTAACATTTTATGGAAAATCTAATTAAAAATGATAATAAAACCAATCAAAATAAAAAAAATCAAGTCTCTCAAAAAAGACTGATATTTATGCCTATATTTTTGTGTGATAGTTTACTTTTCTTGAACCTTTTAAAAAAGTTTTTATATGCTTAAATCATTAATACTTTCACATTTCATTTTTGTGTGTAGTATGAGGTAGGACTCAATTTTTTTTCTAAATAGACAACACACTGTGCCAAGACAGTTTATTGAGTAACAAAATGATTTGCTACTGGTTTGAAATATCACTGCTATTCTCAAATTTCATTAGAATATACATTAATTTGTTTATGGGTTTGATGGTCAGTTCCATTAATTAAAAAAAATTTTTTTTGGCCCATTTCTGTGTCATTACTATAGTATCGTTTTTAGACCTTTTTCTTTAACCTTTGACGGAGAGTTAATTTTTTTAATTGAATTTATTGAGGTGACATTGGTTAATGAAATCATACAGGTTTCAGGAATACAACTCTATAATACATCATCTGTTTATTATTGTGTCTTTACCGCCTGAAGCCTAGTCTCTCTCTTGTAACTATGCATTTCACCCCCTTTACCCTCTGTGTTCTTCCTCTACCCCTTTCCCCTTTTGTCTCCATTTACAAAGATTTTGTTTTGTTTTGTTATCATGATTAGTTATCATTTTTGGTTGGGTTAGTACTATAAATGATATCTTTCTGCATTTTGCTTTTGTAACCTCTTTATTGTGAACTGTAGTTCACAATACTCCTTAGAGGTGGACAGTTGTGTTGGTTTCAGGTTGGAAGTAGAACAAACCTACCAGTTTCTGGTACATGTATTCTGCATCAGTAGACTTTCTCTAAATGCATGCACTGTAGTAGAATTGCTGGATCATAATGTCTGCCTATCTTCATCTATACCAGATGGTGCCCAAGTATTTTTCAAGTGGTTTTTACCAATAAATATAATTGTGTTTTAAAAATATATTTATGTATATATGCATGTGTATATATACACATATATATGTATCTAGCTACCTTGTTAAATTCTTGTATTCATTCATATAATTTCTTGTTGATTCCCTAAATTTCACAATCATATCCTGTGTGAATAATGAGAGTTTTGTTTCTTCCTTTTGAATCTTTGTACTTCTTTTCTTTCACACTGATAAAAGATCATTACTACAGAGTTTAATAGAAGTGATGAATAGTGGGCATAATTTTAAGTATGACTGAAAATTTGTGGCTATATGTTATTATATTTAGAGATTTTTTTGCAACATTAAAAAATTTAAATAAACTTAATATTTTCCTATTTTTGTTTTTATCTATTAAGAGGACATTAATTTATTAGTCTAATGAATTACATTGATTTTCTTTTTGTAAAGTTAAAACAATCTCATATTCCTTATATTTATCATATGCTACATTATGCAAGGACCTAACAACACTTTCCTTTTTTTTTGGTGCTGTAGTTATTGCACATTTTACTTGCATATATGTTAATAGCCCCACAAGAGACTGATCTAACAATGCTTGCTGCCTGAAAGTCTACTTGGTTGATATTAAAATAGCTAACATAGCCCTGGCCAGTGTGGCTCAGTTGATTGGAGCATTGTCCTGTATACCAAAAGGTGGTGGGTTCAGTTCTTGGTCAGGTCACATACCCAGGTTCGAGTTCCATCCCCAGTTGATCTCTGTCTCTCTTTTTCTCTCTCCCCCTCTCCCTTCCTCTCTCTGAAAATCAATACAAAATATTTTTTAAAATAGCTAAAATAGTTTCCTTTGGTTAGTGTTTGCCTGTGTATCTTTTTCTATCCCTTTGTTTCAGTCTGTCTATGTATTCTTATATTTAAGATGTATCTCTTAGAAGCAATATATATGTATGAAAAATTTTGGGGGGAGATCTTTGTATTTTAATTGATGCAGTTAGTCTATTATATATTTAATGTAATTACTCATATATTTGGATGTGAATCTGATCTTTACTTTCTGTTGTCCCACATGTTCTATCCTCCTTTTATCTCATTTCTTGACTTCTTCAGGATTATTTTCTATTATGTTTTTTCTATCAATATGTTTGTTTTACCTTCTATTACCATTCTATTGCAGTTATCCTAGAGATTTCATCATGCATACTTGACTTATGAAAGTCTCTTAGAAAGTACTATTTTTGGTCACTTCTCAGGCAATGCAAGGGCTGTAGAATGCTTGAATGAGCTACATTTAACAGCTTTCCAACTTTTGTTTCCATATTTTAAACTCTATATGTGTTTAAAACACCATGAGGCATTAATTATTCCTGTTACAATCAATTTTCATTTAGATTTGTCTAAATAATTAGTCTTTTTTTTGTACTTAATTTCCCCCACCCCACTTTCTTTGTGCTTTTACTTTGTGTTATTATCCCTGTTTCTGAAGAATAGCCTTTGGTATTTTTATTAGTGCAGGTATTGCTGGTGGTGAATTTGCTTATCCTTATTTATCTAAAACTATTAGTTTTAATTTTTAAAAATTGATTTTAGAGAGGAAGGGGGAGAGAGAGAGAGAAACATTGGTATGAGAGAGAAACATTGATCGGTTGCCTCTCATATGTGCCCGACCAGGGATCAAACCTGCAACCTGGGTATGTGTTCTGACCAGGAATTGAAAGCCACCTTTTGATGTATGGTTGACACTCTAATGAATTGAGCCAAAATGGCCAGGGCTTATCTAAAACTATTTTTATTTCACCTTCAGTTTTGAATGATTTTTCACTGGATACAGTGTTTTGTGTCAGCATATATTTCCGTTCAGCACATTGAAGGTAATTAGTTCATTGTCTTGGGCTTCCATTGTTGCTCTTTAAAAGAGTGGTATCATTTTAACTGCCATTTATTTGAAGGTAATCTGTCCTTTTTCCTCCTTGCTGTTTTGAGATTTTTTTTGTCATCCTTATTCCCTTTTATTTAATGCATATTGTTGTGGACATTGATAATTTTAATGTAATTTATGGATATTATTTGGAATTATTAAATCTGTGGATTATTGGCTTTAACATTTTGGAAAAATTCTTACTTAATCTTAAAAAATATTGCCTTTTTTCCATTCTCTTATCTTCACTTTCTGAAATTCTGATTAAATGAATAATAAACTTTCTTACATTATTTTCCCTGTTTCTTAATCTTCTGTGATTTTTATCATTTTATCTTTTTAGTCACATTCTGGGTAACATTTTTCTGATCAGTCTTTTAATTCACTAATTCTTTTTTCTATATCCTGTCAACTATCAAGCACGTACATTAAGATTTTAATTTTGGATATTTGCTTTTTCATTTCTAGAAGTTCTTTTTCTGTTTTAAGAATCTATAATTTATTTTATAGATGAGCTATAGATGTTTTCATGTTTTTTGCTTAGTCTTTAATCATTATAAGGATACTTGTTTTATATTTGCCTGATACTTCCATTATATGTGTATATATTGCCATTTTTTTCTGCTTGTTCTTATTCTTGCTGCCTCATTTCCTTTGTGCCTGATTATCTTTGCCTGTATGTTTATTATTGCCCTTGAATAATTATTTATGTAGACTTACCCATGGCCTGGGATGAAGGTATCCTTCTCCAGATATTATTTTTTTATTTTACTTTTGCCAAGTGTGTGTGCACTGTGAATGGGAAAAACACTCCTATTTCCCTTTTACTCACATACTACTATCACGTTCACAACTTCCTACATCACTTCTGACATCAGATGTGGTGGTTTTCTACACCAAGCAATTCTGCAGTACCATCTGACTGTCCTGAAATTCAATTTAATTCTGACACTACTGGAGTTAGTACGACCTCACAGGTTAAGGGCTCAGTCCCATAAAACTGCTCCTCCCCTGCTTTAGATACCAATGGTAAGCCCAGGTTGTCACCTGTGCTTCCAACTGACTGGCTATAAATTAGAGGTTCCAGTGACCCCATTTTGGGTTTGATTAATTTGCTAGAGTGGCCCACAGAACTCTAGAAAACAGTTTACTTAGTAGATTACCAGTTTATTACAAAGGATATTAAAGGATATGAATGAACAGCCAGAATTAGAGATACATAAGGCAAGATCTGGAAAGGTCCTGAGTACAGGAGCTCCTGTCTTCATGGAGTTGAGGTGTACCATCTTCCCAACACAGAGATGTATTCAGTCACCCAGAGGCTCTGCAAGCTTTGTACTTTGGGAATTTTTATGGAGGTTTTATCAGGTAGGCATGATTGTTCATTAATTCAATAGCCAGCCCCTTTCTCCTTCCCAGAAGGTGGGGTAAGGCTGCGATGAGAGTTCCAAGCTTTTAGTCTTGGCTTTGTCTTTCTGGTGACCCATTCCCATCCTGAAGCTATTCAGAAGCCCACCAAGAGTTGCCTCATCAGAATAGAAGACATTCATATCATGCTGGAAATTCCAAGGGATTTAGGAGCTTTCATTCAGGAACTGGGGTCAAAGACCAAATGTTAGAATAAAAGGTGATCATAGCGCTCTTATCATTTAGGAAATTATAAAGGTTTTAAAGAGCTCTGTGCCAGGAATCGGGGCAGAGACCACTATATATTTTGTTTCACACACTATTAATCAGAATCTCCTTAAACTTAGTTAAAAGCTTATTATTCCTTGACCTACCCAAACCACATGTTTGCAAATCTATGCAAAAGCCATCATCAACCCCAAACTTCTCAGAGATAGTTTTTTTCTTTCCAATTTCCCCCATCCCCCTTTTCTTCCTCCTCTTTCTTTTTTTCCCCTCTTGTTACACCATAATCTAAAATAATCTTGCCTGAATGCATTTGGTATTAGGATAGAGAGTAGGTTTAGACTTGTGTAGTTCTGGGTCAACCCTACAGTGAGTGTATTAGCCCTTTCAATCCCCAGTTTATTCTGGAAAGTGTCTCTAATAGAACTCCCACTTTTAATGGGCTCTGAGCTTGACTTAGGTCTCTTCTTGATGCCATTTAACTAAACTAATTTGTGCTAGTGTTGGAAAATGCTCACAGTGTGAGTAATAGATTTAGGCCCCAGTTTACTCCCAGAATCTAGCTTGGAACTTTTTATAAGGTTTTAAATGCTTTTAAGGTGGTGTTTTTCATATTTTAATCTAACATTTTTTGTAATATTGTGTAGTAGAATAACTCAGAATAATTTCATCTGCCGTTATCAGGAAACTTTGGTAATCTCTTCAGTGTTATATTCTAGTTTGTAATTTCTCCTTTATCAGCTGAATCTAATTGGCTGTTTAAATCTGTATATTGTTTTATATTTTTAATAGTTACTTTTTTACTGTTAGAAGTTCTATTTGGTTCTTCAAGTCTTCTTGATCACTTTATCATCTTTTGTTCCTTGGTTATATTTTCAGTATCGTCCTTTTATTTCTATGAGCGTATGCATATTTTATATTCTATATCTGATTATTCCAGTATTTGAGGTCTTTCTAGGTTTAAGTTGAATTATGCTTGCGGATATTTTCAAAGTTTTATTTTTGGTGGTTTATTTCTCATGTATTTTGTAAATTTTTTAAAAACACTGTGGGCTCATGTTAATTGTAACACACACATTCTCTGAAGCTGGTAAGTTAAGGGTTTTTTTTTTTTCCTGTGAGTATTCGCATTTGTGTTTTATGAGTTTTTGAAGCACTGGGACACTGAGATAATTTTTGAGTTTTTTTTTAAAGGCCATTCAAGTGATATGAATTTTTCTCTAAACCCATCTAAAAGCCCTTCTTGGTCATGCATTATCTAGAGAGACTTTTCCTCCCTTACATATAAATCTTAGGCTGAGACTTGCAAGTTCCATGTTTCTTTACATATAGTGCCCTTTCTGGTTTTCCCTTTTACTGGTTATATCACCCCTTGAGGTTCCTTTCTTTTATTGTGGATAATCTCCAGTATGTTTCCTTATGCTGCATTGTCCCCAGGTTTCATCTCTTGTCCCTTATGTGCAGAAACCTTCAAACCCAAAGTTGGTGGTGATAAGCATTAGCAGATACCTCTGGGTAGCATATACCTTTACGACTCAGTTATTTCTCTGGATTTGACCTTTTTCTTACTTCTTTAACCTTATGCTATTTCTCTTATTTTCCTACCACTTCAGCATACAGTGAAAAGACTTTTTTTAACCTTTTATCCCAACATTCTTAAGGATTTTGTCCTGAGAAGGCTATTCTAGATGTCTTGTCTGTCCCATTGCCCTAATATTTATCAAATGTCATTTTTAATGTTTCTTTTATAGGATTCAGTTTAGCTGCATTTAAAAGAAACAAGAGGAAACTAGAGCTGGCAGAAAGGGTGGAAACAGATTTCATTCAACTAAAGAAAAGAAGACAATCAAATGAAAAGGTCAGGAGTTATTTGAAATATTAATTATTAATGTATCGTAATGATATCTTTAATTTGCATTTAGATATATAAGCTTTAAAATAGTATGATCCAGTAGAAATGTAGTGCATGCCACATACATACTTTTAAATTTTCCAATAGTTACATTAAAAATGTAAAAAGAAACAGGTGAAATGAATTTTAATAATTTATTTTAACCAGTGAATCCAAAATATCACTTAAAAATGTAACCAATGAAAAAATTATTAGTGAGCTGTTAAACTTTCTTTTTTGTATTATGTCTTCCAAGCCAGTGTGTATTTTACTCTTCCAGCACATCTTAATTATGACACTGAATTTCATTGTAAATATTGGGTTTTTATTTGTATTTCATAAAAATAACAGTTGAAAAAGTAGTTTACATAACAAGTTATTCCAAACATACTTAAAACTTTCCAATAATTGAGTTGAATATGTTTGAAAATTAAAATGAATTAAAATTTAATACAATTAAAAATTCAGTATCTCATTTGACCTCACCACATTTTAAGTGTTCAATAGCGACATGTGGTTGATGGCTACTGATTTAGGCCTTGCAGCTTTACATAATGATTCTTTCTGTACCGCAGGCCGACGCTCTAACCGCTGAGCCAAACCGGCCAGGGCTACATAATGATTCTTAACATGGCTGTTCAGGGAGTAGAGTATGTTATAAAGAAATGTATATATTGTATTCATGTAGGTTTTTTTAAATACATTCTAATTACAGGTCTCTGTTTCTCATTGTTACACATTCTTTGTTTGCATTTCATGCATTAGTGTGCCATCATGAGTCCATGTGTAGCCATTTCTTAGGTGTTTAGGGGTAGAAAGAAGTTGAAAACATTCTTGCTCAGTCTATGGCTGGGGGATTCATTAGCACACAGTTCATGATGGTTTCTCACGTCCCAGACATTTGATGTGCTTTGGCATCTCATTAATACTAGTTCATGCTTTCTATCATAGTTTTCTATGATTTACTTACATATAAATGCATAATAAATTATCTTTCAAAGTGACAGATATTTTTCCAGTGTGCTTCCACATTGGACAATTAATGAAACATTTTGTTTCAAACCCTTTTATTTTTCTGCCAGAGAAAAGTAGGAATTTAGGAGGAAAATGAACATGTTAATAAGTAGACCTTGGTGGAAGTGGGTAACAGTATGGTTCTGTTTCTCAGGTTTTTGCATCCCCTGTGATGTCTGAGTGAGAAAATTTAGGACTTTTATTCCTTTAAAAATTTGTGATAAAATTTGCATATGTTGAGCAATTGAATAATTTCTGTAACTGTATATACCCTTGTAACTCCTACACCTATCATGATGTGGAACATTCTGGTTCCCTTATACTTCCTCCCAGCCAATCGTAACTTCCCTTCTTCTATTCTTGCCTCCCCTTTGAATCCATTCTCCACATAGCAGCCCAAGAGAACACTGTAAAATGTGAATGAGATAGCATTGCATCTCTGGTTTTAATTCCTTGAT
This sequence comes from Tadarida brasiliensis, assembly GCA_030848825.1. Lineage (NCBI taxonomy): Eukaryota > Metazoa > Chordata > Mammalia > Chiroptera > Molossidae > Tadarida > Tadarida brasiliensis. Next base: position 35,029,377 of record CM061261.1, on the reverse strand, counting down.
GGCTACTCATTATGATGTGATATAGAGTAACTTAGATGTTAGAGATGGAAGGAAGTCTCAAAGAAAAAGTCCTTCCATTAAAATGAGCAATAGAAGTCTCTGTGAGGGAGTATAACATTTGAGGTGACATCTGAAATATAAGAAGTGCGCTTATGCAGAGTCAGTGGAATAGTGTTCGAGGCAGAGTGAAGTGCATGTGCAGTGGAGATTTACCTATTAGAAGAATAGGGAAGAGGGCCAGTGTGCCTGAAGCTGAGTGGGCAAGAGGAGAATGGTTTGAGATGAAGCTGGAGAGGTAGGTAGGTGCTAGCTCCTTTAAGATCTGATAGATCATGGCAAGGTAGATATCAGCTGAGAGATGATGTCAACTTGGACTGTGGGTGATGGGGATGGAGATGGAGAGAGGTGAACATATCAAAAATATATTTTGAGAGTTCTTGAAAAGACAGGACTTTATTGATGCCTTAGATATTGGTAAGGAAGAAAGAGAAATGAAAGCTTTTAGCTTCAGCAGTTGAGTGTTGTCATTTATTGGCATGAGGAGGACTGGAGAAGGTATGGCTTCATAGTGATAGAGGGAGAAGTGAAAATCAAGAACTTTCTTAGCCCATATTCCCTTAGTGGACTTGGAATACCAGTGCTGCCGTTTGCACTATAAAATTACCTGATGTCAATAATACCCTAAATACCCAAGCTAATAGACCATCTTTTAGTGTGCCATGTGCCTTTACTCCTTTCAGTTGAATTATATGCCACCTAAGGCCTCATTATGCTCATTATTTTTATCATTGTAATTGCATAATTCATTGTCTCATAGACACTAACGAGTATTGAGTTTAAAATTGTTATCTGTTTAAAAACTAAGAAGAGGTGTTTGTTTGAAAACTAATTTGAAAAAATAGAGTTGATTTATAAAAAATTTGCTGTAGAATTAAGTATGAGCAAGCCAGCTGTAAATGATTGAAACAAGTCGTAAAAATCTAGAGGCATTCTGCATTCAGAGTGCATGTTAGTGTCTTTATGTGCTTGATCTTTGTTAGATAAAATGAAACTTGAAATCATAGGATAATTCAGCAGTGTGTTGTAGATTATGCAAGAAAGATGATATGGAAGATTTATTTGTGGGCCCACATTCAAAGAAAAGGCTTTTGTCTCATATGAAAAGATTGGCTAACGAATGAACCTTTGTGTTTTAAATAAAAGAAAATATTTAAGGTATGTGTCTTTATTTATTTATTTTCTGCTTCACCCAGAGAATTTTCAACTATTGAAAATTTCAACCAGTCACTCATCATATTGGTTAAGAGGATTTCCCTTAAAAAGCTTGATATGACCCTGACCGGTTTGCTCGGTGGTTAGAGCGACGACCCGCAGACCAATCAGTCGCGGGTTCGATTTCGGTCAAGGGCACATACCTTGGTTGTGATTTGTCCCCGGCCCTGGTTGGGGTTGTGCAGGAGGCAGCCACTTGATGTGTTCCTTTCATGTTGATGTTTCTCTCTCTCTCTTCCTCTCTCTCCCTCCCACTCTATCTGAACAAAAATTCGAAAATGTCCTCAGGTGAGCATTAAAAAAAACCAAAACCTTGATATGGCAAGAGGAAAGATTAACTGTGGAGTTTGTTACATGGGTCTGATGCTTATGGGTAGGTCAGGAGGGAGATTCCCATTTGGAAGTTAGTGGCATCAAAAGGAATATAAATACATGTGGCTGGATGAGCTCACTTAGGAGTGAGAGTAGATAGAAGTCTGAAAACTGAACCTTCGGCCAGCTCAATTTGTACAAGTTGGGATGAGAAACTAGCAAAGGAGAAAGAAGACAGCTGGTGAAGCAGAGGTATAAGCAGAAGAGTGTCTGCTAGGAAGCCAAGAGAAGAGTATTTCAGTCAGTCATTACCTGGTTCAAGAGTTGCTGAGAAAACAGCTAAGAGGACAGAAAACTGGCCATTGAATTTAGTACCTGGAGACTCTGGACCTGGATAGAGACAGTTTTTGTGACATAGTGGATTGTAGGCCAGCGTGGGGTGGGTTGGTCAGGGAGAAGAAGGGTGGAGATAACTCTTTTGAGAAATTTTGACATGGATTGGTGAGAGAGAGAGAAAGAGAGAGAGAGAAGTGGTCAAGAGACTGAACCATTGTCAGTTACTTCTGTGAATTCAGTGAGTAATTTAACATACGAAGTTTCAGTTTTCTTACTTTGGAATGCAAATAGTGATATTCTGCTCTCTAGCAGGGCTTTTTATAAGGAACAAAAATGATAATGGATGTTCAAGGGTTTAGTGGCTATCATTGACTTAGTCAGACACCATAGTCTTTGCTATTGTATAACCTTTATCTTTAAAGTCACTCAACTAAAAGAAAGAAAATTGCTGCCTAGTTATTTACCCTGGGTGGAATCTTGTAAGGGAGGTAGGTAGAGGTGGGTGGAAAGGTTGAATTCAGGCATGATTCAAATGGAGTTGTTGGCAGTGAAATGGCACCAGGTGTTAGACCGGTGGAGTCAGACCGGACCTTGGCTCAGCAACCTCAGTACTTGAGTTCTAGCTAGGAAAGAATTCAGAGCCACAACTCAAACTATAAGAGAAAGTTTATTTAGAAAGTCACAGAGTTGGAAGAAATGAGTGGTAGAAGAAATGGCTTCAGGAAACAAGTTACAGAGTCAAAGAAGGGCCCTTGGAGCTCAAGAGAGATGAATCTTTTCACCTGGGGGGGATGAAGAGGGGTAGGAGAAAGGCATGGGCATGCTCCCAGGAGGATTGTTGAGGTGGGTCCTCCAGTCTTGAGGGTATTTATCTGGAAGTCTCAGGGGAGGATGCCAATAGAATATTCATCAGCTTTCCAGGTGTGTCCTTTCAAGATTGTGGTCTCCACTGATTGGTCAGTGCCAGAGAAGGGGATCATTAGTCAGTGCAGCTGGACCTGGTTTTGCTGCTTTTCTGAACCTGGAGCTGAAACACAACTGAGGCTTAGATGTTATGCCTAAGGGTTAATGCTTAAGGGAGTGGTTTGTGCAAGAGCCTCTTGTTCCTCCTCCCAGGGGAGGAAAGGTCAGGAGACATGGTCCAAATTGCATGACCAGTGATATGCTAGGGGAGGAAAAGTTACCCTGGGTATGAGGTCCTTGTTTTCCCAGTTTTGCCCCTTGCTACGCACCTGGAGCTTTCCGCCCTGGTGACCTTCTATACCTGGCCCATCATGCTTGCTCTGCTCATGTCTGTCTAACTGCCTGCCACAGAATATTTTAGATGTCTTTAAGTGAAAGAAAATTATTTTTAATATTCTGAGTATGTGAACTGTAATGCATATAAAACTATGTGTGTGACATTGGCCTACAAAAATGACTAGGACCTAGCCTCTGCCTTTAGGGAAGGATGCTGGCCAGAGGCTTTGTTTTATGGATATAGATAGAACCTTGGCAGACCTTTGTCTCTTGTAGTAAAGACAGTAAAACATGCTCACAGAAAGAAAAGACCACCAGATAATGAACCAATTGGGTAAAAATAGAGACATGACAGAAAAGGACAAATAGCTATTTTTGAAATCAACCTGTATTTAGTTTATTTCTCCCTGTGCTGTGTGTATAGTTTTAGCATAGTTTTGGTCAGCCAGCACTGACTAAGGCCTAGTACTAGTGTTTGTTGTGGCTACATAAAAGAAACTGTGAGTTGGATATGTAAATATAATAAAAAGAATACGGTGTTCGGTAACTTTCCTAATGCTCACATTTTATTAGTGTTGAAGGAGGTAAGTATGGTCTTGAAAGGAGGATATAGTAGAATAAGTCAATATTTAAAATTTTTGTTGCATTTATAATTCTTGTTTTTCTTTGAAAAAGTAATTGTTTGGATGTTGTAACAGTATTAATAGAAATAAAAATTAACGCAAGAAAAATAATCAGCTTGCTACCTCAATAAATTAGAATGCTTTTGTTTTCCTTTGTCTTTGACATTGATATTTGACTTAGTTTAAAGTAAAACTGGTTAATCCATGGAATACTTTTAGCTGCAAACACTTGGAAAACCTGACTGTGGCTTAGGAAATGCACAGTTGTCCCCCTGCTTCCTGGCCCTCTGCCACATAATAAAAAGTTTGGTGGTGGGTTGGTTGCTGGTGTTAGCTTAGATTTACAATGATTATAGGATGAACATATCTGGGATTCCCTTGGGCCTTTCTCTCATGCCTTTTGCTTTATGGATATGATATGGCTTCTTAAATTGTAGATGTCACATCTGCATTCAGGGTGAGAAGGAGAGAGTGGAGGGTGGGAGTGGGGATTCTGGTACCAGATGTATCTGTCACTTTTTATCTGTAATGGAAGTTTTTCAGAATCTCTCTCAATAGGCTTCCCCTTATTTTTGGGGGTGAGGAGAGGAGAAAGGGCACAATTCTATCACATGGGTATTCCTGGCTGCAACGGAGCCTAGGAAATTAGGTGGATCGTTTTAAGTGCTATATCATAGCTTGCTGCTGGACACATTGTCTTCCCAAACAAAATAGTGGCTTTGTTGTCAAAGGAGGAGGAGGAGAGAGGTTATTCGGTAGGTAATTTATAGTGTGTAGCATAAATGGAGAAAGTTCTTCTTTATTTCCTTCCCCACAATTAACATGATTCCTGTTACTACAAACCAATATTGGGTTAAGCAGCTAATCTACACATAAATCAAATAAAAACACATTTTGTCCTGACTTTTAAGATATATGGATTTTAAGACATAATATTAAAAAATGAGGAATATAAATTTTTAGTAATTGTCTGTTCTTGAAGGTAATTGGCATCTCTTTTTCATCCATGCTTATTTTTTGTGACTTAGAAGGAAGACATGTTGGAGAGGGAGAAGATTCCTATTTAGCTGTAGTATTGGGTAATATAAAAATAGTAGCTGTTTGCTCTCCATTCTACTCCCTTCTCTGGGCAGACCCAACTCTTTTGGATTTTTCTTTTACCCCACTGTTTCCGTATGGTGTACAGTCCATACTTTGCATAGTAGTGCCAGACCTTAAAGTGACTGGATCAGCTGCAGCTGTGCAAAGGTGTCTTAATGGCCAAAAATTACGCTGTTCCATGACCTTTATTTTGTCAAAACATTAAAAACTCTTATTGTTGGTTATAAATGTATAGAGAAACAAAGTAAGCAAAAATAATATTTATTTTTTACACTAATTTAAAACATTAGAAGTGTTAAGAATTAAAGTGTATTATTTCTGTGTAAAAACTTATCAAGAGTAATTGCTTTTTTGTCATATAACTTATAATGTGGAGTGAGCAGTTTTTTGTCATGGTGAATTCTCAAAGTCCTTTTTAATTTTGAATTAGCTTTCAACAGTTTATCCTTTGCTCTTTTCATGTTGTACAATGTCTTCCAGAGTTTCTTTAATGTCAAGTTTTTTGCCAGTGCCACTTCTTCTGGGACATTTCTTTCTTTGTTTTGTTACAATAACATTTCTTATTTATGTTAATACGTTTGTCTTCACTAAGTTCCTTTGGCTGTTAGTTTAGGGTCTCTTAAATAGTAGCAGAGTTGAACATTCCCATGGCCAACCATTTCTTCTATAGCTTCATATATTTTTTATCAAATGTCACTTCCAACATTATCACTTTTTCTTTCTTTGCTTCACTTTCATCTTTGTTGGCCAGTTCCCTCTTTTGATTGTCAATTTTTGTATGTCATGGTGATTGATCACTGGGAGACAGGAGACGGCACAGCTACATGCTTTACTGTGTGCACAGTGACCCATCACTGACAGACTTCGGAAGAGATGACGTGATTGGTCACTGGTCATTATGAGCAGTGATCTGTGAACTGAAGAGCTAGTGAAGTTCGTACTTTATGCAATTACTCATAGTTAATATACCATGATAATTGATATATGAACCATGTTATTGAGTAACTGCTATTATTTAACTAAACTGGAGTAACTATAATAAAATTCATGTAGATTGGAATTAGGCAAAGTGAGGACTGTGTTTCTGTAAAGGAACCAGGCTATTTGTCCCGTGGTTTCATTCAGCCTAACTTTGCTGATCACACATCATGGTGCAGTTCAGCATGCTCCCCTGTCTTTTGTAATTCCTGGAAATTGGTCTCTGGATCTCCCCTAGCAGTATTGCCACGGACTCTCACTATTGTTAGAATATCTTTCAATAATTTTTGTGGTATATGTGATGAAAAATGATATGTTTTAAATTGATTTATTCTTTGCTTTGTTTTGATACAGAAAACAAAAATGGTAGTTGTGTTGGTATTCATCTTTATCATATTTGAATAAGGAAACCTTTCTTTTGAAACGAAGTGATTAACTCATTGACCACTTGCCGTTCTTGGCTTATGCCAGAGGACTGACTGAGTTGCTACAAAGAGGAGATGCTCACATTGGTAAAACAAACAGATTCAATTCACACCATGACCTAGATTTCATAAATATCAGTTTCAAACAGCCAGCCCTAAATATTACTGGAAGGGACTCTTTTATTCTTAGAGTATTAAAAGAGGTTGGGGGTATTGTTTGATCTCAACATTTTTGATGTTTCAAGCCTTTTTTTTTTTTTTTTCCTCTTGATTTTTCACAAGCATATTGTCAAAATAGTTTCCATGTCTTTTTCTTTAATAACAGATTTTACAGTTGAATGTACATAGAATTCTTTGCCTCCTCCCACTACTTTTACGAAGTAATTTAAGTTTTCAATTAATTTCATTGGTTTTTAGGTAAAGCAGTTCTTGTATAGGGTAGTGAAATAAAAGATAATCAGACCTTTTCCATTGTGTGAATATCTTTCGTTGTTTAATTTCTAATGGACAACTTAGAAAATTTTGCAATGCTTTATACAATGTTGTGTGTTCAAAACCACTCTAAAGAGATGCTACAACTTTTAATTTTGTGTTCTTTAGCCACCATATAGGGACATCAAATTGGCCACATGTTTCAGAAAGGAAATGTTGGGCCTTGCTTTGTGTGCTTCATATAAATATATTCTATTCTTTTGAAGTATATTGTGGGTAACATTTTTCCCTTTTATCCACCATCTTGAAATTATTATGTAAACGCTTAACTGTATCATACTAAATCACTGTATTTTTTGGGTGAGAGGTAGGTTAAGATCAAAGACAATAAATGCACAAAAACAACATGTTTTCCTCAGATTGTTCTATTTGTACTTGTGTACATGTCTGTGCCTTATGTGTGCAGGGAAAGACGTAATTAGTCTTTTGTAGAAATTTACTTTACTTGATCTGGAGTTTTGTTGTGTTTCTCAAAAAGATGGTTAATGCATAGATATATGAGTAAACAAGAGTAAGAAATTTCTTTGACTTCTCTTACATAAAGAAATATACTTTATGTATTTGTTTTTTAATAAAACTGAAAATTCATCTTGTGAGGTGATTATCTCCTATATGAAATAATTTCTTTGAATTGTAAGTAATATTTTAAAAATTACATTTACCCCACCGAAGACTATCTAGATTATTGAATAAGCTTATAGAATTTACATGTAAATAAATACATAAGTCAGTGACTTGAATAAATGTGTTACTAGGTTGCCACCACATCATGCATTTAAATAGGTTTTGGAGCCTGAAGACCAGCATTCCTTTGTAGTGTAACTTGATGGAAATCCTTTAAATGGCTATGGTTTGCAGTACTTTGTGTAAGTTACTGAAATCCAGAACTTTCAACCCTTGGTAGCTGGACACCACCCCCCACCCCCCCGTCCCTTTTCAGGAAAAGCATCCAAGTTTTCATACAAAGATGTAATAGCTAGTAAGATGGGTTTCTTCCTAAGCCTTCCTTAAACCCATACTAAGCTATGCTTTATACTAAGTCCTAAAGTTGTAAGTAAGATAAGATTGAGGCAAGATTGAGCAGTTAACAAATCTTAACTGCTGTTTTTATTTTGCAATGAAAGTAACATGTGGTTTTCCAGGAGACTTATTATAAGTTGACATCAGTTTCTGTCGGTCTTATAAATCTTCTCTCAATTTTTTTAACTCTGTAGAGACTCCTTTAAATTTTAGTGTTTAACAGAATCAGTGGAGGAAAAAAAAACATTCCTTTATCAATGGAATAGTCCCAGTTGGTCTTGTATATAATGTAGAAATCACTATACTGTTGTTTTTCTACCAGGAAATACCTCCAGTGAATGGAAAGTCTTTCACCTAGGAATTGGCTCAGAACATGATGTTAAGATAATCAAATTCTAAGTCAGAACTTTTAAATATCTCCTCATAGAGTATTACCATGCATTAATGACCTGAGCTGAACTATCACATAGTGATGCTGACACATATAGCTAATCTGACCAGTGGAATAAACCAATGCATGAAAAGACAAATGTGTGTGTGAGGCTAAGATTACTTAAGGAGTAGGGGAGTATGACTGGCTGAGAGATGGGGTTTAGTGGACTAGAACTTCTAGTCCAGGTCTGCCAGAGACCTTGGACCAACATGGAACCTGACTAGACTTTTCTTTCCTCAGCAGTAAAATCAGCATGCTGGACCAGATAATTACCATGGTTCTTCCCAGCTTGATAATTCTCCAATATATTTTAATTGGCAGTGTGGAGTTTGTCCATACCCTCTTGATCCTCTGATTAAGAGATTCTTTATTGTAGTGTGTCCTATACCTGGCTGACCATTAGATTCATCTGGGGAGTTTTAAAACTACAGATTCTGCCCTGGCCAGTGTGGCACAGTTGGTTGGAGCATCATCCCATACACTAGAAGGTGGTGGGTTCGATTGCAGGTTAGGGCATGTGCTAGGATTGTGGGTTGTTCTCCAACTGGGGCACATGCGGGAGGCAGCTGATCAGTGTCTGTCTGTCTGTCTGTCTGTCTGTCTCTCTCTCTGTAAATCTAAAAAAATAAAATTATAGAATCTTAGAGTCTACTCTCAATATACTGAATCAGAATCTGCAGGGATGGGTAAGGTATTGGACCAGCATTTGAGAATCATGGCTTTGTTCTGCTTAATCTGTCACAGTGGGCCTGGAAAAGCACCTGTCTAGTAATTATTGTTTAAGTGAACACAGAACATTCTAGAGGAGTTGGGAATTACATGATTGCATTCAGTTAATAACTTCATATCCACTTTCACTCAGTTCGCTTCTCCTTCAGGTAGACAGGAGCTCTTGTCTCTGTGCTCCAGAGTTTTGTCTCCACATCATTGTCTTTGTCCACAGGCACCCAACACATAGCACCCATTTAATGAAACTTTGTTTGAATAGACGAATTTAAATCTATGTCTCCCCCCCCCCTTTCATGGCCTAAACTGTTCCAGTTGCTTATTATGTAGTTTCACTTCTTAGACTCATTATACCCTAACTTAGCATGTCTAGATTCAAGCTTCATCGTTCTCTCCTGGATGACTGCAACAGCATTCTAACCCATGTGCCCCTTGCAGTCAGTTCTATGCACAGCATTTGTGGAATCATTTAAAAGTGCAATTTGATTTTGTCATGCCCCTATTTAAACTCTGCAGTCAGTTCCAGCTGCTCTTAAGAAGAAAGTATAGCTCCTTAACAGAGCCTCGGGACTAGACAGGAACAGGCTCCTATCTGTCTTTCCAACCTTTTGCTTTCTTATCCTCTTTCTGGGTCACAGTGTTTGTAAAGATTCTTCCTGAGTCAAGGCCTTTGTTCCTGTCATTCCAGATCCCAGGAACATTGCCTCTCACCCTCCCATTTCTCATTTTAAGCTGTCATGCTGCTCCAGCTGCCTCTCTTAGTGTGGTTATTTGATGTCATTCTCTCACTAGAGTGCAAGTTCCAGGAGGACAGGTTTATATATGCTTGAGTTCTCAGCTTGGCATATAGCAAGTTCTCAGTAAACATTTGTTTGAGGAATTCACCTACTGTTACTTATTTATTTATTTATGCTTGTTTCTTTTTGGTATATTTACTAACATCGAGGCCTAACATTTTCACCCGTGATGGTGGTAGTATCTTCAGAATGGATTTCTCTGCCTGCTTCTAGTCTTTCTGTTTCTCTTTCATCCTAAGCATTGGCTCAAGATACATTTCCTTAAAAATACCTGCATTGGTCATGTTGTTTTCCAGGAATAAACCTTAATAGAAACTTTACTGTCTGTAGATTAAAACCCAAACTTTTTAGCCTGAATTTACAAATCCTCTTCAAACCTGGACCCATCCTACTTTTCCATTATTTCTCTTTTTCTCTTACTGAATACATTTCTCTATTGATTTTTTCCCCCCACAGATTTGCTGAACATTCTCACTTCTAAGTTTTTGCTCATGTTTCTTTTCCTTCATAAAATAAATAATAATAATGAAATACCAGGCACTTCTCTGACTATTGAAATTCTAATCCAAGTCTTCTTTAAGGATCAGCTCAAATGCTACCCAGATCAGAACATATTTTTCTTGTCTACTTAGTACATGTAATGGACATTCAATAAATGCTTGTCGAATTGAATGACCTATTTTACACATTTGCCATTTTGAGATTACTCTGTGTGGTTATTTATCATATTTATGTAGGTTCACAGAGGCATGGTATTATGTTCTTTGTCTTTAGCACAGGGGCTAGAAACAGTGCCTGCATTCCGTAAACATTACTAACTTAAACATCTACAAGTGATGATTTTAATAATAATTTTGAGAGAGAAACATGTTGTTTTCTTTCACTGTAATTCTTATGATCTTTCAAGATAAGTTTGAATCTATTATTTAAGTGTTCCAAACATATATTAATCCAAAACTATGCTTCACTTTTAACAATAAGCTTATATCTGAAGATATAATGAAATAAGAGAATTAGTTTATCTGAAATATTACTAATAATATTATTGCACTTCCTCAATATTGTGGAGATCTAAAAATACTATATAAGTAAGTGAGGGAAATGATTGTTGGGAAACATGTTAGAAACAGCCACAGTCTCATCTGATCTCTCCAAAGAGGTGAGTCAGGAAGTGCCCACAAGGGGGAGTGCCCATCTAGAGAAACTTGACCAAGCCTTTTTCCTGTTATGCAGGTAAAATGGCTGTTTTACAAATGCACTTCTAGACCATGTTTTATATTCTAGAAAAAAGAATGGACCCTCACCACAACAAGGATTTCTGCCCATTTTCTAGCATGTGTCTATTGTGGTTCTATGATTTTCCAAGAAGGGGCTGGTGACAGGATGGAAATGGGGATGGCCTTTTAAGCTAAGCTAAGTTTATGAAGCTTGTGATTGTGCTTTTTTAAATTGTTTTTTTTCTATGTTGAGAGCATTTTTATTTTACAAGTTTTGTCATCTCTTCTGTGGTCATTTTGGGTATTTACCCAAATAGGCACTGCTCCATTTTCATTGCTCCATTGCTCTGTATAGCCTGAGGTTATGAGGGACCCACCTGCAAGTCACCTTGAGGAGTGCACAGGCTTTGAGTGATGTTTGCACCAGAGGTCATGGCCTCATGGGATCTTTGGTTTTCTTCCCAGTACCTATTTTACCTTTGAGCTGAACATTATTACCAGCAAACATTTATTGAATGCTCATTATGTACAGGTTTTTAAGTAGGTTTCAGGGAGTAAATAGAGCATCTGGCATCTAGGCCCTGACCATTACATTTGGTCCAGGGGAATTAAACAGTAAAGGGAAATCATACCATTTGGTGTGTGTTAGAAGAATGAAACCATCAGTTGCAGCCACAGGAATTAGCAGGATGGAGAAATCACTCTAAGCTTGCTAAGTTTCTCATGGTTGGTTTTATGGAAGAGGTAGAATTTAAACTGAGCCTTGAATAAAGGTAGGAGTTAGGTATCTAGGTGGAAAGAAAGAGAAAATGCTAGGCTTAGCAATCTGTGAGTGGATCAGCTTGGTTGCATTACAGAGTTTCTGCAGGACAGTGGTTTCAAACTCAAATGCATACGGGGGCCAGGCAGGTAGCCTACATGTGTGAGCCAGTCTGGGAGGTGGAGCTGCTGGCGATACGTGTGACACCAAAAATACTGTGCTGGTCAAGCCAAACTCTGGTTTTGACAGCTTGTTAACTTCATGAGGACATGGCAGTTGATACGATTAAACTGTCCACAGAATTTAGCAAAGTAAAATAGGCCGCAGAGGAATTAAGTCCATAGCCAGAGTGACTATGAATCACAGTGTTACTGACCAGGGGTGTGGGGCTGTTGTCTGGATTGGCTGAATGTCTGTGTACTTTTTTTCATGCTAATTGTACTTAGGAGCAAATAAGGAGAATATTTTGAAATATGTATGAATGGGACCTATCCTAGTGGCTAGTTGCATTAAAAACAGGCTTTTGAATGTTGGGAGTCTCTGAAAACATTATTGAGATTAATTTAAATGACATTAGAATTTCTAAGATATAGTGCTGTTATAATGAATTTAGATTACATTTTATATCCTAGAATATACTTAGCTCCTCTCCTGTTCTTTGTAATTTTTGATATATCGCTATTTTCAAGTAAGATTTCATTTTATTTTTTATCTTCACTTGATATGTTTTATTGATTTAAGGGAAGGGGGGAGGTAGAGAGAGACGGGGGAGGGAGAGAAAGAGAAACATTGATGCAAGAGAGGCATCAGTCTGTTGTCTCCCATTATACACCTCAACTGGGGAATGAACCCACAACCTAGGTATGTGCCCTGACTGGGATTGGAACCCACAACCCTCATTGTATGGGAGGATGCTCCAACCAACTACGTCACACTGGCCAGGGCTCAAGTAAGACGCTAAGCAATTGAGGAATAAAAGGAGAAAAAGTATATGGGCATTTTTTTTCTTTTTAATATGTTTATCTTTAGTAGTTATGTATTTATGATTTTGAAATAATTTCTGTTTTAGTGAATATACTCTTAATTGTATAGTCAAATAGATATTGCTGTACTTTAAAATCACAACAAATAAAGTAACTTATTACTGTATTATTAAAGTCAATGTCAAATATTGTTCTTCAATCTGGAGAGGATCGAGTTTAAATCCAGGTGAAATGACCCATTTCAATTGTCATGGTGTTTCATTGGCAGGAATAGACTCCAGATTGTCCCAGTTACCTTTTAGTCCTTTATCTGTTATTCCCCACTGCTTTAAGACTGAGTTCAAAGGCCAGTGGAGCTCTGGTATTTAAAAGAAAAAGTGTAATTTTATCCAGAGAAGGTAAATGTATGCCCCCAAATGAAAGAAAGACCAGAGGTCCAGACCACGACCAGGTGTTCCTGAAAAGAGCCAAATTGGACAGCTAAATTGAAAAAGGTTGCCTGCTCTTATTAAAGAGACTTTATTGCTGTCTATTTAATTAGTAAGGCCTTAGCTTCTGTTGTATGTTTTTTAATCTGCGCAGGTAATGAAGTTCATAGACTCTTAGTGAGTGTGCTAGTAGCATGTCGTGCTATCTCTGTCATTGAAGAACTATGATAGATGTGCGTCTGTCAAGGGCAACTGCCAAATGACCTTGATTCCCTCCTTCTTCCTTGAACACATTTCCCAGATGGTGATGACTGAGTTTAAGACAGTAAAAGATGACCAGCACTCCCGTGGAAAATGCAAAGTTAAACCTAAAGTATAGTATGGGTATTGCTCATTTAGAGCTTTTCAGAAAACAATTTTGAGTTCAAGAAACTGAACTGGTTAGTCATAAATGAGAAAAGGTGACCTGATGCTAGATGACCTAAGAGGATGGGAGGGCAGTAAATAAGTGTTACCAAAATAAATATAGAGTGGAGGACTGTGTGACCAATATCAAGACATCATTTCTTTATAGATAAAGTGAAAGGTTTGGTGGTAAGAGCCTTAGAAGATTGTTTTGAACAGTAGACCAAAGGACAAGCAAAACCTCCAGAAATAAAGATCACTCCTGTATTGTGAGAAATTAGTCTGGATTTTAGTTTGGTTATTATGAGGACCAGCCATAGATTTTACAGCAGTTGTTTAAGGACATAGTTTTGGGAAAGAATGTATTTAGGAGTGATGTGCCAGTGCATTGTGTAAGGGAAGACTTAAATACAAGATAATCAGAGAGGAACATGTGAGGAAAGAGGAAAGCTGCTTTAGATAGGCTGACTTTGCGTCATGCATAGAAATTGAGCAAGATGCTGTTTCAGAGGGCATGGAGTTTGATGACTGAGGGTCAATTAGAAAACATTTATAACACTTTGTTAAGTTGTTCCTTACAGGTGGATGAGGCACAAGGCAAGCTGCAAAAGATCCCAGAACAAACCAGAATATAAAGTCTTCCTGGAGAGGAGGGAATTGCATGCTTTAGGTTGTGCATTTAGGCACAAGGGCCTCCTATGTGGTTGGGAAGCCATTTAAGAAACTTTTCTGGAGTTAAGGCCGCAAGACTTGAAGAAGAGCAGTATTTTTTGTGGAGTGGGATAATGGTGAGGAGAACCACATTTGCACTGGACAAAGTGAGAGTGAGGCAGGAATACCAGTTTCTATTACTCCAGAGAGTCAAGTCTCATCTTGGAGAGAAAGCAAGAGGGCTGGGCCTTTGCTGAGATTTAGGTGACACAGGGAAAATTGTTGCCTATCAGGTTCAATTCATTCATTTCATCCATTCAGCAAGTAGCTTTTTCACAGAACTAATTTTGCGTTTTTTCTGATCTCTTTAACGTTTATTTCTTTCCCTGATTTGTCATTGTATCTGTTTTCTCCTTTCTCTTTGTGTTTAATCTTGTTCTCTTTCTAACTTCTTTCGTTGGACACTTAGCCTATTAATTTTTTGTTCTTTTCTAATATCAACATTTTAGGTACAAATTTTCCTATAAATACCACTTTTGCTGTGTCCCACAAGTATAGAAATGTAAGATTTTTATTATCATTCATTAACCATTTTTGCTTCTATTTAGATTTCTTGTTTGATCCATAAGTTATTTAGAAGTGTTGTTTTCTTTTTAAATTTCCAATTGTATTTATTTTTATTGACTCCTAACTCAATTGTATTATAGTCAGAGGGTGTATTCTGTTGCATCTTATTTTTTGAAATTTGTTGTGGTTTAGTTTATGGTTTAGGGTATGATAAGTTTTTGTAAATATTTATATGTGCTTGAAAAGAATGTTTCCTCTCTAATTGTTAGGAACAATTTTATGAATGCTCATCTAATCAAACTTTTTAATGTACTAATCAGGTCTTACAATTAATTATTTGTTACTAATAATAGAGATAAATGTGTTGAACTATCTCATTATAAGGTAAGGTTTGTTAATTTCTCCTTGTTGCTCAGTTTTTGCTATTTGAGGCTATTCTTTTTAGGTACATACAAATTTAGAATTATATGTCCTTGATAACTCTAAACTTTCAGCATTTATAATGTAGAGCCTCTTTATCTCTAGTAATACTTTGTATCTTAAAACTTATTTTGCTTGATGCTAAATTGTAGGCACATTGATTGGATTAGTAGCTGCTAGGTATCTCTTTTTTTTTTTCTCCCTTGTACATTTACTTTCAATTTTTCTATATTCTTATACTTTAGGTATATCTCTTATAAATAACATGTAGCCAGGATTTAAAACCTAATCTGGCATTCTAATAACACATTATTACTTTTAAAGACAATATTAGTTTTGATTTATATGCAGATTTGCTTATCCATTTCTTGTTTTATGCCCGATTGTCCTTCTTGGATTATTGTCTTAGTCTGTTTGGGCTGCTGTAACAAAATACCTTGGACTGGGTGGCTTATAAACAACAGACACGTGTTTCTCACCGTTCTGGAGGCGGGGAAGTGCAACATTAAGGCACAGGCAGATTTGGTGTTTGATGAGGGCCCAATTCCTAGATGGCCATTTTTTGCTGTAACCTCACATAGCAGAAAAGGCAAGGGATTTTTCTTGGGACCTCTTTTTTAAGGGCATTAATTCATTTAATCAGGGTTTTGCCTTTATGGCCTAATCATTTCCCAAAGGTCCCACCTCCTAATACCATCATCACCTTGAAGGTCAGGATTTCAACATGTGAATTTTGTGAGGACACAAACATTTGGATCATAGCAATTATTTTTCTTCTTCTTGAAGTATATTCAGTTGTTTATTCATTCATCCATTAAACAATATTTATTGAGCACCTAACAGGTGTCAGGTACTTTTCTTGGTGCTTAGCATATGTTAGTGAATAAAACATACAAAGATTATTGCCTCCCTGGAGATTCTGATCTTGTTGGGGAGATTGGCAATTTAAATAATACGAAAATAAATTGTGTGTTTTAGAAGATTGTGAGATGTTCTGGATAAAAGATAAAGTAGAGTCAAGAAAGGGAGATTAAGTATGTTCTTTAGTAGGTGGTTGGGAGGATTCGAGAAGGTCATATTGTGGTAGTAAATGAAAGGGTCCTTCAGGACTTCAATAAGTGCAGGTTTCTGGGTGACAAATTCATTTTATTTATTTATCAATGTTTTTTATTTTAGTATTGTTCCTAAAAGGTTATTTTGTTAGGTTCTCAATTCGAGGTTTATGAGTACTTTGAAGATATTATTCCACTGTTTCTGGCTTCCATTGGGCTTCTGGGAATTCCGTTGTAGATGATCTTTCCTTTTTATCTGGTTCCTTTCCTTTCTCTCTGGCTTTCTGTAGATCTGCATTTTTATTTTTATTCAGTTAGGGGAAATTTGAGATATTTTTTCTTTAACTATTTTCTCTTCTTTATTCTGTTTATTTTTTTCCCCGTTGGACATATATTAGATTTTCTCTCATCTGTATTTTTTACCATCTTTTTTTGGTATTGTCTATCACCTTTCCTGTCTTCTGCTTATAGTTGAAATAAAATGTGTATTAAATGTTATATAAATATAAATGTGTTATACTATTAGAAAAAAGTTGGAAAATTTGTGTCTTGATGTTTCGAATTCTTGGTTGTGTACTTTAAGAGAGATACATTAGCTGTTGATTTTCTTTAAGGTAAAACTTACAGTGAAATGCACACATCTTAAATATATAGGTCACTGAATTTTGACATCTGTATACAATTATGTAACCCACACCCCTACCAAGATATAACATTTCCATTAGTTCAGAAAGTTTCCTCACGCCCCTTTTTAGTCAAGTCCCCCATCTCGAGACAACCACTTTTTTGGTTCTTTTTCACCGTAGAGTTTTACCTATTCTAAAACTTCATATAAATGGGATTAAATATTTTGTACTCTATTGTGCCCAGCTTCAGCATGTGTCCGAAAGCTTATCCATATTGTTGTACATATCACTAGTTTTTGTTTCTGTTTCTGTTTTTTTAAAACCTCACCTGAGGATACTTTTTATCCATTTTATCTTCAGATAGAGTGGGAGAGAGAGAGAGAGAGTGCAATATGAGAGAGATACATTGACTGGTTGCTCCCACACGACTGAGGTACCTACCCTTGAATGAAATCAAACCATCAACTCTTTGGTCCGCGACGCTCTAATTGCTGAGCCAAACCAGCCAGAGCTTTTTTTAAATTTATTTTTTTATTGCTGAGCAGTCCTTCACTATTGCTTATATCAAAACGTGTGTACCCAATTCCCCTGTTGACAGACTTTTGGTTTGTTTCTAGGTTTGGGCTACTGTAGGTAAAAGGGCTACAAACATTCTTGACTAGTTTTGTCATGTATACTTTGATTTATTTTGGGTAAATAGGAGTTTAATTGCTGGGTTATAGCTAAGTGTATATTTATTTATTTATTTAAACTCATCTTTATTGTTGACTCTATTACAGATGTTCCCCCCCTTTTTCCCCATTGACGCCCTCCTCCCCAATCCCGCCCCCCTCCTGTCTTCCCCACACTATTGTCGTTGTCCATTGGTTATGCATATATGCATAGAAGTTCTTTGGTTTATCTCATCCCACCTTCCCTCCCCCCTTCCCTTTGAGGTTCATCAGTTTAACCACCAATTTGTACTTCTTAATTCCTTCATCTTTTTCACTCATCCTCCGAGCCTCCTCCCATCTGGCAACCAACAAAGAGTTCTCTGTTATCTATGTCTGTTTCTATTCTGCTTGCTCATTTTCTTTGTGGATTCAATTGTTAACAGATATGTATAATTGCCACTTTATTGTTCATATTTTTGTTTTTCTCCTTCAAGAAGACCCTTCAACATTTCATATAATACTGGTTTGGTGGCGATGAACTCCTTTAGCTTTTTCTTGTCTGGGAAACTCTTGATATGTCCATTGATTCTAAATGATAGCTTTGCAGGATAGAGTAACTTTGGTTGTAGGTCCTTGCTTTTCATCACCTCGAATATCTCTTGCCACTCCTTTCTGGCCTGCAAAGTTTCTTTGAGAAATCAGCTGATAGTCTTATGGGAGCTCCTTTGTAGGTAACGGACTGCTTTTCTCTTGCTACTTTTAAGATTCTCTCTTTGTCTTTATCCTTTGGCATTTTGATGATGATGTGTCTTGGTGTGGACCTCTTTGGGTTCAACTTGTTTGGGACTCTCTGTGCTTCCTGGACTTGTATATCTGTTTCCTTCACCAAGTTAGGGAAGTTTTCTGTCATTATTTTTTCAAATAGGTTTTCAATTTCTTGTTCTCTTTCGTCTCCTTCTGGCACCCCTATGATGCAAATATTGGCACACTGGAAGTTGTCCCAGAGGCTCCTTACACTATCCTCATTTTCTTGGATTCTTTTTGCTATTCTGATTGGGTGTTTTCTGCTTCCTTATATTCCAAATCGATGGTTTGCTTCTTGGCTTTACCTACTCTACTATTGATTGCCTGTAAATTAATATTTATTTCAGTTAATGTATCCTTCATTTTTTTTTTCTTTTTTCATTTTATTTAATTTATTTATTTTTGTTATAGATGTTTCTTCTTTTTCCCCCATTGACACCCTCCTCCCTCCCCCTCCCTCCCTGCCCCCTCCTCAGTTTTGTTGTCCAGGTCCATTGGTTATGTGTACATGCGTATAAGTTCTGTGGTTTATCTCTCCCCCACCCACTCTTCTGGCGATTGTCAGTCTGTACCCTACTTCCACATCTCTGGGACTACCCTGTTCCTCAGACTGTTAATGTTCATTATATTCCACAAATAAGTGAGATCATATGATATTTGTCTTTCTCTGCTTGGCTTGTTTCACTTAGGATAATAGTTTCCATGTCCTTCCATGTCGTTTCAAAGGATAAGAGATCTTTCTTTCTTAACAGCTGCATAGTACTCCATTGTGTATATGTACCACAGCTTTTTTATCCATTCATCTACTGATGGACACTTAGGGCTGTTTCCAGATCTCAGCTATTGTAAATAGTGCTGCTATGAACATGGGGGAACATATATTCTTTCTGACTGGTGTTTCAGGCTTCTTAGTGTATATTCCTAGGAGTGGGGTCACTGGGTCAAATGGTAATTCAATTTTTAATGTTTTGAGGTAACACGATAGGGTTTTCCATAGTGGCTGCACCAGTCTGCATTCCCACCAGCAGTGTACTAGAGTCCCCTTTTCTCCACACCCTCGCCAACACTTGTTGTTTGATGCTTTGTTGATGGCGGCCATTCTGACAGGTGTGAGGTGATACCTCATAGTTGTTTTAATTTGCATCTCTCTGATGATTAGTGATGTTGAGCATTTCTTCATATGTCTCTTGGCCATTTGTATGTCCTGTTTGGAGAGGTGTCTGTTTAGTTCCTCTGCCTATTTTTTGATTAGGTTCTTTGTCTTCCTTTTGTTGAGTTGTATGAGCACTCTATATATTTTGGAAATTAATCCCTTATCTGATGTATCATTGGTAATTATGCTCTCCCATACAGTGGGTTGTTGTTCTATTTTGATGGTTGTTTCTTTTGCTGTGCAGAAGCTTTTGAGTTTGATGTAGTCCCATGTGTTCATTTTTTCCTTTGTTTCTGTTGCCTTAGGTGATGTATCAGTGAAAATTCTGCTGTGTATGATGTCTGAAATTTTGTTGCCTACATTTTCTTCTAGGATTTTTATGAATTCATGAGTCACATTTAAGTCTTTTATCCATTTTGAGTTTATTCTTGTGTATGGTGTAAGTTGATGGTCTAGTTTTATTTTTTTGCATGTAGTTGTCCAATATTCCCAATACCATTTATTAAAGAGGCTGTCTTTACTCCATTGTATGCTCTTGCCACCTTTGTCAAATATTAATTGAGCATAATGTCTTGGGTCAATTTCTGGCTTCTCTATTCTATTCTATTGATCTCTGTGCCTGTTCTTGTGCCAGTACCAGGCTGTTTTGATTACAGTAGCTTTGTAGTATAACCTGATATCCGGTATTGTGATCCCACCTACTTTGTCCTTCTTTTTCAAGATTGCTGTGGCTATTTGGGGTCTTTTTTGGTTCTATATGAACTTTTGAAGTATTTGTTCTAGTTCTGTGAAATATATCATTGGTATTTTGATGGGGATTGCATTGAATCTATAGATTGCTTTGGGTAATATGGACATTTTAATGATGTTAATTCTTCCAATCCATGAACAAGGTATGTGCTTCTACTTTTTTATATCTTCCTCTCTTTCTTTTTTCAATGTCCTGTAGTTTTCTGCAAATAGGTTCTTTACTTCTTTGGTTAAGTTTATTCCTAGATATCTTAATTTTTTTGCTGTAATAGTAAATGGGATTGTTTTTTTAGTTTCTCTTTCTATGAGTTCATCATCATGGTGTATAAGAATGCCGTCAATTTCTTGACGTTAATTTTGTATCCTGCTACTTTGCCAAATTCATTTATTAAGTC
Organism: Tadarida brasiliensis; assembly: GCA_030848825.1. Taxonomy (NCBI): domain Eukaryota; kingdom Metazoa; phylum Chordata; class Mammalia; order Chiroptera; family Molossidae; genus Tadarida; species Tadarida brasiliensis. Next base: position 35,008,759 of record CM061261.1, on the reverse strand, counting down.
TAGTAGATTTTTTATGGAGTCTTTAGGGTTTTCTATGTATAATATCATATCATCTGCAAATAATGACAGTTTCACTTCCTCCTTTCCAATTTGGATCCCTTTTATTTTTTCTTCATGTCTAATTGCTGTGGCTAAGACTTCCAGTACTATGTTAAATAAGAGTGGCAAAAGTGGGCATCCTTGTCTTGTTCCTGTTCTTAAGGGAAATGCTTTTAGTTTTTGTCCATTGAGTATGATGTTGGCTATAGGTCTTTCATATATAGACTTTATTATGTCGAGATATGATTCCTCTATTCCCAAATTGCTGAGCGTTTTTATGAGAAATGGGTGCTGGATTTTGTCGAATGCTTTTTCAGCATCTATTGATATGATCATATGGTTTTTATCATTCATTTTGTTTATGTGGTGTATCATATTTATTGATTTGCGAATATTGTACCAGCCTGCATTTCTGGGATGAATCCAACTTAGTCATGGTGAATACTTTTTTTTTATGTATTGCTGGATCCGATTTGCTAATATTTTATTAAGGATTTTTGCATCTATTGGCCTGTAGTTTTCTTTCTTTGTAGTGTCTTTTTCTGGTTTTTGGAATTAGAATTATGCTGGCCTCATAAAACGAGTTTAGAAGTCTTCCTTCTTCTTGAATTTTTTGGAATAGTTTGAGGAGAATGGGTGTTAGTTCTTCTTTGAATATTCAGTAAAACTCCCCCGTGAAGCCATCCTGGCCTGTCTTTTGTTTGCTGGGAGATTCTTGATTACATCTTCAATTTCCTTAGTTGTTATTGGTCTGTTCAAGTTTTCTATATCTTCCCAGTTCAGTTTTGGGAGACTGTGTGTTTCTACAAATTTGTCCATTTCGCTTAGATTGTCCAATTTGTTGGCGTATATTTGTTCTTAGTATTTGTTAACGATTCTTTGTATTTCTGTGGTGTCAGTTGTTACTTCTCCTCTTTCACTTCTGATTTTGTGTATTTGGGTTCTCTCTCTTTCTTTCTTGGTGAGTCTAGCTAAGGGTCTATCAGTCTTGTTTATCTTTTCAAAGAACCAGCTCTTTGTTTCATTGATCCTTTAAATTGTTTTTTTGGTCTCCATGTCATTCATTTCTTCTATCATCTTTGCTATTTCGTTCCTTCTACTTGCTCTGTGGATTTCTTTTTGTTTGCTTTCTAGTTCCTTAAGTTGTGAGGTTCGGTAGTCAACTAGAAATTTTTCTTGTTTCTTGAGGTAGGCCTGTAGTGCTATGAACTTCCCTCTCAGAACTGCTTTCGCTGCATTCCATAGATTTTGTGTTTTTGTGTGTTAATTTTCATTGATTTCCAGGAAGTTTTTAATTTCTTCCTTGCTCTCCATGGTAACCCATTCATTGTTCAATAACATGCTATTTAGCCTCCATGTCTTCAAAGGTCTTTGCATGTTCTTGTTGCAATTGATTTCTAGTTTCATGCCATTGTGATCTGAGAAGATGCTTGATATGATTTCAGTCTTCTTGAACTTATAAAGACTTAGTTTGTGCCCTACCATGTGGTCTGTCTTTGAGAATGTCCCATGTGCACTTGAGAAGAATGTGAATTCTGCTGTTTTGGGGTGTAATTCTCTGTATATATCTATTAAATCCATTTGATCTAGTATATCATATAGAATCTCTGTTTTCTTGTTAATTTTTTGTCTGGATGATCTATCCAGTGATGTCATCAGGGTGTTGAAATCTCCTGCTATGATTGTATTGCTGGCGCTTTCTCCCTTGAAGTCCTCCAGAAGATTTTTAATATATTTTGGTGCTCCTATATTGGGTTCATATATGTTTACCAAGGTTATATCTTTCTTTTGGATAGATCCTATCAATACTATGTAGTGGCCTTCTTTGTCTTTAGTTATGGCCTTCATTTTGAAATCTAATTTATCAGATATGAGTATTGCTACCCCAGCTTTTTATTCCTTTTTGTTTGCTTGGTAGATTTTTTTCCATTCCTTTACTCTCAAACTATGTGAGTCTTTTGTTGTGAGGTGAGTCTCTTGTAAACAATATATATGTGAGTCATGCTTTTTTATCCAATCAGCTACTCTGTGCCTTTTTATCAGAACATTCAATCCATTTACATTTAAGGTGATTATTGATATGTACTTATTATTGCCATTTTTGTTTAGTGTGGTTATATTTTTCTTCCTATTTCTTCTACTAATTACAACAGTCCTTTTAACATTTCTTGCCGTGTGGTTTTGTGCTAATGTATTCCTTCGCCTTTTTTTTTTTTTTTTTTTTGGTCTGGGAAGCTCTTTATTTGACCTTCTATTTTGAATGATAGCCTTGCTGGGTAGAGTAGTCTTGGATTCAGATGCTTGCTTTTCATGACCTTAATTACTTCATGCCATTCCCTTCTGGCCTGTAGTGTTTCTGTTGAGAAATCAGCTGTTAGCTTTATGGGGTTCCTTTCTAGGTAACCTGTTGCTTATCTCTTGCTGCCTTGAGGATTCTCTCTTTGTCTTTAACTTTTGGCATTTTAATTATTATGTGTCTTGTTGTGGGTCTGTTTGGGTTCTTCTTACTTGGGGCTCTCTGTGCTTCTTGAACTTGAATGCCTTCTTCCTTCACCAAGTTAGGAAAGTTTTCTGTCACTATTTCTTCAAATATATTCTCTAACCCTTGCACATTTTCTTCTTCTTTGGGGTCTCTTATGATGTGAATGTTATTACGTTTCCAGTTGTCCCACAGTTTTCTTAAGCTATCTTCCTGTTTTTTAATTGTTTTTTCCTTTTGGTTTTCTGATTGATTGATTTTTTTCTACTCTGTCTTCTAATTCACTGCTCCGGTCCTCTGCTTCCTCTACTCTGCTCGTTTTTCCTTCCAATGTATTCTTTATTTCGGCTATGTCATTCTTCATTTCCACTTTGTTGGTTTTCAGTGTTTCTGTATCTTTACTCATGGTGTTGATGTCCTTACTCATGCTGTTTCACTTCCTCAAGATCATGGCTCTGAACTCTACCTCTGATAACTTGTTTAACTGCATTTCATTTATCTCATCTTCGGTAGAGTTCTCTTCTTTCATTTAGGATTTGTTTCTTTGTTTCACCATTTTGGCTATCTCAGTGGGTTTTGGAGCCTTCCAAATTTTTCCTGTGGGTGTTGGTGTTCTACCATTTGTGGCTCCCTGTACTGGGTTTGGAACGGCACAGGAGGGCCCACGTTAAACACCACTGTCAAGTCTTACTTTCCTGGGTATTTGCAAGCCCAGGAAAGGTTCAGTTACCCTCTAGCTTTTTGCCTGGAGGCTATTAGCCTTGGTTACTTGAAGAGCCTTGGGTTCTCAGTTGAATGAAAAACTTCTTCAGGTGTTCAGCATAAGAGTATTTCCCGAGGGTGGGGCAGATGCTGGTTGTTAATGAGCCTCAATTTGCATTTCTGTGCTCACCTGGGTTGGGTTGAATTCTGAGGGAGGGGCTGCCACAGCTCCAGGAAGGAGCAAGCTGGCCACTGTTCTGTGTGTCAGGGAAGGACTAGCTGGCCACTGTCCTTTGTGGCTGCAACTCAGCACAAACTCTGAGTGCCCTACAAATCCCAGGTGTCCCCACAGAGTTCCAGTCCAGTCTGCCCTCCCTCTGCTGGAGCCCAAGATGAGTGGCTGTAGCTATTTAGTGCTCTCCTGGCCCTCTGCACTGTGGAGCCACTTAGGATCTTAACCTTGAGGGTGCTGCTCACAGCTAAGGCCGCTGCTGTCCGTGGGCTCATAGCCTGCCACCCTCTCGTGCCTGTGCAGATCCTACCAGGCTTGTTCAGTGTCCCTGGTTGTATGGTCCTCTCCCGCTGCTTTTCTGTTGCTTTTTTTGACGATTTGTCTTTATTTTAGTTGTAATTCCCGTTTGATCCTGGGAGATTGTCTGTGTAGCTTCCATTCACTCTGCCGCCATTTCACATCCTTCATTTCTGACTGGTTCTTTTTGATGATGTTGATGTTCTCACTAAGTTCCTTGGAGGTCTCCTTAAGTTCCCTGAAGGTCTCACTAAGTCCCTTGAATGTCTCATCAAGTTCCTTGAGCAACCTTATAACCTGTGTTTTGAACTCTGCATCTGATTGATTGCTTATCTCCATTTTGTTTAGTTCTTTTCCTGGAGTTTTGTTCTTTTCTTTCATTTGGGACATATTTCTTTGTTTCCTCATTTTGGCTGTTTCCCTGTGATTGTTTCTATATATTAGGTAGAGTTGCTGTGTCTCCTAGGCTTCGTAGGGTGGCCTATAATGTTGTAGGATCCAGTGGCTCTGTCTCCCTGATCAACCCAGCTGGGCCCTCGACGTGCACCTTTACTGTGGACTGTACACCCTTCTGTTGTAATTGAGTCTTGATTGCTGTTGGCATGTCAATGAGAGGGGTTTACTCAGGCTGATTAGCTGCAATAACTGGCTGTGCCCACTAGCCACTGGCCTCTGACTACCTTGGAGTATCAGCTGTGTAGGGGCCCACCACAACAGAGCAAGACTTACTTCAGTAGGGCTCTGGTACCCACTGAGTCCACTCATTGAGTGTGTCACTTGTGGAAGTGGTTGGGTGGTGGTGTTTCGATGTGGTCTGAAGCTTTCCCTGGGTGTGCTGGCTCTGGGGCAAGGTCAGCCACTGCCTTTATTCTGTCCAGGGCCACCCAGCATAAGATACAAAGTGATCTGCAGATGGTTGCTTCTTGTCCTGGGCTTGGAGGTGTCCAGGAAAAGCCAAGCTGTGAACCAAGGCTGGTTGCTTCTAGTGCCAGGCCTGGGGCCACTTAACGAGAGGTATGGGGCTCGCTGAGGCCAGATGCTGCTTGTTTGAGCGATTTTAGAAAACTCTGAAGCAGGATCCAAGACAGACCAATCCTATGGTAAAGCCTTTGGAAACAGCTTGGGTGGGCCCGAAAGTTGGGTGGGCAGGGCCTCAGGGAATCACCAGGGTTGAGCAAACAGTGTGAGCCAGGTTGCTAGAGTCCCAGATATGGCAGCCATCTGCCACCCCAGGGAAGGGCTCACCAAAGGAACATCAGCCTCCGTCAGCATCTCTGTCCAGGAGAAAGCTGCCCCTCCAGCCCTCAACATGAGGCCAAACAGCTCAGTTCTTCTCTGTATGTCTCTGGCACCCCTTAAGCTGCCTCCCCTCCAAGCTCAGAGGAAGCAAGTCCTAGTAAGTCTGTGCTTGGACCCTTTAAGAGGAACTGCCTGGGGCTCTAGCAGCCGCACCCACCCTCAGCCTCAGTTCCCACTGGTATTTCTGGCCAGAAGTGATGGGGACTTCTCTTCCTGGCACTGGAACCCTGAGCTGGGTGCCTGGTGTGGGATGAGGACCCCTCACTCCTCAGGGAGGACCTTCCCAGCTGAGGTGTCCCTTCTGATTTTTATTTACCACATGTGGGTGTGGGACCAGCCCTTCCATGCCTCTGCCCCTCCTACCAGTCTTGGTGTGGCTGCTTCTTTAATTTTGTAGTTGTAGGACTTCCATTCAGCTCAGTTTCAGGTGGTTTTGAATGATTGTTGTGTTGTAGTTTAGTTGTAATTTTGATGTGGTTGTGGGAGGAGGCGATGCCACATTTACCTACACTGCCATCTTGACTGGGAGTCCACTAAGTGCATATTTAATTTAAAAATTTAAAATTGTAATTAATATTTATTCCAGAAAAATAAGTCAAATTGGATATTCATCATTATATTTTAAACATATTTTTAACGTCATTGAGGTATTTTCTGTAAGTATCTTGAACAGATGAATACAATTTAATGATCTAGTTAAAATTATTTTAAGGAGCCTATCATCATTCTTAAATTTCTTAATATTTATTTTAACTCCAATATATCTTAGGTTTACTGTCTTTAACCAGTGGCTCTTTATAGATATAAATTCAATAATATTAACTAAACTACATGTGAATAAGAATAAAAATGATTTGAAATTGTATAAAACTACTGCTGTGGGGGTTTTACTATTCAGATATGTAATAATCTAAATCGTAAGCATGTTTATCTGATGTCTATCATCACTTGTACATTCTCACTGAACATGTGCACTGAGGCTTTCAAACTGTTTCATTCTGAAGAGCAAAATCCCACAATTCATTATTTGAAAGATTATTTAAAAAATAAGATTAAAGTCATTGCCTTTTTCACTTTAATGTTGCAAGCCCCAGTACACTGTGTAGAACTTCTACCAGTGGAAAACATTGTTCTTTGCTATGTTTGAGGGTTTGAAATTTTTAAGTAACCCTCTGGAGTTTTGTTATTGTGTGATTTTATAATAAATGCTATAATCCAGATCTGTTAAAGCCACTTAAAAGCATAGTTAATCCAATTTGTTTTTATTTTAAGCTAAACATATTTATGTTAACTTTTCTTGAGTTATTTAGGGAGTAAGTAACATAAAATTTTTTATGTAATATAAAATTTTCTTTGTTGTATATGTTTGACACTAATTTGGATAGTGCTGCAAAGATATGCAGTGCATATTTACTAACCAAAGAAAATAAAGCGTTTTTTAAGAATAGACATCTTGACTGTCGTTTCCAAGAAACTTCATTTATAGTATTGGACGTGAGAAGGGTGACTTTCTTTCTTTCCTTTTTTTACTCAAACACCTGTTATTATAGCTCTGCACCTAGTTTGACAACATCATTCTAAAGGTTTACAAATTTAGACATGAAACATACTAAGAAGATTAAATATTGTGGTAGAAAAAGACATATACAGGGATTATTTAGTCTGAGAGAAAAGGTTAAAAGGTAACCAATCTAACATGTACAAATCTAAACAATTTTAGCTTTTATAATTTATTAAAAATTTTAAATTTATTTTTGAGGGTATTATTTATATTTTTATTTTTCAATTGTAGTTGACATTTAATATTGTTTTATATTAGTTTCAGGTGTACAACACAGTGGTTAGACAATTATAAAATTTACAAAGTGATCTCCCAATAATTCAAGTACCCGTCTGGTACCATATGTAATTATTACAGTTTTACTGACTATATTCCCTATGCTGTACTTTACACCTTGTGACTATTTTATAACTACCAATTTGTACTTTTTAATTCCTTCCCTTTTTTCACCCAGCCCCCCAACACCCCTTCCCTCTGACAACCATTAGTTTGTTCTCTGCATCTAAGAGTCGATTTCTGTTTGTTTCTTTACTTTATTCTGTATTCTACATAAGTTAAATCCTATGATATTTGTCTTTCTTTGTCTGACTTATTTCACTTTGCATAATATCCTGTAGGTCCATAAATGTTGTTTTAGATAATAAGATTTCATTCTTTTTATAACCAAATAGTATTCCATTATATATATACCACAACTTTTTTATCCACTTGTCTATTGATGGGTACTTGGGTTGCTTCCATATGTTGGCTTTCGTAAATAATGCTGTAGTATACATAGAGGTGCATAAATGTTTTCAAATTACTGTTTGAGGTTTCTTCAGATATATACCCAGAAGTGAAATTGCTGGTCATAAGGCACTTCCATTTTTGATTTTTTGAGGAACTTCCATAATGTTTTTTATAGTGGTTGCACCAATCTGTATTCCCACCAGCAGTACAGAGTTCCCTTTTCTCCACATACTCACCAACATTTATTGTTTGTGAATTTATTGATGTGGTCATTCTGGCAGTTGTGAGGCGATATCTCATTGCAGTTTTAATTTGCATTTCTCTGACGATTAATGATGTTAGAATCTTTTCATATGTCTATTGGCTATCTGTATGTCCTCTTTGGAGAAGTGTTTATTCAGGTCCTCTGCCCATTGTTTAATCGGATTTCTTTCTTTCTTTTTTTTTTTTTTTTTGGTGTTGAGTTCTTTATAAATTTTGGATATTAACCCTTTATTGGATGTATCATCTGCTAATATATTCTCCTGTTCAGTAGGTTGTCTTTTTGTTTTGTTGATGGTTTCCTTTTCTGTGCAAAACTTTTTAAGTTTGATGTAGTCCCATTTGTTTATTGTTTCTTTTGTTTCCTTTGCCCAAGGAGATATATCAGAAAAAAAAATATTGCTAAATAAATGTCAGAGATATTCCTGCCCATGTTTTCTTCTAGGATTTTTATGGTTTTGAGTTTTACATTTAAGTCTTTAACCCATTTTTAGTTTATTCTTGTATATGGTGTAAGAGTGTGGTCTAGTTTTATTTTTTTGCATGTATCCAGTTTTCCCAACATCATTTATTGAATGGACTGTCTTTACCCCATTGTATGTTTTTGCCTCCTTTGTTATATATTATTGTCCATAAAGGCATAGGTTTATTTCTGGGCTTTTAATTCTGTTCCATTGATCTATGTGTCTCTTTTTATGCCAGTATCATGCTGTTTTGATTACTGTAGACTTGTAGTACAGTTTGATCTCAGGTAGCCTTATACCTCCAACTTTGTTCTTTCTCAAGTTTGCTGTGGCCATGTGGGATCTTTTTTGGTTCCATATAATTTTAGGATTATTTGTTCTAGTTCTTTGAAAATTTCCATTGGTATTTTAATAGGGATTGCATTGAATCTATAGATTGCTTTAGGTAGTATAGACATTTTAATGATGTTAATTCTTCCTATCTATGAGCACGCTATACGCTTCTACTTATTTTTATCTTCTTCAGTGTCTTATAATTTTCTGAGAATAGGTCTTTACCTCCTTAGTTAAATTTATCACTGGGTATTTTTTTTTTATTCAGTTATAAATGGGGTTGTTTTCTTAGTATCGGTTTATGATAATTCATTATTGCTGCATAAAATGCAACTGTTTTGAATCATTTATTTTGTATCCTATTACTTTATTGAGTTAATTTATCAATTCTAGTAGTTTTATGGTGAATTCTTTAAGATTTTCTATATATAGTATCATGTAATCTGCAAATAATGACAGTTTTACTTCTTTCGAATTTGAATGCCTTTTATTTCTTCTTTTTGTATGATTGGTGTGTTGAATAAGAGTGGTGAAAGTGGACATCCCAGTCTTGTTCCTGGTCTTAAAGGGAATGCTTTTAGTTATTCCCCATTGTGTATAATGTTAGCTGTGGGTTTGTCATATATAGCCTTTGTTATGTTGAGATGTTTCCTCTGTTCCTACTTTGCTGAGAGTTTTTTTTATCATAAACAGGTGGTAGATTTTTGTCAAATGTTTTTTCTGATCATATGATTTTTATCTCTCATATTTTTTTTTGTGGTGTATCACTTTAATTTATTTGCGCATATTAAACCAAACTTATTCCAGGAATAAATCCCACTTGATCATGGTGTATAATCTTTTTAATGTATTGTTGAACTCAGCTTGCTAACTTTTTGTTGAGAATTTTTGCATCTGTGTCATCAGGAATATTGGCCTATACTTTTCTTTTAATAATATCTTTGTCAGGTCTTAGATTCAGAATAATACTGGCCTTGTAAATGAGCTTGGTGGTCTTCTCCCCTCTTGAATTTTTTGGAATAGTTTGAGAAGGATAGGTGTTAACTCTTTTTTGAATGTTTGGTAAAATTCACCTGTTAAGTCACCCGGACTAGGATTTTTATTTGTTGGGAAGTTTTTGATTACTGATTCAATTTTATTTGTTGTCATCACACTGCTCAGATTTTCTGTTTCTTCTTGATTCAGTCTTGGAAGATTATATGTTTCTAGCAATTGGTACATTTCTTACAGATTGTCCAATTTGTTGGCATATAATTATTTGTAGTATTTTCTTATAATCCTTTATATTTCTGTGGTGTCAATTGTCACTTTTCCTTTTCCATTTCTGGTTTTATTTATTTGGGTCTTTTCTCTCTTTTTTTCCCCAATGAGTCTAGTTAAAGGTTTATCAATCTTATTTATCTTTTCAAAGAACCAGCTCTTGGTTCATTTTTTTTGTATTTTTTTTAGACTTTAATGTTTATTTCTGCTCTGATCTTTATTATTTCTTTCATTCTACTCACTTTGGTCTTTGTTGTTCTTTTTCTAGTTCTTTGAGGTGTAAGTTTAGATTGTTTATTTGATAATTTTCTTGTTTATTGCTATGAATTTTCTTCTTAGGACTGGTTTCGCTGTTTCTCATAGATTTTGGGTTGTGTTTTGATTTTCATTTGTCTCAGTTATCTGTTGATTTCCTCTTTGATCTCATTGTGAATCAGTTCATTACGTAGGAACATGTTATTGACTTCCATGTGTTTTGTGTGTTTTTAAATTTTTTATTTCTTATAATTGATTTTTAGTTTAATATCATTATGGTCAGAGAAGGTACTTGAAGTTATTTTAATCTTCTTAAATTTGATGAGACTTGTTTTGTTGCCTGACATGGGGTCTATCTGGGAAAATGTTCCATGTGTACTTGAAAGGAATACGTATTCTGCTGCTTTGGGGTGAAATGATTTAAAAAATATTAATTAAATGCATCTGCTAATGTGTCATTTAAGGCCACTGTTTCCTTGTTAATTTTCTGTCTGGAATATCTATCTATCCAGTGTTGTCAATGGTTTGTTGAAGTCCCAAACTATGACTGTATTACTGTCAATCTCTCCCTTATGTCTATCTATATTTGCTTTTTTAATTTAGGTGCTCTTTGTTGAGTACACAAATGTTTATAAGGGTTATATCCTTTTGTTTTATTAATCCCTTTATTATTATGTAATGTCCTTCTTTATCTCTTATTGTAGCTTTGTTTTAAAGTCCATTTTGTCTGCTATAAGTATTGCTACCCCAACTTTTAAAAAACTTCTATTATATGACATATCTTTTATCCTCACTTTACTTTCACTTTGTATGTGTCTTTTGGTCTGAAGTGGGTCTCTTTCTTGTAGACAGCACATATATGGGTCTTGTTTTTTATCCATTCAGCTACTCTATATCTTTGTTTGGACCCTTTAAGCCATTTACATTTAAAGTGATTATTGATAGTTATGTAGCTATTGCCATTTTATTATTTATATTTATATTCCTTTATTTCTTATTCTTTTTCTTAAAGAAGTCCTTTGAACATTTTTTTGTAATACTGGTTTGATGGTGATGAATTCCTTTATCTTTTTCTTGTCAGAAAAGCTTTTTATCTCCTTTTCAATTTTAAATGGTAGCCTTGCTGGGTAGAGTAGTTTTGGTTGTAGGTCCTTGGTTTTCATCACTTTGAATATTTTATGCCAATCCCTTCTGGTCTGATATGTTTCTGTTGAGAAATCAGCTAACAGTCTTATGGGAGCACTTCTGTAGGTAACCGTCTTTCTCTTGCTTCTTTTAAGATTTTCTCTTTGTCTTTAACTTTTGCCAGTTTAATTATAATGTGTCTTGGTGTGAGCCTATTTGTGTTCATTATTGTTTAGGACTCTGCGCTTTCTGGACTGGGTGTTTTTTTTTTCTTCACCCGGTTAGAAAAATTTTCAATCATTGTTTCTTTTTTTAAATCTTCACCTGAGGATATTTTTCCATTTATCTTCAGATAGAGTGGAAGAGAGAGAGAGGGAGAGAAGGGGAGAGAGAGAGAAACATTGACGTGAGAGAGACACATCAACTGGTTGCCTCCTGCATGACCCTGACCAGGGCCAGGGACAAACTGCAACTGAGGTACGTGCCCTTGACTGGAATCGAACCCGTTACTCATTGGTCCTCGGGCTGACGCTCCAACCACTGAGCCAAACCGGCCAGGGCAGTCATTATTTCTTCAAATAGGTTCTCAATCCCTTGCTCTTTCTCTTCTCCTACTGGTACCCCTATGATGTAGATATTGTTATGCTTGATATTTTCCCAGAGGTCCCTTAAACTATTCTTATTTTCGAAATTCTTTTTTTATTTTATTGCTGTTCTGATTGGGTATTTCCTACTACTTTGTCTTTCAATTTGCTGATGCGATCCTCTGCTTTATCTAATCTGTTGTTGATTCTTTCTAGTACATTCTTTATTGCCATTATTGTATTCTTCATTTCTGACTTTTTAAAAAAATTTTTCTTTATTGATTTTTAGAGAGAGAGGAAGGGAGATGGAGAGAGAGATTGAAACATCGATGAGAGAGAACATTGATTGGCTGCCTCCTGTTTGCCCCCCTCTGGGGATTGGGCCCACAACCTGGACATGTGCCCTGCCAAGGAATTGAACCGGTGACCTCTTGGTGCATGGGTCGATGCTCAACCACTGAGCCACACTGGCTGGGCATTTCTGACTTTTTTTTATGGTTCCTATGTCCTTTGTTTATGTTTACTGTCTCTTTGTTGAAGCTTTTGTTGAGTTCATCTGTTCTTCTGAGTTCCTTGAGCATCCTCATAACCATTGTTTTGAACTGTGTATCTGGTAGATTGCTTTCCTTCATTTCATTTAGTTCTTTTTCTGGAGATTTTTCTGTTTTTGTTTTGTTTTGTTTTGTTTTCATTTGGAGCATGCTTCTTTGTTTCCTCATTTTGGCTGCCTGTCTGTATTTGTTTCTGTGTTTTTGGTAGTTCTGCTATGTCTCCCAGTCTTGGTAGGGTGGCCTTATATAGCAGTTGTCCTGTGGGGCCCAGTGGCACAGTCTTCTTGACCTCTGAGCTGGGTGCCCCAGGAGTGTCCTTTGTATGGGTTATGTGAACCCTTCTGTTGTAGTTGAGCCTTGATTGCTGTTGCCACGTCTGTGGATGGGGTTGACCCTTAGGCTGGATGGCTGTGTGGACTGGTCATGACCACAGTGTAAGAGGTGCTATGTGGGGGCCGATTCCATAAAGCAGAATTCTCCCCAGAATGGTCTGGTGCCTGCTGAGGCCTTCCTTTGGGTGTGCCTCTTATACTAATTGGTGGTTCTCTTTTGTGGACTGAAGCCAACCCCTGGGTGTGTTGGTTCTGGGGACTCTGGAAGGGACTTTGGTACAGGTCAATCTCAACACTGCCTGTGACTGGCCTTGGCCTACCTGTTAGGAGCTACAAAGTGATACACTGTTGGTATGTACCTCTGCTGGGCCTGGGTGCTCATGGAAGGGGCCAAGCTAGATCTGAGGCCACCTGCCACCAGTACCAGGTCTGGGAAGGTCAGCAAATGGCCCAAGGCACCCTGAGATTTGCTGTCACCTGCCGACTTCCCCTTAGATTCAGCCACTGAAAGAGCTTTGGGCAGACCTGAGTTGCGTGAGGCAGGTTTTCAGGGAGTCACCAGGTAGGGGTAAGTGGTGTTCGCTAGGTTAATACAATTTCAAACTTAGTGCCAGTGCTGGGTCACAGGCCATTCAACAAAAGTCTCAGGATACATCAAGGCCAGCTGCCATCTGCCTGGGGCTGTTGTGGTGGCATAGGGTCTCAGGGAGTCACCAGTGTGGAGCTAGTAGAGTTCAGCAGGCTAAAGCAGATTAAGATTTGGCTGTGTAGAGAGAAGGCTTAACACAGGAAATGTGCTGCTCATTGGCCATGCAAGAAGATGACCCTTGCCCTGAAGCCACAAAACTCAGTTAAGCCACACAACTCAGTTTCTCCCTTTGTGTCTCTAGCACCCCCTGAGCTTAACTGGAATTCTTTGAGAGTTTTTCAAGAATGATTGCCACACTGGCCCAGGCTGACTGCCACTGATAGACCCCTTAGCCATAGAAGAGTGGTTTTCTAAAGAGAAAAGAGAAAGGCTATTGGGTCTTCTTATATCCTGTTTTTCCTTGGTTTCAGCTTAGCCAGATACATGAGAGTAGATAATTCTAGCTAAATCATACTTTGTTTATACACATCTGATATACTCTGAGTCCAAAATGGCCCCACTGGAGGCGGCTGGTTTGTAGGAGATAGACATGGGGCCAGATCTGAATCTCCGGTAGCCAGAGCTATCATTCCATGTTTAGGATACTCAAAGACGGCAAAGCTGTATGCTGGCATTGATCTACTGACATGAAGGGCATTGGTCATCTGCTTTTCTCAAGTGGATGCTCATACTAATTATAATGTTGCCCACAAACCTAAAAAAGGTGTATTAGGAAGTTTTGTTATATTTTCAAAACAGATATTTCATATTATTTTATTAGGATATTTCAACCTTACCACAGTTGCAGGATGTACTTATACATTTGAGATTATTCTTGATTTTAGCTATTAGATATTGAGTAATTCTGTTTAGAAGAAAAAACAAGTTAATGAGTTAAGTAACTGACAGATGGTGTCTTTTGGCTAGTTTCAGAATTAGAGTGCAGGTTTAATTTTTCTGGTAGAAGTACCTAAACTTTGTTTTAAGGGATTTATTCCTTTTAAAGTAGCTTACATGCATTATTTAACTTAATTCTTACCATAACTGTGTAATAATCATCTCCAATTTGTAGCATAGAAAAATAAAAACTTTTGACATTAAGCCCAACAGTGATTATTAGTTTATTGGTTACTTCAAAAAAGTTTTATTTCAATGTTTTTTTTGACACCTGCACTCTCTATTCTAACTTTATATACATGTGTCTCTATTCTAACTTTATATACATGTGTTTATTCTGAGGGAACTATAGTTTATATTGTTTATATAGAAAATAGTTTCAGTTTTATCAAGAAAGTAATGCAAATTGTGTTTTAGTCAAAGACAATGGGTACATGTGTATCTGTGTGGTGCATGCACTTTTAAGTATTTATGGAGTGTAAGAGTCTAATAGTAGTTCTATATAGTAACAGTCATTGTGTGTTTTTTAAACTTTCTAAGATTTCATTTCTGTACAAACGAGTGCTGTGAAATTATTATGGCCAAAATACCAATGTTTGTGTTTCACTCACTTTATCTGCACTTCATAAAAATGCTTAAATATTACTTCATCATCTTTAAATTTGCTTTTCAGTATGTGAAATCTATGAACTAATTCTTGAATATTTATGAAGTAATCCTGATTTTTGCAGGTGTTGCAAGCCCTTAGGAATATTTAGCTTAATTTGGAACAGGATTCTCTATTTTTTGCTTGGTCTTTCATTTTTGAAAACCAAGTTACAGTAAATCCATCTATGTATAATCCTTTTGAATCTTTCAATAGTAGTTTGGTTAGGCATATGAGTTCTCATAGTTCACGATATCCTAATTGAAATGCTAAGAGAATTGTTTTATAGATAATGTACATCACTGTGTATATGTTATGTGTCCCCACAGTAAAATTTCTGTTTTATAGAATTGTTGGGTAGGGTTAGCAGTCTTAGTTAACAAAAAAAAAAAAAAAAAAAAAGGAACTAATAAAGAACACTGTTTCTTAACTTTCTGTTGTTTTTGAGCATAGTTATTTTATAGTGTCTATTTGTACAAAAGTCCATTCCTAAAAGAACCAGTGTAAGATCAGTAAATTAAAATACTTTGTAATATGTTCATGATGATATATTGCCAATCGGTAGTTCAACAAAGTAGAGTTTCAGTCTTTTATACTGACATGCTAGTCTTAGGTGGTTTAAGTTTCTCCTTCAGCAGATTTGTGCCTATAAAATTATTTGCCTCAGAATGAGTAGAGCAGACGTTTGGGTGATAATGATCCTGTGGGATGCTATCAGACCTGTTTCTCAAAGTAGAGTTCATGGACCAGCAACATCAACATTCCTGGGAGGTTGGTAGATGTTCAGTCTTGACCATTCCCAGATTACTCCTTCAGAATCTGCATTTAAACCGATTCTCCAGATGGTTTGTATGCACATTAAAGTCTGAAAAGCCCTTCTGTGGAAGACATGAGACTTGGCATCCGGACAAGAAACAAACACTTCTTTATCTGAGGTTGCAAGGATGTAAAGATTTAGGAATTATTTCTTAGAATAACGAAACATATGTTCACCTTAAAAGTACATTTCTCTTTAGGATTACTCCTCTATTCTGTAATAAAATGTGTCTAATGCATATTTTTACTTTGATACTTTCATCTTAACCACCAAAAAAGATAAACTTTACTTCATCCATATCAAGTGAGCAAACCTGGTTATTGTAAAATCTTCCCTAAGATAGTGGTGCCCTCTGAAGTTGAATGAAATTGAATCTTGAGAAAAGGAGATGGAAAACTGAGGCCCTGACATTGGAACAGCATGGCGTGTATCATCACTTCTTAAGCTTGTTTTTGTGATTCCAGGGATGCAGACATATTTTATTCCCTCCTAATTAATGAATAAGTATGTCCTGAATCTTTGCTCTGTGCAAAATGAAACAGAGAAGATCAAACCTTTCCTCAGAGAGTTTACAGTAAGGATGGGGAGCTGTCCTTGAAAGTCAGGCAACATGTCACCAGCAGAACTGTGGTATACTGGGGTTGGCCCTGTGGATCCGTTGGCAAGGCTTCTCTCAGCTATGGTTAAAAGGGAGACTAGGAATACAGCATTCATGTCAGTCAGTTATACCTTTTCTATCAAAGTAAGTACTGTTATATGATTTCAGTATATTTAAGGGGAGTTAGAATTTAGAGGACGAACCAAAGAAATGTAAATGTCTAGATGTATGCTCTCCTAACAGACTTAATGTAATATTTGTTGCGGCATACTCTGCCTCTGAATTTTTCAGTTTGCTTTAAGGAAAAGTCTTTTATTTGCATGCAGCATTAATTCAAAATTCCCTTCAATTTTGCTCAACTTCTGAGATGGCTCTAGGAGCTCATTGACTTTTCTGGGGATTGCACTTCAAAAACTTCTTAGCGCAGGATCTCTCAGTACAAATGAAATCTTGCTCAGTAGTGTGAGCATAAACCACATGGGAGGGGGAGCTGTTCTTGTTGAACCTGGGATTATGTCTGGCTCTTTCAGGTGTCCTTGGGGGTGGGGATGAGAGTAGGGGTCTTGGGTTCTAGGGCACAGTTGAAAACCAGTGTAAAGAACACCACCAGGACTGCAATTAATATATTAAAAAGATATGTTTTTTTTAATGACATCTTTTACCTTAATTCTGATTTTTATCCTGTATTATAAAGTTTTTCTGTCTTGCACAGGTGACCCAGAAATCTTCAAGATAGGAGGTCAGCTGCTTGTAGTCACTACATGTGAAATGCCTTAAGCATGTGGGACCTGGGACAAGACACAGAGACACAAGATGCCTCTCAAGCACATACATTTTTCTGATATGCCATTGGCAAGCATCTTATTGATATAGCAGAGAAGGGGGCTTGCCATAAAGCTTCTCATAGGCCAGGAACTGTAAAAGAAAATCACAGCATAGTATAATTTGAGATTGTAAATACCGTAGTCTATTTATTGTGCTAACTCTGTTACTTACTTTTAGAAATTCGTGTATAATATTTAAAAAATACTAATAATGGCATTTCACTTATGCCACAGACCTTTCCCTCTGCAAAATCTCAATTATGGACTTAATTCTTGAGAGTAGGAAGGCACTGTGATGTATTATAAATCATATTTACTTTTCCCCCTCCCTTAGAAAGGCATGTGTGGCTTTTTATAGAAAAACCTTTTGTTCAGGATTTTTCAGTGGGAAATACATTTTGACGTGAACAGGATTTAAATGGCAACTTGATAATAGATCATTTTAGGAGATTGCTGAATGTTTCACTTAAGGATCAACTCAGATTTTATGTCATGATTTTACTAAAAAGTATTATGTAGTCATGTCAAATTGTCACCTACCATGCTTAGTGAATGTTAATGCCACCTTTGGTCTCTAGAATGACTCAGGCACTTTGGACACAGTGGGCGCTGTGGTTGTGGACCATGAAGGGAATGTCGCTGCTGCGGTCTCCAGTGGAGGCTTGGCCTTGAAACATCCAGGGAGAGTTGGGCAGGTGAGTATGGGGGGTTTAAACTAGCTTTACAAGTTAAAACATGGAATTTTCTAGCTCACAATTTTTAAACTGTAGAGACATTTTTTTATTTAGAAAAAAATATCATTGTTCTTTAACATTTAGTAGTATAAATCATCAATCAAAAACCTTTACAAGATTCTTTCTAAAAAAATTATCTCATAGAAATAGGGTTCTTTCTGATCTTTACCATTGGTAATCCTGTGTTTTACTATTTTGGACAGGCTGGGCATTTAGTAGACATTTAATAAATGTGTGTTGATTTCTATTTTCTTTCTTTGTAAATGTCATTCTCTTTAGGGGCAAGCACTACCTGACTATGTCGCTGCTTGCTTTTCAGGTGGCAAAATGACTTTAGAGTTACATTTTGTATTTCTTCCATTCAAGGAACATTTGACCCTCTAAATTTCTCCTCTGATTAAGCCTTTCAGCTATTTTATAGACTAACCAGCATTTCAGGTCACCAACACATGATACAATTCAAGAAATCTAGATATGAGGAAGGTCTGATTTATGTGCAACTGGCTTATCTGCAGTTCACTTGCACATCTTCCCCCTTCCCCCTACCCTCGCCCCCTATCATCAACCTTTAGGACTATACTGAGAGTGAAATTTTACAGTCTATTTGATCTAGTAAGCTTTCTGAGTCTAAACCAGTTTGGCACATTACTTATGGGTTTGATAAATATTTGTCGAGTGAACAAATGAATTGGACACCATCATGGCATCTGTTAAAGTAGTTGCAAGGGGTGTGTTTAAGCTCAGTATTTAGATCTCGTGTTACATATGGAGCACTACTTGGCTGCTCTTTGCACTTTGTTTCTCATGTTTGAAGAAGAGTCGGTGTCACAGTTGCTTTGGACATGGTGGTTAGTGAATGCCTGATGCAGAGTGCTCTGATTCATGAGGACATCTTTGCAAAGCCTCAAGTGTTGTTCCCTAATCTGCCCTTTATAGTGGATAAACCACTTACAGTCCTATGAGAGGAAAAGGAAGGGAAGAATAATTAATTTTGTGCAATTCTTTGTCTACTGTAGAAGGGGATTTATGAGGAATGATTACTCAACATGTATACAATGCTTTGAACTCATTATAAAAAGCCTTTGTCTGGTCATGGCATTTTTCCACATTATAAAGTCCTGTGTATTTGTCAAGTTTGGAATAAGAAAACCAAGGTTGGCATATCAGTTTTGGATGCCTTGGTGGAGAAAGAAAGAGAAAAACCAGCAGAGCCCCCTTCATAGCATTGCAATTCCCATGATTTTCTCACTGTTTTTTGTTTGTTTTGGTTAGCAAAATAGCAACAACAGAAACAAGGATAGTTCTGGACTATGTTAGCAAGATATTACATCGAACAGTCTTGAAGCCATTCTGCTACTGCAAAGGGGACTATCCTGGAAAAAGAAATACTTCTGTAAAACTTAATGTTTATTTGCTCCACTTGGCTAGTTTATGAATGCACAGTTTGTGTGAGATGAAAACTCAGGAAAGGGTGTGGAGGAGAGGCGTCAGGTACTTACAGGAAAATACAACTGCTTAATTGGATTATATTGCTTGGATAAGGAGGTGTAATTAGCCTAGCCTGGAAATATGTAAGCATCAAATGAGAGGTAAAGAATTGTCCTTCTTGACAATCAGGACAGAATGTTACACAAAATACACAAGCAAATTATTATTTTTTTTCCAAAAAGCAAAGACTATTTTTAAATGTGCTAAAACTAGATACTTTAAAATATACTTAAATGTACAGATGAACTATTTAAACATTTTAACGTATGACTGTCCTCTAGATATATCATAACAGTGGAGATGGTAAAATGGCAATTTGAATTAGAACTTACTTGCTTCTTTAGCTTACTGTAATCATTAGATTGACAACTGGGACATGAGAACAGAATTATATCCCGCCCCCACTTAACCCCCACCCTACCCACATGCAAGTAGGCAGTTGAGTTTAGTGGTTAAGAGTATGGACTTTGGATTCAGGTAAACCTTTAATCCCACCTTTCCATTTGCCAGTCTTCTTACTATGGACAGTATTCAATGTCTTGTTTCTAAGAGGTGTCCTTTTGGCCTTATTTCCTGTTTTTTTGTTTTGTTTTTTTGTTTTGTGGGGAATGGAAGGACAATGGGCTAATGTCCAGGGTTTTCAATGAAGGAAGAATGGGCCCCTCTACTAAGGTCACGTGTTCTTTGAGGCTTTGGCTGACCCAGCATTTGTCCCAGGTAGTGCCTGTTGAATGGCTTATCCCACAAGTCTGCCAGTTTTCTTATGAAATCCATGTGCTGAATGAATCCCTTTTGTAGGGCTTTCAGTTGCCACTCTGACCCAGCAGTCTTACGTGTTAGGAAGCACGGTGTTTTCAAAGGTAGTAATGTATTTTCTTCTGTCTGCTATATTGGAAATATTGTGTTTAGTTCTTGGTTTTACTTTTAAGAGGGCTGTTGTCATGACAACTGGGGATGGCAACTATGGTTCACAAGACTTTATCTCCAATTTTCTTAGGTTTTGTATTATTTTTTCAAGGAGGGTGTTTAGGGGAGTGGGGTGTGCATGTGCATTTCAAAGTCTTGAGGAACACTTTACAAATCTAGGATTCTTTGAATGAGAAAAGAATAATCAGGGCACTAGGATAGCTGTTTAAAAAAATTCAGAGGTCCTTAGGAGGAAGTTAAAATATGTCCAGAGAGTAGAACTAGTACTAGTGGGTGGAAGTTATGATAGAGGAGCTATTCCTGTACAATCGAAGGAAGAACTTTTCACCAGTGGGAAGTGTCTGAAAGGGGCTTATGTTCCCATATGAGATAGTGAGCTTCTCAGTATCAGAAATGTCTGGGATAGTTCGTGAAGATTTCTGCTCTTGGTAAAATATTGGAGCAAATGAGTTCTGAAGTCCTTGTGAAAAAGAATAGAATGTTCTAGAAAGCTAAAGTTTGTCTGGTCATCATTCCCAGTCTTCTTCCTCCAGTCCTCAGTAGTGAGCTCCTAGAAAATAACAGTACTGTTTTATGGGAATGTCTTTTCTTCCACCAATCGTACTGAATGCTGAATGTATTGTTGTGGCTTACCTATTTTCTTTTTTTAGGAACTATTTTAATTCTTTTTTTGAACGTTTGCAGTGAATTCCACATATTGCTGTGCCAGTGTTTAGCCATTTCCTTACTGATCGACATTTATGTTGTTTTCAATTTTTTGTTCTCACCAAATGTGCTAATGTACATTTTTGTATTTATCTAGATAGCTAATGAAGGTTTTTTGTAACTCTTCTTTTAACCGAGGAGTGGAAAATGATCAGTTGTGATTTCCCTCCCAAAAGCAGGGAAGTCGTTGTGGATGTTGAAGAGATGAATCCAGATATTCTGGGTAGTAATTGGAAACAAAATAGGAATGATCGACGTATTCTTTTATAAAACCATAGTACCTTATTACGTTCCTGGTGGTTTCAGACATATAAATCTGCTCCACCACTTCACAAAGTGATGAGCTTGAACAGGCCTTTTTCCTCCTTTCTTTACACTTGGCAAAGTCTAGCATAGTGGTGGACATATATTGGCCCCTTTGGTACACAACTGTTTGCAGTTCCTATTGTGCCACCCAAGGGAGGCATGGCAAAGGCCCTCCTAAATGGGATTTCTTAGAGAATGGCAGGGGGACCCCTGCATCCCAGCCTCCTCCGGCTCTGGTTAATGTAGCTGATTCCTGGCCTAGCCCCCAGATCACTGACTTAGACTATCTGGAAACTAGGGTTCCTATCACCATGCTCCCCAAGTAATCTGATGCACACCTAGTCTGAGAACCCCTGTTGTAAGGCAACCATATGATTTCAAGGGGCCAGAAGAGCAACTAGCTGACAAATTACAATGGGGGAAGATTTCTCAGGGAAAGAAACATTGTTGTTGGTAAAACTAAGAAACTTTTTTTTGCTGTTTTCTGAAAATGTTTAGATTAGCACAACAGCTGAAAATATAGTTTTGATAATGTTAGAATGTTATTTGGATAGGTTTTATACATCCTCTGGTATTATTGCCCAGTTGATATACATCATTATTAAGTTTATTAGATGGGCATGATTTTTTCTTCTGTTGAAAGCCAGTAATTACATATATTATTTCTGAAATGTTATATTTATCTATTTTCTTTTTCTCAGGCTGCTCTTTATGGATGTGGCTGCTGGGCTGAAAATACTGGAGCTCATAATCCCTACTCCACAGCTGTGAGTACCTCAGGTATTTGCTGCTTTCATGACCATTTTCCATAACTTCAACCTTGTAGGTCATTTACTGATTGAAAACAATATTTTTATGTAAGCATAAAGCATGTGCTAAGACACTGCGTAGACAAGAGCACTGATGCATAAAAGATCTTTGATATTTGAGAGCTTTTAAGGATCATTTTATAATGTAAGTATCACAGTGTAAATGCTTTCCTAACATTTCAACACCATTCTGGAGTTAACTGTAACTTAACATTTTTATGGATTTTTTTTCTCTAATGATTCATGATAGTGCCAAATTTAAATCACAGATACAAAAGTGGCAAGGCATTTCAGAAACTTAAGAGATATTCTCTTGAATAAAATGTTGATGTAAAACTTATAAGGTATATTTCAAAATGTATAATGTATGACATCCAATTCTGTACACTTTTAATAAAATGTACATCTTTTTGTACCTGTATTTAAAAAGTCATTATCATTTAGAAACATGTGCGCGCGCGTGTGTGTGTGTGCGTGTGTGCGTGTGTGTGTGTGTGTGTGTGTGTGTGTGTGTGTGTGTGTGTGTGTTGGGGGGTGAATTTTAATGGGCAGAATGGTTGGTATCTAGATCCAAGTTTTTATATGCTTGTGCCAGATGTACTTGAAGGCTTTTCTTTTAATGTGGTGATATGCATAGTTGACAAAATAATATTAGTTTGCTTTTGCCTATCAAGTTACAGTCCTAGGCCTTTCCCCCATACCCTCAGGCTTTATTGGTAGGGAAGATTGATATGGCTGCCTCTCTTTCCTTTTCCTCTTCAATCTAGTTGCCTTCTTCTCTTGATAAGTCTTGATTCTTTTTGTGATCTCTGATGTAGATGGCTATTTTCTTTCTGTCTGTAGCATAGATTCTAGAAATTTTTTTCGTTTGTCCTGCTTCTCTGACCTGCTCTATCTTTGCATTCTTCACAGATTCATCACATTGCTGACAGCTACAGATTTGGGTCCTTGCTGTCTTTCCTTCATCTCACTGTATGTGTTCTCTTGGTGATTTGGTGTTATTGCTATGTTCCCATGATTTCAACAGTTATCTCTTAGGGTATTGGCTTCCATGTATGTCTATTTCTATTCTGGACTTTTCCCTTGAGACCCATGTGTATCATGCCTACTTCCTGTTGGACATGTCCCTGTGGGTTTTATGTATACATATCAAATTCAGCAGACTCAACAAAACGTCTTGTTTCTTATTCCTGCTCCCTAATCATCTTTCTCCTGTAACCCTCATCTCTTTTATCACCATCATTATCCTATTCTTTGCTCAGACTTGAAATCTGGGTACCATTCTCATATTTTTTTCCTTCTTTCCATTTCTGCTGACCTGAGTCCGTCATTTCAGGTCCATGTTATCCTGCCTGCCTATTGTAGCAAGCAGTCTCCTGACCTAGGTTCATTCCTTGTATCAATGGAAAACTATCAGCCACTGACCTATCAGGTGAGGGCCAAACACAAATTAATGTTGGGTCTAAATCACGGTAATTGGCAAAATGTTGTTTTCAGTCTTTTAATTTTGAAGAGATGAGCATAATATAATAATATTAGTTAATTTTTAATTTAATACTGGTAACACATGGAAATCTTTACACATAATATTTAGGAATTAGCTTGTGCTCATAATTAAGTATGGCCCTAAGTCTATGGAAAATTGTAGTATCTGAATAAACTGAAGTCTAAAATAGCTAATTCATTATTTCATCTTTATTTTCTCAAGTATCAGTTTTTATTATCTGTCAATTTTATTGTTGGTCAATATGTTGTTCAATGAGTTGATTTGTTTTTCTTTAAATGTTACTCTCATGTCTAGAAGTTAGGAAATGTAGATTCTACTTTTAAGCTGAAATTCTGAGAGCTTGTCTGTGTCACTTTGGAAAAGAAATTCAGTTTCTTTGCCCCCCCCCCCCCCCCCCCCCCCGGCCACCTCTATTTTTTAAACTGGTGATGTGCAAGTTGGCATAATAACACATTTACTGGACTTGATTCTGTTAAATCGAATGCAGTGTGTGGGTAAACCTAAAAAAGTATTTTTCCCTTCCCCTTGGCTATTTCCTTCTTTGCCCATCTCACATCATTTGAAGCTAGTTTCTTATGACTAAAGATAAGTTTAGGTTTCTAGTTCATGACATCCATTGTAGCTTTTTAACTTGGATGCCCAGCTCACCATGTTACATCCTTCCCAAGTATAAGTCTAACCATCATCAGCCCATAGAACCTGAAGGTCTCCAGTTCCTTCCATCTCTAGGACTTCATGTGATTGCTTTATCCTTGTTTTTCCTGGGGCTGTTGCTATGAGACTGACAATGGAAACACATGGCAGAGTTGGGTGATCAAGTCAGAAGAAAAGTGGAGCACAGAATTTTACAACTGCTTGGGCAAAATAAAAAAGACTTGTGCCTTAGGCTGTTGCAGAAAATCCAGAGACCTGGCCTACATTTTAGGTTTATAGTTTTTGGAAGGTGATAATTGAAAGGCAGAGGGGAGATAGTTAGTTATGGTTAGGCCTGCCATGTCCCAAGGCCAGACAGGACATGGTCATTAGCCTGAGGGATAAACTCCAGCATCTTGTTTTTATCACTGGGTGAGGAGGAATGAGTAGGGACTGGGGAAGAGGATATGGTGGCAGGAGCTGACCTTGCAAACTCTGACTAATGTTCTGGCATCATGAAAATTTGCCTAGCTAGGGAGGGAGCAGAGTAGATACCTGGGTCCTGGTTCAGACTCTTTCACTCATTGGCTGTGACCCTGGCAAAGGGTTATTTGTAAAACAGGAATAATATCTACCTTAATATTTATGAGGATTTAGTGAGTTGACATATGAAAGGCACATAGCATACTTCTTGGTCCTGAGTAGTGGATCAATACTTAACTGTATTTTGTTGAATCTAAGTCACCATCTTTTATGATATACACTATTATTTGAAAAATATACTAGTTGATTCTTTTTTTTTTTTTTTTTACAGTGGTAAGAACACGTAACATGAGATCTATCTTCTTTACAGTTTTTACCATTTTAACCATTTAAAAATTTAAAGTATAGTTGGCATATAATTTTATATTAGTTTCAAATGTACAACATAGTCATTTGACATTTATATACCTATCCTATGAAATGATCACCAAAATGAGTCTAGTAACCATCTGTCATTGTACAAAGTTATTACCATATTATTGACTACATTCCTTATGCTGTAAACTATATCCCCATTTCTTATTTATTTTATAACTGGAAGTTTGTACCTCTTAATCCCCTTCATTTTTTCACCCATCCCCCTACCCTTCTTCCTTCTGGTAACCATCAGTCTGTTCTCTGTGTCTGTGAGTCTGTTTCTGTTTTGTTTTGTTTTTTAGATATAAGTGAAACCATATGGTATTTGTCTTTCTCTATTTGACTTATTTTATGTAGCATGATACCCTCTAGGTCCATCCATGTTGTCATAAACAACAAGATTTTATTCTTTTTTTATGGCTGAGTAATATTTCATTGGGTATATGTACCACATCTTCCATTTATCTATTGATGGATAGCTAGGTTGCTGGTATATCTTGGCTATTATAAATAATGCTGTAATGAACACAGGGGTGCGTATCTCTTTTCCTATTGGTATTTTATCTATCTATCTATCTATCTATCTATCTATCTATCTATCTATCTATCATCTATCTTTATTTATTTTTGTTAATCCTCACCCGAGGATATTCTTTTCCATTGATTTTTTTTTAGAGAGAGTTGAAGGGAGGGAGGGAGGAGGGGATGTGGAGAGAGAGAGAGAGAGAAAGAGAAAGAAAGAGAGACACATCAACTGGTTGCCTCATGCACGACCCCATCTAGGGCTGGGGAGTGAACCTGCAACCCAGGTACATGCCCTTGACCGGGAATCAAACCTGCGATCCTTCAGTACATGAGCTGACACTCTAACCACTGAACCAAACTGGGCAGGGCTCTATTTGTGTTTTTGTTTTCTTTGTATAAATGCCCGGAAGTGGAATTGCAGGGTTATATAATTCTATTTGCAATTTTTTCGATGAATCTCCACACTATTTTCTATAGTGACTGCACCAATTACAATCCCACCAACAGTACATGAAGTAAGGTTCTTCTTTTTTTATACATCGCCACCAACACTTATTTGTTGTCTTTTTGATAAGAGCCATTTAGACAGGTATAAGGTTATATCTTATGTAGTTTTGATTTGCATTTTCTTGATGGTTAGTAATGCTGAGTATCTTTTCATGTGTCTGTTGGCTATCTGTATGTAATTCTTTGGAGAAATGTCTATTTAGCTCCTCTGCCCATTTTTCAGTTGGGTTTTTTTTTTGATGTTGAGTTGTATGAGTTCTTTATCTTAGGTATTAACCCCTTATTGGATATATAATTTGCAAATATAGTCATGTGCTACGTAACAACCTTTCAGTCAATGGCAGACCACATATACAATAGTGATATATCATAGCCTAGTTACGTAGTAGGCTATTCCATCTAGATTTGCACACTTTATGAGGTTCGCACAATGATGAAATCACCTAACAATGCAGTTTTCAGAATGTACCCTTGTCATTAAGTGGCTTATGACTGTATCATTTCCCATTCAATAGGTTTTATTTTCATTTTGATATTTTTCTGTGCTGTGCAAAACCTTTTTAGTTTGTTGTAGTCCCATTTGTTTATTTTTGCTTTTCTTGCCCTTACCTGAGGAGACATATATATATAAAATTACTGATAAGAGAAATGTCAGAGAGTTTACTGCGTGTTTTCTTTCTTTCTTTTTCTTTCTTTCTTTCTTTCTTTCTTTCTTTCTTTCTTTCTTTCTTTCTTTCTTTCTTTCTTTCTTTCTTTCTTTCTTTCTTTCTTTCTCTCTTTCTCTCTTTCTCTCTTTCTCTCTTTCTCTCTTTCTCTTTCTCTCTTTCTCTCTTTCTCTCTCTCTCTCTCTCTCTCTCTCTCTCTCTCCCTCCCTCCCTCCCTCCCTCCCCCCTCCCCCCCTCCCTCCCCCCTCCCCCCCTCCCTCCCTCCCTCTCCCTCCCTCCCTCCCTCCCTTCCTTCCTTTCTTTTTTTGGAGGAAAACATGTTTATAATCTTTGGACAGGGGAGGCCTTCCCATCAGGGTCTCCAAGAAGGCTGAGGGCGCTGCTGGGGGGGACTCCTGGTCCAGTACAGGGGCGGCCTCCTTGGCCCTGCCCGCCCTTCCAGGAGCATTCCACTGGCTCCCTGGTGGGCCGCACTCACCAGGCTCCACAGACAAAGGACCCTTTGGACGACTCTGCCCCCTGAGACCATCTCCGAGTGTCTCTGCCTCTGCCTCCTGCCTAAACCCAGGCGGGAGAGGGTGATGAGTGTCCTGATGCCTGAGCCAGTGATTCCCAGTGACTGAGTCCCTGGGGCTGGACCAGCCCCTGGCGCCAGGTGGGTTCTGACTGCCTGTTTTCTCTTATGAGTTTTATGGTTTCAGGTCTTACATTTAAGTCTGTAATCTGTTTTGAGTTTATTTTTGTATATAGTATAAGAAAATGGTCTAGTTTCATTTTTTGCATGTATCTGTCCAGTTTCCCCAACATCATTAAGTGAAGAGACTGGCCCTTCCCTATTGTATATTCTTGCCTTTTGTGTTGTAGATTAAATGACCATATAAGCTTGGGTTTATTTCTGGGCTCTCTATTTTGTTCCATTGATCTATATGTCTGTTTTTGTGCCAGCACCATATTGTTTTAGTTACTATAACTTTGTAGTATAGTTTGAAATCAGAGTATGGGATACCACTAACTTTGTTTTTCTTTGTCCAGATTGCTAGGCTATGCAGGTCTTTTGTGGTTCCATAAAAATTTTAGGATTATTTGTTATAGTTCTGTGAAAACTGCCAATGATATTTTGATAGGGATTGCATTGAACCTGCTGTAAATTGCTTTGGGTAGTATGGACATTTTAATACTATTAATTTTTCCAGTCCATGAGCACAGCATAACTTTCCATTTATTTGTGTTGGTTTCAGTTTCTTTCATCATTGTCTTACAGTTTTCAGAGTACAGGTTTTTCACCTCGATTAAATTTCTTTACATATTCTTTTTGGTGCAATTGTAAATAGCACTGCTTTCTTAATTTCTTCTTATGATAGTTTATTATTAGTGATAGGAACACAACAGATTTCTGTATATTAATTTTGTATCCTTCAATTTTACAGAATTTATTCCAATTATTTTGTGGAGTCTTTAGAGTTTTTTATATATAATATTATGTCATCTGCACATAGTGACAGTTTTACTTTTACTTTCCAATTTGGATACTTTTTATTTCTTTTTCTTGTCTGATTGCTGTGGCCAGGACTTTCAATACTATGTTGAACAAAAGTGGTGAGTGTGGGCATTCATGTCTTGTTCCTGATCTTAGAGGAAAAGCTTTCAGCTTTTAACCATTGAGTATGATGTTAACTGTGGGTTTATCATATATGGCCTTTATTGTGCTGAGGTATATTTCCTCTATACCCACTTTGTTTAGAGGTTTTATTATAAATAGATGTTGAATATGGTCAAATGCTTTTTCTGTTGAGATTATTATATGATTTTATCCTTTGTTTTGTTAATGTGGTGTATCATGTTGATTGATTTGTGGGTATTCAACCATCTTTGCATCCCTGGAATAAATCCCACTTGATCATGGTTTATATTGTTGAATTCTGTTTGCTAATATTTTGTTGAGGATATTGCATCTATGTTCATCAGGGATATTGGCCTATAATTTTCTTTTTTTGTAGTATCTTTGTCTGTTTTTGGTGTCAGGATAATGCTGGCCTTATAGAATGAGTTTGGTAGCATTTCTTCCTCTTTAATTTTTTGGAATAGTTTGAGAAGGATAGGTATCAATTATTCTTTAAATGTTTGGTAGGATTCACCTGCAAAGCCGTCTGGTCCTGGACTTTTGTTTGTTGTAAGTTTTTTTTTTTTTAATCCTCACCCGAGGACATTTTTCCATTTTTTTGTTCAGATAGAGTGGGAGGGGGAGAGAGGAAGAGAGAGAAAGAGAGAGAGAGAGAGAGAGAGAGAGAGAGAGAGAGAGAGAGAAACATCGACGTGTAAGGTACACATCGAGTGGCTGCCTCCCGCACGACCCAACCAGGGCCGGGGACAAACCACAACTGAGGTACATGCCCTTAGTGGGAACCGAACCCGGGTCTCTCTGGACTGCAGGCCGATGCTCTAACCACTGAACCAAACTGGCCAGGGCTATTTGTTGCAAGTTTTTGATTACTGATTCAGTTTTGTTATTGTTAATTGGTCTGTTTAGATTTCCAGTTTCTTCCCCATTTAGTCTTGGAAGATTGCATGTTTATAGGAATTTATTCATTTCTTTTGGGTTATTTAATTTGTTGTGCATATTATTCATAGTATTCTCAAGTTCCTTTGTGTTTCTGTGGTGTTGGTTGTAACTTCTCTTTCATTTCTGATTTTATTTATTTGGGCCCTCTTTTTTCTTGATGAGTGACTAAAATTCTATCAGTATTGTTTATCTTTACAAAGAACAAGCCTAGTTTAATTGATTTTTTCTGTATATTTTTTTAGTCTCTATTTTGTTTATTTCCACTCTGATTCTTACTTCCTTTTTCTCACTAACTTTGGGCTTTGTTTGTTCTTTTTTTCCTTCTAGTTCCTTTAGGTGTAAGGTTAAAATTTTTGAGATTTTTCTTGTTTCTTGAACTAATCCTGTATCACTGTAAACTCCCTCTTAGAACTGCTTTTGTTGTTTTCCATAGATTTTGGAATATTTCAATTGTCTCAAGGTGTTTTTTGACCTCCTCTTTGATTTATTTATTTATTTTTGTTTTATTAATTTATTTTTGTTACAGATATTTCTCCTTTTTTCCCCATGATTTCTTTGTTGATCCATTAGATATTTAGTAGAATGTTGTTTAGCCTCCACATGTTTGTGTTTTTTCTGTTTTCTTCTTGTATTTGATTTCTAATTTCATATTGTTGTGGTTGAGAAAGATACTTGATGTGATTTCAGTCTTCATAAATTTATTGAGACTTGTTTTGTGGCCTAATATGTGATCTATCCTGGAGAATGTTTTATGTTCACTTGAACAGAATGTGTATTCTACTGTTCTTGGGTGTAATGTTCTATTAAGACCATCTGACCTAATGTGTCATTTAAGGCTACTGTTTCTTTTTTGGTTTTCTGTCTGGATGATCTACTCATTGATGAAAGTGGGATGCTAAAGTCCTCTACTAATATTGTATTACTTTCAATTTTTCCCTTTATGTCTGTTAATGTTTGTTGTATATATTTTAGGTACTCCCTAAGTTGGGTGTTTAGATATGTGCAAACTTTATATTTTCTTCTTGGATTGATTTCTTTGTGATTATGAAATCCCCTTTTTTTGTTTCTTATCTTAGTCTTTGTTTAAAAGTCTAGTTAGTGTGATATAAATATTGTTGCCCCAGCTTTCTTTTTGTTTATATATGCATTAAACATCTTTCCATCACTTCACTTTCAGTCTGTGTGTGTGGTGTGTGTGTGTGTGTGTGTGTATCTGAAGTTAGTATAGCAAGTAACATATGTATGGGTCTTACTTTCTTATTCATCCAGCCACCCTATGCCTTTTAATTGAAACATTTAGTCCACTTACATTTAAAGTAGTTATTGATAGGTATGTACTCATTGCCATTTTAAAAATTGTTTTCTGGTTGTTTTGTAGACTTTCTCTTACTCTTCCCTTGTGATTTCATGGCTTTTTTTTAGATGTTATGTTTGGATTCCTTTCTCTTTATTTTTTATGTATGTATTAGATGTTTGGTTTGTGGTTACCATAAAATTCATACATAACAACCTTTGTTTACAGCAGTTTATATTAAGTTGATAGTTGCTTAAGTTTAAATGTATTCTAAAAGTACTAAGGTTTTATTCACACCACTCACATTTATCTATCATCTATCTATCTATCTATCTATCTATCTATCTATCTATCTATCTATCTATCATCTATCTATCATCTATCTATCTATCATCTATCTATCTATCTAAAATTTTAATCCTTACCTGAGGATTTTTGTCCATTGATTTTTAGATAGAATGGAAAGGAGGGAGGGGGAGAGAGAGAGAGAGAGAAACATTGTTGTGAGAGAGACACATTGGTTGCTTGCCTCCTCAAACCTACAACCCAGGTACACATACCCTTGACCGGGAATCAAACCTGCGACTCTTCAGTCTGTGGGCCAATGCCCAGGGCCCATTTTATATTTTTGATGTCATATTTTACATCTTTGTGTGTGTGTGTGTGTGTGTGTGTGTGTGTATGTGTGTTCTTTAATTAATGATTGTAGAATCAGATGATTTTATTATTGTTTTTTATCTTTTTTTACTAACATTATCAGTGGTTGATCAATTACCTTTGATATATGTTTGCCTTGACTAGTGAAAATTTTCTTTTATATATTTTCTCATTTCTAGTTTTGGACTTTTTTTTCCACTAAAAGAAGTCCCTTTTACATTTTTTTGTAATGCCAGTTTAGTGGTGATGAACTCCTCCAGCTGTTGCCTGTCTGGGAAACTATCTCCAATTCTGAATTATAACCTTACTGGGTAGAACATTCTGGGTTGTAGGTTTTTCTCTTTCATAATTTTGAATGTATCTCATCACTCCCTTCTGGTCTGCAAAGTTTCTGCTGAAAATTCATCTCATTGTCTTATGGGGGGCAGGGTTCCCTTGTATGTACTTGGTTTTTTTTTCTCTTGCTGCTTTTAAGAATTTTCTCTTTATCTTTAATTTTTGACATTTTAATTATGATGTGTCTTGGTATTTGTCTCTTTGGGTTCATCTTATTTTGGACTCTCTGTTTTTCCTGGCCTTGAGTGTGTGTTTCCTTTGTCAGGTTAGGGAAGTTTTCAGCCATTATTTCTTCAAAGATTTTCTTTCCCTTCTCTCTCTTCTCCTTCTGGGATCCCTGTAATGTGAACGTTAGTATGTTTGATGTTCTTCTAGAGATCCCTTAAACTATTTTCATTTTTAAAAATTCTTTTTTTCTTTTTCTGTTCTGATTGAGTGATTTCCATTATCCTATCTTCCAGATCACTCATCCATTCTTCTTTATCATCTAATCTGTTGTTGATTTCTTCTAGTATAGTTTTCATTTTGGTTATTGTATTCTTTAGTGTTGATTGGTTCTTTTCTATATTTTCTATCTCTTTGAAGTTTTCACTTTGTTCATCTGCTCTTCTGCTGAGTTTGTTGAGCATTTTTATGACTATTACTTTGAACTTAATATCTGTTATACTGTTTATCTCTGTTTCATTTAGTTCTTTTCCTTGAGTTTTGTTTTGTTTTTTCCTTTGAAACATATTCCTATGTCTCCTCATTTTACCAATCTCTCTGCATATTAGGTAGGTCAGTATGTTTCCTGATCTTAAAAGGGTGGCATTATATAGAAGACGTCCTATGGGGACTCAGTGGCACAATTCCCTGGATTATCAGAGGCAGATGCTCCAAGGGGTGTTCCCTGTGTGATTTTATGTGCCCTTTTGTTGTACTTGGTCTGTGATACTGTGGGATATACTGGTGGGTGGGGTTGGCTTCAGAATGACTGGCTGAAAGACCTAGCTGCAACTGTTGCAGATACACTGGTGGAAAGGGCTGGTCTCATGCACAGCTATCTGTGATGCTTCTGCCACAACTGCTTTGGGTATACTGGTGGGCAGGGCTGGTCCCTGGACAAGTTGGCTAGGAGGTTTTGCCTCAGTGGTTGCAGATGTGCTGATCTGTGAGGGTTGGTCCCTCCAGAACGGGAACCACTTTGGAGGGGCTCCATTGCTGGCTGAGGCTGCCAGCTGGTTGTTTTGGGACTGGAGTCATTTGGGTGGGACTCTGTTGCCCAGCTGAGGCTGCCTGCTATGTGTGTTGGGGCTAGAGCCATTTCGGAGAGTCTCTGGCATTGGTAGGCAGGATGGGCAGGGTGGGAATTCAGAGAAACACCATGGTGGGGTGAACAGTGTTAGTAAGGTTGATGGGGAGTGTCAGAGTTGTTACCTATCAGCACGGGGCCAGCTAGGTAGAAGGAGAGTAATATAAAAGAAACAAAGAGTAAATGGCCCCTGTCAGCATGTTTGTCCTCAGTAAAATGTCCAACAGATCCCTATCCCTCAGGCACAGGCCCTAAAGTTCATCAGTATGACTCAGGTACTTTTCACACTGCTGCCTCATGCTCTGGAGCTTGGAGTCAGTGAATGTGTCACAAGCCTTTTATGATTGGTGTCTCGGTTTCCTACAGCCCTTCTGCTCTTCTAGACATAAGCCCCTCTGGTTTTCATAGCCAAATCTTATGGGGCTTCTCTTTCCAGTGCAGGTCTCGGGCTGGGGAGCCTGACATGGGGCTTGGACCCCTTGCTCCTCAGGGGGGACCTCCATGGTTGTGATATTTCTCCCATTTGTGGGTCACTGAACCAGTGGTGTGGTCCTGACTAGACTCATCTCTGCCCCTCCTACCTATCTCAATGTGGCTTTTTCTTTGTGTCTTTGGTTGTAGAAAATCTGTTCAACTAGTCTTCAGGTTTTTCTCAGCTATGGTTTTTCTAGTTTTGGTGTGCTTATAAGAGGAGATGAGCTCAAGGTCTTCCTACTCTTCCTACTTGTCCATTTTGAGTGCACTCCTGACAGACTTTTAAATGTGTAAAATAAGTTTATGCTAGGCACAGTATTGTACAGCAGATCTCTAGACATTATTCATCTTGTATAACTGAAACTTGATGAATTTTGAATAGCAACTCCCCATTTCCCCTTCCCTAACCCCTGGCAGTCATCATTCTACACTTTGCTTTTATGGGTTTTACTGTTTTAGGACCTCATGAGTAGAATCATGCAATATTTGTCCTTCTGTAACTGGCTCATTCACTTAGCAGAATGTCTCCAAGGTTAATCCATGTTGTCATATATGGCAGGATTTTCTTCTCTTTTAAAGCTAAATAATATTGCATTATATGTATATACCACATTTTCTTTACTCCTTCATTGATAGATATACAGCTTGTTTCCACATCTTGGCTACCATGAATAATGAAGCAATGAACATGGAGGTGCAGATATCTCTTCAAGATCTTTATTTCAATCTTTTGGATAAATATCCAGAAGTGGAATTGCTGGGTCATATGATAGTCCTATTTCTAATTTTTTGAGGAATGTCTGTATTGTTTTCCATAGCAGCTGCACCATTTTACAGTTCAACCAGTTGTGTACAAGTGTTCATATATCTCCACATCCTTACCAACACTTGTTGTCTCTTGTCTTTTTGATAATAGCCATTCTAACAGGTTTGAGATGGTAGCTCATTGTAGTTTCGATTTGCATTTCCCTGATAATTAGTGATATTGAACACATTTTCATGGACCTGTTGGCCATTTATGTGTCGTCTTTGGAGAAATGTCTATTCAAGTCCTTTGCCCATGTTTTAATCTTGCTATTTGCTTTTTTGCTATTGACTTATACTAATTCCTTATATATTTTAGATATTAACCCCTTATCAGATATATGGTTTGCATATATCTTCTCCCATTCTGTAGGTTGCTTTTTCATGTTATTGATTGTTTTCTTTGCAGAAGCTTTGTAGTTCTATGTAGTTCCACTCGTCTATATTTGCTTTTGTTGCCTGTATGTTTTGTGTCATATCAAATAATAAAATACACTAATATAAGAAACATACACCGAGGGGAAAAAGACTGACAATTATAGTATGACACATTGCTTTCTCATCACTTAACATATAGTTTACAAGAAAATACAGAAATTGGTTCATTCCTCCAAGAAATGTCACTGATTTTTTTGCTTCATTGAATATTGTCATGCTCATTACTGTTTCCATGCCTTTCTATGTAGAAATCATTTTTTGTTTCAGTTTTGTATCATACTATAGTCCTTTTGAACACATCTTCAGTACTACTTAAACTCAACACGTGTAGTTCCAACATAGCATGTAACTCAACCAAAGGGTCAACAAATGGGAATGGCCTACCTCTAGAGGCAGTGGTGGCTGCATCACAACTGCAGCCTGGAGGACAGCCATGGGGGGATGCCATCAATTGTAATGTGCCTCTGATTTCAGAAAATTTGAAATGTGAACAAAAGGCATACTTTAGAATTGATAAACTACAGTAAAAGCTTTTTTTCTTTTCAGCTTTTTGTGTGAAAATAATTTGAGTTTTCTTTAAGTGGTGCCATAAGCTCTTAAAGAAAGGGGGTCTGTGGGTATGTTAGTGCCTACTGAATGCCTGGCACAGGGCCTTGCATTTACTAAGTGCTTAATAGACAAGTTAAAGTTAAGAAGTGCATATGTATAGACAATGATATTGTAATATAATTATCTAACTTGTTAAGTGACTAGAATTTCATTATGCTAATCACTAAAAAGAGGATAATTATGTAATGTGATAGTCATGCTAATTATTGCTACAATGGCAATCATATTATAATATATGAATGTATCAGATTAATATGTTGTACACCTTAAATTTACACAATGTTGTATGTCAAAAATATTTTAATTAAAAAAAGAAATACGGCCCTGGCTGGTTTGGCTCAGCGGTTAGAGCGTCGGCTTGCGGTCCAGAGAGACCCGGGTTCGGTTCCCGCTAGGGGCATGTACCTCGGTTGCAGTTTGTCCCTGGCCCTGGTTGGTCGTGTGGGAGGCAGCCACTTGATGTGTCCCTTTCACGTCGATGTTTCTCTCTCTCTCTCTCTCTCTCTCTCTCTCTCTCTCTCTCTCTCTCTCTCTCTTCCTCTCTCTCCCTACCACTCTATCTGAACAAAAAATGGAAAAATGTCCTTGGATGAGGATACAAAAAAAAAGAAAAAGAAAAAGAAATGCACCCTGGCTGGTTTGGCTCAGTGGTTAGAGCATCGGCCCGCGGACCAGAGAGGCCCGGGTTCGGTTCCGCTAAGGGCACGTGCCTCGGTTGCAGTTTGTCCCTGGTCCTGGTTGGGGTCGTGTGGGTGGCAACCAGTCTATGTGTCTCTCTCACATCCATGTTTCTCTCTCTCTCTCTCTCTTCCCTCTCTCCTTCCCGCTCTATCTAAAGATGAATGCAAAAATGTCCTCGGGTGAGGATTAAAAAAAAAAAGAAAGAAATGCATATGTGATTCCTCCCTCTTCTAGAAGGTTGCTTGTCTTTTGAGAAAGATTATTCACCATGGAATTTCTTTAAATAGCATTTTAAAACTTGATTTAACTTTCCAAACTCAGAATTACACATAATTTTTCAGTTAACACATCAGATACATAATGTAAGATACATCTGTGGTCTCTTACTATGAAAAGGTAGAATGGATTGAGGATTAGAAGATCAGAAGGGGGAAAAAAGAAAGAGATTGAGTTTGTGATCTGGTTGACCTTAACATTGGTCTGCTATTACTAGTTTCTACAGTCTGTTTTACTTTTAAAGAGAAACAGTGAGTCCAGGAGTTAAATGGCAGCTGACTGGAGACCAGGAGAAGTAGGCTTCAGTTTCCCTTCCTTCAAGTGTTCTGGCATGAAGAAAGGTCTGCTACTTTGTTTCTGATCTGAGGCCCAGTGATTTCTGATTTTCTAGGTCTTGGCTCTGGGAAGTCCTAGAAACCTGAAGTCAGTGAGGTGTGGCCATGGCTTGCCAGGAGTATGTTTAAAGGTGGGTGAATTAAAAAGTGCATAGAATGAGACCTGGCTTTTGCCTTAATATTTCTGAGTCAGTGATTGGGAAGTTTGTCATTCCTTCTTGGTTTTTCAGTCTAACAGTCAGCCACATGTTTTTTTCTGCCCCTCTGCGGGAGATTATCTAATGAGGCTTTGCTGCAAAACTTCCCAGAGACCTTTGTCAGGAGGGCACAAGGCAGCCTTCCCTGTGGGAGTGGAGTCACATGTTGGAAGAGCAAGTGGGAGACTATTGTTGAGACTTCTGCTTATGCTGTGTGGTCACTGTTTTCTGAGGGCCCAGAAGGCAATGGGGAGGCAGGAATCCATATTTGTTCTTACTTTTTAGAGGTAACTATTATTTTCTTTAGTACTCTCTTGTGTGTCACAAGCATTCTTGGTGGCTTAGTCTCTTGCTTGTGTCCTGAATAAAGCCCTGTTCTACTCAGACTCAGTGTGTAGGTCACCTGTGTGGTTGAGCCTACCTTCCAACTTTCTTCCCTGTTTTATAGCAACCCTTCCAAGTGAAACTTCAAGGAGTTGTCTGCACTCGAGGTTCATTTTTTCTCAGTTTCTTCCTTTCATTTTCTCTTAACTCTTCCTCACTTAGGCCTTTTCCTCCACCACTCCACCAATCTGTTCTTGGCAAGATTATAATCACCTTTAAAATCTAGTGCTCATTTCTGAGTCCTGTAAAGCAGCATTTGACACAGTTGCTTGAATGACTTGCTCCTCCTGGAAATACTACCCTTGGTTGATTTCCAGGGTACCATATTCGCTGGCTTCTTCCCACCTAACTGACTGCTCCTTCTCAGTGTTTTTGGTTAATGTTGTTCATCTCCCTGACCTCTCAATGTTGGCTTAGTCCTTGAACTTTTCTCTCTTTCTGTATACCCATACCTTTGGTGTTGTCATCCAGTCTAATGGCTATGTACCATATATATGCTGACTCCCACATTTTTTTTCTCCAACCTGGGCCTCTCCCCCAATCTCACTTATTCAACTGCTTGTTCAAAGTCTTCATTTATTTGTCTAATAGACATCACAAATTTAGCACATCCAAATATGAGCTCTTGATATTACCCTCCCCTTACCCACCTGCTTCTGTTGTAATCTTTTCCACATAGCAAGTGGCAACTCCAGCCTCCCATTGGCTCAGGCCAAAATCTTGGAGTCATGCTTGAGCTTGACCCTCTTTTCTTTTATATTTCACTCACATCCAAAGCAACAACAAACCCTATCTACTCTCTTCTTTAAATATATTTAAAATCTGACCACTTCTTACTAACTCCACTACTACCAACAGATTTAAAGTGCTGTCATCTCTAACCAGGATTATTGCAGCAGACCCTAGCTGGTCTCTTGTTTTGGCTCTTTTGCCCTTTATTCAATTCTCAACACAGGAGTTGGTGTTCAAACCTAAGTTAAATCATGTGTTATACCTCCTCTTTGAACTGTCCGACTGCTTCCCATCTTACCCAAAGGAAAAGCCAAAGTCCTTCTGAAGGGCCTACGAGGCCTTATACGAAGTACTCCTCTCCTTCCCCTTGAACTTCAGTGCTTGCCTTTCTTGCTTTACTCTCAGTTTTAGTTATATTGGCCGCTTTGATGTACTTCAAACATGCCAGGCATACTCCCACCTTAGGACCTTTGCTTGAATTGCTTCCTTCTCTCTTAACTCTTTACACTTAGTATCTTAAGCCTCTGCTGCTGACCTCATCAGCTTTCTACTCAGATGATTCACCTGCTCACTGAAATCTTCCTTTACTGTCCTTTTTAAACATGTAAATATTCCTTCAGCCAACATTCCCTACCCTTCTTCCATGTTTTATTTTTTCCCCATAGTCTATATTGTCTAATATTTCTTGCTATTATGTATGTATTTTTCTTTATTTTCTACCCCACTCTACAATGAAACTCCATGAGAGTTGGAATTTTCATCAGTTTTCTTCACTGATTTGTGGATGATGCTCACAGCACCTCTGATGTTTGTTGAATGAATTGATATGAATGAAATATGAATAAATAAATACATTCAGGTGGCGTCTTACTCAGCTTGGGCTACTATAACAAAATAGCATAGACTGTGTGGCTTAAACAACAGATGTTCTCAGCTCTAGAGGCCGGAAGTCCATGATCATAGTGCTTACAGATTCAGTGTCTGGTGAGGCTCTCTTCTGTAACAGGAACCTATTAGGGGTGTGGCTTGCAGATGGTCATCTTTTTACTCTGTCCTTACATGGCAGGCAGGGGGCAAGCTCTGGTCTCTCTCTTCTTATGAGGACATTAATCCCATCATGGGGTTCCTACCCTCATGACTTCATTTAACCTTCCACAAAATGCCATCACATGGGGGTTAGGGCTTTACCATATGAATTTATTTGGAGTTGGGGGAGGGGAGACAAACATTCTGTTTATAACAGGTGGAGTGAACTAGTTCAAGCCCAGGTGAATTAGAGCTGAGCGGAAGTTCAGGGAAGGATTGAGAGTGGTGTGTTCTGATGAGAACAGAGGATACCTGAAGAAGAGGGGTGAGTACAGGGTATGTAGAAGAGGGTATGTAGGACTTAATTTGAGATGTTATGTGGTGGTCTCTAGATGGTCTTGACTAAATATTTTAACTTTTCTTTTGTATAAAGTGGGGACCCTTTTTGTTCATTCTTTTGGAAGATAGATGAAGACAGATAAGTCATCCCTGAGGTTGCTCTGGAATGATGAGCAGTGATTCAGACATTGAGAGGCAAAACTGGTAAAGGAGTTAAATACACTGCTGTTAGTGCTACTGGGGTGGAATCCAGAGTCTTCAGCCTGCTCTGGTTCCTTCATCTGTCTCATTAGGGAGTGTTGTTTCTCACTTACATGGCTGACACTGTGGCTTCTCAGAAGCTTCTTGTCCTTATAAAATAATAAACTTCCATAATCTTGTCACACTCAATAAGATTCTTAGAGGGCTCAGGGTAAGGAATAGCCGCTTAAGCTGAAATAATTTGGGATATAATATGTGCACTTGGGAATAATGACATGAGAAGTCTTTTTGTGAATTATGACTTCTAGATATGAGCATAAATAAAACTGTGACATTTGTAAACATCGTCTTAAAAGCACTTGACTCTTTGGACTGTTTAGTTAGTAGGGATGGGGAAGAAGTATTGCTTATTTACAGATAATAGAGTTTATAAATTATCAGCACATTTCTAAGAACTAAAGTAATTATCTGGGACAGGAAATCTGTTCTGAGACCATTGTTTACTCTAATTAGGTCATTTCATATTTATGATATATAATATAATATAATATAATATAATATAATATAAATATATTATTTCCTACTTTCTATATAACAAAAGTCATTGATGGTCCAAAATAAAGTAGAATTCTGAATTATGCTAGGTCATTTCTAAGAAGTCAGTTCAGTGTGACTGCTTTGATTATCATGTATCTTAGAGGTTTTATTTATTTTATTTTTATTTTTTTTAATCCTCACCCAAGGATATTTTTCTGTTTATCTTCAGATAGAGTGGGAGGGAGGGGGGAAGAGAGAAACATTGATGTGAGAGAGACACCTTGACTGGTTGCCTCCCACATGACCCCGAACAAGGCTGGGGACAAACTGCAACCGAGGTACATGCCCTTGACTGGAATCGAACTTGAGACTCTTTGGTCCACGGGCCAATGCTCTAACCGCTGAGCCAAATCATCCAGGGCAAGGAGATTTTATTTTTTATTAAAAAATTTTAATGTTGACATTATTGAAATTTGGTGTTCTCACACCAGGAGTCTAACCTGGGCTGCCAGGGTTAGAGGTTTTAAATGAGTGGATTTTTTTCTGTTTGTGAAATAACACATGCTCATTGAAAGGAATTTGGAAGATGAAACATAATTTTGTCATCCTGTGATAATGTGTTAATACTTTTTATAGAGTTTTAGTAGATAAAACAACAGTACTGTTTAGCTTGAGTTATGATTTATCCAGTAAATATTGTATAATGAACATTTTTATGTATCATTAAATATCATTCAAAACAATTTTAAAGGATCTGAAGGATGTCTTTTCATGCATACATAAGTTCAGGTATTTTGCTTTTATGTAAGATGGCTTGTAACTGCTCTTGTACAATTAAACAACAGCTATTTTTTTTTTTTTTATTGATTTTTAGAGAGAGGGAGGGAGAAGGAGAGAGATAGAAACATCGATTGGCCGCCTCCTGCATGCCCCCAGCTGGGGATTTGGCCCACAACCTGGGCATGTGCCCTGACTGGGAATCAAACCAGCAACCTCTTGGTGCATGGGTCGATGCTCAGCCACTGAGCCACACCGGCTGGGCAAAACAACAGCTATTTTTGAGGCTGTCTTGTACTCTAGTCTGTGTATGATAAAAGAGAAGTAAAGATAGTCCTTGTCTTCA
Source organism: Tadarida brasiliensis (assembly GCA_030848825.1). NCBI lineage: Eukaryota > Metazoa > Chordata > Mammalia > Chiroptera > Molossidae > Tadarida > Tadarida brasiliensis. The sequence continues at coordinate 34,967,846 of CM061261.1, read as the reverse complement.
AAGTGCATCAACTCTATGGCCTTACTTGATAATATAAGGAGTTTTTTTGCCAACTTAGGTATTACCCTGAATGAGGCTCTGCTGTATCCATGTACCTAGGGGTCATTTGCAGGCACCTCAATGCACCTGATGGCTTGAGTATTGTTGCAGCCATTAGAACATCTCCCTTCCTGCCATACACCCTGTCCCCAAAGTCCCACCAAAACTGTTGCCTTTAAACTTGGTCCCAGCCACCACACTCATATACTCATTGAAATGTCTCTAGCACCCGAGGAAAGCTCAGGACATCATGAAGAAAAATAGGTCTTTCTCTGAAAGAGATCGTGGACGTGGGTTATAGTGCATCAAATGAGCCCCAAGATGTTCTTTTGAAGTTTGTGCTTCCTCAGATTTTTCTTTTTTTTGCCAGCTACTTATTTTGCATTGCTTTGTTGTTGTTTTGTGAAAGAACAGACTTCTAACTTAAAAAAACAAGGTGAAGAGATGGTAGAAACAGAAGCATAAGATCAAGTGATGGGTTAAAATGCCAATGCTATGATCCTTAATGTAATTCTCCCTTTGATTGTTCTCACTTGAAAGAATGCCTTTCCTTCCTATTGTCGAGTACTACCTGCTGTCAGTTGGAGAGGGAGTTAAGTTGAGCAACTTGTCAAAGACTTTCTAAGCTCCCTTCATATGGTTCACAGAAACAGAGCTGGATTTTCATTTCTTCTTTCATTCAACAGGAGTCCCTTTCATGTTTGAAAATTGAAAACGCGTGTTTTTCAGTGTGGAGCGAGGATGTGTGTGCCCTCTGGCACACCTGTTTCTAATTTCCTGACTTGAAAGCAGAGCCCATCAAAAGGAGCAGAAAAACAATTTCTTTCTGACACGCTGCTTCGTGTTCCTTACTGGACTGAAGGCCTTCGTGGCTTTGCCATCTTAGTTCCTTCTTTAGAAGGTTCTTGTTAGAGGCCGAGTTCACTCAATACAAGCAGTGCCTTTTATAGCACAGGGCCATTTGGGGTATTATTTTGTTGTGGTGGTTCTTTTTAGCTCAGGAAATATACTTGAAATAAGATTTATTTAAAAAATACATAGAAAAGTCTTAAAATTTTAAATGTTAAATTTAGCTGGGCAGTATATGTTGGAAGGGTATGTGTAAGCTGATCAGTGAGCCGATTGGCCAGGAATAGGGTTTGGTTGAGCATATGAATGTTTAAATTCCAGAGCACTGTTTAACATAAATCAAATATTTCCAATGCATTACTTCAGATTTGTGTGTCCTTTAAAGTCTTGCCAGCTTAAATGACTGTGAGGCACAATATGTTGACTTGGAGTTTTGTAAATTGATAATTTGTTGCTATGAAACTTGTACATGGTATAACTCATCACTTTCCGAAGGTACACAGTGTATCTGATGTTGGCAAACTGTTACGAAAAAACTGATGCCCAGGAAATTCAGGACTTTATCTCTTAGTGCTTGAAGTGTGGATCTCCGGTTCCTATTACGATTTCCCTGGACGTTTTCAGTGTAAAGGATATGATTCTTTATACCCAAACTTTGGTTTAGGCTTCCTATTTTTGAGAATTATTTGAGATAATAATCTTAGTGGTGTATCTTCAGAATCAGTTTCTCAGACTATTTTTAATTTTTTATTAAAAAAAAATTTTTTTCTTTATTGATTTTAGAGGGAGAGGAAAGGAGAGGGAGAGAGATACAAACATCACTGAGAGAGAACGTCGATTGACTGCCTCCTTCATGCCCTCCACTGGGGATTTGGTCCACAACCTGGGCATGTGCCCTGACCAGGAGTCGAACCAGCGACCTCTTGGTGCATGGGTTGATGCTCAACCACTGAGCTACACCAGCTGGGCTCAGGCTATTAAAAAAAAAACAAAAAACATGTACTTTTCTCCCACATTTTAGTATGTATGAATCACCTGTTAAAATGCAGATCATGATCTAGTCAATCTGGGAGGGGCCTGGTATATTACAGTTTTCAAAGATCCCAGGTGATTCCAGTGCTACTGATCCATAGATCATACTTTAAGTACAAGAATTTCCATGGGCACAGTGATGCTGTCCCCTGCTGTGCCTTGCCTATAACACTTATTCTATACAATTTACCAATCTCTTCTGTCATTGTGTTTTGGTGCATTTAAAGCTGAAGAGATCTGGTGTATATCCTTGACCCTAGGTATCCCTGAGAGCATTAACAGATACTTAATAAGAGACCATATGGGCCAGCATGGATAGGGACCACTGAGACAGGATTATTTTGCTGGCAGAAAATATATTTATATTTCCAGACACTTTTAGGATAGCCATGGTATATGTTAATCCAGGTTCTTGTTGCAAATTGAAGTGGATAAAACAAATTGCTAACTTTAAAAGGTGCTGATAGAGGGGTTAGAAAGACATGATGTTGAATCAAATGTTTTATTTTAACCTGCTCTGTCCATGGTGGCTGATTAATTTGGGCAAAAAGATTTATTGGCAGATCATGGAGAAAAAGTGGAGACACGTAAATGTAAGATGTAGAAATAGTCAGTTTGCATTTTTATTAACTTGTTATTGAATATATGTCATGGTTCTCATTAGTGAATCACAGCACAATCAAGCCTTCAACACGTCATGACCAAAGGATACCTTACATTTTTATTTTTAGAATGTTTTGTTCATATCATGAAAATTTATTTGTGTGTTGTATTTTTGGGGGCTTTGATGAAAAAAAATTTTTTTTAAATAAGCCCTGGCTAGTAGAAAGCATGGATAGTAGCCATTTAAAAAAAATCTGAGTTAGACAACAAAGAATTAGAAACTTCATTAAAACTCCACGGAGGTATTTTAGGTATACAAATATCCACATTGAATGGAAGAGCAGGCCCATTCTAGAGGCAGTTTGGGGTAGGGGAGATCATGGTCTTGGAACTCAGAGTTGGGTTCGAATCATAATGGAGGGAGCAAGTTCAGAGGATATGTCCACATGTCCCAGAAATGGGACAGTTTTTTGTGGAGGGAGACATACAGATATGTTAATTATCATTGATGTTATCACTTTATGCCATTGCATCTTCTGTTAGTTGGGACTGAGTGTTGTATGTTTTGTAATGCTGAGGAGTTCTGTTTTCTCCATCTCTGTATATTTTAGTCCTAAATGAGAATGTTTTCCTGATTCTTCATAATTTCCTGGTAAATTATATGTGTTGTAATTCATCATATTAGTCATTGTTTACTAATATTGATGATAAAATAATTAGCTCCTGGTTGAATTCTACTATGACAATGTGGTGGTTTCTTCTCAGAACTATAAAAGACTATGTAGCCGCTATAGCTAAAATAGCTAATGAAATTCATGTCAGAGGATAATAAGGATTTAAGATTTACTGAGCATTTGTTTCATCTGAGTTCTTCCTTATCTGAAAAATGTAGATTTGCCTCTGCTTTACCTGTTAAACTTTCTTTCTCATGCTAAAGTAAATTTAGTGGAATATAGAAATATAATATTCTCAACAGAAACATTTTTCAAATACTTGCTTTACACATCTTCATTGTGTGATTTGTCTAATCTGCTTTGATTTCATTTTACATCTTAGTTGTTCTTCCTTCTTGTAGCTTTTCAAAACAGAATTGTAGCCTATTTGCATCTGGAGTAAACATAAACAATGTAGACTGGAGCTTTCCTTAGAACAACTTTTGCAGGTAAACCATGCCCATGTCATCAAGTTCATGGAGTTTTCAGCAACTCCCTCTGTGTATTGCACAGGTAATTTTTATTTTGATCTACAAGTCTGGGCAACTCTTACTAGAAAGTCCTACCTACCATCATTCACTGTATTTCTTTATTTTCTGTCATTGCAATGTTAACTATTTAGCACAGTTTCTTGAGGCAGGAGTATATGTTTCTTTTTCTATTCCTGTTTAGAACCTCCTTATCCATCTGGTGGAGCCTGGTTCATCCTTCAAGACTGAGCTCAAATGTCTTCTCTTTTCTGCAGCCTCCCTTCCTCCTTCCGGCCCAGCCACACAGATTTATTCCCTCCACAGTCAGTGGTGCCATGATGTGGCACTTATACCACTTCTATGATGCAAGTTGTTTCTCTTCACAAAATCTGGTTGCTCTTTGAGGAAGAGGCTGGTGGCTTAACAATATAGTTGGTATTCAATAAATATCTGTTGAATTCAGTAACCCTCTGTGTATTTCGAAGCACTGTCAAACAGATTGTGATTGCCAAAATGATGTACTTGTTCCACATTGGTAAGTCAGAGCTAGTGCTCTTGCTAGTTCAGGAGCTTTAGATATTTGTGCTAGAGGCTCTGTTCTGTTGAAGAGAAGGGTTGTTTTATTGTCAGTGAGAATGGCACCAGGTGTTAGATTGATGGAGTCAGACTGGACCTTGCTTCAGCAACCTCAATACTTGAGTTCTGGCTAAGAGAGAATTCAGAGCCAAGACTCAAACTATAAGAGAAGGTTTATTTAGAAAGTCACAGAGGTAGAAGAAACTGGCTCAGGAAACAAGTTACAGAGGCAAAAGAAGGGCCCTGGGATCTTAGGAGAGAGAAAGGTAAAGGTAACGTGCCTTGGGGCAGGGCGGGGTGGGGGTTGGGGAGCAGAGAGGGAGGCTAAGGACCAGGCTTGCTCCCAAGAAGGAGGGCTTTTAAGAGTGGAGATTTTAGGGGAAGTCCCAGGAGAGGATCTCAACAGAATATTTATCAGCTTTCCAGATGTGTCCTTTCAGGGTCATGGTCTCTACTGATTGGTAGACACCAAGGCAAGAGGTCATTAGTCATTGCTCTTTGTCCTGATGTCAGCCATGACATCAGTTGTCTGGTTTTGCTGCTTTTCTGGGCATGGAGCTGAAACACAACTGAGGCCTAGACATATTTGATGTGGGTCAGAACCTCATTGTCCTCGGGGATAATTCTTAAGGGGTATTCTCCACCCTCTTTGTTTGTTCCCCCTCTAAGGGGGTCAAAGTTGCATGACTCACAACATGCCAGGTGAGAAAAGGTTACCCTGGAGGTGAGGTCCTTGTTAGTTCTGACTGTTGCTAGGTACCTGAGGCTTTCCGCCCTGTTGACCATCTGTACCTGGACCATCATCCTTGCTCTGCTCATGTCTGTCTAACTGCCTTCCATAGTTTAATTTTAATGAAATCCATTATAGTTTTTACACAGTTCTGTTACTGAAGTAATTAGAATGCTTTGGGTTGCAGATAACAGAAACCACAACTCAAACTGACTTCAACAATAAGGAATGATAAGATTTCACATGTGAGGAAGTTCAGAGGTTGGTGTACTCTAGGATTGGCTGATTCAGGGGCTCCACTGATGACATCAAGGATTCAGTTCTTCATGTTCCTTGCTTGCTCTGTTGTCATCATTGGTGACCTCTTCCTGAGGCTGGTGGCAGAATGGCTACTGCATTGTTAAAAAAACAAAAACTCATCACATCAAAATCTAGAGGAAGATGAACATTTCTTTGTAGCTTTTTCTAGGAGCGAGGAACACTTTCCTCAGAAGCTCCCCAGCAGACTCCTCATATTTTATTGATTGGCTAATGTTGGGTCACATGTCCATTCCTGAGCTAATCACTGACAAAGGGGAATTAACCATGAACTAATCATAGGCGTATGCCATGCCTGTGGGTCAAGTACATGACTGTGGGTGGGGAGAGTAAAAAGCAGAACAAACTCAGGATTCTGTTAGCTATGAGAAGGAAATAGATATTGTGCAGGTAATCACCAGCATCCTACTAAACTTGAGACTTGCTGTCATTTTGCGATCATAAGTATGATAACAGTTGCCATTTGTTGAACATTTGCTGTGGTCAGAAACTGTGCTAGGTACTTTTCACAGAGCGATTCTCATTTTCAAACAGAAATCTGAGGTTTAGAAAGTTCTGTTGAAGAGAAGGGTGTCTGAGTGCCTAAAGAATATAAAGAATCTTCAGCCAATGATGGTAGAGAAATGTGCATAAGAAGATGGGCCAAATTGAAATTTAATCACACATGTTCTACTAGAAATGTTATAGGTTTGGTATTTAGAAAGTTAAAAAATGTTTAGTTGTCATTTGAATCTGTCCTTACCAAAGCCATGCCTTTTGCCATTATTTTTGGCCAACAGAGAGCTGGCTGTGGAAAATGGATGTTTTGTTTTGAAAAATCAAATGCAGTAGATTACCCCCCCACCTCCAAAAAGCGCCACTGCCAAGTTTGTTTATATCTTCATTTCACTCAAATTGAATAAATGAAATGGGATCTGGCCTTTTTCATATTGTTTATGTTCTGCTTTGCTTCTTGGTTCTGGGGCAGGATTTCTGGTTCTGTTTGAATTTATTATATTTTCCCCTCAAGTATCATTTGCAAGATTATTATGGAAATTAATAAAGAGCAAATATTTCTATTCAGTAAGCAGTGTAATTGTCCTAATACAACATAAAACAATGCTATTTTATTAGTATTATAAAATACCTTTTAAACACAAATTTTCTTAACCTCAGTGTACTTTTTTTTTTAAGTCTAGAAGGAAGGAAGGCGATTTACATAAATAACCACTGTAATATTTAGAATGAAGGGTCATTTAAGGGTCTCACTCCTTTTCATCTCTTTTAATATAAGGGCAAAGTTAGATGCTTGATGTATGTTTCATTTATGTATAATAAAAGGGCTTATGTAAATAAAGTACATGAAATCAAAGTGACTAAAGTAGTTTTTGGTCAATGAAACTCATATAAATGGTGTTATGTGTGTGTGCACACATGTGCATATGGATAAATAGGTATTACATAGAGGACTGAGGAGTGATGTTATATCCTCTGATGGATAGCTTCTGATTTTTGTTTCAACCATTATATTGCAACATATTAGGTGCTTAATGAGGGGAAGTTACTCAGTTTAAACCAGCAGTCTGTAACTGTTTGGTTATCTATTGCTGTTTTACAAATCACCCCCCAAACTTTATGGCTTAGAAGAGCAACCACTTCCCTATATTTTAGGATTATGTGTGTTCACTGGGTCTCAAGTAGACAGTTTTTTTTTTTCTGTCCTGTTTTTTTTTTTTTTTTTTTTGTGTGTGTGTGTGTGTGTGTGTGTGCCTTTTATTCTTGGTGATTCTCATGTGGCTACAGTCAGATGGTGGCTTAACTAGATGCCCATAATGGCTTTATCACATGGCTGGTGCTTTGCTAGGGACAATAAGAAGGTTGGGCTCAGTTGGCATGCTTTGGCCTTGCTCTCTTCCCACATAGTATCAGGGCTTCTCCTTTTCTAATGTGGCCTTGCCAGCAAGGTAGTTGGACTTCTTACCAGATAGCTCAGGACTCTCAAAGTACAAAAGCTAAAGCTGTCAGGTCTCCTTAGGGCTTAGGCCTGAGACTGGCATTGTGTTTGTTAAAGCAAATCACAGGACCAATCCAGATTTAGTGTAGGAGGGGATCACATAAAAGCATGAATACTGGGAAGCTTCATTCACTGGGGGCCTATAGTAACTACTGTAGTAACACATTTTTGGATTAACCATTGGCCCTTTAAGAATCTACAAATTCTGGATTCTCTTCTTAGAGCCATGCACAGTTACCTGCATAAATATATACACAATTCTAGTAAAATCTCATGAGACTTTTAGTCATGGATTGTCCCGCTTAAGTACCCCTGGTTTAACTCATAAAGTTTAGGAATTAACTAATGTAACAGTGGGACATTGTAACCCACCCCACCATTCTTTTGACATTGTTTCTGTAGATGCTGTTTCTGTAGATGCTGACTCTATAACTAATATGTAGCTTGTAGATAAACAGCATGTTTGTATAAGAGTCTCAAGAACTAACTTCAGAAGATACAGACTCTGACCTTCAGTCTTTGCAGTTTTGAGAGATTTCCTGACTTTCAACCTTAGTTCCAGAATGACATAACACCATGTTGATGAAAACCAGGATGATACACACGAGACCATCACTTGACCTGTTTCAAGATCCTTATCAGAATGTACTCTGCTGACCTTCACGTAGAGAACTTTTCAACCCTCTCCCCTTAATTTCTCTGTTCTGCTTTCCTGCCTGCACTAAGGTGGAGAGATGGGCTTTGGACAAGAGTTCCCTATCTTGTCAGGTAACTGGCACTTGAATAAACCTCTTTCCTTTTCCACCAGCATCTGTCTCATGAGTTTGTTTTTTGTGGATGCAGGCAGTCAAACGTGGGTTCCGGTTGCACTAACTCCTAAGTTAGTGATTTAAATAGTAACTTTATTACTGTAAAATAGTCGCATACAATTCTGTTCAATAGTTATTTTAGTTTCTTAAAATGACCACTGGATTTTTTTCTGATATTTTATTTATTTATTTATTTGTGTTGTTCTAATAACAGTGGTTTTCTTATACATAGCTTTTGTCTATTTTCTTACCACAAATTTCTGGAAATATACTTGATAACTCAAAAGGAATGGATATTTTTATGGATTTTGATAGATATTGATTGATTATATCTTTTTTTCTTATTAAGAACTAAGTATTTTAAAATTGAATTATTGTGTACATATAAAATAATGTATTATATATGTAAGTTATGAAAATAAAAATAAAATAAAATACCTTAAACTTATTACCAGCTTAACATGAACATTAGTAACAGGATTATATACACCAACTCTTTCTCAAACCCCTGCCTCTCTTCCAGAGATAACCACTGTCCTGAATTTTGTGTATCATTTCCTTGCCTAAAAAAAAAGTTTAATCACATATATATGCATCCTAAACAATGTATTGTTCATTTTTATGATTTTTATTGAGTGATAGGAGCATGGTGTCATATGATATATAGTTCTCTTTGACTTGCTTCTTTCACTAAATATTATGCTTCCACAGTATTTGTCCATATAATCATTCTATAACTCTAGTGTATTTAACTTTTGTATAATACTCAGCTGTGTGTCCATATCCTATAATTTTCTGATTTCTCCTGCATTTATTAGCTGTAATTCTTCTAAAAAGAAAATCTTTTTCTTATCAATACTTAGCTATCCAGAGGTACAGTTTCTACAAGAAAGGCAGAAAAGATGCTCGTCTTTTTTTTTTTTTTAATATGTTTTTATTGATTTTTAGAGAGAGAGGGAGAAAGAGAAACATCGATGTGAGAGAGAAATATTGATTGGCCACTTCCCACATGCATCCTGACTGGGGATAGAGCCTGAAACCTGGACATGTGCCCTGAGTGGGAATCGAACCAGCAACCTTTCAGTGCACAGGATGACACTCAGTAAACTGAGCCACACCAGTCAGGGCTCAAGTCTTTTTATTTATACCTCAATTTTCAAAATAATAAGATGATACCTAGGCAATTTCCTAATATACTCAATTAGGTTTAATATAATTTAATTTATTTTTAATTTGCATTTATTTGTTCATTGGAAATTGTTTATTTATGGATTTTTATATAATTAATGTATTTCAGCTCGTTCATCCATTATTATTTCTTCTCCTGAATGTGGAAGCTCTAATATTTGGAAGTTTTCTAAATACAGTTCTGTATTTAGATGTTGTTAGGTATATACACATTTAGGATTGTTGTCCTCTTGACAGATCAATACTTTTATCATTATAGAATGTCCTCCTTTATCTCTAGATAATCTTCTTGGTTTTGATGTTTATTTTGTTTCACATTAATATAATTACATCAGCTTTCTTATGCTTAGTGCTTGTCAGGTATATGATTTTTCACTCATTTTTCCTTTGACCTACCTTGCCTTTATATTTAAAATATGTTTCTTATAAACAAACTGGGTCCCTCTTCTTTAAAAAAAAATCCACATTGATAATCTGATCCTTTTACATGGACTGTTTAGTTCATTTACATTTAATATAATTATCGACATGATTGAGCTAAATCTACTGTCTTGCTTTTTGTTTTCTTTTTGTTCTTTCTTTGTTCCTCTGTTCTTTTCCCGTTTTCCTTTGGGTTGAGGGTTGGTTTTTGTGTGTGTGTGTGTGTGTGTGTTTTTTAGTATTTTATTTTTCTCCTCTATTAATATTGTATTTTACTTCTGTGTATTATGTTTTTTGTGGTTGCTCTAGAGATTACAATGTGCACCATTAACTTACCATAGTTTACTTTAAAGTAATGATATATCACTTCACAAACAATGTAAGCTCCTTTTGACAGTATAAATCCATTATTTCTTTCTCACCCTTTGAGTTCTTGGTATATATTTTAAAGTCCATGTTATGTTATAAATCCCACAATGCATCATCTTTATTATTTTTTCTTTAATGAGTTAGTTATCTTTTAAGGAAACACACACACACACACACACACACACGCATATTCACACACCTGATGACTTATAAAAATATATATTTTTAAATTTACCTAACCAGTTCTTTCTGGTACTCTTTATTCCTAATACCAGGCTTCTTCTGGTATTATTTCCCTTTAGTCTAAAGAATGTCCTTTATGATTTTTATAGTGCAGATCCACTGGTGATGAATCTTCTCCACTCCTTCTACCTCTCTGTTTTCTCTCTCTCTCCCTACTTTCTTTCCTTTACAGCCTGGCTGCCAGCTTATTGTGAAGTTTGCTAGTGTGTATTTAGCCCCACCTCTATCTCTCTGCACCTCTAAGATCTTCCTCCATCTTGCTGCTCTGCCCTCATGCTTTGAAGGACTGCTGCAGCACTTAGAGACCCAATGTGCCTCTGAGGGATTTCTCTTAGCTCTCCTGCCTATCTCCCCTTGTTTGGTGGCTACTGCCTTGCACTGGGTGATAGCTCTGTGCACCCAGGTTGGTGGGGGAGGCTCTCTTAGCTTTCTTGTTCTGTTCCCAGCCTTCAATATGCTGCTGCTTTGCACTTAGGGAATACTTCTGTGATTGAGGGTGTGGATGTATGTTAGCTCTCCTGCCCAGCCCCAGGTCTTTGGAGCTCTTGGTAAAGACCTGCAAGAAAGAGTCAGTGTATGGAATCAGATTTTCTCAGTTAATGGGGCTTCTCTCGCTTCTAATTCTTTATGTCAGCCCATATGTGGTCCTTTAAAGTTTGTTAAAGTTCAACTAGTGTCTCTTTAGCCTCATCTATAGCATTTCTCTTTTTTCCCACTGCTTTCTGGAGAATAAAAGGGCCATTGGCCTCTTCTTTCATAGGAAATGCCTGTCCTTTTTGGAAATTTAGTTCATAGAGCTATCTTTGCATTGTCATCTCTTTGAGTTTTAAAAAAAATCACAGTTTTGTAACTTATCTGGCTTGTTGCTATTGTTAGGTTAGGAGTGATGGACTTTTGCAAATTTCTTTGTCTAACTAGAAGTGGAAATCCAAGGGATCAGTTTTGGTTGCTTGTAAGACATATTAAAGAGTTTGGAACCATTATTATTTTTGCTGGTAATAGTGTTTCATCTTTTGTCAATAAAAGCCCCTTTAAGTTGGCTTCTGTGTCTTTGACATGGCTATCTTTGATAGTTTCTTTGCTTTTAGGTAGAACAATTTGCCTTAGACTCCTCTTGGATACTTCTTTAACCAGACTCAGAATCAGCCATTTCTTCAAGGAGCCCTATTTCTTTTTAACAGATAAGTAATGTCATGATTCTAACATGATAATCTTAGTATATGTGCTGCCAAAGTGAGCACCATGGTAATCTAATTTCAATATTTTCACTGAAATTCTCATGTTAGCCTCTAGGTAATGATGGTGTCACTGATGCTTTTGTTACATAGAATTCATGGTCCCAGCAGTAAGGTTTAGCTTACTGGTTTATAACCATATGCTTATAGATTTGTAAATAAAATAATAGCTGTGTGGGTTGTTAATTTGGGGTCTATAGGCCCAGTGGAATCTACACATGGATTTTCATGGAGAATTCTGTAAATTTCCTGAACCGTTTAATTTTAGGCAAAGATAGAGCTTTTTTGCCTTATGACCTAGGAGAAATTAGGACTCACAATTTTAGGTAACTTTGAATAAAATTGTAAATAAATTTCTTGGCTAAAATAAAAAGTTAAAAAGTAATACAAGTGATTGTATTTCCTTATTTTACTAACATTATTCTTAACAATAGTGTCAAATGAAAACCTTGAAAAGTGTTACATTTTATATTGTCTATTTGCTATTTGCTACATTGTGTCATTTGTAGCAAAATAGGTGGTCTACCCTATTTTGCTTTTTCCTTCTTTTATCTGTTTATATGATAGTTCTACTAGTTGTGGTAAAAATAGCTTAGGACTCTTTCTTCATTGCTTTTTCTTAAATTCTACTCTGACCTTGACACTATGTTGAATAGAGAAAGGAATAAGCAGTGACTGGTGAGCAAATTTAAAACTTTTCCCCATCATGCACCACGAAACCTCTAAATACTGAATGTTGTTTTTAAACTCTAAGTACAGCTTTAAAATGATGAAATTATTTATATTGCCTCTCCTTTGTGCAGAGGAATTTATTGAGAAATAACATCAACTCTAACTTCCTTTTTCAGTTTTTAAAGAGGCCCTGGCCATTCAGATCACCTCTATAAATCACTTCTAAATTTTGTCATTAAGAAAGTTATTAATTAAATGTTTAATTATATGGCTGGCTTAATAGTTATAGGTTTAATTTCTGGTATAGCATAACTGTCTTGCTTATGTTCTTTCTGTTTGTGGGCTTTATACTACATATGTAATCAATTTGAAAACAGATATTTATTTTACATTACATCACATCTACATTATTGTTGATGTTTATAACTTCATCTTAGCTTTTTTTTTTTTTTTTTTTAAATCCTCACCCAAGGATGTGTTTATTGATTTTAGGGAGAGGAAGAGAGAGAGAGAGAGAGGAACATTGAAGTGAGAGAAACATCAATCGGTTGCCTCTCATATGTACCTCAACTGGGGATTGAACCCACAACTCAGGTATGTGCCCTGACTTGGAATCAAAACCAAAACTTTTTTGGTGCATGGAATGATGCTCCAACCAACTGAGCCACCCAGCCAGGGCCATCTTGGCTTTTTTAAAAAAAAACTCATAAAATGCATACTGTGGCATTGATGTAAAATGAAATCTTCAATTTTGACATTATTCCTTTGGGACCTGCTTAGTAACTGTTTCAAAGATGTTATAATTAAATATGGGGGCTATTTACAGTCCTAAGTATTGATATTGGAACTTGTTATACTACTTATCTGCAGGCAATTAATTATTACTTTGATCTTGACCATGAATTCAGGTTTTTGAGGCTTTTGAGTTTTCTTTGCTTGTATCTCCTTTATTTGTATGATGACATTAGCCTGATTTCTGTTGTGGTTGACATCATGGAACAAACGTTACTTGGAGGTACAAGACTTGGATATTAGAATCTTAGTTCTTTCAATTCACTTTTCTTATGTGTTGAATCAGGATGATGATACCCTCATGCAAGTTAATTTTAATGCCTTAGTGAGATGCTATTTGTGAAAGCCCCAGATCTATCTATCTGTCCAGTAGTTGGTCAATTAATAGTGAATCAATGAGTCAATGACCTTTTTTCTTCCCCCTTAAAAAATAAAGTTCTCTGGAGTTGAATTTAATCTAAATATACTATTTTATTAATTAATAGCTTTTTAAAAGGGATTTTTAAAATGTGTTCTGTCCATTGCAAGCCTCTTAACTAAATTTTAATTAAAACATTATTGAAGTTCTAAAGGTACTTTCAGCTATAACATTTTGTCTTGTAAGGAATTTGAAGCCATTTAAGCTAAGTTATTTATCTTTTCCAGTGAAGACATGGAGGCACAGAGATCTTAAGTGACTCATTTTAGGTTCCACTGAAAATGGTTCGGTTTCTCTCATCTGTAGTTTCTCTCTCTAATGGAACAGGAATCTAGGCAGAATATGTCCAAGAGTATCAACTGATTATTACAAACAGTGCTATTTCTTTAATGGCTGCTGCCCTAATGAAGTTCTCAAGTGTAGATAAGACTAATGCTCATATATGTAGTATGTTTTTCCAGACAAATGCAATAGTAGTGATAGAATTTTAGGGGCTCCATCATAGCTAGTAACACCACTTCTATTGGAGGTGGTTGATTCCAATTTTTTTTCCGTGCCTGGGACCATTTGTCCCTGGTGCCCTAATTAGAATGTTGTAATTTAAATAACCAAATTGAGAAAATTTAGAGCAGAAAGCAAGATTCTATTTCATCATCTGTATTCACACTCACAGTGAATATTGGGTAAATTCCTACATTGACATGTGATTTTGACAAAGAGAGGGGCAAAAGAAAGGACTGGCTCAAGCTTTGGGAGGGGACACCTCTGTTTCTTAACCACAGACCCTCTGATATGGCAGATTGGATAAAGGATTCTCACTACTCATTTTGTTGAAGCTTTTTTTTTTAGGTTTTTTTTTTTTTCCTTTATTGATTTTTAGAGAGAGAGGAAGGGAAAGGGAGAAAGAGATAGAAAGAAACATCAATGAGCAAGAACATTGATTGTCTGTCTCCTGCACGCCCCACACTGGGGATCTGGCCCACAACCTGGGCATGTGCCCTGACTGGGAATCGAACCGGCGACCTCTTAGTGCATGGTCGATGCTCAACCACTGAGCCACACCAGGCGGGCTTGTTGAAGCTTTTTATTTTTTATTTTCGATGTCTTGAAATAGATTTTAATCTATGAAAGTATTTGCATATTTACAAAACTGGAACTCTTCCCATTTATGCAGCTACTTCTTGTAGTTGAATCTTTTGTGGTTTACTTATACCTTCTCAATAAAATTTATAGTAATAATAACTAATAAATATAAAGCATTTGATATATGTAGCCTAAGCACTGTGCTTTGGAGGAGATATTTTCCTATGTTTAGTTGTAACTGTTCTAATGTATTTGTCCACATTATAAATAATTATGAAATACTAAAGCATATATCAATCACATCCTAGTTTGTAAGAGGAAATCTCCAGGAGATCATTGTAAAATTTGTTTTTCTTTTGTTTATTTATTATTTAAAAAAATTTGAAAAGCCTGAGTCGTTTTGATAGATTACTATAAATATCCAAAGGGGTTATGGATTAGAGAGAACTGAATATTGGGGAAACATTAAATGTGTGTTGGTGACTATAACCTTTGAACTTGACCGGATTGTACATCAGTACTTATTCCACCTCTTTATAGAGCTCCTTATGTTTTCTTCTCATATATAATAGGTTCCAGGTTTGATAACCATGGGGACACTGTGAAGACTGAAATCATGTGTGTTCTATCACTTTTAAGGCAGCCTTCTCTTTAATTTCACAAGACAGGCTTGAAAACCAGAAGTAACCCAATTCCAAAATTGGCAGTAAATTCTCCGACAGGGAAAAGGTGACGTACTGTGTAATAAATTCCTTTGTTGAAAAAGAGATGTTGCAATACTGGAAACTGAAGTACCAAATGTTTCCTTTTACATTTGGAAAGGCCTTTCCTCATTACTTATCTGTCCCTGTGGACTTCTAACAGGGGATGTGTTGAAAGATTTTTCAGATGCCCACTAGCCACAGTGAGAGTGAATGGCAGCATTTATAAGATGACATAAATACTTCAAAATCATCAGTAATCCTTGGAGATGTGTGGTGTGCCAGTGGTACTGAATGTGAGCTTTTGTTGCTGCTGATCCTAGACTCTTGTATGCAGGCTGCCTGGGGATATGGGTTATGTCTCTCCTGTGAATGCAACTTCACTTTCCCCCTCTGGGGGCTCTTTGTATCAGAACTGAGGTTAGAGTGGTTTAGAAGAAATAAAGTCTCCCAAAGGAGAGAAAGGTCTGTGAGTTTAGGAGTTATACTTAAAAACCCTAATCTCATTTTCTTCTTGTATATAATAGGTTCCAGGTTTGATTACCATGGGGACACTGTGAAGACTGAATTCATGTGTGTTCATGGATGAATTATATCATAGTCTTCTACCATTTAAATACTACATTAAAAACTTGACATTAGGGGCCTTTTAATTTTCATTTTGTGATAATTTGGCTCATAGCACCTCTGCTGCCACCACGAAATGAGACAAAAAAGATTAAAAATTATCTTGAGATGCATTGAAGCTATATGTTAAATGTCAGCCAAGAGTTGGTAAATTTTTGTGTTTCTCCATCTTCATTGCAAACACTTTTTAGTTTGTTTCTTACCTTTTGGGACTAAAACATGATTTGATAATATGATATTATTGGGTTATTACATTATATACTTTTAATTATCTTAATTCGAAGGATGCATTTGTCATTAGAGCTGAAATGAAAATACTGAAAGTATGATGAAAGTCAGATGAGGTATAACATCAGTAGCATTGGTTCACATTCACTTTTACCAGCTCATGACCTCAGATAAGGGAAATGAAGTGCATGGGACCAAACCCCATTATGGGAGACCCTCCCTTGCTCTTTTCTATTTTGCCTTAAGAGAAAGTATTGTGAATATAGATGTGTAACATTGAAGTCAGGCAACAAACCTGTTGGGGAAAAAAATAGGTATTTATTATAGAAGTTGGTTAAAATAACAAACAAAAATCATGCCTAATCCATAATCCCTGTATAACCACAGTTAAAATGTTTTCTGCCAAACTAACAGAAGTCTTTATCATATTATTTGTTCTGTTTTAATAATGAAAAGTTTACCTGGGTGATCATTTTGACCCTATATGAAGGCTCTACTTGCTTTGATGTGGTAGCCTGCAGAATTGCATATCAAAGGCTAGACTCCTTTTTAACTCGATTCTGGCCTCTTTTGGATTGTCAAGCTAACTGCTAATCACTTTGACCTAACAGAAGGCAAATACAGAGACTAGGATGAGGAGAGATAAGAAAATGATAGAAAATGGTTTTTCTTAAGGCAGTCATGATCCTCTTTGTAGTATTTATTAAGTGTTTATTAAGTGCCCAAACTCATGCTAAATGTTTTATGTACAGTGTCTCATTTTTGCCTCACAACAACTAGATGAGGTATTTGTACTCCCATTCCCTGTTTCATAGGTGAGGAAACTGAAGGTGAAATAAAGAGTCCCAGAGTCACTCAGCTGGATTCAAACATGAGTCTGACTGTAGAATAAAAAATGCTAACTCTGCTCTATAGTGGCTTATGACCTTAAGGTAGTATGTGTGTGTGTGTGTGTGTGTGTGTGTGTGTGTGTGTGAGAGTGTGTGTGTGTGTGTGTGAGAGAGAGAGAGAGAGAGAGAGAGAGAGAGAGAGAAATAATGAGAGAATGAGAGAATTGAATAAATAGAATATACAAGCTGTTCTCCTCTAAACAAGACAAGACCCTGCTGCTTGGCCTAGAAATCTCAGATTCCCCTTATTAGTAAAGATATGGAAACTCTTTGGTAATGTAGGTCATTGTGTTCACTAGAGAAATGATGACATTTGTTGGAAATATTTAGATGAAGGACAAATAAAGGTACACTATTAAATCTTCTAGTTTCCTTGGATTTTTTTTTTTTTCCTGGATTCTAAACAAACCTCCAAAGAGGCATTCTAAAGATTGCCTCTTTGGTTTGCCTCTTCGGCAAACCATTCTGAAATGGTTTCATAGGGCTGAGGAAAGTGGTCATTCTTTATGTGAATAAAAGATGCTCTTAAGTATGTCAGATTCTATGTTTTCGGATGTCATAAAGCACTTATTTTAATCACATTGCTTTCATTTTTTCAAACAAAATAAAAAGAAATTTGGTTATTGATAGCAATTAAATATATCATGAATTTTCCAAAATAACTCAATTAAAATAAATGTCCTCAAACCAAATGATTTTTTTCATATATTGCTGCAAATGGGTGTCTGATAGAAACATCTATCTGCATGAACTTATCAGAAACCATATTTGACTCAATGCAAAGTTATATGTTTGAATTGGAAGTAGCTAGAAGTTGTCTTTGCAGTATAAAATTTTCTGGGCATTTCCAGGAAATGACTCTCTCAAAATATTAAGAATATATTTGATCCCAAATATCTATCAACACGTGGATGGATAAACAAAATGTGGTATATACATATAATGGAATGTTATTCAGCCTTTAAAAGGAAGGAAATTCAGACATATGCTATACAATGTGGATGAGCCTTGAGGACATGATGTTAAGTAGAATAAGTCAGTCACAAAAGGACAAAAGTATATGATTCCACTGATATGAGGTATCTAGAGTAGCCCCATTCATAGAGATGGAAAGTAGTAGTTGCCAGGGATAAGGGGGAGAAAGGAAGGGGGAGTTGTTTAATGGGTACAGAGTTTCAGTTTGGGAAGCTGAAAAAGTTCTGGAGATGGATGTGGTGGTGGCACAACAGTGTGAATGTACTAAATGCCACTGAATTGTACATTTAAAGTAATGATTAAATGGTAGATTTTCTGTTGTATATATTTTAGCAAAATAAAAATTAAAAAAAGAAGGATGCATTTGGGCTTAAAAAAAAAGAGCTCAGTTGCTGTGGTTTAAACATGTAGTTTTTGTTTTATTTTAAATCTCATGTGGCAAGAAGCCTGGGAGAAGACTGGGGCTGGTCAGGCTACTCAACAATGCTGTCTGGTTCCCGGGTCTGTCCCTTCTTTCCTACCTTCCTCAGGGTAAGCCTTCTTGCTCATGCTTGTCACTCTGTGGTCACAGGATGCCTGCTGCACCTTGTTCAGCTGTGCAGGTGCAGGCCTGGAAAATTGGATTTAGTCAGATATGGCAGAGACATTTAATTTAATGTTCCTTGACTATCTGTATGCTTTGCCATATTTCCCAGACCCATTGTAGTTGCCTGAGAACACATGGCTATTTCTGGCCAATGAACCGGAATGCAGATGTTTATTACTTCCAGGCTAAAGCTTTAAAATAGCCTTTAGTGTCCCTTTTGCTCTCCTGGAAGGGACATGATCCAGGAGGTGCAGTGACAGATGAAGAAGATACCTCTATCAATGTAGGTTTGTTCCTGAGTGACTTTATGGAGCACATCTCCCTGGTGACTCTGGTATGACCTGTAACATTAATGAGAGTTATATTTTTGTTGTGTTAAGTCATTGAGATTTGGGGTTTGTTTGTTTTTACAAGCCAGTGCATTTATTCTGACTGATAGTCCAAGATGGGCAAAATTTTGTCAGACAGATTTGATGGAGTGAAATATGGAAGCTTTCAGGAGTAAGAGAATGAATGCAAGTTGATGAAGCATGAGATTTTAATTGGTTAAGGAAAGAGGTGAGGACCTAAGTGGAGTGAGGGACAATTAAAAAAGCAGCAGAATTAATGAATGACAGTTTTTGGTGAGGTGAAGGAATGTTGGAATTGGAATACTCAAGAGGTCAACTGGAGGGGTAGGATGATTGCAATTGAGCCTGTGGGGGAGTTAATGTTATTGATAATGACGCAGTCATGGGAGTGAATTTATGAGGTTGTATGGATAACCTGAAGAGAAGAGATCAGAGACTCTGGAAGCCAAGGTATTGTGAGAATCATCTAGGTAAATATTAAAATCAGTAAGAATTATGACAAGGAGTAGTGTAGGGCAGAGTGGAAGTAAGCTGGGAGCTAAAAACTCAAAGGAATGAGTTTATTTGTCTGAAACTTTATATTCACTCACTCTGGAATGGTAGTTTAACTGATCCTAGGTTGATACATTTTGTTTGTTTGTTTATTGCCATCTTTAAGATATTAGTCTTCTGGCCTCTTTTGTTGCTTAGCAATATATAACCTGTCAGTTAAAATTTTCAATTTGTTTGTAGATGATTCTCCTTTTGTTTATGATTAGTTTTTAATATTTTCTCTTTGTGTTTGCCCAGAGCTTCACTGTGGTATACTTCAGGATGCATTTATTTTTATTCCTCTTCTTTGGAACTCTGTGCATCTTCAGTTTAAGGATTTTCTTATAACTTAAATTCTGGAAACTCTATCCATTGTCTCTTCAAATATTAATGCCTCCTCCCCCATTCTTTCTCTTCTTCCTTCAAAATGCCTATTAATGTACTTGATAGTCTCATTTTATACTCCAGGCTTCTTAACTCCTCATTTGCATTCTGTTTATCATTCTAGGCTGCTTTTTAGTTTTCCACTGATATATCTTCTAGTTCTCTTGCTTGAGTTGCATTTAATCTTGCATTTAAAACATGCATTGTTTTAAACTTTTTTTTTTTTAATTTGAAAAGCTTTATTTAGTTCCTTGAAAAAATTAGACATCTCTCCTCACCCCTGCTCCCAGATTGCTCTGTTTTTTAAAATTATAATCTCCTTTTCTTTTTATCTTTGTACTGTAGATTGTTCTATTATAAGAATGGTCAAAGTATGACCTGTGGGTCAAATTAGGCCCATGGCCTATGTTTGTGCAGCTCATGAGCTAAGAATGATTTTAAAATTTTAAAATGTTACACAAAAATAAAAGAATAATATTTGACAGGGATCAAATGTAGCCTGCAAAGGCTGAAATATTTACTTTATCTTTTTTTACAGAAACAATTTGTCAACCTTGAGTTCTGTTATCACTACTTCTTGGTTTGATCATCATTCTGATTTTTGCATCTGCACATTCCACCTTATGAGTGCATGTGTTTGTATATATGTATTTATGTTTTGTAATTTTTAAAAATGTTTTAATTGATTTTTTAGAGAGAGCAGAAGGGAGAGAGAGATAGAAACACTGATATGAGAGAAATATCTATCGGCCACCTCCTGCATGCCCCCCACAGGGGATCAAGCCCACAACCCTGGCATTTACCTTGACTGGGAATTGAACCAGAACCTCTCAGTCCGTGAGATGATGCTCAATCCACTGAGCCACACTGGCTGGGCTGGTTTGTAATTTTTTATTGTGAGCTTATCTTTAGTATGGGTTCTGATAGGTTAAGGATCCCCACAAGAGAGGAAATGCATTATAATTCTGAAGTCTTTGGATGTGGTGCATACTGGAGTCTCAGCAACAGGAAGCACACTGGGAAAGAGTCAGTTGAGAATGGGTTAAGGGTTGAGATTAACAGGAGATCACCTGGCCATGGAGACAGGCTCTCAGTAGGCTGTGGGAATGTCCAGGGCTCCTGCTGAGTCCAGGGTTCTCATCTAAATCCCTAAGTTTGGCCTGTAGGATACACAATCAGGACAGTGGCATCTGGACTGACCAGAATGATAGTTGAGTGAGTACTCAGTAGTAAAGCAGGGATCTAATACCTTAGGGGAGTTCTGACAATATGCAGCAGCACCCCTGCCAACTGCTGTATACTCTGGGCCTAGCAGCAAGTAGGTGCTCAGTATTAATCTGGTGAATGAATGGATGGGGGAAGAAATGAAAATCAGGTCCACATTTTGGGTACTGGTAAGTACCAGGTGGGTGTCTGATGTGAACCTTTGCCCTAGACTACTAACCAGATTAGAAGAATCTGGAGAGATACCTCTAGTAGTTTTGTTGATTTCCTCTGCAATTTTTTACATAAACAATTATATTGTCTGCAAATGGGAGCAGTTTAACTTCTTCCTTTCTGATCTTTAAGTCTTTTATTTGTTTTTCTTGCCTTATTGCAATGGTTGGAACCTCTAGTATATTGTTGAATAGCAGCGATAAAAGAAGACATCATTGCCTTATTCCTGATCTTAGGGAGAAACAGTTCAACCTTTCACAATTAAATTTGATGTTAACTGGAGGTTTTTTGTTGATGTACTTTATTTCTGGAGAGTGATCATTGAATTTGGAGGTTTGATCAGATTCGGGTGTAATTTTTTTCAGGGAGGGGCACAACACTAAAAAGGTGTAATTTTATCAAGAGACGTGGTATCTGGTTGTATCTTTTTGTGATATTAGCAGCCATTTATGATTGTTGCCTATGTCAGTTATTGCATTGTAGGTTACAAATGGTGATATTCTAATTCTGTTAATTTCTTCTTTATTTATTAGCTGGGATAATTCTATGAAGAAAATTTTACTTCATATACCATTTGGTTACCCCACAGTATAATTCCTATAGGAAGTACAGAGAAATTTTTTACGTTTTTTTAAATTTTTTATTTATTTCTCAGTTTTCAGAAGAGTGAGGTGGTTCCATATTATCCTCCAAAGGTAACAAAGGCTATTTATTTATTTATTTTTATGTTTTTATTGATATTTTAGAGAGAGAGGAAGGGAGAGAGAGAGAGAGAGAAACATGGGTGTAAGAGAGAACATTGATCAGCTGCCTCCTGCATACCCCCTACCAGACATCAAGCGTGCAACCTGGGCATGTGCCCTGACCTGGCATCGAACTGGCGACTTTTTGGAGCATAGGATAACGCTCATCCAACTGAGCCACACCAGCCAGAGCAACAAAGGCTTTTTAAAACATAAATTATGAATTCACTGTATGTTTCAATCCATTCAGTTATTATTTTTATTGATGCTAAATAAGTTATTTCGGAAGTTGGTATTTATTTCATTTTTCTTCTAGGTTTATTGTTAGGTCTTCATTCTATATATAATCTGTATTTTCTGCTGAGATCTGAGAACATAAATAAACTCTTACTTGCATGAGTAAGGACAAAAGGAGGATGTAATGAAAGGCTTATTTCTAATATTTTTGAATAAAGAATGGAACTGTTTTCCATTGAATTACACTTCAGCTACATGGCATCATATTTGAGAAACCTTGGAATTTTGTGGGTAAAACCACAGAAGTCAAATTTTTCTTTGATTGGAACCTGCAGGAGAACAAGCTTTTGGTGTCAAGGCTCTTATGTTAGA
Source organism: Tadarida brasiliensis (assembly GCA_030848825.1). Taxonomy (NCBI): domain Eukaryota; kingdom Metazoa; phylum Chordata; class Mammalia; order Chiroptera; family Molossidae; genus Tadarida; species Tadarida brasiliensis. The sequence continues at coordinate 34,945,233 of CM061261.1, read as the reverse complement.
GGTGATATATATCAGAATAAAAGTCATAATTTTAAAAGTTCCTTGGTAAAAATCAATCAGGGGAAAACCCTGCTATTCCTGTTTAACAACAGAGGAAAAAGTCTCTCTGACATATATTGTGTATTTTTGATGTAATGTTAACTTCATGTGGTTTAGCTGTTTGACTTGAGGTGTGTGTACATAACCTTCTGAACACTCATTTAGCTTATAATATGCCAATTTCCTAACAATTATTATTGTTCTAAAGTATAACATTTCACTGTTCAACATCAGATATGTACACAAAGGGAATTAAAATTTATGGAGTTTCATGCGCTTAGCACAGTGTCTCTACATAGTAAATGTCAAAAATGGTTTATATTTGCTTTATAGTCATTTTTCCCTGATTGTAAAAATAAGATTGCAAAAATTTAACAAAATAAGGATCACCATAATCCTACCTACAAAGTTATACATTAAATTGCATTTCTAGATCTTCCTGTAAGTGTAGATGCTCACAAAGACATATTTAGGTCTTGAAGGGTATTTACATCTCCACTTTACCAAAAAGTACAGGGGAATTCTTTCAGGCAAAATGTCAGGTGATTTTTAAAAAACTTGATTTTTTTTTTAACCATTTGTAATTTTGGCAATAAGCCTATATTGTATGTATATGTATAATATACACGTGTGTGTGTTTATGTGTGCACATATGAGGAGAGGCGGAGGAGGGAAGGAGGGATAGAGGAGAGGTCTACATATAAGAGAAAATTTCTGAAATGAAAGGTACCAACTTGATTTAACAATTACAGATTATATTTTTAGTGATATTTGTTGTTATTACCTAGCATCTGTCACAATACACACTAGCTGAACAGAGAACTGTGTATCATGTGTTTGTGTTGGTTAAGTTTCACGAATTTAAGAAATTTAAGGCATTAATTAACAGAGATTCTTTCATTTGATAATCTTAGACCACAGTTCTTTGGGATTGCTAATAGCCTCCCCTTTCTATTTACCAGCATAGTATGTACGCATGCTCATACCTGCGTACAAATTAATGAAGTGAAAAAAAGTTACTTTGTCCCTGGTTCTGTTGGGGAAACTGAGTGGGTCCTGGAGATATTTCTTTTTTTTGCTGTAATTGTTTTTGATGATAAAGTTGAGTCATACTTTAGTCTCAGTTGATGCTTAGATCGTTTGATACCCTTTACCTGTATGTGAATTAATGGAGGACTTGATTTTCTTGATGAACCTTTGGCAAGATTTTTTTTTTTTTTTTTAAGATGAGAACTTCTGTTCCATTGGGGAAAGGAATCGTTTTGAATGGGAAATAGTTTTTAAGAAAGAGACCTTGTAAAGCTCTTTTGTATCTAATGTTCTCATTTGGATAAGAGGACACTGTCACTTTAAAAGTATAATTGGTTTATATGTAAAAAGCATTTCAAATGTCATTTACTGTGTTTTTAAAAAGGCTTACTTCTCCAATGTTTATCAAAGTGACTCTTTTACATTTTGTATTTCTAAGAAAAAATCAGGCTCTTCAGAAAATTTTTATTTGAACTTAGTAGCCTATAAATTAAATTTCCTTTGTCTCTACTTTTGCAGGCAATTTCTACTTTTGACATGTAGAAACTGTAATCAAATTCTAGGCAGTGCCCATCACCACCATACCTACTCTTTTTTAGTGTGTCTGAATGGTCAAATTCACCTCAGGGAGTTAAAACGCACTCTCGTTCTTTAGAACTACAGAGAGTACTCACCGTTGAAAGCTATGTAAATTGCCCTAAGAGGATGAGAGAGGTGCTATTTTATTAAGTCCACTTTACAGCTGTTGATGTGGAATGGACATTTCAATGCAAAGGGTGGTGGGGGACATTCAGATTGGCTGACTAGACTTCTCCCAGGCTCCCAGGTGTGTGGGGTACCAGAGGGACATGGGAAGCCAAGGTCAGTGGAATGTAAACAAATAAAGAAATGATAAAGCAGAGTTTTTTTGTAGTTACTCAGCCATGGAAATAAGACAGAACCCTAGGAAATTCCTAGGTAGAGAATCTAAATTCTTGTATAAATCATTCCTATGAAAAAGAGTTTTTTGTTTTTGTTTGTTTGTTTGGTTCCTTTTGAGATTACACAGTTAGTGTTTCTTTAGTTTCTGCCAAATCTTATTACTAAAATTACTAGATTGCTCATAGAAATCATTTCATCCATCACTGAATTATTCTCCAGCACAACTACTTCTTAAGTAGTGCATAGGGTGTTTTAATGCTCATAACACAAGACAGATGTTTAGTACTGCTTTTCCTCAACAATTTTTGGTTTCTTTCAATTACTAGGATGTGGGGAGCATCTTGTACGCACCATACTGGCTAGAGAATGTTCACATGCTTTACAAGCAGAAGATGCTCACCAAGCTCTGTTGGAGACTATGCAAAACAAGTTTATCAGTAAGTATAACATCAAGAAAATGGCATCTTTCTAAATATTGGTTGTTTTACTGTGCTATAAGCTTCATTAGTCAGGTACCATATTTTTATCACTAGACCTAGGTCCAGGGACTGGCATAAATTTAGATCCTCAATTAATATTGATCATGAAAAGAATTCCATCACAATAGCTACTGCAGCATGAAATTAGCCATATAACTAATTTAATGCTCAAGCTCTGAGATAGTATTGTTTAGAATTTGAGTGGTATACAATAGAATAAAATTCTACTAAAATAAAATTCAAGGTACAACTTTCTTTAAAAGTTTTAAAATACAGTTTCACTTTTCTTTTTTAAAGTCATCATTTTAAAATTCAGTATTTATGGGTCCATTACTGCCACATCCAGCTTTATAGGGTTGAATTGAAATCCTGCTCAGGCTCCATTTGCCAAGCCATGTAAGGGTTAAAACTATTTGACTTAGTCCGATTTTCCTGTCATTTAACATTGAGCTTACCACTATGCAAAAATTTGTGAAGTACTATAAGAAATATAAAGCATTAAATATGTTAGGCTTTACATATTAGCCATGAACACATAAATTAGAGAAAGAGTATCTCAGGGTTGAAGGGGGATGTATATGTCTACTTAGAGAATAAAGACAAAAGAATGTATGTATTAAGGTGCTAATTGTGTAGTGAGGGCAACGCAGACAAAGTGTGGGAAGAAATTACTCCAAAAGGACTAATGGATAATGGACTCTTAGAACTGGCTCCAGAAGGCTCTAAGATTAGTGGGAAAAGAGGGGAAAGAAGAGAATGCGAACACAGGTATAACAATAGGATTAGGCACGGTGAGGGCTAGACACCTGCATGACTCTTACCTGGAGGGAAGTATTCCCGATGTGGTGGGGCTGGATTAGCCAGGTAAGACCAGGTCACAGAGGGCCTTAAAATCTCAATGTATGAGTTCACATTTAATCTGATAGGATATCTGTTCATAAGTTGACAAATAAAATGGTGTTTGGGTGAAGGGTTATAGAGTAGAGCTAAAGTTGTCCAAGACCATCTCTGTAAGAGAAAGACATTAGGGGCTGGATGATCCAGGGATTGGAGAGGAAATGGTGATTTTGAGGGAGGCATCAGTAGAAAAAATGAAAATATTAATAGACTTTGATTTTGAGATTAGGAGGTAGTGTAATCCTCTGGGTCCATTCAGGATATAGAAACCATACATTAGGTTAATCAGGGGAAGTTTAATATGAAGAATTGTAAACTATGTTGAAAGAGTAATTATAAAATGTAAGAAAACTCTATGTGGTACTAGAGCTAAAAGATTGTCCAAGGAAGGACATACTTGGATGGGGCTCAGACCTTGTTTGAGAAGGTGTGGTGTGACCACCAGGTAGAGGAGAAGTTGACTAGTTTGGCCAGAGTGGGTCTGGTCTGGAGTTTCTGGGTAAACAACAGGCCACACTCTAGAGTGCAGACAGGGAGCAGATAATCCATAGTTGGTGGCTAGGTGTGCAGTGGACAGAGAGGTCATCAGAGCACACAGGCCACAAGGTGCTTGCAGAGGGAATGACTGCTTTGTGTTTGACTCTCTGGGCCACAGGGGCTGCATGTAGGTTGTGTGGGGCCTTGACAAAGGAGTCCTGACAGGTGATGGTGTGAAGCCACTGGGAGCATCTGGTTTCCATGTTGAGAGGGCTGTGGACAGGTTATCGCCAGGTTTAGGCTGCAAGGTCACGGATCGACCATGTTCTGGGTCTGTGACTGGGGCAGACTTTACCAGATATCCTTACACCACACTGCATCTCCTGAGCACATGCTGGAAATTATAGGAACGGTGCCTGTTTTAACTCTATGTTCTCTAACTCAGATGAGTGCCTGACTCCTTGCCTTTGTTCTGCTGGCCCCCTAGTCTCTTTTTACATGGCACTTTATATTTGTCTGTCCCCTCCTCCATCTCCACTGGGTGATTACTGGAATCCAGGGAGCTTCTTTGGCTCTGTGAGAGGGACTATCTGGGTCACGGTCATCCTCTTCCCACTGTTGGTTTCTGCTGAGATGGGACTTGCTCTCTCCCTATCTGTGGTTTACTGGCCTCTGTCGCTGTGGAATTCAGTGTGGTGTGTTCATAGCTTCCTCAGTACTGACAGCAGATGCTAGTGGTAGTATAGTCAGGTGATCCAAAAACAGAATAATCAGTGGGATTGCCAAGTCCTCATGCTATCAGTCTACTTTTTCTACTTTACTCCTACTGGCCTGAGGGTGGCATGGGAATGGAGGACTTCCCTACCTGCCTTTCTGTCTCTTTGGGCATCATCTACTCTTGGATCTCCAAATCTAGTTGAGGCTTTTTTTATTGTCTCCTCTTTTTCCTCCACCCTAACCAGCTTGGGAAGAAGGACAGAAACCCACACCAGTAATCAATTCTTTTCTTCTAGTTTTCCCCAAAATGTCCAGGTATCCAGTCATACCTCTACCCCAGCCCTTGTATAGAGTACTGGTGGGAACTCAGCTAAGCAAGAATTGCTCCAAACTATATTTTGCCAAAATTTAGGCTTACTTACGCAAATAGATTTCATCTCATAACTGTCTCTACTTAGAATTTACAAAAATCCACTTAGAAGCTCAGCTAGATAAGCATGCAACTGATGTGATAGATGGAAGTTTCCATGGATGGGCTCAAAACTGAATTTCACTGTTGTTCAGGCCTTTAATAAGTATCATGACCTGTTACCCTGGCTGGTGTGGCTCGCTGGTTGGGTGTTGTCTCATGCACAGAAAAGTTGCTGGTTCAATTCCCTGTCAGGGCACCTGCCTGAGTTTTAGGCTTGATCCCCCAGTAGAGGGCATGCAGGAGGCAGCCAATGGACGTTTCACTCTCACATTGATGTTTCTCTCTCTCTCTCTCTCTCTCTCTCTCTCCCTCCCTCCCTCCCTCCCTCCCTCTCTAAATATCAATTAAAAATATTTTAAAAAATGAAGTATCATGCCCTGTTAGGAAAGATTTTTAGGAAAGATAGAGAAAGAAAGATTATGGGGAAGAAGGAACTGGATTTATTTATTTGAAAGAAGAACAGAGTGAATAACTGTAGAAAAATTGCAATAAGAAGAGATTTTGTACAGGTGCTTTCTTACAGTTATTCATTCATTCATTTATTTATTTATTTATCCTCACCTGAGGATATTTTTTTCCCATTTATCTTCAGACAGAGTGGGAGGGAGAGAGAGAGAGAGAAACCCATGTGAGAGAGACACATCTACTGGCTGCCTCCCACACGACCCTGACCAGGGCCGGGGACTGAGCCACAACCGAGGTACATGCCCTTGACCAGAATCGAACCCACGACTCTTTGGTCCACGGGCCGACGTTCTAACCGCTGATCCAAACTGGCCAGGGTTTACAGTTATTTGAACTGAGCTTGTGAAGACATAAATGATGGTATTAAGTATATGCATGTTAATAAGAATTTCCCTATGGTAAAATGTGAACTGAAGAATAAGTTAGAAATAGGACTTTAAAGTCTGCCTCTAGTGATTTTCCAGAAAAAGGTTGATTATATTCACATTGCTGTAATCTCAGACATATGAGAACCAGACTTTAGGTCATATTGTTCTTTTAATTTAGCAATTACCATTGTTGAATGCTGTTTTTAAGGGAGTATAAATTCTTCGTCTTAATAACATATGTAATTTATATAATTTGTTATTTGTTGTCCAGCTATACTTGATGCATTCTCAGAACATTAGTGGGAAGGAATAGTAAGAGGTGAAAACTAGATGCTCAGGAGAAGTTAACTTCCTGGGAACCCTGTGGTAGGTAGGTAATTATGGCGCGTGGTAACTTTCCACTTGTTGAGAATGACCTGAAGCACTTATGGAATCTAAAACAACAGATTCACTAGCTAGTTCTAACTCTCCAGATTTGGGTCCATGCTAAAGAATTCCTGAACTGCAGTCCCTGCTCTTCTATTGGTTTGTTGTACTCTCTTTTTAAAAACGCTCCCCTTTAAAACTATTCTTCTTTTTCTCTTTTTTTTTCTGTATTGATTTTAGAGAGAGAGGGAGGGACTGGGAGAGAGAGATAGAATCATTGATGAGAGAGAACATCAATTGGCTGCCTCCCACACATCCCACTGGGGATTGGGCCCACAACCTGGGCATATGCCCTGACCAGGAATTGAACCGGTGACCTCTTGGTGCACGGGTTGATGCCCAACCACTGAGCCACACCGGCCGGGCAAAGCTATTCTTCTCTTTAAAACTACTCAGAGAGTTTGACTTCAGTATTTCATTTTGCCACTGGATTCCATGATGTAGTGCATATTGAATCCAGTCCTAATTCCAGACTCAAAATTTTAAAACATATCCAAAATCATGTATTTAAAAAACGGTTTCCAGTTTTATTCTGACTTTTCCTGATGAGTGAAGTCAAGCAACTTTTCATATATAACTTGGCCTTTTGTATTAATCTGTGAATTATCTGCTCATAGCTTTTGACATTTTTTCTGTTGTACTGTTTGGGTGATATTCTTTTAATTGACAATTAACTTTTATTAATGATAAAATTACCTTAAGTGAAAGATTCTGAAATGGCATAGCAGAATTTTAAAATAACCCTGTCTTTTTCTGAGTGGTGGTATGTTAGGTATCTGTGACCCTCTGCATGAATAAGGGGATTTTTAAAAAGTAATTTTACACTTATGATAAAATAATTTGTTTTTATGTATTTTTTTCCCTAAAGTCATCAGTGACTTATTAAAATAAAGATATTTTTTCCTTTTTTGTAATTTGAAACAAACTGAAATTATCTTAAATGTGGGGTTCTTTAAAAATCTATTTTTGATAAATGAGACTTTAATGTGATAGAATGAATAGAGTAAAATTGAAAGACACTTTGAAGATTCAATTCTTTTTGTTTCCACTTGCATTACCATTATGCCAAGATCCAGAGCTTTGGTTTGACTTAATATAGGAAGCATAAAAGAGAGTAACCAATTCATCTATTTTTTTTTAAAAACCACTGTTTGTGTAATATACAAAACCCATAAAAATGGGTACTGTAAAAATAGTGCCTTAATAATACTTCATGGTAACCAGCTGATTATAGACTGAATGCTTAGTTAAGTAGGGGAAAAAATAAATAGATTTCCTTTTTAGTTGTGCTTTTTAAGTGATTACACACACACACACACACACACACACACACACACACACACCCTTACAATGATTCAGATGTGACTTTTCCTATTCATGGTTATTTTTGAACAATCTTGGTTTTATGAATTATTCTATTTTCATGCAAGCTGTGGCTACACGTGTGGTATGTGAACTTCAGGGTGGCATTATAGCTTCCTGCCCAGTTCTCAACAACACAGAACATTTTTTAGTTGCTTCTGCTCAATACTAAATATAACGGCTGATAAAATGTTATCTACAAAACTCAAATGTCTCTTCTTTTTGAATTTCTGAACTAAGTTATAAGTATTATCAACCTACAGTCTATGTGACCATTGTTGAAAAATTCTATGCGGTGTATATATTATGATAAAAAAGAAGTGGTTTTGCCCTATGTTCTTTTATTTTATTCCTTTGGGAAATGTTCTTACAATATTAGTGATATCATAGGTTTATTGTCAAATACAAAATGCCATCAACAATTGAGGTTGAAGGACTTTGTGCTTGTGGTTTTCTGCCAAATTGAGAAGTTATATTCAATAAATATTATCTTTTAATGACCAAATTTTTAGCTAATACTCCAATAATTCATGAGCATTAGCTTTAATAGGAAGAACAAAAGTACATTGTTGTTACACATTTTAACCTTTTGCCTGAGATTATCAATTATGTTATATGAATTTCTTTATAGTTTAAAAAACTTAATATACCGTTCTCTTCTCCAGTGCAGTTCTGGAGTTTTATAAGACTTTTCTCCATATTCTTTATGCATGTTTCTCTTTTTTAAACACTAAAATCTTTTTCCTTTGCAGCTTTCTGGAGCTTGAAGGACTCCTCAGAAAATATATTATTATTATTATTATTTCTTTATTGATTGTAGAGAGAGAGGAAGGGAGAGGGAGAGAGAGATGGAAACATTGATAAGAGAGAACATCGATTGGCTGCTCCTGCATACCCCTCACTGGGGATTTGGCCCACAACCTGGGCATGTGCCCTGACTGGGAATCGAACCAGTGACCTCTTGGTGCATGGGTCGATGCTCAACCACTAAGCCACACTGGTTGGACAATATATTATTTTTATCTATTAAAAAATCCAAGATGTTTCTCCATTATTTGTAAACATTGATATTCAGCCTGTTGTACTCACATGTCTAAATTACAAAATAAGGAAAACAATAAAGTAAGCATCACCTAAAACGTTATTTATCACTAATTCTCAGGCCCTGGGCTTTTATACTTTCAGAATTTTTACCATCTTTTTATTTACAAATATTGATTGAAAGCCCTATATGTACTTTTGCGGCTATAGGGTGAAGGCCATAACAACTAGAGAAGCAGAATTAATTTGGATAGAAAGGAGAGTCAGGTACCAGAGACTCTCAAAGAGAGAATCTCTGGTCAATTGAATGTGACAGATGCAGTCAAAAAGACATTTAAAAAGTTAGAGTTTTGATTATGATGGACTTGAAGTTGCATGCCAGTAAGAGATTATGAGAATGTCATGTGTGGAACATTGGACATGCAGAGAGAGTGGGATTGATTTTGACCATTTTGACATAGAGGTAGTTGTAAGCAAGACAGTCAGTGGGATATATGGGGCTGGAGCTTGAGAGGGAATTTGAGACTTTGGGCTTGTCCTCATAATTTTTGGTGTCATCCACAGAATGGATGATTTAGCTCTGAAGGCCGGATCTGCTTGTATGACATATTGTCAAAGAGGTCTTTCCTAACCATCCTACCTAAAATTCTTACTCCTTTACCTATCCTCCTACTTTGGTTTATGTTTCTTGTTAGCACTTCTTTATTTATTCTGTACATACTTGTTTATTATTGTCTATCTCCCTTCAGCAAGGCATAAACCGTATGAGAGCAGAGACTTGACTGTTATTCCCCCCACATTGTTATATCCCCAGCAGCTAGAACAGTTTCTAACAATCAAAATAGTTGTTGAATGAATTGAGAATAGAGCTGAATGTGAAAACCTTAGAGGACATCTGCCTTTGAGGGGTGAGGGAATACCTGTGAAGGAGATAGAGGAGAGAGGGACAGTGGATGCAACCAAGGAGGACACTGGTCTGGAAACCAGAGGCAGAAGGAATTGTTTTGACATAATCAAGGTATTTCCATGTATTTAGAGATGTAAATTGGTATCAAGAAAAGGCTTTTGCGTTTATGCATTAGTAGGGTATGAATTCAAGCTTGTGTAGTGGGAGGGTAAAAAAAGACCTCCACTGAGCAGCTGGTATAGAAGGAGGACCAGAAATGGTGAAGAAGGTCTTTGAGTCAAGGTCTTTGGTGACTCGCTAGATGGTTTAGAGTTTGATAGATGACTGGCATCCACAACTTTGCATTTAAACTGTGTACTAATGCACAAAGTTATTGAAGATAATACTATAGTTTTTATTTTTCTTTTTTAATTGGAGTACATCTCATAGAGGGTCACAAAGTTGCAAAATAAATGATATTTTTCTTCCCACATGACATAAGATACTTATGTAGAACCCCAGAATATTTGTAAGTGTGTAGAAGTTTTACAAATCAGAATAAATTTGAGTGAGTGGGTGGAATAAGGACAAAAGGAAAAAGAAAAGATAGCAAACGGCTCTAAGGATGACAGTCATTTTAGAAATGAATGTGGTTTTCTAGGGGCCTTCAAGAATGTTCTTCAGGAAGCTAATGGCAAAATTGAATAATTTTTGTCTCTTTCTGGTGAATTGTTGCAGCCTCTTAGAGTGGCTTCTTTTTTTTAAAGAAAATAGAAGTTCAAGAATTAACGTCCCCAGAAATGCATCTTATTTAAAATAAGATGCAGAAAGCTTGTGTGGGAAGGCTAGAAGGTTTGATAATAGAAGAGTGGTTAGATAATAATCAGAATTGTTGAGAGAAGTAAAAATGTGAGACATTGTTGTTATTATTATTTTGCTAGAATGGATGGTTAAAAATCACATTTACTGACCCAGGCAATCATCATTTAAAAATAAAAAATTTATCTACTTACTAAATTGAGTAATACCTAAATTAAATTTTTTAGTGCATTTTGAGTGTAAGAAATAGAATCATCACAATTTCCAAGAAACCCAGAAGTCACCTTTGGTGACATGGCTGATGCATTGTTTCTAAACGAGAATCTTGGAATAAAATTGGGTCAGCCTGTTTAGGGCAGCCTCAATCATTTTTCAGTTTTTCCTCTCTTACAAATAAGAAAAAAAATTTTTTTGATATTGTATTAAATTACTAACAGAATTGATCAGCAGCTGACTGACAAGGTGGACTTATCAGAATAAATGGAAATGGGTAGCCAGCAACAGAAGTGGAATTTTCTAGGGCTTTGGGCATTCACAGATGAAGTTGGGTTTCTCCCTGTGGCTTAGGTTTCCTATTTACACAAGAAATTTAGCCTTCTCTTAGAGCCTGGAAATCCCATATATTTTGGACACTTGGAGCTTTCTAAATAACAGAGAATGATTGTGTTAACCACAGATGTGTTCCTACTCAGGCGTTTTGGGAAACAAAGGAAAGACCACTTATATTAGCTATCAAATTTTGATAACTGGAAATAAATTGTTGATATTATTTGGTTAGAAAGCAAATAATAAGCACAGTACTAAAAAAGTAAAAAACAAAAACAACAGTTTTGTAAATAGTGTCGTTACTTTAAAAAGAACCATAGTTTTGTTGCTGATCTATTTGATTTTTAGGAACCATGGACTTGATTATAAAGGTTGGTGCCATCACAGAATTGGAAGCTGCTGAGCTATTCACAATAGGTACTTTATTTTGAATTTTATGTTAAAAGATGTTTGTGAAGTATTAGGATGTAATTAAAACCACACAAGGAATTTGTTTTATTCCATGCAGAAAAAAAAAAAAAAAAGAAAGAAAGAAAAATAAAGATCTTTGTTTCTGTATTAGCAATTTTTTTTTCTCTCCTAAGGGTACTGATTAGGTGATCAAAAAGCTTTTTTGTCTGTTCTTTTAGTTTGTAAGCATGTGGAGAAAACCACTAATATTAGTTACAGTAAACTCAGAGCACATAATTATAATGTTGCAAGAAGGAAAGGAAAATTAAATCTTATGAAGCTGAAGGCTGAGCTGTACAGTATATTGAGTGATTAGTTTGAATAGAGTTTAAGTTACACTTGGTGGACCTGGGTAAATAAATCCATAATTATTATAATGCTCATAATAGATTTTAGAATTGTTTTTATGGTTGTAAAGTTGCTTCCCCTCATTGTAACCTAATTTATTTTCAGTCGTCAGATATTTTAGAGAAACTGAATTTTGAACCTGTGAAGACCTTTATATTCATGAGGGAAGAATAGAGTATATGTAAACAACATTATTCTTAACCTTTTATGAATGTTCATTAGCATTCATTGTGGGCAGCTTATGCGGAGTGTTTCTCACATAGTCCATCTGAGGCCAATGACACTGATGATTTTTTGCTATTTTACCTCGCTTCTGGGTTGATTTTAATTTTTTGTTTCAAATGGGGTAAACTCAGAATATCTTCTTTGTTTAAGTAGCAGGTTTATATTTATTTAAAACATTTAAATCAAGTAAGAGTCTTCATTTACTTGAATTTGTGATTAGGAATTCTGTATTTATTTGGGGGGTGAATTTTGAATGTGTTTGCAAGTCTGTGTGTGTGGCATGCATACGTTTTAGAAGTTTCTTTAAAGGTTGAAAATAATCCTGCCTGTCTTCCTCACCTTCTTTCCTTTTCTCCTGTAAAATATAATGTTCAAAAGAGCTGCGTTATATTCTGTAATTATTTAGATACAAATATGCAAAACAAGTGGCCATTTTTATAAATATAAAAACCCATATTTAAAAGAATCCAACCCAAATACTAATTGACTGACAAGCAATAAAAATGATGTAGGTGAAAATTAACTCCTCTGGTTGAATGATTTTGAAGCAACACACTTTAAACACAAATATTTGGGAGTGATTAGCCTTTGATTTAAAAAATAATAATTTTTAAGACAAATAAATTTTAATAGATTAAATGATAGTACTTATTTATTAATATTGCTAGTTAATAGTCTTATTAGAATTATCAATAGTATTAGATATGATAATATTGTGGTTAGGAAAGAGAATGTCCTTGTTCTTAAGAGATATCTTCTGAATTATTTTTGATGAAGGATTATATAATATTTGAAACTGACATTCTAATGGCTCAGAAAAATAGTATTTATGTGTGTAATGCTTTTGTACTTTAGGCTGATGTGACTCTGTAAGGTAATTGACTTTCTTTGTAGCCAAGCTTATGATGAAGTAGCAAATCTTTGGGACTTGAGTTGTTTTATAACAACACTGTTTACCATTTAACAAAGCTGAGGGAACACAACTGGTTTGTAGATCCTGAGACATTAATTAATTAAAAAATAGTTCAATAAGCAAAGGAAAATTTATATTTAAGAAGAAATGTACAGAAAGTAAATTGTAATTTTTGGATGTGCATTTACTTGACAGGAGAATTACATTTTAGTAAGGAAATACATAAATACAAATATATGACATGTAGGTTAATTTTTTATTTCTGGATTTATGAAAAGCCCTCAGTATTTTCATTTCTGAACTTATACATCCAATCCATAATATTGTCACATTTAAAATGATCTTAATATTAAAGCAGGCAATAAGGAATGTAGACTGTCCAAGGTCGTACTTCATCATCTCTACGTGCCAGCTTTGCAGTCTTTCAGAGGACTTGTGTCATATACTATGGGCCAGCTGGTCCAGTCGTCTTTCTCAGCCTACTTTGTTCTTGCATGCCTCTATTACATAAACTGTTAAAACTTAATATTTTAAGACTTTCTTGCAGCTAGGTATAGCCACAGAATATGAGTCAGGTCAGTGAGACATAGCAAGAGTTTGCTTGAAGGTTTTTGGGAGAAACCCAGGAAAAAGAAAGGCTGAGAGAGCCTTTGTTTTCTTGACAAAAAGGGCTGACATCATCCTTTTCCCCTTCTTCCTATCCTGAATGTGGATGTGATGCCTGGAATAAAAGCAACCATCTTGTAGCCATGAGGCAATTGACAGGAGTCTACAGAAATCATGGCCTTGACAATGTAGACCTGATGCTGCAAATGCAGAAGCCACTTTCTTCCAGACTACTTGTTAGGTAGGAAGAATAAACTCCAATTTGTTTAAGTCACAGTAAGTCTGAATTTCTGTTAGTTGTTGCTGAATACACTTCTAAATTGTTCCTTGTTTAATTTCAGTGAATATTTGTGAGAATGTGTTGAAGATTTGGCTACTCATTTATTTTGAATGTGTATTTGTGTGTGTGTGTGTGTGTGTGTACACATACATACATACTTGCATACATAAATGAAGGGGATGCTCTTGTTTGAATACCTAATTGGTCATAGAGCCATGAGTTTGCTCAAATGAAGTTTTTAGGGAAGGGCAGGGGAAGGACAAGGTGATGGTTATATTCTAGCCACTACCCTATGTTAACACAGCTGTTGTGTTAGACTATTAAACTTAGAGTTGACTATTCTGGCACACAAATGCACCACCTCTGTGCTTGGTTATTAGAGAGCTGTGTGACCTGGTGGTATGTTTATCCTTCCATAAGGTTTATGCTGTATTATACTATCAGTCTATTGTTCATTTGGTACAAAGGTAATATATTTACATAGTACAAGATTCAAAAGATGGTAAGGAATAAACAGGGAGAAATCTTCAGTCAGTCCAGCTTCTCTTTGTAGAGGCAGCCAAAACAATTAGTTTCTTTGTATTCATCCAGAATATCCCATGCATTCATGGCTGGTGTGAGGTGTGTGGTCTTTTCTTGCTTTTCACACTAGGGGTAGGAATCTATATACCAATCCTTCACCTTGCTTTTTTCACTGAATGTATCTAAGTAATCCTATCTGAATTGGTCAAGAAAGAGTTTCTTTGTTCTTCTTAACAGCTACATAGTATTCTACTGTATGAATGCATCCTAATTTTATTATCCATTCTCCTTTTTGGACATTTAGGTTGTTTTTGTTGCAAACAGATGCCACAGCAAATGACCATGTATATGTCAATTCATACAAGTCATTTATAGTTTAAACTGATATGTGTATGGTAACTTTAACATTTTTTAGTTTTGGGCCCTGGGTGGTTTGGCTCAGCAATTTGAGTGTCAGCCCGCAGACCAAAGAGTCACAGGTTCGATTCCAGCCAAGGGCAGGTACCTTAGTTGTGGTTCTGGTCGGGGTCATGTGGGAGGCAACCAATCAATGTGTCTCTCTCATATCGATGTTTCTCTCTCCTTCCCTCCCACTCTTTCTGAAGATAAATGGAAAAATATCCTCAGGTGAGGAAAAAAAACAAAAAAAAATTTTTTTTTTTGTTTTGATTCTTAAAAATCAACAGACTAGAACAGGGATGAGGGTAGAATGAGGCAAGCCATTTTTGAGGAGAACGTTAGAGGCCTGTTAGTATTCCTAGGAAGGTGGTATCCTTCCTTTGTTGTCTAGGAAGATTTTGATCAGAGGCTTCTTATGATGTTTATCATAGTAACAGATATTTTAAAGATTTTATAGGTTTGGACGAGATTGCATTTATTCACGTATTATAATACTTCTACATAATTATATAGCACTTTATACTTTTCAAAGATTTTCAAATATCCTTCTTAAGTCCATCTTTTGATACTAATGTTGGATGAGTCATCTCCTTTTGGTAAATGATTGGAAAACTCAGAATCAAATCATGTATCAACCTAATGACCTGCAGAGTCTAAGCCTACAACCCACATCTCTTAATTTCCTAGGAATAGGTACAAGAAAATGTGTGTATGTAGGTGTAAGAGCATGTGCACACTTCAACACCTTCTCCCATGTCTCTGGTATTATTAACAGCTGACGGTACCACAATGTTGGACCTTGTTTCAGCAACCTCAGTTCTTGAGTTCGGCTGGGAGATAATTCAGAGCCAAAGAACTCAAGTTATTAGAGAAAGCTTATTTAGAAAGTCACAGAGGTAGAAGAAGTGAGCCAGCTTGGCTGCATAGACTCAGGAAAAAGTTACAGAGGCAAAAAGAAGGGTCCTTGGAGCTTAGGAAAAAGAAAGAGAGAATGTGCCTGGGGGAAAGAGAAAGGGAAGGTGCAGGCATGATCCAGAGAGAGCGCTGCTGGGTCTGGGGAGGTCTCAGGGGAGGGTCTCAGTAGAATATTCATCAGCTTTCCAAGTGTGTCCCCTCAGAGTCATGGTCTCCACTGATTAGTGAGCACCAGGGCAGAGGGTCATTAGTCACTGCAACTGGTCCTGATATCAGCCATGGTGTCACCCCACCTGGCCTTGTTGCTTCTCTGGGTCTGGAGCAGAAACACAACTGAAGCCTAGATGTTATTCCTAGGGCTTAATGCTTAAGGGAGTGGTTATGCAAGGGCTTGTATGGGGGTCTATGAGGCTAGTCTCTGGCCCTCTTGTTCCTCATTTAAGAGGGTCTGCCACACGACTAGCGACATGTCAGAGGAGGGTCTCAACCTCATGACCAGCGATATGAAAGGTCAGAGGGTCTAAACCACATGACCAGAGATATATTAGTGGAGGAAATCTCACCCTGGGGTGAGGTCCCACCCTATAATTATCCTTTGCTAGGCACCCAGGACTTTCCATGCTGATGACCTTCTGTAAGAGGCCTATTGTTCCTACTCTGCTCATGCCTGTCTAACTGCCTACTGTAGTATCAGAACCCCTATTTACTGGGAGGAATCATTCAGACCCCATATAGATGGGACTGACCCATCTCCCTTGCCACAGGGGTGAGCACATGACCTAGTCTAAGGCAATCAGAATAGTCAGCATTCTGGCTATAGTGGTTGGTTCAACAGTGAGCATGATACCTAGGTGAGGCTGATCAGAATCCTTTCTTGGACTTCTCTGCCAAAGAAGAAAAGGAACCATCATTTTCTGCTTAGTTTGTGAATGATAGGATTGACTTAGGGGCTGTCAGCAGTGTGGGTCCAATTGTGTCTGAAGCTAGATAAAATTCCCAGAATTCCTAGTTATTTCAGCTTGCCAAATGATCTTTTCTGGATAGAAACAAGGTTAGTCTAATTTACCTGCTGCGACTTTGCATGGAATAGCATATTGCGTCTTTTATTCTGTCTTTGAGAGGAGTGGCATGAGAGAATGACAACTGAAATGGAAGTCACAAGGTAAGTTCAAGTCTCTATTCTACCACTTGCTGGCTTTTAGGACCCATTTCTCTCTTTCAAAGCTACTTATAGTGGCTTAACCAAAGATTTATTTTCTCTCTTTAAAAACCTCTCTTTAGGAGCCACTTCTCATGGCTTAACTAGAGATTAATTTTTACTGTCATAGTAGGACATCCAGAAGACCTGTGCCCCAGCTCCACAGTGTCTTCAATATTCCTGCCTCCTCCTTTCCTATTCTGTTTCCTTAGGGTGAGGCTCTCTCCACTCCCTGGGCATCACATTTGCATTTCAAACAGGAAGAGAGGGATGGGTAAAAGCCAAAGGAATGTGTGTGCCACATGTCAAACCTCTTTAAAGGCCCTGCAAGTGACTTATCTTTGTGTCTCATTGGCCAGATCTGTGTCCCATGGTCACCTCTACCTACAGAGAGATCCTGAGAAATATAGTTTCTTAGGTGAGCTTATCGCTTTCCCAACACCATTGGGTTCTTTTAGGAAGGAAGGAAGGAAGGAAGGAAGGAAGGAAGGAAGGAAGGAAGGAAGGAAGGAAGGAAGGAAGGAAGGAGGGAGGGAGGGAGGGAGGGAGGGAGGGAGGGAGGGAGGGAGGGAGGGAGGGAGGGAGGGAGGGGAGGGAAGGAGGGAGGGAGGGAGGGAGGGAGGGAGGGAAGGAAGCTAAGTAGGCATCTACGTCTAGTTCTAGAAGTTATGAACTCTGTTTAATAAATTCTGGGAGAATTGGTGATTAAAACTTTAATGCTCAATGCAGCAGAATAACCTAGATCAGAGTTTGGCAAATTATGTTCCGAAGGTCAAATCCTGCTACCCACCTGATTTTGTAAATAACATGTTATTAAAACACAGCCATACTTATTTGTTTAGGACTGCTTTTGCATTACAGGGGTAGAATCGAATAGTTGTGACATAGACTGAGTGGCCTGCAAAGGTAAAAATATTTACTATCTGGCCCAGCTGGTGTGGCTCAGTGGATTGAGCGTTGTCCCATGGACTGAGAGGTCTCAGTTTGATTCCCAGTCAGGGCACATTCCTGGGTTGTGGGATGGATCCCCAGTAGAAGGGGGAGTGCAGGAGGCAGCCAATTGATGTTTCTCTCTCACATCCATATTTTTATCTCTCCCTTCCTCTCTAAAAAATAGATCAATAGCCCTGGCCAGTTTGGCTCAGCAGTTAAAGCATCAGCCTGCAGACCAGAGAGTCCCGGGTTCGTTTCCCGCTAAGGGCACGTACCTCGGTTGCGGTTGGGGTCGTGTGGGTGGCAACCGCTCGATGTGTCTCTCTCACATCGATGTTTTTCTGTCTGTCTTCCTCCCTCTCTCCCTCCCACTCTATCTGAAGATGAATGCAAAACATGTCTTCGGGTGAGGATAAAAAAGAAAAATTAAAAAAAAATAGATCAATAAAAACATATTTTTTAAAAATAGGAAATATTTACTATCTGGCATTATATAGAGAAAGTTTACCAGTCCCTGGCTTTAGATCATCTAGAAGAGCCCTTCTATTTTGGGGGTTTCAAAAACAAACATTTGTTCAATAAGTGTTTGAACTTACACTACATTTCAGGCTTTAGACAACTCGCTGGGGGTGCATAGCAAGGAGTAAAACAAAGTCATGTCCTCATAGAACTTACATTTTATAAAGTCAGGCAGATAATAGTAAGTAAACCTTATGGTCTATCATGTAGTGATAAGAGAAAAGTGAAGCAGGAGAGATGGATAGTAAGTGCAGGAGAGGAGCCTGCAGTTTTTGTGCATGGTCAGGGAAGACCTCCCCTAGAAAATGACATTTGAACAAAATTTCAAAGGTGAAGGACAGAAGCCATGGAGCTAATGGAGGGAAGAACATTCCAGAAAAGCATGTGCAAAGGACGTAGCAGTGTGTCTGGAAAGGTTGAGAAATAGCAGAGAGGCCAGTGTAGCGGAAGCAGAGCGAGTCAAGGGAGGATGGGTAGGGCCCTCGTGTAGGGACCTGCATGCCATTGTAACATGGGAGCCATGGAGAATCTTGAGAAGAGGAATAACATGACCTGACTTACATTTTAACAGAGTCATTTTGACAGTAGACTATGGGCAAGGGGGCTTGGGAGAGTGGAACCTGGGAGACCAGCCTGGGTGCCATCAGGCTGTATCAGGTAGGAGGTAATAGTGGCTTGGACTCAGGTGATAGTGGTAGGAGGGAAAGAAGTGGTTGGACTCTGGATAGTTTTTGAAGGTAGAGCTAACATGATTTGCTAATCAGCTGACATAGGGTGAGAGAGAGACAGAGTCAAAGATGACTTGGTTTTTGGCCTGGGCAACTGGAAGAATGAAGTTTCTGGTTATTGATGTGGGGAGCCTCCAGGAAGAATACGTTTTATGGGAAAGATCAGGAGTTCCAGGCAGTGCTTATTAAATGCTCAAGTGCAGATGTTAATTAGGCAACTGCATATTCAGGTCTCTCATTCAGGGGAAGGCCTGGGATACAGTAGTTTGAGAATCAAGAGTGTGCAGATGATATTTTAAAGTGATGGACCATATGAGTTCACCAGGAGAATGAATGTAGATAAAGGAGATGTTGAAGGACCCTGGAACATTCCAGAATTAAGGTGAAGAGATGAAGAGGAATCAGCAATGAGGTTGAGGAAGGAAAGCCAGTGTTCCTCCTGGATAAAATCCAGGAACTTGTGAATTCCTGAAAGTCAAGTAAAGTAAGTGATTCACAGAGTGATCAGCAGGTAAAATGCTGCTGACAAGTAGTCAGGAAGGTGAGGATGAGGGGATTGATTGATCATTGACTTGAGCACTCTGTGGAAGTCATGGGCAACCTTGCAAAGAGGGTTTGTTTGGAGTGTTGGGGATAAAAATCCCTTTTCAGTGGGTAGGGGAAGAAAGTGAGAGGAGAGAAATAGGAGACAGTGAGTATAGACATGTCTTTCAAGGAATCTTTGTTTTCTTATAAGGATGAAGAGATAGGGTGATAGCTGGAGAAGGAAGTTGTGGTTTTTGCTTTTTTTTTTTTTGGTCTATATAACAAACAGTATATGTTTCTTTTCTTTTTTTTCTTTATTTCTTTTTTTTATCCTCACTCGAGGACATTTTTCCATTTTTTGTTCAGATAGAGTGGGAGGGAGACGGAGGAAGAGAGAGAGAGAGAGAAACATCAATGTGAAAGGGACACATCGAGTGGCTGCCACCCACACGACCAACCAGGGCCGGGGACAAATTGCAACCGAGGTATGTGCCCCTAGCGGGAACCGAACCCGGGTCTCTCTGGACTGCAGGCCGACGCTCTAACCGCTGAGCCAAACCGGCCAGGGCTGATTGTTTTCTTATATAGGAGAAAATAGAGCACATGATCTAAGAGAATGACCCAGGAGAGAGACAAATGACTGCTCTGTGTATTTGGAGAGAGGTGATGTGGGGGATGAATTGCTGTTGGAGGTCCTTGAGTGGGTGAGAAAAAAATGGGCCATGTACATGAATTAAGAAGACGTGGTGGGGGCCTATGGAGATGGTCTTGCCAGGCGAGTAAGGTGTCCAAGACCAGGCCAAAATAATTGATTGTTTCTGCAGGGAATTAATTACAGTGATGGACTGTGGACTTTAGCTCACTTAAGGACCAGAGTGAGGATTTGAGGGGAGTGAGGGGCAGGTTGAAGAATTGTTAAGAATTGGCACCAGAGGGTTCTCACTGGAAAGTCAGGGGTACCAGAAAGTGAGATGCTTATAAGTGAGATCTATGGAAGAGGTGGAAGTTGTTGATAATCACAAGGACTAGGGTATGGTAAGGGGAGTGAGTGGCTGACATAGAGTAGAGGACAAGATTCTTGGGAGAGAAGAGGTCAAGGAATTGAGGGGTCAGGGAGTTGGAAGTGTAATCTTGAACTTCCAAGATTGAAATCACTAAGAATTATAGAGGGCAGATGTCAGAGCAACATGATGCAGGAGCATAAAACTTTGAGGCTCGATAGGGAGTGACCTCTGGGGGCCAGTAGATGAACTACCACACTGACAAGTCTGATGACAGGAAACTAAAATCTGGCTCAGGGTGTGTGGGCAGCCCTGAGGAGGAAGATACTACCCAACTCCAGACTCTACATAAATATTTTGTTTCCACAGAACTAATGTACATTGACATAAATTTAAAAACGTGTGTACCCCTAATGAGTGTAGAAATGCCAACTGTTTGTTACAGTTAAAATGGAAAGAGAACTGCATGGTTCTCTCAGCCCACAAGCACTAGCATTGTGTGTTGGCACGCAGACCTGCACGTCTTCAATCTGCTGTTTTTTGCTGGGCTGTGGCATTAACTAACATGAACACGAAACGGCCACAGGGCTCAGGAGTCCTGGGTTGGAGCCCGGCCAGATGGGTACAGAAAGTGAGTGATTCTTCTTTTCTTTAGCCCAGAATTTGATGCATCAACTTAAGTATGAAATTAAAAATTTGAATTACTGGCACTCCCCTTTTTCCTTCATGGTGCTCACCCTCAAAACAGCATTGTTCAGTCAACTGTCTGCACAGATCTTGCTCTTGTTAAAAATGGCCCTAAAATATGTGTGCTGTTTTGAAATGTTTTGGGCTGAAGGGTATTTCTAATGCTACCTTTTTTGGTTGTACACGAGGTTAAGGTTTTGTGTGCCACCACTGACTGTAGTGTGCCACCACTGACTGGCCTATATTTAGTTGTCTCTCTTGATGGATATGCATAATTGAAAATGTGCAAATGAAAACATCCCTCTGTCCCCTCTTCAAATTTAGAACCTTTTATGAGTCTCACAGTAGTGCTTCATTTGATTTCTATGTTTCCAACAATTTTGTGGGTGGAGGATCTTTTTGCTCTTTAGTAATTATCCCTTTCTGGGAGACAGGTCCAAAATAGACCTTGCTTATATGGAAGTCCCCAGATTTCTTAGAGTGACATTTCAATGTTTATCTCAGCCTAGTAACATAAAAACTCTCTTGATGAAGTTCTGTATCTATATCTCTGTGTATCTGAGTAAACTTGCTAATCTGTAGAATTTCCATAATTTTTATTTATTCCTTTTTTAAAAACAATCCTCATCAAGGACATGCTTATTATATACAGAGAGAGAGGTGAGAGAGAAACATCAGTTGGTTGTCTTGGTTGTCTTCTGTATGTGCCCTGGCCAGGGATTGAATCTGCAGCCCAGGTATGTGCCCTGAGTGGGAATCAAACCGGCAACCTTTTGGTGCACAGGATGATGCTCAACCAATTGAGCAACTCCAGCTGGCCAAGATCTAAGAGTAACATTTTAGCTTTATCCCTTAGAGTTGCTTGAGTTCGGTGGTCTTACTGCTCATCCTTCTATAAATTGAAGTAACTGACAAATTTGGTCTTTCAGTGCCACTGATGTCATATTAATTCCAGTGAATTTTACAAATGAAAATAAAGGAATGGAGTTAAACTTTTTTGGTTACTGTTGCTTTATTTCTGGTTCTGTAATGACAAGATCTCTCTCCAATAATGTTTAAATTTTTTTAGAAAGTCATGGCTTTCATTTTTGCCTATCAGCCAGTTTTTAAGATATTTATGGTTTACCTCTGCAGTTCATTTTTTTTTTTTTTGGCTTTATTTATTAGACATAGTAAATGGTTACCCACAGCCCAAGGCTTCTAGGCATGTAGACTGTAAAAATCCACAATTAAATCAAACGGGGCAGCTAAAATTCCACAACGAAGGTGAAAAAAAAGTTCAGGGCTTTATTTAGTAAAGAATGACAAGCTGAAAAATAGATCCTGCCCGGCACCCTAAAGTTAACAAATTAGAGCTCTATGGAATTAGGACAGGGCGGGAATTGCAGAGATGAATGAGGCTGTGATGGACTGACAAAGGGAAAGAAGCTGGGCCTTGAACTAGGGAAAGAATTCCATAGGAAACAGTAGACCTCTCTATGCCCAGGATTCTCTGGTAACTATCCCGGAGACACTGCAGCTGATCTTACGTAATGATGGCAGGACATGTAAATAACTTGATTGAAATGACAGGTTGAGGTCACTGACCCCTTGCACACATTCTGGTGTGGTGCAGAAAGAGCAGTGACCCAAGTGCCCTTCTTGCTAGAACACCTGCCTTCAGTCCCCGGTGGACTTGCTTTGTTAGCAAGTTAAGACCCTTGTTATTATGACCACTGTCATCAACCTGCTAAGCAGGAGATCTTGGAAATGATACCACCGTCTTGACTTTCTGGATCAGCAGTTGCCGTCTTTTATAGCTGTCATCTCATCCTTCTCTTCTGCCACAAGATGACTCCAGTCTGTTCCTTCCTCTGCTGTTACCATTTCAGCAAGCTGACCAGTTCTGGACCACTGGTTCCTAGCCATTCCCCTCTGATATTTTCGGTTTAGTCAGTTTGATCTGTTTCTTATGTCGTTTCTCCCACTGCATAGTTGTAGACATTCTCTACACTGCTGTTCCTTGGATCTCAAGACTCTGCTTCTGTCCTTTCTCTTCTTGGTTCCTCTCATTAATTCTTATCTTCTTGATACGACAAAACTGCCCTCTATGCCAAACCCAGTTGTCTTTTCCCAGTGTTGCCTGTGCCCGAACAGCATGCCTCTATATGTGAACGGCCAAGCAGCCATTTAGCCCTTCTCCAGGTCTAGATCATCTATTCTGAGCTCTCTGCACTTTTCTTTGTGCCCTTTCTCAAGGTTAACCTTGTTCAAGTAGTCAAGGGCTGTGACTGCTCATTGTAGTGCTTGCTCAGTGCCATGACATGGATCCAAGTTCAACCTACTGTCCAAGGGCAGATTTTCCCTTTGCTCCTCCTGGAGGCCTTTTGCTAATACAGTGAGTTTGCCTTTATTAAGTCATAAAACACCTAACACAGACCCACTATTGGGCTGTTTACTCATTCATCTAACAAATATTTATTGACCACCTGTTTTATGTCAGATGCTGTTCTAGGTGGTGGTTGGTGAGCAAGACATTGCAATTGTCCATACATTCTAGTGGACACAAGCACATATTCATAGTATGTGCATAGTGTAAGTATTTGTATATATATAAATTAAATATGTTATTATACACTGTTATGTAACTTTTATGTAAGTAAATTCTGTCTTGCCAACAGGGTTATACATTTTTCAGAAATTTTTTTTTAGTCTGTGTGTACCATACTGCTTGGGAGAATGCTAAGTACAGAACAGGTATTCAGTAAGTTCAATGACTTCATTAAAAATAAAATACAAAAGAAAGAAAGAAAGAAAGAAATACATAGAGAAGTATATTCAAGTGAGATACAATACCCCACATAATATTGCACTGATACATTGTCCAATTGCAGTCTAGCCCTCCTGCATTAATGGGTGTCTTTCTGCTTTGGGTTTAAGATATGTTAGCTTATTATATATGAATATAAAACAGCTTCATTTAAAGTTCACACTGTAAACAGTGCAGTGTTTATAGACCTAGAGTTCTAATTTCAAGCACTGATAGATGATATTGGTAATATACATACATGATAATCTATTTACCCTCTAGAAAATAACAAATGTAAAAAAGATTGAAGCAGTCACCATTTGCTCAGGAAAAACACAGTCCTGTGTGTCTCCTCTGCATCCAGTACTTCAGTTTTGATGCTCCTGGTCACCAAGCACTCTGATCCTCCAGATACCAGTTAGGTGTGTGACAGTTTAACTCAGTTCTGACACTGTTTACCTGGAGATTGCATCAGATCCCACAGGTTAAGGGCTCAGTCCCACAAGACGGTCTCCACTTCAGATGCCAGTCACAAAACCAGGTTGACACTTGTTCTTTCACTTGTTTTTCTGACCTACAGCTATACATTGCAGGTTCTCATGACCCTCTTCTTGAGTTCAATTAATTTTCTAGAGCGACTCACAGAATTCAGGAAAAACAGTTTGCTTACTAGATTACTGACTTACTATAAAAGAATATAACTCAGGAACAGCCAGATGGAAGAGATGCATGGGGCAGGTTCTGTGGGAAGGGGCTCAGAGCTTTCATGCCTTCTCTGGACCTGCTGCTCTCCTAGCATCTCCATATGTGCACCGACCCGAAGCTCTTCAAACCCTGTCCTTTTGGGTTTTCATTGAGGCTTCATTACATAGGCTATGATTGATTAAATCATTGGCCATTGGTGATTAATTCAACCTCTAATCCCTCTCCCTGTCCTGAGGTCTAAGGTAGGGGGCTGAAAGTTCCTACCCTCTAATCACATAATTGATTTTCCTGGCAACCAGCCCTCTCCTTAGGTTACTTAGGGGCTTTCCAGAAGTCACCTCATTTACATAAACTCAGGTGTGGTTGAAAGGGACTTGCTATGAATAACATCATTCGGTAGGCAGTTGGGAGCCATTAATGGTTTTTTAATGGTTTAATGATGTGATCATAGTTTGGACACATAATTCTTATTAGAGTAAACTTGGATATCTTGCCCTGGCCGGTTTGGCTCAGCGGTTACAGCGTCAGCCCACGGTCTGGAGAGACCTGGGTTCAGTTCCCGCTAAGGGCATGTACCTCAGTTGCAGTTTGTCCCTGGCCCCAGTTGGGGTTGTGTGGGTGGCAGCCAGTCGATGTGTCTCTCCTACATTGATGTTTCTTCTCTCTCTGTCTTCCTCCCTCTCTCCCTCTAGCTCTATGAATGCAAAAAGTGGCCTTAGGTGAGGATTTAAAAACAACAACAACAACCACAAACACAATTTAAAAAACAAAACAAAACAAAAAAAAACTTGGATATCTTTGTTTCCCACGCCCCCCATATCCATTCTGTAAACAGCCCTGTTGGTTTTACTTACAGAATAAATGCTAGGCTTACCCTCTGCTAATAGTGTCCACTGCCACAAGGCTCACCCAAGTCCCTGTCATTTCTCAACTGGGCTGCCATGGCAGCTCCTGTGATGGCTTTTGCTGCTTTTACTCTTGCCCTGCCAGCCAGTTCAGTGCAAGTATAAAGCCCTGCATCGTCTTTTCATCACAGTAAAATCCAAACTCCTTGCTGAACCCACAAGGCCCTACATGACCTGGCCCTGCCCCTCTCTGAACTCATGGTCTACCCTCTCTTCCCCCTCTCTCACTTATTTATCTGAGTTGCAGCTTCCTCATTTGTAAAATGAAGGAGTTATTTTGGATGGTCTCCAAGAACCCGTTGGCCTCCTTTGTATTTTCTAAACACCCAAGCTCCTTCCCTCCTCAGAGTCTGTGCATTTGCTTGATTGATCTGCCTAGAATGTTCTTTCCCCCAGATCGTCACATGATTAGCTTCTTACTAAAAGATGACTTCCCTGCACCAGTCACACCCTCCATCATTTACCAAGATTCATTTTCTTCATAGCACACTTACTCCTATCTGGATAGGTTTCTGTATTGACTTGTGAGTTTATTACTCGTCCCCCAACCTGCTCAACTAGATATGAGCAGGGACTTCATTATGTTCACTGCTGAACCGCCAATACGTGGAAAAGCTCTGACACATAATACGTATTTATTGAATTAATAAATGTAGAGATTTGAATGAGTGGAACAGGGAGACCAGACTGAAGCCTGCTGCAGTGTGCTCAGCATGAGAGAGTGTACCGAGAGTCTTGTCAGAGGAAGTGAAGGGGCTGGTCATTGGAAAGGGAAGAGGTAGAGACATTTGAGCTTGGATGAGTTATGAGGAACTCAGGATTCTTTTGGACACTCTCACCCAACCATCTTCATTTCAACCCATCCTGCACTCCTACCTTCAGAAGAACTTGAAGCCTACAATTTCTGATTTTGAGGGGTTTTATGACAAAACTGCATGATTTCCTATAGGTGCCCCTTCAACCAAACTCCCCCCTCCCCCACCCCTGGAAGCTTAGGTTTCAGCTTTCACAGGTCTGCTAGGTGAGCAATTATTTGTCTATTTTCTAAAAGGTCAGGTTTTTTTCCTTCTTTTTTTCTTGTCTGTCTTTTTCTGTCTTTATTGGGCCATGCCTATTTTTCCTTCCCTCAGCTCACTGGGATTTGAGGAAGAAGTGGAGATAAATGCATGCATTTGATCTGTTTAACCAGAAGCTCCTCCCAAATGCAGTTTGGTTGGTTTTATTTTTACTAATTTATTTGATAGTGCTTGGGTTCACATGCTCACTTGCTATGCCAGATGTTTGAAGATGTCACTGAGGAGGAGCAATGAGAGGTTCTAAACTGTGGTGTTCTTGAAATGCTCGCAGTGGTTGGTTCAGTATGTGAGATCACAGAGACCCAGTCATTTCTAACCACTAGACTCTCATAATAGAGATATAGTTCCACCTTTATTTGTGCAAACCTTCGGGAGTGTTTTAACATGTTTGTAATAAAATTTGTGGTTTATCATTTAAAATTGAATTTAAGGTACTAAATCAAAGCTTTTGGTGGCATGCCCCTGACAGCAGGGAGAGCCTGGTAGGTGATCCCTAAGAGCTGATCAAAGGGAGTTGCTGAGCATTTTTTCCTGTATTTGTGTTTGGTCCTTTAATCTAGTAGTGTTTCCAGTTCCATTCTGAATACAATAATGCACATTCCACCCCTACTCAGGTCCTCTTGGCAGCATCTGGTACTGCCTTTGCCAAATGACCCCTGTTCAGGCATCAGCCTGCCTTTGCTATCAAGTCTATACAAGGTAGGAGCGATAGTGATTGCCAGGAAATGGGCCTCATGCAGGATCTTATTCATACCACATTTCTGTTCTAGTGATCAAATGAAAATAGTAAAATTAACTGAGAAATGCTCACTAGCCATTTCTGCCTAGGTTCGCCTTTCCTGGCCAGTGAAGATGGTGTGCTCGGAGGAGTGATTGTTCTTCGATCTTGCCGATGTTCTGCAGAGCCCGACTCCTCCCAAAGCAAGCAGACACTTCTAGGTAAGCTGGACATAAACATTATGTGTGTCTTTCTCTTTCATTTTTTCAAGACATGGAAAGATTTATATCCTTAAGTCAATAAGCTACAGAAGGGCCAGGATGCTCTGTTGACATGTAACCTTCTCTACTCTACTGATCTTTTTGCATAGATAAACATCGAAAAATGAATGTTTACTTCTGAGTCTATGCTTAGAGCATATTTTTAAAATGGGCTTAGAACCAAGGACCTTCACTAAAGCTCAGTATTAAGAATATTGGACAATGTATATTTATCCCCTGCCTATTCTACAAAACATTTAAGATGACCCATAACAGTGTACACAGTAACATAGAGAGCTTCTTCCTGTTCTCCCTCCCAGAAAGGAATCAGAACCACGTGAAGAACTATTGGCCTGGAAATCCATCCTGGCTCCACCACTTGTGAGCTGTGACACCTTCATGCATCAGTCTCACTGTTCTGTGTCACTTCCACATCTGTAACATAAGACGTCTGCCATGTCCTGCTCGTAAAGCTGTGGTGAAGAAGGGCCAAATGAGTGTTTTTCAGATTTGCAGATGTTCATCCAGATGTGTGATTTTATGTTTAGCCAAGTGCATCAGTGGGGATAAAACCCAGCCTACTGTCCACTTGCCACAGCCCAAACTTCTGGGCTACCTCTTCCCATGGGGTGCCTTTTCCTAATTCATTCATCCAGAGGGAGTATTTTAAAACTCTGCAAAGGGTGCCACATACACTGGCAGGGAGCCCTATGTATTATTTTTTAAATTGACTTTTAAATTGAAGTGTACATACATTCAGAAAAGTGCACAAATCATAGCTGCAATTACATATTACAAAGTGAACCCACCCACATAAGCAGTACCCAAATAAAAGACAGAACTTTACTACAACCCCAAAAGACCCCATGAAACCCCTCCCAGCCTCTACCCCCTCCAAAGTTAACCACTCTGCTGACTTCTAGCACCATGATTTGTTTTTCTTGGTTTTATATTTTATGTAAATGGGATCATAGAATGTGTACTCTTTGTGTATGATCTGTTCAGTGAACCTTAAACCTGTTAGATTTACCCATGTTATATGTGTTAATATTTTATTTGTTTCCATTGTCTAATATCTCATTATATGGATATACCAGTGTGTATTTACCCATTCTTCTTTAAGTATTTTTTATATAAGTAGTATAGGTGATTCACAGGAGCTGTAGTAGTTCAACCCTTGGTATAAATTTCCTTATAGAAAGTGTGGGTAGTGCCTGATCTATGTTGTATGATTGTTGTGAATTGTTATAGTACAAGTCTCTTCATCCCCTGAGGTTCTATGAGTATAAAATAGAACACTGAGCATTTCTTCTGAGTATAAAAAGTAGAAGCCCAAAGAGCTTTCATAGAATCTCTTCCCTCATTCCTCAAAGGAAAAAAAAAGTACTTTTATATAAAGGGCCTCTGTCTGTACCTGGATTCTGGCCATCAACCTCATCGTCTTTCTTGTTGTATTCTCTTTCTCTTCCTACCCATTATACTTGGTACTTGCTTCTGGGAAGTGTTTTTTTTTAATGGCCACCTTTTATAAAAATAAAAAAATAAATGGGCACCTTTTGTTAAAACAAGGCACATTAGCCATTTGCTTCTTTGGTATCTTAATCATTGCTGTGAATCCTTTAAATACCTTTCCCAGATAGATAGCAAGTAGTTTGCTTTTAAAATGTGCAGAGGATGCCCGGCCGGTGTGGGTCAGTGGTTGAGCATCGACCCATGCACCAAGAGGTTGCCGGTTCAGGTCAGGGCACATGCCCAGGTTGTGGGCCTGATCCCCAGTGGGGGCATGCAGGAGGCGGCCAATCGATGTTCTCTCTCATCGATGTTTCTATCTCTCCCTCTCCCTCTCTTTCTAAAAATCAATAAAGAAAAAAATTTAAAAAAAAACAAAACAAAAAATATGCTGATGATATACTTGGGCCTTCCAAAAGAACTCAGAATAAACCTTAGTACCAGGAGATGGGAGGACAATTATTAAACTGCTTCATGAACTGTTCCCAGGACAGAGGGTCAGCTCTTTACTGAGCCTGGACTCTTGCCCATTTGAGTTAATCTTGAAAATTGTAAGGTATTTTTGGTAGTATAGTATAGAAATGCATATTTAAGGATAAGTCATAGAATTTTAGTTTATGTTAAATAGTTTTTATCAGCAAGTTAGTAATTTGTAAATTGATTTCTACTCTCTGTTTCAAGAAGAATAAAATATAGTGTCAATTTATGAAATAAGTGAAATCTTGCCATTTGTTAAAGTGAACTAGAGGGATTGATGTTTGTGAGGTTTATCTACTAAAACCCAGTGAAACCTAGTATTAACTTATAGATGCTACAAACTACTTGGATTTTTACATTTTTGCTTTAAGAGCGTTATGTGTATTCAGTATGTAGTAAGAAAATAAACACGGTACAAAGTATAGGAAGGGAGACATGAAAGTCACCTTCGCCACTCCATTCCCAGAGCCACCAGTCTCTGGTTCTGGTTATTCTTCTGGAAAACACCTTCACTCTATGGAACATATTCATGCTTCTATTTCTAGGTTAATCAATAATTTATGCTGCTTTTTGGGGAAAATAAAAACAAAGCTCACACTTTTCACTCCCCTTTCCTCCTGACTTTTGTTAGAATTCTACTCTAACTTGAAATTATATATTTTGATTTTATTGCTACTTTAACACACTATTTCTTGATTCATCAGCTTTATATAATCTCTATCAACTATCCCTCACCCCTTAGTCTATGTGAGATTAGGAAAGTTTTTGTGCTCTTTTTCTTTTTTCTCCTTCCCTCACTCCCAACCCTACCTCAACCTCTAGCAATCATACCATTGTTGTCATGGTTATTAACATTTGCATTCTGCGTTATAGCTATACTTGTCTCTAGTTGTGTCTTTGATTAGAGGCTGATTTCAAATAGTGCCAATTAATAACCAGCATTGACAGTATCAAGATTGTGTATGTAATATCAAATATGCCCTGGCCAATTTTTCTCAGTGGTTAGAGCATTGGCCCACAAACTGAAGGGTCATGGGGTCAATTCCCAGTCAAGGGCGCTTACCTGGGCTGCAGGTTTGATCCTTGGCTCTGGTCAGGGTCTTGTGGGAGGCAACCAATCGATTTGTCTGTCTCACACCAATGTTTCTCTCTCTCTTTCCTTCCCATTCAATTCTATCTAAAAATCAATGAAAAAAATACTCGGGTGAGGATTAACAACAAAAAAAATTGTGTAAATATTGTTCACTGCAGATCCTGGTAGTGAAGGATTGTATCCATAAGGGAGTGTCTATCATACACCTCTGTCTACAAAAGGAGAATATTTCAAACATAAAGCTTAGGTGGATTCTCCAGTGCTGTACCCCGTCATTTGCCCCAAATCAGGCACAACTTCATTTGCTTTATGTTTGGACCATAACTTCTCATTTCTTGCTTTATAAAACTCGTGGCTATTTAGTACTAGCAACATCTATTAACCAAGACTTCTCATAGCCTTTCTTTCCTACACATCCAAATGAAACAAAGTAAGTCTCCAAATTAAAATTAACTGCTATATATTGTTCAATCACTTGTTTTGTCCCAAGAATAGAATAATCAAAATGATCTCTAACTCCAGCTTTTTCTGTGTCTACTTTCTTTTCTGGAGATCATAAATGGTGTTTACATCACACCACAAAGCCAGTTTCAGTGAAATCCCATTGCCACTTGATAGAGTATCCAGAAAGACATTACTGAACCACTCCTCTAGACAAATACATCAATTACAAGCGCCCCAGTGGGCCCCTCAATGGTGGGATGACTCAAATACAGGCACTTTCAAGATCTTCCTTTACTGATTCATGAATAGAATTAGAGAATCTCAGTCAGGTGTGAAGGAAGTCGTCTTGTGTGACCTTGTTACATGTGCTTTGCCCATAAATTGTTTGCAAGAGGTGAGGCCTAATTCCTCGTCCCTTGAGATTCCCTTCCAATGTATAAAAATATGGCAAAGTGACAGTTTGTGACTTCTGAGACGAGGTCCAAAAAGGCATTGTGGCTTCCTCCTTGCTCTTGCTGTTGGATCACTCACTCTGGGAAAAGCCAACAGCCATGTTGTGAGGATACCCAAAGCAGCATGTGGCAATAAGTGTGACCTTCCAACAGCCAGTAAGGCATGGAGGCTTCCTGCCACAACTTCAACTCTGAGTGAGCTTTCAGATGACTGCAGCCCTGGGTAGAGTTCTTGATTGAAATCTCTTGAGAAACCCTGAGCAAGTACCACTCAACAAAGCCACCGAGATGCTAAATGTTTGTTGTTTTAAGCTTCTATGTTTTGTGGTAATTTATGCAGCAATAGATAATAGACCTTTTGAATCCCCTCACTGCCAAATGATCCCTAGTCTGTCTAACAGTCTCCAGTGACAAATCCAGGTGCTCTGGTGCATCCCTAGGCAGCTCAGATGGTCAGACTTCAGTTTCAGCACTGAATCCTGATTCTCTTCTTTGGATCCTCTGGAACAAATGAGATCAGTGCCCTCCACTTTGCAGGCCCGAATCACTCTTTTCCACACTGTCTCCTTCCCACCTCTACTCATCTCCCACCTCCATACTGCCACCAGACTTCTCTCTATATAGAGAACCTAACTATGGTCTGAAAAACAGGGGAAGTCAGGAGAGAAGCAGACTGTCCTGAAGCAGAAAGGGCAAAAAGGATAACCTTACCTAACTGTGACTTAGAGAGCTACACCAATCCAGGATCAGAAGGATGATAGTGGTTAAAACAAAAGTCATATAAGTATATGTAATTAGTTTGTCTGCATGTCTAAGTGAATGTTGAATAACTTTCTATAAAAGCAAAATATGTATCCCTTATTACTCTCATGCTCTCTACTTTTAATTCTTCAGTGAAGACACACACACTCACACACACACACACACACACACACACACACACACACACAGAGTCCTGCCTCTGTTGCTCATTTTCCTGCAAGGTGGATGGGAACTACTTAACTTGATGGGAAATTCACTGCTTTCATATGCTCCCAGAACATGCTTTCAGTGTTGTTTCTGACTACTACTTCTTTCTCCATGTATCTGCAAAGCCCCAAGTTTTGGCCACTCCAAATTGCTTGGTTTTCTTCTGGAGGGTCTGTTTCTCCCCCAGTAACTTTCACATGCTTTTATTGGTATTTGAAAAGCTCTGGACCAATTACATTCCTTCTTTAAAAAAAAAAAAAATTATCAGGGTTTAATAGGATCATATAGGTTTCAGTTATGGATTTCTATCTTACAAGATCTGTATATTGCACTGTGTGCCCACCACCCAAAGTCAGATTATCTCCTGTCACCATGTATTAGGCCCCCCTTACTCCTTTACCCCCTTCTTTAAGACCCAGGATGAGAAGGAATCTTTTTGTAATCCTTTGGAAGCCCTTCTCCCAGGTGATTTGTTCCTTCCTTGTGTTCTTTTTGCAACATGCAATTGGCACTCACCATGACACATCCTAGACATGTGTTAAAGTGTCTGCTCCTCCCTCCAGGCCAAGCACTTCTTAACCTTTTTTCTGAACTCAATTATTTCAAAGGAATAGATCACAGGTCTTTGAACCCTAGTGACTCACATAGACGGTATAGGGGTTTGAAATATCTTTCCAATTATTAGAAGATTCCACTGCCTTATAAGACTCACACCAGACTGTGAATCATTTGAGGACAGGGACTGTGTCATATACAACTTTCTATCCACCCTCCATAGTAGGCTCCCAATAATTATTTGATGAATAAATTAAGCACCAAACAGAATTTCCTTATTGATTATTTAGCAGAAATTTTAAAAGAAATTGACCACTCTTTTAGAAAAATGAAAAGTCACATAAAATAACCTCACAAGTTCTTAAAAACAAACAATATGGGGAGAAACTATGGGATGATGACAAGTGCCCAGGAACAAGAAGACAATTTGGAGACAGTTTAAATGGATTGCAGAAGACAGCCTCAACAAACAGCCTTGTAAAAAAGGACAATTTGGATGTGAATGTGTTTGCAGCACCCATCCCGCCACCTCCCACCCCCAGATCACAAGATGCTGGCAAAGCCCAGCCTACAAATCACTGCTTTAAAGCAAAGCAAATGCTTGTCCCTGAAATGAAACAGCTGAGAAGAATTAATTTTCTCTGCTTTTAGAGAAGAAAAACAATATATTTTTACCTGCTAAAGTACAATTACATGTGCTTTCCAGGGCCTCTACAGAAGTGCTTTATTGAGGCCACTGTATATAGTGTGGTTAAAATTGTGTAAACAAAGACACATCAAGCTTTCCAGTGGAAAAAATGAGCTTTTTCTGTTTTAAGCTTGTGATTCAATACAAGTAATTAGAATATATGCAAATATGTGGTATAAAAGGCCAGTCTCACTATATGGGTACCTTTCTTCCCTTGTAGCCTGCCCTCACTCTGCTGTTGGGAGCCTGACAGACCTTGTGAAGTTCCTGCCTTAGAGTGATTGTTAGGAAGCAGTGAACATGGGGATCAAGGAGAAACAGACTCCGTGTATTTAAGGACAATCTTAAGCAATTCAGAATAGGAGGCATAAAGGCTCTTGGTGGGTAAAAAGTCTGTGTTTGGTCAGTGGCCTTTATGACAAGCCTATGTTGGAATCCTTCATCCTAAATAGACTTGAGGCCCACAGTTAAGGCAGAACTTGATCATCTGATGAGCATACATGGTAATTGTTACTTTCCCATTAAGTTACCCTCACCTTACTCAGAGAAAAACTTCAGGTTCTTTGCTATCTAGGAAATGTTCATGATGCTGCTAATTAAGTTTGTATATAATATTGCTTCTAATTGTCCAACTACACCATTTTCCCCTGTTTTTTTAATCTTTACTATGAAATATTTCATATATTTTTAAAAGAAGAATATAATTGGAGTTTTCAAGATGGCAGCAGAGTAGGTGGATCTTACACTCACCTCCTCCAGGACCAAACTGGAAATACAACTAAGTTAAAGAACAATCACCTTGAATAACCAACTGAAGACTAGCTGAAGAAGAGTTTTATAGCCAAGGATTTACAGAAGAAGCCACATCCAGACTTGTAGGAAGGGTGGAGACACAAGAAGGGCTGGCCTCGCTCCCACGGCAGTTGCTGAGGTTCCTGAGGGATACCTCAGCTGTGGGGGTGGCTCCCACCTGAGACATGTGGGGCTTAAATCCCAGGCTGGGTTCTCCAGCCCAGAGCATCAGAGCTGGGAAGAGGCATCCACATAGAATCAGGCTGTGAAAAGCAGTGGGGTTTCTTTAGGCCAAGGAGAGACGGAATCCACTGGACACACAGGCACCCTCTTAAGGGCCAACACACAAAACTTAATTTGCAGCCACTCACCCTGGGCCTCTGGGCTCTGGAGACCCCACCTGCCTGACTACTATGGGCTTTGCCTTGCAGAGGTCAGGGAAGAATTTGGGAAAGACTCAGTCAAGTGGCTCTGGGATGGGGACCACACCCACCACCTTCCCTGAAGCCTGAATGGCACCTCCCCTTCATGGGAGATCCACTGTCCCCATCCACCCAAATCTACCAGAGGCTTTTAGTGACTGAGCCTAACAGTCAGCCAATAGGTGGAAGCAGGCAGAAGTGGATCCCAGGCTGCCTTGGGATATTTGCTGACCTGCCCTTGGGCCTGATTCTGGTAAAAGCCAACCTTGGAGCACAGTTTGGTCCTTCTGGTGCATACTCAAGCCCAGCAGAGGCAGTCACAACCTGTGGATCACTTGTAGCTTCAAACAGGTTACTGAGGGCCAGGCACAGAGAGCATCTGATATTGACCTACACCAGTGTCCCTCCCAAGAGGACCAGGACCAACATACCTAGTGACCAGCTTCAGACAACATTGGAGTAGGATCCAATAAAATTCACAAACAGGATATCCAAAGGGAGATTGCAACAGACACTAAACGCTGCTGAGGCAAATTCTGCTTTTATCTTTTTTCTCTTCTTTTTCTTTCTTTTATATATTTTTAAATATGTTTTTTATTTTTTTTATATTTTATTTTACTTTATTTATTATTTTTTATTTTTTTGGTCAACACCTGCACAGCAGCTCATATGCCATGGTCATGGTTGAGCCTCACAGTCAGCAAGGCTGAGGGTTGATCCCATGCACAAACAGGCCAACAGCATTCAAGACTCAATTACAACAGGAGGGCCCTAACCCATACAAATTTCATTCCTAGAGCACCTAGCTCAGGATATCAAGGAGAGTGCACCACTCAGTGCCACAGGACTCCTACACATAGGCGACCTAACAAAGACTGGGAGTCACAGCAGATCTATTTAATACATAGAAACAAACACAAAGAAATAGCCAAAATGGGGAGTCAAAGAAACAGACCCCAAATGAAAGAAAAAGAAGAATCTCCAGAAAAAGAGCTAAATGAAATGGAGGCAAGCAGTTTATAAAACATTGAGTTCAAAGTAATGGTAATAAAGATGCTCAAGGAACTTAGAACTGTAACAGCATGAATAAGGACATAGAAACCATGAAAAAGAATCAGTTGGAAATGAAGAATACCATATCTGACATCAAGAATACTCTGAAAGGAATAAAAAGTAAGTTGAATGAAGCAGATGATTGAATCAATGATTTGGAAGACAAGGTAGAAGAAACACACAGTCAGAGAAGAAAAAAAAAGAATTAAAATGAATAAGGATAGTTTAAGAGAGCTTTGGGACAATACAAAGTATAACAACATCTGCATCATAGAGATACCAGAAGGAGAAGAGAGAGAGCAAGGGATCAAGAACCTATTTGAAGAAATAATGACTGAAATCGTCCCAAACCTTGTGGAGGAAAAGGACACATAAGTCTAGGAATTGCAGAGTCCCAAACAAGGTGAACCCGAAGAGGCCCACACCAAAACATTTTATAATAAAAATGACAAAGATTAAAGACAAAGAGAATTAAAAGCAGTAAGAAAAAAGCAGTTAATTATCTACAAGGGAGTTCCCTAAGACTGTCCACAGATTTATCAACCAGAAATATTTCATGCCAGAAGGGATTGGCATGAAATATTCAAAGTGATAAAAAGAAACGACCTGCAACCAATACTACTTTACCCAGCATGGATATCATTTAAAATTAAAGGAGAAATAAGACCTTCCCAGAAAATAAAAAGGTAGAGGAATTTGTTACCACCAAATCAGTATTACAAGAAATGTTAAAGGGCTTGCTTGCAGGAGGAAGAGGAGGTGGAGGAAGGGGAGGAGAAGGAAGAGAAAGAGGAGGAGGAGGAGGAGGAGGAGGAGGAGGAGGAGGAGGAGGAGGAGGAGGAGGAGGAGAAAAAACAGTTAAAAGAATAAAATGGAAATTAATACATACCTATTAATAATCACTTTAAATGTAAATGACTTAAATGCTCCAATCAGAAGACATAGGGTAGCTGCATGGATACACATAGACTAAAAGTAAAGGGATGTAAAAAGATATTTCTTGCAAATGGAAATGAAAAAAAAAAAAAAAGAAAAGTTGGGGTAGCAATAATTATATCTGAAAAAATGGACTGTGAAACAAAGGCTATAGTAAGAGATAATGAAGGACACTACATAATGATAAAAGGAGCAATCAAACAAGAGAATATAACTCTGGTAAACATTTATGTGCCAAACATTGGAACACCTCAATATGTAAATCAAATCTTGATGGGCATATATAGAGAGATTGACAGTAATGCAGTCATAGTAGGGGATTTTAACACCCCATTGACACCAATGGATAGACCTTCCAGACAGAAAATCAACAAGGAAACAATAGTCTTAAATGACACACTAGATCAGATGGATTTAATTGATATCTTTAGAGAATTGCACCCCAAAGCAGTAGAATATACATTCTTTTTATGTGCACATGAAACATTTTCTAGGATAGACCACAAGTTAGGACACCAAACAAGTCTCAATAAATTGAAGAAGATTGAAATATCAAGCATCTTCTCTGACCATAATGACATAAAACTAGAAATCAAGCACAGAAATAAAATCCTGAAAAACACACAAAGTCATGGAGGCTAAATAAGATATTACTAAACAATGAATTGGTTAGCGATGAGATCAAAGAAGAAAGTTACCTTAAAACAAATGAGAATGAGAACAAAACAACCCAAAATCTATGGGACACAGCGAAAGCACTTCTAAGAGGGAAATTCATAGCATTACAGGTCTACCTCAGGAAACATAAAAAAA
Organism: Tadarida brasiliensis; assembly: GCA_030848825.1. Taxonomy (NCBI): domain Eukaryota; kingdom Metazoa; phylum Chordata; class Mammalia; order Chiroptera; family Molossidae; genus Tadarida; species Tadarida brasiliensis. Next base: position 34,907,385 of record CM061261.1, on the reverse strand, counting down.
CTCAAATGAACAATCTAACTTTACACTTAAGGGAACTGGAAAACAGCAACAACAAACAAAGCCTAAAGAGACTAGAAGGAAGGAAATAATAAAGATCAGAGCAGAAATAAACAAAATAGAGTCTATAAAGACAGTAGTAAAACAGATCAGTGAATCCAAGAGCTGGTTCTTGAAAAATAAACAAGATTGACCAACCTTTAGCCAGACTCATCAGGAAAAAGAGAGAGGACCCAAGTAAATAAAATAAAAAATGAGAGAGAAGCAGTAACAACTGACACCTATGAAATACAAAGTATTGTAAGAAATATTATGAACAACTATATGGCAACAAATTGGACAATCTGGAAGAAATGGGTAAATTCCTAGAGGCATACAATCCTTCAAAACTGAATCAAGAAGAATCAGATAATCAGAATAGAGAGATTACAACTAGTGAAATTGAAGCAGTTATCAAAAATCTCTCAACAAATAAAAGTCCTGGATCAGATGGCTTCACAAGTGAATTTTACCAGTCATTCCAAGAGAATTAACACCTATCCTTCTCAAATTATTCCAAAAAATTCAAGAGGAGAGAAAGCTCCCAAGCTCATTTTATAAGGCCAGCATTACCCTAATTCCAAAACAAGATGAAGATACTACAAAGAAAGTTATAGGCCAATATCTTTGATGACTATATCTGCTAAAATCCTCAATAAAATATTAGCAAACTAGATCCAGCAATACATTTAAAAGGTCATACACCATGATCAAGTGGGACTTATTCCGGGGATGCAAGGTTGGTACAATATGTGCAAATCAATAAACGTGATACACCACATAAACAAAATGAAAGTTAAAAACCACATGATCATATCAATAGGTGCAGAAAAAACATTTGATAAAATCCAGCACCCATTTATGATAAAAACTCTCAGCAAAGTGGGAATAGAGGGAACATACCTCAATGTGATAAAGTCCATATATGACAAACCCATAGCCAACATCAGACTCAGTGGGCAAAAACTACAAGTGTTTCCCTTAAGATCAGGAACAAGACAGGGATGTCTGCTCTTACCAGTCTCATTCAACATTGTACTGGAAGTCCTGGCCATAGCAGTCAGACAAGAAGATGAAATAAGGCATCCAAATTGGAATGGAGGAAGTAAAACTGTCATTATTCACAGATGACATGATATTGTGTATAGGAAAGCCTAAAGACTCCACCAAAAAGCTACCAGATCTAATAAACAAAATCGACAAAGTAGCAGGATATAAAATTAATATTCAGAAATTGGTGGTATTTCTAGACACCAATAATGAGCTATGAGAAAGGGAATCTAAGAAAACAAGTCCATGTACTGTTGCAACAACAAAAATAATTTAACCAAGGATGTAAAAGACCTGTATTTGTAAAGCTATAGGACACTGAAGAAAGAAACTGAGGAAGATACAAATAAGTGCAAGCATATACCATGCCCATGGATTAGAAGAATTAACATCGTTAAAATGTCCCTACTACCCAAATCAATCTATAGATTCAACGCATTTCCTATTAAAATACCAATGGCATATTTCACATATCTAGAACAAATATTCCAAAATTGTATGTGGAACCAAAAAAGACCTCAAGTAGCATCAGCAAACTGGAAAAGAAGAACAAAGTTGGAGGGATCACAATACTAGATATTAAGTTATACTATGAAGCCTTTGTAATCAAAACAGCCTGGTACTGGCATAAGAACAGGCATATAGGTCAATGGAACAGAACAGAGATCCCAGAAATCAACCTATATCTATATGGTCAAGTAATATTTGACAAAGAAGCTAAGAGTATACAATGGAGTAAAGACAGTCTGTTCAATAAATGGTGTTGGGAAAATTGGACAAGTACATGCAAAAAATCGGAACTAGACCACCAGCTTACACCATACAAAAGAATAAATTAAAAATATATAAGATACTTAAACATATGTCACAAAACCATAAAAATCCTAGAAGAAAACATAGGCAGTAAATTCTCCGACATCTCTCGTAGCAATATTTTTACTGATATATCTCTTAGGGCAAGGGAAACAAGGAAAAATAAACAAACGAGACTACATCAGACTAAAAAGCTGCACAGCAAAATAAACCATCAACAAAATGAAAAGGGAAACCACTATATGAGAGAATATATTCTTCAATGATACATCTGATAAGGTGTTAATTTTGAAAATATATAAAGAAGTCATACAATTCAACACCAGGAAGATAGACAATTCAATTAAAAAATGGGCAAAGGACCTGAATAGACACTTCTCCAAAGAGGACATACAGATGGCCAAGAGACATATGAAAAAATGCTCAACATCACTAATAATCAGAGAGATGTAAATTAAAACCACAATGAGATATCACCTCACACCTGCCAGAATGGCTACCATTGATAAATCAACCAACAAACAAGTGCTGGCGAGGATGTGGGGAAAAGTAAACCCTGGTGCACTGTTGGTAGGAATGCACACTAGTGCAACTACTGTAGAAAACAGTATGGAGTTTTCTCAAAAAATAAAAAATGGAGCTGCCTTTTGATCCAACAGTACCACTTCTGGGAATATATTCAAGGAATCCCAAAACACCAGTTGGAACGAATATATGTTCCCTTATGTTCATAGCAGCATTACTTACAATAGCTAAGATCTGGAAACTGCCCAAGTGCCCATCAGTGAGCTGATAAAAAAATTTGTGGTACATTTGCACAATGGAGTATTACATGGCTGTAAAAAAAGAACATTTTATCCTTTGAGACAGCATAGATGAACCTGGAGATTATATGCTAAGCAAAATAAGCCAGTCATAGAAAGGCAAATACCATATGATCTCACTTATATGTGGAATCTAATGCACAAAATAAACTGATGAACAAAATAGAACCAGAGGCATGGATATATGGAATGGACTGAAAACTGTCAGAGGAGTGGGGAGAGGCGGGGGGGACAGGATGAAAGAAGGTGAAGGGTTTAGCCAAAGAATGTATATGCATATGCATAACCCAGAGACACAGACAACAGTGTGGTGATGGCCAGAGGGAAGGGAGGTGTGAGGGGCTGAGTGGAGGAGGGCAATTGCAGGGCAGAGGGGTGGGGGTGGATGGCGATATCTGTATTAGTGTCAATAAAAATAAAGTAAAAAAAAATGTAATATATTTGTAGATTATAAAGGATAATAATAAAATGAACACCTGTGGACCTGCCACTCAGCTTAAGAAATTGCCCATTACCTATATCTTTGAAGCCCCCATGTGGGCCTGTCTGAACTTAAATGGTATATCCTATGATTTCTTCTGTGAAAGTTTTTGCAGTTTCTTACATAATTAACTAAAAGGATAATGAGTTCTTTTATCATTTTAGACTTAGCTCTATCAAATCAAGTTGTTCTTCAGTTGCTGATTAGAACTTAAATGTGGTACCCCCCCCTTTCAGAAAAGGGAAAGTTCTTTATCAAGTACTATTTTTGTCACAGTTACCAAAATTAGCTATAGTTTAAAAAAATATATGTTAGATTGAATTGATGCTTCCCAGAACATTAGAGAGATAAAATGTTATTTTTACTGTAGGTTAAAGTTCCAAACTGTCTTTTGGTTTTACTGGCATTAAAAATTTGGCGAGCATGTATAAACACATACACTTCAAAGGAGCTTCATTCTTGGGACCCCGGCATTATCATTTATTTCCATTTCACCACACATGCCACTATGAGCACTTGTGATTAGGCTTCTGCTGGGCTCACAGAATCATAAAAATAATCCTCAAAGAGAAGGCAAATTAGCTATTAAGATGGTGAGAAAAGAGGTACTTATGGATGTTAATAATTTGATGTTAATAACTTGTCTTAAAAATACAACTAAAACTTTGTTCTGTAAGAGGTTTCAGTGTTGTGCTTGGAAGCTTATTTCTTTAGTGCTCCAGCAATGTTTTGGGATTGTTAAATTTCCACTCTAGCCTTAAGAGATAGGCCGGCATTTTGGTTCTTATTTAAGGATCAGATGGAAAGAAGCAAATTAAGTAATTTATTCTTAGAGGCAGAGTGAATAAGGCAGACATGACATTTCAACTTTTCAACTGTTGAGTTGGATTAATATGTTGTAGTAGTGCTCTGATTTATATAATTGAGAATTAATTTGGGGGTGTTTTTTACATTTTATTTTTTAATTACAGTTTGCATTCAGCAGTATTTTATATTAGCTTCAGATGTACAACATAGTGGTTAGACAATCACATATTTTACAGTGTTTTCCCCGATATTTCAGGTACTCAACTAACACTGTACAGAGTTGTTATAATATTGTTGACTATATTCCCTATGCTGTACTTTACAATCCTATGACTGTTTTGTAGCTACAGATTAGTACTTTTAGTTTTCATTTTTAAAACACTAAGATGTTGATTACAAGTAGCTATAATCTGCTTTGCTTGCTTTAAAACATAGCTTTTCTTCCCTTAAATATCACTAATATACTTTTTACAATTGCAAATAGATTTTCGTCTGTAATTTTCTTCTCCATCATGAGAAGTATAATTCTAGCTATAATCTAACCATGTAGCTTTTTTGGCCACAAAGTTTTCCATTTGAAATAAAAAACACAAAGATTTATGAATAGAATTCTAGTGATTAAGTAATTCGTATTACTCTGGTTCTCCTTAAACTCTCAGAAAAACATTTTGACAAATTTTATAGTCAATTTTCATCTGCTCAAACAGTAATAAATCCTAAAAAAATATTTGTTGAATGAATGAAATCATGTTTCAATAAAATTTGTTTTACTGAATGCTTTTCTTTTCAGCAGAGAACTTCCAAACCCCAGCTGGTGGCCCCTATTTCCGGCAGTTTTTAATACAATAAAATGATAAAACAGGAAGAGAATAGAAATGGCCTTCGGGGCTTGTGTTACTATTTGACCCACATCCCTCTCTTCCTTTTCAGTCAGCATCCTTCTTCAATCTTGAACAAATCAGAATGAGTCTTGGAAATAGAAGATAATTATTTTCTTGGCTTAGTATGACTGGGGTTCTTATAGAATTCCATCCCCAACCCTCCCAAAACAGTTCAGTGGCGAACATTTTTCGGGGAAGCAAGCTAACTCGGAGCTTCTTCTTGGCCATAATGGGACATGTATTATATGAGTCTTAAGGATTCTGTCAGGACAGTAAAGCATCCTTGTATGAACCCCCTGTTGGATTCTAAAGAACCTAACAGCCACGGGGAAAATAATCTACAGAGATAAGAGGAGGCTGTTCTATTTACAGGTACTCATTCTTCTCATTTTAAAAATAAATTCTATTCAATAAGGAGTAAAACACCATGCAAGATGTCCTTAAGCCATTCGACCTAAGGCTAGGGAGCAGCAGCTGACTTGGCAACTGTCCAGCCCAAGACAGTTATGATTTTAGAGACTTATTTTCCTTGCAAGAAACTCTGGGATATGAAGCCAGGCAGGGAGTTTTTTTTTTTTTTTTTTTTTTTTAATTCTTACAGGAGGACATGCTTAGAGAGAGGGAAGGGAGAGAGAGGGAGTAAAACATCGATTGGTTGCCTTCTGTACATGCCCCGACTGGGGATCGAACCCGTAACCCAGAGATGTGCCCTGACCAGGTATCAAACTGGCAACCTTTTGGTGCACAGTGTGATGCTCAACCAGCTAAGCCACCTGCTGGGCCAGGCAGAAAGGTTTTAAATGGGGCGCGAGCCAGTGCAGCTGGTGAGAAAAGAGAAACCATTTGGATAGTAAAAAACTTGCTTGCAGTGCTGGTAGGGAAACATTGTTTGACTTAATTTAAACAGGATGACATGTGAATTATTTTTAAGAGAGAAGTATCATAGGGGAAGCATCATACAAGGGACAGCTTATCAGCTTATTAACCAGTGAAGGTGGTGATTTAAATGTCAGTAGGAGGCAAAGCTTCCGTCAGATGAGAGGCTCTCATGTGGTGGAGGGGACACGAAAACGGAAGTAGAACTGTTCTTGGCATTATACCCATAGGTGGGTTCATTTGTCACAAAGCATTACGTACAACTTTCCAGAGGGCTGCCCTCTGAGATTATATACAGATCCCCCGAATGTCCCTGGAGTGTCATTAACCTGCCGTTCTTGAGGAGCACACACGCAGCACATCCTCTGACCCATTCTCTAGCACTGAGACAGGATCAGCCGTGGTGACCTTTCTTCACATCACGCTTGTGTGAACCCATGTGCTGTGAAGTCACTTGGTGGAGATGAATCCTGCCATATCCCTATGTCCATCTCCACATGTAAAACCCACTCAGGAAATTACTTTAGCATGGCTTTGGTGTTCTTAGTATTTCCTAATGGACATCTTTTCAGGGTCTGGGCATTTCCAGTAGCCTCACAATCAGTAGTTGAAGTGTAAACAGTCTTCAGCCCACTACCAAAGAACATGGTTATTACCGAAAGTCCAGGAGCTTTTCTAAGTGGAAATATGCTTCCGCTTGACCACACCAAAGGCTATAATGGAGAGCACTTTCATAGGTCAGACAAGTCACTCCAGGCCTCTCACTTATCCTGCATGGTGCTTGAGTTCATGACCCCCTGTAAGTAATAATTACATATGGAAAAATTTTGATACTATGATGTAGCACCTGCCCAGTTTGCTGTACTGTTATTAGAATTATTTATTATTTTTTTTATCCTCACCCGAGGACAATTTTGCATTTATCTTCAGATAGAGTGGGAGGGAGAGAGGGAGGAAGAGAGAGAGAGAAACATCGATGTGAAAGAGACACATCAAGTGGTTGCCACCCACACAACCCCAACCAGGGCCGGGGACAAACTGCAACCGAGGTACGTGCCCTTAGCGGGAACCCAACCCGGGACTCTCTGGTCTGCGGGCCGACGCTCTAACCGCTGAGCCAAATCGGCCAGGGCATTAGAATTATTTTTAACACTGTTGCTATAAACTTTAATTTTTGGTGTTTGGAACAATTTCTAAAATCAAGAAACAAATTATAGACTTCTAGACATCACTGATAGTAAGAAATGCTACTCTTTTGCTGAAATATTAATTTTTTCTCTATGCAATTATATTTGAGCAAACTTTGTTATACTCTTTGCTGGATTTTAATGATAAATCAGGACTTAATTAAACAGTTTTGGAAGTTTTTATGAGATAAACTTTACCCTTGAGGCAAATAAATGTGTTCTACTCATTTATAAAAACATATAAAGGTTTTGACTTTTTAAATTTCTAATGGAAATAAACATGTGCTTTGTTTGTTTTGATTCCTCTTTCAATATAACAGGTTTTGCTCTAAATATATGTGCTTAGTGTAAATTTAAGTAGGGACTTTCATGGCCCCTCATGAGATTTGATCATGTTTTAGTCATGGGACATGAAACAGCTTGAAAGCACCAGGTCAGTTTCACATCATAATAAAGCATTCGCATGAAGGACAATTAAAAATATATGTGGGGGACTCTGGTCACAGCCTGTGGCTAGGAAGGGAGACCGACGTGGCACCTGAGGGGAGCGGGGCCGCAGTGGTGGTGCTGGGAAGATGTCAGGCAAGGACAAGTAGAGGAGCAAACTATTGACAAGGACCGAGTACTTCGGTCTTTGGTAGAAGCATCGTGTTCGGGCGTGTCAGTACTGAGCCTGTGTGAGAAAGGTGATGCCATAATTATGGAAGAAACAGGGAACGTTTTCAAGAAAGAAAAAGAAATGAAGAAAAGTTTTGCCTTTCCCACCAGCGTTTCAGTAAATAACTGTGTATGTCACTTCTCCCCTTCAAAGAGGGACCAGGACCAGGACTGTATTCTCAAGTAAGGTGACTTGGTAAAAATTGACTTTAGGGTCCATGTGGATGGCTTCATCACTAGTGTGGCTGACGCTTCTGTGATTGATGTACCTCAGGGGACCCCAGTAACAGGGAGAAATGCAGATGTCATTAAGGCAGCTCACCTTGGTGCTGAAGCTGCCTGACACATGGTCAAACCTGGAAACCACACACAGGTGACAGAATCCTGAAACAGAGTTGCCCACTCATTTAATTGCACGCCAGTAGAAGGTATGCTGCATACCAATTGAAGCAGCATGTCATTGATGGACAGAAAACCATTTTCCAGAATCCCACAGACCAGCAGAAGGACCACGAAAAAGCTGAATTTGAGGTACACGGAGTGTATGCTGTGGATGTTCTCGTTGGCTGAGGAGAGAGCAAGGCCAAGGATGAAGAACAAAGACCACCGTTTACAAATGAGATCCTTCTAAACAATGCAGCCTGAAAATGAAAACTTGACGTGCCTTCTTCAGTGAGGCTGAAAGGCGTTTTGATGCCATGCTGTTTACCTGAAGAGCGTTTGCAGATGAGAAGACATCCTGGGTGGGTGTGGTGGAGTGTGCCAAACATGAACTGTTGCGACCATTTAATGTTCCCTGTGAGGAGAGTGAATTTGTTGCCCAGTTTAAATTTGTGGTTCTGCTCATGCCCAGTGGTCCATGCTGATAACCAGTGGTCCCTTTGAGCCTGACCTTTACAAATCTGAGGTAAAGGTCCAGGATGCAGAGCTTATGGCCCTCCTCCAGAGTTCTGCAAGTGAGAAAACCCAAAAAGAGGGAAAGAAAAGAAGGCCTCCAAGACTGCAGAGATGCCGCTAGTGGGGAAACGTTAGAAGAGAATGAAGCTGGGGACTGAGGTGGGTTCCATATCTCCAGCTTGCTTGCTGCTCCTGCCTTATCCCCTTCCCGCTACACCCCAGGCTCTATGAAGTGCATTTCTTCTTCTCCATCCAGGATCGCCAGCAGAGTGGGCTCTCCCTGCCCCCACCCCAGTCCCCCAACCCAACCCCCTTCCAACAACAGCCAGCTCCAACTGACTCTGCTCTTGGGAAGCCAGGCTACCCAGCCACCAACGATTACTTTAAATAGAAAAGAGAAATTGAATAATAAAATCAGGAGTTAAAAAAATGCTAATATCCCATTACCATTATATCAATTTCAGTAATTCAGAATATCATAATCTAAATAAGGAAGAAATGAATTCTTCATAGATAATATAGATTAACAGGGTAATTGAGATTCCTAGGGGTATTTAAAAAAAAAAACCAACATGAATGAAAACAGAACAAAAGTCAGAAGTTTCAGAAGGGATAGTTTTTCAGTTGTAAAGAAAAACAGGTTGCTCTCCACTGAGCTTTCTGAATAAACCAGTTCTCTTTGTAGTAGCAGCCACTCATGCCAGTTCCTAAGATATTTTTCCAGAGAGAGATCTCATGTATTTGTAAACATGGTTATCTATGGTGCCCTTTTATTTCCTTTCACAAAAATGGCCACACATCGCTATATATCATTCTCCACCTTGCCTTTTATTTTAGATAAACTACGTATCTTGCAAATTAGTGGTTTTTCAAACTGAAGTTATATTAATGAGATGTAAAGTCAATTTAATGAGTCACAAGCATAATCTTTTCAATACAGTGGGTAGAATATAAAGAACTTGGTAGAATAGACCAATGCAATGCTCATTGAATGGTATTATTGTATGAAATTTCAGTTGTAAAGAAATGTATGAGTAAGTGAAAATATGTGGGGCTTTTTGGTTTGTTTTCTTTTAATATGTTTTTTATTAATTTATTTGCGTTACAGATGTTTCTCACTTTCCCCTCTAGACACACCCTCCTCCCAATCCCCTCCATGCATAGACGTCCTTTGGCTTATCTCATCCCTCCCCCCCCCCCCCAGCTCCCCTCCTCTGAGGTTTGTCAGTCTGAACCGTACTCCTTTCAATGTCTCTGGGTCTATTTTGTTTACCTGCTTATTTTGTTCATTATATTCCACAAATAAGTGAGATCATATGGTATTTGTCTTTCTCTGATTGGCTTATTTCGCTTAGCATAATACTCTCCAGGTCTCTCCATGTCGTCTCAATAGATACGAGATCTTTCTTTCTTATAGCTGCATAGTGTTCCATTGTGTAAATGTACCATAGCTTTTTTATCCACTCATCTATTGATGGCACTTGGGCTGTTTCCAGGTCTTAGCAATTATAAATAGAGCAGCTATGAGCATAGGGCTACATATATTCTTTCTGATTGGTGTTTCAGGCTTCTTAAGATAAAGTCCTAGAAGTGGGATCACTGGGTCAAATGGCAGTTCAATTTTTAATTTTTTGAGGAAACAGCATATTGTTTTCCACAGTGGCTGCACCAGTCTGCATTCCCACCAGCAGTGTACTAGAGTCCCCTTTTCTCCACACCCTTGCCAAAACTTGTTGTTTGATGATTTGTTGATGGCAGCCATTCTGGCAGGTGTGAGGTGATACCTCATAGTTGTTTTAATTTGCAACTCTCTGGTGATTAGTGATGTTGAGCAGTTTGTCATATGTCTCTTGGCCTTTGTATGTCCTGTTTGGAGAGATGTCTATTTAGGTCCTCTGCCCATTTTTAAATTGGGTTCTTTGTCTTCCCTTTGTTGAGTTGTATGAGTACTCTATATGTTTTGGAAATTAACCCCTTATCTGATGTATTGTTGGCAATTATGCTCTTCCTTGTGGTGGGTTCCCTTTCCATTTTGATGGTTGTTTCTTTTACTGTGCAGAAGCTTTTTAGTTTGATGTAGTACCATGTATTCATTTTTTCCTTTGTTTCTCTTGCCTTAGGCGTTGTACCAGTGAAAATTTTGCTGCCTGTGATGTCTGAAATTTTGTTGCCTACATATTCTTCTAGGATTTTTATGGATTCACGGGTCACATTTAAGTCTTTTATCCGTTTTGAGTTTACTCTTGTGTATGGTGTAAGTTGATCTAGTTTCATTTTTTTGCATGTAGCTGTCCAATTTTCCCAACACCGTTTATTAAAGAGGCTGTCTTGACTCCATTGCATGCTCTTGCCACCTTTATCATATATTAATTGAACATAATGTCTTGGGTCAATTTCTGGGTTCTCTGTTCTGTTCCACTGATCTATCTGCCTGTTCTTGTGCCAGTACTAGACTGTTTGATTACAATGGCTTTGTAGTATAACCTGATATCCGCTATTGTGATCCCTCCTACTTTGTTGTTCTTTTTCAAGATTGCTGTGGCTATTTGGAGTTTTTTTAGTTCCATATAAACTTTTGAAGTATTTGTATTTGTTCTAGTCCTCTGAAATATGTCGTTGGTATTTTAATGGAGATTGCATTGAATCTATAGATTGCTTTGGGTAGTATGGACATTTTAATGATGTTAATTCTTCCAATCCGTGGACAAGGTATATGCTTTCACTTTTTTATATCTTCTTCTATTTCTTTTTTCAATGTCCTGTAGTTTTCTGCAAATAGGTCCTTTACTTCTTTGGTTAAGTTTTTTCCTAGGCATCTTAATTTTTGGCTGCAATAGTAAATGGGATTGTTTTTTTTGTTTGTTTGTTTTTTAATCCTCAGCGGAGGACATTTTTGCATTTATCTTAAGATAGAGCGGGAGGGAGAGAGGAGAGAAAGAGAGAGAGAAACATCGATGTGAGAGAGACACATCAACTGGTCGCCACCTACACGACCCCAGCTGGGATGGGGACAAACTGCAACCGAGGTACGTATCCTTAGCGGAATCTGAACCCTGGAGTCTCTGGTCTGCAGGCTGATGCTCTAACCGCTGAGCCAAACTGGCCAGGGCGAGATTTTTTGTTTGTTTTTTTAGTTTCTCTTTCCGTGAGTTCATTGTTGGTATATAAGAATGCCATCGATTTCCTGATGTTAATTTTGTATCCTGCCAATTTGCCAAATTGGTTTATTAAATCTAGTAGATTTTTGATGGAATCTTCAGGGTTTTCTGTGTACAATAATATTATGTCATCTGCAAATAATGAGAGTTTTCACTTCTTCCTTTCCAATTTGCATCCCTTTTATTTATTTATTTTTTTCATGTCTGATTGCTGTGGCTAAGATTTCCAGTACTATGTTAAATAAGAGTGGTGAAAGTGGGGATCCCTGTCTTGTTCCTGTTCTCAAAGGAAATGCTTTTAGTTTTTGCCCATTGAGTATGATGTTGGCTGTAGATTTTTCATATATGGCCTTTATTATATCAAGATATGATCTCTCTATTCCCACATTGCCGAGCATTTTTATCAGAAATGGGTGCTGGATTTTGTTAAATGCTTTTTCAGCATCCGTTGATATGATCATATGGTTTTTATCTTTCATTTTGTTTATATGGTGTATCACATTTATTGATTTGTGAATATTGTACCAGCCTTGCATCCCTGGGATGAATCCCACTTGGTCATGGTGAATACTTTTTTTAATGAATTCCTGGATCCAATTTGCTAATATTTTGTTAAGGATTTTGGCATCTATGTTCATCAGGGATATTGGGGGCTGTTGTTTTCTTTCTTTGTGGTGTCTTTATTTGGTTTTGGAATTAGAATTATGCTGGCTTCATAAAACGAGTTTGGAAGTCTTCCTCCTTCTTGAATTTTTTGGAATAGTTTAAGGAGAATGGGTGTTAGTTTTTCTTTGAATGTTCGGTAAAACTCCCCCGTGAAGCCGTCCGGGCCCGGGCTTTTGTTTGCTGGGAGATTGTTGATTGCATTTCGATTCCTTAGTTGTTACTGGTCTGTTCAAGTTTTCTATCTCTTCCTGATTCAGTTTTGGGAGACTATGTGTTTCTAGAAATTTGTCCATTTCACTTAGATTGTTGAATTTTTTGCCATATAAATGTTCATAGTATTTGTTAATGATCCTTTGTATTTCTGTGGTGTCAGTTGTTACTTCTTCTCTATTTTTTCTGATTTTGTTTATTTGGGTTCTCTCTCTTTGTTTCTTGGTGAGTCTAGCTAAGGGTTCATCAATCTTGTTCATCTTTTCAAAAATCCAGGTCATTGTTTCATTGATCTTTTGAATTATTTTTAGTTTCTATGCCATTTATTTCTGCTCTGATCTTTACTATTTCTTTCCTTCTACTTCCTCTGAGTTTTTTGTTTTGTTTGCTTTCTAGTTCTTTAAGTTGTGAGGTTAAATAGTCAATTAGAAATTTTTCTTGTTTCTTGATGTAGGCCTGTAGTGCTGTGAACTTCCCTCATAGGACTGCTTTTGCTGCGTCCCATAGATTTTGTGTTGTTGATTGTTCATTTTCATTGGCTTCCAGGAATTTTTAAATTTCTTCTTGATCTCTTTGGTAACCCATTCATTATTTTAATAACATGCCATTTAGCCTCCATGTGTTTGAATGTTTTTGGATGTGTTTGTTGTAATTGATTTCTAGTTTCATGGCATTGTGATCTGAGAAGATGCTTGATATGATTTCAATCTTCTTGAACTTATAGAGACTTAGTTTGTGTCCTAACATGTGGCCAATCTTTAAGAATGTCCCATGTGCACTTGAAAAGAGTGTGAATTCCTCAGTTTTGGGGTGTAATTCTCTGTATATCTATTAAATCCATTTGATCTAGTGTATCATTTAGAGTCTCTGTATCCTTGTTAATTTTTTGTCTAGATGATCTGTTTGGTGATGTCAGCAGGGTGTTGAAGTCCCCTGTTATGATTGTATTGCTGTCAATTTTTCCTTTGAAGTCCTCCAGAAGTTTTTTAAATATATTTTGGTACTCCTATATTGGGTGCATATATGTTTACCAAGGTTATATCTTCCTGTTGGATAGATCCTTTCAATATTATGTAGTGGCCTTCTTTGTCCCTAGTTACGGCGTTCATTTTGAAGTCTATATTATTGGAAGCGAGTATTCCTACCCCAGCTCTTTTTTCCTATCCCTTCACTTTCAAACTATGTGAGTCTTTTGTTGTGAGGTGCATCTCTTGTAAACAACATATATATGAGTCATGCTTTCTTATCCAATCAGCTACTCTGTGTCTTTTGATCAGAGCATTTAGTCCATTTACATTTAAGGTTATTATTAATGTGTACTCATTTATTGCCATTTTTGTTTATTGTGGTTATATCTTTCTTCCTATTTCTTCTACTAATTACAGCAGTCCTTTTAGCATTTCTTGCCATGCTGATTTGGTGCTAATATATTCCATTAGCCTTTTTTTGTCTGGGAAGCTCCTTATTTCACCTTTTTTTTTTTTTGAATGATAGCCTTGCTGGATAGAGTAGTCTTGGATTCAGATCCTTGTGTTTCATTCCTTTGATTACTTCATGCCATTCCCTTTTCTGGCTTGTAGTGTTTCTGTTGAGAAGTCAGCTGATAGCTTTATGGGGGTTCCTTTGTAGGTAACCTGTTGCTTATCTCTTGCTGCCTTTAGGATTCTCTCTTTGTTTTTAAATCTTGGCATTTTAATTGTTATGTGTCTTGGTGTGTGCCTGTTTGGGTTCTTCTTACTTGGGGCTCTCTGTGCTTCTTGAACTTGTATGCCTTTTGTCTTTACCAAGTTAGGGAAGTTTTCTGTCACTATTTCTTCAAATATATTCTTTAACCCTTGCTCATTTTTTTTTCTTCTTTTGGAACTCCTATGATGCGGATATTGTTATGTTTCATATTGTCCCACAGTTCTCTTAAGCTGTCTTCCTGTTTTTAATTGCATTTTTTCTTTTTGATTCTCTGATTGGGTGACTTTTTTTCCACTCTGTCTTCTAATTCGCTGATTCAATCCTTGGCTTCTTCTACTCTGCTGGATATTCCTTCCAATGTGTTCTTTATTTCTGCTGTATCATTCTTCATTTCTGATAGGTAGTATTTCATTTCCAGTTGGTTGATTTTAAATGTTTCTATATTTTTACTCATGCTGTTGAGCTTCCTCATTATCATCACTCTGAACTCTACCTCTGATAACTTGCTTAGCTGCATTTCATTTATCTCTTTTTTGGTAGAATTCTCTTGTTCTTTCATTTGGGATTTATTTCTTTGTTTCACCATTTTGGCTGTCTCAGTGGGTTTTGGAGCCTGTCAAATTTTCCCTGTGGGTGTTGAGGTTCCGTTGGTTGTGGCTCCATTTACTGCATTTGAATGAGTGTGGGATGACCTAGGTTAAATACCACTGTCAAGTCTTACTTTCCTGGGTAGATTTGCAAGCCCAAGAAAGGATCAGTTATCCTCTAGCTTTTTTCCTGGAGGCTATTAGTCTCAGTTACTTGATGAGCTTGGGTTTGTAGCCCTCAGATGAATGAAAAATCCCTCAGGTGTAAGAGTATTTCCAGTGGGTGGGACATTTGCTTGCTAGCAGACTCAACGTTAATGAGCCTCAATTTGCATTTATCTGGCCTGGCCTGGGGTGTTAAATTCCTGAGGGAGGAGCTGTTGCTTCTCCCTAGGGCTCTGGGAAGGGGCTATTTGAGTGAGATGGCTACTGTCCTGTGAGGGAGTGATTCAGCAAAAAACTCCCTGTGCCCTCCCTGCTCTCCAAGCTCCCGAGTCTCTTCACACAGTTCCAGTCCAGTCTGCCCTCCTTCTGCCAGAGCCCAAGATGAGTGGCTGTAGCTACTTTAGAGCTCTGTTCCGGCCCTCTGTGCTATGGATCTGGCTTGGGATTTTAACACTGAGAGGGCTGCACACAGCTGAAACAGCTGCTGTTCTTGGGCTCCCAGCCTACCCTCTCGTGCCTCTGCAGTTCCTACCAGGCTCGATTTTGTGTCCTTTTTTTGGTCCCTGGTTATATGTGTCCTCTCCAGCTGCTTTTCTGTTGGTTTTTCCTGACTATTTGTCTTCATTTTAGTTGTAATTCCATTTTGGTCCTGGGAGATGTTCTGTGTAGCTTCTATTCACTCCACCGCCATTTGGAATCTCTTGGTTTGGTTTTTGCTTTATTGTGGCTTGTGGTCAAAAAGTTTGAAAAACACTTAGTGTAGATGGTTCCATATCACCTATGTAGAGCTGCCTCCTTTGTTTTTGATTTTTGCATAGTATTCCATTTTGTAGGGTACAATCGTTGTGCATATGTATTCTCACTGATAGGCAATTATGCTATTTCCAGATTCTTCCGAATTAACATTACTTCAATGAATATCTTTTTAAAGATGTTATTTTATAATTACATATGCATATCTGTAGAATAAATACCTAGAAGTAGAATTGTGAAGTCAAAGGGTATGTCATTTTGGTAACTACAGTCAATCCTTATTATCCATAGATTTTGCATTTATTAATTTTCCTGCTTGCTGAAATTTATTTATAGTCTCAAAATTAGTACTCCCAGCACTTTCACAGTCAATTGTGGGCATGCACAGAGCAGTGAAAAGTTTGAGTCACCTCACATGCACATTCCCAGCTGAGGCAAATGTGGTGATGCACTGCCTTCTCATCTCAGCTCCCATACTGTAACCAAGTGTCCTTTTTATGGTCTGTTTGTGTCACATTTTTCACAGCTTTGTGCTTTTTGTTTAAAATGGCCCCCAAGCATAGTGCTGAATTGATATCTTGTGGTCCTAAGTGCAAGGAGGTTGTGGTGTCTTGTGTAGAAAATGTGCACATGGGATGAGCTTCATTCAGGCAAGAGTTATAGTGTTGTTGACCATGAGTTCAAAGTTTACGAACCAACAATACCGTATATCCAGAAAAAAAGAAGAAAAAGTAGACTGATCTGTATTTTGCTCCAGAAGCTACTAACGTAACATCTATGGTGCATAATGAAGCCTTGGAAAAGCTGGAAATGTAGTTTAAATGGTGGATTTATGAGAAAATGGTCAGTAAAAAGAGCATAGGAACAGCATTGTTGTGAAGCTGAAAGCCAGTGAAATTCATGGGCAGGTAATCCAGGGTCAGGAAAATGTTAAACTCTTCTTGGCTACTGTTTTATTATAAAAGAATACTGCATATATTGCCCAACCAGTGTGGCTCAGTGGTTGAGCGTCGACCCGTGCACCAAGAAGTCACCAGGTTCCATTCCCGGTCAGGGCACATACCCAGGTTGTGGGTCCAGTCCCCAGTGGGAGGCATGCAGGAGGCAGCCAATCGATGTTCTCTCTCATTGATGTTTCTGACTCTCTCCCTTCCTCTCTCTCTAATCAAGAAAGAAAAAAAAAAAGAATACTGCATATAATTAACTACTTATAAGAAATATATATTCAATAAGATGTCTTTAAACAGAAACTCACATAAAATGTTACTTATTGATTGAAAATGGTGTGACCAGAGACTTGCAGGAATCTAACACTGTATTTCTCTTAGGAGCAATAGCTCCATATTTTTTAATTAATTGTTCATGGTGACCTAATAGGGTATAACAACCACAAATTGCAAGAATGTATTTCCACATGGCCATACTCCCACCATCATTATATGAAAGTGCTCGTTTCTTCAACCCCAGACTAAAAGAAAGTTGTTTCAGACCTTTTGTTATCTGATAACCTGATAGTTGAATAATGGTTATCTTGTGGTTTTAATTTGTAGTTCTTTTAGTGTAAGAGAAATATACAACATCTTTTTGTGTTTGAGAGCTATTCATATTTCCTTTTGTTTATATCCTTTTTGCTCTTTCTTTGGTTATTTGTCCCTCTTATTGATTTGTAGCAGATCTTTATATATTAAAAAATTAGTCCTTTTTCTATGCTGTGAAGTACATATATTTCCCTAAGTTTGTCTCTTGACTTTTTTCCCCACATGGCAAAGAAAATACTGTAAACATTTTTTAATGTAGTCAAATTTATTGATCTTGTCTTTTATGACCTCTGGATTTTGTTATTATTTTAAAAGCTTTTCTTTAGAGATATTTAAGAGTTGCATTTGTGTTTGATGTTTTGTGGTCCTTTGGTGTCTGCATGGAATTTAATCCTTTTAATATGTAACACTAATTATAAGTCCTTTTCAAGCTGAGTAAGTTTCACAGTAATAGAACAATGGAAATCATAGGTTTAGGAATCCAAAAGTCCACTTTGAATTCCAGTTTGTTCATGTACTAAAATGACATACACCATGTTAAGTACTTTCTGTGAGCATCAGGTGCCCCATCCAGGCTTTGCTGAGTTCCACAAAAGACGGTGCCTAGCATATGATAGATTCTGAATGTTAGTTCCTCCCTCTCCTGCTTCCCTAAGTCCTCTACTAAGAAATAACTTGTTATATTAATTTAAGACACGCACTAAAATAAATAAAATAGAGTTTCTTTTCAAAAGCATTCTATAATTTAAACTAGACATTTCCTGCTGAGTTCCTTAAGCTGGCTTGAACTAGTTATATACTGAACTGATCACTACCTACTGATTCAAATTGTTGGTATTAGCATAATGTACCTGTTTTTTTGTTGTTGTTGTTTTGGTTTGTGAAAAGAGTGAAGACTGAATTTCTAGACGTTGAGCTACTTTGTTTTAACTTTGTATTTGTAAATACTATTGCATTGTCATTACTCTAGGGAAATTCAGTAAGACTTGGTGCTATTGCTCGATTAGGCAATTTAGAATATCTGAGACCTTGCTCTGGACTTTAAGATTTTTGAAGTTCAAAGGAGATGTGTGAGGAAGAAAAAACATCTGGTGAAGGGAACTTGCTTCATTGCGTGACACTGTTTTCCTGCGCTCTTTAGCAGAGCGTCTGTTTAGCAGGTTGGCAGGTTTGGTAATTCATTAATGATGAGGGAATGAGCCACGTATCTGAGGAACTCAATTTTGTCCCTTATTGCTTCTTCCTTCCCCACATGTCTGGCAAAGCCTTCAGAGTCTAGGATCACTGATCCCACAGTTGTGTCTCAACTCAAACACTTGTCTTCAGGCTTAATTAGCTCAGAGATATAAACAGATGGATGGCCTGGGACCCAGAGGATTTAGTGTTGAGCAATGCAGTTTTATTATCAGGAACTTTTGAAATTTTTGTTGGAGAAGTGCCTCAAAACTTCAAAAAATGCCTTTACAAAAAAAACTTAGAATTTTGAAAGTATGTACTTCAAGGTGACAAAGTTTTGTGTGTATCTCTGTATGTTTATGAATTTATCTTTTTGTAATTTAATTTAGAAGTAACTTAAAACTTACAGAAAAGTTACGAGAATAGTAAAAGGGGCACCCATGATTCCTTTACCAGATTAATCCAGTTTTCATTTCCCCTGTTTGCTTTTCCATCCTTATTCCCTCCTCCCCTTCATCTTTCCTTTAGGCACACAGACACACACACTCGCACGTTTAAACATGTACATTTTTTCCTCAACTATTTGGGACCAAGATGGAGATTTCAAGGGTCTTTACCCCTGGTACTTCAATGTATATTTCTTAAGAACAAGGCCATTCTCCTAAATAATTACATATAGATATAAAAATCATAAAATTTAACACTGATACAACATTATCAAATCCACAGTCCCTTTTTAAACTCCACCAATTGATACTCTGGTTTCTCTTTAGACTGCATAAATCTTTTGCCTTTTTAAAATATATGTTTTTATTGATTTTTTGAAAGTGAGATAGAAACATGGATGTAAGAGAGAAACAGCAATCAGCTGCCTTCTTCACACCCCCCACTGGGGATCGAGCCCGAAACCCGGGCATGTGCCCAGACTGGGAATCAAACCAGGACCTTTCAGTCCATGGGACGATGCTCAATCCACTGAGCTATACCAGCCGGGCAAATCTTTTGCCTTTTAAACTCCATTAATTGTTTCGATA
Source organism: Tadarida brasiliensis (assembly GCA_030848825.1). Taxonomy (NCBI): domain Eukaryota; kingdom Metazoa; phylum Chordata; class Mammalia; order Chiroptera; family Molossidae; genus Tadarida; species Tadarida brasiliensis. Next base: position 34,887,903 of record CM061261.1, on the reverse strand, counting down.
ATGTCCCTTATAATGCCCCCTCCCCCAGTCCAGGATCCAATCCAGGATGACACATTGCATTTACTTGTCATGTATCCTTTGTCTCCCTTAAATGGGAACAGTTTCTCATTAATTGGTGATGTTGGTTTAGATCATTTGGTTAAACTGCAGTTCATCATGTTTCTCCACAGTAAACTTATATTACATTTCCCTCTTTATATTTAATAAGAATTTTGTGGAGAGAGACCTTGAGCCTATGGAAATAGCATGTTCCTCTTCAAGTTTTCACTGACTAGTTTTAACAACCATGGTGGTTTGCTAACTCTATTATTTTCTCTGTTTTTATTAGCTGGCATTCGCTAATAAAAGGAAGAGATTTCTCTTCTCCCTCGTTTACTTATTCATTTATTTTTTTGCATTGGTATGGGCTCGTTGGTTCTTACTATGTTCAGTGGTGATAATTCATTACTGTTATTATTTATTTTGATACTTAGATTGAAACAGATTTGACCCACAGGAGCCCCTTCAGGCTGACCCCTGACCCTTTTGATAACTTCCTTATTTTCTGGCATGAGAAGATGTTCCTGATTCATTTTATATTTTCTCTGCCCCAGCCCTGCAATTGACATTTCTTCAAGGAATCCTGGTTCCTTTTTGTACAGAATGGTATTTAGAAACCAAGATGTGTGTGTGTGTTTAAGGAAACTACATTATGGAATATTACATTTACTAAATCATTGTGTACTGTACGTACGAGTGTGTGTGTGCACATGTGTGTCTTTAATGTTACAAGTTTCAAACAGAAGAGCATTTATTTTATATGTAATAATCATAAGTTTTGACAAGAAAGAAATACATTTTTCATTTCACAGTAAATGGCATTACACAGTTTTGAGTACTAAATCATCTTGACATTTATGAAGGAGCAAATGGAAAGTAGGGAATTGAGTGTGTTAAGTATAAAGCTATCTTTAACTGTTCTATTAAAAAGCAAAGATTTACTTTCCATCTGTGATCTGAATGTGCCTATTTGTGTTCTCCTCCATGGCAGTGGAATTTCTGTGGAGCCACACGACGGAGAGCATGTGTGTTGGCTACATGTCAGCCCAGGATGGGAAAGCCAAGGTAAGCGGGGATGCCGGGCATAACCTGCACACCTTGCAGCCCTTGCAGGAGCCCCTCGTAGGCTGTCGGCCCGGATGGATTTTCTCAGCCTCTCCTGGGCAGTAGCTCTGTGATCTTTATGAGAATCTGATTAAGAACAGTTGATGATCCCAAAGAAAAACAGCAGCTCTTTTATGCTTTTGATGATGGAGCAGGGAGGATTAGGAAAAACTTTTTTTTTCCATCTTGTTCTTTGTGCATTGTGAATAACTGGAAAAGAGGAAACTGGGATTGAGAAGAGAAAACGGGAGTGAAGCTGATAGGCTGTCAGGACTGGTGATTTTGCAAGGAGTGTTGGAGTAGATAAAGGAAACCGAGGTAAAGAAAGCCAAGCGCCTGGACCGCATTCTGCACGTGTGAGGGCAGAGGTGGCTGACGTGCTGATAACTATGACCTGGCTTGTGCTCCAGTGTGCTCGGGCATGCCCTGGCCTTGTGTCCTCACGGGCAGAGTCAGAGGTGTGCACGCTGTGTGTCCCCTGCCCGTGGCACACAGCCCTCTGTGAGTCACAACAATCACACGGGCATCCACGCAGCACCTCTTGAGTGGCTTGTCTTCCCCTCACTCACGAGGGCTGAACCTGGGAGTAAGAAACATCATTGCGGATTTTATTTTATACTGGCCTCATGTTCTTCTTGTTCATAAAATTTTTAGAAACAGCTGTGGCATATGATGTTTCCTTGGCATTAAAGTACCTCATTTGCAAAGCTGCGAAGTTGGGCAGCCTCTTTTTTAAAGGACATGATTTCTTTTGCACATTTGGAAACATAAGTAAGGAAACTTCTGGTATAAACTGATATAGATGAAATCATTAACAAATTAAGGATACATGTGAGGAAGAATAGTTTATTGCTTATTTGTCATATAATACCCATCCAGACTGGCCTCTGCACATTATCGAGCAAGCCGGTAGCATCACGGCGTCTCTGAGTACATGTACCAGAGCACCTCATCAGACAAGCTTCGGCTTGCATTCGTGAAACTCCTACTGAGCTCCCCCTCCTCGGTATCACCCCCACCTAATACAATATTTATATTGTATTAATAGACTTATTTCATAAGAGAGTGCATAACAATTGCTTAATTTCATAGTATTTAGAGAAGAGAATTATAACAGCCCGTTTTAAAGGTGATTTACAGGTTTAGAACACTACCTACTAGAATTTTCTGTGATGATGGAAATGTTTTATATTTATATTGTGTTGGCCACTAGGATAGCCACTAGCCACATATGGCTATTGAGCACTTGAAATGTGGCTAGTATGCCTGAGGAACAGAATTCTAAATTTTACTTAGTGTAAATTTAAATGACCATATGTGGCTAGTGGCTACTGGGTTGAATAGCACAGGTGTAAGAACGAGTGGGAAATGGTTATTCAAGTAAGTATTTTCAGAAAATTCTTTTCTTCCCAATGACAAAATGGTTTCCAAATATCAAGTGTCTGATAAGCCACAAGAATCCTTGCGCAAGAATGGCTTGCAGCCATTTGTGTTTCTCTCACCCCTTCCAAGTTGACTGTGAGCTGAATTCTTTTCTCACAACAGAACCTTATGTGAGGTGGACTTCAGTACTGAAGCCAGTCTGGTGGGGTACGATCATGTTATTAAGTTCCTTGTGCAGAAATATTCTTATTATTCCTGCTGGTGGCCTGTGAAAACACCATACTATTTAACATGAAATATGGGTGGTAGAGAGAGGGGAGAGAACTGCATTGAGGCAAAGCTGTTTGGCCTCCAGTTGCATTGCTTGACATCTGGTGGACGTGGTTTTCATATTGCTGGTAAATTCTCCAGCTGGTAGTCTTGATTAGGCCAACAGATACAGCTGCTCCTCTTGCCTCACTTGTAAATTATGTTTTTGACCTTCTTTGCAGAGAGTTAATCCCTTTCCCTTTCTTTCTCCTTTGAGCCTGTGGCTACAAATGCTTAAAAAAAAAACACCCCCCAAAAACAACCCAAAACACTAATGCTTTGGCTGCTGAATTCTATTGATTAAAAAAACCCATCTCTTCTTTCATACAGGCTGGAATTTTATTGTGTTGCAAGTAAGACTAAGTTATAGATGAGAAGCTGGGCTCAAAAGAGAAATGGGCTATAACAGAGTTCATATTCTTTTTAAGAGAGTAGGTCTTTGCCACCCCCCACCCCCGCGTTTCCTGATTTCTATTAAAGAATTGTTGAATTAGAGGCATAACTGTTCAGCAGAATGACTGGGTTGTAAAACATGCTTTCACATAATGTTGAGAACCATGGTAGTGAAATGAAAAAGGAGGCATCTTTAAAAGTTAAAAAAAAAATTTAATTTAGAAATTACTTCAAAAAAAGTATTTTGTTTTTTTTCATTTGCCCTGCTTTCCAAATATTGCCTTCTTTGTGCTTGTTACCAAATTCAGAAACTAAAACCACTGGACATTTGAACAGTTTATATAAGTTACATATGTTTAATCTAAGTTAAAGCCTTGAATTAAAGCTCACCTCAAAATCATACTGCTTAAAAAGGCTGGATAATAATATCATTTTAACCAGAATTCATGTACAATTTGAAAAAATAGAGGTAGGTTCTTCTATAAGTTTCTTTTCTTTTTTTTTTTTTTTTTTATAGAACGTTCTTTCGATTATATCATTTAATTTCTAAAGCCATCTGTAGACTAAATTAAAGAGATTTCATTGAACAAAAATTAGGGCATTGATAACAGTTGGATTTAAAAGTCAGATTGCCCATATCCTACCCAGATAGCAGTTAATGAACAGTTTTTAATGAACACCCAGTATGCATGGACTACAGTAATAAAAACAGATGTTAAAACTGGCATGGAACTTATTCAAGTATAATAAGTGAAACCAAGATTTCTTTTACTATATAGAGGTCACTTTTTATAGCAACAGTGAAAATACTATTATAAAAATTCATCCTTGGGGAGAAACAAGCTATTTTGTGGTCTTAAAGCATCTCCTCACAGATTTCTTATTAGTTGCTGGGGAGAATAATAGTTTATACTGGAGAAACCAGGCAACGACTTGACTGTGTGGTCAAAGTTAATGTCATCAGTAAGAGGCAGATGGACATCATGTGCCTCTGAATGTGATAGCCTGAGAAGACACAAACATCACCTTTGTAGTAACCCATCTGGAAGTGCATAACCTGAATCTAATCGCAAGGAAACAGACAAATCTAAAACGAGGAGCATTCTATGAAGAAAGAAGAAAAAGGTCTATCCAGTTGCCCTTGAACAATATGGGTGTGAACTGTGCAGTCCACTTATATATGGATTTTTTTCCATAAATACTGTAAATGTATTTTCTCTTTCTAGTGATTTTCTTAACATTTTATTTTATTTGGCTTACTTTATTGTAAGAATATTATAATGTAATGCATGTAACATACAAAATGTATGTTAATTGACTGCTTATGTTATTGGTAAGGCTTCATTGGTAAGGTCAACAGTAGGCTATTAGTAGTTTAAGTTTTGGGAAGTCAAAGTTATATAAGATTTTTGACTGCATGGGAGATCAGTGCCCTTAATTCCCATGTTGTCCAAGGGCCAACTATATTCTTAAAAAATGTCAGTGTCATAAAAGGCTTCAGAAGTGTTCCAAATTAAACAATACGAAAGACTGTGACAACTAAATGCAATAACTAATCCTAGACTGGATCCTGTCCAGGAGGGGAAAAATACATTATTAGGTTAATTTACAAAATTAGAATATGGCTGGTAAAAGTGTTATATCATTATTAAATTTGTTATAACTATACTCTGTCATGTAAGGAAATATCCTTAATCTTAGGAAATACAAACTGAAATATGTAGATGTAAAGAGCCGTAATATATGCAATATCTTCATGATGGTTCAGAAAAAAAGAATATTATATGGATGGATGGATAAATAGCAAACTACAAAGCAAATGGAGCAAAGTGGAACCTGGGTGTTCCTTGAACTGTTCTATAATTTTGAAATTATTTTCAAATAAGAAGTTAAATATCACCTTGGATAACATGGCACATTTGATTAGTCCTTTGGGCCTACAGTTGAAATGAACAAATATGGGAATGGGTGTGGTGCCAGGAAGTTGGAACCTAGGTTTGTCCCACCTCTCCTTGCACACTGAGAGGCTGACTTGATGTGATCACTCTGCCTCTCTGCATCTCAGACGACTCCTCTGGAAAATGAGAATCAAAACACTTTACTATGCCTTAAGTCCTTTTTGGGATAAGGCATAATAGGAACAAGGAAGCAAAATCCTATTTATCTGAATATAGATGACTGGACCTCCATTAAGTTCTTCATATATTATGGTTATATTGTCTATATTATGGGTATTGTATGTATTATGCCCTTTACCCCTAGATACTTACACCAAGTCTGCAAAATTCAAAATTCTGCATGCCAGATTACATAAGCAGATAGTTGCTATTTCAGTTTTTCAGTAGGATTTTTATGATCCCGATGTAGTATTTACCATGTTTTATTTTTATGAAGATAGTTGTTGGGGCTTTAGGGAAATTCTCAATAAATGTCTAGTTAGAAGAGATAGCACAAATGAGATTTCTGAGAACTTTTTGTTAGACTTAACTTATCTCTCAAATAAAACCATAGGTGGAAGATTTAACAATTCAGACACGTTCTGCGAAATGCATCATTAGGCAATTTTGTAATTGTGTGAACATCACTGAGTGTACTTACAAATCTAGATGGTATAGCCTGCTATCCATTAGGCTCTATGGGATAGCCTGTTGCTCCTAAGCTACAAACTTGTACAGCATGTTATTGCACTGAATACTCTGGGCAGTTGTAACATAATGGTGAGTATTTGCGTAAACATAGGAAACCTACAGTAAAAATATAGTATAAAATATTTTAAGGCTTTGGCCGGTTTGGTTCAGTGGTTAGAGTGTCGGCTCGCAGACCAAAGAGTCACGGGTTCAATTCTGGTCAAGGGCATGTACCTGGTTTCAGTTCAGTCCCTGGCCCTGGTTGGGTCGTGTGGGAGGCAACCAATCGATATAGCTCTCTCACATCAATGTCTCTCTCTCTTCCACTGTAGCTGAAGATAAATGGGGGGAAAAAGTATCCTCGGGTGATCGGGTGAGGATTTAAAAAAAAAAAAAAGATTTTAAAATGGTGCATCGGTATAGGACACTTACTATGAATGGAGCTGGCAGGAGTTGGAGTTGCCCTGGTGAGTCAGAGTGAGTGGTGAGTGAAGGCCTAGGACACTACTGTACAATACTGCAGACTTTATCAACACTGTGCACTTAGGCTGCGCTAAATCTATAAAACAACACAAAAGTAAACCAAGTACTAGAGAAAAGGATGCAATAAGCTAGCTGTAAACACCAGATGTATGAGGAGGATGCTCATTGTGTAACGGCATACTGCTTTACAGCAAACTTTTTTGTAAGTAGAAAGTGCACTCTAAAATAACAATATATAGACTAGTAAATACATAAACCAGTATGTATTATGATTATCAAGTATTATGTACTGTACATAATTTTATGTGCTATACTTTTATATACAACTGGCAGTGCAGGAGTTTTGTATACACCAGCATCACCACAAACACATGAGTAAATCACTGGGCTATGATGTCACAACGACTATGACATCACTAGGTGATAGGTATTTTTCAGTTCCATTGTACTCTTATGGTACCACGATTGTATATGTGGTCTGTCATTGACCGAAACATTGTCATGTAGCACATGACTATATAAAACATGAGGTACACAAGAGAGATCAAAAGAAGTGAGAAAGAAACTTCTACTTCCAATTAGGACGAAGGAAGTCACAAGAGGCTATTGCTCCAACTCCCAACAATGATAAGCTATAAAATTACAGATTTTTAAAAATCATCCAAAAAGCTGAATACATTGGAAAAAACCTAAATTAATTAAATTCCAGAAAGAGACAAACCTTCCCTAGGGGAGAAAAAAACTCAACTTCTCCATTCCTGGCGGAGCAGTTGGGAGGGGAGTAAAACTGGCAGAGACAAGTACAAAGAGAAACCAACCAACTTTTAATGAACTATTTATGGCCACATGTGAGCTGGTGTGATAGATTAAAATCCTGAGAGGCCCCAGTCACATGGTGAGTCTTGCACCCACCATCAGTTCTTCTCTATGAAGTCTTCAGGTGAGCACACCAAAGGCTTGGAGCAGGGCAAAGAACTGAGAGTGACTCGACAGAGTGTTTAGGATTTTTACCAAATGCGTGGCAGTGGCCAAAGAAACACTGGAGGCAGAGGAGGATGGCTGGGAGACATATGCCATCGCATGGGAAGCCGGGGCTGGTTTTCAGGGCAATTAGAACACCTAAGCAACACTGTAAACAGAGAGAAATCCCTCATGGTTAGAATCCTGGCAGCTGGATTATAAGACGTGGGGAAGTCTCCAGAGTCTCACCAGGGCTCAGATCCCAGATTTTGCTTAAGCGAAATTACTGATCCAAACTTCAAAATATTAGACAATAGTGACTTTACTCTAAAACTACCACAAAGCCCAGGACCAGCTCAACTAGAGATTAGATAGACTCAAGTGCTAACCTGGAGGAAAGGGTTTATTATTTTCTTAAGGTAAATATTATTTATTTTAAATATTATTTACTGTCCTTTTACATGCAATGTATGTGATACAATAAAAATTGAGTCCTCTGAAGAAGCAGGGAAATCTGATTCATCCTTAAGAGAAAAATTAGTCAATAGAAGTTTACCCACAGAGTGCCCAGAAGTTGGGATTAGCAGAGAAGGATAATCAATTAATTATAACTATAAAAAAGAAAACAAATGGAAATGGTTTAACTGAAAAATAAAATATCACAAACAGAATTTACTTGATAGATTTAACAGGAGACTGGCGTGGAAAATATGATTAGTGAACTTGAGAACCAGTGAATAAAAATTGTCCAAACCTAAGCACAAAGAGGAAAATGAATTCAAGAAACTAAAGAAAGTGTCTGTGACCTGTGGAACTATGACAAATGGTATAAATTATGTGTATTTGGAATTATATAGCTGTAAGGTTCTTACATTGTTCATGACATAGTTTGTGATAAGTTAAGGATACTTATTTAACCTCTAGAGTAACAACTTTAAATATAATAAAAAATTGGAACAATAACAACAACAACAACAACAAAAAAAAAAGCACAAAACATAAAAGGAAGTACTACAAATTTCTCAACCTAAAAATAAGCAGGAAAAAAACCCAGAAAAACAAAAAACATATGAGGCAAATAGAAAGCAAATATCAAAAGATGTAAACTCAACCATATCAATAATTACATTAAATATAATTAAATGAAACACTCCATTTAAAAGGCTGATATTTTCAGACTATAAAAAAAGGGAAGGCTCAATTATATGTGTTTCTTTTTAAGAAATGCACACTAAATATAAAGATTCAGACAAAATTGATAGTAAAATATGGAGAGAATATTTATTATGCAAACATTAAGCATAAGAAAGTTAGTGTGGCTATATTAATGTCAGATGTAGGAAACATTATGAGATAAATTAATCATAGACATAAAAATTCTAAATGTGTATGTATCTGGTAACATAAAGGAAGCAAAAACTGAGAGAACTGTAAGGAGGTATAGACAGTCTACACTCATCACTGAAAATCTCTGTGTTATAAATAAGTACAGTAAAAATTAGTAAGTATATGAACAACACTATGATCCAACTTGACCTAAATGATATTTGTAGAGTACTACACTCAACAAGTTACTTTTTTCAAGTTCACAAGAAGAGCTGACCAAGAGAAATTGTAAATTATTTCAAATTGAATGATAATGAAAACATGTCAGAATTTATAGGATATAATGAAAACATTAAAAGGAAAAAGTAAATGCATATAGTAAAAAAAAAAAAAAAAAGAGGTTTAAAATTGAAAATTAAATTTTCATCTTAAGTTTTAAGAATAATAAGTTCAAAATAATCAAAAGTAATAATAACACAGAAAATAAACAAAAATAGAGAAAAAGCAACAAAGTTAGAACTTGGTTTTTTGAAAAAGTGATTAATGAAATTGATAGAACCTTAAAAAGAATGATCAGGAAAGAAACAAAAAAATGCAAATAACTAGTATCAAGAATGAAAAGAGGACATCAACACAGGATCACAGATCCTACATACTTTAAAGAGTAAGTTGATATTGACAACTTTACAGTTGAATACAATAAATTCAGCAACTTGGATGAAATTTATAAATTCCTGAAAAAAAACCCAATTTAGAAACTTTAACATAGAAAATTGGAATAACCATATACATATTTAAGCAACTGAATTTATAATCAAAGAAAACTTCATGCCCAGATGGCTTCACTGCTGTGTTATATCAGACATTTAAGGTAGAAGGAATACAATCTTAAACAAACCCTTTTAGAAAAACAAGGCAGAGGGAATGCTTTTCAACCCATTTTATGAGACAAGGGTAATTTTGGTATCAAACTTTGACAAAATGTTACAAGTAAGGAAAACTACAGACCAATATCCCTCATGAATACTTAATAACTTTCATGAATTTTTAATAATTTAATTATTCATTTAGGATTGAAAATTTAGCAATACTACACACACACACACACACACACACACACACACACACACGCACACACCGTACATACAGAGAAAGGGAAAATTTTCCCAGGAATGTACCACTGAATTAACAGTGTCAGCAATGATCTTAAGACATGTGGATATCCATATGCAAAAGAATGAAGTTGGACCCTTCATCATACCATATATAAAAATTAACTCAGAATGGACCAGAGACCAAAATGTAAGAGCTGAAAATGTAAATTTCTTAGAAGAAATCTTAGGAGTAAATCTTTATGACCTTGGATTAATCTATGATTTCTTAGCTGTGACCCCAAAAGCACAAGTAATAAAAGGACAAATAAGACCATTCAAAATGAATAAATTTTGTGCTTCCAGGACACAATCAAGAAAGTGAAAAGACAAACCATAGTATAAGAAAAAATATTTGCAAACCATATATTTGGTAAGGGATTTATATTCAAATTACATAAAAAAACTCTTTCAACTCAATAATAATAAGACAAAAAATGGGTAAGAGATTTGAATAGACATTTCTGCAAAGAAGATTGTGAATAACTAATTAGTACTGAAAAGATGCTTAACAACAGTAGTTATTAGGGAAATGCAAATCAAAACCACAATTATATGCCACTTAAAATCCACCAAGATGGTTATGATAAGAAAAAATGAACAATAACAAGCATTGGCGATATATGTAACTCCTATGTATTGGTGGTGGGAATATAAAATGGTGCATCCATTTCGGAGAACAGTTTGACAGTTCCTTAAAAAATTAAATATAGAGTTATCATATGATCCAGTAACTCCACACCTAGGTATATAAATGAGAGAATTGAGAAGACACGTCCATTCACAAACATATGCTTAGATATTTATAAGAAGCATTATTCATAATAGCTAAAATGTAGAAGCAACCCAAATGACTACCAGTTGATGAATAAATCAACAAAATGTGATATATTCATACTATTGAGTATCATTCATCCATAAAAAGGAACAAAGTGCTGACACATAGTTCAACCTGGATGAACCTGGAAAACCTTACGCTAAGTGAAGGAAGCCAGGTGCAAAGGCCACATATTGTCTGATTCCATTTCTATGAAATGTCCGGAATAGGCAAATCTGTAGAGATGGAATGTAGATAGACAATGATTGCCAGGGGCTGGTGGAAAGGGAGTTTGGGGAGTAAGGCAAATGGGTACAGTTTCTTTTTTGAGGTGATGAAAAATATTGTCATACAACTTTGTAGATATACTGGAACTACTAAGTTGAACAATTATTTAAAGGGTGAACTTTATGATATGTTCATAAGACCTCAATAAATCTGTTTAAAATAGCAACCAATGTAATTTATCATATTACCAAAAAAAAAAAAAAAAAAAGGAGAAAAACCATTTAATCATCTCAATATCATACACTCATCTCAACTTCCACTTGTGATAAAAATCTTGAAATAGTAGAAATCTCATGAATACTTCAATCTGATGATCAAGGGTAAATTATTCCAGAGACCTACAGTTAAAATCATACTAATTGATAAAACACTGAACACTTTTTTTCTAGTATTGAGAAAAGGCAAAAAGGAGGTCCACCCTCATTACTTCTTTTCACTATTTTACTGGAATTCCTAACCACTACAGTAAAGCAAGTAAAAGAAATAAAAGGCAAAAGTTAGAAAATAAGTAAAACCTGTAGTTATTTTCAGATAACATGGAATTAATCTAACAAATAATGTGCGAGACCTGTCTTCTGAAAACTACAAAACCTTGCTGAGAGAAATAAAACCTAAATGGAGAAATATGCAATGTTCATTGGAAAACTCAATGATGTGAAGATAGCTATTCTTTCCAAATTCACCCATAAATTCAAAGCAATCCCAATAAAAATTCCAGCAGGTATTTTTAATAAGAAATTAACAAGCTGATTTCATATGGAAATGCAAAGACCTAGAATTTTGAAAATCACCATTAAAAAAAGAAGATCGCAGATAGAGGACTTAACTGATCTTGGAACTCACCATAAAGCTGCCATCATCAAGGCAAGTGTTCACTGACAGAAGAGATGACCCTAAATCCAGTATATCAGAAGCTTTGAGATAGCAGGAAGACCGTCTCCCTTTTCAGTACTTTCACAGCATTCTAAGGGAGGTAAATCGCCAAATTTGCTGATACAGCAGGGTCCACCAGACACTGCAGAATTTATAAAAACATTGCTTCAGAAATACAGATGGAAACTGGTATCTCAAGAAGAAATTTAATGTATTTAATGTGTAGTTCCGGAATAATCATGGACAATGTGTCTACTGTTTACCGTCAGATAAAAGTATTGTCTTTACATAAAGGACTTCCAAAGTGACAAATGAGAAAGTGTGCATTCAACAACTTTAATAGAATAGTTTGTAAAAAAACAAAAGAAAGTTTAGATGGACACTTGAATCTCCCAATTTATGTAGTTTGGTTGACTTCTTCACAAGCTTACCTGTTTGTGTACTTTATCCTTATTAAAGTATATATTTTAAAATGTTAACCTATTAATTTACTCTTGATCATCAAGTATTACCAGTGTTGAACTAATAAAAGCACATAATATATAATAAATTGTTATAGGTTTCCTTTTCTTTCAGTCTGTTTAAAGGTGGAAAGAATTTATTAGGCAGAATTGCTGCTTTAGGGAAGTGATTTTTCTGAAATTTGAATAAGATCAGTGCAATAATTACCCCATTATTTGTTCTTAGTTCTCTAACATTTTTTTTTTTTATTCACAAGGCTGAGTACAACTGGTTAAGTAAGTGAATCCTCTCTAAAGGACACCAATATAACCAAAGTGAAACAGATGGCTGTGATTTTGAGACTGGAAGATAACACAAAAGATTATTTGTAACTTAGATTCAGAGAAAATGTCAGAGTATAAAATGGAAAATAAATCCAGAGGTCCAAAATGGATATAGCATAGGAATAAATGTTTGACTGAGAATTGCAATTTATTATGTTTTCAGGGATATTAAAAAGTCTTGTTCTTTGATTTATTTAACTGTTTTGATTGTGATTATGTGTGCAGATCCTGGCGAACCTTAACTTGTTACCCAATTAAAGCAATTAATAAAACTTTGATAAAGTCTTCCTGTGCCAAGGGTTTGTATCATTGTGAAAGGAAAGCCTCACAGAGCTGAATAAATTCTCTTCTGTGACTCCAGCTCCTGGAAACCCTGTGAAAGAGTGATGTCGACAATGTCCTGTCCTGAGCAGTCCTCTTCTAAACCTTAAAAAATAAAAAAATAAAATAAAAACTTTATGTTGAGCAGACAAAGCTCTTCACAAAATAGTACTTACTGACATATTCCTTTTATATGAAGTTCCATTTATATAAGGTACAGTGATAGAAATCTGAAAGTTGTTGCTTCAAGAAAGGGCATGAGGAAATTTTTGGGGATAATGCAGATGTTCTATACGAAAAATTTTCCACTTAGATTTTGATTTCATGACTATACAAATCATCCAAAGTCATCAAACCCCTTACGTAACATTTATGCATTTCATTGTATCTGAATCATACCTCTAATTTTTTTGTTTAAAAAAGTTATTAGCAAGACCATCTGTTAAAGAGGTAGTGTGATATAATAAGAGAATGAGCCTTGGAGTTAGCCATACTTGGATTTCGATCCTGGGGCCCCTGCTTTATAACGTGGGACAGGTTACAACTCTGACCCTTGGTTTTTCCTTATCTTTAAAGTGGTAATGTTACTGATGCTTTCATAGCATTCTGAATATTCATTGAAGAATATAACTGAAGTGCATGTAATAGATGCTGCATTAGTCATGATGGGTGGTGATGGTGTAGTAGGGAGAAAGTGGTAGGTGATGGTAGAAGTTGTACAGACTCTCTCAGGGCCATCACATCATGCAACCCCACAGCCTCATTTATGCTCCCGAAGGTGTCATTTACTTTGCCTATGACCAAAGTGACACCTCTTGGATTTTCACCCCACTCCTCTGGTGGAGCTGGTAGTGGTTATTACATTTTGACAAAATATGGCTCTAACTTGTAAATATAAACCAACTAATGAGTGAATTGAGAGATCCCAGAAGAGAAAAAAAATTGAAGCTACAAGAATAGACACACACCACCAACCCCAACTCTGCAATTCAGGCCAACAAGGTAGAAATGGAGCCCTTTAAAAAAAAAAGTGTCTGACTTGAGGTCTACAAGCTTGACAACATCACAAACTTAAAATATAAGATTTGCCTGCAGCATTTCTGTTAAGCTCACCTAACTGATTAATATTTCTTTTAAAAGTAAGAGGGGAAAATATTGCTTACAAGCTACTGTTGAATTTCTCTTGTGTGAACCTTGAACATGCAGTCAGTCTTCTTGTGTTCCCCTGAGCACTAGAAAGTGGAACAGTGATGGGTGTATTGACCATGGGTTCCTTAAAAGGGGAATTCTTCAGTTCCATGGTAGTGGCTATTGGAATTTAGTCACTGGGTGGATTTATTGGACCATATTTTAGATTTATGAGGAACCACCAAGAACCAAGCTGGCCTTAGTCTAAACCAAATTTTAACTGCCTTTGATAACCTAGTCCTCCTATTACCCAATAACTGAAGGAGTCTGATCCTGGCAGGAAGCCAACTGCCTCAGGATGGTAGGTTGGGCACCACCAACCAGCTATGTACTAAGAAAACATCTCAGGACAACTAAACTTGGCAGGTGTACTTATGGAACAGAAGGCAAAGTGGCTAATCAGGGATTTTACTTGTACCTTTTAAGCTTGCCCAGAATTTCAAATATAAAAATTGCATTTCTTTTCCACACACTTAGGACTGCCAGGAGGATCCCATTGGGTCTATTTAGCAAGTCCTTTAGACAAACAGGAGAAGATTGTAGAAGACTGAATATGTGAAAGACAAATTTTAAGACAGAAGTTTCCTCAGCTTTAGTTTATTTCTAAGAGTAGTTGGTAATTTTATTTTTGCCTAATTAGTCTTACGCCATCAGTTTGTTCCAAATGATTCATTCGACTTTGCTCCAAAGCAATAAATAGAATAAACACAAAGAGGGAATTCACCATGTTGGCAAGAGCATAAATCTTCTCAAAGGTATTAACCGTATTTATACAAATAAATCTCATTTTAATCATAGTGTAGGGTTAGATCTTTGCGAAGATAAATAGGTCTATTACTTGGACTTGTCGATACTCCATGTTAGTTGAAATGAATAAGCCTTTTTTTGGTTATAGCAACATGAAAAATAATGAAAACATTAGTTTCTCTATGTCTACATACTTACATAGTCATTAGTCTACATAGTTCACATCAGGTGTGAACTTAACATTAGAATGTCCCCTTATTACCTTTTAGTACCCAATGGTTTAGGGAAATATTTACCTTCCCAAAGCAGACACATGCCTGCTGTTTGCCCACTGGACACATAACCATGACACGTGACTAAGACAAGTGTCCTTGAGAAGGATTGACCTTATACCCACAGTGAGTGAGTAATGCATACAGAATGGTGTTTTCTTTCTTTTGGTTGGGAAGCAGTGGACAAATGATGACTCTGTTTTTTTATCTTAACAAAAGGCCATAGTCTTTGTCATGTCATTCTTATTTCATGTTACCTTCTAATTCTTAATAAGGAATTGGTTCTATGATTTGTAAATATACAGGATCTCCCACTGATTTTATGCTGTAAGGAATTTCATTGCATTATTTATTAAAGAGCTGAGTGAAAGGAGCTGAATCCAGCACGCATGAAGTGTATGTGGAGGTGCTCGTGGCCTAGCACGTGGAGACACGCCAGGAATACATCTTGCGTGAGTGACTCCATGTTGAGGTTTAAAGTAGAACTTTGAGTCCAGGTGTTGTCTGGACACATTTTGTCCCCACTGTCCCTCCTTCCCAGTAATCTCCATCCAGATTTGAGATCAAAAACTGGATTCATCAACTTTTTTTAAAAATTGAAAATTTTTACATAAAAAAATGTTGAATTTACATGAAATACTAATTTCACATAAAATTTTTCTACAAGATTTAACATTTTAAGTTTACATAAAAATATAATTATTTTTCTTCTGATTTATTTTCTCCTATAAGAGCATTTGATTTGGCAGCACTGGGACCCACTTCCCATGCAGCGATTGGTTGGAACCAAGTGCTAGCCACCCTGTTGGTGGGGCCTGTGCACTCCACTTTGACAGCCCTAGACCTGGCCTGCTTCATTCACAGGCATTTGAGACCGACCCAAGTTGTCAAGTTGAAACCCTAAGCAAAGTCTATCTGCTAGAATACATTTTCATTCCACTACCATTCATTCAAATAATATAGTTTCTGTCTTTTTAAAAGCCTTCGCCTTGGAGTGTCTATTTTGTCTAATCCTAAGGATTAAAATTCATTTATGATAGTAACAGTGTATGACTTTCATGCCTTGTAAGTAAAGCAGTGCTGTAAATTGGTGAAATTTAACATTTCAATAATAACTAATTGAGACATTTGGATACAGTTGAGCTACTCTGTATTTACATTTCTTTCAAATACTTCTGGATGTAATAAGTGGTGGGTACTGACGATTTACTTTTATGCTCGTGAGCTGTCATCACTGTGCTGTGCATGTTTGGACTACCCTGTCCGCTGTAGTGTCGAAGGGGTAAAAAGAAACTTAGTTTAGGATGAGGGTTGTATGAACACTGTGCTATTAGGAGATGCTCACAGTACTTGGAAACAGCTTTTTCTTTACCTGAAACAGAAAATTAATGTTATTTTAAGTATGCATCCTGTAATAGATGAAAAACCCAATAATTCCCTGATTTCTTCCACTGATAGCTCTTGTGTATATTATGCTAAACTTCTGAACAGTTAGAATCTACTAACTATACCGCTCTATTAAAAATGTTTATGATGTGTATTTTTAGGACAAAAATGGAAGATCTTGGCAAAACAAGCTCTTAATAGGCAGTAATAATCCCCGGTAGCCCCTGACTAAAACATACTTCCATCCGAAATATCTGCAAACTTCCAAAGCCACATGGTCAGACAGGAAGACCTGGTGTTTAAGGTGATGGCCTCTTAGGTATAACAAGTTCCTGAATCTAGCAATTTATGTTTTTGTTCAGTAGGCCATGTTTGGGGCAAAGAAGAAATAAATACAAATAAGAGTTTTACCATTAAAGATGACAAAAATGCATTTTTTTTCTAACACCAGTTAACCAGCATTAGAGCTAATCAGGGATTTATTACCATGACTGATAATTATTAACTAGGAAGGATGCCTTTGAGATTTTAGCTATAAAACAAAACTCAGTTTATCTAGAACTAGAATTTAGGTTGTACTACTTATGTGGGTGATGATAATGACTTGAACTAGAGTGTTGGCTGTACTAGCGGTGAGAACTAGTTGGCTTCTGTGTATGTTCTAAGGTAGAACCAGTGGGATTTGCTGATGGATTGGATAGAAGTATGAGGGAAATAGAGAAGGCAATGACGGCTCCTCAGGTTTTGTCCTGAACAGTTGGAAAAATGAAGTTGCCATTTTCTGGGGTGAGGAAGGAGGTGAGGGGAAGAAGAAAGCTTGAGGGGAAGTAGAAAGAGCTCAGTTTTGGACGTATTTATTTTGAGATGCTTGTTAAACATCAAACAGAGATGCCCAGTAGGTAGTTGGATATATGTGTTAGGAGAGGGGACTAAGCTAGAGATGTATATTTGGGAATTTCAACATAGAAATGCTTTTTAAAACTACAAGGCTTGATGAGATCACCAAGAGAGTGAACATAGACAAGAAAAGAGTCCTTCAGAACTCCTGTGTTTATAGATAAGTTGTGCATATGAGGAGGAACCAGAAAAGGACACTGAGAAATGGCCATAGAGGTCGGTGGAGAACTAGGTGAGTGTGGTATCTTAGGCACTGAGGCACAAAACTATTTCAAGGAGAAGAGAGTGATCAACTCTGTCAGATCCTGTGAAATTAGGTCTGAATGTAGACCATTGGAATCATCAAGGTGAAAACCTGATTGTAGAGGGTTTAAGGAGAGAATGGAAGGAAAGAATTTGAGGTAACAAGTATAGACAAGTCTTTTAAAGAATTTGCTATAAATGGAAATAAAGAAATAGAGTGGTAACTGGAAGAGGGAATGGGTCTGGAGAGTTATTCTTTCCTCTTTTTCTAGCACAACCAGATGCTTCACTGTATGTCCAAACAACTTCTACAAAATGAGCTGAGGAAAACTGGTCCAACTATTAGGTCCTTGAGTACCCTAACATATAGTTGTTGAGAAGGTGACAAAGAACCAGCCAAGGAAACTGAGGTGTCAGCATTAGAGTAAAATAAAAGGGAAGTTACAGCACCTTTTTGTACTAGCTCTGGGTGCAGCTGAAATCCGAGGAAGGCATTCATTGACATTTGGGATGAGCTGGCATGTAGGTTTATTTCCAGAAGGATGTCTGAACTTATGTTCTCACCTGCCTGTCTAGCTCCAAGAAGAGTGAGCTAGGGCTGAGCAATTAAGTTGCAGCATTTCCCTGACATTTCACCATGCTCCTTTTGTTCAGAGAGCATCTTTTTTTTACATTTTTCTTTTATTGATTTAAGAGAGAGGAAGTGAGAGGGAGAGAGATAGAAACATTGATGAGAGAGAACATCGATTGGCCACCTCCTGCATGCTCCCCACTGGGGACTGGGCCCACAACCTGGGCATGTGCCCTAACTGGGAATTGAACTGGCGACCTCTTGGTACATGGGTGAACGCTCAACCACTGAGCCACACAGGCCGGACTCAGAGAGCATCTTTCAGGACCCAGCAGAAGTCAGCTTGGGAAATATTGCTCTCTAGGTCTCAGTTCCTGAACAGTTCTTTGGTGTTGCAGAGTTCTGATTAACAAGAAGTCAGGAGCAGATGGTCTCGACAAGGAGAATTTTCTTCAAAGAGTTTGTTGGTGGTTTTTATTTTTACCCCTTCAAAATTCTTTACTGACAGATCGACTGAAATTCTCAGGAAATAGTCCATTACTCAAATAGTAGTTTCACTCTTTATGATAGTTTCATTTCTTTTCAAATACAAGATGCTCTTTTCAACCTGTAGTAAAATCCATGTTATCTGGCAGCTTACCAAACAGAAGACTGCAACTGATATTTTGGATTTTCACCCAGTACAAATCATCAGGATGCTGAGGCTTTCCTACCAGGTATCTAAGAAGAGGCCACCGGGCTGTATTTCAATGAGGAGACAGTGGCCCAGAGCCTCCCTTTACAGAACAGAGGGCACACCCCAGCCTCAGAGCAGGCCCCGGGGGCAGCTGCACCTCGGTCTGCGGTGCTCAGCTAGGTCTTCCCCTCTTCCTCAGCTCCTCCTGCCATGATTAGTCTCCCTCAGAGAAGAAATATCTGAGATATTAAGTTACTTATATAAGTTCACATAGCTACAAAGAAGTAGAGCTAAGATTCAGGACAGACCATGAGTTCCAGAACCCAATGTTCTAAGTCATCTGGAGAGGCCTAAACTGAAGATGTATATTTGGGAGTCTCGGCATAACAATGCCTTTTTAAAACTACGAGACTGGATGAGATCACCAAGAAAGAGAACACAGGCAGAAGAAAAGAGACCCAAGTCCTCTCTAAGTTGGGGAAGTAAGGAGGAACTTTTCAGGAGATGGAGGAGATTGGCCATAGGGGTTAAGGAGAAGCAAGTGAGTGTGGGGTCCTGGAAACCAAAGGAAGAAGGTGTTTCAAGGAGAAGAGGGTGATCAAACTGATCAGATGCTGTTGCTGGGCCCTATGTGGACTTGACAGTTACTTTGTTCATTTGTTTTTACCTAGGACAGGGAGTAGAGTTGGGACACAGTCATGCCTTCCAAAATGGGTCTAGAACAGTAAGAAAAGGACACAGAGTAATTTTTCAATAGATTATGTTGCTGCATTAAATACTCATTAAATTACCCTGCTATGTAACTAAGGAAATACAGGAAAATGACAGAAAACAATTTTAATCTGGGCCCTGACTGAATCCTTCTGGAATGTAGTGAGTCCCCTCGCATTCACTACTGTTAACATTTTGGTATATATTCCCTTCTGTTTCTGCAACTGTGTGATTTTTTTATATGATTATGATTGTATGGAAGATGTGGAATGGCATATACTGATTTATTCTTTTTAAAATCACTTTCTGATATAAAAATAGTACCTATTTTTCTGAGGATATTTGAAAAAGAAGAGTGAAGGATGTTTCAGAAATCAGAGTCAAGAGTGTAAGAGGTCTTCACAATCTCAGTGTGTACCATTAGCATTACGGTACCAGCCATGTATTTCCACATCATCTGCGTGGCACACCTACCAACTTTCCTCCCTGCCTGCCTGCCTGCTTTGCTAAGAGAGAGCCTCGGGGCAGGCTGTGTTCCTGCACGATGGAGGTACAAATCCAAGGGGCGGGTGTGGGAAGTGGTGCGCGGTGGGGATGGAGTGAACATCCAGCCTGCTGGGCCCCACCATCAGATACCCTGTTGTAGTGGGTCTCAGTAGGTGGTTCTGCCACCCTCTAACAGCAGCACCCTACTGTTAAGCTGGGTCTCAGGAGAAGGTGATACCAAGTCCTAGAACCAATTGGATTTTAATTCATTCTTAGAAACGATATTTAAAAATTTATAACCCGATTCTAGGAAAATTTAGACATGTGGGTTTTTTTGGAAAAAAAAAAACTTAAACAATATTTAGAGAGACTTTGGAAAACAGAACTATATAGAATGTTAGAATCAGAAATAACCCTGAATATAATTGAGTCAGATTTTTCACTTATATATACAAAGATGCTAAAGTTCACAGAGCTAGTGACTTTCCAGTCCAGAGACTATCTAATCCGTCAGCAGCCGAGTTAAGGCTCAAGCCCAGTTAGTTCTCTGCATCCCAGAATCATCCTGAAATGTGTTGGTAAAATTTGTGGTAATAGCTTTTCTGAGCAAGCCTTATTTCACCCTGAAAAACTACTTAGTCATGAGCCTCCTGCAGTGAAAGGTGTGTGTCTTAACAGAGCTAGATTTAGAGTCCCCATGGTAAGGCTTTGTGGGAGTAAGGAGAGCCCTAAATTTGGAGTCCTGAGGCTTTCATTCAAGTCTCAGTTTTTCCACTTCCTCTGTGACGGTAAGCAAACCACATAACCATGCTGAGTCTTGCTTTTCTTTTCACCTGAAAAATATGTGTGGTATACATCCTTCTACCTGACGTGGTATTTTGAAAATCTTGATGCAAAATCTCTATGGAAACGAAAGCATTATGCAAATATAGGGATTTGGTATTTTTATTAAGATTTCACAAGGAACTAGTTTCCGCATCCTACAAAAACATGAATTACCTTCAGAGCGAGATCCCTGTGTGCTTCATTTTTCCGTTCCCTCATAGTAAGTGCAGAATAAATATTTACTAAATAGTGGAGAGCTTTTATCACCTTTAGTAAAATGGAATATTCATGTTAGTTCTCCATGTGAGTGGTGGTATAATAGGTACTGTGGGGATTGCCATGTTTATGTGGATGCCTTCACTGGGCTTTTAAGCTAAATATAGGAGGGCAGTCTTGTCTGATGTTGCCTCTGAAGTGTGGTGTCATTTGCATGGTGAAAGAAGTCACAGAAGTTGCCATGAGACTGGAACAACATGCTGTTCTCATCAGACAGCATCTTAATCTTGTTTTAAGGCTCCTTGGACATGATATTTATATGTGAGAACAATAGAGCTTTTCCCTTTATGTAGCTTGTTTCAGGACTAATAATGAAATTTACCATAATGCTGTCTTTGTGTTTTGTCCAAATTTGCCAGTGGATCTTTTATGGCATCGTTGTTTTAAATGTGGAAAACGAGGTAGGGGCAACATACACCAAAATGACTAACATATGGTATTAACTCCTTATTCTGTTGATATTTCTGATTTGTTAGGCTGAATTTAGGAATCACATCTTCAAATTGCTCTGGCCATTTTATTACTTTCAGGGAATAGAAGTAAAATACTTGTTTCTTGATTAACAATATTATGTATACAAAACTACATGAAATCAGCATCAAAGAACGTTAAAACATTGAGAGGCTACTCTAGAGACCGTCTAACCCAGAGTCCTCATTTGACAGCTCTGAGACTTTCCCTGATTTGCCCGGCATCATACAGGCTTAGGAAGTGAGCACCAGATCTCTTGACCTATAGTTAAGTGGGGTTTTAGTCTATAAAATACACACATTATTCTGAACTGTGTTAAGCAGGTTCATATGAAACTGACAGCTAGTTGAGTACATCTGCTTTCAGGATGTAGTCTGAAGACCAAACTATTTTTAGAGCAGTAAACTACATTCCAAGGTTTAATGTGTACACAACGAATGCTCAGAATATACTTATTCACAAGTTGAAAGACAGCTCTTGAAAGCAGTGGGCAGGGAACTTCTGGGAAAAGGATGGGGTGGCAGGGGTGGGGGTGTCTCCTGACTCAACTCATTAAGGAAAAAAAAAAGCCTATAATAGAAACAAAGCAATAAAAACCAAACAGGGACACTTCCCCTGCCCTTCTCTCTGGAGTGGGTCATTTAAGGTCTGTGACGTTCATGCCAGTGAAAGAAAGAGGAGAGGGACTATTATGACATCAGGTAAGAATTCACTGTGGCCGACAGTGCCACCTCATAGTCCCAATTCACATGCCCCGAGTAGCACAGTGATGAATACAGAAGATAAACATAGCCCACAGTTAATGTATCTTTATTCTACAAAACATATACATTATTCCACATTACACTAAGAAAGCTCATGTGACACTGTTCGTAGATAAAAAAGCCTGTTACCTGGGACTTAACACTTAGAAAAATAAGGTAGAATTAGCAGAAGAGAAAAGGAGTGTCTGCCCTTCAGATGCTCACGGTAACGCTGTAACACTGAGCTGGAGGCACCGTCTCACTAGGCTGGCGTCCTGCTTTCCAGAGGGAAAATGCCCATGTGAACACGGTTGCCCTGGTGTTTTCCATGTTCCTCCTTGTGTTGAATTGGTCAGAATTTCATTACCGCAGCACAGCACGCAGACCACAGGCGCACAGCCTGCTGACCGCTGTCCAGGCTGCTGCTGTCGCCGGGCAGCTCTCTCTGAAGCAGGACAGGACGTGTGCAGTGGTGTAGGCTACATGAACAGTGTCAGATCAGACTGTGTCAGTCGTGGGAAAGAGGTAGGCTTTTTTATTCTTCAGAGTTTTAGGGTCCATAACTTCAGCATCATTTTGATTGCTTAATTTATACAAATTTGTAAACTATAATCAAAAAATAAATTAAGACATATAAAATGCCAAATTTGCAATTTGTTCTCTTTCATTTCCCAGCCCTTATTAAAAAAAATAAATTCTTTAATAAATACACTGAGTCCCTAACATGGTCCAGGCTATCTTTTAGGTACCGAGGAAAAACAATGAATAAACCGATCAAACTCCCTGCCCTTTTGGAGCTTTTGTGCATCTGGGGGAGACAAGCAACCAATAAGATAAAGACATAAAATGGATAGATGGTTAGACAGCAGTGAGGATATAGGAAATGCTGAGGGAGAGAGGGTGGTGAAATTCCGTTGAGTGGACTGCAAACCCACCTGGAAGGCAGCTTTGGTATAAAGATCTGACAGAAGTGAACAAGAAGGCCAGGCGAACATTGGATGGAAGAGCCTTCTGGATGAGCGCAGCACATGTAATGGCCTGTAGGCAGGGGTATGTGGCTGAAAAACAACAAGGAGCAAGTGGAGAGGGAGAGGATGGGCAGAGGAGACAGCTAGGGGTTTCAGCTCAGAGGACTAATGGCGACCAAAACGTCTGGGGCATTGTTGGATTTCATTCTGTATAATTTTAAGATTACTTATGGAATGAACTGTTTTCCCCCAAATTTGTATCATGAAGTCCTAACCCCCAATGTGACTGTATTTGGAGATGGGCCTCTAAAGAGGTGATTAAGATAAATGAAGTTTTAAGAATGGGGCCCTAATCCAATAGAATGATGTCCTTATAAGAAAAGGAAGAGAACCAGGAATGTGCACGCACAGAGAAAAGGCAGTCTGTAAGTCACGGGGAGAGGCCGCAGAAGAAACCAAGCTGATACCCTGATCTTGGACTTCAGCCTCTAGAAATGTGAGAAAATAAATTTTTGTTATTTAAAGCCACCCAGCCTGAGGTATTTTGTTATGGAAACCCTAGCCAACTTTTGCACTATCCTAACACCCAATTATCGTTGACCAGAGAATTTTCCGCTAAGTAGTCAAATTGATCCTGAACAAACTTTATTAACTGACAGCGATATTTATTTTGTGTGAATCCAAAAGGTGCTAACCCATCCTACAGGTACTGTATTTAATTTAAAATTGGTAAGCCTACAGGTTAGTCATCCAAAGCATAGCTAGTAAATCAATCCAGCCAGATATGCAGTTTCTTTTGCATTGGCACTTTAAGAGTAGTTCTTACAGTTATTTTATTGCTACCTCTTTTGTGCTGTCTCTTTTTTAACACAGAATTGGCTTTGGCTAATGTGAATGAAGAAGTAAGGTGCCATACCTTCTCTTTCTATCCTCCGGCCCCCAACCGTGCTCCCTCTAATCTCTGACCATCTCTCTTTTAACAAAACTCCTTTCTTAACATCACAAAAGTCACGAGAAGAAAAGCAATTGGCTGCTTTTGGAGGCTTATTATTCTGAACCATGCACATAGCCATTACGATAAACTGCCTCTGCAAATTAATTTTGAAATTAAACATAATATATTGTATGTTACATGTACTTTTTTAGCCACTGACTGATGAAAACATCTCTGCTCTATTTTGAAATGCTATTTCTTAGGACTGTCCATGCAGAAGTGCTTTTCCAGTGTCCTGTTCTATTTCTAAATGCATGTATTGCTTTGATTGCAGTATCATCTTGCTCCAAGCTCTCTCTATTTTTAAAAAGATAGAAATCCACGGGGATGTGAAATACAGCATAGGGAATATAATCAATAATATTGTAATAAGTATGTATGGTGCCAGATGGGTCCTAGAGTTATTTGGGTGATCACTTCATAAGGTATATCAATGTCTAATTACTATGTTGCACATCTGAAACTAAGATTGTATGTCAACTATAACTGAATAAAAATTTTAAAATAATCTAAAAAAGAGCCTGGCCGGTGTGGCTCAGTGGATTGAGCATCATCCTGTGGACTGAGAGGTCCTGGTTCGATTCCCAGTCAGGGCACATTCCCGGGTTTCAGGCTTAATCCCCAGTAGGGGGCGCACAGGAGGCAGCCGATAGACGTTTCTCTCTCACATCAATGTTTCTATCTCTTTCTCCCTTCCTCTCTCTCTAAAAAATCAATAAAAACATATTTAAAAAAATAATCTAAAAATATTTTAAAACAATTAAAAATAAAACTAGAAAACCAAACCTTCAGAATTGTGAAACCAATGAATAAAATATACCCAGAAGCTTTTTTTGGACTGTATCTGTCTAGAATTTATTTTCCTGACCCCACCAACGGAGGATAATAACTTGTTTAAAAGAAATTTGTTTAAGAGAATCTTTCTAATTCCATGAGTGTTACAGACAGATCTCAAGCAACTTTCCTGGGGATGGTAAGATGAATTAAAATATAACCACTAAATAAAGGCTTTCAGACATTTTAAAATTAAATCGTGTGCTTGTAGTTTCCCAAGAAACCGCAAAAGAATAGTCACTAAGGTGGTCTTAAAAGATTTAAAGACATGACTATGAATGAGAGGAAGTCTCAGCTACTACTTAGACTGTGATTAGAACATCAAGCAATTATATAATTTTTATATTAATTTTTTCTTTTAACTTTCTCATTTTGAAATATTCAGGATAAATATGTCATTATACAATGTATTGATTTGGTTTTACAAAAAGATATAGCCCTAAGGATATTGGCTTTGAATGGTCAGTTTAATTTATAAGTTGATAGTTCTCCAAGGAGTGTTA
This sequence comes from Tadarida brasiliensis, assembly GCA_030848825.1. Classification (NCBI taxonomy): domain Eukaryota; kingdom Metazoa; phylum Chordata; class Mammalia; order Chiroptera; family Molossidae; genus Tadarida; species Tadarida brasiliensis. The sequence goes on along the minus strand of CM061261.1, from coordinate 34,862,253 downwards.
ACCTCAAGGATCTGCCTGTGCCACTCAGGGAATTAGCAAGAAAGTAGGAATGATAACTACCAGGGCACTGGGTTCCATTGGTTTGCAGCTGTTAACATCTGGGAAGTCTTAAGTTCCATCCTCATTCTAACAGTCATTTGGAAAGTGGAAAAATTTAGTCAGTCTATAATTATTTTGTAATTTTATTTTTCTTTAAAAAACAATTTTTTTTCTTTATTGATTTTAGAGAGAGAAAGGGAGAGGGAGAGAGAGACATAGAAACATCGATGAGAGAGAACATCGATTTGGCCACCTCCAGCATGCCCCCCACTGGTGATTTGGCCCACAACCTGGGCATGTGCCCTGACTGGGAATCAAACCGGTGACCTCTTGGTGCATGGGTCAATGCTCAACCACTGATCCTCACCGGCCGGGCTAATTTTATTTTTCAATTACAGTTTACATTCAATATTATTTTGTATTTGTTTCAGATGTACAGCATAGTAGTCAGACAATTATACACTTCACATAATTATTCCCCTTCAATATTTCCAGTACCCACCTGGCACTATACATAGTTATTACAATATCATTGATTATATTCCCTATGCTGTATATTACATCTGCATGACTGTTTTGTAACTACCGTTGTAGTTCTTAATCCCTTCACTTTTTTCACCCAACCCCGCAAGTCCCCTCCCCTCTGGCAATCATCAGTCTGTTCTCTGTATCTGTTAGTCTGTTTCAATTTTGTTTATTTTGTTCTTTGGAAGGAGACTTGACTTGGGGTGGTGAACACACAATACAGTGTACAGATGATGTGTTGTGAAATTGTGCACCTGAAACCTGTATAATTTTGTTAACTAGTGTCAACCCAATAAATTCAATGAAAAGGAGAAAAAATTAAATAATGTGTTATGTGTCAGTTATATATTAATAAAGCTGGAAAAATAAAAACAAATTAAAAAATATATTCCACATATAAGTGAAATGATATGGTATTTGTCTTTCTCTGTCTGACATTTCATTTAGCATAATACCCTCTAGATCCATCCATGCTGTTGCAAATGGTAAGATTTCATTCTTTTTTATGGCTGAGTAATATTCCATTGTATATATGTAACACAGTTCCTTTATCCTCTATTTAAAAAAATTTTTTTTTCTTTATTGATTTTAGAGAGAGAGGAAGGGAGACGGAGAGAGAGACAGAAACATCGATAAGAGAGAACATCGATTGGCTGTCTCCTGCATACCCCCCACTGGGGATTGGGCCCACAACTGGGCATGTGCCCTGACCGGGTGCACCTTTTGGTGCACGGGTCAATGCTCAACCACTGAGCCACACCAGCAGGCTATCCAGTTGTCTATTGATGGGCACTTGGTTGCTTCCATATGTTGGCTATTATAAATAACGCTGTAGTGAATATAGGGGTGCATATGTCCTTTTGAGTTAATGTTTTGGGTTTCTCTGGATACATACCTGGAAGTAGAATTGCTGAGTCACAAGGCTGTTTCATTTTTAATTTTTTGAGGACATTTCATACTGTCTTCCATAGTGGCTGCACCAATCTGCATTCCCACTAACAGTGCTTGAGGGTTCCCTTTCTCCACATCCTAGCCAACATTTGTTGGTTGTTGATTTATTGATGATAGACATTTTGACAGGTATGAGATGATATTTCATTGTGGTTTTAATTTGTATTTCTCTAATGATTAGTGATGTTAAACATCTTTTCATGTGTCTGTTGGCTATTTGTATGTCCTCTTTGGAAAAGTGTCTATTCAGGTCCTCTGCCTCGTTTTTACTTGGATTGCTGTTTTTCTTGGTGTTGAGTTGTATGAGTTCTTTATAAATTTTGGATATTAACTCCGTATCAGATGTATCATTGGTGACTATCTTCTTCCATTCAGTCAGTCTATACTTTTAAAAAATATATTTTTTTAAATCTTTACTATTTTGGTTGGTAGTTCAAGCAAAATAGAGACAAGCTCATAGGTAGAGAGCAAGCAGACAGCTCTGGTGGTGGGGGATGCTGTGGGGGATGGAGCAAAAAAAAAGAAAACTCATGGACATGGACAACAGTGTGGTGATTGTGGGGGGAGGGTGTGGGGAGAGGTGGAAGAGAGCATAGAGGCGATAAGTGGTGATGGAAAAAATAAAATGAAATACAGTTCTTAAAAAAGAAAAAAAACCCACATCTTTACTATGATAAACTAGTTTGATTGACTTTTTAACCAAACTGGTCACACTAGTTAAAACACTTGAGATTCTTTGTGTGTTCATAAACATAGCCTTGGAAGATATATTTTTGTCATTTATCCACTCAGCATTTGTGTCAAGCACCGTGACAGTTCCGGAAATACATAGGTGTGTAAGGCAAGCTCCTGCCTCCCACTGACTTTCAATTATAGAGACCTAAAAACTCAAAACAAACCAAAACCAACACAGTTGCACCGCATGCTCAGATGAGTGCTCTAGGAGCTAGAATGAGTTTCTAGACTGGGTAGGGATCCAGTCTAGGAAGTGTTTCCTTAAGAATGAACCAGAAAAAGATATTAGAGACCGGAAATCATGGATAGAGCGGAGTATGAAAGGGGCGTGCAGTAAGAAATGGAGGGAGATTACTTACCCAAATGAATCATTCTGCTGTTTTTTTTTTTGTTTGTTTGTTTTTTAAAATATTACTTTATTTTTTTTTATTAATTTATTTTTGTTACAGATGTTTCTCCCTTTTTCCCCATTGACACACTTCTCCCCATCCCCCCACCCTGTCCCCAGCTTTGTTGTCCATGTCCATCACTTATGCATACATGCGCATAAGTTCTGTGGTTTATCTCTTCCCTCCCCCCCTGCCCCCTCTTCTGAGGGGTGTCAGTTTATACCCTACTTCCACATCTCTGGGTCTACCCTGTTCCTCAGACTGTTATGTTCATTATATTCCACAAATAAGTGAGATCATGTGATATTTGTCTTTCTCTGCTTGGCTTGTTTCGCTTAGGATAATACTCTCGAGGTCCCTCCACGTCGTCTCAAAGGATAAGAGATCTTTCTTTCTTATAGCTGCATAGTACTCCATTGTGTATATGTACCACAGCTTTTTTATCCATTCATCCACTGATGGACACTTGGGCTGTTTCCAGATCTTAGCTATTGTAAATAGTGCTGCTATGAACATGGGGGTACATGTATTCTTTCTGATTGGTGTTTCAGGCTTCTTAGGGTATATTCCTAGAAGTGGGATCACTGGGTCAAATGGCAATTCAATTTTTAATTTTTTGAGGTAACACCATAGTGTTTTCCACAGTGGCTGCACCAGTCTGCATTCCCACCAGCAGTGTACTAGAGTCCCCTTTTCTCCACACCCTCGCCAACACTTGTTGTTTGATGATTTGTTGATGGCGGCCATTCTGACAGGTGTGAGGTGATACCTCATTGTTGTTTTAATTTGCATCTCTCTGATGATTAGTGATGTTGAGCATTTCTTCATATGTCTCTTAGCCATTTGTATGTCCTTTTTGGAGAGGTGTCTATTTAGTTCCTCTGCCCATTTTTTAATTGGGTTCTTTGTCTTCCTTTTGTTGAGTTGTATGAGCACTCTGTATATTTTGGAAATTAACCCCTTATCTGATGTATCATTGGCAATTATGCTCTCCCATAGAGTGGGTTCCCTATCTGTTTTGGTGGTTGTTTCTTTTGCTGTGCAGAAGCTTTTGAGTTTGATGTAGTCCCATGTGTTCATTTTTCCCTTTGTTTCTGTTGCCTTAGGTGATGTATCAGTGAAGATTCTACTGCGTATGATGTCCAAAATTTTGTTGCCTACATTTTCTTCTAGGATTTTTATGGATTCACGAGTCACATTTAAGTCTTTTATCCATTTTGAGTTTACTCTTGTGTGTGGTGTAAGTTGATGGTCTAGTTTCATTTTTTTGCATGTAGTTGTCCAATTTTCCCAACACCATTTATTAAAGACACTATCTTTACTCCATTGTATGCTCTTGCCACCTTTGTCAAATATTAATTGAGCATAATGTCTTGGGTCAATTTCCAGATTCTCTGTTCTGTTCCACTGGTCTATATGCCTGTTCTTGTGCCAGTACCAGGCTGTTTTGATTACAGTAGCTTTGTAGTATAACCTGATATCCGGTATTGTGATCCCACCTACTTTATCCTTCTTTTTCAAGATTGCTGTGGCTATTCGGGGTCTTTTTTGGTTCCATATGAAGTTTTGAAATATTTGTTCTAGTTCTGTGAAATATGTCACTGGTATTTTGATGGGGATTGCATTGAATCTATAGATTGCTATGGGTAATATCGACATTTTAATGATGTTAATTCTTCCAATCAATGAACAAGGTATGTGCTTCCACTTTTTTATATCTTCCTCTATTTCTTTTTTCAATGTCCTGTAGTTCTCTACAAATAGGTCCTTTACTTCTTTGGTTAAGTTTATTCCTAGGTATCTTAATTTTTTTGCCGCGATGGTAAATGGAATTGTTTTTTTTGTTTCTCTTTCCGTGAGTTCATCATTGGTGTATAAGAATGCCGTTGATTTCTTGACGTTAATTTTGTATCCTGCTACTTTGCCAAATTCATTTATTAAGTCTAGTAGATTTTTGATGGAGTCTTTAGGGTTTTCTATATATAATATCATATCGTCTGCGAATAATGACAGTTTCACTTCCTCCTTTCCAATTTGGATTCCTTTTATTTTTTCTTCACGTCTGATTGTTGTGGCTAAGACTTCCAGTACTATGTTAAATAAGTGTGGCGAAAGTGAATATCCCTGTCTTGTTCCTGTTCTTAAGGGAAATGTTTTTAGTTTTTGCCCATTGAGTATGATGTTGGCTGTAGGTCTTTCATATATGGCCTTTATTATATCAAGATATGATCCCCCTACTCCCAAGTTGCTGAGCGTTTTTATCAGAAATGGGTGCTGGATTTTGTCGAATGCTTTTTCAGCGTCTATTGATATGATCATGTGGTTTTTATCTTTCATTTTGTTTATGTGGTGTATCACATTTATTGATTTGCGAATGTTGAACCAGCCTTGCATCCCTGGGATGAATCCCACTTGGTCATGGTGAATAATTTTTTTGATGTATTGCTGGATCCGATTTGCTAGTATTTTGTTTAGGATTTTGGCATCTATGTTCATCAGGGATATTGGGCTGTAGTTTTCTTTCTTTGCAGTGTCTTTTTCTGGTTTTGGAATTAGTATTATGCTGGCCTCATAAAACGAGTTTGGAAGTCTTCCTTCTTCTTGAATTTTTTGAAATAGTTTGAGGAGAAAGGGTGTTAATTCTTCTTTGAATGTTTGGTAAAACTCCCCCGTGAAGCCATCCGGGCCTGGGGTTTTGTTTGCTTGGAGAGTCTTGATTACATCTTCAATTTCCTTAGCTGTTACTGGTCTGTTCAAGTTTTCTATCTCTTCCCGGTCCAGTTTTGGGAGACTATGTGTTTCTAGAAATTTGTCCATTTCACTCAGATTGTCGAATTTGTTGCCATATAAATGTTCATAGTATTTGCTAACGATCCTTTGTATTTCTGTTGTGTCAGTTGTTACTTCTCCTCTTTCATTTCTGATTTTGTGTATTTGGGTTCTCTCTCTTTGTTTCTTGGTGAGTCTAGCTAAGGGTCCATCAATCTTGTTTATCTTTTCAAAAAACCAGCTCTTTGTTTCATTGATCCTTTGAATTGTTTCTCTGGTCTCTATGTCGTTTATTTCTGCTCTGATCTTTACTATTTCCTTCCTTCTACTTGCTCTGGGGTTTTCTTTTTGTTTGCTTTCTAGTTCTTTAAGTTGTGAGGTTAGATAGTCTATTAGAAATTTTTGTTGTTTCTTGAGGTAGGCCTGTAGTGCTATGCACTTCCCTCTCAGAACAGCTTTCGCTGCATCCCATAGATTTTGTGTTGTTGTGTGTTCATTTTCGTTGGTTTCCAGGAAGTTTTTAATTTCTTCCTTGATCTCCTCGGTAACCCAGTCATTGTTTAATAACATGCTATTTAGCCTCCATGTATTCAAATGTCTTTGCATGTTCTTGTTGCAATTGATTTCTAGTTTCATGCCATTGTGATCTGAGAAGATGCTTTATATGATTTCAATCTTCTTGAACTTGTAGAGACTTCGTTTGTGTCCTAACATGTGGTCTATCTTTGAGAATGTCCCATGTGCACTTGAGAAGAATGTGAATTCTATAGTTTTGGGGTGTAATTCTCTGTAAATATCTATTAAATCCATTTGGTCTAGTGCTTCGTTTAGAGTCTCTGTTTCCTTGTTAATTTTTTGTCTAGAGGATCTATCCAGTGATGTCAGCGGGGTGTTGAAGTCCCCTGCTATGATTGTATTGCTGTCAATTTCTCCTTTGAAGTCCTCCAGATGATTTTTAATATATTTTGGTGCTCCTATATTCGGTGCATATATGTTTACCAAGGTTATATCTTCCTGTTGGATAGATCCTTTCAATATTATGTAGTGACCTTCTTTGTCTCTAGTAATGGCTTTCGTTTTGAAATCTATTGTATCAGATATGAGTATTGCTACCCCAGCTTTTTTTCCTTTCCATTTGCTTGGAAGATTTTTTTCCATCCCTTCACTTTCAGCCTATGTGAGTCTTTTGTTGTGAGGTGGGTCTCTTGTAAACAGCATATATATGGGTTATGCTTTCTTATCCAATCCGCTACTCTGTGTCTTTTTATCGGAGCATTCAATCCATTTACATTTAAGGTGATTATTGATATGTACTTATTTATTGCCATTTTTGTTCAGTGTGGTTCTACTTTCCTTCCTATTTCTTCTACTAATTACAGCAGTCCTTTTAACATTTCTCGCAGTGCTGGTTTGGTGCTAATGTATTCCCTTAGCCTTTTTTTTGTCTGAGAAGCTCTTTATTTGACCTTCTATTTTGAATGACAGCCTTGCTGGGTAGAGTAGTCTTGGATTCAGATCCTTGTTTTTCATGACCTTGATTACTTCATGCCATTCCCTTCTGGCCTGTAGTGTTTCTGTTGAGAAGTCAGCTGATAGCCTGATGGGGGTTTCTTTGTAGGTAACCTGTTGCTTTTCTCTTGCTGCCTTGAGGATTCTCTCTTTGTCTTTAATTTTTGGCATTTTAATTACTATGTGTCTTGGTGTGGGCCTGTTTGGGTTCTTCTTACTTGGGACTCTCTGTGCTTCTTGAACTTGAATACCTTCTTTCTTCACCAAATTAGGGAAGTTTTCTGTCATTATTTCTTCAAATATATTCTCTAACCCTTGCTCATTTTCTTCTTCTTCAGGAACTCCAATGATGCGAATATTATTACGTTTCCAGTTGTCCCACAGTTCTCTTAAGCTGTCTTCCTGTTTTTTCATTGTTTTTTCCTTTTGGTTTTCTGATTGGTTGATTTTTTCTACCCTGTCTTCTAATTCACTGATCTGGTCCTCAGTTTCCTCTACTCTGCTGTTTAGTCCTTCCAATGTGTTCTTCATTTCTGCTATGTCATTCTTCATTTCTTCTTGCTGCTTCTTCATTTCTTCTTGCTGCTTCTTCATTTCCACTTGGTTGGGTTTCAGTGTTTCTATGTCTTTGCTCATGGTGTGGATGTCTTTACTCAAGGTGTTGATGTCCTTACTCATGCTTTTGAGCTTCCTCACGATCATGGCTCTGAATTCTAGCTCTGTTAACTTGCTTAACTGCGTTTCATTTATCTCATCTTCGGTAGAGGTCTCTTGTTCTTTCATTTGGGCTCTGTTTCTTTGTTTCCCCATTTTGGCTATCTCAGTGGTTTTTGGAGCCTGCCAAATTTTCCTGTGGGTGTTGGTATTCTGTTGTTTGTGGCTCCCTCTACTGGGTTTGGATGAGCGTGGGAGGACCCACGTTAAACACCACCCTGGAGTCTTACTTTCCAGGGTATATTTGCAAGCCCATCTGCTGCTTTTTATCTATCGTTTTCATGTGTTATTTCATGTAAATTCCAATGAAAGTACATTGCTATTTAAATGTTTTTTTGTTGTTGTTTTTTTATCCTCCACTGAGAACATTTTTTGCATTTATCTTCAGATAGAGCAGGAGGGAGAGAGGGAGGAAGAGAGAGAGAGAAACATCGATGTGAGAGAGACACATTGACTGGTTGCCACCCACACGACCCCAACCGGGCCGGGGACTAACCTCAACCCAAGTACATGCCCTTAGCGGGAACCGAACCCAGGACTCTCTGGTCCGTAGGCCAACGCTCTAACCGCTGAACCAAACTGGTCAGGGCTATTTAAATGGTTTTAAAGACACCCGTTTAAGTTTTTATGTTTACAGGATACCCTCGAGTCTGCACAGGACTTAGACAACATAAAATATTTGTTGCACTTTTAAATGCTGACATACATGTTCATTGTAGAAAGTGGTTTACTTTTAGCCTCAAGAGGAATTCAAACTCACTTCTCTAAAATAACTTTTGGAGATAAACACTCATAAAATATTCTGTGAAACAGCCCCAGTGTTTATAATGTAATTTGATGTTCCATTGACATCTCCACAGAAAGGCTCAAACTTTTTCAGACCATGGTCATTTATTTTTTGATGAGTCAGAAGATCATGTTGATGGATGAAACCGGTGAAGTATTAACATTTGGATGGTTAACCATTTTATTCCTCTCAACACCAAGATTATGCCGACGTGTTTTGTAATCACAAAATACCCCTTGACTTAGGGAAGGTGTAATCTTGAGAAGTTAATCTAACAACTAGTTTGTGTAGTTGAACATTTCTGTCTTATGTAAACAGCTCAGTGTACACAAATCTCAATGTATTTTAAAACATTTTTTTTCTTTATTGATTTTAGAGAGAGAGGAAGGGAGAGGGAGAGAGAGATAGAAACATCGATGAGAGAGAACATCGATTGGCCACCTCCTGCACGCTCCCACTGGGGATTGGGCCCACAACTTGGGCTAGTGCCCTGACCGGGAATCAAACCTGTGACCTCTTGGTGCATGGTTTGATGCTCAACCACTGAGCCACACCAGCTGGGCAAATCTCATTGTATTTTTGAAGTATTTTACCCATGCACTGTTAATATCTCAAGACCACTGTCTGAATTTTCAATTCTTTTTTCTTTTCCTCTCTGACTCTCTTTGACACTCTGTGATTTAGTTCAGTTTATTTAGATGTTCTTCTATTGTAAACTTAGTGGAGATGGAAGTGTTAGAGATAAGTTAGGATTGGCTGTCTGTGTTTTTGTAAATCTCAAGAGATTTCTATCAAGTCCCCTGGTTCATGGGACATGAATTTCTTCTTTCTAGTTCTGGGTCTTTTCCATGGTCAGCAGGAAATCAGTTGCTTTAAGACTGACTTCCCTTTGGTCAAGTTGCAGGCCATCTGCTTGGACATGTTGTCACTCTTTGATCTTTTAACAATTTATAGTCTGGCTCCTCTGTTGCCTGGATTCTCCCAGGATCTTTGGGAAACATGAGGATGGATTTTCCTGTGAGCTTCTCTTTTAGGGACAGATAATTTAACTAACCTGATTGAAAAATTCCAACATATTTCTGAACAGGACCTGGTGATGTCAATGTTTCTCCAGTGGGTCTGCATCGTGGATTCATTCCTAGCTGACCCTTTTAATGCCATCTTATGTAGAACTATTCTGGACCTTGTAGGAAAGTGTCATTTCTGCTTTATTACTTAAAAAAAAAAGTTTGTGACAGCCCTGGCTGGGTGGCTCAGTTGATTGGAGCATTGTCCCATACACCAAAATGTTGTGGGTTTGATTCCCAGTTAGAGCACATACCTAGGTTGAAGGTTCAATCCCCAGGCTGGGTGCGTTTGGGAGAAAACCTGTCAATGTTGCTCTCTTAATCAGTGTTTCTCTCTCTCTCTCTCTCTTTCTCCCTCCCTCCCTCTCTCTCTAAAATAAAACCATATGCTAGATTGAGGATAAAAAAATAATTGTGGTAAAATGTACAAGACGTAAATGTTGCCATTCTAACCATGTCTTAGTGTACAGTTCAGTGACATTTAGTCTGTTCAAACTGTTGTACAGGCATCCGTCTCCAGAACTGGTTCATCTTCCCCAAGGCTGTACCCATTAAGCAATGACTCCCCATCTCTACCCACCCCGGCTGCTGGCATTCTGCTTTCTGTCTCTGAATTTGATTACTAGGTACCTCATATAAGTGGAATCACACAATGTTTGTCCTTTTGTTTTATTTACTTCATTTAGCATAATGTCTTTAAAGTGTATCCATATTGTGGCATGTGTCGATTGTTATTCCTTTATCAAGTTGGATAATATTGCATTGTAAGCATGTGGCACATTTTGTTTATCTCTTCATACATTGATGGACACCTGGGTAGCTTCTACCATTTGGCTATTGTAAATGATTCTGCTGTGAACATGGGTGTATAAATATATTTTTGAGTCCCCGCTTTCACTAGTGTTGGGTATATACTCAGAAGTGGAAGTATTGTATCATATGATAATTCTGTTTAATTTTTGAGGAACCGCCATACTGTTTTCCATAGAGGTTCTGCTTTATTCCTGACCCCTGTTCTAGCTGCATCCTGTGTTCGTGATTGAAATGGGTGACATTAGGGATGAAATGGACTGAAGGGCTTCCACTCTCTCAGGGATCTTTTTTGTTTAGGAGAACCTGTAATAAAATTGATGAATGATTCCTAGGCAAAAAATTCTCTTTCACCTCATCTTAATAGAGTCCTGAAATGTAAAAGTGGCCCCATCAACACTGAGCCTTGGGGATTGTGGGATTTGAGCTTTTTGTGCCCAATGTGACAAGGGCTGTTAGGTAGCAGAACCAAACAACATGCTCTTCTAACTCCTGCCACAAGATTGACGAAGGTCACAAGAAACAGAAGACTCGCATTTGTCTTACCGTGGACTTCTCAGCTGTAGTATATCCAAGCAGTGAGACCCAAGTTTGGCCCTCTGACATGATAATGAGGCCAGATTCTGTGACATAGTTCCCGGAGGCATGAGCCTGGAGAGTGAACTCACTGATACTTGTATCCCAGGAGATACCACAGAGATTGCCTCCTCCAGCTCTCCACCCCAAAGTCAACGGACCTCACCCCTAAAGGTTACAGGTTGCTTCCTGTCTTTGTACACACAAAAACAAAGCACCTGTTCTCCAGAACTTTCCAAATTGCTAACTTTTATCAGCTACTCTAATAGTACTTACATAGTGAGACTGAAGAATAGTGTCCACCCTCAACCAAAAACCAAACAGGTTACTGTCATCCATCTAATGTGTGCTTGCTTCATGTTTGGTTGCAGGGGAGGACGTCAGTCCCACCCAAAGCTTGGCCACCTCACCAGCTGCATGTAGCAACCTCCCCCGGGGCTTGAGCTCACCTCACTTCAGTTCTCAGGAAAAGCTTGTTTAGAGTAACAGAATTAGGGAGCGTTACCCAAAGGGTATGCAGCCCTAGCCCTTCTGTTCTTAAAAACTCCTTATCTATCCCTGGATTAGGCAGGATCATCAAAAAAGGAATTCCTGGCTCACGTCCTCCTAACCCCTTGAGGAACAGCTTACTGACGTCCACTCAGGGCCAGCCTCCTTCCTCTGAGCAATGTTGTAACACTCAGCCCTACAAAGCTCACTGTTGTACAGCCGATCTCCTGTGCATGGCACTGACTATATCTGAAGCCCTACAAAGAAATGGCTCCCTGGCCTCGGTGCCAGGAGTGGCTGTTCTCTGAGCACTTGGTTGGTGGTGATCCTGGGCACCACATGAACCACCTAGTCATGGCCACAGGGGAGCGGGGACAGGCAGCCATCTGCCTCTAGCGCAGGTCCACAACTCAGGCTAGATGTGAACCTCATGCCAGTCTTCACCTTATGTTGTAAGATCTCATTTTTGTTCTTCCTCATTAACTCACTTACTTGTAGTTGTTGAATTGCCTGAATTTTTATAAGCTTTTCAGATCCTTTAAGCAATAAATTGGAAGTGTAAACATGAGCCAGGTAATTGTAGTTGCTCTGAATGTTCAGAGGACAAAATGTATATAAATTATTAGTTTTGATAGAACTGGAATATGATCAATATAGTTGGCATTAAAACCACTACTATTCTTGGGGGCTGAGTGGAGGTGGGCAAAGGATGGGGGGAATGGAGGACATCTGTGACAGTGTCAACAATGAAAACATTCTGAATGTGACTAAAGTGTAAGTTCTGTGCTGTCAGGGCCTTGGCCGTCTCGCTCACTGTGTATCTCCAGTCGCTAGAGCTGTGCTTAGCACGCAGAGATGCTCAGTCGACATTCCCTGAGAGATCTGAACGGAAGGATCTCTGGGCACCTGGAGGTCACCGTCATCACGGCCTGTGGATGCTCAGAAGCAAAGAAGCCCTGACTCTGGCGTTGCCTCCACCTTTGTCACACATGGGGGACACAGCTGGTGTCTCTAACGCTCTCCTCTCTCCCTCTGCAGACTCACATTTCCAGACTCCCTCCCGGCGCGGTGGCAGGACAGTCCGTGGCAATCGAAGGTGGGGTTTGCCGCCTGGAGAGCCCAGTGAACTGAACCTCAGGCTGAGCGTGAAGCACCTGGGAGGCATTCCAGAACCTGAGCTTTCCTGTGCTTTTAACTGAAGTTGGATGTTCTGTCGTCTTCATTTTATAATTCCTACTGCAGCCTCGTGCCCCATTGGCGACACTAGTGCGGCTGCAGTTAGTGCTTAGTGACCTGCGGGCCGCTGGTGGGCGGGTGGACTGAATGTGAGAGAGAGAGAGTGTGTGTGTGTGTGTGCGCGTGTGTGTGCGTGCTTGCTTCTCCCTTGATGAAATAGAAAATCCTCTGTATTGTGGAACCTAAGACCAGGAATGAGTCAATCATCTTTACAAAATGTGTGCTTTAACTGTTTACAAGTCAACTTAAAGTTGCAGGAAACATTTTTTATTTCATAAAGAGGTACCAACTGTCGTTGATGTAATGTGTCTGAATTGAAGAGTAAATCAGTTTATTGAAATGATTTGACAGTGGTAGTGCTCCATTTAATAACAATAATAAGTAATAAAGTGTTTTTATTTGTTAACCAGTTTAAGTGGACCCTGTGGTAACTTAAACTGTTATTCTCATCCCTCATATGGGGCATTTTTCTTTAACAAAGAATGGTTTCAGTGAAACAATCTAGCAGAGAATTAAGGTCAGAACCTTTTTAAAAGTAGTCTTATTGATAAAGTTTGTACTTCCTCCCTCATGCCTTTCTAAACTTAAATACTGCATAGCTTCGAGCTGTATGTACTGTATTATGAAAGGATATGTAAAAAAAAAAAACAAACAAAAAAAAAAAATACAGCAATGCACAGTCCTTAATTTGTGTATAATGGAATGTTATTTACAATGTAACACTGTAAATAAGAAAGCAAAATTTATGGGAAAATTCAATATTATCTTTGTTCCTTGTTTAAATATATTTTTAAGGTAAAGGCACAAAAATAAAAGAAGCATATTACTGGGTATAGTGTGTGACTCCTCTTCTCAAACTAATAAATTATCTTTTAAATCCTAGGTTGGCAAGCCATTTTTTAAATTTTGTTTGTAAAAAGTTACTTGTTCCAAAAATCATACCATTAGCCTTCTTGCTGTGATTCTGGTTGTTCAAAATCCAATCTTATGTTTGTACACACTAGCAAAGTAAAAGCTGAACTTAGTACGTGATTGAATAGTCAATATAGAAATGCCTAAAATTCCCATTCCAATTTGATAAAAATAACAAAGGGAAGGAACATGAACACTGTGGAAATCGTGGTGGCAGTTGGAAAGTCAATGGTTACAGTTGATAACTTGCTTCTAAATGTTATATTTAGTGATTCTGGAGCCACATAAGAAAACCAAGACTTTCCTTTTGATTTTCCATGTAAGAAGTGGCTATCAAGGAGATACTAAAGATAGCCTTGCTCAGGGGGAGGAGGTTCCCTGCACCATGTAATCATGGCTCTGGGCGGTAACTGATAAAGCCCCAGATGAAATTATACACTTGACATCGATGTATGGCCAAATTATAAAGGAAAGACAACCAAAATGGAGTGGGTGTAAATATGAATGATTTGGGAGTCACTGACTTATATTCCTCATACAGGCAATTACATTTGTCTCGCTGTGTTCTCTAGACAGGTTGGTGCCGTGGTATCTGTTTCTCATTCTTAATGAGGCTGAGAACTTAGTGAGAGATGGGCTGGCTGGTGGGGAGCCTTTGGCTTCAAAAGCTTTCAAAGACCTGTTACCTGTTGGCAGGGTTTTTTCAGGAACTGGACTGGATCACATAAAACTATCAGGACACTTTGGAGTCTGAAAATCGTCTGACCTATTTCACCAGGAATGCCGTGTCTTTCATCTCCTCTGACTCTATTCCATTCATATTTAAAAGTTTGGGCTTGTTAAAACCCCTTTTAGGAAGAGCTTAAAAACTGGTCAGTATAAAGGAGCATGGCCCCATAACATTTTGTTAAGACTTTATTCTCCAGTTTCTTTCCTTTTCTTTTTAATTTAAGGAATATTGTGAACCCAGGGAGAGGAAAAAAAGTGATATTCAGAATCATGAGGCAAAAATGTAGTGGGTAGTATAAGTTCCTTCATTATAAAATCAGCTGTTAAAGAGCAGACACTGTAACCAGAGGATACTGGCAAAAAATCAACTTCATTTCACACAAAAGTGGAAAAGGTAGAAGCAGATAAGAAAATAACCTCGTGTCCTAGCCTGGCTTATGTTACCAAGATTCTGAGGCTATATTTTAAGATGCGCACTTTTAATGTGGAGGATCGTAACTGCATGCCTATATTCTATTTCTTTTTGAGTCCTGAACATTGAATGTTTGGTTCTCCTGAGTATAATTAAGTCTGTTCTGTATTCCTCGCGGTCATCACTGTGATTTTGCCCTGGGTTTGGAAACTGGTGTCTTCCAGACTCGGGGAGGAGGTGAGGGAACCCGGAGTGCCCGTGCTGACTGGCCGCACGTGGCACCTTGTCCAGGCTTGGTCCCCGTCGCTTGTCAGCTCTGCCACTTCTCCCACCTCTTCTGCAGGCCCTGTCTCCTCTGTTTTTTTTCTTTATTGATTTTAGAGAGAGGAAGGGAGAGGGAGAGAGATAGAAACATCGATGAGAGAGAACATCAATTGGCCATCTCCTACATGCCCCCCACTGGGGATCGGGCCCACAACCTGGGCATGTGCCCTGGCCGGGAATCGAACCCGTGACCTCTTGGTGCCTGGGTCAACGCTCAACCACTGAGCCACACTGGCCGGGCGGCCCTGTCTCATCTTTTAACTGCCACTTCTAAATGTGAACTTGAACTCAGATATCAATGTCATAATTCTGTGCAAAGTACATATAAACAAGTCCTAAATGCTAGTCTGTGAGCAAAATGGAAGAGTTTTAGTTCATGGATATGGGGACATCTCTCTTGGCTGCTCAAAGCCTTTTGTGCTCAATTCCTCATTTTCTCCCATGTGGGAGGGTGGTGACGTGTGCCACTTCCTGCAGCTAAGCAAGGTCACTGTTTTGAAGCATTGGAGGGAGGGTGTGAGGGAGAAATGGAGGGAGTGGAGAGGGAGGATTTAGGAAAGTGCTAGAATTGTTCTTGAATCTTGAGATTGTATGGAATATTTTTTTAATCTGGTCATTCTTATTATGTAAATAATCCATACTTATTATAAGAAATCAGTAAATAGATAAGAAAAAGAAAGATAAAAGTGAACTCGTAACCCCACTTCCCTAAAAACAGCAATTAATAACACTTTACCTTGTATCCTTATAGGTTCTTTATGCATAAATTTTCTGTGTGTTTTTAACACAAAAATGGGGCTATATTGAACCCTTAAATAGAGTTATATAGCCTGCAATTTTCACTTAATAGCATCATGGAAAGATGTCTAGACCTATAGGGTTGTATAATGCCTCATTTACTGCTTCTTCATACAATGCTGCTTCCACTAATGCTGCTGAATACATATATTTTATCCTAAAACTTTTGTGAAAATCCATCACAGTCCTAACTGTACAGTCAGCATTCATACAGTGACTGGGAAGGTCTTAACCAATGAGAGCCAGCTTGGCAGGTGTCCCAGAACAGACCATTGCCGTTGCCTATGGGTCTTTTTTTCAGAGGGCCTCAGACAACTTTTATTTTTTTCCCTTTATTGATTTTTCTTTTTAAGAGAGAAAGGAAGGGAGCGAGAGGGAGAGAGAGATAGAAACATCGATGAGAGAGAACATCAATTGGCCGCCTCCTGAATGCCCCCCACTGGGGATTTGGCCCACAACCTGGGCTTGTGCCCTTACCGGGAATCGAACCAGCAACCTCTTGGTCCATGGGTCCACGATCAACCACTGAGCCACACCAGCCGGACCCAGACAACTTTTAAAGGCTAATGTCTGCACCTCTGTGCCTGATGACTTTTTCTGGCCACAACAGGCCAGGAGGACCATGGAATCAGCACTCCCCAGAAGCAGCTCGCAACAAGTGATAGAGGTTGGTGTATGAAAATATTGCTCCCTTGTTCCTTGGGTGGGGTCATTCTGAGGCATGTGTCATACTGTTTTTGAGAGATATCCCACAGGAATTAAGCTTTAGTTACCTGCTGTGGTAGTTGACTTATTAATACACCTGTATTAGCTTTTTTTTGGTCCCTTCCCTATGCCCTTCTCAATTCCTCTGTGTTTCCTGCAGTCATCTACCAAACGAACTACTTGTACTTACTCCTTGTTTCAGGCTTGCTTCTGGAGATCTTGAAACTAAGAAACTCTCCATTCCATATCCTCCTGGCCACATGGCCTTGGTGGGTCTTTATACCCTCTCCTATCCATCTACCTGTTTGTGTACCCCACTGGGTCTTTCTTCCTGCCTTGTGCTCCTGATGAGACATTTCATCCATGACATCTGATGAACACTCTCCAAGTGAAAAGTCCAGATGTGTCACAAAAGTGGAGGTTTGCAGCTAAGTTAGCACCACACTGCTGGAGACAAGCAAACACTTCGAAGGAGGTCATGAATAAACAGAAGCTGGACAGCAGCAGTCCACCAAGGATTGATGGACACCTTAGAGGAAGTGACTAGGAATAGTGGTAATGGTCATTGGAAGAAACCATAGCCAAAGACATGTTGTGACTAAGAGATTTGAAGAGACAAAACACTGGTTGCCGTTGTCCCCATGTCATGCACACATCATGACGACCTTGCTATGAAAAGCTCATGTGGTGCGCATTTCCTGAATGTCCTCTCTCAAGCCTGCATATCTATAACATAACTTTATGGTTAAATATATAACATTTTTTCAAACAAAATGTTTACTGAGTCAAACACATCAACTGTGTTGTGACATAAACCCTACAGTCGCTCAGAGTTTGAGAGCACCTTTGTGCCAGAAGCTCAGTGTCTCTGCCCAGCTGTAGGCTGCAGTGCTCAGCCGCAGGCTGGAGGACCTACAAAGGGACCATGGCTAGAAGGAGCTCCTCCCTCCCAGAAACACTGGCCCGAGGAAAGGTTGAACCCAGAAGAAATGAGCTTTTGTGTATGTGATCGACTTGTTTTACTTTCGCTGTATTCTAAACCTTCCCCAGAAGCTGATTACGAAGGGGAAGGAGGTGTGAGGTGGGTGAATGTAGCGAGCTACAGGTGGGGATGCGTGAGTGGGAGGTTGGTGACATAAAAGGAATCCTTTCACATTAATATTTGTTCTGGATATTAAGAATTCTTAAGGAATACACTGCTTTTGTTCAACACTCAATTTGGGTTCAAGTTCACAAGGTATTAACCCAGATGTCTATCATCAGAGACCCACAGGCTGACCAACTTGACCAGGCAGTTTTTCTTTTCCCACATGCTGCTGTCTCTGAAGTGTGTGGCCACAGGAAGGATTAAATCTAAAACTGGCAAGGGCCTCCCTCCAAGGCTGTGCACTCAGCTTCCAGAAGCCATCAGCCAAGCCCAAGGTGGTTCTTCGTGACCAGCTGTGGAAAGCGGGAGGGAGAGCAAGCACGGTGGTTTCTCCTTTACACGGTGGAGTCTCCACAGCCCTGAAACCACAGTGGCAAAGCCAGAAAACCCGGACCAGGGTTTCTCTGCCTTGAATTGCCATGGGGATCCCACTGATTATCAACAGAGTTTCAGAAGCTAGGAAGAAAAAAATCTAAACAATTTCTTTAACCTCTGCTGTTGCTATTATGTTGTAGATCCAAAAATTTGCTCCTAAAATGGCCTTTCCTGGCCTTAGAAAATCTAGCAATGCTTAAGAGATAGAAGATCTTCTAATATATTAAGAAAAACATTGTTCTTTTCCATTTAGAAGTGATAAGATTTAGCCCTCCCACCCAAGTCTTTGCCACAAACCTGTTAACTAGTCTCCATTTGCTTAATGGTAATTCCATTCTTTTGAGTACTGAGGCCAAACTTCTTGAGGTTATTTTCTCATGTGTCTACTGCTGTATAACAAATGGCCCCAAACCTTAGAAGCTTAAAGAACAGTTTTATTTGCTCACAATTCTATCAGGTAGGCTTGGCCTCATTCAGTGGTTTATCTGCTGCCCTTGCTGGTAGTCACTGGTGTGCTGCATTCCTCGAGGGGGTGACGGGCTGGGCTGGCCGAGCTGCTGTCTTTCTCCATGCAGGCCCAGAGCCCTCCCTCTGCACATGCCCTCTCTACATGGTCTTTCCATGTGACCTCTCCCAGTGGGCAAGGTGGCCCAAGGTGCCCCGGATCACAGGAGCAGAGGCTATCACATCTTTTTAAGCTTATTTATCTATTTATCATATTATTGAAAATATTACAGATGTCCCCCCTTTTCCCCTGTTGACCCCCTCTCCCCACTCCTACACCCCTCTTGCTTTCCCCAACCTAATGTCTGTGTCCAGTGAGTGTGCATATATGCATACAAGTTCTTTGGTTTATCTCTTCTTACCCCTCCCAACCCCCATTCTTCTGAGCTTCATTAGTCTGCTACCTACTTCCATGACTCTGGATCTATTTTGGTTGACAGCTTATTTTGTTCATGATGTTCCCTAAATAAGTGAGATCATGTGCTACTTGTCTTTCTCTGACTGGCTTATTTTGTTTAACATAATACTCTCCAGGTCCTTCCTTGCCACCTTTCTTTTGTAAGCTGCATAATATTCCATTGTGTACATGTACCACAGCTTTTTATCCACTCACCTACTGATGGACACTTGGGTTGTTTCCAGATCTTAGCTATTGTAAATAATGTTGCTATGAACATAAGGGTGCATGTATCCTTTCTGATTGGTGTTTCAAGCTTCTTAGGATAAATTCCTCAAAGGGGAATCACTGGGTCAAATGGCAAATCCATTTTTAATTTTTTGAGGAAGCATGAAATTGTATCCACAGTGGCTGCACCAGTCTGCATTCCCACCAGCAGTATGCTAGAGTCCCCTTTTCTCCACACCCTCGCCAACACTTGTTTGCGGATTTGTTCATGGCCGCCATTCTGGCAGGTGTGAGGTGATATCTCATAGTTGTTTTAATTTGCATCACTGATGATTAGAGATATTGAGCATTTTTTCATATGTCTCCTGGCCATTTGATGTCCTGTTTGGAGAGGTGTCTATTCAGGTCCTCTGCCCATTTTTAATTGGATTGTTTATCTTCCTTTTGTTGAGTTGTTTGAGTACTCTATATATTTTGGATATTAACCCCTTATCTGATGTATCATTGGCAAATATGTTCTCCCAGAGAGTAGGTTCCTTTTTCATTTTGATGCTGTTTCTTTTGCCATGCAGAAGCTTTTAGTTTGATGTAGTCTCATTTATTAATTTTTTCCTTTGTTTCTCTTGCCCTAGGTGATGTATCAGTGAAAATTCTGCTACGTATGATGTTTGAGATTTTTCTGCCTACATTTGCTTCTAGGATTTTTATGATTTCACGAGTTACATTTAAGTCTTTTATCCATTTTGAGTTTATTCTTGTGCATGGTATAAGTTGGTGGTCTAGTTTCATATTTTTGCATGTAGCTGTCCAATTTTCCCAACACCATTTATAAAGAGACTGTATTTTCTCCATTGTATGCTCTTGCCTCCTTTGTCGAATATTAATTGTGCATACTGTCTTGGGTCAATTTCTGGGTTCTCTGTTCTGTTCCATTGATCTATCTGCTGTTCTTGTGCCAGTACCAGGCTGTTTTGATTATGATGGCTTTGTAGTATAACTTGATATCTGGTATTGTGATCCCTCCCACCTTGTTCTTCTTTTTCAAGATTGCTGTGGCTATTCAGGGTCTTTTTTGGTTCCATATAAACTTTTGGAGTATTTGTTCTAGATCTGTGAAATATGCTGTTGGTACTTTAATAGAGATTACATTGAATCTGTAGATTGCTTTGGGTAGTATGGACATTCTAATGATGTTGATTTTTTTCAACCATGAACATGGTATATGTTTCCACTTTTTTATATCTTCCTCTATTTCTTTTTTCAATGTCCTGCAGTTTTCTGAGAACAGGTCTTTTACCTCTTTGGTTAAGTTTATTTCTAGATATTTTTTGTTGTTGTTGTTGCAATGGTATATGGGATTGTTTTCTTAGTTTCCCTGTCTGAGTGTTCATTATTGGTGTATAAGAATTCCATCGATTTCTGGATGTTAATTTTTTATCCTGCTACTTTGCCAAATTAATTCATTAAATCTAGTAGATTTTTGATGGAGTTTTCTATGTACAATATCATGTCATCTGCAAATAATGACAGTTTCACTTCCTCCTTTCCAATTTGGATCCCTTTTATTTTTTCTTCTTGTCTAATTACTATGGCTAAGGCATGATTACTATGTGAAATAAGACTGGCAAAAATGGGCACCCCTGTCTTGTTCCTGTTCTTAAGGCAAATGCTTTTAGTTTTTTGTCCATTGAGTATGATGTTGGCTTTATGTTTTCATATATGGTCTTTATTGTGTTGAGATTATGATCCCTCTAATCCCACTTTGTTGAGTGTTTTTATCAGAAATGGGTGTTGGATTTTGTCAAATGCTTTTTTAGCATCCGTTGATATGATCATATGATTTTTATCTTTCATTTTGTTTATGTGGTGTATCACATTTACTGATTTGTAAATATTGTACCAGCCTTGTATCCCTGGGATGAATCACACTTGGTCATAGTGAATAGTTTTTTAAATACATTTCTGGATCCAATTTGCTAATATTTTGTTAAGGATTTTGTCATCTATGTTTATCAGGGATATTGGCCTGTAGTTTTCTTTCCTTGTAGTGTCTTTATCTGGTTTTGAAATTAGGATTATGCTGGCCTCATGGAAAGAGCTTGGAAATCTTCCTATTTCTTGAATTTTTTGGAATAGTTTGAGGAGAATGGGTGTTACTTCCTCTTTGAATATTTGGTAAAACTCCCCCATGAAGCCCTCTGGGTCTGAGCTTTGTTTGCTGGGAGATTCTTGATTGCATCTTCAATTTCCTTAGTTGTTATTGGTCTGTTCAAGCTTTCTGACTCTTCCTGGGTCAGTTTTGATAGACTGTGTGATTCTAGAAATTTGTCCATTTCACATAGGTTTTCCAATTGTTGGAATATAATTGTTCATAGTATTTTCTAACAATCCTTTGTATTTCTGTGGTGTCAGTTGTTATTCTCCTCTTTCATTTCTGATTTTGTTTATTTAGGTCCTTTCTCTTTGTTTCCCGTGAGTCTGGCTAAGTGTTCATCAATCTTGATTATCTTTGCAAAGAACCAGCTCTTTGTTTCATTGATCTTTTAAATTGCTTTTTTGTCTCTATGTTGTTTATTTCTGCTCTGACCTTTACTATTTCTTTCCTTCTACTTGCTCTGGGGTTATTGCTTTGTTTTTTTTTAGTTCTTTAAGTTGTAGGGTTAGATAGTCTATGAGAAAATTTTCTTGTTTCTTGAAGTAGGCTGTAATGCTATGAAATTACCTCTCAGGGATGCTTTCTCTGACTCCCATAGATTTTGGGTTGTTGTGTGTTTCTGATTTCTTCCTTGATCTCATTGGTAACCCATTCATTGTTTAATAACATGCTATTTAGCCTCCAAGTGTTTGAATGTTTTTGAGTGTTTTTATTGTAATTAATTTCTAGTTTCATGCTATTATGCTCTGAGAAGATGCTTGATATGATTTCAGTCTTCTTGAACTTGTAGAGATTTAGTTTGTGTCCTAACATGTGGTCTATCTTTGAGAATGTTCTGTGTGCACTGGAGAAGAATGTGTATTCTGCAGTTTTGGGGTATATTCCTCTGTAAATATCTATTAAATCCATTTGATCTAATGTGTCATTTAGAGTCTCTGTTTCCTTGTTAATTTTCATCTAGAGGATCTATCCAGTGATGTCAGTAGGTGTTGAAGTCCCCTGCTATGATTGTATTGGTGTTGATTTCTCCTTTGAAGTCCTCTGGAAGTTTTAAAATATATTTTGTTGCTCCTGTATTGGGTGCATATATATTTACCAACGTTATATTCTCCTATTGGATAGATCCTTTCAATATCACATAATAGCCTTCTTTGTTTCTTGTTATGGCCTTCATTTTGAAGTCTATTTGATCAGATATTAGTATTGCTACCCCAGCTTTTTTTTCCATTTCCTTTTGCCTGGAAAAATGTTTTCCATCCCTTCACTTTCAACTTGTGTGAGTTTTTTGTTGTGAGGTAGGTCTCTTGTATACAACACATATGTGAGTAATGCTTTCTTATTCATTCACATACACTGTGTCTTTTTTTTGATTGGAGCATTTAATCCATTTATATTTAAGGTTATTATTGATAGGTACTTATTTATTGCCATTTTTATTTATTATGGCTATGTTTTTCTCTTTACTTGTTCTGCTTATTACAGCAGTCCTTTTATCATTTCTTCCAGTGCTGGTTTAGTGCTGATATATTCCCTTAGACCTTTTTTTTTTTTTTTTTTTTGTCTGAGAATCTCTTTATTTCACTTTCTATTTTGAATGATAGCCTTACTGGATTGAGTAGTCTTGGATTCAGATCCTTGTTTTTCATTACCTTGTATACTTCATACTTCATGCCATTCCCTTCTGACCTATAGTGTTTCTGTTAACAGCTGATAGCCTTATGGGAGCTCCTTTGTAGGTAACCTGTTGCTTTTCTCTTGCTGCCTTTAAGATTCTCTTTGTCTTTAATTTTTGGCATTGTAATTATGATGTGTCTTGGTGTTGGCCTCTTTGGGTTTTTCTTCTTGGGGCTCTCTGTGCTTTCTGAACTTGTATGCCTATTTCCTTCACCAAGTTAGGGAAGTTTTCTGCCACTATTTCTTCAAATATATTCTCTAACCCTTGCTCACTTTCTTCTTTTTCTGGTACTCCTATGATGCAGATGTTGTTATGTTTCATGTTGTCCCACAGCTCTCTTAAACTGTCCTCCTGTTTTTTAATTGTTTTTTTTTTCTTTTTAGTTCTCTGATTGAGTGATTTTTTTCCTACCCTATCTTCTAATTCACTGATCCAATCATCAGCTTCCTCTAATCTCCTGTTTATTCCTTCAAGTGTGTTCTTTGTTGCTGCTATGTCATTCTTCATTTCTATCTGGTGGTTTTTAGTTTCTAATTGGTTGATTTTCATTATGTATATCTTTACTCATGCTATTGAGCTTCCTCATAATCATTATACTGAACTCTACATCTGATAACTTGCTTAACTCCATTTCATTTAGCCTTCTTATGTAGAATTACCTTGTTCATTCATTTGGGATTTGTTTATTTTTTTTTCACCATTTGGGCTGTCTCAGTAAGGTTTGGAGCCTTCCAAATTTTCCCTGTGAGTGTTGATGTTCCACTGACTGTGGCTCCCCCTGCTGGGTGTGGATGAGTATGGAAGGGACCACACTGAACACCAATGTCTAGTCTTACTTTCCTGGGTAGAGTCACAGGCGAAGCAGAGATTCAATTATCCCAGAGCTTTTGACTTCAGGCTATTAGCCTCAGTTACTTGCTGAGCCTCAGGTTGTAGCCCTCAGCTGAATGTAAAAACCCACAGGTGGGTAGGGTAAGAGGATTTCCAGTGGATGGGACAATTGCTTTCCCCTGTGCTAAAGTTTCTTTGAGCAGAAAATGTTTTCTGCAGTGTGGGTTAATGGCTCAGCACAGGGACCCAGGCCTCAGCCTTCACAGCTAGCCCCAGAGCCATGGCACCCAACACTGAGAGCCAAGTCCAAGGCTCAAAGCCTACAGAATCTTGTCTCTGCCTACTGGCTTGATGGTAGTCTCTGGCTGTTAATAAGCCTCAGGTTGCACTTCTCCAGGCTGGCTGGTGTTAGATTCCTGAGGGAGGGGCAGTTGCTTCTCCTCTGGGCTAAAGACACTCTGATGTGAAGGGGCTGCTTGAGAGAGATGGCTACTGAAGCATGGGGGAGTGACTCAGCCTAGGACTGCAGGCCTCAGCCTTCACAGCTCAGTCTTCAGAGCCATGACACACAACACTGAGAGCCAGGTCTAAAGCTCAAAGCTTTCTGAAGCTCTTCTCTGCCTAATGATCTGGAAGGTAGTCTCTGGCTGTTAATGAGCCTCAGCTTGCACTTCTCCAGGCCAGCTGGTGTTAGATTCCTGAGGGGGGGTAGTTGCTTCTCCCCTGGATTAAAGCAGCTCTGATGTGAAGGGACTTCTTGAGGAAGATGGCTACTGCATAGAACTCTTGGTGGCCTCCTTCCCAGCTGTCTCCCCAATGCCATGAACACTTGCCTCACCTCACAGCTCCAGTCCAGTCTGCCCTCCCTCTGCTGGAGCCCAAGGTGAGTGACTATAGCTGTAATTTAGTGTACTGGCCCTTCAGGGAAGTGCCAGTATTCCCAGCGCCTCTCTATGCTGGACAGAACCTCTGCTCTGCTGATTTCTCAGCCAGGTGTTATGTGGGCACCTTTTCCTGTTCCTCTGCTCTGTGCTGTGGAGCCACCTTGGGGTTTAAAGGAAGCGTCTCACAGCTAAGATAGCCCTCAGCTTCTGCCTGTGGGAACACAGCCAGCCAGCCCTCTTGTGTCTCTGCACCTCCTACCAGTCTTTATTTGGGGTCCTCTTTACATCCCTGGTTATAAGGGTTCTCTCCAGCTGCTCTTCGGTTGTTTTTCCCAGATAACTTGTCTTTATTTTTATTGTCATTCCAGTTTGGTTCTGGGAGACGGTCTGTGTAGCTTCCATTTCCTCTGCTACATTTTCCCTCTCCTCCTTTTTAACCTTTAAGTCCAGAACTGGCCCAGCATTGCTTTTGCCACGTTTATTGCTTAAGTCAAGTCACCTGGCTTAGCCCAGATTCAAAAAGAGGGGACTGCATAAGAGTATGAACACAGAGGTAAGGCTCATTTGGAGCCACCAACCTGATACCCTTGAATCTACTTTATGTCCTATTTTATAACCAATCAATCAACAAACACTATCAGTTCTCCTTTAGAATGTATCCTGAATCCAACCACTTTTCACTGTTGTCTCTTACCTGAGTTATTAAAAGTGTCTTCACTGGTCTCCCTATGTTCATTCTTGCCCCACAGTTACTTGTGGACCTGGCAGGCAGATGGAGCCTGATCATGGTGTTCCTCTGGTCAAAACCTTCCAGTACCTCTTGCCCCAGAGCCCTACCATACCTTGGGATCTGTTTCCTCTCATTCTCCTCATTCACTCAGCTCCAGTGATCCTGACCTCCTTGCTGTTCTTCAAGCATCCCAGACATCCTCCCATCTCAGAACCATTGCACTTCCAGATGGATCCACACAGCCTGTTCCTCTCTCATCTCCTTTAACTCTTTGCTTAAATGTTACCTTCTCAAAGAGCACCCTCCTCATCATACCACAGCCCATCCCCCCACACTGCATATCCCTTTACTTTTTTTTTTCTCTTCTGGCACTTATTACTCTCTAATCTACCATATAATTGATGTATTTGTTTGGTTTATGTGTCTTTCTCCATTTGAATGTAGACTCCTTGAAAATAAATTTTTGTGTCATTCATGTCACACCTTCAGCATTTAGAACAGTGCCTGGCACATAGTATGTCCTTAGTAAATATTTGTTGAATGAATAAATAAGGCCCTGAAACCACATGGTGACATGAAAGAGACAGTGTGGAGATGTGTATTAGTTTTCTGTTGCTGCCATAACAAATTATCAGAACCTTAGTAGCTTAAAATAACACAAATTTTTTGTCTCACAGTTCTGCAAGCCAGAAGTCCTTGGCTTATTTCTCTGCTTCAGCTACCATAAGGCCAAAATCAAGGTGTTGACAGAGCTTCATTCTTTTTGTGAGGTGCTGGAGGAAAATTTGTTTCCAGGCCATTCAGGTTGTTGGCAAATTTAGTCCCATGATATTGTAAGAATGATCCCCCCATTTCCTTGCTGGCTATTGGCTGGGGGAAAATAGATGTAACAAACCTACAAATATAAACTTGCTCTCCTTATCTCAGCTTCAACTGACATAAAATAATGGTGTATTGTTGCATTTGGAATATCTATATATTTATAGTGATAAAAGAATCAACCCAGCAGGAATTTATAGTTATAAATATATATTCATGTTAAACCACTGCCCCAAAATACATAGAGATTTTAATACCCCACCTTAAATACTGGCTAGAACAACTAGACAGAAGATCAATAAGGAAATAAAAGATTTGAACAACACTATACACAAGGTATACCTAAAGAACACTACACTTCTTTATTTATTTATTTAAATTTTAAAAATATGTTTTTATTGAACTTTTAGAGAAATAAAGGAAGGAGAGAGAGATAGAAACATCAATGTGAGAGAGACATGTTGATCAGCTGCCTCTTTCACGCCCCCCCAGTGGGGAATTGAGCCCGCAACTTGGGCATGTGCCCCAACTGGGAATCCAACAGGGATCTCTCATTCTGTAGGTCAATACTCAATTCACTGAGCCACACTGGCCAGGCAGAATACACATCTTTATAAGTAGACATGAAGCTTTCACCAGGATGGATCTTATGCTGGGCCATAAAACAAACCTCAAAAATTTAAAAAGATTGAAATAATAAAAGTATGTTCTCTGATCACAAGAGTAAAATTAGAAATTACTAACTGAAATAAAATAGGAAAATTCACCTGTATGTGTAAGTTAAATAGTGTACTATTAAATAACCAATGAGTCAAAGAGAAAAACATGGAAAAAGTAGAAAATATTTGGAAATGAATATAAAGACATGACAACCCAAAACTTATGGGATGCAGCTAAAGCAGTGCTTAGAGGGAAATTTATAGCTATAAGTGCCTACAAAAAAAGAGAGATCTCAAAATCAACAACTAAACATTCCATTTTATGACACTGGAAAAAGAAGAGCAAACTAACTCAAAGCAAGTAAAGGAAGAAAAATAACAAGAATTAATTAACTAGAGAATAGAAAGACAATAGAGAAAATCAATAAAACCAAAGTTGACTCTTCAAAAAGATTTTAAAAATTGATAAATTGTTAGCAAGACAGATCAAGATGAAAGAGAGAAGGCTCAAATTAGTAAAACCATAAACAAAAGAGGAGACCATACTACTGAATTTATAGAAATAAAAAGAATTCAAGAGAATACCATGAATAAGTCAGCTAACTTAGACGACACTGACAAATTCCTAGAAAGATACAAACTACCCCAACTGACTCAAAAAGAAATAGAAAATCTAAATAGCCCTATAAGAAGAGATTAAATTAGTAATAAAAAATGCTTAGGCCCTGGACAGTGTATCTCAGTTGGCTGAGAATCATCCCATGCACCAAAAGGTTGCTGATTTGATTCCTGGTCAGGGCACATACCCAGGTTGGAGGTTCAATCCCCTGTTGAGGTATGTGTGGGAAGCAACTGATCAATGTTTCTCTCTCTCTCTCTCCCTCTCTTAAAACAAAGAAACAAACAAACAAAAAACCCACAATAAAAACATTAAAAAAAAACTTAGGAAGAAAGTTCAGTAATAGATGGCTATATTGGTTAATTGTACCAAACATTTATTTAAGAATTAATACCAATTCTTCACAAACTTTTCCAAAAAATAGAAGCGATGGGACACTTCCCAAGTTATTCTATGAGGTGCAGTCACTTAAGAATAGTCAAGCAGTTCCTTAAACAGTTAAATATTTAGGTTTTCTTTTTCTCCTAGATATATACTCAGGAAAAATGAAAACATGTCCACATGAAATTTATCCATGAATATTTACAGTAGCATTATTCATAATATCCAAAAAGTTGAAACAACACTAATGTCCACCAATAAATAGATAAACAAAATATAGTATATCCATATAGTGGAATATTATTTGATGAAAAAAGTAAAAAAAATACTGATAACTGTTATAACATGGATGAACTTTGTAAACATTATGCTGTGTGAAAGAGACCAGTCACAAAGGACCACATGTTATAGGATTCCAGGTTTTTGAAATTTCTAGTATAGATAAATCTATAGATATAGACTATAGATTAGTGGTTTCCTAGGACTTGAAGGGATGAGCAAGGGTATAGTTGAGGGGTGATAAATAAGGAATTTTTTTTTAAGGATTAATGAAGTGCTTAAATTAACTGTGGTGCCAAATGAACAACTCTGTGAATATGGTAAAAACCATTGAATTGTACACTTTAAATGGGTGAATTGTATGATATGTAAGTTATATCAATAAAGTTGTTAAGATACAGAAAATAACTTAGGAATAAATATTGGAATTGAATACTATGTTCTATCAGATTCTTCACTTTTCTTAGGTGATCATTCCCAGTTTTTCCTTACATTTCCTTGTGTATTTTAAAATACCGTGACTTAAAAATGTGTAAACAAAGGTAGAGTACATAAATGCTGTCTTTGCCTCCTCCCATGACCACATCAAAATTAAAACTAAACTACAGAACAACCATCATTGAGAACTGCCTGAAATCGAGCTGAACAAGAACTCCTGTAACTAAAGATATACAGAAGAAGCCATGTGGAGATTGGTAGGAGGGGTAGAGACTCGAACAAACAAGCTGATCCCACATCCATGGTGTGGCAGTTATGAAACAGAAGTCTATCTCAGCTTTGGAGATCTGTCCTGGGGAGCGAGGGGTACCAGCCCCACACTGGACTCTCCAGCCCAGAGTACCAGTGCCTGGAAAAGAAGTCTTCATAACTGCTAGCTGTGAAAACCAGTGGGAATTGTGGCTGAGTGAGGGCTTCTGGAGTCCCAGGCGTTTCTCTTAAAGGGCCTGCACATGGATTTACTCACTGATGTACTCACTCGCTTTGACCTCCAGCACTGGAACAGCAAGCATCTCAAAAAGCACTAGGGACATGCAAGGAATAACAATTGTCTGGCTTCAGGGTGAGGGCAGCAAGGGTAGCTTTTCCTGCCATTTTTTCCCTTTGTTGAACCCTTACCCCACAAAGCCAGTAGGTACAGGTGGGCACCAAGTCTGAGTCTCCATCAACCTGACTAACTCTGTTCACCCCACTCTAGTGAGTCCCTGAGGCTACACCCCATCCAGTTTTGAGGGCCAACTAAGCCACATCCAGCAGCTTTCCCATATGTATGGCCTTTCTTAGCTTGTGTTGTGGACTTTAAAAAAAAACCCTCAAAGGTTCATAAACCCCAAAGACGCAGCATCTGACCTTGAGGTGCCTCATACCTCTTGCTAAGTAACACCCAGCCTGGCACTAGTGGCAATTGGCTTCTGTTTTCAGCTTAGCCTCTCCCAGGCACCTCCAAGTCCAATACATTGTCAACTATCTGTAGATCACTTTAGAGCTTCTACCAGGTGGCCCCTGGCTGAGCACAGACAGTGGCTGACCTTGGTCTGTACCCAAGACCCTCCTAAGAGGCCCCAGAACCAACAACACACCTGGTGGCCAGCTTTAGACCACACAAGAACACCATTCAACCACCTCCACAAATGACATGCCCAAATGGCAGACTTGACAGCACCAGAGCCCAGCTACAGTGAATCCTGCTCTGTGGGGTCAACCTCTGCACAACAGCTCCTCTGCTATAGTCATAGCCAGTCTCACAACCAATCAGCCTGACAGTCAATTCTTCCCATTGATATGCCAAAAGCAATCAAGGCTCAACTCTAATAGGAGGGCACACACAACCCATGCAAGGGACACACCTGGAACAGCTCAGGTGACCAGGGGGACTGTGCCACCAGACTCCACAGGACATATACTAATAAGGCCACTCTACCAAGAATGGGAGACATGGCAGCACTACCTAATACATAGACACAAATACAGGGAGGCTGCCAAAATGAGGAGACACACATGTCTCAAATGCAAGAACATAACAAAACTCCAAAAGAAAAAAATAAAATGGTGACAAGCAATCTACAAGATGTAGAATTTAAAACACTGGTTATAAGGATACTCAATGAACTTAGGGGAAAAGTAGATGAACTTACTGAGAACTTCAATAAAGAGATAGAAAATATAAAAATGGAGATAGAAAACATAAAAAAGAACCAATCAGAAATGAAGAATACAATAATGAAATGCAAAATATATTAGAGGGCCCTGGCCAATTTGACTCAGTGGCTAGAGTGCCGGTCTGGAGGCTGAGGGTCATGGGTTCAATTCCCAGTCAAGGGCATGTACCTGGGTTGCAGGTTTGATCCCCGTCCCAGGTCAGAGTCGTATGAAAGGCAACCAATCGATGTGTCTCTCTCACTTCAATTTCCC
The DNA here is from genome assembly GCA_030848825.1 of Tadarida brasiliensis. NCBI lineage: Eukaryota > Metazoa > Chordata > Mammalia > Chiroptera > Molossidae > Tadarida > Tadarida brasiliensis. The sequence continues at coordinate 34,831,685 of CM061261.1, read as the reverse complement.
TCTCTCTCTCTCCCTCCCTTCTACTCTCTCTAAAAATCAAAAATAAATGGAAAAATATCCTCAGGTGAGGATTAACAACAACAACAAATTATATATATATTTGTTTATTACATATATATATATATATATGAATAACAGTAGAATAGATGAAGCAGAAGATTAAATCAGTGATTTGGAAGTAAAGGTAGCAAAAAACACTGATCAGAACAGAAAAAAAAAAAAAAAGTTTAAGGGTCCTCTGAGACAACATCAAGCATACCAACATTTGCTTCATAGGGATACCAGAAGGAGAAGAGAGAGAGCAAGGAAAATCTATTTGAAGAAAAAATGATGGAAGACTTCCCTAACCTGGCAAAGGAAATACACATACAAGTACAGGATGCACAGAGAGTCCCAAACAAGATAAACCCAAGAGGCTCACACCAAGACACATTATAATTAAAATGGCAAACGTTAAAGACAAAGAGAGAATCTTAAAAGTAGCAAGAGAAAAGCAGTTAGTTACCTACAAGGGAGCTTCCATAAGACTGTCAGCTGATTTTTCAATAGAAACTTTGCAGGCCAGAAGCTATTGGCAAGAAATATTCACAGTGATGAAAAGCAAGGATCTACAAACAAGATTACTCTACCCAGCAAGGCTATCATTTAGCATCAATGGACAGATAAAGGATTTCCCAGACAAGAAAAAGCTAAAGGAGTTCATCAACACCAAATCAGTATTATTAGAAATGTTAAAGAAACTTCTTTAAGAAGAACAAAAAGATTAAAATATGCATAATAAAATGATAACTACATACCTATCAACAATTACTTCAACTGTATATGGATTAAATGCTCCAATCAAAAGACAGGGTGACTGAATGAATAAGAAAACAAGAGCCATACATATGCTACCTACAAGAGACCCACTTTAGATCAAAAGACATCCAGCCTGAAAGTAAAAGGAAAATGGAAAGACATATTTTATGCAAATAGAAACAAACAAGAAAAGCTAGGGTAGCAATACTTATCAGACAAAAAAGACTTTAAAACAAAGGCTATAACAAGAGACAAAGAAAGGCCAGCAATTCCATTTCTGGGTATTTATCCAAGGAAATTCAAAACACTGATTTGGAAAGAGATATGAAGCCCTATAGTTATTGAAGTATTATTTACAATAGCCAAGATATGGAAGCAACCTAAGTGTCCATTGATAGACAAATGGGTAAAGAAGTTGTAATACCTATATATGATGGAATATGACTCAGCCATGAAAAAGAATAAATTTTTGCCATTTGCAACATGGATGAACCTAGAGGGTATTATGCTAAGTGAAATAAGTCAGGCAGAGAAAGACAAATACCATATAGTTTCACTTATATGTGCAATCTTAAAAACAAAGTAAGTGAACAAACAAAACAGAATTAAATTCAAAGATACAGAGAACACGCTGATGGTTGCCAGATGGGAGGGCGGATGGATGAAAAGGGGAAGGAATTAAGATGTACAAATTGCCAGTTATAAAAACAGTCAAAGGATGTAAAGTATAGCATGGGAGATATAGTAAATAATACTGTAATAACTATGTATGATATTAGATGGGTACTATACTTATCATGGTGATCACTTTGTAAGTTATATAAATGTCTAATCACTATGTTGTACACTTGAAACTAATATAATATTTATGTCAACTATAATTGAAAAATAAAATTAAAAATGTACAAACATAAAACTAGATGTAAATTTATGTGTATAGCTCTTACATAATCATAAATCCAAGTAGATTTCTAAGTGAATACAACAAAAATCTTAAAAAAAATAAAGTTCATATTAACAGTGATATAATATAACACATTATATTACATTGGTTTTGTTATTTATTTTGTTATTGTTTTACCTTAAAGCATTATTTGATTTAATTTTAGTTATTGTGTTTTTCAGTTCTAAAATTTCCATGTGGTTTTTCTTTGTATCTTAAATTTTTTTGCTGAGTCTTTCTAGTATTCATTTATTTCAATCATGTTTGTAATTGCTTGTAGAAGTATTTTCCTAATGGCTGTTTTAAAATATTCATCAGATAATCCTAACATTTTTTGATTGTCTTGTCATTTAAGTTAAGATCATCCTGGTTCTTGGTATAAGTGGCATTTGATTGAAACCTGGATATTCTGGGTATTATGTTGTGAGCCTCTGGATCTTACTTAAATCCTGTTTTCACAGGCCTCCTCTGACGCTGCTCAGGTGGAAGAAGGGGAGTGCTCCCTTGTTACTTACCAGGTGGAAGTGGAAACATCCAGGCTCCCCACTGGGCTGCATCGTTGCCCATAGGGACAAGTTCCTCATTACCACCTGGTAGGGGTGGGAGTTCCAGCTCCCACAAAGCTGTTCTCAGCATGGAGCCAGCTGGGAGGAGAGGGGCTGTTAATTCCCTGGAGAGAATGAAAGTCTTTAGTCTCTTCTTAGCCTTCTCTGACACCACTCTTCACAGGGAACGTTGGGTGTCTGTTACAGTCTGATGAAGGTAGAGGTCTACTCTCTCCCCTAGACCTTCACTGGAGGGGGTAAGGTGAGCTTGAAGCCTTTTTCCTCTGGTATTTGGCTGGAATAGAGCAGTGATTGTCTGAAAAATTTTCTGTTCTGCTAGACTTCCCCTTTCCTCGTCTGTTAGCCTGGGAGAGCAGACTCTTCTTGGGGCTCTTGGTGCCTGTGTCCACTGGCGTGTCTGGATTGTTGGCTTCTCCACTGTCCAGTCTGGGGTACATGCAGGAACATGAAAGCTCAGGGATCTTGTAATCATGTTGTTCCTCCTGACCCAAGGTCCCTAACTAGTCGACCTTCTTTTCTAATACACATTGTTTATCTAAATCCCTTTTCCAACTTTTCTTATGTTTGTTTTTTATATAATGTAATGTTCCATGTTTTCAGCTGTACTTAGTGGAAAGAATATGGGAAAATACCTCTACTCCCTCTTTCCAGAAGCAGAGTTTTTATTTTTATTATAGAAGCATTTATTTGTAAACTGAATATCTCATTAGTTGACTTGATTCTCTTCATTATTAGCTTGATAGCCATCATCTAAGCTTTTGACATATTGATATTACACATTTTGGACACAAAAAACTTGTTTTTAACTACCTACTCATTAGTTTTCTCTGATAATCCACCAAATAGGCACCCTGGGAAATTGTGAGACAGCCATTTAAAAAAAAAAAATTCCTAGTTGAGAGTTGACTACTACATTTACTGCTGACAAAGGTTGGTGCATGCGCAGACTGATCCATGTGCCACCTCTGCTCGCTCAACCCTGAACATAGAGATGACACCACACAGGCTATTCTTTCGTTCAACATACATTATTACTGATCATTACTCAGTTCTCCCACTTTCTCTTTTCCAGCTATCTGAAATCTTCATTTGGTATGAACATTACTACAACCTCAAATACAAATGCAAATGAAATAGCCTAGCATGAATTAGTTACAAGGTGGCTCTGAATATGTTTGTATTAATTTATTTTAATTTCTCATCAAAATAAAATTTTTAATTGCAAAAATTATTAAGTTCATAGGTTCTAGAGACATCTATAGACTCACAGGAGACCACAAACTCCAGTTTGAGAAACTGAGGGCTAGACTATCTCCAGATCTATCTGGTTAATGAGAAGAGTTACTAATGTACTATAAGCTGGCCTGTGGTCACTATTACACATTGGGCACATGGGTTGGGGAAGGGGACAGGCAGGCACCATCTAACTGATAGAGTAATGATGATGACAATAGATTAATGCTTTGCACAGTCGCATCATTCACAAACAGTTCCCCTTCATATTCCTTACACTACCATTTCCAATGTGATCCAGCTGATTTCCAGCTACCAATACCTGTATCTCTGTGCCTGAGAGTTCTCTTCAAAACCATAGAAGACAACTCTGCCTGTGGCAGGCCAGAGTGCTAGGAAATTAACACTTCTTGGAACAGTCCTCAACTTATGATTCTCGGAAGTTGGTGTATAAGTACCCCTATTCTCACAACTCTGGAGCAGGATATTGTTGAGGCTTGTATTTGCACCAGTTCCCAGAATTTCCCTTTGGTATTTCCAGCTTCCTGCAGAGGTAACTTATTGCTAGTGCATCCTTTATTGCCTGACTTCCCTTCCAGTCTGATTTTTCCACCACCAGTGTTTCCTATATGTCCCAAATAAAGTCCTAGTACTGAAATTCTTATCTAAGGGTTTGCTTTTGGGAGAAGCAAATGAGATATCATAAACTTTCACTTATGATATCTCATATAACCCATGCAACAATTTTGGAAGGTAGGAAGTTATATTAATCAAGAACTGCAATGGAATGTGAAACCTATATTCTGTTTTGTTGTCTCATGTATTCCAAGAACAGCTCCTGGTTCCCTATAGATACACAATAAATAACTGATGAATAAAGGAAGAAAATGATGCACCAGAAAGCAATTTTATCAAACTGCCACTGAGAGAGCCAGGACTTGAATGCTTGCCTTTTTTTTTTTTTTAAATTTGTTTTTGTTACAGATGTTTCTCCTTTTTCCTCCATTGACACCCTCTTCCCCATCCCCACCCTACCCCATCCCCAGCCCTGTTGTCCATGTCCATTGGTCATGCATACATGCATATAAGTTCTGTGGTTTATCTCTACCCCCCCCCCCCTCTGAGGCTTGTCAGTCTGTACCCCACCTCTATGTTTCTGGGTCAATTTTGTTCATCAGTGTCTTTAGTTCATTATATTCCACAAATAAGTGAGATCATGTGATATTTGTCTTTCTCTGCTTGGCTTGTTTCGCTTAGCATAATATTCTCCAAGTCCTTCCATGCCATCTCAAAGGATAAGAGATCTTTTTTTCTTACAGCTGCATAGTATTCCATTGTGTACAAGTACCACAGCTTTTTTAACCACTCATCTACTGATGGACACTTGGGTTGTTTCCAGATCTTAGCTATTGTAAATAGTGCTGCTATGAACATAGGGATGCATATATTCTTTCTGATTGGTGTTTCAGGTTTCTTAGGGTATATTCCTAGAAGTGGGATCACTGGGTCAAATGGCAGTTCAATTTTTAACTTTTTGAGGTAACACAATAGTATTTTCCACAGTGGCTGCACCAGTCTACATTCTCACCAGCAGTGTACTAGAGTCCCCTTTTCTCCACACCCTCGCCAACACTTGTTTGATGATTTGTTGATGGCGGCCATTTTGACAGGTGTGAAGTGATACCTCATAGTTGTTTTAATTTGCATCTCTCTGATGATTAGTGACATTGAACAGTTTTTCATATGTCTCTTGACCATTTGTATGTCCTGTTTGGAGAGGTGTCTATTTAGGTCCTCTGCCCATTTTTAATTGGGTTCTTTGTCTTCCTTTTGTTGAGTTGTATGAGCACTCTATATATTTTGGAAATTAACCCCTTATCTGATGCATCATTGGTGATTATGGTCTCTCATACAGTGGGTTCCCTTTCCTTTTTGATGGTTGTTTCTTTTGCTGTGCAGAAGCTTTTTAGTTTGATGTAGTCCCATGTGTTCATTTTTCCCTTTGTTTCTCTTGCCTTAGGTGTTGTATCAGTGAAAATTCTGCTGCGTCTGATGTCTGAAATTTTGTTGCCTGCATTTTCTTCTAGAATTTTTATAGATTCACGAGTTACATTTAAGTCTTTTATCCATTTTGAGTTTATTCTTGTGTACGGTGTAAGTTGGTGTCTAGCTTCATTTTTTTACAAGTAGCTGTCCAATTTTCCCACCACCATTTATTGAAGAGACTGTCTTGACTCCACTGTATGCTCTTGCCACCTTTGTCAAATATTAATTGAGCATATTGTTTTGGGTGAATTTCTGGATTCTCTATTCTGTTACATTGATCTATCTGCCTGTTCTTGTGCCAGTACCAGGGTATTTTGTTTACAGTGGCTTTGTGGTATAACCTGATATCTGGTATTGTGATCCCTCCTACTTCTTCTTTTTCAAGATTGCTGTGGCTATTCGGGGTCTTTTTTGGTTCTATATGAACTTTTGAAGTATTTGTTCTAGTTCTGTGAAATATGTTGTTGGTATTTTGATGGGGATTGCATTGAATCTATAGATTGCTTTGGGTAGTATGGACATTTTAATGATATTAATTCTTCCAATCCATGAACAAGGTATATGCTTCCACTTTTTTATATCTTTCTCTATTTCTTTTTTCAATGACCTGTAGTTTTCTGTGAAGAGGTCCTTTACTTCTTTGGTTAAGTTTATTCCTAGGTATCTTAATTTTTTTGCCACGATGGTAAATGGGATTGTTTTTTTGTTTCTCTTTCTGTGATTTCATCATTGGTGTATAAGAATGTGGTCATTTTCTTGATGTTAATGTTGTATCCTGCTACTTTGCCAAGTTAATTTATTAAGTCTAGTAGATTTTTGATGGAGTCTTTAGGGTTTTCTATGTACAATATCATGTCATCTGCAAATAATGGCAGTTTCACTTCCTCCTTTCCAATTTGGATCCCTTTTATTTTTCCTTCATGTCTAATTGCTGTGGCTAAGACTTCCAGTACTATGTTAAATAAGAGTGGCAAAAGTGGGCATCCCTGTCTTGTTCCCATTCTTAAGGGGAATGCTTTTAGTTTTCCCCTTTGAATATGATGTTGGCTGTATGTTTTTCATATATAGCCTTTATTATGTTGAGATATGATCCCTCTATTCCCACATTGTTGAGCGTTTTTATCAGAAATGGGGGCTGGATTTTGTCAAATGCTTTTTCAGCATCTATTGATATGATCATATGGTTTTTATCTTTCATTTTGTTTATGTGGTGTATCACATTTATTGATTTGTGAATATTGTACCATCCTTGCATGCCTGGGATGAAACCCACTTGGTCATGATGAATATATATATATTTTTTTTATGTATTGCTGGATCCGATTTGCTAATATTTTGTTAAGGATTTTGGCACCTGTGTTCATCAGGGATATTGGCCTGTAGTTTTCTTTCTTTGTAGTGTTTTTATCCGGTTTTGGAATTAGGATTATGCTGGCCTCATAAAATGAGTTTGGAAATGTGTTCCATCTTCTTGGATTGTTTGGAATAGTTTGAGGAGAATGGGTATTAGATCTTCTTTGAATGTTGGGTAAAACTCCCCTGTGAAGCCATCTGGGCCTGGGCTTTTGTTTGCTGGAAGTTTCTTAATTACATCTTCAATTTCCTTTGTTGTTATTGGTCTGTTCAAGTTTTCTATCTCTTCTTGGTTCAGTTTTGGGAGGCTGTGTGTTTCTAGAAATTTGTCCATATCTCCTAGATTGTCCAAATTGTTGGTGTATAATTGTTCATAGTATGTTTCAATGATCCTTTGTATTTCTGTGGTGTCAGTTGTTTCTTCTCCTCTTTCATTTCTGATTTTGTTTATTTGGTTTCTCTTTTGTTGTTTCTTGGTGAGTCTGGCTAAAGGTCCATTGATCTTGTTTATCTTTTCAAAGCACCAGCTTTTCATTTCATTGATCTTTTAAATTGTTTTTTTAAGTCTCTATGTCGTTTATTTCTGCTCTGACCTTTACTATTTCCTTCCTCCTACTAGCTCTGAGTTTTACTTTTTGTTTACTTTCTAGTTCTTCAAGTTGTAGGGTTAGAAAGTCAATTAAGACTTTTTCTTGTTTCTTGAGGTAGGCCTGCCTGTAGTGCTATGAACTCCCTCTCAGGACTGCTTTTGCTGTGTCCCATAGATTTTTTGTTGTTGTGTGTTCATTTTCATTGGTTTCCAGGAAGTTTTCATTTCTTCCTTGATGTCGTTAGTAACCCATTCATTGTTTAATAACATGCTATTTAGCCTCCAAGTGTTTGAATGTTTTTGTGTGCTTTTATTGTAATTGAGTTCTAGTTTCATGCCACTGTGATCTGAGAAAATGCTTGATATGATTTCAATTTTCTTGAATTTGTAGAGACTTGCTTTGTGTCCTAACATGTGGTCTATCTTTGAGAATGACCCATGTGCACTTGAGAAGAATGTATATTCTGCAGCTTTGGGGTGAAATGTTCTGTAAATATCAATGAAGTCCAACTGATCTAGTTTGTCTTGTAAGGACTCTATGTCCTTGTTAATTTTTTGTCTAGAAGATCTATCTAGTGGTGTCAGTGGCATGTTAAAGTCACCCACTATGATTGTGTTGCTATTGATCTCTCCCTTGAAGTCTTCCAGAAGTTTTTAAATATGTTTTGGTGCTCCCATATTTGGTGCGTGTATGTTTACCAGGGTTATATCCTCTTGTTGGATTGATCCTTTTAATATTATGTAGTGACCTTCTCTGTCTCTTATTATGGCCCTTGTTTTGAAGTCTATCTTGTCAGATATGAGTATTGCTACCCCAACTTTTTTTCCATTTCCATTTGCTTGGAAAAATTTTTTCCATCCCTTCACTTTCATCCTGTGTGAGTCTTTTGTTGTGAGGTGGGTCTCTTGTAGATAGCATATATATGGGTCGTGTTTTCTTATCCAATCAGCTACCCTATGTCTTTTGATTGAAGCATTTAAGCCATTTACATTTAAGGTAATTATTGATAGATAGTTATTAGTTGTTATTTTAATTTTATGTCTGTGTTCCTCTCTCTCTCTCTCTCTCTCTCTCTCTCTCTCTTCTTTCTTCCTCTTCTTACAACAAACAGTCCCTTCAGCATTTCTTGCAGTGCTGGTTTGGTGGTGGTAAATTCCTTTAGCTTTTTTTTTTTTTATCCGTGAAGCTCTTTATTTCTCCTTCAATTTTGAATGATAGTCTTGCTGGATAGAGTAGTCTTGGATTCAGATCCTTACCTTGCATTACTTTGTACACTTCATGCCACTCTTTTCTGGCCTGCATCTTTTCTGTTGAGAAATCAGCTGACAGTCTCCCTTGTAGGTAACTTTCTGTCTCTCTCTTGCTTCCTTTAAGATTCTTTCTTTGTCTTTAATGTTTGCCATTTTTATTATGATGTATCTATCTGTGGGTCTTCTGGGGTTCATCTTGCTTGGGACTCTTTGTGTTTCCTGGACTTGTGTGGCCTTTTCCCTCACCAGTTTAGGGAAGTTTTCTGTCATTATTTCTTCAAACAGGTTCTCTATTCCTTTCTCTGATTCTTCTCCTTCCAGTATCCCTATAATGCAAATGTTGTTACATTTTGTATTGTCCCACAGCTCCCTTACACTTTCCTCCTGCTTTAAAATTTTTTTTTTCCATTTGCTGCTCTATTTGCGTGTTTTCTCTACCTTGTCTTCTAAGTCACTGATTCGATCGTCAGCTTCTTCTAATCTACTATTGAATCCTTCTAAGGTATTTGTCATAGCAGCTATGTCATTCTTTATTTCCTCTTGATTTTTATGCATAGCTTCTACCTCTTTTTTTAAGCTGAAGTAGTTCCCAGTGAGCTCTTCATAATTCTTATTAAGTTGCTTGTAGTTCTCATCAAATTGTTTGATCACCCTTAAAATCATTGCTTTGAATTCTTTATCTGAAAAGTTGCTTTCTTCTATTTCCTGTAGCTCCTTTTCTAGTGACTCTTCTTTTTCTTTCCTTTTGGTGTTGTTTCCTTGTCTCCCCATTTTAGCCATCTGGTAGCTCTAGACCCAGTGAGGGATGTTTGGATGTGTAGGCAGCTCACTGTATATCAAATAAAGCTACTGTGCCTCCCAGACTGTTTTGTTGCTTGTCACCTCTTGCCTGCTGTAGATCCTGGAGGATTGACTACTGGGGGCTGGTATTGGTGTGTACTGGTAGGTGCTGCTGCTGGATCACGTGGGCTCCTCTGGAGCTATATTCCCAGCTGGTCGCTGGTGCCACCTGTAGCTGTATAGCTCAGGCCCTGTTGGAGCCATGCTCCCTGCCCGTACCATGGGCAGCTGTGTTGCACAGGCCTCACTAGGTGCCTGGCTCCCCGCCGATCTTGTGGGCAGCTGGGTTGTACAGGACCCATTGAAGCCCCCGCTCCCGCTGATCCCATGGAGAGCTGGATCACACAGTCTCTTTGGAGACCCGGCTCCAATCCTATCTTGTGGGACACTGTGTTGCACGGGCCTCTCTGGTGCCCCAGCACCCAGCAGGTCCTGAGGGCAGCTGGATCACACAGTCTCTTTGGAGACCCGGCTCCATACCTATCTTGTTGGTCGCTGGGTCACACAGGCCTCTGTGGAGCCCCAGGTCCCACCGCTGGCAGCTGGGGAGTGCTGCTGCCCAGTGGGGCTCAACTCCTGCTCAGCCTTTGCTGTAGTTTTTGGGGATGGGTCTCAGCTGCTGATCTGTGCTTCTGTTACCTGGGGATGGATGCCTGCCGCCCCCCAGCCTCTATTGCTGGGGGTATATCTTGACTCTGATCAGGCTGCTACTATGGGGGATGGTGCTGGGCTCCCCGCCATTTGTGGCTTCTGCAACCGGCACCTAGGCAGCTCCACTACTGTGCACTGGTCTGTGTTGACACAGGGTGTCCACTGGTCCAAAGGTGCCAGGTGCACTGGTGGGTTCAGGTTGCTGGGCCTTAGCTGCTCCCACTGCCTCCTCCCAGGGAAGACCCGGGATCTTCCAAAATGGTGGGACCTCCCCGTGGTGCAGGGAGAAGTGCCCTGAAGAGCCGCTTATGAGGTAGCCGGCTGCTCCCCGTCCACAGCACAAGAACCTTCTGCTCCGCACCTCTGCACTGCACAAGTTTGGTTGTCCACCTTCACGTCCACTCACACTCTCTCACACTCTAGCTCACTCTCTCATGCCCTCACCCTCCCTCTGGTCCTGCCTGCTGCCTTTTTTTTGAATGCTGGCCTTTTGAGTCCAAACACAGTGCTCTCTCCACTATACGCTCAGGGTCCTGTTTCTAACCCTACTGTTTTGGATTGTGGTTTGCAGAGGAACTTAAAAGTGATTTAAATATGCCAATATCATCAACCAGCTCTAAACTATAATGATGCCAATGTTTTCAGGTTGATGAAATTGAAAGATCTATGAAAATATTAATGATATTTCTAGCACAAATTGCCAAGTCTGCTTGTTTATATCATACATGCAATGGGGGTCACATCATTCCCATAGTGGGCATCTGGATCTGCAGACCCCATAAATAGAGGAACTAGTTTTTCTCAGCTCCAAGATAGTTCAACATTTCCTAGTTCAGCCCTGTTTTGATGATGTTCTCCTCATCAGCAGTGTGAACTTCTAAAAGTCACTTTACTTGGAAGAACCTCTTTCTTTAACATTCTAACTTGGGCTTTAAAAAAATTATTTCCTTTAAGAATTCTCTTTTAAGGATTCTAATGAGTTCTTTAATAAATGGACACTTATACCTCAAACCATATTCAGCAAGCAGTATGAACAAAGAAATATCTATCCCAATTAGCCATCAGATTAGATGCTAACTCATTAATCAATTTTTACTTAAATCATGCATCTTCCCCCAAATCAATGGTTATTCTGTGAAGCCATTTTGATTCCCAAGCACTGCTTTCCTTAAACTCCTTAAAGTCATCAAGCACATTAAAGGATATCCAATTTCATTGGTCTAAGCTGAGTGATCGCAATTCATCAAGGCATGAAAAGTCTGTCCAGTCTTGTGGAATATCATTAAATGGTTCAAGGACGTTTCTAATCTTAATGATGGCCAAGGGGGAGCAACTATTATGATGATGAATGGGAATGAATATCTGGAGAAAGTTCAAGGCATGTTATACTTACAAAGACTAATACACATTGTTTATCTAAATCATCCAACTGATTAAAGAAACACACAAAGCCCAAGACAGTTAAAAGCAGAGAACCAAATAGGGTTTGACCTACCCTGGTATATTTATCGCGGACCATGTCATGCGTGTAAAATGTATTGCTCCACCAAGATGCTGTGTATATAAATCGGGAGGGTCTTTTGAGGATGATGTTGAGTAATATAGGCTGTCCAGTTTATTGCCTGGCTAAATATTTATATAAAATGAGTTCATTGATGGTGGGGAAGCCTCCATAAAAGGAGTCTTTCAATGTTACTATCTGATTAGCTACAACGCCCAAGGCTTAGTAAGAGCTGGGTGGTGGTAACTTTGGTACTTCTGCTACTAAAACCAATTTTGAGCGGCTTGATGTTTTTAGTCCTTGATCTGAGTTAGACTTTTGTGTGTGTGTATAGCCAAGTAAGACAATAGCCACTTGGTACCAAGAACTGTGCAGAGTCTGCAAGGAAAGGGAAAATACTTTTTGGTACATACCTAGAAGACAGTTCTTCGGAGCCATCTCTTGTTGGGAGAACGTGTCTATTAAATGTACACTGTTCTTAGTACAGGACAGTCAATGCTGTATTAATGGGGGAAGACTCATTTCATATAAAGGTCAGAGAATAAATCTCTTGTTCAGGGGACTTGTTTTTGGTTGACCTTTCCTTGGGCAGGAGGGGAAAAAATCAACCACATAGGTGGCTAGGATGTTGGGCCATGGTCTAAAGACTTAATTGTAGTAAATATATTTTCAGTAGATCTGGGAATGGTAGGTTGTTGGGTTAAACTAGTGCAGCCATTGTTTTGGGATTGTTTAAAGGTAAGCTGGAGTAGTAGAAGACTTAGTATTAAAGAATTTCTTCACTTGGTTTCTGAGATACCTCCTGCTTCTGATTTTCCTCATGACCTCCCTGGTTTCTCCTTCTCAGTATCTTTTCATGCTTTCTTTTCTCTTACTGACCGTTGAACACTGATGGTCTCAGGGCTGGTTCTCAGCCCTCTTGTCTCCATAGATGATCTTATTGAGTCTGATGGCTTTAAAAGTCATGCATCTCAAGCTTCCAGCCTGAACTTTACTTGAACTCCGACTACTGATTTGACATCTTCAGTGTGACACCTAATAAAGCATTTCATAATATGTCCAAAACAGAACCTTTAGTCTCTATCTCCCCATCCCCTTATCCTAGCCTGCTCCCCCCTTTCCAGAATTCACCACTCTATTAATGTTGTTCTCATTTACTCAGTTACTTATGTAAAAAAACGTAGAATTTGTCTTTGAGTCCTCTCTTTTTGTAACCCCACAAAATATATCCTGAACCCCAGCACGAGGAGCAGGCTGATTTAGAAATATGCATCCTGATGTGGTAATTTGGGAGATGCAGTAGGTAGGACATCTGATGAACAGCAAACTATTCCCAGGTCACTTCAAGTTTATTTTTTTCTTTAGTGTTTCAGTGGAGATATCAAACTGGGCCATCTCAGGGGTCAGATATGCAAACTTCAAATCCTGGGTCTTTGTTTTGAAACTTGGGTGTTTCAATCTAGCTCTCTTAGGCCAATGAACAGGAACCTGGGGCAAGCTGCTGTATAACAGGTGGACCTCTGTCCATCTTTGTTCATTGCAGGCAAAAAGACTTAAGGAGAACTGACAAGACTGAATCAGCATCTGCACCTCCCCCAGTGGTCATGGCACCATTTGTCTCACTCTCTTGGTATCTTTCCTTCCCTGAGGAGTTGTCTTCCCTTCCTCACCTCATTTCACTCCCCAACTCAGTGCTGTTGAGAAGACATGGCCTGTCCTGCACAAGCTCCCAGATCGCCACTTTTATATTTCTTACTTCATTTTTCATAGTCAAATATTTATAATTCAAAAATTTAATTATTTATTTAAATGATGATGAAAAACATTTCTTTTTTATTATTGGAACTACAAAGGTCGTGTATTGATATACTACAAAGTTCTAAAAATACAAACAATGAAAAAAATGAAGTTCCCTTATAATTCCACCACTGAGAAATAACTACAACAGTTAACACTTTTAAGTGTTTTTCTATTATCTTTTTTAGTGCATTTATATTTGTAAGAAAAAACTAGTTCTCAAATCTTATTTAAGAATGAACCCTTTTTTTGTGAGTTATTATGCATAAATGTCCGCATAGGAAGCAATTGGCTTTCCTGATAAATTTCATAAGCAATTTCTGATGGATTCTGAGGAGACTGAAACCATGTTTGAGAAATCAATTCTTCCTAGTTGACTCTCAGCTGACTATCAGTAAAGATTCTAAAAGATCTTTAGGTAGACATTTTTTTTTTTTTTTTGGTATCTAGTCTAACAATGATTACCTAACCTTTTCTTATCCCATAAATTGTCCCTGCTAAGAGTAACTCCTTAGATTAGCCCGCTGTAGTTCTTTTCTCTGCAGCAAGATTGTCATAAAACTTTGGCATGTGCTCTTAACAAAATCATCTTTTAAAAAATAGACCCAGAGACATAGAAAAGAATATGATTCAGACTGACAAACTTCAGAGGAGGGGCCAGGGGGGAGAGATGAGATTAACCAAAGAACTTATATGCACGTTTGTGTAATCAATGGACATAGACAACAATGCTTGGGAGGGTGGGGGGATGGGATAGGGAGGAGGGTGTCGGGGGGGGGGGAGGAGAAATATCTGTAACAGAAATAAATTAATTAAAAAATTTTGATATTAACATGCAAAAAAAGTGTTTTTTAAAACTACCATTAATGAGATCTTACTGTTTTTTTTTTTTTTTTAATCCTCATCCAAGGACATTTTTGCATTGATCTTCAGAGAGCAGGAGGGAGAGAGGGAGGAAGAGAAAGAGAGGGAAACATTGATGTGAGAGAGACACATCAACTGGTTGCCACCCACACGACCCCAGCTGGGGCCATGGACAAACTGCAACTGAGGTACATGCCCTTAGTGGGAACTGAACCCAGGACACTCTGGTCCACGGGCCGACGCTCTAACCACTGAGCCAAACTGGCCAGGGTGAGACCTTACTGTTTTTTTATAAGAATAAATTATTTTAATGCCAATCATGTATTCCCTAAATCCTCTGTGTCAAAAATCTGGATGTCCTTTTTATGGGAGATAAACTCTCATGGACCCTGTTTGGAGAAGTCTCAGGGAATGTTTACTGGAAATTATGTTGGCAGCATACCCTGAGAACCAGAACCCTGCTATGTTAGAATTTTATCCCAGGGAAAGAGCTGAATACTTATTGCTAGATCAGTAAGTATAGGCACTAATGGGTATTAGTCATAGCATCACCACTGGCATCATGACCAAACTGATGAATGGGATTAAACTAGTAATATGTATAAAGTGCTTTGGTACATAATGAAACTTATGTAGCTTAATCTTCATAACAACGGTTTGAGGTAGAAACTATCATTCTTCCTGTCTTTCCAATGGAGAAACTAAAGTACAGAGAGATTCTATGTCTTCCTCCAAGTAAAACAGATATGGCAGAGCCAGGATTTAAATTCAGCTACTTGATCTCCAGTTTCCCCAACCCTCTCCTGTGAGTCAGAGATGAAAGTGGAGAGAACTTCATTCTTGTTCTGCTTTCATTCTGTTTCTGACCAACTGTGGACCCTTGGGCATGCCGTTCTCCTATGAATTCCACAGATATCTGTTGGATGTGTATGCAAGTTAGTTTCCAAAGATGCTGCCATAAGTTCTTTCCCTCTCGGTATGCACATGTCAGTTGTGTTTCTTTTCTCTTTGAATCTTGACTACCTCTGTCATTGCTTTGACTGATAGAATGGAGCAGAAGATAGGACTTCTAAACCCGGGCCTTAAGAAGATTGGAAGGTTGTGTTTTCTTCCTCTTGGAACCATTCCTTTTGAGACCCAGCTGTCATGCTGTGAGTAAATGCAAGCAGCCATGTAGAGAAGTCCATGTGACGATAGCCTCAGTTAGGCTAATAGCCAGCCACCTGCACCTACAGCTAGCTTTGTGAATAAGGCCATTTTGGACCTTCCAGTTATCCCATTGTCTCAGCAATTACCATGTGAAACAGAAGAACTAAATGGTGAACCTGCAGAATATGAACAGCAATATAAGGTTTAAACAACTAAGTTTTGGGTGGTTAGTTATGGAGCAAATGATAACTGAAACAACCTACTATGTGCATACAACACCTCATCTTTAAAATATGGACATTAAGACCTATCTCATTGACCTTTCAGGAATGCTGATGAAATAGAAAGTTCTAAGTATTATTGGTACCAAGGTAGCATGAAAAGTTTAGCCCAATGCTCGAATATGTATTTTTAATTCTCACTTGGCTCATACCATAAGTTCTAATTATACTTAGGAACAGTCATTGAATGTTTTATTGTTATTATTATTATTGTTGTTATTATTTAATCCTCACCCGAGGATATTTTTCTATTTATCTTTAGATAGAGTGGAAGGGAGGGAAAGAGAGAGAAACATTGATGTGAGAGGGACACATTGATTGGTTGCCTCCCACATGACCCTGATCAGGGCCGGGGACGAACCACAACCAACGTATGTGCCCTTGACCGGAATCAAACCTATGACTCATTGGTCTGCGGGCCAACACTCTAACAGCTGAGCCAAACTGGCCAGGGCTCGGATGTTTTATTATTGTTATTAATATTATTAAAGCTGAAGACAAGAATTTAAGATATTTATCCATGAACCTAGCTTAACTCACAGGGAACTACTTGAGAATGGATACAAGCTAAATGGTAACTTGACTTTGAAGAAGTATTTACTTCAGCATACACTTATATTGAAGAAGATAATGGCTATTGATCTCCTTAAAATATTATAAATAATTACTTTCTCACCACCAGTCTGAAAAGAAATCTTTTTTCTTTCTTTTTATTTTTTTTAATTATCAGGGAAAGGTCATTTGTAATGAACTCTAGGCAAAAGTCTGAAAATATGAAACTATGTGCCTGGTGTCTTTTTCTTTCAAAGTCTTGTGCACAGGTTTCTTCAATGTCGCCCAGTTATCTCCCCTCTTGTGGACAGTTCCATCACTACTTTCCTCACAACTTGGGCTGATTGTATTGAGATTTCCATTCTGCAACCCCTCTTACCCCTAACCCTCATACCCACCGAGCCCGTACCTTTCAGCTCCAGCAGGATTCAGAAGGACAAACAAAGCTTCTGAACTCTCAGCTGGACGTTGGAATCTGAACATCCATTTCTTCATGTATAATATGGCACTAATAAAATTTACCTCCCGAGGTTGTTAGGAATTATGACTGTGGTTGAATTTAGAGCAGAGTTCAGCAGTCTCATGTGGAAAAACAATTGTTTTATCTTTAGTTAAGTTTAAAAAGTCAACTTCATCCAGGTAAATTTTACTCTGATAAAATACACCCATTTTGAGTGTGTAGTTCAATGAATTTTAACAAACTTATATTCATGTGTAACTACCACTGCAATCAACATATAAAACATTTCTATTACCCCAAACAGTTCCCTTATGCCCCTTTGTAGGCAATCCTCCTCTATTTCTGGCTCCAGGCAACCACTGATCTAGATTCTGTCACTATAGATGAGTTTTGCCTTTTGTCAAATTTCATATAAATGAAATCATACGGTATATATTTATTTGTGTCTGGCTTTGTAAATGTGTTTGAGAGATGCATCTATGTTGTTGCATGTAACAGTAGCTAATCCCTTTTCTTTGTTGTATAGTATTCCATGGAATGAATATACCACAGTTCATTTTATCTTCTACTATTGATGAGCACTAGGTTGTTTTCAGTTTGGAGCTATTAAGAGTAATGCTGGTAAGAATATTCATGTCTAAGTCTTTGTGTGGGTATACGTTTTTATTTCTCTTGGGTAAATATTTAGAAGTGAAAATACTGTGTCATATTGTGTTTTACATTTACATAAGAACATAACTATAAGAAATTACAACATTGTTTTCCAGAATGGTGATCTTCCATTTTTTGCCATGACTGCATCAGAGATTTAAAGAATTTCAGAAAAAAAGGGAGTTTAACAATGAGAAACATGGATATGTTGTGTTTTTTCTTTGTTTCTCTTCTTATTTGAAACATTTTTTTTCATTTTTGTGAAAGAGAAATAGCCAGAAGAAACAAAATAGTTTTCTGATCCTGAAATAAAGGAATTAAAAAGAATGCTAACAAATTCCCATCCTAATAAGGCAGAATGTTTTCTTCAGCCTGGAAGGTTTTTATTCTTCTTTTTCAGACTCTTACCTATCTCAGCCCCAATGACCTAATGCTTTGCAGATTTGTCCCAATAGGCCTATTAAATGTTTCTTTGGCACCACATAACCTTCATTTATAGCAGTTAGCATAATTTATAGTCATTTATATCTGTGGAATTAGTTTATTAGTGTCTTTCTTATTTCATAGAGAGGAACTAAATCTCTTTATATCCCCCTGGATACATTTGAATGAGTGAACAAATGAATGAAAGAACTGGAAAAGAGACTAACAGAACAAGGCTTCCAAGCCAACAGATGTGACTCTACTAAACTGATTGAAAGTCTGCGTGTGCTGGTCAACTTCCAACTCTCCCAAAAGACCACAGCAGTACTCTGTTGATCAAGCAAAACTGTTTATTACTTACTGAAATAAGGGAGACCACCACCTTAACAAAGTCTTAGTAGTAGCTTAAAAGGGAAAGGTCAAGGGCAGATATGTATATGGTTTTAGATCTGGTTTTGAGTGGTTTAAGACAGGCCCTTCAATGTGGGCATCCTATGTGGGCGAAATTCATTATTTAATAATTTGGTGCTGATGGACACAAAAAGGTAAGCACTGTAGAGGAAGAAGGTCTGCCCTATGGAGCAACCTGTTGACCTAAGAAAAGGGGCTGGTTGAGTAGTCCACTGTTTGAAAATAAATAAATTTTCAGGAAGTTCCTGGAACAAACATTGAAGTTTTTTACTGGGCAAGAATTTTCTGGAACAAAGAGTAAAGTCATGTTGATGTAGGCTTACTTCTTTCTAGTAGTAAAGTTCTAAGTCTGCTGGCAGCTCCTCAGTCTTAAAACCCAGTTTCCTAAGACTTAGTATGAAAAGTCTTCTTCTCTGACCTTTTTATGCTGAATAAAGAGACTATGCTTTACAATTGCTCATATTGTTGATTGTTAAATGTGGGAACATTTGTAGGCATGACTGAGATACTAACTGTTACATTTTCACCTGTTGAATTTGAGCCATTAAACCTTTTTAGTATATAAAACAGCAAGTCCTGGAATCAAGATATGGATTTGTGATGCTTCCCTCTTTTGTCCTTTCTCTGACTTTCCTTTATTTATTTTTTTATTTATAATAGCTTTACTAGACAAAAGTTTAACTTCCTTGTCAAAAATCCAGTGGGAATGAAGAGTAAGAGGAAGTACCAACAGCATGTATGATGGTGTGATCATGGATGATTGTAAGGAAGTCTCATCATTTAGGGAATAGTAGTGGTTGAGTTATGAGCAAGTTTGCATATGGTATCAGCATGACTATTTTGCTGCCAATGTGAGGAACACTGAGATCTCCACAGGACTTTGGTGATGGGCCATCTCTTTGACCAAGATGAACAGGACTGGGAGGTTAAGGAGGAAGGAGAGCAGAAAGAGTTACAGAGGCAGCTAAGTGCAGTTAAGGTAAGTTGCTGTTTCCCCACCAATCATAATCCTGGCTACATCATGAATCATTCACCTGTTTGAAATGGAAGACATAAACCAGTCCATAAAGCATTCCATTGGCACCATCACTATCACGTTACACAGAATTTGCAGCCAAGGTTGACACATCAGTGTTGGAGGAAGCATTCCGGGACTTGTGTTCTCCCTCACCACATGTATGGCAAGTAGGGATGTAGGAAACTTTCTGGCCATGGAAAGAAAACATCTCACCTCCGAAAGAGTTGAGTCCTGCAAACACCATGAAACAAAGCCTCAGTATTGTGAGCTGAGCCAAAACTCTCCAAAAAGAGAGGGTGGAGCTTGGGCATGGCTTTCCTTCTCTTCCCTTATGTAATATCGTCACATCATCTGGGGGTAATGTGTGCAGAAGGGACCTTTAGAAAGTTGGTTGTGCTACAATTTATGGCTCCTCTCAGCAACTAAATCTTTGCTCTCTGATCTGTAGCCCAGCAACCATAATTCCTCTCTCTCTTTTTAAAAGTGTTTTTTTTCCATAAGATATATGAACACAACTTTAAAATTAAATAATATGCCTCAAAAATAGCAGGGGACTTTGCTCTTCCTACCTCTAGGTTCTGCTTCCCAAAACCCACTTTCATCTTTTTCAACTGTTTCTTCTGGTGTTTATCTCCATGTGCTTATATTCTTTCTGCATTTATTCATTTTAGACCTCTTGCTGTGTTCATTCAGGACTCAATACCTTTACATACTCCCGTCCCTTTTCCTCTTTCTATTCTCAGAATTACACTGCAATCTTTACCTAAATTAATTATCCTGTTTATATGATTTGTAAATATGGCTCATCTCAGAGCCAAGTAGGAAATTGTGATGATCTTTCTTGTATAGTGCTTTATTTTGTTGTGTTTCTCACTTGCACAGTTTTCTGGGTCCTACCTTATTTTTTTCCATCAGATCTGTCAATGCCAATTGATAGCTTTTCCAAAACCTCAAACATATCAGATAATTTATTTGTTCTACTTTTTTTTTTTCTCTAGAGACTCTCTGCAGACACCTCTGTCCTGTTCTGATGCAGTCTCTAGGACTGCAGCGCAGGAATCATCTTGGAATTTTTCTTCACATCACCCTGTGACCTCCCTTTCTGGAGGTCCTTTTTCTGGGTTCCCATATCTTTCACTTTCTTGGCTTACTCCTTACTATTGTAGGATTATCTTCTCTAGAGGTTTCCTAAGAAAGGACACATGGGAGGCAATTATTGTTCAGTCTAGGGATGTATCTGAAATGTCTTCATTCTTCCTCTTAAAATTGCTTATAATTTGGTTGTACTATAGAGATTCCTGGTAGAAACTCAATTGCTTTATTGTCTTCTAGCACACATATTGCTCACATATTGCTGTAACTAGTACCATAGAAATTTTATTTCCAATCCTTTGTAAATGACCTCTCTCTCTCTCTCTCTCTCTCTCTCTCTCTCTCTCTCTCTCTCTCTCTGTCACTTTTAGAATCTTTATTTTGATGGACCTCAGACTAGTCACTGTTTGGCTCCTTTCAAAGTGAAGGCATGTTCTTCAGTTATGGAATTTTTATTTTATTATTTCTATGATAATTTCCTTCCCTTTTTTCTCCAAGACTCTGGAATAACTATTATTTGAATTTCAGTTCTCCTTGATTAATTCTTGAAGATTCTCATCACTCTGTAAGAAAACTCTTTTTCTACTTGTTTCATTCCTGAGAGGTTTAATCTACTTTATTTTCCAAACCTTATTTTTTAAACTTATTTTTATTGTTGAATGTATTATAGATGTCCTCCCCTTTTGTCCCCATTGACCCCCTCTTCCCTGCTCCTGCTCCCCTCCTGCCTTCCCCCTATACTGTATGGTTCCATTGGTTATGCATATATACATATAAGTTCTTTGGTTTATCTCTTCCCCCCCTCCCCCCTTCCCTTTGAGGTCCATCAGTCTAACAATCAATTTGTACTTCTTAATCCCTTCACCTTTTTACCCATCCTTCTCACCCCCCTCCCATCTGGCAACAAAAAAGTTCTCTGTATCTATGAGTCTGTTTCTGTTCTGCTTGTTTGTTTTGTTTGTAGATTCAATTGTTGATAGAGATGTATTTATTGTCATTTAACTGTTCATATTTTTTATCTTCTTCAAGAAGACGCTTCAACATTTCATATAATACTGGTTTGGTGATGAAGAACTCCTTTAGCTTTTACTTGTCTGGGAAACTTTGTATGTCCATTGATTCTAAATGATAGCTTTGCAGGATAGAGTAATCTTGGTTGTAGGTCCCTGCTTTTCATCACTTTGAATATTTCTTGCCACTCCCTTCTGGCCTGCAAAGTTTCTTTTGAGAAATCAGCTGACAGTTTTATGGGAACGCCCTTGTAGGTAAACAACTGCTTTTCTCTTGCTGCTTTTAAGATTTTCTGTTTGTCTTTAACCTTTTGCAATTTAATTATGATGTGTCTTGGTATGGGCCTCTGTGGGTTCATCTTATTTAGGACTCTCTGTGCTTCCTGGACTTGTATGTCTGTTTCCTTCACCAAGTTAGGGAAGTTTTCTGTCATTATTGTTTCAAATAGGTTTTCACTTTCTTGCTCTTTCTCTTCTCCTTCTGGCACCTCCATGATGCAAATATTGGTACGCTTGAAGTTGTCCCAGAGGCTCCTTACACTATCCTCATTTTTTTGGATTCTTTTTTCTTTTAGCTGTTCTGATTGGGTGTTTTTTGCTTCCTTATATTCCAAATTGATGGTTTGCTTCTTGGCTTCACCCACTTTACTATTGATTCCCTGTAAACTATTTTTTATTTCAGTTAGTGCATTCTTTATTCATGACTGGTCCTTTTTAATGATGTTGATGTTCTCACTAAGTTCCTTGAAGTTCTCACAAAGTTTCATGAGCATCCTATAACCAGTGTTTTGAACTGTGCATCTGTTAGATTGCTTATCTCCATTTTGTTCAGTTCTTTTCCTAGAGTTTTGTTCTATTCTTTCATTTGGGACATGTTTCTTTGTCTCCTCATTTTGGCTGCCTCCTGGTGTTTGTTTCCATGTATTAAGTAGAGTTGCTATGTCTCCTAGGCTTCCTAGGATGGTCTATTGTAGTAGGTGTCCTATAGGGTCCAGTGTCACAGCCTCCCTGATTACTCCAGCTGGGACCTCAGGATGTATTCCTCATGTGAACTATATACCCTTCTGTGGTAATTGACTCTTGATTACTGTTGGCATGTCAATGGGAGGAATTTACTCAGGCTGATCAGCTATAAAGGCTGGCTGTACCCACTGACAACTGACCTCTGACTACCTTGGAGGATCAGCTATGCAGGGGCCCACCACACAGAGCAATACTTACTTCAGCAGGATTCTGGTACTCACTAAGTCCACTCCTTGAGTGTGTCACTTGTGGAGGTGGTTGGGTGGTGGTGCTTCGATGTAGTCTGAAACTGTCCACTGGGTGTGCTGGCTCTGAGGCAAGGTCAGCCACTCATGTGTTCTACCCGGGACCACCAGTCATAAGCTACAAAGCTATCTGCAGAAGGCTACTTTTGTGCTGGATTTGGGGGTACCCAGGCAAAGCCAAACTGTTGAACCATGGCTGGTTGCTTCTAGTGCCAGGCCTGGGGCCACTTAGCGAGAGGTATGGAGCTTGCTGTGGTTAGATGGTGTTCATCTGAGAGAATTTAGGAAAATCTGAAGCAGGAGCCAAGACAGGCCAATTCTATGGTAAAGCCACTGGAAACAGCTTGCATGGGCCTAAAAGTTGGGTGGGGCAGGGCCTCAGGTAATCACCAGGGCAGGGCAAACAGTGTGAGCCAGGTTGCTGGAGTCCCAGCTATGGCACCCATCTGCCTGTCCCATGGGGGAAAGACTTACCAAAAGAACAACAGCTTCTGCCAGCACATGAATCTGGGAGAAAGCTGCCTCTCCAGCTCTTGCCCTGATGCTAAACAACTCAGTTCTTCCTTGTATGTCCCTGGTGCCTTTCAAGCTGCCTCCCCCATGCTGGAGCCTGGAGGTTGCGAGTCTGAGTAAGTCCACGCATGAGCCCTTTAAGAGAAACTGCCTGGGGCTCCAGAAGCCTCAGCCTCCCTCAGCCTCAATTCCTGGTGGTTTTTACAGCCAGAAGTTATGGGGACTTCTCTTACTGGCACTGGGACCCTGAACTAGGGGGCTTCATGTGGGAGGGGGACCCCTCACTCCTCAGAGAGGACCTTCACAGCTGAGGTATCCCTCCTGATTTTTATCCGCCACACGTGGGTGTGGGACCAGCTCGTATTTGCCTCTGCCTCTCTACCAGTGTTGTAACCCAGTAGATCAACCTCACTCGGACACCAAAATTATAAGTTTTAGGAGCTTTATTAACCTGCGCAGGGACTGCAGCCAACCTACTCAGAGGAGAACTGCAGCCCTGAGCCTCTAAAATGGCAGATTTTTATAGCAAGCAAGCAGCATTCACAGAAGCAGATATCAGCAGTTAGCAGTTGTTTAACATTTCTCAAAATCTATATCTAACTGTTGCCCGGGGGTCTCCTGTTTGTCCAGCAAACAGAATAGGCCTCTCTTCCCTCAGGGAACCAGTACAATAGTGGGAGTGACAGAGATCACAGAGGTCAAAATTAGCATTAAGTACTTGCAAATACCTATACTCAGGAAACTGCAAATGCCCCCAACACATGGGGCAACTATAACCTTAGGCAGAAATTCCTTCCCGTCTAGGGGCAACCAACCCATTATGGGAAGAGTATCGAGGAATGTCCACTGGTGACAAAATGGAGTCTTTTAGTTGCCTTAACCAAGGGGCCTACATAAAATGGAATCCAGTCGCCCCAGCCTTGGGGCCCACAACACCAGTCTTGATGTGGTTTCTTCTTTAATTTTGTAGTGTAGGACTTCCATTCAGCTCAATTTCAGGTGGTTCTGAATGATGGTTGTTCTGTAGTTTAGTTGTAATTTTGATGTGGTTGTGGGAGGAGGCGAGTATCACATTTACTTACGCCGCCATCTTGACCGGAAGGGTCTACTGATTTAAAAAAAAAAATTTAACCATCCAATTTTAAAATGATGAGTTCTTGGGGGATTCCAAAATGGTGGCGGAGTGAATGGAAGCTACACAGACCATCTCCCAGGACCAAACTGGAATTACAACTAAAATAAAGACAAATCGTCGGGAAAAAGCAACAGAAAAGCAGCTTGTGAGGACCATACAACCAGGGACACTGACTCGATCCTGGTAGGATTGCGGAGGCGCGAGAGGGGGGCTGGGAGCCCACGGACAGCAGCAGCCTTAGCCGTGAGAAGCGCCCGCCCTTGGGGTGAAAGCCCGAGCCGGCTCCACAGCGCAGAGCCAGGACAGAGCGCTAAAACAGCCACAGCCACTCACCTGGGCTCTGGCAGAGGGAGGGCAGACTGGACTGGAACTGTGTGGGGACAATCGGGATTTGGAGGGTGCTCAGAGCTTTTGCTGAGTAGCGGCCACGCAGGACTGTGGCCTGGCCATTTTACTCCATCCCAGGGCTCTGGGGAGAGGCGGCAGCCCCTCCCTCGGAGATCCAGCCACACCATAGTGGGCCATTGAAATGCAAACTGAGGCTCATTAACTACTAGCATCTGCCCTACCCTTGGAAAATCCTATCACCTTGAACACCTGAGGGAGGTTTTCACTCAATTGAAAACCCAAGGCTCTTCAAGCAACCACAAGTAATAGCCTCTAGGCAAAAAGCTACAGGATAACTTAACCTCAGCTGGGCTTGCAAATATACCCTGGAAAGTA
This sequence comes from Tadarida brasiliensis, assembly GCA_030848825.1. Taxonomy (NCBI): domain Eukaryota; kingdom Metazoa; phylum Chordata; class Mammalia; order Chiroptera; family Molossidae; genus Tadarida; species Tadarida brasiliensis. The sequence goes on along the minus strand of CM061261.1, from coordinate 34,806,567 downwards.
AAACTCCACGGTGGTGTTTAAAGTGGGTCCTCCCACGCTCATCCAAACCCAGTAGAGGGAGCCACAAACAACAGAACACCAACATCCACAGGAAAATTTGGCAGGCTCCAAAAACCACTGAGATAGCCAAAATGGTGAAAAATAGAAACAGATCCCAAATGAAAGAACAAGAGACCTCTACCGAAGATGAGATAAATGAAATGGAGTTAAGCAAGTTAACAGAGCTAGAATTCAGAGCCATGATCTTGAGGAAGCTCAACAGCATGAGTAAGGACATCAACACCCTGAGTAAAGACATCCACACCATGAGCAAAGACATAGAAACACTGAAAACCAACCAAGTGGAAATGAAGAAGCAGCAAGAAGAAATGAAGAATGACATAACAGAAATGAAGAACACATTGGAAGGACTAAACAGCAGAGTAGAGGAAGCTGAGGACTGGATCAGTGAATTAGAAGACAGGGTAGAAAAAATCAACCAATCAGAAAACCAAAAGGAAAAAAACAATGAAAAAACAGGAAGACAGCTTAAGAGAACTGTGGGACAACTGGAAACGTAATAATATTCGCATCATTGGAGTTCCTGAAGAAGAAGAAAATGAGCAAGGGTTAGAGAATATATTTGAAGAAATAATGACAGAAAACTTCCCTAATTTGGTGAAGAAAGAAGGTATTCAAGTTCAAGAAGCACAGAGAGTCCCAAGTAAGAAGAACCCAAATAGGCCCACACCAAGACACACAGTAATTAAAATGCCAAAAATTGAAGACAAAGAGAGAATCCTCAAGGCAGCAAGAGAAAAGCAACAGGTTACCTACAAAGGAACCCCCATCAGGCTATCAGCTGACTTCCCAACAGAAACACTACAGGCCAGAAGGGAATGGCATGAAGTAATCAAGGTCATGAAAAACAAGGATCTGAATCCAAGACTACTCTACCCAGCAAGGCTATCATTCAAAATAGAAGGTCAAATAAAGAGCTTCTCAGACAAAAAAAAGGCTAAGGGAATACATTAGCACGAAACCAGCACTGCAAGAAATGTTAAAAGGACTGCTGTAATCAGTAGAAGAAATAGGAAGGAAAGTAGAACCACACTTAACAAAAATGGTAAAGAAATAAGTACATATCAATAATCACCTTAAATGTAAATGGATTGAATGCTCCGATAAAACGACACAGAGTAGCGGATTGGATAAGAAAGCATAACCCATATATATGTTGTTTACAAGAGACCCACCTCACAACAAAAGACTCACATAGGCTGAAAGTGAAGGGATGGAAAAAAATGTTCCAAGCAAATGGAAAGGAAAAATAAGCTGGGGTAGCAATACTCATATCTGATGAAATAGATTTTAAAACGAAAGCCATAACTAGATACAAAGAAGGTCACTACATAATATTGAAATGATCTATCCAACAGGAAGATATAACCTTGGTAAACATATATGCACCGAATATAGGAGCACCAAAATATATTAAAAATCATCTGGAGGACTTCAAAGGAGAAATTGACAGCAATACAATCATAGCAGGGAACTTCAACACCCCGCTGACATCACTGGATAGATCCTCTAGACAAAAAATTAACAAGGACACAGAGACTCTAAACGAAGCACTAGACCAAATGGATTTAATAGATATTTACAGAGAATTACACCCCAAAACTATGGAATTCACATTCTTCTCAAGTGCACATGGGACATTCTCAAAGATAGACCACATGTTAGGACACAAACGAAGTCTCTACAAGTTCAAGAAGATTGAAATCATATCAAGCATCTCAGATCACAATGGCATGAAACTAGAAATCAATTGCAACAAGAACATACAAAGACATTTGAATACATGGAGGCTAAATAGCATGTTATTAAACAATGAATGGGTTACCGAGGAGATCAAGGAAGAAATTAAAAACTTCCTGGAAACCAATGAAAATGAACACACAACAACACAAAATCCATGGGATGCAGCGAAAGCTGTTCTGAGAGGAAAGTTCATAGCACTACAGGCCTACCTCAAGAAACAACAAAAATTTCTAATAGACTATCTAACCTCACAACTTTAAGAACTAGAAAGCAAACAAAAAGAAAACCCCAGAGCAAGTAGAAGGAAGGAAATAGTAAAGATCAGAGCAGAAATAAACGACATAGAGACCAGAGAAACAATTCAAAGGATCAATGAAACAAAGAGCTGGTTTTTTGAAAAGATAAACAAGATTGATGGACCCTTAGCTAGACTCACCAAGAAACAAAGAGAGAGAACCCAAATACACAAAATCAGAAATGAAAGAGGAGAAGTAACAACTGACACAACAGAAATACAAAGGATCGTTAGCAAATACTATGAACATTTATATGGCAACAAATTCGACAATCTGAGTGAAATGGACAAATTTCTAGAAACACATAGTCTCCCAAAACTGGACCGGGAAAAGATAGAAAACTTGAACAGACCAGTAACAGCTAAGGAAATTGAAGATGTAATCAAGACTCTCCCAGCAAACAAAAGCCCAGGCCCGGATGGCTTCACGGGGGAGTTTTATCAAACATTCAAAGAAGAATTAACACCCTTTCTCCTCAAACTATTTCAAAAAATTCAAGAAGAAGGAAGACTTCCAAACTCGTTTTATGAGGCCAGCATAATCCTAATTCCAAAACCAGAAAAAGACACTGCAAAGAAAGAAAACTACAGCCCAATATCCCTGATGAACGTAGGATGCCAAAATCCTAAACAAAATACTAGCAAATCGGATCCAGCAATATATCAAAAAAATTATTCACCATGACCAAGTAGGATTCATCCCAGGGATGCAAGGCTGGTTCAACATTCGCAAATCAATAAATGTGATACACCACATAAACAAATGAAAGATAAAAACCACATGATCATATCAATAGACGCTGAAAAAGAATTCGACAAAATCCAGCACCCATTTCTGATAAAAATGCTCAGCAATTTGGGAATAGAAGGATCATATCTTGATATAATAAAGGTCATATATGAAAGACCTACAGCCAACATCATACTCAATGGGCAAAAACTTAAAGCATTTCCCTTAAGAACAGGAACAAGACAGGGATGCCCACTTTCACCACTCTTATTTAACATAGTACTGGAAGTCTTAGCCACAGCAATCAGACGTGAAGAAAAAATAAAAGGAATCCAAATTGGAAAGGAGGAAGTGAAACTGTCATTATTCGCAGACGATATGATATTATATATATAGAAAACCCTAAAGACTCCATCAAAAATCTACTAGACTTAATAAATGAATTTGGCAAAGTAGCAGGATACAAAATTCATGTCAAGAAATCAACGGCATTCTTATACACCAATGATGAACTCACGGAAAGAGAAACAAAAAAAACAATTCCATTTACCATCGCAGCAAAAAAATTAAGATACCTAGGAATAAACTTAACCAAAGAAGTAAAGGACCTATTTGCAGAAAACTACAGGACATTGAAAAAAGAAATAGAGGAAGATATAAAAAAGTGGAAGCACATACCTTGTTCATGGATTGGAAGAATTAACGTCATTAAAATGTCCATACTACCCAAAGCAATCTATAGATTCAATGCAATTCCCATCAAAATTCCAGTGACATATTTCACAGAACTAGAACAAATATTTCAAAAGTTCATATGGGACCAAAAAAGACCCCGAATAGCCACAGCAATCTTGAAAAAGAAGGACAAAGTAGGTGGGATCACAATACCGGATATCAGCTTATACTACAAAGCTACTGTAATCAAAACAGCCTGGTACTAGCACAAGAACAGACATATAGACCAGTGGAACAGAACAGAGAATCCGGAAATTGACCCAAGACATTATGCTCAATTAATATTTGACAAAGGTGGCAAGAGCATACAATGGAGTAAAGATAGCCTCTTTAATAAATGGTGTTGGGAAAATTGGACAGCTACATGCAAAAAAATGAAACTAGACCATCAACTTACACCATACACAAGAATAAACTCCAAGTGGATAAAAGACTTAAATGTGACTTATGAATCCATAAAAATCCTAGAAGAAAATGTAGGCAACAAAATTTCGGACATCATACACAGCAGAATCTTCACTGATACATCACCTAAGGCAACAGAAACAAAGGGAAAAATGAACACATGGGACTACATCAAACTCAAAAGCTTCTGCACAGCAAAAGAAACAACCATCAAAACAGATAGGGAACCCACTCTATGGGAGAGTATAATTGCCAATGATACATCAGATAAGGGGTTAATTTCCAAAATATACAGAGTGCTCTTACAACTCAACAAAAGGAAGACAAAGAATCCAATTAAAAATGGGCAGAGGAATTAAATAGACACCTCTCCAAAAAGGACATACAAATGGCCAAGAGACATATGAAGAAATGCTCAACATCACTAATCATCAGAGAGATGCAAATTAAAACAACAATGAGGTATCACCTCACACCTGTCAGAATGGCCGCCATCAACAAATCATCAAACAACAAGTGTTGGCGAGGGTGTGGAGAAAAGGGGACTCTAGTACACTGCTGGTGGGAATGCAGACTGGTGCAGCCACTGTGGAGAACACTATGGTGTTACCTCAAAAAATTAAAAATTGAATTGCCTTTTGACCCAGTGATCCCACTTCTAGGAATATACCCTAAGAAGCCTGAAACACCAACCAGAAAGAATACATGTACCCCCATGTTCATAGCAGCACTATTTACAATAGCTAAGATCTGGAAACAGCCCAAGTGTCCATCAGTGGATGAATGGATAAAAAAGCTGTGGTACATATACACAATGGAGTACTATGCAGCTGTAAGAAAGAAAGATCTCTTATCCTTTGAGACGACGTGGAGGGACCTCGAGAGTATTATCCTAAGCGAAACAAGCCAAGCAGAGAAAGACAAATATCACATGATCTCACTTATTTGTGGAATATAATGAACATAACAGTCTGAGGAACAGGGTAGACCCAGAGATGTGGAAGTAGGGTATAAACTGACACCCCTCAGAAGAGGGGGTGGGGGGGGAGGGGAGAGATAAACCACAGAACTTATGCGCATGTATGCATAAGTGATGGACATGGACAACAAAGCTGGGGACAGGGTGGGGGTATGGGGAGGATGGTGTCAATGGGGAAAAAAGGAGAAACATCTGTAACAAAAATAAATTAATAAAAAAAAATAAAAAATAGAAAATAAACACACACAATAAAATAAAATAAAATAAAATGATGAGTTCTTTCTTATTATTTTACCCATTATTTTTCATAGTATTCTGTTCCTGTCTCATGGATGCAACATCTTTTTTCAATCTGAGGATATTAATTTTGGTGGGAATTTTGAAGTTTTCTGATACTGTTATCTCTGTGTCCTTCTCTGTCCTTTTCTCGTCTTTCTTTGTTTTGGTTTGTGTCTCTTAAGTTAGGAGCCATTCCTCAAAAGTTTTTGGCTTTTGAGGTGGTCTTTGGCTCTCTGCTCCTATTTATAGTAAATTGCTAAAATGTGATTGGAGAGTTTATATGAGAGGGGGTGGGGTTACAGTAGAATCGGGCAGTGGGCCAGCTGCTCTGTGGGAGGACTCCCAAATGTCAGAATCTGGGCAGTCAATTTCTCCACTGAAGAGCCTTCTTCTAATCTTCTTCCTGGTGGTGGGGCAGGGAGTGCTGCCTAACTGCTGAAAAGGTAGGGAATTTCATGCTTGAGCTGCCTATGAAAGCCACATTACCCAAATTGCTGAATGTGTGTCACTGGTGGCACATGACTTGACTTTAGGGCACAAATGGCTAACCCATTTTTCTTATTATATAATAATATATATTATATATCATATATAATAACATTATTTGCTTTAGTGTGTGTTGGCAAAAATATAACTAGCACACCAAACCCATGATGTCATGGGTATTATTGCTTTAATACCAATGCAGTAAATGAGAGTGAGTCAAGTTTAAAGCATTAAGATAAACAATAGTATGGGGGATACAGCCATGGCAAAACATCGTGAAGGAGGTACTCAAATGTTTGTTGTTTGGGAGACAGGAAAGGAAGGCATCTTTTAAAAATTATTATTATTCTTTTTATTATCTTTATTGTTGGAAGTAGTACAGATGCCTCCCCCGCCTTTTCCCCCCATTGCCCTCCTCCACCTGGCTCCCGCCCTGCCCAGGTAGGCTTCCATGTGGAACTGGCAGCCAGAACAAAGGGACAGAGATGGTGGTGGAGGAATTACAAGTACCTCTGTGTCTGAAGGGTGGTGAGAAGTAGTCAGGGGCCGGATCACAAAGAACCATGTATTTTCTTAAGTATTATTTTAAAACACTGGCTCTCTGGTTGTACAGTGTCTGGTCTGAGAAGCAGCATGGTTACTCATTGTGGCTGACCCAAGTAAAGTCAACAAGTAATGATTTGCCTCTGAATTATTTACAATTAGAAATGGACACAGACTGGCTTTCTGCTGCCGCACAGCAAGCTATTAGTGTGTCTCCTGTCCCCCACCCCCACCCACACTCAGCACATGTGCCCATGGCAAGTCATTGAGTGCTGAGGGAATGCACATTTATTTTAACACAGATCTCTTCAAACCTTAACCAGAAAGGTAAATCTGCTATAAAATCTAAGCTAATGCATTTTCAATGAGTATACATGTAATGAATTTTGGATTTCTCTTCATTCTCAATATTCCTGGTTTTTGCATCTGCGCAAATTAAATACGCTCAGGAACACAACATAGCAATTCCAGTGTTCCGCAGCTGCACCGCCCAGTGCGGTAGCTACTAGCCATATGCGACTAAAGTTAAAATAATTAAGTAAAATATAAAAGCTAGTGTCTCACACTAGCCACATTTCAAGTGCTTTCTAGTCACATGTGACCAGTTGCTACAGTCCTGGATATCACAATATATAACATTTTCATTATCAAAAGTTCTCTAAGCTAGCACTGTTCTATGGTTACACAAAGCCTATTTTTTATTGAAATACAATGGACATATTATATTAGTTATAGGTGTACAACATGATCTAGTATTTCTACAAAGCCTGCTTTTAAGTTTAAAAGAGTCTCTTAAATTTACATACTGTAATATTGACATTTGTGTGTGTGTGTACAATTCTGAGTTTTAATACAAGCACAGATAAAAGTACATACCACCACACCAATATGGGAGAGAGACAGACATGAGCAGAGCAAAGATGATGGGCCAGGTACAGAAGTTCACCAGGCAGAAAACCCCAGGTGCCTAGCAACAGGCAAAACTGGGAAAACAAGGACCTCACCCCCAGGGCAACATTTCTTCCCCTAGCATATCACTGGTCATGTGGTTTAGACATTCAGACCTTTCCTTCCTAGAGGTAATATCTAGGCCTTGGTTATATTTAAGCTCCAAACTCAAAAAAGCAGCAAAACCAGGTGGGTGATGCCAGGACTAGTTTCATTGAGTAATGACCCATGCCCGAGCACTGACCAATCAGCAGAGACCATGACCCTGAAGGATACACCTGGAAAACTGATGAAGATTCTATTGAGATCCTCCCTTGATACCTCCCCTAAGATTCCTGCCTGTAAGAGAGAGAGAAAAACGCTTGAGACCCAGCTTGCCCTCTCCCTCTGGGGAGCATGCCTGTGTCTTTCTCTTCCTCCTCATTTTCCCCCATGGACACACATTTCCTAAACTCTAAGGGACCCCACAAGACTTGCAACAAGGGGACCAATGGGCAGTGGCAGCTTGTCCCAGGCTAAGGACCTGAACCTGTCCCCAAGGACCCCTTTTTTCTCTGACATTCCAGTAAGCCAAAGCAGCCCAGCCTAGGTTCTCCTGTTGCTTCTTCTCTGCTAAGCCCTTCCTTGTTGGGCTTAGATGTCCTGAGTGTTTTTGCTGCAGACAATGCATTCTTGCTGGCTTTACTGTACTTTGTCTTTTGACTAAATTTTTTCCTTTCAGAAGACAAGAACTGAGGTCTCATCGTCTTGCTGGTATCACAATGATACAGAACAGTTTCATACCCTCCCCCCACATTTCCTCATGCTACTCTTTTAGAGGCAAACCCTTTTACCACCCCAGACAACCATTAATCTATTGTCTTTTTCTACAGTTTTACCTTTTCAAGAATGTAATATAGATGAAATCATATGATATGTAACACTTTGAGACTGGCTTCTTTATTTTATTAAATTTACTGGGGTGACTTTGGTAAATAAGATTATATAGGTTTCAAGTGTACATTCCTATGAGACTGGCTTCTTTTACACAGCTTAGTACCTTTAAGATTTATCTAATTAGTTGCAAGTACATTCTTCACTGCTGAATAAGCACTCCGTTATTATGGTTGTACCAGAGAGTGTTTACCCATTCACCCTTTGAAGGACATCTTGGTTGTTTCCAGTTTGGGGAGTTCATGAATATAGCTTCTAAAATATTTGTGATTAGGTTTCTGTGTGAAAATAGGTTTTCACTTCTCTAAGGTAAATATCCGGGGTTACTGCGTCATATGGTAAGTACATGTTTAATTTTATAAGTGACTCCTAACACTGTCCCAGAGTGGCTATATTATTTTGCATTCCCAGCAGCAATATATGAGTGTTGTGGTAGCTCTGGATCATTGTAAATATGGGATATTGTCATTCAAATACATGTATATATGTAGTATCTTATTGTGGTTTTAGTTTGCAATCCCCAATTAATGGCTAGTTGTTTTGCTTCTTTTTATGTGTTTATTTACCATCTTTATATCTTCTTTGGAGAGGTGCCTATCAAAATATTTCGCTCATTTTAAAATTTGATTGTTTTCTGACTGTTGAATTTGAAAGTTGATTATATATCTTGGTCATACATTCTTTGTCAGATATGTGATTTGCAACTATTTCTCTCAGTCTGTATCTTGGATTTATTCTCTTAATAGTATCTTTCACAGAGCAAGAGTTTTAAATTTTGATGGTTCTGATTACTGTTGCTTTATAATAAATCTTAGATGGTGCGATTTCTCCAATTTTATTATTCTTTTTCAAAATTTTGTGGGATGCCCCAGTTGTTTTTCCATATAAATTTTAGAGCCAGTATTACTGTATCTACCAAAGAAAATACTACTGGGATTGAGATCGAAGTTTAGTCAAATCCATAGATTGTTTTTGGGGAAAATTACTATTTTATCTATGTTGAGTCTCTGGTTCATGGATGTGGTATGTCTCTCCATTTATTTAGATCTTCCTTGATTTATTTTCTTAATGTTTTATAAATTTTATTATGCAGATTCTGCACATATTTTTTAGATTTATACATAATTATGTCATTTTGAGAGATATTTTGAATTGCATTTAAAAAAATATATAGAAATATGATTGAGTTTAAAAAATATTGATCTTGGCTCTGGCTGGCATGCTCAGTGGTTAGAGCATTGGCCCTCACAGCAGAGGGTCGCAGTGTGATTCCCAGTCAAGAGCATGTACCTGGGTTGGTCCCTGGCCCTGAATGGGTGTGATTGAGAGACCAATTGATGTGTCTCTCTCACATCAGTGTTTCTCTCTCTCTCTCTTCCACTCTCTCTAAAAATCAATGGAAAAAAATATCCTCTGGTGAGGATTAACAACAAAAAAATATATTGACCTTGTATTCAGTGACCTTGATAAACTCATTTATTAACCCTAGAACCTTTTTTGTAGATTCCTTTCAAATTTGTACATAGACTATCCATCATGTTATATGTGAATGGTAGAGACTTCTTTTTAATACTAGGGTTTTGGTAACAATTTTCTAAAAATCAGATAAAAAATTCAAGTCATAAGTCATATAAAATAAAGTTGGAATTTCATTTTTTTATTTCTATCTTCCTTATTTAAACTCCTTTTAGATTATCTGCATGCTTTTGCTCCCCCACTCCTAATCCATAAGGACTTTTGTATATTCTCCCAGTGAAATGGTTATAGAAAGAGTGGTTTTGGTGACACAGTCTTTCTGAAATATTAACTATTCTAAAACTGAAATCAACTTTCTTAGATGTTCTCAAGGATTTATAACCTCATACTCAGCAACACCCTCAAATGAGTTATTCTACATAGTTACTTGGAGGTAAATGTTGCATCTTTAGCACCAGTAATGATAAAATGAAACTGGAACCAGACATCCTTGTGGTCCAGAGGTCTCGTCAGGGGCTTCTGATAAGGGAATAGAAAAACACCAGTCCCAGGAATGAGACAGCCTGTGGAGACAAGAGGAAGGGGGCTGACATTTATGCCCCTCAAAGGGCCCCCAGAAGCAAACCACGGCTGGTGTCTTCCAGACATTGAGGTTCCATCATTTGTTTATAGGAAAATGGTCCTCCCACCACTGGCTGACCCCTCAAGGATTTTTCAAACAACTTAGCCCACACAAATGACAGGCTGAAGTTAACTGTATTGCTTTAATTGAGGACTGTCAAAAATACCAACACGCGGGAGGTGGCAGGACATGGGTGTTTTGCACGTCAGAGTTGCTGGCTCCTGTATGATGCCTTTGATCTGCTGTGGGTCCAGAATTATTGTAGGAAATAAGAAGGAAGGTGAGAGAAATATTTCTCTTGGGCTGTCTTAGCTCACATGCTATGTATCATTAATCTGGCAACAAAACAGGAAGCAACATAGATGTTCAGAGCCAAAAATAAAGCCCAGGCGCCATGCCTGGAAGTCCTAAAGACAAGATGAGGGAGTCTTTTAATTAGGACTGACCAGCCATAATAAACCTATGGTTTATTACCATGCTGCCTGGCGTGCACTACACCACCCATACAACGGTGTCAGTAGCTAAAAATTCACATCATTTGAATGAAAAGAAAAAAATGCCCACACAGAATCCATTGGGTCCCTAAGGATGGGTTGACTTGCCAAGTTTTGTCGATAGTGATGTAGAGCTATGAGTGGACGTTGTCAAATCCCATCTCTCTGTCTCTCAGGCACCATTTCCATTCTAGGGATGGGGGGAGCTTCCAAAGAGTGCCAGCAGCCAGGTTTTAATTTTTTTGCAATAAATGCTCAGCACATGTGGCCACACCTGAACTTTTGACATGCTACAGCTACTGTTTCTTGTTTTTCTTTTCTATTTTTCAGCTTTATTCAGATATAATTAACATAGAATATTGTGTAAGTTTAAGTCATACAACATGATGATTTTATATATGTGTGTGTGTGTGTGTGTGTATGATTACCATAACACCTTTAGGTGTTCTTGATGATGTTGAGGCAGGTCCCATCCATCCATCCATCCATCCATCCATCCATCCATCCATCCATCCATCCATCTCCAGTTACCTAGCACCCACCATGTGCCAGCTACTAATCCAGGTGCTCAGAATACAAAGTTATACAAAATATAAACATCTCTGCCCAGGAAGTTCATAGTCTTTGCTACCCCTTTTCAGAAACCATGTTATCTCCTACTTGCTTTCCTTCATTTATTTGACAAATCCTATTTATGATACAGCCACTTTATATTAAAATGCAAAGTAATTTTACTTTTCCCCCCTTATTCCTAAAGCAACATACAAACACTGTAGAAAAATGAGAAGATATAGAAAATAAAAGACAAATTATAGTCAATTCTGTATATATCCTTAAGATGAGAATTTTTCAACATTGGCACTATTCACATTTTGGGCCGGGTGAATTTGTGGAGTTGCCTCTGCATTTTAGGGTATTTAGCAGCATCTCTGGCCCCTACCTGCTACCCACTAGATTCCAACAGAAACTCCCTTCTACAAACTCCCTTCTACCTCCCCACCCCTGTTGGAAAACCAAAAATGATTCCAGACATTTCCAAATGTCTCGTAGGCCCTAATTGCCTTAGGTCATTCCAGATTCCAGGGTGGGGTTTGTTGACTAAATTCTATCATTCACCCCTTTTCCCCTCCAAGAGTCTAGATGGTACTTGTAAATACAGGGAACTGGGCCAAATGGAATAAAAGTTATCAGCTTTGGTAAGTGCTCAAGTGGAGGCGACTGGACCTCAGGTGAGTCTGGCTAGTTTTACTCATCCAAAGCCATCTGAAAAGCTGGAGCCAGAAAGAAGAGGTCTGATTGGGCTTGTCTGAGGCAGGAAACGAGTCAGAAAAGGGGGAGGTCCTGTTTTAGGGTTTTGAAGCAAAAGGACTACCATCTACTTGTGTGCCAATATGCCAACTAAGATAAGCCTCTGGCAAAGGACTCCCCCATATGGAAATTTTTTCTGTGAATATATAAATACACATATAGGGCATCCCCAAAAATGTATACACAAAAAAGTGTAATTATAAAGCCAATATTTATTTTTACCTATTTGTTTTAATCCTCACCTAAGGATATTTTTCTATTTATCTTCAGATAGAGTGGGAGGGAGGGAGAGAGAAGAAGAGAGAGGGAGAGAGAGAGAAACATCAATGTGAGAGGGACACATAGACCGGTTGCCTCCTGCATGACCCAACAAGGGCCGGGGACAAACCGGGTACGTGTCCTTGACCCGAATCGAACCCAAGACCCTTTGGTCCGAGGGCCGACACTCTAACTGCTGAGCCAAACTGGCCAGGGCTAAAGCCAGTGTTTATTAAAATAAATTTCATTTTCTTTTTTAAGAATATATTTTTATTATTTATTTTAGAAAGAGAGGAAGGGAGAGAGAGATGTGAGAGAGATACATTGATTGGCTGCCTCCTGCACACCCCTACCGGGGTACGAGCCCACAACCCTGGCATGTGCCCTGACCTGGAATCAAACCGGGACCTCTCAGTGCTTGGGATGACTCTCAATCCACGGAGCCACACCGGCCGAGCATAATACATTTCTTTTTCAAAATGTAATAGCATCTACAGACACCCTGTATACATTTTGTTGGGACCCTGTATATATTTTAAGTAAAACCAGTATCATACTATACACAGTGTTTTGTAGCCTTTTTACTACCACACTGTACATACTGTTTTATAACCCTTTTTCAGTTACCATATCAACAGTTCTCACATTAAGTTATTGAGGGTATAATTTTAAATGGCTGCATATTGCTTGGTTGTATTTACTGTACTTAGCCAATTCACTTTTCCCTTTTGTTGTTTTCAGATTTCTTCTATTACAAACACACTTGCAGTTCTAAAAGGTTAAGACCACATTTGTCCCTGATTATTGCCTCAGGGCAAAGTATTAGACTTGGAATCATTGGTTCAAATGCTGTGTATTGAAATGTCCTCCTATAAAGGGGCCCCAAATTATATGTAGCTTCAGGAGCTAAGAGAACTAAGGCATACATGAAGAAAGGGCAACTTAACAGATGCACTGCATATTTTTCTGGCTTCTCTGAAGTCCAGATGACTGCACAATTCTGGGGCCCACAGCTTCAAATATTGGAACCCTGATGTGGGTTTTGCTGCCCTCCCTGCCCCCCCAGAAGCTGACAGCTCCCAGGTCCCCAGAAGACTCTCCTCTCCAGTCCCTGGGTGCACTGAGCTCCTGGCACAGCATTGTAATTTGCTGTTAGCTCTGTGCTGTGGACAGAAGCAGTGTCGTCCTCTGGATTGGGTATCCCTGATCAGGTTAGGGACATTTTCATTGGCTGTGGACTCAAAGAGATGGCTATGTGTAGTGTAAATATTTTTAATTGTCTGTATGTTATAATGTTTTGACATCTTAGAAAAATCTTTCTGGCTGAGAAGAGACTGTCCCTCCCTGGGCTAGCCAATTCTTAGAGCTAATAAAGGACCTAGCCTGGAACATGCCCTTAATATGCAAACTAACCAGTCTAGATCCTGACCTCCTCTACCTGGCCATGTACCCCAGGAGGCAATCTTCCTCTGCCTTAATCATCTCAGGACCAGGGCCAGGTGCCAGGTGACTAGGGACCACCGAAATTATTCAAACCAACCAAACCTAAACTGTTTACCCCGCTCTGCCTTGCCTTTCTTGCAAAAACTCCAGTAAAGGTCTTAGCCTGAACAGTCCCCTCACTCCTGTCTTCTGCCTCCTGTCCATGCTGGTGTCTTTCCCATGTGGCCCTGCAGGGTGTGCCCTGTCTCCTGTCTCCTGATTTGTGAGTATAATAAGCTTTGTGTTTTCTGAGCTTCTCCTCTGTCTCCTCTTGTGGCCACACCTGCTGACCATCTCATAAAAGAATATAAAACATGTGTTTAGGCTTTATGATGCAGATTCCCAAGGCTTCCAGTCTTGAGTTGTGGCAATTAGTTGTCACATGAGCACTTTTACAATCTTTACCAAGAATTTAGGCATTGGAATTTTTTATTAATCCTCACCCGAGGATACTTTTTCCATTGATTTTTTTTTTTTCCAGATTGAGAGGGACAAAGGGGGAGAGAGAGAGACAGAGAAACATCGATGTGAGAGAGAGCGACAGATCAATTGATTGCCCCCCCCCCTCCCGCCGGCATGACCCCAGCTGTGACTGAGGTATGTGCCCTTGACCAGGAATCGAACCCACGACTCTTAGGTCCTTGGCCGATGCTCTAATCCTTGAGAAAACCGCCCAGGGCTAGGCATTGGCATTCTTATTTTCATGTTTCCAACCTGAGGACCCCATCAGGAAGAGCTGCTAGAATTGACCCACACAATCCCTTCAGCTCTAGAAGTTCCTAGAAAAATAGCCTTTAGCCAGGGTGGGTTTTAAACACGAGTACCGGTTAAACACTGTCTAGAAATCAAAAGCTCACTTTGTTCCAGGAGACTTTACATCTTTTTTCTTCATTTCTCTCTTCCTCACCTTAAACAGGACCCCAAAAAGCGCCGTCTAAGTTGTGGAGCAGGAGACGGCCAGATTGCCAAGGTTAATATTTGTGTTTGGAAGCACGGCCCCTGTCGAGCGGGCAGTAGCCCCTGAGCTGCCTCCAAGGTTTCCCTTAGCCAGTGTGTTGGCCAAACAGTCCTGCTCTTCATTCGTTTTCTACGCTTTCAAAGGGAGCTGCATGTTTTCCTGGGAAGTGACTGACTAGGCATTGAGGAGGCTGACAGTGGTGGGGGTCAGTCTCCTGGGGTCCTTCCCGCTCAACATCCCCAGCTGCCCCCCTTCAACCTCAGGCCAAGTTGGGTAAACCCATGGGGTTTGGGGAAACAGAGGAACCAATGGAGTTGGCTCAGTGAACAAACTCCTAGTGTTCCACCCACTCTGAATCCAGTGCCAAAGTCCATCCTCCAGAGACACTGACAGCTCTGTTCTCCAGGGTTCCAGCCTTGCATCACTCAACTGAAAGAGGTACGTGCTAGACCTCCCTCTTGCAAAACGTACACCCGCCAGGGAGCAGGGCCAGAGACCTGATATTGGATACATGCAGGGGTGTTCAACTCAGGGAGGTGACTCGTTTTTCTCCTGGTGCCCTATGGAGGTCAAGGACGCCTTATGTTGTCTCGGGGAAGAACTGAGGCGGGCAGTGTCAGCCCTTGGACACTGCCTCATGAGCAGCTCCGTGGGTGCCACCCTGCCATTGAGGAATTCCAGTGCCCAAAGTCCTCACAGCTCAGAAAGTGAAGCTGAAGTGAAAAAAAAAAAGTCAGCTAACAAAATTCCCTACATTCTGATTATTGCTATTAAAAAAATATCTATATCACTCTGGCTGGTCTGGCTGGTTTACCCAACTTGGTTAGAGCGTCGGCCAACGGAGCAGAGTCCCAGGTTCGGTTCCCGCTAAGAGCACGTATGTACCTCGGTTGCAGTTTGTCCCCGCCCTGGTTGGGGTTGTGTGAGTGGCAGCCACTTGATGTGTCTCTCTCACATCGATGTTTCTCTCTCTCCCTTCCTCCTCTCTCCCTCCCACTCTATCTGAAAGATAAATGCAAAAAAAAGTGTCCTCAGGTGAGGATTAAAAAAAAATATCTATATGTATACAAATAAGAACTAAACAGAAACAAAAATGAAAATTTTAACTCTGGTTTCTTCATTTTCTGTGAATGTAGCTATATTCTCTTTATGATAAAAAAAATGGAAAAGAAATAACTCTAAAATTATCACCAGTTTTTCAAAGGTACAGGGCAGGGTTATGCTTCTAGGTGTCCAGCCTAGTGACTGTGTGTAAACACGCATAAACCTGGGGAGATGGTGGGTGCATTTGAGTGGGGAAGTTGACTGGACATGCTTACCTGTGTGAGGCCTGATTTTTTAAAAAAATATGTTTTTATTGATTTTTTTATAGCGAGAGGAAGGGAGAGAGAGATGGAAACATTAATGTGAGAGAGAAACATCAATCAGCTGCCTCCTGCACGCCCCCTACTGGGAATCAAACCTGCAACCGGGGCATGTGTCCTGACCGGGAATCACACTGGGACATCTCAGTCCATGGGACAGTGCTCAATCCACTGAGCCACACTGGCCGGGCATGATTTTTTTTTTTTTTTTTTAACATGGAATGGAGTGCAGTAGAATCCTGGAAAACAGGGCCTCTGCTCTGCCTCAAGCCAAAGAAATCTTGGAGGCCACTGGGGCTGTTTCCTGGGCCTGCCATGGCCCATTAATCATGTCAGCCACTGAGTGAGTCTGGAGTGAGTGAACACAGGACCCGCATAGATGGAGAAGGACCAGCATAGTGGGTGAGGGACAAGGGGAATGTGGGGAAGACAAGGCCCCAAGGAGATGAGAGAAAAATAGAGGATGCTGGGGAACTTGGCCTCAAGGGACATCCTCTCTCACACTTGGTATCAACCCTAGGGACTAACTTCACGTTTTCTTCCCATGTTACCAAGTGTAGCCAGGAGATGGTTGAGTGAATAAAGCTTTTGTTTCAGAAAAGCTCTCCTGGACACAGAGATCTATACTGGCAGATATTTCCGCTAAGTTCTGAGAATCTCTTCTTCATCTCTTCTCTTCCAACTTCCCATTGTGTTATGTAGACACTTACCCCTTCCCACTGACTTAACATTTTTATTAATCATTTACTTAAATAAATGGCACGCTTTTATCAACATCTGAAAAGACTGGTTCTAAATGTTTTATTGAAGGAAACTTTGGGCTTGGGAATCTAGCCTAGGAAGGGGTGTGTGTGTGTGTGTGTGTGTGTGTGTGGTGGTGGGTTTTTTTTTTTTCCATACTAGCTGGGTATCCTCCCATTCAATTCAATTCTGATACTATCTACCCAAGATAGCATCAGATACCACAGGTTAAGAACCCAATCCCACAGGATTGTCCCCCACTTTAGATGTCAATCACAAGTCCAGGTTGTTACCTGTGCTTCTGACCTACTGGTTACAAATCAGAGGTCCCCACAACCCTCTCATTGGATTCAGTTAATTTGCTAGAGCAGCTCACAGAACTCAGAGTGACAGTTTACGTACTAGATTACCGGTTTATTATAAAAGGTTGTAACTCAGGAACAGGCAGATGGATGAGATTCATAGGGCAACATATGGGGAAAGGGGCACAGAGTATCCATGCTTTTCCTGAGTACACCACTCTCTCCAAATCTCCACATGTTCACCAACCCAAAAGCTTTCTAAACCCCATCTTTTTGTTTGTTTGTTTCTTTGGAAGCTTCATTACAACTGGTTAAATCACTGGCCACTGTAGATTGATTCACCCATCATCTACTTTCCCCTCCCCAAGGTGGGACTGGGGTGTGGGTGGAGCTGAAAGTTCT
Source organism: Tadarida brasiliensis (assembly GCA_030848825.1). Lineage (NCBI taxonomy): Eukaryota > Metazoa > Chordata > Mammalia > Chiroptera > Molossidae > Tadarida > Tadarida brasiliensis. Next base: position 34,789,024 of record CM061261.1, on the reverse strand, counting down.
AACCCCCTAATTACCTGCTTGGTTTTCTTGGCAACCAGCCCCCATCCTAAGGTGCTTTCCAAAACGTACCAAATTAACATAACAAAACACCCTCCCCCCCATCACTTTGGAAATTCCAAGGGTTTTAGAAGCTCTGTGACAGAAATCAGAAGAAGGCCAAATATATATTTATTATTGTAAAACACAATATCATGTCTCCAGAGCCTGGACATCAAGACCAAGGGGACTTCCTGACCTTCATAGGTCAAGCTTCTCCGTTCAGGATGAGATTCCTGCTGGTGTCACACAACCAAACGTCCACTGAATGCCAGAAAAAAGAGCCCTCCTTCAAAAACAAAGACAGATGGAGTCAGTCTGGGTGGAGCAGTTGACAAAAGGGTGGAGTAGGATGCGGACAAGCTGAAGGGCTAAAATCGAGTGCATTCCTCAGTGGGATGTGTGCAAAAGCTGGTGGGCCGGGAAGATGGTGCAAGGCCAGCCTGGCTCCAGTGGCTGCTCTTGGAAATGGGGCTGCCGAGTTAAGCTTAGGAATCCTCCTAGGCTCTGGGGTCCTCAGGAGTGGACTCTATTTGTTGGGGTCCCTCATGTCTTTCTTTCTCCAGGCTGGCTGCTACCATCTGCTGGAATACCTAGAGTAGGTGTTCTGTAAACAGGAATTGCAGGTGAAGGAAAAGTGGAAGAAAGTGGAAATGCAATTCATCAAGGCCTGAAGGGAGCAAAAACATCTGAATGGGAGAGCCTAGCATCTCAGGATGGGATGAGCCATCTTTGGATTAGGAATTTCCTAGTCAATAGGGCATGGACCACAGTTGCTTGGCCCAGGTCCACTGCCCCTGGCCATCAGGGAGAAACACATAGAAAGAAAGGGGATGGATTTCTTTTCTTTGTTCCCTGATCCAGGTATGGTTTGCGGAGTCTCCTTGGCTTTTGGATTCAGAAACATTCACATGGGTGAAAACTGAAGTTAGCATTGTCTTAGAGCCAATGTACCTGAGGAATGAAGCCCAACAGAGCCATTTCCAAACCAAACTGCCTCCCTCAGGCACTGCTGAGCCCCTGCTCTCCCAGGAGACTGGTGGGTGAGCGTGGCCATGGATCATTTTGGTGGAGGTTCTGGCTTCCCCCTGTGGGCCTGGGCTTCATTTCATTCCATGGGCCTCATTTAATTCCATGGGCCTTGTTTAATACCTACGTGTGGGCGTTGAGGCTTGGAAGAGGAATTTCTCATTTTACCCACTCACACAGGAATGCCACGGAGCAGGATTCTGCCTGAGGTAAGAGAGGCCAGTGCAGGAACATTTGCCCCCATTGGCTAGGACTCTTCCCTGACCCTTCAGCCTCTCAGCCGTGTTGCAACATTTCCTCTGAAGAAGGATCCCTTCTCAGAGGCTCTGCCAGCAAAGTGCATGAGAGTGATTTTTTGCTCATTTTGGGACATTCCTTCCTGCATCCCTGCCAGCCGCGTCCTTTAGCTTCTCCTTGTCCAGCCCCTGATGGCGAGAAGTGACCCAAGCTGGGCAAGTGCCCACTCCCCAAAGCCCACATGTCTTCAGGAGGCACCCTGTCCAGAGTATGTGACCCCTCCTTGTCCCCGCCCAAGGGGGCCTCATGTGTACTTTCATCAAAGAGGACATTCCAAGGCCCTCTGCAACCTTTCACCTCCCTTGTGCTATCTTCAAAGTTGAAAGCAGAGAAAGTGTGAGCCAGATATTGTCATCCAAGGGCTGGGAGTTCCGAAAACTCATCAGGAGGGGAGTGTCTCTGATTTGGTGGGGAGGTGAACTCCCCTGTCACCCTTGGCAGGGCTGAGGAACATGGGTCATGCTTTTGACTTGCACAACACTGGCTGTCAGGCCGCTCCAAGCACCTCAGAAGGAAGACTGTCTTCTTGTTTTGGACAGGCAGCCTCCAGCACCCCGAGGGCCTGTCACCGTCTGCTGACTATTCCCACCAGGTTCCAGGGCCTTTGACCACAAAGCACTGCTCCGTCACAGCTCATCTTAACACACATGGCAGACAGAACTGAGCCTTCTCCTCTCTGGAAGAAACATCCTGGAAATAGCTAAAAGTCAAAACAAACAGAAAAACAAACGACCCGTCCAGACCTGCAATCTGTGCCCCACTGGAAAAACAAACTCTGTCTGGGTTTTTGGGCAGGGAAGATTTGGGAAGGCCGGCTCATATGTGTGGCTCCAGAAAACTGGCTGAGTATTGTAACTGATTGCTAAAATGGCCACGGATTCTCCTTAACTTTGCAGCTGCTCTCATCAAGGGGTAGAATCTATTCCTCACCGGTGAAATCTGGGCTGGCCCGTGACTTGCTTTGACTCAAAGAATGTGACAGAAATGAGCATGTGCCAGTCTCAGTCTGGGCCTCATGGGGTTTTGCACACTTTCTCTCATTTTCTGGTGACCACCACGTGAACAAGCCCAAGCTACCCCGCTGGACAATAAGAGACATGTGGCTAGTCACTTTATTGCCTGACTAATGGCCATCCAACCACCAGATGTGATTGTGGCCATTCTGGAGCAGCAAGCTACCAGCTGACCCCCCATTAACTCACATACACATGAGAGAGTTCAGCCAGGCCATCCCAGATGAGAAAGATCACCCAACACATCCATCGAGTTTTGAAAAATAATAAATGGTGGTTGTTCTAAGCCACCAAGTTTTTGTGGTTTGTTATATACGAAAGTTAACAGACACACCAACAAGCCCATCATCAGGAGAAGGGTGGGGAGAAGAGAGAGGTGAGGGATTTCAGAGGAGGAGGTTGTCATAGCTGTTTGCTCAACCTTCTCATATATACATCATCTCCTTTGCTTTATTATCAACTCTAATTTTATAAGCAAAGTTCAAACAGGACAGATAAGGTGCTCAGTCTCAGTTGCAAAATGACAGATTGGACTCAGGTCCTGAACTCTCTAGCTTTCTGTAGGGTTCTATTCCCCCAATCCCAAAATTCACAATAGTGTTTACAATATTTGAAAATGCCGAACAGGTGCTGTAGTTGGACAGTATTGCCAAGTGAATTAGCCCCTTGGCTTTAGAATCAGATAGACTAGGGTCTAAATCCTGGTCCCACTCTTTCCAGGAGTCATGATGTTAGGCGTGTGGCTCAGGAAAGGTGAAAGCACTCTGTTTTTAAAGGATTAGGAAAAGTTACCATGCTTATCCTCTGGTCCCATAATGACATTTTGAAGTGTCTTCATTAGCTTGGACTGCTATAACAAAATACCATAAACTGGGTGTTTTAAAAAACAAACATTTATTTTATCACAGTTCTGAAGGTTGAAAGTCTGCGATCAGGATTCCAGCATGGTTGGGTTCTTGGTGAGGACCCTCTTCCTGTTTTTCAGATGGCTCTCTTTTCACTGTGTCTTCACATGGTGAAGAAGAGAGCTAGCTCTTTGGCTTCTTCTTATAAGGACACTATCCCCATTCAGGAGGGCTCCACTCATGACCGAATTACCAACCAGAGGCCACATATCCAAATATCATCACATTGGAATTAGGTTTCAACATATGAATTTGGGGGGTACCCCAGTGCAGGAAGCACATCTTACCTTTAGCATAGTATGAGCACTGGGACCACCAGACCCTGTTTGAGTGACCTGTTAGGAAATGAACCTTACTGTGCACATGATTGATATCTCAGGTGGCTTTAGAATTGACCTCAGGAGAGTTGTGTTTATTCAGCTTCTAAGCTGTAGGTTTGAGTACTTGCTATAACTCACTAAAGAAGTCTGAGTATGTCACATGCCTAAAAGAGGTAAGTATTTACAACCACACTACTTGAATTTAAGCCCCATTTACTTCCTGGGCAAAATCAATCTCTTCTGCATTTCAGTTTTCTTTCCTTTTTTCCCCCTAGTTTTATTGAGATATAATTGACATAAAACATTGTGTTAATTTAAGGTGTACAACATAATCACTCGATACATGTATCTGCAAAATGATTACCACAATAAATCTAGTTAACACCCCTCACGTCACCTCGCATAGTTACAATCTTTTTCTTGTGATGAGAACTTTAAAGATCTACTTTCTAGCAACTTTATTTTCTTTTTTCCCCCAGCAACTTTCAAGTATATAACACAGTATTGTTAGCTATAGTCACAGTTTTCTTACTTTCAAAATGAAGATAAGAGAATGAGATAAAGAAAGCTAAAGTACCATAAGAATATCAGCTATTATTATTATTATAAGAGTAAAGTTATTACTGAAGTTGATTTAAATGGCAAACTTGAAAAGTTTTGGGTTAAACAAGAAGGCATGTATTCTACCTCTTTCAAAAGCAAAAGCCCTTAGAACACCTAGAACAATTTAGCACACTGGTATGATGAGTTTTTTCTATGTGGCTGAGTGTATCCGTTAGAAATACTATACAGAAGAGAAAATGCAACTACGAGTGACTTAAATAAACAGGCATTTATTTTCTTACTTGGTAAGAAGTCTGGAGATGGGAGAGTGCTGGCATTGGTTCAGTTGCTCAATGATGCCCGGGTGTCCACTATATCACCCTTAACATACTGGCTTTCATCTTCATGCTCACTGTCTCATGGCCTCAAGGTAGCTGCTGCAGCCACAAATCAAGGGAGGAAGAATGACTAGAAATGAGTCACATAACCACCTAAGCTGCAAGGGAGTCTGGACAGGATTTACTTTTTTCAGACTCTATAGTAGAGACAGCCAAGTGAGGAAATACTTGTGAATGTGTTGGCCTAACCAACCAACAGTGATCTCACAGGGGAAATTTGAGTTTATATTTATTTATTTATTTATTTATTTATTTTACTTTTTGCTTGCTTGTACTTCTTGATATTGTTGTAACAGATATATTATGTGTTTATATAATAAGAAAGAAACTGATTAAGTTCTATTATTTAAAAAATAATCAAATAAAAGACCTTAACCTACTGTTGGCATATTGAACATGATACAGATATGGCTTGATTATATGTGTTGTCTCTTGGTGGTGTCTCCTTTTGTGTTCTAAAACAAGCAGAAGGTTAATATTCAACACTTGAAAAAGGTTAACAAACTGTTACTTGTGACTTTGGGGAAAAAAGGGCCATGTCTAATTGAGTTATTCTATATTATACCCAGTACAGATCACTTTGGACTGTTGTTCTCTGCCAAAAATTACATACAAGGAAGGAACAAAGTCCTGAGACACATGGAAACAAGTTCAAAAGCAGTCATTGCCAATGTCAAACTTTGGTGGAATGAGGTATGCAGGAAAAGTTTATAATCAAAATTCTGTTCTTTGAATCTGGGAGAAAAACCACTGACTGTTATTGACAAAGTGGCTGGTTAGAAAATAAAGAAGGTGACAAATGAAGGCACCCGGAGATGTTGCAATCTGCAACATGTTACAGATTAGCTGGTGTTGTCCTCACCAATGAGACTGGTTTTAGGCAGAGGGAAAAAATGTGGCTTGATTTAGAGCTGATGATATAATGTGTCTAGTCACTGGAGATCAAAAGAAAGCTTGCCTGTAAAACATTGCTAATGAAATCGGAGCAAAGAGTAGACTCTTCTATTGGGTGTGTCGAAGCAAAGTTTTGCTCTGCACCGTGCCAATGGGATGTGAGTCATAGTACATTCTCTGGGATATGGTTGTGGGCACGTGACCTTGTGTTCAACCCCACCAGCCATAAACTGCAGATTTATCAATTGTGTGTATCCACTTAATTCCTGATGATTTGGAGGAGCAAATGGTTCTTTTCTTTTCCTATGGTGTATGACTAGAGACTGCAGGTACTTTGTTTTGTATTTTCTTAGGAAGTGGCCGTTGGGGGTGTGTGTGTGTGTGTGATGTTGGGGGAGTGTGGAAAAGCAATTCACTTTCATATTCTCACTCTGTAAAATCAGATTTTGAACAGCTCATCTGTGACAACTTAGTATCTTTTTCTTCAAACTAGAAACTAATATGTGGAGATTGAATTGATCTACATCTTCCTTGGATAACTTTGAGGAATGCTGAAGGCACTAGAAATTCAGGCACGATAAATTCAGGCAATATGGAATTAGCATGAAGGAGGACAAAATATCATTAGCATGAAACCCCATTAAAAGAAAATTCTACTGGAGTTTGGAAGAACTTCATCATGGAGAATTTATCCTCTGCAAGGGCAAATTCTTTCTTTAATACAGTGGAAACCACTGGCCTTGCCCAGCTCCCTTCCGCTGTTCCGTGGGCCCGATTTCCAGAGAATTCCTGTTTGCAACAGCTCGGAGGTGCCGAGGAGCTGTCGGACCGCACTCAGGGCTCAGCTGGAGCGCTCACGTTTCCTTTCCTCCGGCCTCCGGTTACTGAAAACATTTGCTGAAAATTGCTGTCCCACTCAAGAACTGTCAAAGGTAATTGTGTTGCACAAAAGTTACTGAGAAACATGAACTAATATGGTTACCACCTGGCGACCAAGTTAATAGAACCTGTCTGATGAGCCCCAAGCCTGCCACATGCGTACACGCCAGTTTCTGTCCGAAAACCCCGACAGCGTGAATTTGGGAGGAAGACGTGTATCAGAGGCCTCTTAGTGGCAATTTATGATACAAATCCCTATGTAAAGGGCAGTTGTCAGGTCACCAAATCCAGTGAGGGCTGCGGTTCTGGGGGTGGCAGACAGGCAAACGGCGGGGTGGGGGGAGAATCAAGCACTTTGGGAATGTGGACCTGTGTGAAGCAAGTAGCAGTACTTACTTCTAAAAGCAAGGTCTAGACTTGGCTATCCTCACAGCTGGCAATGACCTTGGTGTCTACAAAAATAAAAATCAGAGACTTGGGAGGTGGGGGGAGGTGGCTAGAGAGTCGCTCTGTGTCTCCATCCCCTGTCCTTTGCGGCTGGCCCACGCTGTGCCTGTCCAGACAAGCAGGAGTTTCTTTTCTTCTTAAAACTCCCCAGAGAAGGAAATCTTCCTCTTTCTTGGTTGTCATTTTCAGTCTCACATCCTCCTTGAGATCCTTTTGCCTTCACCTGAACTTACAAGATCCCAAGAAACTCTCCAAAAACAGGGTCCTCTATTCATATGGCAAAGACTCCTCTAAGCCCCCAAATCCACTGGTGGCTTCCCTTAGGAGCATCTAGTTCTGTCTGAAATGGTCTTTTTGGGTCACAAATTGTGGCTATTTGGATATGAATCTAATGTCGGGGTCAGCACCCTAATTCGATAGTCAGGGTGTGGCTCGGAAAAGACGCATTGGAACCAGAAACTTCCAGCTGTGGGGTTGATGGTCCACGTTGGAACCATCTTGACATCATTAAAAAAATCAACCAATGTTAGGAGTACCTGGTCTTTTCATCTTTGGTAATATTCACAGTTGAGCTTTCGAGGTACAAAAAAAAAATTCTTCCTTCTCAAGCAGTCTCTAAATTCAAACCAGGGATGGCAACATAATTCAAATGGGCCCAGGGCAAAATGAAAATGAGGGCCCTTTCCCCCCCAAAAGTAGGGAAAAAGCTTTTTCACTTCCTTGTGACCTCTCTCAACCTCTCATGGTATTTTTTATTTACTATTGTAATGTCACATTCCCTCAGTCATGGGGATACTTGTGGGGTGAGTGTAGACCTCCATAGACACCTAGAGCCCAGCCTGACAGCCAAGTATGTAGGGTGTGCGTGCTTGACCCTAACCCTCCCTGCACCTGTGCCAGGCCCACAGTGGGAGGGGGCAGGGGGGAGGGAGGCAGTCGGGTCTCTGTGGGAGTTGGGAAGCAGGTAACCAGGGACACATGCCAGGGCGGTGATGAGGTGCTGGTGCCAGCACTGTGCACGCACCACTGTCATCTCGGACTTCCTTACAGAATACAAGTTCAAAGATGAAATTATTAAGATTTATAAAATGGTGGCCACAGCATTAAACCCAAGTGTGGGGTCCCCTTCTGAGTTTAGGGCCCTGTGTGACTTCACTGGTCGCACACCAGTGAAGCCAGTCCTGGTTGAAATCCATTCTCCCTCGGGATTATGCAAGCATAACATAAATCAATGCAATCTTATTGTTGGAATCTTCTTGCCTGATGACTTTGCTCCCCATTCTTTACTATGCAATTTGTAGTTAATTTTTGGAAACTTTTAGGATCTTCTCTTTAACCTCAGTATTCAGAAATTTCTCAATTGTGCACCTTGTAAAGTTTTCATTTGTTGTCTAGAGCTGTCAGAGAACACTTTCAGTCTGGAGACTCATGTCTTCCTGTTCTGGGAAGTTGTCTTGCACTGTTTCTTTGATAACTTTCTCTCCTCTCTTTTTCTCTGTTCTTTCTGAGACTCCAGCTGCTGGATGTTGGAGCAGTCCTCTAATTTGCTTTCCTTTCTTTCCCTGGTTTCTCTTTGTTCATTGCCTCTTCCCTTGGGGAATTTTACTCAACATTGTCAATTTTCTATTAAATTAAAAAATTTCCACAATCATATGTTTTTATGTCCAATAGCTTTTTTCTCTTTAATTTTTCAGAGCAAAATATTCTTATTTAGATACAATATTTTTTTATCACCTATTCGAGAATACCAATAATATTTTCAATCTTTTTAAAAAGATTTATTGATTTTAGAGAGAGAAATATGGAGTTGTTGTTCCACTTTTATGCATTCATTAGTTGATTCTTGTTTGTGCCCTGACCTGGGATTGAACACAACCTTGGTGTATCAGGACGACATTCTAACCAACTGAGCTACCCAGCCAGGCCTATTTTCAATACTTTTATTCATTCCTAATTCTGTTTCTTTTTTTTTTTCTATTTGTTTGATCTTATTCTTTCATGTTTGAGACATTTCACAATTATCTAGTGATATGTTTATGTGATATAATAAAAAATATTTGGCCTTTGTCCCTGTTTCCTCCTCACAGAACTCTTAAAACCCTTGGGATCTGAGTGAGAAGAGTGTTTTTGGTATGCTAATGAGATGGCTTTTGGCAGAGGGACTCCCAGATAGCTTCAGGATGGTGGCTGGTCTTCAGAAAGACCAAGCCATGATTAGAGGGTTGAGACTCCCTGCCTCACCCTCTGACCTCTGGGGAGGAGAGAGGGACTGGAGATTGAGTTCAGTCACCGAAGGCCAATGGTTTAATCAGTCTATGTAATGAAACGTCCTTAAAAACCTCTAAACCTAGACGTTCGGAGAGCTTCTGGGTAGGTGAGCACATTGGAGGGCCAGTGGGAGGAAGCTCTGTGACCGTCCCCCACACCTTGCCCTATGCATCTCTTCCATTTAGCTGTTTCTGAGTTGCATCCTCTGTAGTAAACCGGTAACACTAAGTAAAGCACCTTCCTGAGTTCTGTGAGTTGTTGCAGCAATTATCAAACCTGAGGAAAGGGTCAGGGGAACCCCTGATTTACAGCTGGTTGGTCAGAAGTAGTGGTGGCCTGAGACTTATGATTGGCATCTGAAGTGGGGCAGTCTTATGGGACTGAGTCCTTTATTAATTTTTTTCTATTTTTATTTTTTTTATTTCTGAGCAGTTTTTATTCTAACATATTTTAATATTATCACAGTGTCCCTTTCACAACTTTAGTCAAGGAATAGTTTAGTTAAGGTATTGTTTCACAGGTTGTTAAATTGACAATGGCTTAGTTAGAATTACTTAAAACATATCACGCGCGTGCACGCACACACACACACACACACACACACACACACACACAGGTTTTGAGAATAGATAACTAGATCAATATATTTTACTTCTTAATGTAGCTGCAATACCTTTCTTAGAAACAACCATTGCTACTTATCAAAATACATTTTTTCAACTACAATCTACAAATTGAATATCAATGAATAATTTTCAGTGAAGTTAGTCATCCTTCTTTATCTTAATTAAGGTCTGGCTGGATAATCATACCAGGAAACATTTTGAGCCACATAGTACTTGGTATTTTGTCAATAATCACAGGATTTAAATGATTGTTTGGCAATGGGACTGGGCTCTTTACCTGTGGGATCTGAACTGTTGGCTGTCCAGTTGGTGCCAGAGTTGGGTGCTGGAAGACACCATGTGTTTGGTGTCAGGAAGAAAACCTCTCAGTCTATACTCAAGAGGGAGGCACTGTGATTGGGCAGTGAATCACTGATTCATTGATGAATTCCTAAATGTCATTATCCATTGGTTTGTTTTCTGGACTGTTTTAGGAGAGAATCTGAATCTCTAGCCGTGTGTGTGTGTGTGTGTGTGTGTGTGTGTGTGTGTGTGTGTAGTCTAGAAGCAGGGTGAGGAAAGGGCATTGGGGAGTCCACAGTATGACATGTAGACTTATTTCACCCTGCTTCATATCTGCATTTCTCTGGGCCTGATTCCCAAGCCCAGTTACTCTGAAGAATAAACCTCCAACTTCTGCCAGGAAGCAAGAAAAGGGCTGCTGCATGGATGCACACCATGAGCGGAGACCTGATGGGCTCAACCACATGATGGGCCAACTTCCAACAAACGCCCTTTTGACGGTGAGCTTTACTCTCACCTTCCTTTGAAAATATTCATTTCTTATAAACACTGAGCAGCTCAGAGGTTCTTCAGGGTGAAGCAGCTCTGTTCCCACTTGTCTGCAAGCAATTGGCTTTCTTCTTTCTTCATTCTGCCAAGATAATTACCATTCCTCCGTCCATTTCTCACCTCCCAAAAATTTGTTGAAAGCATTTACGGCAAATTGTCTCTTATTCTCTTCGACCTTGTTGATTAATTTGTTTTTTAAAATTCCTTGGCAGTCATTTTAATGAGATTTGGATAGGAAGAAAAGATAGTCATGGTGAATTCCACTGTTTAACCAGAAGTTCCCTTTAGAAATCTTAATCCTTATTGAAGTCTAAACCCATGTACTTTCCTCTTAAACTAATCCTTGCTGTTTACTAAATAAAACAGTAAATAATCTAGAGAAATAGTAAAGTTCATTCTATTTCTCAAAACCTGTTTGTGCTCAAGTACAATTCTAATAATCTTAGTTATTTGGTTTTCTTTTAGTAGACCAGAGGCATTTTAATAGAATGTTAGATCTAAGTGTGTCTATATCCTGATAGAAATTTTGATACCATCAAGAATAACTGGCAAACCAGAGGTAACAGAAAACTTATAATGACCAGTAAAAGAATACATATAGCACAACAGTTTCTATAGGTACAAAAAATCCTGCTCATTTGAAAATGCACTGCTGCATTAAAGTGTAATTCTGATGTCATCCTCCTGTTACAAAACCTTCTAATGGCTCCCCACAGTCTGTAGACATAAGTTTAATGTTCTCTCACTGTTCCATCTATTGCCAAACATATGACCTGTGGTGCCAACATTTTAAAATACCCTGCTTTATTTCACACCTCTCAGTTTTCATTCCAGCACTGTGAATTTCTTAGCATGGCACACACCTTAGCATGCCCATCACAAATCATCCTTTCAAGACCCACTGGAATTCTTATAATGTTCTCTCACTCCCTTCTCTTCTGTGTTCCAGTGGTACTTGTTTAGATTTATATAGTAGCACTTGTGTTTTGCCAAATATTTTGAACTTATATATCTGCCTTCCTTCTCCACTTGGATTATAAACACCAAATAGCAAGGGCCATTGCAATGAATGGAATGTGTCCACCCCCTCCCCAAATTTATGTGTTGAAACTCTACTCCCAATGTGATGGTATTTGGAAGTGGGGTTTTTGGGAGGTGATTAGATCCTGAGGTGCAGCCCCCAAGAATGGGGTTAGTAGACTTATCAGAAGAGGCCAGAGAGCTAGCTAGCCCTCCACACATGTGAAGATACACGGAAAGGTGGGCAGTCAGTAAACCACGAAGAGGATCCTCACCGAGGATGAACATACTGGCACCCTGATCTCAGACTCATTGCCTTCAGAACTGTGAGAAATAAATTTTTGTTGTTTCTCAGTTACCCAGATGATGGCATATTTTTGCAGCAACCACACCGAGTAAGACAGACATTAGTCTTGGCACAATGACTTGCCAGTAAATGCTCCTGAAGAACTGTTTGCTGAATCCAATAACAAATATGGTAATTGATGTTTGACATGATAATATTTTATCCTCAAGGAAAGGTCAAATAAGAATCTGTACATTCTGTTTAAGAAGAAGATAAATATGTAATGCATTTTTCAATATTTCAAAAATAATAAAATGAAACAAGAAATAATGTATAAAGGGCAATATTGCCTTCAGTTTATCATAAAAATTATTTCTTGTTGATAGAACAATGAGGTATTTTTTTTTCACATGGAAAATAATCCTTTTATACCACCAAGATGTTTAAGTTTGAACATTATAGCTTACAGATGGAATATCAACTATGTCTCTTTAAAAGGAGGTGTGTAAAGGGGCTGTGGCAGGTGGAAAAAAATTGTGAATATTTTTATTTCAGTATGTTTTGGAGAGCAGCTATGTGTTCTTTGACATAACTGACCTGTTTCCAAAATGTTTGGGATCAAACCTTATCTTGCCATTGACTCATGTTATAATTTCCAAGGTACTTTTATCTTTGCTTTAGATTGGTCTTTGATTAGGTGTGACTCCTGACACATTTGCTTTAAATTTCTCTCTCCTCCCCTGTCAAGCAGTTAATGATCTCAAAATGTCACTCTGCATTCTGTAGATTTCCCAGGAAGTCGAGTGTGGGTACAACTGTAAAACAAATAAAAAAGTAGAATCGCTTTATTGGTGATTTCTACACGTACATGTCAGACCAGTTTCATGGGTATGTAACTTGCATGAATGGTGCTCAGAGGGCCTCGTGCATGGTTGAATGCTCTGCTGTTGTTATCTTGACATTTCTTAATCATTTTATCTTTTAACTTGTGTTGTGTAAGTGAAGTCTGACGGGCAGTGGAGCGTGCATGTGAGCACAAGAGATATGTACAGTACGTGGGTTTGCTGCTCCTTGCTGCCCATTTGCAGATAGTGTTTGTGATGGTCCCTGAAGACAGAACCCTGGTGGACCCATGATGCTTGGGAGTTCAGCAAAACTCAAAGCATGGATGTCTGCAACATACAAAGCCAGCTTTAGCGCTGACATCCCTGGGAGGCCACACTTTCTGTTCAGACCAGAACTTGCTTCCAATGCAGAAAGAAGAAAATGGTTTTGTAAGAAACATGACTGATCAAGAAACATTATATCCTATATTAGCCAATGGTGCATGCTGAAAATGACACAGAAGGAACGGGAATGGTAGAAGAATGTATAGCTCCCTTTCCTTTCAGTCCTTCTTAACTCTTCACCAAGCCCAAAGTAGAGTCTGTTGGTAGTTTGTGAGTGTTTGAAGAAGTAATATTAAAACTGTTGAATTAGTTTTTGTAGCATTTTTACTGTTCTGATAAGAATGGCAAATATATGGATATACAAGCTATGAAATACAAATTGTATAATTTTGTGATTCCTCACACAAGTTAAATGCTTTTATATTTACACTTTAAACTGGTGTTGCACAATATAAAGATGAATGGTAAAATTTACACTAATATCTTAAATTTTTATTTTAATTGTCCTTTACTTAGAACAACATTAAATAGCAAATAAAAGACATCATGACAAGAAGAAAAACATGAGAGAAAGAAAGCTTTATATTTTAGTAACTTTAATAACACTTTTTTTTTTTTTACCAGCTTTTTGAACAAGGGCCCTACGTTTTCATTTTGCACCAGGCTCCACAAATTACATAGTTGACCTTGCATGCAAGTATGGATTTTGACAGACAAAATCACAAGCTAGCACAATTCTGAAGTAAGTACAGTAAGCTCTTCTTCAAAAACTATAAACAGTATTGTCAGATATTATCCAGGATGGGATATAATATTTTGTGATCTCCAGGGACACAGTCAATGAGTACCCCATGATGACCATGGCCCAAGGGAGGAAGTCACATTGGGAATTAACTGAAGATCAGCCCATTCATGGTCATGAAACATGTTCCAACCTCATTACATTCAAATCAACCAACCCATTTGCACCCTGACACAAACTAACACAGGATGAAGACCAGTGACCCTTTATTCATTCCACACATAGATGTTGGTCATAGAATATTGCACCGTGAACAAGACAGCCACAGTCCTTGTGCTATTGGAATTCATAAACCAGAGTCAAGAAACATAACAAGTAAAGGAGTTAAGTAAAAAACATACTTAAAAGCACCATGGAGTTTCCTGTTTATAGGAATTTTTATTAGTCATCAAGATCCTTCCATTGCAAGTGACCAAAAAACCTCATCTCAAACTGTCTCAAGCAAAAATGAAGACGTGTAAGTTTATATAACCCAAGTCATATGAATTATGAGTGGGCCGAGGTGGTTCTCCAAAGGAAAACTGAGGTGATTTTCTCAGAACAGGGAGACTGAATACTCTATTACAGAATCTTGAAACAAATCTTTTGATGATGTAAATAATCACTTCTGTTTCTACTGGGATATATGTTTTAAAAGACTGGCATCATGGCTTTTCTTAAAGAGGAGAGACTCCCGAATGTTCTTGTTATTTTGGGCTGTGTCTGGATTCTGGAGAACAGCACCACTGGTTTGTTGGAAATGTCAATCTGACACGTGGGTAAAATGTCAGAATACTGAAAAAGTTCAATAACCCAAAAGAAGGCGGGAAAGTGGAAAGAGAGGATTAAGGAAACAAAGGGAACAAATACAAATAATTAGAAGACGTTTTAAACTAAACAAAAATGAAAATACAACTTATCAAGATTGTGGGATGCAAATAAAGTGGTTCTTAGAGGGAAATTTAAAGTATTAAATGCTTATGTTAGGAAATAAGAAAGGTCTAAAATCAATTTAAGCTTAGGCTTAAAAAACTAGTAATGGAGGTGAGCAAAACAAACTCAATACAAGCAAAAATAAGAAAATCATACAGCTATGAACAGAAACCAATGCAATTGAAAACAGAAAAACAATGGAAAAATCCATATAACCAAAAGTTGGTTCTTTGAAAAGATCAATAAAATTTATAAACTCTAGCAAGACTGATAAAGAGAAAAATGAGAAAAAAAACCCCAAAATTACCAATGTCAGGAAAAAAATAAAAAAATATTAATATAGACCCCACAAACATTAAAACTATAATAAGAGAACACTATGAATAACTAGATGCACATAAATTCTACAACTTAGATGAGATGAAGTGATTTCTCAAAAAACACAAACATCTAAACTTACTCAAGATAAAGTAGATACTTGAATAGTTCTATAACTGGCCAATAAATTGAATCTATAGATTAGAAACTTCCACCAAAGAAGATTCTAGACCTGGATTTTTTTCATTGGCATGGTACACTAATTATTTTAATAAGATATAGCACTAATTCTATACAATTTCCTTGAGAAATAAAGGAAGAGACAGCACTTCTAACCTCATTTTATGAGGCCATTATTATCCTAATACCAAAATTAAAGACACTATAAGAAAACTACCGACAGATATTCCTCATGAACACAGATCAAAATGCACAAAAACATATTAGAAAATAAAATTTAACAATATATAAAACTAACAGGGCTTATTGAGCAAATGCACGGCTGATTCAATATTCAAAAATTAATCAATGCAGTCCAGTATATTACCAGGCGAAAGAGGACAAACCACATGTTTGTATCAGTAGATACATACAGAAAAAGCACTTGACAAATTTCAACATCCGTTCATGGTAAAAATGATCAACAAACAAGGATTAAAATGAACCTTCCCAACTTGAGAATGGTATTTTAAAAATCCTATACCTAACATCATGCTTAATGGTTAAAAACTGAATGTTTACTGTCTAAGATTGGGAACAAGTCAAGGGTTTCTTCTCTTGCTGTTCATTCCTATTGTACATTAAACTGGAGGCCCTAGCCATTGCAATAGCAAGAAAAAGAAATGAGAGGCATTCATATTGGAAAGGAAAAATAAAAACAGTCCCTATTTACTGATGACATGATTGTCTATGTAGAAAATCTCAAGGAATCTCTAAAAAAAAAAAAAGTTCATAGTACTAATAAGTGAGTTTAACAAGGTTACAGGATATAAGGTAACCACAAATCAATTATTTTTCTATTTACCAGAAATGAATAACTGAAAATATATATTTTTTAAAAGGCACGATTATTGTATTAGTTTTCTCAGGCTGCCATAACAAAGTACCACAGATTGGGTGGCTTAAACAATGGAAGTTTATTTTCTCACAATTATGGAAGCTAGAAACCTGAGATCAAGGTTCTGGCAGAGTTGGTTTCTTCTGAAGCCTCTCTCATTGGCTTGTAGACGGCCGTCTTCTCTCTGTGTCCTCACATGGTGTTCCCTCTGTGTGTGTTTGTGTCCTAATCTCCTCTTCTGATAAGGATACTAGTCATATTAAATTAAGGCCCACCCTAATGACCTCATTTTAACTTAATTACCTTTTAAAACTCCCTACCTCTAAATAGAGTCACATTCTGAAGTACTGGAGTTTAGGACTTCAACATATAAATGTTGAAAAGACACAATTCAGCCCATAATGATTATTAACAATAGCGCCAAAAAAAGAAAAAAAGAGAGAGCGAGAGAAATAATTCATAAATCTAAAAACACATGTGCAGAATCTGTGTACTTGGAACTTCAAGATATTATTTAAAAAACAATAGATGTCCTAAATAAATGGGGAGACATTCCATGTTGGTGGATTGTAAGATTAAACATAGTAAAATATAAATTCTACCTAAATTGACTTAAAGATTTATTATAATTTTAATCAGAGCACCATCAGGATTTTTTGTAGAGAAGGACAAGCTGATTCTAAAATTTAAATGGAAAAATTAAAGAAATTAGAATAAAAAAATTAAAAAAACAGTTAGAAAAAATGAAATGAGAAAAGTAATTTTTGCAAAGGAATAAAGTCGACAGACTCAATGCTGTTTAAAGACTACCTTAAAGCTAGAGTAATCAAGACAGTGAGGTATTGGGGAAGGGATATACTTATAAATCAACAAAACAGAATAGAGCATCCAGAGAAAAGACCCTCGTAAGTAAGATTAACTGATTTTTTCACAAAGATGCAAAGATAATTAAAAGGAGAAAGGATGTTTCTTTTTCAACAAATGTTGCTAGAATAATTGAACATCCTCTTCAAAAAGTGAACCTTGACCTAAACCTCACACTTTATATAAAAGTTAACTCAAAATGAATAATAGGTCTAAATATAAAATGTAAAACTATATAGAAATTTAAAAAGGAAACAAAAAACAAAAGAGAAAAATCTTCCTCCATGGGTTTGACAAAGATATCTTAGCCATGACACCAAAAGCACATAGATAAAAGAAAAATATTGATAAATTGGAATTCATCAAAGACCCTCTTGAGAAAAATAAAAAGAAAAACTACATTCTGAGAGAAAATATTTGAAGGACACATACCTGACAACCTGTATCCAGAGTATATTAAGAACTCTCAAAACTCAACAGGAACAAAACAAACAACCTGATTTTTAAAAATGTGCAAAATATATTTCATTATAGAGGCTACATGGAAGGAAAATAAACACATGAAAAGATGTTCATCATTAACTATAAAGAAAATTCAAACTGAGAAGATAATGAGACACAACTATATACTTATTAGAATGGTTAAAATAAAAATGCTGACAACATCAGGTGCTAATGAGGAAGTGTGGCAACTAGAATGCTCCTACGTTGGTGTGAGTTCAAAAATGATACAGGCACTCCAGAAAGTCATTTGGCAGTTTCTTACAAAGTCAAATATATACTTACCATATGACCCAGTTATCTGACTCCTCGATAGAAATAAAAATAAAATCTATGTGCACACAAAAACCTACACATAATTGTTTATAGCACTTCTTTTCATAATTGCACCAAACTAGAAATGACTTAAATGTCTTTTAGTGGGTGATGGATAAATAAACTGTGATATATTCCTACAGTGAGATAATGCCAAGCAATGAACCATTCATACACACACACCACCACTACCTCCACCACCACCACCAACAACAACTTGGATGAATCCCAAAGGCGTTATGCTCAATGAAAGGTGCCAGTTACATCATGGAGGGACCTGGAGAGTATTATGCTGAGCAAAACAAGCCAGCCGAGAAAGACAAGTACCACACGATCCCACTTATTTATGAAATATCATGGAAAAAAAAAGCTGACAAATAAAGTAGACCCAGAAAATGAAAGTAGGGAGCGGACTGACAAACCTCAGAGGAAAGAGAGTGAGTGGGGTTTTGGAAGAGATAAACCAAAGAACGTATATGCATATGTGCATAAGCAATGGACACAGACAATAGTGTGAGGAAAGCAGGAGGGGGGTTAGGTCAATGGGGAAAAAAAGGGGGACATCTGTAATACTTTCAAAAATAAAGATTAAAAAAAGAAACAAACCAGTCACAAAAGAACACACTGTATGTTCTTTTTTACATGACATTTGAAGAAGACAAAGCTGTAGTGGCCAGTGATTGCCAGGGATCAGGAAGGATAAGGCAGAGCATGTGACTACAGTAAGTAGTAAAAGAGTTTTTTTTGGGGGGGTGGGGCTTGAAGAAACTGTTTCTTATCCACAAAGAAGCCTCCATTTCAAATGGCTGAGATTGAAGAACAAGGTTTTCTTTCAAGGTGAATGTTAAATACTCTTATTTTTAAATTTTCTTTTAATAATCAGCTCTACAAATAGTTTATAGTATACAGGTGAAAAATCATGCCTAAATTGATGAGCCCAGTTGTTCAAATGGGAATTATGAATGAATACATGTTACCCACATTTCAGTTTTGATGTAGGTGGAATTCACTGAAGAGCTGGTCATTTTGGATCTGGCTTTCTCCTGAAGGGGG
This sequence comes from Tadarida brasiliensis, assembly GCA_030848825.1. NCBI lineage: Eukaryota > Metazoa > Chordata > Mammalia > Chiroptera > Molossidae > Tadarida > Tadarida brasiliensis. The sequence continues at coordinate 34,770,241 of CM061261.1, read as the reverse complement.
TTTTATCTCTGAAAGCATCATCGGAGTTTTGTCCCTGGTCAAATCTTTGGGGACAACCAGATGGCTGTTCTAGGAAACAGCTTGGGGAGAAGTAGTTGTATTGTACCCTCCCCCCCCATGACCTTTCCCGTAGCAGGAATCATGAGTCCTCTCACGACATCTAATCACAACTCTCTTCTGCTTTATATGGAAATCAAAGTGACAGGATTTTCCCGATTTTATTTATGGAGACAGACATCAGAGGAGCAAGCAAGAAAGCAAGAGCTCTAAACAAATACATCTTAACCACGAGGTTTGCATGTGTTGCAGATTTTCTTTCCCAGGACAGATGTGCAACCTCGCTTTTCAGAAGGGACCTGAGACCTCTAACCCCTTGCTAAGAACAAAAGATAATAGTCTCAGTTGTGGTATCACATGTGTTTCCCATGAGAAAGGAGACTCCAGGGTCACCCCCCATTTGTCAGACTGTCTTGTGGGCACCCCCTGGTGGTCACAGGTGGAGTGGCTCTTTGTTCTTTGCATCTAGAAGTTCCCTGTCTGGAACACTGGTATAAAACAAAGAGAAACATTCTGATTTATCTTTTACAATCATCAAGAAAGAAATAACTGACCACCAAAAAGAAGTAGAAAATGAAGTATTTTCTAACCAAATGGTATGAACATGTGATCATCAGAGCTTGAAATTCTTGTGTTTTTCTTCAGCTGTTTTAGCAAATTTTTTGTGCCCCCTCCCCCTCCCTGTGCTTTAAGTTTCTCATTAGGAAAACAGGAAATTTAAACAAGGGTATCTCTAAGTGTGCTTCCGGGTTTAAACTTAGCTAACATTTACTATCTATATGTTTAGTGTCTTCTGCAGAGGTGTTGGATGCCATTTCTGCCACCTGACTGCACCAGCCCTGAGAAGAGATCAGTGTCTGGGAAACTGAAGAAAATGTAAAGAGATCATGCAGACATCTCTTTGACCTCCATCTTTTAGCCTTTTCTATCTGTGGCAGTGTAAGCTTCCATAACATTTGAAAGAGATGATCACGATTAGAGTACAATTAAAGCCAATTGAAGCTTAGTTTAGTTTCTTCTGAAAGGCTCTCATCCAATCACTATGAAAACCCATTCATTTTTGAGAGACATGGGATGTAAATTCAAATCCTATGCTCCTGGTGAAAATGTGAACAGGACCCTCTTTCACCTGTGGGTCCTGCCTGTCATCTGAAGGTTTCATAAGTCCTGAAACTAGAAGTTGTACTTTCAAAACATATCTCACATTTAGTTTTGTCTTACAGATACCAAGGCAATTGATCCCTACCATGTCCTGTGTATTTTTAGTACTTTTAAGTGATCTACTTAAATGCTCTCTACCTTCCATTCCTTTACCTGTGAGTTGGGGCTGTGAGAGTCACAGATCCTACAGGACATGCTTTGTAAAGGGCGACACAAGCATTAATAAGTGTTATTACAGATGATTTCACAGCCAGATCCCAAAGATGGTACCTGAAAGTTAAAGTGTTTTCCTACAGAATATCAATAATTGCTTCAAATGTTTCTTGGATTGTAATTATAATTCCTCTTAGTGCAATATGTTGTCCTTCTTAGAAGGAAGACAGATAACATTTCTTAGAGAAAAACACATCCTAAAAGTGATTAACTGAAACCCAGAAAGATTGCAATTCTCATTGAAAAAAAAAGTATTTATTTGGAGAAGAGGACAGAAAAAGATTTGTCTATTCTGCCATAAGGAAGCCTCCGTGTTGAACTGATGGGGTTGAAGAACAAGATCTTCTTTCAAGGTGAATGTTAAATACTCTTAAAATTTTCTTTTAATAATCAACTTCAAGAGCAGTCCATGGCATGTATAAGAAAAATCAGATCTGCCCTGGCCAGTTTGGGTCAGCAGTTAGAGTGTTGGCCTGCGGACTGGAGAGTCTCGGGTTTGGATTCTGCTAAGGACACGTACCTCGATTGCAGTTTGTCCCCAACCCCGGTTGGGGCCGTGTGGGTGGCATCCACTCGATGTGTCTCTCTCACATCGATGTTTCTCTCTCTCTCTCTTCCTCTCTCTCTCCCTCCTGCTCTATCTGAAGATAAATGCAAAAAAAAAAAAAAAATGTCCTCGGGTGAGGATAAAAAAAGAAAAATCAGATCTGAATTGATGAACACAGTTCATCAAATGGGAGTTATAATAATAAAATACTTATAAAGATTAATTAAGAGAACATATGTTTTAAATGCCTAACAAAGTAAATGACTAAGAAGTCTTAGCTCCTCAGGAATAGCACTGCATTGAGGGAACCCTCTATGTTTTTGGAAGGAAAGCATGCAAGGAATTAACTGCATTGAGAGAAAAATGATGCCAAGCTTTCTCTATGGTAACACTAGGCGGGGGGACCCTGTGGTCTATTATCCTGTAGAAAGATGAGCTCTTTCTACCTTTGTAGTGTGATTCTGAGTTTCCTGCCTTGTTGTCCTTGAGCCATTGAATTTCTAAGAAGTGGCCTCCTTTTCCTGAACCAGTCCCCAGTCCCTTCAGCACCTGTCTTTTCTTCAGTAGGTCAGCCTTTGTGTTCCTCTTGCTTTACATGCACCATCCACCAACTCTGTCCACTAGCTCATCCTTTGGACCAAGGACGATCTGGGGACTGTGTCTCTGCTTTCTTGGCCTCTGTATCTCATCACATCATGGTCTAGTTGTTCCCTCTTACTGCCTGCTTTTCCTCTGAGTTGTTCGGCACAATGCCTGGCAGGTTGGGGAAAAAGCTTGTGACCAGTGGCTGTGTACCTTTCCCTCTGGGGACTCCTTTGATCCTGGGGAATGGCGGTGGTGGGGAATCTGCTCAGAGAAATGAACATGGTGGCGCCCTACCCCAGAGCACACACTTAGCTGTTCTGGGAAGCCAGGAAAGACTGGCTGTGCCAAGTTTTCTGCCTTGCTCTGTCATATGTTGTCTCTTCCTACAGTAATCCTGGGGACTCTTTTCATCCCAGGATTTTATTCCAAATGGAATGTTAAGAGGGTTCAGATGCGGAGAGACAGGTCAGGGCCATGGGGGTGGGGAGAGGTGTGAGCTTGTCCAGATCTGTGGCTTTGCCAGGACTGTTTTTAAGTTGACACAGGGCTAAATAAAAAGCCCCTTGCTTTGATCTCAGGGACTTCCTGGGTAGACTGTCTGATTAGATAAAGATCACGTATCCCCCACCCCCCATTCTCTAGGAAGTAATCTAAACTTTGCAGCCATTATGCGTCCTGTGCTTCTGTCTCCTTCCCAAAGTCTGCAGCTCTCTGTGTCTTTGGGTCCTTAGCTGAGTCTTGGGTTTTCTTTCCGTTTGAGCAGGAAAAGGGCCTGAGAAAATAGGGTTTTTCTTCTCCCTTTACTTCTTCTTAAGTTGTTTAGAAACAAAGCGAAGGCTTTGTCTGAGAGCCTCATATGGACCTCGTCTGGTCTTGGGCATCAAAGGGAACTGGTCTCTGTTTGCAACATGGTCAGCGGCTGGGATGCTACGAACAGAGCTAATTGGCAGGTGGAGGGTTTGGAGAGAGAAATATAGTGAGTCCCTGCACTGGTTCATCAGCTAAGATAATGGTGTGTGAGGTGTATGTGTATGTGTGTGTGTGGGATTCTATTCTCCTAGAGCATCTGAAACTCTAACCTAGATCTGGACACCCAGGAGATTTACTAGGAACTGTCTTTGATAATGAGGAACTAACTTGCATTTGGGAGGGGGGCAATTTTAAGAAATGCTTGAACCCAAAGAGCAGCCAACTTGGAAATCCTCTAGGCTGTGTTGCAGCTTTCCAGCTTTGTTCAGGAGGAGAATCTCTTTATGACATTAAAAAAAAAAAAATGAGACTTTGCAAAAGGGGACTTGCAAATATTTTATTTTACTTACACCTCTGTGTGATCACTGGTCTAAGTGATACACACACAATTTACAAAACATCATTGTTAAATCTTCATGACAACCTTATGAGCAACAGTACCATTTGGTAACCATATTTTACAAATGAGGAAACTAAGGCACAGAGAAGTTAAATATCTTCTTCAAGGTCACACAGCAAGCCTGTGGCATTAAACATTTAAACCCAGACAGTGTAGCCCAAGGATCTGATTCTGCTGCCTGTCCACCCCCCACAACTCAACACACACACACTTAGAAATTCACTAAGAAAATACACATGGAAAGAAGTTATACATTTATAAATTCAGTAATATTTAAAAATATTTACATACACATGAAAAATAGTCACATGTGGGAGGCAGTTGAATGTAGCGGTTTAATCATCAGTTTCACAAACATTTCTTTGAGAGCCACTGCATGTGCCAGGCCCTGATCTAACTGCTGGGGATCTAATGGTGATTGAAACACACCAGGTCCCTGTGTTGAAGCTGAGGCTTCAAGGCAACAGGTCTGGGCCAAGAGACCAAGGATCACGTTTACACTGCAATGCTACTGAGAGTTTTAGATGCTGGGGGGTCAGGGTCCTGGAACTTCCTGGAACAGAACGTTTTTCTCCTTGGATCCAAGCAGCAATCATCACTTATCCAGAGAGGAAAAGCCCTGCTTGAAGCAGTGTGCTGCAGAAGGACTTCTGACCTGTTCTTTCCACACTTGACATGAGAATTTTAACTACAATTGTCATAGTCGGGATTCATATGGTTTAGACACCTGTAGAGTAACTACTAATTTTCTCTCCAGTATCTTCTTTTTTTTTTTATTTTATGTACCTTTATTGTTGAAGGTATTACAGATTTCCTCCTTTTTTCCCCTGTTGACACCCTCCTCCCCACTTGTGCCCACCCCTGGCTTCACCACACTGTTGTCTGTGTCCACTGGTTATGCATATATGCATATAAGTTCTTTGGTTTATCTCTTCCCACCCTCTCATCCCCTCTTCCTCTGAGATTTGTCAGTCTGTTGCCTACTTTCGTGTCTTTGGATCTATTTTTTTGGTCAGCTTATTTGTTCATTATATTCCACAAATAAGTGAGATCATGCGACACTTGTCTTTCTCTGACTGGCTTATTTCTCGTAGCATAATACTCTGTAGGTCCCTCCATGTCGTCTCAAAGGGTAAGAGATCTTTATTTCTTAAACCTGCATCGTATTCCATTGTGTAAATGTACCACAGCCTTTTATTCACTCATCTACTAATGGACACTTAGGCTGTTTCCAGATCTTAGCTATTGTAAATAGTGCTGCTATGAACATGGAGGTGCATATATTCTTTCTGATTGGTGTTTCAGGCTTCTTAGGGTATATTCCTAGAAGTGGGATCACTGGGTCAAATGGCAGTTCCATTTTTAATTTTTTTAGGAAACACTATATTGTTTTCCATAGTGGATGCACCAGTCTGCATTCCCATTAGCAGTGAACTAGAGTCCCCTTTTCTCCACATCCTCGACAGTACTTGATGTTTGATGAGTTGTTGATGGTAGTCATTCTGGCAGGTGTGAAGTGAGGTGATGTCTCATGGTTGTTTTAATTTGCATCTGTCTGATGATTAGTGACATTGAGTGTTTTTTCATATGTCTCTTGACCATTTGCATGTCCTCTTGGGAGAAGTGTCTGTTCAGATTCTCTGCCCATTTTAATTGGATTATTTATCTTCCTTTTGTTAAGTTTTATTGAGTACTTTACATATTTTGGAAATTAACTCCTTATCTGATGATGTATCATTGCCAAACATGTTCTCTGTATAGTGGGTTCCCTTTTCATTTTTATGCTGGTTTCTTTTGCCGTGCAGATGCTTTTTAGTTTGATGTAGTTCCATTTATTAATTTTTTCCTTTGTTTCTCTTGCTCTAGGTGATCTATCAGTAAAAATTATGCTGCGTGTGATGTCTGAGATTTTGCGGCCTACATTTTATTCTAGTATTTTTATGGTTTCATGAATTACATTTAAGTTTTTTTATCCATTTTGAGTTTTTTCTCATGTATGGTGTAATTTGGTAGTTTCATTTTTTTTTTTTTTTTGCATGTACCTGTCCAATTTCCCCAACACCATATATTGAAGAGACTGTCTTTACTCCACTGTATGCCCTTGCCTCCTTTGTCAAATATTAATTGAACATAATGTCTTGGGTTGATTTCTGGGTTGTCTTTTCTGTTCCATTGTCGGATCTTGTGCCAGTACCAGGCTGTTTTGATTACAATGGCCTTGTAGTATAACCTGATATCCAAAATTGTGATCTCTCCAACTTTTTTCTTCTTTTTCAAGATTGCTGTGGCTACTTGGGATCTTTTTTTTGTTGTTACACATAAACCTTTGGAGTATTTGTTCTATATCTGTGAAATATGCCATTGGGAGAATTCCAAAATGATGGCAGAGTGAATGGAAGCTACAGACCATCTCACAGGACTAAACTGGAATTACAACTAAAATAAAGACAAATTTTCAGGAAAAAGCAACAGAAAAGCAGCTTGCGAGGACCATACAACCAGGGACACTGAATCGATCCTGGTAGGATTGCAGAGGCTCGAGACAGGGACTGGGAGCCCACAGAGAGCAGCGGCCTTATCCATGAGCAGTGCACCGCCCTCAGGGTTAAAGCCCAAGCCGGCTCCACAGCTCAGAGGGCTGGGGCAGATCACTAAAATAGCCACAGCCTCTCACCTGGGGCTCTGGCAGAGGGAGGGCGGACTGGACTGGAACTGTGTGGAGACACTCGGGATTTGGAGGGCGCTCAGAGCTTTTGCTGAGTTGCGGCCATGCAGGACTGTGGCCTGGCCATCTTACTCCATCCCAGGACTCTGGGGAGAGGCGGCAGCCCCTCCCTCGGAAATCCAGCCACACCCTGGTGGGCCATTGAAATGCAAACTGAGGCTCATTAACTACCAGCATCTGCCCTACCCTTTGGAAATCCTCTCATGCTGAACACCTGAAGGAGGTTTTCATTCAAGTGAAAACCCAAGGCTCTTCAAGCAGCCACGACTAATAGCAAAAACCTAGAGGATAACTTAACCTTTTCTGGACTTGCAAATATACCCTGGAAAGTAAGACTCCACGGTGGTGTTTAACGTGGGTCCTCCCACGCTCATCCAAACCCAGTAGAGGGAGCCACAAACAGCAGAACACCAACACCCACAGGGAAAATTTGGCAGGCTCCAAAACCCACTGAGATAGCCAAAATGGTGAAACAAAGAAACAGACACCAAAAGAAAGAACAAGAGACCTATACCAAAGATGAGATAAATGAAATGGAGTTAAGCAAGTTAGCAGAGCTAGAATTCAGAGCCATGATCTGGAGGAAGCTCAACAGCATGAGTAAGGACATCAACACCATGAGTAAAGACATCAACACCATGAGTAAAGACATCAACACCATGAGAAAAGACATAGAAACACTGAAAACCAACCAAGTGGAAATTAAGAAGCACCAGGAAGAAATGAAGAATGACATAGCAGATATGAAGAACACATTGGAAGGACTAAACAGCAGAGTAGAGGAAGCTGAGGACCGGATCAGTGAATTAGAAGACAGGGTAGAAAAAATCAACCAATCAGAAAACCAAAAGGAAAAAACAATGAAAAAACAGGAAGACAGCTTAAGAGAACTGTGAGACAACTGGAAACGTAACAATATTTGCATCATTGGAGTCCCTGAAGAAGAAGAAAATGAGCAAGGGTTAGAGAATATATTTGAAGAAATAGTGACAAAAAATTTCCCTAGTTTGGTGAAGAAAGAAGGCATTCAAGTTGAAGAAGCACAGAGAGTCCCAAGTAAGAAGAACCCAAACAGGCACACACCAAGACACATAGTAATTAAAATGCCAAAAATTGAAGACAAAGAGAGAATCCTAAAGGCAGCAAGAGATAAGCAACAGGTTACCTACAAAGGAACCCCCATAAGGCTATCAGCTGACCTCTCAACAGAAACACCACAGGCCAGAAGGGAATGGCATGAAGTAATCAAGGTCATGAAAAACAAGGATCTGAATCCAAGACTACTCTACCCAGCAAAGCTATCATTCAAAATAGAAGGTCAAATAAAGAGCTTCTCAGACAAAAAAAAAGGCTAAGGGAATACATTAGCATCAAACCAGCACTGCAAGAAATGTTAAAAGGACTGCTGTAATCAGTAGAAGAAATAGGAAGGAAAATAGAAACACACTGAACAAAAATGGCAAAAAATAAGTACATATCAATAATCACCTTAAATGTAAATGGATTGAATGCTCCAATAAAAAGACACAGAGTAGCTGATTGGATAAGAAACCATGACCCATATATATGTTGTTTACAAGAAACCTACCTCACAACAAAAGACTCACATAGGCTGAAAGTGAAGGGATGGAAAAAAATCTTGCAAGCAAACGCACAGGAAAAAAAAGCTGGGGTGGCAATCTTATATCTGATAAAATAGATTTCAAAATGAAGGCCATAACTAGAGACAAAGAAGGTCACTACATAATAGTGAAAAGGTCTATCCAACAGGAAGATATAACCTTGGTAAACATATATGCATCCAACATAGGAGCACCAAAATATATTTAAAATCTTCTGGAGGACTTCAAAGGAGAAATCAACCGCAATACAATCATTGCAGGAGACTTCAACACCCCGCTGACATCACTGGACAGATCCTCTAGACAAAAAATTAACAAAGAAACAGAGACTCTAGAAAAAGCACTAGACCAAAAGGATTTAATAGATATTTATAGAGAATTACACCCCCAACTACAGAATTCACATTCTTCTCAAGTGCACATGGGACATTCTCAAAGATAGACCACATGTTAGGGCACAAACTAAGTCTCTACATGTTCAAGAAGATTGAAATCATATCAAGCATCTTTTCAGATCACAGTGGCATGAAACTAGAAATCAATTGCAACAAGAACATGCAAACACATTTGAACACATGGAGGCTAAATAGCATGTTACTGAACAATAAATGGGTTACCATGGAGATCAAGGAAGAAATTAAAAACTTCCTGGAAACCAATGAAAATGAACACACAACACAAAATCTATGGGATACAGCGTAAGCAGTTCTGAGAGGGAAGTTCATAGCACTACAGGCCGACCTCAAGAAAGAAGAAAAATTTCTAATTGACTACCTAACCTCACAACCTAAAGAACTAGAAAGCAAATGAAAAGAAAACTCTAGAGCAAGTAGAAGGAAGGAAATAGTAAAAATCAGAGCAGAAATAAATGACATGGAAACCAAAAAAAACAATTCAAAGGATCAATGAAACAAAGAGCTGTTTTTTTTGAAAAGATAAACAAGATTGATGGACCCTTAGCTAAACTCAACAAGAAACAAAGAGAGAGAACGCAAATACACAAAATCAGAAATGAAAGAGGAGAAGTAACAACTGACACCACAGAAATACAAAGGATCGTTAACAATTACTATGAACATTTATACGGGAACAAATTCGACAATCTAAGCCAAATGGATACATTTCTAGAGACACATAGTCTCCCAAAACTGAACCGGGAAGAGAAAGAAAACTTGAACAGGCCAATAACAAAGAAGGAAATTGAAGATGTAATCAAGACCCTCCCAGCAAACAAAAGCCCAGGCCCTGATGGCTTCACGGGGGAGTTTTACCGAACATTCAAAGAAGAACTAACACCCACTCTCCTCAAACTATTCCAAAAAATTCAAGAAGAAGGAAGACTTCCAAACTCCTTTTATGAAGCCAGCATAATTCTAATTCGAAAGCCAGAAAAAGACACTACAAAGAAAGAAAACTACAGGCCAATATCCCTGATAAACATAGATGCCAAAATCCTGAACAAAATACTAGCAAATCGGATCCAGCAATACATCAAAAAAATTATTCACCATGACCAAGTGGGATTCATCCCAGGGATGCAAGGCTGATTCAATATTCGCAAATCAATAAATGTGATACATCACATAAACAAAATGAAAGATAAAACCATATGATCATATCAATAGACACTGAAAAAGCATTTGATAAAATCCAGCACCCATTTCTGATAAACAAAATTTGGGAATTTGGGAATAGAGGGATCATATCTCAACATTATAAATGCCATATATGAAAGACCTACAGCCAACATCATACTCAATGGACAAAAACTAAAAGCATTTACCTTAAGGACAGGAACAAGACAAGGATGCCCACTTTCACCACTCTTATTTAACATAGTACTGGAAGTCTTAGCCACAGCAATCAGACATGAAGAAAAAATAAAAGAATCCAAATTGGAAAGGAGGAAGTGAAACTGTCATTATTCGCAGATGACATGGTATTATACGTAGAAAACCCTAAAGACTCCAACAAAAATCTACTAGAATTAATTAATGAATTTGGCAAAATAGCAGGATACAAAATTAATGTCAAGATATTGACAGCATTCTTATACACCAATGATGAACTCACAGAAAGAGAACTTAAAAAAACAATCCCATTTACCATTGCGGCAAAAAAATGAAGATACCTAGGAATAAACTTAACCAAAGCAGTAAAGGACCTATTTGCAGAAAACTACAGGACCTTGAAAAAAGAAATAGAGGAAGATATAAAAAAGTGGAAGCACATACCTTGTTCATGGATTGGAAGAATTAACATCATTAAAATGTCCATATTACCCAAAGCAATCTATAGATTCAATGTAATCCCCATCAAAATACCAACAACATATTTCACAGAACTAGAACAAATACTTCAAAAGTTCATATGGAACCAAAAAAGACCCCGAATAGCCACAGCAATCTTGAAAAGAAGGACAAAGTAGGTGGGATCACAATACCAGATTTCAGGTTATACTACAAAGCTACTGTAATAAAAACAGCCTGGTACTGGCACAAGAACAGGCATATAGACCAGTGGAACAGAACAGAGAATCCAGAAATTGACCCAAGACATTATGCTCAATTAATATTTGACAAAGGTGGCAAGAGCATACAATGGAGTAAAGACAGCCTCTTTAATAAATGGTGTTGGGAAAATTGGACAGCTATATGCAAAAAAATGAAACTAGACCATCAACTTACACCATACACAAGAATAAACTCAAAATGGATAAAAGACTTATATGTGACTTGCGAATACATAAAAATCCTAGAAGAAAATGTAGGCAACAAAATTTCGGACATCATACGCAGCAGAATCTTCACTGATACATCACCTAAGGCAACAGAAACAAAGGGAAAAGTGAACACATGGGACTACATCAAACTCAAAAGCTTCTGCACAGTAAAAGAAACAACCATCAAAACAGATAGGGAACCCACTGTATGGGAGAGTATAATTGCCAATGATACATCAGATAAGGGGTTAATCTCCAAAATATATAGAGTGCTCATACAACTCAACAAAAGGAAGACAAAGAACCCAATTAAAAAATGGGCAGAGGAACTAAATAGACACCTCTCCAAAAAGGACATACAAATGGCTAAGAGACATATGAAGAAATGCTCAACATCACTAATCATCAGAGAGATGCAAATTAAAACAACAATGAGGTATCACCTCACACCTGTCAGAATGGCCGCCATCAACAAATCCTCAAACAACAAGTGCTGGTGAGGGTGTGGAGAAAAGGGGACTCTAGTACACTGCTGGTGGAAATGCAGACTGGTGCAGCCACTGTGGAAAACACTATGGTGTTACCTTAAAAAATTAAAAATTGAATTGCCATTTGACCCAGTGATCCCACTTCTAGGAATATACCCTAAGAATCCTGAAACACCAATCAGAAAGAATACGTGTACTCCCATGTTCATAGCAGCACTATTTAGAATAGCTAAGATCTGGAATCAGCCCAAGTGTCCATCAGTGGATCAATAGAAAAAAAGCAGTGGTACATATACACAATGGAGTACTATGCAGCTGTAAGAAAGAAAGATCTCTTATCATTGAGACAACATGGAGGGACCTTGAGAGTATTATCCTAAGCGAAACAAGCCAAGCAGAAAAAGACAAATATCACATGATCTCACTTATTTGTGGAATATAATAAACATAACAGTCTGAGGAACAGGGTAGACCCAGAGATGTGGAAGTAGGTTATAGACTGACACCCCTCAGAAGAGGGGGTGGGGGGGAAGAGATAAACCACAGAACTTAAGCACATGTATGCATAACTGATGGACATGGACAAGAAAGCTGGGGACGGGGTGGGGGATGGGGAGGAGGATGTCAATGGGGAAAAAAGGAGAAACATCTGTAACAAAAATAAATTAATAAAAAAAAAGAAAAAAATATGCCATTGATACTTTAATAAGGATTGCATTGAGACTATATATTGCTTTGGGTAGCATGGACATTTTAATGATGTTGATTCTTCCAATCCATGAACATAGTATATGCTTCCACTTTTTTATATCTTCCTCTCTTTCTTCAATGTCCTGTAGTTTTCTGAGACCAGGTCTCTTACCTCCTTGATTAAGTTTATTCTTAGGTATCTTAGTTTTTGTTGTTGTTGTTGTTGCAATGGTAAATGGGTTTTTTTTTTTTTTTTAGTTTCTCTTTCTGAGTGTTCAATATTGGTGTAAAAAATGTGATCAATTTCTGGATGTTAATTTTGAGTTCTGCTGCTTTGCTGAATTCATTTATTAAATCTAGTAGTTTTTTGATGGGGCCTTTAGGGTTTTCTGTGTACAATAGCATGTTATCTGTGAATAATGACAGTTTCACTTCTTCCTTTCCAATTTGCTTGCCTTTTATATTTTCTTCTTGTCAGATTGCTGTGGGTAGGACTTCCAGTACTATGTTGAATAAGAGTGGTGAAAGCAGACATCCCTGTCTTGTTCCAGTTCTTAAGGTAAATTCTTTTAGTTTTTGCACATTGAGTATGATGTTGACTGTACATTTGTCATATATGACCTTTTTTATGTTGAGGTATGATCCCTCTATTCCCACTTTGCTGAGTTTTTATAAAATATAGGTGCTGTATTTGGTCAAATGCTTTTTCATCTTCTATTGATATCATCATATGATTTTTATCTTTCATTTTGTTTATGTGGTGTATCACATTTATTGATTTGCGAATATTGTACCATCCTTGCATCCCTGGGATAGATCCCACTTGGTTGTGGTGAATACTTTTTAAATGTATTCCTGGATCCAACTTGCTAATATTTTTTTGAGGATTTTGGTATCTATGTTCATCTGGGATATTGGCCTGTAATTTTCTTTCTTTACAGTGTCTTTATCTGTTCTTGGAATTAGGATTATGCTTTCCTTATAAAAAGAGCTTGGAAGTCTTCCTTCCTCCCTCCTGAATTTTTGAAGTAGTTCAAGAATAGGTGTTAATTCTTCTTTGAATGTTTGGCAAAACTCCCTTGTGAAGCTATCTGGGCCAGGACTTTTGTTTGCTGAAGATTTATTCACTACTGTACTTTCTTTAGTTGTTATTGGTCTTTTTAGGTTTTCAGATTCTTCCTGATTCAGTTTTGGAAGCTTGTATGATTCTAGGAGTTTGTCCATTTTACCTAAGTTGTCCAATTTGTTGACATATAATTGTTCATAGTATTTTCTTCCAATGCTTTGTATTTATATGATGCAGTTTGTTACTTTACCTTTTTCATTTCCTATTTTATTTATATGGGCCCTCTCTCTTTGTTTTTTGGCTAAATGTTCATCAATTTTGTTTACCTTTTCAAAGAAGCAGCTCTTGGTTTCATTGATCTTTTGTATTGTTTTGTTTTGTTTTGTTTTTTGTGTTTTTGGTCTCTATGTCATTTATTTCCACTCTGATTTTATTATTTCCTTTCTTCTACTTACTCTGGGATTTTCTTTTATTCTCTTTCTAATTCTTTAAATTTTAGGGTTAGATAGTTTATTAGAAATTTTTCTTTTTTCTTGAGGTAGGCCTGTAATGCTATGAACTTCCCTCTTAGGACAGCTTTCACTATGTCCCATAGATTTTGTGTTGTTGTGTGTTCATTTTCATTAGTTTACAGGAAGTTTTTGATTTCTTCCTTGATGTCATTGGTAACCCATTCATTGTTTAATAACATGCTATTTAGCCTCCATGTGTTGGAATGTTTTTTAGTGTTTTTATTGTAATTGATTTCTAGTTTCATGCCATTGTGATCTGAGAAGAGGCTTGATATGATTTCAATCTTCTTGAACTTGTAAAGACTTAGTTTGTGTCCTAACATGTGGTCTATCTTTGAGAATGTCCCATGTACACTTGAGAAGAATGGATATTCTGCAGCTTTGGGGTGAAATGTTCTGTAAATATCAATTAAATCTATCTGTTCTAGAGTGTCATTTAATGTTTCTGTTTCCCTGTTTCATCTTTGTTAAAATATGTTTCCAGTGATGTCAGTGGGATGTTAAAGTCCCCTACTATGATTGTATTTCTGTCAATCTTCCTTAAAGTCCTTCAGAACTTTAAAAATATATTTTGGTGCTCCTGTAGTGGATGCATATATGTTTCCAGGTTTATATCCTCTTGTTGGATAGATCCTTTTAATATTAGGTAGTGACCTTCTTTGTCTCTTTCTATGGCCTTCATTTTGAAGTCTGTTTGATCAGATATGAGTATTGCTACCCCAGATTTTTTTTTTCTTTTCCATTTGCATGGAAAAGTTTTTTTTTTTTCATTCCTTCACTTTCATCCTGTGTGAGTCTTTTGTTCTGAGGTGGGTCTCTTGTAGACGGTATATACATGGGTCATATTTTCTTTTTGAATCAGCTACCCTGTGTCTTTTGATTGGAGCATTTAAGCCATTCACATTTAAAGTTATTATTATTTTAAACTCATCTTTATTATTGAATGTATTACAGATATTTCCCCCTTTTTTCCCCATTGACCCCTCCTTCCCAATCCTGCCCCCCTCCTGCCTTCCCTACACTATTGTCAGTGCCCATTGGTTATGGATATATGCATAGAAGTTCTTTGGTTTATCTTATCCCACCCTCCCTCCCCTCTTTCCTTTGAGGTTCATCAGTCTAACAACAAATTTGTACTTCTTAATTCCTTCATCTTTTTCACCCATCCCCCCAGCCCCCACTCAGCTGGCAAGCAACAAAAAGTTCTCTGTATCTATGAGGCTGTTTCTGTTCTGTTTGCTCATTTTGTTTGTAGATGCAGTTGTTGATAGATATGTATCAATTGCCATTTTATTGTTCATATTTTTGTTCTTCTTCTCCTTCAAGAAGACCCTTCAACATTTCATATAATACTGGTTTGTTAGTGATGAACTCCTTTGGCTTTTTCTTGTCTTGGAAACTCTTGATATGTCTATCGATTCTAAATGATAGCTTTGCAGGAGAGAGTAATCTTTATTGTAGGTCGTTGCTTTTCATCACCTTGAATATCTCTTGCCACTTCTTTCTGGCCTGCAAATTTCTTTTGAGAAATTAGCCGACAGTCTTATGAGAGCTTCTTTGTAGGTAACTCACTGCTTTTCTCTTGCTGCTTTTAAGATTCTCTTTGTATTTAACCTTTGGCATTTTGATGATGATGTGTCTTGGTGTGGACCTTTTTGGGTTCAACTTGTTTGGGACTCTCTGTGCTTCCTGGACTTGTATGTCTGTTTCCTTCACCAAGTTAGGGAAGTTTTCTGTCATTATTGTTTCAAATAGGTTTTCAATTTCTTGTTCTCTCTCTTCTCCTTCTGGCACCCCTATGATGTGAATGTTGGCATGCTTGAAGTTGTCCCAGAGGCTCCTTATACTAACCTAATCTTTTGGGGATTATTTTTTCTTTTTGCTGTTCTGATTGGGTGTTTTCTGCTTCCTTATATTCCACATCGATGGTTTGCTTCTTGGCTTCACTACTCTACTATTGATTCCCTGTAAATGAGTCTTTATTTCAGTTAGTACATCCTTCACTTCTGACTGGTCTTTTTTTATGTTATTGATGTTCTCACTAAGTTCCTTGGAGGTCTCCTTAAGTTCCTTGAAGGTCTCACTAAGTCCTTTGAATGTCTCACCAAGTTCCTTGAGCAACCTTATAACCAGTGTTTTGAACTCTGCATCTGATTGATTGCTTATCTCCATTTTTTTTAGTTCTTTTCCTGGAGTTTTGTTCTGTTCCTTCATTTGGGACATGTTTCTTTGTCTCCTCATTTTGGCTGCTTCCCTGTGATTGTTTCTATGTATTAGGTAGAGTTGCTGTGTCTCCTAGGCTTTGTAGGGTGGCCTATTGTTGTAGGTGTCCTGGAGGATCCAGTGGCACAGTCTCCCTGATCACCCCAGCTGGGCTCTTGAGGTGCCCCCCTAGTGTGGACTGTACACCCTTCTGTTGTAATTGAGTCTTGATTGCTGTTGGCATGTCAATGGGAGGGATTTACTTAGGCTGATCAGCTGCAAGGACTACCTGTGCCCACTAGCCACTGGCCTCTGACTACCTTGGAGGATCAGCTGTGTAGGGGCCCACCACACAGAACAAGACTTATTTCATCAGGGCTCTGGTACCCAGTGAGTCCACTCACTGACTGTGTCACTTGTGGAGGTGGTTGGGTAGTGGTGTTTTGATGTGGTCTGAAGCTGTCCACTGGGTGTGCTGACTCTGGGGCAAGGTCAGCCACTGCCTGTGTTCTACCAGGGCCACCTGGCATAAGCTACAAAGCTATCTGAAGATGGCTGCTTCTTGTACTGGGCTTGGGGATGCCCAGACAAAGCCAAGTTGTGAACCAAGGCTGGCTGCTTCTAGTGCCAGGCCTGGGGCCACTTAATGAGAGGTATGGGGCTCACTGAGACCAGATGCTGCTTGTTTGAGAGATTTTAGGAAACTCTGAAGCAGGATCCAAGACAGGCCAATCTTATGGTAAAGCCTTTGGAAACAGCTTGGGTGGGACTGAAATTTGGGTGGGGCTGGGCCTCAGGGAATCACCAGGGCAGAGCAAACAGTGTGAGCCAGGTTGCTGGAGTCCCAGATATGGCGGCTGTCTGCCACCCCAGGGAAGGGCTCACCAAAGGAACATCAGCCTCCACAAGCACCTCTGTCCAGGAGAAAGCTGCTCCTCCAGCCCTTGTCCCAAGGCCAAACAGCTCAGTTCTTCCCTGTATGTCTCTGGCGCCCCTCAAGCTGCCTCCTCTGTGAGCTCAGAGGGAACAAGTCTGAGTAAGTTTGTGCATGGCCCTTTAAGAGGAGCTACCTGGGGCTCCAGAAGCCTCAGCCTCCCTTGGCCTCAGTTCCTGCTGGTGTTTCCAGCCAGAAGTTATGGGGACTTCTCTTCCTGGCACTGGAACCCTGAGCTGGGTGCCTGGTGTGGGACAGGGATCCCTCACTCCTCAGGAAGGATCTTCCCAGCCAAGGTGTCCTCCTGATTTTTATCTGTCACATGTGGGTGTGAGACCAGCCCGTCTGCACCTCCGCCCCTCCCACCAGTCTCGATGTGGCGGCTGCTTTAATTTTGTAGTTGTAGGACTTCCATTCAGCTTGATTTCAGGCAGTTCTGAAGGATGGTTGTGTTGTAGTTTAGTTGTAATTTTGATGTGGTTGTGGGAGGAGGTGATACCGCATTTACCTGTGCCGCCATCTTGACTGGAAGTGTTAAAGTTATTATTGATGGGTACTTCTTTGTTGTCATTTTTATTTTTTATGCCTGTGTTCCCCTCTCTCTCTTTATTTCTTCTTCTGGCAAACGTCCCTTTAGCATTTATTCCAATGCTGGTTTGGTGGTAATAAACTCCTTTAGCCTTTTTTTTTTTGTCTGTGAAGCTTTTCATTTCACCTTCAATTTTGAATGATAGCCTTGCTAGATAGAGTAGTCTTGGATTCAGCCCCTTGCTTTTTATTACTTTGCATACTTCATGCCACTCCTTGTGGCCTGAAGTATTTCTATTGAGAAATCAGCTGACAGTCTAATGGGAGCTCCCTTGTAGGTAATTTTCTGCCTCTCTTGCCGCCTTTAAGATTCTATCTTTGTCTTTAACATTTGCCATTTTAATTATGATGTATCTAGGTGTGAGTCTTTTTGGGTTCATATGATTGAGACTCTCTTTGTTTCATGTACTTGTGTGACTTTTTCCTTCACCAAATTAAGGAAGTTTTCTGTCATTATTTCTTCAAACAGGTTCTCTATTCCTTTCTCCAATTCTTCTCCTTCTGGTACCCCTATGATGTGACTGTTGTTACATTTCATATTTTCCTAAAGCCCCCTTAAACTTTCCTCCTGCTTTTTACTTTTTTTCCCAATTTGCTGCTCTATTTGGGTGTTTTTTTCTACCTTGTATTCTTTTTTTTTTTTTTTAATGTTTTTATTGACTTTTTTTTTTTTTTTTTTTTTATAGAGAGAAGAAGGGAGAGAGAGATAGAAACATTGATGTGAGAGGGAAACATCGACTGGCCACACCCTACATGCCCTCCACTGCGGACCAAGCCCACAACCCAGGCATGTACCCCGACTGGGAATCAAACCAGTGGCCTCTTGGTGCATGGGTCAATGCTCAACCACTGAGCCAGACTGGCTGGGCCTTCCCAGGTATTCTTTATTTCAGCTATGTTATTCTTCATCTGTGCTTAATTTTTATTCATAGCTTCTACCTCTTTTTTCATGCAAATGTAGTTCCCACTGAGTTATTTATAATTCTCACTGAGTTGCTTATAATTTTTACTAAGTTGTTTGAGCATCCTTATAAACATTACTTTAAAATGTTTATCTGATAAATTACTTGCCTCCATTTCATTTAGTTCCTTTTTTGATGATTCCTTCTTTTCTTTTACTTGGGGATTGTTTCTTTGTCTCACCATTTTATCAGTACTTTGTTCCAGAGCCAGGTAAGGAAGGCTGAGTCGCGGGAGCAGGTCAGTATGTCCAGCTGTGTCAAGTTGTGGTGAGTCATACATGCCGGATCTTAGATCCAGTCAAGTAATCCATGGGTGCTAGTAGTTCTCGGTGGTGGTGGTGGCAGCAGGGCCATTGGCTCTAGGTGGTGGTAGTAGTGGTGGGGCCAGGAGCTCCCCCATGGTGGGGCTGGCAACTGCTGTGGCAGGTCTGGTGGCTCTTGTTGATGGCAGCAGTAGCAGCAAGACTGGTGGCTCTTGGCTGTGGTGGCAGGGGGCTGGCAGCTCTCTGCTGCATGAGGCTGGTGGGATGGTGGTCTTTTGCTGCATGGATGTCATGATGTTGGTGGCCCTGTGCTGCTGGTGGGTTCTGCAGGAGCGGTGGCCCTTTGCTGCTGGGGGAGAGGTAGTGGGGCTTGGTATGCCTATCTGTGGCCTCCTGGCACTGGGTCTCTGTTGTTCCCTGCAGACTCCTCCCAAGGAGGACCCTACAGAATCTCCAAAATGGCACACTCTCTGATCTCAATTGAGGAGAAGCGCCCAGCCAGGGAGCACACTTCTGTGGCCGGCAGCTCCCTCTGCCAGGGGCACACAAATAACCTGCTCTGAATTCCCCCACCAACAGGCTGATACCCACCCACACTCACACCCACACACATTCTCTCTCACACATGCTCACCCACTCACACTCTCACCTTCACTTTGGTTCTGCCCACCACCATGTTGGCTCCTCAGTATCTTCTTTATTTGTCATAGAATCATTATTTGTTAGCTGGTGCACATGGCTGCCTCAGATAAAGGTACTATTTCTCATGGTCTCTTGCAAACTGCTTGTGGCCACAATACTAAGTTTTGGCTAATGGAATGCAAAGAGAAATGGTGTCTGCAACTTCTGGAAAGTCCTTTTTTATTTCTTTCTCTTTGTTTTTCTTTTTGCTGATTGGAATATGAATTTGATGGCTGAAGTTTTGGCAGATATCTTAGACCAGGAACTGAAAACTGCATGAAAATAAATGTGGAGCAATGAGATTGGATCCCGTACTTACCGGGCACTATCTACCTCCAGACTTGTTTTTCACAAGAGGGTAATACCTTTCTATTTTATTTAAACCATGGTTATCTTCCATTTCCCTAACCTAATGTAGTTAAACCTAATGTGAATTGATATAGCATTCTTCTTAAATAATATGTGATATGGTTTCAGTCATTTGAATCTTTGTAAAGTACCTTATATCTGTCCAATATGCTTCTTTTCTCTTCAAGTTAACCAGAGCTAACTTCTCTTGTTTTGAGTCTTGAGACCTAACTGATATTGTTTATCTCTAAGTTCTGCCTTTGGGTTGCAAACATAAGATGATGCCAATGCTTTTAGGATTAAAATACCTCCTCAAACACAAAGTTAGTATAAGTATACCACACAGAAGTTTGAACTCTCTAGAGAATTTGGGAAATATGTTTGCTTAAGGCCTGCTCTACCATTCTTTCCATGGATTCGAGTCTTAGGTTCTGTTAAAAAAGAATGACAACATCTTGTGCTTTTCTAGGGCCCATGAGCCCCTCAGCAATGTGGGGAGTGGGAGTGGGGGCTCTCATTGCAGGTCATGGTGAGTGGGGCCATAGGAAGTGGAGCTAGGCACCATTCCTTTCAGATTCACCTGTTACCCCCAGCTTTAGACTTTGACATTCTGGTTACCTCCTTAAAGTAGGCTGGGCAGATTCTCCAGGCCCTAGTTCTTAGGTGGATTTTTCAGAACTGCCCATGCCTTCTTCTCTCAGCACTGCTGAGACCTTCCTGCTCACAAAAGAGCCCTGCAGCATCTGTGGTACACACGCTGGTCAGAAGGCTCCCTTCCTTTAACCAGACTCCAGCCTTACCATGTGCCAGGTGTCCTGCTGGGGCCTCAGTCCTGGGGATGACAGGATGCCATGGCCCTCCCGGAGTCTCTCTTATGTCTGAGTGTGTGTGTGTGTGTGTGTGTGTGTGTGTGTGTGTGTGTGTGTATGTGTGTATGTGTGTGGTGGGCATGAACTTAACTTTAAATAATCTTTTTCCTGTAGGCATTATAACAACCTTAGAATTCTGAAAACCAACCCTCTTTCTTTTGGACAAATAAGTGAGGTAGAATGTGGGAATTTTCAAGCTGCCATTTTACCTTTTTTCTTTTTAGTTCTCTCTTTTCTCTAACCTGTTCTTTGTCTAGCTCTCTTCTTCTGCTTTTCAAGTGACTGATTATTCCCTGTTAGGACTAAGTGAGGCTCATTCCTTAGCCTTGGCCTCTGGGACACTCAGACATGATGTGGATAGTGTGACTGAGTGGTCTTCTATATAATCCCGTTTTCTGACTAGATGTAGAAACACCTGGTGTGCTGGACCCACATCTGGTTCATCCAGCAGAAACCAGAAGTAGCTGATAGTCTAGTTGTTCTTATACTGTTTGGGTTTTGGCAATTCAATTTTTCAGGGCAAATCCGTGGGCAGACTCAAACGTTGAGTCACTGGTGATGGCAGAGGCACGGAGGGCAGGGAAAAGCCTGTTTGGTTTCAGAGGGCCCTGCTTGAATCCAGAAGGTGCTCAGAGGAGAGTTAAATCTTACTCTCTTACACCCTGCCCAGTGGCTAGTTTGGTGCAGGGAAGGTGGGGCCAGAGGGAACAGAACCAAGCAGGGATACCATCACCACACTCAGTGAAAGAAATACAAGTTTGGAACCAAACATATCCATGTTTCAATATATATCTACTCCAGTGATGGTGGGCATGTCTTTCCTGAGCTTTGGGGTCCTCACCTGTGAAATTTATAAAAGGTGACTGAAATGACTTCCCAACTCAGTGTCTAGCACAAAGGAGATGATTAGGAAGCAGGTGTTTGTAGCCTGAGGTGGGAGCCATGCTGCCTCCCTGCTTCTCGGGCAGCCCTGGAGGCAGAACTGCAGGGGAGAGGGAACTGTGAGTCAGCAGATTGGAGGACTGGCTGGAGGCTCTGCTGATCCCAGACTGTGCACATGAGAAAGGAAGGGAGGAGTAGGGGAGAGGCAGTGCCTACTTCTCTTGGGGGAACCAAGGTGGCTAGTTGGAGTGGCTTCACCACCTGGGCCGGGTGACTACAGATGTCCCATTCACTATCAACCCATGTCTCCTGCACACCTTCTCCGTGTGTGGACTCATGTGCCAAAGGGCTTTAGAATAATGACCTTGTAGGATGCAATCCAACCTTACTAATCATTTATATTTTCTTTTCAGTTTTGCTCATTTTTAGTACTTAGTTGAAAATATATCACATATACAGAAAATAATATAACAGTTGTACATTACCCAATAGTTGGATTCAACCAGTATTAACATTTTGGCATATTCATATTTTTAGGTTTCTTTTTTAGAAAAATAAGTAAAATATTGCCCGGCCAGTGTGGCTCAGTGGTTGAGCATTGACCCATACACCAAGAGGTCGCTGGTTCGATTCCTCGTCAGGGCACATGCCCAGGTTGTGGGCCAAATCCCCAGTGGGGAGCATGCAGGAGGTGGCCAATCAATGTTCTCTCTCATCGATGTTTCTATCTCTCTCTCTTTCCCTCTCCCTTCCTCTCTCTGTAAAATCAATTATGAAAAAAAAAATTTAGAGAAAAAGAAATAAAAGTTTTTCCCCTTCTCCCTAGCCCCTCTAAAGTTTTCCCCTTCTCCCTAGCCCCACTGTCATCCATCCTCAGAAGTAAATGTTATCTTAAAGTTGGTAGCCTTCCCATGCATAATTTAGTATCTTTATTCCCTAAGTTAGTGTCCAAACATAATATGGTGTTATTTTGTGAGTTTTTAAATTATGGAAATTGTATAATACTTTACACATCTATATGCAATTTACTTTTTCACACATATTTTTATGACACATCTGTGACAATATTCATAGTTCTAGATCATTTATTTTAACAGCTGGATAGCATTCTATCTCAATAATGCAACATGGTTTATTTGGCCATTCATCTGTTAGTGGACAATTTAAGTTGTTTTCAATTTTTGATAATACAAAAAGCCCATGGAAGTGAAATCAGTGAATTTTGCTACATGACAGCTTCAACTTTACTAGGTATAGTCAAATTATTCTCTAATTTAATTTACATCACCCCAAACAGTGGCAATAAGTGTTTCTGTTTTCTCACCATCTTGGCATCAATGGGTATTATAAAATGTAGCAACTCTGGTTTGTTAATTACAACCACTGTAATTCTTCATGCCCTCATCTAACCTCATGGTGCCTATCACATTGTATAATAGTCATTTGCGTTAGCCCCATGAACCCTTAATTTGTGACAAGGGTTTCTGTTCATTTTTCTTTGTATCTCCAGTACCCAGCACAGTGAATGGTGACACACACACACACACACACACACACAGTAAGTGCTCAGTACACATGTGGTGGCTTAAATCTAAAGAATGAAGAAATCAAAGAACAGAATGGTTAGGGAAGACAGTGTAGAGGTAGAACCAAGATTGGTCAAAGAATCAGAACCTTCAAATGCTCATGGATAGAGTGTCAACCAAAGCAAAGATTTTCGAAGAGTCTTGGGCAGTATCTACCAAAGTTGTGTATACCCCATGACCTGTTAATTCCACTCCCAAGAGAGATGTGTGCATATGGGCACTAAAAGACACACCTTGGACTGTTCAAAGCAGCACTATTTATAAATCTCCAAACTGGCAACTACCCAAATGCCTACCCATGGTAGAATGGTTAAATAGAAATGTGTAATACTAGACAGCGATGAGAATGAATGACCTATAGCGTCAAGCAGCACTGTGGAAGACCCATACAGTATGATGTTGAGCAAAAGATGCCAGACCTCAAGGAGCATATATTGTGTGTTCAAAATAATGTAAAACTAACCTAGTGTAAACATTGTGATACCTTTGTGGGAAGTGGGAATGGATGCAAGGTGGCACAGGAGTGCTGGTAATGTTTTATTGATTTTGTATTGAAGTAAAATGTACATATGATGAAATTCAGTTTTAGGTGCACAAGTCAATGAATTTTAACCAATATATACAGTTGTGTATCTACCACCATAATCAAGATATGGACCATTTTTATCATCCCAGAGAGCCGCCTTGTGAACCTTATATCTTATTTCTTGACGTTGGTCATAGGTGTTGATTACATGGGTGTGTTCACTTTGTGAAAATTAATTGAGCTGCACACTTATGACATGTGCATTTTTCTGAATATATGTTATTCGCCAATAAAATGTTCCAAGAACATTTTTTAAAAAAAGATTGGCCCAAAGAATGGCAGTTGGTTACAAGAGAGCCAGTTGGGTGGCAAAGGGGATGGGGAGGCAAAATATCAGGGAAGAGGGAACAGAAAGCAACTCTGGACTTTTATCTCAAGCTTCAGTTTCATGCATTTGCTGTGGATAAGTGGTGTGAATCAGCCGTTATCTTCTGGAACTGGATCCCTGCTTTCTTCCCCTTCCCCCTCTTTATAACATCCTGTAACAGCAAGAGGAAGCACTCAAGACTGGCTCAGTGGTAGACTTTTTCCTGAGACATTGAGCAGGTGGCCTTGGCCTCCACTCAGTAGAAGCCCTAGATGAGGACCCTGAAACATTCTTGCCCTTCATAGCAATCACCACAGGGCCCCTTGTTCTCTTTTGACTGGAGGAATCCTGGCCATGTGGCTCTGAGGCATGAGTCCTTTGGAAATCAATTCCTGGTGTTGGCTGGGCAGGATGCAGCATCCCTGAGGGGGGGCAGTGAGTTACACTAGAGACCCCAACGAGTATTTCATCCTGGGAGATCGTGGCTTTTTTCTTTGCCTTTTTTTTTTTTTTTGCCTTTCTCCATTTGCTGAGCTCTCCAAAGGTTAAAAATGGTGGTGATGGTGGAAAGGGAATAAAGCAGAATACAGATAGACAAAGTGAAACTGCACAACTAGTGGTGTAAAATTTTAAAGTGGTACTTGTTAAGATCCGCTACCATTCCCTTCCACTAAGGAATTAAAGGTGTACTTCATTTAGACTGTTCTCTTCCATGGCCAATAAAATATTTAGTCATGACCTTTGTGAAAAATAAACTTAGCTGCATAGAAAAAAATCCTTTTTATTTTTTAAAAGTCAGGCTTGAAATTTTTATATCCTTTGAGTCATATCCTAGAAGCAATTGGCTGATTAATTCAAGAAATGTTTCTTTCCCAATTCAAACATGACATTTTGAAAATCATCCATGAATTACATGCCCCAAGAATGAAAGCCTTTTCTATGTCATTTAAAAGATTTTTTTTTTCCATTTTGAGGGCAATCATGAATATCTACAAGGGCACATTTATTACTCCCAGAACAGATAGAAAATTAGCAAAGTCATAAAATTCTTATCCAGCTTTGCTATTGCAGCTGTGTCTCAACCATTCCCCCCAATTCCCCTGCTGTTAAAATGGTTAAGGATGATGTTATTTTTGCCATTACAGGCAAGGCACTGGTCTCTATGTGTTGGCTTTCCAAATCTCTACAGGGAGTTCTAAAGAAAAATCTGTATCTAATCTTTGTTCTTCTGGTGGAGTTTAACAAATAGTTGCTAGTCCTGCCCTGGCTGGGTGGCTCAGTTGGTTGTAGTGTCATCCCATACACCAAAAGGTTGTGGGTTCAATTCCTGGTCAAGGCACATACCTAGGTTGTAGGTTCCATCCCTGGTTGGGGCGTGTATGGGAGGCAACTGATTGACGTTTCTCTCTCACATCGATGATTCTCACTCTTTTTATCTAAAAAGAAAATCAATAAAAACATA
Organism: Tadarida brasiliensis; assembly: GCA_030848825.1. Classification (NCBI taxonomy): domain Eukaryota; kingdom Metazoa; phylum Chordata; class Mammalia; order Chiroptera; family Molossidae; genus Tadarida; species Tadarida brasiliensis. The sequence continues at coordinate 34,744,814 of CM061261.1, read as the reverse complement.
TCCTCAGGTGAGGATTAAAAAAAAAAAAAAAGAGTTGCTAGTCCTATAAATTTGTTCCTGAAAAGTCTTACCTTCTGATACTGGAAAAAGTTCTCTCTTCTAATCCCAAACGGTAAACCAATACTAAATTTCAGAAAAGCAACTGGCTGTAAGCTTTCTGCCTTAATTTACACTACTGTATTCAGGATCTGTACACATGGATGTATGTTTCTGTATATACCCACCCAGTAATTACCGAGGCAAGTCTTTAATTAGTCTGAAATTGTGCGGGCATAATGGTGACGACCCACACATTTTTCCATTGGAAATTGTAAATGGATGACAAAGAGAAAACCCCATCCCCTCTCCTCACCACACATACTTCCTGAGATGCTTTTTCATGACTTTTTGTGCATCAGGCCAGAATCACTGCTCACGGGGTTGTTGCTCACTGTGGCTCAAAGTGTGGTTCAGAGAGCAGAACTGGTCTCTCATCAGCAAGGACATGAATTCAAAAATTAAGAAAAGATGTTCAGAAATTTTTAAAGGTATCTGGTGGAGTCATTTTCTATCTGTTGCATCTAATCATAAAACCTAGGAGTTTATTTTTGGGTAAAAACCCAATGGTATTAACATTTAGTGGAGCTCTTATCTCTGGTCAGAATGAGATTCAAGTTTCTTTTTTGGTAGAGTTAACACCAGTAAAACCTTATCTTCACACGAGCGTGATGACAATAATAATACGATTATGTCTGAATAGTACTTAGTAAGTATTAAAGCATAAAATGATATCTTGGTTTGGGACCCTCTGGAAACTGATTTGGAGAGAAGGATCTGAGCAAGTAGCTCATTTGGGAGATGATTCCAGTGAGCAGTAGGGAAGTGGAAATGAAAGACAAGAATGGGAAGAAAGCCAATAAATGGTGTTTAAACAAGCAGGTGACCACCATGGATAACTGAAGCCCAGTCTCACTGGGAGCTCCGGGAATGGTATACAAGATGCTTGATAACTTCCCCACTTGAGGGGTGAGGGAGATGGGCTATTGCTCCATCAAGTTTCTGCCAGTCAACTGTTAAGTTCTGCTTGGGGGCACTGTTAACTCCCTGGCACCTCAGTCTGCCCCTACGCAAGCTGAGTGGGCCCTGGCTAGAGAAAGCCATGTGATAAAGACTCACAGGAGCTTCCAGTTGAGAGTTGGGCTGGTATACACAGATATGGCAAGTGCCAGGGGGATGTGAAGGACATCAGAAGCATCTGCCAATGAATAGGCAGGATAGGTGGTCTTATCTAATTTATAGATAGTAAATTGAGGTCCAGTTTAGCACTATTATACCAAGTAGAAGGATGAGAAGGCCTCTCCCTTTAGTCACCTACTCTGGGCCCATTCATAGCCCCTTCCACTAGCTTCATTCCTGCTTTGTGTAATCAGGTAGTTGGTGGTCTACCTGCATGACAGAGACTGGCTGGGTGCTCACACAGCCCATCTCTGCTTCCTGGGCCTCCAACTAGACTCCATTTCCCAGTGTCCTTTGCAGAGGAGTGTGGACAGATCTGTGAAGATTGAGTAGAAGTGATGTATAATACTTTCCTGCCTGACCTACGCAAACCCTTATGCATAGTCTACTAGCACTTTATTCTCTGAGCTGGCTGGAATAGAGATGACCCTCAGGGTACCCTGGGGAGTCACACCTCAAAGATGGCTAAGCCACAATATAGAGGAAGCCTCGGTCCCTGAGTCATCACTTAGAGGAGAGCTGCTGGACCAGAAACATACTCTTTAGATTTTTATTGTGGTAAGCCATTGTGATTTTGAGGATTATCTATTATAATAACTAGCATTACCTTAAATAATGAAACATAAACATGTGATCAAATAATTTATTTTTCTTTCTATCCTATACTATTATCTCAGATTATATACTTATTTATCAGCTGTCTACCCTCCAACAGGAAAACTTGAATTTGTACGCTGCTGTATCTTTGGCATCTGGAACAATGCTTAGCAACTAGTAGATGTTCAATAAATATTTGTCCGGTTACTAATGCCCAACCTTCATTGCAGCTGGTACACAGCAGACCCTATTCTAGGAACTTCATGTCTCTTATCTTAGTTCATTCTCACAACTGTATGAAGAAACTGAAACACTTAGCGGCTGGTTAACTTACCCCATGGTACGCAGCAGGCAAGTAAGGGAGCAAGACTGGAAACCAGGCAGTCTGATTCAACCCTCAAACTCTTAAGCCGTTTGCACATTGCCTGATAACATCTGCCAGGTGCAGTGCTAGGAGCTGGGGGTGTCGGAAAGCTGAGACATAGCACCAGCCCCTGAGGTCTACCCAATAGGCAACAACATGGGGTTTATGTGCAGTAGGGAAAACAGACCAGTCTCTGTTCTTGTCTTGGAGCTCAGCTGGAAATGTGGAGCTCTGCTACTTACCTAATCTGAGCTAGGACTCAGCTACAGGATCAAAAATTCTCTTGTGTAAAGAGAGAACAGAGCAGAATATATAGAAATGAAGCCATATCCTCTGTCTCCAATGTGAGACACTATAAAGGTTGGCGAAGGGACATTTGACAGATTTGAACAATTTGAGCAAAGGCAGGGTGAGTGGGAGCAAACCAACCAACCAACCAACCAAACAAACAAACACAAACAAACAATCCTGTGAGTGTTGGGAAGAGAGTAGAGCAAGGGGTTAAGGTTAAGATCATGGGGTTGGTGATCAGACAGAACTGGCTTCAAACAGCTGGTGTATTATGACCTTGGGCAATTTTGCTAACTGTGCTGGTCTTCTGTAAAATGAATTTAATGTGCCTGCCTCCCATGGTAAAGTGATTAGCGCAGAGGCACAAAGTGTGTGCTCAGGAAAGAGTGGCTGGCATGGTAACTATTCTTTGATCCCTGGTCTTAGGATAGAGAACTCCACCCTCTTGTCCACTGACCTGTAAAGACAGAAACACATGAGAGACTATAGTCATGGCGGACACACCAGAGCTGAAGAGAAAGCTCAGCACTTCCCAGGCCTCTCCTTCGCCCTTCCCATGTACAGTCACTAGAGGGCCTTGGGAATCTCTGTTTCCCACTATAGGCTTGCTCACATGTGGCACCCAAGAGGCCCAGAGGATTGCTAGAAATAGGGCTCTCTTTCCAGGGAGAGGCAAAGGCGCAAAGCATTTGATGAGAGCAGCTGCTGAGGGAGTCATATTTACAGGTGCTGCAGGGGAGGGTGCAGAGAGACTACTCTGCTGCACGCAAACTTTCCGTGGGAGAATCAATTACCTAGGGTTACCCTGGGGATGGTTGGAAGGAGATAAGATCTCTTTGTCTTAGTAGATAAACTGAGCAGAGGGTTCTGGATTTCCGAGGATCACTCATTGGTCTTCTAGAGTTTTGGGACTGAAAACTAGCTCATCCTGATAGAGGCAGATTACAGTTCAGCAAGCTTCCAGAGGTGTGATACTATGCTCGTGATGTACAGAGTACTAGGGGTGTTCTCAGAAGTCAGAGAGCCCAAGCGCTCTCTCCTGCTCCCAGTTTACTCTGCCTTCCAACTCTCAGTTCATTACGTCAGCAAAGTCTGATACTAAAAGGCAAATTGCCCACTGAAAACACTACCCATCTCAGTTATTCTCACTGTAGTAGGAAAGAGCTGTTTCTTTTCATCTTTCATTCTAAATCCTTAAAGCAAACACTTGTGATATGGCTCTACAACTTGCCACTCTCGTTCCTCTGCTCATCACTCTGAGCATCACAGTCTTCAGAAAATACCAAGCTCTTTCCTTCGCTTGCCTTTGTCCATATTGTTTTCTTACTCAAAATACATTCACTTCACTCTCCCTCTTTGTTGTTTTATGAAATATCAATTCTCCATTAGACCCATCAGGTACTTCCCTGATTCCTGCTTCTATTTTCTCATCATATTTTGCACTTACTCTTAATAGAACACATATCAGAGGGTGTTATTGCTGTACATTTTTATCTCTTCTCATGTGTTTCAATGAAACTCATGTGTTTCATCTCCGGCCTCTGCTTGAATACCTGACAGAGAACTCACCATCTCAAAGGTAATACATTTAATTGCAAAGAACTCTTTGCAAAATTGTTTTCCTGGTATCAGAAATCATTGATTCTCTCCCTACCAATTCAATTACTTAAATTTCCTTCAGATATGAATAAGGCTTCTAATTTCATAATTGAAAATAGATCTCAAATGTAAATATCCCGAGAGTGGGCAATAGATGGATAATTCATTCTAAAGTGTAAATGACTGATAGGAGTTTTTCCATACGAACAAGAATTTATTAGAACCTAAGGATAGGGTCATTTGGAATACCAAAGACACCAGGAATATGAGGACACCAAAGATTTGATATAGTAGAAAGAACACTGGGCTAGTACATGAAAGATGGGTCCTATGTTATTTATTTTATTTGAGCTTTGCTTTTGTCATCTGGAAAAAGAATAATTTGCATGATGAGTAGTTTTACTTATTACTGTAATTGCAGAATTCTGTTTGGAAGCAGCCCTGCTCACCTGGTCTCTTAAGCCTTTGCTCTGGCTTGTTTTTCATAGCTCTTTCTTAGCTCTGGGTGGGCAAAACGTTGTACGTATGTCAATGAGCTTCATCCTCCTGGGGGCTGGCTTGACATTCTTGGTGCCAAAGATGCTATGACTTACACCACCCACCATCACGTCAATCAATGAGCCTTTTATTCCCACCTGGCTTGAACCTTCTCTCCCTGGCCTCAAAGCCCTGTTTCACCAGAGCTATTTATGGGTTTTGTATCATAAATATTTGCAAGTAACGCATTTACTGCAGGTAACACATTTTATTATGATTTTATTATATATTCTCTTTTCCTGGAGTTTTGCAAGTAGAGATTGCATAATAACCAACTCTTTATTTGTCCTAAGTTCCACATTACAGAACCAGGTCATATTACAACTGCTTGATGCACTAGACTCAATGACTCAATAAATACTTTACAAAAATAACGTAGTTTTTTTTTTTTTCCTTTCTTAAAACATAAAAAATTAGGATTTCCTAGACTTGAGTCCTCCTCCTCTTTTTATATTTATTTATTGTGAATATATTGGTGGAGAAAAAATTTGTTAAGGTTGTATTAAAATAAAACAGATGAAATGGGGTTCATGTTATTTTCCCATTTATCTTGCTTTTTTTCTTTGGAAAAGTGCTATTCCCTGTTTTTATGTCCGACTTTCCTGCAGCCTTCTGGACTTACTAAGACATGAGCAGAAATTCTGCCATTCTGAAGCCTTTTAGTAGAATCAAAACAATATGCTAATTTTGGCCTTTTATTTTAAAGCCTATTTAAAACCAGGCCTCAGATTCGCCCCTAAAATATCCATTTGCCCCTGCACTGTCTACCCAGTCTTAGTTAGGCAAGGGCATTTTGGATACTGAGACTTCAGCAAGGTGCCTCATGACTAAATAATATTTGGTTTAAGGTGGGTACTTTCTTGTTTTGATATATTTCTATTGAGTTAAAGAAATCATTACAAATTCCCTTTCTCTTCCACCTCCCTAAGCCCTGTCTGAACTCTCACAGAAGTGATTAAACAGTTTCATGATGACAACTCCAGAGAAAAGGTTACGCTTAAGTCACATTCATATTAAATAAGTTATATATAAAAACTTATAATGTTTACAACTTCAGTCTCATTTCCCCTTTGCTTCTCTAGGAAACACTGGATCTGGGTGTGAATTGAATCCCACCCACTATGGCTTCCAGGTTCTTCTGGCTTCTTTGTCCTCATCCTCCTTCCCACATCACCCCCTAAGGGCCTAAGAGGAGCTCCAAGGAGGTCTGTGGGCATTGTAGATGGCAAGGGTGGCTTCAGATGGTAGTCACCGGGTCTGGTGCACATCCCTAGTGTAATTATGAAAAACACCCGTGTGTTATATACAAACACACATGAACGTGGATAAGAGGGACTCTGCTCCGGGCCGCAGATCAGTGCAGTACATTTGTGTCACAAATATGGATGCGGTCTCTCTCTAGTACTCCCTGGCCTCTTGGAACTGCTTGATGTAATCTTCGTCCGAGGGACTCTCGGTGCACTTCTGTCCGTTGTTGGGAGGCCTGGCTTCGTTATACCTGCTCCAATCGCCCTTGCAGATAATCCAGGGCAGGACGTCCACTTTGTAGTGGAGCTCCGCGGAGAACTCAGTGCTGATGAGGTTGGGTGTCCCTGCCCCTTTGCCCCTGGTGATGAGCTGCATGTTGTCGCCATAGCAACAGTGCTGGGCGGCCAGCGTGGTGCTCTCCAGGGACAGCATGGAGCGAATGCAGTACCGGGCGGTGGGCTTGTAGATCTCTAGCTTCTCCTTGGGCCCACTGGCATCCTTCCAGCGGAAGTCCTTGCGCTTGATGCGGTCGAAGATGTCCGCCGTGTTATAGGCCACCTCGGTGGGATAGGAACAGGGGCAGCTGGGCAGGTCATTGATCACCTTGTGCATGTACTTCTTTAAGAATTCGCTTTTGCAGCTCATCCATCGCTCACAGCTGTCCGTGTCTGAAAAAGCCCACAGAGAAACCCTCTCACCACATGCAAGACAGGCAGCAGGATGACATTGCTGTCTACCCCTCCCCTCCCAGAGGCAACCTGTCAGCCCCCTGGAACCACCAGTCCATGCTCACTTCCCTTGAACTTGGGAACTTTGAACTTGACTACCTATATGTCATCATCACTAGATTTAACAATCATTCTATATGATTCATCTTTTTTATTTTTTGGAAATATATGCTATTATTATCCCCAAGTTTTAGTTGGCATCTACAAAAAATAAAGATAAAAATAAAAAAAGAAGGTATTAGGATACGGGGTTAACCATAACCCCATTATCACCCATAAGAAAATTAATAGTGAATCAGAGGGCCATTTTAAATCTCCTCTATAAACGCATGGTTACGGGGTAGAAAATGCCTCAAAGTAATATTTGTAGGATTAAGTTGTATTTCTGCTAGTCACTGACCAGTTAAAACTAAAGCTAGTGACCTAACCTCTTAACCTTAAGCATCAACAGTAACAATTACTGTATGGAAATCCATATGAAAAGATATCTCAAAAGGGAAGGGGCTGGTGGCTCCTGCTTTAAGGGAACTTTACATTTAGGCTAGAGGTCCCTTACCTATAAGCCTCGAGCCAGAACCTGCCCCCAGAGGTGTTGTGTTGGTCTTTACTGTATTAAAAAATATTGAATTAATTGCTAACATTTAAGATTTAGGTGATTCCACTTATTAATGTGGATTCCTGGTTTAAAAAAAAAAAACAAAGATATGTTTATGCTGGTTCTATATTGCCCCGTGGGAACAACTGGCTGAGTGAACAGGCAAAGAGTGGCCACTTGTGCAAACCAAGGTTGAGCAGACAAAAATCTGGTGGTAGGGAACACAGTCAGTTTCCCTGAAGCAGAGGCATTGGGGAAGTAGGTTGTGGTGTCAGATCATGGGGGTCTTCAGTGCAGGTGAGGCCTGTTCAGAGTCCACTAAGTAACTGCTGATGGTTTCTGAGCGATAGTGAGCTATTAATTGAGCTGCTGAGTAAGAAGGTATATTCAGTGCTGGTATCAATTGTAAGAGTCCAGGGAAGGAACAGCAGGTGTGACCAACCATGGTTAGAAGAATTAGGCTTCCAGGACTTGGTGGACTTGGGGGTAAAAGATGACTCACCAGCTCTGACACAGGTGCCTGTGAGGCTGAGTGGAAATCAAGTGGCTAGGATGGGGGTGGGCAGCTTGGAGGAGAGCTCGGGATCCTCTTCAGTGAAATGAGGAAGAGAGAGATGGGGCATCTCTCAGGAGCTCAGCGAGGCCTGGCCTAGGTGAAAAGTGTGGACTCTTGTGCTGGGCTTCCTGGGATTGAACCCCCACTCAACCATTTAGTAGCTCTGTGACCTTGAGCAAGGCATTCTCCCTCAGTGTGCTTCAGTTTTTTCATCTCTAAATTGAAGATGTAAATAGGGCCTGTCTCATAAAGTGAGATGGGGATTAAATGGGAGGGAACACAGAGAGTACACAGAACAGGGTGTCACCAGCAGGGATATGCTGAGGCTCCTTTTGGCTCTGAGTTCTATGGTTCCAGCCCTGCGAGCCCTGCCTGAGCAGTAGCTGAGAGAATGGAGGTTCTGTCCTGGGAAGTGTGTGTCTGCAAAGCCAGTGGGAGTCTACCTCAGAGGGCAGGGTCTTTAGAAACAAAATTCAGTGCAGCTCCAGAAAATGACTTTGCATTTTCCCTCCAGAGTGGCAGATCATCATAATTCATGTACCTCCAGGGCACCTATGACTTATTTTTATCTATCACACTTATAGAGATGTCTAGTGTGATGAACATGTTGTAAACACTTTACAAATATGAACTCATTTAATTCTAAATAACTCCATAAGGTAGGCACTAGTTCCCCATACCACTGTACAGACCAGGAAGCAGAGATAGTACTGGATTAAGAAACTTGACCTTGTGCAAGAAATATGCTGGGAGAATTAGACCCCATATGAGGAAAACAAAACATTTAAATGGATCCAAGGATGACATTGCAAAGGCAAAAGGAATGTCCAAAATACTAAATCAATATTTGAATAAAAAGGAAAAAAAATCTTCTTACCAACTTCAAACAGTTTGGTGGCATTAAACTCCTCGCTTCCCGCAAGCAGACTCACTTCAGTGGCAGCTGTCCTGAAGGTGTCTTCAATTCCTAAACACAGACAGGGGCGCATTTTCCCTAGTTATATGGAAAAAGTCCACATCCCCCACCAATTAAAAAAAACAAATACACCTCAACAAAGCCTTTTTTTGTGTTCATTACTACTCATGGGTAGAAACTTGCCAACAGAGGAAACAGTAAAAAGCAGGTAGTAGAGCATAAAATATATTAAAACCCCAGATACCATGTGCAGCATGAAATCAGATCCAAATGTGCCTGAATGATCCTAAGGAACTCATTCACTAGGCCCAGGAGTGGGGTTTTGGGCAGTGGGGACACATGTCAAGATGGTTGTCTGTCTGGTAGTTTCAGGATGGCAAACTAAACTAGAGGCAGTGGCCAACACCAGTCTAGTGGTCAATACCAGTATTAGGACTAACTGGGTTAAATCATTACTAGCTGTGTGACCTTGGGAAAGCCACTTAATCTTTGTATAACTATTTTCACATCTGTAAAATGGGCAGAAATAAATGACCCACCACATAGAGTTGAATGAATTAGAGTTATGTGTAATGAAAGTACTTAGAGGAAATAGTAAGTTGTAAGAGTTAGCTGATATTGTTCCTTGAATATTTGTCTAGGTCATTTTGAGGATGAGATAGTCCATAGCCAAAGACCAGGTATCTCCTATTCTGGGACTTTTAGTATTGTTGATAATTCTTCAAAAAGAGTAAGCTGGGCTTGTCAATACTTGCTCTGAGGGGCCAAACCCAGCTTGCTTCCAATGTCTTGGCTCTCCTCCCTCTGAACTGCCACCCCACCCAGGCTTCCTTACAAACAGGAATCCTGTGCAAGCTGAGGCAGTCAGAAGAGGCAGGCGTTGTGGAACGTAGACTAGTGGGAGAGCCTTGGCTGCCTGTGAGGCCTGACTTGATTTCCTTTAAGGGGCTCTCTCTGATTTTAGGTGAGGTCCCTCAAACTTATTTATAGGGTTGACCTAGGGGACAAACTTCTGCAGTGCGATCACTGCCAGGCCAGGGAGACCGCCTGCCCCACGATTCCTTCCAGTAGGGCTGAGAATCAATACACCAAATAAGGAAAGAAATCCTGTAGAAAAAAGTTTTTCATGTTCTAAGAGAGTCCTGAAAAGCTGGAAGAGCCAGGAACAGAGAGGCAGAAAGAATAGAAGGAGGGCAAGATCAGATGAGAAGAAAATGTATGAGCAGGGCTGCCGGCCACACTGCTCTCAGGGGTGAGAGAAAATGAAAAGGCGCTATTCAAAATGGCAGCAGAGACGGACCTTCCCCTGATACGATAGCGAAATGGACCATCGTGGGTCTGGATGCCAGCTCTGGAAGAGAAAACAAGAGGCAATCCCCCAAGCCCTGACTTTACATGCTGTCTGAGTCCAGGTGTGGTTGAGCCTGATACCCTTCCTCCTGCTGCAGGTGGAATCGTTTAATGGTTAAGAACATGGACTCTGGAATCAGACTGTCTGGATTTGAATTACAGATTGATCCCTTGCTGCCTGTGTGACTCTAGGCAAACTAAGCCCAGTGCCTCAGTTTTCACAGCTGTTAAATGGGCACAATAATAAATACCTATTTCATGAAGCTATTGTGAAAGTTAAACAAAATAATACGTATAAAGACCTTAGAAATTTGCTTGATACTGAAATACTAAAAAATTCTATTCTTCATAATCATATTTTATGTTTTTTCTTCAATACCTCATCGTCTTCATTTTTATCTTCATTTTCTTTGCTTTGTCTTGTCATCACCTTTTTCATGTTCAGAGTCTCCTTCTTTTCCTTCATTTTTTCCCTATACTCCTTTTTTCTTCCTGCACATATCCTTATTACTTATTGCTTTATTTCTAGCCATCCCAATTCCATCCTACCAGACTTTCACCTCAGCTTCATTCAGGAAATTCTCACAGGAAAAGCATTTTGGTGTTTGCTCCACTTTCTGAAACGCAGGTGCATGGCTGACAGGACCAGACCCGCCACTTCTGACATTTCAGCCCTATTTTGCACACGCCCCTCAGCTAACACACACATGCCCGATCTGTTCTTTCCTCTCTCTCCTCCAAAACCCCTTTGCAGTTCCACCTCTTTTTTGTTCCAAACCTCAGCCTTACAGTTTAAGGACAGAGTTTAGGGGGAGAAAAGGAAAGTCCTCGGTGCAGAGATGAACTTTTCTGTGTCTGAATTTCTTTGAGATGAAGCCATTTGGAATATGTGGTTCCTGGAAGAGCCTAAGATATTATTTTAGGTTAGTATTCTACCTGGAAATGGGGAACACATAGTAAATGTAAAACTACAGAGCAGGAGTTGGTAAACTTTTTGTAAAGCGTCAGAGAGTAAATAATTTAGGCTTTGTGGGTCATATATGGTCTTGGTCACATATTCTTCCTTCTCTTTATCCTGCTTTTCTTCTACTTCTTTTTATTCTTTACAACTTTTTAAACACGTGTGGGCCATACAAAAACAGGCTGCGGTGTGACAGCTACTGCTACAGACACTCACAGTGATTTTTCATCCCCAATATCTTTTCATCCATTAAGCTCATTACTTGCCTCCTGTCTCAGTCTGGTCAGAATTCTTATTAGGGAAATGGTTGTTTTTTAAAAAGGATATTTCTTAAGTTTTAAAATATAAATTAGAAGTTTCCCCTTGAACTTGGAGCCACACCCCTGCACAAACCCACCTGGGCAGTTTGGACGATCGCACGTCCTGGACTCCGTTGCAGTGCACGCGTAGCCACAAGACCTGGTCCGCTTCTGGTTGCCGTTCCCACAGGTGACGCTGCAGACAGACCAGAGACTCCAGTCGCCCTCCCCATCTGTGGAGTCTGGAAGGGAGCCAGGGAGACAGTCACAGCCTCACTCCAAGAGTCCCCAAAACCACCCAACAAGCAGCTTGCCAATTGCCCACTTCCATCATTCTCACTGTTGGAGGGGCCCAGATGCCTGCTAGAGTCAAAAGGCTTACAGCTCTAGGGTTCACTTTAGGGATGAACTTCATGAAGGCACTGACATGGTCAGCACATGACCAGGGCCTAACAGCTCCCAAAGGTGCCCAGTGGGGGCTTATTGAGAATGCATACATTTGCAGAGCATGGGATCATGAAATAATATGATAGGTAGTTCAATAACCACCACTAGTTCCTTACCTCTCTGTGCATAAGTTTACAAAGAGAGAGAGAGAGAGAGAGAGAGAGAGAGAGAGAAAGAGACTGACTACTTCCCTTGTTCCCTTGTCTTAGAATGTGTGCTAGTTTGGTCTTAAGAGGCCTGGTAGCTTCTGACTTTGAACTATAGGACAACACATGGAAAGAGAGAAGCCACGTGAAGGACCACCAAGACACTAGACATGTGAGTGAAGCTTCCATGAACTGTCTAGCCCTTCACAGTGGACAGCTGGATGCCGTTGACGCCTTCAGGAGCAGAGGACCTGCCCAGTGTGGCCCTGCTTGCACTCCTGAGCCATGAGATCATGATAAATAATAAAGTGCTGTCATTTTAAGCCATGAAGTTTGGGGATGGTTTGTTACACAGGAGTAGGCAACAGATATATAATGGTGAAGCTAGAGATGGTCCTTTGAGGTCATTGCTCAACATCCATCCAACTAATATTTTTCGAGCCCCTATTACATGCCAGGCACAACTCTGGGTATGTGGAGTATATCATTAAATAAAACTTTCTAAGATTCCCTGCCCTGGTAGAACTAATGTTTTAGTGAGAAAAGCCAGACAATAATTAGTAAACAAAAGATGAGTAAATTATACAGTAGATTAGAAGTCGGTGAATGGCATGAAACAAGGAGAAGCACACCAGGGTAGGGGGTCTGGAATGTGAGAGGGTGAGAGGGTGGTATATTATCAACAGTAAATTCCTCTTTTTAAAAGTAAGCAGCTAAGTCCTGGAGCAATTGGGTCACCATCTAAGGTCATAATGGTGAGAGAGGGAAACGTGGGCTCTCGTGCTAAGCCCTTACTCTCAAAAGCGTGACTCTTTCTGAAGCATCTCCACTCAGTGATTTCTCCTGGTTTATCCAAATGTTTCTACAGCCTTGGGGCCTCTGTCAGTGCCAAGCTCAGTGCTACAGGCATGTGCCTTGCAGGGAAGGGGTCCTCTCCATTCATAACAGGTCCTGGTGATTGTTATTATGTAGGCCGGGCAAGAATGTAGTCCACACATGTTTCTACCTGAGCTGTGGGCCCTGTGCCAGCCTCCTAGGCTGTTGTTTACATGGTGTTCACTTTGAACACTCCTCAGGCAAAAACAGGGCCCCCGAGTCTCCTCAGCCCATTCAGCAGAGCTGGGGTAGGGGGTGATTCATGGTTGTGTCCTCTTCCCTAACCAGAGTGGAGTATTTGCTCACACATCGCCTCTATTTCTACCCCCTCCCAAAAACAAATTTTTCCGAACTTTGATTTTCTCCTAAGACACGGTTTTCCAAACACATGGCCAAGCAGATGTTTGAAACTACTGCTTTGTGTGAAGGAGCTGGACCTGCTTCCTCAGCCTTAGCTTCCCCATTGCTCCCATCTCTTACTAGGCATAAACATAGCAGAACGGGAGAGACACGATGCTTCCAGGGGGACAAAGCACTGAGGTGGGGGTGCTGCTGCTCCCTCCGAGACTTCGCAGTCTGGGATCTCTTGGTAGTTTCACCAGGAACACCAGAGGGTGCCTGGAGTGACCACATGAGTGCTCTCTTGTCAGCGGGAGCATCCGGGTACACTGGGTTATGTGCACATGTGACCACTTTCAACCACAACCTGCATGTCCCAGCGAGGCCAGATTTGTTACAGGGAGCAACAAAAGCACCGAGTCACAAACAAAGATTACAATGTCTTTAGATTCATAGGACGGGGGCAGTGGGTCAGACAGAAAAAGTTTATTATATCACCTAGGTAGAGACCATGTCACCTGGGTGACGGGTACAGGCACAGGACACAATCCAGTAATGCCAAGAGGTGTCCTGCTTGACTCAGCAGAAGAAACAAGTCCCCAACCATCTAGAAAGCTCTTGCAACCTTTCCTCAGTGTTGCAGTAACATGGAGAGCTAATTTTGGGCCAAAGCATCCTGAACTTTGAGGTTTTAGCATTAAACTCACCACGAGGCTTATATTGGAATTTCTGCATGAGGTAATTTCTTATTTTGGTATCTTGGATCAAAATTATTGAATGTCAACAGTTGTGCCAGATTATGTGAGAACTGACTTCCATAATTCCTCCTCCCTTTGGTTGCTCTCCTCTCACACCGACCCTAGCCTGGGCCACCTGACTTGTTTTGGCCAATGGGAAAATAGCAAATGTATGCAAACCGAGGCTGGAAAAGTGCTCCAGTATTAGGGCATGCCCTCTTGCTGTAGGGAACTCTTTCCACCGCCATGTGAAGGGCCTGGGGCCAGTGTCCTGAGGGTGAGGAGCCAGGTGGAGAGAAGCCCCAGCCATTTTAGCACCCAGCTGACATCATTCTGAGTAAAGCCATCCTAGACCTCCAGCCAGCCCAGCCAGCCTAGAGCAGAACAGTCCAGACCACCTGCACACTGTTGAGAGAGAACATGCTTGTTCTTTTAAGGCACCGAATTTTGGAGGTGGTTTCTGAAGCAACAAAAGTTAACTGTTATAAATACAGCATAACAATCCCCCTAAGATATATTCTCTTGATAGTTAGCAGACTCCGGAACCATGAAGGATTTCTCATCCCAGTAAGTGGGTTCTTCGTGTCTTTATTTCAGGTGCTCACAAAGTCACTCATTTTCCAAACATGTTTTATATGGGTCCCTAAGAGTTAGGCACAGAACAGTTATATAGCCAGGTGTTGAGTCATTTCTCTTGGGCTAGCAATGAGGACCGCCTCCCAGGAAAAGTGTGTGTGTCAGCCTACCACCCTAAAGCCTCCACAGCATACTGTCCCGGATGACTGCTTCCCCAAAGATCCTCTTCTTGGGGATTTCTATTTGTTTAATGTGTTCAAAGGACAGTAAGGGAATTTCTGACTGTGGAACAAAGCTTTGAGGGCAGTATTCCTTTCTGCTATAATCAAACAAACGTGTTCGCGTTTGCTCACCTACTAGGGAACATCGCTCAGAGCAGAAAACTGAATGTGAGCAGCAGTAATTGCAAAGCTGACAACAATGACAGTAATAAATAATCCCCGTGGTTTGACAGCTCCTGTCTGTGACATCAAATTGCTCAGTGAGGGAAGAAAGCAATGCCCAGGACAGTGGGCTGACACCTGGGTTTCAAGGATGCTATTTGAAATGTTAAAGTAGTCATTACACTGTTTTTAAGGCACTAGAGTCCTGTGGACCAGTTATGATGCTTGGGCAACTGAAGTGACTTGGGTCTCGACTCGGCTCCTGGCAAGCCTCCACCACTAATCCTAGGTGATAGTGGCTACCATTATTGAGGGTCTTCTTTAACCAGATGCTCTGCCTGACACACTGATTTAACTCCTATCATCATCCCGCAAGGTGGAAATAGCTTCCTTTTATGGGTAAAGTAATGGAGGCTCAGAGAGGTTGAGGTGCTTGCCTAAGGCCACACAGCTCAAACTCAGTACTGGAATTAGATCTGAGGTCTGTCTGCCCCTGCTGTATCCTGTTCTATAGTCTGGTATTCCAGCAGCTTTGATTCTAGCCCAGATTGGCCTCCTTTCTTTAAGACACCCACTTATGTGGCCATAATTTAACATTACAAAGAAAAACCCTTGAAAAAAAAAATCACTGAACTCTTCTATTAAAATAGGATCATGACCAATTAGAGAATTGCAAATAACTGAGTCCCAAACTAGGTTACAATAAGCAGTGCCTAGTCATTTTATTATTCATATTGTTTTGAACAACTTTGGGAATGATATACTACTATTTGACAGAAAATCATTTATTTGAACTTTTTTTTTTTTTTTTTTTCTTTTTCGCCCTGGGTATTACCTTCAGTATCTATACAGAAAGTATTTAAAATATAGTATCTCAAACACATACAGTACGAAGTTGAGCTGACTCATGTTTTCCTGATCACAAGTTGTCTAACTAACTTCTGTTGTGTATTTTATAATTTATTCTAAAGATGCAATTCTATTTTACCTAGAATTTTTTGAAATACTCTTTGGCCACAGACATTTAAATTCTTATAAAAAATCCTACCTTCAAGAATCTGAGATCAGCCAGGCCAGTGTGGCTCAGTGGACTGAGCATCGACCCATGGACTGAGAGGTCCTGGTTCGATTCCCGGT
Organism: Tadarida brasiliensis; assembly: GCA_030848825.1. Lineage (NCBI taxonomy): Eukaryota > Metazoa > Chordata > Mammalia > Chiroptera > Molossidae > Tadarida > Tadarida brasiliensis. The sequence goes on along the minus strand of CM061261.1, from coordinate 34,728,917 downwards.
CAGGGCACATGCCGGGCTGTGGGCTCGATCCCCAGTAGGGGGTGTGAAGGAGGCACCCAATCGATGTTTCTCTCTCTCTCTCCCTAAAAAATAAATAAAAATATATTTTTAAAAAATCTGAAATCAACATCCTCCACGAAGACCAGTTCCTGTAGCAACTTTGGCCAGTCTCAGACAAGGCAGCAGACACTCAGGTGCACTGCTTTGTTATTGCACGAACCTCAATTTCATGGGCAGTGTGTTCACTTCCTGTATCCTTCACAGCATCTAATCTAGGGATACAAGCTTAGAAACTGCACTATAGTGAGAGAAAAGAGGACTCAGCTCATCCAATGCTGTATGGAATTCTGGAAATCACACGTTCCTTGTGAGCCAGTCTCAGAAGCAATACTTCATTCATTTTGCAAATACTACTGAGCATCTACGGCATGCTGAGAGTCTTGGTATCCAAATGTGGTCCAAGGGCCAGCAGTACCAGCTTCTCCTGGGCTCCCACCCCTTTTTTATACCTACGGCATCAGAAGCTGAATTTTAACAATACCCCCCAGGTTGTTTGTGTGCATATTAAAGTCTAAAAAATACTGCTTTTCAAGTATCATAAGAGACACATTTTTCTTTATAAAGAAACATCCTGATATCTAGTCTAATGATGAGGAAATTACTAAGAGAGACTCCCAAATAATAAAATATGGGCGTTTCTTCATGGCCCAGGGGTGCTATGAGGTTCAGATGCAAGGCGCTCTATAGGTATCTTAGGCCTGGAGAGCTGGGGTGAGGGTGGCTGAGGCCACTACAGTAACTGCTCCAGTAGAAGCAAATTCTATCCTCAAGATTGAAATAGATGCTCTTAATGTTCATGAATTCAGCAGAGGGTGCTCTGTAAAAGCTTTAATGAAAGCTGTTTCTAGAGTTAGTCTCCAAACTTCAGTGAGCATGAGGATCGCCTGCAGACTTTGGTTGAAAAAGAAACAAAGCAGCAAAGACAGACAGACTCCAGGTCTCACTGCTGGACATTCTGGTTCAGTAGGAGGTCAGCAGTGGCCCTCAACCTGAGCTCACATTGGAGTCACTCATGGAGCTTTAAAAAACACAGATGCCTGAGCCCCACCTCCAGAGATCCCAATTTACCAAAAAGAGAAATCTGGGTATCAGGGTTTTAAAAAATTCTCCAGGTGAGCGTAATGAGCAACTGAGAACCACTGATTTCGAATACTGGTGCTCAATGTACCAGAGTCCCCTGGAAAGTTTGTTCAAACATAGACTTTGGTGCCCCACTCCCAGAATGTCTGATTAAGTAGGTCTGAGGATCAGGAGACTGAAAATATGCATTTAAAAATATTTTTTTTTTCTTTATTGATTTTAGAGAGAGAGGAAGGGAGAGGGAGAGAGATAGGAACATCGATGAGGGAGAACATCAATTGGCCGCCTCCTGCATGCCCCCCACTGGGGATTTGGCCCACAACCTGGGCATGTGCCCTGACTGGGAATCAAACCAGCAACCTCTTGGTGCATGGGTTGATGCTCAACCACTGAGCCACACCGGCCGTGGTGAAAATATGCATTTTTTATCATGGTTCTAGGTGATGCTGATGCAGCTATTTTGGAATCACACTTTGAGGACCATTAGGATAGGGGGGTGGGGCTGTGGCTAGGATTAGCTTTTCTTTTCTTTTTTTTAAACATACAACCAAGGGATTCTGATGCCAAGGGTCTAAGCCCTACTCGTAGAAACAATCTTCTGTGTGGGCTGGGCAAACAGGTTAATCCATAAAGCTGTGCAATGTCAGCCTGGAACCCAGGGATCCTGTGTGTTTTGTTTCTGTTTAACAGCATTGGACTCTTCCTTCCATTTTTATCTTCCAATTTAAGTGACCATTTCTAGACCCACTCTACTGTCCTAAAGGATGTGCTATTTTCCCCCTAAAGAGGCAGAATAACATAGTGATCAAGAGGACAGACTTTGGACCAACTGAGATAAATCCTTGAGGTCAAGTTGCTTAATTTCTCCAGGCTTCAGTCTCCCCATCTGTAAAATGGGGTACCTGACCCAGAAAGCTGATTAAAGGAGCTAATACATGTTAGATGCCACGAAGAAGGATTGGTGCAATGTATGTTGGCCACTATTCCTAGTCCTTATTCCTGGAAAGGAGATAAATTGGACTTCCTCTGGGAATGGGGAAGGTTTCTCGAGTTTCCTGGCTGGAAGGGGTTTGGGAGCTCTTTTTTTGCAACCCTAGCATTTGATGTGTATCTCCACCATGGCACTATTTTGCTCTATCAGTTAATTTTTCTCCCCTTGTCCACAGATAGGTGAGACCCTCTTTAGGGAAGGACTGTGTCTTACTCATTTTTGGATTATCAGCACCTAACATAATGCTGAACACAAGATATGTTCTTAATAAATGAGCCCTGACTGGGTGGCTCAGTTGGTTGGAGTGTCATCCCATACATCAAAAGGTTGTGAGTTCAATTCCTGGTCGGGGCACTTACCTAGGTTGCAGGTTCAATTTCTGGTCGATCAATGTTTCTCTCTCACATCAATGTTTCTCTCTCTCTCTCTCTCTCTTCCTTCCTCTCTCTCTAATATCAATAAAAACATATCCTGGGTTGAGGATTAAAATAAATAAATAAATGTCTGTTGAACAACTAAATGAAGCAGCTGGGAAAAAAAAAAAAAAAGATCTTGCTGTTTTGGAAGTTGCTTAGAATCATCTATTAGTAGGCAGAATAACTCTCCAACATACAATTGGTCTTTTGGCTGAAAAACAGGTGTAAGGGTGAGAGTTCATGACAAGTCACCCTCATCACACAGTGTTTGCACCTGAGTCTACTTATGGTGAAGCCACAGAATATCACAATGATGGATGCATTTATAAGATAGCAAATATTCTATAACATAAGGCACACTGCCTGATTCCTCACAAAGGCTGCTTCTTCTTTTTGGACACACAGAATACATTTCCCAGACTCCCTTGCAGCTATGTGAGGCCATATCATCAGGTCCTGCCAATAAAAATTGAGCAGATGTGACATGTATCATCTCCAAGCTGAGAGGTTTAAGAGCATGTGTATCTTTTCCAGGCTGCATCTCTCTTCTTGGCTGAGCTCGCTATAGAGCATCCAGTGGATAACTCTCAGGCCCTAACAGTTGGTGGAGCGCCAAGGTGGAAGGAGCCTGGGTTCTTGAATGACTGAGTAGAGCTGAATTCCCCCTACCCTGTCTCCCATCTCAAGTGAAAAGTGAACTTTGATTATTTAAATTACTGAATTTGAAAGTTTTGTTACCTTGCCTGTCTTACGATAAAAACATGAGACACTAGAAGTCCTAACTTGGAGTCTAAAAATTTGTTGGTGGGGAGGTCTCATCTGGACAACCCTTGAAGCACATGTTCATGTGGACTCCCAAGGGTCACACCACTGCCAATGTCAAACATAACACAGTGGCCTGCTCAAAGGAAGCAGCCAGAAACATTTCTTTCTTCTTTAAAAAAATTTTTTTATATGCTTCTATTGGTTTTTTAGGGAGAGAGAGATAGAAACATTGATGTGAGAGAGTAACATCGATCAGGTGCCTCCTGCACGCCCACTACTGCGGATCGAACCCACAACCTAGGCATGTGCCCTGACCAGGAATCGAACTGGGACCTCTCAGTCCATGGGACAACACTCAATCCACTGAGCCACACTGGCTGGGCTACATTTCTTTTACTAAATTGATTTTCACTACGCATTTTTATAGTAAAATATACAAGGAAGTTGGGAAATCGATTTGGTGATTTCTTCCTTTTTAGAAATAAAGCATTTTTTTTTTTTTGAAAAAAGGCAAAACCTCAAAGACCCCTAACTTAAAAAAAAAAGTTATCTCCTAGGATAATTGGTGTGATTTTTAAATTATAGTCTTTCCAGAAAAATGCGGCTGCTGGTGCCTCCTTGGGGCTTCTGCGGAATAGAGTTTTTATGAGGTACGCCTCATAGAAGACCAAAAGCCACATACTATAAACTGGGTTTTGCTTGACTCCATGTCCTCATCATCCTCATTTATTCTACCCATCAATTTTATATTACTGGGTGGTAAACTCACCATATTCTGGCTGCTCTTTGGTTTCAAAAGTCCGGTGGCCTGGGGCCGGACGGTCCCACCCCTGGGGGGGGTTGAGGAAGTTGCTGTCATCTGAGGTACTGTCGTACTTGTAGTCCTGGTCCCCACTGTTGGCCCTTGACAAGGACAAGGACCTCTGCCACCAGGCCCGCCAGTCAGGGGATGGGACTGACCAGCTGGGCTTATTCTCCGGACGCTGATCTTTATCTGCTTCGGAATCAGGACCGTCCACCACCTCTATGGTGACCTGAAGAATTCAGAACAGGCCAGGGTCAATAAGGAGTCCATGGCCTCCAAGCTGGGTGACCCTTGGAAGAAAGTCTGAGAGACCAGAGGCAAACGATGGATGTGTCCCTCATGAAGGATAGCAGAGACTGCATGGTGATACAGAATGGAAAACATCCAGGATGACCCAAATAAACCTCACGACTAGAAAGAATGATGTACATGGGCCTTGGGTGGAAGGAGACAATTCATTACTAGGATCACTGGTTTACTGATGACTGCATTGCTGGGAAGTCTTTAATTCAAGGAGTAAACATCTACTATATATGTTCCTAAAGTGGCATAAGAATAATTATAATAAAACTGAACACTTATTGAGTACTATCTCTGTATCAGGCACTGTTCTAAAGGCTCTTCCATAGATTAACTAACTTAATCCTCATAACAACCTTCTAAGTTTGATTGATTGGACCCTGTGACTGATGATCTACAAAGATGGTCCTGGCAATCCCTCCCATCCCTGTATGTGTGTGCCATGTCTCCCATCAAGAGGTGCAGTTTACTTCCTCTCCCTTTCTATCTGGGCTGGCCTTATGACACACTTTGTGGAGTAAAATGTGGTAGAAGTTACAACGTGACAAATCTCACTAGGTCGTGCAGCTTCCATTTTCTTTCTCTTAGAATGCTCCTACCATTATGTAAGGAAGCCCAGCCTAGACTAATGTGCACAAAGAGAACACATGAAGAGAGAGGCCACAGAGAAGACAACCGAGGACCCTTGGCCACTGGCCAGCTCCACGGTCCCAGCCATAGGAGTGGGGCCATCTTGGATCCTCCAGCCCAGCTGGGTCATCCCAGCTGATATCATGTGGCGCAGAGATGAGCTCTGCAAGCTGAGTTTGAATTCTTGACCCACAGGGACCACGAGCAATCCAATGGATGTTGCTTCAAGCTATTGAGTTTTGGGGTGGTTGTCAGACAGCAACAGAAAGTTTTTATAGACAGAGAAAACTGGCATACAGAGAAGTTAACAACTTGCTTAAGGTCACATAGCTAGTAAATGGCAAACGTGGGTAGTCTAGCTCCAGAGTCCATGCTCTTACCAACTTTGCCATACTGCCTCTCAACAAGTAAGTAACAGAGGTATTGTCCCCTCATGCAACCAAGGGAGCAAAGAGGCCACACAGATGCTGGTGAGGCTGGATGCCCCAGGTTGTATAGAGATGTGAACACAAAGTCCTCAAGGTCCAGGCTTTCACAGCTGTGATTTTTACTTGTCCTGTAGTCCAGACCCAGCACATACACCCCTCAACCAACCCTCAACCAACCCTCAGGTTCAAAACAGATAGTCTCAGAGGCAAGGTTAGAACTTGCTCTCTAATTTACTAGGCCTAGTTTGGAAGTCACAGGGCTGGAAGAAGGCAGCTTCTTGGCTCTGAGAGACAATCAGCGTAGAGAAACTTGTTTAAAAAATATAATAAAAACTCATTGGGTTCCTTTGGCCATCACATAGCTCTTGCAACACCCCCTGGATGAGTTATGTGCAAATGAATCAGAAACACGTGCTCCAAGTAATCAGCGCAAGATGTACTGGGCAGATGGATTTCTAGTTTTGCCCTAACCCGACATCTGAGAGAGTTGCTGGGACGCTCTGCCAAATTGCACCAGGGTGTGCCCATCCTGAGACAAACAGCCTCTTCCTTTTGTGTTAGGAATGGGAAGGTTGGAATTCTACTCACTTTAACATTCAAAGGAAGTTGCCCAGCTGATGGTGGGCCTGGGCTGTGGCCTTGTGTGGTCCAAACACAAGGTCAAGAGTGTGGCCTTCAATGCCAGAGTATACTTGGGTTGCAGCAGGTCAAGTGCATCGTTCCTCTGTTGTGGGATGCCTAAAAGGGCACCATTGGATTTATTCCATGCTACCACCATTACCTCAGTCTTGTAAGCATCCCTTGCATATTTATAAATAATTATGGAACTTTTAGTAATCCTCAAAAAGAAAAAAAGGAAGAGAAGAAAATGAATGCATCCCATGTCTTGTATCATTGCTGTTTGCTAGAATGGATGGTTGCTGCGGAGTGACAGTTACTGGGACCCATGTGCGACCCTGGAAGGACAAGTGCAGAAGGAGTGCACAGCTGGACAATGACAGGACGCTACTGAGCCTTTGGAGACATAACCTTTCTCCTTTGCAGTGCCGTCCCCTCTGCCTGCAGACAGAACAACTGAGCCTCAACCATCGTCTGCGAGGCTGTTAAGGGTCTTGGAGGGGAGAAGCTGCCAAGAGCCAGGCAAGCCTGCAATTATGGTAATGAAATCAGTCTCTGGGTAGGAGATAAGGGGGAACATGCCCAACGGTTTTGGTATTCCATTTGTATTCAGACTGGAGTCAAAGGGATTGCCTAAACAAAACGTGCCCTGCAATTTCTCCAAGCTGGGAATAAAAACAATTTCATGTTTTAAGCTATTACCGTCAATATAATTCTTTTTCTTCCAAACTGGTGCTCAGATCCAAACAAAATAGATTTGTTGCCTGGCTAGGCAATGAGTAGCAAAATACAAATTTACTCCAAAAACTATATCGATGACTAAATCTCAACAGTTTAGAGGTTTCTTTTTTCCCTTTAATTTCTAGCCACTGCCTCAACTGAATTAAAAACAAAAAACAAAAAAACATACAAACCGTAGGCTCTGCCCTTCCCTACAGTTAATGTGGAAACCTCATACAGATATCAAAAGAAGAAATCTAATCTTGAACCTGAAATTTCATAGGCATACAATTAAAAAGACTTAATGAGCATGATCAATGACTTCTCGAATGATGGGGATTAGTTTTATGTTTCCTGTTGCTCTCATTCTACTTACATGTTCTTCAGCATCAAAGAGTCTTTTATAAAAATGTCTCGAACAATAATCGATGTGATGAGCTTAAGGTGTGGGAGTGAGCACAGCAGATTTCCAAGCTGATAAAGACTCTGAATCTTACCATCCTTTCTCTTCCTTAGTGAACATAATTGAAGTGTATTAGTATATTTGTTTCTTCTGGACTTTTTTCACACCATGAATCAAGACAATAAAAGAAAGAAGACTCTTTCAAAATATCCAAGCCCAACTTCTGGCAGAATCTCATCAACTTTAAGAAACAGAGTTCAAAATCAGTGCCAACTTGGGCAATTCCGTCCAAAATCAGAAAATGAGAATCCTAGGCAACTTTACCAGTTTCTTTCTTCCTCTAGATAGTTAAAACATTTAGAAACAAATTCTTTATACTTTCTCTGAAAAGCACTTTCTATAGGGAAACTAACACAATTATCAGTCTAACCGATGAACTGCAAAATGCAAAAGCCTTGACCTTCTGAACACAGAAGAATCTTCTAGTATCTTCTACCTCATTGGTCTTGTAAGCCTTGTGAGCTTGGTGACTAGGTAGGCATGAGTCAGTGTTTCCCAGACAGTAAAATAAGCCAAGAGAGGTGAATTGATTCCTCAGGAACACAGAGCATCAGGGACAGGAAGACAGTCTCCAGAGAAGGATTAGGCCCCAGATTACATACCCTCCTTCCTTGACAATTGCTACAGAAACCAGGCAAAATGGACCAGAAGGATACATAATCCCTTCCTCTCAGACCCACTGATGCTCTAAAAATAACTCTGGCCACCCTGGCTAACTCTCATTAATGCTTTGACACTTGCAGCATGCTTGCCCAAACATTCTTACTTCCTCTACAGAAGTCAAACCAAAATTTTAGGCACAGAGACTGGCTTGGAGAATTCAATTTTCTGAGGTGAACAGCTAGGAAGATGTAGAGCCGATCTCAAAATTATGTCTTCTAATTTCCAATTGTTGTATACACATGTCCTCTGTCATCTTCATTCTATTGTCGTCACCAACGGGTATCTATCCTTTTGGGAAAGCTTATCATATAGCCCTGCGCTAAGCACTTCCCACAGTGATCTCACTTAATCTGCTTAACAACCCTACTCCTATGTAGTATTGTGCTGCACAGATATTCATAGGTGGTATTACCATTTTGATTTTATAGGCAAGGAAACTGAGGCGTAGAGAGGTGGAGTAACCTGCACGAAGCCACAGAGGCCAAAGAGGAGCTGAACAATACAGGCTTGTCCCCATGGGTGGCAGGCCCATGTCTTGGGCACAGAAATTTCTTGATTGTTACTCTGCCAAACCTGCCATTCCAAGAGTATATTAGAGAAAAAAAGAGGAAGGGAAATTAGAAGTAGAAGCCCGTACAACATTTAGAGCCCTGGCCAACTCATTTGATTGTATCTTTGGCACTCAGGAGGCCTATGGCCATGTAAATACATCTGTGCAAAAAAAAAAAAAAAAAAAAAAAAAAGGTCTTTAGATGACTGTTTTTAAGTCTCTCTCAATGGAAGAAAAGAAATAAGTATATGGGTTGAAATGAATACTAATCTCAGCTTGGTCCAAAAAAGAGAAATAGTTGGTTGTGACTAGCTACTGTGGTAATGAATTGATGCAGTAAGTCTAATAATTAGTTTATTTTAGAGATTTTTGTCTTTGCTGTCTGACCATCAGCTACAGACCAAAACCCAGCCAAGGACATTAAAGTTCAAGTCTAACTTGTCCTGGGGGATCTACTTTCTTTCCTGAATGATTTATTTATTTATTTATTTTAAACAAAACCCAACTTCAAGTATTGTTTTAAATTTAATATAGAGATTAGGTTCAGGAGTTTGAGGCTATTTCTTTTTATTTTGCACTTTTTTTTTCTCACTCACTTCCACAGCCTGAAGCCAGCCTTAAAATGGAGAGCCTGATCCACTTGGGACAGAGGCCACCTGGCTTAGGGGGGTTAAAAAAGCTCTACAAAGCAGGGCTTTTTAAAGAATTTCCCTCCCTAAAAGTCAAGAGGCCCAAGAGGGATGTGGCCCCTTGCCTGGGCTCAGCATTGTCACACTGGAAAGGTGTGGGCTGTTTGGCAGGATGGACAGTGGACCCCAGCCTGGGGCGTGGGAAACGCTTCCAGACACTGGAGGGGTTGGGGGTGGTTCAGAGAGAGGGGTATCAAATTCCTGCTCAGCTACCCGGCTCCAGTCTGAAATAAATAGGTGGGGGTGAGGGGCAGTTTGCCAGAGGAGGGGGAGACAGGCCCAGGGCCCTGGCAGCGGAAGCCAAGCCACTGAAGCGCCCTTCACCTGTCTTCACTCTGCTCCCCCGGGAGAGAAAATGCTTTCAGGGGACCACGGTGACCAGCAGTGCTGTCTGCTTGGCTGAATCAGCCTGTGTCAAACCAGTGGATTTCAACAAAAGAACAGTGCTTACAGGAAGGGGCGAGGGCTGCCCACGGGGCAACCATCACCCCCTTTTAGGAAGCACCTCATCTTTTAAAGGACCACCAGGGAACTGGTTTACTCAAGTGCAGTGGTGCATGGGGCTGCCGCGGCCAGCACTGAGTGTGTGTGTGTGTTTGTGTGTGTGTGTGTGTGTGTGTGTGTAATGGTATCTGGGTTAGAGTTTCATTAGTTTCTAATGTGTGTGCACATGCGTGCCCGCCTGTGTGTACGTGCATTCACACACACGCAGGCCTAAGGCTGGGGCTCCCACAGGTAGTAGCTGCTTCACTCCTTCTTTGACCATCTTTTTGAATGACCAACATTAACCTTTTGTGGTCTTCTAAAAAGAGGTCAGAAACACAGCTCGATTTTCTTTTCTTTAGGGCCAACAAGTCATTTGATCAATAAAACACAGGCTACCCCACCCCTCCGTACTGCCTGCGGAAGGCTACCAGACACAGGGACTGTGCAAGGAGAAAGGGATGGACCCGACTGGGCAGTTGGCAGAAAGATGGTGTTGGCCTAGTCTTTTGAGTTTTCTTTTTACTTTAATGGTATCTGGGTTAGAGTTTCATTAGTTTCTAAACCATTCTGCCACTAACCCCAATATTTGGAGCTATGGGGAAACCTATCTTCCTGGAGGCTATGGTGATGTTTGCTCTTCAAAGGGTAACTCCAAAGCCTGAGACCTCATAGGAGTGGTCCTGTCCCTCTTCCAACCCTGTGCTCCAAAGCATTTCTTTCAGAAGCAACACCTGGAGGTGAACTTCTTGTTCCTGTGCTGGGGTGGGGTAATTCAGAGTGAAAACAAAGCACTGATTGTTACTTCTCACCTGTTCTAAGTCTGTGTGAACAGGTGGTTTGGGGTCTCAGAGGAGAGGAGGGCAAATAATTTCCATTTGTACTATCTCTGCAGCCACAGCTTTGTGACAGAGCATGAGGAAGCTGCCTCTGATAAAAGTCCAAGAGGCTTGCCAACAGGGGACCACGTGTGGCCTCTTCATAACTCACCCTCCATTTAATTTTCTGCTTCCTCGACTCACTCTAGTTTTCTGCACACCTGTAAGCTCCAACAGCCCCCTCGGCCCTCAGGAAGCCAGGCGAAACTGTTCCAGAGCATTCTTTACCTCCCATCTGGCTAAACAACCCAGCTCATTATGATGAAAAATGGATTGCAACCTTGCCTGTCCCCTGAGCTCACCCACAGTTCCATCACTGGGCTGCAGAGGGCTTAGCGCCGCACAGTTGCCTTCTTCTGTCTTGAAAAGTCATGTGGGTTTCCCAGCTCCATGGATCCCAGCTGCTTTTGCACCACTGTTCTTCCCTAACATCTAGGTATTATTTTCAAAAGGGTCTCAGTGTGGTCTAGGTGGGGTATGAGGGTTTCCTGACAGATGGATTTGTCTGGGAGAGAGAAAGGGGATTCTGACAAATTTGTTCCTTAGGTGAAGCCCCAAGAACTTACTACCATTTCAGTGAGGGGAAGCAATCCCCGAAGCCTTGTGTTCCCCTGCATCCAAGCATATTCTCACCACTTTACAGTAGCCATTTCTAAATCTACTACACTAACAGCTCAGTCCTCAGCATTAAGCCTCACAGTGACATTTCCCACCTCTGGGAAAAAAATGTGAGCCATAGCAAGCTTAAAATTGTTCCAGGCATGGCCTAAGCACCTTGGGGGTAAGGGCAGTCTGGTCCCACAAAATTCACGAACAAGGAAAAATCACTTCCTATAGATGAAGGCATGATGGGGAGTGATGTTGAACAACAATAAGGAGATGTCCATACTTTTATTCCTTTTTTCCCAATCTGCACCTCCCCTAAGTGGATCCTTTGTTCTTTTTCAGAGAGCCACGCGGTCATTTCCTGGAGGGAGCAGTGGAGCAAAAGGCCCGTTTTTCCAATTACTCAATGAGAACAATGCAAGACTCATCAGACTTAGTAATTGGGGCATGCAGTGATTTCTGCGCATGGGTTGTCAAAGAGTGACCGAAACATTGTCTACCTCTGTACCATCCACACTGACCGCCCTGTCCTACATCTTCCCATCTGCCCACAGTGGAAGACAGCAATTTTCCCTCTGTCTCCATGATCCCTCTAGCACAGTCTTTGGTGGTAGCTGGGATTTTCACACCTATGCCATTTCCTACATTTTCCAGAACCCAACACAGCATTTTATATGCAGTAGGGGTTGGCCTATGTATTCTAATTGAGGTCTATTCCCAGTGACATTCGTGAGTCACCATGACACTGGTGTAAGAAAAGCAAGTCCGGCCAAAGAAACATGATCTAAAATGGTGTCATGTAGAGCATCCGTCGAGAGAGAGAGAGAGAGAGAGAGAGAGAGAGAGAGAGAGAGAGAGTTAATTTAATTAAGAATCAATAGCTCTGGGGTCAGGTTCCAGAAATTTCTGCCTTATAAACTAATTGTAATTTGATGCAGAGAGGAAGAATGAGGAAAAGCTGTCCCTCCCCAAAGGGAAAGAATCGAGAGCAAAGCTGGAGTATGAAAGCGGGCAAGGGAAGAGGAGCTGCCCTGGGATAGGTGGCCCAGGAGAAGGAGCCCCTCCCAGCTCTCATGGGACCATCTCCGGGAAGAAACAGAGTGAGATCCAAGCAAAATTCAAAATTAGGAGTCTGTTTCTGAAACACAAATTGGGGTGAGTATTCCTGGGAGCCAGAGAGCCTGGATTTGAGCCCCCAACTACAGTTTACTAGCCATGTGACCTTGGGCACACCAAAGAGTAACTTCCTGAGTACTGATTGCATAATTGATAATATTTAAACAGTGACATGTGCTTCATAAGGGTATCAGGAGAGTCCAATTGGATCAACATTTGCTTTGTAAACTCTACTGTGCTATTTCAGTGTAGATGAATATTTTCATTTTCAACCCCAGGTACCCCTTTGCATAACCTTCCATTCCCCTTGGCTTCATCTATTCTATCTTAGTGGTATGTGTTCATCTGTCCCTTAGGAATGTCCCTTCCTCTTATCAAACATTTTTTTTTTTTATCAGTCATTTACGCTTTAGAGCAACTGAAGTGTTGTCACTTCCTGAAAGAATTTCTGGTGTCCAAGGCCAGCTAGAGAGGCATTTGAGGGAGTGTGCCTGTAAAATCATACTAGGATTTGCCTTGTCTACTCACGTGTTAGATCGGTCCTTTCTCAGTCACCATACTTCATCAATTTCAGGGCATGTTATTTTGTTTTGTTTGGCTTTTACATTTCAGTGCCTCTGATGTAAGAATGTATCTTATAATCACCAATGTGTCATAATTTAACTAGCAATGTTTTCTTTTTTTAGTGGTTTATCAAATAATGGTGCATCTCATGATCAAGGGTGTCACACAGAGGAAATACAACACTTTTTATAGAGATAACATGATCATAAGCAGGATTCATTTAGGGATTAAAAAGAAAAGTGAGGTAAGGCAGTAGCTGCTTTGAAATCAGATCAGGAAACAAAGAGATGGACTGTTTCATTTTCTTCCACCTTTTAGTGGCTACGCCTTACCTGGATATTTGGATTCTGCCCGTTGATATCAGCTTTGGAAAGATCTGGAAAATTTGGTAGATCAAGGAGAAAAGATCTTGGACCATCTCTTTGCAATGAAGGGTGGCCAGCCTCTTGCTGGAATCGTTGTCTGGGGAGGGGTTGGTGTGCAGCCTGGTGGTCCAGATGCTCCCCTGGTGCTTCTTTGGAGAAAGGAAAGCTGCCTTCTGATGTAGAGTCACTTTCCACATTGAGGTTATTCTAAAACAAACAGGAAAATGAACAAATAAATAGGGCATGATTTAAAAATACCACTCTTAACAGTCTATTAAACTCAGGAGCAAGGACAATTGCAGTGGCTGGAATTAAGCCAGGATAGTATTCCCAACTCATTTTCATTCCCCTGTGGTTTAATTTCTCCATCTTCAATAAACCAAATCATCAGGAGACTTCTTCCAGCCTGCTACTTGGGAATTTTCTGAGGGTAAATGAGTTATGGGCTATTTATTAAACATCAACACAAAAGTACTATTTTGAAGGACAGTAGGTGCTCATTTAGAGTGGGAATCAAATTATGGTTTCCTTTTCACAGCTTCAACTGAATAACCACTCCGGCTTTAGTTATAACCCTGCAGTCCAGAGTGTGTTTCTTTGGTGAGGGTCATGGAGCAAAAGATCTGATCAAACTGAATAAAATACTTGAGCCAAATCATTGATTATATTCCTTCCTTCCCTCCTTCCTTCCTTCCTTCCCTCCATCCATCCAGTCAACAAATACCAACCACATGCTAGGCACAGGAGATACCACCATAAACAAGACAGACATGGGCCCTATTCTCTTGGAGTGTACATCTCGTTGAGGGATGTAAACAATAAATATATGGATACATAAATAAAGTCAGATCAGAGAGTGGTGACTACTAAGAAGAAAGTGACAGAAAGCAGCTGGGGACACCATTAGATAGGTCACTAGGGGAAACATCTCTGAGAGGTGACGTCTGACACGAGACTTGAACAAGAGAAGAAGGCATTCTGCAAAGATCTGGGGAAGAACATTCTATTGGAGGGAATAAGAGGTAAAACAGTGATAAACATGACTCATCTGAGGGACAGAAAGAAGACCAGTGAGGCTGGTATGGAGCGAAGGAGGGAAGAGCGGCATGAGATGAAGATGAAGAGATGGGGTAGCTGAAAAAAAAAGTGACAAAAAGGCATTCTAAAAATTTAATGTCTTTATTATGAAAAGTGCAAATCTGTTGTTTTTCCCAGCTAGTGAAAAATGTCTCTATTTAGTTGTCATTTGGGGGAAATTTTTCCAGTGATTGAAGAGTGTAGAAATTGCTGGACTTCTTTCCCAAACCAGCCCTTCTTCTCACATTCTCTCTGGACCTTTCGTTGGAGGCGTCTTCCATCCCTTCGGGGATGGCATTTTCATGTTTACTGGTGGAGGGAGAAGTGAAGATAGAATTTCACCAGCCCTTGGGTCAGTGGTTAATGTTCTTGTTATTCTTGGGCATGTTTTGGGGTTTGGAGCGTATATTCCAGCACACTGTCTCCACACGCACTCCCCGCCCCCCACCACAGTGCTTCTGACCCAGCCAAAGGGTTATATCTGGTATCAAAACACTTCTGATTCTGAGTCCCCAAGGTCAAAAATGGCCGGGATGAAACTCATGCAGCAGATGAATATCTTCTTAGATGGCAAACGCAAGAGGTTTTTCTCTATCTCTTTAAATAGAACTGGGGCTAAGGAATAAAGTCACTGGTACAGAAACCAGCTTTGTGGATGTTCCAAGAGGCCAAGGAGAGGGCTGGGATAGACGGCGTGTCTGCGGTCTCCTCTTTAAAACATGAAGTTGCAGAGGGTTTGCTGAATGCTCTCAGCATGTTTTTGCTTGCCCTCTCTTTTTTGCTCAGGAGATGTGGCTGGGGGCAGTGTCTTTGTTCACCTTTCCAGCCACCTCTCTGCCATGGTTTTTGTCTTCTGGCACATCCTCATAGAGGGAGTTGTCCTGGCTTTCCCAGGAACTGCTCAACTCAACAGAGGCCAAATGTATTATGCTGAGATTGAGCCCAGTGGGGAGAGAGAGAGAGAGAGAGAGAGAGAGAGAGAGAGAGAGAGAGAGAGAGAGAGAGAGAGAGAGAGAGAACATGTTATGTCTTTCCTCAACATAAGACCTCTCTATCACAGCCCAGAGGAGATAACTAAATGTGATTGTTCCCTTGCTCTTCTTCCTGGATCCCTAACCCTACAACTTTCCCAACAGTGTTAGTGAGGACAGTTGGATTCTCAAGGAAAATTTCTTGCACAGGATTTGGGAATATAAGTCTCAGAAGGGGCCCAGGATTTGCTTGCCAATTGCTTGAGGGATCACCTGCAAATCCAGCCCTAAGTACATTGAAGCAACTGAAGCTACTGTTTCACTGGATTAAAAATGAAGCTCTCATGCTTTTCCCCTGTGATGAAGTACACTCTCCTACTAAACATATTTTATAAGAAGAGATAAGAAATGTAGTTTTGCTGCTATTAGACATTTTGCTTAGATAGCTGAAAAAAAAGAGAATGGCATCTGATTGGTTTCTTGATCTGGCTCTGGGATTTTTCCTGGTAGGAGACACTCCACCTCAGAGTGATCCTGGCTCAGCCACGGACCAAGAAAACCAGTTAATGTCTCTGTGGCTCAATGATCCCCCATGTAAAACAGAGCAGATTATATGGAGAGTCCTGCACCCTCCCAGCAGGATGGTCAAGGTAACTCAGGTTGGGGTGTACCTACACATGAAAAGAGAAATATAAAGTTAGACAATTGGCTGGACAATTCAGGCCACAAGTGCCTCTGCCGGGAATAGACTGGGGCTAAAGTATGTTTTGGCTTGAGTTAGGCATGCAATTGTGGCCTTTCTCCATCTTTCTCTAATTCTCCCCTCTCCCTGCCCACACCCCCCACCCCCAGCATGGTGTTTGTAAAGATATGCTAATCACAATCTCTAAATATCTGAATTACTCTAGCATATTTACGAAAACATATTTATGTAGAAACCTTGGCTCCCTGCAATGGCATGCACCCAAACTCTTCAGAAGCTGGAAGTCTTAGGACAGGGAAGCTGTCTTATCATAGCTCACAGAAAATGAGGCTTGACTTTATCCAATCAAAAACAAGATTCTGCACTAACCATTCTTTTGATAATCTAGCTACAAATCTAGGGCAGGAGATGGCAGACAGGATCTGCTAACAATGCAGGAAAAGGTCTTTTCATCCTTTCTTAAGGGAACACTGCACATTTTCCTTACAGAGGCTCCATTGGAGGTCTTCATGGACGGATGTCACTCATTTCTTACCAAACTCACTGAGTGTCCCACCTATACTAGTAGAATGAAGGTTCCCAGGAAGGGTAGACCTCAAAGTAAAGATTTAAATAGTTTGTGTTTTATTCAGGAAAGCAAACATCCTTTCTTGAGGACAACGGCTTAGGGAAGTCTAGGAATTGAAGGAAAGAAATGTCACCATTCTTTCCAAAGTGCTGCAGGATTCATTTTACCTAAATTCAAGTGATATGAGGGGGGTCTATTACTTTACCCACAATGTGTCTTTGGGTTGACCTTTAATATGTGACAGTGCTACAACTGTAGTAGCAATGTTCTCTCTGCAACTCTAAATTGAGAGCTGTGGCTGCCAATAAAAAGAGAAACAGAAGAACTGAAGCTGTTACATGGTTTATACACATGTACTGTTCAAGTGCTGAGGTTGTTGACGTACAGTGGCCAAATTATTTGGCTACTGCTGATGCTCCTCATCTTTGTGCATAGCTCCTGTCCCTCCATTCTTTTTCAGCTTATTCTTATCTAAAATAGGAATAAACTAATAATAAAATGTCAATAATAATAAAATAGGTTTCATGTTCATGCAACCTAGTATTTTGCCTTAGATAGCAGTATTATGGCAGACACTGCAATTGCCTACCCCATATGTATTCCTCTTTTCCTTACTCAGTGTTTTAGGTGGCAAAGTGCCTGGTTAAAACTACATTTCCCAGCATCCACTGCAGCCAGAGGTGGCCATGTGACACAGTCCTGCCCAATGAGATATAAGTGGAAGGTGCTGGATGGCACTGCTGAGTAAGAGGCAGAGTCAGTTTGCCTTTTGCCTTTCTCTGTTCCGCTTTCTCCTGCTTGAAATGTGGATACAAGAGCTTGAATGGAATGAGGCAGCCAACAGGCCTGAGGATGAAGACTAACTAAAGGTGGCTGAATGGAAAGCTGGAGGGGCCTGGGTCTCTGATGGCATTGCAGAGCCATCCTAACCAGTCCTGGAACAGTGACCTCTGAACTTCTTTTACCTTTATCATCAGTGTTAATGTTAACCTTGATAGTATTGTCCTAAAATGCTATCATTAAGTTTCAAGGAGTTTGTTCTTGCTAAAAGGGACCAGTGCTCCTTGGAAAAATAAATGGCCAATTCCCCAGCTTGGGCAGAAAACTATACATGAGTTTGGGGTACTTTACTGTAACAGAAGGCAAGGAAGTTTTCAGCGACAGTGTCCTCTTTAAAAAACACAGGAGCCAGCTTGAGGGAGCCCCATTGCACAAAGCTTAGACAATTTGGGCATCAAAACAAAAAGTTTGTAGTTGACCACCTATGAAAACCCCTGAGTCTATGATACTCACAAAAAGAGAGAAACACAGAAAAACTACTGTCACCATTGAACGTAGGAATTATAATACTCCTTACTTTGAACATTGGTATTAAAAAGAAAGAAAGGTTTTCCCAAGGAAGTAACATTTGAGCTGAGATCAAAAGGGTGAGTAAAAGTGAAGCAGATGAAGAGAACAGAGCAGAGGGGGCGGTGGGCCAGTGAATATTGCAGGTGAAAGGATATGGTGGGTACAGACTCCCCAAGACCTGACATGGCTTGGTGTAGACACCAAAAGGACATCACAGCTGGAATGGAGTGAGTGATAAGATCTAGGCCACTCTGCTGTCTTAGTAAGAGACCACTGAGTTAAATAATATAAATGCCAGGCCCAACACTACAACATCTTGACCCAGCAGCCATTGATCTGAAAGCTTTCTATCATAGTGTGTTGTGACTTTTCCACTAGGCCGCCACTTCTGTGGTGGCATTCTCTGGGTCATTTGGAGGCTTGCTGAAGCTGTCTGTGCTCGGATTTCTTCCTTCCTCCTTCACTCTCAACAGCTGGCCCTAAATGCCCCTGGGAAAGCTCTGCCAAGATGAACTAAAAGAGAAACTCTCTCAACTGTGGGCTGGGTACAATTTCTAAGATGACAAGCCCAGATGCTTTGTTGTTTATGTCCTTTCTCCCAAGGACATCACTGGCCCAAGACCAAGGATGCCCAACCACTGCCTTCAGCCACTGCATGAGTGGAGCTGCTCATTTTGGCTATCCTTGTGACCAAGGTGGGTCACCACAGCCACATCAAGGTCAAAGTGGTGATAATGGTCAGAGATCCCAGCTAGTCACTTGGACAGGCAGAGGGGGAGGGGGGATCTTTGGAGAACCAAGCCACAGTGTAAATTAAGGTGATCAGCTCCAGGGGGGAGATCAAGGTGGGAAATGGGTGATGGCATCCATCTTTGGAAAAAGTGTGGTAAGCATCGTTGTCTCAGTCTGCAAGTAGCCACCTGTCCTGTTCTGCAAACATCAACCAAAGGCTGGTGTGTGAAATCAAGCCTGATCTGACCACTTCCAGAACCTCCAGAAGAGGCACAAACTAGTAACAAATTGTGGCTGGCTAGGACAGTTTTAATGCTTTTTTTTTTTTAAGGCTGTGGTAAGTATTTCCACATTAACACAACCAGGCAGACTTCTTGGAGGCAGACGGGATGGCAGATTTCTGGAGGGCAAAGAACAGGCCATATCTGCAATCTCAAACCCCACACCCTCCAATTCCACAAACTCAGGAGGCACCCAATAAGTACTAGTTGATGATAATGATGGCCACAGGCCTAGTTAGATTTTATTTTAATTAGACTCAGGCTATAGGCCTCATTACCCCTCATGTGGCTTTTATGTGGGATTCTCAAGAAAAAAAATCCAGGAATCCTCTATTGAAGATATTAAAGAAGATATTATTAGCAATGCTTTTGGTCTCATAGACTTTGAACAACAAACAACAGAGATTATAATTAACGTCACTGCAGCCTCTCTCCTTAAAACATACTAACAATATAGCTAATTAGCAATATGTCCTCATTTGGGGCTGGACATCTGCATATTATTATCGACAATGCTTGTTTCCTTTTTCCAGATTAAAGGAAGCCATACTGCACCCAGGCATATGGCTGGGCTCCTTCCACATTAAAACACTCTGTTTTCTTCTACCCACGATAAACACACTCGGGGTTTTATCTGCGCCGGGCATCGATTTTTGTCTGGAACACTTCCACATGTCTAAAAATAAGTTTAAGAATGCCATTGGTGGTATTTCAAAGGGAAGAGCAAACGTTTCTCTGTTTGGGGAGATAAAAGAATAAAAGTACACACTGATTATCTTTACACATGATTGGGGAGCGAGTGCCCCTGGGAAGAGAAAACCAGGAGAGAGAAGAAAATGAATTTCAGACCCTAAAATCTACCTTCTCAGGGGGCAACACTTCTTCTTAGGGCTCAGGACCGTCACTGTAGGAGTGTCAGCAGGGGGTGGTGGAGGCTTGTTCTGGAAAGAAGTGAGCAGGGGCCATGGAGAGAACCGTGCACTGTTAAATACACAGATGCAAGGTTGGCCACCTCCTGCTCTCTCTACCTGTGTGATGGAATCACTCCCCCGAAGGCAGCAGGAACACAGCAAATATCAATGGCTCTATTTTATAGCAAGGATGAAAATGCAAATTCCTGGCAGAGGGAAATGGCCAGAAATCTGGTTCAGTCTTTGCTGTGGGACCTCGCAGCCAACTCAGGGAGCTGGTGACACAGGCACACCACGTGTCAAGAATGCAGGAGCGTTGCGTCTTGGTTGGCAAGGGAGCCTTCTGCTGAAAGCCTGACTAATAGCTGAGGAATCTCCTATTATAGTGGCAGAATGTATCATAAGAATGTTTATTTTAGGGCTTGGGAATGACCCTGCTTATGATCTCAGTCAACACTTTAGAAGAAATGAAGAATGGTCAACTCCTTGCATGTGGTCAGGGAGCTGGCTCCACAGGGGAAGGGGCCACGAGTGTGGGCCACCCGCCCCTTTGCTTCTTTCTTAATTGAAGGCTCTTGGGGCTGACTGACAAGATGGCAGTCAACACCCCCTGGCTCGCCTGGGATACTTCTGTAAACAGCTTTGATCTTAAAAATGTGAGGATTATTGGTGATTTTTCAAGTTGTGCTTTCTTCACTGCTGGCAAAGAAAACAGAGTGGGAAGCCTCCAGGACCCATTTCCTTATGTCCTGTGAGGCTCAAGAATGAACAGAAAAGAAACATGAACTAGTCTTTCAAGTCTAAGAAAACATGTAAGAAGTAGAATACAAGGGTGGAAAGCCAAATTGGCCAAAGAAAACGTACTCATCATCTAAAACATCTTTGTAAATGTAAGAGGATGAAAAAAGTTGTATTTTCCAGAACTCTTCTCAGGGGAAATGGAGAGCTTGCCTAGAAGGAACACTTTAATAGATCTCTTGGGGTGTGAGACAAACCCTCCTCAAGAGGTGCTAAGGGAGGGCTTTGTCTGCGGAGGGGGGTATCTGAGTTTGAGGGCAGGGCTGACGTCCTCTGGGCTATAAAGGACAGGGTGGCCACCAGGGGGCTTTGGTTCCTGCTCCTCAGCCATGTAGAGCTCATCTCCTAAATCAAACTGTAAGCAAACATTAGAACTATGGGTTATTGAAGATTTTTCAAGTTGCGTTTTCTCCATGTCTGGCAAAGAAAATAGAGTGGTAATTATCTGGGACTCGTTTTCCAGCACTCAATTCGACGAGGCACCAAATTATTAGCATGTCTAAACGTCCCAACTATCTAAGTCCTCCCTTGATCTGAGGGGAGTGTGTGGAACAGGACAAGCAGGCCCAGGAAGTTAACAGCTCCTGCAGTGATTCCACATCTCCACACATGAAATGGGGGCACCCAAGGCCTCAGTCAAGGCTGGTGTTCTGCTGTTGGAAGGCAGAACTTGGAAGGCAAGCCGAAGAGCATGAGATGGCAAAGTTCAGAGGTTGACCTGGGGTGGGGTGGCCCTGGGGAACCTTGTCCAGCTTATTATTTCAATTTTCTCTCAACACCCCAAATCAAGACCCCTCACTCAAACCTATCACAAATCTCTCTGCTCTGGTACCTCTAAAATAGGTTTTAAAGCGAACTGGACCTTAACCTTGGAATCCTGGAAAAGGGCTCATGGTACTATGAAAGGGGCCTGGGCCAGGAGATATGTGGCCTGTGTCCACAACCCAGCATTGCCCTTACCTAGCTTTTTAAAATTTATTTTTTAATCCTTACCCGAGGATATTTTCCCATTTACCTTCATATACTGTGGGAGGGAAGGAGGGAGGGAGGAAGAGAAAGAGAGAGATAAACATTGCTGTGAGAGACACATCGATTCGTTGCCTCCTGCACAACCCCAACCAGGGCCAGGGACGAACCACAACTGAAGTACATGCCCTTGACTGGAATCACACCTGTGACTCTTTGGTCTGTAGGCTGACGCTCCAAACACGGAGCCAAACTGGCTAGGGCACCCTTACCTAGTTTTGTAAGCTTAGGTACGTTATTACACCTTTGCACCGATAGTAATTTGCAAAAGTGTCCACAAATCTGTCTCTAAGTGTCCATGCCTTGTGTAATTGCTTCCCACACTGTCTCTGAGCTTGGCCACGTGACTTACTTTGGCCAACAGACAACAGTCAGTACAGACAAGTGCTTGTTCTTTGGGGCTGGCCTATTTTTGTTGATCTTTGGAATCCTGAGACTACAGAGTGAAAAGGCCTGAGCTAGTCTACTGGGTGATGAGAGACATGTGAAATAAAGACAATCTATCCCAGACCAACCAACCAGTCAATGACCAGTCACTCGAATGGAGACCATCCTAGACCATCCTCGACCATCCAGCTCCAGCGGAGCCAACCCAGACTAGAAAAGCCAACCAGCTGACCCGAAGAATCATGAGGAATATTTTTGTGGTTTTAAGCTAATGAATTCAGAGTGGTTTGTTACATAGCAAAAGCTAACTGATACAGGACCTCAGTTATTTCTCCTGTAAAATGGGCATGGTGAGGAAGAATGGGAACTGCAGAGAACCTCTCAATCCACCTAGTTCTAACATCCTAGGAATAATATCCACTAGAGATACTTGTTCTGGAGAAATTATTTTCCAACAATTAAAAAAAAGCTTATCCCAAATACTGAAAACATCAAATTGAGGATGGTGAAATTAAACAAAACCTGATAGTTCAAAATGCATAAAGTGTAACGACTGTCTTCAATGACCAGAACACCTTCTCCTTTCTCCTATCCTTCCACCTGCTAACTCCAAGCTGGGTAGAGTCTGTTGGTCCTCCCCATCTCCCCTCAACACACACTGCTTCTGTCACTTATAAGTGCTGCTTTGTTCACAGTACACTGACAGCTTTTCAAACATTCTGAGTGGAGCCTTAACAGTTCTCCCTTATACTTTCATGAGACACCTGTGCAGCCCTGTGGGCCGCCAGAAACTAGTAATGCTCATTTATTAGGGAACCCTACTGATACCATGAAGCAATTATAGAGCTATCATAGACCGACTTCGGCTGGAAGTGAAGAGAAAGCTGTAGCCACCAGGACTGGCTCCCTTTCCCATCTGCCTGTACAGATTGTTCTTATTTGGACTGCTGTTCTGTTCTCTCCATGGAAACTGTTTGATCTCTGCTTGAAAAGCTGGCAGCCGATGCAACTGTGGGCCCTTGACTTAGCTTGGCTAACCTTTCTTTACAAATGGTTGGGGTGCTTGGTCTAGTCGGGGATTCACTCAACAAACACTTACTGGGTGTCCACTGTGCCAGGTGCTCTGCTGGGATGAGACAGTTCAATAGCGCACAACTTCTTAAGACAAACTCTCCAGAACTTGAACATAAAGTAAAAGGACGATGGCAGGTTTATCAGTTCATCCTGGGGCCTGTCCAAGATTCTTTAATTCTCTAGGAGAACGTACGTACCTTTGTTTCACTTATCATTTACTATTGATTAGTGCCCAGACTAAAAGTTACAAGCTCACTTGTGGATTTTCATCCTGCAGAAATACAAATGCTTTTGTCCAGTTGGAACAATAATTTATTAAACGTTCTCATCAAAAGGAAAAAATTACAACTATGTGAGTTGATGGATGCTAACTAAATTTATTGTGGTCATCACTTCACAATAAATACATATATTAAATCATTATGTTGTGTACCTTAAACTTATATGAAGTTATATGTCAATTACATAAAACTAGAAAGCAAAAGAAGCAATAGCTCAAAGCTTACTGTCTTACTGCCAATAGGACATTAACCAGTTTGTTTCCTGCTTGCAAACTTAGTTCCTCATGATTTTCCCAACTAATTTTATAAATATCCATGCCTCAAATGCTCTTAACTGGCATTAGCATCTTCCTAGCCCCCTCATTAATTAGTCAAATAAATCTTTGACATGTATTCATTTTATATTTGCATGAGGCATGTTTTTAAACATTATAAAATCCTATTTGGAAAGGCTTTTGTCTTCAAGGACTTCAGCCTCCATTGGGGAAGTTAGGAAATGCTCACACACCTATAAAATGAAAGGTAGAGAGTGGGAAATTCTTTAGCAGTGGACGTTTTCAATGTAGGGAAGTAAAATCATGCAGACTCCTAATTATGATTCCATAGCTCACCATGTACTGACTCTTTAATGTCATCATAATAGGTTCTTTCTTTTTCTCTAAAGGACCCCTGTCTGGATACCAGTTCAGTGCACTAACAAGCTGAAACAAGTATGGAGAGGCATGGTTTGTGAGTGGGACTTCCCTTGGCGGTCTCCTTCTGGAGGTGCCCTGAGGGGAGGACAGGAGCCCAGTGCCAGGTGTCAGAGGGCACTCACCCTACTTTCAGCCATCTTATTACCTCCTTGTCCCCACACAGTTTCCTACTCTGACCCTAGAGAAACAAAGCACCCCTCCAGTTTTGTTCTCAGTAAAAAGAATTCCCCCATTAGAGCTCATCCTCCCTGGGGTTAACGGCTGAGGTTCAAGAAGAGGAAACAGCACGCTCCACAGTGGCTTTCCTTCAGGAGGTGACACGAAGGGGTGTGACAGAGAACGTGTGTACACCTTTACACTCTTCCCCAGCATAAGCATCATGGTACTGGGGGGACCAGTCTGAATCTGGGCAGGAAGTGGGTGCCACTGAGGTACTGGGTGAGTGAGGAGAGCTTAATAAAGGAACAATTTACAGATGTCTGGGCAAAGAGGTTTCAGTACCCAGGGCCAGGAAAGCCAGGGAGATCTTAGCCCCCTCCTGGCATGAAGAGGCAAGGAAAGAGAGAGGTTACCATTGCCCAAAGTGGGAGAGGTATATGTGTGTGTGTGGGGGGCATAGGGGTTTAAGAAATACTGCGACCTGCCTCTCCTCTTCCTCTCATCTCCTGCCATGTTTACCACTGGTCAAATCCAATCAGAAGCCCAAGAGCCAGGAATCCTGTTGGTGCAATATATGCAAATCATGCACCTGAGGCATACATTAGGATGAGGAAGGACAAACACTGCATCTAGACAGATACACAGAAGATACAGGGCACACAGGACATGTCTGGGGGGAACCAGTGTTACCCACGCCAGGCGCTGGACAATAAATCTCATTGTCACGTCGTCCATTTGAGGGGACGTGAGCACCCCGTTCCAGGGTTGAGGAGATAGAGGCTAGTAAGGAGGTGCCATCGCCCTGTCCCTCCACCGCCCTGCTGCCGTCATTTCTCAGTGGAGGTGTTGTTTAGAGTAGGAGAGTCTGCAGCTGCCTTGACGTCCCCATCCTGCCCCCCTTCGGCCCTGTCCAGGGGTAATGGTTCCAAGGACAGTAACTCAAGAACACTGGCCTGAAGTGTATCGCTGACTGAATCCTCAACTCTGCTCCCCTACTTTGTTTAGGGAGGAGTCCTGGCCTCATTTTCTTAGGAAAACTACTAGCCCAGTGTTTCTTGACTTGTGTAGACTGACAACTTCCCAGGGTCAGTTAGGTCTGGCCAACAAAAAAACACTGATATAACAAGCACGAAATAAAATGGACAGTGACTGATTCATGAAGGAAGAAACAGGAATAAAACAGCACATACGTAGTACTTCAGGTGAACATTATGGGAGTTACTCGGTGGCCCAGATGAGGCCAGGCTCCAAACGGACAAACATGTATTGCTTTAGGTATTCGCATCTGGGGTCATCACATTCTTCCTCAGACCTGCTAAACATTTGAGGTGAACTCTAAAATGACAGGGGCCCAAACGGCCATCCACAGTAGAATGTACAAGTAAAATGTATACAAGAAATGGTCACAGAATGAAACATAATCGATTGATTTCACAAACATAATGTTGCAAAAAGGAAATCAGATACGAACAAAAAAAACCTATGATTCTTTTTATATTAAGTTCAAAAGCAGGCAAAACTAACCAATGCTGTTAGACGTCAGGACAGTAGTGACTCTCAGGGACTAGAAGGGAGCCCTTGTGGGGGCGGGGGCTTCTGGGGTACTGGCCATGTTTGGTTTCTTGATTTAAGGTTTGTTCACTCTGAAAATTCATGTATGACCTGTGCTTGCTCTGTATGCATGTTACTTACATACAGAACTTACATAACCACCAAACACACCCAAGAAAATGGAAAGAGATGGAGAGAAATGACAATTGGCAAGGTCACAGAGATTTCTTAAAGACACCGAGCTTCTCTGTTACTGCTATTTTCTGAACAATAAAGGATGCAAGGAAATACAGCACTTGAAAGAAGAGGGACTCCACCTTTGCACACTATTTCCCTGTGGCTCAGTTTTCTCATCTACAAAATGGGGAGCATCTCTGTGGCAACAATCACTTCTTTTCTACCCTTTGGTATTTCCTTCTCTCAATTAGCCTTTCCTATATTGTTATTATTCCCTATTCCTCCCCCATCCCAGAACCTAAAACCCAATCTTTTTATTTTTTATTTTTTCTTCAGGAGAGGACCAGGCCACTGAGAGCACTTGGGGCCAGGTGATGGGGTGAGCAGTGGGTGGTCCATTTCCCTGGCATCTGGGATGGCAGGCCACTCTCTCCCTATTAATTATTGAGCACACATATCTAACCTCTTTTCCTGTTTTTCAAAACTCCCTCTCATTCTTCATACCCCATTTATCCTGAACAGATAACGAAAATGCAGGACACACACACAATGGGAGATTTATGAGAAAGGAGGATACCTTGCCATTTGTGACAACATGGATAGACCTAGGGCACATTTGGCCGAGTGAGGTAAGTCAGAGAAAGATAAATATTGTATGATATCACTTATATGCGGAATTTAAAAAAAAAAAACTTGTTAAAACAGAATAAAATGGTGGGGTGGGGAGGAGACTGATGTTATTCTAGTATCTTGAATATTTTCCACCTCAGGCCCAGCTGCTGTCTTCCCTAGTCATAACCATACCTCCACTCCACCATCCTTTTACGGGTCATCTCTGTGCTAGTCTCGTCCAAACACTCTTCATGCGTCATCTCAAGCAATGCCTCCCAAAGCTCCCCATCTGATGGGCAGAATTATTATCACACCCCAACAGATGAGAAAACTGAAGCTGAGAATGTTACCAAAGTTGCCCAGCTCACAAAGGGTCCAGCTGGGGCTTACCACGCCTGTGAAGTCTGGCCGATTGGCAGGAGCTGAAGGCATCAATGCTGGACCAGTGGACAGAGAAGGCAGCCTGTGTTGGCTGAAGCCATGGAAAAGAATGTCAGTACCTCTTCCAAACACCCCTGTGTAAAGAGAGTGGTCAGGATGCAGAGAAAGGACCCAGAAAGCTACCAATGAAAGAGGCCCACCTTAGGGAGGGAGGAGTGGTCAGTGCTTCAGTCTTTTGAGTTTAAAAGCCATTTTCATTTCCACCATCTCCTATTATAATATAGCTGGTCCTGGGAATAGTCACAACCCAATCCGCATGGCAGGAGCAGGGCACAAGGTGGTTCTGGGATTCGACCCTCTACTTTTGTAGAATATGATGCAGAGGAGAAGAGAGGGTATCTGGCCTGGGCCCAGAATGCAGGGCCTGCCTCCCAGCCTGGTGTTCTTACTATTGAACTGGCTACTTTGGTGGCACTGCCCTTCGTGGTTTTCCACAACTGAATCACAAAAGTTAGTTTTTTCCTTTATAGTTGCAGTTTTACCAAAAAATCTGGACCTGGCTAAATGTCCTTTGAATGAATGGGTGAATAAATAGGATTTCAAAGGCCGATAGGTGTGGGCACAACTGACCCCCTGTGGTTTCACTCAGGGCTGCCATGTACATTGCATAACCTGTGTATGGCACAAAGGAGTCTGGTGAGGGGGCGTGGAGGCTGAAATTCAGACTGGAGGAAGGGCTGCTGTCTGCCCAGAGGAGTGTCTAAAGATGTCCTAATATCACACCTCTTTCTGCCTCCTTTACTTTCCTCCCTTTATTAGCATAGAAAACTCCTATGCATCCTTTAAAACCTTGTTTAGATATTGTCATATTTCAGCTTACTTGGTATTACTTCTGTACCTTATAATACTTCTTTTATTCTATTTATATACATTATTAGATGTTTATTCGTTTTTGTCCAGTTTCTGGCTAATAAAGGCACACAAAAGGTAATTTAACTATAAACTCAACAGCACAAAGAGGTAAATTAGATTAGCCACATTAACTTTTTCGAGTAAATGCATATTTGCTAACAACAAAAAGAGTATTTTGTCCATGTCTGAAATTCCTCAGCTATCATCCCAGTGTAGGCTACCATCATCACTGCCCTTCAAGTCCAGCCTGATTATCACTGCTGGGGGGAGGACTCCTCTGACCGTCCTCTATGAACAGTGTCCCTGCTCCCTGAACAGCTTCCCTCCATCACTCTGCTCTATTTATGGGCTTTCTTTTCTTTGTTGTCACCAAGATGTCAGCTCCTTGGAGCACGGATTCTGTCTGTTCTGTCACTTCTGTATCCTTGGCTCTTAGCCCAGAGCCTGGCACATAGTAGTCACTAAATGAATGAATAGATGAGTGAATAAATGGACAAGCGGGATTTCAAAGACCAATGGGCAAGTGTACCCTACATCTCGGGAACCACATTTGAGTCCCAGGATGTGGGAGAATGAGGGGAAGGTCTTCCAGAGGTGGAGAAAAGTCTCTCTGGCTTAATTTCTGGCTTGATCTCCACTTGTATGCTGACCCCAGATCCTGGCACAACATAATCCATGGCACCTTGATGTCATGAGTAGTGCCTGGCTCTTCCCTTTGTCCAGGAGGAGAATGGAGAGACTGCTTTGGAGGTAATAATGATGACAGCCACCTATGCATGACCAATTCACCATTTAATGGTCAGCAAGTAAATCCAGGAGCAGCCCTGGTGGACACCATGGGACAGCAGGGATTTGAAGCAGGGACAGAAAAGAGACTCAGAAGGAGCTGGGGTATAGGGCCCAGGTATTTTGCTCTTTTGAATTCAATTCTGATACTGAACATTTTCAGAATCTGCTTGCTTCTCTTCAATGTCAAATAAGAATTCAAAGACATACCTCTCTATATACATATTTATTTATATATACACACATTTATAAGTATGTGTACACAAGTGTATATAAATATATATTTGCGCATTATAAAATGTATACACAAGTATGTATTTACAAGTATATATGTATATAAATATACATACATATTTATATATACACATATGGATGTGTGTTTTAACTTTGATTTCAGTTTTAATTTTTAATTTTAAGATCTCCTAAGTGTCCCCTTTTTCCTAAACAAGCTGATAATGATGCTCAGTTATCACTTTAACCTAGTTCTCAAAGTGTGGTCCCCAGACCAGCAGCATCAGCGTCACCTGGGCACCTGTTAAAGTGCGGATTCTCAGGCCCTGTGCAGAATCAGAGCCTATGGGGGTTAAACCCAGCAGCCTGTGGTTTCACCAGCCCTCTCAGTGATTCTGATGGGGGCTAACATCTGAGCACCTCAGCTCTAACCAGAAGAAGACTCGTGGCTGAGGGGCAGCTAAGAAGCTATTATTCTGAGGGTTACTTTAGCAAAGGGAAAGAGTTCCAGGAAATGGTTGTGTACTTTTGCCTTGGGGAAATGTAATCAGGTAAATAGCAAATGAGCCCCAAAGCATCCAGTCCTGCCTGGGGAGTTGCTCACTCCTCAGGGACCCCCACAATGAGGACATGGGAAGGGAAGGACAGAGCTCCTCACCTCCAGGGCCCCTGGGTGAAGGAAGGTGCCGCTGAGTCAGATAACATTAGAGATAACACATGAGGAGAAAAGATAAAAACCTAAAGCTGGAGGGTGAACTAGAAGACTTCCTGCTTCTCCCAGCATCAATATATTCTAGCCTCATCACACCTGCTTAGGTGGCAAGTGTACCAAATGGGGTAGCAAAGGGTTTCTAACTGATTGCTCCCTCATCCTGTCTGTCTCTGAAAAAGCCATGCAGGTCCATGGAGAAGGACAGGCTTGGGTCCTGATTGGCTGCTGGACAAACTTTTCTAGCACAGAGGATTGGCAGAAGATTGAGCAAGGCCTCAGAGAGAGGATCTCCATATCCATCAGTATATGAGAGAAGTGGGCAGAAAGATGGTAGGAGGCAGAGGAGAGAGTTGAACCAAGAGTTTCCTTCAGGTGCCCCCCCCAATGCCAAGTGACTATTCCTGTGGTTTGAAGACAGCTCCTCTTTAAACCTGAAATCTCCCAGGTGCCCCCAAAGCCCCCACCAAACACAGCAAATCCATCCGCAAGGATAACTGTCAAGCTGTCCTGCATCTAACTTGCAGTTTTCGAGGAGATTAAAACAATGACTCATGTATGAAGTTGAAGAAGTAAACTTGATTTGTTCCCAGCATATACACAGCAGTCACCATCCAAATCAAATGTCCAACATGCCTACTCCAAAGGAAAAACACCCTGACCACATTCATTTTCCAACTCCTCCGCACACTTGCTCCTTATTCGTCCAGGGAGATGGGCATACAGCAGCCTGATGGATGCATTCACACCTATGAAGGCTCTGTAGACAGGGTCAACTGTTGCCAGGAACTCAACTCAAGAAAATGCCCTCTTCAAACAAGCCACACAGGCCAGGACTGGGAGGGCTCATGTACCAACCAGAGCTTAGCTCTCTCCAGCAAATTTACACCTCGTTCTGTGAAAATGTCACTTGTGTGCTTGCTAGAACTTTCCCATTCACTTTCCCATTTCTCATGTCTGCTGATAGAAAGACTGGTTTTCAATAGAGCCCAACCCGTTTTTAACCAAAGCCCTGGCGTTCAGTCACTTAGAGCTCCCAATGGACACCTTCCCCAGTGGTCTACAGGAAAGGCACAGAGACGCAGAAAGCTCTCCAACATGCCATGCTATACAAACACGAGTGGCTTCTTTCAAAATCCTGACTTCTGAAAGCAGGCCTGAGAAGGCCAGAAGATAGTTTATCACAAGGAGATTTGCTCTCCCTCTGACTAAAGTGTTTCTTGCTTTTCAAAAGAGAAAGAAAAGCGCCTTAAGATCCCTCCCTCCCGCATGCCACTGCTGGTTCCCTCACTCCCCTTGTGCCTCACTTATCTCATGCCAGATCATGATCTCAGGCCTCGAGCCCATGAACAGAAGATCCCGTTCCCCGGAATTCCTCCCCCCTCCGCCAAGGGAATGTCTCCGTTCCAGGTCTTGAACAAAGATTCCACGACGCGTGTTTGATCTCTTCACGCTCCATTTTCATTAGTCCTTCACACTCTCCATCACTTGGAAAAATACAAACAGCATGGTTCAGTTTTAAGGTTAAGAACTGACAGTCTCCATAAACAATTTTACAATCAAAGCTGACT
This sequence comes from Tadarida brasiliensis, assembly GCA_030848825.1. Classification (NCBI taxonomy): domain Eukaryota; kingdom Metazoa; phylum Chordata; class Mammalia; order Chiroptera; family Molossidae; genus Tadarida; species Tadarida brasiliensis. The sequence goes on along the minus strand of CM061261.1, from coordinate 34,697,784 downwards.
TATCCACTGCCAGAATTCGGTGTCTGTAGGAGAGGGGTGAGGTGGGATGGAGGCAAGGAGAGGGAAGTGGAAAACTTCAGCATCGGAATAAGCGAACAAGTGCTGTGCCTTCAGCTGCTGAGTGAAGGACGCCCCACGGCGTTGCTGGCAAAGGACTGGGTTGATCCACCTCCAGATAATTGAAGTTCAGCCGTCCCCCCTTATCCATGGGGGATATGTTCCAAGACACTTAGTGGATGCCTGAAACTGCAGATAGTACCAGACCTTAGATTTACCATATTTTTCTTATCTACACATACTTATGATAAAGTTTAATTTATAAATTAGGCAGAGTAAGGGATTATAACAACCAATAAAAAAATAAGACAATCATAACAATATACTGTAAGCAAAACTGCGAACGTGCGCTCTCTTTCAAAACACCTTATTGTCCTCCACGTACAGCTTGGACGTGCTGAACAAAGGGATGATTCACGTCCCGGGTGGGACCAAGTGAGATTTCATCACGCTACTCAGAACGGCACTCAATTTGAAACATATGAATTGTTTATTCCTCGAATTTTCCATTTGATATTTTCAGACCATGATTGACTGCAGGTAACTGAAACTGCAAAACTGGAAACTGGGAATAAAGGGGGTGGGAGTTCTGTACCACAGAGAAGGGCAGGGAAACCCAAGGAGCAGAGTAGCTCAGGTACACATTCCTAACTTATGGAAAATACAAAGCCATCAACAGTCCTGAGTTATGAGATTGCCAGGTCATAAATATTAAAAGTGGTCTGTGAAGAGGTTAGAAAATCATTCTCAGGATGTTTTAAGTAGAGAAAAGCAGAGGGTAAAATAGATGGGGGCAGAGAAGACCTAGAACTTCAGCCACACTCCACCCTACATCGCCCCAAATATTTACAAGCTGAAATCATCTAATTAGCTGGAATTCATATTGATGGTGTGTGGGCAGATGAGCTTTAGAACCTTTATTCATTTCTTCATCCAACATATAATTAAAGAGAGCCAATTACTCCATTCCAAGAGCTGGGAATACAATGGTGGGGCGACGGGTACAGTCTCTGCCCTCATGGAGTTGAAAGCCTTCAGCAGAGGTTCCCAAACTTTGTTGCCCCTTCTGATGCCCAGCTCACACCCCAAACCATTCAGTCATGGTGTCTGGGGTGGGATTCAGGCACCATCCTTTCAAAGATCCTGAAAGGATTCCCAAGTGCAGCAAAGTTTAGGAACCACTTGGGATTCCTAACTGTGTTCCAAGATTGGTCCGATCAATGAGTACCAAAGTCTTGTCCATGGCTCACCTTGGCGGCTCCTGCTCTGCTTTCTGAAACTCTGTGTGCTGACAAGGTCTTCATCCAATGTCCTCAGTATAAGTGCAAAATTTTCTGTAAGCTTAATCCACTCTGAGCTCTTCTGAGAGCATTTCTGAACTCAAAGTACTAGTTACATATTCAAATGCTCATAGGATGACCTCCTTAATCCAAAACCTAAATCAGGACACATTACCTAGCACCTAATCTGATCATTGTATAAAATATTAGAGCCTCAGGCCATCCCAGAAACCCCAAGCCTCCTGGCTGCCATATCTATAAGGTCCCAGCAGGTTTAAATCACCTGATTCCCTTGTTAAGGTGGAAAAAAAGAACTTGCTCGATAAACCTTTTCCCTCTGTGGTCTTTGAGCTTTTATATCCCGTTCTCCTTCAAGTGATCAATGGAAATTCATTATAGACTTTCTTGGACCTACTCCTGGATTTTCATCAATTTATAAAGGAAACATTACATTAAGTCTTTCTCTGGAAGGCCCCACGAATTTTCAAAAGTGAGAATAAAAGAAAAGAGAATGAAAAAAGGAGTCTGCTTTGATGTTGCAATGAACACACTAGGGAAAAAAAAAGTACAAAACCCCAAAATGATGGATCCTGAGAAAAATGTTGATGGAGAAGTACTTCCCCCTGTTTCCCATTGTGCGTTCTTAAGGGTGAAGTGGTCCCCACTCAAACCACCAGAGCCTGCCAGTTGGCCAACCCAGCGGCATTCCACTACAGAGATTAAAACCAACTTTATGATTGTGGTGCAAATAATAAAGAGCCTGGCAGGGTCTCCTTCCAAAATGAAAGCTCATTTATTTTCTGAGGTGTATAATTTGGTTGTAAATGTTTCCTTTGGGCCAAAACATCCCAGATTGTGTTTTTGCCTGGAACACATCACGCTTTGCTGGAGAAGAATGGACTCCGTGTGGTCCCGCCGTGTCCGTCCACTCAGGGCACGAGGGGTTCAAGTTGGCCCTGCTCTTGTTTCATGTCTGGCGGCAGTGGCCTGCTGGGCAGAACCAGAGATGGGGAGGCAGGAGGCGCTGGGCCTGGACTGGCTGCACCAACACCTAAGTCCTGGTCCATCCATGAAACAGCCAGGCTCACCGCTGGCCCTCGCTCACACCTGTTTCAGTACCTTTGGGTGCTGACAAGAGCAGAAGAGCATGGGGAGCCCTGTTCCCTGCGAAACCTGGCTTTTCTTCCAGGTCTTTGTGTCTTTATTTTATTTATCTTAGCAAAAATCATCCTAAAAAATCCACCCGGCAATGACTAATATTTGGATAAAGGCGAAGCCAGATTCTTTCCAGGGCTCGTGGGCTGACCACATGTGCTTGGGGCCAGAATGTGGCCCATCGTGTTTAGCCAATCTCACCCAAATATAAACAGCTTTTCCTCCTATACAAGCAGCTTAAAAAATAACAGCCCTTTCTACCATTTTCATGTTTATCTACTCTCTTCCTTACATCATATGCTTTTATCCTGCTTTCCATTTGCATCTCCACATTAAATCCAAAGCCAGTGCTATGCGTTCTAGATAAAAATATACTTATTCCACGTTTCCCCTGCCCCAAACAAGAGGTAATGCAGCAACACCTGATGAGATCAAGAGGGTGACATCGACTCATCCGGGGGCATCCCTTGATAATATCCGAAGCTGTTATTCTAACACTGAGATTGGGGTGAAGGAGGGGGAAAATGTGGACTGAAAGGGGAAACAAAGTCAGTGCAGTTAACCTGGTGAACATGAGAAGAACACCAGTGGAAATCAGTGTTATGGGACCCGGCTCAAGAGGTGAAGTTCAATGGTCTCCTGTATTAAGAAGTTACCTGACGGAAATGATGGACAGTGCTTTCACTAAACCTGAGAGCCTCCCGAGATTGATCTTGAAGCAGCATGTCAGGCAAGATGTTATATAAAAAATACCTTCCTATGGAATATAGCTATGTCATTACTAAGATGACGGTTCACCAACTTGTCACATTTCTATCACATTTTCCAGTTGGTCATGGCCCCACCAAGTCAGTTCACACACCAGCTATGCAGTTCACACTCAGCTCTTTGGATAATCACTGGCTGCTGATTTTCAGACCCCTAATTCAAGGGGACCAATAAGAAATGTTCTTAAAGGAGAACCGAGTGAAGAAACGCTAGAGCATAAAGGTTTATGACAAGTCATGCACAAAGAAACATACTAAAATGAGTCAGGCAGCCACAGCCTCTGTCTCCTAGTAACCCAGTGGTTGTAGCTAATTCCTTCAGCACTTGGGCTGCTGCCGTCACCCACATAACCCACCTGGAACTTGGAAAGTCGGGTTTACACAGTGTTTGGAAACCACAATACTGACACATGATGAACTAGTCACAGAGGAAATTCAGACTTTCCTCAGTATCAGATCCACAAAAGCGAGGGATTCAGACCACACCTGTTGCATGAATGTCACTTTTGCACCGTGGTTAGAGGATTTTATTCTAGGACACACATATCATTCTGAGATAAAAGAGAAACCAGGATCCCGAGTTCTTTTTGAAAATCATAATTCTTTCCTACTTCACTACCTTATGTCAATTCATCTGAGCCTTGGGGCTGTAAGTCACTTCCTGTTGTGGTCAAGTTTCATCTCCTTTATGAAGCTTTCAATGCCTTTCACAGTTCCCAGGTGCAAACATGACTTGGCTGAAAGTCGTTTTGAATCTAGAATACTACATACAGAGGTCTGGACAGTGGGTTTTGAGAAATAATTATCCCTTCGCCTAAGTCTCCCTTTAAGTTGCACACACACACACACACACACACACACACGCACACACACCACTTTCCTGACAGAAATGCCTGTGGTTCTAACCACGGCATCTGGCAAAGGTGCTGTGGGTCACTAGAACCCTCTTGACCTGTGGAGGCCACAAACTGCATGATAACTTCATCACATGGTCAGAAGCAAATCAGAGGACAGCAAGAGACACACAAGGTGACAATTCAAAACATGCTTCCTGTAGCTGCCTTTTTGGGTAAGTTAAAAAGTTTAAGTCACAGAGTAATAAGAACTTGCAGACCCAGGCCCTTCTCCTGTCTCTGATGCTTATTTATTTATTTATTTATTTATTTATTTATTTATTTATTTAAAAAACTCTATTATAGTCCCTCCGTTGCCTTAGAATGGTAAACCAAAATAAAAAAAGAAGCAATTAAATAAAAATAAATCAAAGAGTAGGAACATTATTACATGCAAGTGTTGGTGAATGATTGAATCATGTCATTAAAAATCAGGTGGTTTATACTGAAGAGAAAAAATATACAGATGAATGGAGAAGCCCAAACTAGTCACTTGCTTCTTAGAGGCCAGGGTTTTGGGAGATTGAACAACACCTTGGAACTTGGGAATTTAATCAGGGCTCTGCTGTTGTCTGTCGTCAATAAGTGGTAAACTTTCTGGGTCTCAGTTTCTTCATCTATAAAATGAGAAAAACAGTATCTTCTCCGTCTCCCCAAATGTGCTTGACTATTGAACGCGTGCTATATGCAAGGGTTACCGCTCATGCCATGGAGTACGAAGAGAAGCAAGCTACTATTCCTGCTTCCGAGTCCCTCACTCTGTTTTGGCAGGCAGAGTGGGCAGTAGGGATGTTTGTACCCCCAGAGAGTGCAATCATCCTTTAATGGATGTGCAATGCTAGGAGCGTTTAGATATGGCCCACATCCACCTTGACAGTTCATAGAAAAGCTTTTGTGGCTGGTCCAGGATCTTTGCAGCTGGAAAGGAGAGGGAGGCAGTATTAGCCAAGGGAATGGCCTGAGCAGAGAGAAAAAATATCACAAGGGCACAAGACTAGTGACAGCCTCGTTTGGCTGCAAAGACTTATAAAGCAAAGGGCAAGAAAAGTTGATTAATTCCAGGTATGCAGTTCCTCAATACCTGTTTTGAGGCAATGAATGAGGGAACCATTGGAAGAGCTGGAGCAGGAAAGGGCAAACATTTTTAAGAAGATGACTGTGAGTATTATATTTTGAATGGGCATGAGGAGAGAGAAATTAGAATTGAAATTAACAAGATCTGTGAAAGTACGGACCCAGGTCCTTACAGCAGACAGTGAAGGGGAACTCCACCACTGAAGCAAACAGGATTGGTCAGGCACCTGCGTATGTGTGGAGGGGAGTATGGAAGCAGCTTCTGCAAGGCCCTCAATGGTCCCATTTCCTGGAATTCACTCTTGTGCCATCCCCTTCCTTTAAGAGTGGGATGAAGCAAGTAACTTGGTTTTAACAAATAGGGGATGGCAAAAGTGATGGATGTCACTGAGATTAGGTTACAAAAGACCATGGATTTTGTCACTCACACTCTCTTTTGGCCTTACTCCTTTGTTTGCTCTGCGGACGCCAGTTGCTACACATGAGCTGCACCATGGAGAGGCCTCCATGCGAGGAGCTTTGGGTGCCTCTGGCTAACAGCTCTTGAGAAACTGAATCTTAATAACGAAGTGAATGAACCCGGAAGCCAATCCTCTTCCAGCCACACCTTGAGATGACTGCAGTCCTGTCTGTTAAACTCAACTGCAGCCTGTGAGAGACCCTGAACCACAGGTGACCAACTAAGCTATGCCCGAATTCCTGACCCACAGGAATTCTGAGATAATAAATGTCTGTTTTTTAAGCCACTAAATTTTGGAACCAGAGATATCTCATACAGGGAGGAGGCACTTCACTGACATGGAGGTAGGGACAAATGCTCTTTGAGATTAAAATCCCAGATTCACGGCCCAAAGTTGTACATACACTGTTCTCTAGGCTTTGTTGATATTAGAAACTTTTTATAAAAAGAAACCTCTCTATCACCTCTTTCTTTCACTGTTTCCTACAGCTGATTAATAAAACATGACTTGATTTTCAATTTCAAGCGACTCAGGGGGGCATTCCAATAGAAAATCTGGCAGGAAATTAATGCCATCCACACCAGGCAAGGCAGATGCTTCTTAATCTGACACTTGGGTAAAACACACCTTTGCTTTTTGTACATCTTACCCTCCTTTGATTTTGCATCAGTAGTTTGTTTTGAGGAGCCTGGGAAGGGGGAAATATTCTCTTAATATAAAATGAGTCATCCGCCCGGCCGGTGTGGCTCAGTGGTTGAGCGTCGACCCATGCACCAAGAGGTCACCGGTTCAATTCCCCGTCAGGGCACATGCCCAGGTTGTGGGCCAGATCCCCAGTGGGGGGTATGCAGGAGGCGGCCAATTGATGTTCTCTCTCATCGATATTTCCCCCTCTCTCTCCCTCTCCCTTCCTCTCTCTCTAAAGTAAATAAATAAAGTAAAATGAGTCATCCTGTGAATGCATTGACACCACCAAAATACTTGAATAATAGTTAACAAAAGAGTTGGCCAGGGATTTTTAAGAAACTGCATTATCTCTTTACTTATGCTTAAATTATGGTGGTATCTGGCAAAGCTAATATCATGTCTGTGAACTGTGGAATAAATCTCCATGCTAAACCTTTGGAACTTGTTTTTCTATGAAATGTGATTACTTGTCTTTAAATTCTTTTCACCAATCTTGCTGTGAGAAAAATTACAAAACTGCCTTACCACATAACCTGTAGGACTTTAAGGGCATATAATGTCCGAGTAAGTAATCACATTATGTCTTTATTAGCTAAGGCTGTATTTGTTTGTTTTTTATATGACATCTTCCACAGCAGTGGGAAACAAAGCCTCTGTACTTGAGCTGGACACCTTGGTGAGACTCGCGGTCATCTTAGTGGTGAGAGATGGCCACCTGCAAACCAGTAAGAAATGAACTGTTCTGAAGCCAGCCTCCAGCTCATGGAGACTTTTCATTCAGTCTTTGAAAGTGCAAGCAGATCTCTGCATTTAGTCCAAGATTGAGGCAAATTTGCAAAGTACACTGTTTGGGTTGTCCACAGTGTTACCTTTCTAAACTGCCAACGGGCTCTTTCTCTCACCTGCAGGTGGACCAGGGCCTCCTCCATCGCATGTGTGGTAACGGATGAACACACCCTTCTGCAAATACCAGGAGCACTGAGGCTTATCTCCATTCCACCAAGGCAAACATATCTGGATAATTGAGAAAGTAAGTCCATCTCCCCTTCATATATCTAACTATACCAGGGAAATGATACCTGCTGCTCTAACTGCACAAATACTGTGAACCTCTAAGTTTCATTTTTCCTGTCAATTGGGTTATAACAACTCTTACCCAAACGATCAGCATCTGGATAAATGTTCACAGTGCAAGCAGATGCTTAGAGGTGATGAATATGGCTGAAAAATTTGGGCAAGCTTAATTTCTTCCTTGGGTCTTGGCACTGGGGAAGAACTATGTTTTCTCTTGACTCCTGTCTGAGAGGTGATGGGCTGCATGGCAGAAAATGGTCAGTTATTGGTCATGTGCTGAGAGATTCGTAGAGCTGAGGAAGGCCCAAGTGTGGTACCCATAAATGCACACACCCAGTCCTGAAAGCATAAGCTGCTGTGTAATAAGGCAAAGAGGGCTAGCTGGCCATCACAAATATGTGTCCCTGCTTCAAGGTGGAGGTAGACTCCCAGCTAGGGAATGCATTTCTCGGCCACCTTGCATCAAGGTATGATTGATGTGAGCAGAAGTGAAGCATGTTCCTTCTGTCCTGGGACTGTTAAGAAGACATCAGAACCTCCATGAATGGCTTCATGGAACTGCCACTAAGAAAGCTGAGGATAATAGAAGTTAAATGCTATGCCCAAGGTCACAGCCAGTGAGTGCCAGAGTGGGGACTCAAATTCACGTGTTCTGACTCTCAAGACAAGAGATCTTTCTGACAATGGAAAAGGAAATTCTGCCCCAAGCCACTGAAGTCACAGTGATTCAGAGCATAGACTCTGGGATCCAGACAGCCAAGGTTTAAATCCTGCCTCTACCTCTACTATGTGACTTAGGCAAGTTATTTAATCTTATTTTGTAAAATAGGGATGATAATATTGCCTATCCCGTGGTGTTGTAATGAAGATTAAATAAATTAATTTTAGTCAGATGCTAATAAAATTGCTAGGCCTACAGTCAGGTCTATATAAGTGACAAAAACAGGTAGATAAAATCAGATGAGATCTATATAAATACCAGCTTTCACCTCTCCACACATGAACACTAGGGGATGCCTCAAGCCTATCTTGTGAGGCCTAATTAACCCCTACCCCTCATCTGATGCCTTTACCCCAACCTAAATAATTATAGAAATAAGAGCCCAGAGGCTACCATGCCATTGAGTAAATGGTGACACCTCCATTCAACAGAAGCTTACCATTTCCACCATGGTTTGCTAACTGCTAATGAGAGATCTTCCATGACCATAGGCTCTCCACCCCATAATGCTTTGAATGTCCTTTAACTGGATTCAACCTGTCCTCCTCCACCTTCCCAAACCCTTTTTCTACTGGACCCTCTAGAAATGTCACTCCATGATAAGCAATCTCCTCTCATTTTCAACCTCTTCTCTGAATATCCCTTCAACCTCCCCCTAGATCTTCCTGGTCCCCATAGCTGTTTCCTGACCATTTCTGCCCTTCTTCCTGAAAAGCAAAAACAATAGGAAAAAAAACACACAAAACCTCCTTATTTCAGGATGATGGATGTTCTAACTTCTACGTGCAGCTCCTGTTCATTCTCTCCCACTCATTGAAAACTTAAACTCTGTCTCAGTCTTATTCACTAGTCTCCTCTGTTATCCTATTTGGTGACTTCAACATCCATGTAGATGGCCTTTCCAGTTCCTTGAGCTCCTCACTACCACCAACCTTTTCCTCCTCTGCACCTCAGCAACCCTCTGCCCTTTTGTTAGCAAATCTTCTGGGCAAAGATACTTCCTGTTCTGTTTGCTCATTTCCCAAGTTTTCAAGCTCATTGAGATCTCCAGTCCACTACCCTTTTCTCACATTCCTTCAGCTTTCTCTAACTCTTACTTTCCTTCTTATTCAGCATATGTTCCCGTATTATAACCATTCCTTTGCAACTCCCTTCAAACCTCCTTGCCACCTTCTCGCCCTCTCACCTATTTCATTTGTAGAACTTCAGTTCTGGTTGAACCTAATGACCTAACTTCTCTAGTTGGTAGCCAAGCAGGTTGGTAATAATAATAATTAAAAAAATAACTCAATTTGAAAAACTTGATCAATTTTAGATTCATGTTTTTAAACCTCAAATGAGTATTCAGTTCCGTTCTAAAATCAACTGCCCTTTCCTCACAATCCTGCCTTTTCCAGTATCCAAGATGAGTATTTCATTTCTTCTCTCTTCAAATCTCCTACTCTTCCTCATTGCCCTCTCTGCATATTTCACTGAAGGAAAGGAGCCATTCTTCTAATGGTAACTCTCATGTTCTCATCATTCTATCTATACTCCCATCTCAAAGCTTTGGTCTTGTGATCCCATTTGCCTGACCTGCTCTCCCCCTGGTTCTTCACAGCACCACCCTTTTCCTATTCCCCAGTTCAAGACATAAGTGTCACTCTTCTACTAATTCCTTACCTGGCCACCTGTTTTAGTATGTACCCCAAGTATTCCTTATCTTTGCTCCCCTTTACTGTCCTACTGAGTACCTACCATAATCTGTAATAATTAATTTATAGATTGGGTATTGTCAATCTCTCCTTCTAGAACATAAACTTGTTCTCTATTGAATATCTAGTGTCTAGTCCAGCACATAGTAGGCACTCAATATATAAGTGCTGAAATAAAGAAAGGGATCACGGAATGCTCACTATACAGTTGGGCTGTGCTGTAGACTTACATGTACATTATTTCATTTATCTGACTGCAAGTGGACTGTCTCTGAAATGAAAGAGACACAATTCATGTTTATTTTCTTTCAGATCTCGTGACAACCTAACAGCAACTGTAATGCCACAGAATCTGGGCATTTTAGATGTACATTTTGAAGCAATTCTCTTTGGCAAAGCAAGGCCATGAAAACTCTTAAAGATGTTTAGAAATAGGGGTTTGTGTGACTTTGAGAAAGAAGACTGGTCTGCAAGTCAGTCAGTTTGGGGTGAGGAGTATAGTCTTGGGCAAGTCCTTTCATTTTTCTGGGTTTTAGATTTCACATGTATAAAATGAGAGGTTGGGACTCAGTTTTCCAAGTTTCTTGGCAACAACAAAATTCTAGGATTTGGTGAGTGTCTGCAGCCTGCCTTCTAAGCAGAGCACCTCATCGTGGTTGTGGAGGGTGGCATAGAGCTTAGACGAAGCTCTGGTTCAGCCCAGCGAGCAGGGCAGTGGGCATGCCTGCAGCCACCACGCCTGTAGCCACGGGAGTAACCCCTGTGTGCAGGAGCACCTGTCATGTGCTCAAGCATCCTGGTGACACTAAAGGCACTCCACTTAGATCCTCGGGACCAAGACACAGAACATTCCAGGGGCACAGCCACAGCAATTCTCCTGCCAGATTCTACCTTTCTGAGGATCTCAGTGGGGAGCCCATAGATGGGCGGCCCCCTCAAGTTGCTCCAGGCTGAACACTAGAGGTCTTGTGGGTGCAGAGTTTTCTTCTAAAGGGAGTTTGTGTAGCCCACAGACAGCTCTGGCCAGTTGGGCAGGCTCCATGCCACCGGCCGGTTTCCACAGCGCTTCTATTTATACCGCATCCTAAGTGGCATGAAGAACTCCAACCAAGGAACAATAGACACACACAGGAGCCCTCAGAGTAAAGTAAATTGAGTTAATGGTTTGAGCAACCTTGAAGGAACTATTCAGAGGTCCAGAGAAATGATGTGGTCTCCTTAATTAGAGGGTAGCTCTTTAAAGCTGTGACTCCTTCTCTTCATTTTCCCTTCTGCTCAGATCCCCATCCTTCACTCATGTTAGGAAGGTGGGGATTGTATTCTCAGCCTCATGGTGAGCAGTTCTTCCCTTATTTGGGGCCATAGATCATTCTGCAATTGAGATCACTAGGTCTGGTCAGGCTCACTTACCTTTTCTTCTTCTCCATTTATGAGCAAATTTAAGGCCAAGGACATTGATGTTCCTTTTTGGGTTATCCCAGAGCTTAGCACCGGGCTGGGACTTGAAGAAAAAGCGGGAGAGAACCACTGTGGGGCATGGGAACCGCATTGGACTGCGCATCAGGCCAGCGGGGAGAATTCGGAACGGAAAAGCCGTCTGTCACAGGCACCTTCCGAAGAGCCCGTTTCTCATTATTTCTGCCTGCTCTTCAGTGTTTAGAGTCACTCTCCTTGTGACTCCACAGTCTCTCCAAATAGTCCCAGTTTCTTCCAGTCGATATTTATTCTCATTTATAGATGAGGGTTGTCTCATTTCATAGGTGCCTTTTGAATTGAGTGTTTTGCCTTCATCAAATTTCAGCAGGAAAAGAGCAGCTGTTTCAGCAGTAGGTGTGTCTTCCTCCACGTGCCAGTGAGGGGAGCAGAAGGAAGAGATCTAGCAGTCCTGGGGCTTCTTCCAGTGTGGAGTGCTGAACGTTTGCGAGGGTAACAGATTAAACAGAAGTGGAAGCTATGAGCCTGGATGACTTGGCCAGTCTTTAAAATGTTTTCTCCCCTGTGGGCTGGTTCACTGCTGTCACAAGTGATGGCATGTTGAAAGGACCATCCTGGGTTGTTCGGTTTTGAGTGGTCTTGTCATCGTGATCTCAGATGCCTCTTTCTCCAGCACATGGGTCAGACTCCACGTGAAGACAAAGACATCCGCATGAGTAACTTTACTTGTATAATGTAGAACTGTGTTCCCTCTTAGAAAGGTCACAACATTCTTCACTTTCTGTAATCATAGAAACAACTCTGTTCTTTTCTCACTCAGTTCTAGTATTTGTAAATGTCAGTAACTCCGTGAGATTTCTGCACCAGGGCTATGTGAAGCAATGCTGTCCACATAGATATCGGATCGGGGGGCTGCATGTAGCTGATCCAGAAACTCAGTTTGCTCTCCCTCCTTAATTAATGTTTACTCTACAAAGGGCGACCCCAAGTAAATTAATAAGTAATGGCATATAAATTTCACCATTTTGCCTGGTTTCAGTGAGGTGGCCCTCTGGTTTGAAGTAGACTGCCTCTCATTAATAACTTTCCCAAGACCTTGCAGAGCTAGGGAAAGGGTTGCAGCATAAAAATATAACTCAATTAGTCTAAAAAGTCACCATGTTGAATAGAAGACTCTCAGAGCAATGGCTAGACTTTTAGGGGTGTTTGGGCACATGTAACCACAGTGATGGAATGCCCATCTCACAGCGCTATCAAAGGTATTCTTTAAAAAAAATGTTAAGTTACTGCTTCTCTTTATTGTACACAATGTCCTATAAAGAAGATATATGTCCACAATTAAGCTTTGAAAGAAGACCATGGGGCCAGTTCCATTTAAAGGGAATGAAGTCAAGCAGTAAATTTGCTGGTCACTCTTTTCATATGGACTGTATCTTAGCCAGCAGTTGGTCTTTGATGTCACAACAATAGCACTGGGCCTCAGAGGCAGAGGAGGGTCCCCAGAATCGAAACTAGTCCACATTCATTAAAATGTGGAGACCAGTGTGCAGGGGAGCGCACATCAGGGAACACTGAGAGTGGGCTCCAGGGCTGCGGGTTGCCATTACCAGCGAAAAATGGCCATCTCTTCTGCACTATCTCCCCTGCCTGCTTCATTCTTTACTATAGTTTTAATTGAAGTATGACATACATATGGAAAAATACACATATGTAACTATTCAACTCGGTGGGATTTCACAAACTGAACACACCTGTGTAACCAGGACTCAGATCAAGAAACAGAACATAACCAGCGCCCCAGATGGCCATTGTACTCCCTTCTGGTGACTCTTTGACAAGGGTAAGCAGTGTCCTAACTAATCGTCCAACAGTATAGATTAGTTTTTCCTGGTTATGAACTTCATAGGAACAGAATTACATGGCATGTACTTTCTTGTGCCTGGCTTCTTTCACTCAACCTCACACTTGTGAAGTGGTACATGTTGCCTGTAGTTGTCATCTGTTCATTCCCGGAATGTGCATTTACTGTATTATTAATCATTCTATTGTTGGTGGGCATTTCTGTCATTTTCAGTTTAGGGCTATTTTAAATAGTGCTGCTATGACCATTCTTTTCCAGGTCTTTGAGTGCATACATGAATATGTTTCTGTCGGGTATATACCAGGGTGGGTGGGATTGCTGGGTGAGAGGGTACATATATACATTCTGTTTCAGTAGTTACTTTGGAAAAACAATTTTCCAAAGTGTTCATATCAGTTTCCATTCTCTATAGGTGTTCCACATTCTTGCCAATACTTGGTGTCTTCAGGTTTTTGTTTTTTTTTTCATTTTGCCATTCTGATGGGATAAGAGATTGATTTCATATTTTTAGTGGTGATACATTAAAATAATTTTATCCCTTTATTGATTTCAGAGAGAGAAGAAGTGAGAGGCAGAGAGAGAGAGAAACATTGATGAGCGAGAACATCGATTGGTCGCCTCCTGCACCCCGCCCCCCCCCCGGGGGATTGGGCCCACCACCTGGGCATGTGCCCTGACCGGGAATCGAACTGGTGACCTTTTGGCACACGGGTCGATGCTCAACCACTGAACCACACTGGTCGGACAGTGGTGATACATTTTTAAAAGTTATTTTTTCCTTTCTATTTTAGCTATCTACCCAGTCAGTACTATTTTTTTTTTTTTTTGGTGATAATCACCAAATTAATAAACTATTAAGATACTTAAAATGAGACTGGTACCATTTTAACATTTGGGGTTCAGAGGGAGAAGAGAGAGGGTGCTGTAGAACACCCCTGAAGTGTGGGACACAGCCTATCACAAATACAAAGAAACAAAGGATCAAATTCACTGGGGGTGCAGGGCAGTCAGGGATTTAGGAAGAATAACAGAAAAAGATCTAGAACCAGAGTGGTCCACATGCTGATTAGATATTAAGAATGTAACGCCACAAATAAAAAAGAAAATATGAAACTACTCTCAGCTATGGAAAACATTGAAAAAATTCCGACCACTTGTTCCTCAGAAGACCTTGTGACACACTGAGGAAAGGGACAGTCTGATTAGTCACAAAGAAGAAGTCCTTCTGGCCAGCAACAGCAATTAAAAAGCAGAATATCCAGCTCACAGAGTTGGAACTCCTGTCCCCAGGCGTGTCCTGTTTCTCTTATTATGTCTGACAAAGGAAGGAAGAAAGGGTGCCCCCTTGGTCAGTGAAAGTGGTTGCAGGCTGAAATTGTTACAGCTCTATCGTGATGGGTAGCATATTGGCAGACACAGTTCCATCCCTACCACGGAGCACATGATTTTTAGGCAGTGAAATCACACAAGGAGACCATTCGTTAGGAAGGAAGGTGGAAAGAGATGGACATGCGTATGTCCATCTGAGGTTGACTCAGAAACAACCTCTGATGGGCAAAGTCCTGTGCTGACAGCAATCCGCAGCCTTTTCCTGCTCTAATTTCTCAGAGGCAGGATCCTTTGGGCTCCACCCTTGCCCTCGGCCTGACTCTAGCCCAGAGCCAGGCTGAGCAGCTCCACAACACAGCCCTAGGTAATGTTTGGGTTCCACTGGGAATGTTCAGCACATCCGTCGGGCATCCGTGTGCCGAGCATAGCTGCATGGTAAGGCAGGGTGGAGGAGGGGGCTCTGCTTAACCAGGAGGCCAGCTACTTCCCTAGTTTCTTCTCTTGAGCTGCCCCTGTCCTTTCCTCTCCCACATGGGAGAAGGAGCCAAGAACAGCCTCTTTAGAAGCATCACTGATGGGAATGAGGCAGAGTGTGTGTCAGCCACATGGAGCCAGTCTGGACTCATCAGTTCTGTGATATGTTTCCCTCTACATGAGGTACTCAGAATAATCAGATGTTAAACCTTGATTTCCTGACGTTGTTCTGCCTCCGTTTCTTCAGCTGCAAAATAGCGATAATCCCCATTGGGTCATGATAAGAATTAAAAATGTAAATACATAAAGTTCTTCTAGCAGTTCCTGGTACAGAAGAAATGCTCAGTGTTAGCTTTTGTAATCATCATCCTCCTCAATCATCATCATCAATTCTGAAGATAAACTTCAAAATTTAGTAGAATTATCCCACGAGGATGTCTATTCTTAGATATGAAATGCAGAGTTGAAATGACTTGCCCAAGATCACACAGCTCTTAATATCAACATCCATGAGTTAAACCATTCCTATGCACCAAGGACGGTCCTCACAACATTATAACCTCCCAATGATGTAGCTACTATTATCCCATTTTACTGAACAGGACAAGAAGCACAGAGAAGCATGAGACTTTTGCCTAAGGGCACACGTAAGTGAGAAGCAGAAGCGAGATTGACACAAATCCATAGCCTTTGTCCACTCAGGTGGGCCTTGTGACTAGTTTTGACTGACAGGGTGCTAATAGTGTGACTCAGGCAAAGGCTAAAGTGTGCTGTCCATTTCATTGTCAGGAGAGAAATGCTCAGCAGGTAGCCTGCTAGTTGCAAAAGTATAAGAGACACATGGAAGACACCCAAACCCAACCCACAGCTTGGAACCTCGCCTGCCTAGATCTACTGAACCCCAGCCAACCCACAGACCTAAAAGTGTGAGAATACATGCTTATTGTTACAGACCACTAAATTTTGGGGTAATTTGCCATGCGGCGTATTTGGGCAATAGCTAAGTAATACCTGACCTGTATTAAGTACTTTCTGAGGCTTGCAACTTGCAATGAAAGCATGCATCTTGACCAGTGCTTCTGTATTGTGTATTTGATTAACCTGGGGCCCTTGTTTAAATGCAGATCCAGACTCAGTAGTTCTGGGTGGGGCCTGACATTCTCATTCTCTAAGGCTCTCCTAGCAGTTGTTGCTGCTGCTGCTCCACAGACCACACTCTGGGTACAAGGGCAGAGAAGTACTCCGGAGCTTCTCACCTGTACCTCTGGGCCACGACTGCACCTGGTGAACATGGGCCAGTGGATGGGCACTTTATGTGTAATGGAAGGACAGTCCTGGCCTTTCAGTGAGAATATTGTGTGTGTCTAATAATCTGCACTCCCCTAATAACCAGAGTGGCCAGGAGGTTGGCTCATGTTAACATGTTCTCAGCCCATTTCCTAGGCTAAGGATGAGAAACACCTAATAAGATCTCTCCTTTTTGTAATTTTGTCTTTTCTATTTCCTGGAATTTGAAGATGTCCAGCAATAAATTTGGCTTCCAATTCATTTGGGGCTCATAACCAATACCATATTTCTAAGTCACAATGTAATTGAGTCCCCAGGCAGGAGATACAACATCTATATCTGGTTTTCTTAATTTCCAGTCTGGCAGGGCATGGGGAAAGGGAGCCCAGGCAGGCAGCTGAGTCTTCTGCTGGGACACTTGTCCAACCTGTCTTCTTGCCCAGCACCTAACTTCCCTCCCACCACTACTGTGGCCACCATCACCTGGAGAATTGAGACCCATGGCACGTT
This sequence comes from Tadarida brasiliensis, assembly GCA_030848825.1. NCBI lineage: Eukaryota > Metazoa > Chordata > Mammalia > Chiroptera > Molossidae > Tadarida > Tadarida brasiliensis. Next base: position 34,681,026 of record CM061261.1, on the reverse strand, counting down.
TGTACTTTGGCCATTCTAACAAAATTGGAGAATTCTTTCCAAGGAGACAGTATCTTCTCTTCTTCTTTTAGTTTTTCATACTATATTGTAGATCACACACCTATGTTTTAACAGTAGGAAGGTATAATCCTGGGATTCAACTTCCAAATTGTCTGAAGTTTTCCAATGATATTCCTGGATTGTTGTAGATTCTAAACATGGTATGTGAGTACCTTAAAAAGATTGCTATAATTTCTTAATAAGCTAAACATACATCTACCATATGACCCAGCCACTCTGCTCTTAAGTATTCACACAAGAGAAATGACAGCATATGTTTACCCAAAGACTTATACCTGAATGTTCATAGAACCTTTATTGTAATAGGCCCAAATTGGAACACAACCTATTGTGCTTCAATGGGTGAATGGATAAGCATATTGTAATTGATACAATGGAATTCTAACGGAAAATAAAAGGGTCAAACTCTTTATGCTCAAAACAACATGGATGAATCTCAAAATCATTATGGTAAGCAAAGAAGCTCACTGTACTGTATATTCTGTATGATTCCACTTATACAACAATCCAGTAAATGCAAAAACTAATCTAGAGCAACAGAAGGCAGATCCATGGTGGCCTGGAGATTGCTGGAGAACGAGGGAGGAATCACAAAGGAGCACGGGAAATTTTGGAGATAGTAGATTTCTTCAGCATCTTGATAGTGCTGATGGTTTCACAAGTGTCAAACTCATCAGATTGTTCACTTTAAATATGTAATCCAGTTCAGTGTATGTCAGTTATAGCTCAATAAAGCTGTAATACGAAAAATAATAACACACTGCCACTTTCCCCCTCATTCTCTTCCCATCTCTATGGCCAAGAGGTGGCTGGGAGCCAAGGCATGTTTTTTATTTGTCTCATTGGCATTGGCATGAATATTCTATCTGGATGCCTGAGGGAGTAAGTTAACACCGGGTGGCCTATGACATCATTTCCAGCTTCCCTGTATCCTTCATACAGATTCCAGCCACACCTTGTTATTTTTGAAAATAGAGATGTAGTATCCAGCAGGAAGAGGTCAATTACATTCACAGTCTTCCTTCCTTTTTCCAGGTCCCTTCTGTTAAACATCTGGGGATTGGGGTGCCCCAAAATACGAGTCCAGCAGCCCAAGGCCCCAAACTTGAAGATAGAACACTACCATTTCGTGGGCCCTATAGCACTGTCTCTTCCAGGGGCAGGGGGAGGGGGACATGTTGCTCTCTTACAGAGGTTCATTCGTCATGGAGAGAGCTCTATGAAAGATGACTCAGTTTACTAAAATGTGCATAGGTCAGGCTAACAGGAAGAAGGGGTAGTTAACCTACTGTTTTTACTTCTACTCAGTTTACAGAGACAACTTTCCAGTGACACATGCTGGTCTGCGCTTGGGGAGTCAATGTAAAGCTATATTTATCAAGGTACCTTGGCCTCTGCCTTGTTCAGGCATTAGATGACAATCCCACACACCTTTGATGACTTCCTATTGCCGCTCATCCTCCCACCTAAAATAGCAAACAAGAACAGGATCGGGCTTGCAGGAGAAAGGTGACCAGTTAGCTCTCCAAACAACAGCAATTTGTAGGATTTGCTTTGGCCTGACCTTTGCATTTCTAAAATTTTTGAATTATCCTATTCCCAGCTGCCTTGGGGGAGGGGGGGCTGGCATGGCCTGATTCCATTGCTGCCCACAGCACACCCCGTTCTTAGACTAATAGACTTCTACTTGGTTAATGGCAAGAAGCAGCAGGTGCCCCACTAAACTCTGCCTCTTAGCTTTCCTGCACTGTTGCTACCTATAGAAGGCATTGCTATCCTCATGACTTAGGTTGAGTAGTGCTTCATTTTGTTTGGGTTCTCCCAGAAGCAAAACTAGAGACAAAGAATAAGTAGTATATCTGGGAGATGAGCCCAGGAAGCTGGAAGGGGAAGGGGAAGGAAGGCAGAGAAGGGCAGGGGCCATAAGTTATGTTATTGAGCCAGTACTACAGTGGGCAGTGAGTGAGTGCTTAGTTCCAAGAGGAATGCTGGGCACCAGCATGCTGACATTGTTAGCATGGCACTCCACCTGACGTCTGGACTGATACGTCACAGAAAGAAATGTTGAGCTTTATATCTTTCATATTGATAGCTACTTATGAAGTTTTTTATGGGAAGGGAGTACAGACAAGGTTTAAATAAAATGTAAAATGAGATCTGTTTTTTTTTCAATAACACATTTTCTTGCTGTTTCTTAAACTCAATGTATATGATCCTGAGCCTTAAACTGATGCCCCTATCTCATTCCCTAAGTAATCTTCTGTCCTTTAGGGGATGAATACAGATAGAGGGGCATTCTTAGCTATCACTGAAGAAAGGGGCTTCATCACCATCCTTTTCTTTATAAATCATAAAATCCCAAGCCAAGGGTTGCAAAAGAAAGATGTTCTCAGAAGATGAGAGAGAAACAAGAGAACCACAGAAACCACAACAATGTTGTAAGATAAGACCAATGAAGAGAAGTTGAAGAAACTGAGTAATCTACATTTACACAATGGAACACTATGCAGCTGTAAGAAAAAAAGATCTCTTACCTTTGAGATGACATGGAGGGACCTGGAGAATATTATGCTAAGCAAAACAAGCCAGTCAGAGAAAGACAAGTACCACATGATCTCACTTATTTATGGAATATCATGAACAAAATAAGCTGATGATCAAAATATATCCAGAGACGTGGAAGTAGGGAACAGACTGACAAACCTCAGAGGGAAGGGGCATGGGGGTGAGGTGGGGGTTGGGAAGAGATAAACCAAAGAGCTTATATGCATATGTGCACAACCAATGGACACAGACAATAGTTTGGGGAAAGCAGGAGGGGAGTGCGAGCAGGGCAGAGGGGGTCATTGGGGGGAAAATGAGGGGACATCTGTTACTTTCAACAATAAAGATAAAAATAAATACATACATATTTATTCACAACCTGTGTTTCTTCCATGAGAGTCTAAGTTTTATTCATACTTATTTTTAGTTGAGAAAAATTATCCTTTCTAAAATGTTAAATTTTAAGCCTGACCTGTGATAAACTAACCACAAATCAAAAAAAAAAAATAATAATAAAAATAAAAAAGAAACTGAGTAATCAAATCTGGAAAAGACAGGAACTATGAAATAATAACCTTCAAGTCCTACAGATGTTTTGAAGAGGGGCAGTCACCTGCTCATACATACTGGGAAGAAAGAAGCGAACATGAAATAAGATTTAAAGGACACATCACAGGAAGATATTCTGACCCGGAAGTTTGTGCAAAAATCACTTATATGACAAACAGAAGATGGTTATGAGATTCTTTCCTTTGGAGGCTTTAAAACCAAAATAGATTCTTCCTTACTGAATGGGTAGTTCTCATGGCCTCTGAGGTTGTCCCCCAGCCTCACAGATGAATGCCTGTTAGAACATGTGGGAATAAAATGAATGAAATGGTTGCACAAATAGTATAACTTGCTTCTGGTTTGTATACAAGAAAGTAAAATTAAGTGTTTCAGTTCAAGGTGGTGGACCAAACATTTTTGTTTACTTCTTTTCCCTCTTCAAATTGTCTTGAAGAGGCAGACAAAATAGAGAAATAAATCACAACAGAAGAGGAAAGCTGAGAAGGGGCTGTGTATGGAAGAAGGAATGATTTCTGGTAGGTATAAAACAAATGTAACCAATTGAAATGAAATACTACAGAGCTATGAAGTGAAAGAAAGATCTCTAGAAAAGTGAATTTCTCTGAAAGAATCTCATAATAATATCAAGAATAGAGGCTGTGTTAGTTTTACCACCAGGTATTGACTCACAATGAAAATGCAGGTACACGGAAAGGCTTGTACAAGAATGTTAACATGGTCTTATTCATAATATCCAAAGTAATGGAAACAACCCAAATGTCCATCACTAGGGGAATAGGTAAATAAATTGTGGTATAGTATTGCAACCATATACCACTGAGCAATATAAACGAGAAATCTACTAATAAACACAACAACACAAATAATTTTCAAAAACATTATGTTGAGCAAATGAGGTCAGACACACCAAAAAATACATACAGTATGATTCCATCTATATGAAGATGGGGAACAGGCAAAATTAACCTGTGGTACAGGAGTCAGACACTGGTTGTCTCTGAGAGGGGTGAACTGCCTACACAGGTGCACTGGAAGACTATCTGGGGTTATGCGGACCTTCTATATCCTAATTGTGATATGCTACATGGGCATATACAATTGTCAAAAACAGAACTGCACTTTAAGACCCATTCATTTTATTGTATGGAAATTACTTATCATTAAAAAAGCTTTATAAATGCAAGGAGAAAGAGAAAAAAAGATATAATAAGAAGGAGTATGAGGAAGAGGAGGAGGAGAATGACAAGGCGAGGAAGTGGACAGGGGAGGGGAGGCGAGGAGAGGAGAGGAGAGGAGAGTGAGGACAGAAAACTAATGATTAAAGAGTGGAAGAAAGAGCTGTGAGGTTGCAAGAGATGGGAGATTGAGCCATGACATAAAACACATTAGAACACCGCCCTGGCCAATTTGGCTCAGTGGTTAGAGCGTCAGCCCGCTGACCAGAGTCCAGGGTTCTTTTCCCCGCTAAGGGCACGTACCTCGTTTGCAGTTTGTCCCCGGCCCGGTTGGGGTTGAGCAGGTGGCAACCAATCGATGTGTCTCTCTCATGTCAATGTTTCTCTCTCTCTCTTCCTCCCTCTCTCCCTCCTGCTCTATCTGAAGATGAATGCAAAAATGTCCTCAGGTGAGGATAAAAAAAAAACAAAAAAACACACATTAGAAAACCACAAAAATATAAAAATATGAGAGAAAAATTAAGAGACATCAAAGATAGATTTTGAAATCCCAATATTAGTTTTAAATTCTAAGAGGAACTTCGAAAGGAGAGTACAGGGATGTTGGAAACAAGCAAAGGAATTACTAAAGAAATTTTCTCAGGCTAAAGACAAACTTGAGGCTGCAGAATGAAAGGGTCCACCCAGTGCTGAACAGGTAAATCCCCAAATCTAAACACAGTTTGATTAAATTTCTGAACATTATGAGAAAAGAGAAAAATCAGAAACGCTTCTGTTTTGTTTTGTTTTTATTCACCTACACAGAAATAACATCAGACTTCTCACTGAAACATGAGATTATAGCTTTAAAATTCTGAGGGAAAATAATATTGAACACAGCCAACTACCAAATTAGCATTTAAGTGTGAGAAATAAATAAATATATTTTTAAAAATTTAGGATCTCATAGAGTTTATCTTTTGATAAAACCTTTCTGAAAAAGCTTTTTGAGAATGTATTCCAACAAAATAAAAGCTGAACATATAATATTGAAGAAGCAGCAGCAGCAGATAAGGAAATACAGTTAAGTCTAAATAATTATTGGGAGCATAATAAAACTAAGAAATTATTCCCAAGATAACTATACTGAAAAAGGAAAAAAATGAAAACAGAATGAAGAAAACATAAAAAAAAAATAGAGCATTAAATATTCAGATAATGTGATTAAAATTTGAGAGACAGGAGAGATAAAGAGCATGTTAGAATATTGTTTTTTTTTTGGGGGGGGGTTAGGTTACTTATTGATTCGCAGCATTAATAGAAAAATGTAAGTGCAAATCTGTTAAAATGTTAAAAGTAACAGAAATAAAACATTTTCAAAACTTGTGTGAAGATGAACAAAATAAACAATATTTAAATATTTATTAAATGTTTAAAAGCCAAGATCTAACAGAGCACTAAGCATGCAGTCAGTGTTTTAATCCTTACAACACTAAGAAATAGTTATTATATATCTATTTCACAGATAAGAAAATTTAGACATAGGCTAACTCTTTTGCCAAAGGTCACTCAGATAAGTTGGGGATATGAGGCAATATCAAAATTGCAAATCGAGAACACAAAATAAAATGAAAAAATATTTTCAAATCTATCAGTAATCACAATAATATAAATGGGTTAAGTTTATCGATGGAAAAAGAAAGTTTAGCTATTGGTTATTAATAAGAGAGATATTTAAATCAAATAAGGCAGAGAGAGTTTGAAAAAAATGGTTGGAAAAAGACACCCAACAAATACAAAAAGAAAAGAAAATAAAGCAGGAGTTGAAATACTAATATTAAGTAAGAAAAGTATTCCAAACAAAAGTTAATAAAATATAAATAACAAATTTCACCTTGCTAAAAATTAACCACTAAAAGGGACTTTTATGTTCTAACACCACAGATTTTAAGCAAGTGAATACAATTAAGTCCTTTGAAGAATCAGCAGATAAGTAGATGTAAGTAAATAAATCAAGAACTGGAGGGTTTTCATAATATAATTGCACATCTTGATCTGATAGGTCTTATAAAGAAATATATGACTTTGCACATCATAAAGAATATGAAGTCATGAAGTACTTGCAAAATATGCTTTTACTATGTACAAACTTCATATGGATGAAGTCGAAATTCAGTTAAAACGTATGGTTTTCTGGGAAAACATACATTATCAAAATCGACTACAAAAAGTTATATTATCTGAATAGGCTACTGACCCTGGAATAATGTGGAACGTTAATCAGAGATCTCAACCAAACAGGTACTAAGCCCAGAGGGTTTTATGAGTGAATTCCAACAATCTCATAAGAAACAGATAATTATTATTATTTAAAGTGCTACAGTAAAAAAATGAAAAGATTTCCAACTCATGTCATGAAACTATAATGGTACTACTATGGAATGGATACTGATGGCTCTTATGTGCTCACCAAAAAACCTGTATGCTTGTATTATTAAGTATAGATTTCCTGGATTCCAGAACTAACAAATTGGAGAATATAATAGAAAATAAAACCCTATTCACAACAGTAATCAAACCTGGAACATAGCTTATAAAAAGAAATGTGAAGAATGATGAAAAGAACTCTAAAACTTCACTCAAGAAATAAATAGATATCTATACCATGTACGGAATGAAAGCATTAAAAATTTAAAAATGGTTGGTTGGATGAAGCAGAGGATCGAATGAGCAATTTGGAAGACAAGGTGGCAAAAACACCCAATCAGAGCAACAAAATGAAAAAAGAATAAAAATTAAAAAATGATGATAGTTTAAGGGTCCTTGTATCGTCTTATATAAATCATAATTTTAAAGAATATGGTAAAACAATAAAATTATTTTTGGTGTGTTAAATCACTGTTACAATACTGCATAATAAAGAGTAATTCCTTCTTTAAAAAAATTCTCAATTCTTCTAACTTAATCAAACTATATATAAAGCAATTCCCATTAAAATCTCAATGAATTTTTAAAATAATTATAAAGTGTGTTTGAAAGAAGATATTTTATACAAAATTTTTTAAAAGGTTTTTTTTAAAATGAAAAGAAATTTGCCGTAATAAAACATTTTATTAAACTACATAAAATGAGGCTAGTGTGGTGTTGGTACATTAATAGATAAATGAAGGTCAAGAAACAGACTTATTATAAGTGAACATTTTAGTGTGTGATAAAGATGTTACTTTGTATCCATGAATGTAGAATGAAGTACTTAACAAATATAATAGGACAAGTGGCTATTCACCTGGACAAAACCAAAGTTGTATCTTTATCGTAAACCTTACATCCACAAATAACTCCAAAGTAGATTGTTAAACAAACACAAATAAATAAATAAAATTAAAAGTGTTAGAACAAACTATATTTAAAGATTTTTGACAATCTTTATTTGAGGAAAACTTTCATAAGGGAAATGATGCAGAGTTGATTACATTTAAAACAGAAAGTTTCTGCATGGCCAAAGGCAGCATGAGCAATGTTAAAAGATGAGTGCAAGACTGGTTCAAACATTCACAAAGTACATGAAACAAAAGGTCAATATGGTAGATAATTTGCAAAGCTGGCCACAGTGATTCCTCCCACCCCTGTGCACATGCTTCTTTGCAATGTTACTTTGCTGGTCCTGCCATCAGAAGGAGTCTATTTCCTCCCTGCCTAGAATCTGAACTGACCCAGTGATTTGTTTGGCCAATAGAATGTGGCTTAAGTGACATTGTACAAGTTCATCAAGAGGCCTGGCAACTTCTGCTCTTAGTCTCTTGCTGCTTTGAGTCCACCATGTAAAGACATGCAGCTATTACAACTTAAAGAACTAGAAAATAGCTTGGCTGGTGTGGCTCAGTGGTTGAGCGTCGACCCATGCAACAAGAGGTCACCGGTTTGATTCCCGGTCAGGGCACATGCCCAGGTTGTGGGCCCAATCCCCAGTGGGGGGCATGCAGGAGGTGGCCAAATGATGTTCTCTCTCATCAATGTTTCTTTCTTTCTCTTCCTCTCCTTTCCTCTCTGTCTAAAATCAATACAAAAATTTTATAAGAAAAAAGAAATAAACTAGAAAATAAACAAAAAGAAAAACCCACAGCAAGCAGAAGGAAAGAAATAGTAAAGGTCAGAGCAGAAATAAATGACATGGAAACTAAAAAAAAAAACAATTCAAAAGATCAGTGAAACAAAGACCTGGTTCTTTGAAAAGATAAACCAAGATTGATGGACTCTTAGCCAGACTCACCAAGAAACAAAAAAAGAGGACCTAAATAAACCAAATCAGAAATGAAAGAGGAGCAGTAACAACTGACACCACAGAAATACAAAGGATCATTAAAACATAATACGAACAATTATACAATCTAGGTGAAATGGACAAATTTCTAGGAACACATAGTCTCCCAAAACTGAACCAGGAAAAGATAGAAAACTTGAACAGATCAATAACAACTAAGAAAATTGAAGATGTAATCAAGAATCTTCCAGCAAACAAAAGCCCAGGCCCAGACAGCTTCACAGGGGAGTTTTACTGAACATTCAAAGAAGATCTAACACCCATTCTCCTCAAACTATTCCAAAAAATCCAAGACGATGGAAGACTTCCAAACTCATTTTATGAGGCCAGCATAATCCTAATTTGAAAACCGCATAAAGACACTACAAAGAAAGAAAACTACAGGCCAATATCCCTGATGAACACAGATACCATAATCCTTAACAAAATATTAGCAAATCAGATCCAGCAATACATCAAAAAAATTATTCATCATGACCAAGTGGGATTCATTCCAGGGATGCAAGAATGGTACAATATTCTCAAATCAATAAATGTGATACACCACATAAACAAAATGAAGATAAAAACCATATGATCTTATCAATAGATGCTGAAAAAGCATTCGACAAAATCCAGCACCCATTTTTGATAAAAACGTTCAGCAATGTGGGAATAGAGGGGTCATATCTTGACATAATAAAGGCCATATATGAAAAACCTATAGCCAACATCATTCTCAATGGGCAAAAACTAAAAGCATTTCCCTTAAGAACAGGAGTAAGACAAGGATGCCCACTTTTGCCACTCTTATTTAGCATAGTACTGGAAGTCTTAGCCACAGCAATTCGACATGAAGAAAAAATAAAGGGGATCCAAATTGGAAAGGAGGAAGTGAAACTGTCATTATTTGCAGATGATATATTGTACATAGAAAACCCTAAAGACTCCATCAAAGATCTACTAGATTTAATAAATGAATTTGGCAAAGTAGCAGGATACAAAATTAATATCAAGAAATCGATGGCATTCTTATATACCAACAATGAACTCACAGAAAGGGAAACTGAAAAAACAATCCCATTTACCATTGTGGCAAAAAATGAAGATACCTAGGAATAACTTAACCAACGAATTAAAGGACCTCTTCACAGAAAACTACAGGTCATTGAAAAAAGAAATAGAAGAAGATATAATAAAGTGGAAGCATATACGTTGTTCATGGATTGGAAGAATTAACATCATTAAAATGTCCATACTACCCAAAGCAATCTATAGATTCAATGCAATCCCCATCAAAATACCAATGACATATTTCACAGAACTAGAACAAATACTCCAAAAGTTTATATGGAACCAAAAATACCCCGAATAGCCACAGCAATTTTGAAAAAGAACAAAGTAGGAGGGATCACAATACCAGATATCAGGTTATACGACAAAGCCATTGTAATCAAAACATTGTAATCAAAACATTGTAATCAAAATCTTGGTACTGGCACAAGAACAGGTATATAGATCAATGGAACAGAACAGAGAACTCAGAAATTGACCCAAGTCATTATGCTCAATTAATATTTGACAAAGGTGGCAAGAGCATACAGTGGAGTAAAGATAGCTTCTTTAATAAATGATATTGGGAAAATTGGACAGCTACATGCAAAAAAATGAAGCTAGACCACCAACTTACACCATACACAAGAGTAAACTCAAAATGGGTAAGAGACTTAAATGTGACTTGTGAATCCATAAAAATCCTAGAAGAAAATGTAGGCAACAAAATTTCAGACATTACACGCAGCAGAATTTTCACTGATACATCACCTAAGGCAACAGAAACAAAGGAAAAAATGAACACATGGGACTACATCAAACTCAAAAGCTTGTGCACAGCAAAAGAAACAAGCATTGGAATGGAAAGGGAACCCACTATATGGGAGAGCATAATTCCCAACAATACATCAGATAAGAGGTTAATTTCCAAAATATATAGAGTACTCATAGAACTCAACAAAAGGAAGACAAAGAACCCAATTTAAAAATGGGCAGAGGACCTAAATAGACACCTCTCCAAACAGGACATACAAATGGCCAAGAGACATATGAAAAAATGCTCAGTGTCACTAATCATGAAAGAGATGCAGATTAAAACAACTATGAGTTATCACCTCACACCTGTCAGAATGGCTGCCATCAACAAATCATCAAACAAGTGCTGGCAAGGATGTGGAGAAAAGAGGGCTCTAGTACACTGCTGGTGGGAATGCAGACTGGTGCAGCCACTATGGGAAACACTATGGTGTTACCTCAAAAAATTAAAAATTGAACTGCCATTTGACCCAGTGATCTCACTTCTAAGTAGCCTGAAACACCAATCAGAAAGAATATATGTACCCCTACGTTCATAGCAGCACTATTTACAATTGCTAAGATCTAGAAACAGCCCAAATGTCCATCTGTAGATGAGTGGATAAAAAAGCCATGGTACATATACACAATGGAACATTATGCAGCTGTAAGAAAGAAAGATCTCTTATCCTTGAGACCACATGGAGGGACCTGGAGAGTATTATCCTAAGCAAAACAAGCCAATCAGAGAAAGTCAAATATCACATGATCTCACTTATTTGTGGAATATAATGAGCAAAATAAGCTGATGAACAAAATAGATCCAGAGACACAGAAGTAGGGTACAGACTGACAAACCTTAGAAGAGGGGGAAAGAGGAGGGAAGAGATAAACCACAGAACTTATATGCATGTATGAGTAACCATGGACATAGACAACAATGCTGGGGATGGGGATGAGGGGCAGGGATTGGGAGGAGGGTGTCAATGGGGAAAAAGGAGAAACATCTGTAACAAAAATAAATTAATAATAATAATAAAAAATCCTCCTTGAGGATGAAAGACTATATGGAGAGAGAGCCAAGGTGACAGCCACCACCCACCATCAGACATATGAGTGCGGTCATCTTGGACCATCTAACTCAGGTCAAGCCAACAGAAGGCTGTTACCATATGAGCAGTCCCAGGAGAGATTAGCAGAACCACCCAGGTGAATCTGGAGAAGTTTCTGACGTACAAACTCATGAGCAAATAAAATGGCAGTTGTTTTAAGTCACCGAGTTTTGGGGTGGTTTGTTATGCAGCAATAGTTAAGTGGGACAAGTTATCTATAATTTATAAAGAATTGCAGGGATAAGAGAACAGTGTGCCTGGAAAACCGGCAGGTAAGTCACAAAGCAAGAAACCCAATGGCTATTGACTAGAGTCAGACTGGAGGAGTCTTGTTGATGGACTGGAGCAAGAACTTGGGCTCCACAGTCAGCCTGCCTGGGTCTGAATCCTGGCTCTGCCCCACTACAGCTGTGTGGCCTTGGGCAATTTACTCAGATCTCTCCAGGACTCAATTTCCTCAGCTGTGAAATGGGTATATAAATACTATCTATCCCATAGGGTCATTATAAGGAACCTTATTTGTATTAAGTACAAATAAATGTTTCTTTTGCTTCTTCTGCTATAAATAGCTCAGATGAACTCTTGAATCCAGAGAAGCAGTGAGTACAAGAAGCTAAGCTCGTTTATTCAGTGCAAGTAGAGGGATAAAGGGGGAAAGCGCCTAGAAGATTGTAGTTAGGAGATAGAGAACAAAGATATTTAGTTACATTTCAGAGTCTGGTCTGCTTTAATGTTACTATAAAAATAACTAATTTGGTCCTGGCTGGTTTGGCTCAACAGTTGGAGTATAGGCCCAAGGACCAAAGAGTTGCAGGTTCGATACTGATCAAGGGCATGTACCTCTGTTGCCGTTCAGTCCCAGGCCCTGGTTGGGGCCCTATGGGAGGCAGCCAATAACTGTGCCTCTCTCACATCGATGTATCTCCCTCATACTCTATCTGAAGATAAATGAAAAAATATCCTCAGGTGAGAATTTAAAAAAATAAAAAATAACCAATTTGATCTTTTGTAATACTTGCTTAAATGTCACAGTCTTAATGAGTTCTAGTTTTACTATTTAAAATCTATAGAAATTCATGATTCTAAATATGACTGAGATTTAGTAGAGAGGCACTTATTTGAATTTCAAGTAAAATAGATATTATTATTACCTATGGGTTATATATTTTGAGATGTTCTAGCTTCAAGGCTGCTTTTAGTATATATATTTTCTTACTATTATAAATTAAAGACATATGAAAAAACTAATCTGTGTATCTGATCAACATGAGCCAAACTTATTTCAGTAAGGAGATAAGATTTCATTCAAAAGTGAAAAAACTTGATGTCTCTATGTATTTTTTGCAGCTGTTGCAAGCAACTGTATAATTTTTTGTTAGATATTTCAAAATACTAAAAATAGTACAAAAATTAACATCATTATTTGCATAAGCCACATATCTAATAGAGATAGTGTGCTCAAAGCATTGTACTGCCACCAGTACAGGCACAATCACAGAGTTAAAAAAATGTATCCCCGAGTATGCTGAAACTACCAAAAAAAAATCATGTTAGGTAATGTGTGTGTATATATATATATATATATATATATATATATATATATATATATGTTTGTATGTGTGTAGGCATATACGTATAATGTATCAATGTATGTGTATATATGCATATATATTCATACTTAGACAATAAAACTGTTGAGATGTTTGAAATTGTAAATTGTTGAAAGGCTTTCTCTCTTATAGCAACATGATGAGTTTTCTAAGAATTTAGAATACAACTATTTTTTTCAAAAATTTTTATACTATAAAATAACAAAAACAAATTAAGCAACTTCTAGCTGTGCAACTGTGGGCAAATTACTTAACCTTACTTTTTTTCATTTGAAACAGAGATAATGATAATACTTAATTCATGCGAGATTTTTGCAAGGATTTAAAAAGTTAATATATTTAAAGTGCTAAGAACAGTGTCTGACACACAAAGGCATTGTACAAATCTTAGCTATTATGGCTGTTATTCTCACTACTATTTTATTGGGTGTTATTAATAGGTCAAAATCACCAGATCTTAAATATAAGAGTGCATCTCTTTTTAAATGATCCCAAAATATACTATAATTTGGGTAAATAAACCTACCATTTTGTATTTCTGACTCCAACCTCATATTTTAGAATATTTTAGCAAAGATAACAAAAAATAATGTAGTATAAGAATTCATTTTTCAGTTGCAAAGAATGATTTTAGTAGCTTAAGATAACACAGAGTCAATACCTTTAAATGGGGTTTAAGATAGGTTAAAAATGTCCAATAAACAGAAAGAATATATCATTCACAGTTTTGTTTTCAAATACACCTGCTACTAGTGAATTTACTTTCTGGGGTCTGAAACAACAGGCTAATAAATGTCTTTTGCAGAACTCCTTACTTGGTGGAACATACATTCTCCATTTGAATCATAATACCTTTGGGGAGTCAGAGGGCCAATGAAGACTATAAAACTTTTTTAGTCAGGAAGACTATAAAACTTTTATAATAACAAATTACAAAAGAGAGTAAAATTACGGACTAAACTGTTAAACTCATCATTCTGCCTGGATAAGTGCACTGAGTGGACAGAATAACCAAACACTGCTATAAGATAAGCTGAAGCTGGAGGATCAGCAGCTCCGTGGGACCCAAGTTATTCCTAGGAGCATGACTCTTTCTAAAAACTGCATTTCTTCTGCTCTCTTGGGGCAGTTCTTCAGCCAAAGGCGCTTTGGAGAATGTAATCCACTTCCCCTTTGCAGTTGCCACTTCCACCAGCTGCTTCTCTCATTACTTTACTGTTCAGGCGGAAAAGGCCAGCCCCAGGTTCTTCTAATGATAGCAAGCACCTCATTAAAAAATCTGCCAAATTTACTTTTCCATAGAACATCACTTTTGCAGCTTTTCACGAGTCCATGAGGAAAGAAAGCATCATGTATAAAATATGACTTCCAGAAATCTTGAAGATATTAAGAATTATTCCTATATGACTGGTGGGTGTACCACAGTCTATAGAATGGCAGTATTTTCAATTTCCCCAAGGGAATTCCATCAGTTTGACCCCGTACCTGTTTGCCCAGAGGAGAAGGTGAGAGGATCCCACAAAGTTAAGACATTTTCATAAATGTCCCATAATTGAGAGAACTTTAGGCTCTGAGGTGTATACTTTTCCATTCCTGGTTTTACATATGTGCAAGGGTCACCTTACTTTAGTCTATGACACCCTGGCAGAGAGAAAAGTTGCTGTAATTAATCAAGAGTTTGGAATGTGTGAACTTTGGCAAGTTTCTTAACCTCTCTGTACCTCATCTATTGTTTTGCATTTGTAAAGGGGGGATATTAATAATATAGTACCTCATTAAATCAGTTAAATTTTGTAAAGGACTTAAAACAGTAGCATAGGAGACACTTTTTTAAGTGTTGAAGTAAATTCTCTCTTTAAGAGTAAAGTTTTTCCTTAACAAATTACACAAAGAGGTAAGAAATGAATAAGAGACAATGATTGTAAAGTCTTTTAGAAACAATAATACTTATCTCGACTTTGCAGAACAAAGAGTTTAGAAGAGCTAATTTGAGGAAGAGATTTAGGAACCAGAGAATTCCCCCTGCTTTCTGAGAAAATCTCTGCGGACTTTTACCTATGCCCCAAGTTGACAGTTGTCACACCTCTAGACCCAAGGAAAAGCGCTTTCCAAGGTAGCGGCAGGAAATCCTGGGCAATCCCTTATTCGGAAACCGACACTCACCTTTTGTATGACACTTACTCCCCAGTCGCGACCCCCACCTCCCCTCCCTGGACTGGGAGCTAAAATCCATCATTAGAACCCCATTCTCAAGGGGCAGAGCACTGGAAGAAATCTTCTCTATAAGTTTAAAAGCCGGAGGTAACCCCTGCCCAAAGCACGGCAGGTGCCTTGACTCTGTGTCCTCCCCGAGACCGCATTCTGGGGCCTCGGATGAAGCCCATAAAGTACATCAGAGGCACCGGGACCGCGTGGGACAAGAGAGGATGTCTGGCCACTCCCCTTGGGAAATTATTTCCTGACCTTTGGTATTGCTTTCTGAAGGGGCAGACTCACCGGAGTTCTTGCTCCCAAACCCAGTTTGGGGATATTATCCTATAAAATCTCCTTCCGCAACCCCCTCCCCTCCCCTCCCCTCCCAGAGTAATATTACTCGGCCTCTAAAGGGCAACCAAAGCCGGGCAGCACCCCAAAGCAAACACATACATGCTCCACACTTCCTCCGCCTATTGCACGCCTCTCACCCCCAGATATCTGACCTGTGGCAGACCTGGAGGAGCGCGTCCGCCAGATCTCAAAGCCAAGTCCAGCCTCCCAACACGTATCCCCGCTCCGCCTCTGCCTAAGACGGGTTGCCCCGACAAAACTGCTGCCAAAACAGTTGCTCTCGGGTGGGGCGGGGGACCCGCCTCCTCACATCCATCAAGCGCGAGCTCGGCACCCCGCTACCCAGGTCCCCTCTGCCACGCGCGCCCCTCTCCGGCGACGCACTCACCTGCAGCTGGACCCGGCTGGCGTTGCCCGCGGCAGCGTCGGGCCCGTCGGCGGCTCCCGTGCCGCGCAGCACCGTTATGTGCAGCGTGAGCAGCAGCAGTCCCAGCAACAGCAGCAGCTCGGCCGCCAGGCGAACCATCCTCTTGAGACGCGCGGCTTTAGGACCCGGCGCGGCGGGCGGCGACGGCGGTGGCGCCGGGGGAGGAGGAGTCGGAGCTCCGGAGCCCGGCAGCGCGGCTCCCGCCTCGGCCCCCGCCGGGGCCCCGCTCCCCAGGCCGGCGGGGCGCGCCGGGCCGGGGGAGCAGGAGCCGCCGCCGCCGCCGCCGCCGCCGCCGCCGCACCACGGCGGAGCCACGGCGGGGCCGGGGGCGTCCAAGCCGGCTGTGGAGCAAACCCCGGCGCTTCCCTGCGGCGGCGGGGACAGGGGGCTGCCCGGGACCCAGGCCGGGCCTGGGACCACCCTGCGGGCAGGGGGCAGCGGGGTCGGCGGCGGGGCGGACGCAGCCGAGTCCCCGAGCGCACATGGGCGCCCCAGATGTGGCCGCGGCGCCGCAGCTGGAGCAGGAGCGGCCGCCAGAGGAGCGCGGGGAGGAGGAGGAGGAGGAGGAGAAGGAGGAGGAGGAGAAGGAGGAGGAGGGCTTCAGTGGCGGCCCGGAGTTACCTCCACGCTTGGCTCCCCCCGCCCAGAGCCACTCACCCGACGAGCCACCTCCCCTCCTCCCTGGGCTACTTCGGGACGCGGGACGCGCCTCCCCGTAGCCGAGTGCTAGGGTGAGCTGGCTCCAGATGGGGGCCCCGGGTACACGGGGTTATCACTATTTGGAGGTGACTTGGGCGCCCCTCCTGGGTCCGCGTCCGCCTGCCGGGATGTGCCAAGTGCGCGCCACCGCTGCCGAAGTCGCTGTGGCCGGCGAGGGTGCAGCCCTTGTGCGCACTGAAGCTCGGGGCTGTGGGTGGGTGGGTGGGTGGGGGTGGCTGAGCGAGTTTAGAAACTTTTATTGACAAAGTGGAGTTGTAGTTGTGGTGATGGAGAACGGAGGGGGCGCAGGACAAGCCAGGTGTCTGTCTGCGACTATGCGACCCCGCCTGAAGCTGGCGCGCGTCAGGGGTGGGTGGGTCGGGGGGGATGATAGAGTCGTTCCAGAAGGATCTTAACACTCGCTCCTGGACGGTGGGCCACCTCCTCCTGAGCACCGCTGCTCACGCACCCGCGTCTCCTTGTAGAGCCTGGGAAGAAGGGCGACTTGGATTCGATGGGCGTGGGTCTGGTCCAGCGCGCAGGTGTCGCGGAGGTAAGCTGCTGGGCCGGGTGCTCGCGGCTCTGGCGCGCCGAACGCAGGTGGGGCACTGGGGGTAAATCTCAGATCTGGCAGTCGCGGGTCGGGGGGCTCATCCCGGAGGCGCCGCGCCCGGAGGGGATCTGGGGGCTGCAGACGCACAGCCGCTGTTCCTGGGCCACCGCCTCATGACCGCTCTGCAGCCTCGGGCTCCCGTGCGCCGCTCATGCCTTGCTGGGGTTAGCTGGCGAGTGAAAGGGCTTGGGTCAGGCAGAGGGTGCGGGTTCCTCGCCTCCGATGCAGGAACAAACTGGGTCCGACCTTGGGCTCAGATCACTGCAGTGGCACCGCGCGTTTCCCTCCCTTTGGATATTGCCGTGGCTCCCGCTTTCCAGAAGTGGCTCGGAGTGGCGGGCACTCTGTCCGCCTGCTGCCTTTTATACTGAGCTTCCCCCGCCTCCCACCCGGTTTCCTCCTCCCCTCCTCCCCTGTGCCCGCCCAGCCCTTCCCACCCGGTTTGCGGAGCCCTCACTCCTGGCGTTTGTACACAAGCTTTTCGCAAATTTCCAACCCCATCTCTCATCCAGAGCCCCTGGGATGGGTCCTCCGGATTCTCCCTTGGTGACAGATATGAAATAAATAAACCTTTCCCGCCGGCACGACTTTCTCCCTCCGCCCCATTTCTGTCTTCATCCTCCCTGTGCTACAAACTGAGGAAAGATTCTTAAATCAACTACCTTCCGAAGACTTCACATCTTTACGCGCGAGGCACCTCAGCCAAGTCTTATCCAAATAAAGACAAGAAACACCTTCATAATTCTGAAAGTTCCAGAGGTCACGGTGGCATTTTTCAGAATTTAAATAGCAGTGGTTAAGGTATGGGGTGCTGACTGGGTTTATTTGTGTCCAGAAAAGGAAGGGCTAGTTGCCACTTTAAAGATGCCTTCAGCATCTTTAAAATTCTAACCACCTCTAGCATCTTATTAATAAATTGGCAGCTGTTTATAAAGCACGCAATTTATTTTCCTTTTCAGTGTTTTTGTTGGGGGGGGGGTGTGGCGGGAGTGCTTGCTTTGGATTTTCAGGCAGCCAGTCCTGTGAGGCATCTTATTGCAATCTCCAGGCTCTAAAATGCCAATAATTGTCAACTAGAGCGCTGGGGGAGAATTTGAAACAATAGACTGTCGGTGGTTCAGATGGGAGATCAAAGAGAGGATCCCAGCAGCTTTCAGATCCCACAAGGATCCTCCAGTGTGTTTTTTAATTAGAATCACTTAGTGGGGGGGGGGAGCAGGAGAGTCAGCACATGGATGGAATATATAAATTAAGATGGCAAACTAGACAGAGTTTAGGGCTGGCTCTAACCCCCCCACCCCCTGCCAGATTGTGAAGTGGCGCACAGGGACAAATGACTTTCCTATTGCCTGAGGCAGGCTGTTCTAAATTAGAATCCAGGCGCTGCTGTGTCCTGCGTTTTCAGCACACACAGTCTCCACATGTGAACCTCAGCTGCCTCTCCTCTCATCTAAAATTAACATTTTTGGATCCTAAGGAAAAATAACTTTAAAAAACCCTGGAAAGAAATCCTTGCAGTGAGTGTAAATTCTTGTAAATTTGTAAAGGGAGAGCTGGAGATCAAAGTCTTTGTAAGATGTTGTTAAAATTGTAAATTGAATTTTGGGGACAGAAGTCTTTATAAAATGTTGAACAAATGCATGAATGACTGCTATTAAAATCCTTTCACGCTGTGAGATCCAAATTCCAGGTGAGTTTATGTTCTAGTAAGCACACGTAACTAGTATCGATAAATGTCCATGCTCTGTGACTAAGTTGTCAAACAAGGCTGCCGGCAGTGCTCTGCTTTTGAGGAGTTAAGGAACGTGGACTTACCATTTTTGTGGAAAAAGAATAAGAAGTGTAATAGCCTGAACAAATTAAGTTTCAAGCACATTTATGAAATCTTATCAATATCTGATGAAAGTCTTAAAAATCCTACCTTCTTCAGGGTTCCCACAGCACCGTCCTCATATCTTTATTATGATCTTACTACCTAGTAACATGTCTGATTACATGTCCGTCTACCACCAGACCTGGATCACCTTTCTGGGAGAACATTTCAGAGCATATCTCTACCCACACCTCCTCCTCCACCCCTCCAGAATCCAGTATTCTTTTTCCTGGGTTCACAGCTAAAGAAACATTTTCTAGAAACACTTGAGTCTAGGCAAGACAGTGAAGAGTTCTATTCCTTCTGTGTCTGGCCATAAAACCTCCTGAGTGACACACAACTCTTTTTCCTTTCTACATGGCGAAGGACTCTGAGATGAAAGAGTCCTATCCTCAGTTACTACTCAACAGAGAACTGTTGGGCCAGTCATATCTTCATTTAACCTTGCATGGTGAGAAATAGAACTTTGTTGTTTAAAGCACTGTGATTTGGGGATGTTTGCTATAGCAGTTGGTATTACTGGTCCTGACAAGTAATACATTCTTCAAGACAGGGACACCTGCCTCATCATTAACATACTTCTAGACCTGAGCACAAGGCCTTGCATATAGTAGTTGCTCAATCAGTGTTTGTTTAATGAATGTAATAAATCTGGTCTTTATTTATACCCTACTTAATGGATTAACTCTCTTGAGAGTGTTCCTACTATAAGTGGCTGACCTAAGAATATTAAATCTTCTGTCATTTGTACTATTCCCTCATAGATTTTGTCTTTTATTATTGATTATTGGTCCCTTTATCTTGCAGACAAGCTTATTTGACTGGAATATTTGCAGAAAATAAAAGAAATTAACAACAAGCCACAACACCTATAGTAAATACCATTGAAGAGAATCTTGTAGTAAGGATTTTATTGTTTTTACTTTATTTATATTTTTTCTAAAAACTATGTCAGGGCAGCAAAGAGTAGTGTTAGTGCAGTCTTTAAAATACAACTTTTGATTATGTATATTTATACTTTTAAATGTATACAAAGATAAAGAAAATAATACAATGAATTATTACAACCTATAACCCAACTTCAACAACAAAACTCAAGGCTAATCTTGTCTCATCTATATTATCATACACTTCCTCCCTCTGAGATTATTTTGAAGCAAT
Organism: Tadarida brasiliensis; assembly: GCA_030848825.1. NCBI lineage: Eukaryota > Metazoa > Chordata > Mammalia > Chiroptera > Molossidae > Tadarida > Tadarida brasiliensis. Next base: position 34,660,508 of record CM061261.1, on the reverse strand, counting down.
TCATGACATCTCATAATTTCACATGTACATATTTCCGTATGTATCTAAAAAAGGTAAGGGTGAACTTAAGGCCTGGGGTGGGGTAGGGATGGGTGGAGGGGGACAAAGGGAAGGAAATGGGGAGGGGCATCTTTAATATTGTCAACAATAAAAAATGAATTAAAAATGTTTAAACACATAAAATTGTTTTTTAAATTAAACATCTGCACACTGTATGTGAGCTTTAAATCAGATTGGAGAAGTCAAAACTAGAGATTTTTTTTCTGGATGTAAGAATGATTAGCATTTAGGGATTAGGTGGAAGCTGTTATATGTTCACCCAAACCTGTTTTTCCTTCTTCCTGGACATACTTGTAAACCACGTTTGCCAATTTCCTATGCATTTAGATATACAGCTATGTGATTGATTTCTGGCCAGTAGAATGTGGGAGGAAGTGATGTGTCATTTCCATAAAAATGTCCTATGCATGTTCTCTTCCTTTTCACCTTGTCTACTGGCTGGATATTTCTGCCTTGGATCAGTGATCAGCCTGGCTCCCAAGAGCAGAGCCCTTACCCCAGCTCTACCTCTGCCCAGAGCACCCTGGCTGGGCTATTGTGTGATTGAGAAATAAACTTTTAAAAACATGTGTTAAGCCACCAAAATTTTGAGGCTTCTTACAGGAGTTCAAAAACAAAGGAGCTTATGTTCTAAGAGGGAAGGGTGGCAATTTCTTTTTTAGAGCGTTCTGATAGCAGCTTTTTTGTCATTGTGGGTTTTGAGGTCACTATCATAAGTGCTTGATCCCAGTGTCAATGTTGCAGTGGGAAAGCAGTCAAAGAAAATACAAGAACAAATGGGTGTGGCTGTGTTTTAAAACTGTATACACAAACAGGCAACTGGACCTCGTGACTCAGTTTGTCCACCCCTGTTCTAACAGACCGACACGAGATACCACCTCGTCTTAGGTGCCACATATGAAGGAATTACTGCAAAGTGGGGTTGGATAGATTCCACTTACTAGCCGTGGAACCTCTTGGGCAAGTTATTTTACCTCTCTGGATCTGTTTCCTCTTGGAGCTAAAAATGCCTACTCTAGGGTTGTTTCGAAGTTCAAATATTAGTTCCGCAGGAGAACAAGGTGAGTAGTTCCAGTTCTTTCTGTCTAGTAGAGGAGGGACTCCATATCATGTGCATGAGGGCAGGGAGCTTGTCTGTCTCATTCACTTCTGAATTCACATAGCAGATGCTCTGTAAATCTTTGATCAATGGGTGCAACTTTTAGAAAACTGCTGAAAATTGTAGCTGAAAGGAGTCTTAGAGGTAAGCTCTAAGCCCTAGGGGAAATACAAACAAAAAGCCGGAAGTTTATTCCGTTAGAGTCCTTTGCACTATGAAGGGCTCACAGTGTTCAGAAGTGAGAAAGTCACCACCCCAGAGGCTCAGAGGTGCTCCCAGGGGCTCCAACCCCTGCAGCCACAGCTAGGCTTGTGGGACACCTGGACCTCCCGCTTCCTGATGTTCTAAAACATACACACAAGGCTAATGGGGATGCTTGTGGCTCTCCACTTCGCCCTAAAAGCCCCTTAATGTATAAAGAGCCCAAGAGACCACTGAGTGCATGGCCTGAAGAGGTTAAAAACCTTTATTCTGGAGTGAAGGATGTCCTGGAGTAGCAGGGAAATAGGACTGGCTTTTTGAAAGGGTTCATGATTGTTCTTCCTTAAGTAGCAGGGTCCTTTACTGCACATCCAGTGCAATATTAAAATAGGAGGTCCTGCTGGTCCACCAACCTATTCTGCAAACAGCTGGCCCTTGAAGACCTCATCTGTTTCATAAGAGGCCACCCTTTTGCTTTGCTATACTTATCTGTGCAAATTCTAGAAAGCAAAATAAAATCTCAGGCATATGTTATAGCTGGAGTAGGAAAGTGTTCCATAATTACAAGGTTATATGTTATACGCCATGTAAGTCCTTTTTTAAAAATTCCGACAAATAATTTCTAGGCAGGAAGAGAGCAAACTATTCAGTCAGAACTGAATCTCAGAGTTGGACGGGGCCCATAGAGTTTATCCAGCTTCCTTTTATAGATGAGAAAACTGAGGCTCAGAGAATTAAATAAACGTTTTCAATATCACAGAGGGACTTGGTGGCAGCATCAGGTTCTCCAGCTCCAAGACCACTGCTCCTTCTACTTTTAAAAATTAAAGTATGACATACACATAGGAAAGAGTACATGTCCTAAGTTTATAGCTCAATGGAATTTTTACTATTCAGGTAAAGAAATAGCATATTACTAACACCCCAGAAGCTAATTACCCAAATAATTACCCAAATGTTACCAATATTATTACCATACATTGGAGATATATATATAAAATAGTATATCTCTTGTATCTGGCTTCTTGTGCTATCTTCTATCCCTCTTCCCAACTTCTTTTTTGTTTGTTTGTTTATTTAACTTATTTATTTTTGTTACAGATGTTTCTCCTTTTTCCCCCATTGACACCCTCCTCCCATTCCCCCCCACTCCAGCATTGTTGTCTGTGTTCATTGGTTATGCTTATATGCATAAGTTCTTTGGTTTATCTCTTCCCTCTCCCCTGTCCCCTCCTCTGAAGTTTGTCAGTCTGAACCCTACTTCTATGTCTCTGGGTCTATTTTGTTCATCACCTTACTTTGTTCATTATATTCCACAAATAAGTGAGATCATGTGATACTTGTCTTTCTCTGACTGGCTTATTTTGCTTAGCATAATACTCTCCAGGTCCCTCCATGTAGTCTCAAAGGATAAGAGATCTGTCTTTCTTATAGCTGCATAGTATTCCATTGCTCAACTTCTTATTTGAAAAAAATCAAACATATAGAAAAGTTGCAAGTATAACTGAATGAACACTCATATATCATTGGGGTAGACTGAACAAATAACCACAGTTTTTCTTTCATTGTATCAAGGCCCTTTGCAATGTGACTTTGCAGTTTCTCCCATGACAACATGGGAGCATCCACTCCTTGCCTCTGTGCTGGCCTGTGATTGGCTTTGACTAACAATGCAGCCCAAGTGATATCACACCAGTTCTGTGGTCAGGCCTCAAGCAGCCTTGCATGCTTCCTCTCTCTGTCTTTCTGTGTCTGTCTTGGAACTTTGCCACTTCTGTATGAATAAGCCAAGACTAAACTGCTGGAGGAAAAGAGACAGGGTCCCAGTCAACTGCAGCCAACAACCAGCCTATTTCTAGATCCATCCAGCTGACCTGCTGTTGATCAGAGACACGTAAGGAAACTCAGCAGGAATCTCATAGAAACCACCCTGGTGAGCCTAGCCTAGACAGCATGATGAGCTACATAAATGGCTGCTGTTGTTGTGGGGGTTTGTCATACAGTAAAAACTGATCATTCAGCCTTTCACCCCAAATACTTCAGCACATCTCTTCTAAGAATAAAGAGATTCTCCTACGTCATCACAATATAATTAATTATCATGCTCAGGACATTTGACATCAATACAGTAATATGTAATTTACAATCCATACTCAAAATTTTCTAATTGTCCCTACAATGTCCTTTGTAACTATTTGTTTTTCTCTTCAGGATTCAGGTGAGAATTAATTACTGCTTTTTAAAATTGAGATATTGACGTATTATATTAGTTTTAGGTATATAATGATTCAATATTTGTATATATTGCAAAATGAGCACCACAATAAGTTTAGGGTATCCATCACCATACAATAGTTATGAATTTTTTCTTGTGATGAGAATTTTTCAGATTTACCCTCTTAAGAACTTTTAAATATACAAAATGGACATGTTGTATTATATAACTGTAGTCACCATGCTGTACATTACGTCCCCATAACTTATTTAGGAAGTTGGTACCTTTTGACCACCTTATTTATTGCATTAGTCATTGTCATATATTTTTTTTATTTTATTATTATTTTTTTTTATCCTCACCCGAGGACATTTTTTCATTTTTTGTTCAGACAGAGTAGGGGGGAGAGAGAGGAAGAGAGAGAGAGAGAGAGAGAGAGAGAGAGAGAGAGAGAGAGAGAGAGAGAAACATCGACGTGAAAGGGCCACATCGAGTGGCTGCCACCCACACGACCAACCAGGGCCGGGGGGACAAACTGCAACTGAGGTACGTGCCCTTAGCGGGAACCGAACCCGGGTCTCTCCGGACCGCAGGCCGACGCTCTAACCGCTGAGCCAAACCGGCCAGGGCTCATTGTCATATTTTTTTATGTCTGTCTGGAACAGTCCCCATCTCCTCCCCATGTTTTTTTTTTCTTCCTTGTTTTTAATTATCTTTATTGTTGGAAGTATTACAGATGCCCCCACCTCTTTTTTATCCCCCCATTGCCCCCCTCCAACTGGCTCCCATCCTGCCCCAGGCCTTCATCATCCTATTATCTGTATCCATTGGTTATGCATATGTGCATACAAGTTCTTTGGTTAATCTCTTTCCGCCCCTCCTCTTCCCTCTGAGATTCATCAGTCTGTTCCATGTTTCCATGCCTCTGATTCTATTTTATTCATGAGTTTATTTTGCTCATTAGATTCCACATATAAGTGAGATCATGTGATATTTGTCTTTCTCTGACTGGCTTATTTTGCTTAGCATAATAATCTCTAGGTCTATCCATGCAGTCTCAAAGGGCAAGAGATCCTTCTTTTTCATAGCTACACAGTATTTCATTGTGTAAATGTTCTTTTGGTGTCTAGTGTCATTAACACTTTTTTGAAAAGTCAGTTGATTTTGCAGAATACCTTCAGTTTATACTTGTATAATTGCTTTCCCAGGATTAATTTGAGTCATGTACTTTGGGCAAGATACTACCTGGATAATGTGTTTTCTGTGCATTACATCACAGGGTCCATGATGTCACTTTGCTCATTTTTTGGGAACTCTCTTTCTAGATTACAGAAGTCTTGAGTCATTTTTGTGAGGTTAAGTGGGAAGAGTTCTTAACTGAAAATATGTTGGTGTGCTATATTTTTCATATGTGGAAAGAAAGAAAACATGACTTCACCTAATTTCCAGGAATCTATTCCACTTTGTTCTAAGTTGTCTATCTTGTCCAATCCCCTTTTGACAGTGGGCTTTGACTGTATTAGGGAGTAACTTTCCTCTATGAATCAGTTTGTTTTTTTTTAAATTTGCTCTCATCCAAAGTCATTATCACATTATCACTTCATTCTTAATAGTTTAGCATGAAATGGTGGGTTTTTATGTTTTGTTGTTATTGTTAGAAAGCCAGGCTTGGTGTAAAATGGAAAAATAAATTTGTTATTAATCACAGTTCTCTTCAGTAATTTAAAAATAGTAAAACTTTAACTTTATGATGCATTTTTAAATACAAATAGTCTAAATATACCTAGGGAAATTTAAAAAGTCCAGTTAGCCGTGGACGGTTTGGCTCAGTGGTTAGAGCGTTGGCCCACGGACCAAAGGATTGTGAGTTCAATTCCCAGTCATGGATATGTACCTGGGTTCCAGGTTCCATCCCAGGGCTGTGTGGGAAGCAACCAATCGATGAGTCTCTCTCACATCAATGTCTCTCTCTCTCTCTCTCTCTCTCTCTCTCTCTCTTCTCCCCTCCCCCTCTCTCCCTCCCTCCCTTCCACTTTATCTAAAAATCAATGAAAAAATATCCTTAGGTGAGGATAAAAAAAAAGTAAAATAAAAAATCTCAGTCAAATGAAGAAAAAAACCCAACGGGTTGGAAATCTTAACTCTTTTTTCACAACTAAAGAGTAGTTAAAATAATTGTTTCAACAGCTCCAGGTGAGGTTGTATATGAAAGAAAGCTAAAACTGGTAAAGTTGCATTCAGAAGTAAATTTAATAACAGCAGTTGCTCAGCAGAAAATCATCAAGCTGACAACTTTAAGTGCCGCAGCAGAGATGTCTCCACTCAAAATAGTTTTGCGACTGACTGGTTCTCACATCTTTACTAATAAACACAAGGTCTCATCACCAGTGCTCGTGGCAGGGTTTCACAATGACTGGGTGGAGTGCTTCCCTTGTGAGCCAGATGTGTCAGAACTGAAATCTGAAGATTCTCACTTGGTAAACTCTCAACAGGATGATGAGAAATAGCCTTGTGGAGGAATAAGCATGAAAGAGTTGTTTACACATTTTTGGAGCTCAAATTTGGGTGGTTGTTATTTTAAAAGGTCAGGATTTTCCTTTATTTACCTGGTGTCTAACTTAGTTTTGAAATCATAGTTCAATTTTATCCATAAGCCGCAAACAAAAAATAATCTTTTGTAATAAAGATTTTATTTGTTGGGGATATGAATGACAAATAATACTTTAAAGGGATGTTTTGGTTACTCACAAAGATTGAGGAATAAATTGTTTTCCCACTTTGTTTGCTGTGTATATGAGTAAACAACACGTGATGTGATCTGAAGCACAACAATATTGACAAACATTTTTTGTATGTGTATTAGTCAGGGAAAGTAATACTAGCTGCCATAACAAACAGTCCCCCAAAGCTCAATGGCTTGACACAATAAAAATTTATTTCTTGCAAATTTGAATATTTTAGTGATCTTCAAAGGGAAGTCTACCTTTGATTAAGGGACCCCAAGTTCCTTTATTTATTGGTTATGCATTTTCTAGAACCTTCATCCAGCAGACAAGGAAAGAGAGAAGAGTATATGGAGGTTTGCTTAGGAAGCTTTAAGGCACGACATGAACCACTGGCTGGAATCCAGCCAATTTCAAGAGGGCTGGGAAATATAGAATTCCTGTATGTTTAGGAAGAAACTAAATCAGGTATGCTGAATGTACAATTCTTTTTCCTCATTGAATTACCTCTGCCAAAACACCACTCATTTTTACCAGTATGTGAACAAAAGTGTACAATGTCACAGAGGGACCAGAGCAGGGGCCAAGAAATTTTTTCTGTAAGGGCTAGAGAGTAAACATTTCAGCCTTGTGGGACAAGAAGAAACATTAAGAACACCATGTATAGAACAATCATTTATAGTATACATATTTCTTAGCTCAGGGACCATACAAAAAGAGACTGTGCTGGGTGTGGCCTGGGGGCCATAGTTTGCTGATCCCTGGACTAGAGAAACTCTATTTATTTATTTATATAATTTTTTTCCCTTTATTGATTTTTAGAGAGAGAGGAAGGGGGAGAGAGAGAGAGAGAGAGAGATAGAAACATCGATGAAAGAGAACATTGATTGGCTGCCTCCAGCATGCCCCCCACTGGGGATCAGGCCCACAACATGGGCATGTGTCCTGACTGGGAATCCAATCAGCGACCTCTTGGTGCATGAGTTGACGCTCAACCACTGAGCCACACTGGCCGGACTAGAGAAACTGTCAAAGGAAACACTTGGTGCTGCAGGATTTTCTGTTTCTCAGGTTCTTTCCTATGCTGATTTTGACTTTGGTTGAGATTTTCAAATGACCATTTGTATCAAATGCTATGAGAATATAGCCTTAATTGACGTGATGAAGATTATACAGAATAAAACAACATTTACATTGTTAGAACATAGCATTTAAAATAAAATTTATGATAAGCTAAACAGTAGATAGAAAGTAGGTTATAATTAAAATAGTAAACCTACATATCATTATAAAAGGGTCCATTTCTGCAACATAATCCTCAATTATACCATGCTATTATTTTCAGGCCACTTTATTTGTGATGACTTTATTTAACGAGATTCATTTAGCACTTGAGTTATCTCAATTAAACACTCAGATGTTACCTTTCTCTTTGCTCTTCCTTTTCTCTCTCTCTCTCTCTCTTTTTTGGAATGGTTACTTTTCCTGGATATTGTATAACTGGGTAATAATATTAAGCAGAAACTGGAATCATGGTGTGGTCCAGGCAGAGCCACATAGGAGGATGTCTGTTTGGCCTGACCATATCAATCCTGACTCACGGTGTGGTGAGGGATAACATTTTATGTATCATTTAGAGTAAGTATAATAAATAAAAGGAAGCATTGCAAAAATGTGGTTTATAATATAAGATTTTACTAATGAGTAAAAGATACCTGTTGTGGCTTTTGATCTTTTTTTATTAAACATTTTTGTGATTAAAGTAGTATGTTTTCACTTGAAATATGGAAAATTATAAAAACAGAAAATTGAAATTATAAATATATTTATCACCTAAAGATAATCATTGTTAGCCTTCTGGTGTAATTCTTTTCTGTTTATATACACATATGTACACACCAAACACACACACACACACATATACATAGTCCACATACCTATTTAGACGTTTTTACATAGTTTGAGGACATAATAGAAACCATATTGTATTTGGTGATTAAAAAATCTTCTAAAAGAAAACTCTTAATGGCTACAGCATATGATCTTATATAAATATATCATAATGTACTTAGTCTAACCTCTATATTTGAACACTTATGTTGTACAAAATTTCCTTAATTAAAATAACATTAAGAGAAGTATACCCAACAAAATGAGTAATATCAACAAAAAGACATGTGTAAGAATTTTGTAGCAGCTTTATTCTTAATAGTCTACAGCTGGAAACAGTCTGAATGTGTATCACTTTTAGAATGGATGAACAAATTTTGATATATCCATACAATGGAATACTAATCATCAATGGGAAAGAGCTAATGACTGGCTGCTGCATGTAACAATATAGATGATTCTCACAGATATAATGTTTACTATAAAAAGTAGACACAAAAGAATACATCCAGTACCATTCCATTCATATTAACAAGCACAACTAATCTAAGATGATGAAAGATCTTGGGAGGAGAGTAGACAGAGATGGGGCTCAGGGAAACTTTCAGAGCACTAGAAGTGTTCTATATTTTACTGTGTGCTGGTGCATATATGTGTAAAAACTGATTGAACTGTGCACTTCATGTAAGACTTGTGTACTTACTCTGTAAGTTGTGCCTCAATAAACAAAAATGAGAATAAAAATACTCTGTGATACATCTCTGAAGATGGATTTTGACTACATTTCTTATGAATTCCTTAGTATAATCTCATATATCCTAAAAATGCTATTTTTCTAAAAATCTATGATCTCTTTTTCTGTCACAGATCTTTATTTCTGTCATCCCATACACTAAGGGGAAGAATTTATCAGATAATGCTAATAGTATTTAGACTTCTCAAAAGATGATAAGTTAATTGGGGAGTCAGGATTAAAACTCTTATACTCTTCTTTGGACTTCATATAAATTTCAGCTTAACCTAGAGTTGAATATATGAAATCTGAATTCCAAAGTCAATGTAATTAAAGATGTTGTTTCATGCACTGCAGTTTACAAAAAGGATTCACAATAGAATTCTTTATCTTATAAAATTTTATAGTACAATTCAATTGTGATACAATTAATAAGCAGTTGCTTTATGTATTCTAGGATGCTGCTAGTTTATGAAGTAAAATAATAAGCATCCCATAGTACATTAACTTTATATGTAAATACTCTGTATATTAGTCAGGTTTTGGCTATGATAATGTTGCTTAACAAAAATACTAAAATACCCATGGGTTACAATAGCAAACATTTTAATTCACACTCACACACCTGCAGATAAGTTGTGGTTTGACTGTTGTTGGCTGGTCCAGGATGGACTATGGTCAGCTTTAAGTCTGTTCCCCATGTCTGCATCCCAATACTGATGCTAACAGAAAAACAATTATGTAGGGCTTCACAGGGAGAATGGAAACTCCAAAAGGCCTGGCCCAGCCACACAGGCACATTTATTGTTTCAATTATTTATGCATTCATTGGTTGCTTCTTGTATGTGCCCTGACTGGGGATTGAAGCCACAACGTTGATGTATCGGGACCACACAAACACATTTAAAGCTTCAGCTCATATCACATCCACTTACATCCCATTGGCCCAAGCACCATAGTTAAGCCCAACATCAGTGCTCTGGGGACGAGAAAGACTGGGGTGAGTACACTACATCTATATTAGTACTACTGCTGAGTAACAAACAACCCTAAAACTCACTGCCATAAAACTATTCAAATTTATTTTTTCTCACAAGTGTATGAGTTGGTTTGGGTGGCTTTGTTCATCTAGGCTGGTCTTACTCATGCATCTGTGGTCAGGTGGCAGGTGGGTGGGAGACTGGTTCATCCAGGGTCACCTTAGCTCTTTTTCATGTGGTGTCTTACTATCCAGCGCTCTAGCTTGAACTTGTCCTTGTAATGGTAGCAGGGTCCAAAAGAGAATGGAAACCTGTGAGGCTCTTGAGCCTAGGCTCAGAACATGGACAGGGGCACTCTTGCTGCCTCCTGTGGTCTAAAGCGTCACAAGTCTGGTCCAGACTGAAAGTGTGAGCAAAGTGGCGGCACCGCCTGATGGGCAGAGTTGCAAAGGCACATTGCAAAGGGTACAGATAAAGGGAAGAGCAGGAAATTGTGACTGGCTTTGTAATCTACCATACTGACTACAATGCAGTTTGTAAGGGTGAAGAGGGAAGGAGCATTGGATTTAAAATGCAGAAAAAATATTTCAACTTTTTAAATTCAGTTTCAACTTAGCTTTCCTCTAACAGAGGGAAAAAACAACTATACTGCATTGCTTATCTTATGTTACAATCCTATTGTGAGCTGTTCAAAACCATTAAGTCATTACCAGATAATAGGTTTTGTCAGGCTCATACTGGGACCTTGAGAAAGTTGTTCACTAGTGTCCCTTATGCCAGCAGAGGAAGGTGACATATAATACTAATTTGTTTCTCCATGTTTTCAGTGCACATCATTCAATCAACTGTAGGAAGAAACTGCATGATCAGAGAAACTGATACCAGAGTAAGTTTTCGTAATGAATAAAATTGTGTAAATAGGGTGTGAATTTTATTCTCATTTCTTCTTTTTCTCCCCCAAGTCTCTCATTTCTCCTTTGGATGTCTTTGAAGGGACCTGTGGTGGATTGCATTATTTTTCCCGGTTCTTCACTACCCCATTGATATTAGGCTCAGCCATGTGACTTGTTTTGGTTTCTGGCATGGGGTAAACAATGGCTAGGCCTTAAGAGACATTATGTGTTTCTTCTCACCTTCTTGTGCTTCTGCTCTGGGCAGTACCATTCTAAGGAGGATGAGAGATGTGTGTGTGGAGCAGAACTGGACCCAACTGGCAGTCTGGGGCAAGGCCAGCTGGGGCCAGCCTGTGTCAGCCAACCCCCACCTGCTCTGCAGAGGCGAATACATGGTTGTTGTTTCAAGCCACTGAGTTTTAGGGTGATTGTTGTTCACTGTTGTTAATTGATTCCTAAAATTTCCAGGAAAATAACTTGAATTATTTGTTTATGACTCAAGTTCACATTTACAGACACAAAGCTTGATAAACAAATTCTATACTATATAATTGGAAGACATTCATACCCCATCTTTACAATTTGCCACATCTATATAATTTCTTCACTGTTATTGACCTATTCTTTTTCTTTGACTTAACTTCAAATCAATTATTTAAACAACATTTCCATGATCTATATCCAAGCAATAATATTCATGAAATCTAAAGTTTGATGTGTTGTTATATTTTTCATACCTATACCTGTATCTATATATCTGTGCCTGTATGTGTATATACTATACCTGTATGTCTATATGTACACACATACTGTGGCGGGGATCATTCTATGCATACATTCATCAGACCTCATTTGTTATTTTCCTGGGCACATAGAAAGATTACATTCTCAAATTAGATGAGGCCATGTGACTGAATTCTGGCCAAAAATGGTTAGATCAAGAATAGTCAGAATCAGAGGTCTGGTCAAGATGGCAGAGTAGGTGTACTCCCCTCCTCACATGACCAAATCAAAATTATTACCAAATTATAGAACAATCAACCTGGAAAACCATCTGAAGACTAGTTGAACACAAATCCTATAATTAAAGATATCAAGAAGAAGACATATTGAGACTGGTAGGAAGGGTGGAGATGCCAAATAGGCTGGCCTCGAACTCACGTGTGGCAGCTGAGAATCTGGAGGAATATCTCAGCTGCAGAGGTCCTCCTTGAGGAGCGAGGGGTCTCAAACTCATGCAGGGCCCCCCAGTTCAGAATACCAGTGCCAGGAAGAGGAATGCACATAATATCTGACTGTGAACATCAGCAGGGAGTCCATCCATGTGGGTAGGTCAGGAGGCTGCTGGAAACTCAGGTGTCCTTTTAACTGGTCAGTGCACAAACTCTCATGGGCAGGCACTCACCTTAGGCTCCAGCAGAAGAAGAGTGGCTCCAGGGTTGAAGAGACATACAGGGAGAAACTGAGCTGTGTGGCTTCAGAGTGAGGACTGGAGGGACGGCCACCATTGTTTCTGTGTTGAGCCCTCCTCCCATATGCCCAAATCTGAATCTACATTAGCCTAGTTAACTCCATGAGCTGCACCATGATGACTCTCTGAGACCCTGCCCACTGACAGGGTCTGCAGGCCCTGGGAAGGTGGTGGCTGGCCTTGCAGTACCATAAGACTTTTGTAGAGTGGCTTCAGGTCCAGCGCTGGTGCCAATATAAATCTGTATTAGCCTGGAATGCCACTTGCCTCACCCTGGTGATTCCCTGAAACCTTATCACACAATTCTTGTGCAACCCGGGTTGCTTTTAGTAGCTGGGCCTTATAGGCAGCTGACAGGTGACAGCAGGTCTCAGGGTGCCTTGTTTCTTTGCTGACCTGTCCTAGCCCTGGTACTATTGGTAGCCAGCTTCAGTTGGCTCCTCCCACATGCATCCAGGCCCAGCAGGGGCAGCTACCAATCACTAGTTGTTTTATAACTCTTACAAGATAGCCCTGGGCCAGTCACAGGCAACATCTGACATTGACCTGCACCAGAGTCCCTCCTAAGAAGCACCAGAACCAACACACTCGGCGGCCGGCTGTAGACCACAACAGAGCACCATCTGTTTAGCTCCAGAAGTGGCACATCCAAGGGGAGGTATTGACAGAAACCAGTCCCGACTGGCGAAAATCCCACTCCAAGGGGTCAGCTCCAGCACAGCAGCTTGTACACTGTGGGCATGGCCAGTCCTCACAGCTACCAGCCTGAGGTTCAAACCCACCCACTGGCCTGCCAACAGCAATCAAGCCTCAACTACAACAGGAGGGCACACACAACCCATACCAGAGGCACACCTAGAGCACCTGGCTCATTTTATACACCAACAATAAACTATCAAAAATAGAAATTAAGAAAATCTCATTCACAATTGAATAAAAAATATCTGGGAATAAAACTTGCAAGGATGTCAAGGGCCTATACTAAAAAATAATGACATTGAAGAAAGAAATTGAAGAAGATACAAATAAATGGAAGCACATACCATGCTCAAGGATAGGAAAGATTAACATCATTAAAATGTCCATACTACATGAAGCAATCTATAGATTCAATGCAATCTCTATCAAAATACCAATGGCATTTTTCAAAAAACTAGAACAAACAATCTTAAATTTATATGGAATGACAAAGATCCCTCATAGCCACAGTAGTCTTGAGAAAAAAGAACAAAGTTGGAGGTATTACACCACCTGATATCAAACTATATTACAAGGCTACAGTAATCAAAATAGCATGGTACTGGCCCTGGCTGGTATGGCTCAGTGGTTGAAGCATTAGCCCAAGCACTGAAGGGTTATAGGTTCAATTCCTGGCCAAGGGCACTTACTGGGGTTGTAGGTTCGATCTCCAACCCTGGTTGGGGTGTGTGCAGGAGGCAACCAATAGATGTGTCTCTCTCACATTAGTCTCTCTCTCTCTCTCTCTCTCTCTCTCTCTCTTTCCCCCATCTCTTCCACTCTCTCTGAAAATCAATGGAAAAAAAAATATCCTCAGGTGAAGATTTAACAAACAAACAGACAAAAAAACAGCATGGTACTGGCATAAAAACAGACACATAGATCAATAGAAGAGAATAGAGAGCTCAGAAATAAACACGCCTATATGGTCAATTAATATATGACAAAGGAGGGAAGAACATAAAATGGGGTAAAGATTCAATAAATGATATTGGGAAAATTGGACAAATGCATGCAAAAAATGAAACTAAACCACCTTCTTACACCACATATAAGAATAAACTCAAAATGGAATGCTTAAATGTAAGACTTGAAATTATAAAACCCTTAGAAGAAAACTTATGCAGTAATATCTCTGATATTTCTCATAGCAATACATTTTCTGATATATTGCCTTGGGCAAGGGAAACAAAAGAAAAAAAAATAAACAGATGGGACTAAATCAAACTGAAAAGATTTTGCACAGCAAAGGAAACCATCAACAAAATAAAAAGACAGCACACTGAATGGGAGAACATATTCACCAATGATACATCTGATAAGGGGTTAATATCCAAAATTCATAAAGAACTCAAAGAAATCAATACCAAAAAACAAACAATCCAATTAAAAAATGGGCAAAAAACTTGAATAAACAATTCTCCAAGGAGGACATGCAGATGGCCATAAACATATGAAAAGATGCTCAATGTTACTAATTATCAGATAAACAAGAATCAAAACCACAGTGAGATAGCACCTCACACCTATTAGAATGGCTATCATCAATAAATCAACAAACCAGTGTTGGGAAGGATGTGGAGAAAAGGGAACCCTTGTGTACTCTTTGTGAGATTGCAAATTGGTATAGCCACTATGGAAAACAGTATGGAAATTCTCCAAATAATTAAAAATAGAACTACCTTTTGACCTAGCAATTCCACTTCTGGGTATATAGACAAAGAAATACAAAATACTAATTTGAAAAGATATATGCACCCCTACATTAATTTCAGCATTATTTATAATAACCAATATATGGAAGCAATCAAGTGCCCATCAATAGACTACTGGATAAGGATGTGATATATATATACAATGGAATATTACCCAGCCATAAAAGCAAAATCTTACCATTTGCCATAACAGGGATGGACTACAGTGTATTATGCTAAGTAAAATAAATCAGACAGAGAAAGACAAATACCATACGATTTTACTTACACGTGGAATCTAAATAACAAAATAAATGAACAAACAAAACATAAACAGTCTCACAGAGAGAACAAACTGAGAGTTGCCAGATGAAAGGGGCTTAAGTGATTGAGTAAAAAAAAGGTGAAAATTTTAAGAAGCACAAATTGGTAGTCACAAAATATTCATGGGGATATAAGGTACAACATAGGGAATATAGTCAATAATTTTATAATAACTATATATGGTGCCAGGTGAGTACTAGAATTATTGGGGGGGAGGTGGTCACTTCATAACTTTTATAATTGTATAACCACTATGATATAAACCTGAAAGTAATATAAATAATACTAAATGTCAACTGCAATTAAAAAAAAAACAACAAAAAATGAATGGCCCTGGCCGGTTTGGCTCAGTAGTACAGCGTCAGGCTGTGGACCAATGAGTTGCAGGCTTGATTCCGGCCAAGGGCACGTACCTAGGTTGCAGTTCGTCCCTGGCCCTGGTCAGGGTCATGTGGGAGGCAACCAGTCTATATGTCCCTCTCATGTTGATGTTTCTCTCTCTCTCTCTTTCTCTCCCTCCCACTCTATCTGAAGATAGATAGAAAAATATCCTTGGGTGAGGATAAAAAAAAAAAAGAATGGTCAGAATCAGTGGTACTGGTTTACTTATTTCCAGATGTGGTTCCTGAAATCTCCGGTACTATGCTTCTCTTTCCTTGTCTACTGGCCGAATGCAAAGAATATAGTTAACGATTTCCTTGAAAATGGAAGTCAGTAGGTTGATTTTTAAACCTTCTTGTAGCTCAGAGGCCTCCTTCTCTCCCTTCTGCACCTTCTCCTGCTCCCTAACCAGCAATGGACTGTCCATGTATGACAAATCAGTGCTCACTGTGTTAAGCTACTGAGAATTCAAAGGTATTTGTTTCAGCAGTTAGAGTTCCCTGTCTAATAAAAATGTACCACTCTTAAAATTAGAACATATCCATCTATTTATTATCTAAGTTTACTTCTGTACCACGTGTGGTCCATATGCTACACTTTGGAAACACAGCTATGATCCAAATTCCCATTTCAAGAGAAGAAAGTGCCACCCAAGTATGCACAGAGTTAGAGCAGGGACTAAAGCTTGAATCTAACATGCCCAAGTCCAAGACTGGCCATATTCCAAGGCTGCTGTCCACATACTGAGTCCCTTCAGAATTACAAAATCATAGCAGACACTGCCAGTGTTCCATATTGCCTTGGCACCAGTGTGAGATGACAAGGACGCTCCACTTTTATCACTTGTGACTCTGCTTGCAGGTGTTCTTTGATCACAAGAGTGCATCCCGCCTGGATGGATGCCCTGGGAACTGCCTCCACTAGTGCCTACACAGGAGTTGGTGGGAAAATACCCCAATATTTTTCCTTCAGTACAGTTCTATAGTCTCCCAGCATGTCTTCAGAGGGACTCAGCCCCTGTCACCCACAGTGGTAACCTGCTCATTAACCCCCTTTCTCTTGGCTCCTGGCCTCTCACTCTGACTCCCCCTTCTTTAATAACAAGCAGGGATCTTGAGGGAAGTCATCTTCAAGAAGGTAAACTTTGAACAGAGACCTGGATTGGAGAAGGGACAGACTAGAAGAGAGTTTCAGGTAAAAGATTCATCACATAAAATAGTCTTGGAAGAGGGAAAGGGCTTGGCATGCCCAAGGCACAGAAACGAGGCCCGTTGGCTGCAGCAATGGGGTGAGTGGTGGGAGAAGCTCTTGGAGAGGTGGTCAGGAGCCAGATCCCTAAAAGGTTTGACTTGATCCTAAGGAAAATGGAAAGCCAGCAAAGGTTCTTAGGCACAGGAGTCATTAAATCTGATTTATGTTTCTGGAGTTCAATAACAGACCTTTATAGATGCAAGGACCAAAGCACTGGTCCTTTTGGGCAGGAGACAGCATAGGTACCCAACACATTCCACTTCCGAGCTCCCTGTAATGGGAGGAGGGCCTGGTGGTGTCCAGTGTCTCTGTGCGCAGTGACCGACCCCTTGACCTCTGCCTTCCATTTTCACCATGGTCTGTCTGTCCTTTTTCCTGTCAGAAAGGGTTGGTGGAGGTGGCCCTGGATGGGTGAAGTTACCTCACTATTTTCTAAACTGACACCTTGGGCCCTATTCTGTCTTAAAACCCTTAAACTGCCAGCAAACTCATACCAAATCCAAAGTGGAGTTAATTCAACTGGGAAGAAAATATGAGCCATGATTAAAAAGGCAATTCCCCCACACTTTGCCCCACACAAAATAAATATCTCTGTACCACACTCCGTTAAAATTATTGAAAGAGGCTCCAGCAATATTTCCATGCCCAGGGGAAGAATTCTATTACAAAGGTGGAAAAAATGGGCTCCTGAAAACTCCAGCAAGGGATCCTGGAAAGAGCGGGAGAGACTGAGCTGTGGATGTGAAATCATTGACAATAAGTGGTCCAGACAAGTCCAATAGCTCAGCCCTCTGAGGGGAGTCTCTGTCACCTCCTTCCCTTCAAAGGTGGAGGATTCTGTTGTGAAAGCAATTAGGTTGTTTGAGACTTGGAACTAAGACGTCTCAAAATTAAAATAAAACTATGGAAATCCAAAACCAATCAGTACTCAAAAGACTGATTAAATCTGTCTTTGAATGTATAGATGCTGGAGTAATATTATTCGAGTTATTATATTCATGAGGATTCTGAGAAGTCTTACGGTGTTGTTAAGGTTTTATGCGAAACGATTTCGCAAAGCTGTTTTGGTGTGAGCCTATGTGACAAGCGTTTAGATAAACACTGTTTTTCCTCTGAAAGGCACATTTATTGTAGTTTCAAAATGGATTTAAAGAGTTGGGTTAGAAAGTGTTTTTAAAAGTGAGCTTATCTTTGTAGGTTTTGCATTTCTTAGCCTGAAGCTCCCAGCCCCTACCCCGACTCTAAAGTTTAGAAAGATGATTTGACAGTACAAATTACTTTCTTTGTTTTCTATTAAGAGTTTGAGATTTTTATAGGTGTATAAACTATTTTTTTAAACTCCATCTCTACAAATTGTGGCATCAACAAAAATAGTCAATGGCTATAAAAATATATGATAAATTACTGCTAATAAAAATGCAAGTACTGGCCATGTTAATTGAATCAAATAATTGTTTTTTCATATCATTTAAATGAATTGTTTTTTAATCCATAAAGGCACATTTTATTAAAATAGACCATTATTTCAAGTGCAGTTGAAAATGCAAAAACCCTTTCAGTATATAAACAAAATACAAAAGCTTGGTCCGTGCATTAAGATGAATGTTTGCACATGAAATAGATACAGATGCCTGCGTATCTTCACGGAATTGCTGAAGGGAAAGACTACTTCATTTTTACTTATTTATCTTAACTTTAGGGAAAGGGTTCACATTGTCACATTACCAGCTTACTAACCTTCTCTGTGCATTGTACTTAGAATAAAATGCAAACCTTTGCCATGGCCCATACGACTCTACAAGATCTGGCCTTTGCCTGTTTATCCCATTTCATCTTGGCCATTCTCCCTGTGACTTCCTAAACACCAGGCTCGTGGTTCTTCTGATGGTTCCTGGATCACAGCCATTCTTTTCTGTCTCGGGGCCTTTGCACAGAAAGTCCTCTGTGTGGATCATTCCCATCTTTCCCATTCCCCAAAGCCTAGCTGCGTTTTGTCCTTCAGGTTTTAGCTAACATGTCACCTCATCAGAAAGATTTTCCTTGATCATCCTATGGAAGATAAGTTCCTCCTCTTATATTTGTCTTCACCACAGGTCCATAGCTCTTTTTTCATTGATTGCATTTTTTAATTTGTCATTTGTAAATGCTTATTACTTGTTTATCTCCTTGTCTTTGTCTGGTTCATCAGCTAGAGAGCATCAGCTGTGAGTTCAGGATCCACATCATCTTGTCTCGTCAGAGCAGGCCCAAGGCCTAAGCACGGTGCAGGACACAGGGCGGGCACGCAGTAACATTTCCCTAATGAAAGATGGAAGTGTGGCCTTGCCAGAGTCATATTTTTCAATGAAATGCAAATGAAAACAATACTCATTTTGTTTTCTTCTTCTTGACAGGATAACAAGAACTTCTTACCCAACACTTTTATGTATGTCTTCCCACTTTTATGTCTTGACTTGTTCGTTTCTTTTATCCTGACATACCTGCTGCTCACTGCCACCCTTTGTACGTAAGGTCCAATCTCAAGGCTACCCCACCATGAGCTTTCCTCTGGTTTTCCCAGATGGATATGCCCTATATTGGGTCTCCTCCTCCTCTGTGCCTTTGTACAGGCTCTTACCTTGCTGAATGTGATGTGAAAATGGACTGTAAACTTTTCAGAGCCCATACTGCCCTCCATCACCGAGAATCCTAGCAGCATGCTTTATAGATAACCCTGCCCTTCATAAAAGTTGCTCAATTAATTTGCTTATGATGAAAAACTGAAAAAATGAGTTAATTACCCAAATGTTTCCAAATGTCCAGATGTTTAGCTTCATGTACAAAAAAAGAAAACCCTGAATGACTGATCAGATGTGTTCCTTTTCATCTTTGTAGTTTAGAACTGTTTAAACACAATCCCTTGGTTCATTTCGTATTAGCTTAACCATGTTCTTTCCCTTGTTCAAATAGTGCAAATTTGCTTTCATCTAGTACTTCCTCTTTCAAAGTATATTTTAACAAATAGGACATACAAATGGCCAAGAGACATATAAAAAAATGCTCAACTTCACTAATCATCAGAGAGATGCAAATTAAAACGACTATGAGGTATCACCACACACCTGCCAGAATGGCCGCCATCAACAAATCATCAAACAACAGGTGCTGGTGAGGGTGTGGAGAAAAGGGGACTCTAGCACACTGCTGGTGGAAACGCAGACTGGTGCATCCACTGTGAAAAACAATATGGTGTTTCCTAAAAAATTTAAAAATTGAACTGCCATTTGACCCAGTGATCCCACTTCTAGGGCTATATCCTAAGAAGCCTGAAACACCAATCAGAAAGAATATATGCATTCCTATGTTCATAGCAGCACTATTTACAATCACTAAGATCTAGAAACAGCTCAAGTGTTCATCAATAGATGAGTGGATAAAAAAGCTGTGGTACATATACACAATGGAACACTATGCAGCTGTAAGAAAGAAAGATCTCTTATCCTTTGAGACGACATGGAAGGACCTGGAGAGTATTATGCTAAGTGAAATACACCCATCAGAGAAAGACAAATATCACATTATCTCACTCATTTGTGGAATATAATGAAAAATACAAACTGATGAACAAAATAGACCCAGAAACATAGAAGTAGGGTGCAGACTGACAAACCTCTGAAGAGGGGTGCAGGGGGAGGGAAGAGATAAACCACAGAACTTATATACATGTATGTATAGCCAATGGACATAAATAACAATGCTTGGGGTGGGGGGCAGGATCTGGAGGAGGGTGTCAATGGGAGAAAAAGGAGAAACATCTGTAACAAAAATAAATTAATAAAAATTGCAATATATATATATATATTTTAAATTTAGTATTTTCTCTTTAAGGAAAGTCTGAGAAACATTAAAAATACTGATATTAAATAATAAATATCATGTTGTTTTATGCATTTTGTAGGAAGAGCCAAGGCAGACCCTCTGAGAGAACTGGCAGTCTCTCTGTGCTGGGATCAAAGGGCAGGTGACCTTGATTCCAACCTGACGTTTGCAACATAATGTGTTTGCAACTCTGCCTCCAAATTCCAAAGAAGGTCACAGTGAAATGAGTGGGGTTGGTGCTGATGCCATCTTATTAACTTAAAAGGCTAAGAGAAGTAATATGCCCCTCATTTTAGAAGTTAACCAACATCATGTTTTTATTTTGACCTTGTACACATATATCCTATAACCTGGCTACACAAAACAAGCGCTGTAAACTTTGTGGGGTGATGACAATGATCTCTATCTTGATAGAGTTCTGGATGACACACGTGCATACATTTGTAAGAACTCACAGAACCAAGCTCTTAAGACATGTGTTACCTCCTATAAATACCACACAAAAATTATAAAAGAAAAAAGATAACATACGGCTACTGAAAAAAGTCAAGTAGTACAGATTTGGATAAAGAAAAAAATTAACAATAAAATAATTATACAGACAATTATTACAATGTGGTCCATGGCCAGCAGCAGCCAGCAGCAGCCAGCAGCAGCATCTGAGAGCTTGTTTAGCCATGAAGACCCTCAGGCCTCACCAGGGACCTGCTGAAGCAGGATCCTTAGTGTAGCAAGGTGCCTCAGGCTATTTGGCTGCTTATTAATGTTTGAAAAGCTCTGTCTTAAAAAACTGGGGACATGCTGAGGTCCATCCCATCAACTGTGCTGCACTGTTTAACTGTTATTTTGGTTAAAATTTAGCCATTTTCTCACCTGTCTTTTACAGTATCTCCCCTTCCCTCAGTCCCTGGAAGCCTCCTGGGCTTGTGACTGGGGTTGGAAGCTGTCATTCAGACCCAATTTTGTTCACAGCTATGCAATGGGCTGGCTGAATGAGCCTAGTAAAACCACTTAACTCCTGTGCACTTCTGTTTACTCTTCTTTACAAAAGACATAATGGCACTGAGCTACCCAGAGCTTAAATTAATTAATGTTTATAGAGCACTTTAAGCCTTGGGGATAAAAGCCTCTTTGAAAGTGAGTGTAATTATCATTATGGCTAATGAAGCTCACTCTAGCCCCTCCCCCTCACTGAGGGGCAGAGAGCTGCCCTGGGTAACACTACCCAGAGGAGATGAAAACTTAGCTCAAATGTCATTTTCCTTCTTTGGTTTCTCTATTCATGTTTTCAGGGTTTTTCTTTTTTCCCCCCTACAAACTGGATGTAGATGAATTAAGTCAAGTGGGTTGATGGTAAAATAAGCAGAGCATGTTCCAAATGCAGTGTTTTCCTCCAGCCTCAAACACTGCACTTCCACTATTTCCTTGTTTGGGAGGTGAGATCCAAATTAGCCAGAGAAAAAGAGGAGGGAGGGAAGGGGGAGAGAGAGAGAGAGAGAGATGTGACTTGGAGATTATAGTGCTGGTTCTCATGATGCTAAGGTTTACTTTTCAGTCTTGGGGTTGACCAACTTCCAGGAACATATTTAGTGCTCATTGCATAGAGAAGACACCTTCAATAAGTTCTCTGCTCTGGGAAAATTACAGTTTAAAGGAAAGATGCGTCTCCAAGTGGCAAACTCAACAAACTCAACAACTGACAGTGTTAACAGGAAAACCTGTTTTCTTAAACACAGATTATATTGCAAATGACATTTGGCATTGACAATTTTAAATTATTCTTCATTCATTTCTACGATTTATGTCTCAGACTGTCACTGTTAGCTGACTTCAGGGATCATGAAGGAAGCAGATGCAGAAAGTCAATGAAGTAGCCACAGTGCCTTTGGAAATTTATTTTTAGATGATCTTTTATTTGAATTTTGGGAAGTCAACTCATTTTTGTGTGTACTAGGAGAAACTTGTTTGCTTTATCCATTGGAATCATTTTGAAGAGAGATATTTTAGTTTGAAAGGATATTTTAAGGGTCAATTCACATGTTTGTTAACTGGGTATTATTACTACTAGATAAAACTACCTAAGTGTAAGAGTTCCTGAATCAGGTGTTGGAACTGGTCTGACAGAAAGAGTAAAGTCAACAACCATTGGTTGAAGGAATTCGTCTACAGTACAGGCCACCTTTGCAAGAGGAAGAATCACTAAAATGAAGTGCAAGCAATGTTTTGACTTTTAAATTTCTAGATTTGGGCTTCTTGAGAACAGACTTCACCTCCTAACTTCCTTTGTATCCCTCAGAGTGTTTGGGGCCCTGCCTTGGGGATAGTGAGCAACCTTTTGCTACAATCCAGAATCAGAGTCCTAGAGGCAAATACACCAAGTCAGTTATGAACATAAATATCAAATTCACTTACAGGGCATTGGTCAAGTTAAGAGGCATTCCTGAGAACCTCCTCTGTGCTGCAGAATGAAAAGGGTTCATTGCCCTCAAGGGGCTTGTGAGTTAGCTACAGAGTCAAACAGGTTCACGTTTGTCTTTTCCACTAGAGGAACTTCATGAAGGCAGGAGCTGGGTCTGTTTCACTTACTGTTTGGGTCTTAGTGAATGGTGAAGCACATTACATGCTTTTTGAGTGCATGGAGGGAGGAAGGGAAGAAGAAAGGAAGGGAGAAAGAAGGAAGGAAGAAAGAAAGAAAATGAAATAAATTATCTATGTGGTTATTCAAATAGAAGCCAGTTACTTTGGGCAAGTTTCAGGTAGGAGGAAGGCATTGAACAAGCATCCAGTGGTAGGATGGACTTGGATAAACAGATGGGAAGAGAAAGAACATTCCAGTGGAGGGAAATAACAAGAATAAGGATGATAATGAGCATGTAGGTTTGTGGAATGAAGTGGAGTTAATAGCAAAAATAAAAATAAAAAAGATGAACAGAGAGTGGGGCCAACTTATAGGCATTTAGGTAAAAGGTAGAAAAATAGAATTGCTCTTTACCAGGTCATGTTCACATAATAATGATAATCTAATTAAAATAGGAAAAATCCATACATTTCCAAATAACTGAATATTTGTGATACATGGAGAATAATATAAAATATTAATTAGGCTGAAATTTACTAAGCTTTTGATAAAGATTGATGGAGAGTCCCAGAGAAGTTTTGCTATTTATATATTCATGCTAGATGACAAAATTTTAAATAATTTTTTGAAGTAACTTATGTCTTATAAAAAGTATCAGTAATATGTGCATGAAGATAAAAAAAATTTTTTTTTAATGGCAACTAAAGTATTTTGTAGTGGGCATATCAAAAATCAGAAAACAGGAAAAGAAAGGGGTTACAAAATTGTTTAAAACCTTTCTGCAAATCATTGGGCAGAATAGAATTTGATCCCTAAGTTCCCTGGTAGTGAGTTGAAAACCACATACCTTCTTGGCTCTTTGAATTTAGAAATTTCAGGATAATAAGGTGGAAAGTACAATTTATCACATAACTTATAGAACACTATGATTGCCAACCCCAGAGTCTGACTTTCTGTACAGGATAGAGCCAATTCAGTGAGCAAACTGTAAGTAGGTTTTGACTTGGTCTGGACAAAGTCTTTGAGTCTTCAGACAGGCAAATCTAAAAATAATAGTAGCAAGTAAAGTGTGAACTTTACCATTCATCTTAATGGGGTTGTCAACTATGAAGTTTAATTATATCACCAGTAGCCATTTGATGGCAGTTATAGGACTCAGAGGCCAGCAATTAGTGGTGACTTCTAGCCCAACGGAGTGCCTCCAGTTTCTTGATTGTTGTAATGATTGTTCGCTAAGCAGAAGGTCAGTGAAATTCTTTTTGATCCCGGTCAATCACCTTAGTTACTGAGTCATTAGCTTCCTAATAACAGGCAAATCCTCTGCTCAGCTAGACCTGTCCTAGGTGTGTTGATCATTCTTACCAGATGAATCAAATAATCTTGTATATCTGACTTTGGTTTCATAAAGAAAACCACAAAATATAATTAAGAAATGGCCAATGTTCAGCTGCAAGAAAGAGAGATCTCTTACCCTTTGAGACAACATGGAGGGACCTGAAGAGTATTATGTTAAGAGAAAGAGAAAGAGAAAGCCAGTCAGAGAAGGACAAGTACCACATGATCTCACTTATTTGTGGAACATAATGAACAGAATAAGCTGTCAACCAAAAGAGATTCAGAATCATGGAAGTAGGGAACAGACTAACAAACTTCAGAGGGAAACGGGGTGGGAGGAGTGGGAAGAGATAAACCAAAGAACTGATATGCCTATATGCACAACCAATCAACATGGGCACTAGGCTGGGGAAGGCAGGAGAGGAGTGGGAGTGGGACAGAAGTGGTCAATGGAGAAAAAAGGGCGACGTGTAATACTTTCAACAATAAAATAAGTAAATAAATAAATGGCAGATGAGCAAGTTCTGTTTCTTTTGTATGAGGGTACTTTCTCTCCCTCCAGGGGATTCTAGTTCAGCTCACTGACCTGGTGAACACTCCGTGAGGTTGAGTCACTATTGACAGGAGGAGCTCTCAGGAAAAGAGGGTGCATGGTTCACGTACTCCTTTATTCCTTCATCAATGCATTTCATAAAGTAGGTTTCCACCTCTACTATTGGCCAAACTCTGGAGTAGAGTAAGCTTGGCCAACAAGGTCCTTGGGGTTTACATTATAGAAGCAAACAATGCACAATTTACTTGTATAATTCTAGTATACAAGTAAAGAGTTTAGAACTTGCTTGTGTAAGAGTGATCAAGTGCTATGAAGACAGTAAAGCAGGGTGTTGAGGTTGGTGTGGGCATTACTTATGTCAGCACTGCACAATACAAATATGATGTGGGCCAAAATATGCCATATATAACATTTTAAATTCCCTGGTAGTCACATTAAGAAAAGTAGAGAAAATAATGTAAAAAGAAAAAAATTAATTTTAATAAGATACATTTAAACTCAATATATCAAAAATAAAATTTAAACATGTAATCAATATAAAAATTATTGAGATGTTTTACATTCTTTTTTTCATACTAAGACTTCAAAATTCAGTGTCTAGTTTATATGTATGGCCCTTCTGAAGTGCTCAACATTTGCATATGGCTACTTATATTTTACAGCACAGATTTAAATAGTGGATGAAGCCCGGCCAGTGTGGCTCAGTGGTTGAGCATCTACCCATGCACCAAGAGGTCACTGGTTCGATTCTCGGTTAGGGCACACGCCCAGGTTGTAGGCCAAATCCCCAGTGCCAGGCGGCCAATCGATGTTCTCTCTTGTTGATGTTTCTATCTCTCCCTCCCTCTACCTCTAAAATTAATAAAGAAAAAAATTAAAAAAAAAAAAGTGGATGAAGAGGAATTTCTACCATCCCCAAATGAGAAAGAGCCAGCACTAAAGAGAGGAATCAGCAAGTGCAAAGGCCTTGAGGCAGGGTAAAGTTTTTAACCACACTTGAATTCAATTATAAAATAAGGAAACAAATATAGCTAGACATTCAATTTATAATATTCATATGCAGCCCTGCTAAATAGTTTAAAACCAAACTATTCTTTCAAAGTGCTAATGTAACACAACAAGCTATCATTTCTTAGGAGCCTAAATGAAATGATCTGTTCAGCCCACTTTAATAGCTTGGTTATAATAGAAATGAACTCAGTGCAAAACAGAACTTTAAAAAAAATGGCTAAGTGAATGCATCTTGAACATATTTTTTTCCGTTTGCTTTCAAACATGCAAATTCATCATATTCTGGTGTGTATTTTACTGAAAAATATACTAATGGTACATTCGAGGTTCTAATAGCATTATCTATCTTCAGGACAGGACTTTGTGAAAATACATCTGGGTACCATTGCTTGTGTTTCATCTTTGTCTGGAGTCAGGCCATGTTTGACCCCTTAGTTAGCCTAGCAACATAATGAATTAATTAGAAACAAAGGTATGCTATACATAGAAAATGAAAACTCACACAGAAAACACTTAAAAAGAATCATTAAATGCATTTTAAAATAAAATGTCTGGAATATACTTTTTATGCCAAATAAGCATTGTCATATTCACATGATACTAGTTTGATGTATGTCTTCATTGGGATACTTCCAGAAGCCAGCTCTGAGACAAGAATGTGAGTGCAAGAAGTGTATATGGGAGGTGATCCCAGGAAGCAGGGTGGAGGAAACCAATACAAGGTGCTTTAGTTACCATAGTGGGCAACTGGAGCCTATGCTCCTCTGGGATTTGTGTAGACCCTGCTTTAGAATGATCCCCCTGCAGGGGCAAGAAATTTATTCCTCAACGCTGTCAGGCACAGGCTAGTCTGCTCCTGCGCTGGGAAGAAGGATTATAATACTCTTGCACTTGTGACCTAACTCCCACATGGACAGAGAGGGCTCCAGTGTCCAGAGAAAAACTTCAGGCAAAGGGGTATAGATGTTGGCAGTTAGAAGTTGGATGGTGTGAGCAAGAATGGGAAAGGCCAAGTGAATCTGGGCAAGTCACTGACAGATGCAGCTCAATTCATCCATAACTTACCTTCAGCACTTATAATTTAAGTGTAACTTACATTGTTGAGCACTTTACTCTTTATAAAGGACCTTCATTTATGTTATTTTACTCAATCCTTACAATGACCCCGATGAGTGTGTTGAGCACGTTTTGCTATTCATATGTTATGGAGGAGGGATCTGAGGTTGGTGAGGACCCATGCTTACAAGCTGGTAAAGAAGCAAAGCAGAAATCAGCTCTGGTGGAAATTGTGATTACCTCTGCAGTACCCCCATTTATTCTCTATCCCCCATGATGCAACTATGCACTTTGAACTTTGCATGGAATTGATCCCAATCTCAGATATAGGGATAGATGGACCTTGATTGGCCAAAGCCAATCAGATTTTGTGTTCTTATTGATGAAGTGACTGGTTCAGTTTAATCAGAGCAAAGTGAAAAACTGCAAACTTAATGTCTTGGATAAGATAAAGAGATCTCTTTATCTGTAGTTAGTTGTCGGCAGCGATCATGTGAACATGAGGTACCAGCCCCAAAAGCAAATAAAAACCAAAACAACAACAACAAAAGCAAAAACAGGGGCCTTAGTGACATTGTTGACTCACTGGATACAACTGCGGAAACCAAGAAACTTCTTTTACTTTTTAAGAAAGCTATTTGGAGTTGGATTTCAAACACTTGCAGTTGAGAACATTCTGTCTGACTGCTGGCTTGCTGCTCTACATCAAACAGCCCAACTCATCCTAGAATGAAATAACTTAAACCTGTATGAAAAACCTAGAGGGATTTTACGTATCATTTGCACAACATGTTCGTCTAACTTTGAAGTTTTCTATTTTCACTTGAAATGTATTAATAATTCCTGGAAACATACATATAGTCCAGGTTACAGCTTGGAGACCAGCTCTGTGTTAGGGATTGAAGAGCAAAAGTGTTAACTAGATGAAGAAGAAAGACTTATTTCAGTTTTAAGTGAATTTGTGGCTCATATGCAGAATATTCAATAAAAACTTTTTTTTTTTTAAATCAAGTTCAGACAACAAAGGAAGAAAAAGCAAAACTAATGATAGCTAGAAAATCAGATTTTTAATTTTTATTTGGATATGCACTGGTAGCCACTGTAGGGGATTGGTGTCCCTTCTTCTCTCTCACCTACCTCAATTACATAGATTGGAAAGTAAAATACTCATTTTCCTAGTCTATCTTGTAACTATAGATGCTTATGTGATATAGTTCTGGCCAAAGAGATATAAATAAGCATCTTCTGAAAGAATTTCAAGGAAAGCATTTGCTTTTTTGATGAAATGGGACACATACTACCAGCATTTCTCTTCCTCTTTTTCCTTACCTTGAATGATGATAGGAGTTCCAGAACTACGGTGCCCATTTTGTGATAATGATGCAACAGATACGAGGACAAAAGCTAAGGGAAGTAGAAGAGGCAGAAATAGTCTAGCTCCCTGATGACACTGCTAAGCAGCAGAACCCATGCCAAAAACTAGCTGTCTGGAGCCTTTCTCTTAGGTGAGAAATCTAAACTCCCATTTGTTTAAGCCAGTGTTTATTGAATATGATTTTACTTGAAGTCTAACCCATTCCTAACTCCCATATGCAACCACCTTAACAACTCTGACTATCTAGGGTTATTTCAGATATTTACTCTATGTAGTTTTTTATATTTTGATGGATGTAACTTAAGTCAGGAGATATTCATATAGCAAACATGTCAGTGACTTAGTCCTTTAGAAACAAACAAACAAACAAACAAAGAATAGAAACACCCAGCTGCTCTAGTTAAGCAGAAAGAGCTTCTGTTGTGAACCCAGATCATCTTGGGAGCATATCTGGGCTCTTCCACTTAATTGGTGTATTTAGACCATTCATATTTAAAGTGATTATTGATATAATTGGATACATATCTGCCATGTTTGTAATTGTTCTCATTTTATTGTTTTTTTGTGTGTGTGTCCTTTCTCATTTTTCTTCATTCTCTGGTTTTAACTGAGCATGTTACATGATTGCTTTAATTTGTCTCCTCTTTTAGCATATCAATTATACTTAATTGTGGATTTCCTAGAGTGTAAAATACATTTCATTTTTTTGAATTAAAATTTTCTTTTAAAAAACAATCTAAATCCATCTTCAAAGAACATTATAGCACTTCACATGAAATCCAGGTACCTTTTAGCAGAATATTCAGAATTCGTCTGTCCCATTTCTGTGACATTGCTGCCATTATGTGACATTGCTGCCATTATGTGACATTGCTGCCATATGTCACTTAATCCATATGCTACACTCACTGTGATATCTTGTTACAATTGTTACTTTAAAAAAGTTATTTAAACTCATTTAAGAGAAAGAAGAATAAAATATTTTATTGTACCTCTACTTATTCCTTCTGACACTTTTTTGGTCTTTATGTAGATTGAAATTTCTAACCTATATTATTTTTTCTTCTGCCTGAAGACTTTCTTTTAATATTTCTTGTAGAGTAGGTCTACTGGCAATTAATTTCCTGTTTTTGTTTGTCAGAGAAACTCTTTATTTCTCTTCCATTTTTGAAAGAGAATTTTACCAGACATAGAATTCTAAGTTGATGGCATTAAAAAAAATTTTTTTTATGCTTCAAATATTGCACTTCACTCTTTTTTTGCTTGCATGGTTTCTGATGAGAAGTCAGTCCACCGTAATTCTTATTCTTGTTCTATTGGTAAAGTATTTTTTTCCCCCTGTAGCTTCTTTAAGATCTCCTCTTTGTCTTTTTAAATCCTTTTAGTGTTCTCTGAGCTTCCTGGATCCGTGGTGTTTTATTGTCCATCACTATTTTTGGAAAGTTCTCAGCCATTATTACTTCAAATATTTCTTCTGCTTTATCATTTCTTTCTTCTTCTGATAGTTCAATTACTCGTATGTTACATTTCAAAATTGTTCTAAAGTTCTTAGATGTTCTCTCTGGGAAGTTTCTATTGATCTATCTATTTTCAAGCTCATTGATTCTCTCCTCAGTCATGTCAAGTCTACTGATGAACCCATCAAAGGCATTTTTCATTTGTGTTACAGTGTTTTTTATTTATAAACAAGAACATCTGTGTCACATGTGAATCTGTTTCTGACGGTTACTTTGTTTCTTTAGACTATGTTTTTTATTTTGAATATTTTATTGGGTAATAGGAACTAAGGTAAATAAGCCTCTAGTATGAGGTTCATGTTTGTCTGGTTAGGGGTTTAACTTTCTTTAAGACTCACAGTAGCTACAGGTGCAATAAGTTTAGGATTACTCTGGTGTCCTTGTTTTTGTCTTAACTTTGGACTTCTCTGAGTATTTATTCTCAGGGAGAATATTTCAGCTCTCAGCTATAACCCAACATTATTATACTGGGGCTCTATGAGTGTGGTGATGAGATATTGGGGAGGGAAAGTGTTTTATAATCTTTCAACTAAATCTCAATGTTTTAGTCAACCCATGTCTTTGTGCTGTGACCTTCTCAAGTGTTTTAGCAGTACTATAGCTATTTTCTGCTTTGCTCTTCCTTCTCTGGTTGCAGCATTGCCAGTCTATTTCCTTGGAACCCTGTTCCTTGTTCACTGTGTCTCCCTGACTCATTAGATGAAACAAGAAAGCTAGAGGGGGCTGGTAGGGAAGAAATGCCCTTCTCAGATGGTCTAGGCTCTGCCAATGTCCACCCTCCCCAAACCCCTGGAGATTAGGTTTATACAATGGAAAATATTCTGGACATATTCTTTACAAAGGTTATTCCTCCCCTCCCTGGTCAGAGCTGGGAGGAGATCTTTCCTGGATCTCCACTCTGAGAACCTGGTGGTGTTCCTGGGGGTAAACCCATGAAAGTTTGGCACACACCCTTCAAACCTGGGTTCTCAAAAGTTTCTCACTCTCATGACAGTCCACATAACCTCTAGTAATTCATCAAAGTTACCATATCAATGTTCTTATTAATTTATGGCTCTAGTAGCTTCTGTTCCAGGCAAGCAGGTCTTGACTGTGACTTCCTGGATAACCCTGTCTCTCCAGATTTCAAAGGGGCCATTTGCCTTTCCACCTCAGTTCTCTGATGATTCCAAGAAAAGTCATTAATTTTCAATTTGTTCAGCCATTTCTTATTGTAAGAATGGAAGTGACAACTTGCAAGCTCTTTAAATGTCAGATAAGGACCCTAAGTCCCCATACTTTCCTCTTGAGTGTCATTTTTTATTTTAAAATGAGTTTATTTACAGCTACCTTGCAATGTTATTGCCATGATTTTATGAGACAACAATCTATGAGAAAGTAATGTAAAACCGATAGCAGGTGGTCAATTAAATGGCATTCCGTACTTAAATTTTAGAGGACATCCCATTGTCATAAAGAAACAAAGTGGAGTTGAACCATGCATACATTTATAATACATAAAATCAACTAGATGTGCTCAAATAAAAAATTAAAAAGTGGAGAGAAAATAGTTTAAATAATGTGGACAAGTCTGCCTGTCAATCCATAGTGTGTGCACTTGTGCCAACTAAAAGAAAGAAGCAGTGAAGAGCAGGGGAGTGGAAGAGAGGAGAAGGAGGAAGGGAAAGTTCCTGGCAGACAGAACCATGTTTTAATGATATTCGAGGCAGGAGAAAGCTAAGAACATTTAAGACAAGAGGTAGGAGACAGTGCTGAATGGGAGGCCTAGTGATCACTGTGGAGCGTTTAGACTCTGTTTCAAGAGCAGTGAACTAGTTACTTCAAAACTCAATTTTTATCATTTACATATTTATTAGGTAGAAAGTTGGTCATGGTGCCTTACTACAGATTTATTTTATGTTTCTTTTTTATTGTTATCCAAATTCAATAATTTTTCAGGCATTTATTTATGTGAAATTATTTATTATTCCATGTCTTTATGTATTGGTTCTTTCTGATATTATTACTTTTTAAATAAATTCATTGTATGTTATATATATACTTTTATATATGATTTTTTCTTTCATGTTTCATGTGTGAGGAAAAATTCTCCCCCAATCTTTTATTTTCTTTGAGTTATTACCATTTAGTTATTTAAAATGTATAGATCTTCCCATCTGTTGGTGTGACAACTCAGTGGTTTATAACTATAAACATTTATTTCTCATGTCTATGGGCTAGCTGAAATTCAGCTAATCTAGACTGGCACTTTCTATGCAGTTGGTGGTTTATTTGGCAAGATGGTCCTATGGAATGGTTAATGTTTGGTTTCTTGGAGAAAGTTATAACAATGTCATAATTGTCCTAGGCAAGTTCTTGTGACTTCAATAAGACTATAAGCCTCAAGATTAGATGCTTGTGGGTGAAAGGGAAAGATAATACCCTTTTGCTTGGACACCAACAGTAGACTCAGGGAAAAGGATTTTTTTAAATAAATTTATATGGGAGATGATTTCACAAGCATGCTGAGAGAATCGGGAAGACAGGGAAGAGAAGGCAGCCAATAAAGACTTTATTGATGAGCAAAAATAAATAAGTAAGTAAATAAATAAATAAAAATATAAGAGGAAACACTCATGGACACAGACAGCAGTGTGGTGATGATTTGCTGGCACGAAGTGGAGGGTGGTAAGAGGTGGAGGAGGGTAAAGGGGGGATAAATGATGATGGATAAAGACTTGATTTGGGATGGTGAACACACAATATAGTGTACAGATGATGTGTTGTGGAATTGTGCACCTGAAACCTGTATAATTTTGTTAGCCTGCTTCACCACAATAAATTCAATTAAATAGAAAAAAAATAATAAAGAATTTATTGATGAGTAGGTTACCATTATGGGTAGTTTGAGTTCCATACTACTGAAGACACTCGGAAAGACTGTGTAAAACATACCTTAAAATTATGCTCCCATATTGCAAAGATGTTGAAGAGCTCATCTTCCAATTCCCAGTGCTCTTGGGGTATCAACTCTTGGTTTGTGTGGAATGGGGGCTACTGAATCCAGAGAAAACCCTTAGGCAAAGGGATGCAGTTTCTTGTAGGAGGAAGCTGTCAGTG
The DNA here is from genome assembly GCA_030848825.1 of Tadarida brasiliensis. Taxonomy (NCBI): domain Eukaryota; kingdom Metazoa; phylum Chordata; class Mammalia; order Chiroptera; family Molossidae; genus Tadarida; species Tadarida brasiliensis. The sequence continues at coordinate 34,627,473 of CM061261.1, read as the reverse complement.
TGCAGGAAAATGTCCACTGAGCTGCAAGTAACCTCAAATGAGGGCTGAGAGAATAAGAAAATACTAGAATGCAGAGCCTAAAGTGAGCCTAAGGATGCAGTGACTTCTTTTATTACATACTGCTGTGAATTCAGCTGGTGTTCAATAAACACTTGTTATTGTGAGTGAGCACCTTGAAGGTCGGGACAGAAGTGGTTTTATTTTCCTTTCTCAATATTTAGTTCAGAGCTGGACACATCTGTTACTCAATAAATGTTGGTGTAGGGAGGTAATTTAGGAGAATAGAGAGAGCTTGGACCCTGGGGCTGGATAGACTGTGTAGAGTCTCATGGCTCGGTGATTTATGCCACTATTCTCATTGGCAAGTTACTTGCTTCTTTTAGTCTATTTCCTCTTCTTTAACACTGAAATAGTGAGGCTGTACTCAAATATTACTGTAAGAAGCAAAGGAGTTAACAGATGTTCAGTGGCTCTTCTAGAATTTCTGGATTTAATCTAATGTAGATGTTACTATCAGGCTTTAATGCATGAGATTGCTCTGTTTGGAAATGTTATGCTGATAGCATATTGATAGTGTTTGTATCTTATGATATGTAATTGTTGTTGCAATACAGGTATAAAGATGTGACACCTGAAACAGTAAACTAACAATCCATGGCAGAATGTATCCTTGAAATCACGACTTTCCCCGATTTCTCTCTTTTTTACATTTTGTATCCCTTTATCTCTCTGGGCTGCATTGGAATATTTTCTTTCTTATAGCTCACTAATTATCTCTTAAGCTATGTCTAAGCTGTTGTTTATCCCATTTTTTTGAGATTTTACTTTCAATGGTCATATTTTGATGTTTCTTAAAGTTCTGTTTTCCAGATCTGTCCCCTCTTTCTCATATTCTCTGTTCATTTTTTGTCCTTTATCATTTAAATATTATTTCTGTGGTGTGTATCCAAGGGTGTGTATTGTCACTGTTTCTGATGTTGACTTCCACAGCTCTTGCTCATAGTGGATTATTTCTCCATGAGTTTTGTAATTTTGGACTATGAGCTCATCTTCTGTGGGACCTCAACGGGATCCTGGTCTAAGAACATACCCCTTCAGGGAGATTTCTGATAGCTTCTGCCAGGCACACAATGGGAATAATCAGCCAAGAACATATTTTATACTAATTTCTTGACATGGTAATTCAAGTGTAAATGTGAATGCCAAACCCATGAGGCCACTTCTATGGTTATAAATTCTCAGAGTAAACCAATTTTTTTCTCCATCTAGAGCCTAGACAAAAAAAAACATCATTGTCATCTCTCTCTGCCTTTGAGTAGCTTGTTTTCACTGGCCAAAGTTCTCATCTGTGTTCCCCAAAGGGCATTAAATCCCAAGTCTCTATGTTACTGATTCCAGAGAACACTCATAGGGCCACCAGTTACAGGTTAAGATTTTACTTCCCTTTTTATTTTTCATCCCTGGGGACTTTCCTCGTTTTCTTGCAGGCTCAGCTCTGTATTTGAAAGGATCTTGCATTTTCTCTAGCATTTCCACTTTGCAATGAGACGTTTTCTGGTTATTTAGACCATAAAATTGCCAGCAACTAAAGTTCTTAAGTATTTCTTTAGTGAAAATTTTCAGAGGAGGAATTTCAAATTTAAGAGGCATGTACATTTTCATGTATCTTATAACTAAAAATTGATAAATAATAAACAATGTTGAAAGCAGTTTGTCCTCAGTGGAATATCTTATATTTCAAGAGTACAATAACACAAGGCAGCTTTTAAATAATTTCTTAGCTCTTTGCTTAACTAAATCTGTGTTCAACTTGCCTATCTGTTATTTTAAGCATCTTTTTATTAAAATTTTTAATTTTTTCCAGAAGCAGAAAAAACAAGTTTCAAAGTGTGAAGCTCACTGTTAGATTTTTGTTTCTGGTACTTTTTTCTTTTAATAGAACATCTGTCTCATTACGACCTTTGGAAGTATAAATCCAAAAGACCTGAACATGAATGTTCATGGAATTCTGATGAACAAGGGTTTTCAAAAGGCATGTCCCCAAATTCTTACTTTTGCCAAGTGAGGACCTACTATATATAAATTTTATTTTTGACATCACTCACATACATTCATGTTTAAGTCTGAATGGTGAAAACGAAGGAAGCCACTACATGAGGGTGGGGCAGGAATGAATTGTGCATGCTGTTATTTTTAGTGGCTACCTCTCCTAGTCCTTAAACAGTCACTGAAGAATAGCTTTGAACAAGCTGCAAAACCCTGAAAGGTCATAACCCAGGAGGGGAGAGACTCCAGGAATGAGCACCAGGGAAGATACAGATGGATAAACAAGCCATAAAGTGCACCATATTTTCTCTTTTCCAGCGTTTCACTGAAGAGTTGACCCCAGGCTATTACCCTGTGAAAGTGGAATTTTAAGAGTCAACCCCAAACAAACCTATACTAATCCCCAGTTGGCTGGCTTTCCCCATCACTAATGAAACCCAGGAGGGTCCTGATGTGAGGTGTGACAATCTGAGAGGCAGAGTAAAGATCACAGAGGCGAGAAACCTATCACCTCTCTTTTTATATCCTGAGAAGCATATGGGCCAGACTCAGCATGCCTATACTTCTCGTTGGTCACTGCTGGAGAGCCGCACATAGGTGGACACCCACCTCTGTGGCACCCCCTCCTTCAGTCTGGCCCAGTTCTGCCTTTCAAGCATGCCTTAGCTGAGAGCCTTCAGATCTGATAGCCACCTTGTGCATATCTTTGCTGAGGAACTAGGTGAATGCCTCCTCTTGTGATGAGGGGATGAGAATGAGAGATGGAATAAGTGACTTGTATGACCTGTTGGTGAGCTGGCTGTGGGGTCATGACTCTGGGTTCTCTGACTGGAATATGGATGGAGCTATAAGGACTCCTCTATCTGATGGGAATAAATGAGTTGGTATTGGAGCAGTGCTGGGGAGGATCTCTGGGAACTGAGACATTAGAGTATTATCTATACAATTCTGCTTCTTATTAATCTCTGAGTGCTTCGTTTAGATCGTGGAATTGGGGCCTGCCCTCCTCTTCAGAATGTTTCTAAAGAGTCAGAGTTAAGTCAACATCAGACAGGAGTACGATGTGGGTCTCCCTCACACTCATTTTCCTTTCTCACAGGTCGAAATCTGCAGCCTCATCTATGCCTGAAATGACAAAGTCTTGGGGCTTGGTGGAAGTTCAGGCAGGAAATGAGCCTGGGTCCTTGAAACACCATGTGGAGGAAGGTGCTTGCCAAACATAGACACTGATTTTAATTTTTATATGTGCAGAAACCAGCCCATCACATTTATTTTTATCCTCACCCGAGGACATTTTTGCATTTATCTTCAGATAGAGTGGAAGGGAGAAAGGGAGGAAGAGAGAGAGAGAGAAACATCGATGTGAGAGAGACACACTGACCAGTGCCACCCATACGACCCCAACTGGGGCCGGGGACGAACTGTACCCGAGGTACATGCCCCCAGTGAGAACTGAACCTGTTCTCTCCAGTCCGCAGGCTGACACTCCAACTACTGAGCCAAACTGGCCAGGGCTCATTGTTTTTTGTTATAAGAGTTTAATCTACTGGGACTTCTTTTCACTGTACTCTGAGATTGATTCTGCTCTTTTCTAGATGCCATGTTTTCCTTTTGTTTGGATGTGTGTATTGGAGCATTGGTCAAATAATTTTTTAATTGATTTTAGAGAGAGAGAGAAATATCAATCTAAGATACATCAATCAGTTGCCTCTCATATGCACCCCAACAGGGGATCAAACCTGCGACCCAGGTATGTGCTCTGACTGGAAATCAACCTTGTGATCTTCTGTGCACGGGACAACGCTCCAGCCAACTGAGCCACACCAGCCAGGGCAGTCAAGTAATTTTTTAAAGAAAGGGTACTAAGAAAATAAACTTTCTGAACTTTTCATGTAAAAAAATGTTCAATTTCACCCTCCCTTGATTAGATAGATTTTTCTGGGTATAAGATTTTAGATTCAAAACTATTTTCTCTCTGAATTCAAAGGCATTACTTCCAGTATCCAGTAATATTAATGAGATATTCATGATAGAAAAATAAGTGGCAGGGGATAGAAACAAAAATGTGCAAAAGACCAGTACAACAGCCAATGCACACATAAAAAATACATCACTAGTAACTAGGAATCATACATTCATTAAAACCCATTTTTTTTCTCTATCAGATTGATAAAGATTATAAAAATGGCACAGATTGGGGAAATGAATATTTTTATACATTGCCAAGGGATGTGAAAATTGGAATGAACTTGATGGAAAACACATTTATAATATTAAGAAATACAATCTGGTCCGGCTGGTGTGGCCCAGTGGTTGAGTGTCGACCCATGCACCAAGAGGTCACCGGTTCGATTCCCGGTCAGGACACATGCCCAGGTTGTGGGCCCGATCCCAGGTGGGGGGCATGCAGGAGGCAGCCAATCGATGTTCTCTCTCATCGATGTTTCTATCTCTCTCTCCCTCTTACTTCCTCACTCTCTAAAATCAATAAAAGAATAAAAAAGAAATGCAGTCTGTTACTTTTATCTTTGTAGGTGAGATTTTTTTTTATTTTTCTTTTCAAACTGGAAACTTTTAAATTCTCTCTTTATCGTTGGTGTAACAAAGTTTCATGAAGATGTGTTTAGGTGAAAATCTATGTTTTAGGTGAAGGGATTAAGAAGTACAAATTGGCGGTTATAAAATAGTCATAGGGAATTATTAAGTACAGCACAGTGAATATAGTCTATAACATTATAATAACTATGTATGATGTCAGATGGGTACTAGACTTATCGGGAGGTCATTTAGTAAGTTATATGAATGTCTAACCAATATTCTGTACCTCTGAAACTAATATAATATTGAATGTTAACTGTAATTGAAAAATAAAAAAATAATTTAAAAAAGGACATCTATTTTTATTAATCAGCTTAACGCTTACTGTGTCATTTCCACCTTCTGTTTTGTTTTAGCATTAGGGAAATAGTTCTATGACTTCTTTGATTTTTTTCCCCCTGTCTTCACTTTTTTCTCAACTTTTCATTGGTTAAATAATGGTCTGCCTGTAGGTATCTGCCCTATCTTTTGAATTTCCTGTCATGTTTTTTATCCTTTTTTGTCCTTGCTTTATATTTTGAGAAAGATTAAAATTTTTCTTCTTCTTCGATTTATATTGATTTATTTTCATCAAATATTTAAATATTAAATATTTAAATTTTATGTATTCTGGTTCCTTTTATATCAACCTATTCATGTTTTGTGGATGAGATATCTTCACCTAATCAGGTTGACCAACAAGAATAATAATTAGAATATTTAAAAAGTTCTTTTTTCTATGATGGTCTATTTCTGTCAGTCAAAGTTTTTCTATTTTTTCCTCTCTGCCACTCATTTTGGCACTGCTGGTTTTCCTTATATCTGGTAATTCCTGATCTTACATTCTTATGCACAATCGAGGTCCATGTTGATTATTTTGAATAGCTAGCTTCTTTCTACTCTACTTGGCTATTATAAATAATTAATGCATAGTCAAATATGTAATTTTTAAAAGAGTTAATGTTCACCTCATTGGAAGTGAACCCACTTTAATAAAATATTTTAATTTTTAATATAATGTACCTGTAACATTGACTATCCATTGGACTTATAGACTTATCTATATAGGAAATCTTTAACATTTGGTTGATCCCAGAGTTGACTTAGTAATAAAGTATCTTACAAATACAAATTTAAAGTTTTGTTTAAGTTTTTTTTTTTTTTAATAAAACACTCTTCACAGAGACCTTCTGGTTAACAGAGATCACCAGACCGGATTTGAGGCTAAACTGCAGAACATTCAACTTGAACAACCACCTGAAAATAGCTGATTGGAAATATTGAGAGCAGGAAGTGCAGACAGGGACAGGAGAAGATGCAGAGTGGGTGAGCCAACTCCTGCAGTTGTTCAGAGTGGCTGGGAAGACGGAGGGCAGGTGCAGCAGCACCGCACCTGCTCCCTGGGAGCAAGTACACAGAGATCCCCAAAGGAGAGCAACAGAGAAGGGAAGGAAGCCCACATAGCAGCAGACAGTGGGAATCAGAGGAGATTCGGCTCACGGAGGGGGCAGGCACAGGCTAAAAGAGAGTGCTTGGTGACAACACCACCCTGGTAAGCTCACTCTGATTGTGGTCAGTGGGAGGGGCCACCAAGCAGAAATCCAGACCAGCTGAGGAGTCTGAGCAGTGAATCTGAGGGGTCGATTGATTATTCGCTGAAAGAACTTTGATGGGGGCTAATCAGAGTGCCTGGGGAAAGAGGTGTGATCCTCCGCACCTCAAGCAAAAAGGAGGCATCCATTCCCACACCCCAGGAATGCTCTGGGCTGGAAATCGGCACTCTGGAGGCTAGGCCTGCTGGTGCCGGGGATTTGGACATCTGGCCTGGTGGGATCCTGGGCAGAAGCTGCGCCAAGGGGGAGCTAACCATGCCAAAAGATTAGAGAGCCAAGCAGGGCTGTTTTTTCCTCCATTTTTAAAATTATATCCTCCCCTGTTGAGGTGGCAACCAGGGCGGGGGGCCAACCCAGACAGAGCTGAGGCATTGGAAGGAGAGAAAGCAACTGCCTACGCCCCTACAAGCTACAAGTAGCACCCCCAATGTAAATCTGTTTAAACCATTCTGCCTGGACCCAGTTCTATGGCAGAAGGGAAAGCAGCCCAGAATAATGGTATTCAAGGGGTTAGCCAGAAGCAGACCCAGACTCTGGGCTAGGAAAGCCCTGCCCACTGGACTACTTAGGTTCTGCTCTGCAGGTTGCCCAGGGCCAGGAAAGGACAGTGATTCACATTGGCCTGCACCAAGGGGCCAGATCCAACAACATCAGAGCAAAATCCAGTGAGCTCCATAACTAGTAGATGCAAAGATTTTTTGTTGTTATGGTGGTGGTGGTTGTTTGTGTGTGTGTGTTTTAATTCAATTTTTTCCTTCTTTTCTTTTCCCATTTTTTACTTTCTTATTCTATATTTTATTTAGCATATTACTTTATAAAATTATTGTTATTTACTTTTTTTTTTTTTTTTACATTTTACTTTTTATACTTACTCTATTTCTGGTCTCTGCCTTCTTTGCTTTCATATTATTTTTTTCCCTCTTCTAATTCTTTTGGTCTCATGCCTTCTAGTATTCTTTGCATGTGTGTGTGTGTGTGTGTGTGTGTGTGTATGTTTTGATTACTTGTTTGTCTTTTAATCTTTTATTTGAGGCTGTTGCTTTTATTATTGTTGTTGCTGATATTCTTGGGGAGTTCTTTTGGCTTGCCCTGGTTTTGCCTTGTTTTGTTCTGTCAGCACCTATTTAACAGCTGGCACAACAAGGTCGGGGTTGAGACTCACAGTAAACAACCCTGGGGACTGAGCCACCCACAAATGAACAACAGCAATCAAGACCCAAATAACCCAGCTCAGAAAATCTAGGAGACTACTCTACTGGGTCCCACAAGAAGGCCACCATACTAAGACTGGGAGGTGTAGCAGTCATATCCAATACATAGAAAGAAAAGAAAAAAACACAAAGAAACAACAACAAAAAAATGGGAAACAAAGAAACAAACTCCAAATGAAAGAACAGGAGGAATTGCCAGAAAAAGAGCTAAATGAAATGGAGGCAAGCAATTTATCAACTGTAAAGTTCAAAGTAATGGTTATAAGGAAGCTCAAACAACTTAATGAGAAGTACAACGAACTTGGTGAAACGTTATCAGCATGAAAACAGATATATAGAAACAATAAATAATAACCAATCATAAATGAAGAATGACATAGTTCAAATAAAGAATACCCTGGAAGGCTTCAACAGTAGATTAGAAGAAGCTTAGGACCAAATCAATGAATTAGAAGACAAGGTAAAAAATTAGTCAGAGCAGCAAATAAAAAAAAAAAAAAATTAAAAAACAGGATAAGGGAGCTTTGGGACAATATGAAATGTAACAATATCCACATCATAGGGGTACCAGAAGAAGAAGAATCAGATCAAGGAATAGAGAACCTGTTTGAAGAAATAATAGCAGAAAATTTCCCTACCCTGGAGAAGGAAAGAGTCGCTCAAATTCAGGAAATACAAAGAGTCCCACACAAGATGAACCCAAAAATAACCACACCTAGGCACATCATTAAAATGGAAATCATTAAAAACAAAGAAAGAACCTTAAAGGCACCAAGAGAGAGACAGAAAGTTACCGACAAGGTAGCTCACATTAGACTGTTAGCTGATTTCTCAATAGAAACACTGCAGTCCAGAAGGGAGTGGCATGAAGTTTATAAAGCAGTAAAAAACAATGGACTGAATCCAAGATTACTCTATCCAGCAAGGCTATCATTCAAAATTGAAGGTGAAATAAAGAGCTTCACATGCAAAAAAAAAAAAAAAAAAAATAGTGAAGGAGTTTATTACCACCAAACCAGCACTGCAAGAAATGCTAGAGGGATGGTTGTAAGAAGAAGAAGAAAATAAGAGTGAGAGAAACACAAACATAAAGAATAAAAATGGCAACAAATAAGTACTTATCAATAATAGCCTTAAAAGTAAATGGTTTAAATGATTCAATCAAAAGACACAGGGTAGATAATTTATAAGAAAACATGACCCATATATATGTTGTCCACAAGAGACTCACCTCAGAACAAAAGATTCAAACAGTATGAAAGTGAAAGGTTGGAAAATATTTTTCCATGCAAATAGAAACAAAAAAAAAACTGGGGTAGCAATACTCATATCTAATAAAATAGACTGCAAAAGGAAGGCCATAACAAGAGACAAAAAAGGTCACTACATAATATTAAAAAGATTAATCCAACAAGAGGATATATAACCCTGGTAAACATATATGCACCCAATATAGGAGCACCAAAATATATTTTAAAAACTTCTGGAGGATTTTAAGGGAGAGATCAACAGCAATACAATCATAAGGACTTTAATACCACACTGACATCACTGGATAGATGTCTTAGACAAAAAGTTAACAAGAAAACAGAGACTGTAAATGACACACTAGATAAGATGATTAGATGGATTTAATTGATATTTACAGAACATTTCACCCCAAAGCTGCAGAATATCCATTCTTCTCAAGTATACATGGGACATTTTCAAAGATAGACCACATATTAGGACACAGACTAAGTCTCTATACGTTCAAGAAGATTGAAACCATATCAAGCATCTTCTTAGATCACACTGGCATGAAACTAGAAATCAATTACAATAAAACACTCAAAAACATTCAAACACATAGAGGCTAAATAACATGATATTAAACAATGAATGGGTTACCAATGAGATCAAGAAAGAAATAAAAAACTTCCTGGAAACAAATGAAAATGAACACACAACAACACAAAATCTATGGGACACAGTGAAAGCAGTCTGAGAAGGAAGTTCATAGTATTACAGGCCTACCCCAGAAAAAAGAAAAATTTCTAATAAACTATCTAACCCTACAACTTAAAGAATTAGAAAGAGAACAAAAAGAAAAACATGGAGTAAGTAGAAGGAAGGAAATAATAAAGATCAGAGCAGAAATAAATGATGTAGAGACTAAAAAAAAAAAAAAGAAACATACAAAAGATTAATGAATCCAAGAGCTTGTTCCTTGAAAAGATAAACAAGATTGATGAACCTTTAGCCAGACTCACTAAAAAACAGAGAGAACACCCAAATAAATTAAATCAGAAACAAAACAGGTGAAGTAACAACTGACACTACAGAAATACAAAGGATTGTAATACTATGAACAATTATATGCCAACATATTGGACAATCTAGGTGAAATGGACAAATTTCTAGAATTATACTTCGTTCCAAAACTCAATGTGAAAGAGCCAGAAAATGTGAACAGACCAATAACAACTAAGGAAATTAAAGCAGTAATCAATAAACTCCTAGCAAACAAGAGCCCTGATCCGGACAGCTTCACAGGGGAGTTCTACAAAACATTTAAAGAACTAACACCTTTTATCCTCAAACTATTCCAAGAAATTCAAGAGGAATGAAGACTTCCAAACTCTTTTTATGAGGCCAGCATAGTTCTAATTCCAAAACCAGATAAAGACACTACAAAGAAAGAAAATTACAGGCCAATATCCCTGATGAACATAGACACCAACATCCTCAACAAAATATTAGCAAATCAAAAACAGCAATATATTAATAAAAATTTTCACCACGACCAAAGTGGGGTTTATCACAAGGATGCAAGGTTGGTACAATATTCAGAAATCAATAAATGTGATATACCACATAAACAAAATGACATGATCATATCAATAGAATCTGAAAAAGTATTTGACGAAATCCAGCACTCATTTTTGATTAAAAACACTCAGCAAAATGGGAATAGAAGGATCATACCTCAACATAACAGAGGCCATATATGACAAACCTACAGGCAACATCATACTCAATGGGCAAAAATTAAAACATTTCTCTTAAGAACAGGAACAATACAGGGATGTCTGCTTTCATTACTCTTATTCAACACAGTACTGGAAGTCTAAATCACAGAGATTATACAAGGAGAAAAAGGCACCCAAATTGAAAAGAAGGAAGTAAAACTGTCCTTGTTCACAGATGACATGATATCATACGTAGAAAACCCTAAAGACTCCACCAAATAACTACTAGGTTTAATAAGTGAATTCAACAAAATAGCGGGATACAAAATTAACATCTAGAAATTGATGGTATTTTTATACACCAATAATGAACACTCAGAAAGAAAAATTAAAAAACAAAACAAAACAAAAAACAATCCCATTTACCATTGCAACAAAAAAATTAAGATACTAGGAATAAACTTAACCAAGGAGGTAAAAGACCTGTTCTCAGAAAACTACAGGACAGTTAAAAAAAAATAGATGAAGATATAAAAAAGTGGAAGTATGTACCATGTTCATGGATTGAAAGAATTAACACCATTAAAATGTCCTTACTACCCGAAGAAGTCTATAGATTCAATGCAATCCCTATTAAAATACCAAGGGTATATTTCACAGATCTAGAACAAGTACTTCAAAAGTTTATACGGAACCAAAAAAGACCCTGAATAGCCTCAGAAATCTTGAAAAGGAAGAACAAAATTGGAGGGATCACAATACCAGATATCAGGTTATACTACAAAGAAATTGTAATAAAAACAGCCCAGTACTGGCACAAGAACAGGCATATTATCAATGGAACAGAACAGAGAACCCAGAAGTTTACACAAGACATTATGCTCAATTAATATTTGACAAAGGAGGCAAGGGCATACAATGAAGTAAAGAAAGTCCCTTTAATAAATGGTATTGGGAAAACTGGACAGGTACATGCAAAGAAATGAAACTAGACCACCAACTTATACCATATACAAGAATAAACTCAAAATGTATAAAAGGCTTAAATGTAAGTTGTGAAACCATGAAAATCCTAAAAGAAAATGTAGTCAGCAAAATCTCAGACATCACACCTAACAGAATTTTCACAGATGCATTGCCTAGGACAAGAGAAACAAAGGGAAAAAAAAATGAATGGCACTACATCAAACTAAAAGAACTCTGTGCAGCAAAAGAAACCAGCATCAAAATGAAAAGGGAACCCACTGTATGGGAGAACATATTTGGCAATGATACAACAGATAAGGGGTTAATTTTCAAAATATATAAAGTACTAGCACAACTCAACAAAAGGAAGACAGGCAATCCAATTAAAAAATTTTAAAGAGGATATACAAACGGCCAAGAGACATAAGAAAAAATGCTCAACATCACTAATCCTCAGAGAAATGCAAATTAAAACGACTATGAGGTGTCACCGCACACCTGCCAGAATGGCTGCCATCAACAAATCCTTAAAAACAAGTGCTGGCAAGGAGGTAGAGAAAAGGGTACTCTAGTACACTACTGGTGGGAATGCAGACTGGTACAGCCGCTATAGAAAACAATATGGTGTTTCCTCAAAAAATTAAAAATGAAACTGCCATTTGACCCAGGGATCCCATTTCTAGGCATATATCCTCAAAAGCCTGAAACACCAATTAGAAAGAATACATACACCCCTATGTTCATAGCAGTGCTATTTACAATAGAAGAATAGCCCAAGTGTTCATCAGTAGATGAGTGGATAAAAAAGCTGTGGTACATTTACACAATGGAACACTATGCAGCTGTAAGAAAGAAAGATCTCTTATCCTTTGAGACAACATGAAGGGACCTGGAGAGTATTATGCTAAGTGAAATAAGCCAGTCAGAGAAAGACAAGCATCACACAATCTCACTTATTTGTGGAATATAATGAGCAAAATAAGCTGACAAAATAGATCTAGAGATATAGAAGTAGGGAACAGACTGACAAACCTTAGAGGGAAGGGGGATGGGGCCAGGAAGAGATAAACCAGAGAACTTACGTGCGTATATGCATAACCAATGGATACAGGCAACAGTGCTATATAGTCAGGGGGGTGGGAGGGGTGGGAATGAAGAGGAGGGTCTCATGGGGGGGAAAAAGGAGGGATATTTGTAATACTTTCAACAATAATGATAAAAAATCTTCAAAAGTATTTGGTTGAAATTGTTTTAGGGCAACTAAATTATATATATAAATATTAATATACTATTTTATATATAAAAGAAAACTCATTTTGTCATAGATGTCTGTAATTTTTGACCATAGTTTATTGATGCCTATGTGTGCAGAGATTTTTTTTAGAGTGATACAAAATATATGAAGTTGGTATGGATACTATTAAAATAGTTGAATGACTTAAATACAATTATTTACAAAATAGATACATTACGGGGAAATAATGTATTATTGGCAAAACAGATTATTTTTCCGTTTTTAAAAACTCATAGACTCCCCCTGGCTGGTGTTGCTAGCATAGGCCCTCGAATGGAAGGGTCTCAGGTTCCACTCCTGGCCCAAGTCAGGACACGTGCGGGAGGCAACCAATCAATGTGTCTCGCTCACTTCAATGTTTCTTTCTCTCTCTCTTTCTTCCCGTACTCTTCTTCCCTCCCTTCCACTCTCTCTAAAATTCAATAGAAAAAACATTCTCAGGTGAGGATTAATAATAAATAAATAAATAAATAAATAAATAAATAAATAAATAAAATTAAATAAAACAAAAAACTCGTAGACTGATTGGCTGCATCAGGCTGGTGAAAAATTTCATTCATAAGATGCCAAGATCTTTTTCCATGATCTCACATTGCTACCCATTCATTTTCCACACAGAGCCTTATTCATGCTGGGATCACAGTCAGGTTGTAGGCTGGTGGATCTCTTCACAGCGAAGCCATTGCACTTCTGTCGGTCTTCCTTACACATTTGCTCCATGCATGCTTCAAATCTGGAAAAGAACACACTTAAGGGCTGGAGAAACAAAGAAGCAGCAATTTCCTTGCCTTATTCCTTGGACGGTGATGAAGTAGAGAGCATGATGTGGTGATTGGAGCCAGACCTAACCCTGGCCGTGGGCATTGCAGCCGACCCAAACCTAATTAAGAAAGATCCTGAATAAACTTGGGTGAGAGCCAAAATCACTAGCTCCTTCAATCAATATTTTTGATATAAAAATTAGCATCTGGGCTGAATAAAAGGGAGCACTGTTTCATGCCACAGCAAAAAAGTAAATCCCCTCTTGCTTCTACTCTGACCTCCTGATGTTGGATATTTTATTGATTTGTATCTGTGATAACTTTTCAGAGCTGTTGGCTGGCAACCATCAGATTTAAGCCTCTCATTTGAAGGAATGCAATGAGAATGAAAGTGACAAGTTCTACCTTAAACCCTAATTGTCACAGGTATCAAATTTTTCCAAACGGCTAAGCTAATTTCACTTGTTCTCTTATTCTTGCTTGAATTATCACTGCTAATATATAAAGTTTAGCAGAAATAACTTTTTAAGAAATTGGCTTTGATAATGGAGAGGACATTCTCAGAAAAAAGCAATGGCCTGTCAGAGTCTTGGAAGTCCTGTTTATGCTCTGCTAATCCTATGACAACTTCAACACTGTTGCCTTCAAAAATAAGTCCATTATTAATCTCTCCGAGAGTCACTGGAAGATAGTGTAAATCAGAATGCTTAGTACAGAGTCTGGCACATGATAAGTGCCCCCAAATGATTGATTGTTATTTTTTTAAGACACCACATACCTACTTTAGAAATAATTCTTAGTCTTGATCCATGAAATTCATATGCAGGATATAAGATAGAGAAAGAAAAGGTTTACATTTGACACCTTTTGATGGCTTTGTTATCCTGAAGACTTATTTTGTAATGAAGTCTAAACAAATTAAGGAACAAGTTAAGACATCTCTACCTTTTAGAGAGAGTCGGTGAAGTATTTACTGATGAAATTTTATGATTTCTGGGGCTTGTTTCCAAGTTATCTGGTGGGCATGGGAATGAAATGGGAGGGGGAAATAGATGGAAAACCAGGCCACTAACTGATAATATTTGAAGCTGGTGATAGGTACATGTTGGTTTATTATACTATTCTATGCTACTGTGTGTTTAAAATTTTCCATTATAAAATCTTTTTGTAAGTGGATGGATTATAAATTATTTTTTTAAAGTGGTCAAACTACTGTCAGCTCAAAGCTGAGTTCCTCCACAAGAATTGCCTGCAGTTGAATAGTCTTGCCGAAGGTAATGCCCTTTCCCACACTTACCTGCATCCCGTGATTAGTTGATAATGGGGAGGACAAAAAGCCTAGGCTCCCTCATTTGCAACTATGCCAGTTGCTTAGCTCCCCATGGAATTGACTAAGACCTCTGTAATGCATCACAGTTTGACTTCTTCCTTTTCCAATCTTGTTCACTCACTACAGCCTAAATATTGTACCAATGTATGTGGTCTCAGTGGTGTATGGTAAATGTTTAATAGCTGGCTCTCCAGTTTTGTAGTGTTTGCCAGTTTCCATGGTGTAAATACTCACAACATAGACAATTTTAAGTCACTAATGTGATGTCATTGAATGTAGAATTGGAAAGAGATGACCACAATTGGTTCTTGTGACAAAATGTAAGCCAGCACCAGCCCACTCTTGCCAATTTTTCTCACTGAAATTCTTAAATGCAAGTCTCTACCTCAGTCTTTTTTTAGAAGAACCCACACTAAATTAACATAAAACCACCAATTTTTTATATAATCAATTTTGGTATTTTGTTTATTAAATAAACTAACATTTCACAGGCAGAATGAAATGAAATTGGTCACCTCAAATGTTTTAGTGAAACACACACACACATACACACACCACAACACCATAAGACAATGCTCCACAAAAATTGCTTAGAAACATTTAAAATACAGACTCCTTTTAATTTCCTAAACATTACACAGCTGCGGTGGGCCTGAGAAAACAGACTTCAGATATGTTGTTCTTACTGAGACCAGTAAAATTGCCAAGAAATCACTAGATAAGCTCAAAATACAATTGTTATCATTGATTTAAATAAAAAATATATTAAGGTTTCATCATCAGAGCTTTAGGTCAGAGTAAGCCACGTATATTTGACATCTCTGAAGAAAAGTACAGAGGAACATTGCATGTTTGAAGAACTGTTAAGACTTTCACCCTATTCAAGAGCTGTTGTTGGGAAAATAAATAATCAAAGGTTGAAGATTTTTTTAAGGGGTAGAAAAAAAAATGAAGAAACAAGACATCACATTCAATGGAACAAGGTGATGAAAGGAAAAGGAACATTTTGTAGGAAATTATACAGAGGAATAATTTATTCAAGTGAGTGGTGGTTATTCTTCAATATTAGATTCCTTTTTGTAAGAAAAGAAGATACCTGAAAAATGGGAACAAAATGTCCAATTGAGTAGAAAAGTTTGGAATAATTCACTTTACTTTAGTAGTATAAACATCTAACTATAAAGAGAGAATCAGAACAAAGTTTCTGTTATGTTATTAGAGCCAACTGGGCTACCAAAACAAAAACTCCAGTAATGGTTCTCAAATTATGACAGATTACAATCCCCTACCTATCACTATTCTAATTCAGTGGAAGGCTGGTAAGGGACCCAAGGATCTGCATTTTATCAAGCTTCCTAGTAAATTCTGAAGCCTGTGTTCTCTGATAGACCAAAACTTGCTGAAAGGCAATCCATCCAAACATCCATGATATTGCAGTCTCATAAGATTAGAAATGTGTCCATGCCATTTCATTATGCAAATCATCCTTCTTATAAATATCAGTCTGGATCCTTTATCTTCTGCTTCCCTGAAGATTATTTTTAAGACAACACTTTCCATCTCTATATCAACTAATCAGATTCTTGTCTCTCTACCTTATTTGCACTGTAAAGGAAAAGAAAGTGTGTGTGTGTGTGTGTGTGTGTGTGTGTGTGTGTGTGTGTGTGTTTTCAAATGGGAAGGTTGGGGGTACATAACATTATAGTTCTGTTAGAAAATTCTCTTTCCCAAAAGAACCAACCAGAGACATTTTTGGCTCTGCTATAATTACGGAAACTCAGTAATTCCTATTGAATTAAAATAACAATTTCATTAACTTAGCAGCAGAAGACAAATTCTCAGTATTCACAATCACCCTCTTAACCAACCTTATTATATGTGTGTGTGTGTGTGTGTGTGTGTGTGTGTGTATCCCTCCTCATGTGCTCATGAAACATTCCACTTGGATTACAGTTGCCTTTATAGGTGTATATTCAATATAGACTCTGACAGAGTTAGGTCTTTTTATCTTGTACACAAGAAAGTAATAAATTACCACAGAACTCTTGGGTCTTGGTGAAGAAAGAGTAATCTCCTCCTGCCTCCCATGCCAAGTGGCTAAGTAATTAGTTTTCTATCATGAGTTAGACTGAAGAGCCTCCTGAAAGTAATAATGATAGTAATTCCCGCTCACAAAGACACTCCTCTAGAGGCTTAAAACTTAAAGGGTGGGTGTGTAGATCACAGACATTCAGAATGGAAGGGGATGTTTATTGCTTGCTATAACTTAGGGAAGGCCCAGACGTGCTGCTGCCCTCTTTGTCTCCTGTTTCTTTTATAGGACTGAAGACATGCATTTTGGAAAATTAACTAGTATCAATTTCATTTAAATGCAGATTTTCAAAGAAAAGACCTACATGTCTTCCTTGTCTTAGTACATTTATTCAACCTATATTTTCTTTGCGCAAGTATTCCTGTATTGGTTCATTGAGGAGAACTGAAATTTAGTTATTGGATGGGGCAACTGCATTTCAGAACCCACTTCCTCTCCTTTTAAGCTAATAGTACGTAAAAATGTTCACGAGGAATGTTACAATACTTAAAAGTGTTCATGATCCACTTTTAAATTGTTGTACCTACTAGGGGTTATAATTTCCAAAAACTTTCTGTGCAGATCACCTTTATCCTTTAATAAGTTTTGAGCATCAGGACATATTGCTCCATCCAACACTGCTGCTTCGGGTGGAGGGTCTATCTCAGCACACAGCATGAAAGCGTGGGCCCATCTGTGTCACACAAAGTCAAAACTCTCTTGAAGTGATTTGTTTATAGTGTCATTTGATGGAGTGGAATGTTCTGTAACTCATTCAAACTATTACAGAAGCTTTGCTAAAAGGTCACCACTGCTCTTTAGAGTTTCCAAATCTGGGCACCATCTGGGAGCTTGTTAAAGATAAGGTTTTCCACTGGCTTTTTCCATACCAACTAGATCCAATTAGCAAAGGGGTACTATTCCAGCAGAGTTTGTGTTCAGAGACACAGAGAGAGAGGTGCTGAAGTAAATTACAGTTAGTTGCCAATAGTGTACAAGTTCACTTTGCACTAAATTGAAGTGCATGTGGCAGATGACAGTACTACTTAATGTTAATAGGCCTAAATGGGGGTGTCAGTCTTGAAAAAGTTGAATATTTGCTTTTAGATATTTTTGAACCAACTCTTAAAGTGGAGTCTTGGGTGTCAACTCTAAAGAAAATTGAATCTCACCATTTATTCAAAATTCAATAGGAAAATGTCAACTCATTCCTTAAAGTCATAGAGACTATGCATGCTAAACATTCACTCTGCATGTCACCAAAAATGTTCAAATTCTTTTAACTTCACGGTTTTAGTCTAGGCTTAAAATTGGCTTGTGCTTGCTCTCTACCTCCTTCCTTATGAAACAAACTTCTTGAATTTTCCAAACCTCAAAAGCTCAGCTGTAAAACTGTAGGAGACCAGCAAGAGGAAAAGGAAAGTTTCCTTCAAAGACGTCTCTAGGCGCTGCTGGCCAGTTCTGCTCACTCCTTCAAAACGTTAACTATGGCTTTTGACACTTGTCCTTGGAGAAAGTCCAAATGTGACAAATGGTAGAAGCAACATTTCTTTACCTTCCTGCCTGGAACTTCCTGTGATATGAGAGTTCTAGCTGGTGCTTTCACGTGGGGAACAAGGAGGTCCGCTACTGCCCACTACCCTTGCCCACGTCTGCAGATGGAATAAGTAAACACATAGTGAGATCTACAGAATTAAAAATCAAAACCCTCTCATTTGGTTGGAATTCCTGAAAGGGTCTGGACCAAAAAGACTGCACAGTAGCAGCTAAAACACAGGCTTATTGCCATTAAAAACATTCTAAGAAGTGTGTGTGTGTGTGTGTGTGTGTGTGTGGTGTGTGTGTGTGTGTGTGTGTGTGTGTGTGTGTGTGTATTTGTAGCAGGATACTCAGGAGAGGAGAAAATTAAATCTGAAAGCATATTTTTGTCTCTGCAGTCCTGAGTTGGAGACATCAAGAACACAACAATGTCTCCCTCAGTTCAACTAAGTTGGTTCAAAAACCAAATTGTCCTTAGAAAGGGAGAGAAATCCACTGATATTCTTTTTGTGGCAAAGTGAGAATCTTTCTGGCAAAGTCTTTAGGTTCCATTCAGGATCTGGAAACTTAATCGTCGAGTTCAAAGCTTGTCTCGTCATAGAGTTCGGGGCGCGCTGACTTCCTGTTCCGGGAATATTTCAGCTGCAGGAGATCACCCATCTCATCCAGAGCTTCCAAAACCTGTAAAGAGATTGCCTTCCGTTAGTTATCTTTAAACCCCGAGTGGCTCTGCTCTCCAGCACCTCACAAAGAGCCACACTCTTCTTTTGCCAGCTTCTTTGATTTTAGAAAAGAAGAAAAATCCAAATTGTTAAGGTGTGGTGTATAAGGCATCCCTAGAGGAATGTTAGATGCTAATTCACTTTATTTCATATTCTTTAATAGTCTAACTCCACATTATGAATGTTTTACTTTTTTTTGGTGGTATGAAGAAAAGAATAAAAACATCTGACTCATGCTTACCCTTTAGCTTTATTTTAAAGTTTAATGACTTATAGATAAACTTGTGGAAGAAAAAGATAAGGTTGTGGATTACATTTGGATTATATCTTCATGACACAGCAAATCAACCTGGCAAAGAACAAAATGGGAACCTTGTGGGAGCTAATTAGTATCCTCCTTTTTCTCCTATAATTGTCCCCTACTCTCACCTAGCCTCTCCCTCCCCTAGTGTTAAATACTAATTTCTATGATCCACAGAATAATAGATTTTAAAACCACAAAGGACCAAGAATTCATCTGTTTCAATTTTCTTAATTAATATCCCCAATTTACAAATGAAACAACTAAGATCCAGAATATATAAAGCATAATGTTTACTTTTAGTATATCACTAATCCTATGTTATTGGGTATGACTTTTTATTCTCTTTTGAGCCTGTTTCTTTTAACCTAACAAAAAAAAATGAGGAGAAAGACAATATCAGGGTCTAATGCTTTGAAAAGGTGAAATGGGGCTTGTGGACTTTTCCTTTTTAGAAGTCATTCCCACCTTCATATATAAAAACCCATTTATATATAATAAATGAACATATATAACTTCATATATAATAAATCATTTCCACCTTCATGCTCCTGCAATCATCTAAATTTCCTTTTCATGATGAATTTATTCTGTCTAGTATTATCATTAGTTGCTTATGTATTAGTATCTCCTCTTAGACTTTTTGCTCTAGGATTTTTCACATAGTAGACACTCAACAGTGTTTGCTAAATTGCATTGACATTATAAGAAAGTTCCATCAACTCCAAACTGATCAAGATGGCTTAGTTCTCTGATATTATTCATTCTCATAAAAATTTAAATCAAAGGACAATAAAATATGGTTTTTAAATCATTAACACCTCATGTAAATGGCTGATAGGATAGATCTGTCTTTGTTATTGGTTTTCCAACATGTTGCCTAGTTGAGCTATATGTTATTATGATGAATTTGGTGGCTATGGAAAATGTCATGATGCAGGCAGTTGAATTAGCATGTTAAATTAGCTTCTGCATTTAGAACTAGTAAAAAGCACAAGATTTGGCTATTCCGTCAGTGTTTTCTATAAAACCAAAACACTGACTTGACCCGAGTCTCCACTAAACTGATTTCCTTTTTTATCTACTGAGTTGATTGCATTGTTGGACAGTGTTGGCATACCCTTGTTTTTTAGTAGTGAATTTTGTTAGTGTTATTTTCCTAAACCTCCCAAGAGAGACCCAAGGAACCCTAAGCTAGTTCAATAGAAGAACCTACTCAGAATCCAAGGTACTGGTACTGAAGATTCCACTGGCCTGTGCCGTACTCACCCTGTCCAACATCTCTCGGGTATGTGCTGCTGAAACACAGAACCGTGCCCTAGCTTCTGCTAGGGGAGTAGCTGGAAATCCAACGACCACCACCCCAATTTTTCTGTTTAGTAGATGTCTTGCAAAAGCCCTAAAGAAAAGATAAAAAATGAGGTTAACTGGGAGATGACAAATTATACTGCAAAAAAAGAAAAGAATATGGTTAACTTTTTCTTTTTAAAATAACAATTGGTAGAAGATGACTGAAGTTTTTAAATATCTATCAAATACAATCGACATAGTAATGGGACAGTCACTTCATGGCACTTGAGTGTGTATATTATTTGGCCTGGCATACTCATTATATAATCTTGAGTACCAAGTCTGACATTGATCAGAAAATGCTGATGTATGTGACCTTGATTTAAGAAGTCTGCATTGATGTTGTCTTTTGTCTTAGGATTCCTAGGAATAAAAACCAAATAGCCAACATAGTGCAATTACATAAAGAAAGAATATATATTAAATGCACACCTATGGATTTAAAAAACTTAATGTCAATAATATAGTATGAAAATTTCAAGAAGCCTATACTTAATGAGGACCAAAATCAGAGGGTCTACAGGAGCCAAACTCAAGCCATAATCTCACTTCAGAACAAAAGATTTTATTTTCCATTAAACCAGAGATAGGAAATAGCAAGGGTCTCTTCATTTCTTTATGTGTGAATGAACACACCCAGGTATGTTCAGAGATAGTCAATTCATTGACTAGTTAAAAGGGGAATGGGGCCGGAGGGAGACAGGGAAAGAAATGTGCACACACAGGGAGGCTGGCTGGTAGATGCAGTTTGTAGGACATAAGTCACATAATGCAAAGCTCTCTGATGCAGGGTAAAACCTTCTAAAGCTACGATTCCTTCCTCTTAACTGCTTTTAGTTTCTTTCTTTTCCAGAGCTAATCTAAATAACAATTCTAGAATATCACGCTGTCAAAGTCTATAAATTTCTTGTGTCAAGAGCCAAGGTCAGACCAAAAGCATGCCCCAAGTGAATCTTTCCCTCTTGTACTCTGTTGTTCTCTGCAGGAAATTTTAATTATTGAGTGAGATAAATGCCTCATATCTGTTCTTAGCATTAAGAGATTTCTAGTGTCTTATTTTAGGCTAGAAGCTGACAGCATCACAGAAACCTAGTCATAATTCAGGAAGAATTCTTGAACCAGACCTGAGAGTAAGCCTGTTCATTTATTCATTCCTCTTGCCCTTTAGCTGTCTGCCTTTTGGTTGCCTCGATGAAGCGATGGAGATTATAAAACCTACTGAACACAGAGCCTCTCTGGCCCCCTGGGTTGGGTAAGGCAAGATTCGCCCTTTGATTTGAGCTGGGAAGGTTACAAGGAGATGAAGCTTTCTAACTGAAAAAGCTTGAAAACAGTGGCTGTTCTTTCTCTTACTTGATCACCCTATGGAAGGCTGCCCACGGAACTACACAGGATGAGAGCTCATAATTGTCTGAGAAACAAGTCAAGTGCTTTTATTGCTAGAGTACAAACCACCTGACCCATGCTCTCAGGCCAGTTGTCGGGACTCCCAGAGGAGCGTTTTCACTGTCTGTGTGTTTCTCTTTGTACCAGAGGAAGCAAGTTTTGCCAAAGAATGTGAAGCAAACTATATGACTCTTGGTTCATTAGGCTAATCTGAGGCCTCCCTGGAGCACTTCTGAGTTTCAAACTTACACTACTAAACTTTGCCTCTTTCAGTTAATGCATATAATTGCCCTGAACATTTTATATAATAAGCCTCTGGGTTTGTACTCCCCAAAGGAAATCAGAGCTGGCATAGGCTGAAAGAAACTAAATTATCTAATAATAATAATAATAATAATAAGTAATAATAATAAAATAAACATTAGCGTGTGTTGCATGCAGCATCACTGCGTCTTGCGTCCCATCATCTTCCAAGTGTGTGACGAGGACCATGAAAGGAAAATGTAAGCTTTGTACCAAATAGTAAATACAATATATTCTTGACTACTTAAGTGCATGTTTTATGAGTGAAATCACACTACACTGAACTCCTTGAAAGATTCCAGTGATAGAGTTTCAAGAGGAATCTTTTCAAAAGTTCAACAGGGTATAGACTCTATTTTCATTCTGCAGTTTTTAAATAAAATCAAAGGTTTTTAAATGAGCAAATGAAAGAAGTGCTCGTACACTGGCTTATACAATTAACTCTTTGTCTCATCAGCTTCTCTACATATAAACTTTCATTGAAGAAATATCAAAGATAGAAATCAGGCCAGGCGGCAGGGCAAGCTCTTGCCAGCAACTCCTGCTAACAATGGATGATATGACCTTTTGTAACTAACCTGTTCTAAGTTTCCTTAGACATCTCAAACTATTAGAGTTTTTTTTTCCATTGTAGTGATTGATGCCTTTGGATTCACCAAAGATGACATTAAAGAGGGCTGTACTTATACCCCGCATTGCTTTAATGAGATGTGCATTTTTCCCCTGTGGACTAAAGCTTGAGAGGCTGTGCTGTGCACTGAAAAGAGCCCTGGTTTAGGAGCAAATGGAACTGTCTTTGCACTCTATGCTCTACTACCTACAACCTTAGTGGCCCTTAGAAAGTAGTTTGACTTTTGTGAGCCTTGTTGTCCTCATTTGTAAACTAGGGTTAAGCATCCTACCCTCAGTGGATGGTCCCTGGGTCTAAGAGCCTTAAGTAGCATATAATTAATTGTCATTTAGCAATATTAGCTCCTCATTAAAACCTTCTTAAACTGGAAGGCACTAGATAGTCTGACATATCCTCCAGTGTTCAATATGGCATAATTGATGCAGGGTATTGCTGTATCTTTACTACTATTTTTCCTGCAAGTTCTATTTTTATTAATGTAACTAAAGATTGCAATAATTATTTTGGAGAGCCATGCAGTCATGGTAACTCAATCTTGCACTCAGTTAAAACTAGTAATAATCATCATTTTAGCAGAATTAGAAGTAGTAGTAATAATAATGACTACCACTGATTGAGTGCTTACAGAACATCAAACAATATATTAAGTGCTTTATACATATTATTAATACTATTAATAATGATAGCTAATACTGAGTAGCTTCCATATAAGAGGCAATGCCAAATGCCGATATATCTCATCTTGTTTAATCTTCACAATGGTCTTATGAAATAGGTACTATTATATCTCATTTCCAAAATGAAAAAACTGGGGCTTCAGAAGTTTGGATAACTTGTCCAAGGTTTCCTCAGCTAGGAAGAGGCAGAGCCAAACTTCTTTTTCATTCCAAACATCTCACTACAGCATAGACATAACTTTTACATGAAGCTTCCTCTCAGTTCTATTTTTATTTTTCACATTTACTGTTGTCCAGTTGGTACTCCTGGCATATAAAAGAGTGGGGGGACTTTCTGTTATTGTAAGGTTGATCTCTAGAATTTAAATGCATTTGTTCTTACTCTCTATGCTATGAACTCTACTCATTGGATTGATCTATTTCCCAACCTGCTGATATTTTAATTCCAGCTTTCATAATCAAAGTCGGAACTATCCAGCATACCCCTGACTGACACCTACCAGCGTTATGCATGTCACATTCTCAAAAATAAAGTAAGTTGATATTTGGTGATTTCATTTGAGCTAATGATAAAATATTAGACTGGCATGAGACAAATGTGGAATCTTTCTTCCAGAATACACCATTTCCCCAATTACTTTGAGTAAATGTAAGTTTCTTTTTGTGCTTTTCAAATCAGATGGTAAAGAAAGGGTTTTGGATTATCTGCTACTTTGAATCACCATTTTCACAGAGCAGGATCTCGTGGGACCCTTCTGTAGCATGCTGTCTTCTTGCCATTCCAGGCATTGATGTACTGACTCATATCTGTGAACAAAAGGCTGAGTGGTGGTAAACCCGTGCACATGAAACAACTCATACGTGTTTTAACTGCTTGGGATTTTGCTGGGTGAAATGACACAAAAGTGTACTCCAAAGAATCAACCTCTTGGGTTGATTCCTACCCATCACAAGGTCTCAACTAATAGCCCTGGGACCTCTTTTCTATACCTCCAGCATTCTGCCAACCTATTCAGACTGTTAGAGAACCAAACAGGAATTTCCAACAGTGCGGTTATAGTCAAGGAGAAGACCTCTAGAATCTGATAAATGTATGTTGAATATTACTTTCCACCATGGGCTTGGTCAGACACGCAAATATGCAGGAGAGGCTTTACAATTTGGTGTTGAGAACATGAGTTTTGGAGCAAGCCCAGGTTTGGGTTGGCCTCTAGGTTTTACTACTGCTTGATGAGTATGACATGGAACAAGCTGTTTAATTGCTCTCAGCCTCAGTCTCCCCACACTTAAAGTAAGGCTGCTTTCTTCTGAGCATGGTCCCAAGGGTTCAATGGGAGAAAGCACAAAACCTGGGAAAGTTGTTCTTAAATATTAGGAGAAGTTCTCTCTGAGAAAGATCTTAGGACAGGAGGAGGCTCAGGATCATCCTTAATTTACTGTTGAGCCTTAGGAGGGGTAGGTGTCTTCCCTAAATTCACAGAGCTAGAAAATGGCTGAGCTTAGCACTTGTGGAAACATCCTGCTGATGGGTTGGCATGTGGCTTCTGAGCAGTTCTATAAGTGAATTCTGGACTCAGCTCCCTGTTAAAAGTGCACAATCAATGCCTATGCTGCAAGAGTTTCATAGTGTCAAAAGCACCATCTTAGTCAGATCACCTCGGGGCTTCTGCATTATTCTGAGAGTCTGTTGGATACTCACGCTACTTTACCAGGCATGTAAAGGAGCAGGGGAACAACGGGAGATTCCTCATTGCCATAGATAATGAATCCCATTTCGTTCAGTCTCTGTCTGAAGTATCTTGTGTTTTTTGCAAGTTGCCGTACTCTCTTTAACCCTGAAAGGAGACAGGCATGAAATCCATCAATTACTACCAGGAAGAGGGAAGCAAAGGTCAGATTGGCTTGGCAAGCATTCCTAAGTCATTCTGCAGGCCCGCAGTGTTGGCTGGGAGGAGGTGGAAGTAGGGTAGGGACGTGTCTTCTGGTGAGCAGGTGTGGGCACTGATGCCTGGGAACTGCCCTGAGCCTGGAAGAAGGATCTAGGGGCAATGGTGCTGCCAGGTACTGCTAGCAGTTAAAGGTAGGCTGGGCTGCAGGAACACAGTGGAGTAGGGTGGCAGGGAAGGTTTCTAGCAAGAAGGAAGGAGATGAACTATCATTTACTAGATACCAATTGTGTATGGACTCTGCACTAACTGCTTTAAAAACATTAACTCAAGAGAAGGAGTGACACAAGAAGTCCCCCCAACCCCTGCTGCACCCTCCCACTATCACGCTAGTTGTTGGTAGAGGCTTTTTAGCCAAGTTGAGCTGGCCCATTAAATTGCCCCTCATCCAAGTCTCTAATTAAAGAACATGTTACCCAACTTGAATTTCTGGACAAGATAGGCCCAGCTAAAACCAGGACTGTTTTGTGATACATTTGGTGGTGGTAGAGTAATAGAGGGAAGGGAAGAGGGGGACCTCTGCTTTCCCTCAAGCAGAAAAAAATGATAGTGCTGACTCCAAACAGAAAGTCTAGCCAAGGTACGTGTGTTCATTTCCAGGTTATTGGTGCTTTTGCTCAGACGCTTATCCTTTGTCCTCAGCATATGCCCAGTGGTAAGGTTATACATGTGAGATGACAATGGAATTAAAGAGCAGAAGGAGTTCTGAGGACATCTGTCTACTCCAGTGACTGCCTCTAATCAAGAAAGTCACTAAATCAGCCACAGCTAGTCAGTAAATCCTCATTAAGGAAGGTTGAATAGCATTGGGTGTTTAACTCCCCTAGAAATCAGTCCAATGTTTGCATTTGATGCAAGGTTGCTATTCAGCAGGAATGTGCTGCTACTGTTGACCTCCGATTAGTCAGGTGTCCATTCAAACTGATCAGAGCTCCACCAGTTATTCAATATTTTGAACATCACTCCTGGTTGTCTGTAGTTCTCCAGAAACAAAACTGGTAAAACGTTTAGTAAACATGTCGTTTACTTCCTTCTTAGAGACGTGGCCCTAGATTGTGCCTTGACAATGGGTTAAGCAGTGGACATCTCCTGCTCAGCCTCTTTCCTCCAATGGACCATGGTGTTCAGGTAAAGTTCACCCTGCCTTTCCATTTTGCTACAAGGGTAACTTGTACTCAAGCCCTGGCCAATAGGAACACTTCATTTTCCTCATTATTGGCTCATGATGGAACACAATCTGGACCTATCAGAGTCTTTCATCTACTGTAAGAATTAGGTCACTCTCAAGCTACATCTTTGTCATCCTATGGAGGAAACCTGCTTGAGAATGATGTTGACCCAGAAGAAAGCTAAGACACAAGTCATCAAGAGTTCTGATGGCATAATCAAAATGCTTAGATCTATTTATGTCTAAGTGAATCCACTCTCTGGACTAGCCCTGTTGTGTGAACCCAATACATTTCTTTTTCTTACTTAAGTTACTTGGAGCTGAATTTCTAAAACATATGACCAAATGTGTCCTGAGAAATACAGGTGGCCACTAATTGGATGAGGTTACCTCTAAAGGACAATAATAATATCAACAACAATAATAATTGTAGTTCACACATATGTAATGTCACCACTGTTATAAACACTTGACATTTAATAATTTATTTAGTCCTTTAAAAACTGTATTGACATAGATGTTGTAATCTCATATTATACATGAGGAGGAGCCAAGTAACTTACTCAAGTCATATAGTTAGTAGGTAGCAGAATCAGAATTTAAGCCCAGATAATTGGATTCTAGATTCTGTGTTGTTAACTCTATATTATGGTGCTCTGCCCAATAGCAGCAATTATTAATATCTACCAGATAACGGATGGTGGCCATCTCTTCTCTTGAAGCTCAATAAAATTTATCACTGCCAGCTGTTAGGATCATTGTTATACCATTTTTTTTTTCCTTTTTCAGTAGAGGCAGTTGAGAGATTGAAGGTTGAGCAAGTTTTAGACAGACTCATGTTGTAAGGGATGGGATAGGACATTGAGGACTCAAGTCTGGAGCCTACCACAGAGAAGTACTGGCAGACCTTTGGGTGAGGAACCTGAAGGGCTACTCCTGAAAAGTAAGGTTGACTCAAAAGTAGACAGCCCCCCAAAGTGCACTTTCTTTATCCAAACATCTGACATTTTTAAGTAGGCTCTATCACTCCTCAAATATTTCAGATCTTCCTTTTAGAATTTTTCTTTGCTCATCAGACCCAAATATACTTGACTTCTGTAACATTTTAAATGTGTTAACAATATATGCCGAGGAATGGAGATTTCATTGAGTGAAAACACCAACCAAAGAGAATGATGTTGAATGCTCCAATTACCCCTACTTGTTTTCTGTTATTTTCCTTCACCCAATCCCAGTTCTCAAGGAAGATCCCTCCCCAAATCTGACAGCTCTCAGCAAGCAGGTTGTGATAAAAAAGTATCTGGCTTGTTATACTTTCTTGGGAAACCTGACCTCTTACCCCTACCATGCTGGTTAGGGCTAATGGATGCAGGACACCCTTGACCCAAGGGTAGTCCATTTGGGTACTGGCCAAAGACCTATGAATTGGCCTATTGTAGGAACTTTTCCAAAGAGATAATAAATATGAATAATACTAATAAGATCCTCTTACTAGTAAAGTATGAATGTGAAGAATTTAGAAAGAACCAATAATTGATAGTAAGACTACATATTGTGAGACATAGAGAAAAAAGCTTATTATCAGAATCTATATGATAGAAGAAACCATTGGTAGAAGCTATGGTAACTCATGAAGAAGAGAGTTGAGCAGGGCAAGGTTAGTCAGTAGAAACAGGAAAGAAAGAAATAGGAAGAGGGAAGAGCTTATAGTCAATTGGGAGACAGGCAATCAAATAATCATAAATGGTAAAATTGCAGCTCTGATGAGTGCTGTAAAGAATGCTATTTGGTATTATGAGAACCCATTATGAGAACCCATGTTTGATTGGACCAAGTCTGAGGAAGTCAATACATAATAAATGAGCTTAGATCTGAAGGATGAACAAATGTTAACCTGGCAAAAAAACAGACGAGAGCCCTGGCTGGTTGGGCTCAGAAGTTAGAGTGTCATTGGCCCTCGGACTGAAGGGTCTCAGGTTCAATTCAGGTCAGAGGCATGTACCTGGGTTGCGGGTTCAAACCCCGCCCTGGTCAGGGTCCTATGGGAGGCAACCAGTCAATGTGTCTCTCTCTCATCGATGTCTCCCCCCCTCTCTCTCTCTCTCCCCTTTTTTCCCTCCCTTCCACTCTCTCTAAAATTAAATGGAAAAATATCCTTGAGTGAGGATTGACAAAACAAAACAAAACAAACAAACAAACAAAAAACCCCAGAGGAGAACGTGTCAGGTACAGGAAACAGAACAGGTACAATGGTTCTATGGTTTGTAGAACAGAATGATTGAGAACTAGGCATGATGAAGCAGAAACTATGGATAGATCATCTAAGAAAAAAAAAAAAGGATACCTATAGAAGAATCCAACATTTAATGGTTGAGAAGAGGAGGATGAACTTAAAAGGTAGATAAACAACAGTCAAGGAGGGAGGAGATAAATCAAGAGATTAAAATGGTGTTCATTGGGTTTATCAATGTGGCCATTATTGATAACTTTTTTTTCAGGTTTCTGATTGAGACTTCGGTTTTAAAAAACAAGTAGTTGAAAGCATGATTCACTTTCATTCATATATGCTTTTATTTCCCCACCCACCTTCTTCTTCTTTTTGTTTTTTTAAAGATAAGCCTTCTCTCCCAAAGTTCAAGATTTGAAACTTGAATTTACAAATAATGGGTTCAGAGAGGTGTAGAACAATTTGTATAAATTTTATAGACACAGACTCCTTGGTGCTTAAAAAATCCTGTCTAGTAACATGCTGAAGTGTCCCTTGGAAATTTATTACGTGTACAGAGAAAAACCTATGTGAAGAAAAGAACTAGAAATTAGGAATGAGAATATTTGTCTTTACAATTAAAAAATTTCATCCATATATTGAATCTGTGTATTAGAACATAAGGAGTAGGGGGAGATTGTGGACAGGAAAGAAAAAGCAAAGAGGAATGGAGTAAGACTTGTTTTAAAGAAGGTGATTGAAGTGAAGGCAGAGATATACATCCCAGTCACCAAAATGTATTCCATATGGCCTGTCCCCTTGTGCATTCAGCTCTTTTGTTGATCGTTAGTTGTACAATGAATAGATGACTTCATCAGGCTGGGTCTGATGATTCCTAAATGATTCCCCTCAAAGACTAGAAGGATTTCCTGGTCTGAAAGTGCATGAATGACTTAAATTGCTTTTCCCAGTGGCATTATCTTTGCACTTGCCCATAATGATTCATCTATCATTGGGCTGCCCAGCTACTTAATTGGCCCCGTCTGTCCCTTCTGCCTTGATTAACCCAAGTAACGGAATCATCAGCTAATGTCATCACTTTACTGCTTCTAGATCCTTTGGAGAGTTGACCAAACAGATCAGAGCATCAATCCCAGGGGTAGGTGACTCTTAAGAACTGAATGTTTTATTCTTGCCCTGTCTTTCCTATCTTTGAACCATTTAGCACAGCATGGATTACAAGCCATTATGACACACTTTGTGGTCACCATGTTTTCTCATATAGGTCACTATAAATGCCTTTGAGGTCTTTTGAGTTGGCCAAGATACAGCTCCTTTCAATTACTCTATTGCTCACTCTTTAAAATTGGAAACATTCTCCTACTCTTGAAGAGCCTGGGGGCAGAGAGGAATTTGTACATATAAAATGCTACTCATCTAGACAGGATGTGGGTGATTTTATTAATTATGTTGTGCTTTGAGATCCTTGCTTGAAGAGTGCTTTGTAAATGTAGAAAGCACATTTAGCACTTGTCCTTTTGCACAGGGACAGCCATGTCAGGATGACATGGAGACTGGCCATTGCAGCCACATTCCTTTGCAACACATCAAGTCCATCATTCATGTCTGACCCTTCTTCCACCTAAAGACAGGGAAGGTCCCCACACAGATAAGTAAGTGAATGAGCTGATCTCTTATGTAGGGTTCTGGAGAGTTTACCCAAGTGTTTTATTTTGCTTTATTCTGGGTTCTCTGAAGAGGATGTTGAGTGAAAAAGGATAGCCTTTAAAGTTAAATGGTCTAAGAATCAAAATGCACCTGGATAACCTAAGGCCTTACAACCTCAGCTTTACCTGTAAAATAGAGACAAATAAGCTTATGTCCCAGGAAAACTGGGAGAAATAAAGAGATTAATGTAGGGAAAGTGCTTAGTGCTGTGCCTGGCACATGGGAGTGCTTGAAAGGTTATTATTACCTTTTTCCACAGGGCGGCAGTTCTCTGCAGCCTGGGTGCCACCTCAGAGTCATCTGGAGAGCTTGGCAAAGTCCTGTGCCCAGCCTGCACCCCAGACCATTTAAATGAGGTTCTCTTGGGATGAAACCAGGCATGAGTTTTGTTTTTCAGAAGGTACAGCCAAGGAGACTCAGATGTCTTAGACAGAGCTGCCATGACCAGGTCACCTCCAAGGCCATGCACAGTAGTGTTAGGTGCCTGATTGTGTCCTGACTGAGTCACGTTCCCTGGTTGGACATGGAAAGTAAAAGATGGGCTTCTATTGTAGCTTCTCATTTGGTACAATGACATCCCAGCAGCTACTGAGTGTGGGTGCTCAGATAGTACATATTGTGGAGGTAACCTGCTCCCCTGACAGCTATCTGCTCCAAAGTGCTCGCTCCCCTTGAGGTCAATCCCAGTGTCAACCTCGCCTCTCTCGTGAGGGTGGATGAAATCAGGGATGAACCCATCCTGGCAGATGACCTGTGTGTTGCCGTTCCATCCATTCCAATTTCTAGCTCTGCCAACGTGAGAGATGGGCTAGGTTAACAGAGGCCACAAATACTTTAACCTTCCCTCCAATGCTGTTAAAACAAAAACAGCTGGGGCAGGGAAAGGAAAACAAATAAAACACAAAGCATCCCACTACAAAGCTTTGCAGTCCCCTAATAAAAACAATCGTCTGTGGCCTTTCCAAAAATATGTTTGGGACAACTCAGTCTCCAGAGGGTGAGAAGGAATTGTGGACAGTGGAGACTCCCAGAAAAACCTGTCAAAGGCTAAAGAAGGAAAATTTCTTTTCTGCTGAACCATCAGCATGCAAGAAAAGAGTGACAGGCATTTCCCCTGTGAGACTAAGTGAAAGAGGCGGATTTGAGGAGCTAGTGAGAGCCAACCCCAGTGCCTCTCTCTATTTTCTGCAGACTTTGCAAACTCACTTTCAAACAGAGGAAACAGGAATATGCCCAGATGCCACAGAGTGACTTATTGTATTATTTTCTGAGCTTAAAAATGCAGATGCAGGAATACACACTGCTCACCCCCCCTAAATTATTTAGCACACCACCTCTCTTCGAACACAGACTGGATGGCCACAAACGCATGCCTAGGCAGCATGGCTTGGAAAATGCAGTCTTTTACTTCAGAGGTGGGAAGCCTCTTTCCATAAAACATGTCTCACTGAAAAATCAAATTGATATTAAAGAATGCCCGCAGTGTTCTAAGACTGCCTAATCTCCCTGCCTCTTCCTCCTTCTTTGTCTGCCCGGTCAGCCTTGCTTCTTCCCCTGACATGGAGAGGGGGGTGTGAGGAGGGGGTGTTAGCGAGAGACCTTGGAGTAAAGTTTCAATGTGGCAGCAGGAACCCAGCGTCTATTATTTTAAGCTCTGGACACCAGACAGGACATTTTGTTTCCAACACACTCAGGGGCAAAGAGATCTCAGTAAAGATCAAGAGGCTACAGAGTGGCAAGAATCATAAGAATCACATTAGCAGTGACAAGCTTCCCGGTAGGATGGAGAAAACAGTGTTTGGAGTGGTTTGCTGCGAGGAACGCACATTTTTATCAGGCACTGAAGCGCTCCCTTTTGATGTCCGGATTCCAAGGTTATGGCATGTTTTATAGTCACATACACATGTTCCAAGGACTCTCCAGGCCACTCAGTCTTACCCCTGTGGAATGCGTACAGGAGCAGCAGGCTGGACATCAAGGGTAGACGCTGTCTGCCGGGCTTGATTTCAAGGACCATGGGAAGACGTTACCCCCTCCACTCCCCACTGCTCAATTATACCATCAGGGGTTTAATCCACAAGGAGGGGTAAGAATGGACATCTCTTGTGCACCTATAGTGAGCCAAGCAGTATGATTTCAGGCCCCCTTTACAGATAGAGAAACTGAGGCTGGAAGATCATTAATGCATTATCCAGCTGACCCGGAAACTGGCTGTGCCTCTGAGTCTATCAAAGTCTGCCCTTTGGAAAGAAGCTGGTAAACTCATTCCTGATGAGGTGTGAATTCCATGATTCATGGATTCATACATTTCACAAATGAAAAGCACTCACTATGTACAGGAGCTGGGCCAGCTGCCAAGGTGGAGTAGAGGATGAAAAATTCCAAGGCTGTTTTTACAAAGAAATGATCTACTGGTAGATAGGGCAGGTATCAGAGAACACACACTTGAGAAGAGCCATAAAACTGATATAGACAAAGTTAGCAGGCTTTTCACATGTTAGTACTTCAAATACTTACAGAATGAATAATAGTTTAACGTTAACTTGCATTGAATGGAGAGCAGTATCTTCCAAAGTCACTAATTATGGAATTTTACACATTAAATGGGGGTAATTTGGAAGACTAGGGTCCTTCTGGAAACCTTGAAAATCAGCAATTTTTAAGCAGGAGGACACACAGACACAGTCTTTTGGCTTTTTTTTTTTTTTTTTTTGGTAGAATATTCACAGTAAGGCCTTCTCTGTAGAGATTCTGTTCCAGAAGGACGGGTGTGGACCTTTTAGAAAAATTCTCTGGGTCACTGTGGTGTGCACCCCATTTAAGAACCACCACTCCAAGTCACAAATTACACTGTGGTTTTTTGATTCTACAAAGATAATAAGGCTGATCTTAATTGAAGACACCAGAGAGCAATTTAGTCGCAGTATTTTGCTCTCCGTCAACAGATCTGTGAGTCAAGTTCCATCTGACCTTTCCTTTTTTCTATGAAGATGAGCCAGTCACTCATTATCTCTGAGCCTCGATTTACTAATCTGTTAAATGGGGATGATAACAACAGCTGCTCCACCTGTTTCCCAGGACTCTGGGGATTATGCTATTTAGTGGCTGTTGTCATCAATGGAGAGTTAAAAGACAAAGGTAGGTACTACTTTCAAGGAATGTATGGACTAGCAAAAATCATGTAATTATAAAGGAAGGTAGAAAATTGAATGACCCATGGAAGAAATGCTCTGGGAGTTTGGAGCAAAGACCTAGAGTTAATAGGTTAACATCTTGTGCATGTAATTTCGAAGGTGGGGAGGGGTCAGTAACTCACTCTCCTACATGTTTGGATTACAGTGATGAGAAAGATCAGTGAAGTCAGACCATTGAGATCTGCGAATGCTCCCTAAGGGCTGGGAGGTCCTGGTGAGTAATAAGGAGCCGTAGCAGCATCGTGAGCGGGAAATGCCATGTTCTGAGGGGCTTTAGGAAGAGAAAAGCTCATTGTATATAGTGCATCAATTACGATGAAGAAAAACTGGAGGTGGCAAGACAAGGTAGGAAGCCAGAGTGTCAGCAAATGTCTGTGTGTCAGCAACTGGTCTTATTTCAAGAAGGCAAAGGAAGCAGCCAAGGACAGGTCCCAGGCTGAGTAACCAGGTTACTCAGGCCTCTGAGAAACAATGCAAATGAAAGCGGCCACCAGGAAGCCCCATCCAAGGCAGCTGCCTACATGGTTCAAACTTCTGCTTTTCAAAGTGTTTGCTGGGGAGTACACTGAGGAAGCCTCAGGGATGGGGATGGGAGGGAAAATTGAGGGAGAAGCTCAGCAAATGGGAGATCAGACCTCCCCGCTCCCCAGGCTGCCCCTGTGACAACAGCAGCATCAAGACCAAGTGCTCAAGGATTGTGAGCCCAGTGACTTGGGTTCAAAAATCAGTTCTGCCATTTTGGACAAGGTACTTCATCTTTCTGGAGCTCAGGTTATTCTACTGCACAGTGATAATAATAATAATGCTCTGACTAATGACAATGATAATAATAATAATGCCCATTATATACTATTAATGAAGATTACATATTCAGAAAGTATTTCGAAGAGTGTCTGCCACACACTAAGCCCTATATGAGTGTTGTAAAATTTTAAAACGATATATATTTTATGACTTCCATGTACATTTCTTTTGAAAAACATTCTGTGGTTCAAAAATATTGAAAGCCAGTCACTTGAACCAAAGACTAAACTGAATGACTTGGATTGGGCCCCTGTGATCAATCAAAGTGACCTGTGGCACCAGCAGCCTGTCTGGCTGTCCCTGTGTCCTCCTAAGTCTCTTTGGCATCTGGAATAAGTCTTCAGATATCTTCTTATCTCCCAGGATTAAGTATTCAACAAATACTCTTCATTCTCAGTATTCAAGTTGAAGCATACAATCACTGGAAATCTAACTACATAAAGTCCTTCTATTTTACAAAAGTAAAATAAATTTTAAGAACATTAACCCGTACTTAAGACCTAATCAGGTGAGCCCTTAGAAGGGACCGGGCTCTTCCTGAAGAAAGAGATTCGAGAAGAAAGAGGGGTGTCTGACATGAAGGAGACTCTCCATTGTTGGCTTTCAGGTGGAGAGGGCCACATGGTAAGGATTTCAAGCAGCCTCTAGGAGCTGAGGGAGCACACTGTGCCTAGATTCTGACCCAAGGAGACCAGCAGATAATAAATGGGCATTGTTTTAAGTTGCTTGGTTTGTGGTAATCTGTTACACAGGGAGAGAAACCGAACACATTCTCTCTAGCCCAGAACACACGCTGGCTTCTCCAGGCACAAATCCACCTGCTTAATCCTCCCCAGCTGTGGCTGTGAGAGTAGCTGGTTTTCTCCACAAACTTTTCCAGAC
The DNA here is from genome assembly GCA_030848825.1 of Tadarida brasiliensis. Taxonomy (NCBI): domain Eukaryota; kingdom Metazoa; phylum Chordata; class Mammalia; order Chiroptera; family Molossidae; genus Tadarida; species Tadarida brasiliensis. The sequence goes on along the minus strand of CM061261.1, from coordinate 34,591,816 downwards.
AAAAGTGGGGCTGGAGTATGGCCCCTGCTGCATTTGGGGCTTTTGCTGCTTAGCTGAAAATGAACCCGCGATGGGAAAAACAAAGATCAATGAGGAACAGCAGCTCCCCTTCACCCTCCAAGATGCTACAGCTGGAATCATGTTCTTTTCTTCTGTAGTTGTACTGAACCAACATGACATTCCATGTGCGCTACATCACAGCTCCCCCATCTCAGAGTTCACCTACGTGGAGGAAACTAAAGCGAAGAGGAAGCTTCTGTAGGACCCATGGTGTAAAAGGATATCTTGTTTGTAGGACGGGTGGAAGGAAGTGGCCACACTATCCTTTTGCCCCATTGCCATTGAAAAGACAAACAGATTCTCTTTCCACTCTTGCTGGGGACGTGTTTTAAGGCCTCGAAGCAAGTGCAGAATTTACTGAGCTGCCATAAAATTCTACCCTTGGCTAACTGTTAAGGTGAAGTAAATGAAGGGACAGAAGGTTGTGGAACATTTTGCAAGCGATTTCTGCACCAACAGACAAATTCCCCTCCTAGCCAGAGTGCAGTTTGCTGGCAAATTCTGTCTTTATGGGATCAACCCAAGCCATTCTACAGGCACAGAGCAGCTATACGGCCGAGGCAAGGCCTGCCACTTCGCTAACCGCAACCTTAGGTCCACACACACAAAAAGACCAGGTAGAACTTTTTTACCCCCCAGCACAGGTGATTAATCATGGATGGAGGCAGCCCCTCAGCTGAAGGCCAGTGGAGCGTAGCACCGGCCATCTGTTTTGTATTAGCTATTGCTGAAATGCCAGTGGCCTGAAACCATTTAGAAAAAGCAGCTCTCCGTGCCCTGTGTCTCTCTCTCTCTCTCTGCCTCTCTCTGTGTCTCCAGCTGGTAACCAAGTAGCAAATATATTTAGGAAGCAGCAGCTAGTTCCTCCCTCAACAATGCCAAGGGCCTTCAGTGCCAGGGCCCTCAGACGGTGCATTTGGGGGGAATTCTCTGTGGACTCCTCTTGCATTTACTGAGGGACTTCAGAGGGACAAAACTAACAATACTTGCTGGGTTTGCGGGGAGAAAAGAAATGGTAGGAAGCCAGTTTTGTATTCGCCGAACTCTCTGCCAAGGTAGATGCTGAGAAACATGAGAAGGCCTTTTACAACCCTGTGTCTAATTATCATAGTTTTATCACCTCAGTCACAGTCCTCTTTGGTTTTCACTGTCTCTTTCTCTCTCTGAGGAAGAGACAGAATTTCAGATGAAGAGTAATTACCAAGAACAGCTGCAAGATAAGCTTGATGCTGCAGATGGATAAGACTGGTTTGCAGCCCCCAAACAGCTTGTGCTGAAGAAAAGCAATATCTTATGAGAGAAATCTGTGAATGTATCTCATGTCAAATATAAACAGTAGGAAAGTGAGAAAATTGCACTCCTGAGAGCGAATTGCTGTCACCTAGTGTACTCCTTTCTTTCCTCCCTCAAAGCCCTAAATCTTCCCAAGGAGTCACTTCAGTTTTTTAAAACCTATCAAACTCAAGTGCAAAAATATGTGTGCCCTGTTTCAGGGACCAGAGCAAAGGTCCAAGGTCACAGCTGGAAGGCACTGGTGCCACTCTCTCTAAGTCCATGTTGGGTGAGGCGGGGTCAGTACCTCACCTGCCAATCTCATGATAACATTTCACAAATGATCAGGATGAATGAGATAATCCACATGAGATGGTTTAAAAATGAGACATGGCTGTATTTTCCAGTGCGAAGGCATTCTAAGTCTCACTCTCCCCTCCCTTATCTTATCTTTCCTCTGTAGAGGGTAAAGGAAAGAAAAATGATGGAGCTTCATACATTAATAAAGTTACTTGAAAAATATAACTTTGAAAAAAATTTTTTTAAATCTTGGATATGGTACAGGATGAATTATGTGGAATGAACTTGCCCTCACGGACATACGACAGAAGCACACAGTATTAGTGCCTCCCCAAGCAGATGACATGCTTCAAGTGAGGTTGATCAGGGTTACATTTCCCTAAGAATTTAATCTTGATATGGAGTCACTAGTTTTATATCTACTAGAGCTCACAGTTCAGTCTTCTGTTGTGACTGGTTACCTTCACAAGCCAAGTGCTGGGTGCTGATGTGATGAACATCGGAGGTTCCATCCTTGTTCAAGCCTCTTAGCCTCCTTTTAGTCCATGGTCCCAAATGAACCAAAGTGTGGCTGAATAGGAGGGTTGGAGTGACTCAAAATAAACCCACACAATTCAGATAACTAGCCTGAATGTCTATGTTTTTAAATTGCATGTTTTAAAGTGCAATTTATGAGTTTCTGATAATGATGCAATTTATAATTTTCTGTCTCATGACACCCTCCCTTCCAAAAAATGTCCTGAATGCCTGAGAGTATGTTACTATTTCCAAAATCTACATTCTCTCCTGTTTTGGCCTGACTTCCAGAGCTGTTCTAATTTCATGTTATTTTAATTTTTTCTGGGGAAGCGTTATGACCAGGGTCCATTTTCTCCCTTCAAATAATACATCGCATTGGGGAATTTAGCAACATAGTAATAATAATGATCTCAACCCCTGCTGTGGTCTGGGACTAGGTCCTGTGACAAAGAAGCAGAAGTGGTTGTAGTAGAAGCCAGACAAGAAGCCCTGAGAGTCCCTGTAAAAGAAAAAGAGATTCCTCTTCAGTCCTTGGGACTTTGTCCTTAGCTAGTTTTATTCCATTCCAGGTCAAGAGTTTATTTACTAAGTCAATAGAGAAAGATTGGAAAACTAAAATATACAATGTCTTCCTATAGTATATACCCATCAGAAAGTCTGGGGAAAGAATGTGCTGGACTGAGGTTAAGTACTGAAGCAAAGATGAGCTCGCTATTCACTGAACCCATTTTCTTGGCTAAGGTGGACAGTTGACTTCATTTCCCAGGCTCCTTTGTGGTTAGGCAAGAGCATGTGAATGAGTTATGGCCAATAGAGTGTGAATAGAAATAAAATGTGCCTTTCCAGGCATGGCCCCTGAAAACATCACACACATGATCCTCTGTGGTCCTTACCACATTGGTGGCAATCTTGGAAGCCGTATGTTTAAGCTGGAGGAGCCACAAGAGGGGAGGAGGCTGGGTTCCTGGAAGAGGAACATCCATTTTGGACTTTGTATGAGCAAAAAATAAATTTATATTGTGTTAAGCCACTGATATGTTGGGATTTGTCTGTTATAGCAACTACTTTACTGATTCACCTTAACTAATGCAGGCCTTATAAAGAAAGATACTGTAAATTTTTCAAGGATTCAAAATCTTCATGCCTCTACTTTTCATTGGCTGTATGGTATAAAGGGAAACTCTACATTTTCTGTGGGAATTTTAGTTTCTCAACCTCTCATTATTTGTTACCAAGTAATGTAATGAAAACATGAAGTTTCTTGATTGAAAAAAAGCTTAAGTACAAATCATCATTAAGGTGGGGAAGAGGAGGAAAGCAAGGCCTCCAGCATACTCATTGGAAACTGACATTTTTGCATACTTAAGAATCAACCCACTCTCTTCTGCTTTAGAAATGTACTTGAACGTGGACATAGAGGATTAGCTGCTGTTCAGTCTTTTCTGATTACTGTGTATAAAAATGCCAAATGCACCTTTGAGCTTTCGATAGTGTCTCCATAGGAAACCTTAAGTGAGGGATTCAGCTACCTGTTTGGATAAGTAAAGGAAAAACTCCATTTCTGCTTTTGCTATGTGGGCATCATTGGCTTGAATTATCCAGCTTACTCACCTCTGTATTAGATAGTATCTAGACAAAGCTTTTATCTATCTATCTATCTATCTATCTATCTATCTATCTATCTATCTATCTATCTATCTATCTATCATGAAAAAGAATCAGTTATCAAAAGAATAGAAAAGGAACTTTAGCCCTGGCCGGTTTGGCTCAGCGGTTAGAGCGTCGGCCTGCGGTACAGAGAGACCCGGGTTCGGTTCCCGCTAAGGGCATGTACTTCGGTTGCAGTTTGTCCCCGGCCCTGTTTGGTTGTGCGGGTGACAGCCACTCGATGTGTCCCTTTCACGTCAATGTTTCTTTCTCTCTCTCCCCCTCTTACTCTATCTGAACAAAAAATAAAAAAATGTCCTCAGGTGAGGATAAAAAAAAAAGAAAAGGAACTTTAGATGTTTGGCCTATGCATAACATAACAGAAGTGATTATAACTTCAGTATTTGAAACAAAATAATTCTATAGGTAACCTCTAAAGAAATGAGATTGTAATTGTTTATAGATAATTATTAGAGCCTAAACTTTGTCCAGGAAATCTTCTTCAAACACCAAATCAGGTCATTCATTATTCATTCTTTCATATATTTAATTTTTAAGTCACAATGAATTAACTAATCACTACCTATTTGAAGGATTGGAGTAGGTTGTGCATGACTAACTTTATAGAAGCAATAGATTGCATGAGACTGAGAAGGGAAGGATTATTTTCTCACTGCAGCTGTTAAGATAGGGCTTACAAGGCTAAACAGGGGCTCAGATGATAAAGCATAGGTGTGGTGGGTTGTAGGGAAAGATAAGAGCCTTCCAGATAGAGGAACTACCACGAGCCTGGAGGTACTACCAATGCCTGGTGAGTAGTTGATGAGATATGGCCAAAGTTTACTTGGAATGAGGTCATTTATTCTGCCAACATATACTGCTTAAGGTTGAGGACAGTGTCCTTGCCCTCATGGCCCTTGTATTCTCCTGAAGGACACAGACAATAACCAGTGAGACAAGTGTATCATTTCAGGTGGTGATAAGTGCTATGAAGAAAAAATGGTTCAGAATAAGGGAGTAGATAGAGTAACCCAGAAGGAAGGGGGTGATAGAAAGAGTGGTTAGGGGAGGTCCCTCTGGGTTGGTGACAGGAACTAGGAGGATCACTCCAGCATAAACCCCCATTCCAAGCTGTTCTGAGTCCATATATCATCTGGGCCCTAAGTTTCAGTCTGGGCCCATTCTGAGAGATTAGCTCAAGTAGTAGAAAGCATAAGGGCATTTGTGTCTGGGCTTAGGAGCAAGGAAGGTCTGTGTGGTGGTCAAGGGGTCAAATATGAGGGAAGTTGACAAGCTGCCAGAAAATCAGAGAAGGCCCCAGTTATTTTCTTTGATTTTGTAGAAAAATTATCTCTTTGTTTATGGGGTTAAGAAAAGCTTTATTAGTGACAACTTTTGACTTATCTGTGTTTTTCTATAGAATCTGAACTCCTTCAACTAACAGAACACATGCTCCCTTTCCATTGCTAGTTCCTTTCTGCATAGAGACCACAGTCAACTTTTGCCCCTTAGATGTTCTCAGTTAATAGAACCAGGGATTTTGTAAGGAAGGGACAGAATATTCAGTTTTAATTTTAGGAAAAGCAATGTCACTGTAAAATAGTGAAACCATAATATAATCAAATGTGGATTTAAAGGTCATCCCTTCCCAAGATCAGGAATGGAGAGTCTTCCTCCCAGAGCCAGATTCTCAGAGGAAAAGGAATAATCGCATTAACTGAGAGCCCTCTTTCCCGAGTCCTGCCAAAGGCAGCATATCATGTGCAAATAGTGCTAGGGCCGAGGTAGCAACTTCTTTACAGATGGAATGTTTTGAATAATTCCTAAGTCAAGCCAGAACTAAAACCCCAGAAAGGTTTAATATTAGGAGGCCCTCTGTTGGGGAGTGTGTCTATTTAACACTTCCTCCTCAGATGCTGGGCCGATCGATCACATTTTTAATTTTCTAAAGGGCAAAGGAAGCTTGGCTTGAGGAAGAATCACTTGTGCTGGCATATGGCTGGAGCGACTTGGTTCTAATTTTCAGGCTCAGTCTCCTTATCCTTCTCTTATTGGCCTTTTTTCTGAAGTTCACCAAAAGCTGGGTTTCCATACTCTGAAAGGCTTAGTAAGTTTTTTCTTCAGATTCAAAGTGGGGAATTGAGGTAGTTATGTGGATATATCCAAGTTTGATTGGTAATATCTAAGATGATTGAGGAATATGAAATTGAAAGTGTAACAAGCATCTTAGTACCTGATATTCCATAGGGGCATCAGGTGAGCAGACCATCTTTTCTCACAAAAGTGTCAATATCATGTCAACACTGTGTTATGAAAATTGTAACCATCACAGCAGGAAAATGAGTAGCCAACAGGAGGGTGATAATTATAGTGTAAAGTTAAGCAGACTGCACATAATTGTAAGAAAAGCCGTTCTTTCTAAGTTATGCATTTATCATAATTTAACTTAAATTTTTTCTCTTATAATTTTAACAGTGGTGCCCATCAGGGATTTCCTCTCTCACCAGCTGCACCTGTTGAATTGCACCTATTGAAATGCACTGAAGAGATGAACAATTTAATTATATGGATAGTACTCTGTCCATACCAAGAGACATGAGTTATTAGAGAAATGGTCATATCTCTGTCAGATGCCTGCTATCAAATCAAATAATATAATCCCTGTTGTGAGCATGAACTCTTAATGACTTTACATCCTTCAAAAGTTATATGAAGGCACAGGTGTAGGAGGAGCCTGTTGTGAGGCACATATACTTCATGAGGGCATCGAGCTCTTGGCTATTCCTGAATCACAGTGTTCACAGGTGCTGGGGAGGCACAGGGGAGGTGCTTGCAGTAACTGAGTGAACAGGGTTGAGGAATCAGAGGGGTTTAAAGAAGTAGATTAAAATATGTTTTTCTTTTTTTCTGGTTTTCTTTTACTTTTGTCTGTTCTTCCTCCTCCTATTCTGCTAGGTCATCCACCCCTGTCTGCATTTGCCAGAATGTCATCCTCTGTTCTCTTTACTTCCCTGCTGCACAGTACCCACCCCTGTTTCCTTTCCTTTACATGGAAATATACTTCTAAAACTTGAGCCTGTATCAGGATCACCTACAGGGACGGCGAACACAGATTGCTGATCTCCCCTTAGTGCTTTGGATTTAGGCATACTTGTGGCAATTCTCATAAACTCCCAGGTAGTGTTGCTGCTGCTGGTCCAGGGACCACACTTTGAGAACTGCTGCTATACGGTGGTTTGTGGTCATTTTCTCTCTCCCATCAGGTAGTCCCATCACTTCAGATGACTGAGAACCCATTGGCAAACTTTTCTGACATCTGTGACATTATAATTAGCATATAAATATCATGAATAAAACTAGACATGGCTGTAGGCAAGCATTGCAAGGAAAAGGCTGGTCTTGATGAGCAAGTTCAGTTGCTGAGATGGCCAATATTAAGTGTTTAGAGATTCTGCTGGGGTCTTTTGATGAAAAGATGGCCCTAACAGGTATTTTATTAGCATCTGAATTGTGGCAATGCACAATTGGGGTTAATAACATTTCTTTTTAATTCCACTTGAAAATATGTATTGGAGGCCTACTATGTGTCAAGCACTGTGCTGATCACTGGTGATATGATGATGGTTTCTATCCTTAAGAAATACACAATCCATTGGTGTCTGATGGGAGTGACAGGATGATTGATTATGAGGTCATTATATAGCAGTGGTTCTCAAAGGGTGGTTCCTCGACCAGCAGCATCCACATCACTTGGGAACTTATCAGAGTTGCAACGAGACATTCTGAATCAGAGGCTCTGGGTGCAGGGTCAGCAATCTGTTTTCACCATCCTTCCAGATGACTCTGATGCATACTCAAGTTTGAGAACCATGTTTTCATAAAGGAAAGGAAAAGGGGTGCATACTTGTGTAGAGGGAAATATAAAGAGAACAGAAGAGGAAACTCTGGCAAATGCAGACAGGGAAGAGGCCTACCAGAAAAAAGAGAAAGAACTGTCAGAAAATTTTAAAAAGAAAGTATCACCACATCTAAGGGAAGACTGTTTTCAAATAGAATAAGGCAGAGAGATCAGTCAAATCTGGCTGGAGAAGGGCCAGTTGGGTAGGTGAACAATGGTGACCTTTAAGGGAGCAGACTTGGAAATGGGAAGAAGACAGGCTGAAGGTGCTGAACACTGAGTGGGGAGGAAGAGGGAAAAGAGGAAAGAATAGGCCATATTTTCAAGAGGATGTGCATCCAGCAATGAAAGGGATGCGACTCTGGCTGTTTGAAGAGGGTGAAGGGGTAAGGGAAGTCTCTTTAGGTTGAAGGAAATGAATACGTTCATGGTTGAGAAAAGGTCCCAGAGCTTTTAGAAGGTGGAAAGGGAGAGATTCAAGAAGCACAGAATGTGAGGGAGATAAGTGTAGTTTATGTGCTGAGGTAAGAGGAAAATACAGAAGGATTCTAGCTTTCAACAAATATTTGTTGTGTGCCTGAAATTGCCAGATATTGTTCTCAGAGTAATGAATAAAATAGACAAAATGCTTTTTCTCCTGAAGTTTACATCCTAGTGAGGGAAACAGAAAACAAGTATATCTAGACCTAGACATACGCATACTTATCATATATATATATATATATATATATATATATATATATATATATGTTGTCAGGCACTCGTAAATGCTACAAAGACTAAAGCAAGGTGAGAATTAGAGGAACAGGGAGGGTAAACAATTAGAATAAGGCTGATTTTGAGCAAAGATGTGAGGAAAGTAAGGGTGTGGGTCATGCAGATATTGGTCAGAAATGCTGTTCTAGAGAGGACAGCAAAAGCAAAGACCCTTCTGCGGGAGCTGTTCCCTGCATTCTAGGAAAAGCAAAGATGCCAGCTGCTTGGAATGGACCGAGAAGGGAAAGAGTGGTGGGAAATGACAGACCATACCAGGAGAAGCCTTGAAGGCCACAGTCTGGACTTTATAGTGAGTAAGATGAGAAGCAATGAAAAGTTCTGAGTGGAGGGGTGATGTGGTCTGAGTTACATTTTTAAAGAATATAATTTTGGCTTCTACATGGAGAACAAGTCATAAAAAAGCAAGAGCAGAAGTAGGGAGACTATTTAGGAAGCTACTGCATAATGCTGCTGAGGGCTGCTGGAAGGAGGGGTGGGTATGGTGAGAAGTGACCAGATTCTGGATGTGTGTCGAAAGACGTCCTGCAGGATGTGCTGATGGAGCAGGTCTGTAAGGTCTGAGAGAAAGGCAGAATTCCAGGATGGGTAAAACTATTGGAAAATTTAGAGAAGGAAAAAAATCAGATGAGTTAAAATTAACAGTAACTGTTAACTTTCATTGAGTGTTTACTGTGTATCAAGCATCATGCTAAGTTCCTTATCTATATTACATCATTGAATCCTCCCGACAACCCCAATTTATAATGAAGGAACTGAGACTAAAGAGGGTAAGCACCTTGCCAATCATGGAGCAAATGTTGGGCAGGGGACTGGACCCTGAGCAGTCTGGCTGCAGAACACACACCCTTAATCTTCCTTGTGATATAACCTCCACTGTCTCTGAGAAGTGAGAGGGTGTCCAGAGCTGGGGAAAGGGAGGATGGCGACGCAGGGCCCAGACTGGAGCTCAAAAAGGATGTTGACTGTTTAGTTGAAAAATATGCATCAAAGATTAGGTAAATAATAGGAGAACTATGGTCAATGCTTGCTTTAAGGGAGTCATTGGTATGGGCTGGGGCTCATCTTCCTGTAACTGCTTGTGGCATGTCTGTATAGATGAAGAAAATGACTGAGTTGCAATCTTTCTCAACCTCTTTAAAAGTGATGCCAATCACTGAAGGTTCCCCATCACTGAGGGGTCCCCTCAGTGGCCACAACTTGTAGGGAACTGATTCTGGGCTCCCAGTCCTATGAGATAAACATCCCCTTGATCTTGTTTAGCATAAACACTGACACTGAAATTGAGTAAGCTGGCGAGATGGAAGTTGAGTCATGACATATTTATTAATCTGAGCACTGGCTTTGACACTCAGAGGAACACCAAATTGATTCAAGACACATTTCTAGCCCTTAAGGGGCTTACAGCATTGGTTTGGCTGGTGGACCACCCAACATCCATTAGGATGGAGAAACCAAATCTTCACTTTGGGCTCATTGTGCTGCACAGAGCGACAGGCCAGGAGATGAAAAGGGCCTCAGTGCATGTGGAATGCACGCGCGACCGGCCTGCAGTGCCTCCGCCTGAGTGCGTTAACTCCAGGAGCAGTCTGGCTACAGAGTGAAGGTGGCTGCTTGTGCATAAACACTGTCATTTCACTGGGACTTCTATTTCATCTTTGAACCTTGGCTTCAAAGGAATACTGACCTTATTCCTGTAACTTGCCTGTCTTTGAAGCGTATGGCTTTGCACTGCAGATTAAAGTGAAGACATTCATCAAGGAGGAGATCTGGCCAACCCCAAACTCCACCCGAAACAAAACCTTGAAAGGCTCCAATCACAGTAGCAGCGGAGTGGGCCGAGGATGAAGGCTTGGAGCCGGCCCTTCTCTTAGATCCCGTAAGGCAGCTCCGGCATGACATAGTGCTTCCCTTTGAGTACTGGGCAAGTTTACTCTGAGAGTCTGTCTATCTTAGCAGAAAGGGGTGAGTTAATGCAATATTCCCAACCTGTCCTGCTCATTGTATTTAAAGCAGGCATTGTCATAAACCAGCCCAGCATGATCATTCGGTGTATGCCTTTGAATTTTTCATAAGACGTGGCAGGCAGAACCATCTGAAACCTGGCTGATGATTGTGTCATTTTCTTTCTTATTGCTTTCCTTTGTTCATTCCTTTGAAAAGTAACTGTCCTCTCCTTCTCCCTGGTTCTCCTATACTGGCTCTAAGAAAATAGGCTGTCTACATAGTCTTCTCTCTTATTTACTTATCTCTTTTCTCTCTTGTGAGAGAGGTAAGGTGAGAAAATTTAACTGGGAGGTTAAAAATAAAAACCAAATCATTCTTAAATTTTAAGGCTAAGAGAGAAAACCAGGGAAATATCTCCCACCTCAGAGGAATAAAAATTGATGATAGACAACAATCAAAGGAGAAATTATTATATATTTAATGCAATTTTTCTGCAGATCTTCAACTGGGATCAGATACACAGAATGCCTTCTGTCTGGGGTGAAGTGGTAAAGCAATCCAGAGGAAAGAAGGAAATGATTGTCAAGCTGGGTACATGTAAATCCTCTGATTCTGACAATATATACATGGAAGGGCTTAAGAAATATGCTAATATTCAGAATAACTTTTTTTTTTCTAGTTAATCATCTCTAAAATAAGACCAAAGGATAATTCTGTTCATTTTAAGGCAATTCATTTAACTTGGTCTTCAGCTTAAATTTCAAATACTTGTTTTCCATTAAGAAATGTGTGAAGCCCTGGCCAGTTAGGCTCAGCAGTTAGAGCGTTGGCTCGCGGACCAGAGAGCCCAGGGTTCGGTTCCTGTTAGGGGCATGTACCTCGGTTGCGGTTTGTTCCCAGCCCTGGTTGGGGTTGTGTGAGTGGCAACCAGTCAATGCGTCTCTCTCATGTCGATGTTTCTCTCTCTCTCTTCCTCTCTCTCTCCCTTCCGCTCTATCTGAAGATAAATTTAAAAATGTCCTCAGGTGAGGATAAAAAAAAAAAAAAGAAATGTGTGCAGTTCATTATTAAATGGCTTCACAAGAAGCCAGCTGTATTGGCCAGGTTTTTACACAACGTGACGCTCATGTGGGAATGGAAATAGCTCTGTTTCTAGCTTCAGTATTAAAAGGTTGAAAGGTAGCTGCTTAGCCTTATCATATCCATATCCCTTAATTTACTATGCTCCCCAAATTTGGGTGTGGCCACGTGACTAGTTTTGGCCAATGGACTGTAAGTAAGGTGATAAGTATCACTTCCAGGGTGATGCTCTCTGTCTGTCCACCATGTGACCATGGAGGCCATGTACTCAGACGACCAAGCCTCAAGCTAGCAGCAGCGTCCGTCACTGCCCCCATGGAGGCAAACCAAGCAGAGAGTTGTCTGATTTGTATTAGACTTGGCACAAACAATAAATAAAACTTGGTTTTGTTAAGCCATCGAGAATTTCAAGGTGATAAACAAATGTTATAGTGGCATAACTTAATTCTTCCTGACTAAGCCAGGACCTTGGAGTGCATGTAGTCTTACCTCACTTCCATTATAAGAATCCTTTTTACAGAAGCCTTGGGACACTGTCCAAATACTTTCTTGAACTCCTCAGGAATAACAGCAAATAACATAGCAAGCGATCATATAATGCTTACTCTGTAATTTTTTTCAGACATAATTTAAAGTATTTTACATGTCTCAAAAAAACCTTAACTCATCAAAAGTATTTTCCTTATTTCACAGGTGGAGGAACTGAAGCCCAGAGAAGTAACTTGTTTGGGATTAAATAGATAAGTTAATTCACTTGCCTAAGGCCACACAGCCAGTAAGTAATACGCTAGGTGTCAAAGCCAAACAGCTGCTTCCAGTCTATGCCCTTAACCATGCGACTTCCCTAGATTGGACTTTCATTTCCCTTTCTCACAGACTGCTCAGTGAGACATGAAATCCTAAAACTCCAAAGACAAGGCTGGAAGGGACCTTAGAGGTCAATCACTAACTGCATTTTACATGGAGGAGGAACAAAATCACCCTGAGAGCCATTTTTCTGCTTTTGTGAAAAAGGTCTATCTTGGGGGTTTTCAAACTAGTGACCTGGAGATCACTGGGGTTCAGTAGAAAGGTCTTGGGGGCCATCAGTTTGGAGATTAGAACAGATCAACCTTGTTCTAATCTATTTTATATAGTAGGCTTCTGGGTAAAATTTGTATGTGACTATTCTGCTGCTTTGATAAAATTGAAAAATGATGGATTTCTCCAGACTTCCACTGAAATAGTATAGGCTTGTAAAATTGAACTGAATAATAGGACTTCACATCAGCTGGAGGGGGGGGTGGGGCACATGGATTGCTTAGCCCAGTGGGCAGTTCTGGGCCAGGAGAATTGGCTATTCCATAAGTGCACTCACTAGATTGTCTGGCAGCAAGAACTGCCATATTAACCACTGTTATCTGCACTGTGATATGCAGTAAGCAGCTCTGTAAACTATATCTGAGAGACAGAAGGAGATCCCCAAGAGGTTTTGATAAGCAATATTTCAAAAAGAATAATAAGCTCATTTGGGTTGAGAAAAGTAGCACACGTGGGCTGTGGTGACCCAGTGTCAAAGAAATGGCTGGAAAGTTATCATCGTGTGTTGTTTTGTCCATATATTCTCAAATGTCCAATGGTGGGTTTCCTTTCCAAAGAAAGAAAGAAAGAAAGAAAGAAAGAAAGAAAGAAAGAAAGAAAGAAAGAAAGGGAGAGAGAGAGAGAGAGAGAGAGAGAGAGAGAAAGGAAGAGAGAGAGAGAAAGATGGATGGAACAACTAAAGGAAAAGAATATTAAATTGACTGACAGCCCTGAGAAAGCAGAGGCAAACAGATACCATTGTTTGCTTCATTTTAACACAACTAATTTACATTAAGAAGTAAATTAGAAGGTTTAAAAGAAACATTATTATTATTATTATTATTATTATTATTATTATTATTATTTTGCTGACAGAAGTTCTAGCATATTTATGTACCATGTGTATCAGGTGCTACTTATGGACATTTGGCTTGATTTACAAATTGGGTTCCATTACATCAAAGATGTATATTTCAGAAGAGGAAGATAGATGGGGCAAAAGGACACAAGGAGAGGTCTGGGAACAGATTTCATGGCAGCTGTGCTCACTGCAGCCCTCTTACCTTGCGTGGTCCCATCCAGTCCCATGATGAATTTCATTGATCTGATGATTTGCTCTGCTATCGGGGGACTCATGGATGTAGCATAAACAGCACTATGGGAGTGAACCCGTAAATAATCCACAAGGTCCTTTAATAAAGGAGGGAAATCCAAAAAGAAGACAAGTAAATCTCAGTGTTGGTGGTGAAAATCATATCTTGTGCCAACCCCACTCATCATAGCATAAGACATTTGATTCTTGAATGTGGTCCAATTTTTAATGGGTATTACCAAACTTTTTTTCTATCCCTCTTAGTTTTTACTTCAAAAACTTAGAAAGTATACAGTAAAGGCTGCAAATTTGGAGTTGAGGTCTGAAAGGCTAAACTAGATGTGTAAAAGAAAAAATGATTTCCCAACATTTGTTGAGTACTTAGTATGTATCAGCACTGACTTAGTATTCAGGAATGTCCAAAGAATACAGGGTATGATCTTGCCACTGAGCATATTACATTCAATTGTGTGTATGGAAAAGTAATGATAGGAAAAGTAACAAGATATACAAACTAATATATGCAACAGGGCTACAGACTGCAGAAGAAAGAGAGGGGGTATTGCTAGCCGGAGGAGGCAGGGGAGGTTCCAGAGAGAAAGTGAAATTAAGTCTTGAAGAATAAAGATAAATATAGAGCAAAAGAAACTTGGGTGGGGGAATGGAGTAGCAGAAGGGAGAGGTAGGTAATTAAACCAGAGTGTAGGTTAAAACCAGATAAACTCTGGTTAGGCCTTAGAACTTTTATGCACCACTGTTTGGAGTGCTGACCTACTACAGAATGCTGGTCTTCAGTGGGAGGAATGATTCTCCACCTGCATGCCTGACTCCTGAGGTCAAACATAAGGTCCCAAGTAAGCTTGCTAAGAGTGTGAAGATGCTCCAATAACCTAATGTCATAATCAGGAGGGCCTCAGAGCTGGCATCTGGAGGTGCTCACCTCCAGCTGGGAAGACCATCTATCTGTCTGCCCATCTGTACTGGCTCATTGCCTGGGACCTTCAGGGTATTCTTCAGAAAAGCTAATGGGCTGATGACGGCTCACTGTATTAGCAGTGGGGTCTGTAAAGGATGTCTTTTCCAATTTGTCCAGGTGAACTGGGGGGAGCTGTGCTTTGGGCAGGCCTTTCTCTTCCTAACACTCCCTTTGTTGGCCACATCCATTCCCACCTCTGATCCTGAGACTCTGCCCCACCTTTTACTTTTCGATCTCTCTCGGGTGGCATGGTTGTTCACAAGCATTTTAAACATTCATTGCTCATCTTCTTCAGTAAAGAGAGTGACCTGCCTCACAGCAGGCTGGTGACGTGATGCCTCTAAATGGCCCGTGTGTGTGTGTGTGTGTGTGTGTGTGTGTGTGTGTGTGTGTAGGGGGAGGGGGGTCCAGTAGTTCCTTTCTGTACTTCCTGCCTCCTTCAATATGTCCTTCATTCTAAATGCCGTCTTCAGTACATCCTTCTTCCCTGAATTTCTTTCTCCCTCTTCTCCTTCATTCCACACTCTTTTTCTTTTCATTTTTTTTCATTTCCTTCCTCCTTCTTTCTACTCTGATTCCCTCCCTCCTTCTTTTAATTTCAAATTCTCCACTTACTTTTTTCTCTCCATTTCTGTTTTCTTCCTCCCTCCTTTTTAACTTTTATTTGTCTCTTTTTTCTCCCTATTCCTTCTCCTCACCTTCTTGCTCTGGGCTATGTTCTGGGTGTGCAGTCCAAGAAGAGAAGAGGGATAGAAAAACTAGTCTATCATCCACTTCTCTTAAAATTAAAATCCGATTTCTGTCTGTTCTTTTGTTTAGTGAATCTCGTAAAAACAGCTGGGTGGGTTTTCACCATATTTGAAGAGTATGTGCATGTTGACGGCCTGACCTAAGGCACTGGCCACATGGCATTTGTGAAGTTCACTTTGGAGGATGGTGGGGGTGGGGACAGGGCTCAAAGAGAGAGATGCAGACATTTTCCAGAGTAGCCACAGCTGGGCTCTCTTTCACAGCTCTATGTTCAGTGCTCCTGTTTGAGCAGCAGTAGGGGTTTTCTTTCTCTGTTGAGAGCTGGTGCTTCCCAGCAGGATGCTGAGGAAGCCATCTAAGAGACATGGGAGGGTGCAGGAGACAGGATGATGGGGGTTCCTATGGACCTGAGTAAGGAAAGAGCTGTTTCAGGGAGGTGGTCGGCCTTGAAGGATGGGTAGATTTGGATATATGCAGAAGAGGAGAAAGGCATAGACATGTGCTAAAACTAGGAATAAATATGGCATTTTAATTAGCAAACAGTGGAGGAGTCAACTGGGAGTAGATAGAGAAGTTAGTGCTTCCAATGAAGCTGATGAGGGGTTGTCTCCTTGAGGGGAGATATAACCTTGGAGTTACGGCACAGGATCTGGAAAATGATTGCTTGGGTTCAAACCCTAGCTCTGCCACTTACTGATGTTTGACCATGGGCAAATTACTAAACCTCCCTGTGCCTTAGTTTTCTTCTCTGAAAAATGAGATAATGGTTATATTTACCTCAGGGTCATTACGAGGATTAAACAAGTTAATACATATATGGTACTTAGAATAGTATCTGGTACGTTGTGAATACCTGATGCTGTTGGCAATTATTAGTGGATTGCCAATCCAGAGATTCTTAGAACTGGTAGCATGAGGTGGGAAGAGGGGACCAAAATATAAGAACTCCTTGGAGTCCTTTCATTCCAGCCCCGTCATTTTCCAGAGGGCAGTGTTCTAAGGCTATGTAACTACACACTGGATCCAGACATCAGACCAAAGATTTCCAGCTCAGCACTCCCTCCATCCTTACTGGAGTGAAAAGAAAGGAAACGAGAGGCTTTAAATAAAGGAGTATCCAGACCTGATGACAGACTGCATGGCTCTGAAGAGATGACATAAGGGATACAGTCACTGATAAATCCATAGCTGAAACTCAATGGCTGCCTGAGGCCCCATTTTAAGAACTTTACACGTGTTAACTCATTTTTACTTCACAATTATTCTGTGAGGTAGGTGCTATTTTTATCTCCATTTTATAGATGGGATTGCTGAGTCACAGAAAGGATCAGAGAATTATCCAACCAAATAGTGGTTGAATAACAGGATTTGGGCCCAAATACTGTGGTTCTAGAGTCCCAACTCTTTTTTTTTTTTTAATATGTCATTATTGATTTTTTTAGACAGAGAGGAAGGGAGAGAGATAGAAACATCGATGTGAGAGATAAACATCAATAGGCTGCCTCCTGCATTCCCCCTACTGGGGACGAGCCTGCAACCGAGGCATGTGCCCTGACTGGGAATATAACCAGGACCTCTCAGTCCATGGGACAATGCTCAATCCACTGAGCCACACTGGCTGGGCTAGAGTCCCACTCTTAACTCCACACTATTACATCTCCATACAAGAAGAGGGGGGACCAGGAGGGCACAGAGAAGACCACCTTCACTTCTACTTTTCTCTAATTCACAGAGATTGTTCCTGTCTTTTGGGGAAAGATGGGAGAATTCCTAATATGCTCAAGTGTTTATAGTATTAAACAGTAGATTGAGTTGCATCAGTATCAAATGTTTCATGTCTATTAATCTTATTTTTCCAAAGAGACTGAAACCTCCTTAAGAGCAGGGAACAGAGCTATATGCTTCTCAAAATCCATACAGGTGGGTACTTAGCAGGAGTCTGGTAAGAACTGATGGTCTAATGGAGAGCAGGGGCAGTTGAAGGATTGAGGAAGGATGGCAAGTGTCCCAGAAGTATATAGGGGGAGAGCAAGCTGCATTCTCAGGAGTGGGGGAAATGGAGCAATACTCTCTTAGCCTTGGGGCATTGCTAACAAAAAGATCAGACAAATAAACAAAACAAAGCTGCCTTTTAAATCTACAGGGCTCTTCTCAATGTCCCCAACCTCCAATTTTCCTTCAAAAATTGAAAAATTTTGTCAATCCATGGTCACGTGCATTCTCAGTTCTAATAAATGCTTCGTCAGTGCAGTATCACTTCCTTTTAACATCAAGACTACCTTGCCCATAATCTTATTTCTTCTAGACTGAATCCACTTTCTATCAGAGTCTGAGTGTATGGACGGGGGTTAATTTGCTTATGTGGTTTAGAAAGTGGGGTTCTTTGAGTAACCTCTGCAGAACATCAAGGAAAGCCTTGTTTTCTGTTTTTTCATTTTCATTTTTTATTTTTTTTTATTCCCTTCTAGCATTCCCTCATTGGGTGCCATGAGCCATGAATTAAGAGTTGGCTTTGGTCTTTCGCAAGGCGAGTCTGGGTTGTGTCTTCCTTCAGGGTGGGTTAGAGGTCTTCTCAGACCGAAGTTTCCATGTCCATTTGTACATTCAAAACCCTGATTATTTTCTCTACCCATAGGCCTGGAGATCAAGGACAAGGGTGGCTTTTCTGAGAAAATCAGACAGGAGACTCTTAGAGTAAACATCTTGGCGTTCATTCCATGACCCCCATTTACTTCAAAGGGCTGTTAAATACAGCCAGGGCTGAGCACGCCGGGCAGAGCTGGCTTCGGCAAGGGGCCTGCCTTCGTCTGGCACACAGGCTTCTGGGGCTAATGCTCACTCCAAACTTGGCTGCTCCGTCCCGCTTCCCTCCTGCAGAATTCCTCCCCTGCAACCTATCAATCATGAGGGCTACCTTTGCTTCATTCATTTGCAAGTCTCTGGTCAGCCTGTGGAGGCTGTGGAAAACAGTGGTTAGCACCAGCATGCAAGAAAACTCAGGATCATGCCTGAGAAAAACACGGACCCCCAAAATTGGGCTTGCAGTTTCGGCCCATCTCCTCAGCAACTGGATCAGTAAAATATAAAAAATAAAAATAAGAAACCTAGCCTCATCATCTCAGGCGTTTTTTCAAGATGTCATTCATGGCATGGAGCTTGATCGAACAGGTGAAGAGAATTACCTGACAATTTACCTCAAAAGTCTTAAAAGGACAGAATCCTCCAAGTTGAGTTGTTCACAGATCATCTATAGCAGCTCCAAACTCAAAGTGAGCAAAATCTTGCTGACCTTTGAGATACTTTTTGGCAGTTTCTCTGAGGTGGGAAGAGAAGGTTGAGGTCAGGGCAGTGAACCCCAGTGAGCAGAGATGAATTTGTAGGACACTTTGTGACAGGATGGTAGTATCTTAGCACCAAACCATTTTTTTTCTCCCTTTGTTTCCAAATATTTTTTCATATGTGATGCTGATGCATCTGGTTGCTAAGGTATACAGTTCTCACCTTGAACAACTCCACGAAGATTTCTAGAGCCGCCTAGTAACTGTTAATGGAAATATGTGTATCTCGATGACTAACCCTAACATTGACATTTAAAAAGAGAGGTAGGAGCCAGTAAGTCATCCTTTTCTGGATTTTTGGACCCAAGCAATTATTTCCAAATCACAAGATTTACTAAGAACCCTATGAGCACAGTGAAATTGAAATTATTTGGGTTTCAGAAAAATGTGAAGTCCTTGTATGTTCATGTTAACATTTGTTGTTGTTGTTGTTAATTTTGTTGCTTTTGTACCCATTGGTTTAGAATCCTGGATATTTTGTAGTACCCATCAAATTGAGACATATACTGAAAAATGTCCAGGAAAATTTATATGATGAAACTCTGAACACTTTATTCTAATTATCTAAGTAGATAAATAGCAAGATTTTTTTTCCCAAGCAAAAGCATTACCATTTGCCCAACCCTATGTCCTGTCAGTTAAAAAGCTTAGTTTAAAACAAACACAAAGTGAAAATTCTTCACAAAGTTATTAAAATTCCAAGGGAATAAAAACTTGATCTAAATTGACACTATACCTAACTTAAAATTAACATAATTTTAAAAATTGAAGGTACAGAAAAGCAGATACAAAAGTTTCATTAACTCAGGCTTATTTGGCTGTAAGGAAATCACAGTTTATCTGGGTTTATCACGGTCTCACCAAAACTGTTCCAGACAGGTGTGTATCTGACTGATTTTTAAATCATCAGGGAATGACACATACAGACACCTTCTCAGGTGGCCTCCTATCTCCTGCTCACCCTCCAGGTCTTGAAAACTGCTCTCTGTTTTCTATATTTTGCATCTTGCTGTTTCAGGGCAGAAGGTTTCTGAATAGACTAGTGGATCTCCGCCAAACACTCCCTAATTCCTGCTGCCATCTAGTGGAAAATTCAGAGCCTGCAGGGCAGGCTGAGGGAGATGAAGAAAGAGGTAGAGGAGGTGGGGGAGTCGGAGGAAGAGGAAAGATGCAGTCCTCGGCATCCAAGTATGCACAGAATGAGTATTTTAAAGAATAAGAAAATGAACAGATCTGCATACGTTTTCTGCATCCTGATTAATGTAAATAATAGTCATTTTTACAATTGCTCAGTATGTACCCCAAATGAACAGAAGTTACGTAGACAAGGGCAAATATACCTTTACAATAGTTTACTGACTTCAGGATGGAGAGTGTGAGAGAAAACTGTGAGCGGATCCTTACTTCAGGGTAATCCGGACCCTTTGTTTATTAAGGAACAAAGACTCAAATGAAGGAACTCCAAGGGGGAAAATGTGACAGCTACCAAATTTGACAATATTTCAAGGATCCGCTTGCTTCAGTTTATTCAGGTGCCTTTGGTTCAGGAAAAAGAGTTACGCTTGGTTAAAATTTTTGTAGCTCAGAACTGCTGCTAAAGTAATCACAAAACCACAAGCTCACACAGCACTGTAGCCTGGAGAAGGGAGCTCCTGCCTCTGAGACCCTCTGATCCCACTGCTTCGGCAGCTGAGGAAGGGAACATTTAACCTCTCACCAGATTTAGCTGAATTTGGTAGGCTCCTGGGCATTCCCTAGGTTTTCAGCATTACCCAGCTGATTCCCACAGGATGAAAAACAATGCTTTGAGCTCGGGGAAAAAGTAGTGCTTATTGAAGGGTAAAGACCACTAAAAACTCTAACATTTGAAGCATTTGTGCAACTTTTGGCGGGACAAGTGGCCACAACGAAATGTGTTGTTTTAAATCACAGGCTTTCAATGACCACATTGTTTTCAGCTGACCTCCCTGGTTTGTCTAACTGGTTTACCAGGAGTCTGAACTCTTGATCCTGTTGGTCACAATGAGCAAGGAACCAGGAACTTTAGGGAAGCTGTTTCTGCCACCTGTACGCACTGGTTTGGGGCCTGCTGTGCCCTCCTAGACAGAGCCAACGCCCTTGCCATGCGGACTCTTTGGGATAGGTGTAGGCCTGTATGAGATAGCTGTCAGGATCTGGATAAAACTGTCATATAATGAAGCAAGCAACGGTCTCCTTATCCCTCAAATGCAGGTTTGAATGTTTCATTTTCTTTCTCTGCTTCCCTCTTCTTTTAAATTTCTTTCAAACATTTATCGATTTATGTTGGCAACCCCCTTGGTGATACTGGCGCAACCGGAGCAACACTCACTTAACTTAAGTCTAATCGCATCAGAACCGAAATTTTGAGGCGTGTAGATATTGATGGATGACAAGATTTGATCCATGACTTTTCCAAAATTGTGAGAGATCACTATTTTGCAGAGAAAAATCACTTAAATGGATGTTTCTAATCTTGCGGCTACTGTTTTGATTAAACCCCTGAAAGCCCACATTGCAGCACAGGGTTCGCCTCCTTTAGTATCTGAACTTTGCCCACTGTTGCTTCGTATTTTCATGCCACGAAGACCACACGACTTGCAATTTTGTAGCATCCCCTTATCATTTCTGTGGTTTGATATACAGAAATATAATCCCCCATCATTTGTCTGCAAAGCTGACAATCATTCTAAGACTACTTCCATGCTGCCCTGCTGAGTTCATCATCCCTCTCCTTGGCCTGTGTCATCGCTAGTGTTGCCATTTATTCCAATATGATTACTCACCACATGTTCCTCTGCACTCTCAGGGGGTGAGCTCCCTGACATTCCGGGTGCGCCTCAGCTGTGAACCCCCTGTCATGGGGCTGCAGTGATCAACTAAGGTGTGGTGAACTGAACTGAAGCTCTCATGGAACCCAGAGACGCCCTTCAGACTTCGTCCCCAGATCATTCAAGGTTTAAATAGACACAAGGAGTCCTTCTCTTACCTTCCTTCCAGCTATGTAACCTCCTGAGGCTCCAAAGCTCTTGGTGAATGTGCCCATAAGCACATCAACATCTTGAGGGTCCATTCCAAAGAATTCCACTACACCCCGGCCAGTTGGGCCCACAGACCCAATACTGTGAGCTTCATCCATGTAGAGGTAAGCCTTGTATTTCTTCTTTAGAGCCACGATCTGGGGCAGATTCACAATGGAACCTTCCATGCTAGGGCATAAGGAGAAATGCTCGTCACTAGTGTGTACCCTTCTGGGAAACTCTGCACCAATCTCCCTCTCCATATTTCTCAGACAGCCTGCCCTGATACCAGGCAGGGATGACAGAGGCTTGCCACTCCTCTCTTCTTAAGGGATATTTTATTTGGATAAGACAGCCTTCTCAATCTTATAAGGCTAATGTGGCAGTATTTTATATAAAAAAATAAAATAATTTACATTCAGTGGGTTTAAGTGCTTTTAGTGGTTATAGCTAATTCCCAAGTAAATAATTAGCTTACAGCATTGCTGATAAATTTATTTGTAAAGACAACTAGTTTAATTAGACTGATCATTATGGATTTTGGGTATTTTTCTAGTTTTAATTACATTGCTCCACACGATTCATCTTATCAGCCTGCCACAGTCTGTTTGGCCAGTTCTGTCTGACCTAAACTCAGTGCTTGAACTGCCAATGATTAAAAGACGGAATTAAAAACACACAAAATAACTTTATTTAGGATGTGTAGTATTAATTAAAGCACAATAGAAAGTTCTTAGGATCTCTTATTCAATACAGTCACCCTCACTTATTCTTGGGGGCTACGTTCCAAGACCTCCAGCGGATGCTTGAAACCGAGGATCTGAACCCTATGTATACTATGCGTCTTCCCTATAAGTACATATCTATGATAAAGTTTCATTTATACTTTAGCACACTAATAGATTAACAGTAACTACTCATAAAATAGAACAATTGCAACAATATACTGTAATAAAAGTTATGTGCATATGGGGTCTCTCTCTGACAGCTGGTCTGGTAACTGAGATGACTACTAAGTGACTGATAGTTGGAGGGAGTATACAGCGTGGACAGTCAGGACAAAGGAATCATTCACGTCCTGGGTGGAATGGAGAAATTTCATCATGCTACTCAGAATGGTGCGCAATTTAAAACGTATGAATTGTTTATTTCTGGAATTTTCTATTTAATATTTTTGGACTGTGGTTTACCACAGGTAACTGACATGGCGGAAAGCAAAACTGCAGATGCGGGAGAGTACTGTGCTCACTGGAAGTCAAGGGTCCACTTGAGGCATGTGGTGGTGTCCCCCTTAGGGCCATGGTTCTCAGTCTGGAGTGAGCATCAGAATCCCCTGAATGGTTCATTAAAGCACAGATTGCTGGGCCTCAACCCGGAGTTTCTAATTTAGTAGGTCTGGGATGGGCAGAAGATGCATTTCTCCCAAGAGATGCCCAGAGTGCTCATTGAGGACAACACTTGAGGAAACACTGCTGTAGGTTTAGCCCTACGAGCTTAATTTTTTATGGTACTGTAAATTGCAAAAGCACTTCAAGTTCTCCAGCAATGGCAAAAATATAAAGTAAATAAATAAGTACAATTATAATTTATATTTACATGTCACCTCTGAAACTCAATGGATTTAAAAGAACTCTTGACTTGAATCAGTTCTCAGAACACTTGGTCGGCTGTGTCTACATCGCACAGTTTTGACTACGTTGACAGGCGCGTTCTTTGAAAACACACAGACTCACACCCTCATCACACAAAGGGGTTTGTCAAACAATTCAAGCAACCCGTCAATTTAGTTCAAGAACTAATCAACTGACGCAAACAGAGTTGAACTTTTCCTTTCTTCCTAATTAGTTTATTTATTAAAGTTAATACATTAAAAAAAATAAACTTAAGTGTTAGGTCAATTCAATCAAAACAGTCCAGCTGGTTGTACAATTACCCAGAGCAATGGTGTTGGTTTGAAGGGAGTATGATGATCGAGTGTGTGTGTGTGTGTGTGTGTGTGTGTGTGTGTGTGTGTTTAAAGGACTTTGTTTTTTAAAGCAGTTTTAGGTTCATAACAAAATTGAGTGGAAGATACAGAGATTTCCCATATTCTCCAAGCCTCACACATATGCATAACCACCCCTGTTATCAACATCCCCCACCAGACTGGTACGTTTGTTATAATCAATGGGCCTACATTGACACATTATCACCCAAAGTCCATAGTTCACATTAGGGTTCACTCTTGGTGTTGTATATTCTATAGGTTTGGACAGATGTATATAATGTATCCATCATTATATCATACAGACTAATTTCACTCTCCTAAAAATCCACTGTGCTCTGCCTATTAATCCCTACCCCTACCCAACCCCCAGCAACCACTGATTTTTTTTATTGTCTCCATATTTTATCTTTTCTGGAATGTCACATAGTTGGAATCATATACTATGTAGCCTTTCTGGATTAGCTTCCTTCACTTAGTAATGTGCATTTAGTTTTCTCCCATGTCTTTTCATGGCTTGATAGCTCATTTCTTTTTAAGGCTGAATAATATTCCACTGTCTGGATGTGCCCCAGTTTATTTATCCTTTCACAGGCTGAATGGCACTTTGGTTGCTTCCAAGTTTTGGCAATTATGAATAAAGATGCTATAAAGATTTATGTGCAGGATTTTGTGTGGACACACATTTTCAACTCTTTTAGGTAAATATAAAGGAACATGATTGCTGGGTTATAGATAAGAATATGTTTAGTTTTGTAAGAAATTACCAAACTGTCTCCCTAAGTGTCTATACCGTTTTGCATTTCCACCAGCAATGAATGTGACACATCCTCATCAGCATTTAATGTTGTTAGTGTTCCAGATTTTGGACATTCTCATAGGTGTGTAGTGGTATCTCATTGTTGTTTTAGTTTGCATCTCTCTGATGCCATACATGGAACATCTTTTCATACAGGTGCATTTGCTTCTGTATATCTTCTTTGGTGAGGTGTCTGTTAAGGTCTTTGGCTCATTTTTAATCAGGTTGTTTGTTTCCTTATTTTTGAATTTTAAGAGTTCTTTTATATTTTAGATAACAGCCCTTCATCAGATATATCTTTTACAAATATCTTCTCCCATCTGTGGCTTGTCTTCTAATTCTCTTGACACTGTCTTGTGCAAAGCTGAAGTTCCCAATTTTAATGAAGTCCAGCTTATTGCATTTGTGCTTCACACAAGGTTGTTCTGAATGGCTATTTTCAGATTTTAATGAAATGAAGACGAAACAGAGTCATCTTCTCTTAGATTAATTGCTTGCTAAAGTTGTTTCCGTTGAGGAGGGGGAGGTGCAGCCATCTGATTGTCTCAGCTTAGGTTGTAGCCATACCTCTTATTCATTGAGGAAGTGGGTGACTTACATGATGTTCTGTGCCTCAGTTTCCTCATATGTAAAATAAGCATGATGGTAGGACCCTCCTTATAATGTCTTTATAAGGATGTCTAGAAATAATGCTGGTCAAGTTTCTGACACATAGATGATTGCTCATTGGGTTGTTCCTGTAACCAGCAGGAGCCCAGGAGGAAATGGTTGCGATGAGGCCTAACCTGACAAAGTGGGGGCCCTTGACAGTGCTCTGTGTTGCATCGTCTAGGAAAGAGGCATATGGGTGTCATACATAATAAATGGCTCTATGCACCCAAAATTCGAGAATTTTCTTCTCATCTTTAAAATGTTTTAAATTGGTAACACAAATATACGAAAAACCTGACATGTCACAAATAACCATTCTTTGTTCTGGAACTGAATTTGGCAGGAGCCAGAGTTAATGTTGAACAGTTTGCAGACACTCAGGGCAGCTAATTAGCCATCCTTCGCTGGGAATGGTCTAGCTGATGTTAGGAGCCTGCCCACCTGGTTTATATTTCTCCCTGTAAGATTAATGACTCTACGATACTGCTGATTTCTGGAGTTAATGCAGGGCACACGTGAATCTAGGGAGAACTCAGCTTTTATAAAGAGTTGTATTCACTCGCACTAAGTTTTTATTTTCTCATTGTGACCCAGTTTGAATTGAACCTTTTCCTATAGCGGGATGCTGAGTTTGGTGCCCACATAAAAGGCTATCTAGGCTATTCTTGTGAATTATTGTCAAAACTATATAGAAAACAAGAAGAGCATTTTATTCTTTCTTCCCGAATGGAAAGTTGTGTTTTCTTTTGATTTCAGAAAATCAACTAAAATACAACTGTAGGTAAGATAATTCCACCAGTTAATTTTGAAACCCTGTGCAGGGATTTGAATTATCCTTAAACCAGGAAGCAGTGAATAATTTCTTTATATCATTTCTATTACATAATGTATTAGCTAAGTGACAAGACTCTTTTTTGAAATCTCCCTCTCACCACCTTCTCTTCCACATATAAACCATATGGTCCACTGGCAGGATTGGGAATTAAACCAGTAGCTTGTCAACTACATGGAGGAAAAATCTCCTTGGTGGGCCCAAAGTATAACCCAAGAGAAGAAAGGAAGGTGGACAGAGAGAGAAAAAAGAGCTAAGACTAGTTAAAAATAGAGTAACTAGTGTTTTCTTATTCTTTGTCTTTATTTCTTTAAATGATAAAGGTATAGGTTAGAGATAACTACTGAAGTTCTCGATCCTTAAACAACTACGTTATTTTGAGGAGAAGAATGGCTTATATTTTTAGAGAAAATGGCATTCTGAGACTTTAGCATTTCTTCATATATGCGTTTTTTGAAGGGCTGGATATTATTTTTTGGTTAATTTTATTTTGAAAGTTTGTGTTTACAGCTATGCTAGTTTATATCTCAGGCTATTTGGGAATCCCTCTCTCCTTCTCCAGTATATTTTTGAATAATTTTGAGATTTCTCAACCACAATGAGTCAAAAACCAGACTTCTCAGAGACACAAAATTAGAAGAGTATGACTTTAAAACAGTACTTCAAGGAAAATACAAACCAGAACACCAAAATATTACTATTGTACATTTAACCCAAAAATTGTGGAGTCATGGAACTTTAGACTTCAAGTTTCAGTCTTCCTATTTCACAGATAAAGAAACTAAGCCCTTGATAGGTAAATGCTGAAAGTCAAATGGATGACCTTGCAGTTTCCATGTTTACTTCATTAGATGTGGACACATTAGCTGACTGTCTTGTTTACACTGGGCCTCTGTCCCAGCAGGGCCACCTGGTTTGAATCTGAACTCTGTTTCATCTCAGTTATCTGCCCTGGGGCAAGCTGTCCAGGCCTCGGAGCCTGGGTCTCCACCCTCACAATAACCTTAAGAGACCTGGGAAGGCTTACTCGAGATGGCACATGTGAAATGTTTAGCAGGGAGTAGAAACATGATCAGTGTGTGTTCCTTCCCTTGGCACCCCTCCTCGAGGTGGGTGAAGAGCAAATGGCTTCACTACACAGATGGCTTATTTTCCAAGTTGCAACTTCCTCAACTGAAAATAAATTTAATGATGAAGGATGCTATCCTTTGTTGCAGTCTTGTATGACCTCATTTAATGCTTACAAAAGAATGTTAGGAAGGGCACTCGGCTGTAGGCAGCAACAGTGACATTTGAATCCAGGTCCCAGGCCTCCCTCCAAATCCCGACTCTTCTATATTCTATATGTAAATAATAATACATAGATGATTTATGGATGGTGACATTACTATTATTATTGCTGTTATTATTATTATCATCATAACTGCTTTTGTGGAGCTTACTGACTTCTTGGCCTTGGTACCTAGCCTTTTCTACCTGTTACCTGCCTGAAACTTTCTGACTTGGCTGACTGCTCTCCTTTGGAGTTATGGGAATATTGATTTATGTGAGCTCTCTGTGGTGGGAGGATTTTGTTCATGGTGGGAAACCATAAGCAAGAGATAAAAAAATCTGGGAATGAAAGTCCAAAGGAGGCTTCGTGTAGATATCAACAAGGTATGTGTTCATAATACATCTCTAGAAAGTAGCAGTGCCTTTGTAAACTACTGATTTCACATTCCTAATCCTGGCCCTTTGGAAAATCTGTGGCAAATAATTTTATTTTCTGGCTCATAATGAGAACATCCACATGTTCTAGATCTCTCTTCTAGGCTAGCCTTATTTTACAATTGAGGAAATTCAGGTCCCAGGAGGTACAGAAGACTATATAAGAGGTGCTCTGCTTCTTATCTGTGAATGAAGCCTGTTAGTTCACAGTCTCATTTAAAGACAAGATTTCTGTGCAGGTGAGATCAAAGGAACCTCTCTGTGATGGCAGGTCTGTGGACACCGCACTGTGTATACATGCCAGGTTAATTGAACCATTGGGGTAGATTCCCACCAAAGATAGCTGCCTGCAAGTCTTCCCATCCCTGTACCTATAAGCTCTTCCTCCCATCAAGAGGTGGGCTCTATTTTCCATCCTTTGAATCTGGGCTGTCTTTGTAATGTGTTTTGACCAACAGAGTGTGGCAGAAGTGATCCTGCACCGGTTCTGAGCCTAGCCCTTAAAAGGCTGTCAGCTTTTGCTTTCCTTCTCTTGGAATCCAGCTGCCATGTTGCAAGGAAGCTCTGGCTGAATGAGATGAGCCTACATATAGAGAAAGCACCCCAGTGAAGAGAACCAGGCATGTCAGTTAACAGCCAGTACCAAGAGCCCAAATGTGTGAGTGAGGTCAGTTTCAGCCCCAGCTGAACTCCCAGCGTAATACAGCCCCATGAATGACCCCTAACCAACACCACATGGAGCAGAAGAACTGCTCAGTTGGTCCAGACAGCCAATGTATCATGGGCAACAGCAGCTCATTGCTGTGTAAGCCATTATATTTTGGGGTGGTCTGTTATACAGCAATAGATAACAGAACAGTCGTCATGAGTAGAGAAGGCTAAGTTGTGTTTTTGTGTCATGCTGGCTTAGAGCCAGAAGTCCACACTTGGCTCCCCTGTCCTCCTGAAGTCATGGTAGAACCCAGGCCCAGTGTAACCATTAACAAGCCCTGCTGCTAGAGTGATTTCTTTTGTTGCTGATGGGAATATCTGAGAGTAAAACACTGGTGGCCCACTTAATTTCAACCATGATCAAAATGCTGAAAATGCAATTTCCGTTAGTGGAGTAAAGTTCTATTTATTTTCAGTTGGATTTTGTTTACTCTGGTTAATGGAGATGCTCAGTCTGCTCTCCCTCAGCTGATATGTCCTCCTGCTATTCTGGCCTGAGTGACAGGTGTTTAGATAAGGGCTCCCCTATGGGCTGGTAGCTGGCATAAATCTCATAGGAAGAAAGATCTATGCTTGCGGTTATGACAACCCAGAGAAAATATGAGATTATTTCCTAAAAGTAGCAAGTTCAGGGCCAGCGAATAGTTGAATCACCCGGACCCCAAGGCCTTTGAAACTGTGGGGCAGCCAATGGTAGAGGAAAGAACCAAGGCAGGTGACCCAAAGCTTGACAGCTCACACAAATAGCTCTAGCTCAGATCCCTCATAATATCTGTATCTAACCATTTTTTCCCTGTCTCTAGGAGAGGTCAGCCTTTCCCCATTTGTCAGCTTGCTGTGGGCTTCAGAGTGTTCAAATGTCTCTGGTTATTTACATACCTGTAGACGCCCTCCACCATGATGAGAATCTTTTTCCAAGCTCTGTGGGTTCGAGGCTGGCCATAGATTACAGCATCTCTCAGGAGTTTCTCGAGGCTTTGCATGTCTTTAAATAATACAAAAAAAAAATTGAGTCAGGAGAGGGATTTTTTTTTTTTGTCCTTCATTATCTATTTGGGGAGGTGCCAGATTTTTGGGGCTCAGGCTGAGACCTGCATTTTCAGAGAACACAACTTAAATCAGAAAACACCTAGGGGGATAAAGGGGTCCAGTTTTTAGTAAAACTAAAGTCTGACAAGGTGACTAGCTGGGTTTGTGTAACAGGCAGAATAAGCCTCTGCTGGAGGCACATGGCTTCATAGGCCCTTAAAAGGCTCTCCTTTCCTGCCTTAGCAGAGACTGAAATTCTACATTTGATGTATCTCTTAGGCATAAACTTTCTTGCCAGGTTGAATGGAACTATGAGAAGTACAGTTAACAACACTTGTTTCTATTAATTTATTTTTGTTACAGAGGTTTCTCCTTTTTTTCCCCATTGACACCCTCCTCCCCATCCCCCCACCCTGTCCCCAGCCTTGTTGTCCATGTCCATCACTTATGCATACATGTGCATAAGTTCTGTGGTTCATCTCCTCCCTCCCCCCCACCCCCTCTCCTGAGGGGTGTCAGTTTATACCCTACTTCCACGTCTCTGGGTCTACCCTGTTCCTCAGACTGCTATGTTCATTATACAACACTTGTTTCTAAAACGGGAGCATTTGGAGGCTAGCGGAGTTTGCATGGGGCGGCAGCTCACCTCCTACGCTCCGGGACTTTACTGGTGACATCATTAGCTTCAGAGCTGTTAACACTAAGGCAGTGGGACAACTAGCCTGTCTTTGCAAAATGTTTGGAAACTTCTGGACACGTTAATAATAGCTTACAATTATTGAGCCCTATCTGCTTTCCTTCTAAGCACATTCTTCGTAATAACTCATTTACTCCTCTCAGAGACCCTAAGGAGCAGGAATCTGCATTTTATGGCTTAGAAAACTGAGGCACAGAGAGGTCTGGTAAATTGCCTGAGGTCTATGACCATAAACTGCAGAGTCAGGATTTGAACCCATGCAGCCTTGTACCTGACCCATATTTGTAACCACTACCTTTTCTGTGAGAGCCACTGCTCATTCTCCATAGTAATGTAGAACAAGGAAGGATGAATGTCTGCTAGATTTTTCTTGTTAACTTTTGATGTCAAATATGATTAATAGTGACTTTTCATTTATCTGCAATCAGATGTAGAGGACTGGCCTTTGGTTGATAGACCCTTGGGAAAGATTTACCTACCAACCCAACTGTGTGTGTGTGTGTGTGTGTGTGTGTGTGTGTGTATGTATGTGTATGTGTGTGTTTAACCTGCAAATCCTAGAGAGAAAGAAAAATAAGGCAGAGGCTTATGTGCATGTTTTTTACACTTATTATATTCCTACTATATTTCTTTGCAGTCCCTAAGCTTTCTTTTTTTTTTTTTTAGAATCTGATATGGAAGTACTTTAGACCTAGAATCCAGTCTTAATTGGAAAAGACAGGGATGCTAACAAACTGCTGACTTGACTGTTATATAGTGGTCACTAGGCATTAGAGATCCCATTTGAAATGCTCACAAAGAGAAACCTAGCAAAGATAAATCTAAAACAGCACAGTCAATATTGGTTTTAGCTACTGCACACAAGCTCTCAAGAGGCAGGTATTCATAGTTTTATCACTGGTCTAGACTCAGGTTAGCTGGGATTCTTGGCCTCAGTGGAGAGCCCTCAACTTTGTTTTTAGTGCCCAGTCTGTGACTGGATCTACTTTTGGGTTCCCCCCACAGCTGGGTGAATGCATCGGCAGGTGCATTTACTTTTCCACACTGCAACCCTGCCACTCCCAATGAGGCCACGAGGTATTTCTTTGAAATAAAATTGTGGAGGTACTAGAGGCATTTTTTAATTGATCCACTATCTTTGAGCTAACCACGTTCAGAATGGAACGCGATTTAAAATTTATGAATTGTTTATTTTTGGACTTTTTCATTTACTATTTCAGATCATGGTTGATCAAGGGTAACTGAACCTGTGGAACTGAAACCGTGGATGGCGGTGGGTATTGTAGGTATCTAATGCAGTCTCAAAGGCCCCTCCTAACTAGCCCCTGCCTATCTTCCTCACATAGTCTCTCAGGATTCCCCAACACACAGCCCCCCAACTCTCATTTATGCTTATTCTCTCTTGTCTATCTGGAGAACTCCCACCTATATCAGTTAGCCTCAACTCAAATTCTTCGGGCTGATATAATACAGATTTTCTTTCTTCTTGGTGTCCCTGATGGCTCATCTATTTTTTTTTAAACACTCATCATGTTTCTCATTATTTCATTTCATGTCTCTCCTCCATGGAAGGCAAGGACATTATTTTATTCATTTTTATAGCCCTGGTCCTAGTACACAGTATTAGTGCTAAATCCATGTTTGACAATTGAGTCCGTTGTCTCTTCATGGAATAGAATGTAGACTGGGAAACAGGAGAGAGAATGACACCTTGGAACTAACTATGAATTATTAGAAAAACCTCACGTCTGCAATAATATTTCTTTAATTAACTGTTTTTTGCTGCTTTTGCTTTGAAGAGTTGGTCTTCACAGATATAGTGTGTTTTATTTGTGCTATATCATTAACCACTAGATGGCAGCCAAGGAAACAAAAAGCAGCTTTCTCATTTTGAGAATTTCAGGGATAATAAACCTTCCCCTGCACTGACATCTTGTTTTCATTTTTTGCTTTAGGCTGGGCTCTTAAGATGTTGAAGGAACCTACGTGATTGGGGAACCAGCTCCTTTCCTATAATCTACCACACGCCTGTCAGTGTCTGAAGGGAATAAAGAGATGACGAATGCAAGTATTCCTATTTAGTGTTTTTTTCTTCTGGGACGTGGAATTTATAAGTTTTGTACAGAAATGACACACGATGAGTGTGGTTCCAATGACAAAGTAATAAAAACATACCCAAGTGAACAAAGTTAGCAGTCATTTAAAAATGAATATTCTAAGATTTTGAAAATCTGTACATGAAGAGATTATTGTATTGTTTATGCAATCAAAAAGATCACAGACAGCCCTGGCCAATTTGGCTCAGCGTTTGGAGTGTCGGCCTGTGAACCAGAGAGGCCCGGGTTTGGTTCCCGCTAAGGGCACGTACCTCGGTTGCAGTTTGTCCCCGGCCCAGTTGAGGTTGTGTGGGTGGCGACCACTCGATGTGTCTCTCTCACATCGATGTTTCTCTCTCTCTCTTCCTCCCTCTCTCCTTCCTGCTTTGTCTGGAGATAAATGCAAAAATGTCCTCGGGTGAGGATAAAAAAATAAATAAAAAATAAAAAAAGATCACAGACATATTATAGCTTAGTCCAGGATTACATTTTAAATGGACACCACCAAAGAGAAGAGAAATTTCTCTCCTTTTACAAAAAACAAGCAGGACCTGAAAACAAGCCTTTATATGGCCATGGTATGATTTATGCATTTTGCAGATGGAAGGCAGAGGAATCCCAGGCCCTCCCTTGGCCTGATTGTGTTCGATGTGAATGGAGAGTTAGTTCCATGGGGAGATGCTTCACAGAACCCCTGGTGTCCGCACCCTGGAATCCTTGAGCAGAGGGAAAATCAATCAGCCATTTTCCCCTGCTGGCCTCTTTGAATCACAGAAACTAGGCAGGGAAAGGGATGACTTCACTCAGCGTGGGATTCTGCACCCATGTTAGCATCTGGCAGTTTTTCTCTAATTCTTATGGTCTTGCTTTGTCATACTATAGTGTGTGGGTCACAGGACCACAGGGTTCCAGAGACTGTGGCTTATTTCTGCAGGCCTTATGAGGTTCTACTGTTTTAGCAAGCCACATACTAACATATACAAGGGACTTTTAGATGCTGATGTTTATTATAACACTTATACTTGCATTATGTTAATCCTTATGATGGCTCTGAGAAGTAGGGAAGATTGATTAGGTGTTTGTTTTTTCAGATGAGCACACTAATGCCAGAAGGTTTATAAAACCAATAGCTACACCTCCCTCCCCTCCAAAAACAAAAGAAAACAAAAACAAATCCCAAGCCCAAACAAACCACTTTTTTTGTTGGGATGTAAAGAAAACTCTGAGATATGGAAATTAAAAGAATAAATTTGACACCATCCAGGCGCACATACACAGCGCTATTGTACAATGTGGTTATAAAGTTATAATGACACACTATGGACTTGTAATCACCACAAACCCGGGTATCAACAATGCCTGAGACATTATTTGCCACTAAGTCTGGCTCACCAAGGCTGTTTCCTTTGGTTTGTGAAGGGCTGAGAGCAGCAAGCTGGAGTGGTGGGTGATGAACACATAGCTGTAAAAAATGCAAGCAGGGAGACCACATTCTGGTGGTCGGTGCAGAGCGAGTCCTCACCTGTCACAGGCATGGGTACTGGACTACTGAATTACGAAATGCCCAGAATAATCCAACTCTGTGCCAAAAACTAGAATCAGGCTTAGGTGACAAATACACTCTGAGAGCTTGTTCTTGGGTCTGCCCTAAATTCAAAGCCTCTCAGATCTGGGAAAGCTGCAGATAAGATCCTGTAAAAAGAGGGCACAAGGAAACAAGGAAGCCAGACACAGTCTTCAAAGCAGAAAGGTTGGGTGTAGTTTGAAGAGTGTCTTCCAAAAGATAAGAACTGAATATTTTGTTCTTATTTTGTTGTTGGTGACACCACCTTCTTCTGCCAAGTCTTCCTCCTTCCTCTTCTCTTAAGCAACTGAGCTTTTGTTGAAACATGAGCACTTCCTTCACTGCCCATCCCTCAACACCCTTTCTCTTCTCTGGATCCAGGGCTCACAGTCCTGGTTGGGATGTATGTCAACTTCCACTTTTCATATGCTGCCCAGTGTGGTTGGTGGTTCATCCTTCATCATTCAAAGCTCCACAAACTCTACCCCTAGCTGCATTTGATACACCCTCTGGTTCTCCATTCCAAGGGCTGAGCGCCAAAAATAGGTTCATGCCTGCTCCTGAAAGCACATGCATTATGTTAATCCTTATGATTAACATAATAATAACAGCTATTGCTTAAATAAAAATATGGTCGAATGATGAAATGTTACTTGCTATTTTCTATAATTCCTTGGTCCCGTCTTTTCTCCTATTCCTTTTGTTTTTTTTCAGAGATACCTAGTTTCATCCTTCA
This sequence comes from Tadarida brasiliensis, assembly GCA_030848825.1. Lineage (NCBI taxonomy): Eukaryota > Metazoa > Chordata > Mammalia > Chiroptera > Molossidae > Tadarida > Tadarida brasiliensis. The sequence goes on along the minus strand of CM061261.1, from coordinate 34,557,259 downwards.
ATTTTGAGCTCAAATGTGAAATATTAAGCAATAAGTACTTAAATAACTGTTAACAAAGATAAATAAATTATTTTTACTTTTAAGACTGCTCTTTGTTTAGCCTTTGGTGGAAAACATTATCATAATGGCCAGTTTTAGCAAGCAAAGCAAATGTTTTCCTCAAAGTCAAATTATAGAGTTTCTTTTTCATAAGATCAATGAGGGCATTTCTGATGCATTGGAAACTTAGTGCTTTAAATTTTGCAGTTTGGGTAAATACTTTGTGGTTCCAGTTATGGGTTCTGTAAATATGTGGGCAGGTGTTGCATGACCTTTGGTAGGTTGAAGAAGTGAATGATCTTCTTGGAAGAGTGTGAAAGGCAGCTGAGAGTAGCGGATCTGGACTGGGTTTGAGAGTGAGGCAGGTGCTAGGGCAGGGCCTGTGTACCTTGGGGAGGGGGGTTCATACATGCAACTTCTGACCTTGGGGATGTGGGATGAAGATGAGACAGAGCCTAAAGCATGGGCAAAGTGTGTCCCATGCACTAGGGCTCTGGGCCCAATGCTGCATTTAGGCTTCGGTCCTCAGGAAGGGACCTGTAGAATTAGACAAAATAGTAAGATGGGATCCCTAAGTGAGTGGGGTCAACTCAGGAAGGTAAGATGTGATTCAGGAAACAATTTGGAAGCTCAGAGTTCAGTGCTGGGATCCTTAGCCTCAGGTCAAGGTGTCAGCAAGGACAACTGGAGCGAATGCTGGCTGTATCCGCTGCACCCAAATGCCCTGACTCAAGAAGAGCTGCATGGGAGATGGAGGCTACTAAGTATTGCCCACACCATTGTACCATCCAGGGAAAGACTGGGGGCAGAAAAGGCCAGGAAAGAAGGTAAAGTGCATTGTGCTAAAAAATGAGAGCTCTGGAGTCAGAGCACCTTGGTGTTAATCCCAGCTCTGACTCTTTCTAACTCTGTGTTTCTCAGCAAGTCACCTCACCACTCTGTGTCTCTGTTTCTTCATCTATAAAATGTGCATAATCATAACAGGTGCCTCCTTGTGTAGTTGTGAGGTTAAAATGAGTTGGTGCATATAAAGGCTCCATTGTAGCTTCAATACTGTTAGTTATTGTTAAAACATACAGAGACAATTGCTATTTTTATTAATGTAAAGAACCTAGTTTGGGAACCCAAGTCATACACTGAGATCTAAAAGGTGATAGCTTATAAAGTAGTCTAAGTGATGTTTATAGGTCTGACCTTCTATTCAAATCGCCCTCACCAGCCCTCGTTCTGCAGATGAAGTGGGGCTCAGAGTTCCCCACTAACACTGCACTCATTGTTCTCCCTCCTCTTGGCCATCAAATGCCTCTAGGTAAAGTCTTGGTTCTTCTTCTGCACATTTTTTTTCCAAACCATTCCAAATTCTTGGCCTACCCAGCCCACTAACCTCAGGGCAACTCTCCTAGCTGAAAAGACTGCTTCTCTCCAAGACTAGCTCAAGAAGCCCTTTGTGGCTCAATTGAGGACAGAGATGGCCTCTAGCCTCCCTGTTTCCTGTGAGGTCCTGCACCAACAACATCGGTGTCACCTGGAAACTTGTCAGAACTGTGGAAACTTAGGCCCCACCCCAGATCTACAGAGTTTGCATTTTAACAAGACCCCCCAGTGACTTTTGTGTACATGAAAGTCTGAGAAATGTTGCTTTAGAATCTACATCATATGTATTTACCAGTAGAGTGAGCAGAGTTGGGGATGGGGGTGGATATATCACTGTCTTGATATATCCAAATCTCTAACAGAGGATGTTGAGCTTTCCAGAGAGTTAAACCTTACTCAAGGGTTTGAGGTCCTGGCATGCTCAGGGTGTTAATACACTCAGCCCAGGGGATGTGTTTACCAAAGGCAGACAAGTGCCCCAAGGGGCTCTGGCCCACTTCCTCAAATACACAAAAATCCTAGTGGAGATCAAACTGGATCCCTGGCTAGAGCTGACGCCTGAGCTTAGGGTGTGCAATGGCTGGAGAGTCTGTTTTGTGCCACCCAATGAGTCACAAAAACAAACTAAGGATTGGCTATTTCACCGAAGCTGCCCACAGTAGAAAACCCAAGGAGATATTCTTAGCACTAAGCCAGAGGAATTCAGAAGCTAACTTCAGCATTCTGGGTTGAAATTCAGGCTACTAACAGGATAAGCCATAACACTAGGCAAATTTTTACACAAGGACCCACAGCCCCCTGGGTCCTACATATGGTCTGGCAGTAGCTGGAATTAGCTGGTGGGTGAGAGCTGAGCAATGCTGTGCATGCCCTGTGTATGTCCCTCAGCCCAGCTCCTATTACAAACACAGGCCATTCTTGGTCCAAGAATTTGTTTTTTAGGCTTTGGGAACAAACTCAGGCTGAGTAGGGACAGCCCTCAACCAACAAGTGTGAATTTGTAGATAAATACTCCAGCTCCCTTCTCCCTGAGATGGAATAACACTGAGTTATGTCTACACAGCTGCCCAGAGTTTCCAAGTAAGATAGAGCTCCACTTGTCTATTGTGGCAACTTGCTTGACAACATGTCCTTTATTGGCTGGCTTTCCTTCTCTGTCTCCATTCTCTGCTCACCTGCTGGCGCTTCCTGGGATCACTTCCTTAATAAGTGACTGGCATTCACACCCTTGTCTCAGGGTCACCTCCTGGGAGAAATGAACCAAGATGAGAGCAACAGACTTGGGTTTGACTTTTTACTTTCATCATTTATCAGCTGCGTGTGACCTTGAGTGGGTCATTTAATCACTTTGATAATTGGGTTTCTCTTAAATAAGTGTTAATAATGAAGAGAACTATGAATCTGGGTTTTTGTTAAAATTAAGTGAACTGGTTATATAAAGGGCTTAATGTATTTCTTGGCACCAGTGAATGCTGAGTAAATGATAGTTATGATTCCAGTAACTATTCACACTTGCTATCCAGGAAGAACTAATCCACAGTGATAAAGGATTCCAGTACCCTATTTTGAATTTAGCACTCCTATAAATGCACTTCTGAGTCCTTAGAGAGTAGCCTTTGGTTGTTCTGATTTTGTTCCCTTTCATAACTTTTTCTATTTAGTCTTGTCTCTTCCTTGTTCTGATTTTGTGTGAAATAAAGGAAGAGAAATGGTGAATAGCTTGGTCAAGCCTGCTCACAAAGGATTCAAAGTTTAATGGGATGATATGAATAGGTTTAACTACACCTTAGGTATATTTTTCTCATGCAGAGTTTCAAAATTCAAGGGTTCAGAATTTTGATTTATTTAGAGTTACTCTAAATAGCAAAGGTTATCCTCTGGTAAAAATCTACATAAATAGAACCTCTTCTCTTCCAAAAGTCTGGGCAGTATCCTTAAGGTGTAAGCAGAGGATGCTAAGTGGATGAAAGTCCAGGCGAGCAGAACATGTGTAGAGCTGTATGAAATCTTGTAATCCTGACGTGTAAGAACATTCTGGTTTAGGTGGCCATCCTCAAGAACCCATCTCACAAGTTATTAACTTCTCTCTAGGCTGGTTGCCTGCCTTATACATACACAGGAAGGCAACTTTACAACTCTGCAGATGCTTACACAATCTTCACATTATCATTCTAATCTTCATGGGTGCATACTAAAGATTAAATCATCATTGTTTACTGAGGTATTTAGTATTATCCTGGGACTAGCAGAACAAGAAAGAGAGCCAGCAGCAACTGGTGTCATACATTTTGCAACTCAATTGAATTCTTTCCCCTCCACATACCTTCTCAATCCCTAAATTCTCAAGTAAGAGGTCTGGAGGTAAGGACCCTAGAGATACCCTGCTCTCAAAGGTGGCTATTTTTGTGATGTAAATACAACAGTAGAGAGACTGTGCTTGTGGGTAAAAGTGCTATTGAGCACATTGGTGAGTGGGAACAGGCTTTGTGTATCAGGATGAAAGTGTATTAGTTTCCTATTGCTGCTGTAAAAAAATTAGCACAAACTTAGTGGTTTAGAAACAACACAAACTTATTATCTTACTGTTCTGGAGGCCAGAAATCTGAAATGGGTGTTACTGGGCTAAATTCAAGGTGTTGGCAGGGCTGCTTTTCTTTCTGGACGCCCTAAGGGAGAATCCATTTTCTTGCTCTCTGCATCTTTTAGGGGCTTCTGGCATTCCTTGGCTTGGGGCTTTGTTATATCTTTAAAGCCAGCAATGGCCATTAGCGTTATCCTTACATTGCTTCTCTGACATTCTTCTCCCTTTTCCACAATTAAGGATCTCTGTGACTATACTAGACCCATGCAGATAATCTCTTTATCTTAAAGTTAGCAGAGTAGCAAACTTAATTTCCCTTTACCACATAGTATATCCATAGGTTCTGGGAATTAGGACATGGACATCTTGGAGGAGGGATATTATTTTATCTACCACAAAAGCAAAAAGGTAATAGCAGCTCATATCTAACAGAATTTCATGGATTAGATGAGGGACTTCTGACCCTCACTGCACACAGATCTCTATTAGTTGGGAAGGCCAGCATTTATACAGACAGTTCTAGGCTTTACCACTGAGCAGTTGTATGATCCTGGACAAGTGACTTATTATCTCTAAGCCTGAATCTTCTCATCTGTAAACTAGTACCTGCTTCATGGGGTTGTCCACAGGGTTACATGAGTACATAACAGAAAGCCATTAGCTCAGCATCTGGCACAGGGTAAATTCTCAATGAGTGCTAGTTGCTTGTATAAAATAACCACAGTTAATATTTACTATAAAGATACAGATAAGAACTATTATCTATTTTCTGGGAATACAAAGGGAGAGCATGAGGAATAAATTATTTACTATATCAAAAGCTTTGTAATCTTTGAGGATAAAATTAAACTCTTGAATTATAATTTCAGCAAAGAATTAAGAATATAAAACAAAATTTTATTTGGAAATAATTTTAAACTTATAAGAAAAAGAATACTATAAAAAACACTCATATACCCTTTACCCAGATTCATCTACTAATACTTTTTACCATTTGCTTTATCATTCTATCTATCTATCATCTATCTATCTATCTATCTATCTATCTATCTATCTATCTATCTATCTATCTATCTATCTTTCTATCTATCTATCTATCCATCCATCTATCTATGATCTATCATCAATTTGTCCATCTATCTGAGTATGTGTATATGTGTGTATACATATATATACTCACAATATTATTTCTGAATTTGGACTACATTGCATATATTATGGCCCTTACTCCTAAACATTTAATGTGTCTTCCCTAGGAATAAGGGCATTCAGCAAGGGTCAACAACATTTTTCTGTACAGGGCCATATAGTAATATTTTAGGCCTTGTGGACCACATATGATCTCTGTCACACATTTTTCTTTTTTCTTTATACAACACTTTAAAAATGCAACCACTATTCTAGGCTCACAGGCCATAGTTTGTCTGCCTTAACTACAGTATGGTTATCCACTTCAGTATATTTAACACTGGTACACTACTCTTACCTAGTATCATCTAACCTACTGCCCATAGCCCAGTTTTGTAAATTGGCCCAGTAATGTCCTTTGTAAAATCTCCCTGTCTCCTTCTGAAGCCAGTCTAGGATCAGGTATTACACTTAGTTGTCACGGATGGCTCAAAGCCTGACATTCTTGGGCCATGTTGGCCATGGAGAACTGTCTCAAGAAGCAGTAGACAAACCTTATTTTACTTCCTGACCTATGTGCTGCAGACTGTTGAGTTTCTTGGTAGATTAAGAATGGCTTGTCTTCCAACTTGTCTTATTTTGTCTTTGCCAGTGACCATGTAGATAAAGTAGTTAGATTGAAGGACTCAGGCTCTGCTGAGCCATTCATTTTAGAATGAGCTATTCATTCTAGATTCAAAGAAGGAGGAAGGAGGAAGTCACGCTTGGGTGTCCAGCTTCTGCCCCAGCAATGGTGACCAGAAAAGGTATATAAATTATCTATTGTTATGTAACAAATTATCCCAGAATTTAGAGGCTTAAAACAACAAACATGGATTATCTTGCAGATTTTGCAGATCAAGAATTTGGGAACCTTAGCTGGGTATTCTGGCCAGTGAAACTTGTGAGGCTGCAGTCAAGATGTTGGCTGGAGCTAGTCATCTGAGGCATGAAGTGAGGCCAGATCAGTCAAGGTATCCTCCTCCATGGTTATTGGCAAGAGGCCTCAGTTCTTCTCCATAGACTTCCTGAATATCCTTTTAAGTGATCCAAAAAAGGAGAGGCAGAGCCATATGTCTTTAAAACATAATCTTAAGAGTGATATATCATCTCTTCTACTGTATTCTTTTGATCACACAAACCAATCCTGAGACAATGCAGGAGGGGACTATACAAGGGCATAAATATCAGGAGGTGGGGGATTATTGGTGGCCATCCTGGAGGGCTGCTACCTAAAACTTTTAAGCTGGAGGGTAAGATGCTTGGTTAATGATTAATAAAACTTTCATTTAGTCTTCCAGTTATGTACGTATGCATATATATATATATTTGATATCATATATATATATATATTTGACTGTCTATGTTCCTTCTATCATCTGATATCTAGTTTTCTATAAGTATCAACATCATCATCATCTCTATAGATTCTCCAATACAAGTGAATAATAGAATTTGGGCTGAATTTCAAACAACAAATGAAGGAGAGAGAAGGTATGAGAGAACTACGATGGGGACAACCAATCTTTACAGTCCATAAGTAGTAAATGGTATTTTCCATCGGTTGCGATTTAAAGATTTAACTTAACTCAAAGTTTGTATGTCTATTTTCATCTCCAATGGACATGTGGGGGGCTATCAAATTCTTTTAGCAAAGCCAGTTCATCCAGGGAACAGCATAGCATGAAGCTGACTACATCTTAGCTTATTTATACATCTTAGCAGATCTATATTAACTGGCCAAGGCCTTAATTTTTAGGCTCTTCTCCAGTAGTTCAGCCCCACAGTCAGGTCACACTGGAGGTCTCGCTGCTCTTTTCACATCCATGTTATTCTTTTGTTTGAAATATACTTTCTGTCACTCCTGATTAGAATTCTCTTGATTTTTCAAAGTCTATGGCAAATACCACCCATTTCATGCAATCTCCCAATTAAAATGACCTCTGCATTCTTCTGAGTCACCATACTGTTTTCTACTGTTCCTTAGTGGTACTGGTGATGACAATGATGAGTATAAAAATAATCATGATAACAAAGCAGCTACAAACAATTCAGTAGATTCCATTACCAGGCACTGTGCTAAGTAAGCACTTTATATGCTTCCTCCAAAATATCATGAATCAGGTATTGTAATTATCTTCATTTTTGGAAGAAGTATATTGAGATCCAAGAAGGTTAGTAATTGGCCTAGGACAACATGCTAACAAGCTATAGAACAAGAACACAAACGCTTGGGTCAAAGCCTATACTTTTTTAAAAAATGCCAGATCAATGGTTTTAAATATATGCTGTATTATCATTATATTTTTAGCAACATTTATTTACAAGGAAATATATAGATGTTAAGTGTACAATTAAATGAATTTTTTATTTTATTTATTTATTTTAAAATTTTTTTGTTAATCCTCATCCAAGGACATTTTTCCTTTGATTTTCAGATAGAGTGGAAGGGAGGGAGGGAGAGAGAAAAAAAATTGATGTGAGAGAGACACATGGATTGGTTGCCTCCTGCACACCTCCTGTTGGGGAATGAACCTACAACCCAGGCACATGCCTTTGACTGGAAATCAAACCTGCGACCCTTTGGTCCGCAGGCTGACACTCTAACCACTGAACCAAACCAGTCTATGCTCAATGAATTTTAATAAGATTATAACCAGCACCCCTATTAACATATCAAACATTTCTATCACCACAGATATTTCCTTTATGCCTCTTCTTACTAATTTCCTCCCCCATAATAAGAGGCAAGTGTTGTTATGATTTCTAATGCCATAGATTAATTTAATCTGTTTTTGAATTTGTTATAAACAAATGTATATAGTATATATTCATTTGTGTCTGGTTTGTTTCATTATAAAAAATGTTTCTTTAGAATCATACATGTTGTATGTATCAGTAGTTTATTCCTTTTGTATTATAGAGTCATATTCTATTGTATGAAATATGATACATTTTTCCCCCCATTCTATTATAGGTGTTTGGTTGTTTCCAGTTTGGGGTTATTATAGAGCTGCTATGAACATCCTTGCACAAATCTTGTTGTTAACATATGCTTTCACTTCCTTTGGCAATTCCGAGGTGTGGAATTTCTGGATTCATAGTACAGGGATATGTTTAGCTTTATCAGACTTTGCCAAAGAGTTTCCTAAAAGAGTTGTACTATTTTACCTCCGAGCAATGGATGAGAGTTCTAGTTGTTCCATATCTTTGCCAACATTTGGTGTTGTCATCTTTTTCATTTTAGATATTCTAATGGGTGCATTGGCCTATACTCTTAGCCTGATATTGACATGGCCTTTTTTTTGCCTTAAACAATAATATAGTTACTTTCACACATATATGTCTCTCCTAGTAGACTATAAACTCTCACATAGCTAAGATATCACCTTATCATTTTTATAGTCCTCCAAAGGCCCAAGGACAGTACCTGAATCAGAATAGGTGTTTTATAAGCACTCAATAAATTTTGACTTGAAAAACTTTCTTTGCATTTTTTGACCTCCTTTATGAACTTTAGACCAGGAGTGTAAAAGAGTGTTAGCCACGGTGAGAGGAAGAGTGAGGGTAGTTAACATGACAATGTGTGTGTGGTGATATATCCCAGGGTGCACTGGCTCAAGATGCAGGGTCAGCCTAAACAAAAGGAGGTTAGATAATAAAATTCTAGTGTGTATTTTCCTCTTTGTGCATGAGAACCACATAGGGGAGCTCCCAACCGAGATGTTTGGATTTTATTGATCTGGAAGTGGGTCCTGTCATTGATTTTTCATAGATGATCCCTAGATACCTCTGTTGTGCAACTAGGGTCATTAGTCACTGCCCTCAGTAAAGTGGAATACAAAAATAAGAGTTTAATCTTGATTATGATCTTGTTTATTTGTTCCTTATAGATAACAACTATGTCTTCCTTCAGGAATGAGATTATTATGTTTAACCATATCTATGGATGGAACTACAGTTGAATAATTGTCAACTATTCTTTATCCTTCCCAAGTAAATAAAATCTTTCGTCACCAATCCCCTGTCATGCCAAGGAATCAAAAGGGTATAGCATAATTGTGTTAATACCAAAGACATTTTCTATGGTCCTATAATAAATTCACTTCTTGAATCCCTAAAAGATATCTACTCCAAACATTAATTTTCAATACTTTCAAAATAATTTGAGTCTATATGTGACAATCAATGGTAAATGAAACAGAACTGGAAGAATATAACTTGGCTTATCAGAGACTAGCCAAGATTGATAGGTTGATGCAAAATAAAGAAATGGAGTCAAGATATTTTGAATTAACATTGAGCAGGCTGTTACAATTGAGCTATGTCAGAGGGACCTCAAGTCTGTTTCTTCCAGAGGGTCTGGTTCTGAACTCAACTCTAGAGTATTCATATTCACATAGCTACTGAAGGTGGTTCAGGAAAGACACACCACTCAGTGAGAGCAGGAGATTTTTCATCAGAAAAACTTTACAAGTTAGAAAGAAGATTCACTTTAGAACTTTCCTACTCATTTGCTTTTCTTTCCATGTGACAACCATTCTTTGGTTTGATATTTCTGTGAGGTGAACATAACAACTGGAACAATTCTTCCTTAGTTCTCTACCAATTTTCTTCTCCTCACTTTAGTCTTTGTTACTTCCTTGGAGCATGGATGATCGTGCCAAGGAAGACGGAAAAGAAAAAGTGGAGAGGAGCCCTGGCCGATTTGGTTCAGTGGTTAGAGTGTTGGCCTGTGGACCAGAGAGTCCTGGGTTTGGTTTCCGCTAAGGGCACGTACCTCTGTTGCAGTTTGTCCCTGGTCCCAGTTGGGGTCGTGTGGGTGGCAGCCATTCGATGTGTCTCTCTCACATTGATGTTTCTCTCTCTCTCTCTTACTCCCTATCTGAAGATAAATGCAAAAAAAAAAAAAAAAAGTCCTCTGGTAAGGATAAAAAAAATTAGAGAGGAGGGGAAAGCAGGAGAGAAAGGTGGTAAAAAGGAAGAGAGAGGAAATAAGAGTGTGTATGTGTGTGCACACATAGAAAAGAGAAAAGCTTCTATGATAGTACAGAAGAATTAGAAACTGAACCTGGAGGATACTTGCACACCAGATAGTTCAACACCCTTATTTTATAGATGAGAAGACTGAGTACATAAAGGATTTACAGAAGGTGATGCAACAAGTCAGGGGCACAGCTGGACAATAGAACACAGGTGTCCCCCACCACCTCCTTTTAAGTATTTCCTAATATTTCCCATGCTGCCCCATCAAGTCTACAAGAATAAAAAGCCTCTGCCTCCTCCTCATCACCCAACTACAGAGACTGAAAGAGCATTTCAACAAAGTTGAATAGACTGTTTGTATGTGGGGGGTGACGGAACATGTGGTGGATGGGAATAGTGAAAGGAAGCATTATGTCAAGGAAGATCACTTTTTACCTGACTATAACATACAAATTAAACAAGTCTTCAAATTTTCCCAAGGCAGAGTAATAGAAAAGGAAGAGTTATAACACTTCTGATAACTAAATGGTAGTCCTAAGAAATCAGTCATGTCTTTAGAGGCCATATTGCAAGGTCACTAATAACAGTGACATTAATGTGTTTGGGTTGCACTTAACAATCTGAGTGTTTAATGCACTTCAACCATTTGTTCTGGGTCAGCAGAGGTTAATGAGCCAGTAGTGAATATAAACATAATTGTGTTTCATTACACTAAACTCCCAGTTTGAAGAGCAAAGACAAAACCCCATCAATCATTTTTACTTTCTTCTAGAAGCAAGTGGTACGTGTTGGATAAATATAGTGATACTCACTGTTGTGTTTGAAGATCCTTATGGTTGCACGTGAGAGTCGGGCCCCAAGCACAAGAGATGCATGGTTTAACTCATCACTTAAAATGAGGCATCCCTGTTTAGAAAACAAGCACATAAAATTCAGGTCAATAAATAAAATTAAGGAAAAACAACATGTGGGAACAAGAAGACACTTCAAGACTTGAAACAGATCCACAAACCCACTTCAATTTTAAAAGCCCCAAAATTTAACCTGGTGTCAATATGAATAAAATCCCATACAACAATTAGCTGATGGAGATTGGGATTGTTTTAAGGGATTATATCTTTAGTCATTTGCATATAATTTTCATCAGAAAAGGTCATTTAAGAACTTGGTTAAGCAATAGCTATCATATAAAGAATTGATGTTTGACAGAAAAACTAGGTGGGTGGGTTGGGGACTTGCTGGGACCCTTCAATCCCATGTTGGATTATTTGGGACAGTTCTGATGTGTTCCTTCTGAAAGGCAGGAGTCTTTTCTTTATCATTCTTCACTCCATTGATACCCATGTAACAAGAGCATCACTGCTTCACAGTTAAAATTGCATTTGGGAAAAAATATGAATGGCAATTCAGTCTGAGGCCTGTGGAAAAGCCCAATCTACGTTACTGCTTACAAATTACAATTTATAAAATTATTTTTCTTTTTTAATTAAAAATTTTTTAAATAATGAAATTGCTCAACTATGCCAAAAATGCAGAGACAAACTATGGTGGTCATTTGTCTTCCATAGCCACCCAGAGTCTATGAGCTCTTCCTTATATTTTGGAAGCTTCATATATAACATGTTTTAAGTTCTTGAGGCAAGGGCCAGCAACATTCCTATACTCTATACTCCAGACATGTGTGCATTTATTATTTTTTTGGTGAACATTTGAGAATTACTTGTAAACCTCATGATACCTCAGCCTGAAGTTCTTCAGCATGTATTTGTTAACAAGAACATTCTCCTACAAAATCACAATGCAATGATCACACCCAAGAAATTAAACATTTTTATAATGCCATAATCTAATATACAGCTCCAATGACTATTTCCCCAAATGTCCTAATAATGTCTTAATGTCTTTTATAGGTGTTCCCTTTCTTTATATTTTTTAAATGCATACTCCAATCAAAGAGCATACATTACATTTAGTTGTCATGAACCAGATTTAAAAAAAAGCACAAATCTGCTTATGGTACTTGCTTTTACTTAAAATGAACCAACCAACTTCCCATTTTTCTCAGAAAGAATTTCAAACGCCAACGTGATTTATACTGTCACACTCTGCAATTTGGCCACTGCCTTCATCTCTGGTCTTTTCTGCATCCACTGTCCTAAGGCTTTACACATGCTTTTTTCCTCTTCCTTGTCTTAAGAAAATAAGTTATATATCTTAAGACATAAGTAAAAGATTCAGTTCTCATGTCACCCACTTTGCACGGGCTTTCTCAAGAAGAGTTTAAGTACAATTTTTTTTTTGTCCTCCCCCATGTATATACATGCCTTTTCTGTGGTAGTTATCCTATTTTATTTGGTGTGCTTTTCTCCCACTAGAATGTAAACTACAAAAATTTACAAGGCACAAGTATTGTTCATCTTTGTATATACTGTGTCTTGCCCCACAATAGGACATAGTAGATTCTTAAGCAGAGATTTATTGAATGAATGAATAAATGAATTAATGGTACAAGCAAAATGTTTTGTTGAAATAAATGCTTAATAAGTGTTGGTTACATTACAGATGGTGACGTGGGAGCCTAAAAATTTAATTGATTTTGCTAAACCATCATGGAAGATGAAATTTGACTCACATATGGGGCTGAAATCCTATAACCAGAATATTATGATGGAGAGATTTGCTGGACTAAGCAGGTACATTTATTTAAAAAGCTGGACATCCAATAGGCTTTTCCTCAGAAAAGGCCCTACTGAGCCATACCTCTAACAACGGGCCTTCTCAGAGTTATAATTCTTAGGCATAATACAACAGAAGAAAATTATGTTAACAAATTCTTACCTTTCCAACTAGTGCAGGGATATTCATTGAGTTAGTTGCAAATCCCATCCCAAAGACCATGGCTGCTTCTACATTCAGGAACTTAGCCACAAGGTCCTCCAACTCTTTATGCTTATTCAAGGTTCCTGTACATGAAATAATAGGATGAGTGAATCTTCTCTTTCAACAAGTCTAAGAATGAAAATTCAAATTTCAGTACATACCACATCACCAAAATACATAGATAAGAGTGTGCATAGCAGGTATATTTGCTATAGTCCCAATATAGAAACAACCCAAATGTCCATCTACTATAGAATGGATAGATTCATTCTGGGTATCTATATAATGGAATTCAACATAGCAATGAAAAAGAACAAATTACAGCCCCACACAACAATATAAAAAATTCTCACAAATTTGTGATTGAGTGAAAGAAGTTAGATGCTTATATACCCATACAGGTTGTATGAGTCCATTTATATAAAATTTACAAACATAAAACTAACCTATAGTGTTGGAAATCAAGATGGTGCTTTCTTTTGCTGGGAACATGAGAAGAGCTTTGAGCTTCTCTAAATGTGTTAGTTCTAGATCTGGGTGCTAGTTACACAGTTATGTCTGCTTTGTGACAATCCATTAAGCTGTATAAATACCTTAAATGCAATAAAAATTACCAAAAAAATGCCACAATTTCCTTCTCTCCATATCCTACATCCCACAAATAATCAATTAAATTGTAACCCCTCAGAGGTTCCCCATACTTATATGTAAACAGTTCCCATGATGTTCATAAACACTAATAACTCTACTTATAATTTATTTTAACTTTGAAATGTACTAGATTTCAAAGCCCACTATTTAAATTACACTAAGTTTACTCAAAGGAGAGAAATTAAGGTATCGGAGAAACAGAGAGGGTAAGGGATTTTGGATCGAGCCTGAAGTCAATGGATCCACGTATATTTCTTGGGGGCCACTGCCTGGGGACAGCTACAAGGTGCATAAGAGTAACTTGAGTACTGGACACTGGGCTTTCTATCAACACTAGCCATGCCTCAGTCCTCAGCATGGGACAAAAATACCTGAACTGCTGGACCAGAGGAATTGTGCTCACTGAAACAGTGGACCTCTCAACAGGAGACCAAAGACCAGGGAGATATCCTTGATATTTGGGAGCTGCATGATAGCTTAGAAAGACTGCTCTCTTTTGATGAATGGGAGCCCCTACCTGGACTAAAAATAGAACAGCTAAATTCGGGCTTAGAGTTAACTTTAATTTGTTTAAAAAAACAACTTTGCCCCGCTGGTGTGGCTCAGTGGTTGAGCATTGACCCATGCACGAAGAGGTCGTCGGTTCAATTCCCTGTCAGAGCACATGCCCAGGTTGTGGGCCCAATCCCCAGTGCGGGGCATGCAGGAGGCGGCCAATTGATGTTCTCTCTCATCAATGTTTCTATCTCTCTCTCCCTTTCCCTTCCTCTCTCTCTAAAAATCAATAAAGAAAAAAACAAAAACAGAGACAATCCCACAAAACAACTTGAACACTTCCTGCACACCTGAGTTTGTGAACCACCTGGCCTTTTTATTCATTAGCTGTGTGAACTGGGGAAAGTTATTGAGACTTTTTGGACTTTGGTTTGCTCTTTTGTAAAAGGAAGTTAGATTAAACACTAAGGACCTTGTCAACACTCAGTTGTGTTTTCATTATCAATTCTCCATTTTACTTCCATGAAACAGCAGAGAATTAAGTCTGGACACGGTGTATGACAAAATGGGTAAGTTCTACCTTGAAGCATGGATGGAAGTTTATAGGCTCCTGTGTAGCCTTTCAGTCTCCATTTTTTACTTGTAGAGCTTATCTTATTCCTTCTTGGCTTACTAAAATATACTCCCAGTGCATAGCATGTCCACCTGGTATAGAATTCAAGAAAATATAAACAAGTGTTTACCCTGAGGGAGTTAGAAAGACACATTAAATATGTAGGGAAAAAAAAATAGAAGAAGCCTGGATAAATTCTTTGACTCTGCAACTCAAATCTTCTTAATTCTGTTAGTCAAAATCAGGTGCAAAGTCTTATCTAGGTTATGTCCTGTGTATTAGAAGAAACGCAAATGGCAAAATAATAAAAAATGGTTTTGATTGTATCACCATCTAACTCTTTTGCATTATAAAGAAGGTACAGAATAAATAGGTAAGCATCACGTTTCTGTCAAGTAGTACTTTTGCCATCCCAAATGTTCCTATTCCCACAGATAATTGTCTGAATGTGGGAAGTTAGAGTAGACATTGACAATGTCCTTGGTCTTCCTCAAGTTGTTATCAGTGGCTTTCAAGGATATACCCAGGTGCCTATGTCCATGAAAGTTAATCTGTATCCTTAGTATATTTGAATGGGACTGAATTTTTAGTCTAAATAAAGTAAAGGAGACTGAAGTTTGATGTGTGCTGTTATGCAGAGGATTTGGAAATCTAGACAATGGTATTAAATCTACAGGATTCTTCTTTCTGAATTGCTATGATAGCGAGTACTTGTCTATATCAGCAAACTTTTTCTACAGGGTCAGACACAAAATATATTTTTTAAAAAATTTATGTATTTTTATTAATTAATTTATTTTTGTTACAGATGTTTCTCCTTTTTCCCCTATTGACACCCTCCTCCCGATCCCCCCTTCCCCCGCAGCATTGTTCAGATGCAAAATATCTTGGGCTTCGTGGGCCATGTGGTCTCTGTTGCAATAATTCAGTGTTGCCATTTTAAAGTCAAAGCAGCCACAGACAGTACACAAAAGAATGGGTGTGGCTGTGTTCTAATAAAACTATGTATGGATACTAAAATTTTAATTCCATATAATTTCACATGTTGCAAAATATTGTTCTTATTTTTATTCTTAAACTACTTACCACTATAAAAATTATTTGTAACTTGCAGGCAGTACAAAAACAGGGGGCCCTGATGTAGATGGCCTTTGGTTTTAGCTGTGAACACTATGGGATAGTGCAAACAGCTCTACTGTGAGACTCAGGAGAGCTACTGTCGAGTCTTGACTTCTCAGCCTAGTGACTGCGTGAACAGTGATTGGCAAGTCATTAAAAAAACTCTAGACTTCATGTATATCATCTTATGGTATTTGTGTAGGTGGAGGGAAGGTGGTAGATCATCTACAAATTCTAAAATTCTATAAAGTCTAATTTTGTTCAATTATCCCAGGTATTACCTTGCTGGCAAGTAGTATACTTGTGAAAATTATTGGCTATCTTGTTGAATTGTTATGCTTGCTTGGCTTTGTTGAACCTACAGGGCCAAATTCTACATTTGCAGAAATATCCCTGCTAGTTGAAATTTGGCTAGGTTGTAATTTTTATCACTGTCAAGAGAAGGGCAATTACCTTGCTAGAACTATAATAGGTATTAGGAAATTTCCAAAAGGCTTTCAGAACAAGATACACTTTCATTTTCCTACTCCCAAAGAATTCCTCTGAGAGTCCCTCTCCCATTACAAATACTCTGAAAGGAAAATAAAACGGCTTGAGAGAAAAGCATTGAAATCTCATTAATCAGATTTTACAATAATTTGGTCTGAGAGGAATTGGCACTGTTTATGAAGAAGGGTTTTGCTGTGTAAATTAAGAAGGTAAAACTAATTGAGGTGGGGATGTTTATAGCCTATTTAATTGAATCTACTGCTTTAAAGCATGTTTATAGCATTGGTTTGCCTAAAACCATGTTAATTAAAATTGCTTTTTAAAAAGAAAGTAAGATCTCTACTTGGTAACAGTTTCTTAGAAACTGCTCATTCTGCCTGGCCAGTGTGACTCGGGGTTGAGCATTGATCTATGCACCAGGAGGTTTCCAGTTCCATTCCCAGTCAGGGCACATGCCTGGGTTGTGGGCTTGATCCCCAATAGAGGATGTGGAGGAGACAGCCAATCGATGTCTTCCTCATCATCGATGTTTCTATCTCTTTCTCCCTCTCCCTTCCTCTCTCTGAAATCAATAAAAATATGTCAAAAGGAAAAAAATGAAATTGCTCATTCCCATAAGAACTTGAAGGACATAAGATGATATTTATTTGAAATTGGCTTTAATTTCAAAATTTTGCAAATTCAGGCTGGCCCCATTGTTCAGTAGTTCAGGTTAGCAAGTCTGCACATTTTCTGAATATAGCTACAAACATTTGAGAAAAAACACAACAGCCTTGATAATTTGAATTAAATAATAGCAGAGAACTTCTCCAGAAGATAAAGAGGGAGACAAACCATCTAGTGATTAAAGACAATGTTCTCAAAACTTTGAAAAAAAGAGGAGACTTTTCAGCAAATTTTCATATTACACCTAACATGAAATCACAGCTGAAACTCGAGAATGGAAAAGAATTTCCTATTATATACAGTTGCATTGATTCCTAAGTCAATGCGTCCTTTCTAATGTTCTTAAGGTGAAAATAGTTGAAGGCTACTTCTTGAAATTGCAATTATAAATGAAAGGAATGTTCTCAAATAAACAGTTTTTAGGTATGCATACTATTCAGGTTTCCCTAATGAGATGAATCAAAC
Source organism: Tadarida brasiliensis (assembly GCA_030848825.1). Taxonomy (NCBI): domain Eukaryota; kingdom Metazoa; phylum Chordata; class Mammalia; order Chiroptera; family Molossidae; genus Tadarida; species Tadarida brasiliensis. Next base: position 34,539,734 of record CM061261.1, on the reverse strand, counting down.
ACAAGGTTTTCCTTCTCTGAGGAAGAAAAATTTACAAGCAGAGATGAACTTTTGTTGGCACAGTTAGTCTTATGGCATTCCATGAGTTTGCTTTCCTAGAAGTGAACTTCTCACTAACAGTTGCTGGGTGAAACTTTGGCAACACAGACGGCTTGCAGAGCATACGTATTCAAAAGCTATACTGCTGCTACACATCTGCTACACACCCTTGTGGAATACAAGTGGTGCAGGGGAAAGAAAGAAAGCAAAAGCTTCTCTTTAGTTTGCCTGGGTTTAACCTTTCCTGGTTTTGGAAATCTGGACCAGCAATGTGTTTCAGGTGGGCTCTGTTCAGATATCAAAACCAACTGTCTTCACGGATTTTCTGGGGTGTCTGTCACCTACTTTTAAGTTTTTATTGATAGACTCAATCTCCTAAGCATATATGGTAGTCACTTCACACAAAGTAAAATACGTTTTGAAAATTTTAGACTAATTTGGTTAAAAAAAGTTAGCCATTCTAGACAGTGTTCAGTGGTTCTCAAAGTGTGTTTCCCAACTCAGCAACATCACCTGGGAACTCATCAGGAATACAAAATCTTGGGTCGTATTCCAGACCAACTGAATCAGAAACTCTGTAGGTAGGTACAAGAACCTGTGTTTTTCTGTGCCCTGCAGATAATTCTGATATAAGCTAACTTTTGAGAACCACTGGTTTAAGCTTGAGGAATAGAGTGACGAAATAAAATGGAGTCACTACAGTCAAGCTGCTAAATTACTACAATCAAGTAGGTTGAGGCTTGAGGATACAATTCTATTCTTGTTTTAACTAGCCTGGGAATTTAAACTTTTTGAGCTTTACAGTTCTGCATCAATGCCTGGATATACACCAAACCTCCGGATAACCCTCTGATTACCCTGTAGGACTAAGGAAAGAATGGTCACTTATTCAGACCGCCTGATATTCATGATCTAGACCACTGCCTATCTATAGGATTACCATCTAGGTCAATCCAGAGGCTAAGAATGTGGGACTGATTCTTCTCAAGAATGTAGCTTTTACTATAAGAACGCTTAGCTTTTCTTTTGTCTTCGGAACACTTTGGGTATTGCCTAGTTGCGCTTCCAGTTTACAATCCCTAAGACTTGAATAAATCTTTGTCATTTATTTATAGCCAAATCCTACAGACTCTGAGTTCATTGGACAAGCTAAAGAACCCACACAGCCTGGGGCAGAGTCCCTCCAGTAGACTGAAAAGTACAATCAGTCGGATTCAGTGGCAACGTCCTGGAAAAGCCAGAACTATTTTTGTAAGATTGTGCCTTCATTTTAGGCTCTTATTGACTTTTAAGAAAATAATTAACCCTAACATTACTAGTTCATTGTGGAAAAATTAGAAAATACTACAAAATAAAATATAACCACCCATATCAATGCAGATATTCATGTGAAATGTATTTTTAAAAAATGAACTCGTCATTTCCATACTGTTTTATAACTTGTTTTACTCTCTTAACAATGCCTTTTCAATTTTAAAGATAAGAAAATTGAGAACTAGGAAAACATATAGCTTATTTCAAGCCCTAGCTAGTTATTCAAACTTTTAAGGCAAAATTTCTCAAATAGAACTGCTGAGTTAAATACCCGGCTGTTGATATATTTTCATATTGTCCTCCAATTTACTCTATCAGCAGTATATAAAAATGCACTTTTCTTCACTTTTTTGAAACTATGGGATATTATTCTTATTTAATTTTTGCCAATTAGGTGAAAATAGTAACTGTGTCTCAGTCACTCTTTGATTATTAATGGGGCAGAGTATTTCCCACAGGCTCATTGGCCACTTATATTTCTTTTTTCCTTAATTGCTCATTTATGTACTGGATCTAGTTTGTCATGTAAAATTTTTATTACACTACAACATACATATAGAAAAGGAAATCAATTATAAGTATAGAACTCTTTGAAATTTCATAAAGAGAACACACATATAAATGCCTCAAGATAAAAAACAGTATGAACAACAGCTGGGGAGTCCCTTTGTGCTCCTTCTGTTTACCATCCACCTCCCCCCCCCCAAAGAACCACTATTCTGTGCGTTCTCAACAGGGGTGTTTTGTTCCCAAAGGGTTGAAAATTGGTTTTTGGAGGGAGAATATCTTACTCCATTTATGTACAAAGCACAGGTGTCTATGTACTACATACACAGATATATAGTATATCTATGATATAAAACACCATGGGAGGAGGAGATAATAAAAAAAAAGTTGAGAAATATCATACTATTCTGATTGTATAGTTTAGCCAGTATTGAACTTTGTCAAAATCTTGGCCCACTTCTTAAATTGAAATGATATTTTCTTTTGTTTTGTAAGTCTTTACATATTAAGAATTTTAATAGTTTGTCGCATACGTTGGTAATAACTTTTTCTAATTTTGTTCTTTGACTTTTAACTTTGTTGACATTGTTTTTGTGTGCAGAAGTTAAAATGTTTCCATTTTTTAAATCTTTCCCCTTAAGTCTTCTGGGAGGGCTCTTTCTGGTCCCCTAGAGCCTTAGGACACAGTAGACTACTAGTAGACTACTGACAGAATTAGGCTTGAGAAATATGAAGGGCAAACACTTGTGATAGCATTTGGATTGGAAGAAAATTGGCTTTTCTCTAACAGAAATAGTGCCTGTTTTCCAGGGACCAGGGTGGCCTGAATGGAATGGAGTTGGCCTGAAGGTCATTTACAGTGGATCCCTCCCACTAAGAGGGCATTCTGCCAAGTGAGGTGAAGTCTGCTGGAAAAGATTGGAGGTCATTATGGGTTGTAGAACTGAGGGGGTGTTTATAAGTGACAAGCTATAGAAGAGACTTTTATGGTCTGAATGTTTGTGTCTCTCTCTCCCCCTGCCCCCCCCAACCCCCGCCCTGCACAAAATTCATCTGTTGAAAATTTAATGCTCAAAGTGATAATATTAGGAGGTAGGAACTTTGGGAGGTGATTAGATCATGAGAATGAAGAACTAATAAATAGAATTGGTAACTGTATAAAAGAGGCTCCAGAGAGCTAATCCATCCCTTCCACCATCTTCCACCATGTGAGGACACGATGAGAAGTTTGCAACACGGAAGAGGACCCTCACCTGACCGTGCTGGAAACTTGACTTGGTCTTTCAGCCTGCAGAACTATGAACTTCTTTTGTTTATAGACCAGTGTGTGGTATTTTGTTATAGCAATTCAAACAGGCTAAGAAAGAGGTGTTGCTCACATCAGGGGAGCTACAGTCTGACATTTCTAGCCAGGCACTTACAAGGAACACACACAAGTTCGTTTCGTATTTTAATTGTCTGAGCAGCTTTATTCTGTTCATTTTTTTTCATTTATTCATCAGTTAGTTCAGTTATTCATTCAATTTCAATTTTATTTATATAATTATTTCTGGTGGTGGTGGTTCTTTCTTTTTACATTTCAATTCCAAATACATTTGCAATTTACCTAAGTGTAATTTGCCTAGAGGTAAAGTGTGAGGTAGAAATCTAACTTATTTCCTTATGTGATCATCAAGTTATCACAATATTTATTATGATCCTTTTCCAACTAATTTGAAATATTGTTCTTATTATATACAAATGAGTGTTCCATGCTGTGTCTGTCTCTAGACTTTCAGTTTAGACTTCCTAACCTTGTCCATTTATGTCACTGGGATTGTGTTCAATTTACATATTCATTTGGGGAAGTATTGATAGAATTACAATACCAAGTCATTCCCTTCTAGAGTGTGGTATCTCTCTCTGTTTCTCTTTACCATTTCTTTTTGTTTTTTATAAAAGTTTTATAGTTTGCTTCAAATAGGTTCTAAACATTTTCAAAATAACTTTATTCCTAAGGTGTTTGCTATTTTTGCTCATATTTATTAATAAATAGCATTTTCTCCATATATTCTCTTAGTGATTGTTGATTATTGACTTTACTATATGAATTTTAAAAATTGGTCTTTATTGAATGCGGGTCTTCATTTAATTCCTTACTGAGTATTTATTATTTCTAGTAATTATATTGTTGTTTACATATGCAAAATAGAAGAAAGTGGACTAAAATGCTCTCTTCTGCTCAATTCCCCTTCATCTCTATGGTGGCTACACACACACACACACACACACACACACACACACACACACCTTCAAAGTTCCCCTTTGTTACTCAAAATGACAGCTTGAAAACCAGAGAGGTGACCAGTCAGATCATTTACAAATAATGGTTAGTTTACCTCTTCTTTAATTATATATACACTTCTTATTCTGTCACATGACAGTCATTTAATAAATATTTATTGACTTCAAAAGTGAAAGTCCAGCTGGTGTGGCTCAGTGGTTGAGCACTGACCCATGCACCAAGAGGTCACAGGTTCAATTCTCGGTCAGGACACGTGCCCAAGTTGTGGGCCCAATCCCCAGTGGGGGGCATGCAGGAGGTGGCCAATCAATGCTCTCTCTCATTGATGTTTCTATCTCTCTCTCCCTCTCCCTTTCTCTCTCTCTAAAATCAATAAAGGAAAAATAACATTTAAAAAAAGAGAGAGAGAGAAAAAAGAATAACTACATTGTATAGTATACTTCCAAAGGTTATTAAAAGTAGTGGTAAAAGCACATTTTCACAAAGAATTGTACAGTCTCTTTGTTTGGAGTAGATATTTTTTATTTTATTCAGGAATATCTTATTTTTATTCTATTGAAAGTTTTATGAGGAATATACATTGAATTTTATAAATGATTTAGCAACATCTACCAAGATAATCATGTCTTCTTCTTGGATCTTTCAATGTTATACATTTTTATTACTAAACTACCTGACTAGAACTAATTGATCATTGTATCCTGTTATCTGAGCATACTGTTGGATTTACAATGCCAATTTCTTAAATAATTTTTTTCCTAAGTAATATTGCCCAATAATTTTCCTTTTATTAAATGCTTGTTTGTCAAATTTCGAGGTCAAGGTATGCGAGCACAGGGGCTGTCACCTCTGGCTGCTTATCAGAATCATCTCTAAGTGACTTATTAACACAGATGACTCAGCTCCATGGAACTTACTCCCCTCTAATTCATAAGTTCCTGTTTTTATCTTTAATGCTTCAACACTTTTGTTTTCCTTTTATTTCTTACTGCACTGGATGCTTAATTTATTAGCTTCAATCTTTCTTTTTAAAGAAAGAGTATATGCTCCTCTGAGTGCACAACTGCCTGGGTCCTATGGGGTTCCCATAATTGTTAGTTTCTAAATATGATGTAACTGTACACTTTATTCCCCTTTTGATTCAGGGCCTGTTAGGAGAGGGCTTAAAATCTTCAACTGATTTTTTAAAAAGTGTTTGTTTCTAACTCTGTTATTAACTTTTAGCTTTATTTTACTCTGATTCAAGAATCCAGTGACTTATGTAGATTTCACTTTTTGAAACGTAATGAGTATTTTGGTGGCATAATATATAGTATATTTTTGTGAAAAGTCAATGACTTAAAAAGGATGTAGTATACCGATAATATGTTTAAAGGTTCAGCATTCACTATATCAATGTTAAATTCAACTCAACACCTACATTGTTAATATCTTCTGTCTTTATTTTTCAAGGACTAGGAGGTACTTTATAATCTCCTATCACTATTTCATTTTTAATTTTTCTTGCTTTTGTTTCTAATCAGCTTGTGGAATATTAAATTGATCCACATGATTTTCAAGTCTTCCATATTCATTATTCTACTAATTTTCAGTTGTACGGAAACATAAACAGCTATATATGTCTCTGCTGTGTTACTTGATGCATAGAGGATATAGGAGTCATACATATCATCACTATGGGCTCTCTGTACAATTGCTCAAAGGTGAATATCTTTGATGATTTATAAGTTGAGCTTAACTTCTGTTCCCCTTTTTGTTCCCATTTGCACCACACATTTAGGTTGTTACTGATTTGTTTTTAAGTTTCAGCTTATTCTTTACTTGAAGCTTAATTCATATGAAAATAAAACAAACAGTTATGCGTTTACTTTGTCTCGTGAGTTGCTGCACTATGTCTTTCTTTTTAAACATCTTCACGTACAGAAAAAATTAAATAGTTCTTTCAGGTAAAGAAATTTAAAGATCAGTGTGGAAATATCTTGCATAATGTGATAGTACTGATTATTGCTTAGTGTTAAAATTCGGGCATTATGAACAGTTTGTACACATTTCTCAGTCCAAGTGCTGAAAGTCTAAAGATCCATGTGGTTTTAGAATCTGTTTGCAGTTATTCTAGAGACTAAAATAAGGAGGCAAGCCACCCTAAAAAGAGAATATTGAGTACCAGTGTCCTCAACTTTTGATAAACTGTTCACTCAGGAGTTCATGAATTCACAACTCAATATCTCACACACACACACACACACACACACACGAAAAACCTTCAAAAATTTCTAATCTTTTACAGCACATTAACAAATTTATTAGGAAAAACCATGCTGTAATTAACAAAGTTTTCACACATGGTACACAGTTTGAAGGAGACAGCCAAATCAAGGAGCATTCTAACAAAAACAACATGAATATGGAAGATATAAATTTAAAATGTCTGACATTTTAAATGCTTGATTATTACTTCAAATTGCCATTTCATTCTGCCTTGTATTCAGGATATAAAAAATGCACAACCCTCCCAGCCCTCTCAGCCTGTGGATTGTTAAAATGACCCATAAGAAAGTCAAAGCCACCCTGGTCAGTTTGGGCCAGTGGTTAGAGCATCGGCCTGTGGACCAAAGAGTCTCAGGTTTGATTCTGGTCAAGGACACATACCTCTGTTGCAGTTCGGTCCCCAGCCCTGTTGTGTATGTTTCTCTCTCTCTCTCTCCCCCGCCCACTCCAACTCCCTACTCTATCTGAAGATAAATGGAAAACTATCCTCAGGTGAGGATCAAAAAAAAAGTCAAAGCCTCCCTTAATTCTATATTTCACTATTTTTTTGTCCTACACAAAAATGAACAGCAGCACATAATCTCAGTTCCTAGAAATAGCATTTGCTATTCTGAAATATCTGTCTGGAAATGTATTGTTTCCAGGTACATTTTGGGCTTAGTTTGAACATTTGCAGGTGCAGATTTAGACTGCACCTTGGACACCTCTTTGCTGCTCCTTCCACTAAATCAGCTTCCCTCTTGGGCACTGAGGTATTTCGGTGGTGGTGCAGCCAGGCAGGTAGGAATCAGGTGCCTGGCAGGGACCTATCTTTCTACTTTTATCTTTTGCAATAACTTTAATTTAGTTTCATTTGCTTTTTATTATAGCACATAGTTGAGTTTAGGTTTTTGGCCAAATCTGTTTTTTTTTCTTTCAGTAGGTAAATATGTTCTAGTTACATATTTTTTGACAAAATAATATGTGCGGTCCTCTATCCTTTTATTATGTTTTAAATACTTCCTTTTAGTATTTATTCTTTTTTTTGCCTAATTTTATTATTTTGTAATGTAATTTCTGTGTTCTCCTCCCACCCCCAGGACATTGGGAACTATTTTAAAAAACTCTGGGAGTTATTTGTAAGTGATTAAACATTCTTAAACGTTTATTTTTCGTTCCTCATGCTGCTATTTGGTTACTAAAAATTTAGTCTCTGTATTATCAAATTTTTATTGTTAATTCATTTCACTATTAAACATTTTCTTAAGACTATATAGCATAACTTTCCCCAAAGTTACTTGTGTTTCATGAAATAAATGCCATTCAAAATTATGCCACTAATTCTTGCATAGTATGTTAAGGTTAATATTTTTGTTGCAGAAGTATTTTAAATGTACCCTGTTTACTTATTTATTTTGGATTGCCTCTATCCTTGTTTTCAGTCCTTTTATTTACCTAAAATTAGTGCGAGTGGCTTCTAATTTGCTCTCTCACTGTTTACTTGAAAACTGTTAAAATACACTTCTAGAGCTTGAGCTGGAGAGCTCAGTGAAGCAGGAAAATATTGAAAGCCCACCTATTCAGAAGGGTGAGTAGGTAGGGAGAGAACTGAGGCTATAAGCATTCCAAACTGGGATCATCATCTCTGCTTGGTTCTCGGGGTCTGCTGAGCCTGCAGAATCAGGGACCGTATTCCACATGCGGCTTCCGGTGGAGGCCAACCATTGCCTGTGCCAAGCTCCCGCCCTTCGGCTTCTGCGGGCTGTGATGGGGGAATGTTCTGTCTTAGTGAGTTGTGGGGGCGGGGGTAGGTCATAATCAGGAGTATGTTTTCTGTCTGGTTCATTAATAATCCTGGTGTTGGGTGCCATTAGCACTAGAGGAAACATCTTCAAAGGTTACTGACTCCACGTCTCTTATGACGAGGGTCTTTTCCCAGGCTCTGCCCCACTGCCAAATGGGGCATTATGGGCAATCCGTATCTAAGTGAAGTGGGACTGTTGTATCCCTGCTTTCCATACCTCCAGCCCTCATGCCTCAAATGAAGATGAGTAAGACATCTTTCTTAAAAAATTTGGGCAACCACTTATAAATTCCAGAGCTTTAGCTAAGTATTTACTGGTTATTTAGATAAAAAAAAGTTACTGCACTCAATTTGAGCTGTTATTTATTGCACAGATCTGAATAATTACATGTTTTTAACGCCCTTCTGCCAACTGGTTATCTAAGTTGTGACTCATTTTTCATTAATGGTAAATCTTTTTTTAGCATATTTACTTCTGATTCTTAGATAGGCCTGCATATTTATCCTGGATGGGAAACTGCTATAGTAAAAATTGCTGAGCTACACTGGGAGTTAAGACAGTTAATAAGCCACCATGGGCCCATCACTTAATCACTATGATCTTTAGATTATTCCTCTGTGGGAATAGCAAAGAACTCTATAGGAGGACGTTTGCATCTCTCTTCCTCCCTGAACTGGAGTAACAGTTTCCTTCTCACCGACTTTGTTTCTCTGAATGAGAGAGAATATTTCAGCTAAAAAAGAAATAACTAAGCAGTCTGTTCCACCTTGCCCATTCATTCATTTATTCACTCAACATAACAGTCAACAGGCCAATTCCTTCCTTAATGAAACTTACCTTTTAGTAGCAGAGACAGGCAATATACAAATCAAGATCAGTGATAGACATCATTCAGAAAAGTGGGGGAAAGACCAAATGGGAAGCTATTGTTCAGTGGGTATATGTTTGTCACGCAAGTGAATCAGTTCTAGATATCCTCTGTACAACCCAGTGCCTGTAGTTAACAACGCTGTGCTGTGTACCCAAGAATTTGTTAAAAAGGTAGATCTCATGTTGAGTGTTCTTACCACAAAAAGAGGGTGAGCACAAAGAAACTTTCTGAGGTAATAGGTATGTTTATTACCTTGATTGTGGTGATGGTTTCATGGGTGTATGCGTATGTCCAAATTCATTAGATTGTATCTATTAAATAAGTACAATTTTTTGAATTTTAATTATACCTCAATAAAGCTGTTTTAAAAAAGAAAAAGAAAGGTGTGAGAAAGGACCCAGAAAAGGACCGGTCAAAAGAGACAATAGTTTCTATTTCAGATAATAATGGTCAGGAAAGATCCTTTTTGTTTTTGTTCTGAAAAACTAAAATCTGTAATTAATAAACTACTTGGCAAGAGCATAATGTTTGAAATTTCCATAAAGACTTTCATATACCTTTTCCCTTTTATAACAGCTATTTGGGGCACACTGTCTAGATAAGATTAGATTTGAGAAATGGCCACAGGAAATCTGAGACCCAACTAGACAAAATTTCAAAATAGTGAACATACATACCCATTTCATGTCTGGTACTGGCCACACCTACGCCATACGCCTCTAAAACATCCTTCACTGTCCTCATAGATTCATCGTACCTGACTGCCAGGCCAAGGAAGTTATAGGAGCCCATGTTGATGACATCTTTGATGACTCTTCCAGTGAACCTGCAGAGAGAAGGGCAGATGAGCACAGAGAGCTTTGTCATTTAATACCATCCCAGTGCCCCATAAAAACTCACAAAGAGATCTTGGGTCTGGCCCAAATCACTTACATCATTTTTTAGACTTGCATTGTTGCCACCACAAAGTGATTTGTCCTTAGAGGAAAGTATCCCCACAATGAAGCTGGGTATAATATTACAAAAAGTTATCCCAAGCCACCCAATATTACTTAGCCCTGATTTTCCTTGGACACTCACTTTCATGACACCTGTACTCTGGTTTAAGTTCTAGTAAGAACTTTCTAAATGAGAAAAAGCCATGGTCATCACTGTCTCCTTCAGCAAGAAGTAGGAGGATATAATTTGTTAATAAAGCTGAAACGGCTTTTCCTTGTATCCTGTGTATCCTGCACATTCTGACACAGGTCTCGTTAAATAGCAATATAAATAAGCCACGCTTGGCAGCATAATTGCTGTGACTTCCCCACTGGTATATGAGGGCTTGCAGGAGGCTAAATGATTGAAGACCAATTGTTCCATGCTTTAGTTTTTCAGATTTGTAATCTGGTGCCTATGATAGGATTTCCTTGAAAAGATTTTCTTTCAATCAAGCCCCTCCAGGTGGCTGTCTCACCTAAATGTCCAGTTGTAGTCATCTGACACCCTCTCCATCACATCAAACAGAGGTCCTGGGGCACTGCAAATGGGTCGGTTCCAGTTGTCTCTGATTCTCATGTAAAGGTTTCGTGTGTAAAAATTCTCAAAGTTTTGGTACAGCGGCACAAAATCCTGTATAAGAGAGGCAGAAGTTTACCTTTAGTCCTCTGCTTTTTGTATCTTATTTGCAATTGAAGAGTAGGGCAATACTTGGAAGATCCATGCAAATATTTCATTTGCAAATATTTTTTGAGCAAGGGTTTGTGGGTAAGGGGACATGTAGGGTCCATAAATAACTCTGTGAGAACTCCACGCTAAAAGAACTTACGTTTTAGTGGGGAAAGTAAAAAAAAAAAAAATTTAGCAAATAAAGGCAACAAAGATGACAAAGCAATATAAAAAAAGTCCCAAAATGCTTGGAGACAATGAGTCCCTGCAGAATTTCATCTGAAGACTAACAATAGGTGTTTATGTACAAAGCAGTTTAGTTGGAAAAAAAACTGGTTGAACGATAATTTGGTCTTAAATTTTTATTTTTTATTTATTTATTTTTTGAATTCTATTAATTAATTTATTTTTGTTACAGATGTTTCTTCTTTTTCACCCATTGACACCCTCCTCCCAATCCTGCCCCCCCCTCCCTCCCCACGGCATTGTTGTCTATGTCCATTGGTTATGCATACATGTATATACATTCTTTGGTTTATCTCTTTCCTCCCCTTGCCCCCCTCCTCTGAGGTTTGTCAGTCTGAACCCTACTTCTATGTCTCTAGGTCTATTTTGTTCATCAGCTTATTTTGTTCATTATATTCCACAAATAAGTGAGATCATGTGATACTTGTCTCTCTCTGACTGGCTTATTTTGCTTAGCATAACACTCTCCAGGTCCCTCCATGTTGTCTCGAAGGATAAGATATCTTTCTTTCTTACAGCTGCATAGTATTCCATTGTGTATATGTACCACAGCTTTTTTATCCACTTATCTATTGATGGACACTTGGGCTGTTTCCAGATTGGTCTTAACTTTTTAAAACATGAATATTCCTCCTCATTGTGTATTTAGAAATGTGGATGAACTTGAACTTTGTACCTGTTGGCAAAACTATTGATAGGTATCTGGTTGTCATATAGTCAATGGCCTAGAAGCTGAAGTTGAATTTGTGGAGGCACCTGGCTTCTCTCACAGTTTAAATAATAGTACTGTTTTGCCTGAAAGATTTGCAATCTAGCTGAGGTTCAAAGCAAGACATATCTATGTTGTCATCTAACTCCTAATAGTAAGTACAAGGCAGAAAATGCAAAACCTTGGCCTAAGCCAAGTACTTTGGGCATTTGTAAGATTAGAGGTGGAGGGAGAGAGACATCTTGTTGGAGGACTCAAGGTGACTTTATGTAGGAGGGACACTAAAGGTAGAATAAGGTTGCTATTGACAGGGATGCTTGGACCCCATCAGGGTGAAAGGGTTCATATCCTGGAAATGTAGGGTGTATTTGAGAAGAATGAGTAAGACTAAAACCCTTGTAGGATTTTATGGAGACGTTCATGGAGACATTTGGCCCACACCGACCCATCCACTTCACCCCATGTGTCATTACCAGCTAGGCTACTGAAGTGAGAAGGGTTATTATTTACAATACAGTCACAACAAAATTATTGGACCTGTAAAACATGATAGTACTTTAAAATATGTTTTCATTGACTTTTTAGAGAAAGAGATAGAAACATCGATGTCAGAGAGAAACATCGATCAGCTGCCTCCTGCATGCCCCCCACTGGGGATCAAGCCCACATCCTGGGCATGTACCCTGACTGGAAATTGAACTGGGACCTCTCAGTCCATGGACAATGCTCAATCCACTGAGCCACACCAGCTGGACACATGATTTTTATGTATGAATCCTGTAAACCAAAAGTAGAAATAAATGTTGTGGGCTGTTTGAACCAAGGGGTGTTTTTTAAGTATGGACATTTTGTACAGGACCAAATATATCAAGGACATCTGGCATGGAAAAAAATGTCTCTGAACATTTTGGGCAAAATGAATTGTTCATTAATTGAATAAAACATAAGGCAGATCTTGTTACTCTTTGCTCTAAACCTATAATGGCTCCAACCTCACTGAGAGTTAAAACCAGAGTCTTGACTGGTCTGGCTCCCGCTTACTTCTCTGAGCCCATCCCCTGTTGTTCCCTGTGGTGTGGGTGAGGCTGTAATGTCAGCTGGCCCAGACAGTGGGAGCCTTAAGTGCCCAAATGAAGAATTCACATGTTGTCCTGGAGGCAGTGGGGAGCCACTGAATAATTGGGAGTGAGCTTTCTCATCCTCCTGCTCATCTTCTTTGAATTCTTTGTTCTCCTTCCCCTTGTGAAATGGAGCTAATTTTCTGAGGTTACAGGATAACCATGGGGAAAAGCTTTGTGGAAGACCTTCTTGTGCTACTGGTTAGGTCAGTCATCTCCTGAGCTGGTCCATTCCAGGGAATGTATATAGAATCTGCAGGTTTTAAAAGTTGGTGACTATATCCAAGCCATGACTTTTTCCGTCACTTTACCTCTGGTTTTCAGTGGCAATGTCATAACTTTTGGGCTGAAATTTTGATTATTTATAAGATAGAATGGTCATAACCACACACTGTGGCAATCTACTGCATGTAGATTTGAAGGATGGTTGGGCTGCTATACTGGTCACATCTGCAAGTTGAAAATCTCATACCAAGTGCATTTGCTCTCAAATAGCTAAATATCCTGATGTAGGTTTTATTGTGATTTAAAGCTACAAGGTTATGATAATCAAGTATACCCTTTTATGTCCTAATGTGGAAATGGACATATTTTTGAGAGAAAAGGAGATTGTGTAATACCAGGAAAATTTTTTCCAAACTATTTCCTCTTTAATTTAATGACATTTTTTTACAGACTATTTACTGACCTGCAGATTATGCTATATCCTCAAACATTATTTGTATCCTTGTATTTCTAATTTTTTAATTTCTTATTTGAAATATATCATTATAAATTTATCTTATCTAAAGAAAAGAGACAAGTAGGTCTTTAAGTAATATTTCTGGACTCTGAATGAAATTATGGTTTTTTATTTTGTAAGAAATCTTACTCAAAATAAAATTAGCTGTTGGTTTAGGAGAAAAGTAAACAGTTGATTTAGGAAAACGGTTGTTTTTAGGTAGAAAAGAACAAAAGTATCAAGTCCTCAAAATTAAAACAATTAATTTCAGACATGGAACCACAAGATGTACAGGATACCAGGCAGAGGGGATATGGAAATCACAGAGTTCAAATACCCATTTGACAAGTGAGGAAAATCAGATCCATTATAGTGATTTGAACCCAGGTCAACCTCCCACTTCATCCACTCTTCCAGTAGTCACTTCAGGGTGACCTCTGGCTGGCACTGCCCCAGCTTGTCCAAGCTTTCCTCTAAAACACCAACAGTGATTAAAAATATGACCTACAATAGGGAAAATTAAGTTCAACAGATTGTCAGACCTTGGAGGAGTGTCCACTCACCATAAGGAACTTGGCATTGACTTTAAAAAACAACTTGAGGCTTCTCCTCATTGATGCTTTATAAAGATGTGCCATCATGGCACTTGAGGGAAGGTGGGAAAATACTCCATCCTGCCAAAACTTTCTGGCTTCTTGCTCAGAGATCCAAAATTTCTACCTATGAGGAAACTGGCAGCTACCTCTTAATTGAGATGAATGTTCTGAGGGAAAAAATACAAGAATTCTAATCTATTCTGCAGGATCAGAGAAAATTTTCTTCTAGGGATGACCTTTATATCCAAAAATAAATTTTTATTAATTAGATGCTTGAATCTTCTCTATCAAAAGGATGGGCCATTTCTTTTCTGTTTTCTTTTTTTTTTTTAACCACACAGAGTCATTTCTTTGTGGGTGGTGTGAGCACTAGCCTACATCTGAAAATCAAGCTTGGCAGTCTACATGCTCCTGAGAAGGACAATTGAGCTTGGAAACTAACTTAGAACTCAGGATCTGGTCCAGGGAAGAACTGCCTTGCCTTTGGTGTCTCCTCCACCTCCTCTTCTGCACCTGTGAGTCTTCCTATCACTGCATGGGTGTGTTGTCACCCCACCCCATTCCTTTGAGCATCAGTGAGGTTTCTTCAGGAGCAGTCAACACCTTGCAAAGGTCAATGTCCTCTAGTCTCAGGTAAGCCTCCCACAGCATTTTAACTATACCAGAAAATGAAACTTGACTAGATATTGCAAAAACAAGCATTGCAATAGAATAGCATTGCAATAGCATTGCAATATCTTTATCCATCTGTAGATTTAACTTGTCACTTGACTTACTCACTCTTTATTTTTCTTCCTGACACAAATGACTAGATGTGAGAGGAAACCCCAGGCTATAAGGACACAATCATTTTAGGGGTAAGGTGCAAGAGGGTTCAGCAAAACCTGAAAATGCAGTTGTAAGGACTTTTTTTCTTCTGCAATATAATAATTTTTCTTTTTCCACCTCTAAGCCTGTAAGGTACTTCAAAATTTTCCAAGTTTTACAGATATTTCTATTCAAGTTTTATAGACAAATTAATGGAAAGGTAGAAAATTTGAGTGGACAAATTGGGAACTGTACTTTGTTCTAAACCCAATATTCTTTTCAATAAATCATGTTGCATTTCTTTATAGAACTAAGTGTTTATAAAGAAGTAAAGAGAACACATCCATGACCCATTGTAAAAAAAATACTACCAAATTTGGAAGCATATCCATTCTTGTTTTGTTTAACTACATGCCCATTCACCAGCAAATAGAATCATGAATTTGTAGAGACAGAATCATTATCAAGCACTGTTATTCATTTGTTCCTACATTGACACTCCTGTTCTCATATAATATTTAATTTTATATTGTTATTTTCTATTGGGAAATAGCAGTTTCTCTTACCAGGGTTGAGCTCAGAATAATAATAAAATGTGTTTGTGTTTTCTTTTTTTGTTGAAAATAGTAACTGTATTATAAACAGTCCTTAGAAGTACAAGAAGCACAAAGGAAAAATGACTAAAATTTTCTTATTAAGAAATTAGAGGGAAGTTGAATAAACATGGTGGACTCAGTGCTTGTATGTATTCTATCACTCATCTAAAAGTTTTGTGAAATGATTTTTAAAAAGTAGGAATTTAAGAACAAAAGAAATTTATAAGTGCTGGAAAAACAGTCAAGAGTATCATAAGTCAGAAATATTGAAGGATCACAAAAGATAGAAAATAAATAAGATCTGATCAATGGTGAAATAAGGTCATAGGAAACTATAGCTCTAAAACATTTGCAGAGAAGACACATTTGCCCCAATGTGGGAAGCCCACATGGCAAGAATACAAGCTACTGTTCTTGGAAACTCATTCTATTTCCCTCTACAGTCACTTAAGATAGGTGAATATGTGGGCAAATAAGGATTCTAAATATAAAAATGTATCACTACTAAAACAAAGCGTCACTACTATTTAAGGAAAACTAGCACAATAAGAGACACTAAATTTAACAAGCAGAAGAACTAACATCTAGAGACAAGACAATAGAGCAAACAGAAGAAGAATTATTTATATATCCATATATATACATGTATATGACATCTTTAGAGAGACAAAACAAAACAATGTGTTCTTTAAAAAGATAATATATTTAAATGTATAATCTCATATCGATGTATAATGGACACAGCTTAAAACCAAATTAATAAGCAAGAATAATAAGCTGACTAATTTTTTCAGGACCTAATGAGAAATGACAGATAAACAAAAATATGAAGGAAAAGCCAAGAGATATGAAGAACAAATTCAGAAGATCTAATAGGAGTTGCAAGATTGAAAGAAGAAGAAGTAGAAGAGGAGGAAAAGGTGAAGAAGAAGGAGGAGGAAGAGGTAGGGGAAAATTCCAGAGAGGAAGAAAGATTGACTCCTAAGATGTAAATGATCTGTTAGATCCGAATGGAGCAAATAAGTAAATACCAAAACCAGTGTCCATCTTGGTTAAATTTCAGATCTCCAAGAATAAAGGAAAAAAATCTCAAAAGTGTTTACAAATGGAGGAAAGGCAGTTTATATACGGGGGACTAAGAATTAGATTGCTTCAGACATTACTTAGGTGACAGTGGTGGGAAAATTATGAGGGAAAGTTATTTTAAACATAAAATCCTGTACTTGGCCATGCCAAAAATCAAATGAGAAGCCAAATAAAAACATTCCAGTATATAAAAGAAATAATGAGTTTAACTCCCACAGGCCTTTTCTGTAGTAATTGAGTGTGTACTTCAACAAAATAAACAATGAAATAACTACGGAGGAAGATAAGAGATGCCAGGAAAAATAGTGAGTGAAGACACTGATGGAATGTGGGTTAGCCTAAGTAGTTTTATTTATGTAGCATAAAGAAACAGAAACTAAAAATTAATAAATAAATGACAACCTGGAGAATGAGTATGTGGAAGAAAGAAAGTGAAACTTGATTAAATTCTTCACCTAGCAAGGATATACTCCAGTTACTGAATAATGACATCTAAATTCTAATTATATGTGTTAAATATTCAAAGAAAATCATTAAAAAACCGCAGGGGGAATACTATATACTAATTCCTAACAAATATACAAGTTTTAGGTAATTCTTGAAGATTTTCTCTCTGTGTGTACTTAAGAATTAGCTTGTCAGATATCGGATTTTAAGAAAAAAATTTTTATTTTAATTAACGATACATTAAACTTATAGGTTAACTATGGAAAATTTGACATTCTAATATGCAGAAAAAGAAAACTCTATCAAATATACCAAAGGTACAAAAAATAGTTAAAATTAAAAATCAATAATTAACAGAAAATGTGAATGTGAAATATAAAGATGGCAGGAATAAATTTAAACACATGAGTAATTAAAATACTAGGTTTAACCATATAGCATTGCCAATGTTTGACTTTTTGACATATACAAACAGCAATTTTATATGGTTCAAGTAAGTAACTGTTCATTAACTATAGTATCTTATTAAAATATAGAAGCTTTGTCCTGTCCCATATGGCTCAGTGGTTAGAGCACTGGCTCGTGCACCAAAGGATCCAGGGTTCGATTCCTGGTCAAGGCCACATACCTGGGCTGCAGGTTCGATCCCCAGTCCCAGTCAGGGTGCGTGTGGGAGGCAACCAATTGATGTGTCTCTCACATTGATATTTCTTTCTCTCTCTCTCTTTTACCCTTCCACTCTCTCTAAAAGTCAATGGAAAAAATATCCTCAGGTAACATTTTCTGAAAATGATGAAGACTAAAAATAAGGAGATGGCGGTTGACAAAAAAGCAGATGTACCAGTAGGAATATCAGGCAAAATAAAATACAAAGTAAAAGCATGATAAAAGGAAAAATCCATTGAGAACTTTAAGAACCATAGACTTTTTTCTTTTTTTTTTTTTTTTTATCCTCACCTGAGGACATTTTTTCATTTTTTTGTTCAGATAGAGTGGGAGGGAGAGAGAGGAAGAGAGAGAGAGAGAAACATCGATGTGAAAGTGACACATCGAGTGGCTGCCACCCGCACGACCAACCAGGGCCGGGGACAAACTGCAACCGAAGTACATGCCCTTAGCGGGAACTGAACCTGGGTCTCTCTGGACCGCAGGCCGACGCTCTAACCGCTGAGCCAAACCGGCCAGGGCAAGAACCATGGACTTTTAAGTATCTGACAGGTACATTGAAATACAGAAGGAAAAAACCTACCAGTTCCACAATCACAGTGGAAGGCATTAATATATTTTTCAGAAATCATAAGTTTGAGGAGACAAAAATTGTCTATAGAGGATTCAAATAACATAATTAACAAATTTGTTGTAATGGACCTAACAGACAATTTATAGTTTTTCACAGAAAACACAAAAAACTTACAAGAAATTGCAATACCATCTCAGAGTTCACCCAGATTTAGTTCTGTCCCCTGAAAGTGGAGGAAGATCTTGTTTGTCCTTCCTGAGTCCTGTGGGCTCCTCTTCACCAGAACACTGATCCTTAACTAAATGGGCCTTTGAGGTTAGCCTGGAAAACAGCTGTTTTAAAAATCACTTGTTTCTATGGAAAAAGGTGATCTAAGTTCTAAATAACATATCTAACCACTAACACCTAAGTTCCAGGTATGGGGAATGATTTCAGCACTCAGGGAGCTGATAATTTAATTAGGGGAATAAATTATATACATAGACCTTGAGTGGTCAACCCATGATGTAATCAAGTGCTGCCATATAAACACACATACTGAAGGATTTGAGAATGGAAGAAACAAGAGAAGTGAGAGGAGTTTGATCACCTGTGCTGGTCAGAGGCATCTAGAATAGTGTGTCCAGGACTGAGCATCAGATTACAAAAGGTCCTTTGACAAGTGCTCAGAGAAGGGCAGTCAGGATGGGAACATGTCTGCTCAAATGACTCTCACATGTCATATGATGAAGGGTGAGGATGCCATGGATATGTGGTCTGTAGAAGAGATTTGTCGGTTTAGGGCAGCATATAGTATAGGGCTTTGGAAGCAGAGAGACCTGAGTTTGAACCCCGCTCCATTTTTTATTTGCTATATGATCTTGAGCAGGTCAGTTAACTTCTCTGATGTTAATTTCCTCTTCATAAAGTGCAGACAACAAGGCCCACCTGTGGTGAAGATGATCAGTGATATGCCAAAAAGCACAGCCCCTGACAGGCGCTCTAGTGCAGATGTGGAGTGAACGTGGTTAAAGATACCCCAAATCATAAAAGTACTGAATGAAATTATAGAAAAATGTGTTATAACTTTAAAATAAAAATGCCTCCCTAAACATGATTAACTCCCTCTCCCCAAAGAAAAAAAATGACAGCAAAATTAAAACAGTAACAAAAAAAACAAAATATATGTTTGATATATATGACTTATAAGTAAAACTGTATGTGTGGCTAAATATAACATAGAACTAGTTAAAAGCCAAGAAACAGAATTAGATAAATATTTAAAGTATATTTAACAGACACATTATGAGGATATATAGAAGGAACTCCTCTAAATCAGTAACAAAATTAATTTAATAAAGTTATGAGCAAAGAATATAAATAAGCAATTCAAGAGGAGTAAGTATAAATGACTAATACTTATAGGAAAAGAGGCTCTGTCTCACTTTTAATCAGGAAATGCAAATTAAGACAAGAACAATATGTACACCTATCTGACTGTAAAAAAAAAAAAGTGCTGATATGTCAACATATCAAGTACTGGCAAGGAAACAAGAACATTCAGGTACTGCTGACTGGAGTCTAGGTAGGCACACTTTCTTCAAAGGCCCTTTGCCAATCTCTCAGAAGTTAAAATGTACATTCTTTGGACCCAGAAAGCCACTTCTAGGAATTATTCTCAAATAAATGTATGTGCAGTTCATTGAATAATTATTTGCAAAAATAAAAATATGGGAATATAATTAAATAATCATATATTCATATTATGGAACATCCTTATGCAACTATTAAAAAGAATGGTGTAATCCTGTACTGACATGTAAAGATCTCCAGACATAGTTAGGTTTAGAAAAGTAAGTCACACACATGTATGATATGATCTCATTTAAGTTAAGGAAAGGACAGAGTAAGCGCAAATGAATATATGTGTAGTTAAGTGCATGAAAAAGACAGAAAGGATGTACGAAGAGACTGCTTTTATTCATTATTTCTATAATAAGGGGAAAAACAACAACATGAGTTTGAGGAATGGCTCTTTATTAGGGCTGGTGATAACCCCAGCCATTCCTCACACTGGCTTTGTACTAGTTGGTATTCATTAGCAAAGCTCTACCTTATCAAGATCAATCAGCACTGCCTATTATTATAGGAAAGCAGGAGTTCTGTATTGTAAAATAACTAAAACAATAACTTGACTAACATTTTAATGACACATCAAAAATTATGTTTGTGTGTGTTTATATATAGGTGTTTATATATTTTTGGATCTATGTCTATATCATCTATATCTATATAATCTATATCTATATCTGTACACACACACACACACACACACACACACACACACACACACGTTGACCTGAATATTCACTGTGGGGAAGCTGTGATTTACTTTTACTTTTACTAATGGTCTTATTTTACAAAATATTTGTAGAACTTTGATTGCGGAGTTGTTTTGCCAACTTACGGGACACGGTCTTTTGCTAGATGCAATTGTGAAAAAATATTCATCCCTTGTGAAGGTGCATTAGCTTTATAGAAGCAGCCAGAAGGTATCTGCAACCAAGCTCAGTTGGGGAGATTGAGGATTTCACTGGCCAGTGGTTCCTGTTGCATTTAAAGCTATTGATCTGTTAGTAATATTTAAGTCAAGAAAGTGAGAGAGTGATTCATGCTGAGGGAGGGCCATGTCAAGCAGAAGGGAAGGCAAAGAAAATCCCTGAGGTAGATACATGTAAGCTCTTCTTGAGAAAAAGTGAGGAGGTCTCGGTGGCAGAGTGAGAGAGCCAAGGAGTAGAGGAAATGGAGGTGGAGACTTAGAGGGGGCTACATTCTGTAGGGACTTGGCTAGCTGTGACTCTTACTCTGAGTGAGAAGAGAAGGCATTAAAGGGTTTTTCCCAGTGATGCTATGTGACCTTAGATAGGTTTTAAATAAATCATGTTGGTTGTTGGTTGAGAAGAGGCTGGAAAAGTGCAGTGTGGAAGCAGGGTACAGCTAGGCAACAGAAGATGGTGGCACCAGGGATGGTAAGAAATAAAGGAAGAACAAACATATTTTGAACATAGTACTGACAGTACTTGTGGACAGATTTGACTTGGGGTACAAGAGAAAGGAGGAGTCGAGAATTATTGAGGTTTTGGCCAGAATACCTGGACGGATGGAGTTGCCATTCACTGCTCTGGGAAGGATCGTAAGACGAGTTTTGAAGGGAAGCTCAAGTGCACAGTTTTGAATATGTCAAGACTGAGTGATTGCTGAAGAATGGCATCCAGTGTACAGGTAGA
The DNA here is from genome assembly GCA_030848825.1 of Tadarida brasiliensis. Lineage (NCBI taxonomy): Eukaryota > Metazoa > Chordata > Mammalia > Chiroptera > Molossidae > Tadarida > Tadarida brasiliensis. The sequence continues at coordinate 34,518,188 of CM061261.1, read as the reverse complement.
AAGTTTGGCCTGGACAGAAGCCCAGGCATCTATGCCATGGTCATGAAAGGTAGTGAGGAGGTCAAATAGGTGAGTACAGGTACGGGTAAGTGGTGGCTGAAGAAGCATATTCTGACATTTTCTATTTGTTAATGAAATAGGAACAAGATTATTAGCTGAAAGTCAGAAAGGACAAAAATGTTGGAAGTTTTGAAGGAAAGAAGAAAGTATAAAGTAGTCATCTAGAAGAGCTTGTGACTAAATGTATTATGGTAATATAATGTGATTGGTGGGCAGCATGGAGGGCTACCTTAGAGCTAGTGATCCTTAATTTAAAGGGAGGCTCATCAGCATGGCGGGTGAATCCTGTTGAGGGTGTATCAAAGTCCGTGAAAGTTAAGCTGGATAGGAGGAAGAAAATGAAAAAGCTTAAAAAGACCCTGCGGAAGCTCTGAGTAACTTCTTACACACCTTGCTCTATGAATCTCTTCCATTTGACTGTTCCTGAGCTATATCTTTTAGTAATACACTGGTGATCTAGTAAGTAAAATGTTTCTCTGAGTTCTGTTAGCCACTCTAGCAAATTAATCAAAACTGAGGGAGGAGCCGGGAATCTGATTTATGGCCAGTTGGTCAGAAGTACAGGTAACAACCTTGACTTGCAGCTAGAGTCTGAAGTCCAAGGAGGGGCTGTTGGAACCCTCAATCTACTGCCAGTCAGAAGCACAAGTTAAACTTATGAATGGCATCTGAGTGTGTGTGTGTGGGGGACCTTTAACCTGCAGACTCTGATTCTGTTTCTGAGAAGAGAGTGTCAGAATTTAGCTGAATACTTGGACATCCTGGTGTAAGAATTATTTAGTGGTGTGGGGGGACACCCTCATATTGAAATTGAATCTTAGAACTTTATTTATACCTGAACATAGCTGATAACTGAATTTCAAATTGAGAACCTCTAGAATAGCAATGCTTCTCACATTTTCATATTTTAATATGTGTCCCCATCTCTTGAGGATCATGATAAAATACAGCTATTGCTTCAAGCTGGGCCTGAAATTCTGTACTTCTAACAAGCTTTCATGTGATACTGGTGAGAAAGATCTGTGGTCCTTGGACCAGCAGCATTGGCATTACCTGGGAGCTTGTTGGAGCTGCAGAATCGTGGCCCCATCCCACAGCTATTAAAGGAGAATCTGCATGATCTCCATACCATTTGTATGCACAGGAAAGTTTGAGAAGCAGTGCTCTACAACATTGGTTTCTAACTTGGCTGTACACGAGAATCACCTGGGAAGATCTTATGAACAACAACCAGAGTATACCACAGAACAAGTAAATCAGAATAGCTGAGGTTAAAGCCCATGTGATTCCAATGTACAGTCAAGGCTGAGAAGAACTGGTCTTATATTACCATCACAAGCTACTGGCTAACATGTTAGGTTCCCAGAGAAGCCCCAATAAAGCTCTCTGAGTTTGGACCCACCCAGATCCAAACAGGAAGACCAGTGCTTGAGCCGTCTGTTTGTTTTGAACAAAATCATATCTCACACCCAGTGATCTTAATAGACCCCGTGCATCAAATTACTCGGAAGAAAGTCTCTCTGGGAGAATCAGGTTGTTGCATCAGGGTGCAAAATAAAAAGTTTTAATTCACGTGAACATTCGGAGATGTGTCTTAAAAATTTCTATAGCTACAACTTGCTGAACTCTCTTTCTACCAGGTGGAAGTAAAAGTCTCTGAAGATGAGCCAGGACTGTCTGGAATTCACTTGGAGGGGCACTGGGGACTATCTGGATCTAATGTGAACATAAAATTGCAATTAAAATGTTTTATAACAGTCTGGTGCCATTAGAATGAGTCTTGATGAACCTGTTAACAAACCATAAGAATTGAGAAATGTGGCTGTGCATGAAGGTTTTAAAGTATCTGATGATGCGTGACATTTATTTGATTATATTTGCTTACGTCTTCTTGGTTTTGAGAAGTTGGGCCATTACATCATTGAGTAAGTAATTCATCTAGAGGTCTTCAATAAATTACAATTCAACGCTAAAGTTACTTTTTTTTTTTTTTTTATCCTCACTGGAGGACATTTTTCCATATTTTGTTCAGATAGAGTGGGAGAGGGAGAGAGGAAGAGAGAGAGAGAGAAACATTGACGTGTAAGGGACACATCGAGTGGCTGCCTCCCGCACGACCCAACCAGGGCCGGGGACAAACTGCAATCGAGGTACACGCCCTTAGCGGGTACCGAACCCGGGACTCTCTGGACCGCAGGCCGATGCTCTAACCGCTGAGCCAAACTGGCCAGGGCTAAAGTTACTTTTGATTAAAATGTTTCTCCGAAATTAAGAGTTAAAAGAAGACTTTAAGCAAACATATTTAAATCTGTATCTATCTGCAATATCCTTTTCCTTGCTAGTGTCTTCTGATTGTTGGTGGGGTCTATGGGAGGTACCAGGTGCCCTGGGCCTGTGATGTTTGTAGAGCTCTCTTGAAAAGAGATTTAGATTGTTCTATTCTTTTCACTTAGTTTATACTAATGAATCAGTAATCAAGTAATTCAGAAAAAGGGTTACCAGAGCCTTCATGTTTTGGAATCAATTTCAGGGAGTTTGGGCTAGAAATCAAAAAGAAGAAAAATAAAAAGGAGATTCTAAATTTGGGCAACACTTTAGTTTGATTGAATAGCTTGGTATGACAGAAGTCATCCCAGTAAGATAAAATAGAGAAATTGGATTAATAAGTGCTTATACTTGATTAAGAAAAAAGAAGTGAGGAGATGGACATGTCCATTAGTTTGACTGTATTTTTATATACATTTCATAATACCATGTACACCTTAAATATATACACTTTTTATCAAAATAAGATAAAAATTTTAAAAATGAACAGTCAAAGAGTGTAATCAGAAATCACAGCATCCATTTATGATATTTTAAAAACATAATAACTGTCCACCACTATTTCATAGATGTGCTTTTTTTCCTGGTGTCATTTTGTGCACGGCTGATTTTTCTTATGGGACAATCTATTCTGTACTCCCAGTGACCAGCTATTGGAATAGAATAGTGCTCATTTCTGCTAAAAGAAGCAGCAGGCATTGAAAAGCATCACATTCCATATTTCCAGCCAGAGACTTTAAGATGTGCCCCAGATAACACACAGCAAGGATATCGCCAGGAGTTCAGGGCTGGGGCAGTGTTAAGAGGATAAAGTCAGCCTGGAGATAGAGTGTCCAGTGACCAAGTCCCATAAACAAGTGTATAGCGATTGCAGCCATTGCAGTTTATTAGGGCCCATTGCTCCGAAAGCCTCTAAATCTGAAGGGGGTCCAAGGGAAGGAACACATAACAAAAAGGGTGCCACCTAAAAGGAATATCTATTAAGGTGGGTCAATTGACTGATGACCTCTACTTTACAGAGATCAAATGCATGGGAAATTATTTATTTTAGAAAGAAATACAACACACTGATTTATTGAATGCAACATCTTCCCCCTGAGAGATGGATTCAGGCAGTTCTTGCAGCAAGAGTGACGTGTTACAGACAGGCTGCTGTGTGCTGCACTTATCTCATTGTTCAGAACTAAAGTACCCCCTCCTTCCCCAATGCTGGGAGTGTTGGAGGCTGATAGCTTAAAGAAGGGAGCTGCCTGTCTCAAGGTCAAATCCCCCTCTAGAAGCAGCCCCCATCTATCATCATTGAAGGCTCAACCTCCTTGCCTCAATGCTTCTGAGGAGCCCTCTTACCTCAAGAGCTTCCTGACTGCATCACAATTCACCTGTACCATCTTGCCCCTTCACTCTCTCCCAAGTGTACAGGTGTTGATCCCAGGAGCACACCCCTATAACCTTCCTGTTCTCAATCATCTCAGAGTCATCTGTGCTGAGAACCAATTTACATATATATAAATATGTTCTGCTTGAAATGTAAGAAATGCTTTGGAAAAACCAAAACAACTAGCCCCATCTGGGTTGATAGAGCTAAAATGTTGAAACAGGTTAGAAAATAGATGGCAGATCTGAAGCCTAAGCCTGCCAAGAGATGCCACACCTGAGACATTTACATTTGACTGACCCTTTGCTCCAGCAAATATTCTGGAATGTACTGATTTACCTTGCATGCTACTTATACCCGTGGAACAGGCAGATTGGTGATAAAAGTTTCTAGGACAAACCAGCTGGTGTCAGCTCTGCTAAGACCTGGGAAACCTGTATCTTTGGGAGCAAGCTGGAGTGTTCCCTGTTTGATTTAACTGCTTCAATATCCTTTACCATTCAAAAATCTGTATTTCCTCAAAACTGTGTCTGTGACCATCTTTTTGCCAAAATAAGACCTTTTTTTTTTTTTTTTTTTTTTTTTTTTGTGATGGGTATGCCACTACCATCCTCATGACTAACCAAAGCAGAAATCTGGCATTCCTCCCTCGGTATTATTTTTATACTTATTTCAAGACTTGTTGATATTACCTCCCAAATTAGTTCCCTTTTTTTTTCATTCCCTCTACCTCTTCCCCAGTTCAAGCACAAATTATCTCTTTTCTAAACCACTCTAAGGTTTTTCTGTTGTCATTTTGCTTATAGTCTAGAATTGGAATTCCATCTCTGACATCTATTAAATTCTCTGAAGGTCTTTGTTCTCTTCTCATCCTTTCTCTTTTTTTCTCTATAGACTTTCCTTGGGAGATCTCATCGACTTCTTTGGGTTTGATTAATGTTGATATGCTCAAGATATACTGAAGATGCCACAATATTCATCTGAGACTTTTCTCCAGAAGTCTCTAGTGTTCTATATCTAGCTGCCAATTCTTCAAACTCAACTTGTCAAATAATGAATTGACCACTTTCCCCCTCCAACTAGATCTTTTCCCTCTATTCCCCACTTCAATGAATGACACCCTTTTCTTTCTACTCAGCTGCCCAAGTCATAAGCCTAGGTGCGGTCTTAGATCTGTCCATCTCTCTAATTTCTCAAGTCAAACCAATCATCCCTCACTATCTTCTTAAACATCTCCTGGTCTTTTCTCTTATCACCACCCCAGTTGTCCCAGCCCAAGTTCTCATGTAGATTTTTTTAAACCTGGATTTCTGCTTCAACCTTTTAACTGGTTTTTTTGGTCTCTATGTTATCTTCCTGCATGCCTTTTTCATAGCATAGTGAACATGATCTTTCTAATCTACAATTCTGCATTCTTCTGCCTGAAATCCTTCAATGCCTCTTCATTGTTCTTACAATAAATATCCATGGCTTATAAAAACCCATTGTAGTCTGGCCCCTACTCACCTCTCAAACAATCTTCTCCCCACATACTCCCACTCTCACAACACTTCAGTCACTGAATTCCTTGGTTCCTTGAATGTACAGTGCTTTCTCTTTCCTCTGGACCATGCCACACCATGTTTCCTCTCCCTGAAGACTCCTTCGGTCCCATCTTGCCTTATCCTTTGCTTTACTACTTACTTTTCAGGCTTCAGATCTCAATTTAACTTTCTCTTCCTCCCATAAGTCTTCACTTACCACCAACTTTGGGTTAGATGTTTTTCTTTTTAGCTCTCTTCACATTCTCTACTTACCTCTAAGGTACCTCTTTTCAAATTTTATTGCATGTTTTTTATGGATAGCACCCTGAAGGCAAGAACCTTATCTGCCTTGGTTATTCTTATATCCCTGATTGTAACACAGTGCCTGGCAGAAAGTACATGTTCAAAGATAATCTGACTTGATTGACGAGCTAATGAGTACCTTGTCACAGGCAGTGCCCTTTTCTGATAATGCATTTCTTTGTACCCTTGACCACTAGGCAAATTCCTGCTCACTATTCAAGCCCCAGCATTGTGGCTTCCTGATTTCCTAGAAGGAATCCCAGGACACAGATTCCCATTTCCCACATCACACTCCTCCCCATCATCACTTTTTACCATATGTGTTGCTCATGAGCCTGTTTTTGCACACCCGACTTCAAGTTCTCTGATGGCAGGACCTGTCTTTTTTTCTAAGTATATTAGCATCCATTACCTGATATAGAGCATGTGCTCACATACTAGCTAAAGGTAGGAGGAATTGTAATAATAAACATGGGCCTAATTTTCTTCTGAAGGTGATACACTTGACTTAAGGCAATTCCAAAGAAATGCCCCACATAATTTATTCATGGAAGCATTAGTGTAATAGGTGTTTATCTTACCATAGGTACTGGTTGCTAAGTCACATGATTTGAGATTCTTGCATTACACGGAAATTCATGCCTCACCTACCTTCTTTGCTTAGGTGTATTTAAGGCTCCATCATGTCAAATAGTGCATGACCACACTCAGAGTATTCCAAAACAATTTTTAGGAAAAAAAAAAAAAGATTCATGACGTCATAAATCATTTGAACCCATGTGGAAATCATGTTAACAAAATGCAGGCTCTTTGTATATCTCTACATGTTTTCCAGGTTGTTCTGTTAGCTCTATGTGAAAAGAGAATGATGTAAACTGTCATAGGTTAACTATCAAAAGTAGGGTATAAACTGACACCCCTCAGGAGAGGGGGTGGGGGGGGAGGGAAGAGATAAACCACAGAACTTATGCACATGTGTGCATAAGTGATGGACATGGACAACAAAGCTGGAGACAGGGTGGGGGGATGGGGAGGAGGGTGTCAATGGGGAAAAAAGGAGAAACATCTGTAACAAAAATAAATTAATAAAAAAATAAAATAAAAAATAAATAAAAAGTATCTAGATCAGTGGTTCTAAATTGGAGGTGATTTTTCAGTACATGAGATATTTGGCAATGTCTGGAGGCATTTTTGACAATCACAACTATGTGGGAGAGTTCTAAAGACGTCTAGTGGGTAGAGGCCAGGTATGCTATTAAAGATTCTATGATGCGCAGGGAAGCCTCCCACACCAAAGAATTATCCAGTCCGAAACATCAGTAGTGCCAAAGTTGAGAAGCCCTGATCTAGATGAAGTAAAAATCTCACACTTTATTTAGACACACTTTTCTATTCCAGTATAGAATATAAATAATACTCATGTTACAACTAGAAGACCAGAGTGTAGTCCTATCCATGTGCCTTGCTCTTATATTATGATTTTTTAAAATCTCTAAAATGGTATTGTAATATCTATCTCATGGGGTTGTTATAAAATTTAAATACAGTGGTATATGAAGAAACTTTCAGTTTAGTATCTGGTGAATAGTAATTAATCAATAAACATTTGTATAAAACAAGTCCATGAACACATAAGGGATGGGGTCAAGGAATGAAAATAAATAGCACTTAGCCTGAGTAGTTCTTGAGCTCCTCCCTTTTTTTAAGAACCTATACATGCATCACTGCTTCTGAGAACATTTTAGAGAAGAATAGCATTGACAAAGATCCAGGGAGATGTGCATACGTACTTTTTGTTCTTCTCGCTCTACAGCTGCATTGCATTTTTCTATTCCCCAGTTTCTCAAAAAGTCTCTGAAATAGCCAAATAGGGTTCCAATTCCATATCCCATATAAGTGAAAACCATCACGTGAAGGGGTGCCTCCTCAAAGGATTCAACAATCGGCTTCTCATAAAAATGTGGCTTCCCGTTTTGCTGAAAATACAAAAGAAAATCAAAGATTAGCACTCTCCCACTACAATATGATACTTAAAAACTTGTACTTTCAAACTTTTTGGACATTGATCACTGAACAGGTATCAGAAATGTACATTTTATTCTACAATCCCCTAATGAAATAATTAGTTAAAGTAAAAATTCTCAACAGATGCCAAATCCATTAAGTGAAAAGTTAATGAGGAATCAGGTTTTTACAAGATGACAAAATATCACCCATAGGTTACTACTTAATCACAAGCCTGGGCTTACTATCTTAACCAACTGATACAATTACATCACATATTTGGAACAATTAGTCACTCTGGGCTCTTATTATATTGTAGTACTCAATATACCAATGAAATATTTAAGTTGAATTTAGTCAAGCTCTTATATCTAACTTCCATTTTACAAGAAACATCAGGATAGAGGAATATGATAAATCGCTTCATGATGACACAATCAGATCATCACAATGTGAAAATTTCTATATGACAACTGGTTTGGTATTTAAAAACAAAAAATATATAAATGGGACTACATCAAACTAAAATCTTCTGCACAACAAAGAAAACAATCAACAGAATTTAAAAGCAATCTGTGAATGGGAGAAAATATTTGCAAACCAAATGTCTGATAAGGGGTTAATATCCAAAATACATAAGAAACTCATACAACTCAAAAAACTAAATAACCCAATTTAAAAATGGGCAAAAGACCAGAACAGACAGGCATTTTCCCAAAGACATACAAATGGCCAACAGGTGTATGAAAAGAAGCTCAACATCACTAATCATGAGGGAAATGCAAATAAAAATTGCATTGAATAATGCAACTGTGAATAATGAGACATCAGCTCACACCTGTTAGGATGGCTGTCATAAAAAAACAACAACAACAAGAGATAACAAGTGTTAGCAAGGGTGTGGAGAAAAGGGAACCCTGTGCACTATTAGTGAGAATATAAATTGGTGCAACCATTAAGAAAAACAATATAAAGTTGCCTCAAAAAATAAAAAAAATAGCCCTGGCTGGTGTGGCTCAGTTGGTTGGGCAGTGTCCCATTCATCAAAAGTCACCAATTTGATTTTCAGGTTGCACTTCGACCCCTAGTAGTAGGTGTGCAGGAGGCAGCAGATCTGTTGTTTCTCTGTCTCTCCCTCTCCCTTCCTCTCTCTCTAAAATCAATAAACATATTTTAAAAATTAAAAAATAGAAATCCCACTTCTGAGTGTATATCCATAGGACATTAGTATCTTGAAGAGATATTTGAAACTCCCATATTTATTGCAACATTATTCATAATAGCCAAGATACAGAAACTGTTTAAGTGTTTGTTGATGGATGAATGAATAAAAAAACTGTTACACACACGCACGCATACACACACACACACACACACACACACACACCAATATTATTCAGCCATAAAAAATAAGGAAGTCTTGTCATTTGCAACAACATGCATGAACCTGGAAGACATGATGCTAAGTAAAATAAGCAAGACAGAGAAAGACAAATACTGTGTGATCTCACTTAAATGTGGAATCTAGAAAAGCTGAACTCACAGAAGAGAGAATGGAATGGTGGTGAGGAAATGGTGAGATGTTGGTCAAAAGGCACAATACTTCAGTTATAGTATGAATAAGTTTTGAGTATCTATGTACAGCATGGTGACTATATTAATAATACTGTACAGCATATTTGAAATTTGCTAAGATAGTAGATCTAAAATGTTTTCACCACACACACACAATTTTGTAACTAGGTAAGGTGATGGATGTGTTAATTAGTTTGATCATAATAATTTCATAGCATATACTTATATAAAATTTCATTCCTAAATACATGTAATTTTTATTTGTGCATTATACTGAGTCAAGTGGAAAAAAAGAGTAGCAACACAACCAAATGCAGTATGTGGTCTTTCATTCAATCCTTTGTTTGTTTCTGTAAAAAATAATAACTGGCAAAAATACATATTTTGAACAACTATAGAAATATAAAAGTGAACTGAAAATATATCTTATTAGGGAATTATAAATTTTGAGGGGAATGACTGTATTATAGTGATGTGGGAGAACGTTTTCATCTTTGTAGATGCATGCTAAAGTATTAAGGAGGGTGGTTAAAGTTTTATGACAGTATCAATTTTATTTCAAATGATCTATCACAAATAAAATATATACATGAAGCAATTTGAGGGAAATGTTAAAACTGTTGCATCTAGATGGAGGTTATGGATGTTTGCTAAATAATTTTTTTACTTTTCTATATGTTTAAAATTTTTCATAATAAAAAGTTAAAGTATTTCTCTATTTTATTTTATGTGTCAACATTCCAGTGGAAAGTAGGCTTTTGGTACCAAACCATTCTGAGTCCTGTTTAATTGATTTGCACCTAGTAGCTCAATCAATGTTGGCTCAATGGATTAGTGAATAAATTATTCCTAATGCTACTACTTAATTAAGTTTGCCTTTAAAGATTATTTATACCTTCATTCAACAACATTTCTTAATGATCATCTCATTGGGAAATGGGCAATCGGGTTTGAGTGCTTGAAATGTATAACTTTTAGTGATTTATAAGAAACTGTAAAATGTCTACTGATATTTAATGTATTAATTTATCTTATACATGTATAGAAGGATATATTATATAAAATCATGTTAATTAGAAATACTGGCTTTGCCACTCATGTACTCATTATCATCACTACAAGTACACTTTGATTCCCTCAACATAGTTTTCTGGAACTTATCACCTTTGTTTCCTCTACATTATTTTAGATGCAGTATTTTGGAATCTCTGTGACATAATTACCAAGCCACAAAATATATAACAATAAAAAATAATCTATCCAGTAGATGACTGTGTTCTATCTCTACATTACTTTTTAAAAAACAATTAAAAACAACTTTTATAATGATATCTAACATTTGAGTTGTTAAGTCAAAACCCCACAAAACATTATTAAATCTTATTAAAATGTCTTGTCCCCTTATTTATCCATTATATCAGGTTTCTTCTCTAGCCACCCCTAACTAACATTGGTGCAGGTGGCTCTTGCCTGATGCGTCATCCTCAAACACTACCTGGTGGTTTAAAATAATAAAAGTGAGAGAGCATTGCTTAATGTGAGGTCTTGAATAAAAAGTGAGTGAAAGATTATAACATATGTCTAATATTTGGGAATATAGGGCACTTATTGAGTGCCTACCATAAGCCAGCAATGAGCTAGGTTCTGGGGATTTGAAGATGACCAAGACAGACATGGTTCCTGCTCCTGACTTCTTGCCCTCCCCCTCGTTATGTCCTCACATCAATTCTGTACATCTGATGGATGACGGATCTCATGATTCTAGTGCCAACTTTTGGACCCCCTCCTCGGCTCCACTCTGTGCTTGACTTGGGACTGCATCTGTGTTCAGTATTCCAGGTCCCCTCCCGACCCAATTAAGATCCACTTCCAGGTTCCTTCCACATCATGGGGACACATGATTGACTTCCTTCCTTCCTTCCTGGATTTGTCCAGACTCTAGAAAAAGGGACTGAAATTCTCATGAAGGAAGATTTGATGAAATTTTGTGACTGATTAGGTGCCATGTCAAGGAAGAGGAAAATGAAAAGTATCTGCAAGGAGCATTCTAGTATTGTTGTGGGAGGTGGAGATTACACGCAGAAGGGGGACTGTTTGCCAGGCAGGTAGGGGTGCAGGAGAAGAGAAAGTCTCCAGCTGAAGTAGAGGATCTGGGAGTCAACCACCATGAGGCCCAGTTCAAGCCATGGCTGAATGTGGTGAAGGGCAAATTACACAGAGAGAAGAAGAGCAGTGGGCTTGGGACAGGATTTTGGGACCCATTTCTTTAAAGGGCACCCTAGTCCTGTGTGCCCAATGTGACTTCAGAAACCTGATTTAACCTGCTCACAACTGACCCCTTAGATTGATTTAGAGGATGGCTGAGGTCGTGGGTGCATGGGAAGAGATAAACTACCGAGGCATGCAAGGTTCTCCCTGTGAGGATCAGCGAAAGCTTTTCCCTTTTATTCATTTCCTGGCCCCATATCCATTTCTGAACTCCATATGCGGCCAGAACAAGCAGAGCATTTCCCCTGAAATCCATGGGAATTTTCTGCTTAAATTTTAGGGTCTGAGACAAATCTGTACTGTACACAACAGACTCTCTACCTACATGCAAACAGAACCCTCAGTTGGGTGCTCAGTCTGAAGCCTGTGTAACTTCTTCTTTTGCCCCTGAGACTTGTTTTCTAAGATAGCTATAATGCAAAGAAGAAACTTTCAACACTATTCAACAGCCAAAATCAATATCTACTTTACTCTCTCTTATATAACTTTATTTTTTAATTTAATTTAATATGATTTTATTTGGCAGAGAGAAAATGAGATACCTTTATGGAGAATAAAGTTATATGGAAATATACAGGTCTTTCTGAACAAATGAAAAGTGACTCGTTTACTACATTCCTTTATTTAAAATTCAAGTCAGTCATGACTCGTGGGAAGGATTTATCAGACTGGGGTTGGATGGTTATTTTGAAATACGAGAATTCAGTAAATGAAACATAACATTTTGCTTAATAAGTTCGCTGGCTAAGGCAGACAGAGCATGGTTATCCATAATACACTTTCTTTCTTTATTCTACATTTTTTTTTCACAGCCTTGAAAATGAAAAGCTCCCAAGCTACCTTGCCCAGAGTGCCAGGTCATTTGGGACACCGTGACACCCTGGGGTGGTTGTACTTCCTGCATGCCTGTTACATCTGGAAATAAACAGAGTGTTGGGGCACGCTGGGAGGACCCACTTTACAGACAATAACTCTTCCACTCAGATTAGCAGGTATTTTACCAGCTGCCCATTTTGCACTGTCTTAGGATAATATTAAATCCTAATATTATTAATAAATATCAGATTATCAATAAATCCAAATTTATTGATATGAAATCAATAAATCCAGTCCCTTTCTCCCAGAATCAATAGGATAATGTTATATGAGGGTACGGGAAGGGAGTGAGTATAAATGACCATCACATAGGGCAAAAAGTAAATGTCATTAGAATGAGACAAATGGAGGGACCATTATCACACTAGGTGGTCGGGACTGTCCTCCTGAAAAAAAGTGGAATTGGAACCCGGTCTGGATGGGAGGTAGAGCATAAACATGGATAGCGCTAGCATAGGAGTGAGACTAACTGGGTTCAAATCCAGGCACTTTCACTTTATGACTGTATTACCTTGCCCTCAAATGCCTCATGTGTAAATTGAGCTAATAAGAGTTGTTTTGAAAATTATTGAGATAATATATGCAAAGTACCTGCCCCACAGTAAGCACCCATTAAATGTTATGATTTTCATTAAATCTGAACAGAGATCACAGATGAAACTGTTAGAATGGATGATGCTGCTTTTAGAAAAAATATTTGGAATTGAAGAGAAAGAATATGTATAGAGCTTTGACCAGTGCTTACACATAGGGAGAAATGGGAGAACGGGGGTCCACTAGGAGAGAACAGGTGTGAGAGATGAGGAAGAAATGGGAGGCTAACGAGGAAAGAGTGGAGGGGTTGGGATACTGACGTTGAGAAAAACTGTTGTATATAGGGACTTTCACAAGAAAACTTGAGCAACTGATGCTGGACCTCTTCTTTACAATGTACACAAAAATTAACTCAAAACAGGTCATAGACCTCAGTGTGAGAGCTAGGACTAAAACTCCCAGAAGAAAGTATAGGAGTAGATGTCTGTGACCTTCAGTTAGGCAAAGCCTTCTTAGATATGACACCAAATGCACAAATGACAAAACAGATAAGTTGTACTTCATCCAGTTTAGAAGTTTTTGTGCTTTAAAGGATACTATTGAGAAAGTGAAAAGTCAACTCGCAGAATTGGAGAAAATATTTGCAAATCATGTATCTGATCAAGATTTGATATCCAGAATATAAAAAGATAATAAAAAGACAAACAACCCAATTAAAGAATCTGAATAAACATTTGTCCAAAGATATACAAATAGCCGAGATATACACATGAACACACACACATGAACACATTATTATCCTGAAAGGTAGGTAAAATTTAAAGCTCTTTCCTCAGTAGAATTCTCCACTTTTATTCTAAAATGTTTGAGTGTCTTACTGATTTGAAAGTTGCCATTTGTTTCTCTTCTAAAATACTTTGGAATGTCATTAATGGTTGAAGTTATACAAATAATGCAACACCAAAGCTCATGAAAGTGAAGTGATACAAAATTGACAAAAGTACACAGTTCTATCTTATTTGAAAGGGTATTTAATTTCTTAAGGTTGTCTGTGAATTTTACAAAATGAGTATTTCAACCACAGCCTTATGTCATGTGTTTAGAAATGCTTTATGAAACTCATATATTTCACCCCAGTGTAATTAATCATTAACCTATGGGCAGACCCTGGAATATGATGTTCCATTGGATATAATCTAGGTGGAAACCTCCTACGTAGGAGTTCCCAATAGGATAGCTGGAGTACAAGAAGCTGGGTTGCTCAGTCAACTCAAGTTGTTCAGACAGCTGAGATATACTAATACATAACAACTTCTATTGTAACTTTTTTCATATTTCCTTAAAACTCCAGCATCACATCTACCTAAAAATATTTGTTGTTGTTTTATTCCTATTTCAACACTAAGTTAAGCCTTATTTAGTGTGTGTTACCAAATGCTCTGCCAGGAGACAGGATGTTCTCACAGACAGACTTACAGGCTGACAAATGGTACCACAGAGAGACATACAGGGTACCGTGAGAACTGGGAGGGAGATGCACTTAACACTGGCTGGAAGAGGTAGGGAGCTTTCATGAATGAAAAGACAGTTGACAAATGGTGAGAAGTATGAGGGCTGGAAATATAAGGGCAGTAGAAGTGCATAGAGAGAATGATATCCAAGATAGCCTGAGAGCATCCAGGAGCTGCTTCAACCTTTCTCTTGGACCACTGCAATCACCCCCTGGATGATCTCTTTACTCCATCTGACTCCCCAGATCTGCACTTGCTAGATAACTTTATCTCTAGCTCTAACATCCAGGTATAATTTATAACAGTATTTCCACAGTGATCCCTAGGGATGGTCATCAACAAAAAGGGTTTTAGAAAAGTTACCTACATTTGCACCCCTTGGGTATTCTTCACAGTGTACATAATCTAGGATGTGAGAGCCAGGGGAAATACCCATTGTCAACACACAGCTTCACATGGTAGGTTCTGAATAAATATGTGTTGATTGACTCAGCTTATTGAATATTATTAAAATCCTGAAGTGAAAATCCACTTAACTTCGGGAAACCCAGCACATGTATCAAATGTATGTTGCCTTTCATATAAATTTACCTATGCCGTGACAAAACTCTATTTGGGAAGTGTTGGTTTTCAGCATAAAGTTATGTTTCTTAGCATAGACGACAATGCCTGTCTGAAGTCCTCTGATTTCCTGTCTTCCATTTGTCGATAAAGTAACATCAGACTGCTTTCATTTTACATCTTGATTCTTGTCCCTCTCAAACCTTTTCTTCATGCTGCCAGTTTCCTGTAATTTCTTCAGTTTTCATGCCTTTTGCTGTCTGCTGCTGGCTCTACTTCTCTACTCCACGTACATATATTATTTGCCTGCCTAACATCCACTGTTTGAGACCCAGCTCTGGCTTTGCATTCTAAAAAAGTCCAGGCTAGATGTTCTCATGGCATAACACTCATCACACTCGCCACATTCTATCACAATGATACTTTTAAAAGACAAGTCACTCTATAAAAGGACAGAAAATAAAGGATCACTTGCAAAAGTTATAGCTTTCACTCTCTCACTCAGGCCTTTCAAACATTTTAACCCTGTTGTCCAGCGTGGCAAAGACGGACTGTTCACCAAAACCATTTTCCTTTCCTCTTTCTCTCAGCTGAACTACATTTTCCATAACCCTAGCAGACAAACGTGGCCATGTGATGGAGTCCTTACCACATCCCCCTTCAACTTCCTATCGCTGCCATTTAGACTTAATAGTGTGAGAAATAAACTGCTATTTGCTGCTTTTTAAAATTATGACATCTAGTATTACTTTCATGATGAATATATACTACAGAGATTTTATTAAAGTACTCATATTTCTAACCCTCACTTACAAGCTTTTGAAAGAAGTCTGGGAACCATGTTACTTTCCCAAGGTAACATGTATCAGGACATGTCTGGGCTGACCAAAATTCAAATTTATATCTGGGAAAGTTTATGCCAGAAAATTAACTGAGTCCAAGGTTCAATTCTTGATTTGTTGAGCATCTCTGCATGTTAGGCAGTGCATGACGAAAAAAAGTATATTGCAAGATATAGGCATCAGTGACCGAAGAAGTCAGAGAGAGAGACAGATTATAAACATGGAACTTGAGAGTGAACTAGTTCTTTATATATTCTCTACTCAAACCCTTTCTTTCTATTGGTAAACAAGTTCAATTCTAGAGAGGTTAAGTTGGTTTCCAACTATCTTGGCTTTTCTCTTCACCACCTGAGAAGTTAGCTAATAAGTCAGAGCAACCCATGAAGAGACCCACAGGTTTCCCCAGGACACACCCAGATTGAAAAGTGAATTCACAGGAAGGGCAAGATTACTCAAAGGGGTCTAAACCGAGTCCCTAACAGAGTATCAATGACTATCTGCTATACAAATAAATGAATGAATGAGAGAGAAACACAAGATTAGGAAAGGTTGGGAGAGGCGGTGAGGGCCTTCTAGGACAGGAGGACCAATATAGGCACTTGTTAGTGGGATAAAACAAGAGGAACAGGACCTTACATGGATCTCATGTGTAACCTACTTGGAGATGAGATGTATAAAGCCCACTGGAATGAAATAGGCTTTCTGTGGCAGGGTAAGCCAGGCTTTCTGTTTCAGATAGCAGTGAAAAAAAGGTGTACCTTTAATGGGATACCCCCTTATCAGAACTGCTGGAGGAATGCCAAGGTGAAAGATTTATAGGATCCTAGGATTCTACCTGGGATGACAACTGGGGCAGAGGCTCTAAAGTCAATTAGACATAATTCAACTTTGGAACAAAGAGGATTGTCTCACCACCCTGCAATGATTGCATTATTTTGATCTTATTTGCAACCAGCTGACTCACTGGAGGATCACAGAGCTTTTATTAAGTTATCCTGATAAATGAGAGAAAACAATGCACCAGTGGTTTAGTATCACCGAGAATAACTACCACCTACTTATCTTCTTGATCAGTTAAAATGTGCCCTGTGAAAACAGTGCTTACCTCTGAGGTGCTCAAAGCTTTTGTGGCCATGATCTTATTTATTTACATAATATTCCTAAGAGGTAGGTGGTGAATAGCTATAATAGAATTAGAATTATCTTCACTTAATAAAAGAGACACAGGGTATTAAGAAACTTCCCCAGGGTTACAAAGCAAGAAAAGGCAGGACTAAGATGAATTTCTCAATTCCACAACACCACTGTGAAAGCAGAAAACGTGAAGTTAGATCTCTGAAACATGATAGGTTGGAACATATTTAAGACATAAAATAGCTAAGGGGCTGAATCTTTCTCCTTTCCAGGTGGGCATTGGTAACAGCAAACACTCCGTGGGAAGGCTGACGACCACGTCGTGTCCTCTCACTGGGCACGGGGAGGGGCACGGGAGGGGCATTCAGGTGGGCTCTCTCATAGCTCCCATCCTCGTGGAGCTCATGGGATAATGGGCAGATCAAATATGCACACAAAAATCTAACTTTTTGAGAATAGAGAGCAGTGTACAGCAGTAGTAAAAAACAAACAAGAAGTCTGATAAGTCATTCCATATTTATAAATTTGTTCATTCATTCAACAAACACATTTTGAGCACTTAACTCTGTGCCCACTGCTGATTTAGGTCCAGGGAACACAGCAGTGACTAAGCAGGACACAGCTCCTGTCCTCACGACACTCATGGGCTCTCTGTATGCTGTTCAATTCAGTCGTCACTAGCCACATGTGGTATTTATATTCAAATTAAGTAAGTGAAATTAAATAAATTTAGAGATTTACATCCTCAGTTGCACTAGCCAGATTTTAAGTGCTCAATAACCATATAAGGCTGATGGCTACATTACTGGAGGGGACAGATATACAGCATTTCTATCACCACAGCAGATTCTGTTGTCTGAGGTCAGCAAATTGTGGTGCACAGGCCAATCTTGTTCACCACCTACTTCTGTAAATAAAGTTTTATTGGAACATAGCTACATCCATTTGTTTATGTACTATCTATGGCTGCTTTCACACTATAATGGCAGAGCTGAGTAGTTGTGACAGAGGTTGTATAGCCCATAGAGCTAAACATATTTACTACCTGGTTGGAACCATCATTAGGAGTTTACCACGCACAGTGTTTCCAGCAGCAGAAAGAGCCTGAGCATTTTCAGGAAAGGGATGGGATGTGTGTGAGTGGCAGGTATAGTGAGGGGGGGGGGCAGACATGGCCGAAGGTCAGTTCTAGGAGGGGAACTCCATTCATGTTGTCCTTTGCTAGTACTCCAGTGCCTAGAGTGGCATCTGATATGAAGTAGGTATCGATTAAATACTTGATAAATGGTTGAATAGTCTGGGAGCTTATGCAGAGTTCATATGCCAAGTTAAGATTATTGCCCTGATCATAATAAAGGAAGCCATGGATGGTGGCTTAAAAATCTGATCAGATATGTGTTTTCAATAGGGCCTTTGCAAGGCTGTGTGGAGACTATATGTCTTCCAGGAGCTCCCTCATTCAGTGATTCACAGTGATACATGGTTGTATGGTTGTGATTTTAAAGTCCCTGTCATATCCATTGTAGAAGATTTGATGAAGCAAACTTGTTCAGCTGATTTTGAAATTTTGAACACACAACCCAAAATCATAAGAATAGAATCTCTTAAACTGCATGAGAGTGGACCAACAACAGAGGCATGCGTTGACATTACAGTGAGGTGTGCCTTATGGCATTTCTTTCCCATGTCAGGCAGCTAATGACTCATAGGTGAGTTATATCCAGGGTGGGGCTCCTGGAAGCACACAAAATGTGGTTCTGAGAGTCACTTGGCTGAACTCAGTGGACTGAACTTGAATTACAAAAAATAGTTTTTCCCTTTGAGTCAAATTGAAACAATTTATTCTTGCACCTCAATGATCCTGAACCCCCCAACACTTCTTATTTCCTGAAGCTAGACCAAACAGTGCCTACCATTCAGCAACCTGGAGAAGCACAATGCCTTCCTACTCAGAAAGAGAAAAACTGGCTAAGATTCAGCTGTTTTTCCTTCTCTGTGTTTCTGAGGATTTTGCACATATATTCTTCTTGCCTCTCTCCCTACTCTTCTCTGTCTGTCACCCTAGTAAAGCACACACATATATGAATGTCATGGGAAGCGTAGGAACTTATAAGCTGGTTTATCTTTTGCTTGCCTTTCAAGAGAGAATGTGTCCATAAAGAAATAATCCTTAATTGAATGTATACAGATTGCTGAAATCGTTTGTTTTCATGGAAGGCAGAACATGCCATTTTATTTTCTATGAAAAGTTTTGCTCCTTGGAAAAATAAGCACCCTGTCTCCAAACAACCAAGTCACCAAGAATATAACATAACAATTTATTTCTTTGCTTCCAAAAAAAAATCTGATAATATTCATGGTCATCGTTATAATCAGCTGATTAATTTTTCTTATCATGTGGCACACAATTACAAAAATATTAACTTCTCCTAAAGCAAGGCTAATCTTGATTAGTTTTTACCTATACTTCTGAATCAGCCAGCTTAGTGAATCCAGGCTTTTTATTTTAGCCATCATAGTTTCCGACCCCTAAGTAATGGAAGAGTGCAAGACTTGAGTCATCTGATTGGCATAATGATTGATATTACACTTAACAAAAGAAAACTGATGTTTTTGACTTATTTATTTCATTCTTTGAGTCATTTTCTTAGGTCAACATGTGGAGTACTTCTACCTGTTTCTCAGTCTATAGGTACCTAATTCAGCAGTCTTGCTAAAAACTGACCAATGGGAAGCATGGCCCCTTAAAGAAAATACCAGTTCCCTTTGCATAAACTAACAAACCAATTCATAAGGTACATCAGTTGTGGAATTTCTCAGGTGTCCCAAGTTATTTGCAAGGGTTGACAAAACATGTTAGTGCCAAAGACTCCGGTATTTGTTTTTGGTTCTTTGATGTGAAAGACAGTGTGGTATAGAGATGCTAGAAATTGTCAGTGAACGGAGGTGTGTCTTGCCCTGGACTGGCTATTTTGAGATCTTGGACAAGTGATGGCACCTGTTTGAGTCTTAGCTGCCTATTGAGAAATGTGTCACTAAGATCTAGAATATGAGATAACATGCTTCTCTAAGATTTGTGACAGTTATGCCATTATTATTCAGATATTTGAGAAGATCTGGAGCTGGGGTGTAGTTCCTTCAGAACTAACTATAGGGTTAGGTGACTGACAAATACAGCAAGTTGAAAGAATCCAAGGGTCCCTTATCATGTCATCAATGTCATTGCCTCCAGAAAGCTCAACAAAGGAAACAAGAAGTGAATTGACTTATATTCCCCAACTGGGTCTGGAAACAAGCATTCACGATGTCATGTGTTTGAAAATAGAGTTGAGGCTGATTGAGGGCTCAGAGAAAGGTGATTCTCAGGAATAGCTATGCTATATAACATAAGAAAGACAAAGGTAAATGATTTTTAAAGAAAGATTTATAGAAAATTGTGCTATCTGGTGTGCCATGTGAAATCACTTGTTACATGGCTGTGGAAATCTAAGGTAGAAATTAATATTTTTCAAGGCTTTCAGAATCTCATAGATTAATAAAATTTAGTAAGATCAACCATCAAAGTTGCTAATACAGTAAACTAATACAGCAATTTTTTTTTTTTTTTTTTTTGCTGTGAATTAAACTACTGAAGGAATGAGGTCCCAAGTTCTACACTGCCTATCTTTTCTTGTAAGGAGCAGTTGATGGGGTTGCATGCCTTGAAAAATGGCTTGCTAATTGTCTACTGCAGCCAGTTCTTTGAGACATTTGTGAACATAGTGTCAGAAAGCCTGGGATTGTTTTCCACTTCTGTCCCCACCATCCATGTGACTTTGGTCTCATTGTTTTTCTGAGTCCTGGTTTTTCATCTCTAAAGTGAGTAAATAGCATTTGTCTGTCTACTTCACAGCAATGCTGTGAGGATCCAGTGAGATCCTGGATATAAGGATCATTGTACAGATAGAAGGACCATGTAGTTTGATGCTGAAAATTAAAAGGGCCAATAATTGGTTAAATTTTAAAGAAATTATTGTCTTAATTTTGGTTTCCACAGAAGCAGACCCTGAATAAAGGATTCAAATCCAAGTTGTTTATTTAGAAAGTGAGCACTGGTAAAGGAAAAACAGAAGAAGATGGGAACCAGTGAAGGTTGTGCTATCAAACCATTTATTACTGTGAGCAACTGGAGCTCACTTCTGGTGAGGACTCTGGGAAACAGTATGGTACATGCTTTGGCATTATCCACCTGCAGGGTAGCAAGTGGGGTGCTTATCCTCCTGCTCACATCAGTCAATGGGTGATGGCTACTCTTGGGGGTGTTGGTTCTCTGGCACTTCTAGCCTGGTGCATCCTAAGGCAGAACAGACTTCAGGGGCCCAGAGAGATTCCTCAGGCGAAGGACATGACAGCTGGTCTTTGGAACCAACAGGATCTGCTATTGTCATGATTTCATAATTGCTCCAACTTAATACCTAACCTTCACCTCTTGATATTATTATTCTCTAATATTTAGTTTGTTTTCATTTAAAGACTTGTTGATCTTTTACGCAAGTATTTCTGTCACTGTGTGTTAAAGGCCATGACAATATGCAGTCCATTATGCACCTTCTCATTGTATTATGGAACTTTCATCAAAGAAAGGTAGGGATGGAAGTAAGGCAGATTCCTGCAAGGGCCAACATTAACAATAGCCCACATTTATGGAGTGTTTCCTTTGGTCGTTGGCACTTTTCTAAGTCTTTGCATGCACTACCATAGGTATCACTTACAACAACTCTGTTGGGTAGGTACTACTATTATTCTCATCTTCCAAATGGGGAATTAATATGCCACTTACCAAAAGTTCCAGAGCTACCAACATGGAGCTGGAATTAAAGCTTAGGCACTGCCACGGGAAGCCCTACCCCCAGTTTCTATGTGGTGATTCAGTTTATTAGGGCAGCAGGGCTGTGGCCACAGGATATATGATACGAGGAGTGAGCAAATCTTGGTTCCACTACTTTTCAGCCATATGGGTGATGGACCTCTTTGAACCTCAGATCCTTAAGTATAAAATTTGAAAGCCTATTGTTGATTAACAATAATATTTCAAAAAGCGCAAACACATGGTAGGTCCCCATGTGTGGTAGCCATCATTACTCTAATATTGATTTCTCTGACATGTTGTCCTAAGAAATGCAAAAAAGGATTCTCTCAACATATGACTCTTATTTTGGGAAACAGGAAAGAAGATGCCTTTAGTTCTTACATGAAACAAATACAATTTTGCGATATCAATTTTGAAATGGAGACTAAGGAATTTGCAATAGCACATACTATATTGAGTCTTCAAATATGTGGTCCCCAGCTGTTGGTATTAAGAGCTTGGAGGTTTCAAAAAACATTCAACTTTCCAGAAAAGGCCTTGGTCTGGGTGACAAGAGACTAAGGGAATATCACATTGGTGTGACTTTGGAGGCAGTCACTTAGCTTTGCTGAGCCTTATTTCTCCATGTATAAGAAGACAGGGGATGGAGTGGAATTGTAAGAATTTCTAAACTAAGTTTTCTTACTGATAGCTGGATTCCACTAAAGACCAAAAAGGGAAATGGCTCTTGATGTCTTTGGAATTAAATGTGTACAACAGAAGAACTTCTCTAGTGAGTCGGCCTCCCCTTGAGCCCTTTCTTTACCTCACTTGATGCTAATTTACATAAAATTCAGTTCTTTCATCCAGAGATTAAACTCTCCAATGCTAAGTGAACAGTTTTATAATATCTTTATGCAGTCAAAACTACATTGTGAAAACCTTCCCAATAAGAACAATCAAAAGGTAGTGTAGGTCAAATTCACTGAATGGCATATTTCAGATTTATGCATTGCATTACATGAAAATTTTGCTTCAAAAGAAGAAAAAGGAAACAATAAACAAAAATTGAAGTTTGATTAGTGATATGTAGATGGAAAAGTTTAGGAGTGAAGTACATTGATTCTACACCTTTCTTTGAAATGCATAAAACATATCAATTGATGGATGGAGAAAGGGATAGATAAATGGATCGACATGAGATAAAACAAATATAGTAAAATGTTAACTATAGGATTCAGGTGGTACGTATATGAATATTCATTGTAGAACTCTCATGATTTTTTCTGTAACTTTGCAAATACTCACAATAAGATGCTTAAGGAGAGGCATTGTTTTTTTCTAGTCATAAAGACATAAACTCTGGGGCCAGCCTACAGTACTAACTAAGGGTTTAAATCTTAGACAAATTTACCTAACTTTTGTATGATCAGTTGCCTCACCTAAAAAAAAAAAATGAGGGTAGTAACCATATCAGACACACAATGATATTGTGAGAATCAAATAAGTTAGTATTTGTAAAGTTCTTAACATGTAGTGCGATAAAAAAGTTTGTTAAATGAAATTTAAAAAATCAACTCATATACAGGGTCATTAGTGGGAAAACAGATTGCACTGACTTTTCTTGGACATCAACCCTGAGAATGGAGAATTTTATTAAAACCAGATGACAGGCCTGTATACCCTGAAGTATTAATCATTTTCTCTCTAATCCAGGCATATTTCATCTCCTGCTAAGAGGCAACAGAATCATCAGGATTAATCAATACAATTTAATTTCTATTTTTATTTTCTTAAAAAAGTTTAGCTTGCTTAAGGCATGTTCCCTAACCCCATGCTTAGAGTATACATAATATCTGGATATCAAAATATCTGGATATCAATATAAATCATGCACTGTTTATTGGATTATAAATTAGTGCAGCCACTATGGAAAACAGTAATGAGGGTTTGCAAAAATTAAAAATAGAACTACTATATGATCCAAGCAATTCCATTTCTGGGTATTTATCCAAAGAAAACAAAACACTAATTCAAAATGATATATGCACCTGTATGTGAATTCCAGCATTATTTACCATAGACAAGATATGGAAGCAACCTAAGTGTCTATTGATAGATGACTGGATGAAGAAGATGTGGTACAGATATACAAGGAAATATTACTGGGCCATAAAATAGGATGAAACATTACCATTTGTGAAGACATGGATGAACCTAGAGGGCACTATGCAAAATAAAATAAGTCAGCCAGAAAAAAACCAGTAACTACCTGGTCACATAAAACAATCTAGTGCATCAATGATTTTTTAAAAAAGGGCAGTATACGTTCTCCAACAAAGATAAGAGAATCTGTAAATTAATTCATAAAAGGTTCTACACTTTGAAGTCAGTGAAAAAGCTTGTGTATCATGAGTGGGGCCTTTTTAGTCTTTTAAAGAGCTAGGCTTGTGGATAGAAAACAGCAATTTGAGTAACACACAAAACATACTGAAACGAAAGTTCTTACAAGCAATAGATTAGTAAAAACAGGTGGTCTTTATTCATTCCACAAATACTATTCAGCACTTACTATGTACAGGCTCTGGTCTAGGTGCTGGGGATTCAGCAGTGGATAAGATAGACATCCCTGCCAAAGTGGAGCTCACATGCTAGACAGCAAATAGATAGGAAATAAATGTGTGTGTGTGTGTGTGTGTGTGTGTGTGTGTTTGTACATGGTGTTAAATACTAAATAAAATGAGCATGAGAGAGGCAAGAAGTGAGGAACTTTGCCATTTTACATAAGATTAAGATTACCTCTTATAGAGAAGATAACAGTTGAAAAAGGACTTGAAGGAGGGAGGGCACAGGCACCTGGTTATCTGGGAAGTACAAGTGGGAGAGGAGTGCAGAGTTCCAGGTGGAAGGCTGTGTTGTTTGCCCAGTGTGACACGAATACACTGGACACTGGGAGAAAGTGCTAGAGATGAGTCACAGATGACCAAGCCATAGAGCCTTGTGGCCATTGTGAGGATTTTGGCTTTTGCTCTGAGTGAAATGGAAGTGATTTGAAGGATCTGGGCAGAAGCATGACATCGTTATTTCATTTGACAAGATCATTTTGGCTGTTGTGTTGAGAACAGTCTTTTGATTTTACTGGTGGTTATAGAGCAAAGGACAGGGGTGGAAGAATGATAGAGGGGTTTTAAAATATGTTCATAAATACTTTATTCTCTTCCCATCAAGAGGTGAGATGGTCTCTTCTCCTTGAATCTGGTGGGCTTGTTTTTGACCTATAAAGTAGGGTGGAAATAAAGCTACCCTCTGAGGTTAGGTTACAGAAGACCATGAAACTTCTATTTCATTTACTAGAAAACTCTCCTTGAGTCCTCCCTGATGGAGAGGGCTCATGTAGCAACTAAGTCTACAGTCCTGGCTTGTCCTGTTCTTGAGCCATCCCAGCCTGGATGCCAGGCATGGGAGTGAGAAAGTCATCTTGGAGGTGGACCCTCCTGACCCAGCTGTGCCAGGCCCAGCCAACTGAGTCATCCTAGCTGAGGCCCCAGGTATCATGGGACAGGGAAGAGCAGTCCCCACGATGTCTCTTTCTGAATTTCTGACCAGCAGAATCCATGAGCATATTAAAATGGTTGTTGTTCAGTGCCACTGTGTGTTGGGATGGTTTGTTGTGCAGCACTAGATAAGTGGGACAAAGGGAGAAGAGATGAGGTTTCTGCAACAGTCCAGGTGAGAGATCATGGTAGTGAGACCAGAGTGGCTGCTGTGGGGAAGGTGAGTAGCAGTCAGATTCTGGAAACACTGTGAAGGTAGGATCATGAATTTTCTGACTGGCTGAATGTAGAATTAAAGAGAAAAGTCATGAATGATGCCCAAGTTTTTCATTTGAGTCACTGGAAGGATAGAGTTGTCATTTATTGAGATGGGAAAAACAGTAAGGGGATAAAGTTTGGGAACAGAGAGAGAGTATCAGGAGCTCAGTTTTGGACATGTGAAGTTGGAGATGGCTTTTGATTATCCAAGTAGAAGGAAAGTAGGCAGTTGAGAATGACTATATATATATGGAATATATGGAGAGAGAGAGAGAGAGAGAGAGAGAGAGAGATGAGATAATATCAGATGATCATGGTAGCAGTTAGAAGAGGAAAAAAGTACAAGGACTAAATGACTAAGCCTTGGATCACTCCATTGTTTAAGACTCAAGGAGATGAGCGGAACCAGGAATCAAAACTGCGAAGGAACAGATAGTGATATAGAAGTCTCATATTCTGGAATCCAAGAGAAGAAAGTGCTTTAATGAGGAAGGAGTGATTACTTGTGTCAAATGCTGCTGACAGGTCAAGTAAAATGAGAACTGAGAAGCCATCATTGGATGAGAGAAGCTGAGGGTTTAAGACTATCGTTTATTGAGCACCTGTTATATGCCACGCATTGTACTTACACTATTATAATAGCAGAGAAAGAGATGGCTGCAGGTTAATCTTACTAGATAACAGCTATAATTTATTGTATATCTACCATATATCTTATAACTATTAGGAACCTTACATATGCTATCGCATTTCATATTATCTACTGCCTTATTAGATATAGATCAGAGACATGAAGTTACCTGCCCAATGTGACACAACTAGTAAGGGGCAGAGCTGGGTCTCAAACCCAGTTCTATCTGAATTCAAAGTAAGTGGTCTTCTTAATATCATTCTTCCTCAAGTGGTTCCCTGGGAAATCCTGGGGGGTTCTGGAGTGTAAAAAAATCACCAGGAAAGAAATATCTTTCTGGGAGCACATTCTTACTCAAGATTTTAAGGGAGGACATAAAAGTAACTTTATAGTAAAAAAAATGTATTATAGAGTAAAATGCAAAATTTTAATATAAATTTTAAAATAAATGAATAATATATCACATGTGTGCTTATTGCTTGAGTCACTTTGGGTTTTGTGTGTTTTTTCTCTTTGGTGAATCAATTCATGAATACCTTACATCTCCTCCGGAGAGGTTGATTTGCTGGTTTTTCTAGTTAGGTTGTGAGAGTAGATGTAGCCTAATTAATAAAGGCATTCCACAGCTGAGGTTCTTAACCTGGGGATCTGAGAAAGTCAAGGAATATATTAACTCTCTACATGGGAAGTTTTATGATTATGAACACATTTATTTTTCTATAAAAAGCATCTATCATCTTCTCAAAGGATCCTAAACTTCCAAATGGTTAAGCCCCACATGGCAGAGAGAGAACAGTCAGGCATAACTTGTAGTTAACAGAATAATTATGATTTGCACATAGCCTTTTTCTTGGGCAACTTTGAAGGCCCAGTTATACCAGTCTACAGAACAATAATGGTGATAGAGCTTTATGATGCATTGTCTAACAAAAAGCTTGTGGGTCTCTTCCTATGAAGTCTGAGAGATGAAGTTTGACTAATACAACACTGTCAGTTCTATGACATTCTGATGAACACTTTGGCACCTAATATTTAAAATCAGGGCTAGTCAGGGAAATCTAGTAGATGTGGTCAGTTGTAATGGTTCCTCAATCTTGCACATTCTGGGATGAAGTGTTAATATAACAACTCAGGAAAATGAACATATGTTATTATATCTTCTAGTGTTTTTAAAAATATGAAGTAAATCTAAACTGAGACACATTCCCTGAACCGTTCTTCTTAAATGTGTACGAGAAAATAGCACTCTATTTATGACCTCTTATTTTTCTCACCCTATTTACCTATAGTTAGTTTAGAGATTACAGATTTGTGACTGATAGCAATATTTCTTTGAAATCTACACTATTCGAATTTTTAAAGTTTAGATGCCTAATTAGGGGATTCTCTCTTTCTGGAACCACCTCATTTGGAATTCCAACTTCTTTTGAAAGTCCTAAAATCTATCAACACAGAACCTGTTCTCCTTCATGGTGACAAAGAGCTTTGTTAGGTTTACCCATTCTTACTACTTCCTATTGTTTCATGCCAGGCCCTGCTACCCTTCCAGGTATTTGCAATCTCAGTCTCTGCTGTAATCAAATGATCGTCCATGTGACGAAACTATTGAGTGGAGTAGGATTCACGTGGTGCTGTGATGGATAAAATAGATTGTGGAGAACAATTTAGTATACTTCTCTGAGTTATGCTTATAGTGCCCCCCGCCCCTGCCCCAAATGTTTAATCTAAACTGTGAATTGCTTGGCCACTGTCTTGGTTTCTAATAGAATGGCAACAGCTCCTTCTCACATTAATTTACAGGTTGGTATACTTTAGAATTCTATTAAACCTGTTCAGGCCAATTGAGACAAAGGTGACAATATTTAGTAAACATATTAAATTCAGTGTATTTAAAAATAAATGTAGTAGATTCCATGCAAGTATTTAGGTTAACATCAATCCACCTCTAACAGTGTTTCCAAGAAAGGTTTTTAAGAAACTTCAGCAAATAGATACATTTAATTTTTAATTGGAAGATATTAAATATACTTAAAAGCATGTATTCTTTTAACTAAGAACATACTTGCACCTGGATATACACTCTCCGAGCCAGCTCTTTCTTCGTATGTAATACAATAAATTACAGGCTGCTGCAGGGTGAATGATCACATTTCAGATTTGGCAGCATTCAAATGATTGTGTGTTTACATTGATGATATTTGAGTTCATTGTATTTGGCTAAACCAGCCAGACACTCGTCTTAAGCATACAATCCTTTTGCCAAAACACAAAACAAATTGAAAGCAAATAGATGGCCACAACTAACTCTTCCATAAAAATCTAAATGCTAGCACTAAAAATGGGAATGATGAAATTGCAGAATAAATTTTCTAGACATTAAAAAAATAGAATATCTATGTGTTCACTTATTTATTGTTGCTTAACGAACCACTGCCACATTTAAACAACAATCATTTGTTTGCTTAAGAATCTGTAATACGGGCAGGACTCAACAGGGATAACTTATCTATATACTCCATGAAGTATCAATTGGGGTCCATAGATCCCAGGCTGGAGGATCCATTTCTAAGATAGCTCACTCATATTACAAGTTGGTGCTGCATTTCAGATAGGAGCACAGCAAGGATACTTGGTTTCTCTCTACTTGAGCTTCTCCTCCAGACTACTTGGGCTTCCTTCTAAGTATGGTGGCTGGGTTCTAAGAGTGACTGTTCTAGGAGGACTGGGTTCAAGCTACAAGGATTTTTTTTAACTTTAGTTTCAGAAGTACCAGAGAGTGCCTTCTGTCACATTCTACAGGCCAAGTAAGTCATTACGTACAACCCAGATTAAAGGGGAGTAGAATAGATTTCATCACTCAATGGAAGATATATCAAAGAATTTGCAACTATATTTTATCTAGTGCAGTGCATATCTAAGATACCACTATTACAAGGAAATGCTCTGCTAAGTGAACTGCCTATTCAGGGTGACCATGAACTATTGAAGAAAGCTTCTGAAAGGCAGATTATCTGTAGAGCTCCATCTGGGGCTCAGTATAAGTCCATATGACTCAGGGTTACATGGACTTGGTTTTCTTTAACTCAGAGTTGTTTAAAGTAAAGAATGGCGGTGGCCAGTACACCAATGCAGTGTGTCTGTGAATGAACGATGTTGCAGTGAAGGCTTTGGTATGTAAGTTTGGTGTCATTTGCAATAATAAAGTCAAATTTTCGTTAACAACAATAAAGCAAGCAAGCAAAAATAATTCATGATACCTTTAACCCACACTGACTCTGCCCTTTAAGACTGAGTTAGGTTTGCCCCTTCTATGTGGAAATAGGTATGGATCTCATTTCCACTAACATTTTGTGTTTAGAGAGGCAGCATGGGCTAAGAAATACAAACTTGGGTTTTAGAATTGGGAAACCCAGGTTCCAAAGCTGGTTTTCATGCTTCTGAGCTGTTGACTTTGGTTAACTTACCAAAGCTTTGTTTCCTCACCTCTAAAATGGGTCTGATAGTAATAATATCTACCTTGTAGGAATGTGTGAGATGATGAATGCAAAGCAGTTAGAATGTGTGGCACTTAGAAAGAATGCAATATATGTTAGAGATTATGTAATACATAATTATTATTTTCTTGGTTACTTCCCAAGGTTTTTAACTATAGGCCAATGTGTTAGGAGTTAGAGCATTATATTCTTGGATATTTGTGGTCACAATGAAAGTATAATCCCCTTTCTTTCTCCTTCTTCTTCTTCTTCTTCTTCTTCTTCTTCTTCTTCTTCTTCTTCTTCTTCTTCTTCTTCTTCTTTTTAATGTGTTATTGGTATCTTATTCAACTGATTCAACTGGAATTTTCAGTTCTTAAAATAAAGGTTTTTAGGCCTATTTTAGTGGGAAGTGGATAATACCATGGAGTCCTGGTACCAAAAAGAAGCAAGGCTAAGGTGGATGGTCTAGAGTTTATATTCTAGTTTTCTTATAGCTGGGTGATCTTGGGGAAGTTATGTTCTCAGAGCCTCAATTTCCTCATCTATACAGCCATGGATAATAGTATTCATTTAATAGTATTTTTATGACAATGAAATGAGGCTAAAGGACCTGGCATGAAGCAACTACCAACAATGCTATTTATTAACCTTAATATTATTATTGAACTGATCAAAATAACTAGATTATTCTAACTTTGAACTTAATTTCATACTTTATAGACACAACCTGAGAAAATCAACTTTCCCCCCCCCATCTTCTGATGGAAGCTGATTCTAGTTTATTCCTTTCCTTCACTTCCTCATTTCCCTTCCCTTCTTTTTCCTTTCTTTCCTTTTTAAAAATATTTTTAATTTCCATTTCTACTTCCTTCACATATTTTGCCTATTATTTTCTCTTTGGTTTTTGAGTGTTTTCTGTGTTGGTTTCTAAAAGTTTTATATATATATATTGCATTTCTGTTATATGAACTCCAAATATTTCCTGGTCTGTAATTTTCCCTTTGAGTATTGTATGGTATTATTTTTGTTTGTTTTGTTTTGCCATGAAGAAAGAAATGTTTGATTTTTTTGTAGTCAAATTTTTTACTTCTTCTTTTATGGATTCTGGGTATTATATTACAGTTATAAAGACTTTTCCCATGAATATATTATTTTAAAATTTATATTTATGTATTCATTTGAACAATTAAAAATAATATTTATCTGTTCATGTGCTAGTTCATACCTTTTTGAATTCTTATGCTGCGTAACATGGTTTATTAATTGGCAGGGCTAGTCACCCCTCATTGTTACTCTTTTTCATAATTCTTCTGGTTATTCTTGTTAATTTTTCTGCATTAATTTTAACATCATTTGTCTGGTTCATACAAATTATATTGTTTTATTTACTGGACTCATATGTCTTTATAGATTAATTTAGCTGAATTAACATATTTTTCATCTTGAGTCTTTCCATCCATGAGTATTGTATGTCTTTTCACTTATTCCAGTTTCTTTCATGTCCCTCAGTAGCATTTTAACACTTTTCAAGTTGATTTTAACTTTATTTCTAGCATCTGTTCCCAGATACTTCATGTTTCTGATGCTATTGTAAATGGGTTTTTTTTTTTTCAATTACACATCCCAATTGATTTTTCATCATTCTTTATGTCTTTTGCCATACAGAGTTTTAGATTTTTTTTAAGTATATAAAACAGTACTATATTAAATAAGAGTGGCGAAACTGGGCATCCCTGTCTTGTTCCCGTTCTTAAGGGGAATGCTTTTAGTTTTTGCCCATTGAGAATGATGATGGCAGTAGGTTTTTCATATATAGTTTTTATTATGTTGAAATATGGACCCTCTATTCCCCCACTGCTGAGTGTTTTTATCAGAAATGGGTGCTGGATTTTGTCGAATGCTTTTTCAGCATCTATTGATATGATCATATGGTTTTTATCTTTCATTTTGTTTGTGTATCACATTTATTGATTTGTGAATATTGTAGGGTACAGACTGACAACCCTCAGAAGAGGGGGTGGGGAGTGAGGGAAGAGATAAACCACAGAACTTATATGCATGTACGCATAACTAATGGATATGGACAACAATGCTGGGGATGGGGCAGGGGGATGGGGAGGAGGGTGTTAGTGGGGGAAAAAGGAGAAACATCTGTAACAAAAACAAATTAATAAATAATAATAATAATAATAATTTTATAAAAGTATATAATGTTCTAAAAAACATGTTCTAAAAATCACCAGTGATAAAACCCACTGAGAGAGCCACATCTGATCATGCCAGTTCTCTTCTCAAATCTTCATCACTTATGAATATATATTATGGCAGACACTCTGGCTGCCACATCTAGATTGTCTTGCACTCTGATAACTTCTTACTGAAAGTATCTGTAGATCAATTTGAGTGCTTTCCCTAGTCATATGTAAGCAGGATTAAAGTGCTATATGGTTAATGTTTCTGGGAGCATCCCTCAACTGGAGATGGACAGGAGTTGGTTGATATATACCTCTTTTACTTATACCTTAGTTGGGACAACTTTAAGGTATGTTCTATATCATCATCCAGATGTCCCAAAAGTCTGAATCCCAATTTCCCACAGTGTTAATCTATTTATAAATGCAATGAATTCCTTCTCTTATGTGTCTCACTTCACTATTCCCCTAATTCCTGGGTTCAACTTCCATATACATTTTTTTTGCACTTGAATCCTTATCTCTGGGTCTGTTTCTTGGGGAATGTAAAATAAGACAAAAGTATTTTAGTATTTTCCCACCTACTCCTACAGTCTCATTGCCTTTTTCTCTTCATTCAGCAGCCTAAACTTAGTCTCATTAACCAAACTTCTAATTCCCAAACATGTCATGTTCTAATGTTTTGCATCTATCTAAGATCTTTCCCCTCTGTTAGAATGCCTTTCCATGATTGTGTGCCTGGCTATTCCACTTTCAAGACATTGTCAAATGTCATTCTGTCTAGAGTAACTCTTTGCCTTCCTAGCCCAGGTCAGATGCCCCCTCCTCTATGCTGCCAAGCATGATCCATATAGCTCTGTTATGGTGGACTGACTGTTCTCCAAAATGGTCACAATAATCTCACCATTCTCTCACAACCTTCTGCAATGTAACTTTGCAGATCCTCCCATTAAGATGGAGAGTTTATTTCCCCTACCCTTGCCTCTGGGCTGGCCTTGTTGACTGGCCTTGATGACAGAATGTGGCAGAAGTTAGCCTTAACCTTAGGAAGACTTTCAGTTTCCATTTTTACTTTCTTGGAAGACAGCCTTTATGGGAGGAAGCTTAGGTTACTCTGCAGATAATGAGATACCACGTGGAGAGGGTGTCCTTGTGAAAGAGACACAGGTTACCTTGGACAATAGCCAACACTAAGGTCTTAGATATGTGAGTGGGTCCTTTTTGGATACACATCAAACACCATGTGGAGCACAGACAAGCCCTGCCCCAATCCTGGCCCACAGAAATCATGAACAATACACTAGCTGTTTTAAGCTATTGAGTTTTGCAGAGGTTGTTATACAGCAGTAGATAAACACAGTGTCTATTATAGAACTTACCATTAAAAATTGTAATAACTTGTTTACTTGTCAGTCTTTCATACTTGTGAACTATCTATAAATGGGGACAGAACATATCATCTCAATAGCTGCAGCACCTGACATACAGGAAGGCTTTACAAGGATGATCCCATAAAAATTGGGGGTTCAGCAGGGAGATCACAGAGAAAACTTGTCACATTGGGGATTTTTTTTTTTTTTGAGAAAATAAGAACCAAAAAACAAAAGATCTAGAGAACAATTGTGGAAGACGAGAGTGAGA
The DNA here is from genome assembly GCA_030848825.1 of Tadarida brasiliensis. Taxonomy (NCBI): domain Eukaryota; kingdom Metazoa; phylum Chordata; class Mammalia; order Chiroptera; family Molossidae; genus Tadarida; species Tadarida brasiliensis. Next base: position 34,484,717 of record CM061261.1, on the reverse strand, counting down.
TGAAAATTCAGAGTAATTGAAAGGGATCTCCAAAGCTTTTAGTTCATGAATTATCCTAATAATTGGTGGGATTCTTGACCTTTATTTTGATTAGTGTGCAGCCTAGATGAGCTCCACAGACACTAGTATTAACTGGGGCCTGTCAGGCAGTTACTGCTGTGTGTAACTAAACTATCAGTCATGGCTCTCACTCCCCAGAAGTTTATGCCATAACAGAAAAGTAGATGTACCAGGACATTGTAGATCTCAAGAGGATATAAAGGTGTATACAACAGGAAGGTCAGCTTCAGAGGTTATAAGCTTTCTCCTAATAGGTAAATTATAAACTTTTTAATATATCATTATATGCTCCAAGGACAATAGGTTCTTAATATATATTGGTGCATGAATGAAAGAACAATAGAATGAACAGCTACCTCTTAGGGCTCACTGTAGGACACTTTATCATATTACAAGATTCAGGATCAAGAACTCACTGAATGATAATAATTCTAACCTCAGGACATTTTTGTTTGCTAGGAAAAGAATTGATGAGGGAAAATTTCAACAGTTCTCTTTCATCTCATAAGATCAATTTAATAGAAGAAAATGCAGACTTCATCCTATGAAAAGACACCTCTGGGGAAATGGAGTATTAAGAGCACTAAAATCACAAAAACAGGCAATAGAGTCAAGTTCTAAAAAAGGTCCAGAAAGGAACTCTAGAAGGTTTCCAGAATGGAAAGAATCTGGTTCTTGTGCCCATCTCAAGCGTGGGGAAGTGAGCCTGGACTCCAGTGCTAGGGTGTGTAAGCGAGGATACATTGGAACAGAAAGCGGGGGTTCCCGAGACTGCCTAAGAGTGATTTTCAAATTGTTTTCTTCTTTTAAATTTTATTTCAGAGAACTCTGTGTTAACAGAATCTTACAGGGTCCCCCAATATATACCAGAGACAAATGTATTGGCATGTGGTTGCAAAAAAAGCAGGAAGAGAAGAGTGAGGGGATCTTCAGAGGAGGAGGTAGGACCTCAGATGCTGCTTCATAGGACACTAGGCCGGGCAGGACAGACTTGGAAGACTACTGGCCCAGGATATGTTAGCCTTTACTGATTGCTTGTCAACCATCAAGATTTTGGTCAAGACCCAGTTTGCTAAGGGCCCTAAGGCAAAATGTACTAAAACTAGTAACTGAAGATCACGATAGTGAAGAAAATTTCATCCACGTCATGGCAGGGAAAGCAGGCCCTTGTCTGCCCTACTACACTAAGATCTCTACGGGTTTATTCTTTTTGGAAAACATTTTTAAAGCAAGAATCAAGGATGTCAGTGGTTTCCAATTCCAACTCGGTGACAACTAAACTTTTCTGAGCTGGCAGGTTCTGGATGGCCCTTCAGAAAGAGGTGTCGGAAAAGCTAACAGCAGCACCGATACTTCCTGATGTTCTCAGGGAAGCCTCAAAGTCCAAGGCCATCTACAGTCCTGTAGGAGCCCTTAATAATGAATCTTTAGGATCTTGGGTTTTGTCCTAACTTAGGAAGTTTCTAACTTGAGACACTAGAAGGTGGTTATAAAACCAAGATAAGTAAAGAGAGAGAAGAATGGCCTTGAGGGCATCCTTGCCCAGATGAGAGCCCTCAGGATCAGAATGGTTCAGAAGGTGAGCAGGCAAGTGTCCAACGTCACAGGTATCTCAGGGACAAAGAGAATCTTGGGTGATAGCAGTCTGAATCGAAATACAAATGGCGGGAGCTGAGTGTTTTCTCTTTACTTCACACTCGGTCTCAGACACTCAGCTGGGAGAGGCCAGGCCTGAGATTTTCAGTAGACACTTCTAAGGCTAGGAGAATGCCTTTTGTTAAGAGGGAATCACAGCATATTCACATGCAGCATGCTCCAGAGTCTCCTGCCCCACTGCCCCTTCACCTCTTCCAACTGGACGCGCAGATTTAATGTACTGAGTGGTGGACTGGCTCCCAGCGAGCCCAACCTGTCCTGTGATCTTACAACAGTCTGACCTTTCCCCTGGGCGGGTGCTGGTTCTCTGGGGATGGATGAGTGATGGAGGACTGTACAGGTTCCCTGCCCAGCCTCTCATTTCCCAACAGTGAAGCTACCTGTTTGGCTATGCTAACTTGCATCTGAAGCAGGTGAGCTCATCCCTGCTACTCAGAGCAATGCACCAGGGCATCATGTGGGAAGTGGGAACTGCCTTTCACAAGCACCTCACAGAGCCCCGCTCCCTTTGTGAATAAGCCGATGATATTTCTTCAGTTTCTCCTCCTCCTCCTCAGCCTTGCCCCATCAAACTTTCTGTCACAGCAGGAGCCGAAAAAAGTATCAAATAGGAAAACAATTAAAAGTCTGTGTGGTTCCCCTGTGCAGCATATAACAATAAGCCACACTTTGGGAAGTGTCTGGGAAAGGAATGCTGTGATGTCAAGTTTCAAAGAAACACTCTGGCCCCAAATCAAATTGTAAGCTGTGACACGCCTCACTAAACACCACAAATAATTCATCTTTCACCCGGAGAGGCATTTCTCCTGTATGGGGGAAAATGCCATCCATACCACATAATCTCAGTGACTTTCAGTTTATTTCCACTTCCTCTTCTTCTTATGAAGTATGATGAATGTAGCCTGTCATGATTTCTTGATGGACTGAACTTTAGCTGAAAAGTTTGAGCCTTCACAAGTCTGCCCCCGAAATGCTTGAGAGAAAATAAAAGTCTAGTAGGTATGTTTGTATTTTCAAGGTTTATTTTCTTGGGACTATGTATGTCCTCTCTTGTATAGAGAAGAAATTCTCTCTTCAACCCACACCCTAAGCTGTTTGGTAGCCAAGCATATGAAATCAGCTGAAGTGAAGAGTCAAAACACATAACACTTCATAAGAAGGACTTTCAGTTAGGACAGCTTCAGACAGCTTAACAAAGAAATATTGAAATGTTCTGGTCATTCAGTCAGAGAGGGATCACCTCTTACCTGGGCTTCTCTCACGGTCCCGTTCTTTCTGCAGTCTCCATTCTGCGAGCTGTCATTCTGTCTCCTGTGACTGTGGAGATGCCCATTGCAAACAGCACTGCCTCCAGAATTGGCCATTGGTGTGAAATGATGGAACCCAGCAGGTTTCCCCCCGGTGGTTCTTGGCAAGCTTCAGTTTCGAAGTTGGTGAGGGGATGGCATGAAGGTCTTTGGGCTGAGCTTTTGGAGGAATCCTACCGATCAGGCTTTTCCAGAAGAAGAGCAACCGTATCTTTTGGGCAGATCTTTGAAACTGAAAGCAAACTGTTACCTTTCCACTCCTCAACTCAGAATGTGGCTTCCGTGGTAACAAACTAGCTCCTGAAACTACAGAGGAGACTGCCCACGTTGGCTCCTCTTGTGGACTGAGGAAATCAGGAGACTGCAAAACCCAGTGGCAAACTGTGAGGGGGCGGGCTGGGAGGAGGAAGTCTTTTAAAGACACACACACACACACACACACACACACACACACAGCACACTCAGATGGATTTTCTATGTGCATACAATCAGTTCTGAATTCACGTCTATCTCCCACCTTCCTCTCCTGCATCTAATTACATTTTTGGTTGTAAATCTAGCTCAAAGTAAACATTTTTTTCTTTTTTCTTTTTTTTTTCTTTGCTGTAAAATAACATTCAGAAGTGATTGCCAGGAGCTGGAGGAAGGAGAAAATAGGAAGTTACTATTTAATGAGCACATAGTTTTAGTTAGAGAAGACAGACAAAGTTTTGGCAATAGATGGTGGTGATGTTTGCACCACAATGTGAATATACTTAATTCCACAGAACTGCACACTTTAAAATAATTAAAATGATAAATTTTATGTGATGCATATTTTACCATAATACAAAAATAGCAACAACAAAAAATATTCAGGACCCACCTAATGTTAAACCCACCTAATGTTTAACCTAATGTTAAAGCCAATGACATAATGACAAGTACTAACTCATCAAGACTTCCTGTAAGTCAGAAGTCTGGGAGACAGAAGAGCTGGTTTCTTATCATGGCTAATTTACCTTTACCAACCGTGTTACCTCGGAGAACCATTCTCTTTCTTTATGCCTCATTTTCTCTACCTATAAAATGAGATAAAACATTTTTGTGGGCTAATGCCTGATGGGGTGGTAGGAAAATAAAACACTGGCTTGGCTTTGTTACTGACACTGGTGTTGGAAGGCAGATAGTGTCTGCAGTGCCCCAGTCCCAAAACTTCTGGTTTACTTATTAACTCTTAATTCTAATGCACCAGTCCCTGGGGTTCTGTTTTCTTCTATCACTGTCAAATGACATTGTAGTGATATGGTTTGCTGGACAGTGTTAATCATTTAAACTTTAAAGCCTGTTGGGTCCTCCCAAGTCCACTTACATTGTTCTCTTGAATCAAGGCTTCTCCTTCTCCTTCTCCATCTCCTTTCTTCTTCTTCTTCTTTTAAGATTTTTAAATTTACTTATCAGAGAGAGAGAGGAAAGGAGAGGGAGAGGGAGAGAGAGCAACACATAAATCGATGCCTCCTTCAAACCCCCTGCCACTGATCGAGCCTGCAACCAGGGTATGTGGCGTGGTGTGGAATTGAACCAGCTATCTTTTGGTACACGGATGAGGATCAACCAACCGAGCCACACCAGCCAGGGCCTAAATCAAGGCTTCTTTAACATCAAGCACTTAGAAAAGAAACCCATTTTTGGGTCAACGAACAAAAACAAAGATGAAACAAAAACAAAAAGACAGAAATAGGCCCTGTTGTCAAAGCCTGATTTCCTGGCTCTCAGGTTACACAGGGTTTGTTTCCCCTCCAGAAAGAGGTGGCTGACAGAGGACGTGGTGATCATGCTTTTCCTAAACGTGATTTGCTTGTGAGGGTTGCCATTTTTCCCATCCCCTGGAGAGCTGAAGGAATAAGAACTTGGAACAAATAATGGGATGGAGTTAATACCAAGTGAATACCCTTTGTGTCTCCAGCTCAGAATTGTTATTGCATCTCTCCTAACCGTTGTCATCAGAGCAGAACTAGCTTTTTACTAGTCTCTCTCTTCCATGGCCTTTACACTGGGAGTTGGGAGCTAAACCTGTATTGTTGGCTTATTTTCTTCTAGACTTATGCAAAAGAGAGATGGAAGGGTAGGAGAGAGTGCTGATAACCTTTGGCCTGGCAGTTTCAGCTTACTTAGAAAGACACATTGAAGACATTGTAATTTTAACTGAGCTGTACTAACCTGTAGAAAGTTTTTTTTAAATAAGGATTTTGAGATAAAACTAAATTCTGAACATTAGATATTTCCTCTATTTCTCCTCTTTCTCTTTCCTGTCTTGAATTTTCCCTTTTCTCCTACTTTCCCTCTTCCTCCTCTTTTCCTTCTTGTTTTTCTTTATTTTACTTTTACAAGGGGACAAAAAATATACATAGAAAAAACATCTCAAAACAGAGCTAAAATCTACTTTACTTTTTCCCTCCTAATCCCAATTTGCCAAGGTTAGATAATCACATTTAGATCTTTAGGGAATGTCTACCACATATTCTCACTCTTGAAACTTTACTACTTGCCATATTGGAATATGTGAATTTCTGTGTACACAAGATCAACTGAACATTCCAACAATTTAGCATCAGATACTGAGGTTATGCATAATCAGTAGTGGTTCATTCATATCATCTCCACTGAAAATAAATGTGGAGTTCTGTTTGAGTGAGTGGTAGCTTTGAGTGTAAGACTATTGATTGCTTATAGTCTGAATGTTTGTCCCTCCTCAAAATTCATATGTTGAAATGCTAACTCCCAAGGGGATAGTATTAGGAGGTAGGGTTGTTGCATGGTAATTAGGTCATGAAGGTGGAGCCTCATGATGGCATTAATGCTCTTTTTAAAAAAATATGTTTTTATTGACTTTTTAGAGAGAGAGATAGAAACATCGATGTATATCGATTAACTACCTCCTACATGCCCCCCTACTGGGGACTGAACCCACAACCCCGGCTTATGCCCTGACTGGGAATTGCTCCAGGAGCTCTCAGACCATGGGACTATGCTCAATTCACTGAGTCACACTGGCCGGATGGCATTAGTGCTCTTACAGAAAGATGTTCAAGCCCAGCTGGTATGGCTCACCAAGAGGTCGCCAGTTCAATTCCCAGTCAGGGCACATGCCCAGGTTGTGGGCCCAATCCTCAGTGGGGAGTGTGCAGGAGGTGGCCAATTGATGTTCTCTCTCATTGATGTTTCTATCTCTCTCTCCCTCTCCCTTCTTTTCTCTCTAGAATCAATAAAGAAAAAAATAAAACAATAAAAGAAAGCTGTCCAAGAAGCTCCCTTGCCCCTTCAGTCATGTGAGATTACAGCAAAAAGATGCCCTTCTAGGAAGGAGGTCCTCACCAGACACTAAATCTTCTGGTGCCTTGAATTTGGACTTCTTAGTCTTCAGAACTGTGAGGAATAAATTCTGTTACTTATGAGCTATCCAGTTTATGGTATTGTTTTAGCAACAAGAATGGTTTAAGATATTGATCAGACTAAATATTGAATATGATTTGGTATATCTGAATAACTAAATGTATTTCAGATCAACCAGTAAACCCAACAAATATTTGAATAACTATTATCTACTAGGTTACTTGCTCAGCCCCCCATTACAACAAGGAACAAGACACAGGCAGTCTTCACCCTCAGAAAACTAGGGGTTCACAGCTCCTTCACATCTTCCGCCCAAGATCTCTCATTGCTGAAGGTAAAAATAAATCTCTTTTAGTGTATTAAGGACAAAGACCAGATTAGTTAACTATGGCTTTGTGGTATTCCCTAAAGTTACATTTTTGTCCAGATACCAGCTTCCAGGGGTAGGCGAGAAAGGGAAGTTCAGAGACTTGGTGATGTGTTCTGAAAAAGCTCTGGGAACCTCTTAGAAAGTTGACAGAAAAAGGAGGAAATGAGCAAAGTTAATGGTCCGAATTGTACAGTGTGTAGAACTCTGCTCACTGAATCAGTCTTTACTTGGAGGGTAATGATAATGCAAAAACGAAAGTTCCAACAAGTTAAGTGGCTTTTCCAATGCCACAAGAATATGTGGCAGAAGTAGGTCATGAATGCTAGGATTCTGAGTCCAGAGCAAGTACCTTTTCCCCAGTACCATGATGCCTGTCTTTTAGCTGTTGTCTTAAACACACCAATAAAGAACAAAAATAACAAAAACTGTTATGATTTGGGAAATATCATTGAATTGGCCAAATAACAAATAAAAATAGTTTATTTTGCCTTCCTACTTCATTAAAATCCTGTCATCTATTAAATAGAAGCAAAGATCTAGTGACATCTCCTTATCTGCTAGGATTTAATAGTCTAAGATTCCTCTACAGAGAAGAATTTAACTTTTCTAAAAAGCAGTCTGGAAAATTCTCACAGAAGGCCAGATACCAACATTACACATGTCAGATGTCAGTTTTTTTTTTTTTTTTTTCTTTCTTTTAGAACATGGCTAATCGGATGGCAATGCTATTTTAAGTTGGAAGAAACGTGTTATTAATGACTACTACCCCAAGGTCAGGAGCAGTGTAAAATTTCTGCTTTTCTTCCAGGGAGTAGTGTCCACACAAGTCCTTGTAGTAGCAATTATCAGAATGCCCCTGAGCCAAGAACAGAGTATCATCCTCCCTATGGATATTGTAACTGTAACTCTTTGCCTGTGAAACCGAACTTCTATTAAAAACAAAAACAGCAACAATAAAAAAACAAAATGTCCAGGATTTAGACTCTCAAATATAAAGCTGGGTACTTCTAAGAAGCTCTAAAGAACCACTACTATCACCCTGCTAGTTCAGGTGCTTGGGGATGAATATCTCGAAGTTACTATATTTGTTAATTAAAATAACACTTTTATTTCTGCAAAAATTAATTTATCTGTTTCTTTGGGGGTAGGGGTTATTTGTTCAAGGCAATGATATTTTACTTAGGTGGGATTTAAATTAATATTTGGCATATTAAATTACAAATTGACAACCTAGTTAAGTACTATCTATAAATGTTGTTATAGCTTCTGTATGAACTAAGAATACTTTTGTGATTGTTAATTGATATTTGATTAACCACTTCAAAAAGCTACTGGGGAAACTTCTAGCCCTAATAAGCAAAACCTTGCCAAGCACAAAATTGACCCATGTGCCCATGTAGATTTAATAAATTAAAATAAATTTATATGGTAAATCAAAATTTCCCCAATATCTCAATATTGTCTACAAACTAGTTAATATTCTGTTACATATATTTAAAATTACAAGACTGCTATGTGAAAGTATCTTAAATATTATAAATTCTTCAGCTCATTTGCACACAGATTATATCTAAACTTGATAGGTAAGTATTAATAATAGAGGTTTAATTTTTTTCCTTGTTTTTTAATAGTCTTGATGTGGCTTCTTCTTTATATTTTATCTATAGGAGTTCTTTTCAGCTAGTCTTCAGGTGGTTCTCAAGGGTAGTTGTTCTATTATGTTGATGTGGTTGTGGGAGGAGGCCAGCACACTCCAGCATCTTGACTGGAAGTCCTCTGGGCTTGATTTTCTTTACCATCTTCCTATTGACTTCAGTATTTCCAGGACTGAAAATACAATCACCCAACTCTAAGGAACAGGGTTATCCTCTAGGTGAGGTTGAGGTACTGATAAATTTGTGTAGACTGTCTCTCACTTTGTTAGGCAGTTCATTTGGACCCCTAAGTGTGACTGGGTCATTTTATACCCTTGCTAAGGTGGGCATGGTATGGTTTAAAAAGTCCATATGGTTCTAGACACTTGTAGGAACACCCATCCTGGAATGACCTGACCCTGGAGGTATAAGTCCTAAGGTGATTCTGGTCTCTAGGAATAAAGACATTTTCTAAGCTTCCAAGGGGCTGGTGGCCTAGCCTTTCTGACAATAACAATAAGAGGTTAAGTATTGTGGATTCTAGGAGATGATATGCTTTGGGTCTGCTGAGGGCTGAATCTCTCTAAGCACAGCAATCATAAATATAGCACAAATAAATCCTAGCCCACTACTCAGTTGTGCAAGAAAAACCCAAAACAAAACAAACCCCCCCCCCCAAAAAAAGAAAACAAACAAAAAAAAACAACACAACTTTTTCTTAGAACTTGATTTTAATTTTGAAGAACACCTTCCCATTCCATCAGGTGGTCTAGTTTTGGGGTACTTTTATGGAATTAGATTGCTATTGGGACAAGGGGCTTAAAGAATGACAATGTCTTTGATCATTGACATATGCTACTGAGTATCTTCTCGTTATGCTTTCCTGCCTTTTCCTACTGTAGTGGATATTTCTTTCCCTGTGCCATGTGGGAAAGCAAAGGAGTCATTATGCTTCCTCCCAGCCAGGCTTGCAATCAGGAATACCTACAAGTCTGCCTGTGGCCTCATCCACCCAGACTATCTCTGCGGCTGTTCTCTCTCCAGCGACTCCCTCCTCTAAGGGGCACTGCCACCCCCCTGGGCCTCTGCTCTTGTTATTGCCCATCTGATTTTTTCTCCTAACCTGGAGGCATCTCTCTTCTAGTCTCTGAGGATATCCCTTTCTTCACAAACCTGTGGCTGTCACCTATGAGAGTCCTCTATATTCCCCTAAGGTCTTCACTTTTGGAACACAAAAGTCCAGAGAAGGTTGTTTGTATTCTGTTCCCCATCTTGGTTCAATGAGAATAGAGCAGCTTAACAACTAGGATAAGGAGTGTAGAAGAGATTAATAATGCCCATCAGTTACTGTACTAGAATAATATTCTACAGCAGTAATCCACGTCCATTCTTATGACATATATACACATAATACAAAGAAAGAAACAAATATATTGTCCCACTATAGCATTTAAAATGAACGTGTATGAGTTTAGGCATTTCAAATTGTTTCCATATAACCACGTATACACACACTAAGTTATACTGTTGATCATTTTTGTTTGTCCAAGAATTGGAAAAGGACAAAAGAAATTGCAAAGTATCCTTTCAGCGGAGGGCAGCACGTGATCTAGTGAAATATCTAAGGGTCATTCGATTCTATTAGAGTGTGTGCCCTTTGATTGTTTTTTGTTGACTATTTTACAGTTCTGTAGGGGCAGAAGTTAATGTTCGGAAAACTGATAGCAATGTTAATGATTCTTGTGGATCGATAATAATGCAAATTAATTTTGACTGGTACAGATATAATTGGGTTCTGCCAATTTGAAAACATAACCCTGAACATTATAGTGCATTGCCTTAATGGACACTATCTAGTTTTATATATATTAGACAATTTATTCTGCGTTCCTGTCTCTCTCTATATATATTTATCTGTTCTATCTATATTTGTCTGTTCTTCAAATTTTCTTTTGATCCAGTCTTAATGCATTGCTATTAATTAATTAATTGAATAACATTTTCAATGTGTTTATTTTATATTTGTCTGAAAGTTCAGTTTTTTACTTTATGAAAATCATACTTTAGTAGTTTGCAGAGTAAGCTGTTGCATTGGTATCTAAACCATCACTCTAATCCTGTTCATGCCTCATCAGCAATAATCTAAATAGTTTCTCAGGGTTTTTCCACATTTTGTTTAGTCTTCACAACAATCTTCACAATAATAGACAACAAAATTTCCATTTTACAGATTTAAAACTGAGCCTCAAATAATGATTTGTTTAATTATAAGTCCCAGAAAGTTAAAAAGTACTCTGTAATACAACTGAGTTTTCAATAATTTTTGTGTTTGCTTCAAACCCTTTACCCTGTGTTATCCTGGGCCATTATAAAGTCAAACTTGCTCAGAAACGCACAGTTCTGTAAAATAAAAAGTATTGGAAGACCTGATGGTCCCTATTTTGGATAATAGATGTCACTTGCTTCAAGGAATATATGCTATTTAAGTGACTAACATTCAACAATCTAGTTGTGAAGACAAACCATGGAAATGTAAAAATTTTAAAAATCCATAAAATTAAAAACTCTAAGCAACATTTTTCTGAAAAGAAATAAATGAGACATCACAACTAATTACTAATTGGTGATCAAATGAATTATTCTTCTTTGTGGAAAGAAAAAAGCATAAATGATAAGGTTTTATATTGGTATTCAAGTACAAAATTCAGTCTAGATTATTTTTATTTTTCTCCCTCTGCAAACCACAAGAAAGGTATGATCTAGAGTTGAATGGCACCCGTACTAGTATATTTGTTATAATGCATGTAAGAATTCTTACTTTCTTCAGACTGTTTTGTTTTCATTGATTTTTTTTTCCCTATCTTGAACTCATGATTTATGATGTTTTGTGGAGATGCTGTAAACATTTTTTTCTAGAATATCCAGACAGAAAATACAGGGGGAAGCAAAAGTATGTTTACAGTTGTTTACAGGGAAAATAATACAATTTCTATTTAAGAATAAACTCTGTGTTTTAGGTACTCACAACTATAGATCTATTATACTTTGGCTCCACTCTGTATGTCAAATGAATAGACCTGCAGCAGGACTAGTTACCTAATTTGCAGGCCTGGTACAAATGAAAATGTGGAGCCTTTGTTCAAACAAGAAGCAGAACATGACTATCACCCTAGAATCTAGCTCACACTCCCTCCAGTCATAACTTTCCCAAGAATAACCATTGTCCTGACTTTTAACAGAACAGATTAGCTTTGCCTGTTTTTGACTTTATATCAATGGAACCATGTAGAATATACATTTTTTGTTTGTCTGGCTGTTTTTGCTCAACATTATGATTGTGAGGTGTTTTTTTTTATCTACTTGCATATAATTATAATTAGTTAATTTTTATTGCTGGATAACAATTATTGCATAGAATCTTAAAATTGTTGGTATTAGCATCATAGCTGGTTCATTTTCCCTCAGAATTTTCCTCTGGCATACCCATTTGTAGACATTATACACACACACACACACACATTGTGATTAATTCAGTCTACTCTGAATGGTGGTGGGGAAGGGAGGGTTGAATACTAACTGGGTTTTGATCTTTCCGTAGGGGTCTGTTGCCCAGAAACCAGGATGTGTTCAATCTCCCGAAGATATTGGTTGACACAATTAATGACATTGTCTTCTCTTCCAAATGACTGAGTTTTTTCTTTCTGTGAGTGAGCTAGTGCAGAAAACTTTAGCTGGAGACATGCCAGATCTATATTTAACCTGTTTTTCCAGTTCTGGGGGCCTGACAACTTTTCCTCACTCCGTTTCCCATTAGTTGGCTTTTAGCTCTTGTGGTGTTAGTGTGATGATGAGCACGAAGCAATCACAAATACAATGACTTATGGAAAAATTCACAGAAACAGACCACAAGGAAGATATACATCAATTGCACCTAAGCTTGTTTTAAATGCAAGTGCATGCCATCAAATATTTTCTTCTGTTTTTGAAATTTCCAAGACTGATCTTTATTATTTTTAATTAAGTTATTAAAATATAATTTATATACCATACAATTCACTCATTTAAACAATAAAATTCAGTGGTTTTCACTATACTCACAGAGTTGTGTAGTCATCATCATAATCAATTTTAGGAAGTTTCATTACCCTAAAAGGAAACTACATACCCATTAACAGTAACTTCTTATTTTCTCCCGATTTTTCCCTCTGTCCTCCACCCATTTACCCCTAGCTAGATAATCACTAATCTGCTTTTTTCCCTACAGTTTTACCATTGTGCACTTTTTGACATTTTATATCAGTGGAATTATATATGTTATGTCTTTTTTGTGAAGTTTCTTTTACTACTTCATTCATTTTTTGTGTGTGGATAAATAATATATCTATTGTATAGATATACTACATTTTGTTTATCTGTTCATCAGTTGATAGATATCTAGATTGTTTTCACTTTTTGGTCATTATGAATAATGCTTCTATGCACATTTTTGTACAAGCTTTTATGCGAAAATATGTGTTAAACATTTGAGGAACTGCCAGACTCTTCAAAAGTGGCTGCATCGTTTTACACCGTAAACAGCAATGTATGAGGGTTCCAAATTCGGCGTATCCTCATTAAAACTTGCAGTTTTCTGTCTATTTTATTATAACTATTGTAGAAGGTATAAAGTAGTATCTTACTGTAGTTTTGATTAGTATTTCCCTGATGGCAAATAATATTGTGCATCTTTTATCTTTTTTTTCTTAAACCTTGCCCAAGAATATGTTTTTATTGAGTTTCAAGAGAGAGGAAGGGAGAGAGAGAGAAACATCAAGGTGAAGGAGAACATTAACCAGTTGCCTCCCATTTGCTCCCCAACAAAGAATCAAACTCACAACCTTTTGGTGCACAGGACAACGCGCTAACCAACTAAGCAACCCAACCAGGACTATTTTGCATCTTTTCATGTGCTTTTAAAATTATATCTACTTCTTTCTTCTTTTTCTAATTTTTTTCCTTTATATTGAATTTCTGGGGATGACATTGGTTAACAAAATTATACAAGCTTCAGGTGCACAATTCCACAACACATCATCTGTACACTATGTTGTGTGTTCACCACCCAAATTCAAGTCTCCTTCCATCACCATTTATTCCACCCTATACCTTCCTCCACATCCTCCTAACCCCCAACCCTGGCAATCACCATACTGTTGTCTGCGACCATGAGTTTTTTTAAATACTTGGCCCATTTTTAAATTGTGCTGTCTTTTTATTAAGTTTTACAAATTTGTTATATATATTCTAGATTCAAGTATCTTATATATGACTTGCAAATATTTCTCCCTGTGTTGTAGGTTGTCTTTTTACTTTCTTTTTAAAATTTATCTTTATTGTTGAAAGTATTACAGATGTCCCCACTTTTTCCCCCATCGACCCCCTCCACATCACTTCTGCCCCCACCCCCTGCACCACCTTCATAGCACTATTTTCTGTGTCCATTGTTTATGCATATAAGTTGTTTGGTTAATCTCTGCCAACCCTCTGTCCCTCCTTGCCTCTGAGATTCATTAGTCTGTTCCCTGCTTCCATGTCTCTGGGTCTATTTTGTTCCTCAGTTTATTTTGTTCATTAGAGTCCATATATAAGTGAGATCATGTGATACTTGTCTTTCTCTGATTGGCTTATGTTGCTTAGCATAATACTCTCCAGGTGCCTCCATGTCATCTCAAAGGGTAAGAGATCCTTCCTTTTAACAGTTGCATAGTATTCTATTGTGCAAATGTACCACAGCTTTTTTATCCACTCATTTACTCATGGGCACTTGGGCTAATTCCAGATCTTAGCTATTATAAACAGCACTGCTATGAACATAGGGGTGCATATATTCTTTCTGATTGGTGTTTCAGGAGTCTTAGGATATATTTGTAGAAGTGGGATCACTGGGTCAAATGGCAATTTCATTTTTCATAATTTGAAGAAACTCCATATTGTTTTCCATAATGGCTGCACCAGTGTGCCAGTCTGCGTTCCACCACCACTAGGGTTTCTTTTTTTTCTGCATCCTCGCTAACACTTGTTGTTTGTTGATTTATTGGTGGTAACCATTCTGGCAGGTGTGAGGTGATACCTCACTGTCATTTTAATTTGTATCTCTCTGATGATTAGTGACTTTAAGCATTTTTTCATATGTCTCTTGGCCATCTATATGTCCTCTTTTGGAGAAGTGTCTCTTCAGGTCTTTTGCCCATTTTTTTAATTGGATTGTTTGTATTCCTTTTGTTAAGTTGTATGAGTTCTTTATATATTTTGGAAATAAACCACTTATCAGATGTATCATTGGCAAATATGTTCTCTCATACAGTGATATTCCTTTGCATTTTGTTGACAGAATTTTTTGCTGTACTGAAGCTTTTTATTTTAATGTGGTTCCACTTGTTTATCTTTTTCTTTGTTTCTCTTGTCCTAGGAGATATATTGATGAAAATCCTGCTACATGAGATATCTTAGATTTTACTACCTATGCTTTTTTTCTAGGATTTTTATGGTTTTGTGACTTACATTTAAGTCTTTTATCCATTTTAAATTTATTGTTGTGTATTGTATAAGTTAGTGGTCTAGTTTCATTTTTTTTCACTTACCAATTTTCCCAACACCATTTACTAAAGAGACTGTCTTTACTCCATTGTATGCTCTTGCCTCCTTTGTCAAATATTAACTGATCATAATGCTGTGGGTCAATTTCTGGACTCTCTGTTCTGTTCATTGATCTACATGCCTATTCTTGTGCCAGCACCAGGCTATTTTGATTACAATGGCTTTGTAGAATAACCTGATGTCCGGTGTTGTGATCCCTCCTACTTTGCTCTTCTTTCTCAAGATTGCTGTGGCTATTCAGGTTTTTTTTGGTTCCATATACATTTTGGAATGTTTGTTCTAGATTTGTGAAATATGCCATTGGTATTTTAATAGGGATTTCATTGAATCCATAGTTTGCTTTGGGTAGTATGGACTTTTTTTCATTTATTTTTATTTTTATTTTGTTTTGTTCAGATAGAGTGGGAGGGAGAGAGAGGAAGAGAGAGAGAGAGAGAAACATCGACGTGAAAGGGACACATCGAGTGGCTGCCACCCGCACGACCAACCAGGGCCCGGGACAAACTGCAACCGAGGTACACGCCCTTAGCGGGAACCGAACCCGGATCTCTCTGTACCGCAGGCCGACGCTCTAACCGCTGAGCCAAACCGGCCAGGGCTCATTGATTTTTAGATAGAGTGGAAATGAGGAAAGGAGAGAGGGAGGGAGGGAGGGAGGGGGAGAGAGAGAGAGAGAGAGAGAGGGAGAGAGAGAGAGAGAGAGAGAGAGAGAGAGAGAGAGAGAGAGAGAGAGAGAGAGAGACATCAACTGGCTGCCTCTCACATGACTCCAAACAGGTCTGGAGATTTAACCTGCAACAGAGGTACATGCCCTTGACCAGGAATGATGCTCCAACTGCTGTGCCAAACACAGAATATGTTTCCTCTATTTATATCATCCTCTATTTCTTTTTTCAATGTCTTATAGTTTTCTGAGAACAGGTGTTTTACCACCTTGGTTAAGTTTATTCCCAGGTATCTTCTTTTTTTTTTCCCCAATAGTAAATGGGATTATTATTTTTTTTAGTTTCTCTTTCTGAGAGTTCATTATTGGTATATAAAAATGCCATAGATTTCTGGATGTTAATTTTGTATCCTGCTATTTTGCTGAATTCATTTATCAAATCTAGTAGTTTTTGGTGGAGTCTTCAGGGTTTTCTATGCACACTATCATGTCATCTGTAAATAATGACAGTTTCACTTCCTCTTTTCCAATTTGAATGCCTTTTATTTTTTCTTTTTCTCTGATCGCCTTGGCTAGGACTTCCAGTACTATGTTGGATAAGAATGGTGAAAGTGAACATCCCTGTCTTGTTCCTGCTCTTAAGGGAAATGCTTTTAGTTTTTGCCCGTTGAGTATGATGTTGGCTGTAGGTTGGTCATATATGGCCTTAATTAGGTTGAGGTATAATCCCTCTATTCCCACTTTGCTGAGAGTTTTTATAAAAAAAAAATGGGTGCTGGATTTTGTCAAATGCTTTTTCAGCATCTATTGATATGATTATATGATTTTTATCTTTTATTTTGTTTATGTGATGCATCACATTTATTGATTTGCAAATATTTTACCAGTCTTGCATCCTTGGAATAAATCCCACTTGGTCAAGGTGAATAATCTTTTAAATATATTGCTGGATCTGATTTGCTAATATTTTGTTGAAGATTTTAGTGTCTATATTCATCAGGGATATTTGCCTGTAATTTTCTTTCTTTGTAGTGTCTTTATCTGGTTTTGGAATTAGGATAATGCTGGTCACATAAAAAGGGCTTGGAAGTCTTCCTTCCTTTAGAATTTTTGGAATAGTTTGAGGAGGATAGGTGTTAGTTCTTCTCTGAATATTTGGTAAAACTCTCTTGTGAAGCCATCCAGTCCAGGACTTTTTTTCTGCTTGGAGTTTTTTGATTGCTGCTTCAATTTCATTAGTTGTTATTGGTCTATTCAGGTTTTCTGATTCTTCCTGATTCAGTTTTGTAAGACTGTATGTTTCTAGGACTTTGTCCACATCTCCCAGGTTGTCCAATTTGTTAGCATACAGTTGTGTGTAACATTTTCTTACAATCCTTTGTATTCCTGTGGTGTCAGTTATTATTTCTCCTCTTTCATTTCTGATTTTGTGTATTTGGGTTCTCTCTCTTTGTTTCTTGGTGAGTCTAGCTAAGGGTCCATCAATCTTGTTTATCTTTTCAAAAAACCAGCTCTTTGTTTCATTGATCCTTTGAATTGTTTTTCTGGTCTCTATGTCATTTATTTCTGCTCTGATCTTTACTATTTCCTTCCTTCTACTTGCTCTGGGGTTTTCTTTTTGTTTACTTTCTAGTTCTTTAAGTTGTGAGGTTAAATAGTCAATTAGAAAGTTTTCTTGTTTCTTGAGGTGGGCCTGTAGTGCTATGAACTTCCCTCTCAGAACTGCTTTCACTGCATCCCATAGATTTTGTGTTGTTGTGTGTTCATTTTCATTGGTTTCCAGGAAGTTCTTAATTTCTTCCTTGATCTCCATGGTAACCCATTCATTGTTCAATAACATGCTATTTAGCCTCCATGTTTTCAAATGTCTTTGCATGTCCTTGTTGCAATTGATTTCTAGTTTCATGCCATTGTGATCTGAGAAGATGCTTGATATGATTTCAATCTTCTTGAACTTGTAGAGACTTAGTTTGTCTCCTAACATGTGGTCTATCTTTGAGAATGTCCCATGTGCACTTGAGAAAAATGTGAATTCTGCAGTTTTGGGGTGTAATTCTTTGTAGATATCTATTAAGTTCATTTGATCTAGCGCTTCATTTAGAGTTTCTGTTTCCATGTTAATTTTTTGTCTAGATGATCTACCCAGTGATGTCAGTGAGGTGTTGAAGTCCTCTGCTATGATTGTATTGCTGTCGATTTCTCCTTTGAGGTCCTCTGGAAGATTTTTAATATATTTGGTGCTTCTCTATTGGGTGCATATATGTTTACCAAAGTTATATCTTCCTGTTGGATAGACCCTTTCAATATTATGTTGTGGCCTTCTTTGTCTCTAGTTATGGCCTTCATTTTGAAATCTAATTTATCAGATATGAGTATTGCTACCACAGCTTTTTTCCTTTCCATTTGCTTGGAAGATTTTTTTCCATCCCTTTGCTTTCAACCTATGTGAGTCTTTTGTTGTGAGATGAGTTGCTTGTAAACAACATATGTGTGAGTCATGCTTTCTTATCCACTCAGCTACTCTGTGTCTTTTTATCTGAGCATTCAATCCATTTACATTTAAGGTGATTATTGATATGTACTTATTTATTACCATTTTTGTTTAGTGTGGTTATATTTTTCTTTCTATTTCTTCTACTAATTACAGCAGTCCTTTTAACATTTCTTGAAGTGCTGGTTTGGTGCTAATATATTCTCTTAGCCTTTTTTTTTTGGTCTGGGAAGCTCTTTATTTGACCTTCTATTTTGAATGATAGCTTTGCTGGGTAGAGTAGTCTTGGATTCAGATCCTTGTTTCTCATGACCTTGATTACTTCATGCCATTCCCTTCTGGCCTGTAGTGTTTCTGTTGAGAAATCAGCTGATAGCCTTATGGGGGTTCCTTTGTAGGTAACCTGTTGCCTATCTCTTGCTGCCTTTAGGATTCTCTGTCTTTAATTTTTGGCATTTTCATTATTATGTGTCTTGGTGTGGGCCTGTTTGGGTTTTTCTTGCTTGGGGCTCTCTGTGCTTCTTGAACTTGAATGCCTTCTTCCTTCACCAAGTTAGGAAAGGTTTCTGTCACTATTTCTTCAAATATATTCTCTAACCCTTGCTAATTTTCTTCTTCTTCGTGGACTCCTATGATTCAAATGTTATTATGTTTCCAGTTGTCCTATAGTTCTCTTAAGCTGTCTTCTTGTTTTTTAATTGTTTTTTCCTTTTGGCTTTTTGATTGGTTGATTTTTTTTACCCTGTCTTCTAATTCACTGATCTGGTCCTCAGCTTCCTCTACTCTGCTGTTTAGTTCTTCCAATGTGTTCTTTATTTCTGCTATGTCGTTCTTCATTTCTTCTTGGTGGTTTTTAATTTCCAATTGGTTGATTTTCAGTGTTTCTGTATCTTTACTCATGGTGTTGATGTCCTTACTCATGCTGTTGAGCTTCCTTAAGATCATGGCTCTGAACTCTACCTCTGATAACTTGCTTAACTGCATTACATTTATCTCATCTTCAGTAGAGTTCTCTTGTTCTTTCATTTGGAACTTGTTTCTTTGTTTCACCATTTTGGCTGTCTCAGTGGGTTTTTGAGCCTGCCAAATTTTCCCTGAGGGTGTTGGTGTTCTGCTGTTTGTAGCTCCCTCTACTGGGTTTGCATGAGTGTGGGAGGGCCTTCATTCAACACCACTGTCAAGTCTTACTTTCCTGGGTAGATTTGCAAGCCCAGGAAAGGTTCAGTTATCCTCTAGCTTTTTTTCTGGAGGCTATTGGTCTCAGTTACTCAGGGCCTTGGAACGTAGCCCTCTGTTATTCTGTGTAAGAGGATTTCCAGAGGGTGGGACAGATGCTGGTTGTTAATGAGCCTCAATTTGCATTTCTTTCCCTCACCTGGAACGGGTTGAATCTTCGAGGGAGGGGCTGCTGGTGTTCCCCATAGCTCTGGGAAGGAGCAAGCTGGCCCCTGTCCTGTGTGGCCGGGATGAAGCAAGCTGGCCACCATCCTTTGTGGCCATGACTCAGCAAAAACTCTGAGTGCCCTGCAAATTCTGGGTGTCCCCACAGATTTCCAGTCCAGTCCACCCTCCCTCTGCGGGATCTCAAGGTGTGTGGTTGTAGCCAATTAAGTGCTCTGTTCCAGCCCTCTGCGCTGTGGAGTGGGCTTGAGACTTTAACCCTGAGGGTGCTGTTCACAGCTAAGACTGCTGCTGTCTGTGGGCTCCCAGCCCGCCACCCTCTCGTGACTCCACAATCCTACCAGGATCCATTCAGTTTCCCTGGTTATATGGTCCTTTCCCGCTGCTTTTCTGTTGCTTTTTTTCTGACGATTTGTCTTTATTTTATTTTATTTATTTATTTATTTATTTGTCTTTATTTTAGTTGTAATTCCCGTTTGGTCCTGGGAGATTGTCTGTGTAGCTCCCATTCACTCTGCCGCCATTTCAAATCTCCAGGTGCCTATACTTTTATATAAGGATTTCTGGTACCAAGAATTAACCAATCAGATGCACCTTACTATATGATGTGACCAGTAAGAGGCAATTCTATTATATTCCCTATATATTTGTGGTTCAGAACAGGACATTCACATCACATGGCTATTGTTGTGTTGGCTGCTAATTTTTTAAATCTTCACCCAAGAATATTTTTTCATTGATTTTTAGAGAGAGTGGAAGGGAGGGAGAGAAAGACAGAGAGAAACACAAACACATCAATGTGAGAGAGAAAAATTAATAGGTTGCCTCCCACACTTGCCCTGACTGGGGCTGGGGATCTAACCTGCAACCCAGGTACGTGCTCTTGACCAGGAATTGAACCTATGACCCTTTGGTGTATGGGCCAATGCTCTATCCACTGAGCCATACTGGCCAGGGCAATATTGTCATTTTTTTATGTGACAATCTAAGGGAAAAAGGTCAGTGCTCCTGACTAAATAGTCAGGTATTGCATGTTTTAAAAATCTTGTAACATACCGGTTGAAAATCACCCTCTTAAGATAATTAGTCTAGTCATACATACTTATTGTGTTGAGCCCCAGGCTGATCTAAGCATATGGAAAGCTGATAAGCAGGATAAGCTCTGTTCTATTTAGGATATTATAAATTAGGTGTAAGATATGTATCTAACACAGAAAGCAATTTATAAACAATCTATTTATTTCTCAGAGTATCTAGTTTAATGCTCTTTAAGTAAGTCCTCAGTGAATATTTATGTAGTTAACTAAAAGATAATATAGAATCAGGGACTAAATTATGTGGTATGGGCTATAATCATGTTGTGACCTTGAGTAAGTCACACTTTCTGAGCTTCTGTTTATTCATCAGTAAATGGGGACAATAATAACACTTACCTCAAAGAGTTATAAGGAAGGGCAAATGAGACACTGCCTGTGCGAGTGTGCATGTAACTGTTAAGACTCGTGATAGCTGTGTATGCAGGAACAGAGGCAGCAGGGAGGACATGGGGTTAGGAATTAAACAGAACTGGGTGCACATTTCGTATTTCTGTGCTCTTGGACACGCTTGTAAAACACACTTTATGAGATAGTTGTGTGGAATATTTTAAATGTGGTAAAATACATAAAAAACTGAACACAGGAGGATCTTTTAGGTGAAGGAGACAACAGATGCAAAGCGTAAAAGTACATATTTTCCCCAGGATGAGAGTATGTGTTGGGAGGTAAAAAAAAAAAAAAAAAAAGGTAGGGCTAGGAACACCTTGGGAAAGGACTAAAAACAGAATCAGAGAATTGAAACCAGTCTCCTTGGGAGTACGCTGAAGGACTTTAATCAACGGTTATTTTGTCTGAAACTTGTCTCAGACAGAAAGCCACCTGCTACAATGGAGAAAACCCTATTATGGTAAACTAGAGACCAGGGTTTGGTTGTAGCTCTGCCACTAGTTAGTTAGCTGTGTGCCTCACATCAGACATTTAACCTCCCTGGGCTTTCTCACCTGGTAAGTTCCTCAAAATTTATTTTGAGAAACAACAAGCCCCAGCTTGATAGATCTGGTTTTCTCAATGTGCCATAGTTAAATTGCTGCCAAAGTTTAGAAGACAAAGAATATTTGGTCATCTGGGACTTGAAGCAATTTTCTAATGCCCAGAGACTTGGTGTTTTGGAACATCTTTGATGGTTTGTAGCAAAATATATGAACATATACAGATATTAAATTTTAATCCAGAGGATACTTGGCAAAATGATCCAGATTCTTCCTGTGTCTCTCTGCAATGTGACAGACATTCCCATAAAATCCCCCAAATGAAGTTCTTGGACATTTATTGATGTACATCACACAGAGAAAAGTGCTGAAATCCTAAGTGTTCTGCTCTCCTAGTTTTCACAAACTGAACTCATCGGACTAATTGGTTCCCAAATTAAGAAACAAAACACAACCAGGGCCATGAAATCCCATTTGTGCTCTCTTCCAGTCATTCTCTCCCACAAGAATAACCATTTTTTATAATATCATAGAATGGTTTTAAAATGTAGAAATAAACAAAACCCCCAGCAACCTACTAAAAAGAAACATTGCTGGGTCTTTGTTTAGAGATCTTTACATGTCATTCAGAAATCTAATCTTTTGCTTGTGCCAGCATGAATTATTTTCCACACTTTAGGAAAATAATTTGGTAATATGTCTGAAAATTTGTTAACACATTTATGCCATTCCATTCTTGCTAATTTATACAAAGAAAATCTTCGAAAGGATGATTTTGTATTTATGCATATTTTCACAGTTATCTGTAATTATGAACCACAAAGTAACTCAGACATTCAACAATAGATGAATCATTAATCGGTTTATAAATACTAACCATGAAACATTAACCAGCTGTTAAAATGGGAAGACTCTATAACAACAGGGAACATACTTATCTTGAAATGACCAGTAAATATTGAAAGTGCCAAATTGCACTATATTAGAACCAAATCTTTATAAAACTCAAATGAATATGGACAAGAACTGGAAAATATTTATGGAGGGATGTTGGTAGCTTTCTATATCTGTGATGCTGTAAAATTGTTACTGTAATAAAAATCTGATGGGCAAAATAAGAACATGTAAGCTTTTCTATTTAACATGAACATTTTATGACAGTAAAGTCAGGAATTTCAGAGTACAAAGGAATAAAAAATCATAAACCATTTTTTTTTATTATTTAAAAGTCAACTGAGAGTGATGAGAATGAAAAACTTGCTCAAGTACAGCAACCTCCAATGTTAGCAACAATTCAAGGAATGAGCATTTTCATACATTGATGGTGGATGCAAAATGGCAAGTCTTTGGGGAAAAAAAAGCATTAACTGGTGAAATAGAAATGCAAGTGCTATTTGACCCCAAAATCTTGCCTATGATAGATCTAGGCAACTATCCTATGTAAATGAAAGTACCAGGACTCAAAGATACCTGTATCAAATATATCAAGTTGTTCACAACATTGTTTGTAATAGAAAAACAAACATGCAGCCACAAACAAACAAAATAGACATAACCTGAATGTCCATTAGCTGTGCAATAATTGGACAAATTGTGGTATGTCCATAAATTAAACAAATTGCAGTTATGAAAAGGAACTACTTAGATCTATCACTAAGATTGCTAAATGAGAAAAAGAGTAATGTGAACAATACAAACTTGTTTTTTAAAAACTTTGTAAAGTATTCTACACACGTGTGAAGCATAGAGAAATATATGAAATTATTCTCTGGTTACCTGAGGAAGTGAGGGGACTAATACTAACTTTTTAAAATGCATCTTTACATCAGTGAGTTTGAATAGGCACTTTTATGTAATTTCTGAAAAGGAATTTAATAATAAATATTTTAATGTCAATGACTTTCCTAAAGCATGTATAGTTGAATACTGAGGAATAATTTCTCTGACATAACAAAGTGTAGAATTATTACTAGTGAGGCTATTTCATCTAATACCAATTGGCATAAAACTTTCTACAAATGATTCCTCTTCTGCAGTTTCATGAAGAATTCAAACACTTCTAAAATAAATGTAAAAGCAATTATAAATATTATTTTTATAGAATGCTCATTTTGTGTGCTCATAAGAATGATATTTTAATGTGTGATTTTTATTTATCCTCACCCAAGGATATGTTGATTGATTTTAAAGAGAGAGAGGAAGGGATAGAGAAAAAGAGAGAGAAAGAAACATCAATCAGTTGCCTCCGGGTATTCCCTGACCAGGGATTGAACCTGCAACCTACCTATGTGCCATGACTGGGAATCAAACCTGCAACTTTTTGGTGTATGGGACAATGCTCTGACCAACTGTGCCACCGGCCAGGCTAATGTGTGATTTTATTTTGAAAATGTAGAATGATATAGCATCATTAACATTTTAAACTAAATATAATATTTTCTTGAATATTGTCCAAGAACAACTTGGTGGGATAAAGTGAAAGAGTGAGAATACTCTCTTGAGTTCTGACATCTACAAATATCTGAGCCTCACATTTAGTTGGTGAAATGTTGTCACCCCTTCTTTTGTTTATTTATAATGGATCAGGGCAGAAAGTAACGAGCCACCATCCAGTTGTAGCTGCTGGTGTTCCCCAGTTCTCAATCTTGTTCACATCCTCCAAACTTGCTTTATTGAGGGGCAGGACTCCCATCAGCCTTTTCATCAGCAGGAACCACCTGCTTCATGGTGACAGATGGGATAACAGCTCTTAGTTATCCAGCAAGTGCAGTAGCAGAGCCATAAAGAGACCAGAGGAAACACTTCTTGCATGCATAGAAATCAGGTGTCTGATCCACAGGGTTTATCACAGGCAATGGTCCTAAGATTCACATGTTCCTCTTGCCAAAAGATCATCTGATCAAGAACATTGTGCAGCCAGCCAAGCAGGCTGATGGAATACTGTGGATGCTCCAGAGAAATCATTACCTATGGGCAAAAACTTGATTAATTTTTTTTCTTAACCTATATTACTTTTTTAGTAATTACTATTCAGGTGAGAAATCTCTGGCTTGTGATTCTGCTTCTTTATCTTCCAAACCACAGGGCTCAAATTTCTGTTGTGATACGCTGAATTATGAAGGGACTGAATTACACAAAAGGAGAAGATACTTCCTCAGGTCTCAGAGAATTTTTAACCTAAGCCTCCTGTTCCACCAAATATCCCACAAAGACTGTCCTCACGAATGATAAGGCTTAGTTTCCAAAGTTTATTAATAATTTACTTTGGAATTCAGCATTACATTATTTTAGGTTGTAAGAGGGTGTCATCCTAAAAAAGCCAATTACTTACCTTTTTTTGTTATTGTAGTAAGAACAGATAAGATATCTACTCTCGTAAGAAATTTTTAAGTATACAGTGTAGTATTATTAGCTATAAGCACAATTTATATAGCAGATCTCTAAAATTTATTAATCTTGTATAACTTAAACTTTATTTCCCTTGAATAGCAACTCCGCATTTATTATTTTTCCCCAGCCGCTGGCCACAATCATTCTACTTTGTGCTTCTTTAAGTTCTACTGCTTTGATTCCCTCACATGAGTGGAATCACACAGTATTTGTTCTTCTGAGATTGGCTTGTTTCACTTAGCATAATGTTCTCAAGCTTCATTCATGTTGTTGCATGTGGTAGGATTTCATTCTTTTTTATGGATGAATAATATTGCATTGTGTGTATAGAACACATTTTCTTTATCCATTCATTCATCAATGGATGTTTACTTTGTTGCTACATCTTGACTATTGAGAATAATGCCACCATGAGCATAAGGATACATAAACTTCTTCCAGATCATATTATTAATTCATTTTTTTTAAATGTCACACAAAAAACTTTATTTAAAAAAAGGAAATCTTTAAACCAAACCATTTGTTTTTAAGAGATGTTGACCAACAGAGTGTCAACACCACTGTGAAGTCTCACTTTCCTGGGTAGATTTGCAAGCCCAGGAAAGGTTCAGTTATCCTCTAGCTTTTTTTGCTGGAGGCTATTATTCTCAATTACTTGAAGAGCCTTGGGTTCTCAATTGAATGAAAAACTCCCTCAGGTGTTCAGCGCAAGAGGATTTCTCGAGGTTGGGGCAGATGCTGGTTGTTATTGAGCCTTAGTTTGCATTTCTTTGGCCCAGCTGAGTGGAGTTGAATCTCTGAGGGAGGGGCTGCTGCTTTCCCTAGAGCTCCTGGAAGGAGCAAGATGGCCACCGTCCTGCGTGGCCACAACTCAGCAAAAACTCTGAGCGCCCTCCAAATCCTGAGTGTCCCCACACAGTTCAAGTCCAGTCTGCCTCCCTCTGCTGGAGCCCAAGGTGAGTGGCTGTGGCTAATTTAGTGTTGTGTCCTGGCCCTCTGCACTGTGGAGCTGGCTTGGGATTTTAACCCCAAGGGTGCTGCTCACAGCTAAGACCTCTGCTGTCCGTGAGCTCCCAGCCCCCCTCTCGTGCCCCCGCAGATCTACCAGGCTCGATTTAATGTCCCTGGTTATATAGTCCTCTCAAGCTCCTTTTCTGTTGCTTTTTCCCAATATTTGTCTTTATTTTAGTTGTAATTCCAGTTTGGGCCTGGGAGATCGTCTATGTAGCTTCCATTCACTCCACTGCCATTTTGGAATCCTCTGTCATTATTTCTTCAAACAGGTGCTCTATTCCTTTCTCTGATTCTTCTCCTTCCAGTACCCCTATGATGTGAATGTTATGTTTCGTTTTGTCCCAAAGCTCCCTTAAACTCTCCTTCTGCTTTTTAATTTATTTTTCCCATTTGCTGCTCTCTTTGGGTGTTTTTTTCTACCTTGTCTTCTAACTCTCTGATTTGATTTTCAGCTTCTTCTAATCTACTTTTGAATCCTTCTAAGGTATTTTTCATAACAGCTATGTCATTCTTTATTTCCTCTTTATTTTTATTCATACCTTCTACCTCTTTCTTTAAACTGATGTAGTTCCCACTGAGCTCTTTATAATTCTTATTAAGTTGCTTGTGGTTCTCACTAAATTGTTTGATCAACGTTAAAATCATTGCTTTGAATTTTTTATATGACAAATTGCTTTCTTCCATTTCATTTAGTTCCTTTTTTGGTGAATCCTCCTTTTCTTTCATTTGGGTGTTGTTTCTTTGTCTCATCATTTTAGCAGTCTGGTAGTTCTAGGCCCGGTGAGGAATGTTGGAATGTGTAGGCAGGTCAGCTGCTGTGCCTCCCAGACTATTTTGGTGTGTGGCACCTCTTGCCTGCTGTGGGTCCTGAAAGATTGACAACTGGCGGGTGGTATTGGTCTGTCATTTTAGGCGCTCTTGGGGTGCGTGGATCCAGCTGGCATGCTGCTGGGGTGTATGGGTCCTGCTGGAACTGTTCTGGGGTGTGTGGGTCCTGCTAGTGCACTGCTGCAGCGCGTGGGTCCCGCTGAAGTGCTTCTGGGGCATCTGGGTCCCAACAGGGCACTGAGGCACATTGGTTCTGCTGGCATGCTGCTGGGGTACACAGGTTCCTCGAGGACACTGCTGGGGCATGCAGGTCCTGCAGGGGTGCTGTTGGGGCACACAGGTCCTGCTGGCATGCTTCTGGAATGCACTGCTGCCTGGTGGGGCTCAGCTCCTGATCAGCAGCTGGTGATGCTGCTGGAGGCAAGTGTGAGCTCCCTGTTTGCACTGCTACTGCTACTGCTGTTGCCAGGGATTTCTCTCAGCTCCTCTGTTGCTGTTGGGGGCTGAGGGTGCTCAGCTCCCAGGACTTTGTTGAGTTTTTTTTTTTTTATTTTTTTTTTTTTTATGTCTATTGGACATCTGTATGTCCTCTTTGGAGAAGTATCTATTCAGGTCCTTTGCTCATTTTTTAATTGGATTGTTTGTCTTCCTTTTGTTGAGTTGTATGAATTCTTTATATATTTTGGAAAATAACATACAGTGGATTCCCTTTTCATTTTGATTATGGTTTCTTTTGCTGTGCAGAAACCTTTTAGTTTGATGTAGTCCCATTTGTTTGTTTGTTTGTTTTTTGTCCCCTTTGTTTTTCTTGTCTTAGGAGATGTATTGGTGAAAATTATGCTATGTAAGATGTCTGAGATTTTACTGCCTATGTTTTCTTCTAGGATTTTTATGGCTTTGGGACTTACATTTAAGTCTTTTATCCATTCTGAGTTTATTGTTATGTATGGTGTAAGTTAGTGGTTTAGGTTAATTTTTTTGCATGTACCTGCCCGATTTTTCCAACATCATTTATTGAAAAGACTGCTTTATTCTATTGTTTGCTCTTTGTCCAATATTAATTGAGCATAATGTCTTGGGTTGATTTCTGGGCTCTCTGTTCTGTTCCATTGATCTGTATGCCTGTTCTTGTGCCAGTGCCAGGCTGTTTTGTTTACAGTGGCTTTGCAGTATAGTTTGATATTTGATATTATTATCCTCCCAACATTGTTCTTCTTTCTCAAGATTGCTGTGGCTATTTGGGGTCTTTTTGGTTCCATATAAATTTTTGGAATATTTGTTCTAGATTTGTGATATATGCTTTTGGTATTTTAATAGGATTGCATTGAATCTATAGATTGCTTTGGGTAGTTTGGACACTTTTTTTTAAAGCATACACAGAAGTGAAATTATTGGGGCATACAATAATTCTATTTTTAAGTTTTTGGGGAAGCCCTATACTCTTTTCCATAGCAGTTTTTCACCATTTTATATTCCCACTGACAGTGTACAAGGATTCCAATTTTTCCATATCCTCATCAACACTTGTTATCTTAAAACATTTTTTGTTGTTTACCATCTAACAGGTGTGCTCATCTTGAATACTGTAACTTCTTAATGTGAGCTAGACTTCTTATAAAGATATTTTATCACTGTGAAATCTGGTTCTGTGGGGGTTCAGGACTGGGACTTATTCTGCCATTTTGCTGGTGTTACTCACTAGGATGTTTCCATACTCATTTAAGTTTTAATTGATCATTTATTTTTTAAATAAGGCTAATTGTAATAAAATAGAAATATATCTATTATAATTTCTACTCTATGTGATATCTTACAACAATTATATGATGGAGAGAAAGGCTGATATTTTATTTTGTATTTTATGAATATAAAAATTGTATCCAGAGAGGTTAATCTAATTGTCCAATATCTCACCCTGGGAATGAAGGTGCACACACAGTATTATCTGGGAGTCCAAGAAGCGATCTCCCTACTCAATAGCACATGAAAAAATGGGATGACTCTTCTGAACACGAATCCATTATTAATTCTTTCTACTTACCTAAGGATGGGCCTTCTAGTTTAGTAACTCCCTTGGTGTGGTGTCTTGAATTAGAGCAAGAGGGTGTGACATTCCACACCTAAACTCCTCTGTTTCTTGTTTATATGTGTAAGGTGAGTTGTTTGCCTGAAATTTGTGTTGAAAACTGCCTGAGTAAACACACTTACCAAGAGGGAAAAAATGTGGAAATATATATGTGGCACATAATTCACCCTGAGAAATAGAGTGAAGAAACAAAATGGGGTTACTATGATCAAGCTGTTAAATTATTTAAATAAAGTAGGCTGATGCATGAAGAAAGGACTCTAGTCTTGCCTTTGTTAGTCTAGGAACTTAAACTTCTGAACTTTCCACTCATGTATCAATACCTGGATGCCCATCAGGTTGTTGGGTGTTAATGCCTGGACAGACATCACATCATCAGATGACCATTTGAATGACCTCAAAAAGAAATTGTTTCATTATCTGAGCCACTGGACATCTGAAAATTACCATCTTGGAACAATCCAAGGGCGAAGAATGCAGGACTGATTTTTCTCAAAAATGTACTTTTTATTATTATTATTTTTTCTTATCCTCACCCGAGGACATTTTTTTCCACTTTTTTTGTTCAGATAGAGTGGGAGGGAGAGAGAGGAAGAGAGAGAGAGAGAAACATCGACGTGAAAGGGACACATCGAGTGGCTGCCTCCCGCACGACCCACCAGGGGCCGGGGACAAACTGCAACCGAGGTACGTGCCCTTAGCGGGAACCGAACCCAGTCTCTCTGGACCGCAGGCTGATGTTCTAACTGCTGAGCCAAACTGGCCAGGGCTCAAAAATGTACTTTTTACTACAAGAACCCTCAGCTCCTCTTTCTCCTTTGGAAAATGTCTATGTTTTGTGTAGCTTGGATCAGTTTGCAAACCCTAAGACCCTTGAATGAATGTCATTTAGTTTCCAGCAAAGCCCCTTGACCCATTTTTTAGTTTGCTGGACACCATACCACCTCAAAGATTGTATTTTTTCTAAGAATACTCAGTTAAATGCTCAACTGTTCAGTCAGGCCATGTTCCTCCAATGTAAGTGGCATTGCTATACAAGCTTTGAAATATTTACTTGACTTCCTCTGATCTTAATATTTTAAAACATTCCCCAGACTTCTTTCCCTTGATACTCACTGAGTTTGCTTTCACTGGGTTTCTTACCACTAACATCTTCCAAAATAAAGTCAGACCTGAGCAATCTCATTTAAATCTTATGTGTTCTTTGACCCCCGTTGTCCCAGTTATCATGATCTCAGATGTGGCGTGGAGCTGTGAGTGTTCTTGGGCAATCATTTGACTTCTTTGAGTTGATTTATTTATTTTTTACTTAGTTTACTGAATCCTATAGAAGACACACAATAGATGTTGGAAAAAGGTATGCTGAATGCATGAATAAGCCTCGGTTTCTTCATCTATGAAGTGAAGAAGTTGGAAGTTGGAAGTAAACTCTCATCCATCCCAAACATTTGAAGATGCTTTAAGTCTATTTCATTGTTGCTGGTAGGGTACTGGACCATATGCTGTATAAACAGGTTAGACATGACAGCACCCTGCAATTAGTTCTCTATTTTAATCAGAGGACACTGATGTGTACATATATTTAATGTCATAGAATGAAGATAAGTTATACACAAAATTGGCTTCAGGATAAAAAGGGATTTTTTTGAAACATATACACATATTTTCAGAAAATTCTTTCGAAAAAATAATGAAAAGATAATGATTGTTTTTTGGTCTTGAAATGACCAAAGCTTCTTTATCTTTATTTTATTTTTATTTAAAAATTTTTTTTCTTTATTGATTTTACAGAGAGAGGAAGAGAGAGTGAGAGAGAGATAGAAACATCGATGAGAGAGAACATAAATTGGCCAGCTCCTGCATGCCCCCCACTGGGGATTGGGCCCACAACCTGGGCATGTGCTCTGATCAAGAATCGAACTGGTAACCTCTTGGTGCATGGGTCGATACTCAACTAGTGAGTCACATTGGCTGGGCTGACCAAAGCTTCTTTAGATTCTTCCATCATACCTTAAAAGTACCTTCAACACTTTATCCAATCACCTTCAAGGTGGGTTGGCTGGTGTCTTGGACTATTATTTATAAATTTTCAATGAGAAAAGTTATACAAATGTGTTAGGGAGCTAGTTCTGATTGGAGATACTTATATCTGATGTGAGACAAGCTACACAGCTTTGGAGACAGAAAATATGAGCTTGAGTTCTAGAACTGAATCTGCTACTTACTAATTGAGTTCTCAGCCTTTGTGAGACTCAATTTTCCCATCTGTATTGTGTACAATAAATGTACTATTTCGTCTATGTTTCAAGGCTTTTGGACACTCTATGGTGTATTTTTACAACTAACAGTTAAACCCATTCTTTGAAATTTAATACCTATTATTTTAAAATAAAACTAACATACCCTTTAAAAATAACTATTTTATAATTTTTATCTACCTTGTCAGAAACCCTGTAGTTGTAAAAGGTTTTCACTTATAGAAATGAAATTCATGTTAATGACAAATAGAATATTGTTCTTAAAGAGGACACAAACCCCAGAAACTGACCCAGAAATACTCTCAGAAACTATGAGTGTTTAAGCTTCCCTAAGCTAGAAAACATGTCATTGAGAATGAAGTGCAAAGAAAATCTAAACAGGATTAATGATGTTTGGTGTGGATGGAGGATACCTACAGCAACACTGAGAGCTCAAAAATGCCACCTGCAAGGCCAGGTCAGAAAGCTCCAGATGTAGCAAAGGGGGAAGTAGCTCTTTACCGACAGAATCCCCACTGGACCTGCCAACCTGGTGCTGCTTTTCTCTACGTGTCACTGAGGAGTCTCATGATTTACTGTGACAAATTATATGATCTGGACAAAGAATTGTGTTCTCAATGTCTCCAGCATCATCAAGACACCTGTTACCAGGTTGATTTTCCTTCTACTGGGATGACCTATTATGAGGCTCCGGCAGCATGGAAACAGAACCTCAATTTGTCCCATCTCCTACCTGTTATATGGGTCAGTCCTGGGTAACTCAACCTTTCCAATTAGACTGTGATAAGGGATTTTTTTTTTATGTGTGTGAAAGATTTAATAAAAAAATAAACAAGTCTGGCCAGTGTTGCTCAGTGGTTGAGCATCAACCCATGAACCAAGAGGTCGCTGGTTCGATTCCCGGTCAGGACACATGCCCAGGTTGTGGGCCTGATCCCCAATGGCGGGCATGGAGGAGGCAGCCAATCAATGTTCTCTCTCATCGATGGTTCTACCTCTCTCTCCCTCTCACTTTCTCTCTCTCTATAATCAATAAAGGAAAAAAACAAAAACAAAAACAAAAACAATAATGTCTGTTTTAAACATTTTCCAGGTTATAAAAATGTACCCTAATTATCTGGAGTAGGTATGATTCTAAGTTGTATTAGTTCATTTAGATGTAGTAGGCCATCTGCTTTTGCAGCTGGAGAAACTGAGGCCTAGAACAGTGTGTGACTTGCACAGGAAGAGCAGTGCTGGCTCATGGCAGACCTGGGGAAGAACCCATCTCTCCTGACCCTAGATTTGTGCTCTTTTCACAGAACTATACCTGTCCTGTGTAACTCTGCAGAGAAGAATGGTGTAACTATTCATCTATATTCTTAAAAAGAAATATATATGTTGTGTGTCTAGTAGAAATAACTCCAGAAGTGGTCCCTCTATGAATGGGCCTAGTGCTGAATGGCTGATTTTCTCAAGTTGAAAGGACAGGTTCAGCCCCATAAATAACAAAAACAAGAGGCTGCATGGTGAGGTCCCAGCTGTGACAATGTACTAGCTTTGGCATGAATTCAAGAAGCCAGTCTGAGTCAGAGCTAGCTCATTAGGGCTGGTAGGCCAGGCCACTGCAGCTGAGATAAGATTTGTCCTAATGAAACCTTCTGGGGAGTGCCTGCTGTCATTTCCTGTACTGTTTATATTTCTAAATTGTGCAATCCTATAAACTATGCTAAATCCTTTGTTGTGACGTAGTCAGGTGGATGCCACACATCCAAAATTCTTCCTTATAAAAAAAAAAAAAATTTAGGCCAGAAGCTTACTTTCTGGAGGAAAACTGGTTGTCTTTGAAACTTTTTTATACTATTT
Source organism: Tadarida brasiliensis (assembly GCA_030848825.1). NCBI lineage: Eukaryota > Metazoa > Chordata > Mammalia > Chiroptera > Molossidae > Tadarida > Tadarida brasiliensis. Next base: position 34,451,679 of record CM061261.1, on the reverse strand, counting down.
TCTCTTTGGGTATGGCATTCTCAGTGATATAGCCAAAAATTCCATCTTCCAGTTTATATATAATTCAATGATTATACCTCATAAGAGCACTTATGTATGGGTGACTAAAGGCCTATTTCTCTACTGTCTGATATGATTGCTGCTACTCACAAGTGGCTATCTAAATTTAAATTTTAAACAATTAAAATTAAGTGAAAATAAACATCTATTTCTTTAATCACACAAATCACATTTCAAGTTCTCAATAGCTACATGTGGTTAGTGGCTTCCATATTTGCCAGTGGAGATACGGAATATTTCCATCATCACAGGAAGTGGGGTTCATAACTTGCTTGATTACATTAGATATGCTGAATTACCCTCCCAACTAAAACAATAAAAGTGGTGAATGGAATACATATATGTTAAATTTAAGTGCCTCAGTGAACTGTATTTTTTTAAAAAAGAAATCTGCAGCTTCCAAACTGAAGTAAAAGCAAGGACCCTGTGAGTTAGGTTAAATGCCACAGCTGGAACTTCAGGAGTTTCTAAGAAACTTGGGGAACTGAACTTCTGATTTGGCTTTATGAAATAGAGGACATGAAAGGTAACTCTAAGGTTGCCCCACAGTAGAAGTCTATTAGGACCTGTCTTCATAATTCTGGGATCCTTCAGGGCTATGCCTCTCAAGGAAAGGTGAACTAGAGAAAAATCTCACCCTGCAGAGGGAATATCAATGGAACAGGTCTTTTTTTTTAATCCTGACCTGAGGATATGTTTTTATTGATGAGAGAGAGAGAGAGAGAGAGAGAGAGAGAGAGAGAGAGAAACATCTATGTGAGAGAGAAATATCGATCAGTTGCCTCCTGTTCTCGCTGACTGGAAATCGAACCCACAACGTGGTACATGCCATAGCCAGGAATAGAACCTGCAACCTTTTGGTGTACAGATGACGCTCCAATGGACTGGGCCACCTGGCCAGGGCTGGAACAGGTCTTTTTTTACTTTGATACTTAATAGAAAAAAATAATAATCCCCTCTAAAATTATGTAATCATAAACCAGCTCTCACATGGATTTAGGTCCATATGCACACTGCCTTTGTGGTCTGGAGCATTTCAATGAGATCATTTAAGTGACACCATTTTGAGAATGCTCTTAGGTACTTGGCTGATGGAAATGCATATCCTTTCTCTAAAACCTCGAATTCAAACACATTAAGAAACTTCCATAGATAAAATTTCAGATAAAATTTCACCCACTATAAAAAAATCACAATACACAAGAAAATAATGTTCAAATTCATTGTAAAACTATAAATACAAATTAAAACTAAAAAAAGACACCATTGCGCACTACCAGTTTGATAATATTTAAAATATTTGATGTTATCAAGTGATCATTAAGATGCAGAGGAACTTGAATATTCATTCACTGTTGACTTGGGTGTAATGGTACAACTTTGGAAACTAGTTTTGCATAAAATATGGTCGTGAACCTATGTACTTTTGTAATGAAATAATTCACTTCAAGAGACAATTGTGCACTCATGTAACAGAATATATGTATAAGAATGTTCAGAGCATCATGAATGGTAATAGTCAAAAACTAAAGGCAACCTACTTTCCATTAAAGTAGACTGAATAAATTATAATATAGTCTAGCAGTATAAAGAAATAAATGACAGCTACATGCCTTAATGTAGTGAGACTCAAAAACATAATGTTGAATGAAAGAAGCAAGTCTTAGAATATTTATAACATAATTCTATTCATATGAATTCAAAACCAATCAAAACAAATGTATATACTTGCATAACATAAATAATTATATATGAATGATATATATCTAATATAAATATTAAAGATACAAACATAGGTGGTGAAACTTAAACAAACTGAAAGAAAAGAGTGATTAACACAATTCAAGTTCAGAAACGAGAGAGGGATGTGATCTGGAAGAGCCACTGAGGGCAGCTTCTAGAATACTACAGAGAATACTATGTTTTCAGTGTCAGGTCTGGGAGGGAAGAACTTATAAGCATGTATGCATAACCATGGACATAGACAACAATGCTGGGGAACGGGGTGGGGGGCAGGAATTGGGAGGAGGGTGTCAATGGGGGAAAAAGGAGAAACATCTGTAACAAAAACAATAAAAAAAATTACAAACATAAATAAAAATAAAACAGTAAAAAAAGATACATTTATAAAAAATAAATAAAAAAATATTACATATCTACAACTATAGTCTACATATTTAAATCCAAGAGTCACCACTTATAAGCAATGTTCAGTGAATGATTAGCACGTGATCACACCATATCACATGGTAACTGGTTCTGCTGTCACACGGTGTGACTTTCTGTAGCAGTTTTAACATGAGTTCCCAAGGTCCCACGTGTGCTAAACCATGCCCCAGCCGTGAGAATTTCTTCACTCATGGTGAATGCATGCATTTACTAGACCTATTCAGTATAAATTTAAAATTACTGTAAGACATATAGACATTACTTTTCTGTGAAATTAAACTTTTCATACATACTTAATTTTAATTGCACACACATGTTTACATAAGTAAAAACAGATAAACTAATTTGTCAATTTTTTAACATATGCATTCGGAAAATCTACTTTGTTGTGTAAACCACTATCAGCTTTAATGGACAACCCCTTGCCCAGATTAGTTTGTTATATCAAGGTTTTACTGTACATTTCCAAACTATTTCCTTAGAGCAGTTGCCAGGTGTATTATAAGTAGATCTGTTACTGTTTTCTTCTTAAATCTGAACAATATTATTAACCCTTCTAGTATGGCTTGTTTTCACATCTTTTATTGGAATATTCTCCCTTGTGATTTGTTTTTACCAAAATGAATACTTAAAATACACATTATTCTTAAACTTGCTTTTTCTCATTTAATATATTAACATTATATGATGTCAGTATGTGTCTAATTAACGATATTTATAAACTAATATTTCCTTGTAAAGATTTACCACTATTTATTCAACCATTTTCCCATTAAGACTCATCCCAGTTAGTTCTAGACTCTTAGAGTAGTAGAAGCTCAGAGAAGTAACAAGTATCCAGAGTGGGGAGTGAAGGAGACACACATTATCATAATGCATTTCAAAAATTTGCATTCAGTGTATCACTCTCTACTCTGTATCTGATTTCAACACAGAAGTATCACCTGCTTATCACTGGAAAATACATCTCCAGGTAACAGCTTATCTTTTCTTCTTGAGAGAGGCACATGAGTTACACATGGTAAAGGCTGTATTTTCCTTCTCAAATGGACTTTCAACTTAACTCTCTTTTGCTCCCCAAGCAAGTCACCAGAATGACAGTTCTACAGATTTCAATCTTGCTTTTAAACAGGAAATGTAATTTCTGACTCCCCAAACAGGTAACATTAAGTGTACACTTCCTAGAGCTTATCTAGGTGAGAGATAAATAGTAATTTAATTTTGCTTCCTAAGCTAATTACATAAAGCTACCTGCTACCTTTGCACATGAGCTCTATCTACCCGACAGATAGGACACACTTCAGTAAGCACTATGTTATTTCTCAGTGTAAGAAATAAATGCAGATTACTTCCAGTCAAGATGGCAGTATAGGTAAACGCAGTACTCGCCTCCTCCCACAACCACATCAGAATGATGACTAAACTACAGAACAACCATCCTTCAGAACCATCAGAAACTAAGCTGAATTGAAGTCCTACAACTATGAGATTAAAGAAGCCACATGGAGACTGGTAGGAGGGGCGGAGGCGCAGACAGGCTGATCCCACACCCACGTGTGGTGGATAAAAATCAGGATGGTCTATCTTGGCTGTGAATGTCCTCCCTGAGGAGTGAGGGGTCCCTGTCCCATACCAGGCCCCCAGCTCAGCGTTCCAGTGCCAGGAAGAGAAGTTTCCATAATTTCTGGCTGTAAAAACCAGTGGGAACTGAGGCTGAGAGAGGCTGAGGCTTCTGGAACCCCAGGCAGTTCCTATTAAAGGTCCTCCGCACTGACTTACTCAGACTCACACCATCCAGGCTCCAGCATGGGGGAGGCAGCTTGGAAGGTACCACAGACATACAGTGAAGAACTGAATTGTTTGGCATCGGGGTGAAAGCTGGAGGGGCACCTTTCTCCCAGACAGATATGCTGGGGAAGGCTGTTGTTCCTTTGGTGAGCCCTTCCCCAGGGCAGCAGATGTCCGCCATATCTGGCTCACACTCTTTGCCCCACCCTGGTGATTCCCTGAGGCCCTGCCCCACCCAACTTTTGGGTGCACCCAAGCTGTTTCCAATGGCTTTACAATGGGATTGATCTGTCCTGGATCCTGCTTCAGATTTTCCTAAAATCTCTCAAACAAGCAACATCTGTTCTAAGCAAGCACCATATCTCTCGTTAAGTGGCCCCAGGCCTGGCATTAGAAGCAACCAGCCTTGGTTCACCACTTGGCTTGACCTAGGTACCTCCAAACCCAGCACAAGAAGAAGCCATTGGCAAATAACTTTATAGCTTATGCTGGGTGGCCCCAGGTAGAACACAGGCAGTGGCTGACCTTGCCCCAGAGCCAGCACACCCAGTGGACAGCTTCAGACCAAATGGAAGCACCACAACCTAATCACCTCCACAAGTGACACACTCGATAAGTGGACTCAGTGGGTACCAGAGCCCTGCTGAAGTAAGTCTTGCTCTGTGTGGTGACCCCTACACAGTCTATCCTTCAAGGTAGTCAGAGGCTAGTGGTCAATGGGCACAGCCAGTCCTTGCAGCTGATCAGCCTCAGTAAATCCCTCCCATTAATGTGCCAACAGCAATCAAGACTCAATTACAACAGAAAGGAGTACTGTCCACACTAGGGGTGCACCTCGAGGGCCCAGCTGGGGTGATCAGGGAGGCTGTGCCACTGGATCCTACAGGACACCTACAACAATAGGCCACCCTACAAAGCCTAGGAGACATAGCAACTCTACCTAATACATAGAAACAATCACAGGGATGCAACCAAAATGAGGAGACAAAGAAATATGTCCCAAATGAAAGAGAATAACAAAACTCCAGGAAAAAAACTAAACACAATGGAAATAAGCAATCAATCAGATGCAGAGTTCAAAACACTGATTACAATGATACTCAAGGAACTTAGTGAGAACTCCAAGGAACTTAGTGAGAACATCAACAACATAAAAAAGGACCAGTCAGAAATGAAGAATGTACTACCTGAAATAAAGAACAATTTGCAGAGAATCAAAAGTAGAGTAGGTAAAGCCAAGAAGCAAACCATCAATTTAGAATATAAGGAAGCAAAAAACACCCAATCAGAACAGCAAAAAGAAAAAAGAATCCAAAAAAATGAGGATAGTGTAAGGAGCCTCTGGGACAACTTCAAGCATGCCAACATTCGCATCATGGGGGTGCCAGAAGGAGAAGAGAGAGAGCAAGAAAATGAAAACCTATTTGAAAAAATAATGACAGAAAACGTCCCTAACTTGGTGAAGGAAGCAGACATACAAGTTCAGGAAGCACAGAGAGTCCCAAACAAGATGCACCAAAAGAGGTCCACACCAAGAAACGTCATCATCAAAATGCCAAAGGTTAAAGACAAAGAGAGAATCATTTTTTGTTGTTGCAATTATTGTTATAGATGTTTCTCCTTTTCCCTCCTAGACACCCTCCTCCCAATAGAGCCCTCAAACCCCCAGCATTGTTGTCTATGTCCACTGGTTATGCATATGTGCATGTAAGATCTTTGGTTTATCTCATCTCTTCCCCTTGGCCTCCTTCTCTGAGGTTTGTCAGTCTGAACCATATTCCTTTCTATATCTCTGGGTCTATTTTGTTCATCAACTTATTTTGTTCATTATATTCTACAAATAAGTGAGATCATGTGGTATTTGTCTTTCTCTGATTGGCTTATTTCACTTAGCATAATACTCTCCAGGTACTTCCATGTTGTCTCAAAAGATAAGAGATCACTCTTACTGCTGCATAGTGTTCCATTGTGTACATGTACCACAGCTTTTTTATCCATTCATCTATTGATGGACTCTTGGGCTATTTCCAGATCTTAGCAATTGTAAATAGTGCTGCTATGAAGATAAGGGTACATATATTCTTCCTTATTGGTGTTTCAGGCTTCTTAGGGTATATTCCTAGAAGTGGGATCACTGGGTCAAATGGCAGTTCAATTTATACATTTTTGAGGAAACACCATATTGTTCTCCATAGTAGCTTTTCCAGTCTGCATTCCCACCAGCAGTGTACTAGAGTCCCCTTTTCTCCACATCTTCACCAGCATTTGTTATTTGATGATTTGTTGATGGCAGCCATTCTGATAGGTGTGAGGTGATACCTCACAGTTGTTTTAATTTGCAACACTCTGATGATTAGTGACGAACATTTTTTCATATGTCTCTTGGCTATCTGTATGTCCTTTATGGAGAAGTATCTATTTAGATCCTCTGCTCATTTTTTAATTGGGTTCTTTGTCTTCTTTTTGTTGAGTTGTATGAGTACTCTATATATTTTGGAAATTAACTCCTTATTTGATGTATTGTTGGCAATTATGCTCTCCCATATAGTGGGTTCCATTTCCATTTTGGTGCTTGCTTCTTTGCTGTGCAGAAGCTTTTTAGTTTGATGTAGTCCCATGTATTAATTTTTTCCATTGTTTCTCTTGCCTTAGGCATTGTATCAGTGAAAACTGTGCTGCGTGTGATGTCAGAAATTTTGTTGCCTACATTTTCTTCTAGGATTTTTATGGATTCAAGAGTCACATTTAAGTCTTTTATTCATTTTTAGTTTATTCTTGTGTATGGTGTAAGTTGGTGGTCTAGCTTAATCCTTTTTTTTTTTTTTTTGCATGTAGCTGTCCAATTTTCCCAGTATCATTTATTAAAGAGACTGTCTTTACTCCATTGTATGCTCTTGCCACCTTTGTCAAATATTAATTGAGCATAATGTTTTGGGTCAGTTTCCGGGTTCTCTGTTCTGTTCCATTGATCTATATACCTGTTCTTGTGCCAGTAGCAGGCTATTTTGATTACAATGGCTTTGTATTATACCTTGATATCCGGTATTTTGATCCCTCCTACTTTGTTCTTTTTTTTTTTTTTTTCAAGATTGCTGTGGCTATTCAGGGTCTTTTTTGATTCCATATGAACTTTTGAAGTATTTGTTCTAGTTCTGTGAAATATGTTCTTGGTATTTTAATGGGAATTGCACTGAATCCATAGATTGCTTTTGGTAGTATGGACATTTTAATGATGGTGATTCTTCCAATCCATAAACAAGGTATATGCTTCCACTTTTTTATATCTCCCTCTATTTCTTTTTTCAATAACCTGTAATTTTCTTTGAATAGGTCCTTTACTTCTTTGGTTAAATTTATTCCTAGGTATCTTAATTTTTTGCCTCAATGGTAAATGGGATTGTGTTTTTAGTTTCTCTTTCTGTGAGTTCACTGTTGGTGTATAAGAATACAACCCATTTTTTGATGTTAATTTTGTATCCTCTACTTTGCCAAATTAATGTATTAAATCTAGTAGATTTTTGATGGAGCCTTTAGGGTTTCTACATACAGTATCATGTCATAATGACAACTTCACTTCCTCCTTTCCAATTTGGAACCCTTTTATGTTTTTTTCATGTCTAATTGCTATGGCTAAGACTTCCAGTACTATGTTAAATACGAGTGGAAAAAGTGGACATTCCTGTCTTGTTCCTGTTCTTAAGGGAAATGCTTTTAGTTTTTGCCCATTGAGTATGATGTTGGCTGTAGGTTTTTCATATATGGCCTTTATTATGTCGAGATATGATCCCTCTATTTCCACATTGCTGAGCTTTTTTTATCAGAAATGGGTGCTGGATTTTGTCAAATGCTTTTTCAGCATCTATTGATATGATCATATTTTTTTTTTTTTATCTTTCATTTTGTTTATGTGGTGTATCACATTTATTGATTTGCGAATATTGTACCATCCTTGCATCCCTGGAATGAATACCATTTGGTCATGATGAATGATTTTTTTGATGTATTGCTCGATCTGATTTACTATTATTTTGTTAAGAATTTTGGCATCTAAGTTCATCAGGGATATTGTCCTGTAGTTTTCTCTGTTTGTAGTGCCTTTATATAATTTCAAAATTAGAATTAGGCTGGCCCATAAAATGAGTTTGGAAGTTTTCTGTCTTCTTGGATTTTTGGAATAGTTTGAGGAGAATGGGTGTTAGATCTTCTTTGAATGTTCGCTAAAACTCCCCCATGAAACTGTCCAGGCCTGGGCTTTTGTTTGCTGGGAGTTTCTTGATTACATCTTCAATTTCCTTAGTTATCATTGGTCTGTTCAAGTTTCTATCCCTTCCAGGTTCAGTTTTGGGAGACTGTGTGTTTCTAGAAATTTGTCCATTTTGGCTAGATTGTCCAATTTGTTGACATATAATTGTTCATAGTATTTGTTAATGATCCTTTGTATTGCTGTGGTGTCAGTTGTTACTGCTCCTCTTTTGTTTATAATTTGTTTATTTGGGTTCTCTCTTTATTTCTTGGTGAGTCTGGCTAAGGGTCCATCAATCTTGTTTATCTTTTCAAAGAACCAACTGTTTGTTTCATTGATATTTTGATTTTTTTTTTGTTTTGTTTCTATATCATTTATTTCTGCTCTGATCTTTAATATTTCTTTCCTTTTACTTGTTCTGGGTTTTTCTTTTTGTTTTCTTTCTAGTTCTTTCAGTTATGAGGTTAGATAGTCAATTAGAAATTTCTCTTGTTTCCTGAAGTATGCCTGTAGTGCTATGAATTTCCCTCTCAGGACTGCTTTTGCTGTGTCCCATAGATTTTCTGTTGTTGTGTGTTCATTTTCTTTGATTTCCAGGTAGTTTTTAATTTCTTCCTTGATCTCCTTGGTAACCCATTCACTGTTTGATAACATTTTATTTAGCCTCCATGTGTTGAAATGCTTTTGCATGTTTTTGTTGTAATTGATTTCTAGTTTCATGCCATTGTGATCTGAGAAGATGCTTGATATGACTTCAATCTTCTTGAATTTGTAGAGACTTAGTTTGTGTCCCAACATGTGGTCTATCTTTGAGAATGTCCCATGTGCACTTTAGAAGAATATGAATTCTACAGTTTTGGGTGTAATTCTCTGTAGATATCTATTAAATCCGTTTGATCTAGTGCATCAATTTGAGTCTCTGTATCCTTACTAATTTTTTGTCTAGAGGATCTATCCAGTGATGCTAGTGGAGTGTTGAAGTCCCCTGCTATGATTGTATTGCTGTCGATTTCTCCTTTGAAGTCCTCCATTTGATGTTTTTAAATATATTTTGGTGCTCCTACGTTGGGTGCATATATGTTTACCAAGGTTATATCTTATTGTTGGATGGATTATTTCAATATTATGTAGTGACCTTCTTTGTCTCTAGTTATGGCCTTCATTTTGAAATCTATTTTATTGAATATGAGTATTGCTACCCAGCTTTTTTTTCCTTTCCGTTTGCTTGGAAGATTTTTTTTTTTTCATCCCTTCACTTTCAGCCTTTGTGGGTCTTTTGTTGTGAGGTGGGTCTTTTGTAAACAACATATATATGAGTCATGCTTTCTTATCCAATCAGCTACTCTATGTCTTTTGATGGGAGTGTTCAATCCATTTACATTTAAGGTTATTATTGATATGTACTTATTTATTGCCATTTTTGTTTATTGTGGTTATATTTTTCTTCTTATTTTTTCTACTAATTACAGCAGTCCTTTTAACATTTTTTGCAGTGCTGGTTTGGTGCTAATATATTCCCTTAGCCTTTTTTTGTCTGTGAAGCTCTTTATTTGACCTTCAGTTTTGAATGATAGCCTTGCTGGATAGAGTAGTCTTGAATTCAGACCCTTGACTTTCATTACTTTGTATACTTCATGCCATTCCCTTTTGGCCTCAAGTGTTGCTATTGAGAAATCAGCTGACAGCCTATGGGAGCTCTCTTGTAGGTAACTTTCTGTCTCTCTCTTGCTTCCTTTAAGATTCTTTCTTTATCTTCAATATTTGCCATTTAATTATGATGTGTCTAGCTCTGGGTCTTTTTGGATTCATCTTACTTGGGACTGTCTGTGCTTCCTGGACTTGTGTGACTTTTTCCTTCATCAGTTTAGGGAAGTTTTTGTCATTATTTCTTCAAACAGGTTCTCTATTCCTTTCTCTGATTCTTCTCCTTCTGGTACCCCTATGATGTGAATGTTGTTATGTTTTGTATTGTCCCATACCTCCCTTAAACTCTCCTCCTGCTTTTTAATTATTTCCCACATTTGCTGCTCTATTTGGGCATTTTTTCCTACCTTGTCTTCTAACTCACTGATTCGGTCTTCAGCTTCTTCTAATCTCCTATAGTATCTTTCTAAGGTATTTTTCATATCTGCTATGTCATTCTTTATTTCCTCCTATTTTTATTCATAGCTTCTACCTCTTTTTTTAAGCTAATTTATTTCCTTCTGAGCTCTTTATAATTCTCATTAAGTTGCTTGTAGTTCTCACTAAATTGTTTGAGCACTCTTAAAATCATTGCTTTGAATTCTTTATCTGACAAATTGCTTTCTTCCATTTCATGTAGTTCCTTTTCTGGTGATTCCTCATTTTCTTTCATTTAGGTGTTGTTTATGTCTCACCATTTTAGCAGTCTGATAGCTCTAGGCTTGGTAAGGCATGTTGGGAAGTGTAGGCAGGTCAATGTGTATCAAATAAGGCTGCTGTGCCTCCCAAACTGTTTTGGTGTGTGGTGCCTCTTGCCTGCTGTGTGTTCTGGAGGATTGACAATTGGCAGCTGGTATCAGTCTGCTGTGGTAGGTGCTTCTGTGGTGCGTGGGTCCAATCTCTGTGCTGCTGGGCTGCGTGGGTCCTGCCAGGGAGCTGATGGGGTGCACTGGTCCCACTGGTGTCCTGCTGTGGTGTGTGGGTCCTGCTGGTGCTCTGCTGCCTGGTAGGGCTCAGCTCCTGATCAGCTGGTGCCAATGCTGCTGGTGGCAAGTGTCCACTCCCTGTTTGTGCTGCTACTGTTGCAGCTGTTGCCATGGGGTGCTCTCAGCTCTCAATCCTCTGCTGCTGTTGCAGTCTGAGGATGCTCAGGTCCTGGGACTTTGCTGCTGCTGGAGGAAGGACTCCACTCCAAATCTGCTGCTGCAGTTGTGAGGGGCGGGTCTTAGCTTTCCAAGCCTTGCTGCTGCTTGGGCTGGGATAGCACTCCTGATCAGCCTCTGCTGATGCTGCTGAGGATGGGACTCATCTGCTGATCTGTGCTGCTGCTGACTGGGGATGGATGTCCGCTCCCAAGCCTCTGCTGCTGGGGGTGTGTCTAGGCTCCTGAGCCTCAGCTGATGTGGGGGGTGGTGCTTGGCTCCTGGCCAGTTGCAGCTTCCTCAAGCAGGTACCTTGACAGCACTGCTACTGTGCGCTGGCCCATGTTGACACAGTGGGGTCCACTGGTCTGATGGTGCAAGGCTCACTGGTGGACTCAGGTTGCTTGGCTCTAGCTGCTCCCTGCTGACTCTTCCTAGAGAAGAAGAGGGATCTTCCAAAAAGGTGGGGCCTTCCAGCCATGCAGGGAAAAGCACTTTGACAACTGCTTACTGTGGTAGCTGGCTTCTCCTCGTCCACAGCACAGGAACCCTCTGCTTCATGTTTCTGCACTGTTCAAGCTTGCTCATCCACACTCAGATCCACTCACACTTGATCACACACTCACCCTCACTCCGGTGCTGCCCACCGCCATCCTAACTGTATTTCATTTATCTCTTCTTGGGTAAAGTTCTCTTGTTCTTTCATTTGGGATTTGTTTCTTTGTTTAACCATTTTGGCTCTCTTAGTGGGTTTTGGAGCCTGCCAATTTTCCCTGTGGGTGTTGGTGTTCTGCTGGTTGTGGCTCCCTCTACTGGGTTTGCATGAGTGTGGGAGGACCCATGTTAAATGCCACTGTCAAGTCTTACTTTCCTGGGTAGATTTGCAAGCCCAGGAAAGGTTCAGTTATTCTCTAGCTTTTTGCCTGGAGGCTATTAGTCTCAGTTACTTGATGAGCCTTGGGTTGTAGCCCTCAACTACAAAGAGAGAATCTTAAAAGCAGCAAGAGAAAAACAGTTCGTTACCTACAAAGGAGCTGCCATAAGACTATCATCTGATTTCTCAAAAGAAACTTTGCAGGCTAGAAAGGAGTGGCAAGAGATATATGCAAGGTGATGAAAAGAAATGACCTATAACCAAGATCACTCTATCCTGCAAGCTATCATTTAGAATTGATGGACATATCAAGAGTTTCCCAGACAAGAAAAAGTTAAAGGAGTTTATCACCGCCAAACCAGTATTATATGAAATGTTTAAAGGTCTTCTTGAAGGAGAAGAAGAACAAAAATATGAACAATAAAATGGCAATTAATACATATCTATCAATAATTGAATCTACTAACAAAATAAGCAAGCAGAACAGAAACAAACTCATAGATACAGAGAACTTTTTGTTGCTTGCCAGATGGGTAGGGGCTGGAGAGCTGGGTAAAAAAGATGAAGGAATTAAGAAGTACAAATTGGTTGTTAGATTGATGAACCTCAAAGGGAAGGGGGGAAGGAGGGGAGGATGAGATAAACCAAAGAACTTCTGTGCATATCTGCATAACCAATGGACACAGACAATAGTGTGAGGAAGGCAGGAGAGGGGCAGGATTGGGAAGGAGGGGGTCAATGGGGAAAAAAAGGAGGGGATATCTGTAATGCATTCAACCAAAAAGATAAGTTAAAAAAAGAAAGAAATGCAGCAAATCAGGTTTAATTTCAAAGCAAATTTTATGAATCATAAATTTAATTGAAAAAAATATTCCTTAAAAAGAGTTTACAAATGACTACTTTTAAATGTATAAATATGGCATTTGCGCATGATATTGGCCTTTTCTGCAACAGGATTTTAGTCCTTTTAATTACAGATTCTTTTTAAACACATCACTGTTTTATGTTTTCCAACTGAATTCTCAGAATTTTGGGCCATAATTTAGCATCTGAGATATAGGCTATTATAAAAGTTTTACTTTTTATAACAGTCATTATCTCTTACAAAATGATTAATTTAAAACTTTAAGCATATGATTTCATCTTTACTATAGGTTTTTATTGGTTTCATTGCTCCCCTCTAGGCCTTTTTAAACCATCATTTCTGCCATTTTATTTAGATTGATTCCTCAGGTAATGTATTTGAGTGTTTGAATTTGTTAGGTTTTGTTTTCACGAAAGTTTAATGGATTTTGCATTTCCAGGGCCCTAGAATTTTTTTTTTCAAAGTGAGATATAATTAACATAAAATAAAATGTAGAAGTATCTCATGTTCAGATTGATGAGTTTTTGATAACTATATGTGTAACCACCAAAAATAACATGCAGAAAATTTTCACCCTCCAGGAAGTTCCCTCATGCAACTTTGAAGCCCATTCTCCCTTTACTTCCCACCCCAACACCTAGTAATTGATTGCTATTGCCATAGATTAACTTTCAGCAGTTCATTGTTTTTTATTGTTAAATGACATTCCAATATATGAATACAGTATACTGAATTTGTTTATCTTATTTTTTATTGATGGGCATTTGAGTTGTTTCCAGTTTTCCAATATTTTGAGTGAGGATGTTGGAAATATATTTATACAAGCCTTTTTGTGGATGTGTGTTTTTATTTCTCTTGGGTAGTGCCTAGGAATAAAATTGCTGGGTCATAAGGTCAAGTTAAACTTTATAAAAAAAATACCAAACTCTGAAAAGTGATTGTTCTACTTTATGCTGCCAATAGTAGTATACAAAGGTTCCAGTTGCTCCACATCTTTGGCAGTATTTCCTCTTGTACTGCATCCCAGGATAGCTGTAATAGATGCCTGCTTGTTCCTTTAGTTTTACTTTTTCTGTTTCTCCTCATTTGATTGATCCCACACAGTGCTCCAAGGCTCACTGGCCTAAGGCTCAACTCTAGGGAAATAATACTTAGCTCAAAATCTTTCAGCGGTGTCCCAGTCACTACCTTAACCTGACACTGAAGGTTCTCTGTGATCTGACCCTTACTTGAATTTTTAATTTTATCTCCCAATCTTTCATCTTTAAATTCCACACAACTTACATTCCAGCTAAACTAGCTATAGCTGTCTGCTTCCCAAACCTGCTCAATGATTTCTTGCCCCTTTGCTTCTCTTCCTGCTGTTCTCTGCCCTCCAACCCCTCCCTGACATTGCTCATTTCTCCAGCCGGCCCACTCCAGGGACTCAGCTCAGCCTGCAACTTTCTAGGACATCCACTCCCCCAAACATGAAACTGAATGTCAGAATCCCTTTAAAATTTGATTTTTGCCTTTGCTTTAGGATGTTTCACTTTTACCTTTTATTATAGTTCATTTCCTGTATGCTTTTAGGCCCCTTCCTAGTTGCAAGCTAGTTTGAAGGTAAGGTTATATTCCATTTCTTCTCTGTTCAGTGGACTCTCAGTAACTCTTCACTGAAGAAATGAATAAGCTGAGTGGGTTGTACGTGGACATGGTGAGTGCTGTTTATGACAGGTGGTGGTCACTCCTTTTTAATTGAATTTTACTTTGATGTCAGCTAATTTAAAACTCTTTATTCGAAGAGATTGTCAGACCCACTTACCAGATACTATTTGTATAAAAAGCAGCAGCATTGGTAAAAGTATGGGCTTTTGAATCAGACAGAACTATGTTTCTGTCCCATTTACTAGCTGTAAGATTGTGAGTAAGTCATTGAGTATTCTTTGTGCTTAAATTTTCCTCACTTCTCAAGTGAGGATATTACTTTACTGTCTTGATGACAATTACATGAAATAAAGTACTGAAAACATGTTAGAGTTTTCTTTTTCTTGAATACAGCATACTGATCTACATATCAAAATTTAAATTACCTTTAATAAGTGTTTTCTTTGAAAAATTCAAAAAGATATAAGGAGGATGTTCACCATGGCCCCATGTTGGCAACAATGAACCAAGCCTAAGGATAAAGTGAGTTACCCACCTTTAAAAAGAGCTGCAAACCGCAAGGGTCAGGCCCTGCCCCAGGCTTACCAAGAGGAGACACATGGTCCCTACTACCCATGAAGTTCAGCCATTGTCACTTATCAGCCTATAAAAAGCCATTGAGGGAATTGGAGGATTCACAGGAAGTGTGGGTATCAGCCCGCTGAAGCAAGTGTTCATGATAAAAATGCTTTCTCATCTCCAGGTGATAGGATCTCTAAGAGACTCTCTCAGAGAGACTGGGCATGCCTGGAGAAGGGAAAGGCTGGATCTCTTTTCGAGAGGGACACATCCCTAGGCAAGCAGTCTTGCCCATCTGCACCAGAACCTAAATAAAGTGAGCGAGAAAACACAAGGAGGCAGGATGGAGATCAAGGACCAGTCGTGGGGATGTCTGCACACCCACAAATGTGGAATGCCGAGAGCTTTCCACGGCATTGCAGAAAGGAACCAGGCTTGTGTTGTCTTCAGTTCTCCACTGAACGTGGCTGTAAAGGTTGCCTACCAGGAGCAAGTTTGTAGGGTTTCCCACCAGGAAAGGGAGGTCAGAGAAGTGGAAAGAGTTTGAAGTGAACCACTTCCTCAGTAAATTATAGAGAGGAAGTGTGGGTATGAAGACCCCAATAAGGCCTTCAAAAGATTTTGTGTACACAACTTGAGAGAGAGCCAGCATCTGAATGTCTCTTTCACTTGGAGGGTGTTGGTGGACAGTCTGTGGTAACATGGAAGCAACCACCACAACAGAGAAATGATGACAAACTTGCCCAGTAAAAAGTCTTTTGACCATTTTCTCTGATCCTTTTATTTTCACTCAACTTCAGAGAACTTAGAGGCTAGAAGAAAGAGCATCAAGAGGCCTTCCAGAAGATGAACTATGTCTTCCATTGACCAACCTCAAAGTGCCATAGTAGAGGAAAGAGTAGATCACAAACTCATTCATTGTGAAATTCTGAAGGTGGAGACTTTGCTTGGAGGAGAGAGATGAGACTGAAATAGATATTTAGATTTAAAAATTTAAATGAATAGAACCTTGGTAATTGAAAGTGATGAGAAAGTTATGGACTCTGCCCATGAGGTCCCTAAAGGACTGGACAGGGAGGTGAAGCAGAGCTCCAAGGAAAGTAATAGTGGGAGAAATAGAAAACTTTTGTTTTTACCCTACTGTACTGTGACTTAATGAACTAGCCCAAATGCACTCAAAATAATAAAATTTTCACAAATTCTCTTTGCAAGTAGTCCATAGAGCTACACAAAACTTAAGATTTCACTCCAGTAAGTTACCTGGACAGTAAGTGTTTTTTGTTGATTTACCCAAAATAGAGTGTATTCTCTTATGAATTTTTGGCAGGTCTTTTTTTTTTAAATCAGTTTTTTATCCTGTGAAGCCGATTCTGCTAGCTGCCCCCCCCCCCCCCGCAACAGCCTTGATAATGGAGCCCCGTTTTGTTCAAGTGAGGAGCAGTGTCATGCCCCAGGGGATGGTTCTAATCAATCTATTCCTATCATGGCATCCCCACTCCTCTTCCTAGTGACCTTTCCAGGGACAGGCTGGCCAGTGAGTTATAAACCTATACCTGCTGGGAGGTGTCTGGAAGAGGTTATGTCCACCCTTACAAAAATCCACGAGGAGCAAAAGCAGGCCCCCACCCCCTTTGCCTTCTTTGTTTTATGGCAAGAATGTGATTCTGAGAACTATCACAGGCATCACACACCCATGAGGTTCCGCTGGCACATTGGGGAGGACAGGTTGCAAGTGAGAAAGTCATTTTCATCCATGAAGGCATCAACGAACAGCTAAGCCAACTCTATACACCTCATTGGCTGTAGGTACATGGTGTCCTCTTTGTGTGCTTCAGGACACCTGTGTCCTGTTCTTGTACAGGAAATGCCAGTGCTGCCCCAAGCTCAGGGACTTCTGTGGGAAGGAAAGGTGGTTCTTCCGTAGATTGTGAGAACTGCTGTTGCAGAGGCCCTTTTGAAGTGACTAGAGTGCATGGCTATCAGTTGTTACTTATTTAGTGCCCGCATCCAAAAATGATTCATCTGCTCAGAGCCACAAAGGCCGTGGGTCTCATTCATGAAGAGCTTCAGGGCTAGTGGCTGCTGTGGTCACTGTACCTGATCCTGAGGGTTGTCAGCATCTCAAACTTCTCCTGATGAGAGAGAGAAAGGAAATCTTACTCTGTACTACAGGAAAACTCCAAGATGAATGAGCTTGGGCTGACATCTTCTGGTTGCATATAAAATAGGTGCTTCACTAAGAAATGATTCCCATAGACTGGTGAATGGCTGGGAAGAGAGATGGCACTGGGAATAAAAAATAATAAAGACAAATTCGTTTTTTTAATTACATGACAATATTCTTTAATTGCACTTACATGATATCTATGAGAAAGATAATATTTAACTATAATAATTTATTGTTGGCTAATCCAAATGTCACAGGTAACAGTTATCCATAAATACGACTAATTCTGTGTCCAATTAATTTCCAGTATATGGGAGGTCCCCTTTCCTTTACTGTAATCTGAGTGGCCCGTGGATAAGGTCAGATATCCCTGAAAACCCAGAGGAGTGCTAGAATGTTCCTCAAGCCCACCTGTGCCTCTCAGCACTTCATGCTCTGGGCTCAGGCTCAGTTCCCTCCCTCTCTCTCCTTCTACAAGTCTCTCACCCCTTTTTCATGCTGCAGTTATTCTCTTTAGTCTGTTTTGTCAAAGAATGTAGACAAAGATGATCCCTCCAGTCATGCCTTACAAAAGGGCTATGAATTAAACAGACTTTCCTGACACTTGAGAGTAACATTACGGAACTGCCTTGCACAAAGAGAAACAAAAATACACCTCTAACTGTATTTACCTAGAATTTATCAGCTGCCATTTCCTTCTAAATTTTTTACTGGCCGTAGTTCCTAGCAGGATGCCCTGTTACTGGGGCCTGTGCTTGGCCCCAAGAAGAGTGTAGGTTTTCAATGTCCTCCTGCCTCTGGTGTCTGTCGAGGAGGCAAAGCATGAATCCCAAGCTTATTCAGCACGTCAGTGAGGTGCCCGCCCACAATCGCGCTGGTCCCATTTTTAAACAGGTCACTGTGCAGCATTTGAATTGAGATCATGTTGCCAATATTCAGAGTCCTCCAAAGAAAAATGAGCTCCTGTTATCGATACATTTCATGACAAAAGTGTCTCAGAAAGATGGCACTTCTCAAAATCAGGAGCATCTGTCTATCCCAGTCCCTAATTTTAACTTTTACCTTCAAAGCTACATGAAAGATGTATTTTATTTTTATTTATTTATTTTATCTTTGTTGTTGAAAGTATTACTGACATCCCCTCTTTTTTCCCCCATTGACCACCTCCCTCTGCCCCTGCCCTGCCACCAAGGCCTTCACAGCACTATTGTCTGTATCCATGAGTTATGCTCATATGCATATACGTTCTTTGGTTAATCTCAAAGATGTATTTTAAAATAGAAGATTTGTTTGTTTGTCATCACATCACCATATGCTAATGATGAAGAGTTTAACCTTCCTAGATCTCCAGATGAGGATAGCAATACAGGATTCATTGATTGGTGACAGTGAGGTAATTTATGGCGAAGCATCTTATAAACCCTAAAGGATTATATAAACAGAAATGTCTGTTAAGTGCTATTTTCAAGTCTTCTTAACTCAGTGCTTCTGAAGCTAGTAAATTAGAGCTCTTTAGTTATATCATTCTGTGTTAATGCAGGGATGTTGGGGGAAATGTTATTTTGTGTTTCTGTATATATGTCCTTAGTCAACTTAAGTACCCTGTGGCGTTGAGCAGAGAGATGGGTGATGTGGGGGACTGGAAAGGTGGGGACCGATAAGAATTGTTATAGCAGAAATTCAAAAAGAACAGAAGATAATCTTCTGATATGTAAAATGGTTGCTATTGTTTTTAAATAAGAATTTTGACAGTCAGGATTAATTATGAGAGAAAGGATCTCCTAAAGTTCCTTTAGGTCCCATTGAACAGATCAGGAATTGGACCTGGAGGCTTAGATCAGAGGTATTTTTCTATATCCCTTGAATCTATGACACTAGGAAAGGGATAAATGGAGGTGCAGTGGAGAAAAAAAAAAACCTCAGTTGGAGGATTACTGTCCTAGGATAGAATATTGAAGAAAGAAAAGCCTGCAGATTATTGCATTAAATACTCAAAGTTTGTCCTGGCCAGTTTGGCCCAGCTGTAAGAGCATCGGCCCGTGGACCAAAGAGTCATGGGTTTGATTCTGGTCAAGGGCATATACCTCGGTTGTGGTTCGATCCCCCGCCCTGGTTGGGGTCATGCGGGAGGCAACCAATGGATGTGTCTCTCACATCGATGTTTCTCTTCCTTTCTCTCTTTCCCTCCTTCCCTCCCATTCTATCTGAAAAATCAATGGAAAAAATATCCTTGGCTGAGAATTAAAAAAAATATATATACTCAAAGTTTGCTTTAAGGAGAGGGAGGAAAAGAGATGCATGGGAAGGAACATGCATTTGCTGAAGTTCTTATTTCTAGCAATGTGACTGCCTTTTCTTAAGTTCATACTGATAGGTCTGGGCAGCTCCAGAGTGCTGGAGCTGTGGTCTGCTTCCCTGGACACACTGCATAGAACCTGTTGGTCTCTAGGGGAAGCACTGCATCTGGCCACTTTCAACCTGATGATGGGCAATGGTGCTCCTGCAGGGGACACAGGTGGTCAGACATGTCTGAGATCCTTTTCAAGACTTTGTTCCCATTATGACCCTGGGAAAAGAAATCTCCATGGTGATAAAGGCAGTGAAATGTTCTTAACACAAGGAGAGGGCTCAAAATTGGGTGTCCCTAAGCTGTCCTCAGTTCCTGTGTGACAAGAATGGAGCCAGGTGCTCTCACATGCCCCTTAAGAGGAGAAATAGAGACAACTGGAATCATGGTCATTATGGCAGAGAAAAAAGTGCCATCTGGAGCTGTCTGGGCCAAGATCGTGGGCATACAATGGGAGGGATTCAGAACAGCATCCAGAGCTGAGGTGCTGATGGGGGCCCAGTCAGCAGGGACAATAAATGGGCACTGCTCAGCTATGCACTACCCGAGTGACACAGATGGCAGCAGCTGATTACAGCAAGGTGAACATAGACTCTTGTCCCAGAACCAGCGGGGATTCTAAATGTAGACCTGAGAACCTCCTGCCTCCAAATCATGAGACCACCTGTACCCTATACCCTTCCTACTCAGATGCTCTCTTGCTGAAGGCAGAGAAGAGAAAAAGGTGTGCCATCTGATAGACTGAAAATTTTACATAGTGAACAATATTATGCACAGTTTAATTTTTTTTTCTTTATTGATCTTAGAGAGAGAGGAAGGGAAAGGGAGAGAGAGATAGAAACATCGATGAGAGAGAACATCGATTGGCCGCCTCCTGCATACCCTCCACTGGGAATTGGGCCCACAAACTGGGCATGTGCTCTGACCAGGAATCGAACTGGCACCTCTTGGTGCATGGGTCGAAGCTCAACCACTGAGCCACACCGGCCGGGCTTTATGCACAGTTTAAAATACTGGATCGGACTGAGGTTACCAGATTGAAACATATCCCTTACCCCACACTCTAAGTTTAGTAGCAGGGAGGAGGCATTGGGAGGCTCTGGGGTGCTGATCATGTTCTAGTTTTTGATCTGGGTGTACACACTTTGTGAAAACCCAAACAACTATACACTTAAAATACTTGCACATATATTATGTACGTTATTATTTAACAAAAAAGTTAGCTTGAAATTTGAGTGCTTCTGAATTCCTAAGGACACGCACATACAAGCCAGCAGGTGGCACCAGTGAGAAGCAAATAGTCAATTTTAGAGAAAGATGCCACCCTTCTCCATACGTTTGAGTGCAGTGTGAGCAAAGGTGGGAATTCACTCTATGTGCTCTTGCTAAAGAAAGTTGGTCAGAAATCCACATACCTGCCCTCGCTGGGTAGCTTAGCTGGTTAGAGCATTGTGCCGATACACCAAGGTTTTGGGTCTGATTCTCTGTCAGGGCACATACCCAATCTGGGCACGTGATTGAAGTTTCTTCTCTCTCTCTCTCTCTCTCTCTCTCTCTCTCTCTCTCTCTCTCTCTCTCCCCCTTCTCCCCCCTTCTCTCCTACCTTCCTCTATCTAAAAATCGACTTTAAAAAATCCACACACCTGGACGACTCCCTAAATACAGAGTCAGTGGTTCCATAAAGGAAAACTCAAGCTGGTTCTATATTTAATACTCTCTAGAGTAGTAAATTATCTAGAATCAATTTCAGGTGACAGAAATTAAAGAGGAGATTTAGTCAGCATATCTACATATTATCATAGATATGTTAGTAGTTGAAACACATTTCTTATATTTTATTATTATTTTGATATAGGTTTGGAAGTATCACATGCGTTTCAGTGTCCTTGGAGGTATTAAATGAACTTAACTAAAATTTTCTGCAAATTGGCAGTAGCCTTTTCATATAGCAAGGTACTGTATACCAGAAAGGAGGAAAGAGAAGAAAGTGCGTTAAGCCCACCCCTCTCAGCAGTCCTGAAGTGAGCCATGTAACCTCTCAGGCTGCTTCCTCAGCAGGGAGACAATCGTTGCATCTGACCACCTTCAGCCTTGTGAGAATACAGAAGATGTTGCACATCTAAGTCCTCTGCAAACTGCATTCACAGGGTACTTCTTAATGATTACAGAGCAGTCTTGAGAAATGACAGAACACGCCCATGCTCTGTAATTCCCATGGGAGCTCCAGATTTCCAGCATTTTGATACCTTGCTTGCAGGTAAAGCAAGCAGCACTGGCAATGTTAAAATTAAATCGATCGCTGATTAATGTTGCGTAATAATCTGCCACACAAAGTGACGTATCTATAAAATAGCTGTGCCACAGGGAAGTCGACTGCTCTATGGGGTACACTACAAACCAGGAGTGGGATAATCCTTTGTTTATATTTAACCCTGCTGAATACACACTGTAGCTGACGCTGTTGGTGCCCACCCTGTTCTCCGCATCCCCCACTTCAGTGCACACCCAGAGATTCCAACTGCAGCTCCTGTGTCATTGTACCAGGGGGCTCTCTGCTGTGGTGGGAAGGCTCTGCCAGCACATGGAAGGCACTGGAAGTGTCAGAGATTTAATGGCCCTCAAAACAGCACTCAATCAAGTTCCTTTGCCCCTGGAGAGAGACTACACTCAGGCGTGTGTTCTACATGGACTCCCAGAATTCTCCAGTGTGTCTGAGCTTTGATTACTCCAGTGGTAACTGGCTTGATAACATTATTGGGTGACTTCTCTTCTCTGTTTCACTTCCCCACTATCTTGCTAATTTTTTATTTACATCCCAGATACACTAATTGCTTCAAACCCCTGTTTTAGCATTTGCCTCTGGGGGATCCCAAACTAAGATAATGACACTAAGATAATCCCAACAATATTAGCTCCAATTTTTGACTCTTGAATTTATGGCCTCATTGTGTCCCCCATACCCCCCTTCCCACTATTGCTCCAAACCGTGGATCAAGGTTATAAGACTGATTTGGTAATGTAGTATTGGTTTGTTTTGATAGATACATGCATGTATTCATTAGCATATTTTCTAAAATTAATTGTTATATTTAGTATCATCTTGGTTGCTTCTCCTGCCCAAAATACAGATTCATTGGAGTTCAGTAGAACTCCAAAGAAATAACGAGAATATGTTAAAGATAACAAAGATGTATGTTTCTTTAAGGAAAACAGATTTTTGAATGTGCTGATTTATCAGAGAGGAATGAAATATTTTAACAGACGAAATTCATTCTACTGAGCAATTCCTCTGTCTCTTCCATCAATTCTTTTCTTTCTTTCCCCTCCTTTTATCTCTCCACATTGCTTCCATTTTTTGTCTTTCCAGGGACCCCAACTTCCCACCCCACCTTAAAAGAAGAAATATCAGATGACTATGCCAGAAACCTCTCACAGGATGAACAGTTGCACAGATAACAACATGCCTTGCAAGATCTTTATTCTTGGTACTAAATTAATTTAAAATATACTGGCTTCTGAGTACTTCATGAGCTGAAGTCTTGCTAATGACAAAATTCTTTAGTGGGACAGGCACTCTGGGAATCGTGGGTTACAGTCTGAGATCTCTGATGCCTTGGGACAGCTTAGCACAGATCTAATGGAGAATAGATACGCCGTGGCTTAATCAAGACACAGACAAAGAGGAGCATTTTGTAAAAATGAGCCACTTTAGCAAAAAGGAGTGTCATGGCAGACTCCATCTACCTTCAAACAGTTTTACAGGAGAATAGACTGGCTTATGATCACTAAGAATTACGTTTTCTTTGTTCCAGACAAGAGGAAGAGAAGACATTCCAACACTGAGCTGGGGATTTGGCCAATAACAATGACACTGAATCTGGACTTTTCTTTATAACTGGAATTCCAGGAAGAAATGTTTATTTCTCTCATTTTTTTCCTACTAGATAATCCAGGTTGATGTTTAAAGAACTCAGAGAACTTTCAAAATGGGTGGGACTGAGAAACAAAAGAAGGAAGCTTCTGTTGTTACTGTTGGTATTTTCTCTGTAACTGCAGAATCAATTCCTTTGTAAAATGCAATAGGGAATCAGAATTTTCAGAGTTCTGAAATGCTCCCTTTTGGGTGCAGGATCCCATTTTATGGAGGTGATAGTACCTCTAAGATTTCTGTGAGGGAAAGTGTTTACCATAAAAACATAGGATATATGACTAAAATATAGTTTGTTTTATTGCTGTGAGATATTCTAACTTTTTATGACCTGAATTTTGTTTTTTTGACTTTTACTCAGTCAAGTGTTTTTGCATAGCTCTCTTGAAAAAAAATGCTGGAGTTTCTGAAATAAAGTCTGCTGAACACCAAGGGGCCTTGAGGCGAAGGGAATCAGCAGTCCTGCAGTGAGAAGCCCACTTCCCACACTGTGAGGATTTTCTCTTTGGAGAGACTGTAAAGTCTCTCTGTGCTTAAAGTATAAATATAAGTGTGTTGTTGAAAATGGCATTTTCCAGATTGTCCTGAGCTGGAAAATTATATCTTTATCTGCTTCGACTATAGTTAAAACAAGAAGTGTTCCCCATTTGAGTATATATCTCTCCATCAAACACACATGGTACACATTCTTTCCATTAGTAGGAAACGTAAGAAAAATTAATCAATTCCTGGGAAAAGTGAACATTTTAGGTTTGAAAAAGGTACCATTTCCTCTGCATGATTTGAATCATTCACAAATAAAAGTAGGAGGTGGAGGTGTTTAGGATGCATCAACTCTCCATAAAGTTGTAATGTTCAAGCTGGGAAAGAATTGCAAGTTACAAATGAGACTTTTCTATGCTCTGATTTTTTTTCAGACTTTCCCTTTGGCGTTGAATAAACCTGAGCACTGGGAAAACAAAGACTTCGTTGGTGTATGGCTCCACCCTTTGAATGGGCATATGCCAAATGATCAAAAATATTTGACTCTCTAAAAGACATTTTACTGTGTTCTCAACTTCCAACCTCTGTGACCTCCTTATTCATCTGCACTCTTTTTAAAAAAATAAATATGTTTTCATTGATTTTTTAGAGAAGAAGGGAGAGAGAAATAGAAACATCAATGTGAGAGAGAAACATTGATCAGCTGCCTCCTGCATGCCCTCTACTGGGGATTAAGCCCACAACCTGGGCATGTGCCCTGAATGGTAATCGAACCAGGACCTCTCAGTCCATGGGAGGATGCTCAATCCACTGGGCCACACTAACCAGGCTCATTCACACTCTTAAGATAGAATTTTCTTTCATGTCTTTCTCATCTGAGATATTGACACACATAATACATGAATACATATTATTTATCGCTATAAAATTTTTGAAACCCAACTTTGAAAGTCTGACATTTAAGTGCTGCAAGAATATAGACGAATAAGAACTTGTATATACCTCGAACAGAATGGAAATTGGTAGAATACTTTAAGGAGAATTTACTTTATCTGGTAAAATTGAAAATAGATCTATCACCTGACCCATCAACTGCTCACTTATGTTTTCCATAAAAGGAAGATAATAGTTATCTGCCTCATAGGGTTGATGTGAGTATAAAATAATTTAATATATGTAAAATACTTAGAAGTTACATTTTTAGTTTTCAATAAGTTGCAGATTTGACTTTTACTAGTAGTAGTATTAATTTTATTATTATTATTAAATATCACATGTCCACAAGGTGACATGAATGAGAGTTTATAAAAATGTTTGTAATAGCAATTTTTTTGAAGAACCTAAATAAATAAAAAATGGAATGGATAAAAATATCATGCTATATATTTATACATGGAATATTTTACAACCGCTGCACATATTGTTAACCTAAAAATCAAAAGTATTTTCAAAGTGAGAGGCAAACAAGCATTTGTTTATTCAGAAATCACTAATTCAGGCAGAGGTTCGAATAATGCTCCAATTAGGAGGCAAAGGCAGTGGGTGTTGATGAGTAAAGGAAAGGGAATAATTACATCAGTAGAAGGAAGGTATTTTTATTGGTGCAGATAACAGAATGCAGTGAGGTCAGTTCTAACCAATGTTCTTACATTTCAGTCTAGTTGTCATCAGTCCAGTTGTCAGAACAACTGCTTTCTTGTTATCTCTGCAAATAGTTATTTTGCAAAGTACATGGTTGCTCAGGCCCAGTCCAAATGTCATTTTGCCCTGTTTCTAACATTCCAAGGTTTGAGGTATAGGATGTGCAAGGCAGTTCCTCTGTAATGGCAGCTCCAGCTCCATTTTAAAGTGACTCTGTTTATATTATTGTCTATAGTATCCATATAGGTAAAAGTAAAAAATATAATACTGAGATAAAATGATTTGCAAAAAAAAGTACCTAAATTATGATACCAGTTACATGTAGGTTTTAAATGTGTAGACAATACTATGTATTTCTAGGGGTGAATATATAGGTAGAAAGTATAAAGAAACACATGGTAATAATATTCCCCAATGTTTAGAGAATTGTTATGTCTAATGAGGAGAAAGAATTTTGTGATCAGGGAAGAGATCACTAAGGACTTTGTTTGGGTTGAGAATGTTTTGTTTGTCAAGTTGGGTAGTATGTGAATGCATGCTTGTTGTGTCATTCTTTATGTCTTCCAGAAAATATTAAATATTGCATAATGAAATAAAAAAGTAACTCATAGCAAGAGTAAATAATAAATAACATAATCATGAATCAGGTTTTTATACATTTATTGGAAAGAGTTATTTGTTAAAATAACCCTTTGATTTGAATAATGAAGTTTTGATTCAATTTGAATCATTGCAAAGAAATTGAAGGCAAGTAAAATGCAAGTGCACTGTGAAAATTTATGTAGTAAGTATTTAAAGATAGAATTAATGATGGCAAAACAGTTTACTTGAGGTAATCTCACCAACTGAGCGCAAGTAAGACTGCAGTGAAGGTAGTCATTTTGATTTTTTGTTGCATCCTACCCAACACTGCATTCCACCACCCTACCCCATGACCATTGGTGAAGATCCTTAGCACAATTCATTGTTCTTTTATGTCTGGACTATTTTATGCTGTGGTCTGGATGCCCATCATTGAATGCCATTGGCAGTATTTTCTTAACATTTAAAGCATCTAGAGGGCTGGAGTTCAACTGAAAGCATCCATCATAGCCTACTCCTTCACCCAACAGATATGAGTGCCTACTATGTGCCTAGCACTGTGCTACACAGTGACTTAACCCCTGTTAATTGAGTCTTTATTAAACTACCCCAATAAAAGATGCTGCCTAGACCAGGAGAGAAAGACAAAAGAGTAATAATACTCTGACAGACCTTTGATGTGAAAAGCTTTGGGTCCTTCATTCTCAACAGCTCTACTTAAATCCCCAAATATTTGTGCCTTCTGTATTTTTAAATTTTTCTCCAAAGCCTGGAACCTTTTACAGAAATTTATAATACAGATAACAATTGCCATTAATAATTAATATTAAAAATATAAGAACACAGTTATAGAGAGTGAGAAACAGTTCTTACTCAGATTAGCTTCTTTTCCCACTGTGTGTTAGCTAAGGGACTGATTTAAAAAACAGTCTTAGCCACCATGACTTAATTGTTTAAGCCCATAAAACCCACAGGAGCTAACATTGAGCTTGTTGAAGGAGCATTTCCAATGTGTGATGGGTTGTGCCGGTGCTGGGACCTCATCACATAACCACAAATGGAGTTTTTGAAGTGGAAAGTTGTTTTGGGAAAATCTCTGCCATCAGAGCAAATGCTTGCTTGTTTGTCTTCCTCTGTTAGCCCTTTGTAAGAATGGTATTAGGAAAAGGGAAATTATGGAAAATTTAAATATGGCAATTTTAGTGCGTCATCTAGTTCAGGGGTCTGCAAACTTTCTGTAAAGGGTCAGATGGTATAGATAATCGGTTTTGAAGGTCATATGGTTTCTGTGGCAACTACTGGACTTGACCATTGTAGTGTGAAAGCATTCATAGATAGTACTCAGATGAATGGGCATGGCTGGGTTCCAGTAAAAGCTTATTTTCATAAAAAAGCACAGGGCCAGATCTGAACTGCCCGCTGTGGTTGCCAACCACAAACCTAGCTGGATACTTAAAAAAAAGAATACTAATGTGCCAACAAGGCCCATCTTGGTGTGGTCTAGAGGAAGTTAATACTAAAAGAGCAAGAAACAAAATGAGATAGAACAAAGTAGCATTTACTAAAACTAAAATATATGCACACATTACAACACACACCTTTTCTATGAACTCATACAAAATAAAATACATATTATAAATATAATGATTTCCTCTGGGGGAGATTAGTAAAAAAGGAGGTGAGAAATTGGAATAAAGAAGGAAAGAAAATAGTTTTGAAGGGGTCAATGATTGCACTGTGCTTTAAATGGAACTTCTGATTAACTCAACCCTCTGCTGCTGAGTTCCCACCAGGAAAAGACACACTCAAAATAATATGAAACAGCACAAACTTTCATTTTGATTTGAACTCAAAGAAAGACTACCTGTAAATATAGTCAGTTTTGAAGGTCATATGGTTTCTGTGGCAACTACTGGACTTGACCATTGTAGTGTGGGATATAGAAGATCTTGATTAATCATGAATATAATGACATAAGCTCACTGTATAATTCTATTAAATACTGTAATCAATCTAAGTACAGGGCTATGACTTATTATGACTTGTATAAGCTATGAAAATAGACTTACTAGCACATCCAGAAGTTCACCATCTTTTGGGAGAAAATAATGCCTAAATAAGTGTTATACAAGGTGTGCTTTGAGGACTTAGAATTTAAGGCTGTTGAAGCTTGTTTACTGTCATCATAGAAACCCCAGTAGAGTGTGCTGGAAATGTCAGCGGTAGGTAGCTAGTTACCTAAGGCAGGGAGCAAATGGAATCAGACATTAAGCCTAATGAACTGGAGAGCTGAATCAGAAATCGGGCCTGGTTTACTAGGAAGCCATAGCATTCACAGGCTCCACAGGAGACCCCCCTGCATCCTCTGCTAAAGGGACTTAATACCTGAGAAATCCCCAAGTGGGCAGGAAGAATTGCCTCAGGGAATAACCTGCCCATTCCCATAGATTAGTGGGGAGGAAGAACAAGTAAAGGAGAAATTCCTTTGCTAGGTGCCGGTGCAGTAGAAGCCAAGATGTCTTAGGGGGAGGTCCTTCTACTTTGAGGCATGCACAGTAAGAGTCAAGATGGCAAACATCAAGGGAAGGTGTCTAGCCTGGGAAAAGGATCAGATTAGATAAGGGACATGAAACCCCAGAAGATCCAGAAAAGGGATTGGTTAGGTGGAGGCTTCAGCACAAGCCCATGAAGAGCCAGGAAAGAGATTGGTTAGTTTGAAAGAAACCGTGCTCTCTCCCAAGCTTGAGGCCTATCTGGGTAGCATGTATTTGCCTGTTTCTTTCACGTGCATTCTCTCTCCATAGCAGCCATGCGGGCCTAGCAGCCATGTGGCTCCAAGCACTGTTCCAAACACTGGCCTGGGTTCAGTAGTGAAGTGCCAGCCACAGCGCAGCAGGGAGCTGAGACTATACTGCACTACCAGGCCCAGGATGATGACATTTCAGTTCTGGGTCCTGACACTGCTGGTGGGCACATATACTCACCAGGCCCAAGACTTATTCTATGGTGAGACGGTGCTAAGCCACCTGGTCTTTCATGAGACATTGAGAACTTGGGGACAGTCCTTTGCTTCTACTTCAATAAATCTTACCACTACACCTCATTCTCCTGTGCATGGGGCCTTGAAATTCTTTTCTTGTGACTCTGCAGAAGAGCCCTATTTCCATGGACAATAGAAGGTGCTTTAAAGGGGAAGGGTCAAATGCTTGGGGAAGAATCACTGCTGCTGGGTGACCCACATCTCTGACCCAGACCTGATGCTTCTGGGCAGTCCATCTACTTGACTTCTCAGACACAGCTCAGCCCTGTATCCACCTATTGGCTCATGAAATTTTGTAATATCTAGCTCCACAGTGGATAGATGGAGGTGAGAGGGGTGAGAGGGGTGAAAGGGAAGCAAGAGGAAGGAGGAGAAAAGAAGTATTGCTGGGTGGGGTTCTCTGGAGCAGGAGCAACTCAACAAGGCTTCCTGGGATAGAATCATAAGTGGGAGAGGGGAGCGTGAGGTCACAGGGTTTCATTGTGATCTGCCAGAGCAAGGCCTGGGATTGGCCAGGCAGGCAAAAGCGGTTGATTAAAGGTGGGTTGCCAGGGCCTGAGCCCAGCAGAGAAAAGCCAGACATGAAGGGATGGCACTCAGGCTCCTGCTCCTCATCCTGGCACCTTTCAACATGACCTCTTCCTCATGGTACTCTCTTAAGGACCCTTTTCACCCACCTCCTCTCCCAGGTCTCAGGCTCAGACTGTGGTCTATGACACCCACAGTCCTCAGATTCTCTTCTTGGTTACTAGCTGCTGCCGTCCTGTATTTTAGATTTGCTCCAGCCTATCCATCCAGCCTTCTGGACTTACTAGGTAATATTGCCCTGTGGGTCTTGTCCACCTGGGGTCCCAAGGAAACTTCAAAGGCTTCAATTACTGTGATGGGATGGCCATGTAAGTTTTCTGGATCACTATGCAGATGAGAAATGTGTCCTATCAGAGGGAAGAGCTAAAGCTTCATGGCAAGGTCAATTTGAAGAGGGGCCTGAGGAAGACATAGCTAATCCAGGACTGGTGTATGGTACCACAAAGACACTGCTGTTAATAAATTCTTGAAGAGATTGTAAATGTTGCTTTGGAAAAAGACCTCAAAGACATGGTCTGTGTGCTGGCGTAGTTTACCCTGGCAAGGCACCTGGGAGGGTGAAGAGCCTTCAAGGCAAGAAGGTGTCTCGCTGGCCACTCAGCTACTAGGAAAACTGATGCCTTGAAACTTTGAAAGGCCAGAAACTGACTACACAAGAGGAGCCGCTCTGAAGATAGCAGAGCCCAATGTAGATAAGGGGCATTTCTCATAGGAGGAAAACAGTAGCCACTGGAACATGCACAGATATGTCTTACACTGGAAGAGTTCTAGATACACATGATTATTGCTATTTTATTCTTGACATATCTACTTTTTCATAAAGAGAAGACAGGTTTCTCAAAACAAAAAACAAACCCAGAGTGAGAAGATAAATACATGAAGACAAATACAAGTAATTTTAACACTACCATGTTATAATATTTTTATAAGAAGTCTGCATGGTTCTTCAAACAAATTACAAAGAAAAAAAGTGAAACAATAAAGCATCAGTAGGTACCAGAAGTACAATGACAAATTAGAAGAGAAATTACACTAAGTCAAGTAATTCTATAAATTCCACACCAGTGCTCTTGATAAGAAGGCCCGTGTGGTTTTAACTGTAGCCTGGACTGCAGAAAGAGGTCTTCATGCAGAGAGAATGAAAGTAGCCACCTGAGAGAGGTCTTAGAAAATATACCATTGGACACCTCAGCTTCTATGGCCAACCCCAGAAACATATGTTCACCAAATATTTTCACAAAAAAGGCATGCAGCCAAGGGGGATCTTTGGCTCTCACATTAAAATTGGAGAAAATTTCTGCTATCCAAGATGTCCCAACTTGTGAGGTTACCTCTTCTGGAAAGGGAAAGTTGGGCTTTTACCTGAGGGCCTATAATTAGTCCTAGTGAGTAACCAAAAGTTTTTAGCAAATTAATGACCTCAGAGTTGAGCCCTCTTGTGGCCACGTCTATAGCCCCAAAAGCAGCCTAGACTCTCCTGGGTTTGATGTTTTTCACACTGGTGTCTCTGGCATCAAGTTTTTCCTACAAATACCAGCATGATCTCATCAACCAGAGGATGCCCATCCCCACATAATCCATTTAGATCCTGTGCTCACCTGTGGGAACCTGATGGCCTTCCAGCCTACCTCATCATCTTGTTCGGCCATATCCTTAAAGTGTCTCTCCTGGGTTTACACATTGAGAAAGAGGACAGCAGTCCTAGATATCTGAGAACTGGTCTGGTACTATTATCCTATGTTGTTGCCAGGAGCTAGCCTGGTATTCACAGCTAGGCAGTGGTGGTCTCTTGTTGACCATAAACAGAATATGAACATTAGATGCCACTCTGTGAGAATTATGGATTAAGAGAAAATGAGCACTCTGTAATCATAATGAATAAAGATAAAAACATGAGAATTGCTCAAACCACAAAAAATGGTGATTTTTCTCTCTTGGTTGGAATATAAATAAATGCTGCATTTTTAAAAACCAATCACAACTTCAGCTTCATGATCCCATCACCTTCTGGGTAAGATTTATTAAGATACTTAATTATGAAGTTATCTCCATTTACTGATAGAATCCAATGTAGAGCAAATCCCTGCCTCTTTGAATTCTCTCCAGAAATAACCTCATACAAGTCCAACTCCTATAAGTCTTTCCTAATATCTTATTACTGTGATAGCTAATAGTTCCTTATGGTGTGCATTTTAATTTAATGAATCAATAAGCCAGATGTTAAATTCCAGGTGTTTTCTTAGGATCTTTGCCTGTTAGGCATTGACAGAAATGAAAGTTCACCAAGGTTCAGCTGAAACCTGCTAAAGCCTTTATTGCCTGGACTGGAATCCTTGACTCAGTAAGGATGTATATATGAGATCTTTTGTGTCTCTACCTGTTCAGGTACCAATTTGTCTATAGTTGTGTGGAAAGTTAATGTACTAAAACTCTAATATTCAATAAAGCTCTTTTGTGTTTTGTTTATATTTTTCTAATTTGAAGTTCCTCTGGTATTTCTTTATCTGATCAGATCTGTATTGTTCCTCATTGAATTTGTTTTCTGGCTTAACACCAGCTTCCATGATTCCTCTGCTTATCTAGTGTTTTGTGTGTTTATAAGAAGAAATTTATTTAGGAAACAGACTTGCATAAGCCTGATAAGAAAAATTAACTGAGCTTCAGAGACCTGTAGGACAACATCAAATGAACTTACGTAAGTGTGGTCAGAAAGAAAAGGAGAGATAAAAAGGAAGAAAAACTATTTGAAGAAATAAGGGCTGAAAACTTTCAAAACATTCCAAAACATATTAACCTACACACCCAAGAAGTTCAACAAACTCCAAGTAAAATAAACACAAAAAATGTACACCTAACATTTGTAGTCAAAGTTTTGAAAATCAAAACAACAAAATCTTGAAAGCAGCAAGAAAAAATGTAACTCACTATGTACAAGGGAGCAACAATGCCTTATTGGCTGATTTCTCATCAAAAACAGTGGAGGCCAAAAGGCAATAGAATGACATGTTCCAAGTGCTGATAGAAGCACACAAAAAACTTATGTACCAATAATTTTATCCAGCAAAACTATTTGAAAATGAAGGCAAATACAGACATTCTCAAACAAAGACTGAGAATTCATTGCTACCAGACTTGCCTAATAAGAAACACAAAAGGAATTATTTCAGGCTGAAAGCAAATGATGTCAGACAGTATTCAAAAGAAGAAATGAACAGCACCAGAACTAGTTGATATGTGGAAAGACAGACATATAGGTATATTTCTTGTTTCTTAATGTCTTTAAGAGTAATAATACACTGTACTATTTTGATTATAATATATTTTAATGGAATATCAATGTCACTGATAGCACAAAGAAAATAAATGGAGATACATTGGGTCGAATTTTTATATTTTAATAGAATTAAGATAGTATTAATCTGAAGTAGACTAATAAGAGTATATTTTAGCCTGGGACAGTTTAGCTCAACGGTTAGAGCATCAGCCCACGGACCAATGAGTTGCGGGTTAGATTCTGGCCAAGGGCATGTATCTTGGTTGTGGTTCATCCCCAGCTCTGGTCAGCGTTGTAAGGGAGGCAACTCAACCATCAGTGTTTTTCTCTCTCCTTCTCTGTCCCTCCCTCCCACTCTATCTAAAGATAAATGGAACAATATCCTCAGGTGAGGATAAAAACAAAAGTATATTTTAAATCCTAGATCAGCCACTTAAAAATAACACAAAATAAGTTTTAAAAAAATGAGGGGAAAAGGAGGGACATCTGTAATACTCTCAACAATAAAGATAAATTTTTAAAAAATCAAGCAGGAATTAAAATGTTAGATGAAAAAATATTTGATATAAAAGAAAGCAGTCAATAAATGTGAAGAATAAAAATTACAGGATACATGTATCAAACAAAAGAAAAATGACAGACATAAATGCAATCATAGTACATTAAATATAAATGGTTTAAATGCCCCAGTCATAAGGCAAAGACTGTCAGACTGGATGTGAAAGCATGATTGGACTATATGATGTTCCAAGAGGCTCACCTTAAATGTAAGGATGCAAAGAGATTAAAAAAAAGATATTCAAATCATAACCATAAGAGAGGTGAAATGGCTATATTGGACAGAATAAATCTTAATGGGATAATTCTTAGATTTCCAACCTGAATGATCTTGTGGCTGGCTATTAATCCAGATGAGAAAAACAGGAGGGATAACACATTTAGGGAAATGTGTTAAGAAATGTAAGAAAAATTAGTTTAATTTTAGACATTTTGACTTGAACGTCTATAGGACATCCAAGTGGAGATATTAATAGGTTTAGGGATGTTCAGTGTTGGTGTTAAGAAGGAAAGCAAAAACTAGATACACAGATTTGGCTATTAGCTTTATATAAGTGACAACTGATTAAATGGTGTAGATAGAGTTGTTCAAGAAGAGCATTATTGAATTATCAGAGAGAACACTTTGTAACCTATAATGAATGTCTATCCACTGTGCTGTACACCTAAAACTAATACAAAATAGTGCTGAATTCAAACTGTAATAGAAAAAAAAAGAGAATTTAAAAAAATTAAAATAATGTGTTTAGAAAGAGAAAAATATTGAAACAATTCTAGTTCCTTTTTTTGTCTTCTAATTTTTTGTGTGTGTCTGGAAAAAAATGTTTATTTTGATTAATAATGATTTTTATACAAATATTTAATTATATTATAGAGAAATGGAAATATGTATAAAATGTACATGATTATTTTCTTAAGAAATTTCTAACAGTTTATTCATAGGACAAATTTAATATAATATATACATTGTTTAATATAATGATAAGTTAATTATATTTTGAAGCTCTAGGTACAAGCTTAAACCATTATCTATTTATATATCTATGTACATGTTTATATATATACATATAAAAGTGTAAGAATGAGCCCTATAGTACAAATTATTACATAAATAATCTAAAACAAAAAATTAAAACAATGACTGAGCTATTTTATGCTTAGATTGTGGAGTTTCCTTTGTAATTTAATTATTCTTTAAACCTTAGTGCATTTTTTACACTTTAATCAGATTTTGATAAATTCCTTTTTTTCTTTAATTTAGTTTTTAATTACAATTGTTATTTTTATTGTTTTTACGATGTCTAAAATTATTTCTGATTTTATATAGTTATGATGTATAATCATGTCTTCTGCAGCTATCATTTATTTTGCACTTCCAAAGTTCAGAATAATAATTTTGTTCTTTTACCCTACAAGATAAAAGGAAATAGTAATAATTAGGTTTGTTAAAAATTTTTAGGTTTTAATTAATTCAAAACTATAATGAGAGTCTTTGTCCTCCAACCTTGATATTTAAAAGCAAACAAAAAATAAAACCACGAAACCTAACAAATCCATGATAGCTTATCTTTTAGGTGAATTGTATAGAAGTACAATATACAAATAGAAATATATTTTTTAAATCTTTATTGTTGAGTGAATTACAGCTGCCCCCATTCCCCACCCCCTTGCCCCCCTCCACCTGGTTCCCACCCTGCCCCAGGCCTCCACCACCCTATTATCTGTTTCCATGGACAATGCATATATGCATATAAATTCTTTGGTTAATCTCCCCCACACACCCCCTCCTTTCCTCTGAGATTCATCAGTCTACTTTTCAAGTTAAAGACGCATGTCCATGTTTAAGCATAAATACTGAATAACTGTCAAACAAAATATTTTTCTCCAGGATTCTAGATTCACAAATTTCTTTCACTTTTTATTCATAAAAGTTCTGAAGAAGTGGTGGGAATACTGACTCAGTTACATGGGAATTATTAGAGACCTCCTGCTTATTCAGGATTTTGTTAGATCCAGTAGCCAAGCCATACCCACCTTGTTTAAGATGTACAACAACTACAGAAAATGTAAGAGAACTTAAGTTCTAGGGTCTCCACTATGCGTAATGGGTTCTCATCCTACAGACTCTTTTTTTTCTCTCACATTTAAAAAACTTCATTAGACTTTAGAAAATATAAAAATATAAAACCTTTGCATTTTATTTTATTTTTTTTTAAATTTGTTTTCTTTAGTCATTTTAGAGAGAGATGAAGGGAGAAGTAGGGAGAGATAGAAACATCAATCAGAGAGAACATCGATTGGCCGCCTCCTGTATGCCCCCCACTGGGGATTGGGCCCACAACCTGGGCATGTGTCCTGACTGGGAACTGAACTGGCGACCTCTTGGTGCACGGGTCGATGCTCAACCACTGAGCCATACCGGCTGGCTGCATTTTATTTTAATATTTTTTTAAAATTGATTTTAAAGAGAGAGGAAGGGAGAGGGAGAGCGAGATGGAAACATCGATGAGAACATCAATTGTCTGCCTCCTGCATGCCCCCACAGGGGATCGGCCTGCAACCTGGGCATGTGCCCTGACAGGGAATCAAATCGGCGACCTCTTGGTGCATGGAACGATGTTCAACCACTGAGCCACACCAACCGGGCTAAACCCTTTACATTTTTTTTTTTTTTTAAAAAGCTAATGGGCTTTAAAGCTGGTCACATTTTCAACATTTTTCCTTTAGATATATTTCTGTAAGAATTAATAGACTAAAATCAGACCTCATACTAGCTTTATCAATATTGCCAAAACAAAGGATTAATTCCATGAAAAAAGAGTTGAATAGGATATATATTTACCGCTCCTAACACAGCCCATTTGTGACAAGGCTTAGAGTCAGGTATCCACAGGCAAGCCAAGTCGCTGTGATTTGACTGCTACACCACCCACCCCTGTACCTCTGCACTAAATCCTGAGGAATGAAACATGCAACCCCCCCAGAGATTTCTCAGTGATAAATTATACAGAGGCCTACTAATGGTGCCTGGCTCTGGAAGCTCTTGCTCCACGCACCAAGAGGTAATGAAGCAAAGGCCTGCGGGGTGGTGGCACACCGCACGCCCTTGATGCATTTGCAAGTGAACATTTCACAGAACCATCCGTAGTAACGTTTTTGGTACTAAAATAATTTTTAGTACCCAAATAGTGATGATATATGAACCTATTAACTTTTAAAACATAAAAGGTCTTGATACATTTATTTCAACGTATTGCTGTATTTGAAATAAGTTGCAATATAAAAACATGTCCATGGAACAATTTAAAAATGCATACTTTTTTACTAGAACGTGTCGATGCTTAGTTGATGAAAAAACATGACTTTAGGATTTCCACAAATAATGACATAATCTCATACTGAGAGTCTGAATTCCCATCAGCCAATTCTTACAGCTGTGCATAGAAATGTTTTTTAAGAGAAAGACATTGCATCTTTTTTTTTTTTTTTTTTTTTTTTTGGTATAGGTAAAGCAGTTTTAAAGTGACTAAATTCTAGGGAAGACAGTTATGAATTTAATCAATACAATTACCAAAACACAGCAGATTGCCAAGAAGCATAGTCGCCAGAGAACCACAAGAAGCAGCTGGCCATCACTGTGCTATCGAGAGCATGCTGGCAGTCCAAAGCCAGCCTTGGGCTAGAGATGGCCACTGTCCCTGCACCAAAGTGCTTGGACAGCAGAGAAGTCTTAGCCACCTACCCTCAGAGGCTACCTATGAGGAATAGGTTTTATTTTATTACTTTTTCTCTCTCAGATGTTGAAGGCAATGAAATATGTTGACATCCTGTATCTGCTTGAAGCCTCTTCTGTTTTGGAGGCCAGGTGAACATATGCTCCATGGGATGCTTCTCAAGGATGTGGTACCGAAGGAGCACCTGAACAACACCTGTCCAGTAGCCATGGCCACCTGCTTTCCCTTTAATTTATTTTTTTTTAAATTTTTTTCCTTTATTGATTTTTAGAGAGAGAGAGGAAGGGAGAGGGAGAAAGAGATAGAAAGAAA
Organism: Tadarida brasiliensis; assembly: GCA_030848825.1. Taxonomy (NCBI): domain Eukaryota; kingdom Metazoa; phylum Chordata; class Mammalia; order Chiroptera; family Molossidae; genus Tadarida; species Tadarida brasiliensis. Next base: position 34,413,996 of record CM061261.1, on the reverse strand, counting down.
CATCGATGAGAGAGAACATTGATTGGCTGCCTCCTGCATGCCCCACACTGGGGAGTTGGCCCACAACCTGGGCATGTGTCATGACTGGGAATCAAACCGGTGTCCTCTTGGTGCATGGGTCGATTCTCAACCACTGAGCCACACTGGCCAGGCTGATTTCCCCTTTAAACGTCTTCATCAAAACATCATTTGGGGAGCTATCTATGACCAGTATAGACCTTCTAAATGAAATAACTTTGGTTTTGTTCTGGCTTTATATCATTCATACCTAAAAAGAAAAACTAAAAAGTATGAAGCTGGGTATGATATGAGAAACTTGAATCTAAGTTTTGTTCAGAAATTAAATATTTCCAGACAGCTAAATTAATTGCCCTCACCCAGATCTGTCAGCTGACAAAAGATAAGTAAATATTGATTATATTTTAGGTATGATTTTAGGTTATTTCATGACTTTGAAATACTTTACGAACAAAAGATGTCCTGACCACTACAAGACAGTGAATTAGAGACATTGAGGTGTTTTTCTGTTACTTGAAGTTACAATAAACCATAATGAAAGTAGAGTTTTGTAAAAATGCTTCATATTATTCATAAGAGCATGACTGTATTACTGAGGATATTTTTTTATCATATCTCACCTGCTTATGACATAAAGAGACCGTAAAGGTGTGACGTGGTGGTGGTTGAGAGTTTTCTTTCTGGAAAGCTATGGCAATAGTGATAGGGGGAAAACATTGCTTGGTTTTGCATTCCTGACTTGGGGAATCTACACTCATCTTTGCTGTAATGAGGACACATATTTCACTGGTACTATTATGAAGAACTCTGTAAATGTTACTTTTTATTCAGAAACTACTTTATTATCCATAAACTTCAGGGAAAATAAATAACTAATGGAATCCTGAAACTCTAATGATCTAAGCTCTCAAAACCCCTCAAATCTCTAAGGTATTATTTTCATTAACCTTGATGTCAATAAGATCAATTCCTTCTACAGGCAGATGTTATCTTCTCTGTTAGTAAGACAGTGCCTCAAATTTTTTAGAATAACTTCCAGTTCTATATTCTACTCTGTTAGAAGCTGAAATGAGTAATTATTACATGATACTCATACAGTTCCTCTGGCTTTATCACCAACAGGTACAAACAATTCCTGAAACAGCTACCAAAACAGCCACCACATGATGTGATACCCAGAGGATTTGGTCCTCTGAAAAAAGCATCAGAGAAAAATTGCTCTTGACCTTCAATGGGAAAAGATCTATCAAGCACTGTTATTGACTGACGGAGGGAAACTCCAAGGTGTTGGTCCTTAGGCTATGCTTCCCAACTTAAAAGACAACCTACTTCCTCCAGTCTCCTGGATAGACATTCCATCAAGAGACCTGAAACGGAAGGTTTTAAGGAACTCTCCAGGTGTTCTTGAATATGGGTGTGGATAGCTTTCACCCAAGATGTCAGAATAAGATACATTTTCTGATTCTAAAGCACCCTCTTCCATTCTCTTTTCTACTACTAATCAAATCATGCCCAGTGTTGTACTTTGTCATCCTCTTAATGTGATCTTTTATTTTTGCCCCTCCCCTTACTCCCCCACCCCAATGCATGAACTTCTGCTACTAAGAATAAACAAAGCACTTAGGCATATTCTTCTAAGACCATAGCTTCTGAACAAAAATTATTAACTGTTCCTTTAAACACTAAAGCTACATTTCCTTCTACAGATCTTTCTGGTACATAAGTCTTTCTCACATAACCGACCCCAAATTTAGTCTGATCAAAATTGAACCTTGATCCATGTCAACAAAATGCTTCTACTAAAGCTGTTCCAACCCTCTCAGAAAAGCCTAGCCCAGGGGGGACTAATGCTGGACTCTGTTTGGTCTAATAGTCATATACACTTCGGGTGTATTGTTGGCCACATAGTAATCCTGCATATTCAGGATAATGGTTAGAGACTTTCAGATGTTTAAAACTACTATCCCTCCAAACAAAAGATATCTAGAAACCTCCAGAAAGAGGCAAACAAAGTCTACTTGGGGGAGATCCAAGAGAGATAACTGACTCCTCCACTCATAATGTGTGAGTGAGAATTCCCATGGTAGGGATAATGCAACTGGAAAAGTTGCATTAAGTCCAAAACATATCTCTGACCTTAGCAGATGTCGTGAATGACACAATTTCTTCTCTGGAAGCTCAACAAACCAGTTTTAATTTATTGACCAGACTTCACATGGATAATTATAAAGACATTAATTTTCTCTTAACTAACCGTAGCAAACACTTCTTGCTGCACCTACATACTTCAAGCCAGTAAAATGGCCTGTAACTAAGCTCTAAGAAAATGGTACCCAGCTCCCTAGCACCAACTCTGTTGGATTTCAAGACATGTTTTCTTGCCTTGGTTTCATGATTTAGGTCCTTATTTGCAGGCCTGTTACGAAGACTAATAGCCGTTTTTGTTTCTGGTAAGTGCCTGCAGTATAGTTGACTGATCTATCCCATCCAGTCTTAAATGTTACTGGGAAGCCATTGCCATGTCAGATGACTCAACAATTCATCCTGAAACAAGGAACAGGAGAGGCTAACTCTAGTTCCCTTACAGGCAGCATGCTCTGGATAAGCAACATCTCATTAACATTGGAGATCATTGATATAAATCTTGAAGCCTGACTTTGGCCTTGGCCAAAACGGGGTACTGAATTAGAGAAAAAAGCCCCTGAATTCAGGAAACTGGCCTGACAATATCTGTTAGGCCTTTGTGTTGCCAGGAGCAGATCTGGCCGTCACAGCTAGGCTGTGATGTTCCCCTGCTGAGCATAAACAATATCACAATTCACCTACATTAGAAAGGGTCATACTGTGGTGGACTGGGACAAAAAACAAAAACAAAACCAAAAAACTACTCTGCAGTCATGTGTGAACTCAAACAGAAACATGAATATTGTTCAAACCACAAAATATTATTTTTATTTATTTATTTTTTCTTTATTAATTTTAGAGAGGAAGGGAGAGGGAGAGAGAGAGAGAAACATCGATGAGAGAGAACATTGATTGGCCACTTCCTGCGTGCCCCCCACTGGAGATCAGGCCCACAACCTGGGCATGTGCCCTGACCGGGAATCAAACTGGCAATATCTTGGTGCATGGGTCGATGTTCAACCACTGAGCAACACCGGCTGGGCCAAAATATACTTTTTAACTGTATATTTCTTTGCATATGACTTCTCTTTCCTTATCCAGGCAGTTTTTTGTTTGTTTTTAATTTAGACCAGAGAAATGGAGTGGGGGAACAGATTGGGATTAGAATTGTTATAGCAGGTATTTAAAGAGAAAAAAAAATATTCAGCTCTTGACATAAAATACAGGATCCAGACAATAATCTTAAATATCAGGATTTATTGGCCCAGAAGGTGTTTTCTAACTTTGGAGGACTCTGATTATTTATTTTCTACCACAGTAGAGGAGATATTCTTTTTGCTTATGGCTACTAGGATAGGAGATACTACTCCCCAGTGAAGGAAAGGAAAGCTCAGCTAGGATAGTTAATGCCCTAGAGAAGAAGGATATATGATGAAATAAGGGAAACTTTGAAGACTGCTGATTTTAGGTCCAGAAGATGGAGGTAAAAGGAAGGAAGATGAAAAGGGAATAATAGTTTCGATGCCTGAGATCTCTTCCTGAGCTGAGGCTGGATCTAGTGGTGGGGGCCAGTTTTTCTTTAGCATACCACCTGGGTATGCAGCATCTCAAGAACACTGGGGCTGGGCAGGCTTCCGAGAGCACACTAGATGGAGTCTGCAGCCCAACAAACCAGTTTGAGGCCATGGTGCTGCTGCAATGGCAGAAGAATTGAGCTACAGGTATATCTTCTTCCTTCTTAGATCAGCAGCTACTTCTCAGAATGCCTTTGTGTCAGCCTGGGGTGGTTCCAACTAAGACATCTTCATGGTACAGTCTTGTTAGACAGAAGGAGAGAGAGATTGAGTTGGGTATGGCATAGGTGGGACTCAAGTGTTCCCACCCCTTTACTCTCCTCCCCAAAGAGGGAAAAGAGAAATGGTTGACAGAATGTTAGAGGATTCTGCCAGAGGGTATTCCTATGGTCAGGCAAAGAGGTTCTGTCCTAAAAGGATACAAAGTGACCACTTGCTCTTCAATCATGTGAGTGTCATGAGGGAGGGTTTCATAGCACCATCTTGGGGTCCAGTCAGCAGGGCACTGCTCCATTATTCTGGCCACAGATGGCAGCACCTGATGACAGAAGGATGACTTCTGTCTCAGAGACCATCACCAAAGACTCTGAATGCAGTTATGAAAATCTCTGTGACCACCCACCCCCATATCTTGACCAAGAAGGAGCACCAGGGAAGCCTCTGCGGTACTGGTTATGTCCTAATTTCTGATCTAGCTGTAGGTTGTATTGTTATTGTCACAATTAGCTAGCTAATATTAAAATAGGAAGGAAGCAAAGGGGAGGCCAGACATTATAAGCATGGTCATCCGGGCAGCTTCACCAGGAAGCTGCAACTCCACACTCCCAGAGAACCACCAGTCCATTCCCTGCAGATCACTGGGGGAAGGAATCAAACAAAGGGGCAAGGAGAAGTTAGGGCTACATAAAGAAAGTGCTTACCTCTCAGTCTAACCTGGGAAAAAGATAATTGGCTAGAGGGGCAGAGCCAATGAAAGTGTATGAAATCCTAAAGAATTAATTGGTTAGGCTCCTGATTATAAGTCCGAGAAAAAGAAATTCTCTCTCTCTTGCGCTCCTATTTCTCACTTGCTTTGTGACCTGTACTAGCCCTTCCTCCCTCCATAGCCATGATGCCTTAGCAGTTGCATGGCCCATGGCCATGGGGACCCCAAACACAATTAACTGAAGCTGGGAAAACAAGCTAAACTAGCCAGATGCAGACTGGACTGTGCTTTAATATGGAGCGGAGACTCTGGGCAGTTACCTTAATTCCAGCTTTGCTGAAGACAAGCCTGAACTTTTTCTATGGTGGGACAGAGGTAAATCGAACCTTGAAAACCCAGGGGTTTAATTCCATGTACAAGTATGACTTTTGCTTATTTCCGTATGTATATTACTCTTAAAAATGACTGAAAAGTCTACACAAGGCATCTACATACTACCCCACAAAGTGATATACTACACATGTGCACATTCCTCAGCAGTTTGTGAAACAAAGGCAATTACAGAGAAAAAATTTTAAATGCACCATTTTTCTGCTCATTTGAGATTAATGTGAGCAAAAGTATGACTTGACTTCCTGTGCCTTTGCTAAAAAAGTGAAACAAAAATCAGTGAAACTAGAAAACTTCCAAAATATGATGTCAGTGATACCATAAGGAAAAACTCAACCTGGCTTGATATTTAATTTTAGAGCAGCAGCAGTCCAAGTCCTCTAGATTGCATTTCAAGCTATAGCAATTTAAGAATGGGTTTAGGCATTTTTGTATCTGCATTGATAGATGGATTATTTGTTGAAATAAATTTTGTATATTTTTATTGTTATGTTAGTATATTTTTGGAAACATCACATACTTTATAGTATTTTTAGATGTGTTGAGCCAGCTTTATCTACAATCTTTCTTGAACCTAGCCTGAACCTTTTCTAACAGCAAGGTGTAGTGGAATACACATATACTTAGAATGAGAAGGACCTGGGTTAGAGTCTGCCCCCATGTGGTATTTAGAGGACCTTAGATGAATTACATAAATTCTTGGGCTGAGCTATGTAATTCTGACTCTTAACTATCTGATGGTAAGTCAAATTGCACAGGTTAAGGGCAAAGTCCTCTACAAGAATACCCTCACTTCAGACACTAGCCCCAAGTTCAGGGACTCCCAGGCCACTCATACTTCTGACCAAACGGTTACAAATTCAGAGGTTCTGTCTTGTAAGATTCCATAATATGCTAGAATATCTCACAGAACTCAGGAAAGGGCTATACTTGTAATTCATTACAGTTTTATTATAAATGATACAAATGAGGAGCATTCAAATGAAGATATGCATAGGTGATGTCTGGAAGGACCCAAATTGTAAAACATCTATGTTCTTAAGACACATCACCCTCTTGGCACATTGTATAATCACTAACTGGAGAAGTTCTTGAGATTCTAGGTGGGTAGAGTTTTTATTGGAATTTCATTATGTAGGCATGATTAATTGAATCATTGGCCTCATAATTGAACCTAGTCTAGCTCCCCTTCCCTCCCAAGAGGTTGGGAGGATATTATCTGACTCTTCAATAACATGGTTTGTCTTTCCAGCATGGCCAGACCTCGTCCTGAAACTCTATAGGGTGTTTACCATGATACACCTCATTAGCACAAAGTCAGGTGTGGCCCAAGGGGCTCCCACCATGAACAACAGAGATACTCTCATTACTCAAGAAATTTCAAAAGTTTAGGAGCTCCTCCACCCCCACCAGGAACCAGAGGAAAAGACTAGCCAAATTCTTTATCATATAGCAGGCTGTTTGCCCACAAAGGGTTGATGTGAGGATTCTATGAGAGGAGAAATTGAAGAACACAGGACACATTTTCATGATTCTAAATCCATCTTGAGAAATGAAAAGACAAAGCATGTTCTCCTTGCTGCCTCTCCCTTCCTTTTGTCACTCCATAAACCTCCCCTACACTTGTTTTCGTAACCTCTTCCACTCCTCACACACACCTTCAAAAGAAGACAAGCTTTAGATGGCTCCTCCTGGCATTGGACCCATGGTTAACACATTTCTGCATAACACACCTGATATTTTTACTTCTTGCAAAATTATTTAAAGGACATTTGTCTTCTGAGGAAAGAGTTTAAGTACTGCTAATTAGAATATTATTTAGAAGTTGTTGGGTGTTCTTAGAATCATGAGTCATACCTGTAAGTTTTGAGTAACTTAAGGGGCTTCAGACATAAATTTCTTAATGGAGTGTTCTGGCTTGATCAAGAATCAGATGGAGAGAAATATCTTTTAAAATGACAAATGGTAATTTTTTGTTTGTTTAAAATCCTGACAGAGTCTATTTACCTTCAAGTGGCTTTATTCAAGAATGAAGACCGACTTATACTAGGTAAATATATTGAAAACCCTTTCAGTAACCAGCATGGTGCCCTGAGACAGGTTTACTTTGTTTCAGAAGAGGGAGAGGGACAAGACATTCTTTCCATCCCTGAGTTGAAGTAGTTTTGCATGGGGCAGTGAGAGCAAACCTGGGTTTCTCTTTGAAACTGAAATGCTAAGACAAAATATTGATTTCTCTTAGTATTTTTCATTGGATAAGAACTCAGGTTGTTTCAAAATGGATGGGGCTGAAAGACAAAAGAAGGGAGACATTTTGGTTATTGTTGGTGTTGAATGCTGGAGTTGCAAGATCAGAGGAGGTGGCTGATAGCCAGTAAAATTCTTAAATTAAGTTTAATACGGACCTAGAATTTTCAGAGTTCTATAATTCTCCCTTTGAGAACTAGAGTGTAATGTTTTATGGAGGTGATGGTACCTTAAAGTCTTTCTGAGGAGAAAAAAGTTTTCCATAAAAACATGGGATGTGTAACTAAACTATAATCCATTTTGTTGTTAGAGCCTTTCTTGACTTTTTATAGCCTGGATTTGTTTTTTAGTCAAACAAGGCTATCCTTTTATCCAGTTGAGCATGTTTTCATAGCTCTCTTACAAAAGTGACCAAGTTTCTGCAATCTGCATGACACAGAAGGCCCTTTATGAGAAGTACATCTGTAATAGCTATGGTGAGAAGAACTCCTCCCACACTGGGAATTTTCCAATTGGTACCACTTGAAAATCCTTATGGCCTTAAAGGGTTAATACTAATGAACTCGTGAGAACTTCTATCTCCTAAGGTCTAGTGAATTATAAAATTTTCTTTTTGTGGGGGCGGGGTTGGGGTGGTCTTATTTGTTCTAAAGACTTCTAATCTTGTGTTCACAGTTTGGTCGTGTTTTCCAATTGATCAAGCATACATAATAAATGTATCTCCCTCTTAGAGGAAACAAAAGAAAATGAATGAATGCTGGTGAAAATGTGGTAACTTTAGATTTAGAAGAGTGTTATAGGGGCTTAGGGACACCACATTTATTGAAGAGTCATAATGTCAAAAGAACAGAAGAATTAAGAGTTAGTGATAAAGGAATTTTCCACTCAGATATCCCCTGTAGTCTTTGACAGCCAAATGAGAACAGGGTAAGGAAGAATTGCCTTGCCCTGGCTGGTTTGGCTCAGCGGTTAGAGTGTCGGTCCCGGACCAGAGGGTCCCAGGTTCAGTTCCCACTAAGGGCACATACCTCAGTTGCAGTTTGTTCCCGGCCCCGGTTGGGGTCGTGTGGGTGGCAACCACTTGATGTGTCTCTCTCTCACATCGATGTTTCTCTCTCTCTCTCTTCCTCCCTCTCTCCCTCCTGCTCTATCTGAAGATAAATGCAAAAATGTCCTAAAAAAGAAAAAAATAGAGCTACCATGTGTAGCTCTATTGCTTGGATGGGTGAGTAAGGCTTTCAGTTAGGCTTAGTGCTTCAGTTAGGGTTCTTTTACTCAGTTTTTAACTCCTAACTTCTTTGACTGCTTTTCCTCCTCCTAAAATATATTTTCTTTTACTCTGATTTCTCCCTCTGTCTCCCAGTCTCTCCCTTTTTCTCTTTCTCAATCTTGATCTATATTTCAAGCAGTCAATGAATATAGATCACATTATCAGTCCCTATATACATATTTGAAAAGTAATTTTAAATCTGACAGTACCAAGTTTTGATGAGAATATGGAGCAATAGGAACTTTATATACATCTGCTGGGAATATAAACTTTACAATTTGGTGTATTTTATAAGGCAGAAAATTTGCATTCTACAACTCATTAATCTCCTTTCAATGTTTTTCTTATTGGAAACATGGAGTTAATAATGTAGCTACTTCATAGAGTTCATAGGATTAAATGAATTAGTAACCATAAAACAAACAGACTAATAAAAGTTAGTAGTAGTTATTGTAGTAATGGTAATAGTATCTTTACTATTATTATTTACTATGCATCGTAGAAAACAGGCACATATCCTCAAGGAGACCTATAACACCATTGTTTATAACGGCAAAGATTTTTGAAACAACTTCTCAAAAAAAGAATGGATAAATAAAATATATATACATATAATGGGATACTACACAGTCAATAAATGCAGCAACAGGGATAAATCTCAAAAATATACCATTGATTAAAAAACTTTCAGAAAAACAAAGCATGATACCAGTTATACTTAGGCTAAAATATGCAAGCAATACTGCATATACTTCAAAAAGGAAGAATTACAAATATCTTTAAATCTTAAAGAAGATATGGCAATAATAATCCTCAAATTCAAGATTGTTGATACCTCTGATGGGGAGAGAGGAGCATGTAATCCGAGATGGGGATGTCAATTGGACAGTTGTTTAATTTCTTACACTGGGTATTCACTGTATCATTCCATGTGTCTTTTGCTGTGTCTTAAATATTGCCCCAAAATAAATTAGCAAAAAGTAACAGAAAAGAACAAATAACATAGTGGTGAATCAAGTGTTTATGTATTTTCTATGAATAATTGTTATTTGTTAACCAGTAAGATCCTGTAAAATGAATATCAGAAGTGTTCATACAAAGAATTCTGGATAGAGCTTGAGTCTCTGCTAAGATTGGAAGGAAACCACGCACTGCAGAAATTCATGCATCCAACATTCACCAGTGAACACTCATAGCTTTACAGAAGACTGGGCAGTTGACCTAAGAACCAGGAAGTGATTAGCTTTTCCAATAAAAGTGAGCTAACTTGTCTTTGTCTATCCTGAATTTTACTGACTTTTTTCTTCTTGTGTGGCCCCACAGTAGTTTTTGTCCATTTATATCTGAACCAATTTTACTCTGTTGTCTGGATGCCATTTATCATGTCCAGGGCAGTACTTTCTCTCATGTTTACATTTCTAGAGAGTGGTATTCTGTCTGAAGCACATATCAGAGCCCATTTGTTTATTCAATAAATATTTATTGATAGTCTGTTATGTGCCGAACATTGCTAGATACTGATGGAGCTTTTTTAAACTGGGTGTTTGATGAATGCATTTAAATCTATATATCTGAAAATTAATTACCCAAATGAGAGATGTTGTCTAGGTGGCCCAGAAAGATGGGGATGCTCGCTCTGAAGGACCTCTTGCTGATGCTTGGTGTCCGCCATCCTCACCAGGCCCTCATCGAACCCAATGGTGTCTGGCATGTTTCTAAAAGATTCCCCAAAGCCTTTTACATTATGCTAGGGTTACCCATAATTATTAATAAAAATATAAAAATTTTACATTTTTTGTAAGAAAAAGTGAGAAACATATCAGAGATCAACTTATTTTTCTACTTAGCATCAGTCATAGGGCTGATTTAAAGAAATTTCAGTCTTAAATGCTGTGGCTTAATTATTCTAACTCATAGTCCAGAGGAGTAGACATGGGCCATGTTGATGTCTTTCAAATGACTACACAGCTCCTGCCAGCAGCAAGGGTGCCGTCACATGGTGGCCAGAGGGTTTCTAAGGTGGAAATTTGCCCACAGAAGAGCTCTGCAGTAACAAGGATTTCTGCAGACAGGATGCGTGGTGATTTGTTTGTTTGCTCCAAACAGCTTATTTACAGCTTCTACCCTTGGCACAGCAGCAGAGCCTTTGATTTACCCACAGAGTTTATGATAATAGTGATAATTATTATATTTTTACTACAGATAAGATTAAATCAACTACTGCCATGTGCCAAGCTCTGTATTAAGCACTTTAGTTTGTTCTTGTTCAATCAACCTGAAACAAGCCTCTAGTCCTGCTAAGTCCGATTACTGAGTCATTGGAATGAGGAAGGACACACCCCAGAGGAAGCGTGGTACATCTTACCAAAGAAATAAAAGTATGCGCTGATCCCAGGATTTTGGAGAAAGGCAGAGTTTAGGTGAAATTTAGCTGAAGCAGCATTTTGATGGGCTCAAAGCAGAGCAAGGCTGTATGCAAGGGATCAGCACTGTGTCTGGACACAAAGGGAACCTAGGGTCATTTTCTTTTGAAATAGTAAAGGTAGGTGTGACATAGTGTGACCAGCAACCCCTTATTGGAAGGTCCACACAGGAGTTGTAAGTCCAAGCTGTTTTCTGTGTCAACATGACTTAGATTCTCCAGGTAAGAATAGGATGCCTTTGTGGGAAGCTTCTAGGACCAGAAACTAGCCTGGCTGACCGCCAGCCATGAAACAGAACCTCAGTCCTATAACTGCAAGGAACCGAATTCAGCCACCAACCTGAAGGAGCTTGGAAACACTCTTCCCCAGAGCCTCCAGGAAGGAGCACAGCACTGCCAACTCTCAGGGGTTTTAAAGGCCATCCCTTGCTCCCCTCATCTCACTTGTTCTAGGGCTGACACCAACTTCCTCAGTGTTGAGTGAGTAGAGTGTCTCCTCTCTGCGTGTGGGTGACTTTTCTCTGTCCTAGGTCTGCCTAAGGGTTTGATCTCTCCCAAGTGCTGGGAATGTTTGGTTGATATTACGTTGTGCATGGCCTATGTATAATCTGCCAGTGCCAAGCCTGCCTACACTTGCCACTGATTGCAGGATTCATTTAATTCCTCTTCCACGTCCAAAGACTCAGGGGGTTCTCTCTGCTTCCCCTGCATGTGCACACAGCAACCAATGGCCTTTTTTGTTGGCCTCCTTCTCCTGGTACTGTGGACCTGCTCTTCAGAGCCTCAGAGAACCACGTTGCTACAGCGCCTTGGGGAGCAAAACACCCACGTGGAGCTGGGCTCATTAGCAGGCTTCCCTGGCCCCTCTGCACAGGGCAGACATTGCAGTAGATGGATAGGCAGGATGGGATTAGAACCGAACGGTGTCCCAAATTGTCTCTAAGCTTTGATCCTGGCAGAAAAGTCCCACATTTGACCCCAAGCAGTAGCCTGCAAATTGGTCTTCAGAGCTCCCCTTGGTGGCTCAGGAAAGAACCAAACACTGCAATTAAGGCGTTCAATTATCCCTGCACCCTTTCTACTGCACCAGAGTGATGGGAGTCCCTCTGCGGCCGCAGAGGGCAGCCCAGTCCTGATTGCTCTGCTTGGAGGGACAGATTGCCATGTGAGCCTTGGGTGTTTTTTTTTGTTGTTTTTTTTCCAATGAGTTACTTTTCAGGCATTCTTTAAGTGGTCTGTATTCTTATTCTAGTTTATAAAGGTGGACCCTTCCTCATTCAAGTATGGAGAGGGGAACAGGGAGGCCAAATGTAAGTACCAGAGATTTATGTTGGGCCTTTGAAGGTTCATTCATTCATTCATTACTTCATTTACTAAAAAATAGTTAATAAGCCCAGCTAGTGTGGCTCAGTGGATTGAGCATCATCCCATGGACTGAGAGGTCCCAGTTCGATACCCAGTCAGGGCACATGCCTGGGTTGCAGGCTCGATCCCCAGTAGGGGGCACACAGGAGGCAGCCAATTGATGTTTCTCTCTCACATCGATGTTTCTATCTCTTTCTCCTTTCTTCTCTCTCTAAAAAATCAATAAAAACATATTAAAAAAACTTAAAAGAATATTTGATGAGAGTATACCATGTGTCAGGAACTCTTCTGGGCACACTGTGCTATTCCCCAGTGAACAAAGCAAAGATCCTGCCCTCCTGGTCTTAGGTGTATTACGACACACTCCGAAGGAATGCTGCCCATTGCCCAACCCACACCCTTAGGACCAAAAGCAGGGCCATATGCACCTCGCTCTGAGTCCAGCACCCATTTATACTCAGTGGCACACCACTGGCATCTCAGCAGCTCACAGCCTCCAGTCTGAGTGCCACGCAGCCCTCGTGCCCAGGTGCTGGACTTCACCAGAACTCCTCTGTGGCACACACTGCATGTGTTCACTCCCCGTTCTCCAATGTTGGCAAGCTCTGGAGGGCGGTTTCGTGCCTGTTGCAGGGTTTCAGCTCAGCTCCTCTTCAAGTTTTCTGCCTCAGAGCTTTTGTTTGTTTGGTTGTTCGTTTTTGAAGTGGGGAAAGGCTGCTTGGCCAACCCTTAAGGACAGTGTGGACATGGGCAAGTTAATGGCCCTCGGCCAACGATCAACCAACACTTAGGCACAAATAGCATTGGAGGATAAATGCTCCAGCTTTCATCAGAGGGAATCTTCAGAGGCTTGTTCTGTGTCCCCAGCACCCCCGTTGCCATCACAGTAACAGCTCAATCATGCACATGTTTTATAAATGGAGGTTTGCATATATATATATATATATTTTTTAATCCTCACCTGAGGACATTTTTGCATTCATCTTCAGATAGAGCAGGAGGGAGAGAGGGAGGGAGAGATGGAGAAAGAGAGAGAGAGAAACATCGATGTGAGAGAGACACGTAGACTGGTTGCCACCCATACGACCCCAACCAAGGCCGGGGACAAACTGCAATCGAGGTACGTGCCCTTAGCAGGAACCAAACCTGGGACTGTGGTCCACGGGCCGACGCTCTAACCGCTGAGCCAAACCGGCCAGGGCTTCCATATTTTTAATAAATAAGACTGGATCCATATTTACCACACTGGTGTAAAGAATAATCTTGTGCAATTCAGGAATTATCATTCAACACACGTAATAACTACAAACACTTGTCATTGGGACCAAAAAATACCCCATATAGAGATCAAATTAAAATTTGACCAGAAAGTAATGTCATTTCTGCGCGTTTTGATATTCGGTTGTCATTTATCAGCTCATTGTGTACTTCAAAATCGTGCCAAAGACATTTTAAGGTTAGAGTGACTTGTTTACTCGTAAATAATTAAATCTTAATTGTTTTTTTTACAATTTATAGTGAAATGGCCAGGCAAATACCAGAAGAGGTACATATCCGGCATTGTATGCTTTTTGAGTTTCACAAGGGTAGTAACGCAACAGTTGCTACCAAAAACATTTGTGATGTTTATCCAAGTGCATTAGACTTTCGTAAATGCCAAAGGTGGTTTTCTAAGTTCAAATCTGGTAATTTTGATCTTTCTGACTCGTATCGATCAGGAAGACCAACAACTTTAGACAATGACATGTTAAGGGTGGAAGTGGAAGCAAATCCATGTTAGACAATCGAGGAACTGTCAAACACTCTTAACCAACCTTGGTCGACCATCCAAGAACATTTGCAGAAGATTGGTAAAGTAAGCAGAGCAGGTGTTTGGGTCCCACATAATCTGTCCGAAGAAAACAAAGCTAACCGGTCCACCACATGAAACTTATTGCTTCAGCGGCACAATACAGAAGCGTTTTTTGATTGCTTGATCACTGGAGATGAAAAATGGGTCCTCTATGATAATCCAAAACGCAAAAGGCAGTGGCTCTCTCCGAATGAATAGCCACGAAGTACAGCTAAGCCAGGTTTACACCCCAAAAAGGCACTTTTGTGTGTTTGGTGGAGTATTCGCGGGGTCGTTTATTTTGAAGTGCTGAAACCTGGACAAACTGAATGCAGACCTTTACTGTGAACAATTGGATCGAGTAAATCAATCTTTAATTGAAAACTGCCCAGCGATTGTCATCAGAAAAGGCGTTATTCTGTAACACGATAATTCAAGACCACACTGCGCAAGACGAACCCTGAAAAAAAATAATGAATTGGCGTGGAAGGTATTGCCTCACCCACCATACTCGCCCGATATTGCACCATCGGATTTCCATTTATTCTGATTGCTACAACATTTTCTAAGTGGAAAAAATTTGACAATTTGGATGATGTCCAAAATGCCATCTTCAGATATTTTGCTCAAAAATCAATTGATTTTTATCGATCCGGCATTGAAAATTTGCACACTAGATGGCAAAAGGTTGTTGATAATGAGGGTGATTACATCATTGATTAAAAATAAAAACTTGTTAAACATTTATCTGTTTGAATTAATGTCGTAAAAACACGACATTACTTTCCGGTCCCCCTAATAATTGTAGTGTTCATTGATCACTTGGTAGATGCTTTTACCATCATTTTATCATTTAATTCTCCCAAGAGTTTTAGGGAAATCCTCTTATCAACCTCATGTTACAGATGAGGGTAAGGAGCTTGCCCAGGTCCTGGAGCTAGGCAGTGACTGAGCTGGGATTAATCCAAAACCGGAGGGATGCCAATGTCCTAGAGAGAAGTCCTCACCCCTTCCTCCCTAGAGGTAGAGACAGTTAACCGCACCAAAATTTCATGCTTGTAAATTGAGTTTTTTCATTCACTGGGAGCTTTTTGAATGGGTTTTACATCCATAGGAGGAGAGAAAGAAAGATGATTTAGGCAGAGACTGTCTGCTTTTATTCCTGTTGCTGACAAGTTTGGTCTTTTTGCTCTTGACAAGGACACATTTCCTTTTCACACTTTTGTCTTTTTACCTAGAATTCTCCTCATCAGTCGTACTCCAACCAACTCCCCATCTACCTGGTTCCTTTACACCTTTGTTGAAGAGTTAGTGCCTCCACCCCTCCTCACTTTCAGTTCCCTTTGTACATGAACTGACCTCTGTACAATCAGAAAAGCCCATTTTTTACCTTCTGCACCACTGTCCTGGGAGCTTCCTGAAGGAGGAGACTATGTCTGATCCACTCTTCTTTCTCTGAGGACTAGTTCTGTGTCTTGTACGTGATAGGTGCCAGAGTGTAGTTGTAGACTAAATGAACAAAAGTGAGTTTTTAAATAAAAGGCACCTGTCTCGTATGGCCTAGTACTTCCATTGCGTAGCGGAGTCTGGTGTACAGCACGTGCTGGAAACGTTTGCTGAATGAAGTGGTTCCGCAGAGTCGAGGTTTTAGCAGCGTCCTAAGCAGTAACAGTTCTATGAAAAAACCATAAGCTTAAGTATTCCCAAAATGAATGTATTTCTTTTAAAGCATCTTTAAGAAATGAAATGCCTTTGCATTCTGGAGGGAACAGAGATATTTTCATTTTATGTCTAATGAGGGATAAGATGTACTTTTGGCTTTTTCCCATTTGAAAGTTAATGCATTCACTTACAACACTGACCTACTAGTTATTTGGAAGTAAAATTAAACTAAGAATTATATCTCTATTTCTCTGGCCTCTATTTCATGTTGAAAGAAAGGAATTTGGATTCCCATGTTTTCATACATGCACACCCACTGAAAAACCCTGATACTGAAAATCTACCTTCGTAAATGATGGGCAGAGAAAGAAAGAGGCTGCCACTCCAGTCTGTCAATTATCAGAGTTGATTATTGAGGGAACCTTATATACGAGGCACGTCTTGAGCTGCTGCAAGATGGATCCCCATGCCACCTGGCAGGTGCCAAAGAATTACATAGGGTCAAAGGGAATGTCGTTACAGGTACTAGTATGTGAATGCTACCAGGTATGGAAATCATTTTACACACTTGACCAGGTCAAGACAACAACCTGTTCCAGGAACTAGCACAAAGCAGGGGGCAAAGGAGGGGTGCTGATTTATATCAGAATGAACATCAATTATGATCAGACAGTTTCTTTGAGACATTTTTGGAAAGCAACCTCTGTCTGGCTTGGGTCCAGCTTGTGGGACAGACAACGATCACATCATAAAACAGTTTCTTCTCCACACCACTTCAAACTCCAAGGTTGCTGGAGGTTTGGTGTGAGGAATAAGTAGCCATGCAGGCCAAGGGGAATATGTTTACTCAACTTCATTGCCATGGCAACTTGGCTGGTGTCAGATCATCCAAGAATGATGCTCTTGATAGTCGCAAGGCCAGGGAGTGACCACCTTTTCCAATCCTCTCATTTCATAATTGAGGGAAATGGAGACCCGGGGAGGTGAAGTTTCTTGCCCACAGTTACACAGCTAGTGGCAAAGTTAGAACTAGATACCAATGCTCTAGAATGTAAGCATCATTCTCATTTTCAACCTATTATTATTGCCCATAAACTATTGAATGAATTTACCACAGATTTATTGGGAATAATGGTGGTGCTTCTCTCTCCTACTTTTTTTCTGATATCAGGTAAAAAGCTCTACATATTCTGGGCTCAGCCCCTCACAGGTCTACCCAGAACAACAGATGAGGGACCCCATCACCTCCAAGCAGTGCACACAGGAGGAGCAGGTCTCTTGGGCACCTGCTTTTCTACTCGTTAAAGAATTCTCAAGTTCAGAATGGTCCAATTCTAGCCTAGTCATAATCGTGTGAGTATACCTAGACATTGCTATCTAGAAGGAGGTGCTGGTCCTGGCAGAGAAAGGGCAAATTGGATGCCCTGAGCCTTCTATTTGAAAAACACTGAAAGTCCGTGTTTAACTAAGATGCCCAGGTGTCAAGTCTGCTTCTTTGCCAGTCTACTTTCAGGGCATAGTTTTTTTTTTTTTTTTTTCTGGTTTTTCAAAAAGTACACCTTTAATCCTTCTCCAGTTTTTTGCCTGTTAGGTTCTTTGGTGGCGAAGTTGGCTAACCGACTTTGGCTAACTGAAGAGGAAGCGATTCTGTGGAAGGCTCACAGGGGCTCTGAAGCAGGTGGACATTGCGCAATGCTAGCAGAAGCAATGTGGTCAGGGGCTGTCTCAGGACCGAGCGCTCCTTAGTTCAAGGTCCCTTGTCTCTTTAAGGCTCACACTCCAGGCTAAAACTATCTGGCTGATCTAGATTGAGTCACTTGATTCTAGCTCAGGAAAGCAGGGCTCTGATCACACTCCATTTTAGTTTGTGTTCCTGGAAGAGCAGACCAGGACAAGGATTCAAGCAAGTGGTATATGGGGGAGGTGAGGCAATGGAAAGGTGAGACAGGGAAGGGAAGGCACCCAGGTGACACACTGGTCACCCGAGGCTTGATCTCACAGGGGAACTCGGAACCTATGTGGAAGCCATACAGCAGAGTATCCACCCAAGGACAAGGGAGCTGGGATTTCTGTCCATGGGATCTCCTCAGTGATTGATAGCTGTTGGGGGAGGTGGTGGGAGTCCATCCGCAGACACTCTGGAATACCACAGGTAGGAGCAAAGTAGTCTGAAAATGAGAAATAGAGGCTGGCAGCTGGAAGCCAAGCAGTCTTATACTAACATGATGTATTATTTTCTTATTAATGTCTACCATTTCCTTATTAATTTCCAGATCACCACAACTTAAAGGCCAAAGATACCAATTTATATCCTGGAGGTCAGAAGTGTAACATCAAGGTGATGCAGGCAGCTTTCTTTTTGGAGGCTTCAGGAAAGGATCCACTTCCTTGTCTTTCCAGCTTCCAGCAGTCACCTCTGTTCCTGAGCTCATGGCCCTTTCCTCCGTCTTCCAAGCCAGCAAAGTAGCATGGTCTCCCTGTGACTCTGTCTCTCTCCTTCACGTGGCCTGCTCCTCTGACTCTGACCTACTTATTGCTTTCTCGTAAGGACCCCTGTGATTACATTGGGCCACGAGGATATTCCATCAGAATCTTCCCGTCTCAAGGATCTTAACTTAATCATGTCTGCTAAGTCCCTACCTGCTACGCAAGATAACACATTCACAGGCTCCAGGAATTAGGACGGGGACATCTCTGAGGGACAGTTATTCAGCTTTACCCAGGGACAGGAGGGACCTTTGGGGAAGGGGACAAAGACTCAGACAAATACCTTCTACAGAAAAATATTTTCTCGTTTTTTCATAGAAGTTGTCCTCCTTTTTCTCTGCACTTGGTTTAAAACAAAGTCAGATGAGGGAAAACAAAGGGCTTCATGTCTTAGATTTCAGACCTTTGGACTGTGAGACCCACTAAAGACCCTCCAGATTCTCAAACCGATTCCCACACAGCTGAGGGCAGTTCAGGTTGCTTACACCCCTCCCCTTGTCCAGTTGAGAGCTTGTTTCGTCCCTTTCAACCATCAGCCCCAAACTGACAACCTGACTCCCAGATCAAGTGCCTGTCACACACACAAGGCGGGAATTCTCTAAATATTTGCTGAGCCCTGGCCAGTTTGGCTCAGAGGTTGGAGCGTCGGCCTGCGGACCAGAGAGTCCTGGGTTCGGTTCCTGCTAAGGGCACGTACCTTGGTTGCAGTTTGTCCCCGCCCCGGCTGGGGTCCTGTGGGTGGCAACCAGTTGATGTGTCTCTCTCACATCGATGTTTCTCTCTCTCTCTTCCTCTCTCTCTACCTCCCGCTCTATGTGAAGATAAATGCAAAAATGTCCTCAGGTGAGGATAAAAAAAAAATTTAAAAATATTAAATATTTGCTGAAAGAAAGAAGAGGGGAGGATGCAGATAACAATGGAGCCCCGAGTGTGTATGTGTGTGGGCATGTGTGTGTGTGTGTGTGTGTGCTCACATTCAGCTCCTCTGACATCAGAGTAAACCCTGCCCATAAATGAAGAGGTGTGGCTGGTCTGGAGTCTTTAAGCAGAAGTCAGGGGCACTGAAGTTTATTTCAGGTCCTCCCTCAGCAGACAGTCTCCTCTTCTGCTTCTCCCTGGCTGCTGATATGCAGAGTGCTGAGCGTGGGAACCAGGAGCCAGGAGCCCCAGCCCCCGACTCATGCTGCACTTTGGTGCTGATGCTGCCCTCGCCCGAGGCAGGAGCAGAGCCTGCCTGGAGGAAAACTCTGACACCATCTTGGTGGTGTGATGGGCCTCTCCCCAAGGCCTGGTACTTCTTGAATGCCTGAGTTTCAGCTGCAGGGCAAAGCTATTATCCTGAGTTACTCTGGGAACAAATTATAAGAATCATTTCCCCAAACGCCATCTTTTGATAGAGTTCCGACCAGTCAGAGAAAGAAAATCAATCGCAGTCAATCCCACTGGTTCTGGCGTCAAGCTCCTTAAGGCCTACAAGGCTCCCACACCACCACTCCCAGCCACTCTTCAAACCTGACCCGGCAACGTGGTTCCTGTTTAGGCAGCGGAATGAAACATGTCAGAGCTGTGTGTTTGTTTGCAAACAGAAAGCTATGCTGTCCAATTACCACACTTTGGCTAATGATAGTTTCTTCGAAATATAACATTCCGGGTGGGGGGAAACCCTAACCCTTTTTCCCCGGAAAACCCACTCTTGCTCTGTTGCTGACCTCTTTTGTGGTCCTGGCTCTGAGTTATTACATGGAAAAACCTTCTGAGGAATAAATGATTAAAACTAAAAAAATTTTTTCAGTTACATTTTCTGTGGGAAATAACTTTTAATTAATTTTCTTATTACTAGAGCTCTCGCAATACTGCATGGATGTCAGCTTGACCTTTGACTTTCAGGTTTGCTCTGCTCATTTGACTAATGGGAACTAAAAAGGAGATGAGGATTTAAATCACTTCCCAACTCTACACCCTGAGCTGCATGCCTAGCCCGTGTGTTAACCAAGAATCTTCAGTCTGTTTCCTTAGGTGATTTTACAAAACGGCTTGGTGCCCGGCTGGTGTGATGCAGTTGGCTGAGTGTTGTCTCATGCACCAAGAGGTCACTGGTTTGATTCCTGAACATGCCCAGGTTGTGGGCTCGATCCTGGTAGGGGCCATGTAGGAGACAGCTGACAGATCTATGTTTCTATCTCTCTCCTCCCTTCCTCTCTCTGAAATCAATAAACACATATTAAAAACAAACAAACAAACAAAAAGCAAAGACAAAAACAAACAAACCGGCTTGGCAATGCTTGGTCAACAGAGTGGCTGGGCAGAGGAAGCACTTTATCCCAATGCAAGGACTTTTATCCCCCTCACTCTTCGGAAAGTACAAGCAGAGGGGCTAGAGTGCAAGAGAGGCATGTGTGTGGTCTCTGTAAATCACCGCCCGCCTCAGCCAGTGGCCCCTGAAATCCCCAAAGCTAGTTCCATTCTCTGTGGGGTGTGGCCACAGATACTGCAAGTACTCTGGACTTTCCCACTTAATGCAAAAATGTAAGTGCACTTCAGCTTGACCCCACCCCCCACCCCTAAGGGATGAAGCTCACAGCAGAATGTGGAATTTGAAGCATTGCCCTATTCCCTGGCAGCTGGCAGGAAAACATTGTAGCCAAGCCACATGTGCATAATGCTGCCCCTTTAAAGGCTCCCTTTGCCCTTGGGATAAAGTGTGAGTCTTTCCTGTGGTTCAAGATGCTCTGAAGACTCCAGCACAATTCCACTTCTTAAGTCCCATCAGACTTATCCTGCTTTGTCCATGTCTATCTTGTCTACTTGTTTTTAAGCTCTTGGGAGGAAGGGACCGTGCTTTTCTTGCTTTCCTTGTTCACAGCTTTATCCCCAAGGCCTAGCAGAGTTCCTGACATACAGCAGGTGAGCAATCACTGTTTATTGGAAGAGTGAATGGGAGCAAATGACTTCTTCAGTTGATTGGAGTAGTGACAAATGCCTGAAGTCAGGAGGATTTGGGGAAGCTCAGATCACCAGCCGGGGTCAGACTATTGTTTTGTGGAAAGGGATTGCATTTAGAGGTTCTTGCTGTGCTGTGTGTCCAAGGCACTTAGGAAAGAACGGTTCAACATGCCTGAAAGGGAACATAGAGGTGGACGTTCTTTCTGGTTGGTTTACCTAAGTACATGAGGCACAAATGGCCACCACTTGTCTTCAGACCTGGTCTCCACCCGATGTAGGTGGGTGAAAATGGGTCTAGTTTCTTTCCTTTTCTTGTAACAGAGTTGTCTAATTTCCTTTTTGGGTGTTCATTCTGGGGTGGCTCAAGTCAGGTAATATTGCTGCCCAAAGCGTTGAAGAAGCACATTCAGTGGCAGACAGCTCACTCACCGACTGCCTCCCGCCTTTCCAGGTGCCCACCTGCTGCAGACACCTGAGCTCAAACTCCCACCACTGACGTAGGGGCACAGCGCCCCCCTGGGTGATGATCTACTTCAGATGTTCTCAGGAAGCAGAAGCGGGCCTATGACGCCCAGAGTCCATTAGATGGCTGTATTGCC
The DNA here is from genome assembly GCA_030848825.1 of Tadarida brasiliensis. Classification (NCBI taxonomy): domain Eukaryota; kingdom Metazoa; phylum Chordata; class Mammalia; order Chiroptera; family Molossidae; genus Tadarida; species Tadarida brasiliensis. The sequence goes on along the minus strand of CM061261.1, from coordinate 34,392,139 downwards.
TCTCTTTCCAATAACACGTTTCTTCGTGCAGAGCGAGCTCTTCGGCTCCGGGAGGAAGGCAGCCTCCTGCATGGCGAACACACAGCGGAAAAACCAGGGTGCGGCTCTGTATCTCAGGCTGCCGGAGCACTGTGCTGTTCCGTGCCTCTGGAACACAGCTGGGCGAGCTCGTGGGCTTCCCGACCCGGGAGGCAGCGGGCTCTGAAGCAGAGGCACTGGGTTAGCTGTCAGGAGGCCTGGAGACAGTGAGATTGTATTATATTACCTGCCCCCAGTTCCTCCTTCCCTCTCCACCCTCGTCATGGTTCACTGTGGTGGAGTATCCTGCCTGCCCCATTGGCTGTGGGCTTGGCCATGTGATTTGCTCTGGCCAATGGGAGGTGGACATGCCAAGGATGCAAGTTAAAAGCGGAGGCTCAAAGCGCCCCCATGGCTCACAGTTCTTCTGCTTTTGTCAGCACTTTGGGAAGAACTTTCAGGGTGCTAGAACCTCCAGAGAAAACCTCAGAACTACTGACCAGTCCAACTCTTATGAGTGAGAAATAAGTTTTTGTTGTTACAAGCCAGAGTTTTGTGGTTGTTTGGCAGTAGGCATTATTGCAGAAATATCTGATTAATATAAAGGCTTTCAAGTGCCTTAACTGTACTTGGATTGAGTGGTTTTTTTGTTTTTTGTTTTTTTTTGGTCTGGGGTATGATTTGTGTGCAATGAAATGAGTAGATCTTACTATTCTTACTGTACTTAATGAACTTTGATAGTTATACACGGCCACCCAAACAAGCTATTGAACATTTTCTGTCCTTCTAGCAAATCCCTTTATATCCCTTTCCAGCAATCCTACCTTCCCCACTCAGGAGGCAACCACTTTCTGATTTCTGTCGCTGTAGTTGAGTTTTACCTGCTCTTGTGTTTCATATAGTATAGCCTCTTTGTGTCTGGCTTTTTTTGATCAGCAAAATGTTTCTTAAATATTTATTTATGTTGTGTGCATAAGTAGTTTGTTCTTTTTATTTCAGGCTAGTATTTCATTGTATAGATACAGTACCACAATTTGTTTCTACGTGTACTTGGTGATAAACAACTGGGTTGTTTCCAGATTTAGGGTTTTCTAAATAGAGCTGCTTTGTGTGGACATGCTTTCATATCTCCTCAGTATATATCTGGAAATGAAACTACTGAATTATAGGGCAAATTGTTTTCCGAAGTGGTCAACCACATTACTTTCGATTAACAACGTATCACAGTTCAGTGCCTTGACACGCTTGTCAACATTTGGTGTGTTAGTCTTTTTAATTTTAGCCCTTCCAATGATGTGGAGCGGCATCTCATCATGGTTTTAATTTTCATTCCCCTGATAAGTAATGTCGATGAACATCTTTCCATGTGCTTACTGGCTATTACTGTATCTTCTTTTTTGTGTCTAAGTCCTTGGCCGATTTTTATTATTTATTTTTTAAAATATGTTTTTATTGATTTTAGAGAGAGAGGAAGGGAGAGGGAGAGAGAGCTACATCCATGAGAGAGAAACATCAACACTGATTGGCTGCCTTCTGCATGCTCCCGGCTGGGGATGGAGCCAGAAACCCAGGCACGTGCCCTACCAGGAATCGAACTGGCAGCCTATTGGTCCATGGATCAACGCTCAACTACTGAGCCACACTGGCTGGGCATTGGCCCATTTTTAAATTGGATTTCTTGGTTTTATTATTGAGTTGTAAAAGTTGTTTATATATTCTGGATACAAATCCTTTATGCATTACAAATATTTTCTCCCAGATTGTTTTATCAATAACAGAGAACTGAGTGTTTAAATATCTGACTATTATTGTGGATTTGTCTGTTTCTTCTTTTAGTTATGTTAGTTTTTACTTCATGTGTTTTGAAGTTCTGTGATTCATTGCATCACTTATTTAGAATTGTCTTCTAGATAAATATCTGCTTTTACATTATAAAATATTTTTGTCTTTTACAATACTTTCTGTCTTGAAGTTTACTTTGTCTGATATTAATAGAGCCACTCCAGCTTTTATTTGTTTATTGTTTATATGTTAGGTCCTTTCCCCTACTTATACTTTCAACCAGTTTTTGTGGTTATATTTAAAGGCTCTCTTTAGGCAGGAAATAGCTGGGTCTTTCTTTTTTGTCTGGTCAGATTTTGTCTATCATTCAATTGTGTTTTTTTATCTGTTTAAATTCAATGTAATTATTATTGTAGTGGGTTTATGACTACTATTTGATATTTTTTTTTATTTTCTGTTTGCCCATGTGCCCATCCTTTCTTCACTTCTCCTTTTCTGCCTTCTTTTGGGTGAATCAAATCTTTTTTTTTCAGTATTCCATTTTATTTCATCTCTCAGTTTTTCTTAGCTATATTTCTTTTTTTTTTTTTTTTTTTTATCCTCACTCGAGGACATTTTTTCATTTTTTGTTCAGATAGAGTGGGAGGGAGAGAGAGGAAGAGAAAGAGAGAGAAACATCGATGTGAAAGGGACACATCGAGTGGCTGCCACCCGCACGACCAACCAGGGCCGGGGACAAACTGCAACCGAGGTACATGCCCTTAGCGGGAACCGAACCAGGTCTCTCTGGACCGCAGGTCGATGCTCTAACCGCTGAGCCAAACCGGCCAGGGCTTAGCTATATTTCTTTATGTTGCTTTTTAATTGGTAGACTTGGATTATAATAAACATTTTTAAATCATCACAGTCTTCTTTTCCATATTACATTCTTTCACACACACTATAAGAATATGTAGCTTATGGTTAAATTCACTCCCTTCCTGCTCTCAATTCTCTTGTTGTCATGTATTCTTACCATTCTATGCTATAAACCCTACAAAACACTTTTATTATTTTTGTTTTAATCAATAGACTTTCAAAGGGATTTAATTATACTGTGATAATTTTCAAAGTATTCTCTATCCACATACTTACCCTTTCTGGTACTTCATTTTTTACTAGGGATTTGAGCTTCCATCTGATATTTTTGTTTAGTCTGTAAAATATTGTTTAGCTTCTCTTGTAGTATGGGCACACTAAGACATCTCTTTCCTTCATACTCCATTACAAAATCCAAAATGACCCATCATTTGGATACATGTGTAAATATTTTTGGTTTATGCCTGAAATAGTTAACTGTTTCCAGTTTTGAATTAAGAAAGTAAATTTCCAGATACCTTACTGCTTGCAAAGGGCTGGTGTTCATTTTGATTGGTCAGTACCTATGCATTACTAGTTATTAAATCACTTCAACAGGATTATTGGTATTTTGCATGGTACCTACCTCATAGGAAATACTCAGTACATATTTGTTGAGTAAATTAAGAGTCTCCATGATGGTTTCATGAGATTGCACAGGTTTTCCAGATGCTAGACCCTGTTCCATGCACTGGAATATGAAAAGAGGCACTGTGCCTGGCCTTAATTGGGATCTTACATATATATTTAACATCTACATACACCCATCTCAACATTTTGTTCTGGCTGCTACTATAGACACTTGCTGCATACCAGTGTTTCCTAAATACACATGCTATATACCCCATAGCACTTGCTTTTTGCATTATTGTCAATACTCTCTTAATCCACCCTTGATCATTGGGGAGAAGGACCTGGAGAGGAAATACTCCTTTTTTTTGGAAGCAGACAATTCTAGGCACAGTTTCAACTGTCCCTCAGAGAATCCCTAGTGAATAAAGCCCAGTTACTGCATACAATGTTGATCAGCTCAATAATTACCTCTTGGATTGTCTTTCCTTTCTCTCATGTTGCACTCTTTCCAGCCCCCACTCTTGTTCCTTGGAATCACTTCCCAAAGTTGGTTCCCTGAGTGCAAGCCTTGTCTCTGCTTTTTGGGAGTCCTGAGCTAAGCTAACTTGTAAACAAGTAATCACAGTACAATATCATCACTGTGTTAATCATCAGGACCATGAGATCCATGGCATTCTTTACAAAAAAGTTACAGTTGAATTAGTCTTCAAGGATGCGTAATGCAGATCAACAAGACAGGTAAGGACATTCCATGCTGAGAGAAGAGTGTAGAAAGGCAAGGATGGTAGGCAGTCCCCAGTGATCCCCACTTCTTAGAACTCACACCCTTATGTAATCTCCTTTTCCTCCCCTCTTGTACCAGGACTGATCTGTGTGACTTACAGGATATGACAGAATTTATGATATGTCTCTTTTGAGATTAGGCTATAATCTTCTGCTTCTATCACGGGTTCTGTTCCTCTTGGGTCATGTGCTGTGGAAGTATACAGCTGCCAGCCCATGAGCACACTCAGGCTGCTTACAGAGAGGCCACGTGGTGAAGAACGAAGGTCTCTGGTCAACAGTCAGTAAGGAACTATCAACAATCACATGAGTAAGCTTAGAAGCTTCAGAAGACTGCAGCCCTTGGCCACCAGCTTGACTGCAACCTGTGAGGGACCTGAAGCCAGACCACCCCACTAACCTGCTCCTGGATTGAGATAAAATATGTTTGGGATAATTTTTTTATCTTAATTTTTATTTTTTTTTATCCTCACCCAAGGACATTTTTGCATTTATCTTCAGATAGAGTGGGAGGGACGGAGAGAGAGAGAAACATCAATGTAAGAGAGACACATCGAGTGGTTGCCACCCACAGGACCCCAGCCGGGGCCGGGGACAAACTGCAACCAAAGTACATGCCCCTGGTGGGAACCGAACCCGGGACTCTCTGGTCCATGGGCCGATGCTCTAACTGCTGAGCCAAGCCAGCCAGGGCTGTTTGGGATCATTTTTTATGCAGCAATAAATGACCTGTGCAGAGAGGGATTGTGAGAAAACATAATGAACTTTGGAAGAGCAAGTGGTTTTGTAGGTCCTTTTGACTCTGAAAATAGAATGAAACACATTGCCTTTGGAGACATAGCACTCACAGTTCCTCACTGGTATGTACTAACTTACTAATATGGGACACTTTGCTTGACTTCTACGCTTTACTTTTTCCCATCTGTAATATGCAATTTGAATTCATAACAATCTTGTATAAATGTGAGAGTTAAATAAGATGGTGCATATAAAGCAGGTATTATTTTCCTTACACATGATAAACATATAGTAAATCTTAGCTGTTATTATTCTTGCAGAATGATCTCAAGCTCCAAACTTTAATTACAAAGATAGGTTATAGAACAAGGTAGCAGCTTTCCTTTCCCTGGTTTTATTTATAGTCTCTCTCAGCCATTTTCAAGGATAAATTCAACAGAAACTTTCCCCTTTTCTTCTTAATCAACTGAGTTCCAGGAGTCTAAGAATTTGAAGAAGTGTAAAGGTATATTCAATACCTTTAATTAGTAACCACTAATGCATTTCCCCAATGTGCCAACAAAAAGGTTGAATGTAATCAGCTAATGAAAGGTTAATTAACTCAATCTTTTATAGTTCAGAATAGGCTGGGCTGCGCTTCAAAGCACTGTATTTTGGGCAGAGAGCCTCATGCCCATCCACCCCTCCCACCACCACCACCACCCACCCCAAAAATGAGAGAAAGAAACTCAATCCAAACGAAGCTGAGAACAAACAAGCCAACACCAAAGCCAGGAAAACTGGCTGACAACTCAGCTTATTCCCTTTTCCTCAAGCTTTCCCCACTCCCGAGGGGGCTTGTGCTGCTGAGATGATACAGTCTGAGCCAGTCCCTCTGTGGGCAGCACTCTGGGTGAAGTAGAGCAGGGGAAGAACTGGTCCTTTCCCTGCGGCAGTGCACAGCCACATTAGCCATTAGATGAGGTTTCTCTGAATGGTCTTGGCTTTTCCTCCTGCATCTTTCCCCCATCTTCACCACCTTCTCTGATCCCCCTAAAAACTCTGTGTCTAAAAGACATTTTTTCTCTCTATCGTTTTTCCCCTATGAGCTGAAGTCATTGGACTGCTGCTCCCAGGGGCATTTGTGCGTAAAGTGCCTCTGTCCTCCCTCAGACGAGGATTTCAAGCATCAGGTAACAGTTGGGGCAGATTTCTGTCTGGGTGTCGGTGAACTTCTCAGAACACAGGAAATTGTCGCTGGGGTGGGGTGTTACCAAGAGCACGCCTCAGGGGCCTTACAGCCCAGAGGGCAAGGCAGGCAGCAGTGATGTGAGCCCAAGAGAAGAGCTAAACCTCTGCAAAGGCAGACTAACTTTCGTATGAATTTTAAGCAATCCCGTCGATGTTAGGGGAGTCAATTTAAGGAAAGTATTTCCCTTTGCTCTTTTTTAAGCATAACACTTATAACCTGGGCTTCTTCCTGTCAGAATTTAGTCATTATGTCAGATCAGCCTTCCAAAGAAAATCTTTGTAGCTGCTTTTCCTTGTCTCCCAACCCGGCTGTGACTATGTCGTGGGCTTGTCTGGCTACCCCTAATGCCCACTGCAGGGCCGGGGTGGGACAGGCAGGTGCCCAGCGACGTGGCAAGTAAACAGCTCCAGGAGGCATGGAATGGCCCCAGCTTTCAGCTTGGACAGGTGATATTCCAGACAGAGAGGGCAACTTGAGGAAATGGTACCAGCCTGTATCCAGGACTTAGGATTTGAAAATAATAATAAAAAAGACATAAAAAAGATGCACTCTCTTTTTAGTTCCCTTTTCATCTTTATGTCTCAATTTTAAATCTTTAGAGATAAGAGAAGAGCCATGGAAAAGAGTGAGAAAAAATTGAGGAGAAGCTAGAGAGGGGAGTTCACAGATTGCTGGGTGGTCTGAAGGGCTTTGCACCCTCACCAGGAGCAGCACGGCAGCTGACAGAAAACACGTTGTCACTCTCCTCACAGCAGGGCTGTCACCCCTGGGCATGCAGAGAGAGAACTGCCTATTACCAGGTGTCCTGGCGTACCTGTGGGGGCATGCCTGAGTCCTGTGAGGCTGTGGTGGAAGCGTTTTGTGCCTTTGCCAGTCTGTATCTTAGTAATCTTGGGAAGCATGATCCTGGAGGCTAGGGAGATCTATTTTCACTGATGTCATCTGATCTACCGACTAACGCCGTGAAAAGCATGCACTCACTGGTGACTGCAAGGACAGTGTGTCATTCCTAAGTGTGTTTTAGTGTGACCGTCAATATCACTGGGACACTGGCACAGTGCGACTAGCACTGTCCAGACCCCGGGGGGTCCAGACTTGGCTATGACATGCTGGACTCTTCGGGGCCACCAGGTTCACTCATGCCTAATGAGAGCATCAGATTGAATGAGTTCATTCTCCCCTGGCTCCTCCTCCAGTGTTGAGATTTACTTTATATCAGCTCTTTATAGATCTAAATTATGTGGCATGAAAAATGCAATGCTATGTTAGACCTCAACCTTTGGAATTAATGGCTTTCTATTATATTGGAGGTTGAAGAGAAATCTAGCACCCACTTCCCTCAAAGAAATTACAGTTAAAGGCTAAATCCATACTCAGTGAAAACAGGAGACACTGTCTTCAAAATATTTGCACAACATTATGTCTATCTTTACATTTTTCTTCTCTAAATAGTTTCTGTTTTCTTTAGTATCATATAGTAATTTTTATGCATGTTTATGGTATAAAATATTTATTCATTGCCTGGCCAGTGTGGTTCAGTGGTTGGGCGTTGACCCATGCACCAAGAGGTCACTGGTTCGATTCCTGGTCAGGGCACATGCCCAGGTTGTGGGCCAAATCCCCAGTGTGGGGCATGCTGGAGGCAGCCAATCGATGTTCCGTCTCATTGATGTCTCTATCTCTCTCTCCCTCTCCCTTCCTCTCTCTCTAAAAAGAAATCAATAAAGGAAAAAAAATTAGGTCTCATTCCTTTCAAACTTGGGTCTTGACCTGCAATTTTCTAACCAGCTGTTTCTGCTCAAGTTATACCCAACCCACCGTTACTTATGATTTCTATACTGTTGGAAAAAATATGATTATCGCCTATATAAACTTGAAACACAATCTATTTCTTTCATGTACACACAGCTATGGTCCCATAATATAAACTTCTAAAAGAAGATTGGAGAAATGAATCATTAGGCAAACAACATAATAGTAATTAGTTTTAACTCATATACTGTTTTCAGTGTGCCAGGCACACGTGCCACGTGTTGTGTGCATTAACTCTTAATTCTCACAACAACCCTATGGAGTGAGCTTTCTTTTCTATAGTTGAGGAAACACACTGCACATGGGCAGTCAGGCTGTGTTGAATAGTGCCTCTGGGTTCGTCCAGACACACCCTCCCATCTTCACAATCCTGGAATTCAGTTCCACTGCATCCGTCATTAGCCACAGTGAGGACCAAATGCTATAGGCCTAATTTTCTTTTTCTAAAACTCCCTGAACTTGAGTTCCCTTCCTTATAGAATGATGGTAATTTTATTTACATGGCAAGTTGCAGTGGCACTAAAATAGATTAATGAGAGTGTCTGGCACAATGAAGGTTCCAAGCTAATGCTGCTTTTTTTCTTTCCTTGCATCTTACTTCTGTAGCATTTCCTCTCTCCCCCCACTACCTGATTCCTTGTGCGTGCTAAGTCATGCATTATCTATTTCTTGTGCTCCCCCAGAAAAAGGGTTATTATTCTCTTCATCTCTGTAACCACCCTTGTGATCTGTTCTCACTTTTCTACCCAAACCTTTCTGGATTCACCAACTTCCTTAGGCTGGGATGTTCATATTCTTTGTCGAACAGCCCAAGGGGACTCCATCCTGGGGCTGTGAACATCTTGTCCCTTCCTACTTAGTACATTCACATCACAGCATCCAAGAAGAGTCATGCAACAGCAGTACAGAACGAGTCAGAGGCAGTCACTGGATTCTAATTACAAATAAAGCAAGCCAGAGTTGTGCAATTAGGTTGAAAGGGACAGAGTTACACCTGTTTTAAGAGTTGACTCAAACTGATAAAATATAGGAAACTCGGGGAGGCAGATGTCTCATCAACGTTGCCTTTGATGGCCTGTTTGGGGGGCTGATATATTGTTCCCCTTCAAGGTATTTTGAGCTTCTAACTTCTGAATTTTCCTTTTTAAAGCATTCACAGAAAATTATACCTGGGAGACTGATGGACTCCTTTGAAACTTAAATAACCCAGAGGAGCCATCCAAACCTGTGGGTGGAATATGTATTCATGCATTTTCAAAAAGGCATATTATATACGTGAGAGACTTAGATGGCTCATTAGGAAGGGTTTGGTGGAGTATGTAATTCAAGACTTAATGTGCCATCCATGGACTAAGCTGACGGGGGCCATACGAAAGCTGTTTTATTTTACTTTATTTTCCACAGTAACATTTAAAGCCTAAAGCATTTACACAAAATAACTGACATCATTTGCATAGTTTCAGTTTTGAAATCTAAGCCTTTTTCAGGTTAGATGAAAACCAGAGGTACCTGAAGCCAACATGCCTTCCACAAAACTTAAATAGTCTTGGTAAAACCTTCTACTTTTTCTTCGTTTAATTTACAAACCTGAGACTGAGTTATGTTAACTTTTGTCTCTGGAGGATTCTCTGTCCTTAAATCCCTATAATACAACTTTTGAGATTCTTCATAGAAAAAAAGCTGAAGTTGGATTAAGGTATACAAACATTTATTAATATTTTCTCTTTAGTGTATTAATTATCCTTTATAGTTTCAGATTTTTTATTTTAAAAAAAAAGTGGTGAGCAGGATTTAGAGGGAAGCCAATGTGATGACCAAGATTTTGGAAATTATATATTCAAAATATGAGAGGAGAGATCAGGTGGAGAGAGGTGAAACTCAGTTATCTACACCTTGTGCCGATTCTAAGATCCACATTTTCCCTAGTCCCTGTGCATCCCTGCTTTTTTCTTCATTTATTTTCTGCCAAAATTATAGACATGAAACCCATTTCTCACACTGTTGTTATGCCAATTGGCCACGTAGAAATATTCAGGGAGGAGAAGATGGCAGCCGAATAGGCAGACCTTTCTTACACTTCCTCCCAGGGCCAGACCGGAAATAAAACTAAATTGGGAAACATTCACCTGAAATTACCAACTGAGGTCCAGCTGAGGAGAAGACTTATAACAGGGAAGGACAGAAGCCATTTGGAGACTGGTAGGAAGGGCGAGGTCACAAAGGGGCTGGCCCAGCTTCCCAGGACAGTAGGCTGAGGGGGAGGAGGAATCTCTCAGCTACAGGGGGAGAGGGGATTCCCTGAGAAGATCAAGGCCTGGACCTCAGGCTAGGCTCCCCAGTCTGAAGCCCCAGAGCTGAAGTGTCCCACATAATATGCAGCCATGAAAGGTGGTAGGACTTCTTGCCACCTTGGAGATGGAGACGGGAGCCAGTCAGAGATAAAGCCACAGGTTTTTTGTTTTGTTTTGTTTTAAATAAAAAACAAAAACAAAACCCAGAGCACAGGATTTTTGTTTATAGTTACTCACCCGATGGTTAAAGGAAGGGAGGGTGGTGTGGACAGGAGGTGCCTGAGGAGAGGCTGGGGAGGTAAGCATTGGGGGAGATGTGGAAAAGCAGTGGCTGGAGACCTGAATTTGGGTGTACCTCCCCCAAACTGAAGCGGCTAATTTTTATGAGAGGTACTAGTCTATCTCTGAAGCCACAGCTCAGGAAAAGGAAAAAACCTCACCCTAGGGGACACAGCTCGCCCCACCTTCAGGAACCCTGCCTGCCACGCCCTGAAGCTCAACCCTTACAGTGGAGACAGCAGTAGGGGGCCAAGACTTCAGGTGTGAACAGTCAGTCTCAGGGTGTGTCAATGACTGGCTTGGGGGTGGAGCAGTCCATCCCACAGTCCTGGGAACCTGACTGGTCCATCCCTCTCACGGGAGAGCTGATAGAAACTCCTGGTTTTCAGCTGATCCCACTGGACTGCATAGGAGGGTCTCCATCCAGCTAAGGGCAGGGAAGTATTCTGGGACACTCTCAGGGGAGAAGCTCTGGGACAGGGAAACACACCCACTACTTTCTCTGAAATCTGAATGACAGCTCCTTCTCATGGGAGACACAAAGGTCTTATACTCTCATCCATCTAAAGCCCTTTCAGAAACAGACTTTTCTTAATAGACTGACAGCTGGCTGGCAGGAGAAGGCAGGTGGAAGCAGAGCCTGGGGAACCTGCAGAAATTTGCCGACCTGTCCATGGGCCCCCTGCTGCTGACAATCTGGCCTTAGAGTGCAGCTTGGCCCCTCCCTCGTGCAGCCAAGTCCTGTGGAGACAGACACAAACTGTGGAGAGCTTGAAGCTTCGAACGCGTTGCTGAGAGCCAAATAAGGACAGTTTCTGACAGTAGGTAGTACCTAAGTACCTCCTGGGAGGCCTAGAATTGGCAGACAAAACAGTCAGCCTCAATCATTGGAAGAGCAGTCTCCAAAGGGAGCTCCCAGGAGGCATTAAACTCGGCCGAGATGAATGTCACTTCTCTCTTTTTTTGCATTATCTTCATTTTTCTTCTTTATTGCTTGTTATTTTTAGTCTCCCTTTTTTCTTTCATATCTCTAACTTTTCTCTTCCCTTTTCTTAGTCTATTTTTTGTCTTCTTTCTCCTGCTTAATCTTCTTCTTTTCTAATGTTTTGCCTTTCTGCTTTCTCCTCTATTTTGTTTTTCATAATATTTTTCTTTGTCTTTTCTTTTGTACTATTTTCCTTCCCCTATTCTTTGTTTTTATTTTATTTCTTTCACCTCTGCCCTTTCATAACCCCCTCTTTTTTTCTCCTCATATTTTTTTTCTTTTTCTTCTATTATCCTTGTTTTCTTTTTATCTTTCCTAATCTCTCTTCTTTTGTGATTGCTTTTATTGTTGTTTTAGGGGTCTTTTGTATGTATTTGTTTTGTTCTGTCAGCGCCTGCAAAACAGCTCACACAATATGGTCAAGGGTGAGCCTCACAGTCAGCCAGCCTGAGAGGAGCTCCCACCCATGAACTGGACAACAACATTCAAGACCCAATTATAGCAGGAGAACCCAAATAACTCACACAAGGGACATACCTAGAGCAACCGGAAAACTAACAGACTGCACCACTGGGTCCCACAAAACACTTACTATATAAGGCCATCCCATGAAGACTGGAAGGCATATGAGTTTGATCTAGTAAATAGAAACAAGACAAAGGGACAGCAAAAATGGAGAGATAAAAAAAAAAAAAAACCCAAATGGAAAAAAAAAAGAAGGAAATTCCAGAGAAAGAGCTAAACAACATGGAGACAAGCAATTTATCAGATATAGAGCTCAAAGTAATGGTTATAAGATGCTCAAGGAACATATTGAGAATTTCAAGGAATTTAGTGGGAAGTACAATAGCATGAAACAAGAAATAGAAACTATAAATAAGAACCAGTCAGAAATGAAGAATAAAATATCTGATATCGGGAATACATTGGAAGAAATCAAAAGTGGATTGAAGGAGGTAGAAGATGAAATCAGTGATTTGGAAGACAAGATAGAAAAAACACCCAATTAGAGTAGCAAAAAGAAAAAGGAATTAAAAAGCAAGGAGGATAATTTAAGGGAACTTTGTTAGAACATGAAACATAACATCTATAGCATAGGGATTCTAGAGGAGAAGAAAGTGAGCAAGGAATAGAGAACCTGTTTAAATAAATAATGACAGCCCTGGCTGGTTTGTCTCAGTGGTTAGAGTGTTAACCCAAGGTCACACGTTCAATTCCTGATCAAGGTCATGTACCTGGGTTGCAGGTTTGACGCCCCGCATTGATTGGGTTCATGCAGGAGGCAACCAATCGATGTGTTTCTCTCACATCAATGTTTCTCTCTCTCTCTCTCTCTCTCTCTCTCCGTCTTTCTCTCTCTCCCCCCCCCTTTCCACTCTATCTAAGAAGCAATAGAAAAATATCCTTGGATGAGGAAAAACAAGAAAGAAAGAATGACAGAAAACTTCCCTAACTTGGTGAAGGAAAAAGTCACACAAGTTCAGGAAGCACAGAGTGTTCCAATCAAGATGAACCCAAAGAGACCCACTCCAAGACACATCATAATTAAAATGACAAACATTAAAGACAAAGAAATAATCTTAAAGGCAGCAAAAGAGAAACAGAAAGTTACCTACAAGGGAGTACCCATTAGAATGTCAACTGATTTCTCAACAGAAACACTATAAGCCAGAAGGGATTGGCATGAAGTTTTCAAAGAAATGAAAAGAAAGAACCTGAACCCAAGCCTACTCTATCCCACAAGACTAGCATTTAAAAATTGAAGGTGAGCCCAACCATTGTGGCTCAGTGGATTGAGCATCATCCCACAGACTGAGAGATCCCAGTTCAATTCCCAGTCAGGGCACATGCCAGGGTTGCAGGCTCAATCCCCAGTAAGGGATGTGCAGGAGGCAGCTGATCGCTATATCTCTCTTACATTGATATTTCTATCTCTCTCTCTAAAAAAATCAATAAAAACATATTTAAAAAATAAAATAAAAATTGAAGGTGAAATAAAGAGCTTCCCAGACAAAAATAGGTTAAAGGAGTACATTTCCAGCAAACTAGCATTGAAGAAAATGTTAAAGGGTATGCTTTAAGAAGAAGAAGAAATAGAGAGAGAGGGGAACATAGTTATAAAGGAAAAAAAATTTCCCTGGCCGGTTTGGCTCAGTGGTTAGAGCGTTGGCCCACGGACCAGAGAGTCCTGGGTCCGGTTTCCGCTAAGGGCACGTACCTCAGTTGTGATTCATCCCCAGCCCCAGTTGGGGTCGTGTGGGTGGCAACCACTCAATGTGCCTCTCTCACATCGATGTTTCTCTCTCTCTCTTCTTCCTTCTCTCCTTCCCACTTTATCTGAAGATAAATGCAAAAATGTCCTCGGGTGAGGATTAAAAAAAAATGGCAGTAAATAAGTACCTATCAATAATAACCTTAAATGTAAATGGATTAAATACTCCAATCAAAAGACACAAAGTAGCTGAATGGATAAGAAAATATGACCCATATATATGCTGTGTACAAGAGACCCATCTCAGAACAAAAGATTCACAGTCTGAAAGTGAAGGCATGGAAAGAAATATTTGATTTAAATGAAAAAACAAAAAAAAACCTGGTGTAACAATACTAATATCTGACAAAATAGAATTCAAAATAAAGTCCATAACAAGAGACAAGAAAGGACACTACATAATACTAAAAGGATTGTTCCACCAGGAGGATATAACCTTGGTAAACATATATGCATCCAATATACAAGCACCCAAATATATATTTAAAACATTTGAAAGACTTAAGGGATAGATTGATAGCAACACAGTCATAGTTTGGGACTTTAACACCCCACTAACATCATTGGATAGATTTTCTGGACAGAAAATCAACAGGAAACAGTGGCCTTAAACAACACACTAGATCAAATGGATTTAATTAATAATTACAGAACGTTTCATCCCAAAGTGGAAGAATGTACATTCCTCTCAAGTGCACATGGATCATTCTCATAGATTGACCACATGTTAGGGCACAAAATAATCCTTAACAAATTCAAGAAATTTGAAATCATATCAAACATCTTCTCAGATCACAATGGCATGCAACTAAAAATCAACAACAATAAAACAACTCAAAAACATTCAAACACATGACGACTAAATAGCTTGTTATTAAACAATGAGTGGATTACCAATGATATCAAGGCAGAAATAAAAAAAATTCCTGGAAATAAATAAAAATGAACACACAACAACCTAAAATCTATGGGACACAGTGGAAGCAGTTCTGAAAGGAAAGTTCTTTGCATTACAGGCCTACCTCAAAAAAACAAGAAAATTTTCTAATAAATTATCTAACCTAAAACTTAAAGAATTAGAAAAAGAACAAAAAGAAAAACTCAGAGTAAGTAGAAGGAAGGAAATAATAAAGATCAAAGTGGAAATAAATGACGTAGAGACCAAAAACAATGCAAAAGTTCAATGAAACCAAGAGCTTGTTCTTTGAAAAGATTAAAAAAAAAAAAAAAAGATTGATGAACGTATAGCTAGACATATCAAGAAGCAAAAAAAGAGGACCCAAAAACAAAATCAGAAATGAAAGAGGCAAAGTAACAACTGACATCACAGAAATACAAAAGATTGTAAGAAAATACTTTGAACATCTATATGCCAGCAGATTGGACAACCTGGGTGGAATGTACAAATTCCTTCAAACATGCCATCTGCTAAAACTCTATCAGGAAGAATTAGAAAACCTGAATAAGCCAATAACAATTGATGAAATTGAAGCAGTAATTTAAAAATTTCCCAGCAAAGAAAAGCCCTGGACAAGATGGCTTCATAGATAAGTTTTAGCAAACATTCCAAGAAGAATTAACATCAATCTTCCTCAAACTATTACAGAAAATTAAAGAGGAGGAAAGACTTCCAAACTCTTTATATAAGGTTATCTTAATTCCAAAACCAGATAAAGACACTATAAAGAAAGAAAATTATAGGCCAATATCCCTGATGAACACAAATGCTAAAATCCTAAACAAAATATTATCAAATAGGATCCAACAGTTATTAAAAAGATCATATACCATGACCAAGTGGGATTTATTCCAGGGTTGCAAGGATAGTTCAATATTTGCAAATCATTAAATGTGATTAACCACGTAAACAAAATGAAGAATAAAAAGCATATGATCATATCAATAGATACAGAAAAAGCATTAAAAATTTCCAGCACCCATTTCTGATATAAACTCTCAGCAAAGTGAGAATAGAAGGATCATATATCAACATAGTAAAGGCCATATATGACAGACCTAAGCCCAACATCATACTCACTGGGCAAAAACTAAAAGCATTTTCCTTAAGATCAGGAACAAGACAGGGATGTCCGCTTTCACCACTTTTATTCAACATAGTACTGGAAGTCCTAGCCACAGTGATCAGACAAGAAGAAGAAATAAAAGGTGTCCACATTGGAAAGGAGGAAGTAAAACAGTCCTTATTCACAGATGACATAATAGTGTACATAGAAAACCTTTAAGGCTTCATCAGAAAAACTGCTAGATGTAGTAAATAAATTTGGCAAAGTAGCAGGATAAAAATTAACACCCAGAAATTGATGACATTTTTATACACCAATAATGAAACTTCAGAAATAGAAACTAAAAAAAAAAAAAAAATCTTATTTACCATTGCAACAAAAATAACATATCTGGGAATAAACTTAACCAATGAGGTAAAAGACCTGTACTCTGGAAACTATAGGACATTGAAAAAGGAAATAAATGAAGTCACAAAAAAGTGGAAGCATATACTGTGTTCGTGGATTAGAAAAATTAACATAATTAAAATATTCATACTACCCAGAGCAATCTACAGATTCAACACAATCCCTATTAAAATACCAATGGTATATTTCACAGATCTAGAACAAATATTCCAAAAATTTATATGAAACCTAAAAAGATCCTGAATAGCCACTGCAATTCTGAGAAAGAAGGACAAAGTTGGAGAGATCATAATATCAGATATTAAACTATACTACAAAGCCTTTGTACTCAAAACAGCCTGGTATTGGCACAAGAACAGACATATAGTTCAATGGAACAGAACAGAGACCCCAGAAATTGACCCACATCAATTTGGCCAATTAGTACTTGACAGTGGAGGTAAGAGCAGACAATGGGGTAAAGATAGTCTATTCAATAAATGGTGTTGGGAATACTGGACAGGTACATGCAAAAAAAGTAACTAGAACACTAACTTACACCATACAGAAGAATAAACTCAAAATGGATAAAATACATAAATGTAAGTGCAAAACCATAGAAATTCTAGAAGAAAAGATAGGCAGTAAAATCTCAGACATCTTATGTATCAGTATTTTCACCGATACATAACCTAGGACAAGGGCAACCAAGGAAAAAGTTAACAAATGGGACTACATCAAACTAAAAACTTCTATACAAGAAAAGAAACCATCAACAAAATGAAAAGGAAACCTACCATATGGGAAAATATATTCTCCAATGATACATCTGATAGGGTTTAATTTCTAAAATATACAAAGAACACACACACACCTCAATACAAACAATTAAATTTAAAAATGGGCAAAGTACCTGAATAGACACTTCTCCAAAGTGGACATACAGATGACCAATAGGCACATGAAAAAATGCTCAACATCACTCATCATCAGAGAGATGCAAATTGAACTACAGTGAGGTATCTCCTCACACCTGCCAGTATGACTACCATTAATAAATCAACAAACAAGTGCTGGCGAGGGTGTGGAGAAAAGGGAACCCTAGTACACTGATGGTGGGAATGCAGACTGGTGCCGCTACTGTGGAAAACAGTATGAAATTTCCTAAAAAAATTAAAAATGGATCTGCCATTTGACCCAGTGATCCCACACCTGGGAATATGTCCTAAGAATCCTGAAACACCAATCAGAAAGAATATATGCACCCCTATATTCAAAGCAGTGCTATTTACAATAGCTAAGATCTGGAAACAGCCTAAGTGCCCATCAGTAGAAGAGTGAATAAAAAAGCTATGGTAATTTACATAGCTGTAGATTTGTGCAGCTGTAAAAAGGATGGATCTCTTACCCTTTGAGACAGCACTGATGGACCTGTAGACTTTTATGATAAGAAAAATAAGTCAGTTAGAGAAAGACAAATATTACATAATCTCACTTATAAGTGGAATCTAAAGAACAAAATAAACTAATGAACAAAATATGTCCAGAGGTATGGAAACATGGAACAGAATAACAAATCTCAGTGGGAAACATGTTTCTCTATTTCTATCCACAGAATACCAAATATTTTGAAGGAGGGAGAGGACAGGAAGAGATTAACCAAAGAACATATATGCTATATGCATAACCCATGAACACAGACAGTAGTATAGGGTAAGCCTGGGTTAGGGTGGGCAAAAGGGAGAAAATGGGAGACAGCTGTAATTCTCTCAACAATAAAATAAAATTTAAAAATAATAAAATAAAATAAATCTTTAAAAATAGAAATATTCAAACTACTAGTGGGTCCCTATCATTATTGAGCATCACTGAACATTTATTTTTTTCTGGACTGTGGGGAGCTACAGAGAGAAGCGAATTCAGTTCTTATGTAGAGAAGAGCAATCTCTTCTCTCTCATTTTATGGAGAAGGGTCATGTTGAGGGTGCTGCTGAGAGCCCGAGAACTGTGTGCTCTTACCCAGAGCCTCCCCCACCCCCTGGGAGTATTGCCGCTGTGATAGAAGGTACAGGGGAAAACATATTTTAAAAGTAGTATTTAAGAAGAAACATAAAGAGTTTCTAAGCTATTTGGTACTCTGTGGATGGAAATAGAGAAACATGTTTCCTTTGAAATAGGAAGGGGAGAGTGTGAAAATTCCTTTCTCTAGGTATCCTTAAAACTGGAAAAACATTTTTTTTAATCCTCACCCAAGGATATGTTCTTACTGATTTTTTAGAAAGACAGGAAGGGGGACAGAGAGAGAGAAAGAGATTGAGAAACATTGATTTGTTGACTCCTGTATTGGCCCTGACCAGGGATGAAACCTGAGACCTGGGGATATGCCCTGACCCGGAATCAAACCTGCAATCTAGGTCTGTGCCCTGACCGGAGTCAAACTTGCAACCTTTTGGTGTACAGCATGTCGCTCCAACCAACTTAGCCACCTGGCTAAGGGCACGTTTAGTTTTCTTTTAACCTGTTGTTTCTGGTAGCATTGGGTATAGCATTATGTTCAAGTATGAAAGGGGGAATTGAAAGAAGAGAGAGACATTTATTGAACGTTGCTTGCTATGTGCCAATCCAGCCAATCACTGTGCTAAGTATTTTACATACATCACTTATTTTATCTCCCACCATGTAGCAAAGAGTTAGTTATTATCCTTATTTACAGGTAAAGAAATTGAGACAAAAGGTGAGAAACATAATGGTGATATTATGCTGGATTAGCAGTTGTTAATGTTGGTTCTGCAGCTACTGGCTATGTGACCTGTTCTTACTCATAGAGAATCACTTTCCCATTTTTTTCCTTTTAAAAATGAGTTTGGGCTTTTTTTAGATTCTAGAAGGAAGGTTCTGGACTCTAATATTCCAAGTATTATCTGTAGATTCTGTGATTCTTGGTGTTCCACAGAGCCTGTAAACCCATCTGGTAGAAGTGAAAATTCAGGTGGTCCCCAGCACACAGGAGTACCCAACATACCATCTGGAACCTGCACTCTTAGATCTGGGGGACCCACTGTAAAGGAAGATTATCTTGTTTTGGCTGGAGAAAGTGAGGGATCTGGTTATGGGCTTTGGAAAGTGATGAGTTGAGGAACAGCAAGCTACTTTGCACAGAAAACATGAGGTGTGAGATTTGTAGTCAGCCACCGAAGCCGCCTCTTGGTCACTACTCAGATGCCCTTGACTCCTTTTCCTAGTTGGGAAGGGTGCCACATTCTTCTACTTTATTCTAGACAGATAAATTGGCTTCAGCTTGCTTGCCCAATCTCTGCCTTTCTTTAATCCTTTCTAGCCATCTCTCTAAATCTTTCTCTTACTTCTGGTCTCATTTATTTTGCGTAAGCCTCTCCCATAAATCCCAAGATTATTGTGCCACTCTTAAGACGATAAACTGGGTGATATGCTCAGAAAGAAAGGCTATTGTTAGTTACTCTGCATCAGACATAAAAGCAACATCATCAGAAACAGCCATCTCCTGATCCCCAAATCCTGTGTTGTGAGTGAGCATTGCTGTTGAGAGCCTGGGAGTACATTATTTTAAAGTACATTTTCTGCAAATACTGTGGGCTCTGGTCCCTGGCATGCCCAACTTATTACCTTCAGTTGGGAATAAATACTGAGCTCAGCTTCTAGCTTTTCTCTTTCCCAACCATTAATATATTATCAGATAGCCCTGTCCCTAATATAACTAAACCCTTTTATTTTTCTTTACTTGTGTGAGGATTTTCTCTTAAATTAGAAAAGCAACATGTTTATAGATTAATTCATTTTTTACTTTTACTAATTTGTGCCAGGTTCTTTCATCTTTTATAATATACTAGTGATGCTAAGAACTTTTTAGAATTTTTTAATTTTTAAAAAAATCTATGACTATGATTGAAAAGCACAAATTGAAGACTTACTCCAAACTAGATACTGTGTTGGGCACTGCATAGAAGGCAGAGTTGAGTAAAACACTAATAATTTTCTCGTGGACAAATCCACACATTGCTACTTTGAAAAGTAGAATGATGTAGTGTTGCTGGAATTCAGAGTTAAGGGGACTGCAGGTGTTTGAGGTGTGTGGAGGTGAGACCATTAGCAGCTGCCTAGCTCTGAGACATGCTGCCTGTCGGGACACTATGCTCTGTGGAGACTTGGGGGTCTCTATGAGGCATCTGTCTTCCCTCATATTTCTATGGAGAAAGATTCCATACTCCTATTGAAGACTAAGTTCTGCCCTCAAAGTTCAGCATTCAATCTTCTCATGCCTGCAAAAGGATTAAAATTAACAGATTTATTGGGTAAGATTGACATTTTGTTTCTGTGTCATGTGGTTTTTCAGTAACACTTGACATGGTTAGCACTCCTCCTGGGACCTTCTCCTGTTATCTTGGCTGCAGTGATATTGCCCCTCTTGAGTGTTCTTTCCACTCAGAGCTGCCCGTCCTCTCTCCCCATCAGAGAGTCCCTTTTTTTCCCTCAAAACATGTTGAGATTTCTAAAGACAGAGAACTGGGCCAGAATATTTTCTCTCTCTTTTGTCTCTTTCCCTTAGTGATCTAATCCATTTTCATAATTTCAAATACCATCTTATAATGATAACACCCAATGTTATCTCTCTAAGCCAGATAGTTCCTTCAGGCTTCAGTCTTACTTACCAAACTGTCTATATGCTATTTACATTGGAATATCTCACATCTAAGATATCAGACATCTGAGACATAATTATCTAAAATGTATAGTTGGCATCCCCACGCTCCCCTCGTTTCCATTGTTGCTGTTCTCAGTACTGGCTCTAACAACCAGCCACCCGTGACTTCAAGTCTGAAGTAGAGGAGTTCACCTGTGACTCGTCCCCTTACCACATACGATTATCAGTAATTCTTTTTTTTTTTTTTTTTATTTAGCACTTTACCTTGATTTTTTTTTTTAATTAAATTGATTGCGGTGACATTGGCTAATAAGAGTATATAGGCTTCAAAACTATCAGTGATTGTGGTGGATCTGTTTAATAAATGTTTTGAATCGACCACCTGTTGCCATCTGTCCTAGCGTGCCATTGGCTGTGACCATCATGGTCTTCCTCTGCTCTCCGTGCTCACCTGAGCAATGATCTTAGCGTGCAAATCTCACAGCTCTGTTTTCATCCTACATAAGTCTCTTCCACAGCACTCTTTTTCTTAAATCCTTATCAGACAAAAAAAGGCAAAAAGAAAAAAAAACAAACTTCTGTTGTTTATCCCCCCATGCAGAGACATAACAAATTCCTCTTTTTCGTATGGGATTCTGCTTTTTTTCAAATCTCGCTTGTACCACATGAGGTTATCAAGGGCTTTTCCAAAATGAAGACAGCTTCCTGCTTGAGAGAAATTCTGGTAAATTTTTCAGAATAGTGAAGTGTGCATATAATCAGAAATGGGGAGGAATTGAAAAGTCCTTTGAAATGTCTCTGCCTTCCGTTCCCAGATACTTTGAGTCAATCTGCCAATAACAGGTGCCAAAAGAGCAGCATTTATTTTCATTGCAACAATGATATCAGTGCCACTGATTCAAATGGAAAATATGTCAAGGACAGCAGCTTCTATAATGTAAAAGTGAGAATTTACTGTTTTTATCAACATTCTCCTTACAATTGGCCTTCTCCTTCATTTAAATTTTGCTATTACTGGGGGAAGATGGGGTGTTAGCCTGGTTCCTATATGGAAATTAATTGAAATTCTTCCTCACACTGGGCTAGATAATTTAAAAATTAATATACTGTTCAGACAGCAGTGCCTAAAGGTTATGGAGACTAACTGGTGAGCTGCAGGCATTTGAGTCTGCCAAGCAGAATAAGAAATAGATAAAGCTAAATTACAGACCTATTAAAAATAAATTAGTGGTGCCAAAAAAGCAAATTAAGATGCAGATAATCAATCTAATTTCAGGCTCTCTGGTGAGTGTTAGTGCTTAATTCTTCTCATGTTTGAGGAAGGCATCTATTAATTAAAAATATTTATATAAAAATGAGCCTACACAAGGTCTTTATTTCAAGAGGGATCAATTTCAATTAATAAGACTCTCAGAAGATGGCCTTGGTTTTATAGTGAAAGGCAAGACCTGCCTTCACACCATCGAAATTAGAGCCCATTTTCCTAAAATATCTTTGCCAGCTGGAGAGAGCATTTGCCTCACTTTCCTCCACTTCCATTTCATGCACTTTTTCTTTGGCTTCTTGTGACCAATTCTGAACCATCCATCCTGTGTCCTTCTACTCCATTTCTACTCCATGATTGTTCTTTTTTTTTTTTTAAGTTTTTTTTTTCCTTTATTGATTTTTAAGGGAGAGGAAGATAGAGACAGAAACACTGATCAGAAAGAACACTGATTGGCTGCCTCCTGCATGCCTCCCACTGGGGAGCAGGCCCACAACCTGTGCATGTGCCCTGACCAGGAATTGAACCGGCAACCTCTTGGTGCATGGGTCGATGCTCAACCACTGAGCCACACTGGCTGGGTTCCATGATTGTTCTTAATGAAGGGTTGTAGCTGGACATCAAGGCAGAGAAAAGAGTTGGATTCATGACTGATTTTGGAAAGAAAGAGGGTTAAATAAATGAGTAGAGAGATCATGAGCTAGAAGGGAAGATGCATCCAGAGAAGTGAGGGGACATAGCTTGGTCCTAGAGCAAACACACAGGAAGGAATTATGGAAGAATTTGAAGTCTCGTGAGTGTTAGCAGATGTAAAGTTTATAGATCAGAAGAAAGAATGGGTCATCACAATACAACTTTCTGATATCATTTTGCTTCTTTCTACTCCATGTATTGGGGAAGAGGATTACTACACAGGTGCTGGAAGTCTGGGCCCAAATGAAGTTTAGCCTTCACATCTATTCCTCTTACCCAACCTCTGACAGATGATCAGAGAATAGTCAGCAGGGAGGCCACACAGAGCTGCGTCCTGCACTCTGGTCCTTCTGGAATTAAAGGAGCTTACGATTTTGCGGCACTGGAATGAACGGAGCAAAGGGCCAGTCCTGCTGCTGTATCTCACTGCCCTACTTTGTAGCAGGAAAGGACTGAGTCAGAGGCTGGATTCAAAGCAAATCTTCCCAGCCTGCTGCAAGTCTTGCTCCTGCAGTTAGTGCCTGCTAACAGTGGTTGGAAGAACGGTGGAAGGGAAAATGCAGATGGTTGTTCTTTTGAACTCATTTTTTAACCAAAAAAGTCATACAACTCATAGGAAATAAGTTTTAAAAAATTAAAAAAAGTAGATATAGGATTAAATGTCAGTCTTTCCTTATTCTTTCAGTCTAAGATTGATTTTCACTGAGGAAAAGTTATTTGCATAGGAGACTGTGAGGTTGGGGGGTTAAAAGATGAATGTTTTGTAACCTTATGTTAATGCACTCTTAACCTTGTGTTAATCCACTGTCAACCTTGTAAACCTGGCCCGCCCAGGTGCTTTGAGTGCTGCATGTAAATAGGGGCTTGTTACCAATTTGGAAATAAATAGGACCGCATCCAAAGCTCTGGAGCATTTGCTCCCTTGCAAGGCTCCCTCTCACTCCAAGCAGCGTGTGCCTGTAGGTTCATTGCATTGCACCAAGACGGCAAGTGGTGACCCTGACGTGACTTGGGTATGCAGCGACGAGATTCGACGCGACCAGCAAGTGGTGACACCCCGAAGTGATTTGGGTACACAGTGGTGAGATTCGATGAGACCAGCAGTAATGGTATGGGAAAGGGAAGTAGCGATCCGGATCCACAGTAAACTTCACTCAAGAAAGAGTTTTCTCAAGCCAGCGGCACCCGGCTTGGGATAGCTGCCAGCATATCTAGCGTTGTGAGAGGTTTCCAGTAAGACAGCATGGGGTCGGTATTTACAGCTTTGCAGCCTCTAACTAAGGAGGTCGGTCCTAGCAGTGGGGTGGCTTCGACCTCCCCTTCGGAGGAAACTCCGGAGCCGACCTCTCCCGCATGGTCAACAAAGGAGGAAAGTTTTCCTCCCCCTCCTCCACCTTCTGTGGAGAAATTCTTAGCCTCACCACGCCCAGCAATGGAGGGCTGTCTTATAGAGGCCAGGAAAGTGGGCCATCTTAAGGCTTTTCCAGCTATAATACGGCCAGGTCAACAACCTGTGCACGAATGTTTGCCCTATCAGGTCTTTAAAGAATTCAGGCAAAGCATAAAGGAGAATGGTTTGCAAAGTTCTTTTACTATAAGAATGTTAGAGGAAATAGCTGGTAGTTATCTGATGACTCCCTGGGATTGGACAGCGCTAGTAAAAACAGTGTTAATGCTGGCCCAATTCACCACATGGAAGTTCAAACGAAGGGTTGGAGACCTCCGAGCCTCCACAGCAGGAAGTGCCAGCCTGGATCTTATCACCACCACAGAATTAACCCTTAAGGAGTCTGATGATGTTTGTTTAGTTCCTACAGGTGTGTATGGCCCCTTGCCGGAGGGGAAATTAGGTTTAATGATTGGAAGGTCTAGTTTAACAATGAAAGGAATACAGGTGATGCCAGGGGTAACTGACTCACCAAAATGCTCAAGCACTCATGAAAACCTTTCATTTGACCCTCTCACAAGCTCAAGATATTAAGTCTTGCCCATATTGCCAACTTTCCGGAGGAACTCCAACATCAGCAGGAGTCAGTCCTCGGGGTTTATCCCCTAATGCCTTATGGCAAACAGATGTAACACATATTCCATCATTTGGTCGATTTCAGTGGGTACATGTTACTGTAGATACCCATTCCAATTTTCTACATGCAACCGCCGCTACCGGGGAAAAAGCCAAAGACGTTAAGTGTCCCTGGCTGTCCTGTTTTGCACATATGGGATTGCCACTGGAAATTAAAACAGATAATGGGCCAGCCTATACATCTCAAAGCATTACATTATTTCTCCAACAATGGAGCATTAGCCATAAAACTGTCATTCCCTATAACCCTACAGGACAAGCTATTGAACATGCTCATGCTACTTTAAAATTATTAATTAAAAAACAAAAAGGAGGGAGTATGGGTGAACCCCCTGTAAATCAGCTTTCTCTAGCAATCTATACCTTAAATTTTTTAAATCGAGATCGCTTTGGCACTACAGCTGCAGAGTGACATTTTCAACAAAAGGCTTCTGCCACAGGGCCCAAGCCTTTAGTCCGGTACAAAGATCCACAGCAAGGACCTGAATGGCAAGGTCCTGCAGAATTACTGGCTTGGGGGCGGGGGTATGCTTGTGTTTTGTCTCCTACAGGTCCCAAGTGGCTGGCGGCTTGGTGGATAAAACCTTACCATGAACAGGAAGGACCTGCCCTTCAACCTGACTCCTCAAATGACACAGCTGACCTTGGACATTGATTGTAAAACTCGCACTCGGTCCCAGACTCGGTCCCAGGGCCCCTCTCAAACCCTTTCTAGGGTTACCTGGGGAAGCCTTAAGCAGTTGCAACAACGTTCTGAGGAAAAGCTAACTAGAACGGGGGCTTCTCTTAACCCAGAGAATATTTTTTGGCTTACTTATCTATAATCTCCACCCAATCTAGGGTAGGTATTTTATTCTGCCTGCCCATATTATTGAGCCCTGCAGCAGCAGATACAACATTTGGAGGCCCCAACGAGGTTCCTGGTGTTTTGCTACACCAAGGGCTAGATGCCTAGGACGGGCAGCCTCTCCTGATCTGGCTGCTGGACCCCTATAGATCTGAGGGGAGGTGCCCCCTGAGTTTCAGGGCCCCGAAGATCCTACTTGGGTTTCCGACAAGTGGCCAGGAGATGCCAAGATGTCCTAAAAATGATTAAAGGATACCTGGTAAAGCCTCCAGAGGTGTGATCTGGCTGACCGGTCTATCTGGGTGAGAGTGAGAGGGCCGGACGCGGCACAGCCTCTCCTCTCCTAGGAATCCCCCTAAGATGTTTGGTGGGGTTGAAATCTGGCAAATTCTGGTTCAAATCTAGCAAAATCTGTTTATTCAGACCCTCCACTGCGGCAGAAGGGGAGACTGATCACCTCCCAAGCGGCATAGGCGCTGCTCAGGATAGGAAATTTCTGGAAGAAAATTCAAACGATGTGTGAGTGTGACTGTGTGAATGTAATTGTGTGAATGTAATTAGTGCTGAGCCTGTGCCAGTACTAACCCACGCGGGGAGCAGCCAGACGGACAAAGCGAAAGTTTCTGTCTTGTGTGTCTTCCCTTGTTTTTGTCTTCATCTACCTCCCTACTGTGTCTCCCTCAACTTTGTTACGGTTAGTCTAATCATGGATAGCAGCCCTAGGGCCCAGAAGACCTCATTGGGTTGCTTCCATTTCTTGACTATTGTGAATAGCACTGCAGTTAACATAGGGGTGCATATATTCTTTTTAATTAGTGTTTTTGGTTTCTTCAAATACATACCCAGAAGTGGAATTGCTGGATCATAAAGCAGTTCCATTTTTAATTTTTTGAGGAAACTCCATACTGTTTTCCAAAGTGGCTGCACCAATCTGCATTCCCACAAACGGTACACGAGGGTTCCCTTTTCTCCACATCCTTGCCAAAACCTATTGTTTGTTGATTTATTGATGATAGCCATTCTGATAGGTGTGAGGTGATATCTTATGTGTTTTTAATTTGCAATTCTCTGATGATTAGTGATATTGAGCATCTTTTCATATGTCTTTTGGCCATCTGAATTCTCATTGGAGAAGTGTTTATTCAGGTCCTCTACTCATTTTTTAATTGGATTGTTTGGGTTTATTGGTGTTACTATGAATTGTTTATATATTTTGGATATTAACCCTTATCAGATATACCAATTGGCAAATGTGTTCTCCCTTTCAGTAGGTTGTCTTTCTGTTTTATTGATGATTTTCTTTGCTACACAAAACCTTTTAGTTTAATGTAGTCTCATTTATTTTTTTTCCCATCCCTCTGCCCATGGTGGGACCCAAATACTGCCGGGGGGAGGGCTTCCTTGGACACTTTTCACCGTACTCTGCTGTTAGGCCTATTGACCCAATTGGCTGAATTAGCAAAGGTGGTAGTAGCAGCCTTAAGGTAGACAGGGCCCACAGAAAAGGATCACCCTAGGAATGGTCAGGATGGCAGGCCTAGGTCCCGATTAGGGATAGAAAAGACTAGGGCAAAGTCAGGTACAGAGGATCAAAGGAAAGTTTTTAACTTAGAAAATTGACAGGGCTAGTGCTCCTTCCAACTGAGCCATCGGGAACCTAGAATAGCAAGACAATAGGGGACAAGCTAGTTAGTTTCCTGATGGATACTGGTGCAGCCGACTCAGTCCTGACTGGGCCTATGGGGACCCTAACCTGCCCCTGGACTTCAAAGAGGGCTATGGACCTTGGGAGAAATACTGTGATTCATTCGTTCCTGGTCATGCCAGAGTGCCCATAGCCCCTACTCCGACGTGATCTTCTCCAGTGACTGCTCAGTTACTGGCCACTGCCACTCCAGGCCAGCTCCACATCAAGTTCTACAAGATGTTGGCCATCAGTCCTGCCAGCCTGCCTCCTGCATGATGACCTGGAGAAACCTCTGCAGGACTACCTGGAGGTAATCGACATAGCGCAGGCGGCTTGCCCAGACCTCAAGGATGTTCCACTGCCATCATCAAATGAGGTATTGTTCATGGACGGGAGCAGCTATGTCCAGGAAGAAATCAGGTATGCTGGGACAGCAGTAATAACGCTGGGGCAGCAGTAATAACTCTGGACCGTGTCATTTGGTCTCAGTCATTAAGTAGGGGAACTTCCGCCCAATGGTCTGAACGCATAGCCCTAATCCAGGCTCTCTGATGGAGCAAGGAAAATATGCTACAGACCAGAAAGCTTGGGAGGCAGCAAGCCACTGAAGAATCAATGGATGATGGACACTGCCTGATAGGAGGTTGTTGGTCCCAGAAGCTTTATGTCGGATTTTAGTCAACCAGCTGCACCAGACTACCCACTTAGGTTACACCAAGCTTACTAAACTCCTGAGAGACAGGTAATATCCAGTAAAGTCACAGGGAAAGGGAGAAGGCAGAGAGAAGCAGGAATGTGTGGATCTGAGTAGGGAGAAAGAGAAGGAAAACTGGGCAATGTGCAGACAGCAGATAGATTGAGTTAACTCTCAGGTGTATGTCAAGGAAAGGACTAGGAAAGTCTCAGTAGGTCTATGCAAGTTAAAGAAAAATTAAATAAAATAAAAAAATAAGCAAGGATAAAAGAAAAGGACATACTTATTGCAGGAAGACAGGACTTTAAAGGAAACCTTAACCAAATTTACTTTAGGAACCGGTGAAAACTGGACCACTCTGCTCCCCCTCTTACAGTTCTTGCAGGTCCTGCAGTCCACCCAGAAATCTGTCTGCGGCGCCCTGCCTGTGCCCACCTCGAACCCTGTGCACCCTTTCCAGCCTGGGGACTCGATATGGTTCTCCGAGGACTCTGGTGAATGGTGTCCTCTATGCAGAAGACCGAAAAATGAGTGATGATGCTCCTGACCACCACAGCAGTGGCGATCCCACAATTTCAAGAAAACAAAAAGGGGGGAGGTGTGGGGCTGGGGGGTTGGAAGATGAATGTTTTGTAACCTTATGTTAATGAGCTCTTAACCTTGTGATAATCCACTCTCAACCTTGTAAACCTGGCCCACCCAGGTGCTTTGAGTGCTGCGTGTAAATAGGGGCTTGTTACCAATTTGGAAATAAGTAGGACACCGTCCAAAGCTCTGGAGCATTTGCTCCCTTGCAAAGCTCCCTCTTACTCCAAGCAGTATGTGCTTGTAGGTTCATTGCATTGCACCGATCCCGGCAGGCCCCGAGACGGCAGGAGACAAATAAATAAAGTGACATGCAGCTCTGATGAAACATTGAGTGTCTGTAGTTCAGAGCCATCAGCATCATAGGAGGCAATCTAAGTGGCAAATCCTCTCATGTTCTCCTGGGAGCAAAGCACTGTCATTATAGCAGGACAGAGCTCTGACCTGGATGAGCCCTGGTCCTATGGCTTGAGCCATGCACATTTCTAGCCATCCCACATGTTGTTAGGGACGAGTTATCCATTTGTTTCTGTCAGTTGTCTCTGGGGAAGTGCTGGGCACACCTTACAGGGCCACCTCCTTCTTGATCCTTGCCCAGTGATTACAGG
Organism: Tadarida brasiliensis; assembly: GCA_030848825.1. Lineage (NCBI taxonomy): Eukaryota > Metazoa > Chordata > Mammalia > Chiroptera > Molossidae > Tadarida > Tadarida brasiliensis. The sequence continues at coordinate 34,362,928 of CM061261.1, read as the reverse complement.
CAACGTGCTTTTCCCACTCAGTGAGATTCAACCTGAGGTTTTCAATTTAGTGCTTCATTTTATACTTAGTCTGTGTAACAACCACCACCACCAAAAAAACAACCACCAACAAGTCAGCAATATTTATTAAAAAACCTGTTATGTTTCAAGCTACACTATATATAGCACTATATATGGTTCTCCAAGATGGAGTTAGGGGTCCCTATGATGTGCCCCAGGGGACTCTGTACTAGCATACTGTATTTGAAGTCTATCGGTTTTTGTTACTTTTTTTCTCCCTCATATATTGCATATTTCTCTGTCTCTCTGTCATATATATATATATATATATATATATATATATATATATACACACACTCTCAATTGTTTTATTAGGACCTGCTATACTTTTCTGTATTTTTTCTCTCTTATTATCCTCGTTTGTCTTCATGGGTCTAGAAAGATTATTTTCTTTCCCAAAGCACTTAATTTATTTGGGATAAGTAGTATATTCCCAGACAGGTCCCAGCCACTGTGTCAAGTCTAGATCTCCAGCTGCTGTGCCCACCTGGTTTCGGGATCTTCTCTCTGAGGTGCTAATGCAGATGAACAGTGCAGATAGCATGACCCTGCAGATGAGCTGCATTGCTAATAGACCGCAGTCCTATTTTTATGTTTGTGTATTTTTATGCCTCTCATTATGTGTGTGCATAAAAATAATGCTACTAATGCTACTGCTTTGTGGCAACTTGGAGATGTAGAGGAGTCTGTCAGATTGGCGGGTGACTCAAGTGCCTACAACTTTTTTTATTCTGCAATTTCTTCAAGGTCTTCCAGCTTTGGAGCAAAAGAGAAATGAAGTTTATATAAAGTGCAGGAAACATAATCTAACTTGCTATTTAAAATTTAGAGGAGGATTCCAAAATGGCGGTGGAGTGAATGGAAGCTACACAGACCATCTCCCAGGACCAAACTGGAAATACAACTAAAATAAAGTCAAATCATTGGGAAAAAGCAACAGAAAAGCAGCTTGCGAGGACCATACAACCAGGGACACTGACTCCATCCTGGTAGGATTGCGGAGGCGCGAAAAGGGGGCTGGGAGCCCACAGACAGCAGCGGCCTTAGCCGTGAGCAGCGCCCGCCCTCGGGGTTGAAGCCCGAGCCGGCTCCACAGGGCAGAGCCGGGACAGAGCGCTAAAACAGCCACAGCCACTCACCTGGGCTCCGGCAGAGGGAGGGCGGACTGGACTGGAACTGTGTGGGGACACTCGGGATTTGGAGGGCGCTCAGAGATTTGCTGAGTTGTGGCCACGCAGGACTGTGGCCTGGCCCTCTTACTCCATCCCAGGGCTCTGGGGAGAGGTGGCAGCCCCTCCCTGGGAGATCCAGCCACACCCTAGTGGGCCATTGAAATGCAAATCGAGGCTCATTAACTACCAGCACCTGCCCCACCCACGGGAAATCCTCTCACGCTGAACACCTGAGGGAGGTTCTCATTCAACTGAGAACCCAAGGCTCTTCAAGTAACCAGGACTAATAGCCTCTAGGCAAAAAGCTAGAGGATAACTGAACCTTTTCTGGGCTTGCAACTCTACCCAGGAAAGTAAGACTCAACAGTGGTGTATAATGTGGGTCCTCTCACGCTCATCCAAACCCAGTACAGGGAGCCACAAACAGCAGAACACCAACATCCACAGGGAAACTTTGGCAGGCTCCAAAAACCACTGAGATAGCCAAAATGGTAAAACAACGAAACAGATGCCAAACGAAAGAACAAGAGACCTCCAATGAAGATGAGATAAATGAAATGGAGTTAAGCAAGTTATCAGAGCCATGATCTTGAGGAAGCTCAACAGCATGTGTAAGGACATCAACACCATGAGCAAAGACATAGAAATATTGAAAATAAATCAATTGGAAATAAAGAATGACATAGCCGAAATGAAGAACACATTGGAAGGACTAAACAGCAGAGTAGAAGAAGCTGAGGACCGGATCAGTGAATTAGAAGACAGGGTAGAAAAAAATCAACCAATCAGAAAACCAAAAGAAAAAAACAATGAAAAAACGGGAACACAGCTTAAGAGAACTGTGGGACAACTGGAAATGTAATAATATTCGCATCATAGGAGTCGCCGAAGAAGAAGAAAATGAGAAAGGGTTAGAGAATATATTTGAAGAAATAGTGACAGAAAATCTCCCTAATTTGGTGAAGGAAGAAGACATTCAATTCAAGAAGCACAGAGAGTCCCAAGTAAGAAGAACCCAAACAGGCCCACACCAAGACACATAGTAATTAAAATGCCAAAAATTAAAGACAAAGAGAGAATCCTAAAGGCAGCAAGAGCTAAGCAACAGGTTACCTACAAAGGAACCCCCATAAGGTTATCAGCTGACTTCTCCATAGAAACACTATAGGCCAGAAGGGAATGGCATGAAATAATCAAGGTCATGAAAAACAAGGATCTGAACCCAAGACTACTCTACCCAGCAAGGCTATCATTCAAAATAGAAGGTCAAATAAAGAGCTTCCCAGACAAAAAAAGGCTAAGGGAATACATTAGCACCAAACCAGCACTGCAAGAAATGTTAAAAGGACTGCTGTAATTAGTAGAAGAAATAGAAAGGAAAATAGAAACACACTAAACAAAAATGGCAATAAGTAAGTACATATCAGTAATCACCTTAAATGTAAATGGACTGAACGCCCCGATCAAAAGACACAGAGTAGCGGATTGGATAAGAAAGCATGACCCATATATAAGTTGTTTACAAGAAACCCACCTCACAACAAAAGACTCACATAGGCTGAAAGTGAAGGGATGGAAAAAAATCTTCCAAGCAAACAGAAAGGAAAAAAAAGCTGGGGAAGCAATACTCATATCTGATAAAATAGATTTTAAAATGAAGGCCATAACTAGAGACAAAGAGGGCCACTACATAATATTGAAAGGATCTATCCAACAGGAACATATAACCTTGGTAAATATATATGCACCCAATATAGGAGCACCAAAATACATTAAAAATCTTCTGGAAGACTTCAAAGGAGAAATCGACAGCAATACAATCATAGCAGGGGACTTCAACACCCCGCTGACATCACTGGATAGATCCTCTAGACAAAAAATTAACAAGGAAACAGAGACTCTAAATGAAGCACTAGACTAAATGAATTTAATAGATATTTACAGAGAATTACACCCCAAAACTACAGAATTCACATTCTTCTCAATGCACATGGGACATTCTCAAAGATAGACCACATGTTAGGACACAAACGAAGTCTCTACAAGTTCAAGAAGATTGAAATCATATCAAGCATCTTCTCAGATCACAATGGCATGAAACTAGAAATCAATTGCAAAAAGAACATGCAAAGACATTTGAATACATGGAGGCTAAATAGCATGTTATTAAACAATGAATGGGTTACCAAGGAGATCATGGAAGAAATTAAAAACTTTCTGGAAACGAATGAAAATGAACACACAACAACACAAAATCTGTGGAATGCAGTGAAAGCAGTTCTGAGAGGGAAGTTCATAGCACTACAGGCCTACCTCAAGAAACAAGAAAAATCTCTAATAGACTTTCTGACCTCACAACTTGAAGAACTAGAAAGCAAACAAAAGGAAAACCCCAGAGCAAGTAGAAGGAAGGAAATAGTAAAGATCAGAGCAGAAATAAACGACATGGAGACCAAAAAACAATTCAAAGGATCAATGAAACAAAGAGCTGGTTTTTTGAAAATATAAACAAGATTGATGGACCCTTAGCTACACTCACCAAGAAACAAAGAGAGAGAACCCAAATACACAAAATCAGAAATGAAAGAGGAGAAGTAACAACTGACACCACAGAAATACAAAGGATCGTTAACAAATACTATGAACATGTATATGGCAACAAATTCGACAATCTAAGCGAAATGGACAAATTTCTAGAAACACATAGTCTCCCAAAACTGGACCGGGAAGAGATAGAAAACTTGAACAGACCAATAACAACTAAGAAAATCGAAGATGTAATCAAGACTCTCCCAGCAAACAAAAGTCCAGGTCCAGACGGCTTCACAGGGGAGTTTTACCGAACATTCAAAGAAGAACTAACACCCATTCTTCTCAAACTATTTCTAAAAATTCAAGAAGAAGGAAGACTTCCAAACTCATTTTATGAGGCCAGCATAATTATAATCCCAAAACCAGAAAAAGACACTACAAAGAAAGAAAACTACAGGCCAATATCCCTGATGAACATAGATGCCAAAATCCTAAACAAAATACTAGCAAATCGGATCCAGCAATACATCAAAAAAATTATTCACCATGACCAAGTGGGATTCACCCCAGGGATGCAAGGCTGGTTCAATATTCGCAAATCAATAAATGTGATACACCACATAAACAAAATGAAAAATAAAAACCACATGATCATATCAATAGACGCTGAAAAAGCATTCGACAAAATTCAGCACCCATTTCTGATAAAAACGCTCAGCAATTTGGGAATAGAGGGATCATATCTCAACATTATAAAGGCCATATATGAAAGACCTACAGCCAACATCATACTCAATGGGCAAAAACTAAAAACATTTCCCTTAAGAACAGGAACAAGACAGGGATGCCCACTTTCACCACTCTTATTTAACATAGTACTGGAAGTCTTAGCCACAGCAATCAGATGTGAAGAAAAAATAAAAGGAATCCAAATTGGAAAGGAAAAAGTGAAACTGTCATTATTCACAGATGACATGATATTATACATAGAAAACCCTAAAGACTCCATCAAAAATCTACTAGACCTAATAAATGAATTTGGCAAAGTAGCAGGATACAAAATTAATGTCAAGAAATCGATGGCATTCTTATACACCAATGATGAACTCACAGAAAGAGAAACTAAAAAAACAATCCCATTTACCATCGCAGCAAAAAAATGAAGATACCTAGGAATAAACTTAACCAAAGAAGTAAAGGACCTATTTGCAGAAAACCACAGGACATTGAAAAAAGAAACAGAGGAAGATATAAAAAAGTGGAAGCACATACCTTGTTCATGGATTGGAAGAATTAACATCATTAAAATGTCCATACTACCCAAAGCAATCTATCGATTCAATGCAATCCCCATCAAAATACCAGTGACATATTTCACAGAACTAGAACAAATACTCCAAAAGTTCATATGGAACCAAAAAAGACCCTGAATAGCCACAGCAATCTTGAAAAAGAAGGGCAAAGTAGGTGGGATCACAATACCGGATATCAGATTATACTACAAAGCTACTATAATCAAAACAGCCTGGTACTGGCACAAGAACAGGCATATAGACCAGTGGAACAGAACAGAGAATCCAGAAATTGACCCAAGACATTATCCTCAATTAATATTTGACAAAGGTGGCAAGAGCATACAATGGAGCAAAGGCAGCCTCTTTAATAAATGGTGTTGGGAAAATTGGACAGCTACATGCAAAAAAATGAAACTAGACCATCAACTTACACCATACACAAGAATAAACTCAAAATGGGTAAAAGACTTAAATGTGACTCGTGAATCCATAAAAATCCTAGAAGAAAATGTAGGCAACAAAATTTCGGACATCATACGCAGCAGAATCTTCACTGATACATCACCTAAGGCAACAGAAACAAAGGGAAAAATGAACACATGGGGCTACATCAAACTCAAAAGCTTCTGCACAGCAAAAGAAACAACCATCAAAACGGAAAGGGAACCCACTGTATGGGAGAGCATAATTGCCAATGATACATCAGATAAGGGGTTAATTTCCAAAATATATAGAGTGCTCATACAACTCAACAAAAGGAAGACAAAGAACCCAATTAAAAAATGGGCAGAGGAACTAAATAGACACCTCTCCAAACAGGACGTACAAATGGCTAAGAGACATATGAAGAAATGCTCAACATCACTAATCATCAGAGAAATGCAAATTAAAACAACAATGAGGTATCACCTCACACCTGTCAGAATAGCCGCAATCAACAAATCGTCAAACAATAAGTGTTGGCGAGGGTGTGGAGAAAAGGGGACTCTAGTCCACTGCTGGTGGGAATGCAGACTGGTGCAGCCACTGTGGAAAACACTATGGTGTTACCTCAAAAAATTAAAAATTGAATTGCCATTTGACCCAGTGATCCCACTTCTAGGAATATACCCTAAGAATCCTGAAACACCAACCAGAAAGAATACATGTACTCCCATGTTCATAGCAGCACTATTCACAATAGCTAAGATCTGGAAACAGCCCAAGTGCCCATCAGTGGATGAATGGATAAAAAAGCTGTGGTACATATACACAATGGAGTACTATGCAGCTGTAAGAAAGAAAGATCTCTTATCCTTTGAGACGACATGGAGGGACCTCGAGAGTATTATCGTAAGTGAAACAATCCAAGCAGAGAAAGACAAATATCACATGATCTCACTCATGTGTGGAATATAATAAACATAACAGTCTGGGGAACAGGGTAGACCCAGAGATGTGAAAGTAGAGTACAGACTGACAACCCTCAAAAGAGGGGGTGGGGGGGAGGGAAGAGATAAACCACAGAACTTATACGCATGTATGCATAACTGATGGACATGGACAACAAAGCTGGGGAAGGGGTGGAGGGATGGGGAGGAGGGTGTCATTGGGGTAAAAAGGAGAAACATCTGTAACAAAAATAAATTAATAAAAAAAATAAGAAATAAATAAACAAAGAAATATTGAAATAAGCAGGAAACCTGTTATCAATAAAATATGATCCTCAGGAAAACATACAAGTGAAAAAAAATAAATAAATAAAATAAAATTTAGAGACAATACTAGCCTCTCTTTTTAGCATTGTAAAGTATATTTCACACCTGCTAGAAGGTGGTGGGGTGTCAGACAACACCCTTTCCCTATGTTTTACTCTTTGTTGCTGTGACCTGACAACCTTATGTGTCTTTGAAGTTCTCCTGCTTGGGTCACCACGTACCCTTCGTCATTTAAGTCTGTAGTAGTTTTACAATGTGTCAGCTAGGTCTAACTGGGACTCTTGGGTGAGGTTGGAATGGGCAAGTGCAGTGGCTACCATATTTTGGTTCATACCATCATCTCTGATCTGCAGACTCACCTGTTTGGTGCAGGCAACAGCCAGGCCTGCAACTGCTTCACTGTCCCATGATCCTCCTGCGGCTCCTCTGACTCGGGGGCCTGGTGTGTGTTTAGCAACACGACAGAGGGATTCAGCTTCCATAGGACAGCGAACTTCTCTAGGAGGTCAAAGGCAACAAGAAGGGTAGAGATTCCAGTCCATTCTCCTGGCCTCCAGCTGGTGCAGGTGGCCTCCATTCTGTTCTTATTTCTTCTCACTTTACAGCCATCTTCTCTTCCACCTGCCTGCTGCCCTGTGGACTTTAACCTCCAGTATCAGGTGCAGACCTGTAAAACACACACACACACACACACACACACACACACACACCTGAGAGAGGGATGTATGAGATGTATCTCAGCAGGAAATGAAGAACAGGTCTTGGGTTCACTTGAACTCTATTTCTTGGATGAAGCAAAGAATAGCCACTTGACTTGTAATACTTCTAGCAAAGTGGGAGGCAGTAGCACCCAAACCTGCCTGAAATCCAGTCAGTAACTGGTATCACTGCCCCTTTCTTATTTTCTGGTGGTAGGAAGAACTATTGATAATGGCCCAATGGTCAGGGGCCATTTGGTGAGTTGGAGCCCCAGGTCTGCAGGAACCCAGCATGGACATCTAGCAGGCATGGAAGCTAGCTGCCTTTGTCCCCTTAGCACCTGCAGCTCACCAGCCTCTGCTTTCCTTGTCTGGACACCCCCTAGGGGCCAATGCTGGGGGCAGAATGGAAGCACAGCAGTGGCAGGAGGGCAGTGCTACGGAGTCTCTGGAGTGAGCCAGCAGTGGAAGCTGGCCTTCTGCTGAGTTACTGGTATTCCCTATCACATATTAAGAAACTTCCTCTTGCTTAGATAGAGTGGGAGAGCAAATATGGAGATTGTCACCATTGTTTTCTTCTTTCATTGGACTTCCCCCTTTCCCTTTAGTTATGCAGGTAATTTTTGCTTCAGAGGAGAGATGTATAAGGCAAGGCCAGAAAACCCGAAGTAGCCTGAAGATCTCCCCAGTTTTTGTGTCCTAAAATCCTTGACTCTTAGGGATTGAAGATGTGAAGCTAAAAAAAAAAAAAAAGAAAGAGGACTAGAGCTTAGCTCCCATCTATAGACTAGAAAAGTGCTTTCTTTGATCCAAGACAGAGAGGGGGGACAAGTGGATGGGGTTTGCAGTAGCCTTCCAAGAGTGCATTTGTAAGGTGTCAAAGCCCTGGAGAGATATTGGTCCCATGGTACATTTAGGAGACAGGCCCTGTGCAGTCTTGCAGGAATGTTCCTGGGTCCTTGGTGAGGGTCATAGACAACTGAGGACATTGGCTTGAAGAGCCTTGCTGACCAAGTGGAAGATGTTCTCTGCAATAACCTGAGTGCAAAGACTCCACCCTTGCCTAGACCTCACCATCCCAGACCTCTACATAGATCTAGTACACCAATATTTTGGGATAATGATGACAGAATAATAAGAGCTACTTTTTAAATTGTAGCCACTATGTGCCAGCCACCTTTTTAATCACTTTACAAATATTAACTTATTTAATCATCATAAAAATTGTATGAGGTGACATTTTACAACTCATTTTACAGATGGAGAAACTGAGGCCGCACAACCAGGATTCAAACTTAGACAGTCTAATTCTAAGAGTCATGATTGAGTTGTCTAAGAAAGTGTTTCTTGTATGTATACCTGAGCTTGCAGGTATCAAGTTATATCCACTAAATAAGTAACCATATTTGCAGTTAAAATATTATATCTTGGAAATTCTACAAGGGGTGAATCAGTCACTTCATTTGGAGGTGAAAGTAAGAAATATATACTCAGAACTGCTCACAACTCTTTGGCCGCTTAGCAGGGGACAGAAGTGAAGGTTCAAGATTCTCAAAGAGATTTGTCTGTGGCCTCAACAGTGTCATGCTCTCAGCTAAGCATCTGGAACATAAGCTCCCAATAAATATCAGCTGCTTTAATGCTTATGATGATGATTATGGTTATTATCACCCCAAAGGAGGCTCCACAGAGCCAGTCTGCCAGCACAGACAGTCTTCCCCCCACGGTCCGCATCCCCCATCATAAGACTAGATTCAACTGAGGTCACCACAGTAATTACTCCACCCTGATTAGGCTGCCCAGTCCTTAATTCACCTCTCTCTCCCACTGAAGAACACAGCCTGATTCTCTAAATTAGGAATTTGGTATACTAACCCTTTCGAAAGTATTTGCATTTAAAAGGAGAGGGCGGTGCTTAACAAAAATTAAGGCAAGTAATGACAGAAGTATAAATTCCATAGAATATTTGATGATGGAATATCAGGACTTAATAACTGTGATATATGGGGCTTACCACAGATGCTTGGGTCTTCCCCATAACCAAATGCTTGCTCCACATATAAGTAAGACACATCAGTATGGACTAAGAGCTGAAACGTGGCTGCATAAATGGGGGTGAACACAAGCATTGAAGACAAAAAAAGAAATCACTTTGGTGATGTACTATCTAAAACATCATGGCCTCCTAAAGCCTACTGGGAAGTAGCTCTGTTTCCACAGAGGAAAAGAGAGCTGGCCTGCTGTGTTTTTGAGAGAAGGAGAAGCCAGTGAAGACAGAGTTTGCCAAGAGTAACAATACTGAAAAACACAGCAGTGTGTCATGGAAGGGATGCTCACTGAAATGAAGCATGATTGTGTGGTTAGAGAAGTGTCATTTGGAGAGGAATGACATGAATCAATACATGAGTCTCAGTGATATTAAATCCCACTGTTCAACTGACTCTTTGGTAAAGCCCAGTTAATTTATTTGATCAAATGGTAATATATTGTGTTAAATTATTTTCATGCAAGCTAGTTCAATATCTTAATCGCATATAATGTTTAATAAAGATTTATGGGGTCAGTGAATATAATGTATGTGTAGAAAGACTGACAAGCAGTGGCTCAAGAGGCTCCGAGTTCACTCGTAAACAGATGTGTGACCTCAGCTCAGCTTCTCAGACTCTCCATTATCAGATGTGTCCTCTGTAAAATAAAGGGACAAGACTAGATAATACTGAGGGTCCTTTCTAGTTAGATCCTGACATAGGAGACGTTCTGTGCTTGGGCACCTTCAAATGAGAGTTGATAGTTACTCACGGGGATGTCATGCTTCCCCCTTGGGTATATCCACCCTCAGATCAATGGCTACCAGGAGACAATCTCTTTCCACGTCCTTCCCCGAGTTTCCAGAAATGATCCACCATTCCTGACATTTATCGGTTGCTGAGTCTCAAATAGAAATGTTTCTTTGCTTCTAATTTAGCTTCTGCTATAGGGTTATGTGTGACAGGTGATAAAAAAATTAATTCCCTTTAGTTCTCTCATTTCTCATATGTCTATGTGGATTCATATAATTGGTGGAAGAATGTAGAAACAATATAAATTTTGGTGGCAAGTCTTATATATTTTTTTGTTTTAGAGGACCTGTTCATAGATAGTAAAATTCCTGAGATTTTGACATTTTAATCCTCCATTTTAGTTCTTTGAATCTTATTTTAAATTTCTTTTTAGATAAAATGATTTATAACTATACCTCTCCTCCCATTCCATTTAATCACGCTGTAAGCAAATACTCCAGTGATGCAAACCATTTTCTTAGTTTTCTGTTTATTAGTAGAGAAATATTTACTTTAAATTTGGTTTCATGTTCAACTTAGAGAAAAGGCAATTTTCACGTATTTCTCTTCCAGAAAGAAAATGTTCAAATGTCAGCTATTTGTGGACTTTTCCTGACTATTTGGCTTGTGACAGATATATGAGAATTTGACAGTTGTGGTTTTTAACAGCCCATCTCAAAGGTGATAAATAAAATGAGTTGACAGGACCAAACACTGTACCATAGTCGTCTGCAGGATCAATTGCCTTAAACTAACAGTTTCTGTGGTGCTCTAGAGGAGACCATCACCTTTTCTGAGGAGCCAGCCTACAGGGAATCAGAAAAGTTAAGCTTCACTTCCCAGCTCACTACTGACCCCAAGGGGTGGGTGCTGTGCCATTGCTCTCTCAGTTAGGAATTTACGCCTGAGTCTGCAAGCTCCTGAGGCTGGTCTCTGGTATTGCTGTAGGAGACAATGGAGGACGGATATGACAGGAGCAAAAAACCAAAGCCGTGAATATTACTTGAAATCTTCTGCTAAAGCAGAGTCTCGAGGAGCCCAGAGTAGAGCTTCCATGTGGCAGAGAGCTGTAGACAACCTTCCATCCTGTTTCATATGTGGGACACTGAATGCTCCCACTCCTCATGGATATTGATGTATATGTGTGTGGTGTGTTGGTCTAGGCTAGGATACTTCCTAACTGGCCAACAGATAAATGATTCTGTGGTCTAAAATGACACTAGAATTTGGGCTAATCTGCTGGGTCTTTGAGATGTGGGGAATCTTGCTGGTTACTTGGATTAGATGTTTGACAATTTTTTTTTTTTCATCAGCACAGTTATCCTCTAGCCAGAAATTAGACTACAGTCAAGGTTGTAGTGTGCTATGTCTGCTCCTGGGGCAACCATGGAGTCACACTGCTCAGATCTCTCTTCAAGGAAGAACCTGTGGCAAGAAATGCAGATAGCTGCCGATACCCAGCTATAGCATTTTCAGGATGTGCTGAGGTATCTGAACTGAGGCCATGCTGTTCATGAGCTTCTCCTCCAATGTCTGACTGCCATGGGAGTACTAGGGTTTGGGCTTTTCTGCTCAATGTTGGACTCTTCAGTGGCCCTTCTTTGCACTGGAGCTCTCCAATGGGTGGCTGAGACTTTCTCAAAGCTGCACTACAGTCTGAACCGCTTCCTACACAATCCTTCTTTCTTTTCTCCACTCACTGTTGTCAGATCTGCATCATGGTCTGAAGACTTTCCCTTAACTCTTTATATTTCACAGATGTTACCCTCAATAAATCTCTTATACTTCTAACTCTGTCTTGGTGTCTGCTTCCTCGAGATCCTGAATTGGCAAACACACTGTGGGAAAATTGTTTTTTTCACACTTGCCAGAAGGGACAGGTAGGGTCCTAGAAGAGGTCCAGAAAGCTTGGAATGGGTAGAGGACCACCTACATCTTGGGCTCAGATTATGTTCAACTGAGGCAACAAGGGGAAGTCTGTTGATCCATGTGGGAATAGCAACCCAGAGAGTGACATTTCCAAGTCAGGAAAAAGTATCTTATGTGGTCATTGGGGTCAATCAGTTAGCAGCCCTTCTCCACATTGGTGGATATGAGCAGTGTATGGAGTTGGCCAAAGGTGGCATCTGTGGTAGTTCATAGGTCAAGAATATCTCATCCAGGACTGCAGAGTTGACCTCAAGCCTCTTATACTAACTAAGGAAATCATGTCATCCTAGAATGAGGAAAGATTCCACTAGCATGGTATGCTTGGCCTTACAACCTAGAATTGATATTAGACAATGACTTTTAATAGCAAGTACTTGTTGATGTAATTCAATAGAATATTTCAGGAGACGGGATGAAACAGTGGTTTGGGAGACATGGTAATGGCTATCAACCCTTCTCGAGACCCAGCATAGTACAGGGTGGGGTAAAAGTTGATTTGCAGTTGTTCATATAGAAAATAATACAAAAATACAGCAACTAATAAATAATAATACAAGAATAATCTATTTCATGTAAACTGTAAACCTACTGTTTCCCCACTCTGTATAACAGATGCAACAGCATGACAGATAAAATGCCTCCACCTGTTAGAAATGCAATCAAGAATGCAGGGTGGCCTGGATGACAATTCTACCAGAGCCATGCAGGTGCAAGGCAAGTGGTAGGCAACAGTCCTTTTATCACCAGCACCATTACAACTCCCCGGGGTTCAGGTATTCCATTCCTACCTGTCATTGGGCTTCTTCTTCCAGGTAAGTGGGACCTTATGTCAAATGATAATACTAACCTATTTTTACTTTTAGATGTTACACTAAATATTGGTTTGCATATAACTTTTTATATTTGTCCATGTGATTTAGATACATGAACCATCCTTGCGTTTTCTCTATCCCTGTGGAAATATCTGAGGTAAAAATATTTGACAAGCATAAAAAGAATCTACAAAGATATTTTGCTTTCTTTGTCCCTTTTTATTCTTAACTTTCAGGTTTCATTTGAAAAGTTGATATTGGATAGGCAATAAATTGTTAGTCTTTTCAAGTATGAGGAAATTTTTTTTAACATCAGAAAGGCTTACAGACACCTGTCTGATTAAAGTTCATATTTTAGAACTGACCGACTGACAAAATACCCAATAACCAGGAGTCACCATGAGTTCATGTGAGTTTAGTAATAGGTTCTGATAATTTTTCTTTTATGAATCACAATTTTTCTTTTATGAATCACAATATATACACTATATATATAGTGTATACACACACACGTATATTTGTATATAAAATATTAACATATGTATAAGGGTGAGATATAGTATTTATTCAGATGACAATATTTGGTGTCCATGTGGAATAATAGAGCCTCTCATAGCTATAGAAAAACAGACGTATTATTTTCACGGCTAGCACCATTTTTTAGAGAGAAGAATCTTTATTTAGGAATATACCTTTAAGAGCTTTTTGGAATGGAAGGAGAGACCCTGAAGCATGAAGACAGAAAAATAAAAGGCGAGAAAGAAGACTAAATTGTTCTGTGCGTGATGAAGAGAGGAGTTTGTTTTTACCCTGGAGAGCAAGACATGAGGAGGAGAGATGAGATAAAGCAGGGACAGGGAGGTTGATGTGGGGTGGTAACTCAAGGCTTTTTTAGAAGAATGAGGAAACTTACTTCAAAGTTTCTCTTTATAATATCTCTGTAAAAACCTTTTCTTTCATTTTCCATAAATCTTCAGTAGAGCTTACAAACACACGAGTTGCCTTATGTGAGAAGGCTTTTAGTGGGGTAAAGATGGCATACCCAGGATGGCGAGATGATTCATAAACCAAGAAAGCAAGCAGTGAGATCATAAGCTTTGGGAAGTCTCAGGAGTCTTGGGGAGAGTTCCAGAATCTATAGAGTAAGTGTGGGTGGTTAGGGAGTGGGTAGTAGGGGCACTTAAGAAAACATTAGCTAAATTTCAAAATACCTTGAGACTTTAGTTAATATTTAGGTTTCATTCATTCATTTACTAACGAAATGTATATTGAACATATACAATATGTTCTTTTTGATCCTGGAGATAGAATAATAAACTATTGTTTCTGCTTGTGTAGAGTTTACATTTTTGGGGAGGAAAATTGATAAATAAAAGAGCAGAAAACATAGGCAATATGATATCAACTACAAAGTAAAGAAAAGGAATTGAGTCGAGTTTTAAGAGATGCTTTTTTTTTGCATAGGGTGCTCAGGAAAGGGTTCTTAGAGGAAGTAGCATTTGAGCAGAGCCTGAAAAAAAGATCTGGAGAATTCTAGGGGAATACTTTTATTTGGAAGCTTGCTTGGTGTGTCTGAGGAACAGCAAGTAGATCAGAGTGGCTGCGGTGTCCTGAGTGAGGAGAGAAAACTATAGGTAAGGCAGAGGTGTGGCTGTGAGCCAGCTTATTAGAGATCTGCAACTTTTGGAAAGGACTTTGAGTTTTATTCTAAATGTGGTGGGAACCTATTGAAAGGCTCTAAGTAGGATGATGAACTACTACTTATTAACATTTTCAAAAGCTCACTTGGAGCTGTATAGAAAATCGTCCATAGGAAGCAAGGGTGGAAGGAGATCAGTTAGGTTTAATGTAACTGTCTAGGAGAGAGAAGACTAGTATGAACTAATAAAGTGGTGGAAGTAGTGAGAAATTGCTTGACCAAGGATATGTTGTGAAGGATTCTTTTACAGGATTCACTAATGGATTGGATGTGAGTTGTGGTAGAAACAGAGAAATCAAGGCTAGCTCTGCAGCTCTTCAGGGACCATATTCTAAACAATAAGAATCACTTGGGTGGGAGTTTGACTTTTAGATGACTTCTAGAAATAAACTAAAAAAGGTAAATTAGCACAATTCCCACTTAAATTTATGTTTTTGATGATGCCGATGATTGTGAGTGTAATTTATAAGAACAAAAATACTTTTTATAATTTGTATATGATCTAACCACTATTCTTAGTCATTGCAGACTATGAGCAATTTCTTTTGAGCAATTCAGTGTTTTTGATGTGAATAATAAAGGCTCATCAATTAAAATATTACATAAATGTTGGTTCATTTTCTATGAAGTCTTTGGTTATCACAATTTTTTATGTAAAATAAATACCTAATAAAACAGAATGGAAATGATTGCAATAATTAAAAAATCCTTATAGATTCTATAATTACATGTGTTACAATTTATAACTAATTTCATGTTAGAGAATCTAAGTTTTAACATAAAATATGCCCTCTTAGCAAGTTTTTAAGTATACAACATTATTGTTATCAGTTAACATTATGCTGTACTGTAGATCTCTAGAACTTATTCATCTTGTATAAATGAAACTTTGTACCCTTTGACAAACACCTCCCCATTTACCTTTCCACCCGGCTCTTAGCGACAACCATTCTACTCTCTGCTTCTATAAATTTGATAATTTTAGATTCCTCATGCAAGTCATATCATATTAAATGTTCTTCACAAAGAAAATAATAAATAAGAATGGCAGTAGAAAACTTTTGGAGGTGATGGATATGTTTATAGCATAGACTAGTGATAGTTTCAAAGTTGTATACAAAAAATCCCACAATACAATGAGATTTCCACTTACTAATTACAAAATAGAATGCAGTGCTCTTTTTATAATAAAGATTTAGCAAGCTTAAAAAAAGAAATCTAATTTTTGCCTCCTTTTATAGTTGGGTCTTTGAACAATTCACTTAGCTGCAGCTTAATTTTAACATCAGTTGCATGAAATGATATCCACCTAGTAGAGTATTTATAAAGATTTGTGGATTATTAACCAATGCTTACCATATAAAAGGATACAATCAAGTTTATTTAAGTGCAAATTTATTGATATAGAAAAAATACTTTATTACTGGCATTTTTATTTGGCAATTGACAATGTTTATAATATCTTGAATGTTAGACTATTTCTCTAAAGTAATGGCTCTAAACCTAGCAATTTTGACTCCAAGGGAACATTTGGCAATGTGTGGAGACACTTTTTATTTTTATGACTAGGAAGTGCTACTAGCATCTAGTAAATAGAAGCCAGAAGTGTGGCTAATCATCACACAATGCCCAAGATAGCCCCTCCCCCCAAACTAGATATTATCTAGTCTAAAATATCAATTTTGTCAAGGTTGAGAAACTCTGCTCTAAATCATAACTGGGTCAAACAAATTGTTCTCAGTTGTAATTATATTTTTTGTTCAGTTGATTTAGTCATTTGAGTATGGTGCAATGAGCATTAGGGCCCTATAGCATCTTCCTTGTCTTAAGGAAATGCTAGAAATCAATTTGTGGTGTGTGAAATATTAGATTAGTGCTCAGCAAGTACTCTTCTCCCTCTGCTATTGTGGGCATTTGTGGCCACCTCACTGATGCTTGGATCATTCATGTGATTTGCTTTGGCCAATGGAATAGATTTAATGCAAGTAGAGGCATTAATGGGCTTCAGGGATTTGGCTTACCTTTTGTTCTTTGCCACGTGCCATTAGAAACTTCCCTAAGTATCCCTTGGTCCACAAATACAAGAGACACTTGGATCAGACCCAAACCCAAGTCAAGCCAAGCCCAGATGATGTGCAGCCTGAAGCAGAACTGCCTGGCTGAACCCAGCTCAGATCAGCCCATCTGCAGACCTATGAGCATGAGAATAAATGCTAGCTGTAGTAAGCCACTCAGTTTTGAGATAGTTGGTTGTGCAACATAAATATGTCAATAGCTGACTAATACATGATGCATTGAGAAGACATCATTTACTAAGTCTGCTGCATGTTCAATGGGCTTAAATAGATAAGGAAAAGTAGCAATTTAAATATGGAAAGAAAACAATACAATAAAGTGGAAGTATTTATAATGAATAAATTTTCCTAAAGATCCTGACATTGCATCTAGCAAACGCAAGCTCAAGGAATTCAGAGATGGGTTTGACATTTGCTATTGAATATTTGAATATTATCAAATCTTGAGTGTTTGAGCATTTTCTAAAATAGTAAGGTAAGAGAAAATGGTTTCAACAGTGATTATATTTTTTAATCATTGACAAATGTGTATGTGTGCATTTTCGGGGGTACAGGATCCAAAACTTTTTATTCTCAATAGTGTTTGAGGTCTTTTTCACTCTGTCTCCCAACGCACACAGACACACAGACTAACAACAACAAAAAAACAATGACAAAAAACAGAAAGAAAGAAAGAAAGAAAGAAAGAAAGAAAGAAAGAAAGAAAGAAAGAAAGAAAGAAAGAAAGAAAAACTAAGGATTTTCAATGTATTTAATGAGAGCTATAAATTGGCCCTTAGTTGTAACTTTCTGGAATGCTATTTATTCTTCCATTCTCTGAGATTCTGTTACCCAACCATACCTGCTCTTTCTCTCCCTATTTCACAATACTATTTGCAACATGGTTACTGATGGGTTTGCTAGGCAGAACAACTTTGAGGGTAGAAACCATGTTCTGTGAGCCATCTGCTGTGGCATATGTGCTGCTGTAGTCACTTGGTATTTGGCAGTGTCATTCTGATTTTCAACTTCATGTGAGTGAAAAATAGAAATTGTGATGACTTAGCATTTGTATGTATGTGTCCAAGACTTAGCATGTGTGTGTATATTTAGGATAAGTGAAAGATCAAAATAGAGTGGTGAGTCAGAACTTTTAAGGTCTGGAAGGAAGGCCAGAGTGTGGGCAGCCTGGAGGGTGTCTGTGCAGATGGCAGGATATGTGCTTCCTGTGCCGAGAGTTCACAGAGGAGCAGCTTCCCTGACAGCTTAGCACTGAGCGTGTGCATTTTGAATAGAAGCTGTAGAACTATGACTAAGGAACCTATGTTGAGTTTTTTAATTAAACTTTTTATTTTGAGATAAGTATATATACACATTATACTTGTAAGAAAAACACACGATGAGTCAATATATTATTTACCCAATTTTCCACAATGGCAATGTTTTGAAAAACTATAGTAAAATATTACAACCAGGATATTGACATCAACATAGTCAAGATATAGACTATTTCAATCACCAATGGATCTCTCATTTCGCCCATTTATAGCGACACCCAGTTTCCTCCTGTCATCAATCCTCCTTAATTGTTGACAAAGATTATTCTGTTCTCCATTTCTATAATTTTGTCATTTCAAGAATGTCATATAAATGGAATTAGACACTATATAACCATTTCAGATCAGCATTTTGTTGTTGTTGTTAATCCTTACCCTCACATGAGGATATTTTTCCATTGATTTTTGGAGAAAGGGAGGGGGAGAGAGAGAGAAAAACATCAGTGTGAGAAAGACACATTGACTGTAACCTCCCACAAATGCCTAACCAGGACCAGGGATTGAACCTGCAAACCTAGGCATGTGCCTTTGATTGAGAATTGAACTTGCAACCTTTCAGTGCGTGGGCTGACACTCTAACCACTGACCCACACTGGCCAGGGCACACATGGACATTTTTCACTTAGCATAATTCTTTGGAAATTTATTTAGATTGTTCAGTGTATCAATAATGTGTTCCCTTTTATTAGTGACTAGTAATCATTGATTTCTGACAGTTTGTGTTTTGCAAAGAATTTGTATTCATGTCCTTGGTGTCATTCTTGATATTGGTGATTTGTGGCCCCTCTCTTTTTTTTCTTTTTTAGTCTAGCTAGAGGTTTGTCAATTTCATTAACCTTTTAAAGAATCAGATGTTTGTTTCATTGACTTTGTTCTATAATTTCTATGTTTTCAATTTCATTGTTTTCTCCTCTAATTTTTAATATATTTTTTTCTTTATTGATTTTAAACAGAGAGAAAGGGAAAGGGAGAGAGAGAGATAGAAACATCGATGAGAAAGAACATCGATTGGTCTCCTCCTGCATGCCCCCCACTGAGGATTTGGCCCACAACTTGGGCATGTGCCCTGACCAGGAATTGAACCAGCAACCTGTTGGTGCATAGCTCAATGCTCAACCACTGAGCCACACTGGCTCTCCTCTAATTTTCATTATTTTCTTTCTTCTGTTTACTTTGGGTTTGTTTTGCTTTTATGTTTTTTTAGGTGCTTGAGGTAGAAGCATAGCTTAAAATTTCAGTCTTTCCTTCTTTTCTAATATATGCATTCAGTGTTATAAATTTCTTTTTGAAAACTGCTTCAGTGATGTCCCACAAATTTTTATGTTGTGTTTTTATTTCCATTCAGTTAAATGTATTGTTTTTCTTTTTTTCTTTTTTTATTAATTTATTTTTGTTACAGATGTTTCTCCTTTTTTCCCCATTGACACCCTCCTCCCCATCCCCCCACCCTGTCCCCAGCTTTGTTGTCCATGTCCATCACTTATGCATACATGTGCATAAGTTCTGTGGTTTATCTCTTCCCTCCCCCCCACCCCCTCTTCTGAGGGGTGTCAGTTAAATGTATTTTTAAATTTTCTTAAGACTTTCTCTTTAACACATAGATTATTTAGAAGAGTTTTTTTTAATTTCTAAACATTTGAAAAGGTGCCTTTTATTTCTCTGGCATTGATTTATAGTTTGACTCCACTGAGATGGTAGGATACACTCTGTTCAGATTTGTTCTGTGATCCAGCATACGGTCTATAATGATATCAGTTCCATAAGTGTTTGAAAAGAATGTACACTATGCTATGTTGGGTGAATTGTTCTACACACATCAATTAGATTCTTTTGTTTGATGGTGTTGGTGAAGTCTTCTATATGCTTGGTGATTTTCTGTTTAGTAGTTTTTTCAATTGTTGAGAGAGGGATATT
Organism: Tadarida brasiliensis; assembly: GCA_030848825.1. NCBI lineage: Eukaryota > Metazoa > Chordata > Mammalia > Chiroptera > Molossidae > Tadarida > Tadarida brasiliensis. Next base: position 34,342,910 of record CM061261.1, on the reverse strand, counting down.
GAAGTCCCCAACTAAAATTGTGGATATCTCTTTTCAATTCTTAATTTTCACAGTTTTGCAGTTTTATTTTTTGGTGTATATACATTTAAGATTGCTATATATCCTTTTTTGGTGGATTGACTCCCCTATTATTATATAATGTCTCTTTCTCATAATTTTTTTGCTCTAAAATCTACTTTATTGATATTAATATAGCCTCCTGGGTTCTATTAATTATTTGTATGATATATATTTTTCTATTATTTTACTTTTAATTTATATTTATAGTTTCATATGAAGTTATTTTTATTTTATTTTTTTGTAGACAGTATACAGTTAGGCAATATTTTAAATTCACTCTACCAATCTCTGTATTTTAGTTGATTTATTTGAACCATTTACATTTAATGTACTTTGTGCCATGGGTGGTTTATTATTTCTCTGGGTTATTTGACTGCAGAAATGTCATTACTTTCTTTAAAAATTCTATCTTTCTATTTTTTCCTTTCTGATCTTTTGGCTAGAGAAAGCAGGCTTTTGTTGGGGGCTTTTTTTGGTCTGTGTCCATTGATGTTTCCAGGTTGCCATCTTCTTTAGCTCTAAGTCTGAGATATGTGAGACAAAATTAAAATCCAGGGAATGTATTGCCATTTTGTTTAGTGGGTCCTGAGATCCCTTGCTTATCTGTGTTATTCTCTCCACTTTTTCAGAGTCCTTTTATGTTTGTTTTATATATCACATCTTTGAATGCAAATTGTACCTACTAGAAGAAATATGGAACAGTATGTGTAAGCTATCCTCCTGCAAATGACATCCTCATATTTACATTTTAAAAAGGTAAACTAAGGCTCATTATTCAGATTTTGATTCCAATCTTGGCTCCAGCCTTTGTTAATTATAGATCTTTAGGCAATTAACTTACCTCTAAGACTCAGTTTCCTCTTCTGCAAGATGGGTAAAGCAGAGTTGTGAGAATTGAATGAGTTAATCTAGGATAAACATGCATCACAGTGAAAGCACACAGTAAGCTCTCACTAAATATAATTTATTTTTTCTACTATTATTACTACTGTTACTACTTTTGCAACAATCATTATTATTACTACAACTGTTACTACTTACAAACTCTGTCTTTGTGATTCTCTTTATGAGCACAAAATGTCTTCAGTGACTTCCAGAACAGAAGATGGTTTACTAAAGTAATAATCAATGGAGAGGTTAGGATGATCTCTTTTGAGAAATAAGAATGATGGTAAAGATGCTAGAACTTCTTGCCTCTTTGGTTGAAGAGTGTGATACATTCAAGTAGACTCAAACCTAACTGGGCATACACCAAATCCGGTGATTAGACTCTCATAATTACAAGAATTGCTCCTGAACTCCATTTGTTCCACTTTCTGCATCTAATGATGCTATTGAGATGCTTTTCTGATGACTAGAATTGTTGTTCTCCAAAGACAATTTAAAATGGAACTAGAAAAGGAACCCCCATAAGGCTATCAGCTGACTTCTCAACAGAAACACCACAGGCCAGAAGGGAATGGCATGAAGTAATCAAGGTCATGAAAAACAAGTATCGGAATCCAAGACTACTCTACCCAGCAAGGCTGTCATTCAAAATAGAAGGTCAAATAAAGAGCTTCCCAGACAAAAAAAGGCTAAGGGAATACATTAGCACCAAATCAGCACTGCAAGAAATGTTAAAAGCACTGCTGTAATTAGTAGAAGAAATAGAAAGGAAAATAGAACCACACTAAACAAAAATGGCAATAAATAAGTACATATCAATAATCACCTTAAATGTAAATGGATTGAATGCTCTGATAAAAAAGACACAGAGTAGCTGATTGGATAAGAAAGCATGACCCATATATATGTTGTTTACAGGAGACCCACCTCACAACAAAAGACTCACACAGGTTGAAAATGAAGGGATGGAAAAAAATCTCCAAACAGGACATATAAATGGCCAAGAAACATATGAAGAAATGCTCAACATCACTAATCATCAGAGAGATGCAATTTAAAACAACAATGAGATATCACCTCACACCTGTCAGAATGGCCACCATCAACAAATCATCAAACAACAAGTGTTGGTGAGGGTGTGGAGAAAAGGGGACTCTAGTACACTGCTGGTGGGAATGCAGACTGGTGCAGCCACTATGGAAAACACTATGGTGTTACCTCAAAAAATTAAAAATTGAATTTCCATTTGACCCAGTGTTCCCACTTCTTGGAATATACCCTAAGAAGCCTGAAACACCAATCAGAAAGAATACATGTACCCCCATGTTCATAGCAGCATTATTTACAATAGCTAAGATCTGGAAACAGCCTAAGTGTCCATCAGTGGACAAATGAATAAAAAAGCTGTGGTACATATACACAATGGAGTACTATGCGGCTGTAAGAAAGAAAGATCTCTTATCCTTTGAGACGACATGGAGGGACTGGAGAGTATTATCCTAAGTGAAACAAGCCAAGCAGATAAAGACAAATATCACATGATCTCACTTATTTGTGGAATATAATGAACATAACAGTCTGAGGAACAGAGTAGACCCAGAGATGTGGAAGTAGGGTACAGACTGACAACCCTCAGAAGAGGGGGTGGGGGAGGAGGGAAGAGATAAACTACAGAACTTATATGCATGTACGCATAACTGATGGACATGGACAACAAAGCTGGTGACAGGGTGAGGGGGATGGGGAGGAGGGTGTCAATGGGGAAAAAAGGAGAAACATCTGTAACAAAAATAAATAAAACTAAAAAAATAAAAATAAAAATAAAATGGAACCAGATAAAGGTAATGTATTGCTCCACTTTGAGCTTGTTTTGAGGATTAATATAATGATAACATTTACCATGAAGAACCCAGTCTTACTCACAGTGGTTAGCTATCATTATTGTTGTTATATTATCCAATCTATGTCCTTTAAATAACAAGCATGATAAAAGAAATTAGGTCAGCAGAATTGCTCAAATTCAATGATTATTTTTCTTATTGTGTGAGAATTCACAAATATTTGACAAGTTTGTTTCCATAAGATTACAACATATGAGATGCAGAGTACCTAAATTTTTTTACTGTATTTCATGGTTTATACATGGTTAGGAAAACCTTTCCTGTGACATGGATCAAAAACAGCAGAGGGTCAGATGTCTTTCAGAGTTGTTCTTGCTGGTTTTACTTTAGGGAGTTTAGGTTGGAAGTGGGAAGCTACTAAACTATATTATCCCACCCAGAGGGCTAAAAGGATTCAGACAGCGGAATGGGGGTTTGGTGAAATACTTTAGAAATGGAAAAGGAGGCTATAAATCTGAAAGACTTGCAGTATTCTTAAAATCAAGTTAAACCTAAACTTTAAATACTTTAACGTCAAATGTGGGCTGACTTTTCTTTAAGCTTTGACTTTAAATCGACAAGGGTGAATACACATTGTATTCCTTTCCAGTGCTAGTCTATGCAAATGAATACAGAGTAGCTGATTCCCATTTGTGGAAAGGAAATTCAGTTCCTTCCTTATCTTGGCAGAAGATGAAAACTGTGGACACTTTTTCAGAGTTTTTACATGGGCATCTCATGCAAAGTTGACATTTCCCCCAGCAACAATCTCTGCCTCACCCTTTCACTGCCTGTCAGTCTGGGGTTAGAGCTAACAAATTGCCAATGTTTCTGCTTCATTCCCCAGTACTCTGCCACCCTCCCCCCTTTTTTCACTTGGTAGTCTCAGTAGTGACAGATTTCCTTTCCATCTTTCCTTGGCCCCAGATTGTTTTAATTACCACTGCTGTGCTTTGTTAGATGGTAAACTGTGAAAATGGCCTCTGGTTGTTGGTGCTTAGTTTAAAAAAGGAAAAACAAAACAAAAACAACTCTTGCTTGGAGTAAAAAGAGGCTCAGAGGACCTAGGGATCTATTGATTTAGTCATTTATTCATTAAGAAGGGAAGTGGAACTAAAGATAAGAGGTAATTCATCTGCTGTGCTCACCCTGTTTTGACTGCAGGAATTTTTCTTAGTTCACACTCTATTGACAGAGTGTCTTATGGTGGGGGCAGGGGAGCTGGCATTTGATCTTCCCTGGGAAAAATTAGTCCTGAAGTTACATAATTTCCCTGAACTATTTCCTTCATAGAGTTCTGAGAAAGGGGGAAATGGGAAGAGAAGGTCAGTCTCTCCTTGACTGTGGGCTGCCCTGCAGATTGCAGTATCTACCTTGAGTCCTGAAGGCAGAGTGCGTGAGGCAGACCCTCTCTCCTATAAGCATCAGTTTCCTCATCTATGACATGAAGATAATAACTAAACCTGTGTCACATGTGTGTTTTTGTTAATATACATGTATGCTGTAGATTGTTGTGTTAATAATAATTTTCTTTTTAAATCCTGAGCTGAGGATACTTTTTCCACTTATCTTCTGATAAAGTGGGGGAGAGGGAGAGAGAGAAACATCGATGTGAAAGTGACACATCGACTGGCTGCCTCCCACATGACCCCAACCAGGGCCGGGGACTGAACCACAACTGAGGTACATGCCCTTGACTGGAATTAAACCCATGACTCTTTGGTCCACAAGCCGGCATTCCAACTGCTGAGCCAAACCAGCCAAAGCAATAATAGTTATTTTCTTTAATACCAGAGGGTCTTTGAACTCCCTGATTGACATCTCTTAGCAACTTAGTCTACTGAGCACAATGCCTGGTTCATTAAAGAAGCTTGATACATTAGAAGAGCTTTTTAAAGTGCATGCATAAATACAAGAATGAACTAAATTGATGACATTAAGAAAATGGGAAGGAAGGAAAAAGTAAGAAGTGTTAGAAAGAATGCAGCTTATCTTGACGTCTTAAGCATAGCAAACATCTATAGAGAAAGAACTTCTATACTCTAGAAACAGCAGCACCAGTTAACTATAAGTGATGTTCAGCTTAGCATTTAAGTTTAATTTGGTGATATCTATACAAATGATTATACCACTTTCTTAGTTGAAAAAAATACCTGTCAATAATAATATTACTGTCCAGCCAGTATGGCTCAGTGGATGAGCATCGACCCATGCACCAACAAGACACATGCCCGGGTTGTAGGCCCAATCCCCAGTGGGGCATGCAGGAGGCGGCCAATCGATGTTCTCTCTCATTGATGTTTCTATCTCTCTCTCCCTCTCCCTTCCTCTCTCTCTCAAATCAATAAAGGAAAAAAAGATTAAATAATATTACTAATAATGATAACTAATATTTATAAGAACTTACTCTTGTCCTGGCTTTTATCCTAATTGCCTTACATGTCTTAACCTACTTAATCTCAAATTAATTCTCATGGGGCCACAAAGTAGGCACAATTGTTATCCCACATTACAGATGAGAAAACTAAGAGACAACTGTGATAGTGACAAATTAATAGTACCAGAATTGGTGAGTTTCTGAAAACAAACCCAGTTTTAGAATTTTAGTTTGGACATTATCTGTTGTTGTTTTTGTTTGTTTGTTTGTTTGTTTTGTTTTCTTTTTGGTGACGGAATTCTTTTTGCTTAACTGCACATACCCAGGCACCTCTATGCAGGCAATCTAAATATGTCATTCTTCATTAGCTATTTGTATCAATGTTCCTGCTGCATTTAAAAAATGTCACAGTTGACAATGTGCTAAATAGCCCTCTGCTATGAATAGCCCTCCGTATGAATCAGCTTGCAGACTGACAGGTTGTTCTTGTCAAATCAGTTCTAATTTTGACTCACCTAACTACAAATCTTCTTTTTCTTCCCCAGTAGCTCTCAGGCAACTTTGGATAAATAATACTTCAGCTAACAAAAGCTCCTGTCTCTATCCAGGTATTATTACCTCCTTTCCTGTCTTGAAGCATGGTTGCTTTGCTCTGCTGTTAAACAACAGCAGTTTCAGCACCATGGATAGCGTGTTTTTTAAGGCAGTGGTAATGGGATGTGGAGTTGGACATGCCTTGATTAAAATGAAGCACTATGCTTAAAGATTATAGTCCATTCCCATTTCTTTATGCAATTCTGATTTTTCTTCTGGTTATCAAGCTTCATTCCCAGCCAGAGAAGACTGCAGTGCAGTTTGTGTATGCTGTGCCTCCAAATAACTTTTAATTAGACATATAAATGAAACTGGCACTGGTTCACTGAATCTAGCGTTTTTATATTTCTCCAATCCAATTATTAGGTGTTTTTAATTTCCCAATTTGTGACTTGTCATTTATTTTAATACTCCTTACTATGACATTAAAACTATAATTCCTAGATTTTTCTCATAAAGAAAATGAGAAAAAAAAGTCCAAAATTAAGAACAAACATTTTAAGCAGTCAACCTCATAATAAAAAAATAAAACTGACTTAAACCATTAAATTCATAATCAAAAATTAATTATTCTCTAGACAGGAGCTGAATGAAAGAGAATGAACAAGAATATTCTAATATGAGGGAAAAACACACAGGCAATCTTACAGGATTTTGCTCCTTTTATCAAGGTGGAAGTGAGTCTGGGCTTTCTTGATGAGCTAGGCCACTGCACAGACCCAGTCCAATCACCACTGGCTGGAATTGTGTCTCAACTGTAGGAGTTCTTCCCAGGGTGAGGGGTGGGGGTAAGTAGCCTGGATCATGAGCTGAGGGGTCAAGCAGATGGATGGAGGTGTGAAACAGATATGGCTTGACCCATGGCCTGGAGGCAACCCCAGCCAATCTGCCATCTGAAGCAAAGCCATCCTAGTTAACGTGCAGACCCAGGAGCAATAAAAATAAATGCTGTTGTAAGCCATTAGGTTTTGAAATATGTGTTATTCAGCATTATTGAAGAAAAATAAAATAAAACCTGATCAATACAGCATTCATTCCTTTCCCTAAGAGCCTATGTGTAGTCTTGATAGGAAAGAAAATTCAGGTACTCAGTGCCCATTGTGGAAGATGAGTAGGGCCATATACCCATTCTTTTTTCTCTTATATTGGTTTATGTGGGGGTAGAGAGATTAACTATGACCCCAGTTAGACAATCAGTTGGTCACTTCTAGCACTTTAAACCTTGAGACAATGACCTCAAAACATGGTGACTGTAGGTCACACATTATAAAGACAGTATCTTGACTAGGGTTTTCCAGACAGGAGGGCCTATTGCAGTGCCTCTTGCTTCCTGTTCTGTCACTCTCTTGGCTCCTACTTCCTCCAAAACGCATCCACCCATTCATTGAGTCTGCAATATTTTTCCAATATATTTTTATTACTTAAACAAATCAGAATCAGTGTCTGATGCTTGTAACCTAATTTGCTAGTAATAATACAGTGAATATGCAAATACTGCATCAGAAAGTGATTTCATCACGGAAACAGCCACAGTCACATGAAGGTCCTTTTAGGTGCTGTTATTATCATGCTACATTGGGAGCTGCATGTCTGTGCCTCTTAAGGTTCCTCCTATGCCCCCCACCCACACTGGGCAGGTATTGTGATGAGTAACCACTTGGCTTTTAGTTCTCCTAAAGTGCATCAGTAAGACTTTTAAAGTCTAGGAATCTTTGAATTTCCTATGGTGTGAGATAAGCTCTTTCTCATTATTGTAAGAATAGCCCTGCTCCCAAAGCCATTCAGAAATCCCTGAGGGAGACCTGGCTTGCAGGCCTTGCAATAAACTCTTATTAACACTATCAAAAGTAATCTGCTTTTGTCTTGACCTCGCTTTAGATTCTTGGCAGGTATAATGGACAGATTTGTAGCATTTCCTTTCCCCCTTTAAAAGGCTAGATAAATGTACCTTTTCTCTCATCAGATTGTAAAAGTTCAATGTAAATGGAAAGTTCATTGCTTTCCTTGATAACAGACATAATCTTCCCAAATGATGCCCCTCTGTCAGAAGACATATGAGGTAGTCCTGTTTTCCGTTAAAGCAGGCTGAGAATAAGCTTGATTTCCCATACTGTGTACTTTAACCTCTCAGACTAATGCAGTAAAAAAAAAAAAAATGTTTTGTATCAACTTTCAGTGAATAAAATATGTATGCTTTCTGCTGCTTCCAGTTACACTGGGCTGGGTTGGGCATAGACAGCTTCGTTAAATTGGCCCCAATGTCCAAACTTTTCGATTAAATTAATCTCTTTATTATTTATTTATTTTGGTGGGCGGGAGCATACGTACTCTTCCTCTGAGAGGCACCACTTTTCCACTGTTTAGGCAATCATTTCTATGCTTTTCTTTGTATTTTAACATTCCCTAAATAATATAGTCAATTTTTGCCTGTTTCTGAATTTTATGTCAATAGAATCAAATACTATGTATTCTTCTGCATTTGGTTTCTTTTGTCAGAATCATGTTTTAAAGACTCATTCATTTGTTAATACAATTATAGTTATTTATTTTCATTACTACTGTATGAATGAATATATATTAATTTAGCAAAACCTGTACCATTGAAAAGCATTTAGGTTGTTTCTCGCCTATTGATCTTTAGAACAGTGTACCTATAAACAAGTACACATTTTTTAAATGTTTTTTAAAATTGATTTTTAGATAGAGGAAGGGAAAGGGAGAGAGAGATAGAAACATTGATGAGAGAGACACATCGATTGGTTGCCTCTTGCATACCCGCCACTGGGGATTTGGCCCACAACCCAGGCATGTGCCCTGACCAGGAACCAAACTGGCCACCTCTTGGTCCATGGGTCGACACTCAACCATGGAGCTACACCGGCTGGGCAAGTACACATATTTTGATACACATATTGTGGGCAGTTCTGTAGGTTATGTACAGAAGGATGAAATTACGGAGTCACAGGTTTTTCTTTTTAAAAGATTTTTATTGAGAGAAAGGAACAGGGAGAGAGAGAGAGAAAAAAATATATCAATGTGAGAAGGAAACATCGATCAGCTGCTTCCTGCATGGCCCCTACCAGGGATCAGCCCTCAATCTTTCAGTGCATAGAATGATGCCCAACCAACTGAACCACATCAGCCAGGGCTGAGACAAAGGTTTTATGTATATATTTAACTATAGTAGATATTAGAAAATTATTACTTTTAAGTGAATGTTCTGATTTACATTCCCACTAGCAGCATCTGAGATTTTATATTGTTCTATACTCTCTCCAGATTTCAATATTGTGATATATTTAAATGCTAACTAGTCTGTTGTGCATATAGTAGTTAGTAGCTCATTGAAGTGTTAATATGAATTTAAATATGTTGCACCTGTTTACAAATTTATTTATCCTCTTTTATTTTTGTGTGTTTGTTTACTGTTATTGCCCATTTTTATTAGACTGTCTTCTTCTCATTGATTTATAATTTTTAAAATATAATCTGATATACACCCTTTATTGATTATGTATGTATCAAATGTTTTTGCTCACTTTGAGCTTTGCCTTTTCATTATCTTAATGGTGTCTTTGAAGACCACACATTCTTATTTTTAATATTGTTTAATATATTAATAATTTCCTCTTTGCTTAGAGCTTTTTGTATCTTATAGTTCATTTCACTGAGGTTGTAAATACATTCTTTTATACTATGTTCTATAAGCTGGTGGTCAGGGCGGGGCCTCTACAGAGTTCACTGTCAGGCAGAGGGAGCTGAGCTGCTAGTGAGGAGGGGAGAAAGGAGAGATAGATTTCAGGCTTGTAGCACACATTTTACCCTAAAAGGCTGAAGAGGGTCTGTGCATAGAGGCAAAAGTATACAGATGGAGGGTAGATGCAATAGGACGGTCTTGGGAGAAGGTTATGTTTGGATTGTGGAAGAGAACAGGTGTTTTCTCTTGGCTCCATTTCAGACACTCACACATTAAAACAAACAACAACAAAAACATAAAGAAGGGTTTTGTGTTTTTAATTACTTTTTTAGTCTATTCTGATCTCTAATCCAGGGTACTGTTTTCTATAAAATAAAATTTTCTAAGGATAAGAAGGATAAATAAAGCCTGTTAATATAAAATTTCTCCTCCTTTGACATGTAAAACTCACAATTCAGGTAAAATTTAAGACATGCAAGAACATGGAAAAAACTGTGACATTAAGATTAGAATGTTTGATGTCTTAATTTAAGAGTAGGGATTACCAATTTTGTGGAAGTTGATAAATTTATAATCTCCTCCTTTTCCGTGTTCCCCAGCCTTCCAAGCTATAGACTCTATTAGTGTTTTATAGAATCTTAGAATTGGCAGATTTCAAATGCAATTTTTGAATTCTTTCGATGAGGATACCAGACTTGCCTGTATCCACAGAGCTGTTGAGTGAAATAACCAAACAAGGTTTATGACTCTCCATATATGACTTCTAAAAGTATTATAAGGTACATCTTTTTTGTTGTTGTTTTTAATTTTTTTCTTTATTGATTTTGTTAGAGAGAGAGGAAGGAAGAGAGAGAGAGAGAGAGAGAAACATCGATGAGAGAGAACATCTATTGGCTGCTTCCTGCATGGCCCCCACTGGGGATTTGGCCCACAACCTGGGCATGTGCCCTGACTGGGAATCGAACTGGTGACCTCTTGGTGCATGGGTTGATGCTCAACCGCTGAGCTACACCAGCCAGGCTAGGGTACATCTTTTTGAATAAAATAGAATTGCTCAGAGAAACTTCTGACAATTTGAGACACCATTAGTGATAACTGGAGACATCTCCAGTTACCGTAAAATGAGGATGAGTGGCAGAAAGGTCCAAAGTGTGGCTAGCTCTTTAATTCTAGTCTTACAAAAACTCTTTAATCTTTGACTCAATAAGAAAAGGAAAGTAACAAAAATTTATTACATTTTACAAAAAAGAATATATGCAGGTGGCCAAGAAAGCCGTGGAAATGTGCTTAACTTCACCATTTGCAAAATCCAAATTAAAACTGCAGTGAAGTACAATTCCACATCCAGCATAATGCCAAAAGGAAGACAAAAACAAAACAAAACAAAAACATCACACACAATCCAAGTGTTGGTGAGGATGTGGAACAACTGGAACTCATACTATGATGGTGGGAGCATAAGATAACCCAACCACTTTGGAAAACGGGTGGTTTGCTAACTAAAGCTGAATATATGAATTCCCAATGACCCAGCAATTCCACTGCTAGATATGTACCCAAGAGAACACATGTGTGCACCAAAAGGTTTGTAAAAGAATCTTAACAGCATAACTTTTCATAAGAGCCTCACTTTGGAGACTTCCCAAATGCTCATCAACAACCAAAGAGATCAATGTGTGAGTATTTGTACAGTGGAACACTACCCAGCAATGAGAAAACACGAATGTCTATGACATGAAGCAGTATGAATACATCTCACAAACATAATACTTAAGGAATAAAGGCAGACAGAACAGTATATCACGTATGATTTCACTTATACAAAATTCAAAAATAAATTTATGCTTCTAGAAGTCAGGATAGTGTTCACATTGGCAAGGAGGAGTGGTAATGATGGGTGAGTGGACTTCTAGTAATGTTCTCTCAACCTAGTTACTGGTTAGACAGGTGTGTTCAGTTTTTGAAAAGTCATCAAGCCATATATTTATGATGTGCACATTTTTTCTTCTTATGTGTTATGCTTCAATAAGTTGTTAATTTTTTTTTAACTTTCAGCAAAGTTTCAAGGCCAAGGTCTTAAGGAAAATAACACTACCATCCATCCTCATAACATCCTGAATACATTTTCCATTTGACACAATGTTCCTTCCACTTAGCCTGACATCTGCTGCACATCTGTATCCCCCATGGCACACAGTAAGTTAAACAACCCAGATGCTGAAGAAAAATCGTAACAGTGGGAGATTGAATTTAAGATGAATAGATTGGGGAGGGAAAGATACGTTTTCAACTGACATCAGGCATGAATATGAAAAGTCCATGGGGTAGCAAAGAAAGAGAAAATGATTATTTCTGGCAGGAATGAGGGCAGATTTTGCAGTGGAGTCTGGCAGATTGTGAATGGGCAGATACAGCACAAAAATAAGCAAGTTAAGATCTATGTAGGGGACAAGGCTAGGAACTGGGGAATTCTCTGCCCCTGATAAAATACATTGCTGTCACTAGCTGATGCTGCCAAAGAAGGTTTGCGTTTTGTTTTTGTTTTTTAATTTTTTTTCTTTATTGATTTTTAGAGAGAGAGGAAGCGAGAGAGAGTTAGAAACATTGATGAGAAAGAACATCGATTGGCTGCCTCCTGCATGCCCTCTACTGGTGATTTGGCCTACAACCTGGGTGTGTGCCCTGACTGGGAATCGAACCAGAGACCTCTTGGTGCATGAGTCGACACTCAACCACTGAACCACACTGGCCGGACAGGTTTGTGTTTCTGTATCACAACTGAGAGAGAAGAAGAAGGAGAGGGAGAGGGAGAGGGAGAGGGGGAGGGGGAGAGAGAGAGAGAGAGAGAGAGAGAGAGAGAGAGAGAGAGAAAGAGGGAGGGAGGGAGGGAGGGAGAGAGAGAGAGAGAGAGATCTTGATTTCAAAATGCGATTTTTTTGGTACTAGAATAATAGTGAGGGGTGATTTGATAGCAAGAAATGAGAAAAGATTTAATCTCATAACATCTGTTAAGTGGTGAAATGCTCACTTACATATGGGACTTGGGGTTCAGAGAATTTGAAACTCTTTCCCACTGTCCTATCAGTAGTTTAAGACAGAGAGCCTAGTTCTGAGCACCTAGCAGGCCGACTAGAACTTCTTGCTCTTACTCTGAAAACAAGCACCCTCCTGTGGAAATAGCTCTGGTTCTTCCACTCTGCGTTGCATTCCAGGAAAGATATCGTTTTCTAAAGAGACAATGGCCTGAGAGGTCTTGTTAGAAAGTCTTTCTGGGGAATACACAAGGCTATATTGATACTAATAGAAACACACTGAATCCCAAACATTGTGGTAGGTGTGCTCTGAAATGCCCCCCAGAGCACTGAGGGCATGCTGGTCTTCACTATGGACTTCCATCTTGGCTCCTTAGTGCAAACCACTCTTCCTGTACATGGGAACCCAGGCTAAGTCTAGACGTAGGTTGATAGGTGGCCATAGGTTTATATGATGTTATTTGGGTTGCACCAAAAATCTCCGTAGGAACCTCAGTTCTCCTATGCCTGTCCAATGACAGACAGCCTCTCTGCATTAAAGCATTATCCTCTGAGGATGAGTCATGACCTTGAGATGAATCTCAGTCATTTATCTCATGGACCTCTCTTGTTCCAATAAGAGAACCCATTGCCCTAATGGTGGGCATATCACAAGGCTCTGGAGGCTGGGACCCCAAAGAAGTGCATTTGATAGGGGAGAAGGGAGAGTCAGTGCTGCTGATTTGAGGTTGGTCTCATTGCATTAGGCAGTGGGGTTTGGGGTCTGGGGTAGGTGCCAGAAAGGAAGAACTGGTCACTGCACTTGGGAGTGGGAGTAGAGGGGGGTAAGGACACACATACACACACACGTTTTCCCCAAAGGTACTCTGTGAAGGAACTATTATATTGATTGGAGTCAAATATTCTGTGTTTTAACCTCAGCTCTTTCACCTGTCAATGTATGAACAAGGCCAAGTTATTTAACCATTCTGAGTCTCATTGACCTCATCTGAAACTCACTGTAGTAAAGATGGAATGAAAGAAAAATTCAGTCATTACCTCCCATGCTGGGAACACAGTGTCTGGTCCAAGGCTCTCTGGGCACATCTGATATGACACTGCAGAGCTGAAAACCAAGTCCAGGATGGGCTGAGGCAGGAGGACGGGCCAGAGAGTAAGAGAGGGGATGCAGATTTAAATATCATACCATCATAATACAGTAACCAAGACTTTCTGACTACAGAAGAGGCTGCCTTGTGAGAGAGTGTGGCCCCTCTTGGTGGAAGAATCACACAGAGGCTGCAGGGACAACTGTGGGGCAAGATGAAGATTAAATTCCTGCACGAGAGGAGATTTTGGATTTGCATCCTACAGTGAGTCAGATTCTGGGGTCACTTTCCTTCTAAACATTAACCATGAGATTGGGAAGCTAGTTGTCCAAAATTAGTGTAGACACTCAGGTAAACTGACCTTGGAGAGGACCTAGAGACAAGCAGGAAGATGCTGTTTTCGCATGAAGTTGTTTTATTGTTTGATGACTGACTTCCAGTTTGAGTGTTTAGTGGACCCTGGATGGGTGCCTCCCTCACATTTGTTTTGTCTCTTTCCTCTTCAGTGCATCTCAATTTTCATTTAAGGAACTGCCTCTCATTGAGTACTTATAGCAGATGTTGTCTATGCTCCACCTTTGTCATCCATAGTATGTACTCTAGGTTCTGGCTTCTCAGCATTGCACTTAGCCTGACTTCTAATGGCCAGTTCCTACATTTCTTTTTTTTTTTTTTTTCCATTACTGTTTTTGAAGAGAGAGGAAGGGAGAGGGAGAGAGAGATAGAAACATCGATGAAAGAGAACATTGATTGGCTGTCTCCAGCATGCCCCCAACTGGGGACTGGGCCCATATCCTGGGCATGTGCCCTGACCAGGAATCAAACCAGTGATCTCTTGGTGCATGGGTCGATGTTCAACCACTGAGCCACACCAGCTTGGCTCCTACATTTCTTATTCTGAGAATTTTCTTTGACCCTTAGAGTTTTTCTTGTCACAGAGGCAATTACAAAGACTCAATGCCTTCTAGGACCAGTTCTCACCTGATGACTGACAGGAATGGGTATAATAAACAGCCCAGCTCTCTTGCCCTTCAGCTTTCCTTTCTCTATCTTATTCCTCACTCCTCTACTGGTGTTTTCCAGAACATTCTCCAAGACAAGCTACATATACTTAAATCTTTGTTTTAAGAACATTTTTCTAGGAGAACCCAAAGTAAGACAGTGGCTGTCCAAATTTTTGCATGGGATCAGTCCCAGTTTCCATTCCACAGGTAACCACTGAATGACAGAAGGATATGAGCATGGCCTCATGCCCCCTGTCTTCAGCAACTGGTTTGAGGGTGGTAGTAATCAGGCCCTATATAAATTATCATAGGGCTTCAGGACTGGTTTTCCAGTCAACAGGGCAGGAATTCTGATTTGTCCATTTCTGTGTTTGTTGTTCCTGGCAAAGCCAGGAGCTCTGATATCAGGCCCTCTCTCAATGCTGGGGCCTAATCCATGCTAAAGTAATAATTACTTATAGATCCATGGTATCACCCCTCCAAGGGAGAGTTATGCCTTACAAGAGGCAAAAATGATTCAACCACAAGCATGTATTCCTACCCTGGGATCCTGACAGTGTGGCAGATGAGTGGGGAGCTGATTTTAAATAGGAATGCCTATTTTGACTCTCAGTAGCATAGATTAATTTTGTCTACTTGTGTGGTTCATATGAATGGAATCATAAAGAAGATATTCTTGGTTCTAGCTTCTTTTATTTAACGTGATGTTTGAGAGAACTCATATTGTTATGGATAGCAATGATGTACTCATTCTTCTTGCTGAACAGTTAGTTACCCCATCACATGGATATGCACAGTGTACCTGTCAAGCCTACTGCTCATGAGCATTTGTGTCCTTTCCAGTTTGGAGTCATTATGAGTAATGCTTCTATGAACATCCTCATGCATGTCTTTTGGTGCTCATAAGTGTACAGTTCTCTTGTGTATCTGCCCTGCAGTGGAATTGCTTCATCACAGGGTATTCACATGCTCTGGTTTAGCAGAAACCACCTAATGATTTTACAAATTTATTGTATTGTGCCTTGTATTTTTTAAACGTTTGATTTCTCAATATTTAAAAACCAGAGTTTCTATAAGAGGATCTGGCAAACCAAACGTTGCATTGTCAAATGAAATAAAACTAGCTGAAGCTTGTTGTCGTCATGCACATTAACTGAGGAGCTCACCACAGCCCCCAACCGGTTGCTCCCCTCACTGACAACGATTTCTTGACCCTGCTCCTGGGTGTTCTTTTCCTACCTTTGCTACTAATGAAACATCCAGGATGAATATAGGAGGCCCAGAACTATTAATTTAGACAATTCTAGAACTTGGCAAACCATTTCTTTGGTTTTATTGGAAGCAGACTCTGAAATAAGGATGTGGGTATAGTTAGTTTATTTGGAGAGAGATTCCAGAAAATGAGATTGGGGAGTGGGAAAGGGAGACAGGGAAAGAAAGAAGACAGAAGTGGGATACCAAGTTTGGAAATCTGGATCTCAGGAAGGGCAATTCCAACTGGAACCTCTGGGAACCAGTGTGGAACACACCTCTGAGGTCTGCCAGCTGACTGGAGGGGGCAGCCTCATTCATTCCCTGAAGACTCATTCATTGAGGAAGGCTGCATTCTCTCCTCATAACCTCTAGCCTGCCATACTTGCATGCCAAGTGGGCTCTGGCGGTCTAAGAATTTCTCAGGCAAATAGAAGCAGGTGCTGGCAGTTGGAAGGCAATCAGTAGTATGCTAAGATAAGGGAATGCAAGTGGGGCACCAATGATGACAGCTACATTGATATATTATTCTATGTTTACTCCCAGGTCTCCAGTCCCTAGAATCCTGGTCCCTATCACTTCAACCCATAGATCTGGTGGTGTGTTGCTTTCTATTCATGCATATGAAACCTCTGCGCTCATTTCAGGTCCATCCACCCTCCTCCCACCATCTCCTAACCAAGCATATCAGGATAACTGTGTATTTATGGCATTCTTATTGTATTACAATCTAGCATCTCTGCACAGAGAAGCTTTCTCTCCTCATTTCCTTCCCTTCTAGTTATATTTCCATTGCTTCTGTGAAAGCATATTTAAAAGATTTTAATAAGATATTTGCCAGACAGATTAATCTCCTCTCATGTCCTGTGATTTGCAATCAAGTAGAACAATCAGATTGCTGCACAGCCCCCTAAACCACAGTAAGAGTTGCCTGGAGATGAAAAATCTGTGCAGAGGTGAAGTAGAAATTATTTTTCTTTTTATTGCTCTTCAACTTTCAATTTCTATTCCAAGGGGATTTTTTAAAAAAGAATTCTGAAATTCTTAGAAGAGAAGAGGATCTGTGTGAATAAGAGGAGACCTACTTATTTATCATATTTTGTGTTGATAACATACCTACAATGCAATGCCGAAAAAAGGTTGCAAATGGTCCCTTTGACAAAGAGCCCCAGGGGATTTTTGCAGAAGGAGAAAAATCCAATTTCTCATTTAGAATAACAAATTCTTAGCCATCCTCTGAGACTGGAGTGTATGTCCCCCAATTATAATAATTTGTAGTGGGTACAGTCAGTGCCCAATTACTTTTTGTTTTTATAAAAAATATAGAAGATTTAAAAACAAACTCTCAAAAACCTCAAAAAATAGCTAAATTTATAAAAAGAGCATCAGTCACAATTTCCATGTTAACTGATTTTAAAAACTGATTTGAAAATGACAAAGGATTAAAAGATTTAAAACCAAGCCAAAACAAAATAGCTTGTGAAAATACCACATGTCTAACATCTGCAATGAAAGAATTTGAGGAAAATTGCATTGAATCTTGCTCATTAAGGAATAGCTTTCAATTAGTAATAGATATTTGCACACACACACACACACACACACACATACACACACACAAAGTTGGTACTCATTATTCACAGTGGTTATATTCTATAAAGCCACCATGGACGCTGAATTAGCAAATATTAAAATCAGGGTTACATCCCTGCATGCTTCTGGTTACAATATTTTGTTCACCCAGAAGACCATTCATGTTATATGGGTTTGTTTGACCACATTATTGTAAGACAAACCAGTCTCATCATTGTTAAAAACCTACTGTTTTGTAAAAGGTAAGATTTCCTTCTTTTTTACAGCTAAATAGTATTCCACTGTGCAAATGTACCTTTTGCAACAGCATGGATGGACCTGGAGAGTATTATGCTAAGTGAAATAAGCCAGTCAGAGAAAGACAAGTACCACATGATTTCACTTATATGTGGAATCTAATGAACAAAATAAACTAATAATCAAAGTGGAGACAGACTCATTGATACAGAAAACAGTCTGACAGCTGTCAGAGGGGAGGGTTTTGGTGCTCAGTGAGAAGGATTAAGGAAGTAAGCAAAGAAAAAAAAGACTCATGGACACAGACAACAGTATGGTGATTGCCAGAGGGAGGGGGAGGGGTGAGGGAGAAGAATGTAAAGGGGGGATAAATGGTGATGGAAGCAGACTTGACTTGGGGTAGTAAACACACAATACACTATAGAGATGATGTATTGTAAAACTGTACACCTGAAACCTGTATAATTTTATTAACCTACTTTACCTCAATCAATTAAATTGAAAAAAACTACTCTTTTGTTTACGTAATTCTTTTTCCTGTATAAGACTTAGCAAACATTTTTTTTAATTCTCTGATAGCCTCTTGACCTACAGAACCTGCACAGCCTGCACATTTAACATTT
This sequence comes from Tadarida brasiliensis, assembly GCA_030848825.1. Lineage (NCBI taxonomy): Eukaryota > Metazoa > Chordata > Mammalia > Chiroptera > Molossidae > Tadarida > Tadarida brasiliensis. The sequence goes on along the minus strand of CM061261.1, from coordinate 34,324,586 downwards.
TTATGCCACGTAGCTTTTTGAAACATGCAAGCCTGCCAGAGTTTGACATTTTCCTAACCCTGTGTAACATTACTGTACATTTCCTTGGCTTTCAGCCTCATAACAATGCCATCCACAATGTATTTTTCATTGGTCATCATCTCATAAATTCACAAATTTAGCTGCTTTCTACCTTTTCCATAGCATTATACAGATATTATTTTAGAACTATCTGGAATGTCCTCATATACAGCTTAGCTAATTCCATCTCTTTTTTTCAGGATGTACCATGTTATTGATTAATTAACCTTGAAGTCATGGCCAGCGGCACACACTATAACTCATACCTGGATGAAACTCATGTAACACACACATTTTCTCTGTAAGACACACCACAGCCTCTTGCATTAGGAACACCAGACAGCACTGCAGCACTTTGCTGGGGCCATTTTTAAATAAAAGGATCAACAAAAAGTATAGAGATGTGAAAATAGACACTAAATAGACTGTGGAAAGGACACCTGTTAACAGTGTGAGGTGAGACAAGAACGCAGAGCGGTGTGTTGTTCAACCGCCACTGGAAATGTGACGAGTAGCTCAGTTTCCAGCGCCGTGCATGTCTGTGAATGTCCATGGGTATTGATTCTGGAGTTACAATAAATTTTAGTGAGCAGGTGAATTTGCAAATGGAATCCATGAATAATAAAGATCAACTGTGCATTCTTGTAACTTGATGCTTAAGACACCAGCTCTGGGTAATTCAAATAAAAATTTTATTAGTATTTTTAATGCTTTCACAGGGCAGGGTTTATATAAGCATATTCTTGGAATATATGTTTTTTTATTTGGTATATCCCCTTACTAGTTTTCAACACGTTGGCATTTCTTTACATCCTTTGACTTACAGGAAATGTTTTCTTCAAATTCTTAAGTACTATGTCCTGCTTCTGGCCTATTTTTAGCTGCATGAACATTGCAAAGTACTTAACCTCAAGGAAATGCTTCTAGCACCACCATAAGAATTAAATAAAAAATGCAAAATACTTTGCATATTATTCATTACATGGTGTTCTTTTTCTATATCCTGATTTGAGTAGAAAGTAATATGAAATAGTAATTAAATAAGTGGATTTTGGAGTCACTTGCCTTGCTGAAATGCTAAGATGGAGCCTTTTCTGCCCTGGGTTCCCGAGTGACTGTGCAGAGTTGAAACCTCACTGAACCACAGTATGACATGAGTGTAAAATGAACCTGTGTTGTGCTCTGAAAATACAATATGGCTTAAATGTGCAGTGGGAGCTTTGTACCTCAGAAGAGATTCATAGATTCAAGGATTAATTAGTTTCTGTAGTATAACCAAGCTCAACCTGACAAATACTTATAGGTCCACAGGCCTGTGACCTTTCTTGGAGGCAAACAATTAGGAGAATTTAGGGTTAAGTAGAATGACAGTACGCTTGTAAGAGCTTAGAAAAGAATATGATACTCTCAAGAGAACCAGGTGTGATTATTATATAGGTGTAGGAAAAATAGGTTTGTAATTATGAGCATGTGAAACAGAGTTTATTCTCGCATTATTATTAAACCTACTTTTGCTCCACACTGTATTTGGAGTAGGAGTGAGGTGCATGTCACAAAGGGGGTGCCCCAAGAAGAAAAGACTCAAAAATAAATTAAAGCTTTAGTAGAATCTCAAATCATTAGTAAAATTTAGCCATCTGGATAAGGTGAGATGAAATTGCTAGAGTGATCGAATATTCTACACAGAGGATATGGGGAAATGTACAGAAGTCTAAGAGAGCATGTACTGGCAAGGGCTAGAGTTCCCTATCTTATACTAAAAAGTCGTTGAAGACTTTGGAGTAGGGGGATGATAGGAGCAGAACTAGGCTCTAGAAAGATTTTGCACCGTCAGCACTGATCACTGATTGGAACAGAAGATTGCTATAAACAAAGAGAGCACTAGGAGGCTCTCTCGTCATATTATCTTCATGCAGAGTCCAAAGGGTCTGTCCCAAGCATTGTTCAAGATGAGTGTATCTGTCAAAAGGGTTGGACATTTTGTTCTATTTAGGCTTTTAACTGATTGGATGAGGCCCACCCACACTTGGGAGGGCAGTTTGTTTTACTCAGGCTGTTCATTCAAATGGTTATCTCATCCAAAACACCCTCACAGACACACCCCGAATAATGTTTGATCAAATATCTGGGCACACTGTGGCCCAGTCAATTTACACATAAAATTAACTATCACAGTGAGGAATTGCATTCTGCCCACTATTGATCTATGGCAGTGGTTTTGAGAGAAAGTAAAATCCAAGTCACCCTAAGATTTAGAAATTGATTTACTCTAGACTGTCCACCTTCTGTTTACTTATTTGACCAGAAAAAATCTGTTAAAGATCAGGTATCTAAGTCCTGCTCTAGATAGAGAATAAATGGGCTGAAATTTATCTCCCTGCAATGCAAAAAGATGCATGAGCTTCAGGAAAGATTTTGATACCTTCCCAAATTTTCTCATTCTTAATTTAGCTACCTCCCTTTAAAGGCTTTCACTGTCTCAGAGCCTCTAGCTTTACCACTTACAAGCTATTGGCCAATGATCTTAACCTCACTGTTATCTCAGTTTCCTGACTGGTGAAATGGACATAATAATTCTATCTGCTATATATCAAAGTGTGTAATATAGTTAAAGCATTACTTGGCCTGGAGTAAGTGCTTCATACATATGATCTATTTTATTATTAACTCATTTAATCCTCACAATAACTCTATCATGTAGACATTTTTAAAAACAGTTTCCATATTGTAAATGAAGACTCCAAGGCAGAGTGAGTACGTAACTTTTCCAGTAGTATAGACCTAGTGAGATGAGCTTAAATCCATCTTGACTGCCACTTCGACACTCAGCATCTTCTTAGAGAATGATTGCTTTTATCATCCAATGGAACTAATTCCAGAGCATACTTGTGTATGTATACTTATATTTGTAAAAGTATAATATTGTTTTGAATATGTGTGCCGGTTCTATTTTTGAAATGTTATCATATTATAGCCATATTTTGTTCTGCTACTTGCTGTTACTCAATGCTATATTTTGGAAGTCTTCTGTTGTCACTAATATAAATCCATCTTATATAAACTATGGCAAATAATTCAATAACTTAATATACTATCATTTAGCTCTTACACTATTGGTAAACAGAGTTCCCTTCCAAGTCTCCATTACTACAAACAATGCTGTATTAGTTCCCCTATGACAGTTCTCTGGTGTGCATGGGTGAGTGTTTCTCTAGGCAAGATACTGAGAAGTACATTTAGTGAGCCATAGAGTGTGTACAACTATAACTGTAGTAGATACCAGCAAGCTGCCCTCCAGTGTGGCTCTACCAGCTCGTACTCCCACTGGCCATGAAGAGCTTCCCCAGCATCAGGAATGCAGCAAGTGCTGGGGGGAAATGACAAGGTGTGGTGAGGACAGGAAAGTATCCCTGAGAACCACGGGACTCAAGGCAAGGTGTGCTCCTTTACAGTTTCACTGGGTCTCCTGGATTTTTTTTTTGGTTTCCAATCCCCAATTATTCTGGAGGAAAAAATAACTCAAGGGAATTATTTCTTTGTTTAATGGACATAACATTATTTCTTATTTGTCTGTGCTCAGGAGGCTTCTAAAATCTCTGTTCTTTATTAGGTAGCAGACTGGGGTCTTTTGTTGGAGTAGAAATAATATTTTCCCCATTCCTATCTAACACACTATGCCCAGCTGACACTATTATAAAACCCTCTGAGGAGCCACACACACCCTCCTGACTCTCCTGTTGTATTAGACGAACAACTCAACATGACAAATTTCAGTTCACTAAGGAAGTCTGGATGAGTCAAGAATTTTAAAGGCTGTAGAAAAAGTCTTTCCAAAATGGTCAAAAAAGCAAACAGAATTTACTATGAGGCATTTTCCTTACAGCAATGGATAACAGTTTTTGTAAGTATCTATAAGTCAGTAGACAATTAGGAAAATGCCCTTCTGACAATTTAGTAAGTTCAGTCTTTGGAAACTGGATAGCAAGGCTTGGTTCTAACCTAGTAGCCAAACCTATATAATTAATTAGTTCTTGCAGGTTTCAGGCGGAAAATGGCGTTGCTGTGTTACAGTAATAATCCTGGTTGTCGTTGAGTTATCAGCAAACTGCAGCCTCTCTCTCGGGAGAAGAAACCCTGTAATTTAACAAATCACTGTATTTTGGGTTTTGATATTGCACATGCTTTTCAATTTCCATCTGTTCCTTTGGTTCATTAGTATTTTATTGTTGCTACAGTCCGAAACATTTTAATAGTTTTCTTCCTCTAAAATAACATACCATCAACTATCTTTTGTCATCCCTTTGGATATCTAAAAATAGCATGTCCATTCCAATTTTAAATTGATTTTAGGAAGTATTATTTTGGGCATTTTTCCCAAAAGTCCAAGATGGCTACCTTTGGTTATGAACTAGAATAATTGCTTTGTGTGTGAAAACAGATATTCAAAGTCTACTTCAAGCACAGATTTTTTAAAAAAGGAACAGAGCAATGTCCTCTTATATTCCTAAACTATCTCTTTATTAGACCAGAACATGCTCAAGGAACTCAGTGTGTGCACCCACAAGTGCCTATACACATAATTTCACATATACACTCTCTTAAACACAATATACAGATATGTGTGAACACACACACTCCACACCACATATGGTACACACCCACACCACATGTGTACACACATCCACACTCCATGCACACAGACACCCCCATAGTCTTCCAAGCACAAACCACACACATACCATGCATGAACACATACTTCAATATACACATGTACCACACGGACACAATCACATCCATGCTACATATACACACACAACCTCAAATACACACACCATAATTACACACATTCCACTCTTCCTCAAACACAGCATAAACACATACACATAAATGCATACACTTCACATACATGCATGCACATACACACATGATCCACATACACACAGACCACAAACACAAACACATACATGACTGCCCTGTGGTGTAAAGATAAACAAAAATGTTAACCTACCAAAAACAATAGTAAAAATATTTATAAACATAAGTAAAAGTGTACACTAGGAAATATATATATTGAAATATACTCTGGGATATGTTTTGGAATAGAATTTAAGATTATTGCAGAATTTTAGTAGCTTTCAAGAAAGTCAGATTTTGGGGGGCAAGTGGTGGTTTTCCTTTGTTGGTTATGTGCTGTATGTGCACACTTAGACCCATTCCTCTTCAGCTGAAATGAAAGGTCATGTCCAAAACTACAAGGATGAAATCAGAGTATCTAACCAACACACAACACCCTCCAACACACACATTTGTCAGTCTCCATGGAATGATGGTAAAGGGCAGTCTTGATTCCAAGTATACTGAGTATACATTAGGAATATACCATGATTTATGGGGGGAAAAAAGAGAGAGAGAGAGAGAGAGAGAAAGAGAGAGATCTCTGAAGATGTGGTTGTACATTGCTGGGGAGGATAAGACAAGCATTCCTGGAAATGCTTTCCAGAACGGATGGCTATCATTCTCAGGCTCCCCTTTGTTCTGCAGTGTTTCTGGGCTGTGCTTGATTCCTAGCCTTCCAAAGGCTGATTACTTGGGAGACAGGCATTGCCTGGAATGATGCTCATGGGAGACCAAGAGCCCTCGCCGCTGGGAGTGGCAATAGGTCCCTCTGGAACACAGAGGCCAGCTCAGAGCCTGCAAAAGTTCAAAGAAGTGTCAACACACTCTGAGACTCCACTCAGCGGAAGGGCAGGCATTCCCTCCGGATCTGCAGCACATATCTCAAGTCCTGTCATGAAACCGTCCTTTCCCCAGTGACTCCTGAAAAAGTTCTAAATGCACTGCAGACCACTGTCAGACTGTGAGTGTGAAGGTCGAATATGGAGGAGGCTTAAACTTAGAGTGGCATCTGACTTCACAAGTTTCAGAGCTGTCTAAAGTCAGCTCTGACAGAAAATCAATTCATGGAAATTACTGAGCACCCTACTAGATGAAGTAGATTTCTACTCACCTTTGTCTCTTCCCCTGCTTTGTTCTTCTGTTCCTACCCACTTTCTCGCTTTTCAGTCTCCCTTTCCTTCCTTCCTCCCTCCCTCCCTCCCTCCCTCCCTTCCTTCCTTCCTCTTTTCTGCTCCTTTATCCTTCTTTCCCCCTGTGCAGGATTTTTAAAATTAAGATAACAAAGTTATTGAATTGTGTTCCAGGAGGAAGAATATATGGCGGGCCTCTACTTAAACATAATGCATGCCAGCTGGATGTCTAGTTGTTTAAAGGAGGAGTGTATTTCACATTTATTATAAAATGTATTCAATCAACTAACAGGCATTGAGTATTAACTTAACTAACTCTTCCAGTTTTTCCCCTGTAGAGAACCATCTTTAACTAATAAGTAGTCTGTTACTGTTTGGAGCCACTTATGGCCAAACAGTAATAGACTAATTATGAGTTCAGATGTGAGCATTTAGGCTATAAAATATTTGTTGTTGTTTTTTGTCAGAAGGCCCATCAAACTCATAAAATTCATCCCACATGTACTATTTTAATAATCCCACAATTTTCCCCCCAAACTGACCTTAAAACTCTCTGTGGGTATCATTTCCTTCTTCAGACTTTCATCAGATTCCCCTCCTCCAATAAAGTCTAAACTTCAGCAAGTTCACACTCAAAGATACCCTTTGCAGTCTGGCTTCAATGCCTCACTGATTTATCCCTAAACTCTAAGATCTGGTCACATGTCTCCAAACCTTAGCTCTTGCTTTCCTTTGGGCTCCATATATTGGAAGCCCTGCCATTCTTGAAGCCCACAAAGCCTTTCCATGTCTTGGAGGCAAAATTAATTGCTTCTCCTTCTGGAACACATAGCACGTGGCTTGTGCTTCCACGCAGCCTTGCACAATAATCAGAGATCTGCTGCCCTCTCTTCTGAGGACTGATACTGTTCATGTTGGCAATTTAAAGTTTCTAGCCATTTTCCTGACAAAAAGTGGGATCTCAGTAAATTTTAATAGAAATATTAACTTGAAAGGCAGTGAAGAACTGGGTATCTACTGTTGCTGCCGGCCTCACACTCATTCTCTCTCTTTAGAGTAAGAGCATTTGAATTTTTCTGTGGAAATCACATCTTCCAAACTCAAAGGTCATGTGGCCTGACCTTATTCCAAGGAGCATGTATGTGACTTAACCTGGCCAATCAGATTCATAATGATTGCTTGATAGGTCTCTGGCACAATTGGGTTTACTAAAGACAATCCCAGTGTTTTTGTTTTTGTTTTCTTAAATTGGAAAATAAGTTTGTTCCTCCGATAATATAACAAAACTGTTAGAATGCAAGCCTGGACTTGCTGATGGCCACATTTACTACCTCTTGAGAGAGTTTGCTTTCAAATGATGCTCATGTAGAGGGAAGGGCCAAGAGAAGGGGGAAGACAAACCCCCAGTGAAAAGTTTGGTTCAGCCATTCCTGAAGACAGATGCCCATAAACATTTTATCATGTGACCTCATATATTCCTATTTTGTTTCACCCATTTTATTTTTTCTTTTATTTTTATTCTTTTCCTTCTGTTTTCCATCATTTGCATCCAAAAGATTCTTGAGATATGGTGCCACTTAGTGAGACAATAGGAAACAGGTATCGGTCTTGAAGACCAAAAGGTCAAGTAAAATATGTTTGTTTGCTGCAACTTCCAACGTCATGTTTATGAAGATATTTTTCTGGAACCCAATGACCCCCTGTGACTTAGAACACTGCTTCTGAGTCTTAACTGTACACATGAATCCCCTGTGGATCTTATTAAAGTGCAGTTTATGACTGAGCAGGTCTGGGGTGGACCTGAGACCCTGTATTTCAAATAAGCTCCCAGGGGCTTCTTAGATGCTTGTCCACAGAACACATTTTGTGTAGCAGAAACTAACCAAGGGTCGTCACCAATGCCTAGACTCTCCTGCTCAACAGAAATGATCTTTTAGCATGCCATTTTTGCTTAAAGTGATGATGGTTGAATATGCCACACATTTTCAGAAAACTTCCTTACTTTTAAACTGACTTTCTGAAGAAAAATAAGTTGAGCCAAAAAGCAGGGTCACGAACGGAGGTATGGGTGAGCAATGTGTGAAGCCAGTGCAAAGGCAGGTGAAGGAACTGCTTAAAATGCCACAGATACAGGTGAACATCTTGAAGTCCTCTCCCCTCCTTCTTAAATCACAAATTTGTCTTATTGGAAGCATTTAGTGCAACACAGTCCATCTCTGCTGGGACTCGGCAGAATTACAGCACGTGCTTGCTTCTGGGGCTCACCGTGCTGCCCAACAGAAAGACTATCCCACCTGGGCTGTGATCTAATTTATTTCTTCCCCTCGGTGCCAGATTCCTGGGTACTGGCTCCAAGAACTGAAGCAGCACTATTGCCCACCCTTATCCAAAGTTGGCTGCTTCCTGATGATACCGTATGGCTCAGGATAATCTGTGCATGTTATCCAGTCTGATGATGCAGTGACTTGGTGTCACTGTAGCTGACACATATGCCTTGTGAGTTTTTGTGTTTGGGAATTATTAATAATCATACAAAAGTATTTAAGCAGGCGTGAGCATCTCATCTCCCAGTAAACATGTCACTTCCAAATCCAGATTCTGCCCCCACATATTCATAAATTCCTTTCATCAACATCCCTTTTCATGTTGAGACTGGGCATGCTTCCCATTTTCTAGCACATCCTTTCTGAATCTCTCTGGTTTTCTTTCTCCTAATCAAGAGTTAGTCAAGCAGATGTGGCTTGGTCCCAAGAGCATCTGTTATCATAGAGGTAAAGGGGAGATACTTAATCCTCCTTGAACCCCTTCTCTGGGTCTTGAGTAAAGGGTAGAAGATAAGGATGGAAGTTCATTATTTGTGTTTTAAGAAACAATGTGACTTCAGACTTCAGCAGCACTGGATCCAGTGCCCCATAACTGGAGAAAAACACTGTTTGGTCGCTTCATAGCTCCCAGAAAGAACATGATGACAAGCGTGTCAGAGCTACAGGCAACAACAGGAGACAATAATTAGAAAAGGCTGTTAGATTCAAGTTTGTTTTTCTGTTATCAGTGTTTGGAGAGAGAGCTGGAACTTAGACTTTGGGATGAAATGTGATGTGGCGTAGATGGGCCCTCTGTTAAATGACCGTGAAAGCTGAATGAGCAGCTTTATGGAATGAACAAAGCTGGCTTTGAGTCAGGTCAGACCTCTTCCTCTCTCAGCAGGTTTCTGGAGGCTTTTCCTGCTGGTTGACGGATATATGCTCAGGGAATGCAAACGGATTCTTTCACTCTGTTAAGATAAATCTAACCAATAATCTAGATATTTTGTAAAACAATTGTACACATTGCCCTTTGTACACAAATGTAACTTAAATTTGATTAATTGTTGCTCCCACTAATTAAATGCTATGTCCAATGAGAGGGAAGAGAGATGCATAGCAGCGCCAGGGAGTGGGGACAGAAAATGGCCTTTCCTCCAAATTGCTTTGGCTTCATTCCAGAGCCGGTATCCTTAATTCAGACCCATATGCATAGAAAACCAGTCTTCAGGTATTTTTAAAGAGTGTTTTCTTTCTTTCTTTCTTTCTTTCTTTTTAAATAATACATAAATAAAGGTGTTGTTGGCAGAGGGAAACCTAAATTGTGTTTTTGCAGGTTTGAGAATACCCGAGGGAGTTTTGCTGCTGACGGCCTAATGGCTCCCTGGACATTATTAGAAGAGTGGAAGGTACTTCTGTGAGAGATGGCCAAGTGATAACCAAAGAAAGGAGAACAGAGCGTGTTGCTCACTCTGGAGAGGACTTCCCCATCAGTGCATGCACCATTACGTACGGTCATGGGAAGACTCTAAGACTTTACTGAGAGGTGACTATTCATCAATAAATAAGAAGGAAAATGTATTGTACACACCTTCTCTGAGAGATGGCTATTAAATGGGACTGGGTACCTCTACCGAGACAAATGTCACTGCTCTGAAGAAGGAAGAGGCCTGTTATGGTAGGAGTGAGGTACACTCATCTTTTAGTTCATTTAGTCACAGTCTCTCCCAGTGGGATTGAAAACAGCTTCCGCCACTGAAAGGTATCAGGTAGGGTGAGGGGACACTGAAACTGGGAGTCCTGGCATCTACTCCCAGCTCTGCTGCGTGTCTCTGGGCAAGTGACTTGACTCTCTGAATGTCTGAGTTCAGGTTCCTCAACTGTAGCATGACAGCCTGGGACTAGAGTACTGGTCCTAAGGCTTTGTATTCTGACACTCTATGATTCTTCTGCATCCCTTATCTAGACCTGGAATTTCCTCTCTCTAATAAAAATATAGCCAGATTCTGTTCACCATCTTCTCTGTTACCACCTGGTCCAGTCTTCCTCATTCTTCTCTCACTTGGATTATCTCAGCAGACTCTGAACTGACCCCTCTGTGTTCTCTCCTGCCCCCCTACCCCACAGACAGCTCTTGATCCAGCAGACTGGGTGATCTCATTAAAATCCCACCATACAGCCCTGGCCGGTTTGGCTCAGTGGTTAGAGTGCTGGCCCACAGATCAACGGGTCTCGGATTTGATTTCGGTCAAGGGCACATACCTCGGTTGCGATTCATCCCCAGCCCTGGTTGGGGTCGTGCAGGAGGCAGCCACTCGATGTGTCCCTTTCACATCAATGTTTCTTTCTCTCTCTCCCTCTCTCTCCCTCCCACTCCATCTGAACAAAAATGGAAAATGTCCTCAGGTGAGGATAAAAAAAAATCCCACCATACTGCTCCCCCTTTTCTCCCTGTCGATGTGATACCCTATAGAACCTGAAGACTGACCCTGGTTTATCTCTGATCCCATCTCCTGATATCTCACCCATGATTATTTCTATCCAGCCACATAGCCACCCTTCTCTCAGGTCAGCCTCAAACTATCTCCATTACCCTTCTGGAATGCTCTTTTCACTCCCTCCCCAACCCCACAACACCCAGACACTCGCATGACTGACTGTCACCTCCTTCCAATCTCTACTCAAATGTTACCTCCTTGATCAGGCTTTCCCTGACTATTACATTTAAAATTGCATCAACCCCACAGCACTTTCCAATTCTCTTATTCTGCCTCATATTTCCCATAGTACTGAACTTCTAGCATACAACACAATTCACATATCAATTACATTTTTGTCCATATCTCCCCCTACCAGAATGTAGGTTACATGTGGGCAAGGACCTTTGCCTCTACATGTTTTTTACTGTTTCATTTCCAGTGTCTTGAGGACTTTCTGGTTCATAGAGGTGCTCAATACAGGCTTGTTGAGTCAAGTTATAAATCCTCGAATCTCTTATTTCCTATGATGGTCTTGGGTGTACACGATGCTAACAACTGACAGCAGTGAAAGTCCAAGAAGAGACAATGCTTCCATAGTGGAGGCACAGCAGCACTTCTGTGCGCAGAAGACTACGTAACTGTTTCTAAGTGGATGAGGTGTGCATCCACTGTATGTGCACCTTGCACTTTGTCGTGCGTGCTGCCGGTGTCCTTCCCCTGTGCTCTGGTGTTTTCTGTCCCTCCTGCTTCAGCACCTGTGTTTCTGCTTCAAAGCTTTCTCTGTCCATAGAAGCACATGAGGGACTGATGGGCAGACATGGGTGCACTGTGCTAGGGAGCTAATGCCCCCAGGAATATCCTCAAGTGATAAGGTATGGAAGTTGTTGGCTGCACATCTCAGCTTCCTTGCCCTTTGGGTGGGACCATTTTCAGCCATTCTTGCCTGTGTCCCAGCAGTCTGCGGTGCATTCAAGTTCTTTACCCAGGTGATGACCTGCTTATAAACGTATGCTTTACTAACTTCTGTCTCTTCTCTGTATTATTTTCCTACTTTCCTCCTCTATCAGGGATCTTGTGATCATCTCCCAAATAAATTGCATTTTTATCTCACAGGCTGTTTCCAGGGGAACCCAAATGCTCATAACATGTAACAAAAACCCTCCCCGTCCCTCATGTGTTGTTCAGGGCTTCTGTGTGTCAAGCAGATCACATGCTCCATGCAGTTTAAGCCTTGACTATGGATGTGGACCAGGTCATCTCTAAAGCCCTTTCCTATTTTATGACGCAAGATTCCAGTTTGTGAGAGGCAGGCTGATGTGCAAATTATGGAGCCAGATTGCCCAAGTTCAAGGTCTAACTATGATTTGCCAGCTGTATGAACTTGGGCACACTATTGAACCTTTCTCTTTCCCAGTTCCCTCAACTGCAAAACAAGTCTGCTCATAGTGCTGTCCTCTGAGGTCCTGATAAAGATTGAGTTCACATTTGCAAAGAACTCTGAGCAGTGCGTGGCCCAGATTAGGTGCTACATAATGTTAAATAATTAAATCCCTCCATCTTGCCAACAAAGTAGCTAAAGCTAACAGAGGTTAAAGTCACTGACTAAGGTCATACAACTCCAGAACTGGAAAGCTGCTCTTTGGAACCCAAGTACAGTATCATTTTGTTACTTTTCTCTCAGTTAAAAACAAAACAAAACACTTGAATCCAAGTGCCCACATTTTTTGAAACATATTATATCATGAAGATTGGAATTTTTTTTATAATTACTACCAGTTAATTAGTGGAAAGGCACAAGCAATTAAATATGTGGTAAAAGTTAATTTGAAACAATATTAGCTTCATATATTTAGATTGTTCCATACACTTCGTAGAAGAACATCTGGTGGTTAAACACTGCACTCGGATAATGAATCAGTCTCTCTCTCCCCTCTCCAGTACTATACTTCAAATTTATGAAAACATTTTGTGGGAAGAAAGCAATGCACTTTGCTCATTCTCCATAGAGCCGTGTAGGAAAGGATTTAGGTAAATTTTGCTAAAAGGAACTTTATCCAGATGTAGGGCAGAGATTTTCTGACAAATGCAGAGTAAGAATTGAAGTTAGCACAATGTGGGATTTGAGTTGCTTCCGGGAAACCTCTTTGTCCATGATCGTCTTTGGTACTGGCTTTTATTGGTGTCTAAAGTCCTACTATTAGAGATTTATTCTATTGGTGAGTTTAATTCAAATAATTCATCGAATATGGTTCATTAAACATATAGGTTATGCACTAGGTAAGACTAGGCTCTTTCAAAGACACTTCCCCCTCGAATATGCAAATATCTCTGAGCAGCTGACACACTGTGCTATTGTCAACAATTAACACTTGAGTGGGAATTAGCTTGACAGATTCTTTTTCAACTATGACAGCTTCCTGAGAACACAACCTCAAGGGGATACACTCAAAACTCTAGGTATTGATAGGGAGGTGGTGGAGACAGGGGTCAGTGTACAGGACATGGTTGTGAAGGAGAGTATTTAACATCCACTGGGCGTGTGCCATGAACCAAGCACTATGCTATCTATCTACGCAACCATTTTGAGGGAGGCTGATCAGCCACCTTAGTGGGTTCCCCAGACAAGCTTGAAGGCACAATGGGGCATGAGAGGAGAGGGGCATTGTAAGACCCACCTTGTCTCAGTCCATGGTGGATCTAAGGCCCCTGTTCAACCATAATCAGGGAGAATGGATGCGTATTTCCCTTGGCTGTCTGCTGGGACAGGAGAGTAACCCAGAGTACAGCAAAATCTAAATTATCCTATTGCCACATAGACTTCTTAACCAATGTGAGTGAAACATTCATAGAAGTGAAGACTTTGCAATGGGTGTTCAGCATTGCCAAATGTCCTTCTACCGTGAAATGCAAATCTCATGACAATGGTAGTTTTATAAATATATCCTGGTTAAGGAGCACATACCATTGTGTGAAGGTTTATAACTCTTACTTATCATACAGCAACCTGTTTAGAAGTACAAATGGGCATTTTTGAATTTAAATACGAACAAATTTGGCAGAAAGAAAAAAGAAATGTTTGATCTTTTTACCACATGCACCTTTATATTACTTTCTTTCCCTCATGCCTCGTTTTGTGGGTATTCAATCAGTGTTTATTGAACATTTACTATATGCCACAAAATATGAACACCTCCATATTTTGTCTCCTGTGGGTTAAAAGTATGACATGCCTTTAACATCTGTTCACACTGCTATTCCTAGAGCATTTGCGTCTCTGTCATTCAGAAAAGTAGACAGTTTTCCTTCTGATGAAAAACCGAGATATGAGCCTTTACCAAATACCTTATACAACTCATTTATAAGAGATACAAGGAAACATAAATATTAATTCACAAATATTTAAGGCACATGGACTAATACTAAACCATTATCTCTTTTTAAACTTTAAATCTTATCCTATTTATTACACTCATTATTTATTACACTTGTATTATTCCTATGAAGTCCACAATTTCTGTAATATGTCCCCATCTTGTACACTTACCCCCCTCCCCCACTTTTTTTTACAGTCCATGTCCTATCAAGATTCACAGCTGCCACTTAATACAACTTTGGCCAAGTGATGTGACCTCTCTGATCTGTTTCTTCCTCTGCAAAGTGAGGATGATCACACACTCCATGCTAGCATGCTGTGAGGAAAATACAAACTAAATGAAATGATATGTGTAAGGTGTCTCAGACAGCTCTGGCACGGCACCCACACTCAATAAGCAGTGATTATAATCCTGTCCTAAATTTGCAGGTTCCTCTGAGCTTTGCATTCTTACTTGCTCTCTGTATCAGGCATTGGGGTGATCCCTGGCACCTCAGCTAACCCCCCACTCTGAGATCATTTCTTGCTGTGTAATAGGAGGCCAAAGTGCAACTATTTTACTTTATGGTACCTCTGAGCCCCTCTCCTTAGTTTTGTGTTTCCAAATCAGAAAAGTTCCCTTTATCATTTTACCATGGCAACAGGCTCTTTCTAGAGAAGCCTTATTCAGGTTCTTAGTATCAACAGAAAATCAGTTTACAACCTCTTCCCTCTCCCTTCCCCCAGATGGGTTAGTTGTAGCCATTTAGCTGAATATTCTCTAACGCTTACAAGAAATAAATAACTTTAGACCATGACCCTGCTTATATTTTAATGTATTCTTAATCTCTGCCTCCCTTTTCATAAAAGAAAAATAAATAAAGGCTTTGAGGCCAACCAGGTTGTTTAAAGAAGCCCATTTGTAAATTTCTTCTCACAGTAGAAGGTTCTCAGACCCTCAGTTCAGGCACTGTGTAGGGCTGTGACCTTCAAGATGCTGTTCCATGACTTGGACCAACATGTCCAGCCAGGACCAGTGGGTCACACAGGACCCCATGCTTGATTTACTGTTCTGTCATTACTTTCTTGAGATTCTTCATCATTTTTTAATAAGAAACCCCATTTTCATTTTTCACTGAGCCCATCAATTATGTAGCCAGTCCTGTTCCTGGGCTCAACTTCTTTGCCTAGGGCATCACTTCAGCCACCACCTGACAACCTGCCACCTCTGTGAGCACCGCCTGGCATCACTGTGGCTGCTACACAGGGCATTCTGCCAAGACAATGCTGGGATCAGACTCAAATACACTTTTATTGGAAACTCCAGTTTTAGAAAACAGGAGGGTCCTCCGTGGTTACTCAGGGCCCTTCATGATTACACTGTTTTCATCTCTTCTAAACCTTGTAAAATGAAAATGGGAATAAGCAATAAAATATAAAAGTGTGCGTGTTTACTCAGCTTTCCAGTTGTAGTTGATTTAGCAGGACAGTGCAGCCTTCGATAGACTTCTTAGTAAAAAGGAAAATGTGAGACAGACGTGTTTGGGTAAACAAATAGAACTTATCGCCCCTCAGAGCTGCAAATGTCTCTAGTTTTAAGTATGCCATTTATTATAAAACAAGCACAATATTTCATCTGCCAGCTGCATGATAAAAGCACATTATTTCCATCTCACTGGGTAGCACACCCGGAATAGAAGCCTGATATGTAATAATTCAGGTATTCCGAGCTTGAGGTCTTCTGAGATCCTTTATCAGAATACTCAGCAACATAAAAAGGGAAAACATGACAACTGGTGAGTTACCACATTAAAAATGAAGACATTCGAAGTTAAGACACCAAGAGTCAGAAACTTGTAGTGGGTAAACATCCACTAATAAATATCATAATAATTTGATTCATCAACATAACCCAGAGACTAGCATCTATGAAACCATGCAGAAGATAAATCACATAAATTGCAGGAGGCAGGTAAGGGTGAGAGTGCCAGTAGGGCAGCTCTGAGGTCTCAGGGAGGAGCAGTCAGCCGTGTGCCTGCAAACGATAAAGCAAAGACTAAGCTAACATGGAATCAATCTTTTCTGTAAATTATCTTTTGGTTAAAATGAAAACATGTTGAGTGGAGAGCTGCTGCTATGATTGAACATTAAACCCATGGTGAGCTCTGTTACCTGACTCTCTATGGATGAGAACTGTTTCTTGTTCATTATTTCCTAATTATTGGGGATTAAATCATTTTCCGTCGAGCATTGGCGCTGATTGTGTTTTATTACATTTTAATCCTATGACGATTGGAAAACCAGGTGGAGTCGGTGCAGGTTGCTGTCTTCAAATCCACTTGTGCTGGTGGTTTTTAAATAACACAAACCTGATCAGGTGGCTTAGCTGTTGGAAAGTCATCAGTGGCTTCACATTGCTCTTTGAATTAGTCTAGAATCCTCGATCTGCCAGCACTGTCCTGTAGTTCATGCAGGCTTCCTTCCCCTAATCTTTACCATTCATTATTCCCCTTGCATGTGAGTCCCCAGTGGAGAGAAAATACATTTTCCTTTTCACTTCTAAAATTGCCATCTCTGTCTGTGGTGTGGAGAGCAGGGGCTGGGTGTGCCGTGTTCCCTCCTTATCACAGGACCTAGCAACATACCTGGCAATAGCAGGTGCTCATTAAAACAATATTTTTATCTTATTTTTGTTGATTTTAGAGAGAGAGGAAAGGAGACAGAGAGAAACAGAGATATCGATGAGAGAGAAACATTGATAGGTTGTCTCCTGCATGCCCTCCACTGGGAAATGGACATGTGCCCTGACCAGGAATTGAACCAGGACCTCTCAGTCCATGGGACGATGCTCAGTCCACTGAGCCACACCTGCCAAGCTAAAAGGAAATATTTTTATATGTTTTGATTTATAAGTTTATAAATACAATAATGTATATCACAATGTTGGTTGTTAAATATGTTAAATATTACTCTTGTTTTTTTTTTACTAATTTATTATTATCATTATTATTTATAATGCTAAAATAGATTTGCCACCCATTACTATGCACTGTTAGTGAGTTACCTAATTACCATGTCTCAGTTTCCTTGTCTGTGAAATGGGATAGATAATAGCACTTACCTGTTACAATTACTATATTAAATAAGTTACTACGTGTAAAGTGCTAGGGAACTTTCTGGCTCATAGTGGAGCTGATTACATTCAATTATTATTATTTTCATTAATCCTATATGTGCTTCCCTATATTATTACCTGTAAGTATGTGTCTTTGTAGTCAGAGGAAATGTTCTCTAGAGTTGCAAGAATATTCAACCACAAGCTTACAATGTATAGGCCTTTCCAGAACTTAACTCTAATCACTATAATGAACTTGAGTAGAGAGATTCAGACATTGTGGTAATATCTAGAGCTCCAAGGTCTGACTTAAGCTTGATCAAACACAGTGATGTAACCAAAAAAATGACTTTATTTACCAGAGGGGAGCTGGTGTATATTGGAAGCATCAGAAAGGGAGAGTTCAATTCAACAATGTGCACCAAGCATACAATCCAATCCTGGGTGTTAGAAGTGCAGTGGGTCTCCCCCTCTGGAAATCACCCCTCTGGCTGGTTGCTGGTGGTGGTGAGGTGCAGAGGGCAGTGCAATGGTGCCTGTTCAGGACTCTTGGAGTCGAGGCCTCCACTTAGGAGTGCAACCAGAAGAGCCAGACAAAATCTTACAGTGGGTGGGGACACATGTTTATGGCTCTCAGAGCCTTGTTTTTAATCTACCTTTGAATCTGACATTGGATCTGGGACTTCAACAGAACTCCTCCTACAGACTGTAATTCAACTATCAGTGAATCTTGTTGGGAGGAAGGGAAGGCATTGACTGCTGGGTAGAGGTGTTCATCTTCCTGGAAGATATGTTTCACTATATCCTGTCAACAGGTATTTACTGAGGGCCCAATCTGTGAACTGCACTCTTCGACTTGCTGGGGATAAACTAGTGATTAAAGCAAACACTAAGCCATGGCTTTCTAGGGCACTGATCCTACTTAAGGAATCAGACCAAAAAATCATCTATCTATCTATCTATCTATCTATCTATCTATCTATCTATCTTTCCATCTATCTATCTATCTATGGAGGAAGGAAGTGCCAGAGGTTGAAATTTTAGGTAAGAGTGGCAGGAAGGCAGTTTTGAAAAGAGAATGTTTGAGTAAATCCTGTAGGACAGTGATTTTCATCGGTGTGCTGCAAGGATTTTTAAAACATGCAATACTTGACTATTTAGTCAGATGCACTCACCTCTTTTCTCCTAACTTGTCAAATAAAAAAATGACAACAGCCAACACAAGAGCAGCCATCCGTTGTGAGTGAATCAAAATCATACCTTTTTTTTTTGGTCAGATCAGCAAAAATTATAATATATTTTTTGGTGTGCTGCAGAATTTTAGTAATTAGTTTATGCTTGAGATGAAAAAAGTTGAAAATCACTGCTGTAGGAAGTGGGGAAAGGAGCCTTGGGGAGCTGTTGGAGAAAAGACAAGCGGAAGAAACCACAAGCATGGAAGCCCAGGCAGGCATGGGAGTGACTAGAGGAGAATTTAGGGGTCAGGCACAGAGATCCTGTAAGGCTGGAACTCACTGCAAGGGTGTGGGCTTTTGACTGAGGATTTTGAGCTGAGGAAGCACATGATCTACAGGTTTAAAAGGATTCAGGATCTGCCTGTGTGTACAGAGAAGGATGGTGAAGCAGCGGCGGGAAAATCAGGGAGGAAGCTATTAGAAAGGAAATATGACACATGGGATAGGCAGAACAATGTAGACTAAAATTGTTTTTATTTTTATTTTGTATATCAGTATCTCATGAGCTTTATCATTAGAAATCAATTTTTATATACGTATAAATTATGTATGCATGTTTGCCTATGTAGGAACACCCCCATATCATGTAGCAGGTGTAACTTTCCCGAGCTAAGTGGTCCCTTGTGCAAAATGTAATTCGTTCTTTTATATAATTAAATTTAATTTCTAGTTAGAGAACCATTAATCCCAGTTAAATTTACTCCCAGGATAAATTTAATCATGTGGCATTTTCTAAGGCAGGTCTGGCCTCATGCAATTTAGAGATTTCTCCTGCTTCCTCTCATGGTGGGAATTTCCTGCTGCACATTCCTGCTCCCTTGCTAGCATTACTGTGGGTTCCTTTGGTCGTCATTGCTGTCCCATGCTGGTATTACTGAAATGTCTCGGTTTCTATATGGACTTCAGACACTGGCCCCTTATTTTGGGGTCCCCACTCTTACCTGAGGGTTCTCCCATCTGTTCTGATACCACCTTGGTTTTACCTGTGATGGTGGACAATAACCAGTGATCTAACTCTCTTGATTTTTCTAGAAGGTTTTACTCCTCATTGGCTGTGGAAACTTTGCCTAGGCTGGAAAAGAATGAAGCTTATATATGTCTTAATTAATTAATTAATTTAATTTATTGTCTCTGCCCCAGACTTCAAGGCTGTGTATGTATGTCTGTGTGTGTGTATGACTACCTATAAATACAATGCTAATGCCTTGGACGGTTTGGCTCAGCAGTTAGAGCATCGGCCTGCGGTCCAGAGACACCGGGGTTCGGTTCCCGCTAGGGGCACGTGCCTCGGTTGCAATTTGTCCCCGGCCCTGGTTGGTCGTGAGAGAGGCAGCCACTTGTTGTGTCCCTTTCACGTCTATGTTTCTCTCTCTCTCTCTCTTCCTCTCTCTCCCTCCCACTCTATCTGAACAAAAAATGGAAAAATGTCCTCGGGTGAGGATAAAAACAAAACAAAACAAAACAATGCTAATGAGCAATAAGAAGGAATGAACTACTGAAATGCAACACCATAAATCTCAAATACAGTATGCTAGCATTCCGTTTGACTACACTGGTATAAAGTTATAGAAATACAAACTAATCCATAAGACAGGAAGCAGATCAGTGCTTGTGTAGGAATGGGCCACAAAGGAGAGGTTTTAAAAGATCGTGAGGAAACTCTTGAGGGTGAAGGATGTGTTCATTACTATGATCATAGTGACAATTTCATGAATGTCTACATGTGTAATACCATGTCAAATACACAATTTAAGTATATTCAGTAAATGTATGTCAATTATAACTCAATAAGGCTGTTAAAAATTGAGGACTTTAAATACAGGATCTCAGTGCAGCTGTGTTATTATAAGTAGTAGCATAGGAACAGCCACTTGCTATCTACATCTCATCTCTCTTGTCCATCTATGATGGACTCCATGGAGGGAAAAGGAGTTTTTTTGTTTTGCTTTGTTTTTTCAATTCTACATAGACATCTAATGACTGTGAGATGGAGAGATATACTATGTTTGTTTAGCGCTTGCAGATTGAGTGGTCTGAACCACGGGGATGGAAGCTGTCTGACCTGATGCTGGCAGCCACCTCCCCAGTGTGTAGTCCTCATTTTTGTAGAGGCCGTTCTTCAGGTCTCATAAGTAGGGTCTCTATAAGCATCCTTATTTGCCATCAGACACCCACATTCTCAGCCAGCAGCAGGAGCAGGGTCTGCTGGGCTGTAGCTCAGTGCAGTGAACCACACCACTGTGACCTCTGGCCACGAGCTCCTCATTGATGGCCATTTTGCTCATGGTGGGACTGCACAGAAGGCAGGTCCAACTCCAACATGTATGGCAGAGAGTCTCCATGCTGATGGAATCAGGCTCTGCTGTAGGTGAAGAGGTGGGTGTGCAGAGACTCATCCTGCATCTTTCTGACCGGCCTTAGGAAACCATCTCACATTTCACCATTCATCTTGTATATGAAGACACTGCTGGGTCTTAAAGCTTCCCATCTTAACAGCACTGGAAACCACAACCATATATTCCCTAGAGACTTAGGGGGCTCAGTAGAGCCTTCCACTCACCCATCCACAACTGGTGTTGAAACTGCTTGTGACATGCATTGGTTGGCATTACTCTAGTGGGTAGCCACGTAGAGGACCCCAGGAGATGGAAGACACCTGACAGACACATTCCGGAAGCTCCAAGTTGATGTGCAGGTAAAGAACACTCACTGGAGCCACTCCACCTTTTTCTCCAAAGTCTCTTTTAAAAGTTAAGTCTGAGCATCGACTTGTTCTCTCTGTATTCATTGTATAATAATTACAGTGAGGAAAAAATGATCTAAGTACCAGGGACAGGGGAAGGACTGTGGGAAAAGGAGGTAGGTGCAAGTTAGTTTATCCTCTTTAATATCATTCTGAACTAGACCCTGGAGGACTGCCTTGGCACTGCAGACTTCCCCTGGGATGGGAGCTCTCCTAAATATTGTCATCAGGAAAGTCTGTGTTTACAGCATTGTGGGATGTTGTTAAGATTATACAACCCCAAAGCTGAAGTTGGCCTGCTTTCTAAATGTTGCTTTGATGTTCCTCTATATATAAAATACAGGAAATGGAGCAATAAAACTAATCTTTATTGCATCATTTGTGCAAAATATCTGGTGCAGACTTTTGCTTGGAAACCTGAAAAGAGCTCTGGGTTACAGGAGAGAAAAGAAGAACTGTTCTAAATATGAGAACATCAGTCACCTTGATAATATTTTGCCAGAACTTTTGGGCCTGGGTGACCACAGTGTAACTCCTACCCTAAATGTTCACTGGGATGTTTATTAAATTGAGCTTCTAATCACCCAAAAGATGTTTTTCTGAACCATTCCCATGGCCATCAGGGGTAGGTGTGAATCGTAGAAAGTAGGAAGGATTGAAATTCCCCAAATGTATTAGCTAAGACAGGTGTCTAATTTTGGGGAGAATTCTCGCAATTTTATTTTCTTTCTGTTAAAGCTTTCATTGAAATATAATTTACATAAAGAAAAATACACTTATTATAAATGTACAGCTTGATACGTATTTGGAAATAAAGCACACTCATGTAAACAGCACTTAGATAATAAAGAACATTTCAGCCCTCTAGAATCACCCTCCCCCACCCCCACCACACACACACACACACACACACACACACACACATGTGCTGTTCACTTCTAGTCACTACCTATCCCACCCATCTGGGTAACCACTATTCTAACTTCTGATACTAGAGATGAGTTTTGTCTGTTTCGGAACATTATATAGATATAATTGTACATTATATTTATTGTTTCTGGCTTTCCTTGCCCAATATTATGTTTATGAGGTTCATCTGTGGTGCATAGTTTATTCATTCTCATCACTTCTCATTTCTGTTGTGTGAACATATCACAATTATTTTTGTCATTCTATTGTTAATGGACATGGGTTTGTTTTTAGGTTTTAGCAATTATCAAGAAAGGTTCTATGAAAAATTTTATACATGGCTTTCGTTGAACATAGCCCACCAAATTGTTCAATGGTAATTCGTATATTCATTTTCATGAAGTCTCTGTTCAAGTCTTTTGCTCATTATCCTTTTTATTGGGTTATCTGTCTTTTTGAATTGATTAATAAGAGTTGTTATATATTCTGAACATGATTCCTTCATTAGACATATGTATTGCAAATAGCTTTTCCCATTGTGTGGGCTGGCAACTTTCTGTTGAAAATCAAGAGATTTCTAGTCCTCTTATACTTATAGGCTATGTGATCTTGTAGCTTTCACCTACTTTCTCTATCAAAGTTTTCTCATAAGTAAAGTGAGACTCTGATTTCTTAATTTTTAAAGTTTTTCTTGAGCCTTATTATATTATATGTATCCTTTTGCAAAGGTTGAGTGAGGTTCTAAGTGAAAATTTTTGGGTTCTCCTCTCCTGGCTCAAGGTGAAAGAGAGCAAAGGAGCTATACTAAATTATAGTGCAGAGAGGTGGCAGCATCTCAGGGGCCACTCCAGCCTGTGCTTCCTCCTCCTAATCTCTAGTTACTTAGGAAGTATTATACCTTTGAGAGTGTTTACAGATGCTCATTGACTTAGAATGCGGTTTTGTCCTAATTAACCCATTATAAGTTGAAAATATATTTAATACACCTAACCTACTGAACATCATAGCTTAGCCTAGCCTACCTTAAACAGCTGGGAAAAATCTGTTAGCTAATATTTAGGCAATATCATCTGCTGCTGCGGTCCAGCATCCGCGAGTGCATCACACTGCAGATCGCTAAGCCTGGGAAAAGACCGAAATTCAAAATTCGAAGTATGTTTCACTGAATGTATATTGTACCATCTTATAGTCACAAAATTGCCAAGTCAAAAAGTTGTAAGTTGACTCATCATAAGTGAGGGATGGTCTGTACTACGGAAGGAATTCTTATTAAAGAACATTTATTTCACATGCAGGATGGTAAGGGCCGTTTCCGAGTTCTGCTGCGCTTGAGTCCTACCATCTTACACATTCTACCTGTGGCCTTGGCCATTTCCTGCTGGGCTTGAAGAAGACTGCTGCCATTGTGTCACTAAAATAAGCATCTACAACAGTATTGACACTACAGATTATTTTTGAAAGGGCAAGGAAGAACCTGAGTGAAAAATAAAATTTTGAAGGGGTGGTGGTAGAACACATGTGGAATTTTGCTTCCTTGATTTTCTTGTCCAAACATTGACCTTCTGAGAGAAGAATGCATTGTTCCTATTTCTTCATGAAGAAGCCCAAGGGATCAGTGCATGTTGAAAAAATCATACAGAGGCTGGAGAAAAACAGGGCTGGGTTTCAATATTAATTTTTGATCAATATATGTTACTTTTCCATGCTATATTTTTCTTGTCTGTAAAATAGAGGTGATACTTTCAACCTTTCTGGATGGTTTTGGAGATTTTGGATTTATACTGTCCAATAGAGCAGCCACTAGCCACATATGATTATTGAGCAATAAAAACATGGCTTGTCCAAATTGAGATGTGCTGTAAATTTAACATATATATTGGATTTCAGAGACTTGGCACAATTGATTTCATATTGATTACATGTTGAAATAATATTGTTTGGATATGTTGGCTTAAATAAAATATTAAATTTAATCTCACCTGTATCTTTTTTACTTTTTTAGATATGGCTATTAGAAACACTTTAAATGATGTATGCAACTCATATTTCTACTGGATAGCATTCTTATAGGTAATAACTTATAATAGCCACTTCCATGGCTGTGAGTTGGTCACTGTCCTACCTAACATGGGAGGTTCTGCTTGTCCCATTTTGCTAGAGGGAGAAGAATGAGAGGGAAGGGCACAGCTCTTGCTTCAAGTCCCCAGCTCCCTCAAGCAGAATCCAAGTTACCCATGCCAGCCTCTCTGCAGGGACACTTGAGGGAATCAAGAAAGTCTATCCTCATTATCCCTTCTACTCCTTGTCCCGGGCCCCTCAGGGAAGGCTCCTATTCTGTTTCTGCTTTGGGTGCACTTAATCCCTCCAGCCCAGTTCCTCTCTTGTTCAAGTGGCAAAGACACTGCTCTACCTTTCTAGCAGCCCCAGGCTTACCTTGTTTCTGGGAGAGGAAAATCTGGTAAATAGGATACTCACTAGGCACTTAGGTCTTTAAATGCTTGTCCCTGTTTCATGTGTCTGAGGAAGAAATCTCTGCTGTCAAAACACCTGTGGGAGAAGAGGGGAAGGAGAAAAGCAGAAAAAAGATCTGATATATAATTTAAGAAATAACTGCTACATAGCAATCTTTTAGAGTGCTAATCATGTGTCAGGAGTAAGCTAATGCTGATTGAAAGCCAGGCAATGTGTCAAGGGATTTTGATACATTATCTCATGTATCCTTGCAACCACCCAATAATATGGTGACTGTTAATATTCCCATTTTACCGATGAGAGAATAAAGTTTGAAATGTCTAGGTATCCTCTTCTGATAAGATTCAAACTCTGATAGTCTGACTCTAGAGCCCACCGATTTAATAACCATACTTACTGCACTAAGTAAAGCATCCAGCAGAATGTCAGGTACACAGTAAGGATTTGATAAATGGTAGCCTTTAGTACAATCATGATCACTCTTCTTATTAGCATTGTCCAATAAGTAAGAAGCAAATCTGGCCTTAAGTCTGAGTTCTGTTTTAAGTCCCCTCTTGATATCCATATAGCCCTTCATGATGACTGGAGGTAGCGTCTAACTTCAACCACCTGACAGCTCCCTCTGGTCAGTAGTGGCTGCTGGGAGTACGGGTAAAGTCTGAGGACAGATCAAGGCTCAGAGAGGAGTGGCCTAGTTGATTGGGGTGTCTCTCATTCCAATGGGCATGGGAGAGAGGAGTAGTGGCAACATGACCACCTGTTTGTCATCTCTGCCTTTGACACTCACTGTACTCCCATTACAAACATGGATCCAATCACTGAGTTTGTCATTCCCACTACTGCTCCAGGCTCTGGCCTTTCTTACCTTCTTTAAAAGAAAGGTACTTTTCAGTTAATTTAAGCCATTGCCACAAAGACTGGGTCATGATTCCCCAGGGACACTGACATTATAGTAGCAAATTAACTCCAGAGATGGTCCTCTCTAATCTAATAACCTTCCCTAATAGCTGAATGTCATATACTCCCATAGGCCTGGGGAAAGGTGAGTAAGAAGGTGTTGGGAGAGAGGGAAATATTTGGAGGCAGCCAATCTTTTCTTGTATTCCCCAATCACACTGCATCCATCTGTGGATGGAGTCTACTTTAGTAATAAACAAGCTGGAAGTCCCCTAGCAAATCCCAAAATGAACAGATTTTAAATGATTATTTGTGGGGCTGCTCTTATATTTGGACTCAAAATAGAATCCATTTTGTCTTCATAACTAAGATGATTGGGAAAACAGATATTCTCCTACAGACAGGCCCAGATACCCTTTATTACATGGCATAAACACAAAGCACTGATATTTGTTTGAAATATGCCCCAAAGCCTCTGAAGGGGAAGAAAGTGTGTGAAAATGGCATGAATTAGAACAGGCTATAATACTCTGAATGTACTGTCTGTCCTCAGCCTTGCTGTTTTGCAAAAAGCACCTAAAATTTATGCCCTTAGATTTGTCAGTTTAAAATTGTGTGCTGTGTATCAGGCCAGTGCAGTAAAATATTGAAGGTGTCACCATGGATGGGAGATTGGGGGTGGGATTGTAATACATCAATATCAAAGACGTCATTCAGACTTTATAAATTCAGCAGAGATTTTTATCCTACCTCATTTGTGATTTTCAAACAGCTTTGAATAATATCTTCTTTTTTCTCCCCTTAAATACTTAGGAAGGACAACAGATTACATTGTTTTCATGTCACTTTTGGAGGCAGACTGTCGATGAACAAGCTATAAATAATGTAATATTCTTAATAAATAAGTGTGGACAAATCACTCTGCAAGGCAAGGTTAGAAAAAAGGTGCTAGGTGTTTGATGACTTGTGGCAAACTGAAAAGGAGGTGTGGGGATTGAAGTCCCTTTGTTTTCTCATGGAGCAGTATTAATACAACTGTCTTTATTCTGAAGCACTGTAGACTTAACAGTTTGGGTGACACAATCTACAATAATCTTGAAAGGAAAATGCAGCATTAAATATTGGAAAGCGAGAATACTTCTGGGCCTCATTCAAACAACAACTGATGCCATTCACTGACAGAACGTCTGGGTAGTGAAAAAGGAAGATCTCAAACAGAATATTGAAACCAAGAAATGGAAATTAAGGCGCGTGATTTTTTTTTTTTTTTCAGGAGATGACATCCCAGGCATTTTGCTTTTCTTTTCCACAAGCCAAAACCAAGATGTCTTTAGAATCTGCCTGGGGAAAATGGCCAGTCCTTATGTCCCTTAGCGATAAACTTGAAATGAGCTTGATTAAGTCATATGTGATTACATTTTCACTTTTAAATATGTCAAGGGGCCTTTGTGAGCTGCTTTATAGCCATTCTGGAGTATGAGTAAGCTGGTTCTGTTGGATAGTGGATAGAAGCTAACTGGGAAAACATTTCTTTCCTTCGAGGACTTTCATAAGCCTGTATAATTGTCATATATGTTGTTCAAAAAGGCATGCCTGATACAGCATTATGTTAAGAAGCAGATTTTATAATAGGTGCACTGTTTGCTGCATGCCTATTTAAAAACACATATTTGGAGATAAGTCCTGTGTCCCTATTAGAATCGAAGGCTGAATGCCAGCTAACGTCTTGGAAGATGGAAGAACATTTAAGCAACTCAACAACTGGGTTTCAGTTTAGCTATGTTATCCGAACCAGTTTACGTTTTCTCTTCTCTTTGGCATTGATTACATCATTATTGAAATGTGAGGCACATCTAAGGAGTCTTTATTTATGCCATGCCCTATGCTATGTGCCAGGAATGTCATCAGTGTTACCCTCAGAGGGCTGACAGTCTAGTGAGGGGATGTATGGTATTTTACTCAAGCCATTAGATTATGAACCTGGTCCCCAGGTGTGAAGGGCAAAGACCTTAATTCAATTAATCCTTCCTGAGTAGGCTGTGTGCAAGGCACTATAAAAACATGAATTTCAAGTATATAGTTATAAAATTCAAGGGCCACAAAGCCAGCATTCACAATATGTTCTGTTCTCAACAGAATATCAGCATCTTACTTAATAAGTGAGTATGTTGTTAACTCAGCTGACAAGAGCCGCCATCAACAGGAAGTTACTACTCATGATGGCAGTCAACATCGCTCTGAGCCAGCCAGAAGTCTGTGCAGTCTTAGCCTGCTAAGGGAAAGGAGGCCGTGCTGGAGCATAGGCTGCCCTGGCTCCAGGTGACAGAGGTTGACTTGAAGCATCTGGCTGGAGACTGAAGAAGAAGCAGAATGAAGAGGAAAACTTTATAGTTGGGGAAAATATCATATATGTGTTTGACTCTGGCTTCCTAGCCTGTTTACTTTTTTATGTCTCCATCTTCTAGAAAGAAGCATTTTTCTTCTTAATAGAATAAATAGAACAGACATGGAGAAGGAGCGTGTCTTTACAAGTCACACCAAAGAACAGTAGCTCCTTTTATTTTTATTTTATTTCTTAAAATATGTTTTTATTGATTTTTAGAGAGAGGGGAGGAGATAGAAACATTGATAATATTGATTGGCTGCCTCCTGCATGCCCCCTACTGGGGATGTGCCCTGACCAGGAATCAAACCAGCAACCTCTTGGTCCATGGGTTGACACTCAACCACTGAACCCACTGGCTGGGCCATAGCTCCTTTTAAAACCCATTTCATCTTGGAAAACATGTACTATTATGAAACTCTGCTACATTTCTCCACCAAAGTTTACCAAGATGATGGGCTGATGGAGATAAGGAGTTGATTATGAAAAGTCCGCAGATCTGCTTGTGCACTGGTGTCCTCACAACCACTGGCACCAACAGCACAACTTCTATGCTCTATAATGTGGGTGGATCCAAGATGTATTTTGACTTTTAAGATGGACATCTTTTTAAAATGAGGCATACTACTGGTGAAAGCATAACTTAATAAATTGGTTTTGACAGCTTTTTGGCATATCTATACTAAAAACAGGAAAAATATATATACCTATGACCCAGCAAATCTCCTCCTGAGTATATATATCCAATAGTAATCAATGTATATCTTTATTAAAATAAATGCAAAAGAATGACCATCAAGAGTAAATGAATAGAGGTTTTCAGAGATGGCAGTGGAGTGAATGGAAGCTACACAGACGATCTCTCAGGACCAAACAGGAATTACAACTAAAATAAAGACAAATCGTCGGGAAAAAGCAACAGAAAAGCAGCGAGAGAGGATCATACAACCAGGGACACTGAATGAGCCTGGTAGGATCTGCAGAGGCACGTGAGAGTGGCTGGCTGGGAGCCCACGGACAACAGTGGCCTGAGCTGTGAGCAGCAGCAGTGCCCGCCCTCAGGGTTAAGAGCCGAAGCTGCTCCACAGCGCAGAGGGCTGGGACAGAGCATTAAATAGCCACAGCCACTCACCTGGGGCTCTGGCAGAGGGAGGGCGGACTGGACTGGAACTCTGTGGGGACACCTGGGATTTGGAGGGCGCTCAGAGTTTGTGCTGAGCTGCGCCCACAAAGGACAGTGGTGGCCAGCCCGCTCCTTCCCGGTTACACAGAACTGCAGCCAAGTTTACTCCTTCCCTGAGCTGTGGCAGCCCCTCCCTCGGAGATTCCCAGGTGAGGCAAAGAGGTAAAGAAATGCAAATTGAGGCTCATTAACAACCAACATTGGCCCCACCCTCGGGAAATCCTCTTACACTATAAACACCTGAGGGAGTTTCTCATTCAACTGAGATCCTAAGGCTTTTCAAGTAACTGAGGCTAATAGCCTCCAGGCAAAAAGCTAGAGCATAACTGAATCTTTCCTGAGCTTGAAAATCTACCCAGGAAAGTGAAACTTGACAGTGGTGTTGAAGGAGGGCCCTCCACGCTCATCCAAACCCAGTAGAGGGATCCACAAATAGCAGAACACCAACACCCACAGGGAAAATTTGGCAGGCTCCAAAACCCACTGAGATAGCCAAAATGGTGAAACAAAGAAACAGATCCCAAATGAAAGAACAAGAGAACTCTACCGAAGATGAGATAAATGAAATGCAGTTAAGCAAATTATCAGAGGCAGAGTTCAGAGCCATGATCTTGAGGAAACAAAACAGCATGAGTAAGGATATCGACACCATGTAAACCAACCAAGTGGAAATAAAGAATGACATAGCAGAAATAAAGAACACATTGGAAGGACTGAACAGCAGAGTAGAGGAAGCAGAGGACCGGATCAGTGAATTAGAAGACAGAGTAGAAAACATCAATCAATCAGAAACCAAAAAGGAAAAAACAATTTAAAAAGAGGAAGATAGCTTAAGAGAACTATGAGACAACTGGAAACGTAATAACATTCGCATCATAAGAGTCCCCGAAGAAGAAAAAAATGAGAAAGGGTTAGAGAATATATTTGAAGAAATAGTGACAGAAAACTTTCCTAACCTGGTGAAGGAAGAAGGAATTCAAGTTCAAGAAGCACAGAGAGCCCCAAGTAAGAAGAACCCAAACAGGCCCACACCAAGACACATAATAATTAAAATGCCAAAAATTAAAGACAAAGAGAGAATCCTAAAGGCAGCAAGAAATAAGCAACAGGTTACCTACAAAGGAACCTCCATAAGGCTATCATCTACCTTCTCAACAGAAACACTACAGGCCAGAAGGGAATGGCATGAAGTAATTAAGGTCATGAAAAACAAGGATCTGAACCCAAGACTACTCTACCCAGCAAGGTTATCATTCAAAATAGAAGGTCAAATAAAGAGCTTCCCAGACAAAAAAAAGGCTAAGGGAATATATTAGCACCAAACCAGCACTGCAAGAAATGTTAAAAGGACTGCTGTAATTAGTAGAAGAAATAGGAAGAAAAATATAACCACACTGAACAAAAATGGCAATAAATAAGTACATATCAATAATCACCTTAAATGTAAATGGATTGAATGCTCCAATAAAAAGACACAGAGTAGCTGAGTGGATAAGAAAGCATGATTCACATATATGTTATTTACAAGAGACCCACCTCACAACAAAAGACTCACATAGGTTGAAAGTAAAGGGATGGAAAAAAATCTTCCAAGCAAACAGAAAGGAAAAAAAAAGCTGGGGTAGCAATACTCATATGTGATAAATTAGATTTCAAATTGAAGACCATAACTAGAGACAAAGAAGGTCACTACATAATATTGAAAGGGTCTATCCAACAGAAAGATATAACCTTGGTAAACATATATGCACCCAATATAGGAGCACCAAAATACATTAAAAATCTTCTGGAGGACTTCAAAGGAGAAATCGACAGCAATACAATCATAGCAGGAGACTTCAACACCCCACTGACTTCACTGGATAGATCATCTAGACAAAAAATTAACAAGGAAACAAAAATTCTAAATGAAGCACTAGATCAGATGGATTTAATAGATATATACAGAGAATTACACCCCACAACTACAGAATTCACATTCTTATCAAATGCACATGGGACATTCTCAAAGATAGACCACATGATAGGACACAAACGAAGTCTCTACAAGTTCAAGAAGATTGAAATCATATCAAGCATCTTCTCAGATCACAATGGCATGAAACTAGAAATCAAATGCAACAAGAACATGCAAAGACATTTGAAGACATGGAGGCTAAATAGCATGTAATTGAACAATGAATAGGTTATCATGGAGATCAAGGAAGAAATTAAAAACTTCCTGGAAACTAATGAAAATGAACACACAACAACACAAAATCTATGGGATGCAGCGAAAGCAGTTCTGAGAGGGAAGTTCATAGCACTACAGGCCCACCTCAAGAAAGAAGAAAAATTTCTAATTGACTACCTAACCTCACAACTTAAAGAACTAGAAAGCAAACAAAAAGAAAACCCTAGAGCAAGTAGAAGGAAGGAAATAGTAAAGATCAGAGCAGAAATAAACGACATGGAAACCAAAAAAAACAATTCAAAGGATCAATGAAACAAAGAGCTGGTTTTTTGAAAAGATAAACAAGACTGATAGACCCTTAGCTAGACTCACCAAGAAACAAAGAGAGAAAACCCAAATACACAAAAGCAGAAATGAAAGAGGAGAAGTAACAACTGACACCACAGAAATTCAAAGGATCGTTACCAAATACTATAAACATTTATATGGCAACAAATTCGACAATCTAAGTGAAATGGACACATTCCTAGAAACACATAGTCTCCCAAAACTGGACCGGGAAGAGATAGAAAACTTGAACAGGCCAATAACAGCTAAGGAAATTGAAGATGTAATTAAGACCCTCCCAGCAAACAAAAGCCCAGGCCCTGACGGATGGCTTCACGGGGGAGTTTTACCGAATATTCAAAGAACTAACACCCACTCTCCTCAAACTATTCCAAAAAATTCAAGAAGAAGGAAGACTTCCTAACTCGTTTTATGAGGCCAGCTTAATCCTAATTCCAAAACCAGAAAAAGACACTACAAAGAAAGAAAACTACAGGCCAATATTTCTGATGAACATAGATGCCAAAATCCTTAACAAAATACTAGCAAATCGGATCCAGCAATACATCAAAAAAATTATTCACCATGACCAAGTGGGATTCATCCCAGGAATGCAAGGCTGGTACAATATTCACAAATCAATAAATGTGATACATCACATAAACAAAATGAAAGACAAAAACCACATGATCATATCAATAGATGCTGAAAAAGCATTTGACAAAATCCAGCACCCATTTCTGATAAAAACAGTCAGCAATTTGGGAATAGAGGGATCATATCTCAACATTATAAAGGCCATATATGAAAGACCTACAGCCAACATCATACTCAATGGACAAAAACTAAAAGCATTTCCCTTAAGAACAGGAACAAGACAAGGATGCCCACTTTCACCACTCTTATTTAACATAGTACTGGAAGTCTTAGCCACAGCAATCAGACATGAAGAAAAAATAAAAGGGATCCAAATTGGAAAAGAGGAAGTGAAACTATCATTATTCGCAGATGACATGATATTATACATAGAAAACCCTAAAGACTCCTTCAAAAATCTACTAGACTTAATAAATGAATTTGGCAAAGTAGCAGGATACAAAATTAACGTCAAGAAATTGACGGCATTCTTATACACCAATGATGAACTCACAGGAAGAGATACTAAAAATACAATCCCATTTACCATTGCAGCAAAAAATTAAGATACCTAGGAATAACTTAACCAAAGAAGTAAAGGACCTATTTGCAGAAAACTACAGGACATTGAAAAAAGAAATAGGGGTAGATATAAAAATGTGGAAACACATACCTTTTTCATGGATTGGAAGAATTAACATTAAAATGTCCATACTACCTAAAGCAATCTATAGATTTAATGCAATCCCATCAAAATACCAATGACATATTTCATAGAACTAGAACAAATGCTTCAGAAGTTCATATGGAACCAAAAAACCCCGAATAGCTACAGCAATCTTGAAAAAGAAGGACAAAGTAGGCGGGATCACAATACCAGACATCAGGATATACTACAAAGCTACTGTAATCAAAACAGCCTGGTCATGAATCTGAACAAGGATCTGAACCCACAAGAACAGGCACATAGATCAATGGAATAGAACAGAGAACCCAGAAATTGACCCAAAACATTATGCTCAATTTATATTCGACAAAGGTGGCAAGAGCATACAATGGAGTAAAGACAGCCTCTTTAATAAATGGTGTTGGGAAAATTGGACAGCTACATGCAAAAAAATGAAACTAGACCATCATTTTACACCATACACAAGAATAAACTCAAAATGGATAAAAGACTTAAATGTGACTCATGAATCCATAAAAATCCTAGAAGAAAATGTAGGCAACAAAATTTCAGACATCATACGCAGCAGAATCTTCACTGATATATCACCTAATGCAAGAGAAACAAAGGAAAAAATGAACACATGGGACTACATCAAACTCAAAATCTTCTGCAGCAAAAGAAACAACCATCAAAGTGGAAAGGCAACCCACTGTATGGGAGAGCATAATTGCCAATGATATATCAGATAAGGGATTAATTTCCAAAATATATAGAGTGCTCATGCAACTCAACAAAAGGAAGACAAAGAACCCAATTAAAAAATGGACAGAGGAACTAAATAGACACCTCTCCAAACAGGACATACAAATGGCCAAGAGACATATGAAGAAATGCTCAACATCACTAATCATCAGAGAGATGCAAATTAAAACAACAATGAGATATCACCTCACACCTGTAAGAGTAGCCGCCATCAACAAAGCATCAAACAACAAGTGTTGGTGAGGGTGTGGAGAAAAGGGACTCTAGTACACTGCTGGTGGGAATGTAGAGTGGTGCAGCCACTATGGAAAACACTATGGTGTTACCTCAAAAAATTAAAAATTGAATTACCATTTGACTCAGTGATCCCACTTCTAGGAATATACCCTAAGAAGCCTGAAACACCAGTCAGAAAGAATATATGTACCCCCATGTTCATAGCTGCACTGTTTACAATAGCTAAGATCTGTAAACAGCCTAAGTGTCCATCAGTGGACGAATGAATAAAAAAGCTGTGGTACATATACCCAATGGAGTACTATGCAGCTGTCAGAAAGAAAGATCTCTTATCCTTTGTGACAACATGGGAGGACCTGGAAACTATTATCCTAAGTGAAACAAGCCAAGCAGAGAAAGACAAATATCATATGATCTCACTTATTTCTGGAATATAATAAACATAACAGTCTGAGGAACAAACAGGGTAGTCCCAGAGATGTGGAAGTAGGGTACAGACTGACAATTGCCAGAAGAGGGGGTGGGGAAGGGGAGCGATGAACCACAGAACTTGTACGCATGTACTCATAACCAATGGACATGGACAACAAAACTGGGATGGGGTAGGGAGGGAGGGGGAGGAGGTTGGCAATGGGGGAAAAAGGAGAAACATCTGTAACAAAAATAAATTTAAAAAAAAAAGAGTAAATGAATAAATAGTAGTTATTCCCGCAATATTATATTCTATTCTAACAAAAATGAAAAAACTGTAACTACATGCAATTACATTAATGAATCTCAAAAACAACTTGTTAAGTAAAGAAAATCAAACACAAATGAGTACACATTATATATAAACTTCAAAAAAACTGTTGTTAGATGTCGGAGTAATGGTTACCTTTGGGGAGGTAGTAACCGGAAGGGAACACAAGAGGCTTCTGAAGGATGGCAATGGTCTTGAAATAAGTGCTGCTTACATGTATGTTCACTTCATGAAAATTCATTGAGTTCTACACTTATGATTTGTGCTCTTTTCTGTATGTATGCTATAGTTCAAAAACTATCATTAAAAAGTGGTAATTAATTCATAGGCCACTGGAAATTCTTATAAATCAAGAGCAGTGAGTATAAATAATTTATGTCTTTTTAAATTAACCAATCAACTGTTTATTGAGTACCAATAGTTGCCAGACACTGTTAAGCTTTAGAGAAAAAAAGAAAAAAATACAACACGTGCGTCCTTCCCCAGGAGAGTATAAAAACTAATTGGGGAGGGAGACAAGCCAAATGAAATTACTAGAAAATTTCGTAGGTTGATATAAAGTTGAAGCACCAACTAGTATGTTTGGAAAAAAAAATTAAATTAGAGTTCAGATAGGCAGAAATAGGCCTTGGCTCTTTGCAGCTGGTGATTAACACCTGCTGCCACTGCCATCCTGGCTTCATTGGCACTTCTTGAGAAGCCTTCAGACTCATCTCCGTCCTATACTCCCAAAATGATGCTGGGTAGCCTGCATCGTGATGAGCTTGTTAATCACCGGCTATATCATTTATTGCACATCTTGCCCTGTAGCCGGCCCAGTTCTATTAATACCCGTTTCCCTATGCCTAGCTCAGACTCAGAAAATTTGCTTGAATAAAAACAAGGAGGAAAAAAGATTTTAATATGAGCTGACATTCTGAGTAAAGTCTTTACAACAGGGCCTCATCTAGGCTAGATTTTGAATGATATATAGGAAATGAATCAATATGCAGCTTAGGGAAAATGAATATGAACCAAGCAACAGAAAATGTCTCAAATAGTTTCATTGTGTTTCATTTAATTAGCACAATAACCTTATGATACTAGCCATGTGATTCCTAGTCTATTTATCCCTCTTTAATATTCAGAGAAGCTAAGTAATTTTCTCCAGCTCACACAGATAATGAGTGACCAAAATTTGAAACTTTAAATGTTCAGTGCCTTTAAATGGCTTAACTTAGGAAAAAAGACAGCTTAGCATATACAGGTGTGTTCAGCTGGGTCAGTACAACTCCATTACTACTATTATATGCATTATTTGGGCCTGTAGAGATCTTTGGGGTAGAGAACTTTTTGTTTCATTAAGCAAACAGTAAGATGTTTTATTTTGATTTTAAGAAGACCAAATTATTTCTCTACAGGCTTAATCCATTTGACCATATAAATCCCAGCCAATTGTTAAGGTTTAAAATAGTCCTGTCATTACCTGAAGAGGAGAGATGGAATATAAAATAAATATAAACAATCTAAATACATTTCTCAAATAAAATCTAGGAGGACCGGCACTGAGGAGAGGGTAGGAGTGCAAGGCCAGAGTAAAAACTGATCCTGATTTTGGAGGTAACTAGGTTCTCTGGATCCTGCACTACTAAGTGTGCTCTCTGCTCCCTCCTCACCCCCACCTGTGTGCTGCATGTATGTTTTCAAGTGCCTGAGTATTTATGCACACAGATGGTTAGCTAATGACCAGCAGCTCTCCAGTGTCCTGCAGATCAACATATCCATATCAAAGGCTTCCATTTCAGTAAACACCATAGAATGGTGAAGCTAGGGGGGAAATACATAAAACAAAACAAACAAAAAAAGCCTTAGAATGTAATTCATTTAGCCCCATTTCTACAGATAACAAATTTGAAGCCTAAAGATGTTGTATCAATTAGCTTTTGTTGCCTAACAAATCACTCCAAAATATAGTAGCTTAAAATATTAAGTACTTTTTAAAATTATCTTTTGTCTATAAGTCAGCTGGGAGATTCTTCTGCTCTTATCAGAACTGGGTTCTGAGTTGATTGATGCATGTTCGGTCAACTGGTGGGTCATCAGGGTTGTGTTGTTCTAGAATGGCCTCATTCTCATGATTGGCTGTTAGCTGGGGTAGTCTTCCAGCAGGCCATCCTGGACTTAATCACACAGTACTAGGGTCCAGGAGAGTGAGTGAAAGTGTGCAAGGCTTCTTAATGTCATCATTTCTGCATTCTGTTGACAAACCCATGTCACAAAGCCAGGCCAGATTTAAGGGGAGATGGAGTAGACATCACCTCTAGATGAAAGGAGCAGAAAGGCCACATTGCCCAGAGTGTGAATACAGAGAGAGGTGGGACTTAGGGACAATTTTTTAATCAATCTGTCTCAGTATTAAAGTGGAGGGACTGTTCAAATGTCACTTGGGTCATTAGAGGCAAAGACCAGTCCAGTGCCATCTTCCACGCTGCAGCCATGGTCCTCTGCCACACTGTTTTGTGTGGATTGTGACTGAGGTCTCCTTCTGGGAATGCTAGCTTGCTGGTCCAGTGTTGACTGAGTGTGAAGAGAAGACTGCCAAGGGGTGCTTGTTCCTCCTTCATTATCAGGTTTGCTTGTTGCAGTAAAAAACAACAACAACTGTTGTTGTTTTTAAGCAGGATGAAAAACCTTAATAAGGATGATTAATAATCACATCTTTAGGCTGAAAATAAAGAAGAAAAAAAAGGTTTGTTGCCAGAACTCAGAGGGGTCTGATTAATTACAAGACAGGCCTTCTAGAAATCTAGCTGCAAGGTGGCTGAAGTAAATCCTCATCTAAGGAGAGAGGGAACTGGTGGGTGTCCCTGACTCAGTGACATTGAATTCAGGGGTGTGCATAGTGTCTGATTCTCCAATTTATCTTCTGGCCCAGGCTCCACTGAAAGATATTCTATGAGAAGAAGGAGTGATTTAAACAAAACTTATATTTCTTCAAAACTAGACAGAAGCAGGGCTCATTGCTTTAGAATTCTACAAGAGGAAGTGTAAGCCCCTGGTATACAGTGGGATGTGGCAGCAGCTAGCAGATGGACCCATGCCTGATGAAGGAGGTAGCATTCTTCACATGTCTGGGAAAGAGTCTGAGGATGTTCTCTCTAAACAGCTGGAGGCCATAGCTGATAACATGATATTCTTTCTCTTGGTATTCTTTCTCACTTGGTCAGGACAAGGGACACAATTTCTGTTAGGCACCTAAACCCAATGAGGGTCTCTCATTATCTGCCCACCCCTCACTACTCTGGATATCATCACAGCCTGGGGGAGAGTTCCTGAACAGTGTAGTGCTCACTACATCAAACTTCCAGTCTCCCTGCCAGATGGCTTTCTGTGCCTGAATAAAGTTGCTTGGCCCCAAGAGGCAGGCCACAACTGTGGGAAGTTGACAGGAATACCTCTTTTCTAAAAAGAATGAGGAACTAATGGATAAATGCTTGAACCTCCTCAGGGACAGTTCTAAAGTGGGCCCCACAGTCTCAGGGAGTCTCTAGCAAGATTGAATGCCCTCTTCCAAAATGGTAACCTGCTTACTATTCACCCTCTACTGGACTCCTCTTTTTCTCTGTCTCCCTACAGGACTCTGGGTGTGCTTCCTTGGATCACCTCCATATTAAACCTTCTACAGCCAAATCATTTCTTGCAAAAGAGGACAACAGCCTGTTGCAGATCACCATTGATCACCCAGCTGCCAAGCTCAAAAGCTACACATTGGTTCTCATTCCACATGACTGTCTGAGGTATTTGGAATGGTGAACCTCTTCTTTTCTCCTGAAGAACTATATTCCCTGAGCCACTGGGACATGGCCCAGTTCTCCTGGCAAGTTTTGATTGTCCCCTCTCTTTATAGTCATCTCTTTGTCACTCACACCCTTAATGCAAGCATTGCCCCAAAAGGGTGTTCTTGTTTGATTTTCTTCTATTTTCACTTTCTTCCTTGCTGATATTACTCTTTCATTAAATTTTATTGTCAAGTCCATGTAGATGTATCCCAAAGCTGTCATCAACCTTAAGTGTGAGGAGTCTGAGGTCTCCTCAAACCCACAGTCCCAAATGTTCAGCTCAGTGCTTTTCGGTAATACCTGCAATGATGGAAGTGTCCAGATCTAACACAGTAGACATTAGCTATATACAGCTATTGAGTACTTGAAATGTAACAAATGAAACTGAGATTTTAGATTTTTAATTTTATTTAACTTTAGTTGATTTATATTTAAATTAAATGTAAATAGTCACATGTGGCTACTGTAGATCATATCACATAGCACACAGCTCTTTACAGTTCTAGTTGTTTTGAGCCTGTGTGGTTATAGTTTCACCTCTATTGTCCTCAAATTTCTCATTGGTAAAATGAGAATAGATTTTTTTTTTTGCATTCTTCAAATAGAATCCCATATAAAGAGCCCAAATGTAAGCCAGATAAATATATAATAATGACCTAGAAAAAGTTAAAAAGAACAACAGAATGACAAAGAAGACTTGCCCTCACAGATAAAAAAATGTCTTCTAAGCCCATGGTTATTAAGTTCATACTGTATGTGAGCAGTCAAAATGACATAGATTGAAGAAACAGAGCCCAGAAACAGACTCATAAATATATAGGAATTTGACATATGAAAAAGGTAGTATGTCAAAGCAATAAGAAAAATATAAACAGTATTGGGACCACTGGGGCTATCTCTTTAAAAAAGAGTGAGAGCCTAATTTAAATTTATACATAGTAAATTCCAGATTGAACTACTAAATAAATAAATTAAATAAAAATAACTAAAATATATAAAAATTAAAAGATAAATATGAGGAAATGTTTTTATAGTTGTGAGTATGGGTGGGGGAAAGCTTCCTAAATATCAGCAAGTCAAGGTAACATTCCAAGGTAAAAAGTCAGCCAGATGGGAGTCCTAGGTTCCACCCACTATTCTCAGGCAGTGAACATCCTATATCAAGTCCTTACTCTCCTGAAGCTGACATTCTAGTGGGAGAGACAATCAATTACTTCCTTAGAAGTAGGAGACCAGGACTGTCCCAGTCTATACCTATTGCATGGGTGTGATTATTGATAATGTTTCTTTTCATTCCCAGAAGGGTCCCAGTTGGAGAATAAATTACATAGTTATTGTACTTAGGAGAGCATCAGGGAGTGGGGGGCCCAGAAAAGGGCTTTATGCTTACTACTGCAACTTTCATGTGAGCTGCTTTGTTTCATCTAGCTTTCCTTTGTACAATATCTTTCCATTTTACAAACAATAATATGTTTTTTTCATTTTCAAAATAATAATATATATACAAGTATATTTTCTTATATAAAATAAATTTAAAATGTACATGCATATGGAATAAACTACGAAAAACCCTATACAAACTTCAATAAGGCTAGCCCCCTTCTGAGATCCGAATTTTGATATTCATTTGTTATTCCCATTTTTGAAATATAATCTATTTTTAACATATTAATTTTCGTTTTGTTAAATTAATGAGGTCATAATATAATGTACTATAATATATTAGTATAAGACAATATCAAATCAACTTCTGAATATTTTAGTATCAGTAATTAAGGTTTATAACTTTCTTTTCAACAGCTACAGAGCTTTCTACAATAAGGATGATATGGTAAGCAGAACAACGGCCTCCAAAGATGAATATATTACTTTATATGGCCAAAAAAGACTTGGCAAGTGTGATTACAGGCATGGACCTTGGGACACTGAGATGATGAGTTTATCTTGGATTACTAAGTAGACACAGTCTAATCACACAAATCCTTAAACGTGGAAGAGGAAGGCACAAAATGGGTCAGAGAGAAATGACATGTGAAGGACTCACTCTGCCCATTACTGCCTTTAAAGATGGAGGAAGGGGCTTTTAGCCAAGGAATGCAGATGCTTCTAGGGGCTGGGGCAGCCCTCAGTTTACAGCCAGCAGGAAAATAAGTACTCAGTCCTATAATCACAAAGAGCTGGATTCTACGAAAAGAGTAGGAAGCCAATTCTTTCCTAGAACCTCCAAAAAGGAAAACGGCTTGCTGACATTTTGATTTACCCTAAGAGGCCATACTAGAATTCCGATCTGTAGAACTATAATGTGATAAATTTGTCTCTAAGTTTGTGGTAATCTGTAGCAGTAGAAAACTAATACATAGAGTAAGCCATAATATATCTCTTCTATTTATAGATAATTAAGTTATTTCCAATTTTCCCCTCTTACAATGCTGCAAATGAACCTTCTTCCACATATTGCAAGTAATTGGTTAGAATACATTTTTCCCAAATGGAATTTCTGTATCAAAGAATATTACTACTTTTAGGTTTTGCTAGAGACTACCAAATTTTGTCATGAGAGTCATTACCAACTTACAGCCCCACAAGCAGTGTGTTAGACTACCCTTTGACTCTCACCTTCCTCAGCACTGAACATTGTCATTCCTGTTAAATTTTTGCCAGTGTAATGGGTGAAGATGTTTTCTTATTGTTTGATCTTGTATATCTCTGATTACTAATGAGGTTTTTCATATTGTTACTGTCCCTGGTGCATCTTTTGTAAATTGCTTCTGTCGAGCTTATTGCCTTCTACTCTGTAAGTTAACTGTTTTTGATTTTTAGTTTCTGTGAAGCAAATCATCAGTGAGTTCCTTCTGGTCATGAGGCTGAAACCTCAGGCTCACGGTTCAGCCCTGCTTCACACTCAACCCTGTGACCATTCAATCCCCATGCCCTGCTTCCCTCACCTCTGGGCATCACCTCTTTCCTGGCCCCTCTGTTTCCTTCCTGGTCAGACTCCCACTGCTTGTCAGTAAATGACTCTCCCTTACTCCTCTCCCACTGCCTAAGTCCCCTTCTTAAGTGGAAATTCAGATCTCACCGATCCTCTGCTCAGAAAATCTCCACAATGGCTGTTCATTGTAACCAGAGAAACAAGATTTTCCAGATTGGTCTTGAGGGCCTCCAGTGTGTGACCCTAGCTACACTCTCCCCTCCCCTTCTACTCGTTCCCTTTAATGTTCTACCATGAGGGCAGGTTCTTGTTCCCTGAACATCCACCCACTTTCTTAGTCCTCTGCTTTTGTTATTTCCTCAGTGGTGAATGCCCTCTATTTTTGTTTTAACCACTCAAAATCCTTCTTGTGTTTTTCAAGAAGTGTTTCAAAATTCCCCCTCATATAGAAAGTTGGTTTTCTTTATCCTACCAACATTTATTATTAAAACTTTCTAGAGGAATTGAAAGAATTATATAGTGAACCCCTTATATCTCACCTAGCTTCTACTATTAACACTTTACTGTATTTGCTTTATCATATATGTAACCATCCATCCATCTACCTATTTTTATACATTTCAAAGTGCATTATAAACTTTAGTACATTTCTTCCTAATTACTGCAGTAGCATATCATTAGCCAGAGTTAATATTTACTTATGGTTTCATTTTGAGGTAAAATTTGCATGCAATGAAATGTACACATCTAAAGTATATGATATGATGAGTTTGACAAATGCATACATTTGTGTAACCCAAACCCCTACCAAGATAGAAAACAGAAAGTGCGTGTATGCCCTTAACCACTCATGTCTGTACCCCATAGGATACCACCACATTTTTTCTTACCATATATTAGTTTTGCTTTTTCTACCACATCATATTAATAAAATTATATAACATATACAGTTATGACTTTGTCTTCTTTTACTGAGAAAAACCCTTTGTCAAATGGCCTTGTATAGGAGTAACATGCATCCATGCCTTCTTCCTACCGAATGGCTAACTCATTGAGGCTGGGGCTCTCTCATGCACATCTCTGAATGCACTGCAGTGTTGAGCACCCTGCCTTACCTGATAAAGGGATTCAGTATGCACTGCCTGAAGTGGGAGGCAGATTTCCTAAGAGAATTTGAAATATCAGAAGAAAATACTCTTCCTGCATTGTGCTATATTGGACTAAAATGAAAGGAAAAGTAAACAATTCTAAGTTCCTATATTTGGTGAGAAGTATGTAACAAATCTCTGCTTTTCATAGTTGCCTTTTCTCCTTTTGCAAAGGAGGAAGCTGGGTGGGTTCCTAAATGCATCCTTGGAGTGGCTGTGTTTTGTGGCAGAGGGCATCAATTCCTTAAATTCTTTAGACTCTCCAATAACAACATGAATAGAGAATGTTCATGGTCAGGATCAGTCTTAAATAAAAAATCTTGATTTAAGAACTGAGAACCCAAGGCTCTTCAAGTAACCATTGCTAATAGCCTCTAGGCAAAAAGCTAGAGGATAACTGAACCTTTTCTGGGCTTGCAAATCTACCCAAGAAAGTAAGACTCAACAGTGGTGTATAACGTGGGTCCTCCCACGCTCATCCAAACCCAGCACAGGGAGCAGCAAACAGCAGAACACCAACATCCACAGGGAAAATTTGGCAGGCTCCAAAAACCACTGAGATAGCCAAAATGGTGAAACAAAGAAACAGATGCCAAATGAAAGAACAAGAGACCACCACCGAAGATGAGATAAATGAAATGGAGTTAAGCAAGTTAACAGAACTAGAATTCAGAGCCATGATCTTCAGGAAGCTCAACAGCATGTGTAAGGACATCAGCACCATGAGCAAAGACATAGAAATATTGAAAATAAACCAATTGGAAATGAAAAATGACATAGCAGAAATGAAGAATACATTGGAAGGACTAAACAGCAGAGTAGAAGAAGCTGAGGACCAGATCAATGAATTAGAAGACAGGGTAGAAAAAATCAACCAATCAGAAAACTGAAAGGGAAAAACAATGAAAAAACAGGAAGACAGCTTAAGAGAACTGTGGGACAACTGGAA
Organism: Tadarida brasiliensis; assembly: GCA_030848825.1. Taxonomy (NCBI): domain Eukaryota; kingdom Metazoa; phylum Chordata; class Mammalia; order Chiroptera; family Molossidae; genus Tadarida; species Tadarida brasiliensis. The sequence continues at coordinate 34,281,034 of CM061261.1, read as the reverse complement.
ACGTAATAATATTCGCATCATAAGAGTCCCCGAAGAAGAAAAAAATGAGAAAGGGTTAGAGAATATATTTGAAGAAATAGTGACAGAAAATTTCCCTAATATGGTGAAGGAAGAAGGCATTCAAGTTCAAGAAGCACAGGGAGTCCCAAGTAAGAAGAACCCAAACAGGTCCACACCAACACATATAGTAATTAAAATGCCAAAAATTAAAGACAAAGAGAGAATCCTAAAGGCAGCAAGAGATAAGCAACAGGTTACCTACAAAGGAACCCCCATAAGGTTATCAGCTGACTTCTCAATAGAAACACTACAGGCCAGAAGGGAATGGCATGAAATAATCAAGGTCATGAAAAACAAGGATCTGAACCCAAGACTACTCTACCCACAAAGACTATCATTCAAAATAGAAGGTCAAATAAAGAGCATCCCAGACAAAAAAAAAGGCTAAGGGAATACATTAACACCAAACCAGAACTGCAAGAAATGTTAAAAGGACTGCTGTAATTAGTAGAAGAAATAGAAAGGAAAATAGAACCACACTAAACAAAAATGGCAATAAATAAGTACATATCAATAATCACCTGAAATGTAAATGGAATGAACACCCCGATCAAAAGACACAGAGTAGTGGATTGGATAAGAAAGCATGACCCATATATATGTTGTTTACAAGAGACCCACCTCACAGCAAAAGACTCACATAGGCTGAAAGTGAAGGGATGGAAAAAAATCTTCCAAGCAAACAGAAAGGGAAAAAAAAGCTGGGGTAGCAATACTCATATCTGATAAAATAGATTTCAAAATGAAGGCCATAACTAGAGACAAAGAAGGTCATTACATAATATTGAAAGGATCTATCCAACAGGAACATATAACCTTGGTAAACATATATGCACCCAATATAGGAGCACCAAAATACATTAAAAATCTTCTGGAGGACTTCAAAGGAGAAATAGACAGCAATACAATCATAGCAGGGGACTTCAACACCCTACTGACATCACTGGATAGATCCTCTAGACAAAAAATTAACAAAGAAACAGAGACTCTAAAAAAAGCACTAGACCAAATGGATTTAATAGATATTTATAGAGAATTACACCACACAACTACAGAATTCACATTCTTCTCAAGTGCACATGGGACATTCTCAAAGATAGACCACATGTTAGGGCAGAAACGAAGTCTCTACAAGTTCAAGAAGATTGAAATCATATCAAGCATCTTCTCAGATCACAATGGCATGAAACTAGAAATCAATTGCAACAAGAACATGCAAAGACATTTGAATACATGGAGGCTAAATAGCATGTTATTAAACAATGAATGGGTTACCGAGGAGATCATGGAAGAAATTAAAAACTTTCTGGAAACCTATGAAAATGAACACACAACAACACAAAATTTATGGGATGCAGTGAAAGTAGTTCTGAGAGGGAAGTTCATAGCACTACAGGCCCACCTCAAGAAAGAAGAAAAATTTCTAATAGACTATCTAACCTCACAACTTAAAGAACTAGAAAGCAAACAAAAAGAAAACCCCAGAGCAAGTAGAAGGAAGGAAATAATAAAGATCAGAGCAGAAATAAATGACATAGAGACCAGAAAAACAATTCAAAGGATCAATGAAACAAAGAGCTGGTTTTTTGAAAAGAGAAACAAGATTGATGGACCCTTATTTAGACTCACCAAGAAACAAAGAGAGAGAATGCAAATACACACAATCAGAAATGAAAGAGGAGAAGTAACAACGGACACCACAGAAATACAAAGGATCGTTACCAAATACTATGAACATTTATATGGCAACAAATTCGACAATCTAAGTGAAATAGACACATTTCTAGAAACACACTGTCTCCTAAAACTGGACCGGGAAGAGATAGAAAACTTGAACAGACCAATAACAACTAAGGAAATTGAAGATGTAATCAAGACCCTCCCAGCAAACAAAAGCCCAGGCCTGGACGACTTCACGGCGGAGTTTTACCAAACATTCAAAGAAGATCTAACACCCATTCTTTTCAAACTATTTCTAAAAATTCAAGAAGAAGGAAGACTTCCAAACTCATTTTAGGAGGCCAGCATAATTTTAATTCCAAAACCAGAAAAAGACACTACAAAGAAAGAAAACTACAGGCCAATATCCCTGATGAACATAGATGCCAAAATCCTAAACAAAGCACTAGCAAATCGGATCCAGTAATACATCAAAAAAATCATTCACCATGACCAAGTGGGATTCATCCCAGGGATGCAAGGCTGGTACAATATTCGCAAATCAATAAATGTGATACATCACATAAACAAAATGAAAGATAAAAACCACATGATCATATCAACCGACGCTGAAAAAGCATTCGACAAAATCCAGCACCCATTTCTGATAAAATGCTCAGCAATTTGGGAATAGCGGGATCATATCTTGATATAATAAAGGCCATATATGAAAGACCTACAGTCAACATCATACTCAATGGACAAAAACTAAAAACATTTCCCTTAAGAACAGGAACAAGACAGGGATGCCCACTTTCGCCACTCTTATTTAACATAGTACTGGAAGTCTTAGCCACAGCAATCAGACGTGAAGAAAAAAATAAAAGGAATTCAAATTGGAAAGGAGGAAGAGAAACTGTCATTATTCACAGATGACATGATATTATACATAGAAAATCCTAAAGACTCCATCAAAAATCTACTAGACTTAATAAATGAATTTGGCAAAGTTGCAGGATACAAAATTAATGTCAAGAAATCGACGGCTTTCTTATACTCCAATGATGAACTCACAGAAAGAGAAACTAAAAAAATCCCATTTACCATCACAGCAAAAAAAATTAAGATACCTAGGAATAAACTTAACCAAAGAAGTAAAAGATCTATTTACAGAAAACTACAGAACATTGAAAAAAAAAATAGAGGAAGATATAAAAAAGTGGTAGCACATACCTTGTTCATGGATTGGAAGAATTAACATCATTAAAATGTCCATATTACCCAAAGCAATCTATAGATTTAATGCAATCCCCATCAAAATACCAACGACATATTTCACAGAACTAGAACAAATACTTCAAAAGTTCATATGGAACTAAAAAAGACCCCGAATAGCCACAACAATCTTGAAAAAGAAGGACAAAGTAGGTGGGATCACAATACCGGATATCAGGTTATACTACAAAGCTACTATAATCAAAACACCCTGGTACTGGCACAAGAACAGGCATACAGATCTGTGGAACAGAACAGAGAATCCGGAAATTGACCCAAGACATTATGCTCAATTAATATTTGACAAAGGTGGCAAGAGCATACAATGGAGTAAAGACAGCCTCTTTAATAAATGGTGTTGGGAAAATTGGACAGCTACATGCAAAAAAATGAAACTAGACCATCAACTTACACCATACACAAGAATAAACTCAAAATGGGTAAAAAACTTCAATGTGACTCATGAATCCATAAAAATCCTAGAAGAAAATGTAGGCAACAAAATTTCGGACATCATACGTAGCAGAATCTTCACTGATACATCACCTAAGGCAACAGAAACAAAGGAAAAAATGAACACATGGGACTACATCAAACTCAAAAGCTTCTGCACAGCAAAAGAAACAACCATCAAAACGGAAAGGGAACCCACTGTATGGGAGAGCATAATTGCCAATGATACATCAGATAAGGGGTTAATCTCCAAAATATATAGAGTGCTCATATAACTCAACAAAAGGAAGACAAAGAACCCAATTAAAAAAATGGGCAGAGGAACTAAATAGACACCTCTCCAAACAGGACATACAAATGGCTAAGAGACATATGAAGAAATGCTCAGCATCACTAATCATCAGAGAGATGTAAATTAAAACAACAATGAGATATCTATCACCTCACACCTGTCAGAATGGCTGCCATCAACAAATCATGTAACAACAAGTGTTAGCAAGGGTGTGGAGAAAAGGGGACTCTAGTACACTGCTGGTGGGAATGCAGACTGGTGCAGCCACTGTGGAAAACACTATGGTGTTACCTCAAAAAATTAAAAATTGAATTTCCATTTGACCCAGTGATCCCACTTCTAGGAATATACCCTAAGAAACCTGAAACACCAATCAGAAAGAATACATGTACTCCCATGTTCATAGCAGCGTTATTTACAATAGCTAAGATCTGGAAACAGCCCAAGTGTCCATCAGTGGATGAATGGATAAAAAAGCTGTGGCACATATACATAATGGAGTACTATGCAGCTGTAAGAAAGAAAGATCTCTTATCCTTTGAGACGACATGGAGGGACCTCAAGAGTAGTATCCTAAGCGAAACAAGCCAAGCAGAGAAAGACAAATATCACATGATCTCACTCATTTTTGGAATATAATAAACATAACAGTCTGGGGAACAGAGTAGACCCAGAGATGTGAAAGTAGGGTAAAGACTGACAACTCTCAGAAGAGGAGGTGGGGGGAGGGAAGAGATAAACCACAAAACTTATACGCATGTATGCATAACTGATGGACAGGACAACAAAGCTGGGGAAGGGGTGGAGGGTCAGGGAGGAGGGTGTCAATGGGGAAAAAAGCAGAAACATCTGAAAAAAAAATCTTGATTTAAGACAATGAGTATGTGTGTAAAAAAGAAGTATTAAAGCCTCAATCATTAAAATGATCAGATCTACATTTCTTACAATTCCTGTGGAAAATCTTCAGAAGAATTAATTCTATGTTAGACTTATGTGGGAGGATTGGCTTTGTGCATTACAATGTGCTGGGAGGTTTGAAGTATATAAAAACACAGTAAATGCTTCTCACCTTATCTCTAGGAGCTTAGGTCTCACAGGGCAAAAGGCCACTGAAGAACACATGGTGCCACTGTGGGGTCAACCTGGGGATCTACAAAAAGGTGCTAGTTCAGATTATATTAATTCTTAGTGTATTTTATGTCTACTTGACATTACTGAGGAAAAAGTTAACTTCTTTTTTTCTCTCTAAAGATTTATATATTTATTGGCCATAAAGTTACTTCTGCAGTAGCTGTCTTTATTTCCCTTGTAGAATTTAGTGGCTAGTAATAAACATTAGCCTCATCATTTGATAATCATAAAGCACATTTGGAGTTAGCAAACCAAGCATGATCAATTTTCCTGTCTGATGCTGGTGCTTAAAAGCTCTGTACTTCGGTTCAAAAAAGTTACGTTGACTATTTTTACAACAACTGACCTTTCTGATTTCCTTTTCACTTTGCTCCATGCCCTCTAGCAAGTAGTTATTTTCTTTTTGTAGCAGTCTGCACTTAAAGAGAGAGCAACTGTCATAAAGGAGGCCTACACTAGAGGTACTGTTGTGACACATCTCGGAAGATGCTCCAGAATTTGCTTCCTTTGGAAGTATAGAAAACCATCCACTGTATTCCAAGAAAATTATTCACAGGGGCCTTCACAGAGGGATTTCACACAAAAGCTTTTTTTTTTCTCTCTCTCTCTGTGCTACTGGTGCTGTTTTTTGGAATCTTCATGTTTGTGCATTTATATTCAATAAGAGGCAAAGTGATATGCCACCCGGATTAATTTCTCCATACAGAAAGCAATAGAGATTTCTATGACACTGCCTGTGGTGGGCAGTTAGGAATCCCTAACTCAACTTGTACTTTTCCCCATTGGGTAAATGATTCCTCAGAATAGTTAATAGGGCATTGAAATCTGCACATACAGAAATGCTAATGCCTTTGCCAAATACCTACAATTATCAGCTCTATCTTTAGCTGTTAGAATCTGACATAAATCCCCCAGATGTATTCAAGTCAGCCATGGTAGTCGGCAGAAAGGATTGTTAGGCTGACCTTGAGCAAAGCCTTTACCTGACAGTAATTCAATAGAAAGACGGGTGCTCCGACATTGCATTTTTACAAAGAAGAGAATGAAAGGCTGTTTAAGTTAGGCATTTACTGTAATATAGCATCAACAAGGGATTCAGGCTCCTGTGTATGTCTTATGTCCCAATGATATCCCAGAGAGAGAGAGACATTATGCCAAGATCAGAGAGAGGGACATCTAACTGCCCATTACTGCTCAGTTCACCATGGGGACTTAAAGTGCCTAATGACTTTATGTTCCCCCAACAGAGTTTTATTGCCACAAATTGTGATATTTTGTTACAATATGGGCAGAAGATCATATCACTAAAGTTCTCACAGATTCTGGAGGTAGAACTATGTTGAATAAAATCAATGGAGGTTCCCCAATGAGGATTAACTGGTAGAATTGACATCCCCTGAATAAAACATAAAGGAAAAGGGTATCATTTATAAAATTGTTAAAGACCTATTTTTCTCTCAAATACCAGTTAAAAATTGTCAAGGCAAAATATCATAATAATGTTAAAATAATAAGATTTTGAAAATGTTGGGATACATATAATTAACATTAATTCACTATTTCTTTTTGCTTCTGAATGTGACTACTAGAAAAGTTAAATGCAGCCCATTTTGCATTTCTAATGAACAACACTTTCAATGGCTTCTTAGCATCCTATTCAGATTGAAGTAACAAATCTTTACCAGCTTACAAGGCCCTACATGACCTGACCTTGATGGTCCCTTCAACCACCTGTCCTAGCGTCTTTCTCTGGTACAATCTACTCAGCCACACTGGCCTGCTGGCTGTTTCCTGAGCACATAAAGCTTTTCCCTCCCACAGGGCCCTTGTAAACCCCATTTTCTATCTGGAATGCACTTTTCTGAATTTTCCCATTTGTTGTTCGCTTACTTCATTTAAATGAAGGATTGCCACTGCTCTGAGAAGACTTTCATCTTCACTCTACCTAAAATAAACTCTTATCTTCTTGATTCTCAATATCTTCTTATCTTGCTTTGTTTTTCTTTATTATATTTATTGCCATTGGACATTTTATCATATGTTTATTTTATAGTATTTGTTTCCTTTATTGTATTGTGTCATGTTTTTCTGTTTACTTTCACCATCTTCTTCTCAAAGGTAAGTGCCATCCGAGAAGGGACAGTTGTGTGCTGTGTCCAGCTTCCACTGAGTTGCAAGAGCCAACTCTTAAATATCCAGGAATTTTGAGAGCTGGTTTTATAAAATGGCCATTATTAAAATTAAATAATATAAATTTATAATTAAGTAAATTATATTGAAAAAAGATAAACACTCAATCTTCATCAACTTTTAATTGCTTTTTTACAGTTTACTCATCTCTATGCTATGAGGGTTACTTATATCTATCATATCTATAGAGTGAAAAAATACTACATAATGATGTATTACTGCCCATTTTTAGCACCTTATATTGGTAGCTGGAAATTAGCCATAGTGGATGTATTTACACCATGGAAATTAGCAAATGATACATAGAAACAAAGGCTATCTTTGGGGGTTGTTGAAGGAAGTCTTTGTACACTAGCAACACATCATTGAGTAGAAATGTCTATTTTCACTGCTGTTCTCTCAGTGTCTGCAGAAATAAGATCTAATACACGTCTTGCTGAAAAAATATTTTTAATGGATAGGATTTCATATAAAGAGTAAAACGCTGAGGGAATGAAGTCATTTCAGAAGATATGAAAGAGGAATATACTAACAAGATTTAGAAGATTTAAAAACCAGAGAAGAGTAGAATGTGTGTGTGTGTGTGCGCGCACACGCACACACACACACATACACACAAACATGCACATTTTTGGTCGAAGCAACCACATGAGGAAAAGAATAAAAAATGAGACTTTTAGATGAATTTAGGGGCTGTGAATTTGTAGTTCAGAAAGGTAGAGAGGGATGAGGTTGATTTCTGTAGGCTGATGTTGGGATTTTAGCAAAGCTTTGGGTTTCTGAGGAGATAATGCACCTGGACCCACACCTGTCATATTGGTACTGTATCTCCTGAATTAGCCCAGAGGTGGCCTGGCTGCCTCTTCTCTTCCTCATCTTCTGAGAGCCCTTGAGTATCCATGTGCCTCCTGAAGGTCATTATGTCCCACACTAATGCCCCATAGGTGAGCACTCAGACCCAGAGCTTTGCAGTTCCTTGAAGACTGCTTCTTTTTAGCTCACTGGTACATACTCTGCCCACTTACCAATTCATACAGAAGATTCAGATGCTCTGAGATATTGTTCTTCCAGACTTGAAGGATGGAAGCCCAGGCGACTGTGTGTTATATTTTAAAGCCCACGCCCCCTCTGCATCAGCTTGCAAACACTTCAGTTCTAGGGATAAGAGTATAAAAAAAACAACTCCAGCCTTTCTTTTCTAGGTATTGGTTCCTCGAATCACATAGGCCCCATAGCCAGTCCAGATCTATTCAGTGCCCCAGTACAGAGAGAAAAGCAGCTAAGACTCGTTGGGGTAAAATATTCAGAAAAAACAACTAAAACTGGCTTAACAAAAAGAGAATGTCATGGAAAAGGGCTTGCTTCAGGCAGAGCTTGATCTGTGTCTCAAATGATACCACCAAGACCAGCTTTCACTCTTTGCCTGTCTCTCAACTTCTCTTAAATAGCAAAGCTCCCCATTGGCTTTATTTTTAGAAAATTGCTTCCCTCACTGACTTAAGCTGAATATGGCACTTTCACCTTACATTTTGCAGAGGCTTCAAGTCCCATGAAAAAGGGTGAGAAATTCTCTCCTAGAAATCTCAGGGGCGGAAAATGATAATAATAACTAATCCCTAAATTGGCTTTTAATTTGCTATTTACTATATAAGTACTTTGTATGAGGTAACTCCTTTAATTTTTACATATTCCATATGGTTATTCCTATTTTAGAAATAAAGAAACTGGGGTAGAGACAGGTTAGATAAGGTTCCAAGACTACATGTATAGTAAGTGGATGAGTGGGGATTTGAACCCTATCATCTGCTCCCAGTGTGTGGACAGTTTACTATACCCATCACCTTCCAGAACAGTATATTGCTCATTGGTTCTGAATGGGTCATGAGCACCAATCCCTGAGGCAATCTCTGTAGCTGTGGGTCACTCAGTCCTGAGTTGTGTGGGGCATCCTGAAGTGTGCTCTGTCCACCTGGCATGGACTAAAATTTGGGGACAAGTGAGTCTCAGCAAGGATAGTTCTTGAGTAGAGTGAAAACCAAAGTGTTGCCTAAGGAGGAATCTCAAGCCCCTGGCGCTCTTTTTTTCCTGGGTGACACTCACAGGGGCAGAATGGGCTCCTCCCCACACAGAGACACAGCAGGTTTCCTGAGCTCTGGGCGGTGGGGTTTGGGCCAGTGCCTTGGCAGAGTGATGGACCTAAAGAGGACCTCCGTGACCTTGAGGGTGGGGCATTCCATGGCCACGCTGAATGGGGGCTCTCTCCCAGTGTGGGAGCTCATTGTGTCTGCCTGCCAGCCCTCCCTACACTGCTTTCGTGTTCCAGTCACAGCACAGGCATTGGGGAACTCATTCAAAGAAGCCATTTGTGTCGGGCTTTTGAGTGATGCGTGGCAATAAACTAGAAGTGAAAATCGCCTCTCTGAGAAATGAGGGTGTCATGTTTTCACCAAATACCACTCCTGTAGTGGGAGTGGGGGCACAGGAAGGACCCCTCTGGCTGTCCAGACCTTTCCATCTTGTCAACTTAATGAATCTGAGCACCAAAGCCTGCTGGCAGTTGTCCGTGCTCTGAGTGAGACAGTGATGTAATCCTGATTAAAATAGTTAATACGGAATTAATGAGAGGTTATCTCCTTGTCTTCAATCATTTCCTGGTGAGAAGAAGATTTTCTAGCAGAACTCATTAGAGCTGTTCCTTTGCAGCTACTGAAATTACCCTGTTTTGAAATTACTCAGTTTTCAAGAAACAAACTCATTGCAAGTCATTATTTTTGAATGTTATAAGACTACAGTATGAAAAACTTATTTCACATTTTAAGCCTAAGATCTAGTCCAATCATAAGAGCTTGGACACTTATTCTGTTATCTAAATTCTACTCAGATTTAAATTTCAGTTTATTTTAGTATAGCATTTTTGCAGGGACATGAAGAGAGGCAGAGGCTATTTGGGTCTCCATCAAAGATAGATATGTGGTCTGTTGACTGAAATATGTTCTGCAGAGCATGACTATATATAAATACCTTTAAAATAGTATGGCAAATATGCCATTAGTAAAATGAAGATGTAAACTATATAGACTGTTAACTTAATTACAAATTAGAAATGACAAGAAAAATAGTACTTGTCCTACTGTACAAAGAACTCTCTCAATTGATAAAATTAAAACCAAGACAAATAATCCCAATAAATATGAATAGATCATTCAGAGAAGGACTGAAAAGAGTCAATAAATTTAAAAGACAATGCTCAACCACTTGCAGGAAATGCCCATTAAAAATGACTAAAATTTTTCAGTAATCAGATTTGCAATGCAATGTGGTGAGATCTTTATTTTTTCTGGGGATAGGTGAGAAGAAGGTGAGGGGACAGACTTACATTTCTGGTGGGTAAGTTGCTACCATGTTTGGGAAAACTATCAGAAATTTTGCTTAATATTTAAAAAAGTTAGGCCCTGACCTGCATGGCTTGGTTGGTTGGGCATCGTCCCATGCACCAAAGTGTTGCCAGTTTGATTCCCAGTCAGGGCACATGCCTGGGTTGTGGACTTAATCTAAGCTGGGGGGCATGCAGGAGGCAGCTGATCCATGTTTTGCTCTCACATAGATGTCTCTCTCTCTCTCTCTCTCTCTCTCTCTCTCTCTCTCTCTCTCTTCACACACACACACACACACACACACACACACACACACACACAATCCCAATATAGGGAATTTTGCCTACAGAAATAAAAGCCCAAGAAGATATTGATATATGTAGTAGAGTATGTATTGTAGCTTTGCAGAGAGAGAAAAAAGAAAAGTAAACTGAAAAATACATTAACAATGCAAGGGTTAAATAAATTATGGTACCTACATCTATTAAACATCATGCAACTTTTAAAGAAAATGTGTTAGAGATATTTATTTTTATATCTCCTAAATAAGTTTATCTTACTTTTCCCTTGTTTTTAGGTCATCTGTTCTTATCCTCAAAAGGAAAGCTTTATTGTAACTTTGTTTACATGTTTCTCCACATCAATAATAAGAGAACTGTACCCTGGATGGAAATTCACCTGTTAGATTCATATTCTGTGGGTCATAAAACTGCTGTCTGAGACATAGCTGAGGAAGCAAGAGAGATGAGACAGTGAAAACACAGTAGCACTGGCATGGAGAAGAACACAGTTCGAATGTGAATTACTCACTTAGCCTGGTTGTTCCATCATGAATTTTAAGGGGTGGCTCCTCCTGCTGGGGGAGGTGCCACTTTTCAAGACCCTGGATTATTCAACCACACAACCCAGGGTTGTTTTCCTGACACCAAAGTTAATGTGGCTGTCTGTCCCCTGGGGCCTGCTAGCTGAGGTCATGATTACCTTCTGCTTCATCTAAATCAATTAATTATTTTTCTAATAGCTTCATCCCAGCGCTTTTTGATGACTTTCAATATCTGAGCTAATCCAGTCATACTGTCATTCCTACAACAAGTGTTTATTAAACACTTGATACATATTCTTCACTATTTGGACATTGAGGATAGAGGAGTGTATGGAACAGACCAATGTTATGCTCTTATGAAGTTTATATTCTAATCAGGCAGTGGGTGGAGGACAGACAACAGAAAAATAAACAAATATATAGAAGGGGATGGTGAGTATATAAAGAAAAATAAAGCAAGTGGAGACATGGATCACACATACACATGTGTGTGCATGTGTTTAGGCATGGACATAGGTGTGCATGCATGGAACCCACACTATTTTAAAGAAGGTGATAAGATAAGGTGGCTAGGGAAGGCCTCTTGCAAAGATGACATTTCAGCAGGACCTTAGCTAAGGGAGGACTTACACTATTGGTACCTCCCAGAAAGAAGGGTTTCAGGTAGAGGGAACAGGAAGTGCAACTGTTCCAAGGCAGGAGCACATGTGTGCCTGGTCTCACTTGAGCAAAGGGAGTGCGGTCAGGAGCGGAAGGAGATACGGTGAAGGCAGCACGGGGCAGGTCACAGAGGTCCCTTTGGCTGTGATGAGAATTTTGAATATTAGTCTGCTTGAAGCCACCCCAGGTTGTTGAGCAGGAGGCTGATAAGAGCACAACCTTTTAACAAGAATCCCTCTAGCTGCTGTAAAGAGAACAGACAAGACGAAGCCCAGTGGAAGCAGGAAGCTTGTTAAAGGCTCTTTCAGAGGCTCAGGGGAGATTATGATGGATTAGACCAGATAGAAACTGTAGAGGCAGCTAGCAGTGGTCCCTTTAGAAACCTGAGGATGGAGCTCACCACATTTGTTGATGGCTCAGCCCTAAGAGATTAGAATCAAGGGTGACACCCCTGGATTTGCCTGAGCCCCTGGAAGACCTCCTTTTACGAACATTTCTACCATCCTGATCTATATCCTGAGGCCTCATTAGTGAGAAGGGGTGGGAAATTTTGCTCATTAGACTTTGGGTGAGCTCTAGAGAGTGCTTGCTACATAGCATCTGCATCTAGCTGCTAGATCACTAGACCTCTCTCCTCCAGCTTTTCTCTAAGTTAATCACAAAACATATTGCACATCACTCTAGAACTGGATGAAAGTTAACCTCATTCAAATAATTTATTTAGTGCTCAGAAGGACCCTGTGTGCTCATCTTGTCTTGAATCTTCTTGCTATCCTGATTTTGTAAATGAAACAGCTCAGGGATTAAGAGCTAACGTGGTTTCTCCCGTGTGGCACGCCTCTGATTTGAACCCAAACCCTCTGGTCTTCATGCCTCACTATGCAGTGTCCCACATGAACTCCAAGCCATTTCTCATTTCCTGTCTCATCCACACTTCCCAATGGCCTTGCCAGTGTGTGGAGCAGACATAGCAGCTATACAGTGTGAACAAGGGACATGAGTTCCCAAGTGTTTACTGAGATGCCCAGAGGCCACACAGCTCTGCTTGGGTGAGACCTGGTATTCTGATACTCAGCACAGCACAGCATAGTCTGGTGACCTGGGAGACTGCTGACAACAAAGAACCAACCACAACCTAGCATGTTCACTCAGAGCTCCTTTGCAAATAGGGCTTTCTGGAAAGCAAAATTCAAGGAAACTCTGTTTATTCTTGTGGAATCTGTTGGCTTAACACCTCTCAGAAGAGATTTTGGCAGTGTCCAACTTGGAGCTCAAAACTCTCCACTGAGCCCTGGCTGAATGGCACAGTTGGTGGAGCATTATCCCATGTACCAAAAGGTTGTGGATTCGGTTCGATTCCTGGTCAGGGCACATACCTAGGTTGTGGGTTCCATCCCCAGTCAGAGTGCCTACAGGGAGGCAACCAATGGATGTCTCTCTCTCTCTCTCTCTCTCTCTCTCTCTCTCTCTCTTCAAAATAAACATATCCTTGAGAGAAGAAAAACAAACAAACAAAAATTTCTCATGGAAAGGAAGGATCAGTACAGGAAGCAGAACCAAAGTTCAGGGAAGAAAAGGTCTTAAGTCTCCTCTGCACTAAAAATCAGAAACTGTTGCTCTAACTCAATCCAAACAGGATGATCAGAGAAGGCACATCATTGAGATAGCAAGGTCCCCTTCCTTTTCAAGGAATCACTGCTCCCTGTCAGCTTGAAACTCCAGGAAGGCACAGAGGCACAGGGAAGGCTTGGATGCCTTTCATTCCCGCCGTCTCCTTGGGCTGCCTCCAGCCTGCTGCAGATGAAGCTGGCTGACTCTGCTCTGAGATGCTCTGCAGCCCGTCTGCTTAATTTCCGGTGGACCCTCAGTGCCCAGGGAGAGCACGTGTTTCGCTTGTGATGTTGGTAATGAACTGCCGCTGGGAACAAATTAATGAGTGTGTCAGAAACTGCAGTGGAACTATATTACGATTCATAAACACCACGATGAAAATGCCAGTTGAGCTCTGGTATAAATACACACAAATTCTGAAGAAGCAAACTCCTTTTTCTTCTAATGAGAGAAGAATTTAAAATAACATCATTCTGCCCTGAGCACTATTGCTAAGGGAGAATTCCTTAGAGGATAGGTACTTTTTTCTAATTTTATATATAATGTACAGAGAAACAGGGGAATTTAATTTTACTTTTTATATTTGTGTGCATATGTACTATACTTTCAAATACATGTAGTATTTATATGATGTATGAGTATAAAACACAAAAATGTACATAGTGTCAACTTTCTAGGTGCTATATTATATTCATTTGTTAAATGAGATATTTTTCTCTTTCTTGACTTTTGTGTTTATGTGGCCTTTCATTAATATTCTTCTTTAATATTCTGAATTTGGAATTTGGATTCAGAAATTAAAATTTAATAAAAACTACCCACATGGGTCCACAAAGACCTATGACTTTAAAGCTCATGGCAGGAGGAGAAAAAGAAACTTCCATTTACTTCAAAGGTACAGCAGGTTGTGTTGGGAGCACCTATAGGCACTGAGTTTGTAGTCTCTGATGTGCATACGGATGCTCACGTGAATGGTGGGAGATGTTGCTGCCAGAGAAGTCCTAACACAAGGCTTCCACAGAGCTCTGACTTTCCATGAAAGCACCTGGGCTGCTGCAGAGAGAACTGGAAATGGGGAAGGAATCTCAGCAGTAAGAGTCCAGGCTCTCTCCTCCCACTTCAACCAGAGCCATCCCTTTTTTATCTGCTTTACATATCAGGGCTCCAGGTAAGTTTTATCTTGGGTAAGTTAAAGTGTGTTATAAATTAAAGCTGGAACACAATAAGTTAGTAGCAGATTGAGCATGGGTTTTAGAACCAATAGGATTTGACTCTATGTATTAACTCCAGTATCCTATTAGCTATTAGATTTGGGGTATAGGTAACCTCTTGATTTTTATGATGCAGTGATAGTAATACCTACTTGCTTGGTTGCCATGAGGATTAGACATAGTGAATAAAATGTCTTTCACTTAATTTACTGTCACAGAAGATTGGAGCAATTATAACAGATGGCAACTGGTCACAGATTTAAGTGGTTTGTGTTTCTCTTCTGATAGCTGCAGAACATGAAGTTTCCTTCCTCCAACTGCTCTAAGTCAATGCTAACAGACGATAGTTTCACCTTAATTTAGAGACTTTGTTTAGCCAATCATTATCTCAAATGTTAGCTAGAGTTTTAGAAGAGAGCAAAACTTGTGCCAAAGTATTGCTCATTTGCCATAAGTGACCAATTTGAACTTAGAACAATTGCGGGAAATGGTTCACTAAGACTTGAAGCACTAGTGTAAGAATTCTTTTTTACACCCCACTTTCAGTGATATATTCTTAAATTGTTCTTTAGTAGCTACTTACCGTCAAAACCTGTGACCTTTCATTCAAGAAAAGCATGCAAAGGAGGACATACAATCACTGAATCAAGATTAGATGTCAAACCCACTTTTCAGGAGTAAAAGCATGTCTGAGTTAGACCCTCTGAGTTAGACTCCAGTTCATTCCTTTTGTCTCAAACTTCAGAAGCTGGGTTTTCAGTAAGATCTGTTAGTCCTCTATTCCTCGGCCTGCATTCTTCCAGTTTTATTCTAGGTTTGACATGTTGCATCGCTTATTTTCCTATTTCTTAACAACAGAGACCCCTATTTGATGTGGTAATCTTGCATGTTAATGGAGATTCAGGTCAGTAGTTAATGAATTGCTCAGTAATCAATAAAGTGGAAAGATGACAAAAATTCATTTGTTTTGAAAAGGGTGTGCATCTTTACAGATAGATAAAGTGAGTTATGTATTAGAAATTTCAAGAAAAAATCCAACTGAATGACATTGGCAAAGGAAAAAAAAAGATTTGTCCTTTTTCTTCCTCTCTTTTGGGGATTCTGTAGTTGAACTATCTCAGATTTGTTTTATATAGTCAAAAAAGAAGAATAAGAAGAAGATGATGATGAGGTATTGTAAAGCCTTTTCAAACTTAGCAACCCAGGTAAAATTTTGATGGATGGATCCAGTTTCACGTAGACAAAAGATCTTGACTGTGCTATTCACAAAGCAAGAGTGAATGTTACAGGGGTCATCACAATTTAAGTCCTTGCATAACCAAGTATGTCCAGACTTGGGACATCTATTTTCTTCATTTATAGCAGAAAAATTGGCATTGTAGATCAAAATGGCTTCTATCCTTCATGAAAATTCATTTTTAAAGGGCAGTGAATCAAACCTCCTGAAAGGCCTGTCATGAATCACTCTGCAAAGAATTAGGAAAGCTTTAAGGACTCATTCATATTCATGGTCATCAAACTTTCTAAAATGCTTGTTGACTACAAGGGACCATCTTAGCACATCTGAAGTGTTTCACACCAGCTGAAACAGAGTCTAAGCTCAATGTCCTCAAACTGTTTTCTTGTGTAATGTCTGAAATAAAATAACATCAAGAGGCAATGGTAAGTTACTCAGCAAAGGGCAGTGATTTGTAGGTGTCACAGGCCAGGATGAAGTCCTTGTTTGTAGACTTCTGTTCAGTTGTCCTAGGAAGGCAGTTTCTTTGTTTTATTTTCAAAGTTATTTTCTTTTTTTTTTATTAATTTATTTTTGTTACGAATGTTTCTCCTTTTTTCCCCATTGACACCCTCCTCCCCATCCCTCCCACCCTGTCCCTAGCTTTGTTGTCCATGTCCATTGGTTATGCATACATGCACATAAGTTCTGTGGTTTATCTCTTCCCTCCCCCCTTCCCCCTCTTCTGAGGGTTGTCATTCTGTACCCTACTTCCACGTCTCTGGGTCTACCCTGTTCCTCAGACTGTTATGTTCATTATATTCCACAAATAAGTGAGAGCATGTGATATTTGTCTTTCTCTGCTTGGCTTGTTTCACTTAGGATAATACTCTCCAGGTCCCTCCATGTCATCTCAAAGGATAAGAGATCTTTCTTTCTTACAGTTGCATAGTACTCCATTGTGTATGTGTACCACAGCTTTTTTATCCATTTGTCTACTGATGGACACTTGGGCTGTTTCCAGATCTTAGCTATTGTAAATAGTGCTACTATGAACATAGGGGTACATATATTCTTTCTGAAAGTTCTTTTTCTATGGCACTTATTTTCTAGGCCTGTGAGTTTAGTAATGACCAATATCACTCTGACATCAATTAAAATAGTTTCTTACGCCCAGCTGGTGTGGCTGAGTTGGTTGAGCATCATCCCATTCACCAAGAGGTCACCAGTTCGATTCCTGGTCAGGGCCCATACCAGGGTTGCGGGCTCAATCTCCAGTGAGGGTCATATAGGAAGCAGCTGATTGATCTTTCTCTCTCATTGATGTTCCTATCTCTCTCCCTCTCCCTTTCTCTCTCTCTCTAAAAAATAAATAAAAACATATTTTAAAAAATAAATAAAATATTTTCTTAGTTCGACTTCCCTGAAGCACATTCTGAGATAAGAATTAAGAGCAAATGGTTTATAGGAAAGGCAATTCCAAGAAAAAAACTGAATTATGGAAGAAATAAGTTGATAAAGCATGGGTTATAAAATAAGTTACTGCTGAGGTAACTGGAGCTCAGTCTCATTGGGAAGCTCTTGGAAATGGTGTAGAATATGCCTCAGACTTACCCTACATGAGGGTAAGGAGCCAGTGACAGGGTCTACTACAGTTGGTGACATTGTGATGAAGGAACTGATTATAGTAAAGTTCTTTGGAGATTGGAATGAATTTGGGATGGGCAGAAGAGATCCTGTACATAGGAAGATAAAGCACAGGGAGCTAAAAATATATCACAGGAATGGCAGAACTTTTGATTCATTGATTCTGTAGTGAGAAAGGATACTTGGGTTAATACTCACTATCCACAGTTATTGATTTTTAAATATCGTCAGAATGGTTACTAAGCATGTAGATTGGCCAAACCATGATCCTTTATTTCTTCCTATTGGTCTCTATGTGACCATACATTTGATGGTCATCACTGGTGGACAAGCAAAGAAGAAGGAGAAGGAATAGGAGGAGGAGGATAAGGAGGAGGAGGAAGATGAAGAGGGGGAAGGAAGGAAGGAAGGAAGGAAGGAGAGGGAAGGGGAGGAGGAGTGGAAGAGAAAAAGGAGAGGGAGGAGAAGGAAAAAGAGTAAGAATAGTAAAGAGGAAGAGAGCAAAAGACAATGTAGACTATGTAAGATGAGAAGTTTTTGAAAATAGATCTATGAATTGATGCTAAATTTTGATGAAATTTTTTCTAATCCATGGAAGAGAGAAATAAAAGGGCAGCAGTGTAATGAATTTTCAATAAATGTAATCTATTCTGATATTATATCTTTCCAATATTTTGACATTATATTTTCTCTTTTATGCATCCATAGTGATAGTGGATGGGTACTTAAAACAAATACTTCCTCAATTCAAAATAAAGAATTAGAAAGCTCATGTTCTCCATTTTAAAGAAGTACATATATTTTGCTGGTGTGAACCCTGAGTCCTGGAATCATCAGCCTCATCCACTGAAGCATTCCTTACATCATTCTGAAGAGTCAGCCAATGATAATGACTGTAGGTTACTTCTTAGCAATGCTGCATTTGATATAAAGACAGCATATTAGAGTGGATTGGAACACAGGCTGGGGCTAGAGACTGGGTCTATCAGTATGTACACTTGCTATCCATAAGAACTTTTCTTGTTTATTTAAACCTTTGCATTTTAATATACTCATCTATAGAATGAACAAAATAATAATAGCACCTACCTCATAAGCTTGGTGTGAAAATAAACAAAATAATACATGTATAGTACCTAGGACAAAATCCACCACACACTAAATAAGCAAAAAATGTTGCCTATTATTATTAACTACAGGTCCTACTGTATGTTAATGTGACAGGCTAATACAGCTAGAAATTTGCCAAACTTTCTTTCTGAAAGAATGCTGTCTAATTAAATTACTTGGTCTATATACATTACAATAGATAAAGAATTATTTTTCAATAAAAATATTCAAATAACCAAATATAATTTTAGGTAGCAAGGACAGAGATATTACTCACTGTAGATAATACCTTTTCACATTATTTTAATGAATATAGAGTTATTCTTCAGATGGACTTTACTGTAAGAATTTATATTTGCATGAAAAGCATTTTTAAAGATTTTAAGCTTTCACATCAGTTCTTGACAACTTGTTTTAACTTATATTCTTTATAAGCAATTTTTACTATAATTGGTGTGGAAAACAATGACATTTTCTTCTTAATTAAGACAGCCTTTGAAAATGTAGAATTGGTTGTAGTAACTATATAACACTATATCTTAGGAACTGCATTATAAAATAATAAAGTGAAGGAGGTCATTTTATGATTTTAGTTTTTTTCCCCCTAGAGTTTCAATAGTACTTTACTAGACAAGATAGTGTAAGAGGAAGGGTTTAGGAGATGGCAATTGTTCTATTATATCATGAGCATAAGTTTTGGATCAGAGTCTATGAGAGACAGAATAAGACTGAGTCTTCACAGACAGAAAAATAAAACTGAACAGACGTACTAATTCTGCCTTTTCTGGTAGAATTATTTTGGAGCATTAAAGCACCATGATTGACAAAGGAAAAGAAAGTTTGTCTGAACTCAGCACCTGAGTCAATAAAAAAGCTGATGCTTTTCCCATTACCTTACGGGAATCTTGGCCAGGGTAGCAGGGAGAGAGATCTGATGAGGAAGACAGTCGAGTTTAAGATACATTAGCTTTTTATCTCCTAATGGATAGACTAAAATTTGATTTTAATTTCAAGCAAAATCTTATTAGCTGAGCTCAGCAGAACTCCTGAGAGACAGTTACCAGCCATCCCTAATCACTTCTCAAGTGGTCACTTGGCTAGACTTTTACAAATCAGCTGATTTCCAGACTTGCTGAAGGTAGCGGTTAGAATACCTGGAGAAAACTACACAATGGTTAGTTAGTTTGTCTTTTTTGTGATGTCCTTACGTTCAACAAAGCCATAAGCAGCTGCTTACAGATGTCTATTATAATTTGTTGAGAAAAATGCAGCTCATAATTATGGTTTCTGAAATGACATTTTCCAATTTGGCAAACTACATTTCTGTTCTTAGTCCTGTTTAGAAATCTGGGAACTGATTTGGATGGTTCCCAAGTGCCCTTTTCCTCATTGTAGGTGTTAAGTTGATAGAATCTAGCCATCTACCCTGGAATGCTTATTCTGGATCAGATGGTTATATATATTTTATTCAAGATGACTACCTAATTTTCAGGAAAAAACTGTTTTTCTTTAACTTATCTAATCCCTACTATGTGCAAACGATTCCTTTTCTGGGCCTGAGAAAAATGCCAATGAAGTGCAATGCACTTCCCATACACATATAGGCATACATGCTCACATAACATGAGTATCGGATTAAATAAATTCACTTTGCTCTGATTGGTGTGACTCAGTGGTTAGAGCATCAGCCTGTGCACCAAAAGGTCTTGGGTTATATTCCTGGTCAAGGGCACATACCTGAGTTGCAGGTTCGAGCCCCTGCCCAGTTGGGGTTTGTGTAGGAGGTAACCAATCGATATGTCTGTCTCACATCAATATTTCTCTCTCTCTCTCTCTCTCTCTCTCTCTCTCTCTCTCTCTCTCTCCCTTCCTTCCCCCTCCCTCTCACTCTCTCTAAAAAATAAAAAATAAAAGCAATGGAAAAAAATATCCTTGGGTGAGGATGAACAACAACAAAAAATTCACTCTGAAGAGTAGATTTTGAGAAATGGTGACTAAAATGAGGCTTGTAAAACTGACAGTGCTTAATGTTGGGTAGATCCTTCCTAAAATGCAAGTACTAAATGTGCATTTTAAAATGATTATCTGCAAAAATATAATTTGTAGAACTCAGGGGTTTCAAACAGACTGAATATTGATGTAGACTGAAAATCACAAAATTAGAGGTGAATAAAACTTTCTCTGAGTTTATAGGTTTACCTTATAGTCACCAAATATATGTGAAGCCCAGGGGAACACAGCAAAGCTGATTGCAAGATTGAATTTGCAGATATAGCATTTCTGTATCTTCGGATTCCTCATCAAATGTAAAACTCCCAGGTTGGTATGGCGGGTGATGATCAAAGGACGGTTATATGAGAAAGCATCTCTCTCTCTCTCTTTCTTTCTTTGTCTCTGTCTCTCTGTATTTTTTCTGTGCTGATATTAGTTCCAGCATATTAGAAAGTTTTAGCAACACAATGACTGCTGAGCACAGACTAATTTGGGGAACAATAAGCCCTTGACATTTTCTCACTGCCTCACAGGAGAGGAAGAAAAGTAGACTCCACAAGCTCCCTTCCCTTTCTGTTATAGGTGGTGCAGACCTGACCAGAGATGCCAGGCTGGTCCCACTCTTCTCTGACCTCACTTCCTTCTGCTCCTGCGCATGCTCCCTGTGTCTGCCCAACTGAACGATCAGAGTTTTCTCTGTAGTTATTTATCCTTGGCTACTTAACATAGATGCTTCTCTATTTCATACAGCTACTAATTTTCTAAGTCAAGATTATCTATTTTATTTTTCAGGACATTTCCCCTCACCACTCCCAGGCAGGTTTCATCATACCCTGCCCCTTTGTGCTGCCCCCAAGCCCAGGAAAAACCAGCAGGGCTTCCTTAATGGTCTGTTTTCATGATTAAATCATGGGGTACTAGAAGACAATCATGACGCATTTAATCATCTGGTCACCTTCGCTTAATAGGCACAATTCCACATTGAGGATTCTCAAAAATTGTTTACTGAAGGAAGCGGGTTAAAGAGCACAGTTATTTGAAACACTGGCACCACGTGTCTTGAGGTAAATTCAAGATTTATCAGCTCTGGTTTCTCTTTTGATTTTCAGTTAATGGAAAATATAGCCACTTCTGATGGGCTTCCTATCTACAATGCATATGTTGTGAATGTTGGAACAAATCAAGCATAGAATGGGGAGGAGAAAAGGTGACATTTCATCTGCATTCTTTAATCCTCACCTGCAACACCAAGCCTGAGGCCGTTAGCATTCAATGAGGATTCAGAACATCTGTATCTACAAAACCCATTATGCTCTCAGCTTCCCTGTGTGACTCTAGATTTCATGCCTAGTGGAGGATTATGAGGTAGCAGTTGGAAAACCCATAAATTCAGAGTGAATTTTATTCATCTCTAATTTTCTGATCGGCAATCTACATCACAGTACTCACTCTTTGGTTTAAACTACAGAGTTCTATAAATTATACTTTCACATTGATTAAGAAGTCTGATTGACATGTTTTCCCAGAACATAGCAGTCTATAAAATGCTGATTGTCTTGATATAAATATAAACTAAATGTATAATTATTTGCTGAGGCAATTAAACCAAATACTAAGAAGGTATATAGATAGGAAACTGCAGTTTGTAACTATACTGGATATCTCATTGGACCATGGAATTTCTTCCAAAATTAGGCACTATAAAGGTAATTTCCTAATTTCACCAGAAGACATTAAGGAAAGTCTCAATAGTAAATGAACCGAGAGCAAACAGAATACAGTTGCTAAAATAATAGTGGTAAAACTGGGGTTGCATTATCCATTAAGGGCTCAGCATTGAGTGACTCTAGAAACCATCAAAAATAGGTTTTATTAGAAAACCCCTAGCACCTGAAAACCAAGAAAGTAATGTAAACTAGTAAAAGTATACTTTAAGCTCAGTAGTCATAAATGCAGAGCAAACAACTGATGCCACAAACTGTTCAAAAAGTGCTGCAATGGAATCCATTGTTACTGAAATCTCTCACTCAGAACACTGATAGGTAAACCTGAAAGACAGTCTAGTTAAAGTGAAGACAAGGATGAAGGCTATCTCTTGTCCCTTCCTCTCCTCTGCCTCATGTGGTGGGTCCTGAGACCTTAGGACTTTGTTAGATTGTAATGGTAATAAAAAAAATTAATCAAGCTTATTAATCAAAATGAAACATCAGACTTTTTCTTATCTTGTTTTTTAAAATTATTTTTACTTATTTTTTTTTTATAGAAAATAGACACATATGGTTAGAAAAGTCAAAAGGTATAAAAGGAAATAGAAATTTCTGGTTTGAAGCTTATAACATGAAGTTGCCATGTGCCCTCATTCTTTGCATAAATCACTCCCAACAAGAACGAAAAACAAGAGGGAAGAACAGAAAAGCCAAGTCCATAATAGCTAGAGGTCATTGGAATGTTGAATAAGAAGGGATAGAGAGGCCATCAAAGGCAGTAAAAAGCCCCCAGTGGGAGTCACCTCCTTTCTGTGATCAAGCTTCGATTATGTCCTCCCTGGAAGCAATAACAATTACTACTCAATTCTGTGTCCTTCTGGAGGATAATCCACAATATTTTTCTGTAATCACACAAATACTACACATTATACATGCAGTTCTGCACTTAGATATTTTTAAATGTTATCTTTCCATATCAGTTCAAATCTACTAGTTTTTTTAATGACTGTGTAGTATTTTATTGTATAGTGACCTGTAATTTATTTAACTGGTCCCTGTTAATAGACATGTAAGTTGTTGTAGTATTTTATAGCTACAAGCGATGCTCCAAGGAATGAAGCTGTATATCCATCAGTTGGCACATACATGTCTGTACAATAAACTTCTAGAAGGTGAATTGTTCTCTCAAAGGGTATAAACATTTTTAATCTTGATACATCTTTTTAAGTCACTTTGCCACTTCTACTGCAATGAAAGATACTGACTTTTTCACAATGATACCAATAAAGTATGGTCTGAAACTATATGATCTCTCCTAATCTATTGATGTTAATGTCAAAGTTTAATTTGCAGCTTTTCTACTCTAAGTAAAGTTAACATTTTTACTATATTTGGAACATTTTAATGAACCCTCCATTATTTACTTTGTCCATTTTTACTATTGGGTTGTTGAGTTTCTTAAAATTTATTTGTGGAAACTCTTTGTGTGTTAAGATAATTTTTTGTGACACAAGTCACAAATACATTTTTACAAGTTTGTTGTTTGACTTTTGACTTTATATATAGTGCTTTTGGACACAATTAAGAAAACAATTTTATGGTCTGACTGGTGTGGCTCAGTGGTTGAGTGTCGACCCATGTACCAAGAGGTCGCTGGTTAGATTCCCAGTCAGGGCCCATGTCCAGGTTGTGGGCCTGATCCCCAGTGGGGGGCATGCAGGAGGCTGCCAGTTGATGTTCTCTCTTATCAGTTTTTCTATTTCTCTCTCCCTCTCCCTTCTTATCTTTCTAAAATCAATAAAGAAAAAAAATTTTTAAAGAAAAAAATTTTATGTAGTTTAATTTACCAAACTTTTAAAAATGTGTTTTTATCACCTCAAAATAAATCTGATACCTTCAGCAGTCATCCCCCATTCCACTTTCCCCCTCAGCCCTGGCAACCACTAATCTGCTTTCCTTATATATAAATTTGCCTATTGTGTACATTTCATATAAATGGAGTCATCTACTATGTAATCTTTTGTGTCTGGTTTCTATCACCTGGTGTAATGCTTTCAAGGTACGTTATAACATGTGTCAGTCCTTCCTCCCTTTGAATGGTTGAATAATATTCTATTATATGGCTATACCACAATTTATATATTAATTAGTTGATGGACATTTAGATTTCACTTTTTTTGCCTAATATGAATAATTTGCTGTGAACATTTGTTTACAAGTTCTTGTGTGGATATATGTTTTCAGGTCACTATTTTATCACATTAAAAATACTAATCCACCTGAAGACTGTATAAAACTTGTTTTTTGCATATTTTAGTGATCATCTGTTTTTATTTGCTATTATACACACACACACACACACACACACACACACATATATATATATATCAACCTCATACATATATATATGTATTTCAATCTGAAATTTGCTTCATTTTAAAGATAAGGTATGGGTTTAAAGTATATATACTTTTTTTTTCCCCAGAAGGCTATAAAGCTGTTCCAATATATATGTTGAAGAAGCCGCCTTCTTCTCACCATTCTAGACCTGGAATGTTATTTTCATTACAGATTAATCGCCATGAATACATAGCTATTTCTGAATTTCTACTATTCATCTCTTATTCATGTATCAGTACTGCAATGTTTAAACTACTGTGGTTGCATAATATACTTCAATATTTGCTGACTCTAGTTCCCTCTCCTTATTCCCTTACAATTTTCAAGGTTATCCGTGCTTGCTTGTTTCTCTATCTAACATTAAAGTGAGTTTATCTTGTTGCAAATAGAATACTATTCATATTTTTATTTGGATTGCCTTCAATTTACAGTTAACTCAAAAGTGCTTAATATTATTATGATGCTAAGAACTTTTTTTCCATTTCTTAATCTCTTATTTTGTATTTCACACATGTTAAAAACATTTTTATCATGCATATTTTTACTGTATTTATTGGTGTCTTTTTTGGTTGCTACTCTGCATGGTATCTCTCTCTTATTCAGATACTCTGAATTCTTGAATTGTTTGTGGTAGTTTTTCATTAGATTCTTCCCAATTTTTCAGATAAATATCTACACACAATCATTTTATTTTTTGGTTTCTCACTATAACCTTTATTTATTTTGTTTAATTATATTGGTTGGTATTTCTAGAGCTACATTACGTGATAATAGTGTTAGTAACATCCTTATTTTATGTCCAACATTAATAAAAATGTTTTCTAGTGTTTCCTAATAAGCCTAGTGCTGACTTTGGGTTGTAATTATTTATATTTCAGAACATTATTTTATTCCTACTTCATTATTTTTTAATCAATGGTGGACTTTTAGTCTTATTAAAGGTCTTTACAGCATATATGATGATGGATGGTCACTTTTGGTCTGTTTATATAGTGAATACTATTTATAAACTTCCTAATATTGATACCCTCTTGCATTTTTGCATTGTATACCACCTAGCTATTCTGTCATATTTTTTAATGTACTACTCCCTTTGCCTTACAATATTTGTTGGGCTTTTTGTATCACTTCTCACTACGCGATTGATCTGGAGTTTTGTTTTGTTTTTTTTTTTCTATTACACTAACTTTGTCAGGTTTTGGTATTTGGTTACAGTATTTTCAAAGAGAGAAAGAAGTTTGATTTTTTTTTCTGTGTTTTAGCCAAATTTAAAACAATAAACATCAGAATTATCTGTTCCAGTTGAAACCCCCTGGGAAACCATCTGTGCTTGATGCTTATTCAGGAAGGCACTTCTTTGAAGTGTTTTCTCCCATGGCAATTGGATTGCTTAGAATCTCTATCTTTTCTGGAATTGATTCTGGTCAATTTTTGCTCAGCAATGGCCACTGAGAATCATTAACCATAGAGAAATCATATTTCTGGAAGCATGTTGACAGTAATTTGGGCACTTTCCATTATTTTGGTGAGCTTTTATAGAGCTGAAGATATTAAAAAATGTAAATTTAAAACATATGCCACAGAGTTGCTAAAACAAGTATTAGAGAGTATTCTGACAGTATGGGGTTCTGCTGCCTTTTAATCGTGGAAACTGGCAGGGCACTTGAGTGACAAGAAAAGGCAAGGAAGGTTTTCAGAGATTGTAGAAAGCCTTTAAGAGGCTGCATATCTCACAAAAATACTCACAAAAATAGGGACATATTTGTGAGAATGTTGCTTGGCAGAAACCAATCTCCCCACCATTTATTATTCTAAAACTCAGCCTCTCACCCTTGAAGAGCACTGATTTCTGTATCCTCTTCACAGAGTTTGGTACATCCTTGTGCATGTGAGAAACTGGCGAGCCATAGTCACAGCTGCCTCTGCTTATCATCTCAGATCATGGGTTCATACACACAGTGTCGATTTTTGGTGTTATTCAAGGTATGTTTTGTTATACAGACCTAAAATCGAGAATTAATTAGGCAATGGGAACAAAAAAAAGGAAGCAAAGGAATAAATTATTTTTAATCACTTACTATGTAATATGACCTGATAAAAACACTACAGCGTATGTCATTTAATTTTTACCACTTCACTTTCACAAAGAACTAACTGTGGTTTAGTAAAGTTAATTGACTTTCTTAAAGTCACATAATTAATGCATAACTGAGTTTTAATATGAACTTAAGTTCTTTATATACTACACTATCCTGAAACTCAAATGACAAAATGAAGATCTGCAAAGAAATAAAAGTACTGTTGGTAGAGTAAAATATTGGTGACGACGTCAAGTAAAGAGGTTAAGAAATTCCGTGGACAATAAAAGCTGAGGTCACTAAAATTTTACATTGTAGACAGTCATTTTAATTCCTTTTCCATCAAGCCTTTTCTCACATCAGGGCAAAATAACATTCTTATTAGTCTATTCTTAAGCTGTCAGACACATTATAAAAGAAGAGGAAGAAAAATTATGACTTTGTTCTTAGCAACTTTCTGGTCAGAGAGATAATATTCTAAGGCAGATAGTTCCTGAGTTGTGAAGGCTGCTATTTTTGGTCTTACCTAAACACCTGCCCACCCTCCACAAGAAATTCAGTCACCTTTCAGAAGGCTTTCCTGTGAAAAGACAGCCTTTACGTGGCACTTAATTCAGGAACTAAATTTCAGCATGAAAACAGCTCCTACCAGTGCCACGCTAGCTAGAGCTCACTGCTTGCTAGACTAAAAGAAAGTTAATATCTCAAACTTTTCATTAGTTCATACATACCTGTCAGCAATTTCTCAGAATTCATATTTTATTTCATTAGCCCAAATATGTGAATTGGTACCCATCATCTTCAGAGTTCTATCTCCCAAACTCAGCAGCTAGATAATACATACTCATCTAAGAAGCTCTACCATTTCATTCCAAGTCTATGGCAAATAAAGGGATGGCACTATCTCTCTTTTTTTTTTTAATTTATTTTTGTTACAGATGTTTCTCCTTTTTTCCCCATTGACACCCTCCTCCCTAACCCCCCACCCCGTCCCCAGCTTTGTTGTCCATGTCCATCAGTTATGCATACATGCATATAAGTTCTGTGGTTTATCTCCCCCCCTCTTCTGAGGGTTGTCAGTCTGTACCCTACTTTCACATCTCTGGGTCTACCCTGTTCCCCAGACTGTTATGTTTATTATATTCCACAAATGAGTGAGATCATGTGATATTTGTCTTTCTCTGCTTGGCTTGATTCGCTTAGGATAATGCTCTTGAGGTCCCTCCATGTCATCTCAAAGGATAAGAGATCTTTCTTTCTTACAGCTGCATAGTGTTCCATTGTGTATATGTGCCACAGCTTTTTTATCCATTCATCCACTGTTGGACATTTGGGCTGTTTCCAGATCTTAGCTATTGTAAATAGTGCTGCTATGAACACGGGGATACATATATTCTTTCTGATTGGTGTTTCAGGTTTCTTAGTGTATATTCCTAGAAGTGGGATCACTGGGTCAAATGGCACTATCTCTTTTTAATTTCTCACTGACAAGGCATTAATGTTTCTCACTGTTTCCAGTGGAAAAGTAATAACCACAAACTTGAGTGTACCCTGATTTTTTAAGAGGAATTATATTTATGGTGGCCCAAGGTTGCTTTTGTTTTATTTATTTATTTATTTTTTGTGGCCATTTCTTGTCAAGTAACTCAATCATTTATATAACTGTATCAGCCATGGGACATCATACAGTCTGGATGTTATGATATAGTGTTTTCTTAATTCAAAATTGATATAATTCTGCAAATGCATGTAGTACATGCAACAAGACAGGGTACTTGTTGGGGAATTTTCAGGGTTTATTTGTTTACACAATTAAATAAAAGCAATAAGTGGACAGACTGACTCATTGTTTAGGGACAGTCCTGAAAGCAACTAATCTATTTAAAAGTCTCTCTCCATTTATTTAACTAGGTTGTATAGTATGTTTTCCCCTCAGTGCTCTGTTTTTAAAATATGCCTTCATATATATATATATATATATATATATATATATATATATATATATATATGTACACTTCATATATATATATATATATATATATATATATATATATATACACTCAAATAAGAATAGTCTTGCTGTTTGGTCTGATACTTACCAAATACACATCATACTGAGTTAGTTAGGGGAGAGGGAAGCCAATGTAGTCAGGGCTTTACATTCATGGAGGGTCTTAAGTTTAGAACTGAACATTTTCTCAAAAGAGGTCATACTTATACTCAGAGAGATATCCTAGCATCAATGAAAAAGGACACTCATCACACAATTTAGACCTCAATTCATGATCTGACCACTACAGACGCTTGTATTACATAACAGATGTTTTAACTAAAACTAAATTCTATGATTGTCTTATGAATAACATCATTACATTGTAATGCATTTTTGTGCATATGTTATATTTGTTGAGTTGTTTTTTAATGTGAGCACATTCTATTGACCACAGGTTTTGCACTCTGTTTTGATCTTTTCTTATTTTGTTTAATATATAAGCACCTCCAGACATGGCACAGCTTTCTCTTGGCTTCGAGAAACCACTGTATCTCCCTCATTTGCATTTTCTGGGGTCAAAAAGGGGGTGTGAATGGCTCTTTGTTTACTCAATTTAGATAGGAAAAATGTTTATCTTCTTAGCAACAGATGCATGACATTAATTTGTGGGAAAAAGCTAGCTTTTCTGAAGAAAGCCTTTGATATGGGGCTGTAGGACAAAAGTGAGCTTCAGATTTGCTTCTACATTCACATAACAGAAGACAACTTCCATAATTTTGTGGGATTAAAGGCAGGGGCATTAGGCAGTGAGTGTGGTGGAGTTCAAGAATGGAGAAGGCACACATACCTATTGCATTGTTTTCTATATAAATTATTGTTAAGACACTTGCGTCAATAAATTTCATAGTGCCCAGAAATGCATTTGCGTGGTGGGTTTGTTTGTTTGTTTTTTGAGAATCTCAGGAAAGAATAAGGAAATGACAGGCTGTTTAAACTCATGAAAGAAAAATGTAATTGAGTGAGAGCTGATAACAGAGCAGAGACCCAGCAAGGCAGAAAATGGACAGCCTGCATTTCAGTTGTTCTAGCAAGGCCAGGGGCCCTTATAGCGAGAGGCATGAGGCAGGGCTCAGCTGAGTCTAAGTGTCTTTCAACTACTTGGTGAAATAACTTGGGTTTTATCTTTACCCCATCAATGCCAAGAAGCTCAGTCCCATCTTCCCTATGTGGAGACACAATCAGCAGTGGGGTTAGAACTTGTTTTTGTGCTATGACCATAAACAAAATTCAACTACGTATTTTGTCACCAAAAAGGATTTATTCAGGAAAATGAAAGGATTACAATCCAGCACACACAGACAGGGACTACCTGCATAAAAAGAAAGAAAGAAGAAGCAGGAAATTCTGTTCAGAGAAAAAAAAGGAAGTTAAGTGGAGGGGCTGTTATAACCATAGAGCTCTGTTGTAAACATAGAGTTTTTCCTGCAGAGTTTTGTGACCAATATTGGGTGTGAGACCTCCTCCCACAGGCGCTCCTGATTCCTGTCTTAGTTAAGATCTCTGTCATAAATGTTGACAGAAATAGATGGGAGCCCATAGCTTGGCTCTTCAACATGGTAGCAGTGTGATATTTGGCAAATTTTTAAACTCTGATGGCCTCAATTTCCCCCAAATGTTTTGGGATTAGTGGTACTCACCTTAAAGTGTTTCTCTGAGACTTAAATAATATAATGCATAAAACATTCCTGCCAGAGCTGCACATTTAGTAAGTGCTTGATAAATAATAACTCTCATTTTTATTAGTGATAATAGCACCACAACTAGGAAAGATGTTCAGACATCAGCTGAGACTGCTACAGGAGAACTGTTTACTTTGAAGGAATAGTGTGCTTCTGGCAATTCTACATTTGGATGGAACTTGACAATAACAATTCAGAGAAGAAATAGCTAAAGCAACAGACACATACTGATGAGTTTTCAAAACTGAATTCTGAGGCTTAGAGATGTAAGGTCTTCTGGAAGTAGAACACAGGCTCTGGATCAAAAGCAAATGTTCAGACACCAATTAGTAAGGACCAATATGGAGCAGGGTCCAGTGGAGCCTCATAAAAGGACAGGGGAGAAAAAAATTAAATCCACGATATTCAGAGCTAAAGTATATATATATATATTATATATATATATTATATATATATATTATATATACATATTATATATATTATATATATTATATATATTATATATATTATATATATTATATATATTATATATAAAGTATAATATATATATATTACAGTGAACCCTTTAACAAGATTTGAACTGCACAGGTCTGCTTACATTCAGATTTTTTCCAATAAACACCTGTACTGTTTTAGATCTGCAGTTGGGATTCCAAAGATGCAGACAGCTGGCTGTATGTGAGGTAAGCCACTTTATAAGTTTGGGGTCAATCAAATGTTACACATGGGTTTTCAACTGTTTTGGGAAGATTGGTGCTTCTAACCCCCTTGTTGTTCAAGGGTCAGCTGTAACTGCAGCTTAGAGATTTCCTTAGGTCAGGTCCCCCAGGGTCAGAACCTGGGGTCAGGATTCACCTGCTTC
Source organism: Tadarida brasiliensis (assembly GCA_030848825.1). Taxonomy (NCBI): domain Eukaryota; kingdom Metazoa; phylum Chordata; class Mammalia; order Chiroptera; family Molossidae; genus Tadarida; species Tadarida brasiliensis. The sequence continues at coordinate 34,249,552 of CM061261.1, read as the reverse complement.
CAGGAAGAACTGATAAGCGTAAGGGGGAACCAAGACTGATAAAGAGAAGGATAGAAGTAAAACAAGAGCAAAGTACTAGAATTCCCAACCTCAGCCTGATCCCATGGAAGCTCTGGAGTTGCTTCCCTTGAGGAAAATGAACTGGCTTTTGTTCCTCAGTCCCTGTCTGTTTGGGCACTTTCCAGCTTTCATTATATGGCAGGGGACAGAGCAGAGTAAAGAGCAACTGCTGGAGGTCAGTCGCCTTGGCCAGAGCTACATATGGTCTTACTCATGGCATGGTGTTCAGTGGCACTCACAAGGACAGTCACACTGGTCATTAAATATTTAAATATTTTTGTGCAATAATAACTTGATGAAGAGCAATTTCTCCAAGGCCCCTGAGTGCCCCATGACCACTCTGGTTTCCCTGAGCCCACTCCTAGGATGCTTTCGATCTCATTACAAGCATATGGCTGCTGTTTGATTGCTCAGTGTTCTTCCATAGATGCTGAAGAAGGTTGGAATATCATCCATGTGCAGGAGTCTTCCAAATCACCAGCATATAATTTCATAAATTGTTAGTCAACCCTTTAATAAAATTGTATACAGTTTCTTAACTCTCTCCTCAAGGGGATACGTTCCAAAGCACTGTGGGGGCAGAAAAGCAGCACACTGTGGGGTTTGGTAGGTTAACTTCTCTTCCTAATCTAGGAAGCCTGGACATTTTTAAAAATGTTCTTGGACTGATTTAGTAAAGTAGCAAGTGATCTCATTTCTCTTCTAAGCCCAGGTGTTTAATGGGAAATTTTGGAGAAATAACCTCTAAATCAAGCAAAGTGACACACCCTGAGAATGGAGAGAGGGGTTGTGTGTCTCTATTTAACACAAGGTTTGTTGCTATGTTTACTCCTGTGAGTTCCTTTGAGCCTCTTAGAATGACTGTCCTGACAAGCTAAATCTGTCTTCCATTCTAGTTGGTAAATAAAGGTATTTCATAGTACAGCAGGGAGGAGATGACATGTTTAAGGGGATGATGGAATAACCAAGAATGTGCTCTTAGGATAGAGAGGCTTAACTCTTTCCCACAAGTTATTTGCCTCCTAGTCAAATTTCAGTGCAGCTTGACTTAAGACAGGGTCTGTTCAGTCATGCTCAAGAAGAGATTATTACTTCTAATTTTCATTTCTTCTGAATTATTTCTAACCGATGTACATGATAACACACCTTCCAGTCTTAGGTGTATGTGTTAAGGTGTGTGTGTCTATGTGAGAGGGTTGTCATATTGGGTTTTCCAAAAGCAGACCCTAAAACAAAGTTGTGAGTGTTAGCAGCTTAGTTGGACAGTGATTCCCAAGAAGCAATAGAAGGGACATAAGAAAATGATAGGGAGAAGGAAAAGCATCATCGAGCAGGTTATCACTGTGAGGAAAGTTAGGTAGTAGAAAGCCAGTGGAGAGCTTGTGGCTCAGGTTATCCCCACCAAGGTGCTAGTAACATCACCTCTATTCAGGCCATTTCACTCCTGTGTTTACCTGTCTTTTCAGGATAGACATGTGAGTTTGAAAATCTGTGGTTAGTTGAAGAGTCAGAACAAATGAGTGGTGGGTGAAATGTTTCGGCAGTTACTTGACATTCTTGACAGGGGGCATTAAAATGGGTACCCCTATAACTCAAACCATAGGCACATGGGAGGTTTTACTAACTGCCATTTTCTATCTTTATAAAGTCTTTAGTATTATCCTTTAACAAACTCATAGCAGCCATTTGACATTTCTCGGTTAACACTCTTACTAATGACTCTTCTAGAGAAAACACAAATGTGACAAACCTTAGACATTTCCAGAGCTGTGCTCAAAGCAAAAAAGAGACATAGGAAACCAGGACCGTTTCATAATCTCTCCAAATTCCATTTCTTTAATTTCTATTATCGAAGAATGAATCTAGAGAAGCAATCTAGGGAATTCCAACCAGTGGGACTTCAGGAAATTGTAACAACTGTAATATTGTGATTTTCGGGCAATCCAGGTGACTTAGTGTGACAAAATGAGTACTAGATTGAGGGACAGAAGATGTATTTTTGAGTCCATTACCTGACTATCTGTAGCAGTAACCATGGTTTACTCTTTTCCTTTCCCGGCCTTAGTTTCACCAAGTAAACAGGGAGAAGCCTGAATGATATGATCTCTTCTTTTGCCAAATTCAGAAAATTTATTTGTTTCTCTTTCTACTTCCTTTTTTTTTTTCAGGGAAAAAAATAATACTGTATTGTCTTTTTTATTGTCATCTTTTTTCTCCATTATCTAAGCAATTTCAAAAACTTAGAAAACATTGAAAAGAAAAAAATTAGCCATATCCTCTCCATTCTATTTTACTGTGTCTCTTTCATTCTTTCTTATGAAACTATTTTATATAGTCACAATGATAATGTACATACATTTTTGTATATTTATACAGCTGTGAGAAGGAAAACAGAAAAGAAGGTAATGGCTCTTGTCAAATAATTGAAAGACTGCCACATGGAAGAGATGCCAGACTGGTTCTGTGCAAATTCAAGGGCTCAGTGAGAGAAAGGAACATCAAGTGTGCCTTATTACAGGAAAAAGAGTTTATTTTTCTGTCCCTAGAGGAGTACTGGTGTTCAAAGGACGTGCAACAAAGAAGAACTAGAAAGTTGTTAGAACAAGGTAATGCCACCTCATTTTGGGGGACATATAGTTCTAAGTTTTTTTAAAGCTCATTTTCTGATACTCTAGCTGGCACCTTCCATCTTTGTCAAGTCTTCAATGTTATCATCCCATCACCAAGTTCATAGCAGCCATCTAGCCATTTCCTCATATCTGGGTTGACGCTCTTACTAATGACTCTTCCAAGGAGTCATTAGTAAGAGCATAATATAATTTGTATAATTTTTATACAAATTATAAAAATCTTTAGATAGCTCCACAGCTGTGCCCAAGGGAAAAAGAGATCTAAGAACACAGAACTTTTTCATTATCTCTCCAAATTACATTTCTTTTTTTTCTATTACCAGCTATCTTACACTGCACTGACTTTGTACACTTCTCCTAATAAGCCCAAACTGGTCTATTTCACCCCCTTCCCATAGTATGATTTTTCAAAATTATCTATCAGACTCTTAGTATTGGTTCTGTTGGATTATTTGGCTGATGATCTGGCTCATATCACCTGTGTGTAACATACATGGCAAAAACAGGTCACATTCATTCATTAGACCTTGCTCATAAAAACAGATTTGAATTCTTCTTGAGAAATGGGTGAAAACAAGAATTATAATTTTTAGAACCTTTTCTCCACCCTTTCTTTCTATATTTTTTTTTTTTTTTTTTTTTACTTTAATGAAGTTCTTAAAAATAAATTTTAGTGTGTATGGGAGTTAAACTGATCATCGCCTAGAAGCCAATTCTGTTCTGCTTGAGAAACTATCTAGAAGGGAACATTTGGGTATTCAACATACTTATAAGATGAGAGAAGCATTAAATAGGAGGAATTAAATCCTCTTGACATATCATTGCAGAAGGCATTTAGCTAAAACATTTTTCTACCAAATTGCTTCTTTAAGGTTTTATTGAGATTTACAACCGAGAGACTTCACAAGGCAGGTAGAGAAATGTGAAAATTCAGGCATGATCTGGAATTGGCATGCTTCAGAAAGAGCATTCTTTATTGGAATCTGGTGGTTTAATTATTCTCTATTGCAAAAATGATTACTCAATGATAGATGTATTTTAATTCTGGTGCTTTTAACTATTTAAGTGGCATCTATTTGTTTTATTTAGTATGATATTAAAATAAGAGCTCTGACACAGGAAATGAAGACATGAAACCCACTCAAAGAACCCAAGACTCTGAAAGGTAGACTTTATTAAAGTCATAAGAATATTGATAATAGTAACATTTGATTCCAGGTCTTCTGATGTCCATTTTTTTTGTTGTTTTGTTTTGTCTATGTCAAGCTATGGATGATTATACATATATTCCATCTGTTTTTCTTTTTTACATTTATCTTCAAACAGAGCGGGAGGGAGAGAGGGAGGAAGAGAGAGAGAGAGAAACATCGATGTGAGAGAGACACATTGACTGGCTGCCACCCACACAACCCCAACCGGGGCCGGGGACAAACCGCAACCGAGGTACGTACCCTTAATGGGAACCGAACCCGGGACTCTGGTCCGCAGGCGGACAATCTAACCTCTGAGCCAAATCGGCCAGGGCTCATCTGTTTATTTTTAAATAAACTATTCTTAATTATGAGGCAGTAGAAATATTGAAATTAAGTTGACCCAATGACCTCCTATCGCCTCTGGAGAGAGACAGCATGACATTGTGGAAAGGGCATGGGACAAAAGACAGAAAATGGGCTCAAAATTTAACTGTCTGACACTGGTTGAAATGTGTAACCTGGCTATTTCCATATTTATTCTAAAATGTATTTCATTACATTGTATTTTAAAATAAATGTTTTGGTACATTCATTTCTCTTTTAGGTCTTTCCTTTAATGTCAAAATCCTACTCACTTTGTCTAGCTGAGCCTCAATCTCCACATTTTTTTAAAACTAATTTATTCATTTTTTTTATTTGCTGTCCCTTCTTTTTCTCCCATTAACACTCTCCTCCCTACTGCTGCCCCTTCCCCACCCCACCCCATTCACTGTATTGTTCTTACTGTTGTCTGTGTCCATTGGTTGTGCATATATGCATATAAGTTCTTTGGTTTATCTCTTCCTGGCCCCCACCCCCTTTCCTCTGAGGTTTGTCTGCCTGTTCCCTACTTTCATGTCTCTGGATCTATTTTATTCATCAGTTTATTTTGTTCATTATATTCCACAAATAATTTTTAAAGTCTTTCCAAGGTAATTTTTAATTAGATGGTGTTAGCTAGCAGTTCCCAATTGCTTGGAATGGTTAATAGTTGTCCTGTGGTTGCCAAGCCTGGTGTCTACTCTGTTGTAAAGTGAGATTTTTAAATATTCTGTAAAATAAGGAAACATGGAAGACATCTATATTGTGTACAGGTACTGAATTTCTGTAACTACTAAATTTCAATTACAATCCCTGCAAAGTATAACTAGATTGGTAACTACATTCATATCATCATTTTATGTGGCTATCCTGTAGTATCAATGATATCTATCTAACTTCCTTAAGTTAATTCCTTGTAAGGAGAACTATGAAACAAAATCCCTGGTCTGCAGGGCTCAGCTTCCCTCCACCTGGAGAGAGTCAGGGGTAGTTCTGAATTTGAAGAATAGCATAAATCTTGGGACTTCACAGTTGATAAAGGTGCCATTCTTATTTTCTCTTTTATGGGTGTTTACCCAGTTTCTATAAATCAAATCTTTTATTCTGAGATAATTGTACATTCACATGCAGTTGTAAGAAATAATACAGAGAGATCCCCTGTATACTTTTAGCTATTATTAGTTTTAGCTATTCTAGTTCCTTTTCTTCCATACAAATTTTAGAATAGTCCTATGTATGTGCATAAAATAATTTTGCTGCAATTTTTATAGTAATTGCATGAATTACTATATATCAATTTGGGGAAAACTAACATTATTGTTGAGTCTTCTAATCCATGAACATATTTCTCTCCATTTATTTACATTTTATTTTATTCTTTTATCAGTGTTATATAGTTTTCAGCAAACACATACTATAAATGTTTTGTGAGATTTACTTCTAAATATTTCATTTTTGAATGACTGTAAATGGTATTATATTTAATTTTGGTGTTCACATGTTATTTGATAGTATATAGAAATACTTTTGAGTTTAAAAGTTTATCCTGTATCCTGAAAACTTGCTGAACTCATTTATTAATTGTAGGGGTGCTTATATATATTTCTGGGGATTGTTCACATAGATAATTATATCATCTGTAAATAGGAACAGTATTATGTATTCCTTTATGGTCTATATGCCTTTACTTTCTTTCTTTGTCATTTTCCACTGGCTAGAATGCCAGCACTATGTTGAATAAAATGAGTGAGAGAGGCCATCCCTGGCTTAGTCTCAAACTTATGGAGAAAACATTGTCTTTTATTATTAATTATAATGTTAGTAGTAGGATTTTTATAGATGTACTTTATAAATTTGAGGATATTCTTTTTTTTCTATATTATCATAAATAACAAATTTTGTTAATTTTTTTTCTATATTGATTGATTTGTTTTTCTACATTGATTTTTTTTCTACATTGATTTTCTACATTGATTGATTGAAAACCACATTGGTCTTCTCTTTTAGTCTGTTGATATGATATACTATGTTGATTGATTTTTGAATACTGAGCCACCCCTGCATCCTTAAAATATACCCCGCTTAGTTGTGGTATATAATCTTTTAATATATTAGAAAAAACTAATTGGTAATATTGTGTTACATATTTTGCATCTGTATTTATCAGAGATATTAGACTATTTTTTCTCATTGTACTATCTTTGTCTATTTTGGTATAAGGGAAATACAAGCTTAATTAAATAAATTGGGAAGTGTTATTTCCTCTTAAATTTTCTGGAAGAGATTATATAGAATTGGGTTTTTTTTGTTGTTTTTTTTTGTTTTTTATCCTCACCCGAGGACATTTTTTCATTTTTTGTTCAGATAGAGTGGGAGGGAGAGAGAGGAAGAGAGAGAGAGAGAAACATCGATGTGAGAGGGACACATCGAGTGGCTGCCACCTGCACGACCAACCAGGGCCGGGGACAAACTGCAACCAAAGTACATGCCCTTAGCGGGAACCAAACCCGGGTCTCTCTAGACCGCAGGCCGACGCTCTAACCGCTGAGCCAAACCGGCTAGGGCTAGAATTGGTTTTAATCCTTAAATGTTTGATAGAATTCTCCAGTGACACCATCTGGGCCTGGAGATTACTTTTATGGGATTTTAAAAATTAAGAATACAACTTCCTTAATATTAATAGAATTATACAAATTATTTATTTCATAATGATTCAAATGCATTTTTCAAAAAAAGAAACACTTTGTCAAAGTTGTCAAATTTATGTGTGTAAATTTGTTTTTGCTGTATCCCTTTATTGTCTTTTTTATTTTTGCATTTTTGTAGTAATATCCCGTTGTTTATTTTTTCTGATATTGGCAATTTTTATCTTCAAATTTTTGTTGTCAGTCTTGCAAGAGGTTTGTAAAGAAATTTTCAAAGTTCTTTACTGATCTTTTCAAAGAACCATCTCTTTTTTTAATGATTTTCTTTATTGCATTTCTATTTTTAATATCATTGATTTATTTATCTTTATTATTTATTTCCTTTGGCTCGTTTTGGATATATTATGCTCTTCTTTTCTCAAAATGAGGTCTTAGATTATTGATTTGAAATTTTCCTTTTTTTAAATGTTCAGAACCGCTATAGTAGGGCCCCACAGTTTTGGTATGTTGCATTTTCACTTTTTTATGTAGTCATATATAGTTTTAAATTTCTCTTGAGACTTCTTTGAAAAAATATTTTTATTAATTTTTTTTAGAGAGAAAGGAAGGGAGAGAAAGAAACATTGATGTGAGAGAGAAACATCTATCAGCTGCCTCCTGAACACCCCCTATTGGGATTTAGCCTGCAATCCAGGCTTGTGCCCTGACCGAGAATCGGACTGGGACTTCTCAGTCCATGGGACAACGCTCAATCCACTGAGCCACACCGGCTGGCGTGAGACTTTTTATTGAGCCCTGGATTATTAAAGTGTGTTGTTTAGTTTTGTAGATTTTCCTGTTATATTTCTGTTATTTTTAGTTTGATTCTTTTGGTCAGAGAATAAACTCTGCAACATCTCAATGCTTTTAAACATGTTGATGTTTGTTTTTATAGCTCTAGTGTGGTCTACATTGCCATATGTTCAGTGAATGTCTGAGAAGAATGTGCTTTCTGTTGTTGTTGAGTGGTGTGTTCTACAAATGTCAATTAGATCCTCTTGGTTGCTAGAGAAGAAAAGTCCATTGTGTTTGTGAACATCTGTGCTTACTGTATTGGTCTATCCTTCCCAATTTTTTAAGATTTCTTTTTTATCATTTTCTTTAGAAAGTTTTCCTAACCATTATTTTAGGATACATCTCCTAGCAATAAATTCTCCTATTTTTCCTTCATCAGTGAAGGTCTTGATGTTCTCTTCATTCTTAAAGGATATTTTCACTTGGTATAGAATTCTGAATGAACAGTTCTTTTCTTTCAACACTTGAAATTTGTTGCAACACTTCCTTTTGCCCTCCACAGTTTCTTAGGAGAAATCCACTATGATTCAAGGTGTTTCTGTAGGTAAGGTAGGCCATTTTTTTTTTTTCTGGCTGTTTTGAATATTTGTTTCCTCTTTACTTTCCAGATGTGTAATTGTTGTGTGTTGGTATAGATTTACTTGAATTTTTCCTGTTTAAGATTCACGCAGCTTCTTGAATCAGTAGAATTGTCTCATTAAATTTAGGAAGTTTTCAGCCATTTTTTTTACGAGTATTTTTCAACCTAGCCCTCCTCTCCTCTGTTCCCAGGACGCTAATGCCATAAATATTAGATATTTGTTTGAGTGTCACAGGTTCCTGCTGCTATCTTTATTTTTATTCTATCTTGTCTTTGCTGTTCAGATTGATAATTTATAAGATTTTATAAATTATCTGATTCACTGATTCTTTCTGCCATCATCTCCATTCTGCTGTTCAGTTCATCCACTGAGCTATATTTTAGTTATTTCAGTTTTCATTTTTAAAATTTCCATTTGGTCCTTCTTTTTCATTGAATTTATTAGGGTGACATCAATTAATAAAATGTCATAGGTTTCAGGTGTTCAATTCTACAATATATCATCTGTATATTGTATTGTGTTCATTACCCCAAATCAAGTCTCCATCATCTTTTATCCCCTCTTTACCCTCTTCTATCTCTCTCCACCCCCACTCTCTGGTAATCACCATACTGTTGACTGTGACTATGAGTTGTGTTTTGTTTTGTTTTTTGCTTAATCCCTTCATCTTTTTCACCCAGCCCCCCTCCTCTGACAGCTGTCATTCTGTTCTCTGTATCTATAAGTCTTTTTCTATTTTGTTTATTAGTTTATTTTGTTCATTAGATTCCACATATAAGTTAATTCACATAGTACTTGTCTTTCCAGGTCAATCCATACTGTCACGAAATGTAAGATTTCTTCTTTTTTACAGTTAGTAGTATTCCATTTTGTAAATGTACCACTGCTTTTTTTTTTTTTTAACTGTTTTTTTATTGATTTTTAGAGAGAGAGGGAGAAAGAGAAACATTGATGTGAGAGCAGAACATGGATTGGCTGCCTCCTGCATGCCCCGTAGTAGGGATCAAGCCCGCAACCCAGGCATGTGCCCTGACCGAGAATCAAACCAGTAACCTTTTGGTGCATGGCACAGCATCCAACTAACTGAGACACCCTGGCCAGGGCTGTCACAACTCTTATATCCACTCATCTGCTGATAGGCACTTGGGCTGCTTCTGAATCTTGGCTCTTGTAAATAACACTGTAATGAACACAGGGTGCATGTATTCTTTCATATTAGTGTTTTGGTTTTCTTTGTCTATATTTCAAGAAGTGGAAATGCCAGGTCATAAGGCAATTCAATTTTTAATTTTCTGAGATAAGTCCATACTGCTTTCCACAGTGGCTGCACCAATCTGCATTCCCACCAACAGTGTGTGAGAGTTACCTTTGCTCCACATCCTTACCAACACTTGTTTTTATTGATTTATTAATGAGACACATGGTCCTTCTTTATATTTCTTTGCTGAATTTTAAAAAATTTTTAGTGAGTCTTTTTGTTTTGTTTTTGGTTTGTTTGTTTGTTTTAAGCATATTCATCATTGTTCATGGAAGCATTTTTATTGTGGGTGCATCTATTCATTGTCATTTTTAGTTCTCTTTTAGAGTTTGCTGGTTCTCATAATGACACACTTTTTTTTTTTTATTTAAACTTGTATATGTTTGTATTATGCCTTGGGACTCTGATCATATATAAACCTTTTGTTTCAGTTGGCATTCTCTGACACAACTGTAGCAGCACAAGGACTTAGGAGGACCATCTTCATTATTGTCAGGTAAGACAGAATTCCAGGTTCTCCACTTGGCCTCTGTAGACAAGTGAGGTCAGGGGTAATCCTTCTTATTACTAGACAAGTATGGGAGTTCTAGCTCTCCTTGTGGTGTTCACTGACACTGCAGTGGGGATGCTATCCTCATTTTTGTGTGCAATAAGAGACAGAATATACACGAGTTCCTTCTGAAGTATTCTGGCACTGCTTACTTAACTAGATATTATTTTCTAAGCCTGATTGTCCAGGATACATAGAAAGGATAGTATTACTATTGAGAAGTAATTCTCATCAATATCTTGATATTAAATCAAATGAATTATTAATTTTATATTAACACCAAAGAAGGAGGTATTTTTAAGGTAAAGTATGTTGATCTGAAATTGTGGTGATATAGGAAACCCTAATATTGTAAAAATGTCGTGTCTATCTTAATTTTTTCTAAGTAGTTGTTTTTTAGTTTTTGTTAAATGCTTACAGGGTTCCATGTACTCCAAATTAACTAAAATTACTACCCTAGAGAATTTAAACTTCTAAAGACTCTTCTGCACTTCAGCAACTGACATTTTTTTTTTACTAAAGCACATTAGGTAACTTTTCAAATCATGTTTCAGAAGGAGCAAGGGAAGATCCTTATGAATAATACATGATCAGAAACCATATTTTGGACTTCTTAGCAAATTAAGTGAGCAACTCCATCCATTGGTTCCCTTCCTCGGATAGAATTCATCCTTGGTCATTCTGCCTTACCAGGATCTTTACATTTCAGCATCTTGAATGCAATGTTGACATCTGACTAACTTCTATCCCTAGTTACTGGCATAGAAAAAAAGCTTATTATGTGTCTTTTTTTTTTTTTTTTAATGGAGTGCCACAGTCCACACAGGGAAAAACCAAATATATTTTGGTCTTAGGTTTTGGGGTAGAGTCCTCCGACACCTTTGGTTGAGCTGCATGGGACACGTACAGGAGAAAGCAATGGAAAGAGCTAAAGGAGGCAATGTCACAGGTGCCTGGGAAGAGAGATGACAGAAGCTAATGTGGGGGAGGAGGAAGCTCTTTCTGAACAAGCTCTTTGAGCTGTACATACAGCTCATCCAAGGCCAAGGCAGACCTTATTATCTTTCTCTCTCACCTCTCATTTTTCTAGTCCTCACATGTTTATGTTTTTTGCAGTGGTTTTGGCTTTTTCCCTTCACTTGCCCTCTATCAGCTCTGGAGTCAATAAGAATCTGCATCTCATGTAGTTTTGTGGAGGCCACTTGATTCAGCAGGAGATACACCAGTTTGGAGCCAAGGGATGTGCGTTGGTTCTCCACTAGGTGTGAAACTTTGGACAGTTCAGACTTCTCCTTTCTGCTTCTTTTAAAGAATTAAGAGGTGGGACCAACCATCTCTGGGGCCCTCTTCTCCCTGCTTCTCCAGATAGGAATAACCTTCTCCTCGCTCAGCTTTCTTCCTCTTTAGAAATGCCTACTCAGTCATTATGGTTCTCTTCTTGACTAGCCTAGTTCATTGCATACTCTCTCACAGCCACAGATGTGACCCAAATTACTAGCTAGCTATCTTTGTAAATGTCTATTACTAATCACAAAGGAGGTCTTGAAAGGGAGCAGAATAAGATTTATGGTATAGTGATTGAAAAGCAGGGTCTGCCCCAGACCAATCATGAAATCTTGGAGAGTTTGCCTTGTGTCTCCAAGCCTCAGTTACTTCATCTATAAATTGTGGATATTAATAGTACTCACTTTATATAATTTTTGTGAGATAATGAATTATTTCATGAAAAATCCTTAATACTCTACTGTCCAATAGTAAACAATCAATAGTTTCTTTTTTCTTTTCATTTTTTAAAAAAGTATTTGGTACAAATCCATTCTCAGTATTATGGTTAGCAGCTCATAATATTTGATCCAATGATCCCTGCCTCCTGGTATTTGTGCCCTTGTATAATTCCCTCCCCTTGAATGTGGACTAGACCTAGTGACTCCCTTCTAATAGATAGAATAAGGCAAACATAGTGAGCTATTTCTTCCAGAGTAAGCTACAAAAATAAGTGCATGCTCCTCTTTCCCTCTCACCTATTGGCTTAGTGGGAGGCCAACTGCCTAGTCTTAAGCTACCTTATCAAGACACCAACCAGGCAAAAACTAGACTGCAGTCGAACAGCCTGTGAAAACCTGAATCCTGCCAACAGCCACATGAGTGAACCTGAAAATGAATCCTCCCTCAGTTGAGTCTTGAGATGACCATAGCCCTGGTCAACCTCTTGACTGTAGCCTTTGAGATATGTATAGCCTGAGAACCCACCAAGCCACACTCATATTTCTGATTCACAAAATAAATGTTTTTGTTTTAAAACACTAAATTTTTGAGATACTAATACAGTTGAAAAAATAGATACTAATAGAGTTGGAAAAAAAGACTAAGATTGTAAGACCTATTAATGATGTCTCAGTAGAATCTTTGTATTCACATCTAAGGTGCCCATTATGACCACAGTTGTACTTTAGCCATGGGAGAAATATGGATGGTAAAGACATCTGCCTCCTGTGTTATGCCTCCTACCTAATACCCCCACCTGATGTTTACCTAGTTGAACATAACTCATAATAAGCACAATATCTGAGGCTGAACAGCAAAATGGTGGTGATTCAGGGCATAGAAAAGAAGGGAAAGAATTAGGACTGACATTTTATGTCTTTTAAAAAATTTGACCTTTTGGAAATATCACTGTGTACATTTAAAATATTAATAACGGCTCTTGCTGTTAGTAGGCAAAGAGGGATGTTGTCATGTGTGACCTTTTATTGAAGTAAAAGAAAATTGACAGTTTTATTAGCAATAGAATATCACACAAGAAAATGCAAAGGAGAAAGAAAAGCTGCTATGGTAGTAATTAGTTACACAAGCTGAATATTGTCAGGCAGCTGATATTTTAGACAAGGGAAGCCTAAATGTGGCTTTTGAGCTTCCTCCACTGAAGCCAGTGTAAATTACGGCTAAGTTAGAAAGGCATAACTCATTCTTCCTGGAAGAATTATCCAAGTATTTTTATATTCCCGTTTGTTTTTTTAATTCATCCAAGACATTATCCTCAAGAAAAATCATGTAGAAGAGCTTCTAATTCCCTGTGCACTGCTACCCATTTATGCTTTCATACAACAAATGTTTATTAAGTACTCACAACATGCTTGACATTTTTCTAGGCTCCAAGAGATAATTATAAGAGATAAGGCCCTTGCCCTTGGGAAGCTTATGTTCCAAGGGGGAAGATAGAAAACAGGCAAACCCATAAATATATGTAATTACTATGTGGAAAGAACAAGATCTAGATTTTAGATTCTAGAAGGATCGATCAGGAAATAACACCCTTTTTTCTTTCTGCAACTTATTTGAATTCTCTGTGAAATTCGTTCTTAATCTCTGGAATGAAATGTTAGTTCAGTCCCAGAGCTTCTTCAGTTCATGTCATCAGTTTGACCATAAAAATTTCTCCAATCACTTTTAGGCACAAAGTTAAAGTAACAATAGTAGCTAGTCCCACGGACTAGTCAAAACTCTTACTTTCATTTATAGCTAAAACTTCTTGTTTTACCAATTAACAGGGGTACCTACAACCAATTTCTTTCCATCAGACTTTCTCACCTAAGGGTTTGGCACCACCTAAAGGACACAGTCTCCAAAAGAGTCCCTGAAGCCTCAATCAAGGTTTACTTTAAACTTTTTATACCCTGGAGGTGAGTGTTGGGCTTAGCCTACAAAAAACTTTTTTCCTCCCAATATGCTCTGCATGTTGTAGCCTAATATCTCATTTTGGGAGGTACAAGTACCTGCCACTTATTGTTTTATTCTCAGCTTTATAGATGGATCTATCTATCTATCGTCTATCTATTATCTATCTATCTATCTATCTATCTATCTATCTATCTATCTATCTATCTATCTATCATCTATCATCATCTATTATATTTTCCAGTTAATACTATAGCAAAAATAGCAAAAGTTGAAAATAATAAAGCAAGATTTGGAATAGTGCATCATTGGGTTGACAGAAATGTCTTCTTACAGAGGCAAGAAAGAAATTCACTGAAGAAATTCTGCAAAAAGAAAATAAGGAGGAATAGTGGCATTGAGGTGACCTTGGCCTTATTTACCAAATAAAATTTAAGCAACTTAAAGGAAGGGATCATGACTAGCCTATAGCTTATATAGCACTCCCCATCGTCCCTCACCCAGCATTGTTCAATAGTCAATGCTCAATAAGTTTCGGTTTACGGACTAAATAATTGGAGAGATAAAAAGTGGAGAGGTGTCTTGTTAATTTCTTAACCATGTGTATTTATGTTTATTAAAATATGCTATTTGTGTTGGTCAGGTTAATAGTACAGTTTTGGGGGTTCAGCAGGCACTGAGAAATCTTTTTTTTCACATTTTTCCTCCTTTCATATCCAGTTTCTGTTTGTCTAGAAAAAAAAAACATTTTTCAAAACTGTGACGTATGTTTTGCAGATTGTTAACTTCAGAGAAAATCTCCAGCTAAAGTTTGAACCTGTCATGGCTTGATATGTGATTCTTCTTTTACTGATATATTTATGAATTCAGAAAGAAAACTTGAACATTTATAGAAAACTTTATGAATATTTGAAGGAATGTCCATCAAGTGAAGTTAAGAGACTGATGCTTTTATAGCAGGAAAAAAATAGCTGTCATAGAACCCAGAATCAAGCAGGAATTGTAAGTGTAAACTACACGAAATCCACTTACTGAAAATAAATATGCAGTGGTCTTCCTTATCCACAGGGGATATGTTCCCAGACCCCTCCCACCGTGGATGCCTGAAACTCTATATATACTGTATGCGTTCCTATACATATATACCTTTTCACTTATAAAAAGCACTTTATAGCTTTTTTTTGCTTATCAAAATTTCCAGCATCACTACTCTTGCACTATGGGGCCATTACTCCATTACTGAAGTAAAATAATTGGACTGTTGATCTGATAACTGAGACATCTATTAAGTGACTTTGGGGCAGGGAGCATATACATGGGGAAAGGCTGGACAAAAAGATGATTCATATCCTTGGGCAGGACAGAGTGGGACAGCACAAGGCCTGATCATGCTACTCAGAACAGTGCACAATTTAAAACCAATGAACTGCTTATTTCCGGAATTTTCCATTTAGTATAGTTAACCACGGGTAACTGAGACAGGAAAGTAAATCCACAGATAGGAAAGGATTGCTGTATGTCCTTATAAAGGACCCTGAGGCAGCCAAGGACCGTCCTTATCATTCCCTCTAGGTTATTTTAATACTAGTCTAAATGCCAAACTCACTCCATGTCTAAGGAATTTCTGTTCTCACATAAGCTGCCATGAATTCAGACACAATGTAAGTCATTTATATAATTTAAGGTTTAAGAATATATGATTAAGCTAGTTGGGCTGATCTTCAGTTTCAAGAATTTAAAACCAAAAATGCATAAAAAGAAATGATGATTCCTCTAGGCAATGACAACACAGTCTTTAAAGACTGAATTGCCTAATAGCATATAACAGGTACTGACTGGTTATTTGCTGATATGTGCATTACTTTTTCATTCAGCCTACATTTATTGATCACATAATATGTACCAAACCCTGATCTAGACACAAAGCATGAAAATCAAGACACACTTATGTCTTGGCTGGGTGGTTCAGTTGGTTGGAGCCTCATTCTGTACACTGAAAAGTTGTGGGTTTGATTTGTGGTCAGGACACATACCTAGGTTACAGGTTTTATCCCTGGTTAGGGTGCATACAGGAGGCAACCGATCAACGTTTCTCCTTCACATTGATATTTCTCTCTCACATCAATGTTACTCTTTCCCTCTCTCTGTCTCCCTTTCTCTCTCTAAAAAATCAATGGAAAATAGCCTCAGATGAGGATGGAAAAAAAAAATTAGGACATACTTTTTACCCTCCAAGGCAAAATAAAGGTCACATTTTATTTTATGTTGAAGATCTAATATTTTAGAAATATAGAGTTAAATAAAACATATTCTAAAGTTAATTTCACCTATTCTTTTTTACTTTTTTTAATATAACTGCTAGCAAACTCAAAGTGGCTCCCATTATATTTCTGTTTAACAGCTGGTCTGGAGGGATCTGCCAGCATCTGTCCGCCTCCCCACACTTCAGCCCCACATGGGGGAAGTGTGGCACAGTGAGCTGAATGGCTATTTCTGCTACTGGCAGCTGAAGTCCATCGCTAGGAATCTCTGATGAGTGGCGTTTAGACTTTCTGTCTGGATGTATAAGACCCTCGCGTCCTTTTCTAAGTTTCTATCTGAAGTGTGGTCTGTTTATATAAACATTTTAGAAGTTATTTTATTTTTCTTGGACAAATATGTGCCAAACTTCAGGGATAATGTCCCTTAAGGGAGCATATAGACCTTTTATTTAGTTCTTAGAATTGTAAAACTTCTCCAGCCAGGTCAAACATCACAAAAACTGTATTTACCATGTACATTAACTATCACGAAGAAGAAGATGGATGAAATCAGCTGTGACTAGAGCAGAGATACAACTGAGTAAGTGGAAAGTCTCTTCAAAGAAATGCAACAATAAGTAGTTGATGTCATTTGATAGCAATTATGGATGATGACTGTTGTTTTTCCTCAGGAATTTCCTCAACAAATGTTTTACTTATCCTTGCAGGTTTTAATACTGCAAAATCAGGAAATGTGCTAGTGGTAGATTGCTTGCAAAAATGGCCCCATCATTTCCCTCCCTGTTTCCATGCCCCTTTGCTATATGGCTTTGCAGGTTTTTCCATCAAGAGATGGAAACTATTTCACTATCCCTCCCTTGAACTAGGCTTGGCCTGTGACTTACATTGACAAATGTAGCAGAAGTGACATTGTACCAGTTCTGAGTCTGACCCTCAAGAGACATTTCATGCTTCCATCTTTCTCTTGGAACCCTACAACCTCCATGAGCATAAGCCCAGGCTATACTGGTAAAAGATATCTTTTAAATGTAGAACCAGAAATGAACCATCCCAGGCAAGATTATCCTACATCAGCCAGTGGCAGATACCTGCCAGTGGACCACTGACATGTGAGTTAGCCCACTCAGACCAGAACAGTCAGCCAGTTAAGCCCCACCCTAATTACTGACCCATAGAATCATGAGCTAAATTGATTAATATTTTCAGCCACTAAATTTTAGAGTGGCTTTTTATGCAGCAAAAACTAACTGATAGACTCTTCCAATACTTTATTTTCTTCCAACACAATATAATCTAAGTTTCTAAGGTTGGATGACTGCTGTGATTAGCTCCTCTGTTAACATTTCAATGACAAAGCAAGTCTATAGGAATATTGAAATCATACTTCTTGTCCAGAAAACATATAACATGATACTGAAAACTTGGAAGACAGGAAGATTGAAGGCTCTAAGCATTCTGGCTCTACATGCTTTTAATAAGGTCAGCTGATTTTCAAGTTTCTGAAACCATTTTATCTCCAGACAAGTTTTCATTGAAAAGACCTGCTATACATATTACATCTCCAGTGATTCCGATCATTTCAGAATGTTTTCCACTGTTTCATTACACACTCTGAATATCTGAGTTCAGTCATTAAACTTTATCCCCTGGCAGACAAATTGCTGATATTATTTCTGTTTGAGTGGAATAATACCATAATCAGGGTGTTCTTTGAAGTTCTAGCCCTCTTCAGGGAAAGTGTGCCTGCTTTAATGTAGCTAGCATTACACGTGAAGGTGACATGTCATGTGACACTTGCCTATGCTAGAGACTTGAAAACATAAGCAGTCTACTTCAAACATAAGAAAGCGGGTTCTTATAGAAATATTTCCTATAAAAGTTTGATTCAATGGATAATTTGGATATCATCTGAGAGAGTCCTGACATTCTCATTTGAGAAAAATAAAGAGCACTGTGGCCTTACAGCCTTCAAGAAATGAGACAAAATGGCCAGCAAGTTTTCAACAAGGAGCCCTGGCCCAGGTGTGGATGATTAGCAGGATGCCAATGTGACTTTCTCTTTAGGTTAGATCCCCAACATGGGGGGCTCCAGGAATTAGAGTTTGTATCCTGCATCCTGGGAAGTCACCAAACTCAAAAACTGGCATTCTTATGGAAGCTTCCTCAAGCTCTTGTATTTTCAGTCTCCACTGGTATTATCACGCGTGAGCCTGGGGCATCAAAGGAGCAGAGATGGCAGACTTTGAGCCCACAAAACATGGCATGGACAGCATTGGTGGGATGGATCTTGCTTCTGAAACCAGATGGGTGGGGGGTAGGGGGACAGGGAATAAGAAACCCTCAGAAGTTTCTTGCCAGCTCAACAGAGTAAGGGCTTGGAATTAGATTCAATTTGAGTTATAGAGAAAATGAGAAAATAAGTAGATATACCTTCTTTGCTCATCTAATTTTAAGAAGTGCGAGCTATTCCTCATACAGCTGTGTTTTTCAGAGAAGCAGTGAAAGGAAGTTTTGTACAAAGTTTATGCAGTATAAGAGAAAGGCAGGGGATGAAACACAGGTAGGCCCCAAGAAGAGAAGAAAGGAGACAGATGGAAACGTGGGGATGTTTGTTCAGGAATAATTTAGAGATCATCTGAAGACACTGGACTCAAGAGTGACCCCAAGACTGGAGCACGAACCAAGGTAAGCCAAACCTATAAGGGCCAATAAACAACAAGTTATGTTATATTTTATTTTAATAAGCACTGAATTGTGTGTGTATATTTTGATATGTTATATATTACAACTGTTTTTACCATCAATTTACTTCTTTATTTAATATGGTATATTTAGCTAAAACACATTCACATCATGCTCACTATATATGCTGAGCACAGCTGTAAGTAAGTGATTTATAAATATCAACTCATCAAATCCTCATAATAATCCTAGTACATAGAATCGACTACCACTGTTTGAAAATGAAGAAGCTGGCACAAAGATGGTAAGTGATTTCCTGACTATTCCAGAGATGGAAATAGTTCCACTGATATTTAAATCTAGGAGTTGTGATTTCAGAATGTGTGCTCCTAGCCACTTTGCTTTGCTAAGCCTCTTTTTATCCTCAATCCTTCATTCTACTCTTTGGTGGTTAAAAGATTAACAAAAAAGGTCAGCTCATGTTTCAACAGATTTTGTTGAATTCAGCAAAGCAAAACCCTCTCTAGGCTTTCAAAAAACAATCTCTGAAAGAAGGTCATGGCTAACATCAGTTTCTCTTCAATCTCACTTACAAAACATCAGTGAAACCATCTCAGATTGTAATATTCTAGTCAAAGTTTAAGGCTCTCTTTTAGCGTTAGGAAGGGTTTGATTGGACTACTGGACCAGAATAAGATGGTAGGCCATTTGACCTTTTTTCTCAAGATTCACATACCATATAATTCACCCTTATAAAGTGGACAATTCAGTGGTGTTTAATATAGTCACACATTTGTGAAGTTACCAGTATCTAATTCCAGAACATTTTCATCACCCCCAAAAGAAACTCCATACCCTTTAGCTGCCAACCCAGTCTCTCAGGTCCATGAAAAAACACTATCTACTTTCAGTCTCTATTTTGTCTGTTAGACATTTTTTACAAATGTGACCTTACAATATGAGGCCTTTTTTTTTTTATTGACATTATTATAGATGTTCTCTATTTTCCCCTGTTCCTCCCTCCATCCAGTCCCCACCCCAGCCCAGGCCTTCACCACACTATTGCATGTGTCCATGGGATATAAATATATGCATATATGATCTTCGATTAATCTCTTCCCATCCCCCCACCATCCCTTCCCCTCTGAGATATGTCAGTCTGTGTCATGCATCCATGCCTCTGGACCTATTTTGTTTGTCAGTTTATTTTGTTCATTAGATTCTTTCACTTCTCAAAATATTTTCAAGTTTAATCCATCTTGTAGCATGTATCAGTGCTTCATTTATTTTAAGACCAAATAGGATTTCACTGTAAGATTATACCATATTTTGTTTATCCATTCATCAATTGAGGGGCATTTTGATTGTTTTCATTTTTTGGTATCATGAATAACCCTGTTATGATGTCTGTATACAAGCTATTATGTGGATACCTGTTTTTGATTGGGTACATACCTAGAAGTAGAATTGCTGGGTCATAAGATAGTTCTATACACATTAAATGAGTACAAAATAATGTTGAATGTAAACGATGATTGAAATAAAAAATAATAATTCGACACAGAAAAACAAAAGATAACACTGTGTTTAACTTTTGAGAAACTGCCAAAATGTTTACCAAAGGGTTATACCATTTTTCCTTTCCTCCAGGAATGTAAGTGTTTTCCATTTCCTCCACATATTTTATAGTAACAGTTATTGTCTGTTTTTTTATTATAGACATCTTAGTGGGTATGAAGTAAATATCATTGTGGTTTTAATTTCCATTTCCATAATGACTAAAGATGTTGAGCATCTTACCATGTGTTTATTAACTATTTGTGTATCTTATATGGAGAAAGGTCTAGCTTTGCTAATTTTTAAATTGGGTTATGTGTCTTTCTATTATTGAGTTGTAAGAGTTTTTTAAAATATATTCTACGTACAAGTCCCTTATCAGATATGTTATATACAAGTATTTCCTCCCATTCTATAGGTAGTTCTTTTATTGTTTATGTCATCTCACAAACATTTAATTTTGACGGTCAAATTGTCAATTTTTTTGGATGTTTTTGCTTTTGGTATAATATCTAAAAAAAACATTGCCTGGTCAAAGGTCATGAACATTTACACCTATGTTTTCTTTGAAAATTTTTGTAGTTTCAGCTCTTATAGTTGGGTCTATTTTTAGTTTATTTTGTACATAGTGTGAAAGAGTAGTCCAGCATCATTCTTCAGCATATGCCTATCTAGTTGTTCTTGCACCATTTATTGAAAAGACTATTCTTTCCCCATTGAATCATTGCACCCTTGTCAAATACCAATTCACCATAAATGGGTAACTTCAGTTTCGGACTCTCCATTCTATCCCATTGATCTATTTGTCCCTTATTAATTCAAAATAGTTCACAGTTTCAGCATGCATTACAGCATGCTGCATTCTTCTTAATGATGTTATATCTTTGCAAATCTAAGTTTTCAGATAAAAATGTATAAAAATCAATATGGAAAAGAAAATGAGTGTGAGGGTTTCCACCTTGATACTGAACTTTGAAAAGTTTTGCAGTACTCAGCAGGCATACACAGCCCATTAGTAATTGTGCTTATTTACAACTGAATCAATATTTATGTTTCATACTTCCAAATGGCTAAACAATTATTAATACATACATATTTATTAAATTGTTTGGATATAACTCCTTGATTAAATGGAACTATTAGCATTTCCTTTGGCCTAAGGGTATTGTTTTTTTTAAATGCTCTTTTTCCCCAATTTTTATTAACTTATTTT
Organism: Tadarida brasiliensis; assembly: GCA_030848825.1. NCBI lineage: Eukaryota > Metazoa > Chordata > Mammalia > Chiroptera > Molossidae > Tadarida > Tadarida brasiliensis. Next base: position 34,228,053 of record CM061261.1, on the reverse strand, counting down.
TGTCACAGATGTTTCTCCTTTCCCCTCCTAGACACCCTCCTTTCCATCCCACCCCCCAATCCCCCCAGCATTGTTGTCTATGTCCATTGGTTATGCATACATGCATATAAGTTCTTTGGTTCATCTCATGGCCTAAGGGTATTGTAAAAAAAATATTACTGAGATACTAAGGATGTCATGAGGCTAGAGAAGTTGGGAATTCCTAACCAAGGAGCTTACTAGAAGAAGACAGAACATGAGACTAAACAGCACAATAAAGTATTATAGAGTTCTGAAAGAAGTCCATATTGACAATGGAGTAGATTTTTCAGGTTCAGAGGACAGATAACACTTTATCTGCAAAAGCACATGGAATCTGAAACATAGAAAGTGCTTTACCTAGGATGGATTTTGGGAGAGTACATCGGATGGAGGCCATCTTTTCTTTCAGAAGAAGCAACTAAGTGGTGAGGAAAGGAAGTTACTGAGTGAATGGTTATCTATGTAGCTGATGATAAAGGGAATGAAAAAAATAGGACAGTAGTTCACTGTTACTAAGATTCAGGGAAGGTATTTGTGTTTAGATTTGCCTGAAAGCAAAGCTTAGGACAAAAATACTGGTGCAGATAGTTTATTGGATCATAACCCATGAGATAGGAATGAGAAAAATGATAGAGTGATACAGGGAAGTGAAGCAGCCGGTATGAATGTGCAATGTCAAGGCTGTCCCAATGGTAATGGGAACCTGATTCTTTGGGACCTCTGACAAGCCCACAGAATTCCTCTCAGCATTGCCCTAAGGACAAAAATGAAGCTGGGTCTTTTACCCCCAGCTCCCATTCTTCAGGGACTTCAAAACTCCTATAATTCTAGGCTGCATGTTGAATGAGTTACAACAGCTTCAAGGGAGGCTCCAAGATGGAAGAGCAGAGAAATACTCAAATGAAGGGGTTCTCTGGCAGCCTGGTCTTGCATGGAACAGTTCAGCATAGCTGTCACTAAAATCTGAGATGACCCTAGGAAATGTGACAAGTGGAAACAAAGTTGTTTGCTACAGAAAGCATTTCTGAATAGAGCGAAAGAAGCCACAGAAAAGAGAAGGCATGCACATTAGAGCTGTGATTTTCAAAGTGTAGTCCCCTGGACAAGTAGCTTAAGCATTATTTGGGAGCATGTTAGAAATGCAAATTTTGGGGTCTTTTCCCAAGCCACTGAATCAGAAAACCTGATCTTAGACCCAGTAATAAATGTGAGTTTTGACAAGTCTTCTAAGTAATTTTATGCACACTAAAATTTGAAAGCTGCTATGGAACATGGGGTGGAGTGGGGTAAGGGGGCAAGGGTTTGGAGAGGATAAAAAAGAGATAGAAGAGAGATCCAGGTAAGGTGTAAGAAGAAAAAGACAAAACCAAGCATTATATATTAATTCATTTAATTAATATTTATTGAATGTTTATGTATGCAAGGTATAACCTCACAATTATGATAGGAATCAGCAAGGGTAGAAGGAGAACATAGACCCAGATAAAATACAAATATTCCTGAGTCTCCAATTTTAGTCAGTAACTTCAAACTCCATTCCTATCTAGCCTTTCACAAGATACATTTAAAAATGACCAAACTGGTTAGTTTGAATTCTATTACCTCTCTGTTTCTTTCTTTTGATATAATGAAAAATGAAATGACCAAATCATGGGTAAGTGAAAAGAGAAGTAAGAGAAGGGTAGAATCCACCAACTAGTTAATTGGTACTTGGAAAAGTGTGAACTGAAGATATGTTCCTTATTCTGCTATCTTACCCTGTAGTGAGTGACAGCTTAAAAAGTAGAAAATTGTCAGTGCTTCAAGTTGGGGATGGATATCTTTTCAATGTCTACTGGTATAAAGCAGTTATAAACAAACATAATACATCATCCTCTATGACCATTTTCTAAGAACAAATAAGTATTAAAAAGTTTCTACTCATTGTGATGACACGAGAAAAACTTTTTCTTTACTTATAGCATATAATTTAGAGTTATGAACTGAACAGTTTCCTGGAAACTATGCAATCATCTCTTGGAGGAAATATATTCTTATGCTGTTAAGTTTTTCTTTATAGAGAACATGGATTTCTATGATATTTAGTGATCATGGAAAATAATTGCTTCCATTTTCTATCCAACTCTACTTATAGTTGAATCAGTTAACTCTGTTGAATCTTACATACAGCATTTTATCCAGAATGACATTGGCTTTGGGAATGGGAGTATTACCTGGCTGAGAGATAGAACTAGTGACTACTGTTCTCTCCTCCAAGGAGAACAGAATACCCTTTCTTATTCTTTGTGTGTAATTGCCTAATGGGACAAAAGTCTTGAGCTTCTTACATAGATGAAACACATGATAAGACTGTGTATTTTGAGGCATGATGACCATTTCTAGAGGTATAATTTATCTGCACACATTTCTGTCCCTGGCTATTTCTTTTGTGTGAATTTTGATTGGAAAGGGGTTTGGATGAAAAAGCCAATATAAGATCAATCCTTCCTATAGCCAGAAGTGTTTTCTCATGAGACAGAGAAAATGAGAGACGAGTACTTCAATACGTAGTGGATTATATCTGGATCACTAGCAAATAAAAATGTATACAACAGGGAGAAGGCTCTATCAGAGATTAAATTTCTCTTTTTATTGGCCATATCCTAAAGAAATGATGACTCTTTTGGGGGCACTAAATCTATTTCTTTACATCATCCATGACAGGAGGGAAAAAATGTGTGTGTGTGTGTATGTATGTGTGTGTGTAGTCTGTCTTTGTGGGTCAAAGGAGAAAAGTTTTCAGGGAAGCAACTTCGGAGATCTAAAAGGAGGGCTGTGACATTCTAAGAGGGGAATAGAGAAAGTTAAGTATTAGGAGATGCTGACTTTTGGACTAACCCCACAAGGCTGGGATCAGTGAACATAGTGAAGAACACTGGAGGACCAGCAGCTAGTCAGAGCCTTGCAGCAAGCAACTCCTAGCTGAGAAGCCCTGAACATGCCTCAACAAGAAGTAGACAGGCGGTCACCCTACCATTGCCCTCCCAGTCCCGTTCTACTCTGACCATGTCATCTGAGTGTTTTTTAGGATCCACATTCTGTGTCTCAGAGATTCCTCATGACTGTGGCAAGCTCTACAGGATTTCTGAACATTTAATAGTGTGGAGGTCCTTGGTCCATTCATTTTGGTGTGACTAGGTTGGAGAGCCCAAGCTTCTACATTATGGTGACAGATTGGGTGTATTGATAGACAGAAGGGAGTGGTAACCTCTATTACCTATGTAGACCCTGATAACACAATGTGAATTTATAAAGATTCATGTTTTCCAAAATGCAAAATTTAGAGTTTATAAAATAAATAGATGACTGACATTTCCCAAATTCAAATCTTACTATAAAGCTATAGTAAACAAGAAAGTGGATTATTGATGAAAAATAGACAAACATATCAATGAAACAGAAAAGAGAGCCCATGGATAGACCACACAAATATAATAACTGATCTTTGAGAAAGGATCAAGGGTAATTCTAAAGATAAAGCTTTTCAATAAGTGATGATGGAACAACAGGACATCCACAAGCAAAATAATAATAATAATAATAATATTAATAATAATAACAATCTAGACCCAGACCTTACATCTTACCCAAAATTTAAGTCAAAATGGATCAGAGACCTAAATGTAAAATGAAAACCTATAAAATTCCTAGCAGCTAACATAAGAGAAAATCTAGGTGACCTTAGGTTTGGTGATGCCTTCCTGGATACAGTAACAAAAGCACAATTTATGAGAAAAAAAATGGAAAAAATGGACTTTATTAGAACTAAAATATTTTCTTTCTAGAAAACACTGTTCAGAGAATGAAATGACAAGCTAAAGGCTGAAAAAAACAATAATTGCAAAACACATATCTAATAAAAGATTGGTATCTAAAATATATAATGAACTCTTAAAACTCAATAATAAAAAAAGAAACAACCTGATTCAAAATAGACAAATAAGTTGATTCTTTTTTTTTCATTTTTGTTACATTTATTGAGGTTGCATTGCTTAATAAAATTATATAGGTTTCAAGTGTACAACTCTATAAGGAGTTGACTCTTGGTTCAAGTCCAGGAGGCCTCTGCCTGATTCTATAGGTTAGCAGTGGACTGCAGTAGTTACCAATTTAGACCCTGAGTACAAACCATTGCATCCTAAGACTAGTCCTATTATATCTCACTGAATGATATAGAACAGATGCTTATCTTTCTCAGCCTCTGTTTCCTCATTATAAAACAGGGCCAAGAATAGTGACTAACTCATGGGATTGTTGTAGAGCCCAGTAAAATAATCCATGCAGACTTCTTAGTATGACTTTTACCATCATCTTTTCTACTTCTCCAACATGAAGACAAGCAGTCTCATCTATATCCCAGAGGTCTGATTGGGTACACTTTCCCACCCCTGTATATCTGTTAATTCTGTACTGTCAACATAGAAAATCTTTTCTTAATGAAAACATATGCAGGGTTCATGTTTTAAGAAGCTTTCCTTGAGCACTCTTTATGAATTGTCCTATGTACTGATACAGACATGATATGCTGCCAGGTATTTTAGTGCATTCTCATTCAGTTACTAGACACCAATGGAATGTCTATCATGTGTCTGTCACTGTAATAGTTGATGAGCATACAAACAAGACCTTATTCTTCCATTGGAAGCTTCTAGTCAGATGAGGAAAGGAGCCCTTGGTTGGAGGACAGCTAATTCTAGCTGGGCTGAGGCTGGAGGCTTTGTGAAGACAATGTATTTTGTATGTCTTCTCACCCCAACCATTCCACAAGTTCCTTAAAGCCGGGGTTTGCTGAGTTCATTTATAATCTTTGTGTATGGAGGCTTACACATAGTAGGAGCCCAGTGAGGTCAACTGACTAAAAGTAAATAATATTGGCTTAAAATAAATTCACATTAATAAAAAAATATGTAACAATTATAAGAATAATTTAAAATATAAAAATTCAACTGAAAAGGTTGCTGACACAATAGATTAACAAGCCTAGACCCTCTCAGATGCAAACAGGCTGATGGCCTGAGGATGTGCCTCTGATGCTCAGTAAACTGTACAGAGATGTCCTCTGAAAGCTGAGGCTCCTGACAGCAAGGCAGGGCAGGCAGCAGGTCAAAGACTTATCCTACCATGTTCCTTTAGATAGGGAAGAGGCTCTCATCACCATCCAGTCTCCTGTTAGCACCCTGCAGACTCACACAATGGGTGCTGACTCCTGCCCACTTTCCTTAGACAGATGGCCCAGTGATTGATTAGCTGGAAGCCCAATGTGATTATTATTGTGTTTGCTAAAGAGTATTTATTTTTCTTGCCTAATTATCCAGTTTGGAGATTTCTTAATCTGTGCTGTCTGGCCTAGTGTTTACAAAAGCTCTTGTGCCATGACTGATGAGTTTTCTGGCCATTGCAAACTCCACATAAGCCACGAAAGGACAGGAAGATGATAGGATGACTTTAAATCACTGGCATGTGCAACTTAGGGAACTTGACACAGATGGGGAAAAAAGAGAAGGGTATGTAAATGCATCTTTGCACTCCAAAAAGAGAGAAATAATCAAATCAACACACCTGGGGGAAATGGATTTCACCTTTTTTATCAGTAGTGATTCTACTGGGGAAACATCATCAAATGCACACCTTGCCCCATCATTGTTAGCAGTTTACCCAACACTATCACCTGTGCTGTGAATGGTATTCTCATAGAGCAGTGGTTCTCAAATCATGGTCCCCAGCTTCACCTAGAACTGGTTGCAATGCACATTTTAGGGCCTCACTTCAGACCTACTGAGTCAGAGACTCAGTTTTAATACACCCTCCATGTGACTCAGAGACATGTTACAGTTTGAGAACTGGTGGAATAGAATAATGCTTTACAAGTGATTGGATTTCTGTCTTCTTATTTACCTGCAGAGGCACAGAAAAGTGTCCTGTGATCTAAAACTTACAGACAAAAAAGGTTGCTGTCGTACAAAATTCAGGAAGCTGATAGATGTTTCGGGAAAATATCGGAGCCTATATACTCTCTTAGCTCAATTATCTTCCATCACACTGCTGACCTCCAGGAGCTAAGAGGTACTATCAAGGGCAGCAATCTATGGAGACCAGACCTCAGCTGGGTTCAGTGCAGTTCCTGCAGAAAGTAGGGGCTTCCTCCACATGTCAGGTTTATCCTAGGAAATCTCATGTATTTATAAACCCTGGATTCACACCAGAGAGACCCAGAAAAATTCTGACACATGAAGAAGCCCTCAAATCAGCTCGTTTTCAGAAGAATCTTTTTTGAGGGCTACTGTTGAAGGAAAGTTCCAACAGGGTATGGACATGGGCACATTCCAGTTAGAATTGCTGTGTTGATTATGATGCTTTTAGTTGTAAGTAACAGAAAATTTAGTCAAATACGTTTAAACCAAAAGGGCTTATGTGGTGGCTTATGTAAATTCAAATGGGCCTAACTTCAGAAACAGTGACAAGTACATCACAGGAGAGCTTCTTTTCTTCTCTTAGTCCTATTTCTTCCTCTGCTGAATTTTTTCTCAGGCAAAATCACCTTAAGTGATGGAAAGAGAGGCCTCCAGCAGCTCAAGACTTATGCCTCACCAACATAAGGAAAAGAAAGATCCTCTTTTCTGGTAGCTCCATCAAAAACCCTGGTTAGGGTTGTCATTGGCCTGCCTTGTCTACAGCATCTACTCTATCACCAACTGGTGAGGTTAATGCTGAATTGGCCTGTTCCAGATAGAGCCAACGCCAGCTAAGGGAACCAAAAGTAAAGGGTGGGGCTCGGTTAAGTGGAAGGTGCGGGCCCTGTTGTCCAAAAACAGAAATCAGGCTGACAAAAAAAGAAAGCATGATTTCTATTATAGGCTCCAAGAAGATATGTGCAGCCCAGAGTTTCAGGATAATGTTGCTTTTTGATCCTGTCACCTATATGTATAGAAGGAGCTTTCGTATATTGCCAGCATACACATTAGAAACAGATAAAGAACACTGAATCCAGTATTGGTCCATGATGTTGTGTTCTCTTCTTTTCTCTTTAAGAATAATGCACATTCATGTGGGAGTATGTTAAGTGGTGGGAGGAGGGGCCTATATGTTGCTTTAATTCATTTATAAGGAGAATATTATGGAATACCAGAAAAAATGCATAACAATCAATACTCTAAAAATTTCAGGACAAAGTGGCCTACAAATAACTCAGCTTTGAAAATAAGTGTAATAAGTCGCTAGTTAAAATCTCGTTCATAAAACCATATGAATGGCTTTTTCTTTGCCTATTTTCAAAACATATACTTGACTTAAAAAGAACAACCTTGCTCCCTCTTCCCAGTCTGAAGATTCATATTCATGACAGCAACTAGCCTGTATCTTTTAAGAGGTGAAGGTTTGGCAAATCCAGACCTAGATCCATAAACTCTTCTGTGCATAATGAAGGGTCATTTGAATTTTTATGCCAAGTGTGAAAAGGTAAGTGGGGATCAGCAAGTGTGAAATGGTTATATGTGGAATGGCAATTGTGGAATGGTTAATGCGGACTGGTAAGTGTGGATGGCAAGTGTGAAATGTGAAGCAATGAACTGCTGTTGAATGTTAGTTGCTATGTTGTACAGCCTGTGCTTGAGGAAGGAGAATTAGGGAACGCTGGCTGAAACTCCAGATGTCACATCTCACTGCCTTTCTGTCAGATGGAACCTTACTAAGAATTTACTGTCACTGCAATATCTCAACTCTGCAAAAACGTATGAAGCCCTCTCTTCCTAGTACTGTCAGATTTCCTGCATTGCCTACTACAGTCCTGAAGGGGGAGGAAGAGAGCTTCCTTTTGCTGTCAGTGTTGATATTCTGCCCCCAGCCAACTCAGGTGGAAATGCCACTGTAGATAAACATGAACCCCTTCACCACCCTGAGGTCAAAGGTACTGTAGAAGGTCAGGGTTTTTGTCAAGAGAGGGGAAGGAACATGAGATTTGAAATGGCAAGTGTAGGATAGTTACTAGTTTAGGCACTGGACTTGGGGTTGTATCCCAGCTGTACTATTCATTCACCCTGTGTTCTTAGAAAAATTAAAAAACAAAAAACACTATATTTGGCACCAGATTCCTCATCTCCTCAGTGAAGGCTCAGATATGGTTATGAGGGTTAAGAGAGACAAGATAAGTCAGGTGTCTATTTGGTGAGCACTCAATTGATAGCACTTATTATGAGTAATATAATCTCCTACAAGTCCACACAAACTTTAAAAAGGTGTACCCTAAGTTAGTTCTTAGGGATTTTTTGAAAATTGAAATTTATTTATTTTCAGTGTGTTTTTTTAAAGCTATTTCTGATTCATGTTTTTTTTATACTGGCAATAAATTGTCTAGTTTTTCATGCTGTATTAAAAATACTCAACGGTTTTGTTGAGTAGTTCTTTTTCTTAGGTTACTGTATTTCAGCTTGTTTGTAGAAATATGTCTATCAATATTTGAAAATAAGATAAAACTTGAGAGGGGTTGCTGGTCAAAATGTTTTCTCTAAAGTGTTATTTTAATTTACAAAATCAATAAATAAATTGATAAATTTTGGTTAAGATTGAATTAAGAAATATATCATTTTTTCCTAACACATATCAGCTTTTACCTTATTTTAATATATTATAAAGATAATGGGGTCAAAAAGAGCATGCAGTTAGTTGTAAAGTAACTGGTAAATAAATATATATTCTTCATTTGGATTTACATTCTAAAAATAGAACCTAATTTTATCAAAAATAGTGTTTCTGCCATAGTATAAATGAAATGGAAAGATTCATAAGAGTGAGGAAGGGGACTGGAAAATTCATCTTTCTAACACCATAAGAAATTTAAAAACAGGAAAAACTGCACTCGTATCTAAATCCTAGAATACTTTTTTTAAAAAAAATATTTATTGTTGAAAGTATTACATATGTCCCCTTTTTCTCCCCCTATTGACCCACTGTACCCCACTTCTAACCCCCATCCCAGGTCTTCACCACATTGTCTGTGTCCATGGGTTATACATATATGCATATAAGTTCTTTGGTTAATCTCTTCTCTCCTCCCCACCATTTCCCTCTAAGATTCGTCAGTCTATTCCATGTTTCCATGTCCCTGGATCCGTTTTATTCATGAGTTTATTTTGTTCATTAGATTCCACATATAGGTGAGATCAGATGATACTTGTCTTTCTCTGACTGGCTTATTTTGCTTAGCATAATACTCTCCAAGTTCCTCCATGCTGTCTGAAAGGATAAGAGAACCTTCTTTTGTACAGCTGCATAATATTCCATTGTGTAAATGTACCACAGCTTTTTTATTCACTCATCTACTGATGAGCACTTGGATTGTTTCCAGATCTTAGCTATTTTAAATAGCTCTGCTATGAACATAGGGGTGCATATATTCTTTCAGATTGATGTTTCAGGATTCTCAGGGTATATCCTTAGAAGTGGGATTGATCACTGAGTCAGATGGTAGTTCTAGACTTAAATGTAAGTTGTGAAGCCATAAAAATCTTAGAAGAAACCATAGGCAACAAAATCTCAGACATCTCACATAGCAGAATTTTCAGTGATACATTGCCTAGATCAAGAGAAACAGAAGAAACAATAAGCAAATGCAACTACATCAAAATAAAAAGCTTCTGAACAGCAAAAGAAGCCATCAACAAAATGAAAAGGGATTCCACTGTATGGGAGAAGATATTTGCCAATGATACATCTAATAAGCGGTTAATTTCCAAAATATATAAAGAACTCATACAAGTTAACAAAAGAAAGACAAACAATCTAATTTAAAAAAAAAATGGACAAAGACCCCAGTCAGTTTGACTCAGCGTTTGGAGCATCAGCCAGCAGACCAAAGGGTCTCAGGTTCAATTCTCACTCAAAGGCACGTGCCTAGGTTCCAGTCTCAGTCAGGGTCATGCAGGAGGCAACCAAGCGATGTGTCTCTCTCACATCAATGTTTCTCTCTCTTGCCCTACGTCTCTTCTACTCTATCTAAAAATCAATGGAAAAATTACCTGTCACTAATCATCAGAAAGATGCCAGTTAAAAAGACAATAAGGTATCACCTCACACCTGCCAGAATAGCTACCATCAATAAATCAATAAAGGACAAGTGCTGTTGAGGATGTAGAGAAAAGGGAACCCTGATACACTGCTGGTGGGAATGCAGACTTGTGCAGCCACTATGGAAAACAGTATGGAGTTTTCTCAAAAAATTAAAAATGGAACTGCCATTTGACCTAGTGAGCCCACTTTTAGCAGTAAATCCTAGAATACTTTCAACTACAATACATAGAAAATAAGACTCAAATTGTCTTAAGCAAAATATAAAAAAAAAATCAATTTATTAATTTATTAGCTCACATATCCTGAAAAGTCCCAGGGTTTGGGCAGGCTTCATGCTTTATATAATCAGCTCTCAATTTCCCTCTGTCTCTCATTCTTGCTGTCTTCTCAGTTGACCTTATTCTTGGGCTCCAAAACCTGGAACAAGAGAGAGTGCTCTCTTTCCTAACAGCTGAACATGTTATTGGACCTCTCATTTGGTGTGATTTTGGTTAAGTCCTCAGCCCAGAACCAATCCCTGTGGCCAAAGGGATATGATGCCTGCCCTGTCTGGGTACACCTGAGCCTTATGGCCACCCCTAACGTTTGAGGTATTGTGACTATCACAAACCATATGTAGAGATTTTCCCCCGGGGAAAATCAAATGCTATTGTTGGAAAGGGAAAGATGACTGGGTTCTCCAATGTCTAGTTTAAATTCTACTTTCTCTGTGACATGTTTTCAGACCACAGTTTACACAGGGACTGTTTCTTCCTCTCAATATATAAAAGATACTACAAGTGAGCTACTTTGTCATGACAGCCGTTATCTTAATTCCTTGTACTGTTTCTGTATCTTTCCAATGGATTTTGCTAATACCCTGTCCAGACTCCCTTTAAAGGCCAGTGTACCCATCCTCCAGCTGCTGTAAGTGTTGGCTTCCAACATCTCACAGTTGTTCTTCTTCAGAGAACTGCTCTCAGTTCAATTCAAGCCACTTGGCCAAGAGTTTATGTACTCTCTATCCAGGGCAGCCCACAGCCAAATAGTCTCTCACATAGTTTATAAAAACCTGACTTCAGCTAGGAGCACATCCTTACTTAATTTCTTCTTCAGGCCCATTCTTATTACCTCATTTCCTTTCTCCTGGGAACTCTTTCCAATAAGTCATGTGCACCAAATTCCTTTTTCAGTCTCTGCTTCTGTGGGACTTGTCCTAAGATAATTATTCAACTTGACACACGAATTTTTCTCTAATCTTTAAGATTCTTAAGAGAACAAATCATGCTTTGGTCCTCAATTTTTAATATAATTTAACTTTTCATGGATGTACAATACATAGTGGTTTTTCAACTGCCTTGAGAAGATCACATCTTCTATTGCAATGCTTCTTAACATTAATGTTCATACCGATCTCCTGGGGGTCTTATTAAAATTACTCAGTAAGACTGATTGGGACCTGGGATCTTTATTTCTAACACAATCCCAGGAGATGCTAATGATACTGCTCTGGGAATCACACTTTGAATAGCATTTTCTACTAAGCACAGATTAATTTAAATCACCCACAACATTCCTAGACAATAAGCACTTAGTAAATGTTTGTTATTGGGTTATAAACTAATTGAAAAATGTGGAAATTGAAGACATTTTGATTGAAAAAAAAAAAAAAGTTGACGTAGCCCTGGCCGGTTGTGCTCAGCGGTTAGAGCATTGGTCCGTGGACCAATGGGTTGCAGGTTTGATTCTAGTTAAGGGTATGTACCTCGGTTGTGGTTCTTCCCCGGCCCAGGTCAGTGTTGTGCAGGAGGCAAACAGTTGATGTGTCTCTCTCATGTTGATGTTTCTCTCTCTCCCTCCCTCCCACTCTATCTGAAGATAAATAGAAAAATGTCCTCTGGTGAGGATTGGGAAAAAAAAAAAAAAGTTGACATAAAAAGTATGTTCCCTAAAGATATATAGATTCTTTGTCCTACATGGAGAGCTTTCAGTAAAAGTTACTAGAAGAGAAAATTTTTTAAAGTTTCCAGATACCTGCAACAGAAATATTTTCTGAACCTCATTTCTTCTGTTCTAGGACTGAGAGCTAAGGGGCCAATTAGTAATGGTCCAGTATTTCTCAGATATGCCAACAGAAATTGAACATGGCAATTTGGGGAAGAAGTAGAATGTGATTTCTTATTTGCCATGGGAAATCCAATGTCCATGCCAGACATCAGCTTCTGAGTTTAATCTTAAAGTCAGTTATGCCTGGGCATTTGATTTATTTCTAGAAAGGATAATGGCTACAGTCAGGCTTCTATAGGATGTACATTACAGGTCCTGGGGTCATGGTTGGCTTCATTTCAGTGCTCACAGTTTGGCCATTCCTCTGACATTATAGCCTACTAATTATAGCTGAGATACCAATCAATCTGTCATTTCTTTAATCCTGCAGGATCAGGCTCTGTTCTCATCAAAGAGTGTGATTCTTTAGTTTTAGCACCAGACTTTTCTTTTAGAATAAAGATCTGTGTTCATTATGTTTATGTCTCTTGAGAGAAGGAGAAATACTATGTAAGCTTAATAAATCTTGATGTCCATACACTGGAAATGTTTAAAGCAGGACACTCTATTTAGTATAAAGATGTAGTTTTCAACCCTAGGTGCATCAACATTGGATGGAGATTTATGTGAAAATACAGTTTCAGTAGTTCTGGGGCAGGGCCCAGGCACCTCTGGTTTTAACAAAGCTCTCCAGTGGATTCTGATATATAAGGTTGAATATCATTGACACAAAGTGGTAATTCTCAAACAATCATGTACATCAAAATCATTTAGAAGAATTTTTAAAATGCAGATTCCTCACCCCCCTACATTCTAACTCAACAGTTCTGGGGTGGATGGGACCTGAAAATTTGCATTTCTGATAAGCTCAGGTGATGCTGATACTGCTGGTTCAGAAATCACACTTTACTTGGCAAAATTGCCTATTAGAATTTCATGGGGAGATTTTAAAATCCCCATGCTCAGTACCAGTACCAGCATCTCTAGAGGTAGGGTCAAGGCATCAGTATTTTTTTAAATCAGATAATGTCAATGTGCTAAGGTTAACCACTGGTGGAAGCAATATGGGATCAAGCTTACCCTTAATTTGTAGAGAGAGCCATCTGTGGGTACACACATGCGATAGTGGGGAGCATTCACATTGCAATAGGGAAGTGCAGGTGTAAATCCTGGTGTAGCCATTAAATACCTGGGGGACTGGTGAACATTAGTTAATCCATCTATGTCTCCATATCTTCATCTGTAAAATGGGTATTATACCAATAGTAATTTTCTCAAAGAAATAAAATCATGAATTAGAGCTTTTGGCTCAGAGCCTGGAACATTGTAAGTGCTCAATAAATGTACATGGACATTATTATTGTATCATTTGTAATTATTACTGTAGTTATTATATAAAGAATTGTTCTTGTAAGTTTTCTTTGCCACACAGAATGCTTCTTGGAACTACTTGTTTATGCATGATGTTCTTTGTTTTAGAGATTCTATGATGCATGTATACGTTTGGGGTGGGGTAGTTCTTCAGTACTATTTTCCATGTAGAAAGGTAGCACATTTAACTTTAAGAGACATTCATCTTTCTGTGAATCTTTTTCTCAGATGATTTTTCAAGCACAAGTTGAAGGACAAAAAGCTGTGTTTGGGAGGTTATAGATTAAAAGGCTTACAGTTATAGCACACCTGAGAAACTGAAAGAGACTGCTTTTAACTATAACACTATCTTTTCCCGTGTCCACAGTCTTTGCAGTGTGACTGTGCAGCTCTTCCCATCAAGAGGGGGGTCTTTTTGCCATCCCTGGAATCTGGACTGCCTTGTGGTTTGCTTTGGCCAATAGAGTATGGTGCAAATGATTGGGAGAAAATTCTAAATCTAGATCTCAAAAGTCCTTGCAAACTTATGTTCTCTCTTTTGCTCTTCTGATTTCTTCATGAAAAGAAGCCAGGTTAGCCTGAAAGAGTATGAGACATAAGGAACAAAGTTAAGTTTGCCTAAATATCTTGACAAAGGCTACAGACACATGAAAGATCTCAGCCAAGATCAGTGTCTCCTGGACACTCTACAGAACACAACAGCAGCATTAATAGTCAGCTCAGGTCAGCAACAACCACACAGCCAACCCACAGAATTATGAGAAATAAAAACTGGTTGTTGTTTCAACTGTGTTTTGGGGCAGTGTGTTACATGGTAATAGCAAACTGATATAGAAGGTTAAATGAAGAGAAGAATAAAAAAGAGTGAAGGTAATGGAAACTGAAAATAATGGAAGCCACATCTCATTACTTGCAAAAAAATTGTTTAGGGCTGGTCCTCTGGGCACATTACATATAACATAAATAAACATGTATTTACTTCCACAAAAATAAATTATATTTCATAGAACTTTTGAAGTAGTGTTATCCGGTCATTTATTTGAAGAATTTTTTATATATATATATATTTTGTTGTTGTTGTTGTTTAGATCAGCACTAAGTAGACAAATTCAGAAAGCCTTCAGGAGTAGAGAGACCTAGTAGATTCCACTCCAGACCAAAACAAAACAAAACAAAAAAACAGGTGACATTTCTACTGTATAGGTCATAGACAAAACTAAAGGAATAATTGATTGTGCCAGTTTCCCATTTTAGGCTTATAAGATTTAGTGGAAGCTACAGGTCTATCTACAAAGTCATCCCAACTGGAAGAAATTGAGCACAGAGGGCAGTGGGAAAACTACTAATTTTGCTTTTTAAAGAAATTGCCTCCTAAGAGCACAGACACATAACATTTATCTTCATAGAACCATTGGCAAACCTACAAAGAAAGGTACTTTGAGGTCATGAGCTAGTGGTCCTGTGCACTTATTAGCATTGAAATCCCAGATCCTCTCCTCAAGAGAGAAAATAAGAACTACCAATATCCTCCTGCAACATACTTGTCCTTTTGTAAATTCACTTTTACTGTTCAACCTCCTAAGACTTAGGTGCCTAAGAATGTAGAATCAAATTATTCCACACAAAATTAAGTTGGTGTTTAATTTATTTAACATGCCCCATTGAGTGGCATGAATGAAAATAACTGTAATTTTCTCCAATGGTGTCCCATAGCACCTTGGCAAGAAAAAAAGTTTAGAGGAATCAAGATTTGAAATTTTACAAGATGTATTGATGGCATTAAAGATAAGGAAGATAGCTAAAGTGATGTACAATCAATGGGGTCTCAGGAAGATAGGCAGAAAGTAGACAGGTGTCAAAGGCTAGATAATAATGAGGCTGAAGAACTGGTATAGAATGGGTCTGGGAGAATAAGCTTTAATTTTGTAGTCTAGGAATAAGATTTTAGAGGTGGCTCAGCTTCAGGCTCTTGGTATTGTAATAGAAAAGTGTGGTTGAAATTCAGTGGAGGTACAAGTCATTGGAATTAAGGAAGTTGCAGAACTGAAAAGTTTGGACATCCATATCACCTGTGATGCTGTAAAGAGATGGAGCAGGGGTTAAGATCACCAATCAGGTGCCAATATTCTCAAGAATAAATCAATGTATTAATAAATCAATCAAACTTATTCTATTGGATTCCAAAACATACTAAATTTGAAGCTATAACAGACAGACATGCATATCCAGGACCCAATAGTCAGTATCAAATGCTTTTCTGTTTTACCAAGAAGTAGGCAAGAAATAAGTAACAATTTTTGACACAGCAAAAGCAGTTTATGGATATTCAAAGACACAGCTTATTTTTCTGTTGATTCAGTTTATAAATAATGTCGAAGTGTTTGAACTCCTTCCTCCATTGTCTAAAAGTGATGAATGTGTATTTGCTGAGGGGTGTGAGATACCCACCTCAAGCCCTAGGGGTTTGATAGCATCCAAATCCCATTCCAGTCACTCATAGATGACCACCGCACTGCGCACAAGGGAGGCTCACTGAGTGATTGTTGAAAATAAGTGATTTGAGCCATGTGTAAGACTTCCCCCATTTAAGATAGATATCTGCTTTACTCTTCACCACCACAATCTCTTCTAAGCAAAGTCATTTTTCCAGGAAATGATGTTTGACTAGTCTCAATGATTCAGAGAGACAGATTAACATGGCAAGGGTCAGGGAATACCAAATATACACTTATGGCATGTTGTGAATAATGACATATCTATTGTCACTTCATAATATTGATTCTTGTTTATAATTCTCAGAAACTTCTGTCAAGTTCTCCCTGTCATACTTTCCCATTCAGTCTTTAGGCCCTCACCAAGTTATGATCACAATGAGCAAATACTTTGATAAGTTCCCACAAATTCTACAACATCACCTAGGATGTATGGAACTTGGACCAGGTGATTTTATTAAATTAGTTTTTACCTTTACAACATCCCTGAAAGGTGAGCATTACTATCTGAGTTTTACAAATTAATAAATTGAGGATTAGAGGCTAAATTTTTTATCCAGTGCAAATATCATGAGTATTTGAAGCAGCTATCTGAACTAAATCAGACCAGTTGCAAAGTTGGTGCTTTTTCCAAAATTCCAAGTAGCTTCAGAAATACCATTGAAACTATAGCTTTTAAGGTCCTATTTGACTGTCTTAAGGATGAAGGATACCTATTGTTTAGATTCCAGGTACACCAATATTTGACCTCTAGTTGATTCCATATCACCATAATCATCTCCCATCATCTTGAATTGTATACTGCAAATCAAGAGGGGTGCAAAAGGATGAAGGAGCCCTCCATGACTCCTTCCAGTTTCAGGATTCCAGGAGGGATCCTGAATAGTCCCTGCTTATAATAATGACCCTTCCTCACCTTCCCCACCAAAGTGGTTCAAGGAACAGAAGCAAGAGCAACACACAAATAAGCAAAAATAAACAAACAGAAAACCAACACATGATTTTATCTACTGTTTTATTCCATATAACTGACAGATTCTAAACAACAAATTTAATAGAAGTGGGATGGATATACAGTGAACTACCATGACTCAGGTTAGAAATAGTTAATGTTTGTCAACATGGTAGAAGGAAATTATGACTTGAAATCTATGGGAGTCAAAGACTATAATAACATATCTAAGGAGATTCTGGCAGCAGGATGCAATAAATGGCTTTCCAGTCACCAGTCATGGAATGAGAAGGTGCCAAGGGAAGTTTGCCTTTGCTTGACTGCCTTCATTGTTACAGCAAATTGTAACTAGATTTGGAAAGATAGTGGGTTTATTATTAGCTTTGCTGCAATGCTCTTTCATAAGGGGGAACCACATAGAGTCAAACATTTTTACAACATGCACAGTTCTGCTCTCAGGGCTACCAGTTTAGCAAAACCTTCCCTGCTTCTCTTGGAAGTTGAGATTGATTTCTTGCCTCAAGGTGCAGTGCAGGAAAATTATTTTCAAACTGAAAAATCTTTCAATTCAAATGCAAGGTCTGAGTAAATAAATACATAGATGGGATCTCTTTTTATGAAGTTTAATATGAGCAGAAATAGGACAGAATCTGGGAAAACATCTCTCTGGTATGAGAGGAATGGCTGCAAAGAGTGAATTCTTTAAGGGGAAACATCTCAGTATAAAATAGCTTAACTTCTTGAAGATCAAATGTGAAGAGAATCATCATAGTTTAGTATAGTGATTGTCTTATCTTGGATTTTTTTTTTCTTACCACATACAGGTAGAGAGAAATGGAATATTTTGAAAGAGTGATCTATAACTTGAAGGTCTAGAGCCCTCAACATTTGAATCAAAATCTACATCCTCTTTTCTCCACTTAAAAATAATACATTATTCTTGAAACCTGACATGTTTTCCATTTTATGAAAAATAATACATAGAACCCACTGTATCAGTCAAGGTTTAATCAGAGAAGCTGAACTACTAGGTTTATATATATCCATGGATATATGGATTTGTTACAGGGATTTGACCTGCAACAACTCATGTCCCAACAACTCATTAAACTGTCTCTGTAAAACTTTTGTTTTCGCATCTGATGCTGAAACCCCATGGAAGGCAGTTGGGAAAGGAAGATGGAGGTAAAGTGGGGTGGATCAAAGACCAGCAGGAGCCCACAAGGAGGAACTGGACCACATGGCAGTCTTGTTGACTCCCATTTTGGTGATGTGGGTGTCCTGCAAAAGCTTGAGCTGTTTGACATGAGCTAAGCACACACCTGACCCAAGAGTCAGAAAGTTGAAGGTGGATTCAGGGGAAGGTGAAACATTGAAGACCCAATTGCTGCCCCACAGTAACAAGGAGATCAGTAGATTAATGAAAAGATATAAACGACTAAAACATCTTCCCCACCATCCAAAAGTAAAAGCAGATGGCTGATATGTCGCCTACAGCCACCAAATCTCCTATGAAAGTATCATTGATGGCCCATCTTACCTGAAACATGCAGAAAGGGAATTCTGAAAAGTGTAGTTTAGTCTAGCCACCTTAAAACATTACAAAGCTATCACAGCTACCTTCATGAAAACACCCTTACTCCAAAGTATACTATAAAGCAAAGGACTGAGCCACAGAATAAGAGTGATTCCAGTGACCCAAGGCAGGTGGCATGGCCAAATCCAAAGACAGACTTGCAGTTTTACCAGGCAACCAACTCTACACAATTGTTGTCAAGATCCATCATGCCTCCTTTTTTCACGAATATTTCCTCAGTTTTCTCTCAAAATCCAAGGGAAAGATACACACCTTTAGCCATTGTCAGACACATACAGTGTGAGCCAATATAAAGAACAGGGGGAGACAAAACTTATCCAAGTTCTCTGAGACAAGTTAGCAGTTCTTTTTTCTTTAATGACATTTCCAAATGTTACACATTTTTCTTCTAGAGGTACTAGTTTCCTCCTCTAGTAAAATATATCAATTTATTTGCAGTTTTTTGTTTTACTTGTTTGTTTTAACACTGCTCATTAATAATCCAGACTCTCTGTTAGACAATTTAATCCATTGGTCAGTAAATATATTTGATATATGATACAGGATGCAATCTGAGGGGCTTGTAGCATATAAATGCTAAAACCACATTAGAAATCAAGAATCCTGTATTTAGGTTAAACAGGATGAGTATACAGACAACATAATCCCAGTAATGATGCAACATTTCAGTAATTTAAAATTTTCATAAGATGAAATTTAGGTACTGTGTGTGTGTGTGTTTTGTTTATTTATTTATTTTTGTTTGTTTGTTTTTGGTGTGTGTTTTTTAGTGTCAATGAATGTATGAATGAATGAAAGGATTTCCTCAGGATGGTAAGAGCTTTGAATTTGGTTTAAAAATGACAAAGTAGTTGAAAATGTGAAGGAAATAACCAGGTGGGGCATTATGTGGGAGTAAAAACAAGGGTAGTTACTATAAAACATCTTTATTTGTGGTTTCTGTTGATTGAACATATTTTATTGTTCATTAAATAAATAAAATTAAATTTTATTGTTGATTTCTGATGCATTACAACACACTTTTTGATAGTGGTTACTGATTGTAGAACATCTTCATGGAGAAACAAGAATCTAGGGGCATGATGAGAAGGAGGGACAAGTCAGTAAATGGCTCCTCTTATAAGGCGGTAAGAAACCTGGGTTGTAGATGACAGACAATAAGGAGTCTTTTGGGGGTAAGGAATCATTTAATAAAAATGTCAGATAAATATACCAGATGGATGATGGAAAGTTTCAGAAAACTAGAAGCCTAAGAGCTAGTGCTAAACTCCAGTTAGTGAGGAAAATGAGGACTCTCTTTAAGGATGTGACTTAGAAAAAGTATCCATGAGTCATGAGCAGGAAGAACAACCAGCAAGTAACACTGAGGTACTCCAGTGCTCTCAGCTCAGGACCGGGCCCTATGACACTCCAGAAAATACAGCCTTTCCTCTTTTCAAGGGAGGGGCAAGCTAAGAGATCAACAACTAGGCCAAAGA
Organism: Tadarida brasiliensis; assembly: GCA_030848825.1. Classification (NCBI taxonomy): domain Eukaryota; kingdom Metazoa; phylum Chordata; class Mammalia; order Chiroptera; family Molossidae; genus Tadarida; species Tadarida brasiliensis. The sequence continues at coordinate 34,208,016 of CM061261.1, read as the reverse complement.
TGTTCTGTTCCCTAAATTAATGTACTATGTGAGAGAACAATGAGATCTTCAAAGGGAAAGAGTGGTTGTTCTTCATATTGAAGACTGGGTTTGACTGGGGCACAATAGACTTTAGTTTCCAAAGCTGTTCCCACCTCTGTCCACACCAATGCTCACACTCATGCTCCCATCTCACAGACTCTCCTTATAATGAGACTTTGACACTCCTCCTTGGAGAGGTGGGATCCATGCTTCCTCTCCCTACAACTGGTGGACCTGCGATGATGACAGAATTGGTGCTGTATGACTGATGAAGAAAGGTCATAAAAGGCAATGTAGTTTCTGCCTTGCTCTCTCCCTTCTGGAACACGCACTTTGGAATCCCCAAGTTGTCATGTAAAAAATCTACCTGACTGAAGCTGTCATACTGAAGAGACCATGTGGGGAGACCACAAATTTGAAAATAGATGCCCAGAGAGCTCCAGCTGGGCCAGCCCTCAAATATTTGAGTCTTGTCAGATGGGGAGCAAGACATGTGAGTGAGCCTGAGTAATTCCAGCCCCAGACTTGGGCTGACCCAGCTGATGTCCCATGGAGCCAGCCTTGTAGTCTTCTAGCTCAGAACTCAGATCTTGTTGAGCATAAATGACTCATAGAATCCATGAAAATGTTAAAATTGTGTTTTACACCATTATGTGTTTGCAATAATGTGTGATACAACCTTTAAAAACTCTGGGGGTACAGGAAGAATACAGGTTATAGGAAAGATGAAAATATATGCCTACAAGAGTAGGAGTGATGTCAGTAACATTACTAAAAGTAGTACTATCAGTAGTAGTGTCACTGGTACAGTAGTCTCCCCTTATCTGAGATTTTGCTTGCCACAGTTGCAGTTACCCATGGTTCACCGTGGTCTGAAAATATTATGGAAAATTCCAGAAATAAGCAACGCATAAGTCTTTAATTGCAGGCTATTCTGAGCAGTATGATAATCTTCCGCCATCCTGCTCTGTTCCACCCAGAACAAAAATCATCCCTTTTTCCAGTGTATCCAGGCTGTATATGCTCCCCACCCATTAATCACTTAATAGGCTTCTCAGTGACCAGATCGGCCTACAGGTTGGATGGCTGGCAAGGAGTATAAATAAGCCCAGTGACCTGAAATGAACTCTTTATTTGGGGCAAAAGAGATAGCTTAGAAGAATTACTTTTCCTTAGTCATGAATTTTGAAACCTACTTAAAATAATGCAGAATAGAAGTGCCTGAGAAGGTCATCAAAAGCCCCAGAGCCAGAGAAGCAGTGGGAAATTCAACAGGAATAGCAGTGTAGACTGCAAATTAAACCCATGTGCTCCAAATCCCAGAGAATCTATGTGGTGCATAAGCAATCACTCATGAAAGTGCTTTTATCTTAAGCCGACATTCTCAATAACTTTGGACAGCACTGGAAAAGAATCCAATAGAAATGCAGCCTGCAGGCCTACTTTTAAAAAAATTATTAATATCCAAGAATGCAACATTCATTGTGAGTCACTCATAATAATTTTCAGGGCTAGAATAAAATAAGTTCTTTCTCTCATTTAGTAGAGCAACTCTCAAAGATTAAAACAGATGCAAATGTGTAGCTAGCCCACATTCTAATTCTCCTTCCAGATATTCATCTGACAAATCAAAGCCTTCTCACAAATTAGCATTTACTGCAAAATGAAATCTGGGAAGATGGAATAAGGCATTTTCTTTCTATAATATATGCAGTTTTTTTTTTTTAACTTTCCCTTAATTATGATTTCTGGTCTCTTCCATCATTACCTATATTTGATCTCTACAGTGTCATGTGGATTTGTATTAAATTATGAAATCCTAGAAAACAAGTGCTGTCCTATATTCCTTACAGCTCTCAACCGAGGACCTTGTGTGGGAAAGGGTATGATATGGGGAGGGGTGATGGTGGTAAATCTAGTGGTGCTTCTACCCACAGCCATGCCCTCCTTCATCCTTGCAACATAAAACAGATTTGTTTCTAAATCAACTATGTGCCCAAACCTAAGAAATAGATCTTGGTTGATCAGAGCCAATCTTGGTTATTCTCTACCTCTTTCTTGTTCTCAACTGTACTCTTGAATTTAGTTCCACTCAAAGGGTGGTTCAAGAACAGGTAGCATCAGGATCTCCTAAAAGTTGGAGGAAGGCAAATTCCTGGCACAGCCCAGACTTATTGGAGCAAAATCTCTGATGTAGACTTATATTTGAGAACTGTCACTCTTTTTCTCTCTTATATTACACTTCCTACTCTTTGACACTCAGTCTGTCTCTCTATCTCAGGTCACCTTTATATAAAATCAAGCAGTTGACTTTATAGCACATGGTTTAGACTATGGACCTGTGAGTAAATTTTTTTTCCTACATTTCCGGTGTTCTGCTCACAGATTTGCCATTTACCTACTGTATAGTATCCCTAGCACAAAGCCAGGTACAAAAATAGACCCCAGTCCAGCTAGGACTCATAGACCAAGTCATATAATTCCAAGAAGTAGTAAAGGCCTGTTTGAACTCTCTTTGGGAGTGTCAGAAAGTTAGAAGAAAAAACCCATTAAATAAAATTAATCAGAGCCTGGCTGGTGTGGCTCAGTGGTTGAGCATTGACCCATGCACCAAGAGGTCACCTGTTTGATTCTCGGTCAGGGCACATACCCAGGTTGTGGGCCTGATCCCCAGTGGGGGGCATGCAGGAGGTGGCCATCGATGTTTCTATTGCTCTCTCCCTCTCCCTTCCCCTCTCTCTCTAACATTAATAAAGGAAAAAAATTAATCAGAACTACAAATGTGGAAAGAAGAGGTATATGGGATTTGAGGCTGGACAGAATTTTCTGTAAACTGCTAGGCAGATATTTTATCTAAAAGTGGGTAAATAATAGGGCACACTATACTCTGAATCTTTAACACATATATTTCAAGAATTTGAGTCTTGCCTCCATTCCCCCTCTCACACAATTTGAAGACACACATTATTCTCCCCTCTCCCACGCCCACGTTCTCTAACACAGCACCTCAGTCCTGGAAGCTTTCAATCTTCAAAATAATCGTCCATGGTCCATCAGGAGCTACCCTTGTGCTTTAAAGACATCTCTAATTAATAAATGGTTGTTTAAAAATAAACTCTCAAATAGCTAAACACATACAGGGAAGATCAAGTGTTTGCCACACAAGCAATCAAACAAATTGATGAGCAGGAAGAAAATGACTATGGAACTAAAACTGTTCTATTATTAACCAGCAATCTGCACATTTTCCCCCCAATTAATGCTTAGAATGAGATCTGAGTCCGTTGAAACCTAATTACTGGCCTATCACTTTGTTGATTAGAAGCCCTGCAACAGTCAGCCTTTGCCTCATTTGCAGGAACCCTGCAAAAAGCACCCAGTAGGATGTCAGTTACTGCTTTGCTACCAGAAGTCTGTGCTGTAGCTAGAACTTTCCGGGGAAATGTACAGCACTTTCCCTGTCATGCTGCTTTGTAAATATTCTGTCACTCATAGTCCTTATTCTCCTTAGAGGAAGACTTGTCCCTTATAAAGATTTTTTTCAGAAATTATTTATACACATGGTGAAATAGTGTGGGGGCTGATTTCCAAAATGTGATAACACAAATGCGGAGGACCTGAGTTCTGTAGCTGGTGTCTATCATCTTATTGAACAAGCATATAAATAACCAAACAAAAACAGTCCCCACTGAGCAATGGCACTCCTAATTTCCCCTCACCCTGTGAATAAATAGTGCAAATATTATTACCTTCATGGTCTTGGACAGAGGTTAGCTAATCCCTTGTGTATGAGCACGAACACTGGTCTTGCCTGCTTGTCTGCCCTCCTACTATACGTACCATGGATGAATCCCAATGACCTCCCTCTGAAATACTGCGTCAGGAGTTATATTCATAGTTCCGACACTAATTGTGTTGGTCAGTGTTTCCTTTCTCCACTCAGTTCTGTTCCAAGTTAGCTACTTTATTTAGCCTTCTTTCTTCTCCAGCACCCAAGTTAACTCACATAGAAGTTCTTCACCCACTTCAATGAGAAAATTGAAGTTGGTGGGGAAGCAAAGATATCTGACCTTCCTGTATCTGCTCTGATGATTTCCTCAATTGTACCCTGCTATTCCTCGTATATTTCATCTAGTCATCCACCCAGGCCTGGAAATTCTGTCCTTATTATCCTTGGAATATACTTTCTGCTGCCAACCCCCTCACTGAGGCCATAGATATAGAGAGCGGTACCGAGGGTGGGCAGAGGTTAGGTTGTGTTCTGGTGATGAGGCGTATTCCAGTTCATCTGGTACAAGGACTACTCATGGTCTGAGCTCTGTCTATCTCTGTCAGTGTCACTTGCCAGCCCCTCATTCCAGATACACAGTGACCCACCTATGGCACCTGCTGGCATTGTTCTTCTCTGCGGGGCCTGACATGGCCTCAGGTTTCCTTAGATTTTTGTGCTAACTGCTTGGAGTCCTTGTCTTCAATTCCTTAATTCCTATTCTTCCTTCAGGACTCAGTTCAGATGTTACACTCTCTAGCAAGTTTTTCCCAATTCCCATAGGTTGTCTTAGGTGCCTCCTCTAATGTGTCCCATTGCACCTTGGGATCACCTATTCAAATACACTTTTAAGACATACTCTATGACAGTTATCTATTATTTTGTTATTGTTGTAAGTCCTTTCAACTGCACGATGATTCATAAAGTTGTTGGGGAGGGTTTCTAAGCAGGGTTGTGGAATCAAGTTCTTTTGAAGAATTATTCATTTATCTTAGGCCAGATTAGCAAGAACATGCATAATGATGGGAAGACAGAGTAGCATTTTGTCTTCCCAAAGATCACTTTTAAGCTAGAAGACTTGCAAGTGATTTTAAAGTTTATTTTAGTTTAGCCCCTCTCATTTTACAGGTAGAGAAACAGAAATTTCTGGATCTATAATTTTTACACATGCTTTTGTGGAATCTTATACAAAATGCACTATTATCAGCTATAAACAAAAAGGCATGCTCCTTAGCAGTGGGGAAAATGCTGCCTTTATAGTTTACAAGTTGTGATGTTTATTTTAAAAGGGTGATCAGAAGAAAGAATAGAGGCAATGAGAACAGCTGCAGAATGTTGACTCACTTAAAAGAATCAAAGTGTCTATCTGGAAAACAACACAGGTATTTTATCAAAGAAAATGTATTCATTTAGTAATACGTAAGCCTCTGTAGAGAAGTATAGATTTTTCTAACCGACAGACCTTAAAAAAGAATCCGCTCTGGGGCTCTGAGTGTGGAATGCAGTAATGTCAATTCACAGGGACATGCATTCCTGTCATTTTCCGACAAGGGCTTTTTGAATCTAATCATAGTTATTAGTTGCAATCTTGCACAGGCAATTGGAACAATAACACCAGCTCATCTCCAGCCCCTTTAGAGCCTGCGTGGGCTGTAAGGCTTCTTCACACGATGGTTAGTATTTATATTCCATATAACCTCAAATATTGCTTCTTTGCTTTAGGATGGATTGATATTAGACCTTTTACACTGGAGGAAATATTTAATGAACTTGATTCTGATTTTCTATAACTCTCTAATCTTGAAACATTGAGGGGCCTCACCCATAGATGTCTGAAGGTTTGTTTGTTTTTTGGGTTTTTTTTTTTTTTTTTTTTTTCTATCAAAACCCAGAACAGTGGAGAGGGGACTCATCTTAAACTGCTGATAAGGGAGGGAGGCAGTGGCCCAGTTTTGGGTAAATTTTATACTTGTCAAGACTTGAGCCATCTGGTTAGAGTGCGGGGAGGCGGATCCTAAAATAGCCAGTGTCCCGTTGTAAGTCTATAATAAAAGATCCAGTTGTACCTGACAGAGTAACATCTGACCTATGGACAAGTTTCCTTACTCTAGAAAGACAGTTTAATGTAGTTTCAAGTACACAAAATAAAATAAATTTAGGACGTTGAAGTATTGGTTTTGGTGATTCCTATGGAAAACAGAAAAGAATCAGTAACAACTGACTTGTTACAATAGGGGCTTTCAAAGTACTTAACATAATGTATTCCTTTTACTAAGGTAAATGTCAGCCCTATGGTCTCAATTAATTTAGCAAACAAAAAAGAATTACCCCACAGAAAGAATAGCATTAATTCTTTTCTCTTTCTCCCTCCTGAACTATCCCCAAACCCAAATAGTGTCTGTCAATGAGATGAAGGTCTGGGGCCTTTGGGAGGGTTTTTCTCTAATTCAAACCCTTAGCAAAACGGAGGCACTTTCAGTAAGTTTCCCATGTACAGTAGTCCCCTGTTATCTGCAGGGATATGTTCTAACCCCCCAGTGGGTGTTCGAAGCCACAGATAGTACCAAACCCTATAGGTGCTATGTTATCTCTTATGCACACATACCTATGATAAAGTTTAATTTATAAATTAGGCACAGTAAGAGATTAACAATAATTAATAATAAAATAGAACAATTATACCAATATACCATACTAAAAGTTATATGACTATAATCTCTCTCTTTCTCAATCTATCTGAAATTTTCCATGTAATATTTTTGGATTACAGTTGGCTATGGAAAATCAAACCACAGATAATGGGGATTACTGTAATTCTAACTGGTAGAATCAGTTTAACACAGGAGTTTAAGCAGTTTATTGATTGCCCCAATTCTATTCTGGAATTTCCAATTGCTATAGGGTTACAATCTGGACATGGTTCATTCTGTGACAAAGGACATACCGAGATACCTAGAATACCACTAATAGAATAATTCACCAAAATGGGGAGGTGGTGGCCTACCATTTGCCTTCTCTGTTGGATATCAACACAAAGGTCTCTTTCCCTGGGCTTTATGGCTCTGTTGTTTCACTCTGTTGATTGACACTGTACTTCTCTCTACTCAGTTCTATCATTTGTTTGATGACTGGGGTTATTTGCTGTATATGACACATTCTTGGTAATGACCCTACTACCTCAACCTAAATAACCCTGTTGAAGTGTCCTGTTTCCAGTTTCCCTGTTTCTCCATGCAGGAAGCACTCTAAGAGCTACTGATAGTTATCTGAGCTGTGGCCAGCTTTCAGAGGGCTCATAGCTTGGTCTCTGAGGTGGCCTTCTCCAAGGCAAGATGGTACCATTAATGGTTCCAGATGGGACATCCAATCAAAACCCAGGGCCAGCCCAGCACTTGCCAAAACCCACAGGGAGGATTCTATTTCCTGTCTGATATGATCCAAAATGGTTAATTTCAGGTTGGGCTGCTCAGAAATTTTTTTAAGAAAGAGTTTTTCTCTGGGAGAAGAACAATATCAAGTTTAGTGAAAACTAACTGTATTCCACTTTTACATCCTGGTATTTCCAGCCTGGAGCCATTTCTGAGCTCAGGGATACTGTTGCCTGGGTCAATCTTGAGAAAGACACAGCTGGGATGGCAATGCTAGAAACAGAGCTTTGCCTGCATGTTCTCTGAACCTGAACATTTCCTACTTTAGATGCTGGTGCTATGATGAATCATGTGTGATCAGCTGAGAGCAGGAAGATTGGGCTTTGAATCTGATGGAGGGGCACTATCAAAAAAATGTGAAGTTCATTGAAAAATATCTAGTACCCTTGTACCTCATATAATCAGGAACTTGAAGACTTTGGGATTGGGAACAAGACATTGATCCCAATAGCAGGGGAAATGGTGACTATGAAAGTGTTAATCAAGGAGACTTTGAATGAGGGGTTCCAGCTCTAATGTCACAAGAAGTCAGAAGGGTGTAGGTCATAGCAAGTTGGAGACTCTTTATATCAGGGCCTCCATACGAAAGACAGATGACTAAACCACTAGTTTTTCTTTCCCAACTGCCCCCTTAGATATTTTTGCATTTTATTGATAAATGAATTTGAGGTTTTTGTTTGCCTATTTATTTCTGCATCAAAACTTCAAGCTGCACTATTTCTGGAAACTAGAATCTGTACTTGTGAAGTCTCTGGGGCAGAAGGTCTGTAAGATCTTTTCATCTGTCCTCAATGTCTAGAAACAAGTGAGATTGTTTTATTCTAGTTGCCTCTATCTAAGCCATAGAAAATGAGCCACTCAAAAACTAGAGGGATATACTACTGCCATGTCATCTGGTTAAAAGAGTGATTCACATCTTTCTCTTTTTTTAATTCTCTTAGCAAAATAATGGTTGCTTGGTTGTTTTGATTAAATATTTGGTTCCAAATCAAAGTCATTTGCTATAAAGCAGATCAATTTCAGAAATTTCCATTAGAAAAAAAGTATTAAATATGAAACCCAATCAGCACAAGATGGTAAGATTGTGGGCTATGATTCTGGAAATAAGAGGATTTTGGCTCATGGGGCACTGCTCTGATACTCCACATTGTACCAAGGGCAGGTGAGATTCCTGTGTATAATTCCCAGTGTCTGCTAGATTGGCTGTAAAAATCACTATGAATATGCACAGCTTTTAGAGTCAGAAACTGATCATGTGCCAAGGTTCTCCACAGGCAGGACAAAAGTAATCAATTTGTGAGAATGAAGTTGAAGATTTGGAATAAAGCAAGAATCTTTGATCTTGACATGAGCAGATGCCCTCTATCTTAGGACTTCTCTAATTAAATCAAGAGTGTTTTGGCTTTGTCTTTTCAGGAGAAAGCACTAGGTACTCTTCTGAATTTCCTTTCAAGGTTGATAATATGTATAGCATAGTTCAGTCATTGCAATTGGTGTCCTGATGGGCCAAAGGGATTCATGTCTTTGTTTCCTAATACAGGTCCTTTAAATTAAGTCTAAATTGTTGCCATACCTATAACTGATTCACTAATTCACTTTATGAAGTTAAAGATTAAAGCTGTGTCCTACAGGGAAAACCAAGGCACAGAAAGCATTTGCCTAGCCATTCCTGACATCAGAAACACCTCCAAATCATCTGCCCACTCACCCACAAAGTTCATTTTGCTGGAGAGAGGACATCTAGCTCCCTTCCCACCCCTAGTTCTTCCACCCACTGAACCTTGGAAGAATGTTACAGAAAAAGGACACTCTGATGTTCTGCCTCTTATGATGAAAAAGTTCCAGAACTTTCATATAACTGAAGAAACTTTCCTTGGAAGAGGCACTGAGCATGGTGAAGTCCAAATGGTCTGTTAGAGATGAGGACAGCATGATGCAGAAAAACTACAACTACTTGTGAAGCTCCTGAGATTATAGAGCTATTCTGACCTAAATGTTAGATATGTGTCAGACATTCATGTACTTACAAAGTATATAAATAAATATATATACAAATACATATAAATATAATTACAAATATAAATATAAATAAATACATGCCCTGGCTGTTTTTGCTCAGTGGTTAGAGCATTAGCTCATGGACTGAAGGGTCGTGGGTTCGATTCTCCATCAAGGGCAAGTACCTGGGTTGCAGGTTCGATTCCCAGCCCAGGGTGAGGTCATGCAGGAGGCAACCAATGCCTGTGTCTCTTACATCAATGTTTCTCTCTCTCTCTCCCTCTCTCCCTTCCACTATATCTAAAAATCAATGGAAAAATATCCTCAGGTGAGGATTAAATAAATAAAGAAATAAATACAAATAAATATATCTAGTATTGAGTGGAATCTTTCCTGATGAGCTAAAATATAGCTAATTCCCAAAGCTGAGAAGGACATATGAAATGCAGTACTCCATTGGTTTTTAGGTTGATAATAGAAGGTTTTCCTTCTTATCTTGGTTTGGGTTTCCCTTGAAACAAATTCTGAACTTAAGTAATTGGTTTAGGATACGATTCCAGGAAAACCTAATAGGAAAGTGAGGGAGTGAGAAAGGGAAGGAAACCAAATAAAGAGTGTGTTATGGAGCAGATTGTTACTGAAAATAATTGAATCTCGGTCCTGCTGGGAATACCAGTAGACAGTACTTCAGAGTTGCCCCATCTGAGGGATGTGGAAGCTGGGGCATTTAACATTGGCTCTTATCCATCATTTCTGAGGGATGTTCTCAGCAGCATCAACTTCTCAGCGTTTCTGGTCTGCACTGTATTAGGCTGAAAGATCTTCAAATGAGAGTCACAGGTGCATGCATGGAAGCTGTGGGTATGCACTGGAATCATGGTAGCCCAGAGGATGAGACTGGGCACTTATAGCATCAGCTACAATTCTCCTACCATGGTCAAGAGGAGAGATGTTATCTCCTGAGCTCTAAGGCCAAGTTTTGTGGTTCTCCAAAAAAAAAAAACTTGTAAATTATGTATTAAAGACTGCTATAAGAAAGGGGGGCTAAATCTCATCTTGGGATGGATATTTACTTTGATTTAGAATCTGCATAAATGTTCTGTTTAGAGTAGAGAATATTGTCGGAACCATCAAAGTTCTTTTTTTTTTAAACTGATTTTTAGAGAGAGAGAAACACTGATTGGCTGCATCCTGCACGTCCCCTACTGGGAATCAAGCCCGCAGCCTGGGCATGTGCCCTGACTAGGAATCGAACCAGTGACTTCTTGGTACATGGGTCAACGCTCAACCACTGAGCCTCACCAGCCAGGCTGAACCACAAAAGTTCTTGATGTAGGTTCCCCGGAGTTTGGCATTGTGGCTGAGCATAGAGTCTAGTTTCCTCTTTTAGTTCAGTAATTTCTGAAGGCAGAGGTTCCTCTAAAGTGATCCATGCAGCAGATTTGGAAAGCATTGTGTAATAGTGTCATTTTCTGTAAACTTTGGAGAGTGAGGATGAAGACTTTAAGTGTTCCAAAGACTCCATGTGTAGGATTCTGGAGGATAATAGACTTTAGGAGTTGTGGGGTTCCTCACCAAGTACTGTGATCTCTAACACAAAAAAAGTTTGGGAGCATGGACCACTGGTGGAGCCAAAGGGAAAGTCAGCTGCCTCTCTGTAAGAGAGCCTTCCACAGAAGATCCAGGGAAAAAAAATAAACATCATCTCAGGAAAATCACAGATATTTAATGGGAGACCAGCTATATCAGATGGAAACAGGTCCACTGAGCACAGACTAGTCATGTCCCTACCAACAATTATAATAATTGTATCCATTTAGTAAAGATACTTGCTATTTTCCTTTTTCACTGAAAGAATTAGAATCCAGAAGAGTTGAAGGAAGGAGAAAGCTTAAATAGGTTATGAATTAGAAGTATTAAATAGGATTTCATTTAGTTCTAAAATTGAAACCTATTAGAAAAGTTATAAAATTGAGCCAAAATTTCACTGGTATTGGAAAAGATTATTTAAAGGATCATGATGAATAGCAGTCATTTAGAATAAAAAGGAAGGGTTTTTATGTTTCCCAGGCTCTAGAATGTCAGCTCCACTAGAACAGTGATTTTACTTCACTTAGTTCTGTTTCCTATGTTTCTAAAACGGTGCCTGTGCCTGGTTAAAGGTTCATTAAATGTTTATTGAATAAATGGATATGTATTCCCCAGTGTGTAGAAACATACTAACCAACCAAAATGTAAATATAAATATTAAAGATAAAATTTTGCTGTATGTCAGTGCTTTTAGCGTTTCTGTCTCTAAGCTCATTTAATTTTCCTTCTTGTTTTCTACTCTCCAGTCAAACTGACCCTCCTCCTGCTCCTTGGATTGCCTCACCTTCTTTCTGTCTCAGGATTTTGCTCTTGCTAGGTCCTCTAACTTGCTTGTTTTCCCAAAGATCTTGGCAAAGCTCACTCCTCCTCCATATTTTACTTTTGCTCAAATGTTTCTTCCAATAGCCTCTTTTTTAATATTTACTTCACAGTAGTCCTGATACATCTGAGTTTTGAATGTTCTTGGCTCATCTCTGCTGCTTTCACTGGAAGGTAAGCTCCACGAGAGAAGACACGTTTTCTGCCTTGTGACCACTCTCTCCCCTTGTGCAGCCCAGTGCCTCAGGCAGAGAGAGTCTTGGTTTGAATACACAGAGACAAGAATTTTGGTTCAAGTAATTTATTTGGCTGTATTTCAGGAAATACAGGTGAGGGAATGAGAAAGACAGTGAAGAGAAAATGGTCAACAAAGGCAGTGTTACTGAGTAGGTTCCCAGTGGGTGCAACTAGAGCTTAACCCCATTGGGAACACTCTGAGACACTGTGTAGAACCCACCTCAGAATTATCCCACCAAGGGCAGAGAGAAGCTGGGGTATTTATCTACTAGTTCCTATTTCTCATTGGCTGATGTTTCTTATAGGGAACATTAACTCCTCAGCACTTCTGGTCTATCCTTAACCCTATGCCAGCAGCAAGAGAAAGCCTTTAGGCAGAGAGTCCCAAATGTGTAAGTGCGGATTATTTAATGAATCGGCAGATAACCTCCAGGACGTCCAAGGGAATATGGCACTAACATATCTACTAGGGTAGGTATTGAGTAAATATTGAATGAATAAATAAATCATCCATCTGAAAAAAAAACACAATGTATAAAGGCAATATAGAACCTTTTATGTTAATATATAATGTATCCCTAAAATTACAGGCCAAGCACTATAAAGGAAAATGTTTATTTGCAGAAAGGCCCTAGGGAAAGTAAACAGTTAAGTTTGAGAGCTAAATAATTTTTCAGATCAGTTTCACAACAAAAGTAAATTACCCACTAACAGATTTCCATGCAGCTTTTAGAGTCATATTTGACGGGGGTGTTTGCATATATAAAAATGAGAGCTAAAGTTATTTGATATTTTATTGTTCATTTAGGAGCAATGTTTTGTTCTAGTGGTTTCATTTTATGAAATTACTTGTGATGCTAACTCTACTTCAGAGTCTCAGCTTGTTTCATACTCTGAACATTGGGCTGCACTTGCTCTTAATTCTGCGCCTTGCAGTAGAATATCTGAGCAAAGGAAGTAACATCCAGATTGATGTATGAACCAATAGCAGCACTAAGAAGTCATCTGCAGGGGCTTTATCCTCCGTTATCTCATTACCTTCTGAGGTATTCCTAAATAACTACCCACCAAAGTAAAAGCAGTGCATTGAACCACATCTCAACACCAGCCCCCCACTTCCTCCCCAGCCAGAGTGTGGTTCCTAACCTCCCATCCTACAGAATCTCTGGAACCACTGTTTTATTCTCTGTGGTTCCAGCATAAACTCTAGGACCCACAGCAACTGTCCTGCAGTGCTCCCCATTGGTGAGAATAATGGACCTACCCCAGTAGTGGACCAAGAGTGTAATTGTTGAAGTTGTTCACAGAAGATATTGACCTGGGTCCCCTGGAGTTGTTTGAGCATAGGCTTTTGTGCCCCCTTGTGGTATAGAGATTTCTAAATGCATGAGACCCACTATAATGGGCCCTGTTAGATCTGTTAACAAATCTTATAATTTGATATTTTTAACTCTTTAAAAAGTTTGTAACAATTTTAAGTTTACAGAAACTTTATAAAAATTGTGCAAAGAACTTTTGGGTACTCTTTACCCAAATTCATCAACTTTTAATATTTTGCTACATTTTTTTTATCACTCTATTATTTTCTGAACTATTGCACAGTATGTTGGGTACAATATATTCCCTAGTAATTGAAAATGCATTTCCTAAAAGCAAGGATGATCTCTAATATAACTACTAAACAGTTATAAAAATCAGGATATTTAACATTAGATATAATACTTTCATATAATCTACAGTACATATCTAACTTTAGTAATTTTCCCAGGAATATCCTATATTAAACATTTTAATTTATTGTATAAGATATAGTTAGGCACCATGCTCAGTTTTCAACTTTATTTCTCATTAGAGTTTAATCTGGGACAGCTGCTCAGTCTTTTTTTTATCTTTTGTAACAATGATAGTTTTGAAAAAATATAGTCAACGTAAGCAGTTTGTTTTTATTATTGATGATATGGCATGTTTCATGGGTATGATTACAACTTCAAGGGGACTTAAGAGAAAAAAATCAACAGAGAACAGGTCTAAAATTGGAGCACAGCAAATGTCCAAGATTCGTGATATATCTTGTAATCATGTAACAACACAAGTTCCAGTGAAAAGTGAACATCTAAAGTGAAGATTCCCCCTCCCTAATATGGGATGTTTCAATCCATTGCTGTCTCCTTTAAAGGTGTCACCATCTTTTTTCCTAGACATGGTAACATTCTCATCTTACCATCTTTTGACAAGAATTAAATTAACTCTTGTCTCCATGAACCTCATTGCTCAAAATGCACCTCTCAATAGTCATGAAATATGAGTATCTCCAAAGCAGCCAGCCTGATATTTATTTGCAGTGTAGCTCTCCTCTTTCTCCATGTATGTCACAGTATAAGTCACACAGTATGGAATTATTCAAATGCATCGCTTGGTTTTTGTTTTGTTCCAGCTCAAACAGCTCTGCTCTCTAATAGTAGTTATCAACCTGGCTTCAACCATCATGAAACATACACAAGCTCACACAGTGAAATGCTGACACCCTAAACTGAATTGCTTCAACAAAATTTCATTAAGAGTTCCAAAATATCCCAGCACTGTGTTAGGTACTGGACTCCAAAATTAACCAAGCAGATAGTCTTCCTGATCTTTGGGAGCTTCAAGTTAAGAAGGAGAGAAAGCTAATTATGTAATTATACTTGTCAATAAACACTATTAAGCAAATGCACTATAATGCTCAAGCACATAGGAGAGTATACTATCCAAATCTCAGAGTTAGAAAGTCTTTTCATAGGGGGAAGTTTCTTCTATGCTGGGACTGTGAAGATAAGAGGAAGACAGCCAAACCAGGAGGAATGACGAGAAAGAGAGTGACTCAGATCAGTGACAATGTGTGCAAAAGCCCAGAAGAGACAAGGAAATGAGAAAATCAAGGAATTGAAAGATTTGTGATGTATCAGTCAGCTATTTCTATAAAAATGCTGTGTAATAAACCACCTCAAAATTCAGTGACTTTCTACCATAAGTATTTCTTCTCATACTCATGAGTCTATAGACTGACTTTAGTTTGACTGACTTACAATCAACTCAAAAGGATAGCCCAGTTTCAGGCTGTGGTTAAACTGGGCCTAGATCCAGGATGTGGATTAGATTCATGTATTCTTCAATACATGCATTCTGAGGATCATACTGAAGGGGAAGCAGCTGTCCAGGCATGTTCCTCTCATGACAGATCACTAGATCGAAAAATCAAGTCAAATCACCCAACCACATTTAAGTCCTTGCCCACATTATGAGTACTGACATTCCACTGAGAGAAGCAAGTGACATGATCAAGCCCATAGCAATGGGATGGAGGAATGTACTCTGCCCCCTTCAGAGGGGGATATGTGAATATTTATTGAACATAAACCTAAACTATCACACATGGCATGTCTGGATTCTATAGACTATAAAGAACTGGAGGGGTAGGCAGGGACCATATGAGTCTCTTAAAATTTTTAGACTTTATCCATGCATCATTTTCAATTGGAAGAGATAATCATATTTGTATTTTAATGTGATTATATGGTTGCAGTTAGTATAGTAGACTAGAACAAATAAGACTGATGCTGAGGCAAATGTAAAGAAGATACTGATGGGACAAGATCACTGTAAAATATTCATAATAAACATATATATATATATATATATATATATATATATATATATATATTTGAGCTATAGAGACATCCCAACTTGTATTATTATTTTTTCCTTCTTCATTTAACAAGTTAAAACAAAAACCAGGAATAGTGAAGGGTTCAAAGGCCAAATACATCTATTTAAAATTAGTAATAGAAAATGCAACAAATTACCCTGGGTACTCTGACTTTAACTATTTTGTTGTTGTTTTATAGGTATTATTTTGCTCTAAAAAACCCTTGCTCTATTTTTTTAAGTGTAGAGCCCTCACAATTGCATTTTATAGGGCGTTACTATTCAATGTATGGTCCCTGGATAACAGCATCAGTATTACTTAGAAGCTACAGAATCTTGAACCCTAAGGTAGACCTATGGAATTAGAAACTGCTAGCATTTTAATAAGATCCCTGGGTGATTGCTGTACTCATTAAAGTCTGAGAAGCACTATTATAGACTGTTTAAAGATAAGACACAAATTTGGGGAAAAAAAAGACAGCTTCATTTATTCAGTCAATGCTTCACATTTATAAGATGCTATGGTCTGCGAAGTGGTGCACATATAGATATATTATGCTAGGCCTACAGCCAAGGAACTGAAAGATTATAGTCTGAAAGTCACAGGGAAGCTTCCTACCTAAATATTTCAGTATATGATAAGGGAGTTGGGATAAAGTGTTAAATAATTAGCAACAACCAGTCTTACCTTGGGGTGAATGAGGAAAGCTTAGTTGAAGGTATGATAGGCAGACCTGACTTTGAAGTATTTCATGGATTCCCAGAGGCAGCTCTGAAGTGGGAAGACATTCCAGAAGGCAGTTCAATGCAGAGAGCTGGGGAAAGGCCGGGAATATCCAAAAATAACTCAGTGAAAAGTCTAAGTGGACCAACTGAATGAGGAAGCAGAAGTTGGAGCATGCTTTGAAACTATTTTAAAACGCTGCATCAGGAAGAAATGAAGGTAAAAATTAAAGATATGAAGAGAATGTAGAGATGGTTTGAGGTAGGAAAAACAATGGCATTCTAAATAGAATGGTGGCCAACAGCATGGGCTCTGGAGTCAGGGGAACAGGAGAGAACTTTCTATCCTGCTACATACTAGCAATGTGTCTTTTGGCAAGTCATTTAATTCTTCCTAAACCCCAGTTTCTTCATCGGTAAAATGGGGTGATTATTCATATCTTGTAGTAGTTTCTTACAGTAACAGCTCCCAAAGAATCTCAGCTCCTGCATTCCATGTCTTTATTTATTTTTATTTTATTTTAATTTTATTCATTTTTTTATTGTTGAAAGTAATACAGATGTCCCGCTTTTCCCCACATTGACCCCCTCCTTCTCGCTCCCACCCCCCTCCTGCTTTCCCCAACCTAATGTCTGTGTGGATTGGTTGTGCATATTAAGTTCTTTGCTTTATCTCTTCCCACCCCTCCCACCCCCTATCCCTCTGAGGTTTGTCAGTCTGTTCCCTACTTCCATGACTCTGGATCTCTTTTGGTCAACAGCTTATTTTGTTCATCATGTTCCACAAATAAGTGAGATGTGGTGTTTGTCTTTCTCTGACTGGCTTATTTCAATTAGTATAATACTCTCCAGGTCCCTCCATGCCATTTCAAAGGGTAAGAGATCTTTCTTACAGCTGCATAGTAGTCCATTGTGTAAATGTACCACAGCTTTTTTATCTACTCATCTACTGATGCATACTTGGGCTGTTTCCAGATCTTAGCTATTGTAAATAGCGCTGCTATGAACATAGGGGTGCATATATTCTTCCTGTTTTGTGTTTCAGGCTTCTTAGGATATATTCCAAGAAGTGGGATCACTGGGTCAAATGGCAGTTCCAAACAGCTCCCAAAAAATCTCAGCTCCTGCTTTCCATGTCTTTATATTGACCCAGATGGACTCTGCTACTTAGTCATGTGACTTGCAAATGTGATACAAGCAGAATCCTGCTAAGTTCTTGAGCATTGGGGGCTTTCCTCTTGCAATGCGTTCCTGAGACTATCATAATGTGGAGAAGCCCACCAGGAAGAAGTCCAGTTAAAAGGCCAGGTGGAGGGAGAGGCACAGCCATTCCAGTATTCCCAGCTGAGTGCCTCCCTTGGCCAACTTGCCAGCTGAACATAGCCGCATGAGTGAGCCCAGGTGGGAGTAGTAAAAAAAAAAAACTAGACAACCCACAGAATTGCGGGGAAGGAATGAACCCTTACTGTTTTTGTTTTGCTTTGTTTTGTTTTATCCTCCTCCAGTGACAATCAAATTCAGGAATATTTTCTATTGCTCAACTGTCATTTGCCAGGTTATATTTACTAGACAACTATCATGTTCCAGACTCGATAACTGATGCAAGGATATCCACATTAAATAAAAAGATAAGATTGAAGAACAGTGTCCCTAAACTCAAGGCGCTTACACTTACTTCTAATGAAAGAAACATTGCCCAGCTAGCTAGTGTGACTTAGTTGATTGGACATCACTCCATGCACCAAGAAGTCAAAGGTTCGATTCCTGGTCAGGGCACTTGTCCAGGTTTGGGGCTCGATCCCCAGTATGGGGCATGCAGGAAGCAGCCTATAGATGTTTCTCTCTCATTAATGTTTCTGTCTCTCTCCCTCTCCGTTCCTCTCTCTCTAAAAAATCAATAAAACATTTTAAAAATATACTTTTAATGAAATAAACATTCAAATGATCAGAAATCAAAATTCAGTTTGAATAAATACTTAGAAGTGAAATCGCTGATTTATATGGTTTAGGTATACATTTAACTTTAAGAAACTCCCCGAAATATTTATAATAAGTATGTTGTGATATCTCATTTTGATTTTAATTTTCCCAAATGACCGATAAACATCTTTCCATGTGCTTATTTGTCATCCTTACATCTTCTGTAAAGTGTTTGTTCAAATATTTTTTCCATTTCTTAATTGGGTTGTTTCTTTTCCCACTATTGAGTTTGGAGGGTCCTTTATATATTCTGATACAAGTCCTTTTACAGATATTCTGTAATTATTTTCCCTTCATCTATGTCTTGCCTTTTTATTCTCTTAACTTGTACACGAATTTGTAATAGCCAAAAACTAGAAACAATGCAGATGCCCATTAACAAGAGATTGTGTAAACAAATTGTAGCATATTCATACAATGGAAGACTACCCAACAAAAAGGAATGAACTATTTTCTTTTTCTTATTGTGATAAAAGAACCCTTGTTTTAAATCACTAAGTGTTAGAGTGTTTTGTTAAGTGGCAATGGATAACTGGAACATGTCTCATGGGTTGTTACCTACATTATCTCATCTCATCTTCATAACATTCTTATGAAATATGTACTTATAGGGACAACTAAATAAATATTAGATATATTTTTAACTTTGAGCATTCCTTTTTTAAAAAGACAGAAGCATAATATATACAGTCTCTATTCAAATCTACCAATTCACCTTTTCTTTGCTCTTCTTTTTTTTTAATTTGACAATATATCACTTGGGGATTTTTTTTTCTTGTCAGCACACAGAGTTCTACCTCATTCTGTGTAATTATCTAGTATTCTACTGAATGGATGTTTCATAATTTATGTGGCCATTCCCCTGCCTATGGGCTTTAGGTTGCTTCTCATTTTTTAAACTGTTACAGATCATTTTATAATGAATACATTTTAGTGCACATTTGTGAATATAGCTGTGCATTAATTTCTAAAGTAGAAATCCTGGTTTAAGTTGTTTGCACATTTTATTTTGTGATATATTTTTATGCAGCAATTTATGCTCTCATCATGAGTATATGAGACTGTCTGACTCCTTTAACCAATGCTAATAATATTATACATTATTAAATCTTTTGGTAGCTTCTCCTCTGATAAGTAAAAAGTGATGTCTCATTTTTGTTTCAATGCACCTTTACTTAATAGGAATAATGTTACACAACTTTGTACAGGTCTACAAACTATGTCAAGTTCTGTTGCATAAAAAATCCAAATGGAGGAACGATTTAGGGCTCCAGATTACGTTTTCAAATATCTGATGATTTGTCTCAATTCTATGCATTGAAAAATCTTCAATTCACATTAGTTTAAAATTGCACTCGTATGAAATACTGAATTCAAACCCATTTTGGACTTTTCTGACTTCCATTATCTCTTTGCCTATTCATGCCCCGTACCAAATTGATTTAATTGTTGTAGCATCATAAAATTTGCTCAACTTAGGTCCCTTAGTTACTCATTTTCTCCTCACAGTTGTATTTATTATTCTCACATATTTTATTTCCATAAGAATTTAAGACTACTTACTGAAAAAAAAAAAAAAAGAGTGTATTTTACAGGAATTATGGGTTATTTTAGGAGGAACTGAATGACATCACAAAACAGCCTCCATCACCAGGACGTGTAAGTCTTCTTCATGTCCCACAGCGGTGGCCAGTATAGATCCTTTAAAGATACATTTGTTTTCTGGGAAATGGGAAATGCTTTATAGAGTCAGGCAGGGTTAATAAGGAACAATGTTGGGGAACTCTTTTCAGATCGAAACTAGATTGAGGCTAAATGAGACTGACTGCTCATCGTGAATCTCTTTAAAGCTGGTTCCGAAAATTTTTCCAAAAGAGGCATCACAGGTATATTGGGCAATTCTCTTGCAATAAGGCAGACTCATAGTTTCTCAGCATGACTACCTTGAGGAACAACACTCAGTTACACATGTACCTTTTCATATAGTCATTTAATCATCGTTAAAATAATAAAACTAATGCAACTAAATGAAAAATGCTCAATATGTTAAAACTGAACACATTTTACATTTATCATAACTACAGCTATTTAAAAATTAGCATGATCGCCGGCTGGTGTGGCTCAGTGGATTGAGCATTATCCCATGGACTGAGAGGTCCCAGTTCAATTCCTGGTTAAAGCACATGCCCGGGTTTCAGGCTTGATGTCCAGTAGGGGGCGTGCAGGAGGCAGCTGATTGATGTTTCTCATATCGGTGTTTGTATCTCTCTCTCCCTTCCTCTCTCTCTAAAAATTAGCCTGTTCATATAGAAATAGTAAAGGAACTTCCAATAAAATGAAAGAATTAAAGGATATTTATTTTTCTTCCAGAAATATTTGATTAATAGTTATAACAGTGTTTATATAATAAAATAAATTAAGAGCTCATTTACTTTATAGTGACATCTCCTGAAGAAGAATCCTATGAGGACTGTGAAGTGGAGATGTGATATGTCGTTCTGGCACACCTGTGGAGTGGCATCATGATATAAATAGCACACAGACAAACTGGAGTTTAAAGATCTGCCTTCAGAATCCTACTCTGTTGATCTAGCTGGGGTTGACCTGATGCTCAGGATTCCACATACAGAAAATGAGATCATTAGAATCACTTCACAGGGTTTTTAGAGCCTTGCTCCTCAAAATGTGGACCAGCAGCATCAGCATCACCTGGAGCTTATTAGAAATGCAAATGTTCAGGCTCCAAGCCAGTCCTCCAGAATCAGAGTGTGTGAGAGTGGAGCCTAGCAATCTGCTTTTTCACAGCGTCTGCAGGTGACTCCCATGCATGCTAAAGTTTAAGCAGCACTGCCTTAGAAAATTAAATGAGTCAGATATGATTGCAAACACTGCTTTCCACAAATTCATTACCATTAAGTTGATCGTGTATAATGAAAAGGTAGCCATCCAGACTGGAAGACAGGAGATAATCAGTGTTCTCCTAATTTTGGAAAATTTTTCTCCACTTTTTTTTACTTAGCATTATCTGGACTTGGACAAGAAAATTAAACATTCAGTAGATAAGGATTCTGCCTATTTAATGTCATAAGTATTTATTGCATTCTATCTGTGTCCCAGGCCTTGCTTTATATGCTGGGGGTTCGGCAATAGATATCTACATGGCTCCCACCTCAGGGAGCTTCTTTCTAGACTATCAGGAAAGGCAGTCAATAACCAATCAATCACAGCAGGTGTAGAGAGGGTTACAAAAGAGGAGCCACTAGCTACTGTATAAAGCCTCTAAATTGGGGTTCTTCCCTGTGAGTTAGAGGATAGACATTAGGAGGTGAATAAGCCCCCTGGACTTTATTTACATTTGGGAGATATATATATATATTCATATTTTTATAGTCCTGGAGAGATAGTTTTCAAAAATATTTTGCAATCCAAATACTTAAGGACCCTGCAGAGATCAATGTTACAGGCCAGTTTATTATCTCAATGTCTGGATTTATTATTTTCATTTAAAGATCCCTTTCCCCACTCTCCCCTAAGAATGCTTACTTTGGCCTATATCAGCCAAGTATAGACTCAAAAACCTGTTCACTCTTCAGCATAAAGCTATCCCTTCATCCTTCTGTGAAAAATTGCAGGCAGATTCTTTCCAGGCATGGACTCAGTCAGGAGCACAGCTTCACTACTTTATTACAAGATGTGGATGTAGATAAAATGTCCTAAAATGAGCTTTTAAACGGACCTTCCCTGACATTTGTTCAACATTTATTTTACAGTTCTTGGAGATGAATGAGCAGTTCTGGGGGTGTAAGCTTAAAACTCTCCAAGCTGATTAAAAGCTGTGCTCAAATCTAGATCAATTAATAACAGAGTCCCCACAGGGTTAATATTAAGGGTTGGCTGTTATTATGTTTTTCATCTTCATTTCAGGGTTTCTGCAAGTATATTAATCAGCCTTGTGTATTCACTCTACCACCAGAACAACAATTCATTTTGATTATTATGTTACAAATACCAGCGACATTCAATAGACCTTGCAGAGAAATTTTTATGAGTTTGGGCAAATAGCCACCGAAGCAGGAGGCAGATCAGATAATAGCAGCAGCTGCAGTTCTGGAACTCACGGCGTCAGTCCTTCAACCACATTCCCTGAATAGAAATGTCAGCCGGGTGACTTAGTTTACCCTCATTACCTAAATCATTCCAGGGTCAAGGCAAACACAATACACATGTTTAAAATATCGGCACTCGGATCATTTTTATGCAGTCCAAGCTTCTTAAATAGTGGATTTCAAAGAACCTTTATATTAACTCATAAATGCCAATAGAAAGATAGTAAATGGAATGTAACCCTAAGTCTCCTCAAATGCCATGGGACTTTTAATAACCCCAAACAGGCAATAAGCCCTTATTTTTTATTTTCTCACAAAAATCATAGTCCTGTCTCAAGGGACCTCAATTTAGCATAATTAACTGAGGGTTAGGCAAATTTTAAGTGGAGTCTCACTTGGCGGTGGTTTGATTAATGTCTTAATCAACTTAAGGGTCATCTCACTTTTTATCATGTCCCCTCTGCATTTCAAATTGAAGATGAAGAGCAGTGGCCTTCGCAGTTTGGGTGGTCTGAACATCCCAGCTTCACCCAGTGGCTCAGGCTGTAAACCTGAACAAATCACCATCCACACCTCCCCCTGCTTCCTCTGCCATCCTTACCACTTTAACTCGGGTCCTTTTATAAGGAAGTGGATAAACAGGAAGTATTATATTCTCTTTTTTTCAATAGCCTGTGTTGAAGTTCTTAACTGGCATTTTTCCCACTTACCCTTGGCCCTCTGTCATGTCTTCCTTTCCACCATTATATTTGGAATTATATAAACATGGAAACAGCACCAGGCCACCGCCTCCCTGCCTTGGATGCTGCAGACCCTCTTTCACCGTGGTCCAGGGCTATATGGATATTCTTGCAGCTGGCGGTGTTTCTTCTCCTGCTTCCCCCTGTCCCCTTCCACCTGCTTCTGCAGGGAACGCAAATGCAAATGTCCACAGCACTCTGGTGAGAGGGAGAGAAATGAGACAGGACAGGAAGATGGCTGTCTTCTCATCTGGTTTCAGCACCTGTCCCGTGGCTCTGATCTCGTCGAGTTGGACTGGAGGCAGCTGCAGGCTTACAAAAAATCCCCAAGACTGCACTTTCAGGAGGGAAAGGGGACCTACAGCAGATTTGTGTGTAGTCAGCTGAGAACCATCACTAGCTAATCTGACCATCATCACAATTATCTCAATAACAACAATTACCAAGCAGGACCATTGCTGGCAGACAAGGCCAGATCATTGGAAAGTACATTCCTCTAACAGATTGTTTTTTAAGCCTGTTATTACTCTGAGGTTTGCATGGGTATATTTTCCCAGTCAATCTTCTTCCAATAAGAAGGGAAAGTGTGGCATAAAGAAAACAGTCACAGGCCTTGGCCGGGTCACTCTGTTGGCAGAGCATCCTTCTGGTATGCCAAGTTGCAGGTTCGATCCCCCATCAAGGCACATACAAGAAGCAACCAATGAATTCGTAAATAACTGGAACAATAAATCAGTGTTTCTTTCTCTCTCTGTCTCTCTCCCTCTCTCTCTCTCTCTAAAATCAATACATTACAAAATTAAGAAAGAAAACAGTCACAGACTCAAGGTCTCACAGCAATATAATGCAAATCAAACATCAGAAGCCTGGCTCATTCCCCAGATGAGACCCTCATGGCTCACCTGTTTCATGACTCAGCCAGAGACACCTGGCAGGCAGTCACAATATGGGATGGGATATCACCGTCCTGTCCTCCTCAAGTCAGGTCTCTAAAAAAATTAAAGGGATTTTTTTAAATGATGCTGAATAAAGACTGCCACCAGAATAAGGCTTGATCTATCTATCTATCTATATATATATCTATCTATCTATCTATCTATCATTTATCTATATACCTAGCTATTATCTATCTATCTATCTATCTATCTATCTATCTATCTATCTATCTATCACCTATTTATCTATCTGTCACCTCCCCTTCCTGTCTTCCTTGGCACTGAGGAAGCATGTGGCTCATTTATCAGCCCTACTCTTTAGTAGTTAGGAGTTGCTGAGGGTACATAAGAAGCACTATGTACTTTGTCCGTCTAACATCTATAAACTGTAAAGTTAGCCTTCTGGGAGTCCATGCCCAAGATAGACAGCAGGCCGGGCTTCTTTCCACCCTGCCAGACTTTCATGATTTCTGTTGTGTGTGAGCCAAGGGAAAGCTGAGCCATGTAATTAAATCTGAAAGATGAGGAGGGGAGAATGTCCAAGTTTGTTGACCTACATATATAAAATGATTTTCTACAAATCTAAATCAAGATACAGCCTGGTTAAGGAATCTGCTCTAATGGATAAATCTTTTTTCATCAAAAAACTTAGAGAAGTATAAAGATTAATTGATTCCATATACGAAAAACAAACACCTTCATTAAAAATAACAGTATTATCCAAGATTTGGAATATTGTGCGAATTTGGGGATAAGAAATCATATTGCTGTATACAGGAAGTTCCTATACTCTGGGAGGTGATTTGTTTTCAAAATGCCAATAATAACCTGTCCTCAGAAAGCTCTCTCTCCTATGCATGAAGTCTCGGTCAACTCCTTATTTGGTGTGCAGCCATTGTATCTCTAGGTGTCAGGTGAGGCTAAGGAATACTTGGGAAGGGGAACCACGCAGTGAGCAACGCACTGGAGCTGGGGCTCCAGCTATCATGCAAAGCACAAGGAAGGAAATCTACAGGTGTGTTTGGAGGAGGCTTTGCAAGGAGACAGTAGGTCTGGGAGATGGCCCAGGGTGGTCAAGACAGAGTTGGGATGCTAGTATTGGCCACTTTCTAGCAGCTTCTGTCTTCAGCTTCATTTCCATGACCCTGTGCCCAACTTCCCATATCACTTATAGTCTGTTGGCTGCCCTGCTCCAAGTCCTCCAGAAATACACCAATAAAGAGCAACAGATGTAAGGTGGCTCGTGTCTCAATTTCACAGCCTTTTTACTTTTTTTTCTACTTACAATGTAAACTGAAATTAAATCCCCCCCCCCCCCCCCCCAGAGCTCAGAGCTGTAAGAGGATGCTGTACTAAGAGGTGGTGAATCAGTCCCTGGGATGGAACAAACCAGAGTAGCATCGCCGCAGCCTCACTGCGCCTGCGTAATCACAGCAAACACTTGGGAGTCTGGGTTAGCACTGTCTTTCATTTCCATATTCAGATTTTAGGGCGAGGACAGAAAACTCTGGTCTGCCTTCCATTTGACTTTGACATAGAGACAGTACAAAATATAATATAAAGAGTCCTGGATGCAAAGGCAGAAAATTTAAGCCATCGTTTGACCCCAGCACTTGGTAGTGATGAGATTTTGGACAAGGCAACTAACTAACCTGTCAAAGACTCAGTCTCCACATGTCTAAATTGTATTTAATACTGCAGGGTTCACAGTGCTGTGCTAACACTTTACTGAGATTAACTGCTTCAAAAGCACTCTGGTAATAAAAGTTTGCATTATTCCTCTTCTCGGTTTGGTCCTGAATGGCCTTGGGCAAGCCCTGATTGTGCCACTCATTGTCTCCCCGCTGCAGCATTGCCCTTACATCAGGACAGGACAGGCCCACCACCACCCCAGTGGGGGCACTTTGCCCGAGGCCTTTCTCCGACTGCTGGAGTCTACCCTGCACCTGTGCAGTACACGGAAGGTGCTGGAAGCAATGCACCATTCCCACCAAGCAGCCTTCAAGCAATGACTAATGGAAATTGATGTGTAAATACACCAGCTCCTGTGCCCCGCGGGTGGGACAGTGAGTGCGTGTCTAAACAGGGTTTCACAATTCTCCAAGGCAGTAGTTCTCAACCTGTGGGTCGCAACCTCTTTGGGGGTCAATGACCCTTTCACAGGGGTCGCCTAAGACATAACAGTAGCAAAATTACAGTTATGAAGTAGCAACAAAAATAATTTTATGGTTGGGGGTCACCACAACATGAGGAACTGTATTAAAGGGTCGCAGCATTAGGAAGGTTGAGAACCACTGCTCCAAGGCATTAAGCTCTAGTCACCCATAGTAGAAGTTAATTGATAACTTAACCTTCATTGGCTTCCTCCTCTTCCCTGTCTCACTTCACCTACTTCTAGCAGTGTTTCCTGGTACTCTCCCAAATGTTCTATTGGTACTTGAGTTCTTGTCTGTTAGGGCCTGGGAGCCCGGCTTATTGACAGAGGCCATGGTTCAGGACATGACCCTGAACTGGCTGCGCAGGCACAGACCATGCTACCCTTACATAAGCATGACACAGCAAAAGCGCAGGACACATGCGCCACACACCGTCTTGTGCAGAGCCCTGTGCAGGGTATCCCGCCATAGGAGTCCATAAAGCCGTTAGCTGTATTGAATAAAGCTGCTGCCATTTGTTGATCCCTCCTGATGTCAGCTCTGCATACTTTCTTTACCTTGAGTATCTCACCGCCAAAACCTCCCTTGCAACCCCAGGTCTCTGACATTGTCTCAGAGTCTGCTTCTGGGAGAACACGACCTAAGACACTCCCCGTGCTAGGATTCTACAAAGGGTCACAGTGAGAAAGGTAATGGTTCCCCTTTGGCAGCTGCAGTGTATCTACTGCTCCTTAGATGTCTATTCAGTCATTACATTTGTCTAGACAGGTATCTGTCCTTTAATACACAACTTAACTAAACTAAGCAGCTTTACTTGGTAAGGAACACATACTCTTCTTCTCTACAAATCTCTCTGCACATATGTACGATATCAACACCATATCATTCTTTAAAAGAACTGTTTATCAAACACCTGACACCAGGTGATGGAGAGAGAACTGAATTGGGAATCAAAGGCAATGGGTGTTAAGTGTAGAATCCTTTCTCATGAGAAAAGTTCAATAGCTACACCTCTGTCCAGAGGGTGTACAATCTTACTCTGAAACAACCCAAAATCATATGTTAAAGATGCTTTTTCTGCATCCTTGGGGAAAACAGGAAAGGCAAGACCCTATGGTCTCCAAATGCTGTTTATGGAGGTATTATCCAGTTAAAAGAAAATCCTGGGTAGCCTTAAAGGAAGAAATCCACCCTGGCTGGTTTGGCTCAGCGGTTAGAACATCGGCCCACCGACCAGAGAGACTTGGGTTCGGTTCCCGTTAAGGGCACATACCTTGGTTGCAGTTTGTCCCCGGCCCCGTTTGGGGTCGTGTGGGTGGCAGCCACTCGATGTGTCTCTCTCATATCAATGTTTCTCTTTCTTCCTCCCTTTCTCCCTCCCTCTGTGTCTGAAGATAAATGCAAATATGTCCTCGGGTGAGGATAAAAAAAAAAGGAAGAAATCCTGGGCAGGAGATAGCACACAGGTTTAATGTGATGAGAAGGGAGAGAAAAGTTGCTAACGAAACTGCTTTGCTCACAGCAAAGTTCAGGTCATCTTTGCTATGAGTCTGTATTTTATGGGAGTCAAGAGCTTTCTCAGCAACCACACTGGAAACTTCATTAAGCCAGGCAGAAAGATTTCTATTTGTTATGTCATCCATCCAGTTAAGTTATTGTCCATTCATCCATCCATCCATCATCCATCCACCCATCCATCCATCCATCCATCCATCCATCCATTCATCCCTCCCTTATGCCTTCTGTCCTTTCTTCAACTCCTTCTTCATCTAACCTTTTCACCCTTCCCTCCAGTCCTCTCTCCATATCTTTTTTCATATACCCTTCCAACCCTCCTTCCAGTATCCCTTCATCCTTTCCTTCTCCATCACTTTTTTTTTTACCCCCTCCCCCCTTTTTTTATCCAGGTTTCCTTCTTTCTTTTCTTCTTCTAATCATTAAGAGTGGTATTGGGACGTGATGGTTAAATGTTACACTCTGGAGTCAGCCTACCTGTTTAAACCTATGTCCAATATTAACTAGACATAGGTCCTTGGGCAATTTTCTTCAAGTCCCCATACTTGAGGTTGCTCATTCCATTATCTATAAACTAGAGCTAATAACAATCTCTACTCAACTGGCTTATAAAACTGGCTGGTATTACGTTATAAATACCAGTAGTTAATATAGTTCTGATATCAGGTTGAAGTCTGCAAAGATAAAATTTAAGACACAGCCTTTGCTTATAAGGGAATTCTTATGTCTGGAGAGAATAACTACAGTATCCAAAGATGAGCAAGTAATTCATTTCTCAATAGGAAGCTTAGCGTATTGTGTTCATTTCCTAACGTGTATAATTTAGCATTATCACCTGTGATGAATGGTGACTATTTGAGGGTCTTTGGTTCCCAAAGCACAGCTGCACTCTTACTGTTCCTGACCTTTGCCTCATTTCAGTTCTATTCTATCAAGTGTGTTCATCTGAACTTGATTTGTACACTGAAGTACTTGCCAGCCTCCTGCAATACAATTTAACATGAGAGGCAATATAATCTTCTTGTTGGGGATACCAGCCGTTCAATAGAATGAATTGAAGCTCTAGCCAATGTTAGTATGATTTAGGTCCCCTTGCTATTGAGGAAGGTCTGCATGTTCTTTCAGCTCTTTGAGACGAGGACTTTCAAACAGTGACTGTGGTTCTGACACTCTCAGTTACTCCTTTTGTCCTAAAGCTCCAGGATTTCAATACCCAGAGAATCCCAAATTAGCACTTAAGAATTGCCCATTCTGCCCTGGTTTGGCTCAGGGGTTAGAATCAGCCCGCGGACCAAAGAGTTGCAGATTCGATTCCGGTCAAGGGCACATACCTTGGTTGCGGTTCGATCCCTGGCCCTGGTTGGGGTTGTGCAGGAGGCAACCAATTGATGTGTCTCTCTCACATCGATATTTCTCTCTCCCTCTCCCTTCCTCCCTCTCACTCTATCTGAGAATCAATGCAAGGATGTCCTCAGGTGAGGATTGAAAAAAAAAAAAAAAAAGAATTGCCAGTCCTAGTTTGAGAAGTTAAGCAAAGAATAGCTTACAGTTTAGTTTAAAGATCTATTGAAACTCCTAGGAGGGCATTTTAGCAAACCTGACTGGTCTCCTATGTCCAGAGCCAGAACTTTATAGATCTCACTCCACAAGCAAACTGACATTCAAAATCTTCATGACCAATCAGAAAACAAATATATTCCACCATCAGCTGACGCCTCTTACAGACACCTCAGAGATATTGCAGGTTTGTTTCCAGGCCACCACAATAAGCTAGTATCACAATAAAACATCTTCTTGACTTAAACATCTAGCCCTGGCCAGTGTGGCTCAGTTGGTGTCATCCCATACACCAAAAGAATGTGGGTTCAGTTCCTGGTCAGGACACATACCTAGGTTGCAGGTTCAATCCCCAGTTGGGGTGTGTGTGGGAGGCAACCAATCAGTGTTTCTCTCTCACATCAGTGGTTCTTTCTCTCTTTCTCCCTTCTGCTCTCAATCAGTAAGCATGAGGATAAAAAAAAAAAAAAAAAAGGCAACATCTATTAAATGCAATAAAGCAAAGAGCAATACAACAAGGTATGCCTTACTCTGACATGATTGTGAGCAGAATATTAGATAAGGATAGCATAGGCCATGTGTGGTAATAAACAAATCCTGAAATCTCAGTGAGTTAGCACAATAAAAATTTATTTCTGCCTCATACAAAATCTGAGGCAGATCAATGGAGGCTCATCTCCATTTTGTAATCCGGGGATCCAGACCCTTTGCTTGCTCTATTTCTACCATCTCAACATGTAGCTTCCAAGGTTACTGAGAAGAGGAGGAAGGGATGAGGAGCCACCTCAGCTTTTAACTGGCTCAGCTGGGAAGTTACATCCATCACTTCTGCTTAGGATCCATTGATCAAATTTTTCTCATGGTCCCATTCTAATGGCAAGGGCTGGGAAATTCAAGTGAACACATGGAATATTTGTTACACCTAAACATCTCATTCATAATTGGTGTATGTAAATGTAGACATTCCAAATCCACAAGAGAAAATATGCTAGATGGATAAGGATAGTGGAAGATGTGGATTGTTTCTGAACAACAATGGAAGTACTGGGACAAGAGTTGTAGAGACCAGAGCCTCAATCCCATACAGCCCAGCCACCAGCACAACACTTCTTAAAATGTTGTATTTTATTTTTAAAATTAAACTTTTCATGAATTTAAAAACACAAATAAATAAATAAAAATAAAAATACAAAACTTCAGCTCTGATTCATCAACACTGAAAAGATGATACGTGTTTATTCTTTGGTTATCTCTCAGCACACTGTGTACCCTCCCAAGGATTTGCCTTCTCGGGTTTAAGGAGCACATTCTAAATGTTCAATAATTGGCTATTAAATGGTAGTGATATGTACATGTAAGATACAAGGAAATGCCATGGTCAATTTGAAGGCCCTGCATCATGGTTGAGTAGTTAGTTACCTGAATGGCTTGAACACCCTATTCTAAAGTGCAAGTTCATTGCAATCCCAATGGTTTATACATTTTTAAATTAAACTTTATCTTGAATCATCTTCAGTGTCCATTCACAAATGGCAATGAATCCAGGACATATGAGTCTATTTGAAGTTTATTCAATAAGCCCATGAGACTAACAAGGGTCCTTTTTTAGAATTAATTCTTCCCTCTCAATCCTTCTTCCTCTCCTACCCAGGCATTTTCACTGAACAGCAAAGACAAGCCTCAAACTAGTGAATCCTGGAGAAACAGTCTTGCTTTCACAGGACAAATAAAGAAAGAAACCTTCTGAGAAGAAACATGAATTTGTCTAATTCCCAGGTTTTTCCTGTCTCAGTTGCTGCGTAGCTACCCATACTTCTCAATGTTTCTTGACCACTCCTTATATCAGTGTCTGAATCCAGATGGCTTTTATGCATCCTGGACCTCTTGTGACCTGAACTCTGAGGTCTACCTGGTTCTGCAAATCTCCACCCTTTGCTTCCACAACTCGACCTAATATTAGTTATTTCTTTTTAAAAGAGATGAGTGAACACATATGAAATAATTACTTCATTAACCAAACATTTATTGTGGACCTATTCTCCTCTAGGCATCATGGTAGGTGATAAGGATAACTTATTTGAACAAACTGTTCACGATGCAGTTTACTTTCTAGAAGTAGGAACTAGGTAAATAAATTAACAGAAAATAAAATGACTTTGGATGACAGTCAATACTACAAAAAAAGGAAACAGGGTAATATGATAGGCAGTGACTAGGCCTAGGGGTAACATGCACAGAGTGGTCAGGAAAGGACTCCCTGCCCAGGAGAAGAGAGTCAGTCGTGGGGAGAGATGGGGGGGTGGGGCTGCCAGGCAAAGGTACCAGGAATGATCTGGAAAGGCAGGATGGGAAGGACAGAGGTTTCCTTCTTCCTCCACTCACACCCAATAAAGGGACAAAATGTTTCCTTTTCTGATCCCAACTCTAGCGCCCTGGATCCTCTCTAAAAGCAAGGATATAAATTTCACATTAAATGTAATAACAAACCATCCTGAAGAAAGCCCTCACTTCTCTCTTTCCTGAATCAACATCTCTCCATGGGCTAAACAACACACCTGCCTTGATCTTTGATCGAAATACTGTGACCTAACTTTCTCTGTTTAGACCAATGGCTGATGACAAGTTATAATAAGAACAACTGCTCACTCCCTGC
Source organism: Tadarida brasiliensis (assembly GCA_030848825.1). Taxonomy (NCBI): domain Eukaryota; kingdom Metazoa; phylum Chordata; class Mammalia; order Chiroptera; family Molossidae; genus Tadarida; species Tadarida brasiliensis. The sequence goes on along the minus strand of CM061261.1, from coordinate 34,176,108 downwards.
CTTCCCTCAATCAGCTAGACAGCATCCTTCTGATTAAGTCACCAGGGAAAATATTTTGTCTGTTCCCAGTGACTGCTGATTGATGACACCGAAGCCACATTGCTGCTTAACCCCTTATTCGGGGTGTGGGGGGGGGCAGGCTATCAATTTCTGCAGAGCCCTTGGCCAGTCTACCCTCATCTATTTCAGTAGATAGAGGAATTGCCTCAGAATCGCATGTTCCCATATAACCAGAAAGAACGCGACGAGAATGATGAGCACAGGGTGAGAAGAGGTAAGAAATGACACAGACTCACCAATTAGATCAGCACTGACCTCACTCAGAGACAGGCAGCTTCATTACTCTTTCTTTACACCATGGCTACCTTCTCTCCCCATTCTTCTCCTGCAGGCCCTTGCCCCACTCTCTGGAGGCAGAGGCAATAGCAAAGCAAAAATGGAAAGAGAAGATGGATGCCACACAGGTTGGGGCAGGGTGGAAACAATTCAGGTCCTTTGAAACAAGAGGAATTCTCAAAGAGGTTTATCTGAGATAGGATGATTTAATAACCTGACATCATACTACACATAAAATGGACTCCTAATTTTCCTCTCCCCCACCCACTGCATTTTTAAGGACCAAAGACTTAAAAACAATCTGCAATATGTGGCATGGAGTGAGCAAGGAACAGGGATTCAGGAAGGCTGGGATCAGAGTCCTATTCTGTTAGTAAATTCCTGGGCAGCCCTGAGCAAGTTCCTCAGCACCTGTGATTTTTTAGCCTGCTTATCTACAAAGTGAGGCAATTTGATTCACAAAACTTCTAATGTCCCTTTTTGTTCTACAATGCCATGATTTCTGTGCGTATGGAGAGATTCAGTTTAACTGAGATAGAGAATCTTTTGACTGATACTAGTAAAAATGCTTTTTAATGTCTCCTTGTAAAAAATAGTGATCTAATATATTCACATGTTAAGCTCTAACTTCTTGGTGTAGGGACATTCTGCCTAAGGCTATATGGGACAAATTGGGATCCTACAAACACTCAAAGGAGGAGCATGTTTTAAATTATTTATAAACAGTCTTATAAGAAAAAAATAAATTAGTTTTGTTATTTCATGTATCTATCTCTGCCTATTTAAATTATTTGATTAATTTACTTTCTGCCTTTATCTAGAAAAGATTTAAAGTAACAGAAGAACTCATGATAAAATTATTTATCTAATAACAGCTCCTCCATTTTGTTTGCCAAGACCTAAGGATTTCTCTGTTTATAGTTTTAAGGCAAAAGATTCTTATTGTCCAATGAAAATTGGTAATACATTTAGAAAGTCGTCTTCCTGTGCTCATTTAAAATTTTTAAATTCACACTATTCTATTCTACCCTCAATCAGACTCTAAAGATTGTCAGAATCAGGAACTTTTGAATTGAATTTCAGTGGAATTCCCCAAGTCTATATCACAAAGTTTAACTGGAAGTTTGAGAAAAACTAAACACATTCATGGCCCCCAGGAAACTCAGAGTTTGGCTAGGAAGACAGGCACAGAAAAAATAAATTATAACCAGAGCTGTAGGGAGGGCCCTCCTGAGGCCAACTCATGTACTCCTGAGCACCATGGCAAGCGCACCCTGGGGCCAAGGTCACACACATCAGGCACAGTCATTGAGTGCTTTAGAATTCTTCAGCTGCTTGCTTCCTTCCTAGGAGATCATATAGCTTTCTCATGGAGCTCCCTCTCAGTGTTCATGAAATGGCAGCTACTCCTAAAGGAGGCCAAAGCTGTTTCCTGTCTGAAATGTGAAGGTGCAGAGTCTGTTAGAGTTCACAGGGCCCCCAGCCCTTCATGAAATTCTTCAGTGTTGACCAAAGTCATATCTTCCATGGTTGAGAATTGCTTGGTACCATGGTTCTTAATCTTGGTTGCACAATAGAATAACTGGGGAACTCTTAAATATTTGTGTGCCCAATCATCATCCAAGACTGATTATAATACATCTGAGTCCTAGAGGTGAGACCCAGGCATAAATTATCCTGGGTAGTTTCAATGTGCCACGAAAACCAAGTCCCTCTGTCTTAATGTATGTTAACATCTGAGAGGAGTAGCATTTTGGAGTAAGTTTATGCTAAGGTGGAAGTAGCTAATAAGATTTACTTTGCCCTGGCTGGTATGGCTCAGTTGGTTGGGTGTCATCATGTACACCAAAGGGTTACCAGTTCTCAGGCTATATCCCCGGTGAGGGGTGTACAGGAGGCTCCGATAAATGTTACACTCTCACACCAATGCTTCCCTCTCCCTTCCTCTCTCTCTAAATATCAATAAACTATTTTTTAAAATTTACTTTTATAAGAGGGTATTTTTTTTTTTTAAAGGGAAAGGGTGAGAATGGAGCATGGTCACCTGATCCCACTGAGCCTCAGTAACTTGAGTTAATGATGATGATACCAACAAAAATAAGAAAACCTAGCAGACTTACAATAAATGTTATACTGCACATAGCATAATTTTTAACCTTAAAATAGTCTTAAAGGGGCTTGAGCCCAACTTTAGAAGCATAGAGAGATTAAATAATTGGCCTAGAGTTTATAATGAGTAAATTAGAAAGGCAGAATTCAAAACGTTATCTCCATGTCTAAAGTCTATATTTTATCCACCCACTCTCCCACATGAAAGGGCCTAATTCAAAGGATAATAGCAAAGGCATATATTGTGTGTGCCTCATAATAGATGCTGAATAAACTGGTCTCCTTCAAGACTCCAAAAGGAAGGACATTTACACACATGCAATTGGATGTGTGTAAAAGCAATTCCTAAAATAAGACACAGTGGGAGAGGGCTGGGGAGATGAAAGGAACAGGTGCCTAAGATTTCCCAAGCACTACAGAGCAACAGGGGCTATAGGCTAATTGGGGAGAATGACTAGTTAACTAAACAGTGTATTTAGAAGCAAAATGGTCCAGGGTAGCTATCTATGGAAGTGAATGTGAATTATGTTGATTGCTTATGTAGGGGTTCAGAACAGGCCTCCCCAAAAAGTGCTACTTTGGGATGTGAATTATTTTTAGCTGAAGGAAATCAAGCCCTGTAGGCTCACCAGAAACTTTTACTTCTCCCTTAAATAATTGAAATTAGAGGCTTTGCCAATAATAAGAGTTATCACCAGAAATAACTTTTTATGACCTATCTATAGGTCAGGGCAAACTACTAATTACTGAACATCTGTTCTTCTTGTCCTATAAATGATTTTCCTACTATCTGAAGTCCCAAAGTGATCCTTATCTCAGAATGGCCTGTATACCTGTTGGCGGTGGTGAAAATGACACCTGTTGTTAGACTGGTAGGGTTAGACTGGACCTTGGTTCAGCCACCTCTGTATTTGAGTTCTCACTAAGAAAGAATTCAGAACCAAGGTTCAAACTATAAGAGAAAGTTCATTTAGAACATCACAGAGGTAGAAGAAGTGAGCTGTGGAAGAAATAAGCTCAGGAAATAAGTTTGTAGAGGCAAAAGAAGGGCCCTTGGAGTTTAGGAGAGAGAAGGGTAAAGATAACATACCTGGGAGGAAGAGAAGTGGGGCAGGAAAAGAAGGAGAGCATGCTGGGTTCTGTGTCCTAAGGACTTTTAAGGGTAGGGATGTTAGGGGAGTTCCCAGATTTCAATAAAATATTCATCAGCTCTTCAGATGTGTCCCTTCTGGGTTGTGTTCTCCACTGATTGGTCAGCTCCAGGGCACAGGGACATTAGTCACTGAAGCTGGTCCTGATGTCAGCCATGGTGTCATTTGTCTGGTTTTGCTACTTTTCTGGGCCTGAAGCTGAAACACAACTGAGGCCTAGCTATATTTGATGCTGGTCAGAACCTCATTGTCCTGGGGGCTTAATGCTTAAGGGCTATTCTCTGGCTCCTGTGATTGTTCCCCTTCTAAGAGGGTCTAACCCTCATGACTAGCAACATGCCAGGGGAGAATAGAAAGGGGGGGTCTAAACCGCATAACTGAAAAGTCATGGGGTCTAAACTGCATGACCAGTGGTATACTAGGGGAGGAAAATTTATCCTGGGGGTGAAGTTCTTGTTTTCCGAGTTTTGTCCATTGCTAAACACCTGGGGTTTTCTGTTACCCTGGTGACATTTTGTACCTGGCCGATTGTCCTGCTGTGCTCATGCCTGTCTGACTGCCTGCCATATACCCACTTTCCCTTTCTCTTTTGGAACTGGTCATGTTCTCTGACTCTCTCACATATGTGGGGTTCTTACGTTTACATATATATTACATTTGGTTATCTTCCCTTGTTAATCTGATTCATGTCAATTTAATTATTAGACCAGCCTGAAGAACCCAGGAGCACCGAGGAAAGTTTCTTCCTCCTCTGTACTTAATAAAGGCTTCTACATGCAAGGTGGAGGCATAGCCAGCACAGAGGCATTCTGCCTCCCTAAATGACATGCTTTCTGCCTGTACTGACCTGGCAGTGATCGCATTAGAGCCAGGCCTCCAGCCCTAGGCTGTCAAAGAGCATTGAATTCGGTACATTTTTGGGGCAATAAAAGCAGACTTTTAATTTAATTAATCTCATCCTTGATTGCATTAACCACCCATGTGGCCAGAAAGTACAGCTTGCACCTCGGGCAACCAGACACAGTCTGCATTAACTTCTCAGGCATTAAGACTTTAGGATTTTCATGAAGGGACTGATTCATTTTGCTGTTGATCAGACACCTGATCCACAAAAAGTCAGTTAAAAATCTTCTGTGGGCTTTAGGTAATGGATGCTCTGAAACTAAATTGTAAATATGGGGTAGGGAGGACAGCATAAACATTTCTTTAATAATCTTTTGATCTGAAGGATTCAGAACCATTGTTTGTTGAACCAATGAAACCTTCTATTCTCAAAGGTATAAAATTTCTGTGAAAGTAAAACATTGATTTCAAATTGATAGACAGTAGCTAGGTCTGGTTTTGACATTCTGTATATTGGGGCATTGGTAGATGAGATTAAACTCTCAGATACCATATGTTGCTGACAGAATCAGTCTATTTTTAACCAGAACACAAACATGGATTCGCATGTCAGGTGGTTTAGAGAGTATTGGATGGTAGCTTCCAAAATGTAATGAGGTGACACATAATAGTGGGGAATGTAATGTCTTACATTGAGGTTAAAAAACAAATCTGTACAAGAGCAGAAAAAGGTACATAGCCTTGAATAGCATAGGTATGGAAAAAAATATATATTGATTTTAGCAGATGAGAAAGCCAATATAAATAAAAAATATTATGTAACTGATAGAAACCAATATCATGATAGGCTCTGCAGAGACTTTGTTGGTGCCCTGCCCGGATTTGCTTTATTGGGCTGCTGCTTGTATTCCCTAACTTTCTTGAATGTTGGCTGCTAGTAACTGAGACCTGGCCTCGTTGGCTGAGAATTGCCTTTGGCTGGTAGGAGCTCTGTTGCCTGAGGGTAACACCCTCTTCTAGGATAGCCTGCAGCCAGTGACTGATGGAATTACAGATACAATCCGCTAATGACCTCTCTAGCCTTCAGGAGTGGGAATGTGGTGCAATTCACCTAGAGCTCCTGTGTGATCAGGCCTGGGCTCCAGCAGAGGCCACATGTGTAATATTGTGATTTATAAAAATATATATATATTTTTGGTCTTTATCTAAATTCTGGCACAGAGCTCCTAAAACCCTTGGGATTTCCTAAGTGAAGTGAGCAATTTAGGTGTCTTTTGTCATGTTAATTATGTTTCTTTGGGAAAGCACTTTAGGATGGAGGATTGTTGTCAAAAAGCCAAACAGATGATTAGAGGGTTGAAAAATCCACTTTCTATCCCTACCCCACCCCCACCTCAGGGTAGGAGAGAGTGGCTGAAGATTGAGTTCAATCACCAATGGTCAGTGATTTAATCAACCATACCTATGTAATAAAGCTTCCGTAAAAACCCAGAAGGAGGAGGTTCAGAGAACTTCTGGATTGATGAACATATGGAAATTTGGAGAGAGTGGTATGCTCAGAGAAGGAATGGAAACTCCTCACCTTTTACCTATACCTTGCTCTATGCATCTCTTCCATTTGTCTGTTCTTAAGTTATATCCTGTTTTAAAAAATCATAATCTTGTAAGTAAAATGTATCTCTAATTTCTGTGAGCCTCACTAGCAAATTAATGGAACCTAAGGAGAGGACCATAGGACTCTCTGGTTTATAGCCAGTTGGTCAGACGTACAGGTAACAACCTGGACTTGTAATTAGCATCCTGAGTTGAAGGGGGTCATTGAAACCTCCAGTTTTAGATGGTCAGTCAAAAGCATAGGACTTGCAACTGGCTTCTAAAGTTGGTGGGAGGGAGCAGTCTTATAGGACTGAGCCCTTAACCTTATGGAACATGATGCTATTTCCAGGCAGATCGTATCAAAATTGAGCTAAATTCTCAGATACCTGCTGGTGTCTGAGAATTGCTTGTTGGTCTGAAAAAGTTCTCCTGACTCACACGCTGAAATTGGTGTTCAGAACACCTAAAATAACATGCTTGGTCAGCGCTAAGTCCTAGCCAAACTTCCTCCCTTACTCTTGTTCTTCTGAAAGAAACTTCTCAAATAATCACTTTCCTACTTTACCATTTCATGCTCTGCTCACCAGTAACCTGGCCTAAAACATCAGTATTGATAAAGTGTCTTGTCCAGGAGGAGGGGATATTGTACCAATTCACCTTGTAGCACCTATAAAACAGTGCTAGATTTTGGGTCCCTCACCCAAACTATCAATAATCACAAGTTCGAAGACTTTTACTAGGCAGTAACTCAGATGGTGATATATCTAAAACTCTCAAGATTTAAAAATAGCTTTAAAGATTGAGATAATAGAATATATTTGGAAAGGCCTAGAACTATGCGAGTGCTAAAAAACTATTAGTTGCTCTTGAAGGAAAGAACATTTGTCAGCCTGGTGGATAGTTGAGAACATACACAAGATGGTCCCCAGATCTTTCTCTTACACATGCTTTCTCCACTACATTTAAAATTCAATGGAACATCTTTTTTTTAACAAATGAGGCCTGCCCTGGCCAGGTGGCTCAGTTGCCGGTTCAGTACCAGGTCAGGGCACATACATAGTTTGTGGGTTCCTTTCCTGTTTGGGGTGTGTGCAGGAAGTAACTGATCGATTCTTCTCTCATATTGATGTCTCTCTCTCTCTCTTTCTCACTTTCTCCCTTTCTCCCTTTCTCTCTCTCTTAAAAAAATCAATGAAAGCATATTCTTGAGTGAGGATTAAAAAATAATAATAAAATATAGCTCATTGTATACAGAATGAAGTAAAATTAAAGACTATTACAATGGCTCTGGCCAGTTTGGCTCAGTGGTTAGAATGTCAGCCTGTGGACCAAAGAGTTGCGGGTTTGATTCTGGTCAAGGGTTGCAGTTCATTCCCCGTCCCTGGTCAGGGTCATGCAGGAGGCAACCAATCGATGTGTCTCTCTCACATTGATGTTTCTCTCTCTTTTTCTCTCTCTCTCTCCCCCCCCCCCCCACTTTATCTGAAGATAAATGGAAAAATATCCTTGGGTGTGGATTTAAAAAAAAGAGATTAGCCCTGGCTGGTTTGGCTCAGCGGTTAGAGCGTCGGACTGCGGTCCAGAGAGACCCGGGTTCGGTTCCCGCTAAGGGCGTGTACCTCGGTTGCAGTTTGTCCCCGGCCCTGGTTGGTCGTGCGGGTGGCAGCCACTCGATGTGTCCCTTTCACATCGATGTTTCTCTCTCTCTCTCTCTCACTTCCCCTCTCTCCCTCCCACTCTATCTGAACAAAAAATGAAAAAATGTCCTCGGATGAGGATAAAAAATAAATAAATAAAATAAAATTTAAAAAAGAGAATATTACAATGCATTTAATTCATCCAAAAACATTCATTGACAATATATTTTGTGTTAGGCAGTATTCAAGATACTTGGGGTTAAAAATGAAAAAGAATTAAATATTTGAAAACCTATGTATTTTTAGGCACCAATAATGAACTATCAGAAAGGAAAACTAAGAAAGCAATCCTATTTACAACTGCATCAAAAAAAATAAAATACCTAGGTATAAATTTAACAAAGGCTGTAAAAGACCTATACTTGGAAAATTATAAGACACTGAAGAAAGAAATTGAAGAAGATACAAATAAATAGAAGTAAATGCTGTGTCCATGGGTAGGAAGAATTAACATTGTTAAAATGTTCATACTACCAAAAGCATCTATAGATTCAATGCAATTTTTATTAAAATACCAAAAGTGTCTTTTAGAACAAATAATCCAAAAATGTATATGGAACCACAGAAGATATAAAATAGCTTCAGCAATCTTGAGAAAGAAGAACAAAGTGGGATGTATCACACTACCTGAAATCAAATGATAGTACAAGGCTACAGTAATCAAAACAGCATGGTACTGGTATAAAAACAGACATACAAATCAATGGAACAGAATAGAGAGCCCAGAAATAAGCCCAAGCCTATATGGTCAATGAATGTTTGACAAAGGAGACAAGAAAATGCAATGAGATAAGACAGTGTAATCAATAAATGGTGTTGGGAAATTTAAATAAATACATGCCAAAGAAATAAAATTAGACCACCTTCTTACATTATATACAATAATACATTCAAAATGGATTAAAACTTAAGTGTAAAACCCTAAACCATAAAATTCCTAGAAGAAAATATAGGCAGTAACATCACTGACACTTCTCATACAGTATTTTTTTCTGATATATCTCATCAGGCAAGGGAAACAAAAGAAAAAATAAACAAATGGGACTACCTTAAACTGAAAAGTTTTACCCGCCAAAGAAAACCATCAACAAAAAGAAAAGACAGCCTACTGAATGAGAGTACATATTGTCCAATGATATATTCAGTAAGGGGTTAATATCCAGACTTTATAATGAACTCATACAACTCAACATTAAAAAAAAAAACAAACATCCAATTAAAAAATGGACCTGAATAAATATTTCTCCAAAGAGGACATACAGATAGCCAATAGAAATATGAAAAAGTGACCATTGTCACTAATCATCAGAGAAATGCAAATTAAAACCACAATGAGATACCTCACACCTGTCATAATAGCTACCATCAATAAATCAACAAACGACAAGTATTGGAGAGGATGTGGAGAAAAGGGAACCCTACTGTACTGTTGATGGGAATGCAGACTGGTGCCATCACTATGGAAAACAGTATGAAGTTTCCTCACAAAATTAAAAATGGAACTTCCTTATAACCCAGCAATTTCATTTCTGGGTATATATTTGAAGAAACTCAAAACACTAATTTGAAAGGATATATGCACCCCCGTGTTCATTACAACATTTAATAGATAATAATTTAAATAATTAAATTGAATAATTATTTAATAAATAACATTATTTAATAAATATTAATATTAACATTTAATATTTATTATTTATAATAAATATTATGCACATTTCATAAAAGATATGAAAGCAACCCAAGTGCTCATCAATAGAAAAGTGGATTTAAAAGTGGTAGTACATAAATACAATGGAATATTACTCAGTCATAAAAAAATAAAATAAAATCATACCATTTGGGACAGTATGGATGCACCTATACTGTATCATGGTAAGTGAAGGACAAATACCACATGATTTCACTTATATGTGTAATCTAAAAGACAAAGGAAATGAACAAACAAAATTGAAACAGACTCATAGATACAGAGAACAGACTGATGGTTGACAGAGGGGACGGAGGTTGAGGAGCTGGCTGAAAGAGGTGAAGGGATTAAGAGGTACAAACTGGTAGTCACAAAATGGTCCCTGGGATGTAAAGCACAGCCTAGGAAATATAGTCAGTAATATTGTAATAACTATGTATGCCAGGTGGGTACGAGAAATATCAGGGAGAACAATTTGTAAAGTATATGATTATCTAACTATAATGCTGTACACCTGAAACTAATACAAAATAATATTGAATATAAACTGTTGAACAATAAAATTTTAAAAAATTATAAAGAAATAAATACAGCATATCAAGGGAAGAAAATTAAGGAACATAGTTCATGAACCAGTTTCTATGATGAAGTACAGTGAGGCTTCACTCTGACTAATAGAAATCTGAAGGAAAGAAACATCTTTGATAATTTGATTTGTTAAGTTGAAGCTCAGTTCAATAAGACTAATGTAAATACCCTACTTCTTATTCTGAATTTAAGTGGAATAAGTTCTCTGTTCAATATCTAGTTCTCTTTCTCTCTCTCTCAAAAATAAAATATAAATTTGGAGGATTTTCTAAATATTTGGAATCAAGGAGCCCATGATCAAATTGCTACTATTCAAAGTGCCCTTTAAGTCAGAGCATTTGATTGCCACTGTAACCCTGCTGCCTGTCATGGTAACCACTTTATTTTGACCCAACAGGTCCCTCAATTAGACTGCTGCCACCTAGGATCCTGGCTTCCCCATTAGAATAAAGGAAATCTGTTTTAATAGCAGCAACTTCCAGGAGCTTATTGTGCTCCAAGATCATCCACTGTAGCACTCTTTCTCATTAATGTGTATTTCAAAGTTTCAGTGAAGGGAAAACTTTCTGGACTCTCTTGAGGGGCATCATTTGGGAAAATTCATAAGGTCGCATAAGATAAGTCTGCTTTAACATTTGAGTCCAGATTTCAGTCAACTACACTGTGGGCACCCCTGGGAGCTAAATAAGCACAGTGAATTAGCCTCTCCAGAACATTCATGGATGATAAAAGCAGGCAGGCCAAAAATTGTTTTTCTTTCTCTTTGATCTCACATCATTAAAATAAATTCTTACACCTATTTGCCAGCTTTTGTTGTTAGAAATTAGTATAATGTTACACCTTTTTCATTATGTAGCCATCCCTTCCAATATGACCCCTGAGATATGCTAGAATCCGACTCTACCTGAAATCTGGAGACAATGAGAGATGGCGGAGTGAGGTGCTGGGAGAATTTACTTCTTGCAAGGAACCTTCTTCAGTGGAGGGTTTCTGTGTATCTAAATAGCCTTATTAGACAGAGGTGAAAGGTTCTTTCTGTCAGCAAGGGGGGCTTAACTGGGGATAAGGATTTAGTATCTTGAAAATTATCTGGTTTCCTAAATTTCACTACTGCAGTTCTCATCCTCACTAGTTAGTGCTCTAAAAGACCTGGTGAGACCACACATTTAGTGGGCATTGTCATAGCACTACAAAGATCAAACTTTTTGTTTTCAATCCTGGAGCTGCACGAGATAGGAGATAAAAATAAATCATAGAAAGTGACAATGATTCTATCAGTGAAGGAAAGCCCCTGGTTTTCAGCTTATGTTTTGAGATAAAAATTACGAATTGATCTCGTTGATCTTTTTTCTCAAGTCCAATACCATTAGATAATACCTTACCCCTTGGTTTTTGAACATTTGTATACTATTTTAGGGAAGTAGACAATTTATTTCCCAAAGCTGTGCATTCATCCCTAGTGGCCATAAATGAGCATTAAATTATTTTTCCATATGCTCTGCCAGAGCCCATTCCTTAATACTAATAGAATTCTCACTGCCCCAAGAGCTCCAGCCAAGCCAAACAGCAATCTCTTCCAAATTCTGCTACCTGCTTGCTTTTGTTACCAATTTTTATATCAATTAGTATTCTTAGTTGCAAGCTATGATAAAATCTGAATAAGGTAGAAAATACATTTTAAAAGAGAATGTGGAGTAGCTTGTGAAACACTGGAGAACCACATTTATAACATTGAAGGTGAGGATGACACCTAAACCACAGAGCTATGCCCTTGACATGGAGGCATGCTCTGCTGCAGTCAGTACGGCTTCTATTATTAACTCCAGAAACTTGACTTTCTTGCATCCACTTCCATGGCTCTCACTGCTATCAATGCTGATTTAGAAATGGCTATGGAGGCTATGGATTTCTATAGAGAACTCTTTGTAGTCCTTGTATATATATATTCTTTATTTTTTTTTATTAATTTATTTTTGTTACAGATGTTTCTCCTTTTTTCCCCATTGACACCCTCCTCCCCATCCCCTACCCCGTCCCCAGCTTTGTTGTCCATGACCATCAGTTATGCATACATGCCTATAAGTTCTGTGGTTTATTTCTTCCCTCGCCCCCACCCCCTCTTCTGAGGGTTATCAGTCTGTACCCTACTTCCACATCTCTGGGTCTACCCTGTTCCTCAAATTGTTATGTTCATTATATTCCACAAATAAGTGAGATCATGTGATATTTGTCTTTCTCTGCTTGGCTTGCTTTGCTTAGGATAATACTCTCCAGGTCCCTCCATGTTGTCTCAAAGGATAAGAGATCTTTCTTTCTTATAGCTGCATAGTACTCCATTGTGTACAAGTACCACAGCTTTTTTATCCATTTGTCTACTGATGGACACTTGGACTGTTTCCAGATCTTAGCTATTGTAAATAGTGCTGCTGTGAACATGGGGGTATATATATTCTTTCTGATTGGTGTTTCAGGCTTCTTAGGGTATATTCCTAGAAGTGGGATCACTGGGTCAAATGGCAATTCAATTTTTAATTTTTTGAGGTAACACCATAGTGTTTTCCATTCCCACCAGCTGTGTACTAGAGTCCCCTTTTCTCCATACCCTCGCCAACACTTGTTGTTTGATGATTTGTTGATGGAGGCCATTCTGACAGGTGTGAGATGATACCTCATTGTTGTTTTAATTTGCATCTCTCTGATGATTAGTGATGTTGAGCATTTCTTCATATGTCTCTTAGCCATTTGTATGTCCTTTTACCTCTCCAAATAGACACTTATATATATATATATATTTTTTAATAATATTTCTTTATTGATTTTAGAGAGAGAGGAAGGGAAAGGGAGAGAGATAGAGACATCAGTGAGAGAGAACATTGATCAGGCTGCCTCCTACATGTCCCCCACTGGTAATCTGGCCCACACCTGGGCATGTGCCCTGACCAGGAATCAAATAGGCGACCTCTTGGTGCATGGGTAGATGCTCAACCACAGAGCCACACCAACTGGGCTGTGGTCCTTATTTTTAGCTCTGTAGTTAAAGACCTACAGGAGTAGGGGTGGGACTGACTGGCATAGCCTCACAATATGTTCAAGTCCCAGCTTCAAGAGGGAAAGAGAAAATAAGCATATGACATGTTTAGCTTCAGGGTGGGAGGGAGTTCAGAATCAATAGGAAAGAATCATATCATCACAGAGGTGGTAAAGGTCAGTTTTCCTCCCCTACTGCCTGGCCTCCAATTCAATATTTCTAGTTCCTATTTTCACACTACATGAAGCAGCTTGTTCTTTGGCTAGAGAGCTCTCAATGTCGGAAAGTCCAATATAGCACTAATCAGATACTTTGCGTATTAGGTAGTATCAATAGAGGAAAGAGCCAGGCCTAGTGCTCAGTGCTTTATTTCACTATCTTATTTGATCAAAACTTGGGACTAAAAATGAGGCAGTGTTCACTTTATTTTATGAACAAATAATTGAAATTTAAAAAGATTAAATGTGTCCAAGATTATACAATTAGGAGATAAATAGAGGCTTGAATGAAAAGGCTCTAATTCTTCACTCTTCCCTACACTCACATTCCTTTCCATGGGTCTTTGCAGCTCCCTCCTCCAGAGGCAGACATGAGTTTCCTGACCCTTGGATTTGAACTTGGCCATGTGACTTACTTTGACCAATGAAATGTTGATATACAAATAAAGGTGTGATTGGCTCCATATTTAACCATGTGCTCCATGTTTCAGACTAATAGGGAAAAAAATTAAATAAAAAATAGTGGAGCCTTGGTCCATTTGGCTTAGTGGTTAGAGCATCAGCCTGCTAACCAAAGAGTCATGGGTTTGATTCCGGTCAAGGGCATGTACCTCGGTTGCGGTTCAATCCCCAGCCCTGGTTAGAGTCGTGTGGGAGGCAACATTGATGTTTCTCTCTCTCTCTCTCCCTCCCTCCCTCCCACTTTATCTGAAAATCAATGGGAAAAGGTCCTTGGAGGAGAATTAAAAAAAAAAAGAAGAATGGAGAATAACAGAATTTGGCCTTTAATTAAGTGCTGAAATGGCTGGCATAGGTTTTTTATGTTGTTGTTGTTAATAAACGAGTTCAAAGAATGAGAGATGAGTAAGGATGAAAATGACTTGGTAAAGCTTTATTGATGAGGCAGAACATAAATGGGTTTCAAAGAATTCTGGTAATTGTTATTGCCACTGGTCAGGGAATTTAAAACCCAATGACAAAGAGAAGTTGCAGCTAGAAGTGTAGTGAACATTGTCTACCTTATTCCCATCCCCACCTCCAGCAAGAGAAGAAAAAAAACAGTCTTTCTCCTTCTTTACTCTAAACTTTTATTTGTAATGTACTTTTTTTTTTTTATCGTATCATTGTAGAGAATAAAATAAAGTTGAGTGCAGTGCTGTGATAAGAACTCTTCCATCCCAGCTGTGTGTGTATGTTGATCTAAATATTTAGATAGAGTGCTTGTCAAAGCACTTAGGTAGGAAGAGATAAGTTCCATTATAACTTGGGAGCCAAACAAAGTAGGTATAAGAATATGAGGTAAAATTAGTTGTTTAGCTTCACTGAATTTGTATTTGGCTGTTCTCCCTTTAGCCACTCAGGAAGAAAGAAGTCATTTACCATGTGTCTAGCACTGCAAAAGTACAAAGAAATATAGAAAATGATGTGTCGTGGAGCTATTTTCAAATTGACATTCTTATTTCCTGAGGCGCACCTGTCTCGGCTACCTTTAAAACATTTTAGAAGTATTATCCAACTCATAAGAATGGGAAACTATTCAAGTCTACTAAGAATTTAGTATTAATTAGACCAGAATATAAGTGTTTTGAGGGCACTGACAGCATTTGCTCAACTATGTGTTATCCAAATGCTCAATACGTATCTTTTTGGTTACATTAAAGGGAGAATTCAGTTCAGAACTGGGATCTGTATTCAGTGTGAAATTCCCATGTGCCTTTTCGTCTTTCCTTCTCCAGCAAAAATATCATTTGGAGCCTTTTCTATATAGCCTTCAAAACTAACTCTCATATGATTTCATTATTTCACACCCAACTTTAGCTGCTTCAGAACTGGCTTTCTTCCCAAGAGAACATTTCATTGTACCAAATCAAATTCATTAGAGAAAACAAGCTCATGATTAGCCAACAAGCTAATTTCTTGATTATTCACCACGAGGCATCAAAACAACTGGGCCAAACGCACTGTAATCTGAATTGTCTTAGTTTCTGGCCCAAGGATTTACAGCAACCATTCTTTAAAGTGCCTTGAGTTGGACAAAATACATAACACCTATGGGCCTCAAATTCCTCTTCTGGAAATGGGTGCTAAACTCTAACATTTAGTGATTTTACAACATACAACAAATATGGTGATACCATGGGTTAAATCCTATCTTTCACATATATGTTAGCTTTCTAGCTGTAGTATAGATTTTTGTCCTTCTTCCCAACTCAAGGTGCCTAAAATATACCTGTTTAGTTTGGCTTTTGCCTTTACACAGTATTTTTTTGCTATCTGAATATTTTTCTGCTGACAGGTAAAAACTTAAGCCACTATTTTGTCAAGACTTTGTTTTTCCTTCAACCTAGACTTGGCTATAACTTTTTCTTGTTTTATCTATATCTTGATAATAATGAGAATGCAGCATTTATGATTAATATTAACCTATGTGGATGGAAGTGGTGTATCTTTAATAATACTTTGGAAGAAATCTGTACGAAATAGCAAACTTCAGAGTTACTTATCATTTATTTGTCTGCAATAATAAATGTATTTAACATACTCCAGTTGTTTTACATTTAGTTAAGCTCAGCTGTTTTGGAGAAGTTAAAACTATTGCCAATTGATACGCCCCAGATCCACAGAGACTCCGGTCTCTCTGGTGAGCCACAACTTCAGCAGGAGTTAGTGTCTCATTAGATGGGCAATCTAGTTGCACTAGAAATGGGAGGAATTGCCCTGGCCGGTTTGGCTCAGCGGTTAGAGTGTCGTCGGCCTGCGGTCCAGAAAAATGGGAGG
Source organism: Tadarida brasiliensis (assembly GCA_030848825.1). Lineage (NCBI taxonomy): Eukaryota > Metazoa > Chordata > Mammalia > Chiroptera > Molossidae > Tadarida > Tadarida brasiliensis. The sequence goes on along the minus strand of CM061261.1, from coordinate 34,160,074 downwards.
AATTAAAATTTCTGAAGCTGGTCTCTTTCACGGTCTGGCTTGTTGTATGGGGGAGGGAGAGTGGAACATGGGACCAAAGACCATATCTCATACTTGGTTGCAGAGTGCTAGAACATTGCCTGTCAGCACCAACCATTACAAGATCAAATTCTTGGCCAAGAGAGAAATGTACTAAGAGACTGATGTCAGCTCTCTTTTGGCCTCATTATCTGGCACTCACAGACTTCTGAGTTTATGTCAAGTCAGACTAATCATCCTTTATGGGTTCTCTCCAGAATACTTTTTAAAACCTCTTTAGAATAGCCCTTTCTCCAAAAAATAAAGGGAATAAAAATTACAGTTGTATTACAAGAGTATGATATATTTCCAGTGTTGGGGATTCCACTAACTGAGGAAAAAGTTAGATATGATTCAGTTTAAAAATTATCAGTGGTTGACTTAACAAGAATCTGGGCCTGTACCTTTCCTATCTTTAGCTTAGAGATGCAGGGGGCATATCAATGTGAACACATGATCGCCACCCCTATTACATGCAACTGTTTCCTGAGATGACCAGAGAATCTTTCTGGTCCAGCAGTGCCAAACCAGAGGGATGCCTACTAGACTTTGAAATTTGGCTAGGAATTATGCACAAGGAAATGTAGGAACTGCTAGTGGAATTATATCCACTCCCATGTGGGAAGTAGAGATTACCAAAAGGGATCTAAACATCACTAGTACACATTGCGATGCATCTCTCTTTATTCAAGGAAGAATCATCCCCCCCCCTCCCCAGGAGTATGGCGACCAAAATTTATTAATACAATGAATGTCTTCTCATGCAGAGCTAGTTAAAAAAAATTAAAGATTTATTTCTATGCTATGAAGGAAATAAGGGAAATCCTTATTGGCCAAGATGGTAAAAGCAGAAATCCTAAGGGATAAGTGAAGAGCAAAACTGGCGCGTGCTCTGAAGCTTTAACTCAGCCCCCGCTTACCTTAAATTTTCATTTTTTTTATTTATTTATTTATTTATTTATTTATTTATTTATCCTCATTCGAAGATATTTTTTCTGTCTACAGATAGAGTGTGAGGGAGAGAGAGAGAGGGAGAAAGAGGAACATTGATGTGAGAGACACATAAATTGGTTGCCTCCCACACGACCCTGACCAGGGCCAGGGACAAACCGAAACCAAGGTACGTGCCCTTGACTGGAATCGAACCCTTGACTCTTCAGTCCAAGGACCAACGCTCTAACCACTGAGAAAAACCGTCCAGGGCTTAAGTTTTCATTTTAAAGTCAACATGGGAATGAGGATAAATCTAAAGACCATCCACATCAGAATAAAGCCAGAACTCCAAAGGCCTACACTACCCTTTGAAGAGTGAATTTATATCTATATCTATATCTATATCTATATCTATATCTATATAGATATAGATATAGATATAGATATATAATACTTTAATAAAATCTAGGAATGGTAGTTTTCCTTTGAGCCAGGCAGGAATAAAACAAGGCCTCAAACAACTTTCACAGAGAAAACTCCAAAGTCTGATTCATAGTGAAGCAATCTCAACCACACTTAGGATATGGGGCACTGTGCTTGAGAACTAGTTTAAAAAATACACATACAGCTCTGGCTGGTTTGGCTCAGCGGTTAGAGCATCAGCCCGCGGACCAGAGAGTCCCAGGTTCGGTTCCCACTAAGGGCACGTACCTCAGTTGCAGTTTGTCCCCGGCCCCGGTTGGGGTCGTGTGGGTGACAACCAGTTGATGTGTCTCTCTCTCACATGGATGTTTCTCTCTCTCTCTTCCTTCCTCTCTCCCTCCCGCTCTATCTGAAGATAAATGCAAAAATGTCCTCGGGTGAGGATAAAAAAAAAAGAAAGAAAGAAAAAAAATACACATACACACACACAATTAGATACCTAAAAATGTAAATATTAGAGGTACCTAGATATTACAAAATACTTAGATAGATATACTTATCAGTATGCAAAATATGTTCAATTTATTAAAAATAGAAAAATGGATAAATATGAGAAGAAGCAAGACTATATAAAATGGCCAAGATTATTTTGGGAAAAGAATCAAATCAAATTATACAGATGAAAAGAAAAACATAATGCTTAAAAACTAAACGTTGAACCCAGCTGGTGTGGCTCAGTGGTTGAGCGTCGACCCAAGCACCCAGAGGTCGTCTGGTCGATTCCCAGTCAAGGCACATGCCCAGGTTGTGGGCCAAATCCCCAGCTGGGGTCATGCAGGAGGCAGCCAATCGATGTTCTCTCTCATTGATGTTTCTATCTCTCTCTCCCTTCTCCCTTCTTCTCTCTCTAAAAATCAATAAAGAAAAAAAGTTAAAGAAAAAAAAAGCTAACTGTGAAACAGTATATTAAACAAGCCATTTTCAAACTTTCATATTTCATGGTGACCTTAGTAGCTCAGTAATTTATCCAAGGATCTTCTAGGCCGAAAGAAATGCCCTACAGTTCCATCTATTAAGTAGTTAGATTAGGTTCAAACACTTAATAAGTATTTGTCATAAAAACTTAGGAACCATTTAAAAAGTAATAATAAGTTAAATAAAAAATAACAATTTATTTCATTCTTAAATAACGATTTTTGTTTGTTTGTTTGTTTTTTGGTATGTGCCCCTAGCGGGAACCGAACCTGGGACTCTCTGGTCCGCAGGCCGACGCTCCAACCCTGAGCCAAACCGGCCAGGGCTTAAATACCATTTTGAACGAATGAAATATGTACAGCTGGTAAGCATTGCACAAAATTATAAAATGTAGATTCAAATTGGACATGACTGGCCTCATTTCCTGTTGTACATTGAGTGTGTGTGGTATTTGCTTTTGATCACAATAACCACAAAAGACATGACCCCATCAAAAAGAATGTTAAAACTGAGCAATCTCCCAGTAGCAGCACAATGTGTTACTACTATACAGTGTTGAGTTTTACTGTGCTCCCCTCAAATGTTTAAAATATTCTGTGGCCCTGTGAATTTAATGAGGCAAGTCAGTGTCACAGGGTTCATCAGTTTGGGAACCATAAATTTAGATATTGCTAAAGAGAGAATTGTTGAATTAGAATGTAGATTTGAAAAAAAAAAAAAATTCCAGAATATAGCAGAGATTCAAAGAAGTTAAGCAATAAACCAACATAGTGGATAAGGTGAGAATGTTTTTTTTAAAAATGAAGAAAAGAAGAGAGAATATAGTGAAAAGACTATATATAGGATATAATATCTGACAATTTTCCAGAATTAATAAAGGCCCAGTAGGCATTCAATTTAAGACACAGTAAATCCCAAGTAAAACAAAACAAAATACATTGTCACTTGGATCTGTAACACTAAAATTACAGGGGGAGATAAAAGAGAAAAATAATAAAAGCAACTTCAGAAAAAAGATAAGTAATAGATATTAGGTTGGCAGCTAATTGTTAAACATTAACAGTGGAAGCCAGATAGAGTGAATTATAGTGTTTTCAAGACACCATTGAGAGAGAAAGGAATTGTGAATTAGAATTCTGTACACAGTGAAATTACCTTTTGAGAATAATGGCAAAGTAAAGACAGTTTAAAAGCCAACAAAAATGGAATATATTACTAAAAGACCTGCACTAAAGAATTTTTTGAAAGATGACTTTTAGGAAAAAGGAACATGCTAGGAGTGATGAGAAAATAAATTGTTCAGGAAGTGGGTAAGTATAACCAAACATTAAGTATCAAAACACTAATGACAATACCTCAATCTATAAAAACACGATAAAATAAGTCATTCAATATTTTAGTTCTAACAAGAGCATATAAATAGAAATGAGGGTTGCTTCAGGTTAAAATATTTCAAGGTCTTGCCCTGGCCGGTTTGGCTCAGCGGTTGGAGCATCAGCCTTCGGACCAGAGAGTCCCGGGTTCAGTATCCGCTAAGGGCACGTACCAAATATATATATATATATATATATATATATATATATATATATATATATTTCAAAGTCTTTATGTTTTTGAGAAGTGGCTGAAAATATTGATTAACTTTAGATATTCTTTAGCTAACCATAAGTGATTAAATGCCTAGAGTGCCTACCTAAAGAATATAAATAAATGCTATACCTTCCAACCTAGTGTAGAGAACAAAAATGAAATGAATAAACACACACACACACACACACGCACACCAAATTCTACTCATTGACAAATTAATAGATAATTTTAAAAAAAAAAGCCCTGATGATCATTTCAACAGATACAGGAAAAGGTTTCACTAAATTTTCATATCCATTCATGATAATAAAAATTCATTGCAAATGATCACTAGAAGAGAACTCCTTAATCTGTTAGGTTTACTTACAAAATACCTACTACACACATTAGTGTAAAAAAAAAAACAAAAACAAGGGATTAATATCTAAAAGATTTTAATAACTTTTGGTTATTATTACAATTGGAAAAATAACAATAAAAAATGTTCAAGAGCCATGAACAGGCATTTTACAGAAGAAGAATCATAAGCTGGGGATAAACATTTTCAACAGTTACCTGGGAAATACAAATTAAATTCACAATGCAATATTTTACAACCCACATTTTGGCAAAAAGTAAAAAGACATAGTATACCAAGATTTTGCTGGAATACGCTGCTGTTAAGAGTGTAAACTGTTAGATTCATTTCAGTAAACACTCTGAAATTACCCACTAAAGTTGAAGGTGTTGATGCCCTATGATTCAGAAATCCCATTATTTGGCAAACAGAGAAACTATTGTTTGATGATACTAGACAAATATAAAACAAAGTATTTATTGAAATATTGTTTGCCAAAGCAAAACACTGCAAACTACTCTAATGTAGTATCCGTTCCCAGAATGCATAAGTACTCTGAGTTATACTCATATAGTGGAATTCTATACAGCAGTGTGAATGAAATCATTACAGATAGACACACTGACGTGAATGGATATTAGAAGCATACTATTGAAGAAAAGAAGCAAGTTCCAGATGTATCAGAAAAGGGATAGTACATTCTATGTTTTTGATGGTCAAATATGTAAATCAAAACAATGCATACTTAAATTTAAGTCAAAATATGTTAAAACTATTTTCAAATAGGAAGCATAAGTGCAACCTTGGGAAATGGGTTAACTCCGGGTAGGAGGAAGGGAAATGAGCAAGGGACTGGTGAAGACAGTTTCAAAGGCTTAAAAAATGTTTCATAACTTGGATGGCAGGCACCATGAATTCATCTTACTGTTCTTGCACATGTTATAAATGAGTCTTGTATGTATTTATAATAATAACAAATTATGATATAACATGTTCCACAAAGAGTTAAACCTTAAATAAAATAATGTCAATGCAAAAATGAAAGTAACAAAAAGCAAGCAAGCATTACTTGCACTGTGCTAGGTTCAGCATACTCCTAAAAATGTTCTATTCATTTTCAATTTAAAAGATTCCCAGGCTAGGGACATTTGACCATTTCTCCTGCAATGTTACTCTAAAATCCCTGTCCTTACAGGAGCAAAAGATGGGAACTTTCGACTTCTCTGGAATTTACATGGCAAAAACCTATTGCCAGTATCTGAAAGGATGGCCACTAATTTTAGACTGAGCACCAATACTGAGGAATAACCAGCGGAGTCATGTGCTTTGTGTCATACATTTAGAATGGCCCCTCTTCTGAGTGAAGGTAAGATGTTTTGTATGTCTAGGACCTTTATTACACATTAGATCCCTGGAGGAGTTTTAAAAACTAAGTGTTAATGCCAGAAAGACAGCCCCACTCTAGAAAAATAGCATCAGAATCTCTGAGGTTTTTGTCTCTTTAAATTGGAGCAAGAAATCACAGCCCTTGCAAAGCAAATATAAGTCCAAAAGACATATATGTACATATGTGTGGGCACATATATATGTACATATACACATATACCTAATTATAATTTCCAATCTTTTAGTTTTCTCATACATCTCTAAATCAAATGTAACATTTTAAAAAAACTTTCCCTTTGAATCTTTCTAAAGCAATCAACTTTACTCTCAAAGAAACAATAATTTTCTCTTTTATCATTTATATTTTACTGTTCTGCATAACAGTTGAATTACATATAAAATATGGTAACAGTTATAGCAAGTATAGCTGGCAATACCAGATTTGGGAACTAAAACAACTGAATCTTGGGAAGAATTGAGAAGCATAGGAAATCCTGGAAAGTAGCTACTGATTATGAAAGCTTGGCATCCCATAGGCAGCAGATTTTAGCAGAAGGAACAGAGTTTTTAGCAAGTAGAGTAGGGAGATCATTTAAGAGAGAGAGAAAACAAGACAAAACATCAGAGGGAATGTGGTGTTTTTTAAACCATTGTTAAGCTGGGGTGGAGAAAGAATTTTGGAACCTCCACATATATTCAAGCATGGGGTGGGGGGAGGGCTACAGCCCCTTAGGGCTACAGAACTCCATCACACACTACTTGGTAGTCTTGAGGAATTTTGCTGGGATCTGTACAAAGCAACCTGTCCTAGTGCTATGTATTTGAGAACAGCAAATGACCAGCCCTACAGAGAGGAGTAGATTTTCACATATTTGGCCTGTCTGTATATCTCCTCTTTTGAGGATAAAAAAGAGAGATTAAAAAACAAAAACAACAACAAAAACTGCACATAGTCTATGAAACATGAAAAGGGAACATCTTCCTGAACACTCTAAGGGAAAAAACCAACAACCTTAAACATGTTTGTTGGGTACATTTAAATCAGTGGCTTCTCAAAAGAGAGCTTTACTGATCAAACAGCTTAAGGGGCATCACTCATGTTTTCCAGTGTTTTGAGTTTTTAGTTTGTTGTTTGATTTGTCTTTCTGGTTGGAGACTGATCTGGTTTGCATTCTCTCAAAGTCAGACCCAGGGAGAATTCCAGTGTACAGAATTTAGTGGAGTGGTGATCTCAGGAGCACTGGCTCAGGAGTGGAGAAGTGAGACTGAGAGAAAGGCAGCTAACACAGAGGGGGCTTGTAAAGACTTCACCACTGCAGGGACATTAATACCATCCATCCTTCTGGGGAGCCCTGTGAGACAGTGAAGTGCCCACACACTGGGTTTCTTTCCCAAGAATGAGGAAGCTGGGTCATTTATCCACCAAATCCTCATCCATCATTGGTGAAGGGTTTCTTCTGGGGTCATTAATTCTTAAAGCCATACAAGTCTTGCCCAGAATTTGGGTCAAGTGTGCTCCCGCAGGCAGGCAGGCAGACAAAGAGTCACAGGTGTTCATTGCAAGTTGCCTTTGGTGTGTAGGAGTGACGACCAAGATGGTATGGAGGGCCCTGACAGCATCTTTATCACAGACAGCATCTTTTATCATGTATTGCATTTTCTGACTTAGAGATGGGGCTCTCTGAAGACACTCTTTGCACTCCCACGTTGTGGTGCTTTTGTGGCTGAGATTTGCTTAATGGGCAATAGGATCTGCCCATTGCCACTTACACTCTGATCTTTAGAGTCATGCAATACCAGTACCTATCTTTCATCGGACGTGTGAGTACTGGTTCAGGGAGGATTTATGGACAATGTTAACTAGATTCAATCTTGGATACACCCAGGTGTGTTGTGTGGCTGGCTGTTAAGGATCTATTTTCAGGAGCATATATTACAAGATGTTGGGTGACTCATTGATATATAGTAGTCACTTCATTTCCATGGGGAATACATTCCAAGACCCCCAGGGAGTGCCTGAAACTTCAGATAATATATACTATGATTTTTCCTGTACATACATACCTACAATAAAGTTTAATTTATAAATTAGGCAGTTTCACAGATAGAAGATTTGTTCTTACCATAGATGTCAGGAACCTCAGTATACACATTTTTTTCCTTAGTCAGTAGAAGACTTTTACTTTTCAGTCAAAGGAAGAACTTTATGGCTTCTGTTTGGCATATCCTAATTGCCACATCACTACTCTCACACGTGGGTGTCATAAGAGTTACTTGAACACAAGCACTGTGATGCCACTACAGTCGATCTGATAACCAAGACAGCTACTAAGTGACAAAGGGGCAGGTAGAATCTCCAGCATGGAGACAGCGGACAAAGGGATGATTCAGGCCCCGGCAGAACGGCAGGACAGCATGAGACTTCATCATGCTACTCAGAATGGCATGCAATTTAAAACATATTGTTTATTTCTGGAATTTTTAATTTAATATTTTCTGACCAAGGTTTGCTAAGGATAACTGAATCTGTGGAAAGCAAAACCACAGACAAAGGGAGAGTACTGTACATATTTATTTTTATTTTATTTTTCAGAGAGAGGAAGGGGGAGAGAGAGAAACATTTATGTGAGAGAGAAATATCAACTGGTTGTCTCTTGTACATGTCCCACCGGGACTGAACCCACAACCTAGGTATGTGCTCTAACCCATGACCTTTCAGCGTATGGAATAACGCCACACTGGCCAGGGCAATACTGTACAGATTTAGCACAAAATTCCCCCCAATAAACAGGAAAGCTTTTCTCATTTATTTTTACTGATTGTATTTCTACCTGTGGCTTGTGGGTTACAGAATATGTTGGTGATGGGAAAGGGCTGAGGCTGAATTAGGATATTGGGTGTATTTTTGACCTGATCATGAACATTCACATTTCTTATTTTCAGGATGTTGGGAGACATCACAATTTTAAATCATTTCCCAAATAACTTCAATGCAAACTAAAAGTTAAAAAACTAATAATATGGAAAATAAACTTGAGATACTCTTTAAGGTAGAGGAAAAATATATTAAAATGTAAAGATTAAAAAATGACAGAATTAAGGATAATTAGCCTAACATTTGAAGGTGTCACTGAGGATAAAACAATGTCAATTAAAATACAAGTGAAAATTTAATGCCCTGGCTGGTTTGGCTCAATGGTGAGAGTGTCGGCCTGTGGACCGAAGTGTCTCAGGTTTGATTCCCGGTCAAGGGCACATACCTGGGTTTCAGGTTTGAGCCCTGGCCATGGTTGAGGTGGTGCAGAAGGCAACCAATTGATGTGTCTCCATCACAGAAGTTTCTCTCTCTCTCTCTCCCACTCTCCTCTTCTATTCTTTCTCTAAAAAAAAAAAAAAAAAAAAAAAAAAAAGGTAAAAATTAAAAAATATATATGTTTAAAAATCTTCCCCGACCACAATACCAACTTGTTTAAAAACATTAAAATATGTTGACATGTTAGATAAATGTTGGTAGACAGAAAAATTAATTAAAATCATGAAAAATATTTTACTGACATCCCAAGAGAAATATCAGGTATCCATACACACACAAACAATACCAGGCCACATAGAAAGTATTTTGTGCAATACTAAATGACAGAAAATAATGCAATCACGTCTATATAGTTTTGTGGGGAAAGTATGTCATCTAATTTATATTTTACAGCTACTCTATTTAATGCATGTAAGCTACAAAAAGATGTTCTTACTTATTCAAGGGTTCAGATACCATAATGCTTATGTACCCTCCTTGAAAAAAATGGCTTGACTATGGCTCCAAACAGCTGGGAGAAAAATAAGAATCAATACTTTAAGAATGGGGAAGTCATGGTATATACTGATGGGTGATGAGCATTGAGACAAGTTAAAATGACATTGCTTATAAAGTTGTAAAAAATATGGACACACAATTGAAAGTCAATTTCAAAGTTGTCTTCTTGAAGATAATACCTTAGTATTAAAATATGGTTTAATTATACTTAGCTGTCATGAGTGTATGTGTCATAAATATAAATAAATACATGAATCTGGGGAGAACAGAAAGCAGAAAAATGTAGAAGTGTGAAATTGATTTCCTTGCATAAAAATAATCAGAGTTTACTATTGTGTTCTTTTTTTAAAAAACACTTTTTTTTTTCTTTATTGATTTTAGAGAGAGAGGAAGGGAGAGGAATAGAGAGATAGAAACATCAATGAGAGAGAACATTGACTGGCTGCCTCCTACATGCCCTCCACTGGGGATTGGGCCCACAACCTGGGCATGTGCCCTGACCAGGAATCGAACCGGCAACCTCTTGGTGCATGGGTCAACACTCAACCACTGAGCCACACCAGCCAGGCTACTATTATATTCTTAATGTTGTTGCACAAATAATTTAAGTTGAAGAACATATTTCAAAATGTGAAATGTAACCATAAGGATATAATATAGATGTATCTTTGAAAGAAAAGAAAAGATAAAACCAAACAAAACATAAGCCATATAGCAAGTAAGAGAAATGAAATGTAACCATAATGAAGCGTAAAAATAAGTAGAAAAAAAACTTCCAAACCTAATACGCATATCAATTCTGACAATAAACACAAATGATACAAGCTCCTGTACTAAAATGTAGACATTCACAGGTAGACCATAAAGCAAAAAAAACAAAACAAACAAAAAAAACCCAACTATTTGCTGCCTAAAACTAATAAAAGAAAATGTTTAAAAAAGGTTAAAAAAAAGGTGATGTGCAAAGTTAATGAGGAAAACAGGATCTAAGTAAATGTAGGGATGACAATATTAGTATTTGACAAAGTAAATTTCAAGGCAGAAAGTATAAAAACAACACAGGAAGAGTTATTTATATAAGTTATAATTCCCATTGGGTTATATTTGCTGGAAAAGAGGACACCAAAATAGATGTAGCCTTAACTGAGGAAGCAGAGGTATACATAGAAACAATAGATTTGGGAGAATTTATTATGCTTCTCTAATTTTTGACAGATTTTGACACTAGAATAAATAAGGAAATAGATGACTTGAGTAAAAATAGATGAGGTTACATTTTCTCCAAATCTATGAATTATTTATATAAAGTTATGTACTAGTCCCAAAGAAAATTAATGCCAAAATATAAACAGTTTGTTGGCTCCTTCTGTGAGCCCCAACAACCAGCCTGCGGGTACTAAGACACTTGTCTCTTAAATAGAAACAACTCAAGATTTATTGACTGTTGCCCAACATATGACTTTGGCCTTCTGTGAGACCTCCATAAATATATCTGAGATTCCTCAGGAGTTTTAGTCTATGTTCTCATAAACAGCCCTTTTATTTGTTGGATGGGATGGAGATCCCCCATGTTTGTTGTCTTAGATAAACAAAATAACATGAAAGAAGGCAGTAAATCTATCATTATGTCCAACTGATATGATTATCTAAGAAACCTAAGAGAATCAACTGAAAACTACTACCAAACAATAAAAAATGTAGTTAGATATCAGAATATAAAATAAATGTAGGAAATATAATTCCTTTATATATACAAATAATAATCAGTAGAAATATATAATAAAAGACTCCACTTACAGTACACCAAGGATACATTTAATAAGAAATGTACAAAATTTAGAAGGGAAACATTAAAATAAGACTAAAAATAAGTGGATATGAGCAAACAGGAAGACAGCATCTCTTGGATGAAAAGATTCTACATCATATAAGGGCCAATTCTCCCTAAGTTAATTTATAAGCTTAATATGACTATGATAAAAGTGCCAACAGATTTTATTTTTCTGGCACTAGTTACACTGATTCCAAATTTATACAGAAGAATAAACTAGCAAGAATAGTCAGGAAAGCCCTGGTTGGTTTGGCTCAGTGGTTATAGCGTCGGCCCATGACTAAAGAGTCGAGGATTCAATTCCGGTCAAGGGCACATACCTCGGTTGCGGTTTGGTCCCGGGCCCTGGTCGGGGTCATATGGGAGGCAGCCAATCGGTGTGTCTCTCTCACATGGATGTTTCTCTCTCTCTTTCCCCATCCCCTCTCTCTCCCTCCCACTCTATCTGAACATAAATGGAAAAAATATCCTCCGGTGAGGATAAAAAAACAAAACAAAAAACAATAGTCAGGAAATCTCTAAATCTGAAAAGTAGTGAAAGGTACTAAGCCTTACTCAAGGTAAAGACACTATAAAGCCTCAATAATTAAAACAGTACAGTATTGGTACATGAATAATCAAACAAATAAAATAATTCAGAAATTATTTCATATGCATGTAGCATTTAGTATCTGGTTAAGGTGGTAGCTCTAATGGGTTAAGGATTGCTTTTTAAATCAATTAATATTAATATAGTTGAATATTTATTGGGAAAAGGATGGCATTGGATGTTTTATGTAATAAACTAAAATAAATTTCAAATAAAGCAATTTTTAAAAAATAATTAAAAGAAAATATGGGTAAATTTCTTTAGAAATTTAAAGTTGGGAAGACCTTAACTCAAAACAGAAGACATAAATAATTAATAATGTTAAGATATTTTTTAAAAGTTCTAAAGTCATATATGAAAAAAAAAGGAATATCAACAGAATAATGTGTTTTAAAAAAACTCATAGAGAAGACAATAATCTTATATCTGAGGATATAAAGAGATTATAAAATTTTAATTAAAAAGACATCAAACAGAATAATAAGCAAAGATATGAACAGATAAATAACAGTTCACAGAATAAAAGAACTAGACGTGGTCTTTAAACCATTTGTACACATGTTCTCATGAAAAGTAAAATGCAGATTAAAACTACAGTGAGATACATTCCTCATTGATTATACAGCAATAATTCACAATTTGGACAACAGGGAAGTCTCATACCTTGCTAGTGGGAATATGAAATACTATGTAGGGATATTTGGCAACATTTATCAAAATTATATATTAATTTATACTTTGTCTCTGCAATCTTACCTTAATGAATATATTTTATACATATATCTGCTCATACACTATATATGGGGTAATGTAGTTATAAGGTTATTCATTGTAGCTTTGCTTTTAATAATAAAAGATTGGAAACAACATAAATGTACATCAGTACAAATTTGATGAAATAAAGCATGTCACATCCACACAATGAAATATTACATAGCTATAAAAAGGTGTGATATGAGTCTTTCTATTGATATGGAAAGATGTCCAGGATGTTTTTCCAAGTGAAAAAGAGAAAGCAAGAATATTATAGGTGATGTTCTACTTTCATACGAATAAGAAACAGATAACATTGTCTATGTGTATCTGCTTGCAATTACATAAACATTGAAGGATACACAAGACATCTGTACATGGTTACCCACAAGAAGGTGGGTAATGGAGTGGGCCCATATAGAAATGAGACTTCTTAATTCATTATGTGACTACCATTACATTTTTTTTATTGTTGAAATTATTACAGACATCTCCTCTTTTTTCTCCCATTGATCCTCCCTTCCTCACTCCAATCCTCTTCCTTCTTTCCCCAACCTAAAATCTGTGTCCATTGTTTATGCATATATGTATATAAGTTCTTTGGTTTATCTCTTCCTGCCCACCCATACCCCTTCCCTCTGAGGTTTGTTGGTCTGTTCCCTACTTCCATGTCTCTAGATCTATTTTGTTTGTCAGTGTATTTGTTCATTATATTCCACATATAAGTGAGATCATGAGATACTTGTCTTTCTCTGACTGGCTTAGTTCACTTAGCGTAATAGTCTCCAGGTCCCTCAGTGTCGTCTCAAAGGGTAAGAGATCTTTCTTTCTTAGAGCAGCATAGTAGTTTATTATATATGTGTACCACAGCTTTTCTATTTACTCTTCTAGTAATGGGCACTTGGGTTGTTTCCAGATCTTAGCTATTGTAAACAATGCTGCTATGAACATAGGGGTACATATATTATTTCTGATTGGTGTTTCAGGTTTCTTAGGATACATTCTCAGAAGAAGGATCACTGGGTCAAATGAAAATTCCATTTTTAATTTTTTGAGGAAGCACCATATTTTTTCTATAGTGGCTACACCAATCTACATTCCCACCAGCAGTTTAATTAGAGTCCCCTTTTCTCCACACCCTAGTCAGCACTTGTTGTTTGAGGATTTGTTGTTGGCTACTGTTCTGGCAGGTGTAAAGTGATATCTCAGTCGTTTTAATTTGTGTCTCTCTGATGATTAGAGATGTTGAACATTTTTCATATGTCTCCTGGCCATTTATATGTCTTATTTGGAAAAGTGTCTATTCAGGTCCTCTGCCCACTTTTTAATTGGATTGTTTGTCTTCCTTTTGTTGAGTTATATGAGTACTATACATATTTGGATATTAAGCCCTTATCCAATGTATCATTGGCAAATATGATCTCCCAGAGAGTGGGTTCCCTTTTTATTTTGATGCTGGTTTATTTTGCTGTGCAGAAGCTTTTTAGTTTGATGTAGTCCCATTTATTAATTATTTCCTTTGTTTCTCTTGCCCTAGGTAATGCATCAGTGAAAATTCCAATATATATGATGTCTGAGATTTTTTTGCCTACATTTTCATCTAGGATTTTTATGGTTTCACAAGTGACATTTAAGTCTTTTATCCATTTTGAGTTTATTCTTATATATGGTGTAAGTTGGTACTCTAGTTTTAGTTTTGTGCATGTACCTATCCAGTTTTCCCAGAACCATTTATTGAAGAGCTGTTTTTTCTCCATTGTATGCTCTTGCCTCCTTTGTCAAATATTAATTGTGCGTACTGTTTTGGGTCAATTTCTGGGTTCTCTGTTCTGTTTCATTGATCTATATGCCTGTTCTTGTGCCAGTACTGGGCTGTTTTTATTACAATGACTTTGTAGTATAACTTGATATCTGGTATTGTGATCCCTCCCACTTTGTTCTTCTTTTTCAAGATTACTGTGGCTATTTGGGTTTTTTTGATTCCATATAAACTTTTGGAGTATTTGTTCTAGATCTGTGAAATATAATGTTGGTACTTTAATAGGGATTGCATTGAATCTGTAGATTGCTTTGGGTAGTATGGACATTTTAATGATGTTGATTCTTTCAATCCATGAACATGGTACATGTGTCCACTTTTTTATATCTTCCTCTACTTCTTTTTTCAGTGTTCTGTAGTTTTCTGAGAACAAGTCTCTTACCTCCTTGGTTAAGTTTATTCCAAGGTATCTTATTTTTTTGTTGTTGTTGCCATGGTAAATGGGATTTTTTTTTAGTTTCCCCTTCTGAGTGTTCATTATTGGTGTATAAGAATGCCATCAATTTCTTGATGTTAATTTGGTATCCTGCTAGTTTGCCAAATTCACTTATTAAATCTAGTATATTTTTGATTGAGTCTATAAGGTTTTCTATGTACAATATCATGTCATCTGCAAATAATGACAGTTTCACTTCCTCTTCTCCAATTTGGATCCCTTATTTTTTTTATTCTTGTCTAATTGCTGTGGCTAAGATTTCTAATACTATGTTAAATAAGAGTGGCAAGCAGCTATATCCCAGGGGAAGCAACTGCCCCTCCCCTGGGAATTTAACCCCACCCAGCCAAGAGAAGTTCAACCTGAGGCTCATTAACTGCTGGAGACTACCAACAAGTCTGCAGGTGAAGATGAGTGTCTGGGTACACTAACCTTTAGACCCAGTTGATGGTCATTGGTCATTGGGTTTCAGGCTCTGGGGTCAGAGCTGAGAAAGTGGCTGCCTATGCCTCATTGCTGAGTTATTAATCCACACTGGAGAAACCATTTTCTCCTCAAAGCAACTTTAGACCAAAGGAAAGCAATTTCCCCACCTGATGGAAATGATCTTACCTTGCCCACCAGGTGGGACAGATTTTTCATTCAGCTGGGGGATACCACCTGAGGCTCATGAAGTAGCTGAGACTAATAGTCCATCTGAAGGCAAAGGCTCAGGGATAATAGATTCTTTGCCTGGCCAGAATGCTACCCAGGAAAGTAGACCTAAACATTATTGTTCAGCACAGTCCCTTCCATACTCATCCAAATCCAGAAGAGGGAGCCACAATCTGTGGAACACTGATACTCACAGGGAAATTTTGGCTGGCTCCAAACCCTGCTGAGACAGCCAAAATGGTGAAACAAAGACACAAATCCCAAATAAAAGAACAAGAGAATTCTACAGAATAAGGGCTAAACAAAATGGAGATAAGCAAGTGATCAGATGTACAGTTCAGAGTAATGATTACAAGGATCATACTCAATAGAATAAGTAAAGAGATCAACAGCAGGAGTAAAGATATGGAAACAATAAAAATCAACCAATTGGAAATGAAAAACAACCAAGTGGAAATGAAGAATGACATAGCAGAAATAAAGAACACATTAGAAAGAATAACCAGCAGATTAGAGGAAGCCAAGGATCAGAACAGCGAATGAGAAGACAGGGTAGAAAAAAAATCACTTAATCAGAGAACCAAAAAAAAAAAAAAAAAAAAAAAACAATTTAAAAACAGGAGGACAGTTTAAGAGAGCTGTGAGACATTATAAAATGTAACAACATCCACATCATAGGAGTACCAGAAGAAGAAGAAAGTGAATAAGGATTAGAGAATATATTTGGCGAAATAGTAGCAGAAACCTTCCCTAACTTGGTAAAGGAAAAAAGCATACAAGTTCAGAAAGCACAGAGATCCCCAAGTAAGAAGAACCCAAAGAGGCCCATGCCAAGATACAACATAATTGAAATGCCAAAAATTAAAGACAAAGAGAGAATCTTAAAGGCAACAAGAGAAAAGCAACAGGTTGCCTACAAAGGAGCCCCCATCAGGCTATCAGCTGATTTCTCAACAGAAATACTACAGGCCAGAAGGAACTTGCATGAAGTATTCAAGGTAATGAAAAACAATGATCTGAATCTAAGACTACTCTATCTAGCAAAGATATCATTCAAAATAGAAGGTGAAATGCAGAGCTTCCCAGACCAAAAAAAAAAAAAAAAAGGTTAATGTAATGCATTAGCACCAAATCAGCACTACAAGAAATATTAAAAAGGACTGCTGTAATAAGCAGAAAAAAAAAATAGAGAAACATAGCAATAATAAATAAAATGGCAATAAATAAGTACATATCAATAATAACTTTAAATGTAAAAGGATTAAATGCTCCAATCAAAAGACACAGAATAACTTAATGGATAAGAAAGCATGACTCGCCCTGGCCGGTTTGGCTCAGTGGTTAGAGCGTCGGCCTATGGTCCAGAAAGAAAGCATGACTCATATATATGTTATTTACAAGAGACCCACAACAAAAACTCACACAGGTTGAAAGTGAAGGAATGGAAAAAAATTTTTTTCCAAGCAAATGAAAATGAGAACAAAACCTGGGGTAGCAATACTTATATGTGATAAAAATAGACTTCAAAATGAAGGCCATAACAAGAGACAAAGAAGGCCATTACATAATATTGAAAGGATCTGTCCAACAGGAGGATATAATCTTGTTAAACATATATGCACTCAATATAGGAGCACCAAAATATACTTAAAAACTTCTGGAGGACTTCAAAGGAGAAATTGATAGCAATACAACCATAACAGGGGACTTCAACACCAACTGACATCACTGGATAGATCCTCTAGACAAGAAATTAACAAGAAAACAGAGGCCCTAAATGATGCACTAGATCAGATGGATTTAATAGATATTTATAGATAATTACACCCCAAAACTGCAGAATACACATTTTTCTCAAGTGCACATGGGACATTCTCAAAGATAGACCACATATTAGGACACAAACTAAGTCTCTACAACTTCAAGAACATTGAAATCATATCAAGCATTTTCTCAGATCACAATGGCATGAAACTAGAAATTAATTACAATAAAAGCACTCAAAAAAATTAAACACACGGAGGCTAAATAGCATGTTATTAAACAATGAATGAGTTACCCAGAAGATCAAGGAAGAAATAGAAAGTTTCCTGAAAATCAATGAAAATGAACACATAACACAAAATCTATGGATCTCTGCGAAAGTAGTCCTGAGAGGGAAGTTTATAGCATTACAGGTCTACCTCAAGAAACAAGAAAATTTTCTAATAGACTATATAACCATACAACTTAAAGAATTAGAAAATAAACAAAAACAAAAAACCCAGAGCAAGTAGAAGGAAAGAAATAGTAAATGTTAGAGTGGAAATAAGTGACATGGAGACTAAAAAAACAATTCACAAGATCAATGAAAGAAAGAACTGGTTCTTTGAAAAGATAAACAAGATTGATGGACCCTTAGCCAGACTCACCAGGAAACATAGAGAGAGGACCCAAATAAACAAAATCAGAAATGAAAGAGAAGAAGCAACAGCTGACACCACAGAAATACAAAGGATTGTTAAAAAATACTATGAATAATCATATGTCAACAAATTGGACAACATAGGTGAAATGGACAAATTCCCAGAATCACATAGTCTCTCAAAACTAAACCAGAAAGAGTCAGAAAACTTGAACTGATCAATAATAACTAAGAACATTGAAGCTGTAATCAATAAACTCCCAGCAGTTACTTAATGAGCCTCAGGTTGTAGCCCTCAGCCCCCCACCCCCCAAGGGCAGGGTAAGAAGATTTCCAGCAGGTGGGGCAATTGTTTTCCCCTGGGCTAAAGCTTCTTTGAGAAGAAAATGGTTTCTGCAGCATGGGTTAATGACTCAGCACTGGAGTTCAGGTAGCCACCTTCTCAGATCTGACCCCAGATCCTTGAAACCCAGTGACCAATGACCATGAGCTGGGTCTGGTGGGTAGTCTCTGGCTGTTAATGATCCTTAAGTTGCACTTCTCCCAGCCAAGCAGGGTTGAGTTCCCAATGGAGGGGCAGTTGCTTTTCCCTAGGGCTAAAACTGCTTTGATGTGAAGGCACTGCTTGTGAAATATAGCTACTACAGCATGGGGAAGTGACTCAGCATAGGGCTCTTGATGACTTCCTTCCCAGCTCTCTCCCCAGTGCCATGAACCTCTGACTCTCCTCATGCAGCTCCAGTCCAGTCCACCCTTCGCCTGCCAGCACCCAAGGTGAATGGCTGTAGCTGTAATTTAATGCTCTGGCCCTTCAAGGAAGTGCCGGTGTTCCCAGTGACTCACCTTGCCAGACAGAACCTCTGCTCTGGTGATTTTCTTAGCCAGGTGTTTCTCAGCCATGTGGGTTCCTTTCCCTGTCCTGCCACTGAGTACTGGGGAGCTAGCTTGGGGTTTTAAGCCCCAACTTCCCAGAGGGAGCTTCTCACAGCTAAGATAGCCCTCTGCTGCTGTCTCTGGTAACCCAGCCAGCCCTCTCATGCCTCCACACCTCCCATCAGTCTCGATATGGGGTACTCTTATTGTTATTAAAAAAATTTTTCCCTTTATTGATTTTAGAGAGAGAGGAAGTGAGAGGGAGAGAGATAGAAACATCGATGAGAGAGAACATTGATTGGTCGCCTCCTGCATGCCCCCCATTGGGGATCAGGCCCACAACCTGGGCATGTGTCCTGACCAGGAATCTAACTGGTGACCTCTTGGTGCATGGGTCGACACTCAACCACTGAGCCCCACTGGCCGGACTGGGGTCCTCTCCAGCTGCTCTTCAGTTGGTTTATCCAGATGACTTGTTTTTATTTTAGTTGTAATTCCAGTTTGGTCCTGGGTGACAGTCTGTGTAGCTTCCATTCACTCCGCTGCCATTTTCTCCCCCCAGAAAATCCCCATTACAATATTTATATCATGTAAATGTATTACTTGTTCAAAAAATAATATGGAATATAAAAATAAAAAAGATGAAGTCCAACTGAGGAAAATGTTTGCAACGTGTATCACTCTCCAAGCAATGATTTCTGAAGTCATTAGTAAATTAATAAGAAAAAGGCTTATTTCCCTTAGAAAAAAGATGGTTAAAAAGAGCCCTATACTCAGCTCCACCCCGTTCACAGCCACAGTCTGCTAGAAGGCTGTGGGTCCAAGGATCCAGCAGGAGGCACCTCTCTCTGTACCCCCAAATATCCTGAAAAGGTTCTATACTCAGCTTCAATCCCTCCCAGCCACAGTCTAGAGAGGGCCTATGTGAGAGACTACTCACTACAGTGAGAGGCTACTATGAACAATTTTACACCAACAAATTGGATAGCCTAGAAGAAATTGATGAATTCCTAGCAAAAAACCTACCAAGACTAAATCATAAAGCAATAGAAAATTTGAACAGACCAATTATGACAAAGAAGATTGAAGCAGTAATCAACTACCTCTCAACAGAGAAAAGCCAAGAACCAGATGATTTCATAGGTGAATTCTACCAACATTTAAAGAAGCATTAATGCCAATTCTTCTCAAGTTTTTCAAAAGAATTGAGGAGGAAGAAACACTCCCAAACTCATTTATGAGTTCATTATTACCCTGACACACCAAACCTAGATAGAGACACTACAAGAACAGAAAAGTGCAGGTCAATATATCTGGTGAATATAGATGCAAAAATTGTTAGCTAAATATTAGCAAACCAAATTTAACAGTACATTCAAAGGATCTTAAAGCATGATCAAGTGGGATTCAAGGATGGTTTAACATCTGCAAATCAATAAATGTGAAAGTGTCCTCCTAGAAGAAAACATAGGGGTAAAACTCCTTGATATTGTTCTTGGCAATTATTTATTTATTTATTTTTTTGTATATGACACCAAAAACACAAACAACAAAAGCAAAAATAAAAAGGTGGGATGGCATTAAATGGAAATCTGCTGTAAAAGAAATGATCAACAAAATGAAAAGACAGCCTACAGAATGGGAGAAAATATTTACAAATTATATATCTGATAGGGGGTTAATATCCAAAATATATAAGAAACTCATACAACTCAATAGGAAAAAATAATAATAATAATTTTATTTAAAAATTCACAAAGGACCTGAATAAATACTTTTCCAAAGAAGATATACAAATGGCCAACAGGTACATGAAAAGATGCTCAACATTAATTAATAGTGAAATACAAAGCAAAACCATAGTAAAATATCAACACAATTGTTAGAATGGCTATTATTTATTTATTTATTTATTTGTTTATTTATTTATTTATTTATTTATTTATTTATTTATTTTTGTTACAGATGTTTCTCCTTTTTCCCCCATTGACACCCTCCTCCCCCTCCCTCCCAGCCCTGTCCCCTGCTTTGTTGTCCATGTCCATTGGTTATGCGTACATGAATGGCTATTAGTAAATAGGAAAGAGATAAGCGTCGGCAAGGAAGTGAAGAAAAAGAGAACCTTTGTATATTTTTGTTAAGAATATATATTAGTACAACCACTACAGAAACCAATAGGTTAAATAAATTACAAACTGAACTACCATATGATCCAGCAATTCTACCTCTAGATTTATATCCCAAGGAAATGAAATCTCTATCTGGAAGAGCTATCTTCACCTCCATGTTCATTGCAGCATCATATACCATGGTTAGTCAAGACAAGGAAACAACCTATGTGTTCATTTACGGATGAATGGATGAAGAAAATGTAAGATGCAAAATGGAATATTACTCAGCCTTAAGAACAAAGAAAATCCTGCCATAAGCAACAAGATGGATAGAACTTGACATTATGCTAACTGAAATAAGTCAGAGAGAGAAATACCATATAATTTTACTTTATACAAGAATCTTAAAAAAAAAATATATATATATATATATATATATATATATATATATATATATATATATATATAAAAACAAAGTAAATTACTGGCTGCCAGGGGTGGAGGAGGAGGAACTGGTTGATGGCTGTGAAAGTGTACAAACTTCCAGGTATACAATGAATAAATTCTGAGGATCTAACAACGTACAGCCTGGTGACTATAGTTAATAATAATCTATTGTATACTTAAAAGTTGTGCCCTGGCCGGTTTGGCTCAGCGGTTAGAGCGTTGGCCTGCGGTCCAGAGAGTCCTGGGTTCGGTTCCCGCTAAGGGCACGTATCTCGGTTGCGGTTTGTCCCCGGCCCTGGTTGGGTTGTGTGGGAGGCAGCCACTCGCTGTGTACCTTTCATGTCGATGTTTCTCTCTCTCTCTCTCTGTTCCTCTCTCTCCCTCCCACTCTATCTGAACAAAAGATGGAAAAATGTCCTCAGGTGAGGATAAAAAAAATAAAATAAAAGTTGTTAACAGAGTCAATCCTTTTGTTTGTTTGTTTGTTTTTGTTAATCCTCACCCAAGGATATTTTTCCTGTTGTTTTTTTAGAGAGTGGAAGGGTGGGGTGAGAGGGAGAGAGACACATACATTGATTGGTTGCCTCCTGCACATGCTCTAATGGGGGTGGGGATTGAACCTGCAACCCAGGTATGTGCTTCTGACCAGGAATCCAACCTTTCTGTAAGGGTTGGATTATGTTATACACCTTAAATTATGTTATACACCTTAAATTTATACAATGTTGTATGTCAAATATATCTTAATAAAGCTGGAGATTTAAAAAAAAAGAAAAAGACAGCTGAAGAAAAGGAACGCGATTTACAAAATAGAAATAGATGCCTTTTAAACATAAAAATATTCTGAAATTCACTCATTAAGGAAATGCATATTAAAATAGAAAATGGATATTCATTTTCTTTTTTGAAAGTTTTTTTTTTTATCCTCACTCGAGGACATTTTTTTCATTTTTTGTTCAGATAGAGTGGGAGGAAGAAAGAGAGAGAGACATCGATGTGAAAGGAACACGTCGAGTGGCTGCCACCCGCACAACCAACCAGGGCTGGGGACAAACTGCAACCGAGGTACATGCCCTTAGCGGAAACAGAACCCGGGTCTCTCTGGACTGCAGGCCAATGCTCTAACTGCTGAGCCAAACTGGCCAGGGCTCTTTTTTGAATGTTTTAATTGATTTTTGAGAGAGAGAGGAAGGGAAGGGAGAAAGATAGAAACATTACTGTGAGAGAAACATCCATCAGCTGCCTCCTGCATGCCTCCCACTGGGGACTGAGCCTGCAACCTGGGCATGTGCCCTGACCAGGAGTGGAATCAGGACCTCTCAGTCCATGGAATGACTCTCAATTTACTGAGCCACACTTGCTGGGCTGGATATGCATTTTCAATTTTCAGTTTATGAATTTCCTAGTTTGAAATTTTATTAAGGCAAGAATATATGAGGCTGTTGGTGATAGTGGTGGTGTGTGTGTGTTGATAGAAGAGCTAAAAAAGAACAGAGATTTTGAGGGAGAAAATGGTGGTGGAGTGAATGGAAGCTACACAGACGATCTCCCAGGACCAAACGGGAATTACAACTAAAATAAAGACAAATCGTCCGGAAAAAGCAACAGAAAAGCAGCGGGAGAGGACCATACAACCTGGGACATTAAATGAGCCTGGTAGGATCTCCGGAGTCACAAGAGGGTGGCGGGCTGGGACCATACGAACAGCAGCGGCCTTAGCTGTGAGCAGCGTGCCCGTCCTCGGCGTTAAGATCCCAAGCTGCTCCACAGCGCAGAGGGCCAGGACAGAGTGCTAAATAGCTACAGCCACTCACCTGGGGCTCCAGCAGAGGGAGGGCGGACTGAACTGAAACTCTGTGGGGACACTTGGGATTTGGAGGGCACTCAGAGTTTGTGCTGAGCCACGGCCACAAAGGATGGTGGCCAGCTTGCTCCTTCCTGGTTACAGAGAATGGCAGCCAAACTTGCTGTGGCAGCCCATCCCTGGGAGATTCCCAGGTGAGGCAAAGAAATACAAATTGAGGCTCATTAACAACGAGCATTGGCCCCACCTTCGGGAAATCCTCTTACACTATAAACACCTGAGGGAATTTCTCATTCAACTGAGATCCTAAGGCTTCTCAAGTAACTGAGGCTAATAGCCTCCAGGCAAAAAGCTAGAGCATAACTGTAAGAAGAACCCAAACAGGCCCACACCAAGACACATAATAATTAAAATGCCAAAAAATTAAAGACAAAGAGAGAATCCTAAAGGCAGCAAGAGATAAGCAACAGGTTACCTACAAAGGAACCTCCATAAGGCTATCATTTGACTTCTCAACAGAAACACTACAGGCCAGAAGGGAATGGCATGAAGTAATCAAGGTCATGGAAAACAAAGGATCTGAATCCAAGACTACTCTATACAGCAAGGCTCTCATTCAAAATAGAAGGTCAAATAAAGAGCTTCCCAGACAAAAAAAAAAAAAAAAAGGCTAAGGGAATACATTAGCACCAAACCAGCACTGCAAGAAATATTAAAAGGACAGCTGTAATTAGTAGAAGAAATAGGAAGAAAAATATAACTGCACTGAAAAAAAATGGCAATAAATAAGTACATATCAATAATCACCTTAAATGTAAATGGATTGAATGCTCTGATAAAAAGACACAGAGTAGCTGACTGGATAAGAAAGCATGATTCACAAATATGTTGTTTACAAGAGACCCACTTCACAACAAAAGACTCACATAGGTTGAAAGTAAAGGGATGGAAAAAAATCTTGCAAGCAAACGGAAAGGAAAAAGAAAGCTGGGGTAACAATACTCATATCTGATTAATTAGATTTCAAACTGAAGACCATAACTAGAGACAAAGAGGGCAACTACATAACATTGAAAGAGTCTATCCAACAGGAAGATATAACCTTGGTAAACATATATGCACCCAATATAGGAGCACCAAAATATATTAAAAATCTTCTGGAGGACTTCAAAGGAGAAATCGACAGCAATACAATCATAACAGGAGACTTCAACAACCCACTGACATCACTGGTAGATCATCTAGACAAAAAATTAACAAGGAAACAGAAATCCTAAATGAAGCACTAGATCAAATGGATTTAATAGATATATACAGAGAATTACACCTCAAAACTGCAGAATTCACATTCTTCTCAAGTGCACATGGGACATTCTCAAAGATAGACCATATGTTAGGGCACAAACTAAGTCTCTACAAGTTCAAGAAGATTGAAATCATATCAAGAATCTTCTCAGGTCACAAAGGCATGAAACTAGACATCAATTGCAACAAGAACATGCAAAGACATTTGAATACATGGAGGCTAAATAGCATGTTATTAAACAATGACTGGGTTACCGAGGAGATCAAGGAAGAAATTAAAAACTTCCTGGAAACCAATGAAAATGAACACACAACACAAAATCTATGGGATGCAGCGAAAGCAGTTCTGAGAGGGAAGTTCATAGCACTTCAGGCCTACCTCAAGAAACAAGAAAAATTTCTAATTGACTATCTAACCTCACAACTTAAAGAACTAGAAAGCAAACAAAAAGAAAACCCCAGAGCAAGCAGAAGGAAGGAAATAGTAAAGTTCAGAGCAGAAATAAATGACATAGAGACCAGAAAAACAATTCAAAGGATCAATGAAACAAAGAGCTGGTTTTTTGAGAAGATAAACAAGATTGATGGACCCTTAGCTAGACTCACCAAGAAACAAAGAGAGAGAACCCAAATACACAAAATCAGAAATGAAAGAGGAGAAGTAACAACTGACACCATAGAAATACAAAGGATCGTTAACAAATACTATGAACATTTATATGGCAACAAATTCGACAATCTAAGTGAAATGGACACATTTCTAGAAACACATAGTCTCTCAAAACTGTACCAGAAAGAGATAGAAAACTTGAACAGACCAATAACAACTAAGGAATTTGAAGATGTAATCAAGACCCTCCCAGCAAACAAAAGCCCAGGCCCTGACGGCTTCACGGGGGAGTTTTACCGAAGATTCAAAGAAGAACTAACACCCATTCTCCTCAAACTATTTCAAAAAATTCAAAAAGAAGGAAGACTTCCAAACTTGTTTTATGAGGCCAGCTTAATTCTAATTCCAAAACCAGAAAAAGACACTACAAAGAAAGAAAACTACAGGCCAATATCCCTGATGAACATAGATGCCAAAATCCTAAACAAAATACTAGCAAATCGGATCCAGTAATACATCAAAAAAATTATTCACCATGACCAAGTGGGATTCATCCCAGGGATGCAAGGCTGGTTCTATATTCTCAATTGAATAAATGAGATACACCACATAAACAAAATGAAAGATAAAAACCACATGATCATGTCAATAGACACTGAAAAAGCATTCGACAAAATCCAGCACCCATTTCTGATAAAAAATGCTCAGCAATTTGGAAATAGAGGGATCATATCTTGATATAATAAAGGCCATATATGAAAGACCTACAGCCAACATCATACTCAATGGGCAGAAACTAAAAAAATTTCCCTTAAGAACAAGAACAAGACAGGGATGCCCACTTCCGCCACTCTTATTTAACATAGTACTGGAAGTCTTAGCCACAGCAATCAGACGTGAAGAAAAAATAAAAGGAATCCAAATTGGAAAGGAGGAAGTGAAACTGTCATTATTCGCAGATGACATGATATTATACATCGAAAACCCTAAAGACTCCATCAAAAATCTGCTAGACTTAATTAATGAATTTGGCAAAGTAGCAGGATACAAAATTAACGTCAAGAAATCAACGGCATTCTTATACATCAATGATGAACTCACAGAAAGAGAAACTAAAAAAACAATCCCATTTACCATCGCAGCAAAAAAATTAAGATACCTAGGAATAAACTTAACCAAAAAAGTAAAGTATCTATTTGCAGAAAACTAGAGGACATTGAAAAAAGAAATAGAGGAAGATATAAAAAAGTGGAAGCACATACCTTGTTCATGGGTTGGAAGAATTAACATCATTATAATGTCCATATTACCCAAAGCAATCTATAGATTCAATGCAATCCCCATCAAAATACCAGTGACATATTTCACAGAACTAGAACAAATACTTCAAAAGTTCATATGGAACCAAAAAAGACCCCGAATAGCCACAGCAATCTTGAAAAAGAAGGACAAAGTAGGTGGGATCACAATACCGGATATCAGGTTATACTACAAAGCTATTGTAATCAAAACAGCTTGGTACTGGCACAAGAACAGACACATAAATCAATGGAATAGAACAGAGAACCCAGACATTGACCCAAAATATTATGCTCAATTAATATTCGACAAAGGTGGCAAGAGCATACAATGGAGTAAAGACAGCCTCTTTAATAAATGATGTTGGGAAAATTGGACAGCTACATGCAAAAAAATGAAACTAGACCATCATCTTACACCATATACAAGAATAAACTCAAAATGGATAAAGGACTTAAATGTGACTCATGTATCCATAAAAATCCTAGAAGAAAATGTAGGCAACAAAATTTCAGACATCATATGCAGCAGAATCTTCACTGATATATCACCTAAGGCAACAGAAACAAAGGGAAAAATGAACACATGGGACTACATCAAACTCAAAAGCTTCTGCACAGCAAAAGAAAGAACCATCAAAGTGGAAAGGCAACCCACTGTATGGGAAAGCGTAATTGCCAATGATATATCAGATAAGGGATTAATTTCCAAAATATATAGAGTGCTCATACAACTCAAGAAAAGGAAGACAAAGAACTCAATTAAAAAATGGGCAGAGGAACTAAATAGACACCTCTCCAAATAGGACATACAAATGGCCAAGAGACATATGAAGAAATGGTCAACATCATTAATCATCAGAGAGATACAAATTAAAACAACAATGAGGTATCACCTCACACCTGTCAGAGTAGCCGCCATCAACAAAGCATCAAACAACAAGTGTTGGTGAGGGTGTGGAGAAAAGGGGACTCTAGTACACTGCTGGTGGGAATGCAGACTGGTGCAGCCACCATGAAAAACACTATGGTGTTACCTCAAAAAATTAATAATTGAATTACCATTTGACCCAGTGATCCCACTCCTAGGAATATACCCTAAGAAGCCTGAAACACCAATCAGAAAGAATATATGTACCCCCATGTTCATAGCAGCACTATTTACAATAGCTAAGATCTGGAAACAGCCCAAGTGTCCATCAGTGGATGAATGGATAAAAAAGCTGTGGTACATATATACAATGGAGTACTATGCAGCTGTAAGAAAGAAAGATCTCTTATCCTTTGAGAGGACATGGAGGGACCTGGAGAGTATTGTCCTAAGCGAAACAAGACAAGCAGAGAAAGACAAATATCATATGATCTCACTTATTTCTGGAATATAATGAACATAACAGTCTGAGGAACAGGGTAGACCCAGAGACGTGAAAGT
Source organism: Tadarida brasiliensis (assembly GCA_030848825.1). Lineage (NCBI taxonomy): Eukaryota > Metazoa > Chordata > Mammalia > Chiroptera > Molossidae > Tadarida > Tadarida brasiliensis. The sequence continues at coordinate 34,132,196 of CM061261.1, read as the reverse complement.
AGGGTACAGACTGACAATTGCCAGAAGAAGGGTTGAGGGAGGGGAGCGATGAACCACAGAACTTGTACACATATACTCATAATCAATGGACATGGACAACAAAGCTGGTGATGGGGCAGGGAGGGAGGGGGAGGAGGGTGTCAATGGGGGAAAAAGGAGAAACATCTGTAACAAAAACAAATTAAAAAAAAAAGAATATATGACAATACAAGTCTCATGGATGGTTGATGGGATACTGGACACAAATGCTAGTGTGTTTGATGGGCAGATTGACAAAACGTATCAAAATCTTAAATGTTCCTATCCTTACAACCAGCAATTTTACTTAGATTTTTATTTTGTTTATAGACACACATATATGCAAACACATATGCACAGAGATATGCATTGCAGTATCATTTAAATTAGCCAAGACAAACAAAGAAACTGGAGACATCCTAAATGACAGTCAGCATTAACAAATTTATATGCACACATAGGAAAAATATTATATAAACTGAAAAATAATAAAGTAGATATGTAAAACATGCTAAAGAGTAAAGTGCAGAACAGCACACACAATACTATATTTAAGGATATGTATATGCCCATACATATATGTCAATATTTCTAGAAGATTATACAAAAATATCTATTAGCAGCAATTGCCTCTAGGAATGAAACTAAATCCTAGGAAGATGAAGTCTGACTTTTCAATGTATACATTTTAATGCTCTTTAAAATTAGGCCATGTGCCTATATTACTTTTCAATAAATTAAACTACCTAAAATCATATAATTTAAAATGAAATCCAAGCAAACAAATCCAATATCTTAGAATTAATTTTTGAATATTAGTCCCACAAACAATTCAATTGGATCCTGGAAAAGTTTTAATGGTTTGTTTTTATTTTGTTTTGTTTTGTTTTTTTATAAGCAGAACAAGTTTTTAAAAGAGCTTCTTTCAGTAAACAAAATGCACATACCTTTTACATAACAGACCACTGCCTTCAAAGCCTTATGTATATAGGAATCACCTGGGGATCTTGTTAAAATGCAGGCTCTGATTCAGAGTCTGGGTGTGGCCAAAGAATCTGCATTTCTAACTAGCACCCAGGTTATGCTGAGGCTTCTTTTTCATGAAGCACACTTTGAATAGCAAAAAATTACTTTCAGAAAAGCATAAATGAATCCCCCTCCTTGCAGTGTACACTTCATCTATTTTGTTTCAATCCAATTTATTTTGTTCTTTCTTAACCATAAGAGTGGGTAATAATCTCAGATGAAAAAGTTCCCTCTTTTAGCAAACAGCAAACATTGGATTAGAAGTTTTCTACCTTGGCTTTTAGCCTCTCTTCTGAAATCTGGCAAAATGGTTTGTTTCCAGGTGAGTTTTTTTGTTGTTGTTGATGTTTTGTAATTGTTAACAGTATTACAGATGTCTCCCATTTTCTCTCTTTTTGCCCCCCCCCCCAACCCCTACCCCACCCCAGGCCTTCCATATACTACTGTCTGTGTCCATGGGTTATGCATATATTCATATATATTCATTGGATAATCTCTTCCTTTCCCCTCCCATCCCCACCCCTACTGAGATCTGTTATTCTGTTCTATGCATCTATACCTCTGGACTTATTTTGTTCATCAGTTTATTTTGTTCATTAGATTCCACATATAAGTGAGATCATATGATATTTGTCTTCCTCTAACTGCCTTATTTCCCTTAGTATAGTACTCTCCAGGTCTCTCTATGTTGTCTCAAAGGGTAAGAGATTCATCTTTTTTACAACTGAATAATATTCCACTGTATAAATGTACCACAGCCTTATTTTATTTTTTAGTTTTCTCAAAAATAATTTTTCTTTATTTATTTCAGAGAGAGAGGAAGGGAGAGGAAGGGAAATAAAGACATCAATGGGAGAGAACATTGATTGGCCACCTCCTGCATGTCCCACACTGGGGATCAGGCCGACAACATAGGCATGTGCCCTGACTGGGAATTGAACTGGCAGCCTCTTGGTGCATGGCTTGATGCTCAACCACTGAGCCATACCAGCCAGGCAGTACCACAACTTTTTCATGAAATCATCTACTGATTGGCACTTGGGCTGTTTCCAGATTTTAGCTATTGTAAATAACATTGCTTTGAACATAGGGATTCATATGTTCTTTCTGATTGATGTTTCAGAATTCTCAGGATATATTGACAGAAGTGGAATCACTGAGTCCAATGGCAGTTACATTTTTAATAGTTGAAGACACTCCATACTGTTTTACACAGTGTTTGTACCAGTCTTCATTCCCATCAGCAGTGTACTAGGTTCCCTTTTCTGCACATCCTCACCAGCACTTGTTTGTTGATTTATTGATGGCAGCCATTCTGGAAGGTGTGAGGAGATACCTCATTGTAATTTTAATTTGCATTTCTCTGATAATTATTGATGTTTTCATATGTCTATAGGACATCTATATATTCTCTTTGGAGAAGTATCTATTTAGGTCCTCTGCCATTTTTAAATTGGATTGTTTGCCTTTCTCACATTGAGTTGTATGAGTTCTTTGCATATTTTGAAAAGGTAATCCTTATCAGATGTATCATTGGTGAATACATTTTCCCATACAGTAGGTTACCTTTTCATTTGTTGATTTTTTTTTTTTGAGGTGCAGAAGCTTTTTAGTTTGATGTAGTCTCATTTGTTCATTTTTCTCTTTGTTTTCCTTGCCCTAGGTGACATATCAGTGAAAACATTGTTATGTGAGATTTTACTACATATATTTTCTTCTAGAGACTTTATGGTTTCATGACTTACATTTAAGTCTTCTTTCCATTTTGAGTTTATTCTTATGTATGGTGGTCTAGTTTAATTTTTTTGCATGTACCTGCCAATTTTCCCAACACCATTTGTTGAAGAGACTACCATTGCTCCACTGTAAACTCTTGCCTCCTTTGTCAAATATTAATTGACCATATCGACATGGGACGATTTTAGGTTCTCTGTTCTATTCCTTTGGTCTATATGCTTGTTTTTGTGCCAGCACCAGGCTGTTTTGATTACAATAGTTTTGTAGTATAATTTGATATCCAGTATTGTGATCCCTCCAGCTTTGTTCTTCTTTCTCAAAATTGTTATGCCAATCGTGGTATTTTTTGGTTTCATATACATTTTTGTAATATTTAATATAGATCTGTGAAATCTGCCATTGATATTTTAAATTCTTTTTTTTTTTTAATCCTCACCCGAGGACATTTTTTCATTTTTTGTTCAGATAGAGTGGGAGGGAGAGAGAGGAAGAGAGAGAGAGAGAAACATCGACGTGAAAGGGACACATCGAGTGGCCGCCACGCGCACGACCAACCAGGGCCGGGGACAAACCGCAACCGAAGTACATGCCCTTAGCAGGAACCAAACCCGGTTCTCTCTGGACCGCAGGCCGACGCTCTAACCGCTGAGCCAAACCGGCCAGGGCAGCCATTAATATTTTAATAGGGATTTCATTGAATCTGTAGATCATTCTGGGTAGTATGAACATTTTAATGATGTTAATTCTTTCAATCCATGAACACAATATATGTTTTCATTTTTTTGTATCTCCCTCTATTTCCTTTTTCCATATCCTATAGTTTTCCCAGTACAGGTCTCTTACCTCCTTGGTTAAATTTTATTCCCAAGTATCTTTTTTGTTTGTTTGTTTGTTGCAGCGGTAAATGGGATTGGTGTTTTATTTTTCCTTTCTGAGGATTTATTATTAGTGTATAAAAATGATATCAATTTCTGAGTGTTAATTTTGTACCCTGCACTTTGCTGTGAATTTATTCATTACATCTAGCAGTATTTTGATGGCGTCTTCAGGGTTTTCTTTGTACAATATTATGACATTTACGAGTAATGACAGTTTTACCTCCTGCTTTCCAAATTGGATGTATTTTATCTTTTTTTCTTGTCTGATCACTGTGGCTAAGACTTCCAGAACTATGTTGAATAAGAGTGGTAAAGCAGATATCCCTGTCTTGTTCCTCATCTTAAGGGAAATGCTTTTAGCCTTTGGATATTGAGTATGATATTGGCTATAGGTTTGTCATATATGGCCTTTATTATGTTGATGTATGATCCCTTTATTCCCACTTTGTTGAGAGTTTTTATCATAATTGAGTACTGAATTTTGCTGAATGCTTTTTCTGAATCTATTGATATGATCATATGATTTTTATCCTTCATTTTGTTTATGTGGTATATCACGTTTATTGATTTGTGAATAATGAACCATCCTTGCATTCCTGGAATACATCTCACTTGGTCATGGTGTATGATCTTTTTAATGTATTGCTGGATCTGATTTGCTAATATTTTGTTAAGGATTGTAGCATCTATGTTCATCAGGGATATTGGCCTGTAATTTCTTTCTTTTTAGTATCTTTATCTAATTTTGGAATTAAGATAATGCTAGCCTCTTATAAAGAGCTTGGAAGTTTTTTCTCCTCTTGACTTTTTTGAAATAGTTTGAGGAAGATAAAAGTTAATTCTTCTCTGATTGTTTGGTAAAACTCACCTGTGAAGCCATCCAGTTCAGGGCTTTTGTTTGCTGGGAGTTTTTTGTATACTGCTTCAATTTCATTAGTTGTTATTGGCCTGTTCAGGTTTTCTGATTCTTCCTAATTGAGTTTTGGCAGATTTTATGTTTCTAGAAATTTGTCCATTTCACCCAAGTTGTCTAGTTCATTGGCATATAGATGTTCAAAGTATTTTCTTATAATTCTTTGTATTTCTGTGATGTCAGTTTTTACTTTGCCTCTTTCTTTTCTGATTTTATTGATTTGGGTCCTCTCTCTTTGTTCCTTGATCAGTCTGGCTAAAGGTTCATCAATTTTATTTATCTTTTCAAAGAACCAGCTCTTGGTTTTATTAATCTTTTGTATTGTTTTCTTAGTCTCTATGTCATTTATTTCTGCTCTGATCTTTACTATTTCCTTCCTTCTACTTACCCTGGGCTTTTATTGTCATTCTATTTCTAATTCTTTAAGTTATAGTATTAGATTGTTTATATGAGCTTTTTCTTGTTTCTTCAGGTAGGCTTGTAATGCTATGAACTTCTCTCACAGGACTGCTTTCACAGTGTTCCATAGGTTTTGGGTTGTTGTGTGTTCATTTTCATTTCTTTCCATCAGCTTTCTTCCTCCTTGACCTCATTGGTAATACATTCATTTTTTAATAACAAGCTACTTTTTCTCCAGGTGTTTGAATACTTTTGAGGTTTTATTTTGTTGTAGTTGATTTCTAATTTTATGCCAGTGTTCCCTGAGGATGCTTGATATGATTTTAATCTTCTTGAATTTGTTAAGATTTATTTTGTGTCCTAACATGTGCTCTATCTTTGAGAATGATCCATGAGCACATGAGAAGAATGTGTATTCTGCTGCCTTGGGATGAAATGTTTTTTAAATATTAATTAAATCATTCTGATCTAATGTGTCATTTAAGGCCACTTTTTCCTTGTTGATTTTTGTCTGGAAGATCTATCCAGTGATGTTAGTGGGGTGTTAAAGTTCCCTAATATGACTGTATTGCTAGCGATCTCTCCCTTAAAGTCTTCCAAGAGTCTTTAAAATATTTTATGTGCTTTCATAATGGATGCATTTGTGTTTACCAGGGTTATACCCTCTTGTTGGATCTATCCTTTTAGTATTATGTAGTGACCTTTTTGTCTCCTGTTATGGCCTTTGCTTTGAAGCCTATTTTATCAAATATGAGTATTGCTATCCTAGATTTTTTTTCATTTTCATTTGCATGGAATGTTTTTTTCCATCCCTTTAGTTTTAGTCTGTGTGAATCTTTTGTTCTAAGGTGGGTCTTTTGTACACAGCATATATATGGGTCATGTTTTCTTATCCATTTAGCTACCCTATATCTTTTGATTGTAGTATTTTGTCCATTTGCATTTAAGGTTATTATTAATAGGTACTGGTTTATTGTCTTTTTTTTAAATTTATACCTATGCTCCTCTCTTCTCAATTTCTTCTTCTTAAAGCACTCCCTTTAACATTTCCTGAAGTGCTGGTTTGGTCATAATGTACACCTTTAGCTTATTTTTGTCTGGGAAGCTCTTTCTTTCACCTTCAATTTTAGTGATAGCCTTGCTGGATAGAGTAGTCTTGGGTTCAGGTCCTTGCTTTTCATTACTTGAAATACTTTATGCCACTCCCCTCTGGCCTGAAGTGTTTCTGTTGGTAAATCAACTGATATACTTTTTAAAATATTTTTTTTTTCTTTATTGATTTTAGAGAGAGAGGAGGGGAAAAGGAGAAAGAGGTAGAAGCATCGATGAGAGAAAACATAGATTGGCCACCTCCTACATGCCCCCCACTGAGGATTTGGCCTATAACCTGGGTATTTGTCTTTAATGTTCATCATTTTAATTATGATGTGTCTTAAAATGGGTCTCTTTGGGTTCATCTTAACTAAAACTCTTTGTGCTTCCTGAACTTGTGTGGCTTTCCCCCCTACAAGGTTAGGGAAATTTTCTGTTTTTATTTCTTCAAACAGGTTTCTATTCTTTGCTCACTTTCTTCTCCTTCTAGTACCCCTATTATGTAGATTTTGTCATGTTTCACATTGTCCCAAAGTTTTCTTAAACTATCCCCCTGATTTTTAATTCTTTTTTCTTTTTGTTTCTCTAATTGGGTGTTTTTTTCTACTTTGTCTTCCAAATCACTGATTCAATCTTCTGCTTCTTCAATCTACTTTTGACTTCCTCTAGTGTTAGATATATTATTTTGACTTCTTGATGTCAGATATAGTGTCTTCATTTCTGATTGGTTCTTATTCATGGCTTCTATTTATTTCATGCTGTTGTAGTTCCTACTACATTCCTTGTAATTTTCACTAAGTTCCTTGAGCAGCCTTATAACCATTACTTTGAACTCTATATCTGATAAATTGCTTGTATCCATTTTGTTTAGCTCTTTTTCTGGAGTTTACTCCTTTTTTCTCATTTGGGGGTTGTATGTCTTCTCAGTTTTGCTGTCCCTTTGTATTTGTTTCTATATATTTAATCAAATTGCTATGCCTTCTTGTCTTTCTGGTGGCTTTATGTAGTAAGTGTTCTATGGGACCCAGTGGTGCAATCTCTTTAATCTCCTGAGCTGGGTGCTCTAGGGATGTCCCTTGTGTGTGTTATTTGGGCTCTCCTGTTTTAATAGGACCTTGATTGTTGTTGTCATGTTCATGGGTGGGACCTCCTTTCAGTCTGGCTGACTGTGAGGTCACCACTGTCCACATCATGCAAGCTATCATTTTGGTGCTGACAGAACAAAACAAAACAAGAAACAAAAAACATACTAAAAACTCTACAGCAACAACAAAAGAAACCACAAAAGAAAAGAGATTTAGGATATTGTAAAGGGAATGAGAATAATAAAAAAAAAATAAGAGATAGAAAAACATGGGAAGAAAAAATAATATGAAAAGGCAGAGGTAAAACAAAGAATATAAGAATAAAAAATAGGGGGAGGAAAATGGTGTAAAAGAGGATGAAAAAATATGAAAATAAAAGAAGAGAAGAAAGCAGAATGACAAAAAATAAGGAAAGAAAAAAAGAAGATTAAGCCAGAGAAAGCATAAAAAAATAAAGTAAGGAAAGAGAAAAACTAGAGATATGAAAGAAAAAAGAGGGACTAAAATAATAACAAAGCAATAAAGAAGAAAATAAAAAAGATAATGCAAGAAAAAAGTGAAGTGGTATTCATCTCAGTAGAGTTTGGTGCCTCCTGGGAGTTCCTTTTGGAGCCTGCTCATTTGTTGACTGAGGCTGACTGTTTTGTCTGCCGATTCTGTGCCTCCTGGCAGGTATTTTGGTGCTAGCCACTGTCAGAAGCTGTCCATGTTTAGCCCTCAACAACCTGTTAGGAGCTTCAAGCAATACACAGTTTGTTTCTGTCTCCACAGGACTTGGCTGCATGTATGAAGGGCCAAGCTGCACTCTAAGGCCAGATTTTTAGCAACGCAGACCCAGAGATGGGTCAGCAAACTTCTCCAGGTTCCCTGGGCTCCACCTCTGCCTGTCTTTGCCTGCTGGTCAGTTGTCAATATTAAGCACTGAATAGTCTGTTTCTGAAAGGGCTTTAGGCAGAATTGGGAGTATCAGACCTCTGGTCTCCTATGAGGGGAAGGTGCCATTCAGATATAAGGGAAAGTGTTTGGTGTGTTTCCCTGTTCCAGAACTACTCCTCTGAGAGTGTCCCAGAATGTTTCCCCATATTCAGCTGAGTGGATGTCCTTGCATGAAGTCCAATGGTGTCTGAAGTCTTCAGATGGTTCCTGCCCTTCCTTGTTATAAATCTCCTCAGCTGGACCTCAGTTGGTAATTCCAGATTAATGTTCCTCAATTTAGTTTTATTTCCATTCTGAACCTGGGAGGAAGTGCAAGAAAAGTAGGCCTACTCTGCTGCCATCTTTTCCTCCTTGAGTTTTGTTTGTTTTTTTAATGCCCTGATCAGAGCGTGTTCATGGGAGAAGATATAAAAATGTGTCCTCTAACTGCCCTGATTGATTGAGGCACAATGATTGAGAGGAGCATAATCTATACCACAAACTATCTGTTCTTATTGTTGGGAGGCCACCACAAACCTATGTTCTGGCTGGTTACAATAAATCAATGTGGGCTGAAATCCAAGATTTTCCCAACAACTCTCTCCAAGACCTCTGAGAAATAAGAGATGGAGAAATTACAGCTGATTCCACCAGCAGCCAAAGAATAGCCCCAGGTAGACTCTTCCCTTCTCTGCATGTGTTATCAGTGGGGAGAGGTCCTCATTCTTACCCACTGGTCATGGAAATTTATTTATTTATTTTTTTTGCGATATCCCGAGAAAAGGAATTTTCTGAGACTTGCACAGGAGAATGAGTGATTTTTATATCTGTGGAATTACATCTCTGAGTTTCTAAGTCCCATTTCCCTTTGCCCCACCATAGATGAAGTATAACTGGGGCTTCAGTAGAGCTAAAATCAGAGCCGGTGTCCAGAGTTTCCATTTCATGTCTGCATAGTCCAGTAGAGCATCAGGCTAGCTTAATTTGTGCTTCTTGCTGCAGTCCATCAGTCTATTGCGTGTGGGGTCAACAGGGCTACATGGCTATGGAGGAAACATAGGTGAATGCAAGAAAAGCAAGAGAGTGGGCCATGAGCAACAACAACAGCAAGAGCAACAAGAAAAATAACTCCTTTTTTTAGTGTATTAATTATTCCCTCTCATGGGCTAGCAGTGGCTCCACCCATTCTGATCAATCATCTTTGTTCCCAGGTGTTAATGACAGGAAATTACCTTCTTTATGTCACACCAACTTCTCTGTGCATGCATCTATCTTCCTGTCATTAGGCCCATTCCCCTAGTAATCCACAGGTGGGACAGTGGTTCCCTGGAGAGTGTGAAACTACAGCTTCCTGGTGAAGCTGCCCAAATGACATGCCTATAATGTCTGGCCTCCCCTCTTTGATCCTTTACTATTTAAAATAACTAGTTTATTACAGTGGTATCACATGTGGAAACAAACCTAAGAATATTAAAGCAAAACATGCCTGTTTTTACCCTCTTACCAATGCCCCACATATGCATCACCACAAAAGAACAGGTCAAGGTTGTTGAGATAGGAATGTTTACAAGTGTGTTCATTTCCTCCTTCACAATTACCATAGTTTCATGCCAAAAATGTAAATATTTTGATTGTTGGGCTCTAAAAATGTTTGGAACTGAAGATATAAAAATAGAAATAATGTTATAATGCATACAACAATTTGAGTACAAAGATAGTCATTTTAGCAATTTTTATAAGAATGAAAAATGATGACAATAACATAAATTGGCAATAACAGGGCATTGACTTAAACAATTATGGTACATTAGACAATGGAGCACTAGGAAGTCATTAAAAATCAAGGTTTCAAAGGATCGGTAATGGATTTTTTTTTAAAGCAATGAGATTGTAGGAATTTTTTTTCTACATGTAAAATATCAATTATTCCTTCTCTTATCATAAAATGTATATAAAATATAAAGAATAATGCTAGGGTTGGGGAACCAGATGAGAAAATTACTATCACAGAAGGCAGGTAAATGACCTTATTTGGGGAAGGGTTCTGGTTAGATCAGCTTCAATAGGCCCATCATGACTACAATCCTACCTGTGTGTAGCTGAGTGGAAACACAGAATAATGTGATATTTTTTTCAACTCCTGCCATAGCTTTAAAAAATAATGTATTTCACAAAGACAATAGCCATGCTAAACTAATGGTGTGCTAAATGCTACTTTTGGAAAGCAGAGGATAATTTTGCCCTGGGAGTGAAGCCAATGAACCCAATCCAACTTTATTTATGTTTTATTGTTTTTAGGATTGTTCTTTCTACCCCCAATATTCCATAGGCTCTTTGATATTTATGAGCTTTAAATCTCTTTCTCAAAGCTGTTCAGCTTTTAGGGCCTGGCAGTGTCAGGTCCCCTTATTCTTTCTGAAAGTTAGGAAATTGCTGTTCTTGCAGTTTTCTCCAAATCAGAAAGTTCTTTTCTTTCTGGGCTGAAAATGAACTTCAGTGGCAACAAGTTGATGAGTTGTAAGGGATTAGAGCAGAGCTAAAAATGCAGGCAGTCAGCTCAGAAGAAATTGTGAATTAGGATAAATTTGTTATGCATTGCCACAAAAAATATGTTGAGTACTAACCCTTGGTACCTGTACATATGACCTTATTTGGAAATTAGGTCTTTGCAGATGTAATTAAGTTAAGATGAGGTCATTAGGGTGGGGCCTTAACCCAATATGACTGATGTGACCTTTTAAGGGAAGAAGATGGTCATGTGAAGACAGACTCAGGGAAAACATCATGTGAAGACAGAAGCTGCAAATTTAGCAATGCCAAGGACTGACAGTCACCACCAGAACTAGAAAGTCAAAGAATGACTCTCTCCCACAGGTTTCAGAGGGAACATGGCCCTTCTGACACCTTGATTTTATACTTACAGTTATCAGAACTATGAGATAACAAATTTCTGTTTTAAGCCGCCAGTTTGTGGTACTTTGTTACTGCAGCTCTAGAAAACTAATACAAAGTTCATGAAACATGCTGATTCAGTGATGAAAATAATGACCCTTTATTGAGTGTCTGTTGAGTTTAGGTTCTTTAATATTTTATTTCTAACCTTTATAATAATCCCAAGCAGTGGATATTATCATTTCTATGTATAAAAAAGGAAACTGCAACTCAATTAGCTTGAGAAAATTTTCCAGGTGGTCCAATTAACATTCATAGAGACTTGAGCCTGGTCTTAACAAGACCAAAGCTTGGATAATGAGCCAGACAATACAAACAAAAAGGTATCTGTAGTTATACCAATGAATTCTAGGTATAATTTGAACAGTTCTCTATAATAACAAATAATTATAATCCTACAGAATACTTGCTTTCTATGAGCAAGTCATAGTTTCTGCTGACAATAAGTAGCAATTATTTTGTAAAACTCTTTTTATCCTTTTGATTTCAAACTTGCCAAGTACCCTGACAGAAAAATACACTGAAATTTCCAAATTATCTTAAAAAACCACCTCATGTCAAAAGGTTGAAGAGCTCTAAGGAGAAAGGAGGAAATGAAATCATGAGCATAACTTCAACTTCTTTGCCAAACACATTCACTTACCTGCTCAGACTGGATTGGTATGTTATGAGTAGGAGAATTGCTGACTCTAGGACTGCCAGGCGGTCGTCCCAACGCAATGAACTACAAGTAGACACTGCTTGGAGTGAGGGGGAGCATCACAAGGGAGCAAATGCTCCAGATCTTCAGATGCAGCCCAATTTATTTGCAAAGTGGTTCCCTAGGTTTCATGGTGTTTTAGGTAATTAAGTCCTTGAGATCAAGTTTCTGCTGACCTTGCAGTCAAGTCCAGCATACTTCCTGTCTCTCACTGTTTTCAGCGGGAGATACATAACAAATATATCCATGCTTGGGCCTATCGCCCATTGGCACTCTTAGGGTGGCTTTCCAAACCCAATTCATGCATACCTTATTTATTCACACAGATACTTTACACTCACGGTGTTGGTCCAACCCTTTATCATGCATACCTTATTTATTCACATGCATACTTTGTTCCTTGGCTGGCCAGGCTGCAAGAATGCATACCTTAAGGTTACATTTTGTTCATCCACCAAACCCCCAACCCTACAGAGAATGGTCTAATTCTTGTGTTCATAAATTCAAGAAATATTTATGGCAGGCTACCATGTGCCAGACAGTGAACACAACCAACTTGGGCTTTCATGCAACTCTTGTTTTATCTTGTGAAAAGAAAGATAGACAACAAGCAAGAAATATATGATATGACAATTGTGATAATGTGCTAGAGAAAAAATTAAATAGAAAAGAGGAATTTAGAGTAATGAAAGGAGGATGCTACCATTTGAGATGGGTAATCAGAGAAAGACTCTCTAGTTCAAAGATTTGTACTACCCTGTAATCCAGTGAATTAGAAAAAATTACTATAATGCATTCATAAAAGTAACCTTGAAGTCATTGCTGAACTTCCCAGTTTTACTCTTGTGCATATCCTTTTATTAGTGAAGTTAATACTCTGTTCTAAAATAATATTCCTTCTCCACTACTATAAACATAAAATTTAGCATACATTTTAGTAGATCATGATTCTTGTGTTTAAATAACTACTATAATTAAAGGGCTATGTGTTTTATCATTTATAGCTAGAGGCATATGCATAAGCCAACAACAGTCATTGTGTTCCAAATACATGGGCTTTGCTCAATAATCTGAGTTTCTTAGATAATGTGTTACAAAAATAATGCATCTACCACATCAGATGCAGAACAATGTCAGAAATTATGGCTCAAATTATGATTCTATTAAATATACAGAAACTATTCTTTTGTTTTCAATACTTCTCTTGCCTTCAGGGAGATAACATGCAGTGGCAATGCCAATGGTGAAGGGTGAGAATCTAGGGCAGATCTGGAAATAAGCATAGAACCAGATCACCTGTAGGTGGGTGGAGTCTCAGCTTCCACCTGGATGAATTTCCAAAATGTCTCCTCTTATTTGTCTAAAGGAATAACAGAATTTCCCACTTTTGGTGTTACTTTTAGTTTCAGGAAGAATCTCCAGAAATACTTGATGTTTCTGAGATGTTAAAGGTTTTATATGAAAACAACTGCAAAAGCAGCAAAAACGACAAAAACCCAAACAGAACTAGAATCCACTAAGTTAGAATAATTCTGGATTAAATAAAGTAAATGCCATTTTTAGCCTAAATATATCTGAGCCTTTAATAAGCTAGTGCTCATTGTGACTCTCTGAAAGGAAAAGGTTATATGCAGCATTTTCAAAAATTAAGTGATAGTGCCTCTCATGAGAGAAATGTTCTTTGGAATGCATTTCTGTAAAACCTTTGGCTAATGTTTTGCAGAAAGGCATGATAAAGTTATTTCCTGGCCGAAATAAAGACTTAGCACATAATATCCATTTTCACTCATTGTTAAATAACTGTAGTGCAGTTGGCCAATCAGCAGGTTGTAGCCTGGCTTTGTCCTTAGCAGATGGGACACAAGACAGGAAAACTTTGATACCTGGAGTATAGTTAAGAAATGGAAGATTGAGATATACAATGCAGTGGGAAGCTTGAGATGCACAGCTGCAGGTGTGTTAAGGACATGACAACATTAGAAATTTGAGTGAGATGGTATAAGATCAGTTCAGATTGAACACAGAAAAGCATATTTGCTCTTTTAATTTATTATTAGCCAAAACCATGTCTGAAAGTAACATGGGATTCATGTTTCTATTCTCCTCTCTAAATCTGTCTGTAGAATGGGTGGTGTCTACAGCTGGTATGCCACCCTCTAATCCATTGTATGCAGTACGTTGACCTCAAACCATATTCTGACTGAATAGAGATTCAGTATTATTTATTTGTGAATGTATTCATTTAACTGGTTTTTAAGGAAAATACATCATTTTTCCTTCTCAGCATCCTTTTATCGCTCTTTCGGTAAAACAGACCTCCAGAGTTCCCCTGGAGAACCACCACTCCCCCAGTGCCAGACCACATGGTTTAGGTGGTAATCACTTGGATTTTCCTTAAAGTAGTGCATGAGGCAAAGACTTAGGTGCAGGTAGTGTATTTAAGAAGTAATTCCAGGGGCAGGGTGAGTAGTGAGGAGACAGAGACAGAAAAAAGGAAACATCTATGCAAGAGCTATAATAGAGCTGGTTTCCACAGTTGAAAAATGGGACATTATTCTACTGATAACCTCTAAGAAACCTTACAGAATGCACTTAATAATTTCCTGGAAACTAGGAGATGGGGATGACTACCTAGTTGGTTGTAGAATGCAAGAACATCAGTGCCTATGCACCTCTAGACTGCATTAAGCTCAAACTGAGAACCTCTGTGGCTTCAGAGAAATCCCTAATGCAGAAAAACAGATATGGCATGTGTCAAAAGCCCTTAAGTACAAAGATAGTTCAGATTAATCTAAACTAATTGGATATCACATTCCAAGGATTACAACAAAAATGGTGATTTGTTCAAGAAGATCATGTTACTGAAAGGCAATAAAAATAAGATATTTTTTCAACAATTGGGGGAAGTAAAAACAGTATCTATTCTCTCTTGGGCTTGGCAATGAGAATGTAAGGTTTGGAGCACCACAATCCACTTGTAACCATAAGGGAAAAGCCAGCATAGGGGGAATGGAACCAGAAAACAAAGAGAGAAAATAAGATTCTTAGCTATTACTTGATCAGATGGTGTGTAGTTCCCAAAGTCAAACTGAAAGCCTAGATTTTTAATTTTTGCAAGCTAATAGACTTTCTCTTTGCTAAGTTAACCTTGACTTGGGTGTTTTGACTTAGATGTTAACCTTGCATCCTGCTGTCCCACCAAATTCATTCAATAATCAATTGCATTTTAAACACCAATAATAAACACCCAGAAAGAAAAACTAAAAAAAAAAAAAAAAAAAATCCCATTTATTATTATAACAAAAAATAAAGATATCTGAGAATGAACTTAACCAGGGAGGTAAAAGACCTGTTCTCAGAAAACCACAGGACATTGAAAAAAGAAATAGAGGAAGATATAAAAAGTGAAAGTCTATTACCATGTTCATAGATTGGAGGAATCAACATCATTGAAATGTTCATACTACCCAAAGCAATCTATAGATTCGGTGCAATCTTAATTAAAATACGATGACATATTTCACAGATCTAGAACAAATAATCCAACAGTTTATATGGAACCAAGAAAGACTCCGAATAGCCACAGTAAACTTGAAAAAGAAGAACACATTTGGAGGGATCAAAATACCATATATCAGGTTATACTACAAAACCATTGCAATCAAAACAGCCTGTAGTGGCACAAGAACAGGCATATAGATCAATAGAACAGAACAGAGAACACAGAAGTTGACAGAAGGCATTATGCTCAATAAATATTTGACAAAGGAGGCAAGAGTATATAATGGAGTAAAGATAGTCTCTTCAATGGATGGTGTTGGGAAAACTGGCCAGCTACATGCAAAAAACAAACAAACAAACAAACAAACAAAAACAATGGAACTAGACCACCAACTTACACCACACACAGGAATAAATTCAAAATGGATAAAAGACTTAGACATAAATCATGAAACCATGGAAATTCTAGACGAAAATGTACGCGGCAAAATCTCAGACATCACATGTAGCAGAATTTTCACTGATACATCACCTAGGGCAAGAGAAACAAAGGAAAAAATAAACAAATGGGACTACATAAAACTAAAAAGCTTCTGCATGGCAAAAGAAACCAGCATCAAAATGAAATGGGAACCCACTGTATGGGAGAATATATTTGCCAATGATACATTGGATAAGGGGTTAATTTCCAAAATATGTAAAGTGCTCATACAACTCAACAAAAGGATGAAAATGGGGAGAGGGCCCAGCCAGTGTGGCTCAGTGGATTGAGCATCATCCCATGGACTGAGAGGTCCCGGTTTGATTCCTAGTCAGGGCCCATGCCTGGGTTGTGGGCTTGGTCCCTGGTGGGGGTCATGCAGGAGACGGCTGATCAATGTTTCTCCCTCACATAGATGTTTCTTTCTCTCTCTCCTTTCCTTTCTCTCTGAAAAAATCAGTAAAAACATATTTTTTTTAGAAAATGGGCAGAGGACCAGAATAGACACTTCTCCAAACAGGACATACAAATGGCCAAGAGACATATGAAAAACGTGCAGTCACTACTCATCAGAGAGATACAAATTAAAATGACTATGAGGTATCTCCTCACACCTGCCAGAATGGCTACCATCAACAAATCATCAAACAACAAGTGCTAGCGAGGGTGTGGAGAAAAGGGGACTCTAGTACACTGCTGGTGGGATTGCAGACCGGTGCAGCCACTGTGGAAAACAATATGGTGTTTCCTCAAAAAATTGGAACTCCCATTTGACCCAGTGATCCCTCTTCTGGGGATATATCCTAAGAAGCCTGAAACACCAATCAGAATGAATATATGTACCCCTACGTTCACAGCAGCACTATTTACATTAGTTAAGATCTGGAAAGAGCCCAAGTGTCCATCAATAGATGAGTGGATAAAAAAGCTGTGGTACATATACACAATGGAATACTATGCAGTTGTAAGAGAGAAAAATCTCTTATCCTTTGATATGACATGGAGGGACCTGGAGACGATTATGCTAAGCGAAATAAGCCAGTCAGAGAATGACAAATACCACATGATCTCACTTATTTGTGGAATACAGTGAACAAAATAAGGTGAAGAACAAAAAAGATCCAGAGAAATGGAAGTAGGGAACAGACTGACAAACCTCAGAGGGAAGGGGTGTTTGGGGGGCAGGAAGAGATAAACCAAAGAACTTATGCATATATGCATAACCAACGAACACTGACAGCAGTGTGGTGAAGGCAGGGGCAGGGTGGGCATGGGGTGGAGGAGGTCAATGGGGGAAAAAAGGAGGGACATCTGTAATACTTTTAACAATAAAGATGAATAAATGTTAAAAAAAAGAGAGCTTCTGCCCTGGCCAGTTTTCTCAGTGGTTAGAATACCGGCCTGAGGACCGAAGGGTCATGGGTTCGATTCCCAGTCAAGGTCACGTACCTGGGTTGGAGTTTTGTAGGAGGCAATCACTACATTGATGTTTCCCTCTCTCTCTCTCCTCCCTCCTCCTTCCACTCTGAAACTGTGTCTTAAAATTAGTGGAAAAATATCCTCAGGTAGGATTAACAAAACAAAAAACCAAAAAAAAAAAGAGAGAGCTTCTTGACTCGACGTTAATCAAAGTGTGGTACATCAGCACCTGGAAGCCTGTTACCAATGCAGACTCTCAGGCTCCACCCAGACCTGCTGATTCAGTCTCTGATAGTGAAGCTCAGGAACCTGTATTTTAACTAGCCTTCCTGGTGATTCTGTGCATGCTAAACTTTAAGAACCATTGCCCTAACAATACTGGTTAATCTGCCAGAGGCCAACACCATTGGTCAAAGGAATAAAAAGGCATCAGATTCTAAAATAAATCTAAACAAACTAAGGCAATTTTAAATGTGATTTGATATTTGGAGCAAGTTGCTTTCAAAGTATACCAAGTATACCCCAAATCAAGTGCAATCATGACAACTTTAAGAATTCCAGGGTGATTTTGAAGGGCACTGCAGATTCAATGCTACATATTTTTCATTTTTTTCCTGATTCAAATTTTAGATTTATCTGCACAGCTCTGCATCATTAGAAGGCTTGAAGGCTGATAAATGAAGACAAGAGCTTTAGATTTATTTCTTTGGTTTGTGTTTATTCTGACCCAAATCAGACACCAGAACAATCACAGTGGATGTTTTTTCTTTTCTTCATTGCAAGAGTTTCTGATGAAATTTTATTTATATCCTTTTAGCCCACTGGGTTTGCTAATACTACTACACATGGTCACCTTTTAGACCTTGAATGGTATGAAATAATTATTTTCTATTATCAGATTCCATGAAAATAATCACTCTGAGGAATTACTGGAGAGAAATAAACCCTGGATTTGATAATATTGTTCTCTAAAGCTACATAAGGAAACAAAACTTGGTTTATTAGCCAAGCTCATGACAGCAATCACATCTCTTTAATTTAGCATGATTTGTAGGAAGATCAATGTCCATTAAAATAAGTAAAAATTATAAAATTAAAAATATTTATTACTCTTATGTAAAAATTATGCTTTGTATCCAGTTGTTTATAAGCAGAAATCCCTTTCTTTATATATTATTTATGGAAGATTTTGAATTATAATGGCAGTAGTTGCAACAGAAATTGCATCACTAATAAAAATGAAAATGTTTACTATCTGGCCCTTTAAAAATAAGGTTTAATTGCCAAACATTTGGAAACCACCAAGATGCCCTTCAGCAGATTAATGGATAAATGAACTGTAGTACATCCAGACAATGGAATATAATTCATAACTATCAAGCCTTACAAAGACATGGAAAAAACTTAAATGCGTTTTATCTGAAAAGGCTAAATACTATATAATTTTAACTACATGACATTCAGAAAAAGACAAAATTATGGAGACAGTAAAAAGATCAGGCTGTCCGGCCGGTGTGGCCCAGTGGTTGAGCATCAACCCATGTACCAAGAGGTTGCCAGTTCGATTCCCAGTCAGGACACATGCCCAAGTTGTGGGCCCAATCCCCAGTGTGGGGCATGCAGGAGGCAGCCAGTTGATGTTCCCTCTCATTGATGTTTCTATCTCTCTCTTCCTCTCACTTTCTCTCTCTCTAAAAATCAATAAAGGGAAGACATTGAAAATGGCGGTGGAGTGAATGGAAGCTACACAGACGATCTCCCAGGACCAAACGAGAATTACAACTAAAATAAAGACAAATCGTCAGGAAAAAGCAACAGAAAAGCAGCGGGAGAGGACCATACAACCAGGGACACTGAATGAGCCTGGTAGGATCTGCAGAGTCACGTGAGGGTGGCGGGCTGGGAGCCCACGGACAGCAGCGGCCTTGGCTGTGAGCAGCGGTGGCGGCCGCCCTCAGGGTTAAGACCCCAAGCTGCTCCACAGCTCAGAGGGCTGGGACAGAGCACTAAATAGCCACAGACACTCACCTGGGGCTCCGGCAGAGGGAGGGCGGACTGGACTGGAACTCTGTGGGGACACCTGGGATTTGGAGGGCGCTCAGAGTTTGTGCTGAGCTGTGGCCACAAAGGACGGTGGTGGCCAGCTGCTCCTTCCCGGTTACACAGAACGGCAGCCAAGTTTGCTCCTTCCCGGAGCTGTGGAAGCCCCTCCCTCGGAGATTCCCAGGTGAGGAAAAGAGGCAAAGAAATGCAAATTGAGGCTCATTAACAACAAACATTGGCCCCACCCTTGGGAAATCCTCTTACACTGTAAATATCTGAGGGAGTTTCTCATTCAACTGAGATCCTAAGGCTTTTCAAGTAACTGAGGCTAATAGCCTCCAGGCAAAAAGCTAGAACATAACTAAACCTTTCCTGAGCTTGCAAATCTACCCAGGAAAGGGAGACTTGACAGTGGTGTTGAAGGAGGGCCCTCCACACTCATCCAAACCCAGTAGAGGGAGCCACAAATAGCAGAACACCAACACCCACAGGGAAAATTTGGCAGGCTCCAAAACCCACTGAGATAGACAAAATGGTGAAACAAAGAAACAGATCCCAAATGAAAGAACAAGAGAACTCTACCAAAGATGAGATAAATGAAATGCAGTTAAGCAAATTATCAGAGGTAGAGTTCTGAGCCATGATCTTGAGGAAACTAAACAGCATGAGTAAGGACATTGATACCATGAAACCAACCAAGTGGAAATAAAGAATGACATAGCAGAAATAAAGAACACATGGGAAGGACTGACCAGCACAGTAGAGGAAGAGGAGGACCGGATCAGTGAATTAGAAGACAGAGTAGAAAAAAATCAATTAATCAGAAAACCAAAAGGAAAAAACAATTAAAAAACAGGAAGATAGCTTAAGAGAACTGTGGGACAACTGGAAACGTAATAACATTCGCATCATTGGAGTCGCCGAAGAAGAAGAAAATGAGCAAGGGTTAGAGAATATATTTGAAGAAATAGTGACAGAAAACTTTCCTAACCTGGTGAAGGAAGTAGGCATTCAAGTTCAAGAAGCACAGAGAGCCCCAAGTAAGAAGAACCCAAACAGGCCCACACCAAGACACATAATAATTAAAATGCCAAAAATTAAAGACAAAGAGAGAATCCTAAAGGCAGCAAGAAATAAGCAACAGGTTACCTACAAAGGAAACCCCATTAGGCTATCATCTGACTTCTCAACAGAAACACTACAGGCCAGAAGGGAATGGCATGAAGTAATCAAGGTAATGAAAACAAGGATGTGAATCCAAGACTACTCTATCCAGCAAGGCTATCATTCAAAATAGAAGGTCAAATAAAGAGCTTCCCAGAAAAAAAAGGCTAAGGGAATATATTAGCACCAAACCAGCACTGCAAGAAATGTTAAAAGGACTGCTGTAATTAATAGAAGAAATAGAAAGAAAATTAGAACCACACTGTACAAAAATGGCAATAAATAAGTACATATCAATAATCACCTTAAATGTAAATGGACTGAATGCTCCGATAAAAAGACACAGAGTAGCTGACTGGATAAGAAAGCATGATTCACATATATGTTGTTTACAAGAGACCCACCTCACAACAAAAGACTCACATAGGTTGAAAGTAAAGGGATGGAAAAAAATCTTCCAAGCAAACGGAAAGGAAAAAAAAGCTGGGGTAGCAATACTCATATCTGATAAATTAGATTTCAAATTGAAGACCATAACTAGAGGCAAAGATGGCCACTACATAATATTGAAAGGGTCTATCCAAAAGGAAGATATAACCTTGGTAAACATATATGCACCCAATATAGGAGCACCAAAATATATTAAAAATCTTCTGGAGGACTTCAAAGGAGAAATTGGCAGAAATACAATCATAGCAGGAGACTTCAACACCCCACTGACATCACTGGATATCATCTAAACAAAAAATTAACAAGGAAACAGAAATTCTAAATGAAGCACTAGATCAAATGGATTTAATAGATATACACAGAGAATTACACCCCAAAACTGCAGAATTCACATTCTTCTCAAGTGCACATGGGACATTCTCAAAGATAGACCATATATTAGGGCACAAACGAAGTCTCTACAAGTTCAAGAAGATTGAAATCATATCAAGCATCTTCTCAGATCACAATGGCATGAAACTAGAAATCAATTGCAACAAGAACATGCAAAAACATATGAACACATGGAGGCTAAATAGCATGTTACTGAACAATGAATGGGTTACCATGGAGATTAAGGAAGAATTTTAAAAATTCCTGGAAACCAATGAAAATGCACACACAACAACGCAAAATCTATAGGATACAGCGAAAGCAGTTCTGAGAGGGAAGTTCATAGCACTACAGGCCCACCTTAAGAAAGAGGAAAAATTTCTAATTGACTATCTAACCTCACAACTTAAAGAACTGGAAAGCAAACAAAAAGAAAACCCTAGAGCAAGTAGAAGGAAGGAAATAGTAAAGATAAGTGCAGAAATAAACGACATGGAGACCAAAAAAACAATTTAAAGCATCAATGAAACAAAGAGCTGGTTTTTTGAAAAGATAAACAAGATTGATGGACCCTTAGCTAGACTCACCAATAAACAGAGAGAACCCAAATACACAAAATCAGAAATGAAAGAGGAGAAGTAACAACTGACACCACAGAAATACAAAGGATCATTAGCAAATACTATGAACATTTGTATGGCAACAAATTCGACAATCTAAGTGAAATGGACACATTTCTAGAAACACATAGTCTCCCAAAACTGAATCAGGAAGAGATAGAAAACTTGAACAGGCCAATAACAACGAAGGAAATTGAAGATGTAATCAAGACCCTCCCAGCAAACAAAAGTCCAGGCCCTGACGGCTTCATGGGCGAGTTTTACCGAACATTCAAAGAAGAACTAACACCCATTCTCCTCAAACTATTCCAAAAAATTCAAGAAGAAGGAAGACTTCCTAACTCGTTTTATGAAGCCAGCATAATTCTAATTCCAAAACCAGAAAAAGACACTGCAAAGAAAGAAAACTACAGGTCAATATCCCTGATGAACATAGATGCCAAAATCCTAAACAAAATACTAGCAAATCGGATCCAGCAATACATCAATAAAATTATTCACCATGACCAAGTGGGATTCATCCCAGGGATGCAAGGCTGGTACAATATTCGCAAATCAATAAATGTGATACATCACATAAACAAAATGAAAGATAAAAACCATATGATCATACCAATAAATGCTGAAAAAAGCATTTGACAAAATCCAGCACCCATTTCTGATAAAAACGCTCAGCAATTTGGGAATAGAGGGAACATATCTCAACATAATAAAGGCCATATATGAAAGACCTACAGCCAACATCATACTCAATGGACAAAAACTAAAAGCATTTCCCTTAAGAACAGGAACAAGACAAGGATGCCCACTTTCACCACTCTTATTTAACATAGTACTGGAAGTCTTAGCCACAGCAATCAGACATGAAGAAAAAATAAAAGGGATCCAAATTGGAAAGGAGGAAGTGAAACTGTCATTATTCGCAGATGACATGATATTATACATAGAAAACCCTAAAGACTCCATCAAAAATCTCCTAGACTTAATTAATGAATTTGGCAAAGTAGCAGGATACAAAATTAACGTCAAGAAATCGATGGCATTCTTATACACCAATGATGAACTCACAGAACGAGAAACTAAAAAAACAATCCCATTTACCATCGCGGCAAAGAAATTAAGATACCTAGGAATAAACTTAACCAAAGAAGTAAAGGACCTATTTGCAGAAAACTACAGGACATTGAAAAAAGAAAGAGAGGAAGATATAAAAAAGTGGAAGCACATACCTTGTTCATGGATTGGAATAATTAACATCATTAAAATGTCCATACTACCCAAAGCAATCTATAGATTTAACGCAATCCCCATCAAAATACCAACGACATATTTCACAGAACTAGAACAAATACTCCAAAAGTTCATATGGAACCAAAAAAGACCCCAAATAGCCACAGCAATCTTGAAAAAGAAGGACAAAATAGGCGGGATCACAATACCAGACATCAGGTTATACTACAAAGCTACTGTAATCAAAACTGCCTGGTACTGGCACAAGAACAGGCACATAGATCAATGGAATAGAACAGAGAACCCAGAAATTGACCCAAAACATTATGCTCAATTAATATTCGACAAAGGTGGCAAGAGCATACAATGGAGTAAAGACAGCCTCTTTAATAAATGGTGTTGGAAAAATTGGACAGCTACATACAAAAAAAATGAAACTGGATCATCAGCTTACACCATACACAAGAATAAACTCAAAATAGTTAAAATACTTAAATGTGACTCAGGAATCCATAAAAATCCTAGAAGAAAATGTAGGCAACAAAATTTCAGACATCATACGCAGCAAAATTTTCACTGATATATCACCTAAGGCAACAGAAACAAAGGGAAAAATGAACACATGGGACTACATCAAACTCAAAAGGTTCTGCACAGCAAAAGAAACAACCATCAAAGTGGAAAGGCAACCCACTGTATGGGAGAGCATAATTGCCTACGATATATCAGATAAGGGACTAATTTCTAAAATATATAGAGTGCTCATACATCTCAACAAAAGGAAGACAAAGAACCCAATTAAAAAATGAGCAGAGGAACTAAATAGACACCTCTCCAAACAGGACATACAAATGGCCAAGAAATATATGAAGAAATGCTCAACTTCAGTAATCATCAGAGAGATGCAAATTAAAACAACAATGAGGTATCACCTCACACCTGTCAGAATGGCCGCCATCAACAAAGCATCAAACAACAAGTGTTGGCGAGGGTGTGGAGAAAAGGGGACTCTAGTACACTGCTGGTGGGAGTGCAGACTGGTGCAGCCAGTGTGGAAAACACTATGGTGTCAATCTCAAAAAATTAATAATTGAATTGCCATTTGACCCAGTGATCCCACTCCTAGGAATATACCCTAAGAAGCCTGAAACACCAATCAGAAAGAATACATGTACCCCCATGTTCATAGCAGTGCTATTTACAATAGCTAAGATCTGGAAGCAGCCCAAGTGTCCATCAGTAGACGAATGGATAAAAAAGCTGTGGTACATATACACAATGGAGTACTATGCTGCTGTAAGAAAGAAAGATCTCTTATCCTTTGCAACAACATGGGAGGACCTGGAAACTATTATCCTAAGTGAAACAAGCCAAGCAGAGAAAGACAAATATCAAATGATCTCACTTATTTCTCGAATATAATGAACATAACAGTCTGAGGAACAGGGTAGTCCCAGAGATGTGGAAGTAGGGTACAGACTGACATTTGCCAGAAGAGGGGGTGGGGGAGGGGAGCGATGAACACAGAACTTGTATGCATGTACTCATAACCAATGGACATGGACAACAATGCTGGGAACGGGGCAGGGAGGGAGGAGGAGGAGGGTGTCAATGGGGCAAAAAAGGAGAAACATCTGTAACAAAAGTAAATTAATAAAAAAAATAAAAAAAAATAAAAATTAAATTTAAAAAATAAGTTCAAAATAAAAAAAAATAAAAAATAAAAATAAAAATAAAAATCAATAAAGGAAAAAAATAAATAAATAAAAAGATCAGTGCTTGCCAGGGATTTGGAGGATGGGAGGGATGACTAGGTGGTGTACAGGGGATTTATTTATAGGGCAGTGAGAACTATGATTCTATGAAGGTGAATATATGTCCTTATAGATTTGTCTAAAGCCATAGAATGTACATCAAGAGAGGCCCTAATGTAGCTATGGATTTGAGTGATTACAAAGTGTCAGAGTAGGTTCGTGATTGTAACAAACTCACCACTTTGGTGGAGGATGTTGACAGTGGGGGAGGCTGTGCGTATGTGGGAGACAAGAAGAATATGGGAAGGCTCTGTGCCTTCTGCTAAGTTTTTCTGCAAACCTAAAACTGCTTTAAAAAATAAAGTCAATAATAAATAAATAGTTTTCCAACCCTCATCCTAAGGGATTGTGGAACCAATAGATGAAAGGTGTCTGAGTCCCTGAATAACCTCATAAATTATTCCCATTTGCATATCTTTGACATGCTTCAGATTGTAATATAAGCAAGAAAGAAGTTTTTAAACATCAAGATTCAAGGGATCACAAAGCTACTGATGTTGGTCTTTGTTTCAGCACTTGGGTTGTGCTATCTGAACTAACATATCAGGATACTCCACAAAAATTATTTAAGCTCTAGTGCTGATAATATAGTAAAACTGAGCCTTAACTCATTTGAAGGTCTTTCACACCCAGTGAATGATGCAGAGCCCTTTTGAGCTGCGTAAGAGTGAAGGGGATGGAGTGGGTGAAGACAGGGCCACTCTGGCTGCCCCACGGAGTCTGGCTATAAAAAAGGCGCATCAACACCGAAGAAGAAGTCTGGTGATGGGAGCTGGTAGAGGAAACTCTGGTTATTCTTACATAGGAATTGTTTACCAATTGCATTCAAGTGTTGGCATCTATTCACACTTCAAATGAAATCTTTAGAAAAAGTCCTGATTATAAATACAAAAATTGTGGATTCTGATTAAATAAGTGTGTTTGGAAATGGTCTCAGCAGTATATTTTGGTCCAAAAGCACCTACCCTTCATAAAAGGGAGAAACACATTATTTTCCTGTCCTCTGCAAAAGGCTCTATTTTTTTTCCCAAGCCCTTTATAATTTCAATTCCCATGGATTCGATTTTCCCCAAGAGTTCTGAAATGCTTAGATTTTATTTTATTATCTTTCCTGCAACACATATTTGCTACATCTTTCTTATATTCTACTGGTATTATAACTCCTTTGAAATGAATCGTAGCATCTCCAATGTTATATTCTGAGACTTGGGAGGCAGGCTACCCACTTTCTCTACATTAATAGGCAGAAAAGTTCTGTCCTTGGGGTAGGTTTCTGATTGCTGATTATACAACCAGTGTCACTTACACAATAAAAAGTTTTATGTGGATTTTTTTATTGTCCCTCTCCTAAAAATTATAGTCATTGTTCACCCAGCAGATGTGTGAGGCCGCAGGCTGAGTGCATCTCCTTCCGCTTGACACGGTCACTCTGGGCTCTACCCTGGCATAGAGGCAAATGCTCCAAATTGTGTTTGTAAATAAACTCTAAATAACAGGACAGATTTACAAACATATTTGTGACTCTGATCCCTTTTGTGTAAACAGACCTCTGTTCATCTTTTGTCATTTTCAGTTTTCTAGTGTTTTAATATAGGTTCCCCAGAGGCTGATCCTGACAAAGAATTTAAGTGCAAATGGTTTCTCCCAGGGTTCAGCCCAGACAATATTGGTAGGGTTATGGGAAAGTGAGATGAGAAAGAAAAGCAGTCCAAAAGGGTCTGTTATCAAGCCAGTCACCACTGTAAACTCAATCCCAGTGGAGAATACTAGAAGCCCACAGTAGAACATGCATCAGAATTATCCCACTTGAAAGAGGACAGCCATTTCCCACCGTCATAGATGGAGAGCTGCTTTTTTGGCGTTGTCAGTTCCTTGAAACTTCCAGCTTGCTGCAGGCATAGGAAAAATGGGCTTCTTAGTCCAAAGAAAGCCCTCAGGCAAACTAATGCAGATATGAGTTTGGGAAATTGAGCTATTATGCACAGACATGGTAGGGGTACACAGGATGTGAGCAGGCTCTCACAACATCCACTACTCTTGGGGAGAGGAATCCGTGTCACCTCAGGGATTTTCCTCAGGTCAGAGTGAATTGACAGTGCCTGAGATAAAACTATACATTGGGCAAAGGGGCTCTGAGGGTCTTCTTCCACTTTGATCTCTTCCTCATTCAAGAGTGGCTTTGTAGGTAAACAGGGTATATTGTCACCTAAGTGATGTGACTTCAGGGGAACTCAGAAGGACATTTGTTTTTCAAACTCTTTCCTTCACAGAATCATGGACCTGAAATTCAAAAGTTCATCAATTAAATTATAAATGGGGGGGGCACAGAAAGTAAATTAAAAACTTAAGCTTTATTATCTACAGCATGAATAAGCCCTTTGAAACAATTTCTTGAGAGGTTTGATGTGATAGGGGTGGTGGATGAAAAGTATGTTGATATATGATGGGGCCATCTATGGTGTATATTGTATGTGTACATGGGTGGTCTGTCTGTTGTATGTGTGTGTGTTGAATGTATGTATGTGCTGTGTGAAGGTGTTTACACGAGGAACCTGGTAATTTGAATGGTGCGTACATATGTAGGTTTCACTGAGGGCTATCTCTGCCTTTTTCCTAAGGACCTGGTCACCGTGACTGAAAGCCTCTTAAACTATATTACTTTGAAGTTTTCTCATCCTCACTCCATCCAGTGCTGTTGAATTCTTACAGCTTTCATGTTAGCATCAACTTTAGGTGCTGCTGGTTGTACTGTGAGGGAGGCTCTGAAGTGCTCCTATATCCTCAGGTAACTCAATAATGAATCATGGATCTCCAGAGACCAGCACAAAAGGCTCAGGTACTGGGCCAGAAGGACATCCAGGCACCATAAATGCTGCCTAATTTAAGTAAAGAATGTGTAAAACAAGCTATCTTAAGCAAGAAGGCCAGACATTATGTGAACTTGGAGAATGTGAAGAAAGAGTGACGATCAGAGAGAATCCAAGAATTGCCTATTTCCTAGCAATAGTGCCTGCCTTATTTCCAGTTTCTTTACAACCAGGAAGCACAACAATCCTGTCCCTACAGCTCATAGAGTGTTCCATCACCATCCAAACCCAGAGACCTCTGGTGCCGCTGTTCCCAACCCTCACTACACTTTGGGATCACCTGGAGGGTTTTAAGAATGCTGATGCCTTGGAGCACCCCGGAGACTTGTATGTAATTGGTTTAGGAACATGCTGGGCATGGAACTTTTAAGTTTCCTTCAGCCAAGTCTGAGCACCATTGCACTGAACTAACTCAAGTTCAGAGAGGGTATACTACAGAGTGTCTTGACTGTTGTTGAATGTCTGATTATAGTCTTAAAATTAATATCTCCAGAATGACACTAGTGATTTACTCCCAAATGCCCAGATCTTCTCCTTCTAGTCTTCCATTTGCTCAGGGCAAAAACACTGGAGTCTTCTCAGCTTCTTTTGTATCCTACATCCTGTCTGTCAGCAAATATTGAAAGCTCAGCCTTCCAAATGTATCTGGACAGCAAAGCTCTTTCATCATCTACATCTTTACCACCTGGTTCAAATGAACATTGTTTGCTCCCCTGCATTATTGCAATAGCCTTCTAACCCATTTTCCTATGTTTGTCATTGTATTCCCCTTTCAGTCATATCTCACACAGCAGTCAGATGAGGTTTATAAATCATGCATCATGTCCTTCCTCCATTTAAAACCCTCTAATAGTTTCTCACCCTACTATGAGTAAATGCCTGGGTTTGTATGTCCCATCTTGGTCAATACAGTGTGAGAATTTTATGGTTAAACAAAATTATAGGATTTCTCAAAACCTAAAATATTCTATGTATCATTATGAAGTATCTAAAGAGATGTATGTAGCATCTTCCAAACTCAGACAAGAAAACCTTTGTGGAAAAAAATAACACCATCCCCACTATTAATGGACTGTGATGTTAACCAGCTTCACCTGCTCACAGGAAAGGGAATTGGACAGGTCTGACAAACCCCATCATCTTAGCAGAAGCAAAAGAACATTGAAGAAAGTGGTCGAATTCCTCACCTTCATAGGCAGGTCAGGAATATGGGCTAAATAGTTGGATTTCTGTTTGTGTTCTTCTTTCTAGCTTCTGAATTTGATAATAACAATATCACAGCCAGTTGGTTAATTGATATTTCTGATTTAAAATAATAAAGATTCAACATGTCTTTAAGAGGGGTGGTCAGTATGGGAGGGTTGATAGTTAAGATAAAATTGACACCCTATGCGTTTAAATTAGCAAACAATTATTATTATTTTTTATTTAAAAAGGCATACATCTCTTTAAAAGGTTAATAATGTATTTGGTTTCTTAGCTGGACTCAAGAAATACTATTTTAATATGCCAAAAGCCCTGAAAGAAGAAGGTAGCACTTATGTAAATTGGTATAAATCAAAAGTGTCAACCATGCTCAGTTGACTGATATTTTATTTAAGGGATAGAAATCAGATGGTTTAAGGACTTTATTATTACTGTGTAAACTTGCAACTGGTATTAGATAAGGAATCACTGTTTTCCCACAATAGGTTAGAGAGAATATTTTCCATCCTTGTATGGTTGAAGCCCTGTGACAGTACTGGCTTTTTGAAATTCAGAAATAGCTTTAAAGACTTGCTATTTGAACTTGAAAGTAGTAGTTTTTTTTTTTAAATACATTTTTATTGATTTTTTTTTTTTTTTTTTTTTTTTTTTTTTTTTTTTAGAGAGAGAGGAAGGAAGAGAGAGAAACATTGATGTGAGAGAAAAACATCAATCAGCTGCCTCCTGCATGCCTCCTACTGGGGATTGAGCCCACAACCCAGGCATGTGCCCTGACCTGGAATCAACCAAGACCTCTTAGTCCATGAGATGACACTCAATCCACTGAGCTACACCTGCCAGGCGGAAGTAATAGGTTTTGATACAGCATGGCCATGTTATGAATTTTACAACCCACACACCAGGTTCTAGGCCCAAACCATCACATCTCACAGGCCCTTCTCTTGTATGTCTAGGCCTCAATCTGAGATCAAAGCAGCCCAGAGTCTGAGATGTAACCTGGCCCAGCTGTCCTCTTTCATGCCTGCAGCTGTGAAATGGCGCTGTTGTTCTTCCTTTGAAACCTGATGTCTCTTTCTATTCCCCAGCTGAGCTCACACAAAGAGCCACAGATGACATTTCTACAAACACAGCATGTTTGTTTTGTTGTTAATATATAAAGAGATCAAGAAAGTGAAGCCAAATTTTGCAAGGCCAGAGGTGTTACCAAGAGAATGTCATTACAGACACTTGACAAAAAAAGAAAATGATATTTGCCAAAGATAATAAAGAGCTCACATTTTTTGCTTA
Organism: Tadarida brasiliensis; assembly: GCA_030848825.1. Lineage (NCBI taxonomy): Eukaryota > Metazoa > Chordata > Mammalia > Chiroptera > Molossidae > Tadarida > Tadarida brasiliensis. The sequence goes on along the minus strand of CM061261.1, from coordinate 34,102,027 downwards.
ACACTTTATTGCCAAAGAGGAAAATGCAATACTATGAAGAAGAAACACTCCTCTTTCTAATGTCTTTGAAGTCAATGAATTTCAGTTAAATGCCTATTAGGGCAATTAAGGTTGCTTTGTATTTAATTATAAATCAACAAAAACAAACATTGTACACATTGTTGACTAGGATTACCTTGCCATTTTGAAATCATCCTCATACACCATTTTGCTTATATTTCCTGCTGTCTTTGCAGATTTTTACAGTGTCATGCTCAGACACAGATGTATGTGATAGGCTTAAAAAGTTAAATGTCTTCATTTTCATTTTTCACTGAGATAATATTTATATAGTAGAAGCTTTCCCCCAATTAATCATTTCATGTGAATGTTGTATTTAGGAATCCCCTTTGGGAAATAGAGGGGAAATATATGAGTGAAGTCAATGGGTATATGTGGCCGATAGGAAAGATGCATTTGACAGAGTGCAAGATAATATATTCAGGCACAACTAGAATACTAGGGGAAAAAGAAATTTTGCTGAGTGAAGGAGAATGGGTCAGAGAAAAAAGTAGTACATCTTTTATATAAAAAATACCCCTGCATATATGATAGAGATTTGAATGCCTACTATGTAGCAGGTGGAACTCTAGGTCCTTTGGAAACAGAAATTAACAACAAAAACAACAATAAAAATATATATACATATATATTTCTACCTTCATGGAGCATGTCTTCAGGTGGAAGGTATAGTCAAATACATAAAAATATTAAATGCAGTATGCAATATTAGATGGTAAGTGCTATGGAGAAAAAAATGTTTAATAGGAAAAGGAATAGAGAGTAGGGGAAGAAATGAGCACAATTTTTAAAAGGGAGCCAAGGAAGATATCACTGAAAAGTTAACATTTGAGCAAAGTCCTGAAGTAGGTGAGGGAGTGAACCTGATAGATAATACCTGGAGAAAAAGGTTGGGATAGTGGAAATAGCTCCCAAGGTGGGAGCATGCCTGTCAAGTTCAAGGTACAACAGAGAGGCCGGTGTGGCTGGGCAGAGTAAATGCAGGAGCGAGTGGTAGGGAATTAGTGCATAGAGATAATGGGAGGCACCAGGCTGCTGGGTAGAGATGAAACAGCTGTGTAGTATGTACACTGCTTCAAGATGCCAGCCAAGGGAGGAAGTAGGGCTGCCATGCGGCCAGCCCTCTCCTTGCCAGGTTGTGAGCTAGGGCTCTGGAATAAGGCTGCATCTGCCAAAGGGAATCAGAACAGTTTCATTCTCACAAAGGCACTAGTCACTTAAATAGGGTTTAGGTATGTGGAGCCGAGAAGGCCCAGAGTGGAAACCTTGTTAAAAATTGACCAAAGTCGCCTTGGCCGGTTTGGCTCAGCGGTTAGAGCGTCCGCCCGCGGACCAGAGAGTCCCGGGTTCAGTTCCCGCTAAGGGCAGGTAGCTCGGTTGCAGTTTGTCCCTGGCCCCGGTTGGGGTTGTGTGGGTGGCAACCAGTCGATGTGTCTCTCTCTCTCTTCCTCCCTCTCTCCCTACTCTATCAGAAGATGAATGCAAAAATGTCCTCGAGTGAGGATTAAAAAAAAAAAAAATTGACCAAAGTCTTCCCCTATGCTTCTAGACCATTGTTATGACATTGGTTTTAACTCTGGAGACAATGGGGTCCACTGGAGTGTTTTGAGCATAGATGTAACATGATCTGATTTGTTTAACAGGAAAAAGCTGTCACCTTTGTTGAGCATAGACCAAATGGAGCATCATTAGATGTTTGGAAATCAGTTGGCAAGCTATAAAATGAACCTAGCTAAGAGATGATGATGACTTGGGCTAGTTAGGTAGTAGAGGCTATGTTGAGAAATGGTACAGTTTGGGGTGTTTGTAGTTAGAGCCAAAATAATTTGCTGATGGCACGGGTTTGAGGTGTGAGCAAAATGAAAGGGTCAAGGATGATACCAAGTATCTGGTCTGAGCAACTGGAAGGATGGGATTTCCATTACTGATATGGAAAGTCTCTGAGAGGAGCAGGGCTAGAGATTGGAGGAATATCTTGACACATTAGATGTGAGATATTTATTAGCTATTCAGGTGGATAGTCCAGTGGGCAGTTGACTGCATGAGTCTGGAGTTCAGGGTGGAAGCACTAATTGCAGATATAAATTTGAGATCATTATGTACAGATGTTTCTAAAACAAAGAGACCAAATAGAGAGTAAGTGTAGATGGATAGAGAAGAGGTGTGAATCCTGAGCCTTGTGATTCTCCAATGTTAAGAGATTGAAGAGATCAAAGGAAATACAGTCAAGAGGCTAAGAAGTAGCTGCCAATAACAGAGGAGGGAAACCTTAAGTGTGTAATGTCCTGGAAGTCAAATGAAGAAAGGATTTCAAGGGCAAGTGAATGATCAGCTGTATAAAATGTTGACTAGCCCAGCCAGTGTGGCTCAGTGGCTGAGCGTCGACCCATGCACCAAGAGGTTGCCGGTTCGATTCCCAATCAGGGCACATGCCCTGGTTGTGGGCCTGATCCCCAGTGGGGGGCATGCAGGTGATGACCAATCAATGTTCTCTCTCACTGGTGTTTCTATCTCTCTCTCTCTCTCCCCCTTCCTCTCTCTCTATAATCAATAAAGAAAAAAGAAATGTTGACTAATGTTTGTCAAGGGTCCACCACACGTTTCAGCACTGTGGAGGTCACTGGTACATTGACAAGAGCATTTTAACCTTGGTGGGCAGTAGAGGAAAAGCCTTATTAGAGATGGTTTAAGAGAGAATGAGAAGTGAGCAATTGAAGAGACAAAGTATTGGGCACTTTTGAAAGGAGTTTAACTGTAAAGGAAAGAGAAGAAATGAGGCAGTAGCTGGAGGAAAAAGTGAATTAAGAAAGTTTTGTTTTCCAGTTGAAAAAAATAGCAGCACATTGGTATACTGATGATGAATGTCCAGTAGAGAAGAAAAAGTTGATGAAGCAAGAGAAAAGGATTATAATTCCCTCATGCTTTCATAGGACACAAGGGTACAGTTTAACCTTAGCTGAAAATCTAAGTATTACCGAGTGACAGAGGGGAAACCTGGATTAAAGAGCACAGACACAGGTAAGTAAGTAAATGTGATGGTGGGAGTGTGTGCAAGTTCTGTTTTGAATGCTTCTATTCTCATTGAAACACAAGGATATATCATCAGATATAAGTGAGCACAAGAAAAGCTGTATTGAAGGCTCAAGGAGAGGAGAAAACATTGAACACTTGCCTAAGAGAACAGGAGAGTAAATTGACTACGCAAGTTGGGCATTATTGCCAGGCAACAATAGAGGCCAGCTGTGTTCAGCTAAATGGGCATATAAGATGACTAGGCGGAGAATCTAATTTAATGATGCCTGGAGTTATGCCAAGTGAATAGGTCAAAGCAAGAAAGAAACGAAGGGGTTGAGAGTATATCCAAGGAAGCAATTCTAATGATTGATTCTAGAATTTAAGGCACGTAAAGAGACATGTGAGGTCACGAGGAGTTTTGGGACAGTGAATAGGTGGTAGGAGAAAAGGAGTATAGATTTTGACCCAGGGATTGAAGAATGTTGGAGGAAGTGTGCTAGAGAGAATGGCAAGGAAAGAGAGAGATCCTTGAAACTGAGGCCATGAAGGCCTTGCATTAGTGGTGATGATAATGTGAGGGGTGTGACCATGGGTGTGAATGGCTGAGGTAGGGTAGTGGACAGGATCACTGAAGGAGAAGAGGCCAAAGAATTGACAGGCATTGGAAGCATATCTATGTAGGTGCCTTTCAAACAAGAGTGAACATGTGTTAGGGCATCTTTAAAAATAAACTTTATATTTCACAATAGATTTAGGTTTATATAAAAGTTATGAAGGTAGTATAAAGAGTTTCCATATACCCACATCCTCTTTCCCCTATTATTAACATTTTACATTTGTATGGCATATTTGTTAAAATGAATTGAATGAACCAATACTAATATATTATTTTTAATGAAAATTCACACTGTATTGATGTATTTTTTATTTTTGACTTAACATTTTTTTTTTCTGTTTCAGGATCCCATGCAGGGTACCACATTACATTTGGTCATCATGTCTCCTTAGGCTCCTTTTGGCTGTGACAGGTTCTCTGACTTCTAGTTTTTGCTGACCTTGACAATTTTGAGAAGTACTCATCAGGTATTTTGTAGATAATTCCTCATTTGAGATTTGTCTGATGGTTTTCTTATGATTAGACTGGGGTTATGGGCTTTGGGGAGAAAGACCCACTTTACAGAGGTAAAGTGCCATCTTATCACAGTATATCAAGAGTGAACATGGCTGAACACTGTAGATATTGACCCTGATAGCCTGATTGAGGTCCCATTCGTTGTGTTTCTCCAGTACAATTGACTTTTTTTTCTATTTCTGCACTCTAACCTTCGGAAGAAAGTCACACGTGCCCACACTTAAGGAGTGAGGAGTTATACTAGAGTGCAGAGTAGCCACATAAATTATTTAGAATTCTTCTGCAAGGGAGACTTATCTATTTTCCTTCATTTATTTATTCAATCATTTATTATTATCACTATGGCTTGTGAAGATTTCTTTTATACTTTGCGTTATAATCCAATACTACTTGGCATATTTTATTACTCAGATTGTTTCAGCCTTGGGATCTCCTGTGAGAAGCCCAGAACCAGAGGACCCAGAGAAGTGGCACCAGATTCCTGACTGAAAGAACCTGTAGGATAACAAGTGTATATTGCTTTAAGCTGCTAAATTTGGGGATCATTTGTAATGCAGAAATAAATAACTGATACACGAGGCTAAACCAGTAACCTGAAGACCTGAGACCTAAGTATATGCTCTTTTTTCAAGCTTCTGTTTTTGGAGATGGCTTGCTATGAAGCCCTGTGTGGCAGTAGACAACTGATGTAACATAAAATTCACACCTGGATGTTTCAGGAAGCCGGGGGAGAGGATGGACTGGAAAGAACAGTGAGAAGAATGACAGGCAACTTCTTAACTTCCAGGCATAGGACTATAGAGAGAATATAAAAATTTTAAGGTTGATTTCTGTATACAGTTTTTGAAAATCAATTTTATTGTTTAATAGCTTTATTTTGCATAAAGAAATGGTCCTTTTTAGATTATAGAATCTTGCAAATCAAATGCTTAGGTTATTAATTATGAACGACAAGAAAAGAATAAATTTGCTTCTCATAGCTTGGAAACAATTCTGTTCTATCAGCTGATGTGCACTATTCTGACTCTCTCTCTCTCTCTCTCTCTCTCTCTCTCTCTCTCTCTCTCTCTCTCTCTCTCTCTCTCTCTGGCTTAGCATAAAAGAGGGCCAAAAGCAATTTGTACACTTGTGTAATGTAACTATGCTATATTTTAATTTTCTTTCGAAATGTCATTTAGAGAGATAGCTATACGTAGGTAGGAACAAATGGAAATAATCTATAAGCACAGCAATATTTAAGGATAGGGTGAAATAGATCAAATGTAGGTAGACTGATATATTAATGAATAGATGATAAATGATAACTAGATAGATAGATAGACAGTTCCTTTTCATCCACAGGCACACATATGTTGAAAGAGGGTTTCTCCAAGTACAGTGGGCATTGTTGGTTCCCTACTGTTAATTTTCACTAAGAGTGTTGTCTGAAAAACATCTCTAGGCTATACACTTTTTGGGGACTGCTCTCTACCACAAAGGAGCTGTCTCATTAGGGAGGTTCTACATCACCACCCTTGCAGTGGCCTTCAAAGATAAAAGTATCTGGCCTCTTGCCTCAAGGTGAAACCAACTCAGGTTTAATTCATGCTTTGGAGTTCCTTGTGCAATGAGGTTGAGGTTAACCTTCAGAGAAGACAACATCCTTGCTCAACTCTTCCCTCTGCCACACCCTGCATTCCCAACTCTTCTCTTAAAAGCCCTTCCTCAATAAATCTCATGCATTGGAACCCCCATCTCAGGCTCTGCTTCCCGGGAAACTGACTTAAAGACTCCTATAAATTTTCTTATCTTTTCACAAACCTAACTTTCAATTCTGCTTCCAGAATATTGAGTCCCCAATTGGATGTGTGTATGTTTCCCCTGGGAAGTTTTGCCCAGTACAAAAATACCTGACTCTGATCCTGAGCCATGTTGCCTGTTTTACTGCCATTCTGCACCAACCCTCAGTCCTGAAAGGCATCTTCCAGTTGGTCTTGTCATAGACCTAAGAGCTTAGTCAGCAGGAAAAGAAAGATTCTCTAATTCATCTTGCAGCATGGCTCTGTTAGACTTGGCAGTTCCCCTGGAGCATTATGAGAGAGAAGTGCCTGGGCTCTGAGCTTGGTGCTCAGGGTCCAGAGGGATGATTCACATATTATTTACTGTGATATTTGCCTCTGTATGCCGCATCCTTCTGAGACAGCTCATTCTTATGTTCAAAATCATCTGCCAGAAAGGCACTAGCAGGGAGATGTTTCTTAAAGGTACAATGTTCTCTTTATGTTTACTTCCCCCCTTTACTGCACCTTTGATAATTAACTGGGTGAAAGGAGAAGATAATGGGGACTCAGAGCTGAATCAAGACTCTAGTGGCGTGGTAGTCACCTCCTGTGTAAAGGGTCATACATTCTAAATGTCAGCATAGAGATACTTTCTGGAGGGTATAAATCTTTTGATTATTTCCACCACAGGAGTCTTGGGAGAACAAAGGACTTAGTTTTCATTCAGAGAGTGAGAGAGAAGGAAATCTTGAATATTTTTTTTTGATTTTATATTATTATGATGTATAGTAATTAAATACATGTGATACACATGCCACGACCGCTGGTATTTTGTTAATTTAAGAATCCAGAGCCATTTCAAATGGCAAACTGTGAGGATGTGATAATGAGGGCACATTTTCTATAAAAGGAGACAAAAATAGGCTGAGTCTGAGAAAGTTTAGAATAGAGTTGAGGTTAAGAAACTCTATGAAGGGAATTTAAAGTGCATTGCTGGCTGGCGATATGCCAGGTATATTTACACTTCTCCTAAGAAAGCTCATGCAATTCTAATAACAACCCATGAAATAGGTACCCATTCAATTTCTATTTTACAGTACGGGGCAAAGTCTAAAAAAAATCAAAGTAATATTTTCAAGGTCACAAAATGCATGAGTGAGTGACAAAGTTTTTCTCACTCCTAAGGTGTCCTTACTCTTACTAAATGATATTAGAAGCCAGCGTCCAAGTCAAGTAGCAAGACAAAAAGCACTGGGTGAGTGTTTTTGTGTGGGGTTTGGGGAAAAGGGCTAACATTTGTAATGAACCCCACAGCTAAACTGAGACTGAAAGTTTTAATTATTTTATTTATTTATTTATTTTTTAAAATCTTTATTTCTCTCTTAAATATGTTTTTATTTATTTTTCTTTTAGAGAGAGAAGAAGGGAGAGAAAGATAGAAACATCAATTGGCTGCCTCCTGCATGCCCCCTACTGGGGATTGAGCCCACAACCTGGACATGTGCCCCAACTCAGAATCAAACCGGGACCCCTCAGTCCATGGGACGATGCTCAATCCACTGACCCACACTGGCCAGGCAGAGACTGCAAGTTTTAATAGCTGTTAAAAGCAGTCTAGTATGGTGAAAAACAGTATAGCTTCTGTCACCATTTGATGCATTTTTTTGTGCAAATTAATGGACAACTTGAGCTTTGGTTTATTCACTCTTAACTAGAACAAATAAAGTCTTACCTTTCAGAGATTTTGTAAAGATTGAAGACAATAAATATACAAGCTCTGGTACATAGTAGATATAATACATGATAACTAATTAATGAATTTGATTATTTGCTGAGCCTGCTCCCAGGACAATGCAGCCCTGGGCCGTATAGACAAAACCTAGGTGAGGAAGACATCACACAAGGCTCTTAAACTGCAATGTCATTGCGGAGGTGAAAATTCCACAGGTGAAAAGAGAACTTGTTAAAGAAAACCCCAGCTTACATTCCAGATCTTACCAGAGAAATATTTTAAAGAAAATGTCATTCCCAAAGATATGCTTCCCTTTATTCCCATACACTATTCCAACCACTGTGAATAATAATTAGTTTATTACAATCCTACTGTTCCTTTGACTCTATTGCCTGATCCCTACCATGTCTAGATTAATGTAGATATCTCATGCTTCAGATCTCAGCTCAGATATTATTTTTCTGAGAATCCTTCTTTGATCCACTAGATGCCTTCCCCATTGTATGCTACCGTACCTTTAAAGTATGTATTCCTCTGGTTGTAACTGCTTATTTACCTATAGCACTGGAATATAACTGGGGTCTTTATGGCCCTGTCTCTGAAGAATATTGCTTTTACAAAGATAATTGTTGAGAGCAAAGAATACTTTCTTGTAAAAATACCAGGGTTACCAGTGGATATGTTTAAAGTAAAAACCTTTTAAAACATTTTCTTTGGATATATCTCTCACTTTCTGTATCTTTCTCATGCCTGAGAAATGCTTCAAGGAATAAGAACAACAAATGCAAAACCAAGTTAGTCTCTTCTCTATCTCCTTCTCTTGTCCCTAATATTCTCTCCCAAAACTAGCCCACATGTTTATTCTTTCATCTTCCTTCATTTATAACAGATCTTTATTATTATAATTAATCTAGCTCTTCTGCATCTTTTTATTTCTATTGATTTTACTTTATTAAGAGATGTAAAGATGACTAATATGTAAGAATCTTCAGTTGGGAAGATGGAATGGAGGAGAGAGGAAGGAAGGCTGTGAATATCTACATATCTACATTATTGGTTTCTTCTCTATCTCTTTAACTATATCCTAAGCACACTGAAGACAAGGGTTAGGTCTTACTAAATACTATTCTTGGCATTTAGCATAGTGCCTAGCAAAATAATGGACATTTAAATATATAAACAAGTTAATAGATAAAAACAAATGGGGGGAAATACACTTCCTATAAATGTTACCAGTTAAGCAAATTAGTCAGCTTTTAAAGTCTGTGCATAGTAGCCTTTGCTTTTCTCTGAGCTGAGAGCACTCAGGAGGTTGACTCCCTTTTCATTGTTAACAAAGAGTTAAACCATATGGTATGCATAGGGTTGACCTAGAGTAGTTCAAGGTCCAAGATCATTCTTAAGAGATTTGTCAGGTCTGAGGCAATTCACCCTGAACACCCCTTTAACTCCATTTTATTTGGTGGTGAGGTACTTAAGTAAATAATAATAATAATAATAACAATAATAACAGTAATAATAATAATATTTTTAAAAAGATTGCTGGGATAAATTTTTTAGTTTTTGCTTAAACGTTTATTTGTTATAATATCCCTAGCTGTTGTAAGTACATCGAATTCTCCTTACATTTTATTGCAATCCAGAGGTTAATCAATATACCAATACCTATTGCTATGCATTCACTTTTACTTGGCCTAGATTGGTAGGGAAATAGATATTTGCAAGGCTTGTCCAAACTCATGGAAGCATGGTAGTTCACTGATGTATATCCTCTCTTGCATTCCCCTTCCTTTACCCAATGGAGAAAGGGTGGGCAAGAATATGGCCATATTAGACAAACCAATTCTTGTGACCCAATCACTATATCATTTCTTCAGGGTATAATGTCTCAGAAGTACACAAAACAGGATACTATTAAGAAAAAAACACAGCAGAATCTTATTTTAAAAATAACTATATATGTGCAGTTTGATATTTACTAGGGAATTTTTAGTGTATCTTGTTTTTAACTGATTTCTAGACAAGATGGCAAGTTTGTTTATTTATTTATTATTAATTAATTTATTTTTGTTACAGATGGTTCTCATTTTTCTCCCAGTTTAAAAAATTCACATAGAAAATGGATATAGGGTACTAACATTTGTGTAACACTTTAAAATTTATAAAGCACTTTTATAGACAATGCCCAAAGCTCATTTCTCCTTCACAATAATCTATTTTTATTCCCCATTTTGTATATGAGAAAATGAGGACTCAGAGAGATTTAGAAACTCAAGGTCACACATACCTAGAAGGGACTAACGTCAGACTCCAAATGCCTCGCTCTTTTCTGATGCACCTTATTTATATCCTGTGCAATGGTTTGGTCTCCTATGCTGTAAAAGAAACGTGTTTAAATGTAGCTAAATAAAAAAGGATCAAAATTGCCTGAGTGATGTGGTTTGAGCCATCTGAAGACACTCTGCTCCAATCACTCTCTTTCATGTTTTGCCTGAACCCTGCCTGCCACCTGAATAAAAAATGATGAGAGCAGATTGCCACTGAAGAGAATGCTGCTTTCCATCCCGGCAGCAGGACTTGATAAAAGAGATCTTAAGGATTCTGGCAAATTAGAGCTGCAAGTCTGCATTTTTTTAAATTTTGTGTGCTGATACAAATCACAGGGACCTGTCAGGGAGCATTCAGAGGTACCGGGCAATCCAACTTCAGAGATAAGTGAAGGACAAAAGCAGCAAACTGCACATCTCAATTAAAGAGCTAATTGTTTACAATAATTTCAGCTCCTGTGGGATTTTCAAGATTTACTTTTTTGAGGTATAGAAGAGAGCGAAAGAAAGCGAACCCCAAACAATCTTGCTTGAAGTTTTGTGATGGAACGATTTCGTGCAGTACTTGCTGGTCACTCAACTTGTAATTCAGTTATTTGGGTCTCAGATCTTGTTCTGCCACTGTTGGTATCTGGTCAGTCACAAAATCACTCTGGGGCCTTGATTTCCTCACCTGAAAGAAGGTAAGGTGATGTAACTGAACTCTGAATTCTAACACTAACATTCTGGGGGTCTATAAAATTCTTCATGTCCAAATGGCCATCCACCTACAGACAGCTTTCAGCGTCAAATGGACATTTTTATTTCATCTTCCTTAGAAAGGTAGTGTCTTGAAATGACTGGCAGATGCCTGGGTTACAGATCACTTCAGTTCAATGAAGCTAGTCAACATAAAGAAAGGAAATGAATGCAGTGGTTAACAGAGCAATTGCATCTTTTCTGCCTTATGCCACCTTCTCTGTGTTGGTTCAAGGTTGGCCTGCCATGGTAATTTTAGGAAGCTTATTTTAGCATACTTTGCTTTTTGTGTATGATGAAAGTAGACATCTTATTTAAATATATGCACTACAATCATTTATGAGCTGAGTGATGCTTCTCACCCGAGTGGCTCCAGATTGAGAAACACTACATTTCATAGGAGACATTCCAGCTCCAGGAACTGGACACAGAGTTCAAGGAATGCAAAGCCCTCCTTGCTCCCTCAGGTGACTACTGTCCCTTTGAGTGCCTTCACACATATTGTTGTCATGTGGTACTTAATGTGACTTAGTATTTACACAAACTATCCATGTCTACAAACTTCTTGCTGTCATCACAGTGGCTGTAAGATTTTCAGGCCAAAGAGGATTATTCTCCCAAGTATATTTCAAACACACAATGAAAGTGAGAGAATGATACAACCAACAACCACATACCCTCTGTCCTGACCTAAAACCAGTTTGGCCACATTGACTACAGATCTTTCTCTGTTTTTGAAAAGAAATAAAGTGTTACCAAAATAACTGAAGCTTCTATCTCGAATTTTCTAATGAGTCTTAATATAAAGAAAAGCAAGTTCCAATAACTTGCTTTTCTTCAAAATCATATTAGCTATTTTCTACATTCTTTCATAAGAATTTTTGTACCATTTCTAAAGTTCCATGAAAAAAAATCATACTTTTAATTAATAGGTATAAGACAAAAAATTTTATTATATTGTACTTTTCAACTGATAACCAAAATATCTCTCAATTTATTTGAATTCTTTATGTTTTCCTTATAAAAGTCTTACACCCTTTTGTTAGATCTACTTCAGGAATCTTATAGCTGTTGCTACAATTAATAAGTTGTTACTTTATTAAACAATATCTAAATCAAAAACAATTATTGCATTCCTAAGATAAACTCAACTTATTTGTGATAAATTTTAAATATTTATTATTAGATTCATTTTGTTAGTATTTTATATAGCATATTTACATCTCTTGTCATAAGTGATACTAGCCTGTGATTTTTTTTTTTTTTTTTTTTATCCTCACCCAAGGACATTTTTCCATTTTTTGTTCAGATAGAGTGGGAGGGAGAGAGAGAGAGAGAGAGAAATGATGTGAAAGGGACACATCGAGTGGCTGCCTCCAGCATGACCAACCAGGGCCGGGGACAAACTGCAACTGAGGTACATGCCCTTAGCCGAAACAGAACCCAGGTCTCTCTGGACCACAGGCCGATGCTCTAACCGCTGAGCCAAACTGGCCAGGGTGATTTTTGTTTCTTATATTACTTATTATGCTACTCCTAATCTCATAAAATATGTTGGAAAGATATTGCTGTATTTAAAATTTTCTGGACAGCTTTTATATACCACTGATCATTTGTTTCCTAAGATTCAATAAAATTTAAACATAATAAAGTACGTCCCTAGAGAAAGAGTAGGGGTCTACATAGATGTTTCTCTTTTTCAATGAGGTAAATGTGATAATTTGTATTTTTCTATAATTCTTTCACATGTTGTTTCATAACATACTTTGTAATATTAGTCATTTAAAATATAGTTTTGAAGCCAATTTGTTCATAATATTATTTGTGTCTTTCTCATTTTTTTTCTTCTCAGATCTTGCCAGAGCATTTCAAAATCTTTTTAAATAATCAGCTTTTGGTTTTGTACAATTGTTTTATATTTTAACAATTTCTACTCTGCATTACTGACTTCCAACTGTTTGATTTGTGGTTGGTGGTGACGGTCAGTTTCTGCTACTCTTTTACTAATTTATTTAAAATAATGTTTAATTTTTCATTGTTATTCTTTTTCAATATATGCATTTTCCCTAAGTACCAGTTTGTCTGCATTCCATAAGTATTGTATAACATATTATTATTTTTTTATTTTTTGGAATTCTTTTTTTTTATTATTAATTTATTTTTGTTACAGATGTTTCTTCTTTTTTCCCCATTGACACCCTCCTCCCCATCCCCCACCCCATCCCCAGCTTTGTTGTCCATGTCCATCAGTTATGCATACATGCATATAAGTTCTGTGGTTTATCTCTTCCCTTCTCCCACACCCCCTCTTCTGAGAGTTGTCAGTCTGTACCCTACTTCCACATCTCTGGGTCTACTCTGTTCCTCAGACTGTTATGTTTATTATATTCCACAAATAAGTGAGACCATGGGATATTTGTCTTTCTCTGCTTGACTTGTTTCGCTTAGAATAATACTCTCGAGGTCCCTCCATGTTGTCTCAAAGGATAAGAGATCTTTCTTTCTTACAACTGCATAGTACTCCATTGTGTATATGTACCACAGCTTTTTTATCCATTCATCCACTGATGGACACTTGGGCTGTTTCCAGATCTTAGCTATTGTAAATAGTGCTGCTATGAACATGGGGGTACATGTATTCTTTCTGATTGGTGTTTCAGGCTTCTTAGGGTGTATTCCTAGGAGTGGGATCACTGGGTCAAATGGTAATTCAATTTTTACTTTTTTGAGGTAACACCATAGTGTTTTCCACAGTGGCTGCACCAGTCTGCATTCCCACCAGCAGTGTACTAGAGTCCTCTTTTCTCCACACCCTCGCCAACACTTGTTGTTTGAAGATTTGTTGGTGGCGGCCATTCTGACAGGTGTGAGGTGATACCTCATTGTTGTTTTAATTTGCATCTCTCTGATGATTAGTGATGTTGAGCATTTCTTCATATGTCTCTTAGCCATTTGTATGTCCTGTTTGGAGAGGTGTCTATTTAGTTCCTTTGCCCATTTTTTAATTGGGTTCTTTGTCTTCCTTTTGTTGAGATGTATGAACACTCTATATATTTTGGAGATTAACCCCTTATCTGATGTATCATTGGCAATTATGCTCTCTGATACAGTGGGTTCCCTTTCCGATTTGATGGTTGCTTCTTTTGCTTTGCAGAAGCTTTTGAGTTTGATGTAGTCCCATGTGTTCATTTCTTCCTTTATTTCTCTTGCCTTAGGTGATGACTCAGTGAAGATTCTGCTGCGTATGATGTCTGAAATTTTGTTGTCTACATTTTCTTCTAGGATTTTTATGGATTCATGAGTCACATTTAAGTCTTTTATCCATTTTGAGTTTATTCTTGTGTATGGTGTAAGTTGATGGTCTAGTCATTTTTTTACATGTAGCTGTCCAATTTTCCCAACATCATTTATTAAAGAGGCTGTCTTTACTCCATTGTATGCTTTTGCCAACTTTGTCAAATATTAATTGAGCATAATGTCTTGGGTCAATTTCTGGGTTCTCTGTTCTAATCCATTGATCTATGTGCCTGTTCTTGTGCCAGTACCAGGCTGTTTTGATTACAGTAGCTTTGTAGAATAACCTGATATCGGGTATCGTGATCCCACCTACTTTGTCCTTCTTTTTCAATATTGCTATGGCTATTCAGTGTCTTTTTTGGTTCCATATGAACTTCTGAAGTATTTGTTCTAGTTCTATGAAATATGTCACTGGTATTTTGATGGGGATTGCATTGAATCTATAGATTGCTTTGGGTAATATGGACATTATAATGATGTTAATTCTTCCAATCCATGAACAAGGTATGTGCTTCCACTTTTTTATATCTTCCTCTATTTCTTTTTTCAATGTCCTGTAGTTTTCTGCAAATAGATCCTTTAATTTTTTGGTTAAGTTTATTCCTAGGTGTCTTAATTTTTTTTGCTGTGATGGTAAATGGGATTTTTTTTTTTAGTTTCTCTTTCTGTGAGTTCATCATTGATGTATAAGAATGCCATCGATTTCTTGACATGAATTTTGTATCCTGCTTTGCCAAATTCATTTATTAAGTCTAGTAGATTTCTGATGGAGTCTTTAAGGTTTTCTATGTATAATATCATGTCATCTGTGAATAATGACAGTTTCACTTCCACCTTTCCAGTTTTGATTCCTTTTATTTTTTCTTCACGTCCGTTTGCTGTGGCTAAGACTTCCAGTACTATGTTAAATAAGAGTGGCGGAAGTGGGCATCCCTGTCTTGTTCTTGTTCTTAAGGGAAATTTTTTTAGTTTCTGCTCATTGAGTATGATGTTGGCTGTAGGTCTTTCATATATGGCCTTTATTATATCAAGATATGATCCCTCTATTTCCAAATTGCTGAGCATTTTTATCAGAAATGGGTGCTGAATTTTGTCTAATGCGTTTTCAGTGTCTATTGATATGTCTATTTGTTTATGTGGTGTATCACATTTATTGATTTGCGAATATTGAACCAGCCTTGCATCCCTGGGATGAATCCCACTTGGTCATGGTGAATAATTTTATTGATGTATTGCTGGATCCGATTTGCTAGTATTTTGTTTAGGATTTTGGCATCTATGTTCATCAGGGATATTGGCCTGTAGTTTTCTTTCTCTGTAGTGTCTTTTTCTGGTTTTGGAATTAGAATTAAGCTGGCCTTATAAAACGAGTTTGGAAGTCTTCCTTCTTTTTGAATTTTTTGAAATAGTTTGAGGAGAATGGGTGTTAGTTCTTTGAATGTTTGGTAAAACTCCCCCGTGAAGCCGTCCGGGCCTAGGCTTTTGTTTGCTGGGAGAGTGATTGCATCTTCAAATTCCTTAGTTGTTATTGGTCTGTTCAAGTTTTCTATCTCTTTCTGGTACAGCTTTGAGAGACTATGTGTTTTAGAAATTTGTCCATTTCACTTAGATTGTCGAATTTGTTGCCATATAAATGTTCATAGTATTTGTTAACGATCCTTTGTATTTCTATGGTGTCAGTCGTTACTTCTCCTCTTTCATTTCTGATTTTGTGTATTTGGGTTCTCTCTCTTTGTTTCTTGGTGAGTCTAACTAAGGGTCCATCAATCTTGTTTATCTTTTCAAAAAACCAGCTCTTTGTTTCATTGATCCTTTGAATTGTTTTTCTGGTCTCTATGTCATTTATTTCTGCTCTGATCTTTACTATTTCCTTCCTTCTACTTGCTCTGGGGTTTTCTTTTTGTTTGCTTTCTAGTTCTTTTTTTCTTTTCTTTTTTTTTTTTTTTTAAATTTGTCTTTATTGATTTTGGAGAGAGGGGAAGGGAGAGGGAAAGATAGAAACATCAATGGGAGAGAACATCGATTGGCCACCTCCTGCATGCCCCCCACTGGGTATCAGGCCCACAACCTGGGCATGTGCTCTGACCCGGAATCGAACCGGCAACTCTTGGTGCATGGGTCGATGCTCAACCACTGAGCCACACCGGCCGGGTGACATCATTGTCTTTAAAACAGTTTTTTACAGACTGAGATTTAAGGTATTTCTGTTGCTTCAGACATTCTCCCCTGCGTGGGCAGTGCACTGGTTGTTGTAGGAGCATTAGTCCCCACTCGCCGAGCTCTGTTCATGTCTTAAGTTTTACATAGAGACCCATACGTGAATGCAGTCCGTCAGCTGCAAGACCAGGCTGGAAAGTGGCAAGCTGTAAAAAACATTTACACACACACAGGGGCAGTCCCACCCCGGCCGGAGCAGCAGAGAACATACCTGCCACACTAGGGGTTGGATCAGCCCCATGTGCCAGCTGTACCATGAGTGAGCTCACAGCCACAGTGAAGAGCACCTGGCAGGGTGGCGTTCCTGGGAATAATTTATTTTTAATTTTTTTTAACTTATCTTTATTGTTAAATGTATTACAGATGTTCCTCATTTTTCCCCCATTGACCCCTTCCTCCCCATTCCCGCCCCCCTCCTGCCTTTCCCCACACTGTTGTCTGTGTCCATTGGTTATGCGTATATACATATAAGATCTTTGGTTTATTTCTTCCCACTCCCCAACCCCCCTTCCCTTTGAGGTTTGTCAGTCTAACAACCAATTTGTACTTCTTAATCCCTTCACCTTTTTCACCCATTCCCCCAGCCCCCACCCATCTGGTAACCAACAGAAGTTCTCTGTATCTTTGAGAATGTTTCTGTTCTGCTTGTTCATTTTGTTTGTAGATTCAGTTGTTGATAGATATGTATTTATTGCCATTTTGTTTGTTCATATTTTTTTATCTTTTTCTTCAAGAAGACCCTTCAACATTTCATATAATAATAGTTTGGTAGTGATGAACTCCTTTAGCTTTTCCTTGTCTGGGAAACTCTTTGTATGGCCATCGATTCTAAATGACAGTTTTGCAGGATAGAGTAATCTTGGTTGTAGGTTCTTGCTTTTCATCACTCTGAATATTTCTTGCCACTCCCTTCTGGCCTGCAAAGTTTCTTTTGAGAAATCAGCTGACAGTCTTATGGGAACTCCCTTGTAGGTAACTAACTGCTTTTCTCTTGCTGCTTTTAAGATTCTCTCTTTGTCTTGAACCTTTTGCATTTTGATGATGATGTGTCTTGGTGTGGGCCTGTTGGGGTTCATCTTGTTTGGGACTCTCTGTGCTTCCTGGACTTGTATGTCTGTTTCCTTCACCAAGTTAGGGAAGTTTTCTGCCATTATTGTTTCAAATAGGTTTTCGATTTCTTGTTCTCTCTCTTCTCCTTCTCGCACCCCCAAGATGCGAATGTTGGCACGTTTGAAATTGTCCCAGAGGCTCCTTACACTATGTTCATTTTTTTGGATTCTTTTTTCTTTTTGCTGTTCTGATTGGGCGTTTTTTGCTTCCTTATATTCCAAATCGATGGTTTGCTTCTTGGCTTTACCTACTCTACTATTGATTCTGTGTAAATTATTCTTTATTTCAGTTAGTGCCTCCTTCATTTCTAACTGTGCATCCAGAATTTCTGACTGTTCCTTTTTTACGCTCTTGAGGCCCTCACTAAGTTCACTGAGGTTCTCACTAAGTCCATTGAGCATCCTTATAAACAGTATTTTGAACTCAGCATCTGTTAGGTTGCTTAACTCCATTTCACTTAGTTCTTTTCCTGGAGTTTTGTTCTGTTCTTTCATTTGGGACCTGTTTCTTTGTCTCCTCATTTTGGCTGCCTCCCTGTGTTTGTTTCTATGTATTACTTAGCGAGAGGTGTGGGGCTAGCTGAGACCAGATGCTGCTTGTTTGAAAGAATTTAGGAAAAGCTGAAGCAGGATCCAAGACAGGCCAATCCTGTGGTAAAGCAACTGGCAACAGCTTGGGTGGGCCTGAAAGTTGGGTGGGGCAGGGCCTCAGGGAATCACCAGGGCGGGGCCAACAGTGTGAGCCAGGTTGCTGGAGTCCCAGATATGGCGGCATCTGCCAGCCCAGGGAAGGGCTCACCAAAGGAACAAAAGCCTCTGATATCACATCTGTCCAGGAGAAAGCTGCCTCTCCAGCCCTCATCCCAATGCCAAACAGCTCAGTTCTTCCCCATATGACTCTGGCGCCTTTCAAGCTGCCTCCCCCACGCTGGAGCCTGGAGGGTGCAAGTCCGAGTAAGTCCATGCGCGGGCCCTTTAAGAGGAGCTGCCGGGGGCTCCAGCTGCCTGAGCCTCAGTTCCCGCTGTTTTTTCCAGCAAGAAGTGATGGGGACTTCTCTTCCTGGCACTGGAACCCTGAGCTGGGCGCCTGGTGTGGGATGGGGACCTCTCAGTCCTCTGGGGGGACCTTCCCAGCTGAGGTGTCCTCCTAATTTTTATCTGCCACACATGGGTGTGGGACCAGCCAGTCGCGCCTCCGCCCCTTCTACCAGTCTCGATGCAGCTTCTTCTTTAATTTCGTAGTTGTAGGACTTCCATTCAGCTTGATTTTAGGCGGTTTTGAATGATGGTTGTTCTGTAGTTTAGTTGTAACTTTGATGTGGTTGTAGGAGGACACGATACCGCGTTTACCTACGCCGCCATCTTGACCGGAAGTCTGCTTTCTAGTTCTTTAAGTTGTGAGGTTAGATAGTCTATTAGAAATTTTTCTTGTTTCTTGAGGTAGGCCTGAAGTGCTATGAACTTCCCTCTCAGAACTGCTTTCACTGCATCCCATAGATTTTGTGTTGTGTGTTCATTTTCATTGGTTTCCAGGAAGTTTTTAATTTCTTCCTTGATTTCCTTGGTAACCCAGTCATTGTTTAATAACATGCTATTTAGCCTCCATGTGTTCAAATGTCTTTGCATGTTCTTGTTGCAATTGTTGTCTAGTTTCATTCCATTGTGACTTGAGAAGATGCTTGATATGACTTTAATCTTCTTGAACTTGTAGAGACTTTGTTTGTGTCCTAATATGTGGTCTATATTTGAGAATGTCCCATGTGCACTTGAGAAGAATGTGAATTCTGTATTTGCAGGGTGTAATTCTCTGTTTATATCTATTAAATCCATTTGATCTAGTGCTTCATTTAGAATTTCTGTTTTCTTGTTAATTTTTTGTCTAGAGGATCTATCCAGTGATGTCAGTGGGGTGTTGAAGTCTACTGCTATGATTGTATTGCTGTCAATTTCTCCTTTGAAGTCCTCCAGAAGATTTTTAATATATTTTGGTGCTCCTATATTGGGTGCATATATGTTTACCAAGATTATATCTTCCTGTTGGATAGATCCTTTCAATATTATGTAGTGACCTTCTTTGTCTCTAGTTATGGCCTTCATTTTGAAATCTATTTTATCAGATATGAGTATTGCTACCCCAGCTTTTTTTCCCTTTCCATTTGCTTGGAAGATTTTTTTCCATCCCTTCACTTTCAACCTATGTGAGTCTTTTGTTGTGAGGTGGGTCTCTTGTAAACAACATATATATGGGTCATGCTTTCTTATCCAATCAGCTACTCTATGTCTTTTTATGGGAGCATTCAATCCATTTACATTTAAGGTGATTATTGATATGTACTTATTTATTGCCATTTTTCTTTAGTGTGGTTCTATTTTCCTTCCTATTTCTTCTACTAATTACAGCAGTCCTTTTAACATTTCTTGCAGTGCTGGTTTGGTGCTAATGTATTCCCTTAGCCTTTTTTTTTTTGGTCTGGGAAGCTCTTTATTTGACCTTCTATTTTGAATGATAGCCTTGCTGGGTAGAGTAGTCTTGGATTCAGATCCTTGTTTTTCATGACCTTGATTACTTTATGCCATTCCCTTCTGGCCTGTAGTGTTTCTGTTGAGAAGTCAGCTGATGGCCTTATGGGCGTTCCTTTGTAGGTAACCTGTTGCTTATCTCTTGCTGCCTTTAGGATTCTCTCTTTGTGTTTAATTTTTGGCATTTTAATTACTATGTGTCTTGGTGTGGACCTGTTTGGGTTCTTCTTACTTGGGACTCTCTGTGCTTCTTGAACTTGAATGCCTTCTTTCTTCACCAAATTAGGGAAGTTTTCTGTCACTATTTCTTCAAATATATTCTCTAACCCTTGCTCATTTTCTTCTTCTTCGGGGACTCCTATGATGCGAATATTATTATGTTTCCAGTTATCCCACAGTTCCCTTAAGCTGTCTTCCTGTTTTTTTCATTGTTTTTTTTTTTCCTTTTGGTTTTCTGATTGGTTGATTTTATCTACCCTGTCTTCTAATTCACTGATCCAGTCCTCAGCTTCCTCTACTCTGCTGTTTAGTCCTTCCAATGTGTTCTTCATTTCTGCTATGTCATTCTTCATTTCTTCTTGATGCTTCTTGATTTCCAATTGGTTGATTTTCAATGTTTCTATGTCTTTGCTCATGGTATTGATGTCCTTACTCATGTTGTTGAGCTTCCTCAAGATCATGGCTCTGAATTCTAGCTCTGTTAACTTGCTTAACTCCATTTCATTTATCTCATCTTTGGTAGAGGTCTCTTGTTCTTTCATTTAGGATCTGTTTTTTTGTTTCACCATATGGCTGTCTCAGTGGGTTTTGGAGCCTGCCAAATTTTCCCTGTGGATGTTGCTGTTCTGCCGTTTGTGGCTCCTTCTACTGGGTTTGGATGAGCGTGGGAGGACCCACGTTAAACACCACTGTCAAGTCTTACTTTCCTGGGTAGATTTGCAAGCCCAGAAAAGGTTAAGTTATCCTCTAGCTTTTTGCATAGAGACTATTAGTCCTGGTTACTTGAAGAGCCTTGTGTTCTCAGTTGAATGAAAACCTCCCTCAGGTGTTCAGCATGAGAGGATTTCCTGAGGATGGGGCAGATGCTAGTAGTTAATGAGCCTCAATTTGCATTTCAGTGGCCCACCTGGGTGTGGCTGAATCTCTGATGGAGGGGCTGCTGCGTCTCCTTACAGCCCTAGGAAGGAGTAAGATGGCCACGGTCCTGTGTGGCAGCAACTCAGCAAAAGCTCTGAGTGCCCTCTAAATCCTGAGTGTTCGCACACAGTTCCATTCCAGTCCACCCTCCCTCTGCCAGAGCCCAAGGTGAGTGGCTGTAGCTATTTTAGTGCTCTGTCCCGGCACTCTGCGCTGTGGAGCTGCGTTGGGCTTTAACCCCCAGGGTTGGTGCTCAGAGCTAAGACCACTGCTGTCCATGGGCTCCTAGCCCCCCTCTCGTGACTCTGCAGTCCTACCAGGATCCATTCAGTGTCCCTGGTTGTATGGTCCTCACAAGCTGCTTTTCTGTTGCTTTTTCCTGATGATTTGTCTTTATTTTAGCTATAATTCCAGTCTGGTCCTGGGAAATCGTCTGTGTAGCTTCCATTCACTCCACTGCCATTTTGGAATCTAGTATTGTATAACATTTTAATTGTTTACATTTTTTATTAATTTTGTATCATTTCCATTATGATATTTTAAATAAGTAGTTTTTTAAAAAAAAATATGTTTTTATAGATTTTTTTTAGAGAGAAGAAGGGAGAGAGAGATAGAAACATCAATGTGAAAGAGAAACATCAATTGGTTGCCTCCTGCACACCCCCTACTGGGGATTGAGCCTGCAAACTTGGCATGTGCCCTGACCAGAAATCAAACTGGGTCCTCTCAGTCCATGGATTGATGCTTAATCTGCTGAGCCACACCAGCCAGACTAAACAAGTAGTTTTTATAAATTATTAAAAAACTACTTTTAAAGTTTTTACTAAATATTTGTTATGGCAATATTTTATAATGGATATTTATTATGGAAAATGTAGAGAGAGGAGTAGCAGCACCCAATTTCAATAATTACGAATTCATGCCTAATCTTGTTTCAACTGTATCTTTATTTGCTTTTCACTCTTTATCCCTGGACTATTTTATAACAAGTCTGATCTATTATAATATTTTATTTGTTACTTTTTAAGTATATATCTCTAAAAATTTTGTCAGATTCCATAGGAAAAAGACTAATGTAATTTTGATTAACATTGCATTGATGTATAAATTAACTTGTCCATAATTAAAATCTTAATTCTATTAATTTTTCCAATTTATAAAAGGTGTATCTTTCCATTTTTAAAATAATATAATGGTAGCATTATCTCCTAAAGAATATTAAAATGTTTTTTAATATCATAAAATATCTAGTCATTTTCAAACGCTTCTGTCTCATAAATGTTTACTTTTTCAGAACATTTTTATTTAAATTTAAATTCAAAGAATGTGCATATATTATTTAACTTGATGTTTAAGTTTCTTTTTATTATTATGTTTATTTTCCCTCTCTCATTTTCTCTTTGTAATTTATTTATTGAAGAAATCAGGATCTTGTACCATAGAGTTTTTCACAATCAAGATTGTTCTGAATTAATATATTCATTTCCTGATTTTCCCTTAAAATAATAGAACCACAGGCTTGATAAACGTTAAGTTTGTATTATGAAAGATAGTAAAAAACATTATACACACCTCTGCACATATAAATTTAACGATTTAAATAATGCTCATAAGTTCCTCAAAAATAACAAGCCAACAAAACTCACTCGAAATGAAACAGATAACTAGAACATTTCTGTAATTGAAACCATCTGAAAAAAAGAACTGTTTTTTTCTTTATTAAATATTTTTTATTGATATTTAGAGAGAGAGGAAGGGAGAGGGAAAGAGAGAAACGATGACGTGAGAGTGAAACATCAATCAGCTGCCTCCTGCCTGCAGGACTCCTACTGGGGATCAGGTCCACAACCCGGGCATGTGCCCTGACTAGGAATCGAACTGGTAACAGTTCAGTGCACAGGACAACATCCAGCCAACTGAGCCACACCAACCTGGGCAAACTGGTCAGGTTTTTACACATACACCATAACAAACATTTTTTTTAAAGAAATTAACATAAATCATAAAATATTCTCTGTAAAGAGAAGAGAACAGTTTCCAACTTCTTTTATGAAGCCAGCATCACCCTAATTCTAAAACTAGGCAAAGTCAGTATAAGAAAACTATAGACTAATATCCCTCGTGGACAAAGACACAAAATTCTTCAAAAAATATCAAATTAGTTCAAACAATATATACCAAGAATAATATACCATGATCAAGTGGTGATTTTCCTGGGAATGCAAGTATATTTTTCAATTAAACAATGTACTCCATAATATTAACAGATTAAACAATAAAAACCACATTACCATATTAATCAAAGCATAAAATGCATTTGACAAAATTCAGCACACTTCATAATAAAAACATTTAGCAAATTAGGAATCAAAGGCAGTTTCCTCAAAATGGTAAGCTCTCAACAAAAAACCCATACAAAACATCATACTCAGTGCTAAAGATGGCATTCTTTCCTCCTAAGATCAGGAACAAAGAAAAGAATGTCCGTTTTCACCACTATTATTCATTATCATACTGAAAGTCCTAACCAGTACAATAAAGCATGAATAAGAAATAAAAATCACACAGGCTGAAATGAAAGAAATAAAATTGTCATTATTTACAGAGGACATGATTATCTTTGTAGAAAACCCCCCAAAGCATCTACCAAAACAAACAATGTGAGCTTAGAAAGATCACAGAATACAAGGTCAATACACAAAACTCAATTATATTTCAATATGCTACAATTATCAATTTCAGAACAAAAATGTTTCAAGCAATACCATTAATAATAGTTACAAAAATTAAAATACTTAGCTATAAATATAAGAAAATATGTACTGAATATGTATGCTGAAAGCTACAAAATAGTGACAAAAGAAATCAAAGAAGATTGAAATAAATGGAGAATTATATCTTATTATAAGTTAGAAGACTCAACATAGTACAGATATATTCAAGGGCAAAGAAAGTGGAGTAGCTGGAAAAAATGGAAAATGTTGGAGGAATCACATTAGCCAACTTTAAAGTTATTGTAAAGTTATAGTAATCAAGACTGTAGTAGTGGATAGGGATAGACAAATTGATCAATGTAACAGCATAGAGTTCAAAAATAGACCCATACAAATATGGTCAATTAATTTTCGGCAAAGATGCAAAAGGATTTTAACACAGAAAAGATACTCTTTTCAACAAGTGGTATAGAGACCACTTGTTGTAAATCAGGACACCAAAAAGAAAAACAAACACACACAAAATCCTTGACCTAAACATCACGACTGATACAAAATTTTACCTTAAAATAAATTAAATTTGAAATATAAAACTATAAAATTCTTAGAATAAAACAACAAAAGTATTTGCTATTTGTTGTTCAGAAAAGGGCTCTTAAATATAATACCTACAGTAAAATCCATGAAGAAAAAAAGATAAATTGCCAACTTTATTAAACCTTTTTAAAATTGCTCTGAAAAAGACACTGTTACAGAGAATGAAAAGAAAAACTATAGAACTGGGAGAGAATATTTTCAAGGCACATGTTCAACAAAAGACTATTTGTCAAAATATTTTTTAAAACTCAACATATAGAAAAATATACAAATTATAAAAGCACAAAAGACTTAGATACTCTACCAGGGTGGATATGCAAAAGGCAAGTAAGTACATAAAAAGATGTTCATCATGATTAGCATTGAGAAAAATGCAAAGTTAAACCTTTGTGAGATACACATCTATTAGAAAGACTGAAATAACCAGTAAAAAATACTGAGAAGACCAAGACCTGGTAACAATGGAACTCTCATACATTGCTGGTACAAATGCAGAATGGTACAGCAACTTTGGAAAATAATTGACACTTTCTTATAAAGTGAAACATGTACTTACCATGTGACCCAACAATACCATGAATAGAGATTTACTCTAGAAAAATGTACATTAGCCCTGGTCAGTTTGGCTCAGCGGTTAGAGCGTGGACCCTTGGACCAAAGGGAGGAGGATTCATTTCTTGTCCAGGGCACATACCTCAGTTGTGGTTTGGTCCCCAGCCCTGGTCGGGGTGATACAGGAGGCAACCAATTGATGAGTCTCTCTCACATTGATGTTTCTCTCTCTCTCTTCCCCTACCCCCCACTCTATCTGACTCTATCTGAAGATAAATGGGAAAATATCCTCAGGTGAGGATTAAGAAAAAAAATGTGCATCAATGTTTATAGAGTTTTATTCATAATCAACAAAAAATTGGAAACAACTTAATGTTCTTTAATGAATCAATGGATAAACAAGTTGTGGCACATCTATCCAATATTACTCAACGATATAAAGAAAGAAATTATTGGTACATTTTTTTTCCCTTTATTGATTTTTTAGAGAGAGAGAAAGTGAGAGGGAGAGAGAGATAGAAACATCGATTGGCCACCTCCTGCATGCCCCCTACTGGGGATCAGGCCCACAACCTGGGCATGTGTTCTGACCAGGAATAGAACTGGCGACCTCTTGGTGCATGGGTCAACGCTCAACCACTGAGCCACAGCAGCTGGACTAATTATTGGTACATTTATATAGGATTAATCTCAAAGGCATTATAGTCAGTGAAAGAAGCCAATATCAAAAGGTTTATACTGTTTGATTTCATCTATTTGACATTCTGGAGGGATAAACAGATCAGACAGCAGTCACCAGGGGTTAGGGCTAGAGAAGAGAGTGTGGCTACAAATAGGCAGCACAAGGGATTTTTATTTTGTGTGGGAGGAGGTAATGAGACTTCTCTATATCCTTATAGTAAACATGGGTTAAAATTGTCACCCAGATTCTCAAACCAGAGACAAGTAAGCTATCTTGCTATTTCCCTGGGCTGGTGAGCTGAGCTAGAAGCCTTCCTGGGCCTGGTTTTATGCAGGATTGTTGGTTTCAGCCTCTACCTGACAGGGTCCCCGTATCCCAGATGGATATTGAAGCTCCAGCCCCCAGCCCCAGCCATGAGCACCTATATCTCTGGCCACAGCATCAACTTACACATTTCTTATATGGTTATGTGCTCCCATTAATTTCTGGAAATTATGGTTTCTTCTTTAGCCTTTTAAAAGTCTTTTTATAGTTGAAGCCTAATTATGAGTTTAAACATTTTCATTCTTATATTTTATAAACATTCATTGGTGTTTATGGTCATGTAAGGATCCACTGGACTCATTTCACTATGTCGATAGAACAATAACTCTTACATTCCTTTGTGCATAGTGAAACACCTTTTTATACATAGTAGCTACTCAATAAATTTGAGTTGAGTCATTTTTTGGATTTTATTGATTTTCAGTAGGATATTGGAGAATAAACCCTTCCTTGGAATGTGGTCATACTAAAGAGTGTCTACATATGTAGACTGGATGTGAGCTGGTATGCCATAGCAGGGCATGAGTCATCAGTGGAGAGATCACTGCTCTTAAACACAAATACACAAAGCATCATCTGTCAGCATATTATTGCATAGCGGGGTCATTTTCAGATCACTTGCTATTAATCCACAAGTCCACTCATTCAATTGACAAATGTATATTAAGGACCTACTATGGACAAGGCATGTGCTACTCTGAAGGAATTTCCTAATAGCAATATTTCACTTAATCTCAAACTCATGCTATCTAAATAATTTACTGAGAAAATGTGCTCTGGAAAGTATATGCAGTTAGACATCTAAGAACGGACTTTGTTGATTAGTTTTGAATGAATCCTCCCCCTGAAAAAGAGTGGATAGGATTACAAAACTGTTAAAATACCAGTCTGATTTTCAAGTTTCAAGAAGCCCTGAAAATGTGTTGTTTAGAATCACTGCATTGATAATTAGAACCGAAAGAGAACAGAGGTGATGAATATTATTTCAACTTGGTATGAGATTTCGCCATTTTACAAAGTGCGATTGCATCCATAGTTTTGTTTGATGCTCACAGCAACCCAAGAAAAGGCATAAAGCTAATATTTTCACAATTTTAAAAATGCAAATACTGATATTCATGAAGGTTAAATAATTTACTCTATGTCACCCTAGAACTAGGAAATTGGGAACAAAAAGAAGACATACATTTTAGGGAAGTTTATCTGATGCACTTTAGGCTATTTCATTGTATGTTTCAACTTGAATTTGAACCACTTTTAGGAAAACCTATCCTTTGTGACCATTACATTTTTATTAAATGTGAGAAAGAAGAGTCTCAAAATATCTGAGGTGACTTATATAATTGCAATGTTTACTTTCATAATTATCGTATGTTATCCTTATTGTTAATAGCAGTAATCTGCCTTTGCATAAAGTATAAAGAAATGTTGGCCATAAGAACAGAGCTAGTTGAATAATATTCCTCCTGCAAATCTGAATTAAATCATATTTACTACCTTCCAGTGACTATTTTCGAGCCATCAGAGTTTTATTTTAACTGTTGAAGAGACGGCATATTGCTGTTTTTATTTTTTAAATGCATAGTTTGGGAAAATGTCCATGTAAAGAAGCAGAAAATATGAAAATAAAATGGAACATATCTCACCTTCATTCAACATTTCCTATCCTGAAAGAATAGAAAAATACCTCACTATTAAGATTCTTCTATTTCACATGTCAAAAGTCCAAAAGGGTTACCTCCCAATATACTCTACATTCACATAGTTCACCTCAGTGCTGTTTGGAATCTAATTCATTTCTTATTTTCCATTTCTTCTTTTATTAAACACAGATTTTATGATTAATGTCCTGGAAAATGCCAGAAGAAAAATTTAAAAGATAGAGAAAAGTGCTATTATTTCTTCACTAAGATAACATTATAGGCTAACAACCCTGAAAGTGCCAGTATTTCAGCACCCAGGGCAAAATTACTGTAACCTAGCCTTAACGCTCTGGCTGAGGATGATTTATCTGTTTGTTATGGCATATTACACACACTGTGAATGGGACCTGGACCTGTACGAAGGATTATCTCAATGAAAATAAAACATCATTTTGAATGTGTCTGATATTCCAGATCAAGATGACCAATCCTAAAGAAAGTTATTTCACACATAGATTAATATAATGAATCTGCCCACACAGTGGACTCCATAGATCAAGTGACTGCTATCGCGCGCTTTGTGAGACAAGTGAGAAGACATCCAAGAGCAACCATAGTGATCAGCTCTTCTGGAAATCTCTCAAGAGCCTATGTGCTCTCCTTGTTCAGCTTTCCTATATATTCTTCATTCCAATCAGCAGCATTTATCTCAAAGAGAATAATTCCATATGGGGTAAAATAATGTAACGCCTTTTTTTTCCAACCCACAGACTGTGATGCTGAAGTCGGTTGTAAAGTCAAAATCAATTTGTACTTATATTTGCTGTAACTTAAGCTCAATGTCCCATATTGGTATCTCATCCCCAGAGCCCAGGATATTCCTTGCTTTTTAAATTTCCACATGCAACCCAACACATAATAAATACAATTAATTTAACTCAATCTCTGAGAAATTAGTGAGGACCAAAGACAGGTAGAATGCACCCAGGGTGAAGAAAGTGAAGGAGTGCAGTAACTGAATAATTATGTGTTGGGGGAGGAACGCTGTAGATATTCACCATTTCATACCTCTTTTTACTTATAGCCATGACATAATTCTAATAAGAGGAATGATCTCATATAATCCTCATAATTTCTGTGGATCTCATTCACTTCATATATGAAGTCTGGATGGTCATGCTTTCGCTTCCTGAAACATAGAGTTCCATGAAATATCCCTAATGATGAATTTGATCAATATAGGCATTGTAAACATTCTCTTTTGGGATGGTTTACACTAAGTTCTGTTCAAAGAGAGGATGATGATAACAACCATCTATAGTCTGAGAACATGATTTTACATTTTAAATCAGAGACATCATCTCCAAATGGGTAGGAAAAATGTGGCCCAGAAATTCTGCTTTCTTTAACTAAACAATACAAGGACAACAATTAGACAACCTGAGATGCAGTTGGCTATCTATGATTCCCGAGTTATCGTTAGCATGGATGCAGTGCCATTTTGGAAGAAGTTAAGAACTCAGTACTTTAAAGAGTAGAAAATATGATAACATTATATTTATCATATAATAATATAATAAAATCATATAATAATATGATACTATTTTTATGTTTCAGAAAGGAAACCTCTCACCTACCTGCTATCTCTTGTCCTTTTTAAAACAACAAAGTAACTTCCTTCCCACGAATAAACTCAAATCCTTGCCTTCCCTATAGAACTATTTGGAACCACCTTGAATGCCTCATCAAGGAGGATGGTGTTGAAATGAAGAATACATCCTCCAAATAACATCTTCAGTGGGATGGTTAAGTTAGGTATATCGATTGAAACAACTTTCCTTCTAAATTCAAATAAATGGAAATTAGCCTTCTCAATGTTTCTATCTTTATGGAAAAAACAAATGCTTTCCAACAAACCTTATTAAATTAAAACAATTATATGTAATAAGATGAAAGTAAAAGAGCAACCCCCCCCCAAAAAAAATAAAAGAGATAACATTTTCCCTTTGCTTCTTAAAAACTGGGGTGAATTGGAAAAAATCCCTCTTTTTGTTTTCCCAAATGCCATTATGAAGAAGGATAGTCAGTGGATTGGAATATTTTGGTTACATTGTGTTACTTTTCCAGTTCCAAAGAACATAATCTTGGTAAATCATAAGTGTTTTGGATTCACTACAAAAAAATAAAAGAATGGAAAGGAAAAGAAAATCCATATCAATAAAGCTTGCCAACCCAGTTTTTCTTCTGCATTCACTCATTTTGATTTGATTCCCCAGGGTTCTAAAAACTACATTCCAGTCAAATAAGAGCTGCTAAAATCTTAGATGGACATTAAAGAAGTCAAAAGGTGCTAAAACACCCTGACTCAATATAAATGTACTCAAGCTCCATTTAATTATCAATGTAGAATGCAGACTGGCTAGGGGTTTGCTTGCTTGTTTGTTTTCAAACCTCATTTCAAAGAGCCTCCAGTCAGAGTAATTTGGGACAAGGAAAAAGGGTATATTTCATTCAAGCATCTTTTATTCACAAGAGCCTAGAAAATAGGCCAAGCAAATTAATATATCTTAGATAAAAACGTCTAAGACTTAATTTAAATAAAGCCCAGATGATTAATTAATTAAATCATTAAATAAAATTCATTTGATGTATTTTGCATGATACCATGCTTTGAAAATAGTCATTATAAAATCATGTAAATGATGTCCAACCCAAGGGTGAGTTAGAATGGGGGTAATTAATTGGTAGAAATAATAAACTAACTCTTACTGAGTGCTTATTATAAGCCAAGTACTCTTCTATTACTTTCTCTGTAATATTTTACATGTATTGTTATGTTCATTCCAAATAACAATGTAAATATTATCATCTTCAGTGCTTTACATAAGGAAAATGGGGCAAAGAGAAGTTAAGAACTTGCCCAAGCCCCAGTTTGGTATCAGTGTGGTCTGGATTCACATCCAGGCCATCTGGTTCCCGAGCCCATGCTCTTCATCACCTCACTCACTGGAGGAAGGGAGCAAAACGGAATCAATGTACACTAGCAGGTGAGTACTTACAGATTTTAATATTTAATATTACTTATTCAAGAATTTCTTGAAGGTTTTTTCCAAGTGATAATCTGTAATTTTGCTGGGATGAAAATGTAAACCATGCCTACTATTGGACCAGGAGGCCCTAAGGAACTATGCAGCAATGAGGGAGCCTCACTAAGTACTCTCCTCTGGGACTTGAGTGGGTGTTCCACTCTCACCCACTGTCACTCATACGAAAGGCGAATAAACACACATGAAGTGATAACAAAAAAAATGGATGATTTCCTTTTGAAAAATGATCTGGAAAATAAAACACATGCTGATCTTGATAAAGTTAAAATATGGTTCTATGTTCAGGTCCAGGTCCAGATGCAGGCCTACAAAGTCTGCTTATTCTTTTTTTATCAAGAGAGATATTGAGATGGAAACTTTAGTTTAATGTGAGATGTCACTGAAAATTCTTGATCACATTGTACAAGTAGAACCTTCAACCATTAAGTCAGAATATGTATATAGTACACATCTTTGTGAAATAATGACAAAGGGAATCCGGTGCACCAGCCCTAGAATGAAACATAAAGGCTTGTTCAAGAATGATTCTCAAAAAACACAACAAAACAAGAAAAGCTGAGAAAATGAAAACAAAGTGTTGATGTTAAGAAGGCTCCTTCCAAGTTCAAATTAGACTTTGATTTTATTAATAATAAAGTTCAAGGACAGCTCTATTACTTTAACTGTATCTCTCCCTTCTCCTGTTTTGTGATTATTATTATTATTTAAAATGTAGAAAAATTTCTTTCTGTGTTTATTTGAGCTGGTGTTTTGTTCTTGAACTCCCCTGCTTATCTTGGGGTGAGGGAGGTAAAAACCTGATTATTTGAAAACTTACTGGTCACATTGTGCCAACCATGCAATTGTGTATTCTGTGTATTCTGCATGTAGGTGCTTGCAAAAAACTGGGGATAAAACCATGAAGACTGCAGATAACTAAGAATAACTTTCTCTCATGTAGATGGCCTGGAGATCATGAAACTTCACTGACTGGTCACAAGCTAGTAAGCTTGGGTGAAAATGCTGCCTGTCTAATCAATGAAAACGAGGGAAAGGCTCGGGGATAGCTGGCCAGAGGCGCATCCGCTAAGGGCATCCTAAGGCACCTGTCTCCTTTCTCTATCCTTACCTCTTCTTGGATCCTCCTTTAAACATTTTTTTCTTGAACATTCCCACACCTTCCTTGTATTTCTACTACAGGTTAAGAAAAAGGATTATTTCAGTGTGTGCAGGTGAATGGGAGGAGGGGCTAAATCCTGCATACTTTTGACAAGAAATTAAGTCAATGAAAGAAAAAGCAGAAGACATGTGATTGCAATGAGAAAAAGACAGCATCCAGGAAGGGTCACAAAATATCAAGACATAAAGATGTGAAAGTGCATATATATATTTATCTTTATTGTTAAAAATACTGTAGATGTCCCCCTTTTACTCCCCCATTGATCCCTCCTCCTTGCTCCCCCCACCCCAACCTTCACTGCACTGTTGTGTGTGTCCAGTGGTTATGCATATATGCATATAAGTTCTTTGGTTTATCTCTTCCTGCCACCCCTCCCAACTTGTCTCTGAGATTTGTCAGTCTGTTCCCTGCTTCCATGTCTCTGGACCTATTTGAAAAAAATAAGCAATATTTCCTCTTGCTGATTAGCATAGTGTGAATTTCAGGTAGTTGATAGTTATTTCTTAACCTTTATTCACAAATATAAATTCTATTCAATATAAAATACAAAAATTATATATATTATAAAATATAAATTATATGACCTTGGCCAGTTTGGTTCAGCAGTTAGAGCATCGGACTGAGAACCAGAGAGTCAAGGGTTTAATTCCCGGTCAAGGGCACATACCTGGGTTGCAGGTTTGATCCCAGGCCCCAGTCAGGGTTGTGCTGGAGGCAACCAATCGATGAGTCTCTCTCACATTGATATTTCTTTCTCCCTTTCTCTCTCTCTTGCTCTATCTAAAAAAAAAAAAAAATGAATGGAAAAAATCCTTGGGTGAGGATTAAGAAAAAAACATATACATATATATAAATTATATATCATATAAAATATAAATTGTATGTATAAAGTATTCAGGGGAGTAGAGGAAAAGTGAGAGGTATCCTCTATTTGAAGAGAAAATCTATGAAAACCTAGATATGAAATTTTGTTCCAGTGCCAGTCCTGGTCTGGGTTGCCCCCAACCTCTTGTTCACCCTTCCCTGACTCAGCTCCCATGGCAGTGGGACAGCGCCAAGTGCTGTGTTTCCCAGGCTCCTCCTGCAGCGGTTTCTCTGGTTCCAGCCGATAGGAAACTTAGTGAGAGATTAGAAGATGAGTAGGAGGGAAACAAGGGCCTTGCCTCTTATCTCTGGCTCCTGAGCTACATTCCTCAAGGCCACCCTCCCCCATCTGCCATCTAGGGGTGCTGCAGCCTCCTGAGTCCAGATGGGCCACCTTTTTCCTCATAGACCCTTCTGTTCTCCAGCACCAGTGCAACCAGTTTCCTGACCCTGAATAAAATATCTCAGTTCTGTTTCCCTGGCTGACTTTTGCCTGATCCAGATTTCACGAAGTTGGGGCCAATGTCAGACCATTTATAAAAAAAATAAAATAAAAAAGAGAGTCTTTTGCTGACCAATAAAATGAATATTAAACTATACATTTCTTTATTTATTTTAAACTATATTTTATATATTCAGCAGTGACTTTTTCTTTTTTCAAAATCCATTACAACATATATTTGATTGTTTATCTGAAATTATCTTATTAGTAACTCCATTTTCAGAGTGAGGTTGGATGCATGCAGAGAGCAGTTTGCTTATTCCTCAGGTATGTCATTTGCCATAGTTCATATTATAGTTTAATTTTTATTTTCTTCTTCCATGCTTGACTCTTAAGTGGATTATAAATACTTAGAGGGCAAGAGAAAATAGGCCTACACCTAATGTTTAATCTCAAGAAAGTAAAATATTATTGCTCATAATGTAAATTTTTACTCATTGTTTGTGGAATTAATCATGATAGAGAAGAAAATGATCAGATTCTAGATACCTGGTTCTAGTTTTATCAGGTCCTTAGGAATAAGAATGTATCCCCAGTTTCTTCAGTTGGATACACATAATCTTTCTTGGGTGATATAAATTTAACATGAAGTGCATTGCTTGATAAGGCCTTTGATGTGTTCTATAGGGGTGGAAATGTCTGCTTTTTATACAGAAACTAAGAACAAAATAAAAAGCTCCAAGCCAGATACCAAATCAGAAACTGGTTGCCTCCAGTTTCTTGTTGTTGTTGTTTTGTTTTTGATATGCTCTTTCTGCCTTAAATAGATTTCAACACCATAATTTGAGTTATTTCTGTTTATTTCACGATCTTAGTTTGGATTACCGAAAAGCAAACCCTGAAACAAGGACCTGAGTACAAACGGCAATTAGTTTATTGTGAAGCACACTGGCAGGGATCCAGGAAGAGCTAAGGAAGGGAAGGGAATCGGCCAGTAGAGAGTAAGTCAGTAAAGCAGGTACCACGGTGAGTGTCTAGGGCTCCATCTTGCTGGAAACTTCATTAACCACGTTGAGGGCAGCTCCCAGGGCTTTAGGTCCATGGCCCTTCTAGCTGATCCCATGCATGGGCTGCACAAGCACTTTGGGGCAGACAAAGCCCTTAGACAGAGGGTTGCAGGTTCTTGCAGTGAGAAGCCATCAGGAGGTGAGTGTCAAGGAGAAATGGATGTGCACTGACAGTATCTTCTACAGGGTGGGCAAAAGTAGGTTTACAACTGTGAGTACATGAAACACAGAGTTTATTCTTGTATTATTATTTATTAATTATTGGATTATTTTCTATATGGTAAACTTAGTTTTGTCCAACCCTGTATATAATCCCATTCTTTTTTCTTTATAGTATTTATTACATTCCAAATGTCTCTTGCTTGCTTATGTGTTTGTTTTTGTTGTTTATTGTCAGACTCCGCCACTAAAATGTAAGGTTTATTAAGAACAAGGTTCTGTCTCTTTTTCTCATCTATATGTCCCAGCATCTACAAAAGGTATCTGGTACATGATAGGAAGCCAACAGATAGCTGGTGATTTCAGGGGTGCAAGGGGATGGGTGGAGGTGGCAGGGAGCACAGCAGGGATAAAAGGTGATGAAAAAAGTTAAATTAAATTTAAAAAAATTCAATGTCCAATAGCTACCAATAATAGATAGTACATTTCATATTTTAGTTATTCTTGAGGCACTTTTGTTTACTTCTTGGTTTGAATTTCTACTCAATAAATTTAGTAGAAGCACCAGCCTTCATCATAAGGTGTTGCTGAATGTTTGGTTGAGTAGTTCAGGTTGCATTAGATTAAACTTTTTAATAGAGGGCCATTTCTTTCCTTTTCTTTCTTTCTTTCTTTCTTTCTTTCTTTCTTTCTTTCTTTCTTTCTTTCTTTCTTTCTTTCTTTCTTTCTTTCTTTCTTCCTTCCTTCCTTCCTTCCTTCCTTCCTTCCTTCCTTCCTTCCTTCCTTCCTTCCTTCCTTCCTTCCTTCCTTCCTTTCTTTCTTTCTTTCTTTCTTTCTTTCTTTCTTTCTTTCTTTCCTTAGAGTTTGGTGAAATGTGTGCAGGGGTTTCAGGTAGCTCTCTTTCATTCAAGTGGAACTACACCCAAAAGGGAGGGGAAATTACTCACAAGCATACTTAGCCTTTATTGAATTTCTCTGATCTTGTTATTTATATCCTCTGGCAGCTGGCTTCAAAACGAGCAAGGCAGCTACATTCCAAATTGCATTTTAAAAATGTGAATATTGTGCCTGTTACTTTATGTTTTATGCATTGTTTGCAAATAGGAATTACAGTCACCTTTATAGTTTATAGATTTGCTTTGGAAAATGACTTCAAAGAAAGTTCAATATTAGGAACATAAAACTTGGCTCTAACATTGTTGAATATCTGATTTTTTTTTTTTTACCACATCATCTATTTTCTTAATAAAGAGAAAAATTTTAAATTATACCTTGCCCTTTGGCCTCATTACTGTAAACTTGTGGGGACTAGCCTTGAATTGTATATACTTAATAAATATGTATTTACCCAATAAACTGTAAAAAAAAAAAAAAAAAAAAAAAAACACTGTATGTGCCCTGAATCCAAGAAGTAAAATATTTTTTTTCAAAATATATCAAGGCAAAATTTGCCTACCTAATAACATGTGAAAGGAATCTTGGGTAGAAATGACAAGTTTTTATGTAATTTCAGACTTAGGGTCAAGTTGACCAAAAATTCTACCAGCCGTATCACTAAGCTATAGAAAACTTTTCAGCTATTCATTTCACTTTATTTTGGGATTCAGTTTTCTGGTTTTTTTGCCTATGCTACTGAAATCTTGGTACATCTTTTCAGCAGTAGTTTTTCTTCTTATGAGAGGTTCTAGATCATTAATCACTAAGAAATGCAAATCAAAGCCATAATGTGATATCATTTCACAAATACTAGAATGGTTATAATCAAAAGAGCCAATAACAAGTTTTGAAAGGATGTGAGCCCTTGTATATTTCTGATAGAAATGTAAAGTGGTGCATCCATTTTGGAAAACAGTTTGTTAGTTCCTCAAATATTAAACATAGAATTAAGCATATAACCCAGTATTTTCACTCTTAGGCATATAGCCAAGAGAACTGAGAATATATATATTCACATAAAAACTTGTACATGAATGTTTATAGCAACATTATACGCAATAGCCAAAAAGGGAAGCAACCTAAGTGTCCATCAATTGATAAATTGATAAACAAATGTGATATACCAATAGAAGAGAATATTATTTGTTCATAGTATGAAATGATGTACTGACACAAGGTACACCATGGATGACATGTGAGAACACAGTGTTAAGTGAAAGAAGCCAGATACAAAAGGCCTAATATTGTATAATTCCATTTAAATGAAATGTCCCAGAATAAGCAAATTCATAAATACAGAAAGTAAATTAATGGTTTCCAGGGGCCAGGGGAATGGGAGAATAGGGATGACTGCTAAAGGGTATGAGGGTTCTTTTATAGATGATGAAAATGTTTTATAATTAAAGAGTGATGATTACTGGAAGACTTTGTGAATATACTAAAATTACTGAATTGTACATTGAAAAGTGATGATTTTTATGGTGTATGAATTAGATCTGAATAATACAAAAAGTGTGAAGTAAAGTCAATGATAACTACCATTAGGAGAATGCAAATATTCCAGATATTGTGCTGAGGACTTTGCATGCATCATGAATTTTTTCTTAATGAAACATATCTTTTAAAAAAGTTTCAAAGTTTTACATAAAAGTTTGTCATTCTAAAATGTTTTTACAACTTGGTTTGGACAGCCTCAGGTACCTAGCTTTGCCCCGGTCCCTGTTACAGCATAGTTTCGCCTGTGTATTTGTGCCTTCCCTCCTGCTCAACAGACCAGAATCTGGCATCCACTTGCACGCTCTAGCAAGCACCCTGTAGATTCCCCTCCACCTTTGATTCTGTGCATCTTTGCTGGTGCTGACATTCACATTGCAGAGCAGATGAATGAGGATGAGTTTGAGATGAGGTTTTCATCTAACTCACACTGCTCAGAAGGTCATTCAAGATGAGATCAGCTGCTTGGTACACACCTTTTTTTTTCTAGCTTTTTTGCAATAGGTACCTACACATTCAACTGAAAAATATTCTAATTGATTGCAGCAGATGATCACACCTCTCCTACGCCACAGCTTCTTTCCGCCGACTGCAGGCACACACTTACAGACTAGCAGGGTTGTGACAATGCTGAGACTCAGCATTGACTCTTACTTCCTGCTGCTGCTCTCCTTCCAAAAACTCCTCCCAATTCCCTGGACATTTACAGTTTCTATTACCCTTTAGTGGCTGTTGTTTATGAGGATCTTGAAGGTGAGGGTAGTGATATGCTTGCCGTTAGTGAGGCTCATATGGAAATAGAAAAATCACTGCAGATTGATCTCCAAAAAAGGTCTGCCTTTCTTCCCTTCATTTCCCTATCGCTTTTCTGCAGTGTTGATCCCACCTTTATCCCTTTCACAAAGCCTGGCAATAACCTGGGCTCCCTTCACTCCTGGCCCTGGCTTTGTGGTGAGATTTATTGTGAACTCTGGTGTAGAAACTTTAAACAGCCTATAATCTTAGCCAGGCTGGAGCCCAGCCAGTCCGAGAAGCCTGCTAAATGAAGCGTGACAAACGCACACTCATTTAGTGTTGACTGGTGACAGCTGGGACGATGATGTATCTATCCCAACAGCAGAAGCAGGACATTTATTTAGTAATACCCTTCATGTTCTCTCTTCTCTCAGCTTCACAATCCAACATCTACAAATCCCAGTTCTCTGAGATAATGATTAAAGCAGTGGACTTCAATCCCCACATTTCCAGAATCACCCATATAAAAGCATCTGCAGGTATGGATATGACAAATCCAGGGATGTGAGTTGGTGTTACTTGTTTCCCTGCCCGAGAAGCAGGACCCCAGGGAGCATGAAATGACACACAAAACTGCACCACCAAGTTCATTACGGAAAAGATGAAAAACAACATCTTTAGAATTATAATTTTTTTGTAATTGGCCTAATGAAATCATGTATGCCTGCTTTGGGGTTGGCTTGTTAATGATTCCTGGTTACATTTGCCCCTGAAAATAGAAAAGAACTGCTATTAAAATATAGAAAGAAACCCTCCAAAATTAAAATCAGGACACTCTAGTTCCCCTTCGCCCAGCAGTATGTATTGGTTTCTTTTTGTGGTTTTAGTTTGCATTTCCCTGATTGACTAATGATATTGAGTGTCTTCATGTGCTTATTAAACATTTGCATATCCTCTTTAGTGAGGTCTCTATTCATATTTTGCCCATATTTTATGACATCGTGTGCCTTCTTATTGAGTTGCAAAGTTGTTCATACATTCTGAATACAAGTCTTTTGTCTGATGTGTGTGTGTGTGTGTGCGCGAGCGCGCGTGTGTTGCAAATATTTTCCCATTCTGTGGCTTGCATTTTTTGTTTTCTTAATAATGCCTGTTAAAGGGCTTTTTAAATTTTAATTTGATGAATTGAAAATTACCTAGTTTTTCTCATAAGGTTCATGTTTCTTGTGTTAGAAGTAATCTTTGTCTACCCTAAATTCACAATATTTTCCAAATTTTATGGTTTTAAATTTACACTTATATTAATGATCTATATTGAGTTTCTTTTGTGTGTAGTGTCAGATAATAGCAAAGGATCTCTTTCTTTCTGTTTATGACTATTCAGTTGATCCAGAATCATTTATTGAAAGATTTTCCTTGCACATTAATTGCCTTGGTAATCTTGTCATGAACCAACTGACCATAGAGCTGTGATTTCCATTCTGTTCCATTTATCTATATGTCTATATTTTCACTAATACCGAAGTATCTTAATCATCTTAATGTTTGTGGTGTAGCCAGGCTACATTTTGAAATTTCCTTGACATTATGATCACTCCTCTTCAGCCATATATAGCTCTCCCAATATTCTCATCCTCTTCTCTAACTCTGTCAGACCCTATGCCAGCATACCATCCTGGGAAGGATCTATGATATCTCCACCTCAAATATCAAGATCAACCTCTTTAGTATTTCATTCCGAGAGCCCTGCTATATATGAAGGGCATGATTAATTTTGATAATGTCTGATGATTTCCCTTCTCTGTTGACACATTTTTTCAATCTAGTGAGGCAGGATAGGCAGAAATTCCTTGACAAGTGGAATAAGGGAAATGCAAATAAAGTAATTAAACAAGGCCAAAAGATTTGAGCAATTTACAGCCAGCTAATGAATCACAAGTTTTTATCTTCCCTAACCAAGGACACTTAGGAGCAAATGGTTTACAGATTCCAGAGTGACCTGGGACTGAAGGTACAGAATGACCTCGGTCCCGGTCTCACTTCAATGTCTTTCTTGATGACGTTCTTTGAAAATGGAACTAACCAGAAAATAACCCCCGACCCCTCTATACATACATCTTGACAAATCATTTTCACATATATAATGTGAATGTGATTTGCAAATTGCTAAAGTTTGAGTAATACTAACTTAAACATGAAGCCAGAAAGATACTTGGTCATTGGCCGTTGATAAGCAAGAAAGAGTGAGGTTCATTTAAGATTCCTCCTTCCACACTTCTGGAAGGTGAATGCTACTACCACCCTTCCCACTTCCATTTGCTGTGGCTAGTGCCCAGGTTCTCACATGCTGAGAGCAGAGGCTGCTACCAGCTCACTGCTGCACCCTCTCCCTCTGCCAGGCCTACAGGCTTAACTGACACAAGAGTGAAGAAAAGCACCCTTCTTCCTGTAGTTAGGGCACCTCTGAGGTTGATTCCCACTCCAGAGCTCCCTATGGCATTAGTTGAAGGCTAGTCCTGACACTGCTATGCCCATGTCTATGCCTGACTTCTTACCCTGCCATATCCTGCCTCTCACATTTTTTTACAAATTTCACTTGAGAGTATTTCATCAAGAAATTGCAAGCAAAGGAATCCCTATTTCAAGTTTTGCTTCTAGGGAGTTTCTTCTAAAACACAAGGCTTAAATAATTTCCACATGGAGCAGAGAGAAACTGGTCAGATATCTTCTTGGGTCTTTGTAAATAATCTGACCTGTTGTTTTTCTTTCTCTATCTGGTCATTTCTAAGAACCAGTGTATCCTTTAAAGGGCTACTGTCCACGACAAAGTACTAATGACAAAATACTGTTTTGTTTTTTTTCTTTTTACCATATCTAATGTGCATTTATTTTTCTCATTTTGTCTTTTTTCTGATAGAATGAAGTCTACTGGGTCTTTAATGGCATAAGCCAACACGCTTACCCTTTCTGCTTCCTTCCTAGCTACATCCAGCACACTAGTTTGCCATTCACAAAAACTCTTCCTGGATCATTAAATTATATGGTAACAGGGTGCTTTTAAAGTTAAACGAAAAGCTCCATTAAATGCCCTCTTATCTTTGTAAGCTTGAGGCAGAAAGAGTTCTTTTTCACTCATTATAGCAATTATTTTCTTCCTGCCCTTAAATATATCCAGAGATTTCAAATCATGAAAGCAATTTAGCTATCAAAACTGCCATAATATAAAAATAATTTACATTCAAACCAAATTGACTTAAAATGAGGGATAAAACAGCTTAAAAAGTCTATATCATGCACTAGTCCAAGCATTCTTTATTTCCTTGAAAAGACCTATATTCTACATCATTAAATTTTTATTCCTATCACTCCTGGGTTGTTTGACCTACGGGAATCTTTTATTGCCTCATATTATACTTTTAAAATTTTCAAACATTGTATTGAGGTGTAATGTGCATACAGTAAAATGCACAAATCATAGGTGCACCAACTGATGAAATTTTACATGTGCCTGCTTTTGAGCAATCATCGCACTGATCAAGATATAGAAAATTTCCCGCAGCCGGAAAGGCTCTCTTGTGTCCTTTCCCACTCAGTACCCTCCACAAAATACCCATTTTTCTGACACTTATTACCACGGATTCCTTTGTTCTCCTTCTGATTCATCTAAATGGGATAATACAGTAGGTACACTTTTACATCTGGCTTGCTTTCCTGAATATTGTGTCAGTGAGCACAGTATATACTTCTGCCTGTACAACTTATCTGTTCTTTCCCACTGCTGTTTACTATTCCATTGGTGACTATATCATTATA
Source organism: Tadarida brasiliensis (assembly GCA_030848825.1). NCBI lineage: Eukaryota > Metazoa > Chordata > Mammalia > Chiroptera > Molossidae > Tadarida > Tadarida brasiliensis. The sequence goes on along the minus strand of CM061261.1, from coordinate 34,060,695 downwards.
TGATTACTCATTGCATTGTTGATGAGTGTTGGGGTCTTTAAAATTTGGGGCAACTTTAAACTGCATTGAAATGAGCATTCTTTTACACTTATTTTGGTGGACATATGTACTTATTTCTGTTTGGTATATTCTTAAGAGTGGTACAGAGAAAAGAAATGTTTAGTGATGCCCGGCTGGGATGGCTCAGTGGTTGAGCATCGACCCATGCACCAAGAAGTCACCCGTTCAATTCTCAGTCAGGGCACATGCCCAGTTTGTGGGCCCTATCCCCAGTGGGGGGCATGCAGGAGGCAGCCAATCAATTTTCTCTCTCATAAATGTTTCTATCTCTCTCTCCTTCTCCCTTCCTCTCTCTCTAAAATCAATAAAGGAAAAAAAAAATAAATGTTTAGTGTTAATTAGTAGACACTGCCAAATACTTTTTGCAAAATGGTTGTGTAATTATACACCCCTCACAAGCAGTGTATGAGTTCCAGTTTTTCTATACTTAGTGTTGTCATTTTTTTTTCCATAATAAGAGTTGGATAATGGAATTTTCTTGTTTTAAATGAGCATTTCCATGATAAATAAATAATGTTAAACTTTCATATACTTTTGTGAAATCCTCGATTAAGACAGTTTTTTTCTCAGCCTGGCCTGTGTGGCTTAGTGGTTAAGTGTCGATCCATGCACCAAGAGGCCACCAGTTCGATTCTCGGTCAGGGCACATTCTCAGGTTGTGGGCCCAATCCCCAATGGAGGGGGCATGCAGGAGGCAGCCAATCGATGTTCTGTCTTATCGATGTTTTTATCTCTCTCTCTCTCTCTAACATCAATAAAGGGGGGGGGGGGAGCAGTGTCATCTCTTTTAAAAAAAAATACTTGGTTTTTTCAAAAAGTAATAGGGTTGATTGTCTTTTACTTATTGATTTAAAGGAATTGTTTATAGATTTTGGATATGAGTCCTTGGTTGAATACATGTACTGAAATTACTCTTCCAGTCTACAACATGCTTTAATAATCACTCAAGTAATAGTATTTTTTGATGAATAGACAAACTTTATTTTATTGGCCAAATTTATCATTTGTTTCACTTTTGGTAGTGCTTTTCAAATATTGTTTAAAAATCACTGCTTACCACAAGATTCTGAAAATGTTCATCTATGTTTTCTTCTAGAGAGGTGCTGTCCAGTATGGTAGCCATTAGGCACATGTGGCTATTGGTAACTATAAATGTGGCAGTATGAACTGTGCTATACATGTAGAACTTTGAATTTTGAAAGAATTAAAAAATAAAATATCTTATTAAGAATTTTAATATTGGCTATGTGTTAAAATGATAATATTTTAGATATATTGTGTTAAGTCCAATATATAGTTTAAATTAATTTAATTTTTTTTTCTCTTTTAATCCTCATCCGAGGATTTTTTTCCCCCATTTATCTTCAAATAGAGTGGGAGGGAGGGAGGGAGAGAGAGAGAGAAACATCAATGTGAGAGAGACATATCAATTGGTTGCCTTCCACACAACCCCAACCAGGGCCAGGGACTGAACCACAACCAAGGTACGTGCCCTTGACCAGAATCGAACCCGCGAATCTTTGGTCCATAGGCCAATGCTCTAACTGCTGAGCCAAACAGGCCAAGGTGAATTTTACTTATTTTGTTAATATTCAGAATGTGGCACACATAAAGCTACAGTAATCAAGAAGTGTGGTACTGCCCTGTCTGGTTTGGCTCAGCAGGTTCGATTCTGTTTGAGAGTAGGTATCTGGGTTGCAGGTTTGATCCCCGATCCTGGTCAGGGTCATATGAGAGGCAACCAATCAATCTGTCTCTCTTACATTGATCTCTCTCTCTCTCCCTCCCTCCCTTCCATTCTATCTAGAAAAAAAAGTGTGGTACTGTCATAGGGACAGACATATAGATCAATGGAATAAAACAGAGTCCAGAAACAAGATCTCATATTTATAGTCTGTTGATTTTCAATAGGGTGCTATGGCAATTCAAAGAGGAAAGAATAGTCTTTTCAACATATTGCTTGACAACTGTATACCTACATGCAAAGTAATGAAGTTGGACCCTTCACACCATGTGAGAAATTAACTCAAAATGGATTATAGACATAAATATAAGAGCTAAAACTATAAAACTTTTAGATGAAAACATAGGAGTAAATGTTTATTACTTTGGTTTAGGCAACACCTTCTTAGGATACTAGAAGCACAAGTGACACATACCAAAAAATAGAAAAGTTATAATTTAATATTTTTATCAGAGGGTAATATTTTTGTTTTGTTTTGTTTTGTTTTTATCCTCACCTGAGGACATTTTTCCATTTTTTTTTGTTCAGATAGAGTGGGAGGGAGAGAAAGGAAGAGAGAGAGAGAGAAACATCGACGTGAAAGGGACACATCGAGTGGCTGCCACCCGCACGACCAACCAGGGCCGGGGACAAATTGCAGCCGAGGTACATGCCCTTAGCGGGAACCGAACCTGGGTCTCTCTGGACCGCAGGCCGACGCTCTAACCGCTGAGCCAAACCGGCCAGGGCTCAGAGGGCAATATTAAGAAATAAAGATCAACACAGAGAAGGGGAGAAAATATTTGCAAGTCATAATTCTGATCATAGTATGGAGACTACATAAAGAATTCTTAAAACTGAACAATAAAAATAACAACCCAGCTTAAAAATTGGCAAAAAAAAACACCCCAAATCTGAGTAGACATTTCTTTAAAGAAGATATATATGCCCTATAAGCACATGAAAAATGCTAGACATCAGGGAAATGCAAATCAAAACCACATGCGATAACACTTCACACACATTAGGGGAGCTAGAATCAAAATGACAACTATAACAAGTGTGGCTAGAATGTTGAGAAATTAGAGCATTCATACATTTTCATAACCTTGTTCCTCAAAAGTTAAAACACAGAGTGAACATATGACCCAGAGTTTCCATTCCAAAGTATATCCCTAAGAGTTATGCAGACAAATATCCATACAAAAGGAGACAATCTAGATATCTGTGTACTTATCAATGAATAAACACAATGAGATATTTAAAATGGAATATTATATGGCCATAAAAAAGAACAAAGTATTTATGCATGCTGCAACATGTATGGATCTTGAAAACATGCAAAGTGAAAACAAAGTCACCAAAGACCATATTTTATTATTCTATTTCAATGAAATGTCCATAATATACAGATAAACACAGAAAGTAGATTAATGGTTTCATAGAGATAGAGAGGTTGGGGGTAACTAAGAATGAATGCTAGAGGTACAGGCTTTTTTGTGAGACACTGGTGATATTTTAAAGTTGATTGTGGTGATGACTGCACAACTGTGTGAATATAACTAAAAGTCATTGACTTGTGCCCTGGCCTGTTTTGCTCAGCAGTTAGAGCATTGGCCTACGACCAAAGAGTCTGGGTTCGATTCCGGTCAAGGGCATGTACCTCAATTGCAGTTTGGTCCCCAGTCCTTGTTGGGGTCATGCGGGAGGCAACCAATTGATATGTTTCTCTCACATCGATGTCTCTCTCACATCAATGTCTCTCTCTCTCTCCCCCCCACTTTATCTGAAGATTAATGGAAAAATATCCTCAGGTAAGGATTTAAAAAATAATAATAATAATTGACTTGTATAATTTAAATGGATGGATTATATAGCATGTGAATTATACCTCAATAAAAACTGCCTTGCATTATATTTCCACTAAACAAAATCGTGTTTTTTTTTTTTTTTAAATACTCACATGACGATATATTTTTAAGTTGATTTTAGAGGAAGAGGAGAGAGAGAGAAAGAGACATAGATCAGTTGCCTCCTGTAAGTGCCTTGATCAGGGATCCCCACAGCCTAGGTATGTGGCCTGACTGGGGATCAAACTGGCAACCTTTTGGTGCATAGAATGACACTCCAACCAACTGAGCCACCTGGCCAGGGAGGAACAAATTATTTTAAATAATCATTTTATCTTTTTCACCTAGGTCTTTGATCAACCTAGAATTGATATTTTTGTGTATCGTGTTGTGAGTTAAAAAGCAAATTGTTTTTTATGGTTACACCTAAAATATTAACACAGAACCATTTATTGAAAATCTAGTCAATGTCCCACCTCAGTGCAATGGTATTTTTTTTAAATTATATTTATTTTGTTGTGGGTGTGTTTCAGAATACTCTAAGACACTATCCATTTTTTCAAGTGTTATATTTTTTTCAAAGATATTAATAGTATGTGTATATATTACAGAATTTTAAGAGTGATCTGAAGAAGTAAACGTTACATACAAACCCACTAAGATATTTTATATCTTTCTTTCTACCTTTTAAAACATTTCTCTGTATATATATAAATAGAATTGAGATCTAACATAAATTTTTGTTTCTTCTCACTGAATTTCGTATTTTATGTATTTTTCTAAATAATTAAATAATCTTTGAAAAGTCTTCATGGCCCTGGCCAATTTGGCTCAGCGATTGGAGCGTCGGCCTGCGGACCAGAGAGTCCTGGGTTCGGTTCCTGCTAGGGGCATGTACAAAAAAAACAAAAAGAAAAGTCTTCATGGATGCATGTTCACATATTAATGTATGTTAACCTATTTTCTTATATGCAAATCTAGAGTCTAACAATATGTTTGAAAAATAAATAACGTTGTAATAAACATCTATATACCTAAATTTTTTTAAAATACTTTTTTTATTTATTGATTTGAGAGAGAGAGAAAGGGAGAGGGAGAGAGATAGAAACATTGATGAGAGAGAACATCCATTGTTCACCTCCTGCATGCCCCTCCACCGGGGATCGGGCCCACAACCTGGGCATGTGCCCTGACCGAGAATCAAACTGGCAACCTTTCGGTGCATGGGTCAACGCTGAACCAGCTGGGCTATATACCTAAATTTTTAATTTGGAAAAATTTTCAGTCATTATTGTTTTAAATATTTCTTCTGCTCCTTCCCCTCTTTCCTCTCTTTCTGGTATTTCCATTACGTGTATGTTACACCTTTTGTAATTGTCTCACATTTCTTAGATATTCTCTTCTGGTTTTTCGAGTCTTTGTTCTTCTTGTTTTTCAGTTTTGGCGGTTTCTATTGAGATATTCTCAAGCTCAGAGATGCTTTCCTCTGCCATGTCCAATCTACTAATGAGCCTATCAAAGACATGCTTCATTTCTGTTGCAGTGCTTTTGATCTCTAGGGTTATTTTCAGTTCTTTCATATAATTTCATCTCTCTGCTTACATTACTCATCAGATCTTTTAAAAAAAATTTATCTTTATTGTTGAGAATATTAAAGGTCACCCCCCCACACACACACATCTGTTCTTGTATGCTCTCTACATTATCCATTAGAAGCTTTAGTATATTAATCAGGTTTTCTTTAAATTCCTGGTGTGATATTACAATACCCCTGCCCTGTCTGGTTTTCATGCTTGCTCTCTCTCTTCAAATTTTTCTTCTTTGGATTTTGTTTGTTTAGTTTTTTGGTGTGTTTTGCAAATTTTTCTTGATAGCCAGACATGTTGAACCTGGTAAAAGGAACTGCTGCAAATAGACCCTTAGCGATGTGGTAGTGGGGTGTGGGTGGAGGTGAAATGCATACCTTGTTTTAGTGTGCTTCACTTTATTGAACTTCTCAGATATTGTAAGACTGTCCACCAGCAAGAAGATTACAACTCACTTAAGGCTCAGAAAATGGTTAGCATTTTTTAGCAATAAAATATTCTTAAAAAATTTTTTCTTTATTGATTTTTAGAGAAAGAAGAAGGGAGAGGGAGAGATAGAAACATCAATGAGAGAGAACATAGATTGGCCACCTCCTGCATGCCTCCCACTGGTGATCCAGGCCACATCCTGTGCATGTGCCCTGACTGGGAATCGAACCGACGACTTCTTGGTGCATGGGTCAATGCTCAACCACTGAGCCACACCGGCGGGGCAGCAATAAAATATTCTTAAACTACAGTATGTACAGTGCTTCTTAAACATAATGTTATTACATACTTAATAAATTAGAGTATAGTATAAATATAACTTCTATATGCAGTGGGAAACCAAAACATTTGCGTGACACTTTATTGCTATACTTGCTTTATTGCGGTGGTCTGAAACCAAATCTGTATTACCTCTGAGGTATGTCTATAGTCCTATATGTCTATAGCCCTATGATTAGGTCTGCCTTTTAACATCACGAGTGCATCTCAGTTTTTTCTCTCCTCTTAGGAAAGAGGAGATGGCTAGACTAGGCAGGAGCTGGGCGTTTCCTTTTCCACGTTCCGTTAGGCTCTGACAACACTCCAGCCGGTTAGGCGCTGTTTCCCTGATTTCTGGGCAGGCCTTGGAGGGAGATCAGCCTGCTCTGGTGTATTTCAAAATGACTCCTTTCGCTCTCTCTCGCTGCTGAAAGCACGAGGGGATTACATGATTGTCTAACCACTATCCTGTACATCTGAAACTGATACAGAATAATGTTGAATGTTAACTGTAACCGAAAAAAAAAAAAAAAAAAAAGAGTTGTGGTACATATATGCAATAAAAAAAGAATGAAATCTTACCATTTGCAACAGCATAGGTAAAGCTAAGTGCAATAAGTCAGTCAGAGAAAGACAAATAACATAGGATTTTACTTATATGTGGAATCTAAAGAACAAAATAAATGAACAAACAAAATTGAAACAGACTCATGGACACAGAGAGCCCACTGATGGTCTCTGGGACATGTGGTGGGAGGGCTCAAAAAGAGTTGTTGGTTATTCAGTTTGTCCTACTTTTTACCTTTGTTAGGAGAGAGTCGCGATGTCCAAGCTCCTACACGAGGAACCAGAAATTGGAAGTCAGTGTTGATCTTTTTCAAGTCTGTGAAGAACCAAGTTTAAATGAAGTAACATTTACTCTTGACTGGCATTGTTTACAGGCAAATTCAATCGTGACTCAACAAAAGAAACACCTCATTTGAAATGGATGCACTATATTACTGTAGAGGAAGTACATAACATTGAGGAACATTGATTTTTCTAATCACGCATATGTTTTGTAATCTCCACTATGTTTTCTAATCTCTCTGATGGTCAATCTCTCACGTGTAAAATGTTTATAGGTCCTGCTTCTCTGCATCATTATAAAGATAAAATAAGATCACATATACAAAGCCCTTGACGAAATCGGGCTCATTCTGAAAGCTCCATAAGTGAAAACTTTTATTTATTATAAACTCGAATATTTCTTTTATTGTTGGACTTTTAGGTTATTTCCTGTTTTTCTTTTCTGGAAATCACAGTGAAATATACAACTATTTTCAGAATTGTATGTTTACTTTTTTTTTTTTTGTATCTTTACAGGCTCAAATTCTTGAAGTTGCAAAAGATTTTTAATACCTTTAAAACCCAGCCAAATGTTGTCAAATTGCATTCTAGATAAATTATGTCAATTTATACTTCCACCACAAGAGTGTGAGAAGGCCTATCTCAGTAACCTTTTACAAACAGGCTTAAAAAAAAAAGAAAAGCTGATTTGAAATTGAATTTCTTTGATAGAGAATCTGCACTATTTATTCTTAATGTTTTTGTCAATAATATTTCACCTTTTGTTTTTGTCTTTTGTTCTTTTTCTATTACAGTACTATTTTATACATATGCATTTTAAAATGTCTTTGACCATTGTGATTTCTAGTTTGTTTTTATTAAGTAAAATATCGTTTATATTAATTTTCATAATTAATTTAGAAGAATTATTTTATATATAATAATGCAAGTATTATATAACAACATTTAGACAACTCAAAACCCCCAAAGAAAATACTTTCAAAATTATTTCATATTTTTCCACACAGAAATAAGCATTGTCGCCCTGGCCGGTTTGGCTCAGCGGTTAGAGCGTCGGCCTGCGGTCCAGAGAGACCCGGGTTCGGTTCCCGCTGAGGGCATGTACCTCGGTTGCAGTTTGTCCCCGGCCCTGGTTGGTTGTGCGGGTGGCAGCCACTCGATGTGTCCCTTTCACGTCGATGTTTCTCTCTCTCTCTTCCTCTCTCTCCCTCCCACTCTGTCTGAACAAAAAATGGAAAAATGTCCTCAGGTGAGGATAAAAAAAAAAAAAAAAAAAAGAAATAAGCATTGTCAACATTTAAGAACTATTATTTCAGGTGCATCTATATAAATATATTTCTATAAATGATAAATAATAAATAGATAAGTAAATATAAATTATTTTAGGAAGATTATTGTCATACTATACTGCTATACATATTTAGCTTTTTAATGAAAATTTAATTACATTTAACCAAAGATGGGAGAAAAAACTTCATTAAAATTAAGCAATATTGAGCTTCAGATAAATGTTTCTTTACTACCTGACATTCACTGCCAAAAGAGCTATCTGAAATCAATAAATTAGAGATGTTAAGATGTTAGAGTATTTTTTTAATCTTATGTTTCAAATTTAGACAAGCTCTATTGACTTTCTGCTCTGAAAAATGAGGAAACTAGTACATCCTCTTCAGCTTCCCCTTCCAATATTTAGTGTCTACATATTATGAATATATACTTGGCATTTATATATTATGTTTACTTTGCCAAAAGTTCTATGATCAATATATGCTTATTACTTAATCTTGGTTTTAAAGTTCAGTAAATTCAATGTCTATCACTATTCCTTTTTTTAAAATATTTTTTCTTTATTGATTTTCGAGAGAGAGGAAGGGAGAGGGAGAGAGAGATAGAAACAACAATGAGAGAGAACATCGATTGGCCTCCTCCTGCATGCCCCCCACTGGGGGTTGGGCCCACAACCTGGGCATGTGCTCTGACCAGGAATTGAAGAGGCAACCTCTTGGTGCATGGGTCAATGCTCAACCACGGAGCCACACTGGCCAGGCCTAACACTATTCCTTTTACCATGATTTCTTTTTCCCCCCATTCCTGATTTTATATTTGTATTTATTTCTAGATTGACTTGATATTTTTTATAAGTAGGGTTTGGGATTGTTCTGATCTCCAATATTGTAAGCTCAAACATGTCTGTGTGTTGCCATTACATTTGAACAAAATATATATGGGTACCAATTTTGAAGCTGTATTTTCTATCCCTTAGGACTTTGTCCCCCTGTATTCCAATATTGAGTGTTTGTGTGGAGAATCTGAGACTTAGTCTGCAATTTCCTTTTTAAGCTCATTTGTTTTTTGTTGTGTTTACTATTGTTGTAGATACCCATGTAATTTCTTTAAAAAGTTTTTTCAGTGCATTTTCATTGATTTTTTTAGAGAGAGAGGGAAACATAGATCGACTGCCTCCTGAACCCACAACCTGGGCTTGTGCCCTGACCAAAAATCGAACCAGTAACCTTTCAATGCATAGGACGATGCTCAACCAACTGAACCACACTGGCCAGGGCTGTAATTTCTTATCTACCCTTGAAATTTATGGTCAGACCTGAACTCCAAAGGAAATTCTTTGTCTCATTTTTAACTCTCTGTGGTCCTCAATCACATCATTCAAACCAATGGATATTTAGATGAGCCTTTTAGACAGATGATGCCTAGAATGCAGGGCATCTGTCTTTGTCACAGAACAGCACTCTGGTGGCAAGTGCCAGGGAGCATTTATATTGATTCCCATCTTATTCAAGACAATGGTATTTAGAAGGATTGTTTCTTATTATTTTTTCATGGTTTCCTTGAAGAAACAGAATTTACCCTGATTTTCAAGATATTTTTTTTCCTAATTGGGATTAAGGAACAAAAGGTGAAGAAAAGGCATTAGATTATAAGAATGTAAGAGATGAGAATAAATATATGTTCTCCTATATCCAATTATAATTTGTGTGAGAATTCAAAATGCAAAAATTAAATTGTTTATTATATAAGCTTCATGCTTTTATATATAACTTGTTATATCTTTAAATGCAAACATAAAGCCCTGGCCAGTTTGGCTCAGCAGTTAGAGCATTGACCTGCAGACCAGAGTCCCGGGTTTGGTTCCTGCTAAGGGCATGTACTTCGGTTGCAGTTTGTCCCCGGCCCCAGTTGGGGTCATGCAGGTGGCAACCAGTCGATGTGTCTCTCTCACATTGATGTTTCTCTCTCTCTCTTCCTCCCTCTCTCCCTCCTGCTCTATCTGAAGATAAATGTAAAAATGTCCTCAGGTGAGGATAAAAATAAATAAATATATAAATAAAAATAAATGCAAACATAAAAACTAACATAGACAAAGCATAGTTAAGTAATTAAATATAAATTGTTTTTTTTTAAAATTTTTTCCCTTTTATTAAAATTATTAGGATGACACTGGATAACAGTTATACAGGTTTCAGGTGCACAATTCTAAAACACATTATCTGTATACTCTATTATGTGTTCACCATCCCAAGTCAAGTATCCATCCATCATCATTTATCCCCATTATACCCTCCTCAAGCTACCCCACCACCCCTTCCTTCAGCAGTCACCACACTGCTGTCCATGTCCTTGAGTTATTTCTCTTATGTTTTTCTTTATTGATTTTTAGAGAGAGGAAAGGAGAGAGAGAGAGAAAAATAGATGAGAGAGAACATCGATTGGCCACCTCCTGCATGCCCCTCACTGGGAATTTGGACCACAACCTGGGCATGTGCCTTGACCGGGAATCAAACCAGTGACCTCTTGGTGCATGGGTCGATGCTCAACCACTGAGCCACACCGGCCGGGCTATTTCTCTTAATTTTTTTATTTTTGGCTCAATCCCCCTACTCTCCCCCCCCCCCCGACCTAGTGACCACCCCCTTACAGCTGTCAGGCTGCTCTCTATCTATGAGTCTGTCTGTATCATTTAACATGTAATTTTCTAGGACTGGATTTTTCTTGCTCCAATTTATCTCTTCAATATTCAAATATATATAGCTGCTGTAGCTAATAGGTGTAAGTTATTGTTAATATTCTCATTTTATGAGGTCAGTGTAATGCTGATATCAAAACATAGAAAAAATTTCCAACTGATATCCTTCATTAACCCAGACACAAATATTTGTTACAAAGTCTTAGCAAATTGAAATCAAAACATATAAACCATGATTAAGTAGGGACTATCTAAGGAATGCAAAGTTACTTTATCATTTAGAAAACAAAGAATATAATATGCTAAATTAACATAAAAATATACTTATCTAAGTAGATATAGAAAATTGTTTGATAAACTTGACACCCATGCATAATTAAATCTCTTAGAAAATTAGAAATAAAAGACAACTTCAACTTATAATTTAAAACAATGTCATTTACATAGCATGAAGCATCACATTATAGAATACATTTAATGAATGACATGCAAGATTTCTGTATTGAAAATGATGCAGTGTTGTTATGAGAAATTAAAGAAGACCTAAATAAATGGAGAGATATATTATGTTTATGGATTAAAAGACTCAAAATTTTTAAGATATCAAATACTCAAATTGATCTAAAATTCAACAAAATCCCAATTAAAATCTTAGGAGTATTTCTTGTAAAAATTAATAAATAGATTATTTTAAAATCCGTATATTAAATATAAAAATCTAGAATAGCAAAAACAGTTTTGAGGAAGGATGAATTCAGAGGAATTAGGCTGCATGATTTCAAGATTTACTAAAAAATGACAGTAATTTATGAAGTGTGACTTTTTTTGTAAGGATAGAACAGCATAGCATAGAATCAAATAGAATCAAGATATCTAGTTAATTTAACCAGAAAAGTTTTTTCAATAAGTGATACTGGAATAACTGAATTTCCATGTATAAAAAAAGTATCTTTGACTCCTGTCTCATACCATACACAAAAATCAATTTGACATAAATCATAGAAAAAGAAGAAGCAAAAGACATAAAGAACATAAAAATGGTAACTATAGGAAAAAACAAATTGACTGATATGATTTTATGTAAACTAAAATCTTCTGCTATTCAAAAAGATATCATTATGAAAATAAAAAGGCAAACTTTAGACTGAGAGAAAATATGTGCATGTCTACAAATACAAGGATTTATATCCTGGATAAATAATTTTTACAAATCAATGCAAAAATGAAGTGAACCCCTTTAAAATGGACAAAACAGTTGAATTTCACAAAACACTTCATGAAAGATAAATGATAGGCTAACAAACACGTGCGAATATGATCAACATCATTAATTAACAAGGAAATACAAAAACATCACAAGGAGATACATTACACACACATATAAAAACATGTAGCCCTGGCTGGTTTGGCTCAGCGGTTAGAGCTTCGGCCTGCGGTCCAGAGAGACCCGGGTTCGGTTCCCACTAGGGGCACATACCTCGGTTGCAATTTGTCCCTGGCCCTGGTTGGTCATGCGGGAGGCAGCCACTCGATGTGTCCCTTTCACGTCGATGTTTCTCTCTCTCTCTCTCTCTCTCTCTCTCTCTCTCTCTCTCTCTCTCTCTTCCTTTCTCTCCCTCCCACTCTATCTGAACAAAAAATGGAAAAATGTCCTCGGGTGAGGATAAACAAAAAATAAAAAAATAAATAAAGAAACTAAAACTTTAAAAAAAAAAAAAACATGTAAAGTTATGAAGACTGAAGGTATGAGTGTTGTCATGTGGAAGAAGTATAAAATGGTACATTACTTAAAAATTAGTTTGGCAACTCCTACTAAAGTTAAAAATATATACATTTTATGACTTAGACATTTCACTCCTAGGTAGACATTGAGGAGAAATAAATGTGTGCAAAAAATAGCTATACAAGAATGTTCATAGCAGCCTAATGCACAACAGCACAAAACACAGCATAGCTCATGTATCCATCCACTGGTGAAGAGATAAACAAATTGCAGTACGAATATACAATGAAATACTACTCCAAAACAAGAAACAACAAACTGCTGATAAATGAAATGCCATTGTTGAAAAAAAAACGTGTTGAACAACAACAACAAAAAAATCCACATCTTAAAAGTAAATATAATATAACTACATTTATAACAAAATCTAAAAGAGGCAAAACTAATTGATTATCTTAGAAGTTAAAATAGTGGTGGCCTCTGTGGGAATGTAAGGTGATTTCTTGGATGGGTGCATAAGGGAATATCTGGTCTGCCAGAAATGTTTTATATCTTGATTTGTGTAATAGTTACATGAGTGCATGCATTTTCCAAAATTGATTAAAATATATTCTTAAGATCAGGGTATTTGCCTATGTGAATATTATTCCTCTCAATAAAGTAGATTAAAAAAAACAGTGACAATATTTGTCATAGACAAAAAGGTTAATTTTCTTTACAAAATAAAAGACTTGTACTTCTGACTTTGACTTGGCATCTGTCAGCATGGCTATTGTAAAAAAAATAAATAAAATAAAAATAAAGAGACAATAAATATAGGCAAAGATGTGGAGAAATTATACATTATTCATGGGAATGTAAAAAGATACAGCTGCTATGAAAAACAGTATGGTGTTTCCTCAAAAAATTGAAAATAGAACTACCATATGATCTAACAATCCCACTTCTGGGTATTTGCCCAAAGATTTAAAATCAAAATTTCAAAGAGTATTAGCCCTCTTATGTTTACTGTAGCACTATCCATAATAGACAAATGTGGATAAATAGATAAAGAAAATGTGATGTATACATACAATGGAATACTCTTTAGCCTTAAAAAAATAAAAAGAAAATTCTGCAATATGCAACAGTATAGATGAACCTTGAGGAAGTATGCCACATGAAATAAGCCAGTCACAGAAAAATAAATACTGCATGATTCCAGTTATATCAGATATCTAATTTAGTCAAATTCATAGAATCAAAGAGTAGAATGGTGGTTGCCAGGGAGTGGGGGTGGAGGGAAATGGGGAATTACTAATTAATGGACATATGTTTCAGTAAAGAACATGAATAAGCTCTGGAGATCTGCTGTACCTATAGTCAACAATAATGACACTTAAAACTTTGATAAGAGGGTAGATCTCATGTAAGTGTGCTTACCACAATAAATAAAAGTTTTTAAAAACCTCATACAAACTTTGTCTTGAAAACAGCAACACAATATAAAAATGAGCTAAGGATATCCCTGGACTTTAGAGGGACTTCTTTTTTTAAAATGAGTTAAAACTATTTGTGCTAATAGGAAAATATCTTCAAAATATAGGGCTAAGAGAACAAGCAAAGTAGAGGACAACATGTACAGTACATTCCCATTTAGGGAGATAACATCTTCAAATACATACAGACATCTTTTGTTATTAGTAGGGTGATGGGTGGACAAGAGACTCAAATTTCATTGTATAACATTTTAATCTTTTTAAACCTTGTTTAAAATAGAGATTCATTATAAGACTGTAGAACTGCTGACATAATATTTTTACATTTTCAGAAAAGAAACAATAGCATCCAGAGGCATGTTTCTTATTTCAGATGTGTACATCATGTTTTTTAACCAATTGACAGTAGGGATTTGGTTTCTAAGTTTCCTAATCTAATATTATTAATATTTTATATGTGAAAGATAGCCATGAATATGAAAGAAGGGCTTATATTGCATATTTACATGTAACTATTACCAGAGAGCTGCCAGAGTCAGAGGAGGCTCTCTTATCCTCAGCTCTTGTCAAGCTTATGAGAAAGAATTCAGACAAGTGACAGAAAGCAGTTGAAGCAAAGCAAGTGCATTTATGAAGGAAACAAAGCAAGCAAATTTAAGAATACACTTGGCATGAAGCACAAGCGGGCAACTCAGCTAGTCTGAGCACACTGCTCTGTAGGTGTTCAAGAGTTTTATACATTTCCCCCCTATGGGTTTCAAGGTTCCCCTGTTGGAAGGATAGACTTGATTTCAAAGTTCACTTTTTATAATGTTGCACCTTTCCCCGGAATTATATGAGAACATCTGGCGATTTTATCTTGGCAAGTCCCAAGACAACTGAATTCTTTGTTCAGTGGGTGAGATAAACTCCTCTTTCTCTACCACCCCCTTTCCCCTCCTCCTACCCTAGCAGCTATCTATTCTGCCTAACATTTCTAACAGGTCTACAGTGAGATCTGTGATAAAAGCTAAAATGATTACAAATTCTTCCCCTCCCAATTTTCTTGCCTTTTTGCAATGTGAATTTGTAGCTCCTCCCATTCAAAATATGAAGTCAGTTCATTGTTTGCATCTGAGGTGACCTTTTGACTTATTTTGACAAAAGAATGCCAAAGAAGTGATGGTGTCACAATTCTTAGCCTAGGCTTCAAGATCCCTTACATGTTTTTATTTTCCTTGTTACAACAATCCCAATATGTAGGTGAATAAACTCAGCATAGCAGATCGATGATGAGAAACACATGCCTCCTTGCTCCCAACACTTCAGCTTTTAGAAAACCAATCCAAGAAGTAGATCTGCCTAGATAACCAACAGCTGACCACAGAAAGTAAGATTGAACCCGTAAGAACAGAACTGCAAGGCTGTCCACAGAATTGAGCATGTTGTTTGTTGTTTCAAGCCACTAACTTTTAAGATATTTTCTTGTGCTGAAAAAGCTGATGTATACAAAATCAAAGGGATCCAATTTTTTAATCCAGTATTGTTTCTCTTAAGTCATTTGGTTCATTTAGCCAACACAAATGGGCACATACAATGTGTCAAGCATTGAGTGAGGTTTTATGGTGCCATGCTTATGGTCAAAGTGACAGTCATCCAGTTAGTGTCTCAGCTTAGTGGCTAAGATAAGGAGCCTGGAGCCAGACTGCTCAGACTCAGATATACCTCTGCTGGGTACTTTGGCCAAATTTCCTAAGCTTTTAGTGCCTTAGTTTTTTCCATCAATAAAATGCAAATGACAATGCACTTACACTTCTGTATTGTCACAAGGATTAAATGAGTTAATATTTACAGTGCATTTAAAACAGCAAACGGTGCCCTGGCTAGTCTGGCTCAGCGGTTAGAGCATCGTCCCGCAGACCAGAGAGTCCTGGGTTTGGTTCCAGCTAAGGGCACGTACCTCTGTTGCAGTTTGTCCCCAGCCCCGGTTGGGGTTGTGTGGGTGGCAACCACTCAGGGTGTCTCTCTCACATCGATGTTTCTCTCTCTCTCTTCCTCCCCCCCTCCCTCCCGCTCTATCTCAAGATACATTCAAAAATGTCCTCGGGTGAGGATTAAAAAAAGTAAAACAGCAAATGGTAATTAAATAAAAAATGTTAACATCCATAATTGGAATAATTTCTTTCTTTGCCTGGAATAACCAGACATATTTCCAATCTAAATGACAGAACTACTCCTCAGAAAGGGTCTAAGAATGGATAATTATTAAGTATTGGGTGTCGCCTTTTACCTGTGATACAACCATCCCCCAGCTTCTGTGAGTGCTGATTGCTTGCATCTCACTGCTATCCTCCTTATCCTGAGAATTTCCCACAGTCAACAGGAGTTGCCTTACTGGAAAAAGGTTATACACAGTTTCTGGGGACAGCTTGCAGCTGGCTAGTTAGACGGTAAAAATGAGCAGCCTCTTTGCCTCAAGGTGGGATCTCGTGTCCGGTGTCCTGCATGCTATGCTCCAGAGCTCTCTGAGGAATCAGGCTGAGTCTGAGCTTCAGAAAAACCCACTTCTTCGCTTGGCTTTTCTCCTGTGCTATTCTGCTTTCCTCACTCCCTTTCTCCTGTGATCACTTCCTAATTAATTACAGGCATTCAAATCCTCATCTTATGTATGCTTCCAGGAAAGCTGGCAGATCATGAGTCTGAAATGTTATCTTCTGACCTTGCAGTGCCAGCCTGTCAAGGAAGTTCAGATGATTTAGCAAATCAAATTTGAACAATGAACAAATAATAATATACTAATTACAGCAGCTACCAGGAGAGGAGATGTTCTTTGCAGGACAACTTGAGAGGAACGAGACACATGTAAATGCAACTGTCTCCTTTCTGCCAATCAGAAGGTTAAGCTCTGTTGCACAAAGTACCTGTCTCCTCAGATCAGCCCAGTGGGAAGGCTGTACCTGTGGTGATTCTCAATGGACTCTTGTTTTGGCTCAGATTGGCAGCCTTCTCCTTGGCAGGAGACCATGATCTTGTGAGTGATAATTTTCCCCTGCAGACTCTCCTGGGCGGGTCTTTCCTATGTCAAAAATAGAATGACAGCAGGTGCCTGGTCTTACTAGTTTTTCTGATGCAAGTCACTTTTTTTATTTATCAACCATTTATAAGTCACAAGGTCTGGAAAGCAGACAATACAGAAAGACACTTGATGTCAGATATCAAGCAAGCTGACATTTTGCTCAAATAAGACGGGTGTCTCACTGAGGAAATAAGGAGCTGCATTTGGGGACTCTAAGGCAGTACTTCTCATGCCATCATGCATACAAGTTACTCAGGAGTCTTGTTAGAATTCAGATTTCTGGGCCCTATGCATTTCAACTTTAAAGTACAGACTTGGTCCAAGATATCGGAGGTGGAGATCCACACAGCTATAGCTCCGCTATCCGGATGCCCACAAAAAAGTGTGTCAAATAACATCCCTGGAGCCTAGAAAATTTAAAATGAACTTTTGCTTTGAATTAACTGATTTAGCTAGAGTGTGTTCTATTAGGTTTGAGATGAGCCCTCAAAATCTGCATTTCTAACGAGCTAAGTTCCCAGATGGTACCACAATTTGAGGAGCAAGTCTCCAAAAAAAAAAATAATAATCTTTTTCCAGGCTGTTTCTGATTTCCCTGTGGTTCCTTTTCCAATACACTTCTCTTTATTGCCAGTGAGAACACTGTGGCTGATACATACAAAAAGTAGGAATGGACCAACTTATTCATTCATTGATAACCACTATGAACCCAGCACTAACGGCACTAGAGATCTATCAGCAAATAAACATGCACAGTGCCTATTCTCAGATATCTGACTCCTTAGTGAGGGAGGTAGACAATAAACAGGTAAATAGGAGGTATATATCAGGTGGAAGTAAGGCCTATATGCTAAAATAAGACAGGGAAGCAGTGGAGTGGAAAGGGGCAGGGGTTATACTTTAGAAAGGTTGAGCAGGGAAGATGTCTCTGATAAGGTGACATTTGAGCAGAAGTTTAAGTGACCTAAAGGAACAAGGCACATTCCTGGATAAAGAATTTTTGGGGAGTGTGAACAGTATGTGCAAAGGCACTGAGGCATGAACATCTTAAAGAACAGCAGAGAGGTCAGCTGGGCTGCACTGGAATAAGTAATGAGGAATATGGTAGGAGTTGAACTCAGAAAGGTAACAAGTCTAGACTCATAGAACCATAAGATTTTATTTCAAGTAAGTTGAAAAGTCACTGGAGGATTTAAGATAGAGTACAGCATGACATGACATATTTTAAAAGAATCAATGGCTTTTGTGTACAGACTCTAAGGGTCTAGAGCTGAGGAAAACAGGGAGAGTTACAGATCTATTACTGTTGATGGAGCAAACTCAGTTCACGCAGTTAAGGGCACAAGTGTTGAAAGTCTAGATAAATCCTGTAACTAAGGCAACATGTTTTTCTGATGGATTAGATGTGAGGTGTCAGAGAAAGCCAGATAACTCTGAGAGTTTGACCTAAGCAACTGGAGGAATGGACTTGCCATTTACTGATATGGAAAAGACTATAAGAGAAATAGATTTGGGGAGGAAATCAATAATTTAATTTTGGTTATTTTGTTTGAAATGCCTTTTTAGCTCTAAAAGTGGATACACTGAACAGGCAGTTAGAAAAATTAGCCTAAGTTGGGGGTAGGAGAAGTTGGGATGTGGGATATAATTTTGAGAACCAGCAAAGAGCAAAGGGACTGGATGAGATTAAATAAGGAATATTAATATCAAAGCTGTTTTGGGCGTAAGCCTTGGGATACTCTTGCATTTAGAGATCAAGGAGACGAGGTCATAGAGCAAAGGGGATCAACTAGGAGCATGCTGGATAGGAGACCTAACCAAGTGAAGTGCTGATAAGGAGAAATTGCTGGAAAAGTGTACCAAAGTGACAAAACATAATAAAAATTTGTTTAGCTAAAAATACAGAGTTCTCCACCAAAATTTGTTGTCCTCTGTTTTGGAAAATGAATCCTAAATGTATCAGCAACAGAATGAAGCCATATAAAGAACTTTGTACAAAAACAAACAAAAAAAATCTCTGTTCCTGATCAAGCATGCACTTGGAGCCTAAACTCTGCATTTCATTCTTTCTTTTTTTTTTTCTGTTCATCCTCACCTGAGGATACCTTTTCATCGACTTTTAGAGAGAGTGGAAGAGAGCTAGGAAGAGAGAGAGAAACATCAATGTGAAAGAGACACATCGATTGGCTGCCTCCCGAAAGATCCCAGCTAGGGCTGGGGATCGAACATGCAACCCAGGTATGTGCCTTTGACCAGGAATTGAACCTGCAACTCTTTGGTCCATAGGCCAACACTCCAACTGCTGAGCCAAACCAGTTAAGGCAATCCTGTATTTTTTTTATTTATTATCACCATATTATACAATAATTGATGTTCATAAGAATTGATTCCAGAACTCCATGTGTAAATAAATTATTTACCCAATATAGAGTAATGCATTTTAGAAAAGATCTTAAATAATAAGTACTGACATTTTAAGAAGGGTTTCAAGGTATCCTAGTCATTGCAATGTGGCAAGAACACATGAGTGAATGAAGACTAGATGCTTCTGGAATTCTTGTCTCCCAATTTTCTGCATTCATTTTCTAAAGTCAACATTTTTTATTATTATTATTCAATAGTTAAACAAAGAAAGGAGGGTTTTGAGGTCAGTAACGCATATCACCACAAAGAGACAAAAATATTTATAATGTAGTATCTTTTCCTTGTCTAATGGTAGTGTAAGCTAGAAACTAGAGAACCACACTTCCGCAACTGTATGAGTTCTTAAAGGTAGTGTTTGCATTTGGAATGATACAAACGTTAATAAGAACAAACTGTACCAGCAGCCAATATTTGTAGTTACTTACAGGCACAGTGCTGCTCTTGATTGAGCCCATATATTTTCTCCTCCAAAGGGAATGTTTTTGCTCAACTCTCTTCTCCACCCTTTCACTCAAACAGTCTTGCTGTCCTATCTGATCAACTCCCAGTTAGATTTTGGCCTCCAGACCACAGACTAGGATGCAGTTCTCCTCACACCCTCACACCCTTCAATTACCATCTAGCACCTTCTACCCACTCCCTCCCCATGGTGTCTGGGTCCGTTTTCCACCAAGTCTCATTGCATATCCAATGACCCCATCTTTCCTTCAACTTTCTCTTCTTCTTTTTTTTTTTCATAATAAAAAGAGGATAAATAGCCAATCCCCCAAACAGAGAGCTTTGAAGATCTTCTGTTTTCTTCTAGGTGATCAAGTCTTTCTTACTTCATTCCAGGATGGCTGCCACAAGGTAACAGTGAGTGTGGTAAAAATGTCAGAAGAAGAAATGGAATTCAGCAAGAAGCTGAGGGTGCAAAGGGAAGAGTGGTAGGAAGGGGGAAAGGTGAGGATGCTTTGATATGAAATATTTAGGAAAGATTGGCTGTGGTCATATTTTTGTCTTCAGATATTGTTATGGACTGAACTGTGTCCCCCTCACCCCAAATTCATATATATTGAAACCCTAACCCCCAAAGTGATTATATTTGGAGATAGGGTCTTTAAAGTGGTAATTAAGGTTAAATAAGATATAAGGATGGGGCCCTGATCCTATAGAACTGGTATTTTTATAAGAAGAGGAAGATACACCAGAACTCTCTCTCTTTCCATGCATGGACAGAGAAAAAGCCATGTGAAGACACAGCAAGAAGGTAGCCATCTGCAAGCCAGGAAGAGAGGTCTCATCAGAAACCAACCTTGCTGGCAACTTAATCTTGGATTTAGAGCCTCCAGAACTGTGAAAAATAAATTTCTGTTATTTAGGCCAAAGCCATTCTGCCGCGACCTGCGTGGCTTGTCGAACCAGACGGGAGACTGAGAAAAACACAGGGACTAAGAGAGACACAGAGACATTCTAAAGAGAAAAGCTGGGGCCAGGTGGGACACTGCTCTCTGATGGAGAAACAGTGAGCCCGAGCTAGCTCAGCCAGTTTATTATATAGCCAATTGAAAGGGGGGCGGGGGGAGTTCAAAAACTTCATTGTTCTCAAACACCAAATGTTTCCTTTGGCCTCTGAGCTCAAGGTCCAGCTTGTCGGTACATTCTTGCCCGCGGCTCAGGAATGCTCCTGTGTGGGCCTTGCGGCACACAGGAACAACAAGAGATCTTGGGCAGAATGTTCCTGCGTAGGCCCTGCCAGCATGCAGGCTCAACAAATGGCTTTGGGACTAAAGGCTCCTGGGCGAGACCATGCAAACACCGCAGGAACAGGAGACCTTGGCTCAGCCGCCCTCCACACCATTCAGGCTCTGACATTTCGTTAGGGTAGCCTGAGCAGACAAAACAGATGTGAATACATAAACCAGTTCTGCCATAAAGATCTAGAGCAGGAGTCTTCCATTTATCCTAAGTTTTACCTTAGGACAAAAGTGAATTGAGGATTCAGAGGGAGAAGATACTCATCTTCATTAAACATTCTGAATGGAAAATGTGGACTCAAAAATAAATATATGCTTAGAAGACTAATACAAAGACAATGAGAGGGCAGTAGCATCAGGTTACAATTTACATACTTTATATCATGCTCAGTCAGCACTTTCCTGGAACCCATATGTCCTTGGTGTTCACAGAAGGATAATTAGTTTTTTAAACATTTTGAAGAAATTAGAAAACAGGAACTCAAGAAACAACTTCACGTGGATGGACACAGTGTTGTTAAAGACTCCAGTGTGTATCACAACACATTTGTTCCTGGGATGTGTATGTAAGCAGCAATAGATTATCATCTGACCAGAGCCTGGATTTTTTTCTCCTATCACTTCTCCCTGCCTTTGCTTTGTGTACAGATTTTTTTTACAGTCAAAATTTTCTCTGATGCACCACCAAACTCCCTTGCCCCTTTACACCCAAGGACAGGCTTTGGCGAAGATAGATAGGGTCCTGGGCCTGGTGGGTCAGGGACATGTTATGATGGAAGATCCATGACTCAGCCATTTTCTAACTGAGTCAAAATTGCATGAACATGCCTGCCTTGTGTGGCTCAGTGAATTGAGTGTCACCCCATAGACTGAGAGGTCCTGGTTTGATTCCCAGTCAGGGCACATGCCCAGGTTGCCTGGGTTGCAGGCTCGATCCCCAGTGGGGGGCATGCAGGAGGCAGCTGATCCATGTTTCTCTCTCACATTGATGTTTCTACCTCTCTGTCCCTTGCTCTCTCTCTAAAAAATCAATAAAAACATTTTTTTAATTGCATGAACATTTTGAGCTTTGATTGTGGTTGCCAATAAAGAAGGAACAAGCACTATGCACAGAACCTACCACATAATGCATGGTCCCAGAAACTTAGCCCTCCATTGGACTGTCTGACTTCCCACGCTCTCCTCGACTTATAGGAGGCTGCCCTCCTCTTTCCGGCCTTGATTTATATTTTTCCCTTTTTTATTTCCCCCATCCTTACTAAAACCCTTTCCTCATTTGTAAAGTGAAAACAATAATGTTAGGCTTTCATAGTCCTTAGGGGCCTCAAATGAATAATTAAGTAAACTGTAAAATAAAATGCCTTCATTGGTAAATGTGGTTATTATCATTAGATCGTTAAGAAAAGTGTAAGCCCAGTTCAGAAGTTATTTAAAAGGTACAAGTGGAACTGGATCCAGGGAGCTTGCAGATAATAGCACCGTGACTTAAATAGAACTCCTAGAAAGATGGACACATTTTCTGAATGTGCATGGTGGAAATCCTCCAAGAATAGACAACCCAAGAGAATCTCTGCCTCTTCTCCTAGAATGTTCTCACCATTTAACAGCACCCCTCCTCCCAGATTCACCCTTATTCACAGCTGGGATCTGCGTATACATTTCCACCAAGCTAAGTGGAAAGTTGGCAGTTACTTGCTTACTTTTTCAGTATCGTCAGCCAAAATGAAATGATCTAAAAGTAAAAAATAGCAAGGGCTGAATTATCTGATTTAGTTCTCTACACTGAGCAGGTTAACTATTCAAATGGAAACTAAACACATTGTGTTGAAACTGGGAAAGAATGGCTGTTAGGATTATTTGGCTTCTTGATTAACTGTCTTACAGAAACCTTAGAGATGGGTAACCTCATTGACTCAACATTTCAAAACTAGTTTGAACAAATGCCTCAGCCAAATCTGCAGACTGTGCCTTCAATTTAATTTCCGTTTGTAAGCTTCATTTATGCACTGGAGTGAGATAATATTTGTTCTATACCCTGTGTGCTGAGAATACTTTTTATTTTATATGTTACCACATTGGTTCTTCTGAAGATCCCTCTGAGATAGATACCTATAAACCTATTTCACAGATTGAAATATAGATTGGGCTTATAGACTAGGCTCAACGTTAGTTGTCTGGTGGTAAATTATAGAGCTAGATTTCCTATGTACATTTTTACTCCAAAACTAGTACTTATTTTACTGTACTTAGCAGCTACCTAAATGCTACAACTCTATGGATGGTCCTTTACCTTCTCCACATCATGTTTTTTGGACTGACTTGACCCCACAGACACTCATATATGTTCTACCTCAACTTTGATCTTTTCACTATAATATGCTTTTCCACTTCCCCAATCTTCTACTAGCCACCATCTTAGCTTGTTACTTTCACTTGCACATTCCAAGAATCTTAGTTATTAGACTTCTTTCTGCTTAGTGTGGGCACCATCAGACCCTCCCTGTGTAGATTTGTATACATTTGTCTATATCCCCAGTTGACTGCACAGTTCTTGTAGGAATAAAGTGCTTTGTATATTATCTATTACCATTCTCTTTATCGTAATATCATGTACATAATTTGCACTCAAAGTCTATGTTTCAAAGACAAAGTAGTGAAGTGTGGTGAGGGGTGGAGTGTGGTTCCATGTATGGCCTTCTACCATATATTTTTAATTGTTCATGATGGAAAAAAGTATTATTTTCCATTGATTCAAATGCTTTGCAAATATTTCTCATTAGTCTGTGGTGTAACTGCTAATTTTCCATATTATTCTTTCCAAAATGATGTGTGATAATGCACCTTGGGAAAGTATGAATGTTATACCTTTTTTTCCACATGGAGACAGGAATGATTATTGTATTATTAATTATTCTTCAGGCAGTAGCAGATATTGGGCCTATGTCTATATAGAATCAGGAAAAGAAGAAATTTTCACAATTTGATTTAGGCTCTCCGCGGCAAACTTCTTGAAGCTAGATTACCTGAATTGTTTGCCATTCATCCATTTTCTCTCTGGTCTACAAATTTTGATTGAGTTCCTACTACATGGCAGGCAGTATGCCAGCAGCAGGATCTATAACCCCAGTTTTATGGTACTAATAGAGTGGGAATCTGGCCTTCAGGGAGAACCTAGCGATTCAACTTCCTCTTAATGATCTGCTGTGATCAGTAAAGCCTAGGAATCAGGGAGTTTGTGGAGATTTTCAGCAAAATTTTATCTTCAGAGTTGCTGCCCACAGTCATAAAGATTAGCATCCTAATAACAAAGCTATATTTACCCAGATTTTTGTCTTTGAAATGCTTCTCTGCATGGGAATGCTTAGCATCCAAACTAAGCATAATCTTGATTATTATAAACAAAGCATGGTATTTCTGAGCTAAAAGTCACCGTAGCTGGTTTTGGAATGTGTGTGTGTGTGTGTGTGTGTGTGTGTGTGTGTGCACGTGCACACATGTTAGGAGGAAGTTAAATGAGTTTCCCAAGGTCACAAAGCCGTGTAAAGGCAGAGATGGAATTAAAACCAAGGCCCTAGTTCCATTCCCTTTCCATACACTGCACTATGTCCAACACACATTCACTCAGTTATCTATCATTTGCACCTTAGTATGGATTTTTAGGTGCTACTATGTTCCATTGTCAAACACTAAAGACTTTACATAGATTTTTGCCATCCATACCCCACCTGTTATCTTTAACACCCAAGATGTGTCTTCTACTTTAAAAGTGTGATGCCATTTTATAGACTTTCTGTCACAGTGGCTGTTAGGTGTCCAGGCCAGACCTTGGGGTTCTATTAATCTTTAAAAAAAATAGAAAACATCTAATTTAGTTATGTGACAGGACACCAATCATTTTACAGTTTCTAAGAACCTAATATTTATCTTCTTCTCTAGTCTCCATACTCTTCAGCATTGTAGTCAGGAGACATAAAGACAAATAAGGAAAAAATCTAATATTAATTGAACATTATTATGTTCTCAATGTCATACTGGCTGCTTTTCTACATGCTTATATGCAATCCTTTCAAGAACTCTTTGAGTGTGATATCATCGACATTGCTATATTGTAGATGAGGAAGCAGAGGTTAAGAGAACCTAAAGTATTTACCTACAGCTTATCTGGGTACCTCCATACCCTTTCTCCCTTACCTTACCTCACCCCAGTTCCATAAATGCTTCAATATGTTTAGTGACCAGCCAGAGACAGGCTCAAAATGGGGCTGAGTCAGTTAGAGTGTGATTGAATTTCAAGCCAGATCTGAAAGATTTCTGTATGATACACAGCTTTAATTTAGCCATGTGTCATCTCCCTTCCAACAGCATGCATGACTAACCTTGTAAACCAGAATGAAATTATAATGGGTGAGACCAAGTAGGCCTGTAATTTGATACCTCTGCGTCCATGCAAAACACTTTCCTGATTCAATATTCCAAATACACCTCTTTTCTCTCTTACCCCCAAGTTTGCAGAGTGAGTAGGCTCAGAGGTCTCAAGGGCGCTTGCATCTCAGGCCTCAATGGCTTAGAGCTCTGAGACTAGCAGACATCTAAGAACTGCCCAAGAGTCTTACTGAGACCTGGAGGGCATGAGTGGTGGGTGTGAAGTGCAATCTCATCTCTGCCCAAACAAAATCGTGTAGCCAAGACTGGGAATCTTCTAGAACAAAGTGAAGATGGAAATTTCAGATTGAGTGGTATTCTGTGACATTATTACTTGAAACATAATCCAAAGGCCAGCAACATCAGCATTCTGTGGGGGCTCATTAAAAATGCAGAATATTGGGCTTCATTCCAGACATATACATTGCCATCTCCAGGAGTAGGCTCTAGGAATCCATTTTCACACGTTTCTTGGGTGACTCTGATGCACACTAAAATGTGAAAATCCTGCTCTAAGGTATCAACAACCAGTGAAACCATAACACACAGTTGATACTGGAAAGTATGGTCCCTGCTTCCATATGGCCTCCAGACTAGCAGACTGATTTGTGATTTAACTGTCCACTTCTCCTTTTACAGCACCAAATTCTAGAAGTGAAAATAAAAACAGGTTTTGTATCTCCAAAAAATAAACAATAGAAAGGACACAAGCAGCTCTCAAACATTTTATTTTAAGTCTGTCTTTAAGTTTGCTGTTTGCATATGTTCAGGTTTTCTTTTTGTAGACATCATTCACTAGATGCCATAGGATCCATGAGGTACTGACCATGTCAAGGAACTGAACTATGCAGTCTTTCTCCCAACCTTTGTGACCACATCATTTAGGGTTCCAGCTTGACGTTCTCCTCAGCCACATGCTAGGCACAGGGATGTTCCAAGTTCTAGGCCAATGGTGGCGACTTAATGGCCTGGCATGATGTAGAGAGCAAGTGAGAAGCCTCAGGCTTGGAGCAGTGCTTGAAACTCTGCTCAAGCTAGTAGGCCTTTAGCTGCTGATTCTTTCATTCTGAGGGCCACAACTCACCTGCCTTTCCATCTATAGTCACCACTTATTGACCTGACCAGCATTATGCCTCCTTATGGGTCAATAAAAATACACACATTCTCTATACCCCTCTCTTCCTGAGCTTTGTTTTTGTTTTCTTATGTCAACAATAGTGAAGGAGAAATGAGATGCATAAGAAGGAAGGTTTTTAGCATGCTGCTTCATAGGGGGAGTTGGACCCACCATTCAGGTTTGCTTTTGTGTAAGTGCTGGTATAGCGTCTGGCACAAAGTAATTGCTCACAAAATTCTAAAAACAATGGTAGTGATATAGGCAATTGTAATAGTATCATTAATAGTAATTATTGTTTGTGTGGTATTTGAAACAAATGGCAGTTTCTAATATGCAAAACTATTAGCTTTTCACAGCTGAATAATAAACAGGGAATGATGAGTCCCTATTTCCTGACTTCTTTCTCTCATTTCTCCCCTGACACTGAGAAAACAGATTATCAGAGGGGTGTAAAGAGTAATGCCTTAAGTAATCAAAGGGTGGCAGATATTCTGATCAGAAGTAGGAAATTTGATGTTCTTTCTTAAATCCAGTCCTGAGGCTGCAGACAGGAGTGACACCATGGCAGGAGAAAAAAGAAAGGAAAAATGTGGAGATTAATTGTGTCCTCACTAAATTAAAGTGGCTTTGAATTTTCAGTCCTTACTTCCTTAGATATAGTGAAGTTTATCCTCCGATTCTTATGAAAGGCAATGGAGACACCTGTTGATCAAGCCAGTCACCCAAGTTTGCACAGGTAGTAAGCACTAGGGCTACAATATGACCCACATCTGTGTACCCCACATCTGTATGCTCATGGCTGTGTACCCTGCAGTTATGTGCCCCACTGTGTGCCTTACGTCTGTGCGCATGCTTTTCACTATAACCTCCTTTCCTCTACCTCTCCTCTGTTGCACTCACCAAGGCTGCTATCCTAGATTGGTAATGCGGCCACTGGAGAAACAAGAACTCAAATCAAGCTAAGGGAATGTCATAGATGAAAACTGGATTCATTGTAGTCAAAAGGAGGAGGAAAAGCAAAAAGAAAGAGAAAGGACATGATATAAACACAAGGGATGTCTACTGCAAGATCATGTGCAAAGCCGTGAATATTCTTCCAGGGGTTTGAAGCATTATGGCCATATGCGTGTGCTCGTATGTGGAACAGAGACCTACACCTATCATTGTGACTTAGTCTTTGCTGAGGGATTGTATCATGAATGTCAGGAATGTCTCACAATGGAAGAACCTTTGCCTATTGGGAACATCTATTGGACAAATTTATTGGACAAAGACAAAGTCTCCAAATGTGTCTGGTATTTCTTGTTTACTCATAGCCTTGAAGACCTTTCAAAAAGCTGAAACAATTAATTTTTGCAAGATTGACCTAGAAATGAAAGGCATTAAACTGGAGGATTGGAGTTATTGTGCCCACACATTCTGAACCAAGGACTCATATATTCAACTTTCTCCTTCAGTGGATATGAGAGTGGGTGTACATGTCACGGTTCTTTTGTAACACTCAGAAACAATATATTTCCAACTACCTTCAATTTACAGAGTTGCAATAGATATAGAGGATTACTTTGCCCTTTATTTTGACCTTGACTTACACAAGATGATGTTAAAAAAGGAGAAAATTGAGAGAAAAAAAATAGGTCAGATTACTGCATCTGAAACAAATGAACAAATGGCTTTCCCAATACTACTGAAAAATGTTATTTAACATCCTCATAGGATTTAAACTTCCACTTGAGTAGAAGTTGTGTGAGACATCTAAATCCAAAACCATCTACTTTCTTCCAGACATAGGCTGCAGAAACTCAGAATGCAATAAATGTAGAACAGTCATTTGTCTTCCAAAGTTTTCTTCATCCTCAAACATTCTAAGTTTGAATTCACTAAAGCTACACTTTCAGATTTAAACCATAATTGCAGTGTACTATAGAGAAGAAGGTAAAATGTAAATTGTCTCTTCACTCTGAAGGATTAAAAGTACAATACGTTGTCAACCCTCATGAGCTTATGTTCTAAATAATTGATATTGGAGTTCAGTGTTTCTAAACAATATCCTCATTAATTTATATTTATGTAAAATATCTATACAATACCATATTTTATTGAACCAGTTGAAATTCAATTTTCTAAGCATGATTTTCTCTTACATGATTTTAAATATCCATTTTCCTAATATTAAGTTAATATAATTTTTAATATGTTCAAGAGTGGCACACAATCTGAAACTATGTTATTTATAAAAAAATGATTCTCTGGTTGTCAAAAATGATTATGCAGATAATTATTCAGGATTCAATATGTTTTTTCATAAGAAATATTTAGTTAATCATAAATACTGTTTGGACAACACTATCACACCCCATTCTTAGGTTTGCTCCCTTTGTTCTTTCTTTTAACTACAGTTCATTACAAGCTATCTGAGATCTGATGGCTTTATTCCATGGAGGACAGACAGCATGCTGCTTTGGCAAATCATAAACACCGGCTCCTTTTCAATAACTTGGTAGCCTCAAATACTGGGCATTTACCATGGAAGGCTGCAGACGCTCATACCAAGGAGGTAGAAAAGCTGGCAGATGCCAATTTGTCCAACTAGGTTCATGCATCCTCCTGGGGTAGGAGGGCATAGAGGAGGCATCATGTAAGTAGCTAAAAATGTATTCTAGAATGTGTCATCTTCACTATACAAAACATTTATTACTAGATTGCTATCCTTCCAACAATTAAACATAATGATAAGACCTTGTAAATAAATCTCTCTGTTATATTGTTGCTCATAAATTGTGACTCCAAAATCTGGATGTCCATGCCACTGAGAGCATAAAGTCTCCAACAAACTCCCTGGCTCTGTGTGAACAACTAAGAAAGGATGAAAAGTAGTAAAGTCTGATTTTTATTTTCAGAAAAAAATAACCCAAACAATAACAATTTACAGCACTTCATTTTTTCTTGACAAGTGTTCATAGTTTTAAAAATGTACATATTTTCCCCTAAAAAAACTAGAGGATGCAGGGTTGGAATTTGTAAGCAAGTATGTTAATTCATTTTAAGGTTGATACAATCAATTAGCACATGCCACTCTAAGGACACCTGAGAAACAATTTAGCCCAGGTCAAATAAGAGATCCTCTTAGGTAAAGGTTGGACAGACCCTCTTTCCTATGCCATTCTTTACAATACTTCACCCTAATGAGCCATATTAGTTTTCACCTCTGTGCCCATGGTTTCATTCTAAAATGAAATATCTCACTGGCATTCATCTCAATTAAATTTATTTCTACCTGAATTATGTGTGGTTTTAATCAAAGCTAGCAGTATAAGAAGTAGTAGTATCATTTATTGAAGAGGCTTTCTTTTCTCCTTGTATGTTTTTGGCACCTTTGTCAAAAATTGTTTGCCCGTATATGTGTGGGTTTATTTCTGGGCTCTCAATCTGTTCCATTATTCTGTGTGTCTGCACTTCTGCTAATACCATGCTGTTTTGATTATTTTCCCTTTGTAGTATAGTTTGAAGTCAGGAAGTGTGGTAACTCCAGACTTGTTCTTTTTTTTCAGGATGGCTTTGGCTATTTGGGGGTTTATTGTGTGTACATACAAATCTGATGATTTTTGTTCTATTGCTTTTTAAAAATGCCATTGGGATGGGGATTGCATTAAATCTATATATTGAATTGAGTAATATGGCCATTTAAACTGTGTTAATTCTTCCAGTCCATGAACTTATATTATCTTTTCACTTCTTTGTGCCCTCTTCAATTTATTTTAACAATGTCTTGTAGTTTTCAGTGCATAGGTTAGGTTTCTCACATCCTTTGTTAAGTTTATTCCTAGGAGTTTTATTCTTTTTGTTGCAATTGCGAAATAAATTGACTTCTTTTTTATTTCTTTTTCTGAAATTTTATTGTTAGTATATAGGAATGCAATGAGTTTTTATACATTGATTTTTGTATTCTGTAACTTTACTGTTTTTGTTTATTGTTTCTAATAGCTTGTTGTTGTAGTCCTTAGGGTTTTCTGTATAAAGAATAATGTTGTCTGCAAACAGTGACAATTTTACTTCTTCATTCCCAATTTTGATACTTTTTATTTCTTTCTCTTGCCTGAATGCTATGGCTAGGACTTCAAGTACTATGTTTAATAACAGTGGTAAGAGTGTGCATACCTGCCTTTTTTCCTGTTCTTAGAAGAAAAACCTTCAGGTTTTTATCATTTAGTATAATATAGTCAAGAGTTTGCTATATATGGCCCTAATTAGGTGAAGTACTTGACTTCAACAGATAACTGGATAAAGTAGTGGTACATATGTACAATGGAATACTACTCAGCTATCAGAAAAGATAAAATACTGTCATTTGTGACAACATGGATGAATCTTGAGCATATCATGCTAAGCAAAATAAGTGAGATAGAAAAAGTCAAAAACCATATAATTTCATTCCTATGTGGGATATAAAACTGAAAGCAACACATGAACAAACAAACAAACATGAACGCATAGACACAGGCAACAGTGTGGTGGTTACCAGAGGGAATTGGGGGGGTATAGTGAGGTAGAACATGGTAAAGGGGGTCAAATATATGGTGATGGAAGGAGACTTGACTTTGGGTGGTGAACACACAATGCAATATGCCAATGATGTATTATAGAATTATGCACTTGAAACCTATATAATTTTAGTTACCAATGTCACCCCAATAAATTTAATAAATTTTAAAAACAACTAGTAGTAATATTAATGCTGATGGTAATAATAATGACCAAAATAAAAGCTACTGTTTAGTGAGTGTCTTGCTTTATGTGCTAGAAATCACAATAAGCAGCTTGTGATATGACTTAATGTCATATCAGTCAATCCTGAGGAAAAAAAAAAGGTTTCTTATTTATTATTCCCATTTTTCTCATTGCAGAAGTAAGGAAACTGAGGTTCAGTCACACAGCTACTAGAAAGGAGAAAGATTCCTTGTCCGTGTCTTTTAAGCCACAGATTCTCTAATAAGACTCAGAGGCCCATGTGTACTCCAGACTTCATTTCACAAAGAAAATTCGGGAACTCCTTAAGCAGGTAGTTGCTATTCATTCTTATGCATAATTAAGAAATTATATGCTGCTGAGAACGCTGCTAATGTAATGCCTAGCCTTGTACATTCTTCCTTGATTGTCATGCAAAGAATTTGAAAGAGATATTTTAGAATAATTACCTATCAGCAATCATCTCCACACAACACAATTCATATTTGATTTCCCATTAAGACAAAACAAGAGAATGAAAGGTCTCATTCTGGAATGCTTTCTGCTCTAATCAAGTTAATTTCATGTTTCTATTCCATTGACCTTCTGTATTTAAACATGGAACTTGGAACAAATTCTATATAGGAGATAATACTATCCCCAACCATGGGTCTTGCTCCAGGGGCGAAAAAGTGCTTAACTATTAGCTTTCAAGTGGAATACCATCCCATCAAGAAGTGTCATCTTCCAAGAAGGACTCATTCAGCAAATAGGGGTGGACAACTGTTTACCTTGGATCACTTCAAAGCTCAGACCTTCACAATCATAGCCTGTCACATAAAATAATTCATACAGAAGAACAAAGAGACAAATATCAAGCAACCATAGTAAATCGATGTCATTTTGTAATGCCGATCAGCAAGGCTCCAATCCATAGTGTATATCATGTTTGATTTATAAATGTAGTAACCTTTTAAGGTGATCAATATATCAATGATACTTATGTGACACCTGCCAAGATTTAGCTTCCTATCTTTTCCTTTATTTAAGTACTATAGTCTTACTCAGACCTCATAATCTTAATCTGGGAGATCTGTGGTTTTGCACTATATTCAGTAGATCTACCAACAACACTCACATCCAACATCACCTCTCCCTCCCCCAAATTTACTTTGATTTCTCTTTTTCCATTCTGAAGAGAGAGCATCTGTCCTGTTGAGCAGGGAACATGTGTCTTCTTGTCTCATATAAAAATATCTGCTCCCTAAACCTGTGTATCAAGACCATTTTGTCTCATCCTTCAATCTCCTGTTGATGCTCTTTCTCCATCTTTACTGTGCTCCCCCTTCCTTGTGCTCACAAGAAAGCATCCTGCCCATTGACATAGGAATTTAAGTCACATTGTTACTTTACCCAGGGGCATTTTAACTTGCCTTTTTTTTTTTTTTTCCTTTTTCTTTTTAGCTTGGTGATAACACAAATAATTTGGTGGTTACACAAATGTTTGGTTTGTAATTTGCCTTTAATTGTGCAAGCACTTTTCTGTTTGTTGCATGTCCTTTTATACATGTATGTTGTATTTCATACAGTACATAAAGCATACAGAAAAATGCTTGCAAAAATCTAAGGAATGATTAGCAATTGAGCAGTTATGTACCTACTATACAAACCAAGAAATAAAAGATTACCTCAACACCCTCCTGTGTGCCCCTTGCCAGTGAGAGTTCTGTCCCCTACCCTTAAAGGTAAAATATACTGTGACTTTTGTGATAATGATTTCCTTGAAGCCTTATATCTCACTATAAAATTAAAGTCCTTGCCCCATGTTAAGTAATTTTAAGAACTCAAATTAGATAGGGGATGTTTTATAGAATCAAGCTCACTTTACCAGCTATTTGTGATATATAGGGTATGTGCCATACATTAAGCTAGGAGACGGGGGATATAATTTAACAAGATGTTGTCTCTACTCCCAAGAAGATCATAGGATATTGGAAGCCTTTACTAGAGATCATGAAAGCATATGAGCCATACGTTTGGCTAACCATTACTATAATAACCCAAGGGGATTTGGAACTGGAGAGAAAACAAATATGGCAAGATTTCTCATTGCTTTGTTTCTCCAACACTACACATGGCCTGGCCACTATTTAGCTGGGAGAAGAATATGGTCAAGTCTTTCTCTAGAAAATGAAGTGTGTGGAGCAGAATGGGAACTGCCTCCTGTATGAACATGAAAAGGGCGCATGTTCTCTCGCTCTTTCTGGCACCATAATAAAGGTGCTTCCAGCTCGTTCCTGAGACAAGATTCATGATGTGTCAGGGAAGGAAATTTTGGAAGCAAACTCCTTTCTTAATCTTCTAAGGGCTTGATAGGTGTTCCATGCTTTACAGTCTTCATTTGGAAAATAAAGATAATAGACCACTGAGAAAATATACTGGGATGGTTTTTGTGGGAGATTTGGGAAAACACTTGGAACCTGAGAGAGTTTAACAAATGCTAGCTCAGCTTTTTATAGTTGTGGGTTCCATTATCTAGGCCATGTCTTTATTGAATAAAGAGAAAGAAGAATGAAATAAGACTAAAGAGGACAGTTGCTAGGTTGATGAAAGGACATTGCACTAAAAGGCCAGCACTCATGCTTTGATACATTGCTATTTGTTGAAAGAAAGAACAATTATAACAGCATCTAATGAATGATAAAAATGTTGCCTGCATATTTAAGAGTGAAAAGTGATGATTAGTAAATTATTATTTCAGTTAAACAGAAAAGTCTTCTCAAGACCCTGCTGCCTTTTTCTCTAGAGTCTGGCTATTGGTTGGCACACCATATACCGAAAGTAAAGAGAGGCTGAAGAAAGAGGCAGACTCCTTCAGACTGGTAGGTGACAGGTATAATAAGCAAGGGAACTTAGCTCTGAGGGTGTGTTAGGTGGCCACAAGAGGAATATATCTCTGTTCCTGTCCAGCAGAATTTTAAGATGTATGTAGAGTTCTTAATGGGGTCTGTCACATAAACCATCCAGATGGTCTCAATAACACATTATTCTCTCAAAGTTGCATCCATGGAAATGGCTTCAGTGGTGGGAACGGTGGCAGAGTGTACGTTCCAAGGATAGGGGCAGGTGAGGAGTCTCCGATTACCCAGGCCCACTGTGAGGGTCAGCTGGCGGTCATCTCTTCTCAATGATCTCCTCCAACACTGGCTCAAACATTCTCCCAAACTCTAGCAGACCCCATACTATATCATATATTTTCCACTGGGTAAGTCCATTTTAGAAACGATTTCTCTCCTTTACTGATGATATTTCCTTTTTTATATTTTTAAAATTTTACATTTTCTTGTATTGATATTAAAATAGTATAACGGATAAGATTTAAGATGTGTGGCTGGATAAAGCTGGATTCACATCCTGTATCTTTTACTGACTGTGTGTTGTGGGCACATTTCTTACCTTCTCTAAACCTCATCTATAAAAGGGACATAATAATACAGCTTTATAGCTTTATTGGGAGGATTAAATGAACAAATTTCAGTAGAGAACTTATAATAAACAGAGGCTATTGTTATTTTCTCCCCAATTTGATTCTAAGATTCCCTGTGTAGACATATGGCATTCTTTTTTTATATCACCCTCAGAAATGAGGGAAGGGTTTGGTGATAGAATCTGCTCAATGAATGTTTGCTGACTGATTGCTATGAACCCAATGTCAAAATGTGCACCAATCCTGTTCTCAGCCTCAACTGGCTGCAGCTTTCTAATCTGAAATTTCCTAATTCAGAGAGCCAGCTGTAAGCATGGCTTAATAATACACAGATGAGAGAGGTAGACAAGGGGACTCGGAGACAGTGCTCGTGTGTTCCAGTGATTAGGAAGCAATACCATGCTGCTTATTAAATAAACATGGCTGCTGGACAAAAATGCTGGCTTGTCCCTGACTTTGACAAAAATGATGGATGAAACTCATTTCCCATAGGAAAACGCTCCAACAAAAGGCAAAGCCTAATCTTAATATTGTTCATCTGACTGAGTTCTTTATGTCCTTAAGGGTTCTGCCAGTTAATAGTGTTTCAGCCAAATCATCTGCATAAGTCAACAATGTGATCTGTAAAGTCACACAGCATGACTCCTGAGCCTAAATTCTGTGGTCATAGAGGCCATGGCATGGGGGCTGGCTGACTGGATTTTAGTGATGACGATGCTATGAAGGAGCTAAGGAACACATTACCTATTTGGGAATTTTGTGGGTTTTTTTGTTAGGAAATTCTGAATTACAACAAAGAGGGTTTAAAGTAGTGTCACTATGGGGTAGGACTTTGGCAATTATGCAAGTCAAGTCACTACAGTGGCAACAGTCATGGGTTTGAGGTACTTTAGAGTTTGTGATCTCATCACCTTGGAGCTAATTCCTAGTAATGTCCATTGGGTAAGCCATTGTAAATTGCATCTCATCATCATTCCATTGGAGTTTGCTGCCTCTTGTTGAAATGGAAATTGGTCTCACTGCAGCATGGATATGCAAGGTACTCTTCTTAAGAAGACTGGGTTCTTTGATAAAATGATTCTAAACTCACTGGTTCCAAAAATGTCTTATTTCTAAGTCATTCCCTTGGGAAGTTATGTAAATATTCTAATTTTACTGTCATTGCCTATAGAATACTTGAAACTGCTAGTAATATGCAACTGTTATAACTGGAAAGACATGGTCTTCCACAGAGGGAATTGAGTTTGCTTCTGCCACATTTTAGTAATATGGTCTTACAAAAATCACTAAGTCTCATTGGCAAGTATAGATGATGGACTTTTGAACAAATTTCCCAAAACAGTATTTGGAAAATATAATGATTGGAACATACTAGGTATTTAATAAATGTTATTTTTCTCTTGGTCTGGAATTAAGTTTGGATTAAATTGGTAAAATCAGTTTCACTGTATTCTAATCACAAATGTGTTCTGATACAGCTCCAGGCACACAGTAGGCCCTCAATAAGTGTTTGTTGAAAGACCAGGCCACAGCTGAGCATTCTATTCTGAAAGTCAAAATTTTCCAAGATGCTAAAGGTTGGCAGCTCACTAAAATATGTGTATAGTTCTCCAAGAAAGAAATATGCATTTGTACGGTAACATTCTGGTGTAAATATTTTTAAGTTACTTTTGTTTTTAGTCATACTTTGTAATTCAAGACAGTCTTAATACCTCCACAACAGAAGGCAGAACAAAATGTAAGATTATAAAAAAGCCATCAAGAAAACTAGAGAGTCCTAATGGCAAAAGGCAATAGCTACTATTATCATTCAACTTTTGACGTAAAAATGAAAATATTTATACATACAACTCAAGTATGTTATTATTTATTTTGGCCTCCCTAATATA
The DNA here is from genome assembly GCA_030848825.1 of Tadarida brasiliensis. Classification (NCBI taxonomy): domain Eukaryota; kingdom Metazoa; phylum Chordata; class Mammalia; order Chiroptera; family Molossidae; genus Tadarida; species Tadarida brasiliensis. The sequence continues at coordinate 34,023,842 of CM061261.1, read as the reverse complement.
ATATAGGCAACAACATTTTTATCCCCATATTTACAGAAATGGAAACAGGCTCAAAATACCCCGGCTATGAAAAGAGAGTGGTGGACCTGGGCCTTCTTACTTTAAATTTCTTGTTATTTCCACTTGACAATCCTCATATTTTTATTTGGTCAAAGACCAGTCCCACCATTGAAGGAGGAGACACACAATGCTTTTGAGTAGCAATTTTTTATTGTGTTGATTTATTTTCCTTAAGGATAAATGGCATATCACCATATATATTTTCTAACATAATATTTGAATCTATACACCCAGGCATCAAGAGTTTTTATTTCATCAAACATGCTTATGTTGTAACCTTTCACTTCACTAGCAGTTAGCAGGCTATCACCATCTTCCGACTCCTGGAATGAAAGCAGAGGGCTTTGTCTATTTCCTGTATCAAAGGGTTTTAGTTTTTCAGGCTAAGGACATAAATGAAGTGTGGTCTCTTGGAAAAATATTAACATAATTTAAAATGAGAGATACCTCTTCTTGGGGAGGTTATCTTGATCTCAAATTTTCGAAACTGATTAAGAGCACAAACCTGCTTGAGTTTCCACTGGTTGTGTAATCCTTTGTTATTACTTTGTCTGGAAGATACATGAGGCAAGTTATGGACAAGTGACATTCCTGCAGTTTAACTCGTGGGGAGACTTAGACCAAAGTAGAAACTGCTGTTCCATTTGCATGGAATTAAGAACAAATACAGCCTGTTGTTAAGTAACATCAAAATATAAGGTAAAAGGAGAAAATGCATTAGCCTTGTTATTGAGCTCAACAGTCCAAGAATTTAGGTCTTTTGATTGAATTCATTTTTATTTTTCTATTTGAAAACCACGTTCAATTAAAATGAAATGTGCATTGATGCTACTTTCTACCAGGTTTTATAATTGGAAGCTCTGAATGTACTGTTCCTTCAAGTATCAAATCATAAATAGCAATCTTATCGTGAGATACAGCATTTGCCATTGTCAATTCACCAACAGCAGAATCTCTTCTCAACTCTGATTACTCTGGACATAATGAGTTCTCCTTCCAATTTTTACTGATTTCTTCCTTGCTCTATAGAAGACTATTGATTTCGTTTTCTTGTTCAGTTACTAGTTGATTTCGTCCTTCATTTGATTTTACACAAAGCAAAACTTTTTCTGATTATAACACAACAACATCTCAGGGAAAAAGAGAGTCAGTGCCACTTAAATATATAAATGTTTTGGTGAAATCTCAGTGATCTTCTCTTTGAATTATCAATAGTGAAATAGTTAACTTTTCACTCCGTGCCCCCTCCCCCAGTTCTTATTGTCACATACATACAGAAACTATGTGTGTTTGAATCAACCCACATTTTAGTTTTGGGTAATAGAATTTAACTAATTATGAGAAAACCAAAGTTTGCTACTACAAAACAAAACGAACCTGCAACCCCCCACATACTTGCTTACACCCGTGTACAATATATTCCAACACGATGTATAAGTGGTATTAGTTTTTATCCCATGGGAATTTTTGCATGTGAAATAATGATTCAAAGTGAGAGAAGGCCCACTGAGTAAGGAATAGAAATATTTTTGAATTACTTTTGGTAATTTGAGTACAATGTTATACCAATACCAAGACTGGGGCATGTAGAGTCTCAGATTTATTAAGGTTTCATTGTTGTTTGTTTGTTTCCTTAAAGGGTAGCTGTAGGGTACTGAGGCAGTGGGCAGAATCAGGCATTCTTTAAACAATGTAACAAAAGTTATTGTTCTATCACTCTATATGCAAGATGAATGGGAATCTACTTATTGGAAGGAGCTCTGCCATCCATGGATAAGAAACAAGGCAGGAGTATAAATCAGAGCATCCTTTCTCAGATTAAAGGAAGCTGATCTTCCTACTGTTTTGTCATGGGACCTATACAAAAAGGACCTGGCATGACATAAAACCTAAAAAGCCCTAACTGCATAAATACACACACACACACACACACACACACACACACACACACACACACACACACACCTGATAGTTATTGAGTTGCCTGGCACTGGTGATTTGGCAGGAAACAAGACAGGGTCAGGAAAGACTTGCTGAGGATGTGATATCTAACTCTACAGGTGACAGAGGTCTTCAAAGGAGGACCATGGGGGCCAGGCTGTGAGGGTGACCCAACAGGTAGATGAAGCCCTCGGAATCAGAGGCATGTAACATGGTGACACATAAAGTTACAAGGCAGGTAATATGCACTGAGGAAGATTCTTGGCATATAACTGTGCCAGTTGTGTTCTTAAGACTGTGCTCAGCCTAGAATCTGTGCACCACTTGGGTCTGTAGCAAGACTTGAGAAGGTCCATGAATTTGGATGGGAAAGGCTTAGATTGAATCAATTGTTAATTTACCATAGTATGGAAACAGATCAGTAGTTCCTAAAAATTTCATTAGAAGCAACTTTTCCTTTTTATTCTTTTCAAATAAAATCTTCTGCATGACTATAATGTTAAAAAACACAGAAACCTTTGGTTGAAGTAAGTCCTGGTCTTAGAGGGGCTCACTCTTGGCATCCCCTTGAAAGCTGAGTTCTTCTGAAAACCTCTGGATTGGCCCTTCTCCTATTCCTCACAAGCCTGTGAGTGGAAACAAGAGGCTTTGGCTATGGCAGATGGCGGGGGGTGGGGTACATTAAAGAGGTGGACAGGTCATGCAAACTGGTGTCCTCCCCGGTGTATGTGGAGAATTAAATAGAGATTCTGGCCCTGGCCAGTTTGGCTCAGCAGTTAGAGTGTCGGCCTGCGGTCCAGAGAGACCCGGGTTCGGTTCCCACTAGGGGCACGTACCTCGATTGCAGTTTGTCCCCGGCCCTGGTTCGTTGTGCGGGAGGCAGCCACTCAATGTGTCTGTTTCACGTCAATGTTTTTTTCTCTCTCTCTCTCTTCCTCTCTCTCCCTCCCACTCTTATCTGAACAAAAAATGGAAAAATGTCCTCGAGTGAGGATAAAAAAAAAAAGAGAGAAAAGAAAAATGAAGATTCTGCATGTCCCTCCCAGACTAATCATGCTCACTTTGGCTGTGGCCCAGAGCAGATAGATATTGGTCAAGTCCAGATTGCCCCAACATTTCTTGAGCTAAACCCTTGGTTAACAAGTGTATATGGCTTAGGAATGTAGACAAAATATTTATGTAATGTGCGTTGACACACACACACACACACACACACACACACACATAGAAAAAAAGAAATGCAAACACTATTGATAAAAAACATAGCACACTTTACCTAGCTTGAAAAAAATGATTTACTCACTATCCCATAGACTATACAATCATTGATTGACAGGAAAATCATTTCCCAAGCTCTCTACACTGTGTGTGTTTTAGAAGAGGTGACAGAGGAAAAGTAAGTAGAGATGCGGGGTGACCTTACCAGTCTCTGACTGTGATTTGCTTACTTAATTTACAATGGTCTCAAATAATTTTTTAGAATGGCTGTCACTAAAATTTAGATCTTTAGTAATAAACCCCATCACTAAATATTCCATTACATTTTGTTTAAAGTGTTTTGTTGTCAATTTGAGGTCTTTAGGGAGTCATCTGTATTTTTAAAATATGTTAGCATAGTCATAAGTTTTACTCCTTTTTAAGATTTTCAAATGAAAAATTATTGCACTGTGGTTCTGGAAAGTGCACACAAAAAGCAAACATCATTACAGATCATTCATGAGGTTGTCATGAGCTTTGCAGTGGTTAATGTAAAAACAACATGGAGTTTAGCCAAAATAAGGAAAAGACTTTTTGATGGGTTTGTCTAAGGAGAAAAAAATAATAATAACTTTAATAAATTTCTGTTACTAGTGAGACTTTTTGCATAAACATTTTTTAATGCAAGACTACAATTAAAACTATATTAGAGGCTCCCAAAATAGTGCATTCACTTTCCTTTTCAGCCAAAAGATGATTAGAAAAACCTATTGATCAAGCAAAGCTAAGATAATTAAACTTATTGCAAGAAAGTTTAATAGCACCTTCACAGGTCTTAGTAGTGTCTCTGTAGGGGTTAATAAAGGGAAGCTATAAGTGTTTCAGGGCTGGGCAGGTCAATTTCAAGATGAGTTTTGGAAGGTAGAGAACTGATTGGAACTGAGCAGAGGTTATGTCATAATAGCTTTGGACTGTTGAGCAAAGCTAGTGAGAATATTGGAGACAGACTTGATAAGCACACTATTAGTCATGAGTAACTTCAGTTGCTTACAGTCTTATTTTCCTGGAAAAAGTATTTCTGGAGCAAGTAGTTAAGTAATATTGCTTGTTTTTAGTACTGTTTCACAGAGAGAAAAATATTCCCACTCTCAATACTATTTAATACAGAGACAGGAAGTTATGGTGATTTTAGTTCTCATTTCCAACCCTGCAGTTCTATATTTCCTTTCCTTGATATGGTGACATTTTCAGGAAAGTAGTAATAATGATCAATCTCACTTTTGACTTCCAAAATCATCTGTTGGTTACTGATTATCAATTAATATACTAAACCAAATGTGTTCTTCCACACATTGTATTTGATTTTATGCATTGTACAATTAAGATATTTGTTTACTTAATAAACATTCTTTGAAAATACATTATATGTCAGTTTAACAATTTTTTAAAAAAATCAAAAGCAATTTTGTACCAAAGATACAAAAGGAAAATACATCTACCAAAAGATTCTAAAGTTTCTAATACTGTTACCAAATGCCTTTATAGAGTTGAGAGGTATTTTTTTTATTGTTGTGTGTTATATATGAGTGAGTGCGTTTGTGTGTGTGTGTGTGTGAGTGTGCACATGTGCATATGTGTGTTATTATTAGACTGATTGGATAATAATGAACCATAGAGGTGATATCTAGGTGTTTGGGGTTATCCTGACTTCTCTATGTTGTGCCTAAAATCCCAGTCTTGACTCCTAATTACAGCTCTGATATGTAAAGAGTTTAGACATCATCGGGCCTGTCCTTATAACAAGAAAAAGCTGAATAAACTATAATTAAAGACTTTTCTTGGAGCCATCAGAGAATTTAAGTTTCAGGGCAAGACAAACTGCCAAACCAAAATCTGGAGAGCCAGGCAAATCCAGAGAGCCATGGCCAAGATCTGCTTACATGGAGCAGAAGCTGCTGGAGTCATAGACTGGTAGGAACAATTTTTTTTAAAAAAATATCTTTTATTGATTTTTAGAGAGAGTGAAAGGTAGAAGGAGAGAGAGATAGAAACATAGATGAGAGAGAAATATTGATTGGCTGCCTCCTGCACCTCCCCTACTGGGGATTGAACCCACAATCCGCATGTGCCCTGGCTGAGAATCGAACCAGAAACCTCATGGTTTATGGGTCAATGCTCAACCACTAAGCCACAGTGGCCAGGTCTGGTAGGAATAATTAAATGGAAATTTTGAAGAACTGTTGGAAGCTGAGTGTGGACTAGTGTGGGAATAAAACATTCCTGGAGGCTGCAGTCTTAGGGTAGACTCCACGCTCTCATGGGCTTTGCCTCCAGGAACCCCACAAGGTTCTCATAGTAAAGATTCAGGAAAGGTTCCCCTAAATGATCAGGGGTAGGGGTAGAGGAAGTACTCCTTGTGCAATATACTCAGAGCATTCTCTATAAAAAGGCCCACTCTGAAGGAAAAGGTTTTCTCAGAGCTAATACCAGTTAGATGAGGAACATTCTTCCCACTCCAGTTCTGTCTCATCTAAAGGGGGAAAAAAAAGCTAAGAAACAGTTATGAAGGTCAAAGTCCAGGGACACAGACCTACTGAAAGATTGAGATTTAATCATAGATTATAAAATGCTTCCCCTCTGCACAGCTTACCACAACACCAACAGCATTCCAGTGTGACGCAGCACTGCAAGAGCAGACTCTCTCTGAGGAGAAGCCCTTAGGGAAACCAAAGTCAACAGGGAGACTAAAACACTAGAGCCACAACAGACTCTAAACCCAGTACAACTCCCAGCCCCACTAACATAACACCTTACACTGCAGGCCTATTTACTCTGTTCCCACCACCCACTACTTACAGTGTCACAAAGCAAGGAAGTGCTCCAACAAACAGATCCCACAATTATGGGGGTATATTAAGGAACTAAGGAGTCAACTGACAAAACTCTCAATGGCCAGGTTCAAAATAATTTGAGTAACAAAATAAGCAAAGTAGTATTGGATTATAAACCAAAGTATAAAATCTACTAATCTATATTGATATAAATAAATGAATAAATAAATAAGAGACCCAAAGGCAAATCTCTATGTGGAAGAATTCCAAATAATTTATGTAGTTACCTATCCCCTACAGAAGATAGAGATTAATGTCCCTGTCCTTTTGTGTGGGCTGCACATAGTGACTACCTTCCAAAGTATGCAGTGTAAAAGGAAAGAGAAAAGAGTAAATTTACCATGAAGAAACCTACTGGCACTGTCTTGGCCAGGTGATCAAGGTTACCATCAATAGTGATGTCATGTTAAATGCATGTACTTTGATATAATGTGATGAGAATGGCCCTACCCCTATGGTCTTCACCCCAAACATCCACAATCCCAGTCAAATCATGAGAAAAACATCAGACAAATCCCAATGGAGGAAATTCTACAAATACTTCACCAGTACTCCTCAAAAATGTTGAGGTCATCAAAATCAAGTAAAGTCTAAGAAATTGTCACCACCAAAAGGAGGCTATGGAGACATGACAAGTGAATATAAGATGGTATTCCTGATGGGATCCTGAAACACAAAAAGAACATTAAAGAAAAGAAAAACACTAAAAATGTGAATAAATTATGGACTTTACTTAATAATTATGCATCAATATTGCTTTATTACATGTAACAAATATACTAATGTAAGATATTATTAATGAAGAAAACTGGTATAAAGGACGTGGAAGCTCTTTATATTTTCCTCTCATTTTTTCTTTAAATCTATAACTGCTCTAAAATACAATGTTTATTTAAAAATAATATCCGTCCTGGCCAGTTTGGCTCAGCAGTTAGAGCGTCGGCCTGCGGACCAGAGAGGCCCAGGTTCGGTTCCTGCTAAGGGCACGTACCTTGGTTGCAGTTTGTCCCCGGCCCTGGTTGGGGTTGTGTGGGTGGCAACCACTCGATGTGTCTCTCTCACGTCGATGTTTCTCTCTCTCTCTCTTCTTCCCTCTCTCCTTCCTGCTCTATCTCAAGATGAATGCAAACATGTCCTCGGGTGAGGATTAAAAAACAATAATAATAATGAAATAATAATAATCCAAGTCTTTGAGATCAATTTTTTGGGTGATCATAGACTGCATCACTGGGACAGAATGACATAATACTGAAGTAAAACATGGCTACTACTTCCAGGAAGACTGAGCAAAGTTTTTTGATGTCAAACTACTTGTATGGTTCTTCTAAAGACTAGTGAGCATCTGGGTGAAATATAAGGAAATCACCAACATTTGGATACTCATATCTGTACACCTGTCTTTCAGCTCTGGCAAGATGTGGCCACTTGATTCCAGAGCATATCCTAGCAATTTTTCAATCTTGAGTCTTCAGTCAACAGATGGGGATAAACTTCCCATAACCTTGAAGCAGCACTGCCTGGCTCATTAAGAGTGTCTGTGTATTAATGCTGATATTTTCCTTTGAAGTCTATTGTCTTGCTTCAGGAATAGGCTACCCAAAAAGGACAGAAAAAAAGAAAAAGCAGCTTGAGATTTATGACCTTATTGTGACTATGAAATTACAGAGAGGAGCCAGCCTTGTCCATGCTGGCCACAGACAAGTGCAGCTATAACTAAAATTTACAGTATGCATAAAATGAATCACATTGGCAGACTGCTATAAATCCTGGCTGCCCAGTCACCCCAGGAAATTCCTAATGGATCATCATGCCCTCAAATTTAAATGGTTGTTCTTAAGAAGTAAAGGTAAGTGACAGGTTAGATACATAAGCAAACAGTGAAATCATTTCACTGCTTGAATTTAGAATGGATGGGATGGGAGGAATAACCCAAGAGGAGAATTGAATAAATATCTACAGGAAACTTTCATTCAATTCACTCAATGCTACATTTTGAACAAAGCTGTAGGATTGATGAGATACAAAAACACATCCTTGGCATGAAAGAGGCAACTTTTATGGAGACAATCTGATAACCTGTGGTAACACAATGAAGTGAATCCTCTGAGAGAGGTAAGCCTGATACTGGCTGAACCAAACTGGTGTTACATGGTATCTTAAAATGTTTAGATTGTGTGCCCAAAAACATGGGAAATATTGAAGAATCATAAACTTTAGAATTACTTTTTGTTGGTTCTGAAAATATCATTATGGCCCAACCAGTGTGGCTCAGTGGTTGAGCATTGACCCACGCACCAAGAGGTCACAGGTTCGATTCTCAGTCGGACACGTGCCCAGGTTGTGGGCCAAATCCCCAATGGGGGACATGCAGAAGGCAGCGAATCGATGTTCTCTCTCATCGATGTTTCTATCTCTCTCCCCTTTTCCCTTCCCGTCTCTTTCCTTCTAAAATCAATAAAGAAAATAAATAAATAAATAAATAAATAAATAAATAAATAAATAAATAAATACAAATATCATTATGGTGGCACTGAGGAAAAAAGTTATGAGGCTGTTGTAGTTATCCAATAACAGATGGAGAAAGGCTTCAATTAGGGTGATAGTCATAAAGGATGGCAAGGAGGGGTCAATGCAACACTGACACCCTAGTATGTAGCCTGAGACAGGGAGGGAAAAGTAAAAAATAATTCCCAGTTTTCTGGTTTTGCCTAAACCAGGATGAATATTGGTGCATTCGGTAAGATAGGGAGTAATGAAAGACCAGCAGTGTCTAAGGTTGGATTACCTAGAAATGGGCTCTGGGATGCGTATTTCATGCACCAATTGCATTGGAAAGTGCTCTCGGGAGATAGACCTGTGGAAAGTAAGGACTGCAGTACCAGGTAGAAGGAGAATCTGACCCACACGCGGCTGCAGCTGGGGCCCCAGCTGATCCTATGAGAGCTCTGAAGCTAGAATGAGCCCTTCAGAGTTGTTCCAAATTGAGACAAGGGGACTAGATCTCTATCTCCCCATATCAGCTGGTCATTGGCCTTAGGTCATCCCCCTTGAAAGGGGCATACCTTTAGAAAATGAGTTTTCTGCAGCCTAAGAAAATTTCCAGTAAGGGATTCAGCTGCAAAGGATAGCTGTACTGATCCTGAAGAGGGAATGTGGAGGAGTACCACCTTATCCATCACTAGGTCGGTTCTTCTTTGTTTTTATTTCTGTTTTGGTGGGATTAAGAGTTAAAAAATAGTCATTAGGTTTTTTTGTTTGTTTGTTTTTGTTTTTTTCAGAATAAGATATTCCTAGACTCAAAATTCAAGAAAGGACAATTTTATGTATTTATTTACTTATTTATTTTTTTATTTATTTTACCATAACAACAAGTAACCACCTGAACTAGTTTTGACTTGGTCCCAATTCATATCAATATCCAGGCCAGCCCAATAAACAGCCTCACCAGAGTCACCACACTCCCCTACCTTGAGATGGGCTCGCCTGTGAGACATCCAAATATAGATGTCCAGCAGACAGTTGAACAGTTTCACACATGAGCCTGATCTTGGAGTAGAGATCTGAGCTGGAAATAGGTAGTTGTGGTCATTCACATACAGTAGCTGGTGTTATGAGGCAGAGACATTTCCTGGGAGAGTTTGTGAAGTAAGGAGACAAATGGGTCTGGAAACCTAGGTAACTACCACCAGTTGCAATATTTATCAAACTTTAATGTGAATATGAATCTCCTGGGGGTCTTTTAGAAATACAGGTTCTGTGATTTAGTAGATGCGCTGCAGGGACCCGAGAGTCTATATTTACAGAAGACTTCCTGGTGTAACATGTTACTGGTCCACAGATCACACTGTGAATAATAAGGAATTCAGTGAGGGGAAGAAGATAAAAAAGATAAAGAAGCAAGACCACAGAGTTCAAAGGAGAATAAGGTAATGATGATATTCTAAAAGATGAGACAGCTATAGTTCAAGAAGGCAGGACCTTTTGGCATGGTTACGACTGCTCAGATCTAGGATGGTTTGAGTGCTAATGGAAAGGCCCCAGTTGCTTAGAAAGTCCTGGTTAAACCACCTACTTTTTACCTTCTCAGAGTAATATAAAAACACATGGGTTCTTTTGCTATGGATTCATCTATCATATTAGTGTAGGTTATGTTACTAAGAAAGAGATTACTGTGCAGAAGATGAAAATGGAAGGGGGGAATAATTTATGCTGATATTGAGGGAAAGGAGGAGACAGAGAAATGGCACCAGAAACAGATCAGAACCAGATAAAGGGTTGCAGAGGAGACTGTGAGAGCCCAAGAAAAGAACATCAGAGAGAAGCAGGTAAGTTCTATAAGTGAAGAAAAAGAAGATAGACATTGCCCATTCGACACTGATGCCAAAGGATAGCCTTAAACCCAGGAAGTACAAGGAATAAATACATTTACCAAAGCATGAATGGATTAAGGAATAAGCTAGCATCTCAAATACATACATACTTCTGAAGGAGTTGATGCTTTGGTTTGGGTTTCCCCTAAAGCAGAGTGGAAGCTGGTAATTTATTTAGGAAGAGATGCTGTGCAGCAGGGAGAGTAAGACAGGAAAGCAGGAAACGCCAATACAAATATACATGATCAAGGTCACAGTTGTTGGCCATGGAGGCTTGCTTCCACCAGGACTCCTGAGAAACTCACAGAATGCCTTCCAAAGTGTCCATCAATACATCTACCAACTCCCTTTGGTGGAGCATTATCCCATGCAGGCATTAACTCTCTACACTTCTGGCCTGCCCTTTCTGTGGGTTCAGAGGAGACACTGAGCTGAAGAGCAATGAAGCAAGCACATTCATGCTGGAGATCAGAGGTTGCCGGCAGAGATGAGTTTGACCCCACATAGAAATGTCCTCTGCAACTGCAGCTGAAATCAGAGGTGGGATGAGGGATGTGATTCAATGTACCACAGGCATCGACCACAAGGAGGGAAAACAAGTGGGTCTGTAGACATTTTTTTGAGGCATTGCATTTTGCAGTTTTCAAGCCCAGGGTGCTAATAGAACATATTGCTTAACTGGGGTTGCCTAGTAGGAACGAGAAGCTACAATCAGCCTTTTATCTCCATGCAAATAGATGCTTTGTAAATTCTTCCCTAGCAATTCTCTTTTTCCCAATTAATGGGCCAATCTAAACCTTTGTAAGCAGCAATACAAGAGGTAAACTTCATCTAGGTAGGTCCCTGCCAAAATCATCACAAATCTTGAATTAGTCGGATGTGAATTAATGAGCTTTTAGTGGAGCTTGGTTTTTGTCAGACATATTGATCCTGGAGTGAAACAGCCCATTAAAGGCTATAATTAAGATGCAGTTTCTGTGTGAAGATGAAGTTCCTGGGCAGGGACAAATTGCAAGATGCTTGCTCCTGTGGGGCTGACAGGTAATCAGGGATGAACGTGGAGTCAGAGTTTCTCGTTTTCCTCCTGATAGTAAATGACAGCCAAGTTGCAAATGAAACAAAGTTTACATACGTATTTAGACCCTAAAAGGAGAGGAGCTCCAGGTTACAAATTACTGATAGAAATGGAGTTTTACTACCAAGCAAAAGGAAGCTGTTTTGTATTAAATATATCCTTTCCTCCTCTTGCCTGCTTTCTTACTATAATAAGGGAGATTTTATTTTATTTTGTTATTATTAGACCTCCTCTGAGAATTGCATTTGTTGGAATGATTCACTTTAATAAATGTTTGGAGTGTTTGCAAAAACTTCACAAGAAGATGCATAACAAAGGCCAGGCTGAGACTCTGGGGGCTTTGAGTGGAGAGGTGCTGGTGTGGCTAGAGGGGACTTGGAAGAACAGCCATGGGGGGAAGGGTCCGCAGCGAATTGCTGGCGTGTGGGTAGAAAGAAAATGTGGACACCGCTACGTTTTCGTTTTGGAAGATTCAGGAAATATTCTGTTTCTCTCTAATATATTCCACATGGGTGGAGTAGGTTTTTTTGTTTTTTGTTTTGTTTTTTTTTTTTAAGGAAAGTGAGGCAGTGCTGAGGACTTGATGAGTTGGGTACGAATTGATGACAGACTGCAAACAGACCTTGTAGGACAATCTGGTGGCCTCAGAACTTATCAAGAATGAGGTCCTTAGAAGGATGAATGGAAAAAGTAAAACTCACAAACACCTTCTGCAGGGGAGGGAAGAAAGGAAGGAAGAAGAGCAGAGATTTAAGGAGCCAGGTGTCCTACAAGGTGCTTTGTCTTATCATGCTGAGGCCTCCTTGAAATTCTTGATGGTGAGGATGTGTATTGGTTTTGTTCCAATTTTAAAGATAAGAAAGCTGAATCTTAATAAAGTTAAACGACTTGGCTAAATTAAGCTACAAAGTAGCAGAACCAAAATCTGAACACAAGTTTGCTGTCTAAGTGGTCGCTGGCCCCAAACTCCTAGAATTGCTCTGCAACACCGTTTTCTCGTGTTTTCAAAAAGTATGTGGTTATGTTATGTACATCTGCCAAAAGTTTAAAGGCATAAATTCAAAACATCCATCTGCATGGATATGTCATGGATGCAGTTAGAGCAGCGGTTTTCAACGGATGTGCCATGGCAGGAACACTAGTGTGTCGCAATAAGTTTAGTAATTAGTTTATATGTGCCATTAGATGAAAAAGGTTGAACACTGCTGAGTTAGAGAGACTATTGTCAGCCACCAACAAATTTAAATACTTTATGGTATGAACAAGAAGCATCAAGTGCTGAGTCACCACCGTCATTTACTGTAAATATCACCTAACGACCATGATCAAGGACACACAATAGACGAACTCTACTTAGAGCAGGTAGCAGAGATTAGGTTTCTGAACCTTAGCTCCAGGGATTCCCTACGGGCAGCCCAGTCAGGACAGACAGAGGTGAACTTTGGTCCTGAACAGCTTGCCTGGACAATAATGATAAGATGATCATAGGAAAATTGACAAGTAGTCAATATACCAACTTCTCAGACAAATCAAGTTTTTAGAATGTTTTACTTCCATTTTTGGTGCTCTAGAAGCTATAAACAACATTCATGGTGACCTCGAATCTGTACCGTCCTTCCTAGGAGGAACGTGAAGATGACTGGATGGCAGGTTTCGATTCCACTGTAGTGGATGCTGCTTCTGCCCCACCCAGACCCCCTTGCCTGTGGTGACACATCCATCTCCAGCTGCTGCTAACAGCTCCCAGATGCCCCCTCTCCTGAGAACTAGCCTGGGCAGAATAAGAGCTGCCCTGCCTGGGAAGTGGCGTCTCTTCATAGCCAAGCCCCACCCTTGCCGCACTGAGGGCAGCAGCCTACAGGGGATGGATGACTGGCTAACACATGGCACAAAGAGCTTGTGGGAGCAAGCTGGAGTTGGTTACCAGCTACACCTCATCTTCGCCTGGCTTAGTCCCCTGTTCCATCCTGCTTCTCTCATTCCCCCCTTGCATGTTTCTCCCGAGAGCTCATCCTCCATAAATCACAAACACAGGAATCTGTCTCAGGTTCTTCCTCCTGGGAACCTGGCCTAAAATAACCATCCTTCTTCATCCAGGCTTATGCAACACTCCACCAGAACTATCCTTCTCAGCATCAGCTTACTCCCTGGTGTGGCTTCAGGATCAAGGCAATAAGAAGGGTCTCCTTAACTTCCAAAATATTTCTTCAACGTGGTTTGTTAGTAGTTGAAATTACTGAAAGAGAAATACGCTTTTTGTTCTAAACTTAGATTTAAGATTTAAAACAAAATCTTCAAGGAAAGAAAGCATGTCAAAAGGAATGCATTCCTATGAAAGTGCAAGTGTTTAAAAAAGATAAAGGGAAAAGGACATGAAGGAGCTGGGTTTACATGACATTCTGACTTGGCAATTTTGATGTAGCCACTTTGAAATGATGAATTCCATGGAGCTGTTTTGCAGTGTACATTATTTGAATTTGGGCTAAACAAAATCCTTACCTCATCACTGAATACCATTTTATTGTTAATATTTGTGTCTGGAATGGGGAACCTTGGTTAATTTTAACATAGATGTTCAATATGTAACTCTTTGTTGGATCATTCCCATTATATAAAAAATCCTGTTCTGTCTCCAATTTCTTAAAAAAAATCCACTCTTGATGCCCACTTCTCCCTCCAAATGTTCATCCATTTATTGCTCATCTGTACAGCAAAACTCTTTGTGATGGTGTCTATCCTTGTTAGTCTAAAGTATGTCTTCCCAAACCCTCTTGAACATACTCCAATCAGGTGTTTCCTTAACTCTTTTCTGGAAACTGTGCTTGTCAAGGCCACCATTGATCCCTGTGTCACTGAAGCAAAGCCCTGTGGTTAAATCTTACTTGATTTGCCAGATGATCACACGCTACTCCTTGACATATTTTCTCCATTTAGCTTCCAAAACACCTCTCTCCCTGGTTTTCTTTTTACCTTCCTGGATTCTTTTCTTAGTCTCCTTTTTTGGTTCCCCTTTTCTCCCCCTACCCCTAAATATGACAATGCCTCAGAATTTAGTTATTTGACCTGTTCCCCTTTCTATCCAGAGTCATTCCCTGAGTGATCCCATAAAGATTCAAGTTTCATACAGGATTAATTGCAGAAAATCCAGATTAAAATCAGCAGCCTGACCCCTTCCAGCACCTACCTTAGCTTTAGATGTGAATATTAAATATCTACTTAACATTTCCTCTCAGACATCAAACTTAGAATGCTTTAAAAGAGTTCTTGTTATTCCCCACCCTAAGCTTTACCTGAAATAACCCCCTTCTCAGATAATGACAACATTATCTTTCTAGTTATTCAGGCCAAAGCCTTTGATTTTTTTGTTTTTTAATTTTTTTTTCTTTATTGATTTTAGAGAGAGAGGAAGTGAGAGGGAGAGAGAGATAGAAACATTGATGAGAGAGAACATCAATTGGCTGCCTCTTGCATGCCCCCCACAGGGGATCAGGCCTACAACCTGGGCATGTGTCCCGGCCAGAAATTGAACTGGTGACCTCTTGGTGCATGGGTCGATGCTCAACCACTGAGCCACACTGGCCAGACCAGGTCAAAGCCTTTGTATCAATGTGCCTCCTCTCTTTGTCTGGCAGCTCATATCCAATCCATCACCAAATCCGGAAGAATGTACTATTGAAATAGATATTCAGATTTTGACCCCTTTGTACTTTTCTCGCTGCCATCACCTGGTTTAAACCATCGCCATTTCTCATCTGGACTATCTAGTAATAGGTCTTCCCAATCACAGCTGTCATACTGGTTTGGCTAAAATTTAAGTGATATTATGTCACAACTCTGCTCAAAATTACCCAGTTTTCCCATCTCAGTCTGAATAAAGCAAAAGTCTTTGCTAAACCTCCAAGACTTTATATGAAACTTCTTATCCCATTATTTGTCCAACATCATTCCCCCTCTTTCTTTTATGCTCATGACATGTTGACCAACTCACTGTTCCTTGAACACTACAAATGCTCCTATCTCATGGGCTTTGCACCTGCTCTTTCTTCTGTCTGACAAGCTTCTTCTGTAGATATCACGATAGCTTGCTGCCTTCATTCTTTATATTTTCTTGAAAAGTTACTCTCTTGATAAGGGTTTTCCTGGGTATTCTTGGCATCTGGCAATCATGTATTGATCACACTAACTTATCTCAGTAAGGTCATTCATTTAAAATACAACATCTTCGCATTCTCTAAAAAAATGTACCTGTGTGATTCTAATCCCCTGATTTTTCTTTTAAAATCATAAAGGTTATGTTACTTTAATTAATAGATTTGAATACCTAAAATAAAATATACTTTATTTTTCATTTTTAAATGGTGACAATTAGTGCAATTAGTGATTCTGATTGCTTATTAAATTTTCTCATTGTGCTTAACCTGAATGATTGAGTATTTTTTACAATGGTGTCAAAGTTTTTCACATCAGTAGACCATTTAATGATTATTCAGAATTTCTATGGGCCATCAATTTTTAGCAAGAAAAAAAGTCTCCATAATTTTAAATACAAATGAAACTCATTTTAGGTAAATAATATTAAAATTAACAATAATTGTTTCATATTTTTCGGAGCAACACAATCATTTGCAAACTTTTACCAAAGTTTTTATGTCCAGCCTAATGACAGATAAACTGGGAAGTGGGTTGTTATTCATCCACATGTTTCTCTTTTTTCACTATTATATTTACTTTAAACAAAATTAGAAAACCGTAATTCACAATTACATGTCATGAGGGATGGTGAGCCATGTTTGGGCTGATGGACAATTCTGGGAGTTTAATTTGAATGTGGAAATATTCAGCCTGTAATGAACATATGATGATGAGTCTCAATGAGGGTTACATTCAGTGCTTTGGTTGTTGAGCCAATAGTCACATCACCTTCAAATGGCAAAAAGTTGCATATGTCATCTTGCAAATGAATTCCTCATTCTGACGCTGGTTTAATTCAGATCTCAAAAGTATTACTTGCTGTTCATTTATTTTCATCTTTTATTGCATCACTGGGGCCATCAATTTTTTTTTTTTACAAAAAGTAAGAAAACATATGAACTTGGAAGGGAAAGGCAAATTTTCAGCAATCCAGTTTTTATACAAAATTTGAACATAATTTTTCTTGTTAATTAAGCAGTCAAGAGTATTATTAATTGTTGGAGAAAAAGTTATTTTTTTAGAAATTGAGGTAGTAAGAAAATTTGGATTTCCAAAGAAATGCTGATGTGTCCTAATTTTTATTTTAAAATTGTGGATTTTCGGTCTAGGAGTGATAGGTCCATGCTCCTAAAGACCCTGACAATATTTCTGAGGTAGTGGACTATGGGAAAGCCAGTGGAAATCATGAAAATGCGTTCTCAGTCTCCATGTAGGTTATGAGGAAATGCTTTCATCTCAACCCACGTTTCAAAGACCCATGTATTCACCATTGCTCTTGAAAGTCTTCAGTGTGGAAAGTAAAGTGTTGTTCTATCTGTATTAACTGATTATCACTTAGTTATAAGGACAATTATTTTTATTTTATTTCAATCTAAATTGGGATGCGGAGGCAAACTGTTGGCAGCTAAGTATTCTCCGTGAATAAATCACCAGTGGCCTCAGCCTCTTAATCTGCACAGCAACATTGCTCTCTGTGGCGCGTAGAGTGGGTACGGCATGAACGCTGAGTCTGCATCAGAGCTCATGAACAATCTGGTAAACGGAAATCACCCGCTTCTTCAGTTTGTACTTTTAGCATAAAACAATTTTTTAAAATTATTCATTGCTCTCTCTTGATAATGTCTTCTATATATACTAAGAACTGATTCATCTAACTTGTTAGCACACTCATAATAATTAGAGAGTAGAGGTAAAAGTGCAGAGCACAATAAATAATCAGACACACCAGAATGTTAAAGTTATAATAATATTCTAAAATATAACTTGGCCCAGCTGGTATGGCTCAGTGGTTGAGCATTAACCCATGCACCTACAGGTCACCAGTTCAATTCTGGGCCAGGGCACATGCCCAGGTTGTGGGCCAAATCCCCAGTGCGGGGCATGCAGGAGGCAGCCAATTGATGTTCTCTCTCATCATTGTTTCTATCTCTCTCCCCCTCTCCCTTCCTCTTTCTCTGAAATTAATAAAGACAAAAACACTTATAAAAAAATAAATTAAATTAAATATAAATTGACATTGCTAAAAAAAGAAAATTGGCTTTTGCTTTGAATCAAATATACAAGGGCATGGGACAAGACAGATCAGCTTCATCACAATTGATATCTATAAAATCAGCCTTAAGAAAAAGAAGTCTGTGATTTTTACATAGTTTTGATCACAATATAATTTGTACTCATTTGGAAGAAAACCAACTAACATAATGGTTACCTCTAAGTAAGGACTGAGCTGATACAAATTAATTTACCAATCATACCCAACTGGTTTCTGTAATAGGATGATTCTGTTATACTAGGAGGTAGATAATCAAGCAAATGTACACATGGAAGTATACCAGATATCTAAAAACACTTAAGGGGTAGCTCATATCATCCTGACGATGATTTTGAGTCCAACTGGACTTGGGTTAAATCATAACAGCCTACTTCTGTGAAGGAATATCCAACAATACCAACGGATAAAAGAATTTTGGTAACGGTTTGTTTTGGTAATTGTTTGTTCAGCTTCCTTTCTGTGCTTTATACTTATCATTAATATTATGGTGGTTTTATACACATTTTGACAATAATAAGGTTTATATTACTTTTTGCTATAAAGAGAAAAACTGAATCATGCATCTCTCACGCTTATCTCTTCTTTGAATTTAGAGATAAAATTTTCCATTTTGTTGTGATCCATTAGTTTATATTTGTTTTGAAAGATAAGTACAAGTTCCTGTATTTATTTAAAAATGACATGAAAACATAGATGACTTCATAACATATTTTCAAAAGTTTTATAGCAGGCATATATGAAGATGGAAGCCTCACTAGTCCTATAAAATTTTAATTTTTTAAATTAAAATTATATTTCCAATTTGCACTTTTAATTTTTAGCTACATGTGTGAAATTGTTTATATATAATGTATATATATATATTCTTTATTCAAACTGAAGACCTGTTTACTATTTATGACATAATTTTATTTGAGCATATCTTTTTTGTTTTGTTTTTAAGAGCACTTTTATCTTCAGTGAATATTTCTGAGTCATTAATCCATTTTTATTGATTGAGGATATGGGAAGTACACACTGGCAAGAATAAAAGACAGCCCTGGCCGGTTTGTCTCAGCAGTTGGAGCGTCGGCCTGCAGACCAGAGAGTCCCAGGTTCGGTTCCCGCTAGGGGCACGTACCAAAAAAAAAAAAAAAAAAGAAGAAGAAGAAGAATAAAAGACAATTTGACAAACAAAAACAATACAGAAGCAACTGATTTTATTGTTTGAACATTGAAAATACTATTGCCAAGGCAAACCACTCCTATGCATATATCATCGAGATGAATTGACCAACCCAGTTCTATAAGCACATATAAAACCTTTGACAAAAATGTTAAGTACATGAAGGATTTCTGTGAAAATTAAAAATAATCTAACATTCAAACTTGTAAACTGTGTTATGAACTAAATAGTTATGTTACTTTTTCTTGGGAACTTGCCAAACTTCCTGTGGACAATTTGATAGACCCTGGGACCCACCTGGCCTCCTATGACCATAACCTTGAGATATACTATGGCAAACAAACCCCAACTTGCACATCCCCAATCTCACTGAGGTGCTGGATTGGCCAAGACTCTGTTAATCCAGGCATTCATCATTTAGCAGCTGAGAAGAATCTTGACACTGGAGAGTTCAAGGTTTTCTTTCTCTCCCACAAATTTCAATAAGTGGAAAAAATCAGAAAGCAATTATATTTCATATCCATAGAAATCCCTCAGTTCCTCTATCCCCTCACACCCCAGGGCAAATGAAAGACAAAAATCCAATTAAAAATTGGGCAGAGGACCTGAACAGACACTTCTCCAAAGAGGACATACAGATGGCCAAGAAACATATGAAAAAATGTTCAAAGTCACTAATCATCAAAGAAATGCAAACTAAAACAATGAGGTATCACCTCACACCTGCCAGAATGGCTACCATCAACAAATCAACAAATGACAAGTGCTGGTGAGGATGTGGAGAAAAGGGAACCCTAGTGCACTGTTGGTGGGAATGCAGACTGGTGCAGCCACTATAGAAAACAATATGGTGTTTTTTCAAAAAATTAAAAATGAAACTGCCATTTGACCCAATTATTTAGTTTCTAAGAATATATCTCAAGAAGCCTGAAACGCCAATCAGAAAGAATATATGTACCCCCATGTTCATAGCAGCGCCATGCACAATAGCTAAGATCTGGAAACAGCCCAAGTGCCCATCAGTAGACAAGTGGATAAAAAAAGCTGTGGTGCATTTACACAATGGAGTACTATGCAGCTGTAAGAAAGAAAGATCTCTCACCCTTTGAGACAGCATGAGGGACCTGGAGAGTACTACACTAAGAGAAATAAGGACCCAGTAATTTTATTGGCCTAGTTTACTGAGGTTTTTTACTGTTATATGAAAATTAATTTTTTTTTCGAGAAATATGTTCTTTTCCTTTAAGGATATTATGTATCATTATGATAACATATAAAATAAGAAAGTAATTTTTGGTGCTTCTAGGACACGCTATCTGCATCACAAAACCCTAATAGTACAACATATATTTTTGTTGTCAATACATCTAAATAATTTTATTCATCATTGGGATGAACAGGTAATTTTAAAGAATTTTCCCCAAAATTTTAGCATAAAAAATATTAAGAATTATTCTTTATCTTTTCTCTTTTTTTCTTTCTCTCTCTTTTCTGATAATTATTACCCCTGCATTGAGATACTAAATCCATATATTATTCATGTCTTTTCAATGAAAAGTACTTTTTACTATCTATTTTTTTTCTTGACCAGCATAAACGTCTTATTGAAGCCTTTGGAAATAGAATCTCATCTTGACTTTCTGTGAACCGAGTTACAAGTACATTTCAGGAGAGTCCAAATTTATGTCTAAGGCCTCCTCCTTTCTTACATCATCCTATATAAACCTCTGTGAGGGTTGTTAGAGGGAGTCACCCACAGCACTGTCATTTTAATGGGCCTTTTACTTTGTATCTAACTGTTCTCCTTCTGAATTAGAGAAACAAAGAGGATACAATTCACTTTTACAATGGTGAAAAATAAATTAAGCTTCTATAAAACACATGTGTATGTCCTCAGCCACCCTTGCCATATTTCAGCATGGGACCTCCCTTGTTGTCCCTCCAAAGTGTCTTTCTCTATCTTTTTCCTGAGGTTGTTGGAGTTTGTCATGAAAAGGATCTGCAATTAGTTCGCATATGCTTTCATTCCAAACACACTGCAGTGGGTAAATAGTGTCTGTTTCATAAGAAAATGGCTTCAGTGAAGGGCTTCATGCATCAGAGAGCCAGCGGTCAGACCCCAGGCCTCCCAGCCCTGCAGCCTGCTGGCCCTGGAGCTGGGTGGGCTCCACCTCTGCCCTAAGCGGCTCTTCCCACAGGGCACAAGGCAGAGCTCTCCAAAAGCTGCTGGGTCTATACACTGGATGCTCCCCCGCTGGGATCACGGGCTCTGCTGAGGGCCTCATTTCTTGCCCTTTCTGCAGAAAAAGCATTCATATACGGAGTCTTTATTTTGCACCAGGCCAGCCTAGGCTGCTAAACATATTAATATATTATCTCACTACTTCCTCTTAATGAGTAATAAAGTCCTCTTTTTACTTGGGGTGGGGGATGGTGACAGACTAATGCTCAGAGTGGTGAAATACTTGCCAAAAAGCACACCACAGAGCAGAGACAGAATTTTAACATGTCTGTTGATACCAAATCCAGGGTTCTTTCCACTATAACAGGTTGTTTTAGGACAATGCAAACAGCCTAACATGAAACATAATTTTTAAAGATATATTCCACCACAATCACATTTCCTATAGTACTAGACTATAGTTAGATTGTCCTAAACTAATATCATATGATTTAACTCCTTAAGATCTTGGATACTCTGAGCACCCAAGATCACCTGTTTAAAGACACTTCCTCTGGAAACAGGAAATAGTGTTATTAAAATCTATTGATTCTGAGGGAACAATTAGTAAAATATATGCTCCATGATTACAGGGATTTGGTTTATTTTGTTCACAAAAATATCCCCAGTGCTTAGAAGGGTACTTGGCAGATGGTGATTGGACAGTTAATGTTTGTTGAATGAATGTGAACAGTTAATAGAAATCGAGACCCAAAGAGTGGCATCGCTTTTGGTTGAGTGTGCTGATGGGAAGGTAGCATAAGCACATTGTATCTACTTCTCAATGTAGCCAATGGTAGATATAAGTAAACCTTACAGTGATGAGGGGGAGAAACGTCCCAAAGATTCTGCTTCAGAAAACAGAATGAAACAGAGAGGACTGGGTTGAAAGGACACTTTAGAATTAGTGACAAACCCTAATAAAGCCCTGGGCTAAAGAAACTGGCATGACAAGTGAAACCTAAAGGTCTTGGGACAGTAACACACCTGAGATTCTTGGCAGAACCTTAGTGCAAAATCCACTTGTGGCAACCCCCATGACCTGTCCTCTTTGTGAGTCACGAGGGTACAGAATTTCAGGGCAGACTAGTTGGTGTCCTTGGCACATGGTCTGTATTCTTGGTGGTATCTGCCTAAGGAAACTGGCATAGGGAAGACTGGCCTAGGCCAGGACTGATCGGCCACAAATTGCCTCAAATACAGGTCATGTGAGCTTGTCCTCGCCTGTCCAATCTGGATACATAAGCTCAAGTCACCTTCCTTTGCCACACACTCATTTGGTAGTGATGGCTCAGCTTCCCAGCTCATATTTGCCAAAATAATTAAGGTTTATGCAAGGGAACAGGTCCATTATGAGGCTATTAGTCAAAGTGAAAACTACCAATTATGAATACCTGAAAGATTTCCCTTTACATTGCTGCATAGTAGGATAAAGGGCCCAAGATTGCCATACAAGACACAAGTAGCATAAGTACAGATGATTAAAGTCCAGAACACATTAAAATCCTTCATCAATGTCCCACTCTGCAATAGATAACATAAGGATGGGGAGTGACATTGGTTAGTAGAAGTCATTACAAGGACTCTAAATTATGCATGGAAGAACTACTATAGAATTCAGAGAGACATTAAGTTGCCTGATGGAACCTGAATTCTCTGTCTGGGCCTATGATGATATTTAAGGATATTCGTGTTCTGATGCTGCACAAGCATTACAAATCTATTGGTCAGAGGTCAAATTGCTTAGCTAATGACTTTTCTTCTTCCTTCTCCTCTCTCCTCCTTATTATTATTAATAATATCATTATAAAAGTAATATATGCATATTGTAAGAGAGTCAAATAGTACTCAAGGATATAAAATAAAAAACTAAAGACTCTCCTCCCTCTAGTTCCTACTTCTAATAGGATTTCACCATTATCAATTTCCTGTCTATTTTTATAATTATAAAGTGGGAAAAAAGTTTTTGAAAAATCCTACATTTAATGTTTTCGGACAGAAAAGGGAAGACATGACATCTAGTAAATAGAAATACAATGCCATATAAAAAGAAAAATCAGAAAGCAATATGTATCCTTAAATATTAAATATAAATAAAAAGCAGAAATGAAAGAACTTATTCAAATGCTAGAAAAGAAAGTTTAGAAATAATTCCAGAAAGTAGAACCAGAAGAAAATGATGAAAAAATTTTATTTAAAGACAAGGATACTAGAGGATCGATTCAGGAGGTTCAATATATAAATATAGTTGTTCCCAAAAAGAGAGAAAAAGGAAAACTGAAGAAATAAAAATTTGAAATAGTGAATCAATTGCTACAATGAATATATACTGAGAGTTTACCATATTCCAGACACTATTTCTGGGTGCTTAGAATATGTCAGCAAATAAACTGACACAGTAGCTGCTTTTCCCAGAGCTTACATTCTGGCAGGGGAGAAAGACAGAAGGGCAGTTACATAACAGGGTACAAGGTAGGAGGTGTTACCAGAAGCAAACAAACCAACCCAGGGAAGAGGGAATCCAGATTGGATTTGGGAGGCCATTGCTAATTTAAATACGATGATGAGGGGTCATTAGGGCAGGCCTCATTTATAAAAGTTGATCTTTGATAAACACTTGAAGGAGGCCATGAGCCATGAGGATATTTGGGAAAAGATTCTTCCAGAGGAAGCAGCAAAGGGAAAAAAGTCTTAAGATGTGAGGATACCTAATGTATTAATAGCTGGAATGGAATGAGACCATCATTCAGGGCCATCCAAAGACCTTTGAATGTTACAGGGAAATTGGAGAAATCTGGGCGGAGGAGAGGCCCAATCTACTTCACATTTTAAAGAAATCATTCTGCCTTTGAATTGAAAAAAGGCTGGGTTTTGGTTTCTCATTGTGTGATTCTATGTGTTAGTTTTACCTTTTTGAGGGGGATGGCATAAAAGTTATCCCGATAAAAGGAAAAATATTTGGGAGTCTTCTTTCTATATTCTATGAAATAACTCAAATGAGGTTAGATTTATATGTTACTTGAAATATTCACAAAACTGAACCTGTGAAAATATCTGGGCCTGACATTTTTTTCATGGTTATGTTATAGGATAATTTCACCCCTATTTCACTGTAGCCTATGGCCATCAGTCTACCTAAGGTTTCCCATCTATTCTGAGTCAATGTGTAATAATTTATAATGTATATTTTCAACTTCAATCAGGCTTTCCAATTTATTTGTACAGCTGAGCAAGCTCTTTCATTATAATGTTCTTAATGTGTTCTGATTTGGGGCTAGTTCTTTATTCTTCTAATTTGAAGTACGTTTACTTTTCCCTGCTCCCCTCCCCCCCCCCGGGTTTGTATGTGTTACTGTCTTATATATCTAATTGATTTGTTTAAAAATAAATAATTCTTAAATATGCATATTTTATATATTTTTTTCTTTTTTAGTCCTTACCCAAGGATCTGTTCTTATTGATTTCAGAGAGAGAGGAAGGGAGAGTGAGAGAGAGAGAAACATAGATATGAGAGAGTAACCATCCATATGCACCCCAACAGGGGACCAAATCTGCATCCTAGGTATGTGCCCTGACCTGGACTTGATCCTGCAGTCTTTCCTTCTACAGGACGACACTTCAACCAACGGAGCCACACAGGCCAGGGCTTTTATCTTCTCTTTCTTAATGCATTAAGTTCTGTGTTTATCTTTGTTTCTTCCTTTTTTTTCTTTTTTTAAATTTTATTAGGTAGCATTCATCACACGGTGGTTAAAAGCACAGACTTTGAAGTCAGACGTCCTGGAGTTTAATATTGATTTTTCCACTAGTAATCATGTTGCTTCTTCAAGAGTATAAATACAAATACATATTTATCATAAATGCTCTGCTAAACAGATTAATTCATCCTTTGATGCATATTTCTATAACAGCATTTTGTTTTCAATCTGTCTTCACTTCATTTCCAATTTATTTTTTCATTCATTTTTATTGTGGTTTCATTTATTCATAGATGCCCTCTTGGAATTGTTCTGTTGCATGCCATTTGTTACAACACAATTCTCCCAGCTTTACTGAGGTACAATTGACAAATAAAAATTGTATGTATGTAAGGTGTACAACTTGATGTTTTGAGGTTATATATAATTAATATAGCTGCCATCTCACATAGTTACCATCTTCTTTCGTTTCCTTTGTCGTGTGTGCATGCAATGTGCGTGTGTGGTGAGAACAAGAGATTTACCTTCTCAGCAAATCTCAAGTACACAATCCGGTGTTGACACTGCTGTAATTGGATCTCTAGGACTTATTTATTTTGCATAACTGAAACTTTGTACCCCTGACCAACACAATTATGAGAGTATCTGGGAAGTGAGATGGGGAAACCAATAATCTCACTTTGTATCTGTTTTCCCTCAGCCTTCAGCAATTAATTACTCCTTCTGGGCAAGAATATCACAAAGTATATATCCTACAATAAAATTCCGTAGCTCACAGACTTTCACTTTGATGAATTAATGTTTATTTTTTCTCATTTGCCTCTATTTTGTAGCGACTGAGCTGCTCACAGTTTTTCTGTTTTCTCCACTCTGCCTTATAGCTAGGCTGCTCTTTCAGGTGTTTTCAAGAAACTGACAATCTTCTTGAAATTTACATATTAGCATCCTTCATTGAAGTTATTCAGTTTCAATGTACATGCACATTTTATCCCTATTTTTCCTATAGATTGTGACATGATTGGTTATAGCTATAGTAGTTAAGGAAGAAGGACAAAAACTCTAAGTTATTTACTTTAAAAAATACTAATTGTTTTCAAATTTTATTCTCTTTACTTATTATGTTTTTTATCTTTTTCTCCATTCTAGTTCTGTTGTTTAATCTTTCTCCTAATTCTCCCAACTCCCATTCCTTTCTTAGATTAGGCCATAGCTGGTATTTGGTCCAAAAAAGTATACATTTCTCTTTATCACCTCTTCACATGAATTTTTATGTTATTTTTTTCTTGGTTATAAGTGGTTTCTGTGCCCTGGCTGGGTGGCTCAGTTGGTTGTAGCATCATCCCATACACAAAAAGGTTGCGGGTTCGATTCCTGGTCAGGACATATACCTAAGTTTCTGGTTTGATCCTCAGTTGGGGTGGGTATGGAAGGTAAAGGGTCAGTATTTCTCTCTCACACAGAGGTTTCTCTCTCTTTCTCTCTCCCTCTCTCTCCTTCTCTCTCCCTCTTCCTCTCTCCCTCTCTCTGGATTCAATAAAAACATATCCTCAAGTGAGGATTAAAAAAATAAAAATAAGTGGTTTCTATAGTTCCCTGATGTGTATGTACTGGTCAGCCTATCAACCTGCTGTTTTCCAATCTATACAGCTAAAGATCCTAAATCCCCATTTAGTGGCAGATTTTTATCTCCAATAGAACTGAATTTTGTTCCTAGAAAGGATTTTCATTTGCTGGGATAACCACCGGGCACCCCGAATAAATGTCCCATTTTCCATTTCCCTAGGCTACAAAGCACTGCTTATCTAGCTCACCATCATGCCATTGACCCCACAACCTTTGTGCAAGAAGAGAGAGAAAGTCTGAAGCCACAATATATTTTCTGATCTAGCCTCTGAAGTCACATACTTTTGCCATATTCTATCAGCTATACAGATCAAGCCTTGTAAAATGTTAGAAGAGGTGACATGGGGACCTGAGTGCCAGGGGGAGGCTAGCTGTCACAGGCTCATCTGATAGTCCAGCTTTAAGAGGTTTTCTTTCCTATGTATTTGTATTGATTACTGCATAAGAAACTATTCCAAAATGCACTGATTTAAAAGAACAACCATTTAAATTTCTTGTTATAGTTCTATAGGCAGACCATTTGGTCAGGCTCAGTTGGGATGGCTCACCTCTTCTCTGTCAAGTATAAAGTGGGGTACAGTTGTTGCATGATCCAGGATGACTCCACATGTGCGTCTAGACTCTAGAGGTTGGTGCTGCCTATTGACTGGGCATTTCTCTATGTGGTCTCCTATGACTCAGTCGTCTAGCCTAGGCTTTCTCATGTGGCAAGGGCACTATTCCAGATGGATAAAGGCACAAGCTACACTGAGGTTGAGACTCATCTCATGTCATCTCTACCACATCTTATTGGCCAAAATAGATTACAAGGCCAGCCCAGATTCAAGGAGTGGGGAAATGGGCTCCACCTACTAAGGTGACCAGGATTTTGGGTCAGCTGCATTCTTCATTTTTAATGTTACTTTTCCTGTTGTATATGATTTTCTTATTTGATTTACTATTTTATACATTAAAACACTGGTATCCAGCCTTGTTTACCCACCAGAAACACCTGGGTGGATTTCCAAACACTGGTGCCTGGATCCCTCACAGGAGAATGGTATGGACCTGGGCATCTAGATTTTTACAAGCTCTCTAGGTGATTCTAATGGACAGTGAGGGAAGGGAACTTCCTTAAAGGGGGACCCGCTCATTTTGAGAAGTTAAAAACCTCTGACAAACTGAAACCAAAGGGAAACAAATAGGTATTGGCTTGGATTATTTTCCTTCACAGTTAACTGGTAATTAAAGTATCAGTGAGAAAGTTGACCAGCAAGACTTTGAGAGCAGAAGCTTTACCAAGCATTCTCCATACAGAGTGATTTTTTCATCATTTCTAACCAGTAGAACAATGAGGAAATATCATGGCTCAACAATTTTGCTTTTGGGACTTCTTTACATATATTTCTTTAATGCAGATATCTGACCACCTTGTGACTTCTCTAAGACGGTATTTCTACTCCTTAAACATGCAAAATAATAGAAAACAGTCTTAGCATATCAACTAAAGCATCAGCAATCTCTTCTTACACCCTATTTCCTGTTAAGACAAGAATGATTATACTCACTTTCTTTGGTCATAGGAAGAAAATCCCCTTCTGGTTGAATTCAGATATATTATTTTCTGGCTGAAATAATAGGTCAAATTTTTCTTTTTTAAAAATTTATCTTTATGTTGAAAGTATTACAGATATCCCCCTTTTTTCACCATTGACCCACTCCACTCTGCTCCCCCCGACTTCACCATACTATTGTCTGTGTCCATGGGTTATGCATATTTGCATATAAGTTCTTACAGTCAGACAGAATTCAACCAGTGACCTCAATCTATTCTGTCAAAAAACCATCCTAAATTTTGGCACACCATCTAGGCCAATGTCCTAAGTCTCATTCTAATCTCTGGACTTCTATTGCCGTTAATACCTGCTGGTTATATGAAAATTTTTTAAAATAGAAGCCAGTCTAGAAAGATTCTTAGTTACCTGTTTTTTTCTCCGTTTTTCCATTTACCTCACATATGCTAATGATGTTCACATTTATTTCTATTCTCAGACACACACATCTGTATCTTCCCAGGCTTCCTCTTGAGTCAGAATGCCCTAAGGTCATATCCACCAGGTGTGCATTTTTCTGCTTTACCCCCAACCATTGACAGCAGAACTAGAAGCCACACCTGCAGAACAAAGAGATAAAGCATATTTTTCAGTGCAACTTGTACATGTAGTCTCATTCCTTTATGGTCACACTTTTTAAATCTTAGAATTTAATCTCCAGAAAGACTCCACATGTCCTTTTTATCAGTCAATGAAAATTATATAATCTGCTGTGTTTCCATTGTTCACCTGGATACCAGGAAGCTTAGGGAGAATTCAATGCTTAAACAAAATTCACATAACCAAGGAGGTGAGATCTGGATTTTGCAGAAGGACATTTTCCACATAAGACCCTCAATTTGGCATTCAGCTATGCATATCACTAGCTCTTTGTAAGTCAAACTCGAGCATCTTTTGGGATCATCTGGATGGTGAGAATCCTCTGTTTGGTACATTTTGTTTCTTTAATCAGCAGTTCCCCACTCACCACATCTAGCAGTGTGACAAACACTATCCCAGGGACTTTGAACAAACATTTCAGTGTTCCTTCTTAGGAAAGTGTGGGCCATAGGAGTGAAGAAGCAGTAATAAGAAAACAAGGACACATCTGGACACCTATTATGTGTGAGACATTTCTTATGCATGCTATGTCATTTTCCAAACACTTTAAGAATCTGGCACAGACACTGATGGAGTTTAGGCTCACAGAGGTTGTTAATCCGCTGGCCCCAATTCTAGAGCCAGGGAGACACTAAAAAGAGGAGAGGGGTGAATTCACTCAGGTTGTGTGAATCAAGGCCCGATTCCTCCCACTTTACCAAATCATCTTGCCACATCTTTTCACCTATACACACATAACTTACTGTATGTTTTTTCATTAGATAATTAAGTAGTTACTGTTTTGTAATTGCTTTTGCATTTCTTTTTAACTTTAAAAAAATATCTGTAATTCTTTAGTAGATTGTACAGTGTAGAAGATGGAAATGTGTAATACTTCTCTTTCTCTTTCATCACACATATGTACTTCTGGTAAAATGGTGGGTTCCCTCTTAATAGTTCTAGGATGATCAAATTTTTAAAAACGTTGTTATTGAGTGTGAAACTCCCTCTCCAACATCGCTAGACTTCTAGGCTGGTTCTGTTCAGAAATGTAAAACTTACATTCAATCCTGACATATCTCTGGGTCATTCTGCTGCTGCAGTCTAGTTTCACTAGTTTTAAAAAGGTTTCTTTCCAATAAAACGGTTACTGGAGGAAATAGGTTCTTCAGTGGTGTCGCAGGTAAAGAATTTCAGGGACACTCGTGAAAGAGGAGTTCAGTGATAGTAAGATTTATTAGGTGAAAGGTGACAAGTGACAGTGCACTCTCGGACAGGCGGAGAGCAGGCACGCTAGGGTAGCCGCTGTGCGAACGCAGGAAGGAAGCTACAGAGGCAAAGGAGAGCCCTCTGCCACTGCTCTCTGCTTCCCCGGTTGCACGTCTTGAGGGGACCCTTAGAGTTTAGGAGGAAAGAAGGCATGACGCGTGTGCCCGAGAGAAGGCAGGGCGTAGGCGTTCTCCGAGGAGGGCGCATGCTGGGTTCTTTGTCATGCCAGGTTTCTTTATATTTCCTTGGGTTTGGAAACGAGCAGGTTTTCTTTTAAATGATCCAATCTCTTTCCTGGCTCTTCCTGGGCTTGGGCCTGTGCCCTCCCCCTGTCTAATCCCTTTCCTGGATTTTCCTGGGATTTATGCTGTTACCCTATCTGATCTTTCCCCTAGATTTTCCTGGGCTTTGCCCTCTCCCTTTTATGGTGACCATTTTGGCTGCTACTGTGCGTGCCTCATCGTTCTGCTGTCATTTGGCTTCTACTGCGCATATGCTCAGCAAAGGGAATTCCCCCTGGAAGTTTTCTCCCTCCCCCATTAATCCAGCAGAAGGATGCTGGTTACTCCCTGGGGTGACTGTTTCCTTTGTTCCCTCCTCTTTTGCTAATTACCTAACTGCCTACTCTAACAAAACCAAGACATTAGGATGCAGTGAAATTATTCATCGGTACTATTGTCTTCACCAATGAATTCTGAGGATGGATTATGAGCATTTGAAATAAATCATATTAGTGGAGGCATAGTTGGAGCATATTTAGAAACATCCTACTTTACTGCTGCCCTCCACCCGAGCCTGCCCATATAAACCCCAGGGAAGTCTTGGGGTTCTGCAAGAGTCGGAAGTGGGATTGAACCTTGCTCCAAAGAGAATGAAGAGGAAGCAGAAACTCATTTATTGCATGTGACTGTGTATAGCAGCCATCAGGATGCAGCCTTAGAGCGAGAACACTGTCCGCTCTGGACTGGCGCTCAAAGTGGGGAGAGCAAGATCAAACAGCTCCTTAGGATTCAGTGTCAGTGGCTTGGCATATTTTTGTTTTCATGAAATAGCGTCTACACCTTGATGAATGTCTCTTTCAGTGTCTTTGCATGTCCCCAGCCACTGTGTTTTATTACTGAGGAATGAGAGGGACTCTTTTTTTCTGGCAAATTTGAAGCTGAATTACCACAAGACAACAGCCTTTCATCAGTATTGTGAGAAATAAACAACCGCTCCCCACAGTTGGCCTGTGCTGTTCTCTGGCAATGCAAGAAATTTATGGTGGCTCAAGTGCCAGAGAGTTCCAAGGTCGCTTTCTTTTCAGCGTAAAGGGAATATGAATCCACAAAGCATCCTTGCTCTGATTAAACAATCTGAGATGAACTAAGCACTGGGGTGAGAACTGAGTTTTGTGCATAAGGACATCTCCAAAGGAAGAGAAACATCTGCAGGGAAATTGTGGGTGTAAACTGGCCGTATTTAATTTCTTGGTTTTCTGTCAGAGTATGATTATTATCACCTAACCAAACAGCTCCCAAAAAACATCAGTTTTTTTTTTTCTAAATATGTTTTTATTGATTTTTTAGAGAGAGAGGGGAAGGGAAAGAGAGATAGAAACATCAATGTGATAGAGAAACATCGATCGGCTGCCTCCTGCATGCCCCCTACTAGGGACCAAGCCCACAACCCTGGCATGTGCCCTGAACAGAACTGAACTGGGACCTCTCAGTCCATGGGATGATGCTCAGTCCACTGAACCACACTGGCAGAGCAGTTATCTTCTTCTAACAGTGAAAGATGGTATCTTCTGTTTTGCTTGAGATGCTACATGAATGCTAGAAATAGGGATATTTCTATAACAAACATTTTTATCATTTTCTTTTATTCTTTAACAGACCTGATCAAATCTCATTAATTTGGCCCTTTCTGTGTATAGAATACACACTCAAGAGCATCATTTAGTCCTCAGTGTTATGGAATTAAAAACCTATAGTGACTGTATTTTTTTCCTAGGGCTACTGTAACAAATTATCACAAATTTGGTGGCTTGAAACAACAGAAATGGGTTCTTCATAATTCAGGAGTTCAGAAGTTCAAAACCAGGATGTCAGCAGAGGCTCTAGGGGAGAGACCATTTCTTGCCTTTTCCAGCTTCTGGTAAGTGTTGGCATTGCTGGTCTTACGGCTGTATCACTCCCTTCTCTGCTTCTGCGTCTCATGGCCTCTTCATCGTCTCTGTGTGTCTCTTACAAGGATATTTTTTATTGGATTTAGGGCCCAAGATTATTTCATCTTGAGATACTGAGTTTAATTGCATTTGCAAATACTTTTTTTCAAGTAAGGTCAGTCATAGGTTCTGTGGATTAGGACCTGGATATATCTTGTGGTGTCACCATTCAGTCGACTACAATGACTAATGTGCCTATAAGAGCAAGTGAAGTGGGATTTCAAGTGTTCCCCAGATTCGCAACTTTTCTGCTTATTGCTTTGGGTGAGAATTAAAGAGTAGATGGAAACTGGAATAACCCCCAGGAATGCAGATTACCTGCAAGGTGCAAAGTGCAGGCAATGAACTGCCTTGGGGCTATTTCTACAGACCGCATTGCAGGCAAGGAAAATATATGAAGAGAGAAGTAAGGAGATTTTTAGATAATTACTTCCCCTCAGTTGCCTGGGAGCGGAAAAGTCTAGTTCCGCAGGGAGATATTATCAGGGGGTGGATGAAAGAGTACTATTTCAGGATTGGATGGTTCCATTTACAAATGCATCAAAAATGACTTTTTCCTGGCTCTGGAGTTGAAAACCTTTGATGACTAGAAACAGACAATTCTCTTCTAATTTGCATATTTTCTGAAGAAAACTATTTTAAAATAATTTTAACTAGTTAAAGCATGATTGTTAAATGTGGTGAGCCTTCATGTACTTGTTCTCTAAGGTTCAACAGCACCCTCCCCAAGTCCCACCCACCCTGCATTCCTGCGGCATCTGCTCAGCTGCCAGGTGAGGGGGCAGATGTGGAAAGACAGAATTACATGCCAAGGAAATGGTGGGAACACTTTTCTTAAGGGGATTAGACCATGCCTTGTATTATTCCTCCCTGAAATTTCCTCCAGGCCTTCACTGGCACAATCTAAAATGTCCTCCTGTTCTGTATATATTGCCCACTGAATGCTTGGATTCCACTTAAGATACTCTTTGGGGAGCTGCTTTTAAAGTCTGAAATCATCATGGCCTCAAAGCTACCAGATATTCTCTTGTTGAATTTATTGATTATGTATTTATCATTTCTTTGACCACATGAGGAAGGAACTTCATTTGCATCGTTCACTACTGAATTTCCCAGTACCCAGGACAGAGTTTGACACACAGACACATTTAATAAATGAGTGACATTCCCAGTTGTCTTGGGTGGCAATCTGGGGCTAAATACTGACACTTTTCAGATGTTATTATTCAAATTAAAAGCTAAAATAAGAGGCATAAATTGAATTATCCAATGCTACTTTAAAAATAGCTTGAACATATATCATCTTTGAAATTCTCTTAACCTATTAATACCCTCAATGGAGAATTGAAATAGGACGATGTCCTGCTTCCATTACTTTAACCATGAATGTTTATTTGCTGTTACTTTTGCATACTAATAACAGATCATCAGAACATTGTGCAAACCTACAAACTGTAAAAAAAAAAAAAAAAAAAAAAACAAGGAGAAGGAACTCAGATGTGCATTTGTGGTGGCAGTTCTGCCTTTCTACTGTGGGTAGTGACAATGTCAGGGATGCATGGGAGGACAAAATGCCAGCTAGAAGCATGACTCAGAAATTAGTGAGTGAAGGATGTCTCATAATGCAATTCTTCTCTCATAATGGGAAAAAAGTAGACTTGCTGAAAATTTGGTTTTGTTAAAATAAACATCAACCTCTCATTCAATTACTAAAGTATTAAGTGGGTGGCATCGCACATCTTATGACACACACGTTGAGATAACTCAAAAATATTTAATGGGATGGCAAAAGTCCAAGTGCCTCTGCACAGCTAGGTCTCCTTGATGCAAACAGATAACTCATTTGCCAACTCAGGGATTATGCCAAATACCATTCAATATTAAATGTTAGACCAGGGCAAAGATATTCAGATATCTGTCTTTGCACCTGACATTCCACTAAATCTGTATGGTTACAGCCAGCTGGCCTTGGTGCATCTGTTACCCAAACCCTTTTCTAGTTCTTGTTGACGTGGCCCAGGCTGGACTGGAGGTGGGCGGCTAACCCACTTGCTGTGTGAGTTTAGGCAAACCCACCCCAGACTCTGTTTTCAGGGAGTCACTGCATGACATGCAGGTCATAGAGCTCCTCTGAAGATGTAAGAGTGAAGCTCTGCCCCTTCAGGCAACTACAGCAGTGTTTGTGACTGGTGGGTGTTTGGTTGAGGTAGGGCCATGGGCTGCAAGGTGGCGTGGAGGAGTGGAAAGAGGGCACAGTACTATCTCAAAGATAGGTGGAATTATCAGGACCCTAAGGGAACTGTTGCTAAGGATGATGAGACTGTGACTAGCTGGCCACAGCAGAGGGGCCTGAGGGGCCTATGGAGTTACCTGGCACAGGTGAGAACCCAGGAAAGGAAGTGGCTGTGGATAAAAGTACAGCCCTAATAATTGCCATGAAACCCTGAGCTCCAAGCAGGATAATTGAACCCAAGAGGGAAAACATGATTTACCAAACCAGTTCACAGAAGAAACAGGCTACAAGCAGGTTGGAGTGGAGCCCTGTCATTGGTGAATATTGATCAACAGTTAGCAGTTCATTACAGAGCAATAAGGGGAGGGGGGATGTGAGCAAATCGATTATGAGCCAATGCCCATTCCATGATCATTTCAGAGCTACTGCAGGGGACTCCCAATACTTGTCAAAAGGAGGATTGTGAAATTTAATTGAAGATTCGCCAGTTAGCAAAATCAAAGATACACCAATTAGCAAAATTTGGCTGTTTATATTAACGTGACCTCATATGTACCTATAGTTTGGTGACCTTCAGATTACTTGTTAAATCCATTTAATAGACATTTTAAAATAATGCCCCCAAGTTTGAACAGATAAATACATATTAACATCCTTAATGGAAACTGGCCTGAATGTAAATGTACAAAAAAAAAGAAAAGAAAAGAAAACATGGCCTAAAGTGTTTAAGGCAATGCAGTTACTTGAAAATATGTGATCTACAAGATGAAAATAGTGAGGAGAAAAATAAATTAAGCTTTTCTTAAACCTAATGAAGTTTTGCTTCCCCATTAATTGTTTTTAAATTTGCTTATTTCAAGGAAGTTTTTAATTAACTTAATTTCAACTCAATTACTGCAATATTAAAAATAAGCTTTACAGTTTTTAAGACCCAGCTAAAATTTTATCAATACATTTAGCTTTATATCATCCATCAATTTAACTGCAAAAGAACCTTAACATTAATCATTGGAAGGTTCAGTCCTGGGAAAAATTAAACCCTTGCTGCTATGAATTTCTTATCACTTAAAATGTGTGTAATAATATTCATACTCCTCTGAAATGAAGATCAAGAATCATGGCCCTGGACCGGTGGCTCATTTGGTTGGAGCATCATCCTGTACATCAAAAATGTTTTGGGTTTGATTCCCAGTCAAGGCTCGTGCAGGAGGCAACCAATGTTTCTCTCTCACACTGATGTTTCTCTCTCTCGCTCTCTCCCCATTCTTCTCTCTCTAAAATCAATAAAAACATATCATCTGGTGAGGATTTTAAAAAAATAAAAGAAAAAAAAAAGAATCATGTAACCCAATATAATGTTCTTACTGTTTTGAAAAGTAAATACTTAGAAAAATTAGATTGTTATATTCACAATTTTGCAACTATACTAAAACATCTGACATGTATACATTAAATAGGTGAATTTTATGATATGTGAATTATATCTCAACTTAATAAAGTTGTTTTTTAAAAGGAAGTAGAAATCTAATTTAAAATTGACAATATTATTAGAAAACTATAGAACATATAGTCACTACTAAAAATTCAGTTGTTTGGCCCTGGCTGGTTTGGCTCAGCGGTTAGAACTTCGGCCCGCGGACCAGAGAGTCCCAGGTTTGGTTCCCACTAAGGGCATGTACCTCGGTTGCAGTCTGTCCCCGGCGCCGGTTGGGGTCGTGTGGGTGGCAACCACTTGATGTGTCTCTCTCACATCAATGTTTCTCTCTCTCACTTCCTCCTTCTCTCCTTCCCACTCTATATGAAGATAAATGTAAAAAAAAAAAAATTCAGTTGTTTGAATTATTGACATTAACCTTTTAAAATTTAATGGACGTTTATGTAGCATCAGAAGGGCACTTAGAAAAAGGATCAAGTTTATAATTACTTGTTAATTTAATTTAATTTTATTATTGTTTTAAAATATGTTTTTTTGGTTGTTTTAGAGAGAGAGGAAGGGAGAGGTAGAGAGAGCTAGAAATATCCATGAGAGAGAAACATCTATCGGCTGCCACTTGCATGCCCCTTACTGGGGATCAAGCCCACAACCCGGGCATGTGCCCTGACCAGGGATTGAACTAGCTATCTCTTGGTCCATGGGTTGATGTTCAACCACTTAACCACACCAGCTAGGCTGCTTGTTAATTGTAATGTGAACTCTAGTATTTGAGTTACTAGCCATACAATGTTAAATTATATTTTTAATTGTAATTTGAGTATGTCAAAAGATAATACTTCATTAAATATTACCCCCAGAATAAAAATGTATACACTTACTTCAGATACAGTCCTTTGCTTACACAATGAAAATTTTAGATCTTCATTTTTTTTTATTAGTTTAGTTACTGAATCAATGTTTTTCTGTAGTAGTTTTGTCCACCTAAGTTATTTTAGTATTTCTTATTTTGTGACTTTTTAAAAAGTAGAGAAAATAGAAAACAAAAAACAAATGAATGCATGACTATGAGTGTATTTGGTAGGATCGGGTGGGGAGTGAGCTACTACCAAAGTGCTAACAAGGATATAAAGCAATTAAAATTCTTGTCCTTTGATTTTAGAAATACAAAATAGCAGAGCTACTTTGGACAACAGTTTGGCAATTTCTTATGAAATTAAAGATGCATTTGTCCTACAGCCTAGCAACCTAGGTGGAAGGTAAGAAGGGTAGGGAACAAGAGACTGTTGTTAAAATAATTCTGAAAGCAAGCAGTATCAGAATTCTGATTTAAGGGAGATCAAGGGGATTCACAGCTTTGTTTGCTTATATGTATACTCCCATTAATTCATTTGCTTGGCTGTGAGATTTACATATATACGGGGTAGGGCAAAAGTAGGTTTGCAGTTGTTTGAATGGAAAATAATATAATAATTAATAAATCATTATACAAGAAAAATCTTTGGCCCTGGCCATGTTGCTCAGTGGTTAGAGTGTCGACCTGTGCACCAGAGGGTCGCGGGTTCGATTCCCAGTCGAGGGCATGTATCCCTGGTTGCAGATTTGATCCGCGGTCCTGGTTGGGTATGTGCGGAGGCAACCAATCAATGTGTTTCTCTCACATCAATGTTTTTTCTCTCTTCTCTCCCTCTCTTTCCCCTTCCCACTCCCTTCCATTCTCTCTACAATCAATGGGGGCGCATGGGGGAGAATAACTTCTGTGTTTTGTGTATTCACAACTGTAAACATACTTTTGCCCCACCCTGTATACACACACACATACATGTATTCTTTTTGTACACACTTCTTAAATATAAGTATGCAGGTACATTGAGGTTTAAGGATACCATTTTCTCATTTAATTTAGTGAACCTGCATTTGCTCTGTGACTTGGCTCTGTGGTACATCCTCAGTATCCATTCACTCTTCTTAGTCTTTAGAGCAGCTGTTCTCAAAGTTTAGTACCAGGACACTTGGAGGTGACCTTTCAGGAGATCCATGAGGCCTGCACTTTTCCAACTACAAATCCGTTTGAAGCTGAGTTTTCTTTGTACACATCAACCCAAAAAATGGGTCACAAAAGACTGAATGCAGAAGCAGAGCAGAGCATCTGGCTGTGTTATAGTAAGCTCCACCTTAAAGAGATCTACAAAGCTGTGAAACAATGACACTGAGATTTTTAGAATGTAGAGTTATTGCTCTTAAGAAATATAATCTCTGTTAACATGTAATAGATACACTTTTAAAAAATTAATAACTATTTTTAGATGTCTTGGTTTTAATTTATAATATTTTTTAATATCAAGAGGTATAACCCATATCTAACAAAGCAAAAGGTCTTTTGGGTCCCCAACAAATTTTCCAGTGTAAAGAGATTCTGAAACCAAGAGAAAGAGAGAGATTGAGAATTGCTGATTCAGAGAATTCAACAAAGTAGGTATGATTAGCCCCATTTTCAGATGTACAATATTTTACAAATATTAATTGAAAGAGCCTCCTGACACCACCCCAAACTATGCTCTCTCTCCTGTAACATTCTGTGTCTTTATTTGGGGGCATTTCCAAATGGTGTTTCTCTTCAGAGGAGCACATATGCCTTTAAGATTTCACCAAGGTAAACTGTTTATTCAGGGTGCATGGGAAGGGCAATGGTAGGCTTGGACAGGCAATATTCCCAGCCAATCCACTGCCATTCTTCCCCAACATTTCCTCAAATACCATCAAGGATAGGGCTTTATTAATGTACTAACAAAAGGCTCACAGAAAAGGGCAGGATATATTACCAGAGATGCTCTGGACAGGTGAATTCCTATCCCTACCTAGAACCCTTTGCTTTCCTGGTTCCCATAAAATTCACTGCTTGCCTGATTCCCTTTGGACCTTTGTGTATCATTTTGGGACAAGTACAACTTTGGAGTCAGCCAGCTTGGCTTTGAGTCTATCCTTCTGCCACTTAGCAAGCTTTTCCACTTGGAACAAGCTGTATTTCCTCTGTGTGCCTTAGTCTTCTCCCCTGTAACATGGGGTGATGATATCCACATGATAGAAGGATTAGAAGGACTTAATAAGCTAACACAATTAAAGTGGTTATAGCAGAGTAGGCAAGGAGGAAAAGTAGACACCTTTGCTTATCATTCTCCTTGATGTCTTCTCTCATAAATGCTTTCCTCTCTTCTCCACAGACAGATATATGGTCAAAGGCAACCTAGATGACCTTGAGGTTTTGTGATTGTTGTTTTTGTATTTTCTTTGGTGGGGATGTGAGAGATAAGTTTATAGTTACTTCACAAATGTCTTTACAGATGTCTCAGATGAGCCCTGCTTCTTTGATGCCAAAGTATAAAATACAGCTCTGTTATCCTATTTTCTATCAAGAGAATTCTCTAAAGTAGGCAGAACTTAGCCTCACTTCATTATTGAAAGGCAGAGGCCCACCAGAGTAAAGATAGTGCCTAAGGCTAGCTGGGTCTCCAGTGTAAACCTTTGTCTCTCCCTTTCCTTTGCTCTTCCTTCCCATCACCCCTCAGCCTGGAGCAGGACCAGGGAGGGTGCACGACGATGCACAATGTCCAGGAATCTTGTGCCAGTTCTTCAGACTCTCTTGATGATATTCCTTTCTGTCTCTTATCTGTTTCCTTTGTAGGTGAACAGAATATAAAATGACAAAGTACAGGTTGTTTACACATATTAAGCAGTCCTTTCAATACTCTGTGAGTCTCTAGCCACAGCAAATAAAGTTTGAACCGTGTGACATTTCTAACATTCTTCCATTTTGACATACAAAAATGGCAATTTCAACCTAATAATCCTCAGGTCCAGGAATCGTTAATGGGTTAGGAGAGATCAGCAACCTTAAGATCGCTGACCATGCTAGTGAGGAAAAGTACAGATCAAAAGGTCTTCAGGAAAATAATTTAGTAGAATACACGGTGCAGAAGTTTGAAAGAACTGGATTCATCAGTCAGTAGTAATAACTACAGAACAGCACTAATAGAGTGGCTGTCTCATTTCAATAGTTGTTTAAAATCAGTTACAAATTAAGGGGACTGTACTTTCTGTGGGTCTGTCAACTTTTCGAAAAGAATTAGAGTCAAGAAGGAGGAGATAAATAAAGAAGGAGGGGTGAATGCGTGTGCCCACTCCCTGCAAGGGCTTCATCAGCATTAGTGAGACACTAGCCCCCCTCCAGCTCAGACATTGTCATCTTTATCAGCAATAAAAAGTGCTGATGGAAGCCTCATCATTACTCCTTCTGCCTCCATGAGGCATTAGCAAAATATTTCACTTTTATCCTCCTTCTCACTTCACAACTCAATAGTTACTTAATTCAAAAACCTTAGCTTTGGGGACTGAATCCACTTCAAAGGAAAGTAAAGAGTTCCTTGCTGTAGGAGAAAAACATAAAATCAGTGTTATGTTTATTATTAATGGAACTTCCATGGTGGAGGATCAGATGAAATACTATAACTACATTTTAAAAGTTCTTTATTCTAAAATATAATTTATAAAGTGCCACGCAAAACAAAACCTCTTCCCCAATGCTTCCAATTTGAAAAGGGTTTCTGGAAATATGCCCGCTTAAATATTAAATATCATGCCTATTACAAAGGGGTTGCTTCATTCAATGTATTTCCATTTTTCAAGAAACTAAAAGTATAGGATTTATTAAAATAATTCACTTCTTAGGTAAGACTCAAGCCTGAGCCATAACAGAAGTGGGTACTTTTTCCCCATTCAGGTAGATAGTGTTCATTTCGGCTCAGAGAAAACCAGACTTAGAATTTGTCTTTTGGAACCTCAATATTTCTAAGAGGAAATCAGTATTTCTGAAACCAATACCACACACAAGCCTCTTTGAATCAACCGCTCATATCAAGCTTATTCCTGTAAGCCATTATGAGAATAAAGGTGAATTAATGTGAGTAGCCAAGAGCAATTAATAAATGTCAATAGAACAAGGTATTGTTGACAGTCAAAGCAGAGATCCCAAAAGAATCTTGTGCTAAGCTGAATTTTGAT
This sequence comes from Tadarida brasiliensis, assembly GCA_030848825.1. Classification (NCBI taxonomy): domain Eukaryota; kingdom Metazoa; phylum Chordata; class Mammalia; order Chiroptera; family Molossidae; genus Tadarida; species Tadarida brasiliensis. Next base: position 33,982,985 of record CM061261.1, on the reverse strand, counting down.
TATATTGTACAGCTCTTCTCCATTAATTAGTGGACTTCATGAAGCATACACTTGTCTGTAGCAGGTAGATCAACATCTGGACCGTCCAGCTCACAACCTTCCAAGTGGCAGTCCATTTCAAAAAATAGCTAAGAGCTTCCTCCAAGAATAATCAAGACAAAAGACCTGGAAACAAAGAAACAGTGGCTCTGAAGTACCTCATTCAAGAGAGTTTCAACATGAAGCTTGTTTCAACAAGGATAGGCTAGGTTAGCTGCAGTAAAAGTAACTCCAAACTTTCAGTGGCTTAGCACAATACAAATTTACTTCTCACTCATTCTAAGTCAGTCATGAGTCAGGACCACTGTTATTTCAGGCTGCATCGGTCCTGTGGTCCCACCACACCAGCTTCTGCTTCCACAGGACACAGGGAGATGAAACAACACAAAGGTGAAGCATCAACAGTGAAGTGCTCAGCCTAGAAGTCACACACACATTTCCACCCACGCTTCACTGGCCAAAGCAGTCCCATGGGCATGGGTAACATGAAGGAGCAGGAAAATGAAATCATGTGCTATGTCCAGACAGGGAGAAAGACTTAAAATATTGATGAGTCACACTAAAAACAAAGGCAAAGTATGAATTAAATAAAGACTGCCTGCATTTAAAGCCATAGGATTGGAAATTACTAGAACAAATCTGGTATCAGAGAAGGGATGCTCAGAGATGATTTACTTCAATACATTCAAGTCATTCTTTAATAAAAAAATCTTTATGCTACTTCCCATGTACCTCCTGCATGTGAATTAGGCTTACTGATTGATTTGATTCGCTGATTCTCTTGAGGCCAAATCCCTCTGACAAGAGGTCCTCTGGGATGGGGCTGGGCATTGCCAGTCTCCTGGGATGAGCACTATCTCTTAACTTCACTCATGGTATCTCACTCCTTACAAAAAATAAAAATAAAACTCTATTAAAATATATTATCAAATTTTCTAATTTTCTGAGGCTTCTCTCCAAGGACATAAGACACTTAATCTTTAACATGCTACTTTATTAGAAGCAATAAAATGTCTCTTCCCCAGTCCTACTCAAGTAAAGTTCTGTAAGAATTGGCCTTGGATCACTCAGCAAATTTCTTTTTTTAGTGATACCTGAACATTCGATGTTATCTTAGTTCAAGGACAAGCAGCTAATAGGCATAAGTTGATTCAATTTATTTAAAATGAGCTGCATGAGTGACCAAATGGGATGTCCTATTTACTGAAGGAGAAAAGCTGCATTTTCCTGTTCACAGCACTGTACCAAGAGCTGTTGCCGGCAGGCGGGAAACAGAACGGGGGAAGGTGGAGAGAAAATGAATTAATGCCATAGCCAGAGATTCCAGAAAGGCCTCCTGGTCTGAAACTGATAATATGGGTGAGATCAGTTGAAGGATTTTAGTACACTGTGTAAGGGGGCAGTAAAAACAGGTCAGGTCAACGCAATCAGTCGAATTTACTCAAACATCTGTAGTTTCTTAGGGCTTTTAATGAGAATTTCCATATTAACATTTGGTTCTACCAGGGTACTGTATAATTTTCTACTCAATTTACCCCTGACAGGTTACAGACATAGCAGCATACTTATCAAATTGACTCTCCATAATGTAGAAAGACGTGGAAGTTTTATGATATTCTTTGTAGAGAAAGGGAGAGAGTATGAGAGAGAATAACTTTAAGGCAAGGAAACCAAACCAGGCCCCTTTGAATATTTATCACACTTTTTATTTTTTTCATGAATTTTTAATAGTCATCAAAAATACATTAACGGTTCTGTTTCACTTCAGCCTGGGGATCATTTACCAAATAGACAGTGGTGTTCAGATCTAAACAGTGAGTCTCTATCTCAGCAACAGAATTTAATTGGGTTTGGGAAATAAATTCATTATCTCACTTCTGAACTGAGCATGTGGATTCAGTTTCTAGAAGTTTTCTTTTCAAAAGAAATTCAGGAATTATCTAAGAATAGAGCACTGAGTCAAATGGAAGGCCCAGAGTTCTTAGATTCTATAGACTAAACACTATTAATAGTTGGTCACCAAATACTTTATTTTTAAATATCATGAAACCTTTGCAGTGAGACTAAGAATTGTCACCTATACCTGCTCCCTAAAGGAAGATGGACCTATGTTCAGAGGCTAGGTATGAGTCACATGCTCTGCAGCTATTACTGGAGATAGAACTCCATCTACAATATCTGGATGGAAAATGTTTAGATATGCTTCCCCAAGGATCCAGTCTATTAGACTCTCTCTACATGCAATAGCTGTCCTTCCTCTCACAAATTAATCTGGCTCAATTTTGTCTTTATATAGGAATACTTTGATTTGAAATTAGCTTATGCTAGAGTTCCATTCACGGAAATTTTGATTTAATTGGTCTGGGGACTGATCAATTGAGGTAAAAATTGAGGACTGAAGTCATGTTAGGAAGCCCCTCCAAAACAGAAGTAACTGACATGAAACAAAATATTGCACATGTGTTTTTTTTTAAATGTTAAACAAACAAAAATTAGACATGATTTTAATATCTTGATGACATAAACAATATGAGAATTGTTTGACCTTGACAACTGGCACTTTCTTCTCCAAGAGGTCTAGGAGGTCATCATATTACACCTGTGGTCCCCTCCACCACTTGGCCCTGCAAAGAACAATATTTTGATATTCAAAGTTAGATAGAAGCTCTTTGCTAATTTCCTACCTTAAATCTATAGGGAATGTATAGAAGACATAATTTTGGCTTAAGAGGGAGTAAATGATGCTAAGCTTGACAATATAAAAGCAAATGTACATCTTAAAGAAAATGAAACAGAAAAGAAGGAGGAAGAGTAGACAGATTTGGTGCTACAGTTGATATAAATAGAGATATGATACAGGCAAGCCATAGAATTAAAACAATAAAACTACCATCCATGGGAAATGGTGAGTAAAGAGAGTTAAACCATCATCTTTCATAACAGTGAGTCAACAGGCTTCATGTAAAGTGAATTAAGTCAAGCAATAATAGATATGCTATGTAAAGTTAAGAAATTAAGAAAGGAAAAGAAACAGGAGCCAGAACAAGAGAGGGAAGGAATGTATCATAAGCTCTTAAATACTCTTTAGATTTGAAAGCCACCGACTTGTAATTCTTTGAAAAGGCAAGAATAAAGGAGTAAAGAAAGAATCGAGAAACACACATTACACTGATGTACAGCACAGCCGAGAGCAGAGAACATTTATTTATAACACTGACCGTGCAGAGAGCAGTAGGCAGATAGCAGGTTTCACAAGCACACACGTCTGGTCCCCACTGGGACTACAGAAAAGAGAAAGGAGCAGGGATGGGGATATGTGGACTAAAGGATAGTTACAGTCTGGAACCCTGGCTTTGCCATTAGATTTATGAGCTTTGGCTTCCCCCAGGAAGGCAATTGCAACGCAGACAGACACACTCAGAGTTTATCATGGTGCAGCTGTGTTCCGTTAAAGTTAATTCCGCGTAATCAAAAATACATGAATCACAGATGCAAATCAGGTCATTCATGTAATTAAGGAAAAATGATCTAGGGACAAACAAGGGGTGGGATGGGGGCTTCTCCTGAGGCTGTGAACGAGGGTCCAGTGGTTCTACTTGATGGAACCCACTGGAGAGCGCTCAGAAAAGTGAAGCCAGCTCAGAGAATACCGAGATTGGATGAATCCCAAGAACTTTCTTATCTAGGGTTCTTAACCCAGGTAGAATGCAAGGATCCATATACTGGGATGGAAAAATAATCTTTATGTTCACTAACTCCTCTCTGAAATTTAGTTCCTTAACCTGTGAATGAGAGCAATGAACCATAAGAGCGCTAGCGGTCTCAACACCCTGACAACCATAGAAATAGCAGGTAATTTTATATTGCACTATTGTTGCTGCAGATATCTCAAAATATGGTTTGCACTGATTATTATTAATATTATAGTAGTTCATAGACCCACCAACAGATCTTACTGTTTAATGTGTTAACAAATAAGTGTGTATGTTACTCTGACCCAGATATTTTATAAATTGTTTTATTACTCTATTTCAGTAAAAGTCGTTTCCTTTGTGACCTTGTGCATTTTATTGTAAGCACCTAAAAATTAATTCTGAGCAGAAGTCTATAGGCTTCACCAGTCTTCCCATGGCATCCATGACACACAAAATTTAGGAACCTCTGGACCCCCACTCTATCCATTTTCTATTTCTGTGCAAAATATTACCACAAACTTAAAGCCTCAAACATCACAATTTGTTATCTCCTAGTTTCTACGGGTCAGGAGTCAGGGCACAATGTAGCTAGATCCACTGCTTCAGGTCTCACAAGACTGAAATGAAGATGTTGGCTGAGCTGCAGTTCTTCCCTGGAGTTCAGCTCCTGTTCCAAGCTGCGGCTGTTGTAGGTCTGAAACTTTCAGCTCCTCAAGGCTGCTCACTGTTCCCACCACGGGTGGTTCGCTCCACAACATAGAAGTTTGCTTCCTTCCATGTCAGAAGGAGCTGATTTCTCTCTACCTTCTCTTATTTCTGACCTATAAACTCTTTTTTAGGAGCTCAGCTGATTAGGTCAGGCCCACACATAATAATCTTCCTTCTGATTAACTCAAAGTCAACGGAAAACTTGGCAAGGAAAGCATCTGGGTTTCATGGCCTACCATTCAGCAGTTCACTTTAAGATAGCTATCCCAATGAAGGGCATATTTCCCTGCTAATACAGCAAGTCTTGGAATAATGTTATTTAGTTCCAAATCATTTCATTATAATGTTGATGAGATGCCATAGGAACTCCGCTCTTGTTTGCATTAATTAGCTTATGGTAGAATCGGTTTTGTGACATGTTGCTTCACTTAAAGTTGTAGAACCTATAAATGACAGTGAGGACTTACTATACTATAATGTGAGTGAGTATATCAGCACAAAATGCTTGATGAAGAGGAAAGCTGAAGGGTTAGAAAAACCTTGAAAAGCAGAAGTGGGGTTTGTAGTTCCAGATGTCACCTATTTAATGCTTTTGCCTAAAGCCCATGCTTGGCTCTGGCCTGTCACCCAAAATATGTGTGGTAGGTATTGAAGGCCCCAGAGGCTGGTTTTCATTGGATGTGGGCCTTCCACACTGTGATGACTCAGCAACTAAGGGGCCAGGTTTCAGAGGCACAGGCAGAGCTGCAGGAGACCTGGGTTTACATTAACCCCACGAGTGCTTCAAGCCAGTGTATTGAACCCTTCTATTTGTTAGATCCCCACTTGAGGCAGGACAAGGCCCCCTCTGCAATGTGCTGGATGTTCCTCAGACTCAGCTTTGTCCTTGCAAGGAGCAAACCCAGGAAGTTCAGAATGATTTCAGTTAATGTTTCTCAGTAGATTATATACTGTTTAAACTGGCTTCTGCCTTTTTAATGGGAGTGAAAAGGTGATTTTATACTTAGACTCTGTCCTAAGGTTTTGGGATTGATAGGGGCCCAATTAGAGGGCAGCTTTTTTTAGAAGCCTACAGTTATCAGACTTTTGGTTATATATATATATATATATATATATATATATATATATATATATATATATATTTAAAACATTACCCTCATTCTAAAATATAATGACTCCTTTTCAGAGCATCAAGCCATGCTTGAGTGAGCTCTTCCCTCTTCAGAAATAGTTTACTGAGTTTCAAATATCACCAGCATATTCGGGAAAAGTGTATTTGCTGTTCAGCAAATAACTGATGTCCCCAGGAGGGCCGTGTTGAGGAGAAAGAGATAAGAAGCCTTGGATGGTAGTTAAACAAGAGATATATGAACATACAAAAAGTGAGGGAACTCACAAATAAATAGGTACATTTCACAGTCTTAACCTTTTCTGTCGCTCAGATCCTGCTGGCACTCTGATGAGCTGAAGAACCCTTTCTTAAATTAAAGGTTTTAAATGTATAAAGTGAATTGTACAGTGGTACAAAGTAAAAGCTGAATTAGACTGAAATTTATCAACCTAAATATTAAAAAACATAAATTTGTGATATAGTAATGGTTCTGCTTTTTTAATGACATGTTAAATAACAAGAACTAGTGGAAAGTCTAATAATATAATTGAAAAGTAGTGATTCAAAAGTAAATGTCATTTTAAAGTATCTAAAACAACTGCATTGTGAGATTAAAATAACTGTGATTTATATTGTTTCAAAGATCCAGATACTGCTAATAATATTGCAATGATTTCCTGTGTATATAATTAAAGATAACGTTGAATTTCAGTGAAACAAAGGTATCTGACTTTTTTTATTTAGACATTCATGGACCCTCCTCCCCTGTACCCAATTTGGGTACATGGACTCCAGGTCAAGAACCAGTGAAAATAACCTGGTCACGCTAGATTATCATCATTCAAGTCAAGAAAGTACAATCTTCTTTTACATTGACTAGATTAACTGATAATTGCTAAACCCCATTATCTTTTCTTCAGTTTCAAAGAGTTTGAGAGCTGATACAGCAGGCAGTTAGACAGACATGAGCAGAGTAGGAACAATAGTCCAGGTACAGAAGGTCACCAGGGCAGAAAGCCCCAGGTACCTAGCAATAGGAAGAACTGCTGGGAAAACAAGTGTTGTAGGGTGGGACCTTGCTCCCAGGGTTTCCTTTCTACCCCTAGCATATCACTGATAATGTGGATTAGACTCCCTCGCCTTTCATATCGATGGTCATGTGGTTCAGGCCCTCTCCTGATCTTTCCTACCCTGGCATGTCACTAGTCACACAGAAGATTTCTTTAGAAGAGGAACAAGGGGGCTGAAGAAAATCCTCATAAGACTCCCATACAAGTCCACACCCTTAAACATTAAGCCCTTAAGACAATGAGGTTCTCACCCCCGTCAAATAATCTTAGGAACAAAGCCTCAGGTCTGTTGACCACAGAGACAGAGTTTTGGTCAAATTAGAGATAACATGTAGGCCTCAGTTGTGTTTCAGCTCCAGGATCAGAAAAGCAGCAAAACCAGATGAAGCAATGCCATGACTGACATCAGAACCAGTTGCAATGACTAATGATCTCCTGCCCTGGTGCTGACCAATCAGTGGAGACCACGACCATGAGGAAACACACCTGAAAAGCTGAAAAGCTCATGAATATTCTATTGAGATCCTCCCTGAGACCTCCAAATAAAAGCCCTTAAGACAAATGACCCAGTTTTCACTCACACTTGCTCTCTCTCTCTCTCTCTCTCTCTCTCTCTCTCTCTCTCTCTTTCTCTCTTCCCCTCTCTCTCCTGTCCTTTTCCTTACCTCTTTCTTCCTTCAAGGTGTGTACCCTTGCTTTCTTTCTCCTAAGTTTCAGGAGCCCTTCTTTTGTCTCTGTAACTCATTTCCAGAGTCACTTCTACCTCTGTGACTTTCTACATAAACTTTCTCTTATAATTATAGTTCTTGGCTATGAATTCTTTTCTTAGCCAAACTCAAGGACCGAGGTCTAACATCTGGTGTTGTTTTGTCATTAACAAGAACAATGAAGGAAAATGAAAATTTCTGAAGAATTTCTCCATACTGGACTAGTGAAAGAGTAAAAAACCCTATTTAATTTTAATTCTGCCTCTCTGGAGCCAAGAATATGCACAATATGCAAATGTATGCAATTAGTTTTTGAATTAGCATACTGACCCTGGAGCATTGGCACTAGAAACAAAATAGAAATAAAAACCAGATCATAATTTTTAAGCATCAAGAGGCATAAAAATGTTGACTTGCTGAATACCTACAGCTCAGAGTGTGCCTTCTACAATTTTATCTATGACAAGAGAGCAGAATCCAAGCAAAGTCCCTTTTCTCCAGAGAGAAATTCACAGCCAACCTCCACATGGAAAAGAATCGGGTTACATTTCCCTCTGAGTAATTAAGTCCATTTCATCTTATCATACTTAGAAAAATCCCCAAATACAAAAACACATTCATAATCACATTTGAAGTAGAGCTTATCATTCCCATTAAAGAAGATACTTTGCTTTATGAAATAATTCCCTGTAGTGTTATTAATTCATCGACTCCATGAATGCCCACCTGGTGCCAGGAACTCTGCTAGGTGATAAGGGTATAAGCATGAATAAGAAAAATATCTTGTCCTAGAGGGACTCACTATTTTATGGAAATTCCTTGAAATAAGCATTCATTGTGATTACTACTGTTTTGAAACTTGTTATGCTTGGTAGTAACACCATGTTCATTGGGCAGGAGAACCTGAAGGCAGAGCTTTAGAAGCCATGGTTAATTAAAGACAGTGACTAGACATAAAGATGAAGCCTCCTAGAGCAACTCTGTAACAATGGCCACAACAAGGGCAGCTTCTTGCAGACTCCGTGACCTACTGAAGTGGCGACTGACAGCCCCTACCCGCCTGGGTCTCAACCTTAGCCTTCGCCCAGGGGCTCCTCTGCATAAGATGAGGCCTCCAAAGCATCCCCCAATGAAGCCCCACACCATAACAATGAGTCCCTTCAGATGACAGCTGCCCAGAGACACATTCTGCATGTACAGTTAAACCTGCTCGAGAAGAGGAATGCCATGATCAAGGCCTTCTGGAGTGAGAAGGTGGAGTGTTTTAACAAGAAATTGCAAGATACTGACTGTCGAGCTGTGGTGATCTCTGGTGCAGGAAAAATGTTCACTGCAGGTATGGACCTCATGGACATGGCTTCAGACCTCCCTCAGCCTCAAGGAGATGATATGGCCTGCATAAGCTGGTACCTCCATAACCTCATCAGCAGATACCAAGAGACCTTCAGTGTCATTAAGAAGTGCCTTAAACTGATGATTGCCGCCATCCATGAGGGCTGCATTGGCAGAGGTGTAGACCTCATCATTGCCTATGACTTCTGGTACTGTACCCAGGAATGCTTTCTTTCAGGTGAAGGAGGTGGATATAGGTTTGGCAGCCAATGCGGAAATGCTGCAGCGTCTGCCCAAAGTCTTCGGGAACCAGAGCCTGGTTAGCCAGCTGGCCTTCACCGCCTGCAAGATGATTGCTGTCGAGGCCCTGGGCAGTGGGCTGGTCAGCCAAGTATTCCCAGACAAGGAGGGCATGCTTCACACAGCCTTTGCCCTGGCAGCCAAGATTTCCAGCAAGAGCCCCGTGGTGGTTCAGGGCACCAAAGTCAACCTGCTCTAATCTCGCAACCATTCTGTGGCCGAAGGCCTCAACTACATGACATCCTTGAACATGAACATGCTGCAAACCCAGGACATCATTAAGTCTGTCCAGGCAGTGATGGAGAATGAAGAACCGAAGAGCAGCACCTTCTCCAAGCTCTGTGAACCCCCATGTGCCAGGTCCTGGCCCGGGGTGTGCCTTTGCCCACTTCATGCCTGTATTTCCTCATCCACAGAGAGAGGATTAATGAAGATGATCACCTTGCTGCCTTCTCAGCAGTTGATAACTTCACGATGCTGATTTCTTAGTGCCCAGGGCCATACCTTCACACCACGAACAATAAAGCAAAGTCAAGGGGAAAAAAAAAGATGAAGCCTCCTATAATTTCAAGGTGGGAAGGCAAGAAAGCAACTCAATTTTTTCTCAAGGCAGCAAACAGCTAAGACCATGCACCTAGGGTCACCTTTTGGGAACAGGTTTTTTTGGAAGAAACATACAGCCATAAGAAATTCTAAGAGAAAAGTGGAATAAGAATGAAGCCAGGAAGATAGTGGGCCCACCTGCCTTCCTAAGGGACAGTGAGTGCACACCTTCAATGCATTTGGTGTTTCTGAATTTCTCCTAGAAGATGGAGAAAGGGTGGATGTTGCACCCAGACAAGGAAAGTCCAACCAGACCTGCCTAAATACCCATGGGATGAGAGATGCAGGGGGTCATGCCAGTTTGAGAAATGCACAGAAATCATGGGCATGGGGGGATTAGACCCTCATTTCGTAAATACTTGGAGAGCAATTTCAGACAACATTAGTGTCACATGAGAAGTCACACCATGTGCATTTGTTCAGGAACACCACTCTTGTGTAACATGACGTGCACTTTGAATGAAGATGTTAAATATATGATTTCAGAAATAGACTCTTAACAAAAGGATTGAAACCATAGAATTGACAGTTGTGCAACAGACTGTGAAAGACTGAAAATGATGTGGAAATGTGTATCTTATATCTTCACACTTTGAGGGTGTTTGGCTCATTGTGTGCTGGGAGTCAGCAACTTCCTTTTCCAGTAACGTGAACCACTCTCCCAAGTTCTATTTGCAACAAAATGGCTTGGTTGGACTCCCCCATCCCCAGAAGAAAAACTGCCTGTAGATTTAGTGCCTGTAGCAATCTGTGGTAGAAAATAGGCTCTTGGACTGTGGTCGGGAACCCCAGCTCTCTAGAACCTTAAAGAATAATGCAATGTTTGAGAGAAGGTGCTCATGGATTCAGAGTGTCAAGGTCATAGTCAGGAACATCTGGGCCACAGCTGGAATTACCTGGATAATTCATAAGACAGAGAGAGACAGGGAGCCTGACCATATCACAGGTTTTGTTTGCCAGAGATCTACTATATAATGCTGAAACACCACACACACACACACACACACACACACACACACACACACACACACATACACACACACACACACTCTCTTCTGACTTTTTCTTTAAACATATAAAAACCTCAGTTAAGCAGATGAAATATAATTTTAAAAACTTGTGAGAGAAGAAAATGATGAAGTGTGTTATAGGACTTAGCAAAAAAAAAAAATCTATTTTAAGGCCTTGAATTTGCATTAACAGGAGGCAAGTGGGGAGGAAATATAAGAGCGGCAGCAGCAGAGAGGAAAGCTGTGGGGGGCTGCTTCACAGCCTCTGCTGGTCCTCCCTTCCAATTTCTCTGGATCCTTATGTGGCGGAAAGTCTGAATAGGAAGGAGCTGGGAGCAGTGGTTGGGGACTAGGAATGGGGGCTTTAGAATGTGCTTTGAAATTGCATGTCCCCAACACAAACATTTATTTAGATTTTATGTGTCAGATTGTCTTCATTCGTATCCCCTGAGATTCTGGGTGAAACAGATTGAGTCAGGGAGTTGCAATTAAAGTGTTTTCTGGGGCATGCTCTCAGGAGCTACCTATAAGGAAATAAGAAAGGTGGGATTGGACAGAGAAAATCTGGCCCTCAGTGCAGTTACCACACAGGCCTTGGCCACTCCTCTATAGGGAGTTCTGGAGCTGGGATGACCTTCTCAGTTGTCCCAATTGAGGCACAGTGGTCAGGCCTTTGTGTTATCACTCAGTCAGTGCTTCTGCTGCATGGCCTTAAGGAAGGCAGTCTTCTGAAGCCAAGGGCAAATTCCAGGGAGGGCCCCTATTGTGAACAGTCAACAAAAAACATTATTAACAGCTGGGGGTGAAAGTATTACCCAGAAGAGGAGATCTGGATGATGCTCCATATGGATCAGTCAAAGAAAAGCATGCTGGAAATTATGGAGGCCTAAAGGCCCTCCCCACCAACCTCCTCCTCCTCCAATTCTCAGGCAGGGTCCCAGTGTGAGCCAGGCTGGAAGCAGTCAGTGTCTGGTTTACTCTTGCTAAATAACAAATTTAGCCCTGCTGATATGGCTCAGTTGGTTGGAAAGTCATCCCATAGACTGAAAGGTCACAGGTTTGATTCCAGGTTAGGGCACATACCTAGGTTGCAGGTTGGATCCCTGGTCAGGGCACATACTGGAGACAACTGATGGATGTTTCTTTCACACTGATGTTTCTCTCTCTCTTCCAATCTCTCTAAAAATCAATAAACATGTTCTCAGGTGACAATTAAAAAAAAAATTCAACCAAGTAAATTTGGAGAACTAATTGGCTTTATTAAGCGATTCATGAATTGGGCCGCATCCCATCTAGCAAGTAGAAGGGTGCTCCAAGGGGTTGAACAACGTGGAAGGTTTTTATAAGAAGAAGGGCAAGGAAACTGTTAACAAAAGAAAATAAATTATTTGGGGGCTTGGACACCTTTTCTTTGGCGGAAGAAAATGGGAAGTGTCTTTGTCATGTAGATTGCCTCTCTTTTCTGTTGGGGCCCACGCAACAGATTACCTTACTAGTGCTTCACCAGAATATTTCATACTGGTTAATTAAGGTTATGTTTCGGAGACAGGTTGAAACTGCAGTTAGATCACGTGATGACATTTTGGGCCTGTGGTTTTCTCTTTGACACCTTGAGCACATCTCTTGTGATCCATCCTAATCACTTCCTTTGACCATCAGCGGTCACGCACACTGGATCACAAACTTCTGTGTTACTCCTGTATCCCCAGCTAAATGATTCTGATCACCAATTTCCAGCATGTGGAGTGGGGTTTTCACATACCAACAGGCAATTCTCAGACACCCAACTGGGTGTCTTACAATTTAACTCAATTCTGATACTATCCACCTGGAAATAACATCAGATTCCACATATTAAGGGTTCTGTCTTCCAAGACTGCCCCCTCCCATTTCAGACACCAATGGTTAGCTCAGGTTGTCTCTGATGCTTCTAACCAATTAGACAGGAGGTTCCAAAGATCTTGGGTTTTGATTAATTTGCTAGAATGGCTAATAGAATTCAGAGAAACATTCACTTACTGGATCACCAGGTTATTATAAAAGGATATAACTCAGGAAGAGCTAGATGGAAGAGATGCATAGGGCAAGATATGGGGAAAGGCATGGAACTTCCCTGCCCTTTCCAAGAGTGCCACTCTCTCCGCATCTCCATGTGTTCACCAACCCAAACACTCTTTGAATTTCATGAATTTGGGTGTTTATAGAGGTTTCTCTACAGAGGCACATTGGTTAAATCCTTGGCTATTGGCAATAGATCTAACCCCCAGTCATTTCCTCTCCTGGGAGGTTGGGGAGCAACTAAAGTTCCAACCCTTGAATTACATGGTTGGTTCTCCTGATAATCAGCCCCCATCCTTTGGTTTCTGATCAAAAAGTCACCCCATTAACATAACAATGACACCTTTATTGCTGTCATCACAGGGAATTCCAATGGTTTTAGGAGCTTTTCTTCAGAATGGAGAGGAAAACCAAATATATATTTATTATAAATCACAGCATCACACCAGCTCTTAAGAAGATGGCTGGATTCTCTCTTGTTGCAACTGAGCCTCTGAATCTTCTAGAATCCAAGAATGTTTGTATCAGAAGGGCCTCAGAAATCTGCTACACACCTCTAGTTTTTCAGCTGGGAGAGGTGAAGGGAATCAGGCAAAGGCCACAGAGCAAGTGTTAATGTCAGCTTTCCACCACTGTGGGGATTGAAAGAGAAGAGAAGATAAATCAGCAGAAAGCCTTGGGCAGAGACTAGAATTTAGACCCTTCAGAGATTCTAAGAATGGTATTGTCTCAGGGCTGGGAAGAGATGCAGCTCAGTTACTACCTACAAAGGTTACAAATTATGATGCTTTTTTCTCTTTCCCTTCAGTCCAGATTTATGGTTTGTGCCCCAGTAGGGAGAATTTCAAAACAATTTATTATCCATTTAAGTGTGAATCGGCCATTTTTTTTATTGCTTGTGGGTCAGCTATAGCTAGGATATTCCTGTTCACCTGGAAGTCCCATTTCACCCCTGGGACCCTGGCTTAATTATTGAAAGTATGTCTTTTCACTCCCCAAAGAGGCCTTGTTTATTCAATATGTCTACCTGAGCTATAGCTAAGTGGTGTTTATTGCACTACAGCTTCCTAGGCCAGCTTCCCCTCACCATCTCTCCTATAGGTAGGCCTGGGGGCCTCCTCTACATCTTTCCTCTTGCTTGGACACAAAGCCACACTGCATTTGCCAGTCTCCCTTGCACATGTCTGACTTCCGATTAAGGGAATGTGTGTGTAAGTGAGGTCACTGCTTCCAGAACAGGACCCTAAAATCTGCCTTACTACTAGTCTCATTGTCTTTTCCTGGAGCAAAATGGATGCTGAGGACCTAGAGAAGGGAGGAACCACAAGATAGATGGAACCTGGCCTTTGAATGCCTTTTTGATATTTCCAAAATCACATTAAACTGAAGTGAGTATGAAATAATCCTTTATTGTTTCAAAACATTGACATCTGAGGTCAGTTGCTACAGTAATTAGACTCCACAATTGAAATACTCTCCCAGATCCCAATCTGCAGTCTTGGCCTGGCTGTGCTAGAAGCAGAGCCTGAACCAGGGATTCAGGCATATGTGGGTCATTGAGAAAGAGCTCTCAGGAGAAGAAAAATGAGGGAAGCAAAAGGGTGCAGGAGAAGGAACTAAGCAAGGACGTGGGCTCCACTGGAGTCTAGTCTTGGCCTGAGAGTTTCTTATTTTGTGAGAGTTTCTGAAGTACTAGTGAGCTGTTCCCCTTTGAGACATGGGGTTGGCCTTTCTACCCCCATATCAGTCCATCATTGTCTATAAGGTATTTCCTGGGGTGCTGGAAGGAGAGAAGGCATTAGTGGCTGAGTACTCTGGACAATTCTTCCATTAGGAGATAGGGATGGGGAGGAAGCTATGAGATGTTAACAGTCAATACTTACAGAATCTGAGGATGAGTGCATCTGCCTGGTAATGGGGTCTGGGCAGGGTACCATTGCTTTTTATTTACCTGCATTAGAAAAGCACTGTGAACCTATGTCAATGTGGCTTTAATTTCCAGATTGGTCTTCCCAAAATAAATATTTTGACTAATAACTAAGAAAGTTTGAGGAGAATTAAAGGAAAACATTTCAAATTTAATCAATACAGTTCTTAGCTGCAAAAAACTAAAATGCTTCTGGTTAACTTAGCAGAAGAGGGATTTATTAGCAAAGGGCATATTAGGAAGAGGGATTTTTATTATCAAGTAGCTCCAAGAATTGCTGGAAAGTACTAAGAATGTAGCTTACAAAGATGATAGGAAACAAGGATGGTTGGGCAGTAAGAAACACAACTCAAGTTCACAACATCTAAATAGCATGATACTGCGGCACCATCAGCACTGGACATTATACTGCCATCATCTCCAGTGTTACCTTCTATTTAATCTGTGGGGGAAATGCCTTGTAGAGTATTCTTCTCATCTGAATTTAGGATTGACAATAAGAGAAGGTTCAATGCTTAGGATAAAATGAGCAGAAGTATTATCCATGAGCTAGGTAGAGTAATCTGTTCAAATGCATGAACACAGCCGCCTGTCCTTCCATCATCATAGATTTATGTATTTGACCCTTGAAGTCTTTGGAAGGTCAACAAGATCCATCTTAAAATGTAAATAACCTTAACATTTTTTTCTTAACACTTTAGCTATCAGTTAGCGCTGTAATTATGGCTATGTTCAAGTTAACTGAAAATATGGCAGTAATGACTTGGTGTATTATATTTCCAAAGGGAAAAAGAAATGCTGGTGGAAGAGGATATACTTGCCTCCACCCAGAGGTTAGGAGCATTTACTGACCATGTTGACTTTCCCTGCTAGAGCCCTGCTATTGCCTCTAAAGTGGTAACAAACTTCAGTAGAAAGAGCTCTCACTTCAGAAGTCAGAGCCCATCATCCATCTTCAAGAAGCAGTACATTCATTTTGTTAGTGACAGGAACAGCACCAGGTGTTATAACGGTGGAGTCAGACTGGACCTTGGTTCATTGACCTCAGTACTTGTGTTCTGGCTGAGAAAGAATTCAGAGCCAAGTTTCAAATTATAAGATAAAGTTTATTTAGAAAGTCACAGAGGCAGAAGAAGTCAGAGGTAGAAGAAATGGGCTTAGGAAAAAAGTTACAGAGGCAAAAGAAGGGGGCCTTGAAACTTAAGAGAGAGAAGGGTAAAGGTAATGCACCTGGGGGTGGGGGAGAAAGGAGAGAAATGGAAAAGGTGAGGGCATGCTCCCAATAGGAGAGCACACTGGGTCTTCCATCCTAAGGGCTTTTAAGGGTGTAAAATTTAGGGGAGGTCCCTGGGGAGGATCTCAATAGAATATTCATTGGCTTTCCAGGTGTGTCCTTTCAAAGTCATGGTACCCATTGACTGTTTGGCACCAAGGTAAGAGGACATTAGTGAATGCCTCTGTTCCTGAGGTCAGCCTTGGCATTGCTTATCTGGTTTTACTGCTTTTGTGGGCCTGGAGCTGAAACACAGTTGAGGCCTAGATGTTATTTCTAGGGCTTAATGCTTAAGGGAGTGGTTGTGCAAGGGCTTGTATATGGGTCATATGAGGCTATTCTCCTGTCCCTTGTTCATTCTCTAAGGGGCTCTACCACAAGACTAGCAACTGGCCAGTGGAGGAAATGTCAGATGGAGAGTCTGAAGCGCATGACCAGTGATATGCTAGGGGAGGAAAGGTTACCCTGGAGTCGAGGTTCTTGTTTTTCTAGTTTTGCCCCTTGCTAGGTACCCTGGGGCTTTCCACCCTGATGACTTTCTGTACCCGACCCATTGTCCTTGTTCTGCTCATGTCTGTCTAACTGCCTACCACTTTTCTGCATAGCAAACCTGGGCCCCACTTCTGACTCCAGTACAAAACCACAGCTGCTTAGGATTCTCAATACCAGGAGACATTTCACTGATGTACTTTTATTTTTTTTTAATATGTTTTCACTGTTGTAGTAGTTTGAAAAAATGATCTCCCCATATCCAGGCCCTTTGCCTGGATATGATTTTTCAGCTCCTCCCATTAAGACGTAAAATCTAGCCCTGACTGGTTTGGCTCAGCAGTTAGAGCATTGGCCCATGACTGAAGAGTCACAGGTTAATTCCTTGTCAAGGGCACATAACTCGTTTGCAGTTTTGATCACTCAACCCAGTAGGGGTCGTGTGGAAGGCAACCAATCAATATGTCTCTGTCACATCAATGTTTCTCTCTCTCTCCCTCCCTCCTTCACTCCTTCCTTTCCACTCTATTTACAAATCAATGAAAAAATATCCTTGGGTGAGGATTAGAAAAATAAATAAATAAAAGATGTGAAATCCATTTATCCTCTTTCTGAATCTTTCTGGCTTTGAGACTTGCTTTGGTCAATAGAATGTGGCAGAAGTTATGAGTAGCCTTGAAAGGATTTGTATGCTTCTAGCCGGACTGCCCTGAATAGCCTGCTGAGATAGGAGATATGTGAAGCAAAAATGAGCTATTCCAGTGGAGGTCATTTTGAAAGAGCCAGCCCCAGCCAACCTGGTTGCTCACCACAGACAAATAAGTAATCCCAGCCAAAACCAGAACACCCACTCAGCTGATTCCAGCCCAAATTGCCAACCTATGGAATCATATATAACAAAATGGTGTTGTTTAAGCCACTAAGCAAAGAGGTGATTTGTTATTCCACGAAAACTACTGCAGAGAGTGAATTAGCTCTTGCCAGCTGGGAATAGGCAGAGAATAAAAATATTTAAAGCCTGGGCCATCACACACATTTTTAATATTCCTTATCCACGAAAGCTTTGGATAGACATGTGAATCTTATTCATTTGGCAGGCACTAATTTTTTTACCATATATTACTGCCATTTCTGGGAGAATTTGATTATACCCAACACTGCTCGATTCCAATTTTAAGAGAGCTAAAAGAAGAAGAAGAAAAAAAATTAGGCCTCAACGTTTTTGTGATAATCACTGGATACATAATTAAAATCGTAATCTGTCACCTATAGCCAGCATGAAGCAGGTAAAATTCAACATAAATTGTCGTAAAAGTAATTAAAAACTAAACTTCTAATTAAAGGTGTTTTTTAAATAATTAGTTAACCCTTGTTATTGTTCTAAACAGACTTGCTGCTAACCTTTAACAATTTGCTCACAGAGCCCTTTTTTTTTTTTCTAATCCTCATCTGAGGATATGTTTTTATTGATTTTTAGAGAGATGGGAAGGGAGGAGAAAGAGAAACTTCACTATGAGAGAGAAACATTGATCAGTTGCCTCTTATATGCTCCCCGATCAGGATCAAACCTATAACCTAGGAATGTGCTCTGACCAGGAATAGAACCCTCAACCTTTTGGTGTAAGGGATGCCACTCCAACCAACTGAGCCATCCGGCCAGGGCCAGAGTCCTTTCTTAACCAAATTTTAATTATGCTTGAGCGAAGTGAAAATATTGTCCTTTTATTAAATCATTAAGTGCATATTGTCTATAAGGTGGGCCTTCACTAAATGCCTTAAAGAATGGGACAGTCTCTGCTCTCAAAGATATGATGATACAGAAAGGGAGATAAGTGCTCCCAAATATCACTTAATTGTTGATTTTTTAATTAATTGGCATAAGAAAAAGTATTCTCAACAAGCTAAAATCTGAGCCACTTGAAGAGATGGAGCAAGTTGGTATTTAGAACACAAAGAGGCCATGCAAAGTACAAGCAAAGCAACTGATGGGGATCTTCAGAACTATACTTTCTTTTTTTTTTAAGTTTTTTTTTTTCCTTTATTGATTTTAGAGAGAGAGGAGTGAGAGGGAGAGAGAGATAGAAACATTGATAAAAGAGAACATCGATTGGCCACCTCCTGCATGCTCCCCACTGGGGATCAGGCTCACAACCTGGGCATGTATCCTGTCTGAGAATTGAACCGACGACCTCTTGGTACATGGGTCGATGCTCAACCACTGAGCCACACTGGCTGGGCCAGAACTATACTTTCAATAGTGGATTGGGTTCTAGCAACTCCCAGAAAGGAAACTGTCAACCATCTTGATTTGGAAAGTAACCCATATTCACTCCCTAGAAGTCCAATTGACTTTCCATAAGTAAGTAAACTTCCTTCTTAGAGTCATAAATTCTAGCAGCAGAATGAGAATCTAATTACCAAGCAACTGGTATAAAGCATCTTTTGCAGAAGACAAAGAATGTGATTTTTTCCAATTCTAGCTATCCCAAGGCAAAAAACAAAAAGAACCATCTGCAGTCACCTTTGCTATAGATGACCTTGGTTATCTCTATAGGGCCCATCCTTTGCCCCTGTGTTGAATATTTCCAACATGCTGTGTGTTTGTTTAGTATTAAAGCAACAGTATGGCTTTAAGAAGGTGTTTGATTAGAGCTACCTCAGCTGGAGGTAAGAAAGCTGACTCTGAACAATAAACAAATGTTTCCCTTCTCACCGAGAGAATAGAAGCACACAGTTCCTACCACTGCATCTTCCACTTACCTGCTCTGCCCTAGTTACTCTGCCTTCCCTCTAGGTCCAGTGAATGAAAGCTCCGTGCTCCTAGATAAAGCACACCCCTCCCTTTGTACATAAAACATCTTTTTTCATCACTCAAAGCCATCAATTCAGCAAGTTTTCCCTCTTTTATGTTATTTGTTTCATGCTCTAATAGGTCTGATTGTTTCTACCATTTATTAAAAAAAGAAAAGAAAGGATTCCTCTATCACCCTCAAGCAAACAAAACATTCTACTCTCCACTTTTCTCCTGTCCTATTCTCTCTTAAACCTATGTTGACCAAGCTTTTGCTCCCTTATTCAAACTAATCTGTCTCACAAGATGATAAATCACCTGCAGGTTGTTCAACCTAGCCACAATCTTACTTGACATATGAGTAGCATTGGACAAAGTTGAAAACTTCCTTCCCTTAAAAACATTTATTCACTTAATTTCCATGACATCACACTGTCATTGTTTCTCACCTATGCTCTAGTCACTTATTTTAAGTCTCTGTTGCTGGTTCCTCATTATCTTCTTGGCATTGGACATTAGAAGTGCCCCCAAGTTCAGGCCTTGGCTTCTGTCACTATTTTATCTTAATACATACCCCTGGTGAGTTCCTGTCTTACGGCCTTGAATAGTTTCAGATCTACATATAAGCATACACAGGAGGCCCCAAATTCATCTCTCCAGCCTGGACCTCTCCTCCACTCATCTCACTATTTGACAGCCTGCTTGTTTTTCCACTTGGATGATTAATAGGTACTTTAAACATAACAGGTCCCCAAATCATCCTTAATCTTTCTTTCTCATGTGCTCCTCAGAGTCTTTCCCATCTCAGGAAATTGAAATTCTTATTTTTATCTAGTTGATTAAGCCAAACTCCTTGACATTATCCCTAATACCACTCTCTCTTACTCTGCAAATCTGATTGTCAGCAAACTTGACTGACTCAACTTCAAAATATTTTCAGAATCCAACCAATTCAGTGACTTATTATCACATCTACTGCTAAGGCCCTTTATGAAGCCACCATTGTCTAATACCTGTAATTATGTGATGAGTTATTAGCTTGGCTCCCCACCCCCAACCTCACCTCCACCAGTCCATTCCCAGTAGGTTAGTCAGAGTGATCCAGTAAAAAGTAGAAGCAGCCCGGCCAGTGTGGCTCAGTGGATTGAGAGTTGTCCCATGGACTGAGAGGTCCCAGTTTGATTCCCAGTCAGGACACATGCCCGGGTTACAGGCTCAATCCCCAGTGGGGGCGAGCATGAAGTGGCTGATAAATGTTTCTCTCTCACATCGATGTTTCTGTCTCTCTCTCCCTCCCTCACTCTCTAAAAAAAATCAATAAAAGCATAGTTTTTTTTAAAACAGCATTAAAAAAAAATCCAAAACACATGGAAGCAGACCATGAACACTTTTTTGCTAGAAATTCTCCAATGGACATTCACCTCATTCAGACTTAAAAGATAAAATGTTTCACTGGCCTCAAACAATCTGCACTCACATTTTTGTATTCTCCTCACTAGTTTGCTGAAGTCACATAGACCCTCTTTCTGTCCTTCAAACACGCCAGGTAGAACCCACTATCAGCCTTTGCAGTTGTTTTTTTCTGTGTTTGTTGTTGTTGTTGTTCAGCTATCTTTATGGATATCTCTCTCACCTCTTTAAGCAATTTACTCAATTGTCTTCTTGTTTTGTAAGGTCTTCCTTTTTGATCATTCTTCTAAAATTTTCACCACTATCCCTACCATAATTTTTTTCTAATCTCCTTTCTTAATTTATTGTCTTCTCTTAGCAGTTATCTCAATTTTAAATTTTACACATATTTTTTCATAAATCCTTTTCTATAGAATATAAACTATACAAAGTTAAAAATTTTTAGTCTGATCTCTGTCTGTATTGATTACACAATTGTTACCAGTCAATCATTCTTTTTTCCTGAATCTATGTGCCCTTTGTTATGTACTATGTAGTTTATCCCAAGAAAGGTTGATCATACTTCTCTGCTCCATTGCTGTTGGGTTTGGCCAAAAGACTTGCTTTAGTAAGTGGAATGTAGGCAGACAAGATGGTGTGGCAGTTTCAAGCCTAGACTTTATGAGTTACTGTATGTTTCCACTCACTCTTTTTATACTTCTGCTGTTGCTACCAGAAGCACACATCTCAAGCTGCCAGTGGGCCCAGGAGGATAGGGGCTGTAAGTAGAAAACTCATATAACCTGTACAACCTATAGGTTGAAGTCTTGCTCAGCTGAGCCCAACCTAGATCAACCAGACCCTAATCACTTGACACATGCACAATAGAGAAAGAAATACATATCCTGTATGTCACTGAGATTCTGTGATTGTTGTGCATCAATAGCACGCTACTATGTTATCAGGTCCACAGATCCTGGCACGTAGTAAGTACCCAATAAATAATTGATGAATAAATGACCACATGTAAGAACAAATTATTTAATCTTTGGGAGTCATTAGTACTTGCCAAATATTATGCCCTTGCATCTTGTAGCAGAGCGCATAGAGACACATGACTAGTTCTAACCAATGAATTATGAACTGAAGTGACATTGTGTCACTTCTAGGCTACAGCATTTAATGGCAAGACATTCTAAAGCTCTATTTTTCTCTTTGGCATAATAAGAAACAATGTATGCAGTGATGGCTGTTCCATGTGTAATAGAAATGAGCAGAGTCTCCAACTGACCTGCAATAGACATATAACATGCAGAAGAAATAAACTGTTGGTGTTTTAAACCACCCAGCTTTGGGGTTTATTTACTCTAAAATAACCTAACCTATGTCTGATCTCTACAAAACTACATGCAAATGAGGCATAAGTTTCGAGTCATCTTAAATGATTTCAAGTGATTTGAGGTGTTGTCCTTATATCCTTCTTTTAGCGAGTAACTTTCTAACATAGTTTTTACTTTAAGAGAATTTGGGTTGAGATCTGGAAATAGCCACATATGGATTTCTGACATTGGATACATGTTTAATCCACTATAACCCAATTTCTTTATGTATCAAATGAGACTAATAATACCCCTCTCAGAAGTTACTGTTATCTCTCATTCATATAACTTGTGTTTATTGAGGGTGTACCCAGCTCAGATTTTAAGCTCAAGGAGCTTGATATCCAAGGAGGGACAAGTCATAGACCCATACTGCTGTGTTACCAGGCACTGCATGTGGTAAATGCCAGGAAAGCCTAAGAACAAGGGTATGAGAGAGATGAAGAAGAGAGCTGACATCTGGCGGTATAGTAGAAAGACATCATGCAAGTCTCAGAAGCAACTATCTGGCCCAAGAAAATCATAGCTTGGAACCTAGATTCCAGGCAAACTTTTTAACTCTCTGTCCCATTAAGCTACCCTCTATCACCTCCCTGCAAAAGTGTCTGCTTCTTGTATGAGAGTACCTGACCCTTTAAACATGAATTTGCTGTCTTGGATAGCATTGTGGTCCCAGCAAAGTTGATTTTTGGTAATCTATTATTACAGAATCTTTTCAGGCCATTGTAACTCCTTGCAACTCTCTTTTATTGAAGGCATTGCCATCTTCAGTTATTAATTCTGTGATTATTTAAACACAATAACCTCCCTCAATAAATTTTATGTTCCATGAGGACAAATCAATAATACATACCCAGAGCACAGCATAGTGTCTGACAGGTAGTAAGAGCTCAATGAACAATTGGTGAATGAATGAATGAATAAGTGTTATTGTCAGGTCTCCTGTCTTTACTCTGTCACTCCACCCAAATCACCACTGAAGTTTGGCTCAATAATGTTTGTTGAACCTGAATACTTACAAAAGAAAATGATTCCAATAAAATTAATTTACCTCAAATATAACCCAATTGTTTCTACTAAGAAGCTTTCACACTTTAAAAGAGACTCTATAAAGAGAAGTCTATCTATTTAAACCAAATGAGAGACTATGTAATGGTAAACTTTATGACTAGAGGGATGTTTAATGGAAAAGAGATAGAAAAGCATTTGGAAGAATTTTCACATGCATTATCATGCTGGTCTTCAAATTACATCATCTGTGTAATTTTTTGTTCATAAGGTTGACCAGGAGAAAGAGAAGAGAGAGGCAAAGAAGCATTCGAAAGAAAATACATATTTTTTTCTAAATCAAATAATTTTTATTTATTCTACCTTTGTTAAAAGTGAGGAAACTTGCCCAGCTGGTGTGGCTCAGTGGATTGAGTCCCATGGACTGAGAGGTCCCAGTTCGATTCCTGGTCAGGGCACAGGTCCAGGTTTCGGGCTTGATCCCCAGTAGGAGGAGTGCAGGTGGCAGTCGATCTGTGTTTCTCTCTCACATCGATGTTTCTATCTCTCTCTCCTTTCCTCTCTCTAAAAATTCAATAAATAATTTATCCTCACCCAAGGACATTTTTGCATTTATCTTCAGATAGAGCAGGAAGGAGAGAGGGAGGAAGAGAGAGAGAAACATCGATGTGAGAGAGACACATTGATTGGCTGCCACCCACACAACCCCATGGGGCTGGGGACAAACTGCAACAAGGTACGTGCCCTTAGCGGGAATCGAACCCGGGACTCTCTGGTCCGCGGGCCAATGCTCTAAGCGCTGAGCCAAACTGGCCAGGGCAAAAAACTATATACATTTTTTAAAGTGAGGAACCTTGAATTAAATGTGTGCTAGAAATTATAACTGTCCTTTGAAACATAAATGCTGGGGTGCATGAGAACAATGAAAGAAGTGGGCCAGAAACATCCCTTAGTGCATTCTGATGTCGGCAAACATTTTAGGTTGTGCTTTTCATGTTACTTTATTTGGAAATACTTTATCATAATGTGATATATACCAAAATAACTTAGGCAAAAATATCTTTTTTTTTTCCTTTAGCAAGAATGAGCTGTAAAACATTGTGTGTTTGGATATAAAACTGAAATCATAGGGCTCTAGAAGTAATTCCTCATCATAAATGCTAACTCTGTAAAGAGGAAAAGAGTAACAAGTCCGTAAAGAGTGTGGGTTTTCATCTGAATGTTGGGATCCTAAACCGAATTATATAAATACTTGGTTTGGATTGAAAATCAACTCATTTAGCACTGTGTCAATGGCTCTAAAAACTGCATGTTTCTTATTTTAAACATATCATCTGCTCAATTTGCCTTTAATTGACTGTATAAGTAGTGTGACCTCATTTCATGGAGATGAAGACAACCTCAGACTCATTCAGAGCAATAATTATGGAGTACAGAAGGATAACTTAATGAGAAGATCCCGTTTACAGAAAATTGTTATTTGAATGTTGGATGCTAGTGTTGGCTTTATCAAGATTTGACACATCTGCCAGACTCAGCTGTGGTTCCAGTGGGAAACACAAATTTAATGTGAATGCTGATAATATTGAAGCCTATAAGATTTACAAGGGTGGGCATCTCAGCTGATGTAACAAGTTATCTTTCTGTGTAATAGCATTATCATGGGCCCGCCAACCTGCTAAGCATTTATGAGGATTATTTTAATTCAGACTTAAAACAACCTTATGAGGTCAGTACTATTAATATTATTCCCATTTGACAGATAAAGACTGTAACTTGCCCAAAGCCATGCAGTTAGTGCCAGAACTAAATCACCAGATCTGAATACAGAGCTCAGACCCATTCTTTATTACCTCATCTCTCTCTTTAATTATCTCTCTCATTCATGTATTTGTCCATCCATCGATTCATTTCTTGCCCTCCCCATCTATCTGTCCATCTACCTATGTTCTTTCTCTGTCTTACTCTGTTCTTCATGTACCTCTCTATCTCCATCTTTTTCTGTGTCCTTGACTGCATCTCACCCTTATGGGTTTCTGTCTCTCTCTTATTTCAGGTTTCTGTCTTTCTTTCCTTTCTTTTCTCACTCTTTCAATCTCTCTGTTCATATAGGTATAAATATAATCATCCATTCATCCACCCATCCATCCACTTATGCTTTCCATATCTCCAAATCCTTTTCTGAATATGTCATATAGTTTCTAATTTTCTCTGTGTCTCTCTCCCTGTCTCTGTCTCTCTCTTTCTCACACACTCTATTCTTCCACACCCAATCCTCTACCCCCTCTCTCTTCATGTAAAGTTGTTGTTCATCCTTGTATCTTAGGCATGTTCTTGCATGTTTTTACCCTCAGCTCCATCCAAAGTCAGAAAATGTTTCCGTGCGTTGAAGAGATATACCTTGTTAAGGCAATAAAACATCCATATATGCCTCAACCTTAGGTCAACTCTGTTGCTACTTGCTGAGAAACAAAGTGCTAAAAGAAAATTATTCATGGGTCTCTCACATTTCTACACATTTGATGAGTGAGGCACTAACTGCCCTTTGTTCCAGAGTACCTTTTCAAGGGTGCTTGTATACTGAGCAGCCTTAGAAGACAAAGATAGTATCTCCATCAGAAGCTTACATTTTTATATGATAGAGACAGTATATCCTTCTGGAGGACAGGGCAGGCATCCTTACCATTAAGGATGATAAGATAATGTCACCTGTGAGCAAAGGGAGGACATACCTGGCCAATATGCAATTTAAGTTTCTGAAGCTTAAGGTTCTTGTCCTGAAATGCAACCTACTACATGTACAGGCATCTACTTGGACTCATCCTTGTAGCCCCTATTGGACTTGAGAAAAACGAGAACTGACAAAAATATGCTCATGCTCTTGCTGCTTACTGTGCTTGGGTAATAAAGTCCTCTGTGTCTGACACAGGAGTCTCCTGTATTCTGTAGACATCAGTGAAAGTGTAGCAGACTAACTCATGAGCTTTTAAGTGGTTAAAATCTTGGCCCCTTGACAGTCTTGCTTCAAAGCTATACCTCCATTCATCCTGTCTCATGGCAGCATGATAGTAGTTGCCAGAAGTTTTATATATACATGGAGAATGTTTTGGCCAAATTCTTCCAGCTTCCTATAGTCCATTGGAAAATGGCACCTATTTCAACAGCAAACTCAGGTGGGTGTCCCTTGCTCTATCTGCCACTTTAATAAGGAAGAAAACCCTTTCCATCTATGCACTTCACAGTGTCTGCCCCACACGCACTTAATTTGGTGAGGTGATTTGTTACTTGAGTGTAACTGGTCATGTTTAAGCTTTACTGCCTTTCCAAAGCCAATGCGACAGAAGGATCATGCCAATGTGGCCTGGAAGGGCTGAGTCAGGGAGAGTACAACTATATCAGATGTCCTAGCTTACATTCCCTCAGCTTCATCTCTGATCCAGCTGTGGCTGCAGCAGGCAGGTCCTTACAGGCTTCAACTCACATTAAACCACCATGGTTCATCTTAATTATACTCTGTGAGTCTTTCCCTTTCTATTCTGGGGTTTCTCTGATGCTAGCAACAGTTCACTCATCAGGCATGAATGTACTTCCTGGAAGTGCATGGCTGGTACTGTCCCCAGGGACAGCCCTGAAAAATGGGGGCCTGGAGGCTGATGGATAACTATTTTTCCCAATTGATTCTTAGGTAGAAAATTCAGAGAGACATCTGCAAGCTGTTTAGAAAACTCTTGAAAGGATCAACTCCAAATGGCCCACAGCAGTGACCTTAACAAAATGCATCCTCATATTTGCTTTTCCTTCATTTCCACTACCCCTTCTAATCTCTGGGATCTCCTCATAAATAAACTACTTGTATACAAGTCCTTGCCTCAGGTTCTACTTCTGGGGGAAATATAAGCCACTCTAATAGTAGAGTAAAAAGACCAATGTCTCTAGAGCCTGGCAGACCTGAGTCTGTATTTTTTATCTGGAAGATTTTCAACAAGTTATTTAACCTCTGTGAGCATCATCTTCTTCACTTGCAAGACAAGGGAAATAATACCTTGTACAGGAAGGGAATATTGATTATGGATAAAAATCACTCAGTCCTTAGCACACAGTCTATCACAGCATCAGTGTTCAACAAATAGCAGTAATTATTGTTAGTATAGCCAGAGCAAATCCCAGGGGCACCCTGGAAACCAGAGGTGCAGAAATCCTGATGTTCTGACTTCAGTGCTTATCTGGGGACTGCTAAACTGCAGGACTTTATCACTTTAAGGACCCAAAACCACATGCATTATTTATAAATTACTGTTTATAGAAATGGTTGCATTGTAAACAGCTTCTGGATTCCATAAAACGATTTATGTATTTGTAGAAAAATAATATAGTTGAGGAATTAAGCTATGCTGTTGCTTTTCTTCTTCTTAATTCTTTCTGCCCTTTCTTCTTACCTCTGTCTTGCCATTGTGCACTTGTGGCCTCAGGGAAGCAGAAATTTAGGAGTTTAAAACATATTCAATTCTTGTTCTTTTATTTATTTTATCCTTATTAATTATATAAACCTAGAGCAGAGGCCATAGCTTTTGAAGTAAATCCTTACTTCTTTATAAAGAGTAAGAAATTCTCAGAGTATAGGGAATGGAGGTTCAGATGAAAAGTATGGCAAACCCACACAGGTAAGAATAGATCCAGAGATGGCCCAGCCTCTCCTTGGTGACACCCAATGAGTCCCCTCTCTTGCCTCACTAGGTGTTGTGTAAGATCTGAGCATGACAGTAAGCACTGTGCGTTTCCTCTGATGGGAAAATATCTTAGTTCTTCTTCCTGTTGTCATCCCCTGAAAGCCTACCTTCAATAGCAATTTGATTTGCAGATGGGCTTCTGAGTCAACTTTCAAGTTACTTAATGTGAAACATTCCCTTTTCAGAATTCAAAGACACCTAGAAGACCCTCAATAAAGAATGAGCCCAACGTGGAAATGGGTTACATCTCTGGCATGACTCTCACAGATGTCTACCCCCAGGCCAGAACAGTGGTAAGTCAAACCCTAGGACACATGCATTATTTATCAAAGTATGTAACTTATCGAAGAGATTCAGACAAATATGCTATTCTGCCATACTGACTATTTTGAGTTCAAGGCACTCGTAAAACATCAAATATAAGAAAAACACTCTGACCATTTTTCTTTTTCTTAAAATCAGATGAAATTCCCATGTCAAAAATACCCTCCCTATTCCAGAAGGGAAGTAACATTCTTATCAAGAATGAGAAGCTGAGCTTGAGAGATTTCTTTACATACAGATCTTGTTAAAATTTTGATCTTCCTTCAGCCTCTCCAAATAGTTTAGTTAGTCATCCACAATGGCCTCTTTTTGTTCAACCTAATACAAAGGCACGTAGGTTTTACAATTTCTTTGTGTCTTCATTCCTCAAAGACTTCAGTTTATGTAAAACTTGTATTAATGTGTATGTAAATGTGTATGCTTTTCTACTGTTGATCTATTCTACGTCAACTTTTTTTTTTTCAGGCCCAGCTGGAGAGATTAAAGGTAAAATTTTTTCTTCCCCAAATTTCCCTACATGTTTATCTGGTTTATACTATGCACACTCTGTAGTTTCTAAGGATCCTAGAGAATGAAGGTCCACACCCTGTGGATTCCAGTCCCAGAGTAGGCTATTTCTATAAGATGTGAGTTATGAACTGATCTTCAAATACATCCTCCCACTTAACCCCAATTTGTCATTTCTTGGAGATCCCTACATAACAGTCATTAGTGGATTAGACAAATGGGTATCTGAGAGCACTCAGGGTAGGAGGCATGTCTGGCGAAAGTGGTCCCCAACAGTGGCTGAGTAGTAACATGCCTTGACCATGGACAGCAGCCTCAGAACTAATGAGATTATTACACTCAGCAGGTAATGGGCCTTTACATAGAAGACAGGGTAAAAGCTGACAGCAGCAATCGTTTCCTTCACAATTTCAGTCAGGATCAATGCCTTCTAACTACATAAATGCCCCTTTACCAGGAAAGAGATATTGAATCACACAGGAAAGGGTAGTGTACATCTCAATTACATTGAAAACTTACCTTTTCTAGGTCCCACTACCTGACCCCCAACTAAGGAAAAACATTTTTGTAAGGTATCTCTGTTTTGGCCCACTAATTGACAGAGAAAGTATTATTAGTTTCCTCAAAACCTAGTACCTTAAAACAACAAAAGTTATCACACAGTTTCTGTGGGTCAGGAATCTAGGTGCAGCTTAGCTGGGTTGCAGTCAAGCTGTCAGTTCAGGCTGCAGTCTCATCCAAAGACTCCTTCCCCACACATGCTTCTGGCAGCAGTGTTGAATTGCTAGGAAGGTTCCCACATGTTGCCACTGTGCTCTGCATTTACCTTGTGGATGCATAACCAGCAGTCCATGGGTCAGCACCAGTACATAGGCCATTTACAGAAGCCTTGATCAATTAGCTTTCTCCTTCCATGTGCCTCTGTCCCTCAAGCCTTCCCCTTAAAGGGATGTTCTTCCACGAACATCAACTCAGGCAAAAAAGAATCCTACAATTCCCTAGCCCTCCAAATCATATTTTTTAAAAAAGTTTGTGCTCATGTATGTGCATCTTAGTCCCCTACACATGTTCAAATCCAAATCTCCCTATTAACCAAGTTTGCTCTTTCTCTGAAGCCATCAATTCGGGGAATAGAATTTCTAACATTTCAGTCATCCATGAGAAACCACAGTCTCATCTATACATCTTCTCTCCTTTTTCCCCCACACATCCATTTGGTGGTCAGGACCCAGTGATTCAAGTCCTGCCATACTTCCTTGCCTCTTTTTCTTTATTTTTAGCCCCATCAACAAACTCTTGTCTTAAGTACACATTACCTTCCAACTAAATT
Organism: Tadarida brasiliensis; assembly: GCA_030848825.1. NCBI lineage: Eukaryota > Metazoa > Chordata > Mammalia > Chiroptera > Molossidae > Tadarida > Tadarida brasiliensis. Next base: position 33,953,208 of record CM061261.1, on the reverse strand, counting down.
ATTGTAGTGACCTCTAAATGGCCTCCTGCCTCTTGCTTTCCTCATTCCCCAACCTATTCTATATAGTGAGTCCGGAAAAACATTTATAAATCAGAGCTCTGACAATGTCCTACACTTTTTTGAAAGCCTTTTTAGTACTTTCACAGGGCACACAATATAAAAATCTGGGGTCCTTGAATACATATTAAAGCTCTCCATAGTGGGCAATGGTCATGTCTTTTTTATAGGAATTGGCCTATCCCAGGAGACTGGTGGGAGTGCCAGAGAGCTAACACCCTCGGGAAGAACCCCCACCCATTGAGAAGCAGGAGTTGGTGGATAAATACCTTAGCCTCCAGCTCCTCAGGGGGATGATTCTCAGAGGAACCCCAACAGGACAAAGCCCACAGTGGTAACCAGCACCCTGACAAGCTATACTGGAACCTTAGGCAAAAGAAATATGTAATGATTTTTGTAGTATTAAAGTTATGGATGTGATACCTTCAGCTCCCTCCCACCCCCCAAGTATTGCTTTGGTTATTTGGTGTCTTTTGTGATTCCATATAAATTTGATGATTTTTTGTTCTTTTTCTTTGATAAGGGCCATTGGGATTTTGATAGGGATTGCATTAAATCTGTATCTTGTTTTGAGTAATATGGACATTTTAACTATGTTGATTCTTCCAATCCATGAACATGGAATATCTTTTTATTTCTTTGCTTCTTCTTCAGTTACTTTCAATAACGTCTTGAGTTTTCAGTGTATAGTTCCTAAACATTCTTTGTTAAATTTATTCTTAGGCATTTTATTCTTTCTGTTGCAATTGCAAATAGATCGTCTTCATTTCTTTTTCTGAAATTTTATTAGTAGTATATAGGAATGCAAAACACTTTTGTATATTGATTTTGCATCCTGCAACTTTACTATATTTGTTTACTGTTTCTAATAGTTTTTTTTTTTTTTTTTTTTGGTGGAGTCTTTAGGGTTTTCCATAAAGAATCATGTCATCTTCAAAAAATTACAATTTTACTTCTTCATTCTCAATTTAAATGTCTTTTATTTCTTTCTCTTGCATTATTGGTCTGGCTAAGACTTTCAGAACTATGTTAGAATGGCTATCATCAACAAACAAGAAATAGCAAGTGTTGGAGAGGATGTGGAACAAAGGAACCCTCTTATGCTGCTCGTGGGAATGTAAATTGGTACAGCCACGATGGAAAACAGTAAGGAGGTCCTTAAAAAATTAATAATAGAGATACCATATGACCCAGTAATTCATCTTCTGGGTATCTACCAGGAAAATTCAAGAAATTTATTCATAAAGCTATACGTACCCCTATGTTCATTGCAGCATTATTCACGGTAGTCAAGAAATGGAGACAATCCAAGCTCCCTTCCATGAATGATTGAATAAAGAAAATGTTGTACATATATACAAGAGAATACTACTCAGCCATAAGAAAAGATAAGTGCTACCATTTTTGACAACATGGATGGATGTTGTGAGTATTATGCTGAATGAAATAAGTCAGATGGAAAAGAACAAGAACCATATTATTTTACTCCTATGTGGGCTATAACAGAAAGCAACAAATAAATGAATGAAACAAACAAACAAAAACTCATTGACACAGACAATAGTATGGTGGTTACCAGAGGAGAAGTGGGGGGGGGGGAGTAGAAGTGAGTAAAAGAGGTCAAATATATGGTGACAGAAGAATACTAAACTTTGGGTGATGAGCACACAATGCAATATACAGATGCTGTATTATAATATTGTACATTTGAAACATATATTATTAAACAATATAATCCCAATAAATTTAATAAAAAAAGAAATATTATGCTTTTATATAAAATATTTATATTTTTTAAGTAGTTAAATTTTTTTTGGTTATTAAATAGGTCAATGTCAGGGAAGGTGGGGAGGGATGGACTACAAAGCATAGGTAGAAGGATTATGCTAAATATAGAAATAGACCTACATGAAACACACAGGAATATAATGTGCTAATTATGTAGAAAAACCTTCACCTCATTTAATAATATTTTAACATCACAGTTCTCACATTACAGTATTTTCATCCCTGCCAATATGGGTAACTGTTAGTTTATAAACTCTGAAGACAGTACTATACAATTTAATAATATTTGGAATATGTGTCCAGCTCAAAGGCTACTGTCCTATATGCATATTTCTGATAGAGTTTTTCTTTATTTTATTTTATTTTTCCAATAGTTAATTGTTTTAATGAAATATTATTAATGACTTTATTATCATTAAAGCCAATAAAGTAAAATTATAATGAAATTTGGTTTTGATGTAAATAAAACATTTACATTTAAAATAATGGTGTGAATTTTAACACAATTTTTTTTTTGTTTATCAATATGTTTTATTACTTTAATGTTCTGCAGAAATTTCACCATTTAAAAAATACATAAAATTTATATTTTTACACATTTTTCCTTTTGCCTCAGGCTCCAATATGGCTCAGCATAGCACTGTCAGATCCTATCTTTATTTAAAATTATATAATTTCATATCATATTTTGTGTGTTAATTTTGATATTTTAAACAATATTTTATTAAATATTGTGTATTTGGGCCACTGACTGTTTGGCACCCCTTAAATTCTGCACCTTGGGTGAATGCCTCACTTACTTTACCCTAGTCCTAGCCCTGATGATAATCTGTTTATTCATTCACTCATGCTCTCTTTATTGGATTTCCTCACTTCCCTACCTCACTTTCCACTCCTCTCACCCTACTTCCTGGGATTCCTTCCCAAATAGACTAATTAAAGTCTTTATTTTTAGGATCTGCTATTAGAGGAATCCAAACTAATATGCCCTTTGTGGTCTAGCAACAATTGACTACCATGGAAATACTTCCATCTCTGTCCTTCAAACCTATGCTTAGCCAATTCAGGATGTTTTCCACTCCTACTTCATTTAGCCATAATAAAACATGTGAAATCCCTTTATTAAAATCACTGTATAATCATGAGCTATTGTTATTAGCTTCTTGTTTGTCTATAAAACTCCCTCTCCTTAGATTTCCTTTATTCTACATTCACCAGCTGAGAAATGAGTCATACCACTCCCCCCATAAAGGCATTGTTCCCACATCTCTTTACTCAGATTTATACTTTTTTGTCTCCGTATCTCAGTGGAAACTCATATAATAAGTTTTATCCCATGTACCTTATATCCTGGGCATTTTAATACTCATCACTTCTATTAGACTATCAATCTGAAAAAATGGGGGTATAACAACTGCATGCTGCCTTGCAGTGGGAAATTTCACATTAAATGTCTGGTGACTTAAATTAAATGAAGAATTTAATAAATTTAAAACCAAATGTGTTCAGCAACAGAAGCTTCAGTTTGGTGAACAGAGCAGGTGGAGAAATACACTAATATATTCAAAGCAGAGCTATCAGGGAACACAATGTACCAGATCAGTTGGCTTGATTTGGTGCCTCAGTAGGTTCAGAAACATGCTCACCCAACAAGCTGGGGGTAGATTAGCAAACCAGAGTACACAGAAAACCTTGGCCTCCCCTAACAACTGAAGGTTCTACTTTTGCTGCTATCAAACTCTACCTGATGGTGTTGCTTGCCTGGATATGCATCAGGTGACAAATATTCCCAGCAGATGTCCTCAATCAGGTCCAGACATGGGGCAAGAAAAAAAATTACAGATATCTAATCTGCTCTGATCCAAATGACAGGGTTGATTTGAACCCTGGCAAGCTTTTTTTCAAAACCACCTGGTAGGAGATCTCAACACACCCACAGATGCCATTCAAGTTCTCCAAACTGTTCTACGGACAGCTGAGTTTCCCTTGCCCATGATTAAACTGTTCATGCCATCTTCTCCCAAACCCTGCCAACATTTCAGAAGGTAATAGGGTCCAAAAAAAACAACACTTTATAATTCTACCCTTTCTCTACCATCTAAGTTATATATCAAGTTGTCTATCACAGTATTATTTATCATAGTGAAGAATTGAGAAGAAACTTAAACCACAGGATTGTATATAGAAAAAATAAAAAAACAGTAGTCATATACTATCCATATTACTAATTGTAATAATTTGGGTTATGTAAACATGAATAATTGTTTTCTTCTTTCATTCACAACCCATTTTAATATATTATGAATATTATTCCTTTAATAACTATATGAAATAATTATACATTATATACATTTTTAAAAGATTAACTGCATGGATGTCCTAAATTGGGGGAAAATACTAAAAATGGGTATTTGGGAGAGGAAATTTCTAGTTTCATTTTTTGCCTTGACACAGATATTTACACATTCTGAATATGGGCAGTGCTGGTCTGTGTGTCTTTGTGTGTACATACATGTGTATGTGCAACATCCAGTTGTCATGCTCACAAATGTTTAACAACTGACTCTAATAAATACCCCAATGTGTAGCATTTTCTGATTTTCATGGTGTAAGTATTCTAACGGTAGCCAAGGGCTGGGCAGAAACACACATGGTTTGTCTCAGAAAGCTGTAGTTGAGCCAGCCCCAAAGGACCACTGGACTTCATCTCCCACCAAATACCTCCCTGAGCCAGCAGCTAACCACCTACAAATGGCTTCTAGAAAACAGTTATCTGTGGTCAATTTAAAGCTCCTCTCCAAATATCCCAGCTCCCTAACAAGTCAAACCCACCAACATACACGCTAAAAGGAGCAGATGCACATTACTGAGCCCATCTGTCCACTTTCCTCCAGTCCCTCCTCTGTCTCCTGGGCCTTATTAGGCTCTGAAGCCCAAACATCATCAGATAGAAAATTCTGTGTGGGCTTTTTAAAGGGAAATGACCAAGTCATAAAAACTACTAAATGTAAGAATCTTTTGTGGAGAAGAGCAGTGAACATAGTAGATTGGGATTTATAAGTAAATATGGAAAAAAAAAAAAAAAACCTCCCACAAAATATCATTGGGAAATTGATCATGGAAATGCAGGGCAAGTTTGGACCTTGGTAAATATCTAAACTATCATTTTAGGTAGATAAGATTGTATAGATAAGAAAATTGAGGCCCAGAAAGTTTAGTCAGATTTTAAATCAGTGTATTCTAATTCCAAATGAATTGCCTTGACCATTAAGTTGGCAATATTTAAAAATTCACATTAGCTCAATTTTAGAGGATTATTATGACATGATATTTCAAGACAACAAGGACTCTAAGAATTTTTGATATTTACCCAATGAGTTTAGATAAAGCACTTTTTAAAAACATATCTTCATTAAGTTTATATTCTAAGCAGCAACTTTTTTTTTTTTATCCTCACCTGTGTTTATTGATTTCAAAAAAAGAGGAAGGGAGAGAGAGAGAGACAGACAGACAGAAATAGCGATGTGAGAGAGAAACATCGATTGGTTCGTTGCATCCTATACATGCCCCAACTGGGGATCAAACCTGTGACCTAGATTTGTGTCCTGACTGGAATCAAACCTGCAAACCTTTGGCCTACTGGACAACACTCCAACCAACTGAGCCAACCGTCCATCACTCTAAGCAGTAACTTTTTATATACCAAACAGGAAGGCACTAATGTTCATTGTCCATGAAACTCTTATCTTATGCTTTTCTCTTCCCTGATGCAAAATAGAAGCTAGGTCACCCCCGTTGACCTCTTTCCACACACTGCAAGAAAGCTGAACCTGACTTTGTTGTTAGCCTTGTAGATGAAATCTGAAAATGACTTCCTCAAGAGAGCCCACAGCTTATTTCTGTCGTTACTGCTAGTAGGCTGTATCTTGTCACAAGTGACCACATTTCCGAGGGAAAACCTGAACACTCTGAAGCCTCATAACACTATCCAGTTAAATATACAAGAATAGAAAGCCAAATTTATATCTCTGGCTATATATTCACCATCACATTTGTTAATTTTACAAGCATGTGTTGGTGTGCAAAGCAATCCATGCATACCAGACACACTACACTGGATTCCTGATCTGTTCACACAACTTAGCTTAGAACTTCAACTTAGCATTTCTCGTTAGTGGCATGCAAATACCTGCTAATATAGTATCACTCACTAGAATAAAGATTCAGTCTCAGAATGGAAATTAGTAACTCATACTAAAATATAAAAATTTAAAATAAAATAACTGCTTTGACAATAAAAATATTGACTTAACACCATTGTTTATGTTCCATAAATTTTGCCAAAACCTAAAAAGCATAATTCTCTGGCTGCAATACAAATCAAAATGCTTCTAATACTCACTATAAATTTCTTCTAGGTTATTTTGGAGAGGGGTTAGAGGGTATGTGATAGGCAGAAAATAATATTTTGGGGAACAGAGTATGATCATTACTCCAAAAGTTCTTACTTCTGTGATTGGCATTTTTCCTGCAATGGAGGTGTGAAATTATAGAGACTCCACTCAGGTGCTACCCACATTCATATGATGCTTTCAAGAATTTGAACTTCAGTATCATACTTAATAGAGTTCTTCAAAGTGGCTTAAGAGTTATTTATTTATGTACTCATTTACTTGCAGAGCTACATGGTAACATGGGGAGAATCTTCTGTCCACTTGCTACTCAGAGTGTGGTCTCAGATTCACAACATGGGCATCACCTCGGAGACATTAGAAGCACAGGATCTTAAACCTACTGAATCAGAGTCTGCATTTTACCAACATACCAAGGGATTCAAATGCATGATAAAGTTCAAGAAGCACTGCTCTAGGCCTATTTCACACCTGGAGCAACTGAGGAATAGCTCCAAGTTTTCATAGCTAGTTATTTAATGATCAAAATTCAAGCCTAGGGTTCTTGAAGTCCAGAACTGTATCTTTCTCTGGCTCTCCTTTCTTCTTTTTGAAACACTTTTAAGCAAAATGGGCAATTCTTCTCATACAAACCCTTAATACTAATCCAATTGCTATTGATGCCCATCACTGCAAATTCCAGGTTGGCTCAATCTACTCTCTGCAGTGATTACATTTTTATATCCTTTTATGTTAATATAGTCTCAACTTTGGCATGAGTACAATGGTTGGCAAAGTCAAGAAAAATGTATTTGTTATGTGTTGGCAAAGATCGATCTACTCCGGAGGACTGAGCAAGGGTCTTTGGAATATTTGTTAGTTTACCAGCAACTTAGAGAAGTTCGTCCTCCACCCCCACCTCATTCCAATCATAGAGGAGCAGCAACAGGCCTTGAAATAGCTTGCATTTTCCTGGAACCAAAAAGCAAATGGAACTTCATTTCAAAAAGATGGCTAAGTACAAACCAACAGAGGGAAATGCTTCAACTGATAACTTTCTGAGAATGGGAGATTCACAGATGGTGAGAGTGATTTGGAAGCAGATCATAGGAAAAAATACTTTATTTGCTATCACCCTAAGAGGAATGAGTTGGAGAATATGGCTTGCTTTTTCCAGTCTCTCATATCAATGAAAAACAACAGCCATTACACAGCAGGAAGAGGGGAGGAGGAGTCAGCCCTGAAGCTGTGTCATTGCAGAGGCAATGATCCACTTAGTGTTTCAGTTGAAAGTTTGAAAACTAGCCCAATAGATTTGCAGTTGATTGTGATAACATAGTTTCTTCAGATCCCCATTGTCTCGTAAGAAACTTTTACAGTATTAAAATCAAAAGAGAACATGAAAAGTCATTGTCATTTGACAGTTAATGCAACCAAGGCTCAGAACAGTTAAACAACTTTCTCCAGATCACATAAGGTCAAAACCAGGGTGAGGGGCCTGTGTTTCTGATTCTTCATCCAGTGCTCTGACTGGGCTTTATACTCTCATTTTCTGCCTAAATATTAAACTGCATTTCCCAAATGGAAAGAATCTTACTTTTGTTCAACACATTCCTGTTTCATAAAAACAAAAACAAAAATTCAGTATCTTGGAAATATAACAAAAGGATGTGGGTTAGCTTTGGAGGAATCTATTCTCTAATATTTAAAATTTTGACATTCTTTCATGTTAATAATATGCAGATTTAGAGGTCTGGATCAAGCATGAGGAAGGTCAAGAGAAATCTATTTGCATCAGCTGGCAAAGAATAATGCATTTAGGAGGACTGGGCAGGGGTCCTTGAAGTATTTGGGGCTTAATTATTATCTCCGTTATACGTGTGGCTTTTGGTAGTGCTCCTACTTCTGTTTCCTAACTTTAAGGAATGAGAATTTGGCCTCAAAGCTACAGACAGCTGTGAAACTGAATGCTCTATTGGAGCATTTTAAATAGAACATTTGGCCCTTTGGAGGTAACTAAATGGATTTTACTTCTACAGATTTATAGGACTTGCTCTTTACCCAAAGTTCTACCTCTTCCGGCTGACTCACTCCCAGTACTTCTGAAATGAGTTCTTCATTACTCACACTCCCTGCAGTATGTGAAGTAGCTGAGGTTGACTTCACACAAGGCTAGCAAAGCTTATTTCCTTTCAGATGCCAGAATTTGTATCCATCTCTTTTCCTTCCATAGCAACACATTGAAAAGTACAAATTTCAGAGAGTCTAGTCTTGCAACCTAGAAATGAAAGGATGTTCTAAGAAATGGTTTTCAACCTTGGCTGCACATTAGAATCACCTGGAGACCTTCAACTAATCTCCATGTCAGGATGTTCCCCAGTCCAATGTCAATAGAACCAGCTGGGTGAGACTCAGGCATTGGCATTCTTCAAGCAGCTCATTGGGTAGGTCCAATGTTTAGCTAAGGTTGAGAACATGTGGTTTAAAACAGCTCTTCTCAGACTTTGGTGAACACCAGTATCATCTGGACACTTGTTAAGACACAGACTTCTGGGCCCAACCACTGATTAACAGACCACTTCCTCAGTGCTTCTCAAACTGTGAGCCTCAGTCAGCACAAAGGCATCGCTGGAGAGCTTGTTAGAAATGCAGATCCTTAGATACCACCCAAAACAGAGTCACTATGAGTGCAGTTCCTGAATCTGTAGGATTATTAGCTCTCCAAGTTCTATTGATGTTTACCAAAGAGGAGCATCATTGCTCCAAAGAAACTGGTAAGAACTCTGTAACAAGGATAACAGTGGAAAATAATATTTCAGACAATGGTAATACTCTAATCACCCATGAACTGTCTGATTTATTATTTGGACCACAAATCCCTGATAACTGTAGAAGGCCTGCTTTAATACATCTGTCAGCAGATTCCTCATCCCACGTTGCCCATCTGGGTGAACCTTCCTGATTCTCTCACAGACAGCACCCATCAAAGCTGAGGTTACCTTGAATGAAGAGAATCGCTTATTGCTAAGCCAAGTCTCCATGAAAATTAATGCGATGGTATATCTGCCAAGGACCCAGATTTGCATTTTTTCATCAAGGCTGGACGACGGGAGTTTAATCTGAAAGCAAAGCCCATGTCATCTCTGGTGGCATGTTTCATGGGGCCCAGGCTGGGGTCCAGACACAAAGCATACAGAAGAAAGAGCTTCTACCTGGACCCGAAGTTTAATCTCATTCTCCAGCTCATCTTCCTCCAAAACATTTCCTTGGATATAACATCTGTGGTCACCTCTCTTCCCCCCTATTATCTACCAAGTGCTCCTTGGTTACCTGAGCCTCAACACTTGTTTTTTTCTGTTTAGCCATTGTCTTCCATTAAGTAAAAATTGTCCTAGAGCTGACACTGAGCATCAAAATCACTAACGATTCCAGAGTTATTTTTCAGCAGTACCTTTGAGTGTGAGCAGTGCTACAGTGCTCTTGTGAACTAACTGGCCCCTTTTAACCAATGAAACTGCAAAACAGGGCTTGAATGCCTCGATTGCTGATCCACAAATCGTGACTTCCTGGCTTCTATAAATGTTAAGCTCAGCCACAAATACTGTGACTATCACTTATGAGAACAAGTCAAATATATTTCCCCTAATTAAAATGCTACTTCAATCCACAATACGAGGTAAAAACAATCACGAGTATTTCAGACACTTAATCGACATCAGGGCAATACACTTGAAAATTAGACTAAATATTTTCACTTTGAGATTTTGAGTGGTAGGACCAGGAATTTGCCTTTTTCTAACAAAAGAAAATAAGATAACTCTAAGAATAGCGGTGTGAAGCTAACTTATGCTGGAACTTCCATAGAGACCAGCAAGCTTCTTATGCTGGGTGTGGGTTGTATGTAATATTTTATTTCTCACCCATTTTGGCTTATACAAGTGCAAGAGAAACAGAATGCCTGGGATCAGGGAAAATATGCCAATTAAGTAATTACAAAAATGACTTAGGTAGTTGATAGTCTCCAGCTGGGGTTGTCCTCTATGTTATGAGTTTTAATATAACAGCCTCCCCTCTTAAAATTATATTTAAAAATTGGGTTTACTTTGCACATTGATGTAAGTCCTTCTTAGGAAGATGCTTTGTAACCAGGAAGTTGAATACTAATGCACAGGTTGCTATGGTAAGCAATCTTTTCTATTTAGCAGGAGAATAAATCGTTCTATGAATTCCTAAATCAATAGCTGGGACCGAACAGGAGACAATCTGTTATTTTAGCCCCTAAATATAGGTTTGGAGCTAGAAGATAGTGTCTTGTCTTTAAAATCCTAATATAATTACAGATGTTTCAGAAAACTTTGTGTTCACCTTTTGAAGCTGATGATTGCCATTTTTTTCAAAGTTTTTACATAACTCTCTAACTTTAAATTTTTTTCTCTTTCAGCCAGATAAAGGCAGTTGAGAAAAACAACAACAACAAAACAACTGCCAGTTTTCATAGCTGGGAAAAGGAGTTTGCAGAATTAGAACTTAATTAATGAATGCTTAATGAGCTAGAAGTGTTTAATGATCATTAAATCATAATAGTACAATAGGTATGCATTTTTAAAAAAAGAACAGAACATGATTTAAACACAGAGCTTTGTTTCATTTCTTGAGAAACTGTAACTATAAATATGATGGATATTCACCCACTCCCCCCTGGCCCTTTTCCATCTGGAGGCAAGGGGAACTTACCTTTATGGGCCAATCAACTGGTTCCTTGCTCCTGGGCTTCCAGTTGGATTCATATAAGGGAGATACCACCCCAGAGTTGGAAGGGAAGTAGGAATGTGCGTTTGGCTCTCTCCTGCCAGGTTGCTGCAAGTTGGCTGAGATTCTTCACCTCTAGCCACAGCTCCTGGGTTCTATTGCTGTCGCCACCCTTCTACCCTCAGTGTGATAAATAGACTCTCACTATTGCTGGTCCTAGGGGCTTCACAATTTCTGTTGGTTCCCTTTAATCCTGTCCACAATTTTATAAACGTATTTCTTTAACTGTAGTCAAGTTCCCTACTTGAAGGGGCATGTGATTCCTTCTATAGCTCTGCCTGCTCCTCCTTGAAAGTTTGTTTTTCATTAGGATGAAAACCAAAATATATTAAAAAGCATACTTAATTTTTAAAAATACTTTCAATGATTTTTAGAGAGAGGGGAAGAGATTCTGAAACATTGATGTGGAAGTGAAACATCCATCGGCTGCCTCCTGCACACTTCCTACTGGGAAACGAGCTCACAACCTGGGTATGTGCTCTGACCGGGAACCGAACCAGCAACCTTTTGGTGCACAGGACAATATCCAACCAACTGAGCCACACAGGCCAGGGAAGCATAACTACATTTTTATTTAAACACATATTAGTAAGTATATATATTTAGTATATAACTATGACATCAGGCTACTTCAATGCCAAATTAACTGCCTCTCTGTTGGTATAATTTGTAAGGTCAAACATATTCACTCTTTCATATTCATCTGTATCACTTGATTCATAATTTGTATTTTATTTTCATATTGTTTCCTGCATGTTTTCCATGTCTTCTCCACCAAAATGGAAACTGTGAAGGAAGCCTTTCAAACAGCTTTTGTATTCACCAAGGGGCAAAGACAGATAGGAAAGAGCATAAAAATTCAACCTGTTGTAAAGGAAGGTGTTGTGATAAAGTTTTCCTCAGTGCATTTTGTATTTTGCTCCCATTGGTCAAATCTATCTGAGAGGTAAGCCTTTTGGAGGGAAGCCTTCAACTCAGCATTTTTTCTCTCTATTCTAGGGTCTCTTGGATACATTTATTGGCTGTGGCCAAAAATCAGATGCTGAGCAAAACAATCTCTTTAACCTTTTCAGTGGGCAGGTACTTTAACTTGGATCCATAAGGAAAGAGGAGGTATGGCTTTCCCAGAGAACTGGATGTATCTTTCTCTGTGTCTCTGTCTGTCTTTCTCTTTCCCCAAAGGGCTCTGTCATCCCTCAGGTTCTAAGATTCTGCTTCCCTCCACAGCCAGACAGTGATGCAAATATAAGGAGGGAGGCAGTGCCACCTCTTACCCTGGCGAGCACTCATCTCATTTAGTATAGCCATTGAACAAGACCTATCCTTCTCTGTAGGACTCTAAATGATAAATGACTCTGTTACTGGGACTCTAAAGGGATAATCATTTTCCAGGCCCATTCCCAGGAGAATATGGGATAATAGCGTGATAGGACATTTTCCCTGTGCATTACAGTGCTGGTGGCAAGAACCTCCATCTCTTACCAATCTGTAAGTAATACACTGGATACAGCCCCAGAGAGATAAAGTAATGCAGCTTTTACAACTGCCTAATTTGCAACCAAACAACAGCTTTGGCCCAGAGAGAAATAGGCTCATTAAGTTTTAAGTGGAAAATCACAAGGTTATAAATGAAATGTAGCTACATGCACCTATGACTAAGTCTACACCACTCTCCAATCAGATTCTTAAAATAAAATCTAAAAGTGTGACTAAATATGAACATATAAAAATCCTATGGCTCAGCAATGTCACTTGTAGGTGTATACCCAAATAAAATGTATTCGTTAAGTTCAGCAAAAGTAATGTAGTAGAATGTTCATAGCAGCTTTATTCCTAATGGCTAAAAACTAAGTTACCAAGTTTTTTATTATCAGTATAACAGATTAATAAATAAATAAATATTACACAGAATAAGAACTAATGTTTTACAGCAATATGTAAAAATATGAATGTATCACAAACACAATGTTAAGTGAATGACACAAGACACAAGAGTACATACTACATACCTAACTCCTCTTATCTAAAGGACAGAAACTAACCTATGTTAATCAAAGTCAGGATTGTGGTTACCCTTGGGGGCAAAGAGTCTAGAAAGGAGCATGAGGGTGGCTTTCGTCAAGCTGGTAATATTCTGCTTCTTGACTGGGTTAAGTTCGCAGTTCAATAAATTTTCCTAAAATTAACACACCTCATAGAAAGGTGGCCAGCAGTCCAACTGATTTAATGCAGAATCATTAATCTGTTGGCAAGGGATCTTTAATCTTCCCTTAGAACAGGAACAGGGCTGAAATAATGGGAGGATCATCCAGACAGCAGTCTGAGGTGCCATTTTATAAGGAATGATAACGCCTGTAGAGGAGTAGAAGATGTAAAATATTGCACTTGACAGAATTCCTTCCAGAGATGGCATTGCATGTATTTTAAAAGGATCCTTAGGCAATCAGTTAAATTTAGTAAGATATCTCAGAAACCAATTGCAAAGATCTTTGACATATCTTGATTAAAAACTGTAGTTGGTTAAATAAAATGGCCCCAATTTATTAATAATTCTGTGATTATTTGGTGTATAATTCAACAACTATTCTCTCTCTATTTTCGTCTATGGACAGAGTGCATCTAGGCCTCTTGATGCTAGGATTGGCCATGTGACCTGCTTTGGCCAATAGAATGTTAGCATATGTACTGACATACTTCAGAATTAAAGCACTCATTCCCCCAGGAGTATAGGGAAGATCAAAGAAGCTCAAGGATATATATAGGTATTCAGGGTCTTAATGAGCTTCACTAGAAGCAGAGCTTAAAATGAGCATTCATGTATAGATAATTTATTGAGATGGTACTTTTAGGAGAAACTTGGAAGGAAGTGAGAGAAGCGGGTAGAGTGGGTTCTTTAGTGCAAGGAGGTAAAAGCACTTCCCATGCATTAAGCTTGGCAGTACTCCTAGCCTATCATTTTCTATCTTCGAGCCCTTAGCTGCCATGCCCACTACACAACACTTCCGACATTATTGTTCTACTGATTTAAGTTAGAAATGGAGGGAATCAGCAGTTGTAATGTGCGTGTTCAAATCGATGTAGGAATTAACTATAATCCCCATCACAGTTCAAGGAAAGTTTAGTATTGGGTGACTGTGGCCCAATTTTGGCCTTGGTTCAATTCAATTCAAAACTTGTTTATGAGCTCTTAATCTTAATTCAATTATGACACTCATACTGGGGGAGAAACACTAAACTACAGCATACCATGAATCCCAATATCAAAATATAGTCTTATTTTAAAGCCATACTTCATTCTATACTCCCCATCCTCTGGCAACCACAATCATCTTTCTGTAATTATGGGTTTACCATATTTCATTTCAAAGAAATCAGAAAATATGTGACCTTTTGTGTCTGTCTTCTTTCACTTAGCATAATGTTTTCAAAGTCTATCCAACTTGCAGCATGTATCAGTACTTTTTTTTTTTTTACGGCTGAATAATATTATATATATATATATTTATAATTATAATGCATTATATATTTATATAATATTATAAATATATATTGCAATTTGTTCCATTGATGGTCATTTGGATTGTTTCTACTTTTAAGCTACTATGAATAATGCTGCTATAAACGTTCAAATTAATGTACAAGTTTTTACGTGAACATGTGTTTTAATTTCTCTTGGGTATATAGGTACAAATAGAATTTCTGGGTCATGTGGTAATTCTATGTTTAACTATTTGAGGAGCTGCAAAATGTTTTCCACAGTAGTTACACCATCATACATTGCCATACAACACCAGTAATGTATGAAGATCCCTAATTCTTCACATCCTCACCAACACTTGTTACTTTCCTTTTTTATTATTATTAGTAGTGGTGTCCTAGTATATATGAAGTGGTATTTCATTGTGATTTTCATCTGTATTTCCTTATAACCAATGAAAGTGTGCATGTTTTCATGTTCTTGAAGGCCATTTTTATATCATCTTTGGAGAAATGTTCATTCAAGCCCATTTTTTAATTGTTTTTATTTTTTTTGAGTTGCAAGAATTATTTATAGTCTGAATAATAACCCTAATATAATATGGAAGTATTTTCTTCCATTCTGTATGTGATAAGTCACTTCTGTCTTGCTGCTTTCAAGACTTTTACAGTTTAATTATAACGTGACAGTGTTTTTATCTCTTTGAATTTATCTTACTCGGAGTTCATTAAATTTCTTGGATGTGTAGATTCATGTATTTTATCAAATTTGAGAGTTTTTTGGTTATTATTTCTTCAAATATCCTTTCTGCTGTTTCTCTCTTCTCCTTTTGGAAATAATATAATAATTATGTTAATATGTTTCAGTGTAATATAGGTCCCATAGGCTCTGTTTATCGTTCCTCAGCCTTTCTTTTTTCTACCGCTCAGATTGGGGAATTTCAATTGCTCTATCTTTGAGTTCACTGACTCCTTTGTCTGCCTGCTGAAATATATTGTTCAACTCCTCTGGTGAATTTTCCACTTAAATTATTGTGTCTCTCAATCTAGAATTTATATTTGGTTCTATTATATAATTTCTATTTTTTATTTGATATCCCCTACTTGTTATGCATTGTTCAGTTGCCTTCAGTTCTTTGCTCATGACTTCTTTCAGTTCTTTAAACATATTTATAAAACTTAAAGTGTTTTTCTAGTAAATCTTATATCTTGACTTTTGAGTGGTTTCTGTTGATGAGCTATTTTTTTCCTGAAAACGAGCCATATTTTTTCTGTTTATTTGTGTGCTTTGTAATTTTTTGTTTAGAACTATATATTTTGGATATTGTAGTGTGATGACTCTGGAAATAATATTATTTTTCCTCACAGGGATACTGTTGTTTCTGGTTGAGGGCTTCAGTCATCTGTTAGTTTAGTGACTTTTCTAAATTATTTTTGCAAAGGCTATACTTCTTGTCTGTAGCATTTGAATTCTTAGTTCTGTTATTTCATAGTTAGTCAGTTACTTGACAGAATTTCCTTGAGAGCTTGAATCCAATAAGAAAAAGAAACAGAGAAAGAGAGAGGAGAGAGAGAGGTGTGGTCTGCTTTTTTTTTTTTTTTTTTTTTTAAGTTCTTTTTACAGATGGTTCTTGAGAAGCCACATTAGTCCAATGGGTTGAAACAATGGACAGTCTCTTTGCTGGTCCAGTGACCCACTAGGCAGATCAAAATACACAGCCTCAATCTTTGGAAAGCAAGGTACTTATTTCCCATTCACTACCAGAAAGTTGTACCGGGAAGATATGCTGGTGACCCCATTGCTGCTTGCCACAGGGTTAGGAGATGAGGAGTGGTTGCTGCTGTGTAAACTACTGAAATTAACCTGCATCTTTTTTCATCAAGCACTCCCTTGAACACTGTAAGTATTTGACTAGACTCTAGAGTTCTAGTACACTTGATTGTAACAGTTCTGGCCGTTCAATAGATGTTTTGATAGAGAGATCAATTCCTGAAGCTTTCTATTCCCTCATCTTTTGCGATGTCACTTAAAATATTTTAATATTTGGTAAACCAAATTGTTTATGCTTCTTCTAGTGTCAGGTTTTCTCTAGCCACTTTTGCATATTCATATGTTTAGATAAACATTAGAATAATTATTGTCAATTCTTAAAAAGCAAGAAAAATAAAATTGTACTCCTTTTTTTGTAAGTTGAATTCAAGTTGGTTATTTTAGGACAAGTGGCTTGCTTTCAGTATTATGTCTCTATCCACATAAAATATAGTCTCCATTTATTCAAGTCTTCTAAGTTCTTATATGTTATATATTTTTATATAATACCTTTTCATTTATTGTGATATTTATTGTTTATTATCTTATATTTGTGATATTAGTATTTACAATATTACTATAATGAGTAAAATTATTTTCTGTAATATAACTTCTAAAGAGACATTATTATATAAGAAAACTGTATTTGGATATTTATTATGTAATTGATCACACTACTAAATTCTTCCATTAATTTTAATTGTTTTGTTTTTCTTAAAGTTCCCTGAATGTATAATTACAGAAATTGCAAATAATAATAATTATTTTCTTCCTACTTTCAGTACTTATAGCCTTTATATTTTCAGAACAATTATAAAGAATACTGATGATTGCAATTGTCCTCCTTTTGTTTCTAGTTTAAAGGGGAAAGTGTCTAGTGTTTCAGCATTAATTATGTTGCTGGATATTATTGTGAGCTATAAATACATATATAAACCTATGTATATATACACATATAAGCCTATGAAAATTATATTTTAATAAAAATAACTCTATTACTATATTATCAGAATTATTTGTTCCTTACATATTTAAATTGCACTAAGTGCATTTTAAAAAGTATCTAAGTAATTGTAACATTTTTTTTTACATTAACTTATTAATATAATTAATCTGTTAGTGGATTTCATGAAAATTTAGATTTTCTGCATTTTTAATATTAACTTCACTTGATCACTCTAGCATAATATTTCCTATGTATATTTCATGCTTTTATTGAGTGTAATTTAAATTGGCCATTTTTTTCTGCCTGTGCTATTTTGTCATGAATTGGTTGCAATAATAACTGCATTTATTCAGTTTACTAGAATTTTATTTTTACCTTTCTTTATTCTAACATCTTACAAAATACAGACATAAATGGGTTTACATTTTTAGTGTTTGAAAGTATTCATGATGAAAATCTATATTACTTTCCTTTTGTGTAAGTAGATATTTAACTATTATTGCACATTCTGCATTGATTATTTTATTATTTAGTAATTTAAATTTCCTTATAAAATCATTCACTTCATGAAAGCTTTCAAATTTAATAACATAAAGCTATGCAAATATTCTAATAAGTCTCTAAGTTTCCTCTGCAATTTAATATTTCCTTTAGTCATGATTTATTTGATAAATTTATTTTGTGGCTACATATATGCATATACATATGAACATTATAATCATACACATATTTATAAATTATACAAACATATACTACTATTATATATGTTTCATTCACCTCCCAAAAAAACCTTTCATTACAATTTTCTGTTTTATAATTTATCTATTCCTATTTTTAATCTATTGAAAAATATTAGGTACTGAGTTCTCAGACATGTCACCAAAAGCACATCTATTTTAGAAATCAATAAGTTAAACTTCATTAAAAAACGTCACTTTGCAAAATACCTTGCTAAGACAATAAAAAGACATGCCATAGACTGGGAGAAATTATTTGCAAATCAAATATCCGACAAAGGTCTTGGATCCAGAATATATTAATAATTTTGTAAACTGAACAGTAAGAAAGCGAAAAATCCAATTAGCAATAAGCAAAAGTTTGGACATTTCACCAAAGGGAATCCAAGGATGACAATTATGCATATGAAAAGATGTTTAACATCATTGGCCATTAGTGAAATGCACATTAAGACTGTGATAAAATACCACTGCACACAGCTTAGAATGACTACAATAAAAATATAGTCTTGGCTGAGTGGTTTGGAGCATTGTCCCCTACACCAAAAGGTTGCGGGTTCAAACGCCAGTCAGGGCACATACCTGGGTTTCGGGTTCAGTCCCCATCAGAGTGCATACAGGAGGCAACTGATCAATGTTTCTCTTTCATATCAATGTTTCTCTCTCTCTCTCTCCTTTCCTCTTTCTCTAAAATCAATAAAAACATATTTTGGGGTGAGGATTGAAATAATACAAATTAAATTAAATTAATACAATGTTAATTGCAAGTACTGGCAAGGATGTGGAACAACTGGATCTCTTATACATTGCTAGTCGTAAGATAAGAGGCTACCACCAGTCT
Source organism: Tadarida brasiliensis (assembly GCA_030848825.1). NCBI lineage: Eukaryota > Metazoa > Chordata > Mammalia > Chiroptera > Molossidae > Tadarida > Tadarida brasiliensis. Next base: position 33,934,352 of record CM061261.1, on the reverse strand, counting down.
GGAAAACAATTTGGCAGTTTCTTATAAAGCTAAACATACACTTATGGTTTGACCCAACGATCACTTTCTTGGCATTTATCCTAAAATCATAAAAATGTATGTTTCCTCAAAACCTATACATAAATGTTCATAGCAGCTTCATTTGCCATCGCCAAAAATTGCAGATGACCCAAATGTCCTCTAACAGTTGAATGATGGTTGTACAGTCGTCCCTCGCTACTTCGCGCTTCTACTTTCGCGGCTTCACTCTATTGCGTTTTTTTTCAAATATATTCATTAAGAAGTTGATCGAGACAGTGAAAATGATACAGCGCATGCTCGATTGTCTGAGTCAATTATAAACCCCTGTAATACAATTAAAATTAAAATTACTATACGTATGGACTCTAGGCCTATGTATTCGAGCACCCTTGCAAATCCTTCAACGCCAGGTGCAACCTCTCGACCGCTCCTTGTGTGTGGGCAATAACTTTTTTCCAAAAAATCAGGTGTGGTGAAACTAAGCCAATCAGAGCATGCTGTTCACTGATTGGCTATCCTATCCTCTTCCTATCCTGGCCACTGATTGGCTCAGCCTCATGCAAGTTCTACATCGCTACACATCGGAAGCTTCTTTGCTCTTGTAAGTGTTTGCGATTTCTGAGAACTTTTATCTAAGTCCCATGATGGCTCCTAAACGTGCTACTTCTTCTAAGCCTTCTGACAATGAAACTAAGCGCTGGAGGAAGATGCTTACCATCCAGGAGAAAGTGAAACTCTTGAATATGATCAAAGATGGCAAGAAAATTGTGGAGGTTGCCCATCATTATGACTTGAATGAGTCTACCGTTCACTCCATCCGTAAAGATGAAAAGAACATCTGTGCAACGGCTACTGTCTCTTTCAACAAGGAAGCAAAGCGCATCGTGACAAGTCGTAATAAGTTCACAGTGAAAACGGAGTCTGCCCTAGCCGTTTGGATCAGTGACAGCCGCAAGAAAAACATGTCGTTGGATTCACTGGAGATCCAGGAGAATGCGAGGCAGCCCCATCAGCGCTTTGAGGATGAACCTCAACCAGGACCCTCTTCTGCAACGTTCATGGATTTCACGGCGAGCAAGGGTTGGTTCAAGAAGTTCCAGAAGAGGTATCATCTGAAGATTGTCGTTCTCCATGGAGAAGCTGCCTCTGCTGACCAGCCTGCAGCAGAGGACTACGTGAACAACACGTTCCAGAAGATTCTTGAGGAGGGCGAGTATCATCCAGAACACGTGGATGAGCTGCTGGAGACACATTTGGATCCCTTAACTGACGAGGATCTGGTGGAGATGACTAAGTCTGTGAGTGAGGAGGAGGAAGAGCAGCCAGAGGTTCCTGGGGTTCAGGAGGAGGAAGCTGGCCTCACACTTGAGCGTCTCTCGCAAGTTGTGAGAACTATTAAGGTAGTACAGGACATGATTGGCGAATGGGACCCACAAATGATGCGTGCATTGCGGTTCCGGAATGCACTTGATGGAGCGATGGAACCCTACAAAAGCCTCCTCATGCATATGAAAAGACAGCGCCAGCAACTGCCTATCACGATGTTCTTCAGCCACGCACCCAGACACCCACTGCCTACTCCTAGCATTCCTTCAGCAGAAGAAGACGACAACGCACCTGCTGAAGATACTGCACCACCTGAAGACTCTCCTACTGAGGTTGTGCCTTCAGAAGTGCAGTAACCTTGCTCTTCTTTGCTGTGCAGCACATCTCTTAGTCTTCATCGCTTCTTCATTGAACAAGTTGCACTATTTTCATAGGTTAGTGGTTGTGTGTAAGAAATGTGTGTGTTTGTAATTAAATAATAATTACAAACAATAATAATAATATGATATTTGTAACATCTAATATGTCTTATTTTCTCTAATATATTGGGTAATACGAGTGTAATAGTAACTAAAGGGTGTTATTTCATGTCTAGAGGGCTTTAATAATGTTAAAAAAATGTATTTAGAAGGTTGTAAACAGGTTTTCTATGCTCTAACTGCGAAAATATTCTATTTATAAATAAAGAATCCTACTTCACGGAAATTCATTTATAGCGGGAGAGTCTGGAACTGATTAACCGCGATAAACGAGGGCCGACTGTACATCCAAACAATGGAATACTCAGCAATAAAAAGTAATGAACTATTGTGTGCAACAACTTGGATGAATCTCAAAGATATACTGAGTTTTATAAAAAAGTTAATCTTGAAGGGTTATATGCTGAGATATGTATATATATATTATACATACACACACACATATGAACAAAATATTATGTATATATCTAGGTAACAAAATTATAGTAATGGAGAATAGATCAGTACTTAGTAAGGAGTAACATCAAGGAGTTTCTTTATGGTGATTGGACAGTTCTATATCCTGACTGCAGTGGTTAATTAAATCAAAACATGTGATAAAATTTTATAGAAATGCACACAAAAGAGTGCATATAAAAACTGATGAATTCCAAATAAGGTTTGTGCCAGATTTAATAGTATTGTATCAGTGCCAATTTCTTATTTTTAACATGTTTGTGTTTATGTAAGTTATCTTCTTTTTTCCTAAAAATAAATCTATTGCATGTTTCACACACACACACACACACACACACACACAAATGCATGTAATTCTAGTGAAATCTGATTAAGCTCTGTGGATTACAACAATGCCAACTTTCTGGATTTTACATTGTACCATAGTTATACAGATGTTAGCATTGGGGGAAACTGGCTGAAGAAAAAATGTGACCTTCCTATAAATTTTTTAAAACTCTTCAGGTATCTATAATTATTCAAAATAAAAAGGTGTAAAATGTTGATCTCATTATTCTGTTGTGAAAACTTCTGCATAAAAGCACACTGGTTTCAGCTCCTACACATAAAGAGCTTGGGAATTGTCACTCCCATTCTAACAAGAAAAAGCTGGACAAACTGAAAATCAATGGCTTTTCTTGGACCCATCAGAGAACTGAAGTTTCAGGATAAACATCCACTCTGAAATCTGGAGAGACAGGCCAACCTGGAGAGTCCCAGCTGCGATCTGCTTACCTGGCACGACGCCACGGGAGCCAGACACCGCAGGAACTGGTAAACATCCATTTTCATAAGTTCCTGGAGACTGCATGTGGACGAGCGTGAATGAGAAACCATGAAGGCTGCAATGTTAGGAGGTCACCACACGTTTCTGGGCTTTACTTCCAGGAACCCCACTAGGTTCTCACAGTGAAGATCTAAGACAGATCCCCTTATGGTTCTGGTTGGAAGGGGAAGAATAATCATTCTAAAATATGCACAGACCCTTCTCTATAATGAAGGCCTGAGCTCCACGGTAAAAGACTTTGCCAAAGCATTGTCCCTTCATCTAGCAGAAAAACATTCCTCCCACTTGAGTCTCCTGTAGCCTTCCTGTCTCACCTCAGAGGGGAAAATCATTGTCAACAGGAAATGGGGCTTCAAGGAAATGGAGTGGAATGCTGTAGCTAGGTAAGGGAGTAGGAGGCAAGGAGGAAAGAGAACAAAATAAAAAGCTTTTCCATTGTGAAAGTCCTAGCCCAAAGACATGGGCCCAATAAAAGACTGAGATTAGCTATAACATTAAAGACCACTTCCCCCTGCCACACTTTACATCACATCAGCATAGCTCCAGAACAACGGTGGAGAGTGGATTACAGCTGAAAGAGATGACTGTCTCTTTGAACAGGAACACTCAGGGAAACCTGAAGTCAAAGGGAGACAAAAACAAGGGCATTAGAGAAACTTAAGGTCTTTCGTACCTGTAACTAGAGCAAGCATCATACATAGCCCAACTCTTAGCCAGATTAACATAAAACCTCACACTCAGTGCCTACTTACCTCAGTTCCTATCACCTCATGCAACATGTCCACCTTTAACTAAGAATTATAAAGCATATGAAGGTATTTATGGCATGGGATTGAAGTCCCAGGGCCCCAATCACTGAGCTCTATAATCCATCCCTGAATTGGCTCTGAGAGCATACCTCCTATGGGCTGCTCCCAGCTAATGACTAAGCATATCACAGCTCATTCTCCCTTTCTAGGAGACACTGGACTCCTTTGGTGGCTGGCTTTGGCTCATGGATACTCTGATGGTCTTTCTGAGACTTAGATTTAAAAATGGTCTAGGAAGTTTTCATCCTGTCTTCCTTCACTTTCAGGTTCACTGCAGGTCAGATGTGCATGATGGCTTGACAGCTCTCTCAGCTTCCCCAGCTCCATCCTCATGTTGTCTCACATGTTTCTCCCTAAAAAAATCCTATCCTTTGTGTTTAATCCTTTCTTGGCATCTGTTTCTCAGAAGATCTGGACTAACCTAGTCTTTTATCCATCCATTACTCCAGACTTATAAACAGTGTTCCCTGGTGGGCATTTTAAGTCATAGATATCCACACATAGAAATTGTATTTTTAGGGTTTTTTTTCCCAGGAACACTGAGAAATTCAGGCAACTTCCTCAAATGTACTGCCAGGATTTGTTTTCTAATACCTTGCATTTTAAGCTAGAAAGCAATGCCACGTCCTTTGCTGCAAACTGGCAACGTAAAAAAAAAAAAAGAAAAGGACAGATTTAGGAAAGGTAAGGCCCATTCAAAAGATTTCATATGATACCCACACACTTCATGGATCCCTAAAGAAGGCAGAAAATATGAAAGTTAATTATTAATTTTAAACACATCAAGTATTTATGGACACACGGCCCCTGAATTAGATCATGAAGTGACTGGGTTAATAAGACACAGTTGGATCTTTACAATTATATAGCTGTGGTTTTGATTTTATTTCCCTAAGGCCTGAGGGACTTAGAGGCTAGGAACAAATTTTAAATAGATTAAATTGTGTGCGTGTCGTGTGTGTGTGTGTGTGTGTGTGTGTGTGTGTGTGTGTAAAGTAGGCCAGTTATGTATTCTTAACTTTCACAACAGCACATATGTGTGGTTTAAGAATTGTCTCTTTCATGTACTCAATTTTGGACAGTATGCCCCATCTAAAATCCACAAAGGTGATGGAAATGTAATTTTCTTAAATCTATTAAATTCTTATGAAAAATAACGGATGCATTGAAGCCAATTTTTTTTATTTGAGACTCACTGGGAATTTGGCATTTTTAGGAACTTTGAAGGTTTTTTTTAGTGTCGTACGTCCAAAAATACCCTCAAGGAAAAGCTCCTTGACATTGGTCTTGACAATGAATTTTTAGATCTGACACCAAAAGCACAGGGAACAAAAGCAAAAATAAACACTCTAACTATATCAAAATAAAAATCTGCACAGCAAAGGAAGCAATTGACAAAATGAAAAAGCAGCCTACAGAATGGGAGAAAGTATTTGCAAACCATATATCTGATAAGAGGTTAATTTGCAAAATATGTAAGGAATTCATTACACAACTCAATAGAAAAAAACAATAACCTGATTTAAAAACGAGCAAAGGACCTAGACTTTTTTCCAAAGAAGACAAAATAGCCAAGAGGCACATAAAAAAGTGCTCAACACCACTAATCACCAGGGAAATGCAAATCAAAACAACAGTGAGGTATCACCTCACACCTGTTAGGAGGACTACAATGAAAAAAAAAAAAAGATAACAAGTGTTGAAGATATGGAGAAAAGGGAACCCTGGTACAGTGTTGGTAGGGATACAAATAGGTGCAGCCTTTATGGAAAATAGTATGGAGGCTCCTCAAAACATCAAAGATAAAACTACCATGTAATCCAGCAATCCCACTTTGGAGAGTTATCAATACCTAAAGGAGATAAAAATCAGTCTCTCGAAGAGATACCTGCATTTCTGTGTTCCTTGCAGCATTATTCACAATAACCAAGATCTGGGAACAAACTAATGTCCACTGATGGATGAATGAAAAAAGAAAATATGAAATATACAAACAATGGAATATTATTTAGCCTTATAAAAGAACAACATGCCATTTGTGACAACATGGAAGCATTTGGAGGACATTGTGCTAATTGAAATAAGCCAGGCACAGAAAGACAAATACTGTATGATCTTACTTATTTATGTGAAATCTAAAATAGTCAAACTCACAGAAGCAGAAGGTGGCTTCCAGGGTCTGGAGGAAGGAGAAAATGGGGAGATGTTAGTCAAGTTCCAGTTTTGCAAACCATTAAGCATTAAGTTCTGGAGATCTAATGCACAGCATGGTGATTCAGTGTAACAATACTGTACTGTGTACTTGACATTTACAAAGAAGGTTAATCCTTTTGTTGTCACCACCCAAAAAAATAAATAAGTGATGTATGAAGTGATGGATATGTTAATTAACTTTATTGTGGTGATAACTGTACAATGTACTTAGGGCAAAAATGGGTTTACAGTTTGAGTACTCAAAACAGTTTATTCTTGTATTATTACTTATTAATTTATTTATTTTCCATATGAACAACTGTAAACCTACTTTTGCTTCACCTGGTGCATGTATACCAAATCACCAAGTGGTACACCTTAAATATGTATAATACAAAGTGAATGACCCTTGAAGTCAAATTTGCTTGGATCAAGGTAGAGGTGAGGTAAAAAAAATACATTTCTAAACAGATAAATTACCCAAAGTGATTTGAATTTTCTGTGGGCAAATGAATCAAAGCAATTTTTTGTGTCAGCACTCAGGCACCTACATAACTGAAAAACACCTGTCTGAGCAGCCATCAATCCATACCGGTTGACCTCATGGGCACAACTGATCTGCTATAAGACTTATTAAATCAAGCTTTGGACGACTGGCTGTTCATCAACATTGACAGGAAGAAAAGAAAAAGTCAATTGGCAAATGGTTAATCCATTGTTTCTCTATAGAAAGAAACTCCATTGGAAAGATAGAAACATTTTTTTAAAAAGGTGTGTGGACTGCCAATGTGAGCCTTTGCATCATACCAGAACCCTTGGAATCCATGCTTTTCCTGTCAAGAGGGGGCGTGCCTCTTTAGTCAGAACTCAATTTTGCATTTTTTTGATTTACAGATGAAAAGAATTTCAGTTCCCTATTTATTTGTAATACCTGGCATGTGAATCTCTAGCTGGCTCAAGCAGTTCTGATGAAATGCAGGACAATGACACCTTGAAAGGTGGTGACAGTGTATCCACTTGAAAAGTAATTGCTCCTGGCTTCACGCACAGTAACTTCAAGATGGAAAATACATTCAGAATAGCAAATGTCAAGAATGCTTCTAATCCAACTGAGTCCCTCCCTTATCATTTTAGGGAAGCAGGTGGGATAAAAATAATGCCAAAAAAGCATGGTTTATCACATCAAAAATACAGTGCATAGTTAAGTATTCTATTTTTTCCTCTCTCTCTCCCTCATGCTCTTTCTCTACTTTTATAATACTTTTCTTATACAGAGCTTCTACCCAAAACTATTAAGTGAATTCATTTTTCAAAAGACTAACTAGTTTTTTGAAATGTCAAGTTCTGGAAACATTTGTCTTTTTATTGTTTTGAATTTAATTTAATTAGTTTTGATAAAGTTGCAAATAACATTGATCCAGTTGGATTCATTATATTTTTTTAATATATAATGTTTGATGCATACAAAAGAATATGTATAAAATATATGTAAAACATGTAGCTTAGCACTAACAGTTCGTGAAACTTCCCCCATTTTATTTAAGCAATTATTAATATTGATATAATCATTGTTTTTCCCTTCTGTCTTCCCTCAACCCCTGAAATAACTATTATTCTAAATTTTATTTTTATTATTCTCTGCTATATCATGATTAACCTGTCTCCTATGTACATAGTCCTAAATAATGTAATTAATTAGTTTTGATTTTACTAAAAGTACATCATATTATACATAGCTTTTGTGGTACTGATTTTTTTCACTCAATAGTTTTTTTTATTTTTAATCCATCCAATTGTTATAAGAACTAGACTTTGTTTCTTTTTTACAGCTGTCTAATTCTCTATTGTACAAATAAATAAAAAGTCATTGTGCTGCACCTTGATTGACAAACTGGATATGATATGTTACAATTATATTCTTCCAGTGTGTGACATGATTCTTCCAGTGTGTGACATGTCTTTATTTTCCCTATGATATCTTAAATAAAAAGTTCTTAATTTTAATTTTGTCAAATGTAGTTGTTTTTTTATTTAGCACTTTGTGACCTTATTTAAGATAGCCTTCTCCAAAGTGATAGATTTATTCTTCCAAATATTTTACTTTGCCTTTGAAAATTAAGTCTTTAGTCTACCAGTAATACATTTAAAATATATATTTTTTCTTTTTAGAGAGAGAGAAAGGGAGAGAGAGAGAGAGAGAGAGAAACATCGATGAGAGAGAACATCGATTGGCTGCCTCCTGCATGCCTTTTACTGGGGATCTGGCCCACAACCTGGGCATGTGCCCTGATCAGGAATTGAACCGGCAACCTCTTGGTGTATGGGTCAATACTCAACCACTGAGCCACACCAGCCGAGCAGTAATACATTTTTGTGGGGACTATTTCGCTATGTGAATACAAGTTCAATTTCCTGTTTTAAAATTTTTTTCGTTATACAAAGCCCCTTCTACCCCTTACTTTATTTTTTATCTTAAAGTCTTTTTTGACTTATTAACATAATTATTCCAGATTTCTCTTGGTTCATACTTGCCATACATTATCCCCATGTTTTTATACTCAAATTGTCAATGCCCATATGTTTGGGGTGTGTCTCTTATAAAAAGCATGCACATGGTTTGTTTTCATACAATCTGATTATATTTCGAGGATTGGAAATAAACAATGAAATTTAACCTTCCAGTTAAGAGCACTTTTTCCCCCATACAGCTTAAGATAATGAGGGTACTATCTTATAAAAATAACAGTTTGAATTCTGTCACACAATTGATTATTACCACAAAGATGAATCAGCATGTTTAAAAGAAGTTCATTTTATCTCCAATCTGATTTTTTAGAAAATTTGTGGGAATACAGACCTAAATATATATTGTTTCTTGAATCATCTCAATTTTTATGAAGAAAAATTCTCCAAAGAGAAACAAAAATGTCTCTATCAAAACTTATAATAGCACATTTAACGATATGTCCAATTGGGGACTCATCTAAGCTAGGTGAATACCTAATTAATTACTTAATCATATTTATTGTTTATTGCATTTAGCGATTAAGCAAGGAAAATGCCAAGTTGTGACTAGAGAGGGCTTTGGGAGACATCCCTCCCACACTCCTCCCTCACCAGGAGATTATTTTCTCCAATTAGAAAGATTAATCAAGTCACAATTATGATTCTGAAGGTCTGGGCTGATGGAGGAAAGAGGTTATTCACAGGGAAACAAAGCCTTTATGATTGTAGACTGTAAAGGAAGTCTTCCGGTCTTGATTGTGCTCATCATAAAAATGGGTGTCACTGGCTATTGGCTGATGTCTTCCATCCCCCAGCAGGCTTGCTAGGCATGTCCACATAGACATTACAGAGCACAACAGAAGCAGCCTCAATATGCAAACACTCTTTAAGCCTCTTTCTGCATCACACTTGCTAATATCCCACTTGCCAAAATAAATTATATAATCTAATTAAACTTAGAGTCAGACTCCAAAGGTACTATAATGCTACAGGGCAGAGTGTGAGGACACTGGTAGGGGCCAAGTAGTGAGACCATTAATGCAATTAGTCTACCACAGAGACCAGTTTCCTTCCCTAACTGAGAAATGCAGAATGTGAGCAAAACAGCAAGCCTTTTTTAGAGAGGATTGACAGGGAACTATTGTCCCCAGGGAAAGGCAAGATTTAGCTGAGACATGACCTCTCTGAAGGACGAGCTTATTCCTTAGCCTGGGCTCCTCACCAATCTCCGCTTGTTGTTTGACTAGCTGGAGCATCTAATTGCCTTAAATCAATTTTTACAAGGAGAAAGAAGCAACCCAAAAGCAGCCGAGTCCTTTGTTTAACTTTGAATCCACGGCAGGAAGATGAGAAAGTGACAGTGCCCATAAAGGCGTGGCATATTTCTTCTCAGGGGCAGAGAGAGCTTTTGGGAAAAAGACAAGTCCCTTATAACTGCTGTTAGGAAAATGTTCATCCTTGATTTGCATAAACTGTGGGCATCTTTGAATTTTATAAAAATTGCAAATTGAGAAGTGCAGAAACACTGATAGGAAACAGCTAAATTTCTGAGGCACAACAACAAAGTATTAAAGAGCCTTGATTTGGGTAATGAAATACATTCATGATTTCCATATTTTATATTTTTGGTACATTCCCTTTGTGTGTATGTGTGTGTGTGTGTGTGTGTGTGTGTGTGTGCGGGCACGTGCGTGTGCATGTGTGAGAGTCACACTACAAACCAGATATGTAATTTTAGTTTATTTGGGTTGCTTCCACAATGTTATTTTAATGCATGTTTTTGCATTCATTGCTAGCAAACAGGGCAATAAATCTTAGGAGATTCAGACCTAATCTGTGTTGCCATACCAGAATGAAAAGCTAGGATTTCTGCACATATTTTAAGCTACTTCCTTCCTTAATGCATTGTGTCATGTTCTTAGCAGTTTCTCCCATAGAAGATAGGCTTTCAATGTGCATGTCGGCTTGGGGGAAATCTTGCTCCTATGTATTAACTGCTGACTACTTTAATCCTGTTAGAATTTAATTTCCCTTGATTGAATGTGGTGTTATCACCAGGTGCTGAGTGGCCCTTTCCTATCAGTGCATATAAATCCTGTTAGTCCTTCCCAGACTGGGGTTATGCCAGAATCTTCTAAGGTCAGCCTCTTCTGAAGGAGCATTTGCTCTAAGCTTCATCCAACACAGAGTGTGAAAGTCAAACTTTTGGACACAGATGTCTTGTTTATTTTCATCTGGCTGAGTTGTGGGACTGAGGCATCTCTGTGGATGGCCTGAGAGTTCCAGCAGTTTTCAATGGCTTCTGCATTAACAAGTTCAAGGGCTTAAAAAAGCCTTAAATTAAATTGTAAGGTGTTCATTAATTAGCAAGATACTGACCCATACACATCTCTATTATTTCCAATTTTACTAAACAAAGCATTTCCCTTTTGCATGTGTGACCTGCTTTAACTGCTTGTTCCAGGACACTCTCTGAGCCATTGCTGAGATTTGTAATGAAATTGATTCTCATTGATCTCAGTGCCTGTGCTTCCCTGTGAGAGGTTCTTCCTGCTCCCAGCTTCCTCTTTCTGCATCTTATGTGTTTGCCATTGTCTACTAATTACCTTCCTTTAACAAACAAAAAAAAGTCACTTCTATTCACAGTCAGTTTTGCTATTTCTTAGCACCTGTAATTATTGTTCCAGAAGTTTGATTTAAAAAGAAATTATTGGATAAATGGAGGTGTTTGTGGCTTCTGTGAATTTCAGGCATTAATTAAAATAATATTTTTTATTACTATCAAGTTTGGTGAATATATTGATAATGCTTTAAAACTTTAATGTAACTATTTCAGTGACATCGATCTGGTCACCAAATGTGGTCTGAATGTTCTGCAGCATGCTGTGATATAAAGGTAATTCAGATAAGTGCTAGTCTTCAAAACAATGAGAGTTTACTGTCAGACTTGTTTTCAAGGATCTCAACCTCAAAAGCATTCAGGTCAGCTTTACAAAATAATTGGTCCAGGTAGCGATGTGCAGATTGAAGGCCGGATCTAAAAAGGGGGAAACCAGCATATATTTATTAAGCATATGTTTCTATGTAGGAATGTGGATCTATTGCTCTCAGAGCTTCTCACTTTTAAAGAGAAACTGAGATCTTGGATTTTTAGGCAATATCTTATAATTGATAACGGTTCGTAAACATTTCAATATCTCATAAAGAAATATTTTGAAGTTATGGACCAGGCTTATCTTTCTGTTATACCATTTTGCAAAGAAGAGCTGCTGGATCCAATAGTAACTGTCAGCTGACAAGACATTTGTTATTGCCTCCTGCAAGATTGTTGCAACTCCTCATTGGGCGATAGCCTATACATATATCATACTCCATGTATTGTATTAGTGATACTATTGCAATAATCTGGTTATTATTTAACAGGAGAGGACTAAAGGAAAGATGAGCTAATTTAACACTCCAGGTCTACTCCCCGAAAATTGATGGGGGAAAGGACTGGACAAAGGCAGTTTTAGATGCATGCCAAATAAGGGCTGAGTGACATAGGAGGTGCCTACTTGTTTGTCACACCTGGGAGTGAGTCAGTGGCCAGAATAGGCGTGGCCACTGCACGTTCGCAAAACCTGAACATTTGATCTAATAGACAAAGGAAGGCTCTCTCTCTCTCTCTCTCTCTCTCTCTCTCTCTCTCTCTCTCTCTCTCACTGCCTGCTCCAGAATGCTTTTGGGGCTCTCATGCCCTGGATTCACCCACACGGCACATGGCCATGTGGACTCCAGACCATGGACCCATGGACTGAATCTAGCCTGATGCCTGATCTGGACCCAGCTGCATCATGGAGTGGACACTCTGGACTCTGGCCTTCTTCTAGCCTTTCTAAATCCACAGCTACCCCTCTTCCAGGACTGAACTGAGGGAACTGGGATGCTACATCCCCAGAAATATAACTCCACAACAATAAAACAATTCATTCTCTCTTAGGGGTTTCTGAATATGCTTATTCTGACTGCACCCAAAAAAACCTCCTGCCCATGAGTCTGGAGGGATCTGGCTCCCTCATCCCTCTAGTATAACTAGAGATGTTTCTCATTACTTGACCAGAAAGTTGATATTTTACACCTGGATTAAATTAAATATGCATGATCAGTAGAGGACACTAAAAAGTGGTTGCAGATAGCTTGAGCCAGATGCAGAGAGAGATGGGCATAGAAGCTATGCTGGGCTCTAAACAAGACAAGAAAGTTGAAAGAGAGAATTACAGAGATGGTAGGCAGATAAAGAAGAGATTAAAAAATATGAACCCAGGGAGAGGGAGGCCCTCAGGTCTCAATAGTTTTCTAGTTCCTGGATTACTTCCACTGTAACTAGGGTATATTTCTTACACAAAAGTTTTATTATGTTTTTCATATTCTTTAATAACCTGCCCCCTTTTGCACAACAAAGATATGGGGGAACATACATAAGAAAATTATTAATTCAAAGAAGTCTGGTATAATTATATTAAAATGAGTCAGAAAAAGAACTTTAAGACAAAACCAAGGTTAAGATTAGAGATCTCTGAATAATAATCAAAAATTTTAAAACAGAAAAATATAAAATTCTAAATACTAAATTCTAAATTAAAATGCAAATTGAAACTGTACTCCTTTCTTGGTCCAGATGACAGAGGATCATATTTAGCTCATAAGGGGAAAGTGGGAGATTCAAATTCAGAGAAGGTTGACTTCTGTTTCCCCATTTTTGTTGTTATTTTCTTGTTTTTGTTTTTTTCCTTTTTAAACTTATCTTTATTGTTGAATATATTACAGATGTCCCTCTGTTCCCCCTGCCTTGACCCCCTTCTCCACATCCCCCTCCCCCCGCCTTCCCCACACTATTGTCTGTGTCCATCGGTTATGCATATATGCATATAAGTTCTTTGGTTTCTCACTTTCTGCTCCCCTCCCCCCTCCCCTTTGAGGTTTCTTAGTCTAACAATAAATTTGTACTTCTTAATCCCTTCACCTTTTTGCCCATCTCCCCAACCCCCTTCCCATCTTGCAACCATCAAAAAGTTCTCTGTATCTATGAGTCTGTTTCTGTTCTGCTTGCTCATTTTGTTTGTAGGTTCAATTGTTGATTGATATGTATTTATTGCCATTTTATTGTTCATGTTTTTGTTCTTCTTCCTCTTCAAGAAGACCCATCAACATTTCATATAATACTGGTTTGGTGGTGATGAACTCCCTTAGTTTTTTCTTGTCTGGAAAACTCTTTATATGGTCATGGATTCTAGATGATAGCTTTGCAGGATAGAGTAATCTTGGTTGTAGGTCCTTGCTTTTCATCACTTTAAATATTTCTTGCCACTCCCTCCTGGCCTGCAAAGTTTTTTTTGAGAAATTAGCTGAGAGCCTTATGGGAGCTCCTTTGTAGGTAACTGACTGCTTTTCTCTTGCTGCTTTTAAGATTCTCTCTTTATCTTTAATTTTTGGTATTTTGATGATGGTGTTTCTTGGTGTGGGCCTCTTTGGGTTCATCTTGTTTGGGACTCTCTGTGCTTCCTGGACTAGTATGTTTGTTTCCTTTGCCAAATTAGGGAAGTTTTCTGTCATTATTTTTTCAAATAGGTTTTCAATTTCTTGCTCTCTATCTTCTCCTTCTGGCACCCCCATGATGCAAATGTTGGTACATTTGAAGTTGTCCCAAAGGCTCCTTATACTATCCTCATTTTTTTTTTTTTTTTTTTTATTCTTTTTTCTTTTTGCTGTTCTGATTGGGTGTTTTTTGCTTCCTTATATTCCAAATTGATGGTTTGCTTTTTGGCTTCACCTACTCTACTGTTGAGTCCTTGTAAATTATTCTTATTTCAGTTAGTGAATCCTTCATTTCTGACTGGTAATTTTTTATGCTCTTGAGGTCCTCACTAAGTTCCTTGATGTTCTCATGAAGTTCCTTGAAATTCTCACTAAGTTCATTGAGCACCCTTATAACCAGTGTTTTGAACTCTGCATCTATTAAATTGATTATCTCCATTTCATTCAGTTATTTTCCTAGAGTTTTGTTCTGTTCTTTCATCTAGGGCATGTTTCTTTGTCTCCTCATTTTGGCTGCCTCCCTGTGTTTGTTTCTATGTTACTATGTCTCCTAGGCTTCCTAGGGTGGCCTATTGTATTAGGTGTTCTGTAGGGTCCAGTGGCACAGCCTCCCTGATCACTCCAGCTAGGCCCTCAAGGTGTACCCCTTCTGTGGACTGTACACCTTCTGTTGTAATTAAGTCTTGATTTCTGTTGGCAAGTCAATGGGAGGGATTTACTCAAGCTGATCAGCTGCAAAGACTGACTGTGCCCACTGACCACTGGCCTCTGACTACGTTGGAGGATCAGCTGTGCAGGGGCCCACCACACAGAGCATGACTTACTTCATCAGGGCTCTGGTACCCACTGAGTCCGTTCATTGGGTGTGTCACTTGTGGAGGCAGTTGGGTGGTGGTGCTTCGATGTGGACTGAAGCTGTCCACTGGGTGTGCTGGCTCTGGGGCAAGGTCAACCACTGCCTATTTTCTACCTGGGGCAACGAGGCATAAGCTACAAAGCTATCTGCAGATGGCTGCTACTTGTGCTGGGCTTGGAGGTGTCAGGCAAAGCCAATCTGTGAACCAAGGCTGGTTGCTTCTAGTGCCAGGCCTGGGGCCACTTAGCAAGAGGTATGGGTCTCCCTGAGGCCAGATGCTGCTTGTTTGAGAGAATTTACGAAAATCTGAAGCAGGTGCCAAGACAGGACAATCCTATGGTAAGGCCACTGGAAACAGCTTGAGTGGGCCCGAGAGCTGGGTGGGGCAGAGCCTCATGGAATCACCAGGGCAGAGTAAACAGTGTAAGCCAGGTTGCTGGAGTCCCAGATGTGGTGCCCATCTGCCTGCCCCATGTCCATGGGGAAAGAGCTCACCAAAGGAACAACGGGCTCCGTCAGCAAATCTGTCTGGGAGAAAGCTGCCTCTCCAGCCCTCGCCCTGATGCCAAACAACTCAGTTCTTCCTCCTTTGTCTTTGGTGCTTTTTAAGCTGCCTCTTCTCAATGCTGGACCTCAGAGGGAGCAAATCTGAGTAAATCCATGTGCAGGCCCTTTAAGAGGAACTGCCTGGGGCTCTAGAAGCCTCAGCCTCCCTCAGCCTCAATTCCTGCTGGTTTTTACAGCCAGAGGTTATGGGGATTTCTCTTCCTTCACTGGAACCCTGAGCTGGGAGGCCTGGTGTGGAACGAGGACCCCTCAGTCCTCAAGGAGGACCTTCACTGCCAAGGTAGCCCTCCTGATTTTCATTTGCCACACGTGGGTGTGGGACCAGCCTGGCCAGCCTCCACTCCTCCTACCAGTCTCAATGTGGCTTCTCCTTTAACTTTGTAGTTGTAAGACTTCCATTCAGCTCGATGTCAGACAGTTCTGGATGGTTCTGTAGTTTAGTTGTAATTTTGATGTAGTTGTGGGCGGAGGCCTGTTTCCCCATTCTGTTATAAACATTCATTATGATGTGGTTGGTACTTGTATATGTTCCTGGTTCCACTGATTTATGGATTACATTCTCTAAAAGAGTTGAAACCTTATAATACTAACAAAACTTTTCACTGAATAGGATGCTACCAGATACCTAATAATACAGCTTCAAAATGTGTAAAGTGAAATTTGACAGAAGAAAGAGAAAATAGACTATTACATATTCACAATGAGATTTTAATATAACTGTCTAAGAACAAGCAGACAAAAAAATAGTAAGAATATGGAAAATATAAACAGTTTGATTAATAAATCAGACCTAATTTGCCTGTTTAGAATACTATACCCATCAACATCTCAATTAATACTATTTCAAGTGTACATAAAACATTTAACAAAGTGGATCATATGTTCGACTATAAAACAAATCTAAACAAATTTATGGGATTGAAATAACACATATTCAGAATAGAATTCAGCTGAAACTTAATAAAAGCAAATACAATTTAGGAGATTTTTATATGTGGAAATTAAATAAAAGACTCCTAAGTTATCAATGGGTAAATAAAAAACAAAGTATGTGAAGATGAATGATAATAAAAGTTAAAAAGAAATCAAAACTTGTGGAACATAGCTTAGTCTATGCTTACAGGGAACTTTGCAACCATACTGCACACAGAAGAAAAGAAAAACTGAAAATCAATTATCTAAACATCAATGTCTAGAAGTTAGAAAAGAACAATAAATTAACCTGAAAAAGAGAAGGAAGTAATAAACATTATGGAAGAAATTAATGAAATGAAAATTAAATCCAAAATAGAAAGGATCAACCCAAGTCAGACGTTTTGTTTTGTTTTATGTTGTTTGGAAAGAACATGAAGTTTTTAAAACCTTGGGAAGATAAATCAAGGAACTAAGCACAAACACCAAAATACAGAATAAAGACTAGGAAACCACTATAAGTAAAAGATCATAGAAGAATAGTATGAAAGCCTTTGCGTTAAAAATTAAAAATAAAAAGTAGGTATAATGGGTAAAGTCTTGAGAAAACAAATCTTAACAAATTTGGTACAAAAAAAAAAAAAACTCCAAAAATTCCAGTGAGTATGGTGGTTATTTAAAATTTAAATATATATTGCTCGGCCTCTGTGGCTCAGTAGTTGAGCATCGACCCATGCACCAAGAGGTCGCCAGTTTGATTCCCAGTCAGGGCACATGCCCAGGTTGTGGGCCAAATCCCCAGTTGGGGGCATGCAGGAGGCAGCCAGTCGATGTTCTCTCTCATTGATGTTTCTATCTCTCTCTCCCCCTCTCCCTTCCTCTCTCTAAAATCAATAAAGAAAAACAATTTAATTTAAATATATATTTAAGAACCTTACTACCAAAATAACTTCAGACTCTGAATTTCTTTTTTTTTTTAATAATTTTTCTTTATTGATTTTAGAGACAGAGGAAGAGAGAGATAGAAACATCGATGAGAGAGAACATCGATTGGCCGTCTCCTGCATGCCCCCCACTGGAGCTCAGGCCCACAACCTGAGCATGTGCCCTGACCAAGAATCGAACCAGCAACCTCTTGGTGCATGGGTAGAGGCTCAACCACTGAGATACACTGGCCAGGCCAGACTCTGAATTTCTTTACTCACGATTTCCACCAAGTTTTAATGAAGAAATAAGACCCATTTTACATAAATCACGCCAGATAATAGAAAGAGAGGGAAGTCACCTGGCTTCCTTTTTTTTTTTTTTTTACAGTTTACATTTAATATTATTTTGTATTAGTTTCCAGTGTAGAGCATAGTGGTTAGAAGAGCATATACTTTGCAAAGTGGCTCCCCCAATATTTCAAGTACCTACCGGGTACCATACAAAGTTATTACAATATTATTGACTATATTCCCTATGCTGTACTTTACATCCCCGTGACAACTTTGTAACTACCAGTTTGTATTTCTTAATCTCTTCACCCTTTCACCCAGTTCCCAGATCCCATTTCCCTCTGGCAATTATCAGTCTGTTCTCAGTATCTATGACTTTGTTTCTATTTTGTTTGCTCATTTATTTTGTTCTTTAGATTCCCCATATCAGTAAAATCATATGGTATTTGTCCTTCTCTGCCCAACTTATTTTGCTTAGCATAATACTCTCTAGGTCCATCCATGTTGTTGCAAATAGTAGAATTTCATTCTTTTTTATGGCTGAATCAAATTCCATTGTATATAAATATCACTACTTTTTTTATCCACTCATCTACTGATGAGCACTTGAGTTGCTTCGATGTCTCGGCTATGTAAATAACGCTGTAATAAACACAGGGGTACATATACTCTTTCGAGTTAATGTTTTGAATTTCTTTGAATATGCTCCCGGAAGTGGAAACATTGGGTCGTAAGACAGTCTTATTTTTAATTTTTGGAGAAACCTCCATACTGTTACAGTGGCTGCACCGATCTGCATTCCCACCGAGAGTGCATGAGGTTTCCCTTTTCTCCACATCCTCACCAACAGTTGTTTGTTAATTTATTGATGGTAGCCATTCTGACAGGTGTGAGGTAATATCTCATTGTGGTTTTAATTTGCATCTCTCTGATGATTAGTGATGTGAAGCAGCTTTTCGTATGTTGACTGACCATCTATCTGTATGTCCTCTACAGAGAAGTGTCTATTCAGGTCCTTTGTCCATTTTTTAATTGGATTTTTTTGTATTGAGTTGTATGAGTGCTTTATAAGTTTGGGATATTAACCCCTTATCAGATGTATCATTGGCGAATATTTTCTCCCATTTAGTAGGTCCTCATTTTGTTTTGTTAATAGTTTCCTTTGCTGTGCAAAACTTTTTAGTTTGATGTAGTCCCACTTGTTTATTTTTTCTTTTGATTCCCTTGCCTTAGGAGATATATCAGAGAAAATATCGCTAAGAAAAATGTCAGAGATTTTACTGCATATGTTTTTTTCTAGGAGTTTTATGGTTTTGTATCTTACATTTAAGTCTTCAATTCACCTGACTTCTTTTAATGCAGTCAGCATAACCTAATACCCAAACCTAATAAGAATGCTATAAAAAAGAAAAATTATAGGCCATTTTCCCTCATGAACATTGATGCAAACCTAAACAAAATATTAACAAACAAAACTCAGCGAAATATAACTCGAGTAATAATACATCATGACAAAGAAGAGGTGGTTTCGAAGATGCATGGATGGCACACATTCGAAGTTCAGTCAGTATCATTCACCACATGGAGAGGATAAAGGACAAAGTATTTGACAAAACTCAATATTCACAATAAAAACTTAGAGTCAACTAAGAATAGATGGAAACTTTCTTAATTTGATTAGTAATGTATAATAAGCTTTCTCTATGATACTGGGAAGGATACAAAATACCTGTTATCATAACTTCTATTCATTATTGTGCTGGAGGCCAAGCCATTGCAATAAAGAAGAGCAAAGAAAGTTTAAAGAAAATTAAATGAAGGAATAAGAGTGTCATTATTTGCAGATGAAATGATTATGTATGTAGAAAATAAAAAAAAAGTTTGTATTAATTAATAAAAATAACAAGGTCACTGGATACAGGATCAATTTAAAGAATCATTTCAATCCTACAGTCTATCAAAAAACAGAAAATGCTTTCTTTTTCATTGATATCCTTCACTTAGGCATTGAAAATATTGCATAATCCCTGCTAGATTAGCTTTTTGTCTATGATGGAGAAGATCATAAAATTGCTCTGAACAATACACTTGGGGGGGTGGGATGGGGAGGAGGGTGTCTGGAGAAAAAGGAGAAACATCTGTAACAAAAATAAATTAATTAATAAAAAAATTATTTTTTTTAAATTGCTGTGAACACTGTTCTTCCGCTCCTTGGCATATTTAAGGTTTTGTTTAAGTAGCATATACGTTTTTTGTTGTTGCTATTCCAAAACACAGGTATTTTTACCAATGTGCTAATAAATGCTGAAATTTAATCCATTAAGAAATGATACAATTTACAATACCATAAAAAAATCAGACACCAATTAAAAATCAAATGAAGGATTTTAAAAATGTCAAAGAGAAAAAATCTAAAGAAACTAAAGACATTCTTTAAAAGTGGAGAGGTTTACTATTTTTATATGGAAAGATTCAGCATATTTTAGATGTTGAAACTCCTAAAATAAATCTTTAAATCCAGTGAAATTCCTTTAAAAACTGTCATGTCATTGGTAGAAATTAGCAAACTGACATTAAAATTTATACGCGAATAGGGGCAAGTGAGTAATGATGAGAGGGGCCGACATCTGGAAGATCGAACTCCTGGGTATGAAGACTTATACTACCTGTTATTAAAATAAAACACCAGCAAATAAATCAGAGGGGTTGTCTGAAGGATAGATAAATAGATCAATAGAACACAATATGAGTCCAAAACAGACCATGCACATCAGACAAAAGTGACACTCTAGAGTAATAGGTGAAGAATGGTTTTCAATTAGTGGTTCCAGGTCAACTAAATGTCTATATAGAAAAATGAAAACTTTCTCCTATTATCATCTACAGAAAATCAATTCCAGGCTGATTATGATGCTAGAACAAAATATAAATGGTAAACAATAAAGCTTCTAGGACATAATACGGGAAACTGCCTTTATGCAACTGGGGTAGAAAAAGATTTCTTAAGCAAAAAGCACAAACTGTGAAGATACAGATAATTAAGTAGGGCTTAATTAGCACTAGCCACAAATAAGTAGATGTATAAAATGGGAATTAATTAAAATTAGAAACTTCTGTTCATCAAAACACACTAGTAAGAGAATGAAAAGGCAAGCCAGAGTATGGGTAAAGATATTTGCAAAATAAATAACTTCTATCTATAAAGGACTTTTCTAAAAATATATATATACATAAACATTCTTACAAATTAATAAGAAAAATGCAAATAATCAAATGAAAAAATGGACAAAATTTCTATATGGTTATTTCACAAAAAGAGACTATTCAATGGGCCATTAAACATATGAAAAAGTACACAACTTCACTACTCACTGTGGAAATACAAATTAAAACCATATTGTGATACCCACTGGGCTGCTTAAAGTGATCTAGAATGACAATATCAGCTGTGGGTACATCTATGGAACAACTGCATCACTCACACTTTACTGGTGGAAACAAAATGGTACATACAACCATTTGGAAACCTGGTAAGTTTCTTTCTCGTTATCAATATGTTTTTATTGATTTTAGAGAAGAGGAAAGGAGAAGGAGAGAGAGAAAGAGAAACATTGATGTGAGAAACACCGATCCGTGCCTCCCACACCTACCCTGACTGGGGATCAAAACCGCAACCTGGGCATGTTCCCTGACCTGACCGGGAATGGAATCTCAGTGACCTCAGTGCACAGGACGACACTCAACCAACTAAGCCACACCAGCCAGGGCAAACCTGGTCAGTTTTTTATAAAATTAAACACATATTTACCATATGACCCAGCAATTATAATTAGAACTAGAACTCATTTGAAATGTAGACTTACGTGCAACAAAAGATATGTTTTTATTTTATTTGTTTTATCCTCACCCGAGGACATTTTTGCATTTATCTTCAGATAGAGCAGGAGGGAGAGAGGGAGGAAGAGAGAGAGAAACATCGATGTGAAAGAGGCACATCGACTGGCTGCCACCCACACAACCCCATGGGGCCGGGGACAAACTGCAACTGAGGTACGTGCCCTTAGCGGGAACCGAACCCTGGACTCTGGTCCACAGGCCGATGCTCTAACCGCTGAGCCAAACCGGCCAGGGCAACAAAAGATATGTTAAAAATTGTTATAGCAACATTATTTGTAATACTCCGAATTTGAAGCAAGCCAAGTGCCTATCGATATCAAAATAATTTGAGTTATATCTATACAAGCAAGTACTACCTATCAATGAAAATAAATGAACTATCATTACTGGCAACAAGCTGGATAAATCAGAAAAACATAAATTTGAAGAAAAGAAACCAGAAGAGAACATGCTGCATTATCCCTTGTGCAAAGGCTGAAAATGCTATTAGAAGATAACCTTTGGGAAGGACGGAGGACATAATTACTGTAAAAGTCAAAAATGTAGCTTATGGGATGTGGGATTATTTTTGTTTTTGGTCTGGATATGTTCACTTTCTGAAAATTCACTGAAGTATACATACACGATTTGTTAACTTTTCTTAATGCATGATATACTTCAAAAAGCATTCAACAGCCCTGGCCGGTTTGGCTCAGCAGTTAGAGCCATGGCCCATGGACCAAAGAGTCGTGGGTTTCATTCTAGTTGAAGGCACATACCTCGGTTGTGGTTCGATCTCTGGCCCTGATTGGGGTCGTGCAGGAGCAACCAGTCAGTGTGTCTCTCTCACATTGATGTTTCTCTCCCTCCCTCCCTCCCACTCTATCTGAAGATCAATGGAATAATATCCTTGGGTGAGGATTAAAAAAAAAAAAAAGCATTCAGCATTTTATTCACATAAATAAAATTACATACTGAATTGACACTAAACGTTTAAATTGTGCTATTATAAGTTTTAAACCAAGATTTTAAAAAATAATGAGGAATGTCCAATATCATTGTTACTAAAATATTTATATGTGTACTATTCATAAATAAAACAAATAATATATAATGAAAACAACAATCCATAATAGAACAGAAAACTACTTAGGTAATGGCTTAAAATATATCATCCTTTCTCAGCTCTTACATTTCTATTTTGTTTGAGCTTTGTTATGCATAATGTACCTTATTGTAACAAGTCATATATTTAATTTTATAAATATATAAGTATACATATATAAGTACATATAATAAAATGTTTACTAATAGGGTTAATAATTTAAAACACATGGATGCTAGTGATGTAACCTATTATCAATCCACCAGAGTGAAAAGCTGACAGCCAGCTGAGAGTAAGGAAGTTCTCACAGGTTTATAACCCTGAGGAGTTTGCAGAAGAGCAGTTTAAGTATATTTGTAAGGAAACAAACTCCTTAAGTTAAAATTTTATTCACTTACTCAACTAGTAATTGTTCTACAGTATTGGTTTCAGAGGTAATATCATGTTACTAAAAGAGTCAATAACCCTAGACATATGGTTCAGCTGGTTAGAGCATCATCCTATACACCAAAAGGTTACGGGTTCAATCCCCACTCTGGGCGCATATAGGAGGCAAGTAATTGATCCCTTCTTCTTCTTCTTCTTCTTCTTCTTCTTCTTCTTCTTCTTCTTCTTCTTCTTCTTCTTCTTCTTCTTCTCCTTCTCCTTCTCCTTCTCCTTCTCCTTCTCCTTCTCCTTCTCCTTCTCCTTCTCCTTCTCCTTCTCCTTCTCCTTCTCCTTCTCCTTCTCCTTCTCCTTCTCCTTCTTCTTCTTCTTCTTCTTCTTCTTCTTCTCTGTCTAAAAATCAATTAAAACATATATTCAAGTAAAGATAAAAAAAAGTCAGAAAGACTCAACTTTAAATCTTGATTTTGTATTTATTGGTTATCTGACTTAGTTTTAATTTTTTATCTCTCTTCTTCTTGTATCTTGAACTATAAAAATATGCAGAAATTATCTCTAATTATTGAAATTGAGAGGAGTAAATTGTCATATCTGACAGTTCTCAACAAATGCCTGCCACATAATAGTTGATCAATAAATGTTAATTATTTTGTCCAACACTCTCTTGTTATTCTGAATTATTATCACCCCGGTTGGTAGGTGATGCTTGCATGAACTCCACCAGAGGTGAGTGTGAAAGTATAATTCTCAGCATCCAGAACATGCCATGCAGTTCCCTACCCCCACCCTATCCAAATACAAATTGTTATAACCTGACGGCGAGATAACCAGAGACGCATGGCCGAATTGTAAAGGAGCACTTTATTACACTGGCAGGCTGTTACACCGGCGGGCTGGGGGGGTACAGCTTCCCCAAATCCTCAGCCCCGAGCCTTCTTTGTTGCCCGCTTTTAAAGGCACAAACTACAGAAAAAAAACTACATTCTCTTGGTGCCGCTTTTGGCACCGTTAAGGGGGGTTGATACAGAGAAGGGGGGAGAGGAGCAGGGTAACTATTAATCTCTTTTTTCTCATGATTTCTCTGAGTTTCCCAAGGCCATCCTCAACCCCTTATCTTTACAGTTTTCTTTGGGTGTCTCAAGGCCCTTATGTTTACAGAAAAGAAACTGCCAGGGTGTGTACGTGCAGTAACTGAGGGTCAGAATGGAGTTATTATACAAATAACAGTCCCAGGCCATTTATATAATGTAGCACACATTGATTTGGACAACTTTTAACATTAGCACCAGTTTTAGGATCCCTTTACTCGTGGGTTAACTCAGCAACATAGATTTACATATGCAGTATATTTTCAAATTTACCCCTATTTACAATAAAAATAGTATTTGTGAGATCTGTGACTGAAAATGCTGTCTTCTAACTGCTGGTGACATTTTGGAGATAGAAAATATTGACATATCCTATTGCCAACTTTCATCACTATGTCCTCTGTTATGATATAAAACCTGAAAAATGACATCATGATGATATTTGAACAAAAGACCTCATTATCGTCCGCTGTAGAACCGCTTCCTGTCCATTCTTGCCTATTGCATTTCATCTGCCTATAAACTCCATGCCTGGAAGAAAACAACACACCTTGTCAAATTATTTACCAGGGTCAATTCTGTGTTCAAACTCTCTTAAATTTTTCAAAAGGAGTTTGGCTTCTCTCTGTTTCAATTTCCTTGTAGCATTAGCGTTCAATTTTTGCGTTTGACAGCCCTGCAGTGGGTCTGGATTAATAGCCAGCACGATGTGCCTACATTCTCTGAGCCTACTGCTCTCAATTGTGAAATTACATATTTTTTTCTGCCAAGGAAATAGAATATGTATAGTTGATCCAGTGACACATAATAGAATCACATAGATAAATGAAAAATTAAGCTACATTATTTGAAATCATAAGCATCCATTCTCTGGTAATAGTATTAATGCTTTGGTATATTCAACATATTTTAGTTGAAGTGAATCAAAGACAAAATTTCCCTTGTGCAGGAAATCATCACTCCAGCCCAAAATAGCAATGTATCTTGTGCTTATTTCACGAACTATAGTTCACTGGCACATGAGTAAGGCCATGAGGATTATCCTGACTGAGCCCATGGCCCGCTGGGATGTTGTTGGGAAGTGACTACACTCTGTTCCCACCTCAAAATGCTGCCTTGCCCTGGCCAGTTTGGCTCAGCGGTTAGAGCGTCGGCCCACGGACCAGAGAGTCCCGGGTTCGGTTCTCGCTAAGGGCACGTACCTCGGTTGCAGTTTGACCCCTGTCCTGGTTGGGGTCGTGTGGGTGGCAGCCACTCAATGTGTCTCTCTCACTTCGATGTTTTTCTCTCCCTCTTCCTCCCTCCCTCCCTCTTGCTCTATCTGAAGATAAATGCAAAAAAGTCCTTGGGTGAGGATAAAAAAAAAAATGCTGCCTTGCTGCTGCTTGGATTTTCCATGACATTGCCTCACAGACACTCAATGCCTTACTCCTTGCACCCTGCCTACCTCATTTAGCCATTCAGCAGTTTTCACTTTTCCCAGATCTCCTCATAGAACAAGCCCCGTAGATACCCTACTATCAGCCATCTCATCTGGCTGAGATTACCCCTTGACATAGGAGACACTGTCATCCCCATATCTCTTTGGCCCAAATGCGGGCACACTGATTCGTCGGAACACCAGAGGCCAGGCTGAAACTTTTAACACGTTGTCTCTGATGTTTGGAGATAATGGAAGAGGAGCACGACCACAGACTAATTAGCAACCACACAAGCACAGCTGTATCTAATGTCTCAACCTGGCCAGCCACAGGTTTATTGTAGTCTGTACTCACCAGGTCCATTGCAGGCTTCTCTCCGTCCGGAGTCACAGACGAACAAACAAAATCTGACTTTTAGAGAGAAGAGGATTATTTTTCTCAATTTTATTGTTCAGTTACTATTTACATTCAATATTATTTTCTATGAGTTAAGGTGCACAGCATAGTGGTTAGACAATGATATAATTTACAAATTATATTTTAAGTAACTTCCTGACACCATACTTATCACAATATTACTGACTATATTCCCTATGCTGTACTTTACATCCCTGTGATGATTTTGCAACTACCAATTTGTATTTCTTAGTCTCTTCACCATTTTTACCCAGTTCCCCAACCCCCTTCCCCTTAGGCAACCATCAGTCTGTTCTCTGTATCTGAGTCTATTTTTATTTTGTTTGTTTATTTATTTTGTTCTTTAGATTTCACATATAAGTGAAATCATATGGTATTTGTCTTCTTCTGTCTTCTTCGGTCTTATTTTACTTAGTATTATACCCTCTAGGTCCACACATGCTGTTGCAAATGGTAAGTTTTCATTCTTTTTTATGGCTGAGTGATATTCCATTGTATGCAATACCCCCACTATTTTATCCACTTATCTATTGATGGGCATTTGGGCTGCTTTCACATCATGGCTATTGTAAATAATGCTGCAGTGAATATAGGGGTGCGTATATCCCTTCTCATTATTGTTTTGGGTTTCTTTGGATAAATCCCCAGAAGTGGAGTCATTGAGTCATAGGCAGTTCCATACTGTTTTTCACAGTGGCCGCACCATCCTGCATTCCTACCAGCACTGCACAAGGGTTCTCTTTTCTCCAAACCCTAGCCAACACCTGCTATTTGTTGATTTATTAATGATAGCTACTCTGATAGGTATGAGATGATAGAGAGTCTTATAAACCTTCTTTTAAATTTGTGTAATGGTCTAAATTATGTTCCTTCAAAAAATATGTCTATGTCCTAATTCCCCAGAACCTATGATCATATGGCAGAAGATGTGATTATACTAAGGATCATAAGAGGGGGAATTTATCTTATATTATGTGGGTTGACCCTAAATGTAATCATATGTAAACTTATAAGAGAGAGGCAGAGAGGGTTTTGAGACAGACATGCAGAGGATAAGACACACAAAAGAGGAGGCAGTGTGACCACAGAGGCAGAGGTTACAAGCATGTAGTCTCAAAACAAGAAATGGAAACAACACTAGAGCTGGAAGAGGCAGGGATGGAATCGCCCCGAGAACCTCTGAAGGGAGACAGCCCTGCCTACCCCTCAGTCTCATGCATCCGGCCTCCAGCACTGTGAGAGACTACACTGCTGTTATTTTAAGCCACCGAGGTTATGGTAATGTGTTATAAAGGCCCTAAGAAATCAATGCAATCTGCTTTCCCGAATTTTCATTCCTTCCCCATGATTAACCCCTTCTATTTCAATACACTCTGAATTAGGGGCTGGGTGCTTTCTTGTGAAATAAAATGATTTAATTGGATTTTGAATTAGTGTGGTTAGAGCCCGGTTAGTCAGAGTGCTTCAAAATAGTAAAAACTTAGCTGCTGTGTGTTTTTTCATTGTTTTTTTTTTCTTCTTTTAATTTAGAAAACAATAAAATACAGTTCTATGTAGGCAGTGATAACAGTTACTCTGCCTCAAGCCTGTATAAGAACAGTGAGCCGGGGCACCAGCATTTTGTTGATACTTACTCTACCTGGCACCTGAGAAGAAACCAAAGGCCTACTTCTGTGAGAGACTAAAGGCCAGGGGAGCTTCTAAAAGTCTGTCTGCCCTTGCAGGGGTTGGCATTGTTTTAAATGAAACTCGAGTCTCATTCCTTTCTCTCCATGATCCCATGCTCCCCAACATCACTCAAGCTGTCCCAACCTTTATGTCAGAGGAAGAGAAGATCAAAGATATGAATGGTACTCCAAACAAAATGATCTAATTGCATGTAGAAAAGAACAATTACACAAAGCAAAAACAAAAGGCCTAGACATGGATTAATCTTTTCATGAATCTGTGACTAAAAGAGACTTTGATCTTATTTCTTATAGATTTTTTTACACAGTGGAAAGAGTGAGTAAAAGCCTTTACATGGGTGACTCATTACCAGGATAATAGATTAAGGAAACATCAATTCCCTTCAGGAGAAACCCAGCCCCAATGCCTCTGACAAGAGCCTCAGAAACAGCTCACCTTTGCGGCATTTCCCCAAGTCTTGGTTTCACAGTCCTCTCTGTTGCACTTGATTGCATATGACTTGGTATCAGCACTTAGACAGAATCGCCATGCTCAGCCCACTCTTGGTCTAAGGTTTTACACTTTGCAAATCTGAGTTGGAACTTCCATGTGTACTGGAAGGAGGATGAGTGAGACAGATGTTAGCTCAAGTTTAGATTTAGCCACTTCTTAGACATGAGAGCATAGGGAAGTTATTAGTTATTTACCTCCCCTAATATTCATTTGCTTAATCTGCTAAGAGAGAAAACTGACATTTATATCCCAGAACTACTGTAAGAAATAAACACAAGTTTATTTGTGAGCCTACTCTTTCCCATAGGTGCCTACATCATGGGGTGGGCATAATACACTGTATTTTATTATGGACACACAGTGAGAATTATAGAGGGTGCTTATTGTGGGTGATCCTTATAAAACAGGGATCAGCAAACTTTTCAACAAAGGATCAGAGAGTAACTATTTTATGCCTTGTAGGCCATGTGGTCTCCGTCACAGCCACTCAGCAGGGCTCTTGTATGAAAGCCACCAAAGGTAATATTAAATGAATGGCATGTGGCTGTGTTACTATAAATTTTTATTTAAAAATGTAAGTGGTGTTCAGGCTGCTATAACAAAATATTGCCTGTAAACAACAAACATTTATTTCTCAAAGCTCTGACCCTCTTCTTGGCCATAGCTGGCAACTTTTGCTGTGTCCTCAAATGTGGAAGGGATAAGGATCTGTCAGGAGCTTCTTTAATAGGAGCACTGATAGCATTCATGAGGACTCTGCCCTCATTGCCTCCCAAATGCTCCAACTCCTAATACTCTTGTGGATTAGGCTTCAACTTAAAAGTTTGGGGGGATACATGAATGGCATTCCAGATTTGGTGACTGGGCCTATTTGCTGGCCCTGGCTATGAAAGACTGTCTAAGCATGGCAATAGGGAATATTTAGTTGGGAAACATAACTGTCCCATATGGTGTCAACCTCAAACATTAAGCAATAATTCCTTAATTTCAAGTTCTCCTTAAAGAATCCCTATGAGAATGAATTTACTTATGATTTAGCTATTATATACTTACTGGTACTATCTAAAGATAAAAATGCCCTGGCCAGTTTGGCTCAGTGGTTAGAGCATTGACCCACAGACCAAAGAGTCCCAGGTTTGAGTCTGGCCAAGGGCACATACCTCAGTTGTGGTTTGTCCCCGG
The DNA here is from genome assembly GCA_030848825.1 of Tadarida brasiliensis. Taxonomy (NCBI): domain Eukaryota; kingdom Metazoa; phylum Chordata; class Mammalia; order Chiroptera; family Molossidae; genus Tadarida; species Tadarida brasiliensis. Next base: position 33,904,954 of record CM061261.1, on the reverse strand, counting down.
CCCCAGTTGGGGTCATCCGGGTGGGAACAAATTGATGTGTCCCTCTCATGTCAATGTTTCTCTCTTTCTCTCTTCCTCCCTGTCTCCCTCCTGCTCTATCTGGAGATAAATGTAAAAATATCCTTGGGCGAGGATAAAAATAAATAAATAAATAAAAAATAAATATAAAAGTTAGGATTTTACCATTTAATGGCTATATTGTTACTTTTTTCATTTGTACCTAAAACCTTAATTTTTTACTTTTAAAGAATTTTTAGTATTTTTAGTAATTATAAATATTAAACCTGTTTGACATTATCTTTCTAAATGACATATATATATATATATATATATATATATATATATATATATATATATATGGTGTGATAGGTGCCTTGTGAACATTCAAATATCTTTTCAGGATAAACACACTCTATTCCCTTGAACTCAACACCCACCCTTCTTTTAAAAAATATTTTTGAGACAAATAGGCTTAAAGTCCATGGCTCTGAAATCTTGATTAATTTGTACACAAGCATGCACATGTAACTTTTTATTTGGGGGCCTTTTTTTTATTATTACTTAATTTGATAATTTTTTTTTTTTTATTGCAGATGTCCCTCCTTTTTCACCCTTTGACACCCTCCTCCCCACTCCACCCACCCCTGCCTTCACCACACTGCTGTCTGTGTCCATTGGTTATGCATGTATGCATATAAATTCTTTGGTTTACCTCTTCCTACCCCCACCCCCCTTCCCTCTGAGGTTTGTCAGTCTGTTCCCAACTTCCAAGCATGCACATTTTAAACACTCCCAGCCAACATCTGCAACATTTCCAGCTCTGCAAAAGCTCCCTGTGCCCTTCCCAATCAGCACCATCTGAAGGGTAACAATTATTCTTTTAAAGATTTTAAAAAACTCCAAATAACTCCTATTACCAAATTCTTCCTTGCCCTTATTTTCTATGATCAGACACAGTTTTATAAAAAAAATATTTTGTCTCAGCTCCAATTGTTCTGTTCAGTGAAACAGTTGATGAACCAACCTTTTTGCAGAAAACTCACCAGCTTACCAGGTGTGCAAACAAGGCTTCCTCTCTGTTGTTGCCAGGACTTTCTCCTTGCAAAGACTTCCCATGGTTGGAAGACGATGTCAGGACTCCATTTCACAATCCTGCACTTACCATCAGCCAGTGATTTCATGTTTTTGTCAAGAGTTTCCCAATTTTGTCCTTGAACTACTGCAGCTTCTTAACAAATGTGCTTCTGAGTAATTTGTGCAAATTAAACTTTATATCTTCTTAAAATGAAATATTTATAACAAAACCTGATTGTAATCTTTTAAAAGAAAAAAAACAGCAATTGGAAGGCAGGACTTTAATGGCAAACCTTTATGAAAAATGGGAAAATTTTAAAGTAATTATTTAACTATTGATATCCTCATACATCCAATTTATTTTTAAGAAAACTGCACTTACAGTGTGGATGGTAATAAATCATGGTCAGAGTCTCTATACATCACTTTAAAAGGGTATTTGTTTGTGTTAGGAGAAGCACTTGAAATTTTATTCAAGGAGGTGAAGCTTAACCACCCTATAAGTGTTTAAAATTTAACCAAAGAATTAGCGTGACAATGCTACACTAATTACCTAGACAGATATGTTTAATGATGGTTAATGTTTATTGGAGTCTAATACATTTACATACTTATTTATTAATATCACTTAGCTATTGTTGCTTAATGAAGTCCCCAAAACATGATAGCTTGAAATAAATATCAATTAGCTCATAATTCTGTGGGTCAATTGCATATTTCTGCTGGCTTGGCAGGTACTGGCTGACCTTGATTGAGCTGACCCATGCTAGCTAGAGTCTAGCTGAGGACTCCCTGCGCTAGGAAGCCTCAACTTGATGGATGATCTCTGTTTAACATGGTCTCTGATCTTTCTAATCTTTCAGCAAGCCAATTTGGACTTCTTCCTTCTGCAAGTTTCCCAGAAAGAACAGAATTGTGCAAGGCTTCTTGAAGCCTAGATGCAAAACTGGCCTCAATGTCATTTTTGCCATATTTTATTGTGATAAAAAGAAAATGTTAAAGGCAGCCAGAAAATGATACATTACATATAGAGAAACAAAGATAAGGATGAAATGAATATGCAAAAAGGATAATAGATCATGACCAAGTAAAGTTTATCTCAGAAATGCAAGGTTGGTTTAATACTGGAAAATTAATTTATGTCACCATATTAGAAAACTAAGTAAAAATAAATAAATAAATAAGTAAATATACAGTCATCTTAATAGATGCAGAAGGAAACATTTGACAAAATCCATTATCCATTCCTGCTAAAAATTCCCAATGACACAGGTATAGAAAGGAACTTCCCTAACCTAAGAAAGGGCTTTTATAACAAAACCTACAAGCTAACGTCATACTTAACATTTAAACACTAAGTCCTTTTCACTTTAAATCTGAAAAAGGGAAGTATATATGCTCTCATTTTAATTCAATTCAACATTGCATTTAGAAAATTTGATGAAATCTTTTTAAAAGCGACTAGAACTAATAAGTCAGCTCACCAAAGTTTCAGAATACAAAATCAATATCCAGAAAGAAAGGGTGGGAAAGGGGAATTACCAAGAGACATGACAAAAATTTTGGAGATGATGGATGTTTTCATTATCTTGATGCTGTAATGGTTTCATAGATTTATACATGTGTCAAAACATCAAATTTCAATATGTGCAGTTTATTATATGTCAATCATAACTCAATAAAGCTGTTTTAAGAAAAAAAATGATGTGCTCCTGAGATACTTTTAATTTTCTCTTTGGGAATTTTGCCTTCAAATGCATTGCCAAGCAAAATCTATATAAAATGAGTGACTATATTCTGAATTGTAAAATATTGACCAAAATATTCAATGTTTTATAATTCAGAGAAGCACAAAGGGTCATTTTCATGAGGAAAATAATCACTTGAAAATACTAAATGAAGAAGCCCTACCCTCTCACTGTGATTGCTCATAAAAGGTGTTCAAGAGAATCCATGGGAATTCATCCCATTCCACCAGTTTAATATGTTCTCTGAAATGTTCTTGTCGCTACACTCTGCCTCAGAGGATGGAGACTGACTCCACATGGAGTTCTGCTCTGTGTTACTTGGGTTTGGAGCAGGCCAGCCATAGAACTACTATTTCATGAAGCCCTGAATAAGAATATGAATAACCACTACTCAATTAAAACATAGGTTCAAAGGGTCAGAGAATGAGGTGGTTTCTCTAGACCATTAGTTTTCAATTTACTTCTCTAAACATCTTAGAATTCTGCAGAGGTATTTTGGGCTTCCCAATTTTCTCCTTCAAATTTTTCTTTTTAAATATTTTGAATTCCTTTGGAAATCGTTTGAAAAACCACATATACACTAAATATATTGAGGATTACTGATGTTTGAATGTATTCTTGTGGGTTACTCATCTTTGTGTAACACGAAATGAAAGCCCTGCTGCTGTCTCAGTTAATTGAAGTATATCTTGAGTTTGCAAAGGCTCCCCATGTGCTTGGTGTGAATGTGTTGTGGATCTGAAAGTTGCTCTTCCGCACTCCCCTCTTGTGACTTCAGGTCTATGCCTGTCCTTCCACTTAAAGCTGTACCCGTAAGTTCAAATCTACAGAACAAGGACACCACGCTTCATTAAATACAGGTAAGACCCAGGCATGTTGGTTTAGCATACCTCCCTGCTGTGAAATCCCAACTGGTTGTGCAATAGCAAAAGAATGTACATCATACTCCATCACAGTAGAAATAAATTATGCAAAATTGTGTGTTAATATATATTTAATGTGGTTCTTATCTAATTTTATTTTTAATATGTTTGTTTTTCTATTGGGATAAAACAATTATTGTTTAATCCAGAAATGGATCACTGATTAAAAACAGAATATTTCATGTAAAATTTTGATGATGCAAGTGATAAGACCGAAAATGCTCGAGATGAAACTACTGCAAATCATCTTGTATTAGTACCAATTGGATTCCTGAGCTGGTGCTAATTACACTGAAAACAGTCTATAAAAGCAAATATGTTCCCAAAAAAATCCTCACACAATCACTTGTAAATAAAAAACAATAAAAACCATAATGTAAGGAGTATGAATTTACTCCTATACATGCAGTGAAAGAACAATCACATTTTTTTTTTAATTTTCCTAAATTAAATTGTATCTGACTCCAAGCCATGGTTGGTGAGGTTTGCCTTTTTTCCCATTGCTCCTTTGACTAAACTTTACTCCACATGCTGGTCTCCATCGCAGCATGGGCAATGATGATAACACGGACAGGAGCTGAGGCCAAGCCCTTCCGTGCAGAGCCTTGTCCAAAGGAGACTGCTGGACCCTGCCCCCCAGAACTTGAAGCTTTGTGATCATTGTCCAGGCATGTCCTTGGCAGTCTTGAGGTCCTGTCATCTCACAGACCACTGTGTGGGAGTGGACGTAAGTTCCCACGTGATGCCAGCACCAGCCTTTCCTGTTCTTATCCTGGAGTCTCTCAAATTCTCAGACAAACTACCTCTGGGACCCACATGAGACCAACTTTTAAAAACGGAAACTGTTAATTCTCTTCTGGATCCAGAGAAACTCAGACATAGGACACAAAGTCTACTTCCAGGGCCCAAGCCCCATGGTACATGTGTTTGGTGACTGGGCTGGAGGGGGTGCAGTGATCAGAATGCAGGGAGGAAATCTCTCTCATTCTTTTTCAAATGCCTATGGGAGACAGCCAGACAATTTTCCCTCTAGGTCATTCTGTGACAATAGTTATTTGCTATCATGGCTCACCTTTAGAATTTTTGCAAAATAATTCTATAGCCATTCCTGTGAAGTAACAATTTAATTTTTAAACAAAAACATATTCAGCCTTAAAAAAAAGTATTTTGGCTTCATTTATTATAAATCAAACCATTAAATGTTGTCAGAAATTTTATGAAAAAACACAATAAAATAAGCTTACAGCATCATTTATTGCTAGTTAATACCTTTCAATTTTCATGCATTTTAAAATGGGTTGCATATATTTTTAAATATATGAAAATTGAAAGGCAATAACTTACAGAGAATATATATATGTAATTTGCTTTGTTCTTTATTAAATATAAGCAGACTGTTGATTTCATCATTAAATAATTTCTTCTGCACATTGCACTCTATCTTCTTTTGTCTCCTTTGACCTCTTGATCTCTTTTTTTTTATTTTCTTAGTAATGTTTCTGCTTCCATATTTTATATCCTGTAAATAATGTAAGACTGTATTTTGTAAATGAATTTAATCATTTCTGTTTTTCATAGGAGAATTCAGTCTGTTCTTACTTAATATAACTAGTGTATTGATTTTATTCTGTGCACCTTTCTTTACATTTTCCTTTACTTTATTTCGCTTTTTCAATTTTTCACCCTGTTTGTTTGGACATAAAAGTGTACTTTCTAATTCCTATAGTAATTATCTTCAAAATGCCAGCAGTCATTATCAAACACATATCTCTCTATTACATGAAAGCAAGTTGCTACTTATTTCCCCTCACAAAGAAATTCTCTTTCCCCACAACTCACATTCTAATAAAAATTAGTGCTTTAGACGTTTTAATTAATTTTTGTAAATTTGTTTTATCAAGAAATAATCCAACACATAGCAAAACACATAAATCTTAAGCATGCAGTTACAGGAATTTTATCTATGTATGCAATCTGGTAAACATTACCCAGATCAAGATACAGAATATTTCCAACAGTCCTGGAAGTTCCCCCAGGCTCCCAGTACTTCCCATACCCAATGTAACCACTATCCTGATGATTCTTTAACTGTTAATAAAAGGAATCATATGGCATGTGTTCCTTTGTGCCTGGTTATTTTATTCAACGCAAAGTTTTTGAGATTCATTAAAAAAAAGCTATCTGTGATTCATTTTTATTATTGATTATCATTTATTATATGAATAAACCACAATTTGTTTATACATTTGGGTTGTTTTTAGTATGGGCTATTATTACTCATGCTGTCATGAATATTTATTTGAATATGTGACTTAGATAAACACAAGACCTCATTTTTCTCAGGTATCAATCTAGGAGTGGAATTGCTGGGTCATAGAGTAGGTGCATGTGTAACTTTATTAAAAACTGTCAAATTATTGTCCAAAGTAGTTTTACCAATTTGTATTCTGATTAGTAATATATAAGAATTTCTGCTATTCTCAATCTGTTCCAACAACTGATACTGATGGTCTATTTTTCTTCTTCTTCTTTATTAATTTGACAGAGAGAGGTAGGGAGAGAGATAGAAACATTGATGAGAGGGAACATCAATTGGCCTCCTCCTGCATGCTCCCCAGTGGGGATTTGGCCCACAACCTGGACATGTGCCCTGACCAGGAATCGAACCAGAGACCTCTTGGTTCATGGGTCAACGCTCAGCCACTGAGCCACACCAGCCGGGCTTGATGGTCTTTCTAATTTTGGACATACCGTGGGTTTATAGTTACATTTCAATGTATTTTAATTAAAAATTTTTTGATAACTAATAATTAAAAACATCTTCTTATGTTTTCATTAGTCACCCATATATGTTCTTTTGTGACATACATATTTAAATCTTTTGCCATTTTTAAAAATCAGTGTTTATTTTCTTATTGGTATTTTAGGAGGATAAAATATTAATAATAGGTATATCTCTAAGAATTAGAAAAGAGGACACAGAAAAAGTCATAAATAATAGAAACATTACATGCAAAATAAAAATAGGTAAATTATTTGAACATATAATTTATAGAAATAGAATCTGAATAACCAACAAACATGTAATATTCCACCTCACTGAAAATTTAGGAAATGCAAATTAAAACATTAATGAACCATCAATAACTTTAATCAATTGTGCATAAAACCAATGTGTGACATAACTGAGTGGTGAGGGTGAGGAAAATTGAGAGCCTTTATAAGCTACTAGTGGTCATATGCCCTGGACCAGCGCCTCGAAGACCCATGTGCTAATATCTAAAATATTTGAAAGTGCACATCACTGATATTTAATCATTTTGCTTAGTGAATATATACTAGGGGACATGCATAAAAGTGTCCAGTGCAGTCTTATTTATAGCAAAAATTTGGGGAAACATGCATAACCAACAATAGAGAAATAAATACACAATTCTTCTGGAGCAATGATTTTCAATTGGTATGTCGCAAGAATTTTTAAAACATGTAATACCTGACTGTTGAGTCAGGGGCACTCACTTCTTTTTCCTTTGATTTTCAAATAAAAAAAATGATAATAACCAACACAACAAAAGTCATCAGTGTGAATGAATCAAAATTATACCTATTTTTTTGTCAGATCGGCAAAAAATATAACATTTTTTTGGTGTGCTGCAGAATTTTAGTAATTAGTTAATGTGTGCCATGAGAGGAGAAAGGTTGAAAATCATTGTTCTAGCATATTTAATATGAATGAACTATATATCAATATGTTTCACATGTATAGACCATAGGAACACAATTTTGAATCACAAGAACTGATACATTATCACGTATAGAGTGCTTTATTTACAGAAAAGGTAAATTATATAGAGAGTATTTGAAAAGGAAGTAATATGTATAGAAGTGGTTCTCAAAATCTAGAGCCTGCACTGGCATCATTAGCATTTCCTAGGAACTTGTTAGAAATTCAGATTCTTGGGCCCAACATCAGACCTACTGAATCAGAATGTCTTGGAGGCAGGATCCAGCAATCTGTTTTTACAAGCTCTGCTGTGGATGCTGATGCTTGCTAAAGCTTGAGAACTACATGTTACAGTTCGACATGTTAGAGAGATATGTATTTACTGAAAATAAAATACAGATAGCTGGAGCAATACGAAGAAATTTCCTGACAGTGGTTGCCTTTGGAGTTGGAGCTGGAGAAAAGGCCTCAAACATCTGTAATGTCATGCCTACAAATATAAATAAATGTCATGCCAAAATACCAATATTTGTCCATTCTTAGTGGTGATTATGAGGGTCTTTGTTAAATCATTCTCTGCATTCTTCTGAAAATTTTTTATGCTTTTAAAAATAAAGAAGAGCTCCAGAGAGCACAATTTATCAAACAGTATAAAGATTTAATATATTGGGCTTGGGTAAAATTACATATGAACAAGGTGTCTTATTGCTTTCCAAATGATAATGAACACAGAGGAATTTTAAAAAGAGAGCAGAGCAGGAAGATTTTGTGAAAGAAATGAGGCTTAAGTGTTAGACAACACTGAAGAAAACTGCGCAGTAGGAATAGTGTACAACGCAGGAGGAAGAGTATGGTTGAGGGGATGAGGGCTGTCAGGTCAGCAGGGCCGTGTGAGCAGTGAAGATAGTTAAGGCATGAGAGAGAAACTAGACTGCAGTTATGGAGCTCCGAAAAAGAATGTAACTGCACAGACTTGATGTAAAGAACATCAGACGTTCCCTGATTAATAAAGGTTTCATTGACAAGTGTCCTCAATCCACATCACAAACCATTTGGGAAATCATGCAGAAAAATAAGATCCTTCCTGGTCTACCATCATCATCAGGAACTAGTATTAATATTTTATTGTCTGTCTTATTTCCCAATATCTCTTTTATTATTATTATTATTATTATTATTATTATTTTTAATCCTCATTTGAGGATATTTTTCCATTGATTTTTTTTTGATAGAGTGGTAGGTAAGGAGGGAGAGAGAGAGAGAGAGAGAGAGAGAGAAACATCGATTGAGAGACACACACCGATTGGTTGCCTCCTGCACAACACTGGGGCTGTGGGCTTGAACCTGCAACCGAGGTATATGCCCTTGCCTGGGAATCAAACCCTGGACTCTTTGGTCCATGGGCCGATGCTCTAACCTCTAAACCAAACCAGCCAGGTCTCATTATCATTTTTAAATATAAAAAGCATGCTCATTGTAGGAATTTTTCAAATATATGGAAAATATCAGTCAATATTTATTGAATACCAGTATAAGTGCTTTTCATTTTTAATTCATGTTAACCTTGAGACAATTTCATTATCTTTATTTTACAAAAGGATAAACGTAGCACAGAGCTGTTAAGTAACCAGTCTAAGGTCACAAAGCACATAGGCAGTGCTATAGGACTAGACTTCATCGGTTATAATGTCTGAGCCCACGTACTTAGACCGCTCCATTGGGTTCTCCTGCCTATCTCTCTTACAAAAACATGAATTTAATTTCTGCATTAGAGTACATGGCATGTTTGTACAACAATCCTTTAAACATTCCTTAATTATTAGACATTGTGTTTGTTTGAAAATTTTTCTCCTTGTAAATAATGCAACACTGAACATATTTACACAGAAATTTTCACAAGTGTGTTCATTTATCTCGTCAAGATACACTCTTATAAGCAGAGAACTTCTAAGGAAGATATAAGAAAAAACTAAGGCTTTTATGTTACTAACATATTTCCAAAAATTTACCCATATATATTGATAATGAGACCATTCCCAACGTGTAAGCCTGAAGAGACTTCGTTGCATCCTTTCTTTCACAATCATATTTTAATTAAACTTTTTATTTTTGAGATAATTATAGATTCACACAAAGTTGAAAGAAATAATCCAGAGAAATCCCGTGTACACTTTATCCAGTGTATCCCAATAATAGCTTGCAAAACTAGAACAGCACAATGTCACAACCAGGACATTATCACTGATGCAGTTAAGAGAGAGAATGTTCCCATCACCACAAATTTTCCTCATGTTGCACTTTAATAGCCACACCCACTTTCTTCCTGTCCCCACCCTCTCTTTATTTTCAGGCAACCACTAACCTGTCATTCATTGTAATATCTCTGTCATTTTAGGAATATTATATAAATGAAATCATACAGAATGTAACCTTTTTGGCTTGTCTCTTTACAAGGAGCATAATTCTTTGGAGAATCCTCCAGTCTGTTGCATGTATCAGTATTTTGTTCCTTTGTATTGTTGAGTAATAACCTACTGTAATAATGTGCCACAGCCTGTTTAACCATTCACTCCCTGAAGGACATCTGAGTTGTTTCAAATATGGGGCTATTACAAATAAAACTACTAAGAACATGTGTGTTCATGTTTTTGTGTGAACATACGTTTTCAGTTCTCTGGGATAAAGGCCCAGGAGAGTGTGATTTCTGGATCATGGAGCAGTTATACATGTATTTTTATGAGAAATTGCAAACTGTCTTCCAGAGTAGCTGGAGCATTTTACATTTTCATCAACAATGTATGGGTGATTCAGTCTCTTCTCATCCTCACTTACATTTTTTAAAACTATTTAAACTATTTTACATTAGCCATTTTGATAGGTGTGTAGTGAAATATCATTGTAGCTTTAATGGATCTTGTTATTTTTAATCTTTATTAATTCAATACAATAAAGTGCTTTCTTATTTTAATTTGGAGGTTTTTCATCTTCTCAATTTTTTAAAAAATGTATTGACTGATTTGAGAGAGAGAGGAAGGGAGAGAGAGAGATCTGTTGTTTCACTTATTGGTGCATTAATTGGTTGCTTTTTATATGTGCGCTGACCAGAGATCGAACTCAAAACCTTGGCTTATCAGGACAATGTTCTAACCAACTGAGCTACCCAGCCAGGGCCTCCTCTCAATTTTTTGACTATTTGTATTTCTTCCATAAATTATAGTTCATTTGCCTTTTCTGATTTCTTGTGTTTTAGTTCTTTTAAAATTTATACTTCATGTGTTTATATACTGATAGTAATCTTCCATTTTAAAAATCTCTTTCTCAATTTTATTGGAGTTACCTGAGCAAGTAAATGTCACAATATTCTTATAAAGCTTTGTTCCCAAGTTTTGAATGAGCACTTACACTCCAATAGATGCTTTCTAGCTGCATCAATTCTTGGTCAGTTCAGCTGGCTGAATTGAGCTGAACTCAGGCATAGAACATTCCCCTGCATATTATACATACATTGACTCTCTTTCTATTGGTATTAAGCATGGTGCCTTATTCACTCACAGAACCAAATTATTTGCTATAATGGGTTATCAGTTCTCTCTGAAGGCAGGTACTTTTTTTTATCTGGCTAGAATTTTATAGTCTTTGGCCTGTTTCGTGGTCTTGGAATGCAACCATTTAAGCCCACAACATGTATACAGATTTTTGAATAGCACAGAGATTACATATGTAGTCACAGGACTGATAGGGTTTGAGAATTCTGTAGCTATGCATGTTCATTCTGGCTCAGCCAGTCTTGCTCAGTGGCCTTAGGAAAATTACTCAATCCCTAGCCTTTCTCATTTCTTCTCCTGTAAACAAGGATCAAACCATTTTCTTCCTCCTTGGTCTGGTCCAAGAAATTCACTGATGAGATAAAGGCACTGGAAAGGTTAAGACAAAAGACTGCCTTCAGTCGGGAACAGACTGATTTTCGTGGTTCACCAAGGCAATATTTCTGTTTGCAGTAACGCTTACTATTGACTATCAGATAGGGGGGCATATTGATGTCTGCAGCAGAAAGCACAGGGTTAGTGTTGCAGGGTGCTAACCCAAGAACCAAGTTGTGCACTAACAGCCAGACACAGAAATGCAAAGTACTGCAAAGTCAGCCTCAGAAAGTTTAACAAAGCCAGTAATGACTCTGAAGGGTTGCTGCCCACAGACACAAACAGCCTGCTCTCTAGAAACCAGTTGAAAGAACTCATGGCAGCGTGCAAATGTGAAACCATCTGAGGAAAGGATGTGAGTGGTGGACTGAATCTACTGCTTGGAATCTGAGAAAGGTAACCCTCCTCAGCCCAGATCCCAATTCTCATCGGAAGGAGCAAACACTCTCAGCAGGGTGAGATTCAGTGAAACACCCATCTCTCTCTGAAACACATTCACCTGCAGAAGGCAAGGATTTGCCTGCATAAAGTGAAAACTTTTTGCTCGGCTGAAGGAAGTCACCTCTCCGAGTAGTCCAAGCAAGGCAGAATCCTTGCACCCCAGTCTCCTGACACTTTGAGGTTCATTTAGGTTGGGGTCAACAAACCACATGCATCATGTTTTTGTACAGCTTGTGAGCTAAAAATGATTTTCATATTTTTAAATGTAAGGGGAAAAAAATCAAAAGATGAACAATATTCCATGACACATCAAAACTGTATGAAATTCAAATTCCAGTGTTCATAAATAATGTTTTACTGGAACATAGGCGTACCTATTCATTTACGTATTTTTTTGTGGCTGCTTTGAGGCTACAAAAGCAGGTTTGAGTAATTGTGACAGAGGCTGTATGAACCAAAAGCCTAAAATAGTAATTATCTGGCCCATTACAGAAAAAAAAAAAAAATGAGCTGCCTCCTGATCTAGGCCATCCTCCCACACAGCCCGTTCATAGGCCCAGCAGGCCTACCCGGCTCTGTGCCTCACACCGTCAGTGTGGCACCTCACAAGCCAGCCTGGAACATGGACAATGACAATCATCAAAATTATCTTTATCCTGAACTCAAATCTCCAACCCACTGGGCCTAATTGTGCTCTATTAGAATGGCCTAGAATAGGTCTACCCTCTTCCAGGCATGAAGGCAAAAGGAAATGAGAAGAAGTCTGCCTTTGTCTATCCCGCATGCTCGGAGAGCTAGTTGTCAGCTGCTCAACAGCACCGAGCCCATGGAGGAACTTTGCCGTTACTCACTGTGACCTCTCCTCTCAGTATCATTCAGGGCAGTTAGGGCACCACTGAGACCCACTAAGTCCCACCAACCATGCTCTTGGCTGTGGTTGCTCCTGAAGGAGTGATAGGCTGTTCCAATTTGGCAATCTCAGGTGAGCCCATGTGGAGCAGAGGCTGGCTGGCATGCGCCGTTCTATAAATTGCGGGCCTGAGTTTTAATTTTAGTGCCTCAAACCTGGGACCTGGTTCTGACTTCACTCTTCTAAGCAGTATCACAAGCATCCAGGAAGAGTCGTGATGCACCTTTTAGGGTGAAGTAACCCAGAGAGCTGTCTCATCCTGATTCTCTCTCTCCATTCAAAACAACTTCTCCTGGAGATCAGACCCCATTCCATAATCAGCCACTCATAATGCGAGTAAGCCACTCATAATGCGAGTAAGCCACTCAGCTAAAATGCATACAAAGAAATTCTTAAATAAATATCTGTCTTTCAATGACTTTCAATGGGTAACAAACAAACGATGCTACATCCATTCCGTCCATAACACTCAGTAATAAAAAGAAAGAAATTATTAATACACATGACTAACACAAACCTGGAAAGTATGCTGAATGAAAACAGTCAATCTCAAAAGGATATATTGCATGATCCCCTCTAGTCAACATCTCTGAAACAACGTAAATAGAGCAATGGAGAACAGGTTAGTGGTTGTCAGGGATTAGATTTTAGGGGAGAGGGCGGGTGTGGTTATAAAAGGATAGCATGTGGGAGTACTGTGGTGATAACAGAGTGCTGCATTTTGATTGTGGTTATCGTTACACTGAGATACACTACTGATAAAACTGCACATAGCTACACACACACACGAGTCCATGCATAACTGTTGAAATCTGAGTAAGCCTTGTGAATTATGCCAACATCAACTCCCTAATGTTGATACTGTACTACAGTTGCATAAGACGTTTGGTGAAGGGTACATGTGACCTCCCGATAAATTTCTTTGCAATTTCTTGTGAATCTGTAATTATTTCATAATAAAAGTTTTAAAAAATATAATTAAAAATAGATGCATTAACATATGGATGAATAAATGAGCAAATCAATAAACAATATTATTCACAATAACACTGGGAGAGGTGGGGCCCTTTCAATTGAGAATTTTACTCAATTTTTTTTTATCAAATGTTACTAAGATCCCATCACTTATAATTCTCTCCTCTAATTTTGCTGGTTCTCATTAGAAGCTGTGGTCTTGTTGGCATTTGGGGAATAAAGGGACATTTTAGACGCTGATAAGTGTACCTAAGATATGGGTATATAATAAATCAAAACATCACAAATATAGAAACAGTTATAAATATTTAAAGATAAAGACTTTAAACATTTATTTAAAGTTTTTATTTTTCTGTAAAGCCACAAAATACATCATGTCTCACACGTAATACTTTTGTCTAAGACCTCTATTTGGAGCTGAAATAATTAAAAACACATTCACAGGGCTTTGAAGTCAAGATCTTAATATATAGCCCCTGACCCCACCTCTTCCATCTCAGATCTTTTTAACATCCATCTTAAGTAAAATCAAACTAGACCGTGCATTTTAACATATTAGCCACTTTTGCCCTTGTACGTGTAATTGCTTAAATTTTAGTTTTAATTCTCCCTCTCTCTTGCTGTAATTATAAGAACAATTAGATGTCAGAGTTCAGAGCCTCTCAAGTTTAAGAAGAGAGAGAACCAAAATAAACTTTTCCGTGCCTTGAAATACCAATTGCAAAAACAGTACAACTAACATTTTCCTAGTGCTTTGCAACTGATTAGATACTTCACTTACTGAGATTCATCTGGGGTCAACTCAGACAATAGAAAAATGGTGTTAAAGCTATTAAACTAAGAAAAGAGAATTGCATGGAGATGTTCCCACTAATCAAGAAAGGCCTCTCTAGATACAATAAGTTCATTAACTTCAAAGAAAACTGGGACCTCTCCAAAAAATCTCTCATTCTGACATTTTTGGTCTTCTGACCATGGCCCGCATGACTCTGCAGGAGAAGTTGCGTGTGTCCTTAGCTTGGAGGAAGGAAATAAATCTAAATGTTGAACCAGGACTTGAATCTACCAAACACTGGTGAAAGGTAACAGTTTGAAGTTGGTGAGCCAGAGTTCACCAGCTGGGCGAAGGCCTCCCATTAATTGTTGTAAAGCCTCCTCGTGGACCAGCTTCTTGGTTCTTTGTGACTCCCAGATGATACACAGAGCACTTGAGGAGAGCAAACAGGGCAGAGTATTCCCATAGGCTTCAGAACACACATATTCATCCAAGCCCCATACACGTGTGCTTTGAGAAAGCAATTCTCATCCAAGACTGCAATGGATATTACGATGGGTTGAGCCCAGGACCAAACTAGAAACCCAATACAAAGGTTCGAAAGGGTACATGGTATTCATCACTAAATAAGTGGGGGGAAGAAGCAGAAAAAAGCAAGGGTCGGGGACAAAGCCTGGATTTCAAGCAGCAGGATGTGGTGTGAATGTGAGGAGTGATCGGCATGTTACCTAGGGCAGGCATTGCTTTCTGCAGCTGTCCTTTATGTACCATGCAAAATGTAGGCAAGTCTGCTGAGCTAAAGAGATCAGAAGAAGGGAAGACTGAAGATGTATGAATAGAGGTAAATAAGATACAGTTATTTTCCTCAAACACTTATAAGTACAGTGGAGATGTTAGATGCATTCACTAGTAATAAAAAGACAAGCAGAATACTGGGCAGTGCCTTACTAGAAAAACAAATAAATATGGGAGATATGGAAAAAGGAGAAATCAGTTTTGATTCAGGGAATCTTGGGAGGCTTCATGGGGAAAGAAGCACTTGAACTGGATTTTCATAAATAGCATTTCAATAAGCAGAGATGGTGGGGAAAACATTCTGAGTGGAGGAAAAGCAAGTTCAAAGACAAGAAAGGTGGCCACATACAGAGCATCCTTGCCATGTATTTCTTGAATATATGGAGAGTAACCGGTGCCTGGCAGGCCAGGGGGCTTGGGAAGAAGTTGGGAATACCAACTTAGACCAGTGTGGACCTTAGCTGAGGAGGAGAGTGACCTGCGTGGTAGATGGTGTAGGGACTGGAGGAGAAAAGAGGGGGTACAAACATGTCAATGAGGAGAACATGTTGGAGAGAGGTCATGAGGGCCTTGATTGGAAGAGTTAGAGGGGATGAGGAAGTGAGCAAGTCTGTAGTCCGAGGTTGGCATCTGATTGGAAGCAAGTTTGTGGGAAAAAAGTCAAATATCAAATATAGCTTTGAAATTCCTAACCAATACATTTCAAAGATATACCTTTCTACCTACTTTGGAAAATCATTTGCCTATGAGATTATTTTATTTTATTTTATTTTTTTATCCTCACCCGAGGACATTTTCTCATTTTTTGTTCAGATAGTGTGGGAGGGAGAGAGAGGAAGAGAGAGAGAGAGAAACATCAACGCGAAAGGGACACATCGAGTGGCTGCCACCCGCACGACCAAACCAGGGCCGGGGACAAACTGCAACCAAAGTACATGCCCTTAGCGGGAACCGAACCCGGGTCTCTCTGGACCGCAGGCCGACGCTCTAACCACTGAGCCAAACCGGCCAGGGCTGGCTATGAGATTATTTATAACTTCAAAATGTTTTCCATATTAATTTGGTTGGGATATTTAGGTTAAACTCCCTAGAAGCAGAGCCTGAGACAAGAATTTGGGTCCCAAGACGCACGACTTGCTGAGAGTGGGCTTGGGAGAAATCTATAAGGAAGGGAACGAAGTGGGCGGGATAAGGGAACCAGCTGAGCTAGAGTGTGGGGTCCTCTGCAGCCCAGCCCCAGCTTCATCCCACAGGGATCTCTGGGGCATGAATTGCACCGCAGACTTGGTCCCATTTTGAGGCAAAGAGATCAGTCTCTGTACTCTGAATCATCAGTCTCTGGCTTCTGGCTCTCTTAGGAACAAGGAGATGAGTCTACACTCTTGGGCATGGAGCCTCCCATTGGCTTAGGGTAATTCTCTAGAGAAAGGAGCTGCTGTGGGCCTTTAGTTGCCAATATTCACAGCAGGTGGGCATGGTATATTTTCCTCATACAGGGGGATCCCGGTGAGGTACCAACAGTCCTCACTATCTATGAGCTCAGATGTGTACCTTAGATAACCATATCTTAGGGTATTGCAAATAAATTATATTTTGGTAACTCAGCATATCTTTAATTTTACCTGGGCTCCCCTGACTGAGGATAAGCTGGGAAAGAATATGCTCCAATTCACGTCTCTAATGGGGACACCTTGGACCAAGGATTTAGAGACAGTGAGAACGCTGCCAAGTCAGTGTCAACCTTTCTGAAACTTTTCCCATTTCTAACCCCAGCTTCTCTTTTCCCACAGACTTTCATGGTCAGAATATAATCTTGTCTGAATTCGTGTCTTGTCTGAATTGTGTCATGATCTTCGTTGCCTGATAACATTTTAGCTTAACCATCCATTGATACCAGATTTCAGGAAACACCTGAGCCCAGAAGTAGAGTGAGCACTGAGTAAGAATACAAATGAGTGGGCAGGCTTTGGTGCTGAAATCCTGACTCAACCAAGGCCATTTCTAAGGAGAACTTTTGATGAGCAATGTGTAGTTGATAAGCAAGAGTGAATAATTTTTAGGATAAGGTGGGATCATAATTTAGTTGATTATAACAAAAAATCAATAAAGCCGGTAGTTCTGGATTTTGTCACTTCATGACATTGTGCATTTATGGCACATAACCATAGAAAATGATCTGTCCACAGGTTGCTTGTTAAAACAGAAAGTTCAAAACAAAACAAAACAAAACACAGTACTCAAATGTAAAACAAACAAACAAAACCCATGGGGCTATGTCACAAGGACAAAGGAATTAGTTGAAAAGAACTCTTGCCAGCTAAATGTAGGACAGTTAGAGCATCAAAATATTTAAGGATAGTAATCCATGAATCTATACCAAAAATAGCTAGACAAATCAATAAATGAACAAGGGAGAGGAGAGCTCCCATTTAACCGAATGCTGATTACGGCTGGTAGATGCATCTGATGCACTGGAGCTGGAAATCAGTGTTTTGCAACCATCATAGCAAAGATAGGATCAGGTAACAATCATCAAAGGATGCTAATGCATGGAGAAATTTTTATGAGAAACAAGATAGGTGCATGGTGTTAAGTGTCTTTAACAAACTATCTGATTAGTTGCAAAGGAAACATATTAACTATTCTATGAGAAATTGGACAACCCCTTGATGGGAAAGAACTTAGACAATACTTTGGGTGATAAAAATCAACATCACTACTGTGGAGCTGATGAACATGATACGTTTCTGAATGTGATATTTTGATAAGGGCACAGTATCCCCCATGCAGTATTCCAGCTGAGAATTCACAACCTTAGTCTAGTCATCAGGAACCCTCAGAAATCCCCAAATGAAGAACATTCGTTCAACATTTAACATTTAATTAAAAGGAGGAGGTGGTATTATTTAAAAAATATCAATGCTATAACTAAAAAGACAGGCTGAGGAACAGTTCCAGAATAATAAAAACTAAAGAGACATGGCAATTAAATAAAATATGGGATCTTAGACTGGGTGGAAGGAAAATAATGCTATAAATGTCCTGAAATTCACAAGTGACCATGGTTATTTAAAGTGTGCCCTTATCCTTAGGAAACACACACTTAAGAATATAGAGGTAGAGAGACATAATGTGTGCAAACTAGTCCCTAATGGTTTACAAAAGAGTTTATTCAGTGTGTAAGTATATGTATGCATATGTGTATTTAGAGAGAGAAGGCAAGTAAACCAATAAGTCAAAATGTTAACAATAGATAAATGTGGGTATTCCTGCAGCTTTCCTGTGAGTTTTCAAATAAAAAGTCATTTACAATTAAGACATTAAAAAAATAAAAATAAACAACCGCAGAGGCAAGTCAGTACAAATATATCAATACAATCATCCCAAAAATAATTTCCTGTTGGCTGACAAAGTGGAGTCCATTCCTCCTACCTTGACCCCAAGATATAATTTTCTACAGAAGCTTCTATGCAGAATTCCCTTGTCACTGGCTTTTTCTTCTGTGATAGCATTCCTTAACTCAGCCTCCCTCTTACCGCTCCTGTGAAAATTCGTCCATCTTCAGCACATTAGTAATTTCTCTCCCTTTCACATTCTCAGAGTCCTCAGTTTATATCTCTATTACGAACTCATGTTTTATTCCCGCCCTTGTCTCAGTACTGGACCAAACGAAGCTGCAGTAAGTATGGGCTCAATGCATGTGGGCCCGCTTGCCCTATTGAGCATTAAGTACTAGCCTATGTAGTAAATGTTTGTAGAATATTATCTCTCATATTAGACTACTTTCATTGAGGGCAGTGCCATGTCTTGAATTCATCTGAGTTTCCCAAAGGATATTCAGTAGAGTGCAATGGGATTCTCTGTCCTGAATTTTGGTGAAATAATAATAATTAAAATTATGGTAATAACAGCTAACACCACTGAGTACTAAGTTTCTGGTCCTGTTGTAAGTACTTTATACATGTTTATATATTTAATCCTCACAGTGATTTTGTGAGGCAGACTCTATTACTAGTCCCATGTTCCAGATAAGGAAACTGAAACACAAGGAAGCAAAACAACTGGCCGAAGTCAGTAAAGTGGCAGAGCTGAGAATGGCACTGGAGGAGCTGGGCTCTGGGATTCATTCTTCCAACCATGACACCGCACCGCTTATCCTTAGACCGTGTTGGAATTTTTACATCTGAAGGACAGCACAATATGTCACTGTGACAGCAAGGAGAGTCTTTGCAAATAGGGAAGATTGTCACAGAGGTGCCGGTGCCACAGGGGAGCCCGGCCCCTAGTCATTCTCAGGAGGCCATGTCCTTTTACTGTCGGCATCTGTCCAGCAGGACACTTTCTTCCTGTGTCCTCCCTACTGCTTCTCCTAAGCCGGCAGCTCCTCCTTCATCACCAGTTTATCTGTGAAGATCCACATGACGGATGCCTCACCACCCAATCTCTCCCTCTGTTAGATGTTTACTGTGACAATGCTGCATAACTACCCCCCATCTCAGTGGCTTACAATAACAAATGCATACTTTTCTTGCTCTTCTCTAAAGACCAGCTGTGGTTAACATCCTCCTTGGCCTTAGCTGGTTCTGGTGGGCTCGGCTGGACTCTTAGCTTCAGATCACATTGAAGTCGGCCCCGTGTGTTTTCATAATTTTGACACTTGACACCAGATAAACACCAAATACAAATCCTCCCTAAGACAAATAGTAGTGCCAAAGGGGCTAAAGTAACTACACAGCATATTGGAAGCCACCAGGTCTCTGCACATGACACATCTAATAATGCTGCATTAGCCAAAGCAATGCATGAACCCAAAATGCACAGGACAGGGATGCATAACTCTGCCTACTCTGCTGGGAGGGAGAATCATATGGGGAAGGAACATGGAAATGTAACAGTAAAATACAATATAAAATTTTAAGAAGGACTGAAAAATAGGAAAAGGTAATCCAATCTCCAGACCTCTCTAGTGCCCCAGAGACAGCAATGCAGTGGGCTCCCAACACAAGCAGGGGCAGGAAGAGCACAGAGCATGCACCCTGGGCTCCAACATGCACTCAGCCCCACAGTCACTTGGAAGTGGATGGATAACGCCACACTATCAGCGATGGTCAGAGAGTGCGCTTGTGTGTGATGCACATGCCTCAGAAATGTCACCTTACCCCAGCTTGAATAAGTGGGGTATCCTTATGCAATCAACCAACAAATAGCTATTGAGCACCGAAACTGCAGCATCAACTTGGTGTTATTGAGTCCGAAAGAGAAGTGGCATGTCAAGGACCAATTGACCTCTCTGGGAAGACATGACTAGCACACTTGTAACACTTATTGAACAAGCCAGAGTGTGATTAAGTTCTCAACCACATAGAGGAGCTCCTAGGAGAAAGGACAGTATTTTTCAAAGTGATAATTGCACAGCATGGAGCACAGGCAGAGAAAGCCTTGGGGAGTTGAGAGCTTTGAAAGAGGACCTTGGATGTCCTATAGATAGAAAAAGCAGATCGAAAATGTTAGATTCGCATTTCCAGAGAGGATAACAAGATGAGTCAGGAGAGATGGGGGACGTGGGGGAGACAATAATAGGATATTATAGGATTGTCATTTAATAGAATTTTAGAGAATTATATTCCAGGAGCAGGAGACAGATAAAGGAAATGGCCTGTGCTGACAAATACCTTGGCTGCCCTTGTCTGGGAGAAATTCCTAAACTGCCATTTTGAGTTCAAGTTCTATTGTCTATGTTTTTTTTCTGCTTCAAACCCATTTACTTTCTGACTGAACTGTGTGGAAAGAAACAACATTTAAATGATTCAACATATGTTACCCAGAACTGCAGGGCACTGTCGTTCTTTTTTAAACAAAACCCCCGTGAGAGTTCTGTTTTCAGTTTGAGCAGATTTCCATTTCAACCAGAGCTCACTGGGATGATTCTATCCCTTCCCTCCTGTTCAGCAAGGGAGCCGGTAGGGATTCTTTAAAAGGCCGCTGGGTTGCTGAGTGTCCTGGAAGAACTCAGCATTGCAGTAGCTCCGACTGAACCAATAATTTAAGACCTGGAAACCCCGGCCGGCCGTTGCACTCTCCTGCTTATCACAAACAAGAGGAAACAAGGCACCCCTCTTTCTCCTCTGTGGCAATGAAGCACGCACCGGTTGTGATGGGAGGCGAGAGTATTAAAAGTGAAAGCTAGATTTTTTTCTAGCTTGAGTTATAATGTTACTCTGGGATTATGATTGTCACTCTAGAGATTTCTGGTACAGTGGAATCTTAGTTCTAGAACTTAATTTGTTCCGAAAGCTGTTTGAGAAGTGATTTGCTCCAAAACAGAATCATTTTTTTTCCCCATTAGAAATAATGTAAATTGAATTAATCTGTTCCAGACCCCCAAATGATTCCCTGCTTTAAGCTTTCTTATATACAGTACATGTCTAATGTACTGTTTAATCTACAAATAAACACCTTAAAAACAAAAGGACATAAAGTATAAATGAAAACAATAAAAAGTAAATGAAATGTAGAGTACAAAAATGAAATTTATGCACATACTAGAACTTACATTTAATGTTGTTGAGAGCTATTGCTGCCTGAATATGGAGAGGAGGAGTGGAGGGATGTTATTGTTTGGAAGGGGAGTCCCCTCCCATAAAAACGTCAGGTAGCTGTTCTTCTGGGATTCTTTCTCTTTTGTCTCTTTGCTCCACTAGAACTTGCTTCAGGCTCACTGGGCCTCTGTCTCACTAAAAGCCCATCCATTGATGTTTGTTTTGGCCTGTGTTTTAACACTGGCCTGAAGAGAAACACTGCATGTCATTGAATAAGTTTATCCCACAGTTTGCTACTTACTTCTTTGTCAGGGTGATATTTCCCAATAAAACTTTGTTTTTCTCCCCATTTCCCAAGTATTTCCTGGATTAGTGAAGTAGGCACATTCTTCCTTCCCTCTTCCTCCTCTGAAGAGAGCCCCTCAGCTGCGGGCCACTGCTGCTCCCTCTGGAGGTCTTGGGGTTCCTCGGTGGTCGGCTCAGTGCTGTGGTCCTCCACCAACTCCTCCACATCAACACCATCCACCTCCACGCCCATGGCCTTGCCCAGGACGCTGTATCCTCCACAACAGCCCCCCCGTGCCTCCCTGCGTGATGAACGCCATTTACTTTCTTAAATGCATGGAACCACCCCTACTGGCTTTAACAAATCACTCTCAGCACTTGTTCCGGGGGTGTCTTTCCGGAGGTCAGAATGAAGCATCTTCACTGTTCCGCGTGTCATTGCCCCAAAATGCTATCACCTGCTAACTGCTTTTTGTTTATCCAAATCAATGAACATTTTCTACCTCTTCAATTGCCTGTGATTGTTGTTTTGTGAGCACTCTTTACCTTTTAAAATTGGGTTACTTGTCGAGTTTGCCATACCATAGTTGGTAGCCAGAGCAGACACGCAAACATCTCCATCTATCATACTTTGCCATCATTTCTTCTTAAAGCTCTATCGTTGCTCTCAGAACTTTCCTTATCACTAGCCTTCTTAGGACCCATGGTGACTTTCTGTATTTAATAATAATAAGTAGCAAGAAAAGCAAAAAGAAAAAGAAACGTGAAAATATTCACAGCACAATTTCCCATGATGTTAACAACTTGAGGTTTAGCAGTAAGCTGACTCATGCTTGCACGTTCTCTCCTGTGTCTGTCACCTGAGAAACGTGTGACGGATCACACAGGTATCAGCATGAAAGGGTTGTCGGGTCGAGAACCAAAGTTTTGTTCAACAACCGAGACATTTTTCTGTGAACAACTTGGTCGAGATGGGAGACGTTTGGAAACTGAAGTTTGACTGTACTCGCCCAAATCTGGTTCTAGGGGCACAAGAAGGTTAAACGTCTGAGCCCCTTGGCTGTGGGGTGGAGATATTTGACTGCTTCTGGTCAATGGACAGAATAAAAGTGTGTGAAGCAGCAAAAAGCCCAATCATGTTTCTCCAGTGTGTCTCCCCTGCCTGGGGAACAAGAAGGTCACGTATTCCCACTGGTGCAGCCAGATGTGGTGTCCACCATCCTGGACCCCCGAGTTGTACGGCAGACAGCTCTCCTGAAGGATTTCTTGGACTTTCAGAAAATTCCATAAACAAGAAATACATTTTGTTGTGC
Organism: Tadarida brasiliensis; assembly: GCA_030848825.1. Lineage (NCBI taxonomy): Eukaryota > Metazoa > Chordata > Mammalia > Chiroptera > Molossidae > Tadarida > Tadarida brasiliensis. Next base: position 33,881,532 of record CM061261.1, on the reverse strand, counting down.
TCAGGCACTAAAGATTCAGAATTGTTTTTATTGCACTTTAACTTACCTAGCCTGACTAATAAATGCTAACCAATATCTACAGAAGTCTCAAATACAGTAAGCTTAATTTAGGCTAGAATAATGGTGACAAGAAAAAATAGACCCTAAAGGGCAGGGGTGCCTGAACAGCATACATTTATCCTACAAGCTCCACCGTGAGGTTTACCCATAGTTGAATCCCTCAGAATCTCGTTTAGACACAATCTACTTTGACAGAATTTAAACATAGTTTCTTCTTTCTGGAATAAATCAGAAAGTTAGAAGACCAAGTGTTTATTCACCCTTGTAACAACAAACAGACAGCTGACAATTTACCAACTTTGGTGTTTTGGGTCCAGAATTAGGTGCATTTATAAGTTCCTTATTTTAATGATTGATTTTCTGAACTTTAATTTATATTGTATCCTGACATTGACTGTTTAACATCTTCTCTGTGACCCTGACCACCCTGTAATACCAAACATTTCCTAGAGAGGATACTGTGGAAAGAAATATCAGGAGCGTGGTGTGGTTAACAAGAACCCAGTGCAGCAAAGACATTACCTTGAACATGCACCTCGGCTTCTCCCCACCAGCCCACAGCATTGGATCTGAGGGTAGACACAAAAGGCCTAAGGGACTGTTAGGCATCAGCTTCTTCTTATTAAAGATTTACAGTAGGAATTCATTATACAAACACAGACATACAACAGCCCTCCCTACTATTGCAAGCTTCATGTGTATTGGCCATAATCTCTTGGGGACACATTTCTAAGGTTAAGTCTACCTGCAATTATTAACTCCGGGTCTATGGAATTATAGATTTTTGATTGCTATTTTCTCCTGCACACTTGACCACTGTTCATGAAGAGCAAAGTTGGCAAATGGTGCCCAAGGGGGATTTGATGGAAGCTGACAGGTCACAATGTGCTATTACCATTAGACATTTGTAACCCATCTCAAGATGTTCATAACCCACCTCTACAAGCTAATCAAATTATGTGGCTTACTGTGCACCATCTATCGCTTCTCTACATCTGAAGCCAAACAAGGAGGGAGTGACTAACAGAGAAACTATGGTGAATTTAATTTTCTAACCTACAGCCTCCCTGAATGTATACATTTCTTATGAAGAGTGCCTTGAAATTTAAGAAAGTGGATACCTTCTTTCTTGGCCAGTACATCTTCCAGATGGCATCTGAAATGTCCTTGCTTATGAACACTGGCTAGTGTTTATGTTTAGCAACCGGGAGTTTGGAGTGATGTTGAATAGAGAATAAATGAGGGTGATTCATGCCAGGTAGCTAAGTATAACCTCCAGGAGGTTCCTTTCTCTCAGGGTCACAATACCAAGTATCCTTGGTAAAAAGTCCAATAGAATTGGGAAACTTTTACAGAGAAAGAATTCAGGGGTGATGAATTCTTTCATAAATTGGTGTAGTCAAGGCCCCTCCTTCTCTCTCTCACAGCCACAGGAATAATCAGAGCTCTGCAGCAGTCAGTTATAAAGTAGACTGCCAGATACAATCGTCTGTGAGCCCAGTCAATAATAATGAATTTGTGGACAGGGTCCTTAATCTCAGTTGTATCCCTCTCTATCACTTAGAGCAAATGGTCAGGCTGAAATGATGGGCCTAAATTTTAAGGGGACTTTAAAGTGGACCTGTGGGTGCTTCTAGTAACTGTACTCTGATTTTTAAGAGCAAGATTCATCTGGTTTAGGAACAAATATACTATATTTCAGGACTTGCCTTGATCTAGACTCAAAAAGTAAAATGCAAAATAATAACAATAATAATAAAGCAGCTAAGATGCTCTTCTGTCTGGTCTTCGTATTTTTACAGAGAAATTATTCTTTTATTTTCCCCCTAGGTAATAAAACAAGACAAGTTTCTGCTGTAATAATTGAGATGATAGCCATCTGTGTTTTGCAGACTCAAGAATGCATACATTTGATTGAGGAATCGGCATTTGCTTACTGTTGAAGAACTTCCTCTCCATATGTGACAGTTCACAAACCATTACAAGTAATCACTTTAGTCTCACATGACAAAGATTTTGCTTATTTCTGAGGAGCCATGAAAAGAAGGATTTAATAATTGCATTTTTGTCCTCTCAAGGCCTTAAAGGTAGAGTCATCTACTGTTTCTGCTCCCACCGGTATACTATTAAGGTCTGCCACTTGCTGGGAAGAAGAAAGACCTAAAAGCAGAGGGTACTATCTCAACTTGGTGTTTTTCCTTTAGGGATCCAGAGCGATTGAGAGGCGGGTAAGCATGGAGGAATAGTTGGTGTTTTAATAATGGAATGTGGTTAAAGATCTATTGATTCTTTCTTGCTTACGTGATTCCTATATAAGAATCAATGGAAGAAGGCTGGTTGAGTGTGTGTGTATGTGTGTGTGTGTGTGTAAGGAGGGTGGTGGTGGAAAGAAAGCTTTGGAATACTTCTCAAAATCATTCTGTTTGACTACATAGGTTTGTCAACTTAGAAGTTATCCTTATGCACTCCTATATATGTATCCTTTTTAACAAGTAACACTGCAACTTGTATCGGAGTATTTTAGTATTTCCATGAGTCTCAATATGTTCACCTAAAATCTCATTGTTATCAAAATCTCATATTCTATATGTGTTAGAAATGATCTCTATGATATGAGGTCCCCAATCCTATGATATGAGGTCCCCAATCCTATGATATGAGGTCCCCAGTCATATTGGAGTTCTGACCTTGAACTCATCTGAATGGCTGTTTCCCTGTGCTTGGGGCCCATGGATGGACCTTGGGGATCTATGAACACTCAAAATTCTATAAAACTGTGTGTGAGCTTGTGTGTGCATGTTTGTGACAAAAGGTTCCATAGCTTTCATCAGGGTCTCAGAGTGGATCTGCAACGCTCACCTCAAAAAAGGGCAAGAGATGCTGCCTTCAGAAAGAATGCCTTCTATAGCATGCACCCAGCTTAGTGATACAGGCATTCTTCCCATCCTCTCAAACTCTCTAAGGAGCATGTAGGCAAAGCTCATCTTGGTTCCTCTCCGTGTTCCCCTCTGCTGCTTCTATTCCCTGTGCTTCGTCCTCTCGCCCACAGCATCCTTGCCCTCCAGGAATCATATTCAGGTGCTCTTTGATGAAACTGTTTCCTCGTGGATGTTAACTGCAAAATATATTGTCTTTCCCAGTACTCATTTGCTCTACACTTAAAAATAAAACAAAACAAAAATGAACAAACAAAGCAAAAAGTGGGAGTTTATACCAAAGGAATAATCTAATAGAATTTCAGACACTGTGGTCTCTAGATTGAAACTTCTTAAGGGTCCCTCCCACCAACTTTCCAATCCCACCAGTGACAATAGTATGCTGCTTACAGGTGTGGCTGATTCTAGTCAAGCCATTTCCTTAAACTACATGAAATCACCAAAAGAACACAGTTCTAGTTCAACAGGAGAAAAATCAGCCAAACTTGTTGAGAGAGTAAATAAGGGTCGACTGATTTTCATGTTAATTTGTATTCTGATAGCCTTATCTGTAAATTACATAATTATATTTCTTTTATAACCTCAGACCGTGGAAAAACCTGTATCAGTGCCCTCTTTACAAAGAGAAAAAGGGTAGGGTAAGGCCAGAATTGCTTATCTTGCTTTCCTCAAAACACAGACAAGCCTCTTCCAGAAGGAAGTGCAGGAAGGGGCGTGCCAGGCTCTGTCTGAGCTCACACAGCTCCTCTCCAGCTCAGAGCAGCCCTTAGAGTCTGTGTCAGCCCCTCCCACCCCCAGGCAGAGGCTGGAAGCCCCCACATTGTCTTTTCTTCATCTCTCTCCTGCTGACCCAGCTCCAGCACCTTCTCTGCTTCCTTTCTTCAAAAATACACCCCATACCCCAAAGGGTATTCTCAGCATGTATGGACGACAGCTTCTTTCTCCAGGAGAGGGGGATGTAGCCAATTATCTGCTGATGGTGCTAAGAAAAATGAATATGTAGAATGAAACTGCTTAAATAAGCCTGGAAAGAGGGATCATTTTAGACCTTCCCTGCAGTTTCTACTAGTCTCCTGGGACACTCCTGAAACCTAATCATCTCTCGTATTTTGCCCACTTTTCTGAGCAACGGTGGGTGTGTGCGTCTCTGTTCCATTATCATTAATGGGAATGGGAGCACTTAGGAGGAGGCAAGCCTTTCCCTAGAGATGTAATTTTGTGCATTAAGATATCAAAACATGAGAGAATACACATAGATATGTGGTGGGTTCGTACGATTGGCTCCATTAACACTAATGGGAACGAGGCCCATGTCTCCCTGCCGCTCTGACAGGGCAGATGCATAAGCCCTGGCGCCCAGGAGGCCCAGGCTTGCTGACTGACCTTTCACTGGCATGTGGTGTCCTTTGTTTTCAAATGCAACTGGATAAATACAGCAGAGGCCCCTGATAGAATATAGATACCAGGTCCTCACCCTGGCAGCAGGCAATCCGTGAGGTATGGCTTTAAATGAATGCATGAGGCTGATTCTATAAGCCATATATAAACATCAGTCCAACCCATTGATGGTCACACCTTTCAAAGACTAGACAAAGCAAATCAAGATATCAGGTTTCCTAGAAAGGAGATGCAAAATCCTGAAACTCAGAATCTACATATGCCACAGACTCAAGCTATGTGAGGGACCAACCATCCCCAGTGATGGGCTCACTGTACACATCATTCCACTGCTAGCCTCAGCTTCCTTCCCTCCTGGGGTAAAGTTTGTACTTGACTGCCTTGCCTTTGATGTCTTTTCTCATCATACATTCCAATATTCTCTTCCCACTGGAATGTTTTCTATATTTAACATTTACTTGATTATAACATCTTAGCTCATTCAAAACATAAAATTAAGAAGGGGTATAGCATCTTAGGGCAGATAACAATGTGGTCAAATTATTCACTAAGAGCTATTAGTCAGCAAGAAATGAAGATCAAAGATCCAGAGAAAATCAAGTAGTAAATTGTAGCAATTAAAACCATGGAGTTAGCCCTGGCCAGTTTGGCTCAGCAGTTAGAGCGTCGGCCTGCGGACCAGAGAGCCCCAGGTTAGGTTCCTGCTAAGGGCACATACCTCGGTTGCAGTTTGTCCCCACCCAGGTTGGGGTCGTGTGGGTGGCAACCAGTTGATGTGTCTCTCTCACATTGATGTTTCTCTCTCTCTCTCTTCCTCCCGCTCTATCTGAAGATAAATGCAAAAATGTCCTCGAGTGAGGATAAAAAAACAAAACCATGGAGTTAGATATTCCTGGTTTGCAATCAAATATTTAATGTTATGATCTTGACCAAGTCATTTCACTTCTCCAGTTTTCACACCTATTAAAAAATAAAATCGTGTCTCCACTGTAGGACTCTTAGCAAGCTTTGGATCAGGAATATCTGGCGACAAGAATGCTGTGCAAACAGCATACACAGTGACTTACAGCAATAAACGTGGATTTTTGCTATGAATCAGTGGGTTGGCTGTGAGACTCTGCAGACCTGCCTTGGGCTTGGCTGACTGGCTGGCTTGCTTATGCATCTTTGAATAGTTGGTTGGTCAGTCATGTCTGGCTGGGTTGGATAGTCTCAGTTGGGATGGCTCATCTGTGCTCCACTGGGCCTCCGTTGTCCAGCTGTACCCCACCCTTGTTCTCCTGGTGGTACCGGTCCAAGAGAGAAAGTGGCCATGCATGGGGCCTTCTAGGGCTTAGAGCTGTCACACAATCACTTCCACTGCATTGTATTGATCCAAGCAAATCACATGGCCACACTCAAATTCAAGGGGTAAAGAAATTGATTCCACCTTTTGATAGGAATTTCTAGAAAATCATATTGCCTCAGGTGTTGTAAGGGAAGAGTAGAAGACTGTGACCATTTCCAGTTAGTGTTGCATAAAGTCAAATGAAATTGTTTATGTAAAGGGCTCAGGACAGTGCCATGCACACAGCAAATTGCTCAATAAGATACATCTATTGTTAAAACTGTTATAGGCATAAAGTAATTCCTAGTTATTAATTATATGGTATTGTATCTGACACATTTTATGTGTTTCTTCAGAATCCCTTGGTGACAACTTTTCCTATATTCATAGGTACTTTCTGTCTTAGTTACTGTACAAATGATCAACTCTGCTTGGACCTCTGTGGCCCAATCACAGATTTCTTTCCACAGGAATGTCATAAGTAACAAGGTTGTTCCCAGGACAACTTGGACAACAGGCGTTGAAGCAGGGATCAGAAGGAAAAACAAATCTCTTTAGTGCCACATTTAGTGCTGGTTTTAAGTTGGCTCTGGACCATGTAGCTTGAAATGTTTTGCAGAGCAGATTGGATGGGTGGAAAGAGTGCAAGGACTAGCAAGCAAAGCTGTGCACTACCCTATACAAAGTCCAGAATCCAGAGAACTGAAGGCTTTATCTCATAGAGTTTCCAAGTCCCAAATAGGACTCAATCGCCCTCCTTCCATACCTGCCTTTAAGCCATATGTCTCCCTTTCCTATGTTGTGACAGAATCCTTAAAGCATTTCCCAAAATAAAGAGATTAAAAAAAAACAAAAAACAAAAAAACCTTCTCAGACTCCAGGAGTAAACTAGCAGGGAAGGGGGGTTTGTTCCTCCTGCCACTGTTCCCAGATTCTGCAGATTCTTATAAGAGATGCTCCAGAGCCTTAATATCTTGAATATCTGATTGAAAACAACAACAAAAAGTTGTTCTGGAGTTGAAAGGGTGTGGGGTGAGGCGGACACTATCAGAGTCATGATACTATAAAGTTATCTGTTAAATTATATAACTAAGGTGGCATGATATCAACAGTTTTTTTGGAGAAACTATACTATGGTATTTGGAACATGACTTTGAGAAGGAGCCAGACCTGAGTTCAAATGTGGATTGTCATCCTCACCAATATTGTGGCAAGATTAAACAAGCTGTGTCATTGACCTTTCCTTGGTCTTATAATTGGTAATAACATCCTTTTGGACCAGTGTCTTAGGTCAGATTCTAGGATGAGAATTAATGTATAAGTGATTGTTTAACAAATTTCTCGTGGGAAAGATGGAGGGAAGCTGGAAGAAGGTGAAGAAGCCAAGCGAGGACTGAAATGTTCAGGTATATTTCCAACTTCAGCATGATCCCGAGGGGAGCTCTGGAGGATAAATGACACCCCATAGTGTGAGCTATGTCAAAGCAAATGAGCTGAGCTTTCATATTTTTGTGCCAATCAGTAAGGCTCGCCTCCTCATTTATAAAATGGGAATCATATCTACATCATTGGGCCATTGGAATTCTAAATTCTGTGTGTAAGATAAGTCTGTGGTATGCTGTGGTTTATATAATGATTATCATTATTATTGAAGAAATTGAGAAAATTATTTAAGTGTCACACATCCAGGTAGAGCAGAGACTTGAAACAGGACACGTACTTGATTCTTTCCCTTCAGACTCCCTGAGGAGTCATAGAAACTCCAAGCTGCATGCTTACACTCTGGGTCATTTGGTACCCAAGTGCTTCCTTCTGATTGGTTCTAATTCAAAGATCAACTGGAATTAAAATGAAGAATTAACAATAAAAGTGATTCTGTCATGTGATTGTTAGAGTTGTTCTGAAAATCTGAATATAAAAGGTCAGACAAATCAAAATGTATTCATCCATGTGAGTGCATTCATATGGAAGCACCATTAAATTAGGAATATTTCACATTGACCAGTGTTAAATTTTTGTTTGAAAGTACAATTCTCTCATCTCTCATTAAGTCTCTAAAGCACACCTAATACATGGTTTAAAGAAAGGATATATATTATGTGAATAAACCCGTATTCTATCCTGAAAATATTCATCACTTGTCCATCTTTCCTCCTCCTCATTCTGTGTGCTTTGCTTCTAATAAAGAGGTCCTCTCTGTGCCTCTTATTGGAAGAATATCCTCAAGCTACTAAAGCCATTTTGCCTTCACACCCAGAGCCAGAAGGGCTGAGAGGTTCCATCTACCAGGATGAGCCTTAATGGATATTTATTTGGTGCTGAATTATGAAATCCCAGTTCCCTTGACATGAGGTAGGACAAACTGTGGAGCTCCCCTTGGAGACAGGCTGAGCTGGGAATCCTCCTGAAATTTCTCCATCCCTACTTGGTTTCTTCTGTTCCCTGTCCAGCCTCCCTCACTACTTCATCAGTCTTTTCTGGGAGCAATTCCATAATAAATTACTTGTGAGTGAATCTTTGTCTGAGGGCTGGCTTCTGGAATCCTGACCTGAGACATTGGTACAAAAGGATTTTCTTAACAATTCTAAGATCAAGGCAAGCTAGTAACACTGCATGATAAAAATTAATATTTTCTGCATGATTGTTATTTATCAGTAAATGTGTAAAGTAATCTGTAAGTTACATTATCTATCAGCTAGGCTACAAATAAAGAACGCATACTAATAAAGGTTAAATAGTCTGTTCCTCGTCACACAACTAGTTAGTGACTAAGCATATTTTGATTCAAACTGTCTGATAATAAAACCTGGACTCTTAACCAGCCATCACCTTTAAACCTTTGAACTTAAAACTGAGAAAGTGTGAAAGGAGATCCTTTAGTTCTTATTCCAAGAGGCATCGTTTCAACCTCTGGGTCAATAGTACAAGTAAATTCTGTCTTTGTTTTCAGATTCTCTCCTAGGTCAGCTTTGCCAGTGTTTATGAATTTTGCATCATATTCCATGGGGAAATGTGTGGACTGACATTTCTCTTGCATTTTTATGCTTGTCTTGCTTAGAGTTTCTTAGAGACCCCATTGAGTTCCAAAGCTCGCTGCCAGTGACTCTCCACCAGGGAATGAGGTTTAAAATTATTACCTACAGTAAAGGCTCATCCACCAGAAATGTAATATCCCTGAAACATGACCTTGTTCAAGTTCAAAAGACAGTGTCACTGAATTGAAAGGAAATCCTTATGTGTAGGGTTGATCTTAACTCTAGTAAGGACCAGAGTTTCAACTTGCCTCCCATGTGTGTTGTAATGAGAAGGGAAAGAAAGGAAAACAAGAAAGTGGAGATGGTTATTCAGTGGAATTCAGTACCACAAATGTGTTGAAGGTCTGCTGCACTTACTCAGTTTAGTGTACTGGGCAGTACCCCTGCCTCTTCTTTCTGAACTCCATCCCAACTCCTATAACCACAGTGACTCTAAGGGTAATATTCTCTTGGTGTTTTTTCACCATTCATAAAATCTATTTGGAAACTACAAAGCTAAAGGTCATAAAAAGTAATTAACACAAATACACGGCCAAAAAGAGAAGAGCCATGGTCTTAGAACCTTTCATTATCTCCTTCTGCCATGTGTCAGTTTTAAAGAACACTAGATAGATCATTGAAACACCTACAACTTGGGGTGGATGCTCACATATTTGAACCATGTGAAATATACCATACCAGGCACAGTCATTTTCTTTCTTGCAAGAAACTTATAGTCTAGATGGGACATAAGACTTTTAGATTGATGGGTACAGTGTGAAATAATTAGATTCTCTTTTATGACTGCATGGGTTTAGTGGATGAAGAAGTCATTTAGAGCCAGAAGTCAAGGTAAACATTATGAAGGAGGTTGATTTTGAACAGTAGCTTGCTGTGGGCAGGTTGAGATGATCAGGGTCTGAATAAGCAACTGTGTGGCAGAAGAAAATTTACAAGACAGATCTAACATATAATGGGCCTACACTCAACAAAAGATTTATAATAAAATTTGAGCTATTTCAAGTAGGACTAAGTAGACTTTCAAATAGTTTTAAGGCTTCCCTTAAACACCCATGGGTTGTTGCTGAACAAACTATATTACTAATTTGTTTCTGTATAACAAGCCACCATAAACATAGTGGCTTAAGATAACAACCATTTTATTTAGTCATAGTTCAGTGGATAAGCAGTATGGGCTGGACTCAACTGAGTGGCTCTTCTGTTGATCTAGCCTGAGATCATTCATGTTATTTTGATCTCCTGGCAGCTCAGATGTGGCTGGGTGGTTTTGATGGCTTTGAATACATGCTTCTGTTTTGGTGTCCTAAAACCCTGAATTCATTTATGTAGGGGCCAAATGCTCCACCAACCACACCCTCGCCATCCACCCCTAACTCGTGCATTCCTTCACCTCGGCACTAGGAGGAATCTGGCTCATGGAGTGCCCTTTCCCCAGTGTCACGGTGAAGACTCACAAATGAAATCAAGAGACATATGAGTAATGGATCTGAAGTGAAGACATATATCATTCTTTTATTATATAGAACAAATCCCAAGTGAGATTTTAAATTTAGAGGTAGATCTATGCTGTTTTTTAAAATATGTTTTAATTGATTTTTTTAGAGAGAAAGGAAGGGAGAGAGAGATAGAAACATCTATGTGAGAGAGAAACATCAATCGGCTGCCTCCTGTACACTCCCTACTAGGGACTAAACCTGCAACCTGGGCATGTGCCTGACCCGGAATTAAACCAGGACCTCTCAGTCCATGGGACGACACTCAATCCACTGAGCCACAATGGCTGGGCAGATCTATGCTATGTATCTAACTTTTTTTAAAAAAATCACCAAGTACCACATTTTGTCATGGTTAGATTGTGAGATGGCCAACCCATCTTGGTCAGCACTCTACAATAAGACATGGAAGGAGTCCGTGGTCTTAGGAGTACATAGCTGTGATTAACCTGAGCCATAGTAGTGACATTTTTTATTCAGTGGGGAGAAAACAAACATGTGTGCTCCTGGTATATGTCTGCAGGCTCTAGATATGACCTAGATATGGAAGGGACATCTTTCTCCTTTTGGGTTAGGGAGGAGACACACAGAATGCTAGCAACACCCTTTCTCCTTAACTCCTGCATAGGCATTAGACAATACCTGAAAGTAATATTTATTTTTGTTTACTTTCACTACTAAAAATCTAGGTCTTTAACCTACTGATATTTCAGGAAAAAACTGTCATTTAGTGACGTGAAGCAGAATCTAACTAAATGGGGCCCAAAGAGGTTAAACATTTTTATCTGCTTTCTAAAGGAATCCAAGAGGGTTTTTTATACAGAGAGAACAGTTTGTTGCAATACCCTGTCTGCCTGCAGCAGCTTTCTCAAAGGATGGGGAAGGTTCTCAAAGTACTTCGGAAATGTTAATTCACTTATTCCTCAAAATGTATAAAGAGCAATAATTTATGCCATTTTTTAAAAAGCCACATTAGCATCTGTCCGTATCTCCTTTGGCCCTAACCTTGTGGTGTACGTTGACCTGACATCCAAATGTCACCATTTGCATGTCTTTTGCCTGAGGGCTTCTCTTACCACCACATCCCTCTGCTCTTGTTACAGCAGGCTGAAGCAGTGGAGAATTAACAGTCCCCAAGAGCAGCCATCAACTAACGAGTGACAAAAACCGAATATAGGTATACAGTGCCTCTGCCTCCAGCACCCACTCCCCTCTGGTGGGAAGCCCATGTTCTACACTGGCACCAGGGTCCCCAGAAGAACTGACAGTGACACTAAACTTGAGAATCTACTCTAAATCACCTGCTCTGTCCTAGGGTTACCTCTCAAATAAATCACTTGCACTCAAATCCTTGCCTCTTATTTTGCTTCTGGTGAAACAAAATGAAGACAAACGGCAATGCATAGACTAAAACCATCTGCCTTTAATGAAATCAGATCTAATCTCCAGTTTGGGGATCCAGACCTCCCTTCATAAGACCGTGCTCTTGTATGTATGTATTTATTTATTTATTTTTCTTTAATGATTTTAGAGAGAAAGAAAGGGAGAGGGAGAGGGAGATAGAAACATTGATGAGAGAGAACATTGATTGGCCGCCTCCTGCATGTCCCCCACTGGGGATCGGGCCCACAACCTGGGCATGTGCCCTGACCGGGGAATCGAACCGGCGACCTCTTGGTGCATAGGTCAACGCTCAACCACTGAGCCACACCAGCCGGGCATGCTCTTGTTTTATATTTAGAATTGTGGGGTTTATAAATTAGAAAAGACCATAGAGAGTTTTATTCCAAACCCCTCATTCTGAAGCTGAGGAGACTAAAAGTGAGAGAGGCGGAAAATATGCTCCTTGAGGGTACAGAGAGCACATTTTGTCCCCACTGCCCACACTAAGCCACGCCATACTGATTGTTGAAAGCCTCTATATGTCTTTCTTATTGAATAGGATGCAATCAAAATAATGTACTCTGAAATGGGAGAGAAAGTTGAAGATAGCAAGAAAAATGGCTCACAGAGAACTCAGGAAGAGTGAAGGGAGAAAAACCAGGTCAGCTTACAATGAAAGGTTAAAGTGAGTGTGGCAGTTCTCAGTTTTGGACACACATTGGAATTACTTGGGAACCTTTTATCCTGAAGCCTGATCCATTTCCAAGAGATCCTGGTTTAATTGATTTAGTGTGCAGCCCTGGCACTGGGATGTTAAAAAATCCTCAGCTGACTCTTCAGTGTAGCCAAGGTTGAGAACCACCAGTTTCTGCACCAAACTGCAGTTCTTCTGTTACTGGGATAAGAAATCACAGTGCTTCAAGTAGGGCCTTTCAGAAGTCAAAGCTTCCAAGGATATTAAAACTTGAAATACCAGAAGAAGTTGTAAAAATGTTGGTATATTTTAAAGGTTTACATTTATTCAGTTAACACTTATAAAGAGCACTGTGCAATATAATTACACCTTAATTCATAATGCTTGTTGCAGGTCAAATAATGGCCCCCAAGATGTCTGTGTCTGAATCTCCAGGACCTATGAATATGTTACCTTACTGATAAACGGGATTTTGAAGTATGATGAAATTTCATAGAGATGAGAAGATTAGCCTAGATTATCTGAGTGGGCTCAATGTATCACAAGGGGCAAGAGGGTCAGAGTCAGAGAAGTGAGGCTAGAAGCAGACGTTGGGGTGATGCCATTGTTGGCAGGGGAAATGCACCAAAGAGATGGAGTCCCTGGAGCCCCCAGAAAGGATGCACCCCTGCCAGTACTTTTATTTTAGCCCCCTACACTCTGACCTCCAGAACTGTAAGCTAATAAATTTGTGTTGCTTTCAGCCACTAAGTTTGTAGTGAATTATTACAGTGGCATAGGAAACTAATTCAGGGCCAGTGATGTGGTTTATCCATGAGGTCACTTTTAAAGTTGTTTGCTAAACATTTTCTTTCACTCACATTTCTGTGGATAATTTAATCTAAAGATACGCCTAAAATTGGAGCCCTTTCTGACTGTGCAGCCCTGGTGCCGAAAGGTCAGCTCTGACTCCAGAGACACACGATGATGTTGTGGATGATATAAAATAGGACACACACTGACATTTGCCTAAATATAATGCCCAAAACAGAGAATTAGAGATTCTAAAGAATCACTTGTTTATTTAGCTAGCCTTTTTTGTTGTTGTTGTTAATCTGCTCTTGAGGATATTTTTTTCCATTGACTTTTAGAGAGAATGAAAAGGAGGAGGGAGCGGTGAGAGAGAGAGAAACATCGATATGAGAAAGACACATCAATTGGTTGCCTCCCGCACGCACCCTGACTGGGGCCAGAGATCAAACCTGCAACCCAGGTAGTATGTGCCCTTGACTGGTAATTGAACCCACAACCTTTGGTGCACAGGCCAATGCTCTCACCACCGAGCAACACTGGGCAGGACAATCTATTCTTTTTATCTATTTATTTGTCCATCCAAACAACATCTTTTGTCTCCTGTTATTGTGTTGAGCAGGGGCTGTGATCTAGCATAATTAGGATTGCCAGATAAACTATAATACACCCAAACTTCAACTTTAAACAAAGAACAAATGATTTATTAGCAGGTGCATCCCAAGTGTTAATATTGTAATATTGTTTGATGTTTATTTGAAATGCAAGTTTAACCAGCCATCCTATATTTTTATTTGATAAATCTATCAACAATAAGTATAGTAGTTCTCAGCCAGAGTCCCAGGACACACTGCTGTGTTACTGAAAATTTGTTACTATATTTCAAAAATCATCTATGTTTACAAAAATAAATTCCCCGTAACTGAATTACTCTGGTATGTAGTCTCATGCCATAGAGAGAAAAGTGGACTTTTGGTCCAAACAAGTGCTGGCAAGGGTGTGGAGAAAAGGAGACTCTAGTACACTGCTGGTGGGAATGTGGACTGGTGCAGCCACTATGGAAAACACTATGGTGTTTCCTCAAAAAATTAAAAATTGAATTGCCATTTGACCCAGTGATCCCACTTCTAGGAATATATCCTAAGAAGCGCGAAACACCGATCAGAAAGAATATATGTACCCCCATGTTCATAGCAGCACTATTTACAATTGCTAAGATCTGGAAACAGCCCAAGTGTCCATCAATAGATGAGTAGACAAAAAAGCTGTGATACATATACACAATGGAATACTATGCAGCTGTAAGAAAGAAAGATCTCTTATTCTTTAAGACAACATGGAGGGATCTCAAGAGTATTATGTTAAGCGAAATAAGCCAATCAGAGAAAGACAAATACCACATGATCTCACTTATTTGTGGAATATAATGAACAAGGTGGGCTGATGAACAAAATAGACCCAGAGACACAGAAAGGAGTATGGTTCAGACTGACAGACAACAATGCTAGGGGGGTGGGTGGGCAGGATGGGGGAGGGTGTCTAGGGGGTAAAAGGAGAAACATCTGTAACAAAAAAAATTAATAAAAATTGGGGGGAAAAAAGAAGAAAGAGGCCATGCCTATGACACTTAGGTACCCCTTGGGATGTGGGAGATGCCATGCTTTGCTGGAAGGTAGAAAAAATGAGAAAGCACAGCTGATCTGGTGTGTATTTCAGAGGCTTGTGGACCACCTTTGGAATTCTGGCTATGAAATTTACTAGCTCTGTGACTTAGGAGAAGCTATGTAATTTCTGAACTTCTGGGATATATTTTCTTATAAAAATTGGAACATTATTTAATTAATAACTCATTTGGTCAATCAATGAATGTTTCCTGCATAGTTGCTACGTGTCAAGCATCATTCTAGCTACTAGAAATACTATGTTGAACAGGCCAAGCAAATCTTTGCTCTCAAGAAGCTCCTTTCTTCAGTTACTGTGATGATTAAAGAAACTATCACGGTGCTGGAGCACATACTAGGTGTACAATGAATGCTGGAATGATTGCTTTAAGGACTGATGACTTAGGACCTTGCCCTCAAGAATCTTATCCTCAAATGAGCAGATTAGTTCTGCCTGCCATGTTTGGCCGTAGGCCTAGGTAGTTCTATTGGGGGACAACTATTTTAATCTTGAGGAACAGAGTGTAATTTTCCTCTGGGCCTAGGAGGAGCCAGGAAAAGAAAGAATGGACCTCATTAAGTTCTGTGCTTCCTCAGTGAGGTAGGTTTCCACGAAGCAGTTCATGGCATGAAGAAGAATAGTGGATTCTGTGATAATTTGTCTAAGAATCAAAAGTCAGTGATGGGATATCACATCTTTTGCAATTTGGGGAACCCATATGGAGATGGCAGTTAGTCCTAATAGGCAGGAGCCTGGACATCTAAGTGCTTACATTCAGTTTCACTGATTTAAGTAAAGTTTATCGAAGTAATTCCCATGCATGATGAAGGTAAACTTCAATTTTCACAGCTGACTGAAATTCACATTGCTTATGTGCAAAAATGTGGCAGCAGCAGTGTGCTCTGAGATGACATAGGAAAAAATTCTGATGGAATCCACAACATTCTCCTCATGTTTGATGTGCTACGATTCCTCCACTGTGTGTGCATGCCTAGGAAAGTATATATAGGAAATACATTTATCCACAGCAGAGAAAATCATTTATTTATTCAACTGTATGAACACATGGATGTCCTTTATTAAGCATAGTGCTGTGTGCTAAGGAGAAAGAGAAGAAAAGTCATGGTAAGACTTAGCTTCTTAAAGTGTAACCAATCCATGGACAATTAGCATCATCATTTGTGAATTCTTCAGAAAGGCAGAAGCTCAGGCTCTATCCCAGACCTACTGAATTAGCATCTGCATTTTAACAAGGTCCCTAGATGATTCAAATGTATGTACATTTTAGTTTGAGAAGCCCTAATATATGATACAGTCATGATCACCTGGAGACATGACTTCCCTATGGAAAGAGCATTTACGCACAAGTTATTAAGTAAAATAGCTACATTATTTTTCTCAAATTCAGTCCAAACCTCCTGCAATGCTCTTCTTCTCTTTCTTTTCACTCACTGTTATTTTGAACTTTTTTGACCCGAGGTAACAATGCTGAACTAATTCAAAACTATATTATTCATGTGTGTACATATTAATTCCCTGGGTTTCATTTCTTCCTCAATAATTCTTAGTGTTGAGCATGCAATTTCTCTATTCATGTTTTTTTTTTTTTTTTAATGAATGCAGCCTCACTAACACAAGGATGCTTTTTGTCCTCAACTTCAAATATCTGTGCCAATAGGTAATATCAGATTAACAGAACAAGTAAAAAATGATCCCAAAATCAATCAAACTAGGGTTTGCAATATTATTTGCAGTAAAGTTGAATATGTCTCCTTTTTGTGAACTCACATTGATTTTTGAAAAATGGAGATTTGATTCACATACCAAAAAATAACTCTGTTAAAGCATACAATTCAATGGTTTCAATATATTCACAAGGCTGCGCAACCTTCACCTCACTGTTAGAACATTTTCATCGCCCCATACCCATCGACAGCCACTCTTCATTCTCCCTGCCCACAGCTTCTGGTCACCGCTAATTTACTTTCTGTCTCTATGGCTTGCCCTATTCTGACATTACATTAAATGAAATCATTAAGTATGTGGCCTCTTGTGTCTGATTTCTTTCATGTTTTCAAACTGTATTCATGCTGCAGCATGTATTAGTCCATCATTCCTTTATATGGCTGAATAATATTCCATTGTATAGATATACCACATTCATTTATCCATTAATCAGTTGATTAACATTTAGGTCATTTCTGCTTTTGGGCTATTATGAGTAAAACTGCTATAAACATTATTTTATAAGTATCTGTGTGAACATATGTTATCAATTATTTTCTGTATATACCTAGGAATGGAATCATTGGACCATATGGTAACTCTGTGTCCAACATTTTGAGGAACAGCCAAACTGTTTTCCACAGCAACTACACTATTTTAGATGCCTAGCAGTGGTGAATGATGGTTCTAATTTCTCCACATCCTTGTCTACACTTGATTTTGTCTGTGTTTTTTATTATAGATAGGTGTGAAATGGTATTTCACTGTGGTTTTTATTTGCATTTGCCTAATAACTAATGCTATTGAAAATATTTTCATGTGTTTATTGGACATTTGCTTATAATCTTTGGGGAAATGTCTGTTCCAGTCTTTTGCCCACCTTGGCCTTTTTATTATTGAGTTTCAGAGTTCCATGTATATTCTGGATACTAGACCCTTAATAGATACATTATTTGTCTTTGGTTAACTTCCAGAGTTACAAAAATTAACTCTAGTTGATTCTGACTATTTTTGCCCTTAGATTTTATGAAGGAGACAATTTTCAGAGGTTAGACCCTTCCTCTGCCATTTTTGCTGACATCAACCACATTACCTATTTTAAAGCAAAGATAAAATATTGGCCTGGCCCTGGCCTGTTTGGCTCTGCGATTGGAGCATCGGCCTGTGGACCAGAGTCCCAGGTTCGGTTCCCGTTAGGGGCACATACCAAAAAAAAAAAAAAAAAAAAAAAAGAAAAAGAAAAATTTTGGTCTGAGGGGAAACTAGAAAGTTTATAATTTCATCTTGTTTTACTGTTCAACACTCCCTTGTGATAAAACAAAATGTTCTGTGTGTGATGTTCCAGCTTTATAAATGTTGTGCATATTCATTTTACTGAGAATATTGTAAAGATATATAGATGGTCTGTATTGCCTTAAACACAAATAAACACGAGGATGTCTTTTGAAGATGCATATTTCTCAGAATGGCAGGTAAACCTTGGAAACATGGACTAGCTATCTAGGAAAAGTAAAGTACATCAAGTCTAACAGAATTCAAGGAATATAGTAAAATAAACCTTGATTTTGGTATTTCCTGTTTAAGATATGGCCTAGAAGTTGATGAAGAATTGCAGGAGCTGAGACTAGAATTTCCCATTGAGGGTGGTGTCCTCAAAGAGCAAGCAGGCTAAGAGGCAGTCAGCATATTTTTATTATTATCCAGACTGCTTATGATCCTGGTATTGACTGTGTTTATTTTCCTTTTGTTCTCATTTAAGATGATATCCTTTCATGAAAGCTAAGTAAGAAAGTGTATTCAGGAGAAATCTAGCCTCAGCCTGATCTTGTTTATAAGAGTAATTTACCCAAAGTCAACATTTTTCATATTTCAGATCATGTGCAACATCAATATATGTATTTAGAATCGGAGATCATCATCAGGGACCAGGAGAACAATTTTCTTATACTGCACAGTCATGAAGAGTCTCAATGTTAGACTTTCAATTTTATCTTTAGATTATATTATCTATACAGTCACATGGCGGTGGGGAGCACTACCGGAGTGAAAGAAAATATAAAACCTTGCTACTTAAAGTGCAATCTGTGGACAATTAGCATTGCCATTTTTTGAGACATTTTCATATTGATAGTGTCTAAGGTACCACCCTAGATCTACTGAACCAGAATATACATTTAAACAAGATCTCCTGGTGATTCATGTGCACATTAAAGTCTGACGAGCACTGCCACAGATAATCTAGCCACGGATTGTTGAAATTTGATTGTATTCACTCCATTAAACAAGGCCTTGGGGGAACGTAAAAGGTTGTTTTTGGTCTTTCTAGCTACTCTGCTCCCTTCACTTACAAAAGCAACAGGACAGCCGAACTATTCTAACCTCAAAGTGGCCTCACAAACTATTAGCTGAGTTATATTAAATATCATTCTATGCAGTTGCAGTAAAATTGCTATGGTGAGAAACAGAGAAAACTCATGCTTTTCCCCCCAATAAATTTGATTTATTCTTCCTAGAGAAATTCCATAGCCACATCGTTCCCTGTACAGAACAGTTTACATCTTCTTTGGCTGCTTCTTGAAAGAGATGCCAACCACTACTTTTAATAGAGAGAGGCAGAAATGATGATAACAGGCAGCAGATCTTACCTTGTGGCATAGGTGAAATTTCTGAAAATTATTGAACATATGAATTGTCACATTATATAAGAAATGAAATAGTAGATTGTCTAGGGGTCTTGGGAAAAGGTCCTGGAAGATAAGGAAGATCAATGGATAGCAGGAACTATCTTAAATGAAGTTCTCTAAAATCAGAGACTGAAATGGGGATTCAGATGGGTGCAATGTGAGGGAGGGCCCTTAGGAAAAGGGGAGAAAAGGAAGCAGGATGGGGCAGAGAAAGCAGATGAGCAATGTGATAGAAGCTGGTATGGTATCTAGCTTCAACCTGATCAACCAAGCAAATCTGGAGTATGAATTTCACCACAGAGCCCCCTTTGAGGCAAGGAGCATAGCCTGTGGTGTCCTCATGTCAGGTAGTCACTGATTGCCTCTAGAGTGAGGCAACTCCCTTTGGTGAGGGCAGTTCTCAAAAGAAGGGGCCCCTGTGACAAGCAACACAGCAGCTGAAAGATGGATGCATCAGTTGGGCTACAAGGGGATCCTATTGGAAGTGAACAGCGGCTCTTAACTTCCACATTCTTAATCATGGATACACAGCTCAGTAAACTCTGACAGCCTCAGAGGAGACAAAAATGGATGCTAATGTAAGGCACATTTTTCATCCATCTATATTTATTTAATCTGTATAATTTTAGCCTCTATTGATATACATAGCTCTAGCTGTACACTGTATTGTTATTTAAATTGTCAATATAAGCTGTCTTCCTTTGGGTTCCCTTAAATGCAAATCCTGAAACAAGGAGTTGGGTGTAGGTAACATATCTCAGAAGTAACTCCAGGAAGCATAAGGGAGGGTTAGGGAAGATGAGACAGGGAAGGGAGAAAGGAATTCCTGCAGAACAAGTTATGAACTAGAGTAAAAAGCCCTTGTATAGTATGGAATCACTTGGGCAAATGGAACTCAGTCCCACTGGTGACTTTTAGAAGAATGCACCCAGAATTGGGCCACCAATTCCCATTGCTTGTTACATAATTATTGCTTCTGGGGGCGTTAACTCCATGGCACATCCTGGCCCTCCTGACTGTGGGCTATATATGTGACATTAGAGGAAAGAAAGATAAGTTTAGGCTAACCGAAGAAGGTTTCATACAAGAAGCAAGATTTCAGTAGGGCTTGAGACATTGCTCCAACTGAGACAGATGAAAAGCTAAGGGATGTGATACTCGTCGACCAAGTAGAAGGAAGGGAGTTTAAACTTGACCCAGTAGGGAATGAGTTGTTCTGAAGACTAATGTGGGCACAGTATGTAATAAAAGCACTGATTTATTAGGATCATATGGCAGAAAAGTGTAGCAAGATGGACAAACATGTAGCCATTCAACAAATACACATTAAGTACCAACTGTCTACCCAGCACTTGCAGCCTCAGGGACAGAGAGAGAACATTCCAGAACTCATCAGTGTGGTCCTCCAGCCCACATTAGGATGAAACAGCGTTTCCCCAAGGCCAATATTAGCTCTCACACATGTCCCCATGTTGCCCCCTCTAAAAGTTCACAGAGGCCACCCCAGCTGACTCAGGTTGAATCTGACAATATTTCTCCTACATCAGATAGGCTGGGATGTTACTGAGCTTAAGCTCATGAGACCGAGGTTCTAGTTCATGCTCTGCCAATGAGCTTTGCAAGCTTTACCCCTCTCTAGGACTCCATTTCCTTTTTCTCTAAAAGTAAGAAGACCCTATTTGAGAATGTCTACTGCCTCACATGTATACTCTGCTTTGACAAAACCCCAACCCTCGTTTTATGGAACTAGTACCTGGTTGATTTGCCACCTCCTCAAATTCCTGTCATTCATCCAACATGTTTTCCAGCAAGGTCCGGTGATGCTTTTGATCTTGTCTTTCAACTAGCATGGCAGAGTCACTCCTCATAATAGAGGTCATTTGTGCATTGCAGCGCCCATAAAGCAACAACATTCTTTCATATTTTTTTGAAATTAGCCACCTTGTATTTCTTTTAAATAAAAATCTAGTGGAAATTCTTCACCTCATTAATTTTCATATTTCACAGCAAACTCAGGCACATTTTCCCTTTGTGCAGAAAGCTATTCTATGGTGTGTCTTAGCTTTCTAATTATATGAACAAGTATCTTTAAATAAAGTTATACAGCCCTGGCCAGGGTGGTGCTGTTGGTTGGGTGTGTCCTGTGCACCAAACGGTTGCTGGTTCGATCCCTGGTCAGGGTACATGCCCTGGTTGTGGGCTTGATCCCCAGTAGGGGGCGTGCAGGAGGCAGCCCATCATTGTTTCTCTCCCATCGATGTTTCTATCTCTCTGTTCCTCCCCCTTCCTCTCTCTCTAAAAATCAATAAAAATATTTTTTAAACATTATACATTTATTTTCCAGTTTATAATATTTTAAAAGAAAAAAACATACTTGTGAGGAAATGTGCTGATTGAAATCATAATAGACTATGCCCATGGAAAGCCTTTCTATTCAGAACACAGAGACACTCACTACAAAGCCAGAGAGGTGTTGGCTTACTCAAAGCTTAACCATAGAATACAGGAATACAGGCATACCTCAGAGATATTGTGGGTTCAGTTCCAGACCAATGCAATAAAGTGAGTTGTAATGTTTTTGCTGGGGGACGGTTTTGCCTTCAATTTGTAAAAAATGTAGCATCTGTGTAGTGCAATAAAGCTAAGCTCAATAAAACAAGGTATGCCTGTGAATAAAATATCATCCCGGATCTATAAAATGACAATAAATGTCAGTGTTTATAAGAATTTCCAAATCTGCGTGGTCCATAGCAGAATCTAAACATACCAGGTGTTGAACCTCCCGGTCTAGACAGAGGTCTGAGCTGTGCTTTTCTGAATAAACCCATCCGAGAGGATCAATAACATATGTTGTCTGTGAATTTGGAGTAAGTTGGCAAATGCAAGTTCAATCAAAGGCTGTAATGTAACAAGAGTTCCAAGTGTAATAATAATAAATTTCAACAGCCACATTAATCGGACATGCAAGACCTAAAACTTAGGTAGGAATTAAAGCTGCTCTTTTAATGGTGAATAATCAAATTGTGTAGAAAAGAGGCATAGAACTTATATGCATATATGTACAACCAATGGACCGAGACATTAGGTTGGGGAAATAAGGAGGGGGGTTAGAGTGGGGAGGAGGGGGTCAATGGCGAAAAAAGGGGGGACATCTGTAACACTTTCAACAATAAAAAATAAATAAATAAATAAAAATTTAAAAAATAAAATAAAGAAGACAGGCATGACATTGGTCATACATGCTGAACGGTCTAGATTCCCAAAGACAAGGGGCTTTTTTTTTTAAATTATTTCACTAAAAAAATAAGCATTCATGACTGATATTGCAGCACTAAATTATACTAAGTGAAAATTTTTATTTGGTTGCTATTTTTGAAAAAGGAACTATTTCTGAATATTCAGTGAGGGGCTGGGCTCCAGAGGGATCAGATCATAAATGCCATCTTTTTATAAGAACTTGAGAGATAGAAACAATATATCTGTCAGCCTTGGACATGCAGTAATGATCCTTCAAATTTTATGTATATAATGGCTTTGGTAAACATTTTAGTTTTGCTCTTTGGGATTTGAAAGACTAGCTGCAAGAAAACAAAAACAACAAATGGTTCATTTTACATATTTGCATACTCTAGCCAACCTCATTATTCAAAATCCAAAACTTCATAAAAAGATGGACTTGGAAGGGATTTTAAAAGCCATTTAGTCCAAGTTCCTATCCACTCCGAAATGTCTGATAGGTATTTATTCTCAGTTTGGATACTTTTGGGGGAAAGGGTCCATGGCATCGTTTGTCAAAATCCCATTCTCCTACAAAGCCATGATTGCTTTTCCTCTTCCCTCCTTCCCTTCCTCCCTCCTTCTCTCCCTCCAGTCCTACTCTCTTTCCTTGTTCCCTTCCTCCCCTTTTCTCTTCCTCCTATTATCCTCTTTTCTTCCTTTTCTCTTTTTTCCTTCACCATCTTTTCTTCATTGTTTCTTTCCTTCCCATCATCGCTCTTTATACATTCTCCTCTCTTTCTATCCTTACCTTACTTTCTTCTTTTTAAAAAATAGCCTCGATATTGAAAAGTTTTACCTTCTGCTATGTTAAAAACTCATTCCCTCTAAATCATCCCATTTGTGCACAGATCTCAGCCTCGGGGCCCATCAGCATAAGTCTATTGGGCTTGTGGAACTCTTCTTCCAAATTTCCCCAACACCTCCAATCTTTCCCTTTTTAAACTTCCAGATGTCTCCAAAAACTCACCTTATGATTTATGAACTGGACACCAGAATTGCAAGTTAGGGAAGGAGCGTTATTTTTAACACATATATTAGCTTCATTTTTATGATTTGGTACTTTATCTTAGGGTTGGCAGAGGGTCTGGCCAAATAATAACAACACAATCGTCAAATCCATTGCATATTTACCATGTGCCAGACAATGAGTAACCTACTTCTAGTGACTAGTGACTGTCTTGCTGAATTCTCTCCACCTGCAAGAAAGCTACTATTAGTGTGTTTGTACAGAGAGTTTAAGAAACATGACCAGCATCAACCAGCTAGGAAATGACAATGTCAGGCATGAAGCCTTTATTAATCTCCTGGTCATGTGTTCTCAAGCCCTACCCAGTCCTGTTTTTACACATGTGCAGTGTCTAATTTCTAAAAAGGCATTGTAGCTAACAATTCCACCCAGTTTTTACAGTTAGCATCCCCAGGAGTGCCAGAAGCTTTATGAGTTCCCCTTCATTTCTTCGCCGCTGCAGCTACCAAACCCATGGGACTATCTCTTGCCACCTCTCCTTTGTGCAGCTGTTCCTTTGTCCTGAACCATGCTCCTCATGCCTCCCTTCATGAGAGGTCTGCACTCATCTTTTCAGACCTGTGTGTGTCCAGCCTGCCCCATCACAGCTCCTTGGGGAATCACTCCTGCCCCAACCCTTGCCTCTCACAACACTCGCAGCCCAAGAAGCATCCTGGCCTCTGTTTGGAGTTCTTATGTGGGTGTCTTTTCACCTCCATCCAATTGTGAGAGCTTCCAGGGCAGAGTCCTGGCACCGTGCAAGGCTTTGCATGCGATAGGCCCTCACTCATGCATGTTGGATACATCACATCCCTTTCCTAGCATCTCCATTAAAGGCTCAGGTGTCTTCCCTTTCCTGATCTGCATATGCAGTTCTGATTTCTAAAAGGAACACAAGCATACCTGAACTCCAAAATTCCTTTTTAAGACTGCCCATTTGCTTTACATCATCACCCAAACTTTAAGTTTCTTTCAGCAGCCTGTAAAGAAAGAGAGGAGTTAGTAAGCATTATATTTTGTGCTCAAAATCCTCATTCACACACAACCAAAAAGAAAAATAATAATTGTCCCCAGAGAGTCTCATCTTCTAGAGGAGATGGTAGAAGAAGTTTGCCCTTGACTGAGGCCCTCAAGAAGAGCTTGGGCTTCCCATGGCACGTGTAACATGAGCACAAAGCCCCTGAAGCATTGGGGCTTATTTTCTCTCTTAAGAAAAGATTAACTGCAGTGTAAAAGGCTGTGTGGGGACCACTATCACTAGTTAGCGGGATCACTCCCTGTGCTGGCTCTGACCTGCCCTGGACAGCTGTATAATGTGCTGTCAGGGCTGTCATTCCAGAGATGGATGGATTCAAATGAAACCAAGGAGGAGGCAGTGTAGACCCAGATTAAGATGCCAAAGTTCTGCCCGGCTGATGTAGCTCAGTGGATTGAGCAAAATCCCATGGACTGAGAGATCCGGTTAGATTCCTGGTCAGGGCACATGCCCCTGTTGCAGGCTCAATTCCAGTAGGCAGTGTGCCGGAGGCAGCCGATCTATGTTTCTCTCTCACATTGATGTTTCTATCTCTCTCTCCCTTCTTCTCTCTCTAAAAAGTCAATAAGAACATATATATATATTTTTTAAATGCCAAAGTTCTGCTCTCAGTTCTGACGGTCCCATTTCCATTCATTGGTTTCCATCTCTATTTATCAGACCATCTCAAAGAGGTTTTCTCATTCTCAGGTTCTCTGTGGCATGACCAGCATGTTTTGAACACACCTCCCAGTACTCCTTCTTCTGCCTGGGAGCTCACTCTCCTCTTTTATGGTCTGGCCAATTTCTGGTGGTGGTAGCAGCTCCTGACACTTTTTAAACTCTTCCTAATAGACAGGGCCTATTTGTGGCACATTAGTTTGAGTTATATCTTTAAATACTCATAAATCCTGAGACAGACACCTGCTTTATTATTATAAATCCATAACCAATACTATTATGTTATATAATTATATATAATTAAATTAATTTTTAATAAAATGTATAATGGAATGTGTGATTAAATAATGATCTTCATTTTGCAGCTGAGGGATTATCCTGGGTCCCTCAGCTAATAAGTAATGAGCATTGCATTTGAATATAGACTTTTCTAACTCTTAAGTTATTGCATTTAACTACTCTGATATACTACCTGTCTGTTCATTCTTCAAGGCCAAGTTCAAATTCTACCCCCTACACGAAGAGCTTTCCTTGGTGACAATAAAGTCAATTGAGTGATTTGATTTTTCTATCTCCTTATAACATTTTTATATATACAACTGAGTAAGTCTGAGTCTCATCAAGGCCTGTCTCAACATAATGCCAAAATCAGATGAAATATCAGTCCCATATCCAGAAATTGTACAAAAGTAGCCAAAAATATGTTTGCAGGCTTTTAAAATGTAGCATAGGTGGATGACATTCATCAAACCGAAAGCAAACTCAAAATAGCTTAAAATCATAAAATAGTTATTTCTATATAGACAGAGATACACACATAGATATAGATACACACTTATATGTATATGGAAATCAATAATAAACATTGAATAAAAAGCAGGATTCATGGTGGGAGTGGGTTAATCATAAAAGTAACTTGATTTGTTTTCTCATATTTTCTTTTTAAATTTATTTTGTTGTGGTTCTTCTCTTGCCCCTGGATGAAAAATAATTTAGCAAAAATACAGACCCTGTGACTTATCTGGTCACAATAATGTCATTAAAATTCCCCATCATTTTAAATTGGAATGGTAATTAAAATGTCCAGTCCTTGTATTTATCAAAGGCCCTTGCTAAGGCCTGTCATGTAGGAAGGAGGGGAGCTATAGGGAAGCTTTGAATTTTCTAGGATTAGGGCATAGGAAGGTATTACAAGGAAGTTTATACTTGACTGAAACTCTGAAACTTTTGTTGCCTTTGTACTTTCTGGCAACAAAAACAAAGCATATCATATAAACAGTACATTTTACAAAAAATATACAATATGAAATGTAGCAAATATTTTTAAAACTTCAAAACAGCACAAAGAAAGAAATAGAAGTCCTCCATAATGCCACCACCTCATTATGACCTCTGTCAAGATTTTGATGTACACCATTGAAATTTCACTCTCATCTGTAGATGCACATATTTCATCTTCATATTGAGGGGAGCTACTTTCTCTGGACTGTCTTTTTCAAATCTTAGCAATGACTTTGTCTCTCATGTAATTCTTGAGTTCAATAAATAAAAAGAAATAATAAATCGCCTGTTGATAATAACTGTAACTTCTTTGATTTTTACAACTATCCCAAAAAATGGTCAAAAGTTTAGGTCAAGAGTCTAGACCCCAAAGCTAGATTCCGTGGAGTCAATACAGTAACCACACCCCCCACGTATTATCTGACTGTCCTTCAATAAATGAAATCAATTAATGTTTCTATATCTCAGCTTTCTAATACATAAAATGAGGATAATCATAGTAACTTTCCTCAGACACTTATTGTGAAATATAAAATACATAACTGAGCTTTTATATTTAACCTTCTTTAACAAGTGTCCAGCAACTGCTAAGTTCTTTTTAACTGGTAGCTATGAAGATGGTAATGATACTGATATAATCACACAATGGGAAATATAGTTCTCAAGAAGTTTGTAATTTACTTTGTGAGATAAAACGAGTGTAAATCAAATAATTAGAAAAGTTTTAAGTGCAAATTTAATTATTTTAATGTTTTAAAATGTCATACTTGGTTTTACTTGCGTGGTACTTGGGAGAATTTAAGCTTATTTGACCCTGATGTTTGGCAAAGATATACATGTAGGTGTAGGTGTAGATAAAGATGATAGATAGATATAGATATAGATGATATAGATATAGATATAGATGATATAAATATAGATATAGATACAGATATAGACATAGATTATATATAGATGAAAGTATTGTTACATTCCCTAGAGTGGTTTTCCATTTTTCAACATTTTTCTGGGTATTTTTCATGTCCCCCTAAATCCAACCAGCTTTGTAGGGTGAAGTGATGACAGTAAACTGCCCCAATTCTAATAAATAAACAATCTGCACCCTCCCATGAGAGAAGCCACACAGGAACCTTGCTGCTGCTGCTCATTCTCACTAGACTTGACTGTGATCAGGGCAGATCAGAGAAAGGAGTGAAGCCGAAAGACTAATAGCATTCCCTGTTCCCTAGTCTCCTACCAGTGGACCCCAGAAACTGGTACAATTGGAACCTTTCTTCTAAAATTGAGAGCCAATCCCCCCGAAAGAATTGGGGCAGATAGCAGAACCTAAGAATTAAAAAGCAGGAATTCTTCATGCGTAAACTGTCAGGATGAGGAAGGGGAGGTGCTAAGAAACCCTGAGAGGCAGTTCATAACCATGAGCCCAGGTATTTTTATATTGTCAGTCTGAATGCTTTCACACATTTTCTCTCCCTTGATTATGGTCTTTTTTTCACCAGGCCTGGGTTTTGAAGCATGATTAGAAGTTTTTTGAGAAATAAGGAAATGCCCGGCCGGTGTGGCTCAGTGGTTGAGCGTCGACCCATGCACCAAGAAGTTGCCAGTTCGATTCCTGGTCAGGGCACAAGCCCAGGTTGTAGTCCAAATCCCCAGTGATGGTATGCAGGAGGTGGCCAGTCGATGTTCTTGCTCATTGATATTTCCATCTCTCTTCCTTTCCCTTCCTCTCTCTTTAAAATCAATAAAGAAAAATAAATAAAAATAAATAAGAAAATTATCTGCAATGACATGAAATAATTAGGGTGCTGCAAGGAAGTGACCCTTGGAGGCACTGAGATACCAGGTAGTTCCTCTAAGTCAGTGGTTCTCAACCCTGACTGCTTAGGTAGAACTACCTGGGGAGCTTTTATTTTATTTTATTTTTTTATCCTCACCCGAGGACACTTTTGCATTCATTTTCAGATAGAGTGAGAGGGAGAATGAGAGGAAGAGAGAGAGAGAAACACTGATGTGAGAGAGATACATCGACTGGCTGCCACCCACATGACCCCAACCGGGCCAGGGACAAACTGCAACCGAGGTACATGCCCTTAGCAGGAACCGAACCCGGGTCTCTCTGGACTGAGGGCCGATGCTCTAACCACTGAACCAAACTGGCCAGGGCTACCTAGGGAGCTTTTAAAAAGCTCAGTGCTCACGTTACACCAAGATTAATTTCAATCTAGAATGAAGAGGGTGGGACCCAGACATCAGCATTTGTTATAAACTCCCTGGATTATTTCAATATGCAACAAAGTTTGAGAACTCATGCTGTAGGCAATAACTCAAGAGTACTCCAGACAGGTGTATTCCTTTGCTATGCACTGAAAACCCACACTTTCAATTAGATACTTGAATCTAAGAAGAATGGACGAAGTAAGGGAGGACAGCATCATGGTGGAGAAGAGGGCTGGTTTTGTGACTTGAAAGTTCTGGGTTCATGTCATAACTCCTTAGCTGCATGGATGTGGATCAGTTATAAGCCTCAGTTTCCTTCTTTGTTCATTCAATGGAAATAATAATAATTTTGTATGGGTTTTGTAAAGATTAAAAGGATGAGATGAAAAGTGCTTAGCAGAGTGCCTGGAACATGATAAAGGATCATTATTCAATGATTGATAACTGTCACAGTTATTATTTGCAAAATAGTTACAATTTTAGAAATAAAATAGAGCATGTGCTATTGACAGTGGAACAGTAATACCACAGTCACATACACAGGATAGAACATTTCAGATGAATATATATATGTTCACACTACTGATTTATTTAACGTTAACACCTGCCTCTAAATTCATAAGTGCTCATAATTATGGATATTAACTTTCTAAATGAAGGAGGCATTTCCTATGCAGGACATGATGCAGAAAGGGAATTAAAATTCAATGGATGCATTCAGTGTATCTGTTGAAGACCTCTAAGCGATGTGGAGACATTATTGCATTCATCTTGGCAGTTATCCAGGGAAGTAGATAAAGAATATGTGCTATCATCCAAAGATGATCACTAAGTGGCCCAGGAACTTCTGGAGACATAAAATATAAAATGTTTAACTTGCAAGAGATCATACAGTTCAATGATTTTAAAATCTTAGCAGTGGAACACTTTCCTCAATAGAAATCTTAACAGTTAATGCCAAATATTTGTAAGTGAAATTCTTATTGTTGAAGTGAGGCTTACCCACTTCACTCTGTAGGGTTGTTTGGAGTTCTAGTGACTCCAAAGAATGTACTCTGAAAGTCACTGATTGAGTTAGAACCACTTATGGTAGAATGTACTTTGGTAGCATCCAGGGAAATGCACCTCCTGGCATTCCCACTATTGTGCACTCACCTCCAGCATTGAATACATAAACCTTGCCTTGTGACAAGACATCATCATGTAGGTATGATCTTGCTTCTTGGTATACTCGTTCTTTGAATCTGTTGACATGCTATAATAAAGCTTAGGCTAGGCCATTGTATGAGGAGATTATGTGAAAAAAGAAACTATGAAGAGGACACTGAGGTATCAGATTTGTGAGTCAAGTCCTCCTGGATCCTTCAGCCCCAGGTTAGCCTCCAAACAACCGTAGCCTCATAAAAGACTTCAAATGAGACCAACAGAAGAACCACCTAGCCACGCCAAGCCAAGCACAGACTGCACAATCAGGAGGAAATAAAATGATTGTTGTTTTTAAGTCACAAAGTTTTAGGGTAAATGCTAATATAGCAACAGATAACTCAAAAGTTATTCAGTGTAGTCCCTATTATATCTCTAAGATTCTATCGCTGTGCTTTACATTAAGAAAGTGCTTTAATAATAAGTATTGTACTCACCTGATTAACCAGTAAGTGAAAGAACCAAAAATGTAATAAAAGTCTTCTAATTCTGAATTCAGCCCTTGCACTAAAATTCATCTGATTCCATATCAAGGACTAAAACCCCTAAACTCTAGCTCTCTAAACTAGATTCTTCAACATTAGCTATACAGGGATGGGCAAAAGTAGATTTACATTTGTTTAAATGGAAAATAATACAGTAATTAATAAATTCTGTGTTTTGTGTACTCATGACTGTAAACTTACTTTTGCCCACCCCTGTATTTTGGGGTAGAAAGGACTATTTTTGTCCCTAAGACCACAAGTCTCAACTCACAAAACAGCTAAGAACAGGTGGCTTCTCAGCAATGAAATAAGATATCACAATGTTGTAGACTTTCTTAGAAGAGAGTCTCTCTCAAAATCTAAATTATCTTATTCTAAACAAAGTTATATTTTGACATGTTTTTTTGGATTCCATTCTATTCTAGATTACCCAAGAGGCATTTTAAGCATGTATATTAAAATTTCAATAATAGACAAGAGCATAGGAAAAATACAGACACAAATATTCAGCAGTATTTATGGGGCACTTTGGTGTAGGTATTAATAACCCTAACCCCACATGAAGCACCACTATAGTATAATACACCAGAAGGATTGATTAGTTACTTCTTGAGAATCAATAAAAGTTTGACATATTCTGTTTGATACTTATTATGCCTTCTAACTTACATAATACTGAAATGTACATGTGGTTGTCAATTCACTATGTGTTTTTGGGAAAATGGTCACTTCCACATTCCATAGCATTTCTATTTATTCCATATGGTCCTGATGGAGCTGAACTCCATGACCCTAAGAAAAAACATGAAGCCCATTTCTGCCCAATTAGTGTATTTATTCCCTTCCATAGCCACAGTGACTGCTTCAGGGATGGGCATGTGACCCAAGCCTGTCCCTTCATGTTCTAAAGTAAATATAGAAGAAAATAGCATGAAGTCAGACTCACCATAACACATCCATATGTATATGCACACACACATGTGTCTATACATTGGTATATAATGGATAAAATAAATAAACTATATATAATAAATGGCATATATATATAGGATAGCCCAAAAGATATACATATACTTAACAGCTGATAGCTCAATTGATGTTTCTTTCTTTTCAGATTTAACCATTGGAATTTATAATTATTAAAAGTGTGTATACATTTTTGGAGACACCCTGTATTTATAAATAAATGCAATTTACTAGATTAGATTTATATTTAATTGCATTACACTATCAAGAACCAGATTAAATCATACTTACGTTTGAGGATTTTGTTGGAATTCCATCACATCTGTGAGTGCTCAATCTGAGATATTTCTCAGCAAAGCATTGGTTACAAGGGCTCTGACCAGTATCCTTTGCTCTCACAATGAATCTTTGATCTCAGTGTTTCGCCATTGCTACCACCACTACCACACCTGGTAGCTAAGGATTATTCTCTCCAACCTGGAGACCATAGATCAGGCTTTTATAAGTGCACAGAAGGAAGTTAGGTAGCTACTGGTGGATTTATTTCCTTCCTTCCCCCAAAATAGCATGGCAAGGAAATTTATTTGTTCTTAGAATTTGAGAGGATTGCAGAGGCTGTGAATTGTAGGCTACAATATTGTTTTAAAAATGTACTTGTTTTATTTCTCAAAATCAAATAAACTTTATTCTCCTGTGTAGCTTATGAAAAATTCCACCCCATTGTTAGAGAATAATTTAGAAAAGATAATATAATAATGCTCAGAGATAAAATAAACAGGTATCAAAGATTTATTCAACTCATTAACTACTAAAAGAAACAATAAGATGTTAAAACCACCCTAAAGGACATTTGAAAATATAAGTATTTATAGACAAGTTCATAGAGGCAGGTTAGGAATAGATTGCTGGGATAGTTATGAAACTGGTAATTGTCTAAAAGTGCGATAAACCATAACCTTTGAGGTCATCTGTTCAACTGAATGGAAATAATTTGCACCTCTACTGAAGAAAAATCTGCAAGATAACATATAACTTCACTAAGTCTGGGATCTCTTATCAATAACAAACCATGAGTTAAAGAAAATGTATTTGCTTAATTCCTGATGATGCACTTTGCATTCCTTGAGATCATGAAAGAGAAAAGGAACAAGAGACAAAAAAGAACTGGAGGACATAGGGGCAAGGAGGATGAACATGTTTCAGCTCAGGAGAAGCGGCCTGAGAGGGCTTCCAGGAGGTCAGTTTGGAGGACTAGCCTGCTGGTGAGGCCAGCTATGGAATTTACTGGTTACTGCCTTTGCATCAGTGTTTCTCAGACTTGCCAGCACATTAGACTGGCCTAAGGAGTTGTTGACAATCACAGTGTGCAGCCTATGACCCAGATCAATTAAATCACAGTTTGGGGGGCTGGGACCCAGGTATCAGTATTTTTTAAATATCACTATTTTTTTTTTAAAGAATAAACTTCTCAGGTAATTTTAATGTGCAGCCATTTAGGACCACTGTTTCATGCTTTCTTTCTTTGCACCGAACGCTGGCTCTTACACATTAGCACTGACACATCACCTGGACAGGTGGCCAACGCCCAGATTCCCAGGCCCCAACCCCTAGTTTCTTATTCAGTGGATTGAGAGTAGGGCTCAAGAACATGCATTTCTAACAAGCTCCCAGGTGACACTGAAATGACTCTTTGGAGGTGCATTCTATGAGCAGACAAAGGCTATATTTTTAACTTAAGGAAATTGTAATCAACATGTTTTAAAACTGGTTAAAATATTTAATGATTTATAACTATATGTGACGTATGTTTTGTGGTTTTGGAATACTTAGAATTAATCACTGCAGACTCTACAACAATTTTTAACTTGTCTCTTTGCCAAAGCAGCACGACACAGAGACCAACTGCCTTCAATCCAGGGAGAAAGACCTTTGCACAAAGACCACAAGAAGAGGTCCACATCTTCTCAGT
Organism: Tadarida brasiliensis; assembly: GCA_030848825.1. Classification (NCBI taxonomy): domain Eukaryota; kingdom Metazoa; phylum Chordata; class Mammalia; order Chiroptera; family Molossidae; genus Tadarida; species Tadarida brasiliensis. The sequence continues at coordinate 33,848,244 of CM061261.1, read as the reverse complement.
TACCTCAATGCACCCCACATGTTACAGTCCTCGTGTGAAAGGTACCAGTGTTCGGTTGTCACCCCTGGGCCTTGCATGTTCAATGATTTGATTTATATGTAATAACCTATAGAATGTTATATATTATTGCATATATGATATATAATGTTTAGATTTCTTATAGCCATTGTAAGTTTATGAAAAAATTGAACATTAAGTACAGAGATTTCCCATATACTCTTACCACCCTCACACAGTTTTCTCTATTATTAAGATCTTTCATTTGTGTGGTGCATTTGTTGCAAATGATAAACCAGTATTGGTACATTATTAATAGCTAAAGTTTATAGCTTACGTTAGAATTCACTACTGTGTCATATGTTTCTATTGTTTTGCCAAATGTATAAGGTCAGTTTTCTATTATTAAATTATCATACAGAGTAGTTTCATTGCTCAAAAAATGCCCTGTGCTTCACCTAGTCATCTTTCCCTTCCTTCCCTCACATTCCTGGTAATCCCTGATGTTTTCACCGCTTATGGCTTTTCCTTTTCCAGAATATCATGTAATTGGAATCATATAGTGTGTAGCCTTTTAGACTGGTTTCTTTCACATAGCAATATGCATTAAAGTTTCTTCCATATCCTTCTATGGTATGATAGCTCATTTCTTTTTTAACACTGAACAATAGTTCATTGTCTGGATGTATATATGTATGTTTGTTCATTCATTCACCTATTGAAAGACATCACGATTGCTTTCACATGTTGGCAATTATGAATAAAGCTACTATAAATGTTTGTGTAGACATAAGTTTTTAACTCGTTGTGGTAAATATAAGGAACGCTATTACTGGATTGTGTGGCAACAGTATGACCAGCTTTGCGAGACAATTGCCAAACTGTCTTCCAAAGTGGCTGTTCCATTTTGCATTCCCACCAGCAGTGAATGAGACGTTCTGTTCCACATTCACCCTAGCATTTGGTGGTGTCAGTGTTTTGCATTTTAGCCATTCTAATAGGTGTGTTGTCGTATCTTAGTATTGTTTTAATTTACAACTCTGATGACATATGATGTAGAGCATCTTTTTATATGCTTATATGCCAATCTGTATGTCTTCTTTGGACAATGAGGTTTTAAAGATAACTTCCTAAATTATTTTCTTATGAAGGTGAAGTTGGTGATTACTGAAGCCTGGAACTCACAGTGAAGATCGACATGGAGCAAGTAATATTGTGAGAAAAACAAACTCCATTTTTATGCCTTGATTTGAGGGAAGTAAACTCCATCAAATCCCTGCACATCTTTGGCATTAGGATCATAGACCACAATGGCCTAGCTCCCATGCCCAAGGGCTTTCTCCGACTCCACAAAGTAGAGTGGTTTATGGAGGAGATTGTGCCAGGCCACAGAGTGGGAAGTTGAGTGATGCTGAGGGCACATAGCAGATTTGTCACTGGTCCAGGAAACTGGCAAGCATTCAATAACATAATTTTTTTTTCTTTAACATTTTTATTTATTTATCTTAAAATATGTTTTTATTGATTTTTTTTTTAGGGAGAGAGAGAGAGAGAAAGACATAGATGTGTGAGAGAAACACATACTGCCTCCTGCACACCCCCCACTGGGGATTGATCCCACAACTCAGTCATGTGCCCTAACCGGGAATCAAACCAGGACCTCTCAGTCCATAGGATGACACTCAGTCCACTGAGCCACACAGGCTGGGCAATAACATAATATTTTAAACTATCAAGTAGCTTTCCTTATATCACTTTGGGAGCCCTCTGCCATGGACTGGCTCTCAGCCACTAAACAGTCTTAGAAAATGGGAAAATGTGCAAATCATTCAAAACCTGCTCTCCTTTTCATTTTTTCACAACCATAATTGGTCTTGTCCGTGGTTCATCAGAAGGCTGAGGGGTAGGGTTGAAGACATATTTTTTGTAATGATATATAACACCACGGAAGAGGAGCAAGAATCAGGAAGAATCGAGAAGGAAGTGGGGGAGTCAAAGTGGAAGGCTGTGTATGGGGGTGGCTGCCACTAGGGAAACCACTTACCCAATCATGGAACTGCAGCTCTGGAAATTCATATAAACTATACCCCAAAACTGATGATGGTTTGGTGTAGTGAGAAAGGAAAAATCATTGTCTCCCATCACCAATGGTCTGAAGACTAGTTTCCAGGGTATGGTTGGTGGGAAAGTACAGAGCTGAGCCTCATATGGTTGCCAACCTCCAACACCCAACAGTGAGAAACTGGAGAGGAATGTGTGACCCTCACTCTCTCCTTTCTGCCTTTTTAAGAGGTTAGGTGTTCCTAATTTCCCAGAGACTGTGAAGTATTTCATATATATCCTAATTCTTCATAAAAATTTAGTAGTTCTCTTATCTTAAGAAAGAAAAAAAAAGGAAGGGGAAATAGGAAAGTCAATGTTTCCCTTGCTTTTCAAAATAGCAGCTAAGCTGAGCTTCTCTGATTTCCCAAGACATTATAGCCTCTGTAAAACTCTACGCCAGGATCTAAGGTCAGAGCCATTTCCTGTGAATCCATGGACATGGACCTGTGACTTGTCTCTATCATGACATGAATAGAAACACAATCTTCCTTCCAAAAAGAAGTTCAATACAGACGAGGAATACAAGGCAGTTCAATTACATTATAATTGACTCTAATTGGCCCTCCCACGGGCTGTTGAATTCTTTATCTGCAGCCTGGTTGCACATTAGAAAGCTGTAGCACCTCTATCCTGCCCCTAAGAACACAATAGAAAATGTTTTAAAAATCCACCAAGCAGCTGAGCTTGGATAAAGGGAACTCCTATGGGGTCGATAAAGTGGAAACTGTTTTAGGAGCAGTGTTGAGGAGCTCTCAGGGGGGAATGTGAAACTTTTGACTGCCTTCTCACTACCGAGAGAGAAGAAAAAACATTCTTGAGGGATTATTGTCGATGCACTGTTTCTTAAATTGATATATCTTCCAAGAAACTTCTCTACTTTCTTTCACTTGTTAAGTATGAATTGGCTCCAGGTAGGTGCCAGGCACTGTGTCAGGACTGGAGATTTAGAGTAGAGATGACATATGTGGAGTCTAGCATGGAAGAGAAGATTCAGTAAAATGCCGCCAGGACCTGATGAACCTGTTAATCTACTCATCCCAGCTGATCAGCTGGAACCAAATACTAGTAACTAAAGTGTGGTTGGGATTCTCTCCTTCCCCAGAGCCCACAACTTTGACCCACCTTTAACCTGGACTAGCACACACCCTCTCCTTCATACTCCCTCCGATAATAGATGGCTTCAAGGTGAAACATTCTCTAATTTACTATCATTTCATGTCACTCTCCTCATCTCACTTCCTCACTCCAGGTTCTTTCTAGCCTTGTTTACTCTTCCCTGTAAAAGAAAAATCCTTTTTGCTTAACCCTTGAGATATTTGCAATAATCCTTTAGAATGATGTCTCCCCTTTCTACGTCCTGATTCTTTTTTTATTTGAATCACTGAGCATGATCTTAATACTGAGTTTAGTTCTTAAACTTGAGCTGCATCAGAGTGCCCTGGAAGCTTGTTAAACATAGGATCCTGGGCCAGAATTTCTGATCCAGTAGGTTTGGGTGGGCTTTGGAATTTTCATTTCTAATAAGTTTTTAGGTGATGCTGATGCTGCTCACCCAGAACCTCACTTTATGAATCACTGATATAGAACCAGACAGGGAGAGGCAAGTGATAGGGCCCCCAGAGAATTAAGCAGAGGCCATAGGTTTACACTTTTATCTCAGGTGTTGTTGAAGGATGGAAACAGGAAGGTACTTAATCACATCTGCCTCTCTTGGAAATCCTCCTGACTGAAGCTTGGAGAACAAATTGAAAGGGGTGAGAAACAAGGACAGGAGGCCTGTGAGGAAGCTGCTGTGTGATCCAGGTGAGAAATGCTGGTAGCCTGGGCCAAGGTGGGGGGAGGGGCTAATAACTGAAGAGAAGCAGAGATTCAAGTGGTATTACAACAGCATCACAGGACTTAGCAGCTGGCTGAAGGTGGGAAATAAAAAAGAGGAAAGATTCACTCATGATCCCTGGCTTTCCAGCAAGAAAGGGAAGCCAGAGGAGGAAAATCCCTGGAGGGAAACCTGAGGCTGTTGATATGTGGAATTTGTTCTGCTGGAGACCTGGAGTGAGGAGTCCAGTATACACCGAGATAGAGGGTTCTAACATGGTCCAGGCCAGAGAAAGGTTTAGGAATTTTCAGGTGAAATATACATAACATGTGAATCCATGAGGATAGGTGAGATCACACCAAGGAGAGATCACAGAGTAAGAAGAAAAAAGGACCATGGATGGAAGCCTGCAGAAAAGCAGATAGAGGGCTAACACCTATAGCCCTCCAGGAGTCAGGCCAGTGCTGGTCTCAACTTGTTCCTCAACACAGTCTGATAATTCTCATATTCCTCTCAAAATTACATGGGACTCAACTTTCTCTCTGTTGCTAGACCACAACCTGGAGAACACTACTATTTATTAGTCTTGTCAGTTGTCCCATGAGGATTCTTCACCCAATTGCAATGTGTGTTTCATGCAGGGGTGCTGTGCTCCACACCACAAAGCAATTTTTGGATACTAGCTGGGAGTCCTACAATTCAATTCAATTCAATTCTGACACTATCTACCCAGAGAGAGCATCAGATTCCACAGGTTAAGGGCTCAGTTCTACAAGCCTGCCTTCCACCTCATAGGCCAAGCACAAGTCCAGGTTGTCACCTGTGCTTCTGATCAACTGGCTATAAATCAGAGCTTCCAATGACCACCACGTTGGGTAAAATTAATTTACTAGAGCAGAGCAAAGAACTTAGGAAATCCATTTACTCACCAGATTAATCGTTTATTACAAAGGATATTAAAAGATATGAATCAACAGCCAGATGAAGAGATGCATAGAGCAAGGTGCTGTGAACAAAAAGGATGCCACATACTAAACCTGATAAGCTCAGGGGAGACCTGCAGGGTGGCCTCACAAACTCAGAGACCAAAAGTAACCACATAGGATGGTCTGAAATTGAAACGTCCTAACTAAAAGCAGTTTATGGCAGGTAGTCATGTCCTAAGACAGTATCTTCCCTGACAAAGGTCAATCTTTATCTTAACTGAGCCAGTCTATTGTCTTTTTGCATCTACAATAACATAACTTTGGAATTCAAACTAATCTCCTTTGTTTTCAGACCTCTCAGGGCACAATCTCCTACCAGAGCAGGTGACTGAAAACCCCTTGTTGTTCTCTCAGTCCTCACATACCATCTCTATGTGCTATAAATGCTCATTGTTAACTATCCTATACTCACCAATGTAAAAGGAGTATGTGTCTCTCTGTTTTACTTTTTTTCCGACCCCAGAGAGTTCCCTGGTTTCCTTTCTCCCATCCCCTTAATCTACCAATAGATTCCATGTCATCCTCCTTTGATTCTAATGTGTGAAATAAGCTGCAAAACGGCCATTATCCAGAGCATTTTCTCAATCTGTTGAGATCACTGTCATCAGTTTAGCTCAAATAAACTCATAAAAATTATCTACAGATTTGGACCTTTCTTACGTTGACACCATGTATTTTTCTTGGAGACAGTATTCGACAAAATCAGCCATATTAATTTATCAGTGTTTGCTTTTAAGATATACAAAGGAAGCAGGTGACCAGGTGACAAATATAAGAAATGCCTTCTCCCTTTGCCCTTTTCCTCCAGCATCATTCAACAAATAGAAAAGTAAGAGGTGATGGACTGACCCAATAAAGAAGGCACTGATCAGCAGGCTAGAGCCAGGCATACAAATGAGAAATTCATACTTTCAAATAGTGCTCAAGATCCACCATATTGACTTCTTTCAAATAAATAAAATGTAGCACTGTGCCTCAAACCATTTGTCATATGGTTGTGCATATTTATATGGAGACTCATATTTTTAGTTGGAAGGAGGTGGGTTTTTTCTGTTTCTATGGTAAGTCACTTTAAAGTCTACATTTGTATGATTAAAGTAATAACATTGAAATGCTAAATTTTCCCAATTAGGAAATGCACCCCATTGCCAGGATTTTAAAATGCATGCATCCTTTATAAGCAGAACTGCATTAAATTTTTAAAAAAAGAAAGAATTTTTTTTTTAATTGACCATCTTCAGACATGAAGTGAAAGTCCCCAAATTCTATGTGCCTTCTAACACTACAGTTTCCAGGAATGAAAACTTGGGAGAGTGGGTTAGAGGATTCACCCCCAGGACTCAGCTCTCCTTAGAATCTTGATGTTCATTATGGGGCCCACAAGCCAGTCATGGTTATTGAGCTCTGAAAATGTGGTAAGTCCAAATTGAGATGTGCTATAAGTGTCCAATACACACTGGATTTGGAAGAATGAAAACTATTTTTATGTTGATTCTATGTAGAATGATAATTATTTTTATATATGGGGATTGATTAAAATATATTTTAAAAATTCTTTCACTGCCTGTCAGTTTGCTAGAGCTGCCAAAGTACCACAAATTGAATGGTTTCAACAACAAAGATTTATTGTATCACAGTTCTACAGGCTAGAAGTCCAAGATCAAGGTGTCAGCAGAATCAGTTCCTTCAGAGGGCTGTGAAGGAAAGACCCATCCAGGCCTCTCTCCTTGGCTTGCAGATGGCAGTCCTCTCCCTGATGTCCTTACATCATCTTCTATGCATATATCTCTGTGTCCAAATTCTTTCTTTTCATAAAGACAACAGTCAGGCTGGGTTAGAGCCCACTCTAATGACTTCACTTTAACTTGATAACCTCTTTAAATACTCAATCTCAAAATAATTTCACATTCTGAAATATTAGAAGTTATGGCTCCGCCCTGGCCGGTTTGGCTCAGCGGTTAGAGCATTGGCCTGCAGTCCAGAGAGACCCCGGTTTGGTTCCCGCTAAGGGCATGTACTTCGGTTGCAGTTTGTCCCCAGCCCTGGCTGGTCGTGCGGGTGGCAGCCACTCGATGTGTCACTTTCACATTGATGTTTCTCTCTCTCTCTTTTCCTCTCTCTCCCTCCCACTCTATCTGAACAAAAAATGAAAAAAATGTCCTCGGGTAAGGATAAAAAAAAAAGAAGTTATGGCTCCAACATATCTTTTTTCAGAGTAGACACCCATAATGCACTTTATTTTAAAATTATTTTTAAGTGGCTATTAGAACATTTAAAATTACATATGTAGCTTACATTATTTTTCTATTGCTTAGACTTACTTCTCTCCCACAATCTGGTGGGCGAGGGTGGGGGAGATGCGCAGGAGTCTGAAGGAAGACTGGGGAGGGAAGAAAGCTATGAGTTTTCCTGGGGTCCCAATAATATGACAATTTGCCAGCCTATTGAATGACACAATCATGGTTTTCATTGTTAAAGGGAAAACCACAAGCCCCAAATGGTGTCACTTGTGCTAAAGCCCATGATACAAAACCTAGACTTAATACCTGATTAAAAAAAATTTTTTTTCCTTTATTGATTTTAGAAAGGAAGTGAGAGATAGAAACAGTGATGAGAGAGAACATTGACTGGCCGCCTCCTGCATGCCCCCCACTGGGGATCGGGCCCACAACCTGGGCATGTGTCCTGACCTGGAATCAAACAGATGACCTCTTGGTGCATGGGTCGATGTTCAACCGCTGAGCCACACTGGCTGGACTTAATACCTGATTTAACTACAGTTTCCACCTTCACCAGCTATGTAATCTTAATGAACCAGTCTGGAATTGTCCGGCCAACACCAATAAGGTAATCTGTCACATGGCCCCTCTCCATCCTCCACCCCCACCCCTCACCGTAGAAAGAGGAAAAAGGAATATGCATGATAAAACCCTTGGTTTTCCCTTCCCACAAAAGATGTCCTGGCCTAAAAAATAATCTTTTTTTTTTTCTGTTGCTACTAGCTTTCCTGCCCCACCCTTCTTCCTATAAATACCTTCCATTTTGCACAACCCCTAAAAACCCCCTTCTAGCTGCTGGATGGGATGCTGCCCCATTCATGAATCACTTAATAAAGCCAATTAAATCTTCAAATTTAGTTAGTAGAGTTTTATTCCTTAACACCATAATTCTGTGAAAAGTCTGAACCTAAACTGACTTTAGAATATCATGATACGGAGGGTAAACACTAGTTTCTTTTTATTATTTTTATTTTATTGGGATTACCTATAGAGAGAGCAGAGCTCATTTTATTCATTTATTCATTTATCCATTTATTTTCTCATCTATCCATGCATTCAGTCATTCATTTACTTATTCATATTATATTTTATTCTTTTGAGGGTTACAGTCTAAAGTAGACTAACATAGAGGGTTTGGTAGTGGGAGCTGAGGGGGATATGTTTTAAATAGGATGGCAAACAGTATTCTGAGTTATGGAGGGAAAGTAGAAAAGAGAGCAGGGAAGACAGAGAAGAGAGCAAGAGACAGGGACTAATATTCAGGTTCTATCCAGGAGTTTACTCCTTGTTTCTTATGAATATGGAATGGTAAGGCTTTTCAAAGGAAAGTTCGCCCAGAAGTTAGATGGAAACTCCTCTCACTGGCATTGTTCCTGTCAGCACTTCTTGGCACCTCCTTAGCATTCAAGGCCTGCGGGAATTTCTGCTGTGCCACACACAAACACAATTGAGTTAATGGTTAGGAGAGAGTTGTTACCAGTTCCCGCTCTTCTTTTTTTTCCTAAGTCAGAAAGAAAAATTATTCTAATTTAGCAGCAAATTCATGGAAGATTAGCATGCTAGTGATGGAGTTCAGGACCTTCAGGACCTGCTACCCCCGAATATAGCACCTTGGCATGCTGAATATTTTAAGCTGAAGGAGTTTAAGGAAACAGCAGAAGCAGGAAGGTCACTCTTACTTCCCCTATCCTTCTTTTCTGAAACAGGTGCCCTCCCTACACGTGCAGGAAAGAGCATCCTTATCTCTAAAGACAGGGATGCTGAGAAGAATCAAACAGGCAATGCCAGGTCTCCCTGAGTTTACCGCCTTCACATCACTCTCCTTCACCTATCAGATTTCTACATAGCCACCCACTCTTCATTAAACCTTGCAATATTTTTGTGCAAAAAACATTTTTGCGCAAAAATATCAGATTTAACTGTTTCTTCAGATCTTTATTTCCTTCTGAAGTCTCTCGTGTCACTTAAAACTTAAATTTAATAAACCTGTACGTTTTTCTCCTGCTAATCTGTCTTTGTCGGTTTAATTTTCAGACCCAGCTAGGGACCTTAAGGGGGTCGAGAAAAACTTTTTCCTCCTCTATAATAGATTCTTGAAAAGTATAGAAATCTGATTTTCTTTTTGGCTGAATTGGGGCTGAGTTGTCCCCTGTGTAAAAATCACGTGTAGGCCTCTCCCTGGATGCACAGAATGAAGTCTTTTTAACAAGGTTCTGTTGAGTTGTTTGCATCTCTTGAAAGAACCCCTTAGAGACTGAGTTACTCAGAACTAAAATTAACTGCAGCCTCTCAGTTCCTAGATTCATAATAACCTTCTGCAGCACAGGGAGACTTTGGTAGGCATTCTAATCTCCTGGATTGACCTCTTTACCATTCTCCTTATCACTATGGCAAAGCACATTTCCTTCCTAGGGAGGGGGATGCAAAACTATTCCACGTCTGCAGAATCGCCCAGAGGAGATAAGACTGCACTGCATTAACCTTCCCACCCCCTATGCTCCAGGCTCCAAGTGGGGGAAAACAAGACTCAAATTAATTTGGGTTATTACCGACATACTTAGGGCAGTTCACAGATTTCAGCCTGATTCTCCCTCCCAGGTCTGGACATCTCCAGCAAAGCTTTCTCTGGGATAAAGGGGCAGGTTCATCATGCAGCTTATTTCTGACTATGTAAGCTTCGGGAGACAAATGCATCTTGCAGTAATTGTCAGCCACTCACCTGGCTTTCTCAAATGCTGACATAAAAGCATTTAAAGGCAGACTGCAGCAGGAGGTCCTAAGTAGACCACAGGCATGGACGAAGGACTTGGAAGAGATAAATGGTTACACCTAAATGCCACACTGGTACCAAGTAAGGTTGAATTGGCCATAAGTCAAATGGTCAATAATATATTTAGCTTTTTGTTTCATGAACTAATATGAGAGAAAGGGCATAGTATCTATTAGACTAGGAATAGAAAAAAAAAAAGAGAAAAAGAGAAAAAGAATGTTTGCCATATGCTTTTCCCTATATTATCATAATCTAACCAGCATATTAAAAAGGCATCAGTCTATCCACTTTGTACTAGTGCTTAGACTTTGTTGTTGTAATTCATTGAGTCATCTCTCTGAGGTGTCCTGTTCCAAGATTGAAGACTTCTTTTTTAAGTGGGAATTATAATTCTTCAGCTGGATTCCTGCCAATTCCTGTTTTAAGACCATGATATTTAATATAGTTGATTTATGTGTAATGTGAATTATTTAGTTAGTGCCTGCCTTGCATCCACACTTTTTATCCTGTAGCTCTATAGCCCCTCCCACTCTAGCTCTGGATTTGGCCATGTGACTTGTTTAGGCCAATAAAAAGTTAGCCAGTGTAAGGTCAGCAAAGCATGGAAACACTGGCACACGTTTGGTTCTTCTTGTGCTTCCATTTCCTGTGATAGGAGGCACGTGCAGGCTAGCCTAGTAGAGAGCTGTGAAAGTCCCCGGGAGGAGCCTGAGTTATCTCAGCAGAGGCCACCTCACACCAGCCAGCCCCAGTCAACCTGCTGGCACACATCAGAACTGAGCAAGCCCAGCCCAGACAGGCAGGTCTCCCAGTCAACCCACAGATATGTAACAAATTAAAAATAACAATGCTTTAAAAACACTGAAGTTTGGAGTGGTTGTTATATAGCATTACTACAGTAGAAGCTGAACACAAGGGAAGGTGATAGTGAATATTTGAATTTTTTATCATTTGCCAAATTAAGAATTAGTAATACAGCTTGCCAAATGAGAACAAATGCATCTTGCCATTGCAGAAATAATTTACCATTTAAAAAGTATATACTTTATGCCAAAATCGGACATTTTTTAAAACATGGCTTTGAGGCTGGAAATATTGGGGGCAGGGTCTTACCCCTCCCCTGAGCTCTGTGGGTATCTGTTACTGAACTCAGATTCAGCTGCCTACTGCAATGATAGCCAAACTCATGAGACAAGTGCTATTGAAAAAGCAAAGAGGTGCCTGGCTGGTGTGGCTCAGTGGCTGAGCATCGACCCATGCACCAAGAGGTCGCCGGTTGGATTCCCAGTCAGGGCACATGCCCAGGTTGTGGGCCCAATCCTCAGTGTGGAGCATGCAGGAGGGGGCCAATCGATGTTCTCTCTCATCAATGTTTCTATCTCTCTCTCCCTCTCATTTCCTCTCTCTCTGGAATCAATAAAGGAAAAAAAATAATAATAATAAAACACATCTCATCTAAAAGAAAAAGAAAAAGCAAAGAGGTTTATTTGAGTGTCAGTATCTCGAGAAGATGGGGTACTTTTCCCAGTTCCCAAAAACCCATCTTAAGATCTCAGTGCAGATGGAGGCTTTCATGAAGGAGCAGGAAAGCAGAACAAAGAGATCAGTGGGAGAAGCTATGGACATGTAGGCAGTGTCCTTGCTGGTCCCTATATGGATTCTCATGGTCCGCATCCTTGAGTTGGCCATCTGGTTGAATTTCTGTGTCTGGGCGCTCTGCATTAGCCAGGGCCTTGAGGGTCAGGTTGCTCCTTAGATTCACACAGGAACTGAAACTCCTGAATTGTAAAGTATACTAAAAAAAAAAAAAAAAAAATTAACATGTAAGTTCTAGCCTCAAGAGGACAATATCAGGTTAGAGTAACAGGCTGGGTTTAACATTTACTAAGATTAATATGGGTAGCTTCATATAAGTGTAGTGTATTCATTCCCTGTTAGAAGTCCAGGCATGGGGCTGTCTCCTGGGCCTTACAGTGGGACAGGATCAATTTATTCTATTCTGCAGAAAGCAGGTGTCCTCTCCTGGATTTTTGGCTATCCTATCTCAAGCTAATCCCACATGGGCTTCAAGAAATCAAGTCTGTATGTTTCATATTATATTAATTGTTTCCTCTAAAGCTACAATAAATTTGCCTTTCTCTTGTCTTTAAGAGAAAGTGTATTTGTGAAATTTCTAAACTGAGAATATGTTGATAATCATCTAGACACATAATTATCTTATTTATAGAAGGACCTATCTTTCCCAGAAGGAAATATCTGGACACTGCTTATTAATTTTTAAAATGGCAAAAACCAGGGCTTCCCTTGCTTGAGGCAGGCCAAGGGGAGCACAGTGAGGAGAACACCTCTTCGAAGGCTGCTTTCTTTCCGCCTCCCATGTCCCCCAGAGGAGCCCTACAGCACCACAGACACACCTGGATCAGTACTTCTCAGACATTGACAATGCCTTGTTAACATTCAGATTCGACGCCTTTGGATTGGGATCTGAAACTCTGCATTCCCCAGAAGTTCTCTGGTGCAGGAACACACCTTGAGTGTCAAGGCCCTAGAATGTTGCAGGACAACTAAAAAAAACACCAGCTTTTCTGAGTGTCTCCCTCAGCAGAAGTGGAGGTGACTCCAGGAAGGTCACATTTAACTTCGAGGCTGGGACTCCTCACACACTGATCAATATTCTCTCTTCTCCATCTCTCTAAATGACCCAAATCTCCACAGGTCCATAGCACACAAGAAAAGTACTAATTAATAAAACTTAATAAAACTGCTGACCTAGCCTTCATCCATGCTTTTTCTTTCTGCCAAGATGTTTTTACTCACCAAAAAAAAAAAAAATCTCTGGTTTTAAAATCAACTAGTCTCGTGAAGTTCACAGAATAAAAACATATACAAAGACTTATCGTTTAAAATAGCATGTTACAACTTCTTTCATACCTCTAAAACACATATAAATACACACAAAAAAATAAAACAACAAAAACAAAACAAACTTTTCACATAACCCCTAAATAAAAAGTGCTGAGTAACCTAGTTCCAGAATCTGGAACAATTGTCCTCTCTCTATAAAGTCCTTGAGATTGGTCAGTTAATGCTTTGCTTCATCATTCAAAGCAGCTCTATTTGCTAGAAGAAAAGACAAGGAAAAAACCTCCCAGCATCTGACCCTGACTCATACAGCCCTAGCATCTAACACCCCTCCTTCCATCCCCACCACGACCTGCAGCCCCTTTTGTGCATGGGCGTTCTTTAGTGAGAGAGCCACATCAGGGAATTCAGGTAGAAGACATAGCCAGTCCAGCAAAGTCATGCTAGAGGAAATGCCCTTTGATAGCAACAGTTGGCCTGGGAGCTACACACATCAGCATTAGCTCATGGGTCAGCTTTGCCATGAGAAGGCGTTTCCACTGAGACAGGTTAGAAAGAAACGAGGAACATTCTCCGGCAAATGGAATGAGGAAACTGAGACAAATGGTTGAACAAACTGCTAGAATGACTGAGCAATTGACAGCCCGCTGAAAAATCACAAGACTATCCTCCCTAACCAAAGACATCTAAGAGCAGGTGGTTTAAATCACCACAGTCAGGGAGGTAGATAACAAAAACCAATTAGAGCAAGACTAATCTAAGATAGAAGTGAAACTAACCAGAGAACAACCCCAATTTTCATCATTATGATGAAAATTGACAGGGCCAGTAGAAGGAGGCAAAGGGGGAAGAACAGCATGACATTTCCAGAATGGACCATATTAGGCAAAAGACCCCCTCCCAACCAGAAGGAGGCAAAGTCAGAATTTGGAGCCACAAAACTTGGAGACAACCCCATTCCTGCTTGGAAACCCGTAAAATCCCAAGAACTAACTGACCAGGAAGGCAACTCACTCATGCGTTGGCCCAGCATCCACTCAGACCCATACTTTTTGCTTCTTTCTCAGTGGCCTCTTTCTTTTTCTCTGATATAAAACTCTTACCTGAATAAAACTTGCCTTGTTCTCATCTGGACTCATGTCTTGAAATTTTTCCTGCACAAGTCAAGAACCTGGAGGCAGCCCGAGATGCAAAAGGCCCGGACCATGCAGGGACAGGGCTAGCGCCCAGTGTGGAAGCGGTCTGGTAACACTACCATCACCAAAGTGGGCAGAATGCTGAGCTTAGACCAATCCATGGGCTCTTTGCCCTGAACAGGGTCCAGAGAAAAACTCCCCTCAACCAAAGTTAAACAGAAGATCTCAACACATGATCTCTTTTAAAAAGTGTGCAAATCAAGAGAAAGAGGATTTTTTTCCTAAAAAATAATCAGAGGATAAGCACCATAGAAGGAAGCAGAATTCTGACCTCCTGTGCCCACGCTGAGCACGTTGCCTACAAGGCTCTCAGCCACCTTCTCCATAACTAGCTTACTCCTGTTCTTTATTCAGGTTTTAGTTTAAATGCTACCTTCTCGAGGAGTCCTTTCTTACCTTCAGATTAAAGTAGGCCACCTCTCACATACTATCAGAGTACCTGCTGATTTTTCTTAGTATAATTATTTGTGTAATTATTTTGTTTAATGTCTGTGACTAATAAAGATGCTACTGAGCATGAAATAGGTGCTCAGCAAATAACTGTTGAATGAATGACTGAATCCCTATTGACACTGAAAGTCATGTCTCAATCTACATAAAATAAAAACAGAAAGCCAAGATAATAACAACAACAAAAGATAAAGATGAGTATAGAAACTTGGGTCGAGGTAGAAAAGGTGAATGAGGAAATAGTGAAGGATTTTAAGGATACTGATGTTTGAAAAGTCTAATTAAAATCCTCACTAGAAGTAAAAAAGCCGATCTAACATCAGTGAAAATTTAATGTGTGATGGGACAGAGACTGCAAAATACAGAATTGAGAGATTTTTCTCAGAATTTAAAGAAGTAATATAAAGAAATGAAAACAATATGGTAGAAAATTATATACAAGGAGTTAGAAATAAAAATCTAGCTTCAGCATTAAAAGCATATCCACTGAGACAAAACACAAGAGAATCCAAACCAAATGCAATAAAGACTATGTTTAAAAGGAAAAAAAAGAACTCAAGAAAAGTACCCAAGTATGATGGCTTAAAAAACTTACATAGTCCAATAATAACAGGCAAAACTGTAAGAAGAAAACCCACAAGAAACCAGCTAGATGCATTTTTGAGTAAAATACAGAAACAAATAATTCAACAAAACTAGGTGAGAAACACAAAGTTATCTCCAAAAAAAGAAAGAAAAGAAAAACAAGTGCCAGGAGATAATGGAACATAGTCTTGAAAAGACAAGACAGCAGTGTTACACACTGTCAAGTCACTATTCATGGACAGGGGAAAAATAAGGTCTTAAGTATGCAAGTCTTCAGAAATTATATCAATCCTGTACCCTTTCTGAATAATAATAATACTGAATAATAATAATAATGAATTGCTGAATGAAAGATGATTTGAATTAAAGTGTGTTTTATTGTTCAAATATACACTCACTATGTAAATTTAGCAGTCATAAAATGGTATGCATAAAATAACAATTCACCAAATGTATAAATTAAAAACTTTAGGGTAATATTAGCAGAATAACAACTAACAGAGAATAGTTTTTTAAAAGTTTTTCAGGTTGTGATAAATAAACACAAGAGTCAGGTTAAAATTTAAATAAATTCATAAATAATTTAAATAATATAAAATAAAATTTGTAGGAAAGTACTGAAATATCTAATCTATAAACAAAAATATATACCTCTTTTCCAAGTTTTTTTGAAATCCTTACAAAAATTGATCATGTGTTAAACATCAACAAAATTTGAATTTTGTAATTAACAAAATTACATTTGCCACATTTCCTAGCACAGATGTCTTAAAACCACAAATTCCTAGTAAAACTTTAAACAAGAAAAAATAAACCTTCCTTTGGAAAAACATGGACTTTGTCATAATTATAGTTGAGAATGAGGTACAAGAGCATGAGTTTTCAGTTTAAATTATTTGGTCTGAAGTTTACCTTAAGATATTTCAGTATAAATAGAGAGTATACATGTGTATACTTATTTTAATCTAGACCACTACATTTGATTAACCCGAGTAACACTGCACTCTCCAGAATGTTTTTTAGCACTCCATCAAAGATCACACTCTAAGGGTGATTACTGCAAGTTCTACGGCAATGTTGACCTCAGAACAACATCTAAGATTTTGCTAATTAACATAATTAATATCAGAAATTAATTTTCTTTAATAGTCTAGTAGTTTATTTGATGATCACAATGGATTTTAGAAATGTGTTTATACTGGTGACATTAATGGTGTTCAGGATATTTGGGTTGGTTAGAAGTATACGACAGCCATTTAGACCCTTGCATGCACAGGGCATAAATTTCAGTGTATCCTGGAGTATTCTCAATTAGGAATGATACTATTTGACTCTTAAATAATTCAATATTTAGCAGATAATGAAGAGGATTCTTGGTTCTCTGAATCTGTTGCATATTTAGCTGCTACCTGCTGTCTTTGGGTGAGTACTATTAAGTCAACTAAAAGTAGAGATGGTGCCTTTGTTGAGCCAGCAGAACAGAGTATGTGAACTCTTAAGTAGACTTGCTAATGCCTATAGGTGAGGCAGAGGTAGCTAGATCTGAGACTTGGCTTCATTGCAACTTCTTTTTAAATATTTTTTAATTGATTTTTAGAGAGAGAGAAACATTGATTCAAGAGCCCGCAATTGAACCAGCAACTTTTTGGTGCTTGGAATGATGCCCAAACAACTGACAACTTTTTAGCAGGTCTGTGAAGCATAAGGAAACTTATCACCTTCTCCATTATGCTCCTGCTGTAAAGTTCTCCCAAGAATAAGCTTGCTGAGCTTGACCTTATCATTTAAGTCAGTTCTCCATAGGGTACTTCAATTCCTCAAATATTCCAAGTTAATGGCCCATTTTGATCTATTGTAGGGTTTCTAAATACAACAGCCCAGTTTTTTACCTCACTGATTTAGGGTGAAATATTAGGACTGGTGATTAGTACATTGTTATTAAGACATCAAATGAAGCTTATGATTAAGGAACGCATATTCTAGTTTTACATTTACCTCAAATATAAATTTAAAGAGCCACATATGGCTGGTGGCTAATACATTGAACATCATAAATATAGAACATTTCTATTATTACAGAAAGTTCTATTGGGGTGACACCAGAATCAAGGTGACAACGTGACTCTATTGCATTTATAGCCCCAATTAAGAGGATCCCTGAATTCATAGTGCAACTTATGTAGTCCCTTCCCACTCTGCATCTGGACTTGGTTATGTGACTTGTTTTGGCCAATGGAACAAGAAGAAATGTGACACAAGCAGAGACTTTCTTGTCCTTGTTTTTCTGCAATCATTATGAGAACATGATCACACTAGCCTGCTGGACAGATTTGAAAAACATACGGAAGAGACCCATGTTGTCCCATCTGAGGCCACCAGCCAGCCTCTAACTGACCCACCAGCTGACTGAAATGGATGAGTGAGCCCAGCAGGACCACCCAGTTGATCTATAGACTCACAAAAGACATGACTGGTTATGGTTTTAAACAACTAAGTCTTGGGATGCCTTGTTATAACTACCTTAAAGGGTACATCACAATGGAGCTCAAATATTGACCCTGTTGTTAAACCCAATTAAATAAGAGGAAATAAAATCTGGGAAGATTGGGCAGATGAATAATGATGGTGTGTACTGAATGTTTATTTCCTCCCCAAATTTATATGTTGAAATCCTAATCTCCAGTTTGATGGTCTTTGGAGGTGGGGCCCTTGGGAGGTGGTTAGGTCGAGGTTGAAGCCTCATGATGGGAATAGTGCCCATATGTTTAGATATTAAAAACCATGAAAGAGCTTTCTCTCTTTCTCTCCCTCTCTGTCTCTCTCCCCCATTCTTCTTCCATGCTACCTCTTCCTGCCATGTGAAGAAACCAGGGAAAGAGGGTCCTCATCAAGAACCCAACCTTGCTGGCACCATGAGAAATCAGTGTTTGTTGTTCAAGCCATTCAGTCTATGGTATAATGTTATAAGGCCAGAACTGACTGAGACAGATGGTATGCCCCATTCCTAAGGTAGATACATGAGCCAACCCAAGACAATTTCTTCCCCTTCTCCACATTCAGGATAAATCCTAGAAAAGGTTTCTAGTCTATCTCTACTTAATTACTTATCACTTTCACAAAAGGAGGAGTTAATAACCAGGTGGATCAAAGTATGACATTTTTATTAGAGCAGGTATTGTAGATACAGGGATTACATCTATAAAGGACAGTGTCTAAGTCCTACCCATTATCTTTCCCTTCCTGTTCCACACCAGGAAACTTACTCTACTTATTGTCACCATGTTATAAGCATACCAGAAAAGGCCATAGGCCTGCTTTCCAGAGGTAAACACCATCTTTGCCCATGTGACCAACTGGAAAGGAGGTATAAGAATCATTTCATTGTAGACATATCTTAAAATGTCCAACAATATTACTTAGATTCAGAATAGGAGATGGGTGACAACACACTTTGGCCCTGGAGCTAACACCAGCTCAGCTACAATATGAATGTGGAATTAAGCTGTCCATCACTTGAGTGCTATAGATTAACACATTGTTTTTTGCTTCTCTTTTGGCTACTGATACTTGTGTACATTTTTCACATGATCAGCTTCTACAGGAAAAAAGGGATTAAGAAGAAACCAATCTCTGGAAGCTTATAAAATATAATCAAATTAGTTAATTAAAAATTGTGGCTAATTTTCTTTACTCTTTATACCCTACTCCTTAAATAAATGTTCAACAGGCAAAATTTCAGATTTGTGATTTAATTGATTTAGAGAATTGTCATAAAGAGAGGTGTTAGGAAAATAACACATTAATAAATTGTCTATTCTTGGAGAGTACACATTCAGAAAAATTATGGTATAGGCTAAGAAAGTGATTAATGTGAACAAAATCACTTTAAAATATTGGTCTTATAACAGCCAGATGAGCAAAGGCACAGAGGTGGAGAAAATATGTTCTTAAATGAAAAACCTGAGATAGACTTTATACCTTTAAATAAACTCAGGCTGCCTATAATCAAAAGAAAAGGCAAAAAGTAATAAATTAAAATCCCATATGAAATATTAAAGATTCAAAGGGTGCGATATATCAGACATTAGTGGAGTAAATGGAAAAGTTTGGATTTGTTTGTTGTTGTTAGTTTCTCATTCAAATGTGAAAATGTAAATTTGGAGCAAAGATACTGAGAGGTAACATTCTGCCTTAGAATTCAAAATATGGTCTTCTTATTGGCAAATCAGACCTAAGGGGTAGTGGTGGGGAGTGCACTGGGGCATCAAGAGATTGAATAAAGGTAACAATGGAGCTTATATCAGCAGAAATTTCAACAGTGTACAAAAATAAATGTTTCCTCAAATTTTCCTCAAATAAATGTCAAGTAGGACCAAATTAAGCAAAATTGTGAATCAGAGCCCATCTCTATTCTTGCCCCAATCTCCCAAATTTTGCTTCCTAGTCATCTTCACTCTTTCTCAATTCACTTATTCCAGCATCTAGTTTATCTCAAACATTCCTGTGTTTGGAAGATTTACTAATCAACATAAATTTAAAGCAAAGCTGTTAAGTCTTCCCACACAGAGCACGTTAGCATCTCCCTACCTTAAGTATGTCTCATATGTAACATCCAAGACTTGAGTAGATAGAACAGACTGCTCCCCACAACCAGATTTTAGCCAACTACCCTCAGCAATGCAGTAGGTGGTAGTTACTGAGATAACTGTGTAACAGATCACTCTAACAGTTAGTGGCTTAAGACTCTAACCATCATTTATTATCTCTTATGGTTCCTATGGGTCAGGAGTTTTGTATTATCTCAGCTGGGCCATTCTGGCTTAAGATCTCCCATGAAGTTGTAGTCATGTGGTGTTTGACACTAGCTTCATCTTCAAGACTTCTTCACTCACATGTCTGATGACAGGGCTATTGAGACACAAACAACTGGGGCTTGAATATGTGGGGCTCCTCAAACTTCAATATCTATATGTATGTGGTTTTTCCATGTGTTTTCTCCATAGTGGTGGCCTTAGTGTAGCTGAACTTCTTACATGTCAGCTCATGGACCTAAGGTGCATGTCTCAAGAAAGAAAGAACTAGGCAGTAACAGTGTCACCATCTCTAGCTTTAGAAGTCACATAGAGTTACTTCTATGATACTTTATAGGTTGAGGTAGTTAAAGACCTGTCCAGATTCAAGGGAAAGGAACTTAGACCCAATCTCTCAATAGAAGAGTGTCAGCCCCACAGTATAATAAGAGCCTCTACATGTATTAGTGCAACTGTTTTTGGAAAATGCAATCTGTCACAAATTATCTTTTGGTAGCTCATGAAGCTCTTCAATTTGTCCTGTGAATAAACATTACAATGAATATAAATAAAGTCAAAAGATTATCAAAGCTAGAAGAGAATGTTAATTTAAAATATACCAAATCAATATGCAAAATTATTTCTTGGCAGTCTTGGACTGCTAAGTTTAAATTAACAAGATGAAGTTTATAAAGGGCCATGTATGGAAATGTAAAAATAGTCTTATGAATACACAATAGGGAACTCCTGTCTTGTCAGGAGCTCATTTGAAATGGAGTTGGGAATTGTAGTTGATTATGAGTATGGTACGTATAAGAGTGAGATATGATTGTATTTCAGGGGTGGGGAACCTTTTTTCTGCCAAGGGCCATTTGGATATGTATAACATCATTTTCAGGCCATACAAAATTATCAACTTAAAAATTAGCCTGCTATATTTGGTCAGGCTAATTTGGTGAGGCATGTGATGTTAGTCGGTATTGATTTTGCGAGCCTTCTACAGCTCGTGGGCTGGAGGTTACCTGCCCCTGAAACAAACAAGAAAAGGATCCATATTTAGGTTGCATTTATGGTTATACAGTGTTCTTATAATGGGAAGTAAAAAGTCAACATCCCCGGCATTTATTTAATCATTCACTCACTCAATAAATATTTATTGAGCTACTACTATGTGCTGGGCACTGACCTAGGTTCTGGCCATATAGCAATGAACAAGCACATACAAACCCTACCCTCATGAAACATGAATCCTAATGGAAAAGACAAGTAATGAAGCAGACAAAAATGCTAGAGAAAAAAAATGATTTAAAAAAAAAAGGGAAGCAAAAATGAGGAATAAATGTTGAGAATGAGAGGATTACAATTTTAAATAAGGTGGGCAGTGAAGTCTTCATTCAAAGGGGCTAACTGAGAAAAGAAATGAATGACAACTGTGAGCAAGCCATGCATATCTCAGGAAGTAACATTCCAGAGAGAGGGTATATCTGGGGCAAAGGCCCAGAGGCAGTGAGTGATGCCTGATAGCGAGGAGTCCCGCATGGCTGAAGCATAGTGAGCAAACCTGAGCTAGTAAGAGATACAATAAAGAGCTGATTTTCTAGGGCCTTTTGGTCACTCTCAAAGCATGGATATCACTCTGAGCAAAGAGGGGAAGCCAGGGGAAAGGAAGGCTTGAGCAGGGAAGGGACATGATGAAACTGGTAATTTAATCAGATCAGCAAGAGTCAACACTGTGTTGAAGGGATGAAGAGAGAATAATTAGGAGTTATTTTCAATAATACATATAAGAGATAAGGGTGGCTTAAACCAAGATGGTAACAGAAGTAATCTGTGACCTTCAATGAAGCTGTTTTAATGGTATAATGGGGGCAGAAGTTGACTGGGGTGAGTTCAAGAGAGAATGGAAAGAGGCAAATGGAAGGAAATAATTAATAACACTTCAAGTAATTTTACTATAAAAGGAAGGATAGAAATGAGGTAATGGCTAGTAGAGAGAATTATTATTAGACATGGAAAAATAACATGTTTCCATGCTGTTCGGAAAACCTCAGCAAGGAAAAAAATATTATAAAAAGTAGAGAAGAAGAATTACTGGATTTATGACCTTGAAAAGGTGAGGAAGGGATGCAAACTAGTGGACAAATGGAGGGATTGCCTTAGCTGGGTGCATAGTTAGTTCAGGCATGCTAATAAGAACAAAGCCAAATATATGAGCATAGATGCAGATAGGTGGATATAAATGATGGGAGACATTATAGGAATGTTCTTCTGAATGTTTTCATTTTCTTTATGAAATGAAAGTCAAGGCCATCATCTGAGAGTGATGAGGAGGAGGGAGCTGTAGAAATTCAGAGCAGAGATGAGATGGCAAAAAAAAAAATGGTTTTGTAGGAGATTGGGAGAATGAACAAATGGAAATGTGCCATGTAATTTTAAGTGGTAAAACACACTTGAATTTGATGGCTATGATATAAATGTGAGGCCAATCAGCATGGCTGTGCGTTTTTCTCCAGCTGTAGATAGGCTGCTACGTGAAGGCAGAAGATGAGATTTAGCAAAGGCCACAGCTTAATTGAAGTATTTCAGCAAGGGTGTTGAGTTTGTTGACAAATATGTAATCATAATTGTTAGCCACAGAATTTAAGCTGCACAAGAAGGGAAAGCCTAGAATTTAAAAAGCTGAAATGAGAGGGAAGAAGCATTTATTTGGGATAAAAAAAAATGGCAATTCAGGTACCACAGATTCAGGCAAAACCCCATATAGTGTCCTCAATTACAGGGTGATGGCAAGAGGATTTTATGAGAAAAGGAAAGGAATAATAACGTGAAAGAAGTAATTCTGATAGGTGCTGATAAGATGAGTTATACTTGGCTATACATGATTGGTTACTGATTCTATCTTCAGATAGAGAGTGAGTCCTTGTGGTAAGGATATCCATGGTCTTATTGTCTTTACAAACATTTGTTCATAAGACAATGCTGGCTTGGCCTAGTTCAAACAGTCCAAATGTTCAAGGAGCAAAACATGCAAGTCAGTTCTTCTGGAATGGAAGCTCCAAGTCCATTTGAAATGGCTCCACTTACGTCATTTTTCACAAGAGAAAAGTAAGAATTTTATGTGGTTTTGAGGGGCTAAGAGGAAGTTGTATTTGTTGCTAGGAGTTCTTGGTGGGATCTAGAGACTGTGGTCTACTAGAGGGAGTGAGAAGGCAGGTTAGGAAGGAGGTGGTAGTGATAGTGTGAGATGTTTGATGCGGAGATAATGGAAGGGGCTGCAGGTATTGGCAATGACAATGCCTAGAGTATAAAAACTCAATGTAAGTGAGGGAGGGTGCAAGACCAGAGCATTGGCAAGAGAGATTAAGGAACCGACCTGCCAAGGAATTAACACTAGAGAGCCTGACAATTTCCTGAAGCTAAGATATGAAGGAATGTGGGCAGGGAATTAGGGAGTCTACAGATAATTGCAACAAGGGAAGGATAGAAGGTGGAATAAGGTGATGGCATGAGAGTCAGGTCGAGGGGTAGTGTTGAGAGAGAAATTAGAGAGATTTGGAGATGGTAATGAAAAGCAAACAAGACATCCACTCATCTTTATACAAAGTAGTGCCAACAGTAGGAGAGAGAAGACAACCCAGTTGAGTTGCAAGGGGTCAGGGTACTAAGGTTTCCATGAGAGTAAGAAGTAAAGGGAATGTTCTCAGGGGATGGTGAAGTTATGGAGGGTTCTACTTATGACTATGAGTCTTTGGGACACAGTGGAGTGTTTGGGAGATGAGGATGGTGAGCTATGGGCTCAGAAAAGTTGGAGTACAGAGTCATTTGAGAAATAAGGCATTACCCAGGAGACCTGAAACTCTTAAAGTGACTGACATTTTTATAAGAGATAAAGGATAGAGTGTGATTATTCCTCATAGATCCCATGCAGAGAGTGTTCTCCAAAGTGTGAAAGTTGTAGGGAGGGAAACATAAAGATTCTTGCAAGTAATACGCAGACTTTCACACCTGGGGTTCTGTGTT
Source organism: Tadarida brasiliensis (assembly GCA_030848825.1). Taxonomy (NCBI): domain Eukaryota; kingdom Metazoa; phylum Chordata; class Mammalia; order Chiroptera; family Molossidae; genus Tadarida; species Tadarida brasiliensis. The sequence continues at coordinate 33,824,390 of CM061261.1, read as the reverse complement.
CAACTCCTGATGCTGTTTTAAGAGAATATCCAGAGATGATCTAGAATCCATCAAGATTAACAGGACCAGAAAAAGGAGAGTACAAGGGAATTCCATCAGGGAAATTAATAGAAGAAACTGGGGAGGTTTCATAGGGTCTTTGGGATACACGGCAACTGTTCAAGTATCAGGAGTACTGTATTGTAAAAGAAGGTCTGACCATGACTCATAATCTAGAAAATAGAACTTGGACCTGTTGGCTGGAAGTTATGGGGGAAAGAGTTCGTGCTGCAAAGACTGAGTTCCCCACTGATGAACCAAATGACAGCTACAGGAGGTGCTGTCCAAAGATCAGAGCTGATCAGCAAATTGTTACCAGTATATGATGAGGAAGTATAAAACTTACAAGCAGGCACTTAGAACTTTAATTAGTAATTTTTCTATGTTATGTTTACTCACTTTTTGAAATGCAATTTTAACTGATTACTCAAATAAAAGATGTTTTGTCTCTTTATTTCATTTTTTCTTATTTTATTTTTATTGTATTCTGTAAAAGTGTTAATTCTCAATGGATAGAAAAATATTTTTTAAAAAAAGCTTATCTGTTGCCCCGGCCAGTGTGGCTCACTGGATTGAGTATCGTCCCATGGACTGAGAGGTCCCAGTTCAATTCCTGGTCAGGGCACATGACCGAGTTGTGGGCTCGATCCCCATTAGGGGGGCATTCAGGAGGCAACCAATCGATGTAGCTCTCTCACATAGATGTTTCTATCTCTCTCTCTAAAAAATATCAATGAAAATATTAAAAAAAAAAAAAAGCTGATCTGTTACAATAGATAGCTAGAGAGTTTGAAATAAAGTATCACAGGAGGCATTTCCATGTAAGAAAATCTTCAAAAAGAGCCTGAGCATTTCTTGCCATTCACAGTGACAGAACAAATGGAGATCTGGAACGGGGGACCTAGCTCTCCCCTTACTGAGATAAGGGCAAGTCACTTAACTTTACTGAAACTTGATCTCCTCTTCTGCAAGAGAGAAATGATACTATTTTTATGTATCCCGTAGAGTTAAGGCTCAAATTACATAATCCACAGGAAGAATCTCTGGAAACATATCATAATGTATATATAGTAGCCCCCACTTATACATGGGGATATATTCCAAGACCCCAGTGGATGCCTAAAACTGTGGCTATTAACAAACCTGATAGATACTATGGTGGTTATTTTTCTATACCCATACCTTTTTACTTGAAAGAAGCACTTAACAGCTTCTCTTTGACTAAATATTTAAATTGTCAGCATTACTACTCTTGTACTTTAGTGCCGTTGATACTGCAACAGTCGATCTGATAACCAAGATGTTACTAAGTGACTAACAGATGGATAGTATATACAGTGTAGCTATGCTGGACAAAAGGATGCTTCATATACTGAGCAGGACAGAGTGGGACAGTGAGAAATTTCACCATGCTACTCAAAATGGCATGCAATTTAGCCCTGGCTGGTTTGGCTCAGCAGTTAGAGCATCAGCCCGCAAACCAGAGAATCCCAGGTTCTGTTCCCGCTAAGGGCACGTACCTTGGTTGTGGTTCATCCCCGGCCCCCGTGGCCGTGTGAGTGGCAACCAGTGAATGTGTCTCTCTCACATCGATGTTTCTCTCTCTTCCTCCCTCTTTCTCTCCCGCTCTACCTGAAGATAAATGCAAAAAAAATGTCCTTGGGTGAGGATTAAAAAAAAAAAATGGCATGCAATTTAAAATGTATGAATTTTTTTATTTCTGAAAATTTTCACATGATATTTTCTGACCAGAGTTAACTGCAGATAGCTAAAATCTGGGACAGCAAAACCATGGATAAGAGGGAACTACTGTACAAGGAAGTTTGGAGGTGATTGTTGTCATTACTACACATTGAGAAATTCCTTCATGGGAACTAATTTGCACTGACTGTGATTATAAATTACACATAGATAAGTGCCAGAGTGGTCATGTCATAATCACTTTGGAGAGCACATTATAAAAATAAATTAAATTTGAAAAAATCTATATGCTGCTCCCCAGGCTCCACCTGCAGGTGTTCTGACTCAGTAGGTCTAAGATACAGCCTACAAATCCATATTTTTAACAAGCTCCCCAGGTGATGCTTATATATATAGCAGATTTGAGGAACGCTGACTAGGTTATTTCTAAAAATATTTTTCTCTTGTTTGGTGATCAAATGTTAATACAAAGTAATTATTTTTTCCATATATGTGTCATTTGTTGAGAAAGATTTGAACTGTGCAATGGGAGTATATAATTTTAGGTATCAGCCAGCCTGTGGGTGGTGTGGGGGAACAAGAAGTGTTAGTCATAATCTGCTCTGCCTACTTGTAACTTCAATTTAGCAGCAAAGGCCTTCAAAGTAGCATGAAACAGTCAGGGCTATTTACTCTTTACTTATCTGGGGTCCCCCAGAGTGTGTGTGTGTGTGTGTGTGTGTGTGTGTGTGTGTGTGTGTAATTCAACTGGAATATAGCATACATACAATAAAATGTATTAGGTTGAAATCTTAAGTGTACAGTTCCATGTATATATATGTGTGTATATGTATACACACACACACACACACAAAACCCACATAGTCATCATTCAGATTAATTTCCAACACCCCGCAGGGCTCCCTAATGTTCTTTCCTAGCCAGAGGTGATCACTCCTCCACCTTCTGTCACCATTTTTAATATTGCCTGTCCTTGAACTTCCTACGAATGGAACCATATAACATGAGCTCTTTTGTGTCTAGCACATTTTCACTCAACAAATTATCTGTGAGACTCACCCACGGGTGCATGTACCAATAGCATGGTCCTTTTCATTGCTGGTCATTCAGTTCTTAGTGAAGCACTAGATGATCATGTTCAGATCGTCTCTGTGTAGATTAAATGATTATACAAACACAGAAACATAATGACCACTCAAAGGTGAAAAATTTCAAAGACGCTGATGCTCTACGAGGGTAAATTTTGCTGAGAAAAGAGGGAATCCTTCAAGGTCAACCCTCAGCAAAATCTAGAGGCATGAATCAGAATGCTCCACACTACCACCATCTTTAAGAAACCTACAACCTACATTTTTGTCAAACAGTCTTCATGAACTGTGCCTATGCTAATGTTTGAAAACCTTTGCTATGAATTTTATAGAGACTGTAGATAAGGGACTTCTATTAATGGAGTTGACCATAGGCTGCTTAACAAAAGCTAAGGTTTGAAATTTGACTTCAGAAATCTTCACCTAGAAGGTCTGAGTTTGATGCACAGTAAGTTTAAGTTGGGTCTTTCTGTCCCCCTTTATTGAAATCTGCCTGCCCTGGGGTAAAGTCTTTTTTGCATATGACTTAATAAAGTATTTTAACCCAGAAAGAAAAAAGAAAAAGAGGGGCCAAAAAAGAACAGTACTGATCTCCTTTCAAGCATATGTCAAAGCTGATTATCAAAGCCTCTCGTAGGGGTTCTAGGGAAGACAGCCTTCAACAAAGCCACAGAAGCTCTTCCTTATTCTCTGTGGTCTGCTGTGCAGCCAACCACACATGTACACAAATATGCCCACAGCAAAAACCACTGGGCTCTGCTGACCACTCTGAGCGACAAATGAACAGAAGTCTGAACTATTCCATGTCACATACCTCTCTGTGATAAAACACAGCTGCCCTCCCCTGGATTAGTCTGCATTTATTCTCTATTACAATTTTCATGTGCTAATTCCAATCAATAAATAAAAGTTAATCAACATGTCATTATATTGACAATCAATTTTTGTGGGTTTCCATAACTGCCCCTTAGCTTTATTTTACATCTCACTATACTCATGGTCTTCTACTGAGGTATGGGCACAGGGAAACAATTATACAGAACTCAGAGGTTCATAGGTACACTTGGGAAGAATTTATTAGTACTTTTAATGACACTGACAACTACCTTTGGTAACTATGACTCATGAAGCTCTTTACCTAGTGGATTATATCTGATTCTCAGCAGATGAAGAAACTGAGTTTAAGTACTTCCTTTGCTTGAAGTTTCTTAGTGAGTAGGTACAATGTCCAGTATTCAAATTCATGATTTCTAGCTCCAAATAACATGCTACTTTATTTTTCTACAATGAAATGCTTCTGTTAAGAATAGTCAAGAAAAAGTCAAATTCATAGAAACAAACCATCAAAAAGTAGTTGCCAGGGACTGAGGGGTGGGAGAAATAGGGAGAGGTTGGTAAAAAGGGCACATAAGATGAATAAGGTCTGAGGATCTAGTGTAAAACATAACTACAGTCAATAACATTATATTGTATAAGTAAAATTTTCTGAGAACTTAAATGTTCTCATCAATCAATTAATGAGATGATGGATGTGTTAATTAGTTGAAGGAATCCTTTCACAATGTATATGTATATAAAATCACCATGATGTACACTTTAAATAACTTATTTTATATATAAATTATAACTCAATAAAGCTGAATTATTTTTAAAGGCAGAAAAGAAAAGAAAAATATTTTTGAATTTTTTTTCCTTTATTGATTTTACAGAGAGAAGAAAAGAGAGGGAGAGAGAGATAGAAACATTGATGAGAGAGAACATCAACTGGCCACCTCCTGCATGCCCCACACTGGGGATTAGGTCCACAACCTGGGCATGTGTTCTGACCGGGAACCGAACCAGCAACCTCTTGGTGCATGGGTCGACACTCAACCACTGAGCCACACCGGCCGGATAAGAAAAATATTTTTAAAAAAAAATGCTTTTCAAAGCATGAGAGGACAATAATTTAACTTCATTCTCCCATTAATATCAAAATCATATTTGCAGTACGTCCACATTCTGCTCACAGATTTAGTGTGGACACGTGTGCCCTGGAATGTACACCAGGAATCTAGGTATTGAATCCTGCTCTGCTAAGAATCCATGTGTGGTTTAAAACCACTCTAAATTTTCTCAGCTTCTATTGATCTCTACCCCATCTATAATGGTCTTCTTCAGCTTATGGTAGATTTTCTTCAGGTGACTGAGAGAACATTTACATGCAGAAATGCTAGGGTACTATAGCACATATTTCTAATGCCCACCTGATTGTTGCACAACTAGAGGTAAGACATGGGCAGTGGACAATAGCATCTCAGCTATGAAAGACTGCCAAACTATAAAACCCCAAGGCACAGGGCATTAATATTCCTGGGGGGAGCTCTCATCCAAAGAGTAGAATGAGCCATTAGATAGATATTTCAACATCTGTGGGATCAGTTTGGGGCAATTTCTACATAATTGCTCAGAATATCAATGAGATTGAGCCAATTTCCCACAATGACAACCAGCTCATTAATACACCTTATTGGTTTTTCTCCCTTCCCCATCTCACTTCCTCCACCCCTGCTTGTGCTTCCTGGGCTCACTTCCGAACAAACTGACTGCACTGATATCCTTGTCTTGGGTTCTGCTTTTTGGAAAACGCAAACTAAACATAGGCTTTAGAGTAGTTCTACAACCTGAACACAGAATTAAGTGGTATACAATGCATCAGCAATTAATGTATATGCAATTAACCCTTTTAAGCTCTTTATGTGTACTTGCAAAATTTAGATAGAGAAATGAAGATATGACACAATTAGTGTGTGATGTGGTCTTTTGTTGAGAATCTCCATGAAGCTTTATTATTTTTTTTTAATAGAGACTATTGGCCACATCCTTTTTGCATTTTATAAAATTATAATTCTTTATTTAGCATCCTAAACTATATCCATAACTGGTTTGAAAATGAGATATTAAGGCAAAAATCTCTACCAAATTTCTCATTATGTGATTTCATTTGAAAGCTGATCACAATAATTTCCTACCTTATTAGTCAGGATGATTTTGGTTGTGAATTATCTGAAGTTCCAAGGTGAACAACCATCTCAGTTTTTCTGGGACTATCTGGGTTTCATCACTGAAAGCCCACTTCCTGAGAAAACGCTTAGTCATAGGACAGTTGGTCACCCTATCAATTCCCACCCATCTTTCTCTATGTATTTTAATCACCACTCTGCTTATCTTGGGTAGTATATCTAACCTGCTAAGGGAGAGGGCACTGAGTTTTCCAAAAGAAGTGGCAGATGGTGGGGGGAAGATTGGATATAGATGATAGATAGATAGATAGATAGATAGATAGATAGATAGATAGATAGATAGATGATAGATACATAGACACATAGGCATATAGATACATGTATAGATAATTTAGTATATGATATCCTCTCTACTCTTTAAAGAATCTTTCTCTTTCATTATTCAGATCTCATTATTAAGATTATTTTTGCTCCTTTTTTATTTCTTTACCTTCTACATTGGTCTCTATTCCTTATTTTATATTCCAGTCTCAACCCTCTCATTTTCTGAGCACCCCAAGGGACTCACACTTCCCATCCACCATCTGCACCACCAGGTCCAAATAAAAATATGCTCCAAGGAACATGTTATTCTGGGAAAGGAACATATAAATTCATTACAAACTAAACATAAAAATATGTTGTAAAAATTTTAAATGTCTATCTTCTTTTGGGGAGGATGCTCATTATATTTATTAATGCTATTTGCTCTGAAACTGTTAAATGCCCTTCTCTTGATTTATGTAAAACTTTCTGTTTAGTGTATCTGTGGCCAGGAAGTAGGCATTTTGGAATAGTCACAAGAGTGCTGTTTAGTGTCTAAAGTAGTAACTCACCATAAGCTTAAAATCCCACCAGAAACATTGTTAAATAAAAAGGAACTGACTGGTCAACTACTGAATCTTAAATTTTTAATTTCTGTGCTTAAGATGAAAGTGGTAGAGCACATAGAAATTCCAAAGCATTGTCTTGACGTAGACAGCCAACCATTTCTCTCAGCTTAACTAAACCTTAGGCTTCTCTCTGACTCTAGTCCACTGAAGTCCTTTTTCTTAGAGCATTGACTTTAGAAATCTTGTAAATCCTTTCTCTGCCCCTTTGATATGTAAATATTTTTAAAAGTCTCTTGCCAGTTTTCCAACCCAGTACTGTCTTCCTCTGGGATCTGGGAACCATCTCTTTTAAATGTAATCCTCTATGAAGACAGAGTCCCTATCTCTCAGTTTCTGTGGGAGAGTAGAAGCCTAATTTCCAAGTTGCAAAATTACCTCCTATCATTAAGAAATAAGAAGGTTGACTTTGCCTTTGAATAAAGCCAATGGGCAACCACAAATGGCCTATGAGCTACCCCTCATCCCAGCTCTTAAAAACCCTACTGTCTTTTGTTTTAGCAGAGCTGAGTTCATACTCAGTTCTGGCTTCTCTCCTATTCCAGTTGCTTTGAATAAAGTTTTCATTGCCTGTTTCCTTTGCCCAGGGCCATTTTAGCTCTGACAACTTACAGAGATGTCACCAGTTAATAAAGGAACAGGACAGTTTAAGGAAAAATGATGTGTTCAAGAAAATCTTTATAGAACACCTCATCATCCCACCTCTCCCTATCCCCTTGGGTACACATATAGAAACATATTCAATTCACCAGATCTCTAAAATTGATCTGACAATAATCACTAACATTTACATGGAGGAAGCATAGTATGTGCCAAATACTACTCTAAACACTTTACATAAATTAACTTACTGAATCCGCAAACAACCCTGTTATGTAGGTAATATTTTTATCCCAAATTTTTATATGAGGAAACTGAGGCATAGAAAGGTTAAATGCCACATCCAAGATCATATAGCTTGGAAATTTCAGAGACAGGATTTGCATCTAGGCAGTTTTAGTTTCAGAGTCCTTTATGCTCACCCTTGAGTGTGTATACTAACTATGGATATTGTTGGCATTAATAGTCCCAATTTCTCACACTCCTTTCTATTCACACTTTTGGCTAGTGCCCTCCCGTACTGACTCTGAGTTGGACCATGTGACTTGCATAATTCAATGAAAACAGCAAATTCAATACAAGCAGAGAGTTTAAAAAGTGCCTGTGCATTTTAGTGATCTCTCCTGTGTCCCTTGCTACCGATATGAGAATAGTTCTAGAGTATCATATTGAAAAATTAGAGAAAGAGAACAGAGAAAATTTACCCAGCTGAGGTCATCCAACTAACCCATTAGCTGAATGCAGAAGCATGAGAGAGCCCAATCAAAATCGGTCAAGCCTGAATCATATCAGCAAAACACTCATGGGCGACCCATAGAACTGTAAAACATAATGTTGCCATTTTAAGTCTCTAAGTTTCAAGTTTATTTGTTATACAACAACAGCTAATTAATTCACCACTAAGCTTAAAATTCAAAGTCTTCAAAATTTTGGTGCCAATGTCTTGCCACTCTTCTAGATTTAATACCAAGACGACTCCCATGTCTTTAATTCTGTCTTATCTCAGGCCATTCCTTATTTTATGGAGGCCCCCTCACTCTACCATCTTATCAAAATACTTTTTAGTTGTTGTTAATCCTTACCCAAGGATATTTTTGTTTCCACTGATTTTTAGATAGCATGCAAAGGAGGATGGGGTAGTGGGAGGAGGAGAAAGAAACATCAATGTGAGAGAAACAGACACATCACATTGATTGGTTGCCTCCTGCAGGACCCAGATTGGAGCTGGGGATTGAACCTGCAACCCAGGTACCTGTCTTTGACCTGAAATTGAACCCAAGACCCTTCAGTCTACAGGCCGATGCTCTAATGGCTGAGCCAAACTGGCCAAGCCTCAAAATCTTGATTGATCTTTCAAGGTTTCAGAGAACTGTCTCCTCTTCTAAGAAGATTTCCAGGATTGATGCAACCAGAAGTGTTCTGTTACTGCACCTCATCCCTATAGCCTCTATTCTTTTGAACTGCCCTCATTTGTTCATCCTTTCTCTGTCCTGCTATGATGCAGAAGAGTATGTTAGAACAGGGCCATGTTTTATCTGTCTTGGATTATCTACTGCATCAGCCTGATATCTCACAGTGGCTCAAAATCATCTGATGAAATTTCACCAATGGTTTTATATATTAATCAGGAAAGGCTAACTGCTATAGCAAATAATCCCCAAATTTCAGTAATTGACCAAAACAAATGTTTATTTCTTGCTCATGCTATAGTCCAACGGGAGCTGATTGGTGGTTAGACTAGGAAGGAGAAGCTGCTGCATACAATCAACCAGGGATCCAGGATTCTTCCATTTTGTTGATCTTCCTTTCTCCACTTCCTTTGAGTCCTATCCACATGGCCAGCAGATGCAAAAAGAGAACTTGGGTGACTACCTGGGTGATTTTTATGGGGCAGGCTTGGAAGTGATACTTCTAAGCACATCACCCCTATTTACATCTCAGGACTCAACCAGATATCATACCCAAATGCAAGGGAGGTTAGAAAAATTTAAATCTCAGTGATTAAGAAATCTTTGTCTTATTGTTCCAATTAGGGTTTGAATATAATGCCTCTCCAAAGTTGCAGATGTGGAATAGAAATCAGACTCTATTTGGAGTCAAGAGAAAAATACTCTGATTTGGCTCTGCCACTAATTGTGTGTGCATGGTGATTTCTTTGATCATGTTTTCTTCATCTGCAAATTGTCATCAGGATAGGTAATTTCTAAACTTCTTACTCATTCTGTTCTGATGTCCCATAATTCTATGAACCTTTAATCTCTGCCTATGTTGCTATCATTGCTTAATAGAAAACTTTTATTTAGGGATTTTAATGTTTTTCAACTCAAGAATTTCAATGTCCCTGAGTCATTGGTATTCTAGTGATAATTCTAATTCTAATCAATGTCATTCTAATGACAATTATGGCATCATCACCTACAGCTAACAGGTGCTCAGCATATGTTCTGTATACCCATCGCACAGCTTCTGCCTGCTTTGCTGGTAATGACTGGGTTCTGCATTCGTTTTCAGAGGTTCACCATTGGGCTATCAGAGTTGCTTTATCCATATTCACAGAGAACTGGAAGTCTTTGGAAATTTCTACCCATGGGGCAGTGTGTAGCCAATGACATTCTGGTGTGAGAGCAGAAATCCCAAAATACTTGCCTTTATGCAAAATGTATTCAAAAATGTAAATTATGCTCCAGAGCTCCCCCATGAGATTAGGCTCACACAGGGATTTTACCTGAACTGCACTCTTGATTGCCTCTTTTCCTTCTCTGTCCATTTTTATCCACCCAGTTTATCCTGGAAGTGTTTCCTTAATAAATCACTTGCACCTGAATCCTTGTCTCAAGGTCTGCATCTGTGGAACTTGCCCAAAGATAGCACCTGTCCTATTAATTTCAATGTCTTGCCAATCACTGAAACAGGACATATCTGGCCCATTGGAATCTTGATTACTTTCCCAGGCTCATCTTCTGCCTCTCTTCCCAGCTTACTCAGTGGTCCATTCTGAGCTAACTGCTATTTGCTCATGTTGCTGTACCTTCACATATGCTTTTTCATTGCCCCTACCCCCTCACCCTTTAACACTCATCTAAAATATAACTAATGCACCCTGGATGCTTTGGCTCAGTGATTAGAGCATTGGCCCATGGACCAATGAGTCTCGGGTTCAATTCCTGTCAAGGACATGTATCTCAGTTGCAGTTTGTCCCCTCCCCCTGGTCGGGGTCATGAGGGAGTCAACCAGTCAATGTTTCTCTCTCTCTCCCCCTCTCTCCCTCCCTCCCACTCTATCTTAAGATAAATAGAAAAATATCCTTGGGTGAGATTTAGAAAATAAAATAAAATATAACCAATGCTAGAGAGCCTTGACAAATTCTCTTTCTTCCCTCCAACTCGAGGTAGTTTCTCACTTATTTTGTGAAAACAATAAGTCTCTAATATACCTCTTTAAAAATACACAAATAGAATGATGATTAAGAATCTAGCCTCAGCAGAGGGAATCACGGGCAAGTTATTTAATTTCTGTGGGCTCCGTTTGTTCACCTATGAGGATGGTAATATTCTACCTTCTGCACAAATGCATGTAAGGTGCTTGGCAGAGTATTTGGAACATCTTATGAGCTAGTTTTATTGATATTAATGAGAGAATTATGTTTTTTTCTCTGTAACCTTGTAACGGGCATGGTAGATATCCAGAATAGTTGATGAATAAATAAACGATATGTTCCTACTCTAAGGCTATGTTCCTACTCTTTTTTCTGTTTTAACATAGTTCTCCCAAATGCACAACCAAGAAAAAACTCTGGAAATTCATTTCAAAACTTAAACAACAGAATATAAAAGTAAGCATTCTGATATTTGTTATGTATTTTTGTTTTTCAATACCTACCATGCTTTTACTCTCAAGCTAGTGAAAGTTTTCCTTTTTCTATTTGAAAAGATAGTCAAACATGTATGCGTAAAAGTTCTTTAAACTCATTAGTGAACCTGTGTTCTCTCCTTCTTTCTCTCTCCGTTTCTCCCTCCTTCTTTGTTTCAGAGGTCTGGAGATGAGATGTGACTTTATCTTTTTTTCTCCTTCTCCCTTTTTATTTTGTATCACTTTTGGAAAACTGGAATCTGAAAACCTAACCTCAAAATGAGATTCTTCATTTCCAAGACATGCTCTAAATAAACATTATTTTAATGGGTGGATATTATCAAAATTATTCTTCCCTGGAACTTTGTCTCCAAAGATTTTTGAAGAGAGCTTTTCACTTAGTGAGTCATTTTCTAAAATTTTTGGACATTTTCTAGAAAGACAGCTTTTGGATTGTCAAAGTCTTTGTGCAAAGTTTACAGTGCTTAAAATTATTAGAGAGGTAATTTTAGTGTATAAAAGGTTAATTCATAAAATAATAACACGTGTTTATCCCTACTTAACATGCAGACTTATTTAATAATACCTACAATGACACTGATAGCGATTTCAGGTTTCTGCAACCTTTTCCTCCAGTAGTCACTGTAGCTGAAGATCTTCTTTTTCTCTTCTTAATCCCCATGGCATTTCACATCTGTCCTTTAACACACGTTCTTTGCACACTGGTTTGGATTTCTGTTTGTACATTTGTTCTCTTGGTAGATCATAAGATCTCATTGAAGTCGAGCACTCAAGCATGAGTGTAATACAAGCTTTAAAATATTTGCTGAATGAATAAAAATGGCCAGATGGTGCCTGTATGAAAATAAAGCAGTGAAATACTCTAGGTAATATATCTTTCATAGTTAGATAACATATACATTTAGTTTATATTAATGATAATGTCATTATAATGATTAATGTTGATCATATTAATGTCCAAAACAATAAAGGTGCCTTATTCCTGATATTTGCAATTTGTTCTTCCAAAGAATTTAAAACGATAACTAATTTTTTCCACATACCCACATTTCCGTGAATCAGACAATATAAAAAAGAAAGAGTGTAGGTAATGCCACACAAAGCACACTTAGTTCTCCCCTGACTGATGGAACAAACTCAGCTTTGCCTGGACTACAATACCCGACTCCAGTGAACAGAAACTTCACCCTTCAGTCAGATCCTCGGGGAGGAGACTCATTTCTTTTCTTCTTATTTCCTAATTAGAATCTCTTATCCAGTCATTCTGGCACCAGATTCTGTGTGTGACTCAGTATTAAACGTCTAGTTATGCTTTCAATATCTACATATTAATTTCCTCTGGGCACCTGGCTGATATTACAAAGAACCTTCCTTGATAGTTCATGCCTCTGTCGAGCCTGAAATCAATTTTATAACAATCCCAAACCACTTTTCCATCTATGGTTCCTTGATTCTATTCATTGGGGTAGCAGGAAAATTAGTCTTAGGGTGAAGGTATTTTGCTTAGTTTGAGTATTCAACTTCTAGGTGGTTTGAATGTTTACGTGGAAGGCAGATTCAGAACAACTCTTGGTTATGTAGGATTTGGCACACATCTTACTTTTACAGAGTGAATAGCCTTCCTCCTGTACAAAGATTATCTGTGAATTCTGCACTGAAAATTCCTAAGTTTGGCCAATTCATTTAAAGAATTGACAACTATTAATAGACTGTTAAAAACATTGATGTGATGTCAATAACTGCAGTTATAACTCTTCTCCATAGATTAAGAGAGGAGGATAATAAATGTGTCTTAAGTCAGGTTCCCTAGAAGCAGATTCTGAGACAGAGGTTCTTGTGCAAGTGACTTACTGAGTGAGGGCTATCTGGAGAAAGGGAATGAGGAAAGGACGAAGGGGTAGAGGAAAGAGCCAAGCAATGAGGTGATTGGAGCTATAGTGTAGTCATGGGACCACAGAGTCGGTCCACCTCGAGGCAATAGGGCTGACCTTTTCGTCCCTCTTTTTAGATAATAATTAGCTGTGGGCTACCCACAGAGGGAAGACATAGAATCTCCTATTTTGGGGTGAGGTAGCTTTCATGGCTGGAGGGAATGTGTCTGAAGAAAATGGCAGTTGTGAGCTGTTGAACGCTTCTGCTAGCAGCAGCTGGGGCATGGATGCACTACACCTGTTGGTGGGGATTTGGACAGGATAGCAACAGTATTCACTACAAACTCTTTAAAGACTAGTCTGATGCTGACATTATTTTGCACATATGATAGACCCAAATGCAGAATCAATTATTCATAGATAGGTAAAGTAATATCAAACTTGAGTGGAGGTAATTAGGAAATGGCCTCTCTACTAGTAAATGAGACCACTTATGTAATTAAAACTCCTTTGAATGCCCTCTTTAAATCCAAATTCAAGAGCTGGTTTGAAACTAAAGGATGATGAGTGTGACTGGAGAACATGGCACTGGCTCTCTGCCCTTCAGAGAGCATTTATCTGCACATAACCTGAACCTTGAATGCAGAGTTAAGCAAATAGAACCTATAATGTCAGGAGAATTATAGTCCAGGGCTGGTGAAGGAGCTCTACAATATCATCCAAAACTGAATATCTTTCTCACTGAATTACATATCTTTATTCCTTCAACTTGTTGGCTTATTTTTGCCTCAGAGTCACAATAGAGCAGCCAAACTACCAGCCATCTCATCTGTGTTCCAGACAAAAGGAAGAGAAGAGATTAAAAGAACAAAGAACATACTAGCCAAAACAGTTTCTTATATCAGGAAAGCAAACATTTTATCAGGAGCTACACACAACAGACTTACTCTCAGATCTAATTGGTAGAATTGGGTCACATTTCTCTGATTCTGGTTAGGTTTTCGTGCATAATGCAGACCAGACTACAATGGGACCAATGATGAGTTTTATGATATTCTTGAATATTTTAGCAGGTACTGTTGGTACACTGATGATATCCCCTTAGCCCATTCCAGAGGTCATCTGTGGCTTTGGAGGATAGGTCTTGACCATGCAGGCAGCTTTCTACTCAAGCCTCTATGTCTACCTCTCTCTAAGGATTTTTTTTTTTTTCCTGGCACAGGAGCAGCTTCAGCTAAAGGAGCTGGAAGTGCTGGGACGGTAGCAACCATCCACAGGATCAACCCTCAGTTAATCAGGAATGGAAATAGGTGGATAAAAATGCCTGTCTCCTCACCTCTCAGGGGAACAATTATAAAGTATACTTTATACAATCTCCCAAAAGGTCTCAGCAGGATTAAACCCCAATTGCCCACAGAAGTGGCTCGCTAATTAATACACTCTCCATTGGCTTTCTTCCTTCCCTGTCTCACTTCTCTGTTTCTTCATTGAGATTCTGGGCTCACATATCAAATAAGGCCCCTCCACTCAAATGCTTCAGGTAAATCATCACATTAAGACACTTATAGGGGACAATGTCTAAATACAATAAAATATATATTTAATAATCGTAATTTTTACTAAATTTTATTTTGAAGCATAAAACTACTAACCAAACTTTCCTCACTCTCCAGTCTCAGGAAATTAAAGAAATAGGCCATGTTCCCAAAAGAATCATGTTATATTTAATTTTAAATAATAATTTTTTAAAGGATGGAAGGATGAGTTAAACACACTCTTTAGGATCCAGGTGTTCTTTGTTTTGTCATTCTAAGTCCAGAATATGTATGCAAATACATGGACCACGGTTGTGCTGCCCAAGAGGGTCACCTATACCCACACATGAAATAATTAAGATGATAAAAATTAAAAAATTCAGTTTCTTCTTTGCACCAGCCCCATTTCAAGTACTGAATAGCACCTATGGCAAGTTGCTACCCTACTGGACAGTGCAGATATGGGACATTTCTCTTATTCAGGACCCCGTTCAGTAGTGGCAGCCTTCTCAAAGAGGACTGAAATTCATTTGACAAGGAAAGAGGCTGTTCAAACTTTTCATTCTTGCAGCAAAATAAGGTTGCTAAAGGCGCTATGGGGTAGCACTAGGCTAGGGTCTCATAGTTGGCAAATACTCCTCCCTCTTGTTCAGGGTAGGCAGGTAACTGATTACGCTACTCTTTTCCTGGAGCTTATCTCTAGTTTCATCCTCTTTCAAAAAATAAAGCTCCAGACTTTCACTTCCAAATTGGAATTAGCACATCTTTTACCCAGGGTAATACTAAGGTAAGCTGCAGCAACATTTTAACCTTGAACATCAATGGCTCTCAGACAAGTTTTGATGTGGTTAAGGAACCTTCCAGTGTGGCCATCTCTATGCTTTATGTGATCCAGGCTACCTTGATCAAATAATTTCTCCTGGGGGAGCAGATCATGTTATAAACAGAGTGTTCTGGCATATTTCAAAATAGCTACTTTTGCCCTCCCCCTGCTGGAAGTATGAGGAGATTTTTCTCCCATCTTCACTGTGGGAACCTGGGAGGGCTCCTGAAAATCAAACTCATCCAAGTGTGAGGGCCCCTATGATTGGGTCACTCTACAGCTTCTAACTCTCAGGCTTACCCACATTAAGCCTCAAGCAGTTTAATCACAGTTGTGGTTTTCCTACCCCAGTACTGGTTCTTGCAGGTTTTTGCTCATGAGTTAATGCTCTGATAAGTTGTTATTTTCTGTATCTCTCTGTTTGTCTCTTCAATTTTGGGGACATTGGTTTGCTCTGTGACCTCAATTTTCTGATAGATCTAAAAAGAAATGTTGATTTTCAGTCTGATTAGTTTTTTACTTATTATTAGGATGAAGCACTTCCAACCTCCTTAATATGTTGACACTTTTTTAAATGAGTTTTATATTTCTATTGTAAGATAGATGGGGTATTCTCTTTTCTCCCCTGCCCCTTTATTTTTCTTTTTCCACTATTGGACTTTCTGAGCTGAAGTCTTCTTTATTGTTCGGATTTAAAGTGGATTCTTTCACTAATGTTTTCTTCCCTGTGGTTAGGTTTATAAACTTCTACCCCAAGTGCATTGGGCCTATAACTCATTATTATGTCTCAAATGTTCTCCTAACCCTACTAATAGTGAAACCTGTCACCATAACTCGGTCATTAGGAATTCTCTCTATATACAGTGATGTACCACATACCATCATTTTAAAGACTTCAGACGCATATGCTGCATTTAAGGGACAAAAAAGCAGTGAGCGAATTGTCATGGCCATTTAAACCCAAATACCTGCTGTTTGAATGTCCCCAAATGGCCCATCTCTCACAGAACAGCATTTTGTTTTCTAATTTTTAGGACTTTGAACTAAAAACCATATTGATTGGCTTGCTACCCAACGAGCTGGATGTTCCATTTGGTTATTTGTGGACAACCTGGAGCAATGTCAATCTGTTTGCTCACTTCCTCCAAACCTCCTTCTTCCCAGGTGAGGCTCTTTTAAGAATCCTTTGTTTATCACCAGAGGAAAAATAAAACCCAGGTAACATAAGTGACCTGAATGGCTGACACCAGTCTGACTAGCATTTTTTGGAATCAATTTTTCCAAAAAATTGAATTTGGCTTTTATATCAGTCTCTGAATAGTTCATATATATTTGCCTCTTGCTTAGTTCCTAACACTCTACAAGGCTTGCCAGCTTCAAGCAATCAAGTTACAATAGACTCAGCGTTATCCTGCTGGCCCAAGGGAAAACCTTCTTTAGTTAATCACCTTGCCTGATTAATTGAGACGCACAGATTTTCCAAAAATTAGGAATTACATCTAACACAGGTTCCGTGTTAAACAGAATCTACTTTTCTTTGATGATTCAGAGGGCACTTGTGCTTTTGTGTTACTTAATCATCATTGTTAGGAAAAGTAATTGCCAGCTAAGCAAATTTTCCAATTGATACTTGCAGATAAAACAGTTTTTAGAATCTAATACACCAACTTTCATTATTTTCAGAAGTTTTTCATATTTTCTACAATTGAAATCAAAGATCAGATTTCTAAAGTTTCATATCTTCTTCCCTCCTGTGATATCCCCACGTATCATAGTATCTACAAAGTTTTATTTTTTTCTGAAAATCAAGGGCCTGGAACAATGCCTGTCACATATTATGAGCTCAATAAGTATGTGTTGCATAAAGGAATGAATGAATATGTTCATAAAATATGTTTTGAGGCACCCTTCTTCCTTCAGAGAGAACCATTAATTCAACCTAAGAGGCTGTCAGTTTTGCATGTTTCCATTCCTACTGAACTATCCAGGGGATTCTTGGAAAATATCCATTGCTCATTTTCCTCAGACTGTTTAGAAACAAACTTCAGAATTGGTACAGAATTATCACAGTCCCTCTTTATAAAAGTTCCTCACATCAATTCATGAAGTATCATCTCAGCATTAAATATTATCTAATTTTAGTAGTCCTTTTTGCATGATCAATGTGACCAAGAACCTTAGCAGAAGCAAAGTTGATAGTGTGACTCTCATACCTGCCCTTATTCAGGACCCCATTCAGTAGTGGCAGCCTCTTCAAAGAGGCCTGAGATTCATTTGACAAGGAAAAGGGTTGTTCATCCTTTTCATTCTTGCAGCAAAAGAAGGTTTAAATGCAAGGCCCCAGGCAGGGGAGAGAAATGGCTTACGTTCTTACTAAGGTGGAATCCTTCTGGGAGTAGATTTGGGTAAAGATGAACATGAACAGGTGTACACAAAAAGATCTGAAGCCAGAGACAGGAGGCCTAGAGGCCTCAGGGCTGAGAGAGGATTAGAGACAAAATTCAGCCCTATCTACCCACTTAGGGACAACTTAAACACACAATAGCTTTTACACAGAGTTGAAACATTGCTCTTCAGTTACCACCAGTCTCCAAATAGTCTTGCAAAGTGAAAGACAATAATTTCAAAGAAAAAGATGCTTTTGGTTTCAAAATTTACATTCTCACTTTTGTGTGAAAAAGTATAGACAAAAATAAAATTTCCGTTAACTTCAGAAGTACATTGGATCTCTATTTTTTTTGGTCTGAGATTTCCCTTTATTCTTGCTTATCTATTGACCATAGGCTGTCTGCATATACTAAGCAAGACAAAGTGTACCTCTGGTATTTTAGTAAATGCATCTTTTTCTTCTTCTTTCCCTACCTTTGAACCCTAGCCTGCTATCACACTAGCTTTAAACATGATGATTACATTTGTTCTAGCTTAGCCTATGAATCTCAAATAGTGACAACTTACTGTCATACATAATTCTTTCCCCACAATTTTTACAAAAACTCAATAGTCTTTTAGGATTTTACCTTTAAACTATAACAAATGCTCCGATACTATCTTTATCTAAAATTTCGAAATTTTAAAGATTTTCTGAGTTAATTTTTATTTTTAAAAATACTGTTCATTATTTCACTCTTGCAGCAAAATATGGTTTAAATACACAGCCTCAGGCTGAGGAGAGCAATGGTTTACTTTCTTTACTAAGGTGGAGTCTTTCTGAGA
Organism: Tadarida brasiliensis; assembly: GCA_030848825.1. Classification (NCBI taxonomy): domain Eukaryota; kingdom Metazoa; phylum Chordata; class Mammalia; order Chiroptera; family Molossidae; genus Tadarida; species Tadarida brasiliensis. The sequence continues at coordinate 33,805,718 of CM061261.1, read as the reverse complement.
GCAGATTTGAATGAAGATGAAAGGGATTTAGATGTCAATGGGATGATGGATTGGAAAATTACAGGCCCTCCTTCTCCCACACAGGTACCAAGTTAACAACAATATATGAATACCTCTGTGAGTATGCTCTAGAGACCATTTGAGAAGCTACAGCACCAGACCATTACAAAACAAAGACTGGAAAGGGTAGGAGAATTCACAGCATTGTCACACTCATTTGTGTCACCCCACCTATGTGGCATAGCACAGAGCAACTGGGAGGACCTCCCCACCCCCTTACAGGTGCTCTTCCTTGGGGATACAAACAAAAGAGTGCATTATGCATATAACATTCTGGCTTGTCTGATAACCTGAGTGACTGATTTCTGTCCTGCCTGACTCATAGTGTTAATGGGATTTGGAAGCCACTGTAAACAGAAGTGAGCAGCATGCTAGAGCTGCAGTTTGCATGCAAATATAATGGGAGAAAATTTCAGAAAAAAATTGAGAGGTCTTAGAACCTTCAGCCAGGCTGATTGGTGAATGTGTTCACTGAGTTAAGGCAGTTCACAAAGACTGAGAGAAGTATGTTTTTTTAAAAATGTCCAAATTTGAACAACAAAAATATAAGGTATACAAAGAAACAAGGGAACATGGCCCAATCAAAGCAAGGGCTCAGTGGTTGAGCGTCGATCCATGCACCAAGAGGTCGCTGGTTTGATTCCTGGTCAGGACACATGCCCAGGTTTTGGGCCAGATCCCCAGTAGGGGGTATGCAGGAGGTGGCCAATCGATGTTCTCTCTCATTGATGTTTCTATCTCTCTCTCCCTCTCCCTTCCTCTCTCTCTAAAATCAATGAAAGAAAAAAAAATCTCCAGAATTAGATCCTAAAAAAAATGCAAGTTTATGAGCTACCTGAAAATGAACTCAAAATAACTGTCACCAAAATACAGGAGAATCACTTCAGATTTAAGAACACACATAGATCAAAAGAGAAAAGATAGAAAAATATATTCTATGCAAATAATAAACAAGAAAGTGGATGGGTGAATGCATGATACACAAAGGATTTTTAGGACAGTGTAACTATTCTGACTGATACCTTAATGATGAATACATGCCATTTTACAATGGTCTAAATCCATGGAATGTACAACATCAAGAGTGAATTATAATGTAAACTAGATGTTGGGTAATTATAATGTATTAATGTGGGTTCATCCCTGGGGAAAATGTACCACAATGGTGAGGGGTGTGGATAATGGGGTAGACTATTCACATGTGAGGACAGGAGCAATATGAAAAGACTTTATACCATCCCCTCAATTTTTCTGTGACCTATAAACTGCTTTAAAAAAAATTAAAAAGAGACCCTGGCTGGGTAGCTCAGTTGATTGGAGCATCCTCTCATACATCAAAAGATGTGGATTCAATACCCAGTCAGGGTATATACCTAGGTTGTAGGTTCAATCCCTGGTCAAGGCACATCTGGGAGAAATGGGAGGCACCAACTGATGTTTCACTCTCATATCAATGTTTTTCTGTCTGGCGCTCTCTCTCTCTCTCTCTCTCTCTCTCTCTCTCTCTCTCTCTCTCTCTTTCCCTTCCTCTCTCTAAACATAGCCTTGGATAAGTATTTAAAAAATTTTTAAAGAGTTTACACCAATCCTCCTGAAACTTTTCCAAAAAATTAAAGAAGTGGGAACACTTCCAAGCTCATTCCATGAGGGCAATATTACCCTGATACCAAAGCCAGACAAAAATACTACTAGAATAGGAAACTACAGACCAATATCCTTGATTAATATTTAAGCAAAAATTTTCAACAAAATATTATCAAACAAAATTCAACAGTATATTAAAAGGATTATATACCATGACCAAGAGAAATTTATTCATGGAATGCAAGGGTGGTTCGTTACACCAAAATCAATCAATGTAATATACTACATTAACAGAATGAAAAACATACAATCATCTGATTTGATGCAGGAAAACATTTAATAAGATTCAATACTCCTTCATGACAAAAATACTCAATGAATTAGGAATAGAAGAAAACTACCTCAACATAATAAAGGCCATTTAAAAAATTATCACAGCTAACATCATATTCAATGGTGAAAGACTAAAAATGTTTCCTTTAAAATCAGGAAAAAGGCAAAAAAATCCAATTTTGTCACTTCTATTCAACACAGTATTAGAAGTCCTAGCGAGAGTAATTACACCAGAAAAGGAAATAAAATCAACCAAATCAGAAAGAAAAAAGTCAAATTACTTTGTTCATAGATATGATTTTATATGTAGAAAACTATAAATTTTCTACATACAAAAAAACTGTTAGAATTAATATTGAATTCAACAAAGTTGCAAGATGCAAAATCTATATGCAAAAATCACTTGTGTTTCTATACATGAACAATGAACAATCTGAAAAGGAAATAAAAAAAAATTCCATTTGTAATAGCCTCAGGAAAAATAAAATACTTAGGAATAAGTCTAACTAAGAAAAACTGCACTAAAAACTACAAAATATTCCTGAAAATAATCAAAGAAGGCACAAATAAATGAAAATACATCCAGAGTTCATTGATTGGAAGACAACATTGTTAAGATGTCCATACTACCCAAAACAACCTACAGATTCAATGCAATCTTTATCAAAATCCCAATGGCATCTTTTTTAAAAAATTGAAAATTTAATTATAAAACTCATATGGAATCTCATGGGACATTGAATAGCAGAAACAATTTTGAAAAAGAAGAACTAAGTTCAATGACTCATAATTACTGATTTTAAAACATATTACAGAGCTGCAGTAATCAAAATAGTGTGGTACTGGCATAAACACAAAAAATTGCTGAAATATAATAAAGAGTCCAGAAATAAATCCTTATATATATAGTCAAATGATCTTTAACAAGGATGTCATAACCACTCTGTGAAGAAAGTATATGGGGTTGGGAAAACTGAATGTCCACATGCAAAAGAATAAAGTTGGGCCCTTCCTTTTCAACATACAAAAATTATCTCAAAATTTATTAAAGACCAAGACATAAGACCTAAAACTATACAACTTCTAGAAGAAAACATATGAGGAAAAGTTCATGACATTAGACTTGACAATTAATTATTGGATATGACACTAAAAAAACAGGCAACAAACACAAAGAATTGATGAATGGTACTACAGCAAACTTAAAACTTTTATACGCCAAAGTACACAATCAACAGAGTGAAAGGCAACCTATGAAATAAGATAAAATATTTGCTAACCATAGGTCTTATAATGGGTTAACATATATTGCATATAAAGAACTCTTATAACTCAACAGGAAAAAAATTAATTAACCTGATAAAAAAAATAGGCAAAGGACTTGACATTTTCCAAAGATGATATATAAATGATCATGGTCGCCCAGCCAGTGTGACTCAGTGGTTGAGCATCGACTCATGCACCAAGAAGTCACCAGTTCGATTCCTGGTCAGGGCACACGCCCAGGTTGTGAGCACAATCCCCAGTGGGGGGCATGCAGGAGGTGGCCAATCGATATTCTCTCTCATTGATGTATCTCTCTCTCTCTCTAAAATCAATAAATAAAAAAATAAATAAAAATAAATAATAAATGATCATGGTCAATGGGCATATGATAAAATGTTCAAAATTACTAATCATTAGGAGAAAGCAAAGCAAATTATGTGATACCACCTCACACCCAATAAGATTACTACTATCCAATAAATAAATAAATATCAAGTGTTAACAAGCATGTGAAGAAACTGGAACCCTTGTGTACTGATGGTGGGATTGTAAAATGGTGCAGCCTCTATAGAAAACAGTATGACGTTTCTTCAAAAAATTAAAAATAGAATTGCTAATATAATGCCATATGTTCATTATAATTAAATTTAAAATTTAATTAAATAATTAATTTTTAAAAGTAGAATTACCATATGATCCAGCAATCTGACTTCTGGGTATATACCTAAAAGAATTGAAAACAAGTTGTGGAAGAGATATTTGCACATCTATGTTCATAGCAACACTATTCACAATAGCCAAAAGTTGTAGGTAACCCAATATCCATCAGTGGATGAATGGATAAAGAAAGTGTGATATACACCATACAATGGAATACTATTCAGCCTTTAAAAAACTAGGGGAGTCCTGTCACATACTACATGTTCACACTACATGAACAAACTATGAGGACACTAAACGAAGTGAAAGAAGCTACTCACAAAAGGACAAATGCTGCATGATTACCCTTATATGAGGTATCTAAAGTAGTCAAATTCATAAAAAACAGAAAGTAGAACTTTGGTTATTAAGACTGGGGTTAGAGGGAAATGGGAGTTGTTCAGATTTGCAAGATGAAAAAATTCTGGACATCTGTTTCATAGCAATGTGAATATGCTGAACACTACTAAACTGAGTATTTAAAAATGGTTAAAATTGTAAATTCTATATGTTTTTGCCACAATAAAAATATTGCATTAAAATATTATTTATCTTGATTAGTGAGTTTTTACCACCCGCTTAAAATTTATACTTTAGGTGAGTGTCTCACCTCAGCCCCTGCTCTGCACTCCCCTACCAGTCAAGGGCGGTTACTAAAGTGGTGTAAAGGAAATTAAATATATTATGGGTGTTTGTGGTAAATATACACAATGGAACACTATGCAGCTGTAAGAAAGAGAGATCTCTTATCCTTTGAGACGACGTGGAGGGACCTGGAGAGTATTATGCTAAGCGAAATAAGCCAATCAGAGAAAGACAAATACCACATGATCTCACTTATTTGTGGAATATAATGAACAAAATAAGCTGATGAACAAAATAGACCCAGAGACACAGAAAGGACTGTGGTTCAGACTGACAAACCTCAGAGGAGGGGCACGGGGGGGATGGATGAGATAAACCAAAGAACTTATATGCATGTATGCATAACCAATGGACATAGACAACAATGCTGTTGGGTGGTGGGGGGCTTGATCGGGAGGATGGTGTCTGGGGGGAAAAAGGAGAAACAGCTGTAACAAAAATAAATTAATAAAAGTTGCCAAAAAAAAGGATATTATGGGTGTGAAAAGAAGACAAATTTCTCTAAATTCCTTTCATTTCTCTCTCCATCCATCAAGAAATATGTTTACCTTGTCCTTAAAAAAAAAATACCAGCAAAGGTGATGCCAGATTTAACCCCGTTGAACAGCTCAAAGATCCTGATATCACATCCTGCTCCATAAACCATTCAAAGGCCAGAGGAATTCGTTAGTTATTCAGCACCACACAGTCTCCCCAGAGGACTGCAGACCTCAGATGGTTTGAATAAATGTCAGAACCGGCTTTTAAAATGGCATTTAGAATTGAGTAATAGTGTGGTCCATAGAAAGTGTGGCTTAAAGCTCAGAGAGGATGGCTATTAAATACACAATTCCAAAAACAGCTCATTTCTCTTTAAGAAGCATACTCAAAAGAACAAAACAATCAGAATGCAAAAAAACTGGAAGATAATTAGTATTTAATAAGACTTGCTCCACTTCAGTGAAAAGGAACCAAGTTAATAAACCTAAAAGTAGGTTAATCTTCTATCTTGTCCCTTAAGCCTGCCATTTTTATGTCTTTATCGTATTCCAAATGCACTCCGAAATATAAAAGTCCACCAATAAGATATTTTGAAATATTTCTTTAAATACATTCAATAAGTATTCGATCACCCTGTTACAAACACTGAGGATACAGCTATAAGGAAAACAAAAATTATCCAAACTCTTCAAGAAGAAAACACACTAATAAGAAAGATTTCTTTTTTTTCTTTATTGATATTTAGAGAGTGAGGAAAGGAGAGTGAGAGAGAGATAGAAACACTGATGACAGAGAACATCGATTGGCTGCCACCTGCATGTCCCCCACTGGGGATCGGGCCCACAACCTGGGCATGTGCCCTGACTGGGAATCGAACCAGCGACCTCTTGGTGCATGGGTCGATGCACAACCACTAAGCCACACTAACTGGGCGAAAGGTTTATTTTTCTACTCATTTTTGCACATTGAAGAGCTATTTGGGAAACCTGAAAAGGGAATGAGATCCAAGCTTTGCTAAAGAAGGGTCCCCAAATTACCTCTTGTGGACCAAATTTTTATCAGTTGCTGTTTAGTCCCTGGACAAATCTCACTCTTTGTGGCCCTCAGATATCTGAGTTATTAGCATGTCACATTCCTAGCAGTAAAGCCTTACCTAGGAGTTGTTCTGCCAATTATTTTTTCGAAGGATTGCTGTCAGAAGAAACTGGAAAGGCAGTGAGGGAAAGAAGATGAAGCAGGGAAAGTAGCTGAGCAACAGTGTGGTTTCAGATGGACTCTAACTTCAGCCTGAACCTATGAGGGGCTCTGGAGTATGAATTAAACCACAGTGGTCTCAGCTGGAAGCAAAAGGGTAAGCTTTAAAATTCCAACATCATTCAGCTATTGTCCATAACTACCTCTGACTTGGAGTAGGTGGGATATGGAGACTAGGGGATACACACCCAGGCATCTCTGGGTGAGATGGCTCCCATTAGCTAAGGACAACTGGAGGATGGATGTCCAAGACCAACAAAGGAGATCTAGGCAGGACGACAAGAGCATCTACGCTGCTTTGAAAGGTCTGAGACTTTTAGGGAAGCAATCGCATAGGAGGCAGACTTCGAAATGAAAAATATCCCTTCTATAAAAATGACCTGAAGAATTTCTTAGTGATGCCTGCAGCCAACCATATTTTCTTTAATACCTGGTCTGTCCCCATTCATTCTCCAAACCCCATAAATCCTGAGCACTTATTATTCAGTGAGTAGTAGACAAAGCCCTCCCAGAACTGTTGAGTTAGACTCAACTTCAGAGATCTTCTGGTCCAATAGCATTTGGACATTCGTATCCAAATGCTCAATTGCCAGAAATCCCGTGAAAATCTAATGTGTAGATCCAATGAAAGGGGACCCATGCTGGTAGGAGTGTGGAGAATAAATATCAATCCCTCATAGAATCTGGCGGCTCCTGTTGGGCACTACAAGGCATGTATTTTCCCTCCAACTATTAGCATATGTCTTGGGTCAGATTCCCCATATGCAAAGCCTCATGTTGGGGTTCTTGCAAGTAATGCACTGATGAAGTAGCCTCAGGGGAAACCTATAAGAGAGGGAGGGAAGAAGAAATCAGCATGGAAGGAGCTAGGCAAAAATATGAGTTGCAATAAACAAACAAAAACAATGATCTACTCGAGACTTACCCTTGTGTCTTGTGTCCCTGAGAGGTCAAGAAACTTGCCTGGCTTTATAGCTTCCCATTGGTGGACCAGGGCTTGAGGCAGGTGGGCTCATGCCTATTCCAGGGCTATTATCATGACATCTGTTTTAGGATAGGTTTCCTAGAAGCTGATCCTGAAAAGGAGATTGTTTTGCAAGTGTTTTATTGAGAGGGTGATCTCAGAAGAAACCTTTCAGAAAGTGAGGAAAACAGAGAGAGCAGAAGAAAAACTGAGGAAGGAAATGATATACTCTGATGATCACCTTAAAGCTGATCCCATGGAAAAGCTTGAAGGTTACCTCAGCTATGTCTTAAATTGAGTCAAAGGGCCAAGATTTTATACCCCAGTATTAATCAGTCATTGTTTGGGGCTGTAGGGAAGGCATAGCTTCCCAGTCATTTCCTGATAGGAAGCATCTGTGAGTCATTAGCTGTAAAATCACAGCAGCTGGTGGAGGGGCCGAACAGAGCATACTGGGCAGGCACCAATAACTTTTACTGCACTATCTCATGGGCTCCCGTGCAGTTTCAGTCACTTAATGTGAACATCAACACAGCTAAGAGCTCAAACCCAGAGCAGTATCTAAGGAACCGCTTGAAAAGGCACAATCACAGCTACCACCCACAGTTTCCATTTGGTCTTCTGTTTTTGCCCCCATAGTGTGAATTTTATCAAATATCTTTTTAAAATATGCTTCCATTTAAGTTATCTCTACAGAAGCCAACTTTTGATTCCAAAAGGAAGTTGCCAAAAATATAGATAAACCTCTCTGTTCATTGAGGAGATTCACAGATTCTGTTAAGGCTGCTCCTTTCCAGTCTCAGGGGTGAATCGGTGCAGAGAGAGCACCCTGCCCAGCAGACTCTGCCCTCCACACCCCACCCCTTCTCCTCCACCTCCTAGACACAACCAAAGGATGATATTCTGGGTGTGTTACTATGGCTACCCTATTCTGGAGAGTCTCTGTGGGTTTTAAAGAGCTATCCAATTAAATGTTTTGTTACATTTTGACATTTTGTTGTGGTTGTTTTACTTTATTTTTGTTGTTGTTGTTTTCTCTTATCACCATGAAATACAACTGGACTTTTAAAAAATGAGGTTTTGAAGGATCTTATTGGTTTTGTTTTTAGGAGGAGAGGAGACAGAGAATGTTTTAGCTAAAGGTTCCTTGGTACAAAGATGTCAGCCAGAGACTTGGATCTGGAAATGTCCTTATAGATCTAAATCATGTGTTTTCAAACTGTTTCCAGAGGAGCCCTTGCTTTCCTCAGAGGTATCTCAAGGTTGGTTTTCAGAGCATGGGGGAAGAGAGAACATTGAACCCCAGCACACACTCATCATCACAGAAATCACAGTAGCTCTATTTTTTTTTTATCAGTTTTAAATGCTGTTTTATATTCCATAAAACGATCTGAGTTGCTAGTTAAAATTTTAAAAAGGTTTGAAAGCCAGGATTTAGTCTGCAACAGGCTCTGCCAGTCACATCTATTTTCGCTCAGCACTTATTTCTATGCACATCCCTTGATATCTTTGCCTGAAGACTCTTCTGTTGCAAGAGGCTGCTCACCACACAGGCTAGCTGGACGTGCCCGGCAAGGAACACCTCCTGGGAGCAGCCCTCAACCACAGACAGAGGCAGTGGGTGTATACGTGCCCCAGCTCCCTCGCCTCTCAGGAAGGACATCTGTAAGGCATGTGGTCTGCCCTGCTTCCAAGGCTTTCCTGAGGGATTAAGTCACACAGAGGTAACCAGTCGATACTACACACCTGCTATTAGCTGTTCTTCCTCCCATGCCTTCTCTTCCAGTGTTTCCTGGGCTCTCACCCTAGAAAACTACTTGCTCTCAAATCCTCATCTCAGGGTCAGCTTTTGGGGCAACCCAAAGCAATTCATAGCACAATTCTGTTCAATTCATAGATATTCAAAGGAAAAATTGTTACACTTTTTTCCCATAAATTTTACATTTTTCTTTCTCTTTAAAGGTAAATTCAAATTGAATTATCTTAATAATGAAGGAATGACTTCTTACTGAGGGCATAGGCAATTCTAGGCAATGTGCTAAAAGCAACGAGTTGTGATAGAAGCACCTCCATATAACATGTGAGTAAATTCTGTGATTCTCAATGTTCTTATCTTACAGGCCAGTGGTCTTCAATAATATATGTTGTTGGCTACATATCAAGTGGATACATGAACATTAATAATGTTTGTAAATGATATCAAACATACATAGCTTGATGTAGAGTTCAAGTATTATGACTGGACTTTTTCTTTTCTTAATTTTTTTCTTTATTGAGTTTTAGGGAGAGAGGAAGGGAGAGGGAGAGAGAGATAGAAACATCGATGAGAGAGAACATTGATTGGCCGCCTCCTGCAGGCCCCCTCTGGGGATCTGGCCCACAACCTGAGCATGTGCCCTGACCGAGAATCGAAGAGACGACCTCTTGGTGCATGGGCTGATGCTCAACCACTGAGCCACACCAGTTGGGCTGACTGGGTTTTTCTTTATCAAGTATATGACATTTAATCAATGTTATCTGATTTATGTCTTTCGTTTGGTAAATTGGGAGATTATATAAATCCTCTACATTTCTGAATAAACAGGTAAGCATAGAGTAGAAGGGCCTAAATGTTTTTTTCAAAATGTTCTGCTTTTACCCCCTGGCAATGGGCAAGGAGACACCTAATTGGTGGTGTTGCTGTTATCTCAGTCAGGGGCAAAGCAGACGTACAGTCCTTAGTTCCTCCTAGCTGGTATGCCTGTGTTGGTGGCCAAAGCTGTTTCAAGCCTGGGGCACATTAAAGAAAAAAAAGTTCTTCTTTTCCTCTCTTATCAATAATGGATCTCCTGGCCTCAGTACTGTTTGCTCTTTTATAATGGTGTGTGAATTTATAGGCCTCTCACCATCCATGATGCATGTTTCTCCCCAACCAGAATCTTCTGGTATCAACTTCCAATCTCTGAAATATATAGAAGAGAGAGCCTAGGACACATGATGAGAGACAGTAAGGCCATCCCCTCCTGGGACCTTCAAAAGTTGACCCCTTTAAAGGGGGTAGCAAAGCTGTAGCTGCTGCCCCTGTTCATTCTCCTAAAGTAGAGAGGTGATCCTTGGAGAATTAGCTAGATTGTTTTCACTGATGAACCCATTTAATGGCTTCCCTACACTCATGCTCACCCCCCTACCCACTTGGACTCCGTGTTCCACCTTATCATTTGCTTTGACCAATACAATTCATCAGAAGTGATCTGTGTGCATTCAGAGCTTAGGCCTCATGAGCCATTGGCATTGTTTATCAGAACTCTGCCTCTGTGATTAGAACTAGCTTGGGCTAGCCCCAGAGACCACAAGGGAGAGACCCAAGTTGCCCCCAACCAACACTCAGCCAACCTCCCAAACCAGAGCTGACTATAGGACCAGGAAACAAACACGGAATCATGAAGAGGGGCCTAACCTGAGTCCTGAGAAATTTCTCAGCTGATCCCAGTGGAAACCGCCAATCTATATAATCATGAGCTAAATGAATAGTTGTTGTTTTAAGACACTAAATTATGGGATCATTTGTCATTCAGCAATAGCTAACTAGTACAGCTTCCTTACTCTGATAAAAACAAGGAAACATATATGAAATTCAATGGATTTATAGTGTCTATAGGACTAAGTCAAAGCCCCTTAGCTTTACATGGTAAAAATTTCCAGTTCAGCTTCTACTTCTCTTTACAATGTCATATTCAATATTCACCTCATAAAACCACTGTATGCAAACAATGAACATGTCCCAATGAAGTTTTCTCCATTCTCTGAAAAAGTATCCCTGCCTTTCCTTGTGAAATAATAACAACATAACATTAATTTAGAGTGTACTATGTACTAGATACTGTTTTAAGAATTTTACAATGATTATTTCATTTAATTTCACCACAATTCTATGACAAAAGTGCTACAATTATTTTAAGTTTATAGATGAGGAAACTGGGACATAAAGAATTGAATTCCCTGCTTCTAGAAAATCCAATATAAGACAAGAGCCATAATATAAAGACAGGAAGCAATTTCATTGTGGATAAAGAGTGATGTTTGTTCAGGGAAAGTGCTATAATGTTTTTTATAACAATATGGTTTTTCTGACATCTGAGGCTAAAAAAATATTTCTGAGCAAAAGTAAGCCTATATCTGTTCTTATATAAGGTAGGGTAACATTAGTTGCTATAACAAACAAGACCGCAAAATGCAGTGGGTCAAATAAGGTACTTTCTTTTTTATATTGTGCCACTTGACTCCATACAATCACAGAGACTCGACATCTTATGGTTTCCACCATGCCCTACTTAGGGTGTGTTCTTTCCTGCGTGTTGGAAGCCATAGTACTGAAGCTGGCCTGCAGCAAAGTAAAAATGAGTGTGAAGGAAACACATCAGCCATTGGAAGGGTCTGTTCTGAAGTGATGTTACTTTTGTTCACATTCCATTGGTATTATTACTTGCGCATGGGCTCACTATCTTTTCTAACATTCAACATAAAGAAAAATGAGGATGCATGAGGTAACAACTTTTTTTAATTAACTGCAAAGTCTGTCTTTTTGTAACTTGAAAGCTTGTAAAAACCGTTTTAGAAAATTTCTTGTCCTCATAAACCTGTCTATTGTAAGAAATTGTGTTAGCTCATCAGTTGTGCCTAATATTAATCATTAAGCTGTAAATGAAGTCACTACTTGCTGTTTTCCATTCCATCTTCTATATCAAGGCTGCTCAATAGAAATTTTTGGGGAGGATAGAAATGTTCTGTATTTGTGCTATAACCAGTAGACAAATGTGACTATTGAATACTTAAAATGAGGCTGGCTAGTATGACTGACAAACTGAATTTAACATTATATTTAATTTTAATTATTTTAAATTTAAAGTAGTGTACGTGGCTAGTGGCTACAATATGAAACAGAGCAGCTCTTTATAATATATAAAGATTATAGTGAGAAAGAAAACAGTTTGATTTGTTTTTCTTTCAGCAACTGCTATTACCAAATTTGTATTGATGGTTCTTCTAACAGTTTCTGATTAAAAAAAAAAAAAAGGCAAAGTTTTGTTTCTTTGTAGAGCATTATCCTTGTTACTATCTTTCAGTATCAGGCAGAGCAGTTGGCACAGAGTAGGCTTTTTAAAAAAAATTGTTTTCCTTTATTGATTTTTAGAGAGAGAGGAAAGAAGAGGGAGAGAGAGATAGAAACATCAATGAGAGAGAACATTGATTGGCCACCTCCCACATGCCCCCCACTGGGGATCGGGCCCACAACCTGGGCACGTGCCCTGACCGGGAATCGAACTGGCGACCTCTTGGTGCATGGGTTGACGCTCAAGCACTGAGCCACATCGGCTGGGCACACAGTAGACTTTTAATTAATAGGTCACTAAATAAATGAGTGAATGGTATGTGGTCTATCCAGCTGAGCTAGGTCTGCTATGTACAGGGGTGACAAAAGTAGGTTTACAGTTTAAAGTATATTGAATAGAGTTTATTCTTGTAGTATTATTTATTAATTATTGTATTACAACTGTAAACCTACTTTTGCCCAACCCTGTATACTACAATTTGACCTAGCTTCTAGTTCAGAACATTTTGCAACGCAAGTAACCAACAGTAAAGCAATAATTAATATAGATTATGTATCAATGTGATTTAAATTTTTAGATTGGAGCAATTATTGCACCAAATATATCATGACCATAGTGTCTTCTGGTTAGACATTAGCAACAATATACAAAGAACTTACACTCCAAATAAATTCTTCACATTCCAGATATTTTGCAACTCTTCCATATATGCAACACAGCATTATTCAGTTAACAGCTGTATACTACTTTACTAGATTGGCAATGCAGTAACTACCAGAAGTCATATGCACATTTGCCATCTGGATTCAAGATGAATGAAATTCATTCATGTCTAGGTTATTCAGAGTTGAAACTCAGTCAAATGATGGACCAGATACAGAGCCATCATCTCATAAATGCCAAGTCAGTCACAGTTATTAGCGCACACGCTATGTTTAGCTCCACTTCTCTGTGGAGCCTCCAATGTTCTGTGTAGTTTTTGTGTGTTTGCTGAATGTTGTGAAATAAGTCATTCTTGCTAAGACATTCTGATTTAGAAATAAATTTCTGGTTTTGTAGGTGGAGCTAGAAGTAGAGTTTTTTCCCCTCTGTAAACTGACAGGGTTTTACACAAAAATATATACTTACAGATACCATTAAAAAACAAGCTTCCATGCTACACCACGTGTCCCCTAGACCCATGGAAGACAAGGAGGAGTGAAATAAAGGGTTACAGTTTCTTATCACAATAGAGAGAAGAAAGAGATGAGGAGCATCAGAAAAGGAGGTGAGCAGACGCAGAGAATGAGGCCCGAATAAACTGAATTCTTCTTCAGTACTTAGAAGTGGAAAAGTACTTCAGCCAAATGGTCTCAGCAGTTGTAGTGACCGTTAGGCTTGTCTTACCTGAAAAAAAAAATGACTATGGAACTGCCTTTCTTTAAGGAACCAACTAAGTGTAGTTCTCAATCATATTGAGAGTGGTCAGGCATTTGAGTAACATAATTTGAGGTCACGTAAGAGTAACCCTCCCATCTTCTAAATTAATTGGTGAAAGCCAATTACTCTCTCACATTTCAACTTTTCATTTGTCTTAATTTAAATTATTGTATCATAACCAAATCAAATTAACCAGCTTTATTTTTAATTTAAATTACTTTTTATTTTTCAATTATAGTTGACATATAATATTATAGTAGTTTCAAGAGTACAACCCAGTGACTAGACATTATATAACTTACTAAATGATCATCCTGATAAATCTTGTACCCATCTGACACCATACATAGTTATTAGAATATTATTGACTATATTCCCTATGCTGTACTTTACATCCCCATGCCTATTCTGTAGCATCCAATTTGTGCTTCTTAATCCCTTCACCTTTTTCAATGCAATAAGATACAACTAATTTAGGAGAGAGTCTGGTGATCCAAGGAAAAAAGTACGTATTACAAATTATTGAGTATTTGGGAAGGCTCATACCCTACAAAAGGATTGGCTTAGGGATCTACAAAACACATTGGAATCATTATAGCTTTTCAAATTCTATACCTGGTCAGCGGGTAAATTAGGTCTCCTTTTATACCACCTAGTACTCAAATCAAAAGCAAATTCCAACTGCTACTGCATTTGAGAAAAGGATATAGCTCTCATTACATATTTTGGCACTAGCATATAAGAATAACACACATACAAAAAAATCTTAGATGTACATGAAAATGAAAGAGTAAGAACCTCTGAAATTGTACCCTTCTGTAAAAGCTATGAGAACTCACAGAATTGTCAAAATCAATGTAGAACTCTGGGAATTAATTAAAGGCTTACAACAACATGGAGAGTCTTTGGTCAAGTAATAGGGCTCATTCTCAGTCAGAACAGTGAGCTTTCTGGCTACCCTAACTCTTCAGCGTAGCAGTACCATTGAAAATAACAGGCCACATTTCCATTGTGGAAGGAAAAGAAAGGAGTTGGAACTGTTGTGGAAAACGACAACAAACTTTCAGGTGGACGAAAATGAGAACACAACCTACCAAAACTTGAGATGCAGCAAAAGCAGTGTTCAGCTCGAAATTTATGCTTTTGATGACTGCATTAAAATGAATGCTCTCCAATCAACAACTTAACCTTTTACCTTAAGAAACTAGGAAAAGAAGAGCAAACTAAATCCAAAACAAACAGAAGAAATTAATGTTGATCATAAGTGGAAATAAGTGAAAAAAGATTAGAAAAACAATAGTGAAAATCAAAGATATCAGAAGTTGGTCCTTTTAAATGACCAACAAAATTGACAAACTTTAGCCAGACTGGTCAAGTCTAGTTTAATATTTTAAAAAGAGAGAATACTCAAATGATTAAATTAGGAATAAAAGATGGAACATTACTACCGACCTTACAGAAATAAAAAATATTATAAGGAAATACTATGAGTAAATATATACCAACAAATTGGATAATCAAATACAATGACAAACTTCTAGAAAAACACAAATTAGTAAAACTACATCAAGAAGAAATAAAGCATGAATAGATCCATATCAAGTAAAGAAGTTGCATTAGAAATCTAAAAAATAATCCACAAAGGAAAAACCCAGAGCCAGATTGCTTCATTGGTAAAGACTACCAAACTTCTAAAGAATTAACACCAATCCACTACAAACTTTCTAAAAACAAAGGAAGAGGGAATACAGTCACTTGTCACTTAACATGGACACATTCTGAGAAATGGGTTGTTAGGCGATTTTGTCATCTTGTGAACATTGTGTCAAGTGCATTTACACAAACCTAAATTGTGTAGCCTACTACAGACCTAGGGTATATAGTATGCTTACTGCTCCTAGGCTACAAACCCATTCGGCATGTTACTATACTGAACACTGTAGGCAATTATAACACAATGGTAAGTGTGTATCTAAACATCTCTAAAAATAGAAAAAATATAATAAAATATGGTACAAAAGAATCAGTGATAAGTGGTGAATGAATGAAAGGCATGAGACATTACTGAATACTACTGTAGACTTTATCAAGACTGTACACTTAGGCTACATTAAATTTATTTTAAAAATGTCTTTCTTCAATAACAAATTAACCTTAGCTTACTGTAACATTTTTACTTTATGAACTTTAAAATTTTAAAATTTTTTTTCACTCCTGTAATAGCACTTAGCTTAAAACAGAAACACATTGTATAGTTGTACAGAAATGTTTTCTTTTTTCGCATTCCTATTTTATAAGCTTTTTTTTTGTATTTTTAATACTTTAAAATTTTTTATTTATTGTTTACTTTTTAAACTTTTTTGGTATAAACTATAACACAAACACACATTAGCCTAGGTCCACACAGGGTCAGTATCACCAATATCATTGTCTTCTGCCTCCACGTTTTGTCCTACCAAAAAATATTCATGAGGCAACAATACACATGGACCTTTTATCTCCCACAATGGCATAGCCTTCTTCTGGAACACTTCCTGGAGGACTTGCCTGAGGCTCTTCTTGAGGAAGTGTCACTCTTTTCAGAAATATGTCCATGTTTGCTTGGTTTGTTTCTTTTCTTATTTTATCATAAAGTTTTTTGTAAGCAGAAAATGTGCCATGAAAATTCCTCTCTATTAATGAAAACTTTTCAGTGTTGGGGTCCATGTTTTCAAACTTTTTAAGGAATGTATTGGGGTCTGCAAAAGCTTCTGCTAAACCCTTCACTGTGAATTTTTTGGGGATTCTTCTTTTTCTTCTGCAGCTTTTTTTTTCCTTGCCTCTTCTTCAGCTTTGTGTTCCTGTTCCAGCTCCAACAATCCTCATTAGTCAGCTCCTGAAGAACTACCTCTAGCAGCTCCTCAATGTCATCCTCATTTACATGCAGGTTAAAGTCCTTTGCCTTCTCACACATAGCCTTGATTTTTGTAATCTCCTCATTCTTGGCAAATCCTTTGAAGTCGTGGATGAACCTCTTGAGTGTCTTCTTCCAGATGCCATGCATACACTCCTTGGTGATATCAGCCAAAGCTCAATGATGCAGTCATAAATGCTGTAATCCTTCCAGAATTATATCAGTGTCCTCTCAGGGTCTTCCTCAATTGAAGCAATAGCCTGGACAAAGTTCCTCCTCAGGTAATAGACCTTAAAAGCTGCTATAACTCCTTCACCCATTGGTTAGATCAAGGAGGTGGTATTTGAAGGAAGGAAAACCCCTTCAATGTTGGAATGAAGATTACCAATTAAAGGAGGATGTCCAGAAGCATTATCAACAAGAAGCAAAAGCTTGAAAAGTATGTTATTCTTCAAACAGTAGTTCTCCATTTTTCTGACATAGCAATTCAGGAGGACAACTTGGAAGAGGAGTTGAGTCATCCATGACTTCTTATTGCTCCACTAGTACATTGGAAGTGTGTACTTATTGATGTACTTGAAGGCTCTGGGATTCTCACTATGCCAGATCACAAAAGGTTTCCATTTGTAGCCTGCAACATCGCCCCTAAGCAAGACTTATCCTGTGGATAAAAGCCTTGAAACCTGGCATTGACGTGGCATCTTTATGGATGAAATTTCTTTCAAGCATCTATTTCCAGAAAAGAGAGGTTTCATCCATATTGAAATTTGCTCTAGCAAGTAGTTTTCCTCTGTAATCAGCTTATCTAGAGTTTCCAAAAATTCTTTAGCTGCCTTCATATCAGCACTCGCAGACTCACCCCTCACATTCCCATTATGCAGTATTAACAATTCTTGAAATGTTTAAACCACCCTCAGCTAGCAGTAAATTCAAAATGTTAGTTGGGTTTCACCTTTTCTTTCAACATCGCATACAAACTTTTTGCTTTGGCCACGATCTTCATGGTGCTGAGAGGGAGGTGCTACGGAGTCTGGACTTCAATTCAGGTCATTAGAAGTTTCTCCATGTCTGATATAGGCCTTTCTCAAATTGTTTTTAGTGTGTTGTCTTCAATGAAGCACATCCTTTAACAGCTTCCACCTTCTTTTTCAATTGATTCCAGAGAGAAAGGAAGGGAGAGGGGGAGAGCAAGAGAAACTTTGAAGTGAGAGAGAAACATCGATCAATTGCCTCACATATGCACCCTGACCAGGGATCAAACCCACAACCTGGGTATGTGCTCTGACCAGAAATCAACCCGTGACTCTTTGGTGCATGGGATGACACTCCAACCAACTGAGAAACACCAGCCAGGGCATGACTGCCATCATTTTGTCCTTGTTTTTCAAGATCAAAGCTAGCAATAATCATCATTGATTTTCTACTTTCATAGTCTTTAATCACTTTTAATTTTGTTTCCAGGTCAATCACTTGATGTGTCTTGTTACTGGTCACATTAGCATTGGATTTGTACACTTGGGGGCCTTGATGAACAAAACAGCATGAGATTAAATCAAGCACAAGATAAAGTGATGCAATCAAGATACGTGGTAAACACAAGATGTGTGGTGCTGCTGCCAGCATATCACAGTACACAGTTTTACAGTAAACCTTTTATAAGTAGAAAGAGTACACTATAAAATAACAATAAAAAGTATAGTAAATACATAAACTAATAGCATAGTCATTTGCTATCATTATCAAGTATTATGTGCTATACATAATTGTATGTACTATACTTTTATATGGCTTGCAGCATAGGTTTATTTACACCAGCCTCTCCACAAACGTGAGTAATGTGTTGTGCTGCAATGTTACAATAGCTATGATGCCAGTTGATGATAGGAATTTTCAACTCCATTATAATCTTATGGGACCACTGTTATATAGCAGTTTGTCATTGACCAAAACAGTTATACAGCACATGACTGTACTTCCTACCTTATTCCATGAAAGCAGTATTATCTTAATAATAAAGCCAACAAAGACCTCACAAAAAAGAAAACTATAGAACAATGTTTCTTATAACCATAGACACAAAAATTCTTAACCAAGTATTAGCAAATAACTCCAGCAGCATATAAGAAAGAATTACCCACCATGACTGGTTCAAAATACAAAAAAAAAAAAAAAAAAAAAAAAAAAAGAAAAAGAAAAAGTCATTATAATAAACCATATTATTAGAATAAATAAAAACTACAGCAAATAGACTCATAAAAAATTTTGACAAAATCCAACACACTTTCATGACAAAAATTCTCAACATACTAGGAATAAGGGGAATTTTCAACCTAATAAAGACGATCTACAAAATTTTGCAGCTAATACTGTGCTTAATGATCACAGAACTGAAAGTGTTCCTGCTAAGACCTCGCCATTTCTATTTAATATTGTACTGAAGGTACCAACTTGAGCAATTAGGAAAAAAACAAAAACAAGGAGGCATTCATATTGAAAGAGAAAAAGTAAAACTATCCTTATTTGTAAATGATGATTATATATTGAAAACACTAAGTAATTTAAAAATACACTATTAGAACTAATAAACAAATTTAGCAAGTTTTCAGGATACAAGATCAATATACACAATCAGTTGTATTTCTATACAGTAGCAATGAATACTCCAAAAATAAAATTTAGAAAACAATTCCATTTGAAATAACATCAAAATAAAATACTTAAAAATAAAGTCAACCAATTGAAGTTGACTTTTCCACCAAAAAATGTAAAACATCACTGAAAAAATAAAAGAAGTCTTAAATAAATGGAATAATATCCCATGTTCAGAAATTTTAAAAACTTAACATTGCCAAGATAATATTCCCCACATTAATCAACAGATTTAATCATTTTGTATCTAAATTCCAATCTTCATTTTTATAGAAACTGGCAAGCTGATCTTAACAGCCATATGGAAACGTAAAGGACCCAAAAAGAACCAAGCTGGAGAACTCACATTTTCCCATTTTAAAGCTTACTTACAAAGTTACAACACACAAGACTGATATTGCTATAAGGGCAGACCTGTAGGTCAAAAGAAAAGACTTGAGAGTCCATAAATAATTCCATACACTTATGGTCAATTGAACTTGAATGAGGGTACCAACACAATTCAATAGGGAAAGAATAGCTTTTCCAACAAATGGTGCTGGACAACTGGATAGGCATATGCAAAATGTCAATTTGGACGCCTACCTCATACCATGTGCAAAAATCATCTCAAAATGGATCAAAAACCTAAATGGAAGGATTAAAACTCCTTAGAGGGAAATATAGGTAAATCTTTATGACCTTGGATTAGGCAACAGTTTATAGATATAAAACCCAATGTACAACCAACCAAAGAAAAAGGAGATAAATTGAACTTCAACAAAATTAAAAATTTTGTGCCTGAAAGGACACCTTCATAGAATAGGAGCAATAATTCATAACTCATGCATCTGATAAGGATCTAGTATCTAGAATGTATAAGAATGATAATGCAAAAATAAAAAAGCAACTTATTTATAAAATGTGCAAAAATTTGTATAGTGGTAAAACATATATAACAACCAGGGCCGGGACCAAACCACAAGCGAGGTATGTGTCCTTGACCAGAATCGAACCTGCCACTCTTTGGCCCATGGGCCTACGCTCTAACTGCTGAGCCAAACCTGCCAGGGCTATTATAACCTTTTTTTTAACTGTACAGTTCAGTGACCATAAGTACATCCATAATGTTTTATAGTCCTCAACACCATCCATTTTCAGAAACTTTTCATCATCCCAAGCAGAAACTGTGTACTAATTATACAATAACTTCCCATTCTCTCCTCTTCCCAGCCTCTGGTAACTTCTATCATACTTTCTGCCTCTTCTAGGTTCCTTATATAAGTGGAATTATACAATATTTGCCTTATGTGTCTGGCTTCTTCCATTTAGCATAACATTTTCAATTTTCATCTATATTGTAGCATGTATTAGAACGTCATTCTTTTTTAAGGCTGAATAATATTTCAGTATACTTATTTTTTATGAACATTTTATTTATCCATTTATCTGTCAGTATATATTTAGATTGTTTTCACTTTTTGGCTACTGTGAATAACGCTACTATGAACATTAGTATGCAAGTACTTGTTGAAGTCTTTGCTTTCAATTTTTTAAATATATATATAAAAATATATACCTAGAAATGAATTTGCTGGATTATATGGCAAGTCCATGGTTAACTTTTTTGAGGAACCTGGGAAAAGAATTTGAATTGACGTTTCCAAAGAAGATAAGTAAATGGCCAATAAGCACATTAAAAAATATACTTAGCATCATTAATCATTAGGAAAATACAAAATAATACTACAGTGGGATGCCACTATATACAATTAGAATGACTTTCAAAAAAGAAACCTGACAACATCAAGTTCTGGGAATAGTCAGAGGCAACTGGATCTCTCATCCACTGGTGGTGGGAATGAAAATGGAATAGGTACTTTGGCAACAGTTTGGCATTTCTTATAAAGTAAAACATATACTTGTCATATGAGCCAGCAATTCCACTCCTAGATATTTACCCAAGAGTAATGAAAACATGTCCACACAAAGACATGTACAAGAATGTTTAAAGCAGCTTTATTCATAGTACCAAACTGAAATTAACCCAATGTCCCTCACTCAGGAATGGATGCAAAACTGTGACATCCATGCAATGAAATACTACCCACAATAAGAGGGATGAAACTACTGATACCTGCATCGACAATGGATGAATCTCAAAATTATCAATCTCAGTTATAGATGTCAGAATCAAAAGGCTACATGCACACTGTATGATTCCATTTATATGACATTCTGGAAAAGGCAAAACTATAGGGATAGAAAATATAGCAGTAAGAGGAAAGGAGTTGATCACAAAGAGGTACAGGGCTCTTTGGGGTGATAGAAATAGTCTATATGGTGATTGTGATGGTGGTCATAAAACTACTCATTTGTAAAAACTCCAAGAACTGCACTCCTATAAAGTGTGAATTTTAGTACATGTAAATTAACCTCCATATAGTTGACAAAAAAGAAAGAAAGAAATGTTCTCCAGAAACTTAATACATAGTTGTTCTTATGTGAGTCTGTGAACTATTCTTATTTTTGGCTATTTTTTTTTTTTTTTTTTTTACCTCTGACAGAAAAAGCAAATTTTGGCAGAGGGGAGAGGAGTGCTCTCAGATGCTCTAATTGGGCTCTTCTTTAAATCTCATTTCAACAAAAACGAGCCAAAATAAATGACACGCTGGCGACTTGGCGGCACAAAGAAGAAACAAAGCAGACAAAATAAAATAACATGATTTCATTTGTTGAAATTTATGAAGTCATTTATTTATAATGATTACAGCTGTGTAAATAGCTGTCATGGGATGTACAGGGGCCTTTGCAACTTCTGTTCTTTGTGCATCCAATTTCCTCTCTGAGACATGAACCCAGGGGGGTTGAATGCATACAAGAAGCTTGAAAGAACACAGACCTTCAGGACAAGCCTCAGCCGGCACCAAAACATACTGCTTGGTAGATTACCAAAGTCCAGCCTGACTTCCACTTGTAACTGTAACTCAAGACACATTTAATATACAACAAAACTTGTACTGTTTATTGCTTATAAGCCTCTCTGAAAATGTCAATATTCCCTGTCAGTGTTTCAGATTCTGGGGGAGAGTGAAGCTAGAAAAACGTGGACTGTTAGTGCATGCAGCATACACTATTTTCTTCAGTGCTCATCAGACTATAATAGAGATTTATGGGTTTCGTTTTGTATAATAATAAACAAATTATCTTTAAATCAAGGATCAGCTGTGTGAGTTTAACAGATAACATCTGTTGCAAATCATATAGAGAAAGCAGACCTAATTGGGGAGTTATACACACCCTCCCTTCTCTTCCTTGCCCTGCTGGTGGCTGCCTGGTGCTCCTCCAATTTTAATGCCAGTCAACTTTGAATGGCATAAAAGGGATGAAAGAAGAGGAGAGTCAGAGCAGGCTAATTTAATGTCATTAAAGAGCTAGAATCCATCACATTCGTACACTGAATCAATTGCCATCTTTTACTTTAGGTTATATTAACAACCTGGGATATAACGAAAAAGAAGAGTTTGGGAATAAGTCCTATGTAATGGTTGAAGTAAATGTTCAATAAGTATTTCAGATTACCTCAAGCTTCCAATAAGCAATCTCTTATTTGAATTACGATCCGGTGGCCTTATATCTAAAAGTCTGCAACATCCTTGCATTAAAGGTATCTGAGAACTCTCCTGTTCAGATCTGTTTGTTTGTTTGTAGGGACTGGTTCTTTATTTTAAAAAGATACTTGTCAATTTTTAGTATAGAAACAGTTGCATTGTTGGTTTCTCTTTCTCCCAATTGACCCTCAAAGAGACCACACCAAAGGAAAATACATTTTAAGCCAATAAGCTACAGGATGCATACCTAACAGACCTCACAGAAACCTCACCAAAAATGGGGTGTTGGGTAGGGAAAGAAACTTTTAAAGACCAGCACACTGCCAGCCCAGACTGCAGTGAGCTCTTACAGTCAGATGGGTGGCCAGTGTGCCCCAACCCCAAAGAAGCAAAGTTACAAAATTATACAAAATTTTAAAAGTTTTGTACATAAACTATTCAAGATTTCTCCAGCACTAACTGATACAAAGCACAATGAGATGGCACTTTTAGAGAGAGCAGCTTCAGACTCAGAAAAGGGTGGTGGCAAAAACATCATTTTCTTTCTTTCAGAAGAGCAAATAACTGGTCACTTCAACATAAGGGACACATGATCAGTTCTGTGAACCATTGCGAAGAGGATAGAGATGGGCCAAGGACTTGGTCTCAAAGAGGTCTCACCATTTTAATTTGTTCAGTCACTTCTGATGCAAAAAATAGAATTGCCCAAAGATACCTTAAAAGCTGAAACCTGAACATCATCCTTTTTTTTAGGGTGTGTGTGTGGGGGGGGGGGGGGCGCGGATCAGCTTTCTGCTTTGGCTGGTATTCTGCACAAAGCAATGATTCCCCTATAGTGGAGTCTCTCTGGGCTCTGGCTCTCAGTAAGGCAGGCCCATACCTCTTTCCCTCCTCTATGGAGAGGGCAATATGGACTAAGCTGAAAAATTACCTCCTAAAAATGAGAAAGGGATTAGACCGCTACTTGAGAACTGTGGAATTATTTGGAATGTTTTACAAATGGTTGCCACATCGATAACAAAAATGGCAATTACAAAATGTGTATGTCACAACGTGCTTTTAAAGATACTTTGCATTGTGCTCACATACCCTTAAGTGTTGTTCGAAAGGTGCACAGCCTCTAGCCCAACCCGAATCTCTGAGGAGAGGCAGAGACAGTTTGGCGAAAAAGACATGGATGGCAGTGAAAGCAGAAAACAGCCTTCCGTTTGAGATCTGCCCTCAGTTTAAAGGGCAGCTTCAAGCATCTGGCCTCAGGCAGAGTCAGGTCAGAGGGCAGAGCAGCGGCAGGGCCGGGCTGGGGTGGCTACCTCTCATTAAGGTGAAGCAGAGTCTGGTCCAGCATCCTCTGTGTACAGGGGTGTTCCTCTTTGGTGCATTTCAGTTTATCTTAAAATCATCAATTGTCTGTTCCAGCTTGGTTTACCGATCAGCACACTCAGCACGGGTCTCTGACTCCTTGAATTTATCAGTAAGAATCTTTATCTCTTCCTCACATTTGTCTTCTTGTTGAGAGCACTTTCCTTCAGCAGCACCCAGACACTCAGATTCTGGTCCATCAGTCTGATCGCTCATCCACCTGTCGGCGGGACCTGCAGCTCAGCTCGTTCCTCTGTGCGGTCCAAGTCCGCCTCGATAATCGCCAGCTTACGAGCCACCTCTTCACACTTCCTATCTGCCTCTCTTGCAGTGTGCTTTGCTTTTCTGAGTTGGATCTCCTGGAGTTCTGTCTTTTCTTCATCGTTTAAAGCTCGGTTTTCAGTAACCTTCATACCTCTCTCGCTCTCATCGGCAGCTTTCCCAGCTTCCTTCAGCTTTCGCAGGGCAGTGGCCAGGCCCTCCTGAGCACGGTCCAGCTCCTCTTCAACCAGCTAGATCCTATGGTTCAAGGAGCCCACCTCAGCCTCAGCCTGTTCCCGGGCCTGCCTCTCTCCGTCCACTTCCCGCGGGAGGCGCTCTGCCCTCGCTTCCGCATCCTGCGTTTCACCGCCTCGGTGGTGGTGGTCCTGCCCTCGTGCCCACCAGCTCCCTCTCGCGTTCGGTCTCCTGCCTCCTCCGCTCCCTGCTGCAATCGTTTCTCCTGCAGTTCAGACCTTTCGCGCTCATCATAATCAACTCTAAAAAAAAAAAAAGGTTGATTTTGAAAGAAATTAAAATATTGCTGACATAAACTTGTATTATTCCTATTCATACTTGGGTCATTCAATTTTTTCTATCATTTATTTCTTCATTTAAAACATGTAAAGTCCGTGTAACTTGTGACAATGGAAAATAACCAAGAATGTTCAGTCCACTCATTTGTTTAACACATATTGGCTGGCACTTCCCCTTGCTGGTTTGAGAAGTGGCAGCAAGTCAACCAGATAGGCAATGCTTCATCCTTCATAGAACTTACTATCCTAGGGCAGACAGGGAAACAAGGGCAAATACATATGCAAAGGAGATAATTAGTGTGGTAAGTACATAGAAGACAGAGGTGATGAGGTAAAAATAAATAAACAAATAATTGCAAAGGCCTGAGAGGAACTGAGGTCTGGAGGCCACCTCATCAATCTCCCTTGGTGGTAATGCCTGAAATGCACTGGCATGGTGTAGCTTTGCAGCTGAAAGAGATTGAATCACTGATTCTATACAAAATGATCCTTCATGTTACATATAAAAATAGCAGGGCTGTTTCTGATAGAAAACCTGACTAGTTTAGGCCACATGAAAAGTTTGGGTGGGTACCTATGGCTAGAGCCGCTGTAATTTGTTTTTAAATCCTCACCCAAGGACATGCTTATTGATTTTAGAGAGAGGGGAAGGGAGGGAAAGAGAAACATCCATGTGAGACTGGGGATTGAACACGTAATCTTTCGGTATATGGAACGATGGTCCAACCAACTGAGCCACACTGGCCAGGGTGAACCACTGCAAATTTTAAGTAGAAATAGATGTCATCAGAATCCCATGCTATGGATCTTTGTGACACCTCACTTTTCCCCCCACACCCAAACCTCTTTTAAATCTCTCTGCCAAGTCAGACAGCTGGTTTTGGCATCATGCAAACTGGTGCTTTGGAGAAGTCTTCAGGATATAGTCTTTCAGCTTTATATAACCACCTCCATTCTAGAACTCACCTTTTTTTGCCCAAAGAAACAACATCATTAATGACTGCATCTGCTGACATTGGCATAGTTTCTCACTAGATACAAAGCATGTTAATGGACAGTATTGCATTTGATTCTTGTAATACTGTTGATATTGTTATTTCCACCTTATAAAAGAGGATCGAGCCCTGGGAGGCCACAGGACCAGTACAAGTTAACATAGCTCATCCTAAATGGAAAAGTTGCAGCTTAATTCTAGGTACAGTGACCACCTGTACTGGTTTGCTCAGGATGAGGGTGTTCCCAGAGAGTGAGACTTTCCAGTACTAAAACCAAGACAGTTCCAATCAAATCATGTCATTTGGCTAACCCTAATCCCAAGTACATTTAATATAATGTCTAGTGAGCTTGCCACCAAATGACAGCTAGAGCCAGGCTCTGAGGTTTGTTCTTTCTGGGGGCCCAAGGCAAGTCATTCTCATTAATCTGTGTCCTAGAGATCAATAATGAGTTACCACCCTGCGGCAGCTGTGTGTATCATATTATAGTGCCACACCATTGGATGGCCATGCTCTGAAATACAAACCTAAGAAGAGGACAATAAACTCTTTAAAATAGAACAGGATCCAAGGACTCCCCCACCACCCACTCCTCAGCAACTCCTAGGCTCTTCTTTGCCTAATGAGAGCCCTGGTTGGAGAAGAGGAAGGGAGTTATTTTTAAAGTTTTGTATATATCTCATTAGGGTATTTGGTAATACAACTCTCACGCTGGGTTAGTCATTGTTGTGAGTGTCTGGGGAAGACAGTGAGCAATTTTATGACAACTTTAGTCAGTATGGCATTACTCCCAGGACATGGCAGGGAGGGGACAAAGTGAATGTTGAACAGCTCCTCACTGTCACTTGAACTTGAGGGAGATAGAACCATGACAAATACCAAATTGTAAGGAAGACCAGTAGGTCCCTTTTGTAACCACTTTAGTGAACATATGCAAAGAAGTTAGAATAACAATTAAAGAAAGTTTTCCAGACAAAAACCATTTCATTGGCTTTTTACGTTTTTAAGAGTATATAATTTTTTTTTTTAATATTCAGGAAAAAGCTTGGTTCTCTTCATAAGAGCAAGAAACACATGTCAGATACTCCTCTAAGTATTTTACTGTATTGATTACTGCATTGATTAACTATATTAAATCATCACAATATCCATAGTGAAGGTACTTTATTTATTGCCCTCATGTCCAGTTGGAGAAACAAGACACAGAATTGTTAGAAAACTAGAGTATAAGCATATTCAATATGTGAAGAAGCCAGAATCTGAACCCACATTCTCTGGCTCTGGAGTCTACGTCTTTTAAGCGTCACACTGCACTGCCTCTCCTTGATGTGAGAAACAATTCTGACCATAAAGACCAGAACCAAAACCTCCAGATATTCACAAGTATAAATAAACTATAAGCAGAATAATAACACTTGCCCATAACAGAAATTTGAAGAATAGCTCTTTGACAAGTAAAGACTGGTAGTTTGCCTTCTTCAGTGTTTAGTGATGGTTGAAACTCAGTCAAAGAGAGGCCCATGGGAGTGCTAGATTTTTCATTTAATTAAATTTTTCTCTTTAGGAAGTTTTTTCTTTAAACTATATACATATGATTTCTAAGTTAAATGGTAGCAGAGTAACTGAGTCTACCACACATTCTGTCTACCTTTATAAATAAAGCCAAGGATATCAACAAGTTAAAGACAAAATACTGATAATGACAATGCAAACAGAGGTTAAAAGCAGATGAGACACCAAATGGGCCAGGAATTTCTACTAACTACAGTGACAAGAGTTTGGGTTAGAGACTTTATTCTTAGACTACACAATATTTACTTTATACTCAGAACAAATTCAAAACAGGGAGAAGACAGAAAAAGACTATTACTCTTTGCTCGTTGCACTACATCCTGGATGAAAGAGCTGCACCACTCAGAAGGATGGGCAGCCATGTCCCAAAGCTAAGGAATCATTTTCTGAGCCATCCAGAAAATCCTGCCTCTCCTTTTGGTCCTGTCAGCTCCTCCCTCTCTCTTTCTTTTTTTTTCTCTCTTTTTTTCTTTTTTTTTCTCCGTATCCTTAGGAAATTACAGCTCTCGTCATGCACTGAGGCAGAAGGGGAAGTGGGAGGCTGAGAAATGATTGTGTCCCAAAATGTTTAATTATTATAAGAGTGAGCCATGTAAGACAAGGCAGAAACGGGAGGACCTTCAGGATAAGCCAGGTTGGGCATGGGGGTAGGAAAAACATAACTTGGAAGAGGTAGAATATTGTCAGCATCAACCTCTGTCTATATTTTATGGGAAGCAGAAGGTAAGCCATAAACACGATTAATCTGGAAACATCAATATAAGCTTTTTAAAAAATATATAGGATATAAAATGTTTCAGAAAATTGTGTATCTGAAAAAAATTATCCTATAATCCACAATAAAATTTAGAATATGTGTAAAATCTTCATTTCTAGTTTTATTAGAAGCAGGAAATATTAATATTTCAGCATTAATGTTTTTGAGACACTTAAACTCCCTAAAACATACACACACACAAACACACAGACACACACACACATCATACACAACAAAATTGGATAGGAAATTCTGTGCTCCCACAGCATCCTGGTCTCCCTTATTATAACAATTATCAAAATGTGTCATAATTGCCTGTTTACTTGTCTATGTCCCCTACCTGAATGATTCCATATTGTTTGGAGCAAGATATCTTTTTGTTATTATAACTCTCACTCTATTAATAAAACTGTTACAAAAAATTATTTTCCAACAATTTTGGAAAACTCCAAGTTACAAAAACATTAATCAGAATTCTTGCCTACAAAACAGTTCATTTTGAATCTCTAATAGACAGTATATATTTCTTTCTTTTTTTTTTTTTTTTTGGAATTAGATTTTTATTTTTATTTTTTATTAATTTGTTTTTGTTACAGATGTTTCTCCTTTTCTCCCCACTGACTCCCTCCTCCCCATTCCCCCAGCCCCATCCCCAGCATTGTTGTCCATGTCCATCAGTTATGCATACATGCATATAAGTTCTGTGGTTTATCCCTCCCCCTCACCCCCTCTTCTGAGGGTTGTCAATCTGTACCCTACATCCACGTCTCTGGGTCTGCCCTGTTCCTCAGACTGTTATGTTCATTATATTCCACAAATAAGTGAGATCATGTGATATTTGTCTTTTTCTGCTTGGCTTATTTCGCTTAGGATAATACTCTCCAGGTCCCTCCATGTCCTCTCAAAGGATAAGAGATCTTTCTTACAGCTGCATAGTACTCCATTGTGTATATGTATCACAGCTTTTTTATCCATTCGTCTACTGATGGACACTTGAGCTGTTTCCAGATCTTAGCTATTGTAAATAGTGCTGCTATGAACATAGGGGTGCATATATTCTTTCTGGTTGGTGTTTCAGGTTTCTTAGGGTATATTCCTAGAAGTGGGATCACTGGATAAAATGGCAGTTCCATTTTTAACTTTTTGAGGTAACACCATAGTGTTTTCCACAGTGGCTGCACCAGTCTGCATTCCCACCAGCAGTGTGCTAGAGTCCCCTTTTCTCCACACCCTCGCCAACACTTGTTGTTTGATGATTTGTTGATGGCGGCCATTCTGACAGGTGTGAGGTGATACCTCATTGTTGTTTTAATTTGTGTCTGTCTGATGATTAGTGATGTTGAGCATTTTGTCATATGTCTCCTGGCCATTTGTATTTCCTGTTTGGAGAGGTGTCTATTTAGGTCCTTAGCCCATTGTTTAATTGGGTTCTTTGTCTTCCTTTTGTTGACTTGTATGAGCACTCTATATACTTTGGAAATTAACCCCTTATCTGATGTATCATTGGCAATTATGGTCTGCCATACAGTGGGATACCTTTCAGTTTTGATGGTTGTTTCTTTTGCTGTGCAGAAGATTTTAGTTTGACGTAGTCCCATGTGTTCATTTTTTCCTGTGTTTCTGTTGCCTTAGGTGATGTATCAGTGAAAATTCTGCTGCATATGATGTCTGAAATTTTGTTGCCTGCATTTTCTTCTAGAATTTTTATGGATTCACGAGTCACATTTAAGTCTTTTATCCATTTTGAGTTTATTCTCGTTTATGGTGTAAGTTGGTGGTCTAGCTTTATTTTTTTGCAAATAAGTGTCCAGTTTTCCCAACACCATTTATTGAAGAGACTGTCTTGACTCCACTGTATGCTCTTGCCTCCTTTGTCAAATATTAATTGAGCATATTGTCTTGGGTCAATTTCTGGGTTCTCTATTCTGTTCCATTGATCTATCTGCTTGTACTTGTGCCAGTACCAGGCTATTTTGATTACAGTGGCTTTGTAGTATAACCAGAAATCTGGTAATGTAATCCCTCCTACTTTGTTCTTCTTTTTCAAGATTGCTGTAGCTATTCGGGATCTTTTTTGTTCCATATATACTTTTGGAGTGTTTGTTCTAGTTCTGTGAAATATGTCGTTGGTATTTTGATGGGGATTGCATTGAATCTATAGATTGCTTTGGGTAGTAAGGACATTTTAATGATGTTAATTCTTCCAATCCATGAACAAGGTATATATTTCCACTTTTTTATATCTTCTTCTATTTCTTTTTTCAATGACCTGTAGTTTTCTGTAATGAGGTCCTCTACTTCTTTGGTTAAGTTTAATCAAAGTAACTTAATTTTTTTGCTGCGATGGTAAATGGGATTTCTTTTTGGTTTGTCTTTCTGTGAGTTCATCATTGGTGTATAAGAATGCCATCGATTTCTTGACGTTAATTTTGTATCCTGCTACTTTGCCAAATTCATTTATTAAGTCTAGTAGATTTTTGATGGAGTCTTTAGGGTTTTCTATGTACAATATCATGTCATCTGTAGATAATGACCGTTTCACTTCCTCCTTTCCAATTTGGATCGCCTTTATTTTTTCTTCATGTCTAATTGCTGTGGCTAAGACTTCCAGTACTATGTTAATAAGAGTGGTGAAAGTGGGCATCCCTGTCTTGTTCCCGTTCTTAAAGGGAATGCTTTTAGTTTTTGCCCATTGAGAATGATGTTGGTTGTAGGTATTTCATATATGGCCTTTATTATGTTGAGATATGGACCCTCTATTCCCACATTGCTGAGCGTTTTTATCAGAAATGGGTGCTGGATTTTGTCGAATGCTTTTTCAGCACCTATTGATAAGATCATATAGTTTTTATATTTCATTTTGTTTATGTAGTGTATCACATTTATTGATTTGTGAATATTGTACTATCCTTGCATCCCTGGGATGAAACCCACTTGGTCATGATGAATAATTTTTTTTATGTATTGCTGGATCCAATTTGCTAATATTTTGTTAAGGATTTTAGCATCTGTGTTTATCAGGGATATTGGCCTGTAGTTTTCTTTCTTTGTAGTGTCTTTAACTGGTTTTGGAATTAGGATTATGCTGGACTCATAAAATGAGTTTGGAAGTGTTCTGTCTTCTTGGATTTTTTTGGAATAGTTTGAGGAGAATGGGTATTAGATCTTCTTTGAATGTTCGGTGAAACTCCCCCATGAAGCCATCTGGGCCTGGGCTTTTGTTTGCTGGGAGTTTCTTAATTACATCTTCAATTTCCTTTGTTGTTATTGGTCTGCTCAAGTTTTCTATCTCTTCCTGGTTCAATTTTGGGATACTGTGTGTTTCTAGAAATTTGTCTGTTTTTCCTAGGTTGTCCAATTTGTTGGCGTATAATTGTTCATAGTATGTTTCGATGATCCTTTGAATTTCTGTGGTGTCAGTTGTTACTTCTCCTCTTTCATTTCTGATTTTGTTTATTTGGTTCCTCTCTTTTTGTTTCTTGGTGAGTCTGGCTAAAGGTCCATTGATCTTGTTTATCTTTTCCAAGAACCAGCTTTTTGTTTCATTGATCATTGAATTGTTTTTTTAGTCTCTATGTCGTTTATTTCTGCTCTGACTTTTACTATTTCCTTCCTCCTACCAGCTCTGGGTTTTTCTTTTTGTTTACTTTCTAGTTCTTTAAGTTGTAGGGTTAGAAGGTCAATTAGGAATTTTTCTTGTTTCTTGAGGTAGGCCTGTAGTGCTATGAACTTCCCTCTCAGGACTGCTTTTGCTGTGTCCCATAGATTTTGTGTTGTTTTGTGTTCATTTTCATTGGTTTCCAGGAAATTTTTAATTTCTTCCTTGATCTTGTTAGTAACTCATTCGTTGTTTAATAGCATGCTATTTAGCCTCCAAGTGTTTGAATGTTTTTGTGTGTGTTTTTACTGTAATTGAGTTCTAGTTTAATGCCACTGTAAACTGAGAAGATGCTTGATATGATTTCAATTTTCTTGAATTTGTAGAGACTTGCTTTGTGTCCTAACATGTGGTCTATCTTTGAGAATGACTCATATGCACTTGAGAAGAATGTATATTCTGCAGCTTTGGGGTGAAATGTTCTGTAAATATCAATGAAGTCCAACTTATGTAGTTTGTCTTGTAAGGACTCTATGTCCTTGTTAATTTTTTGTCTAGAAGATCTATCCAGTGGTGTGTTAAAGTCACCCACTATGATCGTGTTGCTATTGATCTCTCCCTTGAAGTCCTCTAGAAGTTTTCTAATATATTTTGATGCTCCCATGTTTAATGGGTATATGTTTACCAGGGTTATATCCTCTTGTTGGATTGATCCTTTTAATATTATGTAGTGACCTTCTGTCTCTTATTATGGCCCTTGTTTTGAAGTCTATCTTGTCAGATATGAGTATTGCTACACCAGCTTTTTTTTCATTTCCATTTGCTTGGAAAATTTTTTTGCATCCCTTCACTTTCATCCTGTGTGAGTCTTTTGTTGTGAGGTGGGTCTCTTGTAGACAGCAAGAGACATATATGGGTCATGTTTTCTTATCCAATCAACTACCCTATGTCTTTTGATTGGAGCATTTAAGCCATTTACATTTAAGGTAATTATTGATAGATAGTTTTTAGTTGCCATTTTAATTTTATGCCTGTGTTCCTCTCTCTCTCTCTGTTTCTTCTTCTTATTACAACAGTCCCTTCAGTATTTCTTGCAGTGCTGGTTTGGTGGTGGTAAATTCCTTTAGTTTTTTGTTTTTTTGTTGTTGTTGTTTTTTCCGTGAAGCTCTTTATTTCTCCTTCAATTTTGAATGATAGGCTTTCTGGATAGAGTACTCTTGGATTCAGACCCTTGCCTTGCATTACTTTGTACACTTCATGCCACTCTCTTCTGTCCTGCAGCGTTTCTATTGATAAATCAGCTGACAGTCTCATGGGAGCTCCCTTGTAGGTAACTTTCTGTCTCTCTCTTGCTTCCTTTTAAATTCTTTCTTTGTCTTTAATGTTTGCCATTTTTATTATAATGTATCTAGCTGTGGGTCTTCTGGGGTTCATCTTGCTTGGGACTCTCTGTGTTTCCTGGACTTGTGTGACTTTTTCCTTCACCAGTTTAGGGAAGTTTTCTGTCATTATTTCTTCAAACAGGTTTTCTATTCCTTTCTCTGACTCTTCTCCTTCCGGTATCCCTATAATGTGAATGTTGTTACGTTTCGTATTGTCCCATTTCGTATTGTCCCACAGCTCCCTTAAACTTTCCTCCTGCTTTAAAAATTTTTTTTCTATTTGCTGCTCTTTTTGGGTGTTTTTCTCTACCTTGTCTTCTAAGTCACTGATTCGGTCTTCAGCTTCTTCTAATCTACTACTGAACCCTTCTAAGGTATTTTTCATAACAGCTATGTCATTCTTTATTTCCTCTTGGTTTTTATGCATAGCTTCTACCTCTTTTTTTAAGCTGAAGTAATTCCCAGTGAGCTCTTCGTAATTCTTATTAAGTTGCTTGTAGTTCTCACCAAATTGTTTGAGCACCCTTAAAATTACTGCCTTGAATTCTTTATTTGACAAGTTGCTGTCTTCCATTTCCTATAGTTCCTTTTCTGGTGATTCCTCTTTTTCTTTCCTTTAGGTGTTGTTTCTTTGTCTCCCCATTTTAGCCATCTTGTGGCTCTAGACATGGTGAGGAATGTTTGGATGTGTAGGCAGTTTACTGTGTATCAAATAAGGCTACTGTGCCTTCCAGAGTGTTCTGTTGCATATTGCCTCTTGCCTGCTGTGGATCCTGGAGGATTGACTACTGGGGGCTGGTATTGGTGTGTCCTGGTAGGTGCTGCTGCTGGATCATGTGGGCCCCTATGGAGCTGTGTTCCCAGCCGGTCAATGTTGCCATCTGTAGCTGTATAGCTCAGGCACTGTTGGAGCCACGCTCCCTGTCTGTGCCTTGGGCAGCTGTGTTGCACAGGTCTCACTGGAGCCCTGGCTACCTGCCGATCTTGTGGGCAGCTGGATCACACTGTCCCTTTGGAGACCAGGCCCCACACCTATCTTGTGGGCCACTAGGTCGAGCACGCCTCTCTGGTGCCCCAGCACCCCGCTGGTCCTGTGGGAGGCTGGATCACACAGTTCCTTTGGAGACCCAACTCCATGCCTATCTTGTGGCCTGCTGGGTCACGCAGGCTTCTCTAGTGCCCCAGCACTTCGCAGGTCCCACGGGCGGTTGGATCGCACCAGTCTCTCTCGAGCCCGGGCTTCCCACAGCTCTTGTGGGCCGCTGGGTCACACAGGTCTCTGTGGAGCCCCAGGTCCTGCCGCTGGCGGCTGAGAGTGCTGCTGCCCCGTGGGGCTCAGCTCCTGCTTAGCCTTTGCTGTAGTTTTGGGGGATGGTTCTCTGGTGCTGGTCTGTGCTTCTATTGCCTGGGGGTGGATGTCTGCTCCCCAGCCTCTGTTGCTGGGGGTATATCTTGACTCTGATCGGGCTGCTACTGCGGGGGGATGGTGCTGGGCTCCCGCCATTTGCAGCTTCCGCAACCAGCACCTTGGCAGCTCCACTACTGTGTACTGGTCTGTGTTGACACAGGGTGTCCACTGGTCCGAGGGTGCCAGGTACACTGGTGGGCTCAGGTTGCTGGGCCCTAGCCACTCCCACTGCCTCCTCCCAGGGAAGACCCGGGATCTTCCAAAATGCTGGGACCTCTCCTGGCGCAGGGAGAAGCACCCTGAAGGGCCGCTTACCGAGGTAGCTGGCTGCTCCCGTCCACAGCACAGGAACCTGCTGCTCTGCACCTCTGCACTGCACGAGTTTGGTCATCCACCTTCACGTCCACTCACACTCTCTCACACACTAGCTCACTCTCTCACGCACTCACCCTCCCTCCGGCCCTGCCCGTCGCCATCTTCAGGAAAAAATCCGACAGTATATATTTCTTATACTAACCTGACCACAGAAACATTGTTTTCAAAAAAGATTCTCCTAATACTTTTTCCAACATAATACCAATTTAGGAAACACTCATTAACTAATTTTACCCATAAAAATTAATGCAAAAATCCAAGTAAAATATTAGCCTATTAAATTCAATGTTGCATTTTAAAAATCCTTCTCCTTGATAAAGTAGAATTTATCCCAGGAATTCAAGACTGATTTATAAAGGGGACATCTGTAATACTTTCAGTAATAAAGATAAATTTTTAAAAAAGAGAAAATATATTAATAAAATACTTCAATAGGTCATATATACATATGATCAGTTTCACATATATTGTAACAAAAATCAGTAAAATTTAACCTTCCTTCAAGATGTAAACTTCTGTGACTTATTGGTAGAAAAAGATTTCCTTTATCTAACATGGGAAAACATCTATCTTATAACAAGCAGTCAAAGGTTTCTTAAGTTTCCCCTTTCTTGAGGTAAAGCAAATTCCTTAATTCAGATCATGTGACATTGAAGAATTTATCCTGAAATTTCATTCAAGTTGGTTATTAAGCACAAAGGGCTCTATTTTGTACACCAGATGTATGTTTAAAAATCATAAACAAGCCCTGGCTGGAGTTGCTCAGTGGTTAGAGCATCAGCCCACAAACCAAAGGGTCAAGGGTTAGATTCTCAGTCAAGGGCACCCGGGCCCCGATGGGGTCATGTGTGGGAGGCAATCAATCCATGTGTCTCTCTCACATCGATGTTTCTCTCTCTCTCTCTCTCTCTCTCTCTCTCTCTCCCTCTCCCTTTCTCCCTTCCACTCTCTCTAAAAAAAAAAAAATCAATGGGAAAAATATTCTTGGGTAAAGGTTAACAATAACAACAACAAAAATTAAGATCATAAACAAAATTAAAATACAAATAATCTAGAAAATATTTGCAAACAAATGAGGAAGAGACAGTGTTCTTAATACATTAAAAGTACTTATATATCAATAAGAAAAACAATCTATAGGAAAGTGAGCAAAATCTATAAGCAAACAATACGAAATATAAAAATAACTTATTTTTAATATTCTACTTATGTTTACATTATTTATTTTACATATCTACTTATTTGTTTTAGTCTACTCTCTTGTATTTTTCTAATTCTATGATCATAATGATATTTGAAAACCTTATCATCTTTCATTGATCATTCCAATTCCAGTCTTTCCTCACCTAAATCAATGTTATTTTTCAGAAAACTATCTCAAAGCAAAATACTGATTGTTTTCTCAAATGTCATCAGTGACTAAGGACTCCCAAATATTAACCAAATGACAATGAATATAGTTTTATTCTTGGTAATTCTGACATTAAAGAAAAATATCTGTGGGTATGTGGACCAAATAAAGATATGTGAACCCCTATAAAAACAACCCCCAGCGCCAGTAATTTGTTCATTTGTTAAATTTTTGTCAGGCCTCCAAGGCTGGTTCTGCAGCAGATTTTGCGTGCCAAAGTATGAATAAGGCAAAGGATCTCACAGGCCAGAGAAGACAAGCAAGAAAATAATGCTAGCAGTACAGCGAGCTAGGGATCATGCTGGCCCCATTCATGGAATCACACAGAAATATAAAGAGATGCGCTCCACTTTCTGGAGAATGCTACATCCAAGCTGCATCTTAAAGGCTTGGCAGGAGTCACTCAGAGAAAGAGGGAAAAGGGACAGAGCATCCCTGGTAGAACTGACAATATAAACAAAGGCAGGGAGGCAACAAGTAGTGTTTTATGTAGTGAATATTGCTAGATCACAAATGGCAAGCTAGGGAGGGGTGAGGTATAAGATAGTGAAAGGTAAGTAAAGACAGGCCATTGGGGGTTTTTTAAGGTTCTTGGAACCCAATGTGTAATAAACTATAAGCTCATTGAGGTGGGGATTTATGTGTCTTCATGACCATCTAACACACCACTTGGTCTGAGCTGTCAGCTATAAAATCATGCACACGCTGCCTACATGCAACGATCAGCCTCTTCTATGAAGCTGTCTTTGCGTCTCCAAATCAGCTGGAAGAATGGCAAACACTGCATCTGCCACAAAAACTTTGTGTCAAGCTGGAATTTTATGATTATAGGGCAAAGATTTACAATAGCTCAGAATGTACAAACTTATTTCTCTAGGGCTTGTTTTTCACTCCTCCAGTCACTTATATCGAACTTCACTGATGCGTTTTGCTAGGATATGAAACAGATATAACCGGAGGGAGAATATGTTTGAACTCAAGGTTTAATTCCATTCCAAACCAAAGCTCCATGTGTGCATTATTTATCAATAACATTTAAATGCCCACAGTGAGCCAGCCCTAGCTTGGCTTTATAAATAAACGATGTCAGCCTTCATTCTGTCTTCCAAGTTCTCATGCTCTAAAGAGGAAAGGGCAGCGCATATCTACAGTTTTTATTTTCATCAAGATAATTATGACTAAGCAATGCTTAGCTAATCTGCCAACCATGGCAATGAGCCATTTAAACCCGGGAGGTAAGGAGTGCTGTGAGAAACCCTCAGCCCTCCTTGCACAGAGTTTTTCTTTGTACTTATTTATTTTTTTTTAAGCTTTCACCTTCTAATAGTGTAGAGATTCTTTAATTCAATTCTGCTTCAACTCAGCTATGAAAGAGAGGATCTGTGCGTAAGGAAGTCTTTGAGGAGTGAAAGAAGCCCTCTTGCTGTGTTAACATGCAGTGAATCTCAAGAATTAAAAGGAATTTAATGGGAAGTATTGACTTTCACTTATCTTCCTTACAAGACAGTTTTATTTTTGGTGGTAAAAGAAGACCAGGGAAGAAGCCAATTTGACCCTTGGAGTTACCCAGGGTCTGCAGAAAGTGGAAGCGAGAGATGGAGTAAAGGGACTGCATTGCAGGAGAGACTAAATGCAGCGGTGTGGTCTGAACATTACTGAAAGAGTCAAAGCCTGGTATGGTCCCAACAAAGAAAGTAAAGAAATTCCATCCACAGTAGGTAAGTAAGAGTTTGGCAGAGAGAGTGGTATAAAGTGCAGAAGGAATAAAGAGGGTAAATGTTGAAAGGGAAATCCAGGGTTTGCAAAAAGGAGGAAGAACAAGGAACCTAGAGTCGGAAGCCAGACTAGTGCTGAGTACTCTCCCCACTCAGAGAACAATGGGATGACACTGGCAGAAGTGGGAACACGATGGTTGTGGGAGCCCGAAGAGTAAATCATCACTTGACCTAAATAAGCAGCCTAATGTTGAGGTGAGGCCATATAAAAAGGAGAGGTCTTTCTGGGGAAAAAAAGAGGAAGAAGGTGTGAGAGTAACTAAGAAAATAAATGCCAGATGAAAAATCAAAGCCTCAGAAGAACCCTCAAATAACAGCCACGCATTGAATTGCCTCTGAGAGACCAAAAGGACAATGACCGGACCATATTGAAAAATAGAACTCTGACCCACAGCCCACAGCAACCAGCCCAGGAAGCAAAACCACAACTGCTGTAGCAATTGGCCCCAAACAGCCAGGACTTGATCAGTAACTGACAGCTTCCTAAATTTTTGCCCCTACTTCCAACTTGGGATCAACTAGAGAAAGCGAAATGTGTCCCACTGACCAGCCACATAGACTGTCCATGTTCCCAGGGCACACCTGATGCTTTCTTGTCTTGTTTTTTCCCTTCTATAAAGCTTTCCAATGCTTCTGCCTGCCTTTGAATCTCTGCCAAATGCTACTGATGAGGCTGACTCCCTTACTACAACGAGCTCTGAATATATAGCCTTTGCTTATTCTAGTTTGGATGATCTGTCTATTTTCATACTTCTGTGCACCCAGCACTGTCCTGGGTGCTGGAAATGTCAGTGAACAAGGCAGGGAAAGATCTCTGCCCTTATAGAACTAACAGACTTTGGGGAGACACAGTAAATAAGCAAGGAGAGAAATTTAGTGAGCATTGTTACGATAAACTATTATGAAGGAAATGACATAGAATGATGTAATTGAGGTGGTGGTGGAGGGGGTGGGGAATACTGTTGTACTGAATAGCGAAGAAGGGCCTCCTTGAGGAGGTGGCATTTCAGCTAAAAACTAAGAGATAAAGAAGAGCCAGGCTTGTGAATTGCTGGGGAGAGAAACTCCAGTTTGAAGAAACAGAGTGGCTTAATGGGGCAGAGTACTCTTGGCTTTGCTTGGAAAGCACAGAAAAGCCCAGTGTGGTGCGGTGTGGTGAGTGAGGGAAAGGTGAGGGGAGACTGGGGAGGCAGATGGGGTTGGAGCACAGGGCAGAGGCTGGGAGTTATTTCTAGCGTGGAGGACCGGCATCGGAGGGTTTCAGGCAGGAACGCTCGAGGTCCTGAGACAAGTGCAAAGGTAGATGCAGAG
The DNA here is from genome assembly GCA_030848825.1 of Tadarida brasiliensis. NCBI lineage: Eukaryota > Metazoa > Chordata > Mammalia > Chiroptera > Molossidae > Tadarida > Tadarida brasiliensis. Next base: position 33,766,055 of record CM061261.1, on the reverse strand, counting down.
CCGCCTTTAAATTTTCCTTTCCAGTCAATTACCACTATCAAGTCAGAGCCATTCATCCCAAAGATTTCAAGAGTTCATAGTGATAACAGACGTGCTGCTGGGATAATAGAGCCTCGGTGTAATTAAGCACCTCTGCTCTTCCGTCCTGAAGATGCAACAAGCATCCTGCTCTTTTCCGAGATCCCACGCACAGCTGGTAATGGACAATCCATCAATATCCTCTTCCTGACACCAGCACTGTTTTATGGGGATGCTGAAAGCTTTAATAAACCCTCTTAGATAATTTCTTTACGAGGCAGGAAATCAGTAGAACTGAGCATGAAATAGGTTAGGGCCTGCCAACTTAGGGGGCACCATTGTTTTTATGACTTCTCGTGGTCCAGGTGGAAAACTTTAATTAGCTAGACTATTGATAGCATATGTGGTTACATCGATCTTCTCTTTAAATAGCAGCCATCCCTTTGCTCAAACGGGGACTTTGCTCAGTTCTGCCGTCATGGAGCCTGTGCTATCACTGAAAACAGGCTCACTGAAAGCTGAGCTCACTCATTTCCCCCAGTTGTTAGTGGGTAATCTAACATTAAATCCCAAGCCCCCAAAGAGTGCCATAAAAGGATGATGTTTGTAGCTTCTGCCACCGTCTAATTTATAAAAGAGAGCAGTTCAGGTATCAGTGCAAGCTTGCTCCTCAATCTCTGCTGCCCATTCCAGATAAAGATAAGGGTTGTGCAGAATGATGTAGCAAAAGGGTATTTTGTGATCAGCACTGCCATGTTCATGGCCAGTAGTATCAGGAAGGATTCGTTCTTCAGCATCAGTCGATCACTGGAGATAGCATCCCAGAGTTTGCCCAGCATGTCTCTATATATCAGTTGCAAACCTCAAATGAGCAAGTGAAATGAGATTGAGGAGGAAAGCATGGCTGGCCAATGTGGTTTACGGAAGCTGGCATTTCATCAAACCTATTTTCTCTTTGTCCAGCACACACTGCTAGATGACCTTGCCAATCTCCCTTGCCTTTAGGTGTGGACCAATGATGGTGTGTTGGCCACTGGAATGCGAGTCGGAGTGAAGCTCGTCGCTTCCGGGCCTGGTTTGTAAACACCACCTCCACCACACACATTCCTCCAAGCTCTCTTTATCTTCCCTTGGCTTCGTGCCCATAAATAACACAATCTTAGAATCTACATTAGAAACAGAAGAATCACAAGGGGAGAGGGGTCTGGGTCCCTGAAAAAGCATCTGAATGGGAGCGTTTGTTATAGACTTATAGGAACCAGAAATAAGTTTAGTTTATTTTAAATCGCTGAGATATTGGGATATCTAGCATGAGCCTAACATACTGGCTCTCCAACTAACAAAACCATACTTTGAAAGAATTCACACATAAAAGCATGTTTGTGATATATTTATCACCTTAGTACCAAGTGAGAAAACAGTAACATTTTTAACAGCTTTATTGAGGTTTAAATTGCATTTCATATAATTCACTCATTGTGAGTATACAGTTCAATGATTTTAGTATATTTATACAATTACACAGAACACTTCTATCAACCCCCAAATTCCTTCATTCCTACATGTAATCAACCCATGCTCCCAGCCCCAGCCAAGTACAAATTGGCTTTTAGTATTTCTGACATTTATCACTTTGTATAATGTTTTTCAGGTTCACCCATGTTGTTTTTTGTATCAGTAGTGTGTTCTTCTTAATGGCTGCATAGTATTCATTGTATGAATACACTAAATTGTGTTTATCCATTCGCCAGTCAATAGACATTGAATTGCTTTCAGCTTGGTATATTACTTTTATTAAATTTAGTGGGGTAACATTGGTTAATAAAATTATATAGGTTTTAAGTACATAATTCTATAATACATCATCTGTATATTGCATTTTGTGTTTACCACCCAAAGTTAAATCTCCTTCCGTCACTATGTATTTGACTCCTTTTACCCTCTCCTACCTCCCCCCTACCTACCTTGCCCATTGGTAACCACCATACTGTTATCTGTGTCTATGAGTTTTTGTTTATTGGTTGAGTCTCGGTATATTGTTTTTGATGCTGTTATGTATAGTCTTTTCTTGGACATGTTTTAATTTCTCTTGAGTAGATGCCTAGGAGCTGAATTGTTAGATTGTATTAACCACACTTTTATGCGCAACAAAAGCCTTCCCTGACTCACTCAGAAAAGGTCTCTTCCTTGGCATTCCGAAATAATTTTTTTCATATCTGAAATAATGCATTTATCACATTGAATCCTGAAGTTTTGTTTATATTCACCTCTCTCTCTCTCTCTCTTCTCTCTCTCTCTCTCTGCTAAGTAGACTCTGAGCTCTTTAAAGATCAAAAACATGCTCTTTGTGAGATGTTAATGGTTAGAATAGTGATGAGTGCTTAGCAAGTGTTCATTGAAATAGTAAGTAGCCAGATAGTTTGAGGTAAATGAGCTATTGTATAGTCAGAAAACTGAACTGTGTTCTGTCAACTTGGCTAATACTGGGAACTGTTTCTGAGAATCCTCTCTCCGATCCTGATTAGAGCTGGCCAAAGGAAGAACTTACATGAGACTTGGAAAGAGGAAATGAAACAGAAGTCATTACTCTCCAAATGTCATGGTGGTGAGACCGTGCATGGAGCAGGAGCATCTGGCAAGCCCAGCTTGTCCCCATTTCCTCCGCCCCTTCTCCTTCTCCTCTTCTTACAGGGTACTTGGCTGTGGGCCCAGAGAGATGAGATCTCCACAGAAGCAAGAGCTTCCCATAGACCCTCCTTGGGGTCTTCCTTTTAGGACCCCACTCTGAGGGCCTGAACATTGACTACAGAACATTGTTCCTGCAAGTTCTGATGTCATACACACCACAGCTGCAGTCAAACTAGCTAGCGGCTAACTCTCCAATGGCCCTTCTAGGTCTGTGCTTCCCCAGTGTTTGCCACATGTGTGTCGGGTCCAATTCCCATAATAAAGTCTTCATTGTATATTACTCATAGTAGCTCTGTTTTCCTGGCTGAACCCTGACTGATAGAGTTCTCCAGGCACGGACCATATGTAAATCCTCATTGTTCTGAGAGCCCAACACTGTTGGCCCAGAGTCTCTGAAAAGCTGCCCTGTCTGCTCTAAGCAGGTGGGCTCTCTCTGTCCTATATGACATTTATTTAAAAAGGTCTCTGTGCACACATCGTTCCCCATGAGATCTGGGAAGAGTTTTGTTTCTAGCATTAAAATGTCACTGAAGACTTTTTAATGATATTTTCTTTTTTCTTTTTCTTTTTCTTCAGTTGGAATTTAAATTTTTCCTGAAAATATTTTAATTGCTATTAGAATCCCTAGGTAACTGACATCCCTTAAATTTCTGTTGTAGGTGTTAATTGCTGTCTTGAATCTTAGGGAAGATAAAGACAATTGAAAGTAAACAGGGGAAAGAGACAGATCTAGAGTGGTTTGAAAAGAGAGAGAAAATGAGAGCGAATCTAGGCACCAATTAGGGACACTGCCATATTATTTTCTTTTTTACTTTCTTTCCACACTTACACCTCAATTGGGTTATTTTTAGAGTAAAAATACATAATGGATAAAATTAATATTTTCTACCCTCTACCTTTTTCAAACAGAAGGGCTGAAACATTCAATATTCCTGCCTGGTAGTAGATTATCCTCAGATATCTTGTCAATGGTAATTGGAGCACATTGCAGATCAGAGGAGAAAGACTGTCACCACTAATGGTCTTTATGGTGAGTTATTATGGAGGGGACATTCCCCTGCCAAGGAGGCAGTTACCTGGTCATGATCTCTTGTGACAAAAGTGAGGCTGTAAGAGTCATGAGATAACTAGTGGTGGTATCAGTACTCAGGGGCTCTAATCAGTCTCCATTCTGAGAGCTTAGCTATGAAGTGAGTACGGCTTTTTGTTGAAGTCTGTTTTAATGGAGAGAGACAGACTTGCTTTATCCTGCAGAGGATCCCTCAAGCTCTTCCCTGCATTGTATGTTTCTAGGGCCAGTACCAGAAACATCTTTCTGGGAAAAGGATACTACTTTTTAGTAGCTTAGCAAAGATGTCACACTTGTTGCCAAGATGGTAAATGCAGAGGAAATTGTCCTTGATGGACAGGTGGAGGAACTGCTCCCCATAGACCAGTTAGTTGAAAAATGAAGACAATGTCTCTATCAATTAATTTTTTTTTTTCAGAAAAGAAAACCCATTCTGTGTTTGAGAGCCAGGCTCAAAAATAGGGCCTAGGTGTTAAGTGATGGTAGAGAGGGAAGAGAGGCACAGTCCTGGCTGCTGCTGACCCCACCACCCCAAATTTGCATGAATGTCATTACAGAAATACTAATCCCTGCTGCATGGCCCACCAATGCCACTCTAAGTAGGGATTCAGAGCAGCAAAGATAATGTGGTGTGTTGGCTGTCTGACTTCCCAAGCCTTGGTTTGAACTGCAGTTGCTGGGCTTAGAAGTTGAATGACTCTGGGAAACTCACCAATATGTTTAATGTCTTAGTTTCCTCTTCTGTAAAATGAGTATAATCACAGCATCTACATTACAGAGCTAAACAAAAGTCAAGAGAGTTAATATATGTAAAGTAGTTAAATAAGTTGTTGGACCAAGAGTTGCAATGCCATCTCCCAAACCCCAAATTTGCATGAATGTCATTATAGAAATTCTGTAACAGCCCTGCCTACCTTCCATAATCACAACTCTACCTTGGCATGGAGGTCCACCAACACACACACACACACACACACACACACATACACACACACACATACTTTGTTCCAATCATGGCCACTTAGTCCATCAAAAATATTTTCCTTGTTTACAGACCACACAGCTATTGGTCTCCAATCAGAGCCTCTGGCCTGTTTCCTGTCTCTAAGGATCACTCCCCGAAGTGCCTTTGCATCCCCTTGTGAATTCGCCGTCCACCACTAGTAGACTAATATGCAGATGGAACACCAGCCCCAGGAGCTGAACTCCACTGTCTAGGAGCTATGGACACCACTCTGTTTCTCCTGCCAAACCAAAGTGTAGTTCATATGGGATGTGTCATAAACCCCATCATCCAAAACACAACTTCTGTCTTCCACTCCAGCGATTTCACTAAGAGTGAATTACACTGCACCAGGACACCAGTAATTGTGAGCTCTCCAAGACATTCAAGATGTTTGTTAACACTGATAACAACTCTCCGTTTCTTCCCACAATCAAACATTGACTTCTACTTTCAAAGCTGATTCTCGAGAAATTTTCCCACTTGTATTGCAACCTGGGTTTTATTCCTAAATCAATTGGCTTTTTCTTTTCTCTCTAAAACTTGTCTATACTTCCTACTGTTTCCCTGAGAAACAATACATATCTGGCTCAATATATCCCTGAGATTGAGCACCAGTCAATCCAACTAGATTCCATTTTTACAACCTCAACAATAGCTGTAGGTGTATGTGTCCTTTGGCTTATGAAGTATTTTGGCCTCTGGCAAGTCTTTGTCTCATCACTCACTGTAACTTTGAAGACTGGTATTTAGTTATAAGAATGTCAATGAATTAATCTATTCATTTATTCCTTCCCTGTGTGGTTCCATAAAAGCCTTTAAAAAATTAACAGAAGAAGACAGTGTATGAGGTTAGGTAAAGCAAAGCAAAGGCTCAATAGTACCCCCAAAACATCCTAGGCTTGCAAAAAAGTTAAACTGTGTCACAGATTCAATGCTGAGCTTCCCAGAAATAAAACCAAGAAGGAAACACATCCAGTGACAGGATACATAATACTTTTTGTGAACTCTGGCCACAGGATGTTTTCGAGGTATGCACAGGTTTTCCTGTCACTAATGTCTGAAAAACATGATGAGACCTTGATGAATTCTGGTAAAACGTTATGTTCCCTTTTAACTCAAAGCCACAAAGCTCCATCACACATGCCTCTCCCACTGCCAGCCAGCAGGGCTACATAAGCAACGTCTGCATCTCACAGCAAACCTCCTGCAGCTGCATTTTCACATAAAAATAAGGACCCTGATAAGCCCCTGATTAACCCCAAGAGACTCCATTTTCTCTGTCTGTTTTAATTTGTATTAAGCAATATGCCATTAATCTTCATTGATCTTTACATTCTGCTTGTCCCTGATGTTTTCTAAGGAGAGAATTCAATTTTCTGTGCAGGCAAGCTGGCTGGCCTTCAGCTGGTTTAGAGTTCTGCGTGTAGACATCACAGTCACATTCACTGAATGGACTCATCATCAAAATGAGAAAAATTGTGACGATGGCATCAGAGTCAGTATTCCTCTGTTTATCTAGAATAATTTTTAAAAATGAAATTATTAGGCAATATGACATATATAACCACCTAACAAGTTTGAGCATACAGGCAGAAGGTTTAGATTTGAAATTAAGTGAAATTTCAATTAAGTCATTCTTGCAAATTTAATAATGTGTACAGTCATTCCTTTGCAGAGTGGTAATGAGGTATACATGGTAGGCAACACACAAAATGATTATGCCTTGCATTATAACATAACCACAGTATTTCTTGGATAAACTAGAATGAAAGAAAGTGAAAATCTGGGAAAGAAGTTGTGTTAATGTCCCGTTAAGCGCTCTGAAACATAAAGAGGATCTGACACAATATTTTTCAAAAGGGCCCTGATAACTAAGTATCCAGAAGACAGAAGCCACAATCTCTCCTTTCCAAAGAATACCTTCTATACAAGCAAATAGAAGTTGCTTAGATCCCAAAGAAAATTCTACCTGAAAAGATTTAATCAAATATTTTATTAACCCTGGAACTAAAATGTCAATTGCTTACAAATCACTTTCTGTACCCAGCACATTTATATATAAACACATAAAATTTAAAACTGGTAACATTATACCCAATATGCATGTTAGATGATGTAGATATCAGTTGCTGGATCTGTAATACAGTGATAATAATAGCATCTCTCTTGTGGAGTTGCTCTGAAAATTAAATTAGTTTCATAAAAAGCACTGCACAGGTACCAGCCCCATAGGAGGCCTCAAATAAATGTTTTCTGGTACTTGCTGTGCATTAGGCCCCAGCTAAGGGCTTTGCATGGATTATATCATGTGATGTCCCTAATATGGCCACTGCAATGAAGGTGCTTCACCAAACCTAGAGCTTTGCCATCCCTCCTCTGGTTCCTTCTCATCTCCACAATCTTTTCTCAATACTAGTCTTCACCCTGCCCCTAAGTGTCTGCTTCTATGGAGATCTCACTTAAAACCCTCTCAGTCATACACCTGTCTTGACTTTGTACCAATACCCTAAGTTCTTCTGGAATTCTTACCAGATGCCTCTGATGCGTAAGTATCAGATGCCCTTTTCTCTAAATATGAACATATTAATTTCATCCTTTAGCATTCCCATCAATACATTTTGTAGGTCTGTGATATAGATAAATCTGTATGCTCCCTATACAGGTTTGGGTTTGAATGAAGAATAAAATACAGCCTAGGTTCTTGACAAATATAAAATTCAATTCAGAAATAAGAACTATATAAAAACATAGGAGCTGCACAATGTTGTTTTCATCTGTTAAAGTCTGGCCTTCTGAGAAAAGTCTACCTGTACTGACTCCTTGACTCCTGGCAGTCCACTAGGTCAAAGTCAGGACCCAATGTGCATTTATTGTAATTTGGAAAATCTCAGCTGCGCAACCAGAAAACACAGTTACGTCAAATGAGTTGAAAATGAGTTTCAGTGTTGGCCTTTGTTAATTACTGTTTACAACTTCCTGGGAGCTGGGATAGCCATGTGACTCCTCTCGGCCTCTAGTGCCTGGTACTAGAAAAGGAAACCAGGCCCGCTACAGATGGAACCGTTCAGAGAGCAGAGCCTTCACGAGTGAGGACAGCACTGAGTTCCGAAGCTTGTAGACTTCTTTATTTGAAGGCCCTTCTGCATCAGTACAGAATATCACTGTTATATATTAATTAATTTTAAATGGCCCTTTGGCTAAGAACATCAAAGTAGATGACGTTACAGACTTCCATTAGCACTCTAGTAAAAATCAAGATGGCCTTCATTACTTTGTGCCCTTTTTAACCTCTGGAAATTTCTCCATCGGGTTGGTCCCTCTTTATCAGATACTGGCTTATTGGAAATAAGTGGTAGTACGAATCATGCCTGTCAAATTAATTTTACCCTTAACTCTCAAAGAGTCCACAACATGGAAAGGATTTGCTAAGGAAAGGTCATTTGGGAAACAAGAGACACATTGCTGTGAAACATGGGAACAATGGGTTTCCAAGACTGGGGATGCTGAGACCTGTGAGGGGCACCCTGCTGCCACAGTAGTTAACTAGGCAAATGACTTACCCTCTGCCGATGGCCAGGGTTTGATGCAGAATCAAGCTTATGAATGAAATAAACAGTGCTTAGTCTGAGGAAACACCCACACCCTGAAGAGACATATCTCCGAGGCAGGATTTTGTTCATTTGTTACATCTTTGTTTTCTTATTTGTTATACCCTCTGTCACCCAGGGAACCATTATCTACCCTCATGAATTTGTGTTAAAGAAGAAACATTAAGTGAAATATAAATTGAGTAAACTATGAGATATGAATAGAAGATCTCCTAGTTACTTAATATATGTGTAGTTAATATACATATACACATATATACTCATAAATATACATATTGCATTTGAAGAATTTAATGATTATCTGTCATAGTCAATGTATTATTTTTAAATTATCTTATTTAATAAAAGATACACTGACTTACTCTAATTATCAAAAGTATATCATTATTAGTTTTGGTAATGAATATATATATATATATATTATGTAACTAGTTTTAACTATAATTTTATATCATAGCATTCAATGTATACATAAAAGACTAATTTTTATGAGTTAATATTTGGGATTTCTGCATTTTGCGTAAAAAAATTTAATGGTTTATTTTTATAATTTTTCTGTTGTGTTTCAAAATAAGTAAATGCCAAGAGAAGATTTCCGACTCATATTTAGAAGTATTTCTTTCCAAATTCACTGAGGAAGTATGGCTAATCATTATTTCAATAAATAACATGCCAGGTTGTATATAATAGTCATTGTTTGTATTTTTCCTTTTTAGCATTGGCTCCTACAATGTCATAGAATATTTCCATGCTCTATGAGAAATAGATAACATGATTGTAGCCAACAGATTTGGTGAAGACAATATTAACGGGTTTTTATGTATCTCTTGTTTTCCAAATAGCATGCTTTTGTCTTCTCATCTAACCATCAATTCTACCTAGGCATGAATTAAAAGATATATTACTAAAAATAAAAACACCTGAACCTGACGAGGGCCCACACCACCACGATGGTTGATGTTGGTCCTGTAAGTCGGAAACGGGAGGCACAGAGCCTGGGCCTGCTCATCTGCTCTCCCCTAACTGCACCGCATGCCCACTCGGTATGCATTCTGAATCTCTGAGCTTTACTTTTAAATAAGAGTTAATAATCTTCATGTTTATTAAATTTTTGAAAAAATCAATTAAAAAAGACATCAGTCCCTTTGAGCCCCCAGGAAACCATAGCGATGGGAAATATTGGTCCGCCCTATGACAGACACAGCTGGATGCCTAACTAATATCCTTCTCCCTTACTAATATAGCTCTAATTTTATTTAGTGCAGCTGTATCAATTAGCTTTTGATGCATTATAATCCATCCCAAAACTTAGTGGCTTAAAACAACCATCATTCATCATTCTGACAGAGCAATATGGGCTTGGTTCAGCTGGTGATTCTTTAGGTCTTGGCATAATATTGGAGCAATGTGTCCATATTAAAAACAAGCAAACAAAAATCAACAACCCAAAGAACAAAGAACTTCATATTCCCCATCTCTCCTTACACTGAGGTGGTCAGATAACACAGTTTTGGTCAAAGAGATAAGTGAGAATCACAGGTTAGGGCTGAGAGAACTACTTCATGCGGTAGAGACTTGGCTGGCTCACATGCTTTGCCTTGAATCCCCTACTGCTTTCAGTGGGAATGTGGAGGCAGCAGCAGAATGGAGCGGCCAGGCTGAAACACTGGACACCCGTGATAAGCATGCATGCAGCTCCATTCTAAGGTGACTACCTGGAAAGGAAAAAGGACACAAACACTGCCTATTTCTTTTTTTTTTCTTTTTATTAATTTTTTTTTGTTACAGATGTTTCTCCTTTTTCCCCCCCATTGACTCCCTCCTCCCCCTTCCTCCCTGCCCCTTCCCCAGTTTTGTTGTCCATGTCCATTGGTTATGCGTACATGTGTATAAGTTCTGTGGTTTATCGCTCCCCTCCCCCACTCCCTCTTCTGGCAATTGTCAGTCTGTACCCTACTTCCATGTCTCTGGGACTACCTTGTTCCTCAGACTGTTATGTGCATTATATTCCAGAAATAAGTGAGATTATATGATATTTGTCTTTCTCTGCTTGGCTTGTTTCACTTAGGATAATAGTTTCCAGGTCCTCCCGTGTCGTCTCAAATGATAAGAGATCTTTCTTTCTTACAGCTACGTAGTACTCCATTGTGTATATGTACCACAGCTTTTTTATCCACTCATCTACTGATGGACACTTGGGCTGTTTCCAGATCTTAGCTATTGTAATCACAGCCTATTTCTTGACCCCTTGTTACATGAGAAAAAAATGAAACTTCCTACTTGTTTAATTCACTCCAGGTCGTTTCTTTCACTCAGTGCTAAATGTACATCCTCACTAATACCAAAATAAAAAAAGTACAACAGTCAGGCTGGTGTGGCTCAGTGTTTGAGCATCGACCCATGCAACAAGAGGTCGCCTGTTCGATTCCCAGTCAGGGCACATGCCCAGGTCATGGAACTGATCCCCAGTGGGGGGCATGCAGGAGGCGGCCAATCGATGTTTTCTCTCATTGATGTTTCTATCTCTCTCTCCTTCTCATTTTCTCTCTCTCTAAAAATCAATAAAGGGAAAAATATTTAAAAAAAAAAAAAAAAAGCACATCATGGTATGCAAAACTCAACGAATTTACAATTGTGTGGCCCATACAGGAGAGAGAAACAAAACAGCATGTTTCTGGGTGGTTTCCCTGAGTCACCATAGGGGTGCGAGAGAAGGAAGGGCATTAAACAGAACACGGATTCGAAGCTGGGCGAGACTAGTCCACCTGGATCAGGCTAGGGTGAGCCTGCTCTAGAGAACCACCTAACAACACTGGAGAGATACCCTTTCAAAAATCATGTAACTTTAGCAATATTTGGTGCCAAAGGTAAAATGTACACAAATAGAAATAAAAATGAGAAAGCCTGAAGACTAAGATTTTCCCTTGGATTATAGGAATTTCTTCATCTGCAGTAGTGGTCCCTAATTCGTGGGGGATATGTTTTAACACCCTCAGTGGGATTCCTGAAACCAAGGATAGTATCGAATCCTATATATACTATGTGTTTTCCTATACAGGGTAGGGCAAAAAGAGGTTTACAGTTGTCCATATGAAAAAGAATACAATTATTAATAAATACTAATAAGAATAAACTCTATTTCACGTACTCACAACAGTAAACCTACAGTAAACAGTACAACCTGCCTCATGCTGTATACACATTTCTTTTTTTTAAATATGTTTTTATTGATATTTTAGAGAGAGAGGAAGGGAGAGAGAGATAGAACATCTATGTGAGAGAGAAATATCAATTGGCTGCCTCCTGCATGACCCTTACTGGGGATTGAGCCCAAAATCTGGGCATGTGCCCTGACCAGGAATCGAACCGGGACCTCTCAGTCCATGGGAGAACGCTCAGTCCACTGAGCCACATGGGTCAGGCTGTATATACATTCCTATGATAATGTTTAACTCATAAATTAGGCATAGTAAGAGTTTAACAACAATAACTAATAATACAATAGAACAATTATAGCAATATACTGTAATAAAAGTTATGTAAATGTGATACTAACCATTCTTCTTGTGATGTGAGATGATGAAATGCCAACCCGTTCATTCCAGAATCTGTGCGACCATTCCTTTCTGGCAGTCAATGGCTCAGTGTCCCTTGTTTCAGGGGCCCCCTTGCTCTTCTTCATATAAGCTCAATGCTTCTCGGTGCGTTACTTTGCCATCAATCAGAACACGTTCCCTGTTCATGTTTTCCACCCACACATGTAGTGCCTTTTCCATCTTAACTAAGTATTTTTCACACACTGTGGCCATGACTTTTGCAGTTTGAAGTGTGACAGGGAAACAAGCATGAATTTAGTTTTTCTTCAACAGATAGAAGATTTGTTCTTACTGCAGATCTAAGTAACCTCAGCACATGATATTTTTTTTCTTTTTTGAAAGTCCAGAACCTTCACATTTTTTACTTAAAGGAAGTACTTTATGGCTTCTCTTCAGTGTATGTGACTTGCCAGCCTCACCACTCTTGCACTGTATGGCCATTATTAAGTAAAATAAGGGTTACTTGAACACAAGCACTGTGATACCAGAACAGTCAGTCTGATGACCAAGACACTTACTCTTACTAGGAGACGGATGGGCGGGGGGGATATAAAGCGTGGATGTGCTGGACGGATTCGAAGCTGGGCGAGACTAGTCCACCTGGATCAGGCTAGGGTGAGCCTGCTCTAGAGAACCTGGGCAGGACCGAGTGGGATTTGCGAGATTTCATCATGATGCTCAGAACCATGCATAATTTAAAACTTATAAATTGTTTATTTCTGGAATTGTCCATTTAATATTTTTGGACCCTGGTTAACCTCAGTTAACTCAAAAGGCAGAAGGCAAAGCAGTCAGGGGAATACTCTACTATACTCGTGGGAAAATCAGAAATATTGGAGAACTAACAGCACTGATGTGTTAAGCTTTTTGGAAATTCATTCAACAAATATTAATCAAGCTCTTTGATTGATTGATTTATAGTGATTCTTTTTAAATGTAATGCCTTCTTATTTCACAGCATATGAAAGAGCTGTCAGTTATGATGACTCTGAATGGAACTACAACTAACTACCTTCTTTTCTTTTCCCTCTCCTCTCTCTTCTTTCATTTTTTCCTTCCCTTTCCTTCCCTTTCCTTTCTTTCAGGAAGATAAGCTGGAGAGAAGAACCTCATTAACTTTATTTTTATTTCTTTAGATCTGTGATTCTCAAAGCATGGAACAAGTAATACTGCTGTTATACAAGGAAGCCTTAAATGGCAAATAGACATGGCATTAAATAATACTTAAATACATGGTGGAAGCTTTTTCTATTTTCTCTTTTTTAAATTTCTTTGTCTTTAATTGAAAAATATTTTAATAAACTATATATGAAAGGGCTTTAAAAATAATACTAAAAATAGTCCTATACCTTTCTCTTCCTTACCTCAATTCTCCTCCCAAAGATAAACACTTTTACCTCTTTTAACTGTTTTTTAATAATATTTACTTTCATAATTTAAAATAAAATGCTTATACTATTTTTTATTATTCAAATTTAGTTTATCTTTTGACACTTTGTAATTAATACAAGTTCTTATGTGAATTTAAAAGTGTGTTTACAGATTCTCTGATACTCTTTTCTTGGCTTAATCCTCCTCCTCTTGAGTGTGGGCTGGAATTTGTAAATCACTTCTGACAAATGGAATAAAGCAAAAGTGATCATGTTTGATTTGGGAGATCAGATCATAAAAATGCATTTGACTTCCATCATGGTGTGCTCGCTCTCTCTCTCTCCCCCTCTTTCTCCCTCTCCCTCTCATCACTTGCACTAAGAGAAGCTAGCTGCCCTATTGTTAGAAGAGGCTCCCATCGTAAGGAACTGAGGCACCCATTCAGCATCCATCGAGGAACTGAAGCTTCCTGCCAGCTGCCATGTGAGTGAGCTTGGAAGGCATCCTCCAGCCCCAGCCAAGTCTTCAGATGACTGCAGACCCAGCCAATATCTGCACTATAATTTCATGAAATACCTCAAGCCAGAGTCATCCAGCTAAGCTACTTCCTAACTCTTGATCCACAGGACGTGTGAGGAGAATAAATGTTTATTGTTTTAAGCACAAAGTTTTAGGGTAATTTGTTATGCAGCAATAGATAACTAATAAAGTACTTTAAAACCATTTCCCCCATACTCCTAATATTGTTACCTGGCATTTGCTATTAATCAATGACATCTGTTTATTTCATTATACTTAAGTAAATGTCAGTCACAAAGCCAATTGTTATATTATAATTATGTCCTTCCTTTTACAAGTTTTTATTTTTCCTGGAATTAATAATTGTCATTATTCTACCAGACATAGTTATCTATATATCTATGTTCATTCCTCTTCCAAAAATTTTATCAGATCTATCATATACCTCTAGAAATTTTCTTTACTCAAAGTGCCATATCATAATGTGACAATTACTTATTTTTTTCCCTACAGCGACCTTTGTCCCAGAACTCCAATCTGTCTTCCTCTAAGCCAGTCATTCTGGGACTTGCCTTTCCCTTCCTTCTGGGCTTCCACTCACTACTCTGTGTGTCATGACCCCTTCTTCTTGTATCTTATGTCTCTTTTCTCTGTGTCATTTCCTTTTTTATATGAGAACATTATTCCATAATTTCTTAAGTACAGTTGTAAAGGTGAAAATTATATGGATTTAAATGGATAAAAATACTTAATTTGTCTAAAATTATAAATTAGGAGAAGACATGCCATGTGAATTTTTTTTTTTTATGAAACTTGTTTCTTCCAGATTTTTTCCTATTTTTTTCACACTTTAGATTTCTCAGGCAGAAGACATTTCCATGCACAAAGAAGTGAATGGAGAATATATATTGACTATATTATAATTAATAACTTTTTAAAAATATTTTTCCTTTATTGATTTTAGAAAGAGAGGAAGGGAGAGGTAGAGAGATAGAAACATCGATGAGAGAGAACATCGATTGGCTGCCTCCTGCATGCCCCCCACTGAGAATCAGACCTACAACCTGGGCATGTGCCCTGACTGGAAATCGAACCAATGACCTCTGGGTGCATGGGCTGATGCTCAACCACTGAGCCACACTGGCCAGGCTATAATTAATAACTTTTTAATTTCAGAAGAAATGTGGATATGAGCAGATTTTAACTAGTCATAACTTTTGTTATTCTCACTTCTATATGTCCACAGTACTTCTTTATACATTTATTTCAGCATTTGTTAACCTGCTAGTCTCCACTAAAATGTGAGCTCATTACTAATCTTCAGCTGATGTTATTTCATCATGTCTCATTTACAAGTGAAGTTGATAGTTTGGGGATAGTTATTGCTATATTTATATCTGTTCAAGGTGTCTAAGTTAGAGGTTCTGTGTTGGGGAAGATGGAACCAAATTTTATATACATGTGACTTAGAACAAGCCAACCCAACTCTTTGCCCCTCAGTATCTTTATCTCTAAAATGATGGATTGTTTTAGATGACTTGGAAAATAAAGGATTTCTTTAAACCTAATGTGTTGTATATCATTTTAAGTCCCACTTTTTCTTTCTTTGATCTTAAAGATTATCATTATAACCCAGCCGGTGTGGCTCAGTGATTGAGTATCAACCCATGCACCAAGAAGTCGCTAGTTCCATTCCCAGTCAGGGCATATGCTCAGGTTGTAGGCCAAATCCCCAGTGGGGGGCATGCAGGAGGTGGCCAATCAATGGTTTCTCTCATCAATGTTTCTTTCTCTCTCTCCCTCTACCTTTCTCTCTAAAATCAATAAAGAAAAAAAATGTTTTAAATAAATAAAAGATTATCATTATAAAAAAATATTGGGGATGAGTACTCAGGCTTTCTAGCTTTCTGCCCTTGAATCATCATAATTCTAATACTTTCAGCAAATCATTTATTTTCCTCATTTATAAAATATTTTGGCTTCCTCATTTATACAATGAGGGCAGTAACTGTTTGCTACCATGATATAAAACATTAGTCACTATGGAAATAAAGTAGTGAAAAATATGAAGTATCATATTAACGTAAGAAACTATTATTGTTACTATTAGTTATATCTCTCCTGCACTCTATTATTTAAGAAGACCTCAGAACTACTGAACCCTCCTTAAGGTATTGCTATGAACTGAATTGTGTCCCCTCAAAATTTATATGTTGAAGTCTTGGCTGGGCTAAAACAATAGTTTTTTATTCTCCTAGATGTTTGTGGAGAATATTCACCTTGTAGATAACTCTGGTTCAGCCTATGGCATCAAGATGGCTTGGCCTTTCCCTACAGGTCTGTGGAGAAGCTGATGCAGCTCTGATTAAGGTTTTCATCTCCTTGTACCTGTAGACTTCTTACAATAGCAATGACAGAGGCTCAAGAGGGAATCAGAAACACTCAGGCTTTGCATGACTTGGAATTGACATGTATGTGCTCACTTCATCTCTATTTCATTGGCTGAATAAGACACATGGGAAGCCCAAAGGCAAGAGACTAGGCATATACTCTGTTTACAAATCCATGGCAAGGTCAGGGGGAAGAGAAGAGTGAAGAATCAAGGACAACCATTTAGTCTACCACCAAAACTCAGAAGTTACCACAGTGTTTTGTTTGTTTGTTTTCATGTTTCTATTTTTAATTTGTATACTTCTGTTCATTCCAAGAGTTTCTGGTACTTGCTGTGGGTTTTCTCACCATTTCTGGTCTTTTTTACTCTTCCTCCACTAGCTTTTAGAGCTAGACTCCACATGTAGGTTTTTTTTTAATGTTTTTATTGATTTTTAGAGAGAGAAGAGGAGAGAGAGAGACAGAAACATCAATGAGAGAGAAATGTCAGTTGGCTGCCTCCTACACACCCCCACCAAGGATTGAGCCCACAACCTGGGTGTGTGCTCTGACCAGGAATTGAACTGAGACCTCTCAGTCCATGGGATGATGCTCAATCTACTGAGCCATGTGTGAGTTATTTTTGGCCCTACGTATTCTGTCCAATTACGATTCTACATAAGAGATTTGAAGGAATTTGAGAAAAGGAGCTGCATGTCTTGCTACCCTGTAAGTTGGTGTTGTACTTTCAATTGTGTTCCCCAAAAGCATATGTTCAAGTTCTAACCCCTAGTACCTGTGACTTTATTTGGAATTATGGCCTTTGCAGATATAATCAAGTTAAGATGAGGTCCTACTGGATTAAGGTGGGCCTAATCCAATAACCAGAATCATTGTTAGAGGAAAATTTGGACACAGGCATTCACAGAGAGGGGAATGCCATTTGGGAGTGGTCCATCATCTACAAGCAAAGAATGCCACAGATTGCCAGCATCCACCAGAAGCCAGGAGAGAAGCACTGTCCAGATCTCCCTCAGAGCCTCCAAAAAGAAACCACCAACCCTGTTGATACCTTGATTTTGGACTTCTAGTCCCCAGAAGTGTGAGATAATTAATTTTGTTGTTTTAAGGCACTTGGTTTGTTTACTTTGTTATATCAAACCTAGGAGATTAATTCATTTATGTACAATTCAGTTCTGTCCTTATTTATAGATAAATATGTGAATATTATACCTTATTTACAATAATTGTATTACATTCTTCAAGTTCTTGACCCATCATTGACTACCAGCCAAATGAATTGCTTTTGTTTGTTTGTTTTGCTGTGTTGTATTCTGTTTCCTCCCAAGACGAGGCCTGACACCCAATTTAAAGTGGCAACACAGACACCACATCCCTCCAAGAACTAGAAAGCTGCTTCTGTCCTACCATGTCTTTTCTTTCTTTGCCATATACCATTTCTATCACTGCCTACCCATCTGCCTGCACCTCCAGACTTGACTCATTACTGGGACCTTCACAAATCTCCTCTGAACTTGTGGTGTATTAGCCATTTTGAAAAGGAAAATGGTGGCATTGTTTTGTAGGGGATTTCTAAGAGAAATCTGAGAAATCTATAGATCCACATGAGACCAAGGAGGTATTACCACTCAGGGAATGCTTGCAGGGACCAAAAATCATTTTTCCTCTTTATATGAAAGAAGAAAGAAACTTTTCTATAGGTTGTCTTGCCTTATAAGGAAAACAAGCCTTCAAGTGTATCAGACTATGTATGTATTGCAGAGATAAATGGGTTGTAGACAGGGTAGAATAATCCAAGAACAAAATCAGAAAAATCACTGGTTAATCTAAAAGAAATATTAACAGAATTTTAAAATTACCCTAAAATTAGAAATTTTACATGAAAATAAAAGATAAATGTCTGTGTGTGTGTATATATAAATAAAAGATAAATGTGTATGTGTGTGTATATATATATTTATATATATATAAATGTGTGTGTGCATATATATATCTTCTATTTTAAAATTTCTATTTAAAAGGGAATTTTGAGAAAAAATTTAATTCTATCCTACAGCAAGTTATAAAGATAACATAGCTTAGTTAAATAAACCTCATTTGAAACGTATAAATGGAAAACATAATCGAATGGCAGTACCTGAATAGTGCAATGTAGTATGAATGTAAAACATAGAATTTGGAAGGAATGACAGAAGAGGAGCCATGGAAAATAAGAAAATTGTAGACACATAGGCTTTATGATTATAGTAACTTAGTACAATTATTCTTATCTGATTCTAGTACCAATTTCTATACTATCTTAGGCTATTTATGCTGCAGTATCTAAAAGCCCAAACATCTCGGTGGCTTACACAACAATGCTTTTCTTTTTTGTGCAGCACTGTGGGACAAACTTTGATTCTTTACTCTGGGATCCAACTTAAAAGATAATCTCTGGTCCGCAATGTCCAGGCTCATGACAGAGGGAGATCAATGGTGGACCCAGGAGACAGCACTTAGATCTTACACTTGGTACTAGTGAATATCACCTGGTTCACCTTACCTCACTGTGGGATGGAACAAAACTCTCTGGAAGGAGCAGCGAATAATTGGTAACAAGATCGTCCATGAGGAGAAGGGTGAAGTAAGGGGTATTTAAAACTCCAAGAGGAAAATAAATTCTTATCTGCCATTTTTTTCCATTCTAATTAGATAAACACAAATTGGAAAACAAAAATCATAAATAAAATAATTATTTTTAGGAAAAAATATGATAAAAAGACCAAGTCCAACAATTGTAATAATACTTATAAATAGTTTAGACAGATCTCTAACATGTCTCAAAATATGCAATTTACAAGAGATATACTTAAAGTAAAAAGAAAAAGTAATGCTAAAAATAAAGACATAAGCAAATGTGTACCAAAACACCTGTAATAAAAAGAAACAAGAAGAGATTATCATGATATACCACAATAAATATCTGTGCTCACAACCCTGAACCTCACAAATAAAAGCATGCGTGTTTTCTGACCTAGATGAGCCTAAATCTCTTGACCTATCTTTACCTGACTTCATCTGTCTGACTACATCTCCTATATCTTATCTTCACTTTCACTTCCAGCCACATTGGAATCCTTTGTATTAGCTGTTCCGTCTGCCTGGAAGGGTCTTTCCCAAGTTATCTCCTTCAGGTCTTCATGGAAAACTCACCCTCAAAATGAGACTGTCTCTGGCCATGCTGGCCAAAATTTCAGTCCCCTGTCCTGAGGTTGCATATCCCCCTTACCTGCCTTTTTTTCCTCCTTCGCACTTTCTAGCACAGTACATATTGTATTTATATCTGGTGTGTCCATTGTTCAGTTTCCTCACCAAAATATAAGCTTCAAACAGTGAAGATATCTGTATGTTTTATTAATACTGTATACCCTACAAGTGTTACTGAATGTTATACTACTCAATTCTGCATTGAGATGCAAAAATAGTTATGGACAATACATAAGTGAATAAATAAGCATGGTTATATTCTAATAAATATTTATGGACACTGAAATTTAAATTTAAAATTTAAATTTTAAAGTTTCATAAATATTGTTCTTCTTTTAATGTTTTTTACAAATATATAAAATATAAAAACCATTTTTAGCTCACAAGCCATACAGAAGCTGGCAGCAAGCCAGGTTTGGCATGGGTCACAGTTTGCAGACCAATGCTTCCAAACAGTGCTTGGCATGTAATGGGAATAAAGTAAATATTCATTGAATGAATGAATGTGAAGACGGAGTCAATATTTACAAATGTATATTTAATTAAAAAGGTGAGTAAAAATTTACATGACCAAGAATTGATTAAAATAAAATATTTATAAAAGCATATCAACAACAATAAACTTATTGTATCATTATTAATTTTGCAGATGAAAATATAGAACATTTCAATGCAAGAAATTCTACAACAGAGGTTGTAGACACACCAATTTTGCATACTGCAAGTAGAAAGCACAACTTCTTTGCAAGTACTCAGGGAATATCTATGAATGTTGGGTCAGTTTTTTAAATGGATGCATATTCTGCCTGGCCGGTGTGGCTCAGTGGATTGAGCATCGTCCCATGGACTGAGAGGTCCAGGTTCAATTCTCGGTCTGGGCACACGCCCAGGTTGTGGGCTCTATCTCTGTTGGGGGTCGTGCAGGATGCAGCCAATCAATGTATCTCTCTCACATCAATGTTTCTATCTCCTCTCTCTAAAAATAAATAAATAAATACATAAAAACATATTTAAAAAATAAATGGATGCATATTCTTTTTCATGGGGTCTATGTCCACTCAATTTGACTCTGGGCAGAAGCGATACCATGCAATTTCTGAGACGAGGCCATTAAAACCATGCAGCTTCTGCCTGAATCTCTTGGAATGCTTACTCTCTAAATGCTTCCCTCTGGAGAGTACCTCTCTGGATCCAGCTGACATATTCTGAAGAAGTCCAAGACATTTGGAGAGGTTATAAGTAAGTGTTGAAGCTGACAATCCAAGCTGAGCCAGCCTCCTAGTCATCCCAGCTTAAGCTCCAGAAGCCCCCAGACAGTGACAACCTGTCATTCAAGTCATCCCAACCATAGTCTTTCTGGCTGAGGATCCAGACATCATGAAGCATAGACAAACCATTCTTGCTGTGCTCTGTGTGAATTCCTGACCAAGGAAGTCCATGAACATAATAAAATGGTACCTGTTAAATGACCCCTCATTTTGGGCGGTTTTTTATTTAGCATTAATTTCCAGAAAATAATTTATCATAATAGCAAGACAAAAATAATTCAGTATAATTCAATAAAATCAAAGAAGAATGTCAGATTACTCATACATATAACTAGACTTTAAAAAACAGATATAATTCAAAATTTAAATTTAAATTTAAACTTACTTTAACAATAGTGCCCTGAAAAGTAATTCAGTGAAGAACATGAGACTAGGCTCTATAGTTTCCTTAAATAGAAGTAAGTTGAAATTTTAGAGAGTACAGAGAAGAAAGGAACTTTTAAAAAACATTCTGACTCAGAAGCACACATTTTATTTAATTATTCTCATGACAAATCAGTTGTGAAATTTTGCAACCTTTACCAGTATTTCCATGATTTCTTCCTTTATATTGCTACAGACCAGATTCATCTTTTCACAGCTCCTCTTCTTCATTAGCTGAATAACTTCTCTCTTAACTTTAAGCCTCTTACTCTGCAAAATAGCAATCCCTCTGCCTCCAGCAGCTTTTATTTTAAGCACAAGAACATAGGTTGTGCCATGTAACTCCTCTCTTCAAAAAACTTGAGTGGGATCCTTTGTGTATAAAATAAAGTCTAAAATCTTTAGCATGGCCATCAACATCTTCAAAGGCTACCTCCAAAACACATATACAATCACGTTCTCTATTAGAATCCTTCTATTCACATGGAAACCTGTTCATATAATATTATTTGCTATCTTAATAGTGTGGGTATTTATTGGCTACAGCATTCATTCACATCACCTTAGCTAAAGGTATTTATAATAGTCACAAAAATGGTGAAGAATCTAGAAATTTGGGGTTTTAGAAAAAATTAGTTTGGAGGCAATTCACAGAATGCAAATCAAATTATCTTATTCTTTAAAAAGGATTATATTGGCTTAAGCATATGGAAAGTTGAGGTGTACCTGGCATGGCCTAGGGATTCATGTGACATACTCAGTCTCCATCTCTCCATCTCTCAGTACAGCCTCCCTCTGTACAGCTTTACTCTCAGGAAGTCTCCCTGCAGGTGCTCGTTCCTAGCAGCTCTGGGAGTCCATTGCACCCTCCTTGCTTGACAACACCAGTAGTAAGTAAGCTTCTTGTGTCTTAATAGTTATAATAGAAGCCCTAAAATTAATTTATATTGGCCTGGCAATTCCATTCCTACATGTAGGGGAAAGGAACACACTGCTTAGCCACACCGAGGAAAATGGATCTTGTGGTAGAGTCAACACATTCCAAACATGTAGAATGAAACTGGGACAAGGATAGTTACCCCAATATGGTCTCACCTCAGGAAGAGGAATGGATGCAAGGTGCACATGGACAACGCTCATCTATTGCACAATTTATCAAAACTTATGGAAAAAATATTCTGTTTAGTGTGTAAAAGAAACTGTCTAGAGGACACCCAAAACAGCTATCATGAAATGCTTACTCATAAAGGAAGGGGAAGGACTTGGTCTCTGTAGCTCTGGAGGTTGTGCATAGGGCTAATGTGTGGAAGTAGCACAGAGATAGACTTTGGTTCATAAAGAAGAAAGTGTTGTGTTTTTTTGTTTGTTTGTTTTTTAAAAAAGGCACAGGTTGGCCATAAGTTAGAGTATGGATGGAGCAAAATTTATAAGAATTAATGTAACAAAAAAACACTCAGCTCTATCCTGAGGCAGAGCTCTGGGTTGTGAAGAGGGTGCCATTGGCACTTGGGCGAGCGTTCACTGGCCCCAGGAAACTTACCTCTACCTTTTCACATACCAATTATCAGGGTTTTAAGTGAGTTGAAAAGAATGTCCATGGAAACATCAGTTAATGGTTGTATAGACCTGTCACTAAAATAGAGGCCCATCAATAGTGTATGTCACTATATAGTTGTTAAATAATTGATTCAGCAAATGTTTGGATTTAAGTCCTCACTACCCATTTAATTTTATATAAATAATACACTGAATAATTTGGTCTGTATAAGGTTCCATTGCATAGTCTGTAATGAGAAATAATAATGCATCTCTACCCCTGACAATGCTTCGAAGACCAAATAAGTCTGCTCCATCTACTGCAGGATTCAAATGGCCGTTATCACTATTATTAAGCACTCTGTGTCTGTAGCTGATAATTTAGCTAAGAAACTAGTTATTTATTACTTGACTTTAAGAAGTTTACAGTGTAGGAGGGGAAAAGTTAACAGACATAAATTAGGAGTTAACCTAAATACATAATAATAATTTGAACCCACTCTGGTAACTGATTATATTTTTAAATCAATCTTATTTTACTCTAAAAATAATAAGTAATTTGATTTCAATTCTCTCTCTCTAACACCTAGGCTCTACATCTTCCCATAAACTATTTTTATTTATTAAGTATTTATCAATTCATCTGATGAGTTTCTCATGCAAAACAAGATAAAAGTTTCTCACATCTCTTCTCATAGCGTCTGTTTGAGAAATGACTGTGCAGAATTTAGAGCAAAAAAACTACATGTCACTAGAATATTAAAGCAACACAGATGATTAAATATCACACATTGCCTGTTTCTTTGGCAAGCAGAATAAAGAAACAAAGATGAAATATTAGCATGTGTTTTTCACATGAATATGTTGAGGGGGAAAGAATTTCCAAAAAAAAACCTATTTTTTATTTTGTTTTTACTTATATTTAATAATTTTTAAATCCTCAAAATGTATTATAATGCCTCTCCTAAATAATAGCTTTGACAAAACAGATATAGAATATTTAATAAGTGAGACTTAGAACAGCATAACAATAGCTTGACTGAGGAAAGAATACCAAATACTTTTCTTTCTTAATATTCAGGAAGTTTGTACTGAGGTAACAGAATTGAATTTAATACAGCTAGTTTTTTAGAAAACATAGTCTCGTCTGGCCAGTGTGGCTCAGTGGTTCAGGGCATATGCCCTGGTTGTGGGCCCCCATCCCCAGTGGGGGTCATGCAGGAGGCGGTCAATCGATGTTCTCTCTCACTGATGTTTCTATCTCTTTCTCCCTCTTCCTCTCTCTAAAAATCAATAAAGAAAAAAATTAAAAAACAAAGAAAACATAGTCTCAAAATTAAGGATTCTTTTAATGTCTCTTAAATATAAAAGTTCCTTGAATTCATTTTTATTTGGTAAAGGATCTTATAGTTTAGGCAAATTATCCACATGAGGTCAAGTAAGTCACATGATATAATTTTAGGAAACAATAGTTTCATTGAAATATAGTTCACATTTCATACAATTCACATACTAAGTAAACAATTTGGTGAATTTAAGCATATTTATAGAGTTGTGCAACCATCACCACAATCTAATGTTAGAACATTTCCATCACCCCCAAAAAACCCTCATACCCAGTAGCTGTCTTTCCTAGTTCCTTCCTCCCACAGACCCCCTGGCAAACCACTAATTTTTTTTTTCTGTCTCTATGGATTTGCCTCTCTGGACATTGCATATTAGTGAACTCATACAATATGTGGCCTTCTATGGCTGGCTTCTTTCACTTGATGTTTTAAAGTTCATCCATGGTACATCACATATCAATATTTCATTCCTTTACATGGCCAAATGACATTATATTATGTGGATATACCAAATTTATTTATTTATTCACCAGTTGATAAACATTTGGATTGTTTCTACTTTTAGCTATTATGAATAATGCTGCTATAAATATTTGTATATAAGTTTTTATATATACATATATTTTCATTTCTTTTGAGCATATACCTAGGAGTGGAATTGCTGAGTAACTATTTGTCTAATCATTTGAAAGCTGCCAGGCTGTTTCTCAAAGCAGTTGTGCCATTTTACATTACTAGCAGCAATACATGAGGCTTCCAATGTCTCCACATAGTCCCCAAACTTGTCATTATCTGTCCTTGATTACAGTCATCCTAGTGCATGTGAAGTGTTATCTCATTGTGGTTTTAATTTGCATTTCCCTGAGGGCTAATGTGTTGAGCACCTTTTCATACGCTTATTGATTATTTTATCTTCATTGAAGAAATGTCTGTTGAGATCCTTTGCCCATGTTTTAATTAGGTTATTTGTCTTTTTGTTGTTGAATTTTAAGAATTATTTATATGTTCTGGATACTACAACTTTATCAGATAGATGTTTTGCAAATATTTTCCCATGCTGTTAATTGTCTTTTCACTCTCTTGATGTCATCCTTCAAAGCACAAGCTTTTAATTTTGATGAAGTCTAATTTATTACCTCTCTTTTCTGTTGGCACTTGTGCTTTTGGTATCATAGCTGAGAAGACTTTGCCTAATCCAAGGTCACAAAGATTTACTCCTATATATTTTTTTAAGAGTTTAATACACTAAAATCCATTTTGAATGAACTTTTTGTACCTGGTATAAAGAAGAGGTACAAACTCATTCTTCTGCATGTGGACATCACTTGTCCAAACTCCGTTCATTGAAAAGACTTTTCTTTCTCCGCTGAATGGTCTTGGCACCTTGATGTAATTTTTGACCCTTGAACTGGTTTTGAAAAGTCTAAATAGCTTAATGTAGACATTTGGAACTATAATGAATCTAGATTATTAAATTTTTTATTTAGAGTTTTCTTTAATTTGATGGGCCTTTAAAAAAATAACAAATATGCCCTGGCCGGTTTTGCTCAGCGGTTAGAGCGTCGGCCTGCGGTCCAGAGAGACCCGGGTTCGGTTCCCGCTAAGGGCATGTACCTCGGTTGCAGTTTGTCCCCGGCCCTGGTTGGTCGTGCGGGTGGCAGCCACTCGATGTGTCCCTTTCACGTCAATGTTTCTCTCTCTCTCTCTTCCTCTCTCTCCCTTCCACTCTATCTGAACAAAAAATGAAAAAATGTCCTCGGGTAAGGATAAAAAAAAAACAAAAACAAACAAACAAACAAAAAAACAAATATTATGCCTTAATTGTAAACTTTAAAGGGGACTTTGGATTATTTCCTAAAGAAACATACTTTTCAATATCTCTGAAAATGTGAAATTTCTTGGAAATATCCATTTACTTTCTTGAATATTGCTCATCATGTCCTTGTCTCTGTTAGCTGGAGAGTCGAATGTCCTAACTAATGCTCTTGTGAATTTTACAGTTGGCAAAACCTAATCTTTAATCTCATTTCAATCCTTAATCTCAGTTCAACTTCCCAGTTATTTTTTTGTTCTAGTGTATCTCAAGTCAAGTTTGACATACAAAGCGTTGTAAAGCATTACCTGGACAGATTTATGTGAACATAAATAGGTGTAAATATTTTTAGCAATAGCATTTTTTTTAATTTTTTTCTTTATTGATTTTAGAGAGAGAGGAAGGGAGAGAGAGAGAGACAGAAACATCAATGAGAGAGAACATCGACTGGCCGGCTCCTGCATGTCCCCCACGGGGGACCCGGCCCACAACCTGGGCATGTGCCCTGACTGGGAATAGAACCAGAGACCTCTTGGTGCATGGGTCGACACTCAACCACTGAGCCACACCGGCCGGGCAGCAGTAACATTTTTACCACAAGACATGGAACAATGAAGGGTCATATAAAATTTTGTGTACTGAAAAAAAACTCATCATACATTTAAAGATATATTAAATGTATACTATGTATCGAAAGATATACTAAATTTGCTCTTCTAGTCATATCTCGAGGATCTTATCCATTACAAGCTTGTTAGTATTCACAAATATCCTATGGCATGGTAGTGGTCAAAATGCCTCCATTTATAGGAAATGCATCAGTTAGATTTTGCTACATAACAAACATTCCAAAACATAAAACAACCACCACTTACTTAGCTCACAGTTCTGTGGGTAAACTGAACAGTTCATCTGATCTGGGATTATTCAGTTTGTCTTGGTCAGACTCACCCTAGGGTCCATGGCCAGCACGCAGGTCAGTCAGCTACTGGATAGTTTAGCTTAGCCTCACTCACATCCTGGAGGTTGGTCAGCTCTCAGCGACCACGTGCTTCTCATTATTTAGCAGCCTGCCCAGACTTCTTCACATAGAAGTCCCAGGACCCAAGGTTAGCAAGAGAGAAGTCCTAATTTATAAGAACTTTCCAAGCTATCATTACATTAGCCAAAGCAAGTCACAGAGCAAGCCAGATTTCAGGGGATGGAAAAAAACCCACCTCTAGCTGGAACGAGCGGCAAAGAAGGTGCCTAATTTCACAACCTACCACAGACAGCAAAACAAGGGCCATTTATTTCTAGTGGTACCAAAATAAAACAGGACTTCTAATCACAGGTTCTGTATATGCGCATTAAACGTTTCTGCTACTTCTGAATAATTCCTTTAATAATTATTTTTGTCTTAATTGAAAACTTTTATTATTATTTTTATAGATGCAATGCAAGTATAAAGAAAACATAAGAAAAAATAGAGAGATACAAAATGAAAAAGAAAGATTCTCCCTCATATCTCTCTTGTTTCCTCACCCCTCCACCTCTCCTCACAAACAACAATTTTTGTGTAGTTCTCCCTTTAGGCCTTTGGAGGTAATACTAAGTAAAATGTTTGTGCCTTTATGGCCAGATTTATCAACAATAAGCCGAGTCTGTTCAGGCTCTATATTGATGCAGAAATATTTAGTTTCTTTTCTTTTCTTTTTTGATAGAGTGGAAGGGAGGCAGAGAGGAAGAGAGAGAGAGAAAAACATTGATGTGAGAGAGACATATCGATTGGTTGCCTCCTGAATGACCTGACCAGGGCCAGGTATTGAACATGCAACCGAGGTACATGCCCTTGACTGGGAATCAAACCCGGACCCTTTGGTCCATGGGCCGATGCTCTAATCGCTGAGCCAAAACAGCCAGTTTATTTTCTCTATATCTCTCCCATTTACTTTCTCTTTTGCCTTCTGTTTGTTGACTACATTTAATTTTTTTAAATAATATACTAAGATCTATATTTTACATCCATGAGCTTTTAAAAATTTTTTTTGATTTATTGGGGTGACATTAATAAGATTATATAGGTTTCAAGTGTACATTTCTATGACACACAATTAATATATTGCATTGTGTGCCCTCCACCCAAAGTCTAATCATCTTCTGTCAGCTTTAAGCTGTAGATCTCAATTTCTCATGCCCTTACCTCTACCACTTGTCAGACTCTGCCAAGCATTGTGTTGCTTTGACAATGTTGTGTAGCATTTGTATTCTGACCTCTATTTACAATAAAGTTTTACATCCATAGTCTGGTTCTGAAAATCATGAACCAATAAACAACATTTAAAATATGATGATTATGCAGAAATCAGAGATGTGATTGAACTCACAAAGAGGTAAATCTCTGTCCCTTAACCTGAGTTACTTGAAGAAGAATACATATTTCAGACATTAAGGTCAAATATATTCAATTACATTCCATCACTTGTTTGATATAATGACACTTTTCAGTTTACTTCAGTTTGTAGCATGATTTTTTGTACTACTTTATAAATCTCAGAGAATGTTATTGCATTTCTTTTTTATTTTTTCAAGTTGTCAGAAAGAAACTATTTCTATTTTATCACATTCCTTAAAGCATCCACTTTCCTTATCATGCTACTTGTTAGATGATATAATATGCTTCTAGGCCATAAGCACAGCTGTCTACTTCTTATTTCTTTTTATTGTTCTCCTGGGTTAGTTCTATTGTTTCCTAAGGCCTTCAAATTTCTCTTGGATTCTTTTAGAAACAGTTTACAAAAGGTGAATTTAATGAGTCCTTACATGAATGAATATCTTTAATTTCCTGGAAATTTAGCCTCCTGTTTTTTCCCCCCTCAGAATTTTGAAGGCATAATTACACCATCTTTTAAGATACTGGTTGCTGATGTGAGAATTTTAATGCCAATTCAATTCTTAACATTTAGTATGCAATGAAGTTGTGTTTATTCAAAAATTTTAAATTAATATAATATGCAAACAGAAAAGTGGACAAATTATAGCTTGATGAATTATTTCAAAATGATCACGTAAGTATATTGGCAGCACTAGTCATGAAATAAAACACTATATTTGCTTCAGAAGTCCCTTTTGTGCCCCGTTTTCAATTAAAACCACCTTTCCCCATAAGGCATCATCATCTTTATTCCTAGTAAGAGTTTTGCCTGTTTTTGAAATTTATGTAAATAGAAACAAAATACTATATATGCTTTCAATACT
The DNA here is from genome assembly GCA_030848825.1 of Tadarida brasiliensis. Classification (NCBI taxonomy): domain Eukaryota; kingdom Metazoa; phylum Chordata; class Mammalia; order Chiroptera; family Molossidae; genus Tadarida; species Tadarida brasiliensis. The sequence continues at coordinate 33,736,920 of CM061261.1, read as the reverse complement.
GGCTCCTGTCAACATCCGTTTGTGAGATTTATCCATATTGTTGCTTACAGAAGTGATCTACTCATTTCAATTTCTGAATAGTATTTTTTATGAATATACAGAAACATATCCCTCAGCTTTTCTAGAATGCATGCAGCCTTCATTACATATCCAGAGCACATGGCTAAAAAGTATGAGGCGATCTTCAGAAACTACAAATAAAAAAGGAAAAGAACCGAGGAGATTCCAAAATGGCGGTGGAGTGAATGGAAGCTACACAGACCATCTCCCAGGACCAAACTGGAATTACAACTAAAATAAAGACAAATAGTCAGGAAAAAGCAACAGAAAAGCAGCTTGCGAGGACCATACAACCAGGGACACTGAACTGATCCTGGTAGGATTGCGGAGGCACGAGAGGGGGGCTAGGAGCCCATGGACAGCAGTGGTCTCAGCTGTGAGCACCGCCCTCAGGGTTAAAGCCCAAGCCGGCTCCACAGCGCAGAGGGCCGGGATAGAGGGCTAAAATAGCCATAGCCACTCACCTTGGGCTCTGGCAGAAGGAGGGCAGACTGGACTGAAACTGTGTGGGGACACTCGGAATTTGGAGGGCGCTCAGAGCTTTTGCTAAGTGGCGGCCACGCAGGACAGTGGCCATCTTACTCCTTCCCAGGGCTCAGGGGAGAGGCAGAAGCCCCTCCCTCGGAGATTCAGCCACACTGAGGTGGGCCATTGAAATGCAAATTGAGGCTCATTAACTACCAACATCTGCCCCACCCTCAGGAAATCCTCTCACACTGAACACCTGAGGGAGGTTTTCATTCAACTGAGAACCCAAGGCTCTTCGAGTAACCAAGACTAACAGCTTCTAGGCAAAAAGCTAGAGGATAACTTAACCTTTTCTGGGCTTGCAAATCTACCCAGGAAAGTAAGACTGGAAAGTGGTGTTTAACGTGGGTCCTCCCACGCTCATCCAAATCCAGTAGAGGGAGTCACAAACAGTAGAACACCAACATCCACAGGGAAAATTTGGCAGGCTCCAAAACTCACTGAGATAGCAAAAATGGTGAAACAAAGAAACAGATCCCAAATGAAAGAGCAAGAGACCTCTACCGAAGATAAGATAAATGAAATGGAGTTAAGCAAGTTAACAGAGCTAGAATTCAGAGGCATGACCTTGAGGAAGCTCAACAGCATAAGTAAGGACATCAACACCATGAGCAAAGGCATAGAAACATTGAAAATCAACCAACTGGAAATGAAGAAGCACCAAGATGAAATGAAGAATGACATAGCAGAAATGAAGAACACATTGGAAAGACTAAACAGCAGAGTAGAGGAAGCTGAGGACCAGATCAGCGAATTAGAAGACAGGGTAGATAAAATCAAGCAATCAGAAAACCAAAAGGAAAAAAAAATGAAAAAACAGGAAGACAGCTTAAGGGAAGTGTGGGACAACTGGAAACGTAATAATATTTGCATCATTGGAGTCCGCGAAGAAGAAGAAAATGAGCAAGGGTTAGAGAATATATTTGAAGAAATAGTGACAGAAAACTTTCCTAACCTGGTGAAGGAAGAAAGCATTCAAGTTCAAGAAGCACAGAGAGCCCCAAGTAAGAAGAACCCAAACAGGCCCACAGCAAGACACATAGTAATTAAAATGCCAAAAATTAAAGACAAAGAGAGAATCTTAAAGGCAGCAAGAGATAAGCAACAGGTTACCTACAAAGGAACCCCCGTAAGGCTATCAGCTGATCTCTCAACAGAAACACTACAGGCCAGAAGGGAATCGCATGAAGTAATCAATGTCATGAAAAACAAGGATCTGAATCCAAGACTACTCTACCCAGTGAGGCTATCATTCCAAATAGAAGGTCAAATAAAGAGCTTCCCAGACAAAAAAAAAGGCTAAGGGAAAACATTAGCACCAAACCAGCACTGCAAGAAATGTTAAAAGGACTGCTGTAATTAGTAGAAGAAATAGGAAGGAAAGTAGAACCACACTAAACAAAAATGGCAATAAATAAGTACATATCAATAATCACCTGAAATGTAAATGGATTGAATGCTGCAATAAAAAGACACAGAGTAGCAGATTGGATAAGAAAGCATGACCCATATATATGTTGTTTACAAGAGACCCACCTCACAATAAAAGACTCACATAGGTTGAAAGTGAAGGGAAGGAAAAAAATCTTCCAAGCAAACAGAAAGGAAAAAAAAAGCTGGGGTAGCAATACTCATATCTGATAAAATAGATTTCAAAATGAAGGCCATAACTAGAGACAAAGAAGGTCACTACATAATATTGAAAGGATCTATCCAACAGGAAGATATAACCTTGGTAAACATATATGCACCCAATATAGGAGCACCAATACATTAAACATCTTCTGGAGGACTTCAAAGGAGAAATCTACAGCAATACAATCATAGCAGGGGACTTCAACACCCCACTGACATCACTGGATAGATCTTCTAGACAAAAATTAACAAGGAAACAGAGACTATAAATGAAGCACTAGACCAGATGGATTTAATAGATATTTACAGAGAATTACACCCCAAAACTACAGAGTTCACATTCTTCTCAAGCACACATGGGACATTCTCAAAGATAGACCACATGTTAGGACACAAACTAAATCTCTACAAGTTCAAGAAGATTGAAATGATATCAAGCATCTTCTCAGATCACAATGGCATGAAACTAGAAATCAATTGCAACAAGAACATGGAAAGACATTTGAACACGTGGAGGCTAAATAGCATGTTATTAAACAATGAATGGATTACTGAGGAGATCAAGGAAGAAATTAAAAACTTTCTGGAAACCAATGAAAATGAACACACAACAACACAAAATCTATGGGATGCAGCAAAAGCTGTTCTGAGAGGAAAGTTCATAGCACTACAGGCCTACCTCAAGAAACAAGAAACATTTCTAATAGACTATCTAACCTCACAACTTAAAGATCTAGAAAACAAGCAAAAAGAAAACCCTAGAGCAAGTAGAAGGAAGGAAATAGTAAAGATCAGAGCAGAAATAAATGACATAGAGACCAGAAAAACAATTCAAAGGATCAATGAAACAAAGAGCTGGTTTTTTGAGAAGATAAACAAGATTGATGGACCCGTAGCTAGACTCATCAAGAAACAAAGAGAGAGAACCCAAATACACATAATCAGAAATGAAAGAAGAGAAGTAATAACTGACGCCACAGAAATACAAAAGATCATTAACAAATACTATGAACATTTAAATGGCAACAAATTCGACAATCTGAGCGAAATGCACATATTTCTAGAAACACATAGCCTCCCAAAACTGCCGGGAAGAGATAGAAAACTTGAACAGACCAATAACAACGAAGGAAATTGAAGATGTAATCAAGACTCTCCCAGCAAACAAAAGCCCAGGCCTGGACAGCATCACGGGGGAGTTTTACCGAACATTCAAAGAAGAACTAACACCTATTCTCCTCAAACTATTTCAAAAATTCAAGAAGAACGAAGACTTCCAAACTCGTTTTATGAGGCCAGCATAATTCTAATTCAAAACCAGAAAAAGACACTACAAAGAAATAAAACTACAGGCCAATATCCCTTATGAACATAGATGCCAAAATCCTAAACAAAATACTAGCAAATTGGATCCAGCAATACATCAAAAAAATTATTCACCATGACCAAGTGGGATTCATCCCAGGGATGCAAGGATGGTTCAATATTCACAAATCAATAAATGTGATACACCACATAAACAAAATGAAAGATAAAAACCACATGATCATATCAATAGACGCTGAAAAAGCATTCGACAAAATCCAGCACCCATTTCTGATAAAAATGCTCAGTAATTTGTGAATAGAGAGATCATATCTTGATACAATAAAGGCCATATATGAAAGACCTATAGCCAACATCATACTCAATGGGCAAAAACTAAAAACATTTCCCTTAAGAACAGGAACAAGACAGGGATGTCCACTTTCGCCACTCTTGTTTAACATAGTACTGGAAGTCTTAGCCACAGCAATCAGAAGTGAAGAAAAAATAAAAGGAATCCAATTCGGAAAGGAGGAAGTGAAACTGCCATTATACGCAGTTGACATGATATTATACATAAAAAACCCTAAAGACTGCATCATAAATCTACTAGACTTAATAAATGAATTTGGCAAAGTAGCAGGATACAAAATTAATGTCAAGAAATCAATGGCATTCTGATACACCAATGATGAACTCACAGAAAGAGAAACTAAAAATCAATCCCATTTACCATCGCAGCAAAAAAATTAAGATACCTAGGAATAAACTTAATCAAAGAATAAAGGACCTATTTGCAGAAAACTACAGGACATTGATAAAAGAAAGAGAGGAAGATACAAAAAAGTGGAAGCATATACCTTGTTCATGGATTGGAAGAATTAACATCATTAAAATGTCCATATTACCCAAAGCAATCTATAGATTCAATGCAATCCCCATCAAAATACCAGTGACATATTTCACAGAACTAGAACAAATACTTCAAAAGTTCTTATGGTACCAAAAAAGACCCCAAATAGCCACAGTAATCTTGTAAAAGAAGGACAAAGTAGGTGAGATCACAATACTGGATATGAGGTTACACTACAAAGCTACTGTAATCAAAACAGCCTGGTACTGGCACAAGAACAGGCATATAGACCAGTGGAACAGAACAGAGAATCTGGAAATTGACCCAAGACATTATGCTCAATTAATATTTGACAAAGGTGGCAAGAGCATACAATGGAGTAAAGACAGCTTCTTTAATAAATGGTGTTGGGACAATTGGACAGCTACCTGCAAAAAAAATGAAACTAGACCATCAACTTACACCATACACAAGAATAAACTCAAAATGGATAAAAGACTTAAATGTGACTCATGAATCCATAAAAATCCTAGAAGAAAATGTAGGCAACAAAATTTGGGACATCATACGCAGCAGAATCTTCACTGATACATCACCTAAGGCAATAGAAACAAAGGAAAAAACGAACACATGGGACTGCATCAAACTCAAAACCTTCTGCACAGCAAAAGAAACAACCCCCACAAAGGAAAGGAAACCCACTGTATGGGAGAGCATAATTGCCAATGATACATCAGATAAGGGGTTAATCTCCAAAATATATAGAGTGCTCATACAACTCAACAAAAGGAAGACAAAGAACCCAATTAAAAAATGGGCAGAGGAACTAAATAGACACCTCTCCAAACAGAAAATACAAATGGCTAAGAGACATATGAAGAAATGCTCAACATCACTAATCATCAGAGAGATGCAAATTAAAACAACAGTGAGGTATCACCTCACACCTGTCAGAATAGCCGCCATCAACAAAGCATCAAACAACAAGTATTGGCAAGGGTGTGGAGAAAAGGGGACTCTAGCACACTGCTGGTGGGAATGCACACTGGTGCAGCCACTGTGGAAAACACTGTGGTGTTACCTCAAAAAATTAAAAATTGAATTGCTATTTTACCCAGTGATCCCACTTCTAGGAATATACCCTAAGAAACCTGAAACACCAGTCAGAAAGAATATATGTACCCCCATGTTCATAGCAGCGCTATTTACAATAGCTAAGATCCGGAAACAGCCCAAGTGTCCATCAGTGGATGAATGGATAAAAAAGCCGTGGTACATATACACAATGGAGTACTATGCAGCTGTAAGAAAAAAAGATCTCTTATCCTTTGAGATGACATGGAGGGACCTCGAGAGTATTATCCTAAGCAAAACAAGCCAAGCAGAGAAAGACAAATATCACATGATCTCACTTATTTGTGGAATATAATGAACATAACAGTCTGAGGAACAGGGTAGACCCAGAGATGTGGAGGTAGAGTACAGACTGACACCCCTCAGAAGAGGGGGTGGGGGGGAGGGAAGACCTAAACCACAGAACTTATACCCATGTATGCATAACTGATAGAAATGGACAACAAAGCTGGGGACAGGGTGGGGGGATGGGGAGGAGGGTGTCAATGGGGAAAAAAAGGGGAAACATCTGTAACAGAAATAAATTAATAAAAAAAATATATCCTTTCTAATGTTTATACATATTTAGATTTTTTGCCCCAGTCTTTGGCTATTATAAATCAACGTATTAAGAACATTTTTGTTTGGTACACATATATTCACATTTCTGATATGTTCTAATTTACTCCATCTAGGGTCAGAGTGTGGTTCTAGTCAGTTTTAGAAGATATTATCAAACCGGTTTTCCAAAGCAATTGCACCAATGTCACTCTTCCCAGCAACACATGAGTTGCTATGATCGGTCTATGTGTCAGATGGTATTGTCAGTCTACTGAATATAGTTATTCTGAGTGATGTGCAGTGACATTTGTTTCTCGAGTTTCAATTGAGTGTATTTTGATATCTGTGTTGGTCATTTGTTATATGGCAGGTCAAATATCTTGCCAATTTTCCCTTTGGGCCAATTGTATTTATTAATTAAACTGTAGGAGCTCTTTGCATATTCTGGATAGAAGCCCTTAGCTCGTTATATGAGTTGCAATTATCTTCCCTCATTCCTTGGCTTGCTGTTTATATTCTTTTAATGATATGTTTTAATGAGCAGAAATGATTAATTTCACCAGTATTTTCCTTTATGGTTAATGTTGTGTCTTCTTTAAGTTCCTTACTTTTAAGGTCATGAAGATAATCTATTTTGTTGTTTTTTATAAATTTTCTTTTTCTTTTTTTAATTTTAATTTTTTTATCCTCATCCAAGGACATTTTTGCATTTATCTTCAGATAAAGCAGGAGGGAGAGTGGGAGGAAGAGAGAAAGAGAGAAACATCGATGTGAGAGAGACACATCGACTAGTTGCCACCCACACAACCCCAACCGGGGCCTGGACAAACTGCAACCGAGGTACATGCCCTTAGCGGGAACCGAACCCGGGTCTCTCTGGTCTGTGGGCCGATGCTCTAACTGCTAAGCCAAACCGGCCAGGGCTATAAATTTTATTTTTCTACCATTCACATTTTAATTTATAATCAACTAGAATTTATTTCTGTATATGGCGAGAGGCTGGGGTCAAGATTCAAATATCCCATATTGATATCCAAATGACCAATGCAATTTATTAAAGGGAATAAAGTCCTTCGCCTCTGGTTGCAATGCCTCCTTTGTTGTAAATCAGGTAACCATTAACACGTGGTCTGTTGTAGGACTTCATGATGTTCCATTGCTCTATCGGTCCCCCTGGTACCAGGCCACCTCGTCCAACTTAGAGAAGCTTTACACTCAGAGTGTAGGTGGATTTGGTATAGGTCTTCTGACTCAATATTTTTAAAAATAGTTTTTATTATTCTTAATCCTTCACATTTTCACATAAATTTTAGAATCAGTTTGCCAATTTCCACTAAATATCCTAATATGGTTTTGATTGAAATGTTATTAAATATACAGATATATTTTAAGAGAATTGATACTTAATATTAATTTTTCCTGTTTATTAAAATGGTATGTATTGTTATGTATTTTCATTCTTATTTTCTAGCGATAATATTTTACCATTTTCTATGTAGAGATCCTGCATATTTTTCATTATAGTTATTCTATACAGTTGATATTTTTGATGTTGTTGTAAATAGTATCATGTTTTTTAATTTTGTTTTCTAAATATTTGCTGCTGGTATACATGATACAATGATTTTAATAGTCACCTTATATTCATTGACCAAACTAAATGATATTTCTGAAGATTCTTTTAGATTTTCTACATAAACAAAACAATCAAATGATGTTGTTTCCAAATAATAACAGTTTTATTTGTTATTTCCCAATGTTAACAATTTTTATTTGTTTTTGTGTTGTTGCAGTGCATAGAACCTCTTGTATAAAACTGAAAACACATGGTGATATTAGACATTTTTGTCTCAATTCTGATCTGTGTTTTTTTCCTAGATGCCCAGATTTAAACTAAGAAAACTTCCTTTTATTTCTAGCTTGCTAAAAAAAAAAATTACCTAAATGATAAAATTAATAAATTTTAAAAACTGTTTTTTCTACATCTGAGGTGATTGTTTAATAATTTTTTCTCCTATATTCTGTATTCGTTGAAATTCATTTTTATTATTTAACCACTTTTTCATTGTGGAATAAACTTAATTTGATCATAATCCTTTCTATACACTGATATATATTGTTTGCTAATTTTAAAAGGATTTTTAAATCTATTTCCATGTAAGATACCGAGTTGTTATTTTCCTTTGCTTGGACTATGATTGCCAGGTTTTGTTATCAAAGTTATGCCATCCTAATAAATGAGTTCCAAAATGCTTCTGCTTTCACTATTCTGGAAGAGTTTGTGTAAAATTGGTATTATTTCTGTCTTATGTAGTGGGAGGGATTTTCTGGAGAAGGTATCTTTGCCTGAAGGTTTTTTTCTTCGTCTTTAAATATTTTAGTAACAGAATCAATGTATTCATTTATAGATTCAATTGAAGGATGCTTCTCTGTGGATGCAATGGCGTCTCAAATAGCTCTGAGGATCTTAAGTTTAAGTGTGCATCCCTTTCATTGTCCTTTTGCTTATCTTGTTTTCTCTTCTTTGCATTGTCACTTTTCTTTAAATACCTGGAAGTAGTGGTTATCCAGGGATTTATTGTTGAAAGACTAGGTTAATAACATCTGCAGCTGGCTTGGGCATTCTCAGCCCTTCCCAACATCTGCATTAAAGGCAAGGATGCTCACTGTAAAACGTGTGAGGAGATGTCAAGTGGCAGGCTTCTCTTCCACTCCCTGGTAAGGGAGCACGCAGGAAGCCGCGCCCCTCCTCCACATGTCACAGTAAGACGGGTACTAGTCCAGTGAGCTGACCCCTGTTCTGGATGCCCAAGCTCTGCCCAGAACTTGTCTCCTTAGAGAGAATCTCTCTGGTTTTATCCTGGGAATGAGTTCTTCAGCTGCACTCAGGGGGTGATGAGAAAGGGTAGGAAAGACTATTCTATCAGCAATTTAGCAAAAAATTAGCCAGCCCCCTGCTCTCTGTCCCTTCTCTCAGTTCTGCTCTCCCTATCAGCCAACTTCACCAACCACCACAGCATCAAGAAGCCACACTAGGTTACCAGCTTCTCTTGAGCTCATTCAAATCACCTGTTGCTGTGATTACAACTACCTCCCTCCCATCTTCCAGAATTTGTCAGTATCTTCTCTCTGTTAATGTTCCCTTCTATTCAAATTCTTTCCTGTAGTTTCAATGTTTTACTTTTTGTTTAGCTTTGTTCTTTATTCTTCTTTTTTTAATTAAATTTATTGAGATGACATTAGTTAATAAAATGATATAGGTTTCAAGTGTACAATTCTATAATACATCATTTGTATGTGGCAATGTGTGCCAATCACCCAAAGTCAAATCTTCTTCCGTCACCATATATTTGACCCCCTGTACCCTTTTCTATCTCGCCCTACCACCCTTTTCCTCTGGTAACCACCATACTGTTCTCTGTGTTTATGTGTTTTTGTTTGTTTTCCTGTTTAGGACTTTTTGTGTATTTTATGATCCTTTTTAACAGATAAAACTAAAAGGTTTAGTCAGGTAGGCTTCTTGAATTTAAATATTAAGAATTTTAAACTTGAATATTGTTTATTACTTATTCATATTATCTTAATAACATGCAACTAGGGAAGTTAAAGTGATAGTAGAGTATGTTCAAGATTATTTTTACAATACCTGAGAGATACAAACATACATGTCTGTGGAGCAAAGAGAGAGTGAAAACAAGAGAGAAAAGGTATAAAATTTAGGACAACATCCACCTTGCTGCCTAGTTTTCTGGTTTTAATGAAAAAGAATGAGAAATATGCTGGAAGAAGATTTAAAATTTGCCTAACTTATAAATCTTCACAGAAATCAGAACTTAACGAATATTTTAAAGGTCCATCATTTCTGCTAAAAATACTGTTTTATCTTCACTTTACTCAAACATATCAAATACATTATGTATCTTTTGTGTGAGATATATCACCAATAAATGGCAGAGGATGAGAGGTGAGAAAAATCTGAAGATTTCTCCCTGGTCCTTTCCTGCTTCCAGACCTGGTTTCAGGCAGAAGCTGTGTCCCTCCTGTCCACAGCTTCCTCCTCGTCTGCAGCTCTCCTTGGACTCCAGAGACACCAGTGCCTCCCACAGGTGGTAATGACCTCTTACTGCCGCTAGTCTCCAAGTGCCTCTCCAGCCTTGGTCGTTCCTGGAGTCCTGCCCACATCTCTGTAATTAGTCTTTCCACCAGTGTCTCTTCAGCTGAACTATTGGGGTTAGCTCTATTACCGGGTGGAACCCCGACAGATTCGCTAGAATTCAGAGATGGTGTCATTTAAATCCCATAGGCAGGGCTTCTCTCACATGGTTCCTCTGCTGGCAGTCACATGGACCAATTAAATCTCTGCTACCCCCTAGATATTTTGATAAATAGAAAATATACTTCTTTTAAAATTACTGTGTTTAAAGGTCACCTTATATGCAGCCCTTTGAAATATATGACAGATTTGATCCAGTGGTTCTCCCTCTCATCTGGAGAGTTATTTAATACCAAGTGTGGCAGGCAAAATTTTAAGATGGCCCTGGACTTCCTGGACCCCCATCCCCAGTTTACACATCCTGCGTAATCCCTGGGGCTGTGAGTTTGATGACTGTCATTTCTGTGATTACATTATATAAAGTAGCAGTCAACTTGAAGAAAGAAAGAGTATCTGTTAGCTAGCGGCAGTGCTAATTATTTTGCAAGATAAATGCATCAAATCAATGTTATACACCTTAAACTTACACCACAGTGTTATATGAAAATTACATGTCATTTTTAAAAAATTAAGAAGCAAAAAAGGGGAAGGGGCTGACTTCATCACCCAAGCCCCTGAAGAGCAGGAAGTTTTGTCCAGAAGTCAGAGAGATCTGAAGCATGAAGGGAGTTTGACACCAAGGAGACTCTGTTGCTGAGATGGAGGGTCCAGGTGACAAGGACTTCAGGGTGGCCTCCTGGAGCTTGGAGTGATCTCTGGCAAAAAGCTAGGAAGATACCAGGGACCCCAGTTTTATAACCACAAGGAAATGAATTCTGCCAACAACCCATGAGCTTGGAAGAGAATCAAGAGCCCTAGAGAGAACTGGAGGCGTGTCAAGACCTGGATTTCAGCTTGGTAAGAACCAGAGCAGAGAACTGGGTCACTATACGCCCCAATTTCTGACCTACAGAACCTGTGAGATAATAATGCATGTTGTTTTCAGCTGTTAATTAATCTGGTAAAGCAGGTAATATATCAAGAGTAATAGAAAACGAATATATGGATGCCACAACCACCAAAATTCTGGATTTTCGGTTGGTCCAGGTTGGGATCTAGTTCTCCACAGCTCATATCCTAGGTGATGCTAATACTAAGCTAGGAATGAGAACCACTGCTTTTTTCCCCCCTTAACTAAATTTAAATCAGCTGGAAAGTAAACACCTAGAGTAGTTTTCTTTGTTCCAGTTCAGCCATTCAACATATAGTTTGAGTGCCAGGTGCTTGGCCCTGGGGACTTATTTTGTGGTAAACAGAATCAGACATAGTCACTTCCTTCATGGAGCTCACAATCAAGAGTAAGAGATAACACATTTTTTAAGCACCATATGTTTTCCTGCACATAAGGCAAGATTCTTTTTGACAAAAATTGCCTGGCAGAAAATAAACACCTGCTTAACACTTAGATGCCTACACTGCATCTTGTATTTCAGGGCGCCCTCTCAATACTTGAATTTGAACCACAGAGTCCTATTTGAGTAGTTAAAATGCCTGAAGTGAATTTGATCAGCATATAAAACCATCTGATTAATGCAGAAAAGAAAAGCGGGGGGCGGGGGGAGAATTTCACACAGACTGGTCATTACTCTTGGCATTAACACACCAGGATTGCAAGTGTTGGGTGTCATAGTAATCGAGTCTTTTAAAGATCACTCTTAAAAGAGTTTGGAGAAGAACAATATTAAACCAATAATACTACAGAGGAATGTAAAGTAACTATTATGGTAAAAGTTTCCAGAGAAGGAGGAACATGCATAATTGGGGTATTTGACTTAGGGTTGGGACCAGGGACTGTGTCTCTGAGTAAGGATTATTAAGCAAGGAAGCCAAAGAGAAGTAGGCGTGAAGTGGGATTGGGACCTGGGCTGAGAAACTGATGCTTAAACAGTAGTTCTCAGGTTGGTTGCCCCTGGAATCTCCTGGGGATCTTAGAAAGTACTGATGCCTGAATCCCACCCCAGAGATCCTAATATAATGAATGTGGGTGTGGTCTGGGCATCTCCAAATCATCCAAATGTACATCCAAGCGGGAAAAAACAGCACATGAAGAGGCCCTGTGGCACAGGGCACTTGACAGATTCTAGGAGCTGAAAGAAATCTTGGCTGAAGGAAGCCAGGACCTCCCACGGTTTTCCACAGCCACAGACACATTACATTTACACTGGGATACAAATATGCCCTCTCTGGGGTGTTACCATCCGAAGTGTTTCCAAACATTTTACCTGGTGTTGAAAAGTACTCTCTAGGAATTCAATATATATGAAGAGAGATTTCAGCAAAATTCAAAGGATCATCCCAGATTAAAAATATGGACTTTAGCCCTGGCTGGTTTGGCTCAGTGGTTAGAGCATTGGCCCACGGACCAAGGAGTCCTGGGTTCGATTCCGGCCAAGGGCACATGCCTCCATTGCAGTTTGTCCCAGCCCCAGTTGGGCTCATGTGGGTGGCAACCAGTCTATGTGTCTCTCACACACTGATGTTTCTCTCTCTCTCTCTGTCTCTCTCTCTTCTTCCCACCATCCCTCCCACTCTATCTGAAGATAAATGAAAAAATATCCTTGGGTGGGGATTAAAAAAAAAAATATATATATATATACTTTATAATTCATATTTTACAACCTCCTACCCCTTCCCTGCCCTGAGCCTTGGCCCAGACAGAAACATGTTTCTAAATTCTAACCTCATCTTGGGAGAAGGGTGAGAGAGTGCTCCTAAAAGACAGGAAGAGGGTATCCTTTAGTCACATGTGCAATTTTCTTTTGGGCTTGTCCAACTATGTGGTTGATGTTACCTTGCAGGCAGCATACAAAGAGCTCGCTATTACTGACAGGAGTGTGAATCATTCTCTTAATGGCATTTTGGTATCAGCTGCATAATTTGCATATAGCATAGGAAATAAAGTTGATGGATTTGGAATAGGGCTGCAAAGTCTCTTTTGTCATGAAAAGAGCTGATTGCTCTCAAATTGCCAAATCAGACAGGTTTATGCAACTGACCTCAGTCACTCTCCTCTCTTACTCAACTTCAGCCAAATTGGCCTAATTACTATTTCTCTAAAACCCCAGCATGCTCCTGCCTCAGGGACTTTGCACTCTCTGTTCCATCTCCCTGAGATCTCATTCTCTTACATCCCCGCTATTCACTTCCTCATCTCCCTCAGAGTCACCTTATCAGAGAGTGTCCTGACCACCCAATTAATAGCACTCCCACAGTTCTCTATGACCTCTCTTTTATTTCATTTACAGCATTTAACACCCTGTGGCATATTAAAAAATTGCTTATCTTTTGTCTGTCTCCCCAATCCTAACCCAGCTTGCAAGCCCATGAGATCAGCAGCTGTATCTGATTTGGTTGCTAATTTATTCTTTAAACCTAGAGTGGTGACTGGCACATAGTTAGTGCTCAATATCTACTGGTTAAGTTAATATATAAATATCAGTAGTAACATAAGAGAACAAGAAAGTATTTTAACAAAGAATATACTTTTCTGAAGAAGTTAAGGCTCTAAGATACAAATGGACACATGAATGAAAGCTCTAAAATATTTTAGAGCTATTCTCTGGATAGTTGGTGATTAAATTTTACAGAATTTCAACCTTTATTGAAAATTGCTCTTTTATAGATGTGGCCACTAGAATAAAAGTTAAATTAGTTTTATGTAGTATATAGTATTAAATTCCACAGGCATTTTATTTCATCAAGGTAGATACAAATATGAATCAAAGCTGAACAGTTCCTCATCCTTCCGTGAGAAATCTCTGTGGACTAGACAGTGATGTATATGTTATATAGCAAAAAAGAAGTATATAATTTTTACATCAGAGAACAATATACAAGGTATAAAGATGTTCAGAGCATGAGAAATAAGAAGTGTGAATAAAAAAATTTTTCAGTTCCATGTTTTGTTCTTCAGTCTCCCACTCTGGTGTTGTACTAAGCTGACTCCTGTAATAATAACCGTATTTCGGTGCAAGAAGAACTGAAATCCCTGCTTTAGATGCCCCATTTCTCACCACAGGCTTTTGGAAACCTCCTGTAAGTGTTTCTCTTTGAGACTGGAGTAATCACATGTCACTGCTATTTTGTGGATACAGTCATTGCTTAGATGCACTTCACTATTCATTATTTGAAAAGAGGTTGTGGCAATGTTTTTCGAAGTTGGATGTGGGTGTGCACCAGAATCGATTGAAGGACTACTTAAAATGCAGATTGCTGGGCCCCACCACAAGGCATCTTGATTTAGAAGGTCTCGGGCAGGGTCTGAAAATCTGTATTTCTCTCAAGCTCCTGGGTGATGATCCTGGTTCATGAACCATCTTTGGAGTAACACTGATCAGTTGGGTTCTGAGGTTCTGAGGTGCCATTTTCTTCTTCTAACCCTAGTCCATTTCAGAACCACTCCATAAGGCAGAGCCACTAAAACATGATTGAGTTATGGATATACATATAATTGCACATGAAGAGTATTTATTATCATTTTTGTGTGAGTGGCAAGACTTCCACAGAAATATTTTTCACACTTACTCTGTTTATAAGTAGACTGTCTCTTGGTTTGGATTCATAGAGGTTGGCCTGCTTTGACAATGTGCTTGAAAACTGGACAGGAGCCTCCTTGGTCCAGTTCATTGGGATTTTTGCTGACATTACCAACCCTGCTCTCATGTCATTCCGAGAGGTGTCAGTTTATTTGTTTTGGTTGATTTCGTAACTCACACATACGCACTTCTTTCTTAGATGCTTAAGGGTTTGCCCTCCATGCTTTTCTAGATAGAACCCACTGGATGCTTCCTGTGTACGGAAGATTTCTCATTAAATTTTGAATTATTTCAAAATTGAGAAAAGGTTACCAGACATATATTCCTATACTACCCATTCCTTAAAGATGTAATCCCAACACAACAGAGTCCAGTGCTCTTCCATTCCCCTCCCTCTCTAGCTTCTTCTCTTCCACTTCCTCCACCTTCCCCAAAGTAACTAGAGCAGTTGATAAGGGATATTTTACTGCATACATTTCTATAAACAAAGAATCACTTGTGTGTGTCTACTTCATTTTAATTTTCATACATAATATTATGCTCTATATATCCTTCCTCAACTTGCATTCTTTTACTTAATATTTGATTTTGAAGAATATCGTTTACCCTATTACTTCATTATCGTATCTGTTATATGATTCTATTGAATTGTTGACTGATCTCTTGGTGGACATTTAAGGCTTTTCCAATTTTTTTCATAATTACAAATAATACCACAATCAATATACCTATACATGTGTTCTTGTACATATGGGTTAGAGATTTTATGAATGGAAACATTAGGTCATATCATATGTAAATCATCCATGCTACTTAATGAGTTGGATAGACTGTATAAACGGCTTCACTTCAGCCACACTCCTTTTGCTATAACAGTGTAACCCTGACCTTGGCCATGTGATTTGCTTTAGTCTATTAGACAGTAGCAAATGTAGGCTTGGAAGTGATTATGTATTTCTGCTGGCATCCTTTCATGACTAAACTTGCTCACTCTTGCTTCTCTGAGACTTGCAGGAGGATGTGCCTAGCCTCCTGGAGGGATACAATGACACATATAAGAGACAAGTGGAGGAAAGACCAGGCATCTCATCAGCCATTCTAGACCAAAGCGAGTGACTGCTAATGGGTAAAGGTTTCTATTTGGTGATAATAGAAATGTTCTGAAATAAGACAGTGGTGCCCTGGCTGGTTTTTCTCAGTGGTTAGAGCATCGGCCTGAGGACCGAAGAGTCGTGGGTTCAATTCTGGTCAAGGGCATGTACCTCGGTTGCAGTTCATTCCCTGGCCCTGGTCGGGAACATGCGGGAGGCAGCCAGTCGATGTGTCTCTCTCACATCGCTCTCTCTCTCTTTCTGTCTCTCTTTCTCTCCTCCTTCCACTCTGACTGAAAATAGATGGAAAAATATCCTTGGGTGAGGATTAAAAAAAAAAAGATAGTGGTGATGGTTGCACAACACTGTGAATATTCTAAAAACAACCAACAGCACACTTAAAATGGTGAATTTTATGTTGTGAATCTCATCCCAATTAAAAAAAAACAAACAACTTTTAAAAACCTTTAAAAATTAGTGGGAAACAGTACAAAATAGAATTAAACACATACAACATGGACTCCAACAAGCCCGGATTCAAATCTGGGTTCCACCCAGCGGAGCTATGCAACTGAACAAGCGCTTGAACTGCCCTCACTCAGTTTCTGCATCTAGTAGAAGGCCAACCTCACAATTTGGCTGTGAAGATTAAGTGCAATTGTGTGCGTAAGGGGCTTTAGTACCTGATACACAATAGGCATTCCATAAATAATAATTAAATATGTATAATTAAATATATAATAATTACATATATATGTATATATTTCCCCAAAGCAGTTGAATCAATTTATGATCCCACATCTACCTACCATTTGATAGTATCAAATTTAAATGTTTTTGCCAATAACATGCTTGTGAAACTACTCCTTACTATAGTTTTAATGTCATCTGTATAATAGTTAGCAAGTACGAGCACATTTTCACATGATTTTTGGCCACCCATCTTTTTGCATTTTGTACTTTCCTTAGCCTCAGCATGAATTAACAAAAACTGAAACTGTTCTAAGGTCTTTAAAAATTAGTCTTTCTGATAAAAGAATGGGGAGATAATCAATGGGAATTGTTTTCCCAAAGATATCTAATTTAAATGTGGGGTAACATTGCAAGATTTCCCCTACAGAGTGCCAACAATAACATTCTTAGTGTTTATCTAAAGCAGAGAATCGCAAGCTGATTCCATTTATTTCAGTATTCTTATTTTGCAATTGCAAGAATTGAATATACCCAGTTAGTGACAAAAGAGCCACATTTTCTGACTCTAGGACCAGAAGACTTTTCACTGAACATGAAGGGTTACCTTCATCTGCTCCTTAAAAGAGCAGTTTGTAACGTATAAAAGTATTATCCAGATATACAATGGTCACCCATTTAGACATCAACGCTTTTGGTTTTGCATTTACTATATTAAAGAAAATATTTTCAACTTATATATACATTATTGCTTTTATGGATATATAATTTTTTTTAAATAGTATTTTCCAGATAACCCAAGGGCCCTTTTCTCGATGAAAATTACACTGATATTTCTTCAGAGACTCTGAAAGTATTTAGACATTTTGTTCCCTCACTGGAACCATAAAGCATTATTTATTCATTTTCTTTCTATGGCACACATCTTGTACAGTGCTTCGCATTTATTCGATGGCCAAAAAATGGCAATAAAAGTGGTAATAGCACAGAGCAGTGGTATCAGAAGGGGAAAGAAGGGAAAAATAACAGCACTTGTAATCTCATTTTACCACCTCGCCCCCCAGCACCACCATAGCTGTCACTTCTGTTTTCGATCACCTGCACTTTCTGAGGAAAGGCTTTCATGTGTCTCCATCTTTCTGGTAGAATGACATGCATGTCTTTTACGACATCTATCTATTGTTCTGAAGTCTTCACATTTCTGACCCTGTTGCTGGTTAAGGATCCAGGAAGTTTGCTGTGCAGTGAAATGGAGAGGTTGTGCATATCAATCAGGAAAACATTTTTCTGTGGGCATGGAGGAAAACTGGGAAATGCCAGGAGATATGAAATGGGTCATGGGAAGAAGCTGCAGACAAAGAGCAAACTCTTAAATGTTGCGGTGGGCATTTTTCTAAGAGCTCTGCATAAAATGTCTTATTTAATCCTCACCAAAAAAAAAAAATAATAATCAAAATAGAAAATGCTATTATCTCCATTTTACAAACAGGAAAATGGAGACATAGAGGTATTAAGAAACTTGCCAAGTACACAATGAACAGGACCTGAGTGGGACCTACTCACTGTTTCTGCCTTCAGAGCACTTTGTAACCCTCTGCTCCATGCATGGATTTCACTAGATGCCCCTAAGGTCTCCAGGGCCCCTGCCTATGGGGCTGTCTTGGGGATTTCAGAGGGTGCTTCAGTGAGAAGATTGCCCTGACTGGCCTTTTTTTGTTTGTGAATGTACATAGATTTGAACCACCAGAACAGTGCTGACTTGCTAAATTTGGGTGAATCTCACTCACATCACACGTAGAACAAGATCAGGGCTCCTGGCTATCAGCAATCAACAGGTACCCTTGAGCTTGATTAGTGTTTACCCTTTGCAATTTGATCACAGGGCTTCTAGGCAGCTACAGCACCTGAAGGTGATGGATATGGCAGAGCCATCCTTTACCTGCTGAGCTCCCTGCAGGCAGTCCCCAGGGTGGTCACACCACCCTCTCCTCAGGCTCCATGCCTCGTATGAGGAAATTCTCTGGAGTTGGCCATGCCTATCTTCTGCAAAGATTTGGTGACCATTGGTCTCCAATGCCAACGGGCCTGTCAATCCATGTGGTAGAATGATGTTCTCCTGAATCAGTGTTAAGCCATGCCTCACAAGGGACAGGCTTTTATGGGACTACTCTACTTGCTCCACCTATAGGCCCCTCGCCCACCCTTCCTGCTGATATTGAATGGAAAGTAGAAGATCACATTCTAGAGATACAGAGATGATGGCGTAAAGAGTGCAAGAGAAGAAATGGCTAGAAGATGTGTTGTTCTATTTTTATTCTATAAAATTCCAAATTGTAAACTTAACATGACCAGAAAATAATCGCATGCATATTTCCCTGCATCCTCTGGGTGAGACTTACAACTGTGGTTGTCTTCAGTGAAGCACAACACCCTTTGAGAGAGCCACTGACAACACAATGGATGATTCAACACAATGGAGCGCTGAAGTAACCACCAGCAAATAAATGGTTTTAGGAAACTGCAGAGTCAAAAAGGGTCTATATTGTTTCAAAATGTTACTATACAAACAGATCCTAAAGAGCCATGGTACTCTGAGAGTTGCTACCTTTTTTTTTCCCCAATGAGAAATACAAAATAAACCCAGAATGACACATCCAACAATAAAGAACATGAAGAGATGATTTCTGGGCCTGAACAGACAGAGATGGACTATGCAGAATCTTTCCAAGCACTGGTTGGACAACAAATACTTTAGTATCTCTTCTCCACCTATTATTCTAAATCTTCATCAATGTATCATTATATCTGTCACATGAAACCATGAATTTTGTAACACATTTTAAAATCAAATTGTCTATATAGACACACACATACACACACACACACACACACACACACACAAATGGCTGGGAGTCCCACACACCCTGGGCACAGTTCTGAAATATCATTTTATTGGCCAAAAAAAAGCACATTGTTAAGTCCATGTCAAAGAGAGAAACAAGTCAGTCACCCCATGGTCTAGCGGACACTGCAAAGCCATATGGCAAAGAAAATGGATATAGGGAGGGATGAAGAATAGAGATGATTCTTGCAATTTTTTATATCTTATATATTCCCAGTCTGTTTGATTTCTTCCTGGTTACACAGTATCTTTGGAATTTTGCATCTCCAAGTTGCTTCACTTGTTTGGGGTACTTCTTCACTATGTTCCGGGTATAAGATTGTCCTCATGGTACTGAGCCTCCCAGTTATCTGTTTCAGAAGTCTCTCCCTTCTCCTTTTAATCACATCTACTTATCTTTCCAATTTCGACAAATATTTATTAGGTGCCTACATGTGCCAATACTACAGTGAAGAGACTAGCCATAGCTGCTTCTCTCTTGCTTAGCACAGAAGAAAGACATTTAACAGGTAATTACAATGTTTCTGGTAATTACATTAGCCATCTATTATTGGCCCAAACCTGGAGCCACAGCTACAGTTTAATGCTTCACATCGAGTGCCGTGGAACTTAAAGCACAACTTATATATTTAAGTTGTTATTTTTAAGGTTAATATTGATTCTTTTCCTTAGTCTATAGCCAAAGCCACACTTTCTCTTTCTCATTCTCTCCACAGTAAAGAACACACACATAAGAAAAGAATAAATTTAATTGTGAATCTGAACCTCGCATCACATTCATTTTAATCTTGTGGAAAACCTGGTTAAACCTCCCAGAGGATCACTCTCTGAGTCACAACGTCATCTTCCTTGTGACAGATTTCACATTTCTTTTCTATCATGGGGTAAATGACTAAATAGCTACTCAGGAAAATGGTATTTGGCTAAAGGAAAAAATATATATATTGGTGCAGAGGGAGAGATTTGTGCAGTCTGACTGCCTGGGCCAATTTCTGATCTGAAAAATAGAATATAAATTATGTAATGAATCAACATATTCCCCACACTGCAGCAGAAAAGAAAAGGGGCCAGGGCTAATCCCAAATGAGACGTAATGTAGATACCAACTCATGGAAATTTCCTACTATATGTGTTCCACGCAGAAAAAAAGGGAAAGTGTCTTTTGTGCCAAACATATATCAGATAATGACATATAATGAAATGCACACATCTTCTGGGGGAAAAAGAGAAGCTATTATATTCAATTGAGAGGCATAATGTATCAAAGAACTAAAAGGTTCCTTTCAATGCCATAATTTTCTTCAAAAATTTTCTGGAAGCATTTCACCACTGTAAAATATACCCATTAAGACTAATACTGTCTACAGTGATTTGGAAGACTATAGATTGAACTTGAATACAATCCCTCACGTATATTCCCTTGCATACTGATAAGAAGAGAATGACAACAAATTGTGTGGGCCACAATATATACTGTCAGAACTTTGTAATCATTCCACATTTCTCTATAAATGCTTCAGGATCACTTATTTTATCACCCATTCATTCATTACTATTCAACATGTATACATTGGATACCTACTGTGTGCCAAGCATTCTTCTAGGATTGAAGATAAAATGGTGAAAAGAAAGATGAAACCTCAGGCCTTGTGAAGCTTTTATTGATTGGCCAGAGAGCTATTAAACTTGTAAAGAAATAAATTCAGGGAATAGTAAGCGCTCCAAGGAAAATAAACTAGGGCAATGGGATAGAGAGTGGGGGATGGAGATGAGACCTACATTAGACAGCTTGGTCACAGAAGGACTCTTTGAAGGGATCCTGAGACATGTGGGGAAGGAGACACAAAGCCATGGAAGACCCAGGTGACTGAGAAAGGTTTGAGAAAATGTATTGCTTCCGTGACCTTAATCTCTGTAGTGGGCACTATGGATGACCTGCCCTGATGCCCAACACCAGCTTCTTGCATTCTTTACTTCTAACACCTTGTACCCACAGTTTTCTTCAGAACTTTTTTCTTGGGTTACTAGAGGCACTTTAGACACAAAATCAGAAGTTTATGTCTCCTGAGAGGAGCTGAAGATAGTGACTGACTGATACAGAGGCATGAAAGCCCAGACTAGTGGCCCCAAAGGGGGACATCTCACGGTGTAATTGCATTCCTGAGATCCCCATGGAATCAGGCTAAGGCTGAAACTTTGCCTGAAATCATATCCTTGTTCAGTTCTCTCCTCTTCTTTGGCCTGCTTCTTCTGTACCCTCACTTTAAATGAATCACCTTCACTCAAATTCTCATTGTCAGATCTCCTTTTGGGGAAGTAGCCTCATACCTCCTGTATGCCAGCATGAATGACTGAGACTATGGCGTGGCACTTGGTGAATCATCCTGGTGTTTTTGATTGGCAGTGGAGTTGTGGAAAACAATACTGATGATGACAGTGGGTTCTATCACGTAGTTACATAAACCTGGACGAAGTCTCAACTCTGGACTTCAGTTCTTCATCTATAAAATGCAGATATTGAGCTCAAGATGACCTCAAGGGAACTTTTCCTAGTATAAAAAAATGTGCTACATGTTTCCATGGGAAGGGATGATGTATTGAGACACAATCACACATGCTGCACGCATCTAGAGAGATAATCTCGTGCCCAATGGGACATGGAGGGGTTAGTGACTTTTTCCTGTAAGTGGTCTTCCCTTGGTTTACTGCTGTGAGCAGTAACAAAGAGCCCCTGAGTAAGGCCAAGGGTGTGATCAATGGAGTTTTGCTGGGAGTCAAAAAGTTGTGGTGTGTTAGTGGTGGTTTTACCCTAGACTTGAGTAAGATTGAAAGACGGGCAACCCAATCAAATAAAGGGAAAGAAGAAAGAGCCAAATGAGAGCACATTTAAGAAATGTCTGTTTTCTGCATGGGAAAAGTAGAAGCTGAGAGGAACCATGAGAATCATGATTGCTGTCGAGTCCCTGGACCTGGACACAATCATGAATTCCTAACACACCACAGCTGAAAAGTATCTTTCCAAGCTTCAAAAAAGGGAAAAACTGAGAACAAGCAAAGGAAGCTCAACTTTACGCTATGCAAAGGAAATAACTCTTTATATAAGAGGTATTCAGAACTTTGACTAAACATGACCTTAAAAACCGTTACAGTTAGGAAAAAATAGTTCTAAAATTAGCTGTGTGATATCAGCGACAACACTGAGTCTCAGATACACAACTTTGTAAAATGGAAAAATTACCTGCAACTCAAAGGGATCTAACAAGGTTACAGAGCAGAGAAGGAGTTGGCATGGGAGGTGCCACAGTATGAAATGAACAGTTCAGAGTCAGGCACATGAACCCGGGCTCCCTACCCCTTGCTATCTGTATGGCCTCAGACAAATCGCCTAACTTTGAGTCTGGTTTCCTCAATTGCAACATGAGACCATAATTATCCATACTTCATGAAATTGTTGTTTTGCCTCAATAATAAGATGCAGTCAGTAAGATATGCACTTAATAAAGATCAGTTCCTTTTGGCCGTGTTTGCCCACCAAGCTTTTTCTAGAATACATAAAATATATCAATAAACAACCCATCTAGTACTTACTAAGCTCTTTCCCCCTTACTATGCCTTATCTATTTTTTCTTTAATCCTCACCGGAGGATATCTTTCCATTGATTTTTTTTTTTTTTTAGATAGAGTGAGAGGGAGGGAGGGAGAGAGAGAAACATTGATGTGAGAGAGACACATCAATTGGTTGCCTCCTGCACGACCCTAACTGGGCTGGGGATCGAACCCAACACCAAGGTACATGCCCTTGACTCTTTGGTCCACAGGCTGACACTCTAACCACTGAGCCAAACCAGCCATGACCTATGCCTTATCTCTTATCTTATGGTTGGTACTGTCCTCACTACTCACCCAGTGGCTCCATGTCCTTGATAAACTACCAATTTTTGACATGTTTTTACAGCTTACTCTGTACTTTTCTTCATAGCATAGATTCTGACATCACCCCTAACTCAACACATGGTTGCCATGGATATGCGAGACCCCACACTCTGCCTCTCTGTGGTCTCAGGACTCCATTAGCCAGGCGTGTCAACATCAGAGAGGGAGGGGTAGCTGACATCAATTCCCCAGCTCTTGCCTTCAGTTCAACCCCAGTGAAAACCATGACATTCTCATCTTATCCTGTGCTTCCTGCGAGCATTTTCATATAATTTGATCTTGTAAGGGGGAAAAAATCACATCTTTACATCCCCAGGCATTTTGTGTTCTTATCTAAAATTAGCACAGTTGCTGCTATGCTATTTTAGGAAAATCAGGACATCCTTCACTCTTTAGATCCACCAGCTTAACCAGCTGAGGAGCATTATGCAATATGGAGTATGTAGGTTTAGCACCAAACCCTATAGCTACCGGGCTGCTCTCTGTACTCCAGATTACCGACCTAGTTACCAAGTGTGTAACTGGGAGCAAGAGCCAGTAGAAAGGACACACAGGATGTGGATTTAAGATGTAAATGAAACAGTAAAAACCCCAGAAAGATGATGTCTTAGGCTGGGGCCCCTAGAATCAGAGCATGAGATGGGGATACTTGGCAAATGATGGAGTGTTTTCAGCAGGGATTCATCAAAGCATGAGAAAAGCAAGATAGAATAGGAAAAGAAGGAAAGCAAATATGTATTGGGGGACCGGAAAGTAATGTTGTGTTTTTATGCCATTAATTCAAACAGATAAATTTTTAACAAGTTTTTATTTTTAATCAATGATGTAATCACTCTCGTTATCAACAACCTTTTGCCATCTAGTGTGCAAATTTTCAATGCCAGATCGATAAAAATCAATTGGTTTTTGAGCAAAATATCTGGAGATGGCATTTTGGACATCATCCAAATTGTCAAATGTTTTGCCACTTAGAAAATGTAGCAATCAGAATAAATGGAAATCCGATGGCGCAATATCGGGCAAGTATGGTGGGTGAGGCAATACCCCCCACCCCAATTCATTAATTTTTTCCAGGGTTCGTCTTGCGCAGTGCGGTCTTGCATTATCGTGTTGCAGAATAACGCCTTTTCTGGTGACAATCGCTGGGCACTTTTCAATTAAAGATTGATTTACTCGATCCAATTGTTCACAGTAAAGGTCTGAATTCAGTTTGTCCAGGTTTCAGCACTTCAAAATGAACGACCCTGCAAATACTCCACCAAACACACAAAAGTGCCTTTTTGGGGTGTAAACCTGGCTTAACTGTACTTTGTGGCGATTCATTTGGAGAGAGCCACTGCCTTTTGCATTTTGGATTATCATAAAGGACCCATTTTTCATCTCCAGTGATCAAGCGATCAAAAAACGCTTCTGTATTGTGCTGCTGAAGCAATAAGTTGCATGTGGTGGACCGGTTAGCTTTGTTTTCTTCGGACAGATTATGCGGGACCCAAACACCTGCTCTGCTTACTTTACCAATCTGCTGCAAATGTTCTTGGATGGTCGACCAAGGTTGGTTAAGAGTGTTTGACAGTTCTTCGATTGTCTGACACGGATTTGCTTCCACTTCCACCCTTAACATGTCATTGTCTAAAGTTGTTGGTCTTCCTGATCGATACGAGTCAGAAAGATCAAAATTACCAGATTTGAACTTAGAAAACCACCTTTGGCATTTACAAATGTCTAATGCACTTGGATAAACATCGCAAATGTTTTTGGTAGCAATTGTTGCGTTACTACCCTTGTGAAAGTCAAAAAGCATACAATGCTGGATATGTACCTCTTCTGGTATTTGGCTGGCCATTTCACTATAAATTGCAAAAAAAAAATTAAGATTTAATTATTTACAAGTAAACAAGTCACTCTAACCTTAAAATGTCTTTGGCACAATTTTGAAGTACACAATGAGCTGATAAATGACAACCGAATATCGAAACGCGCAGAAACAACATTACTTTCCAGTCCCTCTAATAGTTTCAGGTGAAGTCTGGTCTCAGCTCAACCCCACGGGGAGTTGTAAGATGCGAATCAGTCTGTCAGCTGGCTGAAATCTGCCTCAAGAGAAGGGCACAACCTTTAGACATTTCTAGGTGATGCAGATTCCAGAAGCCTTGGGCAGTTCTCTCAGCAGCAGGGGGCAGCTGTGAGCCAATAACAGCCAACACTCAGCAGCTGGGAGAAGGGGCCCCATCCTGGTAAAAGGGATTTGTGTGGGCACCAACCCTGATGGCAAAAATAACGGAAACGTCAAAGCAATTTTTTCAAAGAGCTATTGAATCCTTAAATTCAGGGATTACATGTTATACATGTGTTAAAAATCTCCATCACTAATATTGATCCTTCAGTAAAATAGATACTCAATGATAGGTAATCATTGATTAAACTAAATAGCTATTTGTTTGGCATAGACTGAACCAGAAGAAGAAATAGTTATTAATCTCAGAGTGTCGACATCTGAGTTAATAGAACACAGAGTTTTTTATTTCAAGAAAAAGGGAAATTTGCCTAATTGAGTGTTAGGATTCTGTCCTGCTTTACCTTCTCTTCCTTCGGCAGCAGATAAACTGTGTTGAGGAAGAAGTGTTGGACATGGTATAAACAAGAGGGCTGCTTTAATCACAGGTTAGTCACCTACTAATGTGTATCTCTGTGGATTAGTCTCAAATGAACAGAATCGCAGTTAATTCAGCTCCAAAATGGAACCTGTAATAACTGTGATGCCTGACTCATGCTGTTCTTGTGAGGCTCAAATGAGCTCATGCACTGGGAAGGAAACCTGTGTCTTTTGAATGCAAGAGACAGACCCCAAGTCTCCAGGCCCAGGGGAAAGAGGGGCTCTATGGACACCATAGCTGCGTCGGGCATGGGACCTGCTGGCCACAAGTGCTGGCACCAGCCACTTGCAGACCATGAGGACTCCCTCTTACCATTTCTCATCTCCCTTCCTCTCCTAGCATCAACTTCGTTCTCACAGACTGGACTGCCTTTCTCATGAGACTGGAAATATGACAGTGAAGGGAACCTTCCTCTCTTGGTTCTCACTAAAAAACGGTTGACTAGAACTCTCTTTTAATTGCACAGTTTGTAAAACCTGTGAAAGAGATGTCAGTGGGGCACAGTGTTTGGCAGCCACTCTATGACGTTAATTTGTAATTGGGGAAGAAGTTCTTTCCCAGAGGGAGGGCCAGTCCCAGGAGAAAAGAAGATCCAGGGGAGATAAAAAATGGACATCCACTGTGGTGCTAATGTGCTGTCAGGAGACAGAAGCTCAAGTGTCTATTTTAATGATTGTGCCCTTGAGCACATCAATAAATCTATCTTAACATCTTTATCTACAAAATGAGGATACTAATCTATATTTCAGAGGTTGTTTGAAGATTAAAATAGGTAATTTATGGGTGAAGATGGTTTGTAAAATGTAATATGCTTTTGGCCTAGCCGGTATGGCTCAGTTGGTTGGAGCATTGTCCTGTGCACCAAAGGGTCATGGGTTCGATTACTGGTCAGGGCACATACCCAGGTTGCTGGTTCGATCCTCAGTTGGGGCTCATGGGGAGACAAGCAATCGATCTCTCGATATCTCTCTCTCTCTCTCTCTCTCTCGAATCAATAAGAAACATATCCTTGTGCCAAGGATTTTAAAAAATGTAATGCTTTTGAAAATTAAAATAAGGCGTTTTTGTAAGTTATTGTGCATTAAATACAGAGCATGGCCCAGGCATATATGCCTTTTAGATGTAAACGTTTAATGCCTGCCTTTCAGAAGTTTGCAGCTGCATTCACCACATCATAAGACACAAAGACAAGCACTCCAAGGAAACAGTCTTGCCTGAAGGTGGCGCTACTCTCAATCAGTTGTTCCTCAGAACAGTTGTTCTTCAAAGGGAGTGGCACCAGGTACTGTTTAGAGAGGAGTCAGTTCTACAGAGTTTCTCCTTGCATTCTGGGAAATCAAAAGTGATCCCAGCATAAAGCATTTGCAGCTGTGTTAGGAAATGAGCTAGTCACGCCTCAGCAATTTATGCCCAATTTTCTATTAATAAGAGAGAATGGAGAGTGGTTCTATCACTTGACAATCCAAACACTTGTTCTTAAGAATGAGGGAGAGAGAAAACAATAGTTTTGTTCTGTTTCTGAAAGAGCACTAATTCAATATTGTGTACCTTTGAAGAAACACATTCAGATGGTTTTAAGAGGTAGGGAGGTGAGCTTTACAGGAAAGAACTTACAATGACATGCATTAGCAATACCACCTAGAGTCCTCATGTGACAGAAGAGCCTGAAGCCATAACCGCAGAACAAGTATGAGGAAGGGCAGGGCGGAAAAGAGAGAGAGAGAGTTGGAAGTGGGGATGGAAGATTCAAGGCACACGTCTAGGACGGGGTCTCAGCTAAGTGGTCGATTGCTATAGTCAGGGTCCCAGAACCATAGGCAAATCAAAGTTCTGGGTGAAGCAGAGATGGAAACAGAAATTGAAACCTAAATGATGCCAAAGGGCCAGGATGGCCAGTTGGTAAAGTTCAAGGCAAATGGAGAGTTAAAAAGACGAACTAGGGGCAAGGGGACTGAGACAAGATACATTCAAACTCTTGTCTCGGCCAGAAGCTTGTAATATATTCCCCAAATGTGTCTTCCTAGGCCTGGCAAAAAGGAAGGGAAAAAGTCAGTTGCAAGGAAACATCATTTGTGTAGAGAATATGAGTGGAAATTGCATAACAGTCTGAGGAGGGAGAGATCAAATTAGATTTCCCAGAATAGTGGAAGGTTCCTTATGTAGCTTCTATTTAATCCACACACCTGATCAATTCTCTCGGTTCTCTCTATACAGCATATTGAATGGTGCTTGTCTTAGTTCAGATTCCTCAAAAGAAGACCTAGAGTCAAGAATGTGGGTACAAGTTGTTGGTTTGGTAGGTTATACTAGGAAGACCCATGGGGAAGGAAAGCCAGGAGAAGGAGCCAATAAAGGGGTGATTAACAAGCAGGTGACTCACATGGGCACCTGGGAATGGAGCAGAATCTGTTTCAGAACCTTCCCACTGAAGCACAAGAAAGCTGCAGTATTTATCCATCAACTCTCATCACCTGTGAATCTTATCCATTATGGGTGGTTCCTGGGGTGCTGGCTCTCCGCACTTCCTGCTTCTCCTTAGGTAAAGAGACATGGCACTCAAGGCAGGAAGACACAAAGCTGTGGGTGACATCCAAAGTGACCCAAGGAACTGAGGGTGGGCACAGCCAGCATCTGCCACAGCACCCCAAACATCCCCATCCCTCATTCAAAGCCTCTCTCCAGTAAACCATTGCACTTCTACTCTGACTTGATTGATAAAGTAGAAATACTTACCAAGAATCAGCTGGGTTTATTACCAAATGTGTTAGTTATATTAGTTATAGTTGGCATTATTATGTAAGCAATTAATCTTGTATATATTAAATGTAGGCAATCAATCAAATATGAGTGCACAAGGAGATGTGTTGATGAAACATAAGTTGACTTCTTCAGAACAGTTTGATGAAAGTAAGCCATTTAAAAAATTATATAAACCCTTGAGTTAGGTGGGGCTGAGAAAATTGTGAAGGGCTTGGGGAGAAGTGTTAACAATCTAGGGAGATTATTCGATCAGATTGCTTTGCAAGTCACTTTAATTCTTGCTTCAGTGTAAAGAAAGTGAAATTGAAATTTTTAGGGGAAGCATTACAAACGTAATCTATTGAGAAATGACACATAATGCCAATTAGGAGAAAAGGCTGGTAAATTAATGTCAATTTATATGTTTTAAGTTAAAATAAAAATGTTTACGGTATATGTGAATCATTTGTTATGATCCCTTACTTTCAATGAAATTTTTCTTCAGTTAACCAACCAACTGCTAGCCTTCCATGTGGTTGCATGAGAGGTGCCTCGACTCCACTCCCACGAAAATACCCTAAGACCATAACTCAATTCTACAAAGTCGGCTGCTGGGAGTGTTTTAAATACCCCAAGAAAATTGAAGTACAAGGAACCAGCACTTTCCAGGCAGCTCAGACATTGGGATTAAGGATCAAAAAGGTTAGTTCACTCTGGGAAGTGCTTAGTCCAATTACAAAGATTAGGAGAGAAAAGCCAATGAAGTGAAGATGTAGGAAGGTGAATATTTGAGCTCCAGCTAGAAGGGGCACAGCACCATAGCTCCAAGGATGAAAAAGGGGTCCGGCCAGTGTGGCTCAGTGGATTGAGCATCGTCCCATGGACTGAGACGTCCCAGTTTGATTCCCAGTCAGGGCACATGCCCAGGTTTTAGGCTCGATCCCCAATGGGGGCACGCAGGAGGCAGCCGATGGTGTAATAACTCCATTCTGACCCTCAGTTACTGCACGTACACACGTTGGCAGTTTCTTTTCTGTAAACATAAGGGCCTTGAGACACCCAAAGAAAACTGTAAAGATAAGGGGTTGAGGATGGCCTTGGGAAACTCAGAGAAACCATGAGAAAAAAGAGATTAACAGTTGCCCTGCTCCTCTCCCCCTTTTCTGTATCAGCTCCCCTTAACGGTGCCAAAAGCGGTGCCAAGACAATGTAGTTTTTTTTTTTTCTTTCTGTAGTTTGTGTCTTTAAAAGCGGGCAACAAAGAAGGCTCGGGGCTGAGGATTTGGGGAAGCTGTACCCCCCCAGCCTGCCGGTGTAATAGCCCACAGGTGTAATAAAGTGCTCCTTTACAATTCGGTCGTGTGTCTCTGGTTATCTCGCTGACATGTTACAACATTTGGAGGCCCCAGCGAGATCCCTGGTGTTATAGGGCACCAGGGCCTAGACACCTAGGGCGGGCGGCCTCTCCCGATCCGGCAGGCGGACCCCTTGAGATCTGAGGGGAGGTACCCCCTGAGATGTTCCAGGGCCCCAAAGATCCTACTTAGGTTTCCGACGAGTGGCTGGGAGATGCCAAGACGTCCCCAAAAAGATTTAAGGAGACCTGGTAAAAGCCTTCGGAGGTGAGTTCTGGGTGACCGGTCCATCTGGGTGAGAAGTGAGAGGGCCGGACACGGCACAGCCTCTCCTCTCCGGGATCCCCCTGAGACGTTAGGTGGGATTCAATTCTGGTAAATTCTGGTTCTGGACCGCGGTGCTTTCTGGTCTGCCACCGGGGCGGAAGGGGAGACTGATCACCTCCCGAGAACTTCTGGTGTGTGAGTGACTGTGTGAATGTAATTGTGTGTGAGTGACCGTGCTCCATGACGCTTGTTAGGGAGCCTGTGTGAGTCCTACCCTGCGGTTCCGTGACGACCTCATACGGCTAAAAGGTGGTATCAGGTTCTTGGGCCACTATGGTGTCCCACCAGCGAGCCTGATCCAAGTTGGGGGCTTATTCCAACCTGCCACATGCCAAGAGGCGTCTGAAATCTCCGCAAGGGGAGCGGCCAGGTGGACGAAGCGAAAGTTTCTGTCTTGTGTGTCTTCCCTTGTTTTTGTCCTCGTCTGCCTCCCTATTGTGTCTCCCTCAACTTTGTTATGGTTAGTCTAATCATGGATAGCAGCCCTAGTGCCCAGAAGACCTCATTGGGTTGCATAGTAAACATTCTTAGAAAAATAACAGGGCCAGGGCTCCTTCCAACTGGGCGCCCCCCCCCCCCCGGAGCCCAGAATAATACAAGACAATAGGGGACAAACTAGTTAGTTTTCTGGTAGGTACTGGTGCAGCAGACTCAGTCCTGACCGAGCCAATGGGGCTCTAACCTACCCCTGGACTTCAAATAGGACTATGGACTTTGGGAAAATACTGTGACATCTTCGTTTCTGGTCCTGTCGGAATGCCCATACCCCCTACTCAGACGTGATCTCCTCCAGAGATCATTCAATTGCTGGCTACTGCCACTCCAGGCCAGCCCCCGCATCAAGTTCCACAAGACGTTGGCCATCAGTCCTGCCAGCCTGCCTCCAGATGATGACTCGGAGAAACCTCTACAGAACTGCCTGGAGGTAATGGACATAGTGCAGACGGCCCGCCCAGACCTCAAGGTTGTCCCACTGCCATCATCAGATGAGGTATTGTTCATGGACGGGAGCAGCTATGTCCAGGAAGAAATCAGGTATGCTGGGACAGCAGTAGTAACTCAGGACTGTGTCATCTGGTCACAGTTATTAAGTAGGGGAACTTCAGCCCAACGGCCTGGACTCAGCCCTAATCCAGGCTCTCCGATGGGACAAGAAAGAAAATCTGCTGCCCCAGGAAGCTTGAGAGGCAGCCCTAAAACCAGTGGGGAATGGCCTCTCCAGATACACTAGGTCAGAAAATGACTTGGCCAAGCAGAAACAAGCCATTAAAGAAATCAATGGATGGTGGATACTGCCTGATGGGAGGTTGTTAGTCCCAGAGGCTCTAGGTCGGACTTTAGCCAACCAGCTGCACCAGACTACCCACTTAGGTTACACCAAGCTTACTGAACTCCTGAGAGGCAGGCAATGTCCAGTAAGGTCACAGGGAAAGGGAGCAGGCAGAGGGAAGCAGGAATGTGTAGGTCTAAGTAGGGAGGAGGAGAAGAAAAGCTGGGGGGTGTGCAGACAGCAGATAGATTGAGCAAGCTCTCAGGTTCATGTCAGGGGAGGGACTAGGAAAGTCGCAGAGGGTCTGTGTAAGTTGAAGAAAGTTTGTGGAAAAGGGAAGAAATAAAAAGAGAAGGATTGTGCAGAGGAAATAAAAAGATAAGAAAGGATAAAAGAAAGGGACATACATATTACAGAAGGACAGGATATTGGAGGAATACTCAAAAAGGGAAGAAGATAGGACACTGAGAGGGGGAGAGCTTGCCCCTGGTAATGGAATAACAGTCTAGGATGTAATAAAGAAAGTAACAGGTTTAGGCTACTCCTGACCCTTAGAACAGATAACAACCCCACCTTTATAACAAAGATATCACAGGATATCTCCAAGGGGTTAAATATAAATTGGAAGCTCAATTGTGCTTACCATCCACAGAGTTCCAGGCAGGTAGAGCACATGAACAGGACCTTAAAGGAAACCTTAACCAAATTTACTTTAGAAACCGGTGAAAACTGGACCACTCTGCTCTCCCAGACCCCAAATACTGACAAGTATACATGGGACCAGCCCAAGCTAACTTTGGGGGATATCCAGGGGCAAGGGACTTGCATACTCCCACCTAAGTTATGTATAACCTCCAGCAATACAAAACAGACAAGGGTTGGATCTCCTTTTCCTCAAGCAGGGAGGACTCTGTGTAGCACTAGGAGAAACCTGCTGTTTCTATGCCAATAATTTGGGAATAATACAGGGATAGAGTTAGTATCCTTAGTGAGGAAAAAAAAAGGTCAATGATTTGACTTGTACATAAAACCAGTGGGGATGTAATAACTCCATTCTGACCCTGTTACTGCATGTACACACGCTGGCAGTTTCTTTTCTGTAAACATAAGGGCCTTGAGACACCCAAAGAAAACTGTAAAGATAAGGGGTTGAGGATGGCCTTGGGAAACTCAGAGAAACCATGAGAAAAAAAGAGATTAATAGTTACCCTGCTCCTCTCCCCCTTCTTTGTATCAGCCCCCCTTAATGGTGCCAAAAGTGGCGCCAAGAGAATGTAGTTTTTTTTTCTGTAGTTTGTGCCTTTAAAAGCGGGCAACAAAGAAGGCTCGGGGCTGAGGATTTGGGGAAGCTGTACCCCCCCAGCCCGCC
Organism: Tadarida brasiliensis; assembly: GCA_030848825.1. Lineage (NCBI taxonomy): Eukaryota > Metazoa > Chordata > Mammalia > Chiroptera > Molossidae > Tadarida > Tadarida brasiliensis. The sequence goes on along the minus strand of CM061261.1, from coordinate 33,703,748 downwards.
GGTGTAATACCCACCGGTGTAATGAAGTGCTCCTTTACAATTCGGTTGTGCGTCTCTGATTATCTCGCTGACACGTTACAACAGATGGATGTTTCTCTCTCACATCAATGTTTCTATCTCTCCCTTCCTTTCTCTCCAAAAAAATCAATAAAACTTATTTTTTTGAAAAAGAGAAGGTTTGACAAACAAACTTTTAACTAATTTTCAAAAGAAAGGAATCAAGTTCTTAAAGACTAAGATGTGGATGTTCAAACTTCAGAGACTGCCTGGAGTTCCATCTTCTGGTCATTTAACACCAAAATCAGTTTACTTTATGCTTCGGCTGCCTGGACACTTGCCACTTTAGAGAAATTCACTGTGTGCCTCTACAGGTGGGCAAGATTGAGAATCACTGAGGTTGGATACCAGGCTTTGTAGCTCAGGAGAACAAAGAGACTGCCTTACTACCCATGTGTTCTTATTACCCTGGAAACGTTCTAGCAACATCGAAAAAAGTGTAGTAGATTTTGTTGCTCGTAAGGACCCAAATTTTCAAGATAACCTGAAATTTTCAGGAAACCACAATATGACCTTTTTTTCACCTAAAACATAGGTCATCCTATATGTGACTAAATAAAATCAAAATGTAATACTGTATTTCTGAGCTTGTGTATATAAAGAAGAAATTTACTGGTAAAGTTGATACATTTATTTTATTTATTCCCCATTTTGTCCCAGAAATAATTAAAGCCAACCTATAAAGCAGTACAAAATGCATCAAGAGATCAGAAACATCTATGATTTTATTTCTCAGAAATACCAAAGAACTTAAAGGATTTGGGTTTAAAGATCAATTAACCTTCTTTTAACTAGAAAATTAGAACACAACATCCCCTTCTCCCTTTTAGGGGTGTAGACAGTCCCTAATGTTGTGAAGCCCAGGGCAAAAGTGCAATAGAGACTTCCCAGGAGGGGCTGGGGGGTGGCTCCTTCACGCCCCAATCACGTACCCATGCAGACCCCCGAGAGGCCGTCTGTCCTGTGTGTGGAGCCCCGGTCTGCCTGTCCAAACACTTTCCTACTGCCTTCCAACAGCCGCCCCTTGGCCTCCCCTGAGCCCCAGGAGCTCTCACTGACAGAGGGTCTGCATTTAAAGGTTGGATCACATGGGCTTGGGTCTGTTCGGGCAGAGGGTCCTGGAGTGCTGGAGTCCTGGCATGGTGGGCAGAATGATGGCCTCCCAAAGACGACCACTCCCAAACACCCAGACCACCTTAACATGTTATGTTACCTGACAAAAGGGAATTGAGGTGGAATCAAGGCTGCGATTAAGCTGAAATGAAGGTGGAATGACCTGAAACGAAGAAGATTAGCCTGGATTATCCAGGTGGGCTCAGTGAGTCACAGGGGTCTTTCAATGTAGAGGGGGGCAGACGTGTCAGAGGGCTCTTCTGTGAGAAAGCCGCCACTGGCTACCGCAGGCTTTGAAGACATATGTGACCATGAGGAATGCAGTGACCTCTGGAAGCTGAAGAAGCCAAAAACAGATTCTGCCCTAGAGCCTCCAAAAGGGAACACACGGTGCCGACCTTGGTTACAGCCCAGCAAGACCATGTCAGACTTCTAACTCCCAGACCTGGAACATAATAAAGTTGAGTTGACTGAAGCCAATAAGTTTGTGGTCATTTGTCAGAGTAGCAATAGAGAACTAACATACCTGGGCCTGCTGCCTGGCCTCCAAGGGGGCTCTGGTGGCCCTGCAGACTGCTTGTCCCAGAAGGGTTTTTGGTGGGGGAGGTACGGCTAGAGGTGAGCTAGCGGTCCAGGGTCCCAGATCGGTACTGCTTCCTGTAACAGGAGAACATGGCAAGGAAAGAAGAAAGCCTGACGGTAGAAAAGAGAAGCTGGGTTCTGCCAGGTAACTTGGAGTGATTGAGTGGGCCAGTCTGTTGGAAGGGGACAAGCCTCACGCCCTCTCCTCTTTCAGGCCCAGTGTTTGCTTTCTGGGTTAGAAAGGGTGTATAGATGTGGCTGTGAACAAAAAAACAACTCCATCTTTGTGTCCTGGATTTGTCTCACCTTTAAGTTTCCATGCTGTGACCTTTGACCAAACTTACTGTTCTTAGCAAGCACAGCAAAGCCTTCTAATTAATGATTATCTGTGTTCCTTAAACTTATACAATATAGTCATAAATATTTTTATTAGTAACAGCTGGAACAGCATGACAGCCAAGATAACTATCAAACTGATGAGAGTACTGACTGTAAACAAGCATCCATCACAAGACCCCTGGTGCACACTACATTCTTTGTCCCTCGTCAGTCATTAGTACCTGAGTCATACTATTAAAAGAATACTGCAACAGGAGTCTGTTAGCAGAGAATAATCTCGCAGAACCACTGGGTTGCCTTCTGCTCTGACCCTATTCCTCATACGTAACTTATCCTATAATAGGCTGTTATATTTTATGGAGTTGCCTGCATCTTTTTTTTTTTTTTTTTGGTCTCAAGATACCTTCTCCTTATGGTGGCCATTACACCTTTGCCCCACCACCAGACAAAAGAACATATTCTGATTTGCACAACAGAAGGAGAGTGAGGAAGGGAGATTCTGAGAAGGAGAAGTAAGAACAGGATGGGAAGGTGAAGAGAGAAGAAACTGAGCCAGGAAAATTGTGAAAAGACCACTTCCAGCCATTTCCAAATTATACTCACTATATACTTTGGGTAGATAGCTAATGGAAACTGGTCAAGGAACATGGGTTACAATTGGTGCTGAAGTGTATCACCCAAAACCCCTCAGGAGGTTCAGAGGGAGGCTCTCACCCTTCTGGCTTTCAGGACTGTCAGCTAGTGGTGGTGCAGAGTAGAGATCCTCCCTAGGAATGTCCTTGGCAAGGTCATGCCCATCCAAAAGATAAATGCCATGTCAGAGCACAAAGACCTGATGGCATGCCCCAATTTGAGACACAGGGTCAACCCAGCTCCAGAGCACACTTTAGGGTCAGCTGTGGCTCCTCTGGCAAGCGCATCGCAGCCCAAATTCCTCCCTGGGTCCACCCTGCCTCTTTCACTCCCTCACAGGGGATTCCGAAAGATCTCCCCCAAAGAATTCCTGCATGGAAATCTAGTCTCACAGTCAGCTTCTTGTGGAAACTAATCTACAATAGCGGTGAAAACAGACAGCAGCATGACCTCAAGGACCATGAAATTAGAAGTGAAGGGGAATGGCCTCAATTAGAGAGAGGTTTGGTTTGCAATAGACGGTGGAATTGCAGTGAATTAGATCCATGAGGGTCAGAATGATTTCAGGACTGTCGCCAGGAGCCCAATAGGCTGCAGAAGGAAGGACATAAAGGAACCACCCAGTCTTCATCCTCAGGTCACACAGTGATTTCCAAGGCCTCTGCATTTCTGTGTGCTTGTCTAATAAATTGCCTTTCAGGTTTTAATTACAGAGCAAAACGGCTAGGAACTGAAAGGCAGAACTAAATATGATTAAAGAGGTTAGGGTGTAACCACATCCAACAATTTGCCTATAATGTTTCCTTTCTTTCAAAACTCAAAACCCAACACAAATGTCCTCAGAACTGGCCAGATTTCCTGGTTGATCAGTCTGAATTGGTACAGCATTTGTGAAGAGAAATAAAGCTTTAAAAAAAAGTTCAGACTCTGATCCAGTAGTTGTAACATCGGGAATATACTTGAGAAAAATAATCAGTTTATTTTTGAAGGCATGATCAAACCATTCTCTATAATTCTTAACCTTTGGAAATCTGAACATCAGTGACCAAAACAAAACACAGGAAGTTTCCACAAATTCTGTCACGTCCATATGACAGAATCTTGTGCCTCGGACAAGAAATTATGTTTTTAAAGGTTTAGGATGGTGTTTAACACACAGGATGTTAAACAAAAGCAGAAACAAAATTGCTTATACAGTCTAGTCTTTAATGTGTAAAAATATAAAAATGTGCTATTAGTTATTTAAGTGGGAGAATTAAAACCATGCAAAGGATTCATTTAAAAAGGCAAACACAATTGCCCTGGCCGGTCTGGCTCAGCAGTTAGGGTCAGCCTGTAGACCGAAGGGTCTTGGGTTCGATTCCCAGTCAGAGGCACATACCTGGGTTGCAGGTTCAACCCTGGTCCCCATGAGGGTCCTGCAGGAGGCAACCAATGGATATGTCTCACATCGATGTTTTTTTTTTTCTCTCTCTACCTCCCTCCCTTCCACTCTATCTAAAAAAATCAATGGAGGGGTGGGAGAAAATGGCGGTGGAGTGAATGGAAGCTACACAGACGATCTCCCAGGATCAAACGGGAATTACAACTAAAATAAGACAAATCATCGGGAAAAAGCAACAGAAAAGCAGTGGGAGAGGACCACACAACCAGGGACACTGACTGAGCCTGGTAGGATCTGCGGAGACGCGTGAGGGTGGCGGGCTAGGAGCCCACGGACAGCAGCGACCTCGGCTGTGAGCTCCGGCCCCGGCTGGGAGCTGCGCCCTCGGCTGTGGGCATCACCACCGGCTCTGAGCTGCGCCCTCGGTGGGGAACCGCGCCCTCGGCGGGGAACTGCGGCCTCGGCTGGGAGACGCGCCCTCGGCGGGGAACTGCGGCCCCGCCGCGCCCTCGGCGGGGAACTGCGGCCCCGGCTGGGAGACGCGCCCTCGGCGGGGAACTGCGGCCCTGGCTGGGAGAGACGCCCTCGGTGGGGAGCTACGGCCCCGGCTAGGAGCCGCGGCCCCGGTTGAGAGCGGCAGCCCCGGCTAGGAGCGGTAGCCCCGGCTAGGAGCAGCGGCCCCAGCGCGGCGACCTTAGCTGGGAGCGGTGGTGGCGGTGCCCGCCCTCGGGGTTAAGAGCCCCAGCTACTCCACAGCGCAGAGAGCCGGGACAGACCGCTAAATAGTCACAGCCTCTCACCTGGGGCTCCGACAGAGGGAGGGCGGACTGGACTGGAACTCTGAGGGGACACCTGGGATTTGGAGGGCGCTCAGAGTTTGTGCTGAGCTGTGGCCACAAAGGACAGTGGTGGCCAGCCCCTCCTTCCCGATTGCACAGACCTGCAGTGAAGTTTGCTCCTTCCCGGAGCTGAGGAAGCCCCTCCCTCAGAGATTCCCAGGTGAGGCAAAGAGGTAAAGAAATGCAAATTGAGGCTCATTAACAACCAGCATTGGCCCCACCCTCGGAAACCCTCTTAAACTGTAAACATCTGAGGGAGGTCCTCATTCAATTGAGATCCTATGGCTTTTCAAGTAACTGAGGCTAATAGCCTCCAGGCAAAAAGCTAGAGCATAACTAAACCTTTCCTGAGCCTGCATATCTACCCAGGAAAGTGAGACTTGATAGTGGTGTTGAAGGAGGGCCCTCCACGCTCATCCAAACCCAGTAGAGGGAGCCACAAATAGCAGAACACCAACACCCACAGGGAAAATTTGGCAGGCTCCAAAACCCACTGGGATAGCAAAAATGGTGAAACAAAGAAACAGATCCCAAATGAAAGAACAAGAGAACTCCACCGAAGATGAGATAAATGAAGTGCAGCTAAGCAAATTATCAGAGGGAGAGTTCCGAGCCATGATCTTGAGGAAACTAAACAGCATGAGTAAGGACATCAACACCATGAGTAAAGATATAGAAACACTGAAAACCAACCAAGTGGAAATAAAGAATGACATAGCAGAAATAAAGAACACATTGGAAGGATTGACCAGCAGAGTAGAGGAAGCAGAGGACCGGATCAGTGAATTAGAAGACAGAGTAGAAAAAATCAATCAATCAGAAAACCAAAAGGAAAAAACAATGAAAAAACAGGAAGATAGCTTAAGAGAACTGTGGGACAACTGGAAACGTAATAACATTCGCATTATTGGAGTCCCTGAAGAAGAAGAAAATGAGAAAGGGTTAGAGAATATATTTGAAGAAATAGTGACAGAAAACTTTCCTAACCTGGTGAAGGAAGAAAGCATTCAAGTTCAAGAAGCACAGAGAGCCCCAAGTAAGAAGAATCCAAACAGGCCCACACCAAGACACATAATAATTAAAATGCCAAAAATCAAAGACAAAGAGAGAATCCTAAAGGCAGCAAGAGATAAGCAACAGGTTACCTACAAAGGAAACCCCATTAGGCTATCATCTGACTTCTCAACAGAAACACTACAGGCCAGAAGGGAATGGCATGAAGTAATCAAGGTCATGAAAAACAAGGATCTGAATCCAAGACTACTCTATCCAGCAAGGCTATCATTCAAAATAGAAGGTCAAATAAAGAGCTTCCCAGACAAAAAAAGGCTAAGGGAATATATTAGCACCAAACCAGCACTGCAAGACATGTTAAAAGGACTGCTATAATTATTAGAAGAAATAGAAAGATAATTAGAACCACACTGTACAAAAATGGCAATAAATAAGTACATATCAATAATCACCTTAAATGTAAATGGACTGAATGCTCCAATAAAAAGACACAGAGTAGCTGACTGGATAAGAAAGCATGATTCACACATATGTTGGTTACAAGAGACCCACCTCACAACAAAAGACGCACATAGGTTGAAAGTAAAGGGATGGAAAAAAATCTTCCAAGCAAACAGAAAGGAAAAAAAAGCTGGGGTAGCAATACTCATATCTGATAAATTAGATTTCAAATTGAAGACCATAACTAGAGACAAAGAAGGCCACTACATAATATTGAAAGGATCTATCCAACAGGAAGATATAACCTTGGTAAACATATATGCACCCAATATAGGAGCACCAAAATATATTAAAAATCTTCTGGAGGACTTCAAAGGAGAAATCGACCACAATACAATCATAGCAGGAGACTTCAACACCCCACTGACATCACTGGATAGATCATCTAGAAAAAAAATCAACAAGGAAACAGAGACTCTAAATGAAGCACTAGATCAAATGGATTTAATAGATATATACAGAGAACTACACCCCAAAACTGCAGAATTCACATTCTTCTCAAATGCACATGGGACATTCTCAAAGATAGACCATATGTTAGGGCACAAACTAAGTCTCTACAAGTTCAAGAAGATTGAAATCATATCAAGCATCTTCTCAGACCACAATGGCATGAAACTAGAAATCAATTGCAACAAGAACATGCAAAAACATATGAACACATGGAGGCTAAATAGCATGTTACTGAACAATGAATGGGTTACCATGGAGATCAAGGAAGAATTTAAAAAATTTCTGGAAACCAATGAAAATGAACACACAACAACGCAAAACCTATGGGATACTGCGAAAGCAGTTCTGAGAGGGAAGTTCATAGCACTACAGGCCCACCTTAAGAAAGAAGAAAAATTTCTAATTGACTACCTAACCTCACAACTTAAAGAACTGGAAAGCAAACAAAAAGAAAACCCTAGAGCAAGTAGAAGGAAGGAAATAGTAAAGATCAGAGCAGAAATAAATGACATGGAGACCAAAAAAACAATTCAAAGGATCAATAAAACAAAGAGCTGGATTTTTGAAAAGATAAACAAGATTGATGGACCCTTAGCTAGACTCACCAAGAAACAAAGAGAGAGAACCCAAATACACAAAATCAGAAATGAAAGAGGAGAAGTAACAACTGACACCACAGAAATACAAAGGATCATTAGCAAATACTATGAACATTTGTATGGCAACAAATTCGACAATCTAAGCGAAATGGACACATTTCTAGAAACACATAGTCTCCCAAAACTGAATCGGAAAGAGATAGAAAACTTGAACAGGCCAATAACAACGAAGGAAATTGAAGATGTAATCAAGACTCTCCCAGCAACCAAAAGCCCAGGCCCTGACGGCTTCACGGGGGAGTTTTACCGAACATTCAAAGAAGAACTAACACCCATTCTCCTCAAATTATTCCAAAAAATTCAAGAAGAAGGAAGACTTCCAAACTCGTTTTATGAGGCCAGCATAATTCTCATCCCAAAACCAGAAAAAGACACTACAAAGAAAGAAAACTACAGGCCAATATCCCTGATGAATATAGATGCCAAAATCCTGAACAAAATACTAGCAAATCGGATCCAGCAATACATCAAGAAAATTATTCACCATGACCAAGTGGGATTCATCCCAGGGATGCAAGGCTGGTACAACATACGCAAATCAATAAATGTGATACATCACATAAACAAAATGAAAGATAAAAACCACATGATCATATCAATAGATGCTGAAAAAGCATTTGACAAAATCCAGCACCCATTTCTGATAAAAACGCTCAACAGTTTGGGAATAGAGGGATCATATCTCAACATTATAAAGGCCATATATGAAAGACCTACAGCCAACATCATACTCAATGGACAAAAACTAAAAGCATTTCCCTTAAGAACAGGAACAAGACAAGGATGCCCACTTTCACCACTCTTATTTAACATAGTACTGGAAGTCTTAGCCACAGCAATCAGACGTGAAGAAAAAATAAAAGGGATCCAAATTGGAAAGGAGGAAGTGAAACTGTCATTATTCGCAGATGACATGATATTATACATAGAAAACCCTAAAGACTCCATCAAAAATCTACTAGACTTAATAAATGAATTTGGCAAAGTAGCAGGATACAAAATTAACGTCAAGAAATCGATGGCATTCTTATACACCAATGATGAACTCACAGAAAGAGAAACTAAAAAAACAATCCCATTTACCATCGCGGCAAAGAAATTAAGATACCTAGGAATAAACTTAACCAAAGAAGTAAAGGACCTATTTGCAGAAAACTACAAGACATTGAAAAAAGAAATAGAGGAAGATATAAAAAAGTGGAAGCACATACCTTGTTCATGGATTGGAAGAATTAACATCATTAAAATGTCCATACTACCCAAAGCAATCTACAGATTTAATGCAATCCCCATCAAAATACCAACGACATATTTCACAGAACTAGAACAAATACTTCAGAAGTTCATATGGAACCAAAAAAGACCCCGAATAGCTACAGCAATCTTGAAAAAGAAGGACAAAGTAGGAGGGATCACAATACCGGACATCAGGTTATACTACAAAGCTACTGTAATCAAAACAGCCTGGTACTGGCACAAGAACAGGCACATAGACCAGTGGAACAGAACAGAGAATCCGGAAATTGACCCAAGACATTATGCTCAATTAATATTTGACAAAGTTAGTAAGAGCATACAATGGAGCAAAGACAGCCTCTTCAATAAATGGTGTTGGGAAAATTGGACAGCTACATGCAAAAAAATGAAACTAGATCATCAACTTACACCATACACAAGAATAAACTCAAAATGGATAAAAGACTTAAATGTGACTCATGACTCCATAAGAATCCTAGAAGAAAATGTAGGCAACAAAATTTCAGACATCATACGCAGCAAAATTTTCACTCATATATCACCTAAGGCAACAGAAACAAAGGAAAAAATGAACACATGGGACTACATCAAACTCAAAAGGTTCTGCACAGCAAAAGAAACAACCATCAAAGTGGAAAGGCAACCTACTGTATGGGAGAGCATAATTGCCTATGATATATCAGATAAGGGACTAATTTCCAAAATTTATAGAGTGCTCATACATCTCAACAAAAGGAAGACAAAGAACCCAATTAAAAAATGGGCAGAGGAACTAAATAGATACCTCTCCAAACAGGACATACAAACGGCCAAGAGACATATGAAGAAATGCTCAACTTCACTAATCATCAGAGAGATGCAAATTAAAACAACAATGAGGTATCACCTCACACCTGTCAGAATAGCCGCCATCAACAAAGCATCAAACAACAAGTGTTGGCGAGGGTGTGGAGAAAAGGGGACTCTAGTACACTGCTGGTGGGAGTGCAGACTGGTGCAGCCACTATGGAAAACACTATGGTGTTACCTCAAAAAATTAAAAATTGAATTACCATTTGACCCAGTGATCCCACTCCTAGGAATATACCCGAAGAAGCCTGAAACACCAATCAGAAAGAATACATGTACCCCCATGTTCATAGCAGCGCTATTTACAATAGCTAAGATCTGGAAACAGCCCAAATGTCCATCAGTAGACGAATGGATAAAAAAGCTCTGGTACATATACACAATGGAGTACTATGCAGCTTTAAGAAAGAACGATCTCTTATCCTTTGCGTCGACATGGGAGGACCTGGAAACTATTATCCTAAGTGAAACAAGCCAAGCAGAGAAAGACAAACATCATATGATCTCACTTATTTCTGGAGTATAATGAACATAACAGTGTGAGGAGCAGGGTAGTCCCGGAGACGTGGAAGTGGGGTACAGGCGGACATCTGCCAGAAGAGGGGGTGGGGGAGGGGAGCGATGAACACAGAACTTGTACGCATGTACTCATAACCAATGGACATGGACAACAAAACGGGGACGGGACAGGGAGGGAGGGGGAGGGGGTGTCAATGGGGGAAAAAAGGAGAATCATCTGTAACATAAGTAAATTAATAAAAAAAAATAAAAATAAAAATAAAAAATAAAACTTTAAAATCCAAAAAAATAAAAAAATAAAAAAATAAAACTTTAAAAATCCAAAAAAAATAAAAAATAAAATAAATAAATAAATTAAAAAAATCAATGGAAAAATATCCTCAGGTGAGGATTAACAACAACAACAACAAAATAGCAAACGTAATAAATATTATGATTAAAAAATTTGTAAAAGGCCAAGTTTTTATATCCTTCAGTCTCCTGGAAGAGCACTGTCCACATTTGAAATTCCTCAACTGTAAAATACTAATCAATACATGGAGAACCATTTGATTCTGTTGTTTTGTGCCCAACAGTACCCCAAACAGAGGCATCAGGAGTGCAACAGTTATGACAGATACAAACTGAGACCCTTTAGAGGCTGCGTCACACTCGGGAAAATGAGCAGAATGAGAGAAGGTTGATGTAGGACATCTAAGGATGGAATCATTAGTCTGTGGCTTGCAGCAGCGGTTTTCCAAGTGTGATCCCTGGACTGGCAGTATCCACATCACCTGGGAACTTGTGAGCTTGTTAAAATGCAGCATCTCAGGCCCCATCGCAGCCCGACGGAATCAGATACTCTGGGGTTAGAGAGAACAAAACGTGTGTAACGGGTCCTCTGAGGGATTATAATGTGGACTAACATTTGCGAATCACTGCTCTATATTAATGGTCATGAGCTGCGGGGTGAGAGAAGTGCCTGGGTGTGTGACCTTCTACCTCCTACATTTCTCAAGGGCCTTGGTCTAATGTTTTCGTTAGATTCTCAGAAAAGTTTGTTACTACAAAAAGAAAAGAAAAAAAAAAGATACAATAATAGAGACAACTGCTCTAAACTAACAGGAACTGTGAGGAACCTCTCTGTCAGGGTTCCCATGATTCTACATGATTGGAATGACAGATTTGGATGCCTGACTGTAACAGCTGTGGTGACTGATTGCATGAAAGTCCCAAATTAGTGGCCTCCCTGCACCGTGTCAATGGAGGACCCATACCAGAGACGTCTCTGCTCTTTTGGTGGGCCCAGCACTCCCTCCCCCTTCTAGCAATACCACCTCCCAATTTGGAGGATAGGCCCACCCTCCACTTTGTTTGATACTAGATATGTTTAAATGTATAAGCTGTCCATCATTGTATCCCCTCCCTGGCCACAGAAATGAGCACATGGTTTCCAAAAATAACACTCCTTCAGTTTGGCCAAAGTGATTGGCCAAGGGATGTTCTCTTGTCCCAGAACGGGCCAAAAGAGTTCTTTCCTGGAACTTTATGTGCATATACTTAGAGACAAGAAGGGCCTCCTTTTCTCTGAAATTCCTAAAACTGAGTTGATGTGAGCCTGTACCTATGTGTAATGCACCTGCTATTTCTCCAACACATGGAGGAAAACATATGCATTAAGAGAAGAAGCCCACTAAAAAATTTACAAGAAAAGGAGGCAGAGAGCTACTGAACTCATTCTCTTTGAGAGAGAGAGAGAGAGAGAGAGAGAGAGAGAAGGCTTTAAATTTTTTTTTAGTGCAGAGTTATGTGACTTGGCAAGCCTATGCAGTTTGTATCCACCATGACGATCATGATATGGAATACTTCCACTAGCTAAAAAATTCCTACATGCTCCTTTGCAGTGAACCCTCCTCCCAGGTCCTGGCCACCACCGAGGCTTTTGGTCCCTATAGCATGTCATATATATCAAATCATATGGTATGTAGTATTTTCAGTTTCATTTCTTTCACTTAGTACAATGCATTTGAGATTGGGCCATTGTTGTGTTAAGTGTATCAGTAGTTTATTCCTTTTTATTGCTGAGTAGTATTCCATTGCATGCATGTAAGTTTCATTATTGAAAAACATTTGATGTGTCTATTATAAATATTTACATACATATGTTTTCACCATTTGTGTAACTGTCTAGGAGTAGTTTTGCTAAGTCATAAGGTGAAGATATGTTTAAATGTATAAGAAACTGCAACACTGTTTTAACAAAATGCAGCATTTTTCATTTCTACCTGCAGTGCGTGAGAGTTCCTGGGGCTCTACCCAGAACTCCCCTCCTCCCCCTGGACTTCCCAACTGAGTGAACTAACAAGTCCCTCACTTAAGTTTGGTTTGTGTCACTTCTAGATTAAAAAAAAAAAATCTTGACTAACATAAGAAGTTTCTAATTAACATGGTCAGCATCCCTTGTATAATTCGTTCTTTCTCTTTGTTCACCCTGTCATTCCAAGGACACTGGTTGGAAAGTGTCTAATTGGAAAAATACCATTCTAGGATCTATAAAGGAATACAATTTTAAAGGTTTTTATTTATCCTCAAGGGAGTCTAGAACCTGTTGACATAATTAGCAGGGACAAAGTGTCTCTCAGTGGCTGAGACTATGCCCCAGCAATTCTGTGCCTCCTCCCACCTAACTTTCACAAGTTGATGAGACTCTGAGTCTAAGAAGGAAATATATAATTATTCCCCAAAGATGCATTATTCATGATTACTTGTGGTTATGGGGACCATTTCCATGGTTATATTAGATGTTATGTCATATATATTATGTGAGAATACTCTATGGGAACACTACAGATTTTCAAAGGAAAGATATTTTTGCCAAGATTATTCCTATCACTTCAGTGAAGTGAGGTATCATCTTACTAGAGACTCTTTCCCAGTGAGATACCCAGAACTCATGCCAGAAACAAGGCTCCTTTGCCCTTGGGAAAAATTGATCCAAAGGTAAGTCTCTCTGTGACCACCAGCCAGGGGATTTGTTAATAGCAAAACCAAAAGAACAACAGTTTCACAGCTTTTCATTAATGTCACAACCTGATACAAAGCTCCTAGATGATGCATCAGGAAGTACCAGTGCTCTTTCTCAGGAAGTAAAATGTGTAGTTTCTCCGAGTTCTCACCTGCATCTTTATGGACACAGAGGAAAACAGGGTACCTTCTCTTCCTCCTCCTCCTGTTCAGAAGAACAGCCTGTAGAACTTTTGTCTGGGGCTATTAGTAGGTCCTATCAAAGCACAGGATGAAAGCTCCCCTCATATGGAACCCTCTTTCAGTGTCTGTCCAGATTTTAGGTGAGTTGGGAACATTTTTTTTAACAAACTACATATTTTTTTTTATCATGCAATATTTCCTTGCTACTGTTAAGTGTGGGTGTTTTACTTGCTGTCCAGATGGAAACAGAGGGTTGGACTAAGCCATCACTCAAGGTCCATTCCAGTGACATTAATCTGTGGGAATAAGACCAAGTGGAAATAACTAGGGTGTTCAGTCCAGCCCAGTTACAATGGAACAGAGATCTGTTCCTTCACACAAATCCATGAAACGGTGGACAATACAATTTAAGTTAGAAAGGCTTTCTGAGAATATTTACAAGCAATCTTAATTTTGGGAGAATAAAGAGAAGGCATTGAGAATTATATGTGTGTGTGCGTGCATGTGTGTGTGTGTGTGTGTGTATGTGTGTGAGAGAGAGAGAGCACACGTGTGCATGTGTGAGAGTGTGTGTGTGTCCCCTGGCATTTCTTACACACTAAAATAAGCCAGGGATTTTCTGATGAGGACAGTGGGAAAGAATTTACAGCACAAACAGCTAGAACTGATTATACTAGGTGTACCTACCAAGGAAAGGCTTTTAAGGAAAACAAGGTCAAGGGGTTTACTATACTGAAGGAGATTAGGCCAAGATGAGAATTTGGGGTCATTAAAGTTGTTAGACCCCTTTAAGGAAAACAAAAGCAAGCCCACAGCACAAACACTGATGTGTGACACTCACTTCCCCTCTGGGTTCCTAAAGGGAATGATATGAGCCCTGTGGCAGCACAGGCAATTTTCCTCCACCCAGGATAGTTGCTACTCCTTTTTGTTCTTGTGGCTGGTGATTACTTAATGAAGCCTTACATATGCAGTATCTCTCTCTAACTGCAATAAAGATACTCACCTGCTTTAGCAGACATTTAAAAATGAGAAGGTCTCTTTACCCCTTGGGTTTAACAATGTTTCAGGGTCAACAATATATCCAATGTACAAATACTGCAGTGGTTATCACATGCCCAGCATCATGTTGGGCAATAAAGGAGATAAAATATAGGTAGTTTATAGTACCTACTCTCGATGAATTTATTGCCTATTACAGGAGAAAGAAATTAAACTTCTGCAGCGGAATGATATTTTAAATTATTAACTTATGGTTTATTCTCACTTTATTGCCCTTCCTTTCTCCCATTCAAGTTTTCATTTGAAGATATTAGGAGTTTATCTGCGATATTCGTTTATGGTTTTCCCACTTTATTTTTCTCCCTCCCTTTTCTCATTCAAGTACTCCGAGAGTGAGGTGGAGAAGGAGGAAGGCCAGTCCAAGGGCATGTCATCAAGTTGATGGGCTCCAACCTGCCGGGGATCTGGTGAGCTAGAGAGTAGAAGCACCTCTCACAGGCCTCCAGAGAAGGGATAGGGGAGGATTCATTCAGCTCCATTGGCTTTATGGGTATGTGTGTGTATGTGTGTGTGTGTGTGTGTGTGTGTGTGTGTGTGTGTTTCTGGGGTAGGCTGTCTTAGATTAGAAACATGTAGATGTTGCCTGAAAGAAATTCTGGCTTTTGTCTCCAAAAACCTAAATCCAATGAGAGTGACATGATTAGAAGAAATAAACAGAGTGATCTGAAGAAGCAGGGAAACTTCCTTTCCAGATGAGCTAAACAAAAGATTCCCCCTAAGCCTTGGAGGAAGGTAAGTAGAGGTGGGTGGGCACACATATTTGTGAGCGGAAATCTTATTAGATTTGGGTGGGAAGCACCTATGAGGTTATTAGGGTGAGTAGAAATTAGCTAGATGTTTCTCCAACAAGTTTGAAGCAAAAGCTTCAAAAATTTGGGTTATGAGAAGTGGGAAACCAGCCTAACGTTTACTCCACCTTCTGGCCCTGAGGTGTAAACAGCTTCAGTTTGATGGGCTCTATACTAAACCCTCATCCTCCTTTCTTGTCTTCTCTGTTTCACTCGTCCCCAGACCCCACTCCTGTTCCTTGGTTTGGGAGGGGCTGGGGGAAACCCAGACCAGGACAACTGTAGAGGTAAGTATGACTTCAGTAGCTTTCAGACCCATTTGAAAGCATCTGACTTCACAAATCATTCTTTGCTACTATTTTAGATGATTTCTTACAATTCTATTAAATCTGGAAAGTCCCCTCTTTGATGTCCAATTCAACGGGTGCTCTCATCTTCCATCCTCCTTGAACCTCTGCATTGTTTGACAGCAATGACTTGAAAACTCTTTGAAGCTTGGTCTTCTTTGCTTTCCAGAAGCCTGCACTTACTGAGTTCTGCCCCTCCCTGTTGGAACATACTTCTTCTGGCTCTTCTTCCTATTCTCATCATTTGCAATAATGGGCTCTTGAACCTCATCTCTCTTTGAATACTTCCATCCAGTTTGGTGTCTTGAACCACACCACTATGTCTTTCTATGAATAGGTTTCAAACTTGGATTTCCTGGAAACTAAGATTTCTCCTGAAATCCAACCCCATAGTTATGCCCACCTGGTGAAAATTCCATCCAGAACTAAACCAAACGTTTGTTCCAACTGGAAATGCAAAAATTCAACACAACAACAACAAAAAAGATGGATATGAGAAAGAAAAAAAAAGGACTGAAATAAATGGCACATGTGAGGGACTAATCTTAGGAAAAGATAAGAGATAAAGAAATAGAAAGAATCTAAGGTAGAATAGTTCAGCCTTGTAAACTGGAAGAATGGTGACATTTTTGGGAGGGGGTTGGGGGAGTTAAGAGAAAAAAATTTGAGGATGAAACAAAAGATGAAGAGTTCTGTTTTGATTGTATTAGGTTTCTGTACTGTGTATTTTTTCAGCTCAGTCTTATATGTATCAGAAGACCTGGGGTTCTCCCTATTTTTCTTATTGATCTTGGTCACACATTACCTCTTTGATTTCTCCTTTCTTCAGTCTCAGGGGATCTCTTAAGGAAAATGTCACCAACTTCCAGCAAGATGTTTGTTTTAATTCTCTCCTGGAGCCAAACTTGTTACTTTTGTAAACAAAACAGAAGAAGAAGAAGAAGATGTATAATACATAAATGGAATCCAATATAAAAATAAATATTAAAATATACAACATATAAAAATAACAACTAAAACTCCCAACCAGAAACTTACAGCAATCAAATCTTCTAAAAGCACTCCTTACTTCTCAGAAATTACTTAAATGTTTGCTTTCCATTATTTTAATACTGAGATGCATCAGGAAAACACCATACTTTAATGTTTCAGCCAAACAATATAAGGCCAGAGACAGAGAACAGGTCCACAAATTCACATGAAGAAACCATATATTTTATTTTATTTTTAAATCCTTCAGGCCTCCTACTCTGTTTGGAGGTCTGAAAACAGCCACCTTCCTAATAACCTGTTTTACTTGTCACCCACCTTTGTGCCATTGGAAACCTGTTAATTGCTGTCTTGGTAACAAAGGGAAACACACCATTGTGCTATTAATAAAACGCTGTGTGAATTGCTTCCCCTCCAAAATACATATAATGATTTTAATTGACTTTATTTTCCTCCAAAAAGAAACAGAGATGCACAATCGTGGTGAGGTCTGCCCCCATTAATGGAGATGCATTACTGATTTAAGATGAAAATTGAAGTCTGGTAAATGTCCATCTTGTAGCTTCCCAGCCAGCAACATACACAGAATCTGGTGTGTGTTTCTCTTGTTCCTTTCTCCACTCAGCTTACCCCCTCCTGGGACCCAATAAAGGACTTGGGAGCAGGTAAAAAGCTGCACATTATTCTGTAGCTTTATCCTGGCTGCACTTTGGAAAACAGATTTGCAGGCTCTGAACCAACAGGCAATAAGTCACTCAGCCCATTTACTCGAAATTGCTGCTGCACTGTTACTGTTTGCTTCCCAATAACTCTATAACCACGGACGGTAACAAATACGCAGAGACATTTTCTTCTCTGCACATCAGAAAGCTGCACCTTCATGAATATCTCTTCCTTAGCTATTTCCTAATCTAATTTTTTCATGTCAGAGCTAGGAATTTGTGTGACAGGGTATTTGGTGCATTTCCATAAAGCAAGGATCAGCTACATTCACGCTGATTCTAGGCAGCTTGGACTTACAGCTTCGCAGGGTAAGCCTGTGATCATTAGCTGGCTCCTCAGATCTGGGAGTGGTCCTATTAATGAGATCCCCAGTTTATAGAAGAAAGCTGAGGGACAACTATTAATGGTGAGAATTAGATACATCCCTGTTTTGAGCTGTTGGAGGAGTTATGTGATAAAAGTTTGATCCACTCAACAAATGTTTATTGTGCACCAACTCTGTGTTTATTGAGCACCTCCAATGCTACGTGGGTACAAAGCTATAAACAAATTCCTAACGTGCCTGCTGTCATGGAAATTGCACACTGAGCAGGGGGTGAGATTAAAATTATGCAGTTAGATAAATGCATTCACATAGAAAGTCCAGGTTATGGTGTTAGGAAGAAAAGCAGAGAGGTATTGTGATAGTGTTTCTGGGCAGTGGACAGGGCTGCTTAATAGGAGATGGCCAGGCAGAGCCTCTCTGAGGAGCTGACATTCAAGATGATGTGGAGGTTTCAAAATGTGGCCCCAAAATCATTTTATACTCTTTACATCAAGAGATAAAGTCTAAGTGCCTTTCCCTTGTTCCTTGAGTCTGGGCTCTCTGAATGTTTGGCAAAAAGATGGTTGACCACAGAACACAGCAGGAGTGACGCCATGCCAGTTCCTGAGCCTGGGCCTTAAGCAACTGGTAGCTTCCATTCCTGTGTCTGGGAGATGCTTGCTCTTGGGCCTGGACACCATGCTGTGAGAAGGCCCAAGCAGGACACCATGAACACCCTACCTTGTAGAGGTCAGCCCCACATTGTGGTTTCCTGCCACATGTCACTTCCAAAATCATCTATCATCGATCTATATAGCCTCTGCCTAACCAAAAATGCCACTTATCAAGATAGTGTAGAAACATAGCTACTGAGATGTAATTCTGACTTCCAGGCCATTTGATATATATTTGACTGATTAATTGGTCAAAATATTTATGGTCCATAGAAATGTGTTATTCTTTGCATAGAAAAAGGACACGATAACTCTGCCACCACTGGGACCTAAACTCTGAGTGGCAGGCAAGTGACAGGTCAGCATAAGAAATACCTTGGGGTCAGACAAGCACTTGAGCCGCCTTCAGATATATGGCCCCTTGTCAGTATCTGTGTACTTTCCTACAATGCATCTATCCTTCTCCCGGGTAAGACAAAGGGAAGTCAAACCCAGCTGGAATGTCAGAAGTTGAATGCTTTGTCAGGATTCTAAATGGTGACTCCAGACTCCTTTTCATCTATTCTAGGATGAGCTGATTAAGTCATTTTTACTTCATGAGCAGTGAAGGGTTTAAGGTTGATTTTTCTCCTGGCAATAGTTAATTCTGGTGAAACGACATCATGAAAATATTGATGGAGAACAGCAGTATTAATCCATCACACATTGTTTATTAGTGATGTGTTATGTAACAAATACAAGTCATAAATTTAATGAAATGCAATGTCATTAATCACTCACTGTCTATAATGAAGGCCCGTAGAACTTCATTTGAACATTCTCACAATCTGCTTATTACAAGCTCAGCTGTAGCTGCCTTTTCTATCCTGTGACAAATCCCCTTTCTTTCTTTACTTCCGAACTACTAAACTTCCTTTACAATCCTAAAGAAAGTAACTGCTCTATCTGTTGCTATGGCTTCTCAGCCTAAAGCACGCTCTCTCTTCACTTTTGCTGAGAGTAACCTGGTTGGTTTTTGTTTTGTGTTTTTTTCCCCAAGCAGCAATGTGCCCAACTCCCAAAGGACAAATCCTAATTGGTCTAAGCCAACCAAAGAACCCTTTCCATTTCACCTGTGATTTGTCTAGAAGTATATAGTGTAACAAATTCTTGCCAATAAAATGGAAGGAGAATTCTGCTGGGACATTTGGGTAAGACTTTCCACCCTGAATAGAAGATATTAGGAAAAGAAAACCTTTTGATGCTTCTTTGCTTCTTGCTCAGGGCACTGTCATGGGACAATGTGATGTTTGGAGCTGAGGCAGTCATCTTGTGACCATAAGGACAGCCATCTCTCACTCTGAAGGTGACAGATAAGAAGGAATGAAAGTGCCTGAGCCTTTGATACTATGCGGAGTTGCCCAACCAAGCCTGAGACTGCCCGACAACAGGATTCTTATCACAGAAGCAGTAACTTTTCATGGGCTTAATCCATATTTATTTGGGTATTTGGACTAGTGAGGTTGTATTTAGCAAACTGGGTGAGAAAAAAAACAGAGCAAGACCATTTCTGTTACTTGTGAGACCCAGGGCAGGACAATAACAACGCCCAAATAACATGCCTGAGTACGTAAAAGTTACAAATTAAGTTACAAACTGCTAGGTAAAATATGTTTTGTCCTCCTGCTTTGGAAAATATTATGCCATCATGTAAAAGTAAAATTGCAATTTTAAATGTTTGGAATCCTTTTGGAGCCTCATTCTAGAACATAGTGGTCAAGGACAGCCTCCCCCAGTCCCAGACCCATGGGTTGGGCCTCTTCCTTTCCCATCCCCCAGCTCCGTCCTACCTGTAGGCGTTTTGAGAGACCATCTTTAGACACTTTAGACTTCAATTTCCATTTTTAACCACATTCTCCCATACTCCAAACAGCTGCCTTGGCCACCCCTTGGGCTTCGGGGAACGCACACCTTGGGAAGGTTGGCCTCAGAAAGAGGCACATGTGGACCTAAAAGCAAATTTTTATGGCTCTTTGGAAAGAAATTTTAGGGCCCTGGGTATCTGAAGAGTAATCTAGACATGTGGCTTAGAGCAAAAGCCCTTCCTGGCTGGGTCTTAGGTGCTACTAAGAAAGAGCCCATTAACAGAGGATGTGAACACAAACATGACAGGTAGATGGGCTAAATGCCCATGTCCAATCACTATTTTGGTCTTCAGGAGCACCTAAAATAACTCTTCTATTTTTATTTTATTTATAATATCAGAACTTAAGCCCAGCAGGTGTGGCTCAGTGGTTGAGCGTCGACCCATGCACCAAGAGGTCACCGGTTCGATTCCGGTCAGGGCACATGCCCAGATTGTGGGCCCAATCCCCAGTGAGGGGCATGTAGGAGGTGGCCAGTCGATGTTCTCTCTCATTGATGTTTCTGTCTCTCTCTCTCCCTTCTTCTCTCTCTAAAATCAATAAAGAAAAAAAAATTTAAGATCAGAACTTTAGTGATTTCCAGCAAATACAATATAGTTATTCTTAGATATAAATACACAGAGATAGATTTATCACGAGGCTAATAAAACTTAAGCTCCAAAGCCCCTCACTTGCACAGGTCTGAGAAAGAAGCCTTAGCAATGTGTTCACACAATACGGATGCCACCATCTGTGAACAAGAGGGCAGACATCACCACATACTGAAGGTAGAAGAATGTGGGGCTTTTTGTAATACGTGTTGTAAAGGTAAGATTATTTTATATTCTTAACTTTAAAAGGGCCCCAAATGTTTGGCAGTTCCTTAAAAAGTTAAACACGGATACTATGTGATCCAGCAATTCCCTCCTAGGTACATACCCAAGAGATTAGAAAACAGGAACTCAAACAGATACTTGTACATCAGTGTACAATGCAGCATCATTCACAATAGTCAAAAAGTGAAAACATGCCATGTGTCCATTAACAGATAGATGGGTAAACAAAATGTGATCTCTGCACATACACTGGAATGTTAGTCAGCCTTTATAAACAATGAAATTCTGATACATGCTGCAATGTGTATGAACCTTGACAACATTACGCTAAGTTAAATAAGCTAGACACAGAAAGACAAACATTGTATGATTACACTTGTATGAGTTACCTGGAATAGGCAAATTCAGAGACAGACAGGAGATAAGAGGTTACCAAGGGTTAGGGGAGGGGGAATGAGAAGTCATTGCTTAGTGCTTACAGAGTTTCTGTTTGGGGTGATGAAAAAGTTCTGAAAATAGTGTGTTAGAGTTCTCCAGAGAAAGAAAACCAACAGAATATATATATATATAGAGAGAGAGAGGTAACTGGAGATTTATTATAGGATTGGCTCACACAGTTATGAAGGACAAGTCTCAGTCTGCCATCTGCAAGCTGGAGAACCAGGAATGCTGGTGGCATAATTCAATCTGAATCAAAAGGCCTGAGAACCAGGGATACGCTGGTGTGAGTCCCAGAGACTGAAGTTCCCAGAACCAAGAGCTCTGACATCCAAGGGCAGGAGATGAATGTCTCGGCTCAGATAAAGAGAACTTCCCCTTCCTTTGCCTTTATATGCTGTTCGAGCCCCAAAGGACTGGATAATGCATGCCTGCATGGGTGAGGCTGGATCTCTTTACTTGGTCTCCTGAACCGAATGCTAATCCCTTCTAGAAACACCCTCACAGACACACCCAGAACTGATGTTTTACCAGCTACCTGGGCATCCCTTAGTCAAGCTGACACATAAAATGAACCACTGCAGATAGTTGTGGTTATACAACATTTTGAATGTGTTCAATGTCAATGAAATGTACATTTAAAAATTGTTAAATGGTAAATTCTATCTTATGTGTATTTTACTACCATAAAAGGGTCCCCAAATTTATCATCTTCATCCCTCACAAGATAGGAGTTTTTCCCTCTTTGCCAGTCATTCAATCCTTCTATGTCACATTCACTGAAAAGGAAAAGCACAAAGCACCACGGGAGCTCCAGGAAACTAGAGAGCATCTTAATGGCCGGCCACCATCCTACTCTTCACTTCTTCCCTGAGGAGTATCTTGTAAGTGGGGATTTTCCAATTTTCTTTGAAGAGTTAGACATGACATTTGACCTCAAAGAGCTTTTGCTCTGTGTCAAAGGCCAACCTGTGCAAGAATAACCCTAACACAAAGCCATGGAGATTTAACAACATGATATGCTTAAAACTCAGCAGGGGCCTGACATGTACCAGAAACCATAATATGACATCACCCTGAGATTCACAGAATCACCAGCTTCTCACCACTACTTCCCATCTCCTGGAGGATTTATAACAAACTCTAAGGGAACACAGACTAATGCATTTTAAAGTCTGTTATCAAGTATTTTGCTGATTTTATGTTGAGTGTTTGGGGAAAACCAAAGAAGGAAAATATGTCCTATTCCCTAAAGCACTGGAGTGGAAAAAACACAGACAGGAAAGAGTCAGTCTTATGTCTGTTTTAGGCTGGATTTCTCCAGAGGTTTCCTTGAGGCAAGGCAACAACAGGTGTTTATTTGCAGGTGGCCCTGGGAAGCACCATCAAGGAATGGGAACCTGAGACTGGCAAGGGGAGGAAGCCAGTGCAGGGTGAGTTGATAAGCAGGTCACCTGCAGGTAACCAGGGCTCAGCTCCACTGGGCACCTCTGGGAGACAGTGTGGATCACCTGGCTGTGGCCTCACCTGGGGCAAAGCAGTGTATTTATCCTCCAGGTACCCTCCATTGTTGGCTGAAGGCAGCTCATGGAAGTGTTAACTTCTCAGCCCTTCCAACTTGCCTGATACACAAACCAAGAGAAAGCACTCAGGTGGAGAGGAGCTGTGTCTGCAAGCTGAACTCATCCACGGAGGCTGAAATGGCAAAGGCCAAGGGGATGTGGGAGGGGGCCCCACCAGGGCTGTCTGTACCACCAACTTGGACAATGTTCGACACCATAAAAAAAAAACAACCTCTCTATTAGTTTCTTAGGGCTGCAAAGTACCACAAATTAGGTGGCTTAAAAAATAAAAAAATTATTCTCTCACAGTTCTAGAAGCTAGAAGTCCAAAATAAAGGTTTCAGCAGGGCCATGCCACTTCTGGGTCTCTGGGTAGACTCCTTCCCTGGTTTATCCTAGTTTCTGGTGGTGCCCATCAGTCTTGGCCTCCGGGGGCTTACAGCTGCCTCACTCCCATCTCTGCCTCTGTCCTCACATGGAGTTCTCCCTGTAAGTCTCTGTCCTCTCATGGCATTTCCCTCCTCCTATAAGGACAGCAGTCATATGGAGTAAGGGCCCACGCTTCACCTGATTATACCTTCAGAGACTCTATTTCCAAATAAGGTCACATTCACACGTACCTGGGATTTAGAATGTCAACACATCATTTTAGATCACACAATTCAACCCCTAACAACCTCTCTGACCTCCACGTGGATTTTTTGTTTGTTTGTTTGAAAAATGGGGACAATAATTTATATCCCATAGGTTTGTTCTGAGTGAGGAAAACAAAACCTGGATTACATAAAACACCACTCAGCAATCTGTGAGGATCAGAAAAAGGCTGCTCTGTGGTAAATGCAGGGAACTGTAATAGGATTGTCCGGTAATAGTTAAGCTTTGAAACAAAGAATCTGAGCAGAAATACACAAAACCATTTTTTAAAAGGCATAATGCGTAATCTAATGGAAGTATTTATGTCTCTAAGGAATGTTTTGATTGAAAGTGGGTTTGTTCAGTCCTGGAAACAAGAGCAACAGAGTCAGACAGCAAAGATGATACCTGGACTGCTCTCCAGAGAAGCCCATTTTTTTCTGTACACAGAAGGTCATTGCTGGAGCCCTTGAACACCAGAACATTGTCCCTACTTGTTGGGCCTGATATTGCCTCACCTAAGGGCCTGCTGAGTCTGACTTGATTCCACACGTCACCTGCCTTCTCTGGAAGATGACTTGGGGGCTGCACATCCCCCACATCTTCTTAAGTTTATCTGTAAAGAATTCACCAGCATTGTAATTTCACGCCTCAGACATAGCCACTGGCTTCCGCACCCCTGAGAGGCGCACGCCTTCTTTCCGTTGCTGATGCTCAGACCTAGGAGATGGTGACCTTGGCCAGGAACCCTGGGAGGAGGGCAGAAGGCTCTCTCAGCTCACTGTGCCTCTTAGTTGCCTTCAAACACACGTCTTTGTCTTTCTTTTTTATTTTTTAAATGGAAATACGTCTTTATTAAGTAACTTCTAATATCAGAAAAATAAACATCTTGTAATTCTCTTTACAGCAAATATATAATAGCAGTGCTGTGGCCACCTTAAGTTAAAGGCCCTTTATCATAAAATGTATGGTTTTAAATTTCACTCAGATTGAATCTATACTCGCTATGACTTCCCTACATGTAGATACCAAAGAGTGCAGTAAAACTAGCAAATACTACACTCTATTGGTAATTCATCATTCTTAGTTTGTAGTTTTAGAAACAGTACACGTACCTAGTACATATGCTGATTCCTTGGCTTATTAGTTGCAATGTCCAATGCAACGAAATACAAAATGCATGCTTGGTGAACATTCGTTCACATCTACACGACAGCAGCTAGAGATTAGGCTTCAATACTGACATTCAACTATCCCACAAGCAATTAGCATTACATCAAAACATGCCATCCAGGCAGTTTCTTATACTGAACAAAATCAAAATAAAAAATCATTATTTGTAAACTTTTATACGAATGTAACTCTTCAAGTGGAAATAAAAAATAAAATTTGTTGCCCTGGCCGGTTTGGTTCAGTGGCTAGAGCATCAGCCCTCAGACCAATGAGTCATGGGTTCGATTCCAGTCAAGGGCATGTATGTCTGTTGCGGTTTGTCCCCGACCCTAGTCGGGCTCATGCAGAAGGCAACCAGTTGATGCATCTCTCTCACATCGATATTTCTCTCTCTCTCTCCATCCCTCCCACTCTATCTGAAGACAAATAGAAAAATGTCCTAAAGTGAAGATTTAAAAAAATAAATTTAAAAAATTATAAAATGTGTCCACTATCCAATACACATAAAATTTTGATTTTTGTTATACTGAGAAAAAAAAAAGCTCTTTTGTGTTGGAAAAATAAAGCTTCAAAAACTAATTAGTAGAAAAACCCACCAGGTTAATGTTTTGTCCTTTCACTGCCAGCATGGATTTGGGACTCCCTGAGGGTGAAGTCATAGACATCCACGGGTTGGATGGAAAAGTGTATCTTGAAGAAACCTTTCCTTGTGATTGGAAATAGTTTTGAAATGAAGTAAACCGATTGGAGGTTATCACGGCTGCTTTGTGAATGATTCTAAGAGCATTATTATTCCTCTCTTCCTCCCCCTTCCCTAAATTACTAAAACATAAATATGTATTTATAATATGTAAGACAAATATGGATTGAACATAAAGTGTTTCACATTCTGATCTAGAGTCTAAAAATTAATCAAAGCTTGATGAGACTAATGAATGGAATGTTCGCATCCTCAGTTATTAGCCAATATAAATGAATCTGAAAGCCCGTCCTAAAATGGGGAAACCCAGGTGGCCATTTCCATGTTCACCGAGGGAGGCAATGGGTAGGAGTTCGCCATCGAAACAATTGTGTTCCTGACCCCACTGATCATAACAGCTGGGTGAGATCAAGGAATGGAGCAGTTTTTTGTCCAAAATTATAATTAGGGATAAGTAAACTGCCATCAGCCCTATTATTACTAATAAGTAATTCACAATGCATGAAAAAGTTATTTGCAATCCTGCAGAATTAGGCATTAATTGTTCTAAAATAAGACACAGCCCAGCTAGTGTGGCTCAGTGGACTGAGCATCATCCCATGGACTGAGAGGTCCCAGTTCGATTCCCAGTCAGGGCACATGCCCAGGTTGCAGGCTCGATCCCCAGTAGGGGGCGTGCAGGAGGCAGCCAATGGATGTTTCTCTCTCATATCGATGTTTCTATCTCTTTCTCTCTAAAAAAATCAGTAAAAACATATTTTAAAAAAAAGAAAGAAACAAACCTGTTCTGTCAAAAGTGCAGTGTAAAGACCACAGCCCTGGAAGTGTCTGGATCATCTGTAATGCCAAGCACCCTCTGTAAACTCTTAATGTGGTTAGGCTTTGGGACCCATTGTTTTGAAATCTTAGACATACACACTTTTATCATAGGCTCACACAACCTATGATGATCTTCACTCCACCGAGTTGAACTTCAGATTTAGCAATTCTTACACAACCTATGTCTCTGGGTCTATAGGATAACATTAATAATTCAAACCAAACTAATAGACAAGAGACCACTTAGGTTTAGTGTGACCATAGCGACTTTAGCCTAATTCAAATAAAGCCCGATACAGTCATAAGAAGTCATTAGGAAGTTTACTGGGGGTACCATTATACCCAGAAAATTATTTTACCCTTTATGAGTTCATATAGAGATACAGTATATGTATATATAGTTAAGAGTAACTTCCATCAGGCAAACTGGACATGATGGAGTTGTCAGATCTTGTTGGAACATTCTATGCAGAAGAGGTTGTGGCCACATGGAACTAGGGCAGCAATAACTTCATTCTGAAAGCAAAGCAATCATGCTTTTGCCTTAATTCTTGCAGTGAGCTGGAGGTGGAACCACATTGGAAGAGGAGTAACTATTGGCACCATTAGAAAAAGCAAGGATGTATATTGGAAGGAAGGCCAACACGATTGCCTATACTAGGTGGGTTGCTCGTAACCCTCCGAGCAAATGCATGTTTAACGCTCTCAGGAAAAGTAGGAGACAAAGGGAGGGTAGATGGCCGACTTCCTCTAGGCTGAGTTATCGTGTTTCCAGAAAGATCACTCACAAAGCCAGAGAGTGGGTTAACTGGTGCAAATGGAGTCCAGAGAATTTGCGCAGATGGTGGTAAAGAGGCAAAGCCTGGAGAATCAACCAAAGATCTTCTGAGCCTACAGATGGTAGTGTGTCTCCAAACCAAAAATGTCCTGCGCTAAATGGACTTGTTGGACTAAAGTCGGACAGCCTATTGCTTCCAAAGTAGGAATCTGTGGAACCACTACCCAGAAAACTGGAACTATCATTTCGATAATTGGATATCATTCCTGCAGGGCTAGGAGGAACTAGATTGGAGGAGAGCCACAGAGAGCTAAGAGTGCCACTTTCAAAGCTTACATTGGTACCACTGTAATGGAAATCATTCTCTTCGTTGAGCTCAATATAGTTTTCTGTACCCATGGCAATATGCATTCCTATTTCTTCTCGTGCCTCATCAACATTTTCACACATCCCTGTTACTTCAAAGACAAGCTCCTTATCTCTGCTCAGAGTTACTATGCATGTGTGGGTTTGCTGATGAATTCTTTGGGCCCAACTACTAATCCTACCACACTATATCCTCCCTTGAACGGTGGTTTGGCCAAGAAGATTAGGACTTGACAGCCCTCCCAGGGCAGGGCCATTTTTTTCTGAGATGCACGAATTATGGAGAAGTGTTCTGCAGCTGAAACGATTTCTCTTTTGGCCATGGCAACATCCATCCATTCAGTGACAACAAAAATGGGCTCTTCACTATGAACAGATGTCTTGAAGTACGTGTTTGGCTTGGTTCTCAGTGCTTGAATGTTACAACCCTGGCAACCAACAGTCTCAGTGACATGGTCGGAGCTGGGCACAGGGACGCACTCGGTGGTGTTGAAGTTCTCATCCTCGCGGGGCCGCCTGCTCTCCGTTCAGGTGGGCACCATCCTGCAGCCACCAGCCCCTAGGCATGGGACAGCATCGCCACCATCATGCCCTGGCATCATCCCTCTGTAGAGCACCCCACCTTTCTTGTTAGTTCCCATCCAGGTCATGTGCACTTGAATGTCTTGGGAACCTTATTAAAAAGCAAATCCTGACTCAACATCTCTGACATGGAGTCTGAAAGTCTATGATTCTAACAAAGCCATTGGTGTTGCTGATACTGATTAAGTGGTGTCCACACTCTGAGAACCATTTGACTTGGCCCCTCAAACAATGGTCCAGAGACAAACACCCAGGGCATTGCCTGGGGGCTTGTTGTAAATGCAATTCCTTGGACCCCAGTCAGACCTACAGAATCAGAATCTCAAGGGGAGGGGGAGGCCCAAGGACCTGTATTTAACAAGGTCTTTCAGTACATGAGAACACTGGTCTGGAACTTGTGTAACATGGGTATATTAGATGCAGCTTCATTTCCCTGTCTGTTAGGGAAGACTGAAGGAAGGAAGACACGTATGTGCTAGATCGTATTAGCATCCGTGAACACCAAGAACAGGAACACTTAAGGGACCCCCTACCCCACAATTCCCTGTGATCCTGTCAGATGAGTGAGCTCATGCATGCCAAGGGAAAGGAAGGAGGACAGGGACCAACCCTGGAGCCCTGCAAATCCATGTCGCCTGCAGACCATGCTGCTTGGTCCCAGATGAAGAGAGGGACCATGAGCAGGGAAAGCAGGAACTGCCCTTCACCGCAGCAGGGAGAGAATTGTCCTGAGGATGTGCAGGACCTGCAGAAAGGCTCCTCTCTTCTTCCTATTAATGACTTTTCTGTGATTGCAAAAGCAATACTCGATATTCATAGGATATTTAGAGAATACAGAAAGACACAAAGAGAAGAAAAATTATCCACAATCCTACTTTCCAGATATGGCCACTTTATCCATGTGATATTTTGTCATATATTCTATATCCTATCTAGACACACATATACACTGCTACATAGATTAGAAATATTTACGTAAATATAAATATACCCATATATATATATTTATGTGTTACATATAAAAATGTAAATATGCATACACACATGGTATATGGTATACATGCCTATATACAGACACTATATTTATGATACTCATGTAAAACATACATTTATAAAATATTTTTAAACATAAATATTTGTATATATTTATTATACATATATAACATTTATGTAAACACATGCATGTTATATATAAATTATATACTTTATATAAAATACATGCATATATATGCACAGATATTAATATAAATATATACACTATAAATATATAAATATATGTTATAAATATAAATTTTCTATAAATGTAAATATATATATACAACTTTATAACCTACTTTTTTAACACTTAGTACTACATCTCACTTGACCAACTTAAATGGGACAGTTACAAAGTGCAAATTATAAATTCCCCAGGTGTCCCCCACTGACCATCTCCTGCCCCCACCCCCAACAACTAGAGGTTATAAAGATTTATAGATTACATGAGGACTCAGTGGAAAGTGAAGAAGTAAAATCAACCCGTGCTTCCCATTAGAACCAGTGAGCCAGGTAATTACATTGGGAGAGCCAACTCCGATCCCAGGGTGCCGGGTCACCACCTGTCACATTGACGTCCTTCACACCCCAGCCCACATGCTCAGGATCAAATCAGGAGCCAGAGCCAAACCCGCCGGCCTCTAATGCTTTCCTGTATGTTAGAGTTCAGACACCCCAACTCCCCAGTATTATGCTGAGCCTAACAATTTGCAGTGAACTGAAATTAATCCTGTTTTGTGCTAACGGGATCCACTGTGGTGTCCTTAAAAGGGTTAGAAATCATGGTCATAAAACCACACAGGCAGACCTGTAGGACTATCTCAGATCTTCCACAAAACCTGAACGCCTCTTCTTCCCTTTGTCTTTATTAGGAAGTCTATCCAGGCAGAGTCTAAAAAAGTTTAAACAAAATGAGGCAGGCTTTCATTAAGATCCTTAAAAAATAAATGATTTCACAGAGCTTATTTCCATGTTTATTCTACTGATTCAATTTAAAACAAATTGTAACACAGAGCTCATAATAAGCCCAAACAGTCCAGGGATCATTTTCATTTTTGGAATAATAAGTCTTCCTTTTTTTCTCCTTCTACTGCTGCAATTATGATAGAATAGAAAATTAGATTTTAATTAATCACCAAGTGCTCCTCTCCTTCAATCACTGGGAATTTTGAGGCTGTAAAACTACAGTATAGAGAAGTCACTTGGCTCCAAAAGCGGCTGGGGAAATACTCCTTCACCTGGCGCTTGTTTTTCAAAAGTGAAAGGCAATTCAAACCAAGTTTTTCAAGCCAGGGTGAAAACCTCATGCAGGGGCCAGGCAGGAATCTTTTTGCTAATGCACATGCGAGGTACAGCATTTACAGTCCCTCCGAAGTCCTCAGAGGGGCAGTTTAGCCGCTTTCCTAGTTAGAGGAGTTTGAGCCAGCAGACTTGCTACCCAGAGACACCTGCTTCTGTCACCAGGAGCCAACTTAGCATGTGGTAAGAATGCAATTGTAAATGCCATTTCTGCACATCTCAGCTCTCTCTTCCCAGCTGCCCAATGATCTCTTTTGTCTCAGGTACTGCCACTATAAGCCTTATTAATTATAGATCAATCTCTAATTTGAAGGCATGAGCCAAGACTGTAGGGGGTCTCACTAACGTATGATTAAAAGCTTAGAGACTAATTATTTTGTAACCAAAAAAAAAAAAAAAATTCAGTCTGGGTTTAGGTTTGAGCAAAGCAGTTTCTCAGCAATGAGCACATCAGTAAAGAATATTTTAAGATACACGTGCCATTTTTTTGAGTTTTTCTGTGACTCTTCTGTTTAATTCTTTCACTGCTGATGGTTAAATGCTCATACATGTGTTTATATAGACACATGTATCAGTATACAGCAAGTGAGAGCAATTTATGAATTGATCAAAGGAACTTTGATGGGAAGGTGTTGACTAAACTTAGAGGCCTAGTGTGAGCCAGGAAGATATAGTCAAGTTCAAACATATGTATGAAATGTTGAAGAAGGTTTATCTATTAATGATTAGTGATATAAGCTAAATAGAGACTATTCAGTAAATAAATGTCTTTGTTTGCCTGAACTATATAACTCATTAAGGAATAATGTAAGATATCCAGTCTCTACTGACAGCTACTAAATGTTGATCTGAAGACGTGTGGAGATCTCTGACATTTTCACTTATCTTTATCAAAATGAGGAATAAAGATGTTTTGAAAGCTATATTTAGTCAATTAAATTTTTCTACCATTTCATGTAGGTTAAAATGCCCTTCATTTTATACCATGATAAGGATAGTACATGGTAGTTTTATAGTTTTCTTATGTTATTGATTTATTTAATTTATTTATTTATTTATTTATTTATTTATTTATTTTTATGTTCTAACTTAAGAGAAAGAAATCTGGTTACCTTAGGTTGTTTGTTTGTTTTAATTATACAGATAAGTTTGTTATCAGTTAGGAGTGGTATTGGCTAAAAGTAACAGACAACTCAACTCACTGTGGCTTAAACAATGAAGATTACTGTCCCTCACAGTGCAGTGTCTGGGGCCACAGGGGTATTGGCTTTGGTTCTGTGTTTCTAACTGGCTACTCTGCCATCTTTATTTTGTCGGCCCATTGCCTTTAGGTATGTATACTTATGGGCCCACGAAGGTTGCTTCAGTTCCAGGCATCACATCTGTTCTCCAAGCCAGAGAAGGACAAAGTACAGTGCTTGAAGTGCTATTAGGCAGAGCAGAAGACTTGCCAGAACTGCCCCTCACCCCTAGCAGACTTCTGCTTCGGGCCATTGGCTGGAATTGTGTCGCAGGGGCCAATGCTCACTCCTGGCTTCAGAATCTGCTGAGAAAGTGAACCTTTACCTTCACTTCAGTTCTGTATTGGAGACAGACAGGGGAAATGGTTCCCATTTCCCAACCAACAGGGCCTGCCATATCCATGAAATCAAGGTTTGACCTCTATTCCAATATTTTATAAGCCTCAATCCCTGAACAAGCAGCATTAAGAAATTTGCTAAGAAATACACGTTCTGGAACACTATCCTAAACCAAGGGAATCAAAAGCTGAGGTGATGCTCAATAATCAGGTGATTCTGATGCAGAGAACCACTGCCTTAGCTGCTGTCCCAGAATCATTTCCTGGCAGCGTTTCTTAACTGGAAAGGTTAGAGCGTGCCTTCTAGGAAAATGTCAAAATACTCACCCGGGGGCAAGGGGTGTTTCAAATCACAGCTGACCTTAAGATTATATGAGTAATCTTAAATTGGCCCTCCACACCACATTCAGAAACTCCCCACCACAGAGGGAAAATGTGCACTCACAGCCCCTTTGCACAGATCTGGTTGACCACCAGTTTTCAAACGTAAGCTTCTGAATCATCTTTCTGGGCCCAGCCCCTGACTCTCTACAGGATTAGAAAACATGGTCATAGAATGAGTCCAGGCTGCGGACTAAATTTGCTTTTCTAATAATTACCAGATAAGGTTGATGCTGCTGGTCCCCAACCCTCAAGTGTGGTCAGCAGACCAAGGTCAGTGGCATCACCTGGGAGCTTGTTAAAATACAGATTTCTGGCCCCACCCCAGAGATTCTGCTTCAGTAGGCCTGGGTGGGCCCAGAAATCTGTACTTTAACAAGCTCTCAAGTTAACTCAGAGGCACTCTAAAGTTTGAGAACCACTTTCCTAGACTAGTGCTTCTCAAACTTTCTTATACACATGAGTTACCTGCGGACCCCATTAAAAAATTTCTGCCCTGGCCAGGTGGTTCCGTTGGTTGGAACATCATCTCATGCATGGAAAGTTTGCGGGTTTGATGTCAGGTCAAGGCACACACCTACACTGAGAGTTCAATCCCTGGTCAGGGAATGTGCAGAAGGCAACCAATTGATGTTTCTCTCTGTCTCTCTTTCCCTTCCTCTCTCTCTCAAAATAAATAAAAACATATCCTTGGGTGAGGATTTCCAAAAATGCAGATTCTAATTTAGTAGGCATATTAGTCTGCTAGGGTGCTGCAATAAAATGGTGCCACAGCCTGGGTAGCTAAGCCAACAAAAATTTATTTTCTCACAACTCTAGAGGCTCAAAGTCCAAAGTCAAGGTGTCGGCAGCACTGGTTTTCCTGAGGCCTCTCTCCTTGGCTGGTAGATGGCCACCCTCTGAGGTCTTCACACGGTCTTTACATTTAGTGTCCCAATTTCATCTTCCTATAAGGACACCAGTCACATTGGATTAGGCCTACCCTAAAGATCTCATTTTAACTTAATAACCTCTCAAAGTCCCTTGTTTTAAAATACACTTACATTCTGAGCTGCTGGAGATTACATGTCAACATACACATTTGAGGAGGACCCAGTTCAGCCCATAACAGTAGAGACAGGGTGAAGCCTGAAGTTCTGCCTGTCTGCCGAGCTCCCAGGGATGCCCATGCTATCAGTCTGTGGACCATCCTCTGAATGACACTGGTCAGGAGGCTGCAGCTGCCACCGCCAGCACACTACCCGCAGGAACTACTGCACGAATGGGAGGGTCATATTCCTCAGGTGTGCTGAAGTAAAATAAATGTCCATTGTTCTGGAGCAATTACTCTCCAACTTTAATGCACATTAAAGTCACCAGCATGGAGGGACCTGGAGAGTATTATCCTAAGTGAAACAAGCCAATCAGAGAAAGACAAATATCACATGATCTCACTTATTTGTGGAATATAATGAACAAAACAAGCTGATGAACAAAATAGACCCAGAGACATAGAAATGGGGTACAGACTGACAAACCTCAGAAGAGGGGGTAGGGGGGAGGAAGAAATAAACCACAGAACTTATATGCATGTACGCATAACCACTGACATAGACAACAATGCTGGGGACAGGGCGGTGGGGGAGGGGATCAGGAAAAGGGTGTCAATGGGGGAAAATGGAGAAACATCTGTAACAAATATAAATTAATAAAAAAATAAAAATAAAGTCACCGGGAGTTTGTCAAAAATGTAACTTTCTGAGTCCCATCCCCAAAGATTCAAATTAAGTGGGCTGTGAAGGGGCCACACGTGCCCTTTCTTTTACCAAGTATTGAAGTTCACCCAAATACAAACGGTCCTCCAGACTGTACTTCGAGAAGCACTGATCTACCAACTTTGCATCTTGCCTCCTCAACCATCCTGCTTGCGGAGCTCTTCAAAGCGGGAACAATTTCTACACTACTGTGTCTCAAAATGTAACATGCATGTGCTTCCCTGGAAAAGCTGTAACAATGCAGATTCAGGCTCCGGACGGAGGTCCAGGATGGAGCCTGAGACACTGCAGGTCTAACAAGCTCCCAGGCATGTCAGTGCTGCTGGTCTGTGGACCACACTTTGAGTGACAGTGACAAGATTTCACATCTCACACTACGCCTGGGCAAGGACGGATCTCAGTCTTGTTTAAGGAACTCTTTGTATAATTCATGCTTTGACCATTTATCTTTCATACATCTTTACACTTTAATGCAGTACATAATATAATAAACCTTCCATTATCTGATCTTCTCCAAATTGATTCCTCCTGGAGTTCATATAACTTTTAATTCAATTGTCCTGGGGACTCTCCTTGACTAATGGGAATTAGAATTTTGGACTGCAGGACCAGAATTCTAAGTAACTTTGACAAATTGAAGAAATGTTACATTAAAAATGAACAGGATACAGTCCGAGAGGGACAGGTGCAAGGCGGTGCCCTTAGGCATGAAAAGTAAAGGCTACACCGTGAGGAGACCTGTAAAGCACACACAAAGTGGAAACCCAGAAGCTCAAGGTGAGAAATTATACTAAAAATGAGCATGCAGGCAAGAAATTGCAGAGGAGCAAGATAGCAAGTGTCTCTTTTATAATGTGAAGCCCCAAGTTAAGAAGAAATATATAACTAGGTATGGAAATTACTGCACATGTTATTAAGTCTTAAGTATTATACCGTGATCATTATGTTTGCATGGCTTCTAAACTGATTTTGACATTATTTTCTACTCAGGTTACCCCTGATATGCACTTCTTTCTCTTAATAGTTTTAAAAATCAATCCTGGCACATTAGAATCACCTGTGCCACTTTTAAACTACCGATATCCAAACCCATCTGTTTTAATTTATTAGGGCTGCTGTGACAAAGTACTACAAACTGGGTGGCTAGAATAAGAAAAATGTATTGTCTCACTGTTCTAGAGACTAGAATTTTGAAATCTAGATGTCAGCCTTGTCCCTCTGAGACCTGTAGGGAAGGAGCCCCTCTTACCTGTCCCAGACTCAGGTAGGCCCAGCTGTTCCTCGTGGCAGCGTAACTCCAATCTAATCTTACCATGGCCGTCTCTTCACATAATCTTTCCTTTGTACGTCTTGTAGGTATTCAAATTGCTCCTTTTTATGAAGACAGCAGTCATATCAGATTAGGGTCCACGCTAACAACTTTAGTTTAACTTGACTGCCTCTTTTTTTTTTTAATCCTCACCCAACAACATTTTTTCCCCATTTATTTTCAGATAGAGTGGGAAGGAGAGAGAGAGAGAGAGAAAGAGAGAGAGAAAGAGAGAGAGAGAAACATCGATGTGAGAGAGACACATCGACTGGTTGTCTTTTGCATGACCTCGACCAGGGCTTGGGACCGAACTGCAACTGAGGTACGTGCCCTTGGCCAGAATCAAACCTGCGATTCCCTGGTCCTCGGGCCAACGCTCTAACCGCTGAGCCAAACTGGCCAGGGCTTGATTACCTCTTTAAAGATACTGTTTCCAAATAAAGCAATATTCTAAAGTACTTGGGGTTAGAACTTCAACATAATTTTTTTGGAGAGATACGATTCAACCCATAACACCATCCCAGACCAGTTACATCAGTCTCTGGTATGTTGGGAGTGCCCTGGAGACGCTAATGCACAGCTAGGGTTGCCAATCGCTGCCCTGAGAGAAGGTCTGCGGCAGCCACCACTGTCCTGGGGAGTGGCCTGTACTGATAGTCATGACTGATGAGTGAGACTTTATCTGTTTTCTCAGAATTTTGGCTAAAACACAAAAACTGGGGCAATAGGAGATAAATAACTAACATTCTGAAGCAGTGGTTCTCAACCTTGAACACACGGGGAACAATCTAGGAGCTTTAAACAAATCCTGAAGCCTAGGTGCCTCCCAGAGATTCTGATGTAATCTGTCTCGGGTGAGGTTTGGGCATGGAGAATTTCAGCAGCTCCCCCAGGCTATCCTACTGTGCAGTCAAGATGAGAACTACTCTTTACAAAAAAGGACGTGCTAGGAAGTGGCCAAACTGGCCATCAAGGCTGGACAGCAGGACCCTGGACCCCAGGCTCTGGACCCCAGGACTCTGCTCTTTCCACTCTTACCTTTTTAACTGATTATCTTACAACAATGAGCTAGCTGAAGGATCATTAACTATTATCTTTCCATTCCTCATATAATTGTGGGAAAATACTTTTCATCTATAAAAATATAATTTCCCCTACCCCTACTTCCCAGTCAATTACCCTATCTCCCCTCACTATCAGCAAAGTTTTTGGAAATATTATTCTGAACTCATCTTTGTCAATTCTCACTTCCCAGGTGGTTCATAAGCCTCTGTAACATGACTTCTGACCTGACCATTTTCTGAAACTGAACTGAACAAAGCCCCTAGTGGCTAAATACAAAAGGCATTCGATCCTCGCCTTATCTGAGCACCACTGTGTGCGTTTGAGATCTGTGCCCGTTCCCTCTGCTCCCGGGCTTCCCCTTGCCTTCCGTGGAGTCATTCCTTTCCATTTCCTTTAGGGACTCTTCTGTTCACCTGCCTGTTAAGTAAACTGTGGAATCAATTTTGTGCCTACTTCTGTCTCATTGTTGATTAGGTTGAAACATACAAAATCACGCTTTTTGTAGGCCACAACTGGTTCAATATTGGCCATGTCATACGGTTTAACTTAATGCCCTGTCCCAGTACAGTTTTAACCAAACTACCCATGGCTTCAGCTATTGCCTGTATACAGGGCTGATACTCAGAACAGTTTTACAAATATTGCAATATTTTCTACCAACTGGTAAATAGTTGATGACCATTGCCCTCCCCCCAACAG
The DNA here is from genome assembly GCA_030848825.1 of Tadarida brasiliensis. NCBI lineage: Eukaryota > Metazoa > Chordata > Mammalia > Chiroptera > Molossidae > Tadarida > Tadarida brasiliensis. The sequence goes on along the minus strand of CM061261.1, from coordinate 33,666,584 downwards.
TGCCCTTTCATTATCCTGACTGTCCTGCCTCCTTCCCTGGGACTCCTGACACCTCCCAATGATCCAATAACTAAAGGGAAAAGGCCACATAACCAGGGACACCTGAGACCCTGCTTTGAGGCCATAAACAGTGTCTATTCTAATTAGTTGCTGTCCATGTTCTACTGATGGTGAAATATTCTCATGTTAGCCCTCTGTATTCATGATTTCCAAATGTATCTATGCAGCTAAATCACCTATACTTAGCCTCAGACCCACATTGTCACCTGACTCTTCCTACTTTGATTGATGTCACATAGATATCATCAGAGTCAATATGCCCAAGATGGAATACCAACCTGCCTCTGAATGTGACAGCTTTGACTTTGGTGGCAGCCACGATCTACATCTCTAAGCATGCTTGTGTGGTCCCCTCACACGCTGACTCTGACTTGGCCATCAAACTTGCTTTGGCCAGTGGGAGGTTAACAAAGGTGATGGAATCAGATGCTTATGAAGCTCACTCCTGGGGCATCTACCAAACTCTTAAGAAGTTCAGACTAAACTCCTGTGTGATGAGATCACATAGAGGGGGAGGAGCACTGAGGCCCCAAGATGTCACAGAGCATCTCCACTGCGTCCTGTGAATGTCCAACCTACAGAACCTGAAAAGTAAATGGTTGTTGTTTTAACCTTCCCTACTAGCCAGGGTTCTCCAGAGAAACAGAACCGCTAACAGGATATGTGTGTGTAGATACATTTAGAATTACATTTATTTATTATTTATCTATTTATTTATTTATTTAAAGAAATTTTCAAATACGATTATGGAGGCTGTCAAGTCCCAAGATCTGCAAGCTGGAGAGCCAGGAGAGCCCATGGTGAACGGACGGCGTAGTTCCAGTCCAAAGGCCAGGAGAGCCCATGGTGAACGGACGGCGTAGTTCCAGTCCAAAGGCCAGGAGAGCCCATGGTGAACGGACGGCGTAGTTCCAGTCCAAAGGCCAGGAAGCTTCTGACCCACAAAGAGCTGATGTTTCCGTTTGAGTCTGGAGGCAAGAAAAAGTTGATGTCCCAGTTCAAAGGTGGTCAGGCAGAAGAAATTATCTCTGACTAGAAGGAGAGTCAGCCTTTTGTTTTTTTTTTTGTTTTTTTTTTGTTTGTTTGTTTGTTTTTGTTTTGTTTTGTTTCTTTTTTATTAATTTATTTTTGTTACAGATGTTTCTCTTTTTTTCCCCATTGACACTCTCCTCCCCATCCCCCCACCCTGTCCCCAGCTTTGTTGTCCATGTCCATCACTTATGCATACATGTGCATAAGTTCTGTGGTTTATCTCTTCCCTCCTCCCCCACCCCCTCTTCTGAGGGGTGTCAGTTTATACCCTACTTCCACATCTCTGGGTCTACCCTGTTCCTCAGACTGTTATGTTCATTATATTCCACAAATAAGTGAGATCATGTGATATTTGTCTTTCTCTGCTTGGCTTGTTTCGCTTAGGATAATACTCTCGAGGTCCCTCCACGTCGTCTCAAAGGATAAGAGATCTTTCTTTCTTACAGCTGCATATTACTCCATTGTGTATATGTACCACAGCTTTTTTATCCATTCATCCACTGATGGACACTTGGGCTGTTTCCAGATCTTAGCTATTGTAAATAGTGCTGCTATGAACATGGGGGTACATGTATTTTTTCTGATTGGTGTTTCAGGCTCCTTAGGGTATATTCCTAGAAGTGGGATCACTGGGTCAAATGGCAATTCAATTTTTAATTTTTTGAGGTAACACCATAGTGTTTTCCACAGTGGCTGCACCAGTGTGCATTCCCACCAGCAGTGTACTAGAGTCCCCTTTTCTCCACACCCTCGCCAACACTTGTTGTTTGATGATTTGTTGATGGCGGCCATTCTGACAGGTGTGAGGTGATACCTCATTGTTGTTTTAATTTGCATCTCTCTGATGATTAGTGATGTTGAGCATTTCTTCATATGTCTCTTAGCCATTTGTATGTCCTGTTTGGAGAGGTGTCTATTTAGTTCCTCTGCCCATTTTTTAATTGGGTTCTTTGTCTTCCTTTTGTTGAGTTGTAAGAGCACTCTGTATATTTTGGAAATTAACCCCTTATCTGATGTGTCATTGGCAATTATGCTCTCCCATAGAGTGGGTTCCCTATCTGTTTTGATGGTTGTTTCTTTTGCTGTGCAGAAGCTTTTGAGTTTGATGTAGTCCCATGTGTTCATTTTTCCCTTTGTTTCTGTTGCCTTAGGTGATGTATCAGTGAAGATTCTACTGCGTATGATGTCTGAAATTTTGTTGCCTACATTTTCTTCTAGGATTTTTATGGATTCACGAGTCACATTTAAGTCTTTTATCCATTTTGAGTTTATTCTTGTGTGTGGTGTAAGTTGATGGTCTAGTTTCATTTTTTTGCATGTAGCTGTCCAATTTCCCCAACACCATTTATTAAAGAGGCTATCTTTACTCTATTGTATGCTCTTGCCACCTTTGTCAAATATTAATTGAGCATAATGTCTTGGGTCAATTTCCGGATTCTCTGTTCTGTTCCACTGGTCTATATGCCTGTTCTTGTGCCAGTACCAGGCTGTTTTGATTACAGTGGCTTTGTAGTATAAGCTGATATCCGGTATTGTGATCCCACCTACTTTGTCCTTCTTTTTCAAGATTGCTGTGGCTATTCGGGGTCTTTTTTGGTTCCATATGAACTTTTGAAATATTTGTTCTAGTTCTGTGAAATATGTCACTGGTATTTTGATGGGGATTGCATTGAATCTATAGATTGCTTTGGGTAATATGGACATTTTAATGATGTTAATTCTTCCAATCCATGAACAAGGTATGTGCTTCCACTTTTTATATCTTCCTCTATTTCTTTTTTCAATGTCCTGTAGTTTTCTGCAAATAGGTCCTTTACTTCTTTGGTTAAGTTTATTCCTAGGTATCTTAATTTTTTTGCTGCGATGGTAAATGGAATTTTTTTTTAGTTTCTCTTTCCGTGACTTCATCATTGGTATATAGGAATGCTGTTGATTTCTTGACGTTAATTTTGTATCCTGCTACTTTGCCAAATTCATTTATTAAGTCTAGTAGATTTTTGATGGAGTCTTTAGGGTTTTCTATATATAATATCATATCGTCTGCGAATAATGACAGTTTCACTTCCTCCTTTCCAATTTGGATTCCTTTTATTTTTTCTTCATGTCTGATTGCTGTGGCTAAGACTTCCAGTACTATGTTAAATAAGAGTGGCGAAAGTGGGCATCCCTGTCTTGTTCCTGTTCTTAAGGGAAATGTTTTTAGTTTCTGCCCATTGAGTATGATGTTGGCTGTAGGTCTTTCATATATGGCCTTTATTATATCAAGATATGATCCCTCTACTACCAAAATGCTGAGCGTTTTTATCAGAAATGGGTGCTGGATTTTGTCGAATGCTTTTTCAGCATCTATTGATATGATCATGTGGTTTTTATCTTTCATTTTGTTTATGTGGTGTATCACATTTATTGATTTGCGAATGTTGAACCAGCCTTGCATCCCTGGGATGAATCCCACTTGGTCATGGTGAATAATTTTTTTGATGTATTGCTGGATCCGATTTGCTAGTATTTTGCTTAGGATTTTGGCATCTACGTTCATCAGGGATATTGGCCTGTAGTTTTCTTTCTTTGTAGTGTCTTTTTCTGGTTTTGCAATTAGGATTATGCTGGCCTCATAAAACAAGTTTGGAAGTCTTCCTTCTTCTTGAATTTTTTGAAATAGTTTGAGGAGAATGGGTGTTAGTTCTTCTTTGAATGTTCGGTAAAACTCCCCCGTGAAGCCATCCGGTCCTGGGCTTTTGTTTGCTGGGAGAGTCTTGATTACATCTTCAATTTCCTTAGCTGTTATTGGTCTGTTCAAGTTTTCTATCTCTTCCCGGTCCAGTTTTGGGAGACTATGTGTTTCTAGAAATTTGTCCATTTCACTTAGATTGTGGAATTTGTTGCCATATAAATATTCATAGTATTTGCTAATGTTCCTTTGTATTTCTGTTGTGTCAGTTGTTACTTCTCCTCTTTCGTTTCTGATTTTGTGTATTTGGGTTCTCTCTCTTTGTTTCTTGGTGAGTCTAGCTAAGGGTCCATCGATCTTGTTTATCTTTTCAAAAAACCAGCTCTTTGTTTCATTGATCCTTTGAATTGTTTCTCTGGTCTCTATGTCGTCTATTTCTGCTCTGATCTTTACTATTTCCTTCCTTCTACTTGCTCTGGGGTTTTCTTTTTGTTTGCTTTCTAGTTCTTTAAGTTGTGAGGTTAGATAGTCTATTAGAAATTTTTGTTGTTTCTTGAGGTAGGCCTGTAGTGCTATGAACTTCCCTCTCAGAACAGCTTTCGCTGCATCACATGGATTTTGTGTTGTTGTGTGTTCATTTTCGTTGGTTTCCAGGAAGTTTTTAATTTCTTCCTTGATCTCCTCGGTAACCCATTCATTGTTTAATAACATGCTATTTAGCCTCCATGTATTCAAATGTCTTTGCATGTTCTTGTTGCAATTGATTTCTAGTTTCATGCCATTGTGATCTGAGAAGATGCTTGATATGATTTCAATCTTCTTGAACTTGTAGAGACTTCGTTTGTGTCCTAACATGTGGTCTATCTTTGAGAATGTCCCATGTGCACTTGAGAAGAATGTGAATTCTATAGTTTTGGGGTGTAATTCTCTGTAAATATCTATTAAATCCATTTGGTCTAGTGCTTCGTTTAGAGTCTCTGTTTCCTTGTTAATTTTTTGTCTAGAGGATCTATCCAGTGATGTCAGCGGGGTGTTGAAGTCCCCTGCTATGATTGTATTGCTGTCAATTTCTCCTTTGAAGTCCTCCAGCAGATTTTTAATATATTTTGGTGCTCCTATATTGGGTGCATATATGTTTACCAAGGTTATATGTTCCTGTTGGATAGATCCTTTCAATATTATGTAGTGACCTTCTTTGTCTCTAGTAATGGCTTTCGTTTTGAAATCTATTTTATCAGATATGAGTATTGCTACCCCAGCTTTTTTTTCCTTTCCATTTGCTTGGAAGATTTTTTTCCATCCCTTCACTTTCAGCCTATGTGAGTCTTTTGTTGTGAGGTGGGTCTCTTGTAAACAGCATATATATGGGTTATGCTTTCTTATCCAATCCGCTACTCTGTGTCTTTTTATCGGAGCATTCAATCCATTTACATTTAAGGTGATTATTGATATGTACTTATTTATTGCCATTTTTGTTCAGTGTGGTTCTACTTTCCTTCCTATTTCTTCTACTAATTACAGCAGTCCTTTTAACATTTCTTGCAGTGCTGGCTTGGTGCTAATATATTCCCTTAGCCTTTTTTTGTCTGAGAAGCTCTTTATTTGACCTTCTATTTTGAATGACAGCCTTGCTGGGTAGAGTAGTCTTGGATTCAGATCCTTGTTTTTCATGACCTTGATTACTTCATGCCATTCCCTTCTGGCCTGTAGTGTTTCTGTTGAGAAGTCAGCTGATAGCCTGATGGGTGTTCCTTTGTAGGTAACCTGTTGCTTTTCTCTTGCTGCCTTGAGGATTCTCTCTTTGTCTTTAATTTTTGGCATTTTAATTACTATGTGTCTTGGTGTGGGTTTCCAGTTGTCCCACAGTTCTCTTAAGGTGTCTTCCTGTTTTTTCATTGTTTTTTCCTTTTGGTTTTCTGATTGGTTGATTTTTTCTACCCTGTCTTCTAATTCACTGATCCGGTCCTCAGCTTCCTCTACTCTGCTGTTTAGTCCTTGCAATGTGTTCTTCATTTCTGCTATGTCAGTCTTCATTTCTTCTTGCTGCTTCTTCATTTCTTCTTGCTGCTTCTTCATTTCTTCTTGCTGTTTCTTCATTTCCACTTGGTTAGTTTTCAGTATTTCCATGTCTTTGCTCATGGTGTGGATGTCTTTACTCAAGGTATTGATGTCCTTACTCATGCTGTTAAGCTTCCTCAAGATCATGGCTCTGAATTCTAGCTCTGTTAACTTGCTTAACTCCGTTTCATTTATCTCATCTTCGGTAGAGGTCTCTTGTTCTTTCATTTGGGCTCTGTTTCTTTGTTTCCCCATTTTGGCTATCTCAGTGGTTTTTGGAGCCTGCCAAATTTTCCTGTGGATGTTGGTGTTCTGTTGTTTGTGGCTCCCTCTACTGCGTTTGGATGAGCGTGGAAGGACCCACGTTAAACACCACCCTGGAGTCTTACTTTCCAGGGTAGATTTGCAAGCCCAGCAAAGGTTAAGTTATCCTCTAGCTTTTTGCCTAGAGGCTATTAGTTGTGGTTGCTTGAAAAGCTTTGGGTTTTCAGTTGAATGAAAACCTCCCTCAGGTGTTCAGCATGAGAGGATTTCCAGGGGGTAGGGCAGATGCTAGTAGTTAATGAACCTCAGTTTGCATTTCAATGGCCCACTAGGGTGTGGCTGGATCTCCGAGGGAGGGCCTGCCACCTCTCCCCAGAGCCCTGGGATGGAGTAAGACGACCAGGCCACAGTCCTGCGTGGCCGCAACTCAGCAAAGCTCTGAGCGCCCTCCAAATCCCAGGTGTCCCCACACAGTTCCAGTCCAGTCCGCCCTCCCTCTGCCGGAGCCCAGGTGAGTGGCTCCGGCTATTTAGCGCTCTGCCCCGGGTCTGCGCGGTGGAGCTGGCGCAGGCTTTAGCGCTCTGTCCCGGGTCTGCGCGGTGGAGCCGGCTCGGGCTTTGACCCCGAGGGCAGTGCGCTGCTCACGGCTAAGGCCTCTGCTATCCGTGGGCTCCCAGCCCCCTTCTCGCGCCTCCGCAATCCTACCAGGATCGAGTCAGTGTCCCTGGTTGTATCGTCCTCGCAAGCTGCTTTTCTGTTGCTTTTTCCCGACAATTTGTCTTTATTTTAGTTGTAATTCCAGTTTGGTCCTGGGAGATGGTCTGTGTAGCTTCCATTCACTCCGCCACCATTTTTCCGTTCTCCAGCCTTTTGTTTTATTCAAGCTTTCAGCTGATGGGATGAGGCCCACCCACATTAGGGAGGGCAATTTGCGTTACTCTTTCTACCAATAAAGATATTAATCTCATTCAAAAACACCCTCACAGAAACACCAGAATAATTTTGGACCAAATATCTGGGCCACCCATGGCCCAGTCAACACATAAAATTAACTATCACAGCCCTGGCTGGTTTGGCTCAGCGGTTAGAGTGTCGGCCACAGACGGAAGAGTTGCAGGTTCAATTCCGGTCTAGGGCACATACCTCGGTTGTGGTTCCTCGCCAGTCACCAGCCATGGTCAGGGTCCTGTAGGAGGCAACCAACCAATCGATGTGTCTCTCTCACATCAATATTTCTCTACCCACCCCCCCCCCACACACACACACACACTCTGTCTGAAGATAAATGGGAAAATATTCTCGGGTGAGAATTAAAAAAAAAAATACATTAACCATCACCGCTTCTAAGCTTTTGAGTGGTTTGTTATGCATTAATAAAGGACAGGAAAAAAAAAAAGTGCTCTTTATATAATATTTTACAAGACTGACCTATATAACACAGACTCAAATCTACTTATATAATAGAATAATCAAGACATGATGTTCATCTATGCCTGAATCCAAATGCGTTCTTCTAGAATAATAGTTTTCCTTTCCTTGCATTTGCTCACAGACACTTTTTAAATTCTACATCCTAATTGATTTCAAAAACTCTTTAAAAAAAAAAACATTTTTTTTTCCTTTATTAATTTTACAGAGAGAGGAAGTGAGAGGGAGAGAGAGATAGAAACATCGATAAGAGAGAACATTGACTGGCCGCCTCCTGCATGCCCCCCACTGGGGATTGGGCCCACAGCCTGGGCATGTGCCCTGACCAGGAATCGAAGCAGTGACCTCTTGGTGCATGGGTCGACGCTCAACCACTGAGCCGCACCGGCCAGGCTCAAAAACTCTTTAACCTCACCGCTGCTGCCCTTGATAGGACAAAGATGGCAAATGCCTGGCCTTGTGCTGTCACTCCTCCTTCAACGACATGATGAACACGGCCAAACCAACAAGGCCCTGTGTTCAGCGCAGCCAGGAAAGCGGCCACACCGTCCACCCCCACACTCCACTCCAGGCCTTTCCCACACAGCCACCACACCACGGGCACCTCTGCACACCCCTGTTCTGCACCCTCTGGTTTATCACTTGCTATGGCAAAAGCCATTTTGCTGGTTACACCAACCTGTCCGATCATGACCCAAATCGATTTACCTTCCACATTTTCTGAAGGATTGCCAAATGAATCTTTCTAAAAGGTATTTAACCTTGTCTGGGTTGCCAACCTGGGCCCACCCCAGGCCTCAGAGGTGTTTGGGTGTGTGGTAGTTAGATTGACTGCAATGATGGCTCCGATTCTCTGCCCTGCCCACATCCATGGCCCTTGTGATGTGATTTTGCAGATCCTCTCAGTGAGAGAGAAAACCTGCTCTTCACCCCTGGGAGCTGGCTGGCCTGGTGACTTGCTCTGGAGTAGAAGTGGCACTCTAGAGGTTCTGTGCCTAGGCCTCAAGAGGCTTTGAGCACTTGCCCTCTGTCTCTCAGAACCCTGCCACTGCCATGAGAACGAACCAGCTCGCCTGCTGCAGGAGAAGGGGTGACAGGGACAGCAGCCACATGTCTCCAGCTAAGCCCATCAGATATGTCAGATGGCATAACCAAGATGAACAAAGCCACCAGACTAGCCACAACTGACCACAGGTAGATTCACAAGCTATAGCCACTCAGGAGACCCACAGACTGGTGGTGGTTTGTTCCACAGCATTTCGTGGCCACAGGTAGTTGATACAAGGTTCATACAAAGGACTATGAAACAGGTCTGTTTGCATGATAAACTAAAAAACGATTGCAGGAAAACTCATCCAAATGAGTCAAGGAATCAAATATAGAAGCTAGCAACATCTATAGGGGGTATCGCAGGAAAACCTTTGCAAGGCTATAAGGACACAAAGTGGCGCCTGCAGACCCAACAATGCTGGTGCTAGCGCGTCCATCACTAGTGGACACAAAGCTTCATCAGCACCTGAGAACGCCAGAACCTTCGAAGGCATTGCCAGCATCAGCAGCCTTGGCAGCTGCCATCCCTGCAGGGAACTGAAGCAGGGAAAATGGTAGACACCACATGGTAGCTAAGAAGATTGTGATTGTGAGAACATGTGAGGCATCTCTGGGGACTGCCAGAAATAAAAGAGGGCACCTTGGAAGGTCCTGCCAGAGAAAGAACGCTTTCTGATAATGTTTTTGAGTCCATCTTATCCCACAATGAGTCCTGGTGTAGGCTTGGAAAAGAGCATTTATAATTGATGAAAATTGTTCCATAATTCTCTTTTGCCCTCAAAAGAAATTAAAACTGGTTAACCGGAAACACAAGTTTACTCTTCTCTCACTTTACATGCATGCATGCCCACGCATTCACACACACAATGTCCACCTGCGTCGTTCTACTTACTCTCCCGCACCTTTTACATCACAAGGTTCCTCATTTCCTGCCACGTCGACTGGAGAGGTATATCCTCTCTTTCTGAAAGAGTGTTTCATAGGCCCCACAGTTGACCTCACTATACGACACAATGTTTTATTTTATACAAGGAATAGAAGTTATAGTTCTTTTCTTCAAGCTACAGTGTTAATGAAGGGAAGGTGTTCTCTTCCCTCCAGCAGCAGCAGTAATACTGAACTGGCAGCAGAATGCAAAAGAATAAAAAGCCACAAATTCACTGCAGTTCTTGCCTTTCATAGTCAAGTCTAATTCTCCACCCTTTGAATCTGAGCTTGGCTGTATGACTTGCTTTGGCCAATGGGGCATAAGCAAATGTAATGCAGAAAGGCTTGAAAAGAGTTTGCACACTGAGACTTGCTCTTTTGTGCTGTACTTGGACCTATCAGATGGCAATTTGAAGGAGCCCAAGTTAACCTGCTGGAGAAGCCAACCAGAGGAAAAACAAAGCACCCAGCCTTCGGCCTGCCAACCACCAGACGTGGGAGTGAGGTCACTCTCACCCATCCTGGTCCAGCTGAGCTGCCAGGTGCAGCTGCTATGAGAGTGAGCTTAGGTAAGACAAGCTGAAGAATGGCCCGGTCTAGCCCTGCCCAAATTACCAGCCCATAATATTGTGAGCAAATAAATGATTATTGGGTGTGAGCCACAACATTTTGGGATAGCTTGTGTATGCAGCAAAGGCCAGTGGGTGCATCACTAAAACTAAGGTACAACATCAGAGGAGAATGGTGCAGGGGGATGCATGACATCTCCTATAAGATGGACTTTCCAAACCTCAGCGATTTGCAAAGGGGATAGGCTGGGAGAATTTATTTCTGTCTCTATCATCAGAATCTTATTTTTAAAGCCCACAGGGGAATAAAGACAAAACGAACAACAAAAATACAAAATAAAATCAAAACAAAACCTCTAAAATCTTAGAAAATAAAACAGATGTTGTTGTTTTCTGAGAAGAGTAGTTATGCTAATGTCAACTGTGTAACTAGTCACATTTCTTCTTTGATTTAAGAAAATTCAGATCCAGTGTAAGTCTCACTTTAAGTAGTGACTAGGACTTTGCAGAATTCCACGCAGTGGTCATTTATTTATTTTGGGGGTCACCATTCCCACATATTACACAAGTTTTTACTTCTATTTCACTGCCTTCCCACCTTTCCCCCATTATATTTGTCTTTAAAGCGTTCCAAATGTCTTTCAAATGAAGACTTGATATATGTAACACATACTTACTGATTTACTCTGTTTGGACTGAAAAGTAAACCTTAAATTGAACTGTCACAAAAGCCACTCTTTTCATTTGCTGCTTCTACTTTTTCCACACAGCCACGGACAGAGTCGTGAGGAGAGAGGAGGAAGTGGGAAATAGCGGTGGTAAAGCATTTTGCAATTTTCCAAGTGCTAGGTATGATCAAAAAGATGTACATTTTTTATTGAAATAGCTTCCCCCATAATACACACTCTTATTAGAACCGTATTTTTGTTGACAGCCCCCGAAGTTGCTTCACTCAGCATCCTGCATATAGAAGGGGGAAAAAAACCCACACAAAACGTGCTCATCACTGTGAGATAAATACACTTTGATTTGCCTGGTCGCTTATTTCTTTTTTTACAGAGTCACAGTCTTCCCTGACACTTGCAAAGGACTCTGGGACTGGCTCCATTTGAACCAAGGTATTTGAATTTTCATCTATGTCTTTCGTCAGTCACGTTGCTTTGAATACATTAGTGTGGATAGTCGAGTCAGATGGCTATTGTTTTGTTTTTTTCTGCTATGTGAGTAAAGAAATTAATAGGATTTAGGGATTAGCTTGAATGTCTTCTTTTATGTGACCTAGATAATATAGTGTCTTATTATTATTGCATTCCTAACAATAAAGCATAGTGTTTTCCAATGAGTTAAAACAATAGCTATATAAATACAAAACATATTACTCATGTCTTTTGTGTATTATTTGTCCATTATTAATATTAATCATCTTTGCTTTCTTCCAGGGAGCTTAATGTCCCATATATTTTACAATCAAAACTGTCAAGAATTATAACACTGCTCTATGTGATCTCTATAAAAAGAGATATAAATGCCAATCAATAGGGCCATTGGCTGCTTCATTTATATTCAAAGTGCTTCTGCCCATAAATTACATTAATAGTTTATATTCTCCTTACCTAGTCTCAGAAGGAGCTCAAAGCATGTTCAGTCCTTTCGTTCTTGTAACCTCTGCTTGAGGGGGAAAAAACCCTGGCTCTGGCATCCCCTTTGCCCATGCCCCACCCCTGCCAACATGAACAGCACCCTCTGCCATAGACATTCCCAGATTCAGGTCCTGTTGCAAGGGGAATGATGTGGACCCTGGGCACTGCTGAGTTGACCCCAGAAGCACATCTAAGTTGCCGTCACAATCCTGTCCACTAACTTGAAGATATTTGGATCCATGGCTCTTGTTTCTCTTTATTTTGGCAGGAGAAAAATATTCCAATTATATACACTGAAATGTCATCATAACTTCATCTAAGAACAGAGTCATTTTGAACTTCTGGAGCAATATATGTGATGATGGGGTCCAGGGCGCTCCAACCTGACACTGACTTGCATTCTTTAGTGAATACTATTTAAGTGAAATTCAAGAACACATCCAATTTAGAGCATCCTTTATTAATCTATTTTGAGATGTCACTACTTTATTCCAAATACCTCTGGAGAATGTACTAATAAGCAAAAGGTGGTGACTACCTGTGTAAAGAGAACTGCCCAATCAACTGTGTGATAATATTTAGTTGCCTTCTTGCTTTCTTCCCATTTTCTAAGACACCCAACTTGGGAACACTGGGGGGAAGCCCCCTTCCGATTGCCTTCAGATGACAAATATGGGGGGGCAGGCGGGAGTTAAGCAGATACCTAGAGGTTTACTGTCCGAGCTGTGCCTTGTCTCCTGGGCATCCCCTGTGATTCTTCCTCTTTCTGCTCTTATAACTCCTGACTCTAACTGGAGGCAGGAGCAGCACTGCTGGGGAAGAACTAACATCCACAATGGCTGGCACTGCTACCTGTAGACAAGGAGAGGGGTGCACTGTGCATAAATGATTGTGAGTGGAATCTGCTGGTTTCTTGTTGATGTTTTCACTTGAGAAAGTGTAAAACCACTCTATTTATTTAGTTAGTTCACTAATTAAATGATCAGAGAGTGTCTATATGCCTGGTACTGCACTTAGGACCTAAAGACCCAAGTAAATGAGAACAAATGGCCACTGCCCTCTCCTACATCTCTGAGGGCAGATGGTCATTTACGCTGACAGAAATTTATTGAGTCCCCACTATGTGCCCGGTACTCATCTAGCTCTGGAGACACAGCCATGAATACAACAGACAAGATGCCTTCCCTTAATGGACACTTAAATTGAATGATAGGAATAGTAAAAAACAAAAAACAGCCAGTAAGTAAACAGTATGTTAATGGTGTCAGGTCTGTGGACAAAAAGAAAGCAGGGAGGGGATAAGGAAGTGGGGTGAGTTTTCACTTTGCACGGAATACCCAGGGAAGACCTTGCAGAGAAGGACATATTTGGGTAAAGAACCAAAACTGCTGAGGGTGTGAGCCAAGTGTAGCTCTAAGGGAAGAGCATTCCAGACAAAGAGAAAGCAAAGGCCAAGCCCCGGGAAGAAACATGCCCAGTGTAATGCAGGAACAGTGCAGAGTCTGTATTCCAAAAATGGCCACCACAATCCTCCCCTCCCATATGACCTTCAGAGCCTTGCCATCCCCGGGCCTGTATTAAGAAGTGGGATCTTTGTGTCGTCCTCTTGAACCTGCACAGGCCCTCGTGACCTCCCCAGCCTGTGGACCATGGCCAGTAGGGAAGAAATGGCACTAGCTGACTTGCAGGCTAGGTCATAAAAGGCAGTACAGCATCTGCTCAGCTCTCTCTCTTGGGATGCTTACCTTTGGAACCCAGACACCATGCTGTGAGGAAGCCAGGCCACAGGGAAGCCGGGGGAGGGTGGTCACCGAGGCTGAGCTTCCAGGTGACAGCCAGCAGCTGTCTTGGAAGAAGATCCTGCAGTCCCCAGTTGGGCCCTGTCAACTGACACCATGTACAGCAGCAGCGAGCCTCCTTCAGTGACCCCTGATCAAACTGCAGAGTTGTAAGCAACAGAAACTATTGCTGTTGTCTTTTAACCACTCTATTTTGGGACAGGAAATGGGGCTAGGAAATCCAAATAAGTGAGGAAAGCATTGTTGTTAGACTAGTTGGCTTAGGAGACCAGCTGGGAGGAGAGGAGTGGGTGGCAGATCTTTGAGGGTTCTATGGACCATTGCAAATCCTTTGCCTTTCATTGCAATGGGACAGTCACTCTGAGGCACCACCAAGGAGACAACCTCCAGAGGGCACACATCTCACTAAACACTCCAGAGCAGGGATTGTTTTCCAAGACAGAGGCCTTCCTTCCTTCTCCTTCCCACAGGCAACATTTTGCAATCATGATGACAAACTCACTCACAGACTGATCTGACAAGCCTATTTCCTGTCACAAAATTTTAATTTTTGCCTCCCTGGTGAGCTCTAGCCCTCAGGATGCTGAGAGGATGTTGACTGGCCGCTGCCTCAGTCCTGGGACTTCCATCTCCATCCTAGAAATGGCCAAGGTGGTAAGAGAAAGGGTGCTGTCCATGGAGGCTTCTGGACTTTGTTTTCCCTCTGGGTTAATAAGCCTTCAGTTTGCTGACTGTGAAGAGCTGCAGTGTGGCCCATCTGTCAGGAGACATTTGCTCATCGTGTGGGAGGCCAATGTGTGCTATATCAGAAGCAAAGTGTTTCTCAGTGCTGAGAGGCTCAGAAAGATGGGCATTACAAGAATCCATCCTTGCTGAGGTTTTAAACAAGTTAACACACCAACGTGAGGGGCAGTATCTGCTCCCACTTTGGGGCCCAGTTTATAAAAGTGCTCAGTTTGTAAGTTTGCAAAGCTGGACAGCCTCCAAAAAATGGGACAAGAAGAAGCCCCATGATGATGGCAGCTAAGGGGAATCTGGAGGGAAACAGGCCACCACTCCTGAGTCACAGGGGTTAGGGTCCCGTCTGCCCCTGGGACAATGCCAAGGGCTCTGGATTGGGGTCTAGGATTAGCCTGAACAAGCATTTTATTACTCACTTGCTCAGTTTGAAGCAACTAGTAACAGTGATACATTTCCAAATGTTACATTATGTTCCTGGGCAGATTCAAAGGGAACATTTGGGTAGGTGGATGAGCAGCAGAATTCAACAAAATGCCCTTTATATTAGGCCCAGTCAGGAAGAACTAAACACTTCTGTTTTTGTTGTCTGGTTTTGACAAACTCAGGATCATAGATAGGATGGCTATATGCTGGATAATGTTTTGGGTAAACATCTTAGAGTTGCCTTGAGAACCTCAATATTCTCAACCACATTGAGATGAAGGTGAGCCGTGCTGGCACCAGACAAATAGAAGAACAATGGCATACTTTTAAACTGTAGATTTGTTCTCATAGATTTAAAACCATGCTGTTCCATCAGAGGGATTTTTTTAAGAGAATGCAAAGAAAATAAGGACTGGAGGGTTCCTTCAACATAGTCTTCTCATTTCACAGATGAGAACTCTGAGGCCCAGAACAGTTAAATACTTGTGCAAGGCCCTCAGTTTTTTTGATCCAATAACCATACAGTTAGCATCTTAGAGTTTAGGGCCTTTCACACTATTTACTGAAGTTGCTGATACACAGCCAGTTACTCCAACATCACCAGCTTCAGTATCTGGTATACAATAGTCACTCAGTAATGGCGGTCTCCGCACACAAGCCTGAAAGACCTTTGATGGCAGGGCTTGGTCTTGTTTATGCTTCATTCTCCAGTGCCTGGTAGATTGTTTTCCATATAATAGGAGCTCATTTTAAATAGATAAATGGACAAATATTGGATTACACACATATTCAAATGTTAACATTTTTATTGCTTTTTATAGCTGAAATTCCAATGTATTAAGTATTTATTGATTGCCTGTTCTTTTTCATTCATTCAATAGATGTCATTGAGCAAATTCTGTGTGCTAAATGCTGTGGCTACAGTAATGAGCAAAGGAGATAGACTCCCTGTCTTCATGGACCTGGTATTTCCGTGACTGTCCAGCTATAGCTCACCTGGCTTGACCCAGACTCACAGGCCAATCAGAGGAGGCAAAGTGACATACCTAACAGAGCCAGGCAGCTATTTAAGACAGAATGGTGTCAATAGGTTCAGATAATAAGTTACATGGCTGTTCGGGGCATGAAAAAACTGGTGTAGCCAAAACAATCTCAGGACACATCAAGAACAGTATTGAGCAGTTTCTTGAGAACATGGTAGAATTTTGAAGAGTGGGGAGGAGAGGTAGAGGGTAGGATCCTCGAGAGGTGGAGTAATACGGAGGAACAGCATGATCATGAATAAGGGTCCAGGGATGACTCCAATCAAGTCAGACATTAGGCCAGAGAGGGGGAGGTTAAGTAGAAAAGGTAGGGCCAGATAGTAAAGATCCCAATTAAGGAAAAGGCCAAAGATAAAACAATATCTTTAATATTCACTTTGACAATTGGCTCGAAAGTGAACGATAGGTCATCTGCAGATGGATAATCTGTTTCAATGTGCTTTTGCTCAGATTGAGGGTATGCGGAAGGACTTACTACTCCGTTGCCCTTCCATCCTCTTTAGAACAACACTTTTCAGGTAAGGAAGCCCACAGAAATAAAACAAGGCTCTTCTGATATGAATTTTCAAAATGTGAGAGATTAAACATTCCTAATCACTTTCTTAGAATGTACTCCAGATCTTGATACTTCTTCACACTTACACTCCATAGTTCATGCTTTAGAAAATGAATTTCAAGTATGAGCTTTCACTTGTCCATCTTTCTGTTGATCTATTCTCTGTAAATTGAGTCCAAAGCACAAATGTAATAGAAGTGAATTAGACTTTAAAAAATAGCAATAGGTACATAGTGTATGTAAATATATCTAGGCCATGTTATAGGCCAAAGTTCAAATACAGCCCATAATAAAGAGGTGTGAATGAGGGGAGGAACAATGAACAGATTTGTGAATAAAATATTAAAGTCTTAAATGAACTACTTTGACAAGTCAGTTGTCCTAACATAAAGTTAGGGATTAGATCTAAGTGGAAGATTGAATGCTTTCTTGGCTTCAGTTATTGGCCTCCTTCTATCAACCCCTCTAACATGGCCCTCTAACTTTGGAGTCCCTTCCTGCATTGACTCTGGCCAGCCTGTGACTTGCTTTGGCCACCAGAATGTGGTAGAAGGAAGCCCTACCAGTTCTGAGCCTAGAACTCAAGAGGTTTTGTGTTTCTACTCAATTTTTAGAACCTGCCAAGCTACCATATGAGCATGCTGGGCTAGCCTGGAGGATGAGAGACCACATGGAGCAGAAACCAACTGTCTCAGCCACAGCCACCTTAGATCAGTCAGTTAATAGTCAGCTGAACCCCAACCACATGAGAACCTAGCCAAGATTAGCAGAAACACCTACCCAAGACACAGATGACTCCTAGATACATGAGTAAGCCCAGCCTAGACCACAGATACTCTCCAGCTGACCCTCAGACTCAAGAGTAATAGTAACTACTTGCTGTTTTAATCCACTGAGCTTTGGGTGGATTATTGAATAATTTTAGCTATCTGATGGAGATTAGATCCTGGCTATATACTATATTCTCCTGGGGTTTTTACAATCTACCAGTGCCTGCCCCCTTTCTCGACATGCTGAGATTCTATTTAATCCACTTAAGTATTTTTTTGTTTTCTTTTAATTCCCCAGTGTTCTACTGAGCAGCCAGAGTTAAAACTTCCTGGCTAGAAAAATCCCCCACCCAACTTCTCCAAATATTAAAACTCTAGGTAGGTGGGGCATTTTTTGTCTTAGGTCTGGCTAATGCTAAAGTGTGTTTGCCTTTGCACATGCATCACTGAGAAGAACAAGATGGGTCTGTCTTCTTACACACAGACCGATCCTCTAAATGTTCATCTGTTTGTCCAGGCAATAAGACAATGATTTCTCTTCAAAAGTCAATATGCAAAGCTATTACTTATGGGATGAGTGAGAGACCCTGTTCCCAAAGGCCCTTCTTTTAACCCTCCTGATGCTGGCTGTAACATATATAAGCCCTTTTGCTACTTAATATTTCATTTAGTGTGTGAATGTGGCAAAACCAGGCATAAAAGGGATATGGGAACAATAGATCATTGGAAGTAGGGGAGGGAATTTCAGAGGAGTTTACACTGTTTTCACATTCTAACTAGTATCTGTCAGAGAGTTGGTTTATGAGAGTCAATGACCCCCTAGGAGGGGGGAGCTTTAAAATGAGCATTTTATTTGAGACTCAGAAGATCTGTGTGGTAGATCGCATGGTGACCCGCCTCAATCCCCATCTGTGTCAGAGTTGGCTGACAATGGCTCCCATCTGCCTGTTTTGCCAGGGAATTATTTTCAGCAGAGACAAGCCACCAGCCTGGAAATACCTGGGAGCTTATGCCCTCCCCCACCATACTCAAAGGCAGCCTGAAGCTGGCGAATGACTGGTGGACACAGGGTACAAATGCCTGGCCTCTGTCCCTCAGGCAGAACAACCCTCTGGTGCCATTCATATTCTAGAACTCCCCCATGGGATCAGTCTGAGGCTCAGCTTCAGCAGAAAACCTGTATTTGATTATTTCTTCCCTGGCCCTACCCTGCTTCACTCTTTCCTTTTGCTCCTGAGTGCTCTCCCTCAATGAATTACCTGTATCAAAACCTCCATCTCAGGCTCAGTCTCCAGGAAACCAACCTAGGAACATCTGCTCTCTGGAAAAGGCTCTAGCCGCCCATCAGAAGCCCTGTCAACACATCCCTGTGCCTTCTTCCCTCCCACCCACTGTGGGGGAGAGGCACTCCTCGTCTAGTCAATGTTAACCATTTATCCTCACTCTAAAGGCATCTCCTCAAATCACAGGGATTGTTGCTGAATCACTGTTTCCTCGGTCTCTTTTTCTACTAAGCCTTCCTCTGACTTCATGTATCCCAGGTAAGTTCCATCTCGGGCAGTACCCTAGAAAACCATCTCTGCCTCTGTGCTCCATTCCTTTCTAGAGAGCACTCAGGGTCAAAACTGAGCCCATGTTCCTCCAGAAAACCTACTCCCCACTTCCAGCCCACACAGATCTCTTTCACCTTCTTAACTTAGCATCTGCTCACACAGATTAGCCCTGGGAGGAATCCCAATGCACTGTCCTGATGCACAGTACATCCCTTCACCGTTTGTTTCATTCATTTGTCTGTCCAGCAAAATAGCAGATCCTCATGGATAGGGACTAAATCTTTCTTATAATTCTGTATTCCATAGTATCTTAGTCTACAGATACATATAACTGATTAGCTAAAGAGAAAAGTCAACAGTTACACTTAGGTTTCAGAGTGCAAGGTGTATACATTCTAACCTTGCTATCAGAGCACAAAAGAGGTTCACTAAGTGACTGGGACTTGCCATTTCAGGATATCACATCTTTAACAATTGTATTCGGTATAATAATGACCCAACAGACTGCAATAATGAATGCCAGTTTCCTAGTTAATTGTAAAGATAGATACATCTTTTTTCCCTTTGTCGAAGCTGCTGCTGTTTCACATAAAACTTTAACTGTAATGCAAATGAGGCTGGACAAATCAACTTTTAGCCCTTAGCAAGTTAAGTTTGTCAATATAGAATGTAAACAGCAATAGAGATTCATAGTTAATACTACAATTTTATTCCAATATAATAATACTTGTCCTTTCTCTTTCCCAATTAAATTCAAAATCTTTTATAATTACCACAAGTTATATAACTTTTCTATACCATATACCAAGGCATTAAGGCCTTTTTTATACCATGTTCTCTACTTATACAAAATGATTTAAATTTTCAACTTACATTTTGCAAGGAACACAATATACAAATGTGGCCAATGTTCAAACTATAGCGTTTAAGTGCTGGAAGTTAAATTCCAATGAACATCCTTACCTTTGCATTAAATGTATTTCTTAGAAATGGAAACACATTACACTAATAAAAAGTAAAACTGTAACTGAGTTGTACTCATCTGAAGGTTAGTCATCCACCAGGAATCTCGACTCTAGAAAACAGCAGACATAGCTGAGCAATCCAAAGTCGGCTTACAAAGAGAAAGAAAGGAAAGAAGGAAGGAAGGAAGGAAGGAGAGAGGGGGGAGGGAGGGAGGAGTCACTCTGAGTCTTTGAAATCGTTGTGATAAAGTACAAATGCTGAACGTCAGGCTTTAACAGATGGACCCTCAGTTCAGCACCCTCAGCCTGTTGAAGTATTTCGCATGCAGTTGTTACGTACTAGGTTACTGAACTTGCCATCCCCAGCAAATTCAAGCCAACACATTCTTGAGGCAGGAGAGCTTCCGGAGACTAGCCAGCACCTATACAGCCTTAACTGGAAACGCAAGAAAGGACAGATATCACTGTATGGCACCAAGAGTGTATTTGCTATGGGGCTTTTGAATCATCAAAACTGACATGTTTAGTTCTGAATTTTTGTTTAATCAGGAACGGAAATGGCTAATACATTTTTGAAAGGCAAACGTTTCAAAGGAAAAGCTTTGCCCTGGCCAGTTTGACTCAGCAGTTAGAACTTCGGCCCTCAGACCAAAGAGTTACGGGTTCAATTCTGGTCAAGAGAATGGACTTCGGTTGCAGTTCCATCCCTCTCCCTGGTCGGGTCATGCGGGAGGCAACAAGTAGATGTGTCCCTCTCACATGGATGTTTCTCTCTCTCTCTCTCTCTTTCTCTCTCACACCCTCTCTCCCTGCCACTCTGTCAAAAAAAAAATAATAATCAATGGAAAAATATCTTCAGGTGAAGATTAAAATACATAAATAAATAAAAAACACAAAAGGAAAAGCTTTGGAAATTTAAATTTTCATGAATGTTTCTAGTTACCTTGATCCTATGAGTCAGTTGCCATTTCAGGTACTCTGATCTCAGTCCTCCTAAAGTAATGTCACCCAGACATCCCAGGCTTCCTATTAGACCAAAAACCTTTTCCCTGGAAGATAGGATGACCATAATTATTAAAAAGAGCTGATTACTCAGGGTTTGGGGAAGAGCAGCAAGAGGTGCTATACAAGAGAGACTCTGATTACCTAGTACAATGTGGCAATGTGTCCAGTCGGTCCATGTGGGTGGCATACAGGTCTCAGATGCAGTTGGGTAAAGATGAGAAAATAAAGGAAGAAATATACCCTTATCCCAACTTACCCCAAGAATTTTCTAAATTGATCTAAATTACTTCAGGAATCCCTTATACATCTAAACTGTCATAGTCTCTAAAACAATGTAACTCTGCTCTCCATCACCCACATGGCCCATGAGTGGTAGCCACGTTATAGGTGAAAAGAAGGAAACAGGCTGAGGACGCAGCACCTTTAAAGACACAGAGGGATTTTAGTGCTCGGTGTGGTTGTAGCTAAATCAGGGAGTGAGGTGGGGATGGGAAAAGACTTCCAGAGCTACAGAAGTGTTTGTGGTATGAGATGACTATGAGAGTCTGATTAGGTAGACTCTGCTGGATTTGGTACCCAGTGGAACAAAAAACCCAAAAGGATGCTATTGCTGAGCAAGTGGACTTTGAGGCCTCAAGCTTGGCTACCTGGGATAAAGAAGGCACTGTCAATAGGCACAGGAAGGTAAGAAGATGGGGTGGTAATGGTGAGGGGAGTCGTACACCTGAGACTCTACTCTAGTAGGTCAGCCAGGAGAGCCCTGCAGAAGGGAGTTTGAAACATCAGTTTTGAGTTTTTGAGAAAGACCTAGGATGTGGCATCATCTATCTAGATATGGTCATCTGAGTTCCAGGGCAGTGCCACTCCAAGTGTGGTCCAGAGAGCAGTAGCATCATCTAAAAATATTAGAAGTGTACTTTCTTGATCTCCACCCCCGATCTACTGAGGTAGAGTTTCTGAAGTGGAATGCATGGTATGGATTGTAACAAACTCTCCTGATCATTTTATGGGCACTAAAGTTTGAGAAGCACTGGGCTAGAGAGTAAAGATCATGGAAGAAGAAAGTACATACCCTAAAGAAAAAAAGTTTGCCCACTGGATAATTCCTTTAGGGGTTGAAAAGTAAAAAAAAAAAAAGAAGAAAGCAACACCATAGAAAGACACTTAAAGGATTATGAGAAAAATTATGATATGCTTCAGTGTAAATATCAAGGGAAGATATAATACTTGTGTATTTATTTTAAGCTTCCCGATGCATTGTAAAAATTTTTAAGCAGTGAAACCAGTTAGGAATTCAGGCAAGAGTTAGAATCAGTAGCTCTAAGAATGGTTTCCTATTTATTGTTGACAAATCACAACTGTCCTATACAAATAGGGCTTTTGTCACCTTTGGATAAAATACTCACACTAATGGTGACAATATTCTAGCAGAGTGGCAGATCTTTTGGTTGCATTTCGGCTCTTCTGCCAGGAACATGTGTCTTTAATCCCACACTCAAACAGATAAATCATTTATGTAAGAAGCCACAACACAGTAAACACCAAGATTCTGCAGTGAATCCCAGGAGGAATAAACAAAAGAGCTCACTGGTTTTGCTCACCTGTAATTTATCAATTTTATTATTTCTCACACAAATATTGAATTACAGTGTTTTAATAACTCTCCTCCAGCAAATGAGTTCTCTTCCATATAGACTAATAACAGGCACAGAACAAGTTTTCTGTGGTTCCTGATGCTGAGAGAAAATTGCTTCCGGCCATTATAGCTCAGTAATGACAGCATTTGGTGTCTACCCCATCATCAAAGCAATCACCAAATCATCCAGAAAGTGCCTGTTTTCACAGAGCCCTGAACTGGGCTCACGATTCTGCAGTGAAGGTGTCTGGCTTTCACGCGAGGCAGTGGCTGGCATCCTTGAGGCAGACTAATTGCTTTTCTAAACTGATGTGAAGAAAGAACAGGTCATTTGGGCGGGAGGCCACTCCCAGGTTATTTTTACTCCACCACAGATACTGGTAAGTTCCATTTCAAGGGCTACAGAGGTCTTTGTTCAGTGAAAATGTTTTTTCTAGCAGCAGCTGTGCTCACTGGCTCAGTATCATAGACAGAAAAGCCGAAGTTGGTGAAATTCCCATTTCAGTACATAGAATGTTGGTTCTAATACCTCAGGAAATAAACAGTGGACATACAGATTTTAAATGTATACAAAATTGATAGAATGATAAGTAAACTCTCTGGTTATTTACTTTCTTCCTCACAAAACATTGTCCTTTTTCCTACCCTGTTCAATGCTCCACAACAAAAAGAAAGTGTAAAATTGGAGTAGAAAAATAATCAAAATCAAAATGCAAACTTGTAGGTGTGTAGAATGTTAGGAAGATGAGGTCAGGGGTCAGAGAGATCTGGTTTCCAATCCCAACTCTGACCCTCACTGTGTGACCTAAGTCACCTATCTAGAGAAGCCTCAATGCTCGATCTGAAAAAATGGAATAAAAATTTCATCTCCCAACAAGAGCATCTTATGAATTAAACGAGTTGACGACGATGATGATGATGATGATATGTATGTGTGTGTGTATGTGTATGTATGTGTGTGTGCATATATTTCACTAAATGATGAATTTCTGTTATTGTCTAGTACAGGTTCCATATGTTACTAGGCAGATGACATAGTGGAAGATACGGCCCTGGATTCAAATTCTGCCTCTACCACTTTTTAGTCAGGATTTATTGATTAAGTCACCTAACTCTCAGGTTCTCCTCTTTTTTACTATTAAAATGAAGGGGATGGGTTATAATATTCTTAAATTCCTTGTATATCAAATATTCATATACCCATTTACTTTTATTAATTACTGAGACTTTCCTGCCTTCAAAATTAATAATAAATAAGCTGTTATGTAAATTATATAAAGGGATTTTATAGATGTATCTCCATTTTTCTGAGTTTTTAAAGTAAACTATTTTATTGAAATAAGGCCTTCAAACAGAAAAATGACAAACTAAAATTCAGTGGTTTGGATGGTAACCTGTATAATCACTGACCAAATCAAAGACTAGGCCTTGCTCAGCACTCCAGCGCCTCAGACCATCGCATTCTCTTTTATATACATAGAGAATATCTGTGAAGTACATCCAAGAAACTTAACCTAGAGGTTTTGCTTCTAATTAAAACAACAACAATGAAAACTAAGTTTAAAGAAGAGCCAATTGCATACAAAGCACTCTGGATGGGAAAAATGAAAAGATGGATCAAAATAAATAATCTTCACATTGAAACCTACTACAAAAAAATCTCTAGGATCCTGTTATATCCATACTAAGTTGGCCACCTGGAAAAAACTCCAAAGGCAACATACCATTCAGAATAAGCCCCGTTTCTTTTCTCTTTTTTTTTTTCCTTTATTGATTTTAGAGAGAGAAGAAGGGAGAGGGAGAGAAAGAAACATCAATGAGAGAGAACATCCATTGGCCCCCTCTTGCATGCCCCACACTGGGGATTGGGCCCACAACCTGGGCATGTGTCCTGACTGGGAATAGAACCAGCGACCTCTTGGTGCATGGGTTGACGCTCAACTACCGAGCCACACTGACTGGGCTAAGCCCCATTTCTTTAATGACTGTCACCACTTTTGGCTTCATGAGGTCCCTCCCCTGAGCCTTAAGCTGCTTGCATTTTTACAGTTTGTTTCTCAGATTTGCAGCTTTTTCCCCTGGCTGTTGGTGGAAAGATTTTCGATACCGACAGACCTGCATGCATTTGGAAATGGCAGTCAGCACACTGAAATAGCGCTTCCTTTCTGGCTGCGACATTGTCTTTTCAATAGACTCATATGCTGACTTCCAGAGGATGGTTTTCAACGTAGGCATACTTTCCCCACTATCGTATACTAGCTTTAAATGTAAATGGACTCCATTGAAGTTACAATAATATTCTCCCATTTTGTAGAAAATACAAACCTTTGCTTTAGCTTAAAAAAATTTAAAAGAAAGAAAAGGAAACTTTTAGATGCTATTGACAATTGAGCAAAAAAAAAAAAATGACTATGGGTTTTGTGAGGATGCTATTTCTTTGAAATGGGGGGAGGCAAGGTGAAATAGGCTTGACTTAACTTATTTTGCTTAATCCCAGTGTCCCTGCTGCCAGCGCTATGTTAACTCAGGGAACCCGGAACACAGGAGGAGATTGAAGAAGAGAAAGGAGAGTGAGAGGAGGAGGAAGAGCAAAGGGGGATGTGCATAGGGGCTAGTACAAGAGTTACATGGGCTCACGGGCCTCGAGAGAGCGCACTGGCCATGATAGACTGAAACATGGTCCAATGTGTTTTCATTCCCAGTGATACTCACCACCCCCTTGACAACTTCCCTCCCACTGACACTGAGGGACCATTGCTGGGGGTGGAGCTGAACTCAAGGAAGTGGAAAAACTCAGTGCTCAGATCCTGTTTCCAAAGTTGCCTCTGGAAGCCCATTTTAGGGAGAGAAAAGAGTAGTTGTTCAAACCAAAGCTTTCATTTGCAAAACCAGAAAGGTTAAAAAATGTTTGCAGGGCTCAAAGAAGAAAAGGAGTATTTTTATTTTTGTTTGTTTTGCTAACTGAAAGGCATACAGTAGGGAAGATTCAGGACAGGGTGTGACTTGGGGGCATTTCCTGAACCGCCCGTTCTGAAAGGAGCCTTCCTGGGGTGGAGCTGACTGGGAGTCTGTCCACCTTGGAGAGGCACTCGGGTTTCCCTTGGAAGTCAGAAGAGAATCTCCTAGGAGAGCCCACCATCTGTAGGGCAGCCTCAGGGTGGCAGGCAGACCCTGTTTAGGCAAAGGTCATGATCTCCCACCTCAGCCTATCCCACTTTCAATGACCCATGGCACAGAGAGATCCAGAAAGCCTTGAGAGAATGCATTAAGAGCCCACCCTCAACCAAGCAAGAAAGGCAGAATTTCCAATCAAAAGCCATGGGCCAAGACCACAGAAATGAGTATTAAATATCAGGGTGTATCTAATGGCCAGAGTTGATGTGAATGGAGGTAAAGGCAGTCCAACCCCCCAAAAAGAAGGCAGAAAAGAATAAAAGATAAGCATGTACTAGATCCCTTCCTCTCATTCCAGTGCAAATCCCCTGAACCCAGCTGTCCTCCTTGCAAAGGAAGGGAGGGAGGAATTCTGGAAAGGGGAAGGTGGCCCTACTTGGCAAGGAAGGCTTGGAAGCCCGAGTCACCTGATTAGTTTCCTCCGAGAGGTTCCATTTTAAACCAGAGGATCTGGATTACGTTGGGTGGGGTGAGGGGGCTGATGAGCAAGCTGAGTTTGGTCACTGATCAAATGACAAGTTGTGCATCTGCACATCTGCATCCTAATGTGTCTACATCACAGCAGCTTCAGGGGAAAGTGCTTCATGTCCCTGCCTTCCTAGGAAAGGCAGCCCCTGGGAGGCAAGAAGGCTAAGTGATGGTAACTAAGCAGTCACGAGAGTCTAGTCAGCCCTGGCAAGGGGGGTGGGCTGTCCTGGTAGAAGCAGGAGATCACCTTTCAAACTGGCAACCAGTTGTCCGGTCACCTACCATCCTCATCCAAACAGCTGCAGATGTTTAGGAGGTCTGTCTCCCAACTCACTTGAGGACTTAGACAAACTTAAATTTCATAACTTGTGGACCAGCATTGGGATTTGTTTGCAGCTTGAGCTCTGAAGCCCCTTTTGGGCTTTGAAACTGCCTGCAGAGTGAGCAGCCCTTGTCTGATGGCACGGTTCGATACATCGTACTCCTCACATCACTGTTAAATAATACTCCCTGCACTAAGGCTGTGTGAACAAAGACAGCCTTTTTTGCTGTACAGGCCTGGGATGAAACCAGGATGTTGATAAACGTTCAATCATATATTACTCATTGTTCTCACCTCAGAACCACACTTATTGATGACTGAGCCAGCCAACCATTCCAAATCCAGTAGCCCCCATCAATCAGAATACAAATGAGAAAGTTTATGGTCATGTTTCCTCTAGCAACCCATCTCTTTGATCAAGAGCTCCTTGAAACCTTTGCCCTTGTAAACACTGTTCTATACGCTCCATTCTGGAATGTATTCTCTCGGTTATTCTCTCGGTTCATACTGAGGTCTGCGGTTCCCAGTTTGCAAATCATTATCTGAACAAGCTCTCTTTAATTTTTTTTTAAAAAGCTATCTTCAGATTTTTGTTTGCACACACCCTGCACCACAATATCGTGCAGAATCCCCCTCAATTCTTCTCTCCATTTCACCTGAGGGCTGAAGGGAAAAGAAATGACCCTCCCCTCCCCATGGCTGGCCCATTGTTTGACCTTTTCACAAAAGACCTTTGAAGCAATCTGTGCAGTCTGTGGAGAAGCCCTCACTCAAATGGTCCTTTACTGGCTTTCAGAAGAGTTCTTCCCAAAGTGTGGTCAAGCCCAGCAACATCACCGGGATGCTGGTTAGAATGCAAATTCTCGAGACCACACCCAAACCTACTGACCAGAAAACTCTAGAGTAGGAGTCTGTTGGAATAACTACCCCGCTCCAATCCCCAGCCTAAGCATGTTCAGTCTGAGACATACTGTCTTCAGAGTCTACGCGGCCCTGTGTACTCAGCACCACTGAAGTTTGAAGGCATCTTCTGATGCAAGACTTTACACCCTCTGGTGCCTGAGCCTCCAGCAGCATCTCAGCAGGCCTACTTAAGGCCCCCGGTAGGAACGTCTGTTCTGTTCATCTAACAGTCACTGAGGATTTGCCATGCTTCACATCTAAGCTTTTCTCTCTGTGGCTTCCAATCTCACTACCATCGCTTAGTGATATGAAGCAATAGAAGAGGCAAAATAAGTGGAATATTTCAATGCAGTCCACTTGCCTGCACTTTTATTCCAGAAAGGGGCAGCCCACTGGGGCTTGGGAAGCCTATCCAGCTGTCTCTACCCTATTGCAAACAATGTTCCCGTCCACAGGTAATCTTATCCCCTACTTCCCTAGCTCCTCTTGTTACACAAAGTGTGGTCCATGGACCAGTAGCATCAGTATCACCTGGGAGCTTGCTAGAAATGCAATATCAGACTTCATTCCAGAGCTATAGAATCAAAATCTAAAGTTTAGCCAGGAACCCAAGAGATGTGTATGTTCATTAAAGTTTGAGAAGCAATAGCCTAGTTTGGTGGTTCTGGGTCCAGGCTGTACATTGGAGTCAGCTGGGAAAACATTACAAAAGCACTAGTATGCTCCAAAGATTCTTGGGCATTGGTATCTTTTTTAATTCCCCCAGGTGATCCTAATATATAGCTTGGATGGAGACCTTGTACTTGGATAATCCAACAAATTTCCTTGATTGAAAGTCTGCATGAGGCTCAAAGGCATAAAGAAGGGGGAGAAAGAAAAAAGATGGCGATGGGCAGGGCCGGAGTGTGGGTGAGTGTGAGAGAATGTGAGAGTGTGAGTGAATGTGACGTGGAAGACCAACCTTGAGCAGTGCAGAGACACGAGACAGAAGGTTCCTGTGCTGTGGCGGAAAGCAGAAGGCTACATGGTAAGCGGCAGGCCAGCGAACTTTCCCCAGCGCAGCCGGGAGGCCCAGCCATTTTGGAGTATCCCGGGTCTTCCCTGGGAGGAGGAAACGTGGAGCGGCTGGGGCCCAGTGACCTGAGTTCACTAGAGCGCCCTGTACCGTCCATCCAGTGAACTCAGCTGTGTTGGCAAGGTCAGCACACAGTAAGTGCCTGCAGCAGTAGCTGAAACCAGCAGGAGACGGAGCCCCACCCCCAACAGCAGCTGCGCTGTGGCCCTCAGGACCCAAGCCCACGGGGGCACACACCCAACCCGGGACCCCAGCCAGCGGTGGCATGCAACCTGCCTGGGACCCCGGTCCATGGGGGCATGCACCTAGCCCAGGACCCAGGCCTGCGGCAGCGGGCAGGCCAGCCTGGGCCCCAGGCTCCAGGCCTGCAGCAGTGCAGCAGCCCACCCAGGCTCAAGGCAGCTTGCCCACGCTCCCAGGGGCACTAGCACCAGCTTGGGAGCCCGGCACCTCCCCCGACAACAACAGTGACTGGTCCGAGTAGAGCCCCATCCCCAAAAGGCATTAGCAGCTCAGTCTGGCAGCTGAAAACATCCCCAGCGGCATCAGCAAAGACTGACCAAGGGCAGTGCCCCAGACCAAGCAGCAGGGCTAGGGCAGCTGAGACCTGCCCCTGACAACTGCAGAAGTGGAGTTGGAGTAGAGCCCCTCCCCCCAGCAGCAGCAGCAGCAAAATCCCAGGTGCGGAGCATCCTCAGCCCCCAACAGCAGTAAAGGATTGGGACCTGAGAGCACCCCCTGGCAGCAGCAGCAGCAGCAGCAGCACCAGCAGTAGCAGTGTGAACTGGAGCTGACAATCGCCCCCAGCAGCGACTGTTCAGGAGCTGAGCCCCACCAGGCAGCAGTGTCCCCCAACAGTACACAAGAAAGACACACATACCCCAGCAGCATAGCAGAGGGACCCATGAACCCGAGAAGTGCACCAGTGGAACCCACGAACCCCAGCAGCATACCAACGAAACCCCAGCAGGACACCAGCTGGCCTTACATGCTCCAGCAGCATACCAGTGGGACCCACAAACCCCAGAAGTGTGCCAGTGGAACCCACGCACCCCAAAAGTGCACTAGTGGAACCCCACACACCCCAGCATAATACCAGCGGGTCCCCCACACCCCAGCAGAACACCAGACGAACCTGTGCACCCCCAGGCAGCAGCAGCACATATCGGCAGCTAAGACCCATCCACAGCAACATCAGCAGAAGCCAATCAAGAGTGGTGCCCCAGCCCAAGCAGCAGCGAGTCTCGGGGAGCCAAGACCAACACAACAGACCAATTCCAGCAGGCAGGTGTCAACCCTCCAGGACCCACAGCAGACAAGAGGAACCATACACCAAAACAGGCTGAGAGGCACAGCAGCCTTAATTGATACACACTGACCTGCATACACATTCCAACATCCCTCACTGGGCTTAGAACTACCAGATTACTAAAATGGGGAGATGAAAAAACAACACCCAAGTGAACAACAGAGAGAAATCACCAGAAATGGAACTACAGGAACAAGAAGGAAGCAATTTGTCAGACAAAGAATTCAAAGCAATGATTATAAGGGTGTTCAAACAATTTGGTGAGAACTACAAGCAACTTAATAAGAATTATGAAGAGCTCACTGGGAACTACTTCAGCTTAAAAAAAAAAAGAGGTAGAAGCTACACATAAAGAGGTAGAAGCTATACATAAAAATCAAGAGGAAATAAAGAATGACATAGCTGATATGAAAAATACCTTAGAAGGGTTCAGTAGTAGATTAGAAGAAGCTGAAGACCGAATCAGCGACTTAGAACACAAGGTAGAGAAAAACACCCAAAAAGAGCAGCAAATGGAAAAAAAGTTTAAAAAGCAGGAGGAGAGTTTAAGGGAGCTATAAGATAATACAAAACGTAACAACATTCGCATTATAGGTGTACAGGAAGGAGACGAATCAGAGAAAGGAATAGAGAACCTGTTTGAAGAAATAATGGCAGAAAACTTTCCCAAACTGGTGAAGAAAAAAGTCACACAAGTCCAGGAAACACAGAGAGTCCCAAGCAAGACGAACCCCAGAAGACCCACATCATAATAAAAATGGCACATCATAATAAAAATGGCAAACATTAAAGACAAAGAAAGAATCTTAAAGGAAGCAAGAGAGAGACAGAAAGTTACCTACAAGGCAGCTCCCATTAGACTGTCAGCTGATTTCTCAATAGAAATGTTGCAGGCCAGAAGGCAGTGGCATGAAGTGTACAAAGTAATGCAAGACAAGGGTCTGAATCCAAGACTACTCTATCCAGCAAGGCTATCATTCAAAATTGAAAGAGAAATAAAGAGCTTCATGGATAAAAAAAAAAAAAAAAATAAAAATAAAAAAAAAAAAACTAAAGGAATTTACCACCACCAAACCAGCACTGCAGAAAATGTTGAAGGAATTATTGTAAGAAGGAGAAGAAGAAACAGAGAGAGAGAAAAAGGAACACAGACATAAAATAAAAATGGCAATTAATAACTATCTATCAATAATAACCTTAAATGTAAAAGGCTTAAATGTTCCAATCAAAAGACATAGGGTAGCTGATTGGATAAGAAAGTATGACCCATATATATGCTGTCTACAAGAAACTCACCTCACAACAAAAGACTCACACAGGATAAAAGTGAAGGGATGGAAAAAAATTTACCAGGCAAATAGTAATGAAAAAAAAGCTGGTGTAGCAATACTCATATCTGACAAGATAGACTTCAAAACGAGGGCCATTATAAGAGACATAGAAGGTCACTACATAATAGTAAAAGGATCAATCCAACAAGAGGATATAACCCTGGTAAACATTATATGTACCAAATATGGGAGCTCCAAAATATATTAAAAAGCTTCTGGAGGACTTCAAGGGAAAGATCAATAGCAATACGATCTTAGTGGGTGATTTTAAAACCCCACTTACACCACTGGATAGATCTTCCAGAAAAAACTTAAGAAGGACATAGAGTCCTTAAACGACGACCTAGATCAGTTGGAATTAATTGATAATTACAGAACATTTCATCCCAAAGCTGCAGAATATACATTCTTCTCAAGTGCACATGGGACATTCTCAAAGATAGACCACATGTTAGAACACAAAGCAAGTCTCTACAAATTCAAAAAGATTGAAATCATATCAAGCATCTTCTCAGATCACAATGGCATGAAACTAGAACTCAATTACAACAAAAAAACAAAAACATTCAAACACCTGGAGACTAAAGAGCATGTTCTTAAACAACAAATGGGTTATCGCCGAGATCAAGGAAGAAATTAGAAAATTCCTGGAAACCAATGTAAATGAACACACAACAACACAAAATCTATGGGATGCAGCGAAAGCAGTCCTGAGAGGGAAGTTCATAGCAATATAGGCCTACCTCAAGAAACAAGAAAAATCCCTAATTGACTCTCTAACCCTACAACTTAAAGATCTAGAAAGAAAACAAAAAGAAAAACCCAGAGCAAGTAGAAGGAAAGAAATAGTAAAGGTCAGAGCAGAAATAAATGACATAGAGACTAAAAAACAGTTCAAAAGATCAATGAAACAAAAAGCTGGTTCTTTGAAAAGATAAACAATATTGATGGACCTTTAGCCAGACTCACCAAGAAACAAAAAGAGAGGACCCAAATAAACAAAATCAGAAATGAAAAAGGAGAATTAACAACTGACACCATAGAAATACAAAGGATCATCGAAACATACAATGAACAATTATACGCCAACAAATTGGACAATCTGGGTGAAAGGGACACATTTCTAGAAACACACAGTCTCCCAAAACTGAACTGGGAAGAGACAGAAAACTTGAACAGACCAATAACAGCAAAGGATACTGAAGATGTAATTAAGAAATTCCCAGCAAACAAAAGCCCAGGCCCAGATGGTTTCATGGGGGAGTTTTACTGAACATTCAAAGAAGATCTAATACCCATTCTTCTGAAAATATTCCAGAAAATCCAAGAAGATGGAACACTTCCAAACTCATTTTATGAGGCCAGAATAATCCTAATTCCAAAACCAGATAAAGACACTACAAAGAAAGAAAACTACAGACCAATATCTCTCATGAATACAGATGCCAAAATCCTTAACAAAATATTAGTAAATTGGATCCAGCAATACATCAAAAGAATTATCCACCATGACCAAGTGGGATTCATCCCAGGGATGCAAGGATGGTACAATATTTGAAAATCAATAAATGTGATACACCACATAAACAAAATGAAAGATAAAAACCATATGATCATATCAATAGATGCTGAAAAAGCATTTGACAAAATCCAGCACCCATTTCTGATAAAAACACTCAGCAATGTGGGAATAGAGCGATCATATCTTGACATAATAAAGGCCATATATGAAAAACCTACAGCCAACATTATACTCATTGGGCAAAAACTAAAAACATTTCCCTTAAGAATGGGTACAAGACAGGGATGTCCACTTTTGCCACTCCTATTTAACATAGTACTGGAAGTCTTAGCCACAGCAATCAGACATGAAGAAAAAATAAAAGGGATCCAAATTGGAAAGGAGGAAGTGAAACTGTCATTATTCACAGATGACATGATATTGTACATAGAAAACCCTAAAGACTCCATCAAAAATCTACTAGACTTAATAAATGAATTTGGCAAAGTAGCAGGATACAAAAAATTAACGTCAAGAAATCGACGGCATTCTTATACACCAACAATGAACTCACAGAAAGAGAAACTAAAAAACTATCCCATTTACCATTGCGGCAAAAAAATTAAGATACCTAGGAATAAATTTAATCAAAGAAGTAAAGGATCTCTTCACAGAAAATTACAGGTCATTGAAAAAAGAAATAGAGGAAGTTATTAAAAAGTGGAAACATATACCTTGTTCATGGATTGGAAGAATTAACATCATTAAAATGTCCATACTACCCAAAGCTATATATAGATTCAATGCAATCCCCATCAAAATACTAATGATATACTTCACAGAACTAGAACAAATAATCCAAAGGCTCATATGGAACCAAAAAAGGCCCCAAATAGCCACAGCAATCTTGGAAAAGAAGAACAAAGTAGGAGGTATCACATTACCAGACATCAGGTTATACTACAAAGCCACTGTAATCAAAACAGCCTGGTACTGGCACAAGAACAGGCACATAGATCAATGGAACAGAACAGAGAACCCAGAAATTGACCCAAGACAATATGCTCAATTAATATTTGACAAAGGTGGCAAGAGCATACAGTGGAGTCAAGACAGCCTTTTAATAAATGGTGTTGGGAAAATTGGACAGCTACATGGAAAAAAATGAAGCTAGACAATGAACTTACACCATACACACGAATAAACTCAAAATGGATAAAAGACTTAAATGTGACTCATGAATCCATAAAAATCCTAGAAGAAAATGCAGGCAACAAAATTTCAGACATCATACACTGCAGAATTTTCACTGATACATCACCTAAGGCAACAGAAACAACAACAACAAAAAGAACACATGGGACTACATCAAACTCAAAAGCTTCTGCACAGCAAAAGAAACAATGATCAAAATGGAAAGGGAAACCTCTATATGGGAGAGCATAATTGCCAATGATACATCAGATAAGGGGTTAATTTCCAAAATATATAGAGTACTCACACAACTCTACAAAAGAAAGTCAAAGAACCCAATTAAAAAATGGGCAAAGGACCTAAAGAGACACCTCTCCAAACAGGACATACAAATAGCCAGGAGACATATGAAAAAATGCTCAACATCACTAATCATCAGAGAGATACAAATTAAAACAACAATGAGGTATCACTTCACACCTGTCAGAATGGTGGCCATCAACAAATCATCAAACAACAAGTGCTGGAGAGGGTGTGGAGAAAAAGAGACCCTAGCACACTGCTGGTGGGAATGCAGACTGGTGCAGTCACTATGGAAAACACTATGGTGTCACCTCAAAAAATTAAAAATTGAGCTGCCATTTGACCCAGTGATCCCACTTCGGAGAATATACCCTACAAAGCCTGAAACAGCAATCAGAAAGAAAATATGGACTTTTGGAGAAAATGGTGGTGGAGTGAATGGAAGCTACACAGATGATCTCCCAGGACCAAATGGGAATTACAACTAAAATAAAGACAAATTGTTGGGAAAAAGCAACAGAAAAGCAGCTTGCCAGGACCATACAACCAGGGACACTGAATGAGCCTGGTAGGATCTGTGGAGGCATGTGAGGGTGGCGGGCTGCAAGCCCACGGACAGTAGCAGCCTTAGCTGTGAGCAGCAGCCATGCCTGCCCTCGGGTTTAAGAGCCCAAGCTGCTCCATAGCGCAGAGGGCTGTGACAGAGCACTAAATATCTGCAGCTATTCACCTGGGGCTTCAGCAGAGGGAGGGCGGACTGGACTGGAACTCTGTGAGGACACCTGGGATTTGGAGGGTGCTCAGAGTGTGTGCTGAGCCATGGCCACAAAGGATGGTGGTGGCCAGCCTGCTCCTTCCTGGTTACACAGAACGGCAGCCAAGTTTGCTCCTTCCGGAAGCTGTGGCAGCCCCTCCCTCAGAGATTCCCAGGTGAGGCAAAGAAATGCAAATTGAGGCTCATTAACAACCAGCATTGGCCCCACTCTCGGGAATTCCTCTTACACTATAAACACCTGAGGGAGTTTCTCATTCAACTGAGATCCTAAGGCTTTTCAAGTAACTGAGGCTAATAGCCTCCAGGCAAAAAGCTAGAACATAACTAAACCTTTCCTGAGCTTGCAAATCTACCCAGGAAAGTGAGACTTGACAGTGGTGTTGAAGGAGGGCCCTCCACACTCATCCAAACCCAGTAGAGGGAGCCACAAATAGCAGAACACCAACAGCCACAGGGAAAATATGGCAGGCTTCAAAACCCACTGAGATCGCCAAAATGGTGAAACAAAGAAACAGATCCCAAATGAAAGAACAAGAGAACACTACTGAGGACGAGATAAATGAAATGCAGTTAAGCAAATTATCAGAAGTAATGTTCAGAGCCATGATCTTGAGGAAACTAAACAGCATGAGCAAGAACATCAACACCATGAGTAAAGATACAGAAACACTGAAAACCAACCAAGTGGAAAATGAAGAATGACATAGCAGAAATAAAGAACACATTGGAAGGACTGACCAGCAGAGTAGAGGAAGCAGAGGACCGGATCAGTGAATTAGAAGACAGAGTAGAAAAAAATCAATCAATCAGAAAACCAAAAGGAAAAAAACAATTAAAAAACAGGAAGATAGCTTAAGAGAACTGTGGGACAACTGGAAACGTAATAACATTCGCATCATAGGAGTCCCCGAAGAAGAAGAAAATGAGCAAGGGTTAGAGAATATATTTGAAGAAATAGTGACAGAAAACTTTCCTAACCTGGTGAAGGAAGAAGGCATTCAAGTTCAAGAAGCACAGAGCCCCAAGTAAGAAGAACCCAAACAGGCCCACACCAAGACACATAATAATTAAAATGCCAAAAATTAAAGAAAGAGAATCCTAAAGCAGCAAGAGATAAGCAACAGGTTACCTACAAAGGAACCCCCATCAGGCTATCAGCTGACTTCTCAACAGAAACACTACAGGCCAGAAAGGAATGGCATAAAGTAATAAAGGTCATGAAAAACAAGGATCTGAATCCAAGACTACTCTATCCAGCAAGGCTATCATTCAAAATAGAAGGTCAAATAAAGAGCTTCCCAGACAAAAAAAAAAGGCTAAGGGAATATATTAGCACCAAACCAGCACTGCAAGAAATGTTAAAAGGACTACTGTAATTAGTAGAAGAAATAGAAAGTAAAATATAACCACACTGAACAAAAATGGCAATAAATAAGTACATATCAATAATCACCTTAAAGGTAAATGGATTGAATGCTCAGATAAAAAGACACAGAGTAGCTGACTGGATAAGAAAGCATGATTCACATATATGTTGTCTACAAGAGACCCACCTCACAACAAAAGACTCACATAGGTTGAAAGTAAAGGGATGGAAAAAAATCTTCCAAGCAAATGGAAAGAAAAAAAAAGCTGGGGTAGCAATACTCACATATGATAAACTAGATTTCAAATTGAAGACCATAACTAGAGACAAAGAAGGCCACTACATAATATTGAAAAGGGTCTATCCAACAGGAAGATATAACCTTGGCAAACATATATGCACCCAATATAGGAGCACCAAAATATATTAAAAATCTTCTGGAGGACTTCAAAGGAGAAATTGACAGCAATACAATCATAGCAGGAGACTTTAACACCCTACTGACATCACTGGATAGATCATCTAGACAAAAAATTAACAAGGAAACAGAGATTCTAAATGAAGCACTAGATCAAATGGATTTAATAGATATATACAGAGAATTACACCCCAAAACTGCAGAATTCACATTCTTCTCAAGTGCACATGGGACATTCTCAAAGATAAACAATATGTCAGGGCACAAACTAAGTCTCTACAAGTTCAAGAAGATTGAAATCATACCAAGCATCTTTTCAGATCACAATGGCATGAAACTAGAAATCAATTGTAACAAGAACATGCACAGACATTTGAACCCATGGAGGCTAAATAGCATGTTATTGAACAATGAATGGGTTACCATGGAGATCAAGGAAGAAATTAAAAACTTTCTGGAAACCAATGAAAATGAACACACAACAACACAAAATCTATGGGATGCAGCGAAAGCAGTTCTGAGGGGGAAGTTCATAGCACTACAGGCCTACCTCAAGAAACAAGAAAAATTTCTAATTGACTACCTAACCTCACAACTTAAAGAACTAGAAAGCAAACAAAAAGAAAACCCTAGAGCAAGTAGAAGGAAAGAAACAGTAAAGATCAGAGCACAAATAAATGACATGGAGACCAAAAAAACAATTCAAAGGATCAATGAAACAAAGAGCTGGTTTTTTGAGAAGATAAACAAGATTGATGGACCCTTAGCTAGACTCACCAAGAAACAAAGAGATAGAACCCAAATACACAAAATCAGAAGTGAAAGAGGGGAAGTAACAATTGACACCACAGAAATACAAAGGATCCTTAACAAATACTATAAACATTTATATGGCAAACATTCGACAATCTCAGTGAAATGGACACATTTCTAGAAACACATAGTCTCCCAAAACTGAACCGGGAAGAGATAGAAAACTTGAACAGGCCAATAACAACGAAGAAAATTGAAGATGTAATCAAAACTCTCCCAGCAAACAAAAACCCAGGCCCTGATGGCTTCATGGGGGAGTTTTACCAAACATTCAAAGAAGAACTAATACCCACTCTCCTCAAACTATTCTAAAAAATTCAAGAAGAAGGAAGACTTCCAAACTCCTTTTATGAAACCAGCATAATTCTAATTCCAAAACCAGAAAAAGACACTAAAATGAAAGAAAACTACAGGCCAGTATCCTTGATGAACATAGATCCCAAAATCCTGAACAAAATACTAGCAAATCGGATCCAGCAATATATCAAAAAAATTATTGACCATGAGCAAGTGAGATTCATCCCAGGGATGCAAGGCTGGTACAATATTCGCAAATCAAGAAATGTGATACATCACATAAACAAAATGAAAGATAAAAACCACATGATCATATCAATAGATGCTGAAAAAGCATTTGACAAAATCCAGCACCCAATTCTGATAAAAACGCTCAGCAATTTGGAAATAGAGGGATCATATCTCAACATTATAAAGGCCATATATAAAAGACCTACAGCCAACATCATACTCAATGGACAAAAACTAAAAGCATTTCCCTTAAGAACAGGAACAGGACAAGGATGCCCACTTTCACCACAGTATTATTAACATAGTACTGGAAGTCTTAGCCACAGCAATCAGACACGAAGAAAAAATAAAAGGGATCCAAATTGGAAAGGAGGAAGTGAAAGTGTCATTATTCACAGATGACATGATCTTATACATAGAAAACCCTAAAGACTCCATCAAAAATCTACTAGACTTAATAAATGAATTTGGTAAAGTAGCAGGATACAAAATTAACGTCAAGAAATCGATGGCATTCTTATACACCAATGATGAACTCACAGAAAGAGAAACTAAAAAACAATCCCATTTACCATCGCAGCAAAAAAATTAAGATACCTAGGAATAAACTTAACCAAAGCAGTAAAGGACCTATTTGCAGAAAACTACAGGACATTGAAAAAAGAAATAGAGGAAGATATAAAAAAGTGGAAGCACATACCTTGTTCATGGATTGGAAGAATTAACATCATTAAAATGTCCATACTACCCAAAGCAATCTATAGATTTAATGCAATCCCCATCAAAATACCAATGACATATTTCACAGAACTAGAACAAATTCTTCAGAAGTTAATATGGAACCAAAAAAGACCCTGAATAGCTACAGCAATCTTGAAAAAGAAGGACAAAGTAAACGGGATCACAATACCAGACATCAGGTTATACTACAAAGCTACTGTAATCAAAACAGCCTGGTACTGGCACAAGAACAGGCACATAGATCAATGGAATAGAATAGAGAACCCAGAAATTGACCCAAAACATTATGCTCAATTAATATTCGACAAAGGTGGCAAGAGCATACAATGGAGTCAAGACAGCCTCTTTAATAAATGGTGTTGGGGAAATTGGACAGCTACATGCAAAAAAATGAAACTAGACCATCAGCTTACACCATACACAAGAATAAACTCAAAATGGATAAAAGACTTAAATGTGACTCATGAATCCATAAAAATCCTAGGAGAATATGTAAGCAACAAAGTTTCAGACATCATACACAGCAGAATTTTCTGATATATTACCTAAGGCAACAGAAACAAAGGAAAAAATGAACACATGGGACTACATCAAACTAAAAAGCTTCTGCACAGCAAAAGAAACAACCATCAAAGTGGAAAGGCAACCCACTGTATGGGAGAGCATAATTGCCAATGATATATCAGATAAGGGATTAATTTCCAAAATATATAGAGTGCTT
Source organism: Tadarida brasiliensis (assembly GCA_030848825.1). Classification (NCBI taxonomy): domain Eukaryota; kingdom Metazoa; phylum Chordata; class Mammalia; order Chiroptera; family Molossidae; genus Tadarida; species Tadarida brasiliensis. Next base: position 33,627,452 of record CM061261.1, on the reverse strand, counting down.
ATACATCTCAACAAAAGGAAGACAAAGAACCCAATTAAAAAATGGGCAGAGGAACTAAATAGACACCTCTCCAAACAGGACATACAAATGGCCAAGAGACATATGAAGAAATGCTCAACATCACTAATCATCAGAGAGATGCCAATTGAAACAACAATGAGGTATCACCTCACACCTGTCAGAATGGCCGCCATCAACAAATCATCAAACAAGTGTTGTCTAGGGTGTGGAGAAAAGGAGACTCTAGTCCACTGCTGGTGGGAATGCAGACTGGTGCAGTCACTATGGAAAACACTATGGTGTTACCTCAAAAAATTAAAAATTAAAAATTGAATTACCATTTGACCCAGTGATCCCACTCCTAGGAATATACCCTAAGAAGCCTGAAACACCAATCAGAAAGAATATATGTACCCCCATGTTCATAGTAGTGCTATTTACAATAGCTAAGATCTGGAAACAGCCCAAGTGTCCATCAGTAGATGAGTGGATAAAAAAGCTGTGGTACATATACACAATGGAGTACTATGCAGCTATGAGAAAGAAAGATCTCTTATTCTTTGAGACAACATGGAGGGGCCTGGAAAGTATTATGCTAAGTGAAACAAGCCCAGCAGAGAAAAACAGATATCACATGATCTCACTTATTTGTGGACTATAATGAACTAAACAAACTGATAAACAAAGTAGACCCAGAGTCATGGAAGTAGGGCACAGACTGGCAGTCCTTAGAAGGGGTGGGGGGGAGGAGATAAACCACAGATAAACCACAGAACTTATATGCAAGTATGCATAACCAATGGACATAGACAACAAAGCTGAGGACAGGGTGGAAGGGGATGGGGAGGAGGCAGTCAATGGGAGGAAAAAGGAGAAACATCTGTAACAAAAATAAATTAGTAAAAAGACAAAAAGAAGGAAAAAAAAAAGAAAAAGAAGGGGGAGAGATGGGTTGATGTGCCAGACACTTTGCAAATATTAGCTCATTTCATTCTATGAACAACACCGAGGATGTACTATCCGCTGATCCTTTTAACCAATAAAGAAAAACAGCTTGAGAATTTAACTTAGATAAGATTCCAAAATTAGCAAGTTGTGAAGCCAGGATATAAACGTCTGAATTGAAAACCTGAGTCTTATTGGCTAAACACAAAAACTAAGTGATAAGAAATAAAATGAAATAAAAATAGAAGCATGCAGTGGAATATCCATGAGATAAACCAAGGTTCTACTACATGGGACTTCCCAGTACCCAGGATTCCAAATTGGTTCACTCTATAATCATATAACACAAAATGTCAGACTAAAGGAGGCTTCCTTGGATTCTTCATACAAAATTTTCAAGATGTGTGTTCTGTCTCCAAACCACCTTCTCAGGCACAGTTCTGGGGGTGCCCTAACCAGTGGCAAATGAATAGGCCATGGCTTACAGCACCACTCCAGAGGAATTTGCAGTGCAAGGATGCTGAGCAGTAAGACAAAGCACTTCGCCATGCAACCTGGTGATGTGTCTCCCATGCCACCTCTTGAACCCTGACTCTCAGGGTTGAGTGTCTCCCTGGGGGCAATGGAAAAGCAGTATGATTGGCAAAAGGAACATGCACTCCATCTCAAAGCGGCTTGGAGTTCCAGGCCAACTCTTTCACTTACTATGCGACTTTGGACAGGGCACTGAACCTCCCCATGCCTCAGATAACTTACCTGTAAAATACAGGAAAGGACTTGCAACACCACCCTCCTTGCCTGGCTGTTGTAAAGACTATGATGATACATATCATGGAATAGAACGTCGATGATGGAAATTATAATTATTCCATGACTTAGAATGGTCTTCTGCTCTCTTCTTCCTTCACTGACATTGAAACCTCCACACCATCGACAGGGACACTTCCTGACAACCCTTCTTCCACACAGAGTGACATGTCCCAGGCTCAGCACTAGCACACCATAGAACATATTACCAAAATAATCTACATATTTAACTGAATGAAGTTGTCTATGCATGACTGCCTCTGTCACTTGACCACGAGCTTCCTGAAGACAGGGACTCTATTGTCCCCAATAAACTCCCAGCCTTTCGCCGAGTGCCTGCTCATACAGAATAGGCTCCCAATATACAGTTGTAGAATAAATGAACAAAATGTAAATATTTGGGGCTGACCCTCCTGGACATGACTGGTGCTTCTCCAACCCTCACAATTTTCACTGTTGGGTCTCTAGGTAGAACTGAAGCATTGCCACTCATTGTCTTCTCTATAGCTCCTTATCTCTCCCTGGCCCACGAGTCTGGACCCCCACATGGCCATTTTCTGTTCATAACGAAGGTAAGACAAAGTCATAGGCTCTCCTCCAAAACTCTGCTGCAAAGGCCTTGGGTAAGGTGATTCCCACCCACCCGGTACAATGGAAGAATATCTGGAGGGTATTCTCTGTTGTCCAAATCAATTTCTGTCCCACAAATCACATGATGAATACACACAACTTCATTCTCTGAGAACATTCCTTTGGGTTTCCTTCAAATGATCTGTTACTGATAACCATATATATGCCACATACCTCATTTCATCTCCATACTACCCCACCAGGATAAGTACTTTATATGATTTAAGGATGGGGAAGATTCTCCTGGGAGTCTTCCCAAATTTTCTTGTCCTATTCTTCAAAAAAGAAGCTAAAAATTCCTAGTTACTCTCTCAGCTCTTTCTTGAAACTAAGACATGGGAGTATGTCACAGTTTTAGCTAATGGAACCTGAAGGGAAGTCTGCTAGGGCAGAAGAAGGTGATAGGAAAAACTTTTTCACCTTGATCAAAAGAGATGCAAGGAAGAAACAAGATTTTTCTTTAGCTGGATGTGATACCTGGTGGGGTAGCAACAATCTTGTAACCATGAGGAGAAAGAGCTAAAGGACCAACCCAATAGAGTCAAGGTGGGGAGCAGAAAAAGATCATTGATGATATCATTGTGCTACTGTCCCACCCCTAGAAACACCTGCCTCTGGGTTTGCTGCTATGTGACAAAATAAACATTCTCATTGTTTAAGCTACTTTTATGTGGCTATAATGTTTACTTGTAGCTGAAACATCCTACCTGATATAAAGGGGAAGTGGACATGAGAAGCTAATTACGTTGGCCAAGATGACCACCTTGCAATTAGCAAAAGAAAGGAACTAAGATAACAACAGAAGTAAGAAACTAACTTTATTAACCCATCATGAGCAACATACTCTATTATGAGCAATATAAAAAATATATCACTTAATCCTCACCAAAACCCTAGGAGAATTTTATAAAAGAAAGCTCAGACAGAAAGGTTAAGTAACTTAACCCATGGTCAAGTAGGAAGTGGTGATTATGGTATTTCAACCTAAGCTAGTATGACTCCAATATCAGGAAGGATCTGTCATGCTACATGTATGCAGAGTTGGTTTTCCATTGGGTCATCTTTTAGTTGTGTGACTGTGTTCCTCAGCTCTTTTCCTGTAAAATAATTTTTCTAGGAAGAATTTAAGGCATAGGAGGAGGCAATGGTGTTCTCAGGAAGACAGGGAGGGTTGGGTAAAGGGACAGTAGCAGAACACTGGAAAGCTACCTGGGAAGACTTCAAATTTTACAGAGCAGACCCAGATAAACACTGCCTTTTGACTGTAAAATACGTATATGCACACACACAATCAATATTTTGTAGTCTTTATTAACTATATGTTATTTGCTATAATTATGGCATAATTAAGAAAAAGTTTCACAAATGAGTTGGATCTGGTTTTGGCTTGATAATAATATATCTATTTACTTTTGGTAGACCTTGGAAATTTCAATACACTGTAATTGCATTTCTAATGACAGAAGAGTCAACTCAGCTCATAGTGGATGCATTTCATTATTCACCACACATTTATATTTGAGTAAATGAACTTGTTCATTATACATTGTAATCTTTTTGTTGCATGATGTTTCTCTTTTTGAAAGCCATGTAATCACTCCATTGTGGTGTTGGCAACAGTCACTATATAATATATAACACTTCAAAAGGATGCAATTTCAGGATTTTAATCTTGCAGCATAAATATATGCATGCCACGTAATACAAATACACTTACTCCAGATGGTTGCTTAAAAGAGATAAATCAAATTTCCCAGTAGCAACAAACTAAATTTCCAACCAAATATAGTTTCATTCACTGATTAAAGTGGCCAAACATTTATGTCACTCCAAACATAAATGTGACAAAATAGGGGAAGATCATGCTAAAATGAAATTAGATTTTCTGGTCATTTTAAGAGTTCTTTGGGGGCTACTAGAGATGAGGACTCTCCCATCCGAAAAAGTCCAGATTTTAGTTTAGTTTTGCCATATTTCAAAAGAGAGCAAGCTCAGCATGTTTGGGTTTCATGGGGAAAGAAATGGATGCAATGAGTTTAATCCACCAAGATGAAATTGGCAATACTTTTCCCTTCCATAACACCTTCAAGCTGTATTTACAAGCCTTTCAGACATAGGCAAAAACAGAACACTACAGAAAATGTTAACTAGAAAAAAACATATTGGCTCAGTAAAACAAATAACCCTCAAAGCCAGGGAACTGTGTGTTTATTGACTCCAGCCCTGCCTTGCACAGTTCCAGTATGGCCCAAGTGCATTAACAAACAGCCTAGCTCTTTCTGCTCTGTCGCTAGCAACCGTACTGCTTTCAACAGCTAGTAAAATCAAACCTCTTCCAAATAATTCTCATGTGCACAGACTGTAAAGTGAATGTAAATTAAAATAATACATTACCCCAAATTTCAACTTCTTTAGAGAGCTGCCTGCTAGTCCCACTTTTACAAATGTTCATTTACTTTTCATGCAAACACAGAAACCCACCTTTGCCTCCCAACCCCCATTATATAACCAACTTACCTGGCTCTGAGCACCCCCAATATGCATGCTGCTGGTATCATTCAAGGACTGAGGCTCAATACCTTTTTGTATATAAAATATTTCTAATAAATAGGAAAGAATGGGAAAATACCAGTAGAAAAAGAGATAATGTTCAAAAACAGGTCAGAAAGACAGAGAAGCAAATGCCCAATAAACATGAGACAAAAATGTACCATTTAAGTAGTGGTCAACTAAGTGTAAATAAAAATAAATAAGTGTGATTTTTAAGAGGTGCAAGATTCACTAAGATTTTTTTTTTTTGAAACTGAAAAACATTTATTTGATTAGTTGAGTAAGATATTGATTTTTACATTCTAAAGATCATACTATTCTGGATATTAAATTTTTAACAGAACATTTCTAAGAAAATTCTACATGTAGAAAATAATGGAATTTTGACAGTAATTTTAACTTTTCCATCTTGAATATAATGAAGAAAAATGGGTGAACTTCAAATATTGATGCTTATGGTAGTGTAAATTGGCATCACAATTTAAAATAAGGGAAATTCACTAAATGACCCAATAGTTCCCCTTCCATAATTAAATTCTGCCCTTACCAGTCAGAGTTACACACAGCCATGACCACCCACCCTAAGTCACAGGGCCCCATTAATGCAAAAGCCCTGGCTAAATTTTGATCATCAATCAATTAGTCCAAGCCAGAAACACTGGGGACATTAAAAATTCTCAGTTTACCAATACCTTTAGTCAGTGCCTAATTATACCATCTGGTACTTACTATATTCATTAATCCTCATATAGAATTATATTACAAGGAGCATATTCAATCAATTTCTCATATCATATCTAATAGCTATTATAATAGCATGAATATTCTGCATAGGAGGAGCCTATTCACCCACTGATGCTTGACAAATGTTTGCCTGTGACTTTCATTAATGCTTAACAAGGTCACATCAAAACTCCAGCATCCAGTGAAAAACTACAATCCTATGGCTTTTCATGCAGTGATATCTAAAGCAAATTCAGAGCACACCCGTCACTGATGTAGAATATAAATGCTCATTAGATTATCTCCAATAGCAATCCCAGAAGTAAATATGATTACTGTATCACATGCAGAACATCTGCAGAGATTCACCAGTGGCCAACGTAGGCCCAGATACACTAAGAAAATGCCTAACGCTGTCATTTGCAAGCCATTATCTTTTCTCACCAGCCTCTCTGACTAGGTGAGTTTCGTAAATTGAATAGAAGTAAGATGTGTGAGTTGCTTGGTTACATGAAATCAGGCTGCACAGTGTCTTACCTGTGTCTAGCTGGGACTCATCACCACCTTTCAGGAAACTTGTCATTTTTTAAGAAAAGGGAGCTGCGATGGCTGGGCAGCCATGACTGTTTCTGCACGGCAGGTCATGGCTGAGCCACGTTTTCTGCTAATTAAATTCACTGTGGGAGATTCCTAACGTGTGTCTCCATGGAAAATGGATCTGAAAATCTGGATGATGCCCCTAATTGCTTCTGGTAACAAGGTTACAAAATCTGGGCTGTCATACCTAGAGAAAGTAGAACTCAGATAAGTGGACCTACTCTCAGACCATATGGGCTCAGCTGCAACTGGGCACTTCCTGAACAAGGCCTGTCACTTTGCATTTTTCAATTACTTACCTGGAAATGCAGCGAGCAGGCAACTGCGACAAAGCACAGTGGTAAACCAGCGGTGTTATTTGCCTAACCTGTGCTGGGAGATCAGTTCTGGGCTCATCTAAGGTAGGGTTACTCAAAGTGCAGTCAACAGATTGGCAGCAGCAACATCACCTGAAGCTTGTTAGAAATGCAAGTTCTCAGACCTTTTGAATCACAGTATCTGAGGGTGGAGCCCAGAAATCTAGTCTTGGCAATCTCCTCAGGAGATTCTGATACCCACTAAAGTCTGAGAATCCCTGGTCTCAAATACACTGAATTATAAATCAGTCAAAAAACATGGCTCTGTTTCTGGCCCTTGGGGAACTGATTTAGACTCAGTGGCCTCAGTTCCCTTGTTGTTTTGGTTACCTACTGCTGTGTGACTCACCACTGTGAAACCTAGTGCTGAAGAAGGCAACAATGGTTCTGTGAGTTGATTGAACTAAGGTGGGAAGTTTTCACTTGAGGTCTCTCATATGGTTGAAGTTAGGTGTTGGCTAGGGCGAGTCATCTGAATCATCGACTCAACTAGAAGTCCAAGATTTTTGCTTCACTCACATGCCTGGCATTGAACTGAAATTCTTAGCAGCTGGCTGGGTATCTCTATATGGACTATCCACATGGCTAGCTTGGGCTTTCTTCAAGCTTGGTCACCTCAGAGTAGCTGGACCTCTTACCTGGTGGCTGGCTTCCCCAGATGGTACATTCTGAGAGACCAAGGCAGAAGCTACCAGGTCTTTTAAGCCTTAGGCCTGCAACTAGTAAAACACCACTTCTACCACATTTTGGGGGTAAACAGCAAGTCACTGGGGCAGCCTAGATTCAGTCAGAGGGTCTTACATAAGAGTGGGATTACAAAAGATTGGGAGTGGGCAGGGCATCTCTAGAGACAATTTTCTACACTCATAAAATGAAGGAGCTGGTCTGTAGCCCTAAAGGCCTTTCTTCATTTTTTTTTAAATGATTCTGTGCTACAGGCAATACCCATATTTCTTAGAGTCCATTACATCTATCTCCAGGAGGCCTATTTCTCCATAATATCACTGCCACTCATTTAGCACTAAGTACATGCAGCCATGCATTAAGATTTACCTTACAAACATAGTTGCTCTGACCTCCCAACTTGATTATAAGATACTCAAGACCTTTATGTCTTCTTGAAACTCCATTACCTGGTGCAGTGACCTATACATCATATTAGGCTCTCAATGAAGAGGTAATGATAATGATGATGGTGATGATGTTGATGATGATGATGATGATGATATAATCGGTGCTGTTAAATTATCCTGTCTACTTGGATGAGTACAAAATAACAATTTACGAAGATGAAAAATAATACCACACGCCTTTTGTAATTTTTACAGGTCTCTTTGAGGTAGACTTTTTATGATAGACAAAATAGAGCTGTGAATATTATTTCCATTGAGCTACAGTTTGTTTTAAATGCATATCCTCCTTTTTTATTAATTCCTCACTACAGAAGAAACAGTATTCTGTGGTCATGAAAACATTCCATTTCTCCTAGCCATACAGGAAGGCTGCATTTCTTAATCTTCTTGAACCTAGGTAGGACCACAAAACTGAATTCTGATGTATCATCTTAGTCAGTCATACCCACCGAAGGAAGACAGAGAGTGAAAGTCCCATGTGAACTGTCATGTTTTCACCACATCTACTCCCTGTTAGATGGTAACAAGGTGAGCTTACAAGGCAACTTTGAAACTACAAGATAGAAACAACTTGATCCCAGATTCACTGCTTGAAGCAGAGCCACTGAACCAAGAATATCCTCATTGAATTCTGCAAGAGTGAAAAAATTCCATTGAGTTGGGACATTGGACTTCAGTGTCTATTTGTTATACCAGCTAACCTACATCGACTGATATATGTAGCTTATTCCCAGAGTCAACCCTGTAAGACATTGTCCTGAATCAATAGTTAAATTGATATTTAAATAGAATATTTTTATCAATAAGTACATTTCTACAATGTCATTTTAAATGGAAACTCATAAATGCATTTGTTTAGATATTTCACATTTTATTCAATCAAAATCATAATATTGTTCATTTAGAGCAGTGTTTTACTACGAATACAAAGCTGACCTCTTCTATCTACCTCATCACTGTATTTTCTATCACATCCCCAACAAGATCTCACAAGCAAGCTGTGCATATTTAACTCATTAGGTTTGTTATGTTTGCTCATTTCATCCCTCAACTCATTCAGGTAGTTTTCAAAAACAGGTTGTGAGCACCTGCTATGTGCCAGACATTATCCATGTCCTTGGGATGTGAAGATAAATAGAACATGATCAGGAGAAAGACAGTCACAGCAACACAGTGAACTCTAGAAGAAGAGGTATACAAGTGCAGTATGAGTACAAAACCCAGTTCTCTTAATGACAATGAAAGGGCAGAGACATTTTTACAAAGGTAGTGATATCCATACTGAATTTTGAGAGGTGAGTATCCATTCACCAGGTAAAGAAGGAGGGAATGGGTAGATATGAAATAGGGAACATGCAAAGAAAGACCCAAAGGTGGCAACCGTTGTCTCTTGCAGTATTGTCCATAGAGCTGATCTAAGGATCTGGTTAGCATGACTCCAGAGGTGACTGAATAACCAATGCAAGTTCAGGAAAGATTTTGAGTCCCTCAGGCAGCATTAACTTTGGAAGTACAAAAGTAATAGAGGAGGTTTTTTTCATGACTGAATGTTCTAAAGTTTATACTCTTTAACCCCAAGATTCATGTGAAATACTTGGCCCAGGTAAGGTAATTTCTGACACAATTCTATCTAAACTTACAGGAAAAACCTCCCCAAACTTCTGTAATTAAGAGTGAGCATAGTAAGGGGCAGTTAGGCTTCCTGAAGGTCTACCATAAGGCTCCCTTATTTATACATTATCCTCCATAGTGCATCCTTTTGGTGAGGATTTTGTAACCCAAAGATTGTACCTCTATCTATAATATCTTAAGGAAGGTGGTTAGTCTCTCTTCCTGAGTGCTGATTGTGCTTGACGTTTTATTGTATTCCAGATGTACCCAGATGGCACTGGTGTCTGATATCTCTGCCCATCTAAGCCAAAAACTACTATTTGCCAATTCCGTGGTTGTGCACAGAACATATTATGTTGGGGAAACTACAATTAGCTTGATATGGTTGGGAAAACACTGGTGATTTGTAAATGATAATGCAAGAAAAGGAATCGATGGGCCAGAATAACAAGAGTGTTATACACAATACTAAGGAATATAGATGTAATCTTAGGCAAATGAGAACCCAAGATGTGGGTATGATGTGACAAAAACAGATTGGAAAGAAAAGACACTTCTGATCATAAAAAGGCAAGTGATGTAAGTAAACTAGCTAGGAAATGCTTAAAAATCTGCAGGGACATTTGCCTAAGGGTAGATGAATGGAGAAAGAGGATAGAGATTTCCAAGATACTGAAGGAGTAGAATAAGCTACATCTGATGATTTTTAGTTTAAAGAGGAAGGAATATGGGATGACCCATGGGGTTTATTCTTTGACATGGACAAAACAGTGTCGTCGTGTCATTAGCCACAATTAGGACTAAAATCTGGAAGAGAGGAAGGAAATAAGAGTGGGGAATGTGGAGTTTAAGATTAGTCTATTGCCTGGCTGGTGTGGCTCAACAGACTGAGCATCATCCCATGGACTGAGAGGTCCCAGTTACATTCCTGGTCAGGGCACATGCCCAGGTTGTGGGCTCGGTCCTCAGTAGGGAGTGTGCAGGAGGCAGCCAATCTATGTTTCTATCTTTCTCTTCTTTCCTCTCTTTCTAAAAAATCAATTAAAAAATAACATTTAAAAAGATTAGTCTATTAAGCATGACAGTCCTCTGAGACTTCAAGGTGAAAATTGTCAGTTGGAAATGTAATGTAGAATTCAAAACTGATGTCTTGGTAGAAGAAATGAATTTGGGAATCATTTGAACACAGAACTGGTAATTAAAAACTACTGCTGTTGATTGAAAAGCTAGAGAGCATGATGGAAAGTAATCTAAGCAAAGAATCCTAAGAAAAAGGAGCATGGCAAAATCAATGGAGAATGAAGATACAATAACAGAAACCAAAATGTGTGAGGTAGGTAGAGTAAAAGGAAGAATAAATACTCACATGAGGACATTCTCTGACTATTCAAATCCTCTTCATTCATGTTCTCCATAATGCAAAGCCTTCACAGATGCCCCTCCCTCATAGAGATATCTCCCACCCCACATTTATCTCTGTCTCCCCATAGATCAAACATGACTTGATATTATTGTCTCTCCATACTAGCTCTTGAAGAAGAGGAATAAGTCTCATTCAGATGCAAATGACATAAAACTCAAATTAACTTACAGAAAAATGAAAGAAAGGCCAAAGGTAGATTATGCTATTAGGTATGGTGATCCAGGGATTCAAAATGTGCCTCTTTCTCCATTTCTTGATTCTGGTTTTCCCTGAGGTGGCTTCATTCTCAAGCAGGCCCCCATATATGGATACTCACCATTTCAGGCCTGCAATCTATGTTTCAGCAACTCCAGTGGGAAAAGAGGTCCTTATTCATGGCCATTCTCAGCTCTGGTTATTAGGTTATGTGCTTATCTTAACCAACCACTGAGGCCAGAAAGATGCTAAGCTTCAATTGACCAGTTTGGATCATATGACCAGGAAGTGGAAGCAGAATCAGCTGAGAGGTCATTGACATGAACCAAATGACATGCATCAAGAAAAAAGGACTACCAGAAAAAAAGAAAAAAAAAAAAAGGATATTGATACTGGGTAAACAAATAAGAGTTGTATGTAAGGGGGACCATGCATGCAATGGGCATTCAACAAATATGTCTTGGTTACCTGGTCACAAGCCACTGTTGCCCACTTTGCTCTCACTAAAAGATAGGAAATGTGTTATTATCAAGATAATTGACTTGTTTATATGATAAGGAAGAATCAGATAGAAAAAGAGATAGTTAATATTTGCATCCAATGTCATCCTGACTGGTGGAGCTAGAGAGAATTCAGAGTAGGTGAGAAAGAGACTGGAGCCAAATGCTAAGAAGTCTAGTGAGGGAGGCTATGGGCAGTGGTGAGTGGTGAGGGTGTGCCTTGGTTTGAACAACGCCCCCCCCCCTTCTAATTCTGAGGCTTCTCAGTAATGAGAATGACAAACTTAGCTGTATAAATCAAATCTACCTTATTAGAAAAGTTTGACATTTGTTAAATTACCTATGAAAACTTACCCTGGATATTAAGAAGGAAGAAAAACAAGTGTATTAATTTCAAAGCTAAATGTCAGGCTCCCTTAAAGATCTCCTAACACCTACAGACTGAGGCGGAGTGGGGGGTGGGGAGAAATGCTATGCAAATTAAAGGCAATAAACTTTCCAGACATCTTCATCTCCATAACTCAGAAATGTCTCCTGGTATTCTTAGCTGGGTAATTATGTCTTTCTATTGTGTCTGTTTATTGGCCACCGATATTTTAAAGGTATGCTCACAGAGCAGCATTTGAAAACTAAATTGAAACACTGGAGTATAGACACAGTAAAATGGACTCAAATTCATTTTATTTACAGATGTAGACAGAGGTATGGTAACAGGGAAATTCACCAAACACATGATTCCAGAATACTAAGCTAGCAGTTCTAGAACTGGGGACTTCCGCAAACAGCCAAAACAACTCTTCACAAAACTAGAGTTAAGAAGCCCCCATCCTTGTATGCTTCAGTAAGTCGATTATCTATTACTAAACTGTGCCATTTATTAGGAATAAAGTGGGAAAAGTAAGTATACTTGAAATATAATGATGAAATGGATCATGTAAAAATATTTCCTAGTCAATAATTCTTTAAAAATTTTTGCCTACTAAAGTATTTCAAATCAAATACACCAGTTTTACATAAGCATGGTTATCCTTGAACATTTACAGATGATAGACACACTATGTCTTAATTATATTGATCTAAAACCCTGCAAACACATATATGTGTAATGCTGTACATGTAAGTACACATACATATGAGTGTATTTTATGCAAACACATAAAAAGAGTGTAAGCGACTTTGGCACCAACCTTAGATTTAGGTGGTGGCTTCCATTTATTTCCTGATGTATGGAGAGCTGGTGTAATGAGAACCTGGTGTTTACCAGGGAGGCAGTGGAAGGTGTTCAATTGCTTAAAAAAACTAGGAAAGGAAAGAGGAGCATGAGTGCCTCCAAGAAATGATTCAAAGCCTCCAAATACACTTTATGCATGGTGGCTCACTCTTCCTAACTATGTGTGGCTAGACACTTTACAGTTCTTGGGCATTGTTTAAAATTGTATCTTTTAAATATTTATAATTTAGATTCAAGATAAGATAGAAACCATTTGTACACATATCTATACCCACATGGGTACCTACAGCTCCTGCATTTCTCCTTTTTCTTCAAAACCGTATTCTCAATTGGAAAAAAAAAAAAAAAAATTCTTCTTAACCACCCATGGGACTTTTATAATCTAGAAGCATAGAACTAAAATGCTTTAGTGGAACCAAAAACGGCTGCCTCCACAGGGAGAAGATGTGGGTTTCTAAACCAGCATTGCAGAGCTCTTTGTTTAGACACCCTAGAAAAAGAGCAGCACAGGGCCACTGAAAGCCAGGCTTCACCCACCATGGGGGCACCCAGTGAATGTGGGTGAAATTAACATCATTCCATTGCCCCTGTTTGAATTAACCTGCCCACTGAGATCTTTTCTTTATTAAGATGGCAATTCTTGACAATAGAAGGAGTGTGCCTTCTTTCCATTCTCTCCTAACCCCTTCAAAAAAGAGCCTTGGTTAAAAAGAGAGAAAAGAAATAATACTGAGGTTCACGGCAAGGTCTTCTGTTCCCACAGCAATGTGGCTACGGAGGCCTCTGAAGGAGCGTATGGACTTCTGCGCCTCATCATACAGCCACCCACACTCTTGGGCATATCTTTGCTACCTTCCTGACATTCAAAGGGTTTAGGAGTCCTAATGCCATTACACATATGATCATCCCAGTTCCTAGGAACAACTGTCTCTTGCAAAGAACAGAGCCTCTATGGGACAAAACAATGGCTACAATTCGGGCTCAGGAGTCTTGATTGCAAAGGGCCTAGTTAACAAAGGGCCAAGGAAGCTTGGAGAATGGCCCATCTTATTCCCATTCCAGGACTCAGGTTGGACAATTGTCTCTCTGGCTTTCACCTTCTAGGGCCATCTTCTTTTAGGGGAATTCCAGGTATCACTGGATGGTCACTAAATGTGATGGCCATTTATTTTTTTGGTATTATGTGGAGAGTTAGAAAGGGCTGGGGAAAGAAATCCACCATATTTTCCCATATACTTTCCTGATTTACAAAAAATTGATCTCCTTTCAGTTAGATAACCGTGAGAGAAATACAGTTACAATCAAGCGGCAGTGTCATTTCTAAAGGAGACCATGCTCCAGTTCACGAATGATGGCCAATTAAAATAAGCTATTCCTGTGGTGGAGCTGTGTGAGATGAACTATCACCCAAGATGAATTAAAGCCTGAGCTTGGAACACTTCCTACTGACTAGCCTACAGCATAATTTATAATTATTTCTGTTTATGCGAGAGGTGGGGCAGAGGTGCCAGGAAGAAAACTGGCCTGGAACTCACCTGTATGAGTAAGAGCAATGAAAAGGACATCTGCTTATTCATGTTTGGATCATAAATATTTTTGCAGTCATCACAGTGTCAGGTATCTGCATGACTATAGATATATGGGGATATATATAGAATCTTAGAATCTCAGCAAAGAGGTCCTAACCAAAACATCCAGCCAATGGCTTGCCAGTAAGGCCTGTCACCTGGACGCAGCTCACATTCTGGGAGACTGGGATCCGTCTTGGTGTACTGTCTGTGCTTCTGAAGTTAAACGGTTTTGTAATTTCATAATGACAAGACTATTTTATAAGGACAGTGAGGCCAATATTTTCTATTTTCTGAGGGTGGGTTTTTTTTTTCCTTTTTTAAATATCAACTTCTCTGAACGTTCTAAGATCTAATGTAAGTAGACCCCTAGAGTTTCAATTATTAAAATAAGAACTACATTACCCTGAGTCATGCCAGCCATCATCATTAATGGGGGGGGGGGTATTCCAATAGTCCTACCTCTGACTCTCAATACCTTTGCTTCTCTTGTTCTCCTCTGTGTCTATATGTCTTTGTATCTCTTTATCTCTGTGTGTCTCCAGGTGTGGGGTGTTTCTCTAATCTTTCCTTCTGTGTACTGTCTCTCTACCTCAATTCTCTCTGAATACAAAAACACACACCACTTAAGATTAAGAGGCACAAATCTCAACACAAAATCTCCTTTTTCGCCTACACCCTTAAACATGGCCCGGAAATGTGGATTTCCCCAGAGCCAGCTGCATCAAGGAAAACTGACTCCGACACCTGTCAGATTTGTTTAGCTGAGCTTTCGCACCTGCCCTACACACCCCTCCATACCAGCCTCAGATAGCAGCCCTGTGTCAAATGAAAAGACACAGGGCTGCTATCTGAGCCCACAGGCCTGAAGATGGGCCACTGAATATGAAGCCAGCCTTGAAGCTAATATTTATTTATTACGGTAAGAAGACTTAACATGAGCTCTACCCTCTTAGCAAAATTTTAAGTGCACAATACAGTATTGTTAATTATAGGCAAAATGATGCACAACGGATCTCTAGAACTTACTCATCTTGTATAACTGAAGCTTTATACCCTTCAAACACCACAGCCCCTCCATTCCAGGGCCCAGCTCCTGGAAACTATCATTCTGTTCTCTGTTTTATGAGTTTGAATATTTTAGATTCCTCATACAGGGTGAATCACACAGTATTTATTCTTCTGTGACTGGCTTATTTCACTTAGCATAATGTCCTCCGGGTTCATCCATGTTATTGCATGTAGCAGGATTTCCTTCCTTTTTAAGGTTGAATAATATTCCATTGTTTGTATATACCACATTTTCTTTATCCGTTCATCCATCAATGGACACGTAGATTGTTTTCACATTATTGTGAATAATGCTGCAATGAACATGGGGATGTAGCTATCTCTTCACGTTCTTGATTTTAATTCCTTTGGATATATACTCAGAATCTAACCACATTAGATTAGAACTCATGCCTTGTTCCAAAAAGACATTCTTGCCTTGCCAGGGGCCAGCAGTGGTACAATGCCTCTGCTTTACCAATAGTATCTCTGTCTTATTCCCTGGCTCCCCAGAACATATCTTGATATATTGTCCAGTCCCTCCAGCTTCCACTTCATTCATTTAATTAATAAAGATTTATTGATCACTGACTATATGCTGGACTCTAGCTAAGGAGGTATCAGAGAGCAAAATCATAACATCATCCATTCTCTTAGAGGATGCTGAGTGGTTAAGAAACTCAAGTTCTACCCCCAGTCCAGACTATAGGCCTTGCGATCCATCCTTCTCTCAACCTCCTCTATCCTGCCTGACTTGGAATGAGTTCTCTGCTTCTCCTGTTCTAAACCTTGATGGCCCAAACTACTTCCTACTTCTGTGACAATTCCATCCTCCAAATATGACCATTTCTCAGCTGTTTCCCTGCCTTGCCATCTCACCTTCTAAAGAACACTGACACCTAATAAAGGTGGAGGGTTAAACTTTCTCAACATGAAGGTCAGTCCTTTCTCTTAGAAAGAATAGTCTGTTTCCTGCGTTTAATTATAAACAAAGAAACTCCTTTGGTATGGATGCATTGTGGCTCTCTGTGCAGAGTGGAGAGCTTTGTGTTAGATTTTCTTCACACATTGTAATAGAGGCAAGAGGGCTCCAAGCTCAGCTATGAGAAGAGGTGCGCCATTAATTCCCAAAGCCTCACAAATAATCAGAATCCACGAGGGGCTGGGTAGCGAGCCTCAGATTCCACGTATCTGCTTGGCCTCCTGAATAACGCCTCTTCTCACTGTAAAAAGACAGAGGCTATTAATGTATTAATGTCAAAACGGTGTGTGTGTGTGTGTCTAAGTGGTATCACTCATGTCCTTCCACCTCCTTGAAAGCTGAAATCTTTACTCTTCACATCATTTTATGTCCCTAACACAAGTCATTGGGAGCCTCGGGATTCACAAAATCCCTTGCACTTTAGGCTGTGACATCTATTTCAAGCGAGTCTTTATATAGTCTCATTGTGTAGCAATGGGAAAGGATCTCCAACTGCCCTGGGAAGCGTATAATGAAATCATATTCATGAATCTGTTCACTCTTTCCACCACTTTGCTTTTACCAGAATTCTTGTAAATGTGTTCTCTCTGATTTACAGTTAATAAATTAAAGGACTAAGTAACAAAGGAAAAACGAGGGCTGAATCTCAGAACATACCACAGAGACTAAAGGTGAGACGGTTGCTGTGATAACTTGTGTTTGCCGCTGCTGCACTCTGGGGTATGGCTGCAGCCGCTGTGGGGGTGGGTGGGGTGTTCAAATGGGCTCAACTCGCTCCCAGGGGTCTTGATTCCCTGGGCAAAGCCTTCCAGCAGAGCAAGGGAACATAAGGTGTGTCAGCTACCAAGCCTGTGGTTTATGTTTCATATGGTCCAACTCAAGCAAATAAATATTTCAGCAAAAGAAACGATCCTTGATATATGTGAACGTCACTGAATTAAGAAAGGCACTAAATTCACTGCAGTTACAAAGAAGTGGGAGAAAAGGACAGGAGAAAATAGGCTGATTCATTCCCTCCTTGGCACTTCCCAGATCTGTGCTTTCCCCTGACGTTTTCCTCTGGGACTTCTCCCTGCCTCTCCTTGAATGTTTTCCTTGATTGTTATCAGCATTGCTCTTATTTTCCTTATACAGACTCGTGAAACAGAAATAAGAGTAACGAGAGAGAGAGTTTGTGCACCTTCTTTCCAGGGGAAAACCTGGGCATTGAACAATAAACATTTTTCCCTGCCTGTCTCAGGCACCCCCACCCTCTTCCGAGGGTTTCAAACACCTCAGGAACTGCAGAAAGCTCTGGTTTATTTAAGCAGAGATAGTCAGGACACTGTGACTAGAAATGGGTAGTAAATTCCACAATTAGGGGGCAGCGCAGCTAAAAGCACTTACTCAAAGGGACCCAAGATGATTCTGTGAACAAATTAAATTGCCTGCTGCTTCCATTCTCACCAGGTGACTGGGGACAGATGGTGACAAAAGATGGAGCAAATATATTCAGCCTGTTCATGGATTTTTTTTTTTTTTTAATGTTGAAAAATCTTCGAATCCAACATGAAATTTTTTTGAAAATTGGGGGGGAGGGAGTCTTGACATCAAATGCATTTTCATAACATGCGGACCTGTTCTTTGGGTAACCTGCAGTTGGTAACCACAATCTGGAGGTCCCGCAAGTGGGGAGCTACAACCCTCAAGCTTCCAAGTAGATAAAACCTTAATTCATCTCTCCAGATCTCCCCCTTATGGTTGAATTCACGCCGTGCAGTACTTCTTAAGTGATCGAAAGTTTAAGTGACAGAGCCAGGTGAAAGGATCAGATGACAATGGGACAACAAAGGTGGCCGGCCGTGCTGGATGATGCTCGCCAGACGTTTCAGTCACATCGATTTGCCAACAAGAGCTCAGGCCAAGCAACAAAATTCCCACATCATCAAATTAGGCGATCTTTATGCAGGAAAATCATAGACTAAAAGGCAGCCCAGAACAAAATCAAATCATTTAATCAAGGAGCTACATCACCTTTGCCTGGATAATGGCAGAAAACTCTAGCACTGCATTCACCAAGCAAAACCGCCCAAGGGAACCTGCCAATACCCAGTGTTATGTGGAGAAGGTCACATAATACCTAACAGTGAGAGATACAGCTGCACAGACCAGTAGGACCAGCAGTGCTAGAAGTAGGTCGATTCACAGTAATAGATGAAAGTTTTACAATATGGTTTCTAGCCACAGCCCCCAGGATCTGACGAGAACAGCCCACCATCAGCCTATCAGCCATGAACTCCTAAGGTCACACAGGCTGATTCTCAAGTCTGGTTCCCTTCCTGCTGCAATCTATTTGTCCCACAAAGTGTCTTTCCAATCCCCAGAAGGGAATATGATTTCTCCAGAAGACAGCTACCTCCACCCCATTGGAAGGCTTAATTACTTCTGACAGATCACTGTAAAGAAAACAGAGTACAACAAACCAGGTAATATAAGTGAGCAGCTTACACAGTCCTTACAATCCTATCACCATCATCTCCCATGTAATCCTGACCCCATTCTCAGTTGCTCCTCCGAAGCTTTTTTGACTTTGCATTTTCCTTTTTCATTTAGGTCTTTAATCTGTACCCCTTCATATGTGTGATTTGTGGGTGATCATAGTAATTAATTCTTATAGCACAATAGCATTACAATTAATGTTATTGGGTCTTGCTCAAGAAGGTAACTGAATTTTGGGGACATCCCATGCTGAATATACACCTCAAAATGGCATTTAGGTCACACCCTCATGCCAATAAAGCAAAGTACACCTTTGTTGTATGCAGGTAGAAATGGTTAGGATACTATATATAGGTAAAAATTCACTTTAAATTTTAGGCATGGTCTATGGAGAAATCTGTTACATTTCATCATGTAACTTTAAGCAAACATTTCTAAACCATAAAAATAACATGAATGGCCCTGACTGGTTTGGCTCAGTGGTTAGAGTGTCAGTCTGTGGACCAAAGGGTCTCTGGTTCAATTCCTAGTCAAGGGCACGTACCTGGGTTGCAAGTTCGATCCCTGGCGCCAGTCAGGGTTGTGAGGGAGGCGACCAATCAATATGTCTCTCTCACAACGATGTTTTTCTCTCTCTCTCTCCCTCCCTCCCTCCCTTCCATTCTATCTAAAAATCAATGGAAAAATATCCTCTGGTGGGGATTAACAATAATAATAATGATGATGATGATGATGATGATAATGTGAATTTACACATGAACCTTTTCTGTGATACAGCACTTTTACTCTTAGTTTGTTGTTGTTGTTTAAATATGTTTTTACTGATTTTGAGAGAGAGAGAGAAACATCAATGTGGGAGAAAAACATTGATTGGTTCCTTCTCACACGCACCCCAACCTGGAATCGAACATGCAACCTGGGCATGTACCCTGACCGGGAATTGAACCAGTGACCTTTTGGTGCATGAGAGGATATTCAACCAACTAAGCCACACTGGCAAGGGTTACTCTTTGGTTTTATTCAAGAGAAATAAAAACATATACCCCCAAAGTCTTGTACAGAATATTTATAGCCACTTTATTCATACTAACCAAAACTTATAAACAATCCAAATATCCAACAGCAGGAGATCTGAGAACGAAATTTTTATATAATTCATACAATAGAATAGCATTCTGAAATTAAAAGAAACAAACTTGATATATGCAATTACACAGATGAATATCAAAAACAACCAACACTGATGAAAGAAGCTGGAATCAAAAAGCACACCCTATGTGATTCTATTTATATAAAACTCAAGAACAAGCAAAACTTCTATCGTGTTGGAAAACAAGAGTGATTGAGGACAGGAGGAGCTGCCTGGAAACAGGAGGGAGAGCATTTCTGGGATGATGAGAATGTTCTATATCTTGATTGGGATGTACATTACACTTAATACGTACACATTACACTCTTTGTAAACTATATCTCAATTATAAGAAAGATTTATTTAAAAATATAATAATGGCATAGTGGGAAAATATATTCCATAACCTAAATGGGTTTTTATACACTTAGCATAAACTCAACTTTGTGTTGCTAAATAAGTTCCTCATTAACTCAGTCCCTCTGAGCGTCACCTCCAGCTAAGCTAGCATCACAACATCTTGGCAGTAGACTCTAAAATTCTGGATCCTAGGGAACCATAGGTGGTACCTGAGGCCTTTTCTATCTGTGTACACCGGTAGAAAATCCACCTAATCAAATCAACTGCAAGGAAGAGGAAAGGAGCTGTGTGTGGGCTGTGTTCCAGGATCTACCAAATATCTCTGGAGGACTGAGTGCTTCTGAAACTCTCCCCAAATCCACAACTAAAAACTGAAAGAGAGAAAGAGCTGGAGTTGACAGCATTCAATAAATCATTAAGTACTAGCAGCATCGTTGTCAGCTTGGGATGAGCACTAAACTTTGATTAAAATCTCTCCAATAAATCAAATAGAGCAAGGTGGTTTTGTAATTACCTTTCAATAACATTTCCACCCTTATATCTTAGACAGAAAACTAGGGTTTGAGACCTGCTGGCACCAGGACAAGCCTCAGATGGCAATGCAGCAATCACGTTATAGTGCCAGCCTTAATAATGTAAGAGAAAGTCCAGATTTGAAGAAAATCACATTTAAAAAAAAGAGTGCAAAATAAATAAACGGACTCCTAGCTACAGAGATCAGACTGACGGAAGCCAGAGGGGAGGGGAAGGGGGTTTTGGTGAAGAAATTAAATGTACAAATTGGTAGTTATGGAATAGTCGTGGAGATATGAAGTACAGCATAGGGAATATAGTTAATAATATTGTAATAACTGTGTATGGTACCAGGTAGGTCCTGGAAATATTGAGGGGATCACTTTGTAAAATATATGATTGTCTAACTACTATGCTGTACACCTGAAACTAATACAAAATAATTTTGAATGTAAACTGTAATTAAACTAAATAAATATATATGGAAAATAATACAATAATTAATAAATAACAATACACACACACACACACACAAGAAGGAGTACTGTCATTGCCAGAGAATATTCTCTCACAAGGCAAAATGGGATTGATTTTAATGCCTCCATTCTTAGGTCTAGCCTCTGGAAAGGTAAAAAGCACAGAGGATGGGAATAGAGAAAAATCTAGAGAAGCACATACCCACGGGACCATATCTGTCCCCATTAGCCATAATTTGTGAGCAGGATAACCATGGTGATTTTTAATCCCAGTGTAAATGCACTGAATATTTTAATTTATATGTCTTTGTCAGTTCTAATTGTTCCTCAGTTTGAAAGCGAATGTTTGTGGGAGCCTCATTTCCTGCCAATGAGATAATAATATAGGCTTAAAATGTCCTAATTGGAGTGCACTGCATGGGTCCTTAACTTCTTGGTCAGGACCCAACCACTCTCAGTATTTTCAGGTAATACCAAAACAATTTAGAATCTTAATTAAAAATACTATTTCCCTTCACATTAGAACTAAATACAGGAAGCTAATAATGAATGAATTTATTATTTGCACTTTGCTTAAGAATATAGGCTAAATTATGTTTATAAGGTCGTTAGACACACTAACCTATTTATAAAATAAGGTTGTTGAAAATTAAGACGTGAACTATCTTTCCAGAAGGTCTTGTGGCAGATGGTGTTGGTGCCCCAGTAATGGGTGGGGACTGCAAGCAGCTTCCCTCTCCTTGTCTGAGGGCTTTCTCCCGCTCCACCACAAAGGGCTGGTCAGAAGTGCTGGATGGAGAGTTTAATGCCTCCGAAACTGATCTCAGCCAACGAGAGCTGGGAGTTGGTGGATAACTACTCTATTTTCTCACCGCTTAGCTGTGTTCAACACTGCCCCCTAGAGGATACCGAACCATGGTACCAATCCATGGTTATGCATGGTGTAACCTGTCAGAAACACACACTGACTGGGCTTCCTTCCCTCTCCTGTCTCAACTCTTCACTCCCCAGCAGGTACTTAGTGCAATCACAACAAACATAATTGATTTGCACCTCAATCCTACTCTCAGAGTCTGCTTCTGGGGGAATCCAAGCTTAGCCATAAACATGATAGACCCAAGTCTAGCATCCCAAATCTTTATAAAAGCTCTCTGTGATTCAAGAGAAGTAAAAAGAACACTTCCCACTGACCTCTAGAAAGTATAAACTGGTTCTGAGATAGACCCCAAAGAAGTCTGGATTGACATTCTAATTACAGACCACAGGGAAAGCACTGGTTGTCTGATATGAAGTTTAGGAAGATTGGGGAAATTATTTTCCCTCACCTATGTGTGAAAAAAAAAAATCCCCATAGTGTTAACCCTACTTAGGAACAGGTGTATGGCATGCCAGCCTGAAGTCATTGTTTGTCCCATGTCTCTTGGAGTAATCTTTAAATACCAACCTCTGTCAGGATATTTTCTTCCATTCCTCCCCCTGTTAGCCAGCCCATGGGCTCTACATGCCCCATTTAATCCATCAGTGTAGTCAGTGGATTCCTCTCTAAGACCCTTCATCAGTATTGGTAAAAGTGTTTGAAACTTTTTGTGATGCCCAGAGAATTAAGACTGGAAAGAATCACAGTAGAGTGTTGAAAGTGGATAGCAGGGTTCTGGAACTTTCTACTTACCTGCAAAGAAGAAAACAAGAACCCTCCAAGACTCTAAGAGACAGGAACAATAGACCATTTCGGGCATCCTGGAAGAGACCCAGCTCTCAGTCTTCAGGCAGGGCCATGCGTGTGGGAAGGAAACTGGACTGGGAGTTAGGAGGTGTAGGTGTTGCCCCCACTCAGCACCAGTGGGATGTGTGACATTGGTAGGTTAGCTTGATCTTTCCTTGGTCTTGGTTCCATCTTTTCTAAAATAAGAGGGAGTAAACTAAAGAATTTCTCAGCTCTTCAATTCTATTCTCTAAGAGTGATGCTAATTCAAGTAAGTGATAGTAAATGTAAAAAATCAAAATTAAAAAGGGCTGTGATTATCTTCTAGACTTGAATGTGTCCAAAATGATACCATTGTAATTAGCTAGTTATTATAATAGAAAAGGAGCAAAGGAAGGCCAGACATTACAAACATGTTCCCTGCAAAACAGTGAGGGAAGGGGACTGGACAAAGGGAAGATAGACAAATGCCCAGTAAAGTTGGGATGACTAGGGAAAGTACCTGACTATCAATCACAATTAGGGACAAATAAACTATACATCAGTTATTCATATAAGTCAGCTAAATTCTCCTTTCAGAGTAGATAAGTTATCAAATTGTGCAAATCAAAAAGTTATAGTACTAGTACTAGTAATTTGTTATAGTATCAGTAGGAAATGAACAGAGTATATTTTTGCATTTTTAATAAATGTGGTCAAGTTCCTAATTATGACTCTCTTTCAAAAATTTTTCTGCTTTCTTAAACATTTAGTCTTCCAATGGAATTTAATTATTTTGAACATATCCAATTCAGATTGAAATTGCATTAAATTTATATGATAAATTGGTATAAATTATTTTTTAAATAATATTCATCCTCTCATCCAGGAATATATTTTTTTCTCATTTATTTTTGTCTTGTTTTATATCCTAAGTAAGATTTTATAGTTATCTCCATTTCAGACATATATTTTTCTCATTTTCTTTATTCCTAAACATTTTATTTTTTGTTACTATTATGAATCATAATTTCTTCCTATTTCTAACTTGATATTTAAGTTACAGAAAAAGGCTATTAATTTTGCATATTTATCCAATCCCTTTCACCCCCAATATCCATGTTCTCTTAATAATATTAATAGTTGTGTTTGTGTAGTTTCCTAAATTTTGTAAGAATGCAATAATTTAGTCTCTTACTCTGTTGTATTTATGTTGATTATTTTATTTACTAGTTTTATTATATCAATTAGCACTTATGAAACATTGTTCAATTTTAATAGCAATAGAAGTTATCCCTGATTTTCCATATTTTAATGTAATTAGCTGCAGGGTTTTACCATTTATTTACATGTTTTCTATTAAATAAACAGTCTTTATCATGACTACTTATTTCCTTCTATGCAAATTTTATTTAGAATTTTTAAGAGGAATGGATGCTGGCTTTTATAAAGTATTCCTTCAGTATCTAACGGTGTCATCATGTGGCTTTCCCTCTCTTCAATTTATTGAAGTAAAAGAACTAGGTTGACAAATTTCAAAATTTGAAATCTCTTGGAATTCTCTGAATTCATACCATTTGGATACCTTCTTATTCTTCTAATTTTTCACTGAAATCTCTTTGCCAACACTTGACTTCAGAAAATCTGCATCTATGGTAACTGTTCAGAGACTCCATTTGTTTACCATGACACGTTCTCCCTTCTATCCATCCATTCCCTTCCTTAATCATTAATTAAGCCCTTAGGACATCATATTCTGGTCAGTATCACATTGTCCTAACAACAAAGCCTCAGGTCTGTTGACCACAGAAACAGAGTTTCAGTCATCCTAGAGATAACAATTTTACCTCAGTTGTGTTTCTGCCCAAGGCCCAGGAAAGCTGAAGGATCCTACCAAAGGATCGCACCCTCACAAAGGCAGACAGAGCAATGCCATGGCTAACAGCAGGACCTGATGCAATGACCAGCTCGCTACCCTGGCCCCAGCCAGTCGGAACAGCAGACAACCCAACTCCTTTAGCCACAATGATTAGATTAGTGATTTCCCCCCTGTATAACCCATCCCCTGGAAGCCATCTGGAGCCAGGTCTTTTAGCACAAGCTTACCTGTGCTCTGGGCTTGACACCATTTTTTCAATTAATTGAACCTCTACATTCTTTCTTAGTGTTCGTGTTTGGGCTTTAATGTGCACAGGTGAATGAACCCTTTTAATCTGGTAACACTATGTCCATCAGCAAATTGATTCAGAGCTTTAGTTTTTACATAAACCTGACCAGATTTTAATATTAAGATGATATCAATTTAATAGAATGAATTGTACAATTTCCCATCATTTTTCTGCATTCCCTAGTCATTTAAATTACAGAATACTTTTTATTATATATTTTTAAAAGTTAGATCAAATTTGACTATAAAACTATCTGGACCTGGTGATTTTTAAAATGGTGGCTATTTAATTATTTTACCATCTATCTACTGGTTATTGGCCTAAAAAATATTTTAATTCTTATGGGACCTATTTTATTTGATTATACTTTTCCAGGTAATAAAATGTGTTGCAATATACTTATATAGATTATTCTCCAATACATTTTTAAATCTCTCATGGACCTGTGGTATCTCTTTTTCCTTATGCCACATATTATACATTTTTGCCTCTTTTTTTTTTTTTTCACGAATCCTGCTTATCAATTTCTCTTATTCATCTCTTCAGTGAAATTACTTTAGTTTGATGTTTCCTTTCTATTATTTTTTCTAATTCTATTTTCTTGGAGTATTTACAATTGCATCTTTCTTCCTCAAATTTGGGGGTTAATTTTACCTGTCCTACTAATTTCTTTATTTGAAAATTAAGTTTACTTATTTAAAGTCCTTTATAAACAATAAAAGCAATAAAGATATATTGTGCACCCTGGCCGGTTTGGCTCAGCAGTTAGAGCATCGGCCCACGGACCAAAGAATCCTGGGTTCGATTGCAGCCAAGGGCACATATCTTGGTTGCAGTTCATCCCCAGCCCTGGTTGGGGTCCTGTGGAAGGCAACCAATCGATGTGTCTCTCTCACATCGATGTTTCTCTCTCTCTCTCTCTCTTCCTCCCTTCTTCCCTCCCACTCTATCTGAAGATAAATGAAAAAATGTCCTCAGGTGAGGACTTAAAAAAAAAGACATATCTTGCAAAATATACTTTTAACTGCATCCCATAATTTTTGTACAGTGTTCTTTCTTTCACTATTTTTCAAACACCTTGAATGGTGTATAATTTCAGTTTAATTTCCTTATTGATCCAGTAATTACTTAGAATAATACTTTTAACTCCCATGTAGTTAATGTTCTTTCTGGACTTTTTATTACTAATTTCTAGCTGACTTGCATCTAATCAGTAAATATGATCTATGAAAACTCTATTTAGGATGTTTTATTAAGATTTTGTGTGTGTGTGGTTAAACACATGATCAATACTAGTAATTGCTCCATCAAAATAGGAAAGAATGTGTATTTTCTGTTTCTTGTTTACAAAAAGAAGGGAGTCTATATTCATTGTTTCTAGTGCCCATATCTTAGCATGCTTCTACTAAATTAATTTTAATGATTGTATTCTTCAATATATTGTTTCTTATTTTTTGTCTATTTGATATTTGGAATTCAGAAAGCTACTTATCAGCAGCTGCATTATAATTGTACTTCGTCAAATTTTCCTTAAATTTCTATTGTTTTTTGTTTTTGTTTTGTATTTGCCAGATGTGATGCTTGATGCATAATTTTTGCCAGTATTGTATCCTTTTTGTTGAATAAAACTTTTACTTTATTTATTCTTCTTTTCCCTATTGTTTTGTCCTTATATTTTATTTTGTCTATTAATATTCTCACCTTTGCTTCATTTTGATTTACTTTCCTGGCATATTTTTTATAAACTCTTTATTATCCATATTTTATTATCACTGGGCTTTACATAAGATAATTCTAAACAGATGTAGTTGATTATTTTTGATTTGCACAATTTGATAACTTATCTACTCTGAAAGGAGACTTTAACTGACTTGTATTGATAACTGATGTACAGTTTATTTGTCCAAATTATTTTGTTTGCTCTCTGTTGTTATATTTTTCCCTTTTCCGTGTAGTTATAAATATATAAAAGCAGAGACTATTGTTGGTCTCACCTTTCTGTACTTTGTACATTCACCTATCTTGAGATCCATGTTGTGAATCAATTCCTATTTATTAGACTGTGTCCTTGGATATATTCCTCAAGGTTCATGAAGTTCTATTTTCTAGATACATTCTCTCTTTACTACTTTCTGGGACTTGGCAACTCCAAAAATAGATGCCTATTGCTGGCCCTGACATATGATATTTTAGCTAAGTATAGGATTATAGAGCCCTAGTCCTTTCCTCTAAATTGCTTATTAATGAGCAGTCCAATGTTGACCCCTCCAGGTGCAAGTGCTAATCTTTTCCCCACATGAGGTCCAGTAATATTCCAGACCACTGGTATGTCTCTTCTAAGCTCAGAGAGTTCATTTAAGCTCACAGGCCCCAAGTGGTAGGTGCATCCCTTCTCTAAGGTCTCTGCTGAATGGACCTCCTCTGGTAGCAACAAAACATACAGACCTTAATCTGGACTTCCATAAGAATCTATCCATCTCTGTCTTGGTTCCTGGGCTCTCCTCCTCCTGGCTCCCCTGGAAAGCTCAGGAGCATGAGAGGCCTTGGATGTTTCCTTCCAGCTCTCAGCCTATTTTATTTCTACAGAGAGGAAGCCAAAGAGGAAGGCTACCATTTTTCAGTATACTTCATATTTGTATGACATTTGTATACATTTTCTCATTTTGTCCTTACAATAACCTTCTAAGTAGGGAGGGAAACTATAACCCCATTTTATAGAGGAGGGCATTGAAGAACAGGAAGTGCTTGACTTATCCAGGATCACATGGCTAGTGAGTCACCAGGACAGAAAAGATCAAGGGTTCAAGTGTTCTGATATGCACTCCAGTAATTTCATTACCCTAAGGGTTTCTCAAAAGTGCAGTTTGCTTTATTCAGTTCCAAAACACATCAAACAGAATGCACCACCAGAAACGGTGTGTGTGTGTGTGTGTGTGTGTGTGTGTGTGTGTGTATAAATCTCTTCTGTTATCTTAACAGCAAAAAGTAAATGGAATTCTCAGATATTCAATAGTCATTCCTTTTTTTTAACTCACTATATATTTATTTTTCATTATATTCTATATTTCTACTCAGACAGGTATTCCGTTCTATACACAAAACTGTGAGGAGTTTGAGACTGCATGGTTCTCTTGAATCATGGCCAACTTCTTCTGGATCAAAGAGAACTGTGGAAAATTATCTCCTTCATCACTCATAATTATTATTAATACAATTTTTCTCAAAAGTTGCTCTTCTATAAGCTCTGCAAGGAAGGGGAACCCTGGAGCACAGGGAGAGAGAACTGGCATGATTTCCCAATGTAAGTTTTCAGCACAAATATTGTAAGTGCATTGAGTAATGGGGTAGATACACGCTAAAATCCCCTTGTGTGTAATATTTTTAAAAAACATATTGTTGCTTCTTCTGCAAAAAAGGTGAGGAAAAAAATGAGTCTGAATGGATGATTTAGAACAGTGCTTCTCAAACTTTAGTCTGTATCAACATCACCAGAAACACAGATTTCTGGAGCATGCCCCCACAGATTCTGATTCAGCAGTTCTGGGGTGGCCTGAGATTCTTCATTTCCATGAAATTCCCAGGTGGTGTTGAGGCTGCTGCTAGGCTGACCATACCGAAAGGGCTGCTGGCTTCAAGAAAGTACAGCTGGTCAGCCTAGAGTGGAGCAATGGAAAGCTGAGGTTTGCCTTTCAAGGCCCTTTCTGTTTTTTTCTAATCCCTCTCTCCCATCTCCAAGCCCTGAAATCCTTTTGCTACCGGTGGAATTGAGGTATCTATTTCCCTACTGGGTGCTATGGGTGGGGTCCTTACAATATCTTGAGAAAAAGAATTTTCTGAGACTCACACGGAAGGATGAGTGATTTTTATTTGCATGGAATTACATCTCTGGGTTTCTAAAGTCCCATTTCCCTTAGTCCAGTCCCAGAAAAGGTGCAGCTGGGGCTTCAGTAGAACTAGAAGTGCAGCCAGTGCCCAAAGATTCTGTTCTATGTTGAAATTGGGTCACTTTAGCATCAGATTCGTTGTAGTCCATTAGTCCATTGTGTGGGGTCCACATGGCTGTGGGCCATGTGTGCAAATGCAGGGGAGTCAAGAGAGTGCACCCCTGCAACAAGAGAACCAAGTGTCCCCAAAACACAAGAAAGCAAACTTCTTTGTTTAGGAAATTAAATATCTCCAATCTTCTAGGGCTTGCAGTGGCCATGCCTACTCTGGACAATGACCAGTTCCCACGTGTGACTGACAGGCAAGTATCTTCCCTACATCACCCCAACTTTACTGGGCATGTGTCTATTGTTTCCCTGTCCACTCCCTTCCCCAAGTGAACTTTGGGGAATAGACCTGGAGAGTGTTAAACTACAGCTTTCTGCCTGGCCAGTGTGGCTCAGTGGTTGAGCATCTACCCATGCACCAAGAGGTCGCCAGTTTGATTCCCCGTCAGGGCACATGCCCAGGTTGTGGGCCAGATCTCCAGTGGAGGGCGTGCAGGAGGTGGCCAATCGATGTTCTCTTTCATGGATGTTTCTATGTCTCTCTCTCCCTCTCCCTTTCTCTCTTTCTAAAAATCAACAAAGAAAAAAATTTTTTTTAAAAATTTGAAAGAGAAATTGATAAAGAGAAACATTTTTGACTATTGACTTTGAACAAATGGGGTCAAACAACTCCCAGATCTCTGTCCCATGATGTTTTCTGAGAGCGCTTGGCTTTCAAAATCAAATCCAGATGCACTCAAGGTAAGTGGGCAGTCTCATGGCCTTTCTCTTGGTTAGTTGAAAGTAAATGATGCAGCCACAAATTACAGATCCTTTTACCTTGAGGTTTGATATCTCTGCCAGCTAAAGAATAAAGGCAAGGTCTAACCCTGCACAGTTGTCCCAATTTTTATTATTTCCAGATGGAGGCAGCCCCATCATCACCCAATGTCTCTAAATCATTTCATGTACCTAAACTGTTCCAGAACCTTCACTCTACGAAACAAAAGCGATCTCCTGCTGATGTTTTCACAGGTCTTTGTAGAGTTTCTTTGGATTTAGGCATTTTGAAGGCAGTGCATTGACTGTTCTTTCATATATTTGTACTTTCTTACTTTCGTCCCCAACCCTTACCCCCACCCCCACCCCAAGACAGTCTCTTTTTTACTTTTATGAAATGTACGCTACTAATGCTACTGCTGAGAGCACACTTCCAGGAAGATCCAACTATAAAAAAATAATAATAATTAAGCTCTGGTCCTCCTCTCTTGCCTGACCCCAGTATGCTAAACCCTATTAAAATAAATTAGACTCAGCTGGAATTGCACATGAGTTATGTAGTTACCTTCACAGAACAGTTTAGAAGGTGCAAAGCAGATAGACCCTCCATTTATGCAGAAGTTTTTCCAGGATCTTTTGTTTTAGTTTCTGAGGGTTTGGGTATTCAAGTGAATCCCATTGAAATGAACACATTCTGAAAAATGGTGCAACCGTCAGCAGTTCTCACATCAACCAGGAATTGTTAAGGGGTAGTAAAAATGATATCGTAGTAATTAACCTAGTTATGAATAACAGTAAAGGAGCAAAGGGAAGGCCAAATAGTATAGGCATTTGTGCAGCTTTGCCAGGAAACTGTAGTTTTTTTGTTTTTGTTTTCTTTCTTTATTGAGAGAGAGAAGAAGGGAGAGGGAGAGATAGAAACACCGATGAGAGAGAACATCGATTGGCCGCCTCCTGCATGCCCCCAACTGGGGATTTGGCCCACAACCTGGGCATGTGCCCTGACTGGGAATCGAACCATCAACCTCTTAGTGCATGGGTCAATGCTCAACCACTGAGCCACACTGGCCAGGCTCTCTTTCAAATTCTGTTGCTAGTAGCAAATGTCCTAGTTTATACCATGTTGTAATAATTTGGCTGTCTGTTTCACTCACCCATTGATCTCTGAACCCCTCACAGGTAGCAGGTGTGGCTATCCTCATTCACCCCAGTCTCTGGCATAGCCCCCGGAACCACGGGTGAATTAACACTTGTTGTGCTTCTGCTGAGTCAAGATAGTATCCACATATTAAGTTATCTCTGATTAATGCAACTGAGAAGGGACATACTTCCATTTTACCCAGGAATGACTGGAAATGTATTATATTAATAACCCTCATGGTGAGAGTGCCTGCCATGGGCCAGTCACTTTGCACGCATCAGCTCATTGCATTTGAACAGCTCTGTGAAGGAGAAGAGTTACCGCCATAGTACAGATGTAGAAACTGAGGCCTGAGGCATGAGTTGTCCAGAGTTACACAGCTAGAAAACGGAAGATCTAGAGTTTGTCAACAGAGCTTTCAGCCTTCTAGCTCTTACTCTGTTTCCTGTGCCATCCTCCCCTCTTGCTCCGTGATGATGTGAGTACCTGGGAAAAACAGCAGAAAACACTACTGGATGTTATTAGGTACTCAGCAGTTTTAATACTATGCCTGTAACTAACACCAAAGTAAGCCAACAGCAAGGAGCAAGCTGTCCCATAGCTAACCTGAACCAGTTTATCCTAGCAGCTCAGTCTTTATTCAACCTACATTTACCAAGTATCTTCTATATACCAGACACTGTACCAGAAAGTAGAGAAACTCCTACACCAAACAGACACTTTTGTCCACCTTTCAGGAGCTCCCAGTTATCAAAGAAAAAACTCATAGGCAACATATAAGCCTGATTGGTATTTTTAAGTGCAATAAAGTATAGTGCAAGAATCCAGGTTTCAGAACAACTGGGCTTTGCAAATAAAACCAGAAAATGGAACATGTTCAAACCTTTCAGATTTCTCAAGTAATATTCACAGGAGGTCAGTAAGGTCTGGACAAGCCGGAAACAGTCATTCCTCTTCCACCTGCATCTCCAACCTGCACATATCTTGGCTCATTCATACAATGGTCAAACAGGCAAAGCTCTCTGAGAAGGCAAAGATCTCTGCTCTTGGTCCTTTTTAATTCTCTAAATCTTTGTACATATTTACTCCTTTGGGTGGCAGTTCCGATTGCATTAAGTACCTATATTGCTCACAGATGACAGAATCCTACAATCTGAATCTTCGAGGGTACTCACCGCCCCTCCCATGTTGGCCAGACATACACATGCGTGACAATTAGGAACAGACTGCTCACTGCCAAGGCTAACTACATTTTCTCGGTAAAAAGAGAGGGTAGTGGTGTGCTGGAGCCAGCTCATACCAGCTTGTGAGAGCCAGTTGTTAAATTGTCAGCAATTCTGTGAGTCAGTTGTTAAACACAGCCATATTAAACATTTAATTATATAAACTTAAATTTAAATAAATAATAATAAAAATAACAAAGACTCAAAACTCATCACTTTAATTAGTTTATCACATTTTACTGTCATCATGCTCTTGAGGTTACTTGCAGCTATTGTATCTGGCGAGTGGGAAAACTTCCCAGCTCTGTGCAATTTGACATGAGGTAGATAACTTGCAATCGGCCATGGTGGGAGTATTTCCACCATGATATTTAGCAAATATTATGAATTGGGTCTTTTTGAACCCAGAGAGCCAGATGCTGAACATTTACCAGCATGGAACTGGGGAAAAGGTTTTCCTCCCAGAGAATTGCAAGCAGTATACCTTTAACCACAGGTTAAACCAAAGCAAACAGGCACAGACACACACTTGTGAAAACCTGCAGGGAAGACCAATGCACACAAGACAACTTGAGGATGGCAATGATGCTTATGGTGTAGGATATACTTCAGGGTAAACTTCTCAGCCACGCTGCCCAGACTGGCCTGCAGTCTCTGTGGTTGGGTCCCCGGGAAGGAGAAGGAACTCAATTCCCTGAGCTTTCCCAGATTTACAAAGACATACAACCCAGAATGGGCTAGCAGCATCCCCTCAATGTTTGCCACTAGTGGAGAAGTCCAGATGATCTTCAAGACAGAAATAAAGCACATTGTCCATGAGCCAGAGATAATCCAGACGTAGACTCGGTAAGCACAAAATTTCTATCATCACAGAGTCGACCCAGGAGCTGAGAAAGGTGGGCCTGGATGCTAGGGTGCATGAGGTGAACTTTATTGTTTTTAAAACTAAATGTATGCCCGGCCAGTGTGGTTCAGTAGTTGAGCATTGACCCATGCACCAAGAGGTCACATGTTCGATTCCAGGTCAGGACACAAGCCCAGGTTGTGGGCCCGATTCCCAATGGGGGGCATGTAGGAGGCGGCTAATCGATGTTCTCTTTCATTGATGTTTCCAGCTCTCTCTCCCTCTCCATCCCTCTCTCTCTAAAAATTAATAAAGGAAAAAATCTTTAAAAAATAAAAAATAAAGATTAAATGTATTCAGTAGACCATCAGGAACCACGTTAGGTTTTAGGTTTCTGAGCGAATAACTTCCAGTACAGCACTGTCCAACAGGTCCTTCTGCAAAGATGGACTCGCCCCATCTGCACTCACTGCCTCGACCAGCAGCCACTTCATCGGGCTGTGGAGCACTTGAACTGTGACAATGAAACTTAGGTACTGAATTCCAAATGGCACTTACTTTCCATCACTATGCATTTAACTTTACATGACCATGTGTGGCTAGTGGTTCTCATATTGGACATCGCATCTCTAGTGAATCTGAAGCTTGAAAAGAGTCAGCATTTAATCAGGGTGAATAAAAGTCACCCTGGGATGCTAATTCATAGAACCTAAGTGTAGTTTCTTGGTGTGGCTGGGTTTATAAAAATATATTTGGTTCACCTGGCTACACATGTATGACTAAGAATTCCAGAAGGGTCCACTTTAAATACTACATTTCTGTTAGATTTCTGAAAAATCCACTCTTGTCACTTAACTGTGTCACCTCACTCAGCATCCCAGGAAATGGTCCTCCTGAGGGAGGTCAGCCAGCCTTGGGATGTAATCTAGTCCCATTCTTGAGTCCATCCTGACCAAGGCAGGCAGAAAATCACATTCTCCGACTTGTCAAATCACAGGATCCACCAGGTACTTACTGGATGTTGGCCTCCCTCTGGCCCCTGCTGTACACACACCGGGTGTGGGGCTGTGCTCCTTGAGTGCCTCGGTGCTCACCCCTGTCTGATCTCTGCTGGGCGTGGAGCTTTGAGCAGCCACCTGAATTTTATGGTCATGATAAGGCCTCACACAGCTTCTGGCGGGGTCCTCCATCAGACTGTACAAACACAGCACCTGGAGAGTTGCAGCAGCTTGGCCCACTCACCGGACCAGAACTCCTCAGGCCACCCAACTTGTGTTTACAGTGTCCATTTGCACAGAGTGAAGCTGGACCTTGGGCCACTCCTCTGGAAGGAGAGAGGGGCCCTGTGTGGTGGCCTTGCTGGCCAGTGTGGTGGAGTTGGCTCCAGGGAGAGAATCCTCATGTTTATCTTAGAGGGACTTCCATGTTAACACATAATTTCTGAGACTAAGTGAAGTTTTATTTCTAACAGAGTATAATAACTGCATTTGCAAAATAAAGAAGGCTACATTTATTTTACTTTGTTATTAAATGAGAGTTTGCAATTTTGACTGGTTTGTAACTTTAAAAAAAAAAAAGCTGGTATCTTCGTGTTCTTGTTTATTTCTTTGTAGTCACATTTTTTGAGGCATAAATTACATACGATAAAATTCACCCTCTTTGGCATACAGTTCTATGAGTATTGACAAACACATACAGTCCTGTAACTACCACCACGATCAAGCTATGGAACAGTTCTATCCCAGCAAACACCCCTCCTGCCCCTTTGCAGTCAGTCCCTCCACCTGCCCCAGCAGCCATCGAACCATCCGTCTGTGTTCTGTCCCTATGGTCCTCCCTTTCCCAAAATGCCATATAAATTAAATCATACAGTCTCCAGCTTTCTAGTCCGATGTCTTTCGCTTAAAACAATGCATTCAAGAGTGAAATTTTTGCCCTGGCCTGTTTGGCTCAGTGGTTACAGCGTTGGCCCATGGACCAAAGGGTTACGGGTTCAATTCCTGGTCGGGGCACATGCAGGAGGCAGCCAGTCGATCTCACATCAATGTTTCTCTCTTTCTCTCCCCCTCCCTCCCTCCCTTCCACTCTCTCTTAAAAAAAAAAAAATCAATGGAAAAAATATCCTCAGGTGAAGATTAACAACAACAAAAAGTGAAATTTCAATTTTGCTTTTTCACAGTCTAGCTAACAGTTGCAGGGCACTGTGACAAGTGCTATCCTAGGTATGTCCGGAGCAACAGAGACACCCACCAATATTGCAAACAGGTCAGCAAAGTCTTCTCAGAGGAAGGAAAATTTGACTCAGGTCAAAAAAGAAGCCAAGCACCCACTGCTAAGGTGAAGAGAGAACATTACAGGCAGCAGAGCCAATGCCCAAAGACAAGGAGACATTAAAGAAGCAAACGAACTCCTACCGAAAAGGAGAAGCTACTAAAAAGCAATGGTTCCTATACTTCAGTTGAGAGACCAAGGCAAACAGAGCCCTGCAACGCTAAGACTCAAGTAAAAAGAACGCATACATCTAAAAACTGGCGATCATGGACCCCAGTGAACATACCTCTTGCTTCTAGCCGGCTAAGTGTCTAACTCCATCCCACATACATCCTTTCCTTTGATTCAACAGTGATGAAGAGGCAGAAATCTTTCAAGCTGGAAATCCATCAGTTGAACAAACAAATTCTACAGCAAACCTCACCGTGGACTCTTTGGGGGTGTGAGATAAGGAACTGGAGTCGAGTTCTGAGATCCAGCTCTAAAATCTTCCCCAACACATAAATGGGAGAAAATTAATCATCATTTAATGGGATTTTATGTCCATTCGCTTTCCCATGGGAATACTAACAAGACAAAATTTAAAAAAATAATAATCTGCAGAGTTTGAGCCAAGTGTTTCTAGATTCGGGGGCAGCAGATTTGCTCTGCAGCCAACCAACTGCTTTATCTTAGACAAGTTTCTTGACTTTTCTGGTCCCATCACCTTTTCTATTTAAAAAAAAAAAAAAAAATGAAGTTGGATCAGACCATTTCAGAAATTCCTCCAGCTCTTCTATTTTATGATTTTATAAGTTGACGTCAAAATCACTGCACTTAGGGAAACTTGCAGCACACTCAGAAATGGGCCAGGATAAAGGCTCCATTCACGGTACCAGGGCTCAGTGAGCACAAGGAGGCTTTTTGTCGGGTGGTGGGTGGAAGTGTAGAGAATCTGGGAGGTCTGGTGCTCACTCTCTCCACTACAGATCCCTAGTGAGTCACTAAAATTATGGTAGCAATGGTGAGAGTGAAAATAAATTAGAAAATAGAGCAGCCATCAACTACTAATTTTCTTGTACCTCACTGGGGCCATCAGAAGCAGTTCTAGAGGTCACTGTATCTGGCTAAACTCTGTCTTTATTAAAAGTCAAACTCAGCCACATCCATTGTCATCAGCTCAAATATTGTCCCAGTCTGTTTATCTATGGACTTTAGAAACACTGTTATACGTGAGGCTAGAATCATGTGTCTCAGGCTCCAGAAGACACAGAGCTGTTCCCAAACGGAAGATCATTCTCCAGTTCTCCACTTCCACCATGCCTGTCTGCTGCCCCTGCCTCTGCTCTGTCTGCCCCTGCCTACAGATACACCGCACCGGGAGCATTTCCAGGAGCGCCCCGTCTCCGTCTCCTCGGGGGTGGGACGGGCCTCTTCCCGGCTCCTGCGGACATGCCCCGTACTCTGGTGTCACGGATCTCCAGGAGGGTGGAGGTGATGATCCCAGCATGAGCCACAGATTCCGGAATTTCAGAGCTAGAGGGGACTCCAGAGAAACTAAGTTCACTGGTGTTCAAACCTGTTTTTAAAGTAGAGCAAGCCTCTTCTCAAGTAAACCTTGCATGAAAAACCAAAAAAAAAAAAAAAAAAAGTGATCAAAGCTATGGAAAGGAGACATAGAGGTGGAAATGAGGGGGAGGGTGGAAATCTTACCAAGTCCCTGACCTTCAACACAGGCACACTCAAACAAGCACACACACACTAGGGGAAATATTAGTTTTTTTAAAAAAAATCTTCTCCCAATCCAGAAATCCTCTTCACGAAGTCAGTAGAGAGAGAAAGCAGTTTCATCACAAGCACCTGCTAAGAGACTGCAAAGGCAGAAAGAAATCGCACTCGCCCCTTTATACAGCCAAGCAAACAACCAAGCAGATGCAGGTTTTCAAGATAAACAATAACCAGTCCTCAGGTAAGAGGACCTGACAGCAGGGTGGGTCACACGTAGTTCATCCGACTTTCCTGGGCAGTCGGGGTGACCATCTGTCAGCGAACTGACTTACTTTATCCAGAGGGAAAATAGTAGCTGCTTTCTGCAGGACAGGAGGTAGTTTCACAACCTCCAAGCCGGTGCCCACGGAGGTGAGACTCCTCCCCTCCCAGAGTCTGGGAGGACGGGTGTTGACATTCCAAAGAGATGGTTTCCAGGTCCTTAAGAAAGGCATTCCTGGATCATAAAGCTGACAAAAGGCTTATTTGGTTTCTCAAGGTAAATGTTCTGACATTTTCTAAAGCAAATGTTCTGACAAAAACGAAAAGGAAATATCTTCCCTTACTTTTAACAGGGGGAATTAAGCCTATTTTTAATTGGTATCTGTCCTTATAACCCATGTACACATACATACACATACGCACACACTCATACACAGCGCTTCTTTAAGTCGTCAGTAATCCTGAACTAAACTGCCTGACACCTGTGTTCTGAGACAATCCAGACTCATCCCCAGGGAGGACTTTAGAGGCAGTCATAAGGTCAGGGCCAGGGCTGGATTACACACCCAGCTGGTCTACCAGCTCCGCTCCCAGCACAGTGGAGAACTGGAGCAGTGATTCCCACAATGGCTACACATTGGAACAATGTGATGGGGGGCCCCGCCCCAGATCAGGAAATGGCCCCTGACCGGTGGTGTAGTTCAAAGAGGAAACAGGTGATTCTAATTTATATCCCAGGTTCCTAACCACTAGCTACAGACTTGATAAGACGGTGGCCCTCAGTCCTGGCTTCATACTAGAATCTCAGGAGAGCTTATACAAGCCTGATGCTCAGGCTTGTACCCCAGACCTAGAAGATCTTGATCTCTGGAGCTGGGACTCAAACATCCATATTTCTTCAAGCTCCCTCGGTGAGTCCAGAATGTAGCCAAGGCCAAGAACAACTGGGATGTGAGTTTGCCTCTGTAGAACAGCCTGTTCAAAGCCTGGGTCAGAGCTGTGGACCCATGGGCAAGCCTAACCCCATCATAGTACCTACTGAGCAATGTTGCACTTAACCAATGACATAAGTTTGAATCATATTTAGTGCAGTGCCTGTCACTTGTTAATAATAAATAGTAGTCATTATTATTACAGGTCCATGTAATATTTAATAAAAATTTTAAAGTCACCCGGCCAGTGTGGCTCAGTGGTTGAACATTGACCCATGCACCAGGAGGTCTCCAGTTCAATTCCCGATCAGGACACATACCCCGGTTGTGGGCCAAATCCCCAGTGGGGGGCATGCAGGAGGCGGCCAATGGATGTTCTCTCTCATCGATGTTTCTCTCCCTCTCCCTTCCTCTCTCTCTAAAATCAATAAAGAAAAAAATTTCAAAAAAAAAATTTTAACTCTATTTCAACTAATTTTTCCTCTGGATATAAACTTTACTCTCTAAGGGGAACTTTCCTTTCTATGTGACTCTGTTGGCTCTGTATGTTTCATTTCTGATTTCTCCTTCTGCCTTTACCTATCCTTCTTCATTATCCAACTACAGAAAAAGATATCCCAGGTGGAAAGGACCCCTCCTCCCTCCTTGTCTTGACAGCTGGGCCCTGCACATCTGGGCATCCATGCTCCCTAAGACCATGGTGCTTGGCAACGGAGATCAAGTTTTCTTACTGAGGGTGAAAAAGTAAAACTGTCTGTCCTCGTGGTTCTCAAACTTGAGCATACTGAATCACCTGGTGGACTTGTGAAAACACAGATTGCTGGACCCACTCTGAGTTTCTGCGTTAGAAGGTCTGGAACGGGACCTGAGATGCTGCCTTCTAATGTCGACATAAGAAACGTCCAAGCCTGGAGAGAATTGTTGTGAGTTTATTTGAGCCAACTGACAATAATGGCCAAGAAGCAAAATCTCAACAGATTGAGAAAGTGCTCTGGAGAAGGGCCGTTTTGCTGCTTCCGTTATACATTAGAATCAAAGGAGGAGGCGTAAGGAGGGTCACGTGAAATTCATTGGTGGTGGATTAGGGAGGCAGGAGACGGCAAAATGGGGAAATCTCTGGGATTGGATAAAACGTAAAAGGGAGAAGCACATTTCTTTTACATTGCCGGATGCAGGGTCTTTAACATCCACAGCACATGGAGATGATATTAGGGAACACGATTACAATGAGGGGTTCTGTGATCTCAGGCTCTGGTGCCTATGGTAGTGCCTTGAGGAGTCTGAGAAAGAAAATTCTAACATTTCAAAAGTATGTTATCTTAGATGCAAAAAGACAAGAGACAGGCTCACCTAAGATAAAAATTGACCTTTGCCTGGAAGCTACGGGCCTAAGACATGACTACCTACTTCGACCCACTTTTCGTTAGGAAGTTTTATGTTCAGACCACCCCATGTGGTTGCTCGGGGTCTCTGAGTGGGTAAGGCCGCCATGCAGACCTCCCCTGGGCTTCTCAGGTTTAGTATGTGGCCCCTTTTCGTCCACACAAATAAGTGGACAGGTGGTCCTGATGCTACTGGGCTCCAGATCACACTTTGAGGACCACTGGTCAATGCCCCTTTCCTCGCTTGGTCATACAAGCAAGAAAAGAGCGTTCGGAGCTCTCAGGAAGCACTTCACAAGGCTCCACTTCAGGCAGTTTTGAAAAGAAAATAATATCTACATAAACAGACTTGGTGGTTTTGAGAGAGGCCCCTGCCTGTGCACCACGCCATCTGAAAAGGCTCTTTGTAGCCAGTACTGGGAAAGAGGGTTGCTGGGGGGGGGGGGGGGGGGAGCTGGTTTCAGACAAAATTCTTGTTTTCATTTTGATGTTGTTTTTCATCTCCACCCCCATGTATTTCTCACCACACCCTGGGCTGACTCTGTTTATTGCTCCAGGAAATTGTGGATCACAAAACAGAGAAGAATGGGAGCACTTTAAAAATATAAATTTATGGACATATTTCCAATTCTGTGGTGCACTAGAAGATGGTAAATAAATAAGAGTCATTCCAAAAATACCAACCAATTTGAATTAACTTTAAGAATAAGAGCTTTTCTTTTGCGAGAACTGGAGGTCTCTGGGAAAACAACAAACACTAAGTCAAGGAAAAGTTCACTTTAAGAAATAAACAAGGGGAAGGCAAAGGCAACTGGGAGAGGGGGAAGTGGGGGAACCCAAGAGCAGTGGAAAATGGAGAATGAAGAAGAAATAGTTCTGATTCAAACCAAATGTAGTTAAGATGCCTCAGTTAGTTCCTTTTAAGTACAATGTCTTGCCATGATTTTTGCTAGCTCAACACTACCAGCTCCTGCTTCTCACGTACCGCTTGGGGCTCATCATAACGTTGCTGGATTAAGTAAAGAAAAACACAGGGTACCCAGTTAAATTAAAATTCCGGATAGTTCAAATATCATATAGTGCATACTTACGCTAAAAAGGTTTTCATTGTTTATCTGAAATTAAAATTTAATCAGGCATCCTGTATTTTATCTGGCAATCTATATCATCACCCCTCTTTTAATGGACATTTTCTATATAAATTCAGGCATTGGGCTCAGCCCTTATTTTTATTTTCCATAAAATAAGCCAATCACCTGTCATTTTTACTACAGTTCTGGGAAGATAGAAGATTTTATATTACAGAAGCACATATAACGTCACGTTCAAAGTGTGGTCCAGCTTTTCCCAAAAGCTCCTCGGCCATTTCCACGACTGAGATTCCACTTGACTCGAGTAAGGTTCTTTCTTCGCCATCATTCTTTTTTCGACTCCTCTCACACCCACATTCCAATTCACTTCAAATGCCAAATATTTCTAAGACTTTTGCAATTTGACTTTTCCTGGCCATTTTCCGGGTCTCGCTTTGCATCCCCAAATAGTATATCACAATGATACTTTTAAAAACCTGGTTATTATTAACAGGAAAGGAGTAACGGGGAGCTAGCTAACACTGTACAGGCATGCCATTTATACAGCTTTGCCTGAAAGCTACAATTTAACACTCTCCAAGTCTGTTCCCTGCTGATCAGTGGGGAAAGAGACCAGACAAAACAGTGTAGATGCACGCCCAGTAAGGTCTGAGTGACAGGGGAAGATGCTTACCTAGAAACAAGTAACTGGCCAGAATAGGCGTGGCCACTGCAAGGGCTCAAAATCTGAGATATTTAAACCCCTAAACAAAGAAAGCTCTCTCTCTTGCTGCTCGAGTCTCACTCCTGGCTTGCGGGGCTCTCACACTCTGCATTCTCCCACGTGGCCCAGTCATGCGGGACCCACACAATGGACGGATGGACTGAATCTAGCCTGATGCCTGATGCTACACCAGGTTCAGCTTCACCAAGGAATGGAAACTTTGGACACTGGCCCTACTCCTAGCTCTGCTAAATTTCCAGCTAACCCTCTTCCAGTACTGGACTAAAGGAACTGTGACTTCAGAAACTCAGGCGTATAACTCCACATTAAAAAAGACCATTCATTCTCCCCTGGGAGTCTTAGAAAATTCATTTTCCCAAGATATTGCAGTAGCCCCACTCCCACTAGTGTTGGAGATATGCATTTCTCTGGCAATAAAAGTATCATCCAGTAGCTTTAAAACTACAGTTGATCCTTGAACAATGTGGGGGTTAGGGGCACTAGCCCCATGCAGTCGAAAACCCACATATAATTTTGACTTCCCAGAAGCAGCTAATAGTCTACTGTTGACTGGAAGCCTTACTGATAACATAAGCAGCTGATTAACACAAATTATGTATGTTGTATGAATTACAGGCTGTTTTCTTACAATACAGTAAGGTAGAGAAAAGAAAATGTTATTAAGAAAATCATAAGAAAAATACATGTACAGTACAGTATGTATTTATTGAAAAAAAGTCCTGTATAAGTGGACCTGTGCAATTCAAACCATGTTGTTCAAGGGTCAACTGTATACAGATGCCCAAAGTCAATCCCAAAGATTCTAATTTAGTTGGCTTAGGGTGGGGCCTAGGCGTTGGTATTTTTAAAGTCCTCCAAGGAATTCTAATGGACAGCCAAGATTGAGAAATACTCATTTAGATCAGTGCTTCTCAAACATTATTTGCACAAGAATCAGGGAGAATGCAGGTTCTGGGGCAGAAGATTGGAGCTCAGGCTGGAGGTCTTGCATTGCCAACAAGCCCCAGGAGGTGCTGATACTGTAGTCAGAGGACATTTCCAGCAACACAATCTTAGAGGGAATCAAGTGCCAGGCATTAAGAGCCTCGTCTGAAGTGAGGGGTCATCACTGACAAATGTGTAGATACCACCATCTGCTAGAATGCCAGCTGTTCGGGGTGGGCAGTTGGATGTTCATAGCAGCATGAAGATGGGGCAGCATTTCTTGACCTCATCAGCTTCCTTGGTGTTTAGGACTTGTGCTTAGCCAAGATGTTTAGATCCAAGTACTTCCTTAATAAAATAACCATACCCAATACTTATATAACTCTTCATTTGATTCAGAGCACTTTATATACCTACAGCTTGATTGCCTCAACTCCTTTGAAAAGTTTGTGAGAGAGTTATGAGTCCCATTCAACAGATGCAAGCACTGAAGCCTGAAGATGATAATAGATCCAGGGCTATTATTAAAATGGTCTACCAATAATCTGTAATATCAATGTTTCTATTAAATCCACATGGTCATAACATGGTATTATATACTTGAAAGTTACTGAGAGTAGATCTTAAGCATTCTACACACACACACACACATACACACACACACACACACACACACACACAAAGTTAACTATGTGAGGTGATGGATGTGTTCATTATCAAAAAAACAAATCCAGATGTAGCCTCTAATTTATAACATAATTAATTATAAACCAGTGCTTCTCAAATGCTAATGTGCATACAAATCTCTGGGGTCTTGATAAAATGCAGACTGATTCAACAGGTCCAGGTGCAGCCAAGATTGGGTGAAGACAAGCTCTTGCATGCTGCCTGTGCATGGACCACACTTAGGGCACTGAGGGACTCAGCCTCACCTCAGTGGACTCAGCTTTCTCAGCTCTGACATTCAGTGGGTTCAGCTTTCACAACTGTGGAATTTTCTAATTCTCAGGAATTATTTTCCTGTGTTACTAAGCACTGAGCAAAATGTAATGGCTGTAGGAACAGACTGAAAGTTCTGTACTTTGGTATTGTTTATGTCCATTAAAAAATTGGCATCAATGCTTTGGGAAAATATGGGTGTTTTTTCCCTCATTGTACTCTAAGTTACCTTCTAAAAAATAGATGGAAGTGATAATGGAGTTTCCACATTTCAGCCCTCTGTTTCATCTCACATGCTTACCTATGGGACTTCAGTGGCAACACTTGTATGCAAAGGAAAAGATTTACAAGATCAGTATTTGTTCATGTCTATTACTATCTTTACTTGAACATGAGTCTATGGAAAACTCAAAACTTTTACTTTGCAAAAATAGCCAATCCATGTTTTGGTGGTGGTGGTGTGTTTTTGTTCTTTTAAAATTTTTTCTGTTGTTGTTATTCATTCTCACCTTTAAAATAAATACTTTTTTTCTTGGCTTGTGTCTAAAAAATACGACCAACTTTCCAAAGATGAATTCCAAGCTAGGAATGCAGGCAGCCCTTGACGTCAACATCGAGATGTCAAAAAGCGAGCAATGTTTGTTTGGAAAAAGATTGCCTTGTTGATAGTGTGTGTCCTTGATATCATCCTCTTACAGTTCCCAAGAGGACTGAAAGAAATTTTCAAAGATCTCCAAAATTCTCTTTGCTTTTGGTTTAAAGGAAAAAAGAGCAAAGAATGAGAAACATCACCTCTTCCACACACACATATACTCAAACACACCTAACTCACTGTTATCTAAGCA
Organism: Tadarida brasiliensis; assembly: GCA_030848825.1. Lineage (NCBI taxonomy): Eukaryota > Metazoa > Chordata > Mammalia > Chiroptera > Molossidae > Tadarida > Tadarida brasiliensis. The sequence continues at coordinate 33,583,311 of CM061261.1, read as the reverse complement.
CGTTCCCATTTTTTGGTTTTTCAAAGTTGCCATATTTTTCAGCAATGACCAAGAGAGTAACAGAGCCTCCATTACCCTCATATAAACTATCACTCTAATATTTGTGATAGATTTATTGCATTAATAAATTTTCCACTCCTCCCTGGGCCTTTGGAACTGATCTCCCACATGCACTCTGGACAAGGCGTGTGACTTGTTTTGGCCAAGAGGAGAGTAGCAAACTTGATGCAAACAGAAGGTTGTAAAAACATGACATCTGCTTTCTCACTTGCTTCTCTGAGTACATGTCTTAGTTGTCCTGTTGTAGGCTTATGAGAGACTCATGAAGGACACTGGTGATATCTCAGCTGAGGCAAACCTACACCAGCTATTCCCCAGCTGGTAACTGTTGACCTTAAAAATAAGTTATTTTACCAGCAAATATCGGTTCATTCAGGAAGAGCAGAGATTGCAATTTAGGACATGCAGGCTATGGCAAAACCATAGTCAAGTCTGGAGATTAAAGGAAGGACATGTTCTTTTACAGAGGAAAGTGGAAGTTGAGAGGAGCAGTTATAAACAAAGAATCCATTGGAGAGACTGGCAGTTTGATATGTAATGACTTTTCATTGGCTGGGTTGTGACAGTCTCTCATTGGTTGGGCTGTTGCTAGGGGAGAAGAAAATCTTCCTTCCTTCTGGTGGAGTAGTAGAGTAGAAAACATCTTCCTGTTGGAGATGAAGGCACATTTGTTGCTGTTTGGGCAACCAATGATGAGTGTAGGGCATGAGTACTCCTCTACAGTCCCTCTCTACTCCAGTAGGTTGAGGTCTTCTATATTAGTTTTCATACAAGAAATGCATAAGGGAGCCCAGTGAGATCAGCTGGACCCAGCCTGATTAGCTTGGCCAACTCCTGGACTCAGGAGAAGTAAGACATGTTTGGTTTTTTTTAAAACCAATATGTTTTGGATGGCTTATTCCTCAGAAACATCGACTGAAACCACATTTGGCATCATCCTCTGAAAGTGGCAGAGTCATGTTCTTTCTGAGTTGGAAGAGTCTTCAGAGTCCTTCCAATCAAGGAGTCACAAACTTAAATGCCTATAGACACCAGGCAGGACATTTTTTTTATTTTTATTTTTAAATATGTTTTTATTGATTTTTTAGAGAGAGAGAGAGAAACATCAATGTGCGAAACATTGATTGGTTGCCTCCTGAATGCCCCTTACTGGGGATTGAACCCACAACCCTGGCGTGTGCCCTGACTGGGAATCAAACTGGGACCTCTCAGTCCATGGGACGATGCTCAATCCACCGAGCCATACTGGCCAGGCAGGCAGGACATTTTAAAATGTGTAAGCTATCCAGTCATAAGACAACAGAGTAGTAATGACAGGTGAATTAAAAGCATACAATATATCCCAAAGCATTTTATACTCAGTGTTACAAAAGTATTTAAAACATTGTGTGAGCCAAATAAAACCCATAGTTACCTGAATATGGCCCATGGGCCTCAGTATCTGAAGTCCGACTTTTAGTTTAGTCTCAGGATTCAGTGATGCAAATGCCTTGGCCAGGTTCCCACAGTAGTTAAAGATCATTCCAAGACTTGAACCATACCTCTTTCTAGCACACATACAAGGTGGCAATTTTATTACCATTTTACTGCTGCAATCATTAAGTCTTACAGTTTTTCAGTAACTACTCCAAGGTCACATAGCTATTTAGTGGACAATGTAGGATTCACACTCAGACCTGTCTGGTGATCACACTTACTATGCTGCTCCTTTGTAGGTTAACCATGAGCATTCCAAATGTCCTAGACCAGTGGTCAGTAAACTATGGCCCACACGTCAAATCCCTCCCAACCACCTGTTTTTGTAAATAAAGTTTTATTGAAACACAGCCATACTCATTTGTCTATGGCTGCTTTCACACTATAATGGCAGGACTGAGTGATTGTGACAGAGCTAAAGATATTTACTATCTGGCCCTTTATGGAAAAGTCTGTCAACCCCTGGCCTAGAGGCTTCCCTCTGCTACTGCTAATCACAAGGACTTCAGGATAGACAGGCTCTCCAGCTTGCATTGATGGAACCGCTAACTCAGGCTCACCAGAAGTCTAGCAACATGACCGCTCAAGGTCCAAAGTGGGCAGTGTTGGAAAGATGAGATGACAGTAGATCATTTTAACCTAAAGTTTCACAGTCTTAAAGTTTGCAGCGTGAAGAAATCCATTCCCTAACAGCAAAATAAATAGCAGCTATAGATAGCATCAGTATAAACACACCTGCCTACTCCTTGGCACTTGGAGACTTTGTTTTGCATTTCATTCAAACGTGGGAAGAATCCATCAGCAGGACTCCTAAAAGTTTCCAGAGTCTTTAATCAAACAAATGATGAGGAAAACCTGTCAGTCTCACCGAACAGTGAAGCCCCATTTTTATTAGAAAAGGAGACAAAATATTGTGATGTGAGCTTATATTAGAGAGGCTTTTAAATAAAATGGTGAAGTGTGAAAGCCATAGTCTACAATAAGGCAACGAGCAAAGTCACAGCAGTGCTCATGCCTGACAGAAACATGTTCCAGCCTACTGTTCTGTTTTCAGTGCTATATTAGAGGAGCTGGAAGACTGCTTACCAGGCCTCAAATCTATCTCCACCCAAACTGGCAAATTCCAGTGAAGCTGTGGATTCCATTTGTTCATTTGAGAGCATATTCCAACCAGGGCAAAAAATGAATTTGGTCTGGAAGGAAGAAGCAATCTGAATCCTGTGAGTAAATTTCCTATTTTCTCCTCCACCCTATATACCCTCCAGGCCTCAGATTGCCTGTGGGGTTGTCAAACTCAGAGCTCATTGGCTGCCTTGAGAATTACAGGTAGCAAATAAAAATTACTTTTCCCTGGGCCCCACCCCACACTTGCTGAATCAGAACTTGCAAAGGGTGAAACTTGACACTTGGTGTTTTGCAAATGTCCTTCAGGTAATCTTAGTCCATAGCCTGGTTTTACAATTACTCTGAAAATGATTCCCCCAAACTCATGAATGACTTTAATGCAAACCCACCTACTTTTGCATACTTTAAATTAAGAAAAAAAAAAGGGGGGGTAGGTACAATGAGAGAGTGGTTCTCCTTTAATTAATAAATAGAAAACATTTTAGGTTCTACTTAATGCAAATACTCAATTATCCTTATTCATTACTTTTAGCTGTTAGACTTTAGAAAATCATTTACTCTCTCTGGGCTTTATCCCTCAGCTGTTAATTGGCACATTTAGTTCAGGTGTCTCAAAAACTCTCTGAGTTTTATGTCTCATACACCCATTCATGGAATAAACTCTGAACTATTTAATTTCATTTATTTCCCAGCTCTTACTTACCCAAAGCCTCGACACTTTAAAAACATTCTCTTTGAAGATGGGTGAGTCATCTCTTTGACTCTCATCCCTATGGCTCACCTGGTACCTAACAGAGGCACACAATAAGTGAAGGAGGAAAGAGAGAAGAGCAGGTAGGAAGCAGAAAAAATTTCCCTTCTGATTTCAGTTATTTCCTCCAGGTCCTCTGTCCCCATGGGTCAGTAGCTCAAAGGTATATGCTTTATACCGAACAGGTACAAGGCACACAAAAGGTATTCGAGAAGGCTTGTAGATAATATTTGTTTGACTACAACTAGTGAGCAACTATGTTCAAATATGTCAAAGAATAACCAAAGCCTAAAAGTGGATTCTGTGTAGGCTGAACTTAGTATGTTGGACAAGGAAAGCTGTGTCCTTTGGGGGAGTTCATCAGGCATCCTAGTAGCATGAGAGCCAGAGAGAAGGCGAGAGGGAGGAAGTCCTTTCCAAATTAGAGAGGATCCAAAAGGCACTTTGTGATTGGTTACCGATGGGGATTGGAAGTCCCCCGTTGGCATTGGTCATTACGCCTCTATGATGTCAGATACATGACGCCATCTGTTTCTCCGGTTAATACTGCAGAGTAGTTCTCAACCCAGTTCTGTGTGAGTTGTTGAAGGCTCAAGCAGGCTTTGAGTTATGCAGGGGTCAAGCCTTTCTGTGTATGAGCAAGGTTCTGTCAGAAATTTCCTTTATTTACTACTGAAATAAATAAGACCTCTATTTATTGCTTTATAACCTGTCTTTTGTACCTCATAATAGACTACAAATATCTTCTATAAAAATATATTACTCTTTAGCCCGGCTGGTGTGGCTCAGTGGTTGAGCGTTCACCCATGCACCAAGAGGTCACCGGTTTGATTCCCAATCAGGGCACAAGCCCAGGTTGTGGGCCCAATCCCCAGTAGGGGGCATGCAGGAGGCAGCCAACTGATGTTCTCTCTCATTGATGTTTCTATCTCTCTCTCCCTCTCCCTTCCTCTCTCTCTAAAATCAATAAAGAAAAAAAAAATATATATATATATATAACTCTTTAACATTATGTTTAATGACTGCAAAGTATTCCATTATATGAGTGTGCTATCATTTTCATATAGTCTGTTGCTGATATACAGGTTGCTTCCATTTCTCTGATATTATAAATAGAGCTTCAGTGCAAAGTCTCAGAGTCAAATACTGCACAAAACCTCATTTGTTTTCTTTAAGTACTTCTAGTGATGCAAGCACTAACCCCAAAATAATAGGCATCTTCAAAACTATATTTCCTGCCAAAATTGTCCTCTAGAAACAGATCGCCATTTGATACTTCCACCATCAAAAGGCATGTGCTACATCATTCATGTGTAAGATCACAGGCAAGGACAAGCAGAGAACTGAGGACTCCCTAAGCTTGTGGGAACCTGATTCTTCTCGGTGGGGAACAGCTGACCACTGGGCAGACTGCTTCTGTTTTAGGTAGAGTTGATTACTGTCTCAATTAGACAGTGGACAGACAGAAGTGGACCCTGGGACAAGGAGTCAATTACACATGGCCTTTTTGGGAGGTGATCCCAGGAAATACTAATTGCAGGGTGGCAGTAAGGGGAGAGGAGGGAAGATGTAAGAGAAGATATGAAAGGGAGTGAATTAAGGGTGTGCTATCAAGCAAGTTACCACTGTGAGCAGCTGGAGATTGATCTTGCTGGGTTAATCTGGGAACAATGTAGAAGACACTCTCAGAGTTATCTCCTTGAAGGATGAGGTAGCTGCAGCGGCTCTACATTAACTCTCACCAGGCACTGGCTGAAAGCTGCTCTGGGAGGGAGATGCTTCTCCAGCACCTCCAGCCTGCTGTGAGCATAGCCAGGCAAAGGGATGCGGAGCCAGCTAACTCTGCAGTGGTAGGAGCCATCAGGGCTGCAGTACTTGATGGGAGATGCATGCATGGGAGGGCCAAGTGGGGAAATGATATGCTGATCATCTCCCTGTCACTTTTCAGCCCCTACACAATGTGGCAAAGCTGTTTTAGAAAGCTATTATGAGAGTCCAGGCTATAGTGCAATGTCATGGATGAGACTGCACCATGCCATCTATTGGAGTATAATTTACACGAAATAAAATGCACAAATTTGGAATTTCCTCTTCCAGCTGAGATAGAGCAACAGACCAGCTATGCACCGCACCCCCAAACCCTAACTAAAAAACTGGACAAAATATATGAAACAATGTTTTTCACAGATTGGACAACAAACAGAGCAGGACAGTGGTCTCTAATAGAAAGAAAACAAACAGGGTGAACCTATGATTTCCCAGCTTACTGTGTGGAGAGTGTTTTCAGGCTTCAGCACAGGGAGGGGGACCCACACAGAGTCAATGGGGAGGGTAAGCCAAGAAAGCTGGAGTGCGTGAATACCGGAGAGACAGAGGAGAGAGAGAGAGACCCAGAGTTCTCCACGGGGCCCTCATTGAGTCTTTACCTGAATACTGATCAGCCTACTCATGTGAGGAGACCCCCCAAAGCCAGGGAAAGAGCCCCTGCAAAGGAACAGGTGGAAAATTACTCAGAGCTTATTCAGAATTGCAAATAATTACCATTTCCAACAGCAAAATAGAGAAACCTCACAATACACATTTGGTTGAGTACTGAGTTCTCACCCCAAAAATGTCCCTTGTGTTCCTTTGCAATCATTCCCCCTAAACCTTTGGTTCTAGGCACTTCCTGAGCTGCTTTCTGCCTGTGTGGACGTGCCTTTCCTTATGTTTCATACAAATGAAATTATACCGTAGGACTCTGGGTCTCGCTCCTTCTGTTCAAGTGCATCCCATGAGCAGTATTCAGTGGAAGCATGTGTCATTATCAGTGTATCCATTCCCAGTTGGTGAACATTCAAGTTGTTTCCAGTTTTGAGTAATTATTATTGAAGTTGTTCTGGGCATTCACATGCAGGCCTTTGTGAACTCAAGTTTTACTTTTCTTGGGTAAATACCTAGGAATGAAATGGCTGAGTCATATGGTAAGTGTCTATTTAACATTGTCAGAAACTGTCCAGCCATTTTCCAAAGTGGCTGTTTCATTTTACTCTCACCAGCACGTAGGAGGGTTCCAGTTGTTCCACATAATTGCCAGCACTTGGTATTGTCTGTCTTTATTTTCCAATTTTTAAAAATTTTAGACATTCTAATAATTATGTAATAATATCTCATGGATTTAATTTGCAATTTCATGATGATTAGTGATGTTGAGCATTTTTGTATGCTTATTGGCCATTTATACATATTTGTAAAGTGTCCATTAAAATCTTTTACCCATCCCCCCCCCATTTATCTTCAGATAGAGCGGGAGAGAGCGGGGGAGAGAGAGAGAGACATCGATGTGAGAGAGACACATCAACTGGCTGCCTCCCTTACGACCCCAAACACGGTCAGGACCTAACCACAACAGAGGTACATGCCTTTGACCAGAATCAAACCCATGATTCTTTGGTCCACAGGCTGATGTTCTAACTGCTGAGCCAAACTGGCCAGGGCTCTTTTACCTGTGTTTTTTTGTTTGTTTGTTTGTTTTTTAATATTCATACAAGGGTATTTTTCTGTTATCAGATAGAGTAGGAGGGGGAGAAAGAGAGAGAGAAACATCATCAATGGGAGAGGGACACATCAACTCGTTGTCTCCCGCATGACCCAACCAGGGCTGGGGACTAACCGCAACCGAGGTACGTGCCCTTGACTGGAATTGAACCCACGATTCATTGGTCTGAGGGCCGACACTCTAACTGCTGAGCCAAACCAGCCAAGGCTCTTTTATCCATTTTTAATTTACTTTTTTTTTTTTTAATGATTGAGCTGGAAGAGTTATTTATACATTCTAGATATAAGTCCTTTGTTACGGATGCTTAACAAATATTTTCATTTAGTTTGTGACTAGCTTTTACATTTTCTTAATGGCATATTTCAAATAACATACATTTTGTTCTTCTTTAACATTTACAATTTCATTCTACGTTCTAATAGCTACCTAGATGAGTCTGGTATTGTCTCAACATCTTAGAGATAAGAAATCTCATAGTTTCATTGCCTTGCTCAAAGTCAAATAGCTGGTCAGAGATGATGTCAACAGGAGTCCTTCAGTTTTGTGATTCTGGATCTGTACAGAATTTCAGTGTGTCAACCGAGGAGCAATCCAGGGGTTTACCCTCTCGAAGGACACCCAGGAGAGGCTTGCTTCATGCGACGTCTGCTCCGCTCGCAGAGGGAGGATTTCAAGGCTGCCGTTCACATTTGTATTCCAGCTGCGCTGTCTTCCCACCAAGCAGGCAGATGTGGAGAAAGAGCAGGAGCGATCGCAGCTTCAAACTCCTTCGAGTGAGAGCTATTTATTAAACCTGACTGATGGAGGCAGAGCGAGACTGCTGCCCTCTTGTCGCCTCTGACCTCCCATCAACTTCCCTTCCTTCTTGGACTTCTCAAAAATCGCTTTTTAATGATATCCATAATTCATGAAAGGAAACAATAAAATCAAAACATATTACCAGTGGCTTATAAGCGCCAGTGCTATTAATTATTAACAGACCAAGAAGGAAGTCAGGAACGATCCCAAAGGTGAGCGAGATAAAGGTAATAGTGGGGAAAAGAAAAGCTGATTGGAAACCTTGGTGCCCGAGGTTTCCGGTTTGTACCATGCATACGAAATGAAATGTAATTCCTTTTCTCAAGGAGCAAGTAGAAGTTTAGGGAAAATTGGGGCCCCACCAAACATTGAATGAGAATCCCTCACGCCACAGGTGGGAAAACCTGAAGCCCAAAGCGGGGCCTGCGCTTGTTACAAGACAGCGATGATGGAGCAGCCAGACGTGTTTCTTTTTACTGCCAGCCCTGTCCTCTGACTGTGCCTGTCTCAGTGTGACACTCGTCCTCCCTTGACAACAAGTGTTTTCCAAAATAAAGGGACTTGTTTGCAAAGCCTAAGAATCAGTCCCCATTTTACTATTCCTAAGCTCATGGCCATTTCTCCAAGGGACATAGACTCACTCCCTCCTCTACTGGCAGGAGCCTGTGCAGGGGTGGGGGCATGTGACAGTGATTTACCTAAAGAGAGTCGGGGCCCCGTCCCTCCTAGCACCTGGAACTTCTCTGACAGAGATATATTCCTTAGGGTCATAGAGGCTGCTCCGTATTCAGAAAATTCCAACTAGAATGTGAGTGTCGTAGGAACTTGGGACAGTGACTTCTCTGAGGCTCACTTTCTTTATCTGTAAAACAGGGCAAGTGATATTACCTGCCTCATCAGGCTGCTCTGAGAATTAAATGAGATGGTGCACTACAGAGCTGAGCACACACAGAGAGTTAGCTGAGGAGGGCAGGGAACTAGGTGAGAGGCTGGAGGGCAGAGGGACACCCAGAAAGCTTGGTGAGGTATGTGACTAAACCAGAATCCACTATCCCCTCCTATTCAGCTTTGCCTAGGACACGGTCTTGGGGAAAAGAATAAAACCTGGGTTGAAAGGCGATCCTTCCACGGAGGGCCTGGGCCTGCTCCTCGTGCGGACAGGTTCAGGAAGGGCTGTGAGGTGGAGCGGAGCTCACGTTGTGTACTGCAGGGAAAGCAGTGGAATCTAAGCTACGCAGAGGACACAGATTGCTCTCCTCACTGGGACCTCCGGTTCAGCCAAGTCATGCAACTTCTCCTCTCATTTTAAACAAAGGGACTTATTTTAATGGTGTTTCTATTCTTTCTTCCTCCAGCATTTGATTTCCACCATAATTCTGGAGAAGAACATACTATTCCACCTGAGACATACATTTTAGAGAAGCTGGACACGAGTGGCCCTTTTAGTCAGAGAGCAAGGAATGATCTTTTGGAGGAAATATCTGTTCTCCTCAGAGGCTAATATTCTTCCCCACCAGTTTCTCCTTCCCTCTCCAGCAATATCAGGTACCCCTCACATGTCTGTAACACCAGGTACCCCCTCACATGTCTGCAACACCAGGTACCACCTCACATGTCTGCAACACCAGGTACCACCTCACATGTCTGCAACACCAGGTACCAGGTACCCCCTCACATGTCTGCAACACCAGGTACCCCCTCACATGTCTGCAACACCAGGTACCCCCTCACATGTCTGCAACACCAGGTACCACCTCACATGTCTGCAACACCAGGTACCCCCTCACATGTCTGCAACACCAGGTACCCCCTCACATGTCTGCAACACCAGGTACCCCCTCACATGTCTGCAACACCAGGTACCACCTCACATGTCTGCAACACCAGGTACCCCCTTACATGTCTGCAACACCAGGTACCCCCTCACATGTCTGCAACACCAGGTATCACCTCATATGTCTTCTCACCTAAATCCTGCTCTGCCATGACCACGAGATGCTGGTATTCTGCTTAGATGTGTTTCAACTGTATAAATAATTTAGAAGGTTTGTCTATAACCCCAACATGATTTACCACTCCCGTTTTCTTCACTTCCAACCCAAAGGCAAGATTAGCCCTAGGAGTTCCCAACAGGATCTAGCTCTCAGAGGCGGAACACTGAGATAGATGTCTGAAGGACTTTGGCAGCATGGAACCAGGCTTTCACTTCTCGCCATGCTATGATACCCTCTTCTACTTTCATGATAAAAGTTAGAATGTAGTAGATTTCTTTCTTTTAATGGGCTCTATTTTGATTTTTTAGAGTACATAAATATTTAATAGCACTTTTTTTTTATTATTCCTTTCATGCATAATATTTATTTTAAGAAAAGAAGACAATTGCAACTAATCAACAATAAATAGACACAAATGTCGATTTCAGACCAGACACTCCCACCCTGCCTGAGGTTTTATGGGAGGTCTGGCATCAGTGAGAAAGATGCTTACATGCTGGGCTTTGGATCTCAGTGATTTCTACAGTAACTCCAAGATGGATTGTGCCTTCTATTTTTGGATTCACACTGGGAAGCCAATTAAATTAAAAGGCTATTCATTCCACTATATTTGTCTCCAGGCTGCTCAAATAGAAATGCAAACGACTTCTATTGAGTGAGTTTTCTGCCTCAAAGAGAATGAGATTGGAACACCAAGTCCTGTGTAGTTCAGAGTCCAATCTGCACTAAGGGGAGTAAACACAAACCCCAACCCTTGACTCCACTCTGGGGCTTCTTTTGCAAACTGGATTAGAAGTTATCCTAAATGAAGGCATAGTCAGCTTCCATGGGCACTCAGAGGTCCTTAGTGCAGTTTTTGAAAATGGGCCTGTGTTTACTGAAATGAGCACAACTACAGGAAGGAAGAAGAAACTTTTTTCCAGCTTCTCTCAGAAGAGTGAAAAAATAACAGAACCTAAGTTTGGGAACACTGCTTCCCTGATGTTGCATCTATTCACAACAGGCCATAGCCGTGCAGAGAGAAAGCTGCCAGCCACCCCTGGGCTCCAACGTCCAGTCCAAATCCTACAAAATGGGGACAGTCTGCAGTCCCAATAGCTCAAATCAGAAGTCAGAAATGAGTTGTGTTGGACTGATTGGCCTGACTTATATTGTGTGGCCAGTGATGATCAGATCAGAGGCTAAAGCACAGTTAACTTATCCCATGTGGGGCAACTGTGAAAGAGTGGGTGGGGATCAGCCTCACAGGGTCATTAAAGGTTCTTGAGAAAGGATAAATGGGGAGTGCACACTGGAGCTGACCCCACGTGTTCTATGGGTCTACATGGGTAGAAAGGACCTTTCAAAAATGGGTCAACTGGTGGCTTTCCCAAATAAAGAACTAGAAGCAAATTGAATTTGCAACTTTTCCCCCTTAAAACATATGTGGCATGTGGGACATGGGAGGACTGTCCTCTAGTCTCCTTGTATAAAAGGAGTTTCAATTTTGGACAAATGACCCTCCTTAGAAGGAACATGACTTTCAAACTAGCCTATAGTCTATAAAATTACAGCCTGCGATCTGTTATTTGTACATCATTTCACGACCTGGCCAGTCCAAATTGAAACTTGCCCGTGAACAATGGCAGATGAAGTGTTAGATTGCCCCTAATGGCTGGGCTACCAGGGTCTCAGTGATGGAGAGGATGTGGGTGCTGACAGCTGCCGTGGCCTTCACTGCTGTGTATTGAGATTGTCTGGAAGGATGTAACAAGCAGAACAAAATTTGAAGCAACAAAATGTCTCAATGTTTATGAAAGCCCAACACTACTTCCCAGAAAAAGAAGCCATTTAGAGCACATTAAAAAATTACTTGATTTTATCCTCACTTTCATGAAAAAAAGAAATCCCCATCTGAGAATAATTGAACTCAGTCTTTGAAATTCACATTCATTTAAAAATTACTGGATGGGAGAAAAGGACATCAGAAAAAAAGAAAAGAGGGAAAGAAGGAGGGAGGGAGGGGGAAAGATTGATACACAGAACTCAGACGTGATAAAAATTTTGACCATCTCAGTAAACTGCCTCTCAAATTTTAAAATACACTTTATTTTTTTCTCATAAAACAGAGAAAATACAAACCTGAGAGCTAATTTTCTATCCTCTGAAAACTATTGTTTTGCCCCAAATAGTTGAATCAAGATGAATGGCCAGTTTTTTATTCTATTGTATTCCTACTATCCCCTATAAAAAGCAAAGCTATGAAAAAAGTACAAGCAGCCCTGGCCAGTTTGGCTCAGCAGTTAGAGCATCAGCCCAAGGACCGAAGCGTCCCAGGTTCCCTTCCAATCAAGGGGTACCTGGGTTGCAGGTCCGATCCCCGTCCCTGTTCTGGGTTGTGAGGGAGGCAACCAATTGATGTGTCTCACATCAATGTTTCTCTCTCTCCTTCTCTCTCCTTCCTTCCCTCCCTTCCACTCTATCTAAAATCAAGGGCACCCTGGCCAGTTTTGCTCAGCTGTTAGTGACGGCCCGGAGACCAAAGAGTTGTGGGTTCAATTCCAGTCAAAGGCACATACCTCGGTTGCAGTTTGATCTCCGGCCCTGGTTGGGGTTGTGTAGGAGGCAGCCAATCAGTGTATCTCTCTCATATCAATGTTTCTCTCTCCCTCTCTCTCTCTCCCTCCCTCTCTCTCTCTCTCTCTCTCTCTCTCCTCACACACAATCCCTCCCTCCCACCCACTCCATCTGAAAATCAATGGAAAAATATCCTCTGGTGAGGATTAAAAAAAATAAAAAAAATCAATGGGCAAAAAAAAAAAATACACACACACACACACACACACACACACACACACATATATATATTCTCAAGTGAAAGATTAACAACAACAAAAAGTGCAAGCAAACATGGACTGGAATGTTCATAGCAGGTCTGTTCATGATAACCCCAAAATGGAAAGAACCCAAATGTTCACCAGGAATAAAATAGATAAATGAATAATGGTATATTCATACAATAGAAGTACTAACAATGGGAATAAACAAGCTACAATAGATACAACAATATGAAAAAATATCATAAGCATAATGTTTAACAAACGAAACCAAATGCCATGAAATACTCATTATATGATTCCATTTTTATTAGCATTCAAAAACAGCCAACTAATTGATGATGAGGAAAGTCAGATTGGTGGTTACCACCAGGGAGAAGGGGCATGTGGGAACCCCTAGAGTTCTATTTCTTGATTTGAATGATGGATATACTTTGTGAAAATTCAAGTATGGCTTGTGCTCTTTCTGCACGTATGTTTTACTTCAATAAAAAAGTTTAGTTAAAAGTGTATATGATATGAGCAAACTTTGGGGGGTGATGGAAACTTGCTATATTTCAACATGATCACATATACTCATTAAAACTCACCAAACTATAAACTTAAAATTGATGAATCTTATGATATGCAAAGTATACCTAATAAAACAAATTTTTAGAAAAGTTTAAAGAGTTTAGAAAATGTAATTCTACTCTCTACACACCAAAGAAGTGTGAGAATAATTCAGAAAAAAATAACTGCATGCATTTATTCCTGAGTTTTATTTTGCAGGAGAAGCTAATAAATCAGTGGCTTAAGTGCTTAAATATGTATGAATTAGTAGACTGTATGTCCATGTAAAATAGAGCTGCCCTGTGTAACTAATAGAATATTCCAAAGACGACACAGTCATTCCAAGGCTTGGTCACAAAAGACATGGGAGCTTCTGCCTTGCTCATTTGGATCACTCAGCTAAGTGGAAGTTAGACATCATGTCATGAAGACACAAAATCAGCTCTATGGAGAGATTCATATGGTAAAGAACCAAGGCTTCCATATCTAGCACCGACTTAGACACACATAGGAGCCATCCTGGAAGTAGACTCTCCAGCCCCAGACAAGATGACCATACCCTTGAGCCAGAACCCTGAGCCAGAACCAACTAGCTAAGCTACTCCTGAATTCCTAAACCACAGATACTCAGAAAAATAATAAATGCTTATTGGTTTATGCTGCTAAGTTTTGGGATAATTTGTCATGCAGTCATAGATAGCTAATATACTTGATTCTGTACTGTGAGCACTCATCATGGTGATAGCAGAGACACAAGAGAGCAAGTGAAGGCATGCAAGCACTTTGCAAATCTCTACCTTGCATCATGTCTCCTCAGATCCCTTTGGCCAAGTTAAGTCATATTTCTCAGCTCACAGAGGTGGCGCAGGGCAGGTTAACTCACTTACTATGGGATGGCACTGTAAATTTATATGGCAAAGAGCATGGTTACTGGTTTTAAAATGTGTTCACAAATTCTTTGACACTGTCCCATTAAAAAGGCAAGACCTATTTCCCCTCTCCTGAATGTGAGCTGGACTTAGTGCATCACTCTTAATAAATGCAACATGGAAGTGATGGTATGTAACTGCCCAGAACGTTACAATAAGAATAGCTTCTCTCTCCCTCTTTCTCTCTCTCTCTCTCTCTCTCTCTCTCTCTCTCTCTCTCTCTCTCTCTCTCTCTCTCATGGGTTTCTTGCTCTGGGGGAAGCCACCCACTTCTCATGAGGACAGTCAAACAGGCATGAAGGGAAATCCACATGTAAAGAAATAAGGTCAACTACCAACAACCAGCACCAACTTTTGCCACCATGTTGGAGGTGGACCCTTTAACCCCAGTCAAGCCTTTAGATGACTACCACCCCATCCCATATCTCAAGGGCAACTGAGACCCTAAGCCAAGCCTCTCCTGAACATTCCTGGCCCACAGAAACTGTGAGAGATAATGAAGTATTATTGTGGTTGTAAGCCACTAAGTTATGGTATAATTTATTATGCATCAATAAATAACTAATACAAGAAAAGATGAAAAATTAGAGCTTTCTTTTTTTAAGCACAGTTTCCAGATTCTTAGTAGCACACAATAGGACCCCACTCTGTCTAGTTTAAGCAGAAAGAAACATAATAAAAAGTATTGAAGAATCTCCAGGAGGGCCAGAACATCAGGTCTAGAGGCTACAAAGACAACAGAAATGTCCAAAGCACAGGGTATCTCTGCTCCAGCCAGAACCCAGTTTCTTCTGAGGCTGGATTTAGATATCTCAGCTTGTACCACTGAAGTTGGTAGCCAGTTGTCTGAATATCCACCATTAATATCCTAGAAAGCTGGATACATTCACAACTCCCTTCACCCCGAAATGGAATCTGTGAAGTGACAGCTTAATCTTGCTGCTCTCTTCCATTCAGAAGTCTTGAACAGGTGCATATGACTGGTGGAATCTATCTGCAAGGGAGGATGGGAAAAATGAGTTGTGGGTTGCATACCCGGGGAGGTGTTATTCATTAGATAGGTAATATCCTAGTATGTGGAAAGGTATTCAAATGGTTGTGAGGAGCTAGGAAATTAACAAATGCTCATTTCTTCTTCCCATATAAAATCATTGTTATATTACTAAAATACAGATAATTAGAAAAATTGACATGACTTCTTAATGCCTGGAACTGAAATTGGTAAATGAATTCCATATAAGTATTATTTCTAATCAATTGCTAATGACTGCCTAGATTTATATGCTACAATGAACTCTAGGTTCAGTTGGAAAAAGATCTGGGATCAAATTGGGATGATGCCATGTGTGCTGCATATTTGGGTTAAATAATAGTAACCTACAAAAATAAATGTCCTCAGTTTCTGTGTTTTCTCTTTTCCTCCAAGAAGGGTATGAAACTATCCCATACCTTTTATAATTGTTTAGGTTAAACTGTTCCCACTGACCAAACCCTTTTAGTCATCTGTCTGAAATACAAGCCAATCTATGTCCCCATTGTACCACTCCAGTGCTTGGTAAAACCCAGATATATAAAATAATTCTCTGGCTGAATATGGCCTCCTGTTCTGCCTCCTCCTCACCTCCCTCACCCTCATGTCATCCCCTGAGGGACCCCTCAAATAATCCCTAATTCCACAATACACAGTTTGAATATCACTGACCTATGCCATTGTTATAACCTCTAGCTTCCCTCCCAGGGTTCATTTGTTCCTGCTCATTTCCTCTTTGCTTTTCCTCAAATTCAGTCAGTCTGTATGAATAAATTGTGCACAAACAGTGCCTACACTTTAGCCTTTCCACTTCCTGTTTGGATGGTGTAATTTCCCCCATGTGAGACAATGTTTATAGTGCTAGAACTTGGTAGGCTTTGCTATCTTTCAGTTACATGGGTGACACAGACCAACTTCAGGACAGGCTATGATAAGTCTACATTAAGTTGCTTCATCTTCTTCCTTGTGCTAACAGCAAGAGACTTTCCTATCTGAAGATGAAACATCACACCTCTTGTGTAATGGTTTCAGTGGGGCGGATTTCCACCTTTCCTCCATTCTTCTTAGCCACTGTTGCTCTGAGTGCCTACAGAACTCTCATTACATTAGGAAACAGGATATTTGCTCATACCATAGCACAGTGCTTTTCAGACTTTAATGTGCATACAAATCACCTGGACATCTGTTTAAATGCAGATTCTGTTTCAGCAAATGGGACCAAGATCTTCCACTCCCATCAATCTCCCAGGTGATTCTAATGCTTCTGGTCCATGGGCCACCATTTACCTAGCAAAGTTCTAGAAGGACCACTCTTAACCACAATGCAGGAATTTATTCTTTTCCTAGAACTCTAATTGTGCACAGTTTCTTCTTACCTCTGTCCTTTGAATCACATTCCTTCACCATCCACTCCCTAGACATGGGTTTTAATTCCTGCTATACTTGTGATTGCACTAATTGTACTCATTCAATGAGCCAATCACCATGAGCACCTACCATGAGCTAGACACCATGCTGGGCACTAGGGCTACATCCATGAAAAAGATTATCCCTGTTCACATGAAACCTATAGTCTAAAGAGAAAACTATTTTTTTTTCTTCTTGTCTGATCGCTGTGGCTAGGACTTATAGTACTATGTTGAGTAAGAGTGGTGAAAGCAGAAATCCTTGTCTTGTTCCTGTTCTTAAGGAAAATGCTTTTGGTTTTTGCCCATTGAGTATGATATTGGCTGTAGGTTTGTCATATAAGGCCTTTATTATGTTGAGGTGTGATCCCTCTATTCCCACTTTGTTGAGACTTTTTATCAAAAATGGGTGCTGGATTTTGTCAAATGCATTTTCTATGTCTATTGATATAATAATGTGATTTTCATCCTTCATTTTGTTATGTTATGTATCACATTTTTTGATTTATGAATATTGTACCAACCTTGCATCCCTAGAATAAATCCCATTTGGTCATCATGTATGATCTTTTAAATGTATTGCTGGATCCAATTTGCTAATATTTTGTTGAGGATTTTAGTATCTATGTTCATCAGGAATATTGGCCTATAATTTTCTTTCTTTGTAGTGTGCATAGTATTTTCTTACAATTCTTTGTATTTCTATGGTGTTAGTTGTTACATTGTCTCTTTTATTCCTCATTGTATTTATTTGGTTCTTCTCTCTTTGTTTCTTGATGAGTCTGGCTAAAGGTTCATCAATCTTGTTTATCTTTTTAAAGAACCAGCTATCAGTTTCAATGATCTTTTGCATTTTTTTCTTTAGTCTCTATGTCATTTATTTCCACTCTTATCTTTATTATTCTCTTCCTTTGGCCTTTTCTTGCTGTTCTTTTTCTAATTCTTTTAGCTGTAGCGTTAGGTAGTTTATTAGAGCTTTTTTCTTATTTCTTGATGTAGGCCTATAATGCTATGAACTTCCCTCTCAGGAATGCTTTCACCATGTCCCATAGATTTGGGGTTGTTGTGGGTTCATTTTCATTTGTTTCCAGGACGTTTTTTATTTCTTCCTTGATCTCATGGGTAACCCATTAATTGTTTAATAACATGCTATTTAGCCTCCATGTATTTGAATGTGTTTGAGTGTTTGTATTGTAATTGGTTTCATGCCATTGGGATGTGAGAAGATGCTTGATGTAATATCAATCTTCTTGAACTTGTATAGACTTGTGTCCTAATATGTGGTTTATCTTTGAGAATGTTCCATCTTCATTTGAGAAGAATGTATATTCTGCCACTTTCGGATGAAATGTTCTGTGAATATCAATTAGATCCATCTGATCTAGTGTGTCGTTTAAGGCTACTGTTTCCTTGTTGATATTTTGTGTGGAAGATCTATCCAGTGATGTCATTGGAGGTCCTAGCCACAGTGATCAGACAAGAAGAAAAGATAAAAGGCATCCAAATTGGAAAGAAGGAAGTGAAACTGTCATTAGTCACAGATGACATACTATTGTACATAGAAAACACTGAAGACTCCACCAAAAAACTACTAGATTTAATAAATGAATTTGGCAAAGTAGCAGGATACAAAATCAACATCCAAAAATCAATGGCATTTTTATACACCAATAATAAACTCTCAGAAAGATAAACTAAAAAAAACAACAACAACAACAAAAAAACCATTTACCATTGCAACAACAAAAAAATAAGATACCTAGAAGTAAACATAACCAAGAAGTTAAAAGACCTGTAACTGGAAAACTATAGGACATTGAAAAAAGAAATAGAGAAAGATACAAATGAGTGGAAGCATATAACGTGCTCATGGAATGGAAGAATTAACATCATTAAAATGTCCATGCTTCTCAAAGCAATCTATAGATTCAGTGCAATCCCTATTAAAATACCAATGGCAGCCCTGGCTGGTTTGGCTCAGCGGTTAGAGCGACAGCCCGCAGTCCAGAGAGACCAGGATTCAGTTCCCGCTAAGGGCATGTACCTCGGTTGCAGTTTGTCCCCGGCCTCTGCTGGGGTCGTGTGGGTGGCAGCCAGTCAATGTGTCTCTTTCACATCGAAGTTTCTCTCTCTCTCTTCCTCCCTCTCTCCCTCTTGCTCTATCTGAAGATGAATGCAAAAATGTCCTCAGGTGAGGATAAAAAAAAAATACCAATACTTCACAGATGCAGAACAATTACTACAAAAGTTTATATGGAACCTAAAAAGACCCTAAATAGCCACAGCAATCTTGAGAAAGAAGAACAAAGTTGAAGGGATCACAATACTGGATATTAGGTTATACTACAAAGCCATTGTAATCAAAACAGCCTAGTACTGGCACAAGAACAGGCTTGTAGACCAATGGAATAGAGCAGAGACTCCAGAAGTCAACCCACACCATTACAGTTAATTAATGTTTGACAAAGGAGGCAAGAACATATAATAGAGTAAAGACAGTATTTTCAACAAATGGTGTTGGGAAAATTGGACATCCACATGCAAAAAGATGAAACTAAAAACAACTTACACCATACACAAGAATAAACTCAAAATGGATAAATGACTTAAATGTTAGTTGTGAAATCATAAAAATCTAAAAGAAAACATAGACAGCAAAATCTCAGACATCTCACATAGCAAAATTTTCACCAATACATCTCCTAGGGCAAGAGAAACAAAGGAAAAATTAACAAATGAGACTATTTCAAACTAAAAAGCTTCTGCACAGCGAAGGAAACTCCCATCAAAATAAAAAGGGAACCCACTATATGGGAGAACATATTTGCTAATGACACATCTGATAAGGGGTTAATTTACAAAATACATAGAGAAAAACATTTAATAAATAATTACTCAAAAATCAGTTATAATTGTAAGGAGTGCTAGGAATGAAAATGAAAGGATACTTTGAAAACAAATAATGAAGAAAAAACTAACCAAGGCTCGTGAGACTTTGGGGTTTCCAGTTTGCACGAGTTCCTCAGTTTTGTATAAACCCAGCCTTCTCTATGGTGAGGCAGAGCATTAAAAGTTTCCCTCATGCCCTTTACCTTCCTCTTGACCATGGGCACCAGTGTGCTTTGGTGTTTCATGAACATACTTACCTTTGGCAGGAAGATGAGCATGGCACAGAGTTTATGATTGGCAGGCACATCCTGGGCTTCCATAACTCCAAATTAATATTGGATCGCCTCATGTCATGATTGACCCTTGGCTCTCCTTGATAATGGCTCTGGCCATCTGCAGAGGCAAGCTGTTCCTTCCCAAATTCTGCTCAATACTTCCCCTTCCCTCAAAAATGACAGTAAATATAATACCATAATTTCTTCCCTCTCATGGGCTCTTCTGCTGATTTATTACCTAGACCTATACCTCAGCTATTGCCAGAAAATTACACCGACTAAAACTAAAGTCTTTTTTTTTTAATCCTCACCCAAGGATATTTTTTTCCCCACTTATCTTCAGGTAGAGTGGGAGAGAGAGAAAGAGAAACATCGACGTGAGAGAGAGACATCAATTGGTTGCTTCCCGCACAACCTGGACCAGGGCAGGGGACCGAACCACAACCGAGGTACGTGCCCTTGACCAGAATTGAACCTGTGACTCTTTGGTCTATGGGCCAATGCTCTAACCACTGAGCCAAGTTGGCCAGGGCAAAACTAAAGTCTTTAATATTCATTGATTAAGAATGACAAGGTCCAAATCTAGTTTCCATATTAGAGATTCTGGCCCCATCAAGCTCTGAAAGCTTCTCCAGCTGCCAAAATTGTCCTTTTCAGTTTCACAGGGTATCTATCAGTTTGACAAAAAAAGAGAGAGAAAAGACATAAAGATTGCAGAACCATTGTAACCTATATAAAATAAGGTCTACCATGACTTCTACCTAAAGTTTTTCCTGTATGGTGTTATATTCAAGAAAATCATAATCCATCAGCCAAACCACATCTACTATGCAAGTAGAATCTTCCCAGCAATCTCTCTCTCTCTCTTTTTTTAAGGCTAATCTCACTTTTTTTTTCCATATTTTTTTTTTCTTTATTGATTTCTAGAGAGAGAGGGAGAGAGAGATAGAAACATCAATGAGAGAGAACATCGATTGGCCCCCTCCTGCATGCCCCCCACTGGGGATTTGGCCCACAACCTGGGTATGTGCCCTGACCCAGAATCAAACTGGTGACCTCTTGGTGCATGGGTCGACGCTCAACCATTGAGCCACACTGGCTGGGCCAGAAATCTCTTGAAAGGGGAATCCATTAGTGCATTTTAACTTTAAGGACAACTCTAACTCCTATTTGCTAATATTTGTTCTTTTCTTTTTATTTTTTGTCTTTTTCAATGTTTCACATCTATAGTCACTTCCCCAATGTCTTCTCTCTCCTCCCTCTCTTAAAACTTTCCTAACTCTCCATCCACCCAGACCCATTGCACTTCAGAAACTTCATCATCAACCTTTTCCCTCCCTGGATTTGCTCTTCCTAAGTTCTAAGATAAGAGTGTTCCTCTCTCTCCAGTTTGGACCAGTCCAGCAGGACCTGGCCCTCTGAGTCGTGTCACTCTGGCCAATGACTTGATTCAGACCAGGATCTCGTGGCAGGCCTAGAATTCTTCCACCTAGAATTTTTCCAACCAGGAGAAAGAGGGCAGATGTGCATTCTCCCACATTGTCTGTACTTGGTTTTGTTACTTATTGCCACATTATTAACCCAAGAATTAATTCCTTTTATTTTACAGAAAAGGACCAAGGCAGTAATTAGTAACATTCTAGTGTTTATTGATTAAGAAAATAGAAAATGGCAAAAAAAAAAAAAAGAGCTACTGTGAAATCACTAAACTTTTTTTATTCAACTGGAATAGCATCTACATTCAATTAAAACACACACACACCCACACACACACAGTCATGTGCCACATAACGTTTTGGTCAATGATGAACCTCATATACAAGAAGGGCCTACCATATAGCTTGGTGTGTAGTAGGATATACCATCTAGGTTTGTGTAAGTGAGCTCCATGATGTTCTCACAGGGATGAAGTCACTTTACGACGCATTTCTCAGAATGTATCCCTGTCATTCAGCAGCACATGAACACACACACACATACACACACACAGATTTGAACTCCCTGTAATAGATGCCTGGCTCCTCCAATCCTGCCAAGAGTGTGAATCGTCCCATGTCCCCTTTACCGCAATCCCCTCTCCACAGCCCACAGGCTGCAACCCACAAATCTCTGTTAATTAACTTAGTTAATACTTATCACATATCACCAACATTTTAAAACTTTACCTTAACATATTACTTTTCATGAAATCTCCAGTGTTTGAAGTTAGGACCTAATAAAGCTCATCTTAGTCCTAAGTATGTCGTAATTTGGGGACTCTTGGAGGGACAGACTCTAATCAAGTATCTTTGACATGTATCTGACGTTTTGTTCTGTGGAAAGCTCCATAAATTCTTACACTGGGAGTCAGCTGTGAGCCATTACTTGTGAATGCTAATTGTACACATGAATGGAGAATGTGGATGACACTGGCTTCCTAACCTGCAGCTTTGTTTCATAATCCCTAGTTCGCCAGCTGGGACTTTGATGGGGCATTTTACAGAGCAGCCTTTGCTACCCTCGTGAAACATTATAATCACATAAAATGTTACACTGTAGGATTGTAAGTAAAAAGAGCCTGCTCTTGGCATCTGTGCCTTAATCACCTCTTTTCATCGCTTCACTGCCCACTTAAGAGTCCTTGGAAGGCTTCCTTCCACATGAATAGGGGTGTGGAGTTTAATCAGGCATGCCTGGCAAAGACACCCTCATTTCCAATTCCAGTTCCAATTCCAGTTCAACAGCTCAGCAAAGGTGGTATCGAGAAGTTCCTTCAACTTCCCTGTATGTGCTCTTATTTAATCAGCATTTCCTCAGCCTCCAGAGCAGTCATTTCCCTCTTTCAGGTACTGGACACTCTCAAAGGCCTGTTGCAGATGCTCAAACCACCTTACCCACACCCCAATCAAAACTGAAGCCAAGGGGCCCACAGTGACCACTGATCATGCTCTGAGTTCTACCAAGGAGATCCTTGACACCAGAAAAATACCCTAGATCCCACCTTGGAGAGATATTAGGGATGTGCCCGGGACAAATATCACAGTCAACCATAGTGCCTATAGACAAAAATAAATTCCCTGGTGTCTCTAGGTTTCCATGCTGACTGTGATCCCAATGCACACAGTGTAGACTTTCCCCCACTGTCAGAAGTCAGTAACTAGCTAGTTTCCCCCAACTTTCTGGTGAATGGAACAGTGATTTGTAGCATGAGTGCAAATCAGCCCATTGGTGGGGTGAAGTAGAACTAGGGTCAACTTGGAGCACCAATTTCTGCAGAAAATAGCTAATAGACTCACTCAAAGATGATGGGCTGATGTCACTGGATTCAGGAACTACCTCTGCCTGCCCTGCTCCTGCCAGAGGCATCTGATGGGCTTTGTGGGGTGCTGTTCCAATGTCAGGCAGTAAGGTGGCTGTGTAGCTGGGATGAGGAGCCAAGCATGCACTGCTGATGTAGATAATATTAATGATGTAACCAGAGTCCCCTTGATTCAAAATAGACCATGATTTCTTTATGTTGATGCCTGTGATTTTGACAAATACCTAAAAAGGCAAAAGTCAACCAACCGGGGAAGGAGAGGGAAGGAACACAACTCCTTCCCTTGTTCATTAAGCCTAGATACCCTGCTGTTCTTCCAGGTTCTCAAAGGCTCAAATGCTAAATGACACAGCACATTGTCCTTCATCAACAAATCTGCTACACATTCCAATCACCTGGGAACTTCCCGTATCCCAACTCTCAGCCCACCCCAACTGTAGTCAAATGGTTGAGGGAGGGAGCCAAACATCAGTAGTTCATAAAGATCCAAAACATGTATGGACTTAGAGGGTATTACACCAAGTGAAATAAGTCAAACAGAGGAAGACAAATATCATATGATTTCACTTACATGTGGAATCTAAAAAAACAAAACAAAACTAAGTGAACAAACAAAACAAAAACAAACCCGTAGAGAACAAATTAATAGTTGCCAGACGTGAGGGGGGTGGGTAGGAAGGTGGGTATAAAGGATGAAAGGAATTAAGTAGTACAAAATTGCCAGTTATAAAAACAGTCACGAGGATGTTAAGTATAGCACAGGGAATATAGTCAATAATATTGTAATAACTCTCTATGATGTTAGGTGGGTACTAGACTTGTCAGGGTAATCACTTTGTAAGTTATATAAATGTCTAATCACTATGTTGTACACCTGAAATTCATATAATATTGTATGTCAGCTATAATTTAAATTTTTTTTAATTTAAATAAATAAAGATCCCCAAGGTATTCCAATGTGCATCAGTTTGGGAACCACCAGCAAAGGGGTTATGAACATAGACCCTGGGATCAGACCTGGATCTAAATCCTGACTCCACAGTTTACCAGCTGTTTGTCTTTGAGCGAGCAAGCTGTCTGTGCATCAACATTCTCTTTTGTAAAAGGTAGCATCTTACAAATAACACTACTATTTACCTCACAAGGTTTCTATGAAAATTAAATGATGTATTATTCGTAAAGTGCTTGGATCAGTTCCTGGTACTGTGCTAAGAGCATTAAAATTTTGTTAAAAAGAAAAATACACATGGAAAATTCATTCTTGCGTCAGGGACTTTGCTCTTGCTGTTCTTTCTGTCTGGTCCTCACTCTCCTTGAAGGTGATGGCCAATAGGTAGCCCACCCCACCTGGTTACACTTTATCTTAATAACCTCTTTATTCTTGTGACTTTAGGTGTGCATTTATTGAATGTATTTTGGTTGTCTCCTCCTAGAATGTAAACCCAGGGAGAGCAGGTTCTGCCTTATCTCTAGAATAGCACCTGAGTAAATGTGTGAAGGAATGGGAACATGGAGTGATCTTATTTCTTGGTAATGTGAAGGGTAGCCATTAAAAGAAAGACATCCAGGCTCTTGGACAGAGACTCTTCCATGGGCCCTCAACTGTTCATGATTCAGATACAGCCTTTGGGTTTCCTGTGGGTGAGCCATCATGGCTTAACCCTTGCGCAATAAGAACCTTGCCTGTAAACAAGAGAAATGGCCTCTCCCTGAAAATCTAGACGTCATGAGATTGCATGCCAGATAATTACCTCATTTGAATTTTGTCATTTCATTTCAGTAAATAGTTCATATCTATTTAATTTAATTTAAAGCTTACCGATTCAACTGAGAACCCAAGGCTCTTCAAGTAACCG
This sequence comes from Tadarida brasiliensis, assembly GCA_030848825.1. Classification (NCBI taxonomy): domain Eukaryota; kingdom Metazoa; phylum Chordata; class Mammalia; order Chiroptera; family Molossidae; genus Tadarida; species Tadarida brasiliensis. The sequence goes on along the minus strand of CM061261.1, from coordinate 33,558,518 downwards.
AGACTTATAGCCTCTAGGCAAAAAGCTAGAGGATAATTTAGCCTTTTCTGGGCTTGCAAATCTACCCAGGAAAGTAAGACTTGACAGTGATGTTTAACATGGGTCCTCCCAAGCTCATCCAAACCCAGTAGAGGGAGCCACAAACAGCAGAACACCAACATCCACAGGGAAAATTTGGCAGGCTCCAAAACCCACTGAGATAGCCAAAATGGCGAAACAAAGAAACAAACCCCAAATGAAAGAACAAGAGACCTCTACTGAAGATGAGATAAATGAAATGGAGTTAAGCAAGTTAAAAGAGCTGGAATTCAGAGCCATGATCTTGAGGAAGCTCAACAGCATGAGTAAGGATATCAACACCATGAGTAAAGACATCAATACCATGAGTAAAGACATAGAAACATTGAAAATCAACCAAGTGGAAGTGAAGAAGCACCAAAAAGAAATGAAAAATGACATAGCAGAAATAAAGAACACATTGGAAGGACTAAACAGCAGAGTAGAGGAAGCTGAGGACCGGATTAGTGAATTAGAAGACAGAGTAGAAAAAAATCAACCAATCAGAAAACCAAAAGGATTCATCCCAGGGATGCAAGGCTGGTACAATATTCGCAAATCAATAAATGTGATACACCACATAAACAAAATGAAAGATAAAAACCACATGATCATATCAATAGACGCTGAAAAAGCATTTAACAAAATCCAGCACCCATTTCTGATAAAAACGCTCAGCAATTTGGGAATAGAGGGATCATATCTCGACATAATAAATGCCATATATGAAAGACCTACAGCCAACATCATACTCAATGGGCAAAAACTAAAAACATTTCCCTTAAGAACAGGAACAAGACAGGGATGCCCACTTTCACCACTCTTATTTAACATAGTACTGGAAGTCTTAGCCACAGCAATCAGACCTGAAGAAAAAATAAAAGGGATCCAAATTGGAAAGGAGGAAGTGAAACTGTCATTATTCGCAGATGACATGATCTTATACATAGAAAACCCTAAAGACTCCATCAAAAATCTACTAGACTTAATAAATGAATTTGGCAAAGTAGCAGGATACAAAACTAACGTCAAGAAATCGACGGCATTCTTATACACCAATGATGAACTCACAGAAAGAGAAACTAAAAAACCAATCCCATTTACCATCGTGGCAAAAAATTAAGATACCTCGGAATAAACTTAACCAAAGCAGTAAAGGACCTATTTGCAGAAAACTACAGGACATTGAAAAAAGAAATAGAGGAAGATATAAAAAAATGGAAGCACATACCTTGTTCATGGATTGGAAGAATTAACATCATTAAAATGTCCATATTACCCAAAGCAATCTATAGATTCAATGCAATCCCCATCAAAACACCAGTGACATTTTTCACAGAACTAGAACAAATACTTCAAAAGTTCATATGGAACCAAAAAAGACCCCGAATAGCCACAGCAATCCTGAAAAAGGAGGACAAAGTAGGTGGGATCACAATACTGGATATCAGGTTATACTACAAAGCTACTGTAATCAAAAGAGCCTGGTACTGGCACAAGAACAGGCATATAGACCAACGGAACAGAACAGAGAATCCGGAAATTGACCCAAAATTTTATGCTCAATTAATATTTGACAAAGGTGGCAAGAGCATACAATGGAGTAAAGACAGCCTCTTTAATAAATGGCGTTGGAAAAATTGGACAGCTACATGCAAAAAAATGAAACTAGACCATCAACTTACACCATGCACAAGAATAAACTCAAAGTGGATAAAAGACTTAAATGTGACCCATGAATCCATAAAAACCCTAGAAGTAAACATAGGCAACAAAATTTCAGACATCATACGCAGCAGAATCTTCACTGATACATCACCTAAGGCAACAGAAACAACGGAAAAATGAATACATGGGACTACATCAAACTCAAAAGCTTCTGCACAGCAAAAGAAACAACCACCAAAATGGAAAGGGAACCCACTGTATGGGAGAGCATAATTGCCAATGATACATCAGATAAGGGGTTAATCTCCAAAATATATAGAGTGCTCATACAACTCAACAAAAGGAAGACAAAGAACCCAATTAAAAAATGGGCAGAGGAACTAAATAGACACCTCTCCAAACAGGACATACAAATGGCTAAGAGACATATGAAGAAATGCTCAACATCACTAATCATCAGAGAGATGCAAATTAAAACAACAATGAGGTATCATCTCACACCTGTCAGAATGGCCGCCATCAACAAATCATCAAACAATAAGTGTTGACAAGGGTGTGGAGAAAAGGGGACTCCAGTACACTGCTGGTGGGAATGCAGACTGGTGCAGCCACTATAGAAAACACTATGGTGTTACCTCAAAAAATTAAAAATTGAATTGCCATTTGACTCAGTGATCCCACTTCTAGGAATATACCCTAAGAAGTCTGAAACACCAATTAGAAAGAATATATGTACCCCCATGTTCATAGCTAAGATCTGGAAACAGCCCAAGTGTCCATCAGTGGATGAATGGATAAAAAAGCTGTGGTACATATACACAATGGAGTACTATGCGGCTGTAAGAAAGCAAGATCTCTTATCCTTTGAGACGACATGGAGGGACCTGGAGATTATTATCCTAAGCGAAACAAGCCAAGCAGAGAAAGACAAATATCACATGATCTCAGTTATTTGCAGAATATAATGAACATAACAGTCTGAGGAACAGGTAGACTCAGAGATGTGGAAGTAGGGTACAGACTGACAACCCTCAGAAGAGGCAGTGGGAGAGGAGGGAAGAGATAAACCACAGAACTTATATGCATGTACGCATAACTGATGGACATGGACAACAAAGCTGGGGACAGGGTTGGGGGGATGGGGAGGAGGGTGTCAATGGGGAAAAAAGGAGAAGCATCTGTAACAAAAATAAATTAATAAAACTAAAAATAAAAACAAAAAGCTTACCTATTTTCATTATTATAAATTGCTGCTCACTCCAGGTTCTCCAGTTCTCACTCACTATGTGGGCATGAGAGAATAATCTGCATGAATTTAAAACCGGATGAAATACAAGAGGACTGTGCCAAAGGTGGTGAAGAAATTCCAAAGTACCAAAGCAGTCTGTATATCTCATTAGGATTCAATATTTCTATTTCTGTTAATCATCCTGTAGGTATGTTCCATTTTATGGAAGATGATAAACTCTAATCTGGAGCCCCCATGTCATCCTGAGGGTGATTGAAATTACAAAGTCACCTCCCTTTACAGTGGGATGAACTGTGGACTCCTGTAGACTAGAGCCCCTGTTCCTGCACATTTCAGATAACACTTGCAAAGTTGCTGACTGTGAAGTTGGTATCAGAGAACCTAAGTCAGCTGAAGGTCCACTAGACATGACAAAGACTCTCTGAGTGTATGTCTATGAGATTTCACTGAATTATTCAAATACTTATTTATGGTAATGTTTTGGGAATAAGAATGTAACTTATTTTGAACTTTTATCTCAAAATCAGAGGCAATATCGTCCATATAGACGGGTTCCTTCTCAAGGATTTGTAACAGGCTTGACTGAATTAATCAGAAGAAACTCTACAGAGGGTCCACAGGTCACAGTATAGGCTTTTCCAGCCCTGCCCTTCTATACCTTCTCCACCTTCAGACTCAAGAACCTGGAGACTCTTGGATCCTCAGCCATCAAGGCAAGGCTCCAGGAAGCTCATAGTTTGGTTCTGAGTCAAGCTGCTCATGAATAACATTCAACAGGGGCTGCGAACCAAAATGTGTTCTGGGTGGATGCCACAATGACTAAAAATTTGTCAGAGCATTACATTTTGAAGTTTTCTGTTAACCAACATTTTGCTGTAGAAGATTGCCTAAGCAATATCATCTTTACCTTCATTGTTGTCCATGAGGCAACCAAGTGATGTTGCTATTTATCTAAAACTTGACCCATGGTTAGAGATTAGGCTTTGGTTGTTTTTGCTTTGAAAACACTGTAAGGACTTGGCCTACATTTCCAGATTATGTGTGCTCACCAGGCTGAAATATCTCTCCCTCTGGCCCTCTTCTCTTCCCCTGCATGGCTACTATGTGGCCCCATTTCAGTCTTGGACATTTAGATGAGTGCTTCTCAAAATCTGATATGCACACAAATCACCTGGGGATGTTTCAAAAGGTTTATTCTGATTTAGTAGGTCTGAGCCAGTGCCCAAGCCATTGCATTTCTAACAGGTGCCAGGAGGCTCCATGCTGCTGACCTGGAACCTCACACTAAAGAGCAAAAATCTCCAGTTTTTGTATTTTCCCTCCTCAAAGCCATCAACATCACTTTTGTTAAGAGTGACTTTTGACCACGAAGGTTCAGCTGAAAGGAGAGGCTCAGTATGTTTCCATCGTCAGTACGTTGCCATTTTATGAGATAAAGAATGCTCTGCCAAAGGAATGATGGTGTTCTTGTGGAATTTGGTGCTGGAGATGGTTGGAGTGGGCCCTACAGACATCCTTCTCGAAACATCTAAAATCCTGACCATTGTCTGTACAGGCCTACCTCATACGTACTGCAGGTTCCATTCCAGAGCGCTGCAATAAAGAAGTATCATAATAACCCTGGCTGAGTTGCTCAGTGGTTAGAGCATTGGCCATGCACCAAATGGGGGTCATGAGTTTGATTCCTGGTCAAGGACATGTACCTGGGTTGCAGGTTTGATCCCAGCCCCAGTCAGGGCACGTGCAGGAGACAACCAATCAATGTGTCTCTGTTACACCAATGTCTCTCTCTCTTTCTCTTGCTCTCTCTCCCTCTTTCTCTCTCTCTCTCCCCCCTCCCTTCCTGTCTTCCACTCTCTCTAAAAATCAATGGAAAAATATCCTTGGGTGAAGATTAACAACAACAAAAACGTAAGTATCACAATAAAGTAAGTTGTAATTTTTTTTGCTGGTTGAGGGTCTTGCCTCCAGTTTGTAAAAAACACATTTTGAAGTGCAAGAAAGCAAAACACAATAAATGAACTATGGCAGTATTGTGAAGCCCCACTTACACTGAGCAAAGTCTAGGCATGAAGCCAGTGCCAGACACATACATCTGTGTGGCTGAAGCACACATAAAGGTGAGGTAAGGACCCCAGTGTGATAGGACCCAAGGTCTCTCTCCCTCCACACAACCAACTATCTGGATCTGTGCTGCTGGTTTCTTCTGCATCAGGACCGCAGACCAGGAAGATAGGCATAGTTGCCTCTTCTATAGGCTCAGCTGATCATAAATTCTGCTTGAAGACATGTTCCCTATAGAGACATCACCAGCAGAAAAGGCAGCAGGTGGAGGGAAGTGGTTTAAACAAGCACCTTGCTTTGTCATCCAGAGCGGCTGATTGGGGAGTAGGGGACAGGAGTGAAGCTCCCCTACTGCCTTTTCTCCCTTGTTCCTCTTAGGATTATTTTATTTATAGCTAGGAAAAAATAATTACCTACAGCTGTGTTTCTCAATTGCAGGGCACTTATAGCAGCATTTCCACCCACCAGGTCACTCCTCCCTTAGCATTCCTCTGGGAGGAACTGCCAGGTCCCCTTCTCTACAGTCCCATGACCTCCTTGTCCAGCCTTGAGAGGACTCAGGTTACCAGCCAGTGACCTTCCACACAGACCTTCTCTATGACTTGTCTAGGATCATTAGCTTAATTTCTTATCTCATTCAATTATCAGATGAATAGAATTGAAGACAAATAGCTCCCCTATGGGTCCTTCTTGGAGTTATGAGAATTATGATTAATTTAGCAGATTGCTTAGTAGCTAGAGCTCCAAACTGACTCAGGTCAAAATCCTAGTCTGCATCCTTTGACTTTGATTTCTTCATCTGTACATTGTGGACGATAATAGTACCAGCCTCACTGGTGCAAGACTAAATGAAGGCATGCAAAGTATTTACTCGCATGTTTGAGCAGAAGTATTCAACAAATGGTAGCAATTACTAGATGGGTGGTGGTGAGGTAGGGTTAAGAGGAACCATAGAATTAAAGCTGGAGGCATCCCTGGAGGTCACCTAGGCCAGTGTATTGCAAAGTTTATAGAGTATGAGTATCACCTGAAGAGCACAGTTTGCTGGGCTCCACCCAAGATGACGCTATTCAGTAGGTCAAGGGTAAAGCCCATGAATTTGCATATGTAACAAGCTCTCAGGGTATGCTTTTAGTATCAGGTAGCTAAACTAACCCCTTTTCTGACACGAATTTCCTAGGCCCACCCCTCCTATTCCCGTAAAATGTCTTGTAAGCTCTATTGGGCAGCTCCTATGATGGTGAATGAAAGGAAACGAATCCTTGCTGGTGATATATCATGAGTCATGAACTTTAAATATATTGCTTTATCCTCACAACAATTTATGGAGTTAATAGTTGTTTCTTTTTCTTTTTTGTTATTTTGTTTTGTTTCCTTTGTTTGCTTTTTAAAATAATGAAACTGAGGCTAAAGATGACTAAGGTGCCTAGACACATTCACACAGTAAGCAATTGAAGAGCCAGGATTTGAACCCATTCTCTGAGACCTACATTCTTGTGTCAGTGATGTTTAGTTTTGTATCTGGGAGACCCTACCTCACAACACATTTAATTGTTGGGCAGCTCTTAAAAGTTGGAATATGTTTTTTTGGTTTGTTTGTTTGTGTGTGTTTTTTGTTGTTGTTAATCCTCACCCACGGCTATTTTTCCATTGATTTGTAGATAGAGGTGAGGGAGGGAGGGGGAGAGAGAGGGAGAAACATTGATGTGAGAGAGACATGTCGATTGGTTGCCTCCCACACTACCCTGACCAGGGCTGGGGAGTTGACCTATAACCCAGGTATATGCCCTTGACCCTGAATCTTATCCCTTCAATCTGCAGACCAGGTTCTAACCGTTAAGCCAAACCGGCCAGGGCATGTTTTTGTTTTTGTTTTAATTCTCACCTGAGGATATTTTTCCATTTGTCTTCAGATAGAGTGGGAGGGAGGGGGAGAGAGAGAGAGAAACATTGACGTGAGAAGGACACATCAACTGGTTGCCTCCTGCATGACCCCGACCAGGGCCAGGGAGGAACCACAACCGAGGTACTTGCCCTTGACTGGAATCAAACCCGAGACTTGGTCCATGGGCTGACGCTCCAACCACTGAGCCAAACTGTCTAGGGCTATTTTTGTTTTTATACTGAGCTACAATCTGCCTCTATCGATTCCCTGGTTTTAGTCATGGTTTCTGAATCTTCAGTAGAATTGAAAAGGACTTAATATCATTTGGGTAGAAAGAGGACAATCATTTCCTTTATTGCAAATTTGATAATGGTTAAATGCATAGTTCCCAACCCAGGGTTCCTTAGTTCAAATCCTGACTCTCACACTTCTCGGCTGTGTGACTTTGGGAAAGTTTCTAACTTCTCTGTGCCTCCATTTTCTTAAACCTATAGCATGGGAACAGTATTCGTACCTTCATCAGAATGTTCAGAGAAGAGGACAGTTTAACGTATGTACAGAATCACACGAAAAGTTTAGCTTTTATTATTTCAATCCCCGAAGCCTCTGTAAAGTCTTCATGAAGTCCATTCTAACTGAGGTCTTAATAATGGGAAGAACCAGACTTTTTTCTCCTCTTTATGATATGACTACAGTGCATTTAGTGGCGTCTTCTTTACGGTGCTTGCTAGTGATTAGAGGTGCTGGATGGAAAGACTATCAAGAGCAGCTGTGTTTTACATCAATAAGTGGCCCCTGAGTTAAACCAACAAAGTTGTTATGTAGTCACTTTATTTCCTTGTAGAGGTGATTCTGCTTCTTGTATTTGAATGGAGAGAGATGGACTCGTCAAGGTGCTAAAGGAGACTGCCCATGCCTGTCCCAGCCAGACCTAACTGTTGGAGAGCCAAAGACAGGAAGATACAGCCCTGGCCGGTTTGGCTCAGCGGTTAGAGTGTCGGCCTGCGGTACAGAGAGACGCGGGTTCGGTTCCCGCTAAGGGCATGTACCTCAGTTGCAGTTTGTCCCCGGCCCCTGGTTGGGTCGTGCGGGAGGCAGCCACTCGATGTGTCCCTTTCATGTCGATGTTTCTCTCTCTCTCTCTCTCTTCCTCTCTCTCCCTCCCACTCTATCTGAACAAAAAATGAAAAGTCCTCAGGCGAGGATAAAAAAAAAAAAAAAGACAGGAAGATACAAACGCCTAACAATCCAAGGCTGGAGGTTTTTAGTGCTTCTCAAAAATCATTCTTTAAGTTAAAGAAGTAATATAAATGATGAGGCAAAGAAACACAAATATTATTTATACTTCCTGCCTTAGATTGATTAAAATGCACGCACACACACACACACACACACACACACAGCCTGAATTCTCCTCCATTCCTTGTATGCTTGCCCTTGGGAATGTGACTTTTCAGCCCCTCCCATCAAAGGGTGGAGTCTGTTTCCTCAACACTTGAATCTGGGTTTGGCCATGTGACTTGTTTTGGCTAAAAGACTTCAGCAGAAGTAATACTATGCTGGTTGGTACCAAGCCTGGGTGAAGAGGTCTTCCACTCTTACTACAGCTTGGCCCTCACCTCGTGAATAAACCCGGGCTAGCCGGCTAGATGAGACACCTGGCCCAGCGACCCTGTTGCCCCACGTAAGTGAGACAGGCCATGCAAGACCAGCCAGCCCCCATCTGTTCTAGCAGATGATCACAGACTCATGAGCAAGCCCAGTCAAGATCAGCCAGGTCTGGTCTGGAACAGCAGAACCACCCAGCTGAACCATAGACTCATAAAAAATAATAAGGCTTATCGTTTTATCCCTCTGCGTTTTGAGATTTTCTTTTTTCACAGCAATAGCTAACTGATACACCCCTTGTGAAGTTAATAGGAATAAAGCAGCAACAACCATATTAAAATCACTACTGCTTGCATAGTTGGAACTAAAGGAAACTGTTATTTCAGCCATTTTTGCCTCACAAAAATAGCAATTTCACGTCAACCAACTTAACATTCTTAAGTACTTTTCACATGTCAGGCACTATTTTATAAGGATTATCTTATTTAATCTTTACAGGTACTCTATAAAGTAGACACTATCATCTTCATTTTACCAATGAGGAAATACAGATTTCAAAAATATCTGTTGAAGGAATGAATAAAAGAAAGGGAAACATTTCTCATAGCCACATGGCCAATATCTCGTAGGATAGAAATTTGAGCTTAAATTGGCTTGATCCCTCTGTCAATGTACTTTCCACTATGGAAAGCAGACGGTAATGACATTTATCAAGTATTCACTAGGCATCATGCTGTTCTACGACCTTTACACGCCTTATCTCATTTAATCATCACATATAACCCCATGAGGTTGGTGTGATTTATTCATGGGGAAGCCAAAATACTCCAAAGCTCAGTAATTTAACCAAGGCAATGCAGAAAGTAAATTGCCAGGCCAGAATTTGAACACAGGCAATATTCCAGAAACTGCAGTCAGTTATAGACGGCACCTTTCAGAGAACTGAGCAAAGAGAAATGGAAGGAAAGACTAGTTTTCCATAAGCAGAGCCCTAACAAATGTTTTTCATCTCTGAATGCAAGTCTCTATTAACCCAGATTCAATGTGTAAAAAAAAAACCCTGGTTTTATAAAGGCTCTTCCTTCCTAAGGGGTATACGTAGCCTTTTCTCATCTATCTCTACATTATTACATGTCAGCTTTTGGAAAACCAGGTTAACCTCCTATGGAGACAAGGCAGGTGACAGTCTGTGAGGTCCTTGGAGAAGCCCCACATTCTCTACAGAAGCCGACCACTGCAGCCTGAGATTCCCATCAGTATCATACCTCTGAATTAAGGCCTTATCACCTGAAAGCCCTTGTGAAAATGCAAATGTGCTGCCTGTGAAGATTAATATTATGCAGACTTAAATTAGGGTACACAAACTTAGGGGCAAACAGAAACCAACATATAAAGAAAACAATAAGCCAAGCCAGTGTGGCTCAGTGGTTGAGCATCGACCCATGCACCAAGAAGTCACCGGATCGATTCCTGGTCAGGACACATGCCCAAGTTGTGGGCCAAATCCCCAGTGAGGGGCATGCAGGCAACTGATCGATGTTCTCTATCATCAATGTTTCTATCTCTCTGTCCCTCTCCCTTCCTCTCTCTTTAAAGATCAATAAAGAAAAAAAATAAAAAAGAAAACAATGGAAATGGGCCTCATGTAGTATGAGAGGAGGTGGTGGGGACTATGGCAAATAGAACAGTATGTTTTCCCTCTAAATGGGGATTCTGGTACTAATGTCAACACAGTTGGTGCCATTGACAATGACAGATGTTTTTATATTACAAAAGAAGACAAAACATCTAGAATGTTTGGGGGTAATTTTCCCTTTAAGATATTACCAGGCAAAATAAAACTGGCCTGTAGGCTAGAATCGATGTGTAGGAAGCCAGTTTGAAACCCGGTGCTTAGATCATTGTATCACTTCCTTAAAGCAGAGCTACTCCAACTGAGGTCCCTGCACCAGGGACATCAACATCACCTGGGAGCTGGTTACAAATGCAAGACCTTGGGCCCCACCCCAGATGTCCTGAATCCAAACATCTGGGAGTATGACTCCAGTTTCTGGGTTTAACAAGACCTTCAGGTGATTCTCTTACACACCAAGATATGAGTGGTCTGGTTGCAAGAAGAACCAGATATGTGCAAGGAGTCAAGGAGAGGGTCTGAGGCTGATAGGACAGAACTTCTCCAGTCCTCAGGGTCAAGGAGAAGAAAAAGCAGGGTGCTGACAAGACCTGAAAAGGCACCCTGGGAGCTCTGCAAATAGGACTGTCACATGTGGAGCCCAAAGGGACCTCGCACAGACTCTCGGTTGCTCCTCCTCTAAAGCCAAGGAACCAGACTTCTGGGCCTGGTGGCTCCTCCCCTCCAACTCCCAGGAGAGTGACACAGTGTTCCCATATTCAAAGAGCATTGTCAGCGCTAAATCTGTCCTGAAGCATGTTTCCAAAGTCACCCTGTTCTCAACTAATTAGTCAAAGGCTTCCATCTGCCTAGAGGCTCACTGCACTTTTCATGTTAATTTTTTATGCAAATGTGGTGATTCAGGGGAGCAATGAAGTCAAGCACAGTGTTAGGTACCTCACTTCTGTCAAATTAGGATACATCCTTAATGTGCACACTATCTACAAAATCTCCAGAAAGTCGGCCCGTGTGGCTCAGTGGTTGAGCATCGACCCATGCACCAAGAGGTCACCAGTTCGATTCCCGGTCAGGACACATGCCCAGGTTGTGGACCCAATCCTCAGTGTGGGGCATGCAAGAGGCGGCCAATCAATGTTCTCTCTCATGGATGTTTCTATCTCTCCCTCTCCCTTCCTCTCTCTCTAAAATCAATAAAGGGAAAAAAAAAAAAAAAAGGTCATGTTGAACTAAACTTTTGTATTTGGACTCTTCCAAAGCTTAAAAATAACATTAATGAAAGTCATTGGAGATGTCCGAGATATGTGTAAGCTATTGACCTAACCTCCCTACTGGACCCTTCCCTGTATAAGAAGCTGGTCACCAAACCAATCATTTAAAGCACAGTTCAATTAATTCCCCCCTCCTTCTTCTTTTATTCCCCTTCCTTTTTGGCTTAGCTATGTAATTCTATTTTATTCATTCCTTCTTTACATTATTTTATGCCCTCTTTTTAAAGAAGCTGAGTTATCTTTCAAGAACAAATTCCATTGTAGCAGTGACCTCGAGGATGAGAAGGCAGCAGATTAAAACCCAGTAGCAGGGCGAAATGCTGAGGGTGATTTGAAAGAGAGGGTCAGTGGTCTAGTATCAATTCAATAGTAACTAGAGAGGCATTCGTCGCGTTGCTTCCTTCCAGGCAGCACTCTCTGGTGTCTCACGAAGTACAAGGGAGAGTAAACTAAAAATTGGTTAAAGGCCAATTCCGATTCCAGTACTGACCCCACATTCAGGTGTTTGTTGGGATAGCAATTAGACTAGAGGTTAGATAATTTCCTTCCCCCTCTATGAGATAGCTTTTGCTATATACAAAGCATGATAACAGTCAATGGTTTAAAATAACAACCATATATTTAGCTAACAGTTCTGTGGGTCTGCCCTATGATTCTTCTGATTTGGGCTGGGCTCCTTCATGTGGTCAGCTGGTGGGTTGCCTAGGGACTCATGGGGCTGGGATGGCCTCACTTTCTGAGGGCCAGAGCTGCCTACATGGACCCTTGCTTATGGGGAGACTCATAAAGATGGTATAAGAGACCTCATTGATGCCCTAACCAAATTCCCAAGGATCCCTTCTGCTGGTTGCTTGTGCCGGTCCCCCAGGTTAGCAGTGTTTTGCTGCTAAGGAGTGGCCCCCATGACCTTTCCCAGGGGGTTGCCCTTGGGCACCTGAAGCTTCCTCACCAGCTGGAAGGTGATGAGCATGATGCCCTCCTGGCTGGCCTCTAACCAAGAATATAAAGACCAAGCTCCTTTACTTCAATGGACATGAACTCGGGGACATAAAACACATCACCTCTTATAGCCCAGCTTTTTTCTACAGGTGAAAAGACAAATACACAAAGAAATGAAGCAACTCATTGGAAGTCACACAGTCCCAGAAGACAGAACAATTCCAGGGCTCCTTCCGTCTGGGTCACATTCAATTATGTCACTAGATTGGAGGCTCCCACTGGATTCCCCTGGGAGTTCACAGCCTTGAGAAAGGGAAGACTGTTGTGCAGAGGAAAGAGCAGTGGTCTGCACCCTGGGGAACTCGGGCTTCAGAACGGGCCCTTGTGAACCTCTGTTCCCTGCCCTGCTCCACCGGCCCTTCCTTCTCCTCCTCCTCACTCCTCCCCTTGCCCTCCTCCCCATCCCTCCTCCCTCCCTCTCCATCTTCCTTCTCTTTCCTTTGCACTCCTCTCTTTCACTCCCCATCTCCTCCCCTTCCTCCTCCTGTTCATTCCCTGTCTCTCCCCTTTTCTCCAACTCATCCTCTTCCTCAGCATCTTCATGATTACCACCATCTTCTCCAAGGTCCCTTTCCTCTGAAGAATTTTCCTTCTACTCATTTCTGTTTAATTTCACAAGTAAAGACTTGGGAGCCAGCGCTTTGGCTCAGCACACCAATGGGCACTGACCGCCACGGGCCAGCTGCGGCAAGGCATGGCCACCCACAGGAGTGCCCTCGCGGAGCCACAGGAACTGGACACCCGGGGGCGGCAGCCTTTCTCCACCGGAGGAATTTTATTATTAATGTTGCAGTTCGCAGATCTGTAAGGCTTGATTTATCGAGCAGGGAGATCGATGTGAAAATACTGTCAAGCCTCTGGAACTAGGAAGATATTTAGATCACTCCACTCACGTACATCATCACATTTACGAAAGGAAAAGGAAGTCGGTGGGTTATAAATCAGAAAAACCTGGAAGAAAAAACTCCATCCTTTCCAAACTTGACCTTTTATAAACTTCTTTTCAAAAGGCTGAGCTCAACTGTAAATACCTTTGTTTGTTGAGTGTGCCTTAATTTCTGGCTCCCAAACAGCCCTTTGTCAGAGCGGCAGCATTCAGAAATTCCACATGGGCTCCTCCAGATCTGCCCACACCCGTGTTTCTGCCCCTCCCTGAGACCCCACCTGAGGGCAACCTCCAGGTTCAACACTCACACTAAGTAAGAGCTGAAGGAAGTCAGAGAAATCATTGCATCCCTCCACTTTTCTGTAGATAAAACTGAGAGGCCAGGGTTATACAGAGAATCCAAGAAATAAACTAAGGGTCAGCCCTGGTCTGAGAGCCAAGTTTACAAAAAGTTTTTTGTGTGACCTCAGGCCATCACTATACCCTTCAGGCCTCAGAATGGTTGATTATGAGATGGCCACAGTTATTCATGCCTCCCCATATCCACACCCTTTGCGTGTGGCTCCGCTGCAGCCCTCACGGAAAGGAGCATGCTGTTCCAGGCCCCTTAATCTGGGCTGGCCTCGGGACTGGCTTTGGCCAATAGAATGCAGCCCCAGTGACAGTGAGCCAGCTCTGAGATGAAGCCTCGGGAGCTTTGCACACTATGGCTCCCTTTCTTGGAACCCTGTCTAACCAACATGTGCAAAAAAAGCTCAGGCGAGCCTCTGAGAGAACGAAGCATCACATGGAGCAGAGATGAGCCCTCCCAGCTGGCACCATCCTAGACCGGCCAGTTCCCAGCTGAGCAGGCGCTGCCCACAAACGTACAAATTTAGCCTAGGAGACAATAAAAACTGTCCAGCTATGCCCATGCCAAATGTGTGACGCATGGTATCATGAACTAAATAAGCGATTGTTATTTCAAGCCACTATCTGGGGGTGGTTTGTTATGCCACCAAATTTAACTGACTCACTTGGTTTCTTCATCTGCACAGTAAGGGTTGGGACATAAAGATCTCGTTCTTTAGGTGCTTTTTGAAATAACAAGTCAACAAAATGTTAAGGCCTAAAGCTGAACTGTCCAATAGGATACCCACTAGCCACAATGTCAACTTAATGAGTTAAAATTAAATAAAAGTAAAAATTCAGCCCCTTAGTCACACGAGGCACATTTCAAGTGCTTAACAGTCACATGTGGCTGGTGGCCACTGACTAGGACAGCATGTGCTGAACATTTCTGTAGTCACAGGAAGACACCGTGGCTGGCGCTGGCCTGCAGTCGCTGTGGAGAAAGCATCTGTCCTCCTGACTCACCATCTCTGCACGCACCCCCCAGCACATTCTGCTCACGGTGACTATTTCATATCTCCTTGAAATGTTCAAATCTATATAACTCTTCTTCTTTCCCTAAAATCTCTAAGTCATCAAGGAGTCTTTGAATCGACTGCAAACAATTTCAGTTCAGCAGGCAGGGAAGCCCTAACAAGGTGGGAAAGTCCTCAGACGGGGGGAAGCTTTCCCTCCTTCAGGGGACTGCCCTAGTTTTTATTTTAAGCATCTCTTTTCCATGTTGATAAGGTTGATAGCTGACTTAATCTGTATTCAACTCTTAAAGAGGATTGACGATTGATTTTTTTTTTTTTCTATGTATGTACGTAGGTTTCCTCCCAATTCTCTTTCTACTCTTATCCCCTCTCCAATGCCCAGGGCTTTCACTGACTTCAAAGAACTGAAAAGACGGAGAGGAAAATGGGTATCTAACCTAATTAAGCATATAGATTGAGTTTTTTTTCTCTTGGTTTATAAAAAATTCCCTTTTCTTACAAGCCTCATCCTGATTTCCTAGATGAAGACTTGGAGAACCACCCTCCTACTGCCCCTCAAATAATGTCCCTGCAGGGAGCCCAAGGCAGGGGCAGCAGGTGGATCCCGGGGGACAGCTGAGGCAAGAGGGGACCATTCACAGTGATGGTTGAAGACTGCACTGCCTGGGTTTGAATCCCAGTTCAGCCACCTCCTACTTTGGGTGGATCCTTTGTCTAATTACTTCACCTTCCTGTGCCTCAAGTACCACATTCATGAAGTGAGGATGCCAACCATTCTTACCTTGTATTTATTTGATGAAGAAATACAAGGGACGCCCTGAGAATAGTGCCAATGCCTGGCATGGAATAAGAGCTCATGGTAGCCAGAGAGACTTTTCAGTGCCCTGTCCAGCTCCTCTGAGACCCAGGGTACTGCTTCTGGTCACCCACGCACCAGGTTCTGTGTGCTTTGCTGTTAATAGTTTGCACCTGAAACCATCTTCCCTGGGCTACTGGAGCCACTTTACCTACACAGGCAGGGAGCCCACCTGCCAGGTGGCATCCCAAGTAGACAGTTTCAGCTCAGCAGTCATAAAGCCTGGCTCTCTTGCCTTTGAGCAGACAGATATTGAGTGTAACTCACATTCCAGAGCTGCCCTTGGGTCAGGCTGAGGCTGGGGCTTTGGCGATAATTTCAACCTTGCTTGGCTTCTTCCCCTCATCTGTCCTGCTTCCTCTGCTCCCAGGGTCCTCCTGAGAGCATCCTCAATAAACCACTGGCACGTGAATCCTTATCTCAGGCTCTGCTTCTACAGAACCAGACCTCAGATGGTAACTATTATAAGTACAATAATTACTATTATTATAACTATTTGCATTATTGCAGGCATGCCATAAAAAGTGATTTTGATTTTTAAATGAGGTGATGTTCATAATTTCCAAGTTTACAGAATTCAGCACTTTTCAAAGCAACTTCCCTTTACTAGCTCATTGTTATGACTAGCTACTACTAGGAACAAGAAATTAAATATAAAATCCAGTCCAACTTTTCTTCTCTTGCTTCCCCTGGTTCCTTCCAGCATTACCAGGACCTGCTGTGCAATGAGAAACACAGATCAGTCCATATAACTAAGCTTGATCCTCCCCCAACCCTCTTCCAAGCAGCTGTCTCCCAGGCTCCAGGCTGTATACGTTCTACCATGGTCCACCCTTAGCAGGAGGACCCTACAGACCCTGAGTAGCAATGGTTCTCAGTCTTAAGCCTAATTCAAAATCCTTGGGGGGCTTTTTAAAACACAAATTCCTGGGACTCATTCCCAGGGGTTCTGATTTAGTAGGTCTCGGGTGGGACTCATGACTTGGCACACCTAACAAACACCTAGGTGGTGCTACCACTGTGCTGTGCAGACCCAACTGGAGTAGTGTGGGCCTGGAAGGCCCCTGGCTCCATAGGGAGGAGCACAGCTGGAAGGGGCCAGAGAGGAATAGTCTCTGAGGTGCAGGGTCCAAAGCAGGGCCTGCTTGCCTTGCTCTTTGGGTAGTAAGGGTCTCAGCCATGCAAGAACATTCACAGTCCTCCGAGGGACTTACAGAAGGCAGAGTCTGCAATGTGGCAAGAACATGGTGTATCAGTGTACTATTGCTGCTATTACAAATTACCACAAACTTTGCTGCTTAAAGCAACACAAATTTATATTACAGTCCTGGAGGTCCCAAGTCTGAAATGGGTTTATGAGTCTAAAGTCAAAGGTTGTGTCCCGTCTGGAGGCTCTAGGGGAGAATCTGCTGCTTGCCTTTTCCAGATTCTAGAGGCTGTCCACACTCTTTGGTTTCTGGGCACATCAACTCAACCTCTGCTTCCACCATCATCTCTCCTTCTCTGACTCTGATCCTCCTACCTCCTTCCTGCTTCTAAGTATAGGCTTCAAACTTTGTGCAACAACCATGTAAACAAGACTGGGCTAGCCTGTTGGAGGATGAGACACCACGTGGAACAGAGATGAGCTATAGCTGAAGTCATCCTAGACCAGCTGGCCCCAGTTGACCTTCCAGATGTTCACAAAGGCTTGTGTGAGCCTAGCCAGACTTACAGGAAATAATAAGTACCTGTTGTATTAAGCCATTACATTTTGTGGTGGCTTGTTAAGTACAAGGAACAACAGACACCCACCCTAAGTGGAGGGATGCACAGGACGCTTGGTTGCCTTACACTAGGTGCAGCCTGCAAATGTCTCGTATAGGCTAACACACAATACCTTAAAAATCAGGAAAAATTACTTTAAGTTTCAGACTTCCGGCTTATTTTGAAAGAAGAGAAGATCTGACTAGAAGGGAGCATTAGGGAGCCTCTGGGATACTGAGGATGGTCTCTTTCTTGATCTAGGTGCTGGTTGAACTAGGTGTGTTTAGTTTGTAAAAATTCATCAAGCTGTGCACTTTCAATATTACCCTGTTCTGTAGATAGATTACACTCTAAACAAGAGTAAAAATGAAATGAAATAAGTTGAAATAGGGCTCTTGTTCAGTCTGGACCTATGCTATGAATGAAGGAGTTTGATGAATTTAACTAACTCCCTGCTCCAGAAGCCTGAGCTAGAGAGGTAAGCACTCACAGTTCTCCCTTTATCCCCACTGACCTACACTTGACTCATTATATTAGTTGCTTGTTTCCCATAGGCATCTGAGTTTACTAATTATTAAATGAGGTCTCTTGTTAAAGCAAGTTATAGAAGTACCTGCTACTCAAATTATCATCTGTCCACCTATCTCTAAGTTTCTGGCTCCTTTTTTTAAAACTATTTTGTCAGTAACTATTGGCTCCCTCTTTCCTAGTGTATAGTTGAAAGGCAATTGCCTAATGAGGGATCTTATCTCCCAGGCTCCCTTGCATCCCAGTGTAGCGATATGACCAGGTCTCTCCAGGGGAATGTGAGTGGAAGTGGTGAGTGTCCCTTCTATTCCAGGCCTGGGGTCGAGAAGCAGTTGGACCTGATCTACAAAGACACCAAGGCCCAAGTTATATCAGCTGGATAGAGCGTGGGTCCATAACTCAACATGTGTTGGGAAGCCATCTGCTGATTGGAACATCCAAATTGGACTGTTAGGTGAGTAAGCAATAAGCAATAACATTCTATTCTGATAACCCACTGAAATATATTTGTTTCTGCTGCTCGAGCTACCCTGATTAATACGCTATTTCATCCCATGGTTATTCATGCATTCACTCATTCAATAAATATTCATAAAGTCTCATATGCAAGGCACTCTGCCAGCTTTCTGTCTTCAAGGATCTTATATGCAGGCTTAAAAATAAGGGCAGGCTACTCATGTTTGTTTGCTTTCCTCTGTGGCAGACCATGTATAAGTTCCTTTACAGACATTATACTCTGATCTTCACACTCATTCTACAATAAGTAGATAGTCACTACCTTATAAATAAGGAACCAGGGCTTACAAAGTCTGGGAAACAGAACTTTCTGACTTAAACACCTGTGTTTTCCCCAAGACAATATACTACTTCATAGAAGGGAGATAAGAGGCACACACGAGAACTGTTAGGCATGTTATAGTGGATTAAATGGCAAGAGAGAGCAATGTTGAAATGCTGAGGACGTTCAGAGATCATCATATTTTGATCATCACACTTTCCCCAGGAGATGCTGCCCACTGATTCATCTTCTGTCTGTGTTCTGGCTGGGCACCATCTTTGACTTCTCTGATGGTAATGCTTTTGGGGCGAGAAAGGTCCAGAAATGCCCCTGTAGTCACCAAAATGCAATATGGCAAAAAAGCGCCCGAGCAAGGACTCAGCGATTCAGTGCCAGCTGCGTGCCTGCTGTGCTGAGCGACTGCTCTCCGGGCTGCTTTTTAAAACTCCTTTCTGTCTCTATGAAATCATGTTGGTAAAGCCCGGCTGGATGAGACTGCATTTAAAATGCGTCAAACCACAGAAAGCATAAAGCAATCTTATGAGTTATTCTCATTCATTCTTTTAATAATTCAATGCCTCCTCTGTTCCTGGTGATAGGTCCCAATTTTGTCTCTATCATAATTAATTTGAGGCACAGTCTGCTCAAGAATATTCTCAGCATCCTAACTTGGCTGTAAAATCAGAGGCTTTGCATTGCCTTAGATGTAAACACCAGGGAAAAACTGCGTGCAGTTAACAGCCCGCAACGTCTTCAGATCTGACACCTTTCCTGCAACTGGACTGGGACCTACGGAAGTGGACAACCCATGGACTTCAAGGCTTCTTGCCTTCGTTAAAAGAGATACATACAAATTGCTTCCCCAGTGCATGTTCTCAGGGGAGCAGCCCAGGATAAAATGCTGAGATTGCATGAATCTATCTCCAAGCAGAAACCTCAGGCAGATGCCATTATTTTTTTCATGTCATTTTAATGGACTTGCTTAAAAAAAAACAAAAAACAAAAAACAAACAAAAAAAAAACCAGCATGTTTGCGCTGGGCTCCTTGGTATTTTAAATTGGTTTCTGTAATGACTCTTGATGAGGGCAGAATGCTCCGAGTGAGAACCAAATGTTACTTAGACATCTAACAAGACTTCCCTTTTGCATAGTTACCCTTCTCTCTGATGCACGTCTTTGCTTTTTGCCCAGTTCAGAATAATCTCTGTTTCCTCCAAGCACAAGTCAACAAATATTTCCTGAGCACCTGCTTTGGGCCAGGCTCTGAGAGGAGCTCTGGACATACGGTGGTAGGAGGACAGCAGTCACTGCCCTGCCTTTGAAGGGGCCTGCCTCTGACCGTGTTATGCTAAAGACGCTTCCCCAACCTCTAATTTGTCCATGCTCCTCCCAGACAATGACTGCTTGACAGCCTGAGCCTTCTCGGCCTCAGTGTCCCTAGTGAGAATTACGGTGCCTGGCTTGTGGGGTGAGCTCAGCCCATATCACTGAATGAATAATTAAATGTTTGACAGGATAGCTCACCTAGATATTATAAAAGGTACCGTCTACTTATATTTCACACAAACAGCCTTGATTTTATTGCGCAGGGCCTGGAAGACAAAGAATAAAAAAATGGAAATACTCTCTCTGAAACTCTTATTTCTGTTCTACAAGGGAAAAGAGATTTGTTCATTCCTCCATTCAACAAATATGTATTGACTGCCTGCATGTGCCAATACTGTTCCAGGTCTAAGACAGACAGGTCCCTACACTAGCAGAGCTAACCTACATTAGAGTAGGGATGATAGGCTATCAATCAATCAATCAATAAACAACATACTTTGTGACAGTGATAAGTAGTACTATGGAAAACGTTATAAACAGGGTGTTCCAATTACGATTGCATCATAACCAACTATCCCAAAAGCTAATGGAATTAAACAAACCATTTAATTATGCTCATGGACTCAGTAGTTTGGGAATTAGACGGGGCACAGTGAGGTAGACTGTCTGTTTCATAATATCTGGTGCCTCAGCTGGGAAGATGGCAAGACTAGGGTGCTCAATGGCTATAGGCTAAAATCATTTGAAAGTGTCTCAAGTGCATGTCCGGTGGCTGAGGCTAGTTGTCACCTGGAACATGGGCTGTTAGTGCTGACTGGAACACCTGCCTGTGGTCTTTCTATGCAGCTGGGCTTCCTCCCAGCGTGGCAGCCTCAGAATGGCCAGCTTTCGTACTCGCTGGTTCGGGGCTCCAAAGGCAAGTTCCCAGAAGGCAATGTGGAGACTATCATCTTTAATAACGCGACCTCAGAAGCTATGTGGGTTGTGCAGTCTCTTCTGCTGTGTTTTGTTGGTTTAACAGTCTTCAAGGTTGGCCCAGATTCACAGAGTGGGCACACAGGCCCTAACGCAGGAGAGGAGTACCAACGCTTCCGTAGACATGTTTTAAAACTGCCACTCTCAGAAGGTCAATTATGAGCTAAGATGTATATGATGAAAAAACCATCCATACAACAAAGTGAGGGAAATGCTTTCCAGAAACAGAAAAGACTGATGAAAGGAAGCAAGTCTGTTCAGTCCTTTGAGTAGGTAGCCGACCCAGCACATCCCATCATGCGGGTGATTAAATCTGCCTAGGTTTGAGGCTCAGTAGTCAGGAACCCACTTTCCCACAGATGCATGGCATATTCTCCTATATCCGCTCTATTTTAAAAACTCCACCTTCATCTGAAAGTTTTAAAATCTTCTCAGTTGGTTCAAAACGTGTGTGGGGAGGACGGATACTCTTTGTTGCCCCCTCCTCCCCACACCGGAAAAACTGTAGCAACTGGTCCAGGAACCTGGAGGAACATCAGGGAGTGTAATTGATGGGTTTGTGATATAGGCATGGACTTGTGAACTCAGCAAGTTACAGACATCTAAGTTGCTTACAGAGGGCTTGGTTTTATCATTTTGCAGTAGGGCTCTTCAGCGCTGTGATCCAGGCAGGTGGCTTTAAGGCTAAGGTGCCAGCCTCACAAGGCTTTCACCTTGGCTTTGTCCACAGTGAATAGATGTATTCATGGAGGCAAGGCAGTGAGCAAAAGTGAGTGCCTCAGCAAAGATGCGGACCATTGCTTTGAGGCAAAGCTTTAATGTAGGCTGGGAGGACAGTGAGTATCAGCCAATGGTCAAGGGCTGGAGAAGAAAATATTAATACTTTCCTGGCATAAGCAAAGAGTAGCCTCAGTAAAAGCATGAGCTATATGAGTGACCTTAGGTGAAGGTTGAAGTTACTATGCAGCTTGTCCCCATAAAACATCTGTGCATCTAACAGCCACTTGGGGAAGATACCTCAATGTCTAAAGTCCATTTCAATCCATGATAACTGTAATCAGTTATCTATTGCTATATAACCAACCTAAAACAACTCTAAATTAAAATAGATATTTATTATTTTTCATGAGTTTATGGGTGGTTCTGTCAATCTGGGCTCAGCTAACCTCAGCATGGCTTCCTCACGTGTCCACAGTTTGCTAACTGGTCATCTTGGGGCTGGGGGCTGCAGGATGGCCTCAGCTATGATGACTTGCCTCTATCCCAAGTGTTTCTTAGATGTTTCCAGCAGGGTAGCCTGGGTTTGCTCTCTGAGCAGGAGTAGGGATTAAAGAGAGGAGTAGAATTGTACACATGCTTTTCCAGTCATGGCTGGTGTCCCATTTGTTACCATCCTGTTGGCTAAAGCAGATTGCATGGCTGAGTGCAGAGGCAGTGCCAGTACTTAATGGAATCAAATCCACCCCTGTCACTGACCTGCCCTCTAAGGCAGTAGGACCTGTGAGAGGCAAGTTGGGACTTACAGTGAATAACTGGACACAAGCAAGGAGAGACTGAAAACTTTCACCAGTGGCCACTCACTCTACCCCTTTTCTCTTTTAAATCAACATTGACCCAATTGTTAAAGAATACCATGCTGGCCCTGGCCAGTTTTGCTCAGCAGTAGAGCATCAGCCCACGGACCAAAGAGTAGCAGGTTCGATTCTGGCCAAGGGCATGCACCTCGGTTGCAGTTCATCCCCGGCCCTGGTTGGGGTCGTGCGGGAGGCAACCAGTCGATGTGTCCCTCTCACATTGATGTTTCTCTCTCTCTCCTTCTCGCTCCGCCCCTCCCACTCTATCTGAAGATATTTGAGAAAAATATCCTTGGGTGAGGATTAAAAAGGAAAAAAAAAAGAATACCATGCTGAAGGAAAGATATTATTAGGTTGCACTGCCCATGTGTCTTGGTCCAGAGCTGGTTCTCCTCTCTCCTTAGGCCAAGACAGTCATGAAATCCCCAGAGACAGCACTGAGGGCAAAGGCTTTGGAAACAACAATTCCTGGATCCTGTGCTAGTACTGACCTAACCAGCTTAGTGTGGTCAAGTTCAATTCCTCCACAATGGAAAGCACTGAGTAAGTGCTCAGTAAATGATAGCACTTCCCATTACCACTATTATCTGGGAGGACAATGTACATGTTCCTTAAGAGTGGGTAAAATAAAAAGAGTGAGTCAAAGAAACTATATAAGCAGTGACAGGTTGTAGTGGAATTAATTAATTGACAGTGAAAAAGGCTTGATGAATATTTAAACACAGTCTTGACTGGGATGAAGAAACACTGCTCTCAGGAGAAAGAAGAACTGCATGCATTTAGCTAATGGCAACCCAAGAAAAAAATTGCTGATTGGTTAATCTGAGATGGATGCTTCCCTCTCCCCTTTTCCAGCTCTCTATTGTCATGCCTCCTGGGAAAGGCTTGATGAAAAAAGATCTCAGGTATTTGGTCCTTAGACTTAGGGCAACTAAAGGTAATTATGTTCCAGGCCTACTCTTCCCTTAATATGGAAAAGCTTATGCTGGAAGACTGAATAGCCAGGGCAAGTGGATACACAGCTTCTGAAACTGGAAGACTTGTATCAACCCAATTAACAAATGAGGCAAGAGACTTGAGCCACATCTAGGCGTACGTGTTGTGCCTGCATAAGGCAGGAGGGAGCCATTCACATTACAGACTAGGTAAACAGTACTCTATGATATTGTGCAGAATACAAACTGCACAGCTGTACATGGCTGCCCTGCTTAGGTGGAAACTTCTAAATTATTAAGCTAATGTGAAAATTATCTGATATTCTTTGTCTTTGAAACATTGACAACTTTCTCTAGAGTAGGTCTAACACATTTAATGCAAAATTTGGGGTGAGGATTTCCACCTACTTCCTTGTTCAGATCCAGCAGTGAGACAGACACACAGGGTTTATCTATCAAACTAATTTTTCTTCCTAAAATTAGGATAGCCTTGAGATTGTGAATCTATCCATGTTTGATTTCCTATTAACAGCAAAATGAAAAAGACACCTTGTGTCTTCAGAGTTGCATCACACAACTTCACCGCTACTGTTGATGTTAATGCTGTGCTGTAAACTTCTGGCATCTTGAGTACATGTCAATCAAAATTACTTCTTCTGACTTTTTCCTTGAACTTGCTGAGGTCTGTGAATAAATTAAGGTGAAGAGCGAGTCTGATTTAATTAACAAGGAGTCCTTATGTGACTCGCTTAATGCTTCACAGCCACTCAGTAGCACAACTAGATTTAGAAGCTATTTATCTGGGGTTCTTCTCAGGGTTCTTTCCACTGGAACTTGAAACTGTTAATACATCACTTGGCCAATGGTGACTACATTAAGCTTTATATATCCATTCATTGTTTAAATGAATGGTGAATAGAGTAGACACTCCACATTTGGGAAAGATATGTTCCAAGGTCCGTTGTGAGTCTACAATTTTTTAAATACTATTAAAACTATAATTCTCAAACAGGGTGAGAGGAGTATGAGTTCAATGACCCCTAGACATTTTTGTTAGAATCATTGAAGGATTTCATGTATAGTTTAAGAAAAGCATATTCAACATACCAGTAGTAGTTTTAATATAAGCCATTGAACACAAAGGTCAACAAATCTTTACTGGTGGGAATAAAGAGAAAACAAACTGAGAGAGAATTTCAAAAGACATAATTTAAAAAAAAACAAAAAAAAAACAGCTTGAGTAACTGTTTACTGAAACATGTAATTTTTTTCCATAAGAGACAGTAAATTATAACTGAAAATTTTAAGTGACCCTTTCAGACTCTTGAGTATTCCATAAATATAGGACTAGAGTCACAGATGTGAATTTCTATTGAATAAGATATTTCACTCTTCAATTTATATGAAACTTTGTCTTTCTGCTAAGAGTCTCTTACCAATCTTTGCATTATCTTCACTTCCATAGAATTTCCTGGGGGAGGGGCAATTTTAAGGGAGAAGAAAAAGCCATTGTGTTGTTGAATTGCAATATCATTTAGGTGTCCTTTTGTTTCAAAGAGAAAACTCCAATCAGACAGGCTAGGATATCAGAATTTACTGGCATAAGTATCTGTAAGTCCAGAGGAAGTCCTGATGACTCTGTTGTCCACGTGATCACGATGGCTGTGGCCATTTTCTTCTGTAGTAATTGTGACTCTGTTTTCCCTGTGGATTGTCCTTGTCCTCAGGCTGGCTTCCCTCATGAAGGCTGCAGTAGCTCTGAGGATTTCCACCTACTTCCTTGTTCAGATCCAGCAGTGAGACAGACACACAGAGTCTATGTTGATCTTGACATTTCACTCTGACTCTGGTAGACTGATTGTAAAAATGGCCCTGACTCTCCATCTTTCCCTGAAACCATGCCCTTTGCAACACGAGCTTGTAGTTCCTCTCATCGTGCAGTGGAGTCTATTTCTCCACCCCCTGGATTTGGGCTCACCTAATGACTTAAGTTTGCCAACAGAAGATGGTGGAAGTGACAAGGTGCTAGTTCTGCACTGAGGCCTCAAGAGAATCACACATTTTCATTCTCACTTGAAATCCTATCCACGGTGAGAACAAGCCTTGGGTGCCCTAACAGGCAATTAGAAATCAGAGGGAGCAGAGAAAGATCATCTCAGTGGAGCCCAACCTAGACCAAGTTGCAGCCAACCAACTTCCATACATACAAGAGAGTCCAGCTTGGAGCAGCAGAATCACTTCCTGACCTGCAGCTGACCATACACACATAGGTAAGCCAAGCTGAGATCAGAAAAACCACACAGCTGACTTATCAAGTTACAACAAATGCTTATTGTTTAAAGCAACTGAGTTTTGGGGTGGTGCATTACATAGCAATAGCTAAATGATATTCAGATCTTCTAAGGTTGTCTTGATTGAATTGTTTAAAATGACTGGTCAGCCCTAAAACAATCTAATCCAATTCACCTTGAGCTGTAATGGGGAAGCAGAAGTGGACATCTAAAAGAACATCAAGGATTATTAGGAAGGGGATAGGAGACAGGTGGGGAGTGAGAATGGACGCAACCATTTTAGGCAAACAACCTACTACTACCACGACTGCAAGAGAGGGCCCAAGTGGGTGACGATGGAATGAGATGAGGATGATGAGGTTGTCCCATTGGGTTGAGTGACTCTTACTCAGAAGTCAGCTCCACAGCACATTCAGATTAAATGTCCTGTGTCAACAAAATTACAAATTACTAACTGCCCCAAAGTTTCAGGTTGTCTGAAAATTCTTAAAACCACAATTTCAAATCCACACATGTCAATGTTTTAAGTACTAATGTATTTTCACATTCCACATAAAAAATAGTAAGAGACCAAATCCCAAGCCTTTTCAGCTCAGAAAGCCTTTAAAGAAGAGAGCTGACTGCACTAGGTAGGGTACATTTTCCCATAAGTATCCAAGGTAGACTTTCAAGGCCGGTAACTCCCACTGTGTTTTCTCTAGGTGCTTCTGTTAACAAGGGATTCCTCCCACAATACACGTTACTGTGATGAAACCACGTTGTAATGGTGGTTGCAGTTGAGTTAAAACACCATCAAGTTTTGATTAAATATGCTTTTTGTTTTTTTAAACTTTAAAAAAAAATTTTTTTTTTCCTTTATTGATTTTAGAGAGTGGAAATAAAAAGGAGCAAGAGATAGAAACATCAATGAGAGAGAACATTGACTGGCTGCCTCCTGTATGCCCCCCACTGGGGATTTGACCCACAACCTGGGCATGTGTCCTGACCGGGAATCGAACCGGTGAGCTCTTGGTGCATGGGTCGACACTCAACCACTGAGCCACACCGGCCGGACTCCTGTTCTAGGTTTTTTGAAATGCAACTGGAAAGGGATTAAAATCATCCATAAAATAAAAATTAAAAAGGAAAAGAAATCATCTGTAATATGAGCATGCTAACCCAATGTGTATTAATGCTGCAGAGGAATCATCCAGTACAAAATCAGTAATGGCAGTTGGACTTCAAAGGGCAAAGGGTTACCATCAAGGGAAGAGGTATTAGTATTTCTCTCCAATTGGGTGAAGAGATAATCTTGGGGTTTCTGCTAGCAAACATTCTGCATTTTCATTTTTGAATATACTGCTTTTGGAAGAAAAAGAGCTAAGGTACTTTTGTGCTGGGAGAAGTGATCTGAAGTCCTAAAAAAATAATTTAATGGCATTTTAAAAATAGTATTCGTAAGCAGTCAAGCTTTTATTACTAGATAGCATATCAAAGCTTAGGGGAAGCCTCTGGCAACTGATGAAAGAAGGTAACTCAAAGGGATTTTGGTGTGAAAACTAGCCAACTAGATTTCAGAGGATTTAACATGAAAAAGTCTGTGCACATTTAAGGAATCACTCATTAAAACTTAAGGAATATTGGATTAGATTGCACCGTAGAGGGAAACTGGGACATGTGAGTAAGAGGTTTGTCATCCTTAACACTTTTCTATAACTTGACATATTTAAAGCGACCTCAGTAGACTGGTGTGGTACATTAACTGTAGTAATAACCCCAATTTGTCACAACTGCGCATAATCCATGAGTATTAACCTTCCAGGCGAGTCTGTGCTGGGACATGTGATTCTCTCTCACCAATTGGGCAGCAGCTAATTTACACAAGTAGAGGCTTGAAGAGCTTGTGTGTTTTCTCCTTCTCTCCTGGATCCCTGTCGCCCTCATGTCTGCAAGCCCAGGCTAGCCTGCTGGAGTCACTTAAAACAGAGCGAGTCCTCTCAGTCTAGGGGAGTTTGAACCCAGGAGAATACTGAATCCATGGAATCTGTGAGAAGACACATTTTAAAAATCTTTAAAGGATCTTTTTTCTCACCTCATTTCCGGTGCCAAAATTTGAATTAGGTATCTCTTGGCACATAAAAAATTACCCTAAAATGTAGTCACTTAAAACAATTATTATTACAACATTGATGATTCCATGCAGTTTTTGTGGGTCAGCAATCTGGGTGCAGCTCAACGGAGTGGTTCTGGTTTGAGGTCTCTAATGAGGTTGACGTTAAGATGTGGGCTGAGGCTGCATTCAGCTGAAGGCTTGACTGGGGCTGGAGGATGGGCTTCCTATATGGCTCACTCACCACGTGACCTCTCCATAGGATGGCTGGACTGTCCTCACCACATGGCCACGGGTTTCCCGTAGAGTGGGTGATCCAAAAAGGCAGCTCAAAAGCTATGATGTCTTGTATGACCTAGCTGCTAAAATCACACCTTTATCGGTGTGATAGCCTATTGCTTTCACAGATCAGCTCCTTCAATGTGCTGGAACCCACACACATGGGGCACATTGTAGGCCATTTTGTAGGCTGACTGCCACAAATGATTGTACAGATTTAGATCTCCAAGTTAGTGCTCAAAGAACTATGTTTTATTCCAGATCAGTCTTGTGTGTTACCTTCATGTCTTCTCAGCCTCACCAGGTTGCAACTCCTTGGGAATACTACTTCCAAAGTTTGCCCTGGCCAGGTAGCTCAGTTGGTTAGAGTGTTGTCCCCATACGCCAAGGTTGTGGGTTTGATACCTGGTCAGGGCACATACAAGAAGCAACCAATGAATGCATAAATAAGTAGAAAAACAAATAGATCTTTCTCTCCCTTTAAAAAATTAATTTAGAAAATGTTTGTCCTGCCCTGGCCGGTTTGGCTCAGCAGTTAGAGTGTGGGCCTGTGGACCAATGAGTTGCAGGTTTGATTCCGGTCAAAAGCACGTAGCTCAGTTGTGGTTCATCCCTGGCCCTGGTCGGGGTTGTGGGGGAGGCAACCAGTCCATGTGTCCCTTTTACCTCAATGTTTCTCTCGCTCTCCCTCTCTCACTCTCTCTCCCTCCCTCCCACTCTGTCTGAAGATAAATGAAAAAATATCCTCAGGTGAAGATTAAAAAAAAAAGTTTGGCCCTGCCGGTGTGGCTCACTGAGCGTTGACCCATGCACCAAGAGGTCGCTGGTTTGATTCCTGGTCAGGGCACACACCCACGTTGTGGGCCTGATTCCCAGTGAGGGGCATGCAGGAGGCGGCCAATCGATATTCTCTTTCATCAATGTTTCTATCTCTCTCCTTCTCTCTCCTTTCTTCTCCCTCTAAAATCAATAAAGAAAAAAAAATGTTTTCCTAAAGTCCACAAACTAATTGGCTAGCACAGCCAACTGGCAGGATCTCAGCCCATCCCTTTCGTTTATCTCTCTGGCTGTACCAGTGTTGGCAGTGCCCAGTCTTCCTTGTCTCAAGTTTAACTTTTTCTAATCTCTGCTTCTGTCACCTATAGTTACCTCTCTTACCTCAATGATCCATGCAACTCTTCCTGCACAGACCTGTCCTGGGCACCTGTTCTCTCTGATGCTATTGTTGTTGCTGCCACTGCCACCTATACTTCCACCCCCAAATGCCTCCAGATGCCCTGGTGTCGAACAGGCTTCCAGTGGGTCATGTTCTCAGAGGCACCAGCCGCTCCTTGAACTCTGGTGCTCACCTCTCCGGCTGAATGAAAGGAACTCTCTCTTCACGTGTGTGCATAAATCAGTGTTCTGCATAGAAGCTGCATGGCCCCTTAGTGAAAGATATTTCTCCATTTTAGCCTATATCTCCCTCCAAACATGGTGTAGAGGAACCCCCACCGGTTGGAGCTTTCATACTAAAACTAACATTTCTGCTCTCCTCTCCCAGCCCAGTTACTGAGAATGTCCAGTATCTTTTTTGCTTCCCCTTCTTGAACCCAGTGACCCTTTCTGTAGTCTGGCTCCAACTGTCCCACCCTTCAGGTCTCTCTGTGGTATCTCCATTCATCCAAAGCTTGATTGTGATTCATAAATTCTTACTTGCTTTCTAGTGTGAATAAGATAGATCTGTTGGACAGATAGGTCTTGATAATACTGAAAGTCTTTGTTGGAATATTTTTATAAACCCAATGGCTTAATGTAATTGCATTTGGGTGTGATTAGTGACATAGTAATAGCTAACTAATACACAGATCTTCTAAGAGTGTATTTACATTGTGATTTTTTTGTTTGTTTTATTATCTTTTTTAGCATTAAATTATGTCACATATATGAGACTTTTAGTTTATAGGCTTATTTTAAATGGGAGATTCTCTCCCAATGCATACCAACTTCCTTTTGTGTGTACCCCTCCCTCTCTAATATTTTTATAGTTGCCTTCACCTGGAGCTTCACTCCCACAATTCAGAAATAGATCGCAGATCGTGGTACAGACTGTGGGGGGCTTGGCTCAGATCTTGGTCTCAGGCTGTGTCTGCTCCATCCACTTCCCTGTTCCTGCACATTCCAGGAATTACAATGAGAGGCAGTAGTGGGGTGGTTCTTTCCTACCTCCTTTATGAGTTCGGGAAACCACTCCCAGCCTATGACTTCAATCAGGGGGCTCTGCAGAATAATGCTCTCAGGGAGTATGTATATCTTTCCAAGACCTATTGCTTTTGTTGAGACCTGAGGACAGCAACGTTGGAACTGCTGTGTTCCAACTTACTGTGTGTGTGTGTGTGTGTGTGTGTGTGTGTGTGGTGTTTCATTCCATTTGCTTTTCTTGTACATCATTATTCTATATTTAATCCTAGGTTTGTCTTTTCAATTTTTCACTTCTAATATACAACCTTCATTACTATTTGTTTAGAGAATTGGTGAAGGGGGTTGAAACATCAAAGTGTTCACTCACGGCACCATCCTGACCTGAAATCCTGATTTATGATTTTGCAATATCTTCCTGGCTACTGTCTGAAAAACAAACTAGAGTAGCTAGGTTTGAATGCAAAGAAATGTGTTGGAGGCTGTTTCAGGTAAGAGACAACGGTGGTTAGAACTAACATTTGGGTAGTGGAGTTGAGCAGAAATGGACAGATTAGAGATATACTTTCAATATATAAACAGCAGGGTTTGCTAATGGATTCGATATGGGAAGCGATGGGAAAAGAAGCCAGGATGACTCTGTCTTAAGCATTTACATTGGAAGTTGTGATTTTTACTAAGATTGGGAAGATGAGCAAGTTGTTTTTGTTTGTTTTGTTTTTTTGTTGGGAGGCATAGTGGTAATCAAGGCTTTCATTTTGGAAGTGGACATTGTGAGATGCCCACGTAGAGATCCAGATGAAGTCATGAAAAGTCAGCTGAATAAACAAACCTGAAACTCGGGTCTGGGTTGGAAACATAAATGTAGAAGTTTATATACATCTTGCCCAAAAAATAATGAACAATAATCATTTTGCTCTGTTCAAAGATTCTATAGATCACTATTGGAAAAGGCCCATTGAGCACCAATCCTCTCTGGTCCCTGATGTCTGGGGCCTCGGTTGGGACTGATGCAAACAACTGAGGATGGGCCTGGAGGAATCATTTCCAAGGTGGCTTCCCAGTCCCATGCCTTGTGCCTGGGCTAGGCCGACTCAGCTGGGAATGTTGACCAGAATGCCAATTTGTGGCCTCTATAGCATGGTGGTCTTGAGGTAGTCTATTTCTTAGGCTCCAGCAGTGAGCATTTCCAGTGACCAAGTTCATGCCCTTCGATGATCTAGCCTTAAGAATTCACACAGCATCACTTCCACTGGGCTCTGTGGACCATCTAAGTTCAAGGGAGTAGACATTGACCCTGCCTTGGTTTGGATGGAGTAGCAAAGAATTTAGGGTCATGCTTTAAACTGCCACATCTTACTTATCATCAGTCTCCCCACTTGAAAGTAAGCTCTGTGACACAGGGATTTTTATCTTCTGTTCTGCCCACTCCTATATCTCTAGTACCTAAAAATATGAATATTTGTTGAATGAATGAATGAGGCATATAAAACCATGGAACCAGATGAGATCACTGAGGAAAAATGTGCTAAAGGAAAGATTATATTATATAATCTTCCTTTATATTAAGCCCTGGGGCACACTGCAACATTTAGGGTATAATAGAAGAGAGGGTGACAAAGTTCATTCCCATAGATGCCCTTGAACCCCTGCACATCAGTCAAGGGGACGTGCCTACCTGGAACCCGTGCTTCAGTCTGCATCATGTAGTCCCGGGGGTCCTGGAATTCTCTGTCCTCATGGCCTGAAGCCCACTTCCTCGTGAGAACAGGCCATGCCACCAGTGTGTGCACCCCTATGTTCCAGGGGTGGCAAGCCAAGGGGTGGTAGCCCTTTGGTGCTGCATTGGGATGGACAGGGTTGAAGTCTGGGCTGAGACAAAAAATAATGGATTATAAGAGAGAGCGTAGGAGCTATGGGCAGGATCCAGGAGCCAGGCACCAGCTCTCCTCCACCACCACATGCCCTGGTGTAGCACTCTGAGGGGCTGAGAATGTGAAATAGGAACCTGGCCTTCCAGGTTGCTATGAAGTTGTTTGTCAAGGCAGAATGCTAGAACATATTTTATTTAGCAGTTTGTTCGCTTGGTTTATAACTTTTAACATTTATATATACAGTGTGTAGGTAGCCATTAGTATTAATATTATTGCTCTGGGCTCTGTTGTTGTTAGGGTTGGGCAAGGCTAAATGTCTGAGGTGGAGTGGACGGTTGTGCTACTTCCAGAAGCCAGAATAGCTCAGATTCAAATCCAATTCGCATAAACCCTCACTGCACTTGCAATTAAAATTTCCTAAAATTAGATTATGTTGCCACCAGGGGAACTGTAAGAATGCCCTAATGAAATCATGATCTAAACATCCAGGCTTCTCCCAGATATAATTAACAAAGATCAAGAATTTAGAATGCTTTTCCCATTTAATTAGGAATTTTATGAAGTAGGAGTCTTCATTTAAGCAGCTAAGCATAAATGTCAATCCCTGCATTTAGGAGGATGTATAATTTAAGGTTTAAAACCCAGAAGTCTAGCATTTGTGAAAACCTTAGTCTCTATTACATAATGCCAGAGATGGGCGGATGCCAGAGAACCCTTTATCCACATGTGTGTCTAAAACAGGCCAGTTTTACTTTCAAACACACTTTCAGCTGTAAGTTTTTGGAATGGTTCCTGCTTGCATTGCAAATTAAATTTAGGGGGAAATTAGACTCTGCCTAGGAACTGTATGACATATATAAGCTCTTTGATCCAGTTCCTACCACAATTTAAAATAATTTTTTTATCATGGAAATAGTTAAACATACACAAACAGGTTGTACCTTGAGACTCATGTATCCATCTTCCAGTTCAACAATTATCAACATTCCCTTTAGTTGTGTGTTTGGTGGTAATTCTATAATAGTCTCAAATCAAAACCACTCCTGGACTAAAGGCAATGGGTTCCTTCTTGGTTCGGGCTTGCTTTTATTTTCTTTATTGATCCTGCTACCTGAACGAGATTCATTCTTCTTCTTTGTGTCACCCAGAAGGATGGGGACCTGCTGATAAATGAATGCCTTCATCCCACTTAGGAGTTTTCACAGCATTCATGTTTGGCCACTCTTCTCCCCTGATTATTGTGCAAATGTTTCCATTGTTATCCAGAAAGGGAAATGCTTCTGGGATGAAATTGGAAAGATGACATCAATTTAACACTGCCTTTTGGGGTTAGCACTAAATGACAGGACAGCGGGAAGCAGGTAAAAAGCTCCCCCTGACAAGAGAAACTAAGTGATTCTGAGAGCTGCTCCCAATCAGGCATGGTATTGACAAGAGACCCACTCTGATAATGACCTAGGAAAGATTGCATTCTGGCGGCACATGGTAATTTGTTTTTCTAGCCAGGGCGTCTTCGTGGGAGTTTGGGAAGACTGCACGGCCCCTGTGTAAATGGCAGTCACATGGTAAATCCTGACAACTGCCTTATTTTATTTAAGCTTAAGAAGTTGCTTGCCTTGTCTTTTCTTGTCTCTGTGTTGGTAATCAGGTATCTGCTCACATTCACCAATGTGTTCCCACCCATCTTCATCACTGTGACATCCACAGGCTCTTCCACCTGCTTTGTCCCTCTCTATTCTCCCACCTTTTGTGAAGTGGTTTTTAGTTGTGAGGTGAAAGCAGTTCTGCAAGATAAAAGCTTCCTCACTTTTAACACCTTGGCTGATGAATGTGGGGATGGGGGTGGTGCTGGACGAACTGCCGAAGTTCAAGGGCTACAGCTGAAGGCCATTGAGCAACAGTAGGATGACTCCACCGAAGCAAGAAGGGGAGAAAAGGAACAAGGATGCAGGCAAGCCAAGAGGACCTCTGCCTCTCCACATGATGTTGACTTCCCCTAGCCTGAGGCGTCGGCACAGTAGAACAGTCAGGAAACTTTGACACCATCCTCTGGACTCCAGGTATGTCTGAGTCCACCATGAGCAAGACTCGTTTTTTTCCTGCAAAGCCCATTCACCTTTTCAGTTGCTACAAGGCCTAAGGACAATACTTCATGGAGAATAGTCCAGGATGACCTGGTTTCCTACTTCACTCCTCAAGCCTGAATGGCTGGTGGGTCTGGCCTGCAATCTGGGCTCTATTTGGAGGCCCAGAAACTGAAAAGCTCCCAAGAAACAGACCTGAGAAGGTCATTCATGAGACTCTAGTAAAAGGTTTAGCAAACAAAGGCTCCTTACAGAGTACAGGTGGCAGATCAGGGAGGTCTAACAGAGCCATCTTCCCCACCCCAGTGGCTTGTTACCATTGAACATCACTTCCTCGCCCAAAAGAAGTCCACTCCTTTCCATCATCCTTCTACCTAAGACTGTGCATCTCAGAGGAAATGATAAGGCAGGCTCTCTCTCCCCTTTCCTTTCCTTCTCTGATTTATTTTGCCTACACTATCTTATTTCTAGCCACCTCCATGCTCATTTTTGAAGCTTTCTTGGAGTTGGAGTTGGAGGTCAAGGTGAGTTGCATATTTGGAAATTGGGTTTTATCCATCTAATAACTGAACATGAAGACGGGTTTTTCTTTGCAATTACAGGGAAGAACTCAGTTCATTTCCTTCCTGATTTCTGAATTCTGTCTGAATAAATGTAATATTAAAGAATGGCAATGAAACCCAACACAAACACCTAAAAACACCCCAAATAGAGTTTTCTTACACATATAGTCAGTCTGTGCACTGGACTCCTATTAGAGATGGATGCCATTCACTCTGCTTGGTTCTGCTCTCCTGGGGAGCTGTCTGTACTGGGAGGTGCCTTCCTTCTACTGCAGTGGGAGGAGGGAGGAAAGGGGGTGAGAAGCTTTCACATCCTCTACCATGGAAGAGGTCTGGCCTGGGAGATGCTCTCATTCAGCCCCATATTCTGATTGGGGTGGATGACAGAGCCATTATCTGGGATGCCCCCATGTCTCATGGCTCCCAATTACCTGAATGTTACCTCAAACCCGAACCACACCTACAGTCATGGAATTTTTTTTTTTAAGGTGCAACAACACTAATTGGTGAACAAGGAAATATTTACAGTATATCACAACTGTCCTATTTTTGGCATTTCTTTACTTAAGGACAATAAATGTTGGAAGTATAAACAAATGAAATGGCTTGAGCTGCTTCTGTCTTGATTTCTGATAAAACCATGTGGCAA
Source organism: Tadarida brasiliensis (assembly GCA_030848825.1). Lineage (NCBI taxonomy): Eukaryota > Metazoa > Chordata > Mammalia > Chiroptera > Molossidae > Tadarida > Tadarida brasiliensis. The sequence goes on along the minus strand of CM061261.1, from coordinate 33,523,109 downwards.
ATAAGTCTGAAATCTGGGGAAGGAGTGGAGTGATGAAGCCTCTCTTTCGGTAGTCGAGATTCTGACGGGTTCCTAGCAGTAAGCAAGGATGATTCCTCAGTAAGGAATGCAGGATCTGGGACACTCTTGCAGTGAAAACTTTCTGTACTGTGGGAGAAAAGCAGGATCAAGAGCACGGCCATATTTTCCCAAAGACCAGAGAGTACAGAGCTGACGCACCAGCCCATGTATGCAGCAACAGAGCAGTGCTGGGGGGTCACATAAGAAACCTGTTCTGTGGATGAGGCCTTGGTGGCACAAAAGATAGTCCTCATCAGACAGACCTTAGGAGAACGTGCCCAGGCCATCGGCTGGTGGACTCGTCCTAAACTTTTCCACCAGCTGAGCTTCCTCAGGTCAGACATGTGGGTCGGTCCCAGGTCAGGGATTCCCGAAGAGATGAGTAAGTGGGAGAGAAGCTCCCAGTAGAGATGCTGCATGAGATTTTCTGCTCACCCGAGACCCCAGCATTTCTCCCTGCTTCAGCCAACCTTCTTTCCTCAGTTTCCCATGGCCCCAAGGGTTGTCCAAGCTGTTATATCAAAGTCCATCTCCCTCTTCTCTTCCTGATGCTCTGAGCCAGCACTTAGCTTCTCTCTACCTTCCTGAACCTGGAGCTCGTGGACCATCTAAGGTTCCCTAAGGGTGTTGCCTTTAATGATGATGAAGAAACAGAGTGGGGAGGCTCCTTCCTATCTACTTCCACCCTCTTTCCCCACTGTACTAGGGCCTGCTTTTCTGAGTAAAACTGTACACGCATGCTAACAGACAGCTATATCAGAGTGGGAGTCACGTAAATGACAAGATGAAAGTATTCCACCAGTGGGGTGTTTACTAACTGCAGGTGAAGGCTCCAGACTGAGGCGCTGGAGCTAGGGGGTGAGATGTGGTCTGATGAGAAGATACAGCTGTGCCTGTGGGTTTGGAGCCAAGAAGAAATGTTTGTTAGCAGAACAAACTAGTTACATTGAAAGGGGACCTGCTAAAAGGATATTTGGGTAGTTTAAGCTCATGAGGGAGATTCCTCCTCCTCTCCCCTATAAAATCTTCAGTGAAATCTCCATGTTCACTAATGCCTTTGGGGCCAGTAGATCCTCTGTGGGTAACTTTAAGTGGCCCTGACTGCGGGGTCCAAGTCCAGAAGGAGCACAGTGTCTACATGTAGGCTCCTCTAACACTCCGGTGAAATGCTGTGGCCTAATGATGCCCAAAATGGCCCAACACGACACCCCTCTTTAGCCACAGCCCTTGCCAGTGACTCTGCAGTGCTTCTCAGTAAATAGGCCCAGTCCCATCCCCCACTCCTGGCATCTGGGAGGCTTGTGATTGGTTTTGGCCAACAGAATACAGCCTAAGTGCTGGTGTGCAAGTTCCAAGCCCAGACCTCAAAGGCCTCACACCTTTCCTCCAGTTGCAGGTGATTTTCTTGTGCCTTGGCCACTGCCATGAGACCATGCCTAGTCTACAGGGAGAGACAATCAGAGCAAAGTCACCCCAACCAAAGGCAGCCAACCCCCACATGAGTGAGCCCAGTCAAGTCCGCAGAGCTGCTAAGACAACCCACCGCTGTTCCCAGATGTGGCGCTTAAATATATTGCTGGGTGCTACCGAGGTTTTATGTATTTTTTACATGTTATTTGGGCAACAGAGAGCTGTCACAAATGTATTTTAAGCAGGCCATTCTGGGGGGCAGGTCAGAGGTAAGAAGAACAGGGAGTAGAGGCTACAGAACAGGCTGGGCAGGGGGCTCCATCAAGACCAGTGGGCAGAAATATCAGCCTGGGTGTGGAGGCTAAATGAGGAGACCCTGAAGGTCTACTGGATGTGGTCAGCACATAGCTGAAGGATGTAGAATGTTTAGAGATAGGGCTCAGAACCAGAGTCCCAAACATGGGCAGGCACCGAGACCAGCTAATAGAGGTCAGGACTTAAACATGGTCAAACGAACTAGAGTTGGGAAGAGGACACTGCTGTAAGGACTGGATCTATGGGCTTTGGAGGTGCAGATGGAGGGCTAGGGTACAGGTAATCAAGAGCAAGATCGAAAAGCAGAGATCAGGGTCAAGAAGTTAGGAGGTCTGAGGCTGGTTCTTCAGACACCCTTGGTTTATTTCATCCACTAATGCAGACTGGGGTTTTGTCTGGAGTCCACTCCAGGGCTCATGGGTGTAGGGCATAAGCACCAGACTGATGTCTGGGTGTGTGTAGCACCAGGTTCCCATCAGGGAACAAGGTGCTGAAGCTAGGTGTCCCTGTGGGCGTGAGTAAAGGCTCCAGGAGGTTTGTCTACACCAGTGGTTCTCAACCCTTTCTCTGCATCAGAATCCCCACATACCCACTCTGAGCTTCCTATAAAAGTGACCGGTGCATCAGTGAGAATCTCTAGGGGGTGAGGCTCCTGAAAGCTTATTTTGCAAAACAGCATCCAGAACGAGGGACCCGAAATTAACTTCCAGGAAGTCAGGGACTTTGTCAACTGAGGCCCCAGCACTGGCTCAGGATGAGGTAAGCCTTCAGATGAAGGGCCTTTGTGGGCAAGGCAGCAGGAGGGGCGTGACGTGCCACCAAGGGAGGGGGCACCTGTACTGTCGCCAGTACTCCTGGCACACCTGTCTGCTTGAATAAAACAACTAGCCATTCAATATGCACATCACCCATATGCACATCCCAAAACATTTGGAGAAGGGGATATATACAAAATTGTCTAAGATGCAGGCCAAGAAAAAAGAGCCTATTGTGACTCTAACAGAACTAGGACTAGTACAGGGGTTATTCTTTTACCTGCAAAATAGACTCTTCTTGGAAAATGTCTTCGAAGAGTCTCTCAAAAACGTGTTCAGTGCTCTCACACTCGTTTTTAGAGTCATTTTCTCAGAAAATCTAGTTAATATCCTAGCACAGAAGGCATCGGATATGCCAGAATCTATCTACATCATTTGTCTCTTATTAACATGGCAGCATTGAAATATTTCTTAGGAAATCAGTTAAAATGTGAGAATTCCCCCACAATACAGCTCTTTGTAGTTTTATACACTCCCTAGCTATTGACCATGGGGATTTAAAGAAACAGCAACAACATGACTCTTTAACTGTCCGCATTGACAATTTGTTAGAAGTGTGTGCAAACTAGTGGTAAACTGGTTTTCATAGGGTCATATATGAGGAAAGTGCATGGGTTTAATTTGTGGCCTTTTACATTGTCTCAACACATATATGACACCTTTGTTTGCCTGGTACTGTTACAAGTGCTTTAGGAATACTGATTCATTTAATTGGCCTAATAAGCCTGTGAGAAAGGCACTGTTATTACTGTTGCCTTCTTGAGAGAACTGAGGCTCAGAGAAATTGAGGGTTCAGATCCAGGCCGCCTCACTCAGTCTCTTATCAACCAGTTCACCATGTCAACCCTCGTTTTTCCTTCTTCCTCAAGGAATCTTAAAATCAAGGCTGGGTACCTATAAACCGATCACCTGTAGATGGTAGAGTAAAAACGGATTCTTTCCCCCTCATACATGTAAGGCAAGAGGTTTCACTCCAGTTTAGCAAGCCCCCTTTTAATTGGATATTACAGCCCCTACACCCTGGGTATTTCCCTCTTCATTTCTAGAATCTTCATTCTTCTCTCCTCCATCTATTCCCTGGCCTCTTGGTCTTCATTTGTGTTAATCACAGCCCTAACTGTTCCTCCTGCCTCCAAACCGATCCAGTCGATTCTTCTCAGAGCTCAAGAAAGAGGCTTCTAAAACAGAAAACTGTTGTCTCATCTATCTCAAATCTCTCCAATGTCACTGCTTTGTTCTGTGGATAAAAGCCAGACAATTTAGCCTAACAGATAAAGCACTTTATCTGCCCAGTTCCTTATTTTGCTCCATATCTGGCACACAGTAGTAGGTGGTCTTTTTCTTCCACAAGTAGCCTTTACTTGAGCCATATTGAGCTGAGCTGTTGGCCATTCCATCCCTCCTGTGGCTTCCCTCTTCAATTCCCTTCATCCCTACCCCTCCCTCCAACTGGCAACGCCAATCTCCATGAGGTCATTCTAATGCCTCCTTCAAAACCCAGCTAAAGCATCCCACCCAATTGCTGATCTAGATGCCCCCTTTCCTTGCTCGTGTGGTAAAAGTTATTTCTGCACTACCCCTTAACAACAGATTTCTGTACAGGCTCTTCACACACCACTCAGGTCCCAGGGCTACTCAAAGTGTGACCTGCGGCCAACATTATGTGGGAGCTCATCGGATATGCAATTTCTCAGCAATCCATGACCCTGTGGGCTGAGCAGAGCAGCACTGCACTGGACCATAAGCTTCTAAAAGCACACAGCATGTCTTTCTTACTGGTCTCTGGCTCCCTAGCAAGTCTCTTACTGCCTGGGATAAAGCAAAGGATCAATGAATAAAGGTTGGGTTAACTCTTTGAGTGATTCAGTAGACCATATGATTGTCTGTTTTTCCCGGGACTAAATTATCCAGGAAACGCTAAATATTCTTTAGTCGATGAATGCTTCTACATATTCCTCCTGCCTCCAGACTGATCCAGTAGATTCTTCTCAGAGCTCAAGAAAGACGCTTAATTTTGAACTGGTTAAGACTCAAGAATACTATTTGTTTCAGCACTATTACAAGTAGTACTGCAATAATTTAAAGTTTAGAGGTGGTTAAGACAAGCACAAAAATGAAAATTCTGTAAGATGCATAGAATGTCTCTCAAAAGTACATTTTTATGTATTCTACTATATTGCAGAAAGTGATGGCCTCTGCTTCAGGCTTTCAAAGATTATTTGCAGTTTTTTTAAATAGTCATTTTCTTTCGACTATATTTTGAATATAGTAGTTTAGGGAGGAAAATGCAAATTGCAATCCCAGTAAAGACTGCTACATATCAGATACCATCTCGTAGACTGCTGGTTTCTCACGGAAGTCTTTGTGCTATATGCTGCTCATAAATATTTTTTGTAGCACTTCAAGTTAGAATTAACAAGACTAGTACGACTTATTTATAAATATTTCAAGTATAATTTCATTCCTCTAAAACAAATTGATGTAAAAGAGATAGTCTATTAAATATGAACTATTCACCAAAGTCATAAAAACAAAAAATATGCCTTAATTTCTAAATAATTTTATGTACTGTTACAGGAAGTAAAAAAGGACATCACCCTTGAAGTCTAACACAGCCCCTCCTCCACACCACTTAGACTAGGTACTACCAAGAGAGCTTAAAGAGAAGCCGGTAGGAACACACTAATGTTTAAGGACTAGTAGCCTAATAGGAAACTTTAATTTAAAGTACAGATTTGACAAAGTAAGGAGTGGGGGTTTTGCTTAATTATGCATCCTTAGATTAGGGGTTTTCCAGATGGCATCTGCCATGAAACTGCTGTCCAATGACATTTAAGAAAATAGGCAAATAGAAAACAGTTATAAAGATTGTGAGGGTCTGCATAAATAAGAACACTCTCCCCACCACCCTCCCTCAAAAAAGGGTCAGAAGAGGCAACAGAGGCGAGATGCCCACATTGAGGATATGCACCCAGAGATTCTTCATAGGTGGACCAACAGCTGCTGGTGTCTTACACTGTCTGGTGTGTGCATGAGAGACGGTCAACCATTCATTATCTTCATCTCTTCCTCACAGATATTTTCATCTCATTTACCTGACAATGTCTTGGCTGAGAAGCTCTTTTCACTAGTGCTTATGTTGGTTACAGTTCAATAAACGAGGAAATTCTATTTTTGAAAATCTGTCCCCATTTTAGTTTGGTGAGATGATATATTCTAAAAAGTGGAGGACAATAGAAAATGTTGAGCAAAGGAAGTAGCTGGTCAATAACTATCAATGGCTCAGAAAAAAAGGCTGAAATGTAAGAGTTAGAAATCAAAAGTGTAGCCACCTTCTACTAAAGCATCTCAAAGGCAGGCACAGCCCTACTCTAGCACTCATAACCACAGGTTTTCAGGGCCTCTTGCTCTTGTTAGGGCCTCTAAGTTTCATATTATTTGGTTCTCCAGGAGTGTTTTCCTCCTTTCTGCCTGCACGCCCCCCCCCCCCCCCGCCCAAGTTTAAGTCCATGACTTTTGTAGGCTTGTCATAAAGTCAACTGGGAAAAAAGTGTTATTTCAATGACATGTTGATCCTGAGTGCTAACAAAGGAGGAAGATAATTTTCAATTGTCTTGGGATTTTGAAAACAAACATGTGAATTAAGTTTAAATAGCAACAGAGAAGAGAGAATGGCTAAGACTTTCCTGGATTAAAGATCTCTGCAATTCAGGTTGTGTCTGTAATTAAGCTGATGAGAATGTGTAGCTCCAGTTCCCGTCGTTCCCGTATTCTTGGAAATGACTCCAAAAATCCTCTGAGCAGGTATGCTATAGATTCGGAAGTGGTGAAGTGGTTAAGCAAATATACAAGGTTTCACAATAAATTCTAGTATGAAAGCAACAGAGAAATAATATATGTACATGTGTATATAATTATGTATAAATGTGTGCGCATTCATGTACTTGATATGAGGAAATAGAAAACTAGTTGAGCACATAAAAATTATATTCAAAATTTTCATGACATTTATTTATTTTAATTCTTAGAATCAAGCTATAACCCGGCAGGAACAAGCAGCACTGGTCACATCTAAAGCTAGTTATAATTCAGCATCACCCCCTTAGTATAGCCAGATTCACAGACATTTGAACAACTATAGCAGCAGAATGCCAGCCAATCCCAAATTCCATCAGGGGAATATAAATGATCCACTTACTCCCTTATTAACTTAGGAGTCAGACTTTGCCCAGCCTGTGTGGCTCAGTGGATTGAGCCTTGTCCCATGGACTGAGAGGTCCCAGTTAGATTCCCTGTCAGGGCACATGCCCAGGTTGCAGGCTCAATCCCCAGTAGGGGGCGTGCAGGAGGCAGCCGGTGGATGTTTCTCACATCGATGTTTCTATCTCTCCCTTCCTCTCTCTAAAAAAATCAATAAAAGCATTAAAAAAAAATTTAAAGAGTCAGGTTTTGAACAATGCAATTAATTAACATATGCATTGTTCTCTTATGCTTCTGCCTCAAACTTTTACTTCTTTAGGGATCAGAGATATTTGAATACTTAGCAAGCAAATGCTCCTGCCAATCCGTCTATGTAAAATGTAGTGGCACCAAAAGTGCCAAAATGAAATGTTTTACTGTTTCAAGGGACCTACAAAAATGCAAAGGGAAACAAATCTATGAATCAGTTTTATTTTTATTTGCATTTAACATGATTATACACATTCATGTGTCTAACAAGTCTGCACTGTTACATTAAAAATACAGTACAATAACATTCAACATGAGGTACTTCATATTTATATATTTTCCTTCATAAATAATGCTGTAAGCTACTAAATTCAAGCACTCTGATGCACAAGTGGCTAGTGTCTTGAATTAGCCAAGCTTATTTCAACACCTTAAAAAACAAAAAAGACAGTTCAGTGCAATAATTATGTAGAAATGAGACCATTTACTTAAATACTCTATTAAGATATGCTTAAAGAATGTTACATTAGAACTGCTAGCCTAGCTCCCCTGATCCCCAGTATGAACAACAAAGACTGCCAGATACATTGGGAAACGCATCACAGTCTTTTGTTTAATGAAGTTGTGTTTATACACTAGAGCTGCCTGCCTTGTCAGAACAGTTTCTAGTTTTAAAAGCTACAAAATTTAAGATTACCAAAGAAAATAAAGCAAGCACATCAGCCTTCATTCCATGTTGTTAAAAATGCACAAGGGAGAACAGGATTTAAAATATAAAATTTCTTATTCTAAACACAAATTTCAAATTTAACCCACAGTTCTGGGCACCAGCCAATCAGGTGGTAAATGTGTTTTTTCTTTAGGTAATAGTAATTAACATACAATTAGGTTCTTTTACGCCCAGTGTACAGGATCTCAGGTGGCGTGCACCCAGGTCCCCAGCCACATGGAGGGCAGCTAGCTAATAGGAGCACGGACAGTGTTACTGAATGAACAATCTTCACTCTTAAGGTTATCACACCCACCTCTCCTCACAATCTGATATGATGAAATTAGTGCTAAATAAAGTTTCTTCTCCTCTGGCTTAAAAATGAGTGCCTTCTAATCAGGTATATAACCTACCAATTTGCATGGTAGCTATGAATTCCTGAAATGTTTAATCATAATTTAAAAGCAAAATCATTTGTACAAGTATTTTGTAAATTGAAAACGTACCTTTATTTCATGATACTTTGCCAACACTACTATCTGTCATTTCCCTAATAAGAAATAATTGTTAGGTAATTTTGGAAAGTTGTCCTGGGAGTACTCATTTATAATCACCAGTAACAGCTTTTGATCATCGATGCTAACAGACATAGGTAATGGCAAAGATGATTAGAACATTTCCCATAATCCAGTGTTCTCCTCCATCAGGGAAGCAGGCCAAAAGCAACAAACCCTTGTCTACAGGGGAAGAAGTGGCCCAGAAACACAGTGAACAGGGTAAGGGCAGTCACTCACTGGGCCTTGCTGGGGCCAGCAGGGGGAACACTTCTGTCCCACCTCTCACTGGCCAGGCAGGGAGGAGACGATTCCTGAGTCGGCAAAGCAAACAACGTGCGTGCACATGGGTGCCCAGGCACATGCACCCACCCCAGGACTAACCCCAGGCTCCAGACAAGCCAGCTTCAGGCTTGCAGAGCAGGAGAAGGAGGCGGCAAGAGACCACACTCGGGGTGGTGAAGGAAGCCATCTCAGAATCACACTGAGCAGAAGAGCTGCCCAGAAACACATGGATACTTCACCTGGAAGTGAACACACTGGACACTACCAGGGTCGTGGGCACTAAACCATCACAAGCCATCAGGGAAGGAGATTTTTTGAAGAGCGTTTCCCTCCTTTGTTTACATTATCCATGGACAAACAAGAGAGCTGGATGTGATGCTGATGCAGTGAATATCAGGTATAATCAGGTGTATCGCTCCAGATCATGTTTTCAAAACCCTGCAGGAAAATATTGGCACTTTAAGATGGCCAGAGGCCAGATTCTAGCAGTCCAGGAAGAAGACAGAATTATAATTAACTAAGAAGAGAATATGTGATCAAAGTAGAACAGGTAAAGTATATTTCAGATTTAAAAAAAAAAAAAATGAATAAAGTATCTTAGTATGTTAACATGTAGTGCTACAAAACTAATTGTTTTTCCATTTCTCTAAAGAACTGTTTGGTCCTCTTTTCATTAAAACAAAAAACAAATAACGGGAATAGGAATTCTATATAGTATGACTTATGAAAACAAGCAAATGGTGGGGACCAGAAGCTAAGTGGGGAGAAAAGACTGACTTTTTCAAACTGCATCCTATTGTGCCATTAATTAACCCATTTGCAGTATGGGACCTTTTTAGGTTTCCTTTTTGAGCTGCTTTAGTTTAAAATAATAGGCCTGCAACTTTTTTTCTAATGTCCACAAAACTTTATAATTTAGTTACTTCTAAAAAAAAGTGTCTAAACTGCAATACTTTGCCTTCCAATTTAACAGAATGAAAATCTGCTTGTAGCGGACATCATGGCCTAAACAAACATCCAATTTCTTATTTTCCCACTTTACACTGACACTTTGCAGTGATTAATAATTAACAATCTTATGAATTTTAGGATTTAAGAAAAAGTCATGCCCAGAAGTAAAATATTTAAAAGAAAAAAAAAAAGAGCTAAACATGACTACTGTTTACTTTCTAAATTATTACTTATTATGAAACAAAACTACTTTCAAAATTGTACACTGAGGTTTATCCGTGTTTTTTTTGTTTGTTTGTTTTTGTGGGGGGAGGGGGTTCTGTTTAAAAATAACTCTTATCATTATTATTTTAGACTATTTCTATTTGTCAAAATAAAGCACTAGAGGAAATTTGAGGTGATTCAAAATTTTCTTAAGACGGACAAAACTGGAAGGTCAATGGGGCAGTTGGAAAGAGCACACTTTCTCCCCAGCTGTATAGATGAACGCAATTCCAAAAACCACGAAGCCCTAATAAGAACTTGGCTCTTTTAAGCATATAGTTAAAAGCAGAATGCTACATTTTTGCCTGTACATAATTAAAAGGTTGAAAGAAATTAGAAACTGCCTACAGCTTCATTCATTACAAATTACCTGCGCTGATCACATATCTGCAGATGAGCTAAGCATCAAGAAAGTAGGAGCCAGATGTGCACCTCAGAGCTCACACTGCCTCGGGCAGTGTTTTCAAGCATAGAATATGAGCTCGGGAATCTGCCCTCCCTGTACCCCAGTGCCATTGGTGCTATCTGAGGAGCACTGAAACTGGACGGTCACTTTGCCACACTGAACCTCCGTCATGCCTTCCTGTCCGAAGTAGCTGAGTTCATTGCCATCCAGTATTACGCTGGCTGTGTAGAAGGTGTCTGGCTCGATCTGCACCGGGTATTCAAACCACACAGGGAAGGTGTTGCTGGAGCCATCTGAGAAGTATTTGCTCAAGTTCTGCCCCAGGACAACGCCCTGCCGTTTGAGTTCAATCTTGGCGCTGTACTCCGCAGAGCCGCAGCTGGAGCCATACAGCCCAAAGCCAGCGATGAACACTCTCTTGTCTACTGCAAACTGAATGCTGTCACAGCGGCCCCGATAGCGCCACTGGTTGCTGCGATAGGCACATGACTGGAAACGGTGACAGCGCTGGGGGACAAGGCCCTTGCGGGCTTTACTCACAAACTGCAGCTCAGGCTTTTTGGCCGCAGTGTACCAGAGGAAGATGTCATTGGTCTCATTGAGTGTTAGAACTCCGGACTGTGCAGCACCATTTGCAAAATCATCCAGGGCCATTGTAGGTATGCGGATCAAGTAAAGCGCCTTTCCGAGGACCTTGCGTTTATTTTCAATGCTCAGAGCTAGATCTTGCCGCTGGCATTCTACTTCAGCCCAGTTGAGAGCTGCCTCAAAAACAACAATTTCTTTGGCATTCAGAGTTTCCCTGCGGAGGATACTTTCTAGTGTCTGGAAGTCGATGTCACAGAATCCCTCAGACTTAAGAGCTAGCTCAGCCTGGGCGTCGATCACCTCCCAGCAACGCTGGGTCAGGTCTGGCTCCTCAAACAAGCAGCTCTGGGAGAGGAGCACACAGGCGTTCTTGGCACTCAGGCTGGTCTCCAGGAAATTAACACAGGCTCTGGCGAGGTGAGGGACAATGTACTTTTTGGCAGCATAAAGAGTAGCCAGCACCGTGTCAGCAGCCAAGTCAATTTCATCACAATAGATATATCTGAAAGAAAGTGCACAGCACGTAAATGGAATTTTCACAAAATGAATGTGTCCAGCAAGAAAAGATGCAACTACTTTCAAGCTGGTTCAAAAAAAGTCATCTTAGGTGACAATTACAAAAATGATTAGGGATTAATAAAACATCTGAAATATGTTCATAAATTAATATTTCAACTCAATAGTAAATTTGTATAATTAAAGACATTAACTTTGTGTTATCATTCTAGCCTCTATATTATAAACCTCATTTAATTGGCATATCAGAGACAGTTAATATTAGGAAAAAACAGCAAAATTCTACTACACGTACATTTTTATATTTAATGAAAAGAAAAAAAAACCAACTCCCCTGTTTTAGAAGCAATATGTTTTACTTTAAAATTTTTATGTACATGTAGATAGAAACAAATGCCTTTAATATTAAAATGTTATCATTGATTCCATCTTGATACTTCTAAGTATGACTTGGATTTCTCCTAAATACAAAATAAAACCTGAGATTAAATAAGATATTTTTTCAAGGAGTTCCAAGTTCAGTGGAGTATCAAATATGGATTTCCATGCTGTCTTCCAGTTACCTTACATAGAATCTAAGACAGGTTTTGTAGTTGGCTTTTTTAAAAAATTAACTCTAGACTCTTTCTTTTCCCCCACACACTCCTTCCACCTTCAGAATGGATTAATATATTGTTCCAGATACATTTAATTAAAAGACAAAGAAAGAAAGCCTTAATATGCACTATTTCTGTGATTCTGTAATGTCAGGAGATAAAACACTTCTTGGTATTTTGGGGGACAATGCAGTCTCCTAGAATGGTATGTAAAGGTAGAAATCATCTGCTTCTTTTAGACTGCTATGGTTCACCAGGTGAATCAGAGAGAACTACATATGGGTGAAAATTACATGCTGATAAAAATTCATTTTTGAATATTTCTAGCTACAGCATTTAGCTACTTGTTGTGAAGTTTTCCTTTAATCACTACATTTCAACTTAGTGAAATACACATGATAAAAAATTAGCAGTGGTTTCTACAAGAAGGTAAAAAAATACACACACACACCCCCAATGGCAATAGCAGTAAGAAAAAAAGTCCACAACTAAAATGGAAGCAGCATTTTTGCCCCCAGGAAGCCCTTTCTCTTCTCTGATAGGCTAAGCCATCTAAACCTGTTGACAAAACACCTGCAGCTTAGAGATACTCTAACCAGAGAACCAGAACCTTGGGGGCATTCTGAAGCATAGTCAGTACTCTGGCTCTTACCCTGGAACTATTACCTCAACATTCTTCCCTTTTCCTTGACAACCCCTTTCCGGGAACACTACCTACTCACCCAACATGCAGGCATGAGGAAAACCTGGCCTCCTCTATCCCTGGGACAACATGGTACTGATCAACTATGACACGAGAGCAAATGGTATCTTGCTACTTTTCTGATTTTTACCACTTTATGTGGATGGCATGTTTAATTTTACAAAGCAATATCGAGATATATTCTAGGCAATACATCTGTGAGAAGAGATGCTTGTCAATTGACCAAATGACTTAGTGAAATGTAACTGTGATTCCTACTCGTGTTTCCCAGTTGTGTATATGAAGACAAAATGTTGACCCACTGTTGGCATTCCTTCTGCAACAGACAGTGTCAAATATACAAAGCTGGACTGACTGGGGGAAAAAAAAAAGTCTTGCCGGTAAAACTGGTTCCTGTACTTATACCTCTACAAGATTAGAAAGGTCATAAAGTATTGTTTGGTTAAAAATTGTTGAATTAGTTTACATTTTGTTACTTCACACACTCACTTGCCTTTAATTTCCCTACCTACCACTGTGTAAGTTTACGTCAGCAGCAATTAGATTTCAAAGCTATAATGCAAATAAATAATTAAATACTTTTAAGTTCTAGAACTGCAACAGTGAAATACTTGGCCTCTCTGACTCCATCTTGTTCAAGCCTGCTTTGTTCCCATGGCTTTTAGGTTAATAGCTTCTGCTAAGTCTTGCATACAGACATGCTAATCACTGGAGGAATTCAGCTTGTGGCTTTACTTGTACAAAAACAGCCCCTTACCAGAAACTGCCTCTCCCAAGGAGATAAAGGAAGCATGTACAAAAACAATGTTTACCACAGACTTGCAGGAACCTAACCTTATGACCGGACTCACATCAACTAGAGTCCCCAGACTAAGAACAAAGAAGTTTCACAATCTTTCTTGAACCCCTGCTGGTGCCCAGATGTCTACAGTCATCAATCACCTCTTGCCTCTCCTGTTTCCCTCGTCCCTAGACATAAAAGAAGCCCGAATTCTGCACTTTCTTAAGATGGTTCTTTAGGATGCTAGTGTGACATGTTCTTGGCTTTCTGAATAAAGTCGCTTTCTTTGCCCCAACTGCTTGTCACTCGACTCACTGGCTGTCACACATCGAGCTTGGACTAGGTTACAAAATTAACTATACTACTTATTTTTCAGCAGGCAGCAGACAATATATAGCACCATCTTAACCATTTGTGGGATTACTGTCCAATTTGTTGACCCACTTGAATAATTTTTTTAAACAAACATATTCATTCTAGTGAACTGAAATTCCTACAGCAGCTGATAACTTTGAACTTTGATATATCTGGTGTGCTAAAGTATTTAACAAAAAATTATATAAATATGACTTAGAATAATCATTGGATTTTCATAACTTGGTAGGTTATCACTTCCTAGCATCAGTACATGTAAAAAAGTGGATTCTATTTACCTCATTAACATGCACTGGATTCTCAAAGATCCATGGAATATACAGCTATTTTAATAAATGTATACCTTATAGCTTTATATTGCTATATTACCAATTAAAGTTATTCTGTATAAATACATATAAAACTACAGAAAACTATTCATATTTCTCAAAAACTTCTCTTCTACTATCAAATGCAAATGCTTCCTATCCTGGAGAAAGGGTACCTGACTTCATGTGAGAGCATGTGTATGTGTGTGCACAAAGATCAGATGATGTCAACAGATAATAAGTTTTACATTTGCTGGAAGGAAACTAAAACTCCTAAAAAACTTAGGGCTCTCTTAACTGGTGGTATTTAAACAAGGTATATATTTCCAGAATTATGAAGCAAAAATATAATTTGTGTTTAAAGAGTTCTTCAGACAAAATGCATTCAGAGAGGATGTCCTCTATTAGATAATGCTTACTCCAGGAAGTTTTTTTTTAATTTTAAGTTGTTAAAAAAAAAAATCACAAGCCACTTGCCCCCAAATCCCATGCCAAGGTGTGATTATAAATGAACGCATCATCCCATATGCTTTCCGATGAAAGATGCACAGGTTTCTCCAAAAACATTTACAAGGTAAGCAGCACCCTCTTTCTTCATCAGTCTCCTTTTTCTGTTACACAGAACTTAGATTTAACTGTGGAACCAGCAGAGTACAAATACAGCATAAACAAACTCTTTCCAAACATACAAATGATGCTTACTTCAGCATAGCGAGAAAAGCAGCAGGTTCGACATCTGGTATACGGATTTCATCTTTGTCCTCAGCAAGTTCTCCGTAAAACATTGCATGGAACACAGAGCTCCCAACAGCTAAAACATACTGTGGAGAAAGGGAAATCTTATTTCATGCTCTAAATTGAAACATTTTCAGCAAATCAACCCAGAAAAACAACTCTAAGCAATCAGGCTTAGTGGACACAGAGCACCTCGACCTGCTCTCTTGTCACAGCCAAGGTACAGAGTGAGTGTCCCTTGCTGTGACAGTATAAGATAGATGTTCATGCAAACCAGTGCCTATGCTGCTAATTATCTCAAGGCTTTAACAGATTAAGGCCCCAGTTCCCTTATTACAAAATAAATAAAGAAAAGAAAAGCTTATCTGACTTCTAGGGGAAGAGCAAACATATGACTTTCCTAACCTGTCACAACAAGTCCCCACGACTGGCGAGTTAAAAGGGCATGTTTTTGTGTGAGATATAAAGCAGGGTAAAAGGAACAAAGAAAAAAATTAAGCGTGGCCAAAACCCTTTGGAGAGGCTGAGCTTTCAGTGATCGGGTGGAACATGCACTGCCTGCCATCATAAGCAAGCTGCCCACCCCGAATTCCAGGCTGACAGAGAGGGTCCCTCTCTGTAAACCTCAGGACTAAACCGGTAATGCAGCTGTTGCTTACTTTGTGTCCTGGCAACCGCTGAGTCCCACCTGGTGGCCCAACCACAAAATGTACATCTGCCATCAAATCATTATTGAACATCACCGCATTTCTATAAACAGAAGCAATTCATTAATTCACAGCAGCCAGCGTTTTTAATATCCCCTTTCCAATATACAAAACCCACAAAAGACTTGCAAGCTAAGCAACAGTTTAATAACTTTACAGTAAAACTACAAATGAAGGTTCCAACTAAACAACTGTGTTTGTAATCACTGCAAGCACATGGGAAGTAACTAAAGTTAAAAAAACAAAAAAAAGTTAGCCAAACTTTTCATCAGACTAAGGATAAATAAAAGGTTTCTGTCTTCTATGGCCCATAGACATACCCCTGTCACTTAAATGTTACAGCTTGCAAAAACATTTTTATCTAAGAGGAAAACAGCTGTACTGTTTTGGAAAAGGTACAAGGCAGTTTTCCATTACCAAAAAAGCTGCTGGGGAAAGAGGAAACACAGATTTATATTAAAATACAGTATGGGTTGTGCAAAAGCAGAAACTTCAACACAGGAAAACTTTTAAAGTAAACATGCTGGCCCGGCACTTACCTTTCTCTGATGGTAGGATAAAGACCCTGCCAGTTTGGAGCGGGAATAAGGTTGTTGTTACTGAGGTTCTGCTGGTGGTACTGCTGGACAGTGGTGCTGCTGGAGGTTGCTGGTTTTTTGCGGGGAAATATATCAGCAGCCATCTTCTTCTTTTTAGTCTTCAAGGTAATTATTTCATAACAAACTGGAGGCAACTTGCTGATGCTGCTGCTGCTGCTGCTGCTGCTGCTGCTGGTGGTATTTGTTTTCTTTGAGCTTTTCTTGGACCTGTTCTTTACCGTCTCTGGAAGCATCAAGAAGAAGGTGAGACATTTCATGTTCTTTTCCTTGTCATCTACCATGAGTACAGTATGTCTCTCTTTAGAGCTAGATATCCCAAGATGGTACGAACATCAAGGAAAAGAGGCTCGCACGAGCTAAGATGTTAACAGAAACCAACAAGCTGATATTTTGCTTCTTTTCTCAGTCAGGCAAGGTGACCTTTTCACTATGTTGAATAGTAACTGGCTTTAAGTTTTATCCAGTACTGGGTCTGTTAAATAAATGCCCGTCATGATTCCTGTTTCTTTTATTTGCTCATAAAAATAACCCAGTTTCCTGGATCACCTGAAAATGCTACAGGAGCGAAGATGACAGGCAGAGAGCCGTAGCACTTGTTTTCTGAATTAGGTTAGCAAGATGTGCTGGAGCCGCGAGTCTGTTCAGCCGGCTGAAGTTGTGTGGTGAATGGATCAGAGGAGAGTAGGTATTACAGCCCTGCAGATGGAGTCAGACAGCCAGTGCTCGGAGCCAATAGCTGAAGTCACCAATCATGATTGGACCAAGCAAAACAGTGACACCTATTGTAACGTGCACAGTTCTGATATTAAAGGAACAGCAGATGCATTCTCTTGTCTACTGTATAATTGTACATTTAAATAAGATAAACAACCTGTGAAATACATTTGAAAACAGAGTTTGTGCTCACAGATTTCTCTTCAGTAGATGCACATTTTTATTTCCCCAGTTAAACAAGCAGGATCAATTAACAAAGGGTAAGAATTGATGTCTACTCTGTATCATTAGTAAAATCTTTATCCTGGCAGCAATTAGTTTCAAATACTTCAAACAAAATCCTCCATTCTACCAGCTAAGAGGAATTATTAACAGCAAAACCATACAAAACACATTTGTCACAGCTTAATGGAAAAAATGTTCTTTTTCTTTTTCTTTTTTCAGTCTCTTTGAATGTAATTTATAATCTAGTTGAAAATAAGAGATGAGGTCATGTATTCATTTTACCTCCCAGTGTTTTCTAGCTCCCATAATGATTTTTGACAGGCATCCCAGATCACAACATACTGTTAATTAGACTAAGATTATACCAGTAGGCTTAACTGCACTGAAACAGACAAATTCTAGATGTAAAATAAGAGTCAAGTGAGACAAATCTAAATCTGGCGGTCAGTGTTGAAAGGTTGTAATTCACCGCAGTGTGGTGACTGTGGGGAGGTGGAGAGGTGGAAGAGGGTATGGGGGGGGGGGAATGGCGATGGAAAAAATAAAACAAAATAAAAGTAAATGAATAAAAAGGCTGTAATTCACTAAAAATATGTCAGACGGGACCTTGTTCAGGATTTCAAAATGCAACCAAAATAGTATGGCTACATTTAGCCTTGTCATAATTTTAAAGAATATAATTCACAACTTCTAACACAAAACAAATAATATGGCTTTCAACATGATAAATGTTCTGATGCTGCCTAGTTAAAATGCAAACAGGTTCTCTCTGCTTTGAATCAGAAAACCATAAACTACTATGTGGTTTTTATAGACAAGAATCCTCCAACAATTTCTAGCTTTAGTGGGTTAAGAAAAAACAAAAACACCTGCTGTAGGTTCCACACATGCTTATTACTTCCTAAAGAGGGACTAATAAGGAGACGTAATCTCACCCCTACCTATTTGTTCCCAATGCAGCAGCCATTTCTGCCCCCCAGCTGAATGTACCCTCATGACCATGGCCTGCTGGTTGCACAACATCCATCTGAATAAAGAGTTCACGACAGAGTGAAGGCTCAACAAACAGGAGCTTCACTTGTTATTGTAACTGTAATTTACCAAAGATACTACACCAGAAATCACACTCTGGATCTCTGGACCTTAAATCATTAACTGACCCAAGGAATACCCTCTTTATTGTCACTGTTATTCTTAAAACCGTTTGTAAAGCCGCTGCAAGACAGACCACGTATGTAAGAGAACCAAGATCTTTAGCAGGTTATTCATCCCTATTTTACATGACCCCAAAAAGCTGCTTATTTATCACAATTATCATGTTTCCAATCACAGGGCTAACTACCACACACATACACACTTCCAGGTCACCTTCAAACACATTTTAACACACCAGTGTGTGTGTGAGAGAGGGAGAGATCTAGAAACTAGTTTTTAAAAACACATGGTAAAAGCATGAAAAAGAAACGCGTTCCTATTTGAGCTAACCATTCAGGATATGATTATTTTTTAAAATCAAAGGATTTATCTCTTGCTCAACTGCTACTAAACTTTTTGACCACGAACCTCCTAGGAAAGCCACCACAACACGGAGGTCCACTGACAGGTCAGAGCCGCTTTGAGATTGACATGCTAATAACTGGCAGCTGGACAGACAAAATAGAAAAGATATAAAAAGCGGACAAGAACTTAGAAGGCTCTATGGTTTTCATTCATTTTGCATATAGTTCAACACTCTTTACTAAGAAAGCCTCCAACAAACACTGCTCTGACACCAGTAAAATAAAGGGGAATGTACAAACAGCCAGTTAAGAAAGAAAATTACATATTTTAGAAAATGTTCTTTCTGAAATTAAAGGTTTCAGTTATTTGGAAAATTAAGTTTTGTGGAGAAGCTCAGCTATGCTAGTTAAATGAAGCAGTGCTAAATCTGAAATCACCTAGAACAATGCTGCGAAGAGGGGCATCATTATTCATGAGCATGGGGACTGACAGAGCATGGCTGTTTACCAAGATATGGTCTTGACTAGAAAAGTAATCCAATTAAAAATAAGAATGACATTAAAATTCTTGTAGCCAATTTGAAAAGCATAAAAATGTTAATACAGTCGAGACCATGGAAAACATATAGCTACCTTGTCTTCCCAAGGCCCGTGCTACTGAAAGCATGGCCCTGGAGCAGCAGCAGGACACGGTCTGCGAGCCTGCTAGAACCCAGAGGCTCAGCCAGATTCTAGATCAGAATCTGCACTTTAACAAGACCCTCCAGGGAAGTTGGATGACATTCAAGTATGAGAAAACCTTTTCTAGATAACTAAGAAATGCTGCTGGATCTACCCAATTACCCAGTAACAACCTCTGGCACCACATTTTGCATTCAATTATCATGTGAATGAAGAAATAATTCAAAATAATTTAATTTGGTTTGGACATGAAATTTAGCAACCTTCATGTCTTGTTCTGAATTTCTTCTGATTAAGCCCTAAATGTCAAAATTCAGGTGTGTAAACAGTCATGTGAGAGGCCCCCAAACATTTTTCAACTCTCTGGAAAAGAAGCTCAAGCCCACATTATTTTCAAGGACAATGACAGAGATTATTTTAGTGGGGAAAATAAAAGGTTTAAAAATGCCAAGTGTGAAACAGACACTACTTAATATTTTTAAATGATCAACTTCACAATTTTATTCCAAAAAATTGCTGATGTGGCACAGCAAAACTGGCAATCCAGTAACCTGCTCCAGACGAGGCCCAACCACTAAAACTAAAGTGTGTGTGCTGAGGTGGGGTCCTGAACAAGCCATTGAGCCTTTAAGCACCTCAGTTTTCTCAACTACAAAATGAAGAGGCTCATCAAGAAAGATGAGTGTTTCTCAAACTTTACCCTCAATCCACAGCAAGAAATGCATTTTATATTCAGACTTGGTACTAAGGTACAGAAGCCACACATACATATGCAAATGAAAGGACAGCTCACAAAATTCTTAACATGTTATGATAAACTCTGAAATTTTCTATTTTATTCTTTTTTTCTTTTCTAATGTTGGTCTTGGTTCATTCCACTGATTGCATGAGCACAGTACAGTCTAAGTAACAATGGTCTAGATTATTTCTAAAGACTTTTCAGGTTTAACATCCCAGAGTCTTTTTCTATCAAGAATCTGGACTAGGGGCCACCAGATGAGGAATAAAGCAATACTGCTTCAACTTAATGGAGCCCATGACACCCCTCAAATTGCATGCAAAATTGGGAGTGTGCATTTATTTTTCTGGAAAGAAAAGCCATAACTGTCATCTGTCTTTCAGAGTAATCCATGATCCAGAACACAATAAAATGTTATAAAAAACATCTAAGATTGATTTGAATATACAAAATATTCATGTCACTTTATTCTCTGCTTTAATTTCTATGGTCTATCTCATTAAACACAAATTATGGCTTCTTCTCCATCCCCTTGAAATTAAATATAAATAGTTAAAACCCCATAAATTAAATTTGTAACCAAGAAACACCTCCTGTACTGGGTTGAAGGGTAATAAAGGATACCAGTCTATATCTATTGTCAAATTCCACCTCTAAAATTTCTCTCCAACTAACACTGTATCACTTGTTCTTACATCTTCTGACTTTTAAAGTGGTTATGAAACATGGTTAATCTGCTCTAATGCAGTAAACAGGCCAAGAAGCCCATCAATCTTTTATGAGAGTATTCTCAAAACACCACATGCTGATCATGCAGTATGTTAGGTGCTGGGCACACAATGGTGAGCAGGATTAGGAACTAAGCTTAAAAGATTATTAGTTAATAATAGAGTGTTTCAGATTATCTTTATAATTGCCAGAAAGTTCAATCGCCTTTATCATTCAATTCCCAATAATAACAGAATTATCAACTTAAGCTCATTAGATCATCCTTTTCACCACTGGGAGGTTTGCCAGATGTCCCACCTTTATTTAGTAGAACCCTGTATGTTCAGTTTGGGGACTTGAATGAGGTTTGGAACCAAAAGAGACTCTAGAAATCATTTAATACAACACTGCCCCACAGATAAAGTAATCGGGTGTCTGAAAGATTGAGAGATTTGTAGAAGGTCCACAGTTAAGGAGTGGGGCAATGTCTGCACCAGAATGCAGATTCCCTGACTGCTTGCCCAATTTTGTCCATTCCACTCACTCTAATCTTCACTCACAGTAATTGCCCTACATCTTTACATAATGTTTTATCTTCACATTTCTATTCTATCTTAAAATATATGTGCAAAACTTATATAGACATGAAAACCATGAACATACATATTTTGCACCCTGCAGGAGGCACACTGTAGGAAGAATGCTAGAAAGGCACTTTCTGGAAAGAAATAGAGGAACTATAACAAGAAGGACCATAAAAGCATAACCGCCATGAGCAAGCTTCTCAAAAACAGAAGAGGCTCTCCAGGTAAAATGAAAGTTTGAAAACCAGCCATTCACGGTTAATACCAACAAATCTTATGTCGACAATGCTAGCAGCTCTTGTTTAACCTGTTCTAACTCTGGACTCTGTCTGGACTTGTATTTGATTTACTACAAGACACCTGAACAGCTACAGCAGTGAGGTTAACCGAGGTTTAAACAAGGTAGTGTGGACTGAAGAAATGAGTTATCACTCCCACAAATTATTAATAGAACATAACAAAGGGGAGTAATTTAACCTGATAAGTCAGGATAGAATAGTGTTTTGTTTTTGCTTCTTTTGTGCTTTAATACAGTGTGACAGTGATGCTTCTGATATAGGAGGTAAAAAAGATAAGTGACAAAACTTTGGCAGTCCCTAAAGATAGCAGCAGCTGCTGGAAAAGACTATATGCTTTCTAAATTTGGAAATAAATATGGAGTCAAGCACCAGCAGCATGGTATAGTGAAAAAAGCAAGAACCAACAATAAGTTACCTTAAGGTTAGTTCCTGAGTATCTGTGAGCCTCATTTTCTCATCTGCCAAATGGGGTAATTATACCCAGTTCATCCCTCTCAGGTTTATTTTAAAGGCAAGATTATATGCCTGTGAAAGCACTTTGATAAAAGTTGAAAACATTATGCAAAGGTAAGCTTTCACGATTAGCAACAATTGTACCCAAAGCAGGAAACATTTGTGACACAATCTTCAAAATAAATAAACAAAAAACCCAAAGACTAATCTGGCTCCCTGCCCTTGTAATCTTCCTGGCTTCACAGCTACTGACATTTCATCCCATTCCCAGGCTTGCTCCAGCTCCACCCAAGGGCCAAACAGGTCCCAGGCTGTTCAGATTTTGCAGGTGAAGTTCAATAATCAAAATTCATGTTGTACATGGGGATCATGTCCCCACCCAATTCCTGAATCTGTACCTGGAACTCACTCCAGGCCATGTGTCCACTGGACTTCATTCAAAACTCCATGAGACCACCTGTTGGCAGATGCCCTGCTGTAGCCCACCTCCTCAGAGAGCTGGAAGGTGCAAGTAGTCCATCTAGCCACTCAGCAATGTCTACACTAGCAACTCAATTTGGCCTCTCTCAACAATGACCCAGTTTGAATTCTAGCACCAAGAGTGATAACTAAGACAAGCATTTGACCAAGGCATACCTCAATGCTGGCTGGAAGAACAAGGCTCATGGATAGCTTCACTAAGTCATTTTCATTTCACTACACAGAGCTCCAGTTAACTTTGACTTATACTTTAAATTTGGAAAAATACCCAAAGGTAAAATTTGACAATTCTTTAAAAGCAGGAACGATTCTTTTAAAAATTACATGTGATATTTAACATGATATTTGATGATTATAGCTGTATCTGTATGTATCTTTTTTGGAATACTAAACAACTCACCTAAATCCCAAATCATTCTCTATCATAGGTTAAATGAGGTGATTTTGAAAGGGAATACATAAAATTTATCATGAGATAATTTAAAAATATCTATTTAAAGGAATGCTACTATGAATTCTTTTGCAAAGTTTAAGATACTTTGGTAAACAAGGTAATCAACTGAAACATTTTATATTCTCCGAGAGGATCTCATATCTCTTATCTTCTCCAATTGTAGATTTCTAAGATTAAACAATGTGTATAAAGTTCAGCAGAAAGAATATATTTAAAATACTGTTCTTTACATTTTAATACTATGATTATGACCAATATCCAACTAAATATATACAACTCTATTTGTATATATGTGCCATATTTTATTGATTTTAGATACCCCCCCATTTTTTTTAACATAGGTGAAATTGGGTTGTCACTTAAAATTGATGGTATCTCATGAGTTTTAACTATTAGGCTTTTTATCCTTTTTTTGCTGGTACATAAAATAATGGCATGTCTTACAACTGATGACACCTCACAGATAGTGAAATATATATATATAATTCAAGAGACAGAAAGGACTCTCTTCTTTAGGTTGGTTAATTATTCCTCTAACCAGGCAAGATGATGGCTCAGAATTCCAACTGAACTACATTAGAGTAATTGAGCTTTCATCAAGTGGTCATTTGATAAAGTATATAATCACAATTTTCAATTGAGACTGCTACTATGACAACCAATGATATGGTAGAAAAATCTAGATGAAAATTCCAAAATGGGAATTTCCATTGCCAGGACTGGTAAGAGTTCCAGCATTAATACAATGTATTTCTAATATTTTCTCATGGCACACAACTATACAAATACATACTGATTAATGAAAGCCTATTAACTTTCTGGGTAATATTTGCTAAAGATATTTTATCAATCAATCAAAGATTTATTCAGTTACAGCTACAACATTATACATAGGTTAAACCTGGAGCTAAATGATTCCTTAGAAATTATTTTCAAACAAACAGAATCTATATTAAAATGTTCGTTTAAGAGGGAGAAATATTATCATGTTACAATGATCATTGTATTATGACTTTCTCTTAGATACCTGAAAACAATTTACCCAAAGAAAAGTAAAATCACGCCTCAGGAAGTCTAGTTTGAGAATGTCAGAAGGGAGACTGTTCTGATTCCACAGGGGACATTAATCCCATTGGAAATGCTAGAATGGAACAACTTTGCCCAACAACTGCTGTGGCTTTCTCCTGGTTATCTGTTTGTTGACTTTAGCTAACAGAGGAAAATAATGTGTTTTAGTGAAAAAAAAATTGTTTTCATAGATATTTTTCACTTTGGCTGGAGATAACTCTTCTGATATTAGGAGGGTAATAACCAAAAACATCTCCACAATCAGATCATTAATATCCAAAGCCTTTCTTCACTTACATGCTTTACTAAAGAAGGCATGGCTTTATTTGAGAAAAGTCCCCTTTTCCAGTGAGCACATGGAATGGGAAGAAGAAATCCAGACAACCCTTAAACCAGCAGATATTCTATATCAATCCTGGTTATTAATTTCCCCAACATCCACAAGTCTTAGTGAAAAAGCTCTACAAGATAAAAAATGATTCCTAAATACAAGTCATCTAAATGTGCTGTTGTCTTAGTCACTCTGTCTTAGTCACTCCTTAGAAATGACTACTACTTTCCTATAATTTAATGTACTACCACCACGACCCCCAAACACCTAGAGCTGTGACATAAATTATTTTATTATTTTTTAATGTAGTATTCTTTTAGAAAAAAAGTCTTTATTTTTTATTGCTTGTGGGGGGGGAAACATTGATGTGAGACAGAAACATTGATCAGCTCTCCTGCATGCACCCCAACCAGGGATGGAACCCATAACCTGGATGTGTGCCCTGACCAGAAATCAAATCCACCACCCTTGATGTACAGGAGGGACGCCACTCTAACCAAGTGAGCCCCACTGGCCAGGACATGACATAAATTATTTTAGATTTAAAATTTTTGTCACTGTAGAATGAACAAAATAGGTTTGGGAAAAGTAATGTCAGGATAAAACAACTTTTGTTTCCTATTTTAGCAAAATCACATAGAAAAGATCAGTAATCAATTTTTCGATTTGACCACCATTATACACACACGCACAAAAGGGCCTCAATTAATTACTATTTAATGAAACGCCTTCCTTTGTTTTTATAATGTATGTGACTAGAATATAGTTATTCTAAGCAAACAATACAAGATCTAAAAATAAGAGACCTACAGTGAGAAAAATTGTGCTGTAGGAAAACACAAACACATGAACTTACAGGCACCTTTACATCCAATTTCTAACATATTCTTTCTGGAGTAGAAAGTCACCTGAAAAAAATGAAAAAGGCACATGCATTTTTTTCTAAACTGAGTCACAAAAATATTGCCTAACAAAAAATTCAACTAGAATTAAAAGCCTGTGACATAGGGTTATTTTAGAAACCAGCTTCTGACAAAAATTCAAAGTAAAATCTGTTCTAAGTCCAAATTAAAAAAAATGTTTTATGCTACTTTTAATTAGCTTTAAAATATATAATTCCCCATGACTGCTGCGAAAGACACAACATAAAGGCACCCTGTCCTGCAAATGTTGGTGTGACCTTAACTATATCAACACCAAGCAACACTCAGAGATGGCCTCCCCTGCTGCAGCAACAATTAGCACTGATCACACTCCCCTGCTGCTTCCATCGCTCCTGCTGCTGTCATCCAAACAGAAGTGGAGGGGCTTCTATACTTCGCTTCATTGCATACATCAGAACTAAGAAAATGAGGTATTTCAAACAAAAACTCAATTCTAATAATATATTCAGCAAGTCTTTTTAATTAAGAGCTACCATATAAGTAGGTCAGCACGTAAACTGCCCAGAGGTATAGAATAAAACAATTTTAATTGCTCATAAAATAATGTTAAAATAAGTCTCACTCAGAACCTCAAGACTATTCATGGAAATAAGTTCTTAAATTTGGGTTTCCCTAATCTCTGTATCATATAACAAACAATAGGCATAAAGTATTTACATGTGTAATGTACCTTAACGACAATGAGCAAAATTTAAGTCAAAATATATCTTCAAAACATAGCAACTTAACTGTTAGTACTTTCTTTTTAAGTAACACACAGAGAAACAACCATTTCACCATAGTTATGAGCTACATGGACTCATATAAGAGCCACCAGAATGATGATGGGTGGAATAAGGCCAAGGAAGAACAGACAGGCTCTGAAAATGGTGATCACAATATAAGCATTTTTACTAGCCAGCAATAAGGATGTCATCATCCACTTAAAAAAGTTCATATGGGAGACCTGGCTGATATCAGTACTTCTTAAGGTAATACTCTCATAAAATTTAAAAGATCACAACAAAAAGAGAACTAAAAAGTAAATTTATTAAGAGGCATGTAGCCAAGTTTTAAGCAACCACTTACACTTACTCTCTGCTGCCCTTCCTAGAGGTCACCACGTCAGCTGAGGATGGGTCACCCCTGCTCTATCAGAGGCATGCCAGGACCGCAGATCAAGCATTCAGGAAGAGAAGACATTCTGCTCTCAGTGAGAGGAAGACACGCAATTTGCAATGCATTTTGGATCTCCATGATCTGGCTCTAAGCCCTATGACTTGTCTTCTTCATTCGCTCTCAGTGCAGACAAGACTACAGTTGACCCTTGAACAACATGTATTTGAAAAATGTGGGTCCACTTGTATGTGGATTTTTTCAATAAATAACACAAATTATTTTTTTCTTATGATTTTCTTAACATTCTTTTCTCTAGCTTACTTTATTGTAAGCATATAGTTATACATTTAACATACACGTGTTAATTGACTGTTATTGGTAAGGCTTCCAGTCAATAACAGTTAAGGTTTTGGGGATTCAAAGATGATATCCAGATTTTCAACTGTACAAGGGGCAGATTCCCAACTGCCGAGTTGCTCAAAGGTCAACTGTATTCCCATACTGTGAATGAGTCCTCTGCTTCCTGCCATCCTCACTTCCCTTTCTTCCCTACAACACTACCTATCAGAAGCCTATGCATAGCGCATTCCAAAGACACCTCAAGGAAGGTTTCCCTGCATTTCCAGACTTCCTGCAGCACTTTCTCACATTTCATTTTGCCTTATGTTGTCTGATCAGCCTGAGTTCTCTAAGGGCTGCATCTCCATATCGCCCAGCAAGAGCTAACAGTACCACACCCACACCTGGCTTTCAACCAATAAGTAACAGGAAGGATCAAGTCCAACACTTCCAAGTCCCTCTATAAGCCTCTATTGCATTTGTGGAGTGCAACTGGTTCTGGGCTAAAATCGTCTGCAACTGAGGTCTATGATGTTTCTAGCCGTCTGAGACAGGTCTATACAAGGTACAGGGGTAAAGAATCTAGACATCTATTAAATGTATCCCAAGGCTCTCCTGAACATGTCTAAACACAAATGTGGTTTTATAATATTGCACTCAATGTGCAGCTAGACCAACTGTAAGTACTAAAGCTCGACTTAAAGCAAGTCTCCACATGAACTTTTCAAAGCAAGGATTTGCTTCATTAGAGAAGTCCAACATTTAATGTAATATATTCACATATTCAAAGAGAAGTGTGGGTAAACCAGGAGCAAGACTCCGTTACTAGGACAAAGCTGCTATTATCAACTGGTCTCAATTCATGGTCTGCCATATTTATTTATAGTACCAGTAGAGAATTTTAGTGATTTAATGAACTGGAAAGGATAATATATGCTCAGCAATTCATGTAAAAGGAGGAAAGCAGTCATATGAATAATCTTAAAAAATGGATAATTAAAGATATTTTAATATGTGGCTTTGAAATATGTTCCGTCTGTACTTAACATTGAATGGATGAATTTCTACTAATTAGACACACCCCATCTTCAAACAAAGTAATAAAACAGGCTGTGTGTACAGGGCTGAGTATATGAACAGTCTAGAAACTCACACCTTCATGGCAAACAAACCTACTGCTGAAATGGACGTCACATTACTGCTTACTGCCAAACACACAGCACAAGCAGAAAGCACACTCAAACGTGTGTCTCCAGGTCATGCTTTACTCAGAACCAGTGTTAAGTAATCAAGTGTTTTTTCCCCCCCAAAAAAGGGATTCTCAACTTACATCTATCCTCTTACAATATTAAAGTAAGAAAAATGGAGATGGTAATAGCAATAGTGGGACAACTGATATCCTAGCCATGACTGGAAAATCTCTTGCTTGGCTGGTATATTTATGAAAGAAAATTTTTACCACCAGCAATAGTTTTTTAAAATTTTAGTAAGGTTGACAATGTAAACAAACTCTTATAAAGTAATGGCTTGAACTGTGTGTTGGCAAAAAATAAGATAGCTTAAATTTCCAACTGTTTTTTTTTTTTTAATATAAAAGTGTGTGTTTTAGACGGCACAATGAGGTAAATACATCTGTTTTGCGTCTGTTGTGTAAACTGTGAATGGTTTTACTGTATTATGTTTTGAATCGCAATAGTTAGGAGGGTATCTGAAGCTGACACACGTGGCCGAAGCCTCTGAAACTCCCCAGTGCAATCTGGTAGTGGTGAAGCGTAACCAGAAGCCCTCAGGGCAGGAGCCCTCTGCCCCAAAAGAAAAGGGAGGGTTTTCTCCAAAAGCTCTGAACTATAAGGACTCACCCACAGCCTGGATCTGTGCTTCTTTCTTTTTTACTATGGATGCCACTGGTTCCTAAACCACTCGAAGGCCACTCCAGTGAACCCTGAGCAGCCAAAGGGAACAGGCACCAAAGGACCAGGCAAGTCACCCTGCCTTCCCCATTCACACTTGGGGGATTTAGGTACAGTGATGAAACAGCTTAGGTGAGTGTGGATCAGTACTGTGCATGCCTCTGCCATAATCAATGTACTACTTCATGAGAGATATGTAGTAAAAATTGTTGATTTCACCAAATCTTGATTACTGAGTACACCTCTTTTTAATGTTCTGTGGGATGAAATGCGAAGTATGCTTAAAGCATTTCTGGTGAAACTGAAATAGAATTATTGCCTTGAGAAAAAAATATTTGTGCAACTGTTTGTGTTAGAGCAGAACCAGCCACTTTTTTCATGTAACACCACTGTACTTGAGAAAATATGCAAAGTGTGCTTATTCACACGTAGGTATTTAGCAGCCATTTTCTCAAAAATGAATGAAGTGAGGCTGTCACTTTAAGGAAAACTATTGCGAGTGATAACATTCAAACCTTCAAGCAAAAATTAGAATTTTGAAAATATTGATTACGCCACCATGAGCTTGATAGCTTCCCAATGGTTAAAGACGGTTTCTGATGAGATTGGTGATGGTATTAAATAAATGTAATTTTTTGATATTGTATAATGAAACATGTCAATATTTGAAGAGTTGTATAATTCAGTGAACCAATGTGTTCTAATAAAAACGCATTTACATTACAGAACCATGCATGGGTAAAAAAAAAAAAGTCCATTCAGAGTACAAGACAGTCCAATGGATTCTAGTAAATAGGAGCAAAGTTCACCAATGGTTTTAGATTCCACATGGCAATTAACCTTTAAGAAACTACCATTCAAGTTTTGATGAGGTATCAAATAACCACAATTATCTGAAAAGGCTATTAAAATACCCCTTCCTTTTCCAGCTACATATCTGGGTGACACCAAATTTTCTTCATATGCTTCAACCAATATGTTTATTTATTTTTAAACAAATAAGTAAATATTGAAAGTTGTTTTTTGTTTTGTTTTGTTTTTCATTTCTACTCCAGTAAACAGCAATAGATGTAATAAAAGCTCTCTGGGCTTCTCAAAATACTTAAAAGAGTATAAGAGTCCTGAGACCAAAAAGTAACAGAACCACTGACATCATAAGGAGTTTGGATTTAATTGTGTGATTGGTGGTAAGTCACTAGAGGTTTTCAAAAGAGATGCTTAAAAAAAAAGTATAAATGATCAAAGCCAGATTTCTACACATACCTGCTTCTTGGTTTTACTATTCTAGAAAACAGTAACTAATTCTCAAAGCATAATTCTCAACCATTCACTCCAAAATGTTGTGTGTACATTAGGCAGACAGAATGGAGAAACATAGCAATCTCTGTCACAAAAAGTAAATTCTATTTCTACCATGACATTGTTTAATATCTTAGCTTGCCTCAATCTCAGAAAATTCACAGAATTCAAGGTACAAGATATAGCAACTGATGACACCTTCGTTCAAGAACGTAAGAGAAAACTTTAAATGGACATTGAGTAGACAACTGTTTCTAGAAACATCACATACACTAGCAAAAAAGAAGCAAATATTTCTCTCTGATAATTTACTTTCTTCTGTATCACATTTCCATAGCAACCTCTGCTGTTCCCCAAGCAAGGCTGCCAACATTTAAAGTATTTGTAGTTCACTTTTTCCTTAGAGAGGCACAGTAGGTAGAAGCTGCTTTCTTCCACATCATTTTAATACCTTCTACATACTAACTACTTCTATATAGTATAGTGTTTGATGTTATATAACATCACAATCTTCCTATTAAATAGTAGAAAACAGTATGTTGGAAATAAAGGTTAGGTTAGGACACTGCAGAAGTCTATAAAAAGAAAAAATAATCTATCAACAGGAACTTTTCATTTTAAAATAGTCTTTTACTGCCATCAACAAATCATCAAACAACAAGTGCTGGCGAGAGTATGGAGAAAAGGGGACTCTAGTACACTGCTGGTGGGAATGCAGACTGGTGCAGCCACTGTGGAAAACAATATGGTGTTTTCCCCCAAAATTAAAAATTGATCTGCCATCTGACCCAGTGATCCCACTTCTAGGAATATATCCTAAGAAGCCTGAAACACCTATCAGAAAGAATATATGTACAGTACTCTTTTGTTCATAACAGCACTATTTACAATTGCTAAGATCTGGAAACAGCCCAAATGCCCATCAGTAGATGAGTGGATAAAAAAGCTGTGGTACATTTACACAATGGAGTGCTATGCAGCTGTAAGAAAGAAAGATCTCTTATCCTTTGAGATGACATGAAGGGACCTGGAGAGCATTATGCTAAGTGAAATAAGCCAATCAGAAAAAGACAAATGCATGATCTTATTGTGGCATATAATGAACAAAATAAGCTGATGAACAAAATAGACCCAGAGACATAGAAAGGAGTAAGGTTCAGACTGACAGACCTCGGGGGTGGGGGTAGGGGTGGGGGGCAGGGGGATGGATGAGATAAACCAAAGAACTTATATGCATGTATGCATAACCAATGGACATAGACAACAATGCTGGGGGGCTGAGAGGGGCGGGATGAGGAGGAGGGTGTGTAGGGGGAAAAAAGGAGAAACATCTGTAACAAAAATTAATAAAAATTAAAAAAAATAAAATAGTCTTTTACTAAAGAGCTGGTGTTCAAACACATTCTCGGCTTCATTCTTAAAGATTTTAGAGGTTGTGCATGTCAGTAGGATTGTTATCCTCCTAATTATTTTATACTCAATAATAATTTTAGAAAGACTGAGACGTCTGGGTTCAATTCCCAGTCAGGGCACATGCCCAGGTTGTGGGCTCGATCCCCAGCAGAGGGTGTGCAGGAGGTAGCGATCGACCTTTCTCTTTCACATCGATGTTTCTACCTCTCTCCCTTCCTCTCTAAAAAAGGAAAATCAATAAAAACATATTAAAACACAGTAATAAAAATAATTTTTTTAATCTATATACCTTACACAGGTCCCCAAACTAGGTATAGAACTATAAAAACATGGTGCGTATTCTAACTGAGCTATCCATTAATAACCTAAACTAAGGGATATTTTGTGATTCTGCAGCAGAAATGGAGATCAGTGCTTTCCATTCAGCTTTGGCCAACAGGACTAACTGTAAAGTGTTCAAAATAAGATAGACTGCAGCAATGATATCTGCAAAAGAATGAGTCTTCACAATAACGAAACCCAGATACAATGCTAATCAGTTTCAAAGGCAAGGCAAACTCAATAGTGTAGATGCTTCAGAATAGTGTCTCTGTATGGTAATCATGACTAAAATGTTTACACCCTCTAACTGAATGTGAGACTGCTCTTGCTCATATACAGAATGGGGCAAAAGTAGGTTTACAGATGTGAATACGCCAAACAAAATTTATTCTTGCATTATTATTTATTAGTTATTGTATTATTTTTCCATATGAACTGTAAACCTACTTTTGCCCCACCCCGTACTATTACAGAAAAATTAAATAGATTTAAAAAATAAGAAACCAGATATGTCATGAGGGGAAAAAAAAGTGGAAATTTTCATATTTTGGTGCTTTTTACACAGCAGCTATTTTTAGGTTTATGCACTTGTAGAGGTACATATTAGGTTTACTGTCTATTCTATGCCTACACGATCTCTAATAATCTTTTTCTTGCATACCAACACACCACTTACTTGCACAGTGACTGCAACAGTGCTAACTATACAAATATTTCTTACTCTATTAAAAGAGAATGAAAGGGAATCTGATGTTTTTGAGATATTTTGGGACTTGAAGGACACAAAAGGAGACTCCAGAAACACTGTTAGCAAAACTTTAAAATGATTGCTAGGGATGACTGCAATGTTCTCTTATCTGGGATACTAAAGGTATAGAACTGAGAGCCTCTGATTTTGTGGATTTAGTTTCATGTACAGTTATATGATTCTCTGTGGCTCTGAAAGGTTTCAAAATCACCTTATAAAAGAACTTACCTCAGCTAGAACCTCAGAGGAAAAAAGGATTAAAGGGACATGAGAGATGGAGAGATGTCCTGAACAGCAAGGATGCACAAAAGGAGAAAACAAATGGTTCCATTCCACTTTAACAGACTGGTTAAAGAATAAATATTAAGCCCGGCCGATGTGGCTCAGTGGTTGAGTGTCGCCCCATGCACCAAGAGGTTGTCGGTTCGATTCCTGGTCAGGACACATGCCCAGCTTGGGGGCCAAATCCCCAGTGGGGGGCATGCAGGAGGCAGCCAATCGGTGTTCTCCCTCATCAATGTTTCTATCTCTCTCTCCCTCTCCCTTCCTCTCTCTCTGAAATCAATAAAGGAAAAAAATTTTTAAAAACAACAACAACAACAAAACTGAAATCAAAGACAGTAGGTTCTAGAATACATTCTAGAATACAATTCACACCATTCAGACGTGAATCGAGGCTACTGGCTACGCTTTTCTGACAGTTAAGTGACCTTTTCCTACACACTGGCACAGTTTAGCACTTTATAGACAGGATCCTATTTAATCCTCACAACCACTCTATGTATTATATCCATTATAAATTTTACATGCTCTGGAACTTCTCCCTTGCTGGTAGGATGCTAAATAATCAATGTTGGATCCACAGATGCCAAAGCACCATGCTGCTTTATCAGAAATTCAAGGGAGGGCAGTGGGCAGACTACATTTATTCATTCAAAAATATTTATTGGGCAATTTCTATGGACCAGACACTTGGAACACATTAAGGAGCAGACATGGAACTTATAGTCTAGAAGTAGGGGAAAGAGACAATTCACCAAAACCAAACAAATAACTCATATAATAATTTAGAAAGCAATAGATGCCACGGGAAAAGTAAAGTATTTCGAGAAGGATACAGGTGAAGCTTGCAATTTTAAACAGGATAGACCTCACTAACAAGCTGCTATTTTAGTGAAGACTCAAAGGAGGTAAGGGAATTGACCACAAACATATCTGAGAAGATATTACAGGCAGAGGGAAAACCAAGCACAAAGACCGAAAACATACCTGACGTGTTCCGGGATGAGCAAGGAGATAAGTAAGAATGACTGGAATGGAGAGTACGAGAGGGAGAGAAGCGGGAAAAAGGTCAGAATTAGTGGTAACCTGATTGTATCTGGTTTTGTGAATCTTTATGAGAAATCTGACTTTTATTCTCAGTGACATCGACAGCCATTGGAGGATTTTAAGTATAATCTAACTTATGTTTTTTTAAAAAAATCACTATGGTTGTTACACCAATAACAAATTCAAGGGAAGCCAGAAAAGGAGAAAGAAGAGGCCACTGCAGTGCTCCAGGCACGAGGTCCTGGAGACCTGGACAGAGGTGCAAGCAGCAGAGGTGGGAAAAGGGGTTGAACTGAATTTATTTGAAGACAAGATTTTGGATACATTTTGAAGATAAAACAGCATGGTTTCCCAACAGCGTGGATGTAGAGTGGGAGAGAAAGAGAAAAACCAGGATGATTCCAAAGTTTCTGGCTGAATAAACTGAAAAATGGAGCCAAGATAGAGCAGGCTGCAAGGAGAGCAGTTTTGCAGAGGAAGATCAGAACTATTCAGTTCTAGTCCTGTTAAAACTGAGATACCTTTTATGTACTCAAGTGAAGAAGTCAAAAAAGTAGTTAGGCATGTGTGACTGGAGTTTAAAAGAGGTACCTCAGCTGGAAATATACATCTGGGGGTCTTAAGCAGCTACATGCATTTTACAAAAGTCTTACAACTGTGACAAGCGTCCTACAAGAACTGAGCCTTGAAGCAGTCCCAAATAATTGGTTGGTGAGAAAAGAAAACCAACACAATTTTTAAGAAACAACTGAAAAGAAACCAGTGGGCCAGCAGTACAGGAGGAAAAGTAAGAGAGTGTGGTGTCCTCACAATCGAATGAAGAAAGTATGTCATAAAGAAGAGGCAATGACCCATTATATCCAATGTTGCTAACAGGTACAGATAGAGAACCGACTGTTGGATCAGCAACTTGGAATATTTTCTTTTGAAAATATCCCACCCCATCCCACCCCAGAAGACATAATTATGCACGGGATGTGTCATCTTCAACTTTCTCATGAACTGAATTTGTTTTTCTAAATAATTATCCAAAAGGAAGGATTTACTCCAGTTTAATATTTGGGACTCAAATCAGCAATTTGTTAGGAAATACCAGCTGTAAACTTAAGATGCCAACAGTAATTTGCTAATATCCAACTTCTGTCCCTTAAAAAAACAAAACAAAAACAAAAAAAAACCTCTGTGTAAACTGGAAATAAAAGGATAGAGTTCCTTTGTCCTCAAGAGGAATTATGATAAAACCAAAAGCCAATATTATAGCACTGTTTCTCCTATTAAAGAACAACACAATTTTATATATTATTGCTATTACTATTTGATTATGTTCCAAAATGCTAACACTAGTGCAGCCTGCCATAAAACCAAAATAAAAGGTATAATTATTGTAATTATTAGAAAAAAGTAGACATGAGTGTCATTATCTGCAATTGATTATATAACTAGAAACCCAAGAGAATAAACTGCAAATCTCTTAGAATAAGAGCCAGCTATCAAGTAAATATACAAGAATCAACAACCATCTTATACAAGCAACAGACAATATGAAGAGCCCATCACAAAAGCAACAAAAACATAAATGCCTAATAACTCTAACAAGAAATATTAGGAGAGATAGGTTGAATAACCCTTTCTGTCCCTTAACAGGAACACTGACAACTCTACATGTAGACAACAGTACTTGTCAAAGAATAAAAATGCAATATAATTGGGTATTTTGGTTCTAAGGATTCATTGGCAGTCTTCCAGTTAAAGATGGCAAGTTTAACAAAATATTCAAGTACATCCTCTCTCTAAACTCCACTAAAATGGCACTGAAGAGATCTTCCTAGAAGATAGAGACCCAAGGACTTAAAGAACTGGAGTGGAAACTATAATACAATCATGCAAGTGCGAAACAGAAGGACAAGTGCCAACTTAGCAGACCTGAAAGAGTGAAATACTGCACTGTCAGTGAGGAAAGCTGAGAAGCACTCCAGATTACTCAAAAACTGGAGGTGGAAGGGTGGCAGGTAATAAAAGGTTAGTAAAGCCTGTTTGAGAAGCCCTATATCCCTGGATGCCCTTCTCACCTCACCTTAGAGGCTCTGGCTGACAGTCCCAGAGCCCAGCAAGACTGAACATTGATTCTTGGGAGAGTAGATCAAACAGGTAAGTCTTTGAATTGTGAGGGCATGAGAGCCTTCCCCATAGTGACTATACAAAGAGACTGCTACCATTCCAGACAGATGCCTCCTGAAACACTAGCAGTCAGACCCTTTCCTAAGTGCTACAGTAAACAGTCAAAAGGCTGCCATTGGGGAGGGAGACTAAAAATGTTGGGGGGATTGCAGAACAGAGAGTAGGGGACCACTTATTTTACAATAAGCCTTTCAGCATTCTTAGATTTAAACTACATGCAGTATTAATGATAACAAGATAATAATCTTTGTTTAAGGACAGATGCATGCAATTACAATTTTCCAAAAAAAGAAAAGTGTGACTTGCTCTACCAGATATTTCTATGTATTCTAAATCTACATTAAAAAGATGTGGCATTAATTAAAATCAGAGATCAATGCATAAACAAGTAAGGCCTAAAATAGAACTAGACCCAAAAACTAGTTAAGATCTTAAAATATAATAAAAGAAAGACTGATAACCAGTGAGGAAAGGATGGACTACTTATATTTAACAACGGTGCTGGTAGAATTGGCTAGTTGGGAAGGAAAAGGTGGTATAAGACAATTCATATCCATAGAGTCGTCCCTCGCCACTTCACGCTTCGACGGTCCAGCTTACTCTATCTCGGAATCCTACTTCGTGGAAATTCATTTATCTCGGTAGAGTCTGGAACTGATTAACCGCGATAAACGGTGGCTGACTGTACACTAATATAGAATTAAATGTAAATACCTAATATATTTCCAATTTCTTTTTGCATTTACTTCACCTCTGGTTTTTCCAAACATAAATGTTCACAAGGAGAAATCATAAAGGACAAGATATAGAGAGCTAACTATATAAAAATGAAAATATTTTGTTTGGAAAACACCATAAAGTAAAAGACAAATTATGACCTGGGAGTGGGGGTGGGGGGATCACTACAAATATGAAAAAGACACAGTACTCTTTATAGAAAACAGGTATTTAAAATCATTTCTAAAAATCATCAATTAAGAGGTAAATGGGCAGAGTACCTGAATAAACTCTCAAAAGATAAAACAAAAAACTAATTACTAATTTCACTTGCTACCCAAAAAAAAAAATAAATTAAAATCATATCATATTTTCATAGAAAATTAGGAAAGATTTAAAATGGAATGCTGACATGGGACAACCATTCTGCGCTTAAGGGAATCAGTGTGTCTAGGCATAAACAATTTGGCAACATGCCTCAAGAGTCATAATAGACTTCACCTCTGCCTGAGGAATTCTTTTTAAATCTAACCCAAGCCCTGGCTGGTTTGGCTCAGCGGTCAGAGTGTAGGTCTGAGGACCAATGAGTCTCGGGTTCGATTCCGGTCAAGGGCACCTTGGTTGTGGTTATTGCCCCGCCCTGATCAGGTCCTGTGGGAGGCAACCAGTCCATGTGTCTCTCTCACATGGATGTTTCTCTCTTCCCCCCTCTCCCTCCCACTCTATCTGATAATAAACAGAAAAATATACTCAGGTGAGGATTAGAAAAAAAAAACCTAACCCAAAAAGGTCAGACATACTGAGACTTTCAGACAAGGGCATTTATCCCAGCTCTGCCTGCAAGTCTATTACTTTCTGAGCCTACCTCCTCTTTCAGACTCTGTAGAGGACCCTCCTTTCTCCAGTTTATTCCATCTCTCCAATACTCTATATTGTGGCCACCTTTATTACCCTCATTCTATGCAATCATAAGGAAATGCAATGAAAAAATTAGGTGATTAAGTTCACTAAGATGGGAAGGAGCAAAGTTAGATTTTTGCAACCAGCGTTTAATACCATTTTCTCAAACTACTAAAAATAGAAATATGTCAAACAATAGAAAACAAGGTAAACTTGGACATATCCATCATTAAAAATCGTATTTTCAAGGAAGATTTAAGGACATAGGATATATGTGATAGATTAAGTAAAAGTGCAATATTTAGAACTACAGATGAAATTAAAATGGCGAATCTGTTTAAAAATATGCCTGAGCAGACAAATAAAAAAGGACAAATGGAAAAACTTCATCCCATGAGCAGTTGTTTATTTCTGGATAGTGACTATGATTTTTATTTTCTTAATCTTTCTTTTTTTCAGGGGGTGGGGTATTTCTGGAAAACATCTACAACGGATGATTGCTTTTTTTAAATTAATTAATTTATTTATTTATTATTTTTGTTAATCATCACTGAAGGTATTTTTTTCCACTGATTTTTTTTTTAGAGAGTGGAAGGGAGGGAGGGAAAGGGAGAGACAGAGGGAGAGAGAGAAAGAGAAACATCGACATCAAAGAGACAGGTCTATTGGTTCCCTCCCACACACGCCCTGACCTGGCTTGCCAGGAGCGAACTTGTAACCCAAGTATCTGCCCCTGACCAGCAATTGAACCTGAGACCCTTTCGTGCGCAGGTCAATGCTCTACCCATTGAGCAACAATGGCTAGGGCGCTTTTTATTTTTAAATATTTAAACACAATAGAAACAATAGAAATTCTTAATTGTACCTGCTTAGAAGGCCTCCATTTTTAAATAAGCAATGAAAACAGGAAAGATTAGGTGAGAGCTTACTATCTTAGCAACATGGCATTACTGTTGGACTACAACAAATGAGAGGGATTTCCATCATTATTTTCTCAGACTGAAATTGGAAAATTAGCCTTATAGAAAGAACTTGCTTGATAGCCCAGTTAACTGAAATTTAGCTAGCACATAAATCAAGATATATTGGCAAGAGAAAACCTCTTCAACACTCAATATGTGCTCCCAATCGCCCGGCCGGTGTGGCTCAGTGGTTGAGCATCGACCCATACACTAAGAGGTCGCTGGTTAGATTCCCATTCAGGGCACATGCCCAGGTTGTGGGCCAGATCCCCAGTGGGGGCATGTAGGAGGCGGCCAGTGGATGTTCTCTCCTATCAATGTTTCTATCTATCTCTCCCTCTCCTTTCCTTTCTCTCTAAAAATCAATAAAGAAAAAAAATAAAAAAGAACAGAAGCTAATAAAATATATATATATATATATATATATATATGCTCCAAATCACTGGACTACTAAAAGCATTTTGGAATTCCCTGATTGAATTCCTATTATTATTTACACAGTAAAGTTAGAAAGGTTTCAAAAAACCAAAAGCCTCAGACAAGTGACACATTTCTATACTATGTTGTTCAAAACAGTTTTAAAGGTTCCCTGGAAGGCAAAATGGAAGTAGATGACTACCAAATATCTGTTTTAAGCATAGAAGAATTAACATTTTAAAAAAGTATCTTTGGATTCATGCCCTGGGGAAGAGTAGAGGAATTTGTAGACAAACTGCCTTTCCTTTGTTATGGTAAAGTTAACTTCTTGTAAAGAATCATGGTAAAGCACTTTCTAGGAACAAAACAACATAAAAGCTGATATTAACATTTTTTTTGCCAAAAATTGTCAAAGGTTTTTTGCATGGCTGTAGGATTATCTTTCACTTTTAAAATTTCTTACCTGTAAGGTTTTAGGACTTTAGAGAAATGATGATACAGTTCTTAGGTTTGCTTGCCACAAAGGAAAACTGGTTTTTTTGTTGTTGTTTTTGTTTGTTTGTTTTTTTAAACTGTTTCCACTTTATTTTGGAACTTTGTTAACAAGTTTTCAGAGCAAAGACTGGGGGGGGAAATGAATATTCAGAGAAGAACAACATAGCCACCAGCAGTATCTATCACCTCACAGGAGAGCATTATTAACTAATTCTGTAATTACTTAGAAAGAAAAACTGTAACTGTATGAGCTCACCATTGCCTGTACTGAGACCAAGAACTGAAAATGGTGATTTAAAAATCTTCAGAAAAGGTAGTCCTATTCAGAAACCCAAAGATAAGGACCCGCCCACTTCCCCTGGAGATCCGGTTGCTAGGAGAACCCGCAATAACCCTTTAGAGCCAGTACGGTCTGGGCAAGGAGGATCCTTCCAGAGGCTGGGGATTGTTAAAAGAGGAGTGGGAGGAGGATGAAGAGAAGAGGGTTAAAAAAAAAGACGACACCCTTTGACTGTGGCAGGGGCCAGAGAAAGTGGGCTTAGTAACCCCGAAAGAAATTCAGAACACCAGTTAGAACAATGTTCTGGACACTGGAGTCACAATATAGTTCAGCCGAAGTTTGAAACTGTAGAGACGCTTCCCTCCGTCCCTAATGGGAAACAAACA
This sequence comes from Tadarida brasiliensis, assembly GCA_030848825.1. NCBI lineage: Eukaryota > Metazoa > Chordata > Mammalia > Chiroptera > Molossidae > Tadarida > Tadarida brasiliensis. The sequence goes on along the minus strand of CM061261.1, from coordinate 33,483,012 downwards.
ACCCTTTGTGAGTTCCTGTCTATATAAAATGAAGCTAGAGTTTCATCTCACCAACTACAAACTGAATGACACTTTGTAACACTAAAATCTTGACTTTCTTATGTTAAACCCGTGGTTCCCAAACTCTGCAGCATGTAGGAGTCACCCAGGGATCTTTATACACCGAGTTGTAAATAATCTGGGGTGTGATTTGAGCAGAGTTTTAAAACTCCCCAGGGCTTCTCTTGTGCAGCCAATTTTGAAGACTACTGTATTCCATGATTTGGCGAGGTGGCTGAGAGTATTTTTTCAAAGAAGGCACAATTATCTCCCTTTGTCTTTTTAAGGCTAATAATAGAATTAGCTGGCTTTTTCCAAGCACACACAGGACAATAGATTGCTTCATAAATAGGAATCCCCAGTATGCCCTAACAATACTTTCTTTGAGATAAAAAGACCGGGCAGTTTCAGTCTTTTCTTCCCAAGAGGGCAAACATCCTTCTTACCAAAACACCAAACTCTTATCTATTTTAACAGCGAATGGGCCATGAATGCCGCTAAGAACCTGGTGGACCAGCTCCAGGACCAGAAAGAGCCAAACCCGCAGTATCCCACCATCATTCCTGCCACGACCAGGGCTGGGTGTCGGTCCCTGGAGTCCCCTCAATAAAGTTACTTGAGGGAAGTTTGCTCACGTTTCCTCCCCGGACAAGGGTCGCAGCCCCCGCCACCTGCTCGGCGCCAAGGCTCCCCGGCCGCGCCCCCCGGTGGACCGCCGCCATCTCCGGGGGTCGCGCCCACCCCGGGTGCCTGGACGGCCCTGGAACCCGGGGGCTCGCCTCTTCCCTCCCCGGGGTCCCCGGGCTGCAGCTTGCCCAGTCCCTGGGGCTGGGGCGCCGAGACCCCCGCGCGGGCCCTGCACCGTCGCGCCTGAAAACCCTAGGGAAGCCTGCCCGCGCGGCCAGAGCCTCTAAAGCCGGGGCAGGGCTTCCAGATGCCTCCGAATCCCCGGGCCCAACGCCGGCCCGTGGCCGCGTCCCGGCCCAACTGCGCTCGGTCCCTCCGGCCCGCGACCGGGAGCGCGCCGCTGGCCGGGCGGTCTGGCGCTGCGCACGCGCGGAGGCACCCGCCCGCTCGCTCGCGGCGCCCTCACTCACCGCCCGCGTTCCTCGTCGCCTCCGGCACCGCCGCCGCCTGCACTGCTCGCGGCTGGCCGCTCCGGCCCGGTGCCCACTCCTGAGGCCCCGGCCCGGGCACTCGGGAATCTAGCGCCCAGCGGGCTCAGCGGGCACCCGCACGCAGGGCACGCTCCGCGGGGCCGCGCGCGCGCGCGCCCGAGGGCTGGGAGGGGGCGGGGTCAAGCGGGCGATGTTCCCGAAGGCGGCTGTGGATGCGGGGCATGCGCACTGCCCGTCCCCTCGGAGGGGGGTGGTCGGGTGCAAAATGGGCGGTGACCCTGGACCAGTGAAACCGAGGAAAGTAGAAAGGGCCAGGAATCCCCTTCACTGAGAGGCAAGTTTGCCCTTGTCCCACCGACCGAAGTTTCCTGATCTGGGTAATTAATTAATTAAGTAATGTTAATCATTTATTGAGCATCTACTTTGGCAGATTCTCTGTGCAGGATACAGGGCATCCTCTGATATTGGGGAACCCATTACATTTGGGTTTGGGATTCCATTTCTGGAACTAATTCCAGCCCTCCCTTTGCACAGATAAGAAGAACGCATAAAGAGAGTTCGCGCCATACCTAAAACTGCAAACCTTAACTGCGCTATTAAGCAATTGAGGGACCGGGCATTGCTGCTGGCTCGGGTGAAGGGAAAAACTTCTTGGAGAAGCCTGAAAGCATAAGAGCTAGAGTCAGAAGATAAGTTCACCTGGCAAGAAAGGTGAATACAAAGGCATAAATGGGGGGGGAAAAAAAAGAGCAAATATGTGAGCTCATGGACCCTGTTCGGAACGAGTTTACCCTGAGTGTATTGTTCATAGTGAATGGCACAAATGACAGCTGGAAGAGTAGTTGAAGTTCACCTGGAAATGATTTTTAACGTTTAACCTCAAAATTTAGCATTTCTTTAGTGGGTAATTGAGAAATACTAAACTTGGGTGGAGCGGGGCCTGCGGCAGTCTGATTAAATGCAGAATTTAGAAATATAATATAAAGACCAGAGACATGAAATGCTGTAGCACGTACTCTAGGTGAGAAGTAGTAGGGTTCTAAATTTAAGTGTTGGCAGCAGGAATGGAAAGCTTGGAAAAGTTCTCAGTGGTTGTGAAGGACAGGAGGATTTTCCTAGCTTTGTGACAGACCCTACTTCTTGGTCATGATACTTGGTAAATATTTATGAGTACATAAATTAGACCTCTAAAATATACAGCTACAGTCACTAAATGATTCTTTTAACATAATTTGGCCCTGGAAGAACTTATTTCTACTCAATCAAAAAACTTACTTGAGAGGCAGTATATAGTGAAAGACGCGTGGGCTTTGGAAGACAGAAACCCCTTTTATAAAGTCCAGAGACTCCAAAATAAACTATTTGTGTGTTATTTTGTTTTTGTTTTTTTACATGAGTTTATTAGAGGGGGCCAGAGTTATCATGAGTACAAGCTGCAGGTTGAAAGGAGGGGGCAGAGGGCTTGGGCAAGACTGCCAGCCTGAGGTCAACAAGACAGGAAGCCAGGGGGCCACAGCCAGCAGAGCTTCGGGTCAGCGGGCAAGCAGGCAAGCTGCTCTTCACTCTGCAAGTGCCAACGCCTAGGGCATTGGTGGAGGCACACCCGAAGTAGACCAGCACCACGGCTAGGAGATACTTATCTGAAATCTGGAAATAGGGATCTCTGGAGAGGAATTCCTGACAGAAACTGTGTTCCAGAAGGCTGAGGAAGGCCTGGAGCTCCCGGTGCTGGTGGGACGGGAGAGACTCACTGCCCCCATCTTGGTGGCTCCAGCCACACAGCTTCACCTGGATGGCAATCACAGGGGCAGGGTCTTGGGCTTCACTCGTCTCACAGGGGGTGGGGATTGGGTGGGGTGGGGATAGGTGACCTGAGCTCAGAGATTACCTACAGCATCCAAAATAAACTATTTGATAGTGAGCAAATTATTTATTATCTCTGAGCCTTATTGTGCTCATCTGTAACGTGGAATCATAATGCTTACCTTGTTGATGGATACTTAAAAAAAATTTTTTTTCTTCATTGATTTTAGAGAGAGAGAGGAAGGGAGAGGAAGAGAGAAATAGAAACATCGATGAGAGAGAACATCAATTGGCCGCCTCCTGCATGCCCCCACTGAGGATCAGGCCCACAACCTTGGCATGTACCCTGACCGGGAATCAAACCAGCTACCTCTTGGTGCAGGGGTCAACGGCTCAACCACTGAGCCACACCAGCCCGGCATTGATGGATAATTGTATATGTCAATTTAGCCAGCCACAATACTTAAGTATTTGGTCAAACATATTCTAGGTTACTGTGAAGGTAGTTTTTAAAGATGAGGTTAACATTTAAATCAGTGGGCTTTGGGTCTCTGAAGGCCCTAATAGAGAAAGACTGACCTACTATGAATAAAGAGGAGTTGTGCCAACAGACTGCTTTTGGAATTGAACTGCAATTATTCCCTGGGTCTCCAGCCTGCCAGCCCACCCTTCAGATTTTGGCCTTGGCAGACTCCATAATCACATCAGTCAATTCCTTGAAATAAGTGACTTTTCTCTAAGGATAGATAGATAGATAGATGTTGGTTCTGTTTCTCTGGAGAACCCTGACTAGTATACCTTGCAAGATTATGAAGATTACATAAATTATCATCTGAATCTAAAAAATGGGGATTATAATCTTTAATTTGTAAGGTTATGAAAAATTAAATAAAAATGGGTAAAGCATCCAACACATAGTAGGATCTGAATAAATGGCAGCTACTATTGTGTGTGAATCAATACCAGAGGCATTGTGACAGCATTTTCTCAGTTTGCTGGATAATAACATTAAATTTAAAAAAACAGATTTAAGAGATAACAGAAAATGTTGGTCTCTTTAACTCTGACATGCTAAAAAGGTAATAACATATGAATATTTAAATCACTTGGAAATAAATGCTAAATGAGCCATTAAGTAAATACAGACTCTAGCTGTATTCTTAAAAGAGCAAACATGCAAAGCACATGTGAACATTTTTATTCACATCTGAACATTTTATTCCAATATATGTGCCAATTCAATTTACTCTACTTGCTACTAGGAAGGAGAAATCTAAGAAAAGCTTACTTTTGAAATAATTCCCAGTGTCAGAGTAGGTGCATGCTATAGCATTCAATGCATTCATTGAATTCCTTCTGGGGCATGCCTATAGCTATTGGGAGCATGTAAAAATGGGTAAAATATTCCATTTAATCTACAAATATTGCCATTTATTATTACGTCCTAGGCAGCATCCCTGCCCTCAGGGAATTTATCAAATAGCCTGGAGAAAAATGAATAACCATAACTATAACTTCAGGCGGAATGTGGCAAGCACCTGAGGAGGAACATAAATGATTGGGCCAACTGTATCTTGTTCAGGAGGTTGGTGATGGAAGCTCATTCTCCCAATCCTGCCTCTGTGATAGCCCCCAGTTTTGCACAGTTTGGTATGGTGCAAAATAGTGGAGCAGAGCAGCATGTTTTAAAAATGTTTTGAGCAAAGTTGGTAAATATCTTTTTTTTTATTAATCCTCACCCGAGGATATTTTTACATTTATCTTCAGACAGAGTCTTCAGACAGAGTGGGCAGGGGGAGAGAGAAACATCAGGGGAAACCACAACCGAGGTACATGCCCTTAGCTAGAATCAAACCCGGGACTCTTTGGTCTGCAGGCCAACGCTATAACTGCTGAGCCAAACTGGCCAGGGCAATAAATGTCTATTAAAATAACACTTTCATTCCAAATAACACTTTCATTCACTTGCTTCAGAGTAAGAGAGGGGCAGGAGAGACATTTGCAACCCACTCAGATGTAAAAGCTCCTTTGTTCTTTGTTTTCTGTTTATTGTTCTGGCTGTTTTTTTGTTTGTTTGTTTTGTTTTGTTTAAAGGAAAATTTATCTTTAGAGTTAGGAAGGAACTGAGATAGATTTCCCTGACCTAATGGAAATTTATGAGGAAAATACATAAATATTCACATGAAAATAACAAAAGGTGGGGGTTTGGTTTTATAAAAGGACAAGGAATGATTGAGTTGGAAATCATTAACCAGGTGCACAAAAATGACCATCATGTTTGTTCTGTAACCAGTATCGTCACAGTTGTGACCTTTTTCCTTTTGGCAGAGAATGAAATATTCCACCATAGAAGAGAGTAAACCAACTCCAAGACTGACAAAAGAAGTGATTTGGGGAAAATACACAACATTTTAGTAATCTTTAAACAATCAGGATGTTATTTTATTATGAGAATTTGTGAAGATATTAATTTCAGGAGCTTTGGCACAGTGAACGGGAAATAAATTAATCTGAGATTAAAGGAAACCCTATATCAGAAAAGGAAAAGTTTTAATAAAATCAAAAGGAATGGCCTCCAGCCATGGATGTTAATTATCATCTGGTGCATAATAGTGATGATGCTAGGAGATATGAAATAAGTTAAAATACATCCTAGGCCAGTTTTTTTTTTTTTTTTAAATTACAAACCCTGGAATAGGGTCTTATAAACTTAACCAATGCACTTGCATTAAATGGTTTAAAATTAGACTTGCAACACAGTTAACTCTACACTATTTATATGCAGCATTCTTCTTTCAATGATTTTTTTTATTAATGCTATTCAAAAGAATTCAACCTGAACAGTATCAGAAGTAGAATGTTGCCCACTCAGTAAAGAGAATGGCAATGTAAGTGTTTCTTATTACAAGAATATTTGATCAGGAAAAATGAAATTTTAATAAGATGGTTAGCAGGCACAATATTGGTTATTCTTTACAGATTCTACCTCCCTCTCCCCTTTAATATTTATCCCACTGAGAAATGTGATTGACACATATTTTCAATAAGCTGACGTTTGCACATTTTAGTTATACTTGTAATTATGAATTCTAAATAAACTACATCAGTATGACATTTAAAATAGAAAATAGAATATAATCATAAAATTAAATACATATGAATTATTTTGCATAAGCAATGACAAAAATAGTGCAACAAACCCAATATTGAGTTACAGAGGGTTTTTCTTTAAAAATGAACCTCTTACAGAACATGACATCCAGTTTTCTAGAATGTAAACATACTTCATTAAGCAAGGTTTTGTAAAGTCACATGAATATAAAAGTAATTATTTGCATACCTTATATTTTAGTTTAGTGGAACAGTGCTATCTAATAAAAAGAAATGTTAGCCACAAATACAAGGAACATATGTAATTTTAACTTTTCTAGTAGTCACATTAAAAAGTAAAATAAAACAGGTGAAATTAACTTTAATAATGCATTTTATTTCATTCAAATATCCAAAATGTTATTACTTTAACATGTAATAAATATAAAAAATTATTAATGACATATTTAACATTTTTAAATATTACATCTTTGAAATCTGATGTGCATTTTCCCCTTAATGCTCATCTCAATTTGGACTAGTCAAATTTAAAATGGCTATCATACTGGACAGCATAGATCTAAGACTAAGTCATTGGTTCTCAACCTGGGCTACACATCGGAATTACTTGAGAAACTTGAAAAAATGTTGATGCCTGGCGCAGAGATTCTTGTATATTTGCTCTGGGTGTCACCTGGATATTGGAATTAAAAACACACACACAAAAAAAACTCTTCAGGTAATTCAAATATGCAGCAAAGTTTGGGAAACACTAGCCTCACTTATTTTTATTTTATTTTAAAAAACATTATCAAAATTTTAATATTATGAAACCAGTAGCAATTGTTTTTTATTTGAAACCAATAGCATTTAAAAATCATGTCAAAACATACTTATAGTGTAGCCTATACAACATACATGGCATATGCACATCACTAGTATTTTTAATATAATTAATAATTGCTAATAAAATTCCAAAGCTTTGATTAATCTGGCCATGAGTTCAAATGTAACATGGATGATTCTAGGTGAGGATTTGATCTTTTCATATATAGATTTTTAAATCCTCACCTGAGGACATGCTTAGAGAGAGGAAGGGAGAGAGAGAGGAAGAGAGAGAGAGAGAAAGAAACATCCACATGAGAGAGCAACATCGATCAGTGCCCTCCTTACATGCCCCAACTGGGACTGAACCTGAAACCCAAATATGTGTCCTGACCGAGAATCAAACCAGCAACCTTTCAGGATGAATCTCAACCAACTGAGCCACTCAGGCTGGGTGAAGATTTAATCTTGGTGTGTGGTGAGCACTGTTGAATAATGGCACTTCTGTGTATGTTCTCTGGATTTTTTTACTTTATATTTATTTAATAAATCTAATAGAGAAATCACCTTTAACTATAGAGTCATGAAACTTTTCTATGATGCCTACATTTGTTTGATATGTTTAACTCTTGTGTCCAGTATCTGACAGATATTTCCCATCTGGTGTTTTACTCCAGTGATTTTTGGTTATCTGTACCTAATATATTAGGTATATCTAATATTGCACAGTTAACAAATGACTCTAAGATTTTAGTGGCTTTAAAATAGCAACCTTTATTACTTCCATCAAGCTTATGTGTCTGTTGTGCAGTTTTGCTTCTGGGCCAGACTTGACTAATCTTGCAGAAGCTCTCTCACGCATCCACATTTAGTTGGTGGGGTGCCTGGAGGCAGGTTGGTCTAGGATGGTGTATAGAGCAAGAGCAGAGCAGACTTTTTGACGCTTTTTGACAATTCAGTATGGAGTCACTGTCAGCCATGACAGTTATGTCAAGTATGATCTGTCCAAGACTGGGGTAATGGAGGAACCCTAAACCCCCAAAACCACAAGTCTTGGATACTCCGATAAGGACTCCATCTGGATGCTGATATGAGTCGGACCACCACCCATTGTGGGCTATAAGAACTCAGAGCTCCAACCACTGGATGCTGGAGCTTACCTTCACCACGTGTCACACTCGGAACTCAACAGGCCTTCAATTCCACAGAACGTATCCCACCACTGTAGTCACCTGGCTTGAGACTGACACCCACCTCTTCACCTGCGGACCCGCCAGTGACGAGGAACTCAGCACCTGTCGCTTGCTCTACTTGCTTTATTGCATAAACTCCCCCTCTCTGTGTGTAACCAGCATTTAACCCCACTGGCTTATTGGAGAGGTCTCCCCTAATACACCTAGCATTGTGGAAAGACACGAATGTGTGTGACTTCTTTCGGGCATGTTCCCTTGCTCACGACAGATGGTCTCACCTGGAACAACTCAGCTCTGTTCCTCGTGCTCTCTTAACCTCTAGCAAACTAGCCTAGGTTTGTTCTCAGAGCAGTAGTGGCCTTCCAGAGATGATGTAAAAATATGAAAACACATTTCCAAGCTTCTGAGTGCATCAAGTTGACACTGTTTCATTGGTCAAAGCAAGCCACATGGGCACGCCCAGAGTCAGTGCAGGAGGCATGACTAAAGGGCATGGATGTAGGCATGAGTGCATTTAATCTGCTGTACACAGTGTTTTATTTAACTAGCCCTATCATGTTTTATTCTATTTGATTTTCAATCATTGTTACTCTGCCACATTTTTAAAAATGTGTCTTAGCTACTGTAGTGTTGAATATCTCTCCCTGTGTAAATGGAATCTCACTCTAAGTTTTATTAGTATCCTGGTTTTTAGAATGTTTCTTTGTGGTTTAGTCATTTTATGCTTTTAAAACTTATTTTTAAACCTGATTATATAGATAAATAATAAAAATGAATATAATCTGTGACTGACTAAACATACAATGAGTTTAAAAGGCTATGCATTGTCTTGAATTCCAAGAAGGTTTTAAATGCTATATATTTGTCAAAATTATACATTTGATTTTTTAAAGATCAAGTAAATCAGTGCTTATATAATGCAATATTGATAAACACTCACTTTCTTCTTGTCCTTTGTCCATTGAACACTTTGTAGTTCACACGTGTGTTTTTCACTGCATTCCTTCACAATTGATAGCTCAGTTCATTGTATAAAACCATTTCCACCCTGACTGGTTTGGCTCAGTCGTTAGAGCGTCAGCCTAGGGACTGAAGGGTTGTGGGTTCGAGTCCGATCAAGGGCACGCACGTACCTGGGCTGCAGGTTCAATCCCCGGCCAGGTCGGGGTTGTGTGGGAGGCAATCCATGTATGTGTCTCTCTCACATCGATGTTTCTCTCTCTCTCTTTCCATCCCTTCCATTCTCTCTAAAAATCAATGGAAAAATATCCTCGGGTGAGGATTAACAACAAATTTTTTTGTGTGTGTGGAAAATATACTACAAAGCTATATATGGACAGATTCTTAAACCCAGACATTAAAGTAAAAGGCATTGTATTTTATCAGTTGGGTATATGACTAAGCTGTGTTTTAAGAAATAAAACAAATACATTTTCTTTTCTGAGGTTACTTATTTAGTGTTTGTGGAGCTTCAGGGTCCTATAGAAACCTTTTTTTTTTGTTTCATTTTGCCTTTAAACAGGCATTGTAAATTGTTTGTTACTAGATTATAACCTTATAAGAGTAAATTACAGTTCATAGAGCTTTGAATTACCATGCAACATTTTGTGCCTACATGAGTAAATGACAAAAAATAGACTAAGAAACACTACCTACTTATATTATGCTGTTTTCCCTTTTAAAGGGGGTTATTACTATGTAACTCCCCAGAAAGCTGGAGAAGGTATTCTTTCTGCTCAAATAACTTGGACCAGGAGAAAGCCAGTGGGTTCTAATTCTCTCAATATTAGCTTGTGGGTTTGCAGTGTTCTGGAACATAAAGTGGCAGCATAAACCCTTATCCCACCAGCCCTCTTGCTTTGATTTTCTTCAGGACCAAATCTCCAAATAGAATTAAATGCAAGTAGTTTATTTGGAAGTGATCTGAGGAAACACTGGTGGTGAACTGGGGAAATGAAACAATGAAGGAGAGGCAGCCAAGTAACTAGACAGAGCTCAGTCCTGCAGAGGAACTCTGGGAGCCAGTGCAGAAAGCACACCTCAGGGATATCCCAATGGAGGGGCCAGGGAGCTGGGACCATTATCTACTTACTCCCATTCATCAAGGGACAAGAGAGCTGGAATCATTATCTACCAATTCCTGTCTAGTCTATCAAAGACTGAGGGCTGCTCCCAGGGAAACTAATTTCCCTACACTTTCATTCAGTGCTTGCTCGTGAGCTGAATGTGGTTCTGTGGCCACAAAGAAAGTCAAAGAATCTTAATTGCTGGCAATTGGAAGTCAGGCATCTTGCACCAGTGAGTGTAAGGGAATATGAGCAGGGCAGCACAATTATGTACCAGGTACATAGGGGCGTGAAGTGACATCAAGGAGTCCCTTCTCAGGCAGACCTGAATATTATCTTCATTACCCTTAATGATGGCCTTTTTAAAAAAATGTATGTTTTATTGATTTTTTAGAGAGAGAGGGTAAGGAAGAGACAGATAGAAATATCAATGTGAGACAGATACATCGATCGCCTGCCCCACTCATGCCCCCTATTGGGGATTAAGCCTGCAACCTGGGCATGTACCCTGACCGAAATCGAACTGGGATGTCTCAGTCCATGGGATGACACTCAATCCACTGAGTCACACCAGCCAGGCGATGATGACTTCTTTTTACATGTTACAAGTCAGATATATTAGGACCATGGAAAATTCAGTGGAAATCTATGTAACCCTTACATGGTGCATTAATTCACAGCATTTCAGCATTAGGTCATCTGTTTGGACAGGTAGTCAGAAAGAACTTAGAACAATATTAAAAAAATAATTTCCTTAAATAAAATATCTAAAGAGAGTGATTAACTTATTTCTGTCCCTTTCAAGTATAGTTGATATGTTAATCAGAGTCCATAATAAGTTTTCATTTCCTTCCTCTAGTAATATAAATTTATAAGGAAATTCAAGATTGATTTACTTTCTTGAGCACAAAGTAGGCAAGCGATATAAATGAATAAAGAAGGCGAGCTAGAGACTAGGAATTTTGCCTCTTTATAAAGGAATCAGCTACTTTTCAGTCCCCGTCTGTAGTTACCATGTGGGAATGAAAGGTCTCGTGTTATCAGACCTTCTGAGGATTCAAGAAATATTGTAATTTGAACACTTCCAGTATTAAAATTTTGTCAATTATTAAAAACTGTGCTAGCCTAACTTCATAAGTAGCAAGGACATCATTTCTCAACAGAATAAACTGTGAAGTTTTTGCTTAACTTTGAAGTTATAATTCTATTAAAATTTATAATTAACCTTTTGATGTTGAAATAAATTCGATTTATTGTTTACTTTTAACTTATATTGACTTTTTTTTTATCATATCTGTCTATTTTCAGTGTTATGTTTATATTCTTGGTATAAAACTCAGCCCTGTCTGGATGCCTCAGTTGGTTGGAGCATCTTCCTGTACAACAAAATGTTGCAGGTTTGATTCCCACTCAGAGCACATACCTAGGTTTCGGGTTCGATCCCTGGGCGAGATGAATGTGGGAAGCAACCAGTCAATGTCTCTCCTCTCTCTCTCTCTCTCTCTGTCTCCTTTCCTCTCTCCCTAAAATCAATAAAAACATACCCTCAGGCTAGAATTTAAAAACAAAAACAAAAATATAACTCCTCCCTGCCCTGGCCAGGTAGCTCTGTCTGTTGGATCATCATCCCAGTCCGATACACCAAGACTGCAGGTTTGATCCCTGGTCAGGGCACATACGAGAATCAACCAAAGAATGCGTGTATAAGTGGAATAATGAATCTCTCTCTCTCTTTCTCTCCCCCCCCTCCCGCCCATCTTCCTCTCTCCCTTCCACACTCTCTCTGAAATCAATAAATAAATTAAAAAAAAAAAAAAAAAAACCTCATTCCTTAATCTCTGCTTTGTTTTCTGGAGATTTCAATGTTAGAAGCACCCTTAGCACACAGAGGTGTTCATGTGGACCACTATGAACATCTGAATATCTGTAGCCAACAGGCCAGTGAAAAGAACAATAAACAGAATCCAAAAATTTTATTGTTTCCATGTAACCTCCATTTTCTAGTCTTTGAAGAAGGAGGTAACATTGATTACTATAAAACAATAGTTAAAGGCTTTGGAGAACTACAAAAAGTCTCTTTTGAATATGCCTATCTCTATACTTTCTGACCTAAAATTTTATACTTTGTAATGTAAAATAGAAATTTACCATAGTCTCTAATTTTGTTCCAATACAAATTCAATTCAGTTAAACTATTTAACAAAAACATACAAAGGAGTATTTTTACTTATTGGATTAACAAAGATTAGAAACATTAAAAATACCCACTTTTTTTTTAATCCTCACCTGAGGATATTTTTCCATTTATCTTCAGATAGAGTGGGAGGGGGAGAGAGGGAGAGAGAAACATTGACGTGAGAGGGACACACCGACTAGTTACCTCCTGCTTGACCCCGACCAGGTCCGGGGACAAACCTCAACCAAAGTATGTGCCCTTGACCAGAATCAAACGTGAGACTCATTGGTCCAAGAGCTGACGCTCTACCACTGAGCCAAACCAGCCAGGGCTAAAAATACCCACTTTTGATGTGGATCTGAGTATTGGGTTCTTTTTCACTCCCTGAGGAAGTGTAACTTTGTGTAACTTACGGAAACTCAGTTCAATAATATGTTATCAAATTAAAAACTACACACAAGTACCTTTTTATTTAGCAATTTTACTTTTAGGAAGTGCATTGTATCATTGTTCATACCATAAAGAAAAAGCAACAACTTACATGTTATTTTAAACATGAATCATTGTATAAATGTTGACACAGTCAGTCTGTGGAATATTTTGCATTCACTAAATCTAAAATGGTGTTTATTTATGTTTGTGGACATAGAAATGATATATCATATGTGAAGCCAAAAAGTGGGATTCAAAACAATATTTCTATTACACCATTTTTGTTAAAGTGCAAATGATGTTAAGAGGTAGAGAAGAGAGGAAGAGAAAGGATGAACGAGAGAGAAATACAGTCGGCCTTTCCTTCGCATGCTAGTGTGGAACTATAAAACCGACCGTGAATTGTTTCTTACTGTATGTGATAAGTGTGTACAGAAATGAAAAAATAGTAAAATTAATATCTATTTAGTGCACACTAATGTGAAACATTAGAAGCATTGTGAGTTAACGTGTTTTGTTTCTCAGTAAAAAATTATCAAGAGCAGTTTGGATAGCGCTTGCCTTCTTCTTGTCATATAACTTGATACAGAGGAAGCATCTTTTCCATGCCTTGGCAAATTGTCATACTCCTTGCTAAGTTTGGGTCATCTTCTAACATTTTATTCTTTGCATTGTCAAACTAACGAAATATCTCTGAGAGCTTCTTTAATGGTAAGATTTTTGCTGGCATCATGTCCTCAGGGACATCATCCTTTCATCACAACTGCATTCCCCATTTATGTGTGTAAGTTTTCCTTCTCTCAGTTCCTCTCCAATGGCAGCACTGTCAACATTGCAAAGGTCAGCTCTTTCTTCTATAATCCTTTTACATTCTGTTTGCGTTTCACTTCTAACATTATCACTTCTTTTTATGCTGACCTTTCTTTTTTTTTTAAATATGTTTTTATTGATTTTAGAGAGAGAGCAAGGGAGAGGGAAAAAGAGAGAGAGAGAGAAACACCAATGTGAGAGAGAAACATCTATCGGTTGCCTCCCGTACTCACCCCAACTGGGACTGAACCCAAAACCTGGGACTGTGCTCTGACCAGGAATCAAATCGGAGACCTTTCCATGCACCGGATGATGTTCAACCAACTGAGCCACATGGGCCCGGGCATTATGCTGAACTTTCATTTACTTGGCCAATTTCCTCTTTCAATTATCCATTTTTCTAAAATGTCACATAGTTTTATCACTGGGAAACAAGGAAGCAACACAGCCACAAGCTTTATTGTCTGTGTGTGAACAGAATGAGAAATGTGCAGTGTCCAATCACTGACAGACTTTGAAAGAGATAATACCATTGGTCACTGATCATGATGTTATTTGTGATGTGATTGGTCGACCAACGAGCTAGAAGCAAATTTGTACTTTATGCAGTTACTTGAAGTTAATATCCCATAGAAACCAAAATGGGAACCATTTTGCTGTGGGATTGAGTTATAACTGAACTGTGATAACTGAGTTTTGCGTATGAAGGACTGACTGCAAACAGAAAAAGCCTTGAAGAACATGCAACAAAATATTAAGTAAGTGGCTGTCCTGGGTCATACATTTTCAAATTGTTTTCTTTTATTATATAAAAACAGAATGAACAAACAAAAAAGTCCTATGTGTATTCTATATATTCCTGCTATTAATATACAGTCGACCTTTGAACAACATGGGTTTGAACTGTGGGGGCCCAATTATACATGGATTATTTTTTTTTTTTTCAATAAATCCATGTATAGTTTTCGATCCACAGTTGAGAGTATGGCAGATGTAGAGGGCCAACTGTATGCATTGATCTACCCACTTTATGTAGGGCCCTTGAGCATCCTTGGACTTTGGTACCTGCTGGGTGTCTTGGAAACAATGCCCCACAGATACTGGAACAACCTAAGTTTGGTGGGAGTCAAAAGTTATATGTAGATTTTCAACTGCATGGGGGTAAGTGCTCTTAACCCCCACATGGTTCAAGGGTCAGCTGTATATTGTTTGTGTAATACAAAACTAAACAAGAAAAAATGTAGTACTTAATTTTTACTCCTGTAAAATCCAACTAGGTTTTGATGTGAATCAATTTGATTCAGATAACTTAAGGATAATTCAGTTAATAGAAAGTTTTAAAATTATTATTTTAAATTTCTTCCCTCTGAAATTGGTTTTGCTTTGAATGACTAAATCTGATTAAATTGAGAAGAAAATACTCTATTACAATATTTTTTTTCTAAAAACACTGATTGATACGTTTCTCCATGTATTCTTCTCTGTTTTTGTGCCCTTCAGTAACATTTTATACTATTGTTTCATAAAAGGCCTTTATATTAATATATTGTGTCTATTTCTATCTAGATCTATTTTCCCTATTGGTACTAAGAGTGGAGATTTTCCTTATAAAATTTTTGAAATAGAACAGCTAATGAATTTGTATATTTATCTTTATTGTTGAGGGTATTATAGATGCTCCCTCTCTTTTTTCCCCTATTACCTCCTTCTCCCAGTTCCTGCACTGCCTCAGACCTTCACCACCCTATTGTCTGTGTCCATGGGCAATGGAAGTTCTTTGGTTAAACTCTTCTTGCTCCCTTTCCCTCTTCCCTCTGAGATTCGTCAGTCTGTTCCATGTTTCCATGCCTCTGTTTCTATTTTATTCATCAGATTATTTAGTTCATTAGATTCCATTTAGAGATCATGTGATACTTGTCTTTCTCTGACCGGCTTATTTCACTTAGCATAATACTCTTTAGGTTCCTCCATTCTGTCTCAAAGATTAGGAGATCCTTCATTTTTACAGCTGCATAGTATTCCATTGTATAAATGTACCACAGTTTTTTTATCCACTCATCTACTTATGGACGCTTGGGCTATTTCTATTGTGAATAGTGCTGCTATGAACATATGGGTGCACATATTCTTTCTGATTGGTGTTTCAGAATTCTTAAGATATATTCCTAGAAGTGGGATCACTAGGCCAAATGACAGTTCATTTTTTATTTTTTGAGATTCCATACTGTTTTCCATGGTGACTGCACCAGTCTGCAATCCCACCAGCAGTATAGTAGGGTTCCCTTTTCTCCACATCCTCACCAAAACTTGTTGTTTGTTGATTTATTGATGGCAGCCATTCTGGCAGGTGTGAGGTGGTACCTCATTGTTTTAATTTGCATCTATCTGATGATTAGTGACTTCGAGCATTTTTCCATATGTCTCTTGGCCATTTATATGTCCTGTTTGGAGAAGTGTCTTTTCAGATTCTCTGCCCATTTTTTAATTGGATTGTTGTCTTCCTTTTTTTGAGTTGTAGGAATACTTTAGATATTTTGGAAATTAACCCCTTATCAGATGTATCACTGGCAGATATGTTCTCCCATACAGTGGGCTCCCTTTTTTTTTTTTTTTTTTGGTCCTCACCCGAGGACATTTTTTTTTTTTTTGCATTTATCTTCAGATAGAGCGGGAGGCAGAGAGGAAGGAAGAGAGAGAGAAACATCGATGTGAGAGAGACACATCGAGTGGCTGCCACCCACATGACCCCAACTAGGGCTGGGGACAAACTGCAACCAAGGTACGTACCCCTAGTGGGAACTGAACCTGGGCCTCTCTGGTCTGCGGGCCGATGCTCCAACCACTGAGCCAAACCAGCCAGAGCTAATTTTTTCTCTTAGTCCTCACCTGAGGACATTTTTTTCATTGATATATTTTTTTAAGTGGAAGGGAAGGAGGGAGAGAGAGAGAAACATTGATGTGAGAGAGATATATCGATTGGTTGCCTCCTGCATGACCCTGACTGGGCCAGGGATTGAACCTGCAACCTAGGTACATGTCCATGACCAGGAATTGAACTCAAGACCCTTTGGTCCCTGGGCCAACGCTCTAACCACTGAGCAAAACCGGCCAGGGCGGTTCCCTCTTCATTTTGATGCTGGTTTCTTTTGCTCTATATTTAATTATGTAAGTTATCATTATGCTGAATTCTCTTGTTAATCAAATGTATAACTAAAATAGGCATATTTATTTATCAATCAATAGTCACAATCACTCATATCATGGGTGAATTTCCCATGTTCCCATGTTCAATACTGTGCTGAATCTCATTCTTCTTTCCCACTTAGGTATCCTCTTCTCTTCTGCATCATCAAATTTTCTGTCTTTAATAGGTCATTCTCTTTCACATTCAAACATCACTGTTCTCACCTATGAAAGATCAAATAAAAACCTTTGATATTCTATATTCCCTTCAGCTGCTAGCTCATTTCTCTTATCCTTTTTTCAGCAAATTCATGAAAGGAATAATCGCTACTTGCAGAGTCTCTCTCCTTGTGAATAATAGGTAAAGCAGCAGGCCTGACTTTAAAAGGCCTATTTACAGGGAGTACGGTTCTTGGAGGGTTACTACCACCATTAATTATAAGAGTGGCTCACTATGTCTAAACTGTTTGCATAAACAATATGGTTTACACCAAATACCTGCTTTCATTCTGGGAGTCTGAAATTTTAGAATATGCCAGGCGGGCACTGCTACATGATTAGCCTCTAATAAAAACTGTGGGTTCTGTCTGGCTGGTGTGGCTCAGTGGTTGAGCATTGACCCATGCACCAAGAGGTCACTGGTTTGATTCCTGGTCAGGGCACATGCCTGGGTTGCGGGCTCAACCTCCAGTGGGGGCATGCAGGATGCAACCGATTGATGTTGATGCTTCTCTTGTCATTTCTATCTCTCCCTCCCTCTCCCTTTCTCTCTCTAAAAATGAATGAATAAATAAATAATTAAATGAATACATAAATAAAACTTGCTATATAAAAAAAATAAAAACAAAACGAAACTGTGGGTTCAGAGTCTCTAATGACTTTCTCTGGTTGGCACAATTTCACACATGTCACAACTCACTGATGGGGAATTAAACATGGTTCTGTGTGACTCCACTGGGAGAGAACCCTTGGAACATTGTGCCTGGTTTCACCCAGCCTTCACCCCTTGCACCTTTTCCCTTTGTTGATTTTTTGTATCCTTTCACTGCAATAAATCACAGATGTGAGTACAACTGTGCTGAGTTCTATGAATACTCTCAGCAAATTGGTGAAACAGTGGGTGGTCTTGGAGACTCTTTGTCATTCTCTCTTCCCATTTTCATTTCAACCCCTTTCATTAAGTTTGTCATTCCATTGTCTCCATGGAATCCACTCTTGTCAGGGTCCCCCATGACTTCCAAGTTGTACAGTTCTAAGGCCATTTCTACCTCTCAGCAGCTTTTGAATCAAGTCATCATATTCTTCCTTTTGAATTGCTTGCTTTTCTTGGTTTCTAGGACAGCACATGGTCCTGCTTTTTCTTCTATTTTACTGGCATGTCCTTTTCAGTGTCCTTTGCTGGATGTTGTTCTGCTTCCCAAACTTTACATTACAGGTGACTTTTGTTATACCAGTATTGTTGGCTGTTGAGTGAGTGTCTAATTCTGATGATTCAAGAGAGAAAGAAGAAATTGGAGGCAGTATAAAGGAAGAGTAGACAATTTTTTCATAGAGTTTTGCTCTAAAGCAGAACAAAACTGAGGTGCTATATGGAGAGAGAAACGGGGCCAAGAAAATATTTTTAAGGTGGGAGAAATTATGTGTTTGAATGCTGAAGAGAGTGATTCAATAAAGAGGAGGGGAAAGACAGGATACAGGAAAGGGAGTTAAAATTATGGGCACCCAGTGAACAAGCAGAGGGTCTACCATAAATAAAAGTAGAAGAAATGTCATCCATAATTAACAGAAAGGAAAGCAGGATACACAGATCCTTTTGCTTACAGATTTGTTGATATGGTGGGAACTTGAAGAGTCTTCAGCGTCCTTCAATGTTATCACTGAAAGAAGTGAATTATGGACTGTAGATGTGAGGAGCAAGCAGATGATGAAAGTAGAATAAGCTATAGAACTTGGTGACAGATGAAACATGGGGACTGAGGGTTGCATCGATTTCTACTGACCTTTACATGCTCCTGCTGGAGGTACTTCCAAACTTGATGTCAATGGGATCTTCTTTGTTACCAAGAAATCTGTTAACACAAGTTTATCAGTTCCACTAATATCAGTTAAATTTTCCCTAATTGCCTGTGTGCAATTTGCAATATACAATATTTTGTAAGCAAATTTCAATATACTCCGAGAAGGGTAAGGCTCTTCCACTTTTACTCCATATTATCTGATTTAGAACTGACTTGGCTAAGACAAAGTTCTCAAAGATTTTAGAGTTTGAGGGGTTTGGAGATATCCACGCTGGCATGCAAGGAAGGAGGAAGATACTGGCACATTCAGGTCTGAGAGATGACCTGAGCTGGTACTAAACTCTATGTGAATCATTTACTTGCAGGTATTCATTGAAACTGTGACTGTAAGGCTTGAGTAAGACTGCAGTGGAACTGGCTAGAGCCTTGTGGACCAACATTTACTGACTGAGAAGAAGGGAATGAACCTATAATGAAGTCAGAATAGGAGACTCTGAAGAGGTAAGTGGAAACCCAGAAAAAGTGCAGAGAGAATACTTTTTAAAGTAGGAGCAAACAGGTGCTCGGAATAGACAGAGGGTTATGTTTGATAAGGTGTTAAAAAATCATTGGATTTTGCTCAAGCAAGCCATTCTTGACACAAGAACATTATCAGCAAAGTCATGGCAAAGAAAGCCAAACCGCAATGGGTGAAGGCTGTGATCTTCAAAATGAGATGCTAATACCACTTGGATGGATGGTGACTCTCCTAGGCATATGGAGACAAATGCAAACAATTCTTTAAGAATTCTCTGAAGCAGACAAGGAGAAAGATAGAAACTAGAGGGGAGATGTCGGTTTAAGGAGAGTTAGGTTTTGAATGGGACAGAGTTGAACACTGTTCAAAGCTGTTGGGAAGAATATGATTTAGAATATGAATAAGAAAGAGAAAAAGAGTAAATGATACTGAGTAATGATAAAGATGTTTAAAAGAGTAAATGAAAAACTGGCAAGGGATATGAATTCAAACATGAGTTGAAGGCTTGGTCTTGGTTGGGAAGGATACTGCTACCATTGAATCGGAAAAGGGGGAGAGAGAATGAGTGCAGACGAGTGTAGATGTGTGCAGTAGCCCCTCCTTATCTGCAGGGGATACGTTCCAAGACCCCCAGTGGGTGCCTGAAACCGAGGATAGTACTGAACCCTACATATATTGTTTTTGTCTATACATACATACCTACGATAAAGTGTAAACTAAGTACAGTAAGATATTAACAGCTAATAATAAAATGGAACAATTATAACAATATACTGTAATAAAAGTTATGTGAATGTGGCATTATTAAGTAAAATAAGGTTATTTGAACACAAACATTGCAATACTGAGACAGTCCGCCTGATAACTGAGATAACTAAGGGACAAAAGGGCGGATAACTCATACAGTGTGGAAAGGGATGATTTACAACACAGGTGGGATGGAATGGGATGGCAGAGGATTTCATCACACTACTCAGAACGGTGCACAGTTTTAAGGTGGGATGGCATGAGATTTCATCACAGAACTTAGAATGTAGACAATTTAAAACTTATAAATTGTTTAATTTTGGAATTTTCCATTTAATATTTTCAGACCATGATTGACTGTAGGTAATGGAAACTTGGAAAGTGGGGAGAAGTGGGGACTACAGTATATCTGTCATACATTTATTTGCTCCTCAGATATATTTGAGCAATGGTTTTGAGCTAGACACTCTCTTAGGTACTTGAGATACACCTGTGAATGACACAGACAGAAATCTTACAGATTTTACATGTTAATATGGCTGCAGTTCTCAGTGGGCAGGCTATTGACATGAGGAAGCTGGCAGGGAGTTGGAGAGGCCCAAAGGAAAATCAGCAATCTTAGAGAATTTATAGATTCTTAAAAAACATTAGGGAATTTAACATGTCTCTGAGAGTTCAACAAATCAATTAGATTAAATTTAATTAAAATATAGAGAATCTGATACTATATGCAATAAGCTTGTCATTGAGAGCAGGACAGAGAATCTTGCCCCGTTTTATGGGGCATTGAAGTTGATACCTATGTTTTTATGGGGAAACCACTGTATGAACTATTGTGCACCTCTCTCCTGCTAGCTTGGCTCCTATGTATAGGTCTAGAGAAAGCAGAGGAAATTTCAGCTAAAAGAAGTCTCTCTTACTATTAGACTTACTTTCCTCAGCGTGCATATGTGCCCAGTTTTATTTCTAATACTTGCTTATGTTTTATCTCTCCTTTTTCTTGAGTGCACTTGACAAAAGGTTATCTGTGTTACTCATATATCCAAACAATATTCTTTCTTTTCCTTTTATATCTTATTATATTTTTGGTTTAATTACATTATGGCGAAAGAATGTAAGTGGTATAATTTCTACATTATAGAATTAAAGTTATATTAATGTCCTTACATGTGATTAAATTTTGTGACTATTTCATTGACAGACATTTGAAAATAGTGTATATTGTTTATAGGGTAAAAATATGTACATATTAGAAACTGAATAAGTATTTGCTATACAAAGGATCACATTAGGAAGTAGGAATGTAGACCAACATTGTCAGGATCCCTGTCCTGATGGAACATCATGTTCCAGTGGAAGAGACGGGGGTGGGGGGAATTACTTACTAAACAAAAGTATTTATAAGTTGCTGTAAGTGTTATGAAAGAAGCAAGACATTGAGATAGAGATATCAGGCTGCACTCAGTTTGGATAGGGTGGTCAGGAAAGGCCATCCAGAGGAAATGATACTCAGGCAGAGTCCTAAGAATTACAAGCTGCTAGTCAGTAAAGGTTTGGAAGGAGAGCATTCGCTGGAGAGAGCGTGGGAAAGGAAAAGGGAGCTGGAGGTACTTGCAAGGGAGTGATGATAATGACAAGTCCTGGACATAGCGTTGGACAGGGAAGGGAGAAATACATAAGCAGTGAGAAAGTTACGGTGCCAGCCTTTTGGCAATCTCTAAAGAGCTGTGGGGGTTTGAGAGTTGGTGAACTAGGTAGAGCAGACAGAAAGTGGGATATTTAAACTCAAGATTTTAGAGATGGTGCAGTTTTGGGTGAGGACGATATCTAAGATGTGACCAGGGAAGTATCTGACTAAGTTGGACTAGAGAAGAAAACATTGGCAATGAAGAGGTAAGGATCCAGGGTTCTGGAGTATTGGAAAGTTTATATGTGTGAATGCTATTGTAGGACTTTGGAGGCCCAAGCAAGCTTATTGTACATATTATCAGATTGTCTGATGATTAGTGACCTTGATCTTTTTTCATATGTTTTCTGGCCATATGTATGTCCTGTTTGGAAAAGTGTCTATTCAGGTCCTCTGCCCATTTTTTAATTGGATTGTTTGTCTTCCTTTTGTTGAGTTGTAATGAGTACTCTATATATTTTGGATATTAACTTCTTATCTGATGTATCATTGGCCTGTTTCCAGATCTTAGCTATTATAAATAGCACTGCTATGAACATAGGGGTGAATATATTCTTTCTGATTGGTGTTTCAGGCTTCTAAGGATATATTCCTAGAAGTGGAATCACTGGGTCAAATGGCAATTCCATTTTTAATTTTTTGAGGAAGAACCATATTGTTTTCCATAGTGGTTGCACCAGTCTGCATTTCCACCAGCAGTGTACTAGAGTCCCCTTTTTTCCACATACTTGCCAGCACTTGTTGTTTGAGGATTTACTGATGGCAGCCATTCTGGCAGGTGTGAGGTGATATCTCATAGTCACTTTAATTTGCAGCTCTCTGATGATTAGTGACCTTGATCTTTTTACATATGTCTTCTGGCCATATGTATGTCCTGTTTGGAAAAGTGTCTATTCAGGTCCTCTGCCTGAGTACTCTATATATTTTGGATATTAACTTCTTATCTGATGTATCATTGGCAAATATGTTCTCCCAGAGAGTGGGTTCCCTTTTTATTTTGATGCTGGTTTCTTTTGCTGTGCAGAAGCTTTTTAGTTTAATGCAGTCCAATTTATTAATTTTTTCCTTTGTTTCTCTTGCCTTTGACAATGTATCAGCGAAAATTCTGCTATGTATGATGTCTCAGATTTTTCTGCCTACATTTCTTCTAGGATTTTTATGGTTTCACAAGTTACATTTCAGTCTTTTATCCATTTTGAGTTTATTCTTGTGTATGGTGTAAGTTGGTGGTCCAGTTTCATTTTTTTGCATGTAGCTGTCCAATTTGCCCAACACCGTTTATTAAAGAGACTTTCTTTTCTCCATTGTATGCTCTTGTCTCCTTTGTCAAATATTAATTGTGCATCTTGTCTTGGATCGATTTCTGGGTTTTCTGTTCTTTCCCATTGTTCTATATGCCTGTTCTTGTACCTGTTCCAGGCCATTTTAGTTACAATGGTTTTGTAGTATAATTTGATATCTGGTACTGTGATCCCTCCCACTTTGTTCTTCTTTTTCAAGATTTCTGGGGCTATTCGGGGTCATGTTTGCTTCCATATAAACTTTTGGAGCATTTGTTCTAGATCTGTGAAATATGCCATTGGTACTTTAATAGGGATTGCATTGAATGTGTAGATTGCTTTGGTTAGCATGGACATTTTAATGATATTGATGCTTCCAATCCATGAACATGGTGTATGCTTCCATTTTTTAATATCTTCCTCAACCTCTTTTTTCGATATACTGTAGTTTGAGAATAGGTCTTTTACCTTCTTGGTTAAGTTTATTCCTAGGTATCTTATTTTTTTATTGTTGCAATGGTAAATGGGATTTTTTTTTTTTTTTTGGTTTCCCTTTCTGAGTGTTCATTATTGGTACATAAGAATGCCATCGATTTCTGGATATTAAATTTGTATCCTGCTACTTTGTCACATTCATTTATTAAATCTAGTAGATTTTTTATGGAGTCTTTAGGGTTTTCTATGTATAATATCATGTCATCTGCAACCAATGACAGTTTTACTTCCTCCTCTATAATTTGGATGGCTTTTCTCCTCTTGTCTAATTGCTGTAGCTAAGACTTCTAGTACTATGTTAAATAAGAATGGCGAAAGTAGGCATCCCTGTCCTATTCCTGTTCTTAAGGGAAATGTTTTTAGATTTTGCCCATTGAGTATGATGTTGGCTGTAGGTTTTCCATATATGGCCTTTATTATGTTGAGATTTGATCCCTCTATTCTCCCTTTGGTGAGTGTTTTTATCAGAAATGGATGCTGGATTTTGTCAAATTCTTTTTTAGCATCCATTGATATGATCATATGATTTTTGTTTTTCATTTTGTTTATGTGGTGTATCACATTTATTTATTTGTGAATATTGTACTATTATTGCATCCCTGAGATGAATTGCACTTGGTCATGGTGAATAATTTTTAAATATATTGCTAGATCTGATTTGCTAATATTTTGTTGAGGATATCGGCATCTATGTTCATCAGGGATATTGGCCTGTAGTTTTCTTTCTTTGTAGTATCTTTATCTGGTTTTGGAATTAGGATTATGCTGACCTCATAAAAGGAGCTTGGAATCTTCCTTCCTCTTGAATTTTTTGGAATAGTTTGAGAAGAATAGGTGTTAGTTCTTCTTTGACTGTTCGGTAAAACTCCCTTGTGAAGCCTTGTGGACCGAGGCTTTTGTTTGCTAGAAGTTTATTGATTACAGCTTCAATATCCTTAATTGTTATTGGTCTGTTCAACTTTTTTGACTCTTCCTGGTTCAGTTTTGGGAGACTGTGTGATTCTTGAAATGTGTGCATTTTGCTTAGGTTGTCCAATTTGTTCATAGTATTTTCTAACAATCCTTTGTATTTCTGTGGTGTCAGTTGTTACTCTCCTCTTTTGCTTCTGATTTTGTTGATTTGGGTCCTCTCTTTGTTTCTTGGTCAGTCTGGCTAAAGGTTCATCAATCTTGTTTATCTTTTCAAAGAACCAGGTTTCATTGATCTTTGGGATTATTTTTGTAGTCTCTGTGTCATTTATTTTCACTCCGACCTTTACTATTTCTGTCCTTCCACTTGCTCTGGTTTTTTCTTTTTGTTTACTTTCTAGTTCTTTAAGTTGTATGGTTAGATAATCTATTAAAAATTTTTCTTGTTTCTTCAGGTAGGCCTGCAATGCATAAACCTCCCTCTCAGGACTGCTTTCGCTGCATCCCATAGATTTTGTGTTGTTGCGTGTTCATTTTCATTGCTTTCCAGGAAGTTTTTTTATTTCTTCCTTGATCTCCTTGGTACCCCATTCATTGTTTAATAGCATGCTATTTAGCCTCCATGTGTTTAAATGTTTTTGCATGTTTTTATTGTAATTGATTTCTAGTTTCATGCCATTGTGATCGGAGAAGATGTTTCATACGATTTTAGTCATCTTGAACTTGTAGGGACTTAGTTTTTGTCCTAACATGTGGTTTATCTTTGAGAATGTCCAGTGTGCCCTTGAGAAGAATATGAATTCTGCAGTTTTGGGGTAAAATTCTCTGTAAATACCTATTAAATCCATCTGATCTAGTTTGTCATTTATGGTGTTTATTTCTTTGTTAATTTTTTGTCTAGAGGATCTATCCAGAGATGTCGGTGGGGTGTTCAAGTCCCCTGCTATGATTGTATTGCTGTCAATTTCTCCTTTGAAGTCCTCTGGAAGTTTTTAAATGTATTTCAGTGCTCTTATATTGGGTACATATATGTTTACATATATGTCTTCCTGTTCAATAGATCCTTTAAATACTATGTACTGGCCTTCTTTGTCTCTAGTTATGGCCTTCACTTTGAAGTCTGTTTTATCAGATATGAGTATTGCTACTCCAGCTTTTTTTTCATTTCCATTTGCTTGGAAACTTTTTTTCCATCCCTTCACTTTCAACCTGTGTGAGTCTTTTGTTGTGAGGTGGGTCTCTTGTGAACAACATATATATGAGTCATGCTTTCTTATTCATTCAGCTACTCTGTGTCTTTTGATTGGAGCATTTAGTCCATTTAAATTTAAGATTACTATTGATACATACTTATTTATTGTCATTTTTGTTTATTATGGCTACGTTTCTCTCTCTATTTCTTCTGCTTACTACAGCAGTCCTTTTGACATTTTTTGCAGTGCTGGTTTGGTGCTAATATATTCCCTTAGCATTTTTTTTTTTTGTCTGAGAAGCTCCTTATTTCACCTGCTATTTTGAATGATAGCCTGGCTGGATAGAGTAGTCTTGGATTCCGATTCTTGTTTTTCATTACCTTGAATACTTTATGTCATTCCCTTCTGGCCTTTAGTGTTTCTGTTGAGAAATTAGCTGATAGCCTTATGGGGGCTCCTTTGTGGGTAACCTCTTGCTTTGCTCTTATTGCCTTTAAGATTCTCTCTTTATCTTTAATTTTTGGCATTTTAATTATGATATGTTTTGGCATGGACCTCTTTGAGTTCTTCTTACTTGGGGCTTTCTGTGCTTCCTGAACTTGTATGCCTTTTTCTTTAACTAAGTTAGGGAAGTTTTCTGTCACTATTTTTTCAAATATATTCTCTAACCCTTGCTCACTTTCTTCTTCTTAAGGTACTCCTATGATGCAGATGTTGTTATGTTTCATTGTCCCACAGCTCTCTTAAACTATCCTCCTGTTTTTTAATTGTTTTTTCTTTTTGGTTCTCTGATTGAGTGATTTTTCTACCCTGTCTTCTAATTCACTGATCTAATCCTCAGCTTTCTGTAATTTGCTGGTTATTCCTTCCATGTGTTCTTTATTGCTGCTAAGCCATTCTTTATTTCCACTTGGTTGTTTTTTCATTTCCAATTGGTTTTCATTGTTTCTATATCTTTACTCATGTTGTTGAGTTCTTTACTCATGCTGCAGAGCTTCCTCATAATCATTACTCTGAACTGTGCATCTGATAGCTTGCTTAACTCCATTTCATTTAGTCCTTTTCTGTAGAATTCTCTTTTCTTTCATTTGGGATTCGCTTCTTTATTTTACCATTTTGGCTGTCTCAGTAGGGTTTGTAGCCTGCCCAAATTTCACTGTGATTGTCGATCATCAGCTGATTGTGACTCCCTCTGATGGGTTTGGATGAGTACGGAAGGGACCACACTGAACACCAATGTCTAGTCTTACTTTCCTGGGTAGAGTCACACCCAGGCAAAGATTCAATTATCCCAGAGCTTTTGCCTGCAGTCTGACAATTAGTCTTAGTTACTTAATAAGCCTCAGGCTGTAGCCCTCAGCTGAATGAAAAATCCCCTAGGTAGGCAGAGTAAGAGGATTTCTAGCAGGTAGGGTTATTGCTTTCTCCTAGTCTAAAGCTGCTGTGAGAAGAAGTGGTTTCGGCAGTGTGGGTTAATGAGTCAGCACTGGGGCCCAGGCCGCTGCCTTCTCAGCTCTGACCCCAGAGCCTCAAAACCCAGTGACCAATGATCATGAGGAGGACCTAATCCCAGACACTTGCCCTTTCCTCCAGGCTGGCTGGTGGTCTCTGGTAGTTAATGAGCCTCAGGTTGCACTTCTTCTGGCTGGGCACTTTTTCTGACTCAGCTTAGGGCTCCTGATGGCCTCCATCCCAGCTCTCTCCCCAAAGCACAAACCCCTGACTCTCCTCACACAGCCCTAGTCCAGTGCACCCTCCCTCTGCCAGAGCCCAAGGTGAGTGGCTGTAGCTGTAATTTAGTGCGCTGGCCCTTCAGGGAAGTGCCAGTGTTTCTAGTGCCTCTCCCTGCTGGACAGAACCTCTGCTCTGGTGATTTTATCAGCCAGGTGTTATGTGGGTGCCTTTCCCTATTCTGCCAATCTGTGCTGGTGAGCTAGCTTGGGGTTTAAACAACTGACTTCAGAGAGAGATCTTCTCACAACTAAGATAGCCCTCAGCTGCTGCCTGTGGGAACCCAGCCAGCCCTCTTGTGCCTTCGCACCTCTTACCACTTTCAATTTGGGGTCCTCTTTACATCCTGGTTATAAGGGTTCTCTCCAGCTGCTCTTCAGTTAGTTTTTCCAGATGACTTTTCTGTACTTTAATTGTAATTCCAGTTTGGTCCTGGGAGACCATCTGTGTAGGTTCCATTCATTCTGTTGCTACTTTTTCCTCTCCAGAACTTCCAGGTTTTTTGAGATCGCTCTGTTTTCTTCCAGCTCTTTTCAGTATTGATCAAATTTTTTTTGTTTGTTTTTTCTTTCTGTAGCCACTTGAAACTTGTAAATCACAATTCTCTTCTACTAGTGATTACTTTGGCATTTGATTGCTATTTTTTTTTTATCAAACATTGAGTAAATGCGAAATGGTATAAAACATGAGGAGATGAAGAATAATGCAATGAACACTCTGGTGCCAGTCACTGAATTTGATAGAACATTTCTAATAAAATTGAAGTTCCCTGTGCTCTGTGCCCATTCTAATTTCTTCCCCAATGATTTCCCTCAGAGGTAACTAGCTTGATTGTTATGTTATATCACTCTTCTGTTTTTGTTGTTCATTTTACCACATACATTTATATGCCTAAACAATATGTTGTTTCATGTTGCATATTTTTAACTTTATATCAATGGAATCCAACCCCATGTATTTTTCTATGACTTGCATTTTTTTTTTTTTTTTTTGGCTTACGATTACATTTTTTTAGATTCATTTAAGTTGATATATTTACCTGTTCATTTTCACTGAAAATTGAATTACACAACTACTTTACCCAATCTACTACTGTTGGAAATTTGTCTTTTGTTTTGTTTTGTTTTATTTGACAATGCTATAGCCATTCTTGTATAAATCTCCAGAATTACTGGTATAATGGTTCCTCCAGGGTATATTCCTAAGTTGCTGGTTGTAAGGTGTGAGTATCTTCATATTTACTAAATAATAACAAATTGTCCTCAAAATTGTTGTTTCCTTCTGTTTGAAGTACTGTTATATCTCTTGCTCACTGTCTTTTAATTTTGATTTGTAGGAAGAGAATGGATGGAGAGGGTGAGATTTTCTAATACTTTGGGTCATTTATGTGTGTTGCAAATGTCTTCTTCCAGTTTTTTCATCTTGATTTTTTCACTCTTATTGATGTCTTTTAAAATATTTTTTATTTTAGCCCTGGCCGGTTTGGCTCAGTGGTTAGAGCATCGACCCACGGACCAGAGAGGCCTGGGTTCGGTTCCCGTTAGGGGCACGTACCTCGGTTGCAGTTTGTCCCTGGCCTTGGTTGGGGTTGTGTGGGTGGCAACCACTCGATGTGTCTCTCTCGCATCGATGTTTCTCTCTCTCTCTTCCTCCCTCACTCCCTCCTGCTCTATCTCAAGATAGGTGCAAAAATGTCCTCAGGTGAGGATAAAAAAAAATTAAAAAATTTTATTTTATACATATTTATATAATTATACAACAAAATCCTATTCTAATTGATTTACTCATATTAACTCTATGATGCAGATAATATTTTTAACCTCACCTACTTTTGAGAAAAAATAGATAGATAGTATAGGTAATTTGCTCTAATTCACACTGGTAACAAGCATTAGTCTCTAGAGTGTGAGATCCCATTTCTATTCTATGCTGCTTCACTATGGTCAGCAGAAAAAAAATTAAATATATCCAGACTTAAAACCCCTTTTCTTCATCGATAAAACTTTCTATATCTTGTTTAAGAACTTTTTCCTTATCCCAATATCATAAATATGGTTTTCTGGACTATCTCCTGGGAGTTTTATAGTTTTGCCTTTCACAATCAAGTTTTTAAACCACGGAGAATCATCAGTGTGTGTGTGTGCATATGTGTAGTAAAGTATCTAATTGTATTTTATCCATAAAGATAATTAATTGTTAAAATGTGAATCATTCTCTCTCTCTGATGTATGATGTCACCTCTGTAATAAACAGAATAAAAGCTACTTGATATAAATGAATTTAGTGATGAACCACTTAAACATGAAATGGAAAAGTCTACCATATACAATAGCATAAAAACTCAACATAATAAAGGCCATATATGAAAAACCTACAGGCAACATCATACTCAATGGGCAAAAACTAAAAGCATTTCCCTTAAGAACAAAAACAAGACAGGGATGCCCACTTTCACCACTCTTATTTAACATGTTACTGGAAATATTAGCCACAGTAATTTGACAAGAAAAGAAATAAAAGCCAGACAAATTGAAAAAGAGGAAATAAAACTGTCATTATTTGCAGATGACATGACATTGTACATAGAAAACCCTAAAGACTTCATCAAAAATCTACTTAATATAATAAATGAATTCAACAAAGTAGCATGATACAAAATTAACATCCAGAAATTGATGGCATTCTCATACACCAATAATGAACATTCAGAAAGGGAAACTAAAAAAAAAAAAAAATCATTTACCATTGAAAAAAATATTAAGATACCTGAGAATGAACTTAACCAAGGAGGTAAAAGACCTGTTCTCAGAAAACTACAGGATATTGAAAAAAGAAATAGAGGAAGATATAAAAAAGTGGAAACATATACCATGTTCATGTATTGGAAGAATCAACATCATTAAAATGTCCATGCTAACCAAAGCAATCTACACATTCAATGCAATCCCTATTAAAGTACCAATGGCATATTTCACAAATCTAGAACAAATGCTCCAAAAGTTTATATGGAACCAAAAGTGACCCCAAATAGCCCCAGTAGTCTTGAAAAATGCAACAAAGTAGGAGGGATCACAGTACCAGATATCAAATTATACTACAAAGTCATTGTAACCAAAACAGCCTGGAACTGGCACAAGAATAGGCATATAGAACAATGGACCAGAACAAAAAACCCAGAAATCGACCCAAGACAGGATGCACAATTAATATTTGACAAAGGAGACAAGAGCATACAATGGAGAAAAGAGAGTCTCTTTAATAAACAGTATTGGGCAAATTGGACAGCTACATGCAAAAAAATGAAACTGGACCACCAACTTACACCATACACAAGAATAAACTCAAAATGGATAAAAGACTGAAATGTAACTGTGAAACCATAAAAATCCTAGAATAAATGTAGGCAGAAAAATCTCAGACATCATACGTAGCAGAATTTTCACTGACACATCACTTAGAGCAAGAGAAACAAAGGATAAATTAATAAATGGGACTGCATCAAACTAAAAAGGCTCTACATGGCAATAGAAACCAGCATCAAAATGAAAAGGGAACCCACTCTGAGAGAACATATTCATCAATGATACATCAGATAAGGGGTTAATATCCAAAATATATAGAGTTGCCCTGGCCTGTTTGACTTAGCATTTAGAGTGTCGGCTTGTGAACCAAAGAATCGCAGGTTCGATCCTGGCCGATCCTGGCCAAGGGTACGTACCTCGGTTGCAGTGCGTCCCAGGCCCTGGTCCAAGTCATGCGGGAGACAAACAATCAATGTGTCTCTTTCACATCGATGTTTTCTCTCTCTCCCTCCCTCCCACTCTATCTGAAGATAAATGGAAAAACATCTTCTGGTGAGAATTAAAAAAAATTTTTTTTAAATATAGAGAGTACTCAAACAACTCAACAAAAGGAAGACAAACAATCCAATTAAAAATGGGCAGAGGACCTGAATAGACACTTTTCCAAACAGGACATACATATGGCCTAGAGACATATGAAAAAAGCTCAAGGTCACTAATCATCAGAGAGCTGCAAATTAAAATCATTATGAGATATCACCTCACACCTGCCAGAATGGCTGCCATCAGCAAATCCTCAAACAACAAGTGCTGGCAAGTATGTGGAGAAAAGGGGACTCTGGTACACTGCTGGTGGGAATGTAGACTGTTGCAACCACTATGGAAAACATTATGGTGCTTCTCAAAAAATTAAAAATGGAATTGCCATTTGACCCAGTGATTCCACTTCTAGGAATATATCCTTAGAAGCCTGAAACACCAATCAGAAAGAATATATGCACCCCTATGTTCATAGCAGTGCTATTTACAATAGCTAAGATCTGGAAACAGGCCAAGTGCCCATCAGTAGATGAGTGGATAGAAAAGCTGTGGAGCATTTGCACAATGGAATACTATGCAGCTGTAAGAAAGAAAGATCTTTTAACCTTTGAGGTGACATGGAGGAACCTGGAGAGTATTATGCTGAGCGAAATAAGCCAGTCAGAGAAAGAGAAGTACTAAATTATCTCATTTGGAATATTATAAACAAAATAAAAATAGATCCAGAGTCATGGAAGTGGGGACAGACTGACAAGCCTCAGAGGGATGGGTGTGGGGGGTTGGCAAGAGATAAACAAAATAACTTATGTGCCTATATGCACAACCAATGGACACAGACATTAGTTTGGGGAAAGCAGGAGGGATGTGGGGGCGGGGAGGAAAGGGTCAGTGGGGGAAAAAGGATGGGGACATATGTACTATTTTGAACAATAAAAAAATATATATAAGAGAAACTTTAACAAAGATTTTTTTCTTTACTTTTGATATTATTCAGTTTCAATATGTGTCCAGATGTAATGTTCTTTTTTTTTGTTTTTGTTGTTTTTGTTTATTATTTCTATTTTGGTATTCTCTGGG
Source organism: Tadarida brasiliensis (assembly GCA_030848825.1). Classification (NCBI taxonomy): domain Eukaryota; kingdom Metazoa; phylum Chordata; class Mammalia; order Chiroptera; family Molossidae; genus Tadarida; species Tadarida brasiliensis. Next base: position 33,450,781 of record CM061261.1, on the reverse strand, counting down.
CTTCCTGAATCTATGTGGTGTGGTATGTGATATGAATTTGTGGAAATTATCAGTTTTGTTTAAAATATTTTTTGCATTATTTTCTCTCTTCTCTTTCTGGTATTCCCATTATGGGTATGTTATACCTTTTGAAATTGTCCTACAGTTCTTGGTTATACTGTTCTGGCTTAATTTTTTTTTAAGAGAATTGTTGTTAATTTTTTTTCTTTATTCAGTTTTAGAGAGAGGAAGGGAAAGGGAGAGAGGGCTAGAAACATCGATGAAAGAGAACATCGATTAGCCACCTCCTGCATGCCCCCAACTGGGGATCAGGCCTACAACCTGGGCATGTGGCCTGATGGGGAATCAAACTGGCGACCTCTTGGTGCATGTATCGATGCTCAATGACTGAGCCACACTGGTCAGGCTGGTTTAATTTTTTTCAATCATTTTTCTCCTTGCTTTTTAGTCTATTCACATATTCTCAAGTTCAGAGATTCTTTCCTCAGCTATGTCCAGTCGACTGATGAGCACATCAAAAGCATTCTTCATTTCTGTTAGAGTATTTTGATCTCTAGCATTTCTTTTTGATTATTTCTTAGAATTTTCCTTTCTCTACATTTATTACCTGTCTGTTTTCTCATGTTGAATATTTTTTAATGAAAGCTCTTAGCATATTAATTACAGTTACTTTAAATTGCTATTCTGATAATTCCAATACTCCTGCCATACCTGACTCTGGTTGTGATGCTTGCTCTGTCTCTTCAAACTGTGGGTTTGTTTCTTTGTTTCTTTGGTTTGTTTTTTGCCTTTAATATGCCTTGCCAATATTGTTGAAAGCTGGACATGATGTACTGGGTAATAAGAACTGCAATAATAGAACTTTGTAATGTGGCGATGAGGAGAGAAAACATTCTATAAACCTATGATAAGTCTCAGATTTTTAATGAACTTGTGTCCCTGGACTGTGAATTTCACAAGTGCTTCTCATTTTCCCCTAACTTAGATAGTACAGGATGACTAGAGTGGCCAGGAGATGGGTATTTCCCTTCCTCCAGGTCAGTTAGGCTATGAAGAAACTTCAGTGGGTTAGGCGCTGGTTGAATAGTTTCTCTTCAGAGTAGGCCTTCTTAAACACAGAATTCCCTGGTGTGTTTCAAAATAGCTGATTTTCTCTCCTTTTGCTGGAAGTACAAGGGGATTTTTCTACCATCTTCACTGTGAGAATGAGTAGAGTTCCAGGAGGAGAAACTCACAGAATCGTGGTGCCTCCTCTGCCCCAAGACTGCGTCTCTCTGGAGCTTTAACTCTTAGTCTTCTCTATACTGAGTCTCCAACAATTCTTCTATTTCAGTTGAGGTTTTATACCACCGAACTGGTTCCTGGAGAAGTTTCTGCTCCTGTTAAGTTGTGACTCTCTCTACCTGCACATCTCTCCAATACTTAGGGCAGCAGTTTGTCCTATGATCTCAGTTCTCTGATGGATTATGAAGAATTGTTGATTTTCAGTTTATTCAATTTTTTACTTACTGTTAGGACACAGTAATATTTTCCAAGCTCCTTACATGCTAGACTAGAAACCAGATTCTTGTAATCTTTCAATATAGTAAATTATATTAATATAATTTGGTGTAGTTAAATTATATAATATACATATAAAATTATATAATACATATAACATTTTATACACACACACACACACACACACACCAACCTCACAATCCTAGAATAAATACAACTTGGTCATGATGTGTTATTTTTTCTACACTCTGCTCGATTTGGTTTACAAAAATTTTCTTTCAGATTTTTATACATATGTTCATAAGTGAGAATATCCTGTAAATTTTCATTTCCTGAGCATCTTGTTTGATTTTGTGATATGATTATACTCACCTCTTAAAATGTTAAAGAATATTCTTTCTTTTCCTGTTCTTTAAAATAGTATGAGTAATGTTTAAATGATCATTTCTTCAAGTGTTTGTTAGAACTTGCCCACATCTGTCAAGATCTGAAATTTTCTTTGTGGTGAAGCTTTTAAGTGCTGATTTCTTATCTTTATGATTACAGGGCCACTCAGACTTCCTAGTACTCTTGCATCAGCATTGATGCATCATATTCTGGGGAATTGGATTATTGGTTTATTTTCCTTTTTTGCAGAAAATCCTCTTATATTCTTGTAAAATAACTGTAATAGCTAGAGTTATATCTCTTTCTTCAGCTTTAGGCTTATTTAGACATTATTTTCTAATTCTTTGAAGCCTGAGGTAAAGGTAAATTTCTTCAGACACTATTTCTTTCTGCCTGTTCTAAGTGCTTGGAAACTATGGAAAAGGGACCATTTCTGTGGTAGGAACTGGCTAGTTGTTCACCAAAACAGATTATTCCTCATCCTGGGTACTTAGCTAGATTCTATTGCCCAGCCATCATTGGAGTTGGGTGTGGCTTGAGCCTGAGTTCTTGCCCATGGAATATAAGTAGAATTATGTACCCTGGCCCATAAAAACCTTGCCACTGAATGAACACCCAATTTTTTTTTGTCACAAACAACCACAGAGATCTAGTGCCTTAAAACAGCAACCACTTTATTGTTTCTCATGAAACTGTCAGTTGACTGGGCAGTATTTTGCCAGTCTTGCCTGGGCTCAGTTATGCAACTACATTAAGTTTGTAAGTTTGACTTAGCTGGAAAGCCCAAGATGGTCTCTGTCACATATAAGGGGTCTTGTTACTCACTGTGAGCTGGAATGCCATTATTCTCCCCATTATGGCCTGTGTTCCCATGTGACATCTCAGCCCTCAGCCTCTACACGATCTTTCTCTTCAGCAGGATGTCCTGGACATCCTTACAACCTGACAGTTGGGTTTCAAAAGGGAAAATGTGGATGCTGCCTGGCCTGTTAAGGCTTGAGCTCAGAAAGCCCAGAAGGTGGCTTCCATCACATTCTATTAGCTGACACAATATTAAGTTCAACCTGGATTTCAAATGTAACATTCAGGAATTGTAACCCATCCCACCATTCTTTTGACATTGTTTCTGTAAATTCTGACTCTAATATGTAGTTTGTAGATAAGCCGCATGTTTGCATAAGAATACTAGGAACAAACTTAAGAAGATACAGACTCTGACCAACAGTCATCTCAGTTCTGGGAGATTTCTGACATTCAGTGGTAGAACCAGAATGACAAAGACCAGAATGACTCACACCAGATGATAACTTGACCAGTTTCATGATACTTATCGGAATGGACTGTGCTGGCCTGCATGTAGAGAACTTTTCAACTCCCTCCTTTGACTTCTTTGTTCTGCTTTCCTTCTCCCTCCATATAAAAACCTTTGCCTGCACTGAGGTGGAGAGACAGGCTTTGGACAAGAGCCCTCCATCTTCTCAGGTGATTGGCACTTAAATAAACCTATTTTCTTTTTCACCGGCACCTGTGTTACAAGTTTGGTTTTCATGGTGGCAAGTAGTTGAACTTTGGTTTCAGTTACACAAGGAGTCAGGAACTACATTCCACCTTTTCATGGAAGAAGCTTCAAAGTCACAGTGCGAAGGGGCATGGACACAGAGAGACATGATTCATTGGGGCCCATTTTTAATATTCTACCATGTCAGCCCTGAATATTCTCATGCAGAATCCTCTTCCGATTCTACTGACAGGTAGATACAGATGCTCAGGGAGGCCTTCTGAGCCATGTAGTGAAGATTGAAGTGCCTATTATAGAGCTCCTCACCTCTAGCCTCTGCCCTCTGGCAATTGGATGAGGTGTAAGCAAGAAATAAATGTGGGTTGTGTTAAGCCACTGACATTTCAAGTTTTATTTATTAAAGCAGATAATCTTACCCTAAAGATATAACTTTAAGCTAAATTCTCAGCTTGAGGCTATTCAGACCATGCTGGTAATATGAACTAGATTGTAAACCTATGAGAGGAAGATACTGTGACTATAGTCTCTTAGGGGATGTTTTCCTTTTTCACCCAATACCAAGGTCTGAGATGATCAATTTCCTTGCTGATTCGTGTGATGTAAAGCATGGGAGGGTTTGGAAGAGTAGACAGTGAGAACAATTTTTTTATTTATCTTTACTCTGAATGTAGCCCTTTGCAGACCCCACTTTATATGGGTGAGCTCTGGCACTGTCTCCTAATCCCAACCAACCCTATCCTTAAAGCAAGCTGTGAAAGCCACCACCAACTCTCAAGTTCCCTTGGACTTGCAAATGCCCTTAGCCTGAACCTGCCTAGATTCCTGCTCTCAATTAGTATTTAGCCTCTGAGAATTCCACACTTTCTCACCCACTCATTCTTACATGCAAATATATGTTATTTATATTTTAGCTAGCATTTTAAATTGTTTTTGTTAAGGTCAGTCTTGTTTAATAAATTTCAATGCTACCAGAAAATAAAATATGCATTTGTTTTTAAAGGCATTTAAGTTTATGATAAATTTATGTGTTTCTCATGACTTCTACAGATGAACTCATCTCGTTCTGCTTTTGTGAATTTTCTATTCACATTTCCTGCTCTGTTTTTTTAATTGGACAATAGTACCAAGTGTACTCCAAGAAAAATCCTGATGATATTTCCACTGAGTGTGGTCTCTGATGGCTAGTTTACATCTCAGAACTACTAGTAAGGTCAAAATCAACACTATCCCCACCCTTCCCTGCACACAGGGACTTACTGAACCAGCCCATTCTTGCCTTCAAGTTCTGTTTTCTAAGTTAAGTAGTATCTGTTTCCTGCCAGTGAACTCTGTTCTATCACCTAGGTGTTCTGCTATGAATTTTAGGTTTTTCTGTGTTTCCTTCAATTTAGCATTGTCAGTTTTAAATACATGACTTAATCTGAGATCTCCCAGAAGCAGACCCCGAGACAGGGATTCAAAGATATGTATTTATTTGGGAGATGATTCCAGAAAGCTGGATCATTCATCAAACCAAACACTGCAACATGAAAAGAACATTAGTGTGAATGTCCAGGAGGCAGAGAACATAGTAAATAAGAACTGGGCTCTACATTATGATAGGATATATGCCAAGGACAAAGAGGATTAAATGCATAGCACCCTATTTTATAATCGCCAAAGTAGCAAAAATAGTGATGGTGATGATTAATACTTATTGAGCATTTTCCATGAGCATTCACTTAATTTAATTAATTTAATCCTTTTAATGCTTCCTTTACTCCTACTTTACAGAATGACAAATTAAGACCTGGATAGATTTCTTAACTCCCTCGCACAACTAGTAAGCAGTGGAGCAAAATTTGATCCCAGGTGTTCTGAAAAGGGCTATACTCCTAAATGCTATATTATATATTGCTTCTCAAATTTATTCTAGAAATATATGTCCATTGTAGAAATTGGAAAGTGTAGAAAAGTAGAAAGAAAATTGTTTCAGTCAAACCATGATCCCAGTAAATTGTGAAATTCATAAGATAGGAATTTTCGATCTCTGTTTTAAAAATGAAAGAGTTATAACTCTAATAAATTAGGAAAGCTATTTAAGGAATTGCACCAATGAGAAAGAAAGGGGGAAAAGAGGAAAGGAGGAAGGGAGAGGGAAGAAAGAAAGAAAGAGTGAGGTAGAATCAGATATAAACCAAATTTTTCTACATTATTCCACTTCTTCATTATTCTAAAAACCCAGTTGGCAGAGAGGATTTATTTCAGGAGCATGTTATGAGATGTAAGTACAATTCCGTTAGAGCATGTGGGTGTGTGTTTAGTTGTAAGAGCTCATACATCTTTAACTCTGCAGTGGAGTGTGTGGGATTTTTGTTCCAGGCCTCTCCTCTGTGGTCCCACATGACAGAAGCTAGCATTTACTTTTAACCTTTGGACTGGACACTGAAGTGAATGTAAACTCTCCCACAGCCATTTAAAAGTTTCCTGCTCTTGGAGGCTTCTTCCACATTGAAAGTAGACTCAAAAAAAATATTCAGGCCAACTTTCTGCTAATAACAGGAGTATGATCTAAATGATAGAGATAAAATGGAGGTACATTATGCAATTTTAAAAGGAAGTGCTTTGCTCTTTTTATTTTAAGCAATGAAGTAGAAAGATGGGTAGAAGAAAGAAATCACTGAAGGAAATTAAATTAGGATCAAGGAAGGGCAGGCTAATAACCAGCTAAATTATAATAATTTATAAAGGCTCATTATAGGATGATTTTCAAATATCATTCATTGGATCACAACAGATCTGACCTGGTACATTCTACGCAGTAAGCTGCTTCACTAGTGATCAGTCTAAAATCTTGAGGACTTCCAGGAGAACATCTGCAATCTGTTATTAGTGGGGAAAATAGAAATTATTTTGAACCATGGAGTATGTAGTTGTCACTGACTGTGCCATTATTAGATATTTTAGAGAGAACTGGAAAAATAGCACAGTTAGGAGGAGCAAAGCCTTCTAATTTAAGAAAACCTTGAAATGGATTTTTTATTTTGTACACAGGCTAATAATTAAAGCCTAATGTATATTCTTTATTTTGTTTTTATGTTTTGATTTCTGACTTTGGCTGGTGGTTACTGTCTTTGGCCTAGATTAACTTTTTTCTCCTGTATATAAACATGAATTATCTATAAGGAAACTTGCAGCAGTTAAAACTGCTTGCAGTTGTTAATTGGTCAATTCCTAAGGTGCAATTCTGACCTTTTTTACAAAGTGGCTTTAGTTTGTATGGTTCTTTAATTTATTAATACCTTGTCATTTTAAAAATAAAGATTCGATACAATTAAGTTACCTCAGATGGTTAGAGCGATGCTAACTTAAAGTGTGGTCCTTAAGCTGCCAGCATCGGCATAACTTGGGTGCTTGTTAGAAATGCAGCTTCTCAGGACTCACTCAGATCTCTTGATTCAGAATCTTTGGCAGGCGGGACCCAAGAATCTGTGCTAGCCATGAAGCTTAGGAATGGTTTTATGATGGCCCCAAAACTAACTGATAAGATGTCATATATGCAAAATGACCACCATCCAGTCTGCATTTTTTTTATGGCTGATGAGGTGAGTAGTATTTAATCTTTCAGTCCAGTTTGAACTTCAAAATGTTGTCTAAATGTCAGTGTGGATCCTCTAGTTTATCTGTGGCTACTCTCAATGCAATAAACATCTTGGGAGGAATGATGTAAAGTCTTCAAGGCATAATCTTATCTGCGAGGAATCCCTAGTCCCGTGGTTGAGCAGCTCTGTAAACAGACACATGACAAGGCAGTATGATTCTGGTTGACGGAGAGCGTGGAAGCACAGGCTGTCAAAGGAGATGGTGTGCGTCACTCTGCTTGGAGAAACTGAGGGTGGCTTTCCAGAGCTGTTTCCTGTGCAGGGAGAGTGGGATTCCAGATAGAGTGACATGTGCAAAGGTTTCTCAAAAACCTGATGGGTTTAGGAAATAATGTGGCTGGAATCCAGGTTACTTAGGAGCCTGTCCAAGCTTTGGGTTCTGGGATCCTCACTTTTCTCCTCTGTTTATCCCAGTCTTCAGGTTAGTAACTGCATCTTTCAGGTGTCGATGACTTAGATTACCTCAACCCTAGAAATTACAGTGGCTTTGAAATCGCTAATATCTGGTTTTACCTCAGTGTCCCCTTTATGCCCTGAGTGAAAAATCCCCTTTATTAAATCCTCCTCTCTGATAATACTCAGTGTGGATTCTTTTTTCCTAACCAGATCTTGACTAATCCAATTTTAAAGGAAATGATTCTGAGATTTACGAGATAACATAGAGGGTAATTTTGAAGATGATTGCATGGGGAGAATGGGAGACAAAAACAAAAACAAAAACAAAAGAGATCAGTACACTGCTGCAGTTTTGTCCAGGCTAGAGTTATTGAGAACTGTCACTAAAGCATGTACCGTGAGGGCAGAGAAAAACATTTGCTGAGGTCCAAAATGAAGGAGTCACTTCCACCCCCACCTCAACACACACACACACACACACACACACACACACACACACACACACAGCAATTCCATTATAAAGTACTCTCAGTTCTCCATGAAGAATGTTCCAAATCTGGCAACATCTCACCACATCTACTGCAGAAATTCTAGTCTGAGCCGATACCGCTCCTTGCCTTGATGATGACAATAACCTCCAAATTTCTCCCGTTTTTATTTTTTTCTTATTCTTGAAAAAATATAATACAGACCAGATTGCTCCCTTCTTAAAATTTTCTAATAGATTGCCTTGGTAATAGATGTTGAATTGAGGCGCTCCGTGATCTGACTCCCCTCCCTCTCTGATGTCTTTCTATTCTCTCTCCCTTAGTCATTGTTTGCTATCCACACTGTTGTCCTGTTCCCTGAACTCACCAAGCAACACCCTTGTCTGAGCTTAGTACTGCCTGTTCCCTCTGCTTAGAACTAGATGAAACAAACAGTTTGTATTTTGTTCCTTTGGTTTTATGTCTATTTCTTGGTCCTTCTGAAAACTTGTAGCATTATGCCAGGGGAATTAGAATAGAAGTAGGTCAGTTATCCCACTCCTTTGCTGGCTTTCCTGCAAAATAAATCTCAGTATATTACATGTAAATTGTTGAAAAGTCCAAAGTGAAATATGTATAAATGTTCTATCTGAATACTTTTCTGGTCAAGAAAAAAGGGTTCGCTCTATGTAATGACCTTGATTGTTAGAAAAGAAGACCTTCTTGGTTTCACTGCCCAGAAAAGACAGAGTTTATAAAATAACCACATCTGTCACTAACTAAAACACTTTATCAAGTTTTTACTGTTTGTTGGTATTTCCATTGTGACCTACGTTTCTTCCTGATAAACTTATGAGAAGGTGCCACAGCAGGAGTAAAAATCATGAAAGAGCCCTTTAGCTTATGCACTTTCTGTGTCCATAAAATGCTTTCTTAATGTTCGAAAGTGATTAATTTTTAAGTACACTGAATATTTTCTCTGAGATATATTTTATATAACTAATTTGTTTAGCAAAATTTCACTTTCTACATTGAATTCATTAAGTGTTTATTGCCTGTATGTTAAACATACAGGCAGGGGTTAGGAAGGGCAGACACCAGACCCAGCCTGCTATACTTAGAAGAGAAGTGTCTGAGTCACCACAATTATACCATACTTATACCATACTTATAATATCTCCATGAATGTTGGATTCATCCAATAATTCTAGAATTATCATTATCAGAAAAAGAAGGCAAAAGGAATAACATTGCAGTTAAGGGCACAGACTGTAGATCCAGATTTCCTAGGCTTGAAATTTGGTGCATTCATCAAAGTAAGTGATATGAGCTGCTGTGACAAATTCCTGAAATCCCAGTGACCTAACACAATGTGATGTAACTGGCGTGCCACTATCCAGTACCAGTTAGGAGGACCTCCAGGCCCTCTCTCTTGCAAGAGGTGATTCAGAGGTCTAGGCTCTTTTCATGGTGGCTCTGCCATGTGGGGGTCGTTTGCTTCCACTCAGAGAGAAAGAGTGAGCATAGAAAGCTGTGCTGCATATTGGACATGCCAGGTTGGGAAAATGATCTTCATCACTTTTGCCCACTTCTGTTGTCCAGAATCAGTCACATGGTCCTATCTCAGTGCAGTGGAAGTTGGAAGTGACTTCTTCCTGTGACACTAGCAGGAAAATTTAACAGTTTAGCAAACACATAATATCATTTTTGCCATACCTGGTTCTACCATTTATTAGCTTAAAAGTTATAAAATGCTCTATATCACAGTATCCTCATCTATAAAATGGAGAGAGTAATAGTACTGACCTCATAAGGTTGTAATGAAGGTTAAGTGAGTTAATATACATAAAATGCTTAGAACAGTGCCTTGAACATATTAAAGTAAGTTAGCTATTACTAATTTGTATGTAAGAAAAATGATTATAAGGGAGATATGAAGGACTATCAGATTTCAGAGTAGGAAGAGACCACTTTTATTTGGGGGAGTCTGGTAGAAAGAGTTACCACCAAAGATGTCCACATTCAAAACCATGTAACCTATGACTATGTTATGCTATTTGGCAAAGGGATTTTGCAGATGTGGTTAAGATTATGGACTTTGAGATGAGAAGAATATCCTGGATTATCTGGGCGAGTTCGGTCTAATTACATGATCCTTTAAGAATGGAGAACTTTCAAAGTTAGAGGCACAGATGCCATAGAATGGGAAGTCAAAGAGAGTCGAAGCCCTAGAAGGACTGGCTTTGGCCCTAGGGGCATCTGCCTGGATTTCTAACCTATAAAACTGTGGGGTAATAAATATGTGGTGTTTTAAGCCATTGAGTTTGTGGTGCTTTATTAAAGCAGCTGTAGGAAACTAAGAGAAAGGAGGATCAAATGAACTATTCATAACAGAAAAGGCACTTGAGATGGACTTGATTGACAGGCAGGGTTTTGTTCTTGGATAAAATGGAAGGAAATTTCAGGCCCTGGCTAGTTGGGCTCAGCAGTTAGAACATCAGCCCCCGGACCTAAGGGTGGAAGGTTCAATTCCGGTCAAGGGCACATACCTGGGTTGCAGGTTCTACCCCTGGTCCCTCTCTCCCTCCCTCCTTTCCACTTTCTCTAAAATATCAATGGAAAAATGTCCTCTGGTGAGGATTAACAAAAAAAAAAGGAGGACATTCCAAATGGAAGGAACAGCTTTGAGCAAAAGAGGGAGCTGGGAATGTAGGGGTGGGGGGGATTGTCAGAGGCACATTCCATGCAACATTAGGAATTTATTTGCAGGGTTTAATGATTGGGAGGTTGGAGTCACAGTGTGGCGGGCTTTAAATTTCAGGCCAAGGAGTTTGTCCTTAACTCCACAGCAAATGTGGAACAATTGCTAGATTCTGATTGGATAAATGATGTGATCAGGGAGGTAAATGGGAAGAATCACAAGCCCAGATGGCTGGAGGAAGTGCTTACACAATAGGGAGTGAATAAAATTAGTAGCTTTGGGAATAGAAAGGTGGACACTCAAGTGAGACTGTCTTAGGTCGAGTTTTCTAGAAACAGCCCTGAGGCAAGGGTCTACATGTAAGTCATATACAGAGGCCTTGGTCCCAAGAGAAACCAGTAAGGGTGTAGGAGGAAGCAGATCGAGAAGGAGAAGATACTAAGCAAGAGTGAGCTTTCAGGGCAAGCCTCCACTTCAGCCTGATCCCACAAGGAGCTGGATTATAAATGTCCCCTCAGAGTTTGTTTTGTTGGAAGGCAAGGGAACTGGGCTTTCATACTTCTGCATGATCAATCATTTGGCATAGGCCATCCCAGGGTGATAAAAACACCTAAGCATTAGGGGCAAAAAGTTCTAATAGAGTCAGGGCAGCTCTCTGAAGAAGGCCTCAGGCACAGACCGTTGGAAACAAGAGGTCACAGCTGGGAGATGGACTTGGAGAACTGGTAAAAGAGACACAGACGATCTGGGAGCTCAGCAACAGTGTCACTACGGAGATGGTACAGCTTGCGCACGGGACAGTGGTGGATGAGGTGAGGGAGATGGACGTGAAGTGAGGTGCACAGTTTCTGAGCCTGTTTCTGGGGAGAATGATGCTCCCACGAATAGAAATAGGAATATTGAGAAGGGAAGTTAGGTGAAGTGATGAAAATCAAGGAACATGGTGGGGTTGGTTTTGGATATAGACTATACAAAACTATATTTTCCATAAACTCACTATTTACAACAGTTTCCAAGTGATGAAAAAGCCCTAAAGTTGTATGAACTCAAAGCTCCTGAAATAGTGGGACTCCATTTTCTACCTCAGTGCATTGATTTTTCCCCCCAAAAATGTCTACCTAATTGTCACCCATGAGGGTGATTGAAACAAAGCATTATTAAATGCTTTCACTTACTCTGAGGAAACATAATTGGACAGCAATGTTTTATTGCTACAATGAAAGCTGAACTAGATATTGATCACATTAGTATATTGTTCAAGTTAAACAGGAATAAACAAGAAACCACTATGCATTTTCTCTGGCCTCCAGGGTTAGCCTAAATGAAAACAATAACTGCTGTCAGTTAAAATATACACAAGAGCAAATTGTAGCAAACAAACTAAATTGTGATGGATGAGAGAAAGGACCAAGAGCTTGAAGAAAACAAACAAGTATTTTCTAATCTAACATAATTACTTGAATCTTAACTCCAGGAAAAGTAGGGGGAGGCTACTGTGTTCTAACTTCAATTCAATTTAGCAAATGATTCCTGAGTGTTCTTTATATGCAGGAAGCTGTTCCTGCTTGAGGGCAATGGAGAATGCAAGAACTTTGGTTCCGGAGTTGGCATGCCGGTCTAGTATGTGAGAGTTTCATTCTTTTTTTTTTTTTTTAATTAATTTACTTTTGTTACGTATGTTTCTCCTTTTTCCCCCATTGACACCCTCCTCCCCCTCCCTCCCTGCCCCATCCCCAGAAATCAAACTGTAAAATCTTTTACAAGCTTTGTCTCTAAAATGGGACAGTGTAAATTCAAATCCTCACAGTACCATTAACTTATGTGATCTTGAGCAAGTCATTTCGTGGCTTAATTCAAAATTTATTGATTGACACCTACCAGATATTGTAACTTTTAAGCCTCCTTTGAAAATAGGGAGGTGATAGCATTTTCCTCAGGGGATGCTTTAAGGATAAAATGACTGATTCCTTAAAGTGTGGTGCTTGGACTAGCAACATCTGCAAAGCCTAGGTGCTTGCTAGAAATGCAGATTCTTGATTCCATTCCACACATCCAAAGTTCTAGGGATGAGGTGCTCAAATCTGTTTAATGGGCCCTCCATGTGACTCCCATGCACGATGTTTGAGAAGCACTGGGTTACATGATACAGTACTTAAGAGATGGCATATTGTGGTGATTAGGACTTCAGGTGCTAGAGCCAGGTTGCCTCCTCATCGGCAAGTTGGGCAATCTTGGGACATTCTCTGAACTTCATTATTTGTTTCCTCATCTGTGCAATAGTGAATAGTGATGTAGAAAGTATGTAAGCATGTAGAAAAGGATGTGGCACCTTATACATGCTCAAGAAACATTATTGCCTGTCATCAATAAAGTACTTAACTTAGTGAACATAGATTTCTTTCTTGTTAATACTCCATGCCCTTTGTATGCTGGTTGTAGCTCTGTTCCACGTCTTCTGCACCCTGAGATGCAGGCTGATGGAGAATCCTCATTTGGGCATTGGTTATCTGTTGCCACATTTATACTGCAATTTCAAATCACCACAAAACTTCAGCAGCATTCAGGAATAAACATGTACTGTTCCTCCTGAGTCGACATACCCACCAGATAGTTCTGCTCATCTGGGTTAGAATCAGTTGATCTCAGCTTGGCTCACTTATATATTTTATGGTTGACTTGCAGTGGGCTAGTCTAGAATGATCTCAGTTGGGAAAGCTTATTCATGGTCCTCTCATTCTTGATTCTCATCCTTCATTCCTATTCATTCTTCAACAGGCTAACCCAGTCTTGTTCACATGACAGTATCAGGGTTCCCAAATAGTGAGTAGAAGAATGGAAAGCCTTCTGCAAATTAGATTTGAAATAGCACATCATTGCTGCTACCACATTCTACTGGCCAAATTATGTCACAGGCCAGCCCTAGTTCCAGGGATGAGGAACTCCACCTTTATTGGGAGTTGCAACAAATTCATATTATGAGGGGAAAGGTGAAGATTTGAAGTCATTTTTGCCATCAGTTTCCAAAAATCAAGAACGTTGCTGGTCAAAAAGGGAAAAGTGAACACGGGAAATATTCTCTTGTAAGTGACACACACCCTTCTCATATGTGTATGTGTGTTGGGAGCGAGGTTTGGTCAGAGCAAGTCATGGCCAAGATCATATGGATCAAGGATATGGAGTCCTCTATCATGTTGATATCGGTGCCATCATGTCAATATCCAGGTTCTTTGGTCCTTCAGCGGACTGTTTCATAGTCCTAAGGTTCTGTCTTCAAGATCCCAGGTGGGGCTCTCTGCCTTCCACCTCTGGCATGCTGGACTCATAGACACAATCTGCTTCCATTTCCATCCTGAGGTCTTGCTGACCACCTGAGATTTTACCAAAGGAGGTCTAATCCCTCCCTCCCTTACTTCACTCCTCCAAATCTATCCTTTTAATCAATCTTGCCCCAAGGATTTGAGATTAGAATCTCATGGTTTTCCCCTCTTATACAGCCACCCTCATACTCCTTTTTTAGCTTAAAACCCTTATTTTGTTTGAGAGATGAGTAAACTGGTAAACTTTGCTTTTGCAAATCTTACCTTCTCCCAAATGATCTGTGAACATGAACTCTTGTTTTTGCCCCCACAGGGCCCAACCTTTTAAAACTCAAAGCCTAGAAAACAGTTGTTATTTCTCTCCTTTTATTATATCTTGCATTCCTTGAGGCAATGAACATAAACAGGCTGCTGCTGGAATGAGGGTGGGGGAAGAGATAGAAGTTAATAGAAAGTGGCAGGAATGAAATGGTGTAAGTACTCCTATTGCTGATTCCAAGTTCCTGATATGACCACTGGACTGAGAGTGGGAAGAGATGGGCAGCAGAGCACCATTATGTAGTATTTTTGCCATAAAGATATAAAAGGCATAAATAATCTCAAGAGCCTGTGTAAGAGTAAATGTAGTAAACTAATTAGAGAGCCATGAATTATGAGTGCTTATTAACTTTGTTTTTAATGTAATTTACGTAATTGTAAGCTTACGTAATTTAATTTTTAATAATGGTTTTGTTTAAGCAGCTCACAAAATTCCTGAGCATTTAGCAACAGGCTCTCAGCACAACACAATTGTTAATATTTTGACCAGAATTGTTAATATTTTATAACTATTTCCTGATACAGAGGAACACAGCCTTTTATTGCTGAGTGTGGAATGGGTTGTTTGGCATTATTGTGTTTGATGTCTCTGAGCCTGACCTCACACCCTTTCTGATGCACTTGTGATGCAGTTGCTGGCTTCAAGATCATGACACTATTTTTCTCTTTTGAGTTATGCTCAGGGCCTTTTTTGGACTACTGTGGAAGTGTAGGGTAGGCTACATCCACAAGAATAAACCTTTAACCGATGGGGAGAGAATGTGATGGAGCATTACTTCTCTCTATTGATCCTCATTGACAATAAGCCTCAATTTCCCACAGCTGTGGCAATTCCATAATGGACAGTTGGATTGACTATTCCTGTATCTCTGTTACATTCTCTGTTCCCCACACTCATGGTCTTTGAGAGAGCCCCCCAGTAAACTACCTATACTGCCACCCCTGTCTCAGGCTCCATTTTCAGGAGGCCTCTTGGTTAAGTCACTGACCATCCGAATGTTCTTGCACAACTATACTAGAAAAGTTCATGTGATTCAAGGTTATCTGTAGCAATTTGGACCATGCGCATGTACTTTTTAAACAGAATGATTCTTATATTTGGACTAGAAATTTAGAAATGTAAAAACAAAACTGATCAAAAAGCAGTGGTTTAGGTATTTTATGTTATTGAGACCAATAACTTAGTCTTTCTGTAAACCTTGAGACTTCAATGACCTAGGAATAGGTTTTAGATTTCTGGGGCTATTGAGCTCAACTGTATGCATCTTCTTTTACAAATGTATATTAGAAAGATGTGACAGATTGTAGTTTTCAAGATGGCCCTACGATCTCTCATCCCACATGCTTTCTTGCAATGTGAGTTAGACACTCCTGTCATCAAAAAGTGAGTTCTGTGTTTCCTTCCTTTAATCTGGGTGGGCTTGTGACTAGGTCAGAAAGAGTGAATGTTATGAATGTCTGAGGTTTTTTTTAAAGGTGAGGTGGCTTCCATTTAGTTCTCCTAGGACAGTTTCTTAGAATCCTGAGCTACCATATAAGCAGTCCAGCTGCTTTCAGGCCATGTTGTGAGGAAGCCCAAGTGGAGAGATCACATGGAAAGTCCCTGAAACTAAGAGAGAGAGAGCTCAATCCAGACCCCAGATGCTCCAGGCTGTTGCTGTTCCAGAGACCACAATCCAGAAATACCCAGGTGAGCCCTTCCTGAATTCATCTACAGAAGCCATGAGAAATAATACATTAATTGTTGTTGTTTGAAAACACTAAATTTTAAGGTGATTTGTTATGAACAATAGTAACTAGAACAAAAGAG
This sequence comes from Tadarida brasiliensis, assembly GCA_030848825.1. Lineage (NCBI taxonomy): Eukaryota > Metazoa > Chordata > Mammalia > Chiroptera > Molossidae > Tadarida > Tadarida brasiliensis. The sequence continues at coordinate 33,434,725 of CM061261.1, read as the reverse complement.
TTGCTCAGGTCATGTACCTCCCTTTACTTGGGCAGATAGCCTGTCTTACCTACTATCGTGAAAATATGGAGAAGGCTTGCAGTTCAGCTGAGAGAAGTTAATTTCTGTAAATATATATATATATATATATATATATATATATATATATTTAAGTTTAGAGATAATAATTGCAGCTTCTGACAACTGGATCTCTGAGAGAGATAAGACAAGTATATAATGCTGAATGTGTTTGAGTTATGCTGTTTAAAGTAGAGGTATTCATATTTTACTTTATAATTTTTATATAATTATAAGCGTACAGAAAATTGCAAGAATAGTACAAAGAAATCCCATATACCCTTTGTCCAGATTTACCAATACACCCCCCCCCCCACATGCCACACATGTGCTTTTTTTCTGCACTACTGAGAATGAGTTCCGGAAGCTATACTCATTTGCCTCCAAATCTTCAGTGTATATGTCCTAAAAACAAGGTCATTCAACTCAGTAACAACAGTACATTATCAAATACAGGGAACTTAATATTAGTGGAATACTAATATCCAATCAACAAGTTTTATCTAAATTTATCCAATCACATCCATAACGTCCTTCATACTATTATTTTTCCTATTCCAGGATTCAATCACATTGCATTCAGTTTTTGTGTTTCTTCATTTTCAAAAAGGAAGTTACTCTTTTTTCAGCTTTCTAGAAAAATATGTCCCTTTGTCTTTACTGTTAAAGAGATATAAAAGTGAATCTGGCCTTCTCAAGCTTTTGAAAGGCTATTTTAAAGACTATTCCCCAATACTCTCAGTACCTCACCTTAAAAAGTGAGGAGATATAAAAACCTTTGCTCAGCCAGGGAAGGTCTAGATGTAGCTGCTGCACTGTTGATATCTATCCAAGTCGACAGCTTGTCTCTCGAATTGAAAACCACCTGCTACTTGACATTTAAGAATCTAAAGAATGAGTCAGAAACTTAAGGATTTGCATTTCTTTTGAATAAGTAATTAGTTAATATTACTGGTCCTAGAACTTGGAAATATTTGTGCTATGAAGCTATTAGGAGAATTGTGTAACTTGCTCGGGTTTGGAAAGCGTACCTATTCTTTTTCCATCCACCTGACTCCTGGAGCCCCACCCTGTTTTCTCTCTGACTTCTGACTCCAGAGTAGTGTTATGGTCACTTGTGTTTTTCACTTTTTAAAAACTTTATTGAAGAAGAATTGAAAAATATAACTGTATCTATTAAAGTGTACAACATGATGGTTTGATATACATATATATTGTGGAATGATTGCCAAGATCAAGATGTTTAACTCACCCATTATTTCATATAGTTAACTCTGTGTGTGTGTGTGTGTGTGTGTGTGTGGTGAGAATGCTTAAGATCTACTAATAGCAACGTTCAAGCATACAACACTGTAATATTAAATATAGCCACCATGTTATACATTAAATCCTGAAAACTTATTCTTATAACTGAAGGTTTGAACCCTTCGACCTATGTAATCTCACTTCCCCATCCCCCCCACTATTCTATTCTATTTTTCTATGAAATCAGCTTAAAAAAACAGATTTCACATATAAGTGATACTATATAGTATTTGCCTTTCTCTGTCTGGCTTATTTCACTTAACATAATGTCCTCCAGGTTTATCCATATTGTCATAAATGGCAGGGTTTCCTCCTTTTTTTTAAGACTAAATAACATTCCTTTTTTTTTTTAATCCTTACCTGGGGATCTTTTTTTCCATTGATTTTAAGAGAGAGTGGAAGGTAGGGAGAGAGGTGGGAGAAAGAGAGGAAAACATTGATGTGAGAGAAACATATCTATTGGTTGCCTCCTCCACACTCCCCAACTGGGGTGGGGATTGAACCTGCAACCACAGTATGTGCCCTTGACTGGGAATTGAACCCTTGACCCTTCAGTGTGAGGGCCAATGCTCTAACCACTTAGCCACACCGGCCAGGGCAATAACATTCAATTTTACATATATACACATACCACATTTTCATTATCCATTCACCCATCAAAGGACATTTTGGTTGCTTTTATAATTTGGCTATTGTAAATAATGCTGCAATGAACATGGGAGTGCAGGTATCTCTTCAAGATACTGATTTAAATTTCTTCAAATATATACCCAGAAGTGGGATTGCTTGTTATATGGTAGTACCATTTCTTGTTGTTGTTAATCCTCGCCTGAGGATATTTTTTCCATTGATTTTTAAAGAGAATGGAAGAGAAAGAGGGAGGGGGAGAGAGATAAAAACATTGATGCTAGAGAAACACATCACATTGATTGATTGCCTCTTGCACGTGCCCCAACTGGGGATCAGGATTAGACCTTGACCAGGAATCAAATCTGTGACCCTTTGGTGTACAGGCTGATGCTCCAACCACTGAGACACACCAACCATGGCAAGGTAGTACCATTTTTAATCACTTGCTTCTTCTTAATTTAGTAGCTCACCATATTTTTAATGTGTCTTTGTCTGTAGCAATATATCTGAGTAATACTCTGGAAAAGATCCTATACAGAATGGAAAAATAAATTTTGAGCATGTTTGCAGAAGTTGAGTACTTGATTACCACAAACATTATTTGTGAAATGAATGAATAATACTACTTGCATGTTAAGTTGCAAAATTATGCTTTTGTGATCACTAAATACACATTATTTTGTTGAATGAATTGAATAATATCGTTTTTGCCATTCTCAATTTTATAAATCAATAAATGTTAAAGTATAAGACTATCATATACAAGACACTCAATATAATTTTCTTCAGAAGGAGATCTCATGCTCAAATAGTTATTAGCATCATTAAGTAGTTAATGAACTGTCTCTGTTAAACGAGTCATAGTCAATATTCCATTTCCCAACCTCTTCGTCAGAAAGCAGCATATGCCTTGTGTTTGAACATTTTAGTTCTATAGAAAAAAATAAAATAAAAATAATTTTTGACGTATAGTTTGGTGATAAACTTAGTAAAGAAATATGCATACTTAAAAATAAGTTTAGATTCTTAAAGACCTTTAAACGTTGAGAATACTGTTACAGTATAATAAAAGGCTGGGGCATAAAATCTTGACTTCAGTTCAGTTTCACATATTGTTACTGTCCTAGCATAAACTCCAGAAAAAAGACCTCAAATCCAATGTCACACAGTCAAATAGGAGCAAGAATGTTTGCACAATCTTGTACAAACTAAGATAAACTTGTATGTACAGTTCAAACATAGAAGAGCTGTGAGTCTCTGTAGTGCAATTAGTCAGTGTATTCGGCTGCTAATCAAAAGGTTGGTGGTTCATGTCCACCCAGGGATGCCTTTTGCATTCTTAGCAAGCAAAATTTTTGTGCCCTAGTGTGGGGCATGGGAGTTGATGGACCTGGCACTACCCACCTGCACTTCCAGGTGCCCCACTTATTCATTTGAGCCTACCAGTGGTAGGGGGGAGCTGCCTCGGTGAGAACGGAGTGGGTTAGGAAAAATACAGTTGAGCTGCAATAAGGAGGGTAACAGAGTCTGTGTGTTCTTGTTCCTTTGGAAAAACTCAAAGAAGAGAGGAAACCAGCACCTGTTGATGGCACCCATTTCCTACCTGGGTCCAGAGATGGTCAGACCAGGTTCTGATACAAACATATGGTCATCTTATGATTAAGTTTCTTGGGGTGCCAGAGATAAAGTTCCTCTGTTTGTCTCTTTTATGTTTTCTTGATCTTTGTTTTATTCCCTTCCCTTGATCTTTCCTCCAGTCTCTGGAAATAGTGGACTTTGGGTTATGTATTTGGTTGGTAGATATCTCTGCATTGCACCAGAATAGCATGTGGGGTTGGGGTGGGAGGTTAGAGGGTGTGTATTCCTTCTTAGCCAGGCCATCCTGTAATTCTGTAATGGCCTTGAAGTAAGACAGAGCCATTAGTAGTACCTTCCATAAATGGTTGTAGTGAGGTGATGGTGTTTGCAAGGTGCTTAGTGAGCCACCTATGTACAGTGACCTTCAAGTCCCAAGCCCTGGAGACTGACCATGGCCTCTTGTCTCTGTGCACAGATAGCCCCTGGTGCTGGGCTGTGGACCACGAGCTGGGAAGGAAGGACAACAGTGGCCAACCCTGACTTTCCTGGAATTTGTTTCCTTGATTGAATGTTGAGCTTCTTCTGGAGCTTTCTCATGCACATCTTCACTGTTCCACTTACCCTGAGGCCTCCTGTGTCAAGTGTGAACAGCTGTCTTTGTTTGGGAATAACAACTTGATTCGGAGTAGTCCTTAGGTCCTGCTCCTCCCCTGTCAAGACTCTAAGTGTTGCTCCCCTGTCTTTTGCCATGGAATATTCCTCTGGAGATGTTGGAGGCCAACCTGCAGGTTCCTGGCTCTTGCTGCCTGAATACCAGAATAAGGAGAGCGGGAAAGCAGGCCCAAGTGATAAATATTATAGGGTCACTGCTCTCTCTCTGCAACTCTGATAGATAGACATTCTGCCTTGGGCGTGGCAAAAGGGGGACCTTGGTTTTCAATTCAATCCTATCCTTGTTTTATGAGCCCATAAGCACTTTGGTTCAAGGACCCCACCTTTTCTTGGACAGAGAGGCACTATTGGTTTTATGGCCCAGGGTTTTGTTATTGCATCTCATCTCTCTGCTTCTCTTTATTCGGTGAAGCCAACATATAAGAGATTATTTTGTCCCTTTCCCCACTCCTCAGCTAGGAGGGATAAACTGAGAACCCTGTCAGCAGATCCAGCCAACCAAGTGACTCCTCTTCACTCTTGGTGGGGAGAGGGACACAGGTGGTCTGTCTATGCCCCTCTTCTGGGCTCTCTGTAGCCCCAATGTCTAAGCTAATAGCACATCTATAAGCCACTACATGGCTCTCTGGTGGACTGCAGCCTGCAATGGAATCCAAACCATGCTGCCTCTGGACAGTGCTCTGAGGTATGTAAGGGGCAGGGATTTTTTCCTTTGCTCATTTTCTACCTTTTGCCATTTTGTTAGGTGGTAGCCATCTTTATTGGAAGTGGTAGTGTAACTGATATAGCATAAACTGGAAGATGGCCAATTGCCATTGAGTGACAGGTTGAACCCAGTTCTTACTCCTCCATGTAGGGGAAAGACAGGGCTTCTGCTAAGGGAAGAATTGCACCTGCCAGAAGCAGAGTCAGGGTTATTCTTAAGATGCTTCTGTGAGTTTCCATGAAGATGAAGGAGTTGCCATTTCTCTCTGATGGCCCCCTGCCTGCCACACTCTGTCCTTGTAGGACAAGGCTGGGATGGGATAAGGGTCCTGTATAGTAACAGGTTTGGATTTCTTTCTGTTCACTCAGGTTCCCTTAACTCTGTGGTCATGGTCAGGATCAGGCCTTGAACCTGGGGATCAAGCCTCTGTAATGACAATAGCGGCCCCTCTTTTTCCTTTTCTTCTCTTTCCTCAGAGACTTCCCCTTGCTCTTGATAGGTGCTTACTACATGGAGACGGTGATAGGAAACAGATCCTGCTCTCCCCTTCTCCTTGGATCTGTTGGATCCTTCCACTGTTTCCAAACAGAATTATCCTTTGTTTACCCCCTTGGGCATCCAGGCTGCTGCCGGGGCTGAGTAGATGTCCTAGATATCCTCATATGTTATTTCTAAGAGGCTTTGGTGATGCTCTTAACTTCGCATCCTTTAGTATCCCAAGAGCCTGGTAGTCATGATGATGATGATGACGAAGACAACGATGGTGATTATCATAATGATGATATGGTGGTGATAATATTTTACATTTGCATGACTCAGAATAATGCTAACCTTTCCTCCTGACCTTTAAAGAGTTACATCATTTTCCTTCTACATTTGATGTCTTGGCCGGTAGAGAACAGGAAGTGCTTACAGGCAAAGATTCAAGCGAAGAGAAATGACAAAGCTGCTTGGATTGATTGCTGAGTCTGGCACCAGGCTCTGAGACCTAAACAAGTTGGCTCTGTTCCCCATTCAGCTTTTGCTGCCTGACCTCAGGCTTGTTTTTTCGCCCCTCTCAAATTTCCTTCCTGTAAAAGTTGTCCTCACCTGCTTTCGTTACAAGGGCGTGAAAGTAAGTATCAGCAGGTCAGTGAGACATGAGGGTCTCTGCGGGAGGGACTAGGATGAACTGCTGAAGCTGACAGTGTGGTTCTCACCCCCTTTACTTCTAGGGGACTCACCTACAGTTTCTTCCTTTGTCTTCTGGAAGGGGAGTGATTGGGAGTTGACTTTCCATGGCTAATAGGGACCATGGTCAGGCACATGTTCCTCTGAATTTATGTAGCACCTGATGTTTACGAGCATCCTTCCAAATTCCCCCACTTAACTTGTCAGGCTGACCATCCCCACCATTAGTGTCTTACAGAGGAGGGAGTGGCTGGAGGCAGCATTGGAATGATGGTTTGGGGTCTTTGATTTCTTAGAGTCATTCCCAGAGTCTAGAGACTGGAATCAGACCAATTCCTAGAATAATCTTTGGGAAAGGGTCTGCTGGCCCTTGGGACATGTGTCATGGTATGGACTTCCTTTTCCCTCAGACCACGATTGATCAGGGACTTGGTGAGACACCTTAAGGGCTGTTAGGTCTGACTTCTAGTCAATACTCTTTCTCCACAGTCCCCATGTTGTGGGCCACTCTCCCCTCCCCTTCAAGGAGGGAGACACCTCCTGAGCATTCCTAACAATTCCAGCTCTCTTTTCACAAAGCACAGGGCAGTGGATACTGAAGACTGGATGGCTGTTAATGGTAAGCTTCATGGGTGAAATGTCCATCCAGCAGGCCCCTCTGAATGCAGAACCAGACCTTTTCTTTTAATTAAGCTTGTGCCTTTGATTCAGGTGTATGAGGCCCTGTCAGAAGGGTCAGAAACACTCCATTGTCTCCTGAAGGATAGGGGGAAGAAGCAGGTGCTGAATTTTCTGGAGTATCAGGCTTTTCCTGAGGGCTCTGCCAGAGACTGCAGACCTGGGTCAGGGGTGAGAGCATCCCATGGTGCATAGTGACTGGAAGTGAATGAGGCAGTAGGAGCTGCAGGAATCTGGTGATCTGAGCCGCCCACATATGAGTGTGAAGTTACAAATGTCATAAATTTTTTTTTTAAATAAAAATATAATAATATCCCAGCTGGTATGGCTCAGTGGATTGAGCATTGTCCCTTGGACTGAGTGGTGCTGGTTCAATTCCTGGTCAGAGCACATGCCAGGGATGAGGGCTTGATCCCCAGTAGGGGGCATGCAAGAGACAGCCAATCGATATTTCTCTCTCACATGGATGTTTCTATCTCTCTCTCCCTTCCTCTCTCTCTAAAAAATCAATAAAAACATATTTTAAAAAAGAATTGTAAATAAGCTATAAGATCCAAAGCTTTTGTAACCATGATACTTTGAGATGAAAACTTGAAGCATAGATATGATGTTATCTAAAAATATACTAGCTTGTCCTTTAAAATATTTTATACACATTAATTTTCTCTCTTTCTCTCCCTCTCTCTCTCTCTCTCTCTCTCTCTCTCTCTCTCTCTCTCTCTCTCTCACATACACACACACACACACACATACACACACACTTTTTAGTGATGACTGTATTAACATAAAATGTTTCCTTCAAGTCCTTATAAAAATGCAAACATTTGGAAAGGTTATTTGAAAAAAAAAATATATATAATCCTACAAAAGGATAATTTTTCCATTGATTTTTTAGAGACAGTGGAAGGGAAGGAGGAAGGGGAGATAAAGAGAGAGAGAGAGAGAGAGAGAGAGAGAGAGAGAGAGAGAGAGAGAGAGAGAGAGAAACATCAATGTGAGAGAGATACACCAATTGTTCACCTACTGCACATGTCCTGACCTGGTAGGTGATTAAACCTGCAACCCAGGTACATGCTCTTTTTTATTTTTTTTTAAATTTATCTTTACTGTAGAAAGTATTACAGATGTCCTCCTTTATTTCCTCTGTTGACACCCTCCTCCCCCTCCCATCCCCACCCCCAATTCCACTTTCACCACACTATTGTCTGTGTCCATTGGTTATACATATATGCATATAAGTTCTTTGGTTTATCTCTTCCTGCCCCCCCCCACCCCTCTTCCTTCTGAGTTTTTTCAGTCTGTTCCCTACTTCCATGTCTCTGGATATATTTTGTTCATCAGCTTATTTTGTTCATTATATTCCACAAATCAGTGAGACCATATGATACTTGTCTTTCTCTGACTGGCTTATTTCACTTAGCTTAATGCCCTCCAGTTCCCTCCATGCTGTCTCAAAGGATAAGAGGTATTTCTTTTTTCCAGCTGCATAGTATTCCATTGTGTAAATGTACCAGAGCATTTTTTATCCACTCATCTACTGATGGACACTTGAGCTGTTTCCAGATCTTAACTATTGTAAATAGCACTGCAATGAACATAGGGGTGCATATAGTCTTTCTGACTGGTGTTTCAGGCTTCTTAGGAAATTCCTAGAAGTGAGGTCATTGGGTCAAATGGCAATTCCATTTTTAATTATCTGAGGAAACACCATATTGTTTTCCATAATGGCTGCACCAGTCTGCATTCCCACCAGCAGTGTACTAGAGTCCCCTTTTCTCCACATCTTTGCTGCCCTTGTCCTTTGATGATTTGCTGATAATAGCAATTCTGGCAGGTGTGAGGTGATACCACATAGTTGTTTTAATTTGCATCTCTCTGACGATTAGAGACATTGAGCATTTTTTTCATATGCCTGTTGGGCATTTGTTTGTTCTCTTTGGAAAATGTCTATTCAGGTCCTCTGCCCATTTTTAATTGGATTGTTTGTCTTCCTTTAGTCGAGTTGTATGAGTACTTTATATAATTTGGAAATTAACCCCTTATCCAATGTATCATTGGCAAATATGTTCTCCCATACAATGGGTTCCCTCTTTATTTTGATGCTGGTTTCTTTTGCTGTGCAGAAGCTTTTTAGTTTGATGTCCTCCCATTTATTAATGTTTTTCTTTTTTCTCTTGTCCTATGTGATGTATTGGTGAAAATTCTGCTACATGTGTCTGAGATTTTGCTGTCTACATTTTCTTCTAGGATTTTTATTGTTTCATGTCTTACATTTAAGTCTTTTATCCATTTTGAGTTTATTCTTGTATGTTGTAAGTTCGTGGTCTAGTTTCATTTTTTTTTTTTTTTTCTTTTTTGCATGGACTCATCCAATTTTCCCAACACCATTTATTGAAGAGACTGCCTTTACTCCATTGTATGCTCTTGTGTCCTTTGTCAAATATTAATTGAGCATAATGCCTTGGGTCAATTTCTGGGTTCTCTGTTCTGTTCCTTTGATCTATATGCCTATTCTTGTGCCAGTACCAGGCTGTTTTGATTACAATGGCTTTGTAGTATAACCTGATATTTGCTATTGTGATCCCTCCACTTTGCTGTTCTTTTTCAAGATTGCTGTGGCCCATAGATTTTGTGTTGTTGTGTCTTCATTTCCATTTGTTTCCAGGAAGATTTTTAATTTCTTTCTTGATCTCATTGTTAACCTATTCATTGTTTAATAACATGCTATTTAGCCTCTATGTGTTTAAATGAGTATGAGTGTTTTCATTATAATTGATTTCTAGTTTCATGCCATTGTGATCTAAAAAGATGCTTGATATGATTTCACTTTTCTTGAACTTGTAAAGACTTAATTTGTATCCTAACATGTGGTCTGCCTTTGAGAATATCCCATGTACACTTGAGAAGAATGTATATTCTGCAGGTTTGGGGTGAAATGTTCCATAAATATCAACTAAATCTATCTGATCTAGTGTATCATTTAGTGTCTTTGTTTCCTTGTTGACTCTTTATCTAGAAGATCTATCCAGTGATGTCAGTGGGGCATTAAAGTCCCCTATTATGATTGTATTGTTGTCAATCTCTCCCTGCAGAACTCCTGCAGCAGTTCTTTAATACATTTTGGTGTTCCTATTTTGGATGCATATCTGTTTATGAGGGTTATACCCTCTTATTAGATCAATCTTTTTGATATTATTTAGTGCCCTTCTTTGTCTCTTGTTATGGCTTTCATTTTGAAGTCTATTTTATCAAATATGAGTATTGCTATCCCTGCTGTTTTTGTTTATTTCCATTTGTGTGGAATTTTTTTTCTATCCCTTACTTTCATCCTTGGTGTGTCTTTTGTTCTGAGGCAGGTCTCTTATAGACAGCATATATATGGGTTATGTTTACTTATCCAATTAGCTACCTATGTCTTTTGATTGGAGCATTTAAGCCATTTATATTTAAGGTCATTATTGATATGTACTTATGTGTTGCCATTTTTATTCTGTATGCTTGTGTTCTCCCCTCCCTCTCTATTCTTCTTCTTCTTACAATAGTCCCTTTAGCATTTCTTGCAATACTTGTTTGGTGGTGACAAACTCCTTTATCTTTTATTTTTTTGTCTGCGAATCTCTCTATTTCACCTTCAATTTTGAATGCTAAGCTTGCTGGATAGAGTAGTCCTGGATTCAGTCCTTTGCTTTTTATTCCTTTGTATACTTCATGCCACTCCCTTCTGGCCTGAAGTGTTTCTATTGAGAAATTAGGTGATAGTCTAATGGGAGCTCCCTTGTAGGTAACTTTCTGTCTCTCTCTTGCTGCCTTTAAGAGTCTTTCTTTGTCTTTAACATTTGCCATTTTAATTATGATGTGTTTAGGTGTGGATAGTTTGGGGTTCATCTTGATTGTGACTCTCTGTGTTTCCTGTACATGTGTGACTTTTTCCTTCACCAGGTTAGGGAAGTTGTCTGTCATTATTTCTTCAAACTATTCCTTTCTTGGATTCTTCTGGTATGATGTGAATGTTTTTACATTTCATATTGTCCCAAAACTCCCTTAAACTCTCCTCCTGCTTTTTAATTTTTTCCATTTGCTGCTATAATTGGGTGTTATTTCTTTCTTTTTAAAAAAATATGTTTTTATTGATTTTTTAGAGAGAGAGGAAGGGGGAGAGAGATAGAAACATCAGTGTAAGAGAGAAACATCAATTGGCTGCTTCCTGCATGCCGCCTACCTAGGATTGATCCCACAACCCTGGCATGTGCCCTGACCAGGAATTGAACTAGGACCTCTTAGTCCATGGGCTGTCACCCAATCCATTGAGCCACACTGGCTGGGCACTACCTTGTCTTCTAACTCACTGATTCGGTCCTCAGCTTCTAATCTACTATTGAATCTTTGCAGCGTGGTCTTTTTTTCAGCTATGTAATTCTTCATTTTCATTTGATTTTTATTCATAGCTCCAACCTCTTTTTTAATGCTGATGTAGTTCTCACTGAGTTCTTTATAATTCTCTTTACTTGCTTGTAATTCTCACTAAGTTGTTTGAGCACCCTTAAAACCATTACTTTGAATTCTTTATCTTACACACTACTTGCCTCCATTTCATTTAGTTCCTTTTCTGGTGATTCCTCCTTTTCTTTCATTTGGGGGTTGTTTCTTTTTCTCACCATCTTAGCAGTCTTGTAGTTCGGGGCCAGGTGAAGTACACCGGGTCATGTAGGCAGGTTGGTGCATCCAGGGATGTCAGGTCGTGGCAGGGCTGGATTTCAGATCTAGTCCACTCGTTTGGTGATGCTGGTGGCTCTTGGTGGTGGTGGCAGCTCTTGGAGTCAGTGGCAGCAGGGTCCGGCGGCTCTTGGCTGTGGCTAGGCCTGTGAGGTCAGCGGCTCTGGGTTGGTGGGGGGCCGTTGTGGTCAGCACCTCAGGTACATGCTCTTAACCAGAATAGAACCTGTGACCCTTTGGTACTGGGGCCAACACTCTAACCATTCAGCCACACCAGCGAAGGCTGAATCTATATTTTAAACAGAAGCTTAATGAAACCAAACATCAGCCAAACATATTGTAAAGCATACTAATTGAATCTTAAATGAAATCAAACATATTTCACTGGACTGAACATATTGGAACAAAGTGTATATTCTCCAGATCTGTTGAACAGAAACAAAGCTGAACCATCAATATCTTTTTTTATTCAAATCCATAATTCATATGGAATTCTTCTTCTTGTGCTTAATTGAAAATGTATTCTGAGGTTCTTTGGATTTTCTGTCTTTTTGATCAGGTTGCTTACTCTTTATAGAGGGCCCTGATCTTCCTTGTTGCTCATTATAAGGAAACCCTTGTGAGGAACCTGGAGAAGGTGTGGGATTTTTTTTTTTCCCCACAAAGTAATGATTAAACATGTAGTAATAGTCATACATAATAGTAGTAGTAATAACTATTACTGTTTTCTCAATTATTATTATGTTTTCTCAATTGAAAAACCTTTTGCATCTCAAATATCCATCCCATTCACCATTATTTTCACTGGAATTTAGAAGATGGCTAATATTGTATGCAATAATAGATCCAAATGAAGTCAGCGGTCCTAAAAGGCCAACTTGTCTTTGCCACTGTTCCAATTAAAGTGCCGCACTAAAAAGCAGAACTGACATTGATTTACCTTTCTCTTTTTCTGAAAATAGATTTTTTTCCTTGATAACTACTGAAAAAAAAAGTATTCTACAGGACCATTTTTCTTTGTGCTATATCAGTCTGCTTCTCATGTACTCTTGGTTATACTTGATAATGAGAAAAGTTTTGTACCAGTTAATCCATTGCTATGGTATTTGTTTATGCTTGTTTTCATTCAATTAATTTCAAAATGCCAAAGAGGAAAAATAAGAAAAAAGCCAAGACAGCAATCTACGTTTGTCAACTGCATAGACTATGTCACTCAAAGGCAGATGAACCACAGCGATTTTTCACATGGTAGCAGGAGGGGGTATGCAATATTACATTCAGAACAATTAATGAAATATAATAAGCTATTTAAAAGAGACTATAATTTACAAAAAGGAAGTTCTAATTATTTTACATGAGTATATCACACCAAAAATGATAACCTAGAAATTAAAATCAAAATGTAAATTTGATACTGGAGTACTCCTTTTCAACACTGTTATGTACAAATATGTCTATTTATAACATGAGTGCTGTGGGGGCAGGGAGAGGATGTGAATCATCAAAGATGTTTTGAATTCATGACTAAGCTTCATTTGGAAGCTTATCTCCCTGATGCACATACTATACCATTTGGATGCACACCTCTAGTTACAGTTTCCTGTCATTCTTTATTCCTGTGGAACAAATTCAGCTCAAATGTGGAAGAGAGTTATGGTGGGTATAAAATATCCCTCTCATTACAGGCTATAACAGAGATGCCATCAAAACCTCCATTCTGTTTCACTAGTATCTATTTGCAAACATCAGTGAAACACATTATTCTTTGTGCAAACCTTTAATGTGCTTGGAAATATTTTATGTTAAAAAATTCCCACCTTTTAAATATTAGCTCCAAGGGAAAGGATTTTTTTCTGCTGAATGGCAGCAAGCAGCCTTCAGGATCCTTGGAGGGTCTCTCATCTCAAAATAATTATAACTGGACCCAGTGAAGGCTGGCAGGAGAAACCTAACCAAGGTTGTTTACAGCTCCAGTTACTGGGTCAGGCAAAGGACCATACCATTAGCCAGCATTGCCCTTTAAGACATATACTGAACATTCCCTCCTGTCAAGTTAGAGAACTTTCATTAATAGTCATTTCTCAAAAAGGACTTATGTCTGCATCTAAAGTATACATATTACCAAGATGAGCTTGAAACTGGATCTTGTTTAGGCAATCAAAACAGCATTTGAAATTTACTTTCTGTCACTGAACCAAAACAAGTGAAGGGACAAATAACCACATTTCACACATAATTATTTCAAAAAACAGCATTTCACTGATTTGAAAGCCACTTCTAGAGCCCAGCTTCATAGAATTCCCCTCTCCTTCTTCCCACAATGGCTTTATCCCCCATGCACCTTCCCCAACACTGCTCATGTGGGAAGTATATAGGATGAGTTTGACTTGTATTTGGGAGTGCAAATAACTTTTACATCTTTAAGTGTAACTGAATCACTTAATACTTAATCGAAGCATAGGCATCTTTTCTCTTTTTAAGATATAGGCTTAGGGTGTGGTGAAATATTAAGTGTTATGCAAAAATAAAATAGGTATAAATTGGAAACCTCATTAAAAATAAATTTGTTCATTTATACAAAATTTAAAAATAGTCAAAATGTATCTATGCTATTAGAAGTAAGGACAGTTGGATGGACCTAGAGATTATTATTCTAAATGAAATAAGCCTGATAAAGACAAATATCACATGATCTCATTTGCTTGTGGAATCTAATGAACAAAATAAACTGATGAACAAAATAGGTCCAGAGGCATGGATGCATGGAACAGACTGATAGACCTCAGAAGGGAGGGGTGTGTGTGGGGGGGAGGGAAGAGATTAATCAAAGAACATATATGCATAACCCATAGACACAGCCAATAGTGTGGTGAAGGCCTGGAGAGGGGCAGGGGCTGAGTTGAGGGGCATAGAGGGGGAGGAAAATGGTAGACATCTGTAATACTGTCAACAGTAAAATAATGCAAAAAAAAAAAAAAAGGTCAAGACAGTGGTATTCCTTGTGGGAATGGGGATAGTGACAGGAAGGGAACAGATAACACTCTGGTTTTGATCTGGATGCTGCTCACAGGGGCGTGCTTTGTGAAGATTCAGCAAACTCTACACTTCTCATGTGCACATTTAGAACCTTTCTTTTATTCAATAATGAGGGTAAAACATTTAGCAGCGTGTTTGAGCAATGCTGTTCACTTTTAGATCAGGTTGTATGAACTGGCTGATTACCCTTGGTATTATTCTTTTTAAAACTCTTATTTTGAAAGAATTGTAAATTCACAGGGAGTTGTATAAGAGAGTACAGAGAGGTCCCATGTAACTTTCATCCAGTTTTCCTGAGTGGTTACACTTTATGTAATTGTGTGACAATACCACAACTTGGTACTGGACATGGGTACAATGTGTGTGTATAGTTGTATGTCATTTTAATCTCCTGTAGATTTTCGTAACCCCCACAATCACTACACACACACACACAACTATTCCACTATGTCAAAATTTTCTTCTGCTACCCAGTCAGATTCAATCCCTTCCTCCTCAACATTCCCAGGCCCTGGTAGCCATAACCTGTTTTCCGTCTCTATCAATTTGTCTTTTTGAGAATGTTGTAAAGGGAATCATACAGTATGTGACCTTTTCAGATTGGCGTTTTAAACTTAGCATAATGCCCTTGAGAGATCCATTGAAGTAGTTCATTCCTTTTTGTTGCTGCAAAGTATCCAGCGGTATCACGTACCTCAGTTTAACCATTTACTTTTTGAGGAACATTTTGGTTGTTTCTGGTTTGGGGATATTACAAATAAAGCTTCTGTGTGCAACCACAGGTAGGATTTTTGTGCAGACATAAGTCTTCATTTCTCTGGGAGAAATGCCAGCAATGCAGTTGCTGGGTTGTATGGTAAATATAGTTCTAGTTTTTTAAAAAGAAGTTGCCAATTTTCCAGAGTGGCTGCACCATTTACATTCCCACTAGAATTGTATTAGCGATCCAGTTTATCTGCTTCCTTGCCTGCATTTATATTACCATTATTTTTAAATTTTAACTCTTCTGATAGGTATGCAGTGATATCTCATCACGGTCTTTTAATTTCCCTAATGGCTAGTGATGTTGAGTACCTTTTCATGTGCTTATTTGCCATTCCTATATCCTTTTCAATGAAACAACTCTCACGGCCTGGCTGGTCTGGCTCAGCGGTTAGAGCGTTAGCCCGTGGACCAGAGAGGCCTGGGTTCGGTTCCAGCTAAGGACATGTACCTCAGTTGCAGTTTGTCCCTGGCCCCCTGTTGAGGTTGTGTGGGTGGCGGCCACTCAGTGTGTCTCTCTCACATCGATGTTTCTCTCTCTTCCTCCCTCTCTCCCTCCCACTCTGAGGACAGCTGCAAAAATGTCCTCAGGTGAGGTTAAAAAAAAAAAAAAAAGACTCTTCATATTATTTTTTTTTCTCTCATTTTGTTTCCTTTATTTTTGTGATTTTTCTTAATGAATTCTCTCAATATTTTTAGCTTCCTGAAATAACTAAAAATATTTCCTCCTATCTCAGTATGTGCAGGTTGTGATTTCTGCTGCTGAAAAGTGATTCTTCTCACTTGTTTGCAGAGTGCCTCTGGTTCCTCACCTCCTTGACTTTGCTCATCCTTTTCATTCTGGCTGGAAAGCCACTTTCTAGACTCATTGCCTACTGTGGTTACTGATGGAACTGCAAAGTCCTAATGAACTCAGATCAAATGACAGCTTTTCCAGGAAGCCTTGACTTTTTCTACCAAATATACATAATCACTAGTCCTTTAAACTGACACAATACTTTTAAAAATAGTTCCCAGTGGCACTCTGGCAGATGCTGCTGGTGCCCTGTCCATATGGCACTTGGCATTTCCTTACACACTGACTTCTTTGCCAACAGCGACTTCACCCTGTCTGAGGCTTTCTCTGGCTTCCAGAGGCTGCTCTGCCTGGGCAGAAGTGCTGGGAATAGCTGTCAATCAGTGGTGAATAAATACCCCAGCTTCCTCTGCCCTTCCTTGGGATTGTTGATTGCCCAGGATTCCAAAAGTGGGATGAAGCCCCGATTGCCCGCAGTGCTCACTGGCTTGATAACACACCTTCACTGGCTGCTTTCCCTGTCTTACTTTCCTACTGATATTCCTGAGTCCCTTCCTGAATAAACTCAAATAACTGTCTCAGCTTCTGCTTTGGGGGAACCCCAAAATAGGCAGCAAGTACTACTTTCTATCATGTACATGTGGTCTTTCTACTAAACTGAAAACTTTGCAGACAGGAAACTATAAAGAGGATATTTTTCAGAGAGGATGACAAGTGCAAAGGCCATGACGCCAATATGTCCTTGATGTGTTTAAAGAATAGTAATATATCAGCAGGGCCAATGTAAAGTGGGCAAGGGTAAAAATGATGAGCTGGATATGAGCTCCTGTAGGAAAGTTCCAACTTTCCCCTTCTTCAAATAGGGAGTGAGGGTATATATGAGAATAAATGGCTGAAGAGAATTTTTATAGCCCAATGGCTTTGGAAATATAATATTTCTTATTAATGTCATTAATGTCTAATGGATCTTGAATATATTGTCATGCACACAAGCCATTTCTCCTTGTATTTCATTGTTATTAATATATATAGTAAAACTAATTAAAACCTTAAGATCTTCTTGTTAAATAGAAAATTGGATACATGAACAAGGCTCTAGGTTATATACTTATTCATTATTCAGACACAAAAGCAGCACATATTGTTGGGTTAGGAATTGTGGAGGGCTCAAAAGGACAGTCTGTGAATTGGGCAGAAGTACTAGCCATTTTCAACTGGGGATGTACCAGTCATTAAAATTTTTTTGAGGTTATTTAAATAATTTTATTACTTGTCATATGAAAAGGATTTTTAAATTAATTAATTTATTTTTGTTGCAGATGTTTCTCCTTTTTTCCCCCATTGACATCCTCCTCCTGTTCCTGCCCCTCCACACACATAGCATTGTTGTCTATGTCCATGGTCATGCATATATGCATATAAGTTCTTCCATTCATTAAATTTTGGTTAGACCTTTATTGTGCTGCCTTCTCGTGTAACTAATCTCAAAGATGAAACAACCTAAATCTTGATAGAAATCCTCCCAAAACCAGGGATAAGAGCATTACGTTCACCCAGATGTATCTGTGACCAGAGGCCATGACCTTTGCTGCAGAGCTAAAAAACAGACTTCGTTCTTGACTTGAGAAATTGCCATTTATCTCAGAAAGGATCAAAGTCTGAAAGACTCAGTGACTTTGAGAAAAATGTCCCCTGAATACCAAGTTGTGGGGGTCTCCAAATCCATCCCACTTCTGATTAAAGGTAGACTTTCAGGGTTTAAGTTCTGCCATGAATGTGAAAGGTGTTAACATCAGTAATCATCAGGGAAATGCAAATCAAAAGCCACAAGGAGATAGCACCTCATGCCTGTTAGAATGACTATTAACAAAAAGACAAGAGATATAGACTGTTGAGGATTTGGAGAAAAGGGAACCCTTGTGCACTGTTGGTGGGAATGTAAATTGGCACAACCACTATGGGAAACAGTATGGAAGTTCCTCAGAAAATTTATTTACTTTTTAATATATTTATATTGATTTTTTTTTTAGAGAAAGGTAGAAGGAGAGAGAGATGGAAACATCGATGAGAGAGACACATCACTTGGTTGCCTCCTGCACGTCCCCCACTGGAGATTGAGCCTACAACCTGGGCATGTGCCCTTACTGGGAATCGAACTGGTGACCTTTTGGTCCATGAGGCGATGCTCAACCATTGAGCCACACCAGCTGAGCTCCTCAGAAAAAATTTTTTTTTTCTTTATTGATATTAGAGAGAGAGAGGAAGAGCAAAGAAGAGAGATAGAAACATCAATGAGAGAAAACATTGATTGACCGCCTCTTGCATGCCCCCCACTGGAGACTGAGCCCACCACCTGGGCATGCGCCCTGACCGGGAATTGAACTGGCAATCTCTTAGTGCATGGGTCGATGTTCAACCACTGAGCCACACTGGCTGGGCCTCCTCAGAAAATTTAAAGTAGAGCTAACATATGATCAGAAATTCTACTTCTAGGTATGTATCCAAAGGAAATAAAAACAGGAGTTGGAAGAGATAGATGCATTCTCATATTTTTGCAGCATTATTCACAATGGCCAAGATATGGAAACAACCTAAGTGTCTGTCAAAAGGTAAGTGGATAAAGAGGTGATATCTCTATCTCAATCTCTGTCTCTATCTCTTATCTCTATCTCTCTATATATGTATATCTATTTATCTAGCTATACACAATGGAATATTATTAAGCCATAAAAAAAGAAAATCCTGTCATTTGCAACAATAACATGGATGGAGCTTGTGGGCATTAAGTTAAGTGAAATAAACCAGACAGAGAAAAATAGCATGGTATCACTATGAGTGAAATCTCAAAACATTGAACTAATAGAAACGGTAGAATGGTGGTTGCTGGGGCAGGGGAAAGAGAGTGAGGAAAATGGGAAGATGTTAGTCAAAGGATAGAAGCTTTCAGTTATAATCTGAGTAAGTTCTGAGGATGTAATATGCAGCATGGTAATTCTAGTTAACAGTACTGTATTGTGTACTTAAAAGTTGCTATGATAATAGATCTTTAATGTTCTCACCATAACAACAACATGGTAATTATGTGAGGTGAAGGCGATGTTAACTAACCTTATTGTAGTAAACATTTTGCAATACATACATATATCAAATCATTATATTGTACACCTTAAACTTGCACAATAGTATATGTCAATTATATCTTCATAAAGCTGAAAAAAAGTTATGCCCTGAACAGAGGAAAGAAATATAAATACAGTACACTTGTCTTGGTATCTTTCTTATATGCATTTTCAGGAATAAAATGTTTAAGAAGGGATAATTAGTTTGCATTAGATTAGCTTTCTCTTAGTTATGTTTCTTTGTTTTGTGTTCCTGTTATCATGTCTGCATAACAAATTACCTCCAAAGCCTAGTGGCTTAAAACAGTGGAAGAATTTATTTTGCTCACAAATAATGAATTTGGGCAGAATTCATTGGAGAATAGCTGTCTCTGCTTTGCTTGGCTTTTGCTGAAAAGTGGGCTGGATGCTGGAGTCATCTAAAGGTCTGTTCCCTCACATGTCTAGTGGTTGATGCTGGGACGATGCAGGTAGCTGGTGTTGGCAAGGCAAGGGCTCCTTGGACAATGCTCTCTATTTCTTTGGGAGGTCTCCATGTGGTCTCCCCTGTATTGCAGCTTCAGTGTAGCTGAACTTCTTACTGATTGGCTCAAGATTCTCAAAGTGCATACCCCAAAGGATTGTGTCAGGCAAGGCCATATTGTCTTTTATTACCTGGCCTCAGAAATCACAGAGCAAGTCTGCAAAAGTCTTTTTTTTTTTTTTTTTAATTCTCACCCAAGGATATTTCTCCATTATCTTTAGACAGAGAGGGAGGGACAGAGGGAAAGAGAGAGAGAGAAACATCGATGTGAGAGAGACACATTGATTGGTTGCCTTCCGCACGACCCTGACCAGGGCCAGGGACTTCACAGCAATCGAGGTACAAATGTGCCCTTAACCAGAATCGAACCCATGACTCTTTGGTCCTCGGGCTGATGCTCTAACCGCTGAGCCAAACCAGCCAGGGTAGCCAAAGTCTTTTGATTGAGACAGTTACATGTATCCACCCAGGTTCAAGAGGAGGAGACATCTCAGTGGAGGAGTGTCAATGTCACCTTGCCCGAAGAGCATGTGGCAAATGACATACACTGATTTGGCCATCTTTAACAAATACTATCGGCTATGTTTTGCTTTCTCTTCTATGTGCTGAGCTGCAGACCTGTGAATTCTCTCTCACTGTCTAATAGACAAAATAGCAGTGTTCAAGGCCTGAATCTGGCTCCTTGAACAGACAACCAGAAATGGAAAAAAGATGAAGAAAACATCCATATACATACCATACTCAACATTTTTGCACATAGGATTTGCATTGGTGTCATGTGCAAAACAGCATGGATTCCTATCTCAGGGTAGTTACAGTGATTCAATGAGATAGTTCATGTAAACCCTGAGCAGAATACCTGCCCAAATGGCTGCTGCGTTTGGAGGGGAGTGGTCGTCATGGAGATAGAAATTAATAGTAATATTATCAGTGAAATAGTTTAAAAATGTCTATTTTGAATCATCTCTATAGATTTTTTTTTGGCTGCTCCCCTAAATTCCATAGTAAATAGGCTTCTTTTAGTTTTATATCACCCAAGCTCATAAACATTAGTATTTGGAAACTCATGCATATCTGATAAATGCACATTGGCTTAAATTAAACAGAATCAAATCAACTTCTCTCTAAAAATAATACCTCATTTCTGTTCTTGGTTCAGTCAGTGAATCACTGTGGAACTTGACACTGGTAAGTTTTGTGCATTTTGGATAACTATAATATTGCTTTACGGTTGGCCTCTTCCACTGCAGAAGGCCTATTGGTTAAGATTGTCAGCCAAAGTCCGTTTCACTAGTAGTGTGTGTGTGTCATATGCCCTGCAAAGGGAGACCTCTGCCTTCAGCGAAGCCTGTGAGCCCATCAGGGCCCCTGTACTTTCTCCTTCCATTCATCACCCCACTGGTGTTTGCTGTCTCTGCTCCTCATTTTGCACAAACCTCAAACTCTCCCATGGCCTCTCTTGCATTGCTGTCTTCAACTCTAACCTGTTCTTACTCTCAAGCTTTGCATTTCATTGAAAGTTTGTAGGGTTTTGAAGGCAAGTGATGCATGTTCTACTTCATGAATTCTTTCATCTACAAATATCTAATTAACACCCACCTTTGGCCAGGCACTGTTCTTAGCCCTGAGAATTCATAGTGAGCAGCACAAATGCCCTGTTTTAGGCTGGGCTGCCCCAGAAGCAAACTTGGAGACGTGGACTCATGTGCAAGTCATATACCAGGGAGGTGATATCAGGATCACAGCAGGGAAATGAGGAAGTGGGACAACAAAGTCTGGAGTCAATAAGACCTGTGTTTTCCTGCAAGTGAAACACTGTGGACGATTGGAGCTTGATACTGCTGGGGGACCTGGGAATAATACAGAAAACATTCCTCAGTGTTATCCCACTCAAAGGGTGAAAGAGCTGAGGTGTTTTTACTCCCATCAGCCCCATCAGGGCTGCTCGCAAGAAGGGGGTCCTTTTAGTTCCCGGAGTCCTCTGCAAAAGTGGGATCCAGCAGCTGGAAAAAGCTCTCAGGCAAATAATTGTGTATGGTAAAAGGTGGGCCAGTGTGGACTGACATGATGAGTTAAGAGGGTGTATTAGTTTATTAGGGCTACCGTAATCAAGTACCACAAAGTAGATGGCTTAGAACAACTGAAGTTTAATTGTCTCAAAGTTCTGGAGAGCTGAAGTATGAAATCAAGGTGTCAGTAAGTTCATGCTCCCTCTAAAGCCTGCAGGGGAATCCTTTTTTGCCTCTTTCCTCCTGGTGGTTTGCTGGCTACCATGGGCATTCCTTATTTGAGGGATGCGTCACTGCAATCCCCTGATGACACGTGGCATTCTCCCCATGTCCTCACTTGCTCTTTCCTCTGTGCATGTCTATCTCTGTGTCCAAATTTCCCCTTTTTATAAGATCACCAGTCATATTGGATTAGGGCCCACCCTAATGACCTCATTTTTACTTGGTTGTCTTGGTAAAGACCCTATTTCTAAATAAGATACATTCTGAGGTACTAAGGGTTAGGACTTCTATTATGGGGACACAATTCAACCCATACAGAAGCTAAAAGTGGCATACTGGCAACATCTGATGTAATCTCTGATTTTAAGACTCTGTACTCTAGTGGGGAAAAACTGATAATAAAGAAAATAAATATAGTAGAGGGCATATATGATGGTCCCAGGTGCAATGGGGCAAATAAAGAAGGGAAGTAGGATATTTCTTTGTAGTCCCCAAAAGCAGTTGTACACACAAAGTTGAGGGTTGATAAATGTTTGTGGACATAATGACTAAACGCATAAATACAGAGAACATCACTATCCACATTATTATTCACTGGATATTTATATTCATCAATGCCCATTCTGTTAGTCTATTGGGTCTCTGGGGAGCATTCATGCCTCTTGTTATTTTAACAGGTTTGTTATTACTAAGAACTTTCAGCAGCTCCATATGTTGAAAGTTGAGGTCAGTAAAGTGATCAATTAGAAGTAAATTGTAATTCCTCTGCAGAATGAGTTTGAGGAAGAAGGATTAACATTTTGATATATGTATATATGAGGTGCAAATTAAAAATAGCAAATGAAAAACATTAGCCTGAAAATGGAATGTCAACACAGAAACAGTCTCCTAGTTTACTTAAGACAGACACAGTGATACTTCTTTCTGTCCATTTCATGAGGCTCTTAGTTGTTGCATTCAGTTATATTTTTTAATGCATAATATCTCTTTTGCAACTCAGAAATAGACAGTCTAAGCATTGAAAGTATAATTATATAAAATGCAATGGCTTTGTTTCAGTTTCAGTGGTAGAAATTATAGCAATAAAAACCTTCTAACTCTTATGGGGAGGAAAATTACATTAATACAAAACAATGAGTAATAATTGAGAGGTGCTGTCAAGCAGCGCGGTGACAGAAAAATCATCTTGCTGATCTTCATTGTTTCTTTGAATAATTACCAGTTATTAAAAAATGGAACAGTTCAGTGCTATAATCCCTTTCTATTATTAATTGGAAGAGAGGCTGTTTTAATCTGATGTGACAGTCCCTTACCTAAACTGTTAACAATTTCTTTACATTATTAGGTTAAGTCACCAATTGTAGTTGTTGATGACTGAATATCCTCTCTCAACTGTTTCAGATGTTTCTCCCTGGACTCTGTGCCCTGAGACCCATAGGGTTCCACTCAATACTGGTCTTAAATTTACAGTTTTGTGTGTGTGTGTGTGTGTGTGTGTGTGTGTGTGTGTTTCCTGAAAGCTACTAAACAGTTTGAATGCCAGGGTTTTCAATGAAACCTTCTAGGTTTTGTACTGGTGTTAAATAGTCCACCACTGGGATTGCTTGCTTCTGATAAATGTAGAACTAAGGGACACTGTAAAGTATATAGAGAGATGATCTTTTAAACCAGTATAATGGAGATAAAAGATTGAGCAAACTGCTCTTTTTCTTGCTTGAGTTAGAATAGAAACTTTGTAAATGATGCTCTTAAACAACTGAACCACAGAAAACCATCCACTGACAAAGGGAAATGAAAGAAAAAGGACCTTTAGTTAGTGTGTTAATTATGGGCAATGCATATGTTAAGACTGAAAAGACAAGCAATCCAATCTTCAGAGTTGATTTCATACTCAACAAGATTATAGAGTGAAGTCATTTAAATGGTTGTCCTTCCTCCCCCTTCCTTCTAGCACTCTCTTTGAAGCTGGTGTGGAGGGCCAAGTCAGCTTCCTCTAATTGTCATGCCTACTGAGAGACCAAGAGGACAGTGGCAGAGCTCATGGTGCCAACCCATATCCCCTGGCCCTCATCATCCTGTGTGCTGACTGCTTCCGACTGGAGGCATCCATGACTTTTCTTCCTGAGTGCTTTCTCTGGTGATGAAAACCAGGCTCAACTCATCAAAAGGCAGGTGAGGGTACTGGGAAGTCACTGCCCATGGGTTCAGTCCTCAATCTTTTCCCTTCAGATGAGACAACTCTCAGTGAAGTGTGTCCTACACTCTTCCTCTGATGTCCTCAGTTGGATCAGCTCCAGCTGTTCACAATGATAACCTGCCTGTAATGCACCCAGCACTGACTTCTGTCCTCGCCTTGTCTTCCTACCCACTCTCTTACTGATTTTTCCTAGAATCTACTTCCACCCACTGCCCCTACCCAAATAAACTACTGGTACTCAAGTACTAGTGTTATCATTACTATGAAGATTTTGGTGTTTTAGATATAAAGGAGCACTTTGGCTTTTGTAATTGAACTTTTCTTCTCTCCTCAAAGCAATAGTCACAGCAAGTCCAGTTTGCTTCTGGAAACATTTTAATATTGCTTTAAAAAAAGATCAGATTTGTTATGTCAGCATGGTTCCATCCTCTAATCCCATATGGTCTTTCCAAGCTCTCCCTTCTATAGGATTAACTAAACCACTTCACAGCACAGAGATTAAGTAGTCAAAGTCATATAGGATTCAAGTTAAGGTTGTTCTGCAGAAAATTTTCCTCCCAGCACCTAATAAACACAGTCTCCTAACAGTTTAGGATTTTAGGTATCCCAAGGGCAACTGGTTTGGTTGGAGATTAGGTTGTTCTTTTCTCTTAAGCAGCACAGGGAAAGGGAAACCAGTGCCAGGGTCCAGGATGTTGCCAAAGACCATTGTGCATAACTTTCCTATGCATAAAATGGGTCTATCCATTACTTAGTGTAGTTAATAATCTTTCTGCAGGGTTTACTCAAAAGAGGGCAATATTACTTAAAGTTATACATACCTTGGTAGTTTAAGGAAGGAGTCTCCAGAGAATTTTCTGAATCTTAGAGGTGGAGGAATCATGTCTTCCAGAAATTCAGTAAGCTATCTGTGGTCTAAAATATTCAAGGTATTGACATAAATACTCTGGTTAAGAGAATGCAGGACTAATTTTTTAAACAATTGGCCTATGAACAGTGATAGCATTAGGGTTTTCTTTTTTCCTTCACAGAAATATTTATTGAGATCCTACTATGTACATGTTCTGAAAACTGGTCCTCCATGCATAATGGGGCCCCAACAAAACTCAGGGTTGTGGATAATTACAGCATCCTGAAGATGGGTTTGTTTCCTTCCGCTACAGGTTTCTTTGCATTATAAAGTTTGCAGAAGTGATTGTCATACTCAAGTAAGAGAAGCTTACAGGATGAAAGCAAGAATTAGTAGGGAGGCTAAGTTTTTATCCAGATGCAGCTCACTTTTAGTTCTTCTTTATAGCCACCACCCTGAACAGGTTTGCCCAAGAAAACCCCAAAGTGATTCTTTTTTTCTTTGTTGTTAATCCTCATCCGAGGATATTTTTTCCACTGATTTTAAAGAGAGCAGAAGGGAGGGAAGGGGGGTGGGTAGAGAGAGAGAAGGAGAGAAAGAAATGATGCGAGAGAGACATATCAATTGGTTGCCTTCTGCACATGCCCCGGCTGGGACCAGGGATCGAACCTGCAACCCAGGTATGTGCCCTTAACCTGGAATCGAACCCACGACCCTTTGGTGTGTGTGTGTGTGTGTGGGGTGTCCAACGCTCTAACCACTGAGCAACACTGGCCAGGGCCCAAAATGATTCTTGATAATTAGCTATCATATAGAATAAGTAAGATAACCTGCCCTTTATAGAAATGCTTCAACAATAGTACTATGACTTATAGGTCCTACAGAATCCACATATTAGGTTGTCTGTTCCTTCTACCAAGTTATCAGTGGCCACCAAGGCCATGGAGATGGAATTGTCAAGGATTAAAGGTAGACACCCACAGAAACCATTTCTCTAATTTGTCCCATTGAGAGTGGTTTATATGGATAAAAAATACAAACCTAAGTGCTTGTGGCCAGTACCACAGTAGCATGTTCCCTTTGATGGTTAAGGCCTTGTAGTTGATAGATCTGTGATATTATCAAGGAAGAAAATAATGTAGAAACATATACACCCTTCATATAGGATATATCCTATGTACCTCTATAGGCATCTGGAATCTAAAATTAGTTTGAGAAGTAACAGATTTGGCTCTTGAGCCTTGTGACTCAAAGTGTACAATCAGCCATATTATAATCACCTGGCTCTCTCCTCAGATCTACTGAATCTTATTCTGAATTTTAACAAGATACCCTATGTACCCTAAAGTTTGAGAAGCATTGTTCTAGAATCTAGACCTGTGCTGTCTAACACAGTAGCCAGTAGTCACCTGTGGCTATTAGCACTTTAAGTGCTTCTAATCTAAATAGAAATAAGCTCTAAGTAAAAAATACACACCGAATTTCAAAGACTTAGTACAAGTAAACTATATCAATAATTTTTATATTGATTCATATTGAAATGATAGTATTCTGAATATATTGGGTCAAATGAAATATATCTTGTACAAACAATTTTACCCGTTCATCATTAATTGTTTAATGTGGTTACTAGAAAATGTGTAATTACATATCTTGGCTGGCCAAGAAGAATAAGCTGATTATATAGCTTGTCTCTCCTACTAATTACAACTAAAAACTGTGGGAAAAATATGAGAAACAACTACTTGAGATCTCAGAAAAGAAGCAATAACAAATGGATTGAGGTTTAAAGTAAAAAATGAGTAATATGGAGGTAATTTTGTTCCACAGGGCCTCCCAGCCTGACCTGAGGGAGGGCCAAATCTTATAACTGCATGGCAAATACTGAAAGAAAAACTTCAGGAGTGATTCCCTCTTTTTGACTAAAGGACTAGAAATAGGGACCCCTGCATGCTGGGGACCGTTGGTGGAATCTTTCCATCTTTTTTTTTTTTCTCTCCTCTCCCACCCCTGTTTAGAGCCTGGTGACTGAGCTACTAATAGATGATGGTAGGGACCTAAAACCTTGAGAGACACATTGTCGCTCTAGCCAGAAGAACCAAAAAAGGATATCCCTGTTGCCCAAAGAGTGAGCACAATACATGTTATTTTTTTCTTTCTTTCTTTTTTTTTTTTTTAACCACTTAACTTCAAATTAGGCCCATTTACACAGAACTACAAAACATTATTGGGTGGGGGACTAAATACTGGAGAAGGCTATACCTTTCTGGCTAGATATACCCGCAAAAGTAGCCTCTGGGAATTCGAGAATATGGGAGAAGTCCCAGGAGTACAGGGCTGCAGAAATGGATCTCCAAATACTGGGTATGTAATGACATAAGTGTTTGAATCATCCCTGAACTGGTTATATGTGGAATATCTCCACCAAAGCATAGCAAAGACTTTGGGGTCTGAACTACAATATAAACCAAGACCCAAATCTCAGGCTCTCTTCTGAGCAGAACTTGCACCAGGCAGACCCAAATAACGCAGCAAAGACTTTGAAAACAGATCTGATATTGGGAACATCATCAATGAAGGTAAAACTTGTTGGCATTCTGAAGCTAATCATGTTGATTAGCAACTTAAAAAAAAAAAAAATCAACATTCTCCAGAGTATTTTAACAGGACCCGGAGACTTGCAAGATAAAAAATGTCCAGTATACAACCCAAAATTCTGTGACATACTAAGAATCACAAAAATCTGACAAATATTCAAAGGAAAAGACAAAAAGTAGATGCCAAACACAAGATAACTTAAGTACTGGAATTGTCAGTTAACAATTTAAAAGCTGCCATCCTCAATGAGATAAAGTTAACACTCTTAAAAGATGAAAGTTCACAGCAGAGAAATAGAAATAATAAAGTTTCCAATGGAAATTCAGTAACTAAAATATACAATATCTGAAATAGAAAAATACACTGGACATGCTTAATAGGCTGGAAGAGAGAGAGCACAGAGTCCAGTGGAAATTAAACAATCTAAGTCCAGTAGAAATTAAACAATCTAAAGAACACACACACACACACACACACACACAAGAATAAAAAAAAATGAATAGAGCCTTTGAGTCTTATGAGACAATGAGACAATGGCAGTAGGTATAGCATTGATATCATTGCAGTCCCAGAAAAGAAGGAGAAAGAGTTTGATGCAGAAAAATATTTGAAGAAATGGTGAATGAAAAATTCCCAAATTTGTCAAAAGTCACAAATTTACAAATTTAAGAAGCTCAGTAATTTTTTTAAAAATCAGATAAATTCAAAGAAAGCATAATCAACTATTGAAAACTAAAGTAAGAAAAAACTTGATAGCATCTAGAGAAAAGCAACCCATAAGTTCCTTGACATTGGTCTTGGCAATGATTTTTTTTTATTTTTTCATTTTATTTGACACCCAAAGCAAAGGTAACAAAAGCAAAAATAAACAAGTAGTCCATAGCAACCTAAAAAGTTTCTGCACAGCAAAGGAAACAAGCAAAAAAAATGAAAAGGCTACCTGCCAAATGGGAGAAAATATTTGCAAATCATAGATCTGATAAGGGGTTAGTATCCAATATATATAAAGAATGTATACAACTCAATAGCAAAAAAAAAAAAAAAAAAAATCTGATTCAGATCTGAGTAGTCATTTTTCTGAAGAAGACATACAGATTGCCACAGGTCCACGAAAATGTCCTCAACTTCACTAATCATTGGGGAAATGCAAATCACTCACACCTATTCGGATGGCTAATATTGAGAGGACAAGGAATAACAAATGTTGGTGAAGGTATGTAGAGAAAACCTTCATGCATTGTTTGTGGGAATTTAAATTTGTGCAGCCTCTATGAAAAAGAGTTTAGAGGTTTCTCACAAAATTAAAAATAGAGCTGTCACATGACCCAACAATTTCACTTCTGTATATCTATCCAGAAAAATAGAAAACACTAACTCAAAAAGATATATACACACCCCCATGTTCATTGCAGCATTATTTATAAGATATAAAAGCAACCTATGTATCTATCAGTGGATAAATGGATAAAGAAGTTATGCTGTATATATACTGGAATATTACTCAGCCATAATAAAGAAGGAAATCTTGCTATCTGTGACAACAAATGAGGGCATTATGCTAAGCAAAATAAGTCACACAGAGAAAGATACATACTATACAATCTCACTTATATGTGGAATCTAAACACACACACACACACACACACACACACACAAAGACCTCAACCCCCAAATCAAACCAAACAAACAGAAAAAAAACTGAGCTTATGCATATAGAGAACAGATTGGTGGTTGCCAGTGGTGGGGGTGTGATAGGGGTAGAAGTTGAACAAAATGAGTAAAGGTGGTTAAAATGACTCCCACTTATAAAATAAATGAAACATGGAGAGGTAATATACAGCATGGTGACTATAGTTATTAATACCGTCTTTTACATTTGAAAGTTGCCAAGAGAGTAGATCTGAAAAGTTTCATCACAATAAAAAAATCTGTAACTATGTATGTTAATAATAGGTGTTACCTGAAACTAATATAATGTTACATGTCAATTCTATCTATTTTAAAAAGTAAATATAATAACAAAAAAAGATACTACTTCATGACCATGTGGAGTGTATTCCAGGAAACAAGAGTGATTTAACATTCAAAAGTCAGTCAATTTAATTCACCATATTAAAAAACAAAAATCTTGTCCGGCTGGTGTGGCTCAGTGGTTGAGCATCAACCCATGCACTAAGTGGTCGCCAGTTCGATTCACAGTCAGGACACATGCCCAGGTTGTGGGCCTGATCCCCAGTAGGGGGCATGTAAGAGGTGGCCAATCGATGTTCTCTTTCATCAATATTTCTATCTCTCTCTCCACTCACTCCCTCTCTCTAAATCAATAAAGGAAAAATAAATAAATAATAAACAAAAATCTTTCTAACTTTTGGTTGAGTAAAGAGTTCTCAGATACATCAACAAAAGCACAATCGAAAGATCTTGTTAGAGAATGAGAATTTATGGACTAGGAGAAAATATTTGCAAATTGAGTATCTCACAATGTACATAGATCTACAATATGTAAAGAACACTTAAAACTCATTAATAAGAAAACAACCAAATAAAATTTGCAAAATATTTCAATAGACACTTCACTAAAAAAGATAGGCACATGGTACACAAGCACATAAAAGATGTGCAACATCATTAGCCATTAAGGTTATGCAAATTGAAACCACAATAGGTACTACTACATACCTATTAGAATGGCTACAATAAATAAAAACAGCTATACTAAGTGCTGATGAAGATGTTTTGCAACTGGAACAGATACATTACTTGTGGGAATGCAAAATGGTACAACTACTTTGGAAAATGGTCTGGAAGTTTCTTACAGAGTTAAACATACATTTACTCAATGACCCCCCCCCCACCCCCATCTCACATCTCACCACTGGTATTTACTGAAGAGAAGTGAAAATTCAGTATGTTCAGCTGTATACAAATATTTACAAGAAGAATTATTAATAATTTCTAAAATTAGACACAACCAAATATTCTTCAACTGGCAAAAGGATAAATGGCACACCCCTAAAAGAAATATGACACGGCAATAAAAAGGGAGCAGACGATTGACACTTACCACAGATGGAAAAATATTTTATTATGCTAATTTTAAAAAGCCAGACTCAAAGGGCTACTACTATATGATTCCATGTATATGACATCTGGAAAAGATAAACAAAAAGGATGAATTTCACACATTGGTGTTACACAGAGGCTAGAGTTGGGGTATAATTCTTTGAGTACAAAGGAGAAAGAGAGGGTTGTTATGGGAGTGGAAGTGTTCAGTGTCTTTTATTTATTTATTTATTTATTTATTTATTTATTTATTTATTTATTTATTTTTACTGATCTTAGAATGAGAGGAAGAGAGAAGGAGAGAGAGAAAAACATTTATCAGTTGCTTTCTACACGTGCCCTGACCAGGGATCAAACCTGCAACCCTTCGGTGTATGGGACAATGCTCCAACCACCTGAACCACACCAGCCAGGACTGTTCAGTGTCTTGACAGTGGTGGTGGTTACATGACTCTATGTTTGTGATAGTTTGTGATAGCTCTCAAAGATGTTCACCTTTAAATCCCCAGAACCAATATATATGTTAGGTTACATGGCCAAGAGGAATTAAAGTTGTGCATATAATTAAAGTTTCTAATTAGTTGATCTTAAAATAGAGAGATTATCCTGGATTATCCAAATAGGCTCAATATAATCACAAGTATCCTTAAGAGTGGAAAAGGAGGTGGAAAAGGAGGTCACAGTGACAAGATTTGAGAAAGACTCAGCTTGCCTTTGCTAGCTTTGTAGATGGAGCAAGGGGATCAAAGCCCATGAATGTGGGATGCCTCTAGTAGCTGGAAAATACGAGGAAGGATCCCCTGCAGAACCTTCAGAAAGAGAGGCAGAGATGGCGGTGTAGATAAACGTGGTACTCACCTCCTCCCACAACCACATCAAAGTTACAACTAAACCATAGAACAACCATCATTCAGGACTGCCTGATATTGAACTGAATGGAAGTCCTACAACTACAAAGTTAAAGAAGAAGCCACATCAAGACTATTAGGAGGGGTGGATATACAAAAGGGCTGGTCCCACCCCATGTGTGGTGGATAGAAGTCAGGAAGGATATCTTGGCTGTGGAAGACCCCCCTGAGGAGTGAGAGGTCCCAGTCCCATGCCAGCCCCCCACCCCACCCCAGCTCAGGGTCCCAATGCCAGAAGGAAAAGTCCCATTAACTTCTGGCTGTAAAAACCAGCATGGATTGAGGGTGAGGGAGGCTGAGGCTTCTAGAGTCCTAGGCAGTTCATCTTAAAGGGCCCACACACATATTTACTTGGACTTGCTGCCTCTGTGCTCCAGTGCTGGGACAGTAGCTTGAAAGCCACCAGACACATATGAGGAGGAACTGAATTGTTTGACATTAGGGTAAGAGATGGAAGGGTAGCTTTCTCCCAGACAGAAGTGCTAGCAAATGCCATTGTTCCCTTGGTAAGCCCTCCCCCAACAAAGCCAGCAGATGGTGCTATAACTAAGACTCTATCAACCTAGCTCACACTGCCAGACCTTGGTGATTCTGAGAGACCCTGCCCCACCCAATTTTTGGGCCCACCCAAGCTGTTTCCAGTGGCTTTACCATAAGAATGGCCTGTCTTGGCCCATGCTTCAGATTTTCCTAAAATCTCTCCGACAAGCAGCATCTGGCCTCAGGGAGCCCCACACCTCTAGCTAACTGGCCCCAGGCCCAGCACTAGCAGCAGCAGGCCTTGGTTTACAGTTTGGCTTTGCCTGGGTACCTCCAAGCCCAGCATAAGAAGCAGACATCTGCAGATCACTTTGTAGCTTATGCCCCAGGCAGAACACAGGCAGTGGCTGACCTTGGCCTGAACCTCCTGGGAGGCCCCAGAGCCAGCACACCCAATGAATGGCTTCAGACCACATTGAAGCACCACCACCCAATCACCCCTAAAAGTGACACACTCAAGGAGTGGACTCAGTGGGTACCTAGCCCCACTAAAGTAAGTCTTGGTCTATGTGGTGGATCCCTGCACAACTGACCCTCCACAGTTGTGGGTGGTTGCAGCCAGTCTTGTAGCCAATCAGCTTGGGCATAAATCCCTCCTATTGATGTGCCAACAGCAATAAAGACTCAATTACAACAGAAGGGTATACATCCCACATGGGAGGGGGCACACCTCGAGTGCCCAGCTAGAGTGACCAGGAAGTCTGTGCCACTGGAGCCTACAGAATACTTACTACATTAGGCCATGCTACCAAGCCTAGAAGATGTAGCAGCTCTTCCTAATACATAGAAACAAACACAGTGAGGCAGCCAAAATTGGGAGACAAGGAAATATGGCCCAAATGAAAGAACAGAACAAAACTCCAGAAAAAGAACTAAATAAAATGAAGACAAGCAATCTACTAGATGCAAAGTTCAAAACACTGGTTATAAGGATGCTCAAGGAACTTAGTGAGGGCCTCAAGAACACAAAAAAGAACCAGTCAGAAATGAAGTATACACTAACTGCAATAAAGAATAATTTCCAGAGAATCAAGAGTAGAGTAGGTGAAGCTGAGAATCAAATAATCAATTTGGAATATAAGGAGGCAAAAGAAACCCAATCAGAACAGCAAAAAGAATTTAAAAAAATGAGGATAGTGTAAGGAGCCTCTAGGACAGCTTCAAGCATACCAACTTTCATATCACAGGGGTGATGGAAGGAGAAGAGAGAGAGCAAGAAATTGAAAACCTATTTGAAAAAATAATGACAGAAAATTTCCCTAACTTGGTGAAGGAAACAGACATACAAGTCCAGGAAGCACTGAGAATCCCAAACAAGATGAACCCAAAGAGGCCCTCACCAAGACCCATAATTAAAATATAAAAGGTTAAAAACAAACAGAGAACTTTAAAAGAAGCAAGAGAAAAGCAGTTGGTTACCTACAAGGAAGCTCCTATAAAACTGTCAGCTGATTTCTCAAAAGAAACTTTGCTGGCCAGAGGTAATGGCAAGAAATATTGAAAGTGATGAAAAGCAAGGACTTACAACCAAGATTACTCTATCCTGCAAAGCTAGCATTTAGAATTGATGGACATATAAAGAGCTTCCCAGACAAGAAAACGCTAAAGGAGTTTATCATCACCAAACCAGTATTACATGAAATGTTAAAGGGTCTTCTTGAAGGAGAAGAAGAAAGATGGGGGGGGGGGGGGGAGAAGAACCATAAAATGGCAATGAATACATATCTATCAACAACTGAATCTACAAAATAAATAAGCAGCACAGAAACAGACTCATAGATACAGAGAAGATTTTGTTGGTTGCCAGATTGGAGGTGGGGGGATGGGGGCAATGGGCAGAAAAGGTGGAGGGATTAAGAAGTACAAATTGGTTGTTACAGAATAGTCATGGGGATGTAAAATACAGCATAAGGAAAATAGTCAATAATATTCTAATAATTAGGCATGGTGCTGAATGGGTGTGGGATTTATTGGGGTGATCATTTATTAAGTTATGAATTGTCTGGTCACTGGAGTGTACACCTGAAACTAATATAATATGTACGTCAACTGTAATTGAAAATAAAAAGTTATTAAAATGGGGGAAAAAAGAAAGTAATGCAGCCCTGTTAGTGCCTTGATTTTAGTCTAGTATGAATTGTGTCAGACTTCTGAGCTACAGAACTGTGAGATTTGTAAAATTTATAAATTGTAAAACTGTAAAATTTGTGTGTCATCCACTAAATGTGTATATTTTGTTATGATAGCAATAAAAAGTCAATATAGCATTCACTTGAGAAAACTTATAGAATTGTCTATTGAAAGAAGTGAAATTTACTTCATGTAAACTAAAAAATTAATTGAAAAAATTTAAAGTTACTTATGTGGCTCCCAGTGTATTTCTACTGGTCTAGACCATCTGAAAAGTAAGAAACACCTTTATATACTGAGGATCTAGCACAGGACAGATGTGAAACATCCTAACTATCAAACGTATGTTAGAGTCCTATGTGAATTAGAAAAGTTGGCTGGCATTGTACTCTACTTCTCTTTTTAAGCCTATGCTCCAGCCCCCTAGAAACATGAGGATACCCCAACATGTTTATTCCTGTTGTTTGTAAAACCAAGGAAGACACATGTAGATTAATCCATAGTCTTAAAATGAATGCGAGCACAGGAACATCACTTTACAAATGAAAGTTTAGTACATTTGGACAAATACCAGTGTCCTTGAGGTACATAATATCTGAAATAAAGATAGTCACAGAAACTGTAAGGCTTTAGTTAGCTTCAAGGAGTATGTGAGCACCTTGGATGAAAGGGGCTACAGATTCAAAGTGTGACTACTTTGCAGTGTTTTCTGAACTCAGGCACTTCAGTGTACTGAGAGTGTTATTTTTGATCATTAAGTAATTTTCAGTATTTTATAGTCTTTAGAAGATGCTTAAGAATTTCGTATTTTGTGTTTTCAAAAGAGAGACAAAGACTGCTTTTATTCAGATAGCAACATTGTGTGTCAAAACTTTCATCCTTAATGTTTGGAATACCGAAAATTGGAAGGAACCATGCAGATTGTTAATTTCCATGGCAAAAATTAGCCTATTTTTCAAGGAAATTCTTTGTTTTTTGAAAGGTTTGAAAGCAACTAGTGTCCCTTAGAGAGGGGTTATGGCTATCCTAAAATAGCAGGTATAATTTATGTGTGTTTCTTTCTGGAGAGAAGGAACAAACCTTTTGTCAGCCTCATGAAGATATAACAGCTACTGCCTTAGCAGATGTCTCGTCCACTTGTGGAGAAGAGTTATTTCATAGATATTACTTGCATACCAGTTTCCCAAAATGTGTTTTATAGAACAATGGTCCCAAAATAATCTTCAAGAGGAAAAGGATTCCATGGTGAAATCATGGGAAACATATTGTACTAGATGTATTTTTGGAGATTCTTAATAGACATCACTCTAATTTTTATGTTATAGGTCTTGACCAAATTTACTTGATAGTAAAAATTACCAGGCTCCAACTCTCGCTGTAGATCCATTGTCGCTGCATTGTGTAGAGACATCGAATCTAAAGCAATATATTTCTTTGTTTTAAACCTTCCTTGAAATCTCATGTTTTTTTAAAAATTTACAACTGTTAAGTCTTTTGACCCTGTAGAAAGAAGATACCTACCAAAAAGGGCTCCTGGTGGTTAACTGAGGTCAAATTTAAAAACAGCCCAGCAGCCATTTCTACACAGGAATGTCTCATGCAAACTACACTTCAGGGAGAAGAAGCCTGCACTGAGCTGAATGCCTGCTTGCACTATATCTCTGCCATCTGAGTCAGCCCTTATAAAGGAGTTTCTGGAATTGCATTTTAACCATTAGGACTGAGATTTTCCCTGCACAGTAGAATCTCATCAGCATCTTCACCAACCAATCAGCATGGCTCCATTCTGACTAATCAGGGCAGTGCCTTTCGGACCAATGGAACTGTGAGGATTTGGAGTCCTTATTTGCATGAAGACAGACCAGTTCTGGTCCAGGGGTGGGAACTTGTCTTTGTATAAGTCAGCTAGCTCCCACTGTCTCCAAGAGCACATGTTTTCTTTACGATGAAGATTGACGGCTGTGTTTCCCTGGCTTGTGCTGAAACACCAAAGACATCTGCCAGAGCAGAGCAGAGCAGAGGTGTGTAGCTGGAGAGGGGCCTGGACTAGGTCCTCCTCACTGCTGTGCTGTCCCTCAGCCATGCTACTTACAATTGAGCTTCAACACTCTAGCTGTTTCATAGGCTCTTCTCTTAATCACAATTGAGCTGTTTGCTCTGAATAGAGTTTTCTTCTTTACTGCACCCCAAATTGGGGATTTCTGTTGGGGTTGAATTGGCACCAATGACCATTGGTTGACTTTCCTTAAAGAAACCTGTTTGTTATAATGAAAGCTGCTTATATATGACTGAAGAGCGATATTTTAGCTTTTGAATTATTTTGGCTAAATATTAGTCCTTAATGTCTACTGAAGGGAGATACTTCCTCATTTAAGAGGGAACTATGGCCCTGGCCAGTTTGGCGCAGCGGTTAGAGCGTAGGCCTGTGGACCAAAAAGTTCCGGGTTCGATTCCGGCCAAGGGCATGTACCCCAGTTGTGGTTAGTCCCCAGCCCCAATTGGGATCGTGTGAGTAGCAACCAATCGATATGTTTCTCTCTCTCTCTCTCTCCCTTCCTCCTACTCTGTCTGAAGATAAATGTAAAAATATCCTCCAGTGAGGATTAAAAAAAAAAAAAAAAGAGGGAAATATGACTTTAATTGGATCCAATTGAAAAAACTAACACTAAACATACTCACTATATTGTTTCTTTCTTTTACACTTCCTAGGAAACTGGCAGAAAACTTGCTGGTCTAAATTACTTACTATATCCTGGACTGTTTCAGGCACTTGATTCATGATCTCATTTAATCCTGACTATACCATGTAGTAGTATACAGATGTGGGATCCCAGGTTTAGAGAGGTTAAGTAAATTTTTTATTCAGCTTTATTGAGATACAATTCACATACCATAAAATTATCCAATTTAAAGCATTTTTACAATTCAATGGTTTCTAGTATATTCACAGAGTTGCACACGTATCGCCAGAATTGAAGTTTAGAATACCTACACCACCAGTAATCTGCTTTCTGTCCCTGTGGATTTGCGTATTCTGGACATTTTATATAAGTAGAATCGCACATATGTGGTCTTTTGTGACTAGCTTCTTGTCATATTGCTTTCAAAGTTCATCCATGTTGTGGCATGTGTGGGAACTTCATTAATCTTTATGATTGGATAATATTCCATTGCATAGATTGCCACATATTATTTTTCCATTCATCAGGTGATGCATATTTGGGTTGTGTCTACTCTTTGGCTATTATGAATAATACTACTGTGAATATTTGTGTACACATTTTTATGTGGACGTATGTGCTCAGTTCATTTGGGTATATATGTAGGAGTGGAATTGTTGAGTCATATAGTAATTCCATGTTTGACTTTTAAGGAACTGCCAGATTGTTTTTCTTAGCCTGAATACTTTCAATTGAGGTCAAATCTACTGTTAAGTCGTTCTAGTGTATTTTTTATTTCAGTTACTTAATTTTTCAACTCCAGAGTTTCTATTTGGTTTCTTGTTGTAACACCATCTCTTTATTGACATACTCTATTTGGAGAGATACCACTGTCACACTTTAATTTTTTTTAAATTCTTTAGACATGATTTCCTTTTGTTCTTTGAATATATTTATGATAGTTGACAAAATCTTTATCTGCTATACCAGAATCTGGGCCATTTCAGAGACATTTTCTATTGGCTCTTTTCTTTTGTATAGGCAGTACTTTTTTGTTTGTTTGCACGTCTCACAATTAATTGTTGAAATCTGGGCATTGTAGATAATCTATTGTAACAACTCTGTATCACTTTCCTCCTCTCTCCCTTCCACTCCTATTTGTTGTTGTTGCTGGTTTTTTTGTTTGTTTTTGCTTTTCTTATTGCTGCTTATTTGTTCAGCAACTTTCCTAGACCAAATTTGTAGATTCTATATTACCTTTAGTGTGTTCTTTGAGTTCATTGCTAGCTTTTAAAAACAGTTTTTGTTTTTATTTTAAAGACTAGGACCGATGGGTCACCCCTGAGTCAGAATAGTTTAGTGGTCAGATGGATCACTGCCAATCAGATTTACTTAATTGCCTTGAGCCAATATGCCTTTCTTCTACCTTTAGCCAAGGGGATCTGTTTTGAAATACATCTTCAAACCTCAGATAGCACAGGAATTAGCTTGAGCTTTCACATCCTGCTTGCTTAGGGCTTCAAGGTCAGTCAGAGGTGAATGACTAGGCTTCCTTCTTCCTCATGTCTTTCCTGTGCTCAGGGACATCCTTAGTCATAGGTGTAGCCCTGCACTTCTGCACAATGTTCTAGCTTCTTAGAAATATGTCAGCTTTTCAAAATTTTCTATGGTCACCTAGTTATCCAAATCTTCTTTTTAAATGTTTACCGGGGTGCTGGTTTGCCTCAACTGAAGTTACAGGCTTAGGCGTTGTTGAAGTTGCAGAGTTACCAGTAGATAGCTATTGTTTTTACTAAAGCCCTGGGGATAGGACTTTTTTTCACTTGATTTGAGCTTCAAGTCAAATCAGATAGAAACGATCACCTGAGCAGGAGGTTTTTCCAGGAAGTTGCTAATTTATAAAAAGATTGACTGCCTTGCTCTGGCAGCTTTGGCTCAGTGGTTAGAGCCTCAGTCCTCAGACCAATGAGTCTCGGGTTCGATTCTGGTCAAGGGCACGTCGTACCTCAGTTGCGGGAGGCAACCAGTCGATCTCTCTCATGTTGATGTTTTTCTCCCTCCCTCCCACTATGTTTGACAATAAATGGAAAAAAATCCTCAGGTGAGGTTTAAAAAAAAAAAAAAAGATTGACTGCCTCTGGAGATGGAGGTTTTACTGGAGCTCCAAAGAGGTCAGTGGGGAGGCTGGAGGCGTTTCATGACCACCTCACCCCTGAGGAGGGGAAGGAAGGGGATGGGAATATCCACAAGTGAAAATGACAGATTGCACCGTTTTTAAATGAGGTTCAGTAGTTTTTCTTGAATAGATGTTTGTTTTTTTCTGTGCCTTTGGTTAAATTGAAGAGTTCAATTTGTTCTTAGGGTGTCTTCGTTCTTCAATTTAAACTTTTTAATTTAAAAAACTTATTTTACTTTTAAAAACTCAACTGAGTGGAAAATACTACTTCTCTTTTTCTTTCTAAATCCTATTTCTGGGGATTGTGGCTGTCCATAGTCAGTGTGCTAATGGGAGCTTGTTTTGGTTAGAAGAGAAAAAGATAGGAAATTAGACGCCTCCTGAATTATGTCATTTTACCCACACTTTATAAATGGAAAACAACCCCCCCAGCCCCCTGCTTCTATATAGGATAGAAAAAATTATGATCTCTGTGAGGGGAAACACATGTACAGATGTGGATAGAAGAGATGTATTTGTGTGTGTGTGTGTTTTAGCACAATACAAAAGCAGAAGGTTTAATTTTTTAAAAAATAAAATGTTACCTAAAATAACAAAAGCTCTTGATAATCCATGACATACTACTGACCTAAAATCTGTGGGCGATAGATCCAGTAGTCTTAAATAGTAAGTAAGACAGGGCTAGGTATCTGTATTCATTAGTGAAATGGAAGTCCCAGTTTGGCTGACAGTGGGATTTAGATGGGAAGAGACACATCTGGGGGAATGGTAGGCTATGCTGAGAGGAGTTGATTGGTCTAATGCTTTTTTATTTTATTTTTGTTTGGAGAGAAGCAAAAAGGGTGGGTTTTTAGAAGGATGCCTGGAGAAAATGGAACAGGTCATGGTATTCTTTTGACCCAGGTGCCCTGCAAATATGCCAGGCGGCAAGGTTTGGAAGAGGAGCTTTCCCTCCCTTCTGCGGGTGTGGGGCTCCAGAAAATGCTGAGTGCTCCTTGGTTTGAAGCTTTTGAAGCTCACAGAGGCAGCTCAGCCCATACAATTGTCACTGTATACATAGAATTATGACAGATGGAGGCCATCAAGCAGGGAAGAGTTAAAGGAGTGGTGTGTGAATGCAAGTGAGACTCACCCCTGGGGAATCTTGGAATTAACTATTTGAGGCTCAGGGGAGGAATTGAGGACCTACAATGTGCCATCATGCTCCAAACTGGGAAATCTGAATTATTACTACGTATATGGCACTGATGAGGATTGAAGACAGGATAATAATCCATATTTATTGATCCTTTCCTATATGTCCCACAATGTAATATATTTTTTAATCTATGGTGTATACAGCAGTTCTCCAAGGCTGCTGTTATTCTCTACATTTAGTAGATGAGGAAAGAAAGACACAAAAAAGTAAGTAGTTCCCACCTACTATTTGGCAGAACCAGAATCAGAACTCAAATTCTTCACCCAAAATGTTATCATTCCAGTGCACCGTCTCTCATGCATCCGTAGAAGCACACTTCTTTTTTTCTTTTCGTTTGTTTTTACTTTTTAAAGAGAGTGAATACTTTTATTTAAAAAAATTTAATTTTAATTCTACTTTTCAATTATAGTTAACATTCAATATTAGTCTGTGTTAGTTTCAGGTGGACAGCATTAGTGGTTAGACAATCATGTACTTTACAAAGTGTTCCTCCCAATATTGCCAGTAC
This sequence comes from Tadarida brasiliensis, assembly GCA_030848825.1. Lineage (NCBI taxonomy): Eukaryota > Metazoa > Chordata > Mammalia > Chiroptera > Molossidae > Tadarida > Tadarida brasiliensis. The sequence goes on along the minus strand of CM061261.1, from coordinate 33,393,921 downwards.
CCACCTGGCACCATTCATAGTTATTACAATATTTTGACTACATTCTCTATGCTGTACTTTATATCCCCATGACTAACTACAATTTGTACTTCTTAATCCCTTCACTTTTTTCACCCAGTTACCCAACCCCTCTCCACTTTGTCAACCATTAGTCTGCTCTCTGTATCTATAAGTCTGTTTCAACTTTGTTCATTTATTTTGTTCTTTAGATTTCACATATTAAGTGAAATCATATGGTATTTGTCTTTCTCTGACTGACTTATTTCACTTAGCATAACACCCTTCAGTTCCATCTGCTGTTGCAAATGGTAAGATTTCATTTTTTTAATGGCCAACTAATATTCCATTGTATATATGTACAACCACTTTTTTATCCACTCGTCCACTGATGGGCATTTGGGATGCTTCCATATCTTGGCTATTGTAAATAATGCTGCAGTGAACATAGGGTTGCATATATTGTTTCAAATTAGTGTTTTGAGTTTCTTCAGATACACAACCAGAAGTGGAATCACTGGGTCATAAGGCAGTTCCATTTTTAATTTTTTTGTTTTCCATAGTAGCTGCACCAGGCTGCATTCCCACAAACTGGAAGCACCCTTCTTATTTTGCATATTCAAAATGTCTGGATACCAATTTTGAGTGAGCAAAGAAGACCCATAAACATCAACAAAACAACAAACATCAAAGGAAAAAATTATAAAACTAGTATGTTGTCAGGTCCTGCAAAATCACAATGAGAAAACTGTGATGATGGAAAGTTTTCTGCAGGAAAAGAGCACAAAAGAAACCTGACTCATAAGGCTGTTATTACTGTGACAATTTAGTGTACAGTAGCCAAAGTAACAATTGCTCCCTATTCTTTTACCTATGTTGGGGACAGAAAGTTACTTTCAAATGCTGATATTCTGATAATTGCCTCTGTGAGCTTCCATTTTAAAGGAAAACGCTTTTGCTGATCCTTGAATCTTTCCAGTGAAAGGGTAGTCAACATGGTTCCAATGTGGGTGAATTTTACCAATTGGAAGAAGAAACCCAATTATGTCTAAATATAAATTAAACCAATTCTGTATAGATCCAATAAATACAGAATTACCCAGCAAATTAGCCAGTAGGATGGTTCCTTTCTAATAAAATTATGCTGGTGCATGAGAGAGGCTAACTTTTGGGTTAACAATTTTTATTGAAAGTTTTCTTTCTCAAGGATCTAGGCACAGGAACCTAGGCTGATTTTTGAAGTTGATTTTCTAAGATGTTAGAGATTTCAATGCTGAGATTGATAGCATTTTAATGGGCTGAATTGTGTGTCCCCCAAATGCCTATGTTGAAGCCTTAACCCACAATGTGGCTATATTGGAAATAGGGGCTTTAAGAAATTAAGTTTAAATGAGGTCATAAGAGTGTGGCTCTAATCCAATGAAACTGGTGACTTTATAAGAAGAGGAAGTGCCCCCAGGAGTGCACATGCACAGAGGAAAGGCACAATGAGAAGGTAGCCATCTGCGAGGCAGAAAGAGAGGCCTCACTGGGAACCAGACCTGCTGGCACCTCAATCTGGGACTTCTTGCCTCCACAGCTGTGAGAAAATAAATGTCTGTTGATTAAGGCACCCAGTCTGTGGTATATTGTTATGGTGGTCTGAGCAGATTAATACACCACACAGCAACAAGTCTTAAGTTTGAGTGTGGCTATTTCAGGTAGCTTATCATATGTCAGTATCATTTAGCATTCTCCTTTCAATCAATAGAAAATTTTTTTTAAGATTAAGTGAGCAATGGTAGAGATTCTCAAATTGTAACTATGTTTGGGTGAATTTTAAAATGATTGATGTGAATTATGTCTGACAAATATCTTGCTCCTCTCAATTTAATTTCATCGCGTATCAGTTACATCGATCTAAATGAATTTTCCCTCTGCCTTACTTTTCTTCCAACTGTAAATAATGTTGTTACCTTTAGCGTTGCCATTTAACTACCCCTTAAAAGTTTTGTTACAAGGACTTTGCAATATCACAGGAAAAGTTTTGTTCTTTTAATTCCAGAATTCTTTTGATTTTCATCCAAGAATAAAAGGTGATCTGAAGAAAGTGCAGATGAAACATACATAATTTTTAGGTTTTCTAGAGCTCACCAAAGACATGAATGAAATAAAATTGCTTCAGATTTCTATTATGAGGGCGATCCATTCTTTCAACATAGTTTTTGAGCACTGATATTGAACTAAGTTAACAGAAAAAGGTAAGCAACTTATACAATTTCCAAAGTACTCATTTAATTAGTCCTAAGCCAATCCTTCCATGAGCCTTTACTTTCTCTAACTAGCTTTCAAAACTAACCCTGCTCCTCTGTGAGCTCTTTTAGGAAGAAACATTTTATGCTGTATTTCAGTATCTCCAGATCCTCATATTTATTAACACTCCAGAATATATATTGAATTATATTGAAGGCTACCTGAGCTAATTAATATATTTTGTCCCTGAAGAACTAGATTCAGTAATAAAACTACAACAGAATTATAGCTCTTTTGTCCTAACTACATCTTAAAGACACACTTCTTTCATTCTCTGAGTACATATATTTCCCTGTAAAATGGAGCAACTCTGCAAATTCATGATGGCTCCTTCAAACAAAACAAGAATAGAAAAATGGATCAATTTAGTAGACAATAAAAATTAAGTTACTTCTATTTTGACTAAAGAAAACATCGTCTTTTATGAGAGAATTTCAAAACTGCAAATTACAATTTAAAATGATAGCTGAAGGGCATAATCTACAGGAAGGCAATTTTTGTAAGATATATTAAACTTGAACTTTTCTATTATATTTGATGAGATTTTAGAATCATAGCACTTTAAAACTTAAAATAAGGATGGGGCCTTGGAGAGCTCCCATTGAAAAGCAAATCACAATAAAGAACCTTTTTCTATGTGTAAAAAATGCAAATTTTCCTTTGCAAGAGAGCAGCATTTCCCCAGAGGTCCATGTACAGAGTGATTTTCAAGTAAAGACACCAATAATAAAAAATTTGTGTTCTCTTAATCTCTCTCTCTCTCTCTCTCTCTCTCTCTCTCTCTCTGTGTGTGTGTGTGTGTGTTATATAAAGACAAACTCCACAAACCAAAAAAGCAGGCATCCATCATCTAAGGTGCCTCTGCTAAAGATACTACACGTTGCCATGACACCACAAAAGGGTTGCTAGCTGGCTTGTCCATCTGGGAGAAACTTTGCATTGCATCCTCCATACCAGCTCAGCCCTAGGAGTCTCGACATTTAGTTAATGCTTTTTTTTTTTTTCCTATCCTGACACTAAATAATATTCTGGGGAATAGAAATATAACAGAAATAGCAAGAGTTTTGGAATCAAACAGACCATGTTTGCATTCAGCTCTGCCATTTTACTAACCAGGTGGTCTTGCTCAGCCACTTTGTCCCTCTCTTGTTTAGTTGAATGACTAGAAAAATAATGCGTTTGCAGCATTGTTATAGGAGTTAGAGACAGTGCATCTAATCTAGATACTATATCTAGTACACAGTGGACACTCATGTATAATTATTCAGTTTATACATGGAATTGACCAATTTGTCATCAAGCTATCTATTATTTCTCAGTTTCCACCTGGATTGAGTTGTGACCTTGGTTGATTTTTTTTATGCCCTGTGTAGGTCCAAACTAGATTTTATCAGGTCATGTGAAAAATAGCACTAGACGTATATACACATAGCCTGCTTCTTTAAGCAACTTATCCACCCCCAAGAACTATCCCATAAATGCACAGGAGTTATTTACTCTGATGAATATCATGAGCAATTAAGTCCAAAATGTTTACTGAAAACTACTCTGTGTCAGGCACTTTATAAGAGGTCTGAGCAGCAGTGAACCAGGTAATCAAATTCCTGGACTTCATGGCATCACAGGGAAAACAGAAATTTAAAAATATTTACAAACCCCTTCCCACAGATTTTTTGTTTTACTCTTTCTTCCTACAAAATTTTAACAATTTCCTCAGTTTGGTTCTCAATTATAGGGCACTAGCTATTTCCTGCTGACATAATAAAGCTCCAAGATCACATACTTGTATTAGTATGTATAGCTCTATTGCCAAAAAGTAGTTTGACAACTGGAGGAAGATTTTTGAGCAAAGGAGAAAAAGGGAAGGGGAACAGAAATTAGAGGTGTCACCTCGTTGACCCAGGGTCAATATATGTAGTAAATAATCTGCCATGCAATGTATTCTCAACCTTCATATTGATCAGTTTTCTTTTAGGGATAGAGATCCTGAGCACAGACATTGTGTATCTTACACACTTGGTCATCCAGACTAGGTCTCTTAGCAGGAATGCATTGGTCAATCTGTACAATTAAATTCTGGATTTTAAAATGTCATGTTAGAAAAAGGATCAGATTTTTTGTTACCAGAGGTGGGGCATGCAGGGGCCAGGGGGAAGAGAATTGGGGGAAGATGGTCAAAGTCACAAACTTCCAGTTGTAAAATAAGTACTGGGGATGTAACATACAACATGATGACTATAGTTAGCACTGTTGTATGACATATAGCAAAGCTGTTAACAGAGTAGACCCCTCGAGTTCTCTTTCAAAGGAGAATTTTTTTCTCTTTCTTTTTATTGTATCTATATGAAGTAATGGATATTAACTATGCCTATTGTATTAATCATTTCACAATTACGTATATCAAACCATCATTCTATACACCTTAAACAGTGATGTATATGAACTATTTCTCAAAAAGCTAGGAAAAATCCTGGTTTGAATTGGTATTATTACTTAGGAAAAGTCTTTGGCAGTATCTACAAAAGCCAAATATTCACATACCCTCTAATCTGGTAATTCTGTTCCTAGGTAAGCGTTCAACCAAAATGTATACTATCTTTTTAGATTCTCACCTTTGGTACTAGGTAAATTACTTTATTCCCAATTGTGCATGAATTTTATATCTACTTGGGAATAGTTGTTGAAGTTTTCTAATGATCACATTAAAGTACAGGGTTTAAGCTTTAATTTGAAAAATAAATCAGATATGCAAAAATTACAGTGAATCATATAATAAATCCCATATGTCTCTTAATCTGAATCATTTTATTTTCCAAAATTTGGTTACATTTGATTTATGTATCTAATTTTTTTTTCTTTTTTAAATCCTCACCTGAGGATATGTTTTTATTGTTTTCCAGAGAGAGAGAGAGAGAGAGAGAGAGAGAGAGAGAGATCAATTCAGTTGCCACCTAGGTATGTGCCCTGACAGGGAATCAAACCTGTAACATTTTGGTGTATGGAATGATGATCCAACCAACTCAGCCACCCGCCAGGGATTCTTTTCTTTTTTATTAATAACGTGTTTATTTGTTCTAATGTGGATGGTTTTATTTTCTACTTAATAATCCAGTAATTTGACAAAGAGAGATTACTATGAGACAAACACATTTATGTGCATTAACTTAATGAATTCAACAGAAATGCATATTATATTTACTAGATAGTGGTCATAAGAATTTTTATGCCACAACTTCTTTTAATAGCCCCAAACTGGAAACAAACCAACTGCTCATCAATCAATAGTAGAGTGGAAAATCAACTGTGGCATATTCATGCAATGGCTTATGACCCAGCGATGTCCATGAATGATCTACAATTTTACACAACATTGTGAATGAATCTCATGAATATAATGTTGAGTGAAAGCCAGACACAAACGTGTCCCCTTTATGATTCTCCTTACTCCTAAGCAGACTAAATTAATATATGGTATTAGAAGCCAGGATACTAGTAACTCTCGTAGACCTTGGGAGGGTAGTGACTGGAAAGGAACATAAGGAAGTTTCTGGGTTGCTGGTGAAGTTCTACTTCTTGATCTGGGTGCTGGTTTTATAGATGTGTTCACTTTGTAAGAATTAATTTATGATTAATTACTTATGGATTAATAATGATTTTTACACTTTTCAGTACATGTGGCAGATTTCTATAAACATTTCCAAATAAAACCTAGGTCTCTCTCATAACAGGTGGAAATGGGGAGAACTGGTAAAAAAAATCTATGAGATCACTAAATTCAATATGATCATCTCTAAAAAGATCCAAGAGGCAAAGATGAGTCTGAGCTCTATGTTTCAATATCAGCACCTTCCTCTAACACCTTGGTTTTCAACTTTTGCTTTTGGAGATAATTGAATCCAGTGGCTGATGCCAGGGAACCCCAGGAATTGAATCAGCATTTTCTTGAACAATGTCCTTTTATTGTCCTCACTTAATTGTTTGTATGCTCAATGTCACTGAAATGGATAATGCAGCATTTTAGCTAAAAGTCTCCCAGATTATGAGTAAACAGGTTGCTTATCCAGGATTTTCAGTGACATGGCTCACCAGGATTTTCTAGTTTAAACAGAAAGCAGAATCTGAATGAATGACTTCGTTCTTCCCCAAAGAAGATGATTGTTCTTATGTTGGCATCGATTAATTCATGCATCAGTCAGAGAGCATCTTCTGTATTCCAGGCCCTGTATTTAAATACTGAGGACAGGAAAAAGCAACATGCAGTCTCTGTCTTCATGGAACTAGTGATCTGGCCAGGAGGTAATTTATTGAACAAATATCTAAAACAATGGGCTATCCCATAAGAATGAATTATGCATATAACTTTGAAATAACAGACAAAATGAGTAACTGATCCTTTCTAGGGATAAAAGGAGACTTTATGGAGAGGGTACTATTTGTACTTGGTTGTGAAGAATAAGGTGGAGTTTTCAAAAAGGAAATGAAAAGTGGAGTCCATTCTGAGGGAACAGGCTTTGCAAAGTCGTCACTATGAAAGTGTATGCTATGTGATGTGCTTGAGGGGAGAAGTGGGGGTTAAGGACAACAAGGGTGTTTGGAGCTGGACTATAAAAGCATAGAAGATGCTGTTGGTGCCCTACCCAGATCCCCTTTGTCTGGCCAGTGTGTTCTTCCTCCAGCTGCTGGGAGTGTTGGCTCATCTCTTTCCCCATCTCCAGATAATTTCCCTGGGCCTGTAGAAGCCACCTCACCCAGAAATGTCTGAGAGGTGTAGACCTTGCCTCCTGGGGAAACCTGTAGCCAATAGTTGACTGATTTGGGGGTTTAAGAGCCTTCCCCTTGCTTCGAGATGAGGCACGTTGAGCCTAGGCTCCAAATGAGACCACATCTTGCTTAGGTCTCTCCACCTGTCCTATCCTGCTTCCCAACTTCCCTTCATTTGAGGCCACACTTCACTAAATCACAGGCACAAGAGTTGTGTCTCAGACTCTGCTTTTAGGGAGCTTGACCTATGACTTCATTTTTGATTCTGTAAGTAATCAGGAGCCACTGGAAATCTGAAATCACTGGACTGACTCAATTACAGTTGCATGTTGCAACCTTAACACTGTCGTAACTTTGAATCTGAATTTGAGAATAATTCCTCTGGCTTTTTCTAATATAAGAATATATTGCTTTTAAATGCTGTTCTGATATAGCTTCTTGATACACAATTTGAGGAGCAGTGTGTGTGTGTGTGTGTGTGTGTGTGTGTGTGTGTGCACTCAATTCTAATTCTGTGAGGAGAATGTGATTATGTGATTGCATCTGGGAAAAATAGAAAGAGAATTTTCTCTTTCATGTGTTTATTATTTCATTGTAATTGCATTCCAGAATTTTCCCCTTTATTTAAGTGTTTGATGATAGTGGTTTTTATCATGTTTCTTGTAGCAGTAATTACTTTTCATTTCCATGTACTTTGAAAAAACATTCTTATCCTATAGTTCATTATTTCACACTATTATTAGAATTAGAGCTTTAATAATTGTTAATAATGAAAAAGGTTACTAACTCTCATTGGTGACCTGCTAGGGATCACTTGAACAAAGTTATAAGGTTTCTTTCTTTCTTTCTTTCTTTCTTTCTTTCTTTCTTTCTTTCTTTCTTTCTTTCTTTCTTTCTTTCTTTCTTCCTTCCTTCCTTCCTTCCTTCCTTCCTTCCTTCCTTCCTTCCTTCCTTCCTTCCTTCCTTCCTTTCTTTCTTTCTCTTTCTTTCTTTCTCTCTCTCTCTCTCTCTCTCTCTCTCTCTCTCTCTCTCTTTTTCCTTCCTTCCTTCCTTCCTTCCTTCCTTCCTTCCTTCCTTCCTTCCTTCCTTCCTTCCTTCCTTCCTTCCTAGTTGGATAAGTCAGTATGTTAAGTGTATAAAAATAAGGCTTCTATCACTTAGAATAATTGCCCTTTAAATTGTTTTATAAAAATGTATTCTTGCTAATTAGTCGACTTTAATGAAGAAAATATTCACATTTTCATTCAATAGGTGCAGAGGTGATCTAGGTATTTGCTGTAGAGTGTTAGTCTATTCACTGGAAATATAATTGCCTTTCCAAACTGTAACTCTACTCTTGATTCTTGCCATGTGAGGAGGAGAAATTTATGTATCTATATAATTTCTTTTCAGTCACAGAGAAAGGGAATAAACCTCTATTTAAGAAATTAAATACATAAGAAAGCCAGTGAAAACGTCAAATGAAGAATCACTCATATTAAAAATAAAGATGTTAAGCTTTTCTTTCTTTCATCTTTACTTGAGGAAATTCTATTTAACCTTAATGCAAAGTCAGAATATGACTTCCTCTGTGAGAGTGGCTGAGAAAGAGAACAGTTATTCCTGTTTCACTAATTCAGAGCCAGCTCTTGCTCAGAATTCCTTTACGATTGACTTCTGGTCCTCTTCAACTGCCATTGAATGTCCTCTTGGATTATAACTACACAAATTTCAATCCAGTATAAGTGCATAACAAACTCCCCAAAGCTCAGTGACTTAAAATAATGACAATTTATTATGGCTTGTAAGACTCCAGGTCAGCTGGGTTATTCTTGTGGTCTCATCTGGACTCACAGACATATTTGTGTTCAGCTGTAAATGTGTGGGTGGCTCTGGTCTTCTTGGCTGGACTCTCACATGTTTGGGGCTCAGCAGGCTTTAGGTAGTCCTGGATAGCCTCCGCGCAGACAACTGGGCTGTCTTCTATGATCCATCCAACAGGTTAGCCCGGGCTTGTTCCCATGGCAGCTGAGCAGGCTCTGAGAGAGAAAGTCAAGGTGTGCAAAGCCTCTGGGTCATAGAGTTGGAACTTCTGCTACATTTTATTAGTTAAACTAAACCACAAGGCAGACCAGGTGCAAGGAGTTAGACCTCTTGATGGAAGGCATTATAAAGCCACCTAACAAAGAATATGGTCTAGGGGAGGGTGAAGAATTGAAGACTTTTTGAAATGAATATATCACATACAGGGAGGGGCCAAAGTAGGTTGACAGTTGTTTGTATGGAAAATAATACAGTAATTAATAAATAATAGTACAAGAATAAACTGTATTTCTCATCCTCACAACTCTAAACCTATTTTCCCCTATAAGTGTATGGATTTGGGCAAGTTATTTGATCTCCCTAAGCTTCAATTTTTCACATCAGTAAAATGGAGACCACAATATCTACTTCCCATAGTGGTTTAAAATATTAAATGTGCTCTGGCCAGTGTTGCTCAGTGGTTAGAGCGTTGGCCCATGCACTAAAGGGTCTCAGGTTTGATTCCTAGTCAAGGGCACGTACCTGGGTTGCAGGTTCCAACTCTGACCACTGTCAAGTTGCTTTCGGGAGGCAACCAATCAATGTGTCTCTCTCACATCGATGTTTCTCTCTTTCTCTCCCTTCCAATCTGTCTAAAAATCAATGGAAAAAATATCCTCAGGTGAACATTAACAAAAAATATATAAATAAAATAAGACTGTACCCCAACCCTAACTAACAATCAATTTCCTTTATCCTACTTTACTTAAAAAAAAAATAGCACTTACCTTCTTCTAATATACAATGGTATTGATTATTAACAAATTAACTTATTTTCATTTTCTGCTTCCTCTATCCCCACTAGGATGTGACCACATGAGGGGAGAGATCTTTGTTTCTACTTACTAGTATATCTCATGTGCCTAGAACAGACTGGCAAATAGTAGCACTCAATAAATTTATGCTAAATAAATGAAGGAAACTTACCTCTTTCAGTTTGAACATCTGTCTTTTGGTCAAAATGGAAGCAGTATAGAGTGATATTTTGGAATTGAATGACAAGTGGGATAACTTAAAAACTATTTTTGAGTAATTCACACACATGTAAGCACACACGTACACACAATCACAATTTTTGTTTATGTCATCAAGTTGTTCTGTGTGTCCCTTTTACATGAGAATTTCTCCTGAAGGTCTGTACTTCATCATTGAGGCATTGAAGAACTGCATCACTTATCAGTCAAGGACTTTGGCAAATTCTCTTTTGTTTGATTAGCAACTAAACAAGAGCACAGTAAAAAATCAGCTATTTATGAAATTTCAAATAAAACAATTCAGATCGTCTGTTTTAAGAAGCGTTAACCATCAGTTGTTTTTTTCAAATGGGGATACTTCCTATGTTCATGGGCTGCTACAAAGTTCATATTCCTCCATGACTAAAATGTTATACTCTTTACACTTTGCTCATTCATCAGTTTTTAAGGAAGGAATTATATCATAACAAAGACCTTACAAGAAAAAAGGTAAACATATATATTATATACATAACAAGGACTGGGAAGGAACATCTCAAAATACTACACTGTTCTCTGAGGGGCAGGGCTGAGAAATTGATATCAAGTTCTTGTACATGTTGCTTCTGAGGATTTCCACAGGTGCTGGGACAGTTTGTGTTCAGTTGAACAAAAGTTTAAATCCCCTTCACAGATGCTTCCTCCGTGTTAAAATTCAGGATGATTCCTCCAAACTTTCAAATTCTTTCATCGTAAGGAAGGAAGTAACAACTCAAATATTCTTTTTTTATGGTGGTTAATCCTCACCTGAGGATATTTTTCCATTGATTTTTAGATAGAGTGGAAGGGAAGGAGGGAGGGAGAGAGAGAGAGAAACATCGATGTGAGAAAGACACATCAATTGGTTGCCTCCTGCACAACCCGGACCAGGGCTGGGGATTGAACCTGCAACCCACATTGGTGTCCTTGACTGGGAATCGAACTCAGGTGGGCTGATGCTCTAATCACTGAGCCAAATGGGCCAAGGCCCAAATATTCTTAAAATACTCTTTTTAGACACTCATTCTCCTACAGTTATATTTTTTCTAACTACATCTATACCTGTGAAGTTTGGTCTTTTTTTCATTCCCCAAGGCCATGTTTATACAAGTGACATAATTTTTCTTTTGGGTAGTAAAATCTCTGTTGTTGGAGAGTTATACAATTTTGGTAGCCTCAAGACTTTGTGACAAATTCTGAGTGGTCCATTGGTGATCAAATGATAACTATCCCCATGAAGATGAAATCCCCATGTATCACAAACTTGAATCTGGAGTTGAATGTGTTCCTGGCTCCTCTGGAAATCAGCATTTGCCCCAAAATGCCGTTAGTGGAAAGTAAGTGATCATTGGCAGACAGAGATCACGCCCCATACATATTCATGGTTCTGGGTGGTGGTCATGCTTCAAAGAAGAACCAGGAACTCCTAAATTATCGGTAACATTTTTCCAAACTGCCAAGGAAGGGTTTTCAGACAAGGCCTTATTTGTTTAAGACAAATAAGGTAGTTTCTTTTTTGGCATCATTTCTCTTTGTGGATGCAGCATTTTGCAAATTCAAATAGACTTTAGTCTATATCTCAGAAGACCACAGTGAGGGTGACTGTGAAAACATTGCTCAACTTGGCATTTATTTACACAGAGAGGATTCCTCCCAGCTCCCCTTCCCCGAAAAAAATAACCAATGGCTTCAAAAAGAAATTATATTAATTGGATATGGTTAATAATAGGAGAGGGAGCCTGGCCAGTGTGGCTCAGTGGTTGAGCATCGACCCAGGTACCAAGAGGTTGCCGGTTCGATTCCTAGTCAGGGCACATGCCCAGGTTGTGAGCCCGATCCCCAGTGGGGGGCATGCAGGAGGCGGCCAATTGATGTTCTCTCTTATCAATGTTTCTATCTCTCTCTCCCTCTCCCTTCCTCTCTCTCTAAAATCAATAAAGAAAAAAAAAAAGAACATCACTGCTAAAGTTTATAGGAGTCTAGAAACTAAAAAAAAAAATAATAATATTAGAAGAGGGGGAGAGAATTAACTTTAATTGTTAATAAAGAAACTTTGGAACGATGTACACATATTCTGAAGTAGCTGTGACTGGACCTGCAAACAAAAACCCAAATCGATTTTTTTGGCTTTGTTTGTTGAAAGAAAATCACAAACTGTGAGGATCCATTATGTTGAGCTACATTTAGAAACAATCAACTTGAAAAGAGAAGTTTATTTCTTGTATATGACCTAGAATTCTTCCCCTCTGAAAACAGGTGCAGAAATAGCTATATCTTCGTGAGCTGCATAAACATATTTCTTGAGGGTGTTTTTCTTCGGTCTCAGATACTTGTTTTTATTTGAGATTGTTACGTTGTCAATTAAATGCTAACTTCTATTCCATTCTTTGCTGGAAGGAAGTGCTTATTCATTAATTGGAAAAAAAAAGAAAGAACCCACAGCGGCCCAACTGGTTCAACTAACCACTTTCTGTTTGCAACATCATCTGCCAAAAATAATGTCTGACATTACGAGAGGGAAAAAAATACATTTGGAGATCTGAGAAAAATCAATTCATTTTAGCATTACATTACTTTTATGAGGAAAAACAAAACAAAACACAAAGGAATGCTTGTGAATCACAAGTATAGGCATTAAAATATAAAATGTTTGCTTATCTCAGTTCCTGAGTTCTGCCTTAGCCAAAAGTTAGTTTTCCTGGAAGATGTATAAAGACCTTTAGGTTTGGAGAAAACTCTAGTGAATGTGTCATTATCCTTAACAGGACTTTGATGGTTCTCTAAAAGTTACAGCTACTTCCTCAAGTTACTGTTTTTACTTTTATAAGAACATAGATTAAGCATTAAAAAGATGTGCTTTCAAATTCTTTTTTGATCAGTAGCTTTCTTCTCTCTCTCTCTTTTTATTTGTAATTTAACTAAGAAGCAAAGGAAAACAACCTTGAAATTCTATTAAAATAAAACTATTTTGGGGGTATATATTAGAGCTATGTCTAGTCAATATTAATTTAATTAATCAATACTGATTGTATTAATTAATACCAATTGCATTCTACCACAAAATAAAAATAAAATCTTGTAAAAGTCATCCATTTATATTTAATAGTTCAGCAGGTTGTTCAAAGCTACGAAAATATTTTATTTCCTAAAAATGAAATTGCTAATTCTGTCTCTTCCCTGGCTGTTTCAGTGGCAAGGAATTATTTCTTACGATTCAACTTCATTTTCTTCTTTGGTCTTCAGAATGTGAAATTGATTTGGTCACAACTGATACAGGATAATGCTAATAAAATGGTTCCTAGGGCAGAGGTTACTTTTTTATTTACCTTTTTAAAAAATGTCTTCCCTTTTCGTAGAATTCTGTATCTCAGTGGTGTCACACTGCCAAACTCTTCTCATCCTCTAATTTTAATTCAAAAGTCACTTTTTCTCAACTGCTACCCCCATGCCAAAGTCACTTCTCTCTCCTTCATAGTTATAATGTAGAACTTGCTTTTTGCATACCTTCAATTTTCTCCTTTTGGCTCTATTTCATTATGTGTATGTTCTTAGTATATTGCATGCTTTTGGAAGGCAGAGCACGTTACATACATTTTCACATTCTCCATTCTATACTGAAAAGTTCATTTTGTAAAAGAAGCCCTCCATATATGGATGAAGAATGAACATCATTTACAACACTCATGACATATTTTTATTTTTTTATACCAATATATCAGGGATAAGGACAGGTTAGCTATCAATTAATTTTTTATTGAAACTGTAATATTAATATAGTCTTAATATTCTGTATTTCTCAGGTTTTATAAAAAGACACAAAAGTCACAGTGACATAGAAAAAGTAATACATTCAGGATACACAAAGAAAAGAAGGAAACTCCTCAATGCCATAAATATCAATTATGTTTTGTTTGTTTGAAATTTCCTACTCGATAGTAACAGGAAAAAGACTAGAGAGCCCAGAGTCTTTTTAGAGATAGAATCGCTTCCCGGTAAATATGAAAATGTATTCTCAATTTTTTTAGAGTAGTTCTCTATGAATAATGAATGCCCTTGAGGGAATATAGTGCAGTTTGTTTCAAGCAAAACTAAAATATAAGAGAAAACAAAGGTGGTATGTTCCTTCTGTACTTTTTTTTTTTTTTCTTAATAGGAGAAAGGGAGATGTGGAATGTCAGCAATTGTTTATAAAATTAGCACAGGTTCCTCCCATTAACATGTTGCCCCAATATGCTTGATACTGTAGATACATTGTGATAGAGTATCTGCTCTTCCACAGCCTCGGGTACAGGGCACTCTGGGTAAACAAAGTTGGATGATTTTTAAAATTCTCATTCTTGTAGATTTACAGATACAAAGAGGCTGTCATTAAAATTAAGTCAGTGACCCTGAGCTTGGAATAATTTCAAACTGGTACTCTCAGCCAGGGGTGGACTAAAGTCTAAGGAGCAATTAGGGACAAATAAAAAGATTGGATTCTGACATGTGGGGTGAGAGGTGAGTACAAAAGAATGAAATGCTGATTGTGTGATGTTAGATAATTTAAATCTAACTAAAGAATGATTTCTTCTTTGCTGAGCAGTCATAGAGTTATTCAGCAGGGTCAGCCGCCAGCAACACTGTCGTAATTAGTGCTTCTCTAAGTTGGGTGTACATAGAAATCACCTGAGGATCTTGTTAAAATGCAGATTCTGATGCAGCAGGTCTGGGCTGGGGCCTGAGATTTCACATCTCTAACTGGCTCCCAGGTGATGCTGATGCTACTGATTCTCAAAACACTCCTGTCAGAATAACCAGAGTCTACAATTGTACTATCCGATTCAGTATATGATGGCTGCATGTGGATATTACACACTGAATTGAGATGTGCTGTGAGTATAAAATGCACATCAGACATTTTTTATTGAAATACAGCTTAAATACTACACAATTATCCCATTTAAAGTGTATAATTCAATGGTTTTTAGTATATTCACAAGGTTGTGTAACCATCACCACTACTTAATTCTAGAACATTTTCATCTACCCAAAAAAGATACTCCTAATTACCCACCTCCCATTCCTGCTTCCGCTGAGCCCCTAGCAATCCACTTTCTAGGTTTTCTTTCTTTATGGATTTGCCTATTTTGGACATTTCATATAAATGTAACTATACAACATGTGGTTTCTTTCATTGAGAATATTGTTTTCAAGGTTCCTCCATGTTGTACCATATATCAGTACTTCACTCTTTTTCATGGCTAATTAATACTCCCTTGTAAGGATATATCACTTTTGTTTATTTACTTATTTGTTGATAGACATATGGATTGTTTCTACTTTTTGGCGGTAATGAATAAGGCTGTCACTAACATTCTTATACAAATACTTGAATCAACATATGTTTTTAGTTCTCTTGAGTGTATACCTAAGAGTGAAATTACTAGGTCATGTGGTAAGTGTATGTTTTAGTTTATGAAGAATTGTCAAACTGTTTTCTAAAGTGGCTGATCCATTTTGCATTCCTTCCAGAAGTTCATGGAAGTTCCAATTTCTCTACATCCTTGCTAATAATACTTGGACTAATATCAGTCAATACATTATTATTAAATAAACTCAATATTTCATTGATATTTCCATTGTTTTTATTTTTATTTCTTACTAGTATGTTTTTTATGATTCAGGATCCCATCTGGGATACCACTTTACATTTGGCTGTCATATCGCCTCAGGCTCCTCTTGGCTGTTACCTGCTCTCAAATGTTCCTTGTTTTTGGTGACTTTGACAATTCGAGGAGTACTGGTCAGCTATATTGTAAGATGCTCATATCTTGGGATTTGTCTAAAAAGTTTCTGATAAGCCTGGAATTATAGGTTTGGAGGATAATAGCACACAGAAAGATAATCACATCGTATCAAGGGTGTACAGCATTAACATGATTTATCACTGTTGATTTTGACCTTGATCACTTGGTTGAAGCAGTGTTTCTCAAGTTTCTCCACAGTAAAGTTATTATTATTATTATTTTTAATCATATTGAGCCCTGGCCGGTGTGATTAGAGTATCAGCCCATGGACCAACGGATTATGAGTTTGATTCCCGGTCAAGGGCATGTACCTCGGTTGCAGGTTCTATCCCCAGCCCTGGTCGAGGTGTGTGTGCAGGAGGAAACCAATAGATGTGTCTCTCTCAAATCATTTCTCACTCTCCCTCTCTCCCCTCCCTGCCTCTCTTTCTCTTTAAAAAGCAATGGGAAAAAAATATCCTCTGGTGAAGATTAACAAAACAAAACAAAAATCATATTGATAAGGACTCTTGAATATTTATTTTATACTTTGGGTTATAATCCAACACCATTTTATTTTATTTTTTGCTCAAATTATTCCTGGCTTGACCATTGAAGACTCTTCCAGTTTGACATACTCCCATCAATGTGAGGTTTGTTGTTATTTTAAGTGCTTCTTTGTTTTCTGGCACTGCAAGATGTCTAGGCTCATCTTGTATATTTCCTTCTTTAGTTATAGAATCAGTCACTTTTCCAAGTAGCTCTGGCTCTTTTTACTGGATAATGGTATTCAAAACAACATCTAGGCAATAGGTTGTTTATTTAAGATCTTTCTTTTTTCTTAATGTTAACATTTATTGCTGTGAACTTTCCTCTTAGCGTTGCTTTCGCTGCATCTTATAATTTTGGTATATTGTATTTCCATTTTCATTTGTCTCTAGATATTGTTAATTTTTCTTTTAATTACTTCTTTGACCCATTGGTTGCTTCATTTACTCCCCACATATTTGTGAATTTACCAGTTTTCTTTTTGTAAATTGATTCCTAGTTTCATACCACTGTGGTCAAAAAAGATGCTTGATATGATTTTAGTCTTCTTAAATTTGTTGAGACTTGTTTTGTGATCCAATGTATGATCTATCCATAAGAGTGTCCCATGTGAGCTTGAGAAGAATGTGCATTCTGTTGCTTTTGGATGGAATGTTCTGTAAATGCCTAAGTGCATCTGATCTAACATGAAGTTGAAGTCTAATGATTCCTTAGTAATTGTCTGTCTGGATGATCTACCCATTGATGAAAGTGGGATATTGATGTCCCCTACTATTATTACATTGTTGTCTATTTCTCCCTTTGTACCTGTTAGTATTTGGTATATATATTTAGGTGCTCCTTTGTTGTTTGAAAACATTTACAAAATTGTATCCTCTTGTTGAATTGGCCCCTTTGGGACTGAGAATTTTATTCCACGTGTGGTGGGAAGCTTATGGCAGATTGCATTTTCCAAAGCTGGCAGAAAACATGTTGGTGTGCCCTCCAGAATGTGACCTTGTCACTCTCCCATCAAGAGAGGTATCAAACTTCTAGTCCCTTGATTCTGGGATGGCTTTGACTGCTTCAATGAATATAGTTTGGAGGAAGTGGTGCTGTATGATTTTTGTGGCTGAGTAATAAAAGGCAATACACATTCTGCCTTGATTATGGGAGTGCTTGTGCAAGTATCCCCAAGGTCACCATATATAAGGAAGCAAAGATATATGGAGAGCCCATAAACATTTGCTTTGGTCAGCAGTCCTAGTCTTTATGTCATACCTGCTCAACTGAATGAATAAGTTTTCCAATAATTTCAGCTACCAGACATCAAATCACCTCAGCCTTTGGGTGATTCCAATTGAGGCTCAAGACATCATGAAAGAGTCCATTCCCTCTGTTCCCTGTCTGAATTTCTGAGCCACAGAATCTTGACTTGGAAAGTAATATGATAGTATTTATAATTAAATATGATCACTCTTACTGTTCTATGGAGATCAGACTATAGGAAATGGGGACATAAGTTAGGATACTGTTGTAGTTGCCCAGGAGAGAGAGGATGGTAGCTTTGGTAGGATGTTATTGGTACAAGAGAGAAGACATAGTGGGATTCCGGACATAGCCTGAAAATGAGGTGAGCAGGACCTGCAGGTGGATCAGGCAAGATGCATAAGAGAACGAGACAAGTCAAGGATGACTCTAGGGGTTCTGGACTGAGCACCTGGGTGATAGTGGAGGTGAAGAAGGTGGAGGGAGGAACAGATTTTGAGTACATTAAGTTTATGATAATTTGAAGCATTCCAGTGAATATGGCAATGTTGAGAGATATTTATATGTGTTCTTGCAGTTTATGGTAAAAGTGAAATTGGAAAAATGAAACATAAGTAAGATATCAAAACATAAATGATACTTAAAGTCATATGCGTGGATGGCATAATTTAAGGAATAACTATTGTTAGAAAAAAAAGAAAAGAAAAGATGTGCTCAGACTGGGCCCTTAGATGTTCCAACATGAAAAGGAGGAGCAGACATCAAAGGAAATAACAAAGCAGGAGGAAAACCAAGAGACTGCAATATCCCAGAAGCCATGTGAAGAAAATGGTTTACAGAGCACTGAGTCACTGAATGATTCAAGTGCTGCTCGTTGATCCAGTGAGTTGAGGACAGAAAACTGACCATTGTGTTTGGCAACCTATAAGTCATCAGCAATCTTGACAAGAGCGATTTAGTGGATTGGCAGAAATCAGTGCCTGAACAAAAGGGAGGAAGTAGGTTTTCAAGGAGTAGGTAACTTTTTGAGGAGATTTCCTATAAAAGGGCAAAGAGTCATGGTAGTGTAGTTGAAGAGAGATACAGGTTAAAGACGATTTCTTTGATATTGAGAGATGTTACAGTGCATTACAGAATGGTTATATGCTGCTAACAAGGATGTAATAGAAAGAGAGGAGATTGATGATGCAGGAAAGAGATGAATACCTGGAAGAGCAAAATCCTTGTGTGGCAAGTGGTGAATATATTTAGCATCCATGTGGATCATAGAGAAGGGAAGCATCTTCCAGTAGGGGAGGCAGAGCACATAGGCTCTGAGCAGAAAGGTTGGTAAATTGGATACTGCAGAAAAATGGGAGTTCTCTTTGATTTTTTAAATATTTTAAGTGAAATAAGAAATCACCCACTGATAGGATGGGGCTCAACACTGGGCATGACAGAACTAAGGAGGTGTGAAATTGTTATACCCCAAAAAGAAGAACACATTGGCCAAGGAATTATAGAATTTCTGGGCATCACATAGATAGCACTTGAGATCAGTGATCATGAGTATAAGATAAGATCATTATAAGTTTTTCTCCAGACATGTTCAGCTATTTGAAAATAGGTTCAGTGAATTTAAATAGGGGTTGGAGAGGTTTTTTGTTTGTTTGTTTTGTTATTTGAATAAAAGGAGAGAGAGAGAGATAATGGAGTTGAAATGGGGTGGGTTGTATTATTGTTCTCAGTTTTCACTTTCTCTAATAAATAAGATGATACATCTATACCCTTTACCACGTGACTTGCAGTGCCTGCCACTGACCATTTTCTCATTGACCTTGGGCTCTACCATGTGACTTGCTCTGGCCAATGGAAAGTGAGCAGAGACTAAGGGAGCAAAGACTTGAAGCATGCTTTCATGATTTGGCTGATCCTGTTTAGCTTTTACCAGCCCTATGCGAAAAGCCTGCTCCAGGCAACTGCCTGTCCCAGAATGAGAACATGTAGAGTGATCTGAACCAAGCTTGAAGCTTGATACAGTGCTCCCCCAGCTGCCCTGCAGGTACATGATTCAGAAATCTATATAGCTTTTGCCTTTTTTTTTTTTTTTTTTAACAGCCATAGAGATTTTGGGTCATTTGTAGTGTTGTTTCAGTAGAATTCTGATTTATATGTGAGAGTATGAGCATGTGTATGATAATATGAGGGTGTCATTATAATGGTGAATAGAATATAAGCCAGAGGAGGAAGAAAGGGAAGCCATGAAGGAGGAGAGAGTGACAAGAGGGCACAGTCAATGGATTAGAAGTTACATATTAGAGGGAGCTAGGCTTTTAGAAGGAATGAGCTAGAAACACAGGAGTAGTGGTTAGAGAATGTAATGCTTGAACTCGAGACTTGGACAGGGTGAAGTTATTAGTAATACCAAGGAAATGACAGGGTCCAGAGATGGCCATGGTAATGTGTGGCTGAGGTAGGACAGGGGGGAGATTGTGGAGGATGACGAGGAGAAAGTTCTGGGAGGTGAGAGTGATGCATTAATCAGTTTCATGGCCATTGGGATGACCAAGAATGGTGATTGGGATCCTATTGGAGCTCAAGAAAGTAAATAAATCAATAAAATCTTTAATAAATGAGGAAATTTTTGATAGAGCCGTTGATGGAAGCAACAAGGAGAATGAGCAGCTGGTATAGCCTAATGAAAAGAGATTCAAAGAAGGTGGCATTGTTTAGGGAGAAGTCCAATTATTTGGAAGCAGCCATAAGGAGTAAGTTTCTTCCAGACTCGGTAGTAAATGGAGCAAAAATTAAACAATTACAGCTAGTCCTCAGGGTGGCCACAGGGAGTTGCATCCTCAGGGTCAGCCTGGTTCCAATTATAACTGAATGGGAAAGGGTTCATTTCAGAAAGATGAGGATATTGGTGGTTTTGCTGGTGAGGCCCTGTGTGGGTTCAAGATGACAGAGAGGGTGGGTCTGAGGGTTCAGGAAGAGGTGGATATGAGAATAAGCATGGTTAGTTAAGGATGAGAGCCTAGGACATGTTGGACGACCTGGATACCTTTGGCAACTAGAGAAAAGAAGAAAGCAAGGTATGAGGGGATTGTTTCTGATGTCTTTAGGCCCCTGGTCTCTCATAGGGTTTTTAGTGGGGTATGAAGAGTGACATGCTAATCATTGAGGAGGATCTGTGAGGTCTCCTTAAATCCTACTGAATGTGGTGTTGAGGCAGGGGCAGAGGGGCTCACTAGCTTTCTTAGCTTTCTTGCAACATATCTTGAAATAATGCAAAAATATATCTGCAATACTGTGTTCACTTCTCTCTTCTGCCTCCTGTTTCCACCTTGACTCTACTTTTGTGATCACTGAGAATTTACTATGTACCTTTTTTTTCTATACCCTGATCAACAAAATGCCCTCAGAATAGGATTTGAAGACTAGGTATTAATGTTGGTGTTATTCTATTATTAAGTATGTATGACTAATTATCAATTATGTGTTAACATTTATTGAATATTTATTGTGCATTGTGCTTATTGCTTTACTTAAACTATCTCATTTAAGTCTCATAAAAAGTAACAACTCTGTGAGGTGGGAAACAAGTATTGCTCTCATGTTACAACTGAGGAAATTGAATCTTTAAGGACTTAAATCATCTATCCAGGATCACTCTTGGGTCATGAGGTTGAATAAGCATTCACATCTGGGATTCTGGGAGCTGAGTCCTGAGTGATTCATTTATCCAGCCTGTGACTGATTGCTCAGTGGAAGCCTGTGGGTAATTCTGAACAAGTTGGGGCATTGGTAACAGCGGAGGGGTATTTTCTCTTCTTTGTTGTCCTAAATCTTTTTCAATGATCTCTTTCACACTAGATTTGTCTTTATGGTGGTTCAGCTTGTGGTGGCTTCAACTGCATAGGCATCTTTTGTCTCCTTTGGCCAAGCGGCGCACTTCCTCTTGGTCACAGCATCTGGCAAAATGCTCAGCACACAACAGATGCTTCAAACAATATAGTGGTTGAATGAGTTAAGAATTACTCAGGCATCTATTTAAGTCCTCAAATTAGGCATATATTAAAACTAATTGGGGAGTTTAAAAAAATGTCCCAATGCTCAAGTCACGCTCTGGACTGATTAAATTAGAATCACCAAGGCTGGAGGCAGACATCAGTATTTTTAAAGCTCTCCAGAGGATTTCACTGAGCCACCAAAGTTGTGAGTCACTGCTTTGAGGGAAGCAGGACCTAATACTTGCTGGTTCTGCTTAAGATATAATTGCATTTTTGTGATATGGGATTTGGGGTGCAGGAAGTAGCAAGTGCTGTAGGAACATTGATGTCTAATACTTGAAATGTCAACAATGGCCCTTTTCTCTTTCCACACTTTTCCCTAGAACAAAGCCATCATGTCAAGCTCTTTATTCCCTTTGATTTTGCTGCTCTGTTCTTGCTTGTTTTTCCTCTTTCCTCTGGTACCTGCATCTAGCCTTCACTTGATTTGCATCCAGTTCTACCTCTGCTGAAATGAGCTTATGTGGCTGCTTAGTATACACAGCAATCACTCCCAAGAATTGCATTTGAAAAGCAGAATGAAATCTTCATAATTTTCACTATCCCAAGATGCATTCATCCTAATGGAGGTGACTGGGTCACGGAGGCTGAATTTGAGAAGCATTTTTGGCTTTGAGTTCTGAGTCCTTCTAAGCCACCTGGCAGCTAGAGACTCTCTTCAGGCCGTGCTTGCCGATGTAAGCTCACTTGGCGCCTTGCACAGAAAGGGAACTGAAGCCAACCTTCACCATTGATATTCTCAGGTGTTTGTCCAAGAGCGGCTGGAAAGAAGAACCTGTGTTTATTACCTGTGACAAGCGATCTTAAGTGTGGACAGTAGGAGAACACTCAATGTAAATCAGATAATCTGTTTCTGTGCTACCTTGAATTTTACTGAACTCTTTCTGGCCTCTGGTAGATTGATTAAAAAAACTTGCCATAATGATTCATGCCTCTCTCGGTCCATATCACTTGCAAAATTGTGCAGCTCCTCTGCTCCAGAAATGGAGTCTATTTCTCCACCTCATGCACCTGGGTTGGCCTGTGACCTGCTCTGACCAGTAGAATAGAGTGGATATAATAATATATGCCAGTTCTTGACTTCCTGTCAGAAGGCCTTGCACACTTCTGCTCTTCTTTCATAGAACCCTGAGCTGCCTGCTGGGTCGTGAGAAACCACACAGCAGAGAGCCAGGTTATCCCAGCTCAGGCCCTTCTAGACCAGCTGGCTTGTCACCCCCAAGCCTGTGAGAGAGCCCAGTTTCGACAGCAGAGCACCTATGTGACCTGATAGGAATGTGTGGATCCAGCCACGACCAGAAAAGCTACACAGGTGGCCCATAAGACTCATGAGCAAAAATTCTTATTATTTTAAGTTATTGAGTTTTAAATTGTTACATGGCAATAGTTAATTAATAATCACCTCAGTATTTTTTCTTTAAAGGAAGGGTTGATGGATGATTTCTGAAGCACTGTAGTTATTTTTTTTAAATATATTTTTATTGATTTTAGAGAGAGAAGAAGGCAGAGGGGGAGAGAGAAACATTGATGTGAGAGAGAAACACTGATTGGCTGCCATCCATAGACACCCCAGCCAGGGATAGAAACCGCAACCTGGGCATGTGCCCTGACTGGGAATCAAACTGGCGACCCATTGGTGCACAGGACGACACTCAACCAACTGAGCCACGCCAGCCAGAGCTGAAGCACTGTAGTTCTAACTGAGGCTGTGCACAGTTATCACCTGTGGATTTCAAGCCAATGGTTCTGCCTCCATTCTAAACCCACTGAAAGAAGGGATGGGGCTGGGCCCCAATTTCTATGCTCGTATAAATTTTAGCATCAATGTAGAGGTAGGATGAAAGTAATTCCTTGAAAGTTTTCTTCTGGCACTAGAAGCGATTCTCCCATAGGAGGCCCCCTTTAGGGTCATAATCTACTATAAGAAGTAAATGACCAGGTAAGGTCAGAATCACATTAGGCCATCATAAGAATGAAGGGACCCGGACTCTAAAATGAAAATTTGAAAAGGCAATAACCCCTGGACTTTGAACATGTTTGCTGGCCTCTTCCTTTCTCTTGAAGATCTTTATATTGGCCAGAAATTATGTGCTTATAAGAAATAGAAACTCATTGAATAAGTAAAGGAATGTATTACATTTAAAGAAATCTCTCAGAATATAGGACAGAAAACACAGCCAAGCTTTACCAGGCATGGATTTGGAAATGAATGGCATCAGGAACCAAGAATGTCTTGGTTTCTTTTACACACTTTCTTTTTCACCTTGCCTCTCCAGTTCAAATCAGAGGTCCAGACCCCGTCAAACCACCAATGGCAGGGAGATGCACCATGTTCTCTAGGGCTGCCCCTTTTGGTGTTATCTGAGCATGGGTTCACAATAAAGAAAGTGTGGAATTGGGCAAAATGATTCCTGAATTTAATGAGTGACCTTTCTAGGACAATCTATTATATTTACATTGATTCATCAAATCAACACAAATGAAAATGCATCAACCACATTTCTGAAATACTTTAAGTTTGATTATACCACATAACTATTAAATACTACTGCATGCATATGTTTTCACAGTTGTCATTATATTTCAGGTTTTTGTAAAAGACGGAATGTTATTTATGTTGAATATGTAGGTAGCACTTCTCAGCTTTCAGAATACAAATCTAACACTTGCTTTACACCTTTTGGCATGGATTTGAATTTAAGCTTTCCCCTCACAGAGAATGTAGGCAATCATTTAAGAAATTACCAAAAAATAAACACAAACCTTCAAAAATAATTTTACCAGCAATCTGGCTAATCTGTTTCATGGTTGTATTCCCAGGGGCAAAGCATATGTGCTCAAATTAAAGAAAGGATTTGGGTGATAAATTTGGAAGGCTGAGAAATGATTGATGTTTTGCTGCATTTATTTGGAATGCCTTTTTAAGGAACCTAATTACACAGAATTATTGCACAATAAGTGCAAAATATGAGACATCTTGTATACAAAATTAAATAAAATATAAATTTTTTATAGATTGGTAACTGTTTTTGGAAACCACGTTGAACTTGTAATCATGACCTCTGACATCATGGAATTTTATAGTTTAGTGGGGAGGTTGATATTAATCAATTAATGATACACATAATTGTTAATTATAAACTGTGGCAAGGACAGTAATGGAAAATTACAAGCAGGTTTGAGAGCATAAAACTAGGACACCATGTTACATAGTCAGTGGGGTGAAGAACTGAGGAAGTGCTATCTGAATGGCAAGCTGATGGATGCATGGAATTGAAACAGACAAAAATGAGTTGAGGTGGGGGGACCCGCATGTGTACAGACGTGGTGGTGTGGGGAGGTGTCGCACTGGACACAGTGAAGGAGGCCAGTGTGCTTGGAGACAAGGGTACAGGGGAGCTAAATAAGGTCAAAGAGCGAGACAGACTCTATGTCCATATGAGGCAGGGCCTTAATCAGGATGTCCACCTTTGTCCTCAGAACAATAGGAAGCCATTTGGGGGACTTACTTAAATGAGTGGCCAGAACAGGTTTTCTTTTTTTCTTTCTTTTTTTTTTTAAATCCTCACCTGAGGATATTTTTCTATTTATCTTCAGATAGAGTGGGAGGGAGGGAGAGAGAGAAACATGACATGAGAGGGACACATCAACTGGTTGTCTCTTGCACGACCCCAACCAGGGCCGGGCCGAACCACAACTGAGGTACGTGCCCTTGATCAGAATTGAACCCGCGACTCATTGGTCCGAGGGCTGATGCTCCAACCACGGAGCCAAACCAGCCAGGCAGATTTTCTTTTTAAGTTTATTCTCATTGTTGTGCTGAGAATGGGCTGACGAGCCATGGAAAAGAAAGATTGGGACAGAACAGTCAGGTGGTGACAGGAAGAGGTCATGGTGGCCTGAAGTGGTGGTAGCAATGAGATAGCGAGAATACGAGACAGATATGGAACGTATTTCTGAGGTGGAATTGACTGGTCTTGCTGAAGGTTGGGTGAGGGGTGCAGCAGATCACCAGCAACCAGAACCCTGATCCTTTACCCTCTCTGCATCCACCCTCTTTGGCATATAATTAGAAGTGTCCTGTGCCTCTGTCTCTGCACTTGTGCCTGACTTTGGTTAATAGAATAAAGCAGAAGTACAAGTGTAGTGAGTCTAAGTCTCCAACTCAAGTGGCCTTGCTCTTTCTTGTGTCTCTGTCAGCTTCATGAGGGCATGCCTGAGGTCGCCTGCTGGAACGTGACAGATACACAGGGGAGACTTGAAGTGCCCAGTCAGCCCAGTTGAGACTGGTGTAGATCAGTAGACAGCCAACTGGCATTGAAGCAAGCGCACAGCCCAGCCAAGGACACAGAGCCCCCAGGCATGTCCCCAGCTACCACCTGCCATGTGAGAAAAACATGCTATTATATTACAACATTGAGGTTTTGTGGTTGTTTGTTACATAGCATTATTATGGTCATAGATAACTGATACAGGAACAAAGGAGGAAAATAATTAGAACATAGTCATTTATATATAATTATTACTATTTCTATTATAGCAGAGTTTAATATATTATATTGCAATGATGCAGCATTCTGCGGGAATGGGAAGTAGGGATAGATATGTTTGGGTGGGAAGAAATTGTTACCCTGAAGCCTTCCTAACACAGTAAGTAACAAATAAACATTTTTCAAAAGTTAGATTGATAAGAGTGTTGTTTCTTAGTAGTGAATGATACTAAGAAAAGCATTTCCAAAAGCATAGTTTAGATATTTCACTTATTTTTCAGAGTATGTCATATGCTTATTGTCAAAACTTTTTTTATGTGTTCAATAATTCATGACTCCAAAAAAAGGTAGAAAATCAAATAGCATGGCAATGCATAAGAACATAAAAGCAAAAATTGAGCTGGCAAACGTCTGTGTTTTAGTTTCCTTTTCCTTGAATTTTTTGTTGGTTTTGTCCCTATTTTTGCGCTGGCTCACAGAGAGGCACAGAAAGACACACTTTATGGAAAGCACAAAACGTTCCCAACAGTGGCACTGTCAGTTCAAAGTTGCATCTCTTCAAAGAGAATGAAAGCAGAAACTGAACAAAAAGCTCACTCCTGGGATTTGATGGTGAAAGGGAACCAGCTATGGACCAGGCTGCTTAAATGCAGCCCTGACCTCTGTTTATTGATGTGCATGAAGTTCCCACACTTAATTGTGGCTATAAGGGGGAGGTTTATAGCACGTTTTCCTCTCAGAGGAGAGAGAAATTGAGATATTCAGAGGAATACATCGTCTCCTTTTCTTTTTGATTTGAACTGGGATTGCTTCATATTATTTTTGCATGCTCTCAAGTGATTTTGAACTGGTAGTGTGTATAAGAATCCTTAGGGAGGTTGTTAAAACATAGGTCCCTAGAGATTCTGATTCACTGGGTCTGGGGTGGGGCCCAAGATTCTGCATTACTAGCAGACTCCCAGGTGATGCTGACACCACTGGTCTGTGTACCACATTTTTGAGTAGCAAGACCATAGAGACTGAGGTACTCCGATTCGCAGCTCCAAAGAGAGAATCACAAAGCATTGTCTTCAGCAAGTGATTTCCATCTTTTGATTTGTTTAACCATGCCCTAAAATTGGTCTTAAATAACGGATCCTACTTTCTAATTACTTCCCAAAAAGCATGAGGGCAGAGCAACCTTGCTAGGTTGGAGAAAAAGGCACAGTCCTCCCTCATAATTTATTTGCAAATAATAGAAATTGGTAAAAGGCTACTATTGCTTTTCCCTCCTTCCCTGGACTCCTGTGCCTTCCAGTATTTCATAAAGTCAATCAAGCTGAAGAACCAAAAAATTGAGTCTTTAATGAGAGGAGATGAAGAGTTTTATTGCATCCCTTCTGCACCTGATTGTGCTGCTCGGAGGAAGTCAACTTAATGCTACAACATAAAAGAAAACCCATGGGTGGAAAGAGTCAAAGCTTCCTCCTCCATGGAGTCGCATTTTCTGTTTGATGGTAATCAGCATGTGTAGAAGGCAGAGCAGTCTCGGGCCGCTTCGCTGCAGATTTCTCTTGTTGAGCATTACTGGGGCTATTCAATTTTTTCCGTTCCTGACAGTCTAAGTGTGTGAAAAGGAGTGTTGGTGGGTGGGAAATGTGTTTTCAGGCTCCTGCTCACTCTTCTTGATTCTTCCTCATTTTTGTTGATACTATAAAATGAGGATTGTAACTTGCATAAAATACAGAAAAACATAAAAGAACGCGTGGGTCCATTCCCTGGAGAAAATCACTATGAATACTTTAATTCATTTATTTCCTGTGTGTTTACGTCCGTACAGACATGTAAATGTTTTTGCAAATTTGGGACCATACTTTACAGGTTTGAATCTTTTTCTTTTTAACAACCTTATGGAGATTTTCTCATAATATTAAATACTCCCTAAAAAGCAAGATTTTTTTACTACCGTAGATTTTTCATCTTTATCTTTTATGATAATTTATTGAATTAATTCCTTTATTGCTGGTTTACATGTTAAAATCGACATTCCTCTCTTCCTTTCTCCCTCTCGCCTTCTCCTCTTTTTCTCTCCCCTTCTCTCTTATACATTTCTGAGCTTATGGGAAAATAAGGTTAGAAATAAGAGAAGAGCTCAACTGTGGAAAATATTAAAGTACTAAAAATAATGCTTATCCTGAGGATATTTGCACATCCCTAATTGCCTGGAGCCTGAGTTTATATTGACCACTCACAAAAAGGACAGGGGACAAAGCTGGAACCCCAACAAGTGAGAAAGCAGAACCAAGCCCCAGGAAATTGGTATTGACCCATAGAGGAAACCATAAGTGTATCTGGTGAACTCATCTTTTGCTCTGAGTATCAATGAGTCAGAACAAAACCAAACCAAACAAACTATATATATGGCAGCCCTATGGGGTAGAGCCTGTGGAGGTCTCCTACTTCGCGGTACTGAGTACCTGTAATATTCTGTTTCTTGATTAGGTGCTGACCTCACAGATGGGCTTAGTTTGTGGAAATATATTGAGCCCTTCACTTTTGATATGTGAACATAATTCAGTATCATCTTATACTTTAATAAAAGGTAAAAAGAAATCATATTGCTTACGTGACTTTCCCCCAAACTCATAAGGTAAACATTTGTTTTAATATGTGTGGGGTGGTAGAGTTCCACATCCCTGGCAGAAGAAAATGCAAATTTGCATTGGGGAAATGAAATTAAACTCAGAATTTTCACAAATAAAGTTCCAAGAATTAATAAATACAAGAGGAAATGAGTTACCATGGGAGAGCAGAAACAACATATTTCAGAATCACACCTATAATGACAGTCAATACTGGAGTTACGAGATAATAAATATGAAATAAGTGTGCTTGGTATGTTAAAAAAAAGTAAAGGTGTATTGAAAGTGTGACTAAGAAGTAGGGAATATCAATATTGCATTTATTAGTAAAATATCCAAATAGTAGCTCTAGAGATGTAAAATAAATTTTAAATTAGAAAATAAACAGCTTTTAAAAATAATATGTAATTTTATTTATTTAAAATTTTTTTTTCCTTTATTGATTTTAGAGAGAGAGGAAGTGAGAGGGAGAGAGAGATAGAAACATTGATGAGAGAGAATATTGATTGGCTGCCTCCTGCATGCCCCACACTGGGGAATGGGCCCACAACCTGGGATTGTGCCCTGACCATGAATCAAACTGGTGACCTCTTGGTGCATGGGTCAACACTCAACCACTGAGCCACACCAGCTGGACTAAAATAATTTGTAGTTTTAAATGTCTACCAGACATAAGAAAAAGTGGAAATAAGTAAAATTAATTTTATTAACATTTAACCCAATAAATGTAAAATATTACCACTTCAACATTCAATCAGTATAAGATTATTAATGAGATAATTTACATTTTTCATACAAGTGTTTGAAATTTAGAATGTGTTTTTATATAAAAGCATATCAATTTGGAGTAGTCACTTTTAGACCATTCTCTATACACACACACTGTAACTTACATTTTTCTACTGTATATAGATGGGCATTGGGCCAAGGTGAAGCAAAATTGTTGATTTAGATTCCTATGCAGTGTTACTTTAACTGAACAGATGTGCATACTCTATTGAAGAATTTTTCTACTGAGAGATACTTGGTTTTATTTTTCATATTTCAAATAAGTCTGCAAGGAGCATCATTTATACAAAACCTATGTGCCCTTGTGTATTTCCAAGGCATTGAGGTTCGCTATGGACTCACCTGGCAATGGATGGTTTTAACAGCAGATTAGATACAACTGAAGTGCTGCTTAGTGAACTGGAAAAGAGATCTGAAGAAATTACCCAGAATGCAGTACAGAGAGACAAGGAAATGGAGAATATGAAAGAGTGATTAAGACACAGGAAGAATATAGTTACATACGTCTAAACAAAGACAAAAGTAAGAAGGGGAGTAGAAATGTGCCTAAAGATAACACCTAAGGTATCTCTAGAATTGATACAAAACACTGGCCTTCAGATTAAAAATCCCAGTGAATCCCAAGAAAAATAAATGAAAAGCAACTCATCTAGATACATGGTAGTGAACTTGTACACTGAAGACAGTACAGAAGATTTTACAATCAGTTATACAAAAAGAAGACAAAAACCATTTACAAAGGAATAAATATTAGACTGACAGCTGGCTTCTGGCAGCAGCAGTGGGAGGCAGGAGTCAAGGAGTAAGATACATAAAGTGCTGAGAGAAAACACCCGTCAATCTATAAACACATACCTTGAGAAAGAGCAAGAGTGAAATATAGATATTTTCAGACAAAAACTGAGAGTTTATAAGCAGCAGACCCTCATGAAGGGAGAGTGCATCTGGAATTTATTTAGGTAAAAAGAAAGTGGTTCCAGAAGGTATGTCTGAAAGGAAAATGAAACAAATCAAAATCAAAATAATGTAGTAAATCTAAACAAACATTAATCAGATATAACAATAATATCTAATTTGGGAGGTTAAAAAAAATCACAATAGGAGAATTCCAAAATGGTGGCAGAGTGAATGGAAGCTACACAGACCATCTTCCAGGACCAAACTGGAAATACAACTAAAATAAAGACAAATTGTCGGGAAAAAGCAACAGAAAAGCAGCTTGCGAGGACCATACAACCAGGGACACTGAATCGATCCTGGTAGGATTGCAGAGGCGCGAGAGGAGGCTGGGAGCCCACGGACAGCAGGGGTCTTGGCTGTGAGCACCGCCCTCAGGGTTGAAGCCCAAGCTGGCTCCACAGCGCAGAGGGCCGGGACAGAGCGCTAAAATAGCCACAGCCACTCACCTGGGGCTCCGGCAGAGGGAGAGCAGACTGGACTGGAACTGTGTGGGGACACTTGGGATTTGGAGGACGCTCAGAGCTATTGCTGAGTTGCGGCCACACAGAACGGTGGCCATCTTACTCCTTCCCAGGGCTCTGGGGAGAGGTGGCAGCCCCTCCCATGGAGATCCAGCCACACCCAGGTGGGCCTTAGATATGCAAATTGAGGCTCATTAACTACCAGCATCTGCCCCACCCTCAGGAAATCCTCTCACACTGAACACCTGAGGGAGGTTTTCATTCAACTGAGAACCCAAGGCTCTTCAAGTAACCACGAATAATAGCCTCTAGGCAAAAAGCTAGAGGATAACTTAACCTTTTCTGAGCTTGCAAATCTACCCAGGAAAATAAGACTCCACATTGGTGTGTAACGTGGGTCCTCCCACGCTCATCCAAACCCAGTAGAGGGAGCCACAAACAACAGAACTCCAACATCCACAGGGAAAATTTGGCAGGCTCCAAAACCCACTGAGATAGCCAAAATGGTGAAACAAAGAAACAGATGGCAAATGAAAGAACAAGAGACCTCCACCGAAGATGAGATAAATGAAATGGAGTTAAGCAAGTTAACAGAGCTAGAATTCAGAGCCATGATCTTGAGGAAGCTCAACAGCATGAGTAAGGACATCAACAGCATGAGCAAAGACATAGAAATATTGAAAATCAACCGATTGGCAATGAAGAATGACATAGCAGAAATGAAGAACACATTGGAAGGACTAAACAGCAGAGTAGAAGAAGCTGAGGACCAGATAAGTGAATTAGAAGACAGAGTAGAAAAATCAACCAATCAGAAAACCAAAAGGAAAAAACAATGATAAAACAGGAAGACAGCTTAAGAGAACTGTAGGACAACTGGAAACGTAATAATATTCGCATCATAGGAGTCCCAGAAGAAGAAGAAAATGAGCAAGGGTTAGAGAATATATTTGAAGAAATAGTGACAGAAAATTTCCCTAACTTGGTGAAGGAAGAAGGCATTCAAGTTCAAGAAGCACAGAGAGTCCCAAGTAAGAAGAACCCAAATAGGCCCACATCAAGACACATAGTAATTAAAATGCCAAAAATTAAAGACAAAGAGAGAATCCTAAAGGCAGCAAGAGCTAAGCAACAGGTTACCTACAAAGGAACCCCCATAAGGCCATCAGCTGACTTTTCAATAGAAACACTACAGGCCAGAAGGGAATGGCATGAAGTAATCAAGGTCATAAACAACAAGGATCTGAACCCAAGACTACTCTACCCAGCAAGGCAATCATTCAAAATAGAAGGTCAAATAAAGAGCTTCCCAGACAAAAAAAAAAAAAAAAAAAAAGGCTAAGGGAATACATTAGCACCAAACCAGCACTGCAAGAAATGTTAAAAGGACTGCT
The DNA here is from genome assembly GCA_030848825.1 of Tadarida brasiliensis. Taxonomy (NCBI): domain Eukaryota; kingdom Metazoa; phylum Chordata; class Mammalia; order Chiroptera; family Molossidae; genus Tadarida; species Tadarida brasiliensis. Next base: position 33,361,492 of record CM061261.1, on the reverse strand, counting down.
GTAATTAGTAGAAGAAATAGAAAGGAAAATAGAACTAAACTAAACAAAAATGGCAATAAATAAGCACATATCAATAATCACCTTAAATGTAAATGGATTGAATGCTCTGATAAAAAGACACAGAGTAGCGGATTGGATAACAAAGCATGACCCATATATATGTTGTTTACAAGAGACCCACCTCAAAACAAAAGACTCACATAGGTTGAAAGTGAAGGGATGAAAAAAAATCTTCCAAGGAAACGGAAAGGAAAAAAAAGCTGGGGTAGCAATACTAATATCTTATAAAATAGATTTCAAAATGAAGGCCATAACTAGAGACAAAGAAGGTCACTACATAATATTGAAAGGATCTATCCAACAGGAACATATAACCTTGGTAAACATATATGCACCCAATATAGGAGCACCAAAATACATTAAAAATCTTCTGGAGGACTTCAAAGGAGAAATCGACAGCAATACAATCATAGCAGGGGACTTCAACACCCCGCTGACATCACTGGATATATCCTCTAGACAAAAAATTTACAAGGAAACAGAGACTCTAAATGAACCACTAGATCAAATGGATTTAATAGATATTTACAGAGAATTATACTCCAAAACTACAGAATTCACATTCTTCTCAAGCGCACATGGGACATTCTCAAAGATAGACCACATGTTAGGACACAAACGAAGTCTCTACAAGTTCAAGAAGATTGAAATCATATCAAGCATCTTCTCAGATCACAATGGCATGAAACTAGAAATCAATTGCAACAAGAACATGCAAAGACATTTGAACACATGGAGGCTAAATAGCATGTTATTAAACAATGAATGGGTTACCAAGGAGATCAAGGAAGAAATTAAAAACTTCCTGGAAACCAATGAAAATGAACACACAACAACACAAAATCTATGGGATGCAGCGAAAGCAGTTCTGAGAGGGAAGTTCATAGCACTGCAGGCCTACCTCAAGAAACAACAAAAATTTCTAATAGACTATCTAACCTCACAACTTAAAGAACTAGAAAGCAAACAAAAAGAAAACCCCAGAGCAAGTAGAAGGAAGGAAATAGTAAAGATCAGAGCAGAAATAAATGACATGGAGACAAAAAAAACAATTCAAAGGATCAATGAAACAAAGAGCTGTTTTTTTGAAAAAGATAAACAAGATTGATGGACCCTTAGCTAGACTCCCCAAGAAACAAAGAGAGAGAACGCAAATACACAAAATCAGAAATGAAAGAGGAGAAGTAACAACTGACACCACAGAAATACAAAGGATCGCTAACAAATACTATGAACATTTATATGGCAACAAATTCGACAATTTAAGTGAAATGGACAAATTTCTAGAAACACATAGTCTCTCAAAACTGGACCGGGAAGAGATAGAAAACTTGAACAGACCAATAACAACGAAGGAAATTGAAGATGTAATCAAGACTCTCCCAGCAAACAAAAGCCCAGGCCCGGACGACTTCACAGGGGAGTTCTACCGAACATTCAAAGAAGAACTAACACCCATTCTCCTCAAACTATTTCTAAAAATGCAAGAAGAAGGAAGACTTCCAAACTCGTTTTATTAAGCCAGCATAATTCTAATTCCAAAAGTAGAAAAAGACACTACAAAGAAAGAAAACTACAGGCCAATATCCCTGATGAACATAGATGCTAAAATCCTAAACAAAATACTAGCAAATCAGATCCAGCAATACATCAAAAAAAATTATTCACCATGACCAAGTGGGATTCATCCCAGGGATGAAAGGCTGGTTCAATATTCGCAAATCAATAACTGTGATACACCATATAAACAAAATGAAAGATAAAAACCACATGATCATATCAATAGACGCTGAAAAAGTATTTGACAAAATCCAGCACGAATTTCTGATAAAAACGCTCAGCAATTTAGGAATAGAGGGATCGTATTTTGATATAATAAAGGCCATATATGAAAGACCTACAGCCAACATCCTACTCAATGGGCAAAAACTAAAAACATTTCCCTTAAGAACAGGAACAAGACAGGGATGCCCACTTTCACCACTCTTATTTAACATAGTACTGGAAGTCTTAGCCACAGCAATCAGACGTGAAGAAAAAATAAAAGGGGTCCAAATTGGAAAGGAGGAAGTGAAACTGTCATTATTCGCAGATGACATGATATTATACATAGAAAACCCTGAAGACTCCATCAAAAATCTACTAGACCTAATAAATAAATTTGGCAAAGTAGCAGGATACAAAATTAACGTCAAGAAATCAACGGCATTCTTATACACCAATGATGAACTCACAGAAAGAGAAACTAAAAAAAAATCCCATTTACCATCACGGCAAAAAAAATTAAGATACCTAGGAATAAACTTAACCAAAGAAGTAAAGGGTCTATTTGCAGAAAACTACAGGACATTGAAAAAAGAAAGAGAGGAAGATATAAAAAAGTGAAAGCACATGCCTTGTTCATGGATTGAAAGAATTAACATCATTAAAATGTCCATATTACCCAAAGCAATCTATAGATTCAGTGAAATCCCCATCAAAATACCAGTGACATATTTCACAGAACTAGAACAAATACTTCAAAAGTTCATATGGAACCAAAAAAGACCCCGAATAGCCACAGCAATCCTGAAAAAGGACAAAGTAGGTGGGATCACAATACTGGATATCAGGTTATACTTCAAAGCTAGTATAATCAAAACAGCCTGGTACTGGCACAAGAACAAGCATATAGACCAGTGGAACAGACAGAGAATCCGGAAATTGACCCAAGACATTATGCTCAATTAACATTTGACAAAGTTGGCAAGAGCATACAATGGAGCAAAGATAGCCTCTTTAATAAATGGTGTTGGGAAAATTGGACAGCTCCATGCAAAAAAATGAAACTAGACCATCAACTTACACCATACACAAGAATAAACTCAAAATGGATAAAAGACTTAAATGTGACTCGTGAATCCATAAAAATCCTAGAAGAAAATGTAGGCAACAAAATTTCAGACATCATATACAGCAGAATCTTCACTGATACATCACCTAAGGCAACAGAAATAAAGGGAAAAATGAACACATGGGACTACAACTCAAAAGCTTCTGCACAGCAAAAGAAACAACCATCAAAACAGATAGGAAACCCACTCTATGGGAGAGCATAATTGCCAATGATTCATCAGATAAGGGGTTAATCTCCAAAATATATAGAGTGCTCATACATCTCAACAAAAGGAAGACAAAGAACCCAATTAAAAAATGGGCAGAGGAACTAAATAGACACCTCTCCAAACAGGACATACAAATGGCTAAGAGACATATGAAGAAATGCTCAACATCACTAATCATCAGAGAGATGCAAATTAAAACAACAATGAGGTATCACCTCACACCTGTCAGAATAGCCGCCATCAACAAAGCATCAAACAACAAGTGTTGGCGAGGGTGTCGAGAAAAGGGGACTCTAGTACACTGCTGGTGGGAATGCAGACTGGTGCAGCCACTATGGAAAACACTATGGTGTTACCTCAAAAAGTTAAAAATTGAACTGCCATTTGACCTAGTGATGCCACTTCTAGGAATATACCCTAAGAAGCCTGAAACACCAATCAGAAAGAATACATGTACCCCCATGTTCATAGCAGCGCTATTTACAATAGCTAAGATCTGGAAACAGCCCAAGTGTCCATCAGTGGATGAATGGATAAAAAAGCTGTGGTACATATACACAATGGAGTACTATGCAGCTGTAAGAAAGAAAGATCTCTTATCCTTTGAGACGACATGGAGGGACCTTGAGAGTATTATCCTAAGCGAAACAAGCCAAGCAGAGAAAGACAAATATCACATGATCTCACTTATTTGTGGAATATAATGAACATAACAGTGTGAGGAACAGGGTAGACCCAGGGATGTGGAAGTAGGGTATATACTGACACCCCTCAGAAGAAGGGGTGGGGGGGAGGGAAGAGATAAACCACAGAATTTATATGCATGTATGCATAACTGATGGACATGGACAACAAAGCTGGGGACAGGGTGGGGGTTGGGGAGGAGGGTGTCAATGGTGATAAAAGGAGAAACATCTGTAACAAAAATAAATTAATAAAAAAAAAATCACAATAGACCTGAATTCTGGACGACAACAACTAAATCTTATTTGAAAGGAGGCATGAGAGAAACTAAGTGTTTTAAAAGTGCATCTCATATTTAGGAGAACAGTTAAGATATTGATTAACGATTTTGATCTAAGAATGCAGATTAAAATTTCCAGAGGAATCCCTAAAAGAAATAGTAATTAAATGCAGAACTTCCAAACTAGTTGATGTTAAAAAAATATAATGGAGAATATAAATCTCAGTTGAAATGTGTTAGAGAAAGGGCAAACAAGCACATACACAAAAATATGGAAAAACTGGGTAGAAAATAAGCCAAGAAACATAAAATAAATGTGCCAGCACTCACGATTAATAAAGTACAGAACTAAACTTCCTGAAAAAAATTCAATGATTTTTTTTTTCTTTGAGATAAAAAATAAATAAATGAATGCTTTAAAAAAGACAAAGGTCACAGAAAATTTGAAAAGCAAAAGTGTAGAACAAATACATGTCAAATACTAATTAAAAGAAAGTTTTTAGGGGTATAATAAAACATAAAATTGAATTAAAGTAAAAAATTATAGAAGAGAAAGAGGACCATTTACATGGTGACATAAGTTTTTGATCATCAGGAAGATATGCTATAAACTTGTATGCAACTTGCAAAATAGGCCTAAAATAAATAAATCAAAAATGAATAAAACTACATAGCAGAAGCTAAAAAAACCCATCACCCTATCGGGAGATTCAGCACACCTTTCTAAGTGCTGGATAGTTTAGTCAAGCAAAATTAAGGCTATAGAAGTTTTGAACAACATAATTAACAAGTTTGATATAATAGATGTATTTAAAACATTGTTCTTGGCAAGACTAGAGGATAACTTTAGAAGATTTGCAATCAGCCCAGGCAGAGTGGCTCAGTTGGTTGAGGATTAAAAAAAAAAAAAAAAAAAAAAGGAGGTTTGCAATTATACACACCACATATTCTAACTTCATAACTAATAATAATAAAAGAAATGCGACACCAAAAAGAAAGGGAAAGGGACGTGGAGTGAATGGTAAGGGTTAATATGTCCAAGACCGGTACCAGAGACTGGCCTTCTAGAAAAGGAATTGGCCTCCTTCAAAGCTCTATGGAAACTTCAGAGGTCATCTGAAGTCTTAGATGCCAGCTTTCAGATCATGCCAGGCAAAGGGCCTCTGCTACACCCCCAGCTATCAATACTGAGTGACTAGATCGGGCTGGGACCAAGACTCTGCCACATCTTATTGTGTTGTGTTGGGGCCTCTGATCATGTGAGGAGAGCGTTCTCAACAGTGGTTCTTAATAACCCTCAGAACAAACGTGGGAGTTCCTCTCCCAGAATCTGACTTCTGGCCATGTCAGTTTGCTGTGGGCTGCCTCAGAGAGCTACAGGAACAAGAGGAGGCGCCCTCACCTATACAGAGCCCGGCTCTCAGCTTCCCGAATATGAACTCTTCCAGCAGGCTTGATGTAAGCACTGCTGGGTCAGTTTCCCTTGTTTGCACTTCATGGAACAAAGGGCCTCTCAGACCTGCATGGGTGGAATGGAAATTGGCAAAGCCACTGTGGAAAATAAGTTAGCAGGGCTAATCCACACATACAGCACTTGCGTCCAGGAAATTCCACTCCAGAGTAATTTGCACACAGGTACAATGGCGGGGGGTGGGGGGGGGGTTCCTTGCTCTGACATTTTGTGAGTCAGTGAGGTGATAACATGCAAAAAGATGTCATTCTCAGCATCTGAGGAGCAACCCTCGCAGGCAAACCCAGATCTGGGAAAGACCCTTTACTGCTGCTCACACTGGTCCCCAGAAAACCAACTTTGGGGCATGAAATTCACAAAATATCAGCCTCATATAGAGTCCCTGTAAATAACCAGGCAACATTTTCTCTGTTGACATTGTGGTTTCAAACGTTTTTGAGAAATGAAAATAAAAAATTAAGGACGTACAGGCACAGCCCGTTAACTTTACAGAATGCACCAAGTGTGGCCTTTTGGCACCATGGCAACAAAGAGCTTGCTGCGCTGAATAGTTTTTCCATTTCCAATCATTTGCTTTACTTTTGTGGCTACTCAACCAATATCTGGGGTTTCGAAATTCAAGCTTTGCAGCTTTTTAAAAATTTCAATTGATTTTATCCAAAATTCTCCTGTGAGATTATGGCTTAGACATAATGGAGCTGATATAGGCATAATATTTTGAACAGTTTTATAAGAATCCCTTTAAATTTTTTAAGGATTGTAACTTGCCAACATCAGCTTTCTAACAAATAAAAAGAGACACAATACACATTTAACTAGATATTAAAACTGGAAAATCTGTGAATCTTTATAAGTTAGGATTTTATTTTGCTAAAGTGAATGTCTTTTAAATTTATGTTTATTTGGCATAATGTTGTCATAAAATTTATCCTAGTCTTGATCTAAAACTTACTTTTCCTTTACAGCATTTTCCTTTGAGCTGTGTACCATATGGAGAAGTAAGAAAACACAGCTTTACCAATTATTTACATTCCTGTGGATGACAATCCCTTAGGGATCACATAAAAACCACACAGACCTTTGGCCCCAAATTGTCAGGCAGACACACTCACTTATAGAGCAGATATTTGTCATCTGGAGCACATTCATCTTGACTGACTTTATGGTCTTATTGTACCTGTCATTGTTGGTAGCTAGCATTATGACTGTTCACCAGCATCTCTCTTCCAGTACATAGGAAGATTGATACCACTCCTCGCCTTTGAAGTTGGCACAGCCCTGTGACTTGCGTTGGCCAAAGAAATGTGAGTGAAGTGATGTGTCTTTTCTGAATAGTAGCATTTAATTGTTGGGATCGGGAGCCTTGCAGTGTTCACACCCACAGGTGTAGGAGAGCTGCCCTGGAGAGTCACCTGTATCCATCCTTAAATGTACTTTGTGAAAGCAAGAGATAAGCTTTTGTTGTGTCAAATTGCTGAGATTTTAGGGCTCTTTTTTGCTGCAGGCTAAGTCTGTCCTGACTAATACGCCATCTAGTGTACTTAAGGGAGAAATGCCTCTACTAATAATGATATTATATATATTTTTATTAAATTTATTGAGGTAACAATGGTTAATAAGATTATACAAGTTTCTACTGTACAATCTTATAATACAGCATCTGTATATTGCACTGTGTGCTCACCACCCAAAGTCTAGTCTCCTCCCATCACCATATATTTGGCCCCTCCTCATTCTCCCCCACTCCCGTCCCCTATGATAACCACTATACTGTTGTCTATGTCTGCAGGTTTGTTTGTTTGTTTGTTTGTTGCTTTCTGTTTTATAGCTTACATATGAGTGAAATCATATGGTTTTGGACTTTTCCCCTATGACTTATTTTACATACCATGATACTGTCAAGATCTATCCATGTTGTTGCAAATATCAGTACTTCATGCTTTCTTATGACTGAGTACTATTCCATTGTGTGTATGTATCACATCTTCTTTATCCAATCATCCATCAAAGGACACTTAGGACACTCCATGTCTTGGCCACTGTGAATAATGCTACAATGAATATAGGGGTGCATATATGTTTATGAATAAATGTTGTCAAATTTTGTGGTAGATACCTAGAAAAGGGATTGCTGGGTCATATGGTAGCTCTATTCTTAAGGCTTTATGTTTCAATGGCCCATTTCATTGACAAATATTTTGTTATCAAAATTTAAATAAAAAGAACTCAGTAATTTAGTCTCAAAATCTTGTAATTATCAGTGATTCTTCACTCTTGATCTTCACACTTAATGATTTGCTATACTGATGTCAGAAACAGAGAGTGGGAAAGATGGGAAACAAGAGACTGTGATTCTAATTCCTGTTCCTTCAGTTGCAAACAGATGTTTTGGGCCAATAAGCTTAACATCTATATGTCTGTGTTTCTATATTTTTAAAATGAAAGTTGGTTACGGCATATTAAAATTAATTTGCAGCTCTAATAGTCTATGGCGTTTACAAGTGTTCCTCAAATGAGATTTCTGTTTTCTTTTGTTGTGCTTTTTTCTGGGGTCACAACTTTTCATCGGCTCGTGTCTGGGCGCTTGCCCAGTCTGCATCCAGTGCAGAGCTTCCCATCTTAGATCTGTTTTACGTCCTCAAGGTCTTTAATTCTCCTCCACTGCACAGACCAGTTGTTAAATGATGTGGGGTTTGTAGACCTGAAATTTAAAACCCCAGAAATTAATTTTCAACTTTCAGACAGGTTTGGGAACTGTAGCTCTGGGGCAGAAATAATACATGTCTGCCATTGCTTCCCCAGCTTGTCCCTGTGGCAGAGACCAGAAATCGTAATCAATTACAATACTTTTCCTCTTTGAATGTAGGTACAACTTCAACATTGAGCTTTAGGAGGTTAGTGCTTGTCGATCAGAGATTGCAACGTTCATGTTGGCAAGATTTTGCTGTTCCAGATGTAATGGATAAAAGTCCACCTTAGCTAATGTCCCAAGTCCTTCACAATCAAGCTACATATTTTCTTCTCATCAACTCACCCCCACAACCGATTTCATTTTCCATAGGAGAATTTGCTGTGGCTAGATGTTCTCACCTGTGTTATTCCCTCCATCTAAAATGCCTTCTATGAGAAAAAGTCACCCCTTTTCCCAGCACAAGCTCACATTTCTATTACACTCAGGGCTTTCTCCAACCATGTTAGCTCTCCTTGTTGCTATCTCTCCTTTAAAAATGTTTACTGGTATTCCCCCTTTTGAGTGCCACCCCCTACTACTGTAGCTGTCTCTCTAGAACTTATTGGCAGAATATAAACATGGTGTCATATAGTTACTATCAATTTAGGTAGCATTTTAAAATGAACAAATATCTTATGAATGACAGCTGTACCCAATGACTGGAATTTGGGAGAATTCACACACACACAGCAGTTATTCAGTCTGCTGACATTATTTGGTGCACATAGGAATTGCACTTTGAAAAAAGTCTGTGACCATCCCACTTACTCATGACCTCAGTCAGTGGAGAAGGACTTCATTAAGGAGTTCCTTTCCTAATGGGTTATATTTATATGGGGAAAGAACCACACCTTCCATTTTTTCTGTACAGTGGCCCCTTTCCCAGCCTCCTGGCATTACCCCCAGCAACCATATAAGAATAGGCAGACATACGAAAACAAACAAACAAATAAAAACACTTGTTTTTACTAAAATGTCACTGCTAGCACACTTCTTAGAAATGCTGAGATATGTACCAAATACCAAATACCAAATAAATAAGGAGAAATGCAAGGCAATAACATTTGTTTTATCTCAATGCTTCTCAAAGTACGGTCCATGAACTGCTGCCAGTCTGTGATGAGAAAAGTACAGAAGTTAAGAGTAAGCACTTGGAAGCCTGTGTACCAACTTTCCTCTGTTATTCCTTTCCTGATCATATTCATTGCAGTGTAATTGCTTTGACTGTTGAATTTAATAATGGAAATCAGGGTTTGTGGTTTGTGTGCCTTTGTTTATTTTTTATTTCAGTTTTTTATTAATCATTTTATTTTATTTTTGCAAAAGTATGTACCCTTGACAGATTGGAAATTAAAAACAAAATAAGTTGATCCTTCACTACACAACATTTGAGAATTCTCTATCATCTATCTATCTATCTATCTATCTTGATTTTTTTTTCTAGATCTCTTTCCTATGTAATTAGGGTTCTAGGCTAGCATTAAAATCCATAGTTTTATTCTTTTTTGGAAATAGGAAAAGTTATATCTTTCAGATCTCTCTTAGAGATAATATCAGTTCAATAATTATGCTATGGTTTTTCAGCTTTTAAGTCAGGGAACTGAAAAACCTCGCCTCCCTCCTCAGGGTGTGCCACTGTATTTAGAAACATAAAGAAAACGGAATAGGAGGTCAATAAAAGAGCTGACTGTCCAAGAGAACTCTTGAATTTCCTGCATTTAGCTAGTTCTAACTTTAAATCATAAATGTGATTAAACACGGACTCTTGTCCAAGACGAATGAATAATAACTGTTATATCCTAGTAACAGATGATGTATTGTACTCAGAAATAGGTTTTCATCCACTGATGCTGGCCTTCAGAGGTTACCAGCTGTATTTATACCACCTATACAGGAGGTATAAAGCACATTACAGGAATAGTATAATTTTAGAGCTGCTGAGGTCACATGGAGATTTGATTCGCCTACATTTTCAATTTTATATTCACAAGTAATGCCATTGTGAATGAAGTTATATCATTAAAAGTGTCAGACACTTTAGACTCAATCTCCATATGCCCTATTATATGAAGACCTGCCATGTGAAATTCTCTCCAGATTAATCTGAGAGGAGAATACAGACTCTCATTCTGAATACATCCCAGAAGGGATTAAATGACCTGATTTCAAGAAAAAAAATGGAACAGGCTATGCAATGACTAATTTGCCTCCCGGTAAAATAAAAGTGACTAACAACAATTTTATTCATAATAGAAGTTTCCCCAAAGGCAGACTTTTCTGCTAACTCTGGCATATTCTATTTGCAAACTATTTTTAGTATTTCTCATGTCATGTGCCTCTATTTGTAAATTCAGGTTTCTGTCTTTGCAGGAGCATAAAATCCAACATTTATTTTAAAGTGAGATTAAAGATTTGTGAAAGGCATAAGAAACATATCATAACAAACACAGTTTTCTTGGAGAATAGTCACTCTGAATCTCACCCTGCAGGAGAAACATTATAGTTTTCTAGTGAACATTATTAGTAGATTTGTATTTAATATAATATGTAACTATTTGTTTTATTGAACATGCTCTGATTTAGTAATGAAATAAAAACAAATAAGTGTGGCATCTTTCCTACTGAAGAAAAGTTCTCAATATACAGAATGATTTATTTAGGAAATTTACTAATTAAAAATAAATGTGTGCCTACATTATCTCCTCTTGGTAGTCCAGTTATCTGGGGCTTTCCAAAGTAACTTTTTTAATGTAAAATCTTGAGATGCTTTACTAATGGTACTGTTTCAGTAACTGAATGCAGTACTACTCAGTCCACATTGAGTAGGTTTAAAAATAAGTCCTTTTAATCTTTTGATCCAGAAAATGATTCCTTTTCCCCAAGACTTTCTCCCATATTAAGAAAATGTACGTCATTGTTGAAGATTGTCACCCCAATAAATTCAATAAATAAATAAATAAAATTAAAAAAATAAAGTGGAAACATCATTTAAAAAAAATTAAGTAGCCCTGGCCGGTTTGGCTCAGGGGTTAGAGTGTCGCCCGTGGACCAGAGAGCCCCGGGTTCGGTTCCCACTAAGAGCACGTACTCGGTTGCAGTTTGTCCCCGGCCCCGGTTGGGGTCGTGTGGGTGGCAGCCAGTGGATGTGTCTCTCTCACATCAATGTTTCTCTCTCTCTCTTCCTCCCTCTCTCCCTCCCACTCTATCTGAAGATAAATGCAAAAAATATCCTCGGGTGAGGATAAAAAAAAAAAAAAAAAAGTCTAAAAAGAAATTAAGTAGTACCTTTCTGGTACCGGTGTTGGGAATGGGGTAATAACATCTGACAGGCTCACTAAAATCTGGATTTATCATTATGTGAAGTTTTCAAACGCTTTCCGAATTTTTCCTAATTACACGATAAATGTTTTAAAAGTGGTAGTGATTAAAGACTGAATTTCAGCGGCACCTCATGCCTTGTCTTTTGGCATCTTAGTTGAATCCCGAGGTCAAGCAGGAGTTTCTCATATGGCATCTGAAGTAACAGGAATGAAGGGCCGAACTGTGAGATGGAGCAGCTGAGAGACCAGGGAAAGAAATTCAAACTCATCAGCATGTTACTTACCCTGCCCTGCCACAGGCAGTGAAGTGCTTTGAAAGGGATCCCCAGGAGAAGACAAATTCTGAGTGTAACAATGAGATTTCAGTAATATGAAGAAACTGAAGAGGGCCAAAGTCCACAGAATGCGAGCTCCCTCCAGGCAGTGTTCCTCAGACATGGTGTAAGAGGAATTCCCACATTGTCACACGTGTGGTTATGCCTGGAGAAATATATGTGCTTCTACACTGCACATCATGTGTAAGCATGGAATTCAATATCTTCCATTTAAACTTCAAAACAGAACAGAGCAATTCATATGTATATCTGAAACCATAAGAAGGGTTTTCTACCTTACTGTTGCTTTGAATTATGACTTCTTTCAACAGTCTCCCTTCCCCACTCCTGGAATACTACATATACCATGGTAGAATGTGGTCACATCTGAAAAAACTCACTTGAAATACCTTGTTGTGTTGTCCTTTGGGATAATTGTTCAAATGGAAGAGTTTTAAAATGAAATGTATTTCTCCTTTCATTTTTCTCTTCTCCTTGTCAGTTCCTGAGGAGCTATTTCATGAAATCGCTAGTTAAAACAGAGAGTAATTTCACCTTTCATTTTAGAACTTCTGAACCAAATGTGTATTTTGGTCCCATAATCCCTAAAGTAAATTTCACAAGAACAACCAGATGAGAAAAGAGTTGAACTAGGACAGTCCATTTCCAGGTTGCTGGTTTCCAAGGCCGAGGTAGCAGCAAGGACATTGGAAAGAAGGTATGCTTTCCCTGGCATGACACCTGTTCAGATATCTCCAATACATGGTGGAAGTTCCTTCTATACTGGGACTAAGGATCAAATATGGACAAACTTATGAAATAGGCAACATTTTCTTTGTCTTCAATATTCCTCACTTTTAGGTTTATGACTCCTCCTCCCAGTTTCCTCTGGAATTCAGCATTCCTTTCTTCCAGCTTCCCTCATGAAAATCCCTAAACATAAATCCTAAAAATCTGCTTGTAAATCTCTCCCACTCTCATATTGTAGAGGAGATATGAATACTTAATCAGAAGTATTTCTTGTAGGAGGGTCAGTGATTGAACAGGCATCAAAGTCAAAAGTAAAGAAGAGACTGTGGAGTTCTGGAATCACATGCAGGGATGCCAGCTGGGTTGAGGTCAAGGGGGTTGCATAGTCTCTTCAGTTAACTCAGTAAGCTCTTCCAGTTTTGATTTAGAGTTTTTCTACTAGATATTATCACTAGCACTGGCTAAAAGAACCTAGTTCACTCAGCTTCAGAAAATAGTATACATTGTCGACAATGAGTATTCCTATTAACCCATTTACATGGCTTTGTTTTCACTGAGCACAGAGGGAAGAAAGGAAAAGTGGAAATTAGAAGTTTCAGCATTCCTACTCTGTGCAAGGCCTCTTACATATTATCTCACTTAAGCTTCATTAAAACTTTATAAAAATAACAGCAACTATTATTTCTTGATCTCCTATATGACAGTTAATTTCCAGTTTGTGGCCTTAATTGTCACTTCAACCCTGTGAAACTGGTATCATTAATACCACTGTTTTCCAGATGAGGAAATTCTGGCTCAGAACAGTAATCTGTTCAGATGTAAATTTAGAGCTGGGATTATGGGTCCATTTGCATTTTTCGTAGGATTAAATCATAGACAATGGTTATGTAGATGGAAAGTGGTTAAGATGAGAAGTCAACTAAGGTTTTCATGGACCCCAAGCCAATGGCAATGCTATTTTGGTTATACTGAGTATGAGTGTGTGTTCATGTGTGTGTGTTTGAGATAGATATCTCTTTTTTCCAATCCTTTCTGAATTTCTAAATTCTTAACCCTTTTCTCTGAATCAATAAATGATTAATTTAGAAATAAAGAAATAAAAGGACAAAAGAAAAAGAAAGGAAGGAACCCTGGCTTGTTTGGCTCAGCAGTTAAAGTGTCAGCCCATGGGCCAAAGGGTCACAGGTTCTATTCCCAATCAAGGGCATATACCTGAGTTGCAGTTTCGATCCCCAGCCTTCTCAGGGTTCTGTAGGAGACAACCAATCGATGTGGCTCTCTAACATTGATGTTTTTCTTTCTCTCTCTCTCCCTCCCTTCCACTCTATCTAAGAAGTCAATGGAAAAATATCCTAGGGTGAGGATTAACAAAAAGAAAAAAAAGAAAAGAAAGAAAGGAGGAAGAAAGGAGAGCATGGGAGCAAATATTTCCATAATCTAAACAAGAAGACCATTAGTATATAAGAGTAATAAAACAGAAGCAGCTTGGATAAAGAATGATCAATAATACATATCTATGCAATGTTGACTAAGTGCTGGCCGTTGCATTAAATTTGATAGATTTTTACACTTAAGCTCCAACAATTCTACGAAGTAGACCTTATTTTCTCTCTTTAACAAATGAAAATAATGTAATATTGTTAGTGGTGAAATGGCACCAGAATGTTACCAGTGATTGGACCTCAGTTCAGAAACCTCAATACCTAAGTTCTGGCTAAGAAAGAATTCAGAGTTAAGACTGAAATATAAGCAAAAGTTTATTTAGAAAATCACAGAGGTATAAGTGAGCTATGGAAAAAGTGAGCCAGTTGGGCTGCATGAGCTCCGGAAATAAGTTACAGAGGCAAAAGGAGGGCCCTGGAACTTAGGAGAAAGAAAGCAAGGATATACCCACCTGGGGAAAGAAGGGAGTGGGGAAAAATTCAGGCACATGAGAAAAAGAGAGAGAGAGAGAGAGAGAGAGAGCTGCACTGAGTCTGTCATCTTGAGGGGTTTTATCTGGAGGTCTCAGGGGAGAATTTTAATAGAATACCTGTATTCATCAGCTTTCTAGGTGTGTCCCCTCAGGGTTGTGGTCTCCATTGATTTTCACCTGGGGAGGGGGGCATTAGTCATCGAAGCTGGCCCTGATGTCACCCTGCCTGACCTTTCTCTTTTTCTGCACCTGGAGCTGAAACACAACTGAGGCCTAGGTGTTATCTCTGGTTTAATCAAAACTCTGATTCTGTGGTCAACAGACCTCAGGCTTTGTTTCTAGGATTGCTTGATGTGGGCCAGAACCTCATTGTTTTGAGGGCTTAATGCTTAAGAGAGTGGTCATGCAAGAGCTTGTGTGGGAGTCCTATGAGGATATTCTCTAGTCCTTGTTCCTTCTCTATGGGGGTCTACCACATGACTAGCTACATCCCAAGGAAAGGTCAGAGGACTGCATGACCAGTGATATGCTAGGGGAGTAAAGGTCACCCTGGGGCAAGGTCCTTGTTTTCCCGGTTTTGTCTGTTGCTAGGTATGTGGGGCTTTCTGCCCTGGTGACATTCCATACCTGGCCTATCATTCCTACTCTGCTCATGCCTGTCTAACTGCCTACTACAACACAAAGATGTTAAGTAATTTACCCAAGGTCAAATTTATAGTAAGATTTTGGATGTACACACTAGTCTATGTGCCTTTCTTAGGCTATTTGATACCATCTCTTCCAGTCCTCCTTCCTGTGCTCAGATATCAATTCTCTCCGCTAAGGGAGGCAGGCAGTGCCAAGGAAGAGTTTTGCTGACCTGGACTCTGGTTAGTTCAAATAATGCCATTTTCCTTTTTGGCCAAAGTAGGAGAGCAGGAGAGGCCCTGGCTTTCCTAGAGTCAGGTAAGAGAGCTCAGAGTCTCTAGGCTGGCCAAAGGCACAGAAAGGGGAACTTAAAATTCACTGCCCTACAATCCAGGCCCTTTCAAAGAAGAGCTAATTGGGCCATCTTAAAGTTATTAGTTGGTAGAAAGAATAAGAAATAGAGATTAAAAATATTTAGAATAAAATTATCATAATATAATATTAAATTTCAGAAGGTAAAATGGAATATTAATATGTATTTAGGTTTATAAGAGATATCTTGCATTTAATCTTTTTGTTGTTGTTGTTGTTAATCCTCACCCAAGGATATGTTTTCCATTGGCTGGAGGCAGCCAATCGATGTTCTCTCTCATAAATGTTTCTATCTCTCTCTCCCTCTCCCTTCCTCTGTCTCTAAAATCAATAAAGAAAAAATATTTAAAACAAAACAGAACAAAACAAAACAAAAACCCCTGACAAGGCAAGAAGAATCCTGCATTTAATCTTTGATGCATATACTTCTGTAGCTTGAGTCTCTAGGGAGTCCTTCACATATTGGTTGTTTTTATTTACTCTAGATTGAAGAGAATCTTCTCTTTAAGAGTTTGGGATTATAACTGTGTCTTATTTATAGAAGACCCAATTTGGAAAGCAAAGAGCTGTAAAGAATGACTAAAAATAAAAATATGAAAACATGTATTAGGAAAACAAATAAAAAGCAAGCAAGGAAGGGGAGCAATATTAACACCAAAGAAAAAATTAAAAGTGAAAAGTAGGGAGCTTGAAAATGGCAGTGGAGTGAATGGAAGCTACACGGACGATCTCCCAGGACCAAACGGGAATTACAACTAAAATAAAGACAAATCGTCGGGAAAAAGCAACAGAAAAGCAGCGGGAGAGGACTATACAACCAGGGACACTGAATGAGCCTGGTAGGATCTGCGGAGGCGTGTGAGGGTGGCGGGCTGGGAGCCCACGGACAGCAGCGGCCTTGGCTGTGAGCAGCAGCCTTAGCTGGGAGCAGCGGTGGCGCCCGCCCTCAGGGTTAAGAGCCCCAGCTGCTCCACAGCACAGAGGGCCGGGACAGAGTGCTAAATAGCCACAGCCACTCACCTGGGGCTCCGGCAGAGGGAGGGCAGACTGGAATGGAACTCTGTGGGGACACCTGGGATTTGGACAGCGCTCAGAGTTTGTGCTGAGCTGTGGCCACAAAGGACGGTGGTGGCCAGCCCCTCCTTCCCGGTTACACAGAACGGCAGCCAAGTTTGCTCCTTCCCAGAGCTGTGGAAGCCCCTCCCTCGGAGATTCCCAGGTGAAGAAAAGAAGCAATGAAATGCAAATTGAGGCTCATTAACAAACAGCATTGGCCCCACCCTTGGGAAATCCTCTTACACTGTAAACATCTGAGGGAGTTTCTCATTCAACTGAGATCCTAAGGCTTTTCAAGTAACTGAGGCTAATAGCCTCCAGGCAAAAAGCTAGAACATAACTAAACCTTTCCTGAGCTTGCAAATCTACCCAGGAAAGTGAGACTTGACAGTGGTGTTGAAGGAGGGCCCTCCACACTCATCCAAACCCAGTAGAGGGAGCCACAAATAGCAGAACACCAAAACCCACAGGGAAAATTTGACAGGCTCCAAAACCCACTGAGATAGCCAAAATGGTGAAACAAACAGATCCCAAATGAAAGAATAAGAGAACTCTACCGAAGATGACATAAATGAAATGCAGTTAAGCAAATTATCAGAGGTAGAGTTCTGAGCCATGATCTTGAGGAAACTAAACAGCATGAATAAGGACATCGACACCATGAAAACCAACCAAGTGGAAATAAAGAATGACATAGCAGAAATAAAGAACACATTGGAAGAACTGACCAGCAGAGTAGAGGAAGCAGAGGACCGGATCAGTGAATTAGAAGATAGAGTAGAAAAAATCAATCAATCAGAAAACCAAAAGGAAAAAACAATGAAAAAACAGGGAGATAGCTTAAGAGAACTGTGGGACAACTGGAAACGTAATAACATTCGCATCATTGGAGTCCCTGAAGAAGAAGAAAATGAGCAAGGGTTAGAGAATATATTTGAAGAAATAGTGACAGAAAACTTTCCTGATCTGGTGAAGGAAGAAAGCATTCAAGTTCAAGAAGCACAGAGAGCCCCAAGTAAGAAGAACCCAAACAGGCCAACACCAAGACACATAATAATTAAAATGCCCAAAATTAAAGACAAAGAGAGAATCCTAAAGGCAGCAAGAGATAAGCAACAGGTTATCTACAAAGGAAACCCCATTAGGCTATCATGTGACTTCTCAACAGAAACACTACAGGCCAGAAGGGAATGGCATGAAGTAATCAAGGTCATGAAAAACAAGGATCTGAATCCAAGATTACTCTATCCAGCAAGGCTATCATTCAAAATAGAAGGTCAAATAAAGAGCTTCCCAGACAAAAAAAGGCTAAGGGAATAGATTAGCACCAAACCAGCACTGCAAGAAATGTTAAAAGGACTGCTGTAATTAATAGAAGAAATAGAAAGAAAATTAGAACCACAGTGTACAAAAATGGCAATAAATAAGTACATATCAATAATCACCTTAAATGTAAATGGACTGAATGCTCCGATAAAAAGACACAGAGTAGTTGACTGGATAAGGAAGCATGATTCAAATATATGTTGTTTACAAGAGACCTACCTCACAACAAAAGACTCACATAGGTTGAAAGTAAAGGGATGGAAAAAAATCTTTCAAGGAAACGGAAAGGAAAAAAAAGCTGGGGTAGCAATACTCATATCTGATAAATTAAATTTCAAATTGAAGACCATAACTAGAGACAAAGAAGGCCACTACATAATATTGAAAGGGTCTATCCAACAGGAAGATATAACCTTGGTAAACATATATGCACCCAATATAGGAGCACCAAAATATATTAAAAATCTTCTGGAAGACTTCAAAGGAGAAATCGACCACAATACAATCATAGCAGGAGACTTCAACACCCCACTGACATCACTGGATAGATCATCTAGACAAAAAATTAACAAGGAAACAGAGATTCTAAATGAAGCACTAGATCAAATGGATTTAATAGATTTAATAGGGCACAAACTAAGTCTCTACAAGTTCAAGAAGATTGAAATCATATCAAGCATCTTCTCAGATCACAATGGCATGAAACTAGAAATCAATTGCAACAAGAACATGCAAAAACATATGAACACATGGAGGCTAAACAGCATGTTACTGAACAATGAATGGGTTACCATGGAGATCAAGGAAGAATTTAAAAAATTCCTGGAAA
Source organism: Tadarida brasiliensis (assembly GCA_030848825.1). Lineage (NCBI taxonomy): Eukaryota > Metazoa > Chordata > Mammalia > Chiroptera > Molossidae > Tadarida > Tadarida brasiliensis. The sequence continues at coordinate 33,342,653 of CM061261.1, read as the reverse complement.
CCAATGAAAATGAACACACAACAACGCAAAATCTATGGGATACTGCGAAAGCAGTTCTGAGAGGGAAGTTCATAGCACTACAGGACCACCTTAAGAAAGAAGAAAAATTTCTAATTGACTACCTAACCTCACAACTTAAAGAACTAGAAAGCAAACAAAAAGAAAACCCTAGAGCAAGTAGAAGGAAGGAAATAGTAAAGATCAGAGCTGAAATAAACAACATGGAGACCAAAAAAACAATTCAAAGGATCAATAAAACAAGGAGCTGGTTTTTTGAAAAAATAAACAAGATTGATGTACCCTTAGCTAGACTCACCAAGAAACAAAGAGAGAGAACCCAAATACACAAAATCAGAAATGAAAGAGGAGAAGTAACAACTGACACCACAGAAATACAAAGGATCATTAGCAAATACTATGAACATTTATATGGCAACAAATTCGACAATTTAAGCGAAATGGACACATTTCTAGAAACACATAGTCTCCCAAAACTGAATCGGGAAGAGACAGAAAACTTGAACAGGCCAATAACAATGAAGCAAATTGAAGATGTAATCAAGACTCTCCCAGCAAACAAAAGCCCAGGCCCTGACGGCTTCATGGGTGAGTTTTACTGAACATTCAAAGAAGAACTAACACCCATTCTCCTCAAACTTTTCCAAAAAATTCAAGAAGAAGGAAAACTTCCAAACTCGTTTTATGAAGCCAGCATAATTCTAATTCCAAAACCAGAAAAAGACACTAGAAAGAAAGAAAACTACAGGCCAATATCCCTGATGAACATAGATGCCAAAATCCTTAACAAAATACTAGCAAATCAGATCCAGCAATACATCAAAAAAATTATTCACCATGACCAAGTGGGATTCATCCCAGGGATGCAAGGCTGGTACAATATACGCGAATCAATAAATGTGATACATCACATAAACAAAATGAAAGATAAAAACCATATGATCATATCAATAGATGCTGAAAGAGCATTTGACAAAATCCAGCACCCATTTCTGATAAAAATGCTCAGCAATTTGGGAATAGAGGGATCATATCTCAACATTATAAAGGCCATATATGAAAGACCTACAGCCAACATCATACTCAATGGACAAAAACTAAAAGCATTTCCCTTAAGAACAAGAACAAGACAAGGATGCCCACTTTCACCACTCTTATTTAACATAGTACTGGAAGCCTTAGCCACAGCAATCAGACATGAAGAAAAAATAAAAGGGATCCAAGTTGGAAAGGAGGAAGTGAAACTGCCATTATTCGCAGATGACATGATATTATACATAGAAAACCCTAAAGACTCCATCATAAATCTACTAGACTTAATTCATGAATTTGGCAAAGTTACAGGATACAAAATTAACGTCAAGAAATCGACGGCATTCTTATACACCAATGATGAACTCACAGAAAGAGAAACTAAAAAAACAATCCCATTTACCATTGCGGCAAATAAAATTAAGATACTTAGGAATAAACTTAACCAAAGAAGTAAAGGACCTATTTGCAGAAAACTACAGGACATTGAAAAAAGAAATAGAGGAAGATATAAAAAAGTGGAAGCACATACCTTGTTCATGGATTGGAAGAATTAATATCATTAAAATGTCCATACTACCCAAAGCAATGTATAGATTTAACGCAATCCCCATCAAAATACCAATGACATGTTTCACAGAACTAGAACAAATACTTCAGAAGTTCATATGGAACCAAAGAAGACCCCGAATAGCTACAGCAATCTTGAAAAAGAAGGACAAAGTAGGCGGGATCACAATACCGGACATCAGGTTATACTTCAAAGCTACTGTAATCAAAACAACCTGGTACTGGCACAAGAACAGGCACATAGATCAATGGAATAGAACAGAGAACCCAGAAATTGACCCAAAACATTATGCTCAATTAATATTCGACAAAGGTGGCAAGAGCATACAATGGAGTAAAGACAGCTTCTTTAATAAATGGTGTTGGGAAAATTGGACAGCTCCATGCAAAAAAATGAAACTAGATTATCAGCTTACACCATACACAAGAATAAACTCAAAATGGATAAAAGACTTAAATGTGACTTGTGAATCCATAAAAATCCTAGAAGAAAATGTAGGCAACAAAATTTCAGACATCATACGCAGCAAAATTTTCACTGATATATCACCTAAGGCAACTGAAACAAAGGAAAAAATGAACACATGGAACTGCATGAAACTCAAAAGCTTCTGCACAGCAAAAGAAACGACCATCAAAGTGGAAAGGCAACCCACTGTATGGGAGAGCATAATTGCCAATGATATATCAGATAAGGGACTAATTTCCAAAATATATAGAGTGCTCATACATCTCAACAAAAGGAAGACAAAGAACCCAATTAAAAAATGGGCAGAGGAACTAAATAGACACCTCTCCAAACAGGACATACAAATGGCCAAGAGACATATGAAGAAATGCTCAACTTCACTAATCGTCAGAGAGATGCAAGTTATAACAACAATGAGGTATCACCTCACACCTGTCAGAATAGCCGCCATCAACAAAGCATCAAACAAGTGTTGGCGAGGGTGTGGAGAAAAGGGGACTCTAGTACACTGCTGGTGGGAATGCAGACTGGTGCAGCCACTATGGAAAACACTATGGTGTTACCTCAAAAAATTAAAAATTGAATTATCATTTGACCCAGTGATCCCACTCCTAGGAATATACCCTAAGAAGCCTGAAACACCAATCAGAAAGAATACATGTACCCCCATGTTCATAGCAGCACTATTTACAATAGCTAAGATCTGGAAACAGCCCAAGTGTCCATCAGTAGACGAATGGATAAAAAAGCTGTGGTACATATACACAATGGAGTACTATGCAGCTATAAGAAAGAAAGATCTCTTATCCTTTGCGGTGACATGGGAGGACCTGGAAACTATTATCCTAAGTGAAACAAGCCAAGCAGAGAAAGACAAATATCATATGATCTCACTTATTTCTGGAATATAATGAACATAACAGTGTGAGGAACAGGGTAGTCCCAGAGACGTGGAAGTAGGGTACAGACTGACATTTGCCAGAAGAGGGGGTGGGGGAGGGGAGCGATGAACACAGAACTTGTACGCATGTACTCATAACCAATGGACATGGACAACAAAACTGGGGACGGGGCAGGGAGGGAGGGGGAGGAGGGTGTCAATGGGGGAAAAAAGGAGAAACATCTGTAACAAAAGTAAATTAATAAGTCCTTTTTACCATTCTTTTTTTATTGTACCTTTCTAATGCACACCTTTATAGACTCTACCTAAGCAGAATATTGATTGAAGTAAATTTTTATACGTGTTTTGATTCTAAGTGTCAAAAGAGGTAAATTAATCTAATGTATATTGAACCTAGATGGACTCCAATTCAGAGTTGAGATTTTAAATATACCCTTACATTACAAAAAAAAATCTAAAATAAAAAAAAAAAAGAAAAGTATACATTACGATGAAGGGAAGCTGATATAATCAATACTAATCAGTGACAAAAGATATAGCTCCCAATAATAATATAATAGATTAGATATAGTGCAATATAGTAGATTATATACATATAAAGCAAATTATTTAATACTGCAATAAAATAAAAAATATATATAGTGAATGATTTTATATAGAAGTTAATTTTCCTCTGATCATTTCAACAAAAAATGTAAATCTGAATACTGAAAATTTGAATTAACTCATTGATATAATTGAATTAATAGATACTGATCTGAATCCTGAATTGATCAATGCATAGAGTAGATTGAATACAACATTAAAGTGTGAATTTTGAAACTTTCAGAGAAAACATGAGAGCAATAAACCCTTACAGTTTATGCACTAAAGATCCCTTATTCTAAAGTCTTATCACACACTCACACACACACACACACATACACATTATAGTATCACCATACTTAAAGTGTGACAGCTGTATTTGAAATATTTGTGAACAATTCAGAAAAAGATCATAATTATAATACAAATTGACTAAGTAGGGTTTATTCTAAGAATATAAAATATTTTACTATAAAGAAACTGATTACTATAACCTACCTTCTCAATAGTACAATGAAAACATTGTACAAATAACATTGTACTATTGTTATTTTGATATTATTTTGATATTAACAACATTCACTTGAGAAATTTAAGCATATGCCTTAATTTAAAAATTTAATCAGGCTAGGATTAGAAGACTATTACTTTAAACTGAGTTTTAAAAATCAGTATCAAACCATTGATGTTGGTCTTCATTCCTCTTAATGGTAAAGTACTAGGAGCACCTCCTTTAAAATTAGGGACATGACAAATTATATGGTTTCCTTTATTGTTGCCATAACTTGTCTTTTCTAAAAAAAATTTTTTTTCCTTTATTGATTTTAGCAAGAGAGGAAGTGAGAAGGAGAGAGAGATAGAAACATCTATGAGAGAGAACATCGATTGGCCGCCTCCTGCATGTCCCCCACTGGGGATCAGGCCCACAACCTGGGCATGTGTCCTGACTGGGAATTGAACTGGTGACCTCTTGGTGCATGGGTCGATGCTCAACCACTGAGCCACACTGGCCGGACCATAACTTATCTTGTTTTTTTTATCCTCACCCGAGGACTTTTTTTTTTTTTTTTGCATTTATCTTCAGATAGAGAGGGAGGGAGAGAGGGAGGAAGAGAGAGAGAGAAACATCCACGTGAGAGAGACGCATCGAGTGGTTGCCACCCACACGACCCCAACCAGGGCCAGGGACAAACTGCAACCGAGGTACGTGCCCTTAGCGGGAACCGAACCCGGGACTCTCTGGTCTGCGGGCCGATGCTCTAACTGCTGAGCCAAACCTGCCAGGGCATAACTTATCTTTTATTAATAAAAAAGACATTTCAGTCAGTGCAATTAAGTTAGTAAACATAAATCATTAATGAGTCATTGATGAAAGGGAGAACCAATTATTATTTGTAGATTATTTGATTGTTGATCTCAGAAATCCAAGAGCATTGATGAATAAAATATTAAAGTTATAATAAAAGGGTTCAGTAGTTTTCCTAGGTATATAATCAATTCACCAAAATCTATAGCTTTCTTCTATTACAAAAATAACTCGTTAGGAAATGAAATGGGAAAAAAGATCCATTTACAAAATCAATAAAAATAAAAACTACCCAGACATAAACAAGAAATAAACCAGTTCTATTTTTTTAAAATGGAAATTATAAAACCTAAAACATATAACAAATGAGAACTGAATAAATGGAGACATATACCAGGTTTTGAAAAGAAAGACTCAATAATATAAAGTTTCAATTTGTTTCAAAATAATTCTAAAAGTTAATATAATTGCAAAATAATACCAAATCAGGCTAGAAAATAATTAAAAATCCTAAAATTAACTTGCATGAATGAAATATATTAATTCCAAAAATATTTTGTAAAAACTGAATAATAAATATACTTACAGAAATAGTAAAAATAAAGTAAAAATTATTGAAATGGTGTGGATACTGGTTTCATGAATGTGTAAGACCAAATAAGTGAAATAGAAACTCTAGAATAGACTTTTAAAAATTATCTTTACTGTTGAGACTATTACAGATGTCCCCTCTTTTTTTTTTACCCCTTGTCCCCTCCACCCAGTTCCCACCTTGACCCAGGCCTTCACTACCCTGTTGTCTGTGTCTATTGGTTATGCATTTAAAAGGTGACTTCAGCCTGATGCCTTCTTGAATGAATAGTTCAGACTAGACTACCAAATCTGTACCATCTGATTCATCACCTCGCTAGCCAAAATCAACACTATCTTTTTTTCATAGTGACTACTAGAAAAGCTGCTGCTGTTGATTGGCACCATCATTATTATTACCATCATAATTTGAATTGCAAAAATGTTCCTTTTCTGGCAAAGGCTTTACATAAATTACATTAAGTACTTTTAAAATTATTCCCATTTTACAGAAAAGGAACTGAAGCTTGGAATGGTGGTAGGTCTTGTCCAGGGTGACGCAGCCCATACTTGGAATAGACAATGTCATATCCAGGTTTGCTCTGCTCTATAGCCTCTACTCCTTGTATCCTGCAGTATCTCATAGAAATTTCTATTTGGGCCAGATGGAAACCCTTGAGGTTAAAACTATTGTTTTAATACCTCGTTAGTGGTTATTAAATTTGGATGTACATGCAATTACCTTGTTCAAGTACATTAGAAAAATTGAGAATGTATCATTTATTATGTGAAAATGCAGTCTCTATTTGGTGTCTGTGCATCTTCTTTTTCTCTTAAGATAATCTTAGAAAAGGTCATTGGTCTTATGGACCCTGAAAAAGAAGACACCTACTAAGAAGGGTTCCTAGTGGCTAACTGGGCTCAAATTAAAAACAAAAAAAAAAACAAACAAAAAAAACAAACAGAGGCTAGCAGCCATTTCTACACAGGGGCCTCTCACAGAAACTATACTTGGGGGAAAAGTCTGCACTGAACTACTGGCCCCTGCACTGAGCTGCTGGCCTGCACTGTGTTTTTGATGTCTGAGCCAACCCTTATCAAGGAGTTCCTGGAATCCTATTTCAACCAATAGGACTGAGGTTTTTTCAATCCAATGGAAGCTATGCAGCTATATCCCCATCAACATCTTCACTGACCAGTAAGAGCAGCTCATTTTTGGCCAATCAGAATAGTGCCCTTTAGACTAATCAAAATTCAAGGATTTGGAGTCTTCATTTGCATGAGGATGCACCAATCAGGGACCAGGGGCAGGGACTTCTGTCTAATCCAGCTCCTCTTTGGCTCATAGAGTGAACTTTTTCTTTCCACCAAAGACTGAAGACTGTTTCCCTGGCTGAGCTGAAACACCAAAGATGTCTGACCAGATCAGACCAAAGAAGGCCAAAGCAGAAAAGTGAGGAGTAGAGCAGAACTCTCTAGCTAGAGAGGGGCCTAGCCCTAGGGCTGCCTCACAGATGTGCTGTATCACAATTGAGCTGTTTTGCACCGAATGCAGTTTTCTTCTTCACTGCACCCCAAATTGGGGATTCCTATTGGTGTTGAAATGGCGCCAAGGACCATCAGGTTGACATTCTCTAAAGTCTTGATCAAGTTATTGGAGGAGGTAATTGAGAAGATGTGACCACCCAGTTGACCTGCTAGCTGGACCCAGGCAATGGGAGGCTCCTTACTCCCTCTCCTGTTCTTGGAATGTAGGTTCTGTTCACTATTTCCACAATGGGACATATTTTCAAGGACACAGTCTTGAGAGAGCAATGTGTTGTAGAAACCATCTAGATGGTATATATTGATCGAACCCAGTTAAGATCTCTATACAAACTTTTAAGATTCTGGCAGGTGGGTGTGGAAATCTACTCATCTTGCAGCCACCCCAGACAAGCCTTCCATATAAGTATCCTTACTTTTAAGTATCCTTAAAATCTACTACCTATCAATTTGGAGTGGTCTGCCTCTTTCTTACTTCTTTCCTTGCCCTCTGTATATGGGGACCAATTTGTGAATCTAACAAGTGCAGATACCTCATCCTCTCTATTAATTCCAAGGATGTCCCATATACCAAGAAACAATAATTTTCATGTAATCAATACAAACTTATTGACTATCTACTATGTGTTAGATACTGTGCTAGGCATGAGGAATGCAGTTGTGTCTTATTAGGGCAATGCTAGCTGTCACAAAAAATAAACTCTCAAATCTCCATGGCTTAACACAAAGAGAAGCCCATTGTGGATGTTCTGGGTTGGATATATTTCCTCCTGTTTGTGACTCAGGTTCTCAACATCTTCAGTTCACGGCTTCTAAGGTGTTTCTCTGTCCAATTCAGTTTAAGGAAAAAATGCAGAGCATTGCACTGTGATTTTATACTGATCTGTTCTTGAAATGGTCCATATCTCTTTTGCCCACATTCCTTTGACCAAAACCCACTTATATGGCTACACCCAAATAGCTGGGACATGCAGGTTAGCTACGGGCCCAAATAATTAATAAAACATACTTTCTTCATGCTCATTTTCCCCTCACAATATAGTTAGGGAGATGAACATTAATTAGATAACATTTCAAACCAATGGACAATTTCAACTGTGGCCATTATTTTTAAGGAGAGAAATATTGCTTATAGCTGGTAGTGACCTAATTAGAGAGGCCAGGAAATCTTCTCTGAAGGAGTGAGACATGGTTCTCAAAGATGAATTGGTGAAGAAAGGAGGGAAGGGTGCACGGAGTCTGGAGAGGAGAGTTCATGGTGGGATAAGGCGACACAACACTAGGGAGAAGCAGGATGAGGCTGCAGAGGCCCAAACCTGTAGGGCCTGTGGGCCACCAAGGAACCTCAGCCCTATCCCATGGACAGTACAAAACCACTGAAGAGTTTCAAGTAGTGTGCTGACCTGGTCAGATTTACATTTTGAAAGAAATTACTCTTGGCTGCATTGTGAAAATGGGTTGGGGTTGGGGGAAAATAAATGTGAGGAGACCTTTTGGGAGGCTGCTGTCGAGTGATAATGACTTGGATGTGTCTGGTGGAGGTGGATGTGCAAAGAAGTAGAATAGAGAGACATTTAGGAGGTGAATTCAACAGACTTGGTAATAAATTGGACTTTCTTATTTATCTGTTTAGCCCTTTTGCTGGATGGTTTGCATCTTTATAGCTTCTTTGTATATTGATGACTTTTAAAACTGGTGAATGTTTCTGGGGAGCAAAAGCCAGCTTAGCTAGTCTTGGCCCAAACTTAAGCAGAACTGACACAGAGCTATAATTGCTATTGACTCAGTCAGTAGCCTTTCTTATCATCTTCCTTGTCAAAACCTTCACCTTCTCCCTCCGACTCCACTCTTCCATCTTGAGATCAGGGATGGAGAAAGTGAGTCTGTATAACTCATTTGTTACATGATGTGCTGTGTTTCCGTATGGGCGTTCACATTTAAAAAGAAGATTTGAATACCTATTTAAAGAAAAATAAAGCAATGGTGTTTTGAGTATTTGGGGGAAGGTGATCTTCAAATCATCACTCAACACAGACATGATTATCAGTGCATTTAATAAGCCATTAATTCTAGTTCTACTTGGAATGCTCTAACTCTGGTGGGAGAAGTTCCTTAAGGCAGCCAAGACCTGGACCTAGAGTTTCCCCAGGATTACTGAAACATATGCTGGTTCTTCTGGGTTAAACTAAGATCTGCAGTTTTAGTCTTCTACAACTTGACATAACTGGACAGAATTTGAAAGCCACAGTGATGTTCCATTCTTTACTGAAATGATACATATGCTAGAATTATAAAAGATTTTTGTATGTACATAAAAATTATAAAAACAAAAATATGCATTCTATTTTTGTGTATATATACTTACAGAAGCCACAAACCACTCTCAAAAGCTTTATTTATGAATGCTCTTCCACTGTGGTTGAGAATTTGAGGCTTTATTTGAAAGCAGATTATAGGAAACCATGCTCCTTTTCTCTAAATCTCCTCTTCTACAGCTAAAAATATGGGAGCAGGACCAAGGCCCTGTGAGGTGACATCTGATTTATCCATAGATGTTTCTCTGTGTGTGTATGTGTGTGAGTCAGTCTTTTCAATCAGCCATCTCACCAGATCAGCCCCCAAGACATACACACTTGCTTTTGAGCTGAAGTCAAGGTTCAACAAACACAGTCCCTCTAAGCTAGAACTGGGGTAGAAAACAAAATTTTGTTGCTGGTAGACCTATCCCAGGGACAGTAAATCTCCATGTGTGCCTGTTTAAATAGATCTCAGGTAATTTTTAGTTTCCCAGCATTTGGCTGACATAAAGAGTGTAGTGTGATTCTTCATTTATTTTATAATTCAGTGAGTACCAAATGAAGTTTAATGGCTATGATGAATATACACATGCACAATACCTCCCCATCCCCAATTTTAAAAAAGATTTATCACATTCTGGCTAACAATAAACACTTGATTTTAGCTCTTTTTTTTTTAACACCCTGAAACTATTTTAGGCTATTTAATTATTTAATCATAGGATTTGGAGCATTTTATAAAACTATGTTTTTATTGATTTTTTTAGAGAGAGAGGAAGGGAGAGAGAGATAGAAACATGGATGTGAGAGAGACACATCTGTCCGCTGCCTCCTGCACGCCCCCTACTGTGGATCAAGGCCAGAACCCTGGGCATGTGCCCTGACTGGGAATTGAACAGGGACCTCTCAGTCCACAGGATGACACTCAATCCACTGAACCACTCCAACCGGGCTGGGGCACTTTTTTTTCAAGGAACATTGTAATACCTCATCTATAGCCTGTAAGTATCACTGATACTTGTATTTAGGAGAGTATGTACTGATGTTCAACAACCTTAAATGTAAAGTTGGGGGGGGGTTGCAAAAATGCCACATATCTTATTGAGTAAATTAATGCAGGACAGTAAGAGGTTGACGTTTAGGTGTTTGGGTTCTTATATTTGGGATGGGTTTTGAGAGACTCTGGCCATATATGTCTGCCCCACCAGCCTGAATATTCTCAGAACCACCAACTATTGATGGCCACCTTTGAACTGTATGCTAAAGCTGGAACAAAGCCCATTTTAATTATGATTTTGTCCAATTGCTACCAATGTACTCAGTGAGAGATATCTCCCATCCAGCCCTTTTTAAAAAATGTTTTTTCCTTTATTGATTTTAGAGAGAGAGGAAGTGAGAGGGAGAGAGAGATAGAAACATTGATGCGAGAGAACATCAATTGGCCGCCTACTGCATAACCCCCACTGAGGGTCAGGCCCACAACCTGGGCATTTGTCCTGACCGGGAATCGAACCAGCAACCTCTTGGTGCATGGGTCAATGCTCAACCACTGAGCCACACCAACCGGACTCCCATCCAGCCCTTTTGATGATAGCTGGAAATACCCTCTCCACCCCCAGTCTCCTTTCATGCCATTATATGTCTGAAAGAGGGTTTAGAATACTGGCACCCAAATCCTGGCGGAAAGAGGGAAGACCATTGGTTTGATTTGTGTATTGATGGGAAGGACAGATGAAAAAATGAAATTTAATTGCTTTATTTAAATATCCCAATCATTATTAATTACAAAGTACTTAATAAAAATATAGATTTCCAGGTTAAGAGTTTTGTGGTGTAGGAAACTGATATATCAGCATCATCTGCGTTGCAGAAGTTTTCCAAACTTTTCTTTACCAGTAGAACTTTCCTTTTTCATTAGCATTATGTCAGGAATCCCATATATAGGTCAGATAAAAACAGAATTCCGCTGATTGGCCTGATGGTGGAAAGTCTGGAGGTACATACACTCAGCTTTCCCAAGTGCCCCTTGTTTCCCATGAAACATCTTTATGGAACCTTGGCGCTCTATGGAACCCAGTTTGAGAAACAACTCATTAACCTGAACCCTTTGCTTTAAAAGATCCTAGCGGCCAGAGGGCATCAGTGAACATCAGCTATAATGTGGATGTGGAGGCAGAGAGGGCAGAGGAAATGTGCCTGTATATAGCATGGCTATGACTGCTTCTATGGCAGGAGGTTGTTACACATGCATGCTATGTAGGGCCCATTTCTATATTTGGTCATCATCAGACAAAGGATAGTTCTCAGGGCGCAGGACCATATATTGACAAGTTGGCTCCAGGAGGGGACATAAGAAGTGCCACTTCCAAAATCCAGCAGCATGATTTTCTAGCTTCCCTTTTAGGCTTTAGAATGGATCTGAAATTGGTTGCTGACTCAGTTTTTCCTGCCTTCAATCCCCGAGTTGCTTTTAGTGAATGAGTATTTGCACCCTAAGAACAAATATGAACAGATAAGAGTAGCCATCAAAGCAAAGAAGTAAACTCCACAGAATTTCAAAAGCCACTGCTCAGCCATTTCTGGGACACTGGTTTAAGAGTCGTCCAAAGAGCATGGCTGAGGATAACAGAATGTTAACTCCAATTCCTTTGAAAATAGCCTGTGAAATGCTTTTTTATTTTTTTAGGTTAATCCTCACCTGAGGATATTTTTCCATTGAAGTTTTAGAGAGTGGAAGGGAGGGACAGAGAGAGAGAGAGAGAGAGAGAGAGAGAGAGAGAGAGAGAGAGACATCAATGTGAGAGAGATACATCAATTGGTTGCCTCCTGCAGGACTCTGATTGGGGCCAGGGATTGAACCTGCAACCCAGATACATACCCTTCGGTCTGTGTGCTGATGCTCTAAACCCCAAGCCAAACCGGCCAGGGCCTGTGAAATGCTTTTCTTTACTGATTTGCTCTTTGTATTTTCCAGCAAGGGAAACAGAATTCAGTTTTGATATGAGAACATTTACATTAAAGCATCTTAGTAATTAAAAAGATATTTTAAAATATAGGATAAAATTTCCAGGAACAGGTGGTGAAGTAATGTTTTATTTCCATTTTCCCTCCAGAGACCTGCTGACTTGAGGCCAGGGGCATGGGGGGGCAGAGCGGATAGGGTCGAAAAGAGACCCTACACTGATGATTGCTAAAGCCCATGGCCACAGACAATAAAGAACATTAACTAAATATGGATAAATTGGGGTAAAATGAGTTAATTCAAGGGAAGATGCCACAAATAAATACAGAACCATTCAGATTTAAAGCAGGATGCAGTATTCTCTGCAAATAAATTGAAGGATTCTGTGGGAATGATAAAGACATGGAATGTGGAGGGAATCAGAAAGGGAGAATAGGGTAGATCTCTGAAATGTGCTGTTTGACTGGGCATAGCAGTGGGGGCAGGGAGCCAAAGAAAAGATCGTTTAAATATGCTGTCTTTATTGTTTTGTTTTGGGTCACTTGCATTATTACTCTAGAGAACTATCCTAGAAGTAAGGCAGAGTGGGTTCATGAGAGGAAGTAGCCAACAGCGTCATAGCTATTCATCACTGTTGACCATACAGAATGATGCTTCCTGGGTATGTGTATAGTGGTGTATTTGTAGGGGGAAGTGGGGAGATACTAGCAGCTGATAGAAAATTCCTAGGGCAGAATCTAGAAAATTAGCAGGAAACTATTAAAATACATCATAGCTATTTCTCAATACTGGCTGGCCCGTTTCACTATGTTTTATTTATTTATTTATTTATTTATTTGTTTGTTTATTTGTTTATTTATTTATTAACTGATTTTAGAGAGAGAGAGGGGAAGGGAGAGCGATGGGGGAGAGGGAGAGGGAGAGAGAGATGGGGAAAGAGAGAGAGAGAGGGGAATATTGATTTGTTGTTCCACTTATTTTATGCATTCATTGGTTGATTCTTGTATGTGCCCTGACTGGGGATCGATCCCACAACCTTGGCATATTGGGATGATGCTCTAACCAACTGAGCTACCTGGCTAGGGTGTGCTATGTGTTCTAATCATCCATACACACGCCTGCTCTATACACCTATCTGGATGTTTGCCAGTAAATTAAATGTTGGAAGAGTGTTGCCCCCATTCAAAGATTAGGAATAAGGCAAAGCTCTCCAACATTAGAAAGCAGGCAGAGATTAGTTCCACATGTACTGAGCGAATATTTGCACATAGGTGATGTGCCAAGTTCTGTTCTAAGCAGTGGGGATAGAACGTGAAGCAAGCAGACACAGAAATCCTGACACTTAATCTCCAAAAGGGTGAAATGAATGTCATGTGCAAAGGACAGGTGAAAAATGCTCATGGGAAACTTACTGTGTGGAATGGAGTGAATTTCTCTCTATTCGTTCAAGGAAATTACAGAGCACAAGGGAACTCATAGAGTAAGAGGAGATCAAACAACAGATAATAAGACCAGAGAAGGAGCTAGAAAGCGAGAGGTAGCACTCAAAATCTCAAAACAAAAATAACACCATGGCTGGAAGGATAAGCAAGCAGACTAGGCTTCTCTCTTATCTGCCTTCCACAGGCAGTGGGAGATTGGGGATTTCCACAACCTGGATGTGGACTGTCCTGGGGAAAGAACCTCTGGGGTTGTCACAGTTCCTGGTGGAAGAGTGAGGCGCCCTAACTGAGAGAAGCTAGAGGTGCACCACTGGCTTCCCCAGGGCTACAGATGTGTGTTCGTTTGTGAAAATTCACGGAGCTGTGTGTTACGATTTTTGCACTTATTACTTGGGTGTTTTACCTCAATAGAAAGTTTACTAAAATCAGTTGAGGTTATATGATGATGAGAGGGGAATGAAATTCTGGACAGAGAACAATGTGAAAAACATAATTCAAAGCGATGTTTGTATGTGTGACAGAGAGACAGAGGGAGAGGCAGATAGAGAAGGAAAGAGAGAGAGAGAAAGTGGACGGAGAAACGCAGTTCTTTATTCTTAGAGCATCATGCATAAAATTCATGGCAATCTATACTTACACAATAGAATGTGATAGGCATAGACTTTCAGAAACATTTTTAAAAGTTGCTGGAAATAGAATGACAATGACCAATGGGAGGTGTCAGTTTGAGTTTCCTTCAAAATAAACCACTGGTTAAAACTAATACAAACTTTCAGGTAACTAAAGGCTCCACCTCTCAAGGGAGCCCAGAAGAGGAAACATAAGAATATTTTGTATCCCTCACCCTGGATAGGATAACTCTGAGGTCTGCATCTTACACCGACTCCCAGAGTTTTGCCCATAGTGGTAACTGAATTGAAAAGCATACCCTGCACTGGCTTCCTTCTCCCTGTCTCTCTTCCTTGCTCCCTAATCTGTTTCTTTGGATCTCCTCTCTAATTAATCTTCTTGCACTTCTCACACTTCCCCTTGCTTTTAGGGGAACCTAAACCAAGAAAAACATGAAACCAGTTTTTTATCCCTTAGCACATCACTCATGCATGGAGACAGGAGTTGGAGAGAAGCTGAGAAAGGCTGATAGTTAAGGACGGCTATAGAGAGAACTTCTGGAGAGCGTGCATCTCCCCCCACCGAATGGGGGAGGGAAGGGTGAAGTTAAGTGAGGAGGCTGTGGAATGCCACTTGGGAAACCTCATGTGTGTCCATGGAATTTAAAGGTGGGAGAGGGGCACAGGGGTTGATGCATGAAGCTTAGCTGGAGAAGCAGGAGGATCAGTAATTAAATGGACCTGGGGCTAAGTGGAGGCATGCAACAACAGACACAGGGGTGTTTCCTGTGGGTCAGCTGTACATCCACAAGAAGGACACAAGATTTAAGTAGTAGAGGTTACAAACTGGCCATGATCCTGCTCTCCTTGTATCCGCACCCTTGCAGTGTGACCGCACAGCTCCTCCTGTAGGGAAGTAGGGTCTGTCTCCCCACCCACTGCACCGGACAGGCCTTGTGACTCCGTTCATGCAGCAGAATTTGGTGGGAATGACACTGCACCAGTTCCACATCTATGCCTCAAGGGACTTGGAACACTTGACTCGCTCATGAACCCTTCCCAATGGGCCACGTGAATAAGAATGAGTTAGCCTGCTAGAAAGTTGGAGGCTGCATAGACCAGAGTTTAGTCAGCCCCTGGCCCTGTTTCCTCAGCCAAATCCCCAGACATGAGAGAACAGAGCTGATCATCAACAAATGAGGGCACCCAGGGAGAGCAGCAGGTCCACCTGACCCAGCCAAACCCAGCCCAGATTGCTCATCCACAGAACTGTAGGCTAAATAACTAGCTGATGTTACAAGCAACTAATTGGGGGGTGGTTTGTTACATAGAAAATGCTTAGTGATGTAGAGAGTGAACATTTAATATTGATTATATTGAATTTTTTTCTATCTTGAAAATGAGACAACTTTTCTCTCTGAGAGTGAGCTGAAAAGTATGTGATTTGCTTAAGAGAGTGTCCAGGTTGGGGAGGGGGGCAGAAATGCACCTCAGAGCTAGACTCTCACCCCTTCAGTTATGTCCCTACCAGTTACATAAACTGTTGGGCAATCTGTAGAATCTTACTGAATTGTAGTACTTTTACTTGATTGTAAGACTCTTCAGGCTAAGAATTCTGGCTGATCTATCTTCCCAGTGATACTATAACTATATTATGTAGGTGTATGTGTGAACAGGTGTGTGTGTCCGTGTGTAGGTGAAATGCGTCCGATAATTAAAAACTAGTGAAAACCTTTCTCTCAGCCTGTGCAAACAAGCTGTTTTGCTTTTCATATAAAACTATTGCCCAGAGTGGTAACATTTTCTTCACATTCTAAATTTTAAAAATTGCTACTATATGGAATGTGAAAGAGCTTTGAAATATCACAAGAAACAAGAAAACTACCATGTACGGGCTAAATGGGGTGCATGAGAGATGCTCCAAGAACATGGAAGTAAGGTATTAAAGTGAAAGTACAGGATCCACCCTCACTGAATTTGAGCTGGAATAAAGTGTCCTCCCAGACCCACACCAGGCCAGTAAAACTAAATGAACCTTGATTGAAGAGAAATATGTCCATCAAGGTGGGGAGCTGGGCATGAAAGAGAAGGTTGTTGATCAAAAGGAGATATATAAAACTAGAGAAAAATGGTGAAATAGGGTAGAAATTAGGAAAATTGGTGAGCTAAAGATAGTTTGCTAAAACATTATTTATTTTCATCTGTAGCCATACAGTTGCACATTGTACTTTTGTCATGATGACATGAATCTCTTTCATGTTATGGCTACGTCTCGTACCCATTCTTTGTTCCACTTACTTTTGCTTTTGCCCTTTTCCTTTATCAGAATCATAAGATAATTTATCTAGTTGATCAGTCTTTTCAAAGAAAGATTTTGGAATCATTTGTCCTTTCTTCTATTTTTTCCCCATTTAAATATACTTTTAAATTTTCTTTTTTTAACTGTGTTTAATTTTGCTTTTCATAAAAAATTACATTATTTACCAGCTTCCTTTTTTAATAATGAAGGAAAATAAGGTTATACATTTTTCTCTGAATACAGCTTTTGATGTGTTCTGTAGGTTTTGTTATGGAGTGTTCCTTTTCCTTGCCTTCTAGTCAGGTTTTGATTTCCTTTCAATCAAAAATTGTCTAGAAGCAAGCTACTTCATTGTCAAGTCATTAAAAATATATTTTGTTACCTTTTAATTATTTATTTCTAATTGTTTAGCTTCTAATCAGAGAATGTAGCTTTTAAAAGCTGTCCACTTACACATTTTTCTAGTATTTTTTTTCTTCAGTGTTCACATATATGACAAGACTTTACAAATGTTCATGAGTGTTTGAAAACGTACATTCAAAGATAAGGTGACATAATTTGTTTATTAATTGTATTTTCGGTTTGTGTCTTTTTTTTTTTAACTGGATTTTAAGTTCTGAGAGAAGTATATTGATGCTTCTACCATAATTATATTTCTAGCAAGTTCTTGCTTTTATTTATTTTAAAAAATATTTTTTTCTTTATTGATTTTATAGAAAGAGGAAGGGAGAGAGAGAGAGAGAGAGAAACAACATCAATTGGCCACCTCCTGCATGCCCCCTGCTGGGAATTGGGCCCACAGCCTGGGCATGTGCCCTGACCAAGAATCAAACCGACAACCTCTTGGTGTATGGGTCGACCCTCAGTCACTGAGTCACGCCAGCTGGGCTACAAGTTCTTGCTTTTCAAATAAATTTAAGTGTTGAGCTGCTATGGTGATGGGCTGATACCCAATATGGCTGCTGCTGCTTCTACCATTGTGCCGCTTATCATTATAGGATGTCCCTTTTGATCTTATTTTGTTCTTTTCCCCTTAAATTACACTTTGCTGATATTAATGTTGCCATTTTTGCTCCCCCCTCCTTTTTTTCCCCAATTTTCCTGGTATTTGTTTGTTCATGCCATTTATCTTTATGTGTGTGTTTTGTTTTATTTTAAGTTATTTTAAGAGTGTTCCTTATATATAACATCTGGCTTGTTTTGTATTATAAAGACATATGTTGGCTCCGTCTTTCATGATAGAATCCTATTCTTTTACAGTGACTGATATACCTGGTGGGTTACAGTTATCTAGTTTTTGTTTACTAGTGGCTATATCGCTGTTTTTTCTTTTTTGTTTTGCTTTTATTTTCCCTGTTTATTCTCGTTCCTCTTTCCTAATTTGGAAAGTCTCCTGCATTCTTCCAGGCATTTATGGTTAACTATTATTCTCTTGATCTAACAGATCAGAAAGTAATGTCTACTGCTCTTCAGCAAAGAGATTCACCTCCCTCTCAGGAAAACAAAACAACACTGTTTCCTGCCTACTTTTCTCCATTCCAATAAATTAAGATTTTTTTTTTTATCCTCATCTGACGACATTTTTCCATTTTTTGTTCAGACAGAGTGGGCGGGAGAGAGAGGAAGAGAGAGAGAGAGAAACATTGATGTGAAAGGGACACATCAAGTGGCTGCCTCCCGCAAGACCAAACAGGGCCAGGGGACAAACTGCAACCCAGGCACGTGCCCTTAGCGGGAACCGAACTGGGGTCTTTCTGGACCGCAGGCCAATGCTCTAACTGCTGAGCCAAATCAGCCAGGGCTAAATTAAGGTTTTAAAAACCTACTTCCATTCTCCTCCCCTCCTTTTTACCTTTCGCTAAGGAGATGTTGAAGTCTGTTTACTGCCTTTCTGTTAGCCATTTTTCCTGGACTTGACAGACAGGGTAATATTTAAAAACTTTTTAAAGATTAACGTTTCAAAGGTTAACTTTTGCCTAAATATGTCCTTCTGTATTTAGCGTCATTAATTTCTGATATTATACACTGCTATATAACCCATCCATATTCACTTTGAATCCTGTATATATATGTCTATATAGCTTAATAACTGTATATGGACTTGTATATACATCATATATATATACACATGTATGTATATGCAACATGTATATTATATGTAATCATTGTTCACTCTTTTTTATCTTTTCATGTTTCTGAATTTTCTCATTCGTTTTGGAATAGAGTCTTCTAAGTGCTTTTCTTAGATGGTGTTCTTAATTGCTATTCCACCCAAATTCTTTTCTCTCCTCGAATAGCTTTTGTTCACCCTGAGAGATGAATGATATTTTAGCTGAATGTAATTTGATGTACCACCATTCATTTTTAATCCAATACTGATGATAAGACATTCTTTTATAAGGGATTGTTTTTTCTTCCTTAAAGAGTGTTAGATGTTCTTTTTTCCTTAGAGATCAGGAGTTTTTCCTTGATATACCTATGAATGTGTTTTCTTTCTTTTTTGAGCTTTAACCTTAATGAGCACGTTAAATTTACAGGCAGTGCAAAGCAAAGGGCTCTCCCCCTCCATGGTTGATCAGTGGCGTGGCCTAAGTATCAAGTTTTTATGAAACTTTCCACAAGTGATTTTAAGGTGCAGCCAGAGTCAGACAACCCCTTCCCTAGATCTCTAGTCACATTAACCTAGTACAGTCAAGCAGTGGGACTGTGACCTCAGCTTAGCCGGCTAGACTCCCTCCCAGAACCCTGAATCTTGATAGCAGATGGAAGAACCATTCTGCAGCAGCACCCAAGGCCAGACAGCATCCTCTGTTTTGTGCTCTCTGCATCTGTCATTCTAATCCTTTGAGCTTCCTGTACCTTAGCAACAAATACCCTGTTTGCTTAAACTGGGAAACATTCCGTACTACCAGACAAGGAGAGCACAGGCAGAAACATGCAGAACTCGGTGTCAAATACACATTTGCATGGAGACCAAAATGGAAATGGATGAAAAAGTCGTACAACTTGCTATCGGGCATTGATTATCTCTCCTACACACTTATTTGGTATTTTTAGGTCAGGTTCCCTGAAAGCACTTGATTTATTGAAGCTGGGCTCCCAGGAAAACCTATAGGTCGTGAAGGAAGCACACAGGGGAAGGAGCTGAATAAGGATGTGGTTACAGCTGGAATCTGGCCTCAGCCTGATCTCACAGGGAGCTCTGGAGTGAATAAAACCACAAATTTGAGGCAACAGGGCTGGCCTTTTGTACCCCATATCAATTCATCATTTGTAATTCTCTCAGACATTTTCAGGAGAGCAGGCAAATTCTCTGGAGAAAGGGACAGCCCTGAGTTCTTAGCCACCAACACTCCCAGTAGCTGGGAGGTGGGGGTACCTGCTGGTGAAGGTGATCCAACAACAGCTACTCCACCTTGGTAAATATTATCGGTTGTACTGAGACTCAGTGTTTACATCTGAGAAGTGCAACACAGTCCCACAGTGCGTGTAACTTTAACATTGAGTTATTTTGTAGATCGAGAAATTAAACCCTATTCCTTTCTTTGCATACCTAAAAAAAAAAATGCCTTTTTCATGTACCAGCTACTGGCTGAGAAATCATCTTTCTCTAAGAAATCCGACCTTGAACCTTTTGGTATACAATATTTAGCAGAAGGGATATTTATTGATAAGGTGAGAGTTGCGAGATCCGGACTCCCGTTTGTCCTGTGTGCATCTCCAGCAATGTGACCTTGCAAAAGTGCTTTACCCTTTCTCGGCTTGGCTTCTTCATTTATTAAATGTTAGGGGTCAGGGTAAATGATTTCCGAGTTTTGAATTCTACAAAATTGTCAGTGGCTGATTTGATTTCTCTTTTACTGCAGGGGGGAGGCAGAGATAATTTTTTGTTTACAAGGAGCACGTTTTCATCTTGCAGCCTTAATACAAGAGCAAGAGAAGGAAATGTAATAGCGCCGGGGTAACGGAAGCTTTGCTTTGTTTGGATTCAGGGTCTCTGATACGACATATTGGATGTGTCAATGGAATGTGATTTATTTTGCTTCATAGCATTTGGGAACAGATATTTGGTATTTCATCCAAGGAAAGCAATTTGCAGAAACCTTTTAGAAGGTGGCTGGAGCATCAGTAATTGTTGCCATTTCTTTATGCCAACATTTCCTTAAAGCTGCACAATCTTTCATTTTAATCATCCCTCTCAGCAGACTCCTTCTAGGGCTCTGGAGCAGGGCACCCACCCCTCAGAAATGAGGTTCTATTTTTAAAGTCCACAAGCCAACAAACTCCCTATTAATCCTGTGAAATCTGCTCAGATGGCTGCTCTTCTGGGTTCTCTGTGCACCCCCTGCTCTCAGAGCCCCATCTGCACAGCCCTCCCGCAGGAGATATTTTTAGCTCTTAGCTACATCCTTGAGAATTGCTAGGGGGATGCTACAATTGACTGTCAAGTAAACATTTTAGAGATTCGTGTTTTCATTACTAATATTTTTCGGAAAGATTAAGGATGCCACTGCTAATTACAGATGCCATTGAATTAGGTTGGACTTTGAAGCCTTTATCTACCTCGGAATCTCTCTTTCTTACTACTGGAAAAATACCCGATTTATTCAAAGGTACTTGACCCATTGTTCCAGACAATCTCTCCCCACGGCAGCCTTGGGAATTATATTGGGGGTGGGGAAGTCTGGGATCTCCCACTGCATACATTTTCCCTCAGGACTCAGATCTGAAATCAGACTCAAATCTGAAATCAGTAAACATAGACATGTCTTTAAAACCACTGTGTTATGTCATAGTTTAAGAGTACAACATGGTACCCCAGGAAGCTACGATCATCGCAATATTTTCAAAGCATCTGTGGGAATTCCAAGGGATAGTGTATACATGATGAAAATATTTTTAATCCTCATCTGAAGATGTGTTTATTGATTTGAGAGGGGGAGAGAGAGATTGAGAGAGAGAGAGAAACATTGGGATCCATTGCCTCCCACATGTGTCAGACCGACTGGGGTTGGAACCCCGCAATCTTTTTGGTGTACAGGAGGAAGCTCCAACCAACTGAGCCCCCTGCCAGGGCTACATAATAAAAATTTGACTTAGCAAGTAAGAATAGCAGTACTTAACTACCCACGCCCCACAAAAAAGCCACACTGTTTAGCACGGTATCACCTGTTTTGGTTTGTGGGTCATAGTCTTATTTTTTTATCCTCACTCAAGGACTTTTTGCATTTATCTTCAGACAGAGTAAGAGGGAGAGAGGGAGGAAGAGAGAGAGAAACATTGATGTGTGTGTGTTGCCACCCCCACGACCCCAACTCCAACCGGGGCGGGGACAAACTGCAACCAAGGTATGTGCCCTTGGTGGGAACCAAACCCCGGTCTCTCTGTAGCCAGGGCTGTGGGTCATAGTCTTTTAAAATGTTTTTGAATAGGTTGTAGATGCACATGGAAAATAATTCAAGTAAAGGAGTAAACAGTGAAAACATTCTCCCTCCTACATCCCTTTCCCAATCTCCTTCCAAATATACATGTGTGTAGGTATATATAATATTTTATATATTACATACAAATATATGCATTCATATACATGCCCATATGTAAAATGACTGACTCTTCATTGTTTTGCCACAGATATTTTGCACATTGTTTTGCATCTTCGCTTTTTTCACCAAACATTTTATCTTGGAGAGCATTCATATCAAAACATATAGTGTCTCCTTTTCATAAATGGCTGTATCTTGTTCCATTATCCAAATGAACTGGAGTTGATTAAACAAATCATGGCAACTGGTTTCTAATTAGCAAGGGATAGTGCCAGAGAACAAGGGGTTCTTGTCTTGGGCAAAATATCAGGTTAATTACTCACTGGTACTTGAGGGATATTTTCTGAGTTTCTGGAAATTCTCATTTTGGTTCCATCACAGCCCCTTTCCATTCCTTTGCCCCTTTCTCTCTCTTTTATCTACAAATCCTTCAGCAAATACTGATGATTTCAGCCTGGTAATAATGTAGAGAAGAAGAAAAAGAGAAAAAAGAAAAGCCTTTGAAATGCCTCCCAAAGATGAGTTCTCCATAAATAAATAACTAACTCCAAGTGAAAGAGCCCGATTGTTTGGCTACGGTGGGTTTGTTTCTGGGGTTTACGTTTCCCAGAGTCTGTAATTGACCGCTACAGAAATCTTCCTTGGTTCTCGCTCAGAGCCCGCGGTGAGTTTTCTCGCGTCTGCGCACCGTTTCACGAGCCACGGGAGAGATGGGTCCCCACTGAAGTCTTGGCATTTGTCAAACAATGAGCAGCGTGAGGTGACAAAACTGGGCACTTGGCAGGAGCCCAGAAAGTGCTGGATGGCAGCTGTTG
Organism: Tadarida brasiliensis; assembly: GCA_030848825.1. Lineage (NCBI taxonomy): Eukaryota > Metazoa > Chordata > Mammalia > Chiroptera > Molossidae > Tadarida > Tadarida brasiliensis. Next base: position 33,319,691 of record CM061261.1, on the reverse strand, counting down.
GGTGGCCCTGATGACTTAGGGAGCTCGGGTGTCTGCGCTGTCTCCTGTCTGGGGATCAAGTGAAAGGACTCTTCAAAGAAAAGGCATAGCAGGCTCCGAGTACATTCTGACACAGCCACAGAGTTCGACTACATACACCTGCCTCGGTTTACAGAGGGAAACGAAGCTGCTCCTTCTATCTGATTCCCCTCAACACACTGTAGGTCTTGAGTCTTATGTGAACTGATGTCTGGACTGACACATTTTGGGGAAGATCATCCCCAACCCGCCAACAGGTGGCTGGCACACCTGTTTCCCCAGGTCTTGGTTCAAAAAACAATTCAGCCTTTCACTTGTTCAGGATTTCTATGTCAGATTTTCTACCTCTCCTAGAGACTATGCAAAAAGATAAAACAAACGTCCAAAACCATGATTTATTGTAATTTTAAAATGATATATTTAGATTAGTGTTTTTTATCCTTTTTGTATGAGAGTTATATTAGGTTAGGTTCTTATAAACAACTTGTGCTAGGGATTTTGGTACAAGTGATGGATTGACAGAGGGTTCTCTGGAGGAACCTGAGTAGGAGTGAAGGAAGCAGGATGGACAGGGAAGAAGTCAGGCATGAATATAGGCTCCACTGGAATCTAGCTTTGGCTTAATCTCACTAGAAAGTTCTGGAACATGAAGGGTTTACATAGCTGCTCCCCTTGAGTTTCTCAATGGATGACTAGATAAAGAAACTATGATATATATAGCATTTTACATTCCCACCAGCAATAAGTGAGAATTCTAATTTGTCCACATTCTTGCCAACATTTATTATTACCTGTCTTTGAATTATAGTTTTCCTAGGTTACGCTAAGTGGTATTTCATTGTGCTTTTGATTTGAATTTCCATTATGACTAATGATGTTGCACATCTCTTCATGTACATATTGGCAGTTTGCATATATTCTCTGGAGAAATCTCTATTCCAAACGTTTGTCCATTTTAAAATAGGCATTTGCTCTTTTTATTATTCAGTTGTAGGCATTCTTCATATATTCAGATACAAGTCACTTACTAGATATATGATTTGAAATGATAATGTCACTTTTTAGATAGCCTTTTCACTTTCTTCATGGTGTCCGTTGAAGACAATTTAAAAAAAAAATTATTTTTACTTTTTTAAAATTGCTGATGCTATTATAGATGTCCCTCATTCCTCTCCCTTTGCCCACCTCCACCCAGCCCCTGCTCCCCTCTCTCTGGTCATCATCACACTGTTGTCTGTGTCCAAGGGCTATGCATATATGTTCTTTGGCTTATCCCTTCACCTTCTTTAATCCAGTCCTCCCCACCCCCCTCTTTACTGACAGGTGTCAGTCTGTTCCATGTATCCATGCCTCTGGTTCTATTTTGTTCATCAGTTTATTTTGTTCATTAGATTCCATATATAAGTGAGATCATATGTTATTTGTCTTTCTCTGACTGGCTTATTTTATTTAGCATAATAATCTCTAGGTCCATCCATGCTGTCTCAAAAGGTAAGAGATCCTTTTTTACAGCTGCATAGTATTCCATTGTGTATATTACAACAGCTTTTTTTTATCCTCTCATCTACTGATGAACACTTATGCTGTTTCCAGATCTTAGCTATTATAAATGATGCTGTTATGAACATAGGATTGCATATATTCTTTCTGATTGGTGTTTCAGGATTCTTAGGATATATTCCCAGAAGTGGAATCACTAGGCCAAAAGGCAGTTCCATTTTTAACTTTGTGAGGAAACTTCATACTGTTTTCCACAGTGGTTGCACCAGTCTGCATTCCCACCAACAGTGCACTAGGGTTCCCTTTTCTCCACATCCTCACCAGCACTTATTGTTTGTTGATTTATTTATGGTAGCCATTCTGACAGGCGGGAGATAATAACTCATTGTGGTTTTAATTTGTATCTCTTTGATGATTAGTGACCCTGAGCATTTTTTCATATGTCTATTGGCCATCTGTATGTCCTCTTTGGAGAAGTGTCTATTCAGGTCCTTTGCCCATTTTTAATTGGATTTTTGTCTTCTGGTGTTGAGTTGTATAAGTTCTTTATATATTTTGGAAACTAACCCTTTATCAGGTGTATCATTGACAAATATGTTCTTCCATGCAATGGGCTCCCTCTTCATTTTGCTGGTGGTTTCTTTTGCTGTGCAAAAGCTTTTTAGTTTGATGCAGTCCCATTTGTTTATTTTTTTCCTTTGTTTCCCTTGCCCTAGGAGATGTATCAGCAAAAATATTGCCTTCCAATTTATCTTTTTGTTGTTGTTTGTACTTGTACCTTTGGTATAATATCTATGAAACCACTGCCTTATCTAACATTTACAAAGATTCACACCTAAGTTTTCTTCTAAGAGCTTTATAGTTTTAGATCATACATTTAAATCTTTTATAAATTTTGAGTGAATTATTACTTATGGTGTGAAATAGAAGTTTAACCTTATTGTTTCACATGTGGGTACCCTGATGACGCCACACCATTTGTTGAAGAAATTGTTTTTTGCCTATTGAATGGTTTTGGCACCCTCATTGAAAATAAATTGACCATAGATGTATAGGTTTATTTCTAGACCCTCATTTCTGTTTTATTTATTTATATATCCATTTTATGCCAGTAACACACTGTTTGATTTTTGTAGCTGTAAATTGAGTGAATGTTTATGTACCTCCCTTCCATTCCCTTCAAATTATTTTTTCTTGTTGTTGTTGTTAAATTTATTGCAGTGACATTAGTTGGTGAAATTGTAAGGGTTTCAGGTGGGCAGTTCTGTAGTGAATCATTCTTATATTGTGTGGTGTGTTTGCTTCCCAGTGTCGGGTCTCCTTCCATCACCATTTGTCCTCCCTTTGCCCTCTTTTGCCTCCTCCCACCCTCCTTTTCTTCTGGTGGTTGCCATGCTGCTGTCTGTGTCTATGAGTTTTATTTTTTCCCCTTCAAATTCTTATGTGGAAATCTAATCCCCAGTGTGGTGGTATTAGAAGGCAATGTTTTGGGAGGTTATTAAGTCATGAGAATGGAACCCTCATAAATGTGATTATTGCCCTTGTATAAGAGACCCCAGAGAGCTCTCTTGCCCTTTCTACCTTATAAGAACATAGTGAGAAGATAGCAATCTATGAATCAAGAAAATGTGTTCTCACATACACCAAATATACTGACACACACATTGATCTTGGGCTTCCCAACCTCCAGAACTATGAGAAATAAATTCCTGTTGTTTATAAGCTAGAAAAGGAAAGAAAGAAAAGAAACTGTGATATATAGCCATAAAATAAAAAGAATGAAATTTGGCCATTTGCAAGAATATAGATGAATCTCATGGTCATATATCTTTTAGAATTAGTGTTTTTGTCTTCTTTAGATAAATACCCAGAAGTGGAATTGTTGGATTGTGTGGTAGTTCTACTTTAATATTTTTAAGAACTTCCATACTGTTTTTCATAATGGGTTGCACCAATCTGCATTCCCACTAACAGTGCACAAGGGTTCCCTTTACTCTACATATTTGCCAACATTTGTTTTTTCTTGTCTTTTTTTTTAAGTACATTTTTAAATCACTCTTTTTAAAGAGAGAGAGAGAGAGAGAGAGAGAGAGAGAGACATTGATGTGAAAAAAAAAAAAAGTCCTCCTATTGCCTCCTGTACATGTCCCCACCAGGGATTGAAGCTGCAACCTGGGTATGTGCCCGAAACAGGAATTGAACCCACAACTGTTTGGTGCTTGGGATGCCACTCCAACCAACTGAGCCACACCAGCCAGGGCTCTTGTGTTTTTGATAATAGCCATTCTAATAGGTGTGACGTGATGTTTCATTGTAGTTTTGAGTTGAATTTCCCTTATAGTTAATGATGTTAAGCATCTTTTCATGTACCTGTTGACCTTCTGTATGCCATCTTTGAAAAAAATGTCTATTCATATCTTCTGCCCATTTTTTAATCAGATTGTTTGTTTCTAAGCTATTGAGTTACATAAATTCTTTATATATTTTGAATATTAGCCCTTTATTAGATATATGATTTGTAAATATTTTCACCCATTCATTAAGTTGCCTTTTTATTTAGTTATAGTTTCCTTTGTTCTGCAGAAGCCTTTAAGTTTGATGAAGTCCCACTTGTTTATTTTTGCTTTTGGTTTCAGATTAAAAAACTCATCACCAAGACCTATGTTAAGGAGTTTACTGCCTATGTTTTCTTCTAGGAGATTTATGGTTTCCGGGCTGATGTTGAGCTCTTTAACCTGTTTTGAGTTAATTTTTGTGTATGGTGTAATATAGCAGTACAGTTTCATTCTTTTGCCTGTGGCTGTCCAATTTTCCCAACACAAACTTATTGAAGAAACTATCTTTTCCTCACTGTATATTTTTGGCACCTTTGTTGAAAATTAATTGACCATATATGTGTGGGTTTATTTCTGGGCTTTCTGTCTGTTGCATTGATCTTTGTGTCTGTTTTTATGCCAATACCACACTATTTTAATTACTATAGGTTTGTAATATAGTTTGAAGTCAGGGAGTGTGATGTCTCCAACTATGTTCTTCTTTCTCAAGATTACTCTGGCTATTTGGGGTCTTTTTTGGTTACATATAAGTTTTAGGATCAATTGTTCTATTTCTGTGAAAACTGCCATTGTAATTTTCATAGGAATTGCACTGACTGTGTACATTGCTTTGGGTAATATGAATTTTAACAATATTAATTCTTCTAATCCATGAGCCCCAAAGTCTTTCCACTTATTTTTGTCTTCTTAAATTTCATTAACATCTTATGATTTTCAGTACACATGTCTTTCACCTTTGTTTAAACTATTCCTAGATACATGTTTGTGCAATTATAAATGGGATTGTTTTCTTATTTTCTCTTTCTGATAGATTGTTATTAGTATATGAAAATGCAACAGATTTTTAGGTATTAATCTTGTGTCCTGCAGCTTTACTAAATTTGTTTATTAGTTCTAACAGTTTTTTTTTTTTTTATGGAGTCATTAGGATTTTCTATATATAATATTATATCATCTTCAATTAGTGACAATTTTAACTCTTTTTTCAATTTTCTTGCATAATTGCTCTGGCTAGGACTTGCAATACTGTGTTGAATGAAAGTGGCAAGAGTGGGCATCCTTGCCTTGTTCCTGATCTTAGCAGAAAAGCTTTCAGCTTTTCATTGTTGAGTATGATGTTAGTCGTGGGCTTGTCATGTATGGCTTTTATTGTGTTGAGGTATGTTCCCTCTATACCCACTTTGTTGAGAGCTTTTATTATAAAATGATTTTGCATTTTGTCAAATACTTTTTCTGCATCTATTTCAATGATCATATGATTTTGACCTTTAGTTTTGTTAATGTGGTGTTTCACACTGATTGATTTAAATGTTGAACATCCTTGTATCTATGAAATAAATTTCATTTGATCCTAGTGTATGCTCCTTTTTATGTATTGTTGAATTCATTTTGCAATATTTTGTTGAGGATTTTTGCATCTATGTTTATCAGGAATATTGGCCTGTCATTTTCTTTTCTTTGGCATCCTTATCTGGTTTTGGTATGAGGGTAATGCTGACCTTGTGAAATAAGTTTGGAAGCATTCCCTCCTCTTGTATTTTTTTGGAAGAGTGTGAGAATGCTTGGTATTTATTCTTCTTTGAATGTTTGGTAGAATTCACCAGTAAAACTGTCTGGTCTTCAACTTTTGTTTGTTGGAATACTTTTGATTAGTGATCCAATCTCCTTAATTATTGGTCTGTTCAGATTTTCTATTTCGTCACAATTCAATTTTGGTAGGTTTTCTGTTTCTAGGAATTTATTTATCCTAGGTTGTCTAATTTGTTGGTGTTTAATTGTTTATAGTAGTCTCTCATGATCCTTTGTATTTCTGTGATATCAGTTGTAACATCTCCTCTTTCATTTCTGATTTTATTTGAGTCCTGACTCTTTTTCTTGGTGATTCTAGCTACAGGTGTGCCAATTCTGGTTTTTGTTTGTTTGTTTGTTTGTTTTAAACCAGCACTTAGTTTCATTGATCTTTTCTATTATTTTTGGTCTCCATTTATTTCTGTTTTAATCTTTGTTATTTCCTTCCTTCTACAAACTTTGGGCTTTGTTTGTTTTTCTTTATCTAGTTCCTTGAGATGTAAAGTTAGATTTTTTATTTTAGACTTTTCTTGTTTCTTGAGGTAGGCACTGATCACTATGAACTTCCCTCTTAGAACTGCTTTTGCTGCATCCCATAAATTTTTGTATGTTCCATTTTCATTTTTGTTTGTCTCGTTATTTTTTTATTTCTCTTTTTAATTTTTTTCTTTAATCCATTGGTTATTCAATAGCATGTTGTTTAAGCTCCACATATTATTGAATATTCTAGTTTGCTTCATGTTTCCTACTATTGTGGTTGGAAATGATGCTTTATATGATTTCAGTCTTCTTAAGTTTATTAAGACTTGTTTTGTGGCCTAACATATGATCTCTCCTAGAGAATGTTTCCTGTGCATTTGAGAATATGTATTCTTCTGCATTTGGGTAAAATTTTCTATAAATATTTGTTAAGTTCATCTGGCCTAATGTGTCATTTAAGGTCAATATTTCCTTATTAATTTTCTGCCTGGATCATCTCTCTATTGATGTAAGTGGGTCATTAAAGTCCCCTACTGTTATTGTATTTCTGTCTATTTATGCTTTTAGGTCTGTTAATATTTGCTTTACATATTTAGATGCTTCTATATTAGGGGCACAAATATTTACAGATGTTATATTCTCTTGTTGGATTGACCTTTTTATCATTATGAAATGTCCATCTTTGTATCATTACTAATTTGTTTTAAAGTATTTTATCTGCTATAAGTATAGCTACTCCAGTTTTCTTTTGATTTCTATTTGCATGCAATATTTTTTTTCCATTCCTTCACTTTCAGTCTAATAGAAAAGCCAAGAATTCGGCACTTACTTTTAATCATGCTAAGCTGTACTGTAAAGGATGAGAAGAAATGGTTTTTCCAACCTGTTTCAATGTAGCTGTTTTTTGCTTTGAGTATGCCTAGGTACTGCAGTTTCTTTCTGGAGTCCTTATAAAGGCATTTTTCCTGTATGTTGTTGTTAACTCAGTGTATTTTTTAGAAAACAAGGTCTTCCTATTTTGCTATTTCGCTCTATAGACAAGGTTTTAAAATAATGAATGCTGTGATGAAGGAAAGATAGGGAAAATAGCTGGAAGTTGTGAGGACAAGAGAGGATTTATTTTTTTTACTGTAGCAAGAATGAGAACATACTGCACACAGATAAGAATAAATCATTTGAGACTGAGAGAATCATGATACTCTCCACAAGAGCACTGGTTTTCAAACTTTTCTGAGCGTTAGGAACATACTGCAAGCTTATGAAAACACACATTATTGAGGTCCATCCTAGAGTTTCTGATTCAGTAGGTCTAGGATGAAGCCTTAGAATTTGTATTTCTAGCAGGTTCCCAGGTGATAATGATGCAGCTGGTCTAGTGACCACACTCTGAGGGCTCCTGCTCTAAAGAAAGGAGGGAATGGTGCCATGGAGAAGAAGAGAGGAGCCTGGATGCAGATATATGGATCATTCTTTCTTGAATTTCCTGTTTCATAAATATTGAGGGTCAGTGTGGTTCAACCAATGTTGGTCAATCAACAAACTTAAGTGGTATGTTTGGTTGCATAGTATAGAAACTGTAGGGCTGATAAACGTACTCATTTCATTTTCCTCCATTGTCTTTTTGTCTGTCTTTGTTCTTCTCGGATGTTTGTTCATGTAAATATAGAACATAAGGTAATTTATGCATTTTATACCAGCTCAGTTCACTCTCAGCTATATGAAATTCTTTTTTCTTTGACCAGAATTCTCACCTCTTTTTCACAACCTTCTCAAATGCCTGTAAAGTCCTAGACTTCTCCTCAGGTAGCAATTAGGAGCAGGTGTAGTGATTTCTCTGACAGGATCAGTGAGACTTGAGAGAAACTTCAGGGACATGAACCTCATCAGCTTGTCAACAGAGATTTCAGCATTGGCCACATTTTAATTTTTGCAGTAATTCACACATTGGGGAAGCAAGGCCCCTGGTAAGCTCAGTGAAGTGCTAGAAGATTAAAAAACATGGCAACATCCCAGGGGTTTTGACAGAATCTGAATATTGCCTTCTCAGTCCACCAGAGGACAATTACATTACACACACACACACACACACACACACACACACACACACACAGATAAACACAGTCAACCTGTGATATGCAAAGAAAAATGTCAAAATTTTCACACTTTAAAACATACCTCATCAGGGAAAAGGTTTTTATAGAAGAAAAATCAGCAACTTTTGGATGAAAAAAAAATCTCTCTCTAGACAAGCTGCATCTGTTTAGGCATCTGTCTTCTTCTGTCAGATCTACTTGAATTGAAATTTTCAATGTGTTAAGTCAAATTCAAATTCTTTCAGAGTCTGAGAGTGTGGAATGTACTAAACACCCAACCACAGTGAACTGAAGTGGAAATGAACGGAAATCCATTTCGAAGACTCCGTCTTCTTCTCCTCCACCCTTTGATGTAAAAAAAAAAAAAAAAAAAAAAAAAAAAGCTCAAATTCCAGGGTGGTGATAATGAAATTTCTTTTCCAGTCAGATTCTTTATCATATAACCCAACTGTGTCTTAATCCTTTCTACTTTCTTTATACCCTCTGATGTAGACTGAAACCCTAACTATAGGTGTTCACACAGGGGAAGCCAGCATTATAAAGAGAAAAGCAAAGCAAAATGTTTCACATCAAAATAAAAACAAACAAAAGGATATGGGTTGGAGGTGGGTTTGGAGTTAAAACTATATAAAGTCATATATATATATATATATAAATATAAATATAAATATATATAAATATAAATATAAATATAAATATAAATATATATATATATAAACTTCAACTAAAAATCTAGCTCATAAACTTTTTGGGGGGAAAACAAGATATAAGTAATAACAATTATTGTACAAAGTATTAATTATAAATATAAAATCTGACTATATTATATAATTGTATTCAAATTATAAAACGTATTTTCATTATAAACTAATGATAATTATCTTATATTTTATATCAATCATATTATAACTAAATTATATATTAATCATAAAATATATTTAAGTATATACAATAAAATTTAAAAAACTAAAAGAAGTATTTAAAATCAGTCTCAGAATGATGCATGTTAAAGTTGAATCCTAAGAAATAATCCCGAGTGTATTATTTGAGACATTCTTTCACCTTTTCTTTTTTCCCAGTTCATACTCTTGGTATAATAGCAGACTAAGTCTTTATGGAGAAAAATAGATGTTTTTAAAAGTACAGCTTGGAAGACCAGTTTTAGTCCTTTCCTAAATATTAGTATTAACCAAGATTTCTAAGGTTAAAATTATCAGGGGGATTGAAGGAGTCAATTCAGAACAAACAAACTTGAAAGTTCTTTGAAAATTATAATGCTCAAAGTAAACTCGGGTATTTATCATTAAGCATCTTACTATGGACAAAAATCTGTGCAAGCCACTGAGAATGAAAGAAATGTGATTCTTGAACCTGCCCCCCAGGGAGCTTTCAGTCTAGTTCACTGGAACATATGATACCACTGAGTGGATGATTAATGTTAAAATCAGTCAGTGGAAGGCGAGGTCCCTATCAACTAAAGTAGTCAAAAAAATACCTTTGGACTGATTAAGATGGTGGCGGAGTGAATGGAAGCTACACAGACCGTCTCCCAGGACCAAACTGGAATTACAACTAAAATAAAGAAAAGTCATCTGGAAAAAACAACTGAAGAGCAGCTGTAGAGAACCCTTATAACCAGAGATGTAAAAAGGACCCCAAATCAAGACTGGTAGGAGGTATGGAGACACGAGAGGGCTGGCTGGGTTCCCACAGGCAGCAGCTGAGGGCTATCTTAGCTCTGAGAAGTTACCTCTGAGAGGTCAGGGGTTTAAACCCCAAGACAGCTTCCAGCACAGAGTGGCAGAATAGGGAAAGACACCCACATAACACCTGGCTGAGAAAATCACCAGAACAGAGGTTCTGTCTGGCAGAGAGAGGTACTGGGAAGACAGGCCCTTCCCTGAAGGGCCAGGGCACTAAATTATAGTACAGCCCCTCACCATGGGCTCCAGCAGAGGGAGGGCAGACTGGACTGGAGCTGTGTGAGGACAGTGGGGGGTTCGGGGCACTGGGGAGAGAGCTGAGAAGGAGGCCATTGGGAGCCCTATGCTGAGTCATTCCCCCACACTACAGCAGCCATGTTTCACAAGCAGGTCCTTCCCATCAGAGTACATTTAGCTCAGGGGAGAAGCAACTGCTCCTTCCTTGGGAATTTAACTACACCCAGCTGGGAGAAGCACAACATGAGACTCATTAACTGCCAAAGACTACCCAGCAGCCAGTAGACAGACTCATCTCTGAAAGCTTTGAACTTTAGGCCTGGCTCTCGGTTGCTGGGTTTGTGGCTCTGGGGACTGAGCTGTGAAGGCTGAGGCCTGGGTCCCTGTGCTGAGCTATTAACCCACACTGCAGTAGCCATCTTTCTCAAGCAGCCCCTTCCCATCAGAGTAGCTTTAGCCTGGGGTAGAAGCACCTGCCCCTCCCTTGGGAAATCAACCCAGCCTGACCAGGAGAAGTACAACCCAAGGCTTATTAACTTCCAGAGACTATCAATCAGCCTGCAGGTGAAAACAAGTCTCTGCTTGCTCTGACCTTTAGGCCCTCTTCATGGTCATTGATCATTGGGTTTCAAGGCTCTGCATTCAGAGCTGATAAGGCAGCTGACAGGGCCCGTGTTGAGTCATTAACCCATACTATAGAAACCATTTTCTTCAGGTAGAGCTTTACTCTCAAAGCAGCCTCAGCCCAAAGAGAGAAGCAATTGCCCACCCATGGAAATCCTCTTATCCTGCCTTCCTGGAGGATTTCTCATTCAGCTGAGGCCTACAACCTGAGGCTCATTAAGTAACTGAGACTACCTCATTAACTAACTGAGACTAACAGTCAGCCTGCAGGCAAGGGCTCAGGGATAATTGAATCTTTGCCTGGCCTGTAACTCTATCCAGGAAAGTAAGACAAGACTTTGGTGCTCAGTGTGGTCCCTTCCATACTCATTCAAACTCAGCAGAGGGGACTACAATCTTCAGAACATTGATACAAGGAGATTTTGGCAGGCTCAAAACTCTGCTGAGACAGCCAAAATGCTGAAACAAAGAAACAAATCCCAAATGAAAGAACAAGAAAATTCTACAGAAGAAGGGCTAAAGGAAATAGAGATAAGCAAGTTATCAGATGTAGAGTTCAGAGTAATGCTTATGAGGAAGTTCTGCAGCATGAGTAAATAACTCAACAGCATGAGTAAAGATACAGAAACAATGAAAATCAATCAATTGGAAATGAAAAACAACCAAGTGGAAATGAAGAATGACAGCAGAAATAACACATTGGAAGGAATAACCAGCAGATTAGAGGAAGCTGAGGATTGGTTGAGTGAATTAGAAGACAAGGTACGAAAAAAAAATCACTCAATCAGAAAAGCAAAAAGGAAAAACAATTAAAAAACAAGAGGACAGCCCAGCCAGTGTGGTTCAGTGGTTGAGCGTAGACCTATGCACTAAGAGGTTGCCGGTCTGATTCCCAGTCAGGGCACATGCCCAGGTTGTGGGCCCAATCCCCAGTGGGGGCATGCAGGAGGCAGCCAATCAATGTTTTCTCTCATCGATGTTTCTATCTCTCTCTCCCTCTTCCTTCCTCTCTCTCTAAAATCAATAAAGAAAAAATATTTAAAAAAACAACAACAAGAAGACAGTTTAAGAGAGTTGTGGGACAACATGAAACATAATAATATCCACATCACAGGAGTACCAGAAGAAGAAGAAAGTGAGCAAAGGTTAGAGAAGATATTTGAAGAAATAGTGACAGAAAACTTCTCTAACTTGGTGAAGGAAAAAGGCATACAAGTTCAGGAAGCACAGAGAGCCCTAAGTAAGAAGAACTCAAAAAGGCCCACTTCAAGACACATCATAATTAAAATGCCCAAAATTAAAGACAATGAGAAAATCTGAGAGGCAGCAAGAGAAAAGCAACAGGTTACCAACAAAGGAACCCCCATAAGTCTATCAGCTGATTTCTCAACAGAGACACTACAGGCCACAAAGGAATGACATGAAGTAATCAAGGTAATGAAAAATAAGGATCTGAATCCAAGACTATATCCAGCAAGGCTATCATTCAAAATAGAAGGTGAAATAAAGAGCTTCTCAGACAAAAAAAGGCTAAGGGAATATATTATCACCAAACCAACATTGCAAGACATGATAAAAGTACTGCTGTAATAAGCAGAAGAAATAGAGAGAAACATAGCCATAATAAATAAAAATGGCAATAAATAATTACATATCAATACAACCTTAAATGTATATGGACTAAATGGTTCAGTCAAAAGACACAGAGTAGCTGAATGGATAAGAAAGCTTGACTCATATATATGTTATCTACAAGAGACCCACCTCATAACAAAAGACTCACACAGGTTGAAAGTGAAGGGATGGAAAAATATTATCCAAGCAAAGGGAAATGAAAGAAAAAAGCTGGGGTAGCAATACTCATATCTGATAAAATAGACTTCAAAATGAAGGCCATAACAAGAGACAAAGAAGGCCACTACATAATATTAAAAGGATCTATCCAACAGGAGGATATAACCTTGGTTTAACATATATGCACCCAATATAGGAGCACCAAAATATATTTAAAAACTTCTGGAGGACTTCAAAGGAGAAAATGACAACAATACAATCGTAGTAGGAGACTTTACTGACATCACTGGATATATCCTCTAGACAAAAAATTAACAAGGAAACACAGACCCTAAACAACACACTAGATCAGATGGATTTAATAGATACTTACAGAGAATTACACCTCAAAACTTCAGAATACATATTCTTCTCAAGTGCACACTGGACATTCTCAAAGATAGACCACATGTTAGGACACAAACTAAGTCTCTACAAGTTCAAGAAGATTGAAATCATATCAAGCATCTTCTCAGATCACAATGGCTTGAAACTAGAAATTGATTATGATAAAAACACTCAAAAATGTTCAAACCCATAGAGACTAAATAACATGTTATTAAACAATGAGTGGGTTACCAAGGAGATCAAGGAAGAAATAATAAACTTCCTGGAAAGCAATGAAAATGAGAACACTCAACAACACAAAATCTATGGGACATAGCGAAAGCAGTCCTACCTCAAGAAACAAGAAAAAATTTCTAATAAACTCTCTAACCCTACAATTTAAAGAACGAGAAAGTAAACAAAAAGAAAAACCCAGAGTAAGTAGAAGGAAAAAAAAAATAAAGGTCAGAGGGAAAATAAATGACATAGAGACTGAAAAAAAAAAAAAAACAATTGAAAAGATCAATGAAATCAAGAGCTGGTTCTTTGAAAAGATAAACAAGGTTGATGAACCTTTAGCCAGACTCACAAGGAAACAAAGAGAGAGAACCCAAATACACAAAATCGTAAATGAAAGAGGAGAAGTAACAACTGTCACCACAGAAATACAAGGAATTGCTAGAAAATACTATGAATAATAATATGCCAACAAAGTGGACAACCTAGGAGAAATGGACAAATTCCTAGAATCACACAGTCTCCCAAAATTGAACTGGAAAGAGTCAGAAAACTTGAACAGACCAATAACAATTAAGGAAATTGAAGCCTTAATCAATAAACTCCCAGCAAACAAAAGCCTGGGTCCAGATGGCTTCACAGGGGAGTTTTACTGAACATTCAAAGAAGAACTAACACCCATTCTCCTCAAACTATACCAAAAAATTCAAGAGGAAGGAAGACTTCCAAGCTCTTTTTATGAGGCCAGCATGATCCTAATTTCAAAACAAGATAAAGACACTATAAAGAAAGAAAACTGCAGGCTAATATCATGGATGAACATAAATGCCAATGTCCTTAACAAGATATTAGCAAATCAGATCCAGCAATATATTAAAAAAATTATTCACCATGACCAAGTGCAATTCATTCAGAGATGCAAGACCGGAATAATATTTGCAAATCAATAAATGTGATACACCACATAAACAAAATGAAAGAAAAAATCATATGATCATATCAATGGATGCTGAAAAAACATTTGACAAAAAATCCAGCACCCATTTTTAATAAAAACGCTCAGCAGAGTGGGAATAGAGGGATTATATCTCAACATAATAAAGGTCATGTATAAAAAACCTACAGCCAACATCATACTCAATGGGAAAAATCTAAAAGCATTTCCCCTAAGAACAGGAACAAGGCAGGGATGCCCACTTTCACCACTCTTATTTAACATAGTACTGGAAGTCTTAGCCACAGCAATTAGGCAAGAAGAAAAAATAAAAGGAATACAAATTTGAAAGGAGGAAGTGAAGTGTCATTATTCTCAGATGACATGATATTGTACATAGAAAACCTTGACGACTCCATCAAAAATCTTCTAGATTTAATACATGAATTCAGCAAAGTAGAAGAATACAAAATGAACATCCAGAAATCAATGGCATTCTTATACACCAATAATGAACACTCAGAAATGGAAACTAAAAAAACAATTTCATTTACCATTGCAACAACAACAAAAAATAAGATACCTAAGAATAAACTTAACCACGGAGGTAAAAGACCTGTTCTCAGAAAACTATAGAACATTGAAAAAAGAAACAGAGGAAGACATAAAAAAGTGGAACTATATACCATGTTCATGGATTGGAAGAATCAACATCATTAAAATGTCCATACTACCCAAAGCAATCTACAGATTTAATGCAATCCTTATTAAAGTACCAATGTCATATTTCACACATCTAGAACAAGTACTCCAAAAGTTTATATGGAACCATAAAAAGACCCCAAATAGCCACAGAAATCTTGAAAAAGAAGAACAAAGTGGGAGGGATCATAATACCAGATATCAAGTTATACTTCAAAGCCATTGTAATCAAAACAGCCTGGTACCAGCACAAGAACATGCCAATAGAACCTAGAAATCAACACAAGACAGTATGCACAATGAATATTTGATAAAAGAGGAAAGAGCATACAAGGGAGAAAAGATAGTCTCTTCAATAAATGGTTTGGGAAATTGGAGAGGTACATGCAAAAAAAATGAAACTGGACCACCAACTTACACCATACACAAGAATAAACTCAAAATGGATAAAAAACTGAAATATAACTTGTGAAACCATAAAAATCCTAGAAGAAATGTAGGCAGAAAAATCTCAGACATCATATGTAGCCGAATTTTCACTAATACATCTCCTAGGGCAAGAGAAAAAAAGGAAAACTAATAAACGGGATTACATCAAACTAACAAGCTTCTGCACAGCAAAAGAAACCAGCATCAAAATGAAAAAGGAACCCACTCTGGGAGAACATATTTGCCAATGATAAGGGGTTAATATCCAAAATATATAGAGTACTCATACAACTCAACAAAAGGAAGACAAACAGTCCAATTAAAAAATGGGCAGAGGACACTTCTCCAAACAGGACATACAAATGTCCAGGAGATATATGAAAAAATGCTCAACATCTCTAATCATCAGAAAGATGCAAATTAAAATGACTATAAGGTATCACCTCACACCTTCCAGAATGGCTGCCATCAACAAATCACCAAACAACAAGTGTTTGCAAGGATATGGAGAAAAGGATGCTCTAGTACATTGCTGGTGGGAATGCAGACTGGTGCAGCCACTATGGAAAACAATATGGTGCTTCCTCAAAAAATTAAAAATGGAACTGCCATTTGACCCAGTGATCCCACTTCTAGGAATATATCCTAAGAAGCCTAAAACACCAATCAGAAAGAATATGTGCACCCCTATGTTCATAGCAGTGCTATTTGCAATAGGTAACATCTGGAAACAACCTAAGTGTCCATCAGTAGATGAGTGGATAAAAAGCTGTGGTACATTTACACAATGGAACACTATGCAGCTGTAAGATAGAAAGATCTCTTACCCTTTGATACTAAATGGAGGGACCTCGCGAACATTATGCTGAGTAAAATAAGGCCGACAGAAAAAGACAAGAACCACATGATCTCATTTATTTATGTAATATCATGAAGAAAATAAGCTGTCGATCAAAATTGATCCAGAATCATGGAAGTAAGGAACAGACTAACAAACCTCAGAGGGATGGGAGTTAGAGGGGGTGGGAAGAGATAAACCGAAGAACTTATATGCATATATGCACAACCAATGGACACAGACATTAGTTTGGGGAAAGCAGGAGGGGGGTGGGAGAAGGGAGGAGGGTGTCAATGGGGGAATAAAAGGGAGACATCTGTAATACTTTCAACAATAAAAAAATAAATTAAAAAAATACTTTGTAGTAGCATGGAGTTTGAAGATGTCAAAATAGGGCTTAAATGGCTTGAGAGAAAGCATTAGTGTTGGCAATTCAGGTTCATAAGAGGAAAGGCAGAAAGTAATTTTGAAGGTATTAGAAGTTTGACAAGGAATCAATATGCCAGAATTAAAACTCATTTTGCTGGAGGCCAGAATCCAACTCTCTCTTTAGAACCATGAGGAAATGGAGATGCAAAGGCCATGGGACTTGCAATTTTTGTCAGAACTGAAGTAGCTCTACTTATGTTATATTTCAAAGCATTCCTCTACTTTTTAATTCTAATTTCTGTCTTTTGACTGCTTTGCAACAGGAGTGGCAAATAGGTTTTATGTCAGCTGTTTATAATGTTTGGGTGGTAGTAGCAAGTGACCGTTTAGATCATGTGTCAAGAAGGATTCTGAGGCAGTGTTTGAGCTTCATCTAAGCCAGCATGAGATCTGTGCTTGCTTAGCAATGTCTGTTGTGGACAAAGAAGGGATTAGTTGTGATACCTGTGCCCTGCATTTACTGTCTTGGCTTTGAAATCCTGAACAAGACACTGATAGCACAGTGAGATTTATAGCTAGTGAGGGTAGTTCTGAGATACGACAAAATAGTTCAGTACTTTATTGTCAGAATAGGAGAAAGCCGTATGATTGGGGAGCAAGTTGTGAGGAGGTAACCACTCCCTGTTTTCTTACCCAAGTCCTGAAGGAGAAATGAGAATGTTATTACTGATAACATATATACATATCACTTGATAGTTTATAAGACATATATATTCATGATTTCATTTGATCCTCGTAAGGGACCAGTTATTAATGCCAGTGTACCCATATTAAAATTAGGAAATTAGGGTTTAGAGAGACAAAATTATCCATTCACAGTGCAGCTACAAAGAGGTGATAAAATGGAATGACTTCTTGAGGTTTTGATCTGATTATTCATATTCATTTCTTATTTTTTCATCAAAATGTAGGTGCACAGACTTTGGAGCTTGATTGCTCCTCTTCACATCCTTCTTCCCCATTAACAGACCTGTGGTCTTGGGCAAGCTATGTAAGCCTTCTGTGTTACTGTTTCCTCATCTGTAAGTGGAGATGACAGTAGTTCTAACCACCAAAAATGTGAGGATTCCATTGGTCAGTGGCCTCGCATTCCGTGAGTGTAACAATTGAGCTAGCTCCTTATTATTATCTGTTTACTTCTTGTGTTTGTAGTGATCTATTTTGCTGTACAGCAGATAACTTTTCCTTCATTTAAACAAATTTTCTGATTATCAAGAGAATACATATGTACTGGGAAACACAAGATGTGGAAAACTGCAGAAAAGATACTTTTAAAATACCCTTAATTCTCTAACACATATATTTTTATCTAAATTGATGAGTACATTTGGATGGGCTGTAGATTGGATATCAGTCATGGGGAAATATTGTGAGTTTTGTAAAAAATATATTTTTGGTCATCTGAATGACCAAATATACTTCTCATATATATTTGGTCTTGATCCACAATTCCAGGCTCA
Organism: Tadarida brasiliensis; assembly: GCA_030848825.1. NCBI lineage: Eukaryota > Metazoa > Chordata > Mammalia > Chiroptera > Molossidae > Tadarida > Tadarida brasiliensis. The sequence continues at coordinate 33,301,723 of CM061261.1, read as the reverse complement.
AAGCTCTCAAAACTCTTAGAATTTACTAAGTGTTGAGAGTGAAAACATTGTGTTTTGTTGTTAATGAGGTAACATTTGGGATGTACCTAAGAAGGGGGCCAGGAGAACCGACCATGCAATTCAAGGATCAGAACTGTCAGTCCCACCTCTACGATCTCTGGGGAAGGGAGAGGGTCTGGAGATCAATATGACGGCCAGTGATCTAATCAACACTGCCTATGTAATGAAGCCTCCATAAAACCCAAGAAAATGGAGCTCAGGGAGCTTCCAGGTTGGTGAACACGTGGAGAACGGAGAAAGTAGTGCATCCAGAGAGGACACGGAAGCTTTGAGCCCTTTCCCATATTCCTTGTCCTGTGCTTCTCTTCCATCTCATTGATTCTGAGTTATACATATCCTTTTACAATTAACAGGTGATCTAGTAAGTAAACTTCTCTGAGTTTTATGAGCTGTTCTAGAAAAATACCTGAACCTAAGGAGGGGGTTGTGGGAACTTCTGATTAACAGCCAATCAGGCAGAAGTACAGGTAAAAACCTGGACTTGGAATTGGCATTCTGAATTGGAGGGGGTCATTGTAACCTTCAATCTATAGCCAGTTGGTCAGAAGCACAGGTAAGAGCCTGGACTTGTGGCTGCAATCTGAAATGTGTGTTGAGGGTGGGGGGCACTCTTGTAGGACTGAGCCCTTAACCTGTAGAATCTGATGTTACCTAGACTGTCAGAATTAAGTTGAGTTCTCAGACACCCTGCTGGTGTCTTTGAATTATTAGTTGGTACGGGGGCGGGGGCGGGCATCTCTACATGTTGAAATTGGCTTTGGGAAACCCTTTTCACATGGTCATGAGGAAAAATAGTTTCAAACAGAGTATATGAGGCACAAACCTGGAGGGTGAAGTTGGAAATGCCAGATCTCAGTTGATTCTTGAGAAATTTCCTTTACTCAGATCTATAAACAAAAAGAATTAAACAATTTTATGCAGCTAAGTCTACTTTTTGATAGTGACTCAGTGGCACTTTTTTACACCCTGCAGCTAATTTTAAATTTAAGCTGATTATTAAAGCAGACAGAAAAAAAAAAATTGTTCCCCCTTTAACTCCAGAGTGTTTGAGGATGATTTTGAAAGATTCCTATGATGCTGGCTAGCATGGTTATTCCACCCCAAGCATGTATTCAACTTGGCTGAGCCAGGACTTTAATTTACTCACCATTTACAACGTGAAGCCTGTTAAATTACGGAGCAGCCACGTCACAAAGCTTGCCTGTTACACTTTTAATAATCATGTGTGTTTTACAGGCCAGTGTTTTATATGAGGAAATAACTACTTCTTGTTATCATGTATCATTGAGTCTAAGATGACACCAGTTGTAAGAGTCACCACTATTTTATAGTCTATTAGGAAAATGCTGCCAAAGGATCTTAAGGGGCTGATTTTAAGATGCATCTTTATTTCAGAGATGTTAAAATACGAAAAATGAGCATCTTGGAACTGAAGAAATATGTAATGTCTTTTCAACCTTGTGAAGAAATTCTTTGGGGATGACATTGAATCATTTGAAGCTTGTAGAGATCTTTCCTCAGCCGTACCCTCTATGGACTGCCTTCAGTTATGGGTTATCTTATTTAAAATGGATGCCTGAATGTGGACACACAAGGAACCTTTACCAGTATCCAATTCACACGTTAGAATTACTGGGAATGATCTCCAAGTCACAACAGCTAAATGTGCTCAGCGGTTGAAAATAGAATTACGTTCTTTACTCCCTTTTGTGATTTCAATCATTAGATGCCACATGGAGATAAACAAGGTGTATGACACACTAACCCCCACCCTTAAATGAATGGAAAATAAGCATTGTTGAATATATCTAGGGCGATAATCTACTGAGAGTAATTTCTGTCTTATCCCTGCTGCAAGGGGAAAGAAGAAATGAACTTAACCCTTATCCCTACTTTACAGGCCCATGATGGTTTATTCTATGGGCCAACTTGATGGGCTAAGGCTTGCCCAGATGAGTGGTAAATGTTATTTCTGAGTGCACCTGTGAGGGTGTTTCCAGAAGAGTGAATCCCTCATAATAAATCTCTTTCTATACACCTCTATATATCTTATTGATTCTTTCTCTCTGGAGGATCTTATCTGCCCAATAGCAGATAAGACCTTGCACTGGAGGGGAGATAGCATCTTTGGGTGTCAGGAGACAAGACAGAGCAAACTTCCACCTGGAACTTTTTTGGGAAGATTAGGCTCATCCTGGAATTAAGTTAATGTTCCTGAGAGTTGGAGGGTTGTGGGTTGAGAGGCTGTGGTATGTTGCAAAACATATACACAATTGTTTACATTTGTATCCATGCCCTTTGCAATATGACTCTGCATCTAATTTCCACCTCTTGAATCTGGCTTTGCTATGTGAGTTGCTATGATTAATAAAATGTGTGGCAGAAGTGATAGTGAGCTAGTACTGAGCCTAGACCCCAGGAGATGTTACACAATGCTATTTATTCTGTAGGTGTCCCTGTCACTGTCATATAAATAAAATTGGGATAGCTTGTTGAAGGATGAGACAGAGAACACATTCTACGTAGAGGAGATGTGAATCAATCTACTTGTCCCAACTGAGAGATAAGGTAGAGTTCATCCAAGATCAGGAAAGCCTTCTACCTAACCTGCAGCTGAACTCAGACACATGAGGGAACTTCCAGCAAGACCTGAAGAACCACCCAGCTGAGCCTAGGCCAACTTGCCAACCCATAGACTTCTACACGAAGTAAATGGTTATTGTGTCAAGATACTAAAATGTTGTTTATGATTTGTTATATAGCAGTAGCAGGGTTGAAGAGAGGGGAAACCTGATGAAGAAAAGTTAGTGTCCTTGCTTTGAAAGTATGGGCAAATAGTAATTGTGGAGGTCTATGACCTGTCACACTACTCTTTGTGGAAAAGTTCTTATGGTCTGGAAAGAGTATGGCTGGAAGCTGTTCTCCAAAAAGAAAAAAATCCTTAGGAAGAGCAATGGTGCGTCCTCATAGTTGACCTGATGAACAAGATGAGCAATGCGAACACCTGGCAATTACAATCTTCTTTATAGATCTGCTCTTAGGCTGCTAGAGATGATTTGCCCAGACAGACTGAGAGGCAGAAATCCCTGGGAGCTTATGTTCCCCAGGAGTTACCAGTAGCCAATGACTGGTAAGTATGAAAACCCAACTCCCTTGTCTCAAGGAAGGATACACTCTGAAGTGCCATTTACACTTGGAGCTCCCCCACAGATCAGGCAGAAGCTGAAACCGGAAATCGACCCCTTCATGGTCTTGTCCTTTTCCCTGTCCTTTGTCCCATTTCTTACAAGTTTCTGCTGGATCATTTCCCTATAAACAGCTTACACTGGTCTCAGGATCTGCTTCTGGAGAACTCAACCTGAAACAAGCAATTTGAGGAGAACAAGAGAGGCTGGTGTATAATTAATCTGACTTTAGCATGTGGCCCTATATTCTGATATCACATTATTCCAGTAAGCCATAAATAATAGAATTGTACTTATTACCTGAGCCATTTATTAGCTGGTAACAAGAGTAGGTGGCAAAGCAACTTTATGTGCAGTTGGAAAATCATTTCTGTTCATTGTATGAGCTCATTTAATAAATACATCTTTAAAACATAGCATATAGTTTTCACTTTTTTTTCAATACCTAATTCACACTATTTTAAACTTATTCACTGTTTTAGACTTCACTTTTTTTTTTTTTGTCAAGAGATATGGGAAGTTCTGTAGGAGGATACCAAATTCATGATGTGAAGATTGCAAATACTAGCAATAACATTAAAACTAAAAATATTATTAAACTCCCACAGCCCGAGGTCACAATGTTCAGAGCAGTAACAATGAACATAAAAATTAGACTGAAAAAGGAAATGACATTTTTTTTTTAATGGAGCAGAGAGGAGCTGTTACCTAGAAAACTGAGATAGGACCTGACTTCTGCTAGAACTATCCCAATTAAACATCCCCATTTAAATACACCCAGAAAACTGTTAAGAACATTATACTATAAATAAGATGTTTAAATTAGAGCTCATGGAAAGCGAGACGATAATGCATTCAAGAAGCAGATTTAATCACAATCTTGCCTCCCTCACAGCTCCCTTAGAAATTTGTATGTCAAGATATGAACAGGAAAAAAAAAAAAAAAAACCCACAAAAAACAGAATTTAGGTCAAGATTTTATTTCAGGTTTTAAAAAATTAGCTCCTGTAAATGTTAATTCCAACCAAGATAAGGCTAATTCAAAGCAAGATGAGGATAATTCCCATTTTATTCTGTGGAAAACTAAGGAATGAATTAAGCAAATATTTCTAGTATTATCCTTTGAGGTGGTAGATGAGGCACTCAGAAAACTTGGTTCTCCATAGAGTAATAAACCAGATCAAGTGTAAGAGTTACTAGTATCTGTTACAATGCCTCCCATTTAATTAGAAAACAAATTTGTGTTCCTCAGGTCTTACCTTATACTTAGGACTATGTGAGATTCTGAAGGAGTACAGAAGTATTTTAAGCCTTATCTCTCTCCTAAGTGAGCCTACAATGTTGTGAATAACAATTAATAGATACCAGATGGTGGATTCTGGGTAGTTTGATTAACAACTGCCACAATAGGGATAGAATACTGAGATTTTATCTTTTGTGCACACTTTGATTGGCAGCAGTGGCCTGAAGTGTTGTGCTAAGTAGGACCCAGAGATGGTATATGTTATCTCAGCTTGAGTTACATGACTGACTAGTAGTATGTGCTGTGGACAGGGAGAAGTGGTGGCTGGTGTGCATAACGGGGTCGGCACTTCATGTGAGACTTGAAGGATGTGTCGGTTTTAGGTAGGAAAGAAGAGCATTTCAAACAAAGACAGTAACAAGGAGTAACAATGCATTTATATGTGTGTGGCACAGTAAAGGGACCAGTGTGAACAAAGTAGAGTGAGTCAATGAGTTAGATGAGTAGTTGTAAAGAGAAATTAGATGATGAGGGTCTTGAAAACCAGAAGAGTTTGGATTTGATATGGTGGTAACCAAAGAGTTCTTAAAAACTTCACCACCTTTACACTTTGCAACCAAAGTGTGGCTTAGGGAAGGTGTATCTTGTAAAAATATGAAGAGAACAGAGAGAAATGGAGTATATTTGGAGGCAGAAAGGCTCAGTTTGGAGCAATAAGCAGCCTCAGGAGGCAGAAGATGGGTCTGAGAGATCTTGATGGAGACGTGAAGAGACTGTGATGTCCTATTCGTAGAGAATGGAGGGACTGGCTCTTAACAGGTATCAAAGTAGCAAGAAACCTGCAAGTAATGGGAAAGCCAGACATGAAAACAGTCTTCCAAATTGTGGATTATTTTCTTTTCCTTCTGGCAAGGCTCCCTATTCACGTTTCTGTGTCCAGAGATAAAAAAACAAACCGACGAACTTACCTCTGGATGTGCAGTAGTGCAGCACCCCTCAAATTGTGGTCCCTGGACCAGCAGCATCACTATCACCTGGACATTTATGAGAAATGCAGATCCTCTGGCCCAGCTTCAAGCCCATGAATCACAAATTTCACCAACTCTGGGAGTGGAGCCTAAGGATCTGTTTTAACAAGCTTCCAGGTGATTCTGATGCATGCTCAAATTTGAGAATCACGGCTATAGCAAAGCGTGTTTAAAACTTGAGCATGTATCGGGATTATCAGGAGAGCTTGTTAAGTGTACACTCCTGGGCCCCACTGCAGAGGTTCTGATTCTGGGGTTCACTGTAGCTATGCATGCCTCTCAAGTTCCCAGGTGATGCTGCTGCTGCTGGTGGTCCAGGCTCCACACTTGGAGGAGTGAGGCTGAGGAGGCCACTGAAGCCTTCTAATGGTGGCCCTGATTTGCTGAATGACTTCCTTTTTCTGAAAAATAGTGATTTTATAATCTCTTTTGTTTAGAAGGGTCATACATTACATTTTGACCATTTGGTGGGGATGGTGATGTAGGGGAGGAGGTGTCAAGAAAAGAAAATAGTCTGTTCTGTGTGTAAACCCGTTATCCTTTAGAAATGAGTGTCTTATGGGCAATTGAAGAAAAAGATATTTACATAAAAGTCGAGGAAGCATTGACTGAGATGAGAAAAAAACATGTACATTCATTCTCATAGTGGCCACCTCCTAATCCCTGGAATTTGTGACTGTTTCCTTACTTGAAACAAGAAAGGATCTTTGCAGATGAAATTATGTTAAAGATCTTGAGATCATCCTTCAGCGGTTCTCAACCTGTGAGTCTCGACCCCTTTGGGGGTCAAACGACCCCTTCTTTCACAGGGGTCACCTAAGACCATCGGAAAACACATATTTCCAATGGTCTTAGGAACCGAGACACTACTCCTCTATCCGTCTCCAGGAGGGTCCGCCCACATGCAGATACGCCCACATACAACATGAGGAACTGTATTAAAGGGTCGCGGCATTAGGAAGGTTGAGAACCACTGTAAGATGATCTGGGTGAATCCTAAATCCAGTGGAAGGTAGATTTACAGACACGCAGGAGAAAACAGGCACAGAGGAGGAGGCCACGTGAAGACAGGCAGAGATAGAGTGATGTGGCCACAAGCCAAGGAAGCCAAGGATTGCCAACAGCCACAAGAAGCTGGAAGAAACAAGGAAGGATTCCCCTGTAGGGCGCCCAGAGGGAGTATGGCTTTGTCAACACTGATTTTTTCCATCAGGCCTCCAGAACTATGAGAGAATAAATGTCTGTGTTAGAAACCATGCAGTTTGTGGTAATTTGTTGTAGCAGCCCCAGGAAACAAACACAGTGAGTGAAAGGAATTGAGAACATTTTGTTTCCTTCACAAAGAATTAGGAGCTGGCACCCAGGGAACTCTTTAAAGGAAGCACAATTTGTGCTTGGCATATTTCCATCTCCCTAGGTGTAGGGATGGTAATGTGGATGAGATTTCTTTTCAACCCTCCCCATGCCCATTTTTTTCTATCAGCACCTATATTCCAGGCTTCCATTAACTCTCTTCCTCCTTCCAGGCTTCCAACAAAAATCGCTCGATCATGTCCCACTCTTACCAGTAGAAGAACGGTTTTCAACAGGTCAGCAATAATGCATGCCACGCCTACAGCTCTGATTTGGTTGGTTCTGCAGAAGCAGAGCCTGATGGGGATTTTTGCCCAAGGGATATATTGAGGAAATGATTTCAGGAGAAAGGAGAGGGGAAGTGGATAGGGCAGGAGAATAAGGTAAGGAAAAGTGTGGGTTTGTGTGAAGTCTAACTTCAGCCTGATCCCATGCAGAATAAAGAACAGAAGAGCTTTAAAAAAAAAATAATAGAGTTTGTGTTTTAGAGCAGTTTCAGGTTCACAGAAAAACTGAGCAGCAAGTGTAGAGGGTTCCCATATAACCCCTAACCGCAAACACATACTACCTCCCCTACTGTTGACATCCTGCACCTCAGTGGTATTTTTGTTAAAACCTATGCACCTTCATTGACACATCATTATCACCTAGAGTCCACAGTTTACATTAAGGTTCACTCTTCATGTTATACATTCTATGGGTTTTGAGAAATGTATACTGACAGGATCCATCATTGTACTATGGTACAGAATAGTTTCACTGCCTTAGAAATCCTCTGTGCTGGGCTTATTTATCTCCCCTGCCCTCAACCCTTGGTGACCACTCACTTTTTTACTGTCTCTGTAGTTTTGCCTTTTCCAGAATGCCATGTAGTTGAAATCATTTATTACGTAGCCTTTTCAGATGGACTTTTTTTACTTAATAATATGCATTTATGTCTCTTCCATATGTTTTCCTGGCTTGATAGCTCTTTTCTTTTTAGTGCTGAATAGTATTCCGCTGCCTGGATTTAGTGCTGAATAAACACAGTTTATTTACCCATTTACCTACTGAAGGACATCTTGGTTGCTTTCATGTTTTAGCAATTATGAATAAAGATGCTATAAACATCTATATGCACGATTTTGTGTAAACATAAGTTTTTAACTAATTTGAGTAAATACCAGGGAGGATGATTGCTGGATCATATGGTAAGAATATATTTAGATTTATAAGAAACTTCCTAACTGTCTTGCAAAGTGGCTGTGCCATTTTCCATTCTCATTAGCAATGAATGTGAGTGTCTATTGCTCTTCATCCTCGCCAGTATTGGGTGTATCAGTGTTTTAGAGCTTTGCCATTTTAATAGGTGTGTAGTGGTATCTCATTGTTGTTTTTATTTGCAGTTCTCTAGTGACATATGATTCTGAACATCTTTTCATATGCTTATTTGCCATCTGTATGTTTTCTTTGATGAAGTGACTGTTCAGGTCTTTTGCCCATTTTTAAATCAGATTGTTTACTTTTTTATTGTTGAATTTTGAGAATTCTTAGCATATTTTGATTTTTTGTTCTTTTATTGATATTTTAGAGAGAGAGGAAGTGTGAGGGAGAGAGAGATAGAAACATCGATAAGAGAGAACGTCAACTGGCCACCTCCTGCATGTCCCCCACTGGGGATCGAGCCCACAACCTGGGCATGTATCCTGACTGGGAATAGAACCGGTGACCTCTTGGTGCATGGGTCGATGCTCAACCACTGAGCCACACCGGCCGGACTCATATTTTGGATGATAGTCCTTTATTAGATGTGTCATTTGAAAATATATTCTCCCAGTCTATAGCTTTTTTCTTCTTTCCTTGAGACTCTAGAGTTTCTTGCACCCAGAATTAAGAGGGCTGTGCTGTTATGCCAACTCTTTCAGTGGGCCACAGGCAGTCACTTCCAACAGCTAAGGGCAATTCTCTGGAGATGGGTGGATGCCAGCAGCCAATGCCAAAAGCATCTGGAAGTTAGTGTTCGGGCCTCCACACAAATCTTCGAAGAGATCTGAGTGGGGCCCCAGAAGCATTTGCTGCCATACTCTGCTGAGGGAAGTGCTTCCATGTTGTTTCTAGGGCACGAGAAGTCAGTTTTATGCCCATCCACGCACCTCATTTCCTGTTAGTTATATAAACCTCTTCGGTCAACGGTCCCTAGGCTGGGTGATGGCCTGAGCAAAACTCTGTCTAAACAGGCTAAATGTTTACTAGCTGGTTCAACTAGATTGTGTCTCAGCAATCAGTTGGCATCTAGAAGAGAACCAGTTGGATTCAAACAAATCAGGTCTCTGATGGCACCTGCCTTACATTAATGGATAACTACAAGAATAGAGGCATATTGTCTGCTGCCGCTGAAAGCAAACACGGGATCTCATCTCAAATAGCCCTTTGCTTCTGGTCCCCATTAGGCTTAGTCTTCTTATGATCAGATTTGGGGGAAAGTCCTAAAAGTTTTACTTCCTTAGTTTCTATGTTATTCTTACAATCAATTCTCATTAATTGAGTTCACCTGGAAAGGTCTCTGTATCTTACACCTAAAGAGACTGACACTGTAAATTGATGGGCCAAATAACCAGGGGAAAAAAGCATTTGGACACAGTGTAAATGGATGGTAAAAGTTAGCTCTCCCAAATAATCTACTTACTAAAAAAAAAAAAAGAAAAAATGAATGTTTTCACTTCAGACACTGATTCATAGTTGAATCTTTAGGTCATTCAGAGAGGTTTGGTAGCCAAATTTAAAAAAGTATCCTTTCCAATGTGTCCATCCATTTATTTGTGATAAAAAATGTTAACAGAGCACATATTTGCCAGGCATGGTGCCGCATGCTTAGGTTTCAATAACAGCAAACCTAGATATATTAGATGCTCTCGGAGATCCTCCAGTCTAGGTATGGAGATGAACTCTCAGATAATATAATCCAACTGAGAGATTAATTACATGCTAAAACGAGAACTCAAACGCAGAAGGAATCAGTTTGATGTTATGCTCTGGAAGAAGGAGTTAAGAGAAACTGTCCCTAAGATATTGACAGGAGTTGATATGCAGGGTGAGTAGAAGATTGTAAATTTGAACTTGGATTATGAGAATATCACTCTGTGATGTAGAGGACCAATGAGGAGGAGCAGGGACGCGGAGGTAAGCTAGCACAGCATCAGATGGCTCTGGTTGGTCTAGAGTGGTGGCATTCATCATTAAAAAAAAAAAAATTAAAGGATTCAAGCATTATTAAAGAGATAAAATCTCCAGAGCTTGGTGATGAATTAGCTAGCAGGATGAGATTGGTAGGTGTTCATAATTCCTAGGTTTCTGGTTTGTTTGACAGGAAGGACGGTGACACCTTTTCCTGAGATAGAAAACTGAAGGAAGACAACTTTGAGTGGCAGGTATGAGAAATGAGCATGGATCATGGATTTTAGTCTTTGTCATGTTGATTTTGAGGGGCTGCTGAGTGAGATTACTGAACTACACATTAGAGAAGAGATCTTGGAGAGAGATTAAATGTTGTGACACATCTGTGTATATATGTCATCTGAAACTAGGGGCATGGATGGAAATACATAGGGAGATCATAGCGAGGACAATGTCCTTAGAAATGCCAATGGTTAAGGGTCTCTGCATGAGGAGGCTCCTATAAATGAGACAGAAATGGAGAGATAAGAGAGTAAAGAAGAAGCCCAGGAAATCCTGACATGGAATTCATAGGTATTGAGGTGTCCAAAAGAAGGGAATGTTTGAGTCTAGTGCTGATAAAAATTCAAATAAGGTGAGTTGTAAAATGTGTTCGCTAGATTTAGAGACATGGAGGTTGATAGAGTGTTGGTGAAAGAAGACAGACTGAATCACACTGGGGAGTAGGCTGAGCAAATTGAAATGAATACAATTCATTTGAAAAGTTTCCATGTAAATGAGTTTTGGGTACCATTTATATTAATAGCAAATAATTCTGACCACTGGCCTCAATTAAGCACTGTGGAGGGCTTAACGTATAAGGTAGTATATCTGTCCTCAAGAAAGATGTAATTTAGCTTTGGACATAAGACCTGTACCCCTGATGAGGATATGGAAAGAATTTATGAAGAAATGAAAGAAAACATTTACTGAGCCTTTGCAATATTTCAGGTATATCATTTTATAATCCTGTGGATTTAGTGATTAACATATTTGTATGATAAAAGGGATACATATTTCATATAAATAATTTTAGAAAATCTAGGTAAGGAAGCAAAGAGATATTACCTTCTACACAGAGATAAACATATCTTGGTGTATTTCCTTTGAATAATTTTCTCAGAGAATTTAAGTAGTTATCACAGTGCCACTCAACTATAAGTGGAAAGCCAGTATTTGATTGTTATTCTATCCAATTTTAAAATTTCCAACCATACTGCCTGATAGATGCATTCATAAATGTAAGAATACCTGCTAGACAAATTGTATAAATTAGACATTTCTAAGAGAGATGAGAATTTTGGATGAGTGTCAAATATATTTTACACAGCAACTGCAGTTTGAGCTGGGTCTCAAAAGACAAATAGGATTTAGATTGGGGTCCGCAAACTATAGCCCTCAGGCCAAATCTAGCCCACCACCTCTTCCTCCATGGTTTATGAGCTAATAATGGTTTTACATTCTCAAACGTAAAATGTAAACAAGACATCAACCTTTGAGCAAGAATTGTTGCTAGATTTTGCCTCTTGGTTTATAATTTAATAAACAAATATTTAAATAAAATATTTAGTATCTGGCCTTTTATAGAAAAAGCTTGCTGGCCTCTGGTTTAGAGAAGTATGTGAGGAATGGCCTGCAGGTGAAGACAATGCTGTAAGCCTGGCCGAAGTGGCTCAGTGGCTTGAGCCCCGTCCCATGGACTGAGAGGTCTCGGTTCGATTCCTGGTCAGGGTACATGCTGGGGTTTCGGGCTCAATCCCCAGTGGGGGGCATGCAGGAGGCAGCCGATCAATGTTTCTCTCTCACATCGATGTTTTTATCTCTCTCTCCCCAAAATCAATAAAAGTGTTAAAAAAAAAAAAAAAAAAAAAAAAGACAATGCTATGAGCTAGAGTAATAAAACAGGATACTCTGGGGAAAGGGAGTGAACCAACTGGCACGGCCTGTGATTACCCAGCTACTGTGGTCAAACTCTAGAATGACTTCATTACCAGGCAAATAAGTTTGCTTAATATTTCGCTACATAAGTATTTGCATAATTATCTCTCCAACTAGATTTTGACGTTCTCCTGAGCAGCACAGCTGGTCGTGGTTCCCAACTAAATCAATGCGATTGATAAACAGCCTCATGCCCTGTAGGCAACTAGTTAGGACCAAGCTTTTCCTCATCATGAGCCTTTTCTCTCTTCCCTTTCCAGGACAGGTTCTACTATTCATCAGTTATGCTGGGCTGGCAGTCACAGCCGTCCCTCAAATACAGAACTCCAAGGGACAACAGAATGCATCCTTCCACTGTAGCTGACGGTGGTGTGAGCGGCAGAAAAATGGCACCAGGTGTTAACCTCAGCTCAGCAACCTCAGTTCTTGAGTTCTGGCTAAGAGAATTCAGAGCCAAGACTCAAACTATAAGAGAATGTTTATGTAGAGTCAGAGGTGGGGAACCACAAGGCCCCCGAAATCAGTACCAGCTAACATCACATGCCTCACCAAATGAGCCTGACCAAATATAGCAGGCTAGTTTTTAAGTTGATAATTTTGTATGGGCCACGAATGATGTTATAAATATCTGAATGGCCCTTGGCAGACAAAAGGTTCCCCACCCCTGTAAGTGAGCTGTAGAAGAAATGGACTCAGGAAAGAAGTTACTTACAGCAAAGGAAAGGCCCTTGGAGCTCAGGAAAGAGAGATACAAGCATTGAGGGACAAAAGAGGGAGGAGAAGGTGGGTGAACACACCCTGGGGAGGGAAGAAGGGGGTGGGGAAAGGCATCGGTGTGCTCCCTCGAGAAAGCAGGGCTGGGTCCTCCATCCTGAGGGCTTTTATCTGACGTCTCAGGGGAGGATCTCAATAGAATATTCATCAGCTTTCCTGGTGTGTCTCCTCAGGGTCATGGTCTCCTGATTGGTGGGCACCAGGGGAGGGCTTCGGTCAGTAGTCACTGTAGCAGGTGGCAGCCCTGGCATCACTTTGGTTTTACTGCCTCTCTGGGCCTGGAGATGAACACAGCTGAGGCCTAGGTGTCCTCTCCAGGGGTTCATGCTTACGGGAGTGGTTGTGCAAGGGACTGTAGTTTTTCCCATTGCTTGTCACCTGGGACTGTCTGCCCTGGTGACCCTCTGCACCTGACCCACCATTCCTGCTCTGCTCATGCCTGTCTAACTGCCTAGTACAGTGGGAGGATGGAGGTCAGTGAAATTCCCCAGCAACTGCTTGTGACTGATGCACACTGAAGAAATATTGACAACAGGAAAAGTTAGCCAATTTGATTGTGCAAGTGTGATCCCCTAGCTGCATTATGCTACTTTAAACAAGACTGCCCACGTTGGAAATAAGGATGTTCAACTTGCAATAAATTCTGTTCAAAGCCCAAAGTTGAGCCTGGAGACGCTGAGAGGCATAATCCAGGCCATGACTGATGAGATGTCAGAGACGCTCAGACACAGCGTGTGCCGCATCCAGTCATCGAGGGCCTGAGAGTTTGTCATAATGTCACAGCATCCACTGCTGACTGATACCTGAGACACAGACAGGAGTGTGCCCGGGAGAGGAATGCTTCTGACAAGGCCATGCTGTTCCCCAGTGCCCAGCAAGTACTGGGAGGAAGGCAGTGGGCATCTGCCATCAGAAAAGACAAAATGGAGCCATGCAGGGGAAAACAGCATGGCGTGGAAGAAGATGGCACATTCCCGATGCAAGGAGGGGAAGACCAGGTGCTCCCAGGAAGGCTGCCACTGCTCCTGGGGCCTGGCAGCATACCACACTGCAGAGCCCAGTGCATCCCGCCTCTTGGCAGCCAGGTAACAACCACCGCGAAGCATTCTGTCCCCTCACAGCTCTGCTCTAGCAATGACTGGAGGGCCCCCAGGAGGCCAAGATAACCCGACAGGCAGCATTGTTTTCCAGGAGAAGGGAATGCATTTTTCCCCACACAAAATGATTTTTAGGATCCTTGCTCTATCCCCTGATCCTGCAGTTAGAGATTGACTTGCCAGCTAATTCCAGAATGCTTTCTCTCTGGGCATTTGCAAAGCACAGAGTGTTCTATGTTCTCTCTTTCCTCTGCCAAATTTGCATCTGCAGCTCTTGGGTGGTGGTGGTGGGGGGAGGGGGGGTTGCCACAGCTCAGTCTAAGGAAGGAAATAAGGAAGACAATGAATTCTCTAAAACAACCATTTTTTTGTTTTGTTTTTGTTAATCCTCACCCGAGGATATTTTCCCATTGATTTTTAGAGAGAGTGGAAGGGAGAGAGGGAAAGAGAAATGTCCATGTGAGAGAGACACATCAATTGGTTGCCTCCTGCACAACCCTGACCAGGGCCAGGGATCAAACCTGAAACCCAGGTATGGGCCCTTGACTGGGAATTGAACCCTTGACCCTTAGTCCGCAGGCCGATGCTCTAACCTCTGAGCCAAACCAGCCAGGGCACAAGCATGTATTTTAAAAAGTATTATTTTTTAAATCAAGCTAATGTGTCTCTAAATTCATTAAGTGTGCTGGAGACTTAGTCACCCCAGAGGGCCTCATGGACATTGGCAGGGACATCTTCCTGACCCAGGCTGTGCTGATGACTTTTACTTCTGGCCCTGATCAGATGCCCAGTGCATTTCCCTTGGGAAGGGCCATCAAGCAGGCTGGGGCTTATCACAATGGCAGAGGGAGAGCTCCCATGGAAAATATGTACCTTTTGGCATGTGTTCTTGTAGCGGCATGCCCCTTTCAACTCCTCCAAGCCCCAGGTCAAATCCCCAAATGTAGTCCAAACTAGCACGAGATCAACCAGGAAGGAAATCGAAGCCACACAATCAAAGCTCAGTGTGGAGTTTCAGTCATTTCTCAGGTCCAGGACTCCAGAAATTAAACACAGGGAGAGGGAAGACATTGTTTTCATCCCCGCTGCTTTTTGGAATTTGGAAGCTTTTTCTAACTTTATACAGAGAGGGGGAAAAGTGGGGCAGTAGGTCTTCAGGGTGCCAGAAGGGGCCAGCCAAAGAACCTGGTGAGCATCTGTGGAGGCCTGTGCCTTGGGAAGCAAGGTCACCTGCTCAGCCTGCCAAGGATGTACGTTCACCATCTAAACTTTTGTTTTTTCTCTCAGGACTCTGGTATAGTAGGATATAATTTACATACAATAAACACACAGAGTTTTAAGGATACTGATCAATGAATTTTGACAAGTACCCAGCACTCATCAAGATACAGAACAAGATACACATGCACCCATAATCACCCATAGCACCTACCATCCAACAAGATAGAGAACCAAATGCAAACTTTGTGGGACCTAAAATAATATTAAAACTTTGTCTCCCACTTTCTTCTAGCTGGGCTAATAGTCAAATCAACAGAGACAGATTAACAGGAGAAAATTAAATTTTAGTAATTTTAAGACATGCTCATGGGAAATTTGTATAAGCGTGAAAATTCCGAAGACAACAAGGCAACATCGGGTATATATAACATTCTGGACAAAGGAGAAAAGTAGGGGGGAATGAGGTATTAGATTCTAGAAGTGAGAATAGGAGATTTACAGGTAGTTGAGGAAAAGTTCTTGTTGGGCAGTTCAGAGACAATGGGACACAGGGGTATCTCGCTAACAGGCACCTGCCGGAAGCCCTCTATTCACCATAATGAATTCAAATTAGGTGAAGGTGAACATCCTACAGTTTTCTTCCTGAAGCAGGTTTTTCTGTCTGACTCTCTTGGACAGGAAAGGGGGGAGGGCCAAAGATTCTTTGTGAGTCTTATTTTTTTAGTTTTTATTGATTTTTCAGAGAGAGTGGAAGGGAGAGAGAGAGAGAAACATCGAAGTGAGAAACATCGATCGGCTGCCTCCTGCATGCCCCCTTCTGGGGATCGAGCCCACAACCTGGGCATGTGCCCTGACTGGGAATTGAACTGGGACCTCTTAGTCCATGGGATGATGCTCAATGCACTGAGCCACACCGGCCAGGCATGAGTCTAATTTCTCAATAAATAGCTTAAAATCAATATCCCCAAAAGTCAGCTTCAGGGTGGCAAAACGTTGGTTCTCTTCAAATTCAACAAATCCCGGCATGGCCTTTGGCTTTAAGCCCTGAGCCATCAAAGGAACCTGCTGCCCTATCTCTGCTGCTAGAGCTGGCATGTTCTAGAGTGTCATATAGATGAAGCGATGCAGTAGATAGTCTTTTCTGTCTGGCTTCATTTGCTCAGAACAATGTGTTTGATATTCACCTTGTGTGGAGTAGCTATTATTGGTAGCATGTATCAGTAGCTTGCTCCATTTTATTGAGCAGCATTCCATTGTATGTCTATATCACAATTTGCCTATGCATTCATCTGTTGTTAGACATTTGGGTTGTGTCCAGTTTGTAGCTCTTATGAATAAAACTGCAATGAAAATTCTTATACATTTCTTTGGATGAGTATATGTTCTTCTTTCTCTTGGGTAAATGCCTAGGAGTGAAATTTCTGAATCAGAGGGTAGTTGAACAAATTTACCATTATTAGAAACTGCCAAATGATTTTGCAAAGGAGTGGTACCATTTTTCACACCCTACAGCAGTGTTTGAGGGTTCCTGTTACTCCACATCTTTCCAGTCCTTGGTATTTGTTAGTCTTTCTTGTTTTAGCTATTGTAGTGGGTGAGAAGAAGTATCTTCTTGTAACAAAACTTTTTCAGAGCAGTCATTTTTCTGGGGACCTAGTGCTGAGTTCTAGGAGAGGCTTAGCTGAGCAGTGAAAGGCCGGAATTGCAATAGGAGGAAGGTTCCTGTTGAGAGTCAGGCTGCATATTTCCGTGTTAAAAAGAAAACCTCCAAGCAGCAATTTGAGCTCAAAATTCTTCCCCAGAAGTCATTTTGTTAACAGCTGTTTTAAAATATTTACCTTCACATTTTTAATGACAACAATGCATGCAGCACAAATACCAGGTGCTTTGAGTCATAAATATTCATCACAGAGGTTGCCTGTTGTTTTTAAGTAGGACACAGAGAACTCTGCCTGTCTCCACCTACAGGACTATGGAAAGATTTTCTGGATGTACGTGGTTAAGAACAGATGCCCTGAAGAAGAAACATCCTTGGTTTGCACCCTTTCTCTCCTGGGGGTGTGGGATGGTGACTGAAGCAAGTTATCCTGCTTCTCGAATGGATCATCGTATACACACTGCTCCAATAATAAATGCACCTCCTGGAGAAATTAATGCTAAGTGACATAGTGTGTCTATAACACGAAACCCTCTGTCTGGCACATGGGAAATATATAATAAACTCAAAACATTAAAAAAGAAAATTTTCAGAAAAGATTTACCTTTTCTCATCTTCCTCTTCCCCATTTAACACAACTGCAGGGCTGGTTTGTTATCTTTCGGGCCACTCAGAATTAATATGCTGGGTCTAAGGGTCAGTAGGCAGCTGGTACATGACATAATCTCAAGCTTCTAAAGAAAATCTCTCTGAAGAAATATATCTCTGAAGAATAGGACCTGGAAGGATTTGTGAAGCCCTTGACATATCAAGAAAAATAGTGTGAGGTTGTGTACAAAAGTGCATAGGAGTATTTTTTTTTTCTTCTGGGATCTTTAATTTGCAAGAGAACCTCAGAGGAGACTGGGATCCCAGAATCCTTTAGAGTCACTGACAAAGAAGGAATGGCCAAAGGAGGGTATGAAACAGACTTTGGGAAAAGAGAGGTGTAGGATTGAGTTTCAGCTCTGACACTTATCAGCTAATTGTTTCTGATCAACTTAATCACTCTAAGTTTCAGATCCACATCTTTAAAATGGAGATGACGATATCTTGTATCTTACAGGCTTACTGAGAGGAATAGAGAATGACATGACTGGTACCTGGGAACTGGCGCCCAGGGAGTGGTAAACAAATGTCAGTTACCTTTCCCTCTGCTGATCCAGCTTCTTAATGATAGAAGTCCTTGTGTAATGCCCCTTTCTTCTATTCAGTGCTAAGTGGGCTTCACCTCTGTTAAAGTGCAAATGACTTTGGAATGATAATATATCAGGCTTCATTAGCCATTCTCACCTTAGTATGAATACATCAGATTATTTCTTTAAAACAGGTTTTTTTTGCATCAGGTATCAACAGACCACAGAAGAGAAAAATCTAAGAAGATGAAATTATTAGATATTTTATTATTAGACATTTTCCTTTAACTAACGATAGCATTAAGTAATGGATAAAGTCCAGGACACTTCTGCATTTGTATGTCTTCCTGCATCTCTAAAATCTCTACCCATACTATAGTAGCTCAAAGATTTTTTTATCTTTAAAAATCAGAATCCCTTCCTCTTTTAACTCAGGGGTCAGCAAATTATGGCCCACGGACCAAATCCAATCTACAGCCTGTTTTGTAAACAAGGTTTTATTGGAACACAGACACATCCATTTGTTCACACATTGCCTGTAGCTGCCTATACCACAGGGCAGGGCTTGGTAGTTGTGATAGAGACCTCAGGGTTTGCAAAGTCTACAGATTTTACCGTGTAGCCCTTTAAAGAAAAGCACTGGCTTCTGATTTAAATCCACATCTAGTCTCCCCTTGACACTTTGGGGATATGGGAGATGGCAAGATGATCTCAATATCCTGGAGACATGGCAGAGAGGCTGCGTAGAGGCCAGGCCCCCTATTTGAGCAGATCTGAGTCCAAGATTAATTATTTCATCATGATTGACTAACTGGGTACCCTCTGCTTGTTTAGGACTTTTAAGATCTTACCAAAATCTCTACTTTTATAAAATCAAGAAGATAAACTAGTTGGAAAAAGAACTCCAAACAGAGTGGCTCTCAGATAATTCATTTCTTCTAATCTTTTATTTTCTTGTATCATATATAAATCTCCTAAAAGAGTTTGAGAACTATAAATCAGGGACTGAATATAAGAAAAAGATAAACATACCAGCATAAACTATGTGGAAGGAAAGAATAAAATTTAAAGAGTGAAAAGTCATAAGGAATTACATATAGAGTAATTTGAGCTGAACATCTATCTATTAATTGACTATGATATAATGATAATTAAGTCACCAGCAAAAAAAGAGGGGGTTATTTTGTAATGAAAAGAAAATATTGGGGGAGGAAGATAAATAAGCTTTAAATTCAGCAAATGTTACCTCAAAGAAATTTCTAGGTCTCTGTTTCAAAAGAATATTTCTTCTTTCTCCAACACAGAGACATTTTAATTCAAATCCTTTGGAGGCTTTGTTTTCAGAACTGTCCGGAGAAAAAGCAGCTGACACATCATCGCTGCATGTGGAAACAGAAGGGCCTTAGGAAAATAAGCACTGTGCGAGGGGAAGAAGGCAGAGAGGCAGTTCAGCCGCTGTGCAGGTGAAGTCGGCCAGTCACAGCACAGCTGGCCTAGGGAAGGGACGCTACACAGAGAGATGGGGACCCAAAGAGCTGTCTTCTAAAACCACGTGTAAGCCTGATGTGTAGTAAAAACACGGGGGAATGCTAGGAAAGCCCAGAGTTTCCAAAGTGACTTTTCCTTAAGACTTTCTCTCTAGGCGGTGGCTGAGAAGTCTTCATCTCTTCATCTCCTTACTCTTGGGTGAATGGATGGAGGATACAGGTTGAAGTTTCTATTCCTCTTCTCCCCACGAGACAGGGGTCAGAGCAGATGCAGAGTTAATTTAGCTCAGGTGAAGCCAAGTGTGTCTAGCTGATCCAGGTTCCGTGAGAATACTGCACATGGAGAGGGGGAAAGAACAGGTTGGTGCAAACCTACAGAGACTCTTAGGATCAGGTTTACTTTCATCTTGGATTCCCTTGGGTCTGGGGCTAGGGCCGGGGATTTTTGTGCAGGTGATTTATTGAGGGGACTCTTAGGGGAGACTTGGGCAGGGGAAGAGAAGGCAGCAAGCTAAGTCAGAGGAAAGGGTCAGAAGGATATGAGTTGAGCTTGAAGCTTCCTCTCACCGCGACCTCTGGGACATGAAATGCACCACAGAGTAATGTCACCTTGAGGCAAGGAACAGCCAGTCTGTGCCTGCCCCTAACATCATAGGCTGAAGTCATTGGCTGTAGGCCTTTCCCAGGGGATGGGAAAATAATCTACCTACCTACTTGTCTCACTTCTTACCCACCTACAGGTGAAGAAACTTCAGTTGTCTAAAGCCAATTACAATAGCGGGCTGCTTTGAGCCCTTAGCAGCTGATACTCACAGTGGCAAGGGGAACGGGTAAAACAGCTCGTTAAAGGAGGTTTGGGAAGGACACCAACAGCATCTACCATATATGCTGAGGTTTGACCAACACCTACAGAAATGAGTAGGTCACCCAGTATTTGGTACAATGGAAGGGTGGAAAATGTCTTATAAGCATGGAATGGAGTCAAGGAGCATTCTCTTCCATCTAACCCAAGCATCTCCCTTTCTCACCTATCTATGTAGATAAAATACCTGAATTACATCATTTATCTGGAGTAAACTGTTTTTTTCCAGATGACAAAAGTGAATATTCATTGACAAAAACAGTAGAGAGTGTTACTAACATTACTGCTTAGGGAGAGGTCCTAGGGATATTTTTGTCTCTATAGATGTAACTGTATTTTCTTTTTCTAAAAGAAGTTAAACTACGTGCCTTCATATGTTTCCTTTAGTGGAAAGAAAAGTTAACACCATTCATATTTACTTCTGCTCTTTTTGAAAGGATCTTTTTGTCTATTTTATACCTAATTGTAAAGTAGTACAATAAAAAATTGCTGGAAACAGCCCAGGTGTCCATTAATAGATGAGTGGATAAAAAAAAGCTGTGGTACATTTACACAATGGAATACTATGCAGCTATAAAAGAGAAGGATCTGCCCAGCCGGTGTGGCTCAGTAGTTGAGAGTCGACCCATGTACCAAGGGGTCGCCGGTTGGATTCCTGGTCAAGGCACATGCTCAGGTTGTGAGCCTAATCCCCAGTGGGGGGCATGCAGGAGGTAGCCAATCGGTGTTCTCTCTCATCGATGTTTCTATCTCTCTCCCTCTCCCTTCCTCTCTCTCTCTAATATCAATAAAGGAAGAAATAATAATAATAATAATAATAAAGAAGGATCTACTAAATGAAATAAGCCAACCAGAGAAAGACAAATATCACATGATCTCACTTATTTTTGGAATATAATGAACAAAATAAACTAACGAACAAAATAGATCCAGAGACATGGAATTAGGGAACAAACCTCAGAGGGAAGGGGGAGGGCAGGCAGGAAGAGATTAACAATGCACACAGACAGCAGTGCGGTGAAGGGGGCAGGGGAGCAGGGAGGAGGAGGTCAATGCTGATAAAAAGGAGGGACATTTGTTATAGATAAATGTAAAAAATATACTAATGATCAAATAAAAACTAATACACTGGCTGGTTTGGCTCAGCAGTCAGAGTATCAGCCTGAAATCCAAAGAGTCACAGGTTCAATTCCAGTCAAGGGCACGTACCTTGGTTTCTGTTCATACTCGGCCCTGGTTAGGGTCGTGCAGGAGGCAACCAGCTGATATGTCTCTCTCACATCGATATTTCTCTCTCTCTCTTCCTCCCTCCTCTTCCCTCCCACTCTATCTGAAGATACATGGAAAAATATCCTCAGGTGAGGATTTAAAAAAAAAAAAAAAAGGAAGAATGTTTAGTCATTGTTGTGGTTACGGACAGGCCTCTGTCCTTTTGCAGATGTGACCAGGATGTGGCCTCATCTGAACATTACTTACCTTCAGCTGGGAACATCATGACCTGGTTATCTGGGGAATCGTTGCAGTCAAGTATGTGAAAAATCCACTGGACTTGGAGTTGAGTGCTTGAGTTAAAGGCCTCACATTTTTGGAGGTGTGGGAATTTTGTTCAATTTTCATCACCTTTCTGAGCTTTGGATTCCTTAACTATAAAATGGATCTAGTACTAACATGCTTGCAATGGTGAGAAGATAAAATGGAAGTATGTACATAAATGATGGTAGTAAGCAATCAAAAACAATATTGATTCCCTGTAAGCCATTTTGAACTGAAGGTCCAAGATGCTGGAGGACCCTGGGCCTTGAGTAGAGGTGGAAGAGTTTGGGGGGATATAAACGTTGGGCTGCTAGGAGGTTTTCCTGCTGTACAGGAGCAAATTTAGAAGTGGGATGGCCATGAGGCTTGCACACAGATGGAGAGTCAAGAGCCTGTCTAAAGCATCTGACATCAAGTTCTCCCAGAAGTAGACCCTCAGCCCAACATTCCTGTGCAAGTGATTTATTGAGGAAGGGCTCCTTGGAGAGGCCAGTAAGCAACCGTGGGAACAGAAAAGGGAGAAGGAGGAAGGGAAGCTCCAGCCACAGCTTGAACCTGCAAGGGTCTCTGGAGCATAAATTATCCCTCTTAGTTTGTCCAGCCTCCAGGCAAAGGAGCTGAGCTTTTGTCCTTCTGTGCCAGTCAGTCTGAAGCTATGGGCTCCTTTGTGGGTCAGGGTCTGGGCAGCTGCAATGCTCATGGTGGCAGGAGGCAGCCGTTAGTAGCAGAGAGTACAAAAACTGGGGGAATGGGTGCACAATGCCAATAAAGATGGTATGAGGGCATCTGGGTGGGACACCAACGTTGTCCACCTGGGCTGAGAAAACAACTTCAAAGGGACTTTCCTGGATATATTCATGGAAGTCTTCTGTAGCCACCCTCCAGTTCTGTCGTGACATCCTCCTGTTATCCCGCTCACCTGAAGAAGCAACTCTTCTTTCGTAATCTGTCACTTCCTGATGCATAGCACTAATGGAAAGGCTAACATTTCAAATGGAACATGTCAGAGAAAATATTTAAAAGATGTCATCTGTGTCTGCTGTGTCACTGGAGTGTGACATGACTACGGGAGCCCTGTTAGGAGTAATGAGGCAAGATGAGCCCTAGCACATTCCTTCTGCAGAGCACAGCTCAAGGACTGAACTAATATTATTACTGACCATAAATGTTGTTAGGGAGATGTGGAGAGGATGTTAATGCCACTGAGCATTACAATCAAATCTCCATAATGACCAGTGAAGCAGGCTAATAAATTGTAGATTATGTATGCCATGCATATTCATTCCTTCAGAAATCTCAACTTTCTAGCTGTGAGAATTTCAAAGGCTTCTGCTACAAGCATTGGGCTTAAAGCCACACGGGGAAAAAAGTAAAAGCTGGCAATTCTGTTAGAATAATCTGAGTCTTCTGCTTTGTTTGTCTCCTCCCTTCTTACTTTCCTTCCAATGAAAATAGAAAAATAGAATAAAGATTCAGAGTAGCTGCTAGGTAGGAAACTCCTGAGCGCTGATGCAGCACATCCCCGCGGAATCAGGGAAACAAGGGAACCAGAACAGCTTCGGGTATCGCTTGTAACTCATTGTGTAACATCAACCTCTCAGTTTTGTTTCTCTGGCTTTGGAGCTTGCCAGATACATTTTGGAAAAAGCGAAAGCCCTTGTCATCAAGAAAGAGGATGCCATATGGGTGCACTTGTTAAAAAATAAATCTGCTCTCCCTAAATATCCATGCAGGAAAATCTAAGGGAAACCCTTTCGGGAGAAATATTATCTTTGCACCAATGATTTTTGTGTTTTGAGGATCTCCTTGGAGCCATAATTTCTTTAGAATGGGTGCATGATTTCTTAAAGTTTTGTGTTTCTTTAGAAAAGTGTATTTTGGTGGAGCTGTTTTCTTTCCTCAGGGATTAAGAGATGGAGGATGACACACCTATGCGCAGTGTATTCCTCATTGACCAATCTTTACTCAGGAAACTACTGCCCCCTGGAGTCAGAAAAAGGAATATCCACGTACTCCTACCCTCCATCCCAAATCACTCTACTCCGTGGCTAAATAAGTAAATGTAACGGAAAACAGTAGCTCAGCAGACTTCTTTTGCTCAGTAATAGAGAAACTTCACATAATAATGCTCTTACAAGCCATTGATTTGTCCCCACTCCCCTTCTATGGATGAGAAAACTCAAATTCAGAAAGAGGACCTGATTGCCCTTAACCACTGCAAGTGAGCAGCACTGTGGGCAGATGGCAACGCCTGCAACGAGAGCCTCAAGTGTTAAGCCAGAAGGTACTGCCTCTAGCTTTGGCTCCAGCCATAGGCGATACAGATTTTGAAAAGAGCAGGTTTGGGGATTTCGTTTGTGCCATGAAAGCAGTTCCACATGTGGTCTAGCTTGTTAACCCGCGAGAAGAGAACCCCGAACTACCAGCTGAGCATGGAGACATTTCCTGCAGCCTCTCTTGGTTGTCTCCGAAGTCAAAGCTAACTTTCTGAGGCTCACGTCTGGTCCTCTCCGGGGATCCTCACAGTCCGGGTTCACGTCCCAGGGGCTGAGTCGTCTGGGCCTAGACCACTGGTTCTCCCTCGACCACATGTTTTCCCCCAGGAGCCCTTGGCAGACAGAGCTCTGTGTCTCATTATGCAGCTATTGGTGGAGAGAGGGGCCTTATCCAATTATTCCAGGAGCCAGGGGGTGTTTATATTAACACAGAAGGAAAGGAAAGTCTCCTCTTCTCCTCTGTTTCTTGTTTCTTCGCCTTCAAAATTATTAGCTCAACACTGAAGCATAATTCAAATATTAGGATGAGTAATTCATGTCTTAGTATTTAAAAATTTTGTGGGAATCTGCCCTCCTACTACTAAATATTGGATGAACATCTTCATGGAAATTAAGTATTTCCTCTTTCCTCTTTCTTTCCTTGCTTCCCTCCCTCCCTTCTTTGTTTCTTTCAGTGAAGGGTGCTGTTGGGTTAACTGGGATTTTAACTTCATCTTGTCTACATTAGATGAGTTGACAACAAAGACCTGTGGGGAAGATGACGTGGGCGCCATGCACTGAGGAACTCTGTCTCAGCCCTGCTGACTGAGAGTGATCCGTAATGGGGAAGGCACTGGGTAAGGGCAGAGAGAAAGCAGACTGTAAACTACTAGAGGCAAACTTCCTAGGTCCCTTTATGCCTCTCTTAAAAAAAAAAAAAAAAATATATATATATATATATATATATATATATATATATATATATATATAATTGATTTTTTAGAGACAGAAAGAAAGGGAGAGAAACATCCATGTGAGAGAAACATTGATCGACTGCCTCCTGCACGCCCCCTGCTGGGGATTGAGCCTGCAATCCAGGCATGTGCCCTAACTGGTAATCGAACCGGGACCTCTTAGTCCATGGGATGACCCTCAATCCACTGAGCAGTACCAGCCAGGCTACGTCTTTTTTTTTTCAAGAATCTTACCAACAAATTGTTGGAGTATGCAATTTAAATTTTCTGTTTTAGAACTTTTGTATATTCCTCACTAAATCTTAATTTTTTAGGCAAGAAAATTGCAGCCTAAAAAATTAATACTTTCAATCTTTTATTTTTCAAATATTTAAAGGACTTTTGTTATTGATACTTAATTGTCACAACAATAATTCCAAGTGTTTGTCCCTTAGTAAGTCATCATCACATTCCCTAGAATCTAGGGCCTAGATGAAGGAAAACAGATAGGTCTTAATATCTAAATGATTTGGGATGGGATGTAGAAGAGAGCAAAAATAAAAAAATTAAAATCAAGATGAAAATATTTTAAATAGTGTCAAAGGGCATCCCAAAGTTTCATTATGACCCATTGACCAGTGACGACTGATGACTTCTGAGGACACACACTCTCAGGAGGAAGAAAGGGAAAGAATGGGTAGAAAAGAAGAGATTGATGGTATCCAGGCCATACATTTAAAAAGTTTGATTTTTTAAAGAAGGGACATAAATGGGGAGGCCGGAAAGAGACATTGAAGAAATGGGAAGCAGACAGGGTTCGGTAATTATTTTCTCAGTGTCCGTCAGTGGAAGACCTGGAGATTAATCTATTGCTCATCAGGCCATTTTCATTGTCATTCAGTTGTTTTTGCTCTATGCCAGGCTAGCACTGGGTACTGGAAATGCAGCAGTTGAAACCACAGACAAAGCCACCACCTTTAGCAGGTATATCACCTTTTTAAAATTTAGTACCTACTTCTTACCCAAATCAATGCATATTTGTTGTGATAACTATTTTGCATAAGGTCATGTGCCACAGGTTTTACAAAGCTGAACAGGATGTAGAACTACCATCAAGCAGTTTACATTCTGAGTCAATAGAAAAGAACTGAACTCATTTCTTAAATTTATGTAGTAGCTTCACCTACGGTATCTCAAAGAATCCACACAAAAATTTTGTGAAGAATTTAGATCAAGATTATCACCTCTTCATTATCATTATTCCTTAATAACTGAGGAATAAAACTGGGGCCCAGCAGATTTAAGCAATTTTCCCAAGTACAAAACCAAAGAATGGGAGGATTGTTGGGCTGGCTTCAACTCCACTTTCTTCAAATTAGGCATTTTCCCTTATGCAAGAGTTCCAATACAAAATTAACACATACACATTTTTTAAAGAAGGTTCTAAGGCTATTAAAAATCACTTGGTTCAGAAAACAATCTTGTTTGTTGTAAATAAGATAAGGATTCATACAAAAGAAGGCTGCAATGTAAGGTTGAGTAATTTGCACAGAAGCTGTTTCTAAGCATGTATGGACTCTGCAGTTATAATGGGGGAGTCCATGTATCTCAAGATTTTGGAGTCAATTTGAATTTAAATCCTGATCTTGAACTCACTAGCTGAAAGACTCCAAGGCTGTTATTCACTCTCTGTATTCCTGTCACTCATCTCACAGATCATGGTGAAGATGAAACAAGATGCTGTATGTACAGTACCTAATACTAATTAGCATTATATATAACCCTCATTTTGAAAAACTTTTATGGAAGGGAACAAGAAAAGCCTTGGGATTGGGGTTTTTTGTTTTTGTTTTTGTTTTTCTTTGACCATTTGTATCAGCCAGATGCACATAGACTAGTATATGATTGAATAACTAGGGACTAAAGCCCAGATAAGCTGACATATACAAGTGACCATCACATTCTACCCATTGTCAGCTTGGTGCCCATATGCATCTCCTTAAACCTTATTTAATATTCAGATGAAAACATACTCTCATCTAGAATAATGTAACTATTCTGTGTACAACTTAAAATGCTCTAACCCTTCCTCCACAAGAGAATACAAGTACTTGGGTGGTATTCACTTTTTTTCTTGATATTATATAAATTAAAAACAGTGATTTAAAGTTAACTGCTACTAATATATCATTTTATATGATAAAATAATAAAAAGGAAATAAAATATTTGCTATACGCACAAACATATACATAACAAAATAAGGAAGACATGTTCATAACTATTAGTCTTAATCTCTGTAGTTGCTCACAGGGTTTTAGCCACATAGATAGTATGTATAAGTACCTTCTTCTACTGTCTATTCCACATTCAATATTCGCTTTGCCCTTGATGTGCACTCAGCTAGTCATGGTTCTTTTCCTGGAGGGGTGACCCAAACCTTCCTTCCTGAAGGGTCTTGCCATTAGCAGTCTGGCCATAATTGGATTGTTCTAGTTTTCCACTGACTTTCATCACAGGGCATAGTAACACTAAAACACAGCCTAAGGGATCTCCTGTATTCCAGACATATTCTTTTTAACTTCCATTGTGCCATGGCAGACCAATTTCTACTTGGTAATCAAGTTCAGTCATCCCAGTCAGGATAGTAACATATTTCTTTGCCTGTTGATTCAGAAGCACAAGCAGTCCAAAGTGGCCAGGTGCCTGTCTTAACTTCTACTTCAGTGGAATTAGTGTTGTGTTTCTCGATAGAGGAATTTCTCCCTTTGGCACATAGCATAAGGTCATGGAGCTAGAAGGCAACATTTTTGCTAGTGAGTCACTGAGGGTAATAGCGAGGGATGCCACTCCCGCGTCCACCTCTTGATCCCTGGACCTGTCTGCCAATCTGGGCTGTGAGAGAATCAGCACCATATATTGGAGGCTGATTTAGACATTGCCCCAGCTCTGCAAAGTATTTCCTC
Organism: Tadarida brasiliensis; assembly: GCA_030848825.1. Taxonomy (NCBI): domain Eukaryota; kingdom Metazoa; phylum Chordata; class Mammalia; order Chiroptera; family Molossidae; genus Tadarida; species Tadarida brasiliensis. The sequence goes on along the minus strand of CM061261.1, from coordinate 33,273,746 downwards.
CTAGCTGAGATTGCTTCAAAAGGCCATTCCTCTGTTCCTTTAAGTAGTTGCTTTGCTTCAGAGGATGATGGGGAACACGGTGAACTGCATGAGCCTGGCCAATTTCTGTACTTCATTTGCTGGGAAATGAGTTCCTTGATCAGAAGCAATGCTGTATGGAATACTGTGACAGTGTATAAGTCATTCTATAAGTCCACAGTTTTGGCAGAAGTATTGTGTACAAGAAAAGCAAATTCAGGTTGGTGTGTCTATTCTAGTAAGAATGCATACATTTTTGGCAGTGTAGTAGGGTCTTTCCTCAAGGGGACAGGGCCTCCTCTTCATTCAAGGAGTTTGGGGTCTATAAATTGACTGAAATCTGGGAATTGATCGAAGAAACATTACTATCTGTTTTGATGACTTAACCTAGAACCTTTCCACATTTTTTATTTTTTAGAGAGAGTGGAAGGGAGGAAGGGAAGGAGGGTGGGGCGGGCGGGGAGAGAGAGAGAGAGAGAGACAGAGAGAGAGAGAGAGAGAGAGACAGAGAGAGAGAGACAGAGAGAGAGAGAGAGAGAGAGAGAGAAAGAGAGAGAAACATAAATGTGAGAGGAATACATCGATTGGTTGCCTCCTGCACATGCCATGACCACGGCCGGGCATTCACTGGTCCATGTGCCCTGATCAGCCATGGGTACCATATTGTGTTTGTCTTGTTTCACAGGCATTAAGGTCCATGTAGAACCTGGTTCACCTGAGCATTCGGCATATCCTGCAAGAGAAAAGAGTTCACAGAAGGTTAGCCAGAAGAGAATGGATACTGAACAGATCTTGGATGTGAGCACAGCGGCCAGCCAGTGAATGTGTATTTAGTATGTCAGAACATATTTTTCAAGGTCATTTACTTCCCTTATTTTTACTCAGATGTTATCTTGTTATCCAACCCTATGTAAGCCAAGAATTGCTCCTGTGTTCACAGTCCCCATGGGATAAATTCGCTTTTATCATGTCTTCCGCCTCCCATTACGGCAAACTTTCTTCCTCCCTGTCCCTCACTTCCCAGGGGCAGCAGGGTCTAAAGAATGCAGCATTCTCCTCGTCATTTCCCTAAGTTTCTGTAGTTGACACACCAGAAGGAATAGAAAATGCTGGAGGAAGTCAATAAACCACATTGTTTCAGTCTTAGCAGTTGTTGCTACAATGACCTACACTTAATTTCATGCACACATGAGTCGCTTAAGCTAGGTCTTGAAGCATGGACCTCATTAAGGAAAATATAGAAAATATCTCAAATAGTAATTTTGAGATTTTCCTTTTCAGCATTTCCTTTATATCATGACCTTTCCCCTTCTCAGTAAGAGGCATCTTGCCTTGAGAATAAGTAGATCATTAGAGAAGAAATAAAAAAAAAAAAGGAAAGAAAGGAACAGTAATGTTCAGTTTTCTGATTTCCAAAACAGTCTTTTGAGAATCAAAAGGGATGACTTGAGAGAGAAGGCAATGTTTAGGCCATAATCATAGAATTAGAAAAAGAACAGAGAGTCTTCAGGTCAAGATGATACCTTTATTCCAGTCATATAGCAAGTGGGGAAAAATATAGAGACATAGCTGGGCTCAACAAAACACAAGCATTTCCACAGTCAATGAACAGAATAGAAAAAAATGGTGAGCAGAGCAGAAGGTAAGACTATTACACTTTGGATGTTAAGCAGGCAGTAGTTGCAAGAGCTTTTGGTTTCTTTCAGATAAAGAGGACTAACAGTATTCTTGGAGGAGATGACAGCTGCTTGGGTGGGCACCCCCACTTATGGTAGAAAACTGAAATTCTTCTGCCAATCATTTCTTGGGGATAGAGGTTCAAATGAGAACATTGGGAACACAGACACATCTTCCTGGCCAGCAGCTGTGACAACTGGGCCACTGATCTGAGCATGGACCTGCCACATTCCCAATCTGGCTGCTGTTAGTAGAACCTAGCTCTAGATCAAGGCCTTGGAGGGCCAGATGGGACAACTGCGGAACTAAAAAGAAACAGACAAGCAAAACAATTTATTGTAAAACAAATTAAAAAGGAAAAATAGAACATTTTACCAAACCAACAGAAGGCAGAGAAAGAGAATTACAGCAATAAAGAAAAAGAAAGGTTATCCCATACTCAAAACAAGGTGATAGAAATAAACTCCACTATGGTGTCGGATGGGTACTACACTTATTGGGGTGATCACTTCATAAGTTATATAAATGTCTAATCATTATAATGTACGCCTGAAAATAATATAATAGTGTATGTCAACTGTAATTGAAAAAAATTTTTAGTTAAAAAAATAAACTCCACTAAACTCACAGAAAATATAAATAGATTAAACTTTCCTATTAAGAAATCATAGTGTGAACATGGGGGTACATATATTCTTTCTGTTTGGTGTTTCAGGCTTCTTAGGGTATATTCCTAGGTAAAGGCAAAGCGCCCGAACAGGGACATGAACCCTGGACCCTCAGATTAAAGTCTGATTCATAGCAGCACTATTTACAATAGCTAAGATCTGGAAACAGCCCAAGTGTCCATCAGTAGACGAATGGATAAAAAAGCTGTGGTACATATACACAATGGAGTACTATGCAGCTGTAAGAAAGAAAGATCTCTTATCCTTTGTGATGACATGGGAGGACCTGGAAACTATTATCCTAAGTGAAACCAGCCAAGCAGAGAAAGACAAATATCATATGATCTCACTTATTTCTGGAATATAATAAACATAACAGTCTGAGGAACAGGGTAGTCCCAGAGATGTGGAAGTAGGGTACAGACTGACAATGGCCAGAAGAGGGAGTGGGGGAGGGGAACGATGAACCACAGAACTTGTAAGCATGTACTCATAACCAATGGACATGGACAACAAAACTGGGGATGGGGCAGGGAGGGAGGGGGAGGAGGGGGACAATGGGGGGAAAGGGAGAAACATCTGTAACAAAAATAAATTAATAAAAAAAAAGAAATCATAGTGTGTATAATTGAATTTGAAATAGGTTGCTCCCATAAGATTAAAAAAAAAAAAAAAATCCAGCTAAAACACCACATAGAAAGATCCAAAATAAAGGCATGAAAAACAAAACAATACTAAGTTAAAAAAGCAGTGCAACAAAAGTAGTGTCTGTCAAGATAAAATTTAAGACCTGACTAGGATAAAAAAAGATACTATATACTTATAAAAAAAATAACAAGCCAATGAGAAGCTATGCTAATCATGGACTTGTAGGCAATCAACACCGTAAGCTTCAAGCTACGTTGAAGTAAAACTCACAGAATTATAAACAGAAATTAACAAACATAGCAACATTGGAGATTTTTTAAAAAACTATCAAAAATAGATAAATTATGCTGACAAATATGAGAAGGCATATAAATAATTTAAACAACAAAATTTATTGATTTGTTATATATAATGATTTACTCACTGATTGGTAATGTGACTTCTGAAATATTTTGTTTTCCTTGGTTTCACATTTTACTTATAATACTTATAAATAAAAAGCAGGTACTAAAATATTTTTAAAAATTTAATGGGAATTATAAACACTGAATTTATTTTTATATGCTGGAATTTGCATGGGAGAGATTACTTTTAGGTTTTGAATAAACAAACACTTAAGAAAAGCCAAGCTAGAGGAACATCGCCTGGGTCAGGAGGTGGTAAAAGTGCTCACCCAAGGGAACTGTAAGGCGTACTTGGAATCGCACTGGGAAAGAGCCACACCCTGCTAGTGTCCAGCCCTGAGAGCTAAACCAAGCTGTTTCCCAGCTACAAGAGCTGTATTAATTGCTCATTTCTCACTGTGAAAATTGAACTTTTATTGACGGCATCAGCACAGTACTCATAGATGGCTCCTAATAATGAAATGCCACTTATACCTTGGGACATTGCCTAGCTCTGTTTGAACTGCCTGGTTTGGGCAATTCCCCAGTGCCAATATTCTGTGACACATATAAGCAAGAGACACACTACCCTGTGACCTCAACAAACAATGGATTCCTTAATAGCCAGAGAAACGGTAGTGTTGTGGAGGGCCAAAGCCCAGGACTGGTCATGGATGGTGAAAGCTCTCCCATTACAAAAGGAGCTGGAGAGAATTTACTACTTTCAGGTTGGACTGTTTGCCAGATACAGTTTTCCTTCTAAGGCTGAAGTTATACAGAACAGGCATAATATGAAGAACATTTTTTTTCCCAGAGAACAAATAGCTTTAATTGTCAACACTTTGAAGAGAATACCCTATCTAAAAAATGTATTATTTAAAATCTATTTCATTGGGACACACAACCAATTTCTACTCATTCAATAAAACATTATTTAACAGAGAGGGATTTCCATTGGGGATTAGAGAAAGATATTCTTGTCTTATCTCTCACCCCTTCTCTCTCCACGTTTTCACAAACTCCTCCATCCACCTCTTTATCCACTATGCATAGCCTTCAGTAACTACTAACCCTCCACGCTCAGATGTGAATGAGACCTTCTCAAGCAGAATTCTTGGGACCTCTCCTTCGATCTTGTGCCCAACAGTCTACCTGGGGACTGAATGTTTGTGTCCTCCCAAAATACACATGTTGAAACTCTCCCCCCACAATGTGATGGTATTAGGAGGTGCAATCTTTGGGAGGTAATTTTGCTTGGATGAGGTCATGAGGGTAGAGCCCCCATGAATGTGGTTAGTACCTTTATAAGTCACTAGAGAGCTTACTCGCACTGTGGGAGGAAACAAGTGTGTAGTCTGCGACCCAGAAGTATTCTCCCCAGAACCCAACCCTGCTGGCAGCCTGTGAGAACTGTGAGAAAGGAATTTCTGTTATTTATAAGCCACCTACTTTGTGGTATTTTGTTATAGCACCCTAGCTAAGACTCTACCCTACTACCTTTTGCCATTCTTTTCCTTTTGTCCCAGTTGTCTGCCCCCATCAATTGAGTCAAGTAAGCGGTGACTCCCTTCTCTGCCTTCCCTTCCCAGCGCATTTATTGAGTATGCGCTACTAGACACTGTGCTATCCACTGTGTATAAAATGGTGAACAAAATAGGAACTGTGGCTGCCCCTCTGAGTCTTATAACCTGATGGGGAAGATTGATATGAATTGGTGAACACAATTGAATATATAAACACAATTCTGAAATGTGCAAGGAGAGAAATTGACTTTGTTTTGAAAGAGACAATAACATAGCAACATGCTTCAGTTTGAGGGCCCAGGGAAGGATCTGCCACTGAGCTGATTCTGAAGGATGAAGAGCAAAAAGGAGTTGCCAGGTGAGGAGAGGTGTGGAACTTTACCGGCTGAGGAAACAGGTTCTCTCAGTTGTCAGAGTGCTTTTTCCCCAGTGGGAAGGGAGGAGAATGTCTTTCTTTGGTTTATACACATGAAAGAAAACTTGGTTTATTTTAAGTTATGGGAGCCTCAGATTTTCTACTCAATACCTTTAGATGTTGCTCAGAGTGGTTCTGATATCTAAATTTCATAAAAGAAATAAAGGCCAACCTGATTTTCTTATTTACATGTCTTTTTTTCATCTTGGTATTATTTCTGTTGAGTGCTTGTGATATTCATATATTATTTCTTTATATTTAAGATTTTGACCAGTATTTTTTTAGAATCGTCTCTTCAGTTATTGTTTCCAAGGTAAGGTCTTTACTTATCTCAGGATATTTTTTCATTGTGCTTAATTAATTTGGTTTGATAGCAACTGTTTATAGTGTGCTTCCTTTTTCTTTTCTTCTTTTTAAGAAGCATTGATTATTCACATCTTTACTTTCCAGTTGCTTCTATAAAATTGCATTATATTCTTTCCAATCATTTTTAGCTTGACCCCTTTCCCTCCAAATTCTGGTAGACACCATTGTTTAATGCAGGATTCTCCTCTTGATGGGATCGCTGCCCTTCTGCCTCCAAGAACTGTTGTCCGTACAGTGAGCAATTGATCTCCAAACTCCCTTTCATAGCTGTTCTTACCCTATCACCATCATTGGTTAGATAATGAATGGGCATTTGTCCCAAGACATGATCAATTTAATTTTCTCTGTCTTGAGAATTTATGATTGGGATTTAAAGTGACCGTTGGGCTCTAACAGCCTATATGTAGTTTCTAACTTCTTCTTCTAGACCCTTGTCAGACCAAACAGGTCAGAGTCCACAAAAAAACCTGTATCTTACTAATAAATTCTCCTTTTATGTATATATTTGCACCATTGTGTTTTTGTTGCTTGCAGTCAAAATAGTTTGCTTAAGTCCAGGTATCAGAAGGAATTATTTCAATCTTCTTAAATAGCTGCTCACTCTAACCTAAATGGAGAGGATTAGGAAATATTTAAATAATTTAAAATTGATGAAAGACATTTTTTTCTGCCTGAACAGCAGAAATTTGAGTGCAAGTTGCATAAAAGGAATACTTACACATTGCAGGTTTGAAAAAGAAAGATAAAGGATTTAAAAGGCACTATGAGACTTCTCTTTCGCTCTGTACAGCCTTTGATGTTCATGAAGCCTGTTAAATCCCTGTCAGGCAGACATAGCAAAGGCTGAGAGGTCTGTTGTTTCCTACAACAATGGTCATTTCCACTTGGTCCAGAGGACACTATTTTTTAAATCAAAAGTTCAGGCACAAAATAAATGTTTTTTCTAATTTGTATGGAGACAGAATCAAAAGGCATTTAGATTAAAGGATACTGATAATAACGTAAAGTGAGACAGTATGTTCAAGTTAAGATCGGCAATCTTAGCCCAGTAATTTGTAGCTGCACAGTGTATCTACTGAAGTTCAGGTGATCAACAAACTTGAAAAAGAATATAAAAAAAAAAGATAAATCATTGTTTGTTTGGCCAAAATACCAATCAGAGATTTCTTTAGTGAATTGAGAGCCTTGAGACCTATCATTAATTTTATATGAAAGGTAAAGTCTTAATACAAAAGTAAAGCATAGCATTAAAAAAAAAAAAAAAGCAGAACATGAGATAATCCCATTTTGGTGGGTCACATGTTTGCACAGATAAAGAGAGAAAGAAAAGGACTTTATTTGTATTTAACACTTTATTAGTATTAAATAATAATAAAACTACTACTATAAAAATTTGTGTGACATAGGTAATGCTTCTTAGAGGGGAAATAATAACCTCAAAAGTTTATGCCAGAAAAGAAGGATGAGAATTAAGGAGCTAAGATTTCAACTTAAAAAAAAGCAATAAAAAAAAAATTAAACTAATCAAAACAAAATAAAGCATTATAACCCTAAAAACATAGAAGTAAATAAGTAATAAAGAGCAGGAATTCATAAAAAGAAAACAAGTGTACCATAGATAAAAAAGATTATAAAAATTGACCGCTCTGACAGGATACGTGAAGAATAAGAACACAAACACATTCTTAATGATGCAGATAATAAAATGATAATAGAGATAATTATGGAGAAATGTATGCCAACATATTGGAAAATTTAGTAAAACTGAAACATATTCCTAGAAATGTTAATAATTCCAGAAAATAGAAAATTCATGTTGCCTTATTCTCATCTTAATTACATTTAAAGGAGAGTAATTCCAAATATTCAGGGAATAGATAATTCTAAACTGAAAAAAATTCTTCCAGAGACTGTAAAGAGAGGATACTTTGAAACTAATGTCTTTAAGCTAATAAAATATTGATACCAAAATCAGGGTAGAACAATAGGATACATGGAAATTATAATTCAATCAACCATGGGCATGAATGCAAAATTCCCCACAAAAAATAAGCAACAAAATAAATTCAGCATTGTAAAACAAAAGACAGTGCATGACTAAGTTGATTTATTACTTATCTATAAGATTTTTATGTGATGTAGTTCTCCTTACTAGCACAATTGAAAAAAATAACAGTTTTATGATAATTGCAATAGATTAATAAAGGACTTGATAAAATTTAACAACCATTCATGACAAATTCAAACAAAACATCTATTAAAAATAAGAAGAGAGAATAACTACCTTAACTGACAACAGATTTTTATTTAAAAAAGAAACAAACGTGCCCTGGCCGGTTTGGCTCTGCAGCAGAGAGTTGGCCCGTGGACCAATGAGTCGCGGGTTTGATTCCAGCCAAGGGCAGGTACCTCGGTTGCAGTTCGTCCCTGGCCCTGGTCGTGGTCATGTGGGAGGCAACCAGTCAATGTGTCCCTCTCACATGGATGTTTCTCTCTCTCTCCCTTTCCCCTTCTCTCCGTCCCACTCTGTCTGAAGATAAATAGAAAAGTACCCTCAGGTGGGAATTAAAAAAAAAAGAAAGAAAAGAAACAAACACAAATTCTTTTTAATGACTGTATTATCCAGGGTTTTTTAGAAAAACAGAACAAATAAGATATTAGGATCTGTATATGTATCTGTATCTATATCTATCTATCTTAAGAAAGAATCATTTTAAGGAGTTGGCTCACCCAATTATACAGGATGGCAAGTCCCAAATGTGCAGGGTGGGCCAGCAGGCTGGAGACCCAGGGAAGAGCCAACATTGCAGTTGAACTCTGAGACTGCTCATAGAATTTCTTCTTGCTTGAGGGAAGTCAGTCTTTTGCTGATTGGTTAAGGCCTACCCACATTTTGGAGGACAGTCTGCTTTACTCACAGTCCACCTATTTAAATGATAATCTCACCCAAATATATCTCCACACAAACATCTAGAAAAATGTTTGACTGAATATCTGGGCACTGTGGCCCAGACAAGTTGACATATGAAATTAACCATTACAATGATGAAACATTTAAAAGCATTTACTTTAAAACCAGTAACATGGCAAGGATGCCTGCTACTAACATTTCTGTCTAGCATGTGCTGCAGTTTTATCCGTCATAATAAGACAAGAAAAAGAAATCAAAAGTAGAATGATTAGAAAGGCTGAAACCAAGTTTGCATGATCTCATGATGTAATTGTGCCAAAGGAAAGTTTATACAGAAAAATTATTAGGTTTAGTAAAAGTTTATCTTTCCACATGCACCCAAGCCCAGCAGAGAGAGCCAAAAGCTATGGATTGCTGATAGCTCCAAACAGGTTGCTCAGGGCCAAACACAGAGAGTGTCTGACATTGGCCTGCACCAGAACACCTCCAAAGAGGCCCAAACCAGTATACCCAGTGGTCAGGTTCAGACAACAACAGAGCAGGATCCAATAAGCTTAATAAACAGCATATCCACAGGAAGCTATTGGCAGGTACCAAGCCCTGCTGAGGCGAACTCTGTTTCATGTGATCAGCACCTGCACAGCAACCTGCACACTGTGTTAGGAGTTGAGCCTCACTGTCAGCCAGCCTGGAGGTCAAGTCCATATGCAAATGAGCCAATAGCAATCAAGACTTAATTACAACAGGAGGGGCCATACAATGTGCACAAGGGACATTTCTTAGAGCACCCAGTTCTGGTGATCAGAGAGACTGCACCACTGAGTCCCACAGGTCACCTACTACATAAGCCACCCTACCAAGACTGGGAGTGAAAGCAAATATACCTAATACATAGAAACAAACTCAAACTTGTAGCCAAAATGGGGAGACAAAGAAACAGGCCCCAAATGAAGGAACAAGAGAATTCTCCAGAAGAAGAGTTAAATGAAGTTGAAGTAAGCAATTTATCAGATACAGAGTTCAGAGTAATGATTATAAGGTGCTCAACAGCATGAAATAGAATATAACAACCATCAAAAAGGACCAATCAGAAATGAAAAATGCCATAACTGAAATAAAAAATAACTAGAAGGAATAAACAGCAGGGTTGATGAAGCAGAGGATCAAGTCAGTGATTTGGAAGACAATGTAGGAAAAGCAACAACACCCACTCAGAGCAGCAAAAAGAAAAAAGATTTTTTAAAAAAGTGAGGATAGTTTAACAGACCTTTGGGACAATATGAAACATAAAAACACCCAAGTGGTAGGGGTACCAGGAAAAGAGAGAGAGGGCAAGGGATCGAGAACCTATTTAAAGAAATAATGTCTGAAAAATTCCCTAACCTGGTGAAGGAAAAAGACATACAAATCCAGAAAGCACAGAGAGTCCCAAACAAGATGGTCCCAAGGGGGCCCACACCATGACACATCTTAATTAAAATGCCAAAAGCTAAGGTCAAAGAGAGAATCTTAAAAGCCACAAGAGAAAGGCAGTCAGTTACCTACAAGAGAGCTCCCAAAGATTGTCAGCTGTTATCTAAATAGAAACATTTCAGGCCAGAAGGGATTGGCATGAAATATTCAAAGTGATGAAAAACAAGGACCTGCAACCAAGGCTTCTTTACCCAGCAAGACTATCATTTAAATTTGAAGGAGAAATAACAAGCTTCCCAAAAAAGAGAAAGCTAAAGGAGTTTGTTACCACCAAACCAGCATTATAAGAAATGTTTAAAGGGCTTCCTTTAAGAAGTGGAACAAAAAGAAATAAACAAAAAACAAAAACAAAAAAACAAAGGAACATAGTTAAAAAAAAAAAAGGTAATACATAGATACTTATCAATAATCACTTTAAATGTAAATGGCTTAAATGCTCCAATGAAAAGATATAAAGTAGCTGAATGGACAAGAAAACAAGATCCATGTATATGGTGTCTTCAAAAGACCCACTTCAGAATGAAAGATACACACAGACTAAAAGTAAAGGGATAGAAAAAGATATTTCATGGAATTGGAAAGGGAAAAAAAGCTCCGGTAGCAAAACCTGTATCTGACAAAATAGACTTTAAAACCAAGGATATATTATAGTAAGAGACAAAGAAGGATTCTACATAACCATAAGTGGATCAATCCAACAAGAGGATATAACCCTTTTAAACATTGATGCATCCAACGTAGGAGCACCTAAGTGTATAACGCAAATCTTGATGGACATAAAGGGAGAGACTGACAGTAATACAGTTAGAGTAGGGGATTTTAACACCCCACTAACATCAATGGCTAGATCTTCCAGACAGAAAATTTGTAAGGCAATGTCGGCCTTAAATGACACACTAGATCAAATGGATTTAATTGATATCTTCGCAGCATTCCACCCAAAGGCAGCAAAATATACATTCTTTTCAAGTGCACATGGAATGTTTTCTAGGATAGACCACATGTTAGAACACAAAGTTTCAATAAATTTAAGAAGATTGAAATCATATCAAGCATCTTCTCTGATCATAATGCTATGAAACTTGAAATCAATCATAAGAAGAAAACTGAAAAACACACAAAGACATGGGCACTAAATAACTGGTTACTAAACAATGAATTAGTTAACAATGAGATCAAGGAAAAAAATCAAAAGATACCTTGAAATGAATGAAAATGAGAACACAACAACCCCAAACCTGTGGGAAACAGGGAAAGCAGTCCTAAGAGAGAAATTCATACATTACAGGCCTATCTCAAGAAACAAGTAAGAGCTCAAATAAACTATCTAAATTTACACTTAAAGGAACTAGAAAAAGAACAACAAACAAAGCCCAGAGTGAGTAGAAGGAAGAAAATAATAAAGATTAGAGCAGAAATAAATGAAATAGAGCCAAAACAAACAAACAAACAAACAAAAAACACACACACACACAAAAATAAATGAAACCAAGAGCTGGTTCTTTGAAAAGAGAAATAGATTGACAAACCTCCAATCAGACTCATCAAGAAAAAAGAGAGAGGACCCAAATAAATAAAATAAAAATGAAAAAGGAATAGTAACAACTGACACCAAAGAAATACAAAGGATTGAAGGAAAATATCACAAACAACTATATGCCAACAAATTGGATAATCTGGAAGAAATGGATAAATTTCTAGAAACATACAGCCTTCCAAAACTAAATCAAGAAGAATCAGAGCATCTGAATAGACAGATTATAACTATGAAAATTGAAGCAGTGAAAAAAAAGAAAGAAAGAAAGAAAGAAAGAAAGAAAGAAAGAAAGAAAGAAAGAAAGAAAGAAAGAAAGAAAAGGAAAGAAAAGAAAACTCCCAACAAACTAAAGTCCTGGACCTGATGTCTTTACAGGTGAATTTTACTAAACATTCAAGGAACTAACACCTATCCCTCTCAAACTATTCCAAAAAGTTCAAGAGGAGGGAAGACTCCCAAGCTAATTTTATGAAGCCAGCATTCTACTATTTCAAAAACCAGATAAAGATATAACAAAGAATGAAAATTATAGGCAAATAATCCTGATGAGCATAGATGCTAAAATATTAAAAAATGCATTAAAAAGATCCTACACCATAATCAAGTGAGATTTATTTCAGGAATGCAAGTTTGATACAACATCTGCAAAATAACATACGTGATACACCACATAAACAAATAAAAGGATAAAAAACACATGGTCATAGCAACAGATGCAGAAAATTATTTGATAAATCCAGTACCTATTTATGATAAAAACTCTCAGCAAAGTAGGAATACAGAGAACATACCTAACGTAATAAAGGCCATATGTGACAAACTCACAGCCAATATCATTCTCAATGGGCAAAAACTATAAGAGTTACCCTTAATATCAAGAACAGGACAGGGATATTCTCTTTCACCATTCTTATCAACATAGTATTGGAAGTCCTAGCCACAGCAATCAGACAAGAAGAAGAAATAAAAGGCATCCAAATTGGAAAGGACGAAATAAAACTGTCATTATTTTCTGATGACACAATATTGATATAGAGAACTCTAAAGATTCCACCAAAAACTACTACATTTGATAAATGAATTCAGTAAAGTAGCAGGATACAAAATAAATATCCAGAAATATGTTTCATTTTTATACACCAATAATGAACTGTCAGAAAGGGGAACTAAAAACACAATTCCATGCACAGTTGCTTCAAAAAAAGTCAAATACCTAGTAATAAATTTAACCAAGGATGTGAAAGAGCTATACTTGGAAAATTATAAGACACTGAAGAAAAAACTTGAGGAAGATACAAGTAAGTGGAAGCATGCACCATGTTCATGGGTAGGAAGAATTTACATCATTAAAATGTCCCTACTACCCAAAGAAATTTACAGATTCAATGCAATTCCTATCAAGATACCAATGGAATATTTCACAGAATTAGAACAAATATTTTAAAAATGAGTATGGAACCACAAAAAAACCTGAATAGCAACAGCAATCTTGAGAAAGAACAGAGTTGGAGGAATCAACTTACCTAATATCAAACTATACTACAAGACCATAGCAACCAAAACATCATGGTACTGGCATAAAAACAGACATACAGACAAACCACTAAATGGGAGAACATATTCACCAATGATACACCTGATAAGGGGTTAATATCCAAAATTTATAAAGAACTTATAAAACTCAACACCAAAAGGACAAACAATCCAATTAATAAATGGGCAAAAGACCTGAATAGACACTTCTCCAGAGGACATAGAGATGGTCAGCAGATATATGAATGGATGTTCAACATCACTAATCATCAGAGAAATGCAAATTAAAACCACAATGAGATATCACCTCCTGTCTCTCAGAATGGGTATCATCAATAAATCAACCAACAATAAGTGTCATTGAGGATGTGGAGAAAAGGGAACCCTCATGCACTGTTGGTAGGAATGCATTGGTGCAGCCACAGTGGAAAGTAGTATGGAGTTACCTCCAAAATATTAAAAATAGAACTGCCTTATGACCCAGTGATTCCTCTTCTGGGAATTTATATGAAGAAACCAGAAACACTGATTCAAAGAATATATGTACCCCTATGTAGCCAAGATCTGGAAACAGCCTCAGTGTCCATCAGTACATGAATGGATAAGAAAGCTGTGGTACATTTACACAGTGGACTACTACTCTGCCATAAAAAGGAAGACAATTTTACCTATTGTGACAGCATGAATGGACTTGGAGAACATTATGCTAAGTGAAATAAAACTAGTCAGAGAAATGTAAGTACCATAAGATTTCACTCATATGTGGAATTCAATGAACAAACTAAACTACCAAGCAAAATAAAGACAGATTAATTGATAGAGAGCAGGTGGACAGCTTGGGGAGAGGGAGGGTTGTGTGGGTTGGAGGGACTGAGTAAAAAAGAAAAAAAAAAGAGAGAGAATTCATGGACATGGACAACATGTGGTAATTGCCATGGTGGAGGGGGATGGATTGAGGTAGAAGAGGGCATAGATGGGATAAACAATTACAAAAATGCAATTTAAAAGATGCCATAGGTTTCCCTGGCCAGTTTGGCTCAGCAGTTAGAGCATCGGCCTGTGGACCAGAGCCGCAGGTTCGATTCCGGTCAAGGGCATGTACCTTGGTTGTGGTTTGGTCCCCGGCCCTATACAGGTTGTGCGGCAGGCAGCCAATCAATGTGTCTCTCTCACGTCAGTGTTTCTCTCTCTCTCCCTCCCACTTTATCTGAAGATGAATGGAAAAATATCCTCGTGTGGGGATTTAAAATAAATAAAATAAAATAAAATAAAATAAAAAGATGCCATGCAATAGCAATAAACATATTTGTTACATAGGACAAATATTTCACAAAAGGTATAGAAGATTATTATGTATATAACTATAAAACTGTAATAAATGACATTAAAGTATAACTGTATATAGAATACTCTTTTTTTAAATTAATTTTATTATTTTAGAGAGAGAGGAAGGGAGAGAGAGAGAGAGAGAGAGAGAGAGAGAGAGAGAGAGAGAAACATCAATGAGAGAGAACATTGATTGGCTGTCTTCTGCATATCCCCCACTAAGGATTGGGCCCATAATCTGGGCATGTGCCCTGACTGGGAATCGAACTGGTGACCTCTTGGTGCATGGGTTGACGCTCAAGGGACACTCACTGAGCTACAAGGGCCGGGCTAGAATACTGTTTTAATGAATAGAATAACTCACCATTTTGTAGATGCTATCTGTTTTCAAATTGATTTATAGATTCAATATAAGAGAAATCAAATATCACTTAAAAAATAAAATATGATAAGCTCATTCTAAAATGTATCTGAAAGAGCAAGGGCCCCCAAATAGTCACAAATACAATGAGTAGTATAGTTAGGTAAATACATGCAGACTCATTAATCTGAAAGATGATATGTTTGAAATTGGCTTAGCAGATTAGTGGGGAGATGATTGACCCTTCCTGTGAATCAATAAAGAAGACTCCCTTGAAGAAGCATTTCACAGGAGGAGAAATACAGACGGTACATAAACACAAAAAGATGCTCATTGTCATTAATAATTCGGAGAACTGCAAATTTAAAACCTATAATAAATATTTCCTAGTCATTAGTCAGGCAAAACTTTAAATCCTGCCAATGCTATATTTTGGGAAGGATGTGAAAAAGTAAAAGAAACTCTCTTGATTGCTGGTCAAAGGATACGTTGAAAATATGTTGGGAAATAATTGAACACAATTATCCAGTGCCTGTCATATAACAGTTCCATTTTATTCTGTTCCTAGGTGTGTGCCTTCAGCTCCTGCAGGTGCTCCAGGGAACATGTACAAAGTGTTCAGAACAGCACTGTCTCTAAAAGCACAATTCTGCAAATAACTTGCATTGTTTCTACTGCTGCATAACAAATGGCCACAGGTTACATGGCTTAAAACAACACCCATTTGTTATCTCACAGTTTCTATGGGTCAAAAGTCTGTGCTTGGCCTAGCTGAATTCTCTGCTTAAGTTCATAAGGTTGGAGTCAAGGTGTTGGTATTTGTCTAGAGGCCACTTTCAGCTCCAAAGTTTGCCAGTAGTCACTTGCTATGTGGCCCTCTCCTGCTTCAGATGTCCCTGAATTCATTTAAGGGATCACCTGAATAGGTCAGGCCCACCCAAGAATCTATCCCTAATTTAAAGTCAACTGATTAGGAATTTTAATTACATTGGCAAAGTCCTTTCACAGCAGCACCTAGATTAGTGTTCATTGAATAAATAGCAGAAAGTATGTGTATACCAGGTGTTGGAAATCTTGGGGATCATCTTAGATCATTAGATTTTTTTTCATAATAGCCATATGACAGGATAAA
Source organism: Tadarida brasiliensis (assembly GCA_030848825.1). Lineage (NCBI taxonomy): Eukaryota > Metazoa > Chordata > Mammalia > Chiroptera > Molossidae > Tadarida > Tadarida brasiliensis. Next base: position 33,257,775 of record CM061261.1, on the reverse strand, counting down.
ATATCAGTGAAAACAAATGAAGTCGAGTTACACACAAATATTTGGATAAATGTCAAAAATAGATTGATGGAAAAATTTAAATACTATTATAGTATGATTTCACTTATATAAATGCCAAAAATGTGCATAATTACACACAACTTAGTTTTGTACTACAGATAGGTGTGTTGCCAGAGAAATGAAGTTCCCTGTAGCTAGTGGGAGTGGGGTTCTTATGATATCTTGAGAAAATGAATTTTGTAAGACTCACATGAGTGAATAAGATGTGATAAAAGGCTTTATTTTTATGGAGTTACATTCCTTGGGTTGTAAAGTCCCAGTTCCCTTAAGCAAGTCCTGGAAGAGGGATAGCTGGGAATTCAGCAAAGCTAGAAGTAGGGCCAGTGTCCCACGCTTTTGTTCCATGGTGAAGTTGAGTTCGTTGTAGCATCAGCCATCAGGCTAGATTCAGTCCATTAGTTCATTGTGTGGGTCCCACGTGGCCGTGAGCCACGTGGGTGAACGCAGGTGAGCACGTCCCCTGCAACAGGAGTGTAAGAGGGCCAAGAGAACAAAGAGAGGGAACTTTCTTTGTTCAGAAGCATATGTATCTCAGATTCTGTGCCCTTGCAGTGGCCATACCTGTTCTGGCCAATTACCTGTTCCCAGTTGTGATTAACAGGAAGCATCTTCCCACATCACTCAGACCTTATTGGGCATGTGTCTAAACTGCAGCTTTCTGGCAAAGCTATATAAATGACATGCCTATATTACTTAGTCTCCCCTTTTCTCCTTTCCTGATATTTAATAACCAGGTTAATTATAACAGTATTAGGTGGGGGAACTCTAAACATAGTGAAGAAAGTTATCAGCATAAATTTAGAAGAAGATATTTCTGGAGTGGAGAGAGGAAGGAGGTATAATTAAGGAAGGGAACATGGAGATTTAAAATTATTATTAATGTTCTATTTCTTAAACTGAGTGTTAAGTATTATAAATTTTATTAAAATATTACATATACATATTCTATACATTTTTGTTGTTTATCCTCACCCGAGGATATTTTTTCCATTGATTTTCAGAGAGAGTGGAAGGGACAGAGGGAGGGAGAAAGGGGGGGAAAAGAGAGAGAAAGAAACATCGATGTGAAGAGACACATCAGTTGGTTGCCTCTCGCACATGCCCCACCTGGGGCCGGGGATCGAACCTGCAACTCAGGTACATGCCCTTGACTGGGAATCAAACCCGCTGCTACCCTTCGGTGCATGGGCTGACACTCTAACCACTTAGCCACACCAGCCAGGGCTATATATTTTTGTATGATAGATTTCACATTAAATTATTTTAAAATAAAATTAAATATGTTGAAAGAAAAGATTTCATTTACAAAAGCAACAAAAGTATAAGAAATGTGCAAATTCAACATAAAAATCTGTTGAATAGCTTAAGTCATGACGTGAATGAATAGAAATATGTGTTTTAAAAAAGAGGATCCCATATTATAAAGATGTCAAAGACATAGTTTAAAACACCAAATTTGTCAGCATTTTCTATGAAATGTATAGCATAGATGTGAATTTCAGCCTATTAGCAACGGGAAAAAGATCAATCTTAAATCCTTTCATTATTTCGATGAAATGCCTCCTTTCGTTTTCTAATCTTTCCTTGAAAAATGAAGCTGACTTTAGTAATTAGATATCATTTATTTCTCACCTGGAGCAAACGTGCACAACGGTGTTCTTCCTAGCGCTGACCCGTTGGTCCATCCGGGGCAGCACGGTTCACTGCAACCAGTACATTGGAGGAGTGTGAAGAGAAACGTACCCCCATCTTCTCTAATTTCCCACATCCTGTCAGTGAATATAGAGTCTTCACAACCTGACTTCCTAATTAAGAAAGTAACATGTTTGGAAAGGATTTTAAATGACAGCGTTTGTCAAGCTGTTTGTTTAGTGAACTCCCTGGCTGTGCTGTTACACAAGAACTGTCTTAATTAAGGTTAATTGGTGAATAATTAGAACTGTGGCTGACTTCAAAGATTCCACTGGTGGTGTAGTGATAAGAACCCTTAGTGTCTAGATTGAAGGACAAAACAACCACAGTAAGCTAAATTTCAAGACACATTCTGTCTCCAACACCAGGGCTATACCTGGTCTGACCTGGTTAGAAGAACATGTTTTACCTCAGTGTTTGGGAACCCCTTGTGAGCTTTGGATAAAGCAAGTCTGATTTCAGCTCCATGGTAGTTAGATAAAAACAAAAATAAATGTAATGTTGGGCTGCTTATTATTCTAAACTCTTAAAATTTAACTCAGGTAAAAATTAACCAGCCACTCTTTCTCTCTGTTAACTTGTCCCCTGCATAAGGGGGATGTGGGGAGGGTGGGAAGATGGGCACAGAGAAGAAAGGCAATATTGTTTGCAGTATTGGACAAGGACTAGAAAGAATGTGGTAACCTGTCCCCATGTCTATTAGGGGCACCAGATTTATGTCAGCCACAAACCCGGGCTTCTGAATAATGAGGGCACCAAACACCAAAATGAACTCCAAGGGAGGTCATAAAATTACTTTTCCCTGGTATCTTTAAAAACAAGATGAAAGCAAATAGCAATGGCTGGCTTTAGTAAGAACTTATTTGGAAGCTAGAGATGGATTAGAACTTCCATACAGAAAGAACTGCTTCTTGTTTTTGTTTTCTGTTTATTTTTTAAATTTTCCAATTCAACCCTGGCCTGTTTGGCTCAGCAGTTAGAACGTTGGTCCTTGGACCAAAGAGTATTGGGTTCGATTCCAGTCAAGGGCACGTACCTCAGTTTTTTGATTTGGTCTCGGCCCTGGTCGGGGTTGTGCTGGAGGCAACCAATCGATGTGTCTCTCTCACATCGATGTTTCTCTCTTCCTGTCTCTCTCCCTCTCTCTCCCCTTCACACTCTAAAATATTCTCGAGGACTAAATAAAAATAAAAATAAAAATTTCCATTCCATTGTGGACCAATATTTTTGTAAAACACAATATAACAGCTATTAAATAAATTTAGAAAGACAAAATTCTATTGCAAATATATTAATATGAGATTACACAGACAAAATGATTCAGTTGAATTGTAATAAAAGCTTATTTGCATTTTTTTGAAATTTCTGTACTAATCTCAGTGCAGAACCATAACAAACAGTTTGGGATGGGGCCCCAATTCTGCTCCACACGCCTGTGTGATGCCAGGCCCTTTGTGCTTCTGGAGGGCTGTAGATTTGCCCCTGAGCATGTTCAGTCCACTCCCGGGTCTGGTTCTGGCCTCAGGTGGTCCCTCTCTTACAGAGCCTTTGGGCCAGAGCCCTTCCCTACACCTGGCCCAGCCTCTGGGGTGAGGTTCCCCGGTTCTGTGCCTCTAAGGGGCAGACGGCCAAAGAATCCTCAAATATTGGCATTTGTGTGATGGGTGAAGTGAGCCAGACTCCTTACAAAGGAGTGTGTGTGGGGGGGAGGGGCCTCCGGCACACAGGCACGCAGGTGTTTCTCATCCCGTCATTCGCCCTCCTCCCCTGATAGAAATCCCGAGATGCGGCCATGGATGTAGACTGGCCTTCTTCTGGGAAGAGGGGTCCTGGCTGCAGCTCCCGGGCCTGATTCCACCTTTCTCTGAGTGGCCTCCCACGCTCAGCTCATCGCAGCCCTCCTTCTCCTTTCCCCTCCATCAGTGCCTGCAGTGACCCCGAGTCGCATGGCACGGAATGTGGGCTCCAACTTCTCCCTGTTTGAAAAAAGAAAAAGTGCTAATCTATGAGCCCAGGTTGAATACAGTTGCACCAAGTATGTGTCAAATTATTTCCTTCTTGAAAGTTCTGAGCAAAGTTCACACCCGGTTTTCTCTTTCTAGAGTTGGTCATTGCTTAATAATTATTTTATAATATATCTTCTATCTTCGTCGTGGAGATGTGAAATGTCCGTAAATTTGTAAAGCCTATTTCCAGGCCAGATCCACTTATTCTTCTGACATACAGTATTAGATATTCTTCCAAAAATACTTTATTGCTTGTGAGAGATGATTTATATAGCTCACTAAAGAAAGATTAATAAGTGCTGACAGGCATGTTGCTTGCTTTTGTGTTCAGTTTGAATGTGTTGGATTCTGGGCAGATGAATTTTTGATAAATTCAGTTTACTTTTTTTCTTACAACTGATAATGTTATGTTTTGATGGGTTTCCTCTAAGTGGTTGGCCCTTGCCTTTCTGTTGTGGCACCTGGAAACTGAGCCTCCATATGGACACTGAGTTGAGGGCTTTTCTTCTCTTTCTCTTTTTTTTTTTTTTTTTTTAATCCTCACCCAAGGATATTTTTCTATTTATCTTCAGATAGAGAGGGAGGGAGGGGGAGTGGGGGGAGAAAGAGAGAAACATCAATGTGAGAGAGACACATTTACTGGTTGCCTCCCACATGATCCCGACCAGGACCAGGGAGAACCTCAACCGAGGTTCGTGCCCTTGGCTGGAATCGAACCTGTGACTATTTGGTCCGCCCACCAACGCTCTAACCGCTGAGCCCAACCGGCCAGGGCGGACTTTTCTTATTTGATAACAGTGGTCACTAAATATAAGATAACCTACCCTCCCACTGCAGAGTGGGCTAAAAGAAGCTATCTTGATCATTAGAGTGAGGCACTTCCCAGGCTACCTTTGGGTCTGGCATCTGAGTCATTGCACTTTCTAATGGCACATCCTAATTTGTAAGACATTGGATCATAGACGCATGCTCTGAGGGCCAAGATTTCATCTTCATCTGAAAGAGGCAGGATGTTATAAGCCTCTTTTCAAATGAATTCTTTTTTTTATTATTATTCAGAAAAATAGTATATATTGACTTTTGGTTAGCTCACATCAAAGTTAATTCTGTATACCATCATTGTGTAAGAATCAGCAGTTTACAAGTTTTCAGGAAATTGAGAAGCAATGAAATACATAAATGTCTAATGCTCTGCTGAACACAACTAAATCTCCTTAATGGCTTTGAAGGCAGTTCAGGATTTTCTCATTCCTCTGTGTAATCATTAAAAACAACACTTTGCACAGTGCTGGACAGCAAACATGAAAGAGTGGATGTGTGGGTTGATTCTGTTTTATTCCATGACACTCCAACTATTTACTGAGCAAAATTCTGGTAACTTGGTTTATCACTCACCACTGAAACTGGAGTTGTAGAGTTAGGGACATGAATGATTATTCAAGCTTTTCTGTTATAATTGATCCATGGGTAAGAAGTTTTGGTCAAAGCATTTATCAGAAGGGAACATTTTATAAAGCCGTTTTATTGTTAAATTTTCCAGATGAAGCTTTTTAAAAAACCACCCTATTTCTTGTTTTCTCCTCTAATTATAAGGGAGTGCTACCATAGCTACCAGGAATTAATCAGAACAGTATAAGACTGGTTTACTTACCAGGTGGTTTGTATATGCAAATTAAGGATGTACTTCTAATGTTTGTGACCTAACGAATGTAAAAATTGAGTCAGAAAGCAACTTAGGTTCTTGGCTATGTAAAAATACATTTTCTGAACTGACATTACACTAAATAGAAAATGCCTACATGAAGTGTTTCTTTAGTGTAGAGAGAAGCAACTGGTGACTTGAACTATATTAAAATGCCATTATCATGTCTCAGGAATCATCAAATATTAGTAATACCATGTGGTTCAATCTAGCAGATGATGTGGCATGTGTTTTTAGACTATTTTTTAAAGTTTGAATCTAAAATTATTTTTAAAAGAAAAACCTGGATACTTTTGGTAAATGGCCTAAGATTTCCCAAAGAGCAAATCATATTTTCTTAAGAGTAATTTGAAATTAAAATGGATCTGCGTATTTTTTATTTATTTATTTTTATTTTTTTAGAGAGAGAGGGAGGGAGAGGGAGAGAGAGAGATAGGAACATCGATGAGAGAGAACATCGATTGGCTGCCTCCTGGATGCCCTACACTGGGGATTTGGCCCACAACCTGGGCATGTGCTGTGACTGGGAATCGAATCGGCGACCTCTTGGTGCATGGGTCAATGCTCAACAACTGAGCCACACCAGCCGGGCTGGATCTGCATATTTTAAAAAAGAAGAAAAAAGGAGACAAATTTAGCCTTAATATCCTATTAGTAGAGAGAAGGATATTTAGGGATAATCAATGAAGCGGTTTAATGAACTCTAGCTGTGGCGTTTGAAAGCAACGGGATTCCTTTTCTCGCTATTCAAAATGACATTCAAGAGAGATATGGTAATGTGGAGGATTTTTTCCTTTAGTGTTGATTTCAAGATATAAAAATATCTTTGCACATATCTTTGTGTTGATGTTTATGCACTCGAGTGAGTAATCATGCTGAGCTTTTGCGTTTATTGTTGATTTCAAGATTTTCAAAGCCTAGTTTTGTGAGCAATTAATATTGCTCAAGAACAACCAGTTTCAAAGGAGAACTACCTTTCTGTAGTCACACAAATGGGGTTCCAAGGTAACCTCAAACTCCAAGTGATTTTATTTAATCTTACTCTCCTTTGAGTTTCGACGTTTAGAAAGTAACTTCTATTCAAAATCTTGCCATTGTAGGCAGTGATTTGGCTCCTTAAACATCTGTGTGCTGTATTGGAAGGACATTATGCTATATTTATGAGCACAAAGCAGCCATATGAATTTTTGGACAACGGTAAAGAAAATGTCTATCATTTCACATCTGTAGCACCATTCTAGTTTTGCTAGTATTAATTTTCAAGATATATGCTCTTAGATATTTGCTAAGTAACAAAAACTCATTGCATTCCAAGCAAACTCTTAAGAATTGTACGTACATGGGGTGGGCAAAAGTAGGTTACAGCCATGAGTACATGAAACATACTTTATTCTTGTATTATTATTTGTTAATTATTATATTATTTATTTGTATTACAACTGTAAACCTACTTTTTCCCAATCCTGTATATTGCTCTGTGTTTATAAAGTACTATTTATCAGTGTCCAACTCCCTTGTCACATTTTATTCTTAAATGCATTAATCTCAATTTGGTATCTTTCAAAGTTGTTCATATTTATCTTTTCTTAAGCAAAACAATTTATTTTTCCATAGCACCAGTGTGCCAGGCACTGAGCAAAATGTTTTTATATCTCTCAACTCATTTCATTGTCACAACTCTAGAAGTAGATGCAATCCCCATAATCTATTCTCAGATATAAAGGATGATACACCTCATGACTAGAAGAAATAGCTTGAAGCCAGGTGTTTTCCCTATCATAACATAAGAGTTGTCCTGAAATGCACAATGCAGGAATAGCTAGATGTTTTGAAATTTCCACACTAGTAGGGCTCAGATTTTGATTAAAGCACCCGGGGATTTTGCTCAAGTGAGGATTCTAATTCAGTATTTGGGATAGAGCTGGAGGTTCTGCATTTTCAACAACTCCTAGGTGAGAGTGTTAATCCATGGATCGCACCTGGAGTGTTGAGGGTCTATGCTGTTGAATGCATGGCCAGTTAGAATCAATGCCTGAACTTTAAATGGAATCGTTGCTTCGAGGAGAAGCAGGTGTTAGAAATCAACCATATCCTAACAATACTGCCAACAAATGTAGTATTAGGTGTAGCTCCTTGCCTCTTCCGCTATTATAATACTGAGCACATTGCTGTGACTGGTTTATAGATTGTATTAATTAGCATCCCTGTGTTCCAGATCATCCCAAACAATATTTATTTAGCTCAGGATTTGGAGAAGTTGGAAAGTTCTTCTGACCTTAGTTGGCATGTGTTTGTGGTCAACTGTTGGCATGCTATGGGGGTGGCTGTTCAAGGTGACCTCTGTAGACTTTTTCATCTCTGCTCTATGTGGTCTCTCCTCCTCCAGTAGCCTAGTCTAGGCTTGTTTATATGTCAATAGCTGGGTTTTAAGAAAGCAAGCAAAGTGTTCAAAGTCCCTGAATCACAGACTGGAATCAGCACATAGTCACATATGGAGTATTCCATTGGTAAAAACAAATCACATGGCCAGCCAAAACTCAAGGGGAGGGAATGGACAGAAAATGCTTCAATGTCACACTGCCACTGATGTGAATAAAGGGAGGGGAAGAACTCTGCCCATTTTTGCAATTGATCTATGACATAGACTAAATGAAGGGTCAGGAGACTTTCACAGGCAGGGACCATGTTTTATACACCTTGGTTTCTCTAGCACCATCGTGGTGTTCTCAGCACCTGACACATTTTGCCATTTAACAGATATCTTAGAAATAGTTTAATTCATTTTGTTTTCTCCTTACACAGGCTTTGAATCTATGATTAGAATTGAAATTCTGTTAAAATGCAACGATTACCATACGCATAAAGATTACCTGATTACTCTGACTAGGAAATACATTTTTTTCAGTTGGATAGTTTATAATTTATAGAAAGTCATGGTAAGAAAATTAGAAAACATAAAATTTAAATGACTTTGTTGAAATTAGGCCCTGCCTCACTTAATAAAAATTCTGACAAAAACATTTGCCCAAAGATATTTATTACAACATTATTTGTAAGGATAAATATTGTAAGAACAATAAAGTATAATTCTAAATATAAAGAATGGTATGGTATATGCACATGGCAGAATATTAACCATCTATTATAAAGACAGTTGTGGAAAATATTTTATAATATAAATATATTCTATATGTTATATAATACATTCATTGTATATCATGTAAACATTTATATTATATGTATGTTTTAAAATATGTGTATTTATGAATATATGTATATTTATAAATATAGTTAATATAAGTAATATTTATAAATATACAAATATTCAGTTATATGTAGTATAACATTATATATGCAAAATTACCTTATATAATATGTGTGAATAAGTATAAGACACTGTGACTAAATGCATGTGTGGCATACCTGGGCAGATGAGCCACATTTATGTTTTTACTTTTATATGTTTTTTTCTATTTTTCAAATATTCTGCAATATAAATATATGTTATGCTTAAAATAAAATAAATTAACTGAAGGCAGACCACAGAAAAGAAGGAAGGTGGAAGGGAGGAAGTCAGTTTTGTATCTCCTTTATAAGGACTCTTTATAAATCACAGGTTGCTATATAAATCACTTAATTCATGCCCCTAATTTCCAGTAGTACCACAGCAATGTTACCTAGAAAGTTCTATCCATGGAACAAGTTCAGTGGTTAACAACCTTTGTAGTCATGGAAATCTACTCTCCTGGAAATCGTCATTGGAAAGAGCATGTAGGTCTCAGCCATCAGAATAGCAGTTATATGGAGACAAAGGCCTACTGTTATGACTTTACTGGAAAAGTTCAATATCAAGGACAGTGTTAAAGAAGGAATTAAAAAGCATATAGGAAATGTGTGGAAGAGGGCAGGACCAGTCCCTCCCAGTGTCTTGGTGAAAGTGGAGTATGAGGGTGAGAAGGTGTATAGACTACCAGCCTTATCTCAGGAAGCCATGCTTTAAATGCAAAAGAATTCGGATGTCCTAGGTGAAAGGGGGGACAAAGATCTGCTCACTGGGGTCCACATGTCAACCAGTAATGGAGTGGGGGTTTTGAGATGACTGTTAGTGAGGATGGAATCAGGAGGCAGTTTCAACTTGGAGTCATTTTGTGATATGATTTCTCCTTGGACTAACATGCAGTGGAGTATGCCAGTTTCATCAGCATCATCACTTTTTTTATTGAATTTACTGGGGTAACATTAGTTAATAAAATTGTACAGGTTTCGGGTATTTAGTTCTACAAAACATCATCTGTATATTGTGCTGTATGTTTATCACCTCACATCAAGTCTCCTTCCATCACCATTTCTCCCCTCCCCCTTTACCTTATTCTACCTCCCTACCTCCCTTCCTTCTGGCAGTCACCATACTGTTGTCTGTATTCATGAGTCTTTCTTTTTATTTTCTTTGCTATTTTTTTTTTATCCTCACCTGAGGACATTTTTGCATGTATCTTCAGATAGAGCAGTAGGGAGAGAAGGAGGAAGAGAGAGAGAGAAACATTGATGTAAGAGAGACACATCAAGTGGTTGCCACCCACACAACCCCAACTGGGGCTGGGGACAAACTGCAACCAAGGTACGTGCCCTTAGCGGGAACCGAACCTGGGACTCTCTGGTCCGCGGGCCAACGCTCTAACTGCTGAGCCAAACCAGCCAGGGCTTCTTTGCTATTTTTAATCTCAGTCAAGAGCTCCCCTTTTCTTTCCTCTTCTTTTTCTTCATTTTCCCTATTTTTCTTCCTCTTGGTTTCTCTTTTCTTCCTCCCCCATGTCTCACCTCCTAAGTCACTGACAATACCCAGCACAAGGAAGAATCTCCAAACTGATGGATGTGTGAACCCCCAATCATGATTTTGTTCATCCTTGAGTGTGGCTACCCTCTTCTAATAGTAGACAGTCATTCCTATTTGCTTCCACCTCAGTATTCTCTTCTAAATCATTTTAAATATCTCCACTTCTGACCTTTTTCTTCCCTGATTTATAAACATAGGATGTCAGAGACTTCCTTCGGGTTGGTTCATTTAAATATTAAAACATTTCAGCAGTGTGCAACAGCCTTTAAATTTCAGCTTTCATGGCTTGTGCTTTCACTAAATTAATCGTCAGCATTTGATAGTATTTGTGATTTTCAAAGCAGTTCACAAACATTAATTAACGCTAATGCTACCCTAAGAGAATGCTATAACTAGCTAACTGACTGAACTGTATCTCAAATTATTTTTAAATGGTTTTCAACTTGGGAGGGAAGTTGGAGAGAATGTGCAAGAGTGTATAGTATTTGCTGTCATTTGCTGCCTGCTAAAAGTAATGATGCAGCAAATTGAAGTGAATAATCCTCAAAAGGATATTAAGATTTCATCTACCTGGAATTCATCGTCTCTAAGAATTACCGGTAGCCTAAACTGTATCTGCCAAAGCAGTGCTTAGAATAAACATCTAAAGACAAAAGTAGTTCACAATCTGGGCATCTTTTCTTCCCTAAAATTCTAATTATTCTGCTTTCTTTGCTTTTATCATCATTTGCAAAACAAAACAAAAACAAAAGGTGAACAGAATAAAAATATGGCTTTCCCTGCGGTCAATAAATAGGCATTAATTTAATACCTATGTGTCACATACACTGTTTAGTTCTGGGGTTGGGGAAGGGTAAAAACAGCAAAAACAAAACAAAATAACAACCCATTTTTTGCCTTAGGGTTGCCTTCAAGTTAGCCATGAAATCAAGCTAACATGAAAATGATAAACAATTACTATGTCTATAAATGCAGTCGGAAAAGAATAGACATCCTTGTAGACTGGTGGAGCTGGGGAGAATTCAAGGAAGACTTGGGCATGGAGTTGGCATCATTAGAGGATATGTTGGGTTTTGAGCCACAGTATTAAGGAAAACACTGCAGGTTCATGAGCAGGAGGTGGAAAGGTGAAAGCACTGTTTTAGGCTGAGAGTGAGAAGCATTTCTTGGAGGTTGGATAGATGGGACATCAGCTTGATGATATGGTGGCAGGTAGGTACGGCAGAGTGGTTTGAGAATAGCAGTGTGATTAAAAAGTGAGCATTGGACTCAGATGAACATGGATCAAATCCTGGTTCTCTGTAGATGAGTGACCTTGAGAAAATTCTATCCCTGTTGAGCTTTCATTTCCTCATCTGTAAAGAGGATGATGATAATGATAACTTATAAGTAGTGATATGAGATTTAATGAGCTACATGAAATGAACTGACCAGTGAACAATTACTGGTAATGCAGTTGTGAAAGAGTTTTATGAACAGTGATACCTGATATTCCATGAGTTGTTTCCATGGCTACATATATAACCCCCTAACTTGTCATTCTAAATTCTAAATGAAGTATAGGCTGCATACTGACATGCATTGTAGGTGCTTTTTATGTTTGTTTCTCGAATGTCAATGAGAATGAATTTCACATATAGGCTTACATAGGGGAGTGTGTAACTTAACAGGTGCTAAATATATAGGATGTTAAGTCAATTTTCTTTGGCAGATGTGGGAGCCAGAGTGGTATATTAAGAATGCAAGATCCCTGTACTTCCCAGAAAGCTTGAGGGAAGACTTTGATATCCCACTGAGGGTGGCTGAGGAACATGAGCGAATTCATCTAGGTCTGAAGAGTTAGGGACACCCCCATGACATCCAATCTGGCCTCAGCAATTCTTAGCATTCTTGTGCCAGTGTTGCCTTTACCAAGTCTTGATTCTCATTTCCTAAAAGTATAGGGTGGGGCAAACTACGTTTACAGTTGTGAATACTCAAAACACAGTTTATTATTGTGTTATTATTTGTGAATTGTATTATTTTCCATATGAACAATCGAAAGCCTGCTTTTGCCCCACCCTGTATATGAGATTTTAGATCTGGACATGTGAATTCTCTGTCAGCAATGAGAATCATGCTCACTTTCTATACATAACCAAGTTTGAGAGCCTGATCATACCCTTAAAATATGTCCTTCTGGCTTGCTCAGTAATCTCTCTCTTCTGGAATTTCTACTTCCCATATGTGTTTAATATGTCAAACAATCATAGGTTAAAGTGAAAAACCATATTCCTCACATGCAAAAAAATAATAATTATGTTCAGCCTTCAATCAGCATCCATGGCTGGTACACTATGTTTGGATTTTGTGCTTCACAACTCTAACGAGACAAACTGAATATGCTTTAGGCAGTTTTGTTTTCACAAACTTTAGATCCCCTTTTTAAATTAGCATAATTAACAAATTATCTCATATCACTGAGGCTATGTTTTTTGCAACCAGCTCAGAGCCAACTCTATCTTTACTGTTATCCATCTTCAGGGTATTCAAGGATTCAAGTACAAAGCAAGACTTATACTGTGTCCTAAATCTGTCAGCAGCAAGTGTTAACCAATACAAAATACCAGAAAAACAACTTGGAGTAATAACTTAGATTCAAGATACTACTGGAGAAACGTGTGATGCAGTCAGGACATATTCAGCCTGTTTGCTGAGTAAAGCCTTTTTTCCTCCTTATAGGGTGTAAAGAAAACAAACCCAGTTTTTCTCCTTCCTGGGATCCATCTTCTATACTGAAATATAAAAGCAAAAGTTTGAATTTCAGATTTCCTACTTGAAGGATCTCAAATCCTTGGCAAAGCTGTATATTGCTAAGTGGCATCATAGGGAATAATATACAAATTATAGAGGCACCAACTGCTGTTTAATATTTAAACTGAACTTATTCAGTGTTGGCCTTAAGGCTAAAGCATATTTTATTGAGAATCAGTCCAAATCCAGAAGTTATACTTTACCATGGCCCAATATTTGATTAAATAATAATAATGAAAATTCAGGAAAAGTAGACAGATGTGACTTTGTGCTTATTGTTCTTAATTTAAGCTAGATATCTTGAGAATGTAGGAAAAAAAAAAAAAACAGTGCAAATTCCAATTCCACATTCTCAGCCATTTCATATCCTGTGAAATCTTCAGTAAACCATGATTTCTATGAGTCCTAAAAATTAACAGCGTCTTCTGTTTCTAAGCTTATTTTTCCATCGATGTCATGTATACCCCACACCATGTTGACCTCACAATAAAGCCTTCTTTTGATCTCTACAAGACACTATAATAAAATAGAAAATCATGCAAAAATCTCGTCACCAAAGTATGAAAACAGTTTTCCTCATGATTGGGATCCTTGGAGAAGTTACAATTCACACTGCAGTTCATGAAAGCTGTGGGTAATTAACATACTTCGTATTGGCTTTTCTTCCTTCCCTGTCTCACTACAAACACCCCATGCCTCCTGGGGTTACCTCCTAAAGAAATACTTACTCCCAAATTCTTCCATGGCTTCTGCTTTGGAAGAAATCCAATTTAAGATAATAATATCCTGGCACATAGACAGGTATTATGGGTCACATGGTTGTGAGACATAAATGAGACAACTTATGTAAAACATAAGAACAATTTCTGGTACTTAATCCTCAGTGAAATATTTGGAATTCATGGAATTATTAAATTGACTCAGTTCCTTTGCTTTCCATTCTGTGAATCTCCATTCAAGATTCAAAGTTGGGGGAGAAAATACATGTCACTTGTCCCACTACGGTCAGTGTTATGGACCGTGACTCATAGACTTGTGAGGATGGCATGGGGTAGGAACAGATCAGTATCACTAAGGGTCAGTTGGAAAAACGAATGACCCCTGCCTTACTGTATGAGGGAATGAAGGCTCAGAAAGATGCTGGGATTTGCCAAAGTCACACAGTCAAGAAATGGTGGAACAGATTATTGTATCCATCCCCTTTGATTCTGCATCCAGCATTCCTTCAAAGAATACTGAGTATGATTTGGCACTGACTACACATATGAGCCTGAAAATGTACTTAATGCATTGAATCCCTGAATTGCTGGTATTCGTGAAATTGTTTCTTATTTTTGCTATTTTGCTTCACATGAGTTGGAGAGAAATTAAGCTATGACTTTTCCAAATCTTGTGCAAATCATTGGTGAAAATAAATACTAAGATTTCCAAATGGGCTCTAAAATGCTGACAAACATTACAGTGATGCTTAACACTAAAGAATTTCTTTGAGCATGGAGAACGGATGTTAAATGGTTACTCCAGTCTATGTCAAGGCCAATTGACTGGACTGGAATCAAGAAGGGAAAAAAGCTGAATTGTGCAGACAAAGAAAGATAATATAGCATTATAATAAAATGTGTTTAAATAGCAGATGAAAAATGAAAAATCTGGCATGCAGAAACTAGTCATAGTCCACTTTATTATTATTACTTTTGTATGGGAAACCATGGTCTACTTAAGACAAAGAAATAGTCCCATTGAGAAATGGGACTCAGACATGGAGGTCCAATTATAACCCAAAAGCATAGTTTGACAGTTATGTGCTGTGGCAAAAGACTTTTGGGTCTCCATAATTCACCCCAGGTGTCCCCATTCTTGACAGAACCACCAGCTCAGGGGTTATCGTTGAGTTCAAAGGATAGCATTACTAATGTGTAAAAGGGCTTTGGCCTGTTTAGGGAATAGGCACTTGATATCAATCTAAAACAACATAGTCCCTAAGAAATAATCTAACTGCTAGCACATAAAAACTTTCTGGATTCCAGGAACAAACGCTACCAGCTGAGGTGAAATTACATATTTCTGTAGCTCAGTTCAGTGTAGGAAAGTTTTATTTGTTTAAAAAAACAAACATGGGGCTGTGACCCCATTTCACAGCCTACCCGCAATAAATTCACCTTACAAATTCTCCAACCAACAACAGCTACTGAAACCTCTCCGAAAGACAGATAGAGTGACCCTCTTTGGTAATCAGATACCATTATTTTTAGAATATGTTTTACAGAATGATTTTCTGTGTTTTTGCAATAAAAAAAATTATTTTGACCTTTGTGTACCCAAGTTTATAAAAGAAAAAAATCCTCTTATGTTTAGCTATAAACCATACTTTGGGGGAACTTCTGGCTTTGGTTCTTATTTTGTACTAACTTGTCAGTAAAAAGATTGTTTTGATCCATGTTGAATCTGGGAAGTCACATTTTTTTTGTGCATTTAGTTACATTTCAGCTAATCATGTATACCTTTCCAATGCAGAGGATAGGCAACTACATCTACATTCCTTTTGATATCAGGAAGAAAACTACAAAAACAGTGTAGTGAAACATGAATTAACTCAATTATTGGTGAAATGACAAGGTTTATATTCAGATTTGGGGCTAAACAAAACTTAATCAGGAACTCAATTTTTTTCCCCAAACTTATTTTTAAAATTAAAAATTATCTCAATTTATTAATTTATTGTGATGACACACTAGACCCTTTCCTTTTAATATAGTGCAGGGTTATCAGGTAAAAGCATATGGATTTTGTATGGTTATCTATATGTATACATATACATATGTATATATTAATACATTTAATTCTTATACCAGCCTGGGAAGCAGGTACTATTTGTAACATCCCCACTTTACAGATAAGAAACCCAAGACATTGAAAAGCTGTTACCTGCCTAAAACTACACTGCATGGGAGAACCAGGGTGGGAACCTCAGTACCCTGGCCCCTGAGCCTGTGCTTTAACCACCACACTATTTTGCCCTGAGCTCAAGTTGGTCTGTTCATATTCAGCATTTTCTTCTAAGAGGCAACTACTTAAAATAACAACTTCGAATAATTGAGGTGTTGTGGTTTGCTGGCGTAGGACAGAGTGGGCATCGATTACATTCCCTTTACCTTTTTTCTGTAATAAGCTTCAAGACCTTGGGCAAGTCACTTTGGGCCTTGGAATTGTGGGGTTTTTCTGTTTTTTGGGGTTTTATTTCCCATGATTTAAAGGGATTAGTCTAGACCTGATCTATTCATGATGGTAGCCTCTAGCCTCATGTGGCTGCTAAGCACTTGAAACTTGGCCAAATATGAGATTTTGCTAAGTGTAAAACACTAGGTTTCAAAGATGTAGTACGGAAAAAAGAATTTAAAATGACTAGTGCTTTTTATCTTGATTGTGTGTTGAAATGATAATATTTTGGATATACTGGATACAATAAAATATATTACTAAAATTAAATTCACCTGTTTCTTTTTACTTCTAATATGACTAAGAAACATTAAAATTCCATGTGTGATTTAACCTTCTGGTTCACAAGACACTTCTATTGGATTATGGTGATTGTACTAATAGTTCTTCATGTGCATGCCCATTGATATTTCCAAGGGAAATGCCCCTATAGGTATAGGCAGGGAGAAGCAAAATTACAGAATCATTAGCTTTGATATCAAGATTTTGTCCCTTGCTCCAAAAATTTTTTATAATGCAAGTGTATGACATTGACATTATAAAATGTACTCAAGTCCACTTCAAGTCATTAAAAAAAGTTATCTGTAAATATTGCGATCTGTTATTAGAAACAAATTATTTGGTCATACTTCAAACTGAGGTGTCTTTCTGGTGTGTCAAGATATCACAATTGTCCTAGCTATTTCTTTCTTTTTTTTTTTTAAATCCTTACCCAAGGATATTCTTCCATTTATCTTCAGAGAGAGTGGGAGGGAGGGAGAGAGAGAAACATCGATATGAGAGAGAAACATTAATTGGCTGCCTCCCACACGGCCCTGAACAGACCTGGGACCAAAGAGCAAGTGGGGTATGTGCCCTTGACCAGAATCAAACCTCAGACTCTGGTCCACAGACCGACGCTCCAATGCTGAGCCAAACCACCCAGCGCTGTCCTAGCTATTTCTAGTAATCCTTACAGTTCTTAGATTCTGCAGTTCTATTCTTTTAGAAATCCAGCCATGAACTTTCTAGAAGATGGAAATGGAGAAATAAAAATGCAAAGTAGAACACAACATATTTATAAGTAAGAGAATGTGAGGAAAACTGTCATCTTTTTTTTCTCTTTCTTAGAGAAGAGCTAATGATTTTGGAGCCACCAGCAGTGAATTCACTGCGGGAAAGCTAATTCAAGGTTTTGGGACTAAAGGGCCCAACCAGAAGCACAGACGTGGTATACATCTCGTGGTGCTTGCCTTCCCAGACAGCTCCATTTCCACCTGCAGCAAGGTGTGGCAAGGGCAACTTCTTCCCACTTTCCACTGTCAGAATTTGTTGGAGGTGCGATGCCTCATGCAGCAATCCTGGCAACCTGCAGATAATCTGATAGTTTGCTTTTGTCCCAACATCATGTAACTTGGATGATAAAGATCAGGTTAAGGTTAAAAGTTATACTTCTTGATAATTTATTTCCTTAAAGGTGTTATGGAACACATGGAATATAGAAAGTGTCAGCAGTAAAAAGTAAGATGATAATATTAACTCCAAAAAAGAATTAAATTCTTAACTTTTAAAAAAATATTTGTGAATTGTTTCCCTAAATCCATGCAGTATGTTACAAATGTATGTCAGATAAAGAAATTGTCACATAAGGGGAAGCAGGAGCCAAAGAGAATAAAAACCACTTGAAAAGTTCCTTCCTTTCTTATACTTCCCCTTCCATCCTTGAGATTATAATAAAAAGTCTTAATAACACTGTTGGAGCATCCAAACTTACTGCTGGCAAGGGATCAATATTGTAATATAGTGGTTCTCAAAGTGTGGTACCCTGGATTAGTGCATTAGCATCGCCTGAGAATTTAGAAATGCAGACTCTTGGGTCTCAACCTAGACTTATCAAAACACAAAGTCTTCCCTGGTTGGCGTGGCTTAGTTTGGAGCATCTTCTCAAACACCAAAATATTGCGGGTTTGACTCCCGGTCAGGACACATACCTAGGTTTTGGGTTCAGTATCAGGGTGTGTATGGGAGGCAACTAATTGATGTTTCTCTCTCTATCCATCCTCTCTTCCCCTTTCTCTAAAAAAGATCAATATAAGAGATATCCTCCAGTGAGAATTAAAAAACAAAAATCCACAAACTCTAGAGGTAAAATTCAGCAACTGATGTTTTAACAAGCCCTTCAGGGAATTCTCACACATGTTAAAATCTGAGAACCTGTGCCATAGAAGACACTGCTGGTACCAGGCTAGAATCCTTTTACCAGCTGGTGCAGTTATCTGTGAGTTATCCTTCAGCAGCTAACAGCCCACAACTGCAGTCTTCTCAAGAGAGTGGTCCTTGGTTGAACCGCCTTGCCCAGACATGGGACACCTCAGAGGTAATGCCACATCACCACTCTGGAACTTGGCCATCAGCCACAGACACGGGGAGACAGAAGCCCCTCCTCTTTACTTCAAGGCAAGACAACTCTGTAGTATGCTCTATGCTCCAGAGCTCCTTTGTGGGTTCAGGCCAAGGGTAGAACTTTTATCTTGTACCACATCCTTGCTCATCTCCTTGCCCTTCCCTGTCTTGCTCCCCGACTCCCTTATAGAGAACCCTCCCTCAGTACAGCACATGCATTGAATCCTTGTCTTAGGCTCTGGTTCCAGGGGATCTGTTCACCTCCAATCACAGGTCAGAAAACTATAGCCTGCAGGCCAGTCACCAGTTTGTGCAAATCAAGTTCTACTGGAAAAGAGCTATGCCTGTTAGTGTACATATTGCTTATGGCTGCTTTTCATCACAACGGCAGATCTAAATAGTTGCAACAGAGGCTGCATAGTTCACAAAACCCAAAATATTTATTATCTCGCTCTTTAAGAAAAAGTTTACCGATATCTACCTGAGACATTAGCCAAGTTCAGATGGACAAAAGCTAGGAGGGAACAAAAGACGGCCATGTATTAAGCATGTGTTGGAAGCAGAGGTGTGCTGGAGCCAGTGGTGCACGTGTATTTCCAGCTCTGCCTGTGATGTCATGTTGGCAGCTTGAAACCAGCCATGAAGGGAATGTTTCCATTATGAAAATGGGCAGATTCTACAAGTCAGATTTTTTTTTTCCTGGAGAGCCAGGTGTTAAGTATTTACCAGCACCCCACTGGTTATAAGCCAGATGCCTTACTCTTTAGCATGGTACAAAGAATCAAGACTCTTTAACGGAAGGCAGT
The DNA here is from genome assembly GCA_030848825.1 of Tadarida brasiliensis. Classification (NCBI taxonomy): domain Eukaryota; kingdom Metazoa; phylum Chordata; class Mammalia; order Chiroptera; family Molossidae; genus Tadarida; species Tadarida brasiliensis. The sequence continues at coordinate 33,238,284 of CM061261.1, read as the reverse complement.
TGTGATCATCCAAGTGTGTGTGGAAAGCACTCTTAAAAGAGTGCTTTTATTTTATTTATTTATTTATTTATTTTACAGATAATGTTGTGGGCACATATGATCTCTGGGTTCTGATCCATGTTTTGCTTTAAAAACTTGTCTATACTATTTATTAAATTTCCTCTGAGACAGGGCACTCCCTTAGCTCTGTCTTGTGGATTGCTTCATTGTCTTTTTTTATTTTTCCCCAAATCTTCACCAGAGGATATTTTTCCACTGATTTTTTACAGATAGAGTGGGAGGGAGGGAGGTGGGAGGGAGAGAGAGAGAGAGAGACATTGATGTGAGAGATACATTGATTGGTTGCCTCACTCATGAACCCGGCTGGGGCCAGGGATTGAACCTGCAACCAAGGTACATTCTCTTGACAGGGAATCGAACCCAAGACTCTTTGGTCCATGGGCTGATGCTCTAACTGCTGAGACAACCCTGCCAGGACTGCTTCATTGTTTTCTTGTGGACAACCTAGGTACTCACAGATTTTCTAGCAGATTCTCTTGGGCATCCCTTTGGTCTAGGGACTTCCATAATCTATATAAGTCTAAACTGTTGTTACCCCTCAGTAGTCCTATTCTCCATAATCTCCTCTTTGGTCTTCCTACCAGGAGTGGCTAATGGGCTCTATCTGGGTAGCACTTTTAAGTTTGAGTGTTGAGGGAGTTATTCTTCTTTTAAAATTGGAGAGAGATAGGAGATGAGCAGAGTCCTCAAAAATCGCTTTTGGTGGAAGGTGGTAGCCAACCTTCAAGATGACCCCCAGTGATCTCCAAGTTCTGTGATACATGTCCTTTGTACTTCCCTCCCTTGTGACTAGAGATGCCCAGTGTAATCAGTGAGATATTGCAGAAATGACAGTGTGTACCTTCAAGGATAAGTCATGAAAGATACTGTGGCTTTTCCCTCGCTCCCTTGGATCCTTCATTCTGAGGGAAGCCAGTCACCAAGTTCTGAGGACACTCAAGCAGGCCTCAAAAGCGATCAACATTTTAAATTGTCATCTACATTTGAAAGCTAGTACATCCCAACAGTCATTTGGGGCGCGGAAGGCAATCATTTCTAGTTTAGTGTGCTTGCATAACAAGAAGTGTTTTTAACTCAAAGTCAAGGCAAGTCATGCTAACCTATGAATCTTCCAGTATGTGTTACTGCCTCACTGCCAAGCAGAGCTCAATAATGTACGAACCTAGTACTCTAGGTCAGAGAGAAATTTTGCTTAATAATCCTGGCTTACAACTGATTTTATTTAATCATGGTATATTATTTTGCTGTTGAATAATATGAAAATACTCTTCCTAGCACTGGAGTCATGACAGCTGTTTATGATGGAGCTAAAATGCCCCATGAGTTGGTCATGTTGCAGCAAACCCTTTGTCCCCAAGGCCACCTCTTCAAATCTGGCCTAGGTAATAAATTGCTCTGTATTGCTGAGAATACCACAAGGTGTGTTCAAAGCCCAGTATGTCTGGTTTTCCACCTGTATTATTGAACATAATTAATGCACTACCTATGTCGAGTTGCCCATGAGGTTACAACTAATATTTTTTTCTATTAATGATGTTTTGTACATTTTTTTTCATCCTAATTTGACTCTTTTCCTTAATGGGAACTTTAACTTTGAATCTTCATTTTTTCTTTAAAAAAAAAAATGTACTGAGAGACTGAGGTTACTTTAAAGCAATGTTTAATGTGTGAAAATTATTAGCCATGTTTAATTTCCCATCCCATTTGGAAAGCTTATCAGTTTGCTTCATAGGAGTCAGCGTTTTCCTACTCTGTGGAGTAATATGGTCTAGGATGCAGTTTTCATATATGATATTGTAGCCATAAAAAAGTGTCCAATCACATATGATCCCTGAAGGAAAAAAAATCCTAACAGTGATAATGCCCATTTGGCTCTGGTTCTGAAATGTTAATGTAATAACAGTCTCTCTCCTGGGCAGTTCTACTTGGCAAAAGTTGGCAGGAAAATCTGTCTGTGCTATCTCCTTCTTTCCGCCCCTCTTCAGACCTCTCTTGTTGTCTCCTTCCCCCTCTTCCACATCATCCCACAGCCCTACCAGGCCTCCTCTGAACCCTTGCTCCATGCTTCCTGACCTCACCTCCCAATCAAATTCCTCCTGCCTTAGCTTTGTGGTTTGCAAAGGCTCTTAATAGTGAGACCCTAACAAAGTCTTACATGCTCCAGTAGACACTTAAAAGTAGTGTTGTTTTATAAATTTATGTGCGGTTTCCAGTTCATTAGATTTACTTATAAATTCAACCAGGATAGTATTGCTTGAACACAGACACAAAATCAGGGCTTACTGGTGCCATTTGGAGTCTTATACCAACATTATCAGATAATTTTTCTCATTTTCTAAAATAGAGTTAAAAAAAAAATCCTGACCCAAACAAATAAGCTGTAGCCAATGGTAATAAGTTTGTAACAATTTAACCTTGAAATATCATAACACACTTTAAACATGTCCACAAATTTGAAAATGGAATAAAATAACATTTTGTTTCAAAATAGAATTATTTAAAATATCTATCTAATTATTTTAAATATCAAATTTTGATAAGCATTCATTTTGGAGCAACAGAAAATACTTTTCAAATATACTTAGTAACATAAGATATTTAGCAATGTTATTTTGAAAAAATTCTTCTGCTTATCTCTTCAGCAATGTACTAAAATTTTTAGAAAAGTCAAATTCTATTTTTTTCTGACATTCTATGAAATGTTTCATATATTAGATGATTTTCTATAAGGCCAAATAATGTTCATTCAGCTCGGGGAAAAGAAAAATCCAGCAAGGTGTGCGAGGTTGGACAGCCATACTAACTTTGAGGTTCAGTTAACTAATGGAATCTCTATTTCAGGAAATGTTGACTCCATCTAATGAATCTCTCTAGATGTGTGTGTAATCACAGGGGTCATCTTCAAAGGAACTGCTTTCCTTTTACTCTCCCTTCTACTCTGGGGCAGTCAGTGTCCAGCTCCAGGTTAAGGAAGAATACATGAGGTGGTGGGAACCTAGCTTATCTGCACCCTGGGATTCAATCCCCTCTGCCTCTCTACAACTTTGCTACCTCCCCTCTACTCTGGCATCTCCCCGCTTCTCACCCAGGTCCATTAAGTTGTGGTCATACGGACTCTACCTCAGTGCCTTCACTCTGTTAATGCATACAGTAGGTCAGTAATTTTCAGCCTTTTTCATTTCATGGCACACATAAACTAGTAACTAAAATTCTGTGGCACACCAAATATATATATTTTTTGCCAATCTGACAAAAAATAGGTTTAATTTTTATTTATTCACACCAGATGGCCACTGTTATGTTGGCTGTTGTCATTTTTTTATATTTGATATTCTAATGGAAAAGATGTCAGTGCCCCTGACTAGATAGTCAGGTATTGCATGTTTTAACATTCTTGTGGCACACTGGTTACAAATCGCTGCAGTAGGTCATCCAGATAAATGTGCTACAAGAAACATCACCCGTGTGCACGCACAAGGCAGTCCCTTCTCATCCTCTATCATACTTTGTGGATAAAGAGATACAGGACATATATTGCAACAGAAATAATCTTAGTAACCCCTCACCGTACGGCTGCCTATAAATGCCTGCGGGTAATGATAAAATGTGTATGTTGTCATTCTTGTTATTTCAGAGAATGCACAAACATCTAATTGGCAAGTCAGCCAGATATAAAAATGACAGCATTGGTGCTATCATGCAACACTGTTGACAGTCCCTGGCATCAACAGTTAGTGCTCACCTCGCCCGAACTCGTCAGCAATGTCACGATGAGAGCCTCCGCCTCTGTGTCCCTGCCTCTGCGTCATCAGCTCAGGCAGTCTGACATGTGCGTGGGGGATTGTATGATGGCAAGTTCAAAATGGACATACACATTGAACAACGTTTTCCTCCCCTGTATGTCCAGTATTTGCCAACATCAATCTTCCTGATGTTCATCTGCAAAAACACACTGCTCAAAAAACAAAGCTGAGGTGGCTCTAAGGTCAGCGCTCTACGTGTTCAGTTGAATTAAATTTAAGACGATAAACTCATTGATGGAATGTGTTGGATGTTCCCTGTTAGCATCAGGCCAAGATTCGGACGGCGTTGTTGCTGTTCTTCCGAGTCGCCTGTGCAGCAGGCCCTTCCTCTCACTCACGTCACAGTACTTCCTTTGAATGATAATGTAGTGTTTTATTTGTAAAGATTTAAAATGTATTTGTAGTCCGGCTGGTGTGGCTCAGTGGTTGAGCGTTCATACACTAAGGGGTCGCTGGTTTGATTCCTGGTCAGGGCACATGCCCAGGTTGTAAGCCAAATCCCCAGTGGGGGGCATGCAGGAGGTGGCCAATCGATGTTCTCTCTCATTGATGTTTCTATCTCTCCTTCTCCCTTCCTCTCTCTCTAAAATCAATAAAGGAAAAAAATTTTTTTTAAATAAGTAAAAAAATAAAATGTATTTGTAGTGTATTTTAGTACATTTTAATCTTCATGACTACACTTTGCTTGCATACTTTTTAATATAAAGCTGTACATGTTTTATGCTGAAATTCTCATTAAAAATTTTTTTCAATGTTTTATTGACTCTTTTAGGGAGAGAGAGAGAGGAAGGGAGAGAGAGATAGAAATATTGATGTGAGAGAGAAACATCAATAGGCTGCCTCCCACACGCCCCCTTCTGGGGATGGAGCCTGCAACTCAGGCATGTACCCTGACTGGGAATCCAACCAGGACCTCACAGTCCACGGGACAATGCTCAATCTATTGAACCACACCAGCCGGGCTGAAATTCTCATTTTTATACCTACTATATTTGCTTTAGATATGGCATTGTAACTTGGGAAGGGCTCTAGGAGGAGGTGGGAAAACTTCAGCACATCAAATTCAGTGAGCACTTGGGCACTTGCTATTGCATTACAGTGGTGATGCCAAATGCCCAGTAACTCTTCTCCTGGAGACTCGAGTATTTTCACAAGACTCTCATTTCATTCTGTCACAAGAGTGCCCCCCTGTGGCTGAAACACCCATTGCTAATAATGTAGGCTACTGGGACGTTTCCTCATGTGCCTGCACAGCCTCTCTGTTCTAGCAACACATCTCTTCTTGCTTTTCTTTCTTTAAGTTGTGATCCATTTCCAGTTTTAAGAGTAATTTTATCACTGTCATTTGAAATATTATAACATTTATAAATATAAATGATAGACCAAAACACTTCAAATTCAGAAGGGCTAAAACTGTGACATGGTCATGCACCCTGTCTGTGTTCCTTAGTGCGTAACTCCGCGCTGGGAGCAGAGCCCACGGCATGCCCCGGCCTCTGCAGCGTGTGAGGGAACGTGGTGAGCACGCGTTGCTGGTTGGAACTGAGGGACAACTTGTGTGCGTGGACATGCTTAACTCTTAGGGTAGAATTTAAACTCTCATCTGTGACCCTTTTACAAGTTGAATATATGCAGAGGGATTTTTGGAAACTATTAGAAGTCAGCATAAAATCTAGTTGAACTGGCAACGTGGCTTAAGTACATAGGTAGTCTCCAAAGTGTTAAAAATTTGAATTCTAACACAAAAATTTGGATTCTAACACATATGAGTATATAGGTTATTAAATCAGAGCTTTAAAATATTTTTTTGTTAAATATTTTTATTGAATTTTTTTTTTTTTAAGAGAGAGAGGAAGGGAGAGATAGAAACATCAATGTGAAAGAGAAACATGGACTGGCTGCCTCCTGCAAGCCCCCTACTGGGGATCAAGCCCACAACCCAGGCATGTGCCCAGACCAGGGATCAAACCAGGACCTCTCAGTCTATGGGATGACATTCAAGCTACTGAGCTACACTGGCAGGGCAGAGCTTTAAAATATTTTAAAATAGAATTTGAATCAAACGTGCTGGGTCCCTACGGCATATTCTGAATGCAGTTTGGTAACCACTGCTCTAGTGCAACTATATGACCTCCCCTTAGTTAAATTAAATATTGATGTAGCACGTGGCTGAAAAGGCATTAATTTGTTTATAAAAGAATGCTTGCTAACCCAAATAAAACTCAAACTGATAGCACTGCAGGAAGTACAAAGGATTTCAAGAATTATCCTATAAGTCGGCTACAAATGAAGAATCCTGGGCCCCATGCTTATTGATTCAGATTCAGTGAATCTGGGGTTGATCCCAATATTACAGATTTTCAGAAGCACCACTGGGGGTTCTGATACAAGTTGTACATCCATCATACATTGAAAAATACTGTTCTAGAAGCCCTGGTTATCTGAAAGATAGCCAGTGATGACCATTTCCCCCCGAGAGCCGTCTGAACTGTGTGAAGGTTGCTCCTTCCTGGTGCCTGTGTTCACTCCAGGCTTTGCTGGGGAATGGAGGTGGAGTTACTGTTGCAGAGCTCCTTAATTTGTTGTGCCAAGAGCACTGACCATGGCCTTTAAAAAAGACAGCTATTGTACAATCCAGAGAAACCCGGTCAAGTTAATTAACTTTTTCACCACAATTTTTTTTCCCCCAGCTGTCAACTAATAGTGTTTCCACAGGAGAAATTCTTTCCTCGAGGTAGTAATTCTTTTAATCAGAGTGACCACAATATACATTTGGGTCATTTGGTTTTATTAAGCACATCTTACCAGCCAGCGATGGTGTTGTCCCTGAACAACACAAACAAGAACACCCTTGTGAAGACCGTCAGTATCGGGGTGCAATGCTGATGGTGAGACAGGAGCTCGCTGCACACTGCAGTGCAGGCTATGAGGGAGTCCTCCTCTTTCCCTAGCTTAGCTCGATAATATCTGGCCAAGGCTTCTGCTGGAGTTGCCTCTCCTCTCTTCATTCCACTACTCACCATCATTTTTTGGATATTTTTCTCTTTTCACTTGAGTTTCATAGGAGAAGGCCTTAAGGGCTTGAGTGCAAATTATTTAATTGAGAGATACAGAAAATACCAGGGGTGTAGGTAAGAGAGACAGGCCAGGGAAGAAAGTCAATACAGAGTCGAGGCTCTGCAGTCAAGCGAGTTAGCACTATGAGCCACTGTGGTTCCCTCTGAAACTTGAGGAGACTCCGGAGCCCCAGGATTTACCTGAGCAGGGGAGGAGGAGCTGGGGTACATAACCCCCAACTTCCTGTACTGCGGGGTTACCGACTGCTTCTGGGAGCTGTTTTGGCTTCCCTTTTATGTCAGTGGAGCACCTGTTGGTCAGAAAAAGTCACCAAAACCTGAAAATTAAATTTAACCTAGAATCTCCCTCTAAGACACCTGCAAAGGCGAACTCAAGTATGGTTAAAAGTGGTTTGTAATGAATAACAAGAGCGGTCACTCTCATCACTATCACTCAGGAAATTAGTTAGAAGGTTGTAGGAGCACTGTTTCAGGAACCAGGGACAAAGACCAAACATATATTTCCTATTAAATGACATCAAAACCTGTATTAAATTGGTTAATTCTCCAAAATCTCTTTGGAATCCACCCCTCCATGTGGTTTTGGGTTCTGGGCACCTTTCCTCTAGGTCACTGCAGTAGTCATGCCAGTTCTGCAGCACCTATACTTGCCCCTGCTGAATTTTTCTCTGCATTTTTCCCAATGATATTTTTCTTGTAAAACTATAAAATTCCTCAAACATACAAAGTATATAAAAATAATAAGTACTTGTGCACTCATCATGTATTGAAAAAAAATACTAACGGAGATGAGTTCCTCTGCATACTCCCATTTCTTTATAAATGTTTACATATTGATGCTTTTATGCATATAATTTTGAAATCCCATATTATAAAATTATAACTATAATTTTACTACATATAATTGTATCACTAAACAGTATATATAATGTATGTTTGAAAGCTTTATAGAATTTATAGTGTTCTGAGTATCTTCTGTAGCTTTATTTTCCCACTTAATGTCTTTTGAGATTCTTCTATTTTGGTGAATATATTTCTAGTTCTTGTATTTCCACTGTTGTGTAATATTCCATTATGTGAACAAAACAAAATATTTACCCATTCTCTTATTGGTGGATATGTATTTCTCTTATTTTGCTATTGCAGCTGCAGTGAGTTGTACGTTGTCCTTGCACATGTTTGTTTTTGTTTGAGCATGAGAGTTTCTCACAGGTGCTTACATAGACATGAAGTTGCTGGACTGAAGGATAAGGATCTTTGACTTGACCAGTATTGCCCAGTTGCTCTCCTAGATGGTTTCCACATTTAATGTTCTAGCAACAGACATGAATGTTTCCATTGTTTCACTTCTTTATCAGCACTAGGTACTGTCAGGTAAAATAATATACATTTTAATGCTTATATCTATCATTGACTAGTGATATGAAGAATCTTTTTGTAATTATTGTTAATTTGAGTTCTTTAAATTTCTTGCTCATATCTTTCATCCATGTTTCATTAGATAATTTATATGTCTATTGATTTGTAAGATATGTGTATGTATACACACACACACACACACACACACACACACACACACACATAAAGAGAGAGAGAGAGAAATACACCCCCACGTAATAATGACCCCCAAAGATGTCTCTGTCTTAATGCCCAGAACCTGTGGATATGTTACCTTCTTTGGAGGAGGAGGGGGACTACTGATGTGATTAAGTTAATAACCTTGAAATGGGGAAATTATTCTGAATTATCGGGGTGGAAGCAATGAATCCTTAAAAGTGTGTGGGGCGGGGGGAGAGTGAGAGAGAGAGGCAGAGGTAGGTCAGAGAGATGAGCTGGAAGGAGAAATTCAAAGCATGAGGGGGACTCAACCCACCATTGCTGTCTTGGAAGATGAAGGAAAGAACATGGGTAGTATCTAAAAGCTAGGAATAGCCCTGAGCTGACAACCAGCAAGGAAATGATGACCTCAATCCCACAAATACAAGGAACTGAATTCTGCCCATAATCTTAACAAACAAAGAGGCAGATCACTACAGCCTCTGAAAAGGCACACAGCCCTGCCAACACATTGATTTTAGCCTGGCGAGACCTGTATCATACTTCTGACTACAAAACTCTAACATAATTTATGTCCTGTAAGCTGCCAAGTTTGCGGTAATTTATGATGGCAGCAATAAACAACTAATCCATGCATACTTTGTTGTGTATATATTTGCATATATTTTCTCCCAGTCCATAGGTGTCATTGCACTTTTTAAATGGTGTCTTTTAATGCATAGAAGTTTTTAAATACACTGTGAGGTTAGAGTCATCATTTCTTTTTTCTCTGTTGTTGGTGCATTATAAAAATAAATCCTTCTTATATACCAAGGTTATAAAGACAGTTTCTGTCCTCAACATTGAGATGTTTAATTTAACTGGAATTTTTTTCATATGGTTTGTGTTTGGAATACACAGTGGATAATAATTGCCCCAGTATGATTTACTGTCTGGTCCATCCTTTTTTCTCTAACCTGCACCTCCGTCATAGAGCAAGTTGACCTGTCTGTGATTCTGTTTCTGAGCTCTCTATTTAATTTCTTTGTTTATTCCTACACCAGTACTATAATATGTTAATTATAATACTTTTATATTAATAACTGTTTTGTAGGCTGAGACCCCCTACAGTATTCTTCAATTATGTTGACTATTCTTGCTCCTCTACTCTTCCTTATGAATTTCAAAATAGTTTTCAAATTCCTTAAAAACCTATTGGTCTTTCAATCAGATTGCATTGACTTTATAGATTAATTTTAGGAAAACTGACATTTTTATAATATTGAGTTTTTTCATCCATGAACTTGGTTTATATCTCAATTACCAGTCTTATGTTTTTGAATACTGTATTATAATTTTATCTGTCTTGCAAAAGATTTATGAACATTATATAAAATGCTATTTAAAATGTATATTCTCAACTATTAAATCCTGGTATCTAGAGATGTATTTTTATAAATATTTTGTACCTAGTAATATTCTCTAACACTTCTATTGACTCTATTAACTTGTGTTGAGTTCCTTATGTTAGTAATTATAACAGAGCATCTATTAACAATGAGTATTTTGTTTATTTATAGTATTTATATTTTAAGTCCCCCTTTCTTATTTTAGTAAGCTCCTTTTGTATCTCTTGTACAATACTAAAAGAGTGTTCGCAGTGAGTATCTTTATCTTAATTCAACTTTCCCCATCATTTACCTAGAAGAATATATTTGCTCAATCAGGATTTAATAAGTTTCTTTGTATTCTTAGCTTGCAAGTATTTATTTTTTAATGAATGGATGTTGGTTTTATTAAATGATTTTTCTGCATCTGTTGAAAATTCTTTTTTCTCTTTTAATCAGCTTACATCAAATTACATTAATAGATTTTTTAATGAAAAAGATCTTTGCATTCCTAGAATAAAACAACTTTTCCTAATGGTATTTTTATGTGTGTGTATAAGTGTCTCTGTGTATGAAAAAGCAGAATTTACTCTGTTTATAATTTATTTGGATTTTTTTTATGCCTATGGCCATAAATGAATTGGTTTGCAGTTTATTTCTTTGTACTATGATCTTTAAATTTGCATATCAAGGTTATTTCAGCCTTAAAAAATAAAGAGAAAAAGAAAAAGAGACTAAAAAGAAGGAAGAGAGAGAAATAAAGGGGGTGAAGAGAAAGAACAAACTGAAGCCAGAATGTAAAATATTGATAATTATTGAATATAGATGATGGGCATATGGGACATCATTGTAGTATTCTCTCCACTTTTGGGGAAATAAAAACAAATGAATTTTTAATGGAGAGATTTCTAGAATAGTTTTATCTGTCATAGAATATAATTTCTAAAGAATATCTTAATGATATTTCATTTCTTGAATACTTCTTTCATCTTTCATAAATGGTCAACTCTTCCATGGAAATAGATTCAAATTTACTAGATATTTGAAGGTATTTGTAATTAGACCACACATTTGCAAAAAACAATATTGAGATGTATAAATAAAACAAACCTTATAATTTCTATAACAATCCAAATATTCCTGCTGGGGGCTCGTCCTGCTAGTTGCCAATTTTGTTACTTCTGATTTAAATTCTCAGTTTTGCATGATTTGATTGCTTTTGTTTTCCAGCTTCCCTTTGTTCCTCCTCAAATCATGCATCAAAGGAAGAGTTTTGTGGAGAATTGGTGAAACCCTTAGAGATCCTTGCTGTCCTCAAATCATAAATGGTTTTTGCCATGAGTGACTGTCTCCTTTGGTTCCTGGACTGGTACCTGCTGAGGTGCTGCCTTGCCTCCTGAATTGTTTTTCAGGCATCCACTGCTCATTGGGTCTAACCTTTTGCCTCTGTTCTAGGGCATACTATGGTTTCTTTATCACATAATCAGGCCATTGTCACACATCTATGCCCCCCCCCCTCTTTGGAGGCATAGGAATTTCTGGGTTTTCTATATGCCTCCTGAAGACCACGAGGAAATAGAAGATCTTCAGTTCAGACTTAGCCTGTGCAAATGCTATTTCCCAGTACATGTTTGATAAGACACCAATGAGTGCATAGGGCTTATTTTAGAGAAGTGCCCTCCCCATAAGGCTGCACCTATAAAATGGATTCATTCACCCTTCTCCTGATGTTATCAGGTTCTCCTGCCATTCTATAGGAGTTGATATATTTAGTGGGTTCCTTTCCCTATTATGCTGAGAAAGAGAGCACAGACAGGAGACTTTAACTTCTTCATCCTCCTTTTTCATCCTAGAAATCCCCTCAATGCCCTAGAAATCTCTGTATTTATGCCCATGAATTCTATTCTTACATCACATCTCTGAACTGTGGTTTATTAAGGAATTGTCATGCTCTGACTCCCCATTAGATCTGGCTGTTATGTAAATGGGAATATGAGAATTGATAACTTTTTTTACATCACCACCAAGTAAGTCTTTGAACATTAAGCATATACATTCTCTTACAGGTGTTGGAAACTTGGGTAGTTAAGAAGGTTCACAAATATTCTACTTCTTTTAAAAATATGGTAGGATTACACTTGCCAAAACCTCCAGAATTTAGTATGGCCTACATTTGGTTGATAAAAGTGAGCAGAAGTAACCTGTCAACCTTTTGCAGAAGTTTTAAGATAGAATGCATAATATGCCTTGTTTTTTTTTTCTTTTGGAAGCATGTTTTCAAAGAAAAGTGTCTGTCATCTTGGTTTCCTGAGTGATTACAATGAAAAAGTCCCCTTCTCAACCATGTAGGGCTTGTACTGTGAACAACAACAGCAACAGATGTCTGTTGTATTAAGCCACTGAGATCTGGGGCTTATTTGTTACAGCTGAATAAGCTTATACTATCCTGACTGATACACAGACATATTCATTAACATAGAAAAAGAGTCATCACATGTGTTTGTGTACCAAAAGCTACTGTCTCAATTACATAAACCTCAGCATGTTATTCAATTACTACCTACTTGGGATTAATAATTAAATAGTTAATTCTTCCTTTCAGAAGTTTTGAGAAGCCAGAAATTTGGAAAAAGTAATTATATCCATGGCTACCTTCTATCTTTTGAATAGTATTTCTGTATTTGGGAAATTTTTCTTGTGAGTTCTCTTTCCAAAGTACAAATTGGAACTGTATTCCTAGTTTCTTTTGTAGCTAGAATATAGGTGTTTGACTTACATATACCTGTGGGAGGCATTGGTTTGGAAGTGGGGAACAGGAGGAAATTGTTCTGAGTAGGATTCTATTTTGCTCAGTGTCAGCCTCTGGATTTGGGGGGTGGTAGTTGTTTCAAAGTCAGATTCTTGTCGTAGAGTGGTATAGCAGTCAGGGTTCTGTTTCTATTTCTATAGCTATCTCTATAGCTTTCTAGCTATCTAGAGAAATACGTCACAGGATATTGGCTTATGCAACTGTATGAGTTGACTGAGCACGTTTAGAATCTGTAGGACAGGCAGTCAGGAAAGGAAGATGATGAGCAGGATATGAGCAGGATGTAATTCCATGGGCATGGGCCAAAACTGTTAATAGGCAGAATTTCGTCTCACTTTTTCAGGAAAGCCTCACACCTGCTTTTTATATCAGTTGCCTCCCACATGCTCCTTGACCGGGGATCGAACCTGCAACCTGTGTATGTGCCTTGACCGGAATTAAACTGGTGACCTTTCAGTGCATGGGATGATGCTCAACCAACTGAGTCACACCGGCCAGGGCTCCCATATCCTTTGAAAGCAAAACCTAGATTAGTGTCTAAATAACTGGGAACTAGAGCCTACCCAAATTGACATATAAAAAAAAAAGCCATCACAGTGACATAAATGCATGTGACAGAAATAGTTGTAGAAATAGTTCCTTCCTTTCACTGTGTGCTTTGGCAGTGGCATTTATTTATTTATTTTATTTTATTATTTTTTTTGACTCAAGTTCATTCTGTAATATGGTTTGTGCTTTGTTCTGGAAGCTCAATCTTGTCTGTTCCTCCAGCTAACCGCTAATTCTGATAGCTACTAAAATATTTTAATAAATAAATCCCTTTCTTATTACTCTAGTCAAGTAGATTTTGTTTACTTTAAAGCACCTGACCAATACCAATGTTAATTTTTATGAGGAAAAAAGTAAGGTCCTTGGTCAAAATGACATTGTAGAAATTTCTGGTTTCTGTTTACAAAGCTAGATTTTTCTATAGGCCACATTCTTTTGCTTTTAGGTTAGTAACATCTGGAAGTCATGCTCTCTCTATGGAATGATACTTTCTTCCTCTGCTCCTCTGTTTTTCTCTGTGGGTGTCTGCAAAAGAAACTTAAATTATTGGAGATTTTCAAACCTTTTCGGTCCATGGAAATATCAGTAGTTCCCTTTTGCTTCTTAGTGTGCTCATGGCAGAGGCTGTAACTATAGGTTATGAGGAAAATGGAAGAAGAAGAATGAGAAGAAAGATATCATTGTATAGAAAAGATGCAGGTAGAGTAGGAAATAAAGTTTCTATTTTAATTGAGAAAATATTTACTGATATAACTTTTTTCTTCAAAAGTATATATACTCTATTTTCTCTTGACTAGGCTCTGATTAAAGATTGCTTTATGAAATACCATAAAACAGTCATACCCAAATGCTCTCACTCTACCGAACTTTAATTTAATGGTGCTTTGCATACTGCTGTATTTGTGTATGTTCATACAAGTGTATGCTGGTTAAAGCATTCCCTTATTGTTACTTTCAGTAAAATGGCGAGGAACACAACTTATGGAAATAAACTACCAAGTTTTGTTTTGTTGTTAATAAATTCTTTTTCTTTTTATTGTGGTAAAGTGCATATATCATTTACAATTTTAATCATTTTTAAGTGTACAGTCTATGGCATTATGTACATTCAATATGTTGTACAACCATCACCACTATCCATCTCCAGAATGTTTCATCGACCTATAGTAAAGCTCTATACTCATTAAAGAGCAACTCTTTTCTTTCCCCTCTCCCCAGCCCTTGGCAACCACCACTCTACTTTATGTCACTATGAATTGACAGTTGTAAGTACTTCACATAAGTAGAATCATACAATATTTATCCTTTTGTGTCTGGCTTATTTCGCTCAGCATGATGTTTTCAAAGTCATCCATGTTGTAGCATATGTGAGAATTTTATTCTTTTTTAAGGCTAAATAATATTCCATTGTATATAAATGCTACCTTTTTTTTTAATCCGTTCATCTGCTGATGGACGTGGGGTTGTTTCCATCTTTTGGCTGTTGTGACTAGAATAATGCTGCTGTGAACATGGGTGTACAAATATCTTTGAGTTCTTGCTTTCCGTTCCTTTTGTATATACCCAGAAGTGGAATTGCTGAAACATGTTGATTCCGTGTGATTTGTTCAGGAACTGCCCTACTGCTTTGCATAGCAGTTATGCCATTTTACATTTCCACCAGTAGTGCACAATGGTACCAATTTTCTCACATTCTCACCGACACTTGCTTTCTGTATTTTGGACAATAGATATCTTAATGGGGGTGAGGTTGAATTGAGAATATTTTCTGTTTTCCTGATACATTTGCTGTCTGATCCTGGAGAGACTACCCCTGTAAGGGCTAGCTAATTCCTAGAGATAGAAAATGACTCCCTTATGAAGACATTTTTGACATAAAGACCAGTCAGTTCAGAGCCCACATCCCCAAGCATCTCCTTTATCAAACTCTCACACACCAAGATAATATTCTTCCTGCTCTGAATTACCCAAGGTCCAGGAACTGGACAACTAGAGATCACCCCTGTAATCTAGAACCTCCTGAAGTCATTCAAACTATCCAATCCTAAACTTACTCAGTTTATCTACCCTGCCTCGACCTTTTCCCCCCGGGAAAACTCCAATGAAGAGTCTGGGCCTTGCTCTCCTCTTTCCTCCTGCCTCTGACTCACTCAGTGCTTCCCCAGGTGGCTTGAAGAGCGTCACATACTTCCTGTTTCTAGAAATCGAAGTAGAAACTTCTTCAATGACAATCATGTCCATGTCCATGTGTGTTATTATACCTGATTAAAACAAGTCCATGTACATTTTTAGAACATAGGTATTATCTCATTGTGGTTTTGGTATGCATTTCCCCAATAATTAATGTTGTTGACCAGTTTTTCATATGTTTATTGGTCATTTGTATATCTTCTTTGGAGAAATGTCTATACAAATTCTTCAGTTATGAATTGAGTCGTTGCAGGTTTTTTGTTGTTATTGAGTTGTAGTTTTTGTCTGTATTCTGGATATTATTCCCTTATCAGGGTCCAAATTTATTCTTTAGAATGTGAATATCCAGTTTTCCCAGCACCATTTGTTGAAAAGATGGTTCTTTCTTCACAGAATGATCTTGGCATACTTATAAAAAATCATTTGACCTTGTATGCAAGGGTTTATTTCTGAGATCTTTATTTTATTCCATTGGTCTATACATATGTCTGTCTTTATACCACAACCACACTGTTTTGGTTACTGTAGATTTCTAGTAAGTTTTAAAACCAGGAAATGTGAGACCTCCAACTTTGTCCTTCTTTTGAAGATTATTTTGGCTATTTGGGATTCCCTGACAGTCATTACAAATTTTAGGATAGATTTTTTTATTTAAAAAAAACACACATTGGTATTTATCTAGGAGTCGAATTTAATTTCTGGATTGCTTTGGGTAGTATTGGCATCTTAACAATTCAGTAGTCCCCTTTATCTGCAGGGGATATGTTCCAAGACCCCCAGTGGATGCCTGAAATCACACAGATAGTACCAAATCCTACGTAACGTTTCACTTAAAGGAAGCACTTTACGGCTACTCTTTGGCATATTCATATTACCAACATCAGCACTCTTGCATGCTGGGACCATTAAGTAAAATAAGGGTTATTTGCTAAGTAGCGTCGGCATGGCACTAATAGTGTGTGTGTGTGTGCGGGGGGGGGGGGGGGGGGTGAAAGCCCTGACCTAGGGGGCAGTGTGCAGCACAGCAGCAGCTCAGGTTCCACAGGTGGTGAGGCACTGTGGTATCATGACCCCAGATAGTGGGACACAACCACAACTCAGTTCCCTGGGGTCAGGTCTCAGTGTATAGAGCCTCAGGGAGGACACATAGTGGTAGGGACTCCAGGCAGCACCATCAGCTGGGTTCAGTGTCAGGAAAGACTGGGGGTCTGTCCTTGGTAGCAAAAGCTGCAGATGCCTATGGTGATGATGAGAATTCCTTGGTGCATCTGCCCTCCTTTCCTCTCTACAGAGGGATATCCCACCAAGGGGGATCCCTCTTGACTCTGAGCTACTCCAGACTGGGGGATGGATGATGTAGGTCAGAGGCTTCCTATGCTTTCTATGTGGCCATCCTCAGTTTTCGTGCTCCATACAGTTTCTGATGCTGCTTTGTGTAGTACAGAACTTTCCCAGAACTACAGTCTTAAGTTTATAGTTGTTTATTCATTGTTATTGTTGTTTTTTGGGGGGAAGACAAGTACTGGAATCTCCTACTCTTCCATCTTGCCGATGTCACTGAGCTCCTTGACTTCTTTTACTGCCTGTTCCCCTGGCTAAGAGCCTTCACTACAGTATTGAATATAAGTCATGAGCGTGAACATCCTTTTCATGTTAGTGGGAACACATTCTATCTTTCTTCATCTAGTATGTTATATATGTTTTTTTTTTAAGTGGCCCTTATCAAGTTTAAGAAGTTCTCTTCTATTTCTGGTTTGCTGAGTGTTTAAAAAAAAATGTTTGTTAGATGTTGTCAAATGTTTTTTTCTATGTCTATGGAGATGATCCTAAGATTTTATCTTTCTGATTTTTTTTTTTTAATATGGCAAGTTCCATTGATTAGTTATTTAATATTAAACCAATCTTGAATTTTTGGTTATAAATGCATTTGGCCATGATGTATTATTTTCCCACATATTGTTGGATTCAGTTTCTTAAAATGTCATTTATAATTTCTGTGTCTATATTCATGAGAGATTGGTTTACAGATTTCCTTACTTTTAACACCCTATTTTGATTTTAGTATCAGGGTAATGCTGACCTTTTAAAGAGTAATTTGCTTTTCCATAGAATGAGTTTTTACCTATTTTTCCTTTTTGGTGTTCTGGAAGTTTCTGCAGAATTGGAATATAGTATAATTTTTTTTTTTTTCTGTAAATGTAAGGATTCACTGTATAGAGCCATCTGGGACTTCTTAATTGGGAAAGTTTTTAGCTCTAAATTTTATTTCAGCTATAGTTATAAGGCTATTTAGGTAATCTGATTTTTCTTTGTTAAATTTTAGTAGTTTGTGTCTTTTAAGGAATTTTAAAATATATATATTTTTATTTTTCAAATAGAGTTGACATACAATATTATATTAGTTTCAGGTGTGTAACATAGTGATTAAACATTTCTATAACTTACAAAGTGATCACCAAGATAAATCTAGTATCCATCTGACACCATTAATAGTTATCACAGCCCAGGCTGGTTTTGCACAGTGGTTAGAGAGTCGGCCCGCAGACCAAAGAATCATGGGTTTGATTCTGCTCAAGGGCACATACTTCAGTTCTGTTTCAGTCACCAGCCCTAGTTGGGGTTGTGTGCGAGGCAACCAATCAACGTGTCTCTCTCATGTCAATGTTTCTCTCTCTCTCTCTCTCTCTCTCTCTCTCTCTCCATCCCCTTTCCTCCCTCCCTCCTACTCTGTCTGAAGATAAATGGAAAAATATCCTCAGGTGAAGATTTAAAAAAAATAGTTATTACAATATTATTGACTATATTCCCTATACTATACTTTACATCCCCACAACTATTTTGCAACTATCAATTTGTACTTCTTAATCCCTTCCCCTTTTTCACTCATCCTCTCACCACCCCCCTACCCCCAACCTGGCGACCATCAAAATGTTCTCTGTATCTGAGTTTGGTTCTGTTTTATTTGTTTGTTGTTGTTGATTTTTCTTATTATATTTTATTTTTTCCATCACCATTTATCCCGTTCTATGCCTGTTTCTTTTGTTTTTCAGATTGCACATATAAGTGAAATCATATGGCATTTGTCTTTCTCTGTATGACTTAGTTTACTCAACACAATGCCCTCTTGTCCATCTATGTTGTTGCCGATGGCAAGATTTCATTTTTTAATTTATGGCTGAATCATATTCCATTGTATACTTGCAGCACTTCTTCTTTATCTGTTTGTTTATTGATAGACACTTAAGTTTACTCTATATCTTGGCCGCTGTAAATAATGCTGCAGAGAACATACAGATTCATATGCCTACTTGGATTAGTCTATCGGATTTCTTTGGATAAATACCATAAGTGCAATTATTGGGTCCTTCTTAGTCTCTTCTTATAGCCTTTTTTTTCTTTTTTAAGTCTATTTTGTCTTTTATAACTCTTGCCACCAGCTTCTTTTGTTTGTTTCCATTCTCAGGAAATATTTATTCCATCTCTTTACTTTGTGCATGTCTTTCGGTCTGAAGTGAGTCTCTGTGGACAGCACATGTAAGGGTCTTGTTTTCTTATCCATTCAGCCACCACATATCTTTTGATTGGAACATTATATCTTTTTACATTTAAAGTAATTGTTGATAGATATATAGTTATTGCCATTTTATTGTTCATGTTTTTGATCTTTTGTTTTTGTTCTTAAAGACATCTCTTTAACATTTCTTACAATACTGCTTTGGTGGAGAAAAACTCCATCAGCTCTTTCTTGTGTGGGAAGCTCTTTCTATGTCCTTTGATTCTAAATGAGAGCCTTGATGGATAGATTAATCTTTGTTGTAGGCCCTTACTTTTCATCACTTTGGATATTTCTTGCCACTCCCTTCTGGCTTGCAAAGTTTCTGTTGAGAAAAAACTGACAGTCTTATGGGAACTCCCTGGTAGGTAAATAACTGTTTTCTCTTGCTGCTTTAAAATTTTCTCTCTTTGTCTTTAAAATTTGGCATTTTAATTATGATGTGTCTTGATGTGGGCCTCTTTGGATTCATCTTATTTGGGACTATGCACTTCCTGGGCTTGTATGTCTATTTTTTTGGCCAGATTTAGGAAGCTTTTCATTATTATTTCTTTAAATAGGTTTTTAATTCCTTACTCTTTCTCTACTCCTTCTGATCCCCCTCCTTCTGGTACCTCTATGATGCAAATGTTGACATGCTTGATGTTGTCCCAGAGGCCACTTAAACTATTATCTCTCTCTCTCTCTCTCTTTTATTTTTTTTTTTCTTTTCGCTGTTCTGATGGGGTGTTTCCTACTATCTTATCCTCCAAATCACTGACTCAGTCCTCTGCTTTATTTAATCTACTGTTGATTCCATGTAATGTATTCTTTATTGCAGTTATTGTATTCTATACTTTATACTGGTTCTTTTTTTGTTTTCTATCTCTATTTTTATATTTTCTATCTCTTTGTTGAAGTTCTCACTGAGATCTTTGAACATCCTTATAACCAGTGTTTTGGACTCTGCATCTGGAAGATTGCTTGTCTCTGTTTTGTTTGATTATTTTTTTGGTCTTTTGTTCTGTTCTTTCATTTGGGACATGTTTCTTTGTCTCCTCATTTTGGCTGCCTCCCTGTCTTTGTTTCTATGAATTAGGTAGAGCTGCTACATCTCCCAGTCTTGGAGTGGGCTTATTTAGTACATGTTCTATGGGGCCCAGTGGCACAGTCTCCCTGGTCACTTGAGCCAAGTGCTCCAGGTGTGTCCCCTGTATAGGTTGTGTGTGCTCTCTCATTGTAGTTGAGCCTTGATTGCTGTTGGCGAGTCAGTGGGAGGGATTGGCCCTCAGACTGATTTGTTGTGAAGACTGGCCATGACTACTGTGGAGGAGCTGTTGTGCAGGGGCTAACTCCACAGAGTAAGATTCACATTAGCGGGGCTCTGGTACCTGCTGGTCTGCCCTTTGAGTGTGTCATTTGTGGAGGTAGTTGGGTGGTGTTCTGGTGTGATCTGAAGCTGGCCACCCAGTGTGTTGGTTCTGAGACCTCTTGGAAGATGCAGGCCAAGGTCAGCTGCTGCCTGTGTTCTGCCTGGTGCCACTTGGTATGAGCTACAAAGTGATCTGAAGATGTTTGCTGTGCTGGGCTTGGAGGTGACTGGCTTGGAGGTGCAACTAGTGTAGGGCCTGGTACAGCTTAGCAAGGAGACAGGATACATCAAGAATAGATGCTACTTGTTGGTGTTTGTGAACCGCTGAAAGATTTTAGGAAAGTTTGAAGCATGAGCCAAGACAGACCATTTGTATGGGAAAACTACTGGTCTTGACTTGGGTGGGGCAGCAAGTTAGATGGGTCAGGATCTCACCAGAGCAGGCTAAATAGTGTTAGCCAGGTTGATTGAGACTGACATACAATGCCTTACTGTGCATGCAGGGGGAGGGTTCAGCAAAGAAACAATGGCTTCTGCCAGAACTTCTGTCTGGGAGAAAGCTACCCCTCTAGCCCTTGCCCTGAAGCCAGAATTCAGTTTCTCCCCATAAATCCCTGGTGCCTTTTGAGTGAGTGAGTCTGTCAGCAATGAGTCCATGCACTGGGCCTTTCAGAAGATGGCCTGGGATTCCAAAAGGCCTCTGTCTCACTCAGTCACAGTTTCTGCTCATTTTCACAGCCTGAAGTTATGGGGACTTCTCTTCCTGGCACTGGATCCCTGGGTTTCGGGATCCTGGTGTGGGGCTGGGACTCCTTGCTTCTAATGGGGAACCTGCAAAACCAAGATATCCCTCTGATTTTTAACCTCCACATGTCGGGGTAGGACCAGTAGGTTCTAGGTCTCCAACCCTCCTACCAGTCTCCTGGTGGCCTCTGTATACCCTTAGTTACCGAACTTCTGTTCAGCTAGATTTCTGTTCAGATTTCTCAATGGTGGTGGTTCTGTAGTTTACTTGTAATTTTAATGAGATCATGGGAGGAGGCAAATTCAGCTTTTACCTGCTTTGCCATCTTGATTAGAAGCCTTAAATTTTTTTCTGTTTCTTCTAAGTTTTTTTTAACTTATTGGCATACATTTAAAAAATAATATTCCATTTTTATATTTTTCTTATATGTAGAAACTGTCTGAGTTGGTAATGGTGCCTTCACTCTTTCCCATGAGTGTGCCTAGAGGTTTGTTGCTCTCACTGGTGTTTTCAGAGGAACAGCTTTTAGTTACATTGATTTACCTCTATTTTCTAAAAATTTCTTTTATTTATGCTTTTATCTTTATTATCCTCTTTCTCCTGCTGAATTTGGCT
Source organism: Tadarida brasiliensis (assembly GCA_030848825.1). Classification (NCBI taxonomy): domain Eukaryota; kingdom Metazoa; phylum Chordata; class Mammalia; order Chiroptera; family Molossidae; genus Tadarida; species Tadarida brasiliensis. Next base: position 33,216,608 of record CM061261.1, on the reverse strand, counting down.
GTTCTGTGCTTCCTTTTTCTATTTTTGTTTTTATGTTGAATCTATTGTCATTCAAGACCTTCCATCTTTTCTATTATTGAAATTTATTCCTGTAAATTTACTTCTAATTACTGCTTGCATGAATTTTTATGTTTTTGTCTTCATTTTTATGTACTTTAAGATACTTTATAATTTCCTTTAAAAATTTTCCTCTAATTTGTAGGATTACATAGAAGTGTGTTATTTAGTTTCTAAATATTTAGGGAATTTTCTGTTATTACATTCTAGTTTAATTCCATATTGATGAAAGAAAATACTTTTGTGACTTTCATTCTTTTAAATGCATTTAAATTTGTCTTATGACCCAGAATATAATCCATTTAATATGTCCCATGTGTCCTTGAAAAGGACATGCATTCTGCTATTGTTGGGTGGTATGCTGAATTAAGTTAAAATTGTTGATTGTGCTATTCAAATATTCTGTATCTACTTTTTCTCTCATTATTGACGGAAGGGTATTGATATCTCTGACTACAATTGTGGTTTTGTCTGCTACAGAGTTTCATTTTAACATCCTCATATAAACAACAGCAGTGTTATCTCTACATGTTTGTAAATGATTGTGTTTTAGTTTTCCATTGATACCAAAGCAAATTACCAAAATTTAGTTCAAACAACACTCTTTTATTATCTCAGTTTCTCTGCGTCATAAACCTGGGTATGGCATTTCTGTGTTCTCTGCTCAGCACCTTTCAAGGTGGAAACAAAAGTGTCAGGTAGGCTCATCAGCTGAGGTCGTCTTCCAAGGTTATTCAGGTTGTTAGTGGAATTCAGATCCTTGCAACTGTTGGACTGAGGTCCTATTTTTTTCTACTAGCTGTCCACTAGGGATTACTCTCAGCTACAAAAGGCCACCCTCATATTCCAGCGAAAAGGTCCTCTCACAGCACGGTGATTTATTTATTCAAAGCCAGCAGGAGAATTTCTCTCCTGTTAGAAAGGGCTCAGTACCTCTTTTACGGCCTTACATGATTAGGCCAGGCCACCCAGGCCAATCTCATTTTGATGAACTCAAAGTCAGTTGGTTAATGACTTTACTTATATCAGTAAAATCCCTTCAAATTGCCATATAGTTTACTCTAATCACAATATTACATCTTCACAGTCTCACCCACACTCAAGGATTGAGAATTTATAAGGGCATGGTTCAGTGGGGTTAGAATCCTGCATACCACAGATTGCAGAAAAATAATCTGGGCAGATACACACCAAGATAATGTTGGTCAAACTTGTTATATTAGAAATGTGATGGGGTGGGCAGAGGAGATGGGACAGGGAGGGAGAGATAACAAACAAAACAGCTGTTGAAAAATGGGGGGGCAGAGCCACATTATAAAGTTAAGTAAATACATAGACTACAAAATCCACTAGATGATGGTGTAAAAATGTAATCTTTAAATATGCTCATGGACTAAGACTGGAAGTTGTATTAGGAAAATAAAAAAGATGAACTTCAGGATGGAATTTTGGTTGATGTCTGTCTCGAATGTTATTTTAGTAGAATGTTTTCAGTCAGCAAAAAAATAAATAATATAAAACAATTTTATACCCTGCATCAATCCTGAAAGGTCGGTTCCTACCAGAGATGATAGTAGTTTATGGGCAGAACTGTTTTTTTGTTGTTGTTTCAAGTGTTTTCCTTATCCAGAGGGTTAAAGTTTAAGGCAGGTAAGGGACAGTTTCATGATGGCAGGGAGGGGAAGGATCCTTGTGAAAACTCGATTTCTCAAAGGTAACAGCCCGGTAAGCCTTTCATTTTCCATAGGATGCAACCCCTTTGACATAATCTAGTTCATCTCATCCACTAATACTTGAGGGAGGATGGATGCTGTTATTTGAAGATACAGATTTTCTTTGTGGCTGTTTTTAAGCACATGGAAGCCCTGATTCTAAGCAAGAATTTCTTCTTTCTTTTTCTCCCCCACAAACATTATATTAAGCTGTCATTTACAGCCACAGCAGGAATACAAAACTGTCTTGGAATAACACGGATGTCAGAAGCTCTCTCATGGTATGTGGCTCTTTAAAAAATCGTCACATCACAACAGATCTTTCTTTTGATGTGTTCAGTATTTCCAGATGCATCTTTAAATGACAAATTAAGACATTTGTGCAATGAACTCTGACATTGGTGTGAATGGAACTGTTCCTGGTTCTATAGAGTTTTTATTTTTATTTTTTTATGGCCTAGACCTTTGATAATCTCAAAATGCCTTGAATTTCTTCAAAAGCAACTCATCAACTGTTGGTAGTTGAGAATAATCCTTACATTTTCCAGCTCAGCCAGTGTACCTGCCTCCCTGTTGAAAGAGGCTTAGGTATGAAGCTGAACTCTGAAAAGAGGCTTAGGTATGAAGCTGAACTCTGAAAAGTGCAGTTGTGGAAAATCATATTCTGGAATTACTAATTTTCAAAACTTACTTATCATGCAGTAGCCTTAAAACACTATATAATTTAACATAAACTAGAGCTTAATAATAAGCAATCAGCTACAAAATTTTTCTGTGATTACAAACATTTGTTCTCCTTTCTTATTTTACTGTATTTACAAACCAACTGTGAATTTTTATAAAAATGATATCTCAACATGATGATGAGCAAATTTTTTTCTCAAATGCAATTTGTAATTGTGTATAGATAATCTATGAATTATACAGAACCCTTCCAAAATTCGAATGAACTATTATGTCCAATGGACCAGAATGTATAAAAAATTTAAGTAATATTTTTCTGTTATTTTGAAATTCTCATTAGAGTTTTTAGATTTCAAAAATTATTTTTTCTTTCACTGAACACTATTGACCATCTAATTTGTTCTGCAATGAATACATTTTGCTTGGTATTATGATAAAACAATGAATACTATAAACAGGATCTTTGCCTTCATGGAGCACATAACATTCCTACTGAGACATAGCAGTCATAGGGTATATGTAAGTTCTGATCATGCTTTTCTACTAGCTTTTGGTGAGTACCCATTGGTGCATTTCATTGGACAGGCAGTTAACATTCACTATTAACAGATGCCAGGCACCATGCTGAAATTTCATAAATACATAAGGAACTTTAAAAAGCAGCAGGAAAGAGACCTCCTAAATGTAATTATACTTCCACATAATAAAAATGTAAAATGTAGAGGGTTACTTAAGAAAATAGAATGCACTCATGTCTGTTCTATATGTATGTATGCGTGTATTTATCTATATATGTATTTAGTTATCTACTTATTTACCTATCTGTTTATTGGTGGGAATGCAAGACAAGGTTACACAAGAAAAATTCCACAGAGAAAGTAAGCCTTGACTATATCCAGGTGGTGAAAATGGGACCCATTTTATATACTGAAGGTTGGAAAAAATCAATTAATTTCTGAGAGAGAAAAGTATTTAGGTCAGAAACAGACTACGTGCAAAGATTAATTGCATGTCTAGCATGTCCCAGGTGTAAGACATAATCTCGTGGCAGATGATGTTGGTGCTCTTCTGTTTCCCCTTGGTCCTTACCAATCCCAGCCCAACTGACCCCCTGTACAACGCTCCTTTCTCTTTGCCTGAGTGCTTTCTCCTTTGACCAGAGCCCACTTGTGCCATGCAAGTGGCTGGAGGTATTGGGAAATAACATCCCTTCAAAATCAGCTTGCAACCAATGATAGAGGAAGGTTGGTGGGAGAAATACCACAGCTCCCTTATCCCTGAGGTAAGATACATTTAAGGTGTGCATTCTAAGCAGGTTACCAGAATTCTCCAGCAGGATATAAATCTAACTGCTCACAGTGCTAAACTCATTGATAATGTACCCCTATGGCTGCCTTCCCTTCACTGTGTCACTCCCAGGTTCATTAGGGGTCCTGGATCACTTCCCTGATAAACTACTTGCACTTGAATCTTTGGCCCAGGATCTGCCTCTGGGAAAACTCAACCTGGAACACTGCCCATTCCTCATAAGCCACAGTTTCTGCCTTTAAAGAACTCCCAGTCAAGTGAGGCCTCCCAATCACCTCATTATTCTAGTAGTGCACAGACCAAATTCACTATTTAGAATCAACACATATACTGTTCATTTGTACCCTGGCCGGTGTGGCTCAGTTAGCTGAGCATTGCCCCATACACCAAGAGGTCGCCTGTTTGATTTCTGATCAGGACACATGCCCAAGTTGTGTGCTTGATCCCCAGTAGGGGGTGTGCAGGAGTCAGTCTATCAATATCTGTCTCCCTCTCTTTTCCTTTCTCTCTAAAATCAATAAAAAACATGTTAAAAAACAAACTGTGCACTCATGAGAGTAAAATGCTGAGAAGCATATCTAAACAGTACTTCAAGGTGGTTTTTTCAAATATTTTATTTTTCTACTATTACAAGAACTTGAATCCAAAGTTTTTGACTTCCAAGCTAGGGCTTGCTCCATATAATGAAGCCACATCAGGAAGGAACATTAGCAGAAAGGAAGCAGATGCAATTGAGATTTCTAATATGGCTGTAGCCGTTGTTGCTTAACAAATCACCTTGAAACTGAGTGGCTGAAAACAATTATCATTTATCATTGCAAACAAATCTCTGTGTCATGTGGGTGGTTCTGCTGACCTGGGTGAGGTTCAGCTGATCTTGGCAAGTCTTGTTCATATACCTTTGACCTGCTCGTGGTAGGCTAAAGGCAAACAGTTGGCTGGCTGGGACAGTGGGAATGACTGATCCATCCAGCCTCTTATCTTCCAGCAGGTACAAACTCAAGCTTGTTCACATGACATAGTCAGGGGTCCAAGAGAAAAAGGGGGAATGTGCAAGGACTTTGGGGTCCTAAGTTCAGAACTAGAAGAGAATCCTTTATACTGCTTCTTACTGGTTAAATCAGGCCATAAGACCAACCGAAATTTAACAGGTGAGGAAATAGTTCCACCCTTGATGGGAGTTGTTGCAATATCACTTTGCAAAAGTACGTGAATGCCTGAAGGGAAATAATTGCAGCCATTTTGTTGCAAATGAACTATCACTTTCTGGCTAGTGTGGATCTAAGTGTGGTCTGTGCTTATCAGAAGCCCAGGGCATTTTGTCAAGGGCAGGAGAGGGGTTCCTTGTCAACACTTTGGGACTTGACTCGGCCATGCTGCAACCATTTTTCTGTCATCTTCCCCTTGGCAATCTCCTGGGCTAGTTTTCTAATATTTCAGAAATTCTAGTTTCTGGTGTACATATTTTTTTATTTTAATTTGTGTTTTTAAGCTGTAGATTAGCCTCCTAAGTTGCTTGAACTATGGAACATTCATTAGAAATTGTATGATCCTGTTTTTATAATAACTACTAATAGGGGAACATACACATTGTGAAAGGGATTGGTGAGGGGAGAGAAAGTCTGTAAACGTGTAAAGACTGTCAAGAAATAGCCAGTCAGAGAAAGGCAAGTACCATATGATTTCTCATATGTGAAATTTAATGAACAAACTGAACTACCAAGCAAAATAGAGACAGACTCATAGATGGAGAGCAGGTTGACAGCTGTGGTGGGGGTAAGTGGGTGTGTGTGTGTATGTGTGTTGTGGGGGTGGAAGGATTGAGCAAAAAAAGAAAATAAAGAGAACTAATGGACATGGACAACAGTGTGGTGATTGCAGGGGAGGGAGTGGGTGGAGGTAGAAGAGGGTACAGAGAGGATAAATAGTGATGGAAAAAATAAAATAATAAATAAATAAATAAATAAAGTGGAACAAAAAAAATAAATAAATTTAAAAACAACAAAAAAGGGAAGAAACAGTGTCCTTGCCACCCTATGGAAGTTTCTGAAATTGCATAATCCCCAAGCATTGAACACATGGCTACTCTTGCACTTCTTTGTGTAAATTTCTGTGCTGGGTGCCAATGAAGGCAAAATGAACTGTTAAGCAGAGAGACATTTCCATGTGGCAGAACTGAAGAGAGTCAATCTATTCACCTAGTTTCCTCAGGTTTTCCAGTCTGCATCAGCTTCATCTCAGTAGCAAGGGTACGATATCTGAGCCTCATCTCAGGATCAGGATTTTAGAGCCAAAAGAAACCTTTGAATTCATCTGATTCTACTCTCAGAACTTCTGTAAGGTAAACTTTAAAAAATTACAATGTACCTACAGAAAAATACACAGATCATTATTTAATTGCTCAATGAGTACACAAAGTGAACACAGTTGGCTCCCAGAACAAGAAATAGAAAATTACCAGCACTCCGGAGGCCCCCTCATGCTACCTTCCAGTCATTACTTCCTTCCCCTGTATGCTGACTTAAATTTCACCTATTTGGGACCTTCTTTATAAGTGGAATTTACCATTCTTTCTTTTTTTTTTTTTTTTTTAATCCTCACCTGAGGACATTTTTGCATTTATATTCAGATAGAGTGGGAGGGAGAGAGGGAGGAAGAGAGAGAGAGAAACATTGACGTGAGAGAGACACATTGAGTGGTTGCCATCCACACGACCCCAACCGGGGCCAGGAACAAGCTGCAACCGAAGTACATGCCCTTAGCAGGAACCGAACCCAGGATTCTCTGGTCCGCGGGCCAGTGCTCTAACCGCTGAGCCAAACCGGCCAGGGCCCATTCTCTTTTGCATGTGCCTTGTCCACTAAATATGATGTCTGTGAGATTCATTCCTATTGTTATGTATTCTTCCATAATTCATTTCATTTCATAACATTTCAGTACATGAACCGATCACAATCTATTCACTTCTATAGTTTATGGTCACTTAGATTGTTGGCTGGTTTTGACAGTCAGAAATTATCCTGCTGTGAACATTCTAGTACACATCTTTTGGTGCATATAAGCTCTATTTCTTTTTTCTTATTTATTTTATTTTTCTGTTAATCCTCACCAGAGGATCTTTTTTCTGTTGATTTTTAGAGAAGGTAGAGGGGAGGGAGTGCGGAGAGAGAGAGAGAGAGAAACACCAATGTGAGAGAAATACAACAATTGGTTGCCTCCAGCACATGCCTGGACTAGGGCTGGGGATAGAACCTGCAACCCAGGTGTGTGCCATTGACCAGGAATTGAACCTGCAACCCTTCGTGTCTTGGGCCAACACTCTACCCACTGAGCAAAACCAGCCCAGACTATTTCTCTTGTGTATCTAGCCACAAGTAGAATCCCTGGGTCACATGTATGTATGTGTGTGACTTGAGTAAATACTACTCAGCAGTTTTCCAATGTGGTTGTACTAAATACAGTCACATTAAGGGTATGAACTTTGGGGAGACAGTTCAGTCCATAACATTATGGACTCCCTGTTTTTTTAACTTTTACTTTTAAATAATTATAGATTTATAGGAAGTGGCAAAGACATGTACAGAGAGGTGCTGTGCACACCTTATTCAGACTCCCTAAGGTTAGTTAACATCTTGCGTAATCCTTTTTTTTCAAAGTAAGAGGTTTACATGTAGGGATCTGGATGTGGTTGCCGCCTAACGGGTAATGAATTACAAGGTTATAACTAAAGTACAGGCTTCCTGATGACTCATGAAATGCTATACAAAGCTCTCTTTAACATCATCTTACAGTCTACAAAATCCCTTTATGTTTTTAAAATTATGTGGTCTCCATGTCCTCTCAGTGAAATGCAAGGAGTACTTAGGTATTTTCTAGGATTTGGGGGAGAGATTAGCACTGAGCTTGGTACAGGATCAGTGTTCAGTAGATGGTAGTGATGCATTATCAGTAGCAACAGCATCATCCCGTGTACTGGGCATTTTTATCTCCTTTTCTTAGAAGAGGGATACGACGTACTAAGAGGTGGTACTACTTTTCAAGGGGCCAAATGGATAAGTCGCAGAGCCTGGACTTGAACCTCTGACCCTACAATTCAATTGCTAATAGTGATAACTATCTTGATAATACAAACCGCATTGCCCTCCTTCCTGTCTCAATTCCCTGCTCTCCTACCAGTATTTTCTAGCAGGACATCCCAAATAAAGCACGTGCTCTAAAATTCTTGCTCAAGATTGGTCTCTGGAGGAGTCCAAAGTAAAACACTCATTTGCACTGTTATTTCTCCTTTCACCCATCTCCCTAATTTCTGTTCTGATTCTCCGCCTCCCCCCTCCCAAAAAAAAGACTACTCCATTGTTCTTGAAAAATTAGCACATGCATGATCGGTTCTCTGCAGGATTGATATTATCTGTGGCCCCAGCTTCATCTCATGGTTTTTATCTAGATTAATTGCCTGAAGGACTCTGGCTTGGAAAGATTTTGTTTTTTACGTGACTTTCTTATGAGAAATATATGTGTATTACAGGAAAGTGCTCTCTTATTTTCTTTTTTTAAAAAAATCTTCACCCGAGGATATTTTTCTATTTATCTTCAGGTAGAGAGAGAGGGAGAGAAAGGTAGAGAGAGAGGGAGACAAAGGTAGAGAGAGAAACATCGACGTGAGAGGGACACACTGACTGGTTGCCTCCCGCATGACCCCGACCAGGGCCAGGGAGGAACCGCAACCGAGGTACGTGCCCTTGACTGGAATCGAACCCATGACTCTTTGGTCCGCGGGCTGACGCTCTACCACTGAGCCAAAAGGCCAGGGCAGTGCTCTCTTATTTTCTGACCCCAACTACTTGAAGAAAAAAGGCCTTCCATATTAGACTAGAAGTCAAGCCTTCTTTCATTATAGCTAATACCGAAGCATGAGAGTTTAACTAATGGTTAAATCCATATTAAGTTCAATTATAAATAGATGAGCATATAGCATTCCAATCCACACCCTAATGATTTATGGAATACAAATATGTTGGGATATTGCTGTTTAAATCCAAAGCAGGATAAGAGGCTCAGCAATTATAAGCTTAGGACAAAAGCCATTGCTAAATATTAGTCAGGCAGTTAAGATTAACATGGGAGAGCATATCCCTCCATTAGTTACTCATCAGCAAACACAGAAAAGAATAGCAAGCTGCATTATAGCTCTTTGGTGTGTTTTTAAAAATGAGAAAATAGAAAAGCACAGAGGCTGAGCAAAGACCCAGGTTCATGCCTCCAGCTACGCTGCTGAGCTGTCAAACACTAAGGCCTCTCAGTTTTAATTCATTGTACCAACAGGCATCACAAGGAATGTGGAGACACAAGACACGGATTCACTCATTTCAAACTTTAGCATGCACCGGAACACCTTGGGGACTTGTTAAACAGATTGTTGTGCTCAATCACCCAGAATTTCTGACTCAGTAGGGCTGGGATGGGGCCCGTGAGAATTTGCATTTCTAACCAGTTCCCAGCTGATACTGATGTTGTTAGTCCAGGGACCACATTTTGAGAATAATTACATTTATGGATAGATTTTTTTTTCTAAATGGATCTCAGCTGATACTCATTCAAGGACCCTGCCTGGCCTATCTTACCAGCAGACACTGGGGAATGCTTTGCCTCCATGGTCTGGGCAGAGGAAGTTAGAAGTAGAATGCCAAGGAATTTGGTCTCAAAACTAGGCTGCCAGAAAGAATTCTGATTTGCAAAGACCAGAAAGGAGCACAGGCAGAAAATAAGACTGAAGGTTCTAATGTTGAGCCCAGAAAGTACCAAGGTTCAGTTATCACAGCTCGTTCTTCCAACCAGTTTGCATTCCACTTGGCTCTTGACAACAGGGAGAGAGAAAAACGCGTGCCCCTAGGTAAATGCTGAACTATGAGGAATAAAAGCACAAAATTCAAATGCTCTCATTCCTTTTTTCCTTTAACAGCTATATCTAATTGTTCCTCGCAGTAGGTACTTCTGATGAGGGCTTAAATATAACCCCACTCCAGAAATGCCTTGGGCTGTGCTCCTCCCCATCATTTTCAGCCGTCCCTTTTTATCCTCTTCTCATTTTCTGCTCCAGACCTCTTTTGACTTAATTGTGAGAAGTTATTCTCCATCTCTTTTGTTTAAATATAAACCCTTCATGCACAAATACCAGGTGAGGATTATATATAATGCAAGTATCTTAGACTTCATAACTTTATGTAATTGATTTTCAAATCGTACCTCTGCAATTTACTGGCTTGCAAATCTTGACCAAGTTATTTTTTTTTTCTTTATTGATTTTAGAGAGAGAGGAAGGGAGAGGGAGAGAGAAGGAAACATCAATGAGAGAGAACATCCATTGGCCGCCTCCTGCATGCCCCGCAGTGGGGATTGGGCCCACAACCTGGGCACGTGCTCTGACCAGGAATCGAACCAGTGACCTCTCGGTGCATGGGTTGACACTCAACCACTGAGCCACACCAGTCGGGCTTGACCAAGTTATTAAACCTCCTTGAGCTTGGCTTTCTAATCTATTTGACTCAGCTGGGGTTGCCATAAAAATATCACAGACTGGCTGGAACAACAGAAATTAATTTTCTCACAGTTCTGGAGGCTTGAAGTCCAAGAACAAGGGGCTGGCAAAATCAGTTTCTGGTGAGGGCTCTCTTCCTGGTGTGCAGACGGCCACCTTCTCACTGTGTCCTTACATGGCTTTTCCTCTGTGCATGAGTGAAGGGGGAGAGAGAGAAAACCTATGAGGAGCGAGAAATGTCCTTTACTTTAGGGATTAGGAAACTTAAAGAAAACGGACCTTGTGTGTGTGTGTTTAAAGTATTTGGTATTATCTGGAACAGAAAAATATTAGTGGGAAGTATGGGGAAATCTGTAGTAGCATTATGTCAATGTTAGTTTCTTAAATTTTGAAAGAGTATGTAAAATTTAAACTTAGGAGAAACTGGATGCAGGGTGTATAAGAACTCTCTGTTATATCTTTGCAACTCTTCTGTAAAACTATCTCAAAATAGAGTTTTTCAAAAGCACAGCTTTATTCAGGAAAGAGCTAAAGAGGCTGTGACATAGCTTTCTGATGCCTTTGTATGGGACACACATTTGTTTCTGTGAAGACAGATTTGTTTTTTCTAGGAATAGCTGAAATGCATCCAGAAACAAGTTGTGGCAGAGAAATGCTGTGTGTTCACCAAAATCAACTTCCTCTGGGCTCAATCTTACACTACATCTCCCAGCCTCCCTTGCAGTTATTTGCAGTCATGTGACCTGATCTGGCTGAGGAAGGTGATCAGCAGTAATATACAATTCTTCCAGGCCTGGCCCACAAAAGCCTCCCACAGTGGACCCCCTGAGTTCTCTCTTCCCCATCTTACACCCTAGGAGAGTGAACAAAGCAGAAGGAAACTGGGCCCTGAATAAACATGCAAGGCTGCCATCCAATTAAGCATTCATTTTGGGCTTTCAGGGAAAGAAAGACTTTGGAGGGAGTTGAATCACTGAAATTGGCTACTTGTCCCAGTAATGCAGAATTCTGGGCATCATGCTGTGGAATTTAACTGGGCAGTATTGTTTTGGTTGAGCATAATTTGGCTCTGGAATAAATCTCAAAAGAGGTAAGTATTCCCAATATAAAATTCTGTGGTTGATATTTTGAAATGAGATAATCTGAATGGGTACTTTTTAGTATTTGTACGTTAATGGTTCATATTCACATATAATTTAAAGACTGTTAGCGTCATGAAGGCAGGGAGCATGACTTATCTTATTTTTGGCTGTTTTCCCAGAGTTTGATTTAGTGCCATATATTCCATAAATCATCAAATCAAGAAAATATGAAAATAACTGAATGGCTGATTCATTTGTTCGTGCATAATGAGGACAGGGTTTTGTTTTGTTTTGTTTTTCAATTACAGATGAAATTCAGTATTACTTTATTTTAGTTTTAGATTTAGAGCCTAGTGGCTATAAATTTATTTAATTTATGAAGTGATACCCTTGATAAGTCTAGTACCCACCTGGCACCATACATAGTTATTTCAGTATTATTGATTATATTCCCCATGCTATACTTTGCATTGTGATTTTTAGACAAACACAGCAGTGAATCTAGTAATTTTGTAGTTAAAATGTATTATTTTATATCTCAACTGTCTTTGAATTAATAAAAGTGAAACCACATAATGCTTTTTGTCTCATGCTCTGTATTGTCTTGTAGTTTAAAAGTTTTTGCCTGACACATAATAAGTACTAAGTAAGTACTTATTTAATGAATGAATTTTGCAAATAATTGTCAATTGTTTTATTCAATTGGGGTTGTGCATAAATGAGGACTTCATCTTATATTGCTTTAGATAACTGTTGATAATTGAAGTTACAGTTACATAGAGTGTAGATCATAATTGAACATAAATGTGTATATATATATAACTGAAATTACACACACACACACACACACATACACACACAGTACAAGGGCACATTATAGGTTCTAGATGGACTGTAGTTAGTGATTAACTAACTTAGGATAGCATTGGAGAACAGCTTACTCTCATTTTAACTGATGAAGTAAACTTCCAGCATTCTATCTATTGGATTAAAGTAATTAAAGGAATAAGGATGAAAAAGCATGCAGTTCTAAGAATGAATCAGAGTAAAATTTTCCTCTAATAAATCCAGTTATTGCAAGAAGATCCATAAAAGACATTAAGCTGTGTGGTGTCCTCTTGTGAGATATTGATATTCTAGTTTTTGCTGTGTGCAGGGTTTCCCAGAAGCTGCTAAAGTTAATTTTAAAACTGTACCCTTTAAATTGCAACTGCCAAGAGGAAAAATAAAGGAAATTGACAATAGAAGCATATGCTATAACTAATGAACTAAGAATGTCTCTATATTAATCAAGTCTTCTAATGAACAGTTACACTGAATAGAATAATGTGGCATGGAAAAATGGAAGTACATGAAGTAATTTCATTCTGAAACTGACACAAAACAATAGTAAAATACCTTTGTAGCAGGATAATTACAGATTTATTAATCTGTGCTTTTAATCCACTGCTGTGTAATAAGCAAACTGAATGAGAGCTATAGGGTTTTCTACTCTATTTCTACCCCAACCCAACCCACACCATTCCAGTCAAGTAAATGTCATTTCCCATTTGTTCTCTTGCCTTGGTTGAAATTTGTTTTAGAGAGAAAAGTAATCCCTTAAAAGTACCTTTTCTTGTATTATGTTTTAATTTTTTTGTTTTGTTGATCTTCACCTGAGGATATTTTTTTCCATTGATTTTTAGAGAGAGTATAAGGGAGGGGGAGAAAGAGAAACATCAATGTAAGAGAGACACATTGATTGGTTACCTCCTGCAGGCACCCCGACCGTGGCCAAGGATCGAACCTGCAACCCAGGTACATGACCTTGATTGGGAATCGAAACTATGACCTTTCAGTCCATGAGCTGATGCTCTAACCACTAAGCAGCACTTGCCAGGGCTGTGTTATGTTTTAAAAGCTAAACATCAGTAAAATTATGCAAGGTATCCCTAAGACGCTAGACAGGTATTTCAATTGGAGGGGAGGGAGATGAGTGCTTGTCAAAGAGGAGAGTCATAAATAAATGAGGAAAAATAAATTTCTCCGAGAATGGGAAGGAAGCTGAAGTCTGTGAGTCCAGCTAGAAGCTGTAACCCGGGATTCCCCTCCCTTGTCCCTGCACACTCCAGAAATCAATCAGGACTGCTGAAAGGATAGCTGCGTGGTGCATCTAGGAATTTGAACAGAGCAGAGGGGTTTTAACAGCACATTAAAATTCTTGTCCCAAGTTGCCTGAAATATTGCAGAGCTGTCAAGCTCCAGGGAGCAGGTTAGCGAGAAGATCAAGAATGCACTGGTTGCCCTGGCTGGTTTGGCTCAGCAGTTGGAGCATCAGCCTGGGGACCAGAGAGGCCCAGGTTCAGTTCCTGCTAAGGGCACGTACCTTGGTTGCAGTTTGTCCCCGGCACTGGTTGGGATCCTGTAGGTGGCGACCACTCATCTCTCTCACATTGATGTTTCTCTGGCTCTTTCTCCCTCTCTCCCTTATGCTTCTGTCTGAAGATAAATGCAAAGGTGTCCTCGGGTGAGGATAAAAAAAAGAGAATGCTCTGGTCACTAGGATGTGCTGGAGATCACATGTCCTCACTGAGGTTCCGATGTGCCTAAGATCCCATTCAAGTACCATTCAAGGCATTGCCAAGTGTAGGGTGGAGGGAAAGAGGCAGGAGCAAGGGAGAGTCATGGCATAGTTCCTAATAAAGAATAAGATTTAATTTCCCTCCTGCATTTAAGTTAGATTTAATGTGATTGAAAGAACATAAAGAAATGTGGTATTTCTTTGACTTTGAATCACAGTGGTAGCAAATTTATACCTCCTGCATGTTTTTAAGATTATCTATACTGTATGGTATATTAGCCAATAATGCATTTTACTTAAACTAAATAGACTGTTTTTGATCTCAGACGCAATTCTTAAAGCAGAAAATGCATGCGTGAACAGAAATTTTCTTTGAGTAATAAATTGATATCAAAGCTGTTTCCAGTTACTGGTGCCATTTCCAAATTAAACAACCTTTTTGGTGATTATAATTCAGCGGAACAGATGAAAAAGGGATAGAAATGTATTTTCTGTTTTACCATTTAAAATACATACTACTAATGGATTTAATTATAATGCTACATTTTTTTCAATTAACCTATAGCCTAGAATGTATATAAAAGGATGGATTTAAGTGATGAAGCAGCACCTTGGAATTGAGATACTTCTCTTACATCTTGTGAACTCTGCATACATTTATTTGCCATTCATTAATTTCCCAGCCACAGGTGTTATATTACTCTCCACAGTTATTTGCCCCTTTCTGGAATTGTACTCACTGTGCATTTGTAGCCCCTCCCACTAGAGTAGGTAGAGTTTACTCCCCCAATCCATTGATGTTGAGCTTTACCATGAGAAATACTTTGGTCAATGTTTGTGGATCTGATGCATGAAGAGATTTAAATGTGCTCTGTGGCTGAACTTGACTTCTTGTGCTCCTGCCTTTTACCAGGAGGAGAACCTGCCACCGGGAGCTGCTGCTCTAAGAAGGAAGGCAGCCATGTAGGTCTGGACCCAGACTGCAACCTGGCTCCACGTCTGCTTGGGCCCTTCCCACATCAGCCAAATCCTAGCTGACTGGAAGACATAAGAATGAAAGAGAAATGTGTGGTGCTAGCCACTGAGTTTGTTATGCAGCGTATATTGTATACAGCAGACTGATGTACGTATCCAATCTTTTCACTCCAGTAGATCTCTAAGCTTCTTGTGGTGCCTTGAATATTTAGGTTAGCCTTTTCTATTTAGTTTTCCTTAGTTAAGACCAAGGGTATTTTATATACTGTGGCTCCAGTTTAACATGGAACAAGCTTTCATTTGAGACTTGGATTCAGCATTTAAATTCAGTTTATTTCAAGAGAGTGTTTATGGCACTGTGGGAAGGAGTAAGGTGTAAACATTAGTTAGATATTATTCCAAAGGTCAGGTGGAAAGACAATTAACTATGAAAATGCAGAAAGGTAATATGCTCCTGGAGAGTTACAATGTGTTCTGATCGTCACTTAAGCCAGCCCTTACAAAAGTAAAAAAGTTAATAGATGGAAAAGGGTAGAAATGTTTTCAGTGGGAAGAGAATTAATTTACCAAGTTTTTATTTTCTCACTGAACACATTTCTGAAAAGCACCTTGAATGAACCTGGTGTTAGTGATATAGAGGTAAAGAACACAATAATAATGGCAGGTTGCTGAGCATGGTGGGAGACAGAAATAGGCTGGAGTTGGACAGAAACCAACTTATCTGGATGAGACAGGGCCCAGTTCAGAACCCAGGAGCTGAGCAGTGGACAACATAGTGTCCACATATCTTTGCAGCTTCGGGGAGAATCAGGAAAACATTACTCTCATGTGATCTGCCCCAGAAAGGGTTCCAGACAATTGTCTGATTCACAAGTCAGACTATACATAAACTGGTATTAGGAGGACTTTGCATGTAGCCAGATCCCCTGGAAAGGAATAGAGAAGAGCATTTATCCTCAGGGAAGAAAATTTCCCAGAAGATCCACAGGATGCCAGCATTCAAGTCACTGGGACAGTTTAGATTGGTGACTGATTAGTTTTGTGTTGGGGTACAGGGAGAGAAAGGAGTTAAATGGACAAAGACATTTCTAGTTTTAGTTTTTGATGAATACTATTGAATATAATAGTTTAAAAATTGGAGGGAAAAACTGTAAAGTTTATCCAATAAATGGAAATACTACTATAATGCTGTAAAGCAAATCACCCCATAAATTAGTACTTTAAAATAATAACCACTTAATGTTTTTCAGGAGTTTATAGGTCAGAGCATTGGTTCTGCTGATCTGAGCCAGACTGGCTGATCTTGGCTGGGCTCACTCACTCCTCTGATGTTAGCTGCAGCTCAACAAGGTCAATTTCCTGGTTTATTCTGGACTTACTCTAATATCTGAGAACTTGGCCAAGATAACTAGGCTGACTCAGCTCTGCTCCATGAAGTCTCTCTTATCCACCAGGTGAGTTCAGACTTATTCATAGGGCAACTGGGCAGGAACTTGAAAGAGTAAGAAGTTCACAGAGCTTCTTAAGGCTAAGGTTCAGAACTAATTTCCATCACATTTACTATAATCTTTTGGCCAAACCAGTCTCATGCTGCCCAGATTCCAGAGTTGGAGGAACAGGTTTGGTCTCTGGATGGAGGCATTGCAAAGTCAAATCGTACAGGAATACTGTAGACTGAATTGTGCCCCATGCCCAATTAATATGTTGAAAGCCTAACTCCTGATGTGATGTTATTGGGAGATGTGGCCTTTGGGAGATAACTAGAGTTAGATGACATAAAGAGCGTGGGCCCCTATGAGGGGATTAATGCCCTTATAAGAGACACCAGAGAGTTTGCTCTTTCTCTCTCTACCATGTGAGGACACAGTAAGAAGGCAGCCATCTACAACCCAGAAAGAATGCTTTCACCTGATCCTGACCTTGTTGGCATCCTGATTTTGGACTTCCAGCTTCCAGAACTGTGACAAAATTAATTTGTGTTGTTTAAGCCACCCAGACTGTGGTATTTTGTAATGGCAGCCTGAGCTGACTGAGCAAGAGGAATGGATACAGAGAGGCTGGAGAACTAGAGTTCCTTTTGTGGTCACCTGCTACAATGACCAACCACTTTCAGGTCCCTATTTCATGGTTGGCACTATGTTAGGGACCTTACCAACTCAATGACAGCAACTTGACAAATGAAGAACATGAGTCTCGGAGATGTTAAACTTGTATACGATCACAAAGATGTTAGGTGGTAGAATTAGTGTGATAGTTCTGACTCTCTAAAGCATAAGCTCTTCCCGCAGTTCCTCACACTGCTTCCTTGAATCACTGGCCCCCAAATGTCCCCCAAATAGTTCATCAATTGAAACAATCAATTCTGCCACAGCGGGAATCTGAAGAGTAGGATGAGAAGGCTCTGTGGTCAGAGATTGCCGTAGTTGGCCTGGCCCATTCTGGGAATGCTTGACAGGAATGAAGGGTGACTTGAGGTTGACTGAGTGAAATGAACCTTTTAGAAGGAGGTAATTGTCTATCATCTGTGGGTCCTGAATTCCATATCTTTATGTCCCAGGAGGCCGAATGAATTCTGATTTCAAGGGGTCAATATTTGCAAGACAATGGGAGATGGGAGTGTGACTAGGCAGTGACAATGCTTGCCCTCTAATGGGATGTTGTATAGTATCATAATGCCATCTGGTTGATGTCAGGGGTGCTGAAAATAGGATCTGCTGCAGGGAAAGGGTTGCAGGCATGAGGCTAGAGGCTTGCAGTTCCCCAGCTAATGGGTTCTGGAATGGGAGCTGGGGAGATAATTATGAGGTGATGCAAGCATGAGCATTTTCTGTCCCGTTCTTTGCTGTGCTATCAGTCAATACATCTGGTACATGCAGACATGAAGTAAATGTTTGCTGAGTCATGAAGATGGGGATATAACCTAATATGGGGCACCCAAAGGACTAAATTATTATAAGTTCATGAGACAGTGAGAAAACCTTAGATAATTTTTAGACTCTCATTGTTAAAGTATATGAGATTTCTCACTCACTGGTTCAGAGACCAGCACTGATTCTCAAAGTGTGGCCTACAAACCACCAGATGATAAAAATTATGGTGGGGGCATTCTATAGCTTCCATTTCAAGCAAGCTCTCCAGTGATGGCTACTAAAGATTTTGACCTGTGTTTGGCAAAACTGAACTTGTGAATAAGAAGTTATTATTGCTCTCAACTAAACCAGTGCTACTCAAAGTGAAGCTGCAGACTGGCAGCATCAGCATCACCTGGTTCTTTAGTGGAAATTCACTTTCTCAGGCTCTGCTCCAGACCTACTGAATCAGGATCTCTGAGGGTAAGGCCCAGGAATCTGATTTTTAGTGAGCCCTCTACATAATTCTTGTGTGTGCTAACGCTTGAGAAGCACTGAGCTGAAGAGACTGAAGAGGTCTCATTGAAATCATTAGTCCTCTGAATTTTCTATGCTATTGCTATGTCATATAACCTGAAATTGATCATCTACAGCTCAAATATTATTGGTTTTGACTAAAGAATAAAGGGAAATTGGCATATATCTGAGCAGAGTGTGAACATATTCTTCTTGGTCACCAGTAGAATAGCTGCTTTCCCTGTATAAGCTGTCTTTGAACTACTGTGAGAAAATTCAGTAACATTGACTGGAGTTGTATGAAATAATGGTGCACAACATGAGTTTGGGGTTTACAAGTCAGGAGACCTGGGGCAAGTTTATCTCTTTAGTGTCAGTTATTTACCTGTAAAATAAGCAGCATTCACCTCATACGATGGAATGGTTGAAAAGTGCATATAATGCACGTGGCACCATGTACCTTCCTGCTGAGTGTTCAGTGAATGTTAGTCACTATCACTACTATTGCAACTGCAATAAATATGAATATGTGGTGTACCACCCCAAGAGAGTTTTCAGTTACAACATGGGTCAGAGTGAGCTTATAGCACAATATACGTATTTTCAAAATAGAGTCACAGATATTGATGAGCAAAATATAAATATTACATCTTTTATTTTGCACGTCAAATTGTTTGTTTTGTTTTTTTGCCATATAATTTGAATTTAGGTCTCTTTGGGTTCAAGCAGCATTTGTGGGCAGACATTTCTGATATACCTCCAACATAACACAGAAGATCAAACAGAAATGAGTGAAACCTCGCTGTATGAAAAGTCACAGAGGATACATTTGTTAATGAGTCGATGAATGTCATTCAGCCCCAAGAAGAAACAGCACACGGAGCAAAGAAATGGCTTTTGTAAAACTCAGCATACCCCTTTAAACTATTTTCTTTCAGCTCCCAGGTTCTAAAGAAGCAATTTGTGTGCACAATGAAAAAACAGGCATGAGCCAAGTAGGGCACAGATGAACCCCACCAACAGCCCCTCTTTTTCCTCTTCTGCCCGCCCTAGTCTCACTGATGGCTTAAGAAAGAAGGCAGACGTTGTAGCCTGGACTGGGAAATAGAATCCATTCAGGCCCCAGGCAATCCTTCTGTTAGGAAAGGTCGAGGTCAGGCAATAAGAACATCAAAGTAGAGAAAGGTCTTTGGGGTAAAGGGAGCGATTGCATCCCTGTGAAGAATAAAAAGGAAGGGAGCCCAAATCCATGTTCTGTTGTTGTCTCATGAGAAAGATACTGCAGATTTAACCAGAAACGTGATTGACTGTTTTACTCTGAACTTATATTATCTGAAATCACCATCCTTTTATTATTGAGGAGTTTCATTGATATAAGAAGTAAATCTCTGAGTGTGCTTACAGATATTTGAACTTCTTCACTATTTTAGAAATGTCCTCAAAATACCAAAATGGGGTCCTTCAGATTCAGAGATTTCCATCTCTCTGAATTAAAATAAATGCACCCCAAAACATCATTTTTAATTATCTGATATAGCAGTGTAGTTAATGAGTTGGATACGTAACTGGCTACAGTCTTTAAATTTTGTTGTGATTTTTCATGATAAGGTGGATATAGAATAAACACATTTGTTCCTGTTAGAGTTTAGTATGGAAGAAAGAAATATGAGAAAGTATGGCTGAAATGCCTTGTAAAGTCTCCTGCCAGGGTTTTGTTTTGTTTTCAAGTGAGGCTTTTTGAAAATGATCAACCCCTGGGTACCATGTGTTCAGAACATTCAGCCTTTTATTTCTCTATAGAGTTTTTTCTTGACAAACTATCCTTTTAATCTTTTTCTAGTGGTGAGGGAAGGTAAGTTTTTTGTTTTTTGTTTTTGGATATGGATCTGTCTGTCTGATGCTGTATTTCAGAAGCTCCCTCAATTCTTGGGAGGAAATGACTTTATATACAGCTATCATTTAGAATTCAAATGATTTCTTCCTTAGAATTAGGATAAAAAATAGCCAGCACTGATGTCACACTAGTATATAACCTTTTGAGTTTGACAGAATGAATATATTTATTGTGATATAGCATGTGAGAAGGTTTATTTATGTACAACAGCCTATATCAGATTCAGATTCTTTGGAAATTATCATATTTTTGCATTCCCATATATATTGACCCCTGAAGAGACCCCCACAACTGCCTTCCAAGACCTACACGCTCTGGTATTTAGAGGAAGATCATCTCAAAGGTCTTTGTCTGTGGTATTCTCAGGGAGCAACCAAGGCTGGTCCAGACTTACATGGTAACCAGGATTTCAGTTACTTTTCAGTATCGTTAGGAATTGCCATTGGTGGACGAAGGCAGAACTGGGTTCATGGTGGGGGGGCAGGGGGTTTTATCCTACTTCTCCATAATTTTAGATAATTTTTATAATTTTCCACTTTGAGTAACTAGTTGGTAAATAGAATAGGAGAAATTTTAGCAAATTTTACAAGATCCCAGAACAAGCAATATGTTCAGGCCCCTTGCCCTGGCTGGTGTGGTTCAGTTGGTTGGGTATCATCCAATGCACCCGGAGGTTGCTAATTCAGTTCTGATCAAGGGCACGTGCCCAAGTTGCTGGCTCAATCCTGAGTAGGGGACATGCAGGAGGCAGCCTATCAATGTTGTGCTCTAGCATCCTTGTTTCTCTCTCTCTCTCTCTCTCTCCCCCCCTCCCTTTCTCCTCCCTCCTCTTTCTCTAAAAACCAATATTCTTTGTAAAATAATAATAATATATATATATGAAGGCACAAAAACAGAACATTCAGAATGAAAAAAGTCAGATACTGAGGCATAGAGGTGAGAGAGAAAGAAAATTTTTCACTGGCACTGTATCCTCATATAAGTTATGCAATCTCTCTCTGTCTTCATTTTCTCTACTTGCTTCATGTGGCAGCTGTGAAAATGAGCCTTTAGATTTCTGACTGCATGTTCAGTGAGACCTCCCCCAGCCAATGCATGAAAACAGCAGAGATATTAAGGGAAGCTCATTCTAGGAATATGCAAAGATCCTCTAATGGGTGATTTAGCCTCAAGGCTCTGTGGTAGGCAGAACAATGGCCCTGTCCAAAGATGTCCACATCCTGGTCTTCAGGACTTGTGACTATATTACCATACATAGCAAAAGGAATTTTGCAGTCTCTATACTAATTGTGGTATGATAAATGGGTACCATCACTTTGGAAAAGTTTGGCAATAAAATTTATTGACAATGCATATTCTAGAATGTCTGTTGCCATTGAGCACAAGGAGATAATTATAAGAATTATTATTGGTGCATTACTTTCAAAAGCAGAAAATGGAAACACTCTCAATGTGTTTATCAAGAGAATGAAACTTGGATTATGCGCTGTACAGAAGTGGAAATGAGTGCAAGCTCCAGCAATGTAGAAAAAAGGTCACAATCTTGTAATGCTGAAGGAAAATGATAAATGTAGATGCCACTTAAACTTAAAAGCAAAAAATAGAATTTTACATGTAATTTATTGACACGTACATAGGTATAAAAATAACTTTTAAATGAGTAGGAATGATAAACATCACAACTGGTAGTTGCTTTGGAAGAAGGAACTCATAAAGGAAGTGAAACAAGAAATGAATATTTAATACTTTATAGTTTAAGTTGGTTATTGGGTACACAATTCTCCATTATCTTATTCTTTATAAGTTCAGTCTCCTTGAGTTATTTAATAATTAAACATATAGAAAAACTAACAAACAACTGAAGTCAAAACAAAGATTTGCCTTAGTTTTCTGACAAGCTATTGATACCCCAGAAGGTGTGGAGATACAGTATTGAAACTGCTGCCATCCTTCAACTCCACTGATCTCAGGCCATAGCAGGCATTTTTCTGATTACCCATCTGTAAAACCCAACTGATACCAAGGCAGGGGTCCATTTAAAATCTTTAATAGAGTTAAGAAGCAAATAGTTTTTTACCAATATCTGAAAAGCTGTTGATTACAGTTAACTCATTGGACCTTGGCCCAGGAAACCACTTCCTTAACTTTTATTTGTTGCTGTGTGGATGTGAATATGTTGGAAAATAGTTTAAAGATGTTTATTTCTATGAGTGACAGACATAACTAAGAGCTATGAAACCTTTCATTGTGGAAAGCATGTCTCTCTTTCCTGTTTTTCACACCGATAATAAAAAAGCAATCACATTTTTTTTTTCACCTGAAGAGGAGCAAGAGATCCCATAAAGAAAATGGAGCATTTGATGTAAATACACCAGATTATCTTCTATGCATTTCAACCAGAGTCAAAAGAAATAGATTTTCATAAATTAGACCAGCTCTCTGATTTTCGTAAGTATTCTTTAATGTAACAGAGTTGGGGAGAGAGAAAGAGCAATGCATTTGATGGGCAGATGCTGACTCAGCAACTCATGTAACTTGCCATTGTTAATGGAAAGGGACTGGAAGGGACTCAGGAGGATAAGTATTGCAAGGGAGTAAACAATGCTATTAGGAGAAGAGAAAGCTGATAAATTGGTATAATTTCAGCTAAAGTCCCTTCTCATTTTGACCCCATGAGTTTCTGTATGAAGTAAATGGTATCAC
The DNA here is from genome assembly GCA_030848825.1 of Tadarida brasiliensis. Lineage (NCBI taxonomy): Eukaryota > Metazoa > Chordata > Mammalia > Chiroptera > Molossidae > Tadarida > Tadarida brasiliensis. The sequence goes on along the minus strand of CM061261.1, from coordinate 33,193,733 downwards.
AGTCTCATCTTCAGAGGAGAGCTGGGTTGTTCCCTACATCAGTCAGTAACTGGCTGCAGGCTGCTTCCTGGAGGCATGTATAAAGAAGTGTAATATCCCAACAGATAGAACTCCCATCAGGTGAAGGCATTTCTCAGGCAAGGGGAGCACAGCTCTGAGTTTAGCAAACAGCAAGCAGCAGAGCTCTAGGATAGGGGTACCTGCTGCTGAAGGGGATCTGAGCAGGGCGCCAGCACCATCTTATGTGAACTGAGATATCAGCTGAGCTCTCTCTTCCACCCTCCAGAATCTCACCATCATTGGGGCTTAGGGTCCTTGCAAAGATTAATACCCAATTCTTTCCTTTTTACAATTCTCATTCCTCCCACAACAATTTCCATTATTTCTAGCCTAGCAAATTACTTTTACGTTCTCATGCACTCCCTCCTAGGATACAACTTATGATGCAAATGTCCTGCTTTGAGTTCTCCAGCCTTCGGACTCAAAAGATGTGTTTTTCTCTCAAAAACATGGCTCTTGCAATCAACTGTCTCCACTTCCAATACCATGATCTACACAATTCATTTTTTAAAACACTGTAGTCAGAAACTCACTTAAATTAAAAAAAAACAAAAAAAACAAAAAAACAAAAAACAAACCTCAACTCTGTTACCCTTTTGAGTCAATAAATACCATTCCTTGAATGAATGATGGTATAGATGGCTCCAACTATCCGTGTATTTCCAGAAAGTGATTTACATGATGAAAAATGTGAGTTTTAATTGTTACACTCTAGTATTGTCTGAATGAATTTACAATAAGTGCAGTTGAAAAAGAAAAGTTTTGGGGAAAAGAAAAAGCCTGGGGATTTCGAGAAGACCTGCAGTCAGGAGAAACTTGGTACAGAGGATATCCTGGGCCGTGTGAATTCAGATTCACAGGTGCAATACTGACTTGTCTAAGTTGACAGCTGTCCACCATCCCCCCAACCTCAAGATGGATGTGTAATGGAAAAAGGGTCCTCAAGTCCGGACAGGCAGGATTTATGGTCAGCAGTAGCTGGGGTCATGAAGCCATTCCCCAAAGCCAGACTATACCAGGTAGGAAAACAAACCAGTCAAATGATGACCCATAGGACAGCCTATGGACCATAGCACAATCCACAGGATTGCAACTGAACTATACCCAACTATACCCAGAATCTTCTCTCTTAGAAAAGAGAGATGAAATGGTTATTGTAGGGACTATGGACTTTAAATTCATGGAATGTTTCCATAGAAAACACTAAAGACTCTCTCTAAACAAGGAAATAGATTACCTTGAAATGGTTAGTCTCTGCATTCATGCTATCAGTAAAAACTGGAAATATAGAATAAGTGGTCAGGAATAGGAAATAAAGAATGTGATACCTTCATATTAATTGTTAAAATTGCAGCTTTGTTACAAGGAGAGACAGCCAAAATCACCAGTTGCTTATGGGGAAGGCTCATTTTTTCCCAGCTTTATTAAGATATTGACATAAAACATGTAAAATGTACAGTGTGATTATTTGATAAATGTATATATTACAAAATGATTATCTCAATACAGTTAGTTAACACCTCCATCCCTTCATACAGTTGTGTGTGTGTGTGGTGATAACATTTAGGGTGTACTCTCTTAACGACTTTCAAGTACGTAATACAGTATTGTTAATTATAGTCACCATACTGTACATTAGATCACCAGAACTGATTCATTTTATAGCTGGAAGTTTGTATCCTTTGACCAACCTCTCAATTTCTTCCACGCCCACAGCTCCATACTGCTTTGAGTACTGTAGCTTTATAATGAAGTTGGAAATCAGGGATTATGAGTCCTCCAGGTTTTTTCTTTCTCAGAAGTGCTTTGGCAATTTAGAATATTTTGTGGTTCCATACAAATATTAGAATTTTTTCCATTAAAAAATATTATTGGAATTTTGATAGGGATTGCATTGACTGTAGATTGCTTTGAGTAGTATGGACATTTTAATAATATTCTTTCAATCCATGTACACAGGATAGATTTCTATTTATTTGTGTTTTTTAAAATTTCTTTTATCAATGTTTTGTCATTTTCAGTATACACATTTTTCATATCCTTAATTTTTTCCTATTTTATTTTTTATGCTGTTTTAAATAAGAGTATTCTTTATTTTTTCAGATAGTTTATTGTTAGTGTATAAAAACAACTTATTTTTGTATCCTGCAACTTCACTGAATTAGTTTATTAATTTGAACAGTTTTTTGGTAAAGTTATTAGGATTTTCTGTTTATAAGATCATATATCTGCAAACAGAGAGAATTTTACTTTTTCCTTTTCGATTAGGATGCTTATTATTATTATTATTATTATTATTTTTGCTCAAATTGCTCTGGCTAGAATTTCCACTATTGAACTATATTGAATAGGAGAGGTGAGAGTGGGCATCCTTATTTTTTTTCTGATATCAGGAAATCCTTAGTCTTTTCCCACTGAGTATGATGTTAGCTGTGGGTTTGTCATACATGGCCTTTAATATGTTGAGGCATGTTTATTCTATACCCACTTTTTTTTAACTCTATTTTTTTATCATGAAAGGATTTTGAATTTTGTCATATACTTTCTCTGCATCTGTTGATGATCATATGATTTTTATCTTTCATTCTATTAATGTGGTATTAATTTGCATATATTGAACCATCCTTGTATCCCAGGATGCAAGGAGATTAAATCTCCCGTGATCATTGTGTATGATCCTTTTAATGAGATGTTGAATTTGATTGCTAGTATTTTTGTTGAGAATTTTTGCCCCTATATTCATCAGGGATATTGGTTTGTGGTTTTCTTATAGTGTCCTTATCTAGCTTTTGTATCAGGGTAATTCTGGCCTTATAAAATGAGTTTGAGGGTAGTCCCTTCTCTTCAGTTTTTTAGAAGAGTTTGAGGAGTATTGATGTTGATTCTTCTGTAAATTTGTGTTAGAATTCATCAGTGGAGCCACCTTGGCTTTTCTCTGACTGTCTCAGGGACTTTGTCCCAGGATATATCCAGCTACCCTGAGGGCTAAAGGCAGCACAATGGCTGGGAGATTCTTTAACTGATCATTGGTCCTATTTTCTAAATTGCTGTGTTGCAGTCCCCGGTTGTTGTCATATTTTAAATGGCAGCTGTTGTCCATCAAAGCTGCCACTGTCTCTGATCCCTGGAGAATTCCTCACTGCTGCTGTATGCACTCATAAATGTCTGCCCCACATTGTGTGAACCCCTACCCTATCACTGGTGAACCATTAACATGGTGTTTCCTTTCAGAAGAAGCTGCTGAGAACAATGCAATTGATGCCTTTGAGTGATTAAGTTTTGAGTGTTACATTTACTTTTGTCTTGTTGCTTTAATTTGCTACTTTGATTTGGATCGAGAGGAATAGGACATAGGAAAGATACCAGATAGACTTGCATGCTGCAAACCCTCTCTTCTGAAAAATGCACATACACAGACAGGTTTATGTACTATTTCAAGCGACCTTGGCTGGGATGACTAGCTCAAATCCACCTCTCACATCCTGCAATAAGCTAGGATAGGAATGTTCCTTTGGCACTGTAGAGGTATAAGAGAGGAAGGAAAATGTTTAAGGACTTATTCAAGTCTCTGCTCATGTCAAGTTTGTTAATTTCCTGTTGACAATTCACATAGCCAAGGCCAGAGTTGATTTGGGAGGTCACTGCCAAAGGTCATGAGTGCAGAGGCCATTAATTGAGGTCATTAAGCTATGTAGACACACATACACACACTATAGACATGCATATACACATATTATGAATAAGCATACATGTGCACACATACTATGACCATGCACACACACACATGCATATGATGAATATATATACACACACCCACACTATAAACAAAAGTTAAATACTTTTGAAAAGTTGAAAACGTCATTCTCTTCAACGGAATGCTACACCTTTCTGTTCACATCCCCTTCTTAATTTTTCAAAGTCTTTCCCAGTGATAACTTTGTGCTGTGTCTAGATGCACAATTGGAGACTTTTAATTGACTTATATATTAAAATTTTGAGTCAAAGAATGTGATAAGTGAAAGACATCTTTCTGAGGTGAATTAGCCTAAACCCTCCATTTTATAGATGGAATCTCTGGCCCAGAGAAGCTAGGTGATTTTCCCAAGATCACACAGCTTGTTAGATGTAGGGATAAGACTAGGCTCCTTGCTCCTGGACCTCACTTTGTGAGTGGCTGTATGTACCACAACACTTCCTGCTGGGGGAGCTGCTGAACATGTAATGTGGCATATAATTTAAATGTAGAGAATGTGCCATCTTTTATTGCCACTCATATAGAATGCAGGCTTTGTCACACTGCTCCCTTTAAAGAAATGCTTAATGTTTACATGTGAATTAGAAAAATGCTCTGTGAGCATGCTCAAGGAACAAAATGTGTCCAGTCATCAAGGAATTGCTCACTATTGATGACACAGTTTTAGGAAGGTAGAGGTAGGAGGGAAGGTCCGATAATCAGGAGTTCAAAAACTGCGTGCAACAGTGACTGTTGAACAGAAATTATTTTATAGAACTTAGATCCTATTATAAAGTAATTCTTTATTTTGTGAAGGATATTTTCCCCTTTGAAAAATGTAATACATATTTTGGAACCTCTTTCCTTAAAAATTCAAACACAGCATTTTGCATATAATTCAAGCACTTCATGCTCTCCCTAAACAAGCTAATCTCTAGTTGGAAAAACAGAAACCTCTCTGAGTATTTAAAATAGAGGGAATTTAATAAAGAGAATTGGTTACGCAGATTCTGGAAAAAATGTAAGAGCAAAACAGAAAAGAGGTGCTGGTGAGCCAAAAGGAGGGAGGAGTGATAGAATGTGAAGCTGCTGAGGCCTCTGGGTGGGAGCCCAGTGAACTTCACATACTGGTGTGTGGTTGGAGACCCTGGGCTTTCTTGCTGCTCTTGCTAATGGAGACACATGCAGAAATCAGAAACCAGAGGGCATTCCCTTTTCCCTACCTTTCAACTTTAAATATCTCACCAGGGTCTCCTATAAGCACAAACTGGTCAGATACCATTTTCAAGGAAATCTGGAAAATGTGGTTTGAAGACTCTCAGCCACCTACAACGCAGAGCACAGCAGAGATGGGTAGAAAAGGGGATTGAGTGAAAATAGTCAAATGACCATCACAGTAGCTAAAGCACAAACAGCAGATTCAAATAAGAATGTGTGAGCATTTCACAAAACTCAAGGGCATAAGTAAACACAATGTGTGTGTGTGTGTGTGTGTGTGTGTGTGTGTGTGTGTGTGTCTACATTTCAACAACAAGCTCCCTTCTGGCTATTGATGGAATATTAACATTTATTGAATACCTACTAAATGCCAGATACAGACTTCAATACATTGCTAATATATTCACAGCTGTTGCCTCCTAATGACTTTTTATGTATTTACTTTATTTTATTGAAAATCTAAATATTAATGTCTTTGCTATTGGACACATTTGTTTGCATTCCCAACTCAGTTATTCACTTAAATTAGAGAAATTACTTGACATCTCTAAGTCTCATTTCCCTCCCTTGGACAATACTATCTATAGTTTTTTTGTTTTGTTTTTTAGACAACATAAGACGTATAAATAAACAGCATCTGGTGCCTATTAGTATAATAAGTATTGATTCTCCTTTAATATCAAGTTTGGTGAATTTGAAATCTTGATCACAACAGTGGTTACAGATTTTCATTCTTCCCTGTATGCATGCTCTTTGCAATGTAAAATTTCAGCATCTACTGTAAAGAGGTGGGATCTATTTCTCTACACTGTGAATGTGTGCCTTACCTTGGCCAAATAGAATGTGGCAGAGGTGCCCTGGTCAGTGTGGCTCAGTTGACTGGGCATCGCCCAGTGCACCAAGAGGTTGCTGGTTCCATTCCCAGTCAGAAAACATGCCCATGTTGCAGCTCACTCGCCAGCAGGGAGTGTGCAAGAAGCAGCAGATCAATGTTATGCTCTTACATCAATGTTTCTCTCTTCTCCCTTCCTCTCTCTCTAAAAATCCATAAAAACTATTGTTTAAAAAAAGAAAGAAAGGAAGAAAGGAAGGAAGAAAGGAAGGAAGGAAGGAAGGAAGGAAGGAAGGAAGGAAGGAAGGAAGGAAGGAAAGAAGAAAGGAAGGAAGAAAGGAAGGAAGAAAGGAAGAAAGAAAGGAAGAAAGAAATGAGAGTGAGGTCAAGGGACAGCATCCCATTTTGAGACTGGGCTCCAAGAAGTCTCTCATGTTTCCACTCACAGTTTTCGGAGCCTTCCTCAGCCCCTAGGAGAACCAGACTTGGACTAAGTGAGGGTGTTGGAAGTTAAGAGACTACCATGGAGTTGAGATTAGTCAACCAATTCAACCAATTAAGGCCATTGGCATGCAAGAGTGCCCAGCCAAGATCATAAAGCCAACTCTTAGTTCACCAATTGACCACAGTTGTGTGAGCAAGATTGTCATAGGACAGCCCATCTCCAGCTAACTAATATGTTGCTTAACTAAATACATGTTCATTGTTTTAAGCCACTGGATTTTGATGTGGTTTGTTATGTGGCAATAGTAGCTCACTGATACAGTGAAACTGCTTTAAACATAGTAGATGGTATACCTCTATAATTAAAGAACCAGAAGAACTTCACAATATAACTTCTTAAATTTCTCTATCTCCTCTTTATCCTTCTCAGACCACGTGCCAAACTGAAGAAGTTCCCAGGTAAGTGGTAGTGTTTGTCCTGTGCCTGGAATTTGCTTTATGTGAGGTGACCGGCAGGACTTTTAGAATGACTGTGGAAGCTTTCCGGTTGCCTGGCAAGGGCCTTCTGCCTAGACTGTAACAGTAGAGTTTGCCCAAATTCAGCTGGTGGTATCCTCCCATCAGGAGTTGCTGAAGCTTCTCGTAAGCCCCTAAGGTTTCCAGGAGCCAGGAGGTTATCTTCTCTAGAACTCACAATATTTTGCACTCTGCGTGCTTGTTTCCAGTTATCTGAAGGCTTGATGGGATTGGATGATCCCCTTCTAAAGTGGCTCACTCACACGGCTGACAGGTTGGGGCTGGTTGTCATCAGGAGGCCTCAGTTCCTCTCCACGTGTACCCTCCCACAGACTGCTTAAACGTTCTCACGACATGGGAGCTGGCTTCCCCAGGCTGGGTGAGAGACAGCAAGGCACTGGCGCAGGGACTTCCATGCCCCAACCTCAGCGGCCAAGCATCTCACTTCACCATATTCTAGGAGTGAGTCACTAAGTCAGAGAATTCAAACAGCAGGTCATTGGGCTTCACATTTGGAAAGGAGGAGTGACAGTCATTGCACACGTTTTAAAACTATCACACCCTGTAAATTCAGATGGCTTCTTGCATGAATTCTCCATATTTCCCCCACTCTCATGTTTGTACTATCAGAAGGCGGAGTAGCAGGCATGCACAGTGTCCCTCCCTGTGAGATAGTGGGAAGACAAAGAGTCTTGTTGACTCTTAGCTTTGCCATGTACCCAGTATAGCCTGTCCTTTACTCTATATGAGTAGAATGCCACAGTAATGCCTTGCCCCATTTTACCACTTGTGCAAACTTACATCAAAAACATACTTGTTCTCAGGAACTGTTTGTTGCTTGTTCTAGTGGGACTTACTGTTCTCAAAGTGGACATGTAACAGGTGGGGACACTGATCCTTTCCAGCCTTGAGAGCGTGATGGTGACATGATATGCAGTGAATTCTCTTGTTCTGTTTACTTCTGTTACCCCAAGCCTTTCTTTCCTTCCTCCATCAATCAGTTCCTGAGCACTCTCTGTGTCAGGTGCTGGGAAGGTAGAGTAGCAGTTCAGTCACTGCTTTTCAGGATATACTATCTGAAGGTTGGTCCCTGACGTCTTCCGGGCTGTTTATTTAAAAAGCAGAGATTGATGGAAGCTATTCCAGACATATTGACTTAAATTTCTTGGGTGACCATTGGAAACCACACTTCATAACTGTGAGGACCACTGGCTGTTATGTAGTAAAATTCTGTTGTCACCATCATATAGTTTTTGAATTGTACTTCATGAATCAGTGGGTCTCAGACTTTGGCAGGTACCAGATAGCTGGGCCCCATCCCCAGAGTTTCTGATTAAGTAGGTCTGGGATGGGGGCAATAATCTAGTTCTAATAAGTCCTCAGCTGATGCTGATACTGCCGATTCAAGGATCACACTTTGAGAACCAACAATATAAATACTAATTTGTAATATTTTTCAAAGGTTGATGAGTATTTAGTCTAATCAGATCTAACTAAAACTCCCAATGTCACAGGACTTTGGAGATAAAGTAGACTTTGGTGGTAGTGATGCCAAATTTCTTCCTGTGATCCTCGTGTTAAAGGTTCAGTGATGTTGCCTTGGTCACTAGGCAAGTCAAAGCAGGTGGAGAAAGATAGTGGGGTTTTCTGCCTCCTGGTCCAGTATGTCTTTCACTGGTCATTCTACTTAGGAACATGTATCTTTACGTGCTTCTGTGGCCAAGTTATCACGGAGTTACAAAGGGTAATCGTCTCAGCTTAAATCAATAAAGGTCAGAAAGGATGCTGTAATTAGAGGTTTCCATAAAACTGAGTACAAAACAAGAGGCCATCTTCCTCACAGTGAAAGAGCTTGTTGAAGGACTTGTTTGTTTTTTTGGCTATCTTAGATTGTCAGAGGAGGACTTTCTTTTTATGAAGGGTATTAAGAAAAGTACTGAAATGTGAATCTATTGTAAATAAAGGCTGTAGTTTTGGTTGCAGAGTCTGTGACCAACTGCCAAGAAAAATATTAACATAGAAACAGAGAGTCTGAGAGTATATGAATGGTGACATTTCAGATAAATATTCAGCACATGACCCCATGAGGCAAGAATACAGGACAGCTTTCTCAAATGTGTGGCTGCACAGACCCAAGGGCGATGTAATGACTGTGTCCAGCTTGTTGTTGACTAAATAAAAAGAAATTTGATTCATCACAGATGAGCAATAATTGTCCTCATAACTAATTATTTATATCATAAGGCCATCTGTGATGTTTTCATGGTTTCCAAAAGAGTATGCACTCAACTTGAAAGGGAGGAGATCTTGCCAGTTTAGAAATGACATCTGGGAGGCTTTGGAATTGAAAGGCTTAGCAAGAAGAAGTACAATTGCGTATAGATGCCAAAATTCAAGCAGGTCTCTGAGTAGCTGCATCTGTTCTAGAGCCCTGAGTTAGGTTGGGTTCCTCAGAAGTAAACCCCAGAGACAGGGATGTGTGCACACACATTTTAAATAGGCAGTGTCTCCAGGGGGAAGCCAGTGAGGGACTGGGGAAACAGAAGACAGACAGAAGGAAGTCAAGCAAGAGTCAAGTCCCAAGGAGAAAAGATTCACTTGACAGCCCAGGGTAACTAGAGGCTGTACATTCTGCTTCAAAGTTGTCCTGAATCTGAAGAAGCTGGGCTTTTACTCCCATCTCTGTGTGAATGTGCAGAGTGCTCCACGGTGTCCCTGTGGAGGGGCTACAGGCTCTGCGAGTCAGAGTTCAAGTCACTGAAGCTGGGGGAGGGGCACACACATATTAGGTGTGTTTCCAGGGAACTCAGCCTGCTTGCACCAACACCCAAACTCTCCCTTGGCATCGGGGCTGTACAAAGGAATAAACTTCAGGAGAATTATTAGGAAGTTTATTCACTCACACAAATAAATTTTTCCAATACAGCCTTGCATGGTGATAGAACTGATATTTTGATCTTCATCTAATTGACCCCTACCTCTTTTCTCAACTTTTTTTTTAACCTTTTAAATTCTTCTAAATATGGAATAGGGGTTCTCCTATCTTTTGAGGTTGCTATAGTGGAACATGCCTTCTTACAAAATGTCTTTAGATTGCACTGGCAGGTACACAACTCTTGGGTGACTCTTAGACAACTCTACCTGCTTGTCTTACAGTCACACTTCAGTTCAACACTTTCAGAAATCATAAACAGATTGCCAAGGACCAACACAGCTGTGCATTGTGGTATGTGGCTCCCTCCTTGGTTGTTTAAAGTAGAATTCTGTCTTCCAGATGTAATGTCCTGATGTCCCTGGGAAGCAGGACAAGAAGTATTTTTTTATATTATGGGACATGGATTTATCAATTTACTTAAGTCACATATCAGTGTGTTGTGTCACTGTAAACTTGAAATTATTTTTCTAGCCAAGATGGAAACAGGAAGCAAAGGAAAGGTATGAGAGCCATCTCCTGGAGAGATCTGTTAACAACCAGACAGGACTGTGCACCTCTTCTGCTATATTCCTCCTCCTCCTCTGCCAAAGCTACTCTTTTATGTGTGACCTACTCCAATGAAAGGAGGACCATCCATGCAGTTACCTCATTCAGAACTCTTGGACTCATCCCAGGTTCCTAGGGCAGTCTCATCCATACTTCTAATCCGTCTTTTTTTTTCCCACCGAAAAATGTTGTACACTTTATTCATCTATCCATTCCTCTGTCAACTGGTATCTAGGTTGTTTCCAATCTTTTCTGATACAAACAGTACAAATATCTTGTCTATATACATGTCAGTTTGCAGAATATATATAGGACCAATTCCCAGAAGTGGTATGGTTAAGTGTTAGGCATAATGAGCATATTTATTATTTTAATGGTGGTGAAATATACATAACAAAATTGATCATTTTGATAGTTTAAAAAAACTTTTTTTCCTTTCTTGATTTTAGAGAGAGAGGAGGTGAAAGGGAGAGAGAGATAGAAACATCGATGAGATTGAACATCGATTGGCCACCTCCTGCATGCCCCTCACTGGGGATTGGTCCCACAACCTGGGCATGTGTCCTGGCCGGGAATTGAACAGGCAACCTCTTGGTGCATGGGTCGATGCTCAACCACTGAGCCACACCAGCCAATCATTTTGACAGTTTTTAAGTGTACAGTTCAGTGCCTTAAGTACATTCACCTTGCTGTGCGACCACCACGGCCCATCCCTAGAACTGTTTTCATCTTCCAGATCTTAAACTCTGTATCCAATAAATAATAATTCCCCATTCCTCCCTTACCCTAGCCTCTGGCAACCACCATTCTACTTTCCATCTTTATTTGGCGACTCTAGGTACCTCATATAAGTGAAGTTATACAGTACTTGTCCCTTTTTGACTGGCTTATTTCACTTAGCAAATGTTTTTGCCGTTCACATTGTACCATGTTATCAGAATCACTTTCCTTTCGAATGCGGAATAACAGCATCATGTGTATATACCACATTTTGTTTTTCCAGATGGACAGTTGAGTTGCTTTCACATTTTTGCTATTGTGGATAATGCTGCTTTGAACATGGGTGTACAAATATCTGTTAGAGCCCCTACTTTCCCTTCATTTTAGCATAGTGGAATTGCTGGATCATATGGTAATTCCGTCTTTAACCTTCTGTGGAAATGCTACACTGTTTTCCATAGCAGTTGCACCATTTCACTTTCCCAGCAGCAATGCACGAGGTTCCAAATTCTCCACATCTCACCAATACCTGTTATAGTCTCTTTGTTTTTATAACAGCCATCCTAATGGGTATGAAGTGGTATCTATCTGGGGTTTTGATATGCATTTTCCTAATGATTAGCGATGTTGTTCATCTTTTTATGTGGCTTATATATCTCCTTTAAGAAAATATTCAAACACCTTCTTTGAAAAAATTGGTTTATATATCTTCTTTAGAAAAATGTTTTTGCCCATTTTTGAATTGAGTTGCTTGTTTTTATTTTGTTGCTGTTGTTGAGTTGCATATCTAATCTGTCTTTAACTTCTCCCGGTTATATCCTTGGCCACTTCTCTCCTTCCCACCACCAATGCTTTTATATAAATTTTCACCATTAACCATCTAGACTATTGGCCGAACCTCCTGGAAGGTCTCTCATCCCTACTGTTAACTCTATCTAACATATATTTATAATGCTGTAGAGTTTTTGTTTTCTCAAAACATGAATTTGATCATGCGCTGACCCTCTGATTTACGTGATTCCGTGCATCCATTGTGGAAGGCTGATAATGGTGTCCAAACGTGCCCACCGCCTAATCTCTGGAGCCTGTCAGTGGCACTTTATTTGGAAAGGAGTCTTTGCAGATACAATTAAACTAAGGATCATGAGATGAGGAGATTATTCCGATTAGCTGGGTAAGCCCTAAATGCCATCACAATTGTATTTATAAGAAAGAAGCAGACAGATTCACAGAGGAGAAGGTCTTGTGAAGACAGAGCAGAGGGAGATGGGGCCAGAGCCAAGGGTTGCTAAGGGCTACCAGAAGCTAGAACAGGAAGGAAGGGATTCTCACCTAGAGCCTCCAGAGTGAATGAGCCCTGCCAACACCTTGATTTCAGACTGCTAGTCTCCACAACAATGAGGGAAGAAAATATTGTTTTAAGCCACCCACTCTGTGGTAATGTGTTACAACAGCCCCAGGAAACTAATAGATCCATTGTTCTTAAGATAATGGTCAAACTATTTTTATAATATTCAAAGCCTTCCATGATCTGGGTTCTGCTTTCATTTCCAAACCTAATCTCTAATCATTTTCCAAGTGAACTGTACTCCAATGATTGGGAATGACTGGAAGGTCTTGAATTGTGCCATTTCCTTCCTTAACTTCCTGCAATTAATTACACGCACTTGTACATTTCTCTAAAACTCCCCAAATCTTCTCACTGTAACAATCGGCTTACGTGTACTAGAAAATCTATGTGTGGAATGTGACCTTTCTCTTGAGCTAGAGATGGCAGGGTATGTGAATGTAACAATCTGAACTTTTAAAAATGAAACTAATTATATATGGCAATCTGTATAAAAATGCATTGACACGTGTGACTTACTGTCAGTCAAACATGAGTGAACATTTATCCTAAATATAGCTTATACTTATCAGATTTATAATTATTGTGCTAAGTCATTCTGAGGGTGACAGTTGATGTTTCATAAAGTGTTTTATTCATCTTTTTAAGGATTAATTCTTGCGCATACATGGCCTGTGTGAACTATGTTGGTGTCCAGCCCATATCCAGTACCCTTTACTGGGCTATGCAACCAGGCCTCAGCTGCTGAGAGTATTGGCTGTTCCCCACCCAACTTTATTGAATATAATTGACATTGTGTAACTAACTATAACATTGTGTAACTAACTATAAGGTGTAATTAACTATAAGGTGTACAACATTTGGATTTAATACACTTATGTATTATATGATTACCACCATAGTCTTAGTTAACATCTACTTCATATCACATATTTACCATTTTTGTGTGTGTGGTGAGACTACTTAAGATCTATTCTCTTAGCAACTTGCAAGTATAGTACAGTATTGCTATTTATATTATCAATAAGTTAATACAAACTAATTTATACAACATATAAATTAGTATATAATATAATACTTATTACATTGTAATTTATATGTAATTACAATGGTATGCATTAGATCCCCAGAACTTATTTTTCTTCTGACTGGAAGTTTGTACTCTTTGACCAACATCTCCCCCATTTCTCCCACCCCCTCAAACCCCTGGTAACCACCATTCTCCTCTCTGTTTTAATGAATTTGGCTTTTTAAGATTCCACACATAGGTGATATTATAGAGTATTTGTATTTCTTTGAGTTATTTCATTCAGCACAATGTCCTCAAGGACCATTCATGTTATCACAAAAAATATTCCTTCTCATGGCTGAATAATATTCTAGTGTGTGTGTGTGTGTGTGTGTGTGTGTGTGTGTGTGCGCACCACACATCTGTATTGATTCTTTCTTCGGCTAATGGACACTTAGGTTGCCCGTTCCCATATCTTGGCTATTGTGAATAATGCTGTAATAAACATGGGAGTGCGGTCTTTGAGATCCTATTTTCATTTCCTTTCCAATTAAGAAAATGGACAAAGGGTCTGAACAGACCTTTTTGTAAAGAAGACATAAAAAATGGCCAACAGGTACATGAAAAAGTGCTCAATATTACTGATCATCAGAGAAATGTAAATCAAAACCACAGTGAGATGTCACCTCAAAACTGTTGGGATGACCATTATCTAAATGACGAGAGACAAGTGTTGGCAAGGATGTGGAGAAGAGGAAAACTTTGTGTACTCTTGGTTGGCAGTGTAAGTTGGTACAGCCACTATAGAAAACAGTATGGAGTTTCCTCTAAAATTAAAAGTAGAGTATTAGCTGTTACGGGCTCACAGCTGAACTCTGGCCCAGCAGCTGCACCTGAAGACTTGACTGAGAGACTGGCCCCATACCTCAGGTGGAACCGACTCTGTGGTGCAGCACGGTCCAGGGCTTCCTCTGGGATCAGCCAAAGCTCCCTGGCTGAGGCAAGAGCTTTGCTCAGCCCCTCTCTCTGTCCCATCAGCTCCCCTCACTCCACTTTTCCTGGAGCAGTAACTCTCACATGCACTATGGTCATCAATGCAGAGGTAGCTTCAAAGAGTTTGAATCTCCTAAGAAGAGAAAAGTCTTTTCTACACAGGTCTGGGATGCGTCAAGGAGTGTATGAGTGAACAAATGTTCTGAAAATGTAAGTGGACTGTAATAATCTGCATGGGTATTGTCCCAGAAGTAAACACAAGTGCTGCCGCTCCGTGGAGAAAGTGTGTCATGAAGCCAAGTCTGAAACTCAACCTCTTCCTCACCTGAGCATCAAGCTCCTCTCCAGTTCCATGAACTCCAGTTCTTCTTTCATGAGGCTGCTCCTGGAAGTTGGAGAAGTCCCATGGAAGGAAATTTGCTGTAAGAGATCTAAGTTACTGCTGCTGAAGTAAGAGTGTTTGTATGTCGCAGACAAATGAAAATGACGCATAATAACATGGGAATAATCTCACTGTTAAAGACAAAACAGTGCTTAGAGGAAATGCAGCTTCAGAATTTGAACTGAGAAGGAGAAAGGTAGAGGAGCTCTGAGCAAGAACTAGAGGAAAGTGTTCCCTTCCTGCCATGCGTGGTTTGGGCAACCCTGAGTTACTTGATGACATCATAATGTCATTGGGATGTCGTTGTGATGACATCACACTGCCATATATGGCATAATGCTGTGTATTGTGAAAGCATTACAAAATGCTGAGAACTCTACAAATGTTTATTATTATCATTGCTATGTTTGTTCCATGGCTCAGAGGTCATCCATCTGCCTTTTTTTCATTATACTAATATAAATCAAACTTTAGGAAAGCAAGTGAGTATTGTAGAGGTTTGAAAATTAATTTCTATGATAGTTCTTAGATTTAATACAAATTCACCCACTAGTCTACACTAGCCAATACAATTTCCATGTTAATCACATTGTATTTAACTTGAAAATAAAATTGTACTTATCAGTCTCTAATTCATTACAGATAGAGAAATTAACTACCTCCTAGGGGCAAGCACTATCCTGGATGCACCTTATTGTTGAGAGGGAAAGAGAGGCATTATACTTATACCCCCAAAAAGGATGATGTATTTACAAATTGTGCCAACTTCTGGAAAGAACAGAATGGATGATGTGAGAGAGAAAAGCAGGAGGACCTTCTGGTATATGACACTCAGAGAAGGTCTGTCCGGAGAACAGGTGTTAGCTGAGATCTGCGTGACTAATAGGAGTAGGGAGGTGCAGGTCTGAGAGGGAAGCCCTAGGAGGAGAGAACAGCCTCTGAGATGGCCCTGCGTTAGGAAACGTTGTGTGCGGTGGGCTCACGGAGAGGCGTAGTGGAGTGAGATTGTCTATTTTAGGGTAGGGAATTAAGGTATAACTTTGTAGAAGAGTCATTAAATCATTTGGGGCAAGATACTAAACTTCTCTGTGTCCTCACTTCCTTATCTGTAAAACCAGGCTCATAATAATAATGTCTATTAGGTTGACAGCTGTTAATATACATGGAGAATTTAAAATTTTACCCTGTACATAGTGAATTATTGTACAAATTTATTCTCATTATATGAATATAAACACAAGTCGTTATTGTCAAGTTGTTGACTCATTCGTCAGTAACAGCTCAGAACATTTGATTATGTTTAAAAACATAATGCACATGTTTTCAACCTTGGAGCACAGCCCAGCTGACTGAAATCAGGAGAAAGGAAGAGGGGAGAAATGTAGGGAAAGTCACAGTCTTAATAACTCACCTCAAAAAATAAGAATCAAAGGCAAAAACTAATAGAATAAGAAAGGGAGAGTTCAAGCTACTTAAAGACACCAAAATAACCACAAGGAACATGAAACATGGTGATGTAACTGTTGCTAAGGGGGAGGGAAGGAAGATAGCAGTGGGCTAAATATTCATGTGGCTGAGAGCGGTGACCACCTGCATGAGCATTGCCCAGCTACTGGGACAAAGGGTTGGGACAACCTGTGTCAACATGGCTGTTTTTACCAGAATAACTTTCTCTGAGAAAGATAAGACCAGTCATCAATAAATAACTTGACTGCTGCTTTCCGGAAGTTCCAGTAGACCAACTTTTCTGAGACAACATTAGCTCACTTGGGAAAACATTTTGCTTGTCAAACATTTTCTTATCCAGACCCATTTTAAGACCTTCACCTCACTGTGTAACAAGTAATGTCCAGTCCCATTTGCTTAAACTACATTTGCGTAGACGTCAAGAGCCTTCAAGGATACGCTCTGAGCGCCCCACTGCTGATTTGATCGAGGCAATGTTCTCCCTACTGCATTCGTTTTCAGTAACATTAGCTTTGCTTTGTCTCCAGGTTGTCTGGTAATATTCTGGAGGAATTCAACACAACAAAAAGAAGATAACGTCTAGTTGATAAGTCAACAGACATTGGAAGATACAGTATTTTGTAGACTGGACTGAGGCACCAGCGAACCTACAGAAGAAACATGGAAATAGTCACTTCTGAAATGAAGCTTAGAAACAGCCACCTCAAGAGTGAAATTAAAGCTGAGGAGGGTTGCTTTTCATCCAAGATTGTATGCATTATTTCATAAAGTATGGACTTTGCTTTGACAACATTTAAAAAGTTGCACCAAATGAAAAGATGGACATTATTGGAAACACAAAAATCAGCACTAAAATGTAATCCTTCAATTAATTATCCAGAATGTGACCCCTGTAGGCCTTTCAAGATTTTGCCTTAAAGCCCCTAACTTAATTCCGCTGAGCCAGCAGAGTATCTGGCCCACAGTAGGTGTTCAGACTCATGGAACATTTGTGAAACTGACCTTGCATTTGAATCACACAGCACGGAAGCGCTTCAATGTTGCCAGGGTTTAAGGTGCTGTTCCTTCACTGTCTGTTGAGTTTCAGTTGAGTCAGCTGTCAGTTTGGGGGTGTGCTTGGGGACCCTCCTTTGGGATGAGGAATAAAGTGGGTGTGGAAGAGGAATGGAGGGAATTAACCCACTCATGTGTCTTTTTATGTTCACTCTGAGCCCACTTTTGAGGCTTCTTTGCTGTAAGGCAGTGTGGGTGACCAAGTGTATCGGTCAGATCTCCATTCAAGGGAGAAGCTTCCACGAGAGGTGTGTTAGCTGACAGCCTCCAGCTGCTGTCCTTCACTATCTGCAGCATCATTCCTGTGGAAATATACTCTCCCTGGACTATCTCTAACCTGTCACAGTGAGGAAACAGCTAGGTTATCTCTGCCCAAAGAAGGACTTCTCCAGGGCTGGCCGTCGGCCCAGCCAAGACCTCCTAGAGCCATGCTGCGGCCTGAGGCCCATCTCCTCCCACCCTCTCTCTCCTCTTTCACAGGTCGCAGACCCACGTGCATTGTGGGCAAAAGTCTCTCCCTCCCCACCGCTCTTCCCTCTTCTTTTTATTTTTCGTGGGAATTTCCCCCAGCAAACCTTTAGCACATCTGTTTGTCCAGGCATCTGCTTCTCAGAAGACCTGAACGGATACATGGAGAGAGCCAGGAGATTGGCGTATGGAGCTGAAGGAAGGCAGGTGCTTGCCCTTCCCTTGACGAGGGATGGGACTGTGTCCCATGGCCCCTGCTCCTCTCACTTCTCAGAGCAACCATTGGATGCCCTTTTGAAATTCTCCTGGAGAAACAGAGGAAGGGCTCTTACTTTTCTCTGCCTCCTTCTCTGGTCAGCTCCTCCGAGGATCAGATTCCCTCATAGATTATGGCCATTGGGCAATACTGTGCATTTTAGTCCATTTTCTAAAGAGAGAGCGTGCCTATGGTTCATAGATAGGTGAGCCCCTAGCTTCATGCAGAAGCACCGCTGTGTGACGTGGACTGTAAGAAAGACACAGCCCTGTGTGTGAGGTGCAGACAGGGTTCGTGCACCATCCTGTTCAACAGGGACGTGGGCACCCAGCTCTCCCGTCAAAGGGAGCTCGCTGCCCAGGGGGAAGGAGCGCAGTCAGCAGGGGCCAGGGCAGCCAGCTCCTTCAAGTCTGCCTCTCCGGGTTCATGCCTTCCTGGGGCTACCCACACCCCGAGCCTGTGAGGCCGGGGCACAGAGGCCTGGCCATTTGCCCCAAAGGGCACCAGGCTGATGGACAGTACTTGCTCCAGAGCTCCTGACTGGGCTGGCGCGGCTCCTGAACCCTCCCAGCAGTTCAGCTTCCCTGCAGCCTTCCACAGGTGTTGATCTTGAACCCCAAACTCTGTTTTGGTGGCTGATTCTGGAAAACTCAGCCTGCTACAGTCACTGAGTGTAAATGTGGGAGAAAGAGAAAACAGAAAATGTAAATGAGTTTAAAGAGAAGGAAATTCTAGCATGTGGGGAAATGAAAGTAAGTATAGGTGTGTTGGTTTCTCAGGAAACACTACCTTGGGAAGCTGCTTTGCATCATTAATGTCTGCAGTGTTACAGAACAGAAAAAGGTCATTGACCTGCTGGTCCAATAACACAGACACACACGCAGCTTTTTCCTAAACCAGGAATATATTCCTACATATGTGAGATGCTCCTGGAGCCTTGATTCCCCATTCATGTGGAAGCATCAGAAGAAGAGCAATCTCTGTCTCTGGAGAGTACACTCTGATATGGAGGAATGTCAAATATATTTTTAATGAAAATGAGAGGACACAAAGCAGATAAGCTGCCCAGTGAAATTTTCACAGCACGAACATATTCCAAGGGGTCAGAGAGAAAGAAGAATTCAGAAGAGCTTTTTGAATAAATGATTTTGACAACAACTCCAAATTTCGGAAGAGGTGAATTGGGAGTGGGCGATCACTCCTGTGTCCAAGCTGGGAAGGGGGAATTCTGTTAGCTGCACGTTGGGCCAGCTCAGACAGGTTCACCTGGAGAGCCCAAGTGGCATCACCGCTCCAGGAACCGGTTCCAGTGTGGACTCTGTGCTGGATCCCTCACTCAGTCAACTTCCCTGGGCCTCAGTGTTCTCCCTGGGACAGGATTTCAGTAAGTACCCTGTAACCTTATCGTGAGGTTTTCAGGGGTGGGGAACCTTTTTTCTGCCAAGGGCCATTTGGGTGTTTATGACATCATTTCTGGGCCATACAAAATTATCAACTTAAAAATTAGCCTGTTAGGAGGCGTCCAGTCGATGTTCTCTCTCATTGATCTTTCTATCTCTCTCTCCCTCTCCCTTCCTCTTTCTAAAATCAATAAAGAAAAAAAAATTAGCCTGCTGTATTTGGTCAAACATTTAACCCACCCCTAATGTGATGGCTGAAACTGCTTCTCCTTGGTGAGGTGTGTGATGTTAGCTGGTACTGATTTCTCAGGCTTCATGCAGCCCGTGGGCCGGACCTTCCCCACCCCGAGCATGTGTTTGGGTAAAGCCCTCCCGGTAGGTTGGCTAGCAGTTCATTAGCTGAGGTATGTCCCATGGGGGGAGTACATTGGTTAAAATCTCCTGTGTGAACTACAGAACTAGCAGGGAGCTCAGGACACTCAGAAGGGTGATTCCAGAGGGAGATGGTAACATTCGTGGGTTTGAGTCGTCTGTGGTCCTATCAAGGAGGAGAAATACGTGGAGGCCTCAGAGAAGGCCACTTCCCATCGCACCCTGCTCACGGCCTGTCCTTGCATAGAAACTCTCCTTAATCCATGCAGTTACTTGTCTCAGTCTCCACTCCATCTTGTCTGTGATGATTCCATAATTATAAAGTCTCTTAGAAATTATAGACTATGGGGGCTCCAATAATTATAGGTGCTTAAATATACTAAATTAGAAACTGAAAAATGTAGCACCCTCCTTCCGTACACACACACACACACACACACACACACACACACACACACACACACTGCTGATCAAAACATTTCCAAGATAGCACTGTGCCTGTTTCAATTCTGACTTGAAGAATTCCCAAATGTCACCAGCAGATGGCGATAGGTGATCATATTTGAACAGAAGGAAGCCCGGCTTCAGTAGTTTTTGGAGGCACCACTCTCCTCAATGATTTTTTGCTTGTTGTTTTGTCTTCCTTTTCCTTTCAATAAAGTCAATTTTGTACCTTGGGGCAGAATTAAAAGCACTCAGAAAGGTAACTATAAGGAAAAATACCAATTCAGACTACGGCTTAAAATCTTTAAAAACATTATCGTTATATTTACTTTCAAGTATTTTGGGAGGAAGGCAAGCTTTAGAAATGGGGAGGAGTAAAGGGGTGACATTTTGGACACTTGCCGGAATGTAGGTAGCTTTAATAACATAGCTGCTCATTTCTGGAGTACTCAGGGCTCCTGCTTCCAGCAGGTGTTCTTTGTATTTTACTCTCACATATAATTGGCCAAAAATTGTGGGCTCAGCCTTCAGAAGATTCGTTTTACAGATCATAAATGTTCTAATGGTTTAATTCTTAAACTCAGGAAGCAGCATGAATTCCAGGCTGAGTTTCGCTGCAGGTTATCTATCCATCTCCAGCGATGTGCCCGCAGATGAGATGCTAGGGGGTCACTCTGTGTCTGGACTTGGTAAGAAAAGCCTTTGGAATGTTCCGTTCCTCTCTGGACAGAAAGCTGCTTTGTGCACAGACAGGACGCTGGGCCACACTGTTATCCGTGGGGCACAGCGGAGGGCAAAGAGCAGCAGTGAAAATTCTGTAAGCCAAGTGTGCAGTTATTTGCTAAGGTCAGTGTCAGGAGTAGGGAAGATTACAAAATATGTCAGTGGCAGAAAATAAAAATCGTTCACGTACTATTTTCTCACTTTAAAAAGTGACGTTAAGAAGGAAGAGCCTTAGCTGTTCTGTATTAAATTTTAAAATATTCTTAAAATATTCTATTGCTTCAAAGTTGTGATACCACAGGACAGGGGGATGTCTATATTTCCAAGTAAACAAGGTCAAGTTGGAAGGCCGGAGACAAAGCAGAAGTGTGTGTGTGTGTGTGTGTGTGTGTGTGTGTGTGCGTGAAGAATGTCTCTGTCTGTGCTTCGTGCCTCAGATCCTAGGCATGGCTGTTTTCTGAATTGCGGCTCCACTAGAAAGCTCAGTTATTTCTGTATCTAAGTGAGAGGTGTTTGTGTTCCCACAAAAAGTCCTTCTATTTACCTGGCTAGTTATGCTTATCCAGTTAGCCAAGGTATTAAAAAACAAAACAACATAGACAAAAATATATAAGAAACAATTTAAAAATTTTAAATTACAGTTGACATTCAGCATTATTTTGTATTAGTTACAGGTATACAACACAGTGGATAGATAGTTATATACAAAGTGATCCCTGGTATTTCAAGTACCCCCCTGGCACCATACTTATTATTACAATATTATTGACTATTCCCTATGCTGTACTTTACATCCCCGTGACTATTCTGTGACTGCTAATTTGTACTTGCTTATCGCTTCACCTTTTTCTCCCAGCTCCCCAGTTCCCCTCCCATCCGGCAACCATCTCTGTGTATATGAGTCTGTTTCTGTCTTGTTTGTTCATTTATTTTGTTCTTTAGATTCCACATATAAGTAAAACCATATGGTATTTGTCTTTCTCTGTCTGACTTATTTTGCTTAGCGTCATACCCTCTAGGTCCACCCATGTTGTTGGAAATGGTGAGATCTCATTCTTCGTTATGGCTGAGTAATATTCCATTGTTTATATGTACCTCATCTGCTTTATTTTTTTCTTCATTAATTTTTTTTTAGAGAGAGAGGAAGGAAGAGGGAGACAGAGATAGAAACATCGATGAGAGAGAATATCGATTGGCTACCTCCTGCATGCCCCCCACTGGGGATTGGGCCCACAACCTAGGCATGTGTCCTGACCAAGAATCGAACCAGCGACCTCTTGGTGCATGGGTCAATGCTCAACCAGTGAGCCACACTGGCCGGGCAGTACCTCATCTTCTTTATACACACACACACACACACACACACACACACACACACTCCAAATTTTAAAGAAAAGCTTCAGAAGTAATTTTTAATTTGCAATTTTATTCCAACTGATGTCTTCATTGAATATTCTGAACAATTTTTTTAAAAGTCAATAACAAAATGCACCTCTATCATCTATTTGTGGAAGTATAAAGACTGTAGCTGTGACTATATAAGGAAAAAAACAAAACCTGAAGAAATTACTGTAAAAGAGAATTTTCACGCAACTCATTTATTAAAATAACTTCCAAATACTTAAAAAACAATCAGTGTAGAAATTCTCAAGCATTGTTCGAATTGAAACAGTTTTATAAAAAGCAAAAAATAAATGTGAAGATTTTAACACAATACTACTTGTTATGTATACACGTGTTTAACTTGGGACCCTGAGAGAGTTAAAACACTTGCCTCCAGAATCCTCCGTGAAAGTAAACGCCTAACCTGCTGGAGTGCAAGCTTGGTGTGTTTTTTGTCCCTCCCCCCACCCCTTAGCTTTGTGTATTTTCAATCCTAAAGAGCAGCATGAGAATTCTCAGACCAAAGGTTGGGGTGGCAGGGAGGTCCAGGGTTTAGTTAGGGTAAGAAGATGTCCCCCCTAGTTTCCAGATAATACTGTTCCATCACAATCTGTTACCTAATCCAAAGTCCACATGCCTGATGCTTCGAAAGGCCCAAACTCAAGATGTGAGAGTTTGGAGTAAGTAGATGTTTACTAATGGAGAAGGTGCCAGTCAAGAAGATGGAGACCCAGTGGTGCCTCAGGTCCATCTTGCTTGCTGCACGAGGCCAAGGGTTTCAAGGGCCTGGGGAACAGGTTTTGGAAGTGCTGCAGGGACACGTTTTATTCGCAGGACCTCGGAATTGGCCATGTATGGTGAGGCGTTCCGGTGCTCTAGTTCCGGTGATGACCCGGTCCTTTGATTCCATGGACGTTGCAGGGGACACTTTGGTTCCTGGTGCAGCTGGGAGTCAACGAACGTTCCCTTCTCTGCATGTGCTTCGGCTGTATGACTTCCAATTTCGGCCTATTGTCTCTGAAAAACAACTCAGTATCTCGTTAGCTGGTTCTGTGGTTACAAACCCACTCCAACCTGCTCACACTCAAACAAATACACCCAGGTCCACAGAGCCCGGGCCTCGGCGGGGAGAGGAATGTCTGAGTGAGACCCGGGCACCCTGGGCCCTCAGAAGTCCCCAACACCGTGCCTTTTCTTCCCATGCCCTCCTCTCTCCTCTGCCTTCGCTCCCGGAAGAAGTTTGGTCTTTGATTTCTGGTGGACAACGTGGTTGAGCCCCAGTTAGCAGCTAAGAGAGGGGAAGGCTTTGATAAGGGCCGCTGAGCTCCACACTTGTGGCTACAAGGAAACCTTATCTGGACTTCGGGTGTCTGCTCACTGCCTGCAGCATTGGTGCAGACAATCGAGGATCGACTGTATTCCACCAAATGAAGATCAACTGATTTTCAGTCCATTTCCCAGGGTCCCCCTTCTCCTTGTAAACCCTTTTGTGTGTACTTTTCCTCCTGCCTGCATTAACAGTCTGTGAGAAGGTAAGGGACAGCGTGCCTCCAGCTCATTCAGAGGGCTTTCTATGCAAACCCAAGAAAGAGAGACAGACCTATTTGCATTTCTGGCAAATTCTGCTCCGAGCCTGTCATTGTTTGTCCAGTTTCCTGGGCTTTTGTGGGGGTCTATACAACTATTTGTCTTTTTTTTCATTGAGAGGAAGGGGGCAGGAGAGGGTGTAGGGGGAGGGGAGGAGAAGGAAGTGAAACACAGTGTGCCTTCTAGAGAATGTGTTGAGGACACAGTCATTCTGGCCGTGGGTTTGTGGAGGACTTGCTCTAATTCCTACAAAGTTCTGTCTGATTTTACAATTCAAGTAGCTATGGTGGTTCATAATGAGTATTATTTGTGGTGCAAAATAGTCACAGAATAGACAACTTTTATACTCAAAGTTCAAGCATAATCATTTTGAGGAATAAAATTCAGCATTAACATAACATATAATAAAACCTAATCTGTGACTCCCAAACCTAGTGAAATTACAGGCTTTTCCTCTCCTTTTTATGATGTATATTTTATTTTGGAGGAGCAGTGATGATACAAATGTCTAGTTGTTGCTGAAACTTACAGTGTATTTGCTAGAGGACAGAGAGAAGTCTAAGGACATACACCACAAATACATTTTTAACTTTATTCATTTGATTCTCTTGCGATCAGGTACAGAGACAAGAATTAAAATCTTTTTTTTTTTTTTTTTTTTATCCTCACCTGAGGACATTTTTTCATTTTTGGTCCAGATAGAGTGGGAGGGAGAGAGAGGAAGAGAGAGAGAGAGAGAAACATCTACGTGAAAGGGACACATCGAGTGGCTGCCACCCGCACGACCAACCAGGGCCGGGGACAAACTGCAACCGAAGTACATGCCCTTAGCGGGAACCGAACCCGGGTCTCTCTGGACCGCAGGCCGACGCTCTAACCGCTGAGCCAAACCGGCCAGGGCAAGAATTAAAATCTTTAGAAACAATCCTAAATTGGAATTATGTGTGTTTGTGTATAAAGCACTTCTATGCACTATTGAAACCTTTTTGTCTTAAATGCATCTACAAAGACAATTTTAAGGATGTGTATTTATAATATTTATATGCTGCAGATATTTATGCTGCACAAAAGCACCTATAATTTCATATGGCTTTCTGTGTGTGCTTGTGTGTATTCCTTTCCGTGTGTGCATGTGTGTATTCCTTCCCATGTGTGCATGTGTGTATCCTTCCCATGTGTGTATGTATGTATTCCTTTCTGTGTGTGCATGTGTGTATTCCTTTCCCTGTGTGCGTGTGTGTATTCCTTCCCATGTGTGTGTGTGTGTATTCCTTTTTAATTAGTTTTGGTGGCATATTAGTAAGTCTGTTTCCCAGTCTCTCCCTCCCTCTTTCCTCCAATCTCTTTCTCCTTAAGACAAGGCAGCTAAATTGCCCTTGAACCAGTTTCAGACTTGAAAGATTTGGTAAACAAAAACGCTTTATAACATTTTCGGTGGGGGTTCTTCACAGATGTATTCTTCCTCTTGAGGTTTTCCCTGCTGTTTGATCTTTTCTTCCAAAGCAATTTGTTATAACATGATGGGCAAAAACCCAGGTGGGATAATTATGCTGAAATGGGCCAGCAGCCAGGACACTGCACCTGTCCTCAGGACGATAGCTGTCGTTCCTATAAGGCTGCTCTAGCCCTTGAGGCTGTGGGCTGCCGGAAGACCCAGGGAATGGACAGGAGGGGATGGCTGTCTAGATTAGGTAATGGGTCAGAAGCTTATAATTAAGCTGAGTTTCTTCAAAGTTACTGGAGTAAGCACTACCCATGACCTTTAGTGAACAAAGCATAGGGTGAGGTGGAGGGGGCAGAGATGTTATTGTAGAATCAGGATGTCTGGTTAAGCAGAAATTTTATTTTATTTTATTTTTTAAATTTTTCTTTATTGCTTTGAGAGAGAGAGGAAGGGAGAGGGAGAGATAGAAATATCGATGAGAGAGAACATCGATTGGCTACCTCCTGCATGCCCCCCACTGGGGATCGAGCCCACAACCTGGGCATGTGCCCTGACCAGGAATTGAACCAGTGACCTCTTGGCTCAACAACAGAGCCACACTGTCTGGGCA
This sequence comes from Tadarida brasiliensis, assembly GCA_030848825.1. NCBI lineage: Eukaryota > Metazoa > Chordata > Mammalia > Chiroptera > Molossidae > Tadarida > Tadarida brasiliensis. Next base: position 33,167,790 of record CM061261.1, on the reverse strand, counting down.
AGCAGACATTTTCTTTTGTTTGTCTTTGATTATTTAAAGTTGTCAACTGTTACTCTTTCTAGAGTGAAATCACCAAGTCAACCTAGAGAACTCAGCTCTCCCAGGAATAAGTCCCAAATTTGCTCTATTAAGCTATATACTACTGTAAGGCAATAGAGGGTATTCGTTCCTCTGGGCGGTCATAGAGAGGGATTTTTGGGGGAGACTTTCAGGTGAACGTAGGAATGAATATAAAGTCCTGCCACCCCTCTCTGATAGCCTCTTTCACAGGAAGGTGAACATGCTTTTTATTTCCAGTTTCTGTGTTTCCCTCAACCCTCCACCCCAATTCCCTACCATGTGTCACTAAGTAAGAGCTACAACCATGAGAGCCCAGGCCTTATTCAGTGAAAGCCATGGTTGGCCACTGGGGACACTACCATGTGCCTTGGTCAACCAGGACTTCTGACATTGAACAGTGCACAGTGAATTGGAGGGGACAGCACTTGAGATGGCTTCCTTCAGGAACCCTACCAAATCTGACTGTGGTCATTGTCTATCAGTCTTTTTATTATTAATTTGTTTTTGTTACAGATGTTTCTCCTTTTCCCCCCATTGACACCCTCCTCCCCATCCCCAGCCCTGTTGTCCATGTCAATTGGTCATGCATACATGCATATAAGTTCTGTGGTTTATCTATCACCCCCCAAACCCCCCTCCTCTGAGGCTTGTCAGTCTGTACCCCACCTCTATGTCTCTGGGTCAATTTTGTTCATCAGTTTGTTTAGTTCACTATATTCCACAAATAAGTGAGATCATATGATATTTGTTTTTCTCTGCTTGGCTTCCATGTCGTCTCAAAGGATAAGAGATCTTTCTTTCTTACTGCTGCATAGTATTCCATTGTGTACATGTACCACTGCTTTTTTAACCACTCATCTACTGATGGACATTTGGGTTGTTTCCAGATCTTAGCTATTGTAAATAGTGCTGCTATGAACATAGGGGTACATATATTCTTTCTGATTGGTGTTTCAGGTTTCTTAGGGTATATTCCTAGAAGTGGGATAACTGGGTCAAATGGCAATTCAATTTTTAGCTTTTTGAGGTAACACCATAGTGTTTTCCACAGTGGCTGCACCAGTCTGCATTCCCACCAGCAGTGTACTAGAGTCCCCTTTTCTCCACACCCTCGCCAACACTTGTTGTTTGACGATTTGTTGATGGCAGCCATTCAGACAGGTGTGAGGTGATACCTCATAATTGTTTTAATTGGCATCTCTCTGATGATTAGTGATGTTGAGCATTTTTTCATATGTCTCTTGACCATTTGTATGTCCTGTTTGGAGAGGTGTCTGTTTAGTTCCTCTGCCCATTTTTTAATTGGGTTCTTTGTCATCCTTTTGTTGACTTGTATGAGCACTCTATATATTTTGGAAATTAACCCCTTATCTGATGCATCATTGGCGATTATGGTCTCCCATATAGTGGGATCCCTTTCCGTTTTGATGTCTATTACTCTTCAACAAATTGCCACAAATTTGGTGGCTTAAAACAACATGAATGTATTATCTCAGTTTCTGTGGGTCAGGAGTTCAGGTGGGTTAACTGGGTCCTGAGCTCGGGTTCTCAACTGGCAGAAATCCAGGTGTCAGACAGGGCTGCAGTTTCAGTAAGGTCCTCTTTCAAGTTCACAGGTTGTTGGCCAAATTCAGGCCTTACAGTTATAGAGTTGATTCCCTCAGCTTCTAGAGGGCTCCCGCTTTTTTCTACCAGGTGGCCTTCTCCACCACACGGCCATTTTGTGTCTTCAAAGCCACAGGAGGGTGTCTCTGCCGACTATTTCCTTCTCTGACCTGTACAATCTATTTTGAGGGCCTTACCTAATTGGGTCAAGTTCAACCAGAATAATCTCCCTCATGATGAATTTAGAGTCAAATAATTAGGGATCTTAATTATATCTAAAAAATTCCTTCACTTTTGCCAGATAACATAATTAATCACAGAGTGGTATACTATGATATTCAAAGGCCTTGCCCATACTCAAGTGGAGGGGATTATACATGTACCCCAGAGGGTGGAGGTATTGGAATAATTCTGCCTGCCACATTGATTAGAACACTCCCTTTATTTCCAAGTTAAAATTTTAATGTTCTAGCTAGTAGATTGGCACTTGGTTTAGATATCCTAACTAGGTATTATAAACATTTCATTATCTTTGCAGTAATGAAAAATATTCAACTAGAAACAACTCAACTGGCATAGTATTACATTCACTGAGAATACTTATAACTCGATACTTAATTGCAAGTTTTGTTGCTATCACATCACCTTTATTCAGTCCAACTTATATATGTCAGAGGAGCCTAAGGCATGAATTAGAGATGAAAGTGACCTTAGATACATTTAGTTTTAGTGGTTCCAAATTTGGGCATATCAGAATGAAAATATATATACACACATACACACATCATCCACTCAAAAATACATCCATAAATTAAAAAAATAAAAAGCACAGATCTACAATAAATTCAATAACATTTTAATTGCCTTGTACTTTATTAATCACAAACATCTACAGACATTTAAGAAATAGTTGTGTGTACACATCTCCTAATTCATTTTAATATAGAGTATATATTTTACGTGTATAAAATCTAATTTATTTCCTCTATCATCAGTTCTTAAAACACACAGATCTTTGATATCTCAGACAATAAATCTGTACCTGCCTAGAGAATAATTGACCTATTCTTGTTTATAGATGAGTGGAGATTAAACAGAAGTATAGGGAGAACTAGATCGGTGAGTCATGTCATGGCCCCAAGGTTCATGAGAAAGTGAAGCTAGAACAGAGATCTCCAAGCCCTGTGACGCTACGAACATGTCATGCTGCTTAGACTTCGAACTACACATATCTAAGTCTCTCTACTCAAAGTCTGCAAATTAATGGATCCTTTTACCTGGTGTGTTTGAGAAACAACACTCTCTCTACACAGTAAAGACATCACTTAACACTATCGCCAGGTCTTGGAAAGTATTGCTTTAAGTTAAATGACATGTAAGGAAACCAATTTTATGTTAGGTTAATTGATATAAACAAGAGTTAAATTTCTACAACATATTTCTCATAAAAACATCACCACACTTCTAAATAAAGACTCAAAACACTTATTAAGTGTTGAAATAAATGTGAGCTACATATACATTTAAGAAAGATAAATAAAAACATGAGAATAATTTTTCAACCTGCTTATTCTAGTTTAGGGTCACGAATAGCCAGAGCATCTCCAGCAGCTCAGGGTGTAAGTCAGGACCCACCCTTGACCAGACACCCTTCCATCGCAGGCCCACTCACATTCACCCACACTCACTCAGACTGGGACAATAGAGACAGCTCACATGCGCATCTTTGGGATGTCGGAGAAAATCGGAATCCCAGGAGAAAGCCCTCAAAGACATGGGGTGGTCCCAGCCAGGACTCGATTTTTCCCGTTGTCAATATTATAACTAAACAGCATTGAACAAAATGTTATTTGAAAACTTGCTGTATTTGGAAGCAGAGAACAGTTGAGCAGGCAATATAGAAAGATATAGAAAGATAAAGAAAATTAATTCCAAGTTCTTCATGAATGAGGTTTTCTTTCATCATAATTTTGTTGAAAAGTGAACCTAGGGAAAATTCAGATTTAATTATAAGTTGAAAACCATGCTTTAAAGCAAAATGCAATGACGAATCTCCTTAGATAGTCTAGAGTTTAGGACTTTGCATATGGCTATTCTCTTAAAAGAGAGTCAATTATGTTTCCTAATGCATTTAAAAACAACTTTATTGAGATAATTTACACCATAAAATTCACCTGTATGGTGATTTTTTTAGCAAATTTACTGAATTTTGCAATGATCACCATAATCCATTTTTAGAACATTTCCATCACCCTGATAAAATCCTTCGTATTCATTTACAGTTAATCTCCACCTACTCCAAAGGCCTCGCTCTGCCCTAGCCCCAGGTAATTATAATTTACTTCCTGCTTTTAGAGATTTGCCTGTTTTAAACATTTCAGATGAATGAAATCATATAATATTTAGGCTTTTGGATCTGTTTTCTTTCACTTTATATCACGTTTTTGCGGTTTATCTACGCAGAATTTACAAAACTACATTCCCTTTTATTGATGAGTGGTGTTCCATTATATGGATGTACCATAATTCGCTTAATTCCATTCACCAGTTGGTGGACAATAGGTCTGGTTACACTCTATTATGATAATCCTATTATGAACATTAGAGTGTAAGTCTGAGTGGACATAGTTTTTAATTCTCTAGGGATAGAATTGCTAGGCTATGTGGTAAATTAAAGTTTTACTTTTAAGAAACTCTCAAATTGTTATACAAAGTGACTGTTTTGTTTTATTTTCTGTCCTAATCAGTAACATTTAAGGTTTCTGTTTCTCTACATTCTTAACAACAATTTGCTATGTATTTAAAACCACAGCCATTCTAGTGTATGTGAAATGGCACCTTATTATGGTTTTATTTTCATTTTTCTAGTAACTAATGATGTTGAGCATCTTTTCATGTGCTAGTAGCCATTTGTGTATCTTTGAAATGTGTATTCAAATCTTTTGCCTACTCTATAATTGAGCCGTTAATCTATATTGATCTGTAAGACTTCTTTGAGTGTTCTGAATATAAATTTTTATCTGATATTATTTGCAGATATTTTCTCTCAGTCTATGACTTGTCTTTTTATTTTCTTAATGGTATTGTGTTTATTGATGCAAAAAAGTTTTGAATTTTAATGAAGTCCAATTTGTTAGATTTTTTTTCTTTTATGTATTCTGCTTTTAGTGGCATATCTAGGAAATATTTATCTAACCCAAGGTCTTGAATATTTCCTCCTATGTTTTCTTCTAAAAGCTTCGTCGTTTTAGCTCATACTTCAGGTCTCTTGCCTTTGAACACAGGAGATGTTCCAGGATCTGAGCCCAACAATAGCACAGTGCCATGAGGAACTGGAGGTTTCTGAGCTTCTGTTTGTTTCCTCTCTCATCCCCATTTATTGTGGGGATAGTCACTGACACCACTGGAACCTGTGCAGAAGACCAGTATGATCATATGTGTGTGTGTGTGTGTAGTTTTGTTTTCTAATCAGTTTCCAACATGTTAAAATATACCTTCGCCCCAAAATAATTTGATGACAAAATGTTATTATTTCAAAGACTTTCCTTCCAACTTTGGATTAGTTATAGACTATGTCAAATAAGATAATGCACATGAAAATGTTTCAAAATCCATAAAAATTCCAAACAAAGCTTAGGAATTATCACGATTGCATGGGAGGAATAAGAGTAAACGGAAGCAACAGTAATGCTTTTAGAGGGCTTACACGGACACAATGAATGACAGTGTCAACATAAGAAGGTAAAAACCAGATTTGTAGATAATCCACCTGTGGGTTGCTGAAAGTTGACTTTATCTGTATTACCTAAAATATTAAGGAGTTGGGTCCGGATCAAAGAGGTTCCTCTTGCTTGGTTGGATATGGAGGATAAAGTTGTCTTAGTAATCAGTATGTTCTCTTGAAGTGAGGTGGAAACTTTGCCCTGAGATATTGATTTCTTTTGTTAATGGATGGCCCTCCTCCATGGGTGTAGGTGGGATTAGCCACTGCTTTTATAATGCTGAAAATCTCAATAACCTAACATCTCTCCTCTACATAGTGACATAGTTATGTTGCTTGAAATTTCCAGGATTAGTGAACACTTAAGGGCAATTTATGAAAGTGTAAATATTTGTACTGAGTCAAGGAATTACTACTCAGCCCTAACAAAACACTTTGCTAGAATTATAGCCCTTATTAATCCCCTTGCTATCTACTGTCATCCAGCAGACAACTAAGGTTTGCTCACAAGCCAGATCCAATTTGGAGAGAAGGAATTAGGGGAAAGTGGTAGAACAATGTGCAGATTGCTGCTGGAGTGGGCGATACAGAGATGGACAGGTCCTGGCAATTAGCAGGAAAAGAAAGGGCATTGCTGCCCTGGAGGTTGGGAAAGAGACCCCCAATGACTGGGGGAAGCTATGGTGGTACTGGCTTCCTATAGAAGAATCTTGCCTCTGCAAAGCCCTGGCTCTGTATTAATGATAAACATTAATATTTTCAGCCAGTAGACAGCTCTGAGTTCTCAATTCTTGGACTGTTCACTACATCATTTTATTTAGTGTATCTCAGGCACCCCATTTCTGTATCCAAATCCTGGCTGTTCGTGGCAGTATTTATTAGTGTTTATTGATCAAAGTTCTTCAAGGATGGTTATTTTTGTGCTCCCTATTTTATGGAACACAGAGATTCAGAGTCTTGCTGTAAAACAGGGCATTAGAGATAGATCCATGATTATAATTATAATCCAGAGAACTGTGTGCCACACAGCTTTAGACTATCAGAAAGTTGTGTGGGAACTAAAGCCACTGGAATTTCACAATGGCCTCAAATTCACTCCCTAAATTAACTTTCTGTGAATACTAAGGCAGTTGATGCCTAGAGCCTGTGGGCTCAGGAAGATTGGAGGAATGTAGCAATCATTTTTTAGCTCGTTTAGTTCTAAGGCTCCCTGTAGATCTGTTAATAAATCAAAGCACATATGGGGAATAAGGAGGCAGAGGAAATGGGGAGGGGCTCAAGCTCAGAGATAAAAATTGCCAAGAAAGAGCCTGCCTTTATAAAGGGGAAGCAAGGAGCAGGAAGACAGAGGAGGGAAATAATAAACAAGAGGAGTCTTCAAGGTGCCCTGGTGTGACACACAACAGGGGCTGGAAAACATTCAACATTTGATATTAGAGAAGAGAAAGCAGGAAACACATTCTGGGAATAACCTTAGCACCTATTGCAAAGGCTCCCATGCTGAGCTCATAGGCAAATGCAAAACAGCTCACAACAGCCAGTGCCATACACCCCAAAGGGTCTTCTCACCAATACAGTGGGTTAGTCATGCTGGAGCAGGCTTGCACTGGTCCCTTTCACACTGCCGGTCCACTCTCGCCACTCTGTATCCTTCTGTTTATCATTCTGTCAAAATGCCTGTGTGTTGACAATTCAACAGGGAGCTTTCATATTTCCCAAGTATACATGTATATAAAAATTGGAATTACAATGAGCTATTCTCTTTTACTTGGCCCAAGTATCCCAGTTGCTTTCTGTTGGGCCCATTCTGATTCTTTTTTGGGCCCAAGCATTTGGTCAGGTACATTTTTATGACTGACTTGGATTCCCTCCTATTGGACCACCTCCAGTGGTTTTCTCATGATAGTTTCCTTCGGCCACAATTCTTTTTTCTTTTTTAATTGAAGGTATTGGGGTGATGTTGGTTAATACAACCATACAGGTTTCAAATGTACAATTCTATAGTACATCATCTTCACACTGCGTTGTGTGCTCACTACCCAAACTCAAGTCTCCTTCTGCCACCATTTATCCCTCTTTGCCCTCTTCTACCTCCCCCACCCCTTTTCCCTCTGGTACTCTGGCAATCACCATTCCATTGTCTGTATCTTTATTATTATTATTATTATTATTATTATTATTATTATTATTATTATTATTTTGCTTAATCCTGTCACCCTTTTCAGCCACCCCCACCCCCTGACAGCTGGCAGCAATTCTTAATCTAATCCAGCTTGCTTTTTTAATGATACCAGATTCTTTGGCTGGTCAGGCCAGGTAACCAAATTCAGCAGAGTAAAGAGGGGAAGATTTAGAACTTTTAGAAAGGCATTGGTGACTTTTATTGCCTATAGATACTTATGCTTCTATCTTTAGGCAACCTCCCTTCTCTGAGGTTTCCCCATGTACCTAAAGTACCCCATCATTCTTCAAGCTTTGGTATCTGGTTTGTTTTTGTTTTTTGAAATATAGTTATCATGTTTCATTTCTTTTTTTCTTTTTTTTTTATTAATTTATTTTTGTTACAGATATTTCTCCTTTTTTCCCCATTGACACCCTCCTCCCCATCCCCCCACCCCGTCCCCAGCTTTGTTGTCCATGTCCATCAGTTATGCATACATGCGTATAAGTTCTGTGGTTTGTCTCTTCCCTCTCCCCCCACCCCTTCTTCTGAGGGTTGTCAGTCTGTACCCTACTTCCACATCTCTGGGTCTACCCTGTTCCTCAGACTGTTATGTTTATTATATTCCACAAATAAGTGAGATCATGTGATATTTGTCTTTCTCTGCTTGGCTTGTTTCGCTTAGGATAATACTCTCGAGGTCCCTCCATGTCGTCTCAAAGGATAAGAGATCTTTCTTTCTTACAGCTGTATAGTACTCCATTGTGTATATGTACCACAGCTTTTTTATCCATTCATCCACTGATGGACACTTGGGCTGTTTCCAGATCTTAGCTATTGTAAATAGTGCTGCTATGAACATGGGGGTACATGTATTCTTTCTGATTGGTGTTTCAGGCTTCTTAGGGTATATTCCTAGGAGTGGGATCACTGGGTCAAATGGTAATTCAATTTTCAATCTTTTGAGGTAACACCATAGCGTTTTCCATAGTGGCTGCACCAGTCTGCATTCCCACCAGCAGTGTACTAGAGTCCCCTTTTCTCCACACCCTCGTCAACACTTGTTGTTTGATGATTTGTTGATGGCGGCCATTCTGACAGGTGTGAGGTGATACCTCATAGTTGTTTTAATTTGCATCTCTCTGATGATTAGTGACGTTGAGCATTTTTTCATATGTCTCTTGGCCATCTGTATGTCCTGTTTGGAGAGGTGTTTGGTTTTCTGTCTTCCTTTTTCACCTCTATGATCAGCCATCACCCTGGTGTCTTCACTGGCCTCGTGCAGCGATTCTTCTTACATTCCAACAATCTCGTTCCCACTCCTCGAGCTACTCTACTAGGATTACACTCAGGACCTTGGTGTGGATTGAGAAACATTAAATTCCAATAACTTAATTTCTGAACATAATTATTCCTACACTTTTCTCCTCCCCTTGCAGGTTTTCTGGGTACCTTAAGACTTCTAATTGTTTAACTCTTTATTTAAGTCTACTGTTTCCTTCCTTCAGTAGCCCACTTCTCCACAATGACACACCCAAGTTTCACTCACCTTTTATAAGTGCCCTTGCAAATCAGTATCCACCCATTCATTTGCCCTTTCTAAAAAGTAGGTGATAAATACCAGCCCTCCAATATCATTTGGCTATGTAGACCTTTGTTAGTACAAAGCATCGCCACCAATATCCAGTGAGCCTTCATTTTGGTTTGAAAGTTCTTTTACAAAACTCTAGTTTGCTTGCTTCCTTAATCACCTAAAAAGATATTCCAAATTGTTAGCACTCTTCTTAGTCTCATCTACCCATTTACCCTTCCCTGATGTCACTGGCTGCGGGTGACCTTGTTTTTTTTAATTAAGAAAATGAGAGCCATCAGGCATGAATTCTGTCAGTGTTCCAGTTTTTCAGTACAGAGATGAGACTAGCTTGTCTATTCTCTGCCTTTAAGAACTCATGTGAGTAGATTGGGCCATAACCTTAACTGAATTTCTAGAGTCGCTTGTAATGTAAGGTAAAATATTCACCGGACCCAGAGACCAAGTTATGGGCATGAAGGCTGTTGAGCCTATCACAGCAAACTAGAGATTCTGTGTTGAGCAAAGCAGACACAATCCTTGCCTTCATGGAGTTTATAGAGTAGGAAGGTGTTTAGATATAGGCCAAGTGTTCAGATCTAAATCAAATGATTAGATCTAAACCAAATAATTATATAATAGTATAGTATGTTAAAAGCTCTGAAGAAACACCAGAATGTACAAGGTATTGTGAAGAAAAATGCCAACTGCTGTGGTCTGCAGAGAGAAGGAATATTTCACCAAGGGCATGAAATGAAAATTGAATTGGGATTTTAATGAAGGATGGGAGCTACCTAGATGAAGAGACCGAGAGAAGAGCATTTCAATCCATTCTTAATTTTTGGGATTCTATCTCACTAGCACTCATATACCTTATGTCCTCTGTCCTACTGCTATCCAAAATAACTCCTATATTAATGACTTGACTCTCTGTACCAATGATGGTCAAACTGTGGCCAAGGGCTTACACTTGCCTACTGCCTGTTTTTGTAAATGAAGTTTTATTGAAACAAAACCACACCCATTTGTTTAGGTATTGCCTCTGCCTTCTTGGTACTATAATGGCAGAGCTGAGTAATCACAGCAGAAACTGTGGCCTGCAAAGCCTAAAATATTTATTGTCTGGCCCTTTACAGAAAAACTTTCTCAAATCCTGGTCCACATGGATAGATGTGTCTTTCAAGAGAAGGATCAAGTTTGGAAGGAATAACACGCTTTTGGTTTTGGATATGTTGAATTTAAGTGCTTTGAGATATCCAAGCTGGAACGGCAAATACATGTTTGGATATTTGAAGTTCAGTTTTTTAAAAAATGGCTCAATGAGGAATTCAATCATTTCCCTTACGCCTTCGAAAAGACTTATTGTTTTGTAGTCATGGTAACAAGTTACCATTACAACCAGTTTTAAATAAGCTTAATCAATCAATTATCATGCTCTCAGAGAACAGGTTTTTGAAAGCCAGCCAATGAGCAACAGTGCTCCTCTTTAGAAAGACAGCCAGTTGGCAAGAGCTTTACTCCAGCTAACAAACTGGAAAGTCAACCAATTCACAGCACTCTTACCCAAGTAATCATGCTTCTATAACTGATGTCAACCTATTCTCTGAACTGTATACTTCCTAAAAATCCAGTGCAAAATCAGTAGTCTGCTTTGCTTGGAGAGACTGTCTAAAAATCATAACTTTCCCTTACTTGAGTAATGAATTCAGTTTTGCATTTTAGTTAATAAATAGTGTTTTGTTTCTTCAACTTAGTCTGAGATTTTTTAAAAAGTAAATGTCTTAAATGTATAGATCGTTGTGGTCATGGGATAAGTGATAGTTTAAGGAGAGCGTACTGAGTGAGAAATCAAGAGGGGGTAGGATGGAGTAATACAAACGCCAACATTTAATGCTTATGTAGGGAAGGAGATTACAAAGGAGACAATGACGGATGGGCCATGGAGATAGCAGGAAAATCAGGAATATATGTTGCCAGGAAGCTGAGGCCAGAAACCATTTTAAGAATTAAGGAAGAGTCCAGGGAGTCAAATGTCACTGAGAACCTTCCTAAGATAGAAACTGAAATTTGTCTACTGGGTTCGATGACAGGGAGGTCATTGTGACTTTTGTGAAATCTGCTTGTTTGTACCAATGACACTGACATTAAGGTTGGCTGTTGAGATATGAGTGGGGATGTGGAAATGGGAACAAAATGTGTAAAGAATTCATTGGAATTAGAGAAAATATGGTTTGGTATCATTTTGCTTTGTTTTTAAGATGGGAAAGTCTTGACCATGTTATCATGCTGATGTCAGAAATTCACTAAAGTGATTAACGATATAAGAGAAAAAATATTTATAATCAGTAGTCTGGTAAGTACTGAGAGAGTGAGAGGGGAAAAGACCAGAATGGCAGTGAAGGAACTGGGTTTAGATAAGAACACGGTGCCTGTAACAGACAGAACATCACAAAAACATGGAATGGATACAGATCAGTCTAGGTTGCAGGATATGTAGTCTAAAGATGCAGAAGAGTACCCATTTGGTTGTTTCTTTTGTATTGTTGGAGGAAGGAAAACAAACATATTTTGAATGTGAGAAAACAAAATAGAAGAGGTTGGTGGGAGCATGAGGAAAGTATGACATTTAGAGCAGGAAGGGAGGGAGCACCAAGACTAAGATAGTGATGAAGCCGTGTTTTAAGAAGTGGGCAATAGAAGAGGAACCAACAAATTAGATCAAGAATGACTAAAGAAACAAGAAAGAGGAAAAACCAAGAGAGTGGTTTAACAGCGTCAATCCCTAGAAAGAAGGTACCGACCAAGAAGCGCTCTTGGCAAATTGGGCTCATGTTTAAAAACAGAGCCTAGCCCTTGCTGGTTTGGCTCAGCGGTTAGAGCATTGGCCCGCAGACCAAAGAGTCAAGGGTTCAATTCCAGTCAAGAGCATGTACTTCAGTTGTGGTTTGGTCCCGGCCCTAGTCAGAGTCATATGAAAGGCAACCAATCAATGTGTCTCTCTCACGTCAATGTTTCTCTCTCTCCCCCTCCCTCCCACTCTATCTGAAGATAAATGGGAAAAAAATATCCTTGGGTAAGGATTAAAAAAAAAAAAAAACATGCCCCACCGGTGTGGCTCATTGGTTGAGCATCGACCCATGCACCAAGAGGTCACAGGTTCAATTCCCAGTCAGGGCACATGCACAGGTTGTGGCCTGGATCCCCAGTGGGGGGCATGCAGGAGGCGACCAGTTGATGTTCTCTCTCATCGATGTTTCTCTCTCTCTCTCCCTCTCCCTTCCTCTCTCTCTAAAATCAATAAAGAAAAAAAAAAAAAAAAAAAAAAAAAAAAGCCTAGCAGCTATTTCTATGCAGGGGGCTCTCATGCAAGCCATGCTTTAGGGAGAAGGCTGCACAACGGCTTGCTTCCTGCACTGAATTGTCTGCCTACACTGTTTCTACCATTTGAGCCAACCCTTAAAATTTCCTGGAATTGTATTTCAGCCAACAGGACTGAGACTGTCCCTAAACAATCATAGCTGCACTGCTCTGTCTCCATCAGCATATTGGATGACCAATCAAAGCAGCTCTACTCAGACCAATAAGGAACTGTGAAGATTTGGAGTCCTCATTTAGGTGAGGATGGACTAAATAGGGACCAGGGGAAGGGGCTTCTCTATATATAAGTCGTCTCCCCTCTGGATCAGGGAGCACACATTCTCTTTCCGCCTGAGACTGAAGACTGCATTTCCCCAGCTGGAGCTGAAACACAGATGTCTCACCTGAGTGGAGTAAACAGTGGACCAGAGCTGTCTAGCAGAAGAGGGATCTTCAGTCCTACATCCACAAGGAGCTGATTTCTGCCAACAACCAGAATAAGCCTGGGAGCAGATTTATCCCCCAAGACTCCAGAAAGTAACACAGTCCTGCTGACACAGATACCTTGATATCAGCCTTGTGGGATCTGTAGCAGAAGAACAAGCCCAATCAACAAAGACCTCTAACCAAGAGAACTTCGAGATAATGAATGTGTGTTGTATTAAACTGCAAAATTCATGATAATTTTCTACCACAAAAACGAATATACTCCTTATATGTGCCTGACACTAAGTGCCCAGTAAACATTTAATGAATGGGTAAACAAATGGGAGGTTTCATTTGCTTCTAAGAATTCAACTGCTGATAGGATGAAGTTGGGTACTTCTAGTCCAAATATGTCTCCTGGGCTCCAGACCTTGTATGTCCAATTGCCTTATAACAGAGAGATCTACCTCTATGCCCCATGGACAACTCAAATTTCATGGCCAGAAATGAACTAATTCCATTCCTTGATCTTTTATCATTGATCATCTCTCTTCAATTGTCTCATTCAGTCCATTCTTAATTCCTATGATTCTAATTAGCACTCTCATATTCCTTCTACCCTCTATCCCATTGCCTCTTTTCATGTTCATGTTCTAACTAAGCCTTGACTATATAAAATTACTTAAGTCATATATCTATTCTCCATCCTTCTCTCCCTGAGAAATCAGGCTGTATGTCCCTGTCGATCTACATACAATATTCTACTACAGCCTCAGACCACTGTGCATGGTGATGTCCTGCTGGTGATTCTGGACTCCCCTTTCAGGATGCAGCCCAAATATCATCTTTTCTTAAAAAATGTTTATCCCAGCCTCTGGCACCACCCACACATCCAGATAGACTTAAGCTTTGCCTCCTTTGTACCCCAATCTTTTCTGTTAATATTTCTATGTATATCAGCCATAACATATTATTAAACTATGTGCCTGTCTTATTGCTCTGGGCTTTATTCAAGGGCGCATCACAAAGCCATGCAGAGGGCCTGAGATGTAGCCTCATGTGACTAATGCTAGAGAAATGAATAAAGGAACAAACCAATTCTCTTATTGCCTGGCTTCATGTCAGTGAACAACTCTAGACAAGTGTGCTCCTCAGAATAGCAACAGAAGCAGCCCCCAGGGAGCTTGTTAGAAGTTCAAATTCTCATTCTTCATCCCATTCCCCAACACTTCATCAACCAGAATCTCTGAGAGTAGGGTCCCAGAATCTGTGTTTTAACAAGCCCTCCAGGTGATTCTGATGCACTCTAGTTTGAGAACCACTGCTCTAGAATGTTCAGTGGGTTTTACTTTTAAAGAATCCAGTAGGCTCTGGCCAGTTTGGCTCAGCAGTTAGAGCATCGGCCGTTGGACTGAAGGGTTAAGGGTTTGATTCCTGGTCAAGGGCACATACCTTGGCTGCAGGTTCAATCCCCAGGCCAGTTGGGGTCATTTGGGAGACAACCAATGGATGTGTCTCTCTCACATCGATGTTTCTCTCTCTCTCTCCTCCCACTCTATCTAAAATATCAATATAAATATATCCTTGGGTGAGGATTAACAAAAATAAATAGCCTGGCCAGTGTGGCTCAGTGGATTGAGCATCATCCCATGGGCTGAGAGGTCCCAGGTTCAATTCCCGGTCAGGGCAGGTGCCTGGATTGCAGGCTCAATCTCCAGTAAGGGGGTGTGCAGGAGGCAGCCAATTGATGTTTCTCTCTCACATCAATGTTTCTCTCTCTCCCTCTCCCTTCCTCTCTCTCTAAAAGAAAATCAATAAAAATATATTTAAATGAATAAATAAATAAAAATACTTAAAAAAAAAAAGAATCCAATAGAATGCTTCTAACCCAGCTGAGCTTCCAATTGCATCCAACCAGAAACAGTGAATAGAAAAAAGGAGGGCAACAGAAGACACCCCAACCATGGACAGGAAAGCACTGATCCTGTCTACAGCTAGAAATAAAATAGGCCAAAGTTCAGATGTAGCAAAGGTCTGAAGGTAAAGAGAGAACCACTTTTATGTTCAGGAATTCATATTGAGGCAGCACATTTTTGTGGCTTTGCTTTTATGTTTAAATGGCACCACTGGAATGTTGCTTTGCCACAAAGCATGTTAGAATAAAGGACAAAAGGGTGGAGATCTGTTTTAAGAACTCCAGAGGGTAGGCTGAAGTATCTGCATGATTTTCCCTCCAATGGTGGATTCTGGCCACAGAGAAAAGTAGGAAAATCCAGAACTAGTTTCTCTTTTTCTCCAAATCTGGCTTTTCCCAGACAATAATTGACTTCTGGACCCTGAACCTGTCTTGTGTGGTCCTGGTATTCTTACAAGAGTAGTTTTTCATAACTCAGTATGATTATCAGTGGGGCACATTGAAACAGTGCAATCAGGATGTGGCTTTGTTGTGGGGAGAAAAGGGAACCCCTAAGCCCCTTCCCAAAACCCAGCATGTGACAAAACACCTGATCAGATCTCGACAAGAGATTTACCACGTGCGTCCCGTTTAGCTGTTCCTTACAAATATTGGTGGTGTGCCTGTGCACCCATGTATTTCTCTAGGGCCATATATTTGTGTTTGGTTTTTGTAGGGACAGAAGCACATACATTTTTTTTTACCTATAATTTCATAATTAAGTAATTGCAAATGGTAAAAATAAAATCTCTGAAAGTTTCCCAATTACTGATTTATCTGTTCAATGTCCTTCTTTCTTCTAAGCAGTATTTATATAACACTCTCTGAAATATATAACACTCTCTCAAAAGCAAGGCTTATAATTGTACCCAAGTGAATCTCTGTAGTTTTCAGCGATTCCAGGAGGCAGTGGAGAAGTATCAAGCCTTTGAAAAAAGACTGGCTCCATATAAGTAATTACACTCGCTTGGCCAGATTGAAGCCGCCATGGAAAGAATACTAGCATTCCTCAGACCAAAGCATGCTATTTTCCATTCTTTGGGATTTAAACATATTCTTCTAGTCAAAATATTAAGATTTAAAAAATATATCTGTTGGGTTCTTTTGAGCAGGGTTTTTAAGCATTTATTTTCTTTAGCGATTTATGTACAAGTTTGAATATAAACTTAGGGAAAAGCTTTATATGATTCTAGAAAAATAATGATTTCCCAACCACCTAAAATTGTACTAATTATCTTCATGACATTTGATAATTATGTTGGCTGTTGCCTTCAGTTGGCTACCACCACTGATGATTAGACTAGACGCTCCTTTTACTAACATCTGGATAGCTAATGAATTAGCTTCAGATTCAAGATTACTTTTTGAGGAGATAACTGCCTTTGCTTTCCCTGCAAAAGTTAAGTATATCAAAGAAACATGAGTAAATTGCCTTACATTGCTCTGTATATTGCCAGAAACAAATGAAGAAAAACTCCCTTTGGAAATTTGCAGAGTGATCAGACTTGCAGGTTTGAAGCTATCATTCAGGACTCCAAAGTAGATTGATTCAGTTTGTCATATCAAAGAGAGATGGTCTCTGTTACACACCCCGGCTAGTCATGACACCTAGAGGAAGACCAGAATGCAGAAGTAATTGTATCCAGCAGGAAATTCAATGGCCAAGATAATTTCCCCATTTTTTCCCATCTTTCCAGTGTGCTCCGGAAATGATGGATTTTTTTCTTCTTCTTTTAGTTACTGTTAAGCCAAGGGTTCTTTTTACTCACTTGGGAAGTTGTGACTATTAGACTACAATAGAAATAATTTTTCAAGGCAGAATTTTCTCAAAACATAAAATGGCTGCTTTTCAATTAAAAAAAAAAAGCTAAATTCAGGGCTGATTTTCAATTCTCAAGATGGCTCTTTGTTAACAGAAACCTCCAACATTTTTGGTTTCTGTCATCATTGATATTTTTCTTTCATTAACTTCTGCACTCATTCATGTGCTCTTTGAGTAGTTTCTACAAGCTATTCTTGATTTTTTTTGTTTCTGTTACCATTCCTGCCGCTGTCCCTACCTTATTCCCATTCTCCTGCACTTATTCACAGCCAAAAAAATGTCCCTGGGTGAAACACTAGCCTCTAGACCATACTGCTCCTCCCGCTGGCCTCATTTCTGGGTTGGAGAGGTCCGAGAAGAATCCATGCACAGGTGCTCCACTGGAGAGCTTCTAGCCAGGGAACAGGATGCATCCATCAAGCACTGAAAGTACAGACCTCTGTGAATACTGGTGCAAAATATGTAAGAACAACTTCCTGATAATGCTCCAAATTAACTTCTGATTCCCCGAGGAAAGTTCTTAGGAAGGTTGGAACATAAATTAGGTATCCTAGACTTTTTTTTTTTCCTGTTTAGAAAAAGTAATGTTCAGAAGATTCTTGTTTGAAAACATGCGAGCTTTTAAAGGAGGACCTTCCTGGGACAATGTGTTAATATAAAGGAGCAACCCTCAGGAGGAAATTCAGGCTCTGTGGGAGGGTCTTCAGTCCAGCCTATGTAGATCTTCATATTTGTTCAGCCCCACATACCACAGAATGTCCTGAGATGAAACTTCATGTTTGGTTGTATGTTACAGATGTAAATCTGATCCAACAAGATCACCTTGTGCTTTTCAGACTGCTTAATACTCTGTTCTTTCAGGCTGTAGGCTCTGCCATGTAGAGAGGAGGCTCATTGTCTTTATCTCTCAAGTGTACTCATTGTGGTCTTTCTGTCTCCTAAAGCTACATTTCTCTAAGTTATCACTGGAAGGGATGGCATTACGATACTTTTTTGCACTTAAAACACTTGAACTTCCTACAACACGTTGTGTCGTATACTCATAATATTTTGGATTTGCCAATACTTGCTTTTTGGATTTCTTTTTAACAATATGAACAATGAAAAGGTTTATTTATTTATCTTTTCAGTTTGTGAACAAGCCAGATAGATGTGATGCACTCTGTCTTTCCTACTATAGGTGAAGTATTGTTGTGCTAGGTAGCCTCCCTTACTTGGTCAGTGTGTCTAGCTGTGGAAGAATGCCCATAACAGGGTATGTTGGGCTGCTGTTGGCAAATGATTTTATGGCCAGAGACCCACATTTCTTCAGCTCTTGCAATTCTAGCCATCTTCTTACACTAATCAGATGGATTGTTATCCAGGAATTACAGTTTTTTCCCTTAATGTTGGAAAGTTGGAGCTTGTCTTGATGGCCCCAGAGGCTCCATAAAGAAAGAGGTACAGCTCTGTCTGACCAACAATAAACAAATGACTCCTTAGGAACTTCAAGTGGATAATCTTTTTTGCTTCTCTAATGAATTGTTTGAGTCTGAGTTTCTTGGTAGTTCAAAATAAATGTTAAAGACTAGTGCTATCTTTTATTGTTGGGTTCATTGATTTAAAATATTTGTAAAATATGGTTTTAAAAAATAACAGTTTATATACTCAATTTATATCTGATTGATCAACATAAAATATCAAATGTGTATACTTGTAACCCCTGGGGAACTTCGAGAAAAAGTTTTACTCTAAGATTACCTTAAATTGTTGATATTTGAGTTCTCTGTATACTTTTATTACATGAAAAATTATCTTTTCATTCAATAGATCTCGTAGAAATGTTGTCAAGCTAACTTGACCTGGTATCTATGTTTTTTTGCAGGCATCTGTCATATTGTAATCTTGTGATTTATAAAAATATATATTTGGTCTTAGTCCCCATTCCTGGCACAGAGCCACTAAAATCCTTGCTATTTTCTTTGATGAGAACAATGGAGATGTCTTTTATTTTGTTAATGAAGTGACCCTAAGGAAAGAAGCTTGTTGCCAACCTTGCAATGAGAGGGTTGGAATTTTCAGCCCCACCCCCAGACCTTCTGGGTGGGGGAGGGGCTGGAGGTAGAATTAAATCGCCAAAGATGGATAAGTGAATGAATCATGTGTATGTGATGAAGCCTACATAAAAATCCAAAGGTTAGGATTCAGAGAGCTTCCACATAAAGATTCTGGGAGCATGGTATGCTCAGAGAGCATGGGAATGCCAGGCTCCTTCCCCTAACCTTGCCTTATGCATCTTTTCCAGCTGGCTGTTTCTGAGTTCCTCTTATAATAAACCGATAATATAGTAATTAAAATGGTTTTATTAATTTAGTGAGTCTCCTTGGAAAACTAATAGAACCCAAGAAGGCAGTCATTGGAACCTCCCAGCTATAGCCAGTCTGTCAGAAGCATAGGTAACAACTTACCATTGGTGTGTGGAGTTGTGGGAGGGTCAGTCTTATACAATTGAGCCTTTAACCTGTGGCAGCTGAAGCTATCTCTAGGCATATAGTGACAGAATTGAATTGTGAGACACGCAGCTGGTGTAGGGAAAAATGTTGGATGTAGAACTATAGCTCCTATGAGCATACGCTGGCTCCAGTAACAACTTTCTACTACATTCCCTGACTGTGAGCCCACCTATACTCTACTGCTCATTGGCATTCTCTATGACCTTTATTTGTTTTGTGTGTGTTTTGCAGTCTTTTAGCTCTTCACCAGATTTCACTGTTCTTCTCCAACTACTCTGTTTAGGCAAGTACCTATCTTCTATTTCCCAGCTCCTCTTCCTTGGTCAGTTGATTTGGCCATGGGTGGTGGGTTGGAAGCAGGTGGAGTGGCACATCTGGGTCCATGCTGGGCCCATTACTCTTCACCCAAAGCTATTTTTGGCTTATATCCTTTTCCTAACAAGGCCCTTAGCTGGAGGAGCTCCTTCCTCCCACCCTGCATTCAACTACCCTCTCACTTCTCTAAAGATTTATGTCTCTTGTTGAAAAATCATGTTCCCAAGGAAGCTTTCTATGACCCCTTAAGACTAAACTGAAAGCCTTTCCTGTGTTACTGACACATCTGTGTTAGCCTTATAGTAACACTTCATTCTCTATATTTTAGTTCCTGGACAGCCAGCAACTAAAATTAAAACCATTTTAATTACTATATTATCAGTTTATTATTAATATAAGAGGAACTCAGAAACAGTCAGCTGGAAAAGTTGCATAAGGCAAGGTTAGGGGAAGGAGTGTGGTGTTCCCACTGTAAGCTGTTTGAGAGCCTGGGACTACTGGTTTCCCAGAATAAGCACAATGCCTTAATTAATAAACACTTAATGACTAAAGGAAAGAAGGAATGAATGATGGTGTTAGAAAAAAAGAATAGAGAGTGATTCTAAATCTGAGTATGACTCCTCTTAAACTTTGAAAATAATTTAAGCTATAGCTCAATGACAGCGAATCAACCACAATAGCCCTTTCCAATTAGTCACAGCAAATACAAGGAGAATTTCAGGGAGTACATGGAGAATATGAATGAAGGTGTCTATCAGAGGGGTTGAGAGTAGGATCCAGCTATAGGTGAGATCTGCCTGCAGCACTGAGATGGATGATTTCTTTCCTTTTCTTTCTTTTGAGATGGGAATTCTTAAGAGACTCCTCAGAAGGCACAGACAAAAGCTGTATCTGCTGTCTGCTGAAGCCAACACTTCTGTCTACTGGTACTAGAACCTTCTATTCCATCTTTCAAACCTCACCCAAGAGCTTCTCATTGTTGTAATATAAGCTGAAACTTTGTAGGCAAAACAGTCTGGAAAATTCAGTTTTCAAGTTTCTAATTCCCGTGATACAGGGGAGAGAATTGAAGAGAACTAGAAGGTCCTTAGATGACATACAATTCCACCAGGAATGCTGGGCATCCCACAGTGCATCCACACTAGGTCAGTATCCTGTCTTTCCCACTGGAGCCTTGAAGATGTGGGTGTCCTTCATGCTAGTCTTTGAGGAGGCAGAGGCCTTACCTTAGTCCCTTTCTCTGCCTAAAAATGACACAGAGTCTCATTTTTTTCTAATCTAAGGAAGGTCTCACAGAATTTCAAGGAGGAAACACAGTACAGTGTTTGAATTCTTCTTCCTAACTAGGTTTCTATCATCTCATTATAGCCAGACCATGGGGACATATGGGTCAAGCCACTTCTTAGATTGAGCCCCTCTGAATCATTCTATGTTCTCCTCAGCCTAAGAAAAAAATTTATGCACATACGTTTTTATGGTGGGTGACAGGGAACAGTACCACATCATATGTTACATCTTTCTCCTTCTAAGGCTAAAAGTAAAACCCAGCTTTGGGAGTTCTAAGAAAACACTCTTCTAGCCCAAGTGCATGTGTGCATATCTTCCTGACATTGTGTTCAATAATGTCACATTGGTATATTGAAGTCAGGAGTATTTTCACCACACAAATCATGAGGGGCTATAAAAAAGAACTTTTTTTTTTTTTTTAAAGCTGCTTGTTAGCTAAATATTTACCAGCATACCATACTACTTTCTATAGTTGACCCTTAAACAACATGGAAAGGTAGGGCTAGGATAGGGGCACCAACTGCCTACAGAGTTGAAAATCTATATGTAACTTAAGCTGGCCCTCCATATGCATGGACCCCCAACTACCAGGTGATGCTTGAACAACACGTGGGTTTGAACTGCATGGGACAACTGAGCTTTGTAGGTCAGTTGAACTATATGGGTCAATTGAAAAATGTGTAAATAAATGGACACGTGCAATTCAAACCCACAGTATTCAAGGGTCAACTATATTTTGAAACACAAACCTAAGTAGTGGAGGCAATGCCCTTTTTGTTCTTATGGGGATCTGCCTTCTTGTTGAGGCAATGGCTGCTTCAGTTGTCATGGCCAGGACAGTAAATGTTATTGGTAATGAACAATATACTGGATATAATTTCAAAAATTTATTCTACAACAACTACTTTCCATTTCTTATCTCAGTTAAATCTCATACCAATACCATCTGTTAATTTCCAATTTTTTTATGCATGAAGAAATAGATGACAGAGAGATAAGAAAATTGCTCAAGGTTAATTTGATTAATTATTGCCATTGCCAAGAATCCAGCCAGGCTGATCTGACATCAAACCCTGTGATCATGTCACTTCTTCGGCTTCCCTGCAGTCTGGTGTAGAAGACATTCTATTTCTGCAGGGGTAGGATTCCCAGTGTCTTCAGCAACTCTTTTCTGCATTTAACACAACCATATTTTCCTTTTGGAAAGCCTACATCTGAGAATCATTGAGTTTTGGTACAGAGCTAAAGAAAACACTTGAACAGTAGTTCAAATCTGAAATAAACTAGTTGGAAAAGAATTGACTTAGAGGTTTTCAGCATTTGGGGTTGTTGAGTTTAGAGGATGGAGAGTTTTAAGGAACCCAAGAAGGAGCAGCACAGGCATCTATCTATGCTTTTGCTAAAGAAAATGGAAAAGTAAAAAGCCATTGATGTTTTCTTATGAGTGATGACAAAGTAAAATTTGAGAATGGTCTTTATTATCAAATGTCATACATCCTAGGAGTATAGGGTTGCCAGATTTAGCAAATAAAAATGCTGGATACCAAGTTAAATTTGAATTTTAGATACACATTGGATATATTTTTGTATAAATATGTTCCAAATATTGCATGAATAGTATCTGACAATAATAAAGTAGGACAGAGTAATAATAAATATCCTAGAGGCACTGATACATGCTTTCTGCTTTTTACAGTCAACTGGCTGATATTTTTGGATGGGTAAAATTTTTCATCGTCTGCAATGTCTAGATATCCTGAAGATTATTTGGCTTATGTGTTTTAGTAGAAATATAAGGCCAGTACTGACACAAATACAATCTGAAGAACCAATTGCTCTTTGTTATACCTCTGATATTTGTATTTTTGTCTTCATTAAAAATGTGGGATTAGGAAAAAACAAAAACAAGTTATTTTATGGTTAAAATGTAAAATATCACCCAGGCATCAGAAATGGGGTGTGGAGAGAGCAGGGGTAGGAACAAAGGAGAAGGGGGAAAACTTACAAAATATAAACTACACATTATTAAGTCTGTGGGCTTCCGAGGAGAATGTCTTAGTTTGGCTGCTAGAACAGAGTACCATAAACCGTGTGGCTTATGAGCAATAGGAATTTATCTCTCTCAGTCTGGAGGCAGGAAGTCTGAGATCAGTTGCCAGTGTGGTTGGGTTCCAGTGAGCCTTCTGGGTTTCACTCTGCTGCCTTCTCACTGCTGTGTCCTCACATGGCAGAAAGATCGAGCTAGCTCTCTAGGGGCCCTTCTAAAAGCCTACTAATCCCATTTATGAGGACTTCACCCTCCTTACCTAATTACCTCCCAAGGACCCCACCTCCAAATGCCATCACATTGAGAGGTAGGATATCAATCTTTGTCTCTTAGGGAGGACACAGACATGCAGACCCAAACTGAGAACACACGGTTCAAGCCAAAAACGAGCTAATGCAGATAAAAATGAAATCTAACAAAATATCAATCCCGAGCACATAACATCGGTGCACGTAATTGCCTCTGTTTAGTATTCAAATATAAAAACAGTTTGCCAAACGATTGATACAAATATCTTAGACCTGGGGCAGCAATTCAGAAAAAAATATGACAATCCCTATAAGTGTCACAAAAGCCATACTTACTAAGGCTTGAGTGTGGGCATATGGGAAACAGTCACAGAAAAGCACATTCCACTGCAAACTAGATAAACACACAGGGCAGGCCTGGCTGCTCTTTCATGATAATCAGGCCACCCTACATCTGCAAGATGCAACAGGCCCTGAGGAGCTGTCACACACCGGTTCACTGTGAGCCTGGGCTGAACTTTCTCAAGTTCAAGACGACCATATAGGGATAAGCTACCAGCAATATGAATGGGTCTTTCTTGATCTGACATGGCAAACTCAGTTTTGGAGGAATTTTTTTTTTCTTTAATTATTTCAATGTTAGTGTTGCCCGAAGGATGTGTACTTTTTAGCATATTGATTTCCTACAGAATCATGCTCTGGTAGAGAGTAGTAAATTCTGTTTCCAGGTGATTTTCTTACTAACACTACAACTACACTTGTGGGTTCTGTGTGATGCCTACGTTTACTCTGCTCTTTTCTGCCCCAGATATGATCACCAAGATCTGAGATATCAGGAACTGATGACAACCATCTCTGATTTCTTAATCTCCTCTTGGGTTGCCCAATAGTATCTCTTGTGAAGCAAAACCATACAACAACAGAACAAGCTACCTAAAGAAAAACAAAGCTAAATATAGCAAAAGCGGTTGTGCTGAATAGGAATTAAAAGGTGTGTGTATATGTGTGTGTGTGTGTGTGTGTGTGTGTTTTAAGTACGTACCTGCTTAGCTGATTTGAAAAATCATTTAATAGCCTATTGATGAATCACATAAACAATTTGTGTGAGAATTTTTTTTCCTTTCTTGTATCCCTTAAAATTTTAAGCCAAGAGTACCTGTAAATGAATAGAGGGTTTTTGTTTTTTTTGGTTTGTTTGTTTGTTTTTGCTGGGGCCTTAGTGGAGTCAGCCACCTGCATTTTATCTGAGCCATATTTTGGGAAGCCTAATGACACTTTCTGCTTTTATGGAACCCCTCATCTATTATTTGAAAAGTCAACTGTAAACAATATGAAGCATTGAACATACCTGGGGGCACATGCATGCTTTTCTCTCCCATCAGTTTCTGAATAAACTCACACTAAAGTGAAAGGCTAAGACTGTGACAAGCTGGGCCTTAAGTGGGGACATTGTACTAGGATTACGTGAGAGAGTGTCGGCTTTAAGCTTGTAAAGGCATCAAAAAGCTTAATGCCTTAGCATTCGTAACCGATTTTCTCTCTGCCTGTGTCTTCTGTCCTGTGTGCCAAACTGTTTCCTAAATGTTTTAATCTTTTTACTGTGCATGGTGCAATCTTATCTTGATTCTTAGTTTCTTAGTTACAGTGGTTCTCAAACTTGGTTGTGGCCTGAACCCTACCTCTTGAAAACGCTGAATTGGGTAGATGGGGCTGAGCATCTTTATCCTAACAAGCGTCCCAGATGATTTAAAGTTTTACAGCGTTGGAGCTCAGTAAAGGGGCTCAGGTCCAAATTTCCTATCCCAGTATTACAGGTCCCAGAATGTGATTTTGTTCTTACTTCTGATGACCACACATTTTTTTACCTCCTTGCTTTTCAAAGTATATCCTAGGCCAGCAGTATCTACATCACCTGGAAGCTGGTGAAAATGCAGAATTTCAGGACACATGGGAGACCTACTGTGTAACAATCTGCATTTTGACAAGATCTCAGATTGCCTTAAAGTTGGAGGAGCACTGTCTTAGAACGAAGCTGCCTGGATTCTCTCTCAGCATCAATTGTGCCCATTTCCAAACTTGACTTTTAACTCTCTGCTATTCTTGTCTTCAATAACCCCCCCCCCTTTTTTTTCTTCCAAGGGTAGCTTACAAGCCCTCTGATCTGGGAACTTTTCCAAAAATAATTCCAGCTCATGTTACTCTTTGAGATTCCTGGCAGCCCCGTAGCAGGTGAGATCCTCTAAGTGTCTCCCACAGTGTTTGCACATCACTTAGAAGAGCTCAACCAAAGTCGAAGAATAAATTAATTCCTCGTGTTTGTCACTCTCCCTCTAGCCACAGGGCACTTGTATATGTGGTTTTTGCTACCCAAGCCTCTGCCTCTTTACTTTTTTTTTTTTTAACCTAATTTACTCCTACTTTTTCACTAGAGATCAGCCCAAGACTTGATTCCTCAGAGAACCTTTCATGACTTCACCAAGTAACACTTTCCCAAATAGAGATCCTTACAGTACTTTTTTACCATTTGTCCCAGGTACAATTTTATACTGCTTAAACAAAGGTAAAAGGTGGACTTTCTCTGAAGACAGATGCCCATATTAGTGTTGCCTAGACCTATGGGAGACTAGACCTTGGACTTGAAGCAACCAGAACTAAAAGCCAGGAATTAAACCCTGGCAACCTGGAAGGAGATTGGAATGGCTACCAACAGAAGCAATTGCTCCTTTGGAAGAAGGCATCCTTAATTTAACCTGTAGTTTTCCAGGTTAAATTAATAAGATTAAAGAAGGGACCAAATTACCATGTGAGTCAGCAGAAACAACAAATTAGATATTTAGATGCCGGAATAATGGAAATATCGAAACTATCAGGAAAATATAGAAAAAAATTATATAATGCTTAAAGATATAACAGATGAAATCATTAAGAAACGGAGTAAACAACAACATATCATCAATAGTAACCAGAGTCCCTGGCCGGGTAACTCAGTTGGTTAGAATGTTGTCCTGATATGCCAAGGTTGCAGGTTCAATCCCCAGTCAGGGCACATGCAAGAATTAACCGATGAATGCATAAGTGGCTGGAACAACAGATCGATGTTTCTCTTTCTCAAAAAAAAAAAAAAAAAAAAAAAAAGAAAGAAAGAAAGAAAAGAAAAAGAAAAAATAACCAGAGAGATTTAAAAAGGAACTACACAAAAAATTTAGAAATGAAAAATTAAATTGCTGACTTAAAAGCAGGAGTGTGTGGTTTAAACATTAGTTTACACAGTGCTGAACAGAGAATCAGCATGAGAAAGACAGGATGTGATGAAATTACACAGACTACAACACAGAAAAGAAGGGAAACAAACAAGGAGAAGGAAGTTAAGGGTATGGGTGATGAGGAAAAACATCTCATGGATAATTCTAACCTGTTTGCAAGGATATAAATAAGGAATGGAGGAGAGGATAAAATTTGAAGACATGCTGAAACTTTTCAGAATTGATAAAATACATATACAAATAGGGGAATCAAAATTTATACATGTAGGATATCAAAAGTAAATTCACACAAATGTTGAAACTGCAAAAAGAAAGGACTATTATAAGACATTTAAAGGCAGAAAGAAAATATGTATATATTATATATATATAATAAAATATATAAAATTATATAATATAAGTTATATAATACAAATTCATAAATTACATTGAAATATAGAGAATATATATGAAATCAGGAAATATACATTTTTCTCAAGAACACATGAAACTTTTAAAAAAAATTGACCATGTACTAGGGCATAGTATCAAAAATTTCATAGAGATCTTCATATTTGATCATGATATAATTAAAGTAAAAATAAACAATGGACATATAAATCAACACATTTTATATATTTGAAAATATAAAAATGTACTTTTAAGGATTTCCTATGATGAGGAAGGAATACCAACAGAACTTTAAAATATTTAGACTCTACTAATCCCTTTTTATATTTAAGAATTTGTTACTTAAGTTTTCAAGTGCAGCATTAATTTTTGTGACAATTGTAAGTGTTGATCAGTCATTAATTACTATTCTGTGCTTAGATATGATATTCTCCATGACTGGCGAATATCATTTCATGTGGATCTGTTTCTGTTATATTTTATATCTGCATGCTCAATGAGCCTATTTCATCCTTTTTTTGGTACTTTATTTTTGAATGATTGACTATTTAAAAGACTATTTGCAGGAATATTTTGGGGCCTAGAATAATTACTTCTGGAAGGAAAGGAGGAACAAAGGAAGGGAGGAAGGACAGAAGAGAGGGAGGAGGAGGGAAAGAAACGAGAGAGGATGGGAGCAAGGGAAGATGGACCCTGGATGTCCACTAGCCCCAGGCAACCTTAATTCATTTAAGGCCTGAAGTCTCCTGGATCACCAGATAGAAGGAAATACTGAAGGAAGGATCCTTATTACTGTGTTGTGCCCATTTGAGGGAATAGAGCTAATGGATCTTCCACAAAGGGGGTGGTTTTGCAGGTTTCCCACCCTTGGTGGAGTCTGGCTTTGATTTCTGCCTCTATCCCTGGGGTACTGTGAAGAGTTCATCTCAGGTTTATAGCTGGCTCAAAAAAATTTGCTCAAGACATACAGAACTTTGATTACCTGTGCTTATATGCCTGGATTTTGTCTTCTCCAAAAATTGAACAGGTAGTTTTTTCCTGTCTTCTGAGATCTTTGATGCCTTTTAAGTCATTTTATTTATATGTTTGTTTTTGGTAATTCAACTAACTTTTTTAGTGGTCCTCAGTGGAGAGTTTATATGAATCTGATCTATCACCACTACTGGGACTTAAAGTTCAGCATTCCTTTTCTTTAAACAAGTAAATTTATATTATATTATATTAAAATATAGTAGCTGAAATAAAAAAAATGCATACATATATAAAATAGTTGAAATAAAGTTGCTTTTTTAAAAAATGTTTAATTCTCCTGTGATGAGTTACATTAGTTTTTTCCTTTGGATGGAGCACCTCTTGTGCCTTCCCTCATACCTTCTTACCTTATCTTTTTTTTCTTCTTTTTTTTGGTACGTGCCCCTAGCGGGAACCGAACCCGGGACTCTGGTCCACAGGCCGATGCTCCAGCTGCTGAGCCAAACCGGCCAGGGCTCCTCACCTTATCTTTTACTCCAGTCTCTGTCATGGCTATATGCTTTATACAGGTGTAATGACAGCACATCACTTTAACTACACTGTCAATCTTTTGCTGTCTTCCCTAGTGTCAACAAAACTTCCCAGTCTGAGGTGTGGAAAGAGGAGAGACTTCATTCAGGTGAGGGGTTTGCAAACTGGGAAACACTGCCTCCAGTGGAAACCAAAATTGTACTCTGCTGACACAAAGGGGAGGTTGCCTTTTACAGAGAATGTTCCCATTCAGGTTTCTGATTGGCCCACTTTTATGCAAATAAAGAATTCAAGCCCTGGCCAGTTTGGCTAAGTGGTTAGAGCGTTGCCCTGCGGACCAAAGAGTCCCGGGTTCGATTCCCGCTCAGGGCATGTACCTCGGTTGCAGTTTGTCCCCAGCCCCGGTTGGGGTCGGGGTCGTGTGGGTGGCAGCCAGTCAGTGTGTCTCTCTCACACTGATGTTTCTCTCTCTCTCTTCCTCCCTCTCTCCTGCTCTATCTGAAGATAAATGCAAAAATGTCCTCGGGTGAGGATAAAAATAAAGAAAGAAAGAAATAAAGAATTCAAATTCATACAGCTCTGATTGGTCCAAAGTGCAGAGCCTTGATTTAGCAACATCATGCCTTCTGATTTGTCAATAGAGATGCAAATGCGGATGTATTTCTATGGTTTCAATTGGATGGGGCAGGTCTCAATCCATTGGTTGAAAGAGGAACCCAGGAACTCCCTTATAAGGGTTGACTCAGACTGCGGGAGATTAAAAGCTCAATCTGTGGCTTTTCCCTGAAATGCAGAATGCTTGAGAGTCCTCTGTCAGGGATGGCTGCTAGACTCTGGTCATGAATTTGTTCCCAGTCAACCATGAGCAGTCCTTGGCAGATGCATTTCTTCTCAAGGTTCACAGTGGGATGGAAGGGGGTTGTATCCCATGGGGTAATATTTAATGAGTGGAAAGATGGAAACCAGTGACTGAGTTTCTGTTCTGTTTCTGAGATGGACAATGTTGAGGTGCATTCTTCATGGCTCCTCAGATTCTTCCAGTGGTGCCAAACCCCAGCTGCCCACTGGCTATCATTTTTCCCAGTTTTACTCTTCCCAATCATTTTTGTTGTTGTTGTTCTTTGGGATTGCTTCTCAACATAATCTACTTACACGAAGCAGGAAGCAGACTTCTTTAAAGGGGTTCTATCAAATTCTGTGTGTAGGGTTGGGGGTTTGGTGGATGAACAAAATGTAACCTTGAGGTATTCATTCTCGTGGCCTGGCCAGCCAAGGACCGAAGTATGCATGAGAATAGATAAGGTATGCATGATGGATTTGGAACACCACCCTGAAAGTGTCAATCAAAGTATACATGATGGGTTGGAACACCACCCTGAAAGTACTAAGGGGTTTATGGCCCAAGTGTGAATGTGTTTGTTATGTATCTCTGCTAAAAACAGCGAGGGACAGCTGGAACAGGAAGAATACTGGGCTTGGCTGAAAGGTCAGCAGAGACGCGATCTCAAGGACTTAATTACCTAGAACACCGTGTAACCTAGGGAACCACTTTACAAATAAATTGGGCTGTATCCAGAGATCAGGAGCATTTGCTCCCTTGTAATGCTGCCCCTCACTCCAAGCTGTGTCTGCTTGTAATTCATTGTGTTGCAACAACCCCAAGCTGGCCAAGAGTTGGACTCTGTGTGGTTTGTTTTATTTTTGTTTTTGTTTTATTTATTTTTATTTTTCTATCCTCACCTGAGGACATTTTTGCATTTATCTTCAGATAGAGCAGGAGGGAGAGAGGGAGAAAGAGAGAGAGAAAGAGAAACATCGACGTGAGAGAGACACATCGACTGGTTGCCACCCACACAACCCCTATCAGGGCCAGGGAAGAACTGCAACGGAGGTATGTGCCCTTAGCGGGAACTGAACCCAGGACCCTCTGGTCCGTGGACCGATGCTCTAACTGCTGAGCCAAACTGGCCAAGGCTGTGTGGTTTGTTTTAATAGACACCAAGCATATTCTTTGAGAAATTATCCTCAAGGGTAATAAATCTCTGATATACATCTACTACTATGTCTGAAATTTTTCTTTCTTTTTTCTTCTTTTTCTTTTTAAAATATGTTTTTATTGATTTTTTTAAAGAGAGAGAGGAAGGGAGAGAGAGATGGAAACATTGATGTAAGAGAGAAACATTGATCAGCTGCCTCTTGCACCCTCCCCTACCGGGGATCAAGCCCACACATGGGCATGTGCCCTGACCAGGAATCGAACCAGGACCTTTCAGTCCATGGGATGACACTCAATCCACTGAACCACACCAGCCAGGCTGAATTTTTCTTTTAAAATGACTGTTTACTATTTTATCAGACGTTAATTTGGAATGTGAGAAAATAAAATTTAAAAATATTCTAGAGAAAAAGGAAGCTCAGGCTTGGGTGGGATACTACAACTTAGATTCCTAAGCACCTGAGCACCAGGTAAAGAGAAGCTAGAGACAACTTCCTTTCATGTCTTGTCCACTAATCTCTTGAGCTGTATACCCTAACTCCGCATTCCCATCTATGTCCTAACTAAATTCAAGGAGTTCCGTCCTTTGCCCTTTCTACCATTAGCTTGTAGCAGGCTGAAAAAAAGGTTAAACGATTTATATATGAAATTCTATTAGGAAAGAACTATCCTTTTTATGAAAATGTCCTAATAAATTGCTTGATGGAGAAGTGGCTTTATAGAAGCTATAGATTTACAGTGAAGGACAGGACTAAAATTAGTTGCATTTTGGGTCAGGGAGCAGAGGAGAAGGCAAAAAAAAAAAAAAAAAAAAAAAGAAGGTTTGCTCAACAACAGGGCAAATTTACTAAAGGATTTCTTAAGAGCAGGTATCTCTAAAATTTAACTTAAAGTCATTTGTTTCATGAATTGTCTCCTTAAACTTCCACGGGTGACTATAAAGTTATGCACACTCTGCTTCCTGTGGCTCACAGTGGGGGCCCAGGTAACTGAAGACCAAGGTAGAAGCAGGAGTTCAGGGTGAGGCGCAACCAAAAAAATATATCTCCCTCTTCCTATGAGCAATTATGATGGGACATCTTCTAAGCAAGGCATAGGAGTTGGATCCACTCTTATTTGTATCTAAAAAGTGGATGCTTCAAGCTGACACAGACTTTTAGTGATCTCAGCACTCAGCCTGGTGCTGGAAATGCAGCAGGTAATTGATGGTTACTTAGTATCACATGTAATGATCAACATCATGATATTTATTCAATGAACAAATATTTATACAGAACATATTATGTGTCACACCCTTATTCTAGATACTAAATACATGTCTGTAAACAAAGCAAATAAAAATCCTCATCCTCTCAGGGCTTACAACGTAGTGGGAGAGGCAGAAACAAGATAAATGAAATCTATACTATGTTTGATAGCAATGGTATATAAGGAGAAACAATAAAGCTGGGACAGGGGATAAAAGGCAACATGTTATTATTAAAACAGATATGTATCCCAGAAGAAAGGAACAAAATAAAAATTTTTACCTTATCCTTCTAATGCCAAAAAAATTGGTTATGTTAGTCTAAAGGAGCAAGTGTGTTAGTATATTAACTCCTCTTATTTTTGTCCTTCACCTGACAGTCTGAGATATAGAGGGTTTTTTGAAAGGAGACCCTTGGAAGACCTGGAAGAAAAGCAAGTAGATGTTTCTTAGCATGGCTCTTTTCACAGGAGTTTGACCTGGGGGAATTTCTTACAGACCCAAGGTTTGGAAAAAAATGAAGTCTTCCCTCTACCTCCAAAAAAGGAGACATAGGGGGAACGAAGTCTCAAGAGATACTGGAGGTATCATTAGGACTTTTAGGTCATGAAAGGGCAAGAGCAAACAGAAAATCTTAGACATGCTAGGCAGGCCCTTACATGTGTTCATTGCAAAATCTAATTGAAGCAGAAAGGAAAGATAGTTTTAATACTTCCCAAACCCAGAGGCTTTTGGAGGGAATAATTGATACATTCAAATAAAGGTCAAGGCAGAGTCCGGACTGAATTTTAACCATGTACATACCATGAATATAAGACCTTTTCCATTAATGGAAGGCATTCCTGCTAAAATAAGCAAAGGGGGATATAGTCAAACCTTACAGCATCATTTCACTGGAAGAACTCCAGCCTCATTTACCTTCTATACTTCAACCAAAATGTTCTAGGCTAAGGGACCGGATGTAGAGATGCCATCATGGTTTCCTCAGTTCCAGTTGGAGAAACGACTGCAACACTGGTCTGTTTTTCTTTTCCATGGAAAACAAATTAAGGCTGTTCCTGATATACAAGATAGAGCTAAAGCATTCTTTTCTTGAGCTCAACAACCTGGCCCGCTAATGGATGATTACCAACAATGCCTAGGAAATCGTGGTCTCGTATTGCTTTTGTCAACCTCCATATTGTCTTCTTATGGGTGCACACTTTTGCAATACACCAAACAGCAAATTTCACCCCATGTTACTGCAATGTAGTGTAGAAAGTTCAATTAGAAACTTGCTTTCAGAACCAGCCCCACTGGAGACGATGGATTTTTAGAAAAGGCATGAACTCCCTCCCCTCCCCTTACATCAGGATGCATTGAAATAAATATTAGCTCATACCCTCTGTCTGAAGACAAGCAGAAAAAATAGATTTTCAGTAGCATTTTGTTCATGCTAAAGGTGAAGTTGCAGCACTCCTATCTTTACTTTTCACTTTCATTTTTAAATACCATTGGGAAATCTGCTTGTTGATGGGGGATATTTGAATTTCCTTTGGCTCTTAGAAATTGTAAGAGGTTTCCTTAAACAGGAACCATTGGGTGACTTTGCCTCCTTCTAATATTCTGAGCTTCAAGATGAAATGGGAAGGGAACCCGGGAGAGAAGTATTAAGGAATTATTTAGTCTATATGGAGCCTACTATTGAAGATTGAACTGATATTGGCAAGAAGAGGGTGTCATCCTCATCTCCAGGTCTCAAATGATAGCTCTTCAAGTCCCACAGGTCTAAGGGTACAATGTTTCTAAGGGAGAAGCAATGAGCCCTCAAAGCTGGTACTAATTATTTAACACTTTACCACATGTGAAGCTGTAAAAAAGGTCCCTTGAGATATTGAACAAGACTGGCCTTCCAGGGAGATCAAGGCAGGAATCTTCTTTATGATTTGATTTATATGATTTAAGATTCTGCATCTGGTATAGCCTGCCATGCTACTATTAAAAATTTACCTGGCTTAAAAGCTTTCTCTTCCTAAATGCAGGTCTGGGTGGAGGTAATTAAGCCTCTAAGCCGCTTCAATGCCGTTCCTGTAATGACTCAGATTTTGGTTCTCCTGACCTAATCCTAGGTGAACACCAGCTCTTTATAAACCCTGGAATTTTTATCAGAATTTAGGTGGAGGCCAAAACTAGAAGGAAAGTCTGTGAAAGCCGAAGGTAAACAGGCACTTCATGTTTTGCTCATGGCTTGCCCCATGTTCCATACAACTTCTCAGGGTCTCCTAAAGGGAGACCTGAATTACATTAGGAAACAATACTCCCTCCAAGAAAGCATGGCCAGGGGATGCTGATGAAAATGTGTGTTTCCTTTGTAGGCTGTCCTAGGAAAAATTTAACAAGCTTAATAGCGTGTGTTTTTTTAGACAGTAGAGAATGGGCTTCTCTTTTGTTCGCTCATGCCCGTTTCACAGACACTCCATGAGTCATGTTAGTCATGTGTTAGGGGTCTCCTCGGCCGAGATGTGTCCTCCACCCAAATGCTCCCAAGTGGCTTCTGGCTTCCCACATGCATGTCAAGCTGTGTAAAGGGAATTAACAGATGGCAATATGAAAACATGCTCTCTAATCCCAGTGTTAAAGTATTATAAATCCACCCAAGAGGATGGCAGAGCGTCCTCTGAATGGTTCTGCAGGATAAAGTCTCCAAGACTACCAGCATCAGAGCATGTGGGCTAGCAAGCTGCAGGCCTAGGTACTCAGATGCTCTGCTACCAAGTGGACTGGTTGAAGCAGTGAGTCAGCAAAATGCAGAGGGTGTTTTGCTTCCTCACCTGCTTTCACACGGAGCCAGATAGAAAGAATGTAGAGAAATTGTGTTTCTCAGAAACGGACAGAAAGCAGTATTATGCTGAATGACCCTGGTACTGAAAGAAGATACAAGTTCTGGCTGCAGCAAAGAATTTATGAAGTGTTTCCCCCCCCTTTTTTTTTTTGCCCTAGCAGTCTTTCCTTCAGATTATCAATTGGAACAGAATGGAATTTATTGTCTGGGCAGTGAAGGTAAGAATACAAATGAATTCCTAAAGATTAATATTTGGCTTAAGGAATTCGATTCTCTTTCCCTTCCTCTTCTCCCCTTCTTACCCCTCCCTTCCCTTCCCCTCTCCTCTTTCCCCCTTTCCCTCCTCTTTTCACTCCTTCTACTCCTTTTCTCTCTGTTCTCTCTGTTTATGGTTAGACAAAATATCCCAGAGAAGCAGACCACTTTTCAAAATGCAAGCATGATTCAATGATGGTGAGCACTACTCTTCTCCCCAAAGCCCCCTTTGGAGTCTACATCCTCAGGTCATCCAGGGATGTGTTCCCATCAGTAATACCCTTTTGTACATGGAAGAGCCCATGGACTAAATTAAGATTAAATAAATATATATACTGAAAACTTGCACTTGGGGAATGCAGAATGTGTTTCCTATTGAGGTGTTTTAAAGAGAGCAGAGGAATAAAGCCCATTGTTTTTGTCCCTCAGAGCTGCCACCAAATGTTGAGGGATCAGCCATGGCAACCCGATTCAGTTCAAGGAGAACAGACTCATTAAAAGCTTCTTCATTTTCTTGATCCAAAAAGCTGATCAAAAAGATGGGCAAGGATGTCGGAATTAGGTTGGAAACATTTGGAAATTGTGTTCTGAAGGAATTCGAAAAAAGGTCCTTGTGGTTTACCCCCAGGATCAAGACTAACACCGAAGTAAGGCAACATTAGAGTCTTCAACCTGGTTAAAAGCAAAAGATGACTAGGGTGACATGGATGCAAACCCTTCTGAGTAAACAGAGTTACCAAGATTCTGCCCTTGTGATTTGTGTTTTCCTTAGCATCACACAGGGAACATTCTGTGTACCAAGGATACATCCAAACTCATCTCAATATATTTTTGTTGAAACTCTAGATTACCTGAATTGTTTTCAACACCTGCTATAAGCAAATTGAGGAAGAGAAATTCTCATCCTCCTTTACCATTCTACTCTTTCTTTCATTCTTCCTTCATCCTCCTCCTGTTCTTTCTTTTACTTTCTTTTTCACTCTTCTCTTTTTCTTGCTGTTTTCCATTTCTCTGTGTCTCTGTATGTCGAGGATTGAAATTGTGTGTCATCTCTAAAACATGTGCTGTTAATGGGGATCTCCCGCCTTAGGTTGAATGACCCTCAAGTTTCTTGTTTCATTACAGACTAATATCTGTCTTTTTTCCTGACTCATAAAAGCAGTTCTTGCCTGGGCGGTGTGGCTCAGTGGTTGAGTATCAACCCATGCACCAAGAGGTCATTGGTTCGATTCCCGATCAGGGCACATGCCCAGGTTGTGGGCTCAATCCTCAGTGTGAGGCATGCAGGAGGCGGCCAATCAATGTTCTCTCTCATCAATGTTTCTATCTCTCTCTCCCTCTCTAAAAATCAATAAAGAAAATAAAAAAGCAACTCTTGTTGTAGAAATCCCTCAAGCAACTCAGCTTTTCAGTTTTCCATAAAATGACCAGATTTTATTTATTCTCTGTAAAGTTAACCAGTGGGCAGATAATGCTTTGTCTGATTGTCAAGAGGACAATGAAAACTCAAAAGAAGAAAAAAAAACTTAATTAGAAGTCATTTGGTTCAGAAACAGAGAGGGAGAAATATTCTCCCTTCCAGAGATCTGAGGACCAAGGCAGGTGGCCACCAACTACCAAGAAAGCAACCTGTCTTCTATGACAGGTAAAAGCATAGGGGGCCCTGGTGTAGGGGGAATTTATGTGAGATGAGGAGGTGACAGGGATGGCAAAGCTGTGAGAAAACCACAGAGAAGTTGCCATCAGCTAACCGATGCTGGCTTACAACCATCACAGGGCACTGGGATGTTGACTGTATGCACAGGGAACTTCCATCACAGCATTCACTGTAGAATGGGCTGTCAGTGTGCAAACAGGATGATCTTGTGTCAGTTGGAAGAAGGTAGGATCACAATTCTTGGAGCTGAAGGTGAAGTCCCAGCCAGGAAGGGATCTGCACTTCCAGGAATAAGGTTATAACGCTTATGTCTATATTCATGAGGCCAGTTTGGAGATTAAGATTATACATGTGCCAAATGACAAGGCTTAAGGAGACACAGGAGTGGGAATGCTGAGCCCACACCACAGACACATGAAGGGACACATGAAGGGCCAAAGCATTGTTCCAGGGTTTACAATTAATTATATGAACACTCTACTGGAAAATTGAATCTAAAAGCAATTCACATGACTGTTGAAGCAGCGCTGTGGCTATCTTTTCCAAGTTTTATTACAGACTGTTGCAAATTATGTAATGTTTCCTAAGGGAACAAAGCCTTTAGAAGGTCATGTAACAGGGTTATGAAGCAAAGGAGGGAAAAAAGGAGCAGAATTTTGTATTGTTACAATGCCAATTCTCCAAACTCAAAGACCTTTAATATTTCACAAATCCTTACAACCACCCCATGAGGTTTTTACACAGTACTTCAAAGAAAATACTTTTTTTTTTTTTTTTTTTTGGTGACAGTGGGAGGTGTTTAGGATAGGGAGTTCTGTTTGTAACTATTAGGTGTATGCAAGGTCCTGGTCCCAGTCCCAGATATCAACATGCTGGACTCAATTGTACTTGGACAGAAAGAGAATTCTCCACCTATAGACATGGCTTGGAAATCAATTTGGTTCCATTCCTAAATTCCGAGACTGGGAATCCTTGGAAGAAGCCCATAGGTGGCATGCCTTAAGGTCAGTCCTTGATGGACTTAGAAGGGAAGTGGAAGCACAGTGTTTTGAATCATGCCAAGATTAAATGTGACTATTTTGATTACTGAATGCAAAGATATGGCCAGCCCTAAATCTCCCAGTTTTTGAGCCAAGAGGACTATATATTTGCTCCAGATGAAACTATTCCAAGTGGAGCAAATCTATCATTTTGAGGCTGTGTTTACACAAAAAAAGATAAAGAAGAAAAATGCAGTCAGGCAAGCTATTGGCATCTTTCAGATAAAAACTCTCTCCTCCTTAACACAGCTATTAGATTAGGGAAGGTAGTCAAACTGGTTATATGAGTCTAAATGAGGGTTAGGAGAATACACATTTTCTCCCATATACCTAAAAGGATGAAGTTTTGGAGCACAGAGACAATGCCTTTTCCTACTTGACCTTAAGAGATAAATAATACAAATACTTTTCCTCCCTTTCCCCCTCTCTCTATTTGCCTCTCTATCACTCAGAAACCATACATGCACACACATTTGTCTTTGCTTGTTTATATATCACTGTGTTTCAAGTAGGCACTTCAGAAGACTCAAAAATGCTTGCAAAAACATAAGAAGTGAATCAGAAATCCTGGTGAAGGAAAACAAAAGGTTTCTGTCTCTCAATTTATGTTTATTCTGGACATTTTATATAAATGGAATAATACAATATTTAGTCTTTTACATCTGGCTTCTTTCACTTAGAATAATATCTTTGGGGTTGTTGTAACATGTATCTGTACTTTGTTCCTTTTTATTATTGAATAGTATTCCATTTTATGAACATAATACATACCCACCAGTTGATAGGTATTTATTTGTATTTTTTTCCTATTTTGGGGTATTAAGAAGTGTCTCATATATTTTGCACATCATCTGTTAGTTCTTTGCCCATCATGCTTTTTGATCATCTGTTCTTGATTCTTATCTTTCTTCATATTCACTTTTACTATTTTAAAAATATGAACATTTTCTCTCATTCTATCCATCAGAAGACCTAAATATACTTTCACAAATCATTCTGAGACTATTCTCTCATTTTCACTTTTCCAAGAATTGTTTTATCTTCTACTTGTTTAGTGTCAACTGCTTTGTGTTCGTTTTGTCATTTACTTTGAAATTGTGTCTTATAGATTTATCCTATAGGTCAAGTGTGGTTGTTGTTTTTTCCCTTCTGTCTTTCTCTGGCTCATCTCTTCCTGGTGGCTCTGCAGTTGCCTCCACCTGAGTCCCCCAGATTCTCAGTCTGGAAGCAGGACTGATAATGAGTCTCAGATTCCTGATCCATGGTGGTAAGGAAAGTAACGATTCAGTCACCAAGCCAGTCGTAGGTTTCCCCAGATTCTCTCCATGGCTGCTTCATGGCACCCCTTCAACCAGTCAACATCACAGTCATCATTTCTGGCAGGGACTTCAGCTTTCTTCTACCTCCCATCCTGAGCAGTGAACCACCCAGGCCCCTCCAGTTTCACAGACTCCCGTTAGTGAGCCTGATTTTGGTACTTTGCCACTTTGGAGTGCTTTAGGTCCCACTTGACCCATAAATTTCAACTCTTCAAAGCCTCCAGATGCTTCTGGTACTGGAGTCTGGTGGTGTGATGGCCTCTGCTTTATTTAGCAGTGTGGGGTTTAGTTTTACTTTGATTCAACTAGATTTGCAATTTATTTAGAGCATGGATTTTTAAGAAAAACATTAAGTATAATATACTCACAGGAACACACATATACCATAACTGAGCAGCTATATGGATTTTCATAAACTGAGTATACTTTCCTTAAAATTGGAGCATTAAAAGCACCTAGAACCTCCCTTTGTGTCCCCTTCCAGTCATTCACCACCAAAGGTAACCATCATCTTTTATTTTTCTTTATTGATTTTAGAGAGAAAGGAAGGGAGAGGGAGAGATAGATAGAAACATTGATGAAAAAGACCATTGATTAGCTGCCTCCTGCATTCCTCCCACTGGGGATTGGGCCCACAACCTGGGCATGTGCCCTGACCAGGAATCGAACTGATGACCTCTTGATGCATCGGTCGATGCTCAACCACTGAGCCACACTGAACGGGCATTATCTTGATTTCTACATACATAGATATGGTTTAGTTCCCATTTAGGGCCTTTATCAGTAATGCTACCATACAGAGTTTAGTATATGCCTTTGGCGACATATGTGCTGATTTCTATTAGAGATATTCCTAGAAGGGGAGTTTTGCAGTCATAAGAAAGACACATGTTCAATTTTAGTAGATGATATTAAGCATTTTCACAAAGTGGTTGTGCCAATTCATACTTCCATCAACAATGTATAAGTTATAATGTCCCTATATCCTTGCTAACATTGGAATTATTTGTTGTTGTTTTTTATCCTTGTAACATGGCTATTTTAAAATAAAAATAAAAATATC
Source organism: Tadarida brasiliensis (assembly GCA_030848825.1). Classification (NCBI taxonomy): domain Eukaryota; kingdom Metazoa; phylum Chordata; class Mammalia; order Chiroptera; family Molossidae; genus Tadarida; species Tadarida brasiliensis. The sequence continues at coordinate 33,128,172 of CM061261.1, read as the reverse complement.
ACCTCTCATTGTTTTTTTCTAAAGCGGAAGAGAGGTGGGAGCTCTCAACACAATTCTATCTAGACCTAGTCAGACTACCATATTTTCCAAGGCAGCCTAACCACCAATACAGCCGCTTCCTCCTAGTTCCGTCACCTTTCTCTGACTCCATAGGAAGTCTCCTTCTAGCAAGAACAGGTCTGCAGGAGGTTGATACTCTTCAAGACATCAGGAATTAAGTGGAAACAAAGGTGTTTCTTTTTAACCTCTGATACCTCCTTTCCAAGCTTTAATTTTGACATTCCCTCAAATTGGTTATTCTGTTTTACGCTCAGGAAGGTGGTACAATGAAAATAATAGAAAAAGCAAAAGAAACTCCCCTATCACAGAAAGCTACATCAGCTGATGTAAAGCTTTTAGTAAGTATTTTGTCTTCTCCATTCAATTGTGGGACTTGGGAGAGAAGGAATGATGTCTTATTCTTAGATTTTGAGAGGTAGTGATAGTTTTTTGAGGCATAAATTTTTACAAACAGTTATTAGTTAATCTCAAAATACCCCTTGGGGCTGCTGCAAGTGGCCAAATAATGGCTTAAGTCTTCCTATGTCATTTTTACTTTGTAAAATGCAAATGTTCACAAGGTGGTAACACACACATCAAGTGCCATCATTCATTTACACCTTAGTGAGAACAAGTTTCACTCATTTTCATGAGAGCACTGTCATCGTTTTTTGTTTGTTTTTTTTTAAGGAAAATTTCTCTGTTCCTTTGCTATGTGATATTATAGCTCCACACATTAAGGAGCAGATTCTATTTGTCACCCTTTGGAATCTAGGATGTCCTAGTTCTAAGCTTTGGTCTCAAGAATCCTTGATGCTCCCTTGGGATTCTGCCACCACCAAGTTAGCAAGCCCAGGCTAGCTGGAGAATAAGAGAAAGGAGGAAAGACAAAGTGTGCCAGCCAACAGCTGACTGACCCAAACATGGGGGAAATCAATCAGAGCTGTTCCCAACCTGCAACTGATCATAGATACGTAAGTGAGCACAAGACCAGAAGATGTGCTCAGATAAGCTCTAGACTCCTGAACATTAAGTGTTTATTGTTTTAAGCCCTAGACATCAGGGTGTTTGGTTATACGGCAATAGATAACTGATACAGACAGATGAAGTACAGGTCAACTAAAGAGAGTGCACACGCCTGTGGGAACAGTCGTCCATCACAAACTTCCCTCATGTCACTCTTTTCTTTTTCTCATGGCTGGCGGTTATGTCTTCTACAAGGTAGATACTTTTACTCCTTCAAAGAGAAATTCAATTCATTATATTAATACTCCAAAGCTAGAAAAATAGCAAACATAAAGGTTTTTTGTGACCCAGTTTTAACCCAGATTTACATTTGAATACAAATGTTGGCCATTAATAGCTTGGGAGAAGTCTCTTATGCTTTCTAAACCTTGTTTTTTCTCAGAAAAATGGAGACAATGACAGTGTTAACCTTGCAGGGCCATTGTAGAGATAATAGAAGAGTAGCCAACAGCCTACTCTTAGGAGGGGGATGTGGATTTCAGTCCTGGTTCTGTAATAAATCAGCTCTGTGACTTTGGCCAAGTATTTCAGTCTTGCAGAATCTAACTTTCTCAGCTATAAATTGGTCATAACAGAATTTCTATCTCAGCATTGATTTGAGAATAAATGAGATATGGCATGTAAAAACCAATGTCCCATCTGATAAATAGTACCTGTCATTTTATTGCCCATAATAGTATGTTCCTTTATTCATGTCCTGGACTGTGTAAATTCTCTTGACCTCTCTCCACCCTAGCCTACAACACACCTCTAATTATACTGTCCCTCACTGTTACTTGCTTACACATTAGGCGTAAAACTAGTTCTTCCAGCACAAAACATGTGTGGTAGCTGCCTTTCGCCTTGTCTTTCTTGTTTCTTGTTCTAGTTAAAGTGTATGTGTTCAGGTGTGCACCATAAATGTGAACTCTTTTCTATGTACCCTTTCAGAAGACAGAGATTATTTCTCAATGTGTTTATTTGTAAGACAAAACCCTTTAACAGAACAATAAGTGTTAATTAAGCTATATTCTCACTTGGTAGATCACAATTAGCACAAAACAGCAACCAGTAACAGAAATGGTATATTAAAGGTCTAGAGCCAAGACAAGTAGCCAAATAGAGATAAATACATTTGGGCTCAATTCCTTAGTTTTTATCAAAGATACAGCATAAAGACAAATTTTGACTTTGATAGCAGACATGAGAAATGATGTCAAATTTTATTCTAATAAATAGAACAGAGACTTTAAATAAGTTGGAAGCAGTTATTAGAAGGATACCTATGAATAAGCTATACACATGTATACACACATAGATAACAAAGTATTTATTATTCACATATATCATTACAAGCTATGGGCAGCATTGTTTCTATAATATGTATTATTTACTGAGAGCCTTTTATGTACTAACCATTTGGTTTTAATAAACTTTTGCAGCCCTCACCATGTTCTATGTGGTAGAAAATGTAATTTCCTATTTTATGGTAGAGGAAACTGGGGCACATGGCTATGATATAACTTGCCCAAGATTACAGTCTGTGCTAGATTCCAGATTCAAAGGGGAATTATCTAATTCCAGTGCTCATGTTTTTGAGACTATGCAGCACTGCTGCTTGACATATCTGTATTCATAGCATCTTATGTATATTTACATGTTTCTGTGTATCCCCATACTTAATTCAGGTAGGGAAAAATAAAGTTATGAAAATTAAGTTTGTGGCTACAATGTACGAGGCACAGATAATACAAAGAACACTTTAAATATATTAGCACATTTAGTTATTGAAACATTCTTAAGAAGTAGATTATAACTTCACTTTACAGTTGGGAAAATCCAAGACTTAAAGGATTGAGTACTTGCCCAAGGTCACATAGCAAAGGACTGGCAGAGCTGAAATTTGGACACTACTGTGACTCTAAAATGCACCCTTTTTTTTTTAACTAAATTATCTTTTCCATTAATACTTTTCGTCCAGATTTTGGGGTTATATGTTGCACCTAAATTCCCTTGCTTCATGCAGAAGGGTCTATTCTGACTCTGCCTCTGCATTTTCTTATAAGCTGTTTTCACCTTGGTTTTCCTGATCCTCTGTAAATCCTCCCTAAGTGCTATTTTTCTTCCTGAGTTTCAATTAGATTTTTTGGGATTTCTCTCCTCTAGCTAGAGGGTGAGTCAGTAGCTTTAAAAGAAGTTTTAATTGCACCTTTTTGCTTTTTCAAGTTTCTAAATGTCTCCAAAAATTTGCTGATGTTCTGAAGACCAGAGGGGCAGAGGCTATAAATATTTAAAATGGGAGTGTATTGTTTTAGTTAAAACTTATGGAGTGATTCATGACTCCAATTCAATTTTTATAAATCAACATCATAAAGTCTGGATGGGAAATCTGCCTTAAAATTATCAGGGGGTTCTCCGGAAGACAAGCCTTTTAGAAATGTCGTTTGATTTGTGAGCAAGTCCGTAACTTCACGATCAAGCAGATCCGGGAACTGAACAGTCCCGTCCCTGTTCTCATTATCCTTCTGATCTCCCTGTGAGCAGTTCTGATGGAGTTCCATGTGTCACCACCTCTGCCCTGTGACAACTGTACTGAGGCTGGCAAGGCAAAGAGCATAATCCATCTGAGCAAAAGCTGTGTTCCAGTTTTAGGAACGTCTCACTTACTTTTCACAAAACCCTCAGGAAATCTAGGAGAGAATCAGAACTAATTTTAGGATGAAGGATGTTTCCTTTTGTTTGTGAACTTGAGTGCCATCTCCTAGCGATGTTATCACTGAATTAATTCATTGGTTTTCATTATCAACCTGGAGGTTTGGGAGTTTGATTAAAACATCATTGACAGTTTCTAGGAGTAAATAAATCTGACTAATCTGACTGTAGTCTGACTGACAGGATAACCATTTATTAGGTGAAACTTTCACAAGGAGAGGGACAATATGTTTTGGTCACTGTGGTTAGTATGGTGACTGTGCACAGCAGGTACTAAATGACCATTTGATGAAAATGAATTAAGTGTCCCTGTAAAGCTCTCCACACCCAGGAAAATAAATCTATACTTTTAGTTTTTCTTCGGAGGCACTCTCTGTGATCCAGAAACTTCCTTTCAAGCAGTGCTTCTCAGTCTTAGTAGATCTTGTCTTTCAGGGGACATTTGGTGGTGTCTGAAGATATTTTTTTTGTTGCAATTGGAGGACGGATGGTACTGGTCTCCAGTGGGTAGAAGCCAGGGAGGATGCTAAGCATCTTACTGTGCACAGGACGGTCCTCCACCTCAAAGGATTATATGGCCCCAAATGTTGAGAAACTGTGCTATAGTTTGCCTTCAACTTTTGTAGACTTGAAATCCCAGGATCTAAAATTTTACAGGTGAACGCATATGGCAATGAAACTTTCTGGTGCTCTGAAATATTATCATTTCAAGAGTTCCAGGGAAAGCAGGCATAACTTGGCTTATGTAGGAACCCCTAGAGGAAATGTGAACTTTAAGGCCATTTGCTGAACTTAGTACAAAGATCCCAAAACTTATTTTTCTGTCTCATTCTCTTGGCAGTTTGCTTCTTAAGATTTCTTCCTGGCTCTAACCCATAGCCCCTACACACATTCTTAAAGTGTATAGCTTGTAAAAGCTGAAAACTACTGGAAAGTCCCTAGGTGAGATGAAGATCACATCCCAAGAAGAAGTGAGATGATTTTGTAAATCACTTAGGGAAGTGTGTGATTAGTCTGTATTCCCTATACATTGTCTCTTTAAAACATCTCATTATGCTTTTCCCCTTCATTTTTGATGAAAAAAATTAAAGAACTATCTCCTCAGATCATTTCCTGTTTAAAGTGGTATTAAGTAGTTATAATATATAATTAAATATATATATATATATATTCATGCCCTGGCTGGGTGGCTCAGGAGCATCATCCTATACACCAAAAGGCTGCAGTTTCAATTCCTGGTCAGGGCACATACCTATGCTGCGGGTCCGATCCCCTGCTGGAGTGCATACAGGAGACAAATGATGGATGTTTCTCTTTCAGATCAATGTTTCTCTCTCTCTCTCTCTCCCTTCCTCTTTCTCTAAAAATCAATAAAAATATCATCGAGTGAGGATTAAAATATATATTTATAGTCCTGGCCGGTTTTGCTCAGTGGTTAGAGCATCGACTCACGGATCAAAGAGTCGCAGGTTCAATTCCAGTCAAGGGTATGTACCTCGGTTGTGGTTTGGTCCCGGGCCCTGATCAGGGTTGTGAAGGAGGCAACCAGTCAATGTGTCTCTCTCATGTCAATGTTTCTCTCTCTCTCTCACTTCCTTCCACTCTATCTGAAGATAAGTGGAAAAAAATATCCTAGGGTGAGGATTAAAAAATATATATATATGAATAAATAGCTATATATTATATATATGAATAAATAAATAGATATATATATGAATAAATAAATATATTATATATATGAATAAATAAATAGATATTATATATATACACACACCTATATATATATGGTTATTCTGATAAAGTCCAGAAGAAATTATAACATGTTCTTACTAGTCAGTCAAATAGTCAAATATCAAATGTACTGATTTGACTGACTGTAAGCTAGGAGTCAAACAGTACAATTAAATTCATATAATAGGGAAAATGTTAGTATGGAATTTGGGATACTTGGATTCCCCTTCCAGCTCTTACACTGACTGTGTGGCTGTGGGAACATTCCATAAGCTCTATGGGCTTCAGTTTCTTCATCAACAGAGCAAGAATGTTGGATTACAGGACCCAAATCTCTTTGGTTCTAATTCACTCAATGGAATAATTTCCATATGATACTATGACTAACAGAGGGAAAAGAAAATGACTTAAATTGGCATTTCAATACCTTTCAAAGGATTACTGTGAATACTTATTTAAGAAGATAATCTGCTGGAAATGTGAGAGATTAGAAAGTTATATGGACACATGCCATGGATTAACAATATGTGGTCTTGGGCCTAGTCTCATCACCATTAAAGTTTGTAGAGTGCTACTAAAAGTTCCCAGGATTTAGAGACATCATTACAACTGAAAATTTTATAATGGCCATAATCAAAGTTGAATGTAGGAATATAGAACCTGATAAAAATATATATTGTCTAAGGGGTACTGCCAAATTCTTGTGACCTTTTATCTCACAAGTTAAATTTTTCTACTTCTTAAAATTGTTCTTAAGGATATGTATAAGCAGCCTGTACTTATTCAACTTAATCGGGTATACCAACTGGGTTTTTGTGGTTGTAAGAAACAGAAATTAACCCCATGTGGTCATTAAGCTCCAAGATAGCCCCTAAATAATCTTTGTCTCCTGATATACCCTTGTATATACCCTTCACACACTAAATCAAGGATGACACTGTGTGATGAATAGAACATGACATAAATAACAATATGTAACTCCTAAAGCTAGGTCATAAAAAAGCATTTCCACTTCCACCTTGGTCTCTTGGATACTTTGTCTGGGAGAAGCCTGCTGTCATGTCATCTGGGCATTCAAGGAAACCCATGAAGGGCAGAGCTGAGGCCTCCTGCCAACAGCCAGAACCACCTTGTCAGCCACTGTTCTGGAAGTGAGCCCCCTCCTTCTCCGATCAGATGATGATTACAGGTTTGGCTGACATCTAACTATAGCTCATGAGAGAGACCCTGAGCCCAAATCACCTAGCTAAGCCACTCCTGAATTCTTTGCCCATAGAAACTATGTGTGATAATGATATTTACTATTGTTTTAAGCCACTAAGTTTTAGTATACCTTGTTTTATGGCAATAAATAACAACTATACAACACTAACACACAAATGTAAATAAAAAGTAATGTACTGAAAGAAAACTTAGAAGTCCAGAAAATTGAAGAAAACATCAGAAAAGACTCAGGGACTGAGAATAACTAGGGATGTAGGAAGCAGGAAATAATGATTTTCAGAGTTCAGCTATCAATATTAATTGGTAATAACCATTACTAGTCCCTCTTACATTCTGTATTGTATTAGAAATTCCAGGTATAGAAGGTCTGGTCAACTTAGACATGTTTTTGCTCAACTCTTGACCAAGAATGAATGGAGTAAGTACCATGGTGGGCATTCACACTAAGAATGCATGCAATGGAAGATCTGTAGTTCTCCAAAGGAAAAATAAAGATGTTATTACAAACAAAGGAGTTATGGATGCTGAGTAGGCAAAGGAAGAGATATCAACCAACAACAGCCTGATAGTTCTGGAAATTGCGAAGTGTCTTGGTAAAATCAGTTTCTCCAACTCTCTGTAGAACAGCCATAGTCCTGCATAGAATTTTTTCAAACACTATCTGTCCTCAAAAGTGTGATGCCAGTAGAAGTGACAGGGGAAAAAAAGCAATAAGTAAAAATTTTCTGTTTAATTTTGGATATATGAGGGGTAGTCTTAATCTTCAGTGATTTTCACCATTGTATTCTATATTAATTAGAACAGGCTCTAATGAGGAACCTAAAACATGATAGATTCTTCTTTCTTGATGAGACAGGAGTACTGGATGTGTAAATAGGCACTAGGTAGCTCATATCCTTGTGGCAATTCAAGGACCTAGGCTAATGGAGGCTCTGTCATCTTCAATATATGGTTTTCAAGATTTTCCTGTGAAATATTTCATTTCAACTCATCAGAAGGGAGAAAAATCATGGAGAAGCACACACACAACGTTTTCTCAAAATTTCATTCTTCAAAAATGGCCTTTATATCTGATACCATTCCATTGGCTAGAACACAGTAACATGGCTTCACTTAAATTGCAAGGGAGTGCTGGGAAATGTAGTCACTGGCTAGGCAGCCACTTTCTAGTACAACTTTATATTAAGGAAAGAATAGCATGTATTTTGTTTTGTTTTGTTTTGTGACCTCTTATGTCCTTGCCATTTCTGCTACATATAAATCCCTTGGCCACTTCTTGTTTGTCACCAGTATGTATTACATTACTGGTTTCCTTGGAGAATAATCAAAACTCTTGCTCAATGCAATATACACACAAATAAAATCCAGGGTCACCTCCATATATTTATAAATTAACACTTTGTTTCAGGACATGCCTTTGGAAATACTGCTTAGGGCTTCCGGTGCTTCTAATTCCATCATCATTTAAAAAAAAAATAGAGTGGTTTTCAGCCCTATATGATAGAGCATGTGAGGTGAGAGCTTGTCCTCACGGCTTCTGCATTGGAAAAAGTCGCATCTGGTTGCCACAGCACTTCCAGTTGATGACAGATTCACTTCCTTCAGCTGTAGGCTTGAGACCTCTGAACCTAAGATTATTTCAGTTCTTGGAATCTGTGAAGGCATCTTGGCTCAAGATATAGAATTGGCTAAAGATACAAAAATGGATAACTAGAGTCTACTTCAGGTCAATTATTGCACATGCTGAAATGTAGAAAAAAGCATCCTAAGCAAACGCATGAGTTTGGGGGCTGGGAATATCAAGTTCTTTAAAAGCCATGTGACTCTTTATTCAAATAAAGTGATTGGAGAAAGTCTGCTACATAAAAGTAGAACCCTTGGGCTGAAGTTGGTGCAGTGTGTTGTATGTGGGAACAGTGGGGAGAGGTGGCTGGGACATTTTTGGACCAGCCCCCTTAACTGCTGTTTCTCTATGCCTGCTCCATTATTTACTCCATGAGCACACACCATGGAACAAAATTTTTTAAATCACCAAAGTAGTATTTTAGGGAAAAATTAGTAGGGCCTGCCTTAAAAAGAAACTACCTATGGCCATGTGGCATTTTGTGACTAGATCCTGAGATGCTTTTCAGAGTCTGATTAAATGAGTATAATAACTGTGGCAAGTACTTCATCTAATAGAATTTAGGAGATAAAGATAAAAAAACGTAATTATATTTCTGAGAAGCTCTTAGCATCTGAAATGCACATGACTTCTTTTCTCATATTAAATTCCTGAATCCAAATTTCCCTGTAATTTTCATAGACAGGTGATGAACGTCAAAATACCATTTCAAAAATAACACATACAGAATAAACAGATTGTGAATTCCCCACAAAATCTGCTCTGCTCTCCTCTATTTCTCTTATCAATTATAAAATCATGATCTACAGAGTATCTCAGACCATAAACTCAGGGGTATTCTGCTTCTCCAACTATACCAGTCTACATACATCCTGTTTTGCTCTTGACTCTTAAATTCTGATCTGACCACATCATAACATCTCAGCTGCCAACATCTGTCCCTGGATACCTGCAATAGTTGTATATTTGTCTCTACATCCACTATTACCTCCCTACAATCCACTTTCTGGTAGCTGCTAGAGTGATTATTTATGAAACATGCAAACCAGATCATGCCACTTCCTGCTTGAAACCTGCCAATGCTCTCCATTGACATTAGGATAAAATACAAATTTCTCACTCCAACTTATAAGACCTTAAGTAATGAGGTCCTTGTCTCTTTGATCTCATCTGATACTTCTTTCCCTTTCATTTGCTATGCTTATTATGCACTGACTACTTAATTCTTCAAAATCTCCAACTGTGTTCCTGATTCAGTGTCTTTGTGCCTGCATTTACGCTGCCTGGGACACCCTTCCCCCAGATCTTACTATGTTTGGTTCCTTTGAATCTTTCAGGTCTAGGATTCTTTCAAAAGGCTTTCTCTGGCCACTCCACACTTTATCCAAGTAACTTTTTATTGCATCGAATTGTTCTCATTGTTTTATTACATTTAGCACTATCTGAAACTATTGCTATTCATTTTAATTCTTTATAGTTTATCACCCACTACTAAAATGAAGCTTCATAAGAACAAAGCCACTTACTGGATTAATCTCAGCTATACAGTGTGTCCCTGGCACCTACAAAAGAGACTGCCATGTAGTAGTAGTAGTAGTAGTAGTAGTAGTAGTAGTTGTTGTTGTAGTAGTAGTAGTTGTAGTAGTAGTAGTAGTAGTAGTAGTAGGTACTTACCTGGGTAACTGCTTCCCTAGTTTTTCCTGGAATGTAGAGATCAGTTTGCAGGGTAGAAATTTTGTAAGGAGTGGAGAGCAGATCAGGGAGAAATCATCAGAAAGACCTCACCAGAGGAAGGATATATTCCTGTCAGAAATGGCCTTTATACAGGTTTACAAGTACTTGCTTACATGAACCCCAAACCTAAAAGCAGTCTCCTTTTCATCCCTTCATCACTCTTTCCCAAGAGGAAGTGATAACACCCCAAACAAGCTGGGAGTCATTGGATCCATTTATTCTCCTTCATTACTTCCATGTCTACAATGCATACATATTTTATCCTGTAGTCATGCTGTTGTAGTCCAAGGAGTTAATAAAGAAGTGCTTTGTAAGGTGATCTGCCTCAGAATCTCTTGACAGCAGTTCTGTCACACTTTGGGGCAGCAATGTAAACTTACAAATAATGTCTATCTCTGTCTGACTTGTTTCACTGAGCATAATACCCTCTAGGTTCATCCATGCCGTCGAAAATGGTAAGATTTTATTCTCTCTTATGGCCAAGTAATATTCCATTGTATATTTGTATCACACTTTCTAATCCACTTGCCTATTGATGGGCATTTGATTTGCTTTCATATCTTGGCTATTGTAAAAACTACTGCAATGAACATGGGGATGCATATATTCTAGGGAGCAAAATCAACAATCAAAATAGAGAGACTCATAAATGCAAAGAATGGAATGGTGGTTGCCAGAAGGGAGGGGGATTGTGAGACTGGGTGAAAAAGGTGAAGGGATTAAGAACTACAGATTGGTAGTTACAAAACAGTTCTGGAGATATAAAGTAATGCATACAGAATATAGTCAATAATATTGTCATAACTGTGAACAGTACCAGGTACTTGAAGTATTGGGGGACCACTACTTGAAGTATTGGGGGACCACTTTATAAAGTATGTGCTTGTCTAACCACTATACCTGTACACCTAAAACTAATACAAAATAATTTTGAATGTAAACTGTAATTGAAAACTAAAATTTAAATAAATAAACAAACAAATAAATAAATAAATAAATAAATAAATAGTAATGGGGAGATACATCCCTGATTCAACATGAATGTTTTAATGGAGACTGATGGTAACTTATTCAGACAAGGTATTTTTAACATGTCAGAAAACTGAGCATGATCTTTCAAGCAGTATCATATTTATGATGTTTCAATCATTTCTTCTCACCAGTAGCTGTGGTTGGCTGGGGGTCATGGACCTGGGTGGGCTTAGTCTGCAGTTCTGCTTTGAGCTAGAAGTCTGGCATCACTTGGCCTCCTTTATCAGGGCTGGGCTCTGGCCTGCTCTGTGTGTACTCCTCCTGGAGTCCAGAGCTGAGGGACAGCATTGCTGTCATGGTGCTGATAGGAGTGGTAGAAAACAAGCAGAATCTCTTAAGACTTAGACTCAGAATTTTGACACTGTTATTTCTAACCACATTCCATGGACTAACAAAGTCATAGGGCCAAGCTGCCCCCAATCAAGAATGGGGAAGTATACACTTCATCCTTGATGAGGCCACAGACAGGATGTGGGTACAGGGAGAGATGAAGAATTAGAGCCAAAATTCAATATAACTCAGTGTATAATCTAATAAATAAGCCCATAAAAAGTCCTACCTAGTACTAGAGTATATTTACATGTATGTATAAATCCATACTTCCCCAAAAATCCATATCAACATTTATGACTATCCTGACAAGATAACCAGATCTTCTTCAGAACTGGGTTTCAATGGTAAGAAATCTTGTGAGACTAAATTATGATGTAGTTCATGTAATTGTTTCTAACTATAGGTGCCAGTGGAAAGATCTCTTTTGGAAGAGTCGACACATGGCTAGTTCTCCTGCATAAGAATTTTAATAACAGCTTTTGAGATATTAAACAATTTCGTATTTGGTCTAGGAGACAGGCCTTCGAAGCACTTAATATTCTTTTTCAAACTGTACTTCCTTTTCTTCATCCCTGCCATTCTAAAGGAGGCCTCACATATATTTATGAGGCCCAGTATGGGTTGGCAAATAAAGTCTTTGCAAATATTTGGCATTTTGGTTTCATTTAAGTGGACTTTCCCTGGTGTGTGCTGCTGGTTGGAGTCTGGAGCTCTGGCCCCCATTCTAGAGGAATCATGGTTTGTTTTCTTCCCTCTGAGAATCTGGGTTGCTATTTCTGCCTACTGTCAGGGTCGGTAGATAAGCCACCTCTTCCTAGAATCTCAGAGGATGAATCACTACAGATGATCGTGATGGGAGAGACTCATGGCCCTCATGTCTGCATTTTCCCTCTCTTCAGGTCTCATTCCATAGCATGCACTCACCTGTGGAGATTGCTTCAGGGCTGGGTGTCAGTCATTTATGCTCCACTGTGAATCATTTCTTTATAGGATATTCACTTTTAAGATTCCTTAAGAAATGTGAAATGGAAAACTTTACCTGCATCAGTTAGAAGTAACTGAACTACATGTAAACAAAGAAACATGGGTGGATTTAAAATCTATAACAAGGAGAGGCAGTGCAGTCGAAACCAAACTACATGTATATGATATATATACATACATTTACAAATGTAATATAAAATATACAAGTGCATTACATATAAATATACAATTTATAAAAAGTAAATTAAAATGCAACATGTAAAAATATATCTTTACAAGCACACATACAAACTAAAAGCTACTAATTTAACACAGTCGTGTTGCCTATGGGGATGAACAGAATGAGGATGGAGAATGGAGATAAAATGAGAAATAATTAATTAAGGATGTGGAACAATGATGATAATATGCTGGAAATAAAAAATATAATTAACTCCACCCTCTGCACAGCTGAGTTCAAAATTATAAAAGAAGGAAGACAGGCAGAAAGGAAGAGGAAGATTTGCATACTTGTTGTAGCATTTTCAGGTGGTGGCCTGGCAGGAGCAAAGTACTCTTTTGGGGTTGTCTGGCTGATGGGTCCAAAGCACCTAGAACAGTGACTAGCACATAGTAACCACTTGGTGAGTACTTGTTGAATTGAGCTGCATTGAACTTAATTGCCTTGGGAAGGCTGATTTCCCTGGATTTTGAATCCACATCCTCTAGTCTAGGCTGACTTCATTCTTTCTGTGAAGAATGGTTGGAACATCATGTTAGAAAGGACCATGAAGTCCTCTGGAAGACATGTCCAGTAGAAGGTATGTCCTGTTTTTGTTCGGTGAGAACCCATTGCCCTTGTTTTCCAGGGATGGCTCTCACATTCATGTTGGGGAGAGCACCTTACTCCACTCTTATCTTACATAATGTGGATGAGGTTGAACTTTCCTTACTCAGTCATTTTTGGGGATGAACACATGACCCAAGCCCCATCACAGGAGTGGGCATTTTTGTTTAGGGATGGATGTACGACCCAATTCAAGAACATTTTTTTTGGAAAATATATGAGAATAAACATTGGGTTTTTATGGGAATTTATTTAGTATATATAAGGTTTGGGAGCCCAGGGCCACCACACATGAAAAAAGTTTGACTGAAAATTAGCCAACACAGATGAAAAGAGAGATTTAGAGATAAAGAGGAAGAGAGGGAGAGAGGTATCTGTCTGTCTATCTATCTCTGTATTCATGTATCTTGGATTATTTTTGCTTAAGCAGGTTTGAGGTTTTGGACTTTTTTTTTTTTTTTTTTAACCACTTAACCTTAGGAGGTGACTAACATCCCAGAGTGATTGCATTCCCTTGGAGAGTTAAGCTTCATGGAACTCATGGTGACAAAAACCCCCAACATTCCCAGGCCACCTCACCAATCTCTGTACAGCTATCAGAAAACTTTATCCAACATCTGTCTTTATGAAATTTCCTGGTGTTGGTGGCCATTTTATACTTTATGGCTGCATAGAAAAATTAGTGCTTCTTTCAGCTGTCATGTACCCCCTATCCCATTCCCAACTTAAATCTCCAGCATCCAAACTTAAATGCCATCAAGAATGTAAACCAGTCTTATATTCCCTGCCTCAGCCATACTACCTGCATCAATAATTATTGTTGCATAATAAAACACCCTGAAGCTCAGTGTCTTAAACATCAATACACACATATTGTGTACAGGACTGTTGGTCAGCTGGCTGGTTTTTCTGTATTGACTGAACTCACTGATGCATTTCCAATCAGCTGTAGATTGAGCAAGCAGACTAATATATTTAGGGTCAGTTGTTTATAGGCTGGTTTAGGATGATCTCGGTTCCCTTCCACATGGCCTCTTGCTCCTCAGCCTTGCTCATAAGGTGGAGGGAGTTTTCTGAAAGAGCAAAATATGTGTGGCCTGGGGTGGCCTGGGCTCAAAGCCCCATTCGATTGCTACTTTCTGTTGGTCAGAGCCAGTCACAAACCCAGATTTCAGGGGTGGGGAAATAGACTCCACCTGTTATTGGCATTTCCTCAAAGTCACGTTGCAAAAGACATGGATTCATTGTGGGGTGGGGCATTGTGACCAATTTTACCATCAGTGTAGCAGAGACTAAAATGACAAACCAGCATATCTCTTAAGAGTTTGACTTCATTGAATGACATCCTGTTTGGGTTTCATTTGAAGGTTTTAATCATGATCAAGTGTAAGTCAAGGAAATTTGGCAAATCATAACTTATATCCTATCTCTTTCAACAATAACTAAAAGGAAAGATAGAAAACAGAAAGATCTAGTGTCTATTTCAAATTCATACTTGACTTAAACATGTTATGTTGAATCAGGGTTGCATGGAGGGAATAGAATAATTTTGTCTCCTGTTAAGATATGTTTAGTCAATGCTTTCTGTTTACTTCCCAACAAGAGCAAATTATCAAAATTAAAACTTTGGAGATAGCATATAAGTAAAAAATTAGTAAATTACTAAATACTAAAGACCTACCCCAGTATTCAAAAAACTTCCCTCACTGGCATAACTTTAAGTCTGCATTGGATGATTATTTAATATATAACAGATTACCTCAACTACAGTCAGCTCTCTTATTAGAAATAGTTGACTCTTCTATAAAATTTTCATTCATCCATCCATTGAAAAAACATTTACAAAGTACACCTTATATAGAACAATATCAATAAGCCACATAATACAATAAATTAATATTTGTGACTTGTCAAGAGAAGGTAAGGTGGGATTTAGCCTTTATTTTTTCCTTGAAAAAAATCATATTTTAATGTGACTTTTGAATTGAAAAGAGCCTGCTTGGTCTATAATGACTACATATAAAAGGCATGGCAGAGACTCACCTAATGTTTCCTGGGGATATGTGTTTGGTGTGACTTTTAGTCTTGCCTGGTATAGTGTTACTTGAGCTGGAGAAAGGAGCTAACCTTTAGTCCTGTAGTCATCTAACATTTGACTCTAAAACACTTTTAACTCATAGAATAATATTCCAGGGACTAGTAGGAAGGTTGAAAAAATATTTTCATCAATCTCTGAAATAAGCAAAGTGGAAGATGTATCTGCTGTGAATTGTTGAAATCAGCTCCTGTGGAGTCTGTCACAGAGAATGCATAGAGCTAGAACTCCATAAATTTAAGACTTCTCTAGTGGGAATTTTGACTATATATGACTTTGCCCTTACATCATAAGTTTGAATAATTCTGCTCAGTTAAAAAAAGCTAGGGTGAGAGAACCTACCCACATTAGAGACTGTGTCTAATCCCTCATTATAATCCTAGATAATTCTGTTAATTGCTCTGAATTTATTTTTCAATAAGTTAAATAAGAATACTGAATAAGTCAATCATGAATATTCTTCTTAGATTTACAAAACTATATATTTATGCTATTTATGTGAACCTCAAAGCCACTCTGCCATTCTGGGATGGTGGGCATCAATGGCTTCATTTTACACATGAAAATGCTGGGGTCATAGCCAAGGTGAGATTTATGAGTAGAACCTTATAGGGGGATTTGGAGAGCTGTTAAAAAGTCTTCCACAGATTGCATCCAACTCTTCTGCAGATTTCAACAGCATGTTGCTGCATAGAGCTAATGGCTCCCAAAGATGCTTTGATCATAGCAAGATATTTAGTCAAGTTACCACCACCCCAGGGGAATCTATTCCTTTCTGATGGGCTTTCCAGATGCACAGGCTCTTTCAAACGTGTGTAAGTGAACTAAACAAAGCTTTTTGGCTTGGTCATTAGTACAGTTACCATTACAGAGAGAGGAAAGCACACAAAACCACAGTCTTTCAGACCTTGACCTCTGTGGGTCCTGGTTTCCTTATCTGTAAAATGAGAGGGTCAGACTAGATGACGCCCAAGATCTCTTCCTGTTCTGAAGTTCTGTGATCTTTTTTCCTAATCAGACCAAAATTTTAGTCATAAATAACAGTAAATATATTAAATTTTCTTCCATTTTTTACCCAAATTCAAGTGAAATATTGATAAGGATAAAGAGAGTCATTGCATATTAATTTATTTTCCTTTGTTCTACTATTTTAATTAAATGCTATCTATTAAGTGCCTATTCTGTAGAAGGTACAAGACCACAGAACTTTCTCTAAGCACTTCGAATATGAAATGTGGGCACCCCAGGACCAATAAACCATATTATTTGGGCTTCTTCTAGGGCTAACTAGAGCTAGATTTGGGGGTTCCTAGGAATGAAATAAGCTTAACAAAGGCTCATATCTGGAAAGTTCCCCATCATGGGAAAGGATGGCTATGTTCCTTTGAACCATGTAGTGAACATGCTTGGTCCACCATCAAATCCTCTTTACAAAACTAGTGCACCCATCCTCTAGCTGTTGTCAGTGTTGAATGCTAAGTGCTCATGCCTGTTTCCCATCCTTTTCTGAAAGTTTGCTCTTGACCAAAAGTGCCAACTTTACCAGAAGTTCATTTCTTCAACCGGGGGCATCCTGCAGCAAATATCTAATTGATGGGGATAAACAAAGACCAGCTTCTTGTGTTCAGGTGAGAAACTCTGTTTCAGAGATCCCCGTGGGATCAGATGGAGGCTAGATAGCAAGACCACATCCTAGTTCCTTCTTCTGCTCCCTCTGCTACTCTCATTCCCTTTCTCCTCAGAAAACTTGCTCAATGACTCATATATACTCTAATTCTCTTCTTAGGCTCTGCTTCCAGGGAACTTGACCTCAGGCCTCAGAAGCATGTAGCTCTCCCCTAGGACTCGGGCATAGCTTCCTGAGACTATTTCCAGGTTTTAACAAGTCTTCATAACTATTTGAGTCTCTATACATTCAGGGGGCTTCATGAAGTATAGGGAGGCAGCCACCTACTGTCTCAAGAACATGAGGGCACCTTGGGAAGTGTTCTAGACCTACGCAGAAATTTACCACAGGCTACAGTCTGAGAAAACAGGACTTTGATGAAAACTCTCAAGACCTCAGAGTTGCAGAGCAAATGACAACAGAGCTCTTCTTTAAGACACTAAGACTCTGGTCTGGCCCTTCATTCTAGTCCACCATTAAACACAGTCATAACTGGAGATGACAGAGGGTAGGAGTATCTGGTCATACAGTGAGGAGCCACAAACCAGGGTATCTACATGGGGAATGTACTGGTGGCTGAAATACAGTTTGAGTCCTTCATCTTCTTTTTCCCAAGACAGAACCTATGGCAGCAGAGGCTGTGGCAAGATGGAAAGCAGGAGGAGCCTTGGACAGAGACAGGATTTATTTCCAAAAGCCAAAGCACCAGTGAAGAGAGAGGATTCGTGAGAAAAGAGCAGAAGCAAATGCTGAAGGAGGCCGGGAAGGGAGGGACAAAGGCAAAGATATTATCCTATAGGAAATGTAATAGGCAGTCATTGTGAGGAGGTGGCAAAGCTGGAGAGAGGATAACAGAAGCAGAGACACTGGATTGGGGGGTTGCAAAAGCTTAGACAGTGGACTCCTGAGAGACATTCTGTTCAGGCTGATGAATGAAGACCAGATGACATTTTCTCTCTTGTAGTGCCTGAGGATGTCTTAAAGCAAGGACTGTGGAGCTGACAGCCTGGGTTCAAATATTAGCATGAAGCCTTACTATCCGTGTGACCTTAGGGAGTTCAGTTTTGACATCTCTGAGCTCTCTTCCTCAAGTACAGAGTGGAGATAATGGTTCCTACCTTCTAGGGTTGTGAGGTCAACTGCTTTGTATACACAGAGTGCGTAGGAGCACATGTGAATTACAGTTTTTTGCAGTGTTTAAGATCCCAGAATTCTGGTACTGCCCTGGACTGGGCAGTTTTTCCTAGCACAGAGAAGTGAGCTTTTGGAGACAGATTTTATTTTATTTATTTATTTATGCACTTTTTAATTTATTTGGAGACCTATTTTAAATGGAGTAAAATTAACTTTATTAGAGAGTCAATTCATACCCACCATAGCAATTTTCTACCAAAGGTGCACTCACCTAAACTGTCTCTGGTTTCAGTATAAATTTATTTAGCTTTTATTCTCTAACTTACTACCTTTTATACATTATTTGTATATTTGTCTTTGAACCTGGTAAATGGTTGGAGAGAGAGAGAAGGGAGAGCAAGTGCATCAGCTTCTCAATGAAAACCCATGTGTTAATTTATTCTAAAATAATGCTGTTTACTGTCCAGCAAGGAAGCTGGTTACCACAAGGAAGTGACAAAGGCCAGAGTAGGAAGCAGGAAACTGAAAAGAGGAAATGGTTTACGAGCCCCAAGAAAACATACAGATGGATGTTGATGAAATGTGATAGGGGAGAAGGATGCCCATGTAATTCTTTTTCCAAAGGTTAAAGCATATTATTTGGCCAGTACTTACTTATATCTGCTGTTTCACATTCTTAATGTCATTTTGCAAAATTTTAAAGGGCACATCTAACCGCTTGTAGAATCCTCAAAACCCTACTTAGTCAACATGTAAATGACTCATGTTAATTTGGATTCTGCAAAGGATAAAATTAACAGAAACTCCGAAAAACACGCAATGAAAGAAAACTCTAAGGAATTATTAGAGATTTTACAAGCCAAAGCTAGGCTCCTTTTTTAATTTTTATTTTTCCTTTTGCATGATCACAGGCTGGTCCAGAGCAGGGAGCAAGACCCAAGTTCACACATATATTTATTTAGTTAGCAAGACATTCCTATTTTTATAGCTCAAAGTTCTTAACTTTCTTGTTAGCAAATGTTAACAAGGTTTAAAATGTATAAAGTGAGCTGTGGCATGTAAAAAATTTTGGTCTATCCTGGCTCCTTTTTTTTTTATACCTGTGTTCAATGAAAATGTCCTACTGACAGGCAGAATGTCTGGGCAACTTTATAGATAGTGTTCTCACCTCAGGGCCATAAGGTCACAGATTTGTTCCTGATTCTATTTAAAAAACACTCAACAATGGTAAGTTTGTATGTGCTTTTATGAGAGGGAGCTGTTTTATGTGATCCAAGATCTTAAAGATACTCCAAGGAATCTTGCATGTATGCTGGGCTGTGGATTGGGAAGGCTGCTATGGTGCTTGCTGTGAAATTGGGGAGCTTCGTTGAATCACAAGCAAAGACTGACTATAATAATTTTCAGACATTGTGTCTATGAAAGGCCAAAAAGCACTTTGCTTTCATGGTGGTAATCAAAGCTCTTGAAACGCATTTCAACCTGGTGTTCCAGCCTCAGTTTTTCAGTGGTCATAAAATGAAACAAAGTAGAGGAGGGGAAAAAAGAAAGGAAAAGAAAAAAGCAGACCCCATTCGAATCTCAGACATTTTTATAACTATTTAGACACTGCGGGCCTTCCCTTTTGGGTCATGCATGAATATGGCTTCTGGGAAGTCGCTCTCAAAAGCCCCGAAAGGACCTCTAAGTATGGAAGTGAAATAAGCTATCAACACCATAATGTGCAAACACAGAGGCACTCCTAACAGAAGGGAATTAGGAAACAGCCCAGTTGGGTGGTTATCATGATTTTCTGAGGCATGTTGACAAAAGAACAAAACAATCCAAATCTGATTTCTGGGTTCAGTTACTGTGTGATCTTAGGAAATGGATTCTTTCTGAGTCTATATTGTCCCCTCTAAAATGAGGAAGAAGGGTGAAGATTTCTTACAAGTCAAACATTTTTTTCAATTAAAAAACTTCAAATGGAATGAGTAACTTAAAATGGGGCAATCATCCATCATTCTGCATAGATATGCACATACAAGTACCTCTCTTCCCTCAGGTTGCCACACGAAGTCTTTGGTGCGGATGGTTCCCTGGAACTGTGCACCGTGGTGGCCCTGCTCCCACCTCTGACCAAAAATCACAGGTTGCCCAACCCCGTGGAAACCTCTACTACCTGTGATTTGTGAACTCTGGGACAGTCCATGCATACACAAACATATACACACTGTCTCACAACCTGCTTTTCATACATATTACAATCTAGATTATAATTTGTGTGTGTGTGTGTTTTCATAAAGCCAAGACGCTGATAACTTTCAGTCAACCTCCTCTTCAAGTTTCCCCATCAGCCACATCCTATCCTGCAATGGAAAGAAACCATCTAAAACAATTTCTAGTTCTACAGCCCTCCCCCTACAATGTACATAAATTATCAGCTTCCCTTCCTCCAAAATTCTGTTTTTCAAACATGTCTATATATAACCACCACAAGTAATTATTAGATCTTTCTGCCAAATAACCACAAAGCCAAATTCTTGTGGTAAATAATGTACTCTCTGTGGCATGGTAACAGCAAATGGCCCCTTAATGTCAGCTTTGAGCCTGTTTCCAGCTCTCCAGCATGATTCCAATACCACAGGAGTATATATTAAGGGAGAGCAATTAGCCAGATTTGGAAAGTCTCATCCAGAGAGACGATAGGAAAGGTGAATGACTGAAACATGTCAGGGAACAGGAGGATTCACTTTTAGACTGTTTTAAATGGAATGCTCCAGACTAAATTGCATAGCTTTTGTGTAATTAAGGGAAATAGTTAATGGTAACTATTCCTCCCAGTTCTTCAGAGTTTCACAGTTCACAGAGCATTTTATTTTCCTCTAAATTATTTCATTTGATCCTTTGAAATGAGCAGATTATGCTGATCATCTCAGCATAATATGACCATTTTATAGGTGAGGAAACCGAGGTTCCCAGAGGTCCAGTGACTTGCACTAGGTCTCAGCGCTATAACATGTCAGAACTTGTGTTAAAACACAGTTCTGATTATACTGCCAAAACAATTTTGCCTTATCAGAGAAATCCGAACAACTCAATCATATCACTTGGGCAGATATTCTTAACTGGGGAAGAGAAGGAAGAGAGAAGGCATATTAGAATCATCTAAGATGTTGTTTAAAACACAGATGCTTGTCTACCTCTTCCTTTCCCTGAAAATGAAAATAAGTCTCAGGATCAGGGTAGTTAAATAGTTCTGAAAACATTTCTCGGATAAATTCTAATACACCGTCTGGTTGAAAAGTGCAGCATCAGGTTTTCCTCTTCTGAAATGGAGGCATCTGCATCCCAGATTTTGCTTTGTATAATACTCTTTGGAGTAATATATTCACTATATCTTCCATATGAGGGGCAATAAATTTTATTCAAGTCTGCTATGAAAGGGAAGACACTGACGGTGTAAATGGGGAAATAGACAATGTCAACTTTTGAGTGACTCATGTGAAAAGGTCATAGGTTTAGACTATGAATAAGCATATACAAGACTGCATGTGCAGTATCCATGTCTAAAGCTAGTGAACAAAGAGGTCATATGTGGATTTATTCTTCCCTAGTTTACTTTTTACTTTCCTAGATGGTGGCAATATGCATCCTATTAGTCATTTCAAATCCATGGAGAAAATGGCTCTCCTTGTGTTCCTTCCCTTTTCCATGTGACTTTGCAGCTCCTCCCATCAACAGGTAGAGTCTTTGCCCACCCCTTACATCTGGGCTGGCCATTATGATTTTCTTGGCCAGATAGTACATAGAAGAAGTATTGTTGCACCAGCTTTGAGCCTAGACCTCAAAAAGGTCTTGCATTTCCACTCATTCTTTTAGACCCTGCGCAGCCATGTGAACAATCCAAGATAGTCCCTGAAATATAAGAGACCATGTGGAGGCAAGGAACCATACCTGGTGGGGCCACCCTAGAGCAGCCAGCTCCTAGCTCACATGGCTGGCCAGAGCCACGAGGCAGTGAGCCAGATTCAGAAAGGAAGGATATTGACTCTACCTCTTCATACAAAGTCACAAAGTTGGAAAGTCACATTGCAAAAGAGCAAAGATACAGGGAGGGGTGAATTGTACTTATTTTGCACAATCTACCACATGGGGCTACTATGCATATTAAACAATGAAATACATGTAAAGCATTTAGAGCATGGTCTGGTACTGAATAAATGCTCAATAAATATGAACTATTATTACTGTTTCTAAAATGCATACCATAATAGATAGATGACCTAATTAATATCATCATGCCCTTTACTCTTAGGAACTGATATTGGTAATTCTCATAAACCCATGGATCAATCTAGCAGCACACACGGGCACTCAAGTGAGAAAAAAATACAATCAAACCACATACTGAGTGTTAATATACTCCTAACCATCTTTCTTTCCTGAATGGAACCCCTCCCAAACAAACAAACAAACACAACTCTATGTTGCCTTTTCTATTCAGGCTTTGACCAAAAGTTTCAATGTTAAAGATTACTCATACCTTAAAGAACTGAAAGAATTTTTTTATTGCTTCTCAATCCATTGTCTTGTTCTCATGAAACTGCTGAATGACCTCAGAGAATATAAAACCTTGTCAAAGAAATAAGCACTGAATGACATGTGGCAGGGTTTTCAACCCTTCAGGAAAAAAAAAATGTGTTTCTCTGGATACAGCTCACATCCTGGGCTATCCCTGTTCCCTGAGTCTCATAAAGCTCCTATCTCCAGGGCACAGGTGAGGCCTTCACATTCTTTGAGAACAACAGTCTGTTCATTTCCTCCATGGTTATAAAGCGACTTTATTGGACTTCAGTATCTAAAGGAAACAGAGCTCTAGGTCAGAGGGTGACTTTAGAGAGTCACTTGCCCCATTTAGAGCCCCACATCTCAGGGATGTGTGGTTGAGAGATGCTCTTGAACTCTTTGAAGTGTATGTTAAAGTCCAAAGGAAGCTTCCTGGCTTGATCATTGTTATTGAGGGCAAGATACACTTACATGTAGTTAAAAAGTGCTTAGAAGATTTAGCTGTACAGCATCAGCTATTACTAAGCAATGTTTCCTTATGATTTAGCAACATGTATATTGTATTGCTCCAGTGGTAAAATAAAAGAAACCTTTTGCCAATTTCAGTGGGATTCATCATTTGACTAGCCCAAGCAGTGGTTGGCTTCAACATCCTTCCCTATCCATTACTCTCTATGTAAATTTGGGCACTGGAGTCTCAATCCGAAGAGACAAGCATTCATTTATGTGATTGGAGAAGCACATCTTCTGCTCAAAGTATGATTCAACCTACTGGTTTACTTCTAGGTCTGTGTTTCCTAAAGTCTGTTCTGTGGCACACATGTCTGTAGGCAGGCTCTGGTAACAAACAGGTCTCTGGGGGATAGGTCGCAGAAACATTGCATACTCTGCTTTACTCGTGCATTCACAGTACATGTTGGCACATTAAAGGTTCAAGGAGTCATGTAATATCGAAATATGTTTAATACCAGCCCAGTGGTCCCAAAGATATGTAACCAAGAAATCCCCCTTTGTTTTCTCTTTCAGTTATGTCACATGAAACATCTTTCGAGATCAAGGAGACTGAGAGATCACTAGAGTCTGAGTAAATCAGATTATCATAACATACTTTGCAGGAGGCTATTTTAGGTACTGAACCCAATTCAACATCTTTAGAAAATGGTAGACACACGTGTTAGGTGACTTTTAATAATACATTGTTTTATAATTTGAGTCTTCTGTTTGAATCTGAAAAATGCCTAAATAATACATTGGAAATAAATCTGAGTAAAAATTGTCTGAAAGAAATTATCCATAAGATTAAGGTACATATATTTAGTATACAACACTGCTGAAAGTTAAGTTTGGTAAACTATGACATTGGGCCACCAACAGTTCTAGAAATATCTGTGAAGGGTAGGGGATTCTTCCTCATGATCTCCCTTGTTCCATTTGCTATTTTGCTGGGTTCTGCTATTCCGACCATCTACTTTGTTATTCTTCAACATGGGTATACACAATCAATCTGGAGGATGGATACCAGGTTAGTGCTCAAAGGACTTCGCTGATTGGTTCTTTATACTCTTTCTTCCTGGTATTTCTTTATCTTGTATATTTGAAGTCAGCAAGACATATGTTGCCTTTCCTAAGCTTTTCAATATTAAAACACACACACACACACACACACACACACACACACAACCAAAACCCTGGAGGGAATCACACATCTGTGATGTGGTTGAAGAAATTTCAATCAGTTTCTTTGCTTTGGGCTGGAATTTGATCACCTCATCTCATTTTGATTATAAGCCCCGATTGAGATTTATATTTTTTTAAATAAGAAAAATTAATAGACAAACATTTTTTACAAACATATGATCCATTTTGATGGTAGGGGTTTGGAAACAATAAAAGGGCCTTTGGAGGTTTATGGGTTAGAAATCAACATTCCCTCCACTCTTTTTATCTACTCCTTCTTTCTCTCACTCATTTCCCCCCTTTGGCTTCCTGGAGTATAAAGAACAATTTATCCTTATATGTTGCTTTCTGAAAACACAATTGACTTAAATTTTATTTCATATGACCCTGACATTTATTTTCTGAAACATAAGGCAGGCTGTGTACCTATTTACTATTATATAATGGTGCAAACAGTAAGACCAACCCACCAATGGAAACAAATGCCATCTTTAAATAGCTGGCATTTCTATTTTTTCATTTCTAAAGATGATTAATAGAAATATCCCCTTAAATTCAGGACTAGACTCTGGTTTCTCCTCCACCCATCAAAATGAAGAAGCAAAGAGCCTATCACCAATCACATTCACATGTCTGATCTTCTTTTGGGTTAGTTAAATTGAGGCTTTATCGTGCTGTAGAAATTGGCAAGACTCATATATAAATTGTACTTTCTTTAAAGTGAAAGAAAAAAAGAGTAGTAGTTAGAGGAGTGGCCATATTCAGATTTCTTGAATTTTATCTGCAACAAGTTGTAAACCCTGAATCAACTCTGCCATGTATTGTTTGGGAAGTCTAACAAGTTTCACCAGCAATTTCTTTTTAAAGGGCTTTGCATAAATTGTTTTTCTTTTTTTGTGTGTGATTTCATGTTCCTTTACTGCCCCGTAAGTACTTCCAATGTAGGTAAACTCTGTGGAATGCTTTTTCTCTCCTTTAAATAATCCATTCTGAATGACTCAGTGATAAAAACTTCAAGTCAGTGCTCTCTCTTACTCAGTGAGAATCTCTTTCATTCCATTGCTGAATCCACTTACTCAGAAGATTAGCTTTATAACTAGGGGCAGGTGTGGGGTAGAGAAGGCCATGCATCTGCTCATCTTATTTGAGAATGCTAAGAAAAAGCACAAGCTGACTGAACTCGTATGTGTGTGTGTGTGTGTGTGTGTGTGTGTGTGTATGTGAGAGAGAGAGAGAGAGAGAGAGAGAGAGAGAGAGAGAGAGAGTTCATTTGCTTGATTTGCTTTTTAACTGAAGCTGTTTTATTACTAAGTAACAAAGTTAGGGTCAGATTTGCAGTCTGCAGCAGCATCTGCCATAGAATCCTGGTTCCCAAAAGTTACTGATCATCACAAAACATGCAAATTGCCTGAAGAACTTTCCAGGAAGTTGGGATGGGGAACTTTTAAAACCACAGAAAATCCCTGAGAATAATGTAAAATAACTTAGCATCCACCACAAGAATTGATAATGAATTTAGCTTCTCAAATAGTTCAGCAAGGATTTAATGAAAGCTGCTATGTGGCAGACTCAATTGTAGACAGCAGTGAAATAAAACAAAACTCCAGCCCTCTAGAAGCTGATACCCTAGTAGGGAAGGAAGAAAAATATAGGTAGTTGATAGATGACATAACATAATAATAGCATCATATATAACATAAATAATAGATAATATAATAATAACATACACTATATTGTTTTCATTGTATTGCATCTTCTTTTTTTCATTCACCTTTAGGTTTTCCATATTTATCAGTGTGGATTTACACTGCTATAATTCACTCATGTTAACTGATTTATAGTATTCTATGGAATGACTACATCCCAATTCATTTGGTGGCCCTTTAGGGTGTTTTGATTTTTCACTATCACAAGCAATGTTTCAACACACATCCTTGGGCCTGTCTCCTTGTACACATGTTGAAGTTTTTCCATAGTTATATATTTAGAAGTAGAATTACTAGGTTTTGGGGAGGGGAATTTTTTTAATGCAGACTTCCACATCTCACCCCAGATTTCCTAAACCACAATATCTGAGAACAAGACTTGGGCATCTATGTTTTTGAAAAGCTTTTTGGGAGATTCAGATGGAACCTTCCAAGAGACCAGTGTTTTGGAGTCCATTGCTCTGGCACACACAGTTTAATGACAGAATGACAGGTGAACAGGCATTTCCTGGCAATGAGGATACATTTGGCTGTCACTCCATTAGGCCCCAGGAGTGGATACTGTTGGTGTCTTCCCAGATACCTTTTCCTGGCTTGTACACCCGTTTTCCAACTGCTGTGAGTGTTGGCTGCTGAGGGCTCACAGCTGCCCCATCTTCAGAGAACTGCCCTCAGCAGGAATCATCTTCCTTCCTAAGGGTTATGACCCCTTTGCCCCCTTCCAATAAGCTCAGCTAATGGCTGACTCACACTGAGGTATAAAGAGCATGTCCTCCTGTCTCAAGGGGAGACTAATTCTGTGGTTCAATTCATGCTGCAGAGTTCCCTTTGGGATTAGGCTGAGGCTAGACTCAATCTCAGCCCGCTCCCCTGCCTTTCCTGCGTCCCTCACTCCCCTTCTCTGGGGGTCCTGCCTCAATACATCATGTGCACCTGATGCCCTGTTTTAAGCCATGCCTCCAGGGAACCTAAGCCAAGACATTCCTTTGCTCTTTTTTTCTTTTTTTGCTATTTTATCTTTTTCTCTACTTTCTATTCTATTACTTTTGCTTGCCCTCTTTCTTCTTTGTTCTTCATTAGCTCATAATTACCTGTTTCATCTCACCTGTGGAGAAAACAGAACACCATTTTCACTTAACTTTGAAGAAATGCACTGAGCTTATTCTGCCTCAAGGACCTGCAGACCTATCACCCTGGAATTGCACCCTGCCGTTTTATAGCCTAGTGGGCTGATGAGGCCCTGAGCTCTTGGTTTGATTAACAGTAACATCAGGCTCCCTTTCCCAGCTCTTGCAGCTTTCCGTGAGCCCTCTGAATCACAAGTTTGTTCTGCATTCTCAGAATGTGTCAACATGGCAGAGGCATGCGGTCAGTGACCGTTTCCTACCAGAAATAAGGAGATGCTGCTGTCCTTCATGCTCAGGAGGCGTTTTCTTCCGTGGGATTGAATCAGCAAGCCAGTGAGTTTGCTGTCATGGGACATTTATAAACACGTGGCCAACTTGCTCTTATTTTATAATAATAACAATAATAATAGACATGTAGGCCTTGGAGCTCTAAATCAAGCATTCATCTAAGCTTTGAAGTCAGAGCCAGGAAGTAACTCCTGAGGCTCTTCCAAACCAGCCCTGTTTCAAAGGGAGTGGCAGAAGCGCTTGAAAGATGAGCCTCTTCCTCTCCAGGAGGCTACACTGGGGGTGTGTTGGACACACTCACAACCCAGATCTTTCCCCAAACAACAAAGCTTGTAACTTCCAAGGACATGGGCTGGTGGAGAGAGAAGCTGGGTTCAGTTATGCCCTGAAGAGCTTTTTGTCCAGTAGGAAATGTGATTCCTGAGCCTGAAGCTGTTAAAGAGTTATCTGGCCTGCCTGGCAACTCAGATCTAATCCTCCCGTGGCTGTAACCCCACAGTTGCAGCCTGGCAACCACTCCAAATTGACAGGCACAGAGGTGCTTTCACAGGTTGAAAGGGATTATCTCAGTCCTGTTGCCTTTTTTCGTATCTTCACTCCAAATTTTCCGTTGTGCAGAGTTTGACAGAAAGTTAGTTGCAATCCTGCCTCCAAGTTCCTGCTGCTATTAGGGGGAGGATTTATCTCAAGCCCCCAGTGTCTTTTCCACTATAAAACACTCCAGAGGCCCCACGCAGGGAAAAGTCAGATGGTTCATCCTCCATAGCAGAATCCAGTTTGCTTGTGGTCACTCCCAAGTGCAGCTCTTCTGTGTCTATGGTCTTCTGGCATCTGGGTTCTTAAGTGCTGAGCCAATTTTTAAAAGTTTATTCTTACTGGCTGAATTTTAGCTCCCTGAATTTAATATTTGCTTTTACGGCCTTTCAGTATTTGCTGACATTCTAAATAACTGGACTTCTAGTTATAAGCCTTCTGGATCAAACTTGCTCTATAGCCACAAAACTCTGGGTATAACATTCAAATTTTATCTTTTCTGCCGTCTTACTTAGACTTTGAAATGGAAACACACTTGCATCTCTAAGAGAAGATTTGGTATCAAATTCCAGTTTTACTAAAGCATGTCATTCTGGAATAAAATAGCCATGAGTTTTCCATCAAGCCAACCAAGTCCTCACTCTTCCCATGTGGTATCCCTCCAGAGTCTGGTGCCCTGTTCTTTCCCCACCCACCATCAATGCTCCCTTTCAGGCAAGCAGTAGCAATAAGTCATTCCCAAGTAATAGTGGATTTAAGTCATTGCATTAATTCACCCAGGGGCCCACTGCTTATTGGGAATGAAAGACCTTATTGGGGATTTTTATTAGGTATCAAGAAAGAGACATAGAATATATATGAGGGTGGGGTGTTGCAAGGGGCCTTTCTGAACTCCTGAGATGAAATGGACTTATCTGGGTATAAATTAGACTGATTTGTGACAATAGAAATCAATGGGAGATCTCTGAAGCAGGTAGAAGTTAGAAGTGCCAACCCACCCTTGTCCCATTATTACTCATTTAGGTCCCTTCTAAACATTCATGATGAGGTTGTATCATTACCTCACATTATAGGAAACTGTCATTTTTAAAATAACAGCAACAATAACATAATATAATCATAATAGAATATCTTTCTTGGCCTTCCCAGCACTTTTTATATTAATCATCATGCTAGCCCACTGAGATAGATAGACACATAAATGTTAGATTCTCACCTTTTATATCTCAACATTTTGATGTTGAGAAACCAGGGTAGCATACTGCAAGGAACACAGCTGAGACAGAAACTTCAGTCTCCAGATTCATAGTTCAGTGCTGTTATATTAGGCAGACTCCATTTAAGCTAATCATTTATAATCACATTTTATTTGGGCCCTGGTCGGTGTGGCTCAGTTGGTTGAATGTCGACTCATGCACCAAAGTGTTGCTGGTTCGATTCATGGTCAGGCATTTATCCAGGTTGTGGGCTCCATCCCCATCACAGTGCGTGCAGAAGGCAGCCAGTGGATGTTTCTCTTTCACATTGGCGTTTCTCTCTTTCTCTCTCTCCCTTCCTCTCTATCTAAAATCTGTAAAAACATATATTTTTTTAAAAAGTCATGTCTACTGAATTTTAAAAAATCTAATTTTATTTGGGAGAGGACAATAAAATGGTTTCCTTCCCATGAAACCTGTAATATACCAGAAGAAGCATTGACAATAAGAAAAACTGAATCTATGATATGCCTATGACTTTACTTCTTTTCTTAATACATTCACTCAGGTAACTGTGCCTAACATGGTCATATGGGTTTATCTTCAGTCCTACACTCTTTCCCAGGGCCACTCTTCAAATTGACAAATGAGGCAGAATGGGCAAGAACAAACTATATGATTTCTTATAGGCCATTGTGAGTGAGAATTCTGGGAAGATAATGGGGGAATTAAAACAACAATGAGGTATCACCTCACACCTGTCAGAATAGCCGCCATCAACAAAGCATCAAACAACAAGTGTTGGCAAGGGTGTGGAGAAAAGGGGACTCTAGTACACTGCTGGTGGGAGTGCAGACTGGTGCAGCCACTATGGAAAACACTATGGTGTTACCTCAAAAAATTAAAAATTGAATTACCATTTGACCCAGTGATCCCACTCCTAGGAATATACCCGAAGAAGCCTGAAACACCAATCAGAAAGAATACATGTACCCCCATGTTCATAGCAGCGCTATTTACAATAGCTAAGATCTGGAAACAGCCCAAATGTCCATCAGTAGACGAATGGATAAAAAAGCTGTGGTACATATACACAA
Source organism: Tadarida brasiliensis (assembly GCA_030848825.1). NCBI lineage: Eukaryota > Metazoa > Chordata > Mammalia > Chiroptera > Molossidae > Tadarida > Tadarida brasiliensis. Next base: position 33,097,860 of record CM061261.1, on the reverse strand, counting down.
TGGAGTACTATGCAGCTTTAAGAAAGAACGATCTCTTATCCTTTGCGTCGACATGGGAGGACCTGGAAACTATTATCCTAAGTGAAACAAGCCAAGCAGAGAAAGACAAACGTCATATGATCTCACTTATTTCTGGAGTATAATGAACATAACAGTGTGAGGAGCAGGGTAGTCCCGGGGACGTGGAAGTGGGGTACAGGCTGACATCTGCCAGAAGAGGGGGCGGGGGAGGGGAGCGATGAGCACAGAACTTGTACGCATGTACTCATAACCAATGGACATGGACAACAAAACGGGGACGGGACAGGGAGGGAGGGGGAGGGGGGGTGTCAATGGGGGAAAAAAGGAGAATCATCTGTAACATAAGTAAATTAATAAAAAAATAAATAAATAAATAAATCTTAAAAAAAAAAATTATTCTAGTTGTAGACGTGGTAGGTTCATCAAATATAATTTCATTTGTCTGAGCTTCTATTTCTCCCTCAGGATTATCTCTGTCTTAACATGTTGACAAATCCACCTATGAGCAAAACTACATTATCTATGGGGTAGACCTTAATTTTTCCCTATTTGGCTTCTTAGGAACCGTAACTACTATTGATGTCAGATCACGCTGGTTGCAATCCCATGTAGGCTGCTCTTGTACAGTTTAATTCTGTCATGTCTTTAATGTACGCTTTAGTTTGGGCCAGAGTTAGTTGAAGAAGGTGGAAGACATGATTTTTTAATTTAAAAAGCATGGAATATAGAATATAAAATTTTAAGTCAACAGTAGCCCAGATTATATAAATTGCATGAATGAGCAAAGCAATCCTGCTTCTGCCCTAATTCTTCATTAAACTCATATCTTTGGTGCAGCGAGGTTGTTTTCCCTGCTTTCTTGAGTCCAAACCCTCAGCATCCTTATTGTCACACATGAACTTTTCTCTTAAAAGCTTTTCTGCCTGTCCACACAATCAGAATACATGAGTCTAAATGCTCATCAGTGAGTGTAATGGCTTACTGGACACTGCAATACAAACTCTTATGTCCAGTAGACTATTTCAGTAGTTCAGATAGTCAGAGCCCCATTTATCCTGATAAAATTCTCCAATGTTTCCTTGAATTATTCCAGAGCCCCAACTCTGTTATTTTCCAGCTATCCTCTTAACATGTGTGGTTTACCACCTCTGGGTCCATGTTGCTTCATTTTTCCAAGAAATCATTATATCATTTTCTTTTACTTTTGTATGATGTTTACAAGGAAAGTTATATTTCTCTGTTTTTGAAGTGTTGACAAATGTTGAAAGAGCTGCATTTTTTTTTTTAATGTGGATACCATTTTAGAAGCCAGGAATAAGCTAAAGGAATGAAGCAAATATTTCAGCTATTAAGTGGGTACTGACTCCAGGGAATCAAGCTGGTCAGCTGGCATAGCATGGCACCCTGTGCCCCCCTACCCCCGCCCCAAGGCAAAGGTTTGAAAATGTGACTATTTGGCTAGAGAAGCAGTAGGAGAAACATTTGCCAAAAAGAAGCTTCAGAAGTTCTGCTTGAACATGAGTTTGAGGAAGTGAAAATACTTTAGATGGGATTTCTGTTACCATAGCTGACAATGGGCTGGCTAGCTCTCTGCTGGCAGATGGTGCCAGGGAATTCTGATGGAAGAAATAGACTGGGACAGCTGCGAGCCATTCGTGAAGCTCCACTGTTGCTGAAAAGAAGGTAGCAAATAGGAGAGAATGAATTAAGGGTTCCTCTTAGACCAGAAGACTAAGCTACTCCTAGTAAAATTGGGTAGTCTGACTGATGATGTTGGTAGAGATTTAGTTATCTATTGCTTCTTAACAAATTACACTCAAGTTATCAACTTAAAACAATGTTTATTATCTCACATTTTCTGTGGGGTCAAAAATCCAAGTGCAGCTTAGCTGGGTGTTTCTGGCTCAGTCTCTCCCAGGCTGCAGTGAAGGTGTTCTTTGGGGCTGCCGTCAGCTCCAGACTCTACCTGTGGAGGATCTGCTTCTAAAATCACTCATGGGTGTTGACAGGCCAGAGGTCCGTGATACCTGTTGCCGGACTTATCAGCTCATTGACAAGTTGGCCTCTCCATAGGGTCACTCACAAAATGAGAGCATGCTTTCTTAAGAACAAGGGCTCCGAGAGAGAGAGAGAGAGAGAGAGAGAGAGAGAGAGAGAGAGAGAGAGAGAGAGAGGATATGAAGGGCAGAAACCAGATTTCTTCTGTAACCTAACCTTAGAACTGACATCCTATGGATTTTCCTGAGTTCTCTTCATTAGAAGTGAGTCAAGGGTATGGCTACCAGGAGGATTGGTGCCTATCACAGATAGTGACCATAGTTTTTATTTAAATGGATGCCAAAATTATTTCCTTCCCTTCAATACTGTGAAGGTTATTGACATGAGGTAAAATGCTTGTTTAAAAAAAAAACTCTGGTTGACCATATAGATCATAGTCTTCACTCAATATATCATCATTAGTGATAATAAACTGGCTAGTGTGGAGGCAATGGAAGACATATTATTAGTCAGACAGCTGTGAGAGTGGGAAACCTTAGCTCTAATTCAGGCTGGTGGGAGACTGGGTACAAATATCTCCCTTTATTCATCTGTAGAATGGGCTTGGCTATGACAATCCCCTTAGTATAATCGTTGGCTGACTAGGAAGCATCAGGATAGAAAGGAGTTGCCTCTAGAAAGAGCTTGTATCACAGTTCTGTTGCATACTCTTTACGTTAGAGCAAAAAATTTACTCTTTGTATGAGGGTTTATATTGACTCTTAATACAAATATTTAGTTTTGTGAGTCATTTATAATCTTGGTTAATTGAGACTTATTATGGAAAAATTGCAAGAGCTTATATCAAAATGCATATGTTTTCCTAACACATTAGTTTCCTGACAACATATTACCAGACACTTAAATTTGAAAAGGGGGCTCTGCTGTTGTAGAATTTGTGTTAAAGAATATGATAGAACATTGGAGTTGATAAGGACTTTTGTGATCAGTATCCTCAACTTCTTCATGTTATGGATAAAGAGAGAGGCTGGAGCCAAGAATAAACCAGAACTACTAAGTCACTGCTTAGCTTTCTATAGACTGCTGTCCCCACCAGTGTTACAGAAATCAGGAAGGCAGAGGGAGAAGAAAATAAACTTACTTTCTTTGTTATAGTATGAAAAAGAAATCAGTGGAGGTTGGGAAATCATTTTCAAATAATACTTTTAAGCTAACTCCTATAGAATTTATGTTTTCAAGAACTAGTCCAACACAAGAGGTGTCTATAAAGGGGTGCTAACCTTAACGGTATCTAACCACTGGTGAATTGCACACAGCAGATGCTGAGTGGAAATGTGCTGATCTTAGTGGCTTCCAGACACTGGTGAGTTGCATGTTCAGGTACTGTCATTCCGGTCTGGAAACCCCTTACAGGGGCTAGGTTGACTTCTGGAGTCACTATCATGTGGTCTAGTTGGTGGGATGGTGGTTTTGGGGTAACTGGGTTGTAGAAGTTGGAGGCAATATTCAAGGATAGCGTAGACAAATTGAACCAGAAGCAAAGAGGTCTGAGCTCTGCACTAGTTATATTTCAGAGGTCCAGTTTGGAAATCAAAAAAACACAAAACAAAACTCGGGTTTCAGTTCTGTACCTTTCGTAAGTAGTGGTTTAATTTTGGGCAAATTACTTACTTTGGGCCATTTTTTTAAATCTCTAAAATTAAAAAATTGAATCATATCAATAATTCACAATCAGCATTGATAGCATATAATTTTGAAGGGAGGGCATACATCAGAATTTCTGAGATGTAGAGAAAACATGTAGATATATAGAAAAAAAAATCTGAATTCTGGTAGTCAGAAGAACCAACCTTCCTCAGGGGAGATAAGGCGTCCTGGCATCCATGTTTATGAAAAGGGGCTCAGTTAGAAATACAGTGGGAAACTGGCTAGATGATTCCCAGTCCTGAAGTTTGAAGAGTCAGTGAATAGAGGGATAAGGTCATTCAAGGAAGCAATGTTAGAACAGAGAAAATACTGACGAACGAAAGACTGGGCCCCCAGCTAAGAATGACCTGAAATGGTGTCGAGATTGGACACTGATAAGCAGAAACAGTCTTCAAACAATGAACACTGCGACTGGAGGCTTCCATCTACCTGAGTTCAAACAAAATCAAGATCCCAACTCCAAGTACCTTCTGTGGCAGGTCTACTCTCGTCCACTGGTGTATTTTCAGAACTAAATGTCACTTGTTAAGTTCCAAAGTTTATAGCCCAAAGGAGCTTAAGCTTAGGAAAATGGTCCAAGAATGTACTGGTCTCCAATGTAAAGCCAAACAGGACTGTTATTGGCCTCAATGTGAAATGGCAAAAATATCACTGGAGTTATTAAATATGTTACTTCAATTAATTATATTAGCACACCAAGCCTTTTGAATGGTGAACAAATTGAACATTTTTTAATATTTTAAAATGACTTCTAGTTTATTTGGATTGATGCAATCTTATTATAGAGCCAGTAACATTTTATAAAAATCTAAAATAATTTTACCTATATATTGATCTATTTATAGTTCATCTATTCTAAATTGAAATCCAAATTCTGGGGAGATCTCTGCAACACATTGGAAATTTGGCTCACGAACAGAAGGAGAACACCCTGGCCAGTTTGGCTCAGCCGTTAAAGCATCAGACTAAAGGGTTGTAGGTTCGATTCCTGGTCAAGGTCGAGTACCTGGGTTGCATATTCAATCCCCAGCCCCAGTAGGGGTCGAGCGGGAGGCAACCAATCAATGTATCTCTCTTACATTGATGTTTCTCCCTCTCTCTCTCTCTCTCTCTCTCTCTCTCTCTCTCTCTCTCTCTCTTCCTCCCTTCTTCTCTTCCACTCTATCTAAAAATCAATGGAAAAATATCCTCAGTGAGGATTAACAACAACAAAAAGAATAGGAGATTTCAACCAATTGTCCTGCCATAAAAATATATGGAGACACTGTTCTATGACCAGAGGGTGAGTTTGAAGCAATTCCTTTTCTATCTAAAGCTAACCTATGAGAAGAAAGGAGACAACAAAGTCTGATAAAGGACTAAGATGTTCATAATGGATAGGGAAGGAGCAGAGTAGAGAACGGAAAACTGTCCTTGAAGTGAAAGTGAGCAGGCCTGGTTTCTAAGGTGATTCTTCTAGAATACATGGCTAGATCACTCACTTGGTATTGGCCATACCTCTCAGGCTCTTTTGCTCTTTATTAGAGTATTTCTTATAACTTTCTGCAGGTTTACAATATTTTTAGAAATTAAGGCAAATAAATATAAAGTATAGTCATCATTGAAAAGTTGTAAAGTATAAGAAAAGTACAATGAAAAAAGAAAACAAAATATTTCCAGGAACTAGTCCAACACAAAAGAGGTGTTCAGTAAAGGGGTGCTGATCTCAAGCCATTCAGAAAACCCATGTAAAAATTGGGGTATAGCTTTAAACCTCCTATTTTTGCCAATGTAAATATGTATTTATTTACTTATTTTTAATATATTTATTACTTTTTAATTACAGTTGACATACAATATTACAATATTATATTAGTTTCAGGTGTACAACACAGTGATCAGACATCTGTGTATCTTATGAAATAATCACTCTGATAAGTCTAATACTCACTTGACACCATACATAGTTATTACTATATTATATTATTCACTATATCCATTTTCTATGCTGTATTTTAAATCCCTGTGACATTTATTATTTTTTTTTTGTAACTGGCAATTTGCACATCTTGATCCTTTTCTCTTTTTTACCCAAACACCAACCCCCTCCCATCTGGCAATCATCAAAATATTCTTTGTATCTATGAGTTTGTTTGTTTTGTTTGTTTATTTTGTTTTATAGATCCACATATAAGTGAAATCAAATGGTATTTGTATTTCTCTGTCTCACTTATTTCACTTAGCATAATTTCCTCTAGGTCCATCTATGTGTCTTAAATGGCAAGATTCCATTCTTTTTTATGGCTAAGTAATATTCTATTGTATATATGTACCATCTCTTCTTTACCTAATCATCTATCAGGGGACACTTAGGTTGCTTTCATATCTTAGGTATTGTATATAATGCTTCAGTGAACATAGGGATGAATATGTTAGTATTTTGTTTCTTCAGATAAATACCCAGAAATGGAATTGCTGGGTCCTTCTTTGTCTCTTGATATAAAGTCTATTTTGTCTGGGTTAAGTATTGCTATCCCAGCTTTGTTGTTGTTGTTGTTTCCATTTTCATAAAATACTTTTTTCCATCCCTTTACTTTCAGTCTACATGTGTCTTTCAATCTGAATTGAGTCTCTTGTGGACAACATATGTCTAGGTCTTATTTTCTTATCCATTCAACTACCCTATTGTGATGAACTTCTTTAGATTTTCTTGTTTGGGAAGCTCTTTATCTGTCCTTTGATTCTAAGTTATATCTTTGCTAGATAGAGTAATCTTGCTTTTCATCACTGAATATTTCATGCCAATCCTTTCTGGCCTGCAAAGTTCTGTTGAGAAATCAGCTGACAGTCATATGGGAGTTACCTTATAGGTAACTAAGTACTTTTTTCTTGCTGCTTTTAAGATTTTCTCTTTGTCTTTAAGTTTTGGCATTTTAATTATGATGTGCTTGGTGTGGGCCTCTTTGGGTTCACCATGTTTGGGATTCTCTGCACTTCCTGGGCTTGTATGTATGTCTATTTCTTTTTCTTTAATCCTCATCAGAGGATATTTTTTCCATTGATTGTTAGAGAGAGTGGAAGGAGAGAGAGAGAGAGACATCCATATGGGAGAGACACATTGATTGGTTGCCTCCTGCCCATGCCCTGACTGGGGCCAGGGATAAAATCTTGACCAGGAATGCTCATACCAGCCTTGGCTTGTATGTCTATTTCTTTTGCCAGTTTAGGGAAGGTTTTTGTCATTATTCAGATAGGTTTTCAATTCCTTGCTCTCTCTCTCTTCTCCTTCTGGTACCTCTATGAGGCAAATGTTGACATGCTTGATGTTGTCTCAGAGGCCCTTAAACTATCCTCAATTTTTAATTTTTTTTTTCTTTTTGCTGTTCTGATTGGGTGTTTTCTGCTGCCTTATCTTTCAAAATGCTGACTCAGTCCTCTGTTTCACCTAATCTACTAATGATTCCTTCTAATGTATTCTTCAGTTCAGTTATTGTATTCTTCATTTCAGACTGGTTCTTTTTATTTTCTATCTTCATTTTTATGTTCCCTATCTCCTTGTTGATGTCCTCATGAGATTACCTCTTCTTCCTCTAAGTTCATTGAGCATCTTTATAAACAGTGTTTTGAACTCTGCATCTGGTAGATTGCTTGTCTCTGTTTTGTTTAGTTCTTTTTATGGAGTTTTGTTCTGTTCTTTCATTTGGGACATGTTTCTTTTTCTCCTCATTTTGGCTGCCTCCCTGTATTTGTTTCTATGAATTAGGTAGAGCTGGTACATATCCCAGTCTTGGCAGAGTGGCCTTATTCAGTACGTGTCCTGTGGGGCTCAGTGGCACAAGTCTCCCTGGTCACCTGAGCTAGGATTTTCCAGTTGTGTCCCTTGTGTGGGTTGTGTATGCCCTTCTGTTGTAGTTGAGCCTTGATTGCTGTTAGCATGTCAATCAGAGGGACTGATCCTCAGTCTGATTGGTTGTGAAGAGTGGCTGTGACTATAGAGGAGGAGCTGTTGTGCAGAGGCTGGCCTCATGGAGCAGGATTCACATTAGCAGGGTTCTGGTATCTGCCAGATCCGCTCTTTGGAAATGTCATTTGTGGAGGTGGTTGGGTGGTGCTCTGGTGTGTTCTGAAGCTGGCCACTGGGTGTATTTGTTCTGGGGCCTCTTGGGAGGACCTCTGGTGCAAGCCAAGGTCATCTACTGCCTGTGCCCTGCTCAGGGCCACGTGGTATGAGCTAAAACGTGATCAGTAGATGGTTTCTCATTGTGCTGGGTTTGAAGGTGCCTAGAAGAGGCTAAGATGCAAACTGCAGCTGGCTGCTGCTAGTGCTGGGCTTGGGGCTGCTTAGTGGTATGGGACATGATGAGGCCAGATGCTGCTTGTTTGAGGTTTGTGAACCTGGTAAAGTCAGCATCACGAGCCAACAGAGTCCATTTGCATGGAAAAGCTCCTGGAAGAGACTTGGGTTGGCCTGCAAGTTGGGTAGGACAAGTTCTTGGGGAGGATAAATAGTGTTGCCCAGGTTAATGGAGACACAGATATAGTGGTAGGGTGGGGGAAGGGCCCAATAAAGGGACAATGGCTTCAGCCAGCACTTCTGTCTGGTGGAAAGCTTTCCCTCCAGTCTTTAGCCTGAAGTCAAACAATTTATTTCTCTCTTTATGTCCCTGGCACTTTTCAAGATCCTGCCCCAGTGCTGGAGGTCAGAAGCTAACGAGTTTGGCAGCAAGTAAGTCTGGGCCCTAGCTCTTTAAGAGGAACACCTGGAACTCCCTCAGCCCTTCATCTCACTAGGGGGAATCCCCTCAGCCACAGTCACCACTGGTTTTCATAGCTGGAGTCATGGGGACTTCTCTTCCAGGTACTGGAACACTGAGCTGGTATATAGAGCAAGAACAGAGGACTTTTTGGCCACCTTTGACAATCCAATATGGAGTCACTGTCAACCGTGACAGTTGTCAAGTGCTGTCAAGACTGAGACAATGGGGTATAATTGGAACACCTTTAGGAGGGGCTGGGAATACCCCAAACCACAAGTCTGGACACTTGGATAAGGACTCCATCTGAACACTGATGTGAGTGGGATGTCCATCCCTGGTAGGCTATAAGGACTCAGAGCTCCCAATGCTCGAGCTTGGCTATACCATGCATGGGTCACACTCGGAGACCTGCTGGACTTCCACTCTACCAGAAGTGTGTCGCCACTACAGCCATCTGGCTTGAGACCAACACCCACCTCTCCAACTGCAGATACCACCAGTGACTGGGATTTCATGCCAGATGCTCACTCTGCTCCCTTTTTGTGTGTAAGCTCCCCTTCTGTGTGTATAACCTGCATGTGACTCCATTGGCTTACTGGGGAGGTCTTCCCTAATAAACTCGCCATGTTGGAAAGACACAAACCTGTGTGAGTGACACCTTTTGGGAATGCTTCCTTGTTCACGACATCTGAGGAGCCTAGTGGGGGGCTGGGACCCCTCAGTCCTTAGGGGAACCTTGGCATCTGTGATATCCCTCCAGATTTTTAACATGTGGGTGTGGGACTGACCTATTGTGCATCTTCACCCCTCCTACCAATCTCCAATGGCTTCTTCTATGTATCCTTAGTTATAGGACTTTTTTTCAGCCTAGACCTCAGGAAGTTGTCCATTATGTTTAGTTGTAATTTTGGTGTGGTCATGGAAGGAGGTGAGCACCGTGTTACCTACTCTGCCATCTTGACCTAAAGTCCATCGCTTTCTGCCTTCTAGTCTTTTGCTCTGTTGTGTATTTGAGGGTGTTTGAGTCTGTGTGGTTGTGTGTGAAATACTTTCTAGAAGCAAAATTAGGAGAAAAGAGTTTTATAGTATAACTCATCCAATAAATATACATCACGAGCAGTTTCATGTCTTTTTACATTATTGTTATTATTTTTAATTTATCTTTATTGTTGAAAGTATTACAGGTGTCTCCCCTTTTTTCCCCTCCCCTTGTGCCCCTCCCCCAAGGCCTTCATAGCACTATTGTCTGTGTCCATGGGTTATGCTTATATGCACATAAGTTATTTGGTTAATCTCTCCCCCTCCTCCTTCCCTCTGAGATTCCTTTTAAAATGGAGTTTCAAGTGACTTTTCAAGTGAGATTCAACAGTCTATAGTGTCTTTTTACATTATTAATAAACTTGATTTAAATTTATATTAAATATGAGTTTATGAGCTTATATTTATGACTTTATCAATATGAGTTTATTGTTATATATATATATATATATAGTTATATATATATATATATATAACTATATATATATATATATATATGAATGGTTGAATATATACGTTCTCCTTAGGTTTTTTTCTAATTCTCCACAAAATTAATAACATTCCAGTGACTGTCTTTGCAACTATATTTCTGTGGATGGTCCAGTAGGGAAGGAGAAATGGGGAGAAGATGTGTGAAGATCTGGGTGTACATATCTAATATTATGTACTTTAATTTTTTTTTCAAAATTGAATCTTTAAATTAAGAGTATAGAAATTGCATCTTGTTGGATTCAGAGAACAGTTGGGCCAACTAATATAGGAACAGTTAGTAAATAGGAACAATTTGATTTGATTTTGGTAGAATTAGGAGGGTTTTCTCTGAACAGAGCCATGCTCCTGGGCTGGAAGACCAAATTCCTCTGGAGGAAAAAGGACATTGTAGAAAGGGAGAAAAGATCCAGAAACCTCTTATTGTAAGAGCCCTGTAGCACTAATGACCTTACAACTCACCTTTGGTAAAGGAATTAGAAAGGTATGTGAAAGAATTAACAGCCCCCCAGGCAGATTATAGAGTCAGAGAAAACTCCAAATAGAATGACTGTTTGCTGTTCAACCAAGTAACAAGGTGTGATCATTTTTCTGGCTTCACCTGTTTGTAACTCCTTGTCTTGAACTTTATGGCCTGGTGTAAATGACCTCCTTATGATTACCCCCCTCCCCACTCTCATGCCATATCTTTTCCATGTTGTCTGGCCTGCTCTTTTTTCCTTTGTTCTTCTTCAATCAATTCTGCATAGCCTTTAAAGTCACTTGAAACTCCGTTTTAAAAGGAATCCATCCTTCACTTTTCTTACTAAAGTAGGTTACATCCTTCTGGTCTCCCATTCTGTGTCTGCTTCTGTTACTTTACCTACCACATGATAACAAATTTAGGTTCTTACATATTTTTCTCTTTGAATTGAACTTCTTGAAGAAGTGATTTAGCCTAAATTCATCTTTACAATTTTAATGTCTAGGATAATATTTAGAGTATTATAGAGACTCATTTGTTTAGCAGATATATGAGAATAAATAAGAAAATGATTGTGTAATAACTGAGTCAATTTCAGTAATTCAAATAAATCAACTCCCATACAGTAGATGAGTGAAGACTGGCAGATCAAATATGTTTGATGGTTGTTTGCTTCAGTTTTTTGATGTCCCATAGAATAAGTTGGCTTCAATAGTTAACTTGACACTGCATTAATTGAATGTCAAGAATAATATGTAGCTGACAGAGCTAGTCCAGGATCCTGGAGAGTGCAATTCAGTACAAAATGAGGCTCCCTGTAATGGCTGAAGCACAAATCCAGGGTAGAAAGAACACCTTTCCAAATAGAACAGATTTTTAATCCCCTGAGTCAGAACTCAAGATGTTCTATTTCGTTTTCCATGTACCATTGACTATTTTTAATCCTCAGTGAGTCTCTCAACTACTTTCTCATTTGAGAAGTGAATTAATATCTATGATAATGAATGAATGAAAAAAAAAAAAAAAAAAACACGAGAAAAATAAACAAATACGAGGTAAGTGTATCCAGAGAGATAAGATAAATGGACAGGCTGTCATTGGTATTTTTCCTGAATGACATTTCTTTTTCTCTTTTAAAAATTTTTTTATTGTTGAAAGTATTACAGACATTCCTCTTTTTCTCCATTGACCCCCTTCTTCCCCTTCCCACCCCCCTCCTGCCTTCCCATGTGGATTGGTTATACATATATGCATATGAATGACATTTCAAACAGAATTTGAGGGTCAGTAGTCAAAGAGTCTTGTGAAAATTGCTATTAGAATTGCTGCATAGTAATTATTTTAATAACATAATAAAAGAGACATTTCTAATAAACATACACTCTTGTTTCATGTAAATTAATGGTTTTACAGAGATGAGGAAAATATTTGTGTTCATGGTGACATTTCGACTGTACTTGATGTGAAATGTCCAAGGAAACTTTGCTCTTTAATTTGATAATTCAGTTTAAGAAGGCTGGGGCTCCAGCTTATTATGGCCATGCCTTCTACATTTGTGTTTTAATCACTATTATTAAGATCTTGGCTATTGCGGATTGGTGAATATTTTAAATTATGTAAACAGAAGAGATGTATTAAATAAAAGAGATGAAATCTCTAGAAAAGTCCAATTATGCAACAATTATTACTCTTTTGCTAACAGACTTTACCAATAAAAATAAACGTATTGACATGATCATTATAAATTGCTTCCTTTGTTCTCAAGCCTAAAGATTACTCAAGATCTTCTTAAGAAATTAAAGCCACATGACATTTTTAAATGAAAGTGTACAGATGCTTAGGGTATGTTCACCAAAGCGTGCAAAAATATTGATAGAGAGAACTAATTTTTATTTAAACTATTTTCCTATGTGCATCTGAGATATCCTTTCTGTCAATTTTTGCCTAAGGGGAGAAAAGTCACCTTTTATGTGTTATACTGTGATGATTTTTAGTTTCTAAACAAAACCTAAATTGTTTAACAAATCCTGGAGAAGAGGAACTCCCCCTTTATTTTGTGGAACTTTTGGGTCGCTATCACTTCAAACTCCAAAGGCAGAGGTGTTGGATCCTACTACCGTTTCCCTTTGCAGCTCCATCACCCCTGAAGATGTCCCTGCCAGACCACATGGCCAAAGTTGCTCTGCGGCCTAACAGTTTGAGCTTCTGCCTTCTGTCCTAAGATTGAAATGTTCTTTCCTCCTCAGTGTCCGTTTTTCATAATCTCCTGACTCATCAACCTAATGTGGTACCTTGGTCCTTAGGAGAGTGCTTCTTGTGTTTCTCCTGTGGTACTTTTGTGAACATGCAGGCCTGCTTCCCCACAGCTCTCCTCTTGGAGTCCATGTTCATTACGCTCTCAAGTCTGCCCACAGTGTTTTACAAAGTCTGAGACCATTGCTGTGTCTCTTTGTCCAGATTCATTAAAGTCCTTTAGCATAATACGACAAAACATGACATGACGTATAACCCTCGATTACCTCAAAAAAATGGACCTAGCTCTTTCTCAACAGGGTGCTTCTATAAAATGGACAGATATATTATACTCATAATTACAAATTATCTATATGGATAGAGGAAATTTCAGTTCGTTGATGGTAAGACTATTTTAAGGCTAATGAAGAACTCAAAATGAAGTAATGTGTGCCAATGTTTTTGGCTTTTATTCTAGGATAAAATATTTGTTTCAAATCCAACATCATTGCCAAGACCAATGTCAGGAATAATGCTGGATTTGAAATGAAATGCAAAGGCAACAAAAGCAAAAAATAAACATGCAGAACTACATCAAACTATAAAGCTTCTGCTCAGCAAAAGAAACTATAAACAAATTAAAAAGACAACCTACAGAATGGGAGAAAATATTTGCAAACCACATATGTGATCAAGGGTTAATCTGATTTAAAAAAAAACAAACAAAAAAACAAGGAATTCATACAACTCACTTGTAAAAAAAATAAACCCAATTAAAAAATGGACAGAGAAAGTAATTAGACATTTTCCCAAAGAAGACATGTAAATGGTCAACAGGTACATAAAAAGTGCTAAACATCACTAATCATCAGAGAAATGCAAATCAAAACCACAGTGAAATATCACCTCATACCTGTTACATATCACCTCACAGGTATTGGCAAAGATGTGGAGAAAAGGGAACCCTTGTACATTGTTGGTGGGAATGTAAATCAAATACAGCCACTATGGGGAACAGTCTGGAGGTTTCACACAAAAATTAAAAATAAAAGGGCCAGATATGGTTCAGCAATTCCATTTCTGGGTATTTATTATTTTGCTTATAACTACAACTTGGGGGCATGAAAAGAATGAGGCAAAGAGTTGAAGTATGTTTTCCATTATGAATATGGCAGAAGAAGAAGAAGATTTCTTTCTGCTTATTTGAACAGTGTCCATGAATAGACCAAGGGGCCACTCAGTCACCACTTGGGACCAATGAAACCAATGGTCCATGATACTCATTGACACTTGTTCTCTCTCCCCATTAGTTCAGCCAGCTCCTCATCTCCTGGGGTCTTCCTCTACTGTCATGCAGATATAGCACCACATTCACAGTTCCCAAGTTCTGTAGTAATTTAATGGGCTATTCCTCATTTTACATCAGGAAGAGAGGTTATTTTTAGGTGGACCATTTTACAGAAAGAATAAAAGAGGCAACAAAAATGATAGGAAACTTTGAGTCATGATGTGAGTCTGCATTAAAACAGAGAATCCTCCTTACCCCCAGTTGGAACCTCTAGTGAGGATTAATATAGAAATTTAATTTCAAATGTTATAGCATAGTGATTTAAGAAACTAAAAGTTAATCATCATAGTAATCATGTAGCACTCGTTGCAATTAACCTTTTGCTTCTTTCCACATTCCCTGGGGATGTTTCAACCATTAAGTTCCATTTAGTTTTGCTGTGTGTGACCGAGTCATTAAACAATAATGTGGGATAAAGTCTTTTTTATTCTTTTGTTACCTGACAGAGTGCATCTGAAATGCTAAATAATAATAATAACCTTAAATCTCAGCATCTTTAATATTAATAACTACCTTCATGTGACTACAATGGGACCACTAGTGATCCCAAACTGAAATGGTTTTGGAGCTCATCTAACTTGTTTTATTTTTTTTAAATCTAGTCCATCTGTAATACTGTAAACCAGTGGTTCTCAACCTTCCTACTGCTGCGACCCTTTAATACAGTTCCTCATGTTGTGGTGACCCCCAACCATAAAATTATTTGTATTGCTACTTCATAACTGTAATTTTGCTACTGTTATGAATCGTAATGTAAATATCTCATATGCAGGATGTATTTTCATTGTTACAAATTGAACAGAATTAAAGCATAGTAATTAATCACAAAAACAATATGTAATTATATATTGTGAAATATTTATTTCTAATTACAAATAAATGAAATTTTGTCTTGAAGCATGGTGTAGCATGGGTAACAGTCTTAATATAAAAAGAGTAAACTACATTGCTACATTTTGCGACAGTATGCGTAAAAAGCCAACTTCAGTGCGAAGGTTGAGATTGCTTCTTTCTCACCAGATCAGAAATTCTCGGGCCAGTCTTTGCAAGAGCACAACGAAGATCATCTTACACAACAAGTAAGTCTGCTTCTGTATTTAGACTTGATAACCAACAAGCTGGAAAACTGTTTCACAAATATATGTTGTTGGAAATGGAAGAAGAAGGCGCAACACAGTCTCAGACAGAACAGGATATGATTGCAAACACTTGATCCAGAATTTTGTAACTGGCATTGTAGAGAAATCAGTTCTTGCTGCATCGCTTTTAATAAGTTCAATGAACTCCTTTTGTGCTGTCTCAGGAACATCTTCAACTTTGACTGTGAATGGGCTTCTGGCAAATGAAAATGGGGTGTTAGGTAGATTTGGAAAGTATGATGAAATTTCATCCGCAAGCATGTGCAAGTATTCTTTCACAGAAATTATCATCGTAATCCTTTTGTCTGGTTCAATGTCATGTTCCTCAAAGAAAGCAGATAAGGTAGGCAACATGTAAATTTTATTTTCATCCAATTATTTTTGCCAAAGTTGAAGTTTCATTTGGAATGATTGGATTTTTTCAGACAAATTGAGGCATGTTGCATTTGGTCCTTGCAGTGATAAATTTAACTAATTCAAGATGGCAAAGATGTCAACCAAGTAAGCTATTTTCTGAAGTTCACTTTTATCGCTGAAAAGTGCTTTGAACTGCGGTCTTGCTTTCTGATTAAAAAACGTTTTGAGTTCATCATGAAGCTCAAAAACACGTTTTAAAACTTTTCCTGTCGACAACCATCTCACTTCAGTGTGAAATAGCAGAGCACTGTTCGGCACATACAACTATTGCACAGTTGCAAAAACAGTTGACTGTTTAAAGTGCTCGCGTTTACAAAATTGACAGAACTTATGATGCTTTTCATTACTTCTTGTAACTCTTGTGGCAGCATCTTCTTTGCTAATATTTGCTGATGAATCATACAGTGAGTTCCGACGACTTTTGGTGACTCATTCAGTACCAAACGTTGAAATCCAGATCGACATCCTAGCATAGCTGGAGCACCACCTGTGCAAACACCACAAACCTTTTCCCAAGAGATCTTATGCTCTTTCAGAAATGAACCAACTGTGTTAAATACATCACATGCAGTAGTTGTCATTTCAAGAAGTTTGCAAAGAAGAAACTCATCTTTAAAGTCGCCATCATTAATATACCTCACGTAAACCAGTAACTGTGAACAGTTTGCAACATCTGTAGATTCATCAAGCTGGATGCTAAATATTGGAAGTGGAGCAGATTTAATTTCCTGGATTACCTGATCAAGCATATCGGCAGACATGTCATCTATTCTTCTGTGGACAGTGTCATTAGATAAGGAAATTGCACTCAATTTCGTAACAAGTTTGTCTCTGATCATAACTCGAACAATGTCTTTGGCTGCTGGCAACAGTAAATCCTCAGCAATGGTGTGAGGTTTCATAGCTCTGGCAATTCTGAGTGCCACCAAATATGAAGCTTCAATGGCTGCTACATTTTGTTTGTGGTACTTGCCACCAGTGTCAAGTCTGGCTTTCTTGAGTCCATCAGCTTTGCTTCTAAAATAGTTGGTATCCTTGCCGGCAAAGCTCAGATGCTTGCTATCCAAATGGCGTTTTAGTTTGTTCGGCTTCATAGATTCGGCTGATAGAACTTCACATTGTGGTTTCTCAATTCCTGCTGCAATTATTGAGGTAAAACCATACTGTAAAAAATCCTCACTATATATTTTTTTCTTAACGTTCTTCTCTACATGATCCATTGTCATGGGATGGTTTGCTAATGAAAATAATATATAACAATAGCTTTAATAATACAAAAGATGATACATGGCATAGTTTAGTCAATACAGTTCATTAAAGTTTCCTATGATTTACCATTCTCTGTGTTGTTGTTTTTTACATACCTGTTACTATCACAAGGGGCCAGTATTCACATCAACCACAGCTGAATATAAAAAGACCGATCAGCATCCAGATTAAGTTCCCATGGTACAGATATTTTTTTTGCAGTAGTTGATGATTTTACAGTACATGATTTTACATTTACCCAGTAATTATAATTCATGAAGTGTCGTTTTACCTCCAATACTGCTGTTTTCAACACAGTAGCTGCTTTTAACAGAGTAGCTGCTTTCTACACAGTAGCTGCTCTCTACACATGTGTAACTGGTCTGCATAAGTACATTATGGCACTGACCATGTCACATACACCTGTGTTTGTATGGGGTTTATGTGATGGGGTTGGCACGATGATGTCATCATGCCGGGTACTCGTATGTGGGTGTATCTGTATGTGAGCGTATCTGCATGTGGGCAGACCCACCTGGAGACGAATAGAGGAGCGGCGTCTCGGTTCCTAAGATCATCGGAAATCCGATGGTCTTAGGCGACCCCCGTGAAAGGGTCGTTCGACCCCCAAAGGGGTCACGACCCACAGGTTGAGAACTGCTGCTGTAAACAATCAAAAAATAAATAATTAAATAAAAAGGAATCTAGTCCAATCAAATTGAAGATGGTGCTAGGTTATTCTTTGGAAACCGTTCCTGTTTCAAAAATGAGTACGACTGATGGTCTGTACTAAGTTCAACGTTGATCTCACCTTGGTGTATTCCTAACGCGTGAATAACTAAAGGATCTGTGAGACAAGGATGCAGGATCCAGGCTTTAACTGTAGCTCATAGAAGATGTAAGATGTTGACTAGGTCTAAAAGATCTAGAATACAGACTTGCTGTTGCTTAAATACTACAATAAATATGATGCCTTATTTGGAAAAAGACCTGAAGTTTGCTATGGGTGGAGATGTTGGATGTTGGAGCTTATAAGCTATTGTGAAGGGTGGAAGGAGCATCTTTGAAACCAGGAAGTTGTAATACTTTATGTGAATGGGTATGGCTCATAACACATGGTAAAATGAAGCAGTCAGTAGATATTTGAGATACATTCTTATGTGCATTTTGTGTATTCCTACCCAGTTTGATTTAGTTGGGTACAATTTTCTGTATTCACATAATGTTTCTCAGAGATGAAATATTGCATATACAAATAAACCACTCTCAAATTATTACATAATATATCCATTCATTGAGACAAATTCATGTTTTCTAAACAAACAAAACTGACTCTAAATCTTTTATTGTCTATTCATGGATAGGCCAAGTCATGAACCACTATATTGTTCAAGTAACCCAGCTGGCTATTGGCAAAACAAGGGTTGTAACATAGCTCTCTAGACCAATAATTGAACTATCTTTCCAGGTCACCAAGATACCTTATTTTACCAAGGAATAAAGTACAGAACATGAACATGCTTTGAAAGATGTAAAGTGCTTAGTGTGATATGTAACTTCAAATACCATAAATCCTTTATTCTGTCCTCAGTGACAAGAGAGCAATATATCTGCCCTATTCCTCTTTAAAAATAACTTTACTTAATCTTCTAAGAATCAAGTGGGTGGAGACAAACCTTAGCTCAAGAGGGGAATGGCGAAAACTAGGCAAAGAAGATAATAATTTCTAGGGTTGGAAGCACCTAGTCAAATTGAAAGTATATAAAGAAGAAAAAGTAAAAAATGGAAAAGACTGACATGTGCCTATTCTCTTGCAAATTAACTTGATTCTTTGTGAAGAAAGTATGTCTGTTTTGTGAGTTCTTGCCTTTTGGAGCACATCAATATCCCTAAGGAAGTTTTGTAAAAACACAGATATCTGAGGCCTACCCTAGTTCTACTGATATTGAATTTCTGGTAGTGGAACCCAAGTGAGTGTATTTCTTATCGCCAAATAATTTTGCTGAGCCATTTGGATAAGAACCATGGGAATGAGAGGCCTCTCAGAACCTTGGTTTCCGAGTCTATAACCTATCTTGCTAACCACACAGCATTGATTATAAGGATTAGATGAGTTAAGCAATATAAAAATGATTTGCAGTCTGTGAAGCACTAAATAATGTAAAGTTTAAAAATAGAAAAAAATATTATGACATCGTTTATAAATATTTTATTGGAAAGATGGCCTTACTGGTCCTAGAAAGAGACTTGTGAACAGAGTCAACCTGGGAATATATGAATAAGCCAATTGGACTCTAGATGTATGAGCAAGTCCAACTTATATCTAATGAACCCCACAGATGGATGAGAAATAAATGTATACTGCTGAAATTTTGTGTTTTTTATGCAATATTGAGATGGCAATAGCTAACTGATAGTGTTCTGTGAGAATATGTACTCTTTGCTGATTTTGAATTCAGACTGTCAATTATAAGAAAGCTAACCATTTGATCCAAAGATAAAGCAACTTATACTATTCATGTTTATTTTAAAATGGAATTTAAAGAGTAACAGGTATATATAACCTGTCATTTAAAAAGTGTTTCCTTTTTTATCTTATTCGATCCCCTCAACTCAAAGCAGCAGGCTGAGCAGTTTTTAAGCCCCTTCTTCTCTCCCAAATGGTTAGAAATGTATGTCTTTGGTTCTTCATTTTATTCTGACTCTTCAAGATATGTTAATTTCCTCAATATTTCAACCTAATCCCATCAATCTTAACAAAAATATTCAAAACAACTTTATATCAATGCATTGGTATAAAGAACCAAGTATCCATCTAACACAGAGAGAAATTTTACAAATGTGCATATTTTAGGTGGTCTATCTTGTGGTCACACTTCTGCACCAGTCAACGCAAAATCTAGACAAACACACACAAAGAATGCTGAATGGATATCGACTCTTATTTATTTTTCTTTTTGTTACAAATGTTCCTCCTTTTCCCCCCATTGACATCTTCCTCCCCACTCCCCCCACCCTTCACAACTGTAGTCTGTGTCCATTGGTTATGCATATATGCATATAAGTTCTTTGGTTTATCTCTTCCTGCCCTCCCATACCCCTTCTCTCTGAGGTTTGTCACTCTGTTCCCTGCTTTCATGTCTCTGGGTCTATTTTGTTCTTCAGCTTATTTTGTTCATTATATTCCACAAATAATGAGATCATATGATATTTGTCTTTCTCTGATTGGCTTATTTTACTTAGCATAATACTGTCCAGGTCTTTCATTGTCATCTCAAAGGGTAAGAGATCTTTCTTTCTTATAGCTGCATAGTATTCTATTGTGTAAATGTACCACAGCTTTTTTATCCACTGATCTACTGATGGGCACTTAGGCTGTTTCCAGATCTTAGCTATTGTAAATAGCACTGCTATGAACTTAGGGGTGCATATATTCTTTCTAATTGGTGTTTCTGGCTTCTTAGGATATATTCCTAGAAGTGGGATCACTGGGTCAAAAGGCAGTTTCATTTTCAATTTTTTGAGGAAACCCTATATCGTTTTCCATAGTGGCTGCACCAGTCTGCACTCCCACCAGCAGTGTACTGGAGTCCCTTTTCTCCAAATCCTCAACAGCACTTGTTGTTTGATGAATAAGGAGTATCATTCTAGCATAGAAAGTTCACAGTCCCTTGTACCAACATAAAAATGGATACTCTGTACACTTGAATAGCAAAATATTCTTGATAGTTTGATGACAACAATTTGGATATGAGAAAATTACTTTGATTATAGATCCACCATGTAAAACTTGGAGGAATTATCCGACTGGAGATGTGAAAGGAAACGAAACCCCAACTCTCCAGAACTGAATATTAGAAGGAAATTTCTGTTAAATATTCTGTGAGTCTCACTGGAAAGTAACCAAGAGAATCAACAATGGTCTCAGATTTTTTACTTCAGACTTGCTAAGGGACAAATATGACACCCAAAACTGTACCTGTTCAAATGTAAGAGAGGCAGGACCATCAGCAATTGATCAGGGGGCTGGCCCTGAAACCACTAGTCTAACTAAGAGACTGTGGCAGCCCCAGGACTCATGGGGGAATGTGATTCGAATGGGGTTTTCTAGACAGGTAATATCAGCAGAAGAAAAAGCACTGGATGAAAAGTTAAGAGACCTATTTCTTTTTCGGGCTCTATCATAATTCCTGTGGTCTGCTGGGGAAGTTAGTCAACTTCCCTGTGTGTCTCTTTTCTTGACTTTAAAATGAGGACGTTGCCTATGAACAGGAATGATAAACAGGCTTTTCCTAGGGTGCTGACTTCTTTTGGTTTAGCAAAGTCAGAGAGTGGCTGTGTGGGTGTCTTCTTGCCTTTGCTATGTCTGTAGAGCTCATTTGGGAGACATATTCCTAATTCTGTGACGAACTATCCTCTCTGAAAAGGAGCCCGTTAATTGTCTTTGATATTAGAAATATGCAAGCAAACTTTAAAGGCCAGCCTTTCTCCCAACATGCCACCAGGAAGATCAAAGCCAAGTGGCAATAATGCAAAGAAAGTATTTTCCTGTGCTGATGGATTACACAATGAAAAGAAAGTCAAAGTAATCCATCTCCATCAGCTTCTCAGGCTTCCTCTCACATTGTTTGTTTAAAACTACGCTGACCTACCACGAAGAGCTGCTTTAAGGATCAGAAACTACTGACCACTTGAGCTCCCAGGAGGAAAGGCCAGAAACCCGATTTGCTCCTCTACATTTCCAGTTAGAGCGGATTGTGTGTGTCTTTAAAGTGATGAGTTGTGATGGGGCCACTGCTTTGATATGGTCCTCAGTGGCCCTTGGGTCAAACAGTAGCCTTGAACACCACTCCAGGGAGAAGGAGCAGAGAGGTCAGCTCGTGGTAACATCCAGGGTAATGTGTCAGTTCATAAGTCTTCAGAACCTCCTGCCACGGAAAACAGCTTGCAAATGTCTAAACCCTGAGCTTTTTCTGTCTCCTCGCTTTGTCCTTGTGTGAAGAACTGTAACTGGATCTATTCCTGCTTGGCCTCAAAGGCAAGCCATTAAACAAGTAGAGGCCCTGCGCCTGCCTGAGAAGAAATGCAATGTATCAACGCCCTGCAGTATTTCATCTTACAGAAGCTCAGGCCGGCCTGTTTGCAGCCTCGCTTGCCCTGCCTCCGGCATTGGGTGTGCGGCCCTGTCCCCATTAGTGTGTCATTAGTGCCATTAATGAAAATCCGGTTTTACACACTGAAAAGTGATCAGAAGCAGTCTTGAGGAAATGCTATAAAGGCTGCCCTGCTGGGAGCAGGGGCCTCTGGCACACCTGCAGTTTTGACAGGGCTCTTAAAAAGTTTTCTGCCCTGGATGGAAGGAGGTGAAGCAAGTATAAATAGCATAATAAATTGTACAAACAGTTTCATTCTGGGGCTGTGAAATCCCTGCTCTGCATCTTTATAAAGCCCATGCTGTCCATGATGGAGGGGGGAAATGCTGAGGTTTTGTAGTGTGAGGAAACTGGTCATTAACCCTAGGAACAGGAATTGTGTGCCAAACCAACAGTCTTAAACAATCCTCTGTGGTATTTTCCTCAAAGAAAACTAAAGAAGTACAAGTTGTTAATTTAAAATAATTATCTGTTTAGTAATAAACTCAAGTATAAACTCAAGTATCAGGGAATCTGTTTCATGCTATGCAGTAAGTGGAAAGGAGGCAGAGCCAGTAGTTTTAATCCAAAGACTCAAAACAGAATTGCTGAGTGAAATTAGAAAGTTGAAAGGAAAAAAAAATAGGTGATTTCATTAAGAAATAAAGAAAGAAGGGGTGGTGGTCTCTCAACATTTAAACGATATATGCAATGCAAAGCTATGCAACTTCTTAGAACAGCGTCTCAGCAAAAGGCATGTAAACTGGCAATGAGTGTGGGAAAAATGGGCCGTATGAATGAGACACTGACAAAAACAACCAAACTGACAAGAATAGGGCTGCTTCTTTTCACTTCTTTTCTACCCTTGGGATTTTGGATCAGCTCAAAGTCTGAGACAGAAAATCAAAGAACCAAAATGACAAGCCACTGAGATCCGGAATTAACAAAGTGCAGCGAGGGTGCAAGGAAGACAAAAGATTGCCGATGCGACTGTACTTTTCAGCACCTTCACCCTAATTTGCAGCCTTAGCATTTTTGTGCCTGTGATGCTACGCAGCTACTCCTGCTTCTGTGTCTCTGCCGAATGGCCTAGTCCTGGCTCTGCAGGCAAATAGTTTAACCTCTCTGACCTCCCTGTTTCATCCACGGTGGGAATAGTAAACTGTACTTATCTCACGGGGTTGCTGTGATGATTAAATGACGAGACAGATGTGACAGTTTATTTGCCATAGTTAATATTAAGTAGAGAACTTTCTAGTGACAGCTTTGCCAGATGGGTGGGGGAAATGGCAATATTTTTAATACTTTCTCTGCGTATACATCTAGGGCAAACGTACTGGGGCTTGTTAGAGACTACGTTAAGAATCCTAGCTCTAAGATCAGATGGGCATGGGTTTGGATCAAATTCTAAATCTTACCAGCTAGGTAACTGAACTTGAGGATAAATTTATCTAAGCCTTAGGTTTCTTCTCTGTAAAATGGGGTAATGACACTATCTGATAAAACTAAGTAAGATATTATATACACTATATAAATTTCAGTCTAGTGGTTTACAATAGAGAATGCTCAATAACTTTATATATTCAATTAAAAGTTATACATATATAGTATATATAAAAATTTACTGTTGAAAAATAACTTTAGGGCTATATTGAATATTTAAAGAGTATTGAAAAATGAAGTCTAAAACTACAGAGAAAAAAACCTCATAGTGATATATTCATAAGGTATCCCTTGAAGAATAAAAACCAAGTCAATTATAAAAGAAAGTTGGCTTTTTGATCCCTCCAAAGTGGTAGTCCCTATTTAAAGAATTCTTCCTAGTAGATAGTTGTCTGTTCATTGCCTGGCTGGATATTTTCATTGACATGGAACTCATTACATCTCAAGTCATCAGATTCTGTTTTTTAGTAATTCTTATTTTAAAATCAGTTAACCTTATATTCTCCCCAAATTAGCATACCTTTTACTTCCACCAGTCTGACCCAGTTTCATATCTGTTACAATCCTGAATAATCTAAGCTCTTTTCTGCTGACAACCCTTCACATATTTCAAGTGACAGGGAAAACATTTTCCTCTCTCTTTAGAAAGTCATAACTTAGCTCATAAAGCAGTGGGATAGAGCAGTGATTTTCCCTACCAGTTCCTCTCCTGTGTAACATCTAGAATTAGTGGGGAGGCCCCTCTCCCTCTGTTCCTGATATTGGTGCTTGGTGGGTGTGAGGGAGTAATCCCATTTCAGCTGATGAATAAAGGTCAGCTCTGCATATTCCTTTCTCAGGGGTGTCACCCAAGGTCTATGTTTAAAAAGAGATCTAGTGGGAACTCTGGCTATGACTACTGGCTGGACCAGTTTATAATCTGCAGGGCTCCCTTTTCGATTTGATTAATCATATGAAAGTGTTGATGGCCCAGCATCGAGGTGTTTTGCACTTGCACAGGTCTTATTCACATGAAGCTGGCCCTGGCTGCTGGTTAAAGTGATTCTTTTAAACTTAGTTTTATAATTTTAAAGTTAGTATTTCTATTTCCATCTGTCTTATGCCTATGTGCATTTCTCTTTTAAATATATTTTTATTGATTTTTTTTTTAAGAGAGAGAGGAAGGCTGAGGAAGAGAGATAAAAATATCCATGAGAGAGAGAAATCATTTGGCTGCCTCCTACATGCCCGCTACTGGGGATTGAGCCCACAACCTGGGCATTGGCCTGACCAGAAATCTAACCCACAACTTGGTGCATGGGACAATGCTCAACCAACTGAGCCACACGGGTCAGACATTAAGCATATTTCTTAATTGACTATATACTCAAAGTGTGGCTTATCAAGCCACTTGTAATCCTAATGCAAGACAGTGATTATCTCTCCAGAATCTTCTTAATTAGGCTTATTAATGGTTATTAATGCTGTGTGATATATAAAGAAATTATAACATGTAATGAGATAAAAGCAAAATACAACATTAAATATAAAGTCATGTAAATTATTTTAAAATTTCATAAACACAGCTTGTAAGAGATGTTGACACAGTAATGATAACAGTTGATACATCTGGAGATAGAATTATGGAGGATTTTTCTCTAATAAATGTCTTTAAATATTTTTATTAAATTAGTAAGTAAGCCTGAAGCTGCAAAAACATTAAAAACATAGTCTAAAATTCTCATAGCAATGAGAGAACATTTTTCAGTATTAAATAAGCCGTAACTCATTAGGATGATAGGGTCCACTGAGTAGGATGAATTGTAAAAAAATGCATATATTAACATATTGTGGGAAAATTTCAGAACAATGAAATGAGAGAAAATGGTGACAGTGTCTAGTGTTCGGAAGTTTGGGGGAGATTTGTGTATGGAGGTCCTGGAGAAGAAATAAATAGATTGCTATATCTCACGGTGCTGTTATTCAAATGTGTACATGAAGAAATACATCAATTCAGAAATGCATCAATTCAGAAATATTATCACACCTAGACTTTCTCTAAAATATATATGGTGCTGGATATGATCCAATAGAGAATGAATGAATCCAGTGTATAAGAAAAAGAGTGAGTCAGGAAATCTGAAAATCATGTTGATAACCCTAAATACTAAGTTGTTGCAAATATTTGGACATAATCTCAGCTGAAAGATACAGTATGACAGTATGGGAGAGACATTGAAGATACCAATTCTGGAAGCCGATTAACAGGAACAAAACTCAGTCCGGGATGAATTTGGGCAAATTACTTAATCTCTCTATACCACAATTTTCTCTTCTGTAAAATCAGGTTACTATCTTTAGACTGATGAACCTCAAAGGGAAGAGGGGAGGGAGGGCATGAAGAGATAAACCAAAGAACTTCTATGCATATATGCATAACCAATGGACACAGACAATAGTGTGGGGAAGACAGGAGGGGGGTGGGATTGGGGAGGAGGGGATTAATGGGGGAAAAAGGGGAGTATTTCTGTATAATACATTCAACAATAAAGATAAATTTAAAAAATAAAAAAATATATCTTTTTTTCACATTTTCCTATAGAGTGAAATATATCAATGTAGATTAAACATCTAGAAGAATACCTAACATATGGGAAACAATAAAAATTTATTATCATTTATATAGTAGTATAGACAGAGGATAGAGAGCTGAATATTTTGTTTTTTAGGCTAATGGTTCCTTTATTGAACCCTTCTCCTACCTCAGATTCAAAGCTGGGTCAAGGGCTGTGTCGTTGTGCATCCATACAACACTTCCTCTCTGCTGGTACTTTTATTTCTTCCCCTGCTACCATGACCTCACTGCCATGTCCTCCCAACACAGGCGCCCTGTCTAATAGGTAAAGCAGGTCTTTAAATATGTACACATCTTTGTAAAGTATGTACTATGGTTGTTTGTGCCTATGTGTTTTTTGTTTTTATTGCCCCAGACTTTTCTATTTGTTTTACTTCTATTTTTTTTTTAATTTTTATTGCTGACACTATTACAGATGTCCCCCATTTGCCTGCCTCCACCCAGCCTCCGTCCCTCCCCTCGGCCCTCACCACACTATTGTCTGTGTCCATGGGCTATGCAAATATATTCTTTAGCTAATACCTTCATCTTCCTTTATCCAGTCCCACCACTGACATTTATCAGTTTGTTCTATGTATCCATGCATCTGGTTCCATTTTGTTCATTTATTTATTTTGTTCATTACATTCCACATATTAGTAAAATCACATGGTATTTGTCTTCCTCTGACTGGCTTATTTCTCTTAGCATAATAATCTCCAGGTCCATCCATGCTATCACAAAGGTAAGAGCTCCTTTTTTACAGCTGCATAGTTTTCCATTGTGTATATTACAACAGCTTTTTTATCCACTCATGCACTGATGGGTACTTGGGCTGTTTCCAGATGTTGACTATTGTAAATAATGCTACTATGAGCATAGGGGTGCATATATTCTTTCTGATTGGTGTTTCAAGATTCTTAAGATATATACCCAGAAGTGGGATCACTCGGTCAAAAGACAGTTCCATTTTAAATTTTTTGAGGAAACTCCATACTCTTTTTCACAGGGGCCATACCAGTCTGCATTCCCACCAACAGTGCACAAGTGTTCCCTTTCTCCATATTCTCACCAGCACTTGTCGTTTGTTGATTTATTGATGGTAACCATTCTGGCAGGTGTTAGGTGATACTTCTTTGTAGTTTTATTTTGCATTTCTCTGGTAATTAGTGATGTTGAGCATTTTTCCATATGTCTATTGGCCATCTGTATGTCCTCTTTGCAGAAGTGTCTATTTAGGTTCTTTGCCCATTTTTAAATTGGATTGTTTGTCTCCCTGGTATTGAGTTGTATGAGTTCTTTATATATTTTGAAAATTAACCCCTTATCAGATGAATCATTGGTGAATATGTTCTCCCATACAGTGGGTTCCTTTTTTGTTCTGTGGATGGTTTCTTTTGGTGTTCAAACACTTTTTAGTTTGATGTAGTCCCATTTGTTTATGTTTTCCCGTTTCCCTTGCCTTCAGAGACATATCAGCAAAACTGTTGCTCCAAGAGATGTGTAAGATTTTACTGCCTATGTTTTCTTCTTGGATTTTTATGGCTTTGTGACTTACATAAAATCTTTTATCCATCTTGAGTTTTTTTAATTTATTTTTTCTTTATTGATTTTAGGGAGAGAGAGATAGAAACATCGATGAGAGAGAACATCGATTGATCACCTCCTGCATGCCCCCCACTGGGGATTGGGCCCACAACCTGGGCATGTGCCCTGACTGGGAATTGAACCAGAGACCTCTTGGTACATGGGTCAATGCTCAACCACTGAGCTACACTGGCCGGGTACATTTTTTTAAAAATTGTAGTCTCTGAAAGAACATTAAAATGAATTAACTTTAGACATTTTTTTTTTTTTCAGATTCTCAGTGATATATGACTGGGATAATATATCATGATGATACTGACTTTATTTCAGAAATACAAGGTTGGCATAACACTCAACCAAGGCTATTCACCACAGTAACAGAAAAAAAAAGTATAATTATCTCAATTAATATAGAAAAAGCTTTAACTAAGAGTTTTACATCCATTCATGATTAAAAAGAAACCACTAACAAACCAGGAATAGAAAGGAACTTTATCCCACCAGCTTTATTGGGATATAACTGACATATAACATTGTATAAGTTTAAAATGTATTTGTAACCAGTAATGCAAACACAGAATTGAATGTTGAAAGTAAAATGGAAAACTATACACATACTGTAAATATTGTAGATTTCCTTTGCTGTTTTTACTGTGTCCTTTTTGAAATTAGGTTTTAAAATACGGTGTGTAAAAACAACAAATATTTTATATATTTTCAATTATATGGTAATTGATTTTATATCTGTGGACTAGACACATGTTTCTGGATTTAAAAAGATAATAAAGTGCACAATGTGATGATTTGATATACATATACAGTAGTCCTGTCTTATCCATGATTTTACTTTCCACAGTTTCAGTTATCTGTGGTCAACCATGGTCCAAAAATATTAAACCTAAAATTCCTGAAGTAAGCAATTCATACATTTGAGGTTCCATGCCATTCTAAGTAACATGATAAAATCTCACACCGTCCTGCTTCATCCAAGCGCAGGTGTGAATCATCCCTTTGTCCACCATGTCCACGTTGTGTACATTACCTGCCGATTAGTCACTTAGTAGCAGTCTTAGTTATCAGATCAACAAAGTATCACAGTGTTTGTGCTTAGTAACTCTTATGTTATGTAAAAACAGTCCTAAAGTTCATGAGTAGTGATGTTGGCAATTCGTGTGTGCCAAAGAGAAGTTGTAAAGTGATTCCTTTAAAGGAAATGGTATGTATGTATATATGTATGTATAGGGAAAACATGGTAGAAATATGGTGTAGTACTCTCTGAAGTTTCAGGCATCCACTGGGGATCTTAGCATGTATTCCCATGAATATGGTGGGGGGGAGTACTATATATCGTGTGATGACTGGCACAATGACTGACACTTAGCAACTTTCAAGTATATAATACAATATTGTTAACCATAGTCACTATGTTGTACATTTGATCCCCAGAACTTATTCATCTGATAACTGAATTTTTGTCCTCTTTGACCAATATCTCTCCCCTTTTCTCCTACACCCCAACCAGTGGAAACCACTAACCTATTCTGTTTCTTTGAGTTCAACATTTTTAGATTCCACATACAACTGAGGTCATACAGTATTTGTTTTCTCTGTCTGACTTATTTTAGTTAACATAATGCCCTCAAGATTTATCTATGTTGTCAAAAATGGCAAGATTTAGAAGAACACTTTGAAAATCTGTTAATGGTATCTACACAAAACCTACAACTAACAGCACATTGATGATGAAAAAAGTCAATTATCCTCTTAGAAACTGAACAGAATAAGAGTGCAGTCATGGACTAAAGGTCCTAGCCATTTTAATAACACACACACAAAAAAATAGATAAAATGTATCAGAATTTAAAAGGAAGAAAAAATATTTGCAAGTAACATGATTTTGTACATAGGAATACCACAATACTGACACACTAGTTTTAGTGAATGAATTTAATAAGGGCACTGAATAAAAGGCAAATATTAAAATCAATTTTACTTCTAGTGTCAGCAATAAATAATTGGGGGCCCTGGCCAGTTTGGCTCAGCAGGTAGAGCACCGGCCTGCGGACCAGGGAGTCCCAGGTTCAATTTCTGCCAAGGGCATGTACCTTGGTTGTGGTTCGTCCTCGGCCCCGGTTGGGGTCGTGCAGGTCACAACCAGCCGATGTGTCTCTCTCACATCGATGTCTCTCTCTCTCTCTCTCCCCCACTCTGTCTGAATATAAATGTAAAAATATACATGCATGAGGATTAAAATAAATAAATAAATAAATAAATAAATAAATAAATAAATAAATAATTGGAAAATTACATTTTCATAAAATGGCATTAAAAATATCATCAAATACCTCCAAGTACATCTAATGCTAGGCATGAAAGACTTTTACATTGAAAAGCATAAAATATTATTGAGAGAAAAATTTAAAGACAAGAACAGACCATTCATTCTCAGGAAAGGCGCAATATTTAAAAATACCAACTTTCCCCATTTTGATTTAAAATTCAGTCCAATTTTATTTTTTAATTTTTTTTCCTTTATTGATTTTAGAGAGAGAGGAAGTGAAAGGGAAAGAGAGATAGAAACATCGATGAGAGAGAACATTGATTGGCCACTTGCTGCATGCCCCCCACTGGGGATCAAGCCCACAACCTGGGCATGTGTCCTGGCCGGGAATCAAACTGGTGACCTCTGGTGCATGGGTCAATGCTCAACCACTGAGCCACACCAGCTGGACAAAATTCAGTCCAATTTTAAGCCAAATTTTATCACAGTTTTGTGTGCAAATTGATAAGCTGATTATAAAAATTACATGGAAATGCAAAGGCATTAGAATAACCAAATGATTTTAACAATAAGTTAGAGGACTTTGCTATCAGATATTAAGGCCAAATATAAAACTATAGTAATATTGGGTTGTTGGTAGCAGGTAAATCAACCAATCATTCAACTAAATAAATCAAAAGGAATAAAGAGACTTGTTTTATGTCAAAAGTAACACTATAATGCAGTGAAGAATGAGTGGTATTTTAAATATATGGTATTGTATATTTTATTTAGTCATATGGGGTAAAATATATCTTTATCTCTACCTCACACTATACATAAAACAATTCTACAAAGATTAAAGATCTAAATATAAAAGGTAAAACATAAAACTTTTAGAAAGAAAATGAGAGAACATCTTTATGATATTGTAGAAAGTAAAGATTTCTTAATCAGGACTCAGGCTATTCATAAAAAATTGATAAATTGAATTGCATTAAAATTAAATGTATTTCTTAATCAAAAGTCACCTTTAATAAAGTGAAAAGCCAAAGCAACAAATAAGTTATTTTTAAGAACTATTTCCAATAAGGAACTCATGCCCAAATTATATAGAAAACATCTCCAAATGAATAAGAAACTGGTGGACAACTAGTATACAAATGGGCAAAAGACTCAAACAGTCCCTTTCCTAAAAAAAATAGTCAAATGGTTAGAAAACACATACATAAGTCTACCTTTCATTAGTAGTAATGGACATTCAATTAAAACCAAGTTAGGTAAAACTGACAAATATGGGCAAGGAAGTTGAATGTAAATTGATAAAAACCACTTTGTAAAATTGACATTTTCTAGTAATGATAAGCGTGTGTAATGGTGTAGCAATTCAACTACTATATCTATACCCAATAGAATATAAATATGTCATATTTAGAGCTGCACTATTTGAAATAGTAAAAAATTTGAAACTATACACTTCCCATAAATAGTAGGAAGGATATATAAAAGAAAGGATATAATTGTGGTGTATTCCCATAATTGAATATTTATAGCAATGCAACTCTATGAATTAAAGTATATACAATAACGTAGTAGACTCTTAAAAGTATAACCTTCAGAGAAAAAAGCCATAAGCAAAAGAATACATATGATATGGTCTCATTAATAAAAAATATATAAACAGTTAAAAAATCTATAGTGTTAAAAGTGAAGAAAGTGGTCCCTCTCGATTGGGTGTGGTGAGTAAATGGTGACTGTGGGCACACTGATTACATCAGTGTTTGTGAAGATTCATCAAGCTGTACACTTACGACTTGTGTATTTTTCTGCATGTATGGTTTATTTCAATTAAAAGTTTATGGAAAAAGCAAAAGACTAGGTAATATTTTAATGTGCCATTTATATAACATCAAAAGAAATCAAACAATTATAATAAATCAAAGATGTACAAAATCCCTTTTTAAAAAAAGATGTACAAAATTCTACCCAACAAACTACAGAACATAATTTAAGAATTTATTGAGCCCTGGCCTGTGTGGCTCAGTTGGTTGGGCATTGTCCCATGCACTGAGAGGTCACTGGTTGATTCCTGTTCAGGGCGCATGCCCAGGTTGCCAGCTCCATCCCCAGTATGGGGCTTGCAGAAGGCAGCCAAATGACATTTCTCTCTCTCATTGATGTTTCCCTCTCTCTCTCTCTCCCCCTTTCCCTTGCTCTTTCTCTAAAATCAATAAAAGACATATATTTTTAAAAAGAACACTTTGTAAAATATATGCTTTTCTAACCACTATGCTGTACCCCTGAAACCAATAGAAAATAATTTTGAAAGTAAACTGTAATTGAAAACATTAAAATAAATAATTTTTTGAGATGTCTTATGTCCATAGATTTAATTGAAAGAAACAAGCATTGTAAAGATGTCAATTCTCATCATAAGATCTATATATTCAATGCAATCTCAATCAAAATCTTGGAGTGTGTGTATGTAAGAGAGAAAGAGAGAGAGAGAGAGAAGGAGAAAGAGACTTGTCATGCTTATTCAAAAACATATATGAAAATGTGTCAACCAATTATTTCCATAATATTGCTGCATATGAAGTTATCCAAAATTTCAGAAACTTATAGGAGTAAAGCACACTTTCTATTTCAGCTCAATCATATAAAGAGCATAGAAATCTTCACCCCCATGCTGATAAGAAAGAGCTGGATAAACTGAAAATTAATCACTTATCCTGGAACTGTCAGTGAGCTGAGATTTCAGGAAAAATCACCACCTTGAAAGTTGAAGAGAGAAGTACATCTAGAGTCATACGTGAGATCTGTTATTAACATTTGAACAGTGATTTTAAATAATTGCTGAAAGCTGAGGGTAAACTGGCATAGTGTGAGAAACTGCTAGGGGCCACAGTCTTGAAGGTTCCACACTTCTGTGGGCTTTTCCTTCAGGACCCCCATCATGCTCTTATAGTGAAGAGTCAAAACAAAAAATTCTTCCATGGCCCTGACAAGGGAGAAAAAGAGTAGTGATTATAAAATGCTCCCAGAGCCCTCCCTTCTCGTAACAAATGCCTATTCTCAGGAAGAAAAACTGTCAGAATCTTCTCTCAGCTGGAGGAAGGGTGCAGTGGAGACTCCTTGAGCTTTTCTGTCTTATGTGTGAGTGGGGAAGGAACATGGTCAACAGGGCAAGGGCTTCAAGGAGCTAGATTGGGAACTATTGCCAAGGAATGGAGTAAGAAGCAAGGAGGAGTAAAACATTTATACCTCTACATAAATACTTGTGGAGGCAAAGTTCTGAGACACAGGTCCACAAAAACATGGAGACTTCATTGGAAGATCATTGAATGCTCCCCAGCCTCTACACCTTACTACCACATCAACAGGGCTCCAAGTATAATAGTAAATTAAAACTGCTAGGAAAGTCTAAAGTCAAGAAAGGAGACAAACCAAGACACTAGAGGAATTTTAAAACTGGCATTTATTGTAGCAAGCATTCAACAAAGGCAAACTCCTAACCAGATTAACATACCTCCTCTCACTAATGGCCTGTTTACTTTATCCCCTATTGCCTAACAACCATATTCAGCCTTCATAAAAAAAATTACAAACTTGACAAGGCAAAAAAACACACTCTGAAGAGACAAAGCAGTAATGACAAGCAGATTCTGATATAACAGAGATATTAGATTTATCAGACTTGGAATTTAAAATATCTACAATTAATATGCTAAGTGTTCTAAGGGGAAAGAGGGTTAATATGTGAGATAAGATGAGAGTACTGGAAGCAGAGAGATGGAAACTAAAAAAGAAAATGCTAGAAATAAGAAAAAACACTGTAACAGAAATGAAGAATGTCTTTGATGTTCTCATCAATAGACTCAACATATCTGAGGATGGAATCAGTGAGATTAAAGATAGTTCAATAGAAACTTCCAAACCTAAATTGCAAAGAAGAAAGGAATGAAAAAACAGAACAAGCATGCAAGAATGTTGGGACAATCACAAATGGTTTAACATTCACATAATTGAAATACCAGAAAGAAAAGAAAGAAACAAAGAGCGGAAATAATATTTGAAATAATAATGGCTAAGGACTTTCAAAAATTAATAACAGAAACCAAAGCATATATTGAGTTTTTGAGTAGAAGAAATACCAGACACACACACACACACACACACACACACACACACACACCACCTAAGGATACTATATTTAAACTGTGAAAACCAAAGACAAAGAGAAAATCTTGAAAGAAGTGAGGAGAGGAAAAAAAATCACTTTATATATAGAAGAAAAAGAAATTACAGCAGACTCCTCAGTAGAGACCCATGAAATCAAGGAAAAAATGGAATGCATTATATAAAGTGTTGAAAGGAAAAAAAAAAAAACACTGATCTAGAATTATATAACAGTGACATTATGCTTTTAAAAAATGAAAGACAAAGACTATCAAACAAATAAAAACCACCAACAGACCTTCTCTGAAAGGAATGTTAAAAGAAATTCTTTAGTCAGTAGGAAAACGATGGCCAGAAACTTTGCTCTACATAAGGAAAGGAAGACCTTGGGAGAAGAAATAAATACAGTATTAAAATATTTTATTTTTTAAGTCCTAGTTGATGTTAATGATAACTGTTTAAAGCAATAATAGTAGTAGTGTATGGGTGATCATAGCATATAGATAAACAACATAAATGACACCAATGTCACAAAGGATGGGAGGGGAGGGTTTGAAATAATCTGACGTAAGGTACATGCACTACCTGTGAAGTGGTATGGTGTTATTTGAAGTTGAACTTATATTGGATAAAAATGTATAATGTAGCCCTAGGTCAACTACTAAACAAACATTTTAAAGGAAGTATAATTGGTATGCTAAGAGGACTTAAAGTAAAATCAAAATATTCAATTAAAATCAGAGGGGGCAGAAAAGGAAAGATTAAAAAATAATTGCAAGAAATAGAAAACAGTCATAAACATAGTAGATAGCATTTAACTATGTAAAGTGTGAATGGTCTAAAAACTATATTAAAAGATAGAGATTGCTAAGTAGATAGAAAAAACAAAAACAGGACAAAGCTTTATGTGGTCTACAAGAAAACTGCTTTAAATATAAAGACTCAGATAAGTAAAATGTAAAGGGATGGAAGGAGATATACAATGCTAAAATTAATCAAAAGAAATTTGAAGTAGCTGTGTTAACTTCAGAGGCAAGGAAGATAATAAAAGA
The DNA here is from genome assembly GCA_030848825.1 of Tadarida brasiliensis. Taxonomy (NCBI): domain Eukaryota; kingdom Metazoa; phylum Chordata; class Mammalia; order Chiroptera; family Molossidae; genus Tadarida; species Tadarida brasiliensis. The sequence goes on along the minus strand of CM061261.1, from coordinate 33,062,778 downwards.
TAAAGAAGGACATTATATAATGATAAATGGGTCAATTCTCCAAAAAGGCATGCTAATTCTAAATATATATGCACCTATCTACAGAGCTTCAAAATATATGATACAAAACTGCCAAATTAGAAATAGAAATATTCACTATAACAGTTGGAGACTTCAATATCTTTTAAGTGATTGATAGGTCATGGAAGCAGAAAATCAGTAAGAATGTAATTGTTCTGATTAGCATTATTGGTCAACTTGATCTAATTGAATTTTATAGAATACTTCAAAAAACAGTGTCAGAATCTATATTCTTCTTCACATGGAACATTTATCCAGATAGAATACATTTCTAGCCATAAAATACAACTTAACAAATTGACAAAAAATATAAATTATACAAAGTATGATTTTAGATCACAATGGAATTAAACTAGAAATCAATAACACAAAAATAGTTGGAAAATCTAAATCATTAAAAAATTCACACAATTCTAAATAATCTATGGTCAAGGAGTAATGTAAACAGAAATAAAAATCTTTTTAACTGAATGAAAATAAAACTTAACAAAATCTTTGGGATGCAGCAAAAATAGTGCTAAAAGGGAAACTTACAGCATTACAAGAATTATACAGAAGCACTGTACCTGACTTGATACATGTGTATTCAATGAAGGTTTGGTTTAACAATTCAGAAATAACCACTTACATATGAATACCAGAACTGATATATTAAGTGGAAGGCAGAAGGGGAGAGCAAAGTATTCACTGTTAGACTGAGGGTTTATTGATAGAGAGAGAAGTCGAGAAGTATTCATGTCCTAGGTTAGATCTGACCATGTTGCATGAATTCATGTTGAGTTTAATATAAATATAGGTGCTTTCACACAGAAATATTTATACAAACGTTAGTATAGACACATATTTTCAGGCGTCAGCTGAGTAGACCTAGAAGCAACGACACCCCACGTGCAATGAACACACTGCATTTTGTATTTTGCAACACCATAAATTAAGGAAGTGCTACAAGGACAAAACAAAAGCAAAAAACCCATGATAATGAGACTACGCCAGGGTGACACAGGAGCTAACTGGAAGAGCTCCCACTGTCTAAAGCTGTAACAAGTTGAGCAATATAATATATAGCAGAATATTCTTGTAAAATAAATAAACACTTAATTTAGACAAAGCTAAAGTGATAAAGATGGATTTAGGAGAGGAAAAAAACTGAAGTAGAATACCAATAAGCATTAATTATAGATCATATCTCTTTACTTTTGGTAGGAGATTCTTCTGGACTTGTGTGGTCTCACTCATGTGTTTACCATATTAAGTGTTAATAATAGGGGAAACTGGATATATAGGAACGCTATGTTTCTCGCTTCACAATTTTTCCGTAAATGTAAAACTATTTAAAAGTAAAAATATATTAAAAATAACATTGAAAACAAACATGCATTTTAAAAAGAGCAAACATTTACTCACACTGGTGGGTCTGTAGGTTGGCTGAAGTGAATCTAATTTAGGCTCAGGTTTGTGAGTCAGCTGGGGCAGCTTTGATCCACTTGCTTTGATCTATCTAGAACCCTGGCTGGAAGGCAACATCTACCCAGGATGTGGTCTACTCATCACATGATATTAGGATTGCTAGAGAGATGCCAACTAAGCAAGCATGCCTAAAGCCTTTGCTTATCTCATATCTGCAGTGTCCTATCAATAAAATCAAGTCATATAGCCAAACCCAAAGTCAACAAAAATATACCCTGTCAGACTTGAGGCCAGGCAAGATTATGGTTGTATAATCCTATTACAAGGGAGAGAAGAAGAGGAACAAGTAATTCAATTGACTGCAAAATAAAAAGGACTAGAAATACTCATGGTAATCTTCAACAAGAAGAAGCAAGCCGAAGGCTGCACACTGTTAGATATCAAGACATAATATAAAACCACAAATATTTAAACCATGTCATGTTGGCATGAGGAAAATAAATATTCCGCTTGAGTAGAGAGTCCAGAAACAGATGCACTTTACACAGCAAAGGAGACATCAAAGGGCCTTGGTAGGAAGACCTGTCACATTAAGATTTGTAATTATAGGTGGATTCTAAAATAAATGGAAAATTAATAAAGCTTCCAGAAGATACCATGTGCAAACATCTTTAAAGTTTTTGTTAAGCAAAATACTTCATAAATAGGACTTCAGAAGCACAAAACATAAAGGCTTAGTGTAGTGAGAATGTATTGTGGAGCCACACTTGCATTTACTACTTGTTGAGCTGAAATTAAATACGATTACAAAATTTTAAAGTAAGCATTTAAATTGTATTGACTTTATTCATTCCAATTTCTGTTTTGTTTATAATATTTAAAATTGTGAATCTTATTATTTGCAGTTCAGAGTGTAAATATGGCCATGAGTGTGGCATGTTAACATTGGTATAATTTTTAGTTAACTTCAAGAAGGGTTTAGTTAAATCTTAAAAATTTAACCAATAATGAAAAATTAAGGGAAATTTTAAGAATGTGATGTATGTTTACTGAATGATGGATAACTTTTAGTTGTTCAAGAAATAGATTTTGGTTCTACCATATAACACAATTCTCAGTTAGACGGCCTACTGCTTTGAACCTATTGTGATATTTCCCATGTTCTGAGAAATGCTGATGTCAACAAATTTCTGTAATTTCTTTATTTAGATAATGTCAATTTTTTATTTCTTAAAAAACAGCTTTCTGTCTCCCTTGAGAAACCACAATGGAATGTTTTATGAGCATAATGAGGTCTCCTTAGCAAAAGACTGACTTCTAATACATCTTTGTTCAGAAGGAACCAGACTACCAAATTTCTGAGATGAGAGAATTACAGTATTTGATTTCTAGATTAGCAAGGAATGAAATTGTTCTTTTATTTTGCTCTCTACTTGAACACCAGCAGCGTAGGAAGTTAAATTTTGTTTTATTACTGTTGATTTTGTATACATTCCCTATCTCACAAGAAGACCATGAATGTTAAAAAGGAACGGTTGTTTATCTAATCATATTTCTCATCACTATTGGCAGTACTTGCCTCAGACCACCAAACATCCTACCTGTCTCCTCACAGTTTCTTAAACTAGAAAAGTCTGCTAAATTGTACACCGATACCCACTACTAAAGCTATGAAGAAGTAAACACAGCATGACCAGCTATGATTCAAAGTCCTTTTCTCATCTGATATTAATTTGAAAACAGAGATTTGTATCTTTCTACAACAGTCCTGACAAAACACTTCTAGTATGTCCCTGTAATTGAGAAGTTCTGTCCCAGATTATAGTCATTCACTAATGAAATCATAATATGTATTATCTGTTCACATGGGTATTTATTCAATGAGGGGCTACAATTAATAAAGGCTAAAGGAAATGCAAGATCATACCTAGTTACGTAGACTTTACATTTTAGTGTGTAAAGACTGATAAAAAATAAAGTTAGTTAACCTTAAAGTCAATGGCAATTTAAATTACACATATTTTATTACTTTGTAGCATTTTCACAAATAAAGTCTGGGGAAAGATTGCTAATCCCCACCTATATATAGTTTTCTCTTTCCTGGTTACAGGAAATATTGTATTTCTAGGCCCCCTGTAGTTGGTTGGCCATATGATTAGTTCTAGCCAGTGAAATGTGAATAAAAGTGATATATGACGCTTCTGGGCAAAGCCAACGTATTACTTATTTATTGTTGCATAACAAATTACCACAAATTGAGTGGCTTAAAACAACACACATTCATCATCTCAGTTTCCGAGGGTCAGGAGTGTGGGCACAGTTTAACTGGGGACTCTGCTTCAGAGTCTCACAGAGTTGCAATCAAGGTGTCAACTCAATGGAGAAAAGATTGGCTTCCAAGTTCACGTGGTTATTGGCAGCACTGGTTCCTAGCAGGCTGCCAGACTGAGTCTTAGTTTCTTGCCGACTGTTGGCCTGGAGCCACTGTCAGCTCCTTGTTGAGAGTTATGCAAACTCTCTCCATATGAAAGCTTATGGAAAGGCCTCTTGCTTCTTCAAAACCATGAGGGGAGAGAAAATCTTCTACGAAGCTGAGTTAAATATCTTACATAATGAAGTCAGATACACAAAATGATGTACATCCCTCCACCTTTGCCATATTCTACTGGTTAGTAGGAAGTCACGGTCCTCCCACACTCAAAGGGAGAGGGTCACAAAAAGGTGTGAAACAGGAGGTGGGAATCACAGGTCCACCCTAGACACTGTCCACCACAAGAAGTAAAGTTCCCTGAGTGATGCTCCAGCTCTTGCTACTCTTTCCTTGGCAACTCTCCAAGATAGCTGACAATATGGCAGAAACAAAGATGGAAGCCCACTGGATCCCCACATTGTCACTTGGGATGGGATTGTCCTGAAGAGTCACCTTATCTACAATGGATTTTGACTAAACAAGAAATTTGAGAAGTTTTATATTCCAACTTTTCAAAGAGAGAGAGAGAGAGAGAGAGAGAGAGAGAGAAGAAAACCTTGACCTGATCCATAAAGAAAAAGAAGGAAGACATGGACCATTAAAATGAGTTGTTTAAAGAGAAAACGAAGGTGTAAAGTATGAAGACAGACAAATACTGAGTCAAAAAAATAGAATGTTCATGGAGAATTCTGATGGAAGGAAAATGAAGCTGATTAAATGCAGGGAGAAAGAATGAATATCAATGCAAGAAAAATAACTTGATGTAATAAGTTTTCATATTATGAGTAGAAACAATATAAGCATAAAATAACCTATAAAATAAGCTAGAGTGACATTAACAATGTGAAAATGAATAGTAGTCATAATGAGTTTTATACTTTAATGGTAAGTCAATGTCAGGTCAAATCTTTATATTTTCTGCTCAAAAGCCATTGTATAACATGCAGAACAAAATACATTATGTTCTGGAGAAAAAACAAACAAGAAAATTAAAAAACATAATGCTCAGAATACAATAAGACAAGAATAAATTTTTGATTTAAAAATGTAACTAATATAATTATATCAAGATCACTACTTAATCCCAACTGCCATACAGAAATGTCAAACTCCATTTATTTTTAATGGTGAAAAAGCCTTGAGAAACTGGACCCTAAATCAGTGGTTCACAAACTTTCTCTCATCATCATCTAATAGCACCTGGAAAACTAGGAAACATGAAAATGCCTGGGCCTTACTGCCAGGGATTCTGACTCAGCAGATCTGGTTCAGGGTTTGATATTCTGCATTTCTAACAAGCTTCCAGGTAATAACACAATGTTGTTGACTGCAATCATTATGTTGTGCATTAGCTCTTCAGAACTACAACTTTCAAATTTGCACCGGTAAAAAACATGTTCCCAATTCCTGTACGCCCCCCATCATCTGGTAATCACCATTACACTCTGTTTTTATAAGTTTGGCTGCTTTTATATTTCACATGTAAATGATATCATATAGTATTTGTCTTTCTCTGTCTGCATTATCTCACTTAGGCTCATCTGTGTTTTCATAAATGGCAGGATTTCCTTCTTTTTCAGAATAGTATTCCATTATAAATTTACACACAGCACTTAATAGTATTTCAGTGTGTGTGTGTGTGTGTGTGTGTGTGTGTGTGTGTGTACCACCACTACTACTTTTTTATTTATTTATATGGTCACAGACTTAGGTTGTTTCCGTATCTTAGTTAATGTGAATAATGTTGCAATAAACATGGAATTGCATATATTTCATTAAACACCTGTTCTCATTACCTTTTGTTATACATCCAAAAATGGAATTGCTGGGTCATATAGTAGTTCTACTTTTAATTTTTTGAGGAACGTTTATACTGTTTTCCATAGTGGTGGCACCAATTTACATTCCCATCTATAGCACACAAGGGTTTCCCTTTCTCCACATCCTTACCTGAGGAAGGGAGAGAGAGAGAAGCATTGATGTGAAAGACACATTGATTGGTTGCTTCCTGCACAACCTCAACCTGGGCTGGGGATCAAACCTGCAACTCAAGTACATGCCCTTGACCGGGAATCGAACCTGAGACTCTTGGTCCATGGGCCAATGCTTTAACCACTGAGCCAGACTGACCAGACCCCTCTTGTATTTTTTATGACAGCCATTCTCCAAGGTGTGAGGTGCTATCTCGTGGTGGTTTGATTTACTTTTCCCTGATGATTGGTGCTGTCAAGCACCTTTTCTTCATATACCTGTTGGCCATTTGTATGTCTTATTTGTTGTCAAATGTCTATTTAGTTTCTCTACCCATTTTATAAAATTAGATATTTTTGTTACTGAGTTGCATACGTTTTTTTCTATATAAAATGGAGATTTTTAAAGTATTGGAATGATTAGAGATGTGTCCTGGGTACAATATAATATAATTATGTGTTATTCAAATATCTAAAAACAAGCAACTATGTCATCAGTTCTGTGATAGAAAACATATCCCAGCTCTCCAGGCCCCATCCATGGGGAGGGCATTTGGAGGCTCAACAGTCTTAATTCCATGGCTATCATTCATGTTTCCTTTCCCTCAAGGTCTGATGATATTCAGCACAAAATCAATTTTCTGTCACTGTGACTCTTAAACTGACAAAGTTCTTGTTCTAAAAAAATGCTGTTAGTCTTGAAAAGAGTGCAATGGCTAAATTAAATGTAATTTGGATAAAAATATATTTCTCAATGTGTTATCTCTGATTGACTAAAAGAGCAGGGAAGGGAGTAATCCAGTCATCAAGTAAATCCAAAAGAATGAAAACAGCCAAATGTAATATCCAGTTTATTTTATGTACTTTCTAAAAATGTTGAAAACTCAGGGCTTTTCATGCATTTCAAAATTACTATAAAATTGTTCAACATAAATTGAGTTGAAAAAGACTAAAAACAATATGAAATTATATATGTTTTTAAAAAGACACTGAAATTTGCCTGGCCGGTGTGGTTCAGTGGTTGAGCATTGACTCATGCACGAAGAGGTCACCAGTTCGATTCCCGGTCAGGGCACATGCCCAGGTTGTGGGCCCGATCCCCAGTGGGGGGGCATGCAGGAGGCGGGCAGTCGATGTTCTCTCTCATCGCTGTTTCTATCTCTCTCTTCCTCTCTCTCTAAAATCAATAAAGAAAAAAAAAAGACACTGAAATTCTAGAAATGAAAGGTGAAACAACCAAAATTAAAAACTCAGTTTAACAGCAGATAGCCCATAGCTGAATAAAGAGAAAATTGGAAGCAAGTTTAGGAAAACAAACAAACAAACAAAAAACAACCAGAAACGAAGAGAGAAATAAAGAAGAGAGATTAAGAGATAAAGTGGATACATTTTAAAACTTGAAGGTTCATTTAATTGAAGTCCTAGAAGAAAAAGGTGAGAGGATGGGACATAGAAACTATTTTAACAAATAATGGTTGAACATTTATTTATTTTTTATTCCTCATCCGAGGATATTTTTCTACTTATTATCAGATAGAGTGGGAGGGAGGGAGAGAGAGAGAAACAGAGAGAAACATCGATGTGATAGAGCCACATTGACTGGTTGCCTCCCGCACAACCCCACCAGGGCCAAGGATGAACCACCACCAAGGTACTGTGCCCTTGACCCGAAACAAACCCACAACTCATTGGTCCGGGGGCCGACGTTCTAACCACTGAGCCAAACCGGCCAGGGCTAATGGTTGAAAATTTAAAATATCAATCGATATATTCAAGAAGTCTAACAAATTGCAGACAAGATAAATAAGAACATCTCCTTCTATATACTTCATAAAACTAACCAAACAAACAAACCACAGCAATAACCAAAAGCAAAAGTAAAATATGATGATCAAATAGAAGAGGAAAAGTTTTATCTTCTTTACATAAATGCTTTAAGCCAATTCTCTAATGCCAGTACTTGGCCAGTAGACAAGAAAATGACTGTCATCGTAGAATTTAATATTCAACCAATTTATGCATCAAGAAGTAAGACAGTATTAAAACATTTTAGAAAACAAAAACCAAGAGAGTTTCCTACTAGCAGACCTACATTAAGGAATTAAATATATAATATACTTCAGAAAAGAAAATGATCCTAGAGGGATCATTTGAAATGCAAAGAAAGTGGTAAATATGTGGATAAAGCTAAATAAATATTGGCTCCTGAAAAGAATAATAATGGGATTTAATATATATGTAAGGAAAATTTCCAATAGCATGCAAGTATTAAGAATGTGTAAAGTGCTATAATTTCCTTATATTTTTGAATGAGAGTAAATGTATTGATAAAAATTAAATTTGCTAAGTTAAAGATACATACTTTTATTTTTAGGATGGCCACTAAAATATTTAACATAAAATTGTGTATTTTAGTTCTATCACTGTGTAACAACATTATCACAAAATAAGTAGTTTAAAACAACATATTTTATCTCACGGTTAATGCGTGTCAGGAGTTCAGCCATGGTGTAGCTTGGATCTCTGCTTCAAAAAGGATGGAGAGATTGGATTTTTTAAATAAATTAAGCAATAATATGCTTTTTATAAGAGACATTTCTAAGATATGAGCACTGAAAGATGAAAACAAAAGGCAGAAGAAGTATACTATGCAATCGTTTCCTAAAAAGTAGTTGTAGTCTATTAATATCAGGAAAATAAAAACTTTAAGACCAAAAGCATTTTTAGAAATCTAGAGTCCCTTTTTAATAATAAAAATATTTGATTCAGTAAGAAGGTAAAACAATGCTGACATTTCCAAATGTATAAAGCAAAATTTGACAAACTCACAGAAGAAAATAAATCCACAATCCTATTTAGAGAATAACACCCTCTTCTCTCAGAAATCCATAGAAGAGCAGGAAGGAAATCAGTGATGATTGGAAGACTGGCACAAAAGGGTTGAACACAATTGGCTGCAGAACACTGTAGTCAACAACAGCAGAATACCCTTATTTCCTAGCACAAACGCAATGATTACACAAATTGCTCATATCCTAAGACATAAAACTAACCTCAAAAATTTCAAAGCATATAAATTGAAGAACGTTCTCTAACAAGCGTAGACTTAAGCAAGAAATCATTAACAGAACGTAAATAGAAAATAATTCAGAAAATAACTCACCCTGCATGTGGATTAAAACAAAAAACAAAAAACAAAACAAAACAAAAAAAACCCTGCACCTGTATTTTCACTAATTTCTAACTAAAACTAACCATTTCCTTTGACTTGGGATATAGGTGACAGACCACTGCAGAATTTGCAGACCCCATGATGGTCACACATAGAAATCATAGATATTTTCTTGTCATATTACTGCTGTTACAAATCTCTTCATATAGCCCTCATACTCATCACTACCTAGAAATTATGAAAAAATTAGATCTAGTTTTCCATCTTGTCCTTTATTAATAAAGAAGCATATCCATGACTTGATCTCAAAATTGTTATTTAAAATGTAGTTAGTTAAATGTATTTCAGTAGAATTGGTTTCCCTTATAATCTTATTTATTTTAAATCTTTACATATTGAAAACATTATTCTGAAAAAAGGTCCGCGGTATATAAAAGATTCAAGACCTCTTTATGTGAATGAGCCTTTATGCTTTTTCTTGTGGTCTGCTCTTCCCTGCTGCCTCCCCCTTTCTACAGTCTTATAACACAATGACAACTGCTCTTCTCCAGTATTCTAAGAGCCTCTCCTCTTAAGAGAAACAGAGAATGGTAGAGAGAGGGGGGGGGAGGAGAGAGAGAGAGAGAGAGAGAGAGAGAGAGAGAGAGAGAGAGAGAGAGAGAGAGAGAGAAGAAAGAAAGAGAGGGAGAGAGAGAGAGAGACTGACTCTCCTCAGAGTACTTTGATTCACAAGAAGTTTTCAGATATGGTCATATGGGGATATGAGGGGTAGCTCCTAAGAGAAAAGAATGCTGTGTGTCTGTGATAAATAATGTGACTTTTTCTCTGGGATATCTCACATCATTGATAAAACTACTACAACATTGCAACATGCTGGGTGTGTCTGCACTTCCTCAGGAACCTGGCAAGATACTGATTCTGCAGAAAACCAGAGTGGCAAGGGAGGTCAAGCAGCATGGACTGTTACAGAAACAGAGGAAGAAGCCAGTCTTGGTCGTGTTGTTTAATTCGAGTTTCAAGTTTAAGTGACCTTTACCTCCAAGAGTCAGGAGAATCCCAACCAACATGTGTTAAGTGTAAATAAAATACAGAGAAGAAAGCTACCTAGTCAATAGTAGAATAGATAAATTCAGTGTGATATATTCACACAATGGAATATATATACAATAAGGACAAACTATAACTTCACCCAGAAGTATGGATAACTCTCGCAATACAATGTTGAGTGAAATAAACCAGACACAAAAGAGCAGAGACTATATGATTCTTTGTATTAAAGTCCTAAAACAGACAACGCTAGTCATTGCTGACAACATTCAAGATAGGGTTTACCTTTGTTGGCAGCTCAAATGTACCAAAGAATAGGTAGTGTCTGGCATCTGGGTGCACAGGGGTGTTCAGAATGCAAAACTTCATTGTTTTATGTTTACGGTACATACTATTTTCATTGTTTAACCTTTAGTTTAGAGTTTTAAAAAATTACAGAGGAAAAATGACTTTCTTAATTTTAAAATTAATGCATCAACTCCTGCCTCATTTTTCTGCCTTAATGTCTATTTTTCAATGCTCTGGATGTCAGGGAAGATTAAGGCAACTTGAGGGAATAAAATAAATGCAGGGAGAAGAGGTCCTTTGAAAGAAAATGGCACAATTATCACCTTCAAGGAAAATAGTTACCACACACAAATTAATTAAATTAAACAGATATTTGTTGACCACTTACTAAGTACCAGGCATTGTTCTGGGTACTTGGAATAGACCTGGGAATAAATCTGACAAATATCTTGCCCACACAGAGTTTAAACTGTAATAGAGGTGGGTTTGGGATGAGCAGACTATAAAAAAGTAAACATAATACATGTGTAAATTATATTGTAGTTAGAGGATAATCACTACTTTAGAAAAAGTAATCAAAAGTGTTGAAGGAGAACTTGTTATAAGTTTTTAAAGGTGATGAAAATATAACATTTGAACAAAGCCAACATTTAAACAAAGACTTCAGAACAATAATAAATGGTCTCTGTTCCTCCTGTCATTTGAGTATCATGAAAACAAAATTATTTTCTGACCGTTGGGAATGCTTATTGCCCCTTATCTAGCCCCAGAATGATAAATGCACACATGTAAGTTAGCTTTACAACATCACCCAATTATATATGACCCAAATCCCTGGAGTCCTGAGTAACAATACAAAAATTGCCTAAAACACAAATCCTTGTTATTTTGTCTGCTTTGTTATAGTCTGTTCCCCATGCTTGTTTTTAAAATTAACTAAGTTCTCTAAAGTACATTTTAAGATATGTCAAAATAGAAAGAAAACTTGCCAGTGTTTTTCATTGTATCTTATTGTTACTCATTAACAGATTCCTTCATTTTATTTAATTGTTTATTTATTTTAATAGACTATTTTTAGAGCAGTTTTATGTTCACAGCAAAACTGAGCAGAAAGCACAGAGCCCCGTGTTTCATAAACACACACACACACACACACACACACACACACACACACACATAGCCCTTATAATCTACATCTCATATCCATCAGAGTGGTACATTTGTAACAACAGATGAATTTATATTGATGCATTATTATTGCCCAAAGTCCATAGATTATATTAGGACTCACTCTTGGTGTTTTACATTCTATAAGGGTTGACAAATACATAATGACATGTATCCACCATTATAGTGTTATACAGAATAGTTTCACTGCCCTAAAAATTATTTTGCTCCATCTAGACATCCTTCACTCCTTTCTAATCCATGGAGATCACTAATCTTTTTACTGTTTCTATACTCTTGCCTTTTCCAGAACTCATGTAGTTGAAATCAGTCAGTATGTGGCCTTTTTAAATTGGCTTCTTTTACTCAGTAATATGTATATTTAAGGTTCCTCCAAGTCTTTTTATGATTTGATAACTCATTTCTTTTTTTTCAATTTTTATTAATTTACTTTTTGTTACAGATTTTCTCCTTTTTTCCCCCTAGACACACTCCACCCCATCCTGTGCCCCTGCCCCCAGCATTGTTATCTATGTCCATTGGTTACCCATAAATGCATATAAGTTCTTTGGCTTATGTCATCCATCCCTCCCACCCCCCTCCTCTGAGGTCTGTCAGAATGAACCATATTCCTTTCTATGTCTCTGGGTCTATTTTGTTCACAGCTTATTTTGTTAATTATATTCCATGAATAAGTGAGATCATGTGGTATTTGTCTTTCTCTTATTTTACTTTGCATAATGCTCTTCAGGTCCCTCCATGTCGTCTCAAAGGATAAGAGATATTTCTTTCTTAAAGCTGCATAGTATTCCATTGTGTAAATGTACCACTGCTTTTTTATCCACTCATTTACTGATGGACACTTGGGCTGTTTCCAGATCTTAGCAATTGTAAATAGTGCTGCTATGAACATAGGGGTACATATATTCTTTCTGATTGATTTTTCAGGCTTCTTAGGATATATTCCTAGAAGTGGGATCACTGGGTCAAATGGCAGTTCAATTTTTAATTTTTTGAGGTAACACCATAGTGTTTTCCATAGTGGCTGCACCGGTCTGCATTCCCACCAGCAGTGTACTAGAGTCCCCTTCTCTCCACATCCTCGCCAGCACTTGTTGTTTGATGATTTGTTGATGGCGGCCATTGTGTGAGGTGATACCTCACAATTGTTTTAATTTGCATCTCTCTGATGATTAGTGATGTTGAGCATTTTTTCATGTCTCTTGGCCATTTGTATGTCCTGTTTGGAGAGGTGTCTATTTAGGTCCTCTGTCCATTTTTTAATTGCATTCTTTGTCTTCCTTTTGTTGACTTGTATGAGCACTCTATATATTTTGGAAACTAATCCCTTATCTGATGGATCCTTGGCAATTATGCTCTCCCTATAGTGGGTTCCCTTTCCATTTTTATGGTTCTTTCTTTTGCTCTGCAGAAGCTTTTTAGTTTGATGTAGTCCCATGTGTTCATTTTTTCCTTTGTTTCTCTTATGCTAGGGTTGTATCAGTGAAAATTCTGCTGCATATGATGTCTGAAATTTTGTTGCCTACATTTTCTTCTAGGATTTTTATGGATTCACGAGTCATACTTAAGTCTTTTATCCATTTTGAATTTATTCTTGTGTATGGTGTAAGTTGGTGGTCTAGTTTCATTTTTTTACATGTAGCTGTCCAATTTTCCCAACACCATTTATTGAAGAGGCTGTCTTTACTCCATTGTATACTCCTTCCACCTTTGTCAAATATTAATTGAGCATAATGTCTTGGGTCAAGTTCTCTGTTCTGTTCCTTGATCTATATGCCTGTTCTTCTGCCAGTACCAGGCTGTTTTCATGACAGTGGCTTGCAGAATAACCTGATATCCGGTACTGTGATCCCTCCTACTTTGTCCTTCTTTTTCAAGATTGATGTGGTTATTTGGGGTCTTTTTTGGTTCCATATGAACTTTTGAAGTATTTGTTCTAGTTCTGTGAAATATGTCATTGGTATTTTGATGGCGATTGCATTGAATCTATAGATTGCTTTGGGTAGTATGGACATTTTAATGATGTTAATCCTTCCAATCTATGAACAAGGTATGTGCTTCCACTTTTTTATATCTTCCTTTATTTCTTTTTTCAATGCCCTGTAGTTTTCTGCAAATAGGTCCTTTACTTCTTTTTTTCCGCAATGGTAAATGGGATTTTTTTTTTTTTTTTTTAGTTTCTCTTTCTGTGAGTTCATCATTGGTGTATAAGAATGTCGACAATTTCTTGATGTTAAATTTGTATCCTGCTACCTTGCCAAATTCATTTATTAAGTCTAGTAGATTTTTGATGGAGTCTTTAGGGTTTTCTATGTACAATATCATGTCATCTGCAAATAATGACAGTTTCACTTCCTCCTTTCCAATTTGGATCCCTTTTATTTTTTCTTCATGCCTAATTGCTGTGGCTAAGACTTCCAGTACTATGTTAAATAAGAGTGGTGAGAGTGGGCATCCTTGTCTTGTTCCTGTTCTTAAGGGAAGTGCTTTTAGTTTTTGCCCATTGAGTATGATGTTGGCTGTAGGTTTTTCATATATGACCTTTATTATGTCAAGATATGATCCCTATATTCCCACATTGCTGAGCGCTTTTATCAAAAATGGGTGCTGGAATTTTGTCAAATGTTTTTCAGCATCTATTGATGTGATCATATGGTTTTTATCTTTCATTTTGTTTATGTGGTGTATCATATTTATTGATTTGAGAATATTGTACCAGCCTTGCATCCCTGGAATGAATCCCACTTGGTCATGGTGAATAATTTTTTTAATGTATTGCTGGATCCGATTTGCTAGTATTTTGTTCAGGATTTTGGCATCTATGTTCATCAGGGATATTGGCCTGTAGTTTTCTTTCTTTGTAGTGTCTTTTTCTGGTTTTGAGATTAGAATTATGCTGGCCTCATAAAACGAGTTTGGAAGTCTTCCTTCTTCTTGAATTTTTTGGAATAGTTTGAGGAGAATGGGTGTTAGTTCTTCTTTGAATGTTCAGTAAAACTCCTACATGAAGCCATCCGGGCCTGGGCTTTTGTTTGCTGGGAAAGTCTTGATTACATCTTTAATTTCTTTAGTTGTTATTGGTCTGTTCCAGTTTTCTATCTCTTCTAAGTTCAGTTTTGGGAAATTATGTGTTTCTAGAAAATTGTCCATTTCGCCTTGATTGTCCAATTGTTTTTTGTATAATTGTTCAGAGTATTTGTTAATGATCCTTTGTATTTGTGGTGGCAATTGTTACTTCTCTTTCATTTCTGATTTTATTTATTTGGGTCCTCTCTCTTTGTTTCTTTGTGAGTCTAGCTAAGGGTCTATCAATCTTGTTTATCTTTTCAAAGAACCAGCTCTTTATTTCATTGATCTTTTGAATTATTTTTTTTTGGTCTCTATGTTGTTTATTCGTGCTCTAATCTTTACTATTTCTTTCCTTCTACTTGCTCTGGGGTTTTCTTTTTGTTTGCTTTTTAGTTCTTTAAGTTGTGAGGTTAGACCGTCAACTAGAAATTTTTCTTGTTTCTTGAGGTAGGCCTGTAGTGCTATAAACTTCCCTCTCAGAACTGCTTTTGTTGCATCCCATAAATTTTGTGTTGTGTGTTCATTTGTATTTTTTTCCAGGAATTTTTTAATTTTTTCCTTGATTTCCTTGGTAACCCATTCATTGTTTAAGAACATGCTATTTAGCCTCTATGTGTTTAAATGTTTTTGCATGTGTTTGTTGTAATTGATTTCTAGTTTCATGCCATTGTGATCTGAGAAGATGCTTGATATGATTTCAATCTTCTTGAATTTGTAGAGATTTAGTTTGTGTCCTACCATGTGGTCTATCTTTGAGAATGTCCCATGTGCACTTGAGAAGAATGCGAATTCTGCAGTTTTGGGGTGTAATTCTCTGTAGATATCTATTAAATCCATTTGGTCTAGTGCTTCATTTAGAGTCTCTGTTTCCTTGTTAATTTTTTTGTCTAGAGGATCTATCCAGTGATGTCAGTGGAGTCTTGAAGTCCCCTGCTATGATTGTACTGCTGTTGATTTCTTCTTTGAAGTCCTCCAGAAGATTTTTAATATATTTTGTTGCTCCTATATTGGGTGCATATGTTTACCAAGGTTATATCTTCCTGTTGGATAAATCCTTTCACTATTATGTAGTAGCCTTCTTTGTCTCTGGTTATGGCCTTCATTTTAAAATCTATTTCATCAGATATGAGTATTGCTACCCCAGCTTTTTTTTTTCCTTTCTGTTTGCTTGAAAGATTTTTTTCCATCCCTTCACTTTCAACCTGTGTGAGACTTTTGTTGTGAGGTGGGTCTCTTGTAAACTCTCTCTCTCTCTCTCTCTCTCTATATATATATATATATATATATATATATATATATATATATATATATGTCATGTTTTCTTATCCAATCAGCTACTCTGTCTTTTGATGGGACTGTTCAATCCATTTACATTTAAGGTGATTATTGATATGTACTTATTTATTGCCATTTTTGTTTAGTGTGGTTATATTTTTCTTTTTATTTCTTCTACTAATTACAGCAGTCCTTTTAACATTTCTTGCAGTGCTGGTTTGGTGCTAATATAGTTCCTTAGCCTTTTTTTTTTTTTTTTTTTGTCTAGGAAGCTTTTTATTTCACCTTCTATTTTGAATGATAGCTTTGCTGGATAGAGTAGTCTTGGATTCAGATCCTTGCTTTTCCATGACCTTGATTACTTCATGCCATTTCCTTCTGGCCTGTAGTATTTCTGTTGAGAAGTCAGCTGATAGCCTTATGGGGTTCCTTTGTAGGTAACCTGTTGCTTATCTCTTGCTGCCTTTAGGATTCTCTCTTTGTCTTTAATTTTTGGCATTTTAATTATTATATGTCTTGATGTGGGCCTGTTTGAATTCTTCTTACTTGGGGCTCTCTGCTTCTTGAACTTGAATGCCTTCTTCCTTCACCAATTTAGGAAATTTTTCTGTCACTATTTTTTCAAATATATTCTCTAACCCTTGCTCATTTTCTTCTTTTTCGGGGACTCCTATGATACGAATGTTATTATGTTTCCAGTTGTCCCACAGTTCTCTTAAGCTGTCTTTCTATTTTTTCATTGTTTTTTTTTTTTCTTTTTTTGGTTTTCTGATTGACTGATTTTTTTCTACCCTGTCTTTTAATTCATTGATCTAGTCCTCAGCTTCCTCTACTCTACTGGTTATTCCTTGTAATGTGTTCTTTATTTCTGCTATGTCATTCTTCATTTCCAAATGGTTGGTTTTCAATGTTTCTATATCTTTACTCATGGTGCTGAGCTCTTTACTCATGCTGTTGAGCTTCCTCATAATCATCGCTCTGAACTCTACCTCTGATAACTTGCTTAAATGCATTTCATTTATTTTATCTTCAGTACAGTTCTCTTGTTCTTTCATTTGGGATTTGTTTCTTTGTTTCACCATTTTGGATATCTCAGTGGGTTTTGGAGCCTGCCAAATTTTCCCTGTGGGTGTTGGTGTTCTGCTGTTTTGTGGCTCCCTCTACTGGGTTTGGATGAATGTGGGAGGACCCATGGTAAATACCACTGTCAAGTCTTACTTTCCTGTGTAGTTTTACAAGTCCAGGAAAGGTTCAATTATCCTCTAGCTTTTTGCCTGGAGGCTATTTGTCTCATTTACTTGATAAGCCTTGGATTGTAGCCCTCAGCTGAATGAAAAAATCCCTCAGGTATTCAGGATAAGAGGATTTCCAGAGGGTGGGGCAGATGCTGGCTGTTAATGAGCCTCAATTTGCATTTCTCTGGCCCTGCTGGGTGGAGTTAAATTTCTGAGGGAGGGCTGTTGCTTCTTCCTGGGGCTCTGGGAAGGGCTCTTTGAGTAAGATGGCTACTGTCCTGTGCGGGAGTGATTCAGCACAAAACTCCCAATGTCCTCCCAGCTCTCCAGGTTCCCGAGTGTCTGCACAGTTCCAATCCAGTCCACCCTCCCTCTGCTGGAGCCCATGGTGAGTGGCTGTAGCTAATTTAGTGCTCTGTCCCGGCTGTCTGCACTGTGGAGCCAGCTTGGGATTTTAACCCTAAGGGAGCTGCTCACAGCTAAAACAGCTGCTGTCCATGGGCTCCCCACCCACCCTCTCATGCCTCCATAGATCCTACCAGGCTCGATTCAGCGTCCTTTTTTCCTGTCCCTGGTTACATGGGTCTTCTCCAGCTGCTTTTCTGTTGCTTTTTCCTGCCAATTTTTCTTTATTTTAGTTGTAATTCCAGTTTGGTCCTGGGAGATGGTCTGTGTGGCTTCCATTCACTTCTCTGCCATTTTGGAATTCTCATAGCTCATTTCTTTTTATCGTTGAATAGTATTCCATTGTTTGGATGTACCAGTTTATTCATTCATCCACTGAAGGACATCTTCATTGCTTCTAAGTTTTGGCAATAATGAATAAAGCTGCTATAAACATCCATGTGTGAAATTTTGTGTGAACATGTTTTCAATTCAGGATAATAACAAGGAGTGTGGTTCCTGGATTTTATGGTAACAGTATGTATAGTTTTGTAAAGAATCACCAAACTGCCTTCAAAGGGTCTGTACCACCAGAAATGAATGAAAGTTCCTGTTGATCCAGATCCTTGTCAGCATTTAGTATTGTCAGTGTTCCAGATTTGGGCCATATTTTAATTTGCATTTCCCTGGTGATGATGTGGAACATCTTTTCATATGCTGGTTTACTATCCATTTATCTTCTTTGGTGAATTGTTTTAGACTTTTGACCATTTAAAAAATAAGGATATTAATTTTCTTATGTTCAGTTTTAAGAGTTTTTTATATATTTTAGATAAGTCCTTTATTAGGTGTCTTTTGCAGATATTCTCTCTCTGTCTTGAACTGGTCCTCTCATTCTCTTGACATTGTCTTTTGCAGACAAGAAGTTTTTAGTTTAAATAAAATCAGGCTTATCAATTATTTCTTTCATGGATCATGAATTTGGTGTTGAATCCAAAAGGTCATCACCATACCCAAGGCCTTTTAAGTTTTCTTCTATTTTATCCTCTAGGGATTTTATAGATTTCCATTTTACATTTAAGTCTGTGATTCATTTTGAGTTCATTTTTGTGTTTATATTTTTCCCCATGTCCATGTCCAGTTGTTCTAGAACAATTTGTTGAAAAAAAATATCTTTTTCCTTTATATAGGGGTTGGCAAAAGTAGGTTTACAGTTGTTTGTATGGAAAATATATCATATAAAAATAAAAATAATAGTGTAAGAATAGATTCTGTATTTTGCATACTCACAACTGTAAACCTACTTTTGCCCACCCCAGTTTTGCCTTTGCTTCTTTGTCAAAGGTCATTTGACTGTATTCATTAGATTTGTATCTAGGTTCTCTATTCTGTTCCATGGATCTATTTGTGTATTTTTTCACCAAATACAACAGTGTCTTGATTACTATAGCTTCAGAATAACTTTTGAGGTAAGGTAATTTTATGTGGCTATATTCTGGGCCTTTTGCCTCACCATATAAACTTTAGAGTCACTTTGTCAATATTCACAAAATAACTTACTGGACTGCTGATTGGGGCTGTGTTGAATCTTTAGAAAAAGTTGGGAAGAACTAACATCTTGACAGTATTGAGTCTTCCTATTCATAAACATGGAATGTCTCTCATTTCGTTTTTTTGTGTTTTTTTTTTGTGTGTGTGTGTGTGTGTGTGTGTTTTTTCCAAATTAATTCATCAATGAGAGTTTAATTTGTAAACCCATGAGTAAGACTTTCGGGGCCAACACATGAAGACCAATGTGTGGTAGGTATGGTAGCAAAAATAAAAGTCTACAGTGAGTTGTTTCTAACTGAAGTCCATGTTTGAATATATGAGGCCAATAATACAACTTATAATGTTTTACCCTGTGATGTTAGACCAACTCCTCAGAACAACCTGAGAAAACGTTCACCAAACCAATTCTAGATCTAGAATTCTCAAACTTTAGTAATTATGCATAAGAGTCAATAGATTTCCAGTCCTCACTCAAAAGATTTTGATTTATATTGTTAGGAATAGACCATTATTATTTAAAACCCCAAGTCATTATGATGTAGGTGGTCTGGAAACTCTCTTTGGGAAATCTTGTTTTAGGGCATTGCTTCTCCAACTTTAATGGGCATTTGAATCACCTGGGAATTGTATTAAAATATATTCTAATTCATTGGTCTAGAATGTGTGAGATTCCGAATTTCTTACAAGCTTCTAGGTGATGCTTTTGTTACTGGTCCAAGTTCACTTTGAGTAACAGTGGTTAGGACACTGTTTATCAAACCTGCCTTGTCTTAAATCACAGATAGTGCTGTTCAATTCAAAACACAGGTTTCAACTCTCCACCCTTATCTTGTTGACTCACAATCTCCAAATGAGGAATCTAGAAAGAGTGCTGTTCAATTCAAAACACAGGTTTCAACTCTCCACCCTTATCTTGTTGAGTCACAATCTCCAGGTGAGGAATCTAGAAAGAGAGAAGGCATGTCCTCAGATTTTTGCTAGAGTTTGGAGCAAACCCAAAGCCCTTGGGCTATGTCTAGTGGGAGACATCAGGGACAGCCTAAAACAGTATGGACAAAGGGACTGATACTTTTGTTCTTCCTGATCACTGGGCCCTAACAAGAGGGAAGAAGAAAAACTTAAAGCCACTAGATCTGTTCCATGATCCTTAGTCCTGGACTATGAAAGAGAATTCTGAGAGTCTCCCTTAATGGCTTAATACCCAAGCTCGATCTTACACAAAGACTCTCAGCCTAGATCAATTGTTCTCAATTTTACTGCAAACCAGATCCATCTGGCAGCTTGAAAAAAATATCAATGCCTAGTCCCCACCCTCTATAAATTGATTTAATTGGCCTAGATATTGGATTCTGATTTAATTGGCTATGTATTGGCATTCTTAGAAGCTCACCAGGTCATTCTAATGTGCACTGAAAATTAAGAACCAGTACCCTAAAAGATGTGGACTTAAAAGTCCTGCATAAAGAAATTGCAACCATTGTTTTGTAACTATGTCTAAAATCTGGTACTTAGAGTCATTTGAGGTTAATTTATTGCTTCTAAAATAAATTAACTATATGGCCTAGAATTATATCACTTGGCCCCATTAAAATGCTGGCAAGGTTTAGTCAATCAAACAAGCCAACAGCCGCTGGCAGAAAGCTTGACGCTATTTTTTGTGCTACTACAACAACTTCTACTATGATTTCTATTGCATCTTACATGCCATTACTATACATTTTCTATTCTCACAATTGTCTGTAAGGAATATTTTGTTATTCAAGAAGATGAAGACACTGTAGCCCACACTGCTTTTATGATCTCTCTTTCAAGCTTGAGTCCTATAAAATAATTGACTAATTAAAATCAAGGATGTCAAAGGCACTTAAACTCAATATGATAATAAATAAATCAAGATCTTCCTCACCTGGACTCTACCAGTGCCTTGTCTCTGTTAATTTCAGGCCCCTTCGTCCAATTTTGTAATCCAGAATATGAGATTTACCCTTGAAACCATTATATCTTCTCCATCATTTCCCACACCCTATCCTTCACCAATCCATTTGATTTTACTTCCTGATATCTCTAGAATGTACCTTTTTTTTTTTCATATTCTTCACCGTTATCGCTACTTAACTCTAATATGTGATCATCCTTCTTTTGTTCAACCCTTTTAATTGGTCTACTGAAATCAACTGCTCATGCCTCTTTACCACCATATCTCCTTTTCAGACAATAATATTTGGAAACTATAAGTCTCTTAGGATACAGACTATTTCTCTTAAGGACAACAAAGCCTTCCTTGATCATAGTCCTCCCTGCCTCTCCAGCACCATCTCTCGTCTCCCCTATATGTTTTGTTGTTGTTGCAGCCACACCAACCTTCACACTTCTATGTTCTCTCCTGCCACAGAACACTCATATGCACCTGCTTTGCATGGAATACCATTCCTTCTTCTAGTTATGTTGTTAACTTCTACTCATTCTCCAACTTTTAAATTGATTACCACTTTCTCAGGAAAGCCTCCCTATATTATTAGGTAAATTGCCACAGCTATCATAGCACCATGAATCACTAGTTTGCTATACATATCACACTTACAGCTTGCCATTTATGATCATTTGATTAATGTTTATGTCCCCCAG
Source organism: Tadarida brasiliensis (assembly GCA_030848825.1). Taxonomy (NCBI): domain Eukaryota; kingdom Metazoa; phylum Chordata; class Mammalia; order Chiroptera; family Molossidae; genus Tadarida; species Tadarida brasiliensis. Next base: position 33,041,037 of record CM061261.1, on the reverse strand, counting down.
GAGATTACAAGCCCAGGAAAAAAGGAACCATACCATTTTTGCTTCATATTAAATCTCCTGCCTAGCGCCATGGCTGGCACATAGTAGATACAAAATTAATAAAAGAAAAAAAAACAGAATGAATTAATGGATGAATAAAGAAAAAAATAACAAGATCTGGGTGTAATAGAAAAAAAAAGATGTATTATGGAAAAAGAGCATGTATAGTTTTAAACAAAGAAACTCTTTTTCTATGTGAAACCTTATGTAGAGCCTGACCACATAAAGAAGATAGATGCAGAGCTGGGATCTGATTAAACTGAGACGGAGGGCCTCAGAGACTGGCATTCAACTTCCTAGACTCTTTCACCAGCCCCTGGTGTATACTAAGCCATAACCCTCAAAACCCCTGGGGCCCATAGGTCACTATCAACTAAACTCTAATCTAGTTCAACCTGTGCATTTAACAGTGGAGAAAACTGAGTATGAGAGAGGTTAAGGGATTTGATCAAGTAACCAGCTAGCTTTGAACCTGGTTTTCTTTATTCTGATTGCCCTGTGGATCACTGGGCATATATTTCATGCTGATGTCTGCCCTACATATTCTATACTCCTTCTGGCTCAAAAATTTGGGTTTGTAAACATGTCTTTATAAAAATCCATACATATGTACACTGTGTAGTCTCTCCTTGGAATGCCTTTGTGCCATTTTTTTGATGTTCACTGTGCCTCAACCTTGAAGTTTTCTATTTGTGTTTTAAGACACCATCAAACAGTCTTCTTTCAGTCTTCTCCAACTCCCCCGGATGTGCTTTGGTGCATTGCCTTCATTGCTCCTGCAGTGTGTTGTGAAACCTCTGCATGTCTGGCAGAATTCTAAGATGGGCCCCACGATCCCAGACTCCTGGTGTACACACCCTGCATAATCCCCAGGACTACACATATGATGGATTTTACTCCTATGATGAAGTTCTGACACAGTTAACTTTAAGAAAGGGACATTATTCTGGTGGGCCTGACCTATCATTTGAACCCTTTAAATTTGGATCTAGAGTCAGAGACAGAGGAAGACACACAAGAAGTTATAAAGATGAAGGGGGCCAAGTGGCAAGAACCTGAGAGTGGCTTCTAAGAGCTGAAATTAACACCAGCCAACAGACAGCAAGAAAGTAAGAACTTCAGTCATGTATCCATAAAGAATGAATTCTACCAATATCCTTGAATGAGCTTGGAAGAGGGACCTGAGCTCCAGATGAGAACACAGCCCACCTGACATCTGGATGGCAGCCTCATGAGACCCTGAGCAGAGAACCCAGTCAAGCCCTCTGATTTCTGACTTAGAGAACTGGGAGAAGAAAATAGGTGTTGATTTAAGCCTGCTGTTTATAGGTCATTTGTTATGGCAGCAACAGAAAACTGATACACTATATCATCCCTCTCAGTTTCTTGGGATGTCATTTATTTCATATTTACTTCACTTGACAGACTTTGAGTCTTTCAAATCTTGTCTTATTTATTATTTTAAATTTCATACCTTAACCTATATTGGTCTGTCTAGTTCCCTCCTACTAAATGGTCCCTTGTTACTCAAAGTATGGTTCTCAGTCAGAAGCAGCTCAGTCACCTGAGAGCTTATTAGAAATAACGGAATCTCAGGTCCACTGAATACTTAATCAGACATGCTGGTCAGGGTCTCTGAATTTGTGTTTTAACAAGTACTTTAGCTGATTTTATACATGGTAATGTTTGAGAATCCCTAGTTTCAGGCAATATCGATTTCTAGAAAACTGAGTATGGGGGTGATAGGCCTAGTGGGGACAGAGAGAGAGAGAGAACAAACACTAGGGAGCTTGGAACCCTTTCTACATGTCTCATTATCATTTCCAAGTCCTATTTTGAGGTGGCCAATTCAAGTTATTACTCAAGGAAAGAGGTCCCTAGGTCACAACAGCTTAATTTATAGAGATATTGATAGTTGGAAATAAAACAATATACTAATTAGGAAGTCAATATGCTTCTATTGTAAAAACTAGAGATCATAATTATGAAAGTTTAACAAAACAAATCATTTAAATGTGATCAGGTAGGATAAAGCAGAGGGTTTTTTCTGTTTCTTTATTTTGTTTTAACCATAAGTAAGGTAGTATTTGAATGTGGGGGTCTTGTTCCAGGGATGAAGAGATAAAATAAACTCAGACTTTAACCCATCGCCTCACTAAGTCTTCAAGTGGAATTGTATAGTGGGAACTAGAGGAAGGATAATAAATGACACAAACAATTCAGCATAATGAAGACATTTCAAACATTTCAGTGTCTATAAGTAAAACAAAAAATTTTTGAAACACGCTACACCTATTTGTTTATATCTTGTCTATGACTGCTTTCTTCTAAAAGGGCAGAATTGAGTGTGACAAGATCATGTAGCCCACAAGGCTGACTGTATTTATAGTTAGGCTCTTTACAGAAAAAAAAAAAAAAAAAAAAAAACTGGAATCTGTGCAAGATTATCTTAAAGCAGTGCTCTTAAATGTTAATGAGAACATGAATCACCCAGAAATCTGATTAACTTGCAGATTCCAGTTCAGTCATTCTTGGATAGAGTTTGATTTCTGCATTTCTAATAAACTCCCAGGAGATGGGGGTACTGCTGATCCCTGGTACCCCACTTTGAGTATAAGTGACTGACAAAGACTCCCTCAGCCAGGTGATCAAGATAGGTATCAAAAACAATGAATAAATCATGTTGACAGCAGGTAACCTTGATATGATATGATGAGAACACCATTTTGCTTCTGTAGTCTTCCTCCCCAAAACCTATAACCCCGGTATAACCATAAAAAAAATATATATATAACACACAACTTCCAATGAGAGACATTCTGCAGAATACCTGAGCAGTACTTCTCAAACTGTCAAGGTCACAAGGAAAGTCTGAGAAACTGTCACAGCCAAAGGAGATGTGATGACTAACTGGCACACTGAATGGGATCCTGGAGCCGAAAAAGGATGTTAAGTAAAAACTAAGAGAATCTGAATAAACTATGGACCTTAATTAACAATAGGGTATCAATACCAATTTATTAGTTGTGACAAATGTGTCATGCCATTGTAAGATGTTACTAAGAGAGGAATGTGGGTCTGAGACAATTCTGTATTATCTTCCAACATTATTTTTGTAAATCTAAAACTGTTCTTAAAAAATAAAGTCTATTTATAAAACAACATAAAAATGTAACATGTTTACCAAATATTAAAGGACAAGTCCTACCACAAATTTCATAAACTATGATTCCAATCTCACAAAAACTCTTTCAGACTACAAGGAGGAAACCTCCTCCAATTTATTTTTTGATGTTAGCATGATCTTGATACCAAAACCAGCCAAGGATATAACTAAAAAGAAAAAAAAAATACAGTCTAATATTATTCATGAACTTACATATAAACATATTAAATAATATCTTATCAAACCAAATTCCATAATGCATTAGAAAATAAGTTTTATCAAATTAGATTTATCTCAAGAATTAATTTAACATTAGAAAGTAAGATTATATTATTCACTTCATTAACATATTAAGGGAGAAAGACTATGTGATTATCTAAATAGAAAGAAAAAAGTTTTGAATACAATTTAATATCCATTTGTGGTTAAAATGTACTGTTAAAATGTATTAGTAACAAAATGTGTTATTGTTACTAATAATAGCAAAAACAATTTATTTAGCCAGATAAATGATATCTTTAAAAAAAAAAAAAACAACCTACAGGAAATATTGTACTAAGAGTGAAATTAAAAGATTAACTTCTGAAAAAAGATGAGGTATTTAACTACATCTGTTGACCATTATACTAGATGTCCTATATGATGTAGCAATACCAAAAAGAGAAAAAAATGGAATTAGGACATGAAATTAAATAAAATGAGTATCTTTATTTGAAGACAGTATCAAGGCCTACCTAGAGAATTCAAAAGTTTGAGCGCACATATTCAGAATATTGGTTATTTAATGAATATAAAGGGTAAATTACATTTTTATATGCCAGAAACAATCAGTTAAAAATGTAATTTAATAAATTATACCATATAAAATGGTTTAATATCTATAGGGGTATAGCTTACATAGGTAGTTCTGTTTTTCAAAAATCAATAAATTGTATACCTACATTTTTGTATTTTACTGTATGTATATTTTACCTAAAAATTGAACTGTAACTATGGATTATCTTTAAATGTGTGGGACAGCCTGGTTGGTGTGGCTCAGTAAATTGAACGTCCTCCTATGGACTGAGAGATCCCGGTTTGATTTCAAATCAGGGCACATGCCTGGGTTTCGGCTCGATCCCCAGTAGTGGGTGTGCAGGAGGCAGCCAATTGTTGTATCTCTCTCACATATATGTTTTTATCTGTCTCTCCCTTCCTCTCTCTCTAAAAAAAAATAATAATAATAAACATATTTTTAATTAAATAAATAAGTATATGGGACACGCTGTACTTATAAGTGAGTACTAGTTTGGGGTCTCTGATCATCAGATACATTTGGTTGGGAGTGGTATAAGTGCCTGTGGTATTTTATTTGTTTTATTTTTTCATTGTAAGCCCTTTGTTTTTTTAAAGTCAAGGGTTCCATTCCCACTGGAAGTATCTGACATCTTGACAAGCTTTTTTACCCCCACTTAGATCAGCCCATTGAACAGCTGTCTGGAGAAACTGCTTACATGGCGCAAGGAGGGGAATGAGCACTGATTTAATGTGATTAAACCCCAAGCAGAACTGACTGCTACTGGAAATAACAGGTGGTGGTTAGCGCAACATCCTTCACAATTATCTGAAAAAACCCAGGTTTTATTTGCTAACTTCAGACTTCCCCAAGTAGAACAGAATGGCTGGCTGCCAGCAAGCCTGTTAGCCCAGGGTATCTCCAGGGTGATGATTGGGCTTTAAAATCAAAGCATTAAAAAATGCTTTTAATATGAGATGAAGACTTAGTTTCACCTCATGCAATATATTGAAGAGATTCTTTTCCAAGTATGCTCCTTGCTGTTAAGGAAACACTATTTAAACCTATCATTATTATAGTATGCTACAGTTCATTTTTATCAAGTTTATTAAGATATAATTAAATACAAACTGTACTTATTCAAATGATGCTATCTGATATTTTGACAAGTGTATAAACCTTGTACTAACCACAATCAAGATTCAGAACAGTTGCATTAATCCGAAAGTTTCCTCTGCCCTCAGCAATGCCTCTCTCCCACCACTCCCTGTCCTGGAACACCACTGATCTTTCTGTCACCACATATTAGTTTGTGTATTCTAGAATTTCATATAAATAGAATCATACAGACGTACATTTTTGTATCGAGCTTTTGTCATACTATCTATTTTTAAGTTATAGCTCTCACATATACCGATTAAACATCTATTGGTCAAAACAAGTTATAAAGATCATTAAAAAGAAAAATGGAAGCCAATTCTAATCAGCAGTTGCAGAATTTTTGCAATATATATTTTAGTCATAAAGTGAAATTGTTATTAAGCCAACTTAGATTATATTAATAAACATCTCGTAATGACAGTTATTGTTAATTATAAGGACAGCTAAACACCTTTTCCTTCAGAGACCGGGTTACTCTCAGACAATTTTGAAGTAGTAGCAGAGGTGTTACACCAAAATGTGTTAGGAAAACTAACAAAAGAAAATGAAACCAGCCTGAAGAAAAATCGCAAAATTCACAAAGGAGAAGAACATACAACTTGTAGAGAAGATAACACTGCATTGTTTTATCTAATTGGAGAAAAGATCAGTCAGAGTTGAAAAGTTACATAGCATTTTTTAAAGAAATTAAAGTGCATTATTTTTGATGACCTCCATTAATCCTGCTGGCAGACAAAGAGGAGGAGCTCCCCTTATTATTCTGGGTTCACTTCTAAATAATAGAAAGAATCACTTCATTTCTAAATAAACAATTAATATTTCCACTGTTTAGTTTTCACTTAGCACCTGTGATAAGCACACAGAAAGATTTCCCATTTCAGAGAAAAATGTGCTTTCCCCACATTTTGCTTTGTATATTCTTACTGTATTTTGTGGTCATTGGTTAGAGAAAGTTAAATTCTTAGTAAAATGATAGATTCTTTTTTTTTTTTATTTTTTTTTATTATTTTTTTTTTATTAATTTATTTTTGTTACAGATGTTTCTCCTTAGATTCTTAATATGTAAACACTGACCCCTTCTAAGAAATGTTATCATTCCTCTTTCACCTAATCTTTTGATAAACTCTGCTACTTTCAAAAGCTCCCCCTCCCTGCATTATCATGAGGTCCATTCTCCCTTTGCTGCGGACCACGGGCCTCCTTTCTCCCACCCAAGTGTCACCAAGCCATTCTTTCCCTCCTGATCACACATCAGTGCTTTGGTTGCACCTGAGTATAAAAGAATGTGATTTTGGTGTTTGAGAGAAAGGACTTTGTGTGTGATTGTTGGCTCTGAATGCTGCCAATCACCTCCCTGGTGCGTGCATCCTACGGTGCACTTCTCATAATGACAAAATCTTACTTTTGAAGCCTGTGATCTGTTTTCCCCCAACCACACTTAGATTTCTGGATAGCCTGGCGAAATTCTTGAAAACTGGAATTAGTGGTTTCCTAAATGTCATTTTTCATTTAGACTAAAACACACTGTTTTCATATTTTATATAACTAAAATTGGAATGTCTTTAAAATGGATACATTTTCATTTATTTATTGATTGGCCAGCCCACAGGTCCATACAGTAACTGCCTGTAAATCCTCCATCTAGGTTCTGTCATCCTCATATTTCTTAAGCTACGTGCATTGTCAGATTACAAATGTTGAATTTAATTGTTCTTTAAAATACCTTAAAAAAGGTTAAACCATGACTCAGCATTGGAAAAAGTTATTAAATACACAGAAAGGAATGGAAACAGAACAGCAGGATGTAAAGTTGATAGTTAATATTCATTCTTGGAGGAATTACCATAGTTTCTTGTAGTGTTGCAAAGCAATAACCAAGTTCCCCATAAAACCTAAGAAAGAAAGTATACGAAATGAATGAAACTGAGTCATGTTTTATTACTGTGAAAGAATGACCTGTTCCATACCAAGTAAGAAAGCCCAGCATCAGAGTGCCAGCTGCTTGGAAGAAAATCTCAGAGATGATAATGGAGCATTCTCCTAAGAAAGGTACATCCCCAATGCTATTGATAACCCAAAGGACCATATTGCTTAGGAAAATAGGGCATAGACAATCTGCTTTGAAACATCACTGTCTGACTCTGAATGTAAAGATGTCTCAGGAACATCTTAACTAATTGAGTTTGCTTATATCTTCATTTTCATGTATACACAAGAGTGATTGATAAATGATTAATGTGTACACCTAAGTAAATCTTAAAGAAGACTTTCAGATAGTATAAAATTCATTCTTGTTTCTTATCAAAGATAAGAAATCATTATACATTAATAATGAATTAGCAGCAATTTTTTTCTTAGTGATATACAAAATAATAGTGCGTTTTATAAAGGTATCTTAGATACTATAAAAAATAGTAATAAAATTACAATAACTGCACCAGGAGGGAGCATTGAGGGGCATAGCTAACTGATGGCCTCTTTCTCTTAGTTGGAGCAGGTGAGGGGCTGAGGAGGAGAAGAGAAGTACATGGAAAGCAGAAAAATGTACTCACACCTTCTGCTAAGTATGCTTCATTTTGATTTGTTTATTCCACATCTGATATGTAAAGACCCTCCTGGAAAGATTTAAATTGGTCAATCATTCACACTTTAGGGGGTTAATTCTTTAAAGTAACTTACACAAAACCTTAGCAGACATAATCCAACTGAGAGAACAGGATTTCTATGAAAAGAAATGGGGAATAGGATGCATGGCAATTTGATCAAGGGACAAAATTTAACAGCAAATTTATAAAATTATAAGACACTGGGTACCTAGAAAATGAACAGAGGAGGGGAGACTATCAAGCAAGGGAGGCAGGAGAACTCCTCCTACTCATGATTGTGGAGTCAATGTGAGTAGTGGTTATCAAACATGACCCCCCACTTCTTTGACATACCTTCCCACAAGGCATATCTACGGCCCTGAATCAGGGTGGGCTCATTACTGCTTCATCCCATCAAGATACTTTTGTGATTTCTGAGGATAACTAGAAAAAACCCCTGCACTGTCCTTTGGGTTTTCTTAAAATACTTGCTCTCTGGATACTTCTTAGACTACTTGTTCTTGGCTCCATCTTGCATGCTGTCAGAAGTCAACCCAAATGAAGAGTCCACGTGTAATCACTTCAAGACAGTGTCAAATCTCTTTGGTTTCAAACAACAAAAACAAGTAGTTTTATATGCAAATGTAACCAAAACCAAGCTGAGACCAGCCTTGAAGTCATCTCAGCCCAAGTTACAGACATGTGGGTGAAGAAATCTGTAGATAATTCTAAACCCTTTTCCAGCTTGATAGCTCTGCTCCACTCTGTTTCTGTTTGGTTTCCTCCAGTTCCCTCTGCTCTGCCTGCTTTGTTCTGCTCTGCTCTGCTCCTGTCTGCTCCACTCTGGTCTAGCAAGATGTTTTCAGTGTTTCAGCTCCAGCAAGGGAAATACAATCTTCAGTCTCAAAAGTGCACTCTCCAAGCCAGAGTGGAACTGGCTTATTTAGAGAGAAGTCCCCACCCCTGGACCCTAGTTGGTCTGTCCTCATGCAAATAAGCACAGTTTGATTGGTTCAAAAAGCACTGTCCTGATTGGTTGGAATGAAGCAGCTCTGATTGGTCAGTGAACATGTGAATGAGAATATAGCTGTGTAGCACTGATTGGACAAGGAAAGTCTCAGTTCTACTGGTTGAAATAGGATTCCAGGAATTTCTTTATAAGGATTGGCTCAGCCAGCAGGAATGCAATGTAGGCAGGCAGTTCAGTGCAGGCTTCTTCTCCCTGAAGTGTAGCTTGCATGAGAGGCTCCTATTTAGAAATGCTGCTAGGCTCTGTTTTTAAAAGTTGAGCCCAGTTAGCCACCAGAAGCCCTTCTTGGTAGGTATTTTCTTTTGTGGGGTTGACATAGGATGCCAATGTCTTCACTTCCTTACCTCCATGGATGTAACATGATTCCAAACATATGTTCTTTAACATTTGTATCAATTTAAGTATAAACATATAACAAACCACTTCAAAACTAAAGTGCTCAGATAAATAAGCATCTTATATTGCTCATGAATTTACAGGTAAAGATTCTAGTCACCAATTTCAGTGTGTAGGATTTTTCCCACACCACTAAGCAATTTTTATACATCACTTGAGTGTCCTACAATTTAAGTCAATTCTGACACTATCTACCCAGAGACAGCATCAGATTCCTCAGATTAAGGGCTCAGTCCAACAAGACTGCCCTCCACTTCAGATGCCAATAACAAGTGCAAGTTGTTACCTGTGCTTCTGACTGACTGACTATAAATCAGAGATTCCCATGGCCCCCTTAATGGGTGGGGCTGAAATTTCCAAACCTCCAATCACATGGTTGGTTCTCCTGGCAACCACCCCTTATCCTTAGGTGAGATCCAAAAGTCAATTAATTAACATAACAAAAGGTACTCTTTTGCTCTCATCACTTAGGAAATTCCAAAGGTTGTAGGAGTTCTGTGCCAGGAAGGAAGAGGAAGACAAAAATCTGTATTTCTAATGATAAATCGCAGTATCACAGCATGCCAGCAGGTGGTTCTGCTGGCCTTGATGAGCTTCCTCATGCATCTGCGGTCACCTGGGGGTTGGGAGGCAGCTCTGCAGATCTGTGCTGGGCTCTCTCAGATGTTTGAAGGTCAGCTGACTCTAGACTGGTCTATGTGGGTCTTGGCTGAGTACTGAAATCTTATCCATGTGCCTCTCATCCTCCACAAGGCTAGCCTGGACTGGTTCGCATGAAGACTGTCAAAGCTTCTAATTAAGAGAAGGGAAGCATACGAGGTGTCCTGCCATATTCTATAGACAGGAACAAGTCACCAGGCAGTCTAGATTTAAGAGAAGAGAAAATAGTCTCCTTCTCTCGGTGGAGAGTTTTAAGGTCTTACTTCAAAGAACTTGGATGCAGGGAAGTCATGAATAGGACTGGAAATGTTGTCAATCCACCACAGCATCTAAGGCAAAGGCACCCAGGTCATCTCCTCACATTCCAGCCTTAGAAGAATTGCCAACAAGTCTAATTGAAAAGTGAACTGACTTCGGCTCATTTAGTTTTTTGGCTTTAGCAATCAAGTCAATGAAAAGCTTGTAAGATTTAGTTTCAAATGTTTGAAAACTGAAGAGTGCAACTATCTAAGAGAAATATATTTTTAGTTGATACTTGTTTTTAAGAATAGGTTATGAATTCTCAGTGGGAAACATAGATCAATGAATATGACAAATGACTCACCACCAAACTTAGCAGAGGTTACAATATACAAAAGGCTGAAATCTAGAAAATCAAAAAAAAAAGTGTACTTTAAAAGTCACCTTTAGTTTAATAAGCTGACACTCTCCTTGGTCTCTACCTTCCATATTAATGTATATAAGCAAGAGGGGATTGCAGTAAGGCATCTGAAAAACACCTCCTAACTGCAAAAGATAACAATTCCATGTAAACTTAAGGCCAAACCCTGGATTTCCTTCTTAATTATCCTGACCAGTGTGTTTTCTTTGGGAGGCAGAATGCCATCATCCCTGCTTGAGATCTTCCTTGACTGCCAGTAGTTCTTTTCATTACTGCAAGAGACCTCAGAGGAAGAAATTCAACATATAGCCTCTTGGAGGACATCGTTTCTAGGATACATGAGAGCAAACCATGTGGGTTCAAAGACCTGTCCTTAGACAGCAATAAACATTTGATCAACTGGTTTTACAAGACAGATCCCACTCTGCCCTCAGGGTTCCTCATCACTAGGCTATCTGGCTTCAAGGTAACCAGGCTCTTCTATGTTTACCCTGCTTGTCCTTAGTCCGTATTACTTATATTTCAACTTGTTTTGAAATTGTTTCCAAACAATTAAGTGTTGTTTATTTTCTTAATCTTCCCTCTACCCATTCCCCTTCCCTCACAATCTAGACTCAACAAAGCACACAAGAAGGCAGGGATAAAAACAAGGTTGACTTCTAAAAAATGCAGAGAGATGGGGCAGGGGTGGTAGTTTTCTCCTCCTGAAGGGCCTGAACATACCAGCTGGAGCTGACCAAAATCCCTCTTGCAAGGAAGCAAGGAAGCCAGTTCATTTGCCTTGTTTATGTAACTTTAATTATAGCATAACCAAATCACAAGTATTTTGCCATGGGAAAATGTAAAGTCATTAAGCAACTTAAATACCACCCCACCCTTTTCAAGCAGACAACACAACCATTAAGCAATTAATGCATGTTAAGACATTTCCAATTTTTTGGCACTAATGCCAGTTCAATCATTTGGGGCTGGAGAGCATAGGTGAAACCTAGTCATTACACTTCTTGATGGGAAGAAGAGTATTTTATATGTTTCTTTTTAAAACGTAATTCCAATCTCAGCCCCCACAATGCACAGAACATTAACTTGGTTGCAAAACAAAATTGGAAACTGTTTGACATTGCCTGGCATTTCCAATAGGTGAATGAGTCATATTTGGACTTTAAACCCTCTTAATTGGGTGTCTTCCTGAGCTTGTGGATTTTAGGTCTTCTAAATCCTTGAGTTCTGCCGACATATTGGGGTGTAGTTTGCTGGGGAGTCCTATGAAATGGAAAACTTCATCTGCTTTAATTTCCCAAACAAAAAGTGGCCTGCGTTATTTACTTGGGAAAATGTAACCACATTAGTGACAGAGGGACATGTTCTCTTAGTGCAATAGTAATGTGAATGTATAAAGATGAAGAATAGTCGGGGACTTTTGTATAATTGGTTCATCATTGAAAGTGTTAGGTCACTAAAAATCTCACACTATTGCTTTTTTCACTTGGTCAAAAATTGATGACTTCAATTCAGTCATTGACAGGGATAGTTATTTTGTAGATAAAAATTATTTTATCCCTATGAAAGGCAAAAATACACCATTTATTTAAGAAATACTAATCAAGATTTACCATGTGCTAGGCACTGTTCTAAGTACTAAGGATACAACAATGCAAAAGAAGCATGACATTTCTAATCTCTCATGAAGCATATTCCTGTGGGAAGAGACAGACTATGAAGAAATAAAGACACACACAAATAAGAATGTTATATAGCAAAAATACTACAAAGAAAATAAAACATGGTGATGTGACAGATAGATCTTAGGGGCTACTGTAAATTGGCTCACCAGGGAGGGCTTTGATGAAGAGTTGACACTTCACTAAGACCCAAATCTGGTAAGTCTTCACTCAACGTCCTCGAGAGGTCCTGTGACTTTAAGCAAATGATGTGCAATGAAACAAATTTTATCATAGGCTAATTGATAAAAACAAGAGTTAAGTTCCGATGGCATCTCATCAATGTTATAATGAAATGATATTAAACAAAACCTTATTTGAGGACCTGCCAAAACATCTGCCCTTTAGGCAGAAGGAATATTTATTGCATAGGTACTAGTTAGACAAATACTAGCGGAGATAGATAGATCAGATAGATAGATAGATAGATAGATAGACAGAGATAGATAGATAGATAGATAGATAGATAGATAGATAGATAGATAGATAGAGATATTTTTCTTTACCCAAAGAAGCTATCAGAATGTATTTATATGTGAGCCTTACATCTATTTTTGTATTCTTATTTGAAAGCCAATGTTTTTATTTTCTTACTGTTTGATGAAATTGCTATAGAATCATCATGTTCTTTTTTTTTCTACAGGTAGTTCCCTTCTCCTGTTTTCAGATTTGGGTTTGTGTACAAGACTGAGATATTCTGGCTTTGAAAACAGAGAGAAAAGAGAAGGAAATCCTAGTACAGGACTTGTAGACCTAATTCCTAATGATAGGTGTATCTGTTAGCTTTTGCTGTATACCATACCACTCCAAAATGTAGTGCATTAAAACATCAAAGGTTTGTTTAGCCCATGAACCTGCAGATCGGCTGTTTGTGCTGTGCTCAGCTGGGTACTTCTTTTGGTCTTGATCAGGAGCATTCATCCCTTTGTGGTCAGTCACAGTTTAGCAGGAAGACGCTGCTTCTGGAGGTTGGCTGGCTGTTAGCTAAAGTAAACTGAACTACACATATCTCCAGCTCATCTAGCAGGCTTATTCACGGAGGTAGGAGTCCAGGAGAACAAGCAGAAGTGTGCAAAGGGTCTTGAAGCCTAGGCTCAGGATGGGTAGTGTCTCTTCCTCAATGAAGGGTCAGAACAAGACCAGCCAGATTCAATGGCTAGTGAGATGTGTTCCACTCTTGGTGGTGAAAGCTTAATCTACCACCGTAGGCGAATGCTAACAGTGCAGCCTAGAAACGCCTTTATTACTGGAGTTGGCAAATACTACTTGTAAAGAGACAGATAGTAGATGTTTTTGACTTTTCAGATCATGCAGTCTCTGTCACAACTACTCAAGTCTGTTGTAGTGCAAAAGCAGACACAGACAAAAAAATAAATAAATAGGCATGGCTGTGTTCCAATAAATCATTATGAACAAAACAGGTAGTAGCTTGATTTGCCCCATGGAGCCTAGAGCAAGATAATTTTGCTACAAAACCTTACCTTTCAAGCAAATAGGCTAGAATGTAATGTGGCCTCTAATGGCTTCTATCAGACACTGACAAACTGTTGGAAGAATGAAGTTGACTCACATATCAGACCACAGGCCAACCTAAGGATGCACTTTTGTTATAACCGTGGCAGGAGGCATTCCTTCCACTTTTAACACAGTGTTAGTTTATGGAGCTACTTACATAAACTAAGATATCTCTCATTGGTAGTAGTTATTTGCTGCCTGGATGTAATAATTGCTTGTTTTCTTTTGTTTGTTGCGGTTAGTTCAGTTTCAAGGAAGAAAGACAAAACTTTCTACAGAGGACAAATGCTAAGAGTCAGGAGAAATGAAACAGTAAGACAATCAGAGAGCTTCTCCAAAGCAGGGGTCTGGCCCCATCCAGAAAGCCACATTCTCCATCTGGAAGTGATCTCAGTGCATGCTAGAGTCACGTGGGGAGCTTTGCAAAATCCTGATGCCCAGGCTACACCCCAGGGCAATTAAATCATACTTCCTGGAGGCAAGAGCCAAGCATCAGTATTTTTTAGACCTCCCTACATAAGTCCAATAAGCAGTCAAGTTTGAGAATTGGGGTTCTGCAGTCTTGGTGCCTCTTTTAGCTTCCATCTGTGGTCTGGACCATCCATCCCTTGCATGCACGTCGCCCATGCACCTGAACTAACCTTCTGAGAACTCGTTAGCTCCAGGTTTATTCTTCCTTGGAAATCAATAATGTGTGATAATGTGGTCATCTCTCTCAATTCTGACACAGCCCTTAGCCCCGAACTTCAATATTTGTTGACTTGAAAGTTCATTCCTTTTTTCAAAATCTAATTTTTCTTTTCAGCATTCAGCTACAGGTTTATTATCTCTACCTAGAGTACTCTATTTTGGAAAATCAATACTATTTCAACTGAAGTATTTCTTCTGTTCAGAATAAAAAATGGATAGCCAGGATTATCTTAAGGCAGACTTCACAAAGAACATATTCAACTTTCTTATAGATAAAATGACCTTATAATTAAGTGTTCTCTGGACATGCCATTAAACTAAAGTTGGTATTTTATTAATTTCCCTTTAAATTGCTCACAGAGGCATGGCAAACAGCCTTAGAAACTCTAATCAATCAGATATGCTCCCATGTTACTGCACTCAGCTGATGGGTGAAAATTTAAGCTAAAAAAAAGTTTAGAGATCATGTGATTTCATGCCTTCTTCCCCTTTCATAAATAAACTAATGACTTAAAAGTTAAGGGCTTTCTCAGTGTATTAGGAAAGCACATTTCTGATAATATGCACTTTAGAGAGGCAAGAGTCTTGTTTTCAGACAAAAGGCTCCGTGGGGCTCTCAGGAAATAGTCTGCAGGTGCACCAACGGCATTCTCCTTGTTCTCTCAGGAGCCTTGTTCTCTCAGCCCCCTACCTTTGGCGGCACCCACGTCAGGGACTGTGGCTTCTGAATGACAGCAGCTCCTCTCCAGAAGTGACTCACCCTATGAATCTCCTGAAATCCATCCTTGTGGAATCCTAGTTTTTCAATTTAGTCCTCTAGCTGTCCCCGTTGCCTAGCTTATTCTTGACCTTCATCTGCTTGTCTTGGGTTACACAATCTCCAGGCCCTAAACTTCTCTAGGGCTTCCCCACAGGAGCCGCCTGGGACTAACAGGTAGGAGAGTACTCAGCTAGAAGATTTCTTATAGAGCAGGAAGTCCTGCTGCTAAAAAAAAAAAAAAAAAAAAAAAAAAAAAAGGGAGTGGGTGCCGTTTCCTACTAACTTACTATGGTGCGGAGTCTCCCTCTCCCATGATATGTCTCCAAAGCCTTCCAAGTCATTAGTATCTGGAGGACCAGCAGAGAGACAATCAGGCCAAACATCTGTCCAAAGCTGATCCTGCCCTGGAAAGGAATTGTCACTGACCCTTCTGGATCCAGGACCCAAAACAAGGTCCTCCTGCCCAGTGCCATTTGAACTAGTAGAATGAGACTGAGTTTAGTAAAGCAGAGCAAAAACTCCATTCTTTGATCAAGAATGGAGAAGGGTGAGTTCATGCTCTAATGCACCATCTCCCTGACTGGGAGGTAGCCTTCTGTTTTTGCAGGCTGTGGCGTGGGGTGATTCCATTCTCTTGAGCAAGTGCAGTTGGTCTTCGGTTGCACTCAGCCCACAGGTGCACGGTCCTGTTTACACAGGTGCCACATCGCCGTCTTGGTTTTTGTTTGTTGGCACCTTGGTCTGTGTGCTGGGCCCTCTTCATGTTGCCATTGGGAATCCCTTCCAGTTCCTTTAAGCAAGCATTTGTCTCGCCATAGTTTGGATATTGAGAAACATTAAGGTCTTTTGAATGATAGCGTGGTGACAGAATCAGCACCCAGCTTTTTACAGCTACCTGAAGTTTACAGCCAGAAGCCTCCTCTTTTTTGCTACTGCTGAAGGATCGAGAAACCATGGCTGAAAGAATACTAGATGCAGAGAACACCGTTCAGGAAAGAACTTTGAAGGTATATTCTAGTATTTGCCATTTTTATGCTGCAGATGGACCCTGCCCACTCCAGACTTGGAGAAGGAGCAGCTATGAGGCAAGCCCATCCAGGTTCCGATCAAAGGTGTGCCCTCTCCAAGAGAGAGCACACCAACTGTTAAGTCTGGGCTAGATAACAAGTCCAGTTTAAAATCATATTAGCCAATAATCTTAAAACCACCTATAAATAATGACTTTAATACATAGTCATTTTAATGAGTAGTCAAAAAAAATAGGAACAGATCATCAAATTTATGATTTCAGTAGAATATTGCTTTCTTTTTCTTGTTTACTGTTTAATCATTAAAGTTTTTAAGTATACACAAAAGTAGGGAGGATACAATAGTGAAAACTCATACACTCATCACCTTGTTTTAATATCTTCTAACATTTTGTAATATTTACTTCATCTCTTTTTTTGCTATAGTAAGTTGGAAAAATTTACAGATATGACATTTTCCACTTCCCTCCCCCAAAATATAAGCACATTTTCCTACATAACCATAATATCATGATTTTACTTATATCATGATTTTACTTTACATGATTCTTTAGCATCATATCACACCTCAATCCCATTTCTCTAATTGTTCCCATACTAATTTTGGGACTGCTTCATTCAAATTCCGATTCAAGGAGAGCACATCTTGGATTGAGATGTTATGGACAAGTATCCAATCCTTCGTTGATCTATAACAGGAAGAAGATATGGAGCACCACATCAGTCAGGAAAGACTGTATAGAAGACAATGAGACTTGGGAAGGAAATAAAGAACAGGTAGTTTTTAGGAAGCATAGACAATTGGGGAGAGATTTGCAGGCAGAGATAACAAGAAGGATGATACGTGGGCAAGGAGATGCCAGTGGATCAGTGTCCAGAAATAATGCTATAAATTATTTATACATACATGCTGCGTAGAGGATGTGGTCAGAAAGCCAAATGCTGCACATGTCGTGGTCGAGAGGAAAAGGACACAAGAAAAAAGAGATGGTGTGGAAAATGAGGCTGGAAAATTACAACGGCATAGTAATTCCAGAAAGCTAAGAGAAGACAGAGTTCCAGGGTGTCTCATGCTGAATGCTACAGACAAAGGAAAACTTAAATTGCTGTAACAGAGCTGTGCAGAGTCCACCAAATCAGCACTGCTTAATAGAAATGCAAATTCTGGAGCCAACCCTAGACTGACAGCCAAAATCTCCAGGAGTGGGAGCCTCAGAATCTGTGTTTTAACATGTTCTCCCAGAGATGCTTGTGCACACTCAAATTTAAGAAGCACTGGCTGCCTGGCCAGTGTGGCTCAGTGGATTGAGCATCGTCCCATGGACTGAGAGATCACGGTTCAATTCCTGGTCAGGGCACATTCCCAGGTTTCAGGCTCAATCCCCAGTAGGGGGCATGCGGGAGGCAGCTGATCAATGTTTCTTTCTCACATCGATGTTTCTGTCTCTCTCCCTTCCTCTCACTCTAGAAAATCAATAAAAACATTTTTTTAAAAAAGAAGCACTGGCCTATAATCAATTTTGTCAAGTTCTTGCCTCAGCAAATACCCTGCTTCTACAAAAGAGTACTTTCAATCTTTCCTCTTGCTTTTTGTCTATAGCACAGATTTTTCCTATTCTTAAAAACAAAAGAAAGCAAGAAACAAAGACACACATCAACCAAAAATATTAAAGAGCCTCTTGTTTTCTAACTTATAGTTCTTTTCATTATCTTTAATGTCCCAAATTATACATGAGTAGGCAAAAGTAGGTTTACAGTTTTGAGTACTGTACATGAAACATAAGCATTTTTTGTATTATTATTTATTAATTATTGTATTACTTTTCATACGAACAACTGTAAGCTTACTTTTGCTCATCCTATATATGACCTATAGACATACACTCCATACTCTCACAAAATACCACTATTTAAGAACCTGAAATCCATCTTCTGCAGAACCCCGCTCCACGGCCTCAAGCAACACAATCACCAAATGACCTGCTAATCAGTAATTCTCCATCCTTATTCGTAACCATCAGCAGCACTCTTGAAATATAACTTTTTGGTCTTCATTTTTTCTTTAATCCTCACCTGATGATATGTTTTTGTTGATTTTTAGAGAGAGAGAGAGAAACATCACTCGGTTGCCTCACGTATGCACCCAGACTGGACATCAAACCTGCAACCTAGGTAGGTGCCCTGACCAGGAATTGAACCCACAAACAACTGAGCCACCTGTGTACTTCTTTAATATAACAATTTAATACCTTTTAAATTCTTATTTCCTATTCCTAAGACCCTCCTATTTCACACCTCCACCTAGTCAATTGCATTTTCCCAGATTCAACCCTCAACATTTGCTCATTATATTTTTATTATCTCTCTTCTAGAAATAACATCCAATGTTTCCATTTCCGCAGTTACCTGCTAATGAATGATCATGTTATCTAAGTACCATTGGGCTCAAATGTCACATATCAACCCACCAATTGGACAGTACAAGTTAGATGTTCTCCTGTCACCTGACATCATGTATTTTCTTCAAATCCTCAATTCCTCCCAAGCATTTCCATTCTCACTTCCTTTTATCAGTGACTAGGCTTCCACAACTCATGTCTTAAATCTCATGATACCTCAGCCTACCATTGCTCTATATCTCATGCTTTACCAAACCCTAGGTTCGTTATACATACATATGTTTCTTTCCTAGCTTGCTTCTATGGTTCTTGCCCAAGTCCCATTACACCCAGAAAAATATTAAACATATAGTAACAATAACACTTTTTTATTATTGTTGTTGACAGTATTACAGATGTCCCCCAATGTATCCTCCTTCACCCCCCTCCTCCCAGCACTGCCCCACCCCAGGCCTTCACCACACTATTGTCTGTGTCCATTAGTTATGCATGTTAATGAAGTTAAGTAAAATGTAGAAGAAACATGTCCCAGATTAGGATCTGGAGCAGCAGTTCTCAACCTGTGGGTCACCACCCCTTTGGGGGTCGAATGACCCTTTCACAGGGTTTGCCTAAGACCATTGGAAAACATATATTTCCAATGGTCTTCAGAACCGAGACACTGCTCCTCTATCCATCTCCAGGTGAGTCCGCCCACATGCAGATACACCTACATACAACATGAGGAACTGTATTAAAGGGTCAGGGCATTAGGAATGTTGAGAACCACCTGGAGACTTGAGTTTTTATATGTCTACCTCTCAGAGGCTCAGTTTCCTTGCCTATAAAATGATAGTTTGAAAACTGCTTACTTCATAAGGTTCTTGTGAAGAATACAGGCTTAACGCTGCATTTTAAGGTTATAGTTATTATTCTCTATTTTAGCCCTTCCCCAAATGACTTTTGATTCTCCTTTAGATCAGGATATGAAAGATCAGGGTTGAGCTCTAAGTAAAATTGTGAAATAGATGAAGTCAGCTTCCCCATCTCATTGAGCCATTTGAGTATTTTTCATGCTGTTAAAGCCTTGGTTTCAAAAGTTCTTAATATTGGCTGGCTGACAACAGCTGATCTTAGCAACATAGGGTTTTAGACATGGATTCGTGTGTGTGTGTGTGTGTGTGTGTGTGTGTGTGTGTGTGTGTGTGTATGTGTGCGTGTGTGTGCACACACACATGTGTCATTGTGGAGAGCAGCTTTGGAAAGCAGCCAGATTTCCCAGCATCTCTGAAATCGCCTCCAAGCTTCTCTCTCTCTCCTCCACTTTCAAATGACATAAAACCAAAGAGCCTGAGAACAAAAACAGAGGAAGCTGGAGTCAGGATTTCCTAATGCCTCATACCACCCAGAGGCACTATTCCCTCTCTTCTGGACCAAACAGTCAGAAGGCAGGACAGGCTGTTCTTGTGTGGTTCACTCACTCATGCCTCAGGATCATTTTGAAGCGCGAGGCTAAAGGTTAAATGGCTCTAAGTCCTTAGATTGGACAGAATAAATTTTGTACTATTAACTCATTACAGTAACAACTTGACTGCTATAAAATTCCTTGAGGTACTCATTATTCCAAGTACTGTGTTAATAATTACTTAAATCTTAGATATGCTGTGACAGCAAAACTGCAAAGCCGAAAAGGAAGGATAAGCACTGTGAATGATGATAGGCTGACATATGAAGTTATAAACCATTGACGATATAAGACCCCTAGCTCAGAATATTCACACTCATAAATAAAAAGGGTCCAAAAATGTGCTCTCTCTTTCTCCACCCCCCACCGCTCACCTTTGGAAGCAAAATTGAGAACATGATTTTGTACAATAGTATGATGAAAACGTGGTACTTTGCACATCTTGGACAGTAAATGTAATTTTACCCATTTTCCACAGAAAACAGGAGGAGGAACCAACATTTGTTGGGCACCAAGAGATTTATACATATCTTAACATTTAATACTCATAAAGAACATGATAATACTAAATGATCACTATTGTGCAGATGAAGAAATTGGGACTCAGAGAATTCAAGAATGTTGTTCAAGTCCACAGAGTAGAACTGGGTTTGAACTCAGGTTTATCTCATTTCAGAGCTCTTCTCTCTCTCCTTTTCTTTCTTTTTAATCTTCACCCAAGGATATTTTTCTATTTATCTTCAGATAGAGTGAGAGGGAGGGAGAGAGTGAGAGAAGGAGAGAGAGAGAAACATTGATGTGAGAGAGACACATCGACTGGTTGCCTCCCACAGGACCCAACCAGGGTCAGGGACAAACCACAACCAAGGTGCATACCTTTGACCAG
Source organism: Tadarida brasiliensis (assembly GCA_030848825.1). Classification (NCBI taxonomy): domain Eukaryota; kingdom Metazoa; phylum Chordata; class Mammalia; order Chiroptera; family Molossidae; genus Tadarida; species Tadarida brasiliensis. The sequence goes on along the minus strand of CM061261.1, from coordinate 33,020,121 downwards.
AATTGAACCCACGACTCATTGGTCCACGGGCCGATACTCTAACCACTGAGCCAAACTGGCCAGGGCTCTATCTCCTTTTCTTAAACCTTTTTATTGAAACATAATATTCATACAGGAAAATATGCTAATCCTACTTGTAAAATGCTAAAATTTTTACTTAGTGAACATTTTATTTATACAGTCCCCAAATTAAGAAACTGCACAGTACCAGCACTGCAGATACCCATTATGTTCCCTCCAAGACACTCACCCCCACATAGAAAAAAACTATACTTGCTTCCAATACCATAGATTAGTTTTGCCTGTTTTTTATAACTTAAATAAAAATAATCATATAGAAAGTCCTCTTTTGACTTCTTTTGCCCAACCTTTGGTTTGTGAAATATGTCATATTTTTATAAGTAGTTGGTAACCATTTATTCTCAGTGCTATATAGTATTCCATTATAAAAATGAAAATTAATATATTTACCTATTCTATGGTGAATAAACATATGAGGTATTTCCTGTTTGGTGGTATTACAAACAATCCTGCTATTGGCATTCTTGGTGAAAGTATTTAACATCTGCTGGGTCTATATCTAGGAGAGGAATCATTGGGTCATGAAATATACATATCATCAGCTTTATGGAATAATACCAGACAGTTTTCCAATGTGGCTGTATCAATATACCTTTATATCAGTTGTGTATGAGTTCAGCTATTCTTCATCTTTGTCAACACTTGTAATTGTCTTTTTCATTCATCATGTTTTAGGAGTATTGGTATTAAAATTCTGTTATCTCTTGACTATCTTATTCAACCCATCTCCATTGTATTTGATGACTTGCACTTTTGAGATAGCAAACGAGAGCCACTAAGGATATGCATGGCCCCAACCTATCTAGCCAGGAGGTGCAGTAAGCCCATGAATAAGACAGTAGACTCTTTAGATGAGAACCAATGTCTTAATAACTGTTTCAAAAAAGAACAGATAAGAGGCAGTTAGTAGGAGTGTAGTAGATTACAAAATAAGCTCTAATTCTCCACCCAGTGTCCACACCCTTTTGGCAAATGACCCTGCTGCTCCTCCAATCAAGAGGCAGAATGCGTTTCCCCAGCCTTTAAATATGGACTTGTCTTCCAATTCACTTTGGTCAGTAAAATGCAGCAGAAGTAACACTGTGCAAGGTTGGCTTAAGCCTCAAGATGTCTTAAGTGTTTCCACTCATTTTTCTGGAATCCTGCTGAGCCACCAAGTGAATAGCCCATAATACCTTGCAGGACGATGAGAGACATATGAACCAGAGTAGAGTAGTCTCAACTAAAACCACCTTGGTGGCTTGAAAGGAGACTGACTCATAAGAGAATTTCATTGAGATCAACTAAGCCTAGGTCAGATCAGCAGACTACTGGTCAACTACAGATTTATAAATAAATATATATATTTAGCCCACTAAATACAAAGAGATTGGCAAGATGTCTGTTTCACACGTTTTTCCAAAAATGGCCCCCTGCTTCTGTCTGACACTGAATTTTTCTGCCCCGTATTATCTCCTCTGTAATGTTCCCTAAAAGGCAAATGAGATATGATTATTCTCTTCTTCAGTCTAAGTCTACCACCTTAAAGACCCTTGTAAAGATTTTTGGAGCCATCCCTTACTGAAAGCAGGTTCCAAGAGGGAAAGCCAGGCTGCATAATCTAATTTACTTCTGGACAATGATTGTACATCAATTTTCAAGTCCAGCCCTAAAACACCAGGAATTACCTGTGTCAGCACACGCAGCTCCCCTGAACTCTGATGTGCTGCCAAATAGTCCTCCTCCCAAAGCAATCAAACCATCCCTTTGCCGGTGGTAAAAATGACTGCCTTTGATGTCACACCCGCTCTATGCTAGAGCATTTCCAGTGAAGAAAATGACTCTGCAAAAATTCTTCCTTGGCATAGGCAATGTGGCAGAGTAAGCCCAAGCCAAAAGGCATAGGAATCACCTGGCATTTTGTTAAAAATAAAGACTTTGGTCAAGTAGGTCAGGGGTGGGGACTGAGTTTCCCTTTTTTTTTTTTATCCTCACCCGAGGACATTTTTTTTTTTTTTTTTTTTTGCATTTATCATCAGATAGAGTGGGAAGGAGAGAGGGAGGAAGAGAGAGAGAGAAACATTGATGTGAGAGAGACACATCGACTGGCTGCCATCCACACATCCCCAACCAGGGTCGGGGACAAACTGCAACTGAGGTACGTGCCCCTAGCAGGAACCGAACCTGGGACTCTCTGGTCCGTGGGCTGAAGCACCAACCACTGAGCCAAACCAGCCAGGCCTGAGTTTCACATTTTTAAATAGCTCCTAAGTGTTGTTGATGCTGCTGGTCCCTAGACCACACTTTCAGTAGCAAGGGTCATAGGTATTAGACAAATAGACCTATGAGCCAGTGGCGTATAGCCTCAGCTTTCTCGTCTGCTAGTTGGCTTATGTGAAACTCTGTGTGTAAAGGAACATCACAGCTCAAGCACACAGGCCATGGAGAGGACATAGAGTTACTGTATTATGCAGAGATGCAGAGTTGCAGTCTCTCTCCCCAGAAATGGGTCTTAATTCTTATCAGGATTTCTAAGGGCCCAGTCTCAGGCAGCTTTTGATGTTTTCTGAATCAAATCTTTATATCCTGGCAGCCATGGAAGCAGGAAAGCAGAGGTAAAATACAAGTTATGGAATTTAGGTATTGCTGAGAGAGTCTTATTTATGATGAGAAAGGTTTAAAGTGGGGATCATAGAGAGGTTATGGTGAGTCAGGGTTCCCAGATTAAAAACCTATGGTATTTACCCTCTCTCATGATTCTCGTCCACATCCCAGACCTACAAAGCTTTTAGTCCTATACATTTACCCTATATTATAAGGTTAAGTTAAAAGCAGAATGAATCTGCCTTAAGTAAAAGTTCTCAGCAGTTTTCCAAATGCACTTTTTCATGTAACTGGACAGAAGAAAGAATCAGATTTTATAAAACCTTTCCTTTAGATATGTTCACTGAACCCTTGCTACTCAAAGTATGATCCAGGGACAAATAGCATTGACAGCATTTGTGTGTTTATTACAAATGCAGAATCTCAGGTGCCCCATCAGATGTACTGAATCAAGATCTCTGGGATGGGGCCGTGGATCTGTGTTTTAACAACCTCTCCAAGTGATTCTGAGGCGTGCTAAAGTTTGAGAAATGTGGCTTTAGGACCTTGGACCAATAGTATCAAATTATAACCCTTTCTTTGTTAGAAATGTTAGATCCCAGGCTTTGACCAACAAACTACTGAACTAGAATCTGTATTTTAACAAGATCCTCAGAATATTAATATGCTCATTAAAGTTTGGCAAATAACACTCAAGCCTAGAGCATACCTTTGGATCAATCTGCACTCCAGGGAATACACGTAGATGGGTTGCAGAAACAGACAAAATACAAATAAATTATTGGAAAAATAGAAAAGTCCAGATAACACTGTCATTGCTTTACATTGAAGCAAAGAAGGAATGAAAGCTTCAGGCATTAATGTTCTGCCGTTTACATAGCTGCTTAACCAAGGTTTGGGATATACTGGGCTTAAGTGAAGTGAGTTATGAACGGTGTTTTTGCTGAAAGACCATTGGAAACAATTCCCACCTTGGCAACAGCAATGACAATAAAAGGTCTGGTATCTCTGTGCCCTCCCTGTTCCATTTGGATCAGAGACCAACAGAAAGGGGATAGGTTTTATTCTTTGATGTGCGTGATGCATTAGTTCCCAAATTTTTACTCAGGACTCTGAATTTAAAACTCACTACTTCTGCCAATTTGAAGTTTTAGATATAGAAAGAGACTTCTATGATTCAAAAAAAAGCCTTCTGGGGAAGATGCCTCAGTGGGACATATCAACCTTGCCCACTGCCGCTCAGCACTGGCCTGTCATTCCAGGTCAGTTGCCATGCCAAGACTTGTTTTGATTGTTTTTTTTTTTAATGATCTAGGGATAAATATGAGGAAAGTAAACTCTTGGTATCTGTTCAAAATCTGCTACTGAAACCATTATCAGAGATATGATAATTTTTAAATTTATTCTATGAACAATTATATGTCAACAAATTAGATAACCTAGAAAAAAAGAATAAATTCCTAGAAACATACAAGCTACCAAGACTGAATCATAATGAAATAGAAAATCTGAACAAACCAATTACTAGTTAGGACATTGAATCAGCTATCAAAATCTTCTAACAAACAAAAGTTCAGGATCAATAAGCTTTGCTGATAAATTCTACCAAACATTCAAAGAATAATGAATGCCAATCTTTCTCAAACTCTTCCAAAGAATAGAATAGGAGAAAACATTTTCAAATGTATTTTATAAGGCCAGGATTACCTGACCAAAACCAGACAAGGGTACCATAAGAAAATGAAATTATAGGCCAATATCCATGATAAACATAAATGCAAAAATCCTCAACAAAATATTAGCAACTGACTCAACAATACATTATAAAGATCCTACACCATGATCAAGTGGGATTTATTCCAGGGATGCAAGGATGGCCCAATATTTCCAAATCGGTCAATGTGGTATACAACATTAACAAAATGAAGGGTGACAATCATATGATCATCTCAATAGATGCATACAAAAAGTATTTAACAAAATTCAACATCTATTTATGATAAAAACTCTCAACAAAGTGGGTATGGAGGGAACATACCTCAACATAATAAAGGCCATATATCACAAGCCCACAGCTAACATCATACTCTGTTGTGAAAATCTGAAAGTGTTCAGATTTTCAATATTTGGTGCTGGGAAAGTGTGTCTTCAATAGTGGTGCTGGGAAAATTGGATAGCCACAACCAAAAGAATAAAACTGAACCACTCTCTTACACCCTACAAAAAATTAATTTAAAATGGACCAAAGAGTTGAACATAAAACTCAAAACCATAGAATTCCTAGAAAAAAAATATAAGTGGTAAATTCCTTGATATAAGTTTTGGTGAAGATTTTTAAATCAAAAACCAAAAGCAGCAAAAGCAAAAATTAACAAGTGGAACATCATCAAACTAAAAAGCTCTACATAGCAAAGAAACCATCAAAAATGAAATGGGAGAAAATATTTGCAAATCATATATCTGATAAGGAGATAATATCTAAATAAATAAATAAATAAATAAATAAATAAATAAATAAATAAATAACTCATACAACTCAATAACAAAAAAACAAACAATCCTAATTTAAAAGTGGGCCAAAGGTCTGAATAGACATTTCTCCAACGAAGACATACAGATGGCCAACAGGTATATTTAAAGATTCTCTACATCATTGATCACCAGGGAAATGCAAATTAAAACCACAATGATATATTACCTCACACTTCTTAGAATGGCTATTATCAAGAAGACTGAAAATAATAAGTGATGTTGAGGATGTAGAGAAAAGGAAACCACTGGGCACTGTTGGTGGTAATGTAAATTGGTGCAGCCACTATGCAAAACAGAAAGGAGGATCCTCAAAATTTAAAAATAGAACTATCATATGATCCAGCAATTCCACTTCTGGGTATTTATCTGAAGAAAACAAAAACACCAACATGAAAAGATATATGCACCCTCATGTTTATTGCAGTATTATTTACAGTAATCAAGATATGGAAAAAACCTGTCAATGAATAAATGAATGAATGAAGTTCTCATATAACCTTTTTCACACACACACACAAAATGTAATATTCAGCTATAAGAAAAAATGAAATCTTGCCATCTGGGACAACATTGATTGGCTTTGAGAGCATTATGCTAAGTGCAATTATTCAGAAAAAGAAAGTCAAATACTGTATGCTCTCTCTTTTGTATGGAATCTATAAATAAATAAATAAATATCAAGTTCATAGATACAGAGAACACATTGACAGTTGTCAGAGGCGGGCATGAAGGGTGGAAGAAATAGGTAAATTGTTTTTGTTATTTTCTTAGTTTAAATATATTGAATAGAAAAATAAAGTGGTCCAGCTGGTGTGGCTCAGTGATTGAGTGCCAACCCATGCACCAAGAGGTAGCTGATTCGATTCCCGGTCAGGACACATGCCCAGGTTGTTGGCCCGATCCCCAATAGGGGGCATGCAGGAGGCGGCCAGTTGATGTTCACTCTCATCGATGTTTCTAGCTCTCCCTCTCATTTCCTCTCTCTGGAAAATCAATAAAGGAAAAAAAAAAAAAAGAAAATGTATTTTTAGTTCCAAAGATTTAACATACATGTATATTTAGCCCCTGCTGACTTAGTATATAAAACTCATCCACTTCCTTGTCCAAATCCTCCAAGAAGCAGATATGAAGATGTGATTAACCATTCAAAGATGTCATTAAGGGAACTACCTTGGGGGGGAGAGAAATGGGATGGAAGGCTGGGAGAACTGCCAGACCATGATGCAGGTCTGAGTTTTGTGGAGGAGAGAGGGAAGGAAGAAAGGTTGGGAAGCAGCATCCAAGACCACTTTGCCCTCTAAAGGAGGTTTGGCAAGGTTGTCAGAGAGTCCCTGAGCCAAACAAAGTAGGCTGTCAGAGGAGTCCTGTGTCTCCCCAAAATGAGCCTGCCTGCGATAGATGTCTGTAGCAGTTGGGACCCTCAGTCAACATCTCTCCCTGTAGATGGAGGTCTGCAAGGCACATTTTCAAAGCCATAACTTTCCTCCTCATTCTTCTCATCAAAAACATCAGTGGGGCCCAATATATAAAGAACTATATTCTAGTCTATTTGGCACCTCATGGAATGTTACAATAAATATGAAATATTGCTAATCTGCATTCCACATTATCAGAGCAAATTGTCAGCTGTCTAACCACTGGACAGCACTGACCAGGGAAGTAAGGATTTTTCGAGCAGTTCTCTGAGGTTCCCTTAATCTCTTCTCTGACATACTCTTGTTGCACATTTTTTCAATAAAGGGGATTGAAAGAGACATACTATGTAGCACACTAAAGATGTCCAATTTTAAGTAATAAAAAACAAAGATCCTAGGCTCAAGAAGCAGGAGAACTGAGTTTAAATTTTGTTGTCTTGCTGTATGACCTTGAGCAAATCACTTAACCTCTCTTCAAAGCTGTAATCTTCATCCTTTGGAAATGGAGATACGAGTACTTAATTGCAGTTCACTTGAAAGATTAGTTTTGCTTATTAAATGACATCACTATTTTGAAAATTTTGAAATGTCATACAAAGGAAAAGAGATTGTGTGTGAGTTGGACTCAAGTCCTGTTATGGAAGATAGTTTAATTTAAGGACACATGTGGATTAGAACTGGAAACAGAAAGCCCCAGGGAAAGAGAATAGAACAAGGGGTTGGCTGTTATCTCTCTGCCTAGGTTTACCTCCTTCTTTAGATTGGCAGATTTTGCTCTTTTCCATATTTCCTAATTTAAATCCTGGCCCTTTGTGGAGCTAAAGAGAAGGGAACTGGACTTGAGATCACTCACTGCTCATGGAAGACCCTTCTTCCAAGAAATCCTGGGGTCATTTCCTTCAAAAGCAGTTTGGCCTAGAGTATTTCAGTAAGAAGGGGGAAATTGGGCATGATTGGCACCAAGATAGACCCAACAGGTGTAGATTGCAAATTGACAAAGTGACATCACTGGTATAAATTAGACTGTTCAATATAAATCTGGAAGCATGACCTAACCCTTCTCTTTCCAATCCACATGACTTGGTACAGATCACAAAACTGCTTTAAACCTCAGTTTTCTTGCAGTGGATAAAAATGGATTATTGGGAAATTTAAATCAGATAATTTACATGAAAATATGTTATAAACTCTGAGATGCAAAGAATGACTATCAGTTCTTTTAAAAGAACAGAAGCAAGCAAGCTGACATACTAACTTGCCAAGGAAGTGAATAAAAACCAGTGAAGAAATTCACTCAATGGTAAGTAGAAAACATACCACATTCAAGAAGCCTTTTTATAACATGCAAAATTTTTGACAAATGAAAAATAGAAATAATAGTTGATTATTTAAGCAGTGCTATGGTGATGGCAATCCACTAATCTTTTCATGAAAGATAAGTGGCAAAATTGGGATTTCTTTGAACAAAGAATTGAGAGGGCCTTTAGCAACCAAAGGATCAGATTGTAACGTCGAAAGCATTGCTCTCTGTAAATGTAATCTCCTTTTTAAATGCTGTTTTTTCAAAGGCTTGCTGGTTGGCAGACAAGCAAAACTCAGAGCATATTCATGAAAGAACATACTGAGGACTTGCAAAGACCTTGGAGACAGGAGATCAGCATTCTGTGCTGCTCTCCTGGCTGTCTAATGCAAGGTTATTTATTTCCCTTCTCTAGGCTTCTATTTCCTCAGCTATAAAACTGTCTATAGCTCAGGACTAACTCTAATATCACTTCCATCTCTAATAGACTCTAATTTCAAGGAACTTGATCAGATCATAGCCTTAGAAACCTTTTTTCCCCTTCAGAAATGTTAAGTAACATTAAACCTGTTAAATATGATAATGTTGGTATAGCATTTTTCTACTGTTATGACAATATTGTAACAAATCACCCTCCCCACTTGGTGGCTGAAAACAACCATCATTTATTACTTTCACAAGTAGACTGGACAAGTTGGCTGATGAAGCCTGAGCTTGGTTGATCTTGCCTGGGCTCACTCATATGTCTGTAGTCAACTGGTGTGTAGTTGGGGTTGGCTGGCCTATTTTGGCATCAAGTGAGACAGTTAGAAAGCCCATGTCCTCTTACCAATGACTGGGGTCTCTCATCTTCCAACAGCCTTGATTGGACTTATTCACATGTCAGTGTCAGGTTTCATGAAAGAGAAGGAAGAACCCAAGACCTTTGGAGCCTAGGCTCAGAGCTGGCACATAATCACATCTACTGCATTGCACTGACCGACATAAATTATAAAATCAAACCAGATTTACAGGTCAGGAAGTAGACTTCACCTTTTTATTGAGGAGCTAAAAAGTCATATTGTAGAAGTTCAAGGAACAACAGTGATGAAGAATTGGGGAAATTTTGGCCATGAATCAACATGACTAACTGGTAGCTAGGTAGGTCTATATAGTCTTTCTGAAACATTCTGCCATATATATTTTTTTAAGTCAGACAGTTTAAAGCTTCACTTATTTGTAGCCCAGAGAATCACTAGTATCAGGCTGTTCATCTTTTTCTGGAAAATCCTAAGCACAAACCTAAAAATAGGAACATGGCATTTGTTTAAGTAATAGCAGGTTCCTGGTTTGTTTATATCCTTTCAAAATAACTAAAGCTTCAATGTTTTTTCTCCCAGTTTATAAATGACAATCCAGAGCATTTTCTAATGCAGTCTCTCTGAAAACTGCAACCAATGTAAATTACTATACAAGAACATGAGCTGAAAAACTGCCACCATGCCAATTATTCAAACAAAAGCCCTGAAGCTCCTCTTTTCATGTTAAAGGTGAGTGGTTATTATGTCCTAGAGATGAAGAGCTTGCCAGTTGCACAAGCCCCATTTCAGTGATCAATAGACACAAGCGGGCAGTGGACAGTGTGGATACAGAACACCTCTGCACTGCAGAAAGTCCTGACAGAGGAGAAAGTGGTTTGGAAATATCTAAAGCTATCTGGAGAGGGCTGGCCCAAGTGGGGCATTGCCCAACCCTGGGACATTAATGAAAGAACCAGACACCTGTGAGAAAAGGCAGTGGTTGTCCAGAATGGACATCATGACTCATCTATTTTGGCCCGAGTTCCCCCGACCACAAATTCACTCAGTGACCTTCACTCAGTGACCTTGGGCAACACATTTTATTTCTTTGAATATTAGTTTATTCTTCATGAAAATAAAGAAGTTAGGGTAGATCAGGGCTTCTCAAATTTGAATATGCACATGGAATATCTGAAGATTGTGTTAAAATGTAAATTCTGATGGAGCAGGAGAGTGAGGCCTGAGATGCTGCATTTCTAACCAGCTCCCAGGTGATGCCAGTAATGTTGATATTCCTGGTCCATGACTGTTCTGTGCATAACAAAGTATTAGGTAGGTCATAGAGTCATTAAATATTGCCTCAGAAAGAATCCTTACAAATTCTTTATTCTAGTTCTGTCTTTAAGGTCTTATCCAGCTAGAATACCTGAATTCTAGAAAAAGGTCCATTCACATTCCCAAGTGGCCCTGGTCCCATGGCACTGTAAGAATTTAATGCTTATTTGACTTGTTCTGTAAAACAACTCCACAGTTTCCTTATAAGGAAAGGCTTGATTCATGTCTAATGGCCTACATGAAGTAAAGAGCTCTTACAGTTCATATATCCCACTTAGTGGAGATGGGGTAATCTTTACATTTGCTTTAAATGACCTCCCAAGGCCACTCTTCTCAAGTGTTAATTGTATACAGTGTAATATGGCTCTTCCTAATAGCATGGTTATTCTTACTTAAAATCGGCAAGCAGAGCAGCAGAGAAGCAGCACAGAATTATACACCAAGTGAGAGTTGCCCAGAGGCAATGATTGGTAGAGTCTTTCCATATTTATCTATGTGGGTAAGTACAGTGGCTGGTAGAAAAATATACTATATATTTGTATATACTATACACACACACACACACACACACACACACACACACACGTCATAATCTACTACTATACAGCTCACTTCCACCAAGCCCCACAGTGAGCTCTCAAGCTCATAGCTCATTAGTCTTGAATCTAAGATCTGCCTCTTTCTCATGAACTGAGCAATGAGTGCTTTTAGTGAGCAGTACCAGCAGATGCTGTGCTATGGCCTCTTTATGGGAGCCAGCTTGTCCTAAATGTGTGGGCATGTTTTCTGCATTTGCAACTTGAATTTCAAGGCTGGGAATAATAATGCTTAGGAAGCTGAAGTACTGAAGAAAAGAATAAAGGGCAAAGGACTAAAACCAACAGGGAAAGGCAATTACAAGGTGTATTAATGTACACTATGCCGAAGGAGGGATTTATTACACTTTCAGGTTTTTTTGTTTTGTTTTGTTTTGTTTTTTTTGCATGAAAGGTAAGGGGAAGGAACTGATATTTGTCAGTCTGAATTGGATAAGTGCAGTTGCAAAGAATAAAGGGAGCTTTTAGAAAGTGGGCAGCTGCGGCAAAGCCTGAAGCCATGGTACTTGATACTGCAATATACCCTCTTAGTGATTCTGAGCAGCTTTTGAGAACAGCAAGGGCGGCATTCAGAGTGGAGAACAATGGCACATGCCAAGATGAAAGAAAGAATATAGAGTTTAAAAGACTGTTGATTGACAAGAAGGACAGATCAAAGAGAGAAATTCATATCAAGTATTTATGATTATAATGCAAGTAGAGATAAGTAATTATAAGAAGAAACTACAGCAAAAAAAAAAAAAGAAAAAGAAAGAAAGTTAAAGCCAATAGCATTCAATCTTAAACAAGAACAGAAAAAGAAGAAACCGGTTGAAGACTCAGTCACCGTTTCCTCTATTCTGGTTTTTTCACTGTGTGTTTTATTACTCAGTTAATCAATAAAAGGAAGTTTCATAAGTGTGTTTGAAATTCTTTGCCTTATAAACTGTACAGTAGAAATATTTTGGTAGAAGCACAAGATGGGGCTCCAGTATAATTTACTACAAATCCAGCCTCAGAGACCATATCTAAATGTGAGCTTTTTTTTTTCTTTCTTTCTTTTCTTTTCTTTCTTTCTTTTTTTTTTTTTTTTTTTTTTGTGATCTCTCTGCAGAAAATACTTTGGCTAGTCTGACTCTGCATCACCTGGGTCCCCTGGACTTGTTTTCACTTCTTCTCACTTCCATTCTGTGCCCCCACACAGGTGTGGGTATGCAAAGCTTCCTCCTGGCAGATTGGGAGGCTGGGCTTGAAGGAAAAACCCTGTTTTGGGAAACTTGTTCAGGCTTGCTCAGGACCAAGGTGGTTTAGAAGCTCAGGGAGAAATGTTGAAATCAGTCATTGCAAAATCACTTTTGCAATAAGTAATGAATAAAAACTGGAGGAAAATCTCTTTTCTCCTCGAAGTAAAAATCTACCACAGAACTTGTCTAAACAGCTCTTCGTCATAGAACTTTAAAGACAACATAAACTAAAGTGTTTCCCATGGCCACGGCCAACCTCCGGCCATCTTCGATTGATTCATTCCTTCAGTAAATATCTGTCAAGACATGGTCTGTGGCACTTCAGCCCTGGACAGTGCTGAAGAACAGGAACATGATGACTCCCTTCACACTCAGTCATTGTCTGACACTTTTTCTTATCTAGCTCCACTGTAATCTCTATCCTTTGGCCTTGGTTGTTTCCATCATAGTCCTCCAAACATCTGAATTCTAATATGTTTTTAAAATTGGGTCTGTCTCTACCCACAATAATATTACTGTGAAGATCAATATGAATTGTTCTCTGCTGTATCCCCAGCAATTAGAACAGGGCTCATATAGAGTACTATCTTTAAAATTGTTTATTAAGGAAATGAATGATGATGATGCAAACCACCCAATCACTTTCCAGTTCAGACACAATACAGGGGTGGGCAAAAGTAGGTTTACAGTTGTGAGTACACAAAATAGAGTTGATTCTTGTATCATTATTTATTAATTATTGTATTATTTATTTGTATTACAATTCTAAACCTACTTTTGCCAACCCTTGTATGATACACAAAGAGAAAACTACAAAGAAATAATAAGTCTCAAAGAAAAATCAATAAATTTCTATATTAGTTAAATTTTTAAAAGATCACTTTGAACAAGACTATCAGAGAAGACTCTTCCCAGCTCCTAATCAACTTCCAATTGTTGAGTCAAATCAATGTGAAATAATTTAAATAATTGTGAAAGTAGTAACTAACTCTTTTTTCAAAATGACATTCTCACAATAACTTGTTCTGATCAATAGAAAATGATAGAGTCTAAAAATTATGCAAAAATGCACATGGAAATTGAATATGTGTCAAGAGAGGCATTTAAAATCAGCAAAAAAGTGTCAGATTATATAATAAAAAAGTACTAGAAACACTGGTTTGTCTTTTTAAAAATTAATTTGTTTCTCATTATTCCAATATAATTTGCACATAACTCTTTAATGTAATTAAAAATTAAGTTCTAGAAGAGAACATTGGTAACTTGTAATATAATTTGTAATATAATTTGTACTGAGAAATTTATATAATTTTCTAATTAAGATTTCAATATCTAAAGAGCAAAGTCAAAAGAGAGGTAATAAACAAGGAAATATTTGTAATGCATGTTACAAGGAGGTTTTATTAATCAATACAAAAAATAGCAAATGAATAGAAAATGTGAAGCAAAGATTTAAAATGGAAAAGCAATACAAAGGTTTTACAACAAATGAAATGATATTCAATCTTATACATAATTGAAAAATGCAAAATAAACAATGAGATATGATTTCCTACTTTAATGGCAAAAAAAAAAGTAGATTTTTATTATACAATGTTGATGAGTCTAGGGCAAAAATATATGTTCCAATATTAAGTGCAGAATGGATTGCTATGATCTTGAAGGTTAACTTAGCAACATCTATGAAAATTAAAACAGGTGCCCTTATTCCCATTAAATTGCTCTACATTTTTTTTTTAGATATACTTCAATATATACAAAAACATGATAATGGTGAGAGACAGAAAAGAGAAGAAGGAGGAATAGGAGGAGAAAGAAGAAGAAAAAGGAGATGAAGGAGAAGAGGAAAAAATAGCAGCAGCTGCTGCTAAATGTTTATTTATAGATGGTTAATCCATATAGTGAAATAATATTTAATATTCAAAGAAAGAAAGTAGAATTGCATATGTTGATATAGAAAGATTTCCAAAATAATAGAAAAGGGTATGATGGGAACAGTGTTAAAGACCATGTTAAAAATAAAGAAAATATCCATGTATTCTGGAAGAATGCATAAGAAATTATGCTGGTTATTAAGTGATTGTCATTCAGCTGAAAACCCATCCTTCCACACTCTGTTTTGCTGGCCCTGGGACTCAACAAGCTGTGCTTCTCCTTTACCATTTGACTCCCTGTTAAATTGTGTTGATAGGATTGCTGATCATGGTTTTCCTTACGAAATAAGACTGGAACCTGGGATAGATGAGACATGCTTCTTTCAAAACATGTCACATCAGTGAAAGTTCAGAATGCTGGAAACCTAGAAATCCCCCATTGGAAAGTCCAAATGGGTGTGTGTGCAACACCAGTATTTCCCGTTTCTGTGCCTGGTAAGCATCCATGGCATCCTTTGTTGAGGGCTCTTCCTCAACTTTCCCCAGATTTTATATCGGACAGGTATACCAGATGGACAGAGTGGTAAATAGGCTGGATCAGTGAGAGAACAAACTTCTTATTTCAGAAAATGGCTTAATTTGAATGTCAAGCAAACATTTTCTAGCCACTAGAAAACAAATAATAGTATGGCAGCTTTTACAAAATACAGTCGTCCCTCGCCACTTCACGCTTGGACTTTCCCCGCTTCACTCTCTATGGTGTTTTTTTCAAATATAAAAACCGCGATAGAGTGAAGCAGCGAAAGTGGAAGCGCGAAGTGGCGAGGGACGACTGTATAAATAAAGAATCCTACTTCGCGGAAATTCATTTATGGCGGTAGAGTCTGGGACTGATTAATCGCAATAAACAAGGGACGACTATATTTCTGACCTATAGTGAAAATAAAAAATGTGTATCTTACATTATGAACTAGTAAAACATATACACACACAGTGAAACAAAAGCTTTATCAAACAATGCCTTAAGCCTTGGTCAGTTTGGCTCAGTGGTTAAAGCGTCGGACCAAAGAGTATCAGGTTCCATTCCAGTTAATGGCTCATACCTTGGTTGCAGTTTGGTCCCTAGCCCTGGTCCCAGTCATGCGGGAGGCAACCAGTCGGTGTCTCTCTCTCACATCGGTGTGTCTCTCTCTATCTCTCCCTCTCACTCTGTCTGAAAATAAATAGAAAAATATCCTTTGGTGAAGATTAAAAAAAAAACAACACTTTATCTTTAATACATGTAATTCACTTTGCTATTTTCTTTTTTAAAAGTATTGCTTTGTTTATATATTTTTAAATTTTTAAAGTATTTTCAATTACAGTTAACATTCAACACTATTTGATATTTTCTATCCTTTTCCATTTCATTTTATTCTATATCATCAGAAAGAAAGATGCTGGTTTTGACACACGCACCAACTTTATTTCATAATCTGATGACGCTGTGAAACTACAATTTGAACAACACTGGCACAAAAGATCACATATAGATAACTCTCTAATCAGATTGACCTGGATCCTAAATGTAGACTGACCCACTTAGAATTATTGTTTCTCTAAACTTTGCCTAATCTGTAAAATGGGCCTGTTAACACCTAATATATACATGGTTGGAGAATGGAGTTGTATAATAAGTGTAAAGTATGTAGTGTGTTTGGCCTATGATGGCACCCATGGTCCACTTTCCATTCACTGAACAAAAACTTACTGAAGGAATCAGATGTGGTTCCTGTCCTCGTGTAGCTTGCCTTCTCACTGTGAGGTCAGTAGCTAAAAACTGCTATTTGATCATGCCATCAAGCCGTAGTGAAAGGCCAATTCACCAGACCCGTTTACAATGTTTCAAAGAAACTGAGGTCTCTGTAGCACAAAGCCAGGAGAAAGGAAGCCATGTAAAGAGAAGAATCCATTGTCATGATGCCTGATTTATTACGGCAGTGGTTCTCAACCACAGGTGATTTTGTCCTCCAGGGAATACCTTTGGTTATCACAAGTTGGGGCTGCTACTGGCACCTAGGGGTAGAGGCCAGGAATGCTGCTAAACATCCTACAAGGCACAGGACAGGCCCCACAACCGAGAATTATCTGGCCCAGTGTCAGTAGTGCCCAAGTTGAGAAAGCCTGTGTTATAGGAACTGAACCACGATGATGACTGGTGATTGGAGGCATCTTCAGAGACTTGGTGTGGGAGTCATTTTCACCTGCTTGGGCTAGTCTCCAAGGTCCCAGTTTCAATTTCCTCATCCGCAAAATGGGTATAATGGGTATAATAATATCTGCCCACCTCCATAATTGGTTGAAATGTGCAAATCAATCCAAAGATAAAAAGCTTTAAGAAGTAGACTGGGTGGTCACTTTCAAATGGATACCTTATTATTATTATTATTGGCCTTTCCATAAAATAAAATAAAAAATTACCAGCACACATCAAAGATTCTGTTAATTAAGAGAGATGTATCAAAAACACCATGTTGGTATAACTATGGCACCAGCTCCTAATTTTCATGACTCAGAATATGGCTCATTTGGCAGGGAAGGGGGTGGGGAGGTTACAACATCATGGGTTCAAAGGAAATAAAAATTAAATTAGTTTCTTAATAGTGCCAACATTCCAAACATCTGATGTAAAAATAAACATAGAGTATATTATTACATATTATTCATTCTGTTTATAAATACTTCCCTTTTCAATACTGTCCCAGACCCAGGGAGCCAATAATACAAACCATGCCAAGAATTACAAATTGTGTCTTGCTCAGTACTTGATTATTTTTTTAAAGTTATCAAGGTTCACTTAAAAACCAACTTGCCGGTAGCTGTTATAGAACATGAGAGGATGAGTCAGTAATTTCATTTTCCTTTGCATGCTCACACCTTGGTATTGGTGTCTTTCTTGGCGGACCATTTGTCCTACAGCTTCATACAGTATGCTGATCTGCTCATCTCCTTTGTAGCATGTGCTCTGTGAGTCCAGAGGGAAAGATCTTGCCTTATCCAAGTTGTAGCCTTGTAACGAGTTGGTGTGCAATGTCATCAAGTGAATTGAGTTCTGCGAATACTTCTCATGAGAATTCTCCTCATTGCTTTCAGTCTTTCCTTGCTCTCCCACAGATCTGCAGAGAGTCTTGGTGAACACTTACGGAAGGAAACAAATGTGGTCCTGTCCTCATATTGCTTGATTTCTCACTGTGCAGCCAGTGAGTTAAAAAATGCTGCTGGATCATGCCATCAGGCCATACTCAAAGCAAATTCACCATAGCTCTGTACAACTTTTTGAAAAATAAGGACTACATTAGCCTTTTCACTGGAACATCACAGGATCAGCACAGTAGAGAACAAGTTGGGACAGGGCAGTGTACTAGGTAGACAGGGAGTTGGAACAGCCACAAAGACCAGGATGGCATTAGGGAAAAACTGAGATAAGAGCTGATAGATTGGTGACTTTTCAAACTTATTTAAGCCAAAGGAAAGACAGTATAGTTAATAGAGTTAAGCCATTCTTTGAGACCCCTTCAAAAAAGGATATAAGTGCGCTGGCTGTGCCTTGGAGTATTGTAGAATGGGTGATGTTTAATAGGAGACTTAGAGGGAAGATAGGATAAGGTATAGGGAATAACTGGCACAAGGTATGTGATCATGAATTGCAATGATACGAGCTGAGAAGTATGATTTCAGGGAATGTCTGTAGATAAACCTGGAGGTGTTGGCAAGGTCAGAGCTTGAAGAATGTTGCATTCCAGTCTATAATGTTTGAGTTTCACAAGAATGCATTTCACATACTTTGGCATTTATGCACTGAGAAAGTTTCCCAGATTAAGTGGGGTGCTCACATAGGGTATCATATTTTTCTTTTGCCATTTCATGGCATTAAGAAATTAATTTAATTTTTAATTTTTAATTTTTTAAGGTAACACCATAGTGTTTTCCATAGTGGCTGCACCAGTCTTCCATTTGACCCAGTGATCCCACTTCTAGGAATATACCCTAAGAAGCCTGAAACACCAATCAGAAAGAATATATGTACCCCCATGTTCATAGCAGCACTATTTACAATAGCTAAGATCTGGAAACAGCCCAAGTGTCCATCAGTGGACGAATGGATAAAAAAGCTGTGGTACATATGCACAATGGAGTACTATGCAGCTGTAAGAAAGAAAGATCTCTTATCCTTTGAGACGACATGGAGGGACCTGGAGAGTATTATCCTAAGTGAAACAAGCCAAGCAGAGAAAGACAAATATCACATGATCTCACTTATTTGTGGAATATAATGAACATAACACTCTGAGGAACAGGGTAGACCCAGAGACGTGGAACTAAGGTACAGACTGACAACCCTCAGAAGAGGGGTTGGGGAGGAAGGAAGAGGTAAACCACAGAACTTATATGCATGTACGCATAACTGATGGACATGGACAACAAAACTGGGGATGGGGTGGAGGAGATGGGGAGGAGGGTGTCAATGGGGCAAAAAGGAGAAACATCTGTAACAAAAATAAATTAATGAATAAAAAAAATTTAATTTGCCCAGCCGGTGTGGCTCAGTGGTTGGGTGTCGACCCATGCACCAAGAGGTCGCTGGTTCGATTCCCGGTCAGGGCACATACCCAGATTGTGGGCCAGATCCCCAATGGGGGCCATGCAGGGGGCAGCCAATCAATGTTCTCTCTCATCGATGTTTCTATCTCCCTCTCCCTTACTCTCTCTCTAAAATCAATAAAGGAAAAAAAAATTTTTTTAATTTAATTTACCATCTACCACCATAACCTGTAATAGAAATTCCTACTGAAAAATATTTCATATTTTGTTCTTGCCTCTCTGGACACACCTAAAACTACACTTCCCAGACTCCTTTAATATAGATTAGGCCACGTGACTTGTTATAGCCAATAGTCTGGAATATGAGTCACTTTAAGTCTGAGACAGAGAATAGCTCTAGTGTATCATCCAGCTCTCTCCACAGTGACTCTGGAGGGCCACATATTTCAGGTGGCATTGCTACAATGTGTAAGCAAGTATTCTGAAATCCGGCATCACTGCTTGGAAAAGTGATTCCTGGGAATGCCACTAGATCAACAGTGAACTTTGTATGAGTCAGAGATCAACTTTTGTATTAAGCCTCTGTGATATGAGGGTTTATTTGTTACCATACTTGAACAAACCTGTCCTGACTGATACACAATCACTTTTTAAAAAGAATATATTTGCAAATTTTAAAAGCAGGAAGAAAATGATCCCAGAATATTGTGCAATCTTTAAAATTCAATAAGTACACAACAATGTGGTGACTGTGGGGAGGAAGGTGGTGGGTGGAGGTAGAAGAGGGTATATGGGGGGGCGGTTAAATGGTAATAAAAAAATAATAAAGGAAAATAAATAAATAAAAATTCAATTCTGAAAAAAAATAAAATTCAAGAATTATAGTATAATAAAGAAATTCCTATATTTTATATATTACTCATTCTACTTTATATTTAAAAAAACAAATTTAAGACAAATGTTTTATTAAAACAGAATAGGGATAACTTTTCTAACATGGGGACACTGAAGGGCTTGAGGAGGGAGAAGGCTGTACAGTGATTCGGTTTATATTTTTAGAAAGACCATTGAAGGTGAGCTGCAAATGCCAAAGAGAAATGACGATGTCACAGATGATGTCTCAGAAGAGTCATGGATAAAATGAATGTTGTATATAGAGGGAGAAAATGTGTTTTACTGCCAGGAATCAGCTTTAAGTCTATCAGAGTTAGCATCTTGAGGATAATTTTTTAAAGTATTATTTATAGAAGATGCTGGATTTTTTAAATTGCTAGTTGGTGTGCTCCCATGACCACAGGCTCCCTCCCACTGCACACTTTCCTGAGTCACTGCACCAGAGGGGCCCTCTGTCATTCTAAACCCAGTCCTTGCAAAGAACTACCTAATTCCTCTAGACATTATGCATCATTCTAAACCAAAAGCTTGCTATGAAAGCACTGTAAGGGGAATACTGTCAGAGTCTGGGTTTCATCAGTGGATTATAAATTCTGGATGTCATATATGGACAATCTAGTTTTGAAAAAAATCTTTTGAAAGCACACACATAAATATGTAGAGTTTTAATTGCAGAATTTGTTTGACAAATTAAAATAAGTATTCTCCAAGTAGGAAAGAGATTGTAATACCAATTTAATGTCTTAGAAGAGTAACACTTTCTGATTGCTATCAAATAGCAAATGGCTTATCAGATCTGGACTCTATTCTAAACTCTAGATTTTAGAACATATTGAGGATTAAGTGAAATAAAAGTGTGAGTAGCAGAGGGCATTAGGAATCCATACTTAAGTGGACATACCCAAATTGCCTTCTTTACCCACAGTATTCTTACCTTTTCAGATGAATTCAAGAGAGAAGCAAAATGCCAGCCAACCAGTGAACTGGACATTTTCTCTTGTCACGTTGACAGCCAGAATTCTGTGCAGGGTGGGGGTATTGATGGGAAATGTGGCTTACCAGTTCTAGCTTATTTCATTTTAAACAGAAATAGCTAGCATTTTGCCAGTGCTGCCATGAGGAGATCTGTAACTCTTAATCTTACTGTGGAAAAGGAAACTGTTAGACACACTTTACTAGTTGTAAACGGTCCTTTAATGCATCCTTATCACCTAATTTCTCTTCTGTTCTTTCATGTATACTTTGCTCCTGCTAAACTGCTTTCCTCTCAGCTTGGAAGGTCTCTTTCATCTGTATATCATTATTTGTGTGTGAGCACACACACGTGCACACACACACACACACATCACACCACAATCACCCATACTATAGAGATCCACCTCAAAATCCTTGCCATGTTGTGCTCAGTGGCTCATCTTCCAACTGTTAGGACTTGCCTCTCTCTGCCTGAGGGCTTTCTCTGGCCATGAATAAGCAGGCAGAAAGTGCCAAAGAATTAAAACCTCCTTCTTCTGGGGCACCCTTAACCTATGGATGTCAGGAATGGCATACAAAAACCACAGCTTCCTTATCCTTGGGAGAAAATTGGTCTAAGGTGTTTCCTCAACACTACTTCCCAGGGATTCCCACTGGGATATAAGTTGCCCATTGTGCTAACATTCTTATTATCTAACGTATTGATTTTCCTCTCTTCCTGTATCACCTCTCTACCTCTCTACTGGGGCTTCCTTTACCTCCCAAATAAGCAACTTGCATTTGACCTCTTATATATATATATCAGGGGTTACTTCTGGGCCAACCCAAAATGACACACACTCTCATTCATACTCACAATTTAATTATATACTCTAAGAGGAAACTTTCTCTGATGACTCAGATAGAAGAAATTCTCTTCACTCTTTTAATTCTCAAAACACAGGACCTGCACTTTTATATCTAATGTTCTATGCAGTTTTCCCCATACTAACATCTCTGTAAGCCTGCAGGTTCCTAAAGGCATGGTCCACACTACTTTCAATATGTGTGTTCCATAACACCTGCCTGAGTGTTGGCAAAAAAATTTTAATAAAATACTTGATGAAATATAAACTCTGCCCACCCTGCTATTGAAACCCAGTTGAGAAAGAACGAATAATTTTAAACAATTTTATTATTTTTTAGTGTTGGGGGAAGCTTCTTTCTAAAACAAAATATCTTGATTTTTTTAAAGGCATTTGACAAGGTTGTACATAATGTATTTATGGGAGATTTAGTGAAACCTAGGACAAGTGATATTTCTTTCACATGAACATAGTGGGGTGAACAGTATATGCTGGTAAATGGCTCAGTGTCGACCTAAATAAAAACTCCTATGGAAGTTTCAAGTCTCTGACATTGATCTTTGCCTATTAGACTTTTTTGTGAGAAAAAAATATTTTTCTTACTTTCTAACCTGTGATTTGTTTGGGGTTTGGCTAATATTGGTTGAGCTTGACTAAATGTGGCTCTAAGCTGAGGCCTCTTACTACTTATATCAAAAAATAATATGAATATTTAGTATGAGTATTTATCAGAAGACATCAAAATATCCTTCACAGATAGGAATAACTGACTGAAACCAGCTAGATGTATTTAAGAGAGACCAACATAAAGGTCTGGGGATCAAATAATAAATTATATTAGTGTACAACAGCCATGACTGACTAAATGTCTAATCTTTTATTTTATTAATTTATTCTTTATTGGTATTAGAGAGAGAGAGAGGAAGGGAGAGGGAGAGATAGAAACATAGATGAGAGAGAACATTGATTGGCTGCCTCCTGCATGCCCCCACTGGGGATCAGGGGCACAGCCTGGGAATGTGCTCTGACCAGAAATCGAACCGGTGACCTATTGGTGCATGGGTTGATGCTAAACCACTGAACCACACCAGCTGGGCATAAATGTCTAATCTTACATATAAAGATTTACATGGTTAACAAAGTCAATATTATTCATTAAGAACTAATATATAGCCCGGCCAGTGTGACTCAGCGGATTGAGCATTGTCCCATGGACTGAGAGGTCCTGGTTGGATTCCCGATCAGGGCACATGCCCAGGTTTCAGGCTCAATTCCCAGTAGGAGGCGTGCAGGAGGCAGCCGATGGATGTTTCTCTTTCACATTGATGTTTCTCTCTCTCCCTCTCTCTCTAAAAAAAATAAAATAAAAAAAAAATTAAAAAAATTGTTTTAAAAAAGAACCAAAATATAGTGGTTAAAAGCAAATCTAACATAATCTTAGAAGGCATCAATAGACATGAACCCGTTCTTATGAGAACCAGGTTCCAGGTAATAATTGAATATACATTTCTTTAGCTCTTTCCAAATCCTCCAGGTTCCACATGAATAGTACTGGGGTTCCTCCGAGTCTCTCATGGGCACTCACAGCAGTGAATAGAGTCCACCATTTTTCTGTTGCTCATTGTTCCATGTTTTCTGGGGTGTCCACATTATATCTCAATAGTAACAGAATGATAATGTGCTGAAGCCCTCTCCTGTTCTCTCTCTTCTTGAAATGTAGCTCTGTAGAGCTAGCTCCAGCATAACTCCAGTGCTTTGCTTCAACTGTATCCCACACAGAAAAGGCACTCCCCCTCCTTGGTTACATAGACCTAGAACAAGGCTACTTCATGCTTTAGTGTCTTAGGGATTATAGCCTTTTTCACAACATAGTTACTCAGGTTTGAAGACAATGGAAAAGAGTTCATGGGTGGCAGACGGTTGTCTAAAACTACAACACTGGCCTCTTGTACTTGCATAAAACTTCATGTGACCATCTCTTCCTTTAGAATCTTTCATGTACATCAATCCATCATGGATGCTTCCTCAGACCTGGCTAGTAGGCCTGAATTCTAGGGTAGTATCGTTAAGGCTCAAACTAAGACTTCCTGCTGGAGTCAGCCACAGTGGGTTTAAATCCTAGCTCCAGCCATTACTTAATTGCCTCACCTTGGCAAAATTGACATCTTTCAATGCCTCAGTTCTCTTATCTGTAAAATGGGGATACAGTACCTTCTTCATAGGTAGTAAATGAATTTTCATGAGGAGTAAATGAGATGACACACAGAAATTACTTAGCACGGCACTAAGTTATCAATGGATGGTAACTGCTATTATTATTACAATGACTATTATATATTCTTAGGTTATTCTGCATGCACTGAGTGCAGAGGAGTCTGTACTGATCTCGAAAAATATATCTATATTACCTAGGGATACTTCTCTATAGGATGGTGTCTTTACCAACCATTCAAGAGTCTTTGCTGGCAGATGTTTAGGCCATGTATGATATGTTAGTCTTTAAAGTCAATACCGTAGAAACAATGGACTATTCTACATAAGCCACTTGAACCAAAAGTGAATGACTGTTTAACTTGAGTTCATAGCATATAGTTCTGTTAGTTTATTATGCTTCTCAAAGCAATCTTTATTTACAGTGTGAGGAAAGAGATCTCTGGCTACCTCCACCAAATCAAATTAATTACTAAAGTTTAGTGAACAAGTAACTGAAAAACTGGAACAGTAAATTTGTGAAGCAATATTAAACATAGAAATATTTTTGAACAAAGCATTTTAAAAAGCTGTTGTCATTTTATTATTACTGTATTTCTTGGGGAAAAGGTATTGTTGATATTGTTATTACAAAGATGGCCACCACTCTACTTATTCTGTTGATCAGTAAGACCTTACCGTACTGTCCCTAGAGCCACTTAAGAAGACTTGACAAGGTAGGAAAGGTCTATAAGAGGGCAACCTTGGAATATGTGTCCAAGATGAGGAATCTGAGCATCTTCTCAAATAGCCCAAGGGGATGTTCTCTTCTCATATAAGTTAGTGAACTTGAATGGACACTATTGTAGCTGCAGACGGTAGATTCTTCATAGAAATGAAATCACAGGAAAAAAAATTACTAATGCTGTAGTTTGTTTAAAAATAGAATAAACTGCTTTACAAATTAATGCCCTTTAGACTTCAAAGGAGCCTTCCATTTGCACTCTTTTGCACATTAGGAAACACATCTAGGTAGGCTATGTGATCTTCAGTTTCTCTTAGGAAATACCAGAGATAGATCTAAGACCAAAGCCCCTGCCTTTCTGTCTCATTCTCCCCACAACCTAACCGACTCTTTTGCCCCAGAAGTGGCTCATCTGGCAAGGCTGTTACATCACCATCCACTACAGAAGGCTCCTTGAATTCTGTAGTAAAGGACCGACTTATTCCCCCAAAACCTCATGAATATGACCTTTTTACTTTTGGTCAAATTATTTGTATTCTAAATATATTTATTTCAGCATTTTTGTTCTATACCTAGTTAATGAGATAAGTCCAGTGATCATGCACTTGAATGTCAAGCAAAATCAGATTCTTTAAGGCTGGCCTTTCAATTCCTATACTAACCTTATACAGACCAGTAGTGGCTGTGTTTCAATTTTTAAGTCAGTGAATGTCTACACCTTGGCTATCATTCTAGTACACATACAGTGTGTTCTACAGTGATTTTATTCTTTAAAATTTTTATAGGTATATCTAATTGATTGTTTTTTGGGATAGTCCTAAGTATTTCCCTTAAAAATTGTTTTTAATCCCCTATAGGGTAGGCAGCATCTAAGATGGCTCCTACTGGACCTCCGGGGCTCTTCTCAGAGCTCTAGTTATATCTGGAAGAGGACGTCAAGCCATAGCTAACTCCGTGTTTGTATTGGCTAAACCAAAGGAGCCCCCCACCAAATTGAACATTTTAGGGAGGACTTATATTGAGCTAAGAAAGAGAAATAGTTGTAGACACGTTGTTCTTTATTTCCTGAGCCTCCTGCTGTTTAAGTCAGTCTCTGCCTTCCACTTAAGCAAACAGCCTTGTTTTATGAAATAGCTTCTGTGAGAGACAATAAAAATGCAGTGGCGTTTGGAAGGAATAAATATCTTTTGAATACTCGCCCACTGAACACTTACAATATTCCCCAAGGATCCCTGAAAACTATTCCCATTCAACAAATGAGGAAATGGAAGCCGAGAAAATTAGTAAATTGAATAAAGTCCCAGTATCTTTGGAGATAATACAAAGGATCACTGCTTATTCTTTCCAAGTCCTACTGGAGCCTTGTCTAAAGGGTTCACCCAGGATTGTTCTGTAAGGCAGGGGTTGGCAAACTGTGGCCTGTCAGCCAAACCTGGCTCATGACATGTTTTTGTAAATAAAGTTTTATTGAAACATGGCCCTGTTTTTTGTTTATGTATTATTTATGATAGCTCTTGTACTACACTGATAGTGTTGAGTAGATACAACAGATACCCATTTGGCCCACAAAGTCTCACATATTTACTATGTGGCACTTTACAGAAAAAGTTTGTTGACCTCTGTTTAATTACTGTTTACTTACTACACATTAGGAACTGGACTTTAAGTTACTTGTTGACTCAGAGCTTTGTCTGACAGAGCTATAAATGGTTTGTGCCATTAAAATAAATAAATAAATAAATAAATAAATAAATAAATAAATAAATAAATAAACACCCCCAAAGCTTCAGTGTTTTCACCTGTGGGACACTAGCCAGTTTTGCATCCAACTGACAATATTATTTCAGAATTCATTCTGTATCTATATATACTATGTTTCAAAATTTTTTGCTGGTTCCCTCATTAGTAAGTTAAATAAATGTTTACTCATTTTCACTATATATTTGTATTAGATCAGTGTTCTTAAGTTTGTGAAAATTATACTTTGACATAAGCAGACCTGTAATTGGATGAAGAAAAAAAAAGTGTCTGATTTTAAAACCCGTTTTCATTCCACTGCCTCTTTATCTGTGGAGATTAAAAATTAGACATGTTGATGAGTCCTTTCACCATGGCGTTAAATCGGTAGAGCCAGAGATCGTAAAGATTGTATCCCCTTCACTTTGGGCAAGAGCTCTTATGTAAGTCTAGTAAACACATCTTAACAAATAGCTGCATTCAGTGATGGTGAAAAAATAAGTTTCCTTTCAGGCCTCAGCAAGCAGAAATCGATTTGGAAGACAAATCAAATGACTCAGCTTTTTTGTTGTTTAATTTTCCATACTCAGAACACTACTAGGATCTACAATTCTTCCAGTCTCCAGGGTTCATCTGGATGAGAAAAAAAAGCCTTTTGTCAGAAGGTGGCTTGTGCAAGCTACTTACTGAACAATGTAAGGAGTTTGGGCTACAGCAGACCCAGCAGTCTCACAACCAAAGCTCTTCTTTAATCTTCCTTTGACTGGCATCAAGTGAGATATAATTGTCTTCTGTAAAATCAGGATTATAACCCTTACATTGCAGATTTGTGAGAAATTGAACAGTATATTTAAATTGCCTTCAGTTTAGTATATGTTCAATAAACATAACTACTACAGATTCTTCCCTCCTCTTTAACTGAGTCCCATCAAGTATGTACCATCTTTTATTCCATCAGAGTAGGAGAGTGAATATAAATTTAGTAGGAGGTCTAAAATACACTTGAACAGAGGATTTGGATGCAGTCCACGGTTTCTCCTATTCTGCCAGGAAGGTGTCTTAGGCTATAGTATTCTTGCTCTATCAATTCAAAGATGGTATTCATGCCTTAGCATACTGATGGCTAACATGATCATTTCTATGCATGTTCCAGGAAGACTGAAGTTCTAGGCTAGATCATGAAAATTCTCTCATTCTCTCCTTTCATCTATGGGCTGAAATTTGATGCTCTCTGTTGGCAAGCATCTACCTATTAGAATTATTATTCCCAAGTGATCTATAAATGATCTATAAATTAAAATGCTTCCAAATCACCCACAAAGCTTCAGCACATGCTCACTTATTTTTTTCTGAAATGAGAAAGTCCTCTAAAAAAATATATTCTCTTCTTCCTGGGACATTTTCCTATATATTTTGTTGACTCTTTGGTTGCTGAAAGGACTCTCTTATGCCTACTTTCTGCTTGACAGAAACCAGGCACTCAGCATAATTAGCAGCTGTTTACATATGCTTCCTATTGTCCACTTTGGCTTTTCTGTGAAATGCACTGTGCTAATCTATATCCTACTCTAGAACATGGTCTCTAAACTACAACAGGACACAACAGTCTCAGAGACGCCTTTGAAGGACATTCCCACAAGCCCTGTGAGCGGTGAAGCTGCCTAGAATGCATATTTTCACTGGGTGGGTAAGTTCTACCCTCCAAAAGCTCTTGACCTTTGTATCCTTAAAATTTGTAAAAATTCATGTTCCAGGGAAGAATGCTTATGAATTTCTTGTTAAAATTACTACTCAATGAAATTGTTTCTTTTTTTTAATTGAGGTATAATTGACAGGTAACATTATATTAGTTTCAGGTGTACAACATAATGATTGGATATTTGTTTATATTGCAAAATGATCACCACAATAAGTCTAATTAACATCCATCACAGTACATAGTTACAGTTTCTTTTCTTGTGATAAGAACTTTTAAGATCTAGTCTCCAAGCTGCTTTCAAATACGCAATACAGTATTATTAACTATAGTTGCCATGCTGTACATTCCATCCCCGTGGCTTATTTTATAACTGGAAATTTACAGCTTTTGACTCTCTTCACCACCAATGTATTCTCTGTATCTATGAGCTCTTTTTTGCTTGTTTGTTTTGTTAGTTTCCACATGTAAGTGATATCGTATGGTAATTTCTCTTTGTCTGATTTATTTCACTTAGCATAATGCCATCAAGGTCCATCCATGTTGTTACAAATGGCAAGATTTCATTCTTTTTTTATGTCTGAATAATATGTCAGTGTGTGTGTGTATGTGTGTGACATTTTCTTTAGCCATTTATCTGTTGGTGGACACAGGTTGTGTCCATGTCTTGGCTATTGTAAATAATGCTGCATTGAACATGAATATGTCACTTCAAGATATTGATTTCATTTTTCTTTGGATATATATGCAGAAGCAAGATTGTTGGGTCATATGGTAGTTCTATTTTTAATTTTTTGAGAAACCGCCATACCATTTTCCTTATTGGTTGCACCAATTTATATTTCTAAATGTTCCTCAGTGGGGGAAGGGAGCTAAGTTTTCTTGGTAATAAGTCAGTTGTTTAACATATGTTATTTTATTTTATCCACACACAACCTTGTGAGATAATGTATTATTATTTTACTTAGTAGTGAAGAAACAGAAACTAAGTGGGGTTAAGGAATTTATCATGGATCCTGGCTAGTAGGAGGCAGAGCTGGTGTTCAAATCTAGGCTGGAGTACAAAGTCGATGTTTTTACTACATTTTAAAATATTGCTTTGCAAATTTTGGTGTGCATAAAAATCACAGAGAATTTGTTAGAATACATATCCCTGGGTCCCAATCCCAAAGTTTCTGTTTAAGTGTGTGTGAAGTGACTATTCGCTACCCAGTGTTTTGACGCTGCTGGTCTATAGAACATATTTTGTGACGCCCTGAGCTAAACCACGTTGTTTTAGCAAATGCGCTTTAAATAATCTGATAGGTAACCCTGACTGGTGTGGCTTAGTTGGCTGAATGTTGTCCTGTGTACCAAAAAGTCTCTGGTTCAATTCCTAATCAGGGCATATGCCCAGGTTACGGGCTTGATCCCCTGTTGGGATGCGTGCGGGAGGCAGCTGATTGATGTTTCTCTCTCATATAGATGTTTTTCTCTCTCTCTCCATCTCCCTTCCTCTAATTCTGAAATCAATAAAAACATACTTAAAAGATAATACTAATAATCTGATAAGTGTCTTCCACATCTCTTAGAAGTGAATTCTTCTTAAACTTCCATAATTAGAATTATATTTGATTATAAATTCAGTAGGGTGAATATACATTAAGGGATATGGATGTTGTCCAGTTACTTGAAGTAATGTTAATAACAGTATTTTAGAGCTTGAAAGGACCTTAGGGGTTGTCTCATTCAACCTCTTCATGTTACAAATGAGCAAGTATGACTTGCTCAAATTTATTGGAGAAATAAATTTTCTGGTTCAATAAAGTTGTCAGGAATACAGTTGATGGTTGTTCAACTCATCCATTTCTGGCCAACTGAATTCTTTCATAAACCAGAGCAGAATAATTTGGACCAGTTTGTGATTACAGCCCACCTTCCTATAGTTTCAGAAAACAGATGTTTATACATTCAGCCTTTTCATTTATACACCAAGCAGAGAGTGTATGTGGCCTGGATGGCAGTTCTTTCAGAGTTTGGTCATGGAGTCTCTCTGTTTGGTGTGTGTGGGAAGAGGTATGTGCATCCACACAAGCCATAGGTTGTTTTATTGTGTTTTTCCTGAACCTGATCCAGAGATCCTGACTCAGAATTTCCCATCACTGGTTGCTTTAAAGTAACCCTGATCTTGACTTAGTTTTATACTTGCCCCTAGTTCCCCTGCCATTTTTTTTTTCTTTACCTAGACCTTCTACATTATATCTAAGCAAGTCAAGCTAATCTATTCATATTTCTTTGTTTCTAAATATAGTATAAGGAGCTTTTTTTTTTTTTTTTTCCATTAAGAGCTCATTTTAATGGGGTTTGTTCTCATCAGTTGCCCAAGTTCCACTTCAACATTCTAGTGTGGAAAGGTCTCTTCTGGGTGTTTGGGGAGTGGTGAGACAGAACTGAGCAGTAGAAAGGGATTGAGTCTAATTAAAGGGCTAGCAAGGCTTGTTTTCAAATGTCTAAAACTGGGGGGATGCCTTGGAAGGGAGTACTTTTTCTGGGATGCCAGAAATCCTTGTTAATAGAAAGGAGATTTTAAGGTCTGCCTGGATGATGTGGACAAAGAGAAATAAAACATAAGTTTACAACAGAACAGAGAGCTTTGGGGTGAGAAGGACAGTTGTTTTACTGTACAACTTCTGCAAACTACTTGGATTTTTAGAATATAAGTACATTACTTTTTCCAATTATACCAAAGTTTTATGTTCACAGACGTGTAAGCACAGTTGCAGTTTTATGTGATAAGGGACTGAATAGTTACCTCCAAAGAGACATCGTTGGCCACAAATGAAAATTAAATTACCCAGAGTGATACTCACAGTCCTCCAAACCTTCATAGCATCTTAAAAAGTGCCTTATGAGAACACATTACTTCCAGAGATACTAGCTATTGTTATTGGACTAAGAACATGTCTGAGGCTCCTATACTGGACATTGTAAGGTATAGAAATATTAATTTAACTTTTAGAATATATGGCACATTTTCATACAAAAATATTTGTGGGATAATATCCAGAATATATGATACTTATATAGGTCAAAGAACAGGAAGCTAAAATCTAAGATGGACATGAGTGTGGAACCAACATGAAGGAGGCAGAATTTGAACAAATCCTTGAAGGCTGGATGGGTGTCAGAGCCCATGGATGAAGGGCCTGAACCCAAGAATAAAATGATGGTGTGGATTCCCATTTGGCTACATTGGCAAACACTAATTGACAAAGTCAGAAAGATTTATTGAAGCTAAATTTGGCATTTGTGGGAGGGAGTTGAATGCTGGTGAAGAAATTAGAAAGAAACTATGTATAGTTTGGGTCAGGGGAGAAATATGACCATGGTGGCATTTTTGGTTGATTATATTTTCTGTGTGCAGAAGAGCTCGGAGGAAAAGCAAGTGGAAGCTGGGAAAGTAATTCCTCTCTCTTTAGGAGTGGTTGGGCGCAGTTACTACAAGTAACATCTGGAGAAGATGAGAGAGAAGTGATAAGCCCAGCAGGATCTGACCTGGGAAATAGAGTAAAGGCCAAAGAGATGAATGTGGAAGGCACTGAGAAAACATGGCAGGAATTTGTAGAGGAGGGGGAGCAGTAACAATAATTACGGTAGCTGCAATACACCGAGCTTATATATGCTGTGCACTGTAAATGGTTTATTTGATCATCTGATATTTTGGATGTGCACATTATTATCTTAATTTTATAGCTCAGAAACTGTAGCACAGAGAAATGAAAAATAATGCTCAAAGTCACCTAGCCATTAAGTCAAAGTCCTGAGATTCAAACTCAGCATTTTGGTTCCCAAGCATGTATTCTCTCAGAAGGGGAGTGTGAGAATTTTAAAATGGCACAGATTCAAGTGGTCATGAAACACCAAGAACCTGGGCAGTATTAGTGGTGCAGAAGACAATCAGGCATTTGGGGACTTTTATAGCAGCACTGTTTACCATACTAAGAAATTGGACACAACATAAGTGTTTATCAATTAGGGACTAGTAAAATAAAGCATGATTCATACATTCAAAGGAGTACTGGGCAGTGCTAATAAAAATATGAAGTATGCTTGTAATTTTGAACTAGATAGCTGCACTTGGCATCCTGATGAATAAAAGAGCAAGTGACAAATCCTCTCATTTTGTGTAATATCATTTCTGTAAACAATACAGACATTGTTTAAGCACTGGAAAGCTATCTGAGAAGATGATCTTTAAAATATTGAAAATTGTTAACTCGTTATTTAGAGTGATGATTAAAGAAATTTGGATACCTTTACTTTTTTTCCTGGATTGAATGAATTGTCTTAAATTATTACAAATTAACAAAGTGACACAAAATAAACAATAAAGCCAGTTTTACCTTGAAACAGAAATAAGAATGGCCGTGTGTGTCAAATGTTGCAGAGATAACAAGGAACATGAAGATCAAAGGGAAAAGTCAAATTTGGTTTAACTTCAGTACTATTCATCCTTCCCTAATAAGGTAGGAGTGATCAATTAGCCGCTGATTTTTCCTATTTTCCACTTCTTTTTCTATTAAAAAAGAATAGCAGTAAAATTTAAAACACAATTCAGAATACAAATGATCTCAGTACGTAAAGGATACTTCAGATGGAATTCAGAGGTCAGAGAATATGACCTGCCCCCATTCAGATAATTAAGGGTCCCCATTTAGATAATTCAACTTTCCAGGCTTAAACTTGTATCTGTGTGTGTATGTGTGTATGTGTTTGTGTGTGTGTGTGTGTGTGTGTGTGTGTGTGTGTTAATTTGTTTGGCCCTTGGTCATAGTTCTGATAAAGACAAGCTCTCCTATCACCTGTTATCATCAAATATCTCCTTTTGCCTCAAAACAGATCTGACCATCTTTGTTTACTAAAATAAATCAGTGTATATAGGGTATTCACACATTTCTCTTCTGAGCCAAATGTTATTTTATGCTTGAATTTCTATTTAAGTTAGAGCTTAGATATCTATAGAACTCATGGGTTAATATCAGAAAAAATCTTAAAAAGTTCCTTCAACTGTGATGTAAGTCAGAGGATTTATACAGAGTCAAGTGTGGACTTCCTTTGTTACACACACCTTTAAACCCATGTACCACTGCTCCAAAAAAAAAAAATGTGTAGCAATTTAGCAATTAGAGATCATTAGAAAAAAGCCCTTAGCATCTCAAGAAAGTGTCATTATTGCAAACAAGTACCAAAAAACATAAAACACCACAGAGAAAAATCATTTAGAGACTAATGAATCCCCTTGATTTTACTATTTTTGTTTCTGTGTTTTAAATTTAAAGGCTATCATTATCTGTCCAACTGCATTAAATTTATTTCATAAGTAACTTTTGTGGAAACATGTTCAAAGGAAGCTGACTTAATAACCAGCTTTCCAGTTTTAGCAAAGGGGCAGTCATTCCATAGCTGGGGAGGTATTTGTCTCAGGAGGGAAAATATTTGAGTATTTGAGTCTGACATTCTCTTAGGCCAAAAAGTCTAAGGATTTTCAGCAGACCCGAGAGCCTTCACTTGTTTTGAAGGATTTTGTAACAATGGGAAAGAGGTTCCTCTATTAGGCCCATTGTCCTACTTGACAACCTTGTGCTGTATTTAATACTTACATAACTTTGCCATTTTTCCATAGATAAACTGTGTTGAAGCTTCCTACAGAGGGTACTATCATTTTCTTTTATATACCTTATTTCCAGAGTCTTTTCTAATAGGCCTAATGACCTTTTGGGACATATTAATAGAACCTATGGGGAATGCTGATAAACTGACAAGCTTGACTGAGTCATCCAGTAGTTTCTCTAAATTTATTGATACCCTGAAGTAAAGTCCCTGTTTATACTCGAGCGTTGACCTTTGCCTTTATATGTTTAGTATCCCACTTGCTTTTATAAAAGCTGGCTATTCTTGCCCGGCTGGTGTGGCTCAGTGAATTGAGTGTTGTCCCAGAAACTGAGAGATCCCGGCTCGATTCCAGGTCAGGGCACATGCCCAGGTTGTGGTTGTGGGCTTGATCCCCAGTAGAGGGCGTGCAGGAGGCAGCCGATCTATGTTTCTCTCATATTGATGTTTCTCTCTCTCTTCCTCTCTAAAAAAATTAATAAAAATATATATTTTTTAAAAAGTTGGCTGTTCTTGAACACATTTGGAATACCACTGAAAAATATCAAGGTATACCTTATGTCTGATTTGTGGTTAATCTGATGACATGAAAGAAAAGATAGACTAACCAAATTTAAACATGCTATCATTTTTAAACAACACCCATATTTTAAAGAAATTTGACATTGGACTTGAAGGTGCAGAACCAAGTGGTCATATTTCACACATCTACATGAGGTTACCTTGGTAACCTGTGGCCTGTGTTGATGCTGGATGTGATATTTCAGGGAAAAGTCCTCATGTTCCAGGTCTCCTTGGTCTAACAAGGTTAACTTGCCTTTCTTGGCTTCAGTAAGAACAGGTCTTTCTTGGGTGTGGCGATGGTGGTCAGAGATGACTCCTTCTCAACCATGGGCTGTGCCAATGTGTCCTCCTTATTCTGCTTAACCACCAAACAACATTGGCCATTTCCATGACTTTTCTGATACCCAGACTGAGTCAAGGAACATTTTCTCCATTCCTCTTCTTTATTCATAATCATCGACCTTTATATTCCAGATTCTACAGTGAATGGGCAAACACACTCATATCGAATACTTATAAGAACATGTTTCATCAACCTTTAATAGGTAATGATGATTTTTTTATCACATTC
Source organism: Tadarida brasiliensis (assembly GCA_030848825.1). NCBI lineage: Eukaryota > Metazoa > Chordata > Mammalia > Chiroptera > Molossidae > Tadarida > Tadarida brasiliensis. The sequence goes on along the minus strand of CM061261.1, from coordinate 32,985,956 downwards.
TGGTGTTTGACATTGACAAATGTTAAAGCCAATAACATGGTAAGCCATTTCTAATAATTTCTTAGCTATTGTCTAGTAGCAACACTAAGAACACAAGTTATCATTTTCTTAGATATACTACGATCCAGGACTCGAGATATAGGCTTTATATATACTATCCTATTTAATCCTGTACAAGCACTGAACATTAGACGTCACCAGCTCAATTTTATATAAGAGGTTCAGAGAGGGCTTTGTCCCAGAGTAAATAGCTAGACTAATAAAACTAGGACTATGTGCCTCCAAAGCCTGGCTTACTTGCCTTTCATAACAATATAGCCTTTCTGCACACTGTTGTTTTTTTAAATTTTTTTTTTCTTTATTGATTTTAGAGAGAGAGGAAGGGAGAGGGAGAGAGAGATAGAAACATGGATGAAAGAGAACATGGATTGGCCACCTCCTGCATGCCCCCCACTGGGGATTTGGTCCACAACCTGGGCATGTGCCCTGACCAGGAATCGAACCGGCGCCCTCTTGGTGCATAGGTCGACACTCAACCACTGAGCCACATCGGCCGGGCTCTTCACACTGTTTTTAACTTTGAAAACTGAATTTTCAAAGGCATCAGAAGTTGTCAAAAAGAAATGGAGAACCAGATCACTAGTAACCTCTACTGTACTCTCCATCATTCGATCCATTTGACCTTCTAAACCTTCATTAGTCCCATTTCCCATCTCCCTTTCCTTCGCCTCCCTCCAAACATCCTCTATTAAAAAGAGAGCTACTTTCTTACTACTCTATAGTGTCACCTTTTATAAATCAAGTGTATTTTCAGTTTTATATCATTGGTTTATCTATCCTAATTTTAATATAAATACTACCTTTGACTCTACTATAACCCCAACTCTAAACCAAACACTAAACTAGTCCTAACTTAAATCTAACCCTAATCCCAACACTAATCCTCACCATAAATCTAATATTAGTTCTAGTCCTAACTCTAACACTAAAACTATTACTAACCATAAATCTAGCCAAGTAATAACCCTGATCTTAAATCTAACATTAATCCAAATTAAAGCTAACACAAATACTAACCCTATAGCTAAAGTTAACCCTCAAATTAAAGATAAGCATAGACCTATTTCTAACTCCCAGTTTAAATTTAACACTTATCTTAACCCTGGAACATGAGGACTTTTCCCCGAAATATGACATCCAGCATCAATACAGGCCACAGGTTACCAAGGTAACCTCATGTAGATGTGTGAAATATGACCACTTGGTTCTAACCATAAAGCTAACTCTAATTTCCTGAAATTATTGAAACTTTCTTTGTGGTCCTGTATAAGGTCAATCTTTGTAAATTCCCCATGTAGTTTGAGAGGAATATGTATTCTGTAATTGTTGGGTGCTGTGTTCCACACACGGCTATTAAATGGTCAAGTTTGTTAAACAAAGTGTTCAAATCTCTCTTATTTTTATTAGTATTTGTCTGATTTTTCTAAGATGAGTTAAAATTGCCTAAAGATGAGTTTTAATCTTATAATATCCATTTATCCTATTTTGGGTAAAAATTTGCTTACACAAACTTCCCTAATCTTCAGTCAGCATGTATGAGTGTGCACACGTGTGCGCAAGTGTGTGTGTTTGTTTGAGGGAGAACAGTGTAGCAGAGGAAGGAAGAGTTGCTCACTTTCTTAGAACCATGAACCACCACATGAACAAGCATGGGCTAGCCAAATGGGTGATGAGACACTGTGAAGCAAAGCTAAGGCTATCCATGACCACCCAGCCTCTAACTAACCATCAAACAGTAAGAAATCTCAGCCAATATCAGCAGAATTGTCTTCTTGACCCATAGCTGACTGCACATACATAACAAAGCCCTGGTGAGGTCAATACTCACTGATAATCAACCCATTCACGACCAATGAAAAATACTTATTTCTTTTAGGCACACAATTTTGGGATGGTTTGTGATGCAGGACTAAGTACCTGATACAACATTCATATCTTAACAGGATTTTGTGGTATTTTAAAAAAGAATTCACAAATTTCATAGGTGAGAAAATTCCTCCTTACAGTTTCAATTCTTCTTGTCTACCAGTGTGCACATCAAAGTTTTGACTTTTACTGATTTCACCCTGAAAATTTGAGGCCATTTGACCACCATTTCAGAAAACAACCACCCAATAAGTTAAGTCATTGTTACTCACCATACCCCCAACTTCTATTCAAAGTCCTAACTTAGAAAAATCCTCTCCTGTTGGAGAAGTTGAAGGCTATTTCCCACAGTTCTCAAAATTTTTAAAGATGCATCCCAAGTCTCAGCTTTCACCTGTGTCATATTCAGATAGTGCACATGTTTTCTTGAGACTAATTTCTCCCTTCTGAACTCATTAAATACTCCCACAATTCAGGAGCCATATGTCTTATTGTGCAGTAGTAACACTTAAAAATATGTGTTAATAAAAAATATTAAGGAAAAGAAGAGAAAACAACTCAGTTAAACATTTAATGTCACTTCTAACAATTTTTTACATTTCTTAAAAACAAACTCCTAGCCTAGTAAATGAATCAAACATTTGCACATAAATACATTTATTATTTCCACATGGTGTATATATATGTAGTATGTGTAATTAAGTTTGCTTTCAAATTAGAAATGCTTTAAATCTCGCACAGAGTCTTAATTTTTCATCAGGGGGTCCTGCCAGCCAGGATTTTCTCATGGAAACTGGAGAGACCCAAAGGTCCTTGGAGAATTAAGGTCATGTCTTTGGTACTTTCAGAGCTTCTTTTATTATTATTTTTTAACCATGAAGGAATGTGTTTGTCTGATTCAGTGGGTTTCCATGTCATTGCCCACCCATCTTTCATTCTTTCTATTTCATAAATTGCCTTAGTCCTTGAAGGGTACTGCTCTCACCTCTATAGTGTTTACACACCTAGAACTTACCTATGCAAATTCTTTTAAACAAAGCGTAGGTGGACCTTAGCTGATAAATGACATTGCATCCTGTTCCTGTCTCCAAGTGAGTAAGTAGATCTAAGGATCTTCACTGTAATCACATGCTGTAGCTCAGGAAGATGAATTTCAAATTACATGAGCTTCATTCGAACACTTGCTTTGTGACCATGGAGTTCTTCAACCAATCTTATCTGTCAAAGGAGGTAATAATGCCTTCGTTGCAAGATCATTCTGAGAATGAAAGATAATGTTTTTAAACTAATAATAGAACTTAATAAACTGTCATTGTTTTTATTAGCAATCATACTGCTAGTGTTGAAAACCCTTTTTTTTTAACAGTAAAATATCAAAAAGATATAAATCGCCTAGGCTATATCTTGAAACTTGTTACTTTACTAAGTTGGCTAACACTGCATCTAGGAAAAAAAAGTGCATTGTAGAGTCATACATCTGGGGTTCTGGGAAAATTTTACCATTTTAGAAACTCTCTCTTTGACATCTTTGCCAAACTTCTCAACAGAAATGCCTGTTCTCCCCACCACTGCTTTTTCATTTTATTCTGCAGTTCTATGTTTCCACTGTTCCACTTAACTTGCAAACATTATAAGGGTCATCCAAATTGCCAAGCCCAATGGATGTGTTCTATTTTCCTATCTAAACTCTCTGTATTAGACAACTGGCCATCAATATTTTTCACTATTTTAACCATGTTTAAGTTTACTGGCATTAAGTACCTTTATATTGTGCAAGTATCACCACTATTTATCTGCAGAGCGCTTTTATTCATCTTGAAAAACTGAAATGCTGTACCCATTGAACAATAACTTCCCTTTCCCCCATTTCCTCAAGCTTCTGGTAACCACCATTCTAATTTCTGACTCTGAATTTGACCGTTCTAGTTACCTCACATAAGTAGAATCATGCAGTATTTGTCCTTTTGTGACAAGCTTGTTTCACTTAGCATAACGTTTCAAGGTTCCTCTATGTTGCAGCATATGTCAAAATTTAACTCCTTTTTAAGGCTAAATAATACTGCAGTGTATGTATATACCACATTTGTTTTATTCATTCATCTGTTGATGGACATTTGAGTTGTTTCTACTTTTGGCTGCTGTGACTAATGCTGCTACGAATATGGGTCCACTAATACCTATTTAAGTCCCTACTTATAATTCTTTTGAGTATATACCCAGGAGCGGGATTGATGGATAATATGGTAATTCTATTTTTAATTTTTTGAGATATTGCTATATAGTTTTCAATAATAGTTACATCATTTTACATCCCCACTGGTGGTGCACAAGAATTCTAACATCTCCATGTCTTTGCCAAGAGTTGTTCTTTTCATTTCTATGTTTGTTTGTGTATTTAAAATAGTAATCCTAATGGGTATGAAGTAGTAGCTCATTGTGGTTTTTATTAGCATTTCCCTAATAATTAGTGATGTTGAGTATCTTTTCATATGGCTATTGACACTTTATACTCATATTTTCTTTGGGGAAATATCTATTCAAGTCCTTCCCTTTTAAATTTAGTTGTTTGGGTTTTTGTTGTTGAGTTGTCAGAGTTCTTTATATATTCAGGATATTAACCCCTTATCAGTTACATGATTTTTAAATATTTTCTCCTATTCTGTGGGTCACCTTTTTACTGTGTCAATAATGTCTCTTGATGCACAAAACATTTTAATATATTTCATAATCCTCACCTGAGAATATTTTTTCCATTGATTTTAGAGATAGTGGAAGGGAAGAAGAGAGGTAGGGGAGAGAGAGAGAGAGAGAGAGAGAGAGAGAGAGAGAGAGAGAGAGAGAGAATGAAACATCAATGTGAGAAAGATACATCAATTGGTTGCCTCCCACATGCACCCTGACTGGGGCCGGGGATCACACCTGCAACTCTGGTGTGTGCCCTTGACTGGGAATCAAACTTGAGACGATTTCGTGTGCAGGCCAATGCTCTAACCACTGAGCAACACAGGCTGGGACCAAAACATTTTAATTATTAAAAAACGTATCTATTTTTACTTTTCTTGCTTATGCTTTTGGGATCATATCCAAGAAATTTTTGTCAGAGTTTAATACTTTAAATTCTTACATTTAAGTCATTGATCCTTTTGTGTTAATATTTGTATTTGGTGTAAGGTAATGTTCCAACTTTATTAATTTGAATGTGGATACTCAGTTTTGTTGAAAATATTGTCCTTTCTCATTTAATGTTTTTGTTAAAATTATTTAACTATATATGTGAAAGTTTATTTCTGGACTCTATATGATATCCTTGGTCTATGTATTTGTGTTTATGGCAGTACCACACTTTTTTGATTACTATAGCTTTATAGTAAGTTTTGAAGTCAAGTATTTTGATATCTACTACTTTGTTGTTCATTTTTGAGACAATTTTGGCTACTCAGGGTACTGTGAGATTCAATATAACTTTCAGGGCAGACTTTTCTATTTTTGCAAAAAATGTTGTTGGGATTTTGATAGGGATTGCACTGAATTTTTAGATTGCTTTGGGTAGTATTGTCATCTTAACAATATTAAGTTTTCCAGGCCATGAACATATGATGTCTTTCCATTTATTGGTACATTCTGTAATTTCTTTTAACTAAAGTTTTGTAGTTTTTAGTGTATGTCTTTTGCCTCCTTGGTTAAGTTTAGTATTAAAAACTTTAATTTTTGATGCATTTGTAAATAGAATTGTTTTCCTAATTTCCTTTTGGAGATTGTTCAGTATTAGTTTGCAGAAACACAACTGATTCTTTTTATGTGTTGATTATATATCTTGAGAGTTTACTCAAGTAACTTATTCTAACAGTTCTTTTTTATAGAATTTTTAGGATTTTCTACATGCAAGACTGTCATTATGAGCAAAGATAATTTTACTTATTTTCTTTTCATTTGGATACATTTCTTTATTTTCTTGCATAATTACTGTGATTAGAACTTTCAGTGCTATGTTGAATAGGAAGGATGGAAGCTTTTCATTATTGAGTATGATGTCATCTGTGGGCTTTTTATATATAGACTTTATTGTATTGAGGTAATTTCCTTCTATTCCTAGTTCACTGAGTGTTTTTTTCATGGAGAGTATTGAATTTTTCAAATGCTTTTTCAGTATCAACTGAGATTATTATGTGAATTTTTTTCTCTTTATTTTGTTAATATGATATATTATATTGATTGATTTTCTTATATTGGACTAGTCTTGCATTCCAAGAATAAATCTCACTTGATCATAAAGTAAAATACTTTTAATGTGCTGTAAAATTATGTTTGCAAGCATTTTATTAAGGATTTTTCCATTAGTAATCCTCAGAGAGGTCCTGCCTGGGATTCTCCATTGATTAGAGCATCATCCTGATATGCCAAGTTTGTGGATTCGATTCCCTGGTCAGAGCACATATAAGAACCAATGAATGCATAAATAAGTGGAACAACAATTCTCTCTCTCTCTTTATCTCTCTCCCCCTGTTCCACTCTCTCTCTAAAATCAATCAATCAATAAATAATAAAAAAATAATAATTCTCAGGGATATTGTTCTGCAATTGTCTTTCCATGTAGAGTCTTTGTCTTGCTTTAGTATTGTGGTAACATGGGCCTCATAGAATGGGTTTTGAAATGTTCTCTATTTGTTAATGTTTTGGAATAGTTTGATAAGGGTTGATTTAATTCTTTTTACAAAGATTGTTAGAATTTGCCAGTGAATCATCTGTTCCTTAGTGTTTCTTTGTTGGTTAGTTTTTGATTATTGACTCAATCGCCTTACTAGTTATATCTGTTCAGATTTTTTATTTCTTTATTATTCTGTCTTGGTAGGTTGTGTGCTTCTAGGAATTTATCCACTTCATCTAAGTTATCCAGTTTGGGGGCATACAGTTGTTAACTGTGCTCTTATAATATATATATATTTTTTTTATCCTCACTCGAGGACATTCTCTCATTTCTTGTTCAGATAGAGTGGGAGGGAGAGAGAGGAAGAGAGAGAGAAACATCAACGCGAAAGGGACACATCGAGCGGCCGCCACCCGCACGACCAACCAGGGCCGGGGACAAACCGCAACCGAGGCACACGCCCTCAGCGGGAACCGAACCCGGGTCTCTCCGGACCGCAGGCCGACGCTCCAACCGCTGAGCCAAACCGGCCAGGGCTCTTATAATATTTTTTATTTCTGTAAAATGGTAATAAGGTCTCCTTCATTTCTGATTTTAGTCACCTGAGTTGTCTCTCTTTTATTCTTATTCAATATAGCTAAAATTTTGTTAATTTTGTTGATATATTTGAATAGCCAACACTTTGTTGCATTCATGTTTTCTATTGTTTTTCTATGTTCCATTGGGCTTATCTGTGCTCTAATATTTATTTCACTCCTTCTGGGTTTAATCTGTAAAGTTAGATTGATCATTTAAAATCTTTCTTTGTTTTTGAATGTGTTTACAACTATAAATTTTCTTCCTAATATTGCTTTCCAAGTGTCCCATAATGGTGTACTTTCATTTTTATTTGTCTCAAGATATTTTTAATTTTTGCAATTTCTTTTTTAAGCTTATTGGTTGGTTGAGTGTTTTGTTTAATTTTCACATACTTGTAAATATTCCAGTTTTCCTCCTTCAATCAATGTCTAGTTTTATTCCACTGTGGTTGGAAAATATATTTGTATAATTTTAATCTTTTTACAATGTATGAAAACTTGTTTAGTAGTGATCTGGCCAGGAAGCTCAGTTGGTTAGCACCCTATAAGCCAAATTGTGGGTTTGATCCTTGGTCAGGGCACATACAAGATTCAACCAGTGAATGCATGGATAAGTAGAACAACAAGTTGAGGTTTTCTCTCTCTCTCTCTCTCTCTCTCTCTCTCTGTAGAATCAATAAATTAAAAAATTAAATAAAATTATTTTTTAGAAAATTTGTTCAGTGGCTTCACATATTGTCTAACTTGGTGAATTTCCATGTGCACTTGAGAAAAAAAATGTGAATTTTTTTATTTTTGGATAGAATGTTCTGTAGATTTCTGTTTGGTCCAATTGGTCCATAGTGTTGTTTAAGTCCTCTAATTATTTATCTTCCATCTGTTAGTATATCCATTTTTAATCGTGAGATATTGAATTCTCTTATTATTATTACAGAGCTTTTGATTTCTCCATTCAATTTTATCAATTTTTGCTTCATGTATTTTGGAACTGTGATATTTGATGTTTCATCTTCTTACATTTTTTAAGACTCATTTTGTGACCTAACATATGATCGATCCTGAAGAATGTCCAACATGCAATTAAGAAGAATATATATTCTGCTACTGTTAAATGAAATGTTATTTATAAATCTGTTAGATTTATTTGACCTAAAGCATAGTTTAGACCCAATGTTTCCTTACTGATTTTCTGTCTAGATGAACTATCCATTGTTGAAAGTGGGATATTGAAGTCCCCTAGTATTATTGTAATGTTGTCTGTATCTCCCTTCAGATATGTTAGTATTTATTTAATACACTTAGGTGCTCTGATGCTGGGCACAATTTTTATGCACTCTTCATGGATTGACACCTATATCATATATAATGACTTTTTGTTTCTTTTGTTATAGTTTTTTACTTAAAGTATATTTTATCTAATATAGGTATAACTACCCGTGCTCTCTCTTTTGGTTTGCATGGAGTATCTTTTCCATCCCTTCATGTTTAACCTATGTGTGCCTTTACATTTTAGTGAGTCTCTTATAGATAACATATAGTTGGATCTTGTTTTCTTACCCATTTAGCCACTCTTTGCCTCTTGATTAGAGAATTTAATGTATTTATATTTAAAGTAATTATTGCTAATGCCATGTTATTGTTTTCTGACTGTTTTGTAGTTCTTTTGTTCCTTTCTTCTTCTCTTAGTGTCTTCCTTTATGAACTGATGAATTTCTGTTGTTATATACTTTGGATATCTTTATCTTCTGTGTATGTGTTGTAGGTATTTGCTTTGTGGTTACCATTACGCTTACAATAAAATAGTCATAACAGCTTAAATTCAATTACATATAAAAATACTACTCTTTTACTACTTTCATACACTTTTTTTTTATTTGATGTCACAAATTACATCTTTTTATATTGTGTATCCATTAGCATTGTAATGCTAGGTATTCTTAATACTATTGTGCTTTAACCTTTATACTGGAATTAAGTAACTAACACACCACCATAGTACAATATTCTAAATTTGACTATTACTTACCTTTACTAGTGTGATTTATATTTTCATACAGTTTCATGTGACTAATTAGCATCCTTCAGCTTGAGGAAATCCATTTAACATTTCTTGTAAGGTAGGACTAGTGGTGATGAACTTCCTTGGAAAAGTCTTTATCTCTCCTGATCCTTTTGGGTTGAATCTTTTGAGGGACTTATGAGGTTTATGAACCTGGATTGCCAAATCTCTCCCCAGATTTGGGAAGTTCTCAATCTTTTTTTTTTTTTTAAAGGAGATATTTGCCAAGTTAAGTATTCTTGATTGGCAGTTTTTATTCTTTGAGCAACATCAATATATAATCCCACTCTCTCCTGTACTGCAAAATTTCTGCTGAAAAATCTACTGATAGTCTTATGGAAGTTCCCTTTCATCAGATAAATAGTTTTTCTCTTGCTGCTTTTAAAATTCTCTTTTCTCCTTTGGTTTTAACGTTTCATTATAATGTATATTGGAGAAGATCCTTTTGGGTTGAATCTTTTGGGGGACTTATGAGCTTTATGAACTTGGATTTCCAAATCTCTCCCCAGATTTTGGGAAGTTCTCAACCATTTTTTTTTTTCTTAAATAAGATTCTGTCTCTTTCTCCCTGGCTTTTTTTCTTGAACTCCAGTAATTCATAGATTGTTCCTCTTCATGTATCCTATAATCTACATAGGCTTTCTTCACTCTGTTTATTTATTTATTTTTGGACTAGAAAAATGACTGGCCTTGGAGTCACTCTTGACACCTCTGTTTCTCATATTTGACACCCAACCCACCAAAGAACTCTACTGACTTTATCTCACAAATAAATTCAAAACGTAGTTACTTTTTAGCACTGCAATTTCTACCACTGTGATCCAAAGTAGATGATCTTTCATCTAGATTACTAAGTCAATCTCTTAGGTGGCTGATTTGTTTCATTCTTGTCTACTTTCAACACAGTGGCCAGAGTAGACCTTCTAAAACAGTGTGACATCTGTTCAAAAATCATCCTATGTATCTGTATTTTGCTTGGAGAAAAAGTGGAAGGTAGTAACTTGCTCTACCCACTCCCCTCCTATTCCTCTAAACACATCTCTTACTACCCTCCCGCTCACTTTTTTCTATTCCTTTCATACTGGCTTTCTTTCTGTACTTGGAAAAAGAGAGACATGTCTTTACCTTTGGGCGTTAGCACTGGCTCTTCATTCAGCTAGAAATTCTTTTTCCCAGATATCTACAAGGCTAACTTCCTCCCTCTTTGGTGCATCTGTCAAAACTTTACTGCTCAGTAAAACCTACTATTTAAAATTGCATCTTCCCAGACCTTCTTCCCAAAACACCTTTAGTCACTGTTTTTTTGTTTTGTTTTTAATACATAGCACCACATTCTAACATCTATGCCTGAACTACCTAATGTGTTGTCCTCTGACCAACAACATCAGCATCACCTGGGAACTTAGTGATGAAAATTCTCAGTCTCTCTAGACCTGCTGAATCAGAATCACTAAGGCGAGGCACAGGGATGTCTGCTGCTCTAAAGCTTCTAGATACTTATGTATGGTAAAGTCTGAGAAGTGTTGTTTTATGTTCCTAACTTATTTATCACACTTATTATTCACTGTTTCTCCTGATAGAAAGTAAGCTGCAAAATAACAGGGTTTTCTGTACATTTTGTTCACTACGTTTTTAAACATTTACAAGAGATCTGGCATATAGCATGGACTCAATAAATAGTTTTAAATGAATAAATTCTCTTGTACTTAATTTAAGAGTAAATATTTTACTCTTAATATTTTTGAAGTGAGACTTTGAGTATAATTTATATACAGTAAAATTTACTCTGTTAGGGAATAATACCATGAGGTTTAACAAATGCTTACATTTGTATAACCACCACCACAATTAAGACATAGAATGATTCATTATCCCCAAATATTCCCATGTGCCCCTGTAGTCAAATAACACACACACACACACACACACACACACACACACACACACACATCCAGTTCCTGGGGACCACTGATGTTTTCTGTTTCTATACTTTTCCTTTTACAAAATGTAATATAGATAGAATCATACAGTATGTAGCTCTGGATTTTTTCACTTAGTTTGGACCAACTATGATGCTTCTTGTTGTCATGTGTATTAATGGTTTCTTTTTGTTTATTGCTCTGTAGTATTCCATTGTAAGAACATAATACATTGTTTGTTTAAACATTTGCCAGATGAAAAACATTTTGGTTGTTCCAGTTTTTGCTGATTATGAGTGAAGGCACTATAATAATTTATATATAGGCACTTATGTGAACATACATTTATATTTCTCTTGGGTAAATACTTCAGGGTCAGATTGTTGATTGTTCAATAAATACATGTTTAACTTTGTGGAAAAAAAACACACCAATCTTTCCATTTTGCATTTCCACGAGCAATGTGTGAGAATCCCAATTGCTTTGGATTCTTGCCAGCATCTGGCATTGTCAGTTTTATGATCAGGATGATGATGACAGTAACAATGATGAAAACGACATTATTAGCTATATTAACAGGTGTGAAGTGGTATCTTTTTTGTGGTCTAATTACATTTCCCTAATGGCTAATGATACTGAGCACCTTATTTTTCCTTAAGGGATATCTGCTTTTTAAGATGAATGTTCAGATGTTTTGCCCATTTTTAAAAAGTTGTTTTTATTTCATTTACATTTTATTTTTCAATTACAGTTTATATTCAATATTATTTTGTATTAGTTTCAGGTATACAGCATAGTGGTTAGACCATCATACACTTTACAAAGTGTTCCCCCTGATATATCTAGTACCCACCTGGCATCATACATAGACATTACAATGTTATTCACTATATTCCATATGCTATACTTTACATCTTTGTGACTATTTTTTAACCACAAATTTGTAGTTCTTAATCCCTTCACCTTTTTCACTCAGTCCTGCAAACCCTCTCCCAACTGATAACCACTAGTCCATATCTATGAGTCTATTTCTATTTTGTTTGTTCATTATTTTTGTTCTTTAGATTCCACATAGAAGTGAAATCATATGATATTTGTCATTCTCTGACTAACTTATTTTATTTACCATAATAGCCACTAGGTCCATCCATGTTGTTGCAAATGGTAAGATTTCATTTTTTCTACAGCTGAGTAATATTTCAGTGTATATATGTACCAGCACTTTTTTATCTGTTGATAGGCACTTGAGTCATTTCCACATTATGACTATTGTAAACAACACTGCAATGAACATAGGGATGCATATATTCTTTCAAATTAATGTTCTGAGTTTCTTCGGATACATACCCAGAAGTGGAATAGCTAGGTCCTAAGGCTTTTAAAAATTTTTTGAGGAACCTCCATTTTGTTTTTCAGAGTAGCTGCACCAGTCTTCATTCCCACCAACAGTGCACAAAGATTCCCTTTTCTCCACATCCTCACCAATACTTGTTTGTTGATTTATTGGTGATAACCATTGTAACAAGTGTAAGGTGATATATCATTGTGTTTCAATTTGCATTTCTCTAATGATAAGAGACATTGAACATCTTTTTATATGTCTATTGGCCACCTGTATATTCTCTTTCAAGAAGTGTCTATTCACATTCTCCACCAATTTTTAATTAAAGATTTTGGGAGGTTTTGTTGTTGTTGTTGTTGTTGTTTTAGTGTGGAGTTGTGTGAATTCTTTATAAATTTTTAATATTAACCCATTATGGGATACATCATTGGCAAATATATTGCCCCATTCAGTAGGCTTTTATTTTGTTCTGTTGATGGTTTCCCTTGCTGTTCAAAAACTTTTTTAGTTTGATGTAGTCCCATTTGTTTATTCTTTCTTTTGTTTTCCTTGTCCAAGGAGATATATCAGGAAAAATAATATTGTTAAGAGAAATGTCAGAAATTTCAATGCCTATGTTTTCTTCTAGGAGTTTTATGGTTTTAAGCCTTACATTAAAGTATTTAATCCACTTTGAGTTTACTCTTGTATATGGTATAAGAAGGTGGTCTAGTTTTCATTTTTTTGCAAATATTTGTCCAATTTTCCTAGCACCATTTACTGAACAGACTGTCTTTATCTCATTGTATGTTTTTTCCTTCTTTGTCATATATTAATTGACCATTCTGAGCCCTCTATTTTGTTCCATTGACCCACTATGTGTCTGTTTTTATGCCAGTACCAGCTGGTTTGATAACTATAACCTTGTAGTAGAGGTTGATTTGGGGTTGTGTGATACCTTCAACATTTGTTCTTCTTTCTCAAGATTGCTGTGGCTATTCAGGGTGTTTTGTGGTTTCATATGAATTTTTGGATTATTTGTTCTAGTTTTGTGGAAAATGCTGCTGGTATTTTGATAGGAATTACATTGAAAGTATAGAATGCCTTGGATAATATGAATATTTTTTATTTTTTATCCTCACCCAAGGACATTTTTGCATTTATCCTCAGATAGAGTAGGAGGGAGAGAGGGAGGAAGAGAGAGAGAGAAATATTGATGTGAGAGAGACACATCGACTGGTTGCCACCCACATGACCCCAACCAACCAGGGCTGGGGACAAACTGCAACCGAGGTACGTGCCCTTAGCGGTAACTGAACCTGGGCCTCTCTGGTCTGCGGGCCGACACTCTAACCGCTGAGCCAAACCAGCCAGGGTGATAGTATGAACATTTTAATGATGTTAATTCTTTCTATTCATGAACACAGTATATGCTTTTATTTATTTGTATCTTCTTTAATTTCTTTCTTTGGTGTCTTACAATTATCCAAGTACAAGTCTTTTGTCTCCTTAGTTAAATTTATTCCTAGGGTTTGGGTGTTTGTTTTTGTTTTTTTTTTTTTTGGATGCAGTTGTAAATGGGATTGTTTTTAGTTTCTCTTTCTGATAGTTCATTATTGATATATAAATATGCAACCGATTTCTGAATATTTATTTTGTATTCTGTTACTTTACTGAATTCACATATCAGTTTTAGTAGTTTTTAGTGAAATATTTAGGGTTCTCTCTATATAGTGTCATGTCATCTGCATATGACAGTATTACTTACTTCTTCCTTTCCAGTTTGAATGCCTTTTATTATTTCTTCTTGTTTAATTAGTGTAGCTAGTACTTCCATACTGTGTTGAGTGAGAGTGATGAAAGCACTGTCTTGTTCCTGATCTTAAGGGAAATGCTTTTAGTTTTCCCCATTGAATATGATGTTGCTGTGGGTTTGTTATACATGGCCTTTATTATGTTGCCTCTATTCCCAATTTGCTGAGAGTTTGTTGTTGTTATTGTTTTGTTTTTATCATAAATGGGTGCTGGATTTAGTCAATTTTTATGTGTGTGCATTTATTGATATCATCATATGCTTTTTATCCTTCATTTTGTTTATCTGGTGTATCACATTAATCAATTTGTGGATATTGTGCCAACCTTGCATCCCAGCAATAAATCCCACTTGATCATGGTGTATGATCTTTTATTGTGTTGCTGACTTTGGTTTGCTAATATTTTGTTGAAGATTTTTGTGTTTATATTCATCAAGGCTATTGGCCTATAATTTTATTCCCTTGTAGTAACTTTATCTGGTTTGGAAATAGGATAATGCTGGCCTCATAAAATGAGTTTGAAAGTCTTCCCTCGTCTTGAAGTTTTTAGAATAGCTTGAGAAGAATGGGTGTTAATTCTTTGAATATTTGTTAAAATTCACCCATAAAGCCATCTGGTCTAGGACTTGATTGGATTTCTTGGTAATTTTTATTTTTTAAATAATTTTAAAAATCTTAATTGCCATTGACATACAATATATTAGTTTCAGGTGTAGAATCCAGTGATTAGACATTTACATAACTTACAAAGTGATCACCTCGATAGATCTAGTACCCATCTGATACCATACATAGTTATTACAATATTATTGGCTGTATTTTATATCCCCATGACAATTATGTAACTATAAATTTATACTTCTTAATATCTGTACCTTATTCACCCAGTCCCCAAATTCCCTTTCATCTGGCAACTGTCACAATGTTCTCTGTATCTATGACTAGTTCTGTTCTGCTTTTTTATTTATTTATTTTTTTAATCCTCACTGGAGGATATTTTTTCCTTTTATCTTCAGATAGAGTGGGAGGGGAAGAGAGAGAGAGAGAGAGAAACACATAGACTAGCTGCCTCCTGCATGACCCTGAGCAGGCCTGGGGACCGAACTGCAACCGAGGTACATGCCCTTGACCGGAATCAAACCTGCGACTCTGGTCTGTGGGCCCATGCTCTAACCACTGAGCAAAACTGGCCAGGGCAATTATTTTGTTTTTAAGATTCCACATATAAGTGAAATAATATGGTATTTGTCTTTCTCTGTCTGACTTATTTCACTCAGCACAATACCCTCTAAATCTATTCATATTGTTGCAGATGGCAAGAATCATTGTTTTTAATGGCTGAATCATATTCCACTGTGTATATACACCACTTCTTTTTTATCTATTTACCTATTGATGGAAACTTAAGTTGTTTCCATATCTTAGCTTTTGAAAATAATGCCACAGTGAACATATGGATGTGTATTTCTTTTTGATTTAGTGTTTTTGGTTTCTTTAGATGAACACCCAGAAGTGGAATTGCTGGGTCCCTCTTTGTCTCTTGTTATGGTCTTTAAAAGTCTATTTTGTCTGTTATAAGTAAAAACTACCTGAGATTTCATTTTGTTTTTATTTTCATGAAATGTCTTTTTTTATTCCTTTACTTTTAGTCTGTGTTCGTCTTTCTGTCTGAAGTGAGTCTCTTAGGGACAGCATGTATAAGGTCTTATTCCGTTATCCATTGAGCCACCATATGTCTTTTGATTGAAGCATTTAATCCATTTATATTCATAGTAATTGTTGATAGATATGTATTTATTGGATTTTATTATTCATATTTTTATCTTTATTGATTTTATTTTTTTTCAATTATTATTATTTTTGTTACAGATGTTTCTCCTTTTTCCCCGCTAGACACCCTCCTCCCCATCCCACCACCACACCCCCCAGCACTGTTGTCTACATCCACTGGTTACGCATATATGCATATACATTCTTTGATTCATCTCATCCATCCCCCTGCACCCCTCCTCTGAGGTTTGTCAGTCTGAACCATATTCCTTTCTTTGTCTCTGGGTCTGTTTTGTTCATCAGCTTATTTTGTTAATTATATTCCACAAATAAATGAGGTCATGTGATATTTGTTTTTCTCTGATTGGCTTATTTCACATAGCATAATATTCTCCAGTTTCCCCCATGTCGTCTCGAAGGATAAGAGATCTTTCTTTCTTACAGCTATGTAGTGTTCTATTGTGTATATGTACCACAGCTTTTTTATCCACTCATCTATTGATGGACACTGGGCTGTTTCCAGACCTTAGCAATTGTAAATAGTGCTGCTATGAACATTGGAATACATATGTTCTTCTTGATTGGTGTTTCAGGCTTCTTAGGATATATTCCTAGAAGTGGGATAACTGGGTCAAATGACAGAAGTGGGATCACTGGGTCAAATGGCAGTTCAATTTTTCCTTTTTTGAGGAAACACCATATTGTTTTCCATAGTGGCTGAACCTGTCTGCATTCCCACCAATAGTGTACTAGAGTCCTCTTTCTCCACACCTTCCCTAGCACTTGTTATTTGATGATTTGTTGATGACAGCCATTCTGGCAGGTTGTGAGGTGATACTTCATAGTTGTTTTAATTTGCATCTATCTGATGATTAGTGATGTTGAACATTTTTTCATAAGTCTCTTGGCCATCTGTATGTCCTCTTTGGAGAGGTGTCTATTTAGGCCTCTGCCCATTTTTTAATTGGGCTCTTTGTCTTCCTTTTGTTGGGTTGTATGAGCACTCTATATTTTGGAAATTAACCCCTTACCCTTTAAAGTTTCTTGCAATACTGGTTTGGTGGCGATAAAGTCCTTTAGTTTGTTCTTGTCTGGGAAGCTCTTTATCTGTTTTTTCATACTAAATGATAGTTTTTCTGGGTAGAGTAATCTTGATTGTAGGTCCTTGCTTTTCATCGCTTTGGAAATTTTGTGCCAATCCCTTCTGGCCTGCAAAATTTCTGTTGAGAAATTAACTGGAAGTCTTATGAAAGCTCCCTTGTAGGTAACTAACTATTTTCCCTTACTGCTTTTAAGATTCCCTTTTTGTCTTTAACATTTAGCATTTTAATTATGATGTGTCTTGGTGAGGGCCTTTTTGGATTCATCTTGCTTCTCTACACTTTCTGGACCTGTGTGACTTTTTCTGTCATTATTTATTCAAATAGGTTCTCGGTTTCTTGATGTCTCTCTTCTCCTGGTACCCCTATGATGTAGAAGTTGGTATGCTTAATATTATTCCAGGTGTTTCTTAAACTATTCTTACTGGTTTTTTTAAATTATATTTTCTTTTGACTGCTCTGATTGGGTGTCTTCTGCTATCTATTTTTACAAATTGATGATTTAGTCTTCTGCATTATTTAATCTGCTGTTGATTCCTTGTAGTGTATTATTCATTTTAAATGTTGTACTCTTCATTTCTGACTTTTTAAAAATGATTTCTATGTCCATTTTTATGCTTCCTATCTCTTTGTTGAAGTTTTCACTGAGTTTATCCATTCTTCCCCTAAGTGTTTTTAGCATCCTTATAACCCTTGTTGTGAATTCTGTTTGGTGGATTGCTTGCCTTCATTTCATTTAATTCTTTTTCTAAGGATTTCTCCCATTCTTTCATTTGGGGCATGTTTCTTTGTCTTCCCATTTTGTCTGCCTCTCTGTATTTGTTTCTGTTTACTAGGTTGATCTACTGTGTCTCTCAGTCTGGGTATGATATGGACTTTATGCACTAGGTGTCTTGTGGGACCCAGCAGCACAGTCTCCCTGATCACCTGGTCTAGGTACTCCAGGAATGCCCCTTGTGTGGATTATGTGAGCCCTCCTGTTGCTCTTGGCCCATCTGTGAGTGAGGTTGACCCACAGGCTAGCTGACTGTGAGGATTGGCTCTAACCACAATGTATGGGGATGCTGTGCGGGGCTGACCCCTCGAAGCTGAACTATCTCCAGCAGGAAATGATGCCTACTGAGATCTCCCTTTAGGAGTATAACTTGTGGAGTTCATTGGGTCATGCTCTGTTGTGGTGTGAAATCTGCTAATAAGTGTGTTTGTTCTAGGGCCTCTTGAAAGGGACTTTGGTGCAGGTCAATGTCAGATGCTGCCTGTGACAGGCCCTAGGCTACCTGTTAAGAGCTACAAAGTGATCTATAGTTGGTGGCTGCCTCTGCTGGGTCTGGATGTGCATGGGAGGGCCCAACCTGCATACCAAGGCTGGCTTCCACCAGTACTGAGCCTAAAGCAGGTCATCAAAAGGCCCAAAGCACCCCAAGATCTGCCTCCGCTGGCCAGCTGCCTGTTAGTCTCAGTCACTGAAAGAGCCTCTGGCGGTATTCGAGTTGCATGAAGTAGATTTTTAGTGAGTCACCAGGTAGAGGTGAGTGGTGTTCACCAGGTTGATACAGATTCAAACTTGTTGCCAGTACTCCATCTGAGGCCCTGCAGCAAATGTCTCTGAGTATATCAAGGTCAGCTGCCACCTGCCTGGGGCCTGTGAACCTTTGCAATAGGGCGGGCTCCAGGGCGTTGTGAGGGTGAGGCCAATAGAGTTCGTCAAGGTAAAACAGATTTTCATAGCAAGATGTTATGTGGGCTCTTTTTTACAGCCTGGTGCTCTGGGCTGGGGAGCATGGCATGGGGTTGACACCCCACGCTCCTCAGGGGGACCTTTGCAGCTAAGATATTCCTCTAGATTCTCAACTGCCACATGTGGATATGGGGTCAGCCCTTTTCACCCCTCCTTCCTTCCTACCAGTCTCAAGGTAGCTTCTTCTGTTTATTCTTGATTACAAGACTCCTGTTTAGCTAATATTCAGTTGGTTACTCAGGTTGGTGGTGCTATAATTTAGTTGTAATTTTGATTTTGTCCTAGGAGAAGGTGAGTGTAACTTCTACCCACTCCACTGCTTCTTGGATCCCCTATTTTTTGTTTTTTGTGTTTTTTTTATTGTGAAGTTTTGAGAGTTTTTTGTATTGTTGTTGTTCTGGCTACAGGTAATATACAAATATGTTCTACTAGTCTGCGACCTATTTTTCCATTTTATTTAACTATTTTTATTGATATATAGGGAAAGGGAGGGAGAGAGAGAGAGAAAGAGAAAGAGAGAGAGAAAAAAATGGAATGTGAGAGAGAAAGATCGAGGGGCTGCCTTCCGCACACATCCCGACGTCCCATCCGGGGATTGAACCTGCAACCTGGGTATGTACCCTGACAGGAAATTAAACCCACCACCTTTTGGTGTATGGAACAATGCTCAACCAACTGAGCTACACTGGTCAGGACTTTCCATTTTCTTTTTTTTATTATTAATTTATTTTTGTTACAGATGTTTCTCCTTTTTTCCCCATTGACACCCTCCTCCCCATCTCCCCACCCTGTCTCCCCGCTTTGTTGTCCATGTCCATCAGTTATGCATACATGCGCATAAATTCTGTGGTTTATCTCTTCCCTCCCCCCTCACCCCCTCTTCTGAGGGGTGTCAGTCTATACCCTACTTCCACATCTCTAAGTTCCATTTTCTTAAGTGTCTTTTGAAGAGCAGAAGGTTTTAAATTTAAATTAAACCCAATTATCATTTATTCTTTTCTGGATTGTGCTACTGTGTAACATCTAAGAAATCTTTGCCAAACCCAAAGTAGAATTTTTTTTTTGGTGTTTTCTTCTAGAATTTGACAGTTTTAGGTTCTAAATTTAGATCAAGATCCATTTTAAGTTAATTTCTGAATATGGTGGAAATTATGGATAGAGTTTTGTTTGCTTGATTTGGCATATAGGTAGTCGTCCAATTATTCTAGAATAATTTTCTGAAAATACTGTTAAATTTTGAAATTTAGATTCTATGTGTGATTTCAAATGATTTATATAGACTTCTTTAATAGACCCACAAAATTAAATTTTCCTGATTGGTATACCGTATAAAAACAAATATGATCCTTTGTCCCAGTGTTAACTGAAGAACCTGATAAAACCTCCACAGATGAGGAGACGACTTTTAAGAAAAGAACCGATCTGGAAAACAATGTATTAAGAATTATAAAACCAGAATTCTCGAAAATTAAACCTGAGAATTTTAGAAACAAAACATTTTATGAGTTAAGGCTCGTGGTGACAAGCAAAAGGATATGACTCTTTTTTATACAAGTAAGAAAAAATACATACCACAAAGCTTGCTCAGAAAACACAGGAACCCTGGAAAGCAGTTTTATTTAGGCATCAAGAGCAGCAAGAGCCGAGTCAAGACCCAGCTCCAGAAAAGGCCACTGTGGCATCACTGCCTGCACCACCATCTCGTCTCAGCACCCCTGCAACACTGCCCCACTGCCTCTGTTGCTATTCCCCAATAAACTTGCCTCTGCACAGCTAAAGAACATCAACCATCATATGTCGTAGCTTTGCCACACCACATCCACTCTGCCACAGCTGCTACGTGGCTTTCTGAGCCTGTACCCTTCTATCATATCTTCAAGATTCACAGCCCGTTAGATGTCCGTCTCTAATTATCTGCATTTCAGCCCCAAGCACAGTCTCCTGCAGACATAAGGCAATGAAAAAGAATATCCATGTACTCATGGCATTTATATTAATGGGATTCCTAAACATAAAAGGTATGTGAGTGATGAAAAACTAAAACCAGAATGTCCACCATGATAAATTTAGTAAATGTCTTAATTTTACAAGTAAGAAAATTGCATTTAAAAAAAAATCCCATTTTAATGCTACAAAAAGAGAAGCCTTACCTAAAATAACCTTAATATAACTAAAGTGTAGCCATTGGACCCAATTCCCATCAAGTATAACTGGGGAAAAACTGGCTTGATAGTTTAACCAAAGTATTTCTAGCTTATCCTGTTGACACCCAGACAGATCTATCTTGTGTGGCAACCTATAATGTATTAGGATATACCAGAGGACAACTTTTCAAGAAGAGCCCTGCAAAAACATCCCCTGAAATGTAATGTTCTTACTGTGCCTATAAAATTGTATTCTGGCATCGGTCAGCTCTAGCTAGAAGTATACACTAATGTCTACTGGTGAGCACAACTACCCTACTTCCTGGAAAATTGTGGTCTTTGGCCAAAGTCTGAAAAAAAATCTTAACTATGAATATTTTCCTGCCAATTGCATATAATTTTAAAAAGAGAAGACATAAAAAGGTGCCAGGGGTTATAGTGGCTGTTGTATGATTTAGTTTTGCTGTAAGACTGTAGCTCAAAGCTGATGTGTCTCATTAATTCTGATTTTTCCCATCTTTGGAAATGGCAGTTAATGCTAAAAGCTTCCTTATTTGTTTGTGCATATGGGATTAGGTGATTGTAACTTCTTATACATTGGCTTTGCTATGCTAAAGACTGGCTATGTTGGCCCTGGCTGGGTAGCTCAGTTGGTTAGAGCATCGTCTCAATACACCAAGGTTGTGGGTTCAATCCCTGGTCAGGGCACATACAATAATGAACCAATGAATGCATAAATATGTGGAACAACAAATTGATGTTTCTCTTTCTTTCTCTCTTTCTCTCTCTCTAATATCAATCAATTAAAAACTTTTAAAAGGACTAGACATCTTGTCAATGGAGGTGCTTTTTTGGGGAGAAGAATCTTGAATCAGAGGAGGATTCAGCTTTGTATATCAAGGAAGGAAGGAATTTCAAAAGAGCCAGAATTCTACTTTCAGGAAAACGGATTTTATTACCATTTATCAGATGAGGTACCTGAAGTCCAGAAAAGTTAATTATCTTGGAAAATGTCCCCAGTCAAATGAGTGATGGAAGTTGATTCTTTAAGTACAGTACAATACATGTATATAATATAGCAACTAATATAAGTTAGAATAAGGTAGTTTATTTTGCAATAGCAAATAGCCTCAAAACTCAGTGACTTACATCAATGAAGATTTTGTATTTTTTGCCCATGCTACCTTATCCAGTCAGTAGACTGTAGGTTTGTTCTGTGTGTCTTTATTCCTGGACCCAGACTGATGGACACACACACACACACACACACACACACACACACACATATATATAGTTTATTTATTTATTTATTTTTGTTACAGATGTTTCTCCTTTTTCCCCCATTGACACCGTCTTCCCAATCCCGCCCAGCCCTGAAGCATTATTGTCTATGTCCTTGTTTATGCATACATGTGTATAAATTCTGTGGTTTATCTCTTCCCTCCCCCCACATCTACCTCTTCTGAAGTCTGTCAGTCTGCACCCCACTTCCATGTCTTTGGGTCTATTTTGTTCCTCAGCTTGTTTTGTTCATTATATTTCACAAATAAGTGAGATCATGTGATATTTGTCTTTCTCTGATTGGCTTGTTTCGCTTAGGATAATACTCTCCAGGTCCCTCCATGTCATCTCAAAGGATAAGAGATCTTTCTTTCTTAGAGCTGCATAGTATTCCATTGTGTATATGTACCACAGCTTTTTTATCTACTCATCTATTGATGGACGCTTGGGCTGTTTCCAGATCTTAGTGATTGTAAATAGTGCTGCTATGAACATAAGGGTACATATATTCTTTCTGATTGGTGTTTCAGGTTTCTTAGGGTATATTGCTGGAAGTGGAATAACTAGATCAAATGGCAATTCAATTTTTAATTTTTTGAGGAAACAACATATTGTTTTCCATAATGGCTGCACCAGTCTGCATTCCCACCAGCAGTGTAGCAGTGTACTAGATTCCCCTTTTCTCCACACCCTCGCCAGCACTTGTTGTTTGATGATTTGTTGAGTTCTTTATGTTAGGTATAATGAGTAGATAAAGGACCCAAGGAGTCTGTGTGACTACACAGATATATCACCTGAGTGGTAAACCCCAAGCTTTTCAAACTCCATGGAATGTGCCCAGGGTGGTTTTTGCTAGAGAAATTTTGCTAAGTGTCTATTTATTTTAGCAAAAAATGTACAGACTTCAAGGTGACTGTTGCACTAACATCAACCATTTGCTGAGAAAGAAATATGAGCATATTCTGAGTTATAAATCTCCAAGTTTGGTGTTTTATTCTTTTGCTACACTTACATGCATGGTTCTATTTGATATTCATAATATTCCTATAAAGGTAATTTTCCACTTTTTTACCTTACAGTAAAAACAAAATGAGACCACAGAGAACTCTGGCCACTTGCCCAAAATAGCAAGGTTGATAAAGTAGGGAAATTGAAATCTTAAAAATTATTTTCACCCAAACATTATTTATTGAATGCCTACCTAGTTAACCTATTTGGTGAGTATTTACTGCAGTAGAATAGGAAAGAAAATTAAATAAATTGATCTACTGATGGGTTGTAGGAATGAAGGCCAACCCCAAACTAACAAAAAGAACTTTAGTCATGTTATATAACTATTCAACCCTTAATTACATGAGTCTTTAAGTATCTACAAATTACTTCCCTTATTTTCTCCATATTTTAAAGGCAAACCATGTGGATAATTTGTTGAAAATGGGAATTCACATTACTTATATTGCTACATCTTCTGTTATTGATGATCTCAACTTTGAAATACAACTTTTATTGAAAAGAAGGAACAATTGGAAAATAAAGTGAGGTCCTCACTTTCAGGAGATTGGAAGTCCCTTTCTGGGGAGCTTAAAATATGACGTTTTAAACAATGAATGGTTAAACTGATGTTTGACTATCTCTGAAACATCCTTCTTAGTTTGTGTACTACATGCTTCTACCTTTTGTAGCATAAAAATGCAAAATGGAGTGTCAGAAGACTCGGGGTAACCCTGATTGTGACCCGTACTCTTCACTTACCCTTGCCTCAGTCACTTCAGATGTAAAGTGAATATTAACTAGCTCCATGCCATGGATAGTCACATGTGTAAAGCATCCGGTAGAGTACCTGTCTCGTGGGTTTTCAATAAACCATCACTTCTTTCATTATTAATTCTCACTTTATACATCAGACGCAGCAGATACTAAATTTCTCATCTCTTCAGAATGGGCAGTTAAGCAGGGCAGAGTTAAGGGATCTCTATTCCGTTTTGCTCTGAAAATTAGTGTATGAGTCAGAGTTGGAATCCTAGTCTCTCATCTTCTGTCTTCCACCACAGTCATGCCAAATTATGTGGTAACAGTCATGTAATGGTAAAAGACAAAAATAAGTCCTAATTAATTCAGCATTTCCATTTCTCATATTTATGGAGCACCTCCATTGTACAAAGTATCATGCTAGGCATTGCAGAGGCAATACAAATAAATTAGACAGTATTGCATAGTGGACAAACACATTTAGAGACAATAAACCTAAGCTTTGACTCCTTCTTCCTCTCACCAGCTATATGTATGTGAAAAAAACTAACTTTCTCAAGCCTTGATTTCCATATATTAAAAGGGGAATAATTATAATAAATAATGATTATTCCTCACCACAACTCTTTGAGGTAGAATAATACAAAGGGCATAAAGTCATAGCAAGACTCATGAATCATACTTGTTAATATTATCTTGTTTTCTTGCTATGTATGCTGATCTCAAATTGCTTATAGTCTAGTAGGGGATATAAGATGTTAACATAAAATATATCATAAGGAAAAAATGAATGTCTGTGGACAGAACAGATTAAATATTGTAGGATTTGAGAGGCAGGACATGTAACTTCTAGCCAGGGGTAGCTGACAAGGTTTTCTGGAGGAAATACTTAAACTGGGCCCTATAATACAGATGGATTTTATGGATTTGGGGCATGTGGAGACTCTTAATAGACTCCTTTAAAAAAAAAGTAATTATGTTTTATATTGGGCATGGGTTAGGTCTTCAAGACCTCTATCCAATAATGTTTGTAATAGATGTTTTGCAAATGGGTGAACTGAGACATCAGGAAGCTAAAAAATTATTCATGGTTATGTGTTAAAAAGTTGTAAAAATTGGAAAACAAGTCTCAGTTGTCCTCTCTTGTTATGTTTCTGACCCAACTCCTTCACTGAGCATTGATCCCAAAGAAGTATCTGCTGGCACAAAGAGTAATTAGATACTACTTTCGCCTATTAGAGTATTACAGGATCTTAAAAGATAATAAAATCAGACACATGCTTGGAATCAGATTTTGCCATCTCTCAGTGTGGAATCCAGCATGCTAAAAACAGAGGGTGAGATTTTCCTGACTTCGGCCAATGTAATTACTTTTGTTCCAGAAACCAACAGGGTGGGACCCTGATCCCCCTTCAGTCTCCAACAAAGCCCCTGCTAACAAGTGAAACTAAATTGGTTTTCTCCCCTCCATATATCTGGGTCCATCTGTGCAAGCCAAATAGATTAGCCTCTAATATCTCAAAACAGATGTTTGCTGTTGGATTTGTCATATGTGTGCAACATGTTCCACAAGTTGGTGGGGATATTCTGGACTCCAGGGTGTGTAGAGACATCATTCTGGGTGGAGTTTCCAGATAACCAGCGTGGATGAGAAAGTGATGCTGGCAAGGATCTGCTCTCTATAGCACTTTCCTCATTAGGGGAGCAGCGTGGAGAAAAGTGTGCCAGGTGGCTCCATAGGAAGGATGAATGCATTTGGAGCTTAATGTGTACACTCGTCAAAATCTGCTCAGGTAAGCCAAAACCCCATCAGCTACGTTAACCTAAAATATTTAACATAGGAAATTGAGTGAGTAGGAAAAGACAAAACAGGAAAACTAATGCGAGAGTAACTGTAGGAAAAGCTTTCACCCCAGGGGTTGGGGGAAGAAAGAGAAGAAATTGGCATTATTAACATGTAGAAAGGTTGCAGCAAAGGTCCTGCGAAGCTGCAACCCAGACCCCTGAGATGGAGATGCTTCCTACCTAAACACAAATGAATGACCCTGCAGAGCTGGTCCTCGCAACTGTGACTAGCTGATGATGGAATCTGGCAGGGGCTTCAGTGAGCTGTTCCTGGGAGTGGAAGGAAATCAGGACCTGGAACCAGCTGGCTGTCTTAAATTTGCATGCCCAGGCCATACTCCAGACCTATTGACTCAAAATATCAGTGTGGGCAGCCCATGCATGTATATCTTTTTAACAATCTTTTCAACTTCTGATTGATATTCTCAACACAGGTGGCATTGCTGTACCCTCAGCCTCTTTCTCATCATTCTAAACATGTTTTAAACTGTTTAATATGTCTATGAATTATCTTTGGTTGCTCTGACCTTTCTAGCTATGGATGATATATATATATATTTGAGCTGTCACCAGTCATAACTTCTCTCATTGGATATCAGACAGTCAATTGCTAGATCTGTTTGGGTCATCTTGCCACACATTATTTTCAATGCTTGCATCAATCTGGTGAATTAGCTGGGGGTTGGGGGGTTACTACCCATTCACTAAACACCAATTATATGTCAAAAAATATGCTAGGAGTGAATATCCATCTTAAATAGAAAACAACATAGTCTTGGCCCCTATGTGGCTTTCATCTACTAGGAGTTAAACATTTACCAATAAACACATTAATCAATATGTAATTGCAAATCTAGGTAAATCCTATGAAAAAAACAGAAGAATCGAATGTTATTTAAAAAAAAAAAAGTATGATGGTAGATTGGTTGTAAAAATAGCCCTAATAACCCCACTCACTGTAACCACACAACTTACAAGATGACTTTAGAACTCCTCCCAAAGTGAAGTCAATTTTTTCACCCTTTTGAATCTGAGCTGGCCTCTGTGACTTTGTTTAGCCAATAAAATGTTGTGGAAGTGGCACTGTATCTGTTTCAATTCTAGGTCTCACATTCATGTCAGCACGTGCTAGTTTCTGTCTTTTTATTGTAGCCAATCTGATGGGTATGAGGTAGTATCATGCTATGGTTTTGATTTGTAATTTACTAATGACTAATGATATTAAGCATCCTTTCATGTTCTGATTGGACATTTATATATCTTCTTAGGAGAATTGCCTATTAAAATCCTTTGCCCATTTTATACTTGGATCATCTTTTTATTATTTAATTTTAGTTATTTATAAATTCTGGATACAAGTCCCAAATTAGATACATGATTTGCAATGATTTTCTCACAGACTATAGATTGTGTTTTCACTTTCTTGATTGTGTAATTTGAAACACAAAAGTTTTTCATTTTAATGAGATCCAATTTATTTACTTTTTCTTTTGTAAATATATTTTTGGTGTGATATGTAAGACACCATTACCTAACCTAAGCTAGCAAAGATGTATTTTTCTAATAGTTTAAGCTTTTACATTTAAGTTCATGATCTGCTTGAGAGAGTTTTGTGTCTGGTGTGGCACAGGACTCCAAATTGCTTCTTCTGTATGTAGATATCCAGTTGTCCCAGCACCATTTGTTGAGAACACTGTTATTTCTTCATTGAATGCTTTGCCCATTTTGTCAAAAATTAATTTCCTCCACAGGCCACAGCCCCTCCTTGGCCCTCGACAGCCAGCACTTAGCTACCTATGCAGACAGTCTGTGAGGCCACTGCTGTCTCCCACCACCAGAGGATGCACGGGGTCCACAGTGGCCAGTACTTGCCTCCCTCCTCTGCAGTGTCCGGAGGGTCTCCAGTTGCTCCTTCATGTGTTTCCAGTACAGGACCTCCATGTCTACACACAAAGGCCTCATGAGGGCGCTCTCGCATCCTGCCTAGCCCACCCCAGTCCACCCAGGGCTTTGGGCATCCCCAGGCAGAGGGGAGGCAGGCACAGCATGGCGCCATTATCCCTCAAAGGGGCACACAGGGCCCTAGCCTCACCTGCAAAAGATGGGCCCTTTCTCCGAGGCCTCCTGCTGTCAGCATGGTCAGCATCTGCAAGACAATTAGGTTGTCAGGAGCCAGGCCAAGTCCCCTCCTGCCACATCTGCAC
Source organism: Tadarida brasiliensis (assembly GCA_030848825.1). Lineage (NCBI taxonomy): Eukaryota > Metazoa > Chordata > Mammalia > Chiroptera > Molossidae > Tadarida > Tadarida brasiliensis. The sequence continues at coordinate 32,957,863 of CM061261.1, read as the reverse complement.
CCTCCTGCTCTGGCCCAGGCCAGCCCCACACACCCACTCACAGGTGGCCAGGTGCCACTGGTGGAAGTCCTGCAGCTTGGTGGCACCCTTCCTCTTGCGCTTCTGTCCTGGAGCCTCCTCCATGCAGGCAGGAATGGAGTAGGGCCTACCTGGGGGAAATGGACTGTGTCTCGGAGTACATCTACAGGCCCTGGGCTAGCTCACAGCACCCACACCCTCTAGGAGCCATCACACGAGGGAACATAGCCCCCACCAGGCTCCCTGTGGGTACAGGACACAACCCACCCACCACCTATTCCCCTGCAAACCCAGCCACAGACACCAGGTGTAGTTGTCTCTCCACCCAATTACCTTTCTTGAAGGGCTTAGAGTCCAGGGAGTTGTAGGGGTCCAGGCTCTGCCAGGGGTCTGGGGTCTCCTAATTAGAGTACAAGCAAACTCAGGGAGAGTGAGGGACATACACCCTCCCCCTAAAGCCAGCACTGAGTGCAGTGACAGCCAGGAAAGGACTGGCCACGCTCAATCCAGGATCCAGGGTGGAAAGGCCTCCGGCAGGCAGACGTGAAGAAGTGGGTGGTGGGCCCTCAGACAGACCTCCCTGCCAGTGGGATCAGGGGTCTGGCCCCACCACTTCACCTTCAGCTGGGACACAGGCTCCAGGGCCTCCCGCCTTTCCCAGGTCGCAGGTCGAACCTCCTGGTCTGGGCAGAACTCTGCAAAGAATGGCCTCAGGATGCCCCTTCATCTGCTCTAGGAGCAAATACTCTGCAGGAACCCTCTCTGGGGGCAGGAATTTCAAATAGTTCAAGGACTAAAAAGTAAAACCACTAGGAAAAACTTGGGAGAACACACAAACCAGTAAACTAGTGGTCATGGGGGAAAAAAATAAGAACAGAATAATATGATAAATACCCATGTAGCTATTCTCCAAAATTAATAAATATTAACACTTAAAAAATTAATTGACTGTAAACGTTGAAGTTTATTCTGGATTCTTAGTTCCATGTCCTTGAGCCATGTGACTGTCCTCATGCTCATACCACAATGACTTTATCACTCTAGCTTTGTAGTAAGAGTTAAAATTAGATAGTGTGTATATTCCTGCTTTCTTTTCTCTTTTTCAAGACTTTCTTTGACTATTCTGGGTCCCTTGAATGTCCATATAAATTTAAGAATCAACTGTTCTATTTTAGAAAAAGCACCAGCAGAAATTTTTATAGGGATTGTGTTGAATCTCTAGATCAATATGAAGATTAAACCAAATGGTGAGGTCTGCCTGTTTTCATTAAAAATGAGTTTAGTAAAGTATTTAACATGTGTTCATTTAAAATATTTATAGAAGTTTTGATAGTATATCTTCTAGAAAATTGTTGTTTAACAACAGATATTGAGTTTTGGAGTATCACAGGTCTCAGACCTAGCCTCACAGCATTCCTTACTCTACACTCTTTTCCCTAAGAAGTAACAGTCACACCCACAGCTTCAACTGGTCTCAATCTATATACATCAATGCCTCCCAATTTTTTCTCTATCTAAAGCCTCATTGTCTAAGCTCCAGATATGGACTCTTAATTCTACCTGCCTACTCAACATCTCCACTTATATATCTCAAAGGCACTTCTAGCACAGGAGGATTGAGCTTGAATTCATCCCTTTAGCTCCCTGGCTTACCTGTTTATCATTGATCTTTCTGTCATTAAAGAAGAGCATCTTCCAAAGCCAGATCCTTAGAAATCACAGTTTACCTCCTCTCCTCTCTGCTTCTTCTCCACCAAATTCACCTTATAAATATCACCTCCAACAAGTCTATCCAGTCCATAGCTGCTGATACCACTTCCCAGTATAAGCTACCATTATGTCTTCCTTAGACTACTGCATTAGTCTTCTAACTGGTTTACTTATACCCACTGTGGCCACCTTCTCTCTATCCTCTTCATTGTAAGCAGATTTCAAAAATAAAGTCTAATCATTTCAGCATGCTTGAAATCCTGAAATGATTTCTTGCTTCTCTTGCATCTTGTATCTCTTGGAACAAGATCGAACTCCTTCCTAAAAGGACCATGATCACTTGGCTCTTGCTTACCATTTTACCTCTCTAATGTCACTCTTCCTTCTGTCAACTATCTTAACTCTTGTTCATTTTAATGGATATACAATTATCCCTTTTCCATCTTCTGTTCCTTCTACCAGAACCATATAGTATCCACATTTCTATCTACTTAAATCTTTTTTGTTGTTGTTGTTAATCCTCACCAGATGATATTTTTCCATTGATATTTTTAGATAGAGTGGAAGGGAGGGAGGGAGAGAGAGAGAGAGAGTGAAACATTGTTGTAAGAAAGACACATCGATTGGTTGCTTCCCGAAAGACCCCGACCAGGGCCAGGGATCAAACCTGCAACCCAGGTACGTGCCCTTGGCCAGGAATCAAACCCATGACCCCTTGGTCCTCAGGCCAACAGTCTAACTACTGAGGCAAACCAGCCAGGGTTCTACTAAAGTCTTAAGTATCATTTAGATACTTGATAATTTCTATAAAAAAAGGATTCTCAGATTCTCCAGCCAGGCAAAGTTTTGATATATATTTTTATAGATAAACATTTCTTTTTGTAGGGCATCTATCAATCTTTACAAAAAGTTTTTTGTTTTTGTTTTTCATTATTATATTATTACCCATATCGCTGTTAGGCAAAAGTCTTTATTAAATCAGAGACTTGGTCTATGTTGGTTAACCTTGTATAATGCCAGGCATCTTTTTATTTTAAATAAGACATGAAAGCAATTTATGTTTTTAAAAACGATAGAGAAAGAAATAAAAGAAAGGAAAGACATTTAGGACTAAAGTAACTAAAAAGTTTAGGGATTCAGTTCCCAGTTTCAGGTAAGTCAGGATTCAGGAACACAAATAACATTTTCTCTTCATCTCTTGGCTCAGTTTTCTTCCACATGCATTTCATTTTCAGAAAATCTTTTTCCAAGTTTCACAAAGATAGTCAACAACAGTCCAGGCTTACGTTCTACCCCTGAGCCATCCCAACAGGAAATGTTTGCCTTTCCTAATAGCTCCAGAGAAAAGTCCCAGTCAGATTCTCAGTGATATGGATTAGAATACACCCACTCCTGACCAAATTACTATGGCCAGGGATGCTTGACTGCATCCAGGGCCACACGATGGGCTCAGGCTCACTCCAACTGTATGAGTAAGAGTTTAGGAAAGGGTATTACCCCAAGAAAGAAAATAAATCCTGGATAGAAAAAGCATCAGTAACTCCTTAGTATCTAGCATATAGGGTCTAGCATATAACTTTTGCCCAGAAAATGTAGCCAGATTAATAAAGTAAATCAGGCACAGTTGATGTCAGGAGAGCAGATGCTGCAAAGAAAGAGGATGGTACACTAGCTTGGTTTATTGAATGAACTTCACTTTGAATCCCGTTTACTTCATTTACTGCCTGGGTAACCACAGGCAAGTAACTGAAACACCTTGATCTTCTGTTTTTTCATCTGTTGAATTGTGGAAATAATCTCTAACAACCAGGGATTTTGTAAGACAAATGTACTAATAAACATAAAGTGCCTATATTTGGGCTGGCACAAGAACAAGCCCCCAAACTTTTTTATTCCTTCCTGTTTCCTCCTCCTTCCAAACTTTATCATGGCCTCTGTGTCAATCCTTACTTTTTCGTTCTTAAGTGGGGCTACAGATGTCTGGACCTGGAACACTATTTTTTCAGTTTTTTCTAATGAAATCTGAACATCTGCCAATTAGGAAATAAAAGAGAGAAAGGAGAAAGGACTAAATTTAAGAAAAAATGGGGAAAATAACAGTTATGAGTCAGATAAGCCAATAATATTCTCTCTATTCAATTCACACCTGGTTCTCAGGGAGCTGTAGCTCCAAGTTAGCACAATGAACTTGGCTATATTGTTCTGTGCTATTTCCTCCTGCCCTGGCCTGAAACCACATTTCAATCAATTGCTAATGTCAGCGTGGGAGTCATAATCCTGGTTTAGTTCTGCTGCAAGTTACTACATCTCCGTGGGTCGGGGAAAGGAGTTTGACTGTCTAAGGGTGTATACCTGAAAACTAAACAAAGCTTTTTGTTTTCTCCCAGGCAGTGAGCAATAGCACGATCCAATCCAATCAATCTCATAATAAAATACCTACCTTCCTGCCAGGGAAGGAGTTAACTCTGCAGCTAGAATGCCTGCCAGATTGAGAAGACCTCTGAAAATTAATGTACCCCAAGTTCTATGTAACTTGTCTTTACATACCTTAAGAATTTAGCCTAATATCCATAGCCTACAAAAGACTTATGCCTAAAAGTTAAATGGCCTTTTTGTGTGAATTTTGAGGCTATGTCGAGAATAGAAGTTGTTTTCTTTTCTATGCTATATTATCAAACATGTCACCATGAAAACAGTGGTACAATAAAGAACCCAGAAGAGAGAGACATCAACAACGTTTGCAGACAGGCTAAGTAAAGATCCGATTCCCAAGTGACATGGAATTACCCTGTGAGATGCACCAAAGTGCACCAGCATCATGTGCGTGGCTGTTAGTTTCAGCTTTAACTGTAGTGACAATCAATCACCTTAATCAGAAATGCCCAATCCAGGAGTGATCAGTTGGCATCAATTAGAGAGTGCCACATTGCAGGACAGCTGTCACAAGCTCATCTCATCCCTTTCTTCTTGATCATGGCCTTTCTACTTAGTATGCTGAATGTGAAAACAAGGACCTTGATGGCAAGCATGATGAGTGCCAGAAATTGGCAGAGTTAAGGGCTAGAAACATTTTAGCGACATTCTCAATCATACATGAATAGGGAATTAAATCCAGCTAGTGCAAATGCCTTTTAGCCAGTTCCTAAATCATACTATGTCTAGCTAGTGATTTCAGAGGATAGTTGGTTGCCTGACTCCCACTCCAAAAGAAACAGAATCTCTAGAAGGCTGTGTTCACCTTAAGTAAACTGTCTATCATATAAAGAGTCATCAAGGCACCTACAAAGACAGAGAGCTGTAACGTCATCAAATTTATAGACAGGTTATATGAACTTTATGCTAAATTAATGTCTAAATGTGTTGTGGGATTTGATTCGACTTTATTTCATTATAACCTGGCAGTGAAGTTGTGGGAGAGTAACTAACTCACACTTACCTCAAACTCTATTTAGTGGCTGTCATGATCTACCCAAAAGGACCTGAAGTAGGGAATAATTTAGTTTGTTTAATAACATAGATTTTTAAAATTCACAAAATTTTTATTCTTTGCCAGTCTTCATCAGATTGCATCAGCCATTCCTGAGTCTTAAAATATTCATGCAGTAGTGTGGAGGGCTCAAAAAGGATCATTATTAGGATGATAATTATAACCCAATAAGCAATTGACATTTGTACAAAGCTGTGTAGATCACGAAGCACTTTGTTTACATACATGTTATCACACACAAGAAAGAGAATTGACATCAATTAATAATGGACATATTTATTCTTCCCCATAGCACACACTGGTCAAGTATTAAAAAGGCAGGATGTGGTTATCAGAGGGCAGAGGTACAAGGATGAGCAAGGCCAAGTGTGTGCAGTGCTCCTTCAAGCCTCTGCTGGTGGCACAGTTGCTAACATCTGATTGGTTAAAGCAAGTCACATGGTTGAGTCAACAGTCAGAATGAGAGGGACCTACAAAGTGGTACCTGCTGGCTGGGGGATGCCAAGGTAACTTCACAGCCATGAGAATGTGGGGACCCCAGATGCAAACAACCTGGGCCTTGAGTGACTGACAAATGAGAGACACCCAGCAGTGCCCTCCAAACTGCCTCAGATTGTGAAGTGAGCAAGAGCAACCTCTTAATTGTGAGTCTCTGAGATGTCATTTTTAAAATGATTGTGGTTGTTTGATTCTTTGTAACCCCAGCCTAGTCAGGTCTACTTCAACATATACAGAAATCAAAACATTTCCCTCTTAAATTTCTCTTCTAGATTGCTTCATAGTATATTATATTTTCTGGTTTTTAATGGTGTGTTTATTTAGAGTTATACTTTTTTTTCCAATAAATTCACATCTTGTAGTAGAAAACTGTTAAAATTCAAAATAAAAAAGGATGTGCTTGAGTCTTAGGTCTATTACTTAATAGGTTGTGTGATGTAAGTTATTTAGCTTTTCTAAGAAATGTATTCTCATAGAAAGTTGAGGCAATAACACACACACCTACCTTGTGTGGGTGCTATGAAGCCATGAATAACATATGTAATACTAGCTCTGAATAACTGTTATTAGTATTCATTTGAAGCTTGCAAAAATCAAATGAAAAATAAACACTGAAATGTTATAATTCTAGAAACATATCCCTTATGTTTTCCCAATTCAAGCTTACTAGACTTGAACAACAATTTGTATCCAGGATTCTGGATTATTTTGAGTTCACAGACAGATAAAAAATTCCTACATGAAGTGCTCATCCCTTACAGGCAACGTCCGAAGGTCTTCTTCATGGAGTTTACAGGTTCTTTCATATTGAGACTACTGTTCTACATTATCCAGAGCCACCCCTATCACCAACTTCCTCTGTGTTCGTGCCACGCTGAGCCTCCCAGGGTTTGCAGGCCTGCGTGTCTGCAGAGCTTTTCCTAGGACTGGAATCTTCCCACTTTCTTGCCAGGCCACCTGCACCTCCCTATGCCAGGGAGGCAAGCTCCTCCTCAGCGCCAAAGTCTGGCTTCCAACCTTGTGTTTTTGGGAAAGCCTCTGCTGCCTATCCTCCCACCCTCCAGGCAGAGTTAGTCATTCTCTTCCTGAGCTGGAACAAGGCCTTACACATTCTTCTTATAATACTTCATTTATTTTGTTTATGTGTCTATCTCCTCAACATGATGCTGAGCTCTTGGGAACGAGTCTGTGTTATTCACCTCCACCCCTAGCACCTAGCCCAGTGCCTGGAACATTAACAAAGGCATTTGGGTCCCCAGAGAAATGTCTCTGAGTTTTATATCCAATATTCAGATCATGTGTAGATTAGATTTACTGAAAATAACCTCAATTATTTGAGGGTTTTTGATGAACATTAGAAATTAAAGGATAAGGATAATATAAACAAAATATTTCCCCCCCAACACGGCTTGCCCCTCCCTCCGGATTGGTGGTAAATCCTAGAGTTGAGACAGTGGTTCTTAAACTCTACTGGAGCCTAAATTAGCTGGGAGGACTTGAAAAAAATGCAGAGCTGAGATGCCCACCTCTGACTGAAGGAATTACAACCTTTGAGGGAGAAGCTCAGGTAGCTCTATTTCCAGAAACTTCCCCAAGAGATTCTGATGCATATCAATTTTGAGAACCATTGCATTTAGGCCAATCTGACCTATAAATTGCTAGTTCCAATTGCTTCAAATGTTTCCTGTTGTCAAAAGAAACAGAAACAAAAGTGCCCATTCAGAAAGCTGGGCGCCCTCTCCCCACCTGGCCGCAGGTGCCCAAGCTCTCCCTGGAGAGTTGCTGTCGCCTTTCTTATCGCTTGGCAGCCTTTGATCAGGAGCTTCTTCATTCTGGCTCATTCTTCACTTCAAAGCTGGGAAATCTGATCAGCTCCTGTCTCTTCCCTTCACCCAGAGCCCAGCCGGCCCCACAGGTGGGCTGGTCACTCGGGAAAACTGTGCAGACAGCCTTCAGCATTCTGCTAGAGGCCAGAGGCCAATCTTTTGTGCAACTCTCTTCTCTGATTCTCTCCCTCCACAATTGCTGCCAAAGAGAAATCAGGAGAGGAAATATGACCTTGTTCTGAGCCCGCCGTGGGTGTGGAATAACCACACTTAGGGCGCAGATTTAGGAACAGTTTTCCTGCGTTCCATCTCCTAGTCCCTGAGGCAAGTCTCCCTGAGTTAAATAGCAAAGGTTCTTTATAGAAAAGAAACACTTGGAGCTTCCAGAATAAAGCTCTTTTATCTGAGCCGCTAAAATTAGCTCCCAAGTGAAACAACACATAAAGAAAAACATGATTTGGCTTTGTGAATACATAAGCAGGGCTAGTTCAGTTTTCTTGGTAAATAACTTAATATCAAAAAGGTGGCATGTGCTAGTGTAAAACACTGTTTTAAACCCGAATTATCAATTCACCACCCCCAGATTCCCACCTTCACAAACTAGCCAAGGGATGAACTAAACCTTACTTTTATATGAATACAAATAAACCATAAGTTCATTTTAAAAAACAACTTGATTGAGATATAATTCACATATAAAATGTATCCATTTAAAGCATACACCTCAATGATATTTAGTATAGTCACAGAGTTATGCAGTGATCACTGCAATCTAAGGTTAGAATATTCTCATCACCCAAAGAGAAACAGCAGTTGCTCCTCATCTTCCTCCCACTGCACAGCCCTGGGCAACTCTATATAGTTTCTGTCTGTGTAGATTTGCCTAGTTTGGTTACTTTATACAAGTGGAATCATACAGTATGTGTTTTTTTGTGAATGGCTTCTTTTAGGATTATGTTTTTAAGGTCCATCCATGTTGTAGCATTTATTGATACTTCATTTGTTTTTATAGCTGAATAATATTTCATTGTATTTATCCATGCATTCATTGATTGACGTTTGCATTGGTTTCTATTTTGTGGCTATTATGAATAACACTACCATGAATATTCATATATAGATTTTGTGTGTACATGTGTTTTAATTTCATTCCTAGGAGTAGAATTTCTGGATCATATAGTAACTCATAATTCATGTCTTAAGGAACTGGGAAATTGTTTTCCAAGGTGGTTGCACTATTTTATATATCCACCAGCAACATATGAGAGTTCCAATTTCTCTATATTCACACTCATACTTGTTATTCCAGCCATTCTAGTGAGGGTGCATTAGTATTTTGCAGCAGTTTTGATTTGTATTTCACTAAAAACTAACAGTGTTCAAGATCCTTTCATATTCTTATTGTCCATTTGTATATCTTCTTTGAAGAAATATCTATTCAAAGCCTTTGTCTATTTTTAAATTGTACTACTTATATTTTCATTATCGAGAGGTAAGAATTCTTTACGTGTTTTGTATATAAGTCTCTTATCAAATATTACTTGCAAATATTTTCTTTAAGGCTGTGGATTGTTGTTTTTCTTTCTTGATGGTGTCCTTTGGAGCACAAAACTTTTTAATTCCATGAAGTCCAATGTATCTATTTTTTTTTCTTTTGTGCTTTTGGCATCATATTTAAGAAACTTTGCCTAATTTAAGGTCACTTCTGTGTTTTCTTCTACGAGTTTTAAAATTTTAAACTCTTACACTCAAGGTTGTAATTAATTTTAATTTTTTAGTATGAAATGAGGTCCAAATGAATTTTTTTTGCTTGTTGTCCCACTTGAATTTGTTTGAAAAACTGTATTCTCTTCATTGAATTTTCTTGACACCTTTTTCAAAAATCAATTAACCATAAGTTTTAGAGGTCATGTTTATACTCTTAATTCTATTTATTTATCTGTATGTCTATACTTATGCCAGTATTATTTGGTCTTTATTACTGCAACTGTATAGAGTTCTCTATTTCACTTAGCACAATAGCCTCTAGATCAATCCATATTATCACAAATGGCAAGATTTCATTCTTTTTATGGCTGAGTAATATTCCATTGCATATATGTACTACATCTTCTTTGTTTATTTGTCTATCATCGATAGATACTTAGGTTGTTCCCATGTTTAGCTATTGTAAGTAATGCTGCAATTAGCATAGGGATGCATATTCAAAATCTTTTTTTGAAAAAAATCCAGCTGGGATTCTGATACAGTTTGCATTAAACCTGTAGATCAATTTGGGGAGCATTGCCATCTTACCAATATTAAGTCTTCCACTCCTTGAAAATGGAGTATCTTTTCATTTATTTAGATATTCTTTAATTTTTTAACAATGTTTTATAATTTTCAGTGTACAAGTCTTGTACTTTTGTTAAATTAATTACTATTTTATGCTATTTTAAGTGAGATTGTTTTATTTTTTGCAATTTAATTTTGAATTGTTTATTGACATTGCATAGAGTTATTTTAATATTAATTTTATATCACAAAGCCTTGATGAATTCATTATTTATAATAATTTTCTGATGGATTCCTTAGGATTTTCCACATGCATGATCATATTGTATGAAAATAGACTAATTTTACTTCTTTTACAATTTGGAGGTCTTCTATTTCTTTTTCTTACCTAATTGACCTGGGTAGATAGCCAGTAAATTTCTATCTTTGAATCACCACATCCAGACTTTTAATTATTCCTATTGTCTGAGACTTCTGTTGCCCTAAGACAATGTGATAATGTCTTAGATTTTGTCATTTATCAAAACCAATCTCCATTTCTCCATGCCTTTTTTTTTTCACCCCACTTCATACTTGCCTATCTAGGAAATTGTTTAGACTTAGCAGTTGCCCTCCATATCTGCATCCCCATCCTCCAGCAGTGCCCCTACCTGATCTCGGGGCTCTCTCTGTCCTCACTGTATTAACTCAACAAGTGAGGTCAAGTTTCAGTATACTCTTTTATATTCAAACTGGATCTAGATTATTGGATTCAGTTCTGAGTGCTACATTTTACGAGAGACATTGAGTGGAGTAAAGATGAATCAGGTTGTCTTAGAACTAGAAACTATGTAATGTGAGAAGTTGGTTTCATGGGAAAGCATTAAAGGAACCAAAATTCTGCCACCCTGAAGCTGTTTTTTTGGAATATTGATTTTAAGCTGTTTATTAAGTAACAAAAGACCCAGAAAGAATGTTTGACTCTCCCCTCCTTTCCTGCCCAAGAAATTCAGACAGACAAACCTGCTTCAGGAAGGAGATTTTAGGATATCACCTTATTCTAATTTGAATTAAGTGTGGCAAATCAGAGGGCTTCAGGCAGTTTCCTGTTAGCTAGATACCTCTGTGTTCCATTGTTTCTGAATCCTAGCGAGGATTTTCCTGTATTTTGCTCTTCCTTAACTACCTGTAAATTGCCCATTTTCATTCTGAAATCAAATAACCCATTCCCCTCTTTCTCCTTTGTCCAAAATGTCTTATGTACCCAATGTTGCCTCACTGTCCTTGGAATTTTCATTGATTTGTCGTGTCTATGAATTTCCCATGTGCATGTATTAAACTTGATTTTCCCCTGTAAATCTGTCTCTGTTAGTTTGGTTATTAGCCCAGCCTAGAAGAACTAAGAAGGTGGGAGAAAAAGTATTATTTATCTCCCGAGAGCATCATCCCTTTCAAGGGATTTATATAATAGATACTCTGGGTTCTCCACACAGATCCCCTTACTGGTCCGGAACATTCATCTCCCTACTGCTGCATGTTGGTTGGTCATGGTTGGCCACTGCTTCCTATCCAGGGAATTGCCATCTGCTGAGAGGAGCCAGCCAGTTCTCCCAGAAAGTTTTATCATTGTTCCTGACTACAAACGACAGACTACAAATGACTGCCAGCTGCTTTGCCTCAAAGTGAGATCATTCTGGTTACGATTCATGCTGTAGATCTCATTGTGGATCAGGCTGAAGCTAGACTACAGCTGAGGCCACATTTCTTTCTCAGTCCCCCCTCTGTCCCACCCTACATCCTTCACTCTCTCATGAGAGCCTTCCCTCAATAAGTCACCTGTACTAGAGTCTCTCTCTTAGGCTCTGCTTGTAGAGAAGCCAACCTAAGACAACCTAACACCTCCTACTAAAGGAAAGCAGGAGGTGGTGTGGTCGCTGTTTGATAGAAAGTGATGTTAGAGTCTTTAGCCCTTCATATCAATAATTCACATATGTAAAATATCTTCTAATTAGCTGCTACAATCTCCTCTTTGTTTACAAAATTTCCTCCTATTGGTTTTTATTTATTTATTTTATTAATTTATTTTTGTTACAGATGTTTCTCCTTTTTCTCTCATTGACACCCTCCTCCCCATCCCACCCCACTCCCCGCCCCGTCCCCAGCTTTGTTGTCTATGTCCATCAGTTATGCATACATGCATATAAGTCCTGTGGTTTATCTCTTCCGCTCCAACACACCCTCTCTTCTGAGGATTGTCAGTCTGTACCCTACTTCTATGACTCTGGCTCTATTTTGTTCATCAGTTTGTTTAGTTCATTGTATTCCAGAAATAAGTGAGATCATGTGATATTTGTCTTTCTCTGCTTGGCTTGTTTCGCTTAGGATAATACTTTCCAGGTCCCTCCATGTTGTCTCAAAGGATAAGAGATCTTTCTTTCTTACAGCTGCATAGTACTCCATTGTGTATATGTACCACAGCTTTTTTATCCACTCATCTACTGATGGACACTTGGGCTGTTTCCAGATTTTAGCTATTGTAAATAGTGCTGTTATGAACATAGGGGTACATATATTCTTTCTGATTGGTGTTTCAGGCTTCTTAGGGTATATTGCTAGAAGAGGGATCACTGGGTCAAATGGCAGTTCAATTTTTAATTTTTTGAGGTAACACCATAGTGTTTTCCATAGTGGCTGCACCAGTCTGCATTTCCACCAGCATTATACTAGAATCTCCTTTTCTCCACACCCTCACCAACACTTGCTGTTTGATGATTTGTTGATGGTAGCCATTATGATAGATGTGAGGTGATACCTCACTGTTGTTTTAATTTGCATCTCTCTGATGATTAGTGATGTTGAGCATTTTGTCATATGTCTCTTGGCCATCTGTATGTCTTGTTTGGAGAGGTGTCTCTTTAGGTCCTCTGCCCATTTTGTAATTGGGTTCTTTGTCTTCCTTTTGTTGAGTTGTGTGAGTACTTTATATATTTTGGAAATTAACCCTTTATCTGATGTATCATTGGCAATTATGCTCTCCCATATAGTGGGTTCCCTTTCCACTTTGATCGTTGTTTCTTTTGCTGTGCAGAAGCTTTTTAGTTTGATGTAGTCCCATGTGTTCATTTTTTCCTTTGTTTTTCTTGCCTTAGGTGTTGTATCAGTGAAAATTCTGCTGTGTATGATGTCTCAAATTTTGTTGCCTGCATTTTCTTCTAGGATTTTTATGGATTCATGAGTCACATTTAAGTCTTTTATACATTTTGAGTTTATTCTTGTGTTTGGTGTAAGTTGGTGGTCTAGCTTCATTTTTTTTGCATGTAGCTGTCCAATTTTCCCAGCACCATTTATTGAAGAGGCTGTCTTGACTCCACTGTATGCTCTTGCCAACTTTGTCAAATATTAATTGAGGATAATGTCTTGGGTCAATTTCTGGGTTCTCTGTTCTGTTCCATTGATCTATGTGCCTGTTCTTGTGCCAGTACCAGGCTGTTTTGATTACAGTGGCTTTGTAGTATAACCTGATATCTGATATTGTGATCCCTCCTACTTTGTTCTTCTTTTTCAAGATTGCTGTGGCTATTTGGGGTCTTTTTTGGTTCCATATAAACTTTTGGAGTATTTGTTCTAGTTCTGTGAAGTATATCGTTGGTATTTTGATGGGAATTGCATTGAATCTATAAATAGCTGTGAGTAGTATGGACATTTTAATGATGTTAATTCTTCCAATCCATGAACATGGTATATGCTACCATTTTTGTACATCTTCCTCTATTTCTTTTTTTCAATGACCTGTAGTTTTCTGTGAAGAGATCCTTTACTTCTTTGGTTAAATTTATTCCTAGGTATCTTAATTTTTTTTTTTGCCACAATGGTAAATGGGATTGTTTTTTTAGTTTCTCTTTCCGTGAGTTCATTGTTGGTGTATAAGAATGCCGTCAATTTCTTGACGTTAATTTTGTATCCTGCTACTTTGCCAAATTCATTTATTAAGTCTAGTAGATTTTTGATGGAGTCTTTAGGGTTTTCTATGTATAATATTATGTCATCTGCAAATAATGACAGTTTCACTTCCTCCTTTCCTATTTGGATCCCTTTTATTTTTTCTTCATGCCTAATTGCTGTGGCTAAGACTTCCAGTACTATGTTAAATAAGAGTGGCAAAAGTGGGCATCCCTGTTTGTTCCCGTTCTTAGGGAAATGCTTTTAGTTTTTGCCCATTGAGTATGATGTTGGTAGGTCTTTCATATATGACCTTTATTGTGTTGAGACAGGATCCCTCTATTCCCACATTGCTTAGCGTTTTTATTAGAAATGGGTGCTGAATTTTGTCGAATGCTTTTCCAGCATCTATTGATATGATCATATGGTTTTTATCTTTCATTTTGTTTGTGTGGTGTATCACATTTATTGATTTGAGAATATTGTACCATCCTTGCATTTCTGGGATGAATCCTACTTGGTCATGGTAAATAATTTTTTTGATGTATTGCTGGATCTGATTTGCTAATATATTGTTAAGGATTTTGGCATCTGTGTTCATCAGAGATATTGGCCTGTAGTTTTCTTTCTTTGTAGTGTCTTTATCCAGTTTTGGAATTAGGATTATGCTGTCCTCATAAAATGAGTTTGGAAGTCTCCCATCTTCTTGGATTTTTTGGAATAGTTTGAGGAGAATGGGTATTAGATCTTCTTTGAATGTTCGGTAAAACTCCCCCGTGAAGCCATCCAGGCCTGGGCTTTCGTTTGCTGGGAGTTTCTTAATTATATCTTCAATTTCCTTTGTTGTTATTGATCTGTTCAAATTTTCTATCTCTTCCTGGTTCAGTTTTAAGAGACTGTGTGTTTCTAGAACTTTGTCCATTTCACCATATCTGATTTGTTGGCCTATAATTTATTCATAGTATGTTTCAATGATCCTTTGTATTTCTGTGGTGTCAGTTGTTACTTTTCCTCTTTCATTTCTGATTTTGTTTATTTCGGTCCTCTCTTTTTGTTTCTTGGTGAGTCTAGCTAAGGGTCCATCAATCTTGTTTATCTTTTCAAAGAACCAGCTTCTTGTTTCATTGATCTTTTGAAATTTTTTTTAGTCTCTATGTCATTTATTTCTGCTCTGACCTTTACTGTTTCTTTCCTTCTACTTGCTCTGGGTTTTTCTTTTTGTTTGCTTTCTAGTTCTTTAAGTTGTAGGGTTAGAGAGTCAATTAGGAATTTTTCTTGTTTCTTGAGGTAGGCCTATAGTGCTATGAACTTACCTCTCTGGACTGCTTTCTCTGTGACCCATAGGATTTGTGTTGTTGTGTTCATTTCATTGGTTTCCAGGAAGTTTTTAATTTCTTCCTTGATCTCGTTGGTAACCCACTCCTTGTTTAATAACATGCTATTTAGCCTTCAAGTGTTTGAATGTTTTTGTGTGTTTTTATTGTAATTGAGTTCTAGTTTCATGCCATTGTGATCCAAGAAGATGCTTGATATGATTTCAATCTTTTTGAATTTGTAGAGACTTACTTTGTATCCTAACATGTGGTCTATCTTTGAGAATGTCCTGTGTGCACTTGAGAAGAATGTATATTATGCAACTTTGAGGTGAAGTGTTCTATAAATATCAATTAAATCCAACTAATCTAGGTCATCATTTAAGGATTCTATGTCCTTGTTAAGTTTTTGTCTGGAATGTCTATCCAGTGGTGTCAGTGGGGTGTTAAAGTCACCCACTATGATCATATTGTTATTGATCTCTCCCTTGAAGTCCTCCAGAAGTTTTTTAATATATTTTGGTGCTCCCATATTTGGTGCGTATATGTTTACCAGGGTTATATCCTTTTGTTGGATTGATCCTTTTTTTTTTTTTATCCTCACCCGAGGACATTTTTTCATTTTTTGTTCAGATAGAGTGGGAGGGAGAGAGAGGAAGAGAGAGAGAGAAACATCGACATGAAAGGGACACATCGAGTGGCTGCCACCCGCACGACCAACCAGGGCCGGGGACAAACTGCAACCGAGGTACATGCCCTTAGCGGGAACCGAACCCGGGTCTCTCTGGACTGCAGGCCGACGCTCTAACCGCTGAGCCAAACCGGCCAGGGCAGATTGATCCTTTTAATATTATGTAATGACCTTCTTTGTCTCTTATTATGGCCCTCATTTTGAAGTCTATCTTGTCAGATATGAGTATTGCTACACCAGCTTTTTTTTTATTTCCTTTTGCTTGGAAAATTTTTTTTCATCCCTTCACTTTCATCCTGTGTGAATCTTGTTGTGAGGTGGGTCTCTTGTAGACAGCATATATAAGGGTTGTGTTTTCTTATCCAATCAGCTACCCTATGTCTTTTGATTGGAGCATTTAAGCCATTTATATTTAAGGTTATTATTGATAGATAGTTATTAGTTGACATTTTTATTTTATGCCTGTGTTCCTCTTTCTCTCTCTCTGTTTCTTCTTCTTCTTCCAACAGTCCCTTCAGCATTTCTTGTCGTGCTGGTTTGATGGTGGTAATTCCTTTACCTCTTTTTTTTTTTTTATAATCTGTGAAGCTCTTTATTTCTCCTTCAATTTTGAATGATAGCCTTGCTGGATAGAGTAGTCTTGGATTCAGACCCTTGCCTTGCATTACTTTGTACACTTCGTGCCACTCCCTTCTGGCCTGCAGTGTTTCTATTGAGAAATCAGCTGTCAGTCTAATGGGAGCTCCCTTGTAGGTAACTTTCTGTCTCTCTCTTGCTTCCTTTAAGATTCTCTCTTTGTCTTTAATGTTTGCCATTTTTATTATGATGTGTCTAGCTGTGGGTCTTTTGGGGTTCATCTTGCTCGAGACTCTCTGTGTTTCCTGGACTTGTGTGACTTTTTCCTTTACCAGTTAGGGAAGTTTTCTGTCATAATTTCTTCAAACAGGTTCTCTATTCCTTTCTCTGATTCTTCTCCTTCCGGTACACCTATAATGCGAATGTTATTACGTTTTGTATTGTCCCATAGCTCCCTTAAACTCTCCTCCTGCTTTTTAATTTTTTTTCCCCATTTGCTGCTCTATTTAGGTGTTTTTTTCTACCCTGTCTTCTAAGTTGCTGATTCGGTCTTCAGCTTCTTCTAATCTACTAATGAACCCTTCTGAGGTATTTTTCATAACAGCTATGTCATTCTTTATTTCCTCTTGATTTTTATGCATAGCTTCTACCTCCTTTTTTAAGCTGAAGTAGTTCCCAGTGAGCTCTTCATTATTCTTATTAAATTGCTTGCAGTTCTCACCAAATTGTTTGAGCACCCTTATAATCATTGTTTTGAATTCTTTATCTGACAAGTTGCTTTCTTCTAGTTCCTGTAGTTCCTTTTCTGGTGATTCCTCTCTTTTTTTCATTTGGGTATTGTTTCTTTGTCTCATCATTTTAGCAATCTGGTAGTTCTAAGCCTGGTGATGATGTTGGAGTGTGTAGGCAGGTCGGCGTGTATCAACTAAGGCTGCTGTCCCTCCCAGCCTGTTTTGGTGTATGGCACCTCTTGCCTGCTGTGGGTCCTGGAGGGTTGACACCTGGTGGCTGGTATTGGTCTGTCATGCAGGTCTTGGCTCCCCGAGACTTGCTGCTGCTTAGGCTGGGGCACTGCTCCTGATCAGCTTCTGCTGATGCTGCTAGGGATGGATCTTAACTGCCAATATGTGCTGCTGCTGCCTGGGGTGTGTGGGTCCATCTGGTACACTGCTGGGGTGCTGGGATGTTGCTGGGGTGCGTGGATCCCTCTGGTATGCTGTTGGGGTGCATGGGTGCCACTGGCATGCTGCTGGGGTTTGTTGGTCCCTCTGGTATACTGCTGGGGTGCATGGGTCCCGCTGGTGTCCTGTTGGGGTACTCTGCTGCCTGGTGGAGCTCAGCTCCTGATCAGTCGTTGCTGGGGGCGAGTGTCATCTCCCGGTTCACACTGCTACTGCTGCTGCTGTTGCCAGGGGATGCTCTCAGTTCCCAATCCTTTACTGCTGTTGGGTGCTGAGGATGCTCTGCACCTAGGACTTTGCTGCTGCTGGGGGGAGGGGCTCCACTCCAACTCCAATGCTGTAGTTGTCAAGGGCGGGTCTCAGCTGCCAGCGCCCTGCTGCTTGGGCTGGGGCACTGCTCCTGATCAGCCTTTGCTGGTGCCACTGGGGATGGGTTTCAGCTGCCAATCTGAGCTGCTAATGCCTATTGGGGATGGGGCTCTACTCCCGCCCAGTCACTGTTGCTATGGGGGGAGGTGCCAGGCTCCCAAGCTGGTGCTAGTGCTGCTGCGAGCCTGGGCGGGCTGCCATTGCTGTTGGGGGTGGGGCTCTGGCTCCCAGCCAGTTTTGGCTACCTGCAGCAGGCACCTTGATAGTGCTGCTACTGTACACTGACCATGTTGACACAGCTGAGTCCATTGGATTAATGGTGCAAGGTGCTCTGGTGGACTCAAGTCGCTGGGCTCTAGCCGCTCCCTGTTTACTCCTCCTAGGGAAAACCCGGGATCTTCCAAAATAGTGGGGCCTCCTGGACATGCAGGAAAAAGTTCTCTGACTGTGCTGCTTCCCATGATAGCCAGCTACTTTCTGTCCACAGCACAGGAACCTTCTGCCCTGTGTCTCTGCACTGCTCAAGGTTAGTCGTCCACACTCACACTCTCTTTCACACTCTCTCTCACACTCTCTCACACTCTCACACACTCACTCTCGCTCTGGTACTGCCTGCCGCCATCTTTCCTATCTCCTATTGGTTTTTAAATTTTCCATAATAGAATCAAGAAAAATCTATCACTCAGTACCCCAAATCAAGCAATAAAATTTTGACTGCATGTCTCCACGAGCCCACAGAGTAACAGAGTTTTAATCAGATGTCACTATGAGCCTATAATGTATTTGCTGAAGAAAGTAATAAAGGGGATCAGAAGACCTCATCCACCTTCACAGTGGGTCAGGCCTCTCCTGGACAATGACTTTGTTGAAGAGCCCCATTGCTGTGTGAGTCTCACCAACTTGAATCCAGATCTGTTCAGGTAATTGTGAAATTCCTTCTTTGGGCAGAAGGTAGGTTCAGTGAAGGTACTGTCACCTGGCACTTTATGAAGGGGGTTAGCCCTGCCCTAGACTGGTCCCAGACTTTTGCATGTCAGGTGACCTCTAGGTTCTTGATTCGCACAGGAAAAATTTGAAGGACAGACAGAGAAAAAGCAAGTTTTATTCAGGTAAAGAAAGAGAAAGAGGCTAGGACAGATTGGAGGTTTTAGCCAGGGACTGGCTGCTGCCACTTGCTGCTCCCCTGGTTGCAAGTCACACAGAGTGATGCTGTGAAAAAAGGAAGGTGCACATCTGAGTGGACACAGTCGAATGAGCAAGTGAATTGTGTGCCAAGATCAGTCAGTTCTTGGGATTTTAAGTGTTTCCAAGGGTGAGTTGTTTAAGAATTTTTTGGTGCCAAATTCTGACTCTGCCTTCTGATTGGGACGGGCCTTGTCCCTAATATAGTCTGTTCAGAAGTGTTATGTGTTCACCCTCCTAAGCCCCTTCTACTGTGGTGTCAGTTTCATTATAATGATGGAATAATGAGCTTTGGGGTCAGTCTCTGGTCAATTTTTCCTCCATCTTGGAATGATCTCCCTGTAGCTAGTTTCACCATAGGAGTTTCCTGCCAAAAACATTTTCCCTTTGATTATGCATGGAGGTGGGATTCAGTTGGCTGCGTGCAGGTGGTGGAGAACAGAGAGTAGGAGACAAAATCTCAAAGGGTAGCAGAGGCAGGACACTTAGGACCTTTTATTTTGAACTGGAATTTAAATTTCAACCAGAAAGTGAATGTAAATCCATTGAAAGTTGTTAAAGGGGGAGGGGTAAAACAATGAGGTTTTTAATTCCATTCACTCAAATACCTGTAACGAGAGTAGATGATTGATAAATAGGTGAAGAGTTCAGGAGTGAAAAAGCAGCCCGATGAGGACACTTATGAAGACATTCATACTAAAGGAGAGGGAGACTTAAATGCAGGTACTGGAGGTGAGTAGGGGGCAAGAGATGGGAGGTGAAATCTCTGGGACTCGAGCACTGATTGGGTGAAAGGATGAGTGACAAAAGGGAGCCTAGGATGATACACAACTATTAAAAAATTTAAAAATATATATATTTCTATCTGTAGAAAAAAGGAGAAACAGAGACAGAGAAAGAGAGGAGAGAGAATAGAAGGGAAGAGGAACAGAAGGAAAGAGGCACAGTGAGAAGAGGAAAAGAGAGTAAAGGAATAAGAACATAAGATATACTGATTGAGGACTGTTTCTGTAGTTTTCGGAGACTTGGTTCTATGGATAATCCAGTCTAGCAGAGTCACTGTCTAGACTTGTATTATTCAACAGAAATATAATATGAGACATATAGGCATATATAAATTTAAAATAAATTTTAACAATATAGTATTAACTCAGTATATTCAAAATCTTATTTTATTTAAACATATGGCCTGAGCACCACAGTATTCGCATCTCCTGGAAGCTTGTTAGTGAAGTCAGAATCTCAGACCTACCCCCATACTTACTAAATCAAATCTGCATTTTAACAAGACCCCCAGAAGATAGTAAAGATCAGATAGAGATTTCAGGGACACTGAAGTATGGTGAGATCAGGTGACTAACCCAGTATTTCACAATGAAGGGACTAGAAGAACATACATAAAATTTATAAATTTAGAATTTGCCTCTTGTCTGACCACCCATATATTATTGGTTCAGACAAATTTATTTTTCCTCTCAGCCTTCCCACTTATAAATCCACCATCATACAGGAGAATCCATTAGTTTAAGAATATACAACATTGTGATAGGCATTCTGATGGGAAAATATGGAGAAGAGTCCCCCAACTGATTAATTCAGAACCCAATTTAATGAAAATCACAGTTGGTTCTATGGGACAAAGACCAGAGTTCATGATGGGGCCTCTAAGACACAAAGGATTTTATTAGTCCTATGATGACCCGGGTTTAATTTACCCTTTTCTCTAAATCTTCTGTTTTCTAATGGCTCATCAGGACAAAGAGACATCTTTTCCACCATAAGGAGAGATAAAACAGGATGCACAATAATGCAAGGTGGCTTTGTGTTGAGCTAGCTTGTGCCTGTGAACTGTGATGAATGACAGGTGCAATTTCATGCTGAAAACTTGCTTGAATGCGCTAAGCTCAGTTATCTGCCTGAATACCTATAATTATAGAAATTTAGGTACTTAATTTTATTATGGGAGGTGGTGGGCTTACAAAATTCAATATGGGCATATTTAAAAATAGTTTAATAGTTTCAAGAAATGGTTTCAAAATTATTCAAAATAAATCAGAAATTCATATTTCATGTTGGTATAATGGATTCCTAATTTTTATATTTAAACAACAAAATATCTTAAAATTTGGAATTCCCAGAGATCTAAGAAGACTGGAAGATAGGCCTTTACCACCTATATTATCCAAGTTAAAACTACTCATTAAATCCAAACTAAAAAAATTTTTAACAGAGCATTTTTATTTCAAATTACCAGACACATTTAAATTTTAATTAAATTTGGTTCTAAGACTGTTTTTTGGCAATTTAGTTATTATAATTAATATATTTATTAGAATAACTATTATAGATAATCATAAAATTGCAGAAATACAGTGAGATTGAAATATGTGATTTAGGTGGAATTGAAACTCTAGGGAAGAGTTGAGATGGAATTATGGAATGAATCACTGAAAGTTAACTTGGGTATCAGTCTATGTAATTCTGACATTATGTAACCTCATCTAAATTCTGAGCCCAGAGACTTCCAACATCACCTCATGAAAGTTAAGTAAGATAAATTTCAGCTAAAAATGCTTTGGTGGAGGCATCTCCACTCCTCTCTCTTTTCTGAAATCAATATCAATATAATAATAATAATAATAATAATAATAACAACAACAACAACAATAATAGAAAAGTATATCTACAAAGAAAACAGAAAGCAGCAAAATCCCAGACCACAGTCTATATCAGAAGGGTTTTAAAATGCTACAAAAAGAAAACTCACTCAAGGGAGAGAGCCAAGAGTTCACAAAAAGCTCATGATTACCCAAAAGTAGTACCTACAAACAGGAAGTCCAAACCAGAGAACCCCTACACCATAGGGGGCAGCAAGGTTCAGGTACATTTGAGCCCCGTCTATTAGTGTGAAGTGACAGAGAAAATAGCTAGACATGAAGAAATGCATCATATATATGCAAAACAACCAACCAACACCAATAATAACAAACAAGCGATTGTATGATAAGGTGGAGGAGGAAAACTAGGTGACTAAGAGGTCTGGCAAATGATACTGAAAAGAGCATTCTTTAAGATACTACAGAGAGTGAGATCGAGAGTGTGAGAGTGAGAGATAGGGAGAGAGAGAGAGAGAGAGAGAGAGAGAGAGAGAGAGAGAGAAATGACCCTCAGGCACTGGATCAGTAAACACAGATATTTTCTCAAAGAATTTTTACAGAGAAATTTCCAATTCTTTCTCTCTCTCTCTCTTCCTCTCTCTCTCTCTCTCTCTCTCTCTCTCTCTCTCTCTCTCTCTCACCCACACACACACACACTGTCACAAAGCACCCACAGAAATAAGACCTGTGAGAAATATC
The DNA here is from genome assembly GCA_030848825.1 of Tadarida brasiliensis. NCBI lineage: Eukaryota > Metazoa > Chordata > Mammalia > Chiroptera > Molossidae > Tadarida > Tadarida brasiliensis. The sequence goes on along the minus strand of CM061261.1, from coordinate 32,935,464 downwards.
AAAAACAACTGCAGAGTCAGACACAGAAAAAAGACAGATATTGAATTACCAAATATAAATTACATAATACAAAATATTTGTATTTAAATAAATAAAAAAGCAAATTTAAAACCTGAGTAAATAATAAGAGCTTGTTTCAATAATCTGATAAATTTGAAAATCAAGCAAATAGAACTTAAAGGTATATCTAGAGTCTTCAAAGTATACTTGCAGAATACAAAGGAAAAAGATACAGTATTTTAGAATTCCTCCGAAGTTGCAGGTTACAGAGAACATCTTTCTATCCTTATAGCCTGGCTCTTATGAGTCTATTTCTCTCAAGCACTGTCCGTAACCATATAATTACTAAGGTAACCATTTGGAGAACAAAAAAATAAATTAACAAACCAAAACAAGGAGGTCAAGAGGAGGGAGACAAATCGGAAGGAAATATAAATATAAAAATGTTCCATCTCTCATAGTGGGAATTTATAAAAGGATCTAGGAACAAAATATGAAAATCTTAAAATACATATTCATAAATTTAATCCAGCAGGATATAATAATAGTTCACAGAAACAAATATGAATACAAATAAATTTTAATATTAGGAATTGATGGTATAATTTAACATGTTATTAATAATTGGAAAAAAAGAAGGCTTTTTAACAACTACTAAAAAGATATTTAATACATTTTAATATCAATTTTTAATAAAAATGCTACACTAGGAACTAGAATGGTTCTTCAACTCAATTAAAAATATAAATATAAATTATAGAGCCAGCTCAATATATAACAGTTAAAATCAGGAATAACAGCAAAGTGTGCCCGCTCTTGCCATTATTGTTAAATATTTTTATTTGGAATTTCTTGGTCAAATTTTCCATAGGTTTTAACTTCTTGAAGTTCAACATATATTTAATAACCTTTTTATCTTCCATTTTAGATGGTTGCAAGAAAAAGACATGAATTCTGTGAAATGTTATTTGTAAGTAAATCCCACCAAGTAGCTTGTACATCTTTCTCAGAAAGATCAATTTCACATTATGAGTGGAATGTATGTTTACAGGCTCGTCTGAGAAACTTTCATTTAAAAACTGTGCTGTATTTAAAAACTGTGCTGTATTGAATGTTGTTACCAAGATGGTAGAGAGAGGGAGAGAGAAAGAGAGAGAGACTCCAGAGCCCTTGCCCCATTAATTCATTCAATGGGTTGCTGGCCAGATGGTGGCTGGGATGACCAACTGTCCTACTTTGCTTGGAACGAAGGGATTTCTAAGGATATAGAATTTTTAGTGCTAGAATTTGGAAAGTCGGGAGCAAAACAAGCAGTTGATCACCCCAGTGGAACTTTACTCTTCCACCTGCACTCCATGAAGCAGGGCTTCCAGTTCGATGGTGACTACCAGTTCATCGGGACTCATCTCATTTGCCAGGGTTCATCTTGTTTGCCTTCTCTACATCACCACTAATTACGTCAGAATGCAGATGCCTGGTTCTCTGTGTTTTCCAAAGATGGGCTTCTCAAACTTTAGTGTATATCAGAATCATCTGGAAGATTTGTTAAAACAAAGACTCTAGTGATCCATCCCCAGAGATTCTTACTTAGCACAGCTGGGGTGGGCCAAGACTGCATTTTGCACAAGTTCTGGTGATGCTAATGTTGATGATTTAAGGAGCTATAATTTTTGGAGTATTTATTAATGATCACACAAGCCAATAAATGACCAAGAAGGGAAAAAAGGACAGAGTCATTTCTCAGTGCACCTCTATTTCAGCCACTGTGACGGGCACACTCTGATTTATCTCTAGTGAAGATGTTGCCAGCGGATGGGGTTGTTGAAGTGTTGCAAGGCAAGCATTCCAGGACACCCATGTATGGGAGACTGTGAAACCAGATGCAAAATCAAAGGAGTGCCCTGGTTCCCAATGTCTCATATCTGTCCATCCCACTGCAGAAAAAGTCCAATCTTGCCTTCATGAGGGCCAGAAATAGGGCCAATGTCCAGAGATTCTGTGCCATATTAAAGCTTAGTCCCTTGGATTCTGCACGGTCTGCCCCGGGCCCTAGGCAGCTGCTAGACCCACATGGCTGCTACAAAACAGGGGAGAGCATGAGCCAGTGGGTGTTACCCAGCAAGAGAGAGAGCTTCTTTTTTAAGCTGATTGTATTATCTGGGGCTTTGGAGGGATCAGATGCTTCTTTAAACTGATCAACTTCCCAAGCCCTCTCAGGCCTTTAATAGGTCCACCCATTAACCCACCTATTTTCTAGATCTTCCAGAGTTGTGTCTCTTATCCAATCTGTTCCTTTTCCCAGACTAGACTGACAGGCCTTTAAAGTCCCCATCTTGGCTCCTACTGGGCATGTCCTTACCTCCCCCATAGTCTGGGCAAGTGGACAGAGAGATTGAAAAGTTGGTCTTCCTTCCCTATATGGGGTAGGGAGGAGTATTAATCCTTTGGCCAGCTAATGCTGCTATCCCCTGGAGCATGTGAAGTTGTAGCTTCCTGTTTAAACAGGCTTATGCATCCTAGTTGATTATGCTTAATAATGTCTGATTCCCTTTGGTTCCTTCCTTTATTAATATCTAGCTAAGCTATCTACATGAATAAAACTTCATCACACTTGAAAACTGGTAACTTCTGCCCAGATCTTGACATTCATTAGAATTATTATACCCGCTAGTGCATCTAAAAATCTTGGTTTCTCAGTTCTGAAAGGGAAACAACTCTATCAATAACAAAATTTGCCTTTACATGCTGAAAACAATGAGTATGACAATTTCATTGATGAAAAACATTCATTCAGTCTGATTCATCTTAGTCCTCAGCCCATAGCATCGTCTTTCCTGATAAATGTGAGAAACACATTTTTCTTTTTCATCAAAGTGAAAAGAGATTGAAACTCATGACTCAGAGATAATTCAATGCAGTCTTCCTATTTAACAAAATTCAATTATGCTGAGTGTATTGCTCACCGAGAGCAGTTGCTGTCACAATTGAACAGGTATTATGGAGTACTATTTGTACTCGCTCATATAGTATTGGGCTAACTTTAACAGTGCCACTGATTCTCAGCTATCGTTTCTAAAACATGGTTCGTGTAATGGGGTAGCTGGTGCCTGTAAGATTAAGATGGTCACTCTTTTGCCTGGTGCTTTGAGCCTACTATCAGGAGCTTGAATGGCTATACAGGGGTGAACAAAAGTAGGTGTATAGTTATGAGTACATGAAACAGAGTTTATTCTTGTATTGTTGTTTATTAATTATTGTATTATTTTCTATATGAACAACTGTAAACCTACTTTTGCCCACGCCTGTATGTGGAAGAGACACACTCTCCTAGAAGTGAATCAAAATACTGCTGTAGCGATAGTGTAAATACAAACATTTTATAATAATTGCCATCTTAATTTGGTTTTTACATTTAGTTTTGAGGTAAGTCTTCTTTACACTCAGCAATTGACACATTCTCCTTTCTCTATGACTCCGTGCTCTGAATAACACCCTCTCATTTCCTCCAACCAGGTTGGGTCCACCTGCAATGCCACTGACGACAATTAGTCAGCCCCAACCCCCTCAGCAGCAGAGGATCCTTCCCTCCACTCAACTTCCATAGCACTTTCCATGTTCTGCCTTATCATAATAAAATAAACAAAACCAAGAAAATAATAATAATGATAGCTCAACCATTACCAAATGCTTTATGAAAGCCAAGCACTGGAGATACCTATGTCTTTGCTTTCTACATAGTACCTTGGATATGATAGAGATATATGACTCTATTTTATTTATTTTTAAAATATGTTTTCATTGATTTTTTTTAGAGAGATAGGAAGGGAGAGGGGGAGAGAGATAGAAACATCAATGTGAGAAAGAAACATGAGTCAGCTGCCTCCTGCACACCCCCCATTGGGGATCGAGCCCGCATGTGCTCTGACCAGGAATCAAACCGAGACCTCTCAGTCCATGAGACAACTCTCAATCCACTGAGCCACACTGGCTGGGCTATATGCCTCTATTTTAAATGAAAGCATTAATGAAACCCCAAAGAGTCAATGGACAAATATCAGGATATAAATTAAACAAAAATCAATAGTTTTCATATTCTCAAATCAGAACTAGAACAAAATGACATAAAAGACCTCATTTACAATAGCAACCAAAAAGTTAAAATACCTAGATATAAATTTTTAAAAATGTGGAAAATGTATATGAGAAAAGTGAAAATACATATCTTAATCTTTGATGGGAACATTCAACATCATATAGATATCACACATAAAATTTAAATTAACATAATGAAAATAGCAATGAGGGATAATTTTTTTGGAGGGTTAGATAAAATAAAGATAAAATTTATATTGAAAAATAAGCAAAAATGACCAGGTAAATGCTAAAACAAATATGCAACGTAGGAGTCTTAGACATAAATATTAAAGCACATTATAAATCCTATATAATTAACAGTGTGGTAGAAAGACAAGGATAGAAACACTAAAGGAACAGAATAGAACATTCAGAAATAGACCTAAGTATGTATAAAAATGAAAACCTGATAAAGATTTTGATTCAGATCAGTAGGGAAAATATTTACTTCTTAAAAATGATACTGAGGAAACTGGCTGCTATATTATAAGCTAAAGTACATTCCATAAAATTCAGAGGTCTAAACATTAAAAAAATGAAATCTTTTATAACCTAACAGTGGGAAAATCTTTCTAACTCTGACAAAATCCAAAAATGATAGAGAAAATATAAAATTAACCATAATTTTAAAAGATATATTTAAAATATTGACTATTTTACAAGAAAAAAAATACCCTATGGAAAGTAAAATGAAATGATACACTGGGGAAAAATTTAGCTTATATCATGACAGAGATCTAACATCTTCAACCTGGAAAAGCACTGTCTATTGAAAAGTCCCGGAAGAGAAGACAAACAGCAATGTGCACACCTAGAGCCCAGATGAGGGTTGCTAAATATCATTTACTGCTGAAAGAAACTGGGACTCCTTGGAGAAATGTCTGGAAAGATACAAAATAATTCTGGGTCACGTTGTTTCAGAAAACTGGGAAAAGATTAGAGATGAATTGTGTGTGGGCTTATGAAAAGGACAGAGATGTCAATATATGACCCAAAATGAGACAATTTAGAACAGCAAAATAAATATTGAATGCAATTTATTGAAATATTAAAAATATATGTATGTATTTATTTTTTAAATACTCAAAATTAAAAAGAGGAAGTCATCGTCTCCATACCCACATGCTTCCTCTTCTCCACACCCTACAAAAGCAAGCACATTTTTATACTGTAGATCATAAGATCACTAATTTTTTACTTAGAAAAGAACAATTGGAAAAGAATTTACTTTGATTGTTCTGCTTAATCTATATTTCATGGTAATCAAACATTCCCAGTCAATAAGGAAATACTATTTATATGAGAATTCTAGTTATTGAAATATGGAAAGAAAGAGAGGATTACTGTCTTTCAGCCCCTATTGACATAATTGATCAGGAATGACCATTACTGTTGGCTGAAAGGTTGATGGAAATGCTCACAATGGAAGGATGAGGTTGTGAACCACCTGAACCTAATGCTAGTGGTCCTACTTAGCGTCACTAAATGTGGGACTGATGAGTGTGCTTTCTGATATGCCTCATGTTGATGAAGCTCACTGCACCAGCAAAGAAGGCTATTTTTTTTAATCTAAATCTAATCAAACATCTAGCGCTAATATACAGGAAATACAGAAATAAGTTAGATAACCCACAAGGAAACAGGAAACAGGCATTTTCAAAATGTGATAAAATCTATAGGGCAATGACCCAGTGTCTGTAAGCCAAAGGCATAAGAATTTTGAAGACAGAAGACTGGAAGGTGTCACTCTGGATTAAGAGAGAACAAGAACCAAATGTAATGCCTGAAACTTGCTTGGATCCTGATTTAACCATGCAGACAGCAAAATTATATTTTTGAGACTGAGAGAAAATTATTATGCTCTCAGTATTAGATAATACCAAGAAATCACTGTTCATTTTATTAGGTTTGGTGATTTCACAGTGGTGGCATTTAAAGAAAAAGTCCATAATTTTTAGAGAAATCAAATATGTAGGAGAGGAGTGCAAGGTGAATGAAAATTGATTTAAAATACTTTTCATTGTAAATCAAATACTAAATGCATCAAATTCTTAATAATTTTTAAAATCTGGACAGTGGATATATAAATGTCATTGTACTATCCTTTCTAATGTTCTGTATGTTTAAAACATTATCAAATAAGTATATATTTTAAAAACTTAAAAGTAAATGAAGACCGTTGATAAAATTAAAGGTTGTGCTAAATGGCTGATGGGAGGGACCTTCAGAACGGCTCATACCATTACCTTTCTCACTATTCCCACACTTTGGGGAGAGGGTGTGATGTCTTGCCTCAGCAAAGCCCCCTCATTCGACTATTTGCATTGGAGTTGGGACCAGACCCTTATCAAGCACAAAGCATGTGGCAGTTGAAGGAAGGTGACATTCTGTCACACTGGAGAAGTGTTAATCCGAGTAAAGGCTGGGGAATTGAAGGGATTACAAGAAAGAAAGGGCAGCATGAGACCTCAGTGCCTGTCCAGATCTGCTGAACGAGAAGTATAAGAATCATCAATAAACAAAACAAAACTCAGACTTGCCTTGTGTGATGGGTTAAAGCCACAAGTGGAAAGCAGTTAATTACAATCTGATAGAAATGTGTCCTCAGAATAACACCAGTATCTTCATGTGTAACATAGCATGTTATTTTGAATCAGGATAGAGAGATAACAAATGCAGTCCTTGGCCAAAAAAGCAGAAGAGAGAAGTTGTATAAATTGACATGTTGGTATATACAATTGACATATCAACATGTGGAAAGAGTCCATGGTGTGTAACTAACTATAAGGTGACCTGACTTATTTCTGTGATCAGTCATAACAGAGTTGATCCAGGCACATGCAGCTGGCCTTCAAACAGGTTTCCTTGCAGACTCGTTTTCATTACAAAAAGTGATTGCTGCTTAAAACATTTTTGGAATTCATGACTCTGTAAAGATGGGAGACATTTTAATTACTCTGGAAGTTTTCCTCATGCCCTTTCCCCGTCACCTCTTCCCCATATCCACGGATCTGTCTTCTAGCACTGTAGATCACAGGCAAATAGCCACTTGCCCATTCTAGAACTTCATGTAAATGGAATACCTTGGCACGTACTCTTGTGTGTGGCTCTTTCGCACATCACGTGTTTTAGATTCATCCATGTTGTGGAATGTATGAGTGGTTGGTTCATTTTATTCAATTGTTCAATACTTTTGAACTACTCTATACAGTATTATTTTGTTTCTTAAATTTTTTATAAACGCTGTATTTGTACAACTTTTTGAGATAACTAATTTGTTTGAATTGTTATGTGTAACATTACATTGTAAGAATATGCCATAGTTGTTAATCTTTGTAATTTTTTATATCATTATTATATTAGAATCTGGAGCATCATTTTAAAGCTACCTTTTAGCATCATAATCATCATCAACATCATTGAATTTGTGAATATGTACAATATCATTTTTTAAAAATATTTTTATTGATTTTTTTACAGAGTGAGGAAGGGAGAGAGAAACATCGATGTGAGAGAGGAACACGGATTGGCCGCCTCCTGCACATCCCCTACAGGGGATCAAGTCCACAATCGGTGCATGTGCCCTGACCTGGAATCAAACCAGTAACCTCTTGGTGCCTGGGACTGAGCCACACTGGCCAGGACAATATCCAACTTTTTAATAAATGATCAGTTATTATTTCTCTATATACTGGCATACAATTACAAAATATTATTAATTGAACACATTTTTCCCCAAAGTTATAAGTATTTATTGATATGCACTCTTCATAATTTTAACATATTAAATTCAGTTTCAAACATCTTACTCAGACAAAACACTCTGAACACTTATTCTAAAACCAGTAACTAAAGCCTAAAAACATGGATTTTAAATTGTTTACCATCTCTGTTTGTATTTTATCTCCTTTTTCAGATAAAATTTTACACCTAACTAAAAAGTCAAGGCACTTTCTCCAACTACTTTATGTTATATTTCACAAAGAAATTTTTCCTAAGTTGACTTTTTCCTGTAGTGGATAAGTAGGTAGATAGATTAGAGAGAGACAGAGACAGAGACAGAGACTACAGAATAAATTTACTCCTATTTTTTGAGCAAATTCGACCTTAAGATAACTTTTCATCTCTGTTCCCTTGAAAGTCTGATAAAGGTGTAATGTCAGTCCTTTTACCAAGCAACCTTGTTTATGGTAAATGCAATTTAGAATGTAAGACTATAATAGACTATAAACAGCTGGTGGGAAGCTGTAGCTTTAGTTGAATCTTATAGATTTGTTTAGCTGAGCTGATGACCTCCAGAGGGAATATTGAATAAAAGCAGGTCATTCCTCTGATATTCCAATATGCTACTCCTTTTGTCGACTGTGTTTGACATACCCCCGTTCTGGAGCCCTGTCTTTTATTCCTACAAAAACTTTCACTGGAGTGAAAGAATTGGGGCGGGATCTAGTAAAATGCTTTAAAAAGCTTGCATGTCGTCCTTCTATTTTGCCAACATCCCGTCACCCCAGGCTCGAAGGTGTCTGATGTCTCAGGTTCCTAAACATTTTCATGACTAGGGACTGCGTCAGGTTGGTTCTCTGTTTTACCCCACAGCAAAGAATTCTGAAGTCAATTATTTCTCAAAATTGGAGAGCTCCTATCTCTTCTGCTCTTCTCCCCATTCTTGGGAGTGTGTCTTTTATTTTAAATCTGTTTTCTCTGCTTTTTCTAGGGTTTTTTGAAGAAAGCAAAATTAGATAGTTATGTTAAGTTCTCCATTGTGTTCTAGGAACCAAGTCACTTTTAAAAATAAATTCAATTATGTTACACATGGTGGTCTTCATTTCATTCATTAGATTTGTCTATGAATAGATTTTGACTATTAGCAAAATATCAAATCTTAGTTTCCATCATTAAAGATAGTTAAGTATATGAGTCAAATATATTATAGAATCCCCCAAAGTCTTTGAAGAATATTTCAGTTCATGGCAAGACCATTAGGAAAACCTCTTAAGGTGCCATGTATGAAGGAAAATCTTCTTATGTCTGTTGGTATAATTAATCTTGTTAATGTATAGTTATAATTACATTATTTTAGACATTAGAGATGAAAGTAAGGGTAACTTTGAATTAACTGAATACAGAAAGGCTATTCATGGAAGTGAGTTCTGAAATTTTAAGGCAATCGATAGAAATTATTTATAATGCTATTAAAAATAACTTAATTTGAATAAAATAATAGTTGATGTTAGCTCATATTTTACAAAAATTTCTATGCAATCTCTCACTTTTTTTCTCACTCCCTTATTGTATACCAGAAATGTAGGTACAGATGTCCCATCTCTGCTCCCACCTGTGTAATACTTTATTTAGCCTGTCTTCATAGATGCAACATTAAAGTAGTGAAAAGTCTTCACTACTTTCTATTGGTTCAGTTTAACTCTCTTCCAGGGGGATCTACAAATAAAATAACCTGATATGTTTTCTGTTAAGGAGCATAGCAGCATGAATGTTTCTCTGTATATGTCCATTCTGCTAAACACAGATACTCTCTAAGATTTCCAAGTGTTTTTCATGGGCATGATTAAAATCAAAATGAAAATCAGAGAAACTGCACTGAGGGGCTATAAAGAGATGTCAACTGTGAACTAGTCTGAGCATTACTCAGCTATCTGCTGAGAAGAGTACTTACTGCTCTGTCATCACTCCCCATTCCACACACCCCTTTCACAGCTACCCATCACCTTGCTTTCACTACTTGTTCTTACCTATTTCTACTTGAGTAATGGGACAAGGGGCAAGGATCAATGTTATCCATCTTCTGCCTTAATCTGTGAAAGAGACTTGACTTTGGGTGGTGAACACAAAATACAATATAGAGATGATGTATTATAGAATTGTAAACTTGAAATCTATATAATTTTATTACCCAATGTAATCTCAATAGACTCAATTAAAAAAAAGAAAAGAAAAGAAAGAAAGCCTCAAGAATAGAGCAACATATAGGATTTTTTAAAAGGGAGCTAGCCAAGTATTCGTCCAGTGTAATGGTAGCTTCTGTGTAACATCTATTCCCAACAGCTCAGGTCAGTGACCATCTATCCCAAAACATGAAAATGCTTTTCTCAGAGGTTCCGTATTGCTATCATTATTTATTCCTTTTACTGTCCTCAAATTCACTTTTTCTCTTTACAGATGCTTTTTATTTATTATGAGAGGAATAAGTGTATTCTCCACATTTCACTTGATGGGTGATAGAGCACCACACGACTTTTATTCAGGCTAATCACAGTCAGTGAAATAAAATTACAATTGCATTTGATTTTCTATAGAAAATAAATTATTTTTTCTTCCAAGGGATTAAATTGAAAAATGTTCAAAGGAAGCAAACATTCTAGCAATTGTATCAAATGATTTGTTTCAGAACTCCAGAATGCTTCCCATTCAATAGGTTGGTTTAGAAAGGTGTAATCTACAATAAGCTGATAAATGTGAGCAGTGCACAGGAAATGCATCAGTAAGTCATGTTACCTCTGCTAGAAATTATTTTTATGTATTTTTAAAGATAAAATAGATCAGTGTAACTCCAGTACATTTCATGGATCATGTGCACAGTATAAAAGTAAAGACTCTAAACCCCAGAATAGTGTGAAATTTGAAATGATAATTTGCTCTGTGACTGATTGACTTGTGTATTGTGGTATCTTAGCAATTTTCTAATTTAAAGTTAATCTACAGATTTCATTACTGCCCAACAGAATGATCATATCAAATGATAAGAAATCACTAATAAACCTTTCACCATATAGCTAAATAATTTTAAATGTATCTTATTTTAATTGTAAAAACATATTTCAGAATTTTTCTAAATAAATCATTTGTCTTTATATTACTAAAATGTTCCTAAATATTAGGTGGACCGGAAAGTAATGTCGTTTTTTACGACATTAATTCAAACAGATAAATTTTTAACAAGTCTTTATTTTTAATCAATGATGTAATCGCCCTCATTATCAACAACCTTTTGCCATCTAGTGTGCAAATTTTCAATGTTGGATCGATAAAAATCAATTGGTTTTTGAGCAAAATATCTGGAGATGGCATTTTGGACATCATCCAAATTCTCAAATTTTTTGCCACTTAGAAAATGTTGTAGCGATCGGAATAAATGGAAATCTGATGGTGTAATATCAGGCAAGTATGGTGGGTGAGGCAATACCTCCCACCCCAATTCATTAATTTTTTCCAGGGTTCATCTTGCGCAGTACGGTCTTGCATTATCATGTTGCAGAGTAACGCCTTTTCTGCTGACAATCACTGGGCACTTTTCAATTAAAGATTGATTTACTCGATCCAATTGTTCACAGTAAAGGTCTGCATTCAGTTTGTCCAGGTTTCAGCACTTAAAAATGAACGACCCCGCGAATACTCCACCAAACACACAAAAGTGCCTTTTTGGGGTGTAAACCAGGCTTAGCTGTACTTCGTGGCGATTCCTTCAGAGAGAGTCACTGCCTGTTGCATTTTGGATTATCATAGAGGACCCATCTTTCATCTCCAGTGATCAAGCGATCAAAAAACGTTTCGGTATTGTGCCGCTGAAGCAATAAGCTTCATGTGGTGGACCGGTTAGCTTTGTTTCCTTCAGACAGATTATGCAGGACCCAAACACCTGCTCTGCTTACTGTACCAATCTGCTGCAAATGTTCTTGGATGGTCGACCAAGGTTGGTTAAGAGTGTTTGACAGTTCCTCAATTGTCTGACATGAATTTGCTTCCACTTCCACCCTTAACATGTCATTGTCTAAAGTTGTTGGTCTTCCTGATCGATACGAGTCAGAAAGATCAAAATTACCAGATTTGAACTTAGAAAATTACCAGATTTGAACTTAGAAAACCTTTGGCATTTACGAACGACTAATGTACTTGGATAAATATCGCAAATGTTTTTGGTAGCAACTGTTGCGTTACTACCCTTGTGAAACTCAAAAAGCATACAATGCCGGATATGTACCTCTTCTGGTATTTGCCTGGCCATTTCACTATAAATTGCAAAAAAAAAAATTTAAGATTTAATTATTTACGAGTAAACAAGTCACTCTAACCTTAAAATATCTTTGGCACGATTTTGAAGTACACAATAAGCTGATAAATGACAACCGAAAATTGAAATGTGCAGAAACGACATTACTTTCCGGTCCCCCTAATAGTTACGGTTAAGTAGGAATTGAAATGTACATGTCTCTGTCAACCAAAAATTCAGAAATGTGTTTTTATAATTTAAATAATAAAATATATTTAAAATTATATAGCTATATGATGATTGGTTTATTAGTGATTTCTCTTTTGCTTCTAATATATATATATTAGTTTCATGTATATATTTCTAATATTTAGTAATATTAGATTTAAATAATCTTTAGTTCCCCTAAATTCCAATGAACTAGAAATTATACCATAATCTAGCTTTAGTTTTATCCCTTCATAAGAGGTTCTCAGAACTATAAACTCCTTTCCCCATAAATACAATCCCAATGGCTAAGGGGCCATGGTGAGCAATAAATTATACCTCTCTATTGTCCGTATGTTCCTGTAACAGAGATCTATCTTTGGGAACATTACTTAATTTATTTATGCACTTCATGTGTTGGAGAACGTGTACATCTCATTCTTTTTTATTTTACTCCGTTTCTTTCTTGGTTTTGTCCAGTACAATTGATCCCCATGATTCAGATGTTTTCAACTTATAGCCTCCTTTTGGCTGTTCTTAAAAGCCACTAGGAGAGAAAACAATCAACAGAAAGTGAAATATCAAGTTGCTTTGTTCTTTTTTTCAAATGGAATATTCTAAAATGATTCCTGGGTCTATACAAGCTTCACATGCCAGTGGAAGCATGCATTCCAAACAGGTACGCACAACAAAGGCCTGACTGCAAGCTTACCTTCCCCAGACCTCCTAGCAGGGAATTATATTTTCAAGTATTTGAGTAAAGCCTTCAACTTCTCTCCTGGCTTATCATGCATCCCTTATAGTTTAAGTGAGGTCCTATAGCCCATTCTGAAGAGTATACCTTATTCTAAAAGAACAGGTACGTATGTTTGCCATTTTAGGAGCAGGAACTTATGAAGTGTTAGGAGTGGCACAATTACCTTTTTTTTTTTTTTAAACAGAAACTTGCTTTCCTTTTTTTAAAATAAATTTTTTTCTTTATTGATATTAGAGAGAGAGAGAAAGGGAAAGGGAGAGAGAGATAGAAACATTGATGACAGAGAACATACATTGGCCACCTCATACATGCCCCTGACTGGGGATCAGGCCCACAATCTGGGCATGTGCCCTGACTGGGAATCGAACTAGCGACCTCTTAGTGCATGGGTCGACGCTCAACCACTGAGCTACACCAGCTGGGCTACAATTACCTTTCCTTCTCCTATTAAAAACTTAGAAGAGTATTAAAAGTGCACAGATAATTTGAGGTTTATAATTTTCATTGAATCAAAGACACTTAAGAAATGTTACCACACTCTCATCAATTTTTTTCTATAAAAACAGCTGTGGTTGTAGTATTCCAGATGCAAGAGATATTAAAGAGCAATCTTCACATTTTGAAAAATAATCAACCAGAATGCTAAAGATGCCAGTTCAAGATGGCACCCCTGTCTGCCCAAGGATGTATCTCTTATCATTGGTCTAGTGTGGCTCTCCACCAAGTTCAGGATCTATTGTGCCTGTTGGCAGCTTTAGCAGAGGCTGGTACCCCGACCTGTGTGGTTTTAAGAGAGCACTTTCGAGCTTCTCAGTGTATCCCCTGTGGAACTTTGTAGTTACACCAATTTAAACTACAATTAACATGGAGGCTTCCTTATTCTACAGCCAAGCAACAGGAGGCACTGAAATTCTCACATCCAAACTCAATGATGGACTCTAACCCAAGATTCCAAACCTTTCTCCCATCTTCCTAGTATAGAACGTTGATCACTCTGTACTATAATTTGTTGTTTAATTATCGGTCTCTTGTACAGACAACATTCTTTTTGAGAACAAGAAATCAAACCTAGATTTATATATTGTTTTAAGTTTGCAAAGCATTTTCCAACATATATTCTCCTTTAAAACTGTAAACAACCCATGGAATAAGGCATTATTATCTCATTTTGCTGATGAAGAAACTAAGGGTTAGGGAATTTTTACACATTAAAAGTAAAAGGCATGATAGCAAAATAGTTAAGAGCACGGACTATGGAATCACCCTGTCTGGGTCTGAATCCTAATACTGCTCTTACTAGTTATGCAACCATAGGCAAGTTACTTAACTTCTCTGTGCCTTAGTTTCCTCATCTATAAAATGGGTATAGTAACAGTAATGCCCTCATACTATTGCTCTGAAAATTAAGTAATATAAGAAAACTTTAAAGCAGTCACTAGCACATAGGAATTACTATGACGTTTTATGGGCTGGGCTTCTCTGACTACAAAGCCAGTACTCTCTCTATGTAGTGAATAAATTACAACTGAAATCTCTTTTTTTTAAAGAAGTAAATATATTTTTCAAATTATTTTCAATTACCATTTACATTCAATATTATTTTGTATTAGTTTCAGGTGTACAGCATAATGGTTAGACAATCATAGTCAATAATATCTTAATAACTATGTACAGTGCCAGGTGGGTACTGGAAATATCAGGGGGAGCACTTTGTAAAATATATGGTTGTCTGCAACTGAATCTTAACCACTACTTCTGAAAGTGCTCCTAGTGAAAAGCATAGTCTGAGTTTCAAACAACCAATTAGAAAGATCCTTTGAAACAGGTCTGTCCATAGACATTGATTAAAAAATGACAAACTCAGTTATTTGGAAACCCTAGATCTACAAAGTATGCATTAATTTTGTAGACAGTAATAATGTATCTTGTGTCCCCATGTTCTGTAATGTTGTGAGAGAAGCTGATGGGGACAATGACCCTGACACGATGAGCTAAAATAGAGACGCAGAATGCATCCATTCCTCAAACAGGCAGAGCTCCCTGCTCTGAGGGACCTACATCTAAGAGCAGGTGTGGCAGCTGGTCTCCAAAGATGACCTCCCATTATTCATACGCTGTGTAGTCCTCTTTCCCTTAGTCTGGGATAACTGGTGTCTGACAGTGTTCGTTTTCTTTGTATTGTGGTGAAATTCACATAACATAAAATTAACCATTTAAAAAGACACTTTCATCATCCCAAAAGGATGTTCCCTCTTCTCCCCAGCCCCTAACACTCACCAGTCTACTGGGCCAAAAGGTGGAAACCAGGTAAGAAGGAGGACTACCCAGAGACTGCCTTGCCATTGAGAGACTCAAACAGTCACGTGGAGCAGTAGCATGAAGAGAGAGATACCCAGCCAGCCCCCAGTAGTTCAGCCATGCCAACTGAGGTGTCAGGGATGAGCAATGCAGCCTTCTAGAACATTCTTGCCCCAGAAGGCACCCTGTGGGGAAGAAAGGAGGAACCTGGTTGACAGATAGAACTAAGGCTCAAGACACAGCCCTGGGGAATCCATCCCAGCATCTGTAGCTGTTCAAGCCACCCAACCAGGCCCCTGCAATAATCAATAGGTAGATGGATGGCTAGATAAATAAACACGAGTATATTCGGAGTAACAAAGTGGTGTGAAAGCAAACAGGAGCAGATAAGAAGTATCTATCAGGAGGGCTGTGTTGTTGGGGGCAAGTTGCAGTGCTACCTAAGGTAATCTGAAAAAGCCTCACATTTCTGACTGAGGCAGAGCCAATGAAAGATTTTGAAAAGGGAAATGCCATGATCTAGCTATTCTTTAAAAAGCACTTCCCTACAGTCCAAATGTCCATCAATAGATGAGTGGATAAAAAAACTGTGGTACATATACACAATGGAACACTATGCAGCTGTAAGAAAGAGAGATCTCTTATCCTTTGAGACGACATAGAGGGACCTGGAGAGTGTTATGCTAAGCAAAATAACCCAATCAGGGAAAGACAAATACAACATGATCTCATGTATTTGTGGAATATAATGAACAAAATAAGCTGATGAACAAAACAGACCCAGAGATATAGAAAGGAGTATGGTTCAGACTGAAAAACCTCAGAGGAGGGGGGCTGGGGGGTGGATGGGATAAACCAAAGAACTTATATGCCTGTATGCATAACCAATGGACATAGAGAACAATGCTGGGGGCGTGGGGAGGGGGGAGGGGGAGGAAGGTGTCTAGAGAGAAAAAGGAAAAACATCTGTAACAAAAATAAATGAATAAAAATTGAAAATAAATAAATAAATAAAAAGCACTTCCCTACTGCAAGGATAAGTGCAAAGAGCCAGGTGAATGCCCTGCTATCAAGTAAACACTTGTGTTTAAAATGGAAGGAAAGAAAGGGTACAGGTAATACATGAAAACCTACAGAATGGGGACAAACAGGCAGTTCAGTTGAATACAAGATAGTGCTGGGCTCAGTTGTTCCAATCTCTACACACAGTGTCTGGATTTTCATATTGCATGGATTTGTGAAGTCTTAGCAATTAATTAGTTCTGGAACAAAATTAAGTTAATGAAGGAACAGGTAGTAGAGAAAAGAAGAGGAAAACATTTTCCAAGAAAATACCTAAATGAATATTTTTCAACCTTGCATAAAGTGAAATAAACTTTTTATCCCCATAAAATGTCAGAAATAAATCCCAAGACTCTACTTGATAGGACTTTTTGACAATTCCCACCTCCCCACCCCACCCCCACTTCCTGCAGTCCCAGAAGTTGGTCCCAGATCCTTCAGGCTCTGCAGGCCCAAGATCAAATCAACATCCAGGAGAAAATCAACTCCAAAGGGCTTTTCCCAGGTCCTTCAGATAGTGGAATTATATGTAACAATTTCACCCAGCAAAGTTAGTGCACATTCAGAACTTCAGAGGAAAGATAGTTGAAAACCAGTTCAACTGAGAAAAAAATATATCTTATAAAAATCTAAATCTGAACAGTTACAGTAAGCACATGAATCTACATTCTGAGTATAATTGAATGTCTAAAACCAAAAAAAATATATGCTTTTATCATAAATGTCCACATGATGTGCCAACTTTAAATAAACATAATGTGTGTGTGTGTGTGTGTGTGTGTGTGTGTGTGCGTATTTCCCACTTTATCACAAAATACTTAGTTGATTGTTCTCTTTATAAAAGTTGACTACAAGATTAACTGTGGGGCTCCATTAAATAGCAAGTTCCCTTGCCGTATCAATGGTTATTCAATTTACAAGTTGGTTATTAAATTTAATTCATATTCAACAATTCATGGGAACCGAGAATGCCCTTTATCAGTCCCCAGTTATTCTGTATGGCTAGTGTTTTAGAAATGTAATTGTAAGCCTAATTTGCTTAAAGAGTTTTTTTGCTTATAGAACTTACTTTTCCATAAGGGCAAGGAAAGAGAGCCACCAAAATAGAAATAGTAATTACAACAAAAAGAAACACACACACACACACACACACACACACACACACACACAAACAGTATGTCTTTCAGTCATCTTGCAACTCACTTGAGAATATTATGGCAATTACACAATTGATTTTTTTTAATGTTGTAGCAAGAAGTAGACAATCTGGTTCATGATGCTACACATTTATGGATCCAGTCTCAGGCAACCTGTATAACTGTAAATGATCTTTACAGAGTTTGAACCCTCTCCATGTCTCCAGTGGTAGTCTCCCTTTTTCACTGGGGTGTATAAGTCAGGTGTGGACTAGGGTATAATTACATAAGAGTCACCTGGGTGTTTGATGAAAGTTCAGACTCTGGGCCCCACTGCAAGTCCCAGGGAATCTGTAAAGCAACAAGAACTGTAGGCAAGTGGGGCAATGGGATACATCATCATTGCTCCCTGAAAGGTAGAATGCCGGGGCTTAGGCACCTGAGGCCTGGGCAGGACAGAGCCAACTAGCCACCGTGTGGCTGAGGGAAGCCAGGAGACATTTCTGGATTTCACTTTCTTATAGCTCTACCAACCTAAGACCCCAAATCCTTGTTATACAGAGAAAGTTGTGATTATATATATTCATACATACACATATACATATATATTTATATATGTAAATATCTTACATGTGTATATATACATATATATCTTATATAAAACATATGAAATATATATAAATATATGTGACATATATTCTATTAATTTTACTTAAAATCCTAAAATCAGACAAAATAAAAGGATATATATTTTATTATAGCCTACCCCAAATAATCTAGAATGGATTTCAGATAGAGTAAAGTCAATTTGAGGTTTGGTTATTTATATATTTTTTTCTAAACTTTGGACTGTGAATATCTGACAGTTTTTCTATACAAGTTCTATTAATCAGAATGTATTCTTTCCTTGGACGATGCCAATAAAAATTCATTACATTTCACACTAACTGTGTGTCAGCAGCATGAACACTGGGGAGACAGAGAGAAAGAAATTGTAAATGCCTGTTTGGATTCTGATGCCAGGGCAGTTTGCCAAACCTCGTTGATATTTCTTTTTGTTATCCTCTATGAGTATATTTGGTGTAGAAACTGGTGTGTTTGTTTTGTAACAAAAACCACAATGTGTACATTTATAGTGAGGAGGAGGAGGTCATTTCTGTGGAGCCTCGCAGGTGAAGAAAGTGTCCCTGGAGTTGGTTTTATTTTCTTTGTCACTAGATGTCACTGCATACACAAGTGTGCTACTGGGACTGAGGGTAATAGGGAGCTGACAAAGAAGCAAAGTAGATTCTGGACGCCTTCCCTGTGATCATACTTGGAAGATATCTGCACTTTGGATCTCTTTGAGGCATTCTCACAATCTTGTTTAATTAAGCTAATCCCCCTTAATACTCTGTCATTTTACAGATTGTGTGAAATCCAATTTAAATGTGTGCAAATCTTTTTGCTATTCAACAACTTTTTGGAGAGTCATATGTGGTAAATGTATCTTAGTCAACATCTCTTTTTGACTTGGAATTATGAACAGGATGAAAATTGGCTACTCATATGTTACTTCTAATTCAGGGTTATAGCATTAAGACATCAATTTGTTCTCAATCAGAATGAAACATTGCATAGGTACTCAAAATTGGCTCCAAACCTAACCTATTTGCTCACTAGTAACATTCACATTTGCTTCAAGCTAAGAACCTTTAATTAAAATTTATAATCCACATATCTAATGTTCTTCCAAATCCCAGGTTCATATTTGCACCCTTTGGGGCCAAAGGTGTGCTTGGTTAGACCATTGTCCATGATTTCTCCTCATCAGGTTTCTGTATGTGCTTTATACAATACTTCAAGTTGGCACTACAACCTTCTAGGGAGACAGTGATTTACATTTCCCCTTCTTATTCCCAGCCCCAAAAGGGATTTGTGATAATCCCATCAGGAAGATCCTACTGGGTCATTCGTGGAATTATACCTTCATATTTTTATTTGCCAAGATCCCTTTGCCAGTAGGAATTTTACCCAAGGCAACTAGCATTTAGACTTCTTCCTGTCGTCTCCTTAGCTGCTGAACCAGATGTGAAGAGATATCTTCCTGGAATTTGGACAGGCTGTTTCCTAAGTTAAGGTCCTATACCCCTGCTGGTGATCTGGTCTAATGAAATAAGCACAGAAAAGATATTAAAGACAAAGGTTCTGATCTAAATCTTTTGTGTGGCTATGGAAAATCTGGGCCACAATTTCCTCATCTGTAAGAGAAAACTAAAAAAAATCTATCATTATCTCACAATGTTATTAGGAGAATCAAACAAGATAATAGATTTGAAAAAAGCAAGTGTTCTATAGATTCACTGCATTATCTTTGTCTCCATAATAATTTAATTGCACAAGTGTCTTTTAAATAAGATTAAAACAGCGGGGAAGTCATATCACTTTCAAAACGTATCTATGGTTTTCTTTTTTTTTTTAATTTTTTATTTATTTTTTAATCCTAACCCGAGGATATTTTTTCCATTTATCTTCAGACAGAGTGGGAGGGAGGGAGAGACAGAGAGAGAGAAAGAGAAACATCGGTGTGAGAGGGACACATCGACTGGTTGCCTCCCACATGACCCCGACCAGGGCTGGGACTGAACTGCAACAGAGGTACGTGCCCTTGACCGGAATTGAACCTGCGACTCTTTGGTCTGCGGGCCAATGCTCCAACCGCTGAGCCAAACCAGCCGGGGCTTCTCTTTTTCTAAAGTTTAGGTAAGATTTTAACCAATAACCAAAATGATCAGCCCCTTTGTGTCTAGATATTCCGTTGCCTGCACTCAGCCACGGGCAGTGTGTGACCAATTAAAGTAGGTGACATCACAACCCAGTGCCATGTTCCTGGGCACACAGGTTAAACTCAGGCGACAGGGCACAGATCACCTTTATTTCAGCTCAGACTTTGAGGTGCCTGGGATGGGGTCAGGGAGTGTAGAAAATGAAAAGAGAACAATCACACAGCTAAAGCCACGCCAAGTCTAAGCAGAGGCCGACCTGTTAATTTAGGACCCAAATTTCAGCTCTTATTTCTTAGAAATACAGCCCCAAAGAAAGTTATATAAGTCTTGTTGGATATGAACTAATTCTTACAAAACAGCATTTTGATGAGTCTAAGTTAAACAAATCAGACCCATGCAGATTAAATTTCCATTAGAGTGCACAAGATTTTAAGAATGGGTTAGGGACAAAAATGCAGGGAAAACTAAGGCGCGTTTAATTAAATCTTAAATGTAGTCAGTTTTTGCCACAAATCGACTCTTCAGTTAGCTTTCTGACCTGCCTTTTAAAATGTTGAGTCCCCCCAAAGTGAGTGAATGATGCTGATGACAGCACATTTTGGTAAATGGTGGGCTACAGACCTCAGCCGGCTCCTCTCTGCCTTAGTTCAGATTTCCAGGGGCACCGCAGGCCTGAAAGGGACCCTCTAATTTATGGGCGGGATTAGTGCTCCACAGCGAATGTGTGTTGTTCTTCATGGCTTTCGGCCCTCGTGGTTTCTCGGTTCCTTATGGTCACTGCGGCCACCTAGAAATATTTTTCAGGAGCATAATAAGCAGATCAGCGGCTGCAGGCTGCAGCTGGGGGAACAAAGGGAGGCGGAGGGCGCTCCTGCCACGCAGACCGTGTCTGTTCGCAGATCCCTGAGGACACCCCGGGTCGCGTCAGACAAAACCGCCTTCCAGCCCCATTTGATAAGGCTCCATCCCACAAGACCGGGTGCCTCTACTTAAGGCCTGGGGGATGTTCTCCAACAGCGTGCACTCTGCCAGCAGAAATACTCGCAGTGAACAAACACACACCCAGACCCTGCAACAAGCAGGAAGCCTCCTCTTGTCCGTTTTTCCCTTCAGATACCTCTCCCTGGAAATCTTTAAGGTAGATACGGGAAGTGCATTTCTCAGAGTCTGCTTGTAATATTAATATTTTGATGGGGTCATTTTAACCTCAGATAACCACAAGTGGGGGAAAACGGGGCAGGAGGCAGCTCTTTTGCTGAAACGAGGCAGGGCTGCTCCTGGTTGCTTGCTTTGTTCATCTGTCGCCTGATGCCCCAGGGTGGACAGGTTTTCCCTAAGCAGCATCTGGTCCCTCTTTGAAGATTCCATAGGCGTTTTGTCTCTTTCAGGTTTTCAATAGTGGCCTCTGGGGCGGGTGACCATCTGGCAGGGCGTCACCTGGCCAGTTGGGCCTGCCTGGCCGCTTGCTGCTCTGCATTCCCCTACACAGAATGCCCCTGTGCCTACCAGGGACCTGGCTGAGTGCTGGACAATGGGCTGTGGTGCTGAGAGTTGAGCCAGAAACCCAGTAATAATAAAAAGACGTTTTATTAACAAAAAGGCAGGATTCCATACTTTTAGAATGTGGGTTTGTAGTCAGCAAAGTTTGGTTTCAATTTTCATTCATTTATATCCTAGCCTGCACAGCCATGCACAATTTACCTCTGAGGTCTTAAATATGCAAAAGAAACAAAATAATAACAATTGGGTTGCTGTGAGGTATCACTGAGACTACCCCAGATATAAAGGTGTATCTTATATCAGGTAACAAAGGGCACATTTTAAAGGGTTGATAGAGGTCTGTTTAAAAAGGAACTTTTTACAAAGTTGCCACCGTGATTTCGGAAAAGCAAGAAGGGATCTGTGCAGTACCCCAGGGCTTGTGACATCCGGGAGGTGTTACTATGTTAGGGCTGCAGGGGCAAAGTCAGGGAGAAGTTACTAGAAACCAGAGAGGAGCTGCAGAGAAAGGGCCAGCCGGACACAGCTGTGAACTTCGTCAGAGGGGTCCACGCAGCCAAAGCCTGACAGGGATGGAGGTGGGGATAGCGGCTCGGAGAACAGCCTTTGGGCCTCACTGTATTCCCATTCCCTGAATATCCACCCATTACCCAAACTGAGTAGCAGCCCAGACCACAGCCCCTTGGCACTCAAATATGTGTGGAAGGCTTCTTACTCTCGAGACATTAAGCCTGAGGGGTTTTTCTAGCAGGGGAGCATGAGTGTCTCATGAGCACAGCAAACATGCTACAAAGCCTATGTAACCCAGAGCAGCCCTAAACCAATGACTGATGGAAATTAGTGAATACATACCCAGCTTCCTCACCCTTCACCGTCTCCCAGAGTTCTCCCAGGATCCAGCACCCGTTGCCTACAATGAAAACTTGCCTGATAACAGACCCACTACTAGATTCATCTGCTTTCCTGTTTCACTTCCCTGCATCCAGGCATCACTACCCAAATCAATGATTTACACTATAACCTCAGCCGCAGGGTCTGCTTCTGGGGAAACCCAAATTAAGACAAAACCCCACTATCATAGTCCATGTCGGTCAGCCTCCAGGACACAGATCAGGATGAAGAAAGGTGGACAGTGGATTTGGGGAGGGAAATGGAAGGCACCCACATAAGCACTCAGCACAGGACCTCCTCTACCACACAGCACCTCAGCTAGCACTTAGCTTGGCAAGGAAAGCAGCTACAATTGTTTCCTTATCCTGCTACTCTTCCACCACCCGGCTCATCAGTTACCCTGCTCCCTGGGTTCCCTCCTAGCTTTAACATCTGACTTCATAGTAGTGTTAGCTGTGTCCTAGCTCAGCATTTTATACATATAAACTTGTGTAATAATGGACAAGCACCATTCCCGGTGGGCTGAGAAGTGGGTAGGGGGTGGGAGATAGTGGTAAGGTTATTAAAAGGTGAAGTATTAATAAAAACTAAATGGTATGCCTAATAAGGAACAAAGCCTTAAATCTTGAATGAACATATAAGCCTTTCATACCATCAATGAGCAATTAAATAGGGCTGGGAGGATGGGAGTAGCAGAAATAGAAAGCCAGCCTACCACGTATCCCTTAAATTAAAGTATGTAGGCACTAAATCCTACCACTGGTACCAGAGTCCCGATCTGCTGTAAAACATAACCAAGTATCCACTATGAACTGTCATAAAACCCTATTTATTGCAGTACATATGAATATTTCAGATTGCCACAAAATCTCAACATAGGTATTGAGTTAAAATAATTAGGTAAAGGACAGAGGACTTCAGCCAAATCATTTATTGGAGCATATTTAACTCTAGGGCCAGTAATAGACACTGGCATGTAGTTGATGGATAGATGGATGATTGGATGGGTTAACCTAGGAATATAAAAATAAAGGAATTCGCCCGGCCAGTGTGGCTCAGTGGTTGAACATCGACCCATGCACCAAGAGGTCACTGGTTTGATTCCTGGTCCAGGGTCAGGACACATGCCCAGGTTGTGGGCCCAATCCCCAGTGAGGGGCACACAAGAGGCGGTCAGTCAATGTTCCCTCTCATTGATGTTGCTATCTCTATCTCCCTCTCCCTTCATCTCTCTCTAAAACCAATAAAGGAGCCCTGGCCGGTTTGGCTCAGCGGTTAGAGCGTCGGCCTGCGGTACAGAGACCTGGGTTAGGTTCCCGCTAAGGGCATGTACCTCAGTTGCAGTTTGTCCCTGGCCCTGGTTGGTCGTGTGGGTGGCAGCCACTCGATGTGTCCCTTTCACGTCGATGTTTCTCTCTCTCTCTCTCTTCCTCTCTCTCCCTCCCACTCTATCTGAACAAAAAATGAAAAAATGTCCTCGGGTGAGGATAAAAAATAAATAAATAAATAAATAAATAAAACCAATAAAGGAAATAAATAAATAAATAAATAAATAAATAAATAAATAAAGGAATTCAACAGTGACCAAAATACTAATATCCATCTACAGAATTCCTTGTCCCAAACAGCGTTAACAATTTTCCCACGGTGTGTGTGCGTGCATGGGTGAAAGTGTCAGGGTGCTGCAGAGAGCCCTCACTGCACTCCGTCCTTCCCATTATTTCTCCTCCAGTGGAGAAGCCCTCTCTCCTCCCTCCTGTGTTCTGAATGCTGCTGAGTTCTAACTTACATCTCAGGGCTCTTCCTCTCTTGAGAGGCAGGATGGATTTCATCCTGATGGAGATTTGAATCCCTGCCAGAATCCCTTGGTGTGTTTGGATGATGAGTGAGTTTCTGGAAACCACCCCAAATCCCCTTAAGCAGATTTTTTGCAGGAAGCGCTCCCAAATCTATATTTTAATTAAGCACACACAAGTTAGAGAGTCATGTGTGTTTCACGGACTTCCATTTCAGCAGTGCAGTAAAGCTCGATTGTTGGAGGCTCACACCAAGTCTCCAATCTATCTATCACGTAGTTTTGTTATCTGATGGATGCGGCTATTGATGGAGAGTGTGTTTGGAAAACCACTATAATCCCATATTTATTCCCTTTGGAGGAAACCAGGGTTTTATTTATTTTGGGGGGGGGAGGGTAGTGAAAGAAGTTGCTGTTTCGTGTGAACAGAGACAAAGTTCATTTTTCAATCATATTCGTGATATCCATAGCATATTGTATATTCCTTGGGGGGAAAATATTTGTTGTTTTGAATTAAATTCAGTTTCTTTACTGAATTAAAAATATTTGAGTCCCTCAAGTCACATGGAGTTTAGGACATCTCAGTTAAACTATATATAGTTTAACCCAAGGATATGTTTTTATTGATCTTTAAGAGGTAGAGGAAGGAGGGAAGAGAGAGAAAAAAATCGACAAGAGAAAGAAACATCGATCAGTTGCCTCCCATATGCATCCCCACCAGGGATCAAACTCACAGCCTAGGTATGTGCCCTGACTGGGAATCAAACCTGCAAACTTCTGGTGTACAGGATGATGCTCCAACCAACTGAGCCACCAGGCCAGGGCCCCAACGTGTTATTTAATTAAAGACTCTGAGGATGTGACTCCTAAGTGGACTGATGTCACTTTTCAATATGGCCCTAGAGTCCGTAGAATCCCCTTGGCAATTTCAAGGGTTGCTTCAGCTATGAAGAAGTGAATTGGCAGTTTTATTCATATCCGACCTTGAATCAATTTTTCAAGATATGTAATCGGTTAGGATATTTAGGTCTGCAACAGAAATAAAAACAAGAACAAAGAAAATATTTTAGCCTCCACTGAGTGTGACTATTTATCTTTAGTGGTTCTTTGAAGACAAAAACTATAAAGAACTTCTCTTCTGAACAGACTAACAGCTGTCAGAGGACAGTGGGTTGTGTGGCTGGGTGAAAACGGTGAAGCAATTAAGAAAAAAACAACAATAAAAAACTCATAGACACAGACAACAGCGTGGTGATTACCAGAGGGAAAGGGGGGGTATAGAAGAGGATATAGGGGGAATAAATGGTGATGAAAGGAGACTTGACTTGGGGTGGTGAGCACACAATATAATACACAGATAATGTATTACAGAATTGTACACCTAAAACCTATATAATTTTATTAGCCAATGTCACACCAAAAAATTTTTTTTTAATTCAATAAGAAGAAAAAAAAAAAAGAACCTCTATTCTTATATTAAGCACTCATTCCTTCATTGTGAGATATAATTAACCTTTATATAAAAATTAAGGATAGTATATTTTGTGAGAAAGACCTTAAATGTATATAACATCCAAGTTAGAAAATACATACATATTTATTTTTAATGCATATGTATGAGTTTTCCAATTAGAAAATTATTATTATTTTTTTAAATATATATTTTTTATTGATTTTTAGAGAAAGAGGAAAGGGGGGAGAGAGAGATAGAAACATCAATGAGCAAGAACATCGATTGGCCTACATGTCCCCCCACTGGGGATTGGGCCCACAACCTGGGCATGTGCCCTGACCGGGAATTGAACCAGCGACCTCTTGGTGCAAGGGTCGACACTCAACCACTGAGCCACACCAGCCGGGCTAGAAAATTATTTTTAAACCACCAATCAGATAGATTATACTTTATTATTGAAATATATAGGATGAAATGTAGTAAAGGTTTATCATCAAAGTAAATCATATTAAATAAATGCTACTAAGTTTGAAATATCACAGTGTGTAGGAATCATATTTATTTTTAAATACTCTTTACCTTTTGTTGCTTAATAGGGGGCTTTCTTCTAAGAGCTCTTTATGGTGAAAGAGCCCAAGACCCAAGTAGACCACCTGTGCATACAGATCACATATAATTTATTATGCAAACTTGGGCCACTTTTGACAGAGAAATGGGGTACTGTGTATAACTGAGCTAGAATGATAGGTATGAACTGGGGATGAATGTCTTTGGAAAATTGAATGCACGGTCACCTTGCCTGTATCGTTTTTTTTCCTAGGAATGTAAATTCCCCATATATTCTGTGTAGCCTTTTAATATGCAAGCTGTTTTATGACTTAGGAGAAATTAGGCCTCCCTCAAAAGAAAAAAATGTAAATTCTCAGGAGATAAAATGTGGAAAAACAAATTTCAAAAGGAAATTAACTGCACTGCCAAACAAATACTGGATAGATAGATGGATGGATGCATAATGGTAAACATTTATCGAGTGCTTCCTATATGCCAAGCATTGCATTGAGTGTTTTCCTCATTTCATCTCCTCTATGCAGGTGAAAAATTGAGTTCTAGAAAAAGAGATATATTACCATGACATAATAAGTGAGTGCTAAAGTCAAGATTTGAACCCAAGTCATTTGACTTAATGGCCAAGTTCTTAACTCCTCGACTGCCACAGTAGAGGAGAGGAAAGAGGGAGAGTAATTGATTCATATCTGACTTCTCGAGTTTTGAGTCTTCTTCAGGAGATAATATTGACATATAGAGAGAAGGTTGGGGTAAAACTCATTGTACAGTGGGGAGTGGAGATGATGAATTAAGTTTTGATGTAAAACCAAAGCAACAGAATTAGAAGGAGGATTAGTTAGAAACCATCTGTCCCCAAAGCCCTCCCTTAAAGGAGCATCTAAGTCCCCCAAAGCCTAAAATAACATTAGAGGCACCAGTGGTGGGTTAGAGATTTGACCTCTCATTTCCCACCTGACACTTCTTCCATGAACAGTACCTGGGTGGCCATAAGAAGGGCCCAGGAGGCAACTGGAGAAATGCGATGGAAACTTGAGAGGGAGATGACAGATGAAGATGCACATGGGAGTGTCCTCCTTGAAGAAAGGTCGGTGCTGAACCCATGGAAGTGAGGAAGCTCTCTCAAAATGTAGTGGGTAAAAGAGGTGTAGTGAACTAAATCATATGAGGTCTCTATGGTAATGGCTGAAGGGAGGACACAGAGACAGCAACACAGACAGGCTACAAATGGTCAGCGAGTAGGAAGGAAACCAAGACCTGGTAGAGTTCCAGAGACTAAAGGAGAAGACTCCATTGCCTATGTAATGCTGAAGAGACTTGGGATTTGGATTCCATCGTGTACAAGGGCCTCAGTTATGAATTCTTCATATATTAGCTTGTTTGCTTTCATAACAGCCCTGTGAGGCCAGCATCACTCTTTCTGTTCCACAGATGTCAAACAAGGGACAGAGAAGCCACCAAACAGAGCAATATCAGGAAACTGCTTTCACCTGGGGCCTGGTGGGACAATGGGAAGTGTGGTATTTTTACCAGAGTTCAGGAACCTAGAATGTCCAACAGGAGCAAGAGTCATACTAGGACCTTGTCCAGTGGACCTGGAACCAGGGAAGAAAGTGGCTGCTAATAGAGATGCCGTAGGAAGCAGGGAGAGAGGGAGAGAGAATGCATCCTGGCTTTCTTTTCCTTTCACACTACAATTTTCAATTGGTTTCTCCCATTGGCTTAACCAACCCAGAATCCAGAAGGGAAGGGAGCTTGGAAAAATGAGTAGTCACAGCGGAAGAGCAGAAGGACAGTAGACACATCTGAGAGTAAACAGGAAGCTGATTGGCATATTCACACATAGATTTGTCATACATTACTTCTGCACATATCCTGCTGGCCAAAATTCAGTCTCATGTCCCCACTCAGCCACAAGGGAGGCTGTGTGCTCAGGAAGAGGGTAATATGGAAATTGGTGACCATAGTAGTTTCTACCACAGGTACCGACAATATGAAAAGCCACTGTAATAAATAAAAAACTGCACTGGCCGGTTTGCTCAGTGGTTAGAGCGTCTGCCCACAGACCAGAGAGTCCCGGGTTCAGTTCCCGCTAAGGGCATGTGTACCTCGGTTGCAGTTTGTCCCTGGCCCTGGTTGGGGTCGTGTGGGTGGCAACCAATCCATGTGTCTCTCTCACATCGATGCTTTTCTCTCTCTCTCTCTGCCTCCCTGTCCCTCCGGCTCTATTTGAAGATAAATGCAAAAAAAAAAAAAAAAAAAAGAAAGAAAGAAAAAACTGAGTAAGCTATAACCCAGCTCACATGGGCAATCAACATAGTCACACTATAGAAAGACTATTTTAAGAAGTGCGGTAATAGAGCACCATGTGATGCCAGAATACTTGGAGGAGATTCAATGTGACTGGAGTACTAAACTGGAAGAATTTTTGGAGATTATAGAATTGAAAAGGATTTTGATAAGCAATGGAAAAGCCATTCCAAACTTAGAGACAAAACGGATGAGAGACACAGAAATGGGACAGTTGAGTATGTGTGTTTAGGGAACTGGAAGTAGACTAGGTGGCACTGTGTCCTTCGTGGTGGTATGAATAACTAGAGAGAAAGATAGAAAATAATCAAGTTTGGGGTAGCTGTCAATATTGGGCTAAGATAGTGGTGAAAGTGGAGGGGTCAGTGTAGGGAACAATGAATCTTTATTCTATTCTTATATGCAAGGGTGGACAAAAGTAGGTTTATAGTAGTGATACAAATAAATAGTACAATAATTAATAAATAATAATCCAAGAATAAACTCTGTGTTTTGCATACTCACAACTGTAAACCTACATTTGCCCACCCCTGTACAATTTATAATCAAAGTTTTGTGACTATAACAACGGGCAGCATGTAAATGGGCCTTAAGGGCTGAACTGTGTCCCTCCAAACCCACGTGTTGAAGTCCTAACTCCTAGTATCTCAGAACGTGACTGTATTTAAAGATATGGTCCTTAAAGAGTCATTAAGTTAAAACGAGGTCATTAAAGTGGGTCTTATACAATGTAACTGGTGTCTTTACAAGAAGAGATCAGGACACAGCCATGTACAGAGGGAAGACGGTGGGAAGATGGAGAAGACCACCATCTGCAAGCCAAGGAGAGAGGCCTCAGAAGAAACCAAGCCTGATGATACCTTGATCTTGGATTTCCAGCCTCCAAAATTGTGAGAAAACAAATTTCTGCTGTTAAAGTCTGAGACACTTGGTACTTCACAGCT
Organism: Tadarida brasiliensis; assembly: GCA_030848825.1. Lineage (NCBI taxonomy): Eukaryota > Metazoa > Chordata > Mammalia > Chiroptera > Molossidae > Tadarida > Tadarida brasiliensis. Next base: position 32,905,643 of record CM061261.1, on the reverse strand, counting down.
CTAGCAGACTAAAACAATGGGTGTAGCATTGATTTCACCTAGGTTTGATCACCTGTGTACAACAGAAAAAAGGTAAATTTCCTCTTAATGAATTCATGTGACATATTTTAACGGTTTAATTTTTTTTCAACGTAGGAGGGTCTTTGAATAACAATATTTTGAAAACTGATAGGAGTCGGGATTCAGAAACATAGTCTCCTGAAGCGCATGTGGCTTGAGTTCTCTTAATCTAAAAATTCAGTCCAAAGCGTTGAGTGAAAATGCACGAGGGTAGTGTGACAGTTATCTACTGCCAAAATAAACTACCATAAATCGTCGTGGCTTAACACAGCAATTTTGTTTTTTGTTTCTGTTTTTCTCATGAAGCTATAGATCAGCTGAGAGGTTGTTAACTTGGACCAGAGTTAGCAGACTTCAGCTGGATTCACTCATTGGTCGATAGCCATGTGGCGGGTAGGCTGGGTCTGGCTGGCCCAGGACGGCCTCAGCCCGGATGACTTGGCTCTGCAGCACATGGTGGTCATCCTCCAGCAGGCTAGTCTGGGTCTGTTATCACAGACAAGTAGAGGAGTAAAAGAGAAAGCCGAGAATGTTCAGACTCTGGAGGCCTGGACCTGAAATTGGCTCATCACTTCTCCACATTCTGTTGGCTAAAGCAAGTCCCACGTCCAAACACAGATTCGAGCAGTGGGAAAAGAGACTCCACCCTTTCATGGAAGTAGCTGTAAACTCACATTGCAGATGGCAAGGATACAGGGATTAGTAAAAAAGTGGAGCCATTTTCACAACCAATCACAGATTATTCCCCGTGGTAGAATCTTGAACAACAGCATGACTGAGTTACCTTAAAAGGGAACACCCGGCTGAATCTCTCATGCCATGCAGGAATTCCCCCAAATTAAACACAAAAAGTCTAAAAAAAAGCACTCAAAGAAGATTCCCACCACCTGACCATTTGACCTAACTTTTCTCACTAGGCAAAAAAAGGAAAAAACACTGTAGCTCCCCCACGACTGCCGTGCAGGGTTTGGTTTATCTGGCTTCTGCTATGAGTCACAGCTGACTGAGGGGTGGGAGTGGGTGATGACTCATGGCCTAAAACAAAGATAGAATTTGATGGGGGTGGACTGGAAGGCAGGACAGAAGACATTGCAAGTTCAGGCATTATCTCAGCATTTCGGGTGATTTCTTTTTTCCTGCAGCTGGGAAAGTTGGACAGCAAGCCCCCTTCTGAAACCCAAAGGAGGAGATTCCACACAGGCCCCGTGCAGCTGGGTTTGGGGAACTTAGACCTTTGTGTCTCTGAGACAGTTGAGTCGCTGGTTTCAGAAGTGATTGTGTCACTGCCCTGAATGTGCTACAGCTCCCCTTCGTCCCCATGTGCCTGTTCAGCAGACCGTTTCATCCTGCCATCCCCAGGAGCGAGTTACCTGGTTAGTTGGAGAGTTAATATTTAGAGAGACTAATGGTTGCATATGGCTTACTACAAGAAATAAATAATAAGCCAGTGTTATCTATTGACCTACTCACACATATATTTGCATTCAACAACTTTCTAAAATATCCTTTGGCTCAACAACAGTTTAGCTTAAATCACTTGGTAGAGATTTTTTTTCTAGCTAGTGCTCTGTATTTTAACTTTGGCTGCGCAGTCACTTGCCTCGAGTACACAAATATTTGTGCATCTGGCCTCCAGCAATGAACATGTCTCCTACCCCGAGGTAAAGATTAGATGAAAATTCTGTCAACCCAAAATAAATCTGGAAACAGAACTCCTGAGTGTTTGCCAAATAAGGTGACTCCGAGCCGTAAGATGCTGAACTTTGAAATGACTGCCACAGAAACAAAGGCAAGGCATGGTTGGCTCCCATTCAACCTGGTCAACAACATCCTTCATGACAGGACGTGGCATCATTTTGATTCTGGGCAGAATAAAAGGAATCTATTTGTATATTTGGAAGTTTCAGTGAGGATTTCCTGAGTTCCTGATGAAGTCATTCCTGCTTTACAACAGCCTTGCTTGTACCACTGGAGATAAAAGTGGGTCACCATTTCAGAGTCTAATTAAAACTCAGTTATACATTATTTTCTCCAAGATTAAAGTTGGGATCAAATTAAAATTTCAGCTCAGAAGGAAAATGCTCTAACCCCATTTTATTGTGTTTGCATTGCCTGCCAATGAGGGAGGAGTGCCTTTTGATAAGTCATTTAGAACACGTGCCCTGCACATACTATTTGATGGGGACAGAAAGATAAAAACATTGGTTGCTGGTATCCAGGAAAGATGTCTTAGCTTCTGAAGCTTCTTCGCACAGAAATAGTCATAAACAGAAGATAATCTGACTTTGGCCTATAAAACCCTTGCTGTTCTATGATTGAGTTCCCCAAAGAACCTCTTAGGGTGTTATCACTGATCTGTGAAGGGCTCAACATAGTTCTCACTGCTATTAATACCATCTGCCCAGCTGAGACTATGAATTCCTTCAAAGGTTGGTCTGCTGGCTTGGACACAGGAACATGCGCTCCTGTACAGCCCATGTCACAGAGGAGGCTTAGGGAAGAGGCTGGCTGCAGAACCCCAGGGCAGGCCACTTGTATGTAGCCCTGAGGGGTGGTTGCAGCAGATACTGTGGGAACCCTATGAATTCTTCTTGCCTTATGCCTTCAGGGCACAGTGGCCCTACTGCCTCTTTGACAAATGGTTTTCCCTGGCTCCTACTGCCCAAAGCTTATCCACTCAAGTGGTGGGCAAGAAGTGAAGGGGGATTAACACCCCCTGGGAGCAGCCCTCAATGAATGACAGATAGGGCTTGGTGTATACATACTCCAGTTCCCTTGCCACTGGGGAGGGATAAATCTCAGCCAGACTTCACACCATTTTCCAGCAGGACTAAGTTCCAGTTGCTCACAGCAGAAGCTGGTTGAGTTAAACACCCTATATGGGCTGCTTTCCTTCTCCTTTTTCACTTTCCCTCTCCACATCTATATTTCTTTGACTCCCCATCCCCCACACCCCACAGTTAGTTGCCATTGAAATATTGTCTCAGGGACTGTTTTGGGGAAATCCAATCTGAGAGAGGAGCAAACTCACTTGAGACCCCATGTTTTATGTGACCTTGAGGAACTGACAGAGCAGCCTATCATTCCATCCTGAACAGGAGTATATCCCATATTTTTGGATCCTGCCTTTGAGGAGATGGACTCACCCCAGCACAGTTGGCCGTTCCTCATCCCATGAGGTTCATCCTCTTCACTGTCCTGTTTGCTCCTGAAGACACATGCCAGCTTTCCTGTCACACAGAACAGCTCCCAGGATAAAGGCAAAGGTCTTTGAGGTCTAATCTTTCCAAGGTAGGGGAGACAAATTAGCTCTTTTTCCTTGAGACTTATTGCTACTTTGCAGATAGAGTATAGCACCATATTTCCCTCTTGTTTTCACATACCATGCATCCTATTGCTTTTCCTATATTCTCACCACCAGAGTCAAACAGCCCTTTAGAAATGTAGGCCAGATCATGTCACTCAATGTAGAAATGATCATGCCTGTTCTAGCTGGCAGAGGCTCCCTTGACCCTAAGAATACAGCTGTTGAGTCCTGACCACAGTCTGCAAAGCTCTGTGATGACTTGATTTGTGGAGTCCTCTCCCATATCATTTCCTGTCACTCTCCTCTTCACGTCTTGATTTTTTTTTTAAGCATACCCACATTGTCCTGTTGCAGGACTTTGCGTTAGTTGTCCCCTGTGTCTGGGATGCTCTTCCTGCAGGTGTGCATGAGTCGCCCTCTCACTTTACTCTGGTCTTTGTGTAAATGTCACCACCTCAGACAGATCTTTGCTCACCATCCCAGCACCCCTTTAATTTTTTATACCTTACCTTACTGGGTTCTCTTTATAATTCTCAGCACCATCTGCCATCACATATATTTGTTTAGCTGTTTTGCATTGGTCTTCCCACTACAATGTAAGCTTCTTCATTACATCACTGCTGCCATGTGCCTAGCACACAGAAGGTGCTCAATTAATATTTGTTTGGCTGACTGGACTAATATGTGGCGTTAACTTTAAGGAGAATTCAAAGTGGTCTATCAAATAGTTTTACTAGAGAAATAGTTTTACACATAGTACAGATTTTTAATATTGTACATTTCTCCTCATAGACTTATTTATGTTGAAAGGACTGACTCCTTATTCTCCAAAGACACATTTTCTATGTCTTCCAATTTGCTTCTTCTTTTTTCTATTCATTTCCAAGTTAGGAGAATTTCCATACTGGTCTTATTCATAAATTAACTAACAAAAAATAGAATGTGCTCCTCATTCTGGGCTACTAGCATCTATGTCCATTCTTCCATTCAACAAATATTCATCTACTATCTGCCAGACACTGTGGTACATGCAAAGGATGTATCAGGGAATACAGTAGTCAAATATCCCTAACCTCATAGAGCTTTTTTCTGAAAGGGGAGACCCATAAGAAAATGTAAACATAATAAATAAGTATTTAGTATGTTTAAGGGATACCCTGGGTGGTCATGGGAGGCCTCATTAAGAATTTGACTTCTGGGAAAAACTTGAGTGAGTGTGGAGCCATGCTCATGCATGTGGGAGGAGCATGCCAGACAGAGGCTGAGGTGGGAGCAGCGTGCCAAGTGTGTACAGAGACAGCAAGCCAGAGGGCACTGCGCAAGGAAAAGGGGTAGGAGAGCATGCACGGAAGAAACAAAAAGCAGGTCAGGTAGGTCTCTGCAGGCCTTAAAAACACTTTGATTTTCACATATGTCAATAATTTTTAAAGGAAAATAAATTGTAGCTGTTGCCAACCCAACTGACTAAACAGTGCTTCCTGATTGCTCCATATAAAAACAATTCCATGAAAAAGTACATGTTATCACTATTGTTGAATATGATTTCATTATATTGTTTCTTAATACGATGACTACTGTTATACTTTTCTTAATTGCAGAGTAATAGAATACTTCTACTGATAATAAATATAAAAAGAAAATGATCATTTATGAAATAATAACTTAGAGGTTTAATAAGTTGGCTCTTCCTTAATTTTTATTATAATAGCTTGGTTGAGATATGGTACACATACCATTCAATTCATACAGTTAAAGCACACAAGTCAATGGTTTTTAGTATATTTACACAGTTGTACAACCATCATGATGATCAATTTTAGAAACTTTCCACCACCCCAGAAAGAAACCCTGTACCTATTAAGTCGGTCTTCATGTCCCCTCAATCCCTCCTCCCAATCCCTGGGCAACCCCTGATTTTACTTTCTGTCTCTATAGATTTATATATTCTGGACACTTTGTATAAATGGAATATGTGGCCTTTAGTCTGGCTTATTTCCTGTATAATGTTTTCAAGGTTCATTCTTGCTATAGCATGTGTCAGTACTTTATTACTTTTTATGGCTGAATAATATTCCATTGTACAGATATATGCCATTTTGGTTATCTATTCATCAGTTTATAGACATTTCGGGTGTTTTCTACCTTTTGGCTAATATAAATATGCTGCTATGAACATTTATGTGCAAAATTTTGTGTAAATATATGTTTTCATTTCTCTTTGGCATATACCTAGGAGCGGAATACATTGACTCTTAAAACCCATGGTAATGGCCCTGGCCAGTTTGGCTCAGCAGTTAGAGCGTTGGCCTGTGGTCCAGAGAGACCCGGGTTTGGTTCCCACTAACGGCATGTACCTCGGTTGCAGTTTGTCCCCGGCCCCGGTTGGGGTCGTGTGGGTGGCAACCACTCAGTGTGTCTCTCTCACGTCGATGTTTCTCTCTCTCTCTTTCTCTCTCTTCCAACCTCTCTCCCTCTCGCTCTATCTGAAGATAAATGCAGGAATGTCTTCTAGTGAGGATAAAAAAAAAATCCATGGTAATGGACTACTCATATAGCTACCATTAATTGATAACAACTAACTTTTAAATCTGGGTTGATGAGTCAACTAATAAAGAACTACTAAAACAAACTAAAGAATAATTTAGGGGAAAAAATCCATCTTAGATTAGGAGAAACCACCAAAACTGATTTATATATCAAAATCATTTGATTAGCCTGGCTGGTGTGGCTCAGTGGTTGAGCATCAACCCATGCACCAAGAGGTCGCCGGTTCGATTCCCAGTCAGGGCACATGCCCAGGTTGTGGGTCTGATCCCCAGTGCGGGGCATGCTGGAGGCGGCCAGTGGATGTTCTCTCTCATTGATGTTTCTATCTCTCTCTCCCTCTCCCTTCCTCTCTTTCTAAAAATCAATAAAGGAAAAAAAATATTTTTTAAATCATTTGATTAGCTAATAACTCCTTTCAAAACTAAATAAGTTTTGTGCAAAATTATGTAAAAATGTTGAAAAAAATCATATATATATATATATATATATATGTTCCACCATAAATTTGAAGCAAATAGAGGAAAGAGGTTATCTTGGTCAGTAAAGAATTTTTTTTGTCAAGTGCATTTACAGAAGAGCCGCTCTCCTGGTGGTGGGGAGCTGAGCCAGCAGCGTTAACCTGTGCTACCATATTGCCAAACAGGCGATGGCCACCTCTGGAGTGATCATGAGCTGTAACAGCAGGGCTCCATAGGGAAACATTAGCAAATCATAAATACTCACCGGGTGCTCTCTGCACTGGAAGAAACATGAACCAAGGTAGACTTGAGGACTTAGAATCTAGTTAAGAAACAAAATTATAAGAGGTCAAAGCCCACAGATGTCAGAAATTGTTTGCAAGTTAAAGGCAACTTTATCTAAGGGTACGGTGCCAGCCTGTTCTTAAAGCATAATTCACTCTGCCCCAAACTGCTTCTTTCTCCCGAAAGCCTCCCAGGGCCCTGAGGTTTCCCACCACCAGGAGTGCTCACAGGATGGGTGGACTGACACCCAGGGGGTTTGGGAACCAAGGAGGTGAGGGGCTCTTGGCCACAAAAGTCTGACTATCCTGCTTTTGTGGCCTTGAACCAGACTCCAGTGTGTGTGGTGAGAGTTCTGTGGTCTGATAGGTCACACCCTCCAACTTGTCTGACTCAGGGTGGTGAGTATCCTTGGCTCTGCTCGGTAGTAGTGGGAGCCCAGCCCAGCTCAGCCAAGTGGAGGCAGAGGCAGAGGTGGCCGCTGGCCTCACCGCAGGAAGGTGGGGTCCTGGAGTAGTCCTGCGCTCCTTGGGGACCACTGGTGCTGACCAGTTCCAAAGGAGCTGTTTACCCAAAAATATCAAGGCCCCCGTCACTCTCATTTCTGCCAGTCCTATCTCCTGCTGGGGTGTGTTTCGAGAGGCCAACAATCTGTAAAATGGACAAAGCAGCCTCTTCTGGTCACCTGCTGCAGCACGGCTTGTGACTCTCCAGGGGCATGAAGGGCCTGACTTCTCACGTGACCTGCAAAATCAGAAGCTGTGAGTAATGGGTCACCATCTCCCTATGAAAAATCTCCTTCTCACTACATTACATTATTTTCTTTTAAGGAAGAACTTTACTCAGATTGGCCACATCTCTGAAGTCGTCTTTGTCACCAAAGATTTATAAAAAATGGAGGAAATGAAAAGGACAGTTTTCCAGAAATATTCCCTTCTTTCTTTATTCTTTACTCTCAACGGAATGCCATGAAATCTGAGAGCTAAATAAGATCTTGCATATGATCTAATGCAATCATCTCATTTTTCTGGATATGTAAAACTGAGGCCCAGGAGAGTGAAAGGGACTGGAGCAAGGCTGCCCATCCAGTAGGCAATGATCAGGGCTTGGAACACTCCTAGCTTGCCTCCAAGTCAATATTCCTTCCACACACCACAGTCAGCCAAGACATCAGATCAATGAAAGAATTCTCAAAAAATATTTTCCTGGGTTTCCAAGGTTGCCTCATCCTTGCGATACTTTTGTCATTCTACCCCTTGCCAGACCATGAGGTAGCTAAGATCAACAATGACCACATTCTGTAGTTAATTCTAATGGCTATTTTAAAGTTTGTTTGACTCATCAGTATTTTGTTGAAGAAAAATAATTATCTTGGCAGAAATACTGACAGCTATAGGCAACTTCCTAATATCATAACATGGCAAAGTAGGCAGGGGATAGTGTTATTTTTATTTTTATTTATTTTTTAGAGTTAATGTATTGTTTTGTTTATTTATTTTTAATTTTTTTATTAATTTATTTTTGTTACAGATGTTTCTTATTTTTCCCCCATTGACATCCTCCTCCTGATCCCCCAGGACCCCACATTGTTGACTATGTCCATTGGTTTCGCATATGTGCATATAAGTTCTTTGGTTTATCTCAGGGGATAGTATTATTTTTAAACAAATGAAACAACAAGTTTTCTAGGTGCAACAGATAGCATCACCCAATTTTGTGCTGCTGCACGTTGATTAACTGGCTTGTCAAAATGAACAGCCCCAATCTGTAGAACTTGCTGATTTCCCTGGTGTCTACTCTCCCAGTATGGCCAAATTCAATGGCTCAGTGTGGCATCTGAACTTGGAGCTGGGAAAGATTTGCAGCAGCACATTATGTAGTATTTCCACCATCCAGGTACAGTCAACATGAGTAACTTCAAGAGCATAGATAATAGTAAAATGTAATAAAATAATCTGGAAATGGTGACGTTTTAGTACTTACTACCTTTGTTTTTCATGTAACTTATTGCACTATAAATTTATAAATGTAATATTAAAAATACCAACTGTATATAACAACTGCTTTTTGAAAATTTAACAATTGACTTTTACCAGTAAGTACAGGCTGGCTTCAGCATACCATTTGAATCACCTGCTCCAAACTTTGTTGACTTAACTAATAACCTGCAATGCTGCCCTCATGGGAATATGAAAACACTAACCACAGAAGAACTAAGGACTCCTGGTCATTTTGCTTTTACTTTTCAGGTTACTGGTCTTCCTTTAAATTGCTGTTCTCTGAAAAGGATGCAATAAACAATAGGCAGAAATAAAGTTGTCATTGTAAACACAGTCCATCTCACCCCTGCCATGCAGTTTGGTTATTTACATGCCACACCTCATCCCCAAATGTAATAACGACAAGAAGTGATATGATCTTTTCTCCTGTGACTAAATTTTATCAATGAGTGACAGCACAGGCTCTGTGCTAAAAGTTTCACACATCATCTCATTTAGTTCTCTCAACAGTTTGTTCTCGTTTTGCGAAAGAGGAATTTGAGACTTAGCAAGTTTAATTAATCTATCCAAGGTTGTAGCTGATAAAAAGCAAAGCTAGAACTTAAACCCAGAACTGATGGATTCTACAACCTGGATTCAATTCATGCTAAAGCATAATTAAAGAGGCTGAGTATGAATAAGAAACTAAAACAATTTTTATAGAGACTGAAGAAAAGAGGCATTGTGAGTATCGCTGTTTTATGAGAGTTGAACCAAAAGCCAGTATGCAGTCAAAGCTGTTGTTAAAGAAGAATAATAGCCTTATGAAGCTGTAATTTAATGTGGTTGGAGAGGAATAAGAGACTGAATTAGTTATCTATTGTCACAGTAATGCTGTAATAAACAACCACAAAAACCTCAACAGCATATAATAATAATGTTCATACATCTTAAATCAAATGCAGGCAGGTTAATCTCTAGTGATTTCACCTGGGATTGCTCGCATGTGTGGTGTTCAGCTGGCTTTTACCTAACTTATGATGACTTTGGCTGGAGTGACTAGGCTGTGCTTTGGATATTTCTTGCTTTCCAGCAGGTTAACTAGGGCATGTTCTCATGTGATAGCAGAGGCACAAGAGCATAAGTAGACACACAAGACCTCTTGGCTTAAAACTGGTATATTATTATTTGTACCTCTTTCTATTGGCTAAAGCAAATCACAAGCACAGTCTATATTTAGTGAAATAAACGGAAAAATCACGTGATAAAGAACATGGGTATAGAGAATGGTAAAGAATTGGTACCACTGATGTAATGAATCGATCAAGAGGTGAGCAAGGTGGTCAGTGGGGAATGTGGAGTGATCCCTTTTGGTCCTCATACACTATCATACTGTATGAACTCCCTGCTACTTAATTTTAACCAGGCTACTACTAGTCCTGGGCCATCAACATAATAGCTTGGAAGAAGTCATGGACATTGAGTCCTGGCCCAGATCAGCCCCTTACAAACTGAACCTATAGGTCACTGATCCTTTGTGGAAGCTCTGGTCTACCCCACCTACACACCATGAGATCTTTGCCCATCACAGCACATATTTATTTCTCACTGAAAACTCTAAATTGTGAATATGTGGAAGGGGCTGTGAGTAGGATTACATGCCTGCATTATCCTTTCTGGTCAGTCAATAACCCTTTCTTTCTTTTCCATTTCATATATTATTTGTTTGCCCTTCACATCTGCTCTCCCCCTTGATTACCCAGCTCTCCACCCATAGAAGCTAATATATATGGACATCAAAAGGCTTCCATTCCCATGGCTTACAGCTGTTATTGCTAAAGAGAAAGGCCCAGGAGACCTAAGAGGAGGAGGAGGATGAGGTCAGGGTATTTATGCCCCTGATTCTCTCCCTGTGAGGTCACCTTGGCTTTCTGAGCCTTTTGAACTGACCTAAATGACTCACACTCACTCTCCTTCCAGGTCCTGGAAACCATTCACTGTCCTCATTCTACTGGGCCTAGGGATTACAATGCCCAGGTTTCTACACCATCCTTATTATTCCCCAACACTCTACCTACACCTTTATAACTAATCCCTTTGCCAATAAACTTTCCTCAAGTTATCCAAATTTAAGAGTTCCTTCTGTATCCTAAAGGAATTCCACCTAATACGTTTTCATATGTAGAAAACACTCAGGAGTTACCCAAGAGAAATGATCTAATATTTCATACTATCATGGTATCCTGCTCAAAATCCTAAATACCCATATGATACTCACCAATTGTTCAATTGTGTCCAGAAATTTATGAACTAAATACATTTTCTGCTCACTCCCCATTATGTAATGGTGGAAGATAAATAAGATTAAGCAGAACAATCAGAAATAATGAAAGACACATAGCAGCCATTTATCTACTTTCTCTGGGCAGACTTTTAAGGACCTGGGGATATAGAGTGTTACTTGATTAGACACTGATTCTATTGTCCAGATTTCTTCCCCATTGTTCTCCAAGGTCCTTAGATTACTTTCCAGGATATTCCTATTTGTCCATTATATTCCTTGGCCACATTTATTGGGCACTGGGGCTTATGCTGTCCTTTGAGACGGTACCACTTCTCAGCCTACTTCCTGCCCATGAATGGTTGGGGGACCAAGATTCATTTGAAATTCAGTAGTCACAGATGTTTTTAGACAGGATTTATAGCTTCTTAGGCAATAAATTTTTCTCAAAAGCTCAATAGGCCTCTAATTCACTTGCTTCCAGTAAGTTCTACATGTCTGCAATCACACTATAGTTCTTTTAAATATAATCTATATGTTTATTTCCTCACTTTCTCAGCATATTCCTCTAGCTTGTAATGTATAGGGTTGTTGGCTCTAGTGAAAAGTTTATATTAAAAAAAAAAAGAAGAAGAAGAAGAAAGAAAAAAAGTGTGCTTTGAAAGATCTTATTGATAAAATTGACAATAAAAACCCCTTAAAATCCCAACCAACCCCAAAGGTTTGGGAGTCTTACCGCCAGCCCTCCCCACAGTGCAAGGACCCGCATTGCTGCACCATTTCTATTTTCTTTTGGTTCTGAATATGCACAAGCCAGTTCTCTCTGAAATCACCCCTTTCAAATCTTTGGCCCATTGTCTATTCCAGCTACAAAAAAGCAACAGCAAAATTAAAGTTCTGTTTTTCAACGTTTTTCCTGAGAGTTTCTGGCTTAGAACCCACATGGTCTGGTACCAAGTACACTTCCTCAGATGATAGTTTCACCAAATACTGTGTTCCTGCAAAATACGGATTACCATGTTTTTAGCCTCTGATATATTTCATAACTGCATCACTGGTACCAGTCACTAAACCAAAGCTACATATTTCAGGTTTTTGATGTGTGTCTTAGTCAGTTTAGGCTACTGTAATAAAATACCATAGACTGGGTGGCTTATAAATAACATAAATTTATTTCTCACAAATCTGGAGGATGGAAGTCTGAGATCAAGATGCCAGCATGGTCTGGTTCTATTGAGTGCCCTCTTCCTCCTTGCAGACTTCTGACTTCTCATTGTAGTTTCACATGACAGAGCGTGGATACAGAATGCAAACACTTTGATAACTCTTGTAAGGGCACTAATCTCATTCATGAGAGGTCTACCCTCATGATGTCATCTAATTTTAATTACTTTCCAAAGATCCCACCTCCTAAAACTATCATATTGGAGGATAGAGTTTTGACATATGAATTTGTGGCGGGGGGAGACACAAACATTTAGTCCATAACAATGTGTAATACTCCACTTCTGGTAACAATTCTGCCATCAGAGTAATGCCAGCCTATGTCATTGTTACAAAGTAACACTGCAGACACAATTTATTAACATAACAAAGCTTTAGCGTTCCTGTTACATATTCAACAATGATGTTCATCAACACTGCTCCATGATGGCATAGCAGAGGAAGAAAATGCATGGAGAACACACATCAGCTTTTTGTTGTTGTTAATTCCCCCCCGCCCCCCAGGATATTTTTCCATTGATTTTCAGATAGAGTAGAAGGGAGGGAGGGAGAGAGAGAAACATCGATGTGAGAGAGACGCATCAATTGCTTGCATCCTGCATGATCCTGACTGGGGCCAGAAATCGAGCCTGCAACCTAGGTACATGCCTTGACTGGGAATCAAACACGTGACCTTCCGGTCTGAGGGCCAATGCTCAAACAGCTGAGCCAAACTGGCCAGGGCCACACCAGCTCTTAATACATGACCAGAAGTGATGTTCATCACATCCACTCACATATCATCTGTGAGAACAAATTATATGTGGGCTGAGAAAGTGGGGGAGTATATGGAAATTCTATGAGCACTTCCACTTACATCATATTTGTATAAGACACATCAACATCTTTCAAATGACATGTGACGTAGTTTAGAACCTTCTGTAGCACATCAGTTATATATGTATATAATTTTTTTTCAGTACAATTGTGTATCCAATATTAATGTGATGCTATTGAAAACTTGACACAAGAACGTCACTGATAATAAGGAGAACAAAGGACTATCAGTTGTCTCTGTGAAGTGGGTGTCTGATTTTCAGGGAGTGGTGAACTAACCATCAAGGCTTATTCCTGATTCTTTACCAACTTTACCTGAAAGTTTACAAAGCCTATGTTGACATTTCCCACATCATCTCCCACACTATTCTGGGGAGTGATACTCAAAATAACAGCCAGTGCAGCATAGGTACCAGCCAATCAGAAAAGACGTGGCCCTGTCAGAAGGGGTGCTAGTTGTAAACAATTGTTCTGTTTATACAGTGTGTGCTAGTAGCTATCACCTTGGCTGTCCCTCCAAGCATTATTAGCATTTTCCAACATGCCAAAATTGAGTGCACCCACCTTACCTTTGCATGAGCTGTATCCCTGCCTAGAAATATATTCTTTATCTGGAGAGACACCTCCATATATCTTTTTAACTTTTTTAAAAATATTTTTAATAGATTTTTTTAGAGCGAGACGAAGGGAGAGAGAGATAGAAACATCGATGTGAGAGAGATACATCGATCTGCTGCCTCCTGCACACCCCCTACCAAGATTTGAGCCCAAAACCCCGGGCACATGCCCTGACTGGGAATCGAACCAGGACTTTTCAGTCCACGGGATGACACTCAATCCACTGAGCCACACCAGCTGGGCTCTGGTTATCTTTTAAGTCTAAGTTCTAACATGATTTCTTTTGGGAGGATTCAGAAATACCTCCTCCCAACTCTTAGTTTTCCTCAGTGCTGCAGCCATATCTCTGTTATATAAATTATTACATGTGCTACCATTAATAACATTTATACATTGTCATCCTCACTAGGTTTTGAGATCTTCTAAAATAATATCAACAATAACAATAGTTTATATTTATTGAGTATTTCTATGTACCAGGCACTATTCTAAGTGCTTCATATACATTAAAATTTAGTTCTTAATAGAACCCTATTATTATAATCTCCACTTTTCAGATGAGGAAAGTAAATTAAGGTGAACTAAATTTACTTGTGCAAAGTTAATTTGGTCATCCCAAGCACCTAGCACAGTCTTGCACACATGAGGCTATTGAATAAATGGAAGGATTTCTACTGCCTTTACACATCTGCTATCTTTTCCTCATTTATTTTATGAACCCTCTATATCAAGTTTTCATATCTCTATATCAAGTTAGGAGTGAGACCACTCCTAACGCTTGTGACCCACCCAGATTTTCCTACTACCTTAGAAACTACTGCTACAAGTTACATCAAATTTCAGTTTCAATTATTTTCAGTGTCCAGCTTGTCATTTGACTTTCCCAATAAAACTCTTTCAGTACAGAACTGCCAAATATTTTCAAGACTGCTTAACACAGTGCTCACCAGAAACCAGGGGTGCCAAAGAGTACCTGTTAATTAAACAATGAGTAAGGAGTAATCGAGACTTCTGCCATTTTTGTATGGGGTAGCACCAATATTAAATATCTGAACTTTAGCCCAGCTGGTATGGCTCAGTGATTGAGCATTTACTCATGCACCAAGAGGTCACTGGTTTGATTCCTGGTCAGGGCACATACCCAGGTTGTGGGCCAAATCCCCAATGGGAAGCATACAGGAGGTGCCAATTGATGTTCTCTCTCATTGATGTTTCTATACCTCTCTCTCTCCCTCGCTCTCTCTCTAAAATTAATAAAGAAAAAAAAATATCTGAACTTTAAGCAGAAGGACTCACAGTCGCAGTGGAATTTTGTACCTGGAAAACATATGGTAATGAGTTTGTACCTTCTTGTACTTCTCATTATCTTCCTAAAAGTAATGTTGGGGAGAGTCCCTGGGTCTCACACAGAGGGGCAGCAGATACACCCCAAAATGCATATCACTGCTTGATATGCTGCAGGAAGATTATGGAACCTGGTAATCATTTGAATTTTAAAAAAAGGAATGCCAAGAATGGATATATAAATTAAGATTAGATGCAATCTGTAAAAGAACAGACAAGCCTAATAACAGTATATCTAAAAAACAAGTGTATATTTTCCTTGACGTTTAAAAATTTTTGATATAGATAAGTTCTAAAATTATAATGTTATGGTCCATGGTGCCAGGGCTTAAGATTTTTCTGTTCTGCTGTTCTGTTGTATGTGGATGCCGTTCACAAGGTCTAAAACAGCTGTGGGGCTGTCGGAGCTCCCTTTTTTTCCTCTTACATTCCAGCTAGCGTACAAGGAGACAAGTCAAAGGATGCTCCAGGAATGAGCACAGATTTCTTCCAATTACATGTCATGGGCAGAACTTGGTCACAGGGCCATCTAGCCACAAGAGAGGCTGGGAAATGTAGACTTCATCCAGGAAGTCATCTCCCTCGCTCAGCAATTTTCAACCAGTGTGCCTTAAGAGGCTACTGGTGTGCTGCAAGAATTTTAAAACATGAGTACCTGACTATTTAGTCAGGGGCACTGACCTTTTTTACCTTAGACTGTCAAATAAAAAATGGCAATGGCCACCACAATAGCTGTCTGGTGTGAATGAATAAAAATTATATATAATATAATATAATATAATATAATATAATATAATATAATATAATATAATATAATATAATATAATATAATATAATATAATATAATATAATATAATATAATATAATATAATATAATTAATATAATACAATACAACACAATATAAATGTATAATATAAATATATAATATAAATATATAATATATATATTTTGTCAGATCGGCAAAAAATATAGCATATATTTGGTGTGCTGCAGAACTTTAGTTACTAGTTTATGTGTGCCATGAGATGAAAAAGATTGAAAATTGCTGGGCTAGCTACATTGGAGATTCTATTACTGAGGAAGAAGGTGAAAACAGATAGTAAGGGAAAACCGGTGGACTTCCAATTCAGCAGGAAAAGCATCTCCTTTTCCTCGAGGCTAATTTTGTCATCTGCCATCTGAGGACGTGGTTGTCTCGCACAAATGCGATTCAGTGGCACAGAACTACGTCTCAGGCTCCCGTTTTGTAAGCTTTGCCACTCAAGTTATTATAAATATTTTGCTAGTATTTGCTTCACTTGGAAAGATATATTGGAAAATATGCTATTTAATTGAATAACTAAAACAGTCTAATTTCTAAGTAGATCAGTGACTTGTTTCATAATTGATAAAGAAATAAATTCAATTAACACCCTTGTTTTTTAACCATTCAGATGCATTCTGCTATGCCACACTCTCAAACGATTTGAATCTTCTTTTCTTTGTTTTTAAGTGGGGCCAGGAAATGTATAATATATACTCTCTCAAGTTCCACAGTGAGGCTGTGTTATTACTGAACATTGAGGATTATTATCTATTTTCCATATACTGCAGCCTCCATCTGTGTTTCGTAATAATGCTCCAATGCAAATCTCTCCTTCCAAAACAAAAATTAGCACTTAAATGCCACTACATATGTCCCCTGAAATGCCTATAGGGGTAGCATATCCAGACACAGGCAGACTCCAGTCACTGATTTGTAAGGAACATATGCATAACATTTTATCAACCGCTTCTCCATCCCAGCAGGACAGATGGCTTTTATTACCATTCTCCCAAAGGCCCTTGAAGCAGTGCTGAGGGCGGGTCCCTGAGTTTTATACAGAGGGATGGCACATATATCCTCGCATTGGAAACTGATCAGCTGGTCCCCTCCTAAGCTACTAGGAAAATGTAGACTACACTAACACACTACCAGAAGCATGAGAATCCCTAACAGAGATGAATTCCAGGAGATTTCACGAGTATCTCTATTAAGCTCCTACTTGTGGAGAAACTCTTCCTTGTTTGTCAGGCACTGCACTAAATGGCTAAAATACACCACCCTAAGTCCTTACAACAATCTTATAGAGAGGCATTGTTGCCTTTTACAGATGAAGAAAAGATGACTCGGAGAGCAAATTTCCTAAACTTTCAGAGATTGTGAGGAATGGAGTCAAGATTTGAAAGCCTGTGCTTTTCACTCTGTTCAAGCCTATTCTACACGTATGCTATGGATTCTTGCATCCAGAAAATACAAAAGAGGAAAGCATGTAACTTTCCAACTTAATTGATTATATAACTGAGTACTTCTCTGTAATAACTATTCTCAATTTCTTTTGCACACAAACCTGTCATTACATGTGAAATTATTATTATTCACCTTCTTTCATGGGACTTGCTAGCTACTTATTACTAGTTATGTAAACAGTACTTCTTAGAGCCATGATATGTACTATATATTATTTGTTTTTAAAAAACTAGGTATGTCAATGGAAAGAAATATTTGGCCTTGAAACATCTAGTTAAGAACATAATGTTAATGCATTTGAAAAAGCAACAGACATACATAACAATACATTAGTGATGATCAAGTGGTGAACTACGGATGGTGAGAAGTAAAATATGCTTTCCTAATTTCCATATGTTCTATGATGAGTGTGTATTAAGCTAACAAATAGAGAAAATAAAATGCATCATTTAAAAAGATGAGGACCTAGAAATTAATTTATTATAGTCATCTAAGCATTTACAAAAGCTTAAAGAATTTCATAGTATATCACTAAAGAATGTTGGATGGAATCTCAGCCATTATCTAGCAGGCTCTTTGCCCATCTGTTTGATAGTTTTTGTGATAATCTTGTTGACTAACAAAAGATTCGAGGTCTTGACCATCACATTGGACAGTGCATATAGGAGAATAGGAAAGCACAAAACGCTAGAATGCACCTGAATCATCACCTAACCAGGAAACCAGGAAGAACGCAGACAAAATGAGAATGACCAGCTTCATAAGCAGAGAATTAGGGAGAATGAATCCTGGATCCAATGATCAGGGTGGAGGGAGGAGAGGGGCTCTGGAATTACAGATGATTCTTATAAGAGACCCTAGCAAAAGAAGTGATCATCTTATGAGCTAAGACATCTCAAAATGAAATGAATTGGGAGGCCCTGCCTTGGGAAACTGAGATTCAGTAGAATGCACCAGCATGCGTGTTTTGTGTGAGCTCACTAAGCTAGTTTGCTAGACCTCTATGTGAGATGCGGTTAGTTCATATACTTGTGTGACTGGATGCATCACTTCACCTTCCAGGCCTCTTCCCTTGTTTTAAAGATGATCAGCAGATCTTTTCCAAACAGATTATGCTATAAGCTCACTATTTCATCCCCCAAAAGCTTCTGTCCCATATATCACATTGAGGAATGCCATCTGTGATTAGAAAGCATTCACTCTTCCCTGGAGAAACGTTCTATGTAACATCACTTATTCTGACCACGCTAAATCATCTCTGTATTCAATTTAAAAATATAAGTACCTTAGCTGAAATTATAGATGTTCGAGTCCACACCTTTAGAATACTCAGTTTTTGAAGAATACTGAATTACAGCCATGCACCACATAAACACATTTCAGTCAACAATGACATGTGAAATGGTGATTCCATAAGATTATAATGAAGCTGAAATATTCTATCACCTAGTGAAGTTGTAGCTGTTGTAAAGTTGTAGTGCACTGTGTTATTCATGTGTATGTGGTGACGCTGGTGTAAACAAACTGCACTGACCTATAAAAGTATATCAAGTGCAATCCTGTATGTACATATTTGATAATGAAAATAAACAACTATGTTACTGGTTTATGTACTTACTGTACTATGCTTTGTATCATTATTTTAGAGTGTACTCTTTCTACTTATTAAAAAAGTTTGCTGTAGGCCCTGGCTGGTGTGGCTCATTTGGTTGATCATTGCCCCATGCATCGAAAGGTCGCTGGTTCTGGTCCCATTCAGGGCACATACACAGGTCATGGGTTCAATCCCCTGTTGGGGTGTGTACAGGAGGCAGCTGATCGATGTTTCTCTCTCACATCAATGTTTCTCTCTCTCTCTCTCTCTCTGCCTCTCCCTTTCACTCTCTCTAAAAACTATTAAAAACATATTTAAAACAAAATAAGTTTGCTGTAAAATAGCATGTTGTTTGCGCCTGTAACAGCCTCATGCATCTTGTGTTTACAGCATCACTTGATTGCATCATTTTTCTAGTACTTTATTTCCTCTTGTGTTGTTTTATAGATTGAGTGCAGCCTAAGTGCACAATGTTGATAAAGTCTACAGTAGTGTACAGTAGTGTCCTAGACCTTCACTCACCACTCACTCACTGACTCACCAGGGCAACTTCAGCTCGTGCCAGCTCCATTCATAGGAAGTGCCCTATAGAAGTATACCATTTTTTATTTCTCATACCTTATTTTTACTGTACTGTTTCTATGTTTAGACATGTTTAGATACACAAATACTTGCCATCATGTTATAGTTGCCTACAGTGTTCAGTATAGTAACAGGCTGCACAGGTTTGTATCCTAGGCCCAGTAGATATACTACATATAACGTTTGCACAGTGGTGAACTCATCTAATGATGCGTTTTTCAAAACATATCCCACCGTTAAGCAGCATGTCACTGTGCTGGATTTTTTTAGCTTCCCTAAATATCATCGACACCTTGATGGTGTGCTCAGTGACAGCTCTGTCTGGTGACAGTGGCTGAATGTTTCCGACAGAAGGTGTCTGGGCTCTACTCTGCAGAAGAGAATATCTGAGAATCCAGAGGGTGGAGGGGCCAACTGCTCCTGGGACAATGCGTTACTGCTTTTCTCAGTGACTCGAACAGTGAAAGAAAACCTCTAGCATTTCATAGGATAAGAAGGGAAGATAATTATGGTGACTAAAATAGCACAAGGCTGAGCTGAGGATTTGGAAGATGGTGCCCATTCAAAGTGAAAAGGAGGTAAAAGACACTGGCTAGAAAGGGTAGCGAGGCAGTTTCCTTGAAAGACCTGAAAATGAGCAGCAGGGAAGATAAAAGGATAGGGGCTGTACACAATAGCATATTCTTCTCCAAACTACCTAATTCTCTTGCTCTGTATTCATCACCGTCAGGCTCTGCTGAGCCCTCAATGAGGGCTTTATGTTGAGCCTCATTATCTGCTCAAAGATAGAGGGCACGCCATGCAAATGAAGCAGAGCCCACAGATAGGCTGTTAAAATACTGCAATTTGTCAGCATTTAGATAAACAAATGAAGGGCATACTGTGTGTGGGAGGTAGACCCCTGGGAGCATTCTGAGTATTTTGACACTTGTTGTGAGAAATATCTTTAAGGCCCTCACATGGCTCCCTCCTTATCATTTAAAGGGAGGAAAAAGAGTTGCTAATTTACTTACCAACTAAGATAGTTGGGAGGCTGGGGGAATCTCTGCTTTCATCCATTGGTACTTAGGTTGTTGATTAATGTCCTTCTCATTAAGCTCAGCTTTCCTTTCTGTCTGCTGCTCACACAGCCTCTAGGAGGAGGAAACTTTTAAGCCTCTAGGAGTGGTTTCAGGGAGAAAGCACACACACATACACACACACACACGTGCAGGCACATATACACACTCACGCACACATACACACACACGTGCACACACATGCGCACACATACACACACGCGCACATATACACACATACACACACACACACGCACACACGCACACACACACCACAGGCACCAGCCAACGAAACTCCTACTCAAGGGAAGCTTAGGGTCAACCATAGGAATGTGGAATCATTCTCACGCCAAGATTCTGAAGTAAAGAGTTAAAAACTCCTGTCCTCCAGAGTGTTGCTTTGATTCTCCCAGGAACTTTGTCTTGTTGATTAAAGAAAAATAAAGTGAGCTGTGTTAATTGTTCCTAGCTTACAGGCTGCGCCCTTCTGTCAACTGGAAGGGAAAGCGCGTCAAAGCAAGGCGGAGAGGAGGGGACAAAGCTGCCTTTGGTGATCTAGTCTATTCTCCAGTTTCTTAAAGGACTTTTAATGATGCACTGGTGACAGCATCTTAGAAATCAGATCAAATCAATTGTAGCACATTTTCTAAAGCAAGATTAGGCGACAAAGGGGTCGCCATCCCCTCTCTGTGCATGCCTGGCCACAGGGCCGCCTGCCTAAGCTTATCCACAGCTGTTGCCCAGCCTAAAGCTGTCACAGCGCATCCCTACCCCACCCCACCTTGGAGCCGGACCTCGGTGGCATGAGCAGCCCATCCGTCTCAATCTCTCCCACAAGACAAGAATCACTAAACTCTCATTTGTGCCTCCCTGCCACTGGGGCCTCCACACAAACCTTTCTGTTCTTTGGGCAGAATGATGTGGACTTAATTAAGTGTGGTAACTTATGTGTAAGGCTGTATTGATGGAGGAAATGTGGTACAGATGTGGTGTGAAATGATGGTGAATTACTCTTGTGAAGAATACAAATCAGGGTGAGTGCCCATTATCTGAGGCCAAAAGAAGTTACTGGGCACTCAATTATCGCTTTCATTGTTGCCGCAGCACACCAGATGGTTACAACACTGAAGAGTTTTCTATTATCATAACATTTTCCTAGAGTGCCTTTTCTTCTTCTCTAATTCACCGTAAGATGATTACCTTCTTATGGGGAGCTGATTGTTAGGAAGGGTGCCGGGGGGTCATGCACAGATTCTGTGGGGAGTAACCGAGAAGGGGCAGCGGGCAGTGTCTTCGGCACAAGAGCCTGTTGATATACTGTGCAGTGATTCAGGCCACCCCATCATCGCTCATGTGAAATGACTGCTTGGCCCCTCCTCCCTGCGAATCCACCACTCCCCTTTGGCCCCCAAATCGAGAAGACACAGTGTTCGGGTGTGACCGGCTGCTCTGCCTTCTGTCAAAGCATTTCCAGCCAAGTGAGCAGTTTTTCTTTTAAGGAACTGAGTGGTCCTCAATAAAATTAAGTCCCGCTCATTGGCAACATTGAGGCGTCAGGTGAGGACAAAAGTAAACGAGCTTGTGAATATAGGGCTAGTCATTAACTCGGGGCACCCAACTCTATCATCTGCCATTCCTCCCCGGCTCCAGAGAGGGGGAAAAACAACACCTCTATGGTAAATAAATAAATAAAACTCCACACCGTGGAAATCTCTGAAGCAGCAAGCCCAGACTTGAGGCTCACAGGACTTGAATTGATTGGAGTGATCCCAGGCCCTGAAGAATCCCCTACAAAAGGAAGACAAAATGGTGACATGTGGGAACCACAGGTTGTATTTTTGCTCATTGTTGGATCACAGTTCAGAAAAAAAAATTAATTTCCGGGGAATTCCAGGTGATGCTTCTAGACATGGATTCCAGATAGACTGAGTCAAGAACTTATAGGAGGATGGGAGTATAATCTCATCATTTCTTCCCCCACCAGCCTGTGCCCTGGGTTTCCATTGTCTCTTTTCCATTCCTTCAAAAATGCTCCTTCTCTCTGCAGTTATAATGTGGTGAGATTGCATTCTATGCTTAGTGGGCAAAGGACCCTACAGACCTCTCTGTTGTTATGGCTGCCTCTGTTTGCTAAACATAATGACGGTGCTCTGAGGAGTAATGCCTCTATGACTTTCCTGCTTGAAACAAAAGCACAGCCCTAGTGGTGTCTGCTTGAAACCTGATCCTGTGGTTTTAAGGCTGGCACCCACATCCTACTTTGGGGTTAGCCAAATAAAACTATATTTTGGTTTGGTGCTGCTAGCACTGAGGAAATGATGGGTATGATATCTGGTTCAGAGTTTGTGTTTACTTAAACTGCGGCCACCGTGAGACACACGTCCATTTTCCATGACTGAACAAAAGCCTCCCCTTCCTCCCCTCCCCTACTGTTTCCAAAGGGAACATCCGTGCCCCTTCCGTCCTCATGAGTGTTTTCCTATTTAAAGCTAAATACTCCATGATGCCGGTGGCTCATCAAAAGAGAAATCAAGATGATGTCAAGTTATAGCCTAGAAAGTCAACACTGAACTGTGAAGGCTGTTTATTATTTGCAAACACATAAAGCCACTGACAGGCATTGCATAGATCCAATTTCAACCTTGTCTTTCCTGTAATAAATGAAACAAGCTGTGCTAGCAAATGAATAATCAAGTGCTGATAATGTCTGGTTTTCTAAGCATGCAGCAGAGAGATCCATTTTTCTGTAACAACCACCACCACCAAATAGAGCTAATCAGAAATCCCCAAACCTGCTTTTGGCTGCAACTAGAAAAAGAATGTATGTGCATGATCTTAGGCCCAGTTACCACATTTTCATAATAAAATGCTTCTTTCACTTAGAGGGGTCGAAATATTGTTGAATGTCTTTTGTGTGACAAGTACCCAACCACCCTGCATAATCTATCAAAGAATGGGGGAAATGAGTCCAAAAAAGGTAAAGATAATTAAAGACTGCATTGATCACTATTGCTAGATAAATTCTCGAGATAGCGGCCTGAGATGCATGTCATTCTGATCTTTAGTGTATCTGTACTCGTTATTGAACATAAAAGTAAGAAATTTTCAAAACTGGCAATAACAGAAGAATGTTCTTTGTCACTAGAATGATTTCCACTTTTCAACAGGTGGTCATTATCTTGGGTGCCATCTGTTTTCTTTATTTCCTAAATTCATTAATGGATAAAGCAAGAAAACTGTTTGCTGCTAACACAAGCTTAGAGCAGAGATCCAGGGATCTAGAGTTGTGGCAAAGACATGATTTAGCACTAGCTCAGTGGAGGGCTTCAGCGTGGCTGCATGCTGAAAAGACCACAAAAACTGTCGTGAAGTCAACTAAGAATTCTCAAACACAGTCCCTACATTTTAAACTTTTGAGCTATGTATCATTCAAGGAAAAAAAAAAACTCATAAATATCTCCATAGCATCTGTGATAGATTAGAAGATCATTATTTAGGAATACTCACTTTCTTTTTCTACTTCCATGGGAATACAGGCGGTCTCTGATTTACAATGGTTTGACTTAAGATATTTTTTTTTGCTTTACAGTGGTGTGAAAACAATACACATTCAATAGGAACCATATTTCAAATTTTGGATTTTGATCTTTTCCCAGGCTAGAGATAAGCAGTTAGATATTTTCTCGTGATGTTGGGCAGCAGCAGTGAAATGCAGCTCCCAGTCAGGCACACAATCATGAGGGTAAACAACCAATACTCTATAGTACAGTGTTAAATGCATTTTCAGCTTGTGATATTTTCAATCAACTGTAGGTTTTTCAGAACAAAACCCTATCATAAGTCAAAGAGCATCTGTAATATAGTTCATTGCTCCATTGGCATTGGTTCTATCATGTGATTTACTTTGTCCAATAGAATGTTAAAAGACATGACCCAGCAAAGGCTTGAAAAGTACAAACATGTTTCCCTTTGTTTATTTATGCCTCAACATCATGAGAAGTGCATGCCCAGGCTTGCTTACTAGTCCTTAGAAGAGAAGAGACACATGAAACAGAGCTGAGTTGCACCAGCCAAGTCCAGGCTAGATCAGCCAACTCCCAGCCAACCCCAGTCAGGTGAACAAGCCAAACCAACGTCAGTAGAGCTACCCTGCTGAGGTCAGACAACTTGCAGACACATGAACAATACATTTTTATTTTGGGGGAGTCACTGATATTTTGTAGTTATTTGTTACACAGATTATTCAGTAATGGGTAACTGACACATGTTCTTATCACACTGAACAACTTACCTCTGCAGTTCTCAACCTTAGCTTGACAGAGATTGTGTTTTAAGCCTCATTAAAAAATCTGTATCTGAAAAGCATCTGTATTTTAAAAAGTCCTCAAGTGATTCTAATGCATAGCCAGAATTAAGAGTCATTGAAACATACAAAGAAGTAACTATATACAAGGGGATATCAATAGCAGTGGGATGGTCCTGAAAGCAAAGGCAGAAACCATGATTAACAATTTTATGGAAGGAAGAAGATAATCCACATTATTTGCCCAGTGTAGATTCCAACCTTGGCTATACATTGGAATTATGTGGAGAATTTCTAAAAATACCTTGAATATAAGAGCCTTCCCTCAGAGATTCTGACTTAATCAGTCTGCGTTGTAACTTGGACATCAAACATTTTTTGAAGTTCCTCAAGTGATTCTAGTATGCAGCCAACGTTGAACTATTGTCATAGGTGAAGCAAACTGTTTTCAGGATAATTCACCTAGTGAGACCCACTCATGAAGGCTGGGATTTCAAGGCAAGACTCTAGTCCAAGAGCAGCCATAATACAAAAACATGCCCACAGTCCAAAAGCAGCAAACTTCATGGTAGTGAATAGAGCTAGACCACTCATTTTTTAGTACATAAAGTGAGGTGTAATGACGAGAAAAGATAGCACTCTTACTAAAATGGTAGTGAAGGTCAGGGGTCAGAAAAGAAAAAAAAATGTAGTTGAGGTTCTGAGTTACTGACATGGGGCATTTTAGGAGAATTTTGCTAAAAATAGGACTGTTTTAAGAGTTTGAGCCTGGGTTGAAATTACTGGTAAGGGTTTAGGCAAGGATTGGTAACTCATCTGCCTACAGAGGTTGATTTCAGTTGTACAAATGGGTCAATTGAGAGAATATGGCATGATGGGACTTGTGGCATCCTGGGGCACACACCCAGTAAAATGCACAACCCCAGCTTAGACAATTCTTGTCATCAGGACAATTGTTAAAAAGAGGCTGAGAGCTTGGTCAGTGTGGCTCAGTGGTTGAGCATTGACCCATGCACCAAGAGGTTTCCAGTTAGATTCCTGGTCAGGACACATGCCCAGGATGTGGGCCCGATCCCCAGTGGGGGGCATGCAGGAGGCAGCCAATCGATGTTCTCTCTCATCAATGTTTCTATGTCTCTCTTCCTCTCTCTTTAAAAATCAATACAGAATTTTTTTTTTTTAAAGAGGCTGAGAATCTGGAGTTTTATGTAAAATCTCTTAGTTTTTAAGTACTGGTAATGAAAAAAGTCCTTCAAAAATATTGCAAAGGTTAATTAAAAATGGTCTTGAAATGAATTTGGGCCACTAGCTATGAGTTTACGATCTCAAGGTTACATGGCTCCAACTGTTGAGTGCAATTTTTATATCAACCGTGCCCTCTCACCACAGTGACCCAAGCAGGTCAGAATTAAAAATACTAAGTGAAGGGGCATTTACAGAGACCTGAGCTTGAAGAAGTCTTGTGTCCTGCCAGAATCCATGCAATATCAGACAGGACTCCTGTGAAAAGCTTTTAAGATGTGTAGTCCTAACGCAGAGAAAGATTGTAGTCTGAGTTTAGCACTAGCATAAGGCTTCAATACCTCTCTAAATTTTAAAAATGTCTTCTGTGGACTGCCATGCTCCTATTTAACATATTAGAATGCTTTCAATTTGTTGTGATTAAGGATACCAAGGCTGTTTTTTATCTAAATCTTGAAAATACAGAGTGTATACAACAACCTTATATTTTGAGCCAAAAATGAGAACACATGGTTAACCAGAGATTTCTTACATCACTTCTGAATGTGAGAAATACTCTGGGAGAACTCATCTGAATGTCAACGATTGGGTGATTCTGGGATGGTTTTATAGGAATGTCAGAGGTTATTTAAAATCTGGGATTGTGGGCCATATGTATATGTGCTCACAGGGAATTCATTCATTAGGTACTAACATTTTGTAAAGATTGTTTTCCACAATTCCCTTTGTGAAATGCTCTTTCTCTTTCAGTTCTCAGATGCAGGGACTGATTTTCCTTACAAAGCTCGGTTTCCTTCCTCTTTCTCTATCCTTTTGTTTTTCATTCATACCACCAAACTCTATGTTTCCTGCTTTAAAACTATAATCATTGCCCTCAGAGGAACAGGAACTTTTATTAGAGAAAATGCTTTATCCAGCCAGGCAGATAAAGGGTTATTTGTTCCTGATAAAGTAGAGGGTGGAAAGAGTTGGGTAACATCCCTCTTCAAGTCCCTTGCCCTTCTGATCCTTTATTCCAATTTTCATCCGGAGTCTCCTGATTGGAACTCCAGAGCATCTTCAAGCTAGGCGGTTAGAGCCACTAACTCCAGGCTGCAGCCATTGTCTAGAATTTTCTTTTCTTTTAAGAACCCAAAGATACACACACATCCCAAATCTGACCATTGACGAATTCAAAGATAAATACCATTCTGCAATTCCTTTTATTTCTTCATTCAACAAATATTAATCATGTGCCTGTTCCCTGACAAGCACTGTGCTGGGCAGTAATAGTGGCAAACTAGATATGGTTTTTGTATTTATGAGACTTGCAGCCTACATGAATAGCAGACATTAATAAATATTCATTGAGAAGCAATAAATAAAAATTAATAAATATTAACATGAACAACTATAAAATTGCTTTTACGTTAAGTGCTGAAAGGAGAAGGGTTAAGAAGAGATTTGATCTGGTTAGAAAAGTGAGGGAAAATTTCATTGAGGATGTAGCCACTAAATTGAGATCTGAAGGATAAGTAAGAGTCAAGTAGGTAAAGAGAAGAAAACCCTTACGAAAGGGTGAAACACCACATGGAAGACTTCGTGAGGAGAGGGAGCACTAGGGAACAGGGAAAAAAGCTCTTGGTATGGCTGACTCATGTGGAAGAACAAAGAATTTAGGGTGTCCTATGAGGCCTGAAGGATGGGTTGAGACCAGGCAGAGAAGTGCTCTGTGGGCTGTTAATATGTGCTGTTTGCCACAGAAACCAATGGGAAGCCAGGTAAGAGTTCCAAGCTAGTGGTGATGGGCCTGTTCTGTATTTCCCCGAGAGGGTGAGAGGGTCGAGTCGGGGTGCGGGGTGGGGGTAGGGTTAAAATGGTTGTGGGTAGAACCATTTGGAGGAGTTTTCAGTTTTCCCGAGAAAATGAAATGATATCTCAGAGTAATTGGTATAGTTTGAAACGAAATGAACAAAGTTGAGATATATTAGCAAATACAGTTGGGACTGGTTTGGAGATGGGATAAAGGAGAGAGACAGGGCTCAGGAGTGATTTGCATAATGGAATGAATGTTGCTATCTTGATCTGGGAAGAGCAGCCCAGAGTAAGATCAGATCAGGAGGTCATGAGCTTAGTTCTAGACCTGCTGGATTTAGGAAGTCTTTGAGACATTTAATAGAAGTTAGTAAGTGGGTGGTTGTCTAATAATTTAAGGATATGGACTGGACATTAGACTCCAGCTCACCTAGTGGATAATTAAAGGGAGGCATGTAGCTGAGACCCTCTAAAAATATTATGGAATAGGGAAAAGAGCTAGGGCTGTGTCTTGGAACAACTAACTTTTAGTGATGGACGGAACAAGAGATTTCCATACTGAAGGCACAGGAGGGGTTCCACAAAGGTGGGAGAAAAACCAGAATATTGCGTCATGGAAGCCATAGGGAGATAGTATGCAAAAAAAGAAGAGAGGGGTCACTAGTGTCCAATGCTGCTGAGAAGAGAAGCGAGACAAAGATTTGGGAATATTCTTTGGATTTAGTGAGATCTAACAAGAACTATTTCAGTGGAATACTGGGGCCAAGCACATACTGGAAAGAAGTGACAATTATCTCTGTATATTTTTCAGTCCCGCTCCTTCTCACACAAACACTGGGGGAGTCATTTAAAACAAAAGTATCTAGTTTGATTCTTTAGTAAATGGATATTGGAACCAAAGATCAATATCATCTGACACAGGATGGCCTTGAGCCAGTCTTCAAATGTTTATTTAATTCCCTCTGATTCCCCTCTTTCTACCACTGCCTCTCTGCACTGTGTTAGAATGCAATATTCACTTTTAAACATTTATTTTTGCATGGGAAATAAAGTGAAGTGGATAATATACTTTGTTTTCTTTTCACATAGCCAAATTGTCTCAAAGTAACATTAAAACTTGGAATGCCAGCTTTAGCAAGTGTCTAGGGACACGTATTTCTCCAAGGTTTGTTAATGTGCTTTCAAAAATACCTCAGTTATCAAAGAGAAAGAGAAATAACTGGAATTTCTGTTGAAGGCAGTCCAGTGAGTGAGTAAAATAAACGATACAAAAATTTGAAATGTCAGTATTATTTAATTAGAAATTGGTGAGTTATACAGATAGGAAGCTGATCCAATGTCCAAAGCTATTATTTTCCAAGTAATAAGCAAAGCCTACAGATTTCTCTCTCTTCTTTTAGATATACTTACCTATGAAAGGAAATATTCAATCTATGTACACTTAAACCCTGAAATTAATTTAAGGAAGGTCTTTTGACGGTCCAAGTATATTTTGAGCAATTTAGAGAAAAATATTTTGTCTTTCTATATATAGGAAGCATCAGCTTGCCAAAAGTAGTTGAATCAAAATGACAATATTTGAGATTTTTTAAAGTATATTTAAAAGATTTCCCGTGGAATATAGATTTGGGGCACTGCATATTTTCATTGCTGACTTCTAACTTCATGCCAGAAAAAAAAGGATTCTTGGAGACACTCAGCCAGGATCTGTTTAGCTCAACGTATATCTTGCCTTAGTGTATAAGCCATAAGTCATTTATTCACTCAATGAGAACATATATTAAACATCTACATAGTTCCACACATTGTTCTGGGCATTAGATAATAGTAGTGAATTTGTGGACAAATCCCTGCCATCACTGAGTGTGTTTTGTAGTGGAGAAGACAAATAATAAATAGATCTATAGTGAGAAGTTTTACAAAGGAAAGTAGAGTCAATGAGAGAAATAAGAGTAAGGACAGGGCTATTGCAGATAAGTTGGCAAAGGGAGCTCTATATGAGGAAGATATGTGGAGGTCTAAAATATCTGAAGGAGCAAGTTTTTATAATTATGAGAGTAAAAGAGCATTATATATATACAAAGTACAAAGGCCCTGAAGCATGCGTGGTGTGTGTCCCACAAAGCAGAGCTCTGCCGGCTCCATATTCCCCCGAATCTTGAGGACATGGAGAATGTGTTTACTCCAGTGCCTCCCTGAAGATGCTCTCATCAGCTATGGCATTCAAAGAAGAAAAATCTGCTTTCTATTATTATCTTGTCTTGGTGAGTTTAGTTTGCAAATTTTCTGTGGTTTCATTAAACTGAACCAGAAGGGATCTCTGACTAGATCTATTGCTTTGGGAAACTGAATTAGAAACTAACTCAAAGTCTGGCTCCTTAGGATACAGCCAACCTCCCCAGCTCACCTCTGGCAAGACTGACTCTATTTGCTTGCTTCATTGTAGGTTGGACCCAGTAACCTACTATGTCCAGAGGCACATTGGGAGGGCTCAGTGGAGGGTACACAGGCAGTCTGGCCAGGCATGTATTATCTCATCAAATCCAAAGACCTCAATAAGAATCAGAAGGGCAGGGGCAAGAGGAGATTTGGGGCACATTGACATCTGTGTCTCAAGAATGGTTTACCCATTCCTCCACAGATTCAAGGGGAATGTTGACAAAGCTCTAGGGAGTCTTATTTGGATTTTGGAAGAAGGATCTCATGGTCACAGTTGAGTAAATTGACCTGCATTCCCATTGTAGGGTAAGATACAGACACATTCCCTCAATGCAATTTTATATCCCTTGTTTGAGAGATCCTACTGGCTGCCCCAAGCCCACCTTCCACCCAGTGCCATGTGATGTGTGGCCCACACATTATTTAAAAGAAAAAAAAAAAAACACCATTAATTACTCCTCATGGTTACAAAGTTGAGAGAATTCCCATCAAATCTGGGTTTCTGAATGCTCTTGAAAATCTTTGACAATAATAGAACCATAATCCCTTATGGCAACAACTGGAACTTAGACGATTTCCTTACATGGGGCATTTGTCTTCCATTGCACCCTAATCCTCATCCATACCCTATTATATCTCAATTGCTCACATCACTCAGTTCTTTTCCTGTTTGGCCTCTGTAGACATTGACTCTTACGACGTCTTTAATCCATTATCTTATTCTTGTCACCTAGCTACTTTTCCCCCAACATTGAGCACAGCAAAGGGAATGGCATCATCATGATGGGTACGTCCAGTGGCCACTACAATATGGTACCTTCTGTTGAAAATGACTTCCCTGTTTCTTTGTTTTATCAATGTAGTTATTTGATAGAACTATGAGAGGCATAAAGCAGTTAGCAGTGGGAGAAAATGTTAGATTGTATGAATCTTAGATGGGGAGAAAACTATCCTAGAAAAGAGATCAAGTGGGGCTCTCTCAATATCTGAGATTCTAAAAGAAAGAGCCCAGTTTCATGTCTACGCAGGATAATAAATTTTCAAGCTATTTTGGCAAAACAAAGGTTCAGACAGAGTTCAACAACCTGTGTCCTCCCTAGACTTTAAGCTCTTGAGGTCAATAGGCAGGTATCTTTGGTTTACTAGTTTTGCCCATTGGTAAGTCCATGGCACATGTTTCTGGAAGAATAAAAGTCACAGTGCCATCATGTGTGAGTTCTCCTTGAAACATATGTCCTCAGCTAGGTCCGGCTAGAGGACTCTCAGACAACTGAGTTAGACCACACCTTACAATTTCTTGAGTGGCTACAGAAATTCCATTTGGGTTGAGTTTGTCCAAAATGTCTATGGCACACAGAGAAGAAGAAAGATTTTACAACAGAGGCCAACTATTCATGCATCAAAACACCATTTCTCTCTTGTTCAGCCTGGAAACATCTTCCATTAATTAGTTATTCCTGCATTTGTTTCCTAAGGCTGATGAACAGCTGGCTTATACTTAAAAGTTACACAAAGAGCTGGGTTTAGGAGTACATTTTAGTATCCACTACTTCATCTAATAGCTCTGGGACATATTTCAAACATCTTGTTATGAGCCTGCCTATATTATTACCGTCTGTGACCTTCCCTTTGGTAGCTGCCAGCATTGATGGGAACTCATCTACTTCTTTCTGAGCAGGATTATGGGAGGAAGGAAGTTGGCGAGATGTGAGCAAGATCTCGATCTGGTGCACACTTTGAAGAATACCCAAAGCCTCTTTGAAAATGTAAGCCATGGCAGGGTAATTTGGGATAAAAATTTTGCTATTTTTCTTCCTACATTTCTTCCCTCCCACATTTAAGCAGGTAGCTATGTTGTGTAGTTGTGTGTCTCAACAGTTTTTGGCAGTCTGAAAGCAGAATCTACAGAAAGATCATGGTTCTTCCTGTTTTTTTAGCTTGGTGTCCTAAGTGGAGGGGGACAGAGGGGGGCTCACGTCTTTGAGGACGACAGGGTTCAGAACTGGCAGAATGCCACTTCTACTGCATTCTATTTGTTAAAATGAATCACAAGGCCAGCTCAGATTCAACAGGTATTGAAATAGACCCAGGCTTTTCACCAGAGCAGGTAGAAAGTCACATTGCAAATGGCATGAATACAGGGTGGTTTGAAATACTAGAGACATTTTTGCATTTAGTTTATCACATGGAGCCTTTGCAAATTTGTTGAGGCCAGAACTCTTATATCAGATTGACTACAAGTGTTCCTTGCTTTAAACTTATTTCTAATTAATGATTACTAATAGAGTATGGTATTGCCAAATTAAACACAAATATCTGGGGGACAAGAGCCTTTTATTATTCCTGCACCATTTGCAGAACTTAACATCATACTAATCAACTTCTTGGTAATTCTTTTTATTTAATTAGAGATAGAAAAGCAATACCACAAACCTGGGACATTATGTGTCCAGAGACACTATTTATCTAGAATTTGGAATTACTTCCTCTTTTTTTTTTTTTTTTTTTTTAAGCTTCTCAGTACTTGGGCTCAAGAAATATGCATCCTGGGTTCTTGGACTTAAGAAACCATAAACAGTCTCATAGATACAGAGAACAAACTGATGGTTGCCAGGTGGGAGACGGGTCAGGGGGGGCTGGATGAAAAAGGTGATGGGATTAAGAAGTACAAATTGGTAGTTACAAAATACTCATAGGAATGTAAATGACAGCATAGGGAATATCATCAATAATATTGTAATAACTATGCGTAGTGTCAAGGGGGGTACTAGACTTATTGGAGGAATCACTTCATAAGTTATATAAATGTCTAACCACTATGCTGTACACCTGAAACTAATATAATAATGAATGTCAACTATAACTGAAAATTAAATAATTCCAAAAAATGACCTATGAATTTATGAAGAAATTTTTCTGTGTGAAACTCTGCAATACATTTGTTTATAATTTTCTTTAAAACAATCTCAAGCTCTGTATCCCTATCCTGCTGAGCTGTCAAAATTCACTGTCAGCCATTATTGGGTCTCTGGTACCCTCCTGTGGGAATTCCAGTCTCTGTGGAAAGTAGAGCAAAGTTCTCTGGGCTCTATTTTGTGACAATTCAAGTCCATGTGGTTCCTTGGAGTTCAGCAGAACTCAGTTTCTGAGCCAGATGTGGAGAGTAGATATCTTCAAGAGGTCCTGTCCACTTGTGCTCGCTTCTGAGTTGTGCCACCACCATGAGAACAAGCCTTGGCAAGCCTGCTGGAGGATGAGAGAGCACGTGGAGCAGAGCGGAGCCTTCTCTGCTCAGCCATCCCAGACCAGCCGGCACCCAGCCCGCTGCCTGCAGGAGCTCTGCGCAATCATCCCTGCCCCGTCCAAATCAGCAGAACTTCCCAGGCCACTGTGGACTTAGAACATTAATAAATGATGATTGTTTTAAACAACTGACTTTTGTGGTATAGTTTGTTACACAGGATCACCATATCAATATTTTATTGATACACTGGAATAGTCGGCATATCAGGTTCCCACAGGAGGAGGGACTTCAGAGATCTACTCAAGAAGGGAGGACTGGAGAAATCGTTCCAGGCAGGGGAAGAGCCTTCCCTCTGGGTGCAGAGGAAGTCAGAGCAGCTGTAAGCATGGAGCCCTGGCCTCCACAAGAGCCCTGAGCCACCCATTTGTTCTCTCCTCCAACCCTGCTGGGCCAACTTCAGGAGTTCTCTTTCCCTTCATCTACACTCTGGGGATGAGAACACTTGGACCCTTTTGGCAGATGTACATAGTGCTCTCCAGGCCCAGGAATCTCCTTGAGTGCCCAATAAAACAAGGTATTTTTGCTATTGTTTCATTCCCAGGACCTAGACTTTCATTGCAGAATAAAATTTAAAAATAAAAAGAAAGCTTTCCTCACTCCTGGGGCTTCCACCCTCTGTGCATATGAGTTGCCCTGCCCTACTGGTTCTCAGGCTCTTGGGCTGTAACTCTCAGGATTTCCAACTTCCTGTCTCTTTGCAAAACTGATGCCACTTTCCCAGGCACTGAGAGTCAAGTTTGAAAGGGTCAGTCCCTGGAATTCCTTGTGGTAACAGTGGGGAGACAACCACTCCTGTCTGTTAATTGGCACAGGAAATGAGCAAAGTTGAATGTGGTTCCCCTGTGATTAGAAACCTTTTAAAACAACAAGCATAGCTGAATCTTTTCTTAAACGATGGGTGGGAGTGGGTCGAGAAACCCAAGAATTAGCTAGGTGATTTAATAAAAAAAATTAGATTGGAGTCTTTTTATTTTGTATAATAAGAAAGAAAAACAAAACAGGGGTAAAACATTCCTAAATGTTTGAGACTCATGGGTCTCCCTCAAACTTTTTCTTTCTGGTGTTGCTAAAATAAATCATCCAAAATACTAGTTTCCTTTCCCATTCATCTCTTTCCCCCTTTATGCCTTCATAGCAGTCCTTTTAAGGATCTGAGAGTCTTTTTTAGTCCTGCCTCCTCTTGTTTTTACTCTCTCTGACAGACATTGATTTTTTTAAATGATTCCTCCTTCTTAGGTTTCAAAACCATCAGGGTGTTTGTTCCTGAAACTAAAAATTAAAGCAACTAATCTGCAGTAAAACTTTTTTTGTTTGTTTGTTTTCTTTAGTTTTGTGTAAGAGCGATCTCAGGAGGAGTGGAGAAGACCCACCTGCAATATGATTCAGATGTGAAGAAGATAATGTACATACAGATACATGACTCCGTCTTGCTCGAGTCTCAGATGTCGGCCAGCAACTTCTGCTTAGTTCTGCACGTAGACCTGGTAATCATTAAAGCACTCTAACTGGTAGCCTAGAATAGAAGTAATGATTGTTTATTAAAAGATTTATAGAAACCTTGTGACTGAGACCACGGCAACCGGAGTTGAAAGATGACCATCTCCCTTGGACCCTTGCTGACATCCAGATGTTTGTGATCATCACTCACCTCCTGACCTCAGAGCCCTCCCATCTCCCCCTTCCCTGACATAAAAGAAGCCTGAATTCTGTACTTTCTCGGGATGGTTCTTTAGGATGCTAGTTTGGTGTCTTCTTGGCTTGCTGGCTTGCTGAATAAAGTCAGTTTCCTTGCCTTAACTCCTTGTCACTCAACCTACTGGCTGTCGTGCAGCAAGCAGAATGAACTTTCACTCGATTACAGCACTTTTTACCTCCTTCAAAAAAATCCACTCACACTTGCTTATCAAGTAGTACACGCATATTTTCTTTTTGTTCCCCTAAGTGCTTAACTCAGTCCTGAGCACAGAGTAAGCACTTAATACATATTTGCTGATGTCAATTGAAGGCCTGGGGTATTTCCTACAGATTGAGCAATTTTGACACCATAATCCCTAAATAATTCCCAGGAAGTGCCTCGCACAATGGTTTCTATTGCGGGCACATTAGGGCTCTTGAGTCCTGTCTTTTGCTGTTTGTTTCTGGTTCATGTGTCAAGCCACTCACTCACTGCCTCTTGGTTCGGCTCTTTAAACAGCCAGAGGAAAATGAGTGAGAAAGCCAGGGCAGGGCATTTTTAGTCACCATGCCTCAGAAACTAGACTCCAAAGCAAAGAAATTATTTTTCCACTTTTCTGAGTAATATAATGATTATGGCTTGCAAATATTTGGAGAGGGGTGTTAAAATGTAGCAAGGAGTGATGAAGTTGCTTTCAATAGAAATAAAACAGTTCCAATTCTGAGGCCTACTTTGAGCATGGGGAAATGTGGGTGAAATATTATAGCAGCAACAGGAATGGTTATTGAACTGTGCAAAGCATTTGCTACATAAAGAGGGTCTTAATTCCTTTGATGTTATCGGGGAGGGGTGTATTAGGTTCTGCAAAGCAAGTGGCAGTGATCAGCAAATGCATTTTAAAAATGTTCTTTCCCTTTAATATCAGATGACTATAACTTAATCTCCAGCTTGTGAGTTATTCTCCTTACGCCCCCCAAAGAGGGTGTGGTCAGGGCAATGAAGAGGACCAATTAAGAGGGTTATTTTAATTTCTGGAATAAGTCACCTCCACATTCACTTTTCTGTTGCTTTTGTATTTATCAGCAACATAAATTATGACATTGGGATCTCTGAGATAGCAAAACATTATTATTCTATTAACTGAAATCAAAGACTATGATAAGCCCTGAAATATTTGATCATCGTGTACAAAAATGTCCACATTAATTTGTATTAACTTTCTACACTAACAGTTCTATAAAACTAAGTCAGAAATCTTTTGAGAAATTATGTTACTAAATGAAGGCATAGAAAATCAGAATATTTGATTTTGAAGCAGCATAAACATTTTTAAAGTAAAAACTTACTCAGTTTCTTATACTTTAATTTGGACTAAAGAGTCAATGAAAAAAACTTAACATTTTACTTCTTTCAAGTTGTTTCAGTTGATAAAATTGAAAATGGTGTTTAATGTGGCAGCTAAAATGGAATTACATTTACTTGATTAAAATTATAATTTGTACTGAGAATTTGCAACATGAGCAATCTAAATACAGCATGGCAATATTAAGGTAGTTAGTTTCAGGCTGTACATTTGTTCTCCAAAAGAGCCTCTGACCCCTGTGTACACCTTGGTAGGTGGGCACTAGAGGGATGCCAGGAATGTGCTTTTGCTGGAGTATTAAGATACCTGCCTAACTAGGGGTTCAGAGAAGAAAGCAATTCTTATTTGCTTTCCTCTCTTTTGCAACTGTTTACAAATAACATGGAGCTGTGACTCTGCATGTCTTATTGATGTAGCTAGAGGACACAGTTTCTGTCTGTAAATCCACCCCTGGCCCCCAGAAGCCCTGTTGTTGAAGTCATTGCCCGATCCCTGTCCAGTCTATCACTGCTGGTCATTGGAAACTGACACACAAAAATATCCCAAACAGGCATTTGTCAGGAATCACCTTGATAATGTAAACTGTATCTGCTTACATTGGGTTTAGCATCCAGTCAGTTTCAGCTGGAAGTTTCAACACTCCCCTGATTCTTACCCATCCATACTAATGCATGATCCCCCTTCCCCAAAGCTTGTGAGAATGAGGAAAGACGCATTTGATAAAAGCCCATTACCATTCAGGAGCCGGGAAAAAGGGAGGAACGGAGCTGGAGCCACCCCATACCACGACCAGCAGTTGTTGGGTTTAAAATTTCACGTTGGCCTTTTTCTTATTAGACAGGTTAAGCTGGCATCAAGGGGCTATCGACTGTCAAAACAGCAGCCAGAGAAACAATCGACAAAGCCATCCCTTGAGAATGTTGAGTAAACTGGCGAAAATACCGTCAAAGGAGTTAATGTTCGAGCTGGCACCCAATGCCAGACCCAGCGTGAGAACCACTTACGCGGTAATTGTCCCGCCCGGTGTCCCAGGCTCTGTCAAACACTGCCCCAGGCTTGCCTTTCAGCACAGGAACTGATCTCTTTTTGACAAACTGAAATACACACCCACCCTAAAACCCTACCAGCTGAGGGTGGGGAATTCAGGTGGGAAAGCAGGCAATTCTCTAGTAACCGCCATCTGGTTCGGTTTCGCCAGACTCCCCTAGGGTTGGGCAAGCTGGGCCAACTGTTTCTTGGGAATGATGGGTGACATTTATGTGCAGCCCTGGACTCAAACGAGATAAAGCCAGACACCAGCTTGAGCCTCCCAAAACCCTTGCAGCCAATCCATTTGCAGTAGGAAGCCCCACTCCCAAAGTACCGCAGCCGCGCGACCTCCCTTTGTGGCATTTAGAATGTGCATCCGCACGAGGACGGAGACTCTGGTCAGACCGACAAGAAGCACTCCATCAGCGCGGTCACTCCAGGGCGCAATGCAGCATCGCAGCGCTGTAACCCCACGCGGCAGGGCTTGCTGAAACAGTGTGAAATGCTTTCACAAAGTCACGGAGGAAAAGAGTAATGTCTTTATAATTACACAAGTCAGAAACATGCAATTTGAAATAACAGGATTGAATAGGAACAGATAATTCCAACAGAGGTTTCCTTCTCTTGACACCAGGAGACACCTGTCATACGTTTGAGCTGAGGCCTAGACAGCAGAACCCTTTAACATTCTGCAAATTGTACGGGTTTGCTACTCTGCCGAATTCTCCAGTCACCCAAAAGAATGAGCAATTGGAGTTTATAAATACAAGTAAAAGAAACTATTGTAGAATAAAACAACATCTGGGAATAATTTTTAACAAATAACATGTGAATAAACATTTAAAATATAATTAAGACACCTTAAACAAATAAGTACAGGTCGCAAATAGGTCAATCAAAAATGAGAAAATATATATAAATTTCTAATAAATGTGTATGATTAATTAAATTCATTACTAATTTTGAAAAAAACTGTAAATTAAAAGACCAATGTCATATTTTTTTACCCTAATCAGCAAATTTAAAGAAAAATAACACTAAATACAATTTATAAAATAAGACTAGTGGAAATATTATATATATTGCTATAAACCACCTGATAAGCAATTTGACAGTAGGAATCAAAGTGTTAAAAATATATGTATACTTTCATTCTGTTATGAAGAAGGATTTCCCTTTCAGCTCCTCTGCCCCCTGACATTGGGCAATGTGGAACCAAGCATACAGGGAGGCCCTCTGCTGATGGGCCCCACACAACCTTGGCCTTCCATCTTCCAGTCAAAAGATACTGGTGTGGAATTTGGGATCTTCTCACTTGTTTCTGTAGAAATCTAGATTTTGTGTAGAGCTGTGCAGGGAGGCGCTCATCCTGGTATCTTTTATCCTCCCTAGATTTTGCCCAACCATCATTCTACTGACCAATTTTTTTTCACTTTTTCCCCATCGTTTCGGATTATTAAGAACTCCTGATATCATTGGCAATGCAGATTCCTTCTTTCATTTCTTTTGTTTGTTTGTTTGTTGTTTGTTTTGAGAGAGAGCGAGAAAGTATGTGTGCGTGAGAGATAACCAAAGAGCTATTACAAGAAAAACGCCTTTATTCTGTCAAAAATATTTTCACGTTATTGTTTTTGTTCAGATTTTCTAAATTGTTGGCCCAGATCATTGTGTTAGCCATTAGGGAAAAAAATGCAACTTAAATTATTTTACAATAAATCAATTTACAATTTATATTTAGGGGGAAAAAATAGTATAGTAGTTATATACATTTTAAAAGTCTTACCAAGCCCAGCCAGTGTGGCTCAGTGGTTGAGCATCAGCCCATGCACTAAGAGGTCATCAGTTTGATTCCCCTGGTCAGGGCACATGCCCAGGTTGTGAGCCAGATCCCCAGTGGGGGCATGCAGGATGTGGCCAATCGATGTTCTCTCTCATCGATGTTTCTATCTCTATCTCCCTCTCCCTTCCTCTCTTTCTAAAAATCAATAAAGAAAAAAAATTTTTTTAATAAATAAAATAAACGTCTTACTGAAATAACAAGCACAGAAGATATTAATTTTAGCGAGATATGAACTTTATTAATTGCTCTGATAATTAAAATTATTTCAAAAATTTAGTCAAAGTGCTTTTGTTGGAGTTTAAGTTTGAAACGCCATTAGGCTCACAGTGCTATTTTCTTATTCATGTATAAGGGTTCTAAAGAAAGCCTTTCTCAAGTAAAAATCAACTAGAACTGATTTTGAACAGATTGTCTTTTACAAACCACAGCATCATGCAGTCTTTACATTCAGAAATGCTTTTTACCTCCTGTGAAGATACAAAATCCCTTGGTGCTTTAGAGTAGTTTTGCTAGAAATGAAATCACTTCGACACTGTTCATTTTTGCTTCGGTACAAAATAACAATAATAATCACGAGTACGTATTAAGGGTGACTTTCCTGGTTTGAACACTGAAATTCTCTCACCCCAGGAAACTCTTCAGTCCCAGTCACCCTGTGTCTTTAGTACCTGCCCTGTGCAAATTGTTCCTAACTGCCTCAAAGCTGAGTGGCTCAAAACAATAGCTGTCTTTTTAAATCTGAA
This sequence comes from Tadarida brasiliensis, assembly GCA_030848825.1. Classification (NCBI taxonomy): domain Eukaryota; kingdom Metazoa; phylum Chordata; class Mammalia; order Chiroptera; family Molossidae; genus Tadarida; species Tadarida brasiliensis. Next base: position 32,865,491 of record CM061261.1, on the reverse strand, counting down.
GACTCTGTAGTCAGGAATTCAAGCAGGGTGCCTCTGGCTAATATTTCTGTTCTTTGTGATGTCGCCTGGGGTCACTCTTGATTTTTAGCAGGCAATTGGGCTGTCTGGAGGGTCCAGGATGGTTTTACGCCCATGCATAGCATGTCAGTGGGATGTCTGCAAGGCTGATCTAAACTATACCCCTATTACTCTGTAGTCTCTGGGCCTTTCCAGCTGTTCTCAGCAGGGTAGTCAGACTCTGTACCTGGTGGCTCCAGGCTCTGAGAATGAGAATTCCAACAGACAGGAAGTAGAAGGAAATGGACATAAAGTGAAAGCTGACTGTCTCTTAACATGTGGGCCTGAAAACTGGTACAGAGTCACTTTCACCATATTCTACTGGTCAAAGTAGTCACAAGCCTGGCCAGATTCAAGGCAATGGGACATAGACTGTACTTCTCAATGGGAAGTGTGTGGAAAAAAAACACTTGAGATAGACTCTAAACCACCACAGATCAAAGATTGTTCCTTACATTTTAATAACTGCTACGGGATTTATGTATGAATTAAACAGTGAAGAATATCTATTGAGTGCATTCTAGGTGCCAAGTTGTATACTGAGCACTTGACTTACATTATATGATTTCATCCTCACTGAAAATGTATGAGTCAAGAGTGAATATTAGCATCAGATTATTCATGTAAAAAAACTTAAAATGTGTGATAAATTGTTCAAGATTTCTCCTTGTGGAAAAGGAGGTAGAGTCTATTTCACTATCCCTTAAATCTTGGTTCTGCCATGTGACTTCCGTTGACTCAGGGACATTAGTGATGCAGGCAGTGGACTGAAACACGCTTGCTTATTAGGGCTTGCTTTCCAGCTACACATGAGATCTAGAACTATCATATGAATGAACCCAAGCTGCTGTGCTGGAAGATGGGAGGCTACAGGGCAGAGACCCAAGGTGGTCCAGCTGAGTCAGCCAGCCCTTGGCCAATCACCTGTCAACTTCCAGACAGGTGAGTGAAGTCATCCTAAATCATGCCTCCTCCAGCCAACCCGCCAGCTGCCCCAGTCTAGCGGGAGCAGAGCTGGGAGTCAAGTCTATGTTGTCACATTCCAAAGCTTATATCCTTAATAGTAACACTGTACTGACTTCTGCAAATGTATACTGTTCCCCAGAACACTGATGAGACTAATAGCTCTTTTAGTCTATAAAGACTGCCTAGTATGCAGGGAAGTGGAAGCAAAAAAATGTGCCTTGCTGTGAACCCCAAGTGGCTTTACATATACCAGGGAACCAATGGAGTAATCCTCAGAACACTAGAAACCCATGAAGGTTTTAAATAAAGACTTGACACAAAGTCATGGAAAGGTAAGATTGCAAGTCACAGGGACATAGATTGAAGAAAGGGGAAGAACAGAGGCAAGAAAACCAGAGGCAGCAATCTAGGGGTGAATTAATGAAGTTGTGACTTAAGATAATCACAACATGATTGAGAGGAAGTGAGGAAATCATTGGGAGGCACTGTTGGGGGGGGGTGATCTATAGGACATAATTATTTAATCCTGTGTTCTCTCTCTAGGCAGTCATGCCATTCAACAATTCCTCTTCACTTGAACTCCCCTGGGGATCCTGACTTATAAAGATACTATTTATTTGAAAGTGGGGGAGAGAGAGAGACAGACAGACAGAAAGAGCTTGAAATATAGTAGTCATGTGGTCTCATTTGAAAATACTTGATCTGAAGCCTGGAAATAGGAGTTTTGATCTTTCTCTGACATCATTTACTTTGGAGCTTGAATAAGTCTCTTGACTACAACCCTCGGTTTTCATCTCCATCCAAAGGGAATTCTTTGAAGGATGGGCCTTGTTAAGGTGAAAAGCATTAATACATAGTGTATTACTGATTTGTAAATTGGTTTTCTCTATGAGCACTTCCCATGCCATGGTACATAAAAGAACAGAAAACGTTAAATGGAACTTACTGGAACCCTTATTCATTTCCCATATAGTCTCAACTCTTACATTAGTTAGAAATCCAGATGCTCTTTAGTGTCTTTGGGGAAATCAGTCTGAGGGCTCAACAGCTTGATCTTAAAAGAACTTACATCCAGGACAGATTTCTCTGGCCTCATAATATATTTACCAAGAGATCTGAAAGTGAATGATCCCAGTGTTGTCTCATGTCCTCTGAATCAAGAGGTGAGTTCTCGATTTTAAATCCTAGACCCATCTCTTAATAGATGCATAATCATAGTCAAGCTACTTAACTAATCTCTGTCTCAGTTTCCTCATCTGTAAATGGGGATAGAAGAATATCTATTTTATAAGGTTGCTGTGAAATTGAGTGCTTTATATATCTGCTTCTTAGAACATTGTCTAACACATTGTGTTATATAAAAAGGTTACCAGTTAGCCCTGGCTGGTTAGGCTCAGCTATTAGAGCATCTACCATCAAACCAAAAGGTCACAGGTTCAATTCCTGATCAAGGGCACATACCTGAGTTGCAGGTTCAATCCTGGGCCCCGGCTGGGGTAGTGCGGGAGGCAACCAATTGATGTGTCTCTCTCAAATTGATGTTTCTCTGTCTCTCTCTCTTTGTCTCTCCCTCCCTCTCTCCCTTCCACTCTACCTAAAAATCAATGGAGGAATGTCTTCAGGTGAGGATTAACATAAATAAATAAAAAATAAATAAATAAATAAAATTAAAATTAAGAGGTTACCAGTTAGTATTCCTATTTTTTAGTGTGAACTGAACCCTCTTCCTTCCCCTGAGCTTATAATATCAAGACAAATCTGTCATTGCTGACCTCAGTTTCTCTCTCTCGCTGGCTAATGCTGCTGGTCCTCACTCATCCCCGTGTTTGCTCGCTCCTTTTGCTACTATCATAGCAGCAACATATCAAGGGTAATAGTTCAGCCTGGTATTACAGGAAAATGATCTCCAATGCCCTAGAGAATATGACCAAGGACAATGTCAGTCAAAGCAATAGAATTTCTTGGACCACTTAAGGCTTTGGCGCAGTTGCTCCAGAGCTTTGGTTTCCAAATATGATCTACATGTCTTTCCTTTCTAAACAGCAGAATCTGTGAAACATGACATGCACCCTATGCTGGAAGAATCCTAGATTCCTTCATTACATTAGTCTAACACCCTCGTTTACAGGTGAGATCTAGAGAGATTAAGTGATTTTGGTGGTCATACAGTTGTTCAGTGGCAAAACCATGAAGGTACTCAGACACTGGATAGTTGGAAGCCAAACTAGCAGGTGTAGAGTTTCAAAGAAAATGGCTATAAGAGCCATTCCCCATCACAGCGACCACTGGGCTAGATACAGGACATGAGAAGCATCAGAGAGTGGAAAGGAAGTGACGGTGAAGGGAATTCCTTGAGGAGAGCTATTGGGCGTGTGTTCCCAGCCCCACCTCTGGGTTTGTAGCAGCACCTCTGATTGCTGCTTCCTTCCTCTGCATGTGGTTTTCTCATTCTCAGGCCATTATCATCACTGAAAGTGCACAGTTCACTCTTGAACTGGGCACTCCACTCTGTTTACTCAGATTCATACTATGTTCTTGGCTCCCTTTATTATTGTGGCTAACAAAACACAAGCCCACTATTCTGCTTCTTCTCCCTTCTGTAGTGGGCAGGATCTCCACAAAATCTGAACAAGTTTCTTCTGCATTTACTAATTTCATTTTTAAAAAACCCCTACTAACTAAATATACCTTTCTGTTTATCCAACACAATAAGTGCCCACTCTAAATTTCCTTTCTGATCAATACTCACCACTCAATACTTATACAAAATCTCTTCCACAGCAGCCTCTCCTGTATGTCAGAAATGTCACATACTTTTAAGTATTTTTTCTTTTAAAATCAAATCTCTGTCAGATTGACCACAGGCACTCTTCATAGAATGAGTCACCCAAATCCTTTTCAAGTAATTGCTGAATGGTGAGACTTACTGGGGGTGTATATGTCTGGGTGTGTGTTGTGATGGTAAGAAGGATGGATGAGAAAAAATGGATCTATTATTTGGTAAGTGGCCTGGAACTTCTGCCAGGTAGAAAGCTCAAAATCCAGGGGGAAGAGAGAGAGTAGGGACAATAAACAAGTATAGGATCCCTGAGAAATGAAATAAACACTTGAATAAAGACCTTCACTAGGGTTTCAAAGTCTGTTCATGCACAGCTCATTGCTGAGCTACCAGTGATTTCTCCCATCACTGACTATTGGTGCAGCCAAGAACGTCTTTTTAAAAATATGAATAAAAGGCCCTGGCTGGTTTGGCTCAGCAGTTAGAGTGTCGACCTGTGGACTGGAGATTCCCGGGTTCGGTTTCCACTAAGGGCACGTACCTCAGTTGCAGTTTGTCCCCACCCCGGTTGGGGTCGTGTGGGTGGCAACCACTCGATGTGTCTCTCTCATATCGATGTTTCTCTTCCCCACCCCCACCCCGGCCTGGTGCCGTTCTACCTGAAGATACATGCAAAAATATCCTTGGGTGAGGATTAAAAAAAAAAAAAGAATAAAAGGTAGGTCATTACTGCTAACCAATAATGTGGAAGAGAATAGAAAAAAATAAATAAATAAACAAACAGGGAAGAAAGCCAAGGTGAGTTTCCTTGAAGGTCAACTCAAATCTGTATCCCAGGAGTAAGGAGGCTGAGGTTGATGGAGGATTTAATTGTATTTTAGATTAAGTTGATTCTATTAAAGGTGGAAGCCTTGGAGCCAGCTATCTCCAAATGCAGGTGCCCCTGGAAGGTTCATTCTCTTTGGAAATCCCCACCAGTTTCTGAGAACACTGTGTTGCCAGGATGTAACTCTAAATCAAACTCTCCATCAATATTTAATGTGACTGGCTCAGACAGATAGCAATCTGGGGCATCAAATAAATTAATCACTGGGTTTTAAAGGAGACGTTCTTCATAAATCTAAGGTCTACGGGGTGCCATGTGAGAAGGCACATGGTACAGCTAGCTAGGAGGTGAATTTAAGTAGCAGAACAGAAGATCTGTAGAAAATATGGCCTCCCAAAGCCCCTCTCTTCTCTCTTACCCTTGCATCCATTCACCTAAGACAATATTCTCTCCTCACTGCCTACTGTTGCATCTACATTTCATTTTGAAATTAACCTTTTAATATCCTTTCATTGAAGGAAGCAAAACAAGTCTAAAATGTAATAGAAAGCATGGCTTAGAAATGTCCTTTAAGGCTACTGTAGCATTTTCATGCCCACTTTTGAAAGGTTAAATCTCCTTTTTGTTCACTGTTTACACAATCTCTTTAGCTCTATAGATGCCTTGTTGGTGGTAGTGCCTCTCTACTGCTCAGAGTGCTCTGCTTGGATTCAGGTCATGCAATTTTTATCATGTACAACATTGCTTGTGCAATTACCAGGCAAGGACATCAAAAAGGCCTGTGTTGCCATAGCAGCAAAGCTGTGCCAATCCAGCTATCCACTCACGATTCTCAGAGTGATATTGGACTTAATTTAGTAGCCCCTCCTTACTCGTGGGAGACACATTCTAAGACCTCCAGTCAATTACTTTCACCCTTTCACTTAAAGGAAGCACTTTATGATTTTTCTTTGGCATATTCTAATTGTCAGTATCACTACTCTATTTTTTTTCCAATTATAGTTGACATTCAATATTGTATTAGCTGCTTTTTAAAGGCCTGGCTCCATGGGAGGGTTTGGGAGGGCAGGGTGCTGAATGCTGGGGTAGGGACATGGAACAATGACTGTGATCAACATTTCGTTTTGATGGTGTGGAAGTACCAGGGTTGTAGAACTTGCTACATTCATGTGTGTTTATTCTGAATTATAGCCCAGTCTCCAGTAAGTTCCTGATCTGAGTTCCTATTCAAGTGTCATTTGCCTTGGCTTCCCCAAACAGATTCAAACACTGGGCTTCATCTTCACTCTTTCCTTCACTCTCTTCTTGTCCTCATCTCACCACCTTGTAATTATTTGTCCATGTTCATCTTTTGTATCAGACTTTGGGCTATGTAAGGGCAGGTTCTAAGTAGAATTCACCCTTGCATCTCCTTTGCCTAATACACTACTGAGTGAATAAATGAATCTGCATCTTGTACTATTACCTTTTTCTGCATGTTTTGGATTTCCAACTGGATTTATGGAGCCTTAAGTGGGGGAGCTAGAGTTCACATCTCCACTTCCCGGTTCCTGAACACAGGCTACACTCTCAACACTGATGTTTGTGGTTGGTGGAAAAGTCATAATAATAATCAACTGATTATACCTTTCATGTTATGGTACACTCTCTGTGCCACACCATATAGGAGTTGAAATTCAGATCTATCTATCTATCTATCTATCTATCTATCTATCTATTATCTATCTATCTATCTATCTATCTATCTATCTATCTATCATCTAACATGTACAATACAGTTTTTGTCATATTATATACACACACATACTCTATCTCAGTCTTTAAAAAGCAACACTCTAGGGGCAGGCACTTTTATCTCCACTTTGTAGGAAAACTTGGAACCAAAGAGCAGACACATTTTTAAAGTTATTTCAATAATTATATGCATGCCTTGATGTGCTGTTCATTGCCGGGGTTTGTCACTGGCACTGGTAGGTATCCAGTGGTGAACAATTCAGAATGTTTTATACCTTTTTTGAGCTTTCAGTAAGAGGCTACAAATTGTGATAATGTTATGAAGGGAAAAGAAATGCTTTGAGGGAGAATAGCTATGAAACTATAATTTAAATTTAGAGGGGTTGAGGACTACTTACATGCAATGACACCCTACCTGGTAAGGAGCTAGGCTAGAATTTTGGTCTAAATGTTGGGCTGATTATGGACAAAATGACAAATGTGTGCTTCATTTTTGTAGAGGAAATATACTCTAAAACTTTTTATAAATAAAAAATTCTATTTTAGTGTGGTTATAATTTTTCTACTATTCACAGAATTATTAGAGTAGGAAATAACTCCACATGTTCCCCATGTAGGGATCACTTGGTTAGCAGTCATTATATGTGGTTATCCAAAAATTACTTGAATGCCTTCAGTGGTCAGGAGCTCACTACTTCAAAATATAGCCTATTCCACATTCAGTAATATATATGACTATGGCACTTTTGTAGTGTGCTCAAAGCTGCTTCCTCATTTTTCCATGCAATCGACCTGGAAAACACTAGAGAAATAATTCACTTCTTCCCTATGATATTCTCCATGATACTCGACTGATTTGCCCTCCTGATGACTGCAGAGATCCCTTCCTCATCTCTTCCCTGGTGAAGTATCACCAGTGCCACTACCATCATCTTAGGCCCTCTAAGTGTCCCTCTTAAAATGATACCTCCAGAATTGAACAAACTGTTATCTGACCAGCACACAGAATGTCAGAATTGTTCTTCCTTTAATCTGGCCACTTCCCTTTCTCCAGGGCCACAGGCTGGTAACAAATGGACCACGACACCCTGTGTTCAGCTCTGTCAATGTAGTTTACATTCCCATTATTATTCATGCATTCTGGTTTTTGCTCATTTGATTATAAACAAATGAGGGAAGCTCCTACCACAGTGTTTGGCATATAGCACTTGTCGATGTAAAAAGCATTCAAACCTGTAAAGAATTTTTATGAGGTTATTTGAGCCAAACTGATGGCATATACCAGGGAGCAAGATCTCAAATGCTCCAGAGAAAATATTTTGCAACTTCTTTTATGCATTTGAAATTAAGGGTGATGGGTACAGGGGTGGGGGCGGCATAGGAAAGATTGGATAAAGCAAGATGGGGATTGGATTACAGGATAGTTACTCAGATTTTGTGCTCTTTTGAGGGTTAATACCCTCTTTGAAGGGTATTACTTCTGGTATTTCAAAGTTGTATTAAGTTAGATGCACAAGAACAATGGACAGGGCTTGCCCAAGGCAAAGACAAACCCTTTACTAAAAAGTTATATGCCCAGGGCATGACTACCAGCCATGACCTGCCTAGTTAGGAATTTATGATCATATCACACTGTGAAGTTACTTTCCATAGAATCCTCCTTTGATTTTGTTCACACAATTACACCATAAATGTTTTCCTAAAGAAATTTCTGAAATTGAGAAAGCCCCTCTGTTTACATCAGAAGATTTGTCTGACTTCACTCCTTAAAAATCAGTAGGTTAAAAATCTGAATAGTTCATCATGAATATTCAAATTGTCTAATGCTGCTATCTAGATTGGGACCACTCAGAACATTACCTGATTGGGGAATCTTGGTGTTTTTATTAAGGATGTTTAACAGTCATGCATTAGTGATCCCCAAACTTAATTTTTAAATTCAATGTCAACTTTTAAATTTCCTTTATTTTTTTATTTAATTAAATTCTTTTTTTTCCCACCCTGGGCTGGTGGCTCAGTGGTTGGAACTTTGTCCTATACACCAAAAGATTGTGGGTTTGATTCCCAGTCAGGGCATATGCCTGGATTGCAGGTTCCATCCCTAGTTGGGGCACCTACTAGAGGTAACTGATTGATGTTTCCCTCACATTGATGTTTCTCTCTCTCTAAAATTAAATAAAATGAATGAATGAATAGATAGATAGATAGATAGATAGATAGATAGATAGATAGATAAATTAAAATATCCTTGGGTGAGGAATTAAAATTTTTTTTTCCATCTTAATATCTCTTTTACTATCTTGCCCTGCCTTCATCCAATTTCTCCATATTTACTACACTTCCAAGTTCTTGCTCATTTGCCATTATTTTGTCCTAAAGGAACAAATGCTTGTTTGAGTTCTTTGCTTAAATATTCATTAAATATATATATATATATATATATATATATATACACACACACACACACACACACACACACACACACACACCATTTGGATCTTGTTCTGCAAGCAAGCTAGAACCCTCAGGCCCCTCTGCCAACACTTGGAGAAGAATACAATTTTTGTATTGTATAAATGCTATTTTCTAAAACCAACAAGAATAGCTGTAATGTGAGAGTGAAAAGAGACATGGATCCATCTGAGAGGTGGCGGGCAATGCCAACAGCATCTTGTATTTATATAGTCCTGATGATGTTCCAGCCACTTTAAGTGTTTTCTCTTCACTCATTTAATCTTCACAATAGCTCAATGAGGGAAGCCTGGCTTCTATCCCCATTTTACAGATGAATAAACTGAAGATCAAAGAGGCTAAATAACTTATTCAATATAACACAGATAGTAAGGGTGAAGGTAGGAAACAAAATCCTAGCATCTCTGGCACCAGAGGCCATACTTCCTCTTACTAAGGGGACTTCAGTGCTATTTACCAGGATTCCCCCTAGTGTTCTCAAAAGCCATGCAGTCCTATTACCGTATACAATTTCACTCTGACTAGACCCATCAACCCAGAAATAATACTCAATAGAAAGGAAACAAAGCTACCCTTATGTCTGCTGATAGAATCCATAGTTAGATTGGTAAGAGCACTGGACTATACTTAGTAGTCATGAATTCTAATTTCTGTCCCTAGGTCACATATCTGAACCTTTAATCTCTTCTAATCTCTTGGATTAGAAGCTCACCAAAGTATCCGTCATCTCTAGAATGTTATTCTTATAATAACACGGATGTTAGAGCAAGAGAGGGTATTAGCTATCATCTCTAGCACTATGTTTCCCAAACTATGGAACAAATGCGATATTAAAAAAATTAAAGTCACTTAATAACTTAATGAGATTGTTACTCTCCTTTTATTCTTGCTCAATCACCTTGCTAATGTCATGAGGAAAGTCTCAATGTGGTGCTAGAATGTCCTCAACACCTCCTTAACACTTACTAAGAGAGAGCAGACTCCAGATTGAGAGCCTTTGGCAGGCAAAAGTATTCATTGTAATGGTTTTATGTTGACTCCCAGAATAGACCTCAATCAAACCTAAAACCTAAGTTTAATAAGAACATGGTCCATCTGGGAAAAGGACCTTGGCCTTAGCTGGCCTGGAAAGAAGACATTTTTTTTTTTTTATGCTCACCTGAGGACATTTTTTCATTTTTTGTTCAGATAGAGTGGGAGGGAGAGAGAGAGGAAGAGAGAGAAACATCAACGTGAAAGGGACAACATCGAGTGGCTGCCACCCGCACGACCAACCAGGGCCGGGGACAAACTGCAACCGAGGTACATGCCCTTAGCGGGAACCAAACCCGGGTGTCTCTGTACCGCAGGCCGACGCTCTAACCGCTGAGCCAAACCGGCCAGGGCGAAGACATTTTCAATGATGGACACCTGAAGACCAAGAAAGTGTGCCCTTCCAGCAGGGAGGCCTTCTGTGCCTCCTCTGCAAAGCTGAGCCTAATCAACTGAATGCTCTATCAACATTAAAGGAACCTTTATGTTTTGCTTGCACCTTTCTGTTGAACACACCACGCGTCATTTGTACCAACTGCAGGGTGTTGACTTGGATTGATGGAAAGTAATACTTGTTGTCCATTTCTGGATATGACAAAGATTCTCTATAAAATTAACTCCTTTGAGTAAATTAAAAGACATGATCTTTTGTTTTTATTAGATTTGCCATCTAGTGGCAAAGATAGATAATGTCGATGTTCATCCAGTAGAAAAGTGAGAGTCTTCTGTCTGGTTGAAAAGCCAATCCCAAAAGTGACTGTTTGAACAGAAATATGAGCAATCCCATGGTTCCATTGGGAATAGAACCTAGAACCTTCTAGGTGTAAAGCAGACATGATAATCACTGCACCATGAAACCTTAAGGTGACTGCTTGATTGCCATGTGGGACATGAGCAGCTTTGTATCTAACCTAGATATCTTAGTCCATCTTAATCAAATGCCTGTAATAACGCCTGATTTTCCATTTCTCTGCGGAATTAGTTTTCTGTGGCCCTGATTTCCCTTATAATGGATTTGAAATCGTTGAGACATGTTCATTCTATATTTGTAGGTAAGCAATTTTTTAAACTATAGAAAAACAAAACAAAATAATTAGTCATTGACAACACTGAACAAGTACAATTCAGCAGTTATTTCTTGATCATGACTAGTATACCAGGCATACAAGTAAATATAATTTAAAACTGGTAAATGCTTTGAAGGAAGAAGTGGGTGTAGAATGACCTTAGTTTTTATTTCAGAGTCAATGAAGTAAAAGAAAGGAAACAAAAATGCCTCTGTGATTATACATGTGGTTCACAGACATAGGACAATTGTGAAGGGAGCGTAATTGGCCGAAATTCGAAGGTATATGGATAGCTTACCTTACAGATAGATCCCTAAAGACTCGAGAACGACAACCACATATCCTAAGCTCATAGCTCCTGAATCCTCCTAACCTGATCTATCCACCACACAACTGCAGCTCTGCCCTTCTCTGAGACAAGACCCAGGGCTCCTCCATGCCCAGGGGCAACTCTGCCTAATCCTTGGTTACAAGGGAGCACTGGTGTGGTGGGAGGAGGAGACAAGTGTACTGGAAAGAGGAGCAAAGTAGTCCCCCTTTCTGTCCTTTTAGAGGTACAGGTCCAGGGAACACTTTGCCAGCTCCCAAGGAGCAATGTTTCACTGTGGCTCACATCATTTAATGATAGACAAATGGATAAGCTTCAGTGATTCTCACACTTTCATTTGCCTTTTCCTTACTTATATGCACAATTCTGTCAGAAATATCTTACTCATAACAAAACAGGGTTTGACCTCAGAAATTCTGGGTGAAGAGGAAGCCCAGGACATTAGGAAAAGCTGACATAACCCATGATTCTTTTATGCCCAGCTTCTACTCTGAGACTCTCAGGCAAACATTTAACTGCGCAGATACATGGGCTAAAACATACACTCTGCAAAATATACGAGGATGTTGACTTTTGTCTTTAACACCTTTCTACCTTCACTGTCAGGCCTTCCCACCACTATCTTGACACCCCTTCCCTCTTAGAAATCAGTGGCTTCACAAGAAAAACACATCCCAGTTAGTTATCACATTTGATTAAACACCTCACCCTGAAGTGTAAATAGTTCAGTGGCTCCTTCTTTCACAGAGATATTTGCACCCCTTGGCTTTATAGCATCCCTCTCAAACAGTGGAATTTCAGCTATCAGGAAAAGCCAGATAAGGTGGATATTTTGGGAAGGAGGATTTCCCCAAAGTCTAGTCCTCAAATCTGATCACTTTGGGACAATTATGACAGTGATTTATTGAAGTAAAAAGGCCATTACTTTGTTCTTGCCACATAAAATGTCTGTGTTTGCTTAACTTAGCTGATTTCCTGCTATATCTGAAAAGCACTGACAGAACTCCATAGAAGAATGCTTGTCTTTTTTTTTTTTCTTCTTTTCTGTATTGCTTAGACTAATTTTCTTCCCCCCGAGAAGAAATTTTAAAAATATTTCACAGCTGCTTTGCAAACAGCTGCATAAATGCAAGACCTTAATAGGAAAAGTCAAAACACCTAACAGGGCAAAATAAGACCAAAGATATTAAAGCATAACCTAAAGACAGTCAAAGTAAAATATGCATAGACATTGACTTCATTAAAAAAAATCTAGCTTGTGTTCTAGAAGAATGGTGAAGCAAAACAGTAAACCTGACACTCAAAAACATCTTAAATTGTTCACACACAGGCACACACATACATGCGCTCACAATCATTTCCTGAACCTTGAAGCTAAGGTGGTCTGAGCATGAAGACAGAACAAGGTCCTCAGTGCACAAAGCTGGTCAGTTGACTAGAACATTTTATGACAATTCTACCCTGCCCGGCGTGTACACATCACACGTCATTTATTCATAGCAGTATCCGTTATTCATCCTGTTCCAATCTGCGTGTGAAGATTATCCACTTTATCACCATGAGCAGTGTGCAGATAACTCAGTAGGGCTTCCCGATGGCTGACTGCATACATTTGTTTTCTATTCATTCCTGGGACAGGGGAATTAGAAAGCTCTGTGTAGGAAATGCAGCATTTGTCCTGCACAAACTTCTTTATCTTTATTTGCCCTATTGTTGGCTACATTTTTTAGTCTACTGGCAGCCAAGGGTCACATTTCCATAAAGATAAATTTAATATTGGACCCACCGGGAGCTGATGTCAGTGCAAATCTGTGCCAGGAGATTCAAAATGATGGCAAAGAGGAAGTCTCTGTATTTTATTTCTGCATTATATTGTCCTGTTTTCCTAATAATGGAGCCAGGGAAGACTTGGAAACAGGGTCTATTTTTCTGCCTTGCTCATCTCCCGACAATGGATGAATACACCGGACCCTCCCTGTTGGCCAGACTTCAGTCTGATTATCTGAGAGATGTCCGGAGATCCTCAAGCACTGTGATCCTGCATCCTTACCTGCAGCCCCAGCTTTGCTCCTGTCCTGGGTTGTATCCAGGGTTTTGCTGCCAGTGAAGGTCAGGCTCACTGTGTCGACACCAGTTCTTCCTGTCCATTATCAGCCTGTTTGACATTGGATGTGTGTCCATTTTCTGGGTCCACTAGAAGCCAAATGTCATAGCTCAAAGATAACATTTCCCCCTGTTTTCCTCCCATTTCAAAAAGGAATTCAGGTTTTCTGGAGGGGTAAGCCCCATTCAGAGTCTGGGGGGAATTCCAAAGTCAAGAGTGTTCTGTTTGTGAAGCAATCCTAGTAACGTGTGGAATTTTCATCATCAGTTTTTGTTTTGTTTTGTTTTTCTTGCAAAGGCTAGATGTTTAAGAAAAATGCAGGAAACTGGCAATTAGAATTAATTCCCTTCATAACAACAGTGAGGTATCAGCTTAAAAATATGTCCTTTAACTGGTGTAGTGATTGCTGTAGTAGATATCTGGAGAATGCCGGTGGAATACACAGCTCGAGGTTCTGACACAGGGAGAAGTCACAGTTCAAGGGCTAGTTCACATGTTGGTGTTTGGAGTTCAGAACATGAGTTTTGATTAAATCCATGGAATAAACAAGGATCCCAAGTTGAGTGCCACAACCCTTAACATTCAAAATGCACTGTATCAGCAGTAGTTATAAAATAAGCAGTAAAAAGTATTACGGAGTAAGATAATGTAGATCATTTAGCCACAGGCCATCTGTAAACAAAAGTCATTATGTCAAAGACTGACTTTTTAATATCAACATTTACTCCCACTTCTTCTCTTTTAGTTATTCAATACATTCAGGAAAGGTATAGTGAGCAACTATTATGTGCCAGACACTATTGTAAGTGCAGTGAAGAAAACTGACAAAAACCCCTGCTCTTGTGCAGCTGACATTCTAATAAGGTGAGAGAGAGATGGAATCAAGCACAATTTATAAGTGCTAAGAAGAAAATCAAACAGAGAAAGAAGTTAGGAAATGTTAAGAAAGGCATGATGGCAATTTGATACTTTAGCCCTTGAAAGTGTACTTTGGATCAGGTCCTGAAGTAACCGAGGAAGTAAGCTATTTAATTTTCAGTAGGAGCTGAGTCTCAGGTAGAGGCCACAGTAAGTGCAAAGGCCCTGAGGCATACCAGACTTGTTTAAACTCAAGTGATAAAAAGCTTGTTGGCACCTATTTCTAAGGAGATGAAATCTGTGTGAGAGGGCATAAGCTACAAAATATCCTAAGAAACAGAATTTTAAAATATTTTTATTGATTTTGAGAGAGAGAGAGAGAGAGAGAGACATTGAAACATTGATGTGAGAGCTTAACATGGGTCAACTATCTCCTGCACACCCCCTACCAGGGATCAAGTCCGAAACCCTGGCATATGCCCTGACCGGGAATAGAACCAGCGACCTGAATTTTTAAATTATGCTCTCTCTACCTCTGGATGACTGCTGACAACCTATTGTTCTCTTAAAGACAATCAGCAGGGCAGAAACTTTAGGAAGCAGGGTAATGTGAGATTTATGTTCTTCTCTTTCCTATGTTCCCTAATTTATGCACAAAACAACACCTAGGAATGGTTGTGATGTATAAGTCTTTAATTTATATGCATGTTGTTGTTTTTTTAAATCCTCACTTGAGGATATTTTTTCTCATTTATCTTTAGATAGAGTGGGGGGGGGAGAGAGAGAGAGAGAAACATCGATGTGAGAGAGACACATCGATTCGTTGCCTCCCATACGACCCTGACCAGGGCCGGGGACAACTGTAACCCAGGCATGTGCCCTTGGCCGGAATTGAACCCGCGATTCTTTGGTCTGTGGGCCGACGCTCTAACCGCTGAGCCAAACTGGCCAGGGCTATGCATGTATTTTTATACACGCATTTTATAATGTCTTTTGTACAAAAATTTGAAAAAATTTATTTTGAAATGTAACATACATACAGAAAATAATGCTATATAACTCAGAGATTTACCACAAAGCTAATATCCATGTAACCACCTCCAGGTCAAGAAAAGACACTGCCCGCTCCCCTGGGTCTCTATGAGCAAACCCTCCTCCCCTGTAACAAAGTAAAGCCGTCTTCTGACTTGAAAATAACCACTTCATTGCCTTTTCTTTTCTTTTTTTAAAGAAAAAATAGTAAATGAACCCCCATGTACTCATCATCATTCACTTTTAACAATTACCAATGACAGGCCAATTGTATTCCTTCCTTTCATCACCCCTCCCCAGCTAAGTTATTTAATTAATATATTTATTTTTTATCGAGATATAATTTATACGAGGTAAAAAGCACAGATCTAAGGTACATAGTTCCCTGAGCACTGACAATTGTTTATATCTGTATAAATTGATATAAACACGCAGCATTACAAGTTTGTTTTGCATGCGGGCAAGCTTTCTTTAATAACTGGAACTCAGAAGCACAATGCATGATTCCAGTCTCCCACTGTGTATACATGGAAATCCCCACAGCTAGCTGGCCACCGGACGAGGTCCCTGAAGTATGCTTAGATCGATCTTGTAAACTCTTTCTAAATGCAGACTGTTATCAGCTACCCCAGTCCTCTCCCCTGCCCCCTCCCTCTTTTTCCTTCTGTCGGCAAAATAGTTTGTTATGGATTGGTGATAAAAATCAGTGTCCACTGAAAGACATGTCAAGACCACCGCCATGTGAGGCCTTCAAAGCATACCGAGCCACATTATGCCGCAGTGTGAAGGGACGTGCCTGTCAGGGGGTCGCAGCCCATGTCCACCAACTCACTTCTCCGATTTCCCATGAGTGGAAGGGTTTTGCCCCTTACCCAACCAGGAGGCTCTCCTTTTCAACATTTTCTGGGTGATGGAACATATAGGTTAGTAATGCATAGAGTCAGGAAGGTCAGGACAGCTTGGACAGTAGGCTAAGCCTCCGGTTAATAACTCTGCCGGGTGATAAGGTCACCTTCAGTGATGAGGTCCCTCAAATGACCTTACCCAGAATTCCACTCTCCCTCTTCTGCATCCCTCTCGTTTTTGGCTTTCTCTCTTGGGTAATGGGTGATGATGAGCCGTAAACACACTCTTCCTCTCTGGTCACAGGGATCTAATGTCTTTATTTCGTATTTCTCAAGAGACCTTAAAACATAATTTGCATATTACCAGTGCTCAACATCTGTTTGCTAATAAATGATGTTAACATATGACTCAGAAAATTCATGACTTTATGATATAATTAAGCTTCATGACATAATTATACTTAAACATTACCTGCAGATTTGCGTGCTCAGCTATATTTTATTAATCCACATTGTTGTCTTCATTTAAAAAACAACAAACAAATGCATTTAAACAAACAGATCACTTGGAAGTTTGCAAGGTATCCCTAACTCCTGACTCTGTTTAAATGTTATGTGGATTTTTTTTACCCTTTGATTTTCTTGATATAGTTTAGGTCAGCCAAACAGTAACTACTTTAACCAGAGTCCTGTATAAAATAGCTGCTTCAAGAAAACAACAGTGAAGTATAATTTTCAAAACTGGCCTGTGTTACTCACAAGTGAGAGTGATATAATCCCCATTAGACAATGACATTATAAAGCCGAAAATGCCATTACATGTTCAGGCAGGTTTCCAGTGGGCCTAAATAAAACCTAAGACCTGTGATAAACGATGCGTAGTTCTAAAAGTCTCAGAGCCTACGTTTTCCACATGGAGGTTCGATGTTATGGTGTTCCATCGTGCTGACTATTCTTTTATAACAGGAAAATAGACATAAAAGACCCATAATAAACAGGTCTTTAATTAGCATTTCCAAGATTAAGAAATGCAGCTTTATGTGGCCCCTCCACATGGGTGTCAATGAAAGACCTGCTTCCCAATCTCCAGGATGCATGAGCATCCCTGAGGATCTGTGAAAATGCAGACTCTGATTCACTAGGTCTAAGTGACTCTGCAGGCCGGAAGCACTGCATTTGTAACAAGCTCCTAGGTAAGGCCAAAGCTACTGGTCCAGGGACCACCCTCTGGGTAGGAAAGAGTTAAAACAAGTTATCTCCAGATTTTTTTTCAGGTAGTGGACAAGAGCGGGAGAGAGAAGGTTGGGGGTGGGTGTTGGTTAGGGTAAAGGTAAATTGCTTTTTGTTTCCTGCAGTAACTCCTGCAGCCTTTCATGGGAAAGTGAATTCAAGGTATGGGATTCCTGTCTTTTAAGCACCGGTCTCTGGGACATAAAGTGTCCCAAATGAATTTTCAAAGACTTGCCCAGAGTTTTTCTCTCTTGACTCTCATGGAAATTAACTATGGTCTTGCCAGTTTATGCTTTGAAAAAGCATCTCTCTTTATTTTTGTGGGAACCTGCATCCCATAATAACAGTGGTTCTCAGTGGGAGCAACATGAAAGCAAATTAACCCTTTAAATTATAGGGAGCAGTGAGCAGTAAATTCATCCTGTTCGGAAGCAGCATCCCTTTCTCCTTTTCATGCTGCACACAGCTCCTTTTAAGGAAGTGAAATGCCTGTTGTCAGGTGAAAGCCAATGGGTCCTGCTTCTAAGAGACTTGAATCTCTCCACATGGCTGTTATTGACCAAAATCAGGTCAGATAGAGGGATACGAAAGTGGCTTCTATCAATTAGGGGTAGAAGACTCACCATGTTTTAAAAAAAGAAACTAACTTTTATCAAGCCCTAGTTTGTTCCAGACCCTCTACATATACTATGGCATTTACACTTCACTCTATTCCTGTGAGGTAGGCACTGTTCTTCCTTACCTTGTCAGTAAGAAAACTGAGATCTATTAAAGTTAGGTCCATTGCAATGGACTTATGGCTGTTCATTTTTGTTACCATGGACCTAGGAATGGTGCTCCAGAATTCGAAGCATCTGAGAACATATGGTTTCTAAGATCAACATCTATTGAGCATAAGATGAAAATACCCAGTGGGGTGTCAGGCTGCCCACATGTAGAAATTGGAGGTTTTATAAATGTAAATGCTGGTTGAAGTCTCAGAAAAGCAAACACTGGGCCTTGTTGGGTAGGAGTAGAGATGTTGTCAGTTGTTTTCCTTTCTCCTGATGGGAAGCCCATCTTCCCTCCCTTCCTATCCTCTCCAAATTGAAGTGACTCTCCTTGGGAGAGCTCTTCCTGTGGTCACTTTCCCAGGATTTTTAAGTAGTATTTCTACCACTGCAATGGAACATTGTGGTCTGTTTATTTTGACAGGTCTGTCACAAAGACAAAGGAAGAGATCTTTAATGCTTTAGATGTTCTTTTTACCAAGGCTGTAGTTCTTCCTCTTATTGACCCAGTCCTTTGGTTTTTAGAGCAAGCACTTCTTGGCTCTCTCTTCCTATATGCCACAAAACAATTTCCTACAAAAAGCAAGACTTTTTAAATAAAAGAATGAGGAGTTAGAAGATGTTCTCTTCCCTTAATTTCCCAAGTTCTATAGGACAGAATAAACTGAGGGGTGACTAAGAGTGGGGACTCACTTAGCTCCTCCCACAACCACTTAAAGTCACCCCAGTTAAACTCTAAGTAAGAATAGAGTGCTCACAATGCAGCTTCAGGCCACTGGGAACAGGAATGCATTTGACTGTGTTAAGACAGTTATAATCGGATTTAGAAAAATATCTCTGAGGTAGAGGCTCCTGCTGCTCTACCTTACTTTTGGAAGGACAGAAGATCTCAGGGGATGAGAGGATGAGCCTCAAATAAATGAGCTAGAGCCAAACGTGTGGAGGCAAATAGTGGAAGCTGACATGAGCCAGAGAAGCAGGGACCAGAGAGCTCGTCTTGACCTGGGGAAAGTGAGCAAATTCCGAAAGACATGAAAACTAAAATCCAGAAACAACCACCTGAAACACACACCTGGAATTTTATTCAGATTAAAACATTTAGTGGTATATCATAATCTTTCACCTTAGCTTACTATACCAAAGCCATACTGTCCAAGTACGGCTGGCAGGGGAAGATCTGATAAAGAAAAGTCAAGAAAAATTATGTATGATATTTTAGTGGAATATGGTGATGAAAGTTTTATGCAAAAGCATCAAGTTAAAGGAAGCAACTCAATTATGACATACCCTGCATCTTTTATTTTATACATCTGTAATATAACTTTCAATTTTAAAATATAGCATAAACACAATTTCTTGTTAAAAAGGTTTTTAGGTTTTATTTTTCAAGCACAAGTATATTCCTTCATATAAAGCATGAATGAATCCGAACTACTGCCCTCATCTTTGAACAGCATATATAGTAAAGCTTTCTGAAAGACAGAGCCAGTGGGCTGCTAAGTTAAAACCCTACAACAAATAGACTCCCATCAAAATGCCATCATAGAGCTACAATATGGGAAATATCAGGAGAAGCATCAATTAATTTTAGGCCTACTTTCAAAACTTAAGTGCTTTAGAAAATTTATTGACTCTCTAATTTCTGAATAGCATTCACAGCTCATTGAAATGTAAGCGTCTTCTAAGAGAAAATAGTACCATACTATGACTCCTTTAGTTTCCTAGAGCACTTTCACCTGTATTGGTTCATTTGTTCTTCAGAACCATGTCGTGTGTGTGTGTGTGTGTGTGTGTGTGTGTGAGAGAGAGAGAGAGAGAGAGAGAGAGAGAGAGAGAGAGAGAGAGAAAGAGAGAGAGAGAGAGAATGAGGCAGGGCCTCCTTTTGAGAAATGTTATTCCATTTCTACTGATGTTTCCAAATCATTTTTCCCCCACAATGAATGATGAGTCTTTCTACATGAGTTATAACATAAGAGGAGATCACTTCACCCAGTGATTCCCCAAACTTCTCTGCACACTGAAATCACCTGGGAAACCAAAAAAATATCATGTCTATGCCTTCTTCCCAAAGATTGTGATTTATTGGTCTGTCTGGGGCATAGGCTGGATGTGGCATAGATTTTTTTTTAAAGATCCCTAGGTAATTCTAATATACACAAACCCAGGAGCCATCAACCTAGGGTCTTCGGATCTCATTTTCCTCATCTGTAAAGTGGATGTGTAGCTGGAGTTGAAAGTGCTTCAAGGAGAACAGTAATAATCACAGCATCCCCTGAAGTACGTTCTGGGGAATGCTGGCCTTCTCTGATCCTTGTGAAAACCCAAAAATGGTTCTCTGATAAAATCATTTTGAGAAACAAATGTGTGAACTATATTGGTTAAATGAATAGCAATTGTTTTAATGAATGAACCGATCAATCTATCAACCCAGAATCAAGAGTGCTGATACAAATTCTACCTTCATATCCCACTAGCTATGAATCACCAGACATCACTAACCTCACCAGAGCTCAGTTTCCTCATCTGTAAATAAAAGTGTTGACCAGATCTCTAGTGAGATGTCTTACATTTTTAACATTCCATAACCCCATGGCCAAAAGATCTCTGAGATCCCTTTTATTTTAGAATTCCGTGAATCAAAGGGAACCAATGATCTTATCTAACTCTCTCAAGACTACAGAATTGGGGGAGGGTGCTTAATTGGTCTAATTTTACAGTGAATCATCATTAGGCCCCCAGGCAATGTAGCTGCAGACTATGATTCTTCTCTCTAGTGGGTAAGACTCATTTTATTCCTAAAAGCTTTTTAAAATATTATCTTCCTTATTGTTGCAAATAAAGACAGCTGAGACTCAGACAGGCTGATTCATAGCTACTGTTTCTTAGCTTCATAACTACAGACGACAATCGACACAGGCCTTCCTTTGCCTTTAGCTTTCTTTCTGTCAGCAGGCTGTCTGGACCTTGCCTGGGCCGTCTCTGGGCATTAATGAATGCTGCATTCACCCCACTGGAAATCCAAAGTGACTAATGGGTAGACTATTTGGGCTGCCTACAGTCTCATTCAATGTCCTCTTATGCCATCTACCCCCATTTCCTTGTGTAGCCTGGAAATGGGAACAGAACACAAAATGTAGTGAAGCCAATAGGAATTTAGTGACAGGGAGGAAAGAAAGTACAAACATCTGGATGATACTGTCTGCCTTCTATGTATTGATGGCTTACCAGTAGAACAGTTTAGATGAGTGTAGTTTCTTCTGAACTGACCCTCTCTAACCAAGTCTTTCAAATCATCAAAATACCTTAAGTTAACCAGTTATTTTTGAGAATAAAGCATTTGGCCTTGATGCTTTGGATCAACAATAGGCAAACTATGGCTTATTGGCTAAATTCAGCCCCCAGACTGTTTTTGTAAATAAAGTTTTATTCGAACACAGCCACACTCACTTTAGTTTACTTTTTAAACTTTTTAATTAAAACAATTTTTAATTACAGTTTACATTCACTATTATTTTGTATTAGTTTCAGGTGTACAGCATAGTGACACACACTAATTTGTTTATACAATGTCTACATCTGGTTTTGCTCTTATATGGCAGACTGAGTAGTTGCAACAAAGACTGTGTGAATTGCAGAGGCTAAAATATTTATCTGACTGATCCCTGTTTTAAATTTAAACATGTCATTTGATATGAATATGTTTTTTCATTCACTCATTCCTTTCTTCAATCACTTTATATAATAATCAGAGCAATGAAATAACTTCAATAAGGAATATAAAGATGTATAAAATAATTTCCTGTTCTTTCAAAATATACCCAGACATCAGTGGTCATCTTGTTGCAATTATTTATGTACAAAATCCTTTAGGAGCTCACCCTGGCACACATGCTCACACACGTGGCCTTCAGGAGGAGAGGAAAAGCATGCCCATGGCCTTCCCATGCATTCCATCTCAAGTCGATTAGACAGAACATATATAAATTATACGCTCATACAATCTCCAGTTAAAGGGGACGGTTATTTCTAGTCTATCTTCTTGTGAACGTCACAAAACTAGAGTTGGTGATCAATCTAAGTTTTATAACATGTAGGAATCTTAGCTCTTGTGCTATTATTATAATATAAACTTATAGATGTATATGCCATATAAACAACCCATAATACATAAATATTTGTGGTATATTTCTAAATGTTTCAACATGCTAGCTTATTTTGCAACTTCTCTCTCTGGACAATTGTTGCCAGAATATGATTTCTCCTTTTGTAGTTCTGGCATAGACAAAACAAGTAAATACAAGAGCAGTTTTGTCTGGGATTTCCTCACTTGAGGGGGAGGAGAAGATTCTAACAAGGACTTAGTTCTAAAGAAGTATTAAAACATACACTAACTTAATTCTATGTGCTTCTATCCTGAAGCTGTAAGGTTCTTTGGAATCAGTGATGGAATTGATTTTGATTTTGTAGCCAACATTTTTTTCCCCAAGACAAGAGCAGATCTGATAACCTAAATGTGTGAAAAACAGAAGCCAGAACAAATTCAGAATTAAATATGAGATGCTGACAGTTAAAGACTGGTTTAAGTAATGCTGTTTTTGCGGATCCTTCCCGAAGAATATTTAAATGTGTTCATGGTGCTTGTAATTCCACTAACAAGTAACACAGTGGACGATTTTTTAGTCTCAATGTAACAAACCAAATAACAATACCAGTACTACTAATACTACTACTAATAATTCTATCCCTGGGACACTGCTTCTCTACTGTTGGGATCTAAAACTCCCAAGTGGGTGTCTTGTTACCCGTTTGCTGAGGACCAATCCTTTCACTCTTCTAAGTCATTCCATATTAGGATTTCATGAACCAGTAGATCAGATTACTGCTGCTTATGGAAAGCTGCTGGAAAGTGCAAACTAAAGTGCTGGAATTTTAATGCCATATTTCAGTGGAGTGAGTACATGGCAGAGGAAGATTAATTAGATTTAAGATAGAAGGAGAGTCCAATTTAATTTTGCCCCATTACTCCACATGCCTGGAAATTATACTTAGTGTGTGGGATTCTTCCCCTGAGGGGAATAGCTCCGGAGCCTCCTCTCACCCTGTCAAGCATTGGGAGATATGCACAGTTTTCCCCTGCCCATCCTGCTCTGTGCCCTCAGGGGTCTCTTTATGCCAGAACCGCTTGGCAAGTCAGTGGAAGTTCTTTTCTGGCACGAGATTTTCAAGATGAGAAATGGGCCACTATAGTTAAGATACATTGGCATGAAGCTCTCTCTAGCTTTGAAAATTTTCACAGAGGTTTAGGCTCCAATTCTGTGTCAGGAGGAAAAAGCAGAGGGAAGCACATGGTCAGATTTCAACCATTTGCAAGTATATTCTTGCCTTTGCAAAGTAATCCATATTAACCAAATAAGGACTTCCAGGGCTGAATCAGGAGATGTTCCAGACAAGGCACTGGAAAGCACCTTGTTCTTTTCCCCCTCAGGAGTGTCACATTTATTAGCCTTGAAATGCCTGCCTTTTACCTATTGACATTCTCTAAGCCCCAACTCCAACTCATTAGTCACTCCCTAGTCCTTTTCAATTTTCATCCTCTATGTTTTAGAACATAGAGTGTGTTCCACAGAACTTGGCAGTGAAACGCCACAACTTTCCACCTTCCAATTCACAGACAGAAAGATATAAGCAAAACTGTGCTAGGGCAGAGGCTTACCAACTCTGTCTACCACCGACAGAGGGCGTGAGCAGTAGGAAAAGTGGTCTTAAGAACCAATCACTTTGTATTTGCTGGGCAATCTCCTCAGCAAATGCCTGTCTCTCATTGTAAAGCATGAATTTTTGAGAATCAAAAGCAGTCTTCTTCAATATCTTGATTGTGTTATGATCTATCATTTCAGTTCTTGGTCTCCTTCTCCTTCCAATGACCCTAAGTCCTCGAAGATAACTAGTGCCAGGTCTCACCCACAGTCCCAGTTCCTGAGCTAGTCTGGGAAACTCTGGAAACATCTAACTCTAAGATGTCATAAATTTTAAGATAGACTATCAATTTAGTAATAATGAAAAAGGACAGTACATGAATGTGCTTCTGGATTATAAAATGTATCACATTTCAAAAACATTATGGTTTAAAGAACAATGGTCACTGCAACTAATGAATAAGGTATACCAGCAGTGTTGGCCTCAAATCCAGTGGGCCTTGGGAGTTGCACTGATCACGGACGGACTTCTGCTTGTGGGCCGGCAAGGTGGCAATCATTCTGCTGATGAAGTAGGAGGCTCTGCCTTAAGCATTACAACAGATACGTCTTGGTTTTGCTGTTACTAACCCTGCTTCCCTACAAAGCTGGCTTTCTCTCTGAACCCTGGCCTGATTTACCAAGACATTGTGCCTTGTTAGTTTATCCTAATCTTGTCCTTTTTTCTCTATTGGACTTGTATTTTCCTCTCAAATGATCAAGAGTACTTATACACAAGGTTAAATCTCCTCAGAATAACTGCTTGCTTCCTAGGGGTTTCCCAGGCCCCAGTTTATCAATACTGAGGTCTGTCGCCTGTGTAGGTCCTTCAGGTTTTCACAATAGTCTGTATCCGTAGTCCTCAACCCTGGGCTGCACACGAGTCATTGAAAGAGCTATGAAAAATATAACCGCATGAACCACATTCCTCATATTTTGATTTTTTTGTTGTTCTACAGTGAAGCCTATGACTCAGGCTCATTGTTTTTATTTATTATATTTTATTTATACTGAGTTGAAGTTAATTTATTTTTTAAAAGAAGCAAAGGAATGAGTATGATTGCATGGCATGCCAAATTTTGTAAGTAAATTATCTTGTAAGTAAATTAAACCCCCACCCCAAGATGTATTAAAATGTGTCAAATGGGTTTACATAAGTAGATGTATTTTCTTTTTATTTAATTATCTTTATTGTTGAAAGTATTACAGGTGTCTCCTCTTTTGTCCCCATTGCCCCCTCCACCCTGCTCCCCCTCCCATAGGCCTTTACCTCACTATTGTCCCTGTCCATGGGCTGTGCATATATGGATATAAGCTCTTTGGCTGATCTCTTCCCACAATCCTCACTTCCCTCTGAGATTCCTCAGTGTGTTCCATGTTTCCATGTCTCTGGATCTATTTTGTTCATCAGTTTATTTTGTTCATTTGATTCCACAAATAAGTGAGATCATATGATACCTGTCTTTCTCTGACTGGCTTATTCAGCTCAGCATAATGCTCTCCAGGTCCCTCCATGTTGTCTCAAAGGGTAAGAGATCTTTCTTTCTTATAGCTGTTTAGTAAGTATTCCATTGTGTAAATCTACCACAGCTTTTTTATACCCTCTTCTACTGATGGGCACTTGGGCTGTTTCCAGATCTTAGATATTGCAAATAGTGCTGCTATGAACATAGGGGTGCATATATTCTTTCTGATTGGTGTTTCAGGATTCTTAGGATATATTCCTAGAAATGGGATCACTGGGTCAAATACCAGTTCCATAAACAAAACAAATGAGACTATATCAGCAAAATGAAAAGGGATCCCACTGTATGGGAGAATATATTTGCCAATTATACATCTAATAAGGGGTTAATTTCCAAAATATATAAAGAACTGATACAACTCAACAAAAGGAAGACAAACAATCTAATTAAAAAATGGGCAAAGGACCTAAATAGACACTTCTCCAAAGAGGACATACAGATGGCCAAGAGACATGAAAAATGCTCAAAGTTACTAATTACCAGGGAGATACAAATTAAAACAAAAATGAGGTATTATCTCACACCTCCCCAAATGGCTGCAATCAACAAATCAGCAAACCACAAGTGCTGACGAGGACTTGGAGAAAAGGGAATCCTAGTGCATGGCTGGTGGGAATGCAGACTGGTGCAGCCATTATGGAAAACAGTATGGAGTTTCCTCAAAAATGAATTTAAAATGAAACTGCCATTTGACACAGTCTCATTGTTTTTAACATACTCCAGACACTTTTACATATGACATGATTCCTTTCTTTGGGTAATATTTGTGTATTAGGCACAATGCATATAAAACTCATGTCTTTGAAAATGACCCCAGCAAGTTGATACAAGGACATAAAAAACACTGCAATGGATAAATATCAAGTGGATAAAAGAATATTTCTCTCTTCTGCGAAATATTTCAATTCTATAGACAAAATACCGTATCTGTAATTTCAAAATTTTCTATCTAATTTTTTCACAGAAGATTCAGGGACTCAAAACTCTTCTTTCTTCTTTATCTTATCTTTAGACAGAAATGTTAGTGCATGTGAGAGCTTTGTTTAAAGTTATTTAGCAGCATTAGTTCATATTCATTGGGCAAATTCCACATGTTGAAAACTTTTTGTATATCTAGATTTAAGGGCTCATTATTGACATTTCACTTCATTTAGAATTTCCTTTTAAAAATCCATTGATGAAAGAATATGGGTCAAGAACTTATAAAGTATTACAGAAAGTTATGATATAAATTATATTAATCTCTTGCCTGACTGGTGTGGCTCAGAGGACTGAGAATCATCCCGTGGACTGAGAGATCAGTTCAATTCCCAGGCAGGGCACATGCCCGGGTTGTGGCCTCAGTCCTCTGTAGGGGGGTGCGGTAGGCAGTCAATTGATGTTTCTCTCTCACATCAATGTTTCTATCTTTCTCTCCCTTCCTCTCTCTCTCTAAAAAGTCAATTAAAAAAAACAAAAAACATAAAAATTTATATTAATCTGCAAAATGGAATTTAAACTGTGGTCACTGTAGTGAACCAAAGAGTTGATAGACGCTAACTCTGATTAATGAAGGATTGGTGACTACAACTAGCTTTCTATTAAAAATTATCTTGTTGAAGGACTCACATAATTTTAAGAATTTTAAAATTTAGCTGTTCAACATGTTGACCTTCTTAGAATCTCATTAGAAGCCAGATCTCAGGGTTTAAGACATGAAACCTCTCAATGATAAGACAGATTTATGGTGGGAACCATTTGTTATATCAGTGTTTAAGCTCCCTTGAATAGCTTCCAAGACCAATGCTACAGCTTGCTGAAGTTTGTTCTTGAGGATTAGAAACAAACCTCAATTCTCTACTACCTTCTTGATTCATTCCTTTTCCTCCCATCAAAAGATGTACTCTATTTCCCTATCCCTTGAATCTAGGCCAGCCCTGTGATTTGCTTTAGTGCAAAAGAAAAATAGAAATGACCTATGATCCTATCACCCAGAAATCTCTCTTTTTGTTGTCGTTTATCTGATTAGATTTTATTCTATATTTATAGAAATATGTCTTTCTCCATATAGACATAGAACATATATTTTTCCAAGTAGGAGAACACTGTATATACTGTTTTATAGCTTTCTCTCTTTTTATTTGTACATATAATAAGGTATTGTAAAACACCTTTCATTTTAATACATTTACCTCAACATGATCATTTCCAAAAACTTCACTGTATTTCATACTATAGTACTATGACTTATTGAACTAGTGCTTCTATAGCTGGACATTTATAATATATGATGAAATAAAATGCAAAATGAAACATGGAAATTTATCTGCCATATTTCCAATAAGAAGATAAAATAAAATAAGTATGTTGGCCCACTTAATTCTACTTCCTTATATGTACAGCAATAGTTTCACATTAGATTTGATTCAATTTTGTTTTCTTTTTTGTATAAATAACTCTGTGGAATATGTTTGTACCACAAGGTTGTGCATTTAGGCACAATTTCTTAGGAAAGTTTCCAAGAATGGAGACTACTGGGTGAATACGTATGAACAATTTTAAGACCTTTTACAATTGCTTCTAAAATTTAAAATACTCTAGGTTTCCATTAAAAGTTGTTAAATGAGTCAAGTTTTGTGTTTCTTCTTAAAAGATTTTATTTATGTTTTTTCTGAATTTGCAATTTTATCTAAAATTTCCGTTTCATTGACGAGTCTTCATAATACCATCTTAATAATGATTCTATATTATGTGTGAAATGTCTCCTTATTCTTGCATGGTATTATTTGTGCCTTCTTTCCTTTTTCTCTCTTTTAATATTTTCATTGATTTGTCAGATGTTTTTAAATCATATTTGTCTTTTCAAGAAACCAAATTTCAGTAATGTTGATCTCTATCCTGTTCTTATCAGTTTTATTGCTTTCTTCTACTTTGTGAGGTAGAAGAGTTCACAAGGAGTATTAACTAGGAACACTTGCCAGTTAATGGATGCCTAACCCCTTCTGTAGTCTCTATTCTTTTCTTCATTAGATTATTTTGCCTATAGTTCTCTCAGTAATTGAGAAAACTATGGTAAGATTCTGAGTGGTAATTTCTAGATGGCTTTCTTTTTTAATTCCTGAGAAAGGTGTGTTAAAGTTTCCTATACAAGAATAGTTTTGTCTTTATCTTCTTTACATTTTCTTGCTGTCTATGTCTTCTTATGGTTCTATCAATTTCTGATTTTTGTATTTTGAATATCTATCATTAGGTGCATGGATATTTAAAATCATTATATCTTCCTGTAAATTGAACTTATTATAATTACAAAGTAATTCTCTAACACTGCTTTTTGCCATACCAGCTATCCCTTCATTCATATTGATAAATTTCTTTTACTTTCATTTTTGTGTAGTTATTATAGATTGAGGACCGCATAGAATTTCCACTGCACAACTTCAGGGGACACCATCTTCATAAACTAGTGTGAATACCCCTTCTCTAAGAATTATTCTATGCACCTGATTTCACTGGGATTTTCTTTAATTCAAGCTGATATTCTTATAACTGTTAAATCAATGAATTACTAATTTACTTGTGTTTAAAATATACCATTTTATATATATTTTTTCTATCTCTTCTTCCTTTTCTTCCATGTTTGTAATCTTTCAGTCTTAGTCTATTTTTTGTTGTTGTTTATCATCATGAGAGGATATTTTTCCCACTGATTTTTAGGGAGAATGGAAGGGAAGAAGGGAGAGAAAGTGGAACAAAAAGAGAGAGGGGGGGGGAGAAATATCGATGTGAGAGAGACACATAGATTGGTTGCCTCCTGCATGCACCCTGCCCAGGGCCGGGAATCAAACTGGCAACCCAAGTATGCACCCTTGACCGGGAATCAAACCTTCAACCCTTGGTGAACAGGCTGACACTCTAACCACTGAGCAACACCAACCAGGGCTCTTAGTTTATTTTTTTATTCTAATTTTTCCTATACTAATTTGGAAATTATACTCTAGAAATCAAAACATGAATACTCATCAAAGTATAAAATTAATCAATACATCTATTACTTAGAAAATACAAGTTCTTAAAACTTTTTAACCTCCTTTATCTTATTCCAAGTTAACCTGTTAATGTTTTTTTGAATTTCAATTCTATTTTAATCTTTGGCACTTTGGTTCTTCACTCTGGGTTTAACTTGCTCCTGCCTCAAGATTATTCTTTAGTGTTTCCTTCAGTGTGAGATTGCTGGTGGCAAATGTTTCCAGTTTTTGTCTGTGTGAAACTAATATTAATTCCCTCTTTTTATAGAAGGTAGGTTTGACTGGGTATAAATTTTCAGATAACAGTTCTCTTTTTTAGCACATTAAAGGCATCATTCTATTATTGTTGGCTTTCATCATCATTGTGAAATCAGCTGTCAGTCTTTTTTTTAAAGGTAATCTCTTTTTCTATTGTGTATTTTCAAGATTTTTTTTTTTTCTGAAACTGAAATTTCATGATGGCATGATTAAGTGCAAATACCTTTTTATTTACCTTGCAAGCAGTTTCTCCAATCTCTAACTTCTGACTTGCATCAGTTCTGAAAAGATTTATTTATCTTCAAATATTATTTCTATCATACTCTCATTCTCAACATTAAAGACTCGAATTAAAGAAATCTTAGGACTTCTCAATGTATTCTTTCTGCCTCTTGACCTTCCATTTGCATTTCATATACTGTCTCTTTAAGCTACATCCTGGAAAATTTCTACTAATTCAAATTCTCTCTTAGATTATATATAATCCACATGTAACCCTATATTTAATCAATTAATTTTTTATTATATTTTTAATTCTATAAATATTATTTAAAAAACATGCTAGATCACTTTTTAAAAATTCTATTCCTTTTAGATGTTTTCCAACTTGACTTTTATTTTTTAACCTAGAAAAATATAATTGTTTTATAATCTGTGTCTAATACCTCTAATAACAGACATTTTTGCATTCTTTTCTTTCCTTTTTTCCTCTTTATTATCTTTAATTTTCTGCTGCTTCTTTTTTTCTGATTCTTTGTTTCCCATGGTCCTTTAAAAGACATTGACTTTGTGTTTCTAATTTACCTGGAAATTATTTTTGTGATCATATTCTAGGCCTATGATAATGGTATGTTTTTCTAGTAATGATTTTTATTACTTCTTCCATATGCTTGTTTTTTATTACTTTATTTTTTAATTTTTATTTTTATTTAAGTATAATAGGTATACAATCTTATATTGGCTACATTAGTTTCAGGTGTACAATATAGTGATCCAATATTTTTATACTTTACAGTGTGATCACCCTGCTAATTCTAGTAATCATCTATCACTGTGTAAATGTATCACAATATTGTTGATTATATTCCTCTTCACTTTTTCACCCATCTACCTACCCCCTCCCTTTTGGTAATCATTCCTTTTGTCTCTGTTTCTATAAGTCTCTTTTTGTTTTGTTTTTAGATTTCATATATAAGTGAAATCTTATGGTATGTGTCTTTCTCTGCCTAACTTATTTTACTTATAATTCCCTCTAGATCTGTCCACGTTGTTCACAAATGGCAAGATTTCATTCTTTTACATTGTTGTATAATATCCCATTGTGTATGCAAAAAAAAAAAAAATATATATATATATATATATAAAATCTTCATTATCCATTCTTCTGTCAATGGACACTTAGGTTGCTTCCATATCCTGGCTATTCATCAGGGAAATGCAAATTAAAACCACAATGAGATACCACCTCACAACAGTCAGAATAGCTATTATCAAAATGTCAACAAGTATCATGTGTTAGCAAGAATGTGTAGAAAAGGGAACCCTTGTGCACGCTTGGTGGGTCTACAAAATGGTGCAGCCCCTATGGAAATAGGGGATGGGTGATGGAGGGGTGGAGGGATTGAGCAAAGAAGAAAAAAAGAACTCAAGGACAGGGACAACAGTGTGGTGATTGCAGGGGGAAGGGGGTGAGTGGAGGTAGAAGAAGGTATAGGAGGGATAAATGGTGATAGAAAAATAAAATAAAAAATAAAATAAAATAAAGAAAAATGAAATAAAAATAAAAGTAGATATACCATACAACCCAGCAATTCCACTTCTGATTTAGTCAAAGAAAATGAGAACACCCCTATATTCATTGCAGCATTATTTACCTATTGTTTTTACCAATTTTAGTACTACTTCTATTAATTTAACTGTGTGTGTGTTGGGGGAGTGTTTTTATTTATTTTTTCATAAGGGGGAACCCAAGAATTGGAAATTTGTTGAAAAAATTCATGCAAGGGCCACCTTATTTTTGCTTTACCATTTTCTGATACAGTACTCCTTGGGTTCCTAACTAAAGTTGATGATTCCACAGCCTAAGAATTCTCTGGGCTTGATTTTCCCCCTCTCTTTTCTTGCAAGGCTAAAGTTCTCAAAACCAAGGTTCACATTTGTCAGTTTTTGCAATCACCTTTAGGACAAAATCCAGCTTTGTTTTTTACCTGTCTCTTGGTCTGCATTTGTCCCTACAATTTTGACCTGTTGAATTTTTACAATTTTCTCAATTTTTTTGAAACTTTATAAATCTTTAAAAGTATTTTATCAATAATGTTGTTTTCAATAAAAAGATGTATAAGATTAACTTAACCTGCTATTATTATAAATAGAAGTACTATTATTTTTTGTTTGTTTTTGTTTTGTTTTGTTAATCTTCACCTGAGGAGGTTTTTCCATTGATTTTTTAGATAGTGGAAGAGAGGGAGGGAGAGAGAGAGACATTGATTGGTTAGCTCCTGCACAACCCCAGCTATGGCCAGGGATTGAACCTACAACCCAGGGACATGCCATTGACTGGGAATTGAACCCGAAACCCTTTGGTCCATGGCCCGACGCTGTAACCACTAAGCCAAACCAGCCAAGACAGAAGTACTACTATTAAGCTCCTTATAAGTTAACAGTATTAATCCTTTGCCCTTTTTGCCATAGTATTTTTCCAGGTAGCTTTTTGCCCGTTTTTCCATTTATGACTGGTTAGCAGTGGAATAGATTGCCTCGTGAGTGAATAAACTAGGGGGCACATGAAATAATCACTCATTGACTGATAAACTGTCAGAGAGATTATAGAAGTGGTTTTTATAATAAACAAGAAATTTAACTAAATAATACCTGAAGTACTATCTAAATCAAAGAATGTGGGGATTCCCTTTTTGCCCTTAAAACTTATTTTCAATAAATTGTGTTTTTTGTTACATATTCTGAAAGATCTACCTATTTCCCCTTTATTTAATCAATATCTCCATTTGATTGTATTTATTATCTCTTCTGTCTTATTTAAACAACCCAGACCAAAAGTAAAAAGTGGTAGAACCTGAGGTTTTGTCCCAGAAACCTCTGGCTTCAGAACTTCCATTTGTAACTACTGCGCTATGTAAAATTGTCAAAAGTGATTAACAGCTTACAAATGTTTTCAGGACAATTAAAAAAAAAAAAAAAAAAAAACACTGGAAAGACTGAGCTGTCAACCGTTGGAGAACACCAGCCCTCTTTGGCAATAGAATAAAAACAGAATCATTTATTCCTTGTGGTCAATATTTGATTCTGTGTGTGTGTGTTTCTGTATGTACATAATGGTGACATTTTATCTTTTTTAACAGTTTTTCTCTGGAAAACTCTCTGTCCTCATTCCCTTTGTCCTCACTATGCTATGAAAATAGCTATGCAGGAAGACCCGATGCCCCTCCCTGACTGCTAAGCCCCACTTCCGCTTCCTCTCTGTCTAGCACATGACGTTTTTCAGTGCAATTCCAGCCCTTCAGCATGTTCTGACCTTGACAGCACTGACATCAAGAACTGAGAGGGTTTGCTATGCCAGACCCAACCAGGCCGGCTTTGGCTACCAGTACTTCTAGAAGCCGGCCCCTTTCTGGCTTAGACATTTTTTTTTCCATCCCTGGCCTCATTCATCCTTGCAAGCCAGCCCTCCCCTCTGCTCACGTATCATGTGAACCTTATTAAGCTTTTGATGTTCTTGTTATCTACATGGTCGTCATTCACATCAAGATGTATGCCACTCTCAGAAGGTTAAGAGACAGCAGTCTTGCCCCTCTTTACAAACATCAGAGTACCATTTGTTGCATGTGCAGAAGCCAATTTTGCCATGATTATTATTTTTTTTTACCACCAAATTTGCCCTATCATCCAAATTTGCCACAGCAGTGCCCCTGTCAGCTATGGATACCCCAGAACCCAAACTGGGAACAGTAGAGCAATTTTGGTACCCAAGTTCGATACCATTCTTTGAAACTGGGACCTGGTGGATGCTCAAAGGATGATGCTTACTAGATTTATGATGGTTCATGAGAAAGCAGACCCGCTGGTTCTGGATTGGGCAGAAAATAGGAAGACCTGAAGGAGGAGTGAAAGGTATTGCTCAGGTTCCTGTAGCATGCATTGTTTTCTACCACCTTGATTATCCATTCTCTCTCTTTCATCTTAATGAAAAACTTAGGAAGATTATGTGACTGTGGGGAGAGCAATCTTATTATTGATAGTTCTGTTTTTCTTTCTCCGGCCAAGCCCAATGCAGCACCAGCTGCACAATCTCATAAAACCATAGAATGGTAAGTAGTTTCCTTACACTGCATCTAACTCAATGCCCCCACTTAACAAATAAGAGAAATCCAGCTCAGAGAAAATAAATGACTTTGTCCAGGTCACGTGATTTTCTATGGCAAAACAGATGTGGGAATCTAGCCCTCTGAACTGCAGGCCCAACAGATGCTTGTTTTAGGTCTGACACTAGAAGGATTAAGCTTGTGAAGGGTTCCAGGCCCTGAAATTCTATCTCCTTTCCATGGTGACCATGGATGAATAGCACTTTTTTAGGTAACCCATGGTGGACTTCATGAGTCTTTATATCAGACCTCAAAATGGGCGATGCCTTTATGTCCCCCTTCAATATGGTCTAGAGAAATTAGATTCACCCAATTTCTTGTTCGAATATCCCCTCCTCAGGGAAGCCTTGTCCAGTGATGCTTTTGAAACTTCTGCATAGCACCATGTATCACCTGCTGTTTCATGGATTTTGTTTTTGATTTTGTTTTTGTTTCTTCCTTTCAAATGTCAAAAAGAAGACCAAATGGTGAAGAACTGAGAAGATGTGTCTACTATTACAAAGGTTGTTAGCTTTTGACTTAAAATACTGTAGAAAAACAAAACAAAAATTTCTGGTAAGAAGTGGGTAGGTATGAGGAAAGAAAAAGCAAAAGGAGTAAATATAAAATTTAAGGTAAAGGAGCCATCAGATTGGCTCACCAGCAAAGATCTGAATGGGGAACCAAATAACTGAGACCTGGAAACAGAACAGTAAGCAGAAGGCAACTATATCAGCTATTTATTGCTATAATCATGCCACATAAGAAAACATCCCCAAACAGCCTCAAAACATTAAGATCTATTGAGGCTGGACTGAGATGGGCCCATTCACACTTCTGGAGGTCAGTTAGCTGTTGGCTGATTTAAAATGACTTCAGCTAGGGCATCTGGGATGGCATGGCTCTGTCCCTCATGTCTCAACCTCCAGCAGGCTATTGAAGGCACATTGTCATGACTGTGACAGAGGAGCATTGATTGAGCAAGAGGAAACACATGGTGTCTCAGACAGAACCAACACAGCATAGCCTCCACTACTGTCTCAGACAAGTCTCAGGGACAGATTCAAAGAATGGAAAATAAAACCCACTTCTTAGGGAAAGGGAATTCAGACAGTGTGGATATAGGGAGGAGTAAAGAATTAGGTCATAATTACAATCTACCACAGAAATCCTAGAGGTCTTGTGGCACAGAGCAGGAGAATTTCTGACTCTCTACACTACCTCTTTAAGAAGGTGAGTATGCTCCCTATGAGACCTGGATTTTTGGAAACTCTGCTTCCACATGCTAATATGCAACTATCTGCATGTCACATACACACACACACACACACACACACACACACACACACACACAGTCAGTCACTTTCTTTGACACTCTATAGCAGACAGCTCCTGCCAGTGTGCTCTCCAAAGATGATAAGTGAGGAGGGCTTCAAGGCAGTGAAATGGCATCATAAAGAAAATATAACTTTGTCTAATTTGGTGCCACCACAGGATGACAGGAGGCACGGATATATGCATGGGCGAAGAGCTCTACATCATCACCATACCTCAGTTTCCAGAACTCTGCTCTCCTATATGGCTTCCCCCTCTCTAACCTCAACTAAAACAAACGTTTTGATTCATTAAAGGGACTGTGACTGTATTTGCCCAGAAACCCAGACATCCTCTCAAAACTTGAGGAGCAGACCCAATCATTCTTACCCCCAATGAAGTGGTTGGCATTGGGGTACACCCTATAAGATGTCCCCATGGTCTCCTTATAATCAAGCCAAAACCCAAATAGTCCCTACCATCCAGTCAACAGCATCCCTTGGTAGCCCTCAGTTTGGCATAGAGTTCATTATTATTTAGAGAGGAACAAAGTTCATGTAGGCACCTCTGTCTCCTTTCTCCAAGTATATTATTCTAGGTGCCAAATAAAATCTAAAAAATAGAAACCAAAGGCTTGATCATCCCTTATAACTTTAGAGGGGAATTCCAATCACACAGAGAACACCCTGTCCCTTCCTCCCACCTTTTCCACTCAACTAGCCTTGAGGAAGGAATCATTTTCCTGTTCCACTGTCTGTAAGCACATTTTCCACATCAGTCCTGACTTTTCAATTTCAGAAAGCTTCCATGTCCAAATAAAGCCCAGCATTGGACCAGATGCACAATGCACTTCCTACTTCTCACAGGTAAAATGTTTATCGGCCTGAAGGGAAATGGCAAATGCACAGGGCGACAGAGAGAACATGCACACTGTAGGCTGATAAACAGAGCTTTGCTCACGGCAGCTTGGGTGTATTGGGGGCGGCGAGCAGTTATTTTCCATGGGCTGTTATCAACAGGAAATCTAACTGTAGTTAATGCAGCGGGAGATTTTGGCTAGCCTCTTGAAGCAAACTTTTGAGAGCCCTTAAGATAACTGTCGCTCACCTTCCAGACTCATTAATCCTTGACAAGCTGAAGCTATCCAGTTAGGAGGAAATGAAGAGGGGCCGTCAGATGTCAAACAAATCGTGCTCTTGAGCTGGCACCAAACTCAAGTAACTCCAGTAAGAGACAAAATGTAAGCTAATGTGACAAACTAAATCTTAGCACTGTGATTGTGTGTGTGTGTGTGTGTGTGTGTGTGTGTGTGAGAGAGAGAGAGAGAGAGAGAGGGAGAGAGAGAGAGAGGATTGAGGACTAAGTAAATAATATGGCTCTGAGATTCAAACCCTGAATCCTTAATTCTCTTTCTCCCTTACTCTCATCTCTAAAAATAGAGTGAGAAAGTAGGAGAGACCCAAAAAGTGATGAAGCTGTAGAGTACTGTGATCCTGACTTCCTCAGAGCCCAAGGTAGATCTTGAAAGAATTAATCTTTCCCATTAGCTTTTATGAAGCCAGACTTGGCTGTAATGTTTCTTAAATGCCAGTCAGAGTCCAGCCAGGATTTTCCAAGTGCATCTAATTGCCCACTTTATCACAGGCACTATCAGGTAAATGGTGTTCCACCTCCGCTGGGCCTGCCTAAGGTTGACACCCGGGACTTGTCAGGCTATGGATCACAGAGCCAGTGTGGGGGCCCCATGCACCACATTCCTGCATGAGGGTGACAGTAAATTATGACATCTGCCAGGAAGATCGGAACACGGCTGTGCTACCGGATGCACCTAAGCTACACAACCAGGAAGGCTTTTAGGATGTGATTGGAGATGTGTCTGAGAGCTCTTAAAGGAACAAAGAGCCTGTTTCCCCAGCAACAGTGGAGCAGAGATGAACCCTGGACATTTGCCTTTCTCTTTGAGGACATTTAATGACCTACTTTTATGTTTGGGTGAATAATGTTATCTGACAATTATGAAAGTGCTCCAGAGTTTAAATTATGCTTATATCCATACTCTTAATACCTTCAAAGCTACTAATCATCATGCCCATAATCTAGGGTGAAGAAACCGAGATGGAGCCAGGCTAAGTGATTCGGCTTGGGTCAAAATAAAGGGATAGGAAGTGCTACTTGTGGCTGGGCTCCAAACCCCTAAAAACATGTATTCTTCACTTAACCAAAATCTCTACCTTTCTTCTCTCCAAAAGTGTTTTTGTCAATTTGGGAGTATGGGTTATATGTTTGTACGTGTATTTTAGTCCAAATCCTCACAGGACTGACACTGACACTCAATACCAAAATCGAAATAAGAAAAATAATGCTCTCTTATAAATAGATTGTTTTAAAAGGCGCTAATGGGAAAAATAAATAAATAAAAGAAAGGAAGATAAGTGACTGGCAGCACGGAAGTATCAATATAATCATTTATTGAAACCTTCAATTGAGTAAGCTGGACTTTCAAACAAACTATGCAAGATGAGAAGGGTAAAGGTCTGACTTGAAATATTTGGGGATTGAGAAGTTCTTTGAGGTTGTATTGGACACAATATCTGGGATGTTTCTCATTTTAGTGAATTTTCACAAGGAAAATACTTGGCCCTTGTGCTTACAAAGATTAAAGGAGGTGGTTTTGTAGATAAAGATGCCTTAAGTGCTGATCTAAAATGGTGACATGCAAATTGTCCATTAAGTACCTAAGGTTCAACATTCAAGAGTGTATCCTGGTACACCCACTTACAAATGTCAGACACACAGGCTTTTCACTTATCAACCTTACACAGAAAATTGATGGTGGAAAGAGATCAAGATTTTTATGATTCCCAATGTGATGACATTTTTTTTTGGTGACCCAAAGCAATTCATTTAACTTCTCTGTGCTTAATTCTTTTCATCTTAAACAGTGACCAAGAATACTTAATTGGTGGGCTGTGTTAAGGATTAAATGAGAAACTAGATGTAAGAGCATTTTGTAAACTATAAAATGCTATAATTTTCATCTAAAAACGACCTGGTATTTGTTGAACTTTATGCCATGCCCTTAAGGATTGAAAAAGAAATGGCACCCTTGACTTAATTCTGCATTCAGCTGCTATTTATTGGGTGTTTAGTATAAGCAAGGTACTCTGTTAACAACACCAGTGCCCTCTAAATAAATAAGACATGGTCATGATCACTGTAAGGTTAAATTGGTCAAGATCAAAGCTCCTATATATATATATATATGTGAGTGTGTCTGTATTCCTTTCTTCCAACATTTATTGCATATCCACTGCCTTAAGAAATTTACAGAATGTCTGATGTGTGTGTGTGTGTGTGTGTGTGTGTGTGCGCGCGCGCCATATGCACACAAATAAATAAAGTATTACATTGTCATACATATAGTGACAAAGTAATTTTATGAGCTTATTTAATGATAAAATTTTCTGGAAAGGAGATTCCCTAAATTTAAATACATATGCCTTTAATATATAGTTCTACACCTGGAACTATTTACACATAAATGCCAAATTTTCATAATAATAGTTCAACATATAATAGCTGGGATAATGTTTTTTTCTTCACTGTAGTTTTTGGCAATATTGGAAGTAAGTAAGTAGATGGATACACTTAACTTAAGTGACCAGCAAATGGAAAAGCTGACAAGTCACCGTAAGCAGGCATGATTGGTAGGACGAGGTTGGTTTACCACAATTAGAAGCAGTAAGAATTCTAGAAAAAAATATGAATGGATGTGGCATCTTCTAGCCTTTCTTACGTCACAGTCAATATTTCAAAACACTAATAAAATACCACCTATGCTCAAATGCCTGGTGGATAAATTGAAATAAAGATTTATTTTTAAAGACTTAGTGGTTTCCTTTCCATCACTCTCAAGTTGCAGTCTTGAGGTAAACAACTGAAACCTCCTCTTTTCTCTCTTCTGTTAGCTAAACCTTCCCAAAAAGAGTTAGTATCATTACTTCTGACACATACAGAAACTACATAATCTATACTGACAATTTGTGTAAATCACACAGAAGATAAGTGTAAATATATTTAATAATCAATATGTTTCATACTCTATGACTCCATTATAAACATTCGATTGTTTGAAATGCTACTAAAGAATTATCTGCCCGAGATTTTAGTTAAGATACATCATGGCAATTATTTTCATGTTAAAGCACAGGCTTCCCTAAAAGATCCTGTGAATCCTATCGTTTAGGGCCTGGAATTTCATTGAAAACATTCCACCCAGTCCACAACCAGTAATGTCCTTTATTACAGTTGTTAACACATCACGAAAAACACAATAACATGACTAGAATGGACTCTTCAGTTTTTCAAGTGGTTTGAAAAACATTGTTCTTTGATTCTTTAATGAGGGTTCCATAATTTCTTGGGGTTTTCCAGCTGCTCTTTGATTACCGGCCCTGCCAGCCTCTCTTCCAAGACAGAAACTGGGACACTTGATGGTGGTTGTGGTAAATTAATAAGAAGAAAAATAAACAGAAGGCCTTTTTCCCATGTGTGTTGTTTTTTCTTTGCAAATCTGTTCACTGTACAGTTAATTTGGAGCTTGCAATGCAGGAACCCCGTCTGGCTCTTCTAATTCATCATTCCCTTCTGATGTTATTCCTTCCTTAGAGAGTCCACAAGTGGAACTCACAGCAGGCAAGTGAATGGATGGTCCTTTCTCCAGGTTCCCACATTCTTCTGGGACATCTGTGTAGCTGGATGCAAAGGCAAAGAAAATTTTTCTAGGATTTATGCCACCTAATCCCATAAATTTAATATCATCTAAATTAGCAGTAGGCAAATGTTTTCTGTAAATAACCTGATAGTAAATGTTTTTAGCTTTGCACACCATAAGGTCTCTGTCACAACTACTCAACTCTGCCCTTGTAGCCTGAGAGTAGCCACAGAAAACACATAAACAAATAAATGTGACTGGGTTCCAATAAAGCTTTATTTATGGACACTAAAATTTGACTTTTCTATAAACTTCATGTATCATAAAATATTCTTCTTGCTTTGGATTTTTTCCAAAAATTTAAACATAAAGAACCATTCATAGCTTGTAGAGCTGTACAAGAAGAGACCAGTGGCTAAATTTGGCCCACACGTAGTCATGTCTTAACTCCTGGTCTAAATGACTAGTTCTTCGAATTTCTGTCTGAAGCCAATACTTACCTTTTGGGCCTCACAAATGGTCATGATGCCTTTATTTTTTTGTCCTTCAAACACCTTCAGCATCCAAGATGAAAGTTGTGATTCTCTTCTCCCATTGCTTTGTTTTGCTAGGTCTTCCCAGTTGGGAAAATACTTTCACATTGTCCACATAGTTGCAACAGATTGAAGGCTGCTAATCATTCTGAGTGCTCTTTTATTATACTCCACATCCAATCCAGCACTAAATTCTATGCATTATTCTTCCAAAACACACCTCAAATCTGCTTAAGTCTCTCCATCTGGTCCAAGCTACTCTCATCTATTAACTGGA
Organism: Tadarida brasiliensis; assembly: GCA_030848825.1. NCBI lineage: Eukaryota > Metazoa > Chordata > Mammalia > Chiroptera > Molossidae > Tadarida > Tadarida brasiliensis. The sequence goes on along the minus strand of CM061261.1, from coordinate 32,824,672 downwards.
TTCCTATAATCAGTTCCTAATTAAAATCTCCCCTTTTCTGTCATTTCTATAAGCTCAGTCTTTGCAAAATGAGTTATTGTCATTGCTTTTGCGGTATACAGAAACTATGCCATCACAATGGCAATCGAACAGGTAAAGGAGAAGTTTCCACTCCTGCCCTCTCTCAGTGCATTTTACATACCACATCGGAAGTGTCCTGCTATAGCAGTAGTCGTGAAATCATGCTGATGGCTTTCCTTTGCCCTGAAAAACAACCCAACCTCCCAACTTAATTCTTCAAGGTCCTGCCTGAGATAGACTCTACTTTTACCTCTATCTCTTCGCCACCCTTGTCTATTCTCATCCTTGTTCATTACACCTCAGCCCAGCTGGCCTCTGTGTTCCTGCCGCGTACTTGACCAAAGCTTTCCTGGCTCCACCTTTTCCTCACTCTTTTTTTATGACTGTGGTGGTCTTTCTTTGCATAGCTGGCTCATTCTTATCCTTCAAGCTTCAACTTAATTATTACTTCCCCAAGTGACCACTTTATCTAAAGTAGGCATCTTCATCTTCTTTGTCGGTTTCCTTTGTAGGCTGTATCCCAATATTGAGCAGTTCTGATTACCCTTTTTAACCAGTTAATGATCTGTCTTTCATATGAATGCAAGTGATGTGAGAGTAGATATTTGTCTATTGAAATCACTATTTCCAAAGGCTCAATCTAGCATGCAGCAGCTACATAAATATTGAATAAATTCTTAATGAATGAATCTATCAATTAAAAAATTGAGACCAATTCTGTGGTGTAATTTTTAAAATGCATGCTAATTTTTAATAGAAATGTAACTTACACTCAGAGAAATGCATCATGACATGATTTGCATTATATTTTTAAAGCTTTTGTACATTTTCAAATTTATCTGCAAATGGATAGATTAATCTATCTGTTAATCACTTTTGCTATTAATGTATAACAGAAATGTAAATTTTAGTATAAAAAGAAATTGCATCTTGTTAAAATTTTGGTCTTAGTTGTCTAAAGCATGTCCTTGAAATCTACATGGTTACATTGGAACACAGAAATGCTGCATTGTCTTAGGTAAATGGAGAAAAGATAATACATCACCAAGCTGTTAAAGATCAATTTATCCCTCAAGTGGATCTCTGGGAAAGGGATGTGGGAGCTTTGGTTGAGTAACTATATCTTCTTTGTTAAGTCACAGTTGTCTTTATCTCATTTTGTCTGCTTTTTCAAAAACATTTAATTTGAAGGATGATTAAGCAACAGAGGTTATAAAAAATTTTTTTTAAAAGTGCACGCATGGGGGCTGTAGCCCGGGTTGAAACCCTGACTGTGTTTTTGTGGCCTGTGCAGTAATGTCAACCTCTGAGCCCCATTGTCCTTCTCAGTAACAGAGCTTCAAAGTAATTTCTCATTAAGCTATTGTTTGGAAGACTTGGAAGATATTTATAAGGACCTGGTATACTATAGGACACAAACTAGGTATATATAAAGTATCAGTTTGTGTGTAATAAATATTATTTTTTGAAGGAGTAACTTCCACTTAGTGGAAATGTCTTGTATGTTTGTAATAACAAGGAAAAGGAATCTGGCTTGAGAAAGATATTGGCTATCATAAGTTCCTGAGATCATCTTTTTCTCACTGTTCAGAATCCTTGCTAAAGGTAAGTATTTACTACATTATGCTGCAATGACCTCTAGCTTCTGAAACCCAGCAACATACCAAGGTTTACAAAGGTTTGTTTCTTGTTTGCCTTATATTCGGGCGGTGTCAGCCGCTGCACATTACCTGGGACTCTGCTCCACACACACTCTTCATCCCAGAACCCAAGGGGAGGCAGCAGCCTTTCTCTGGGACATACCTTTCTCATAGCAGAAGTAAAATCGAGATGGTTGAATCAAATGCACCTCTTTAAACTTCAGACATGGCATGTGTTCCTTTGTTCACATTCCATTGGTGAAAGCAGGTCACAAAGGCAGAATGGTGTCGTTGAGCTAGGGAAGCCGCTCCATGGAAAATCACTGCAGTGCACATGGCAACAAGTCGAGATTTCTAATTCTCTTACAAGAGGTGGCTGAATAATTGGCTATAATGAAATGATGGACTGCATCAACCTGCATGTTTTCCCTAGAATTAAAAATTTTAAAAAGAATGTCCTCTAGAGTTATGTGAACTGAGTTCTTCCACATGAAATAAACCAATGTTTAAAAATGAACTATTGCTTTGTGGAATCAATGGGTTGAGATGTTTAGCCTAATAGAAAAGGCTGATTTCTTAGGTACCAAATTAGGTAGCAGAGACTTGGAATAGAGTTTCCAATGATTGACATGGTTTTAGTAGGGCTGGTCAAATAGGTGGATTTCGTGTTAGATGGATAGGTCTGGGAAAAACTGACCATCATTCTTCTAGGACAGCACACCAGCTCTCAGAACTGTGCTGAGCATGAATACATTGAGCCCTAAGCTAAAGGATTTATAGTCTCCTTTAATTAGACCACAATATATCGATTAAGTTCCCTCGCTTTTTATAAGATTCAGGCTACCCAGAGTTGTCTGTATTAATAGCCATCATATTGAATATGTTGTTTATGGACTCAGTTATCAGTACAATATGGAAAATTCCCTTTCCTCTCATATTACTATTGTTTGCCACAATAAAAATTCAATAAAATATTTTAGTTCTCCAAATAGTACTTGTCTAAGTGGTCAATATTTGAGTCCAACTTTATCTCATCTAGAAAGAAATAAAAGAGGTACTCTTGTTTTTATTTTTAAATTGAGAAACTGCCACTCAAGGGAATGAGTCTTGACCTCTGACCCTGAGCTGGTGAGGGACAGACAAGAAAGGTGGCCTGGATTCTTCATGAAGACCAGTGCACTGGCTCAGCCTGGTGTTTCTCTTGCCCCGGAATGTCATAGTGGTGGAAACCTAAACAACTTCATTTTTAAAAATTAACAGATTTTTGCACAGAGAAGAATTAATCAAAATAGTTTTTTTTTTCCCTCAGAGAGTCAATCTAAACAAACTCTTTTGTTATTGTTAGCCATGATGTTTGTGTTATTTTTTTTTAAGTACTTCTACTTCTATAGATGATGCAGTTTAATTAAGCCAAGTTGATTGAAACTCATAGTTAGAAATGGGCAATTTTTGAAATAGATGATTGAAAAATAAGTGATTTCTTAACCAAGTTTAATAGTGATTCACTTCAATAAAAACATTTAAGTAAGTTATGCATGTGGATACAATGATAAAAAGAATTTACATAGAAACATGTGTTTTCAGGCTTGAACAACTAGAAAAGCATGGAAATACATGTCGGATATTTGTCTTTTTTATGCAGATAGAGAAAAAAAACAGAAAAGATACTAAATATTATACCTGAAAACTAAAGCTCTCTCTTCCTGTTTCTAGCCACCCAGTTCTCTTCCCCAGAGTCACCATTCCTCATGTAGATGTCCAGAAATAAATGTATACATTTCTGCAAGTTATTGCTGTTATATCAGCTAAGGCATGTTAAAAGAAAGTAGGAATTAGGTAAACATTTTTGTTTTCAATTTTCAATTTTCCAAGTATTGCCATCAAGGTTGGGGAAAGGGGGAGCAGGTATAACAGGAAAAATATTTGAGATGGATCAGTGTTCCCAAGTATTTCTGTGTCACTAGGATCTCTTGGCACACTAATTGGAGTTTTGATTTTTTAAATATTTTTTTCCAAAATACTACAGAGTTAGAATTAAAGAAAGGGAGTGTCAGAGTCTTCATGGCGAGAACAAGAAACAGATAAGAATGCCTTTCAGTTGAGAATCCAGAATAGGATTCTTTTTCTTAAAAAAAATAAAACAACTTCCAATCTCAGATGATTTGTCTCTGAGATGAGTGGGTATGAATTTAAGCTTATCCATTTACTCATAGGAGAGGTTATTGGGCACCTAATATGTATCAGTTTGCTGAGGATGTGAAAGTAAACAACATAAATATGATCCCCTATGGCCTTAGATGTTTCCCCATATTCAATTAGTCAACAGCTACATGTTGAATAGCCCGTTTTCTGAAGGCCTATTGAAAAATTATCTTGCAGAAAGACAATTAGTTCAAATTATAAGTTCATCAAAAATTACTTTTCATTATAACTGCTGTGTAGAATGTGATAGATTGATTATGAAAATAACAAAAAAGAATAACAATGAGATACAGCTACACACTGACTTGAATGAGTTAAAAAATACTGATAATATCAAATACTGGCAAGACTGCGGAGCAACAGGAACTCTCATTCATTGGTGATGTGGATGCGAAGTGGCATAACTACTTTGGAAGAGTTTAACATTTTACAAAGCTAAATATACTTTCCTGACCCAGTGATGTTGGCCTGAGTCGTGTGACTTGCTCTATTCAGTGAAATGTACACTATCATGACACCTAAACAGACACATTAGGAGCCACTGCATGGTTGATTTTTATTCTCTTTCCTCTTCTGTGAGAATGACATGGCCCAAAGACAGTTTCTCGTTCAGCCGTGGCCCCAGATTGAGAAGACACAGGTGGGGGACACCAAATCAATTAAAATGAACTGTAAGCAAGCTATAAATGGCTGTGAACCACTGACATGGAGATCATTTGTTACCTAAACAGTGTTGATTAGTACAATTTCCAATTTACACACAATATGGTGAACGATTGAGAAGGGTTCACAAATCCAAAATATAAAATACTAAGTACATTTACATTAAACTAAACTGCACTTTCATTTATTAAAGATATGTAGACAGTCAGTGAATTGGATTCAAGATGGTGTGAGTATGTGTATGTGTGTGTGTGTGTGTGTGTGTGTGTGTGTGAGGGTGTGTGTGTGAGTGTGTGTGTGTGAGAGAGGGTGTGTGTGTGTGTGAGTGTGAGAAAGTGTGTGTGTGAGTGTGAGAGAGTGTGTGTGATTGTGTGTGTGAGAGTATGCGTGTGTATGTGTGAGAGTGTGTGTGTGAGAGTGTGTGTGTGAGTGTGTGTATGTGAGAGAGTGTGCATGTGTGTGTGTGAGTGTGTGTGTGTGTGTGTGAGTGTATGTATGATATTTATTGTAAAACCTTATTGATTCTTTACTTTGGAACACTGTCTCTTCCTTACCACTCCTTGGAAGGATTTGTTTATTTACTTTTTACTTACATACTTGTTTATTAATTTACTTATTAAATCATTTCCTGGTTTGTTTTTTTTAATATGTGTTTATTGATTTTTAGAGAGAGAGAGGAAGGGAGAGGGAGAGAGAGATAGAAATATCGATGAGAGAGAACATCAACTGGCTGGCCCCTGCACATCTCCACTGGGGATCCAGCCTGCAACCTGGGTATATGCCCTGACTGGGAATCAAACCAGGGACCTCTTGGTCCATGGGTCATTGTTCAACCACTGAGCCACACCAGCTGGGCTATTTCCTGGTTTTTTTGTTTGTTTTAAAAAGTATGTTTTATTGATTTTTTTAGAGAGAGAGGAAGGGAGAGAGAAATAGAAACATTGATGTGACAGAGAAACATCAATTGGCTGCCTCTTGCACGCCCCCTATTGGGGATCAGCCCACAACCCAGGCATGTGTCCTGTCCAGGAATCCAACCGGGACCTCTCAGTCCATGGGAAGACGCTCAACCCACTGAGCCACATTGGCAGGGCAATTTCCTGTTTATCTTTTAATGATATACAGTTTATATCATAATAGAGGGTTAGAAGTAAAAAAGACAGTGGTGGTATTAGTTATATTTGTAAAATATAAAGTACAATTAAATTGCTTTGATTTAGTAGTGATTCACAGATGATACCAGATAAAACGAAAATTGTTTTCTCCTGTTGAGAGCACTAGATATCTTTTGAAAGATCAATGTTAATGTGCAAATGACAGCCAAATTGGCTTTCAGCAAATTGTTTTTTTAGTCATTTGGTATCCATCCCTATCTTTGCTACCCTAGAGCGTACATTCTAGATTCAAGAAAGACTGAGCTTAGTCCAGAGATTTTAGGCAACAAGGAGTTTTTTTGATGTGCCCAATTGTGTATTTTTATTCATATAATCTTTAGCACTATCTCCGGGAGATGCTAACCTGCATTTCCAAAGAGTGTGACTGTAAGTGATGGAAATATGAGTTAAATGTGAGTGGCTATACTAAAAGATTTATTCCAAACCAAGTCATCAAGACTTGTGTGTCAGGGACATGACTGATATGATAACACGGTCATGCTAGAGAGAGGCAGAATTTGTCTTCCACTATCCTGAGCTTAGCAATGTGACAACGAAGTGGAAGAAGTCCAAGACCACGGTGGGAAATAGATGGAAGTCAGCCTGGACCATCCGTGTAAAGCCCATAATGTCGTCCATGCAGGAAATGCTGTCAGCAAGACTGAGGTGCTTAGTTGTATTGCTGGGGATCCAGATCAACCTCTCAAGTTTCTATCTGGGATACTGCCTGGTGATGTTCTGCCTTCACTCTGAACTCCAGAGGAGGGGAACTGAAGATGTGGTTTAAGTTCTTGTAAACTATATGTCTTTCACAGGTCAGTAAGAATTCTGTATAACTATCTGATAACTGCACACTTCCCAGAATCCATAGCAAGGCCAGAGGAACAGAATGAGCCCACAGTGAATCTCTGAGGAAGATGACTGAGAGAAACGGGATTTTCTTCAACTGATTCTTAAGGGCCATATATTTCCTTGTTGTGGGGATAGACTCAGAGATTTGTTATATAAATAGAGGTCTTAGAAAGGCAATACCTAACCAGAATGTTTGAAATCTTACACAGGCAAGGTGGTCGTCATGTTCCTGAGAAGTTTGAAGAGCTATGTTAGATGGGCCCCTTCACAGCCCCACTGGCCAATCACATTGACAACATTAGAAATGTGCCACCCCTGAGAACCTGTTGGGGAATGCAGTACATTTCTCCTGATATCAAGGTTCTCCCAATGCTTAATTCAAACTCTCAAAATGATTTGAACATTAACTTGGACAAACCCAGGGCGACTGGAGAGAATAAAATTATCCCCAGGATATATGAGCATGTTGACATTGATTTTCTGAGTCAGCTACTTATGGATTTATGGTCAGTGTCTCAGCAACATATGCAGACATAAAAGGTTTAGATTAAGAATTTCAGAAGCCACAAGTTCCAATTAGATTTTGGTATATCCCTACCTCTCTTAATATATGTTGAAATAAAGATAAATAAATGTAAGGACATACATGAGTGTTCTGAAACATCTAAGAATGATGTTTTCAACCTTGGAAACTGCAAATATTAAATTCTTCAAAAAAAAAAAAATGGTGGAGTTGTCTCTGTTTAGCTGGTGCAATAAGCCTGGCATTAGTCCACCCATGTGATCATCTAGCAGTGAGACAGGCTCATTCATCTTGGAAACTTGCAACATTTGCTATGAATTTTGTTTCTATAAATCACTGAGCTTGTGTTTCCTAAATTGTACAACAAAGCTAAATCCTCCCAGTTGTTTCAGAAGTTTTGAGAGACTGGATAGAGAAACCCATGATGCATAAAGATGGTCAAGTCCGTTTCTGTAACATCCTGTATGAGGTTCTAAACCAGAAAGGAACATCAAGGTTATAAACTACCTGAGAGAAAAAGCCAGTCAAGACTGAATCACAATGACTTAGAGATGGGAATGAGCTCAGGCCAATTACATAATACTCACTATTGTGCTCTGGCTTAGTCAGAGCCAAATTCAGGAAGCACATTCCATTAGACTAAATAAAGCTTCGATCATGTGTAAACTTTCCAGCTTGAATAGGCAGTCATCCTATCACTCATCGGGCTAGATGCATTTAATGGGTGTAATTTCTTCCTCATATTTCTATATGTTTATTGTTTCATTTTTATTATAGGAATTTGGGCCCCGTATAAAGCTTATTATTTTCTGTTAAGCCTAAGCTTAAGTAAATAGTGTTCTACAGGGTGTATATGAAAATATGTTTCCTTTAGATTGTCAGAAGAATGGGGAAATCTGATTCAACTTAACCATGAGATTAGAAGAAAGGAAAAGTGAAAAAAAAAAAAAAGTCTCCAGCACCAAACCAACATAACATGAGAGTGTACAAAAATTATTTGGGGAGTGGGTTGTAAAGTATTAATCCCTCAATTCCAGAAGTTCCGATTCTGTAGATTCAAAATGGAATTTAGAAACACGTATTTTGAGAAAGCTTCACAATTGATTTTTATATCAGTGAACATTACCTTGGGCTATAAATTGCATTGTTTGCTCTTAATCACTTAAGAGGAAAAGAAAAAAGATGGAAGGTGAATGTTATTTTTATTCTTTTTAGGCCAATTATTTGAAATCTGAATGTCAGAAATTGTCCCTACAACATTTTAATTCCAAAATTAAACTTCATTCTTGGGAGCTGCTAAACCACATAGCTCTTGAGGATTGCATGGTCCAGGTCTCACTCAGCTGGCTGCTGACAGAGCTTCAGTCCGAAGCAAGTGCTCATTAAGCATGAGGCAAGTGAGCGAAGTGCAATGTGTGTATATGTATGTATATATATACACACACATATATATATATACACACACACACATATATATATACACACACATATATATATATATTTCTCCCCCAAGCTAATAACATGCCCCTCCCCCCCCCAAAAAAAACCTAGAAAAAAGTGGAGTCTTAGCTCCTGAATATTTGGGGGTAAGAGATGGCTTAGTTAGTTATTTGCAGGGGGGCAATAGTCAGGCTAACGGTTTTTCTATTTTGAATTCTTCACCCTGATATAGACCCAGAGAAAGATTTAACAGTGAAATTTTGGGGCCTGGCCAGAGTGGCTCATGCATCATCCCATGCATCAAAGGGTTTCTGGTTCCATTCCCGGTCAGGGCACATATCTAGGTTGTGGGTTTGATCTCTGGTCAGGGAGCATATGGAAGGCAACTGACTGATGTTTCTCTCTCACATCAATGCTGTTTTTATTTTTCTCTCTCTCTCTCTCCCTTCCTCTTTCTCAGCATGCTCTCGGGTGAGGATTAATAATAATAATAAAATAAATTGTTTGGGAGGTGATTTTAGGAAACACTGATAGAGGAGTGGGGGGCAGTGAGACTAGCATTGGAAGGCAGGCAATAAAGATGCTTGATCAAGCAAGTTACCATTGTGGAACTCAGCCCTCATTGGGGAACTCTGGGAGACAGTGTGGAACATGTGCGTCAGGGTCAGCTTCCCCAAAGGCAGCAGGAGTTGCAGTATTGAAGATGGTCCCCAAGGAGTCATTGGTTGAAGGTGGAAGGCCAGTGGTTGAAGGGGAACATTCATTCCCTGGTACTTCCAACCTGCTTCTGCATGGGGAAATCAGGCTTCAGGGGCCAAAGTACAGGTTCTGGCAGTTGAGATTCAGGCAAATATGTACTGAAATAGTAAAGGCCAAGCATGTGGGAGGAACACTGAAAGCATCGGCTAGAGGGATTTGGAAAAATTAAGTCTTTGAAGCCAGCCACTCTTCCTAGAATAAAGGACAGTAGAAGAAAAGACTTGCTAGGCAAGAGCCAAGCCTCGTTATATTTAATATGTCTCTTCTGTTGAAAACACCAAGCCAGGTTAAAGGGCAGGGCACTGGCCAGCTGCCCTGATTACAAATTAATGAGTGATATTATCACAATGATTAATTGGATCTATGGTACCAATCAATTTGAGAGTCCTTCCAAAACTGGTAACACGTACAATTTTTCTTATCTCCCAAAGGAGAGAATGCCCTCAGTAGAAATATTAAAAGTACCTGTTGCTTGCATGCCTGGGGTCTTTTGAAGGTTTTTGCCTCATCTAAGTGTAGACTTCATGGTGCAATCTCAGGTAGCTGAGAGTCACGAGGAGGGAATAGAATAAAAGTGAGCAGAAATTCTAAAACTGAATGACACATGGACAAAGGCTGTTCCCCAGAATTTGTAACTTATTTTCTAAATGTAAATGGTTTTATATGCCTCCTATTAAGTTGTTCAGTTCAGAAAAAGATATTTATGAATTTTTTATTTTAAACATAAAAAATGAAAATTATATTTTATTAATTGATAAGGTTTCTCCCTGGCTCCACGGAATACATAATGATTGAATATGTGAAGAGTGTCATATTGAAGGAACACCATTCTTTTTTAACCCATCAGGAGAAATTTTACATGGCTTCATATAGCATTTTAGGAAACCATTAAATTTGGTAAACAAAGGAAGTCAATAAGAATCTGGTGTTATTTTAAATATGCTCAGCACCGTTTCCCAAAACGTTGAAGAGTGTCCAACAGCTGCACAAACTACAACTTTGCAAAGAATTAAAACCACCCCCTTGTTCATCAAAGCCAAACAATGACAGCGCTTGTGGACATTGTGCCCTAAAGCTATATGAATGGAATCACAGAGGGATTTTTTTCCACTGGAGATTTGCAAACTCATCAGATGCAAACACTGTAGCAAGTAGCATGCCAGACCTAGATTTCATTCTGCCTCTGGTCAGTTCTGAAATTCAGAAGACTTCCTCTTGTGTGCTCTGTAGATCCAAGCAAGCTACCTTTGAGTTTGACATACACAGACAAACCCTTAAGGTGCAATTGTTCGTGTCTGTAAATTCAATTTATTCTAACTTCCATTTTTTACCCTCCAGCAATATTTACAAATTCTAGAAGGGTTTCCTGGCTACAATCATGCCGCCTAGGAATGTTTCCATAGTAACTTAGTTTAAAGTTACCAGCATGGCATTAGAACAATTAATATCAAAAGATATCCTAAATTGAGTGTCAATTTATTAGTTTTCACATGATGTGTTCTCTGTTAAACGTAAAGGACTTTTTGCTTCTATTGCAAACTATTGTCAAAAACAAGTTTTCTAAAAGAAAAAGAATCTATGAATATTGCAATTTGAATACAAGTATAATTTTGCAATGTGGATTTATTCTGCTGATTTAGGTACTTTCTGTACTGTTTTATTGTTGAGACAGAAAAGCCAAAAGTTTCAGCTATGAAATCCCCCAAATCACCACTGGCTATATAAATTTTTGTGCTTCTTAAATAATAAAGCCATGTTAAAACTGTCCAAAATAGCAGAGTGAGTTGATATGCGGGAATAGAATGAGTTGAAAGAGATGCTGATAAAATGACATGATAGAAGAAAATTATATATATGCACTCTACATTTAAGTTACACTTTTTCAAATATGTATCCCTTTGACTACCAAATTGGAGAATGCTGAGGGAAATACAGAAGAAGCAAGAAAGGGAAAGAAGGATAGAAGGTAAAGCATGAAAGATGAGCATCATTTGAAGTTATAGTGATAGGATGAGTGAAAAAACCAACAACATTCTTGGTCTTAGTTCCCTCGTCTTGAAATGCTGTGTGGATGAGGATGGTCTCTGATGATTCAAGTATGTCTACAGCTGTTCAGTTCTTTGCATTTACACTGATAATCTGAGTTTAGTCACCAGCCAGTGGAACAACTCAGAATGACTGTCCCTCATATCCTTGGATAAAAATAGCTCTTCATAAAATGGTTTATGAGAGCAAATTGTCTTTCAGAATTTTTTTTTTTTAATACACAAAATCAAATGATCAGGCTGTTCAAGCTTCAGAAAGGACTTGAGCATAAATTGACAGAAATAGGTTCTAGGTCCATCTGGTTACCTGAGAGATCTTTGTACGAGATGCTGCATGGCAGTCAATTTTCAGGCTGAGTTTGCTGGAGCAATGCCCATAGTTTAAGGGATGAATGTTGCCTCCTGGAGTAGATGTTTCCCAATGGAAATAACAAACACTAGCCACCAGTCCAGAATTGATGTCAGTGCAGATGCAGAGTCGTCTTCTGCCTCTTGCTTTCCATCTCTGCATCAGAGTGAGGCTGGTGAATCTCATTCTGTTTTGGACCATGAGACAGCATGATGCTTCCAGCTATTTTCATTTTGGAGGTGGCAGAGTCCATTCTGGAGTAATAAGGATCTGTATCAAGGGGTTCCATTATGTTCGTTCCTTGAAGACTTGGCTCAGAAGCTGGTCCACCTCAGCTCCCAGTCCCTGCAGAAGTACTGGAGTAATAATGCCCATTCTAGCTTCTTTCCTAAGAACACTTGCCTGTCACTGGAACATGCAGTGTCCTGCACGGCCACAGAGCTGGTCTTCAATCAGCCCACCAAGTTATGTCACATACTTGGCCTAACTGAGGTCACATATGGTTCTATCTCTGACGTTCGGATGAATAATCACCACTTGTATAGGGGCGTCTAACTCCAGTTGGTCCTGAATACAAAAAGACTAAGAACATAGAGTAGTCCCTTTGGCAGTAAGTCTCCTACATTTCAATTTAATGTTGAAAACAAATAAAATAAATTTTCTTTATGTCCAAAACATTCCACCAAACTTGTTAACGAGTAAGAACCATTCTTAGAGTAGGAAGGCCAAGGCTCCAGGGCAAGCCATGTTGCATAAGCACACAGTCTTGGCAAACTCACACACTGAGCTCACCCTCGCAACTGACACCCAATCCAGACACAGAGTATTGCCAGTGCCTTGAAAACTGTGCTTGTGATGGCTCCTGGTTGTTACCACAGCCCATGCCCCCCAGAATAACCACTGTCCTGACTTCTGACACCAGGGATTCATCTTGCCTGTTTTTGAACTTCATGCAAATGATATCATATGTTATATATGCTTGTAATTGGGTATTTCTGCTCAACATAATTTTGTGTAATTAATTCAGGGATGTTGTTGTGTATAGTTGTAGTTCATTAAGTATCATCACTACATAGTGTTTCATTGTATGAAAATAGGACAATCTATTTATCCATGAAACTATTGAAAGGCATCCAGGGTAGTCTCATGTTTTGAGCTATTGTGAACAAAGCTTCTATGAACATTCTTGTAAGGTGTGCATACATATGCATTTACAAGGGGAATGTATTCCTCGTGGTTGAATTACTAGTTCCTAAGGAATGCATATGTTTACCTGTGGCAGACATTCCCCATTTTCCAAATATTTATATCCATTTACATTCTACCAGCAAGCAGCATGTAAGAGTTTTGGTAGCTCAACATCCTCATCAATATTTGATATTGTTTGTCTTTTTTGTTGTTGTTAATCCTCACCCAAGGATATTTTTCCATTGTTTTTCAGATAGAGTGGAAGGGAAGGAGAGAGAGAGAGAGAGAGAGAGAGAGAGAGAGAGAGAGAGAGAGAAACATTGATGTGAGAGAGACACATTGACTGGTTGTTTCCCTCATGACCCCTACAGGGTCTGGGGAATGAACCTGCAACCCAGGTGTGCACCCTTGACCAGGAATTGAACCCAAGACCCTTCAGTCCGTGGGCTGATGCTTCAATTGCTGAGCCAAATCAGCCAGGGCTGTTTGTCTTTTTAATTTTATCTATTGGGTATGTCATCAAACCATGTATTTTACATAGGTAAAATGCATACAGGTTCCATAAACACAGGCAAAACATTGATCAAAATCACAAAGTAAAGCACATAAGTAACATGTAGAATTCATTCATTCATTTATTCATTCATTTAATAAGTACCAACATTCAAAGGAGGTTTTACGAAAAAATGAACAGCTAGGAAATAGAAATTTCAAGGATAAGATTTAAAGAGATATGTTTTTATGCAGATGGAATTATGTTTTTTTAAAAAACTCTGTTTCCATGTGACCCTCAGGTGGATGCTAAGTGTCCCTCAAACATCTAGTCCCAGGGTGATTTCATCATTTTATTTCTTAGCAATAATAATAATAACAACCACAGCAACAGTAGTTTAAGTAATAGAGCTCATTGACTTTCATAACATGCTTTTATTCATGCTATCTGATCTGATTCTCACACTTGTGAGATAAAAGTAGATTTTAGTCTCGTCAGGGCACACACAATTAAGAGGACAAGGATCCTGAGATAATAAGGGCCTTGCCCAGGCAATGAGGACCAATAAGAGCTGCAGCGGATCTGGGATTTGAAGCAAGGGCTTTAGACCTCTTAGCCTCATAACGCCTTTCTGTACCCTCAACAGCTCTGCTAATAAAGACACTTTACTGATAGAGGTTCTTTATACAATAACCTGTTTAGTTTTTATTTTGTTTAATCATTGCTTTAGAGACCAGATCAAGTTAGGTTGTTTCCATTTCACAGATGAGAAAAGATAAGCCCCGGGAGAATTTCAGAATTTTCTGTTTTTTTTTTGTTTTGTTTTGTTTGTTTGTTTTTTATGACCAGTTAGCCAATGGGGAAACTCACAGAGAAACACTAACATATTGATTAATTTCTTCAATTATGCCTACTAAAATAAAGCTGCTTGGAAAACAGGGAGCAGATGCACCAATATATATCAGGATGTTTCTGATAGAATAATAACCGTTGCTATAATCTTAGAAGTTCGCCTTCCCCTGCCTTTTTATTTTGAACTCACAATTTCCTTCAATGCAGATAATGGAGCTCCTATAATGTGTGTTATAAAACTTAGAGGCTCAGATTTAGAGCAATTCTATTCTCAAGATTCTAGGAGTTTACCTAATTTAAATTAAGCAAATAAATCTCTATTGTTGCTCCCAGGGACATCTCTAGTCCAGAGTTTATAGTAGATAAAAATGTAACTGTACAACATACATTAATGGCCACTTGATGAGTCCAGGCTTCCAGAACACAGACAAAAAAAATCACCAATTTTGCTAAAACAAAAAATGTCAACATCAGGTGATTTAAAATGGGAGTTAAGCCTTTCTTGTTCCGTCTGGATATTGTTGTTTGGGGAGAGGGTGGGTAACAGGAAAGGAGTTTATGGAATACATCCCATGAGTCTTTCTGTAAAAAAGAAAAAGGAGAAAAAACCTCCCAGTGTTTTCTAATTTTAAGGCCAAATAACAATAACAACAAAAAAGCTTTAATGTTTCTTTTGTTAATTCTTCCAACTGTGCTGGAAGTCCCAAGTGGTGAGTCAGCCCAAGTAAATGAAGCTGGTGTATCCACTGTTTCACAGAGTCCAAGCTGGACTAGCATCCTGCCAAGTGGATATGTTTAGTTAGAGGTGTTGGTGTTAATGCACATTCTTCATGTGGCTTGGGTCACCTCAGTGGCCAAACTCCACTCCTTTACACTGGCAAGTTACCAATGCCCACTAGACTAGATCATAATGTCCACGGGACAATTAAAGAATAAAAGAACATACCAAGAAAATACATCAGAGCTGTACAATTTGGATAATTCATTGTGTAAAGTAAATGTGTTACTCATAAATACGTCAAACATGGAAAAATGAGACCTGGAAACCGAACATTAAGCAGAAGGCAACTGTGTCAGCTATTTATTGATGGCCTCACCTCAATCTCAGGCTACCTGATTGGAAATCAAATTTAAAAATGAAAAAATTTTAAACTGGCCCAAATAAAATTGAATATTAATTTTTAAAAGAATTATTTGTAGACAGGATACATTTCTTGTATGTTGAACCATTCTTGTACATTTCTTATAGGAATTGATGTGTCCAGATCTGATTTATATGCATTCTTTACAAAAAAAAGATCTATAACACAAATTTCTTTTGGGTCTTAGAACAAATAAATTATCTTATATTTAACTTAAGTCATACAAATAAAACTCCAATGAATTGCAAATGCAGGAAAACTTGTTCCTGTTCCAAAATATGTCTGGAAAACTAGAAGCAACAGTGGATTTCAACTTAGTATACTGTCAAAAGCAAAATATCTCGATATGGATTGAGAGAAACTTCCTTACTTTTTGGTTGTTGAATAATGAATTCCCCATTATCTACAAATGTACAGTATAGCTGTCAAAGGCAGAGCAGGATAGATACAACAAGACTGAATAAAGCAATATCCTGGGCAGAGATCCCACAAGAAGAAATCTAATGTCTGCAGCACCTCATCACAGGCGGAAAGAACATGATTAGTTGGAAAAAGGCATTCCATTTGGGGTATTCTAGAGAAATGCAATCTTTGCATTGCTTACACGCATTAGAGATTACACACACACACAAAGCATGAGAACAAGCCGTGGTCATCTTTTAGAAATATTCCTTGGCGAAGCATTCATATATATATAAACTTGAAATGTTTTAAACTGTGTCTTTAGCACCCTGGGTATTTTTTTGTGTGTGTGGGAAGGAGACAGTGGAGAACAGAAAATGAGTGAGGAGAAATTATCCTAAAGGAGATAGCCCAAGCAATGCAAAGGAAAGAAAACAATATCCAAAGCAAATGCATTAAGCATGTAAAAAGGGCTAATAAAACTGACTCTGGAAATTGGGGAGATACAGTGCTGGGGCTTGGCTTGGCTTCTGTGATGGGCAAAGTGATGTTCATGTTAGAAGCAGCCAGGAGAAAGTCATGAGAGTCCGAATTATTTCATGTGAAAGTAAATTAGCAACAATTAGAGCACTTAGAGAAGGGATGTTTGGTTGTTAATTTCAGAAACTAGAGGTCTTATAGAAGAAAATGAATGGGCTATTGTAAAGAAAAGGGTATAATGTAGCACCCAACTGATGGGAGGCAGGGGACGATGGACATATCTTCCTTTCTTTACTTCTTTGTTAAGATATTATCCTCTTAAAGTTGCCTAGAATGACCATCCTATTGAAAATTATCACTCATCCCAGCCTCTTTCCCTCTACATTCCTTATCCCTCTTGTCTTGCCCAAATTTTTTTCATAGCACAACACCTTCTAAATATACTATACTAGTTTTGCATTCATTTTATTCATTGAATGACAGCATTTCCCTAGCTGGAGTGGAAGCCTGCTATGGGCAGAGAGCTGCGTATTCAGCGACATGCCTTGAGCATCTGGAGCTTGCTGGCACATAACAGACACTTGGAAAGCATTTGTTGAATGCATGAAAGAATGGGAAATGCAATATTCAAGGAGGCAACGCCACATGCTGAACTTGAACTGTGACAGTTCCCGTTATAAAATAGGTACACTTGGAGCCAACCTACTTTATAGGAACATGGCAAATATTAAAGAAGGAACAGAAAGTTCTATTAAATTGAGGGAGAAGAGTGTGTAACAAGACAACTAGAGGTTGAACTTGAGAATCTGCCTTTGTGGTAGGTGTTCTAAACTGGATAGAGTTCTAATATCCCTCTGTCCAAAAACACAAAACAATGTGTTGTGCACCCAGTCCACAACACAGACCCATCCGATTCATGAAACTTCTGAAGAGCACCTGGTATCCCAACAACTTTTATCGACTGGGGTAGCACAAATATGATGGCATTTAATTGTGGTAAAATGCAGTTTTAGGAATATCTACTGAATATTGCCTTAGGCTCCTCAAATTTTACATGTTTAACAATCTTGTTTATACAACTTCTTAGTCTTCAGCAAGCGAGAGATCAGTGAAACCATAAAGATATTACCGTATATTCCCTGTAAGCTGGAATGAAGGCTTTAGATGCACACATGATCCCTATCTTCCAGAGAAGCTCAGGGCAGATGTTGATGGTGCCCCGCCCTTATCTCCTTAGCACTCACAGTTCCCATACGATATGAAGGCTTCTTATTGCAAATACCTACCTCTTCTGGCTTGAGATTGTTCTTTGGTAGAAGGAGCAAGCATGATCTATACATACCAGAAGTGCCAGGGAGTTAGCTGTCCCCATGAGGCTCCCACTAATGATGGGCAAAAGTTGGAGAACAAAAGCCCCATTTCTTCACCCCTTGGGTAAAAAAAATTCTGAGATGTGCTCTGTAGAGTCTCCCAAAGCTCCTCAGTGGAATTCTGCTACAGTTGTGACAGCGGTAAGCTCTCAGCAATGCACTTGAAACTGCTTGCCCCTATTCCCTGTTTCCCATTTCTGTATCAGTGCTCCTGGAATCACCTTCTTTTTTTCCTTATTGATTCTTTTTTAGAGAGAGAGGAGGGGAAGGGAAGAGAGAGATAGGAACATCGATGAGAGAGAACATTGATTGGCCACCTCCTGCATGCCCTCCACTGGGGATCAGCCCACAACCTAGGCATGTGCCTTGCCCGGGAATCGAACTGGCGACTACTTGGTACACGGGTCAACATTCTTACACTCAAATCCTTATCTCAGGTTCTGCTTCTGGGGAATTCCAACCTACGACAAATGTATAGTCTATATATAAAGACATGGCAATATATCAAGAAAGTAAATAGCACCAGTAATTAAATGCCAAATTCTGTAACAGGAGCTAACTACCATAAAAGGAGAAGGTATAAATTATGGTGAAGATGACAGATAAACTTTGTACTTTGCCTGAATCTGAGAGATGCAGTGGATTTTCAGGTGGACATGAGAGGTGAGAGATGTTAGGAATCAGGAAAAGAGAAAGCATAGAAATGTGTGGAATTCAAAGAGGGGAGCAGGTTGTTCCAGGAACAAGTCTGATGAAAACTGGCCAGCTACCAAGCAGCCAACAGAAGAGGCCATCATGAAGTGTCTTCAGTTATTCCCCAAATGGCCAACCAAATGTTTAAAGTTTAGAAGTAAATGATTTCTCTGCTTCCACCCTCTATGATAAATCCCCAACAATCACAATTTGTATGTTGTGCATGCTATTGGCGTCCTCATTTGGGTCACTGTTACTGGCCAGTGTATACATTTCCCAGGTCCTGTTGGCATGTAATAGCTTTCAGCTGTCCTCTTCTCTGAAGAACTACATTTGGCTGAATGGGAGCCCCCTTGCCTAGGAGATTACTCACTGGCCCTCCCAATGGCAGCCTGCAATAGATGACTAACTGACATGAATGACAGGGGGTACAAAATGCTGGGCCCCCAAGCCTCTATGGTGGAACTCATATTCCAGAGCTCCTACCGGATCAGGGAAGATGATACACTTAGCACCTGCCATTGTCTTACCCTGCTTCTCTTGCCCCTTTTCTCATGGAAGCACACCCTCAGTAAATCACATGCACCCAAATCAGTCTTAGGTCCTGCTTCCAGAGAACCTGACCCCAGATCCCACATACGACAGGAGTGAGCCTTCTTCATAAACCCATGGGGACCTCTACCTCAGACCTCTTCTGACACTCTGCAGAAGATTAATAAGGACTTTCCACCCTCCTGAAGCCAGCACGTAGTCCCCCGAAGACTTTCTCATAATCTGCTGTTAAGACTTTTCTCATAATCACAGAATGCACTGCCTAAAGTGGCCCCATCCATTCAAGGGCCAGCAAGCCACTTACTGATAAGGTGGACGTGACCTTGGGCAGAAACAAATCTTTAATTATAGTAGCACAAAGACATCGGAACTGCCCTGTGGGCCAAACTGCCCCACCCACACCCAGTGGAAATAATGAGCAGGTGACTTTCTGAGAGGCCTAAAAATGGATTCTGGAAGGAAGGCTGGGAAAGAAAAGAACCATATAACTTGTTATGTATTAAATCTCAGGATCAATGTAGGGGACTGCTGTGTGGGAGCCCTTGTTTCAGGTCCTTGGTGTACTGCCTAACCTTCAGTTAAACTCAAAACAAAGCAAAACAAAGCACAGTCCCACTGTGCCTAATACTCCCCAGGTGACTTTAAATGAATACACAGAGACTATTAGCAGAACATGATGTTTTCTTTTTTTTCTTTACTGTTTTTATTTTTTTTCTTTTAAAGGGGCATCCTTCAAACTCACTGTGACATTGCAGTATCTGCTGATACTACGAGGTATATAACAGGGTCTCTCTCTCTCTGCTACTGTTACAGAACAGAAAGACATCCTCATCCTCTCCTGGCACTATCAGAACCAAACACTAGACACCGAGAAATATTGGCTATTTTATTATGAATGACACCATCCAGGAGAACAGGAAGCTAATTCTCAAAAGCCCAAACTCCCTAATGGCATGTAGGTTACAGATTCTATAGGGCAAAATCACAAGATACCATGGGTTAGGGGTTCGGGATTGTACTGGGAGCTGATTTGTTGGAATTGAGGCAAGAGTGATGAATCATTTCTTCAGGTCTTGAGGGCAACTCTGAGGTTTTTTTCCCAGTGTCACTCTGTTTGGTTTCATGGAAAAGTAGCCAAGAGGTGGTTCCACCCTAGGGCTCAGGAACTGAAATATAACTTAGGTCAAGATGTTATCTTTAACCTGCCAGAGTTCTGGACCCTATTATCATTACTCAGGTCTGGGCTACTGTCTTCTGCTGTCTTGAGGGTTGCTGATTATCCAGGGGAAAAGGCTCGGTCTCTTGCCGGGGGGGGGGGGGGGGTGAGAGGTTATTTCTAGAGCTAAGATTTAAACTAAATTTAATTAAAGTTATAAGGACCCTCGATTTCACTAGTACTATGTGGTTTTTGCTCAATGAACGAAAATGTGCTTCAACATTAGCCCAAGTAGGCTTAAGCAAGAAGTTTATCTATAGCTCAGATATGCATGTAAGCTAATGCATTTCTAATCCAAGAAGCAGTGGTCTGGCCCCTGGGATCCCAGCACCAATCAATAGGCCAGTTACATGTGAAGCATTAAAGAGATGTGCTATACAACTTAACCCAACGATTCCACTCTTAGGAGTACATCCGGCAGAAATTTGAATATGTGTTATCAACAGACATAGGTCAGAGCCTTCATAGCAGCATTATTTGTAAAACCTTCAAACTGAAAACTACCCAAGTGCTAATCAACACGAAATTGTGATGTTTGCCAAAAATAGATTACTGTAGATGTAGCCAGGAATGAACAATCTCCCCATATAAATTGCCATTTGAATGAATTTCAAAACACAATGTTCACCCAAAAAACAAGTAAGCATAAAAATAAGCAAAAACAAATGTGTAATGTGACAAGTCAGGATATGGTTAACTTTTGAGGAGATGGGAAACAGTGACTGGAAGAGAGTATGATGGGGTGACACCAGGGCACCAGTAGTGTTCTCTTTATTAATTTGGGTGTTGGTTCCATGGATGAATCACTAGAAAAAAAAAAGAACACTAAACTGCATAGGTACAATTTTTGGGCCTCTCTGCATGTTAACCTTCAAAAGAAAATTCAAAGGAATAAGTTTGCTCAACTGAGCTGAATGCTCCATTATTTGAGGTCATTTGGACTTATTTTTCTTCTATAAATGTCAATAATCAAATGCCAGTGGTTCAACTAAATATGAGGCGTTAGCAAGACTCCAGTTTTAGTCTACATTAGGAAGCACTAATGAACCAACACAAACTATCTTGATTCATAAGATTCAGAGGAAAATATAACAGCAAAGCAATTCTTTTTTTTTTTTTTTTTTTGGCAGGGAGAATATTATCCTGTTAGGTATTTAAAATTATAAAGGAATTCTAAAAATTCTATTAAATTATAGAATTTTAAGTTGGGAGGGGACTTGGAGAATCACTAATATAGCCCACACATTTTACAGATAAGAAAACTGACCTCAAGAGGTTAAATCACAGGCCCAAGGTCACATGTGTGGTTGAAGCAACCCTGGGAGTAGGTCCAAGGTCCAAGGTCCTTTTTCTCTAGACCACACAGCCTCCTTGTTTTCCAGGCCTTCTGAGAAAGTTTATGAATACATTTAAAATGTCTGTTTCAGAATTTTTAAAGATCTACTCATTTATCCCCAATTGCTACAACACAGAGGATGTGAACTAGCTCAACTCCCCCCACTCCAATCTGTCAACAGTCAGCACGTCAGTAGACTGCTGGCATTTCTGCTTCAACTTAAGGGTTGACTTTAATTAACTCATGGTTCTGTGCTCACTAAATCTCTCTTTTTAGTTCATACAAACAGACTTGAAATCAAGAAATATTCTTACCAACTAAGATAATTGAGGCCCCTACGGTAATTTTTTTTCCAAAAGTAGTAACAGTTGCCCATCTCTTAAGGGAATCACAAAGTCCTTGGGGCAAATGTCTCCCAACTCTCTGAAGTTTACCATAGAGATTCCCAACCCCGACTTCTTTCCGGTGAGTCTGCACAGGGTTTTAAGCACGAGATGCTGCAGCTCCACCCCAGACCTCCCAAGTTAGATTCTCTAGGGACAAGGTCTGGGCATCCAGATGCTTTCAAAGCCCACAGGCGATTCTGGCACAGTTGTGGTTGGAAAAGGCAGATTCATTGCTCCTCTGTGGTCATTCAGACAGGTGGCTATTTAACAAATAAACCTGAGTGTTCACTCTTTACCGAAGGCTCACAGATTACATATCATATGTTGGTATATTGCCCACCTGATTGGCTACATCCAGCCAATAGACCAGTTAGTTCTTTATGGGTGGGTGCTATAACTTTCTTAGAGATCCATTAAACTATACTTTTTTTTGGGGGGGGAGAGATTACTTTAGCATTGGTAAAGATCATACACAAATTAAAAGGAAAGAAAATCAAAGCAGGATATGAGAAGGGTCAAATAAGAGTACAAGATTCAACCAGGGCTCTGAGTTCAAAGTGAGAGGAGCTTTGGGAGGGTCAGGGAAGGCTGAATAGGTCAAACTGAAATTCATCATATTTAAACTTTTGTTACAAAGTAGAGACACTTCTGCTGTAGCATTCTACTTTATATAATTAAATGAGTGTTACTTAGCACATTGTTATAGAATAACTTGAATTCTGTTAACAGGAACCTAAGCAATATAAAGAAATGACATTATCAAGCATCTATAATTAATTAATTATTGACCCTCATTGTTAATTCACTGACTAATTCATAGGTATTTTGTTTGCTATGCAGTAGTTTTAAGTATAACTGAGATTTTAAAATAACCCTGTTTCAATAGTGTATATCTTTTGGGATGGCAGGTGAGCAAGCAGATACTGTAATATGGTGCCAAGATAAAATTCGAGGACAAGGGCTATAGTGCTCAGGGAAGAGGTCCTGCCCCAGTCAGATCTGTCAAGTGAAGTAATTCCTTAGGTAAGTCTCAAATAGTAAGCAGAAAAAGATGAAATAGGAAGAGTCACACTTTGCATAGGCAGAGACTCTACAGCATAGGATGAGACAGACATTGCTGATTTTATACAATATCAGACAGTTTAATATGACATGAACACACAGCTCATGAATCTAGGAAACCTCCATCTCCTTAGCTCACAAGTTACCATCTCATGCTACCTCTCATCTACCTTGGATACATACATGTCTTAAGAGTTCCTTGAAGACAGAGGACATGTCTACTAGGTTTGCAAATATATCCCATGGTCTTCCATGTGGTAGGTTCTCAATACGTACTTCTGAATGAATACATTTTTTTCTAGCTCTGTCCTACTGTAACTGAGGAAACTGAGGCCCAGGGAGCTATAGTGGACAATGTAAAGTCACACACTATTTAGTGGCTGAACCAGATATTAAAACAAGATCTTGGGACCTATGCTGTGTCTAACTCAGCTACAACAACCCCCATGCTAATCCTGAATTGTAGGACTCTTCCCAGCTTTCTGTGAATGTACCCAAAGAACCTTGAAAATTGAAAACTTAAGTAAGAAATTTTGATTTCCTAAAGCAGGTGTTGGTTCCTGGCATCATGAACTCATCATAGAGAATGAGTCTGAACCAATAACTGTGATTCAGGAAAATTATAATAACTAAACCCATTTTTAAAAGTTGGCCACTGATATTAGTATAAAAATAAGTGATGTTTTAATGAAATTAAAAATTTTATGAGCCTAATTAAATAAGCAATTTAATCAGATTAGAATGGAAAAAAATGGATCCAAATACACACGTAAAGTGGTGAATCATTGCACATTGAGTTCTAAGGACTGTATCAAAGATAAAAAAATGAAAGGAATTCAAAATCATGTGTAAGCATCATCATATAGCCATGAAGATAGAATCAGTAAGATCATATCAACCTTCAAACACGAACACCTAGACCTCAGTAGTATATTGCTGTCAGATCCATGGTACCATAGAAACAACACTAGCTGTCCGCACAAGAGAAAAGCCAGTAGTAATCTTCAACTGGTATTTAGAATTCTTAGTGTTGAGGCTTAGTTCCTTTACCCTCTCAGTTAAGAATCTGGTATGCATAGCTCTATCATGTATAACTGCCCCCACCCCCATTTTTAAAAGTGATTTACAACAAAATCATCCATCACAGTCATTCTGCTGGCTCAATCACCGTAGGCACACCCTGGTTACTCAGGCTAACATAATTCAAGGACCAGGCACTCAGTGAGTGCTGGCCCTATCCCGGCTCAGTGCTTAGACTAGGACTGCAAAGGTGGACCCTCGAAGAGCTCTTCAGAGTAGAGGGAAGAACAAACTCCTACAATCCATGAATGGAAAGGAATCAAAGAACTTATCAGAGGTGCAAACTAGAAAACTTGTGTGCAAAAGGATGGTTAAGGCCAACCAGAGAGGAGGAGATTTAGGGAGGAGGAGTTATTATTTAGCTGGTCTTTGAATATTTAATAGGATTTCAAATAGATTCCTTGAATGTTCCACAACGTGTTTGGATTTTTTTCCATAAGCCATGGGGAGCCATTACAGATAAATAAGCAGAATTGTTGAAGGGAATATCTCTGTAGTCGGGACAACAGGAGAAGCCAGGAAGAAAGTCAGAGGGACGAGTTAAGAGGTTCTGTAGGAGACGTTTAGTCTTGACACTCAAAGCAGCCTCTGTATCACCTGGGAGTTTGTTAGAAATACAGGATTTCCGGCTCCATCCCAGACCTACTAACTTGAAATCTCTATTTCAGTGAGATTCCCCAGTATGAAAAGCACTAGTCTAATTGAAAATGTTGTATACTCCCAACTTGGCAAGCCTGGAACTCACCGAGTGGAGACTGGCCCAAAGCTTGCGTGAGGAGCAAAGGAAATCTGAAGTTAATTTACTGGTCAGCAATAACCTCTAGAAGTGGTGGATGATTTAAAGATTCAAGGTACGCAAGTACAGGTGGAATATAAGAACTTGCTCAGAAATAAAAAGGCCACAGAAGTGAGCAGGCAAAACCAGGTCATGGCTGGTGTTAGGGTATCTGGAGAGATTCCAAAGGCACCGAGGGGGGAAAGGCACCTTTATGGAACAGATGCCAGAGAGGTTGTGAGTGATGAGCAGGTCCAGGTGAGGGTGGGAGGTGGAGGCTGGGGGGACTTGTATGCACAGGGTGCCAAGTAGTTCTAATCTGGGGAATAAAAAGCAGGCAACTTCAGAGTCATAAGGGAGGGATGATCTATACGTGTGAGTGACAAAATTTATGTATTTATACAATTTATATAATTATATATCACCAATGAACAAACCTCTGGGATACTTTGTTTAAAAAGTGCATACAAGTTGCACCAGGTAACTTTATATGGGAGCTTTTAAGAATGAGTAAACATATCTAATGTTTGTTGTGCATTTTCTGATACAACACACAATTTTCAATGCTTAAAATGATCATTAGCACAGGACAACCCCATGAAGTAGGCTCTGTTATTATTCCCACTTTACAGATGAAGAAACTGAGGCATCTAAAGTTTATTTAACTTATGCAAGGCAAAAATCAGTGTCAAGGCCACAATTTGGACCTAGTAGTGGTGTTACAGCTTATAACCACCATCACTATGCTGGGCTACACTCCTTCCCTCATCACACATCTTTATCCTGTGTTCTAACCTGCAGGGCATTTCAAATAGGAATACTCAGTTTTTACTCATTATACCAAAAAAAAGTGTTAGACAAGCTTTTTCAATTCTTTGACACACAGTATATCTCTAAATGCCAAAAGTTATTTCTATGAATTAAAAAACATTAAAAGGAAATATTTCTGAGAAATAAGAAAACAGCTATATAAATAGGGATAGAGTCCATTCCTGATTATCTGTTAATCAGTGACAGTGTTAACAGGAGCCATTGGCATGCTCCAATATCCTACAATCTTTACTATGATCATCCAGGTCCATAACTGATCTCTTACCACTCTCTAATTTAGATCTCCACTTTTCATGAGCAAATCATACTGTCTGAGCATCAATTTCCCCATCTGGAAACTGAGGTTGGTGATAATACTTACTTACTTTAAAGTATTGTTGGAAGGAACAGAATAACAATTTATGAGGAACACATGGTAAACAATCATCAGATCAGTAATCAAACCAAAACATAAAAATTAAATTGGAAATTATTACTCTTTTACAAACTGTCCGCCAAACTACAGCATATCTGTCTCTGTCTCCATGCCTCTCAGTTGTGGGTTGAAAGATGAAGCCCAGGTTGGCAGGAAAAATCTCCTTTTAGTTTTCTTTAAATGAGATCCAGAGGGTTTCTTTCCCTGGCCACTGCTATTTACTCTGGCACTCAAAGTTAGCAGCAAGGAGTATTAGCAAAAAAAAAAAAACCAAATCACATGGATATCAATAGAATAAAAACCTTCCAAGATTCCATATCCTGCTTATGCCTCAAATCCAGAAACATCCACTGACCTCCTTTCAGCCCTGACTGATGACAATGCAGATATTTCAGGCTGCAGGTCCCTGCTCACTGCTGTCTGTCTGAGGTTGTTTTGCCCCTGGACTATTTTTGCTCACATGGTTGTGCTCAGCCGCAGACATTGAAATGGAAACCAGAAAGATCCAAATACTTGGGAGGAACCTATAAACACATGTAGGAAGAAGCGTCCAGTCTGACCATGGCGCCCTGAAAAGTTTCTGTAGACAGAATATAAGGGGCTGCATTCCCAACAGCTACTGCTTGAGAACTTGCCTAAATCTCTCTTAGGGATACTTAGCTACTGCACAGGGATGGAAGGATAGACATTCAGAAGAGCAGGTTAGAGAGAGCCTATTTAGTGTGTGTGTGTGTGTGTGTGTGTGTGTGTGTGAAGATTTTCCTCCTGAGCTAAGAAGAGCTGGATGCCTGCTATTTTGTGCCTATAGAGAAGATACAAATTGGGCCATATTTATTTATTTTTTAAATAAAAATCAAGTAAACAAAACAGGTCCCTAGGAATCCTGGCAGGGTAGTTCAGTTGGTTAGAGCGTCATCCTGTTATGCCAAGGTTGTGGGTTTGATCCCTGGTCAGGGCACATACAAGAACCAACCAATTGATGCATAAACAACAAAAATGGAAGTTTCTGTCTCTCCCTCTCTCTAATTAATAAATCAAGATTAAAAACAAAAAACAAACAAAAATAGGTCCCTAGGTTTAGAAATGTATAGAAAACTATTGTCATTGAAGTGTCATTTAAGTAAGAAAAGAAAATGATTAAAATAGATTTTAAACATTGTATGAGTAGCATCCATTTGAGGATCAATAAGTGACCCCAAGCCCACCTTATAAATATCCAAACACCATTCACCACACAAAAACTCTCCAATTCTGTAGAACTCACAAATGCAGCATTTACAGTTGGCACAGGGCCTTCAAAATTTCTATTCTTTTCCCCAAAAATGTCAGGCTCTTTCTCCCCTCCTCCCCAAACCATTATGATTGGACCACCATCAGCCAAGAAATTGATGTAAAATAAGGAAAGGATGGAACTGCAACCAGGAGGCTACCCTGGCAAAGCCTTCTAAGTGGAGCATAAACTGAACTTACCAGCGGCTTCATTCATCATAGTCCTGGGTCATGTTCACTCATTCGCGTTCTGTCACCTTTGAAGGATTTTCATCCACAAGCCCCCGATGCTTGCATCCTAGAAAGAAATAGAACAATGTTGTATGGGACCTCACTGCCTTGACTTCATGAGACTACTGGGCCATTTGATCGAAACACATACAAGCAAAAAAACAACAGCAGCAATCCCACCCAAACTGGAAGGAATCCTTGCTCTCACTTCACGAGTGGCAGAATCTTTAAATGTGTGTCTATCAAATAAAATACATCTTCTCAGACCACCTGGAAAAGGACACGCAGCCAAAACAAAGTCAGCTCACAGAACATTTTCACCTCTTCACCTTCCAACAAATTGCCTGTTTTCCCACTCAAACAATCACCTTATTGTTCGCTCTGAAGTACAGTAGATGACTAGTCATGTTAGGAAGTGAATGAATTGTGTTGTCAACAAGGTCTTTTTTCCTCACATACCTATTATTTCTAGGAATTCCTTCCAAAGTTAGAAACTTTGAAGAACATGCACGCTGCTTTCATCTGCTTTCATTATTCTCAGTTCTCCTGTGTTTATACCAGGGTTGCTTAGCAATGTGAAATTAGTGGCAGTAGTGGTATCTGTACACATTTGAGTACATACTGTTGTACCCCAGTCCAAGCCTGGTCAAAGTGTTGGTCCATGACACTTTCTGCATTTTATTTAAGCCCAGGCTAAACACAGGTAGCCCTCTGTAAGGGTTCAGTTTACCTACTGGTACAGGAGTATATGGAGACATGGTAAAGGCTTGGGCCTGAAATGAGACACCCTAAATCCTTCCCTTTCTTCCCTCCATCACAGCCAAGAAGATGAGCTATCAGACTGCAAGCTTTGTCTGATCTGGATGATTCTCCCTTTATAATGAACAAAATCGGGTCTTTTCATTGTTAGTCAGAAAAAAAAAGTTCAGTGTAAAAATATGTGGAGCTGAGACAACTATTCAATATTTTGCCAAGCATGTTCCAAATAGAAAAGCACTCATACGTTCCCACTCTGCTCCTCAATGGCCATAAAGAACGAGTCAGACAGCCAGAGATACTCATGCACGAAATAAGCTCCATGCAGCATCCATTCCCAGCCTCAGCCAAGCCATGGCCACACTAATAAACTGTATCATCACATGTCCCACAGAAAAATCACCACACGGGCCAGAACTCACCCTTCATTTTTATTTGCTTTTTACTCTATAGTCCTCCCTTTCCTTCTTTCTTTAAACTTAGAAGGAATGATGCAATATGAAAAATTAAGTGTGTCGTTAGCTCCCTGGTATGCTCAGAATTCTAGGGCCAGATCAGATTTTGCTTAAGACTCCAATATGCATGTATGAATATGTTTTCTTGAAACCTTGCCGATAACTACATACAAATGATGAGTAATGATTCCCAGAGAAAAGTAAAATCCTTCAATCTGTTTATTTCTTCTTCTGGGCAAGAAGTGGGGATGCATAGAGGCTAAATGCTCTTCTCCACCTCGCTCTCCCACCCCTTGCTGGCTAGCCCGGGCCTGTTCCCACGGCGGAGGCAAAGGTGCACCGGGGAGCAGAAACATGCACGTGTGGTTGGTTTTCAAGCCTCTGCGTGCGTCCCATCTGCTAACATCTCAGTGGCCAAGATTGGTCACATGGCCACATATGGAAACAATAGGCACAGAAATAAACTCCATCACTTTGTATATTGCAAGATGTGTTTACACCAAGGAGAAAATAACTGGGGTCACTAATGCAGTGAATCTATGACAGTCAAGATGTCCTCACATCGCAGATGATAATACAGAGAGGCAGAGTTTGTATCAGAGATGACACGAGAACTCTAAACTTATAATTTGCTCCTCTTTTTATGATACTCATTGTCTTTATTCTATTATACAGCAATGATATGACTGAAAAGGTACACCTTAATCAGTTTCAGTATCATCAAATACAACCCATATTCTCTAAAATAGTGCCTAAAAATTCTATATCTATAAAATATATGTGAACAGCATTGGCCCTGGCCAGTGTGGCTCATTTAGTTGGAGTGACATCCCATACACTGAAAGGTCATGGGTATGACGCCCAGTAAGGGCACATACCTAGGTTGGGAGTACCTAGGAGAGGCAACCAATCAATGTTTCTTTCTCACATCGATGTTTCTCTCCCTTCCTCTCTCTTCCTCTCTCTAAAATAAATGAACATGTCCTGCAGTGAGGATTAATAGAAAAATAAATAAATAAAATAATGTGAACAACTTTGAACCAAACATGAAAAACTTTATTCTCCATTTGATGTTTTAGGAACTAAGATGTTATGCTGTTAGAGAGCCAAGTGCAGGCCAGTTAACTATCAGAAAGCGAGAAGCATGATCTATGAAGGCTGGAAACACATCTGTTCAGAGGTGTCAGATTTAGTAAATAAAAATATAATATGCCGGATGAAATCAGAATTTCATAAATAATGACTGCTTGGTGTAAATTGTGCATTTTTTTGGAATACACTTATGCTAAAAAATCTTTTGTTATCTGAAATTCAGATTTAACTGAGCATCCTCTGTTTTACCTGGCCATCAAAAATCTACTAGCAGCTTTAAGAAACATACAAATCATAACCAACAATGCATGATATACATACATATATAATATTAATATTATTAATAATAATCTATTCCTGCATTTTTTTTCTTCGAGGAGTTACTGTAAGTATTCAGAATAAAGATATGAATTTTATCATAAAATAATTGTCATATTTGGCATATTAATTATTATCTTCTAATATAAACTTTTCCACAAGATTACATAAATAAGAACTCTTAATAAGGTGTCATATGCATATACGGTAGTTAATTCCATGATGGAGTTTGAATGCACTGGAATTGAACTTCATAAATGCAGAGTAAATTTGTTAAGGTTCTGGGGTCTTTGGTGGGCTAGAAAATTGAAAACACAGACCAGGGACTTTCTGGATTCCATAAACCATTGTGGAAGAGGCTGGCCCACAGAGTAGATGTGATAAAAGGATATGGATTCAGTGGTCTTAATAATGTCTCAGTGCCTCTCCATGTTCCACCAGCAAGGAGACCATGCCCAGTGATTCAACTCTGTGTTCCCTCCTTCTACGAACTCCAGCCACAAAGCCTGTGGCCTCCATGTCAGAGCCCAATGTTTGAAGAGAATGAACAAATGGGTTTATTAGTTGAGAGAATCCAAAATTTTGAAAACAAATAAGCAAAGGAAAAATTTAAATTTAAAAATAAATGCAAGAGCTCAGTGTCTATATGATGTGGTAGATGAGATGAGTAGTTAGTAACTGTCTGGTTCTATCAACAACTGTCAGTGGGAAAGAAGACAACCAACAACAATAGAAAGAACTTTCTCCCAAATCTGGCCCAGCTATCTGTAGAGCTGGTTCGCATTAAATGTTTGTTAGTTTATTATCAAAGCCCAAGCGCAGTGGCTGCCATCTGCTGCACACAGGAGCTGTGTGTGCAGACTGGCTCTCCGCCAGCACAGAGTCACACAGAAGGGTACCTTGTATGTAAACATTGTTAGAATCTCTAATGATCCAAATTTTAAAAATTCTTTATGGCTCCAATATCCTTATAATACAAGACAAATCCTAAACTTCCTGTGTTTGGTTCCTGTGTTCAGACCGTGGGCCTTCTTTTAGGCAAATGGATGAAAGCAGGGGTTTGTTTCACCATTTTCATTAGGTCAAAGTTTTCACTTTCGCTAGGGAGAGAGAGGAGGTTGCCAGCTGAAGAAGCGTTGACTGTGTTATACACATTATTGTCACTGGACTGGGGAATTATATTTTAAAATGTTCTTATATCACAGAAGGCATTAAACACGTATAACTTATGGACATGTAAGCATCTTATGGATATGTTGGATATTACTTATAATGTGTACTATAATTATATATAGAATGAATACAAAAATAGTGATAAATAAAAACAGTGGTATAAATTACAGTCTACTCCAACACAAATATTGATGATCATAATTAATAATGCAGATTTCCCCCTCTATCTGAAAATATAATAGATCGCTCCTATGAAAACTTTTGTAAGCTGAAATGTCATAAAGAAGCAATTACCATTAATTTATATAGAAAAAATATTTGAGCATTCCCAGACCAAAAAAATAGCTACCAAATCATACCAAATGACACATATAACCTAAAATAACACTAACATAAATTAAAACTGGAATATAATAAATACACAGGGTATATAACGTAGAAATAATGTATGGACAATGTAGTTTCACTTACTAGAATAGGGAGAACAGTGAGCATACTGGAAGGCTGAGAGGTGGTGATGATGGCATGTTAGGCTGAGTTGTCCAAGGTTGGGGTGGTGGGAGTTACAGGAGATTGTAGTGTAGGAGAGAGAGGGAGAGGTCATCTATTAACATCTCATCATCATCTGAATCCATCAGGGCAGGCAAGTCACCAATGTCCATACCTTCTTTTATTTTTGTCTGCCTTGATGTAGAAGGTCAAGGTTCTTTGTCTGTTGTGGTTGACATGGAAGGCTTGAAATAGGGCAGTATGCTTGACTGCTTAGCCTCAGGCATTTTTCTTTTATACAATTCTTTTTTTTAACTTATCTTTATTGTTGAATGTATTACAGATGTCCATCCTTTTTCCCCCCATTGACCTCCTCCTCCCCAATCTCGCCCCCCTCCTGCCTTCCCCACCATATTGTCTGCATCCATTGGTTATGCATATATGCATAGAAGTTCTTTGGTTTATCTCTTCCAATTCTTTGTAGGCATTCAAAACATCCTGCCAACCTGCCCTAGACCTACATGCCCTTTCAAAATTAAAGTCATATATTTCTGATACTTTAGGACACATCTTGCTAGTGAATGCACAAAAGAATTCCGATAAAGCACAGATCTCACAGACACAGTTCAAAGCCATGGCAGCTTGATGCTGAGACGCTGTGTGTGGTGCTGGGGGAGGAGCGTCATGGCGCCACTCTTAGTGCTTGGGCTGAATCTGCCTCTGCAACGGGCTGCTGCAAAACAAAAGCTGAATGCTATTTTCAATTTTCACCTGTTTTTGCAAAAGTGAAAATCTTCAGGTTTCTTTTTGTTAGCAAAAATGGGTACAAATGTAGGTCTTTTGTAAAAGTAAAGTGACGAAACAAATTTTTAAAAAGCAAGGTCTACTTGTATATGCTAAAAGAAAAAAAATTGAGGGGAATGGTAAGAGAGAATATTCATTCTCTTTTCCTAGCTTCTATTCAGTCCATAAATATCTCCCACAAACTTTTATCCCCTTCCCAACCCAAAGACAGGCAATGGGAGATGCAGACATTGGTTTTTTTCACCCCACCAATCAGGAAGTCTTTCTTGGGCATCTTCCAGGTGCTCTGCACTGTGCTACAGGAAGTGGAGGATAAAGAGCAAGCATGAGATACATCACTGGTCTCCTTACAACATCGCCACGGTGGTTCTACTCTGTGGTTTTGTCATTCGTATAAAAATCTCCCACTGGCCACATAGTGACCAATAGTCAATGTGGATCCCATTTGGGTAGTTACGGTGAGAACCACTGAGATAAAGTGGTTCTCTTATCATCAAAAATTATCTATAAAGTACTCACCATGTTCCATTGCAAACATGAATATTTGTTTGATATGAGTGTGGATGTAACAGAGAAAGAGGAAGACACTTGAATAACTTCAACATGAATTTTAATAACAGTAACCTGAAAAGGTCAATGTAGTAGCCAAATGACCCACCATTGGGTGTCCAACCACCAAAGGAAGGGACAATTAAGGGATTAAAAACCAGAGTGTATGTTTGATCTGTTATGGAACAGGCAACATGTTAATTGACTGCTTGTTATTGTTCAGTTTGGTTTTCCCATGTTAACTGGTTGTGAATGTCATTTAATTCCCAGTTCAGGACATCACTTAGGCATGGAGAGAATGTGGTTTTGTCATGAAAAACTTATCTGTGTGTAATACTCATGTGGACTTCATTCCTATTAAAATAAGATGATTTATTTAGCCAATGAGTTGGAATTTTTTTAAAAATTCCTTTATGCTAAAGTCATCCCTGTTTCTCATTTCAAAACCAACCCAAATATCTTAAAACCAAAGAGATCATTCAATCAGCACTTTGTCAAACCCTAGAATGTTGATTTGTTAAAACTAACATGTTACTTCTTTGTTTTCTTACACATACCTTTTACTTAGTTATTATCTAGCCAAGTACTTCTCCATTTAAATGGATGGCAGAGCCAAGAGGCTGTGACAAATGCAGCTATTCATACCTACCATGTGGCATCAAACAGAAAAACTGGCAGCTCAGGTCCATGAGGATCAATTGTGGATTTGGTATCTTAAGCCCAAGCGTTAATGTCAGTTTTACTTCTTGCTTGATTAATGTTAGATAGGTCCTTCAATGCTTTCTGGATCCAATCCTCCGTCTTAAGGATGACACAAGGCTTGTAGTGTTAGGAGGAGGGTTGCATGAGAGAAGGTGTAAAAAAATGCTTCACAGGATAACAACCAAATGATATTAGAGGAATGCTGTAGTATGGCTTCTGCAACTCCAAAAAAATAGGGCAGAACCACCCCAGAAGTCTGAAGATGTCTATCAAATAGCATAATCTTTGTTTTCTCTTGACCTCCAGATCTCTGTCAATCACTTTGCCTTGTAGTCGCCCTGATGACAGATCCATTCTGAATTTTTGTTGTTCAGTCCTCAACAAGCCCCTGAATCAACCACAATAAAATGAAGAGCATTTCTGATTAAAAAACTGAATGGCAGGAAGATATCAATGGTTGGGAGAATTTAAGTCAACAATAGAAATGCATTAATTTATTCTCTATTAGCTTAAAATATATAAGGTGGCTTCATTTTAAAATTACATCTATAATAAGAGAATTAACATGAAAAATTGTAATTAAATGTGTATAGAAAAGTTTGAAATTTTAAGAAAATATACTAAACAACTAAAGTAATAAACATCACTGTAATTAAGCATTTAATTATGCACTGAACTTCTTACCATCTGAGTTTCAATTAAAAAAAAAAGGAAATGATGTCATTCTCATTATAAAATATCTCAATATAAAATATTAATGTAAGACAACCCTTATTTCTGAGAATAAATTATAAAAGGGATTTATCTATTTTTATTGAGATATAATTGACATATAACATTGTATTAGTTTCAGGTGTACAGCATAATAGTTTGATATATGTATATGTTACAAAATGATCAGCACAATAAGTTTAATTAATATCCATCACCACACATAGTTATAATTTTTTTCTTGTGACAAGAACTTTTTTTTTATGTTTTTTTTTTAATCCTCCCCTGAGGACATTTTTTGCATTTATCTTCAGATAGAGTGGGAAGAGAGAGAGAGAGAAACATCGATGTGAGAGAGACACATCGACTGATTGCCACCCACACGACCCCAACCGGGGCCGGGGACAAACTGCAACCGAAGTACATGCCCTTAGCGAGAACCGAACCCAGGACTCTCTGGTCCGCAGGCCAACACTCTAACCGCCGAGCCAAACTGGCCAGGGCAAGAACTTTTAAGATGTACTCTCTTAGCAACTTTCAAATATGCAATACAGTATTATTAACTATGCTTTACATTACATCCCCAGGACTTAAGGGTCTTATAACTGTAAAGTCATACATTTTGACCTGTTTTACCCATTTATTTATCTATTCTTTATTTCTGGTACCCAAATCAAGATATAATGCTACAATTCTCAAGCTGTGGAATAAATAGCCCCAGGATTATGATGATATGCCTAGAGTATACCTAAAGACACAAAGACACATATAAATGAACACCTTATGAAATAGAAGCAAAATTTGCATTTGCTTTTACCATAAAACATGTCTAGAAATATTTTGTTCTGCTGAGCCTGTATGCCAAACTGCAGAAGCAAGGTTGTACCCCTCTGCTGGGGAAGTCCTTTGGAAGAATTTTTCTGACAGTCTAATATAATGGCAGTATCTTCCATAACAATTTTAGAGAAAATGCTAACGGTTTCCCATGCAGTTATATATATCCTCCATAAAAATCCAAGGCAGAATATTAAAACTTGACTCACAAAGGTACATATTCAGAGAGCCAAAACAAGGAAGCTTATTTTGGACCAGTTTGCTTGGGCTTTAACTCCAAGGAAACAGATTTCATCTCAAAATGTGGTCCTCAGCCCTGGCTGGTGTGCTCAGTGATTAGAGCATCAGCCTATGCACCAAAGGGTCGTGGGTTCAATTCTTGTTCAAAGGCAGGTACCTGGGTTGCAGATACAATCCCTGGCCCCAGTCTGGATGCATGCAGGAGGCAACCAGTTGATGTCTTTCTGTCTCTCTCTCCCACCTTAATTCCCTTCCAATTCTTAAAAAAAAATAAAAAAATGAATAGAAAAAATATCCTTGGTGAGGATTAGCAAAAACAAACAAATAAACAAAAAACCCAACAACAACAAAAAACAAAATGTGGTCCTCAGAGTATCTGTATCAGGAAATCCTGGAAATGCTTATTAATATGAAGATATTTAGAATATACCCATTACCCAAAGGGTGATTGTTTCTGGAGCAGAAACCCAGGAATCACCATGGGAACTTAATAGAGGATTGATACATAGATACACTGAAGTTTCCAAATAATAGCAGATGATTGAAGGGATTTAAATTCCCCTACCTAGCTTTCCTGCGTATCACTTTGCTCAGCTGGCCTTTTCATGAAGCATGGTGGCATTGACCTAACAGTTTTAGAAGTGACCGAAGGGAGCATCATGCATTTTGAAAACCAAAACTCTAGCTGGAAAGTTTATTGTTCTGTTGGGGATACTGAGAGCCCAACTGAAGCCTCACTCATTTGGAGCATCAGTTACACTTACCTGAGAAGGGTTACATGGGTCACCACAAAGAGAGCCAAACATTTCTAAATGCCTCCCTCAATCCATTTAAGTGCCTGAACAAATATTTGAGTAACTACCATTCTTCTGATCATCCTTTCCTTTCCCAAAAATCAAATTTCCCAGGTTGTTATGAGATAGCATACTAAAATAAGGGCCTATTGTCGATTAGTTTTGTATCAGACTTCCCCAGAGTAGATCTTCTCAGAGTCTTTAATTTATTAATTTGCAGAGTTTTGAGCAGGAAAATAAAAATGCAAGGTTTTTTGGTAATTTCACTTGAACTTATTGGACCAGAGAATCTTCTTAGAAGAACAACTTCTGTATCCCCTGCTACTCCAAGTAGGATTCGGAAATCAATGTGGATCTACACAAACATACCCCAGGAGCTGGTCAGAAATGCAGTATCTCAAGCCCTCACCCCAGAACTACTAAAACAGAGTCTGAAGTTTAACAAAATCCTCGGGAGATTTGCATGCACATTAAAGTCTGAGAAACAAGGCTATAGAAAACATTTTGAGGACCAAGGCCAAGGACAATGACAGAAGTGGTTATAACCAGGAAACTTCCCGTCTTATAGTTCAGTCTTATGGTTCATTCACCTTGGCTCCTAGGAGACTGTGGTGTTGTTTCCAAGGAACAGCTGCTCAGTGCAGGGAGTTTCACTTGGAAAATTACATCTGAAACTTGCATGCAAAGCAACGCTTTTTGCAATGGAGAAAAGCACAAATCTGGGCCATGGTGTGTAGCTCTCTTGGTCTGTGGACAGTTTGATTTGCAACAAATGTGTCCCGTGGAGGCAGAGATGTTGAAAGAATTAGAACTTTGTCTGCCATTTGAATCTGCAGAGAAATAGTCCATTTCCCAACTGCAGCTGAGAACACATCATCTCATCTTAGCTGACAAATAATCAGAGATTTTCCAAATAACTATTCCCAAGCCACTCTGAGTCCCAAGCGCAGATTCTGAATCAGGTGCGTGTGAAATACAAACAGGGCTGGAATTGGGAAGGAAAGATGAAGCTTGAGCCTTAACAAGCAAAATGTACATGTTAATAAAAGCCATGCTCGGCCTCAAGTCCATGTAAGGTATGGATCAACCAGCAGGAGCAAGGTTCCCATCGGAATCTTCCCAGCGTTACAGCCATGACTCATGCCCAGAGCCATCTTGTCCCTGCAAGAGAATCATAAATCACCATCCATTCTTGAAAATGATGCCAAAAGTGCATTTTATTCAAATGCATTCCTTAAAATAATTGCTGAGAAAATAATACAAGAGTATTCAACTGACAACTGACTCTTTAGTGTTCACATCTGGAGGGGAAAATGTGTCATGGAGTGGTTAAGTGGATTCTAGAGATGCTGGGAATTCCTAAACACACGAAAGTCCAAGAACAGCAGAGCTTGTTTTATTATTTCGAGGAGGAGACTTTTGTGTCTTGGTCACATTTATAAAGAGGTCTCCTAAGTTTTGTAATGCCAACCTTCTTGTGTTTTTCTTTCTTTGTTTTTTTCTTTTCTTTTCCTTTCATATTTTAACCAACAGCACCAGGAAAAAAAAAGTATTTGTCATGGATTCCTATAAGCTCTCTCTCCTTTCTCTTTCCTATACCCTTTCCACCAGCATTCAAGCAAGTTCAGGACTCTTTCACAGTTTCAATAAACTACCTCTGACTAGTTTCTCTTCCTATACACCCCCTCCCAGCTATCCTCATTAAGAATTATACTAATTTTAGTAACCATTTATTAAGCCCTATAGTGGATACTATTGGTGTCCCCATCAATGCTTTTTACCAGATTGTTATACCAGCCCCCAAGAAAAGTGTTGGCCGCTCATAGTTCACAATTGCCCCCTTTTCCAGAGAATTCCCCTTGGAAAAATGGCAGACATTTGCCCAGGAGGTCACATCCCACTCCCACCTCAGGGACTGACCCTGCCAGTGACTGGCTGACATGAAGTATGCAAAAGGCCAGCCAATCACATCCAATTTGGAACAACTCCATGGTGTAATTCGTATTCCAGAGCCTCCATTGGATCAAGCTAAAGCCAGAGTGCAGTGGAGACCATGTCCTGGCTTAGCTCCTTCCCCTATCTCATCAGCTTCCTTCACCCCCCTTTCTCCTGAGAACCCTACTCTAACAAGTCACTTCCACCTGAATCCTTTCACAGGCTCTGCGGAGATGCCAGTCATGTCATACTTTTATATTATTACAGATACACTGTTTCTATATATTTATTTCATTTAACGCTCAGGAATATCCTATTTGGGAAGATTATATAATTGAGATGACTAGAGACCAGAATTGACAGATTTTTTTTCTGGTTCCTAAACATGATTTATATGTATTATGCTAAACTGCTGCCTTAGACATTTGTAATAACAAGTTCATCACATTTCACCAATAAAATTAGTAGTTATAAAGTTCATAATTTGAATGACTGTATCCTCTCCATGTCAACATGTTCAACAATGAACAGATGTGCACAATGTTTCCTTGACACAAAGTTATATTTTTCATTAGGAAAAAAGGAGGAGACAGAAGAAAAAGAAATAAAAGGAAAAGAAAGAAGGAAAGGAGAAGAAAAAAGGAGGAAGGAATGGAAGATAGAAGAGAGGGAGGGAGAAAGGGAAGGAGGGAAAGACAGATGAACACACAAAGAGGTAAGGCCACAATAGATACTTGTTTTAATAGGCTTTTAGCCCCTTAGGTGACCCTGGTTTTGCCTCTTGGCTGGGAATGCAATGCTGGTCATTTCTCCTTTCGACTTCTTTTTGATGGGGAACAGTTGGAAGTGTTTTAATCATGAGCTGAGCTTCAGTGCAAGGCTTGGCTGGGAGTTACTTTTCTACTAAGAACTGTGAGGAGTTTCCAGGGAGGGCTTGTAAACTAGTTATCTCTGTTGATGACCACATCTGTGTGCACATCTGTGGTACAGAAACATTCCATGTAATAAAGTGTATCTTGTGTTCTGTGACTTTCTGCCACGTGGGCTTGTCTTTCCCACCACATTCAAGACGCCCTTTTCTTATTAAAAAGAATCAGAATGTAGAGAGTGATACCCCGCCCATAGGGTGAGGAGGCCTTTCTGTTTTTCATTTTGTGTCCAAGCAAGGAAAATATAATACAATTCATTTTGCAATTTCTTAAGACTTCTAAAGTGATCTCACTCCAAAGGCACTGAGGATGCAGAATGCCTACTATGTGCCAGACATAGCAATACCAATGAGTATTTTATATCACCTCAATGGAATTTCACAACAACCACTGAACTAGGCATTCTGGTCCCCATTTCCCAGAGGGGAAAACTGAAAGCCAAAAGGGTGAAATCCAAGATCAGGCATGGTATCTAAAATTAATAGAGAAACTCAGCTACAGAGGCAAACCAGGAGTTCTGAGCCCAAAGTCTACTTTAATAGAAGCACAGACAGTCACTTCTCAGGTGCCCATCACCACCTGAGTAAGAGAACGCTTTTTCACCTTGAAGAAGTGACAGTTGTAATGGTTATTTGCCTTTAAAATGTTCACTCTGCCTAATTCTCAGAACTCTGTAGAGATCTACCAGCTTTCCAAAGAATACGAAAGGAGTCATCATGTAATATAGTATATTCCCAAACCACAAGACGAGGTAAGGCTGGAAGAAAGAGAAGCATGGAAAAATAGCCTGCTATAACAAGGATTACTCAAAATGACTATAAGAAAAAAAAAATTAAGAAAAAATGCCTTTCGAAGAAGATTTTGTTTGAGCTCCTGGGGCTGAACACACTGAAAATGAATGTGTTTGCTCCCAAGGAATTTGGGCCTCCAAAGCTGTAACTTGGTCTTCCTAGGAATCTGATATCCACAGGCATCTGCCCAGAACAGTGACCTTTGACTTCATTACTGCTTTTAGTAAATATGGGAAGAACATGATTTAAAGGAGCTCAAAAAAAAAAAAAAGGTTTATTTTTAAAGAAGAGCAAAAAGCATGTCAATCAACTAAAAAAGTATCAGGTTTGAAACTTAATCATGGGAGTAGGACTAAATGATTTCTAAGTTTACATCCAATGATATTTTAGGATTTTAGGACAGACTAGCTAGAAAAGGTACCTGATAGATGGCAATAGATTTTATAAGGTTACAAATATTTGCAAAGAAGTTCAGTGGTTTTCTAAACCTAGAATATTGGCAAATGCTATTCATGTTATTTTTCAAACAGAAATTATTTTACATTCCTTAATATAGATTATACTGTAAATATCATAACTTTTCTCTCTTCTAGTTCCAAAAATAAGCAATATGATTCTTGGGCTAAAGTATTCTAGCTAATAAGTTAATGGAAACAAAGAGTAGTGAAGAAATTTTTAAAAGACATTTAGTCAGCACAGACATTGTGGCAAATGTGATAGATGGTCATTGTGGTAGATGTCTGCTCGAAAGCATCCACTGTTTATAGTTCCTCTATAGGTAGACTGTAATTAGAAGATATGCCCCTGGTATATTCTAGAAACAGATGAATGTTTTGTTATTAGGACATCTATGTTCCATGCTTTTAGAATTAAATAATTACGTACAATTGTAGCATCTGTCGCTTCTTTGCTTCATTATTCTGTATCTAACTTTAAGTAAGTTTTGGAAAAGGACCAGGACATTTGAAATTGCTGAAACCTTCTGCCCATCAATGAGGATAGTATGCACGAGAACAGTGGAACCTTTACTAGCTACTTGCGAGCTCCCTCGCTCAACTGGCTGACCTGTATCCACGAACAGTCAGCAGAGCTGCTTGGCTTTATCTGGGAGGCCAATATGGAACTGGCTATAGGAAGCACTGGAACAATAAAAGACAGGTTTTGGAGAAATGGTTAAGGAGTGTTTCCCTGGCTTTGTTCTAGGAATATCCTAGATGTGCTCCGTGCATACTCCTAGGCTTCCACAGCCAGAGGAGTTCACAGACTTAGTGAGGCTACATCTTTAAGCCTCACAGTGACTTTGCAGGAATGTACTGATCTATTCTTTATTTTAGAAACAGAAAAATAAGGCACAGAAAGATCAAAGAACATATCCATGGTGGCACAGCAGGAAATGGCAGAACCAGGATTTGAACTAGTAAGTATGACTTCATGGTCCATACTCTTTACCTCTTCCCACCACTGCTTAGAAGCCATAGACCTGGATTTTTCCAAGCATGCAACTTAAATGGAA
Organism: Tadarida brasiliensis; assembly: GCA_030848825.1. Classification (NCBI taxonomy): domain Eukaryota; kingdom Metazoa; phylum Chordata; class Mammalia; order Chiroptera; family Molossidae; genus Tadarida; species Tadarida brasiliensis. The sequence goes on along the minus strand of CM061261.1, from coordinate 32,783,127 downwards.
GGTCCAGGGATGGAGTATCTCCTCATCGAATCACAGCATTTGCCAACTAGAGGAGATGGATGCACTATGCCTATAACAAGAGGGTTCCTTTGGCATAACAGGAAAACATCTAGGTCAAATGAAATCAATATTCAAAGGGAAATATGAGGTTACACTCCTGCCCAGAAAATTTAGGTGCATTAGTGAGAACCACATTTCAGAAAAAAAAAAAAAAAGCCTTCGAGGTGCTTTATACCTCTTTAAAACTATGTGTTTGGAAGCCCCTTGGTATCCCCCAACAATTCAAAGAAACACGCTAACAATTCCTCTTAAAGATGTATCTACCTGTGCTTTGGGACTAAATCATAATTATAAAATGTTTTCGATCCCTTGGTTGAGATCTCACTTGCATCAGTTGAGGGGAGAGGGGACTGCAGGGAAATTCCCCCCCTGGGCCCTCGCTGGCACAGCACCCACTGAGCGAGGACTGCTAGCCAACTCCAGTGTGGGTTTCATGGCAACAGAAGCACAAAGATAAGGTTGCCAGCTCTTGGCTGACACACTGAACCTTAGGGAGGAAACTCAACGGACGATATGAGAGCCGGAGCCCGGATGTAGGGTTTCTATAACGAGAGTTTCTATTTTTCCTCTGGGAAAATTGAGCATTGTCAGAGAATACTGGAACAAACACAGTGCATGTTTCCCTTGGAAATCTAACATTTCTTCATTCATTCGTTCATTCATTCATTCATTTATTGATAGAAACAAAGTAGCTTCGTTTTCAGAGAAGCCCATAGGGATATTTTTCTAATATTCCTGTTCCCCACACCTGTGACTGTATATAGAGTTGTAGTCCTGAGTAAGAAGGAACAAATCAAAATTAAAATAAAACTGAAGAAGGTGAAAGTATAAGCATTAAAGATAAAATAATAGTAACCATTTCCTCTTGTTTCTTTCTCTCTTTCTTTCCTCTTCCCTCCTTCAACCCCCCCCCCCCCACACACACACACACACTCTTTTTCTTTTGAATTACGTTTTTCTGATACACAGAGGAACGCCTGCCTTCATTTCATCCCAGTCCAACTGGCTTTTACATAGATAAAGAGAATATTTATTTTTCCAGCTTCATTGAGGTACACTGACAAGTTTATAAGGTATTTAAAGTATATAACTTGATGATAATGATATAGGTGTACATTGTAAAAGGATTCCTCCATGTAGTTGATTAACACACCTATCACCTCACATACTTACTATTTTTTATTTAATTATTTAGTGAGAACATTTAAGTTGTGCTCTCTTGGCAAATTTCAATTATACAAACAGTGTTATTGACTATGTAGACACCATGTTCTACCTTAGTTCCTCAGACCTTCATTCATCTTATAGCTGAAAGTTTGTGCCCTTTTAGCAACTTCTCCCTTTCTTTTTCAACCCCAGAAACTCGACTCTGTTTCTCTTGAGTTCTGCATTCTTAGGTTCTGCATGTAAGTGATACCATACAGTATTTGCCTTTCTCTGTCTGACTTGTTTCAGTTAGAATAATGTCCTCCAGGTTCATCTATGGTGTAACAAATAACAGGATTTTCTTCTTTTTCAAGCTTGAATAGTATTTCATTACACACACACACACACACACACATTCTCACATCTTTATGTGAAAATATATACATCTTTTTTTTTTTAATCCAAATACTTTGACTATTGTGAATATGGGGATGTAGATATCTCTTTGAGAAAATGATTTCCTTTTGTTTGGCTATATACCCACAAATGGAATTGCTGTAAGGACATTCTTATTTAGGGGAATCCAGATAACCCATGATACTCAAGTCATTCTTGGCATTGTCCACTTCTGCACAAGGTTTAATGGGTTTCTCTATTTCCATAACATTGGCTGCCCAAAAGTTAGCTCATTCTCCTACTATGAATTAATATACCTTTTCTGCTTTGCTTTTTTCACATACTTGATCATAAACAACATAGAACCACATAGCTATGTACTCATCACAAAAAATAATGTTTTTAATGTTATTTCTTATCCTTCTTTGTCCAAACAAGTTTTAAATGAGTCAAGCCATGAAGTTTCTACTGTATATTTCATTAGAAATAATCTCTGCCCCATGGAATTATTATTTTTTTTTTACCACTTGAAATTTAGCTTGTTTTCATTTGCTTCATTTCATACATAACTCTTAAATTTTGTCTAGTACCAGTGCAAATGAGGAATAAACTATTCCTGATCGTTACCACTTTACCTTGAGGTGCAGGCACCCTTCTTTTATAACCAGCCTAACCACGTTATATAATTTGTCTCTGTCCCTAAAACACATCTACTTCCAGGTCTCCTCAAATCACCATTTTGATTTTCCATTAGTTGCCTCAGCTTTTGCTCTTGGCAAAGCTTTGAAAAAGTTGTGAAATATCACAAGCAAAGGGTTTAATTATTTCAGTTCTGGTGGGACTGCCCATGAATTCCATACAGATACGTAAACATTGCCTAGAGCATGAGATTCCTTTCCATGTGTTTACCTGCTGAACCAAGCCCTCAGCCTTATTTGATAATCATTTGTTTGTCTCCAAGTATTGGGCAAAACATGAAGCTCCGTTTACCTTCAAATTTGAAAAATCAAAAATCTTTGTACCTGGAGAAAAACACAGTGAATTCTGCAAAGTTTCAGTGGTTTTTCCAAGCTTGTGAATTTTAAATAACATGTACAGTGTTTCTAATACATGGCATGGCTCATTTTTCCTGTCTAGATACAGCAAGCAGGGAGGTAAATCAAATACCACGATGACTTAAAGTCAAGCAGAAATTACTTGTCCACTATATAAGAAAAGAAAAGGAATTTCTCATTGGAAGTTTAAAAAGCCCCACAGTGTTATTGAATACAATTTCCTGCCATGAGTACCAATATAGAATAAAAATAGGAATAAATTCCTTAGTTCGCAGTCCTAGAATTGAATGACAAAATGAGCAAACACTGAAAGACAGTGTTGATGCTCATATAGAAAGCATCTATATAAGCAATTTTAACTATTTGTTGGCTCAATCAGGAATCAGTGTGTGCACCCAAAATGATGGGTGTCTGGCACGTGGATGAGAGGATCTTAAGCAAAACCAGGAGCCACTGAAAGCAAGATGAATGGTGCAGTAAGCAAGTTCTGTTCTGGGGACCATATATGAGTTGTTATTTATATTCAGAATCCAGATAGAAAATATAGAATATGAAATGCAGGCCAGGAATCTGGGAACTCAAACTCTGATGTATTTTTTAAAGACAAAAATTACAATCTTTTTATGCAATCTTCTTAGATTCCAATTCAAACAAACTTACTAACCCTTTTTAGTTAAAGAAATGACCCTTTTATTGGTCATTCTCTCCTGCCTATTGCTAATAATCAGTAGTTTGTTTTATATGGAAAGACCATTTACCAGTTGTGCATCTTTGGCAAAACATATAACTATTCTGAATATTTCCCTATCTATAAAATAAAAATAATCACTTGAACATAGAAATGATAAGGATGTAAAATGAATTGAAAACTGTTATAAAAGTTTTTATTGGTATGTGTACTGTCATAATTTATTAAGTACAGAATGCAGATTCTGTTACTCGTTTAAAAGAAATGACTCACTTAAAAAAAAAAAAGAGTAAAATAGTGTGAAGGTGAGTGAATCTAATGCTTAAGAGGTAATTATTTTCATTTTCCCCTAATCTGAACTTACTGAACCTCCCTTACCTTCTAAATTCCTTACCTTAGTGGAGACAGGAGTTGAATGTCTTCAAAGATAAAGTATTGAGGACAGATCTACAAAGGAGCCTGTAGGATCGGCAGACAGAAGAGCTTGTTCCAGACAGAGGCCTGAGGGAAGATGAGAGAGAAGAAATGGAACAAAGGAAGCTGTTAGAGATAGGTCTGGGCCCAGCCAAAGGAAGGAGCAGAGGAAAGGGAAAGGCATGTTGGTGGAGGTTCAGTGGTTGCTCCTTCTACCTGAGAACCAGTCAATGAAGGCGCATCCTCATCTTCATGCAGCCTCTGGTGGTCAAGTGCCGCCTGTGTGCCGAGCTCCTGCCTCCAGTGAAAAGTCTCCATAATGACAGAATCCATTTCAACACATGTGGCCTCATGTTTTCCTTAGTTCCTTCACAGCCGTGAGAGCATTTGGAGATCTTACTTCCATTACAGACACATGTACTCATATCCAACACAGTTATTGTTCTAGGAAAGAAATTTCTTCCAGCTGCCTGGGAGGGAGTTTGTCCTTGAGTACAAAGATGGCAAAAAAGAAAAAAAAAAAGCCCAAATCTCCAAAAACAGGGAGACTGTAAGAGAACAAAGAAGCAGAGAAAAGGCTGAATTTCTAATTGTGCCTAAAATTCCCAAGACAGAGTTCATCACTTGAGCACAGAGTTGAGCAGCCATTGTAGACCCAACCATCATGACCTCCAAACACATTCCCACACTCAGGCTGATAGCCCCCTCCTGAGGCCCCTCACTGTTTTACTTTCAATCCATTTTATCCATATTAACCATTTGCACAAAGACTAGAGGGTGTAGAAGAGGTCAAATACACTCTCTCTCCCAAGGTATCTCACTACTAGAACTTGCCCTTCCCCCAACATTTTCTCCCCTGACAACGGGAAAGAGAATGCAATTTCCTGATGTCCTAGGCAGAGGCAGGCAATAGGTCTTACTTCCACAGAGTCTCAGGAAACACATTAATAGTCATTTGGCTCTCATCATATCCCCTTGGAAATCCCCAGGTGTGCCTTTTGTACAACTAAAAATAGAGGAAATGAAGGTGGTTTTCTTTTGAAATAAACAGGTCATTATTATTCTTTGTTCTCTTAGGTGATGCCAGAGTATATATCTGTCCACAGACATGACTGCATTCCTCACACACCTACCTGTGAGCACAGTCACTCATTTCTAAGCAATGATTACTTTCTGGCAAATATCTTCTACCAAGGGCCTCTGGGTCTGCCATGGTATTTAGCTTTCAGGTTTGTCTTCAACTTCAACACTCATATACAAGGACATGAAGTCTTTCCCTTGGGATATTTTTATTTCTTTTTCTTTCCTAGAATTTTTGTTCTAGGGCATATGTCTCAGTAGAACCAATTCTGAGAACTTAGTGGGGATGGGTTATCTTATTCTGCCAAAAATATTTCTCCTTTTCTTATAGTAACAAAATTCTGATAATCCTGTGTGAAATCATCTCAACCTTACTTACATTCCATGTTATTCGAAGGTATACAGCCTAGATCTGGCCATTCAGCATCTTCCACACATAGTCACCGTTATTGGTTTGGGAAAAGCATGTGACTACAGTCAGTGTAATCCAAGTTAATTTCACCACTTTTACTGGAAAAAGTATTTAAGAAGCACTCCCTTTTCTATTGAAGTTATTGAAGGGGTAAAATGTACACATGCATGTGCTGTAGGTCATTTTGCCACTGTGGGGAGAGAGTCTGTTTGAAAATGGAGTCAACACAAAAGGAAGACCAACTGCTGACAGTATTGTGTCAGTTCTTAGATCCAGCCGTGCCTGAAGACAAACTACTCCTGATCTTTTCAATTCTACAGTGCATTTTCTTTTTGGCTTCATTCTCATTTAATTTTTCAGCCAATCTATGTTAGATTTTCTGCCACTGGCCACCAAATATGCTCTGTTTTAAAATCTTCCCTTCTGTGCTAATGCTTCACCTCCATTTAGGACTTTATCAGTGATGTTCTCACTTTGCCACTTAAAGTTATGCCTGGAAATCAGGTGACAGTGATGAAAATGATCCACAATCTATGACATTCATTACTAGCTGAACTTCAACTTCCAATAAATAGAGGAAATTGGATCATAATGAAAGCACACAAAATCATTTCCAATATGAATAATCTTTGGACAACTCTATTCTTCCTTACTCCAGAGACAGAGAAGAGTCTCTTCTCATTTGCCCTGATTGGTTAGCCAAAAACACAACAGAATGAAACTATGAAGTTGAGATTACTATAGAAAATACCACCAATAAATTACAGCAGAATGATAAAATGAATATGCTATTAGTTGGATCTTTGTAAATCACCACTTGAGTGTTTATTAAGTGTTGGAGTTAAGTTTGATTACATTGGGTGAAGAATTTCCATGTGGTAAAAGTGAGACTAGTGTAGCCAAGAAGCAGTTGGAAGTCACACAGATCTGTTCTTGGCTTTCCAATGGGTGTGGAAAGAGTAGACAGAACTAAAAACACAACTGGAACTCTGGCCCAGTTCCTAAATATTAGCATAGAGGGGTGTGCTCTCCAAGCAGAGGGTGTCATCAAGTAACCAAAGGAAGAAATGCTTCGGGAAAAGAAGGAGAGTGGGGGAGGAGTCCCTTTCACTCTGGTTCTCCAATGTCAAGGAGACTGGCTGGGGATCAACAAAGATCCTCTAAGAATGCTTCTATTTCTTGGTTTTTGGCTAGTTACCCAGAGCAGATGTGAAACGTTCGCTATGATTAGGAAATATTTTGCATGTGAGAATGTGAATGCTACAATCCTCAACTCAGCCAAGAAAACTTAATAAATGGTGAAAATTTTACATCTTTAGGGAGGAGCAACAATTTTTTTTAAAAGTATTGGTTAAAATAAACACCAAATTCCCAAGGAGAGACTCCAAACTCTGATGAGGTGCACCACTGATCATTTTATTACTGTGGAAAAATTTACTCAGACAGTGAAGCCCACTTCATCCTCCTGTTAATGTTCTCAAATCTCCCATTATCAATGGCATATGCATACTCATCCCTTACTATTCTACTTTGATTTTGTTATTGGATGAACCAAGAATTTGATGACACAATGTGTCCTTTGTTAGCTAATAGTAATGATTTGATGTCATTAAAAATGACAAGCCTTTTACTTTACCACTGAAACCAAGTTATCAGTGGTTTAAAAAATTATGGAATTTGGAGAGTACTCTTGCATTCTGATTGTCCATTATAACCAGCTGTCTGACCTTCATTAAATCACTTTATTTCTCTAGGTTTCAATTTCCTGTTGTGTCAAGGAGAGAACTGGATGACACCAGCATTCCCCAGAGTGTGTATTGTAGAAACTAGTTCTGTGGGATGTTAACGAATCGTCAAAGCAAAGGTAGGAATTCACTGATCAAACAGGACATAGAAAGGCATTCAAGACAGAATAAATAATGTGTGTAAAAGTACACAGATATGAAAAAGTTTTCACTCATTTGTTCAACAAACATTTTCTGAAAGCAATAGCTTTTAGGTGTCAGATGATGCGTGTGCTCAGTGTTGAGTATTCAGCGGTAATGAGGATGACAAGAAACTTGCCTTCAAAGAGTTTATATTCTTGTGGGATTTGAGATTCAACAAACAATTAAACTAAAATAGATTATTCTGAATGTCATGATAGAAAAAGAACAGAGGTTCCTACAGAATATGAGGATAAGGGAGGTAAGAGAGGGCTTTTGGGAGAAGTTATATTTAAACCCAGACCAAAAGGATAAATAGTAGTTATTCAAGTAAAGCGTGTAGACAATGAACATTCCAAGCAAAAGGGACATTATGGCTAAAGAGTATGGGGCTAAAAAGAGAATGGATAGTTTGAAGAACTGAACTTGAATTTGGTGTGAGAGGATGAAAGTAGAAGGAGATGAGCTTTATGGGGTAAAAGGGGGAAGATTATGTATCTTAGAAACAATGCACAGTGCTCTGGATTTCATCATGTAGGAAATAGAGAATATTAAAAGTTTTAAGCACCTAAGCAAAATGACCATATTTTTATTTTAGAATGGTGGCAGTAGCAGCTGTGAGAAGATTTAGGCAAGAAGAGCAAGATTAGAACAAATTATACTAGACTCTTACCTTTTGGTTGGAGCAGTGGGGATGGAGAAAGGAGGAGAAATGTGAAAGCTATTTAAGACGTACAGTTAGAAGGTTTGTGTCTGATTAGATACTGGTGGTGAACAAGATTGAATCTTGGCTGGCACTTGTGTTTTCACTTTGGGTCACAAGGTGGATGATGGCACTGTAAACCAGAACAGAGATTAGAGAACAAGGAAAAGCAGATGAAAGAGGAAATTGAGAAATAAAGTTGAGTTCTGTTTTGGGTGTGTCCATCTTTTTATTCCACTGGACATTTGAAATAGAAGTATTTGGGTACACCAGTCTAGAACATGAGGGAGTAGACTAAAGTCTGAATATAAATTTTAATGTGTTTAGTTCATGGATGATCACAAAATCTTGGAGTGGCCAAGACTACTCAAAGAATATATGAGGAGTAAAATAAGAAGAAAAACAAGGCTAAAACTAACATGGAGAGGGAAAGCATATGTAACTATATCTGGAAAAAGAGCAGAGAAGGAGAAGCAAAGGGATAGGGTTTGTTTTAAATTACCTGGTCTCCCAGCCTCCTTCCCACTTGACAATGTAAGTAGCAACCTGGAAGCTGGCTGAACAACTAAGTAAAGAAATCACACTTAATCCAAAAACAAATCAACCTAGAAATTAAAAAACAAAACGAAACTTTTTTTTTTTTTGAAAGCTAAGACTTTCCCCGCCCCCACCCCCCCAAGTGTTGAACATTCTCAGTTCACTTGGGTCATACAGCAAGTTTCCAAATTTTGGAACCCATTGGACACTCAGATCATCTGATTTTCTGACTAAGCTACAGTCTTCTGGAGTTGATTTCATCAGTGGCTAGTGAAGCATGACTTTGTTTTTTTTAATAAGCTTTTCTTCTTAAAACATTTTGATGAGCTAAGCATAAATTAATCAGAAACATATGGATTAAATTGACTCCAAAATACATATGGGCCTAAAAAATAAGAAAATTACTTAGGGCAAAAACACATTCAGGGTTTTATAAGCCCAATATGCTAGAAAACCATAGCAAGAGGATTCTAAAATATGACCTCCCCTTATCTCTGTCTGGGTCAGCAAAGTCCTTGCTATCTTCTCACAGAAAAAGGAAGTAAGAAACAGACGATCCCCATGAGATGACTCGGTTTTACAACCCACTTTCAAAGGCCAGACAATGCAATTTCAGCCTGTCTGTCTGCTACTTTTTGAGGGAAAACAGGCATTCCAACAGCTTATCCCTTAGCTTCTGTGACACTGGGGTCTATGACCACACCTCAAGGTTATCCTCTCCTTTGAAGACAAACATCCTCATTTTCCACTTCTTCTGAGGCAATTCTTCTCTCATATAATCCGTTCTTACCTCCAAATCAACACATTAATATAATGAATTTATTATCTCTTCCTCTCACTTCCCTACCTCCCAGTCTTCTAAATACAAAATTTTAGGGGCAACTTTGACACTGTCCTCTTAATTCTTTATATCCCATCAGTCATCATGTCCTGCCAAATTGTCCTTTAAAATCCATACCCTCTCCATCCTCACTGCTGTCATCCAGCCCCTCATCACCTCACACCTGGATTACAAAGAGCAGCCTCTAAACTGACCTTACTGACTCCTTCCAACCTCTAGGCCATGCCACACACTCTGGCAGACTAATCTGCTTTAACCCACGCTTTCATCATATCACCCTTCCCCTTTTCCTCCTTTGCTTTTACTGTATGTCAAATTTAAATTCTTCTGCCAGCCTCCCAAGTTTCTTCATAGCATAGATATACTCTACTGCTCTGAGTCTGTTTTTCATTATTGCTCAATACTTCCTGCCCCCCAAAGCTTGGCATTGACCCTATGCTTATTTTTGGTTTATGTTCCAATTTATGTCATCCCAAATTATTCTATGACTACTCATTTCCTTACTTTTATTTACCTTTCTTCTACTTTTTTATGGTATGATATCTATGTCATATAATGTAGGAGCTCTGCTAGCATGATATTTAATTGACAACCTAAGGATCAAAAGGACATTACTCACAAAGTGTGGCAGGGAAATAGCTTGTGCCAAGACCCAGTGATGGCCTGTGGGTGAAAAGGAGAAGAACAACTTTGTGTATTTAAGAAATTGTAAAGACAAAAATTATGTGTGAAGAAATTATATTTAAGAAGATGTAAAAGGCAGTTGTAGATAATATAGCTTAAAAGGAGGAAATGGTTGTGAGATGAGACTGGACAATAGTCATAGGCCAGATCAAAGAAGGCCTTGGCAGCCCAAATTCAAGCCACTGTAATGTCATGACACTAAGGAGGTCATTTACTAGAAGATAACTATTGCTTCTCAATGAAGAATGAATAGAAGTAGGACAGAAATGACAGTAAGGACACCAGTATAAAAGTTATTTTAATGAAATGGAACACAGAGAAAGGTGGCTTGGATTTGGTGATAGTAGTCAAAGAATTTCAAAAAACATTCTAGAAGGAGAATTGACAGCATATACTTGTGGATTGGATATGAGATATATGCGGAAATGACAAATCAAGGATGATTCCTATATTTTAGGCTTGAAAAATTGAGTATATTTCTTAAAATAGAGATAACTGTGTGTAAAAGAGAACAGGTACATTGAATCAACTTTTAGTTTTGGCTTTTGCCCCTAGACATTAGTGGTTTAAGTAGTGTTGGCCCATCTCTACTTCCTTGAAAATGACAAGGATTGGAGAAAATAGTTTTAAATCTATTTAAAGGCACTGGAGAGCTATTGAGGCAGTGAGGATCTGAAGGGTACATTTCCAGAAGAATAAGGGGAAGCAGGAGGAGCTGGGGGTAGGGGTGGGGAGGAAGAGGAAGAGGAAGAAGGAGAAGAAGAAGAAGAAGAAGAAGAAGAAGAAGAAGAAGAAGAAGGAGAAGGAGAAGGAGAAGGAGAAGGAGAAGGAGAAGGAGAAGGAGAAGGAGAAGGAGAAGGAGAAGAAGAAGAAGAAGAAGAAGAAGAAGAAGAAGAAGAAGAAGAAGAAGAAGAAGAAGAAGAAGAAGAAGAAGAAGAAGAAGAAGAAGAAGAAGAAGAAGAGGAAGAGGAAGAGGAAGAGGAAGAGGAAAAGGAAGGAGAAGGAGAAGAAGAAGAAAAAGAAGAAGAAGAAGAAGGTCCAGAGACATGATCCAGGCACTTGGTTTCTACTTTTACCCTCAAGGCTTTTGCCCATTTTAAAAGTGAAAGAGGCTGAAAAGCTGATCAACAATTTTGCTAGATTTTTATTGCTAGAAGGAAAAGAACTGGAGTATATTGCATGCCAAAAAAGCAGATCCTTCATAAATGCTCTTGTCTTTTGGTTAATACTTCAAAGACCATACCTAAGAAAAAAAGTTAAACAAGAAGTAGCCCAAGCGTGATAGAGACTGAACCTAGATTCAAATAATCTCAGTGCCCAATTGGGTTAGAATGATATGGGACTGTCAGTGACTCCAATTCAGCTGCCTACCAGAAACAAAAGAAATCCTCTCTGGAGAAAGATAAAAATAAAACAGGCTTCAAAATACCTCTAGAAATTATGAAATCCAATATCTTGTATTCAATAAAAGTGAACAGACAAACCAAAGATAAGATGACCAAAATAAATGATCAAAAAATGAGATAAAGGACAGAAATAGAAACAGACCCACTGGATATCAGACATGAAAATAACTGATTAATATATTCAATAATTTTTTTAAGAAGAAAAATTTTGGACTAGAACAGAAACTTATTTTTGAAAGAAAAAAAACTATGGAACTGAAAAAATACAATGACAGATATTAAGAACACTAATTTTATTAACATTTAGAAAGCTGAAGATAAAACTAATGAAAACAAAACGGATCAGGAAAAAATAAACATAATGAAACTTGTAAAGAAAAATTAGTGGTAAGTACAGAAAAGAATATACAAATTATATGGGAGATACTGAAATGTTCTAAGTATTTTAAATCCCAGAAGGAAGGGAGACAGTAAGTGACAGAACAATACTTGAAAGATAATAGTTAAGGGTTTCCCCAAGTGACAAAAGACATCAAACCACAAATTCAAGAGATAAAAAATACTAGCAAACAAATCTAGAAACATTTTTAAAAAGATAATCTATCAGAACTAACAATGGAAAGTTCATTTAACATTTTTTAAAAATATCAATATATATAATTTACCACATTAATAGAATAAATGAGAAAGTAATAGAACATTTTGATAGATGTGCAAATGCCATTTGATTAAAATGACAGAAGTTTATGATAAAAATTATGTTAACAAGCAAACCAAATTATTTGAACTTAGAGAGCAAACTTACACAGCATGATTAGTAAGCCTGACCTCATTCTAACAGAAAATTGCACCCCCAAACTACAGAAATCACATTTTTCTCAAATGTTTACAGAATTTTGCCAAAATTACATATAATGAGCTATATGGAAAGTCTCACTAAATTTCAAAGAATTTATATAATATAGAGAATATACTCTAATTACAGTGGAAGTAAACACATAACAAAAATGTAACTACAAAGTCTCTATTTTTAAATTAAGAAGTATATCTTTAAGTAACCCATGGTTCAAAGAAGAAACAATGAAAACTGGAAAATATCTTGAACTAAATTATAATAAAATACTTTATATCAAGACTTATGGGATTGCGTTTTTTAAAAAATCTATGGCATAAAATGCATATATTAGAAAAGAAGAATGGCTGAAATTCAATAATGTGTCTATATCAAGAAGTTAGAAAAAACAACAACATGGTGAATACAAAGAAAATATTTTAAAAGGAAATAAGCATAAAAACAAAAATCAATTAAAACAAATGACTACAAAGCCAAATGGTAACTTTTTAAATAGAGTGAAAAAAACCTGACAGGACTGATCAAGATAGAGGGAGAATGAGAACCAGAGAAGGACAAAGGGAGGGAAGGAAAGAAAAGGCACAGATAATTTCAGTAATGAAAATCAGAACATCATTAAAGATCCAGCCTAAGACATTAATAAAATAATAAAAGGATATAATAACTTCATGCTAGTAAACACTTATTTATTTAAATATTTTGTTTGATTATTTATTTATTTATTTATTTATTTATTTATTTTTTAGTACGTGCCCCTAGTGGGAACCGAACCCGAGACTCTCTGGTCCGCAGGCCTACGCTCCAACCGCTGAGCCAAACCGGTCAGGGCTTGTTTGATTTTGAGAGAGAGAGAAACATCGATGTGAGAGCAGAACATAGATTGGCTGACTCCTGCATGCCCCCTACAAGGATGGAGCCCACAACCTGGGCATGTGCCCTGACTGGGATTCAAACCAATAACCTTTGGTGCAAGGGATGATGCCCAGCCTACTGAGCCACACCAGCCTGGGCTTCCCAGTAAACTTTTAAATTGAGGTGAAGTGAATATATATCCAGAAGTGTACAACTTAAAGCCACCTTAAGAAAAAATAGAAAGTGTGTTTGTAAATGTATTATTTATGTTTATAAGAAATTGGCCTTGCTTTCCAGAATTTGTTTTATTTTTTTTCATCAAAATTGCTTCTTCATTACTCACAGGTGAAAAGACATTGAAACCATGGCCGTCAAGACTTATGAGAAGAATTGAATGCTGTATTCATTAGCAAACATCAATACTGGTCTGGTAGAACATTCCAGAGGACCTCACCCAATTCTCAGAGTGTGGAATGGACCCATGTATGCCAAGAACTCAGAGTTCTCTCTCTGAATATAATAGTGAAGTCATCAGAATGTCCCCCACAAAGAATCTCAGAGGTTAATTATTATCTGGGAAGCCAATCGATGATAAGTAACATCTAAAATCTATAACTCCTAGTATTCCAATAAATTTTCAGCTATATTTGTATCCCCAACATCTAGCAAAGTGCCTGGTGCATAGTAGGCCCTTGTTATTCCCAAGTGAATGAATGTCAAATAGCAGTAAACAGGAAATGTAATCTAAGAAGTCTTGGGGATAATTCATATGGACTCAAAACTGCAAACCCAAAATAACTTAATGTTTCAAATTCTAATGTCATAACATTGTTTACTAAGTTTTGAACAAAATACAACTAGTCATGTTATCACTGCCAGGGGTAATAAAAACTAACTTGTCTTCTGGTTCATGTTCTGCCAATTCATGAGATTCAGGTTAGTATCGTTTCACTTAAACTGCTGAATAAACTCAGTTGAGCTCAGAATTCTTTCAAACCCCATTTTCCCCAGACCCCAAGATACATTTCAGGCTTAAGATTAACTGTCATCATTTCTTGCTCCATCCAGACCAATGAGCAATCCTTTCCATAATAACCAAAAAAAAAAGGAATGGAAAAAAGTAAAACAGTCCATAAAAGTTAGCACAATTAAATAGATATGTAGACATAAATAAAACTGGCAGTAAGGTGAGTAGTTATACATTTTAATATCACTTTTGGAGAAACTGCACAACTTTATCACAGCCTCCCCACTTGTGAACTATGTAGTCATTGCTGGTCTGGGGCAATGGATAAGCTCATAGCACCCAAATATCATCAGAGGCTCTATATTTACCATACATCTGCCAACAATCCATGTCTTTGAATTTTCTGTGTAAAAGAGCTCCATGTAGGCCAGATTTAATTTGATGCAGAAACACTATATGTCACTTCCAATAAAAGCAAAAAGGAAAGAGAGATTCACACACTAACTTCTCAAGGATGGCAACTCATGCTGGTGTTTGGAATAGTTTGAAGATATTGCTTTGTTTACTGAGCCATCAAGTTCAAAAGAAGGTGCACAAGCCTGATCAGAATGGCCTTCGTAGATCTGTTTTCCAAATAGAAAACATATGCCCCTGTAGGGTGTTCTTCATTCCCAGCTATAAGTGAATTTGAAAACAGTTACACTCTGGGGGAAGGAGAATAAAATAAGTCTTTTCTTACCATAACTGTTCTAAGGTAGATCCAGGGTAAATTTCTGATAGCCAAGATAAAATGCATATCAAGTTTCCCCAATGCAAAAGCCAAGGGGAGCCTTAGACACCATTACTATACTATCCCACCCCCTGTAGATTCTGCTAGGTGCAGATACTAACACCTAAAGAGATGACATGATTAGAGCTAAAACCACACAGCAAATCCATGGCCAAGTTGGGGCCCCAATGCTGGTCTCTTGATTTGTAACTCAGTGCTCAATATTCCATCATGTCAGACATCAAAATAAATTCTTAAAACTTTATTTAGAGGGAAAAAACAGGAAAAATAAAGTATCATTGTTGATATGGTGACAAGACTAAAAAGTGTAGAGATAATTCATTTCTTATTTAGTTCAGAGGAAATCCCAATATATGAGTCAAATTAATATTTTTTTTCTGTGATTCATATAATACTTCAGGTGCAAGTAAGAAGAATTGTCTCTTATTTTCCAGTAGAACATCTTTACTGTTTTCCATTTAAACATGTGGGAAGGACTTTTTTGGGGTATTTCCAAATCACTTTATTTATTTATTCTTTTTGTCATGTATTTCATTTTTTTATTGTTGACAGTGTTTTACATGCCCCCCCCCCCTTTTAAGGAATATTCAAAATTAACTGAATTATTTTGTTCTGGCTAAATGCAGGAATGTTGTCTTATATAAATATGTATTATAAAAAAAGAAAACTACAAAAATAAAATATTTACTTAATGATAAAATAGCATGTCATAGGCTCTTTTCTGTATATAATCAACTTACACACACACACACAACAACACATTTTATGAAATGTGATTTTTTAAAATGAAAAACAATGACCCTGGCCAGTTTGGCTCAGTGATAGAGCATCAGCTTGCGGACCAATGAGTCAAGGATTCTATTCCATCCAAGGGCACGTACCTCAGTTGCAGTTCATCCCCAGCCCTGGTAGGGGTCATGTGGGAGGCAACCAGTTGATGTGTTTCTCTCACGTCTATGTTTCTCTCTCTCTCCCTGTTTCTCCCTCTCTCTCTCCCTGAGGATAAATGGAAAAATATCCTCAGGTGAGGAATAAATAAATAAACAAGTAAATAAATAAATAAATAAGTAAATAAATAAATAAATAAATAAAATAAAAAACAATGATTTGGACTTGTTTAAATGTTCCTATTCTAAAAGGAAAAATTTTCCATGGTAGTTTTAGGAATCAGAAAAGCAAGTCCATTGTTTACAACACATACTTTTGTAAGGCACCTTTAAGACTTGGGAAATTTGAATCCCTTCCTATATTTGTAAGTCCTTAAAGTCTGCTGATAAGTATCTTAAAATGTTTTATTGCATCACTACAAAAATAATTGAGGCAAAATAGACATTTAAAATACAGCTTTTTACTAGAAAACAAACCATCTCCAGCTTTATTCTGAATAATGTCTGCCTCTATTCAATTCAATAGCCCACAAAGAAACTAATAGACAAAAACATGCCAGATGAAAAACATCACACTCCAAAATTATACCTTGTGAAGAAACCCAGAAATCGCTGCATCCAAAAATTGACTTCTGAAAATGTGGTGGGAGATAGGGTACTATTTTATTGCATTGGATTTGTTTTTATCCATTAAAATTTGCATAAAAGACTATTTATTTAATACCCATTTTATACTTCCATCAAAATTCTATTTGCCCGGCTCGAGCTGTGGAGATACTCTGGGCATTCCCCAGTCTAGATCCTGTAGAGATTAATGTTGACTTAAAAGCCAACTTTCTCTGGCCCTTCCTCTACTAGGTTCAGTCTTTGTTTTTGCCAGTACCCCCCTGGTCCACACTGATGATATCACTCTGAGTCACTAAAAGGTCTGCACACACATGGCTCAGACACAATAATGATGTTGCTGATGACAACACCACTGTTAATAATCTGACCACAGAATGATATGAAGTGTTATCTGGCTCTATACTTTAACAATTAAATCTTGTTTTGTTCTTCATTAGCATAGACCATCTAGGATTAGACCACACCTGCTTTTGCTTTTTTTTTTTTAACCTTATCTCTATCTTGTACATTCTTGGCCAAAGTAGAAGAAGAAAACATTTGAGCCATCTCATAGCCTTTGATTGACCTCTTCTGACTAAATGAACACATCTAGGGCAAACACAGCTTATGTTTGACATCATTTCCCTTTGAGGCGTGAAGTTGTATCCACAAGATAAAAGATAAAAACTATCCTTTACAAGCCTTCTCTTGGAGTTGTACTGAATTGCTCTGAAATTTATGTTTAATTTTGCCTAATAATTATATTGCTACAATGCCTTCCTGAGAAGTTTGAAACAATGAACTATGTTCTACAGATGTTATTTCTTCATTATTTCTATTCCAAACTAGAAATTGCACTGGCATTTTACAAAAGTATACACGAATGAATGCATCGAGGTACATGAATGATGACTACATAGAGTGTTTGAGTAAGTTTTAATGCAAGATTACTTCATTGAATAAGTCAAAATGCAAGAAATTAATCTTATATCAATGTTCTAACATAGCATCAACTGAAAGCTTGGTAGAGAAGCTGGCATTATAGTGAATTCTCAAGACTTAAGCTAGCAATCAAATCAGGTAAGCTAAGAAATCACTTTGTTGAGTGTTGGTGACTTAGTTGAGTTGGGGCTAACACAGGGCAAGTCACAGTTTCAATCCCTGTGTAGCTCTGTGCAGACAAAATTATGTTGCTTGGCCTCAGGTCATGGTCTTATGTACTGGACAGAGCTAAATATTAATCCAGCAAGTATAATTACAACTCAGTAGATAATGTCTATAATCCATAAACTAATAAATTTCAGTAAACGCATATTATTTGGGAATATATACCTAAAAAGCAGAAGAAACAATTAAAAGAGTTGAAAATGGCAGAATGACTAAGGAGTGGGGAACTGGTGTTTTTCTTTTAAGTTTTTTTCAACTGTGTACATATATATTGTCCTCACAAAAATATAAACTAAAAATTGAAAACATATACATGCTTGCTATTGCTAGCTTAAGGGAATAAATAGGAAAATGTGGAGCATTTGGTATAAGCAGTTCCTTAGCACAATTAAATGAGAGAGACCATTCATCCTTTCATACATTGATTACACAATTAAGATACAATTACTATATATCACATATGGGCTGGGTGCTGGGAGAGTTGCCAAAGGGTTTGTCACAGCCTCTCCTCTCAGACACCTCACAATCAAGCAAGAAGAGAAAGATATGTAAAGAACTAATTATAATATATAAAAATCAATGTTTTGTAGTGGAGATTTATTACTAAGTATAGAGTGTAAAGGAAAGTCGCACTGATATTCATTGACAACATTGAAACAAACTCCACAAAGAAAATAATCATTTGAATTCAGCCTTTACTGAAGTAGCAGACTGGTGCAGCCACTATGGAAAACAATATGGTGTTTCCTCAAAAAATTAAAAATTGAACTGCCATTTGACCTAGTGATCCCACTTCTAGGAATATATCCTAAGAAGCCTGAAACACCAATCAAAAAGAATATATGCACCCCTACCTATGTTTGTAGCAGCACTGTTTACAATTGCTAAGATCTGGAAACAGCCCAAGTGTCCATCAACAGATAAGTGGATAAAAAAGCTGCGGTACATATACACAATGGAATACTATGCAGCTGTAAGAAAGAAAGATCTCTTACCCTTTGAGGCGACATGGAGGGACCTGGAGAGTATTATGCTAAGCGAAATAAGTCAGCCAGAGAAAGACAAGTATCACATGATCTCACTTATTTGTGGAATATAATAAACAACATAAGTGATGAACAGAATAGACCCAGAGACATAGAAGTAGGGTCCAGATTGACAAACTTCAGAGGAAGGGGCATGGGGAGGGAAGAGATAAACCAATAACTTATGCATATAAGCATAACCAATGGACATAGACAACAGTGCTGGGGAGGGAGAGGGCTGGGAGTGGGAGGAGGATGTCAATGGGGGAAAAAGGAGAAACATCTGTAACAAAAATAAATTAATTAAATTTTTAAAAATTAAGGGTTCCCACATACACAAATATTAATATATATATATACACATATATATAAATTTAGAGTTTAGATTGACTCAATTTCAACACTTATGTTTGTGCTACGAAAAAATATCTAAATTATAGGTGTGCCTTATATATTAATCTTGTTATAAATTTTAAAATATAGAATTCATACATATGTTTTTTCTCCATATCACATTAAAATAAACACTCATTCTTAAAATAAAATTAAAAAAATAAAAAACAAGAATTCAGCCTTTAACAATAACCTTTCCTACGTGACATGACCGAGGCACCTGAGTTTAGACTAGTGGACAAGGCGGGAGGCATTTCAGATTGGGGAGAATCAGGAGGAAATGTGAGAAGGTATGCAATCTCATTGTGCATGCATGCGATGGGAAAAGGTAAGACAGAAAGGTTAGGAGGAAAGCTAGGGGGAGAGGTTTAAAGTACCACATAAGGATACTTATTCTTTGTTCTTAGTGGTTTTTGGGAAGGACAATGGCACTTCAAGGTTAACTCCAATGACCCTGTGATGAGGGCCTGGAGAGGGAGAAGCGTGGGTGTCAGTGAGAAGGCTGCTGCCATTGGGACTGCAGCACAAGGACATGAACCAGGGCCTTGGCAGTGGGATGGAAGGAAAGGAATACATTAAGTGGCAATGGAAAAATCAATTAAACTTAGCACCAATTAAATGTGGGAGGTAAAAATAATACGGGACCCAAGACGGGAGGTTTGGGTTTGGACAGTTAAATTAATGGTGGTATCAGTAACTGGGACAGAAAACATAGAAAGATATGGGATCATGGAGGGACTATAATTAATTCCATTCAGGACATCTGGGCTTCAGACACTATCAAAACAAGCAATGTGAAGGCTGACATTGACAAGTGGCAAATATTCCTGTTGACACAGAACAAAAACTTGAATCATGGGCAGACATTTATGAAATTCCTGCTATATGCAAAGTATTGAGAAAGGTCCTATGGGGTGGGCACAGCAGCTAATAGTGTAGTTTGTGACCACAGAAGCTTGATAATACAGGCTAAAAAATAAAAGACAACAGAAATGTATGGAAATATATCTAAGAATTGTTCCAAGAAAATTTTATGGGAGAGAGAGAAAAGAAATTAGGCCTTGCAAGATGGATAGGGTAAAAGCAAGAGGAAAATAGAAAGGAATTTTCAGTGAAAAGGCATGGAAAAGGCTTGAAATGAAGGTTTAGTGAGGCCAGGAACAGTTGGGCTAAAGGAAGCATGTGAAAAAGGAGAGGGAATCAGCTGGGGCTGGTAAGTTGGAGTTAGCTTTTGAACATTTATAATATCAAGCAAAGTTGCTTGAATTTGAGCCAACAAATGGAATATTTGGAAGATTTTCTAACAAGTGAGTAAAATGAACTCAAGATTGCTGGCCTGCCCTTTTGAAATAGATTTGCATTGCTTGCTTCTTCCCTCCCCGATTTTTTAAACAAATGTTTAATGAGTGGCTATTATGTGTGAGATGCTATGGAGGGTACAACACTGGATCAGAATTGTACACCCCTTTCCAGGATTAACATTGGAATAAGACATCATGTGGAGTTATGGAAATAGAGATGAGATTGGAATCAGAATTTGTCTTTCCAGTCAGGCTTTGTCACTTAATAACTGCATGACTTTGGGAAATCATATGTCCTAAATGATTTTTCCGTTGTTATTTTTTATTTTTATTTGTTTTTTATGCAGTCTTCTTACTAGTATTCTTTTTCTATTCTCATTGTCTTCTCTTTTCTCTCTCTTCTGCTCACATATCACAGTTATAATTTTTATTATTGCTTGTCAAAATTGATATATTGATAGGATTATATTGATAGATTTCTATACAACTTTCTTTTCTCCATGGAAAAATTTGTTTAAAGCTTTCCTAATGTATAACACATTTATATGTTAAGTCTTTTTTCCCCTAATATTGGATTTATTTATTGAATAATCTATCATGACTCTATCTTTTCTCCGGTTTTCACCTTTAAGACAAAGTTGCAATAAACATCCTTGCCCACATTCATTGATTTTCTAGTACTTCTTTATTTCCCAGTGACGGGAAAGATCTACAGAGTTAGGAGTGCTGGGTATATGTATTTTTAAGTTCATTAACTTTTACCAACTTGCTTTCCATAAAGCCTGCAACAATTCATAGGTCCATTCAAGAGTAATGGTTCCCAGAGGTTCCCATACATCATAATCACCTGGGAAGTTTGTGAAAACACAGTATCCTGGGCCTCACCTCTAGAGATTGTTTGCGTGACTACCTATATTTGGTGATAATGTTTTTAATTGTTGGCAGTATAAGAGATATAAAGTCCTGTTGTACTTTAATTTGCATTGCATTGACTGCTAATATGAGTGAGCATATTTCCAGACATTTGTGGATCACTAGAGTTCACTCTTCTGACTATTATTTCTCATGTTCTTTTTTCTATTAAGTTGTTTATTTTTTTCCCCAAAATTATTACTCACCGAGCAGTCACTATTTCTCCAGTCTCCTCGTGAGCTCAAACATTTGGAGAAGTTTCATTGCCTTTCTCCCATCCTACTAACCCAAGTGTAGAAGGAGATGCAGATTCAAAGCTCCTTTCCATGAGACGAATGGGCAGGCTTCACTTTGAACCAGAAATTCAGCACTCGATTCAGTATTATGGCTGAGCTATCATTCCCCAGGTGTCTTGCTTTGTCATCTCCTAATAGGAAAACAGTAAGCTAAGACCTATCTGAAGATCTTCTAGCTTAGATTCAGAAGTAAGCAATAAAATAAGGCATTTCTTTGTTTATTAGATTCAGTTGAAATACTTATGACAGAGAAAGTCTATTTAGGTCTCCTGAGTGACTCATGTCAAGAAAAATTCTTTCATAAGGACTCACAGCTCAAATAGATCTAATCATGGACTGACTTCTGTCACAGTGAGAGTAGAGACATTTTCTTTTATGTATTTCCAGGCATTAGAGTATCTAAGATAATATTTTAAACCTAGTATATATGCTCATCTAATGAATGCATGTGGTATTATCTATCTTTAAAACTTTACATACACACATAAAGGTTATGACTGGACCCACACTGTGTCAAATATGTGCTTTATAAAATGGAGTTTACTACATTTGTATTTTAGAATTGAACAGGAAACTCATTCTACAGTATGCATGAAAGATGATTAGTTAGCTCTCTAATCTGAAGGAAATTTCCCCAAATCTTTCTTTCAAACTGAACATTCTGGGAAAAAGTCAAAGCAAGGCGTCTGGAAACTGAGTTCCAAATCACTGCAGAGTGATTCATATTGTGTTTTGTCTTCAGGGACATATAGAGACACAGTTGGAGACTTTTGTTGTCTCAGTCAGAATTCCCACCCCCGGGTCTGACCATCAATGAATGGCAGCTCCGTATTATGACGCGGGCATAACCCAAGTTCAGAAGCTGCCAGCAGTTTGTGGCACAAATGTCTGGTCACCAAGGGCAGAAATCCCCGACCATCTGAGAACTTGTGGTTCAGTGGGACACGTACTAGCCTGTGCCACTCTAAAGTGACTTTTACTTTGAACGTCTTGTTGAGCACTGTGAGTATGTTCCTGGTGTAGAAGTCCGAGTGTCCATTTTGTTTGTTTTGATTGTTATCTGCTTTATTTTTAGTCTGAGAATGAACTGAGGCCATGCAGCCCACGGTTTGCCAGACTCAATGCTGACAGGCAAGTTTTAGAGGGTTGCAAAAATCACCAAAATGCTTTGCAGCCCTCCCCTTCAAGAGATGAAGCCTATTTCTTCACTGAGTTCTCCTTGCTTGCTTTGGATAACAGAATACAACAGAAGTGACATTGTACAAATTCCAGGCCTAGGGCGAAGGAGGCCTTGCAGCTTTCAATCTGGGCCCTTAAACCCAGAGGCTGCCATGGGGAAAAGCCCAGGTTAGCCTGCTGGATGATCAGTCGGCTCCTAAACACGTATTGCCCCAGGTGACAGCCAGTCAACTGCAGAAACAGTCACCTTGCTAAATATGGCAATTGACCACGGATGCCTAAGTGAGCCCAGGCAAAACTGACAGAACTAACTGCCCAGCTAAGTCCACCAAATTATGGACCCCAGAATGTTGAGCTAAGTAAATAGTTGTACTTTTAAACCATGACATTTTGGGGGTTGTTTGTTACATGACTAAAGCTAACCGATACACAGGTACTTACAAACACACAGAAAGAGTAATAAGTAGTGGTGAGGACTGTGGTGAACTGATAATGCCGGTCGAAGGAATTCAAATATAAGTTTTTAAAAACTCTGCTCACCATAGGAAATACCTCTGGAAGCTGCTGCCAGCCAACAGTGTTTGCCTTCTGAACTAGCCAAGTCCCTCATTCTTACAAAGGAGAAAATAGATCCAGAAAAGGACCTACTCAAACTGTTATGGCAAGTTCATGTCAGAACAAAAATGAAGTCAAGGTCTTCTGATATCCTATGCAGGACCTTTATTTAAAAAGAGTCTTTAAAAAAATGGCTGGCTTTTTCTATCTGAAATAAGCATGACGTGATGATAAGAAAGGACAGCATAGGACCAAAATTGTTCAACTCTCTATGATGGGGTCTTTAAGTTATCTTTTATGGAAATTGTTTCAATGAGAAAGAATAGATCCTGTGATTTAATTTTAAGAAAAAAGATTCTTAGAAATGTTTATTGAGCTTACCATTTTCTGTCCAATGAACACATCACCCTCACTCATTAATTATATTTTTGTGTGTTCTGGAAACCAGAAAGAATAACAAAGTTCTCAGATCTTACAATGGAGGGAAAAATGTTCCTGTTACATAATTCTTCGAGGAACTACTGTCAGGTTACGTAAGAGGATAATAAAATCCATATTGAGTGTCCTCTGAACACATACACATAATGCCACCTTTTTGTAGATGTGCAAATGACTACCATTAAAATGAGTTTCATCATTGATGACATAATTGTATGTAGAAGATAAACAGATGTTTCAACAGGTATCTGGCATTTGACAAAAAAGCGAGTTGGAGGGTCAATTTTCATTCAGTTCCCTTTCTGTGAAGTTAACATAAACCAAATGATTTCTCACACAGTGTGTTTATTTGGTATTTCTGCATGGAGGTTTACTCTTCACCCATGATAAAAGCCTCTCCTGCACAAAGCCACCACATAAGGGTTAGGAAATGGACGGGTTTCATATAAACTGTCCCTTTTCCCATCTGGTTTTGCCCATCCTGCCAAGACAATGCTCTTATTCTCAGTGCAGTCCAAGAGTAAAAAAGAAAAAAAAAAATTTAATTTAAAAATCTATGTGCTGTTGGCATTATCCTCTGCGTTTCGTGTCTGTTCATTGTGGAGACATTTTAAAATGTCTTTTGAAATGTATATGTAAGCAAGTATACCTAAGTTTATGAGGGAGACATGGGAAGCACTGTGAGGGAAAATGGGGTGGGAGGCATGAAGCAGAGAAAAGGAGTACAGCTCAATTCCCATTACTTAATAGAACACATTGTGAGGCCAGGGCCTTGTGGGAGCCAATCACCAGCTGACAAAATTAGATTCTGAATCATGCTTTGTAATTCTTTCTAATGCCAGCCAGGGATGAGAGCCTTCCTTGGGAACTGGTCCCTCCCAGGGCCACCCCTCCCCCCCCCACTCCACATTCCTTATCAGCCCCTAGCCAGCTGCCAGCTCTTAAGGTTACTGGACAGAGAATTTAATTCTCAAGGTTGTATATTAATATTCAAATTCCTTCTTATCCATAGACTGTGACTTAAGTCTGAACTCTTTTTTTCCATCTCCACCCTCTTTCCTGCATGAATTTCCTTCCATAGATTTTACCCAGAAACCTTCCAATTGAATGGACACAGAAAGGAGTCGCTTATAAACCTTGTACTAAATCAGCTCTGCTGCAGCCTAAGCGTATCCCCAGAGCAAGGCTTTTCCTTTCCCAAGTATAAAAACTAATTTTATTAAATATTCTTTAAAACACATCTCCACCCTCCAATCTTCTTGTCCCTTCCAGCAAGTGTTCAGCTGATGTCTGAAGTTGTTGGCAAGTAAACTGGAATTAGTTACAGTGGAAAATACAGTTATCACAACGTAGCCAGATAGCTCACATTGCTTAGGGTGGCCCTGGCTTTCACATGGATGCCTTAGGAAATAAGTTCCAGGAATTTACCAGACAAAACTTCTCAAACGATCCCAACTCCGAAAATACACCTGCAGGTTTATCAGGATTCGTACAACTAAAAACTGTGCATTGCAAAACACGTGAAGGCATGTGCTGTTTTGTGTCAGAAAGCATTTTGGCTTTAACTATAAGGCTAACTAAGAGAAAACATGATGGGATTTTAGTTTAGTCTTAATTAATGCAGTGTTCATTCTCCGTGCAAAGCATCTTAATGTTCCGCTGTACTTTGCATTTCTGGGGTAAGTCACGGCCTAATGTAAGGAAGTCCCCCTCCACTGAACTAAATAAACACTTTTCAGTGGCAAACTGCAAAAGACACTTTAATAAATACAAAGAAGATGCCTGCTCTCATGTATTTTGTATTTTTTTTATTACAAGGAGTCAGGTAGATCTTTTCCAAATTCTTGTCTGGATCATCCACTAATTTTATGACTTTGGTCAAGTTACTTAAACCTTCTATGCTTCAGTTTTCTCACCTGTAAAACAATAACCTCAAATGGTTACTCTCTGGCTTAAAAAAACCAATACATACACACCAGCTTGAACACACTAGACAAAGCACAATAAGCAATAAAATAAATTTTATATTATTAGCTACTCGGATGGGGAAGATAAACTTATCTTTCAGAAAACGAACAATTTTAGATTAGATGTTGCAGTCCAAAGCCAAAATTTATGTTTTAGAAACATTATAAAGCCAATGAGATCAGTCCTCAGTTTATCCCCGAGTACCTTTTTTGTTGCTGTTTGTTTGAGAGACAAAACTCAAGTAACCATGAGAATTGACCAAGCCATGGCCTAGTGCACAGATAAGCTCATTCTCAACTACCTACCTTTGATCAAAACTCCCCTGACATGTGTGTCATAGACTGTAGGCTTCACTTTCCTTTGTGTTAAAATAAAATAAAATAAAATAAACCAACAAGAATGATGAGTGGGACCAATGGGTTTTGTTATACATTACAAATAACAGACGACATCTTAAATATCCCCCCAGGGTTAGGATACATCTACTCTTTGAGTGTAATCTACCCTCCAAGGGGTAGAATGCCTCAATACTAAGTACAGAATAGTGGCAGGAAATTTAAGCACCTCTATTATCTCTAAGGAAGGGAAAAATTGGGTGCCCTTAAAACCACACTGAAGGGCAGAACATCCACACATTCACTCTATTTGTATAATGCAGAACTGACATCTCATTTTTTAAATAGAAGTTAACACAGAAACCTAATGGTCTAAAACCAGAGTGCATAAAACTCTTTCACTTCCCTGGCTGGTATGGCTCAGTGGGTTAGAGTATCATCCTGTACACAGAAGGGTCACAGGTTTGATTCCCAGTCAGGGCACATATCCAGATTCAATCCCCAATGGGGATAAATGTAGGAGGAAGCCAACTGATGCTTCTCTCTCACATCAGTGCTTTCCTCTCTCTCTCTTTCTCTCTCTATCCCTTCCTCTCTCTAGAATCAGTGAAGAACATATCCAAGGGGGAGGATTAAAAAAAAAAACTATCTCACTTTTCTTAAGCATAATCTTTCTCTAACTTGGTGGGAAATGATGACTAAACATCACCCTATAGCTAATACAGAATCAAAACAACATTTGAGAAAGTTAAATAATTTTTCTTTGTTGTCATTATATAATGAAATGTGCCTAAATATGGTCTTCTGGGCTTAATAGTACTAGCATATGGGAATGTTAATTGAATTGAATTATATGGCTTGAAATGCCTGATATATTAAAGTTAACCTTGAAAAACAATGACTATATTCCACATTGAAACTTATGGTTTAATAATTACCTTTGGAAAAGGTATTAGAAGCAAAATCAATTTGCTTCTTGTCACTCAACTTTAACCATAAGAGGACATCTAATCTTTAGACTACTTCAAATTTGCTGGCCAAACTATAATCTTAGTTAAATCCAATTATTGGTCTACTCCCAGGCCTGGACCTACACAACTGAATGTGGCTGGAGAAAAACACATGTCTGTGATGACTGTTCATAGTTTAATGATGACTAATCTTATGTGGTGTGTCAGTGTTGTCCAGCAAACACACTATATTTCTCTAGTCCTTTCAATTTCCCACTCTTTGAAAGACTATTTAATTCCTTCTCCTCAAACATTCAACACTTCCTCCTCCATCTTCTCTGTTATCTGATAACCTTGCCTACTTCATGGAGAGTATAGAAGCAATCAGATTAGATGCCACAAGCTCTTACTACTATGTCTACTCTTCTACCTTCCCATGAGCCCATAGTCTATCTTCTCTCCCAGTGCTACAGTAAACTGTCATGTACCTATTTAAAGCCAACTCTTCCATTCTCACCTATTTGAAGATACTGCTCCAGCAATTCATCCCTCTTTCTGATGCATCTTCAATTTTTCCTCTTTTAAGTATCAATCCTATCATCTTAAAATCAGCTTCACAATTTTTGTAACCACTAATGTTAACACAATGACAAAGTATTATACCTACCTAATGTCCCAATGCCTTGCCTTCCACTTGCACTGCATCCCATGCTAAGTGGAATAATCATGTCACTACTTGCTCTGGATATCTCCTGTCCCATTTCCCAACATGTGCAAACCAATCACAGAGTCTCACTATGAAGGTGCATTTCTTGAGTTACTTTTGATCTCAATGACTATCATTCAGGTTCTCAATCAGGAAACAAGTGCCATATTCAAATTAGGATAAAGGAAGATTTATGTACAAAGTACTATTTACAAAGCTGTAGGTGGAGTATAGGGGAACTACAAGGTATAGTGTGATGACCAAAGCTGATCTTGCTACTGCAGAGTGTGGCCAACAACAGAGGCAAATGCTGATAATCCAATATTGTGCCATCCCCTGCAGACCCTAGTCAGCCACCTGGTGGCAGTTGACTACATTGGACATCTTCTGTTTCAAAAGAATTAATGCATATTCAGTATATTGATTTGCCTTCCCTGCCCACAGTGTTCTGTAAGCACAGACATTTGTATCCGGTACAACATTGCTTCCAATCAGGAGATTCATTTTACAGCAAAGTTCGCACTCATGGAATCACCTCATGACCAATTCCAGAAGGTTGACTTGATAGAATAGTAAATGCCTTAAACATATGGTTAATACATATTGCTTTTTAAAAACTTATCTTAAATGTACACATTCAGGAACCAAGTGGTGAAATCTCACTATTATACCAATAACACACTTGACAAAATTTTTTCTTCACATCCCCACAACTTAAGGTTTACTCTGATTAGAAGTACTGGTGTCCAAAAGAGAACACTTCCAGCAGGAAATAAGATCATGGATTCAATGATTTGGAAACCAAGACTTTACTCTGGTCATTTTGGTTCCTTGTACTACTGAACCAACAGTCAGAGAAGGAAGCCCCTGTACAAGGTGATTGATTCTGATGACATAGAGGAAATGAGTTGTTGCTACATAATGGAAGCAAGAGGATTATTTTAGGATTCCATGTATTTGGTGAGGTACCTATTAAGTATTCTTTGACCAAAAGTCCTTGACCAGTGGAAAACTGTACCAACTCCAAAAAGACAAGGCCATCAAGGGCTCCGATCTTGCATGCATGAACTTTTGTGTCATCCTACCAGGTAAAGAACACTGGCTACAAGGTACTGGCCAAGGGAAAGGAAAATATACAATGATTTGTGGAAGGCTATCATGATGACCAATATTAGCTCATGACAAAATACAGAAGCAAAGATAGTAGTAGCTAGGTTTTATGTCATTTAATACTTTTTTCTGTTTCTCTACCATCTTAAAAAAAAAAATACGAGTGGTGCTTATCATTATAAATGGTAGGTAGGTGGATTCCTGCACAGACAATATCCACAGTGATGTGGTATCTGGTGGGATTTTATGCATTCCCTACATTGAAGACAGTTTTTCACCCAAAATAAAGAAAAGAGAAAAAGGTGAGGGCAAGAGGAGTAGATTGCGGTGAATAACATCTATTTGTCTCTCCAGAGCTACTCTTCATTACGTAGCCTGCTTTCTGCCCCAGCAGGCTAACCTTGTAAGGACATCAATGTTCCCTTACCCTCTGGCCCCTGATTGGGTTTAGCCAGTGGAAAGCTTTAATGGATGGAGGAGAGTAAAGTCACGGTGTCTATTGTTCTGGTTCATTCTGTGAAGTCACCTGAGATGGTCGTGTCCCTGCTCCTCTCAAGAGGACCTCTACACATTCTTCTTCTGTCTGACTCTGGAAATCTTTTCTCCTCTTATTCTCTTCTTGGTCTACACATAGTAAGTGTCACTTACCTTGGGTTATTATACCATCCCTTCAGGTTCCCCTATGCCACTCAAACATTATAATTAACCCCCTTATAAAAACAAACAAACAAAATTATCTTTTTGAATTATCAAAATTTAATTGTGCAGCCTGTTTCCTGTTGAGACCCTGAACGATATCTCTCACTAGTGAAATCTACCATCATCGCTACCAGAATTAGTATAATGTAGCCTTGCAACTGTTCTCACTTTTTTGCCCTCCTTGTCTGTCTCTAGTCTATTCTCAACACAGCAGCCAGAGTGATCCTTTTAAAATATAAATGAAATCAAGACACATGGCTATTAAAAATCTTCCAATGGCTTCCTGATTCACTCAGAGTAAAAGTCAGTCTTTTCATTGACCCATAAGGAGCTTCATGATCTGCTTCCTCTTCCCTGCTATTTTCACCTTCATTCACTTCATTCTTCTGCCAGTAGGAGTTGTGCCAACAGTTCCTATCATATACCAGTAGCTTCTGCATAGAATGTTCATCCCCCCGACGTCAGCATTGCGTCTTCCTCACTTCCTTCATGCCCTCACTCAAACTGCATCTTTTCAGAGTGAACTTTGAATACAATATCTAAAAATTTCAACTCTTTCCAACATGGCCTTTTGCTTTCTCCTAATTTACTCTTAATCTTGTTTACTTACTTATCTTTTTTTTCCCTCTTTTTCTCCTTTTAGGATGTAAACATAGGGAGTGTAGGACTTTTATTCACCATCTAGAACTATGCCTGTCATATATTAGGTAATCAATATTTATGAACTCACTCATTCATTTCCAATTCATGCAGAGTAAAAGTCAATGTTTTTTTTTTTGGCTCAAATATTGACTGAGTTCCTAATCAATCTGAATTCCGTTTATGAGCCATAGAAGAACACAGAGGTATTTACCTCTTTAAAAAAAAAATAACATACTATGTGACTTTTTATTTCTCATTTATAACATGGGTATAATAATATCTACTTCATTAGATTACTAGAGGAGTAAATAAGATAAATTGTACCCATGTTTAGTAGAATACCTGACACATAGTAAATATTCAATAAACAACAACTGCTATATCAAAAAATAGCATTACCCCATTTGATCACCTACATTAGGGACCAGACTTTTTGCCCAATCACCTGAGTATTTTCCAAAGGTTGGAGCTCCCTTCCAGAGGATAATTTGCACTAGAGTGTAGGCTGACAAAGGTATCATGCCTAAGACAAATATAATTTTATAAAAGGAAGTCAAAATTGCTTTAAGTAATAACAGCATTCATAAAAATTTGTGTAAAGTTCCTAAATTGACAATTTGAAATGACACAAATTGAGAAGTGAAACAGAAAATTAAGTTTTATTATCCAACTATAGCAGTGTTATAAATATCCAAATTGTATAATTAAATTTGAAGTGGACATCCTTAGTTTATATTTGAACTGAATTTGAAGGCTTTGAAGGGATATAGCAAGTATTTTATTTATTTTTTTAATTAAAAATTTTAATTTTGACATAATTGCAGGTGTCCCCTTATTACCTGCCTTTTGCCCAACTCCACACCCCCTTCCCCTCCCTTGGCTTTCACCAAACTATTGTCTGTGTCCATGGCGTATACATATATGTTCTTCAGTTAATCCTTTCACCTTCTTTAACCAGTTACCGCAATCCCTCCCCTCCGGCACTGGCCAGTCTTTCCCATGTATCCATGTTTCTGGTTCCATTTTTTTTGTCAATTTATTTTGTTCATTATATTCCACATATTACTGAGATCATATGGTATTTGTCTTTCTCTGACTGGCTTATTTCTCTTAGCATAATACTCTCCGGGTCCATCCATACTGTTGCTAAGGATAAAAGTTCCTTCTTTTTTACAGCCATGTAGTATTTCATTGTGTAAATGTACCACAGCTTTTTATCCACTCATCTACTGATGGGCACTTGGACTGTTTCCAGATCTTGGCCATTGTAAATAACGCTGCTATGAACATAAGAGTGCATATATTCTTTCTGATTGGTGTTTCAGGATTCTTAGGATATATTCCCAGAAGTGGGATCACTGGGTCAAATGGCAGTTCCATTTTTAATTTTTTGAGGAAACTCCACACTGTTTTCCACAGTAGCTGCACCACTTTGCATTCCCACCACAATGCACAAGGGTTCTGTCTTCTCCACATCCTCACCAACATTATTGTTTGTTGATTTATTGATAATAGCCACTCTGACAGCTGTGAGGTGATACCTCATTATAGTTTTTATTTGCATCAGAAAGCTAGTCTTTTATGATCATCAAGTCTTGTCCTATCCTACACATAAAAATTCAAGAAAAGCTAACAAAAAAAAAAACAATTGTTAGAAGACGTGCAGCTTACAAATATACCAAACTGGATGTTTTAATTTTATAACTCTAGCTTATAGTAGACTATTCCTGTTACCCAAAGGCCTGTCATTATTGAGAAATAACTCTATAGCACCTGTGTTTACTAATGGCAAGAAAGGATTATGGCATCAGGGCTGCTTACATATTTGAAATTTGGATTTGACTAGTTACAGAAGTATGCATGTGCTTCTGCAGAGAGGGCTAGATGGTTGGGTAATTAGCCCTGGTTTTATGCATATGTCACTACTTCTATACAGTGAAGGCTACAGCTCTACTCATGACTTTCTCCCTCTTTCACTGAGTTCACATTGTTGGAAAATATTTTATTTTAAAAAAAGACTTTTATTTTAGTTAAAAATACAACCATGAACCCTGGCTGGTTTGGCTCAGCGGTTAGAGTGTCGGCCTGCGGACCGGAGAGTCCCAGGTTCGGTTCCTGCTAAGGGCACGTACCTTGGTTGCAGTTTGTCCCTGGCTCCCGACGGGGGCTGTGTGGGTGGCAGCCGGTCGATGTGTCTCTCTCACATTGATGTTTTTCTCTCTCTCTTCCTCCCTCTCTCCCTCCCGCTCTATCTGAAGATAAATGCAAAAATGTCCTCGGGTGAGGATAAAAAAAAAAGAAAACAACCATGAAGTGAAATGTCCACCACTTCCTGCAAGTGGAAAACA
Source organism: Tadarida brasiliensis (assembly GCA_030848825.1). NCBI lineage: Eukaryota > Metazoa > Chordata > Mammalia > Chiroptera > Molossidae > Tadarida > Tadarida brasiliensis. The sequence continues at coordinate 32,750,801 of CM061261.1, read as the reverse complement.
TCAGGAATAGTGAGTATTTTAAAGACTGACCTCATGACATTTACTCTATTATGTGGGTCATATCCTTTTTGCTGTTTAGTGTTTTCCTAGCATTATAAGAGTTATGTATATTTTCAATGATCTTTCTCAGCTAAATAGTTTCATTTAAAAAGTGACCATCAGAATAGGGAAATGACTATACTGATATTGAATTGTTCACATCACGGGTATTCAGTGAGCCTTGGAGAGTTGATCTTTATGTTGGGGCTCCAAGAAAGGACTTTAATCTAACAAGTAAAAAATGTATTCTCATTTGCCAAAAACTCATCACAGCACATATCAGGAATTTCAACAGTATAATATGGGAAGTGCAAATGTCTGAAATTATATGTAAATTGATTTTAAATCATAGCAAACTGCCAGCTTAAAAAGGTACCAGTAATCAATGAAGTGTTTAATATGGATAAATTTTTCATTTTTGGATTCAGAAAAAATTGATGATTTTATGTAGAGTGGATTGTATAAGTCCATGATGCATTAATTTTTTGTGATGCATTCATTTAATGCTTCTCAATACAACATCACTGTAATAAAGGAATATATTTCTAATATACCTAGAAAGAGGAAAGAGACATATAACAGTGCTCCACTGATGAATGTATATTGGATTTTAAAATTTTATTTATTGATTTTGAGAGAGAGAGAGAAATTTGTTGTTCCACTTATTTATGCATTCATTGGTTGCTTCTTGTATGTGCCCTGACTGGGGATGGAACCTGCAGCCTTGGCGTACTGGGACAATGATCTTACCAACTGAGCTATCCAGCCAGAGTGTGTACATTGGATTTTTTATTTTATATTGTAGTGTGTTTATCTTTGACTTTATAGCTGGCTATATGATTTGCCAAATGTAACCATATGTGATTATGAACCAGGACTAGAACATTCTTTCAATTCCCATTGAAGCAATCTACCAGTTGAACCACACATCACTAGTGATTACCAGAACCACTCTAATGAGAGAGTTTATGGACAAGGACTCTGGAAATCTAGTACTTCAGAAACACAAGGCATTTCTCTGTTCTTTTATCTTCTTCCTCAATAAAACTGTGAACTTACAGTTTTTGAATTTCCCTTTTTAGGTAATTTCTGGTACCTGACCTAATACCTTTCTCTCTTGGTGGTGGGTTATAGGAGGGGCAGGAGGTGCTGGGGGGAGAGGTGACTTCCCAATTCTATTGTGGAATTCATCCAAAAAAAGGTGGAGAAAAGAAAGAAATGCTTTCTTTGAAAACTAAAGATAAGAAAAGAAATGTAATGTTGTGACTGGGCAGAGCTCCATTTTAAAATATCTACTGTCGATACCTTATACAAAGATGAAACAATGCTTAGGCGTTCTCAGGAAGCTGGATAAAGGGGTTTTCCCATCTCCTCCCCCATGTCCCTACCCAACTTTTAGATGTTAACAATGCCTTGGTTTCCAAGATTCAAAATACAGACCTTAATATTTATGCTTTATTTACTATCATTCTTTGGTTCAGAGGTCTTTTTAACTTTCTCATTAAAAAAAAAATTGCTCAAAGGATTCCATGGCCATTAAATAGTTTTTTAAATGGCAATTTTATTAGTGTCGTATACAGAAATCAGAAACAGATGGATTAATTTCTCTTTAAAATATAATTGGTTTAAAAGTATTCAAGGATAAAATAAAATATTTGGTCAACTATGTTTAAGTTTTGCTAAGAGATTAACACCTGAGAAACATTTTGAAGGTGTTAGCCATTCTGAAAATCCAAGGTCTTTCCATAGCTGATAATTTTTCCCCATGAAGAAGTAAAACTGTCAATATTGCCAGACAACATGATACTATATGTAGAAAACTCTGAAGAACACACCAAAAGTAACCGAATTAATAAAAGAATTCAGGAAAGTAGCAGGATATAAAAGTAATATACAGAAATCGGTTGCATTCCTACGCACTAATAACAAACAACCAGAGGGAGAATGAAGGAAACAGTCCCATTCACAATTTCATCAAAAAGAATAAAATACCTAGAAGGTGAAAGACCTCTATGCTGAAGAGTATAAGACATTGAAAAAAGAAATTGAAGAGGACATAAATGGAAGAATATATCATGCTCATGAACATGAAGGATTAATATTGTTAAAATGACCATACTACCCAAAACAATTTACAGAGTTAAAAAAATTCCTATCAAAATACCAATGTCATTCTTCTCAGAACTAGAACAAATAATCCTAAAATTCATATGGAATCACAAAGGAACCTGAATAACCAAAGATATTTTGAGAAAAAAGAACAAAGTTAGAGGTATCATGCTTCCTGATCTCAAGGTATACTACAAATTATAATAATCAAAACAGCATGGTACTGGCACAAAAACAGACACATAGATCAATGGAACAGAATAGAGAGCCCAGAAATAAACCCTTGCTTATATGGTCAAGTAATCTATGAGAAAAAGTAAAGATAGACACTACAGTAATGACAGTCTCTTTAACAAGTGGTGGTGGAAAAACTGGACATATACATGCAAAAAAACAAACAAAAAAAAACCCCAAAAACTGAACCATTCTTTTACAGCATATACAAAACTGAACTCAAAATGGGTTACAAACTTAAATATAAGGCTTGAAACCATTAAACATCTGGAATAAAACATAGGAAGTAAACTGACATTAGTCTAATATCTCTGTGTACACATCCCCTCAATCAAGGGAAACAAAATAAAAAATAAACAAATAGGACTATCCCAAACTAAAATGCTTCTGTGAAGCAAAGGAAACCTTCAACAAAACAAAAAGGCAACCTGCTAACTGGAAGAATATATTAATAAATGATATATCCAATAAGGCATTGATATCCAAAATATATAAGAAACTCATATAAGTCAATGACAAAAATATAAACAATCTGATTGAAAAATGGGCAAAGGACATGAAAAAACTTTTTTTCAAGGAAAACATGCAGATGGCCAGCAGACACATGAAAAGATGCTTAACATCACTACTCATCAGGGAAATGCAAATCAAAACCACAATGAGATATCACTTCACACCAGTCAAAATTGCTACTATCAAAAAGTCAATAAATAACATGTCGGTGAGGATGTGGAAAAAAGGGAATCTTCATGCACTGTTGGTGGGACTGCAAACTGATGCAGCCGCTGTGCAAGACAGTATGAAGATTCCTTAAAACACTGAAAATAGCTATACCATACAACTCAGCAATTCCATTTCTATGTATTTATCCAAAGAAAATGAGAACACTAATTCAAAAAGATATGTGCTCCTCTATGTTCTTTGCAGCATTATTTACAATAGCCAAGATATGGAAGTTACTTAGGTGTCCATCGATAGATAAAGAAGGTGTGGTCTATATGCATGCACAATGGAATATTATGCAGCAATACAAAAGAATAAGATCTTGCCATTTGTGACAACATGGATGGAACTAGAGGGTGTTATGCTAAGTGAAATAAGTCAGGCAGAAAAAGACAAAAACTGTACTGTTTCACTTACGTGAAATCTAAAAACAAAACAAAAAAAAAACAAAGCAAAAACAGACTCACAGAAACAGAGATCAAAGGGATGTTTATCAGAAGGGAGGGGTTGGTGGCATGAGCGAAAAGGGGAAGGGGAATTTAGTGGTAAGTTTACACGGTGACAGATGATTACTAAAATTAGTGGGGTGATCACATTGTAAGGTATAATAATGTTGAATCACTAGACTGTACATCTGAAACTAATACAATCAGTACAAGATTCTATACCAACTAAATAAAATGAAAAGGTAAATTTTTAAATATTCTAAAGTCAAATTTCTGTCACCATGTGTTTGACCTCCTTTACCTTTTACTACCCTCCAACCCCTCTTCCCTTTGGTAACCATCATAACTATTGTCTGTGTCTATGAGTTTTTGTTTTTCTTATTTGCTCATTTGTTGCTTTCAGTTTTATATCCCACATACAAATAAAATCATATGGGTCTTGACTTTTTTCTGTCTGACTTATTTTGCTTAGCATGAAGATTTGATTTTGGGTGGTGGGCACACAATGCAATATACAGATGATATATCATAGAAAATATATAACTTTATTAACCAATGTCACCCCAATATATTTAGTAAAAGAATCCACCCCTGTGAAATATAATTTTTGAAGGCAACTAACGAAAATGTTGATCTTTAGCAAAAAATAAAAAATATAATTTTAGCCCAGCTGGTGTGGCTCAGTGGTTGAGCATCAACCCATGGACCAAGAGGTTGCCAGTTCAATTTCCAGTCAGGGCACAACCTGGGTTTCGGGTTTGATCTCCAGTTGGGGGAGGTGCAGGAGTCAGCCTATCTATGTGTCTCTCTCATCAATGTTTCTATCTCTCTCTCTCTCTCTTCCTCTCACTCTACAAATCAATAAAAACACATTTAAAAATATATATATATAGCATGCATATATGGTAGAGCAAATATTGGCACCCATTCATGGTGAACATAGGCTTAACGAACATATGTTAAAAAATAAGCACTGTGCTACTCATAGGAATATCAATATGAATAGAGCTCGTATTCTACATTTAAGGTAATTTTAATTTCACGGATTTAAAAAACACAGAATTATGTCCAAATTGTACCCATCTTCCAACACCTAATCATGAGAAGCAATTGCAAGCCAGTTGCTTCAAAGCATTCATATGATCTCAAGGATTGATTATTTCAAATAGGGAAAAACACTAGAATTACTCAGGGGAGCTACGGCATGAAAAAGTAAAGAACGGATGCTCTCTTTGGATAACTCAGTCCTTGAACCATCTTTCTTTGTAACTATGGTTGTCTCTGTGTGAGTGTGTCTGGGAATTAAGTGATTTGAATACTGGCCTCACTACTCCAACTTCATTCAGGTGTGTGTGTGAATAAAAAATAAAGTAAATTCTGAAAGCATCTAGGGCAGTTTACAAACCTTGGTGTGTAACAAAATTACCTGAAGAGCTAATACAGAACACAGACGTCCAGGTTCCTCGAAGTTGGTTGGGACCTGGGCCTTTGTCGGAGAAACTCTGACCTAGAGTTGATTTCTATTCTTAGCCTATAATTGTGCTCAGATATATTTATAATTATAAAATTACATTTATATGTCTGTATTATATACTTATGTTTATAATATATATCTACATTGATGTCCATATAATTTATGAATTGAATAAGGGAGACTTGATAGAATTGGTATGAAGACAACGTAAAGATTTAACTGATCATAAACTTAATAGGAGGTAATACTGTGGTTCTTCTGCTCAAAAGAAGACATAATGCAATTGCCATGCACTTAAAGACGTGCAGAGTACATAAGAACTTAAAATTTAATAAAGGAAGTGGCTCATAATATTGAGTAAGAGATAGTCAGTAACAACCTTTAGAAAAATGGCTATTCTTTCAAATGTGTTTCAGGTTTCTTCACATATATTACCAACAGTGCATTTGGGTTCCCTTTCTCCACATCCTCGCCAACACTTGTTTGTTGATTTATTGATTATAGCCATTCTGACAGGTGTGAGGTGATATTTCATTGCGGTTTTAATTTGCATTTATCTGATGATTAGTGACACTGAGCATCTTTTGCAGCCTTATTCACAATAGCCAAGACATGGAAGCAGCCCGCATGTCCATCAGTAGATGCGTGGATAACAAAGCTGCAGTACATTTACATAATGGAATATTATTCAGCCTTAAAAAAAGAAGAAAATCTTACCTTTTGGGACAGCATGGATGAATCTGCAGGGTATTATGCTGAGTAAAATAAGCCAGTCAGAGAAAGAAAAATAGCATATAATTTCACTTATATGTGGAATCCAATGAACAAAATAAACTAACATCAGAACAGAAACAGACTCAGATACAGAGAACAGACCGACAGCTGTCAGAGGGGAGGAGTAAGGGAGCTGGGTGAAAATGGTGAAGGGATTAAGCCGGGAAAAAAAAAAAACAACTCACAGACAGAGATCAGTATGGTGATTACCAGAGGGAATGGGGTTTGGGGGGGTAGGAAGGGTGAAAGGGGGATAAATGGTGATGGAAGGAGACTTGACTTGCGGTGGTGAACACACAATACAATATACAGATGATGTATTATGGAATTGTACCCCAGAAAGCTATATAATTTTGTTAACCAATGTCACCCCAATAAATTAAATGAAAAAAAACAAAACAAAACTGGCTCTTCAGGGGAGAATATATCAATTGAGAGGCATTCTTCCCGGTATTCCTTGTAATAAACTCCAAATATATTTTTAAAAATATAAAACAAAAGAAAGAAAAATGTCAAAGTAATAGAAAATATGGGAATATATATGAATAGCTTTGCAATTAAAAATAATCACAAAAATTCAAAATATTTGCCTATATAAAAAGTTAAAACTTTGGTGAATAGAAAAACACCATTAGGAAAATTAAAAGCTATCTTGTAAATGTATGATGTGTTGTTATGCTTTTATAATCACATCTCCTCCCCCAAATTCCACCTTTTCTTTTTTGTTTTTATGTCACATTTGTCAAAAGGGCAATCAACTTTTTCTGCCCTTACTTCCATCAATCCTGAAATCACAAAAGTCCTTCTTTACCGTACACTCCAGCAGTTATTCCTAAACGTAGCTTTCATTAGAATCCTCTGGAGGGGTTCTGCAACACAGATGGAGGGGTCCCGCCCTGAGTTTCTCATGTTTAGGTCAGGCTCAAGATTCTGCATTTCTAGCAAGTTTCTAGATGTTGATGCTACTGATTTGTGGCCCACACGTAAAAATCATTATTCTACAGAATATTCTCTTCCTGTGGTAAAGGAGCTTTGGTAATTGATAAATCCAGTGCTCATTCCAATCCTCACTTTACTTAATATCTCAGCATCATTGCCATATTTTTCCACTCTTACCTCTTGGAAAGTATCTCTTTACTGAGTTTCCATGACACTGATTTTGAATTTTGTTGTTTGTAACTCAGAAATCTTATCTATGTGCCTAGTATATAATGTTATTTTTAATCTATGCCTTATTTATCATATACCTTTAGCTTTTCTTATTCTCCCTCCCCAATCCTGACACCACACTTACACTGGCTTCCCTCCAAACCTTAGAACTGATGTGCTATTACACTTCTGCTCCCTTCTCTGCCTGACAGATCCCCTATTTATCCTTCAAAATTCAGCTCAAATGACTCCCTCTTTGAGAAGAATTCTGCCAGATGGAGTTCTGTCTCTAGGAATTTTCCTAGCGTTTTATAAATAACTTATTAGAGTACCTAAGGTATTTAAATCTAATTATTTCTTTATACAATCATGCACTATATAACTATGTTTCCATAAACAATGCACCACATATATGACAGTGGTTCCTTAAGATTATAACGGAGCTGAAAAAGTCCCATCACCTAGTGACATCATAGCTGCTAAGACATCATAATGCAATGCATTGCTGACATGTTTATTGTGATGGTGGTGTACACAAACCCACTGAGTGGTCAGCTGTATAAAAGTACAGCAAGTACAAGTGTGTACAGTGCATAATACTTGATAATCATAATAAATGCCTATGTTTCTGGCTTATATATTTATTATACTGTACTATTTATTGTTATTTAAGAGTGTACTCTTTTTACTTATTAAAAAACAGTTTACTGTAAAACAAGGTGCCGTGTTATCCTGGCAGCAGCCTCATTCATCTTATGTTTACTGTGTCTCTTGATTGCATTATTTTCTCTTGTGCTTGATTTAATCTTGGGTTGTTTTCAATAACATGCCGTACTGGCTTGTAGCCCGGGAGCAATAGGCTGTACCACGTAGCCTAGGTGTGTAGTAGGCGATGCGATCTATGTTTGTGTAAGTGCACTCTATGATATTCACACAAGGACAAAGTTGCCTAACATTTTTCAGAAGGCATCCTCCTCGTTAAAGTGGCGCATGACTCTATATCAATCCCATTAAAATATGAACTCATCACAGGACTGTTTCATGTGAGAAGGCCTAACACAGTGTTGACTCAAGGAGACTGGAAATGTTTAATGAATGAATCAATTGGCCCAAAATACCAAGCAGTAGTGGTAAACACTGCTTATATCCAACGTTTAGGGCAGAACTGTTTTCAGACCCATCCTGTTTCCATGTTACAGAACACATTCCTATCAGCTGATTCTAGGATCTGATCAGGTCACGAATGACTAACTTATTTTGCAATTTTACAATGTACCTGGCATAGCAATACCCACAAGAAGGTATTTAATAAATTAATTCGAGATCATCATCATAAAACAGACAACCTTGTCCTCTTGTTAGAATACACACTATTAATTTCACATCAATGTTCACTTCTTACTGACTAAAATGAGAAATTCAGAGGGTAAAATTAAGACATATTTATAATTCAGATATATTCCACATTTTGAAAAAATAAATTAATCTGAGGCAATTTTCCAAAAGAGCAATTCAAGTTAATTTTATAAAAAATTCAAACAGTTTTTTCAAACATCCCAGCTTTGGGAGCATTTAAACATACGTCAAGGTTCTACACAAGTACATACATGAATGTAAATCTCAAAATGTCCCATCATTGTTCTGTCTAAGTTTTTTAAAAAAAGCTTTCTAGAAGTATAAAATTAAAATACATGATACTAATAAGAGAAATTAATGATAATTGTCACACTGAAAATAAATCACCAAGTTTCCAGAAAAACAGTAAGATAAAATTTTAAGTTATATTGCACATGGAAAAATAAATGATTGTTTGGTTTTTGAAATTTAAGGTGTTCCTAATTGAATTTAGAAAGCCATGTGATGATGGGTATTTGGGGAATACAGAAGACAGAAGACAGGAATACCAGTTAGGAAAATGTGATAATCCAAGTGAATAGTGGGGATAGATGGGAGGGTCAAAAACCTGAGGTATGTATGGTCAAAGTATAGATGTCTTGGTGGCTGACTTGATGTTGGACGGTGAAAGAAGACCAGCAGGGTGATCCTCTGATTTTGACTTGGGTCACTTGGTCGATAATGGCAGGAAGAACATAAGGGAGAGGAAGTGAGACTATAATGAGCTTAGTTTCAACAGCTTCAGTGGGACATGTCAGAGGGATATCTAGGAATAGATGATTATTAAAGAGTTCGATAGAGGGGTCTAGAACCCGAGAGAGAGTTTCCACATTTTTAAAATGTGGGATATAGGTTTCTATAAATTAAGATCCTTTTCAAGTCTAATAATCTAAAAATCCTAACTCTAAATTACCATTGCCTTTCATTAGAGGTGCATTCAGTCTAGGAGTTAGACCTAGAAAAAGCACCTACAGAGATGATTACTATTATTTCTCAAATGAAAGTATTTTCTCAAAATATGTCAACATACTTAGAGGATGTCTCATCCTGCTGAATTTTAAAAAATAGCTGCTTCAGCTACAGCATAGCAAAGATAAACACACCTTCCTCTAAATATTGGAGCCTGATATCAATGAAAAATATTTTACCCTGGTTTAAATTTTGCTAGTGGGTACACAAATAGATGATTTAATTGTTCTGTTAATCTCAGTGGTACTGTATGCAGTATAAACCCTTCTCAAAGTTTGATATGTGCAAATACCATGTGGGGATCTTACTAAAATTCAGGTTCTGAATTAGTGTGTCTGGGGTGGGTCCTGAGATTCTTCATTTCTAACAAGCTCCCAGGTGATGCTCATACTCATGGTTTATAAGGTTCACAGAATATAAAAGAGACAAAATGAGACATTGATGCAGTCAGATTTAGTTTGAATAAAAGTCCAGTTGTTTGGTTTTGGGCAGTTCATTTTCCTGAAATCCATTTTCCCTCACGGTCAAATGAAGCGATCATCACCAGCTGCCATGGGTCTCACTGAGTCAAACGTTGGGGCCCAGTGCACCTGGAAGACTAGAGAGAAATTCACCAAAAATGATGAGGAGAAAGTGAACACATGAATACAAGGAACAGAGTGATGAAAGGAAAGGTGGGGATTAGAAGAGAGAAGTAGGAACAGATGGGTGAGGCAATGGAAGAAAATGAGCAAAGCATGGAAATTTTTGTTTACTTAAAATTAAAAAAAATACTTAAAAGGTTTTTTGTTTGTTCATTTTTCTGTGAGTTGAAGGGGAAAAGAGAAAGCATGGAAGAATTGGGGAGCAAGAGAGTGACAACCACCCAAGAAAGGCAATTCCTGATATGCTATCTATTGATATTCTGAATGTAGTTTCTAGCAAATATTAATATGTATAGATTCATTGACCTTGTTTGTTAAAATGCATATTCCTCAGACTTATTTTTAGAGATGCTAGATCTAGCACCTTAAATAAGTGTTCATCTGGAACAACAGTGTAAGAAGAACTGCTAAGACCCCTAGGAGAAAGAGAAATTGTAGAATATTTGAAAGTTAATAAGATGTAGCAGAATCAGTGAAATAACACTTTAGGAAGTATAGGTTTCAAAGCACTTGCAGAAGACAATGTTGCAACAGCCCCACGCACAGTGCACAGCACAGACGTACAGATGGTTTGGAAAAGTCAGTGATTGAATGCTTCTATGGGTAAACTTCAACAATGAAGAATGTGAGTCAGTGAAAAGTACCCCAATAGTGCTATCTCTCAGTGAGCAAATCTGAGGTGCATTCACAGTTAGACGTTTCCCAGCTGAATTGAGCACCACCTGTCTACCATGCCCACATTCTTTATTGACATTTCTCCCTTCTGTTTCAATTCCTCACTCTCTCATGTGTTCCTGAAATCACTTCCCAGGCAAACTACCTGCTGCAGCCCCTGTCTTAGATTTTCTTAATGGGGAATGGGGGGACTTTGGCATTCAGCACACATATATGTATGTATGTGTATATGTGTGCATACATGTATATACATATGTATATGGATTTGTTTATAAATTACATACATGTTACTGCACTAATACACTATATTTCTGGGAAAACAAAGTCAAGTAATAGACATGAAAACAAATAAGAAATAATATGGTATTTCTAAATAGCTTGCTATCTAAAATGGTTTCATACTATGAATAGCTAATATCTCAAGAAACAGTGTCCTCTATAGGCATGACCTGCACTACAGTCTTAGTTAACAGTAGCTTCAAGTCCATGTCTCAAATAGATTTCTTGATTATTTCTATTTTTCTGTTTGTATTTTTTTTTTGGATGTTATTCTTGCCATACTAAATTATTTCATTATTTATAATCTCATGACAGGATGGATGAAGCAATCATTCTAAGACAAGATGGATATAAGTCAATTGTACTGGCACTGCTGTTCTCTTATCATTACTTCACTGGTATTATCTTCAAGGTATTACTGAACTGGTATTATCTTCACTGGTTCTTTTCAGGAATTCTTTTAAAATTTTTTTAATATCTTTATTGTTGAAAGTATTACAGATATCCCTCCTTTTTATTCCCCCATTGACATCCTCCTCCTCACACCCAACACCCATCCTGCCTTCAGTGTTCTGTTGCCTGTATCCATTGGTTATGCATATATGCATATAAGTTCTTTGGTTTATCTCTCCCTGCCCTGCCCCCACCCACACATACCACTTCCCTCTGAGGTTTGTCAGTCTGTTCCCTACTTCCATGTCTCTAGATCTATTTTGTTTGGCAGCTTATTGTGTTCATTATATTTTACAACTAAGTGAGATCATATGATACTTGTCTTTCTCTGACTGGCTTATTTCACTTAGCATAATATTCTCCAGATCCCTCCATATCGTCTCAAAAGGTAAAAGTTCTCTCTTTCTTACAGCTGCATAGTGTTCCATTGTGTAAATTTATCATAGCTTCTTTATCCACTCATCTACTGATGGATATTTTGGTTGTTTCCAAATCTTAGCTATTGTAAATAGCACTGCTATGAACACAGGGGTGCATATATTCTTTCTGATTGGTGTTTCAGGCTTCTTGGGATAAATTCCTAGAAGTGGGATCACGGGGTCAAATGACAGCTCCATTCTTAATTTTTTGAGGAAACACTATATTGTTTTCCATAGTGGCTGCACCAGTCTGCATTCCCAAGCATTGTACTAGGGTACCTTTTCCTCCACATCCTCACCAGCACTTGTTGTTTGATGATTTGTTGATGGTAACCATTCTGGCAGGTGTGAGGTAATACCTCATAGTCACTTTAATATACATGTGTCTGATGATTAGTGACATTGAGCATTTTTTCATATGTCTCTTGGCCATTTGTATGTCTTCTTTGGAGAATTATCTGTTCAGGCCTTTTGCTCATTTTTTAATTGGATTGTCTTCCTTTTGTTGAATTGTATAAGTAATATATATATATATATATATATATATATATGATATATATATTTTGTATATTAACCCTTATCATTGGAAAATATGTTCTTGCATAAAGTGGATTCCCATTTCATTTTGATGCTGGTTTCTTTTTCTGTTCAGAAGCTTTTTAGTTCAATGTAGTCCCATTTCTTAATTTTTTCCTTTGTTTCTCTTACCTTATGCAATGTATCAGTGAAAATTCTGCTATGTGTGATGTCTGAGATTTTGCTGCCTAGATTTTCTTCTATGATTTTTATGGTTTTGAGACTTACATTTAAGTCTTTTATCAATTTTCAGTTTATTTTGTGTCTGGTGTAAGTTGGTGGTCTAGTTTCATTTTCGTGTGTGTAGCTGTCCAATTTTCCCAACACCATTTATTAAAGAGGCTGTCTTTACTCCATTGTATGCTCTTGCCACCTTTGTCAAATATTAATTGAGCATAATGTCTTGGGTCAATTTCTGGGTTATCTGTTCTGTTCCATTGATCTATACGCCTGTCTTTGTGCCAGTACCAGGCTGTTTTGATTACAGTGGCTTTGTAGTATAAGCTGATATTTGGTATCGTGATACCTCCAACTTTGTTCTTCCTTTTCAAGATTGCTGTGGCTATTCAGAGTCTTTTTTGGTTCCATATAAACTTTTGGAGTATTTGTTCTAGATCTGTGAAATAAGCCATTGGTATTTTAATAGGGATTGCATTGAATCTATAGATTGCTTTGAGTAGTATGGACATTTTAATGATGTTGATTCTTCCAATCCATGAACATGGTATATGCTTCCACATTTTTATATTTCCCTCTATTTATTTTTTCAGTGTCCTATGAGGGACTTTAACACCTCACTGACATCACTGGATAGATCTTTTAGACAAAAAAATTAACAAGGAAACAGAGACTGTAAATGACACACTAGATCAGATGGATTTTATTTATTTTTACAGAACATTTTACCCAAAAACTGCAGAATATACATTCTTCTCAAGAGCACACAGGACATTCTCAAAGATAGACCACATGTTAGGACACAAATTAAGTCTCTACAAGTTCAAGAAGATTGAAATCATATCAAGCATCTTCTCAGATAACAATGGCATGAAACTAGAAATCAACTAAAATAAAAACATTCAGAAACATTCAAACACATGGAGGCTAATAAGCATGTTATTATACAACGAATGGGTTACCAATGAGATCAAGGATGAAATAAAAAACTTCCTGGAAATTAATGAAAATTAACACATAACAACACAATATCTATGGGACAAAGTGAAAGCAGTCCTGAGAGGGAAGTTCATAGCATTACAGGCTTACCTCAAGAAACAAGAAAAATTTCTAATAGATCATTTAACCCTATAACTTAAAGAATTGGAAAGAGAACAAAAAGAAATACCCAGAGTAAGCAGACTGAAAGAAATAATAAAGATCAGAGCAGAAATAAATGACATAGAGACTAAAAAACAATACAAAAGATCAATGAAACCAAGAGCTGGCTCTTTGAAAAGATAAACAAGACATGAACCTTCAGACAGACTCACCAAGAAACAAAGAGAGAGGACCCAAATATACAAAATTAGAAATGAAAGAGGTGAAGTAACAACTGACACCATAGAAATACAAAGGATTGTAAGAAAATACTATGAACAATTATATGCCAAAAAATTGAACAAATTCCTAGAATCATAGTCTTCCAAAGCTCAACTGGAAAGAGTCAGAAAACTTGAACAGACTAATAACAACTAAGGAAATTGAAACAGTAATCAATAAACTCTCAGCAAACAAAGCTCGGGTCCTGATGGCTTCACAAGGGAGTTTTACCAAAATTCAAAGAACACCTATTCTCCTCAAACTATTCTAAAAAATTCAAGAGGAAGGAAGACTTCCAAGCTCTTTTTATAATTCCAAAACCAGATAAAGACGGAAAATTACAGGCGAATATCCCTGATGAGCTTAAATGCCAAAATACTCAACAAAATATTAGCAAATCGGATCCAGCAATATATTAAAAAAATTATTGACCACGACCAAGTGGGTTTATCCCAGGGATGCAAGGCTGATATAATAGTCACAAATCAATAAATGTGATACACCACATAAACAAAATGAAATATAAAAATTATATGATCATATCAGTAAATGATGAAAAGGCATTTGACAAAATCCAGCACCCATTAATGATAAAAAACATTCAGGAAAGTGGGAATAGAAGGATCATATCTCAACAAAATAAAGGCCATATATGATAAACCTACAGCCATCATCATACTCAATGAGCAAACACTAAAAGCATTTCCTTTAAGAACAGGAGGAAGACAGGGATGTCTGCTTTCACCACTCTTATTCAACATAGTACTGGAAGTCTTCACTTCAGCGATCAGACAAGAAGGAAAAATAAAAGGCATACAAATTGGAAAAAAGGAAGTGAAACTGTCATTTTTTGTAAATGACATGATATTATACATAGAAAACCCTAAAGGCTCCACCAAAAACATACTAGATTTAATAAATGAATTTGGCAAATTAACAGGATACAAAATCAACATCCAGAAATCACTGGAATTTTTATACACCAATAATGAATGCTCAGGAAGGGAAACTAAAGAAACAATCCCATTTACCATTGTAACAAAAAAGTTAAGATACCTAGGAAAAAATTAAGATACCAAGGAGGTAAAAGACCTGTTCTCAGAAAACTACAGGAATCTTTTTTAATACACTTGGCCATTTTGTGAGAAGTTCAATGAAAGGTTAATGATTAAATTAATGATTCCACCTAACTAGGTCATTTAACTAACAACACTGTGCAACAATCTACCAGAACAAACAAGAAAGGGTGTCTCTATCCTCCACAGTGCTCTGAGGAGCCCACACCCTTTCCACAAGCTTCCTTCCAAATCAAGGGTGGCTCCTGATTCTGTCATACCTGGGTTGAATTTGGGTGTTGCATAGCAAATAGTTGTCAGATTCAATTCTTGTCCTTTTTAAGATCAAAAATTTTAAATTAGTCCAGTCAGTGTGGCTCAGTGGATGGAGCATCGTCCCATGGACTGAGAGGTCCTGGTTCAATTCCTGGTCAGGGCACATGCCTGAGTTGCAAGCTTGATCCCAAGTAGTGTGTGTGTGTGGGGGGGGGGGGGATGTAGGAGGCAGCCCATCGATGTTTCTCTCTCTAAAAAATCAAGAAAAACATATTATATATATATAAATTTTTTAAAACTCAGGGCTCTAGAAAGATAAAGCTTAAATTCCATAGAAATACTCTTAGCTCTTTATAATTTATCTTTTGCTTAGAATATCCAACTTCATCTTGACTCATCACTCACATCCTGTGCTCCAACATCACAGACTTCCTTAAATTTCTAAAATCAGTCTTGCTCCTTTGCATTATTGATCCTCTGTAAATGCTCTTGTCCATGTCTGTTTGGCTTTTCATTCTTTTACCAACCTAATGTCATAATATTCACCACCTTCTAGAGCCAATACCTCTGGTGCTTCATGACCACCACCATGGTTCACCACCACCAACATGGCAGTGAGTTTGCACTGGAGACTTCCAAGTGAGTTCAGATCTACCTCACCCCACATGGTCCCACCTCAAGCATGCCAGCAGGCATCTTTTAGCTATTTGCTCCAAGGACTTCCTGCTGACTCCCCTGAGCATGCACAGTCCCTGGAGGAAACTCTCCACCAGTGGGGACAGGAGCCAGTGAATAAGAGCTCCAGTTTCCTGTCTTTCAAGAGACCGTTTTGGAAAGCATTGTGTTTGTTTCTCAGGAAGTCCTAGTGGAACCAAGCCCCACTGCCCATAGGGGAACCCGTGATAAGATACCCTTACAATGGCTTTCAGTCTTCTTTGCCTCACCTACCCTCACCAATGCTTCCTGGGACCTACTCCCAAGCCATTTGTACCATTTGTACCAGAATCACTGTCATAGGTTCTGCTTTCAGTAGAAAACAAACTGAGACACACTGTTCTGTCAAACAGGCCCTGGAACCCTGAACCCTCCCCTAAGTAGATGTATTTCTGTTTTCTTTGTTATATATCTCAGCTGTTTCACTCACTACAAACAGACATGATTGCTGGTTATCACACATACTCTCAGGTCTCTCTTCTAGCCCCTGAAAAGGGGCCATCCAACCTGGTAGAAGGACCCATGTACTCGTACATGTCTGTTCACACTGGCTCTTCTGTTGCTCATCTGATGTGGCATCTGGGGTTCTTGATGTCACTCTGCTTCATGGGCCCTGTGGTTTACCCTGACACTGACATTGGCCTAAGTCTACTCCTCCAGGTACCGTAAGCCTTCTCGAAAACTATGACTTAAAGTGAAATGACCCATAATAAAACCAATTTTACTGTAGGTTAATTGATATAAACAAGAGTTAAGTTTCCATGACATATTTCTGGTCACAAAACATCACCAAACTTCTAAATAAAGACCCAATACACTTGTAATATTAAACATTGAAATAAATGTGAATTCTACATGCATTTAAGAAAGACTAATAAAAACAAGTAGGATAACTATTTCCCAACCTGCTGACTCCAGTTCAGAGTTGCAGGTGACTGGGGCCTAACCTGGTAGCTCAGGTCTCAAGGTGGAGACCAGTCCTGGACAGGACACCCTTCCATCACAGTGTGCACTCACAAACATCCTTACCCTCCCATTGGCACAATGCAGACACCAATTCACCTCACATGCATATCTTTGGGTTGTGGGAGGAAATCAGAGTCCCCTGAGGAAACCCACGATGACATGGCGAGAAGATGCAAACTCCACACAGACAGTCGCTGCAGCCAGGAATCTCTTTCTTCTTTTTTCTCATCAGCATTATAATGAAACGATGTTGAACAAAATGATGTTATCCAAGGACCTGCTGCACAATTACCTTTACCAGATTCAACAGTCTTTCACATTTCTCCACCAGGTAGGCAGTCCTGGCTGGTACCCATGGTTGGTCCTTCAAGCGCCCTGCGCATGCCTTGGCTGCCACAGCGGCAAGGTAGCTGTGAGAGATTTCTTAAGCCCCAGAGATTTTTCCATTCAGTGGAACAGTAGTTCAGGTTTAATTTCTCTAAGACATTCTCATTCATTTAAAAGGTTAGACAGGAGATGGATTTAATTAATAGCTACCATTCTTGATTTAAAAATCACTACTTTCCTTAATCTTCTTAAATGACCAATACTTTCTCACTAAGGTAAATTCAGTATTCTCCCCCCACTCCTTCCTCCAATAACCTGTGTGGCTTAATCAACTTATTTAACTTCTCCAGGCTTTAGAATTTTCACTTGTAAAATGGGAATAATCATTCCTTGCCTACTGAAAGACAGTGGACACAAGATTATCTCTTGAATTTTCTTAGTTCCTTAGGCTAGTGTTTATGATTATTACCATATACTATATGATACCAAGTTATTATTCAGGTTTCATATCAAACACACACACACACACACACACACACACACAGTATCTCCCCTCACCCTTGACTGCTGCTGTAATCCTTGGAAGGATCTTTTAACTATACACCTAAAATGGATGCATAAATATAATTGCTGACATCGATTTATTCCCAAAAAAGCCTATCACAATGGTGCAAGTGTGTAGCTTCAATAAAGGATGTGACAATTACGGATATAAATTCCGCCTTTGGCGTGCCAGAGTTACAGCATCCTCATATTTAGACATCAAACAAGACTTCCCCGTTGTACAAAGCAAAGGAACAGGAAAACGCAGACACTCAGCATGACTGCGCTGGCTCCAGCGGGTCAGGAGTTTGCTTCTTCAGAGGATGAAAATACTTTGTGCTTCCTGTGTTTCAGGAAGAACCTGGGTCCATCTTGGCAACATAAAGCTTCGTGGTGCTTAAAAACAAGCATGCCTCATATCCACCCGCATCGCATCAGTTTTGAGTGGTGGGGGTGGGGAAAGCTTTGGATTCCATTGGGAGAAAGAGACAACAAAAGACTTCAATCATTATTAAAACATTAAAAAGTTAGGGAGTGAGAATTAGGATGAGTTTTTAATTTACTTATCCTGGATCAGGTACTCATCCCAGTTCATTTACTCATGCCATTTTGGGGTCCTTTCGCTCTGAAATCATGGGGAAGAGAAAGACTTCATCTAACCTTGAGCTCAAGGCAAAGGGATTCATTTGGTAGAAAGCTGCATGTATAAAATTTCTTGTAAATGAGACCATCAGCATAAAACTATTTCATATAAAACACAGAGGAAGTAAAGAAGGTAAAAAGGGGATAGGATAGGGCAGGATGGTCATTAGTTATTTAATCGGTTATTCACTTTTATTGTGAACATTTGAAATATTAAAAACAAAACAAAACAAAAAAAACCTCACATATAATGACCAGCCATGCCCATGTCCACACAGTTTCACCAACTGTAATCCTAGTATGGACATTTTTAGAGTTCTGTACGCTTAGGCATACAGAGCTTAGCCAAGCCCAACAGAAGTACATTTGGCATTTTCTTTAGCACATGATTCTTTTTTTGTCTTCTGCTGTTTGTAGCCACTGTAAGTTCACCAAAGGAAAAAATGGGCCAAACTATGTGAGTGTGTGGGTGTTTTCCCATGCACTGTATGGATTAATTCACATATCCAGTCCCTAGGGAAATTAAAAAAAAAAAATTAGTTTCACTGTAGAAGATCCAAAGAACTCAGCATTTTACAAGCTCTGAGTTATTAATCCTTATAGTAACTTCCCTGTGACGTCAGTAAGTGGGAAGTGTTATTATGCCCATTTCACAGATGAAGAAACTGAGGGCTTTTATGATTATGTGTCTCATCCGTAGCCAAACTGTGCTGGCAAGACAATCAAGGACTTCCAATAAAGTGCATTTATTCAACCTCCGCACCAGTGTTAGAAATATAATGTGAGTGGTGTATGTGATTTAAAATGTTCCAGTAACCACATTAAAAAAGTAACAATAAGCAGGTGACATTATTTTAATATTATAGTTTATTTAGCCAATATGTCCAAAATACTATCATTCCAACAAGTAATATGTTTGAAAAAATAGTTTGCATTCCTATTTTCATACTAAATCTTCAAAATAGATGTGTACTCACCATATTTCAAAGGCACAATTGCCATGGGTGGCTAGTGGCTCTCATAATGAATGGCAGAGCCCTAGATTCCTTTCTCAAAAGGCCACCCCTCTGCCACTAGACAGCTTAACCACGACATGCCATACCATCCTTCTGTTGATTTTTTGGAATGCCTTAAAATTTGCTTTAATATCACTTTGGTTTGGGCTAATGGAAGCAAATTATAGATATGAATTAAGGCCCTTGGGAAGTAATATGCAGTCCAATTCCAGGAGAAAAAAAGGAAACCTACCCTCCCTAATTTAGAAAGAAGATATAATGTATTTTAAATTCCAGTTCCTACAGTTGAAAGGGTTTAATAAAATTAGGAGTGGATCTGTGATGGGCAAACAAATAAATTGCTATTGTAGCATTAGAGATATGAAGCTATGATTTTTTGAGCTAACATTTAACAGGCAAATATTGAAAACATTTTTTTCTGTTGACAACTTAATAAATGTCACAAACTACAATAATTATAGTTACACTTGATATAGTTACTGAATAGTATGTTTTGGGGGGAGGGATAACCTATATTTAGCTCAGTGCTTAATTCTATTCACACAGGGAGAGCTTTCTGTCTTCTAATTAAAGCATACGTGCATTCCCCACGGTAGAGGGTTGCCCTTTGAACATTGACCTTTATGTACCTCATAAAACTATAAGGGATTCATCTGAATCTCTTACTTATTTCACTGGAGGTCCCTGATTTTGGTGGTACCATCAAATAAAACTGTTAAAGTCTCAAAAGTATTTCACAAAGTCAAAAATCCATGACAACCTAAGGAAAGCTTAGCATCCAGGTCAGAGGTAAACAATGTAACGTTTCCAAAGGCAAAAAATGTGCCTATAGCCTGTATTCCACACGTGTGTGTCACTATGATGAAGGATAGCCTAAAGTGAAGCAAATCAAGTGGGCAATCATTAAAAACACATGACTTACTAGCTAGTGACTCTGGGATTAAGGAAAACATTACACAATATTAAAGGCTCATAAGACAATGCCAGCTGAAGGTTAAGAACTATTTGTGATGCCTAACCACCACAGTAGCTAAATACTGGGATATACATATCGCATCTGCAGTTATTTCAGAGAATTATTTTGAGGTAGATAGTTTAGAAGAGTTGACCCTATAAATATTCAATAATAATGATAACCAATAAAATAATTTCACTATATTTATATGTCTATGTATCTATCTATTCATCCATCTTTTTCTGTATATATCTTCCATCTGTGTATGTTTATTCCTAATGAAATAAGTCAAAAAATTATAGTGGAAGGTAGCTGATTAGATTAGAAATTATTAACATAGACACGTAAAATAGTGCAGAAAAAAAACTAATTTTCTGAACACAGACCCATTCAATGGATAAAGAAAATGTGATGAATGATAGATATAGATAGATGATAGATGATAGATAGATAGATAGATAGATAGATCATTATTTCTCAATTTAAAAGAAGGAAATCCTGCCATTTGCGACAACATGGATAAGACTTGAGGACATTATGCTCAAAGAAAGATATTTCTGCATAATCTCACTTATATAGGGAATCTTATAAAGTTGAACTCTTGGATACAGTAGACGTGGGGGCCAGGGGCTGGGGATTGAGGGAAATGGGTAGATGTTGGTCAAGGGTACAAACTGCTAGTTTGAAGATGAGAAAGTTCTGGGGTGAGTATGATTAACAGGACTGTACTGTATACTCCAAAGTTGCTAAAAGAATAGATCTTAAATGTTATCAACCCAACAACAAAAACAAACGATAATTAATTTATGTGCTAACTAACCTTATTGTGCTAATCATTTAGCAAAGAATACGTGTATAAAATCATCATGTTGTACACCTTAAACTTACACAATGTTACAAGGTTGGGGAAGTGGGAAGATCCAGTCAAGAGATAAGTTTTCAAAATAGCCTTCTTCAGGGCAAGGCTATTTCTTAAATTTTTCAAATATCATTTTATTCAAATCATTTCAAGAAAAAGATCTCAAAAATTCACATCTATTTGGAAGGTCTAGTAATAAATTACATAACAACACACTTACTTGAAAGTCCACATTAAAGGGTACTCAAGCAAGGATTTTGCCTTTTTGCTCACAGGATTCAATTCAATATCACTGCTTTAATTCTCATGCCCCAGACTTTCTTTCAAACTTTCAACCTAGTTTAAGATCCTCTTGTTTTAAAGAAATTTATTTGACTTTACAAGAATTCTGGCATGAAGTGAAATACATGCACCCATCAGAAACATACAACATGCATTTACACCATTGCACATGAACCTGGAGAGATCATCAAGCTAAGTGGTGAATGAAGCCAGTGGACTCTCAGCTTTTCTATGAGGGAATCAGCCAGGGAGACAAGGAATAAAAGATTCTCTCCCACGCAATTCTTCATTTTTCTGCAGAGAATCAGATCATCCAAGCTCTAGAACAGCCTCTTGAGATTTTCCCTCATTCCCACTTGGACAAACTTTTGCATCTCAAAGGCTATCTTAGAAGTCACCCTGATAAATAAATAGCTAAACAATTAAAGACTGTTCCTTCCTTAGATGAACACACTAGAAATAGCAGTAAATTACCACATCATGAGCTTATTTATTTAATGTGTTCCTTTTGTTTTTACCTTGTTAAAAAGAAAGAAAGAAAGAAGCCTTGTTTCCTCTTTCTCTTGAATAATACATGTAATATTTATTTTGTATTTTATCATAAAGCAATTCATCATTTTCTTTGATCACACATACAGCTGTCCACATTTTAAAGCTTCATACACTTATTAGATATATGGAGTTTGACAATGGCAAATAAAAGTCCCTAAATCCTAAAGAAATTTTCCACCAATAAAACTTTTACTGTCACAGGAGCTTCCTTTCCTCCCACAGATATTTCATAATCTGAGGATGGGAAATCAAGCAGCCATTTCATGAGGTTGAATATCAAATACACAGGCTTTCCAACCCTTAGGCAGTTTATATGGAGACTTCATATCACATCTGGATTGCAATTCTCCCAGCAGCATAGGCCTTATATTTGGGCCACCAGAAACACAAAGAGATCGCCCAGCTGCTAGCTGGTAAAAGGCTCCTAGAGTCTCACACAGTCCCTGAGAGCTGCGTAATTCAGTGCAAAGCTGCCCCCACAATTACATGTCCCTGTAGATTACAGTGTAATTACATCGAGGAGACTGGAAAAATAATTGCTTGTAACTTACCCTGCGGTTAAGAAGGCACAAATAATCACGTGTGCACTGTGTAATGGTGTGTGATCACTTTGCCACTACTGTGTCACAGCTACTACCTATTTAGTGGATCAGCAGTGACTTCTGGAGGGAAAAAGCACTGGAAGGTTATTTGTAACCTGAAGTGCAAAGAACGGAAGCACTTACAACTTCACCTTGTCTTCCAAAAAATTGCCTCAGGAAAAGTTTTATGACACCCACCGCCCCAACCTGCATTCACCAGGGGAGTAGAAGGGAGTAGTGTAAGTTGCTTGATTCACACTTTTCATTTTGGCTTGGGCCATCTGGCCCCTGTTTCCCAGGCTCTGACATTTGATCTCTAGGAAGGTTTAAATAAAACTATTTGAGTTGTTAAAAATTCAACCTAATGCAGAATGAATATTTAAGAGATCATTCTTAATTTTAAAATCACTTGACATCTTTAATTCATAACAACCTAGATATTACTTGCTAGGATTAAATTCTAATTTCTTTAGCAACAAATCTTTAGTCTCATTTATTGTTTTAAATAAAGAAAAGAAACATTCTATGTCCAAACAACATGTAGTTTTAAAGGGTTTTGCTGTATATGGGTAATTTATGCATAATTCACAAACAACCACAAATTACTTAATCTTCTTATGGCTAAAGTGAAAAAAGCATGTATGTCTTTGCATAATTTCTTCCAGATTTGAGAGTAGTGTTGTTTGACCTCTTTGTTTCATCACATCTTGTCTCAATAATTGATGAAGCATGGGAATAAGTCCAGTATTAAATGAGAAGCTTTGGAATTCCATCTTTAAATCCAGTTTGATAAGATGTTAAATTATTCTTTAACAAATAATGATCTTTCTATTGGAGAGTACCAAATTCTAATTATTTAGAAATAGCAATAAAAATTTCTACAAGAAGTTTAAGCTTAATCTCTTTCTAATAGCAGCTGCCATAGAAAACCAATGTTAGTGAGCATAGTAGTTTGAATTACAAAGAAAACATTGTTACAATTAGTTTCAAAGCTATATAGTTGAAAAGAAATAAAAATTAACTTTTTAAAAAAACCCTAAACATTTGAAGATATTATTTAGTATTGAGGTCACAACCCGTTTTGGCCCATGAGTTCTTTGACAGTCTGGTGAAGCCTATGAACTCTTCTCAAAATAATGTTTGTTTTTTTAATAATCTTTATTGTTGAGAGTATTACAGATGTCCCTCCCTTTTTTCCCCATTGCCCCCATCCACCTAGTTCCTACCTCAAACCTTCACTACCCTATTATCTGTGTCCATGGACAATGCATATATGCATATAAATTCTTTGGTTAATTTTTTCTCGCCCTCCCTTCCCTCTTCCCCCTAAAATTCACCATTCTGTTCCATGTTTCAATGCCTCTGGTTCTATTTTATTTATCAGTTTATTTTTTTCATTAGATTCCTCATATAAGTGAGGTCATGTGATACTTGTCTTTCTCTGACTGGTTTACTTCACTTAGCATAATAATCTCCAGGTCCCTCCATGCTGTCTCAAAGAGTAAGAGATCCTTTTTTCACAGCTGCATAGTATTTCATTGTGTAAATGTACCACCACTATTTTATCCACTCATCTACTGATGGGCACCTGGGCTATTTCCAGATCTTAGCTATTGTAAACAGTGTTGCTATGAACATAGGGGTGCAGATATCCTTTCTGATTGGTGTTTCAGGATTCTTAGGATATTTTCCTAAAAGTAGGATCACTGGGTCAAATGGCAGTTCCATATGTAATTTTTTGAGGCAACTCCACACTGTTTTCCATAGTGACTGTACCAGTCTGCATTCCCACCAGTGTACAAGGGTTCCTTTTTCTCTACATATTTACCAGCACTTGCTTCAAAATAATGTTTTTAAAAACATAAGTTAAAATACATATGAATGATGCAAAAAAATAATAATTCTCTAAGTACACTAAAAAGAAACGATTTTTGATGTAGTAAAACACAGTTTTTTATTGATGAGTTATTTTGTGACTATTAAATTTAAAGGAGACACCCTGGCCAGGTGGCTTAGCTGACAGTGGGTTAGAGTGTGGTCCCTTACACCAAAAGGTCACAGGTTCAACTCCCGACTCCTGGTCAGGGCACATACCTAGGTTGTAGTTTGATCCCCAGTCTGGGTGCATACAGAAGGCAAACAATCAATATTGCTCTCTCACATTGATGTTTCTCTCTTTCTCTCTCTCTCTCCCCCTCCCTTTATCTCTCTCTAAAGTCAATTAAAAATTAAAAGAATCCACTAGCTACTGCATTTTCAAAGTGGTGAAAAACATATGAGACTTGAAAAATATCATAACAATTATCATACAATATGAAAATATCATGCCCTGGTACTGTGATTTGTTGCTCACATTCATTACTGAAAGAAATGCTCTATTTAGGATAAAACTTAGTGAGAATAAAAATGCAATTTTTCCCGTCCCAATTCACAGATCCTCTCATATCGCCTTTTGGGAGGGCAGTGTCCTGTGCTTGCTAGGCTAAGGGTGCCTAATTTTGTACTGGCTTCTGAAAGAGATATTAAACACATTATAATAAAACCTCGATATAACAGACTAATTCAGGCAAGGTAGTGTTCATTAAAGCCAAAAGTTTGTTATATAATAAAGTAAGTTTTCCAAATGTATATGTTTAAAAAAATTGGTAAATTAGTGCCCTGGCCATTGTGGCTCAGTTGGTTGAGTGTCATCCCATTCACCAAAACGTCGCAGGTTCCATTCTCAATCAGGGCACAGGCTTGGGTTTGGGGCTCCATCTCCAGTAGGGGGTGTGCAGGAGGCAGTCAATTGATGTTTCTCTCTCACAATGATGTTTCATTCTCTCTCCCCCTCCCTTCCTATCTCTCTAAAATCAATAAAAACATATAAATTTTTTTAATTTTATTTTCTTTATTGATTTTAGGGAGAGAGGAAGGGAGAGGGAAAGAGAGAGAAACATTGATGAGAGAAAACATCGATTGGCTGCCTCCTGCATGCCCCCCACTGGGGATTTGGCCCACAACCTGGGCATGTGCTCTGACCAGGAGTCAAACCAGTGACCTCTTGGTGCACAGGTCGATGCTCAACCACTGAGCCACACTGGCCAGGCAAAAACATATATATTTTTTAAATTGACAAATTAGTTTACCTGATTTTACTTATGTAGATACATTTGTGTAATTACAATTAAGTAAGCATGAAAAGTTTGGTTTCACAGAAAAGTTTTCTGTATGTATTACTATAATTTTTAATTTATACTGAATAGTTCTAGTAAATGCATGCATTCACCAGTCACCATGAGTAAACAAATGCACAGGGCTGGGGTGTGGCTTATCACACGCGGAACGTCGACCAGATGGTGGTAAAACTGCTGCAAAAAGTCACACTACTCGACAACAGAACCAATCTTGATGCGTTGCAATCACATGCTAGTCATTTGCCAAACATTGTTTACCAGCAGTGACTCTTGGATTTAAATATATAGACTATAGTTGTAGATATGTAATATTTATTTATGTTAGTGAAATCGCTACTGTGTTTTTTCCAACATATGGCCTATTGGCTAAAATTTGTTCAAAATAACAGTAAATTAGTCACAAAAATATAACCTGTTAATTTAATTATAAGCAAATCTTGGTTAAAAGCATTTTCTAATTAACAGGGTATTAATTTTCACATATGACATAAACCAGAAATTTTGTCCGTTAAATCCAAAATCTATTAAAGCCATTAAATTGAGGTCCGTAAAAATGAGGGCTAACTGTACCGATTAATGGTGTCATTTCATTCCTACTGTCAACCAATTGTCATTGGCATCAATTCAATGCCAGAAGGAATCCCCAGTTTGGGGCGTGGTGGAGAAGGAAACTTTATTCAGTGCGATGACACAGCATGGCTGTGGAAATAGCACTGCTGTAGAACAGCTCAATAGTGCTCAAGTGCGGCTGTGAAAACAGCACAGCTGTGAGGATGCCCCAGAGACAGCTGGCCATGGGGTCAGGCCCCTCTTCAGCTAGGCAGCTCTGCTCCACGTTGGTCTGGTCCCTGCACCAGTAACGCTCTAATTACGATGGACAGCAGTCCCTGCCCCTAGTCCCTGATTGGTCCATCTCATGCAAATGAGGACCCAAATCCTCACAGTTTGCTTGGTCCAAAGGCACTTCCTGATTGGTCAGAAAAGAGCCACTCTAATTGATCAGAGCTGCGAAGCTCTGATTGGATGGGGAAAGCCTCAGTCATATTGGTTGAAATAGGGCTCCAGGAACTCCTTTATAAGGGCTGGTTCAGAGGGCAGAAACACAGTACCGGGAGACAGTTTAATGCAAAGGCAGGCAGTCCCACTCTCCTTTTTTTTTGAGCCCAGTTAGCCACTAAGAGCCCTTTTTAGTAGGTGTTTTTTTGTTCCTTTCAGGGTTCACACTACCATCTCAGAGATTAAAAGTAAGGGCAGAACTAATTATTTGTTTGTTTTACAAAGATATTAAGTA
Organism: Tadarida brasiliensis; assembly: GCA_030848825.1. Lineage (NCBI taxonomy): Eukaryota > Metazoa > Chordata > Mammalia > Chiroptera > Molossidae > Tadarida > Tadarida brasiliensis. The sequence continues at coordinate 32,723,669 of CM061261.1, read as the reverse complement.
TAGAAAAACATCTAATGAAGGATCCACCAATAGAATCCTTCTGTTATTCAAGGCAAGGGGGTATCCAGTACATAAAGCTTCTTTTCACAAGTATAAATTGTATATAGGGTGATAAAATAGTACAGGAAGTGACTTAAATTCCTCACACCTTCATTCCCTTGTCTACTATATAAAGCAATTGGGATGGATGATCCTCACCTAATATGCTAACCTTAAATCTGTGCTAATCTGAAATTAAGACTACAGAGAAACTCTTCACCCATTTCTATCTTCCCTATACCACAAGGCTGCTTATTTAACCACCTCAGTGTCCCTTACCTTCCAACACAACTTGACAGTTGATGAAATTGTTACAGATACTCCTGATCTCATTTTCATTATTGCAGGTATACAACTGCAATGCCAATATTTGAAATGCTATTTGCTCATATAGACAAGCCATGTTGGCAGGTCAGGGAAGAGTCCCATTGCCATATATAAATACCCACCCCCATGGGTTATTTTCTCTTGAAACTTCTAAGTGTCCATCTCTTGATGATTATGTCATTATTATTTATTGAGCTGTGAGAAGTGGTTCTCAGTACACAGAGCAGAGAGGAACAAGCTTGCAAATTTAATAAGGCCCACAAGATAATTAAGACATACAATTTCTTCTAATGCCAGGCCAGGAGAACTTTTCAGCCTGTAATATGAGTGACTAAACACTTTCATGTTTGAATTTATACATGGCTATAAAATTTATTTTCATTTTTTTATCAGCCCTTTTATTTAATTTTCCCATGCAAAAATGAAACATCCCACATCATATTCCACTAAAAATGGGGAAGTTCAATCAGGCTGAAGATCTGTCTATTTCTTTATTCAAATGCATCCTGAACATTGTGTGTATAGTCACTCATCTATTCATAAAAAAAAATAAAACCAAATTGCTCCTTAGACTAGCTCTATATATTTGTGCAATCCTTCCTTCAAATAAGGCAGACCTTGGTTCTGTAAGGCAAGCAAGGATGAGAATGATTAATTCATTATATAGATTCAGTCTTTTACTCAACATATTTCTGGAGTTCCTACAATAACATGTTCATTGAGGGACATAAAACACGCACAGGATACCCCTTTTCTCAAGGAAGCTGCATCTAGTTTGGGTTGTAAAACTGAGATGAGTGCAATGCAAGGGACACAGTTAAAAGTTAGGAACTGATCTTGAGGAATTGTGAGAAGAAGGCATGTGAAAAGAATTGTGAAAGGAGACATCATTTCAGCTTTGAGGCATCAGATAAACTCCAAGGAGATAATTAAATTTGAAAAAGGCTTGGAAAATAAGGAGAACTTCATTAGGCAGAGAATGGAAATGGGCATTCCACTAAAAGAGAGCAGCATAAGCAAGGTTGGTGAGGGGAATGTGTATTCAAAAACTTAAAATAATTATTACTGAGAGATAAGTTTAGGCTTATTATTCACTGGGGAGATTTGGGAACATATGGTTAGGTCATAGGGGATCTATATGCTGGAGTTAGGAGTTTGAAGTTTAGTTGCTAGATTTTAGAGAGTCACTACAGATCTTAGAATGGGTTTGAGTGGGATTCAGAAAACAGGAGGTCCCTAACTTTAACCTTAACCCTAACTCTAAGGAGGATTAAAAGGCTAGAGCCAAGGTGGCATTGGGAATGGAAAGAAATAAATACCAGAAAGATACATAAAAGATAAGAAAAAGGAGTCCAAGAGATATTAAGGGATTACATAGGGAGTAGGGGGTGAAGGTGCCTGTTATTGACCCAAGAAATACATCTGAAATCGATGAACCAGTAAGTTCCATTAATTGACTTTTTGTGGGCTGTATTCTGTACATAGCATAAAAATGACTATAAATTAATCCAAGATGTAGACCTATTAGAAGTGTATTATCAACTAAAGTAAATTACCAACCATAGGAAACTTTGAACTGTTGCAAGTAGTCAAGTAAAAGAAAGACTAGGTAGTACAAGAGGTGAAAAAGAAAAAACAAAGTTACTCAGAAGTATTAATATACAGTAACTACCTGAAGAAATTAAAATATAATTCTGAAAAACTAGTGATGGGTTTAATTAAAAGTATCTAGTGTTAATCATAATCAATACATGAATTGATGACACTAACAATGGAGATATTAACCTTGTACCAAGACAGATAGCCTCAGTATTGTCACAGTGAGCATGCCTTATGAAGAATATAGGTTTTCATTTCAGTCTTCAAAAAGATTGAGTGATAGAAATTGTAATTTTCTCATTGAGAAAACAAAGGCAAGCAATAACTACAGAACAAAGCACAAGAAAGTATGTCCTAAATATGAAAACAAACTAAAATTTTTTTCATGTTGGAGCACCCAACCTAGCATAAAAAGTAGGGGAAACTTTATTATCTCTTGACACTAAAACCATTGTCAAAATAGAAGTTCCAAATGAATTTCAGATCTTGTACTAGTAGAGATGGAACTGTAATTATAACTCACTGCTTGATTCTACAATAAACAAGAATTACATTATAGCCATGTGTTATTGGTTTTTATCTGTGAGATTCAACTTACATAAAAAGCAGAGAAGACTTGACTATAGTTACAAAATAGAATGTAAATGTTATGAAACTTGACAACTATCTCTCAGGAGATAGAAAGTATAAATGGTGGAAACAGGTGGGGAAAAGAGTAAGCACAAAGGGTAACATATCTTACATAGAGAGAATAAAAAAAATTCATAATGATAGAAAAAGAAAAATGTTTAAGTATGTAAATTAAAGATACATAAAATTAGTCACTGGGATTAAATAAGTATTAAATAGCAATCAATATTGAAAAGAAGTGAGGTGGGAAGAAAGGGGTGATGTATAGGAGTTATACCCTCATCTTTTATATAACAAAATAGAGAGATTAAAGTTAATAATTCAAAAAACATTGGTGTGACTACATTATTTAAAATTATAGAACTAACCACCAGAAACATTTGAACAGAAATATTAAAAGAGATTACATCTGAGGAATAAAACTAGGGAGGGTTTAATTGTGGGAGTAGAACCAGTTTCTTTTCATGATGAACCCTCCTATTGTATTTGATTGTTCTATGTAATATAACAAAATTAATTATGAATTAATAAAAATGACATTTAAAAATTATAGAATGGAGAAAGATGAAGGAAAGAGAGAGAAGAGATGAAAGAAAGAAAAAAATATCTATTCTGCTTTCATAGCATAGGGGGTCATTTGGGAAGGGAGTAGAGAAAATACAAGAAGGCCAGATAATTTTCTGCCAATGAAATTACCTTTTCTATCAAGGGAAAATAAATCAAAGTCAGGCCAAGGAGCAAGGTGGTACTAGGTTTGTAGGTCTAAAATAACTTGTATAAGACAAAAATCTATTTCTGTAGGAGCACATAAATAAAACTAACAACATGATTTGAGAGGTTTCAGAAGATTGGTAGATTAGTAATGGATTAAAAAATGAGAGGATAGGTGCAGAAGAGGGAATGAGACTTGTACTATGTATCTTTAATTTTTTCTTTTGAATCTTATAAATGTATTACCAATTTCTAAGAATAACATAAAAAGAAAAATAGAAAAATCAATAATATATTTTATATAATAAATAATATATTTAGTGTTTCTGTTAATAAAATACAGTAAAACAAACACTAAAAATACTTTGTTACAACTTAGTAAAAATATCATCCAAAATGACTTTGTACAGATCTTTCAAACACAGACAAGTTTTCAAAAGTTAAACACTATGACTACATATATATGGTTATATACCAAGTTCATATTTTTAAAAAAGATGTCACTAATTTTAATAAATTTATAATTAATATAATGCATCATATTAACGGTTCTAAAAATGAAAAATCAGTAAAATTTACTAAAATTCAGAATCCCTTCTGATGAACACACTCACCAAAATGGCAATATATGTACCCTCTCCTACCCTAATAAAATATATTGTCTCAGTCCAAAAGACAGCATCATACTTAACAGGGAATCACTGGAGACATCCCCAGAAATGTCAGCAAAAATGCAGTGATGTCCATTATCACCGCTAGTGTTTAACATTCTACTGGAGGTACTAGCCGATATAACTACACAAAAGAAAACTTAGAAGCATAAAAATTGAAAGAAAAAAAGGGGGAGGAAAAAAATCATCACAATTTTCAGATGATTTGACAGAAAAAACTCAAAGATTCAATTAAGGTAGTGTAATTTCTATGGAAATCAATTCTTTCATATTCACAAATATCAACCATCTAGAAAATCTGATGGAAAGATCCTATGGGCAATAACAATAGAAAAAAAAAAACAAGTTTGCCCTGGCTGGGTGGCTCAATTGGTTGGCGTGTCCTCCCATTTGCCAGGGTTGCGGGTTAAATTCCCAGTTAGGGCACATGCAAAAATCAACCAATGAATGCATCAATAAGTGAGACAACAAATCTATGTTTCTCTCTCTCTCTCTCTGAAATCAATAAAAAATATTTTTTTAAAGAAAGAAAAAGTAACTTAGCTAGGAGAAATACTTAGCAAGAAATGTACAAGAACTTTTATGAAGAATTGGTTTTTGTACCCATTTTTATTTGTCATTTATTTTGTACCCATTCTTTTATCATTTATTTTATTTATAAATCAGAGAGAATCATTCATATGAAGATAAAAAGTAAAGTCAATACAGAGATAAGAATTATTATGCAGGCACAGATGTATTCATATTAAAAAGAACTTAAAAAGTAGATCTTGATTGAATGGCCTTATTTAAGAAAACAGAAATCAGTTAAATCCAATAGAGAGACTCAAGAAAGAATTTTGAAATTTCAATAGCAGGGCTGCAGATTAGAAAGAACATATTTTTCCTCATCCATGAAGTTTCACGCTGTTTTAGTGAACTTTGCCATCTCTGTCTTGTCAACATCCTAAGAGTTTGTTAACTGTAACTAAATGAAATTGATGGACAACAGTATCAATAGCTATTATCATCTCTTAAGCCATTGTTATATATCAAGGCCCTGTGTTGATAAAGATTTTACATATGTTTTCTTATAAGATACTTGTAATACATAACATAAATACCAAGAAGCCATTATTTTTATTTTGCAGATAAGATACATAAGGCTCAGACAGATAAATCTCTTGGCCAAGACCATACACATGATACAAGGCAGAGCCTGATTTCCAGTTTGGGTCTCAGCCTCACACAACACACCTGTGTTCTTTCCGCTTTAGTATGCTGCTTTCTATTTAGTCAACTTCCAATCAATCCTTCACATACCACTTAAAAAAATAATAATAATAATAAAAAGGTCTAAAGTAAGCAGTTTTAAGATTCCTTACCATAACTTTCCAGGCAAGGGTATTAACGGAAGTATAATAGACATTAAAGCTATAAAAGGCCTACAAACTCTACAGCCTTGATAATAATTCCCATATAATGGCTCATGCATCTTCCCATAATAACAATTAAAAAGTCAGAGGAAACAACACAATGACAGCTTCAATCTTATAAAAACATCTCAGATCTCTTGAAGGCATACTAGATCCATTGAACAAGGTACATCTCTGTTGACAGTCTCTCTTTTATTTTATTTTTTGCGTAGTTATTTGTTCTTAGGGCAATGTTAGTTACATTGCAAGCATTACTGTTTATTCTAAATATAAGAAGTGATCTAAAAATCACTTTTATCATGAAAATCATAGTTTTCCTCATTGTGAAAGACAGAATCTCCATCATGGTCAATTGCATGACAAGAGTCTATTTGGATTGGAGCCAAACACAGCTTCCCAAGAAAAAACTCTTTGATCAATTAGGAAATGATAATGTGTGCTTTTCTATTTTTCTTGTACCAAATTGTCTCAGATGGAGCTGAACTCTGTAAAGCATTTACTGACTATGTTTATAGGTAGTCCGTTTAATACACAATATTTTATTTGTTTTTTATTCTCCTCAGCCCCTTTTAACCTCTAGACTCTAATGACTTCCATATGGCTAGCCAAGTCTATTTTTAGATTGTTAATTATTCATCTCTATTTTTAGCTCTCTTCTTTCTTTTGGTTGCTGATTATTGTAAGACCTAAAGTGCCTTCTCAAATTTTGACCATGTTGTTTTTCTGCCAGATTAGAGGCCAGATCTGTCAGTGAATACTAGTCTTTCCCTCCTCAATACCAATCTTTTCCACTTTAATTTTTCTCCTAACAAATCAGGTAAGACAATAAGATTCAACATATATGTCAAAGAACTCTAAGTTATATAATATGTTAAATAAATATCAAACAAGATACATATTTTCAGTGGGATCTTGGCCATGTGGCTACCATTAAGTTGGAGAATAGTAAAACTGTCTGTTAAAATACTTCACAAAGTTTGGGCTGAAAAATCAAGTTTTGCACATGTAAAACAACCTATTTAGGATTCTCATTCCTTGCCCTAGACAGATTTTTCTTATTTTAGAATACAAATGTGCAATAAGAGTTGCATTTGAGATCAATAAGATGCTCCAGTTTCAGTCTTTGGAGATCTTGGCTTTTGCCTTTGAAAATTCCCAAGCATAATATTATCCTAAATTGGTGAGCTTTAATCTGTTCTTCATCACATGAAACTGTCAGGTTGTTTTCTTTCCCTTCTTGCTGTGTGTGTGTGTGTGTGTGTGTATGTGTGTGTGTGTGTGTGTGTGTGTGTGTGTTTAAAGAACAAAGTAGAATAAAATGCTGAGGATTTTTGCAAATAGCTAATGTTGAAATTCAGAATTTCTTCTTTCATGTGCCTGTTACATATAGAAAATTAAAAGATATCTAAATTTTGTTCTAATAATCATGCTGCATCTTAATCATGTAGTTTTTATAAATTAGTCTATATCCAAATAGGAAAACAGCAAGGAATGGGCTTTGCCCTAAACCCATCCTATGTCACTTTGCAACCTTAAATCTCTCTTGTCAAAGCTGATTCCAACTGTCTTTCTAAAATGCCATTTGCTCTGTGTGCAAGGGATGGGGTTTGGAGGGCAGAGCATTGCGAACAAGTGTGGAAGTGGGGAATTTGGCACCACTGTGGTTTATAAAACACTTGTGTTGACTGTTTTTGTCATTGGATTTGATGTTTCAAGCTAACTACCATATCCCCTAAAATGTGAAGGTAATTCACCAGACTCTTCAGCAAGGATAAAGTTTATGAAAACACTTTATAAACTCTAAAATAACTCACAAATAGGAGGAATTACTTTTCATCCCTTAGGGCTAAAGAATTCAAAATTTCAGTACATTGACAAAAGCTTTTAAATGTAAGGACATATTCATGCCAAATTTTGAAACAAGAGTATGTTTGCCTCTGCAGTTGGCTAAAATCCATTCTTGGCTTTTCAAAGAAATGTGCTTTAGTGAAACCAAATAATCACATGTCTCTGTGTCTTTTTTATAAAATATTTATCCCATGGCAGGATGCCCCTTTAAGAAAGGTATTGAGTGATCACATGGTCTCATGTGCACTATGTGACACACTTCAGACAGCATGATCTACAATAAATCTTAAGTGTTTCTTTAAAAACATTCCCCATACGTCTTCATGTGAAAGAGCATGTAACATACAACAGGATCACAAGTTACATGGCATCTGGCAAACAAGCTCTCCAAAACTGACTTGAAGTAAAAGCCTGATAAGACATTAATAATAAAGGAAGAAAAAAAAGAAAGGAAAATAAAAAAGGATTGGGGAATTCTGTCTTTATTGTTGACATTGAATGGGAAAAACAGTCCTCATTTTGTAAATTTAAGATTTCCAGTGAGAAACATTATAGAATACAACACTTTATTACAATATATTATCAAAAATGAAAATGTAAACTTGCCCCTTAACAAAATCCCTAGGAGATGATACAGATACAAAAACAAGGAAAGATTAGTGGTGTGTTTCTATCCTATCTGTCCATCAAAAAAATAGTAAACATGAAAAACAGTGGGTCTAAGCCTACTGTAAGAACAAAATGCAAAAACATGACTTTTAACTTTCTTAGATTTTTTACCTCCTCTGTCTATACAAGGATAAAATAAACCCATTTCATTTTAACTGCGCACAGCATGAATTGCAGTAATCAGCTTTGTTGTCACTTATATTTTCCATCAGTGACCCACTGCCTGAAATTCTCAGTTAGAGAAATATGAATTCATCCATGAATTTAGAGAAAACTTAATCAAGTTCCATAATTCAATAATTAGCACAAGCACTTCAGCCTAGCAGAAATCATTGGGAAAAATTCGGGTAATTTCAGAAAATGACAGGAGGAAGCTTCCAGAGCAATACATTCTTCCTAATAACAAATGGAGGAGTGCATTAAAATCACAACAATATTCCAGAAACTATTTCTTGAACAGCATCTATGTCCTTGATATTTTATCAATATCTTTTATGCTCACAATAACCTTGTAAGACATATACTATTATTATTTTTACGGTAATAACACTAATGTGTATGATTTGGTAAACCCAATAAACAACATTGACAAGACTTGAACTTAGGACTGTTTCCCTAAGTCTGGGCCTTTTTTTATTACACAATATAATTTCTATAAAAATAAATGTTTTGTTTTGTTTTTTGGTTACATGGTCTAAGTTAGACTCTCTGATAAGTGCTTTAGTTATTTTGTCTCATCTAATCCTTCCCCAAACCCTGTGAGTTAGGCACTATTATCATCGCATCCATATTTATTATAGGTGATGAAACAAAGCATGGAGACATAGACCAAGGTCACACAGGAGGAGGGGAAGTCAGAATTTGAACATAGGCTTCTGACTCTGAAATCCTCCATTATACCGCCTTTCCAACAACAGACATGATAAATCTAATGGAATGATAATTACACAACCATGACATTGCAAGTGTGATTTTGGTGTGCTAACTTAAGGTACAAGAAACCATCTTTCCTTTCTCCAGGGTGGACACAGGAGTGTCTGATTGCTTGACATGTCAACCCAAAAATACCTCTCTAGTATGCGAGGTTAAACACCATACACACACCCCAGCTCTGACCCCATCAGACTCATTTCTCCGCACTGTTCCCTTCCAGAATTTTCCCAGATCCACTCTGTGGAACATCAATGTGCCTTGAGATGACTGAACAGTGTCCTACTGGCAAACAAGGTCATGGTCACAGAAGTTTGAAAAATGCTCCATTCCACAAACTTGGTTTTGCGGGTGGTTTTATTTTAATTTTTACAGATAGCAGTACTTCTTAGGGATCAACAATATGGCAATGTGTGCTATGAACCTCTGAATTCTAGAAATAATATGCAGATTTATTTAATCCTCAAATTTATTTGAAGTGAAACACCAGTTGACCCTTCACAGGATGTTAATTTCTGCAGGACCACAGTCAGGTAAAAGATGCTCTAAGCGTTCACACTTCACCTACTCACATTCTTGGACTCTGAGCTCCCTCTCCCCATTCTCTCCCACAAATGCCTTTCTCTTTTCTCTCTGTCAGCCCAAGCCTTTCACCTCTTGCTAAATGTCTCTCAAAAGATCTCATGGAGAAAATCTTCTTCCCTGATGTGCTTTATCTCTTGGCTTCATTTCTCATTAGCACAGCACCCAGATTTTTTTCTGTAAAAGGTTATTTATAGTGTCCTGTGACTAACACAGGTGTAAACATCTTTTAAAAAAGGATTTTACATGAATTTAAGAAACCTCATTTGATTTTTTTTTTAATCCTCGCCTGAGGACACCTTTGCATTTATCTTCAGATAGAGTGGGAGGGAGAGAGGGAGGAAGAGATAGAGAGAAACATCGACGTGAGAGAGACACATGGAGTGGTCGCCACTTACACGACCCCAACCAGGGCCAGGGACAAACTGCAACCGAGGTACGTGCCCTTAACAGTAACCGAACCCGAGATTCTTTGGTCCGTGTGCCGATGCTCTAACCACTGAGCCAAACTGGCCAGGGCTCATTTGATTATTTTTAAAAACAATCTGTTGCGCCTCTATAGTGAAATGTCCAGAGAGGATAAATTCTAGACTGCAGACTCCTTTCTAGGAGTGATATTTTGTCCCTCCAGTGCTATGTCTCCAGGCCCAGCAGAGGGCTGGCCATAAAAGAGAGGAGGGCCACATTTGTCACAATTTCAAGTTGCAAACTGTATTCTTAGGAGAGGTGGAACTGTACTTAAATAACCATGATATGAGGCAGGAAGTCACCTTAGAAGGAAGATCTCCTAGGTTTTTATTTTGTTTTGTTTTGTATTGTGTTGAACCTGAGATAAGAGTCTGTGTGCAAATAGCTTATTTGGGGAAAATGATACCAAGAATAGGAGTGGATGATTGGGAAGTTCCCATATGCAGTGTATTGATCACTGATCTCACCACCTGGGGCTCAGCCCTCACTGGGAAATGTTTAAGAGCCCCATAGAATGAGCTTCAGAATTGCCTGCCTTAGGGATGCACTAGCTCCCGTCCTCCACTGGCTAAGGGTTGCCCTGTGTCTGTAACACGCGGGCTTGTGCAGGCAAAGCGTGTTTGAATGCCACGGGGTTCCTGCCCCAGAGCAGAAAGCATGAAATGTGTGGTGGGTGGGTAGACACTATCAGGTTTAACCTGCACAGAGCCAGATGTGTCGACATGGATCAGAGAAAAAGATGGGCAAAGGGTCTGAGAAAGGGCCCAAGAGGTGGCTGGGTTTGTGTGGGATCTATTTTTACTCACTGAAGTGTTGCCCCTTCACAAGCCCCATCTCTGGAACAACATGGGGAGCAGAAAAGTCTTAACTAGACCTGCAAAGGTAGAAGAGCATTGGATGAAAGCCTCTAAGAAAGAGAAACAGTTCTGCAGAATGATATTTGGCAAACAATTTCGGCATGCAAGTCAGCAGATGCAAGTACTTGGATATCACTGATGCCAGTTTGGATAACAGCCCATGGACTTTTACAAAAAAGTGCACGATCTTATAAGGACCTGCTATTTTATAGCCGAGAAAGATTCTGAACGCAAATGTAGCCTTCATGGACATTTGTATAAAATTACAAACATCAATTTTTGAAAAAGGCAGAAAAATAACCTGCTAAAGACCCAAGCAGATAGAGAAACCATCATGAACTCGATTACATAACACAGATTCCAGTGACTTCGCTCAGCATAGAGGGAAATGGCAGAGACTCCTGTCTGTCTTCGTGTCCCAAACATGTGGTAGTATGCAGTAAGAGTTTGGGTTGAAATATCAATTTTTGTAATTTGAATTAAGTAAAATGATAAATGGTCTCCCAGCCCATGTCTCCCAGCCCAAGGGGAAAAGATGGAGGAAGAAACATGAACGTTTTCCATGTAAAAGGCAAGAGAGAATGAGAGAGAGAGAAACCTTCAGGAAGGGGAGAAACATCAGAGACACAGATGACAGCCTGCAAGGACCAAAAAGTGAGAGAGCAAAGAAAACATGCTGCTCACCCTTAATCACAAGTGACTTATTTAAATAGACAAAATGACAGGCTGAACTCCATCTATTTTAACTGCCAAATCCTATCAGCAGGGTGTGATTACCTCCCAAGACCACCTTCGGGGGGGCGGTTGCGGGGAGTGTCTCAAACCTGCCCTGAGACTCCCTGACATTCCTTCCTCCATCCAGAAATCCGGAATTCTTCTAAGGAAACATTTGTGGCCATTAAACCAATTGGAGTTGAACCCATGTCCTAGAGATTGACAGGATAATTTATTAATGTGCTATATAACCAAGTCTGGATTTTTTTAAAGAATTTGCACAGATTTTTTTCTTCTGTTTTTAAAGTTTTGCAAGATATTAGTGTTCTTGAGATCTATATATGAAGGAAGAGAAATAGTAGTTTCTGGCCTAGAATTTCCTATTCTTAATTTAAAGAAATTCATCTTTTATTTCAAATACAAAATTACAAGGAATTAAGCCCCAGGGAAGTTTAACTAAAATTGTGTCTTGTGAGTTAAACAGGAAGAAAGCTAGAAACAGTATTAGCAGCCATACTATTTTGCAACTATGAAATAAAATAGAACTAAATGAAGTAGTTCCTTCAAATTAAAAAAAAAAAAAAAAAAAACAACCCATATACTCTTATATGGCAACCTTTTAGAAAGAGATAAGAAAATAATTAAACTTTTGAGGGTGTGTTTTCATGCTTAATGGAATAGTTTTCCAGGTAAAATGAACTCTGTGTGTGTGTGTGTGTGTGTGTGTGTGTGTGTGTGTCTTTCGTATCTGGAAGAACAGAATTTATTGTAATACCTCTTCATTTTTCCCAAAATTTAGAATTGGAAAGGCAGATATAAATATTTATGCAGAATTAAGAAGTAAATAAATCTGCGACCCATTGAATATGTAAAATGTTGTTCTATGCATGCAAAGTCAGCAATTTTCAGTACAAAATCCAGACCAAGGCAAATGATTTTATGTATCAATGCACATTTTTAAAGACATATTATTTGCATATCAATCTAAGCAGTGTTTTGGGTTAAATTCTCAAGAAGCTTGCTCTGAAAATCAGAAATTCATTTTCTGAATCATGTAAACGTATGTGCTTAAACTTTCCTGTGAATTCAATGCTAGGATTCTCAGGCATTAATTGGATAATTGAAACCTCTTAAATCAGCAACTCAGGCTGCCCTTTATGTTTCCAGCTGTTCTCCAGAGCAAGGAAAAGCTCTTAGACTGTGATATAATGCCATCCTATTGCTTCAGTCTTGCCTAAAATATATTACCCATGGACCATCATGATTTTTCTCTTATGCATACAATTTAGCATTCCAGGCATTAATCTCTTTTGGATTAACAAAGAAAACACTTCATATTAAAGCAATGAAAAGTTGTTTATGTTCAAAATGATGAAAAGGAAATTCTCCCATATTTTAACTTTTCATGTCCCTGATTGGTAAAGAAAACATCCCAAGATAAAATGACATTTCAATTATCCTAAGTAAAAGGAGAGGAGGGAAAACACACACACGCACACACACACACACACACACATGCACGCGCGGGAAACTACAATATATCCTATGTGGACCTGAGGGTGTTTTCTTTGTTCTTTTTGGTTCAAGATGAAACAGCTGTTTATTGTTCAAAATAGCATCTCACATTTAGATCTTTTTCGCGTCAAAAGGAAGCCATCCTATCCTTCCAGTTTGCTAACATTAGAGAGGAGTAAACACTCATTTCCTACATATATTATTTATATTGCAGACTTGTGAACTTTTGCATCCAGTGTCAGACTGACCCCTCTCCTACTAGGTTCTGAACCTTCCTTCCCCTGACCCCACCAACAGACCAGAGTAACCTGAAGGTCATCTTTTCCTTTTCATTTAAAAAAAACAAAAACAAAACAACAACAACATGTTTCCTTGTTGCCATCCAGCAGCTCTAACCCAAGGTTTGCTCCTATGAAGAGGGAGGTGGCAGTTGACATTTTATCAGGGGGCTGATATGAGTGTCTCAGAAGAAACTTAATGGTGGTGAAATCTTTTCAAGGGTCTCATGCTTCCACTCCTTCCCTCTCTGAGTCCTATGTACCTGACAATTTGACTTTAAAACCACATCTGCATTTTGGGGAGAAAAAAAATTACTTTCATACCTAGCAGTCTCAAGTTGTTTAATCTAAATAGTTTGAAACATGCTTGCAGACCCTTCATGCAAAAAGGCAGAAAATTTATCTTTTTCAAAAGGTTCCTTTAAAATAAATCCTCTACTCTTAATTTAGGGATGATTTTGAAACCTGCCGTATTAAACCTGAATGGCTGACTTGGGTTTAATGCAATCTCCACCCTGCCCAACTTCTTTACTGGAAAAAAAAAAAAAAAAAGGAAGTACCTATTAAATTAAAATGCTAAAAGAAAAGATTCTTAGAATATAATTAACAGTTAATAAGAAGAAACCCAGGAATTTTTCTTCTCTCACATATTCAGGTGGTATTGCAGAAAGACCATAATGGGGTTACTATATATATTATTATTATTAAAATACAAATAGTTTAAATACCTATATCCAAATTATAAAACCCTTTTACAGAAATGTTAAAATCTAGAAAATGATCATACAATTCAAAGAACAAAATTTAGAACTCAACAAGTCATAATCCATCAATTTACAAATAAAGAAACTGAGGCCTATAGAGATTAAAGCTCTGGTCCATCATAGGTTAATAAGATTGTGCTATTTGTTGAATTAAATACATAATCATTCTGTCACTCTCCTGAATAAGAGAGAGCCTGGGATGCTGGAAATAAGCCAGCATAATTAGAATTGTCAATTCAATTTAAAAAAAAATAACTTTGAGATGGAGATTGAACTGGTTATTTGTCCTAGCTTAGGTAAAACCAAAACAGCTAAATGATGAACATTTTTTGTTTGTTTTTCAATAATTTTTTTCAGTTCATGTAGGATGCCCTCAAACTTCATACAATTCTCTCAATATATTATAGAAAAAGACCTTGTCCATTATTCTGTATTTCCTTCCTGCTTTTGAATATTTATTCATTTAAATGTAGCTTTCATGTCATCTAAGCATCTCTATGAAACCATTTCTTTTCACAAGTAATCTGAGTTTTATCTCCAGACATTTTAGGAGTTGGTGAAACATGAATGACAATAGTCAAAAAAGAATGGGAAATTCATTTCAAAAATCATTTGTAACCTTTCCCTTTTCTCCATCTCTAAATACTACTGTTTTTTTCTGGTTAGTAGTGCTGGGCATTTACTCCTTTTTCTCATTTTGTGCACTAAAAAAATGGGGAAGGATCTGAAAGAATGAGCCATGTCTGAGATCCGGCTGGTTCCCACCCTTTGGAGACCCCGTCTCGCCCACGCAAGTGGCACTCTGTAACCTTATTTCCACTGACATTTTTTTTGAATCTTAGAAAAACTGGGCACTAGGATGTACCCCCCTCCAACCCCCAGTATCTTGAATTTACCCAATCACGCCTTACTCAGCAGCTCAGTGTCTTAACGACCCTGGCAAAATGACATGGGTCATATTTTCACATGGATGAACTATTCCTGAACAATTTCTCCAGTGTATGAGGCACAAACAGGCTTTTCTTCAATATCAGGCATGCATGTCTTCCCCGCCTCTTGCTTTTTAACAAACATATGTATTGTGGCCAGTGCAAGAGAAATTCTATTACCCATTAATGTTTGAATTTCTCTCCTCCTCACCCCCTTTCCCTACCTCCTTCAGACCTTTCTCTCTTTCTCTCTCTCTCTCGCTGTCTCCCTCTCTCTCTCTCTCCTTCTCCCTCTTCCTCTCCACATTTCAAGATATCCAAAGGTAGAGGACTCTGCCCCAACTTTTATTTTTTGTATGTGCAGATGAATAACATTATGTGTCTATTTTATTTTCTCTTACACTGTTTTCTACATAGGAATTTGGGGCAAGAAGAAGTATCAGTTACCATAGTCATTTTGGCAAACTTAATATGTATCTTTCTTGTCCCTGGAGGAGATCATTTCTGTCTAGGGCTACTTCCTTTCATGAAATGCCAAGTTTGGGGCTGGAAGCAGGGCCCATTACAAGTTAAAATCCTAGATATACCTATACTATAACTGTTGCTAGTTCTGTTATCAAAAAAGAATGTTATCCCCAAATAATTTTGGTATCTACCACTTGGTTTTTAAGTATACAACATTCTATATTGTACTATTGCAATAGCAGATAATTGATACATATTGTTGAATGAGTGAATAAATGAATGATGTATCATACTAGCAGGACTTCCTCTTTTTTTTAATTGTTTAGTCATAATCCCTGTTTATTCTTTATAAATTTAAGTAACTATAAAACATTCCTTCCTGGAAAAAAATCCATTTAGTTCTTTAGAGGGAACAATTGTCTAAAATGTGTCCCTGGAAGTCAGAGTGTTTACTCCTAAAAGCAATTAAAACAAAAAAATTTCCCATGATGACACAGAGACAATGTGTTCACCTAGTGCATGTACTGGATGGTTTTACTTCGCTCTCACTCGGTAGCTCTGTTCACAAACCCTTCCTCTCATCTTGCGATTCCTCTCATGTCAGCATGATCAGTCACTGGAACCGGGCGACCAAATCATTGATATGAGTGGAAAAAGAAAAAAAGATAGTTGCCATGAGAAGTTATCAATTCCTCTCAAAGATAATATTTATGGAAAGTTTGAAGGATCACACGGGCCCACTTCTTAGAAAGAAAATACAAAATGTGAAATCCAAGTGATGATACTAAAAAATGAGTCTCAAGAAATCTATTTTCTCTAGAGGGAAGAGGGATTGGGGGGCTGGGGAAAGAGGTGAAGGGATTCAAAACTACAAATCCATAGTTACAAAATAGTCATGTGGATGTAAAGTAAAGCATACAGAATGTAGCCAATAATATTGCAACTCCTATGCATGGTGCCAGTTGGGTACTGGAAATATCGAGGGGAACACTGTACATGTGATTGTCTAACCACTTAGCTGTACATCTGAAAACAATACATAATAAAATTGAAAGTAACTGGAAAAAGAAAAAGAAAAAAAGAAACCTATGTCCTTTTGTGCGTGTGTGGCCATCCTACACAGTTCTGTGTGAACTGTGTCTGGGGTTTATTTTCTGAATATAGGCATTTGCATCTGTTTTGAAGCAACCTCCTGATAGGTTTCCCATCATCAGTTTAATGATCCAAATTTTATGACTCTCTGAGGGCCCGGAACATTGGGAGGTGCTTTTACATCAGTGGTATAGAAGAAGGAAATATCACATTTCTGTTGGCTAAAAACAAAGAGATGCTTTAATTGCATATCCTGTTTTCTCAATACCAACCCTACCAATGAGAGACTTTCTGACTTTTCCAGAACAAGTTTGAGTACAATCTAATTCTTTCCCAATGATAAAAACAAAATGATTGTTGGAACACAAGGCAATTACTGGACCATTCAAGAAGCCAATTAATTCTTTACCACATTTTTTTTTTTTTTTCAGAACAAAGGGATATAGTCTGTGTGAAGAACCATGTAAAAATAATATGAGAACCTTCATGGTACCTGTTCTAAAACATGCAGATCAAGGAAGAAGTCTATTTCAATGTTTGTTTCAGTTCATGTAGTTTGTTAATGCTTTCTTTTTATTAATCACATAAATTTGAGGCTCAATGTCACTCCTGCAGGTAGTCACAGGAGTTCAGGAGTTGGTATGATGGTAACAGCTGCTTGCTCCTATCTCTGAACTATGCATCTCTTAGCCAAAAGGGCCAGAAGGCTGACATTGAATCAATGAAACGTCAACACAGCAGTAGTTTTGTAAGCACAAAAGATGGTTAACTCGGGTGCCTCATGTTACCCTGCAACTCCCCACACCACATTAACCTCAAATGTCCCCAGAACACACCTTATCGAGTGAGAGGGAAATTGCCCACTGCCGGAGGTCACCATCATCCGGTCCTCCCACAGCCACAAAGAGAATCACGCAGGGGCTTTCTAGAGTTTCACATGGTGCTGAGCAAAATGGCTAGATCCTACAGATATGACTTCTGAAGACAGATCACAGTGAGGAGGACAGAGTCAGCAAGTGCTGGGGCCCTCTTTCCATAATACCTGCAGCTGGGCACTCGCTGGGATGCCAGAATAACTCAGAAGCCCTCTTGAGAAAGTCACTCTGTGGTCATATCTCCTCATCTGTAAACTGATGACCTGACCATTAGGTTATAAATGCAGAGTAGCTTATGTATAGAGTCACAGCAACAGGAATTTGTGTACCATAGTTTCATTTCCTTTAAAAAATTATGAATAAGTATATATTGAGCAAATCTGGAAAATAACATGGCTAGATCTTTTAAAATATTGACTACCTTACATAGTTCGTTAAGTCTTATTTATTTAAAGTCCTCTTCCTGGGAGATTCCAGCATAATATGTCTGTTGATAAAAATTTTTTTTTAAAATAGGGTAATTCCTTTTCAGGTGTCAAATATTATGCTCAATATTCTGCATATTGGTCAGTCTTCAAATAGGGATTTGGCTCTTGATATTGACCAAACATCATTAAATAGATGGGTGATTAAAGTGAGAATTACAGTCCTGGCTGGTTTGGCTCAGTGTTTAGAGTATTGGCCCATGCACTGAATGGTCATGGGTTTGATTACTGGTCAAGGGCATGTACCTGGGTTGCAGATTTGATCCCCGGCCAGGGTTGGGGAACCAATTGATGCAGCTCTCTCATATCGATGTTTTTTTTCTCTCTCTCCTCCTCCTCCCTCCTTCCCTTCCACTTTCTCTAAAAATCAATGGAAGATAAATATCCTCAGGGTAGGATTAAGAGAAAAAAAAAAGTAGACATTACAAATTTAGACAAAACTCTAGTGTAACTATAAATATAATAGGACTGATTTCCTCTGCCGATTGCAAGCCAAGCCTAAGGGCAATTTCAAGGCTGAAGCTATGGATGAAAGGGTGATCTGACAGGGACAGCTGTCATCTGTCATCCCGTTGACCTTCAGGGTTAATTCACCTGATCTGGCTGGCTGACTAAGGGTCATCTCACTCACCCTCACTACCCCATGGGTATCCTTTTTAAAATTCCGTGAATGATAATTTTTTAAAAAGGAAAAGGGAGCCCTTCTTTCATCTGGAATGGCTATTCATTCTTTCAACAAATGTTTATTGAGCTTCTCCTATATAGTAAACATTGTCTACTATATGCTGGTGAACAAGACAGACTAGACTCCTATGCTCAGGGTAAGGACACAGAGAATAAAAAAGGAAACAAAATCAACAAAAATTTTAAATGATAATAAATGTAACGAAGAAAATATGGGGACATATAAAGATAAAGAAAGTCATTACATTAAGTCCTCACTTAACGTTGTTGACAGGTTCTGTGACTTTAAGAGAAACAATGTATAACAAACCAATTTTACCATAGGCTAATATATATAAACAAGGGTTAAGTTCCTATGGCAGGATATGATGACATGAGGTTGAACAAAATCAGGTTATTTAAGGGCCGGTTGTATATTAGGAGGTTAGAGTAGGCCTCTCTCTGAGAAGGCAACATTTCTGCTAAGACCTGAATAATGAAAAGGTGACAGCCATAGGAAACCACAGGAAGATTTCCAGGCTGAGGGAACGGTAAGCCTAGAAGCTCTAAGATAAGGTGAGACAGGTGGTTTCTTTGAACTACGTCGTCAAGTACCATGTGCTTGAGTATAATAAGCAAAATTCATTATATGCCTAAGAACTAACTGCAGTCTTCTGCCACAGCATCAAGTCATTGGCATCCTCAAAACATGTTGTCCAGAAGCAGCATCTGAGCAGCAGGTATGAACCTCTCCAAGGTGACCACTTGGAAAGACACAAACTCCCATGGATAGACATATTCTCAGGTGTTAGAATGAAAATAAGATATTCCCTTAGAGTCATACGAGTGGACGTGTAACACATTTATTTAAGATGGCAATGGCCAGTATTTAATTTGGGACTTTTTATTTCAAGGCCTAAACATTACTTCCTGCTCAGGCAAGCTTGAGAAGATGGGATCAAGGGGGTTTTCTGGTCCAGTGAGCAAAGGATGGGAAAATCAGAAAGATTCTGAGTTATAATCCCAGTTGAGCTACCAGGTGACCTTTAGGCAAGTCATTTGACCTCACTGTGCCTCATGCTCCCAGCTGGAAAATTGGATAAGATCAGCAGGATATCACTGCAAACCAGATGCTACACCAAACTCAAGCTCTCCCAGCTAAATAAATTACCACCAAAAAGACGGGGGGTGGAGGGAGTCCAATCTATCAGCCCATGTGAAATGCCCAATTAATGACATTTGGTCCCTCTTTATATTGAAAAGTTATTAATTTTTCCCCTATTCATCAAATCAAATTAATAAAATGAGTAGTTCAAACGAGAGTACTATTTCCTGATATACTTAGAAGTGTCACTCTAGCTTACATTTACTTTGTCATAGTATATTTGCAGGTTAATAATTGCTACAATTCCAGTCTTGCCTCATTACACCTTCCCATGACAAGCCATGCCAGTGTCAATGACACACAGCTAGAACAACAAAGAGAAGGTTGAAACAGGAGTTTATTTCCCCATTTTTCAAAAAAAAATAAACTTGCAGCTTCTATATGAAACAGAACAACGATGTTTTGTATCTAGGTATTAACAAGATTTTTGAATAGAGAACAAAAATTCCATCACTTAGAATGCTTTGTTGATATCAATAATAAGTAGTAGTATTTTGCTTACAAAGACCAATTTAGAAAATGCAAAAATATTTAAAAATGGGGATTATTTTTCAGTTTAAGTTAAACACCTTAATTAAGTCTCATGTGGGGGGATATATATATGTATATATTCTTCTAAGTTAAATTATCTACATTATTGAATAAAAAGAATGTTGATGAGAAAGCTGTATGATACAGTTAATATTTGCAGTATTTGAGAATAACATCCTAATTCTGTAACTTGAAATTGGACCACAGATGGTAAAACAAAGCTTTAAGCATCATCTACATGTAGACCCGGTCAACACAGGTGCATACCTTTCCAAACATATGCATATTTAGAAATATCTGAATGTCTGGTTTAATTTTACAGTTTCCACTTGGATATTTCTAAGGTCATGTGAACATACATTGAAAGAAAATTAACTAAGCAAGCTGAAGATATTAAAAATTTGACTGTGGGGGCTAGCATATGCCTCACATTACTCCAAAGGTTTATATACACAGAATGTATGTGGAATAAAATCTCACTTATTAAAACCTCATTAAGCCCTGGCCAGTTTTGCTCAGCAGTTAGAGTGTCAGCCCATGGACCAGAGAGTCCCGGGTTCGGTTCCCACTAAGGGCATGTACCTTGGTTGTAGTTTGTCCCTGGCCCCGGTTGGGGTCGTGTGGGTGGCAACCACTCGATGTGTCTCTCTCACATTGATGTTTCTCTCTCTCTCTTCCTCCCTCTCTCCCTCCCACTCTATCTGAAGATAAATGCAAAAATGTTCTTGGGTGAGGATAAAAAAAAAAAAAAAACAACAGCAAACCTCATTAAGTTCTCTCCTCTCTAGTCTAAAATTTAACAAACAATAGCCTTTGCTCTGGGAGACTTGGGTGGCGGGAGCAATGACAACCTCTTGGGTTGGGCTGTCTGTGAACAAGGCAGCTTGTGTTTGGCTGCTTTCCTTTCAGCCATCAAGTGAGGCTCCGGGCAATGCTAAAGTTGCTTTGCTTTGTTTTTGAATTAAATGTAGCTCTCTATTCTTTGATCTTAATTCTAATAAAAGTATTTTCTCACCTAAGAGCCAGTTTCTAGGTCCTTAAAAATCTATGGACAATATAGATGTTGGATGAGTGGCTGAAACTTACACAGTTGAGTGACCACAACAAGGTTACCTAATATCTCAGAGACTTATTTTCACTCATGTATGAAATGGAGAAGGTAATAGTAATCTTCTCGAAAGACTATGATAAGGATCACCAAAATAAAAGTGTTTTGCCAATTACAACATGCTATAGGAATGTTATTTCTTATTGTTCTAGACTATTGTTTATCCTCATGGGTTTGCCTTGAGGGGGTTACCCAAATAGGTAGCTCTTCATCCGCCTCTAAGTACAACCAAGTAGGCATGTGACTAGACCTGAATCAGTTACCAGAGAAGCCAGCCAGGCATCCCCCCAGATGCCCAGATCTTCAAGAGCATGTGAAGGACCACAGGAACCACATGGAAGGAGTCATAGCAGCCTGTGCTTGCATTGGCCATATCATATGACTTCTCAATCTGTAATTATTAGCTATAATCCTCACATTTAGGAAACCACAGCAATAAGTAACTGACATTATTTAATATGTACAAAATCAAGCTGTACATATCATTCCCCTGTTCATTTTCAGTGGGGTATTATCTGTTTTGTTCTTAAGCATGGATAAAAATTTGGAACAAATCTAGCCATCAAAAAAGAAAAAGGTTAATAATAAGAGAAGGGGAGAAGGAAGAAGAGATGAAGGGAGGGAGAGAGACATAGAAAGAGAGAAAGAGGAAGGTTAGGGAAAGAGAAGAGTCAATTCCTGCAAAATGACAAGCAAGTAAATAAAATATACATTTGGAAGCTTGTATAGAAATATATAAATCAATATCAGTCATCTTCAGAAATCAAAGACACTTATTACCATGAGTTATCATACGACACTCGTGATGGTACTTTTGGATAGAGAAGTGTTATGATATAACCAACACCCTTATAGTGAGATATGTTTTAGAGATCTTTTGAATGGAGGTTCTAAAAACTAATATATCTAAGTTTTTAACAGCCAGAAGTTATGTAAAGTTGGAGAAGAATAATGATTATATTTTATCATGTAACTAGATGAACTTTTATGCCATTTTTTTCTTCTCCTATACTGAGGTGTCATCTTTTAAAAATTTTTCATAACTATTTTCTTAGCTATAAACTCATTATCACAGCAATTATATATGCTACCCAGGCTTAGAGATACAGGAAATAATGCTAAACACACAATTCATTTTCAATAAATAATTGTTTTTTTAAAAGAGTGAAATGTGGAAATGTCATCGAAATGGAAATTTCTGTGTTACATGTGGATTTTAAAATCTCAGCCTGGCAACGTTTGATAATCTCAGTTGAGTGAAGAGAAGAGGTTATTTTTTTTGTAATATGTGAGTGTGGATATGGGTGCTCAAATTACATTTTTTTCAGCTATCATGTTCATATGCTACCCAAACAACTTACTTAAAAAATCATTAAACCAACTATTTAATATCACTTAGAGAATAAAGTCAATCTTTTCTTTTTCTTTTATAGTTAATAATTCTTGAAACTCTTTTGTACATATGGACAACCTAGGTCATAGGGTTACCCATAAAAAGATGATAGCACTTGGGAAATTCCCATCATGCTTTGTTCGGTTAATATCAAGATCCTTGAATTGTTCCCTCAGCCCCAGCCCCAAGGTGTTGGTAAAGAATAACATTCTCCAGATGGCACGTTGACAAACTTCTGGCATTTAGCTGAAAGCAAATAACATTTATTTTTACTTCATAAAGATTTTGATGAGACACTATCAAGTATTTCAGTGGTGCCCAATATAGCTTCTTAAGTTAATAACTTTCATTTTAAAGCTTTCCAAAATATTAGACATTGTATGTGATAGATGACAATGGCTCTTAAAGCCTGCTCGATCTATTGCATTAATGTGAAGGATATTTGCAAAATAAAAGCAACGAAGAATGGCAGCATGAGAGGTCCCCTTGGTCTCTCCCCTTGAAGTTACAACAATGTGAACAGCTATAATTCAAGAAAGGATTCCCTAAAAGCAACTGGTTTTCTTTAGTAAGAATCTGTATTAGCTGATTTATATTCACTCTATTCTTTTTTTTTTTTTTAATTTTTTTCTTTATTGATGTTAGAGAGAGAGAGGACAGGAGAGAGAGATAGAAACATTGATGAGAGAGAACATCGATTGGCTGCCTCCTGCATGCCCCTCCCACTGGGGATTGGGCCCACAAACTGGGCATGTGCCCTGACCAGGAATCAAACTGGTGACCTCTTGGTGCATGGGTCGATGCTCAACCACCGAGACACAGCGGCCAGGCATATCCACTCTATTCTTAACTATTAATGTAAGCTTACAATGACAAGTTGATCATTCATTAACTCTTAATAAGTATTAAACCAAGTCAAGTAAAGTTCATAAATACAAGGTGCCTAGAATTAAAATGCATGTTGGAAGTCTTTGGGAAGAGACATAGCTTTAGCCTGCAAAATTTGGTCTGTTTCAGTGAAAAATCTTCTATAGTTTGTTTCACAGACAGGCTACTAAGTAGGTAACTAGAATCAGAAACACATAGTAACTGATATAATATGATTCCCAAAACTCAACCTCAAATATCACCTTTAATATATTATGGCAACTTGTATTTTTCTAAAGCAGCTCATTTCATATTTGGATGCTTGCCAAGTTCTCTGAACTTTACGTAGTACTTAAATATGGCTTTTAACCATGACTTGCATTCCTTAATGCATATTCCAAAATTTACTTTCTGCCTTCTTCTCTCTCTGGTAACAACTGGTCATTTTTGCTGACTCATATTTAATACTTAGTCTAGAGTGGCTATTATTTTTTCACCTACTCAAAAGAAACCGAATTATTCATCATCTTACATTTGTGAATTTGCTAATTAGAGCATTGCTCTCATTTCTAAAATTTTAAGCTAAGATGATAGTCTAGATTTTTATTTCCATTTCTGGTCCCAATGGCCAAGAAGATGAAATTTCCATTTTTCTTCACCACATCCCTTGGTATCTCATCCATACTTCTTATAAACGTAACTGGAAAGCTTTCTATTTGGGGTGCAAGAAAACAAAACATTACACTTGGCCTGGATCCTGCCACCACCAAAAGATACATTACCTACCTCAGTTATACAATACCATTAGTTTTCAGCTGTTCAGGCATAACAGTAAAAATTAAAGTCCACGGTGTCCTCTATATCCCCAATCTCATTTCAAGACTCAGCTGTCTAACAACCTGGACATCTCCACCTGGATGTCCCAATGACATCTCCAACCTAAATGTCTGAATGTGATTCTGGTCTCCTAGGCATACCTACCTCACTTCTGTTTCCCATGTCTCAGTGAATGGCAACACAAGTTACCAGCTGCACTGAATGAAAATAGGGCAGAATCAGCCATGTCTTCTGACATTCAGTCAACGATTCCCAATTGATTATAAATGTACAAAATCTCTCGATTTTCTCCCTTCATCTCTATGCCTCTCTTACAGCCCCTGTGTTGTTCAGGCCCTCCTTATCTCTGCTGAATTCCAGTCAATCTCCCCACAGCTGCCAGAGTGACCTATTAATATGAAAATTCATGTACATCACTCCTTCATGAATCCATTAGTGACTTCCTGTTGCCATCATAATAAAAACCAAGCTCTTTGGCAAGCCACGAAGACTCAATAAATTGGTTCTTATCTGCCTCCCCTGTCTAATCTATCAACAGTCCCCTACTCCATTCAATCCTTTATAACCTTCACTCTAACCATACCCATCTTTAAATTCACAATCTATTCTCACACCTCTGCCCTGTCACATATGGTATTTTTATCTCCTCTGAATGTTCTTATGTTCCTTCAACTAGTTAATTATATTTACCCTTAGAAATTCATTTCAGAAATCCATTCCTTTGGAAATTTCCCCTTACTTGGCCCCGGTGTGGAGCAATGGTACTTCCAAAGTCCTTTCTGCTTACCGCTAGCATTCTCATTCACTCTTTGCAACTAAAACCGTACCACAATTGTTTTACCTCTTTGAGTTATATCTCCATTTGCCTGTCCTCACACACCTCCACATTATCAAACTACGAGCTCTTTGAGGTCAGGGATGCTAGTCACCAATTCTTTACATGTAATATAATACCCAGCACAGTTTCTTGTACATTGTAGATACTTACTAAGTACTTGTTACAGGGACAAATAAAGTTAATTGGTTAATTTTTGACTATACACAAACTTCCTTTTTTTTTTTTTTTCCATCTTTTTCCACCAGGATTTTTCAAAGGAGTTTTTAGTGACTGGTCACATTAGCAAAACTAATTGGGGTCATTCTCTACTTTATTTGGCTAATTCTTCAAAAGAGGAGCAGGGAATAGGGAGAAGCTGAGAGAGAGACTCAGGTAAGCCATAAATTGTTTAATAGTTTTTTGTGTACTAAGAACTAACTGACCTTCATAGATGATGTAAAGTTCAACGTCATAACCTCACTTTCCAAAATCTGTGACATTGGAGTCAGCTTTCAGGACAGAAGGAACAGTCAGGGCCTACACCACATCGCTTGAAGAGTTCTGTCAAAATTCCTCCCTGTTGGCAAATGTCTTCTGTCTGTCCCTCCAGACCCACATCCTGCCCTTCTCCACATGGCACTCTGTAAGCTCCCTCGTCCGCCCACTAGGCTCCCGTGGACTTCACCCAGTAAGGAGCCCCAGGAGGAAATGGGGGGAAGAAGGGTGTGGGAGATGTTGAGTGTCCTGGCTTCCTCCCTACAAGGTCACCTCCGGCCGTTGTTCCCGTAGGCTGAAGGTCACTGTCCCCGTCAGCGCAGACTCCTTTACGTGGCCCACTCCTATGGTCATGATAACAGCTCTTTCTCCTTATCCCTGCAAGAGCAAGGGTAGTGACAATGTAGTAATAGATTACTAATGTCAGGTTACTTCACTCTACCTTGTGGTTATCCTCCACCTCACCTCCACTTTGCAAATAATGCTTCCTCAAATGATTGCTCATTTGAACATGCCTTCTGTTTCCCACTGGGACTTGGACTGATGAACACCCTTCTCATTACTCTTTAAATGATTCCTTATTTTATTGATGTCATCATTTGAGTTATACCCCTGGATTAAGGCAATCATCCTGGGGTGGGGCGAGAAGGAAAAATGGGAAAGAAGTGCACGTTAACCCACTAGGATCCACTGATTATATTACCAGATGTGCTACATTTCCTGAGATTATGTACAATGAAGAAGGAAGCATTCTGATTGCTTGGGACTCAAGTGGCTACCAAGTGATGCTGGGAGTTTAGAATGGAAGAGGGTAAGATGACAGGCCAACAAACCCAAAGTGGTTATTCCTTGTGTGTGTGGCATGTGCAATGTTATTATCGGAAAGAAATGGTTTTCAAAGCTCTAAAGGCTTTAGGCCAAGTATTTACCATTCTACAGCTGACTTGACTCCACCGTGCATGCCCTGTGCAAGTCACCCCATGGGAGCCTCCGCAGGTACTGCCTTTTCTGTGTCACCATTGTCCTGCACACACCCAGGGATCTCAGATGGGTCCACGTACCCTCAAATGGAGAGGCCCTGGGGGAAACATAGAGTTTTTCAGATTGTACAAACCTCCTTTGCTTTGCCTGTCACAGCAGTGTAAGTGTGAACTTCTTCCTTTGTCCTTTCAGGGATCAAATGTGATCTGACCAGGAGCTCCTGGTGGCAAATATAAGACCAGGTATAGCCTCGCTTTTCTAACAAATGCCTTTGAGCTAACAACACCCACAAGGTCTTGACCAAATAAATTATGATCTAAATGGTTTAATTGTTTACAGTTTTTTCCTATAAAACTGGCCTTTATTTTTAATGGGAGGGGAGAGAAAAAAGAAGGTAAGGAGGGTGGTTTGATGGAGGAAGCATGCTTAATAGGAGCAATTTAAAAATTGAATTCTAGACCTAGTTCTGTTTATTATGTGATGGGAGTCAAATGTACTTACAGTCTTTCTCTTTAAATAAAATAATAACTCCCTTACAGTTGTATTACATGTTGGTTTCTCTTTTTTTTATTTCAAGTACCCTTCTAATTCTCAAATTCAAAATGACCTTTTCAAAGACATTACTTCTTTCTCATTACTGCTTGAATACCACTTGTTGCTTATCTAGGAACCTGCAGTGTTATTTGCTCCACCCCCAATATCTGGTAATCTCCCCAAACCAACATGTTAGATAGTCATGCAAAACTGAGCTCTGACTAGTCTACTGGTACAAATCTCTATAGGCTAAGGTTGCTTTATAAAGCATCTTTAGTTTAATTAAGCTCTCTGACAAATTGACATTATGGAAGTGAGCATTTTTATTTCTTCTGAGCAGGGTTCTCACAATCAGCTAAAAAGCAAGTTTACTTATGTGAGCCTCACAAGAAATGTCAGAGTAGAAGATGACCACTCAGTCACTTGGCATGAAGTCACTCTCTTGAAGATACTGCCAACAAGGTTATAAATTGTTTTGGTGGTTTTTGTGAGTTGGACTCTGGTCAACTGAGTTCTTGACTCAAACCACCAACTCATTTCACGTAATTGACTGCATAGCCCTCAGTCTGCAACAACATTTTTCCAAGACTTACCTCCTAGGTATAGGAGGAATTTGAATCAATGCCTTCAGGCCAATCGGCTTCAAAGTACATCATTAATAACCACTGCATTCCATTCACACTAGATAAGGCTTCGTGGGCTGGGGAAAAATTCATAGGTTTTTATCTATTTGGGTTGGCACCACTGAGGAGTTAAACTTAAGCTAGCCAGGTCTATTCACCCCAAGCCATGAGCCTACCTTTGGGAAAATAATTTTGTAGAAGTAAACATGAGGGGATATGTCACATATAAGGAAGCTGCCAGTATCCCAGAAAAGGTAAAAATGAATAAAGCAAGAACATATAAATTAAAAAGGCTTTCACTATTTCCATACTTAGGGCTTATTTGCTCTGCTGAACCATCTCTATGATTCAACAGCATATATTAGCATATCGCTTCTTTATTTACAATTGGTGCAAGACTTGATCAAATGATTTTTTTCTTTTAATGTCTGAAAGTTATTAGGGGAACAAGATCCCTGTACATATCTGAGTGGCTAACTGTACTTTATGTTATATAAGAATTAATCATGCAAAACCATTAAAATGGTCATTGATAACAGAAAGTGTCATTATTTTTTACAGTTTACAGCATCAAGCCCTTGAGTTATCTACCAGTTAAGAAGCACAAGCCGGGTCAGTGTGGTTCAGTGGTTGAGTATGGACCATGCACCAAGAGGTCGCTGGTTTGATTCCCAGTCAGGACACATGCCCAGGTTGTAGGCCCAATCCCCAGTGGGGGGCATGCAGGAAGCAGCCAATCGATGTTCTCTCTCATCAATGTTTCTATCTCTCTCTCTCCCTTCCTCTCTCTCTCAAATCAATAAAGAAAAAAAATTTTAAAAAGAAGCACAATAAATCAATCTTAAATGACAGGATCTGTCTTTTATTTATTATATGATTTTCTTATGCTCATGTGATTTAAATTAATTATTCATTTGATTTTTTTCAAATCTGAGTACATCTAACAGTAGTCAACACCTATAAACATTTTTTTAAGCAGTGATTTGGGTGCTCCCTTGATGAATCTTTGGATTATTCCAACTTGGATTTAATTTCACATTCAGCTTTATTGTAAATAACCACAGACATGCCAAAGGCTTTTTATGAGTCTCTTTGTAAACATTTTTTTCCTTAAAAATGTATAAAACTATACCTCAAACAGATTTTGATCCTTTTTGATGATTGAGGTATCCTCTCAGCAATTGTATATGCATTAAGGCAAAACATGACTCATAATTTCTTAGTCACCCTGCATTGTCTGGAAAAAAATGTATAAGGAGGGGAAATATCTTACTTTTAAAGTAAGATTTATCCCCATATTAACTAAAAATGAGAATATCAAAAAAAGTGGGCCAAAAATAAAAAAGAAATTTAAAAAAAATTAATTTTAAGAGTATTTTCCAACTATCTGTTCTGTTAACCTCATTTTCTCCTTGGCTTTTGAGGCTTTAGAAATTATCATCCACAGCCCTTCTGACTTACAAACCTGGCAATTTTACCTTGTAAATTCAAATCCTGCATAAACTGTCCATGTTTCTACACTTGGAATATTCACTTGGTACTATTCTTATAAAAGATTCCATTGCTGAGAAAAGAAACAGATTTGATTCAATGCCCCTGCCTACTAGGTGCACTTCAATGAATAATTTTTAATGGATTTGAATCATTAACTGATTTTATGATCTTGGACTATTATAGTGTTATTAGTTACATAATGAAGTGTTCAATTTGGCATTCATCATGAGATTAATCAAACTGTGATGCTTAAGATTAGGTTAGGGAAATGTCAGCACATACTAATTTGTTTAATTTTAGAATTTTATATCGGAGACCAAAGCAATCTGCGGGGTTAAATTGTCTTTCCTCATATCAGATTCATGATCTTCTGGGTTCACAGATCAAGTTCCCTTCTTTCCATGAGCCATGTGAAATCCGCCAAACACTGTTTAGCTTACACAATGTGTTATACACAGCAAAGCCTGATCCTTCAGTGGGTACAAAGAAGGTAATTCAATCTTAAAGTTCTACTGCTGTCATAAGTGTTTATGACATCACCAAGACCTAGCAGATGAATTGTAGCTTTGTCTTCCTTCTGCTAACATGCATTATTAGAGATAGACTGTCAATGTCTAAGAAGTCATTTTAACTCCTCCTTTACAAAAATCGCTCCTTATAAAAATTCCCTGATTGTCAGGATAGTAGAACAAATGACTGCTAATCTTCTAATAACTCTACCAATGGAGGAAGGCACAACCCTTACTGTTAATTCTCAGAGTTCACACACAATCACACACAATCGTGCTTTTCATTCCCAGACCTCAAAAGCTCTTACAAATTAGTGAATATTTTAAGATCACCTCCTATGTCCAACCCTGAAGGCCCAATTCAAGTCTTACTTCCTGGATGAAGACAGGGTAGGCATAAGGGAAAGAACATTGGGTTAGACTTGGAGAAAAAAATGGTTCCCATGCTGTCTCCATTACTTACTAGTCAGGGTGGATATTACTGGCCTCTGTTCCTTCCCTCTGCCATTTGTGTGAAAGCTAAAGGTTTTAGATGACCATGGTCCTGACCATTGTCGAAGGAATGACCCTTGGTCATTTAAGGCAGTAAATATAAGCCTGTTGCCATCATATCTTTCAGGAGTAGAGATAACCCAGCCTAAGACAACTAGCGCATGGCTTCCTTACAGACATAGTGATTGCTTCAGAAGTCTACAGGTGACCTAAGTTTGTTTTAGCTTAGGGAAGCTTAAATCTTTTATACACTGATTGTTTCCTGTTCTTAAAGATGGTGTGGTGTAAAATTCAAAGGCTTGGAGCTGCTGTAGCTACTATAAAATAAGGCACCTGGAAGATAAAGCCAACACAAGAAGAAAGGATGGATGAAAGAATCTCAGAGCAAAGGAGCTGAAGGCCTAATCAAACCATACCTGCAGCTTGCCTTACCTTGTCACTTTCCAATCACATGAGCTAATTACTTATATTGTTTAAGACAGTTGGAATAGGGCTTTCAGTTCCTTGTGATCAAAATATTCCAATTCTTCAGCTTTAATGCCCTCACCTATAAATGAGGATATCAGCAACTACCTTTTAGAGCATTGTTGAGGAGTAAATGAAATGAGACACATAAAATATTTGGCATATGGTAGAGCTTTTCTTATCAGTAATCAAAGCACTTGTCTGCACTCTACATCTATATCATTCTGTTTAGGTACCTTGTATTTTGTTGTTAGTCTTTTAGGATTATGGATTTTTAACTTGGGGTGGGGATTGCCCTTTCATAACCACTTTGAGAACTAAAAGAGAGCTACAGATTCTATCA
Source organism: Tadarida brasiliensis (assembly GCA_030848825.1). Classification (NCBI taxonomy): domain Eukaryota; kingdom Metazoa; phylum Chordata; class Mammalia; order Chiroptera; family Molossidae; genus Tadarida; species Tadarida brasiliensis. The sequence continues at coordinate 32,692,489 of CM061261.1, read as the reverse complement.
GGGGGAGAAAGGCAAATATGTCACATAAGCATTATGAAGAAAACAGCTGCCATAATAATATACAAGGAGGGGCATCCTGTAGTTAGTGAGAAGGTTAACAGACTGGATAGACTGATGAAACTCTTTCATTAGGTATTCATCCTCAACAGATATTATGATCCCTTTGAAGAGGTTATCATTCCTTTTTACATAAGTCTGAAGTTTGCTAACCCAATGCTATAGTCTCTTCTCTCTTCTCTTCTCTTCTCTTCTCTTCTCTTCTCTTCTCTTCTCTTCTCTTCTCTTCTCTTCTCTTCTCTTCTCTTCTTTGTTCACTGCCACAAGTTTTCTAAGTGACCATGGTCCTGCTTTCCTATGAATCACAAAACTTTCCTTCTCTTGCTGATAAAAATAATGTTTATGAATAATCTTAATTGAAAATGTATTTTTAAAACTAATTTAATTTGATACACTAAAATATCAAAGGAGTTAATGTGGTCTAATTTCATGCAGTGTATACTTTCTCTTTCTGCGTGCAGTTGTTAATAAAGCACTAAATCTTATGTTAACGCTCATCCAGCCAGGTTCAGAACACCCAGACATATTTTATACTATCTGCATCATTTAAGATATTCTGCTTCACAAACTACTGAAAAGTTAGTCACTTCAAGCAATAATTATTTATTTACCTCATGGTTTTATTGGTCAGCAATTTGGGCTAAGCTCAGCTGGCTGGTTCTCTTGTTTCCCATTGGGCTCCCTCATGCACCCATGTCAGCTGTCGGATTGATTGAGGGCTCCTGCTCGAGGATAGCCTCAGCTCAGTTCCCCGTGGTCTTTCATTTTGCAGCAGTCTAGGTTGAGCTTGTTCTGGCAATGGGGGTCCAAGAGAGAGCATTGATGTGCACAAGCTTTCTAAAGGCCTGATCTGAAGACTGGCACAATGTCACTTCTGTCACATCCTGATGATCCATTCAAGGCCCACAGCCCACTCAGATGCAGGGATTAAGACATAAAGAACTCTTGATATATGCAGAAGGAGAGCACATTGCAAAAGGGTTTAGGTACAAGGAGGGGAATAACTGTGACCATTTTGCAATTAATCGATCACCCTCTCACTCCCTTTCTAGACTTTAAATCCTCAAGAATGATGTTATGTTACTTGTATCCTCAGTGTTTATCACTGTACTTCCCACATGCTTCACCCCAAGCCCCCCTAGGATTTGGTGATGGTAACTGTCTTAGTCCATTTGGGCTTCTATAACAGAATACCATGGACTGGGTGGCTTATAACCAACAGAAATTTATTTCTTACAATTCTGGAGGGTGGGAAGTCCAAGATCAAGACACCAGCGGATTTAGTGCCTGGTGAGAGCCCACTTCCTGGTTCACAGAGGCTGGCATCTCTCTGTGACCTCACTTGACAGAGGGTCAAAGAAACTCTCCAGGGTCTTTTATAAGGGCCCTAATCCCTTTCATGGGAGTTCTGCCCTTATGACCTACTCACCCACAAAGGGTCCCACTTCTTAATACCATCATGTTGGGGGTTAGGATTTCAATATATGAATTTTGAGGGAACATAATCATTCAGTCTATAGCAGCAACTTGGACCATCATATCCATTTATAACAAACATTGTCAGCCAAAAGATCTATTCATTCATATGAAAATAGAGCCACAGCCAATGTAAATGTTTGGGTTAATGGGTTACAAAGCAATATTTGTCTCAATCGTTGCACACCTCAGACTGTACAATAAAATTAATGTGGTACTTTGAAAACTATGGATGCCCACCAGGGACAATTAAATTAAAATACAAGAAGTTAGGGTCTATACACATTTAAAAGCTCACCAGGTGATACTATTGCACAGCTATGGCTGATGAATTTAACTATCAAACCACCTACCCATCTAATGGAGCTGTGGTTCTCAAAATTTAGTGTGCATCAGAATCACTTCGAGATCTTTAAATGCATATTGCTGGGCTCCACAACCCAAATTCTGTCTCAGTAGATCTATCTGACATGGGGTCCAGGCAATGCTAGGTAATGCAGGCTGAAGAAACACACTTTGGGAATCAATGTTGTAAAGAAATATAGTCTATTCACAATTTAAAAATATACCATCTCAGAGATGTGCTTGTCTCCAGTACTACCAAAAAGGCAGAAGTTTCTATTTTATTGTCATGTAAATTCAAGTAGAGGGAAAGGGTGGTTTCTCTTACACCTACCAATATGTGGGTCCCTCATCCACTGGTTCTGATTGATTAAAATGGGAGCTGGGCACTGCATAGATTAGAATTTGCCCTGGGTGATTCTAATGTGCATCCAGGATTGAGAAATTGTAGCCCAGTCATAGTGAAAGTATTGTCACAGAATCGACATCATCAATATCACCTGAGAACTTGTTAAAAATGCAAATTTTCAGGCTCTATCCCAGACCTACTGAATCAGAATCTCTTGGGGTGGCGCCCAGCAATGTGTTTTAACAAGCCCTTTTGGTTGTTCTGGTAAATGCTATAGTTTGAGAACCTCTGCATTAGCGTATACTAACAATGCAAGGAAGCAATTAGTGCCAAATGAGTGATACAGGTTCCAAGCCTCATACGTGTTCAGAGAAAGTCATGTTGGGGAGTTTACTGAAGTTAGGACACAGAGGAGGGGTAAAATCTGAATGAGCAGAGAGAAAATGGGGATTCAATTTTTCTAGTCAAAGGAAGTACTATGGAGTCAGAATCCACAGGTGGTCCTGGGGCAGTGAGTTGACCACAATGGAGGCTGCAGGTGGTTTATGCCATGAAGTAGAGGGCCATAAGTCCACAATGGAACACAGACTGTTCTAGAATTTCAAGAAGAGATGGAAAGCTACACAATGGGACTGTTCCAATTTTCAGGCTGAAGCAGCAAATGACTTTCAGAACCCCGTTACCTCCAGAGAATTGTAAATAAATCATTGGTGGAAAGGTGAATTCTCTTGCTATGGGAAAAAAAGAGGAAGGAATGGCTCATTGTGAGAACATAATACTGCCCCCTTTCAGAGAAAATAGATAATGCCAGGGGCACTATTTCCTTTCCTCATTCAATAAACCTTATTGAGTGCTTCCCATATGCCAGGGATCATGTTAGTCACTAGGAATACATCTGGGAACAAAACACAGTCCCTGCCCTGAAGGAATTAGTCTAGTCAGGGAGGAAGAGTCAAAGGCACCCACAAAATGTGCCTTACTTTAAGGTGTTTCATCACATCCAGGAAACCACACTCTTGTTAGTGTCTATAAGAAAAAAAAAAAGTATTCTGTTCAGATTTAGATACCTGATCCCCATCCCTCATATCCCTTCACTATGAGGTTCCCCCAGGGAGGAACACACAATGAACAATTGCTAAAATGGGAAAAGAAGATCATGAGCACATGGACGTTACTTCCCAATGCAGGGTTCCCGGCTGAAAAATGGATTCAGGGACGTAGGTTCTTGGCCTAGATGAGTGTTCATAGTCTATTTCCTTAAATTCAGATATACTGATTTTGCAAAGAAAGCACCAAGCTAGCTAGCCAATCAACTATGAAACAAAGCCTGAAAGCCCTCACAACCTAGGGTGGAAAGCTAGAAAAGAAAGCATCACCAGACTGCCCTAGACCACCATTCTGAAGGTTAAGTCAATCTCTCTGCACAGACCAGGCTTCCAGAAGAGAGAAAGGTATAAAAAGAGTGGAAATATAATTAGTCAGCTCCAAAGAGTAAGGCTATCTTCCTAAATCAATTGTTGGAAGAGAGGCAGTATAATACAAGATTGAAATGTAGGCATATACCTTTTAAAGCACAGTAACCCCTCCCCACAGTAAAAGTTTTCTGTTCAATATCCAGGGGTAGGAAAAAATCACTGTTACTACTTTTCCTTCCTTAGGAAGGATGTAGTGAGGGGATGGAAGGAGCTGGATCTTACACAAGGAGTGAGGGTGGTGACCCTCCCCACATTTAAAATTACTTAGCCCACGCTACATAGATTAATAACCCTGAGCTCTTATCAAGAACTGGCAAATATCTCTTCTTGGTTTTAGTTGCTATTTTCACATTGGGTCCATTTCCAGACCATACTTCTTCCCTGAACTCCAAACTTACATAATAAATTGCCTCTTTAATATGTCAGTTTAAGTGTAACAGGCACTTCAAACTTAGCCAGTCTAGAAATGAGCTTGGTATCCTTCCCTGTGGAACTGGCTCTTTGCTCAATGATCCAGTGACTCCAGTGGCTTCCCATGACACTTGCCATAGAATCCTACAAGGCTGTACATGAGCTGGACCCATGCCCACACCAGTCTTAACCTCTACCCATCTTCTCCTTGCTTAGTCCAGTCCAGACATAATAGCAGCTTTGCTGTGCCTGGGATATGTGAACATCTCCATATCACATCGTAACTGTGGTTCTTCCTTTGTCCTCTTCTCTCACAGACCAACATGGCTTCCTCCTTCATGACATTAGGTCTCAGATCAAATGTCAACTCAGCAGAAAAAGCCTAACTATCCTGTCTAACCTTTCCTCAATCTTAGCTCTTCATCCTGATTTTTTCATTATACTTGTCACTATATGATATATTAAATTTATTTGTTTACTGACTTGTGGAGTATTTCATCCAACCAGAATATAGACTCCATGACAAAGGAACTTTGTCTTATTTGTTCTTATATCTTCAAGTGCCTTGAACAGTGGCTGGCACACAGTAGTTAAATTGGAGCTGTTCTCCCATGTATACATAGCCTTCAGGTTTATGTAGGAAGGAACACGATGACAAGTGAAGAGCCCTTCAGCTCTACGAGTTTTACAAATTTTGAGCTCTGCCCACCATTTGTTTGAGTTTTCATCACACACTCACCTCCTTCCCACCACCCCAATCAAGTGATCTAAGAATGGTACCCACCCCCAATCCCAGTGAAACGTGTGGTCTCAGAAATTACTGCCCTGCTATTTCCAGACATGAGATTCAGACTCTTCCAAACATGTGAGACAGCATGAATGAAAAAATATTATATTATCTGGGACATCGTTACGCTTGGTGGGAAAACCATAACACAGTAGTTAAATTTGGAACTGCCAAGGGAATATAGGTTGAATGATCATCATAATTCAAAGGAATAAATGTTTATTTTTACTTAAAGCAAATTCAATAAACTATTTAACAACAATACTACTAAAGACAGCTAATAAACTTGAGAAATCATGGATTTAAATAAAAATTTGCTAATAATGGGTTGCTGAAGGATAACATTTTGGTCCTTATGGCTGCTTATTGGAGGCTCATTTTAGCTTCTTATTGGAATAGTTGGCAATATTTATGATCAGGCCTCTCAAAATTCTTTCTCATCATTTCAGAGGATCTAGGATGTGCTCAACTCTAATTTCATAATGCAAATTTCTATTTAAATTGGAAAATTATTTTAAAACTACTTGAAATAAACATCTAAATTCATGTGTCATACATTAGAATGAACCTCTCTGGTAATAAACTGAAATAATAAGCTCAAAAGCACTTTCTTTTTGCCAAACTTTCTCAACACATATCTTGTCAGCCTCCATGGGGTGACTGCATCCCACTTTTAAGACCATACCCTCTGTGTACTTTTGTCATTTGCTCAGTCTCCCATATGGAAAGAATGAGTAACAGTGACACTAATCTCAGCAGGAAGGGAAGAAATAATCCTAAAGGCCTTCATTAGGCTTCCTTTCCCTCTTGGATGTCAAATCTAATCACTTCCCCCCTTCATTACTCCCTGTCAGAACAGTAAGTGAGAACAAGTTTGATTTTTATCAAATACATTTCAGTTTCACTCTCTGGCATTTTAGTAGCAAGGATCTGGGCAGAGACCACAATTGCATCTACTAGCACACTCAAAACGTGAAGTCTCAACTGCAGTAAGAACTGAAGATGCACATCTCTAAAGTTTTTTTCCCTTAGATGGAGACTCCATTTGCCCACGTGAATTTCTTTTAGCGGAGTCACACACAGGGTAACGCAGATTGTTACCTGAGTCTCACACTTACATTTCATAAGACCGTTTACCCCTTGTTCTTTTCTTACAACTCCAAAAACGAAAAAAGAACTTTTCCATGGACAATTTTTTTTTATTGTAATATGTACTTTTCCAGTACATTATCACACGATCTATTTGATCTTTGGAATTTGTAGGTGGCAAGAACATCACAAAACTATATCAGGCATGTATGAGACCAAGTATCATGTGTCTTCTAATTAGCATGAGACCCAGCAATATCTACTGAGCACCTACTATGGGCACGCTCCTCCTCGGAAAGGCAGCGGTGGATATTAAATGTGTGGAGAATCATAGAGCAGAAAGCTATTGTTTTCTTATTTTCTGATAACATTGACCTCAGGCCGGCAATAAGCAAATGTGTTATTTAGGAGGTGTGATTAAGCAGTAGGGGAAACACATTATATGCAAAATCACCTTTCTTACCCAGGTAACACACATTTGGGGATGCCAGGAGATTAGTTAGGCTTCGAATTCAAAGCACCAGTCTCCCTATGCAGCAGAGAAGACTGAGCTAAATCACTCTGATGTCCTTGTCAATCAGAGACATACATTTCCCTAATGAGAGAGATGACCAAGAAAGTCCTAAGACCTTGGAAACAGCAGGGGGGCCAGCCCCTTCCTCTCCTTGCCACTTAAGGGGGAGAAAGTAAAGGTAGCCACTATTGTGAGGATTTAAGCAATGGAAATGCAGCCACATTTATATTAAATTATTACCTTCCCACGGTGGCTTCCTGCCAGAGCCACACCTCCAAACGTACATCCAGCTCAGGCGGCCTCAGATCTGCTACTGTTTGAAATGTCTTTCTTATTCTTTTTTTTTTCTTTCTTTCTTTTGTTACCTGAAAACAAAACTAAACTAAACCGGATAGAGGCTGTTCAAACCACACACTCTCTCTAGCTACCATCTAGAGAGACACACACTATATTTTTCAATGATTGTAAAACCTAGTTCTCAGTTGGTTCCTTTGTGTTTTGCTTTTTTGCAAACTTTTGATGTTCTCTCTTAATCTAGCAAATAGCTCCACCTTTTCCTGGTTCACACAAGCTAATTAAGGTCACCCAACTTCAAAGTTCCTCTCTGTGGCTCAAATGGTGAAGTTCTCCCGTGTGTGAGTGTCTAGAGGACGCCTATGGAAGAAGGAATAATACTCTTCTGTAAGGCGATCTGGACCAATGACAATGCTGCACTCTTTTTGCCATGAATACTAGTGGTGATTTCGGCATCACAGGTCGCCCAGATAATGTCTCTAAAAGGCATCAGTGTTCTCTGAGATGCTTCCCAGGTATCCTGTTGCAAGATCTAAAGGGTCTCCGAACTGAATACAGTTGCCCAGTTTGTCATAGGTGGTGCCAGAAATGCTAATCAACTTCAGATATATTCCCCGGATAGTAGTGGAAATTTTCTGTTTCAAATCCATCCAACAAGAAGTTAGATACAAGAATGCCCGTCTGCCACACCGACTTTCCCTTCCCTTCCCTTTGCCTAGTTGAGATCACAACACACAACCTCTTGTCTTTGAGTGCTTCATGTAAAGACACCTATTTGTGCTTGCAAATAAATCAAATTCATGAGCAGCCACCCCAGGCTAAAGATTTTAACAATTTCTTTCCCTTGGATTGCACCAAAAGGCATCTTTAAAGTGATTCAAGAAACCGATTTCTCTGATGATGCCTATCCCCTCCCCCTTTAAACAAGACAAGTTTAAACATACAGGGCATGAAAGAGAGAAGGCAGGAAAGCCTCATGGGAACAGGCTGTAAATCTTTAAGGGGAGAAAGAGCTTAGCAGAGTCAGACAACCCAAGATTGGAGTTGTCTGGGCAGAAAGGAGTTTTCTGGGCTCCTGCAGGCCTGCGTCTGTGGCAGTGTCTCACATTGTTGCCACAAAGGATCTTTCACAAGTCTTCTTAAAGATGGAAGCAGAGGAAATCTTCTTTTTTGATTTCTCAAAAAAAAAGTGTTTCCTTGCCTGAAAGCCCAAGAGCTATCCTTCCACTTATATAATCAAACCTTCAGGTCTAGTTAACTATTGTTACGTTTGCCTGTTTTCTCATGTTTGGTCCACCCCAGGAGGTGGTCTGATGTAGTGGTAAGTAGATTCAAGTCCCAAATCCACCAACTACCACCTGTGTGACCTTCAGAAAGTCATTTAGTTTCTCTCTGTCTTAGTTCCTCATCTATAAAACAGGAATAATAAGACTACTACTTACCTCATGCCATGGTTTGAGGGTTAAATGTGATAATCTGGGTAAAGCATTTGGACTGATCCTAAATGCTCAATAAATATTAGCTGCAATGGTTATTCCCAAAGGAAGGACAGAAGTAGTCAAATCATGGAAAAGACAAATCATTTTACACGCTATTAATATAAAAAGCTGCTTGCCTTGGTCCAAAGTATTTCTTTTATTTTTATTTTTTTTTAGAACAAATAAAATATATCTTAATTATTTTAAATTTCACTCTGCCAATTTGTAAAATGTATTCATAAATTTACATAACAATTATTTCGTTTTGATCTGTCTCCTCTGGAGACCAAACACTAAAACAGAGGAAGCTCCACCCCAGGCAAAGGACACCCACGAGAGGGCTGGAGGACAGTGTGTATTTTCATTGACAAGCTGCTAACAAGCCAAACCTCTGGAAAGTCACAACACTCACTTGGCAAAGTAGATGCTATCTGCTTTATTGGAAACGTCTTAGGAGTATAATAAATAAAATTTTGTTTCCATAGTTTGAACGTGTAATTCTGTTGGCCAGGAGCTGTCAGAGAGAGATTAGTGACTGCAATAATGCTTAACAAAGTTGGGCTGATGAAAGAAGAGCTTAGCAAGTAGCTCATTTCTGAACAATAAAACGCTTTTAATTGGAACAAAGCAGACACTTCCCCAAAAGGTCCTAAGTTCTGGCAGGGCATACTTCCCACAGTTTGGTGCTAGAAATGTTTTCCAGAGTCACCCACACACTGAAGAGACACCACAGGTCCCAGTCTGTTTTGTGGCTATGCAAGATGTATCAACCATGGTGGAAATTCTCAAACTTGCCAACCTGTGAAGCAAGCACAAACACCGCTTGCGTGGAATGGGAAGTCTGGCAGGTCCCCAGGATTAATGCAAGATTGTCGTGCTGGGCTGTTGGGCCATGCCATGGCCTTCTGAACTGGCAAAGGGAATAAACTGCCAGAAAGAAGTAGGCTCTTCTGATTCCAGCAACATAGCCCATGGCTGGCTGGAGCAGTTCAAGAAATTTTACTTTGGCCAGGCCGGTGTGGCTCAGTGGATTAAGTATCATCCCATGAACTGAGAGGTCCCAGTTGGATTCCCAGTCAGGGCACATGCCTGGGTTTCAGGCTCAATCCCAAGTAGGGGGCATGCAGGAGGCAGCCGATTGGTGTCTCTCTCAAATGATGTTTCTATCTCTCTCTCTCCTATCCTCTCTATCTAAAAAATCAATTAAAATATTTAAAAAAAAAAAAAAGAAGAAATGTCACTTTCAAAGTAGTGGAGGAAAAGATACGTGTGGATTAACTGGGTGGAATTTTTCACTGACCTAGAAATCAGCCCCTTGGATAGCCAGGAAGAAACAGATCCAAGAGCAAAAGAGAGCAATTAAACATGAGGATGAGAGTCAGGACATGTAGTTGTAGTCAAGGTTTCCTGTAGGTTTATATACAAGGAAGTACAATAATAGGATATACCTCATGGTCCACATCTGCACAGGGTTAAGTTTGCACACCATGATGAAAGTGAAAAGTCCAAAAAAGGACCACATTCACAGTTAATCAATCATCTTACCACAGGAATCCATGCATTAAAAACCAGGTAAGCAAACAAGTAGCTACAGGAGTGATTGGAGTGTATCATGACCTACAAGCATGAGTTCACAAACATATACAAAATTGTCTACCCAATAGTGAATTTGAAGGAAGAAAAATTAAATGGAGAGGGTAGCAGCAGGTCATGGAAGTATAAAGAATTTAGACATGAATCTCAGATGAGGTCAGTTTTTAATATTAAATGGGAAAGGGATACCATTTTTTCACTCAGGGTCAACTGAATCTTTCTTGGTTACACCAAAGCTGTTTTGAAGTTACACTAGGGCTATTCATCTTTCATTTTTAGTTTCTTAGGGTAGGAGATTAACAGTTTGTTCCAGCCACCCTATTTCCTCTAGACAGTGATGTACTGCATTGTCACCTCCACCTTCTCAACTCCCACCAACACGTTCATCTTCACTGTCACCATCTCCAACAGCACCACATTTACTTCTACCTCTACTATTACCAACAGCAGCTCCAACATCTCCTCCACTACTACTGCTTCCATTTCCGTTTCCACCAAAACCTCCACCACTATCATCACACCTTCCCCATCACCACTTCCACCCTACCACCGCTGTCATCACCTCCACCTCCAATCCATCTCCACCAATACCACCACCCCGTCACTGCTGCCTCAACCACCTCCCACCATTACCTCCTCTTCCTCTAACTCCACCACCAATATCTTCACCTCCACGTTCACCACCACCACACCACTAGTGTCACATCCTCACCTCTACCACTTTCTCCCAAACCGACTCTACTACCTCCACTATCTCTCTCTTCACCTCCACCACCATTATCTCCATTACAATCATCACCAACTGCAGCAACATCTCTACTTCCATCAGAACCACCTCTGCTACATTCATCATGTCCACCACCTTTGTCACCACCTCTGCTATCCCCACCTCCATCACCACATCACCATGGTTACCACTAGTGTATCTAGAAGCCAGAAGCTAAGTATTTTATAACCATTAACCTTTAATTCTCAAAGAAACTCTATGAGGTGGGTATTCTTATTCTCATTTTTACAGACAAAATTCAGAGAAGTTATTGCTGTTTATTCTAAATCACACAGACACAAAAAAGCTAATCCAAATTTCTATTCCAAGTGTGTACAATTCCATGTTTTTATGTTCTATTGAACTGTGGTGTTTTCCCTAATGAAAAGAAGAAAATAACTGTAAACAGAGTAAGTATACTTTCTCCACACATCTTTAAGGGCACAACAGAATGCAGTAAGTGTTAAGAGCACAGACATAAGTATGTAGCTCATGGGTAACCATTCCCTTCCTGTACCCAATACAGACTCAGCCTGTGACTAAGGCAGTCCTATCAATATGAGGTGATCCTGGGATTTAAAATCCCTAATTTTGTAATAGTTCATGTAATTCTTTCCATTTATTTTATAAAATATTTTTAATCTTTTATTTTTTATTAAGTTTAGGTGATATTGGTTAATAAAAGTATTCATGTTTCAAGTGTACAGTTCCATAACACATCATCTGTATATTGTATTGCATGTTCACCATCCCAAGTCAAATATCTTTTTGTGACCATATATTTGACCCCTTTTACCATTTGCTACTTCTTCTCACCCCCTTTCCCTCTGATAACTACCATACTGTTGTCTGCGACTATGAGTTTTTGTTTGTCTGTTTGTATTACTTGTTTATTTGTTGCTTTCAATTTTATATCCTCATATGAGTGAAATCATATGGTTCTTGATTTTTTTCTATCTGACTTATTTCAGTTAGCATGATATTCTCAAAATCTATGTTGTCACAAATGGCAGCATTTCATCTTTTCTTATGGCTGAGTACTATTCTATTTTATATATGTACTACATTTTCTTCATCCAATCATCTATCAAAGGACACTTTGGTTGTTTCCATGTCTTGGCCACTGTGAATAATGCTTCAAGAATAGGTGTGCATTTATCTTTATGAATAAATGTTTTCATACTCTTGGGTAGATATCCAGAAGAGGGGTTACTGAGTCATATGGTAATTCCATTCTTAATTTTCTGAGGCACCTCCACATTGTTTCCCATAGTAGCTAGACAAGTTTACATTCCCTCCAGCAATGAATGAGGGTTCCTTTTTCTCCACAACTTCTTCAACACTTGTTATTACTTGTCTTATTGATATTGCCATTCTAATAGATGTGAGGTGGTATCATTGTAGTTTTGATTCGGATTTCCCTAACAGTTAGTGAAGTTGAGTCTCTCCATTTTTCTAAACCAAGATTTGTTTATTAAAATTAAACTAATGGACATTTTGAAATGGAAGGCATTATTTTATAATTAAAACCTCAAAATATATATGCTGGATATTGAGATATATCAACAAGTCCATATACTGGATAGTGAAAATGAATGGCTCATTTCCTTAATGCAGTGTGGTCTATGTTACTATCATTTAAGACTATCTATATAAATTAGAAGAAAGGGAATAATCATCATTGTTTGCTATCGCATAATACTGAATCAACTTTAGGAATTAAAAAACAAAAGACATCATCAATCTTGGCTTACAGCCTCAGGGTTATCTTTCAAATGATAAACCATCCCCATAGTCTCTGAATCCTAAAACACAGGCAGAGTCAGTGCATGAAGTAGTGGACAGAATCTATACTTCAGAGTCAAGCAGAACTGAACTCTTATCACAATATTGCTACATACTAGCTCTGCTACTCTGAGCTGTTTATTTAATCCATAATTTCCCAACTGATAGGCTAAGGCCCACTGTCATGTCACATAGTGGTTAAGGTGTGCCAAGATATTGATGCCCTCAGCCATAGAGACAGATTGCTGAGTCTTGGGACCTATATGTTCCAGCCTCCTTCAGGAGTGGTGAGGACAAGTAGGATCATATTTCATGTGTGCCGTGACCTAGAAAGTGCTCTGAAATAATGATAACCTCCAAACCCCAGGCCTGTGGGGTGAAACAAGAGCACCCTATTCAGAGGGCTATTGTTCAGATTTGTGAGGAAAACTGTATGGTTCAGGAATCCACAAACAATTTATGCTCGAAAAAATTATTTTCAGTATATCAGGCTCTGCTTCTAGTTACAATTTCTTACATTATAATCAACTCATCAAGAAATGGAATGGCCCTGGCTGAGTGGCTTAGTTGGTTGGAGGATCATCCCATAAACCAAAAGGTTGCAGGTTCAATGCCAGTCAAAGCTCATAGCTAGGTTGCGGGTTCCATCCCCAGTAAGAGGTACATATAAGAGGTAACTAGCCCTAGCCGGTTTGGCTCAGCGGTCAGAGCGTCGGCCTGTGGACCAGAGAGACCCAAGTTCGGTTCCCACTAAGGGCACGTACCTCAGTTGAAGTTTGTCCCTGGCCCCGGTTGTAGTTGTGAGAGTGGCAACCAGTCAATATGTCTCTCACATCGATGTTTCTCTCTCTCTCTTCCTCCCTTTCTCCCTCCCACTCTATCTGAAGATGAATGCAAAAGTGTCCTCAGGTGAGGATTTTTTAAAAAGAGAGGTAACTAATCACTTCAATGTTTCTCTCTCTCCACACCCCCCCATCTCTTCTCTCTAAAATTAGTAAACATATTTTCAGTTGAGGATAAAGGGAAAAAAAATGGAATGGCCTGACCTTGGGTGTTAAAGGTGGTAAGTAGACTGCACTTCTTTTGGCGACTGGCTAGACAATGATCAATTCCACATCTACTGTAGACAAAGCAAGCTTGGCTACCCAAAGCAAGCAAGGGGGTATAAGGAATACCTTATGCCCCTTCTGCACCATAGCCCATGCATATTAAGTTACTAAAATGTCGATGATTCTTAAATGTACATTTCTATTCTTGATTTTACTACTGAGCTCCAGATTCAAAATTCAAATTTCCTTCTGGACACAGCCACATTGATAACACATTAGCATCTCAACTTAACCACCTACCACTAATCCCAACCAAGCCTGCTTTCCTCTTGTCTCACATCTTGACTCATACCACTATCATCTTATTAGTTGCTAAGGAGCACAACTCCTATCCTTACCTTTCACCACACCATATATCCCTTTATTATGCTGCCATGGAAAATTTTAGGACTCTTCTTTTACAATTCTCCAAACATCTTTTATAGCCCCACTGTCCTAGTTAGTCTCACATTATATTTCCCTGACCTTCTCAATGGTCAATATGCCTCAGATCCTACTTGATCCCAATTAATTCTATGGTCTGTTTGGCATTAAAGGTTTATAATAAATGAATTATCCTAAAATATAAAACTAGTTGTGTGTTGTGTTTAAACACAACCCTTTCTTCTTTCTTACATCTATACCCTTTAAAATGTGGCTTTGTAGCTCCTCCATCAAGAGGGGAAGGCTAGCAAAAATAAACAAATGAGTCTATATTGAACTAAGAAGCTCTGTACAGCAAAAGAAACAATCAACAAAATGAAAAGACAACACATGGAATACAAGAAAATATTTGCAAATCATATGATAAAGGATTTATTTCCAAAATATATAAGAAATTTATAAAACTAAATAACAAAAAAATCCAGTTAAAAGTGGGTAAAAGACCTGAATAGATATTTTTCCAAAGAAGACATACAAATGGTCAGCAGATACATAAAAAGGTGTTCCATATCACTAATCATTAGGGAAATGCAAATCAAAACCACAATAAGATATTGTAAACAAAAAAATGCAGGTTTGGCTGCCTGCTGCAACAAAAGCCAAACTCGTGGGGCAGGTGTTGGTGTAAAAGGAAAGAGATTTTATTCAGTTGTCACACAACCTGAGAAAATGGTGGACTCCCATCTCAAAGACTAATCTTCCCTTCCTGCTCAAGCCTGCAGTTCTTATAGGGATAAGGAGGGAGGGTTCCCCCCCCCCCCCATCCAATTATCTTGCTAGCTTTTGGCATGCTTTGGCCCTGTCCATTCATCTTTCTAGCTTTTGGCAATGCTTGGTGTAAGAACCTCCCCCTGTGCCATCTTGGTCAATGGTGGAGGTTCTCTGGTTCTCCATGACTATCTGCAGTGGGGAGGGGGATTGCAGGACTTTCCAACAGGAAGCCTGAAGATGCTGCAGCCCTCAGCCTGTCTGGTGATGCCAGACAGGGTGCCCACACATCCAGGGCAGCCAGTTGGAGTCTGAGGGGCAACCCCTGGATCCCAGTGCATTGGCATCCTCTGTACAGCCCCCAAGCAGTCTACCCTCTTAAAAGTGCTAGCCAGGCCAGCACTCTAACTGACAAGCTACCTACAGTAACAACAATATCACTTCAAACTTATTAGGATGGCTGTTATCAAAAAGACAAGAGAAGTATTGGAGAGAATGTGGAGTGCATTGTTGGTGGGAATGTAAGTTGGTACAGCTATTGTGGAAAATGGTATGTCAGTTCCTCAAAAAATCAAAAATAGAACTACCATATGACTCAGAAATCCCAAATTTTATATATATGTATGAAGAAAACAGCATCAGTCTCTCAAAGATATCTAAACTCTCATGCTTATTGCATCAATATTCATTCACAATAGCCAAGATATGGGAATAACCTAAGTGTCTATAAGTAAATGAATGGATGAGGAAAATGTGACACACCCACACACAATGGAATATTATTCAGCCATAAGAAAGAAGGAATTCTTGCCATTTGTAACACTGATGAACCTGGAGGACATTATGCTAAGTAAAATAAGTTAGACAGAGAAATGTTATATGATCTCATTTATTTGTAGAATCTAAAAAAAAAATAAAAGTTTAACTCATAGAAATAGATAGTAGAATGGTGGTTCCCAAAGACTAGGGAGGTGGGGGAAATAAGTAGATACTGGTCAAAGGGTATAAGCCTTCAATTATACATGAATAAGTTCTGGGTATCTAATGTATAGCATTATAGGGAAATTCATTCAGAAATGCAGTATGTCTCCAGCAGTAAAGACGTCTGTCTGGAAAATGTTGGACTGTGTTTAACCTTCTATGACTATTTAACATTAGGGAAGATTGGAAACAAAAGGAATGGTTAGGAAACAATTCCACTTGTCTAGGAAAGAGCTAATGTAAGAGGTAAATTAAAAATATATAAAAAATGACCTAAACTGAACTGAACTGGGCAGAGTTTTGATAATATTTTAAAAGGCCAGGAGTGGGAACTATGTGTGAAAGATGACAAGGATAATTCTACATATTAGTAAGTTAGAGAAATAAAAATCATGAAGGTGAAGCTCATTCTGAAATTTTGGTTGTGATATAAATATATTAATGAGGTAAAGGGGAACACCTGATTTAGTAGACACTGAGGGGTTAAAGAGGTAGACAACGGTAAAAGCACTGAATTTTATTAGATGTGATTTTTGTGCCAAGATTTAAACCTAGTATTTGACAAACAAGAGGACAGAGACAGAGATTATGTTTTCAGAAGCACTGATAGGACAACTCCAAAGAGATAAATATAGCTAGGATGGCACACCCAGTGATTTTGGTCTGATTACGTTTACCTTACCATATGATTTTACATTTTTTTCTTCAGCATCATCAACTTTTAAATGAAAGACAATTGTTTTTTTTTATTTCATTTTTGTTTCTATCTCCAATCCATCTCAGGTCTCCGAGCAAGAAATATATGTTAGTATAAGCTGCTAAGAATCTGAGGTTGTTTG
The DNA here is from genome assembly GCA_030848825.1 of Tadarida brasiliensis. Taxonomy (NCBI): domain Eukaryota; kingdom Metazoa; phylum Chordata; class Mammalia; order Chiroptera; family Molossidae; genus Tadarida; species Tadarida brasiliensis. The sequence continues at coordinate 32,676,013 of CM061261.1, read as the reverse complement.
TTACATGGTATCACAGCAAAATCTAATACACTGATTGAGAAGAAATTAACAGTTGATTGAGCATGGGCATAAGAAATAGCAGAGAGACAAAGTGTGCTTTGAAATCTAGAAACTAGATGACTGACAATGGGAGTGTGGCTTCTATCATATACTCACTCATGTGCTAGGTAAACTTTATATCTTTCTTTTCACTTACTCCCTATGTACAGTTTTTTATGAATCTATAATAGTAAATAACACTATAGTTTTGGAAGAGCACTGAACATGTGTGGGACACATACCTTGCTGAGAACATGATAAAAACTAGGGATGCTTTCTTGGAAAAAAGAGCAACATACAACTTTTCATAAGTCATCTCAGAACCCCTAATCTCAGAAGAGTGTTTTAAAAAGATAAAGAGAAGGCTTTTGTTGATATTTTCCCTACCAAATGTTGGAACTTTCTTTACCTTTACTTATGTCATTTGACCAGTCTTTAGATTGTGGTAAGAGAAGAGTGGGTCTCCTATACTCTGAACAGAGCTATAAAAAGTGTCTTCATTACAGTTTGCAAAGGACTAGCTGAGATTATTGCTTGGGAGAATGATTTAAGATGTATAAAGCATTGCATATAAAATTAGTAGTTTGTAGACAATGTCACTCATTAATTTTCAATTTATTCACTAAAAAGTATATTGGAGGATAAAGGAAACTTGAGAGTAGTAAGTTAGTTAAGTGGCTTTCCTCATAAAATGGAACACAGGAAAAAATTTTAATAAAAAAATTTTTATTTGGTATAAACTTACCAAAGTATTTGCAGATTAGCAATTTTTTCTCCAAGACTACCTCTAAATGGAGACAGCTGTAGTCAGTATACTATGAAAAATTGTCTCGTTAGGAGAAAACAATAGAACCTCCCACAGAACTCTTCAGTTTTCCCATTTGCATCCTTTAACATTAGACACACCTGGAAGGGGCAGACAGACTGAGCCAAACAAAGAGAAGGTGGTCATCTACACAAATGTCTCTTCAATTCATTCCAAGTTGACCCCATCAGACAAGTTGCCACTTGTTCTTTTGACCTTGGGAATCTACACAGAATAATTTTTACTTGAAAGGTGGGAGTTGCATTTGAAACAATATAAGAAATTTCTCCAAGTAGCAAAAATAAAAGTGTTCTTTGCCTTGGCCTGCTACAATTACTTCATTGCTATGACATATGACATCATTAGTCCCCAGACTCGGGGGTGTTTCTAATGAGCTGGAGTTGGAAGGGTCCCAATGGAATGCAGTGAACCAAAAGGCCCACTGTTCTTTCAAATTCCATCATGATATTAGGAGGAAAAACAAAGGGTTCTTCAGGAGCCAGAGGTCAACCTGTTAAGTAGTATCAAAAGGTAGCAATAATGAAAGGGAATGGCCAGACAGTTTCAGAGCATAACAACAGATAATTGTTACCTGTCTTTACTATATTATTACTTCTGCTTCATCAGTAATAATAATAAATATATGTTAAAAATATTCTGATAATTGGGCATGTTATCACATGAGACCCTTGTCATATAATTGTATAAAAAGAAATATGATTACAGTTTCCAGTGCATAAATATTATTGTAATAATATATACTTTTTAATTTAAAAAACTACACATAGGAAATAAATAAAAAGGAAAGACACAAATGTTTACTCAGAACACAAGTTAGTCTCTTTCTGTTCCTAGGCACAAAGGACCCTCAGAGAAGCAGCCACCTTCCCTAGGGCCCATGTAAGCCTTTAACTACATATTCCCTTCTAGGAATGCATCTAATTATTTAGCCAATTTATCAACAAGACAGTTTCAGTGGCAAACCCCAACATTAACATCAGAGGTCACAGGAACTAACAGGAGCCTCTTCCATAAGCCAAAAGTGACAGAAATGGACATGGGGATCTCATCTGTAGTCCTGCCACTAACTACTAATGCTCAGCTAGGTTAGGGAACTTAGACAAGCTTCTTCGCTTAAAATATATATATTAAAAAAAGACCAATAATATGGAGTTTCCAGATACATTCAAAAATTTCGTGACAGACCCATTCAACACATACCCTTCTGTGAGAGGGGTGGGCCAAGGGGAGCTGTACATTACTTCTAAGCTTCCCAAACATGCTCCAAAAATGTTTTCTTGGGAAAGCCCATGATGAGAAGACAATATAGTGGGAGAGTTTAGTACAACCATATGAGAATTATAGAACAAATAGGAAAACATAATCAGGACTATATAAGATTTTAGTAAAATAAGAACTTTGATATCCTGGATCTAGATAAAAACTTTTATAGTCAACAAACAAATATACCTTACTTTAATTTTTTATTGTGGAGAATTTCCAAACATGCATAAAAGTAGAGAGAGCAGTATAGTGAACTTCAATGTGTCCAGTAAGCAGCTTTGACAGTTATTAGTGAAACTAATTTTCTCAGTTTCTTACCAATGACTTCTATTCTCTTCACTTCCTCTTTCTCTTCCTTTTATGTCTTATGGAGTCATAGAATACACACTTTCTATACTCCTGTGGTAGATGTACTGCAAAAGATGGCCCCAATTTTTTACATACCTATCCATCCCCTTTTCTTTTTCCATTTACCATTCATTGCCCTCCAACATGAGGAGCAGAGACACAGACATGCAACTTATTTGAGCCAATGTTATCTTAGCAGAAATAACAAGAATTGTGCTTCTGTCTCCTCTTTTGTTTCCACTATCCCCATGAGAAAATGACTGAGCTAGCTGACTGGAGGTTGAAAATCCCGATCATCCTAGCTGAGGCTAGCCTAAATTAGCCAACAGCCAGCCAACTTCCAGATCATCAAATAAGCCTAGCCAAAATCAGCAGAACTTTCTAGCCAACCATGCCTGGATTGTGAGCAACAAGTGCTCTTAGAATACATCAAAAAAAAAGAAAAATGACCAATAATATGCAGTTTCCAGATATTGTATGCAACTGAGGATTTGTAGTTGTTTCACAACATTATTTTGACAATAGATACCTGACAAAGAACTTATGGATTATTTATAAATATTATATAGTTCTGCTCAAGATGCAAAAAGAAGTACACAGAAGACAACAGCCCCCATACACACACATAGAATTCAGATAGATTAGAGAGATAATGTTTTTAATCAATCAAAACAAATACCAGCTAACAAATTGTGCATTGATATCAAAAGAGAAAATAAGTGAAAACAGAGAGAACATTTTAAGCTTTAGGCTGGACAGAGGTGCTGGTGACCTGAATTCAGCTCTTGCAGGAAAATGTGGCCCATTCACACTCAGATACCAGAGCCAGGGACACTGTGTGAGTCAGGGGGCTGGTATGGGAGAGTTGGCTGAGAACATTGGCTGAGAAAAGCAGCCACCATCACCCATGTATTTATGGTCAATTGATCCAATGAGGGTACCAAAACAATTCAATGAGGAAAAAGAATAGTCTTTTAACAAACGATGTTGGGAAAATTGAATATCCACATGAACAAGAATAAAATTGGATTCCTACCTCACACCGTATGTAAAAACTTACTCAAAATGAATCAAACATCTAAATGTAAGATCTAAAACTATAAAACACTTAGAAGAAAATATTGGGGTAAATTTGAATGACTTTCTTAGATATGACACAAAATCATAAGCAATCAAAAAATAACCTAAACAAATTGGACTTCATCAAAATTAAAAAACTTTGTGCTTCAAAAGATATCAAAAAAGTGAAAAAGCAATCCACAGAGTGGCAAATATTTCAAATCACATATCTGATAAGGGTCTGCTATCCAGAGTAAAGAATAAAAGAATTCTTAAAACTCAACAATAAAAGAGAATCCAATTTAAAAATGAGCAAAGAACTTTCTAGATATTTCTCCAAAGAAGATATACAAATAGTCATAAATACATGAAAAGATAGTCAATATCGTAGTCATTAGGAAAATGCAAATCAAAACCACAATGATATATCTTCACACCCACTAGTAGGGTTATAATAAAAAAAAAAAAAAGACAATAACAAGTATTATTCAGGATGTGAAGAAATGTGTACCCTCATGCTTTGCTGGTGAGAATGTAAACTAGTGCAGCCACTTTGGCAAAGAGTTTGGCAGTTTCTCAAAAAGTTAAATATAAAGTTACCTTAGGACCCAGGAATCCTATTCCTAGGTATGTACAAAGAGAATTGGAAACATATGTTCATACACAAATGTCCATAGTGGCATTAATCATAATAGCAAAATATATAAATAACTCAAATGTCCATAAAGTAATGAAATAATGAACAAAATATGGTATGTCCATACAATAGAATATTATTCAGCCATAAAAAGTAATGAAATACTGATTTATGTTACAACATGGATGAACCTTGAAGACATTATGATAAGTAAAACAAGTCAGACCAAAAAAGGCCACATATTGTCTGATTCTATTTCTATGACTTGTCCAGAATACAAAAACCCATAGAAATAGAAAGTAAATTACTGGTTTCCAGGGGTTGAGGAAGTGAGGAATTGAGAGTGACTACTAATGAGAACATGGTTTCTTTTGGGGTGATACAAATGTTCTACAAATAGACAGTGCTAATGGTTGCACAGGCTTAGAAATATGCTAAGAACCACTATGCTGTAGATTTTAATAGAGTGTATTTTATGACATGTGGGTTATATTTCAATAACAATAGTAATAAAGATATACAGGAGACAGATTCAGCAGATTTACCAGTATCTAATAGGAGTTCCTGAAGGAGATTGTAGAGGAAAAAGCAGAATCAGCATTCAAACAGGTGAGAACTTATCAAATGGTAAGTTTACATGAGATCTCAAATTAAAATAACATGCTAAGTGTGAAACAAGATTAATAAAAAAATCCATATATGAACATATCTTTGTGAGATTGAAAAAAAGAATAACCAACCTTAAAGCTGTCAAAGAAATTATAAATTACCTTAAAAAGAATGATAAAGATCAGAAAGGAGTGGAGGAGGATTCCAAAATGGCGGCAGAGTGAATTGAAGCTACACAGACCATCTCCCAGGACCAAACTAGAATTACAACTAAAATAAAGACAAATCGTTGGGAAAAAGCAACAGAAAAGCAGCTTGGGAGGACCATATAACCAGGGACACTGAATTGATCCTGGTAGGATTGCGGAGGCGCCAGAGGGGGTCTTAGATGTGAGCAGTGCCCTCCGGGTTAAATTCCCAATCCAAGGCTTTTCAAGTAAATGAGACAAATAGCCTCCAGGCAAAAAGCTAGAGGATAATTGAACCTTTCCTGCACTTGTAAATCCACCCAGGGAAATAAGACTTGACAGTGGTGTTTAACATGGGTCCTCCCACATTCATCCAAACCCAGTAGAGGGAGCCACAAACAGCAGAACACCAACACCCACAGGGAAAATTTGGCAGGCTCCAAAACCCACTAAGATAGACAAAATGGTGAAACAGAGAAACAAATCCCAAATGAAAGAACAAGAGACATCTACCAAAGATGAGATAAATGAAATGGAGTTAAGCAAGTTATCAGAGGTAGAATTCAGACCCATGATCTTGAGGAAGCTCAAGCATGAATAAGGACAGAGTAAAGACATAGAAACATTGAAAATCAAGTGGAAATTTAAAAACCACCAAGAAGAAAAGAAGAATGACATAGCAGAAATAAAGAACACATTGGAAGGACTAAACAGCAGAGTAGAGGAAGCTGAGGACTGGATCAATGAATTAGGAGACAGGGTAGAAAAAATCAACCAATCAGAAAACCAAAAAGAAAAAACAATGAAAAAACAGGAAGACAGCTTAAGAGAACTGTGGGACAAATAGAAACATAATAATATTCTCATCATAGGAGTCCCCGCAGAAGAAAAAAATGAGCAAGGGTTAGAGAATATATTTGAAGAAATAGTGACAGAAAACTTCCTTAATTTGGTGAAGGAAGAAGGCATTCAAGTTCAAGAAGCACAGAGAGCCCCAAGTAAGAAGAACCCAAATAGGTCCACACCAAGACACATAGTAATTAAAACGTCAAAAATTAAAGACAAAGAGAGAATCCTAAAGGCAGCAAGAGATAAGCAACAGGTTACCTACAAAGGAACCCCCATAGGCCATCAGCTGACTTCTCAACAGAAACACTACAGGCCAGAAGGGAATGGCATGAAGTAATCAAGGTCATGAAAAACAAGGATCTGAATCCAAGACTATTATATCCAGCAAGGCTATCATTCAAAATAGAAGGTCAAATAAAGAGCTTCCCAGACAAAGAAAAGGCTCAGGGAATACATTAGCACCAAACCAGCACTGCAAGGAATGTTAAAAGGACTGCTGTAATTACTAGAAGAAATAGGAAGGAAAATAAAACCACACTAAACAAAAATGGCAATAAATAAGTACATATCAATAATCACCTTAAATGTAAATGGATTGAATGCTCTGATAAAAAGACACAGAGTAGCTGATTGGATAAGAAAGCATGACCCATATGTATGTTGTTTACAAGAGACCCAACTCACAACAAAAGATTCACATAGGTTGAAAGTGAAGGGACAGAAAAAAATCTTCCAAGCAAACGGAAAGGGAAAAAAAAAGCTGGGATAGCAATACTCATATCTGATAAAATAGATTTCAAAATGAAGGCCGTAACTAGAGACAAAGAAGGTCACTACATAATATTGAAAGGGTCTATCCAACAGAAAGATATAACCTTGGTAAACATATATGCACCCAATATAGGAGCACCAAAATATATTAAAAATCTTCTGGAGGACTTCAAAGGAGAAATCGACAGCAATACAATCATAACAGGGGACTTCAACAACCCGCTGACATCACTGGATAGATCCTCCAGACAAAAAATTAACAAAGAAACAGAGACTATAAATGATGCACTAGATCAAATGAATTTAATAGATATCTACAGACAATTACACCTCAAAACTATAGAATTCACATTCTTCTCAAGTGCACATGGGACATTCTCAAAGATAGACCACATGTTAGGACACAAACTAAGTCTCTACAAGTTCAAGAAGATTGAAATCATATCAAGCATCTTCTCAGATCACAATGGCATGAAACTAGAAATTAATTGCAACAAGAACAAGCAAAGACATTTGAACACTTGGAGGCTAAATAGCATGTTATTAAACAATGAATGGGTTACCGAGGAGATCAAGGAAGAAATTAAAAACTTCCTGGAAACCAATGAAAATGAACACACAACACAAAATCTATGGGATGCAGCGAAAGCAGTTCTGAGTGGGAAGTTCATAGCACTCCAGGCCTACCACAAGAAACAAGAAACATTTCTAATAGACTATCTAACCTCACAACTTAAAGAACTAAAAAGAAAACCCCAGAGCAAGTAGAAGGAAGGAAATAGTAAAGATCAGAGCAGAAATAAATGACATAGAGACCAAAAAAACAATTCAAAGGATCAAGGAAACAAAGAGCTGGTTTTTCGAAAAGATAAAGAAGATTCATGGACCCTTAGCTAGAATCACCAAGAAACAAAGAGAGAGAACCTGAATACACAAAATCAGAAATGAAAGAGGAGAAGTAACAACTGACACCACAGAAATACAAAGGATCGTTAACAAATACTATGAACATTTATATGGCAACAAATTCAACAATCTAAGTGAAGTGGACAAATTTATAGAAACACATAGTCTCCCAAAATAGGATCAGGAAGAGATTGAAAACTTGGACAGACCAATAACAACTAAGGAAATTGAAGATGTAATCAAGAAACTCCCAGCAAACAAAAGTCCAGGCCCAGACGGCTTCACAGGGGAGTTTTATCGAACATTCAAAGAAGAACACCCATTCTCCTCAAACTATTTCAAAAAATTCAAGAAGGAAGATTTCCAAACTCATTTTATGAGGCCAGCATAATCCTAATTCCAAAACCAGAAAAAGACACCACAAAGAAAGAAAACTACAGGCCAATATCCTTGATGAACATAGATGCCAAAATCCTAAACAAAATACTAGCAAATCGGATCCAGCAATACATCAAAAATATTATTCGCCATGACCAAGTGGGATTCATCCCAGGGATGCAAGGCTGGTACAATATTCGCAAATCAATAAATGTGATACACCACATAAACAAAATGAAAGATAAAAACCACATGATCATATCAATAGATGCTGAAAAAGCATTCGACAAATCCAGCACCTTTTTCTGATAAAAGCGCTCAGCAACGTTGGAATAGAGGGATCATATCTCGACATAATAAAGGCCATATATGAAAGACCTACAGCCAACATCATACTCAATGAGCAAAAACTAAAAGCATTTCTCTTAAGAACAAGAACAAGACAGGGATGTCCACTTTAGCCACTCTTATTTAACATGGTACTGGAAGTCTTAGCCACAGCAATCAGATGTGAAGAAAAAATAAAAGGAATCCAAATTGGGAAGGAGGAAGTGAAACTGTTATTATTTTCAGATGGCATGATATTATACATAGAAAACCCTAAAGACTCCATCAAAAATCTATTAGACTTAATAAATGAATTTGGCAAAGTAGCAGGATACAAAATTAGTGTCAAGAAATCGATGGCATTCTTATACACCAATGATGAACTCACAGAAAGAGAAACTAAAAAAACAATCCCATTTACCATCATGGCAAAAAAATTAAGATACCTAAGAATAAACTTACCCAAAGAAGTAAAGGACCTATTTGCAGAAAACTACAGGACATTGAAAAAAGAAATAGAGGAAGATATAAAAAAGTGGAAGCACATACTTTGTTCATGGATTGGAAGAATTAACATCATTAAAATGTCCATATTACCCAAAGCAATCTATAGATTTAATGCAATCCCCATCAAAATACCAACGACGTATTTCACAGAACTAGAACAAATACTTCAAAAGTTCATATGGAACTAAAAAAGACCCCTAATAGCCACAGCAATCTTGAAAAAGAAGGACAAAGTAGGTGGGATCACAATACTGGATATCAGGTTATACTACAAAGCTACTGTAATCAAAACAGCCTGGTACTGACCCAAGAACAGGCATATAGACCAGTGGAACAGAACAGAGAACCCCGAAATTGACCCGAGACATTATGCTCAATTAATATTTGACAAAGGCGGCAAGAGCATACAATGGAGTAAAGACAGCCTCTTTAATAAATGGTGTTGGGAAAATTGGACAGCTACATGCAAAAAAATGAAACTAGACCATCAACTTACACCATACACAAACATAAACTCAAAATGGATAAAAGACTTAAATGTGACTTGTGAATCCATAAAAATCCTAGAAGAAAATGTAGGCAACAAAATTTTGGACATCATATGCAGCAGAATCTTCACTGATACATCACCTAAGGCAACAGAAACAAAGGAAAAAATGAACACATGGGACTACATTAAACTAAGAAGCTTCTGCACAGCAAAAGAAACAACCATCAAAATGGAAAGGGAACCCACTGTATGGGAGACCATAATTGCCAATGATACATCAGATAAGGGGTTAATTTCCAAAATATAGAGAGTGCTCATGCAACTCAACAAAAGGAAGACAAAGAACCCAATTAAAAAATGGGCAGAGGAACTAAATAGACACCTCTCCAAACAGGACATACAAATGGATAAGAGACATATGAAGAAATGCTCAACATCACTAATCATCAGAGAGATGCAAATTAAAACAACAATGAGGTACCACCTCACACCTGTCAGAATGGCTGCCGTCAAGAAATTGTCAAACAACAAGTGTTGGTGAGGTTGTAGAGAAAAGGGGACTCTAGTACATTGCTGGTGGGAATGCAGACTGGTGCAGCCACTATGGAAAACACTATGGTGTTACCTCAAAAAATTAAAAATTGAATTGCCATTTGACCCAGTTATCCCACTTCTAGGAATATACCCTAAGAAGTCTGAAACACCAATCAGAAAGAATATATTAACATGTACCCCTACGTTCATAGCAGCACTATTTACAATAGCTAAGATCTGGAAACAGCCCAAGTGTCCATCAGTGGATGAATGGATAAAAAAGCTGTGGTACATATACAATGAAGTACTATGCAGCTGTAAGAAAAAAAGATCTCTTATCCTTTGAGATGACATGGAGGGACCTGGAGAGTATTATCCCAAGCGAAACAAGCCCAGCAGAGAAAGACAAATATCACATGATCTCACTTATTTGTGGAATATAATGAACATAACAGTCTGAGGAACACGGTAGACCCAGAGACGTGGAAGTAGGTTACAGACTGGCAACTCTCAGAAGAGGCGGTGGGGGGGGAGATAAACCACAGTACTTATATGCATGTACGCATAACCGATGGACATGGACAACAAAGCTGGGGAAGGGGTGGGGGGATGTGGAGGAGGGTGTCAATGGGGAAAAAAGGAGAAACATCTGTAACAAAAATAAATTTTTAAAAAAATGATAAAGACACTAATAGCAGCCTTTCAATAGCCCCAATAGCTTATTAGAAAATAATGGAGAATTATTGTTATATTATTCAGGGAAAATCACTTTTGATTAGAACTTTACATTCAGCTAAGCTATGAGTCAAGAATTAAGTTCCAAAAAATATCATATGTATATTAAAAAAATGAACACCCAAAATTTATACAGGACACATTATTTGACCATGTTGTGGTAAATTATATATTCATAATAAGCATACATTTTTCAAGGAAACTACTTTAAATTGATTTTTAAATTATTCTTTTAATTAATCATAACTGAAATTAAACATTATTTAAAACAAATGACAAGAACATAAGTGACTAAATATAGTGCCTTTAATTATTTGTTTTTCTATCCCTTCTAAATATTCCCCATGTAACTCAAGGTCGTTACATTGTATCTTTGATTATATATATCTTATTTTCATATTATTTATTTTTCTATTTCTATTTTATTCTCTATTTCTATTTCTACTCTGTTTTTCCCATTTTTCATTTCTTTATGTATTGTTTCCATTCTATATTTTTATTTCTATCCTCTCACCTATATATCTTCTCTATCTCTGTTTCTATTCTGTATTTTTATTTGCATTCTATATCACTTCCATTTCTTTGTGTATTAACTTTTTGTTGTTGTTAATCCTCACCTGAGGATATTTTTTCATTGTTTTTTTTTTAGAGAGAGTGGAAGGGAGGAGGGGTACAGAGAGAGAGAGAGAGAGAGAGAGAGAGAAACATCAATGTGAGAGAAACACATTGATTGCATGCTTCTGGCACATGCCCCACTGGGTAGGGGATAGAACCTGCAACCTAGGTACATGTCCGTGACTGGGAATTGATCCCATGAAACTTTGGTACAAGGGCCAACACTCTAACCACTAAACCAGGGCTCTTTATGCATTAGCTTTACACACTATATATTGATACTGAGATATATATATAAGAAGAATTTGGTTTATTTACAAAAGCTTGTTCTCTTGTGTCCCCTATTCTCCTGCTAGTATTCAACATTCCTGTTGCTGTGATTCATTTTCTCATTTGATGTCTCAAAACACTCCTCCTTCCCCACTGGCTACACACACACACACACACACACACACACACACACACACACACATTTTCCTACTGACCTTTTCTCCTGCCTCTGATATCTCAGTCCATTCCCAGGCCAGTCACATTTCCACCTTGTCTCAACCAATTTCCTGCCAAGGTTTTGAGTTCATTCCAGTCTGGTCACTTGCTTATCCCATCACTAAAGCCAGGCCTCTGTGCACATCCCTGTGCTGGATGCTCAGGCTGCTACTTCTTACCTGGGCTGCCTTTGCCCTGGGGCTGTCATCACTGATGTTATTGTGGGGCTACCAGTGCTTGCTCCCCCTACTATTCCTTCTTTGGGTTTTCATCACCCAGAGGGGGCACTTAAATGGTTATAATATTTTCTTTTCCTCAACACTGTTCTTTACAACCTGGTGGCTACATTAGGGCTAATTCTGGGCGTGATGCCTCTTTTCATCCTCAGGCCCCATTAATGAGTCTAGCTAATTTTGTCACAATTAGGGAGAAAGTATCTCTACTGCAAGGCTTAAGGTAGGAGTCCTGTAGAAGGTTGTCATCTGATTATTTGAAACAGGTAAATGGTTGTAAAAGAGTTGATGTAATGACTTAGCACTCACCTTTGGAAATTCATCAAGCTGTATACTTATGACTTATGCAAATATATGTATGTATATAATGCTTAAGTAAAATAATTATTTTCATAAATAGTTTTAAAGTGTATTATAATTTTTAGAGTTAAGGAACAAGAAGTAAAAGCTTGACAAAAAACTAAATGAAAAGGTCAACATATCTATAGACAAAAAATGTTAACAGGATTTCTGCTTCAGGAATAGTGGGGTTCTGTGTGATTATTTGTCCTTCTTCCTACCTTTCTGAATTTTCTAAAGTTTCTGTGATAAGAAGGCATTGCATTATGGTTATGAGTATTCTCTATGAATTGCATTTCTGGGCAGAATGCTTAGGTTTAATATTATGAGAAGAAAAATAAAAAGGATCCTGGAAACACAATCCACTGGTTCATCTTTACTTATGCTTCGTACTTTCTTTTGTCTCCATTATTATTATTTTCTTCTTCATATGTATCTTCATCACTGTCTTCACATTCCTCTATTTCACAATTTTACTGAAATAAACTCTTTAACCCTACCTACCTTTAGTACTGTTTCAAAAATCCCTGATTTTAGGTGCTAAATAAATCTTCAAAATAAAAGATATCTACAATTTGTTTTTAAAGGTTTTCATAACAGCTAAATGAAGCTATTAAATAAAAGATGTCTTCAGGTTTGTCATGATAATGAATTGAGACCCGTTGAACAGAGAGAAGTCTCAAAACATTTTTCATTTGGGTTCAGCCTTAATATTTTCCTTTTATCAGATATCAACGTTGAGATAAACCTTTTAGAAGTTGGTCCATTGCTTACAACAAACCCAGAACAGTTTTTAAAATTCTCCTTTATCTGATGGAATAAAGATTGTCAGAGATGAGCCCCAGCTGGAGCCCAAATTAGAGTAATTAAGAAGCAAAAAGCCAAAGTACTTTCCTATAATTTGTTTATTTTATTAGAAGATTAAACAGTATTACTGGTGCAGAATTTGTCATACTTATAGAAACAGAAAGAGAGTGCATTGTTTAAGTGCTATGTGTTAACAGATATGAAAGTTAGAGACCCACAAAACAAGACTGGGTCATCAAACAGTAAGAGACATGCTTAAAAAAAAAAAAAAGACATGTAATTTTACTTTTATGATAAGAATAAAGCCATTACCAAATGAGGAAATGGCTCATTGAAACTATCACAAAACATTCCTCTGTGGTCCAAAGAAACAGAGAGAGACCTGAAATTTGGAATCAATACCAACTTACCTGATATTTTTGATACACTCTTATAAACCCTAACTATACATAGGGAAAAAAGAGAAACTGTTATGCAATAGCATGATCTAACATGCTTTGAGGATTTAAAACCACCCAATCCCCCTTTTCCCCTCCTTCTAAGGTATATAAAATATGCTTATGCCACTGTTTATGTATGTTATTAATTAACTTTCTGATAGAGAATTTGGCTCATTTATGTCTCCCATCTCCCCCTCTCTTCCTAATGTTGAAATGTATATGGTTATTACTGCAGCTGATACTATTGTTTGCTTATTTAGTTTCTCTTTTGGAGGAGACTTCAGAATAACAGAAGAGAAGAAGGATATGGTGCAGGTAGATAAAGGAAAATTGGCTATGTAATGTCAGGAAGATACAGAAATTCTTGTCTTAAAGTTTCCACATTTCTTTTAAAAAAGGAGCTGAAATCCAGAGGTGTAGGTATGGTCAGAAGCTTAAAGAAATTTCAAAAAACACTTATCAAGCTCCTACTTGAGGTATTGTGATAGTTATATCTAGCTTTGATTGGGAATTCAAGGAAGACTTCATGAAGGAAATTTCAAGGTGGCACCTGAAAAATAGGGATGACTTAGGCAAGTGGAGGTAGAGAAAGGGGACAGAGGATTCAAAGAAAAAAGAGCTTAAACAAGAGTTTAAAGTGTGGGAAAGGTAGAGGTGAGTAGCCTTCAGATTGTAAATGGTAGATATGACTGGATGGGTAGTCCGGGGTCAGACTAGGGGAGCTCCTTTATTGTATGCTATGCATCTATAATTGCATGTGTTTATGAGGTGATGCTGCAAAAGAATGATAAGTAGGAGAGAGACTTGTTCACTTTTTGTTTTACATAATTCACTGTGACAAGAATAAATGTAACAGAAAAGGGAAATAAAGGCAGAGAGAACACTTTGATAGCTTCTGCTAATGTTCCTGGTGAGAAATGGTATGGAAATGACAGAAGGAATAGAGCAGAAGGGACAAGTTCAAATAGTATTTGAAGACAAAATTATCACAACTAGCTAATTGATTGACTTTATGGGATGAGATAAAATTGATTTGTTGGGAAAGAAAATGATTTACGATTAACTCCTTGGTTTTTTGTTTATGTAGCCAGACAAACAGTGATATCATCACTGAGAGATGAATAACAGAAAGAAATGCAGGTCTAGAAGGGGTTGGGGGGAGGGAGAGAAGTTGAAGGATCTACTGAACATTTCAGATGAAATGTCAAAAAGTATTAGCATATATAAATTTAAAGCTCAAAAGAGGGGTCAGCTATAACTTCCAGGTGGTGGCTGAACCATGAGAATGAGTCCCACTTGGAAAAGAGGGCTAAGACCAGAATTTCAAGGAGAATCAACTGTTAAGGGCTGAGCAGCAGATGATAAAAGTCTAAGGAAAGAACAAGGTGATACAAATGCCAGAGAGATCATAAAATTAAAGAGTTACAAAAATGGAATGGTCAATAATATCAAGTGTCACAGAGGGATGAAGGGAACCATATAAAGGCTGGTGGTAACATTTATTATGGCAGGTTCAGTAGCATTGAAGAGGCAAAGCCAAGTCAGACCTTAATGTGGGGAGGAGAGGTGAGAAGTGCCCAGAAGGTGAAGAAGACATAGTTGAGGATCTTTAGCAAGTAACTTGGCTGAAAATTAAAAGAGAATGGTGGTCAGTGTGGCCAGATCAATGGAGGGCTTTATTTGTTTAGAGAAAAGTAAATATAGGCATCTTCTTTTACTGAGAGTCAGGTAGATGCCTGGTATTTCTCTATTTTAACAGTGGAGTATGAGGTGAGGTCACCTCTTGGGAGTGAGAAGAGTTAGGTTGGGTAGAGGATTTGAAGGGGGTAGCAAAATTTTGTAATTTACTTACAGGAAATTGAAAGAGAATCTAACAATACAGAGTAGTCTTGAGGATCTTGATGAGGTTGAAAGAAAAATAAGAAACGTAGACTTTGTTTCTCTTTTTTATTTCTCCCTCTCATATCAGCCTTTCCAATGCTAACTTTTCCACTTATCTGCTTCCAAACTAAATGAATGATAACAGTGATGGTAGTGTCACTACCAAAACAACAAAGAAGACATTGCACTCCTTCTATATAACTAGATACCTGTGAGAACAACCCGGGATTTGGATGATGCAGCTACAATGTGTAAATATGTGCAAATTACTTGACAATACTGTACCTCTACTTTGCAATCTGAAAAACAAATAATATTATATACCTGACACTGTATGAGTTAATAGAGGCAATATATGGACAGGCCTAGAACACTGCTTGGTCTACAGTAGAATATGCATAAATTTGAATTCCTCCATAAAGAGGGAAAAATAATGATTAATGTGTTAAATTGGATGAAAGAAAACATAGTAGATGATACAACAACAGGAAATAGGACAAAGGAATGGGAAAAAGGCTTGCTAAGTAGATTTTTTACTGCAAAGAAAAATGCATGAGAAACCAAGACATAGATGGAGATGGATATGTCTAAAGAAAGATACTCAAATACAAAAGCGTAGAGGAGGGCAAGGAAGTTCCTCAAGCACCATTAATCACAGTCCTTGATGTCAATCCCTCTGGGGTTCAGGAGCAAAGAAACAGGCAGAAAAAGCATGTGCCGTCCTGTATATCATTCAAAAAAGCAGCTGCTACTCAAATCTGGAAAGTCAAGACTCTTTTAAAAAAATAAAACACTGGAGCCAAACAAGATCCCAGAAATAGCATACTTGTAGAAAACCACTCACTACTTCTGGGAAAATAGATTTAGAGTTGAATTGAGGATAACATTGCACAACGTGGACATGAAGAAAAAGAAAAGAGAATTTCACTGGGTTTATCTGAAGGTTCCTGTCATTGATACATTCAGCAAATAATTATTGAATACCTAGTATGTGCCAAGCACTGTGTCCTCTGTAGGAAACGATTTCTCCTTTGGCATATTAAGGTTGATTAAACAGTTGGCTTTATGGATCTAGAAACCACAAAATTTTTAGAGCAGAGAAATTCAGTCTAATGTGAAACGATATTGAACTGGAAATACTGGAGAGGGGTGAAAATAATTTCATCTCTGCCATCAATTTATTGTACCACCTTAATTACACCTCTATGTCTCTGTACTATTGAACTAGAGTTTCCTCCCTGTGTCATAAATGCAGATTGTTGTCTATTAACATCTGTGGTACCTATTGTAGATACATAAACAGGCTTCTCTTTGGCCAACATTATTGATAATCTTTAAGATATTTTATAAATGAGATTTATTATGAGGAGAGTGAAATAACCTTTAAAATGAGGGGGGAAAATGGTCATTAATTAAACATTATATTTTCTTGGGGATACTAATTATGAATGCTCATCTTTCCCCCACATCATCTAACATAGCATTTTTGACATAATAAATGTCAATTAATCACCTGATGAATGAAAGATCATGATTGTCATTGAAGAGAAAATTCCTATGTCACCAAAATTTAACCAGCCTTATATATGATTTAGCATCATCCCTCTCCCCAATGAGATTTCTTATCAGGTATTCAGAATGAAAATTACATTTTACATCTTGGTTGAGAATCTTGGTTCTAATCATATTTTAAGAAGAACATGGAAACAGGTGAGTAAAGTGTGCTGATGGTTTTGATTTATTTTTCTAGATAGTGAATGAAAAGAAGCAGCAGAGGAAGTCCAGATGATTTAGTCACATTAGGGATGGAAAGTGCATTGACCCTTGAAGTTTGACTTGCTGGAACATAATGTCCCATTAGACACTTTAACAGTAAGGGGATGGAGAGACTATAGAGATGAACGATAGAGACTGATGGATAATATTAGTAGCAGAAGGAGTGAACAAGAAGAGTAAATAGGAGAGAAAAAATAAAGACCAAGGAAAGGACTTGTCAGTACAAAACCAAAAGTAAGTAGAAACTGAAAATTATCTCACTAATTTATTGGATAGACTACCTTAGCTAATAAAATCTTCTTTGGCATCTCTTAAGGGATTGGAGTTCTTCAACTAATGTAGTTCTGTCTTTGATGACAATTCCTAGAAAAGAGGGATGTGGAATGTTAAAACTGGCAATGCCCTCACCGCCAGCACAGGTAGGATTATTGGACCACAGTACAGGGTGGTCTAGTAAGACTGTAGCTAGAGATAAAATGTGATTACAAGATATACCTTGTTAAAAGCCTGTTTCTCCCTCAAGTGAATTTCTTGCTAATCAAACATATCAATTCTCCCAGTATCTTTGTTTATTAAAGACCAATTCATCCTCTGATGCTTGGATTGGCCAATGGTTAATATGGAGCCCATCAGCCAGAGACTTGAAAGACAAGAAGAGTAAAGCTGAGGTGTTATTCCCCCTCTTCCCCAAGTTATCTCCCTGAGAGATTGTGTTGGGTTGGCTGTAACCCTTGACCAAAGGTCATTGCTTCTCTCCAGATAGGCCTCTCTTCACAGCTCTGTGCTTCCAAGGACTAGGAATGGTAGCAGCCTGGTCATGAGAAGCTCTAAGATACCATACCACCTCTTATCGTTATCCTCAGCCTGTGCACAGCTTTTTAAATAGACCCTTTGTTAAACCTTCTGTTTCATTATCTATCACAGCTTAAAAAATCTCCCTGAAACCTAGTAGCTTAAAATAGCTATCATGTGGCCCTGGCTGGTTTGGCTCAGCAGTAGAGCATCAGCCCATGGACCAATGAGTCGCAGGTTCAATTCTGGTCAAGGGCACGTACCTCGGTGGCAGTTCGTCCCAGGCCCTGGTTGGGTCATGCAGGAGGCAACCAGTTGATGTGTCCCTCTCACGTCGATGTTTCTCTCTCTCTCTCCCTTTCTCTCCCTCTCTCCCCCTCCCACTCTATCTGAAGATAAATAGAAGAACATCCTCAGGTGAAGATTAAAAAAAAATAGCAATCGTGTTAGCTCTCCCAGTGTCCATTGGTCAGGAATTTGGGAAGAGATTGGCAAGGCTGGTCTCGCTTAGGGTCTCTCATGTGGTTTCAGTTACATGTTGGCTGGGGCTTCAGTCATTTAGGTCTAGATGATGTACTTCCATGATGACTTACCCACATGGTGGGCAAGTTGGTGCTGACTATTGAGCTTTATGAGTATGGCACCAGGATTTATTTTCCCATAGCAAGTGTGAATGTGTGTGTGTGAGAGAGAGAGAGAGAGAGAGAGAGAGAGAGAGAGAGAGAGAGAGAGGGAGAGGGAGAGAGAGAGTTATATTGCCTTTTATGGCCTCGTCTCTTGGTTTACGGAGCATCACTTCTGCATTCTGAATTTTGTTAATGGAAGCAGTTAAAAAGGACCATCCAAGATCAATGGGAGGGAAGACAGACCCTACCTCTTGATAGAGACATGCCAACTTCACATTGTAAGGAGAGTATGTGAGATGGATATGTATATACATACCACTGTGGTCATCTTTGCTAAATATTATCTGCCAACTTCTTGAATTATCTTGATTTGACTCTGTCATCTCTTTTCTGATGATATTGTGACAGTTACAGTCAAGATGATTCTAGGGTCACTCCAGATCTGGAATTATAAAAATCTTCTTAAGAATCAAATAATTACCTAAACACCAGCAGGATGAAATGGTCAGCAGGGACATACTGAGTGGAGACCAGAATATAGACAAATTCTCTGGGTATAGCAAGTTGCTGGGGGAACACTCTATTTACTGGTAAAAAATATTGTTCAGTGAGAGGTATATTTTCAGATCATAATGGCCATTCAGACATGTGACTGGTTGCAGGGAGGCCTGTAAGGTAAACAGAAGTGTGCAGAACATCAGAAGTCAAGAGAATAAGCTGTTGAATTAAACAGACCTAAATTTTAATTATTTTTCTGTCCCTTTTTTTGTTGCAAGATTCTGGGCAAGTTGCTAAGCTTATCAGACCTCGGTTTTCTCACCCTTTAAATAAGGATGTGGTTGAGACATCTACTGGTGTCAGGCAGGATCTAACCAGGAAAACAGAAACCACTTTATGTGTTTACAACAGGAAGAATTTAATACAGAGCTGTGGTCAACAGAGGATGGAGAAGTTGAGGGTCCATGAAAGATTTTGAGGAAATTCAGAAGTTAGCCACCACTGGACGCCATTTCCACCCCCAAACTGGAGGGACAAAAGGAAGAGGTGCCCAGGGAGGCTGGAAACCCCGTGGACCTATCTGCAGGAGCAAGAGGCTCTGGAGAAAACAGTCATTCTTAATATCTGCCAACTTTGAATTCATTCTCTCTTCCCCTTTACCTTTGACCAAGCAAAATCACAGATTTGAAATGACATATATTTTCTAATCCAATTGTCAGTTCATAACTTTTTTTAATCTTTATTGTTGAGAGTATTACAGATGTCTCTCCAATTGTCCCCCTCCACTTGGTTCCCGGCCCACCACAGGACTTCACCACCCTATTGTCTGTGTCCATGGGTAATGTGTATATGCATATAAGTTCTCTAATGAAAATGTTTCTAATGCATATTTTTTTAATTGTGCAATTTTAATATGAAAATGTTTGTCCTAACTTTGGGAAACATTGAGGCATTTAACAAACTTAGTATAGGGTCCTTATAGTAAGTATATACCTATTAATAGGTAGCCATTATTATTATTATTATTACCATTATTATTAGAAAATGTGTAGACTGAGTGTGGGGAATCAAGCCCTGAATGTGGATCTGGAGTAAGAATCAAACATTGAGACTAGGGATTTATTAAGATGAGGATTTGAGTACAAAATGCCTTGGGAGAGAAACCTAAAATGGAAAATGAAACAAAGATTTAGGCTGGGACTGAAAAACAATAGAGAAACCCACTTTCTAGAACTGGGTAGTATGAATGTACTAATATTAGCTATCCTGGAGTACTGAAGCCCTAGGAACTACATTATTCTGGCTCTTGAGTAGAACTTCACCTGAAGATGGAGATCAGGAGACATTATCCAAAGAGAAAGGTATCCAGCCAAGGTGATCAAGTAGGTGATTACATTAACCACATCAGTGGAAAATAAGCATGAACAAATCTGACTCTGTGTTGTAACCAAATCATATCAACTTTGAGAGGTCAACGAAACCAGCATTAGAATGTGGGCCTCACAGGGCAAAGCTCAGTTCTGCAGATCAGGCTGCCTCACTAAGCCTCGTCGGCCTGTTTGCCAGTATGCACACAAATGTTTTGATCAAGGCTTGCCCTTGTCATATGTGTTAATACTGGCAAGAAGCAGAATATGAGACCCAAACAATAATCGTTACCAAATCCATTTCACTTTCTGTTGACTAGGTGTCATATGTAATAAAGTGAATGTTTTAAAATAATTATTGTTTTTTTGTGTGTGTTACTTTGTGTTAGAATGCCAGTGCCAATTATTACATTTGAAACAAGCACAAACGTGTTGAAGGAACCCCATCACACTACGTGCAGCATAAAGTAGCATCCAACTACTTAAATGCCACAGAGAAGATGACGCCTCAGAAAGGAATAAAAGTACACAAAGGCATTAGAACCTGAATGCCATTCTGAGACAGGAATGCATCAGTAAGTCAGGATTGTATTCATCAAAAAGGAAAAAAAGGTCAGCATTACATAGAATGAAAAGTGGCCTTTCCATGGAGACGCCTGAACCTAATTTATCTTGCTTCACTAAGACAGGAAATGCACTACAATGTTCAGGATGGGGGAAAACGACAATTTAATGATTATGGAACATCTTTCACTTTCCAGGGTAATTGAACAATCTCAACATCAAAGGCAGAGCTGGTAGCCTTTTGGAAAATGGAATGTCATTTGCTTTCCTTTTCACGTTTTACTACATCAATGAACTTTAGCATTTTCTCTGGCTTTATTTATCCATTTTCATTTAGCATTGATACAAAACAGACCTGACTTTAAGTGTACTATGCAAAGAAATAATTTATGTTGGAAACTTTAAATGGATGAGAAAGAACCACTTTTGTATCTGTTACATTTTAATGACTTTAAATATATCCAGCTGAACAAAGTTCAGACCTTCATCTTACAGGTGAAGGTAGCTTTATAGAATAGACATCCTATTCCACCAACCATCTCATCAAGGAAAACACACAAGCTGCCACCTCTGAGACACGCCCTTCTCCCAACTCACCAATTCTTTCATCTATAAATGCTAGCAGCATTATCAAATTTTAGAGCCGCTTTTTACCAGAAGTTCTTTATAATTTTCTCCAGTGATCATCTGCTAATTTTAGAGAAGGGAAGGGTGTAACTCCTAATACTGAACTCATGGAAGGAATTGATTGAAGACAACTATGAATTTCCAGTATCTTTCCTTTTCTAATATTAAACTTAAAAACTTTTTCTAAAGAAAAATTCTCATAGAATGGAATTTCAGGGGTAATAAGTGTTTCTCTAGATTAAAAGTTTGGCTATACCTTGCTACCCATAATACTGACAAGAAAAGTGCATACAGCAAACTGGTATTGATTAAATAATGATAATTAACAGGAAAACTTTGAGGGAAACTTTGAGGGAGAGAATATTGTTTTTTGTTTGTTTGTTTTACCGTAATTAACCCCAAGTCCCCAGGTTCTACAATGAAATTTTGCCTAGAATGAAACCAAGGTGTAGTGAATATTGTAGAATTCATGAGGAAAACATGATAATGACTTGTTTTATAGACGTTCGAGTCCAGGGTTGGAGCCCCCACTCCATCTCCTTTAGTTAGGTCCCCAAATGAACAACTAACAAAACTTAGAGGGAAGGAAAATGAATGTTTCCTCGGATTCCAAGAAAGTGATGGCAGACATCCTCCCTCTTCCTAGGTGTCATGAAGTTGGTGTTCATTTATTAGGGAGAGAAAAGAATTCTTATTTTGCTCATTTTCCTTATTGGAGTTAAGAGCCATTTGATGTTGAGGCCATCTAAAGTATCATGATTTGGCATTTTCTTTTGAGACTAGAGTGCCTTTGGTTTAGGAAGCTCTTTTGACTCATTTCCTAAGGGCAGCAAGAAAGAGGAAATGGGGAGCTGGCTGCTTAACTGGTGCTCTAGGATTTTAGAGAGAAAACATAATGAAGACTAAGATTTTCCTCTACACAGTCCAAGACAGCTTGCCAGACTGGAAAAGTAGATAGAGATTTAAATATGGTGTATCAATCAGCTTTCACTGTGGCAATGCTACCTAACAACTCAAAAACCTCAGTGGCTTACAACAACAGACATTTAATTCATGCTCATAGATCTTAAGGTCAACTGTGGTCAGAAGGAGTCAACTGGGCTTCTCTGGGTCAGGCTTTGGGTCAGGTTCAGGTTTGCTCCACAAATTCTCCTTCCAGGACCCAAGCAGAAGGAGCAATGACCACCTGAAGCAAGATCTTTCATGGCGAAGACCAGAGTTCATGAAGGCTGATAAGACTCTTAAAGCCCAGGTTTGGAACTATCACTTCTGTTCACATCCCATTAGCTAATGCAAGCTAGGTGTCCTAAACCATCTCAATAGGGAAAGAACATTCTGCCTCCAGGGAATCCATGAGAAGGAAGAATTATGAACAAATAATACAGTCTACTGTATCTGGAGTTTGGGTTCCGTTTCTCCTCATCATGGCATTGTATTCCTAGTATTTATAGCTGGGCTCCAGAGGGTTACAGGAACTTCTAGGAATTGTTCATGCAATTTATATTCTCATACATTTTTCTTATTCTCCTAGGCATTTTTTACTTCTCTTCCTCAAAAGAGATCAGAAATTTCAGCTTTAGACACTCAGCTTTAAGACTGAATGCCTGTGGTAGGCTGGAAAATCCATCTCCTCCCTCCTCCATGCCCTCTCCCTCCACAACCCCCTGCCAAGATATCAGGTCTTAATCCTTGGAACCTGTCAATATTATCTTACTTGGAAAAGGGGTCTTTTCAGATGAATCGAGTTAAGGATTTTGAGATGGGGAGATGATCCGGCCTGGATTATCCAGATGGGCCCTAATGCAATCACACGTGTTCTTGTAAGAGAGGCAGAGGAAGCACTGATACACACACACACAGGAGGTAGCAATGTGAAGATGGGGGCAGAGATTGGAGTGATGTGGCCACAAGCTAAGAAATGGTAGCGGAGGCAGGGAACAGATTCTCCCCTAGAGCCTTTGAAGGGAGTACAGCCCCTGTAACACCTTGATTTTGGCCCAAGGAAGCTAATTTTGGACTTCTGGTCTCCAGAAATGTGGGAGAATAAATCTCTGTTGTTTTAAGCCACTGAGTTTGTGTTAATTTGTTACAGCAGCCCCAGGAAACTAATACAATGCCTTCCTTCAATTTTTGCCTTCCTTAAAGAGATTTTAATGTTTGAAGTGAAGTATTCTGGTAGATTAAATTTCCAAGGAAGGAGGAAAACAGAAATATTGCCCTCAAGTTTCCAGTTTGAGCACAGGCCAAGAGTTAATGAGATGTAAAAACAAACTTGTGATCTCTGTCCATCTCATACTAGGCGGTTTTCTACATCTTCACATTATATTTTAAAGTGATCGGTCCCCTTCTTATAATTAACCAATAGGAAAACCCAAAAGGGGATAGGAGATATTTTTTAAAAATTGACCATCCACAATAAGATGCCTCTTAAACTTACTAGAATGGCTAAAATTAAAAAGACTGGTGATAAAAATTATTGACAAGATGTGGAACAACTCAAACACTCCTAGACTGTCCATGAACAAGCACTCTGGGAAACACTTTGGCAGTTGCTTACAAAGTTAAACATGACCAAGCAATTCTACCCCTTAGGTATTCACTCAGGAGAAATCAAAACATGTGTCCACAAAAATACTTGTACATAAATGATCATAGAAGCTTAATTTATAATACCCCCAAATTGGAAACATCCCAAATATCCATTAGCAGAGGTTTGGATATATTCACATAATAGAATATGCCACAGTGACGAAAAGAGCAAACTACTGATGCATGCAACAAAACAGGTTAATTGGCTTCTTCTCCTGAAGGATTCTCAAAGCCTCTCATGGTCTCCTCTTTCAAAGAAAATCTTAAGTGGGGTGTAAGTTAGAATATTTACATTATGTTGCATGAAAAAAAAGTCAAATGTTAAAAAGTGCATATACTGCCCACCGATGTGGCTCGGTAGATTGAGCGTTGTCCCATGGACTGAGAGCTCCTGGTTCGATTCCTGGTCAGGGCACATGCCCAGGTTGCGGGCTCGATCCCCAGTGGGGGGCGTGCAGGAGGCAGCTGATAAATGTTTCTCTCTCACATCAATGTTTCTGTCTCTGTCTCTAAAAAAATCAATATAAAACATTTTTTTTAAAGTGCATATACTGTATAGCTCCATTTCATGTGAAGTTGTAGGATAGGAAAAGTTCATCTATGGTGACTGAAATCAGATCACTGGCTGACTAGGGCAGGGATGGGAGTGACTGCAAGGAGACTAGAGGGAACCCTCTGGACTGATCCAAATGTTATACATCTCACTTGGTAGGACAGTTACATACAGTAGCCTAACTCATCAAACTCCACACTTAATATCTGACATGTTATTGCATGGAGGTTATATTTCAATAAAGTGATTAAAAAAACAAGTACCTTTCTCAAAATACTAACACTAATTAATATTAATCAAACATGTTTGGAAGCAGAGCTCTCAGAGTCTATCAATTGGATTTGATTCAAGGATCCTAATGAAATGCTCAATCAGACAGGCAGGAAGAGAATAAACAAATGAGATGAAGACATCTCTGGGTTCCAGAGCATTCTGGGTCTGAGCTGGCTCTAGGATTGGCCCCTCAAGACAGCTGGAAGTGGTGCCTGAAGTGAGGAAGGTGGAACTGAGTGACAAAGACACCTGAGGCCCCAGCTCTACCTGAGCACCAGCCTCAGCCAGTCCTGGTGTGGAATGCCTTTGAAGACAGTGGAGGGGATTGAGGCTTTCAAGTTCCAAAGAGGAAAACAGCTTTAACACAGAGGCAGTGCATGCTCGCCAACATAGCGTCGTATTGCCTTCTTTTCCCGAAGGATTTGCAAGGGCTCCCGCGGTTTCCCCTCTTACAGAAAATGTTCATCTCAGGCATAGGTTTGGATGTTTACATTTGTTATTACATATAGTTTTACTCTTTCAAATATAATTAACCACTTTCATCTTCATTCTGAAATACTTGAGAAATTGTTTTATAACCAATTAGAGGTGTTTATGTTAGATTCAATTCATTTAATTATATTTTGAGAACCTTCCTAACACTGAGTTTTCCAATGGGATCGCTCTTCTTTCCATGCAATGCTCTTTTTGGAGGGTGTAAAATGTCTACTCTATGCTTGCTTACAGAAGAAAAGTTCTGAAAGTTACCAGCAAGTGATATAACCTACTCAAGAAATAAACTGTACGTTTTAAAAACTCTTGCACATATTTCAGGCACAGATAGACAGACAGGGTTAACCATCCAATAATTAAAATGGCAGTTGTCAAAGCTTTCTATAAGTTTGACATGGAAATTAGCTCACCGTGATTTGTTGCTCCATGATTTCTCCTCCCCAATCACACTAAAGACACAGCAATTGTATGTTTTAGGAAGTGAGCCCTCCAACCCTTCATTTACCCCATAGCAGACATGCTGTGGAACAGCTGTCATGACTTGTTGACGTAGCACCAATAAGGCAGCCTTCTTCTGAATTCTCTTCTCTCCACTTGTAACTCAGAGTTCTGTGTCCTCATATATACTCAAGAGAAGCCCATAATTAAGGATGCCCTGGGAGAAATTTCCAGAAAACGTAGAAAACTAAAACACTGTTTTGAAGCAACCATGAAAAAAACAGGCATTCAGGTTACAAGCCTCAGAGTAGAGACTTAATTACATTTTTTCATATACTGTATATGAAGGGATAGAAAAATCAATGTAATTCGCAGTAGCTCTCCTATTATCCTTCCCCGGGAGAAAAGAGAGCCCAGGCTTAAGGAAATTGCAGCTAATATTTTATGTGTGTTTATATCATACCTGTCCTCTTACGCACAGTACAAATTACCACCACTGAAAAACAAAACAAATGGCAACAAGAACAAGAGAAAAACAAAAACCGCCCTGAGTTCACAATGCCTTAATATTTAAGACTGGCAAAGGCAATCTTTTATGAGAGAAGCTGATCCCAAACTTTCACTTATTTCAGACTCACTTTTTAAAACAGACTGCTGGGCCACACCCAGAATTTCTGATTCAGTAAGTTTGCCCCTAAGAAGTTCCCAAGCGAACCTGATGCTGCAGGTACAGGGGCCACACTTTGAAAACGACTGTGCTCGAGGTTAACGACAACTCTTTTCCTAACACTAACCCCTCCATCTCTACCTCTACCCTTACTCGTTTCCCATCAGAAATGACAATGGGCCCTTCTTTGTAACAATAATGAGTCAATACCAACCCAAAGTTTGAGACAGAGAATTGAATATAGGGATGGGGCCTATCATTGTGGGATCCCTCCAGGTCTATAGGAAACAACCTTGACCTATGGAGACAGGATGCAGATTGGTAAAGAGGAAACCTGCCAATGTCCATCAACGATGAAAGGGATATAAAGCACATCCCAGAAAATGAAAAAAAAAAAAAATGCAGTGAAATTCTGAACGTCACTGAGAAAATTGTGCAAGAAGATGGAGATTATCTGGGAAACTTGCAGACAGAAGTCTGAGTGGCTCTGAGCCAGAAAATATAACCCGATACAATTTACAACAAGTTAAATCAAACTGACTGGGATTGCTGGAACCCACTATGAAAGTTTTGTGTGTGTGTGTTTTCAATAAACATGGTGCTTTCAGCAGGTGAGAATGAAATTGTTCATTCTCTTAAAACTACATTATCCTCCGACCTCTTCTGTCCTTCAAGCAAGGCTTTCTCTGACTGGCACTAAGGCAGAAGGATGTTGCAAAAGGAGGAGGCCAATTCCAGGGACTCAAAATGTCACCCAAGTCACACAAGGCAACACCTACTTGTAATCGACCAGTATCCATGTTCTCGTGAAACTGTAAGGGCTGCTCTGTAAAGGTGTGGCAGAGCCAGTAACATGTGGGTGATCACAGAGCCTCGTACTGACATTCTCCTAGCACACATGCACACACGGCTCTTGAGTGATGTCAGAGAATGCCAGCTTGGGACGATGGGGAAAATGGTTTCCAAACAAATCTAAGGAGACCTGAAACACCTATGCAGATAATCAGTACCTATCACCCAACACTCCAATTGCCCCTCCTCACATTTCATTTCTCTTCAGTGCTTTCAAGACCCCCGTCATTTTGATCCAATGACACTTGTGCAAAGGAGGGGGGAGAGGCAGAGAGAATAAAAGGTGGGCAGGGGGAAGGCAATGTTCAGTGACGGCTGGGATTCGCCGGGAGACCACATCTCCCTCGAGGTTTCCATTCACGCCCACCCTCCCAGGAATCTGAGCACATGCAGAAACAGGCAGACACACATGAGGGCCCATAATAAGCGAATACAGCTTTTTGGAGGACATGCAGGGGATTGAAAGCTACGCGTATTCAGAATCAGAGAAGCAAATAAACAGAACTGTCCTGCGGATGCCTGCTTTCCCCGCTGGCTCTCAGGAGCTGCATCTCAGGCCTGAACTTGCCTGGACAGGGTGACTCTTGGTGGCTCATCCTGTGTCCAGAGGCTTTGCCTATTAGTCACAAGCTCGGTCTCTCTGTGTGTCTGAGAAAGAGCCGTGATTCATCTTGACAACTGTCAGCATGTTACCTCAAATGGGAGCAAGGAGAGATGAGCAACCTGGTGCCGGAAAAGAACACAAAAGAGGGGACGCCACTTCCCGTAACACTTCCAAGGTTTGGGCTAGAAGAGTTGATGTGGCAAGAGCACTGGGCCAGGAGCAGCCCAGCACAAAAGGGCAGTGTCAGCACGTTTTCCAAGGCCTGCCCTTCGGATGTGAGAACTGACATCGTGAGCTCAGCAGACCTGAAATGTTTTCCCATGAATAAAAATGTTATGTTCATCTTTCTTCCCTAAACTGTACTTTCTTCAGGTTTCAAGGGAATCCGTGTTTAGTTTCATAATTTAATCAATTCTGTATTCCCAACTCTAATATTATATTTAGAAAAAATTATAGACCCATGACCCACAAATTCTACACTTAGGCATATTCCCAAGAAAAAAAACGTGCACATATATTCATTAGAAGACAATAATGCAATAGAATAGTCATAGCAGAATTATTCCTAATAGCCCCAAAGTGGAAATGGCCCAAACACACATCGACAGGGAAGTGGAGGAGTTGTGTAGGTTCACACAGCAATGAGGAGGATATAATGAAACCCACGAACACAATGTGGAGCGAAAGAAGCCAGACCGTAAAGAGTAATGCTGTGTGTTCCATTTCATATAAAGACAAGACTACGCAAAATCCAAGCCTGCTGCTAGGAGTGAGGAGAGCAGCTACACTTGCTCGGGGAGGGGCAGGAAGAAGAGCTCTGGGGAAGTGGAAGGGACTGCTCCTTGATCTGGGTGTTGGTTACATGCGAGGTCAGCTTGTAAAATGTATCACGCTGTCTGCTTATGACATGTTCCCTTTTATGTATGTGAATGTGAATTTTACTTCAATAGAAAGTTAATACACATATGCCTAAAGTACCTACTAGGCTGTCACTAGGCAGATTTTTAAACTTTTGAATGTAGTGAGCAGGACAAATAAGAAATACTTTGAGAATTTGTCACATAAACCATCCTGTCCCAACTGTCATGTCAGCATAATGGAATAAGATGGCACATAGCGGAAAGGGTTATTCCTCTGCATCATGGTCCTTATAAGTGTCTTACACCAGTGAAGGAACATCTGATAACACAAACTTCAGGATATGACGCATCAGTTTACCATCCGGGAAACGAGGCAAGGACCATGTGCTATGAGATGTCTTTCTCCCAAGCTTTCCCAGGCAAAAGAAGATACATTTCTCATTATTTTCTTTCTTCCACCCGCAGATCCCACTCCAGAGATAAAATGTAATCAGAGGAGACAACTGATCAATAGAAAACTCATTTTGCCTAGATAAATAACAAATTGGTCAACTGAACCCCATAAATCATTTCTTAAGCCTTAGCCAAAGTTGATCAGACCTATTTTCCTGAACAGGAAAGCATTCTTCTTTTTAAAAGGGCAGCATCCTCTGGGTAACAACAAAACTCTTTAACTGAGCCTTTGCATTAGAATATGTTTCTGAAGAGATAGGTGTTGCTAAAAGGCCCATAACTCCTCTGATAAGGAGTTCCAGAACCATGTTCCTATGAATAGAAACAAACAAACAAACAAACAAAAAATAGAAACATACCCTTTTAAGCATCAAAATTTTAACTTTAAACATGTTAAATGAAAATACTTCTAATTATTTTATTTAATTTATTTTTTTATTTTTTATCCTCACCCGAGGACATTTTTTCATTTTTTGTTCAGATAGAGTGGGAGGGAGAGAGGGGAAGAGAGAGAGAGAAAGAAACATCAACGTGAAAGGGACACATCGAGTGGCTGCCACCCGCACAACCAACCAAGGCCGGGGACAAACTGCAACCAAGGTACATGCCCTTAGCGGGAACCGAACCAGGGTCTCTCTGGACCGCAGTCCAACGCTCTAACCACTGAGCCAAACCGGCCAGGGCTCTAATTATTTTATAATCAACATTCGATTACAATACCACCTGGACATGGGCACGAAGGCTTTAAGGACCCTTTTAGTTCATGACCTGTCTGTTAAAGCCAGATTGGAGCAGGGAGAGGGACACCTTAAAGTTCCTTAGTCTGATATTTTAGGTCTTGAGACAAAACAAGTGATAATCATACATAGTGTGCCCATGTCAATGATTACTGTCTTCCAAAGTTTCCCAGTTCCTGTCATAAGAAATAGCTCTAAAGGGACTGAAGAGATTGTCAGTTCCTACTTTCTTGTTTTCTAGATGAAATGGGAACTAGTTGATGGCTGAATGGCTTACCCAAAATCACTCAGTCAAGAGTGGCAGGGCAAGAATTCAAGCCGTCTCCCAACCTCCAAATCAATGTCAATTCCACGGCAGGACACTGTCTCTGAACTATTTCCATGGAGCAGTGTCCATGGCAGGTGGTCCCCTCACACTCCTCATGAGGGAAATGGAGGGTCATGCTGGAGAACAGGACAGGGAGAATCACTGCACCCCAGCCAGCAGCTCTGTGCACTGCTAAGAGAGAGCACAGACCTCCATATTTCCTAAAAATGGATATTTCAGGACCTTAGCAAAGAACCGGTCTTTAAAAATCAAAACAGAGTTTAATCTTTTTTTAAGTTTTCTTCTCCCAACCTTGAGATACTGATGTTGTATGTATATACAAGTATCTTCAAAGATAGAAAATATATACAGATATCAGTAAAATGATATAGCCCAGAATATATAACCAAGCATCAGGACCCTTCAGCTCACTGCAACTGTGAGCATGTTTCTCATGCTCTTTTGTATCCTCCTGACACATGTCCAACATATGACCCAGCTTCCTTATTCGTGGAGAAAGGCCCATTAGCAAATGGCAATCAGACGTGGGGCCTGACAGAAAATCCCACACGTTGGAAGATGTGTTGGAGACGTTTCATGACAAGATCAAGTACTTTACCCCCAGCTTTCTTTTTCCAGAGTTTCTAAAGTCTGATAATAAAGCAAAGGCAGTGTCTCTCTCTCTCTCTCTCTCTCTCTCTCTCTCTCTCACACACACACACACACACACACACACACACACACACCCCGAGTTGTACAGTGAGGAAACTTGCTTATGCATGTATCTTGTTTTATACACTTTAATTAAGTTATTTGTGGCCTTGGGATAGGGAGGCAGGGTTCTGTGATTATTTTTTAATAGAACAAAAATCTATGTTGGAGCCTCTTCCTCCCAAATCATTGCTGCCAAAAAAATAACATGTCACACAATTATAGACTCAACATATCCCTTTAATGTTCTCATTTTTACCAAGACAGACAAATCATTGCCACTTAGAAACCTCCCTGTCTTAGGTTTGAACCTAGTTAATTTGATAATTATATTACAGTAAAAGAGTAGGGCCTAACAGCTACAATAGAGAAAGTATAATTAGCATTCATAACTTTTATTTTTAGTTAGCATTGTTCTCACAAGAGTTATTGTTCAGAAGGAATCTCCTGACTCATTTCATAAAATGTATTATGGAAAATTATTTTAAAGTTTCCTAAAGCTTAGTTTATCAGCTAGCTATTGCTGTACAACAAATCACAACAAACCATAATGGTTTTAAATACTAACCATTTATTCAATTTATGATTCCATTTCTTTAGCTCATGTTCTCAATCACAGCAGGGCAGCAATTTAGGCTGGGTTCAGCTGGATGCTTGTCGTCCTGGCTGAGCTCCATCATGTGTCTGTGGTCCCTGTGGGTCATCTAGGTACTTCTGAGTCTGGGAGTTGACCGATTGCTGACTGAGGCAACGGGGTGATTGAACCATGGGCCTCTCTCATTCTCTAGTGAGCTGGCTGAGCAGGAAAGAACACTATCCTGCAAGACTTGTTGAGGCTGGACTTAGAAGTTGCATATCATCAATTCCTCTGCTTTCCACTGATCAAAGCAAATCACAAGACCAGCCCAGAGTCAAGGACTAGGGAAACAGACTTCACCTCTTGAAGGGAGGAGCTGCAAAGTCTCATTGCCAGAGTGTGACAATGGGGAGCTATGAATTGAGGCCAGCAATACAATCAATCTTTCGTATTTTAGTCTAAGACAATATACTTTCTTCAACAAATGTTATCCAGTTTCTAATTATATTCCAGGTAGTCTTGGAAATAAGTTGTCAAGCAGAACCACAGTTCATGTACTTTCTAATTATTTTCCACCTGAGTCAGTACATAACCATAGTCATGTTACAATTTTATATTGAAATAAAAACTGCTTTTCCTAGAAACATTATATCAGCATACCCTGAGATTATTGTGGGTGGGAAAAGCTTTGCCAATTCAGGTTTATATTCAAAGCTTCTAGTAGAGAGCACTTGGTAGTCACTCCATAAATATTTATTGAAATTGTTATGTGAAATAAGTGGCAGACTCCTTTGGCAAACCCATCTACCTCTTCACATTCTATTTTCCACTTGTATCTTCCTAACTTCTCCTCTGATCTAAATAAAGGTAGCAACGGTCTGTAACTAGAAGTTAATCTGTTTTATGTGTCAGTGTATTAAATGGATTATATTAAATGAGTGCATTATGCATAGACAAATCTTATGCCTTTTCCAGCGGTTTTATTCTATCAAATCTTCTTAGTTTTGACTCTAACTTCACACTCTCCACTCTTCCATCATGTTTAAATACTTCCTATGCAGCCTGTAACACAATGAGGCTTTAAAAATACTGATGCCTAGGCCCCGCACCTGACTTTTTGATTTGGTTCATCAGGGCTATGGCTTGAGAACTGGCATTTTTGAGGCTCCCCAGGTGATTGCAATGTGCAGCTAATTGAAGAACCATCGATTTCACAGGTCCTCACACATCACTTACTTAGGAAAGGCTTTTGTGACACCACCACCACCCTTGTCATATACCCTGTTATCTCATTTTTCCTTTCCTTCCTGGAAAGTATCAGAGCTGAAAGCCGGGGACTTGTATTTAGTTATGTCTTTATTTGACTCTTTGCTTCCCAGAAAACACTTCTGATTTTTCTCTGCATGGCAATGCCTGCAAGTGGAATGGTAGCTTGCACATAGTAAGCATTCAAAAATCACTTGTTGAATGCATTACTCTCATTCACTAGAAGCATCCACTTTGTGAATTATAACTTAAATGCAATGACCTTGGGCAGGGATTCCTAAACTTTAACCCTAATCAGAATCACCCAAAGAGTCTCACCTCCAGAATTTCTGATTCAGAGTTCTGGGGAATGGACCTGAGAATTTACATTTCAGATGAGTTCCCAGTAGATGCTGCTGCTTGAACCACAGACCACGGGACCATGGCCCTTAGGCTTTTGTGGAGAGGCAGCAAAACACAGTGACAAAACCTATGGCCTGTAGCATACTGCCTGGTTTAAGGCCTAGCTCTGCTATTTATGAGCTCTGTGGCATTGGGAAAGGTGCCCAATCTTCTAAGTGCTACTGATTAACTATGTGAGAATGGGAGAGATGCTTAACCTCATAAGGTCTCGGTTTCTCCATCTGTGAAATAGAGATAACATGGGAACTTACCTCCTCAATTTATTATAAGGATTAAAAGAGTTAATATTTATAAAATGCTTGAAAGAGGGCTTGACAGGGAGGAGGCACAACATAAATATATCCAGGCATTATGTTTTTACTGGAGGCATACTGATAACACTCCTGCACACTGACTTTAACATTTTAGTTTTATAGATGAAAACTAAAGACCACCTCTCCCCTTCAACACACACACTAAGAATCACTGTGGTATCCAAATCTCAAAGCCTCATGTTAGATTCATCATCATCATCATCATAAATACCACTAATTGATCATCTAGTCTGTGCTGATGCTTTACAAGGGTATCTTATTTTATCTTTCCAAATATGAAGTAGGTGTTCTTGTTCTCAATTAATATACAAGGAAACTGAGTCTTAGAAAGGTAGTGACGTTTAAGTAACTGAGCCAGAAAATCCTAGAATTGAGGCTTGAAGAATCTCTCTAGAAGTGAGCAACAATCATGAGTAACAGAAAAACCTTATTCAAATCGACTTAAGCAAAAAAGCGAATGACTGGCTCATGTGTCTCAAAACTCCAAGGTATTCTGATTCAACTACCAGCTGGATTCAGGGGTTCAGATGACTGATAGTCATGTGCCTCCTAAGGACATTTTGGTCAATGATGACCGCTTGTATGTTGGTGGTCCCATAAGGATATAGAGCTAAATTTCCTGTAGGAAATGGAAGAATATGTGGTTCAGGAAGAATTATTTTCTCTGATGGAAGCAGTATCTGTGGGGTTTGGTAGATTCTGTCTTGCTCACAGCACCTCAATTTTGAGTGCACAGGTTACATCTCAATCAGTCAGCCACTGACATGTTTCAGCACAGAGGAGACTAGCCCCCCAGTGCTACATATTCAGAGGGTGCTACAGCCCTCCCGGATCTAGCCTGATGGTCTCCAGGGAACGTTGTTGTCAATTTTTTTTGAAGACCCAAGATCCTGTACAAGGACACAGTTAAGGAGCTATCTTTTTTTTTTTTTTTCTTTATTGATTTTGGAGAGAGAGGAAGGGAGAGGGAGAGAGAGATAGAAACACCGATGAGAGAACATTGATTGACCGCCTCCTGCATGCCCCCCACTGGGGATCAGGCCCACAACCTGGGCATGTGCCCTGACCAGGAATCGAACTGGTGACCTCATGGTACATGGGTCGATACTCAACCACTGAGCCACACCAGCTGGGCTACAGGAGCTATCTTAACAAATATTAAAAGCCACTGTCACTTTAGTAAAGCTCTCTGTGGTAGTGCGGAGCTAGCCTGTCCCCGTACTTTGGAAATATTTTCAAGTTGTAATGATGTAAAGCACAGATAAGTTTTATTTCTTCCGTCAGTTCAATGCCACAGAAAGCCCTCTCTGCCCTCTAGGGTCAATGGAATCAGCAACAAATTTTCAAAGTCAAAATATTGAATCCCCTGTTCTGCACCCTCTTCATGTCCAACACCCTCCTTTTTCATGAATACCACAAATTCCTTAATCTGACCACTACACCAGTGCAATAGCCAAAACCACACAGGGATGATAATCCCTTATGTTCCTTTATCTTGATTTCTTATTCCTGCTGATCCTCAGGCCATCTTTCCCTTATTCAATCTGGTTCTCCTCGATAATTCCAATCAATCCAGCCCACATCCCTGTTCATGAAACAGCATTGACAGTTTCCACATTCTATTTCTGACCCTGTTGGAAGGAAGCAGGAGGAGGGCTTGTGGAACAGTGTTCATAAAGTCTACAGCAGTGAACAGTAATGCCCTAGGCCCTCACATTCACTCACCACTCTCTCACTGACTCATGCAGAGCAATTTCCTCATCCTGAAAACTGCATTCATGGTATATGCCCTATACAGGTGTACCATTTTTTATCTTTCATGCCATATTTTTTTACTGTACCTTCCTTATGTTTAGATATGTTTAGATACTTGCAATTGTGTTACAGTTGCCTAAAATGTTCAGTACAGTAACATGCTGTACAGGACTTATAACCTAGGAGCAATGGGCTATATTCTTACTCCATTTAGGTGAGTAAAGGGCTAGGTTTGTAGATATCTAGGTTTGCATAAGTGCAGGCTATGAAGTTTTCACAACACTGCAATTAATGAATGATGCATTTCTCAGAATGTATCCCCATTGTTAAGCAATGCATGGCTACATTTATTCTGGATTCCATGCTCTCTCTCATTTTCTCTTGCTCTCACTCTCTTCTTTCACTTCTCTCCTTCTTAGGCTCGTATCTCTCTGTGTTAACTTCACTTTCAACAAAGCCCTCCACAAGGTGACCCCCAACAGATCAAGGCTAACCGCATCTTCTTGGCTAACAATTCCAGAGTCTTCTCCACAGTTTAAACAAAAGTTCTAGAACTGAGTCTCATTGAGCTCAGCTGAATTACATGCCTGTTGAAAACCAGTTGCAGTAGCCAAAGGTATAGAACAGGCTAATCCCTCTGACCTGGGTCATAGGGCTGGGCAAGTGTTTCTCTCATGGGACTAGAAGAGCAGATAGTTGAGAAAATGTGACTTGACTTCCCCTCTAAAAATCATAGAATTGTTAGCAAATGCTAACACTTTAATCAACTGCTCACCAACTCTACTGCTCCCCTAGAACGCCACTAGGCTGGAAGTCAGACAATTTGGGCCTCTTTTTCTCTATATCACCAAGTTATGTTGACTTTGTCAAGCCTATCAATCTCTCTTGGCTTTATTTTCCTCATTTATTACATGAAGAAATAAGCTTGGAATTCTAGGCTTCCTATTATCAGCAAAGTTCAGAGTATGTGTCTTATCAACCCAACCTGAATGTGACTACCCAAGTGCGATCATTTTTAAAAATTCTGATTGGAACAACCTAGAATGGACCTGGGAATCACACAGCCAAGAGAGTAGAAAGATATAGAGATAAATTAGTAAGAGGAAGAATGGTAACCAGTGGCACCATGTTTATATTCAGTAGGTGAGTGCTAAGCAAAAACTAGGCATACTATGTTAGCAGTATAAAGAAAGGCTAGAAGACATCGGGAGAGAGATGAGCATGTTGAGAAAAAGTTTCTGGAAGAAAATGATGTTTGAGCTGAGTCTTCAAGGAGAAGTGGGGGATTGCCAAGTGAATGGAGATGGAGAGGCATTTCTGGCAAAGGAAATGGCATGAGCCATGAGGTATGGAGATGTATGGCATGGCCATAATTAGATGCCTGTGGGGTTGAGGGGTTGTGGAGAGACCTAGCTGGAAAGGAAAGCTGAGAGAAGAGTCTAGAAGGTCCAGTGTGCCATGTTAGAAAGTTCGGGCTGTACTCTAATGGAAGATGAGAAGGCAGGAGGGAGGGAAAACAGCAGTTAGCTGGCATGGAGGTCATGCCAATTATTTGGCAAAGAGTGTCCAATATAATCCTCACCACACTTCTGTTGATACACTTGTTATCCTCATTTCACAGATGAGAAAACTGAGGCTGGAATAAAATTGAATACTATAGGTAATCAATGGAGCACTAGAAGTGTATTGATGGAGTTAGAGCTCTTACCCAGAGCATCTGCTAAATTCAAAGCTAGTATTTCTTCCACTCTGCCCTTTATCAGTGGCACCTTTCATCTCAGAGGAGTCCTGTAAGGATTGAGTTTAGCTCTCCACAAGTAGGAATTTGGATATGACTGGCTGAAACATCAGCTCTCTTCTTAAAGTCCCCATACACTCCCAGTGTTTTTAGCAGTTAACTATGGCATTCTTCTCCAATCAGACCAATAGGCACTATTTTTAACTCACGATAATACGATGTTTGTGAAACTTGGTTAGTAACTAAGAGAGGACCTTGGCGATTTTACAAAGTGTCTAACTGGTTACTTCTGCGAACAAGTCACTGAGTGAGGTTTCTGGAAAGAAGGCAGGCTGTCTAGGAGAAGAAGCATAGCTCCAAATATAGAAATATATTCAAATCAAGTAACTTTTGTAATTGGACCAATGGACATGGGCCACCATGTAAGCTTGCCACAAAACATTATTAGAGAAAAAATTTTCCAACTCTTTGTCAAGCTTACAATTGCTTGGATTGTCTAAGAATTAGGAGATTTAAATTCAGATTTAGGAATTAAGGATGAAAATCTTGTCATAGCCCTGAACAGAATACTGATTGACTATCAGTTTTGAAAATTAGCCTGACTCATTTCTTCTTTTCCTTGGATTAAATTTTAAATTAGAGTTAAAAATAAAAGGTAATTTAATTTTCCTTGCACAATGTCATTGTGGACCCTTCATTTTCACTGCTAGGCTGTGGAAATACAGGTTCAGGAAATACCTAGCGTTTCCATCTTTACCATTTCAAAAGACACAGCGAAGAGAGCCTGTCTGAAGCCATTCTTTACAAAGATAGCCCTCCACTTAAGAGGTGATGATTCTGTATTTCTCAGAAGAATCACAATTATCACCACAGTAAAACTCGATGTCCTAGCTCCAAGGATGTCATTTCGAAATTGGTATTCAATTTGCAACATTTCATGAAACCACTGCAAAGTTTGCAATATAGTGAAAGTATAAGGACCTATAAAGAATTATGTAATCACTATGTCTTGTATATGAAGTGTTGGTTTTGGATTGCTAACAAATGTTCAAACTTCCTTAGGAAAAAAAAAGAAAAAGAAAAACAAATTGCAGGGCCAAGAGGATGAGTGGATTGAGTGTCAGCGTTTATGTTCAGGCAGCATGGATTGGCTCCAGCCTGAGGTTAACTTAGAATTAAAATGGAACTGGTGGTCTTGCCTTGGCAGACAAGAGGTTATAACAAATCTATGACCACATACATACAGACACCACGGTCGCCAGCTAAACCACACACATGTGGCACACTCAGAGAGCTTCAGTGAGGCAGTTACCAACAAAACTCGGATCCTTTTCCTTCTCTTTCTAGAAGACAGAGAAACATAATCCCTGCACACAGCAGTTAAAGGAACCTACATCAGAGTTAACAGATTAGATGTTCTTCTACCCAGAATTTAAATAACGTTATTAATAGCTAGAGAAAGTTCATTCTCAATAGAAAGTAAGTAAACTAGTTTCCATCAACAAGTCACTTATTTGCCTACTGAAGTGAAAGTGAATTAAAAAAAAAAAAATACACTATCTTCCTGGATGTTTACAATGAAGACCTCTCTGCTTTTCTTGAATCTAACAAATGAGCATCTGTTTCGGGAACTCAGACTCATTGACCATCCCTGAAGCAATCAAGATTCAAGATTCCACTAATTAAAAATTCAAAGGGGCAAGCCACATGTAGACCTTGGTGGATTGCTGAGCATCCCCTAGAAGGCAGGAAGAGGAGGAAGCCCCACTATGAATGAGAAGCCATGGTGAAGGGTGGACACAAGAGCATCATGTTAGGCTGCCAACATGTTCACCCAGTGGGTCTCAGTTTACAGGGAACTTGAGAATTAGTCCTTGTGTCCATTGAACGAATATCTATAACCTGGAGAAGGAAGGGGGCTCGAAGTTCTGACAAAGCTGAATGGGATATCACACCCTACCAAGAGGAGCACGAGGCACTTACGAAGTGTTTGGAGGGTGGTTTCACCTGTGTTGTTCTGTCAAAATTCTGTAGGATTTAAATGGCTTCCTCTGAATCATGTAATATATTAGTTATCTATTGCTACATAACTAACCATCCCAATTTAGTGCCCTAAAAGAACCACCTAAATTATTACTTATAAGAGTATGGGTCGTCTGAGCAGACTTGCTGATCTGGGCCAAGCTCAGCTATCTTGGTTGTCCTCATTCATGGTAAGTGACTTAGAGGCTGCCTGGGTCGAACTGCCTCAGTCTGTATCTGACCCTTGGATGGCTGTAGGTGGGGGTAATAAAGGGAATTATGCCATGTGACACCCATCCTCCAGCAAATTAGTCTTGACTAGGTCTTATGGTATTAGCAGTGTTCCAAGAGAATGTGCAAAAGCATGCAAAGACCCTTGCCACCCAGGTTTCACTTTTGCCACATTTATTTGGCCAAATTCACAAAGCCAGGGGCAGAAAAATAGACTCCACCTGTTGGTGGGAGTTGCTGCAAAGTTACATTATAATGGATCAATTACAGAAAAGAGAAGACTTGGAGACTTTACGCAATCTACATCCATCTAATCAGTGGCAATGTTAGCAGCAAACATTCCTATTTCAAATTTCACTCTCTATGCTACCCCACACTAAATTATACAAATTCCAGCCCATATTTGATCGAATAGACATCAAGAAAAATTGAGCATGGAGGCTTTTGCATTAAACTCTCTGACTTATTACAAGCTTTCAGCATTTCATTGCAGTATGACTTTGTGAGTATCACTTAACTAATCAATCTGTGACCTCGGTTTCCTCATTTATAAAGCAGAGTTAATAACAGAGCCCAGATCACAGGGTGATTGTGAGGACTGAATGAAGCTTTGAAAAAGAGACTGTAACTTTAAAGTGCTCAAAATATCGTCATCATTATTAATATTGACAAAATAACTTCTGATCCATCTTTTTCCCCTATTCACATCTTTTTTCTATTACAAGGTTCTAGAACAGAGATATTCTCACCCAACATCCAGTTGACTCTTGTGTCTTGCCCTGTACCTCTCTTACATCAGTGGAAGACAGCCAGTCTTCTCCTACCATGACAATTTTCTGGACCAAGAAATGTGTGCACTTAAATTCCCAAGTCAGTCTTTAGGCCTGGGGACTGCCTGCCAGGAGCTTCCTGCAACTTCCTCTTGCCTGAACTCTGAGTCTGGGGTTTGCCTTGTTAAGTTGTGGTATAGGCTGGGATTCCTCGAGTCTGGAAGCTATGCTGGGACCAAGACATTTTTGGCCCACACTGGCGTGGGTATCTGTCCAGATTTGCTGCCACAAAGAAAATGTGTGTGTCTGTTTACAAACACTTAAGGGTGGGTGGGACTTGTCCAAGTACAAACTCCAAAAATTCATGAATTGGGGAAAGACTACTACATACATTCTGCTATGGTGGGGGATGGGGGCAATTGGGGGGGCAATAGTAATCAGAAAGCCATTCCTTATGAAAACTTTTCCAGAATAATCTTATCTTAAAATCATAAACACAACCTTATGAAACACTATCTTATAAACACAATAATCCACATTAATGTGCATACTGATATTGATTTATTTTTTACCATGAATCTATTTTTCTCTTTAATTAGAATTCTTTCTCTCTTCATTTGCTTAGTTCAAACAGAGCTTGAGCTCATTCTAGACCCTTGACACTCAAAGTGTGGCCTGATGACCAGTAAGCAGTACTCGCTCCACCTGAGAGCTCCGGGACCTGCCCCAGACCTATGGGACACAAACCTGCTCTGATTCTGATGCCTTTTAAACTCTGAAAAACAACAACGGAGGTCAGTACCTCTCAAACATCAGAAAGCTACATAATCACCTAGAGCACTTGCTGAAACACAGACTTCTGGACTCTACCCCTGGAGATCTGGTTCAGCAGATCTGGGGAGAGGCCCAGATTCTGTGTTCCTAACAGGCTCCCAGATGCTGTGGGTCCAGGAACCACACCTTGAGAAGCGAGGACCAACACTAATTAAATTGCCCAATATCTTACCAACTATGTCAAAACCAAGACCAGATACCAGTTTCTGAGTTTCCTTCCCAGAGCACTTTCCAATGTGTGATACTGCATTCCACTGAATTCTCAGTCTTTTTTTCCCCTCCTTTTACATGAAGTTCACATTCTCTTCTCCACCATATGACCTGCAGCATTCTCTTCAGTTTCTAAGACAATTCCATCCCTTTAACCCATTTCAAACCTCTCTCGCATCTGACTTTTTAAAATCTTGACAGAGGATATGTTGCTCAAATAACATTATTTGAATTAACCCTCGTCCCCTCATTCCGTTCTCTTTTGTAAGGTCCCCTGGTTTAGCCCCCTGGCTCCGGCAGACACTGCCTTCCTCAGAATCAGCTCTGTTGTCACTACTTTTGGCATCCCTCCTCCAATGTCTTCCTACCTTTTCCTCCTAATACATCTTCTCTTTTTGGCACCAGCCACAGTAACAGCTGCTTTTCCTGTACTTTACCTCCAAGCTACCCAGTCCCTCAGTAAACATGAAGTGATGAGTGGAAGGGAGGGGGAAAAAAAGAACTTGACTTTGAGGAAAGTAGTTAAGAAGTCAGAGGAAAGTACACAGAAGCCAGAGTCGAGACATTAAATCACTTTCCTTTTGGATCTTCACTGATACTAGCCACTGAATTCTGAAAGGCGTGGTTCAGAATCAGAAAGAGAAAACGTCAAAATTGAATAGAGCCCCATCTAGACAAATATTCTATGCGTCCTGTAATAACTATTTAGAAATAGTGTAGTTGGATGATACAGAGAGTTTAAGGTAAACCAAAAAAAAGGCAGACCTTCAAAATCCTTGGGTAGTTTGGGTGCGGCTCCAAAAATGAGCAAGAGACTCTAATTGGTGAAGGACACGCCCCTTCCTCACTCAGAGCTCTGAGCTGCCATCTCTAAAAACACTTGAGCCCCCTCCCCAAATAGCATGAGTCATTGTACTTAACAAATAAAAAAACAGGACAATCAGTAGAATTTGAATTTCAGATAAACAATGAGTAAGTTTTACTATAATAATGTCCTTATAAGTATTTATAAAGTTGTACTATAAGTCTTTGGGCATACTTATACTAGAAAATTACTTGTTTTTTATTTGAAATTCAAATGTCATGTACTTTTATGGCTTGTAGTTTCAGAAAATTCAAAGTCATGCAAAATTTTATCCAGGACAAAAACAGGCAAATCACAGAGTAAGAGAAGATATCTGAAATAAATATATCAGACAAAGCAGTGACATCTAGAACATATAAAGAATGCCTCCAAATCAATAGGAAAAAGACAACACAATTTTTTTTTAAATTGGAAAATGATTACATCTCCAAAGAGGATATCTAAGTAGACAGGTCAAAGGTGCTTAATTTCACTGTTCATCAGTGAAATGAAAATTAAAACCCCTGTGAGATTCCGTGTGTACCACCAGAAGGGACCGAAAATATCAAGTGTTGGTGAGAAACTGGAGTGAGTAGAGCCTCATTCTCTGTCACAAGCGTGTAAATCTGTGTAACCATGCTAGAAAACCACCTGGCAGCATGGGAAAGCTGAGCCCACGCATATTCTACGACCCAGCCACTCTACTCCAAGCAGATATACGTATATTTGTTCACAAAAATTCATAGATCATTCATCGTTATAAACCAAGCTGAAAATAATGTCTACCAGGAAAAAATAAGTAAATAAATTATGAAATATTTAAACAATAAGACACTATTTAGAATGAACAACCTAGAACAATATGCTACAATATGGATCATAAAAAGTAATTTAACACAAGTGCCTGGCTTAGACACAGAAAAGCACATACTCTATGATTCATTTATATGAAGTTTCAAAAACAGGAAAAACTGGTCTTTGGTGCTAAAATCAGAATAATAGCTATCCTTGGAGATGGTGACTGGGTGGGGCCATGGGAACTTTGGGGCTGGCCATGTGCTGTGTCTTGATTTGAGAGCTGGTTTGCAATTGCTTTGTGAAAGTTATGGGATTGTATCTCTTGCCAAATATGTGATAGTTCCATAAGATTTACATTAAAACCTTGGTAGATTAAAAGAAGTTTCCAGGGAAGAGATGGCTACCCTCTAATCCCAACCATGTTTATGTAACAGGAACCAATACCGTTACCATTATAGCCATCATTGCCATGATCACATGGCCCCATTCATGACAATTTGCCATGTGCTAAACTAGGTTCTAAATATTTTGTTTACACCACCTTGTTTGACCTTTTAATCCACACAAGAATGTTATGAGGCAGCTATTATTCTTCCACTTTAAAAATATATATATTGATTTTTTAGAGAGAGAGGAAGGGAGAAAGATAGAAGCATTGATGTGAGAGAGAAACATCCATCAGCTGCCTCCTGCACACCCCCTACTGGGGCTCGAGCCCACAACACAACACGGGCACGTGCCCTGACCAGGAATCGAACTGAGACCTCTCTGTCCATGGGGTGACGCTCAATCCACTGAGCCACACCAGCCGGGCTATTCTTCCACTTTTACAGATGAAGAAACAGGTTTCCAGGGAAACACAATTTGTAAGTGACAGAGTCAAGTTTTGAAACCAAGATCTGATTCCAAAGCAGGTGCCTCTTTCTCTGCAGGACGAAATCTACAGGTAGAGACT
Organism: Tadarida brasiliensis; assembly: GCA_030848825.1. Taxonomy (NCBI): domain Eukaryota; kingdom Metazoa; phylum Chordata; class Mammalia; order Chiroptera; family Molossidae; genus Tadarida; species Tadarida brasiliensis. The sequence goes on along the minus strand of CM061261.1, from coordinate 32,632,244 downwards.
GGAAATTCCAAAAGGAAGAACTTGGCATTTCTTCTCTACCACTAATTTTCTGAGTCCTGAAATAGCACAAAATCCCAAATTTCAGTCCCCCTTCATGCTAAGAAATACCTATCTGAATTCTGGATTTAATTCAATTATCTAGAGTTAATGGATAATCCCTATAATCAATTCTCAGTTGAACAAGGAAGGAAAAGTAAATTCCCTTTTAGTATCCCAGTTATCTCCATAATGAAGTACATAAGTAAAAAACAAACTTGGCTAATTTTAAAAAATCAGACTTTAAAAATCAAGCAACAAATCCTCCAACATAGTCCCAACAAACACACCCATTTCACAAGGTTGAGTTCACACGTCCTTAATACAAGTTTTTCTCACCAGCGCTTCTTAAACTTTAGGGTAAGTAAGCAAGAATCATCTGGAGAGCTTGTTTGAACAGATTTCTGGGCCCCATCCCAGGAGACTCTGATTCAGCAGGTCTGAGGAGAGCCTGAGAATGTGCATTCCTCACAAGCCCCCAGGTGATACTGACGCTATTGTCCTGGGACCACACTTGGAGTAGGACGGCTTCATGCCAGGACAGACAATGTGGGAGAGATGCCCACAGCTGCTTTGTTTGGGGATTGACTCCTCTTTGTTGCTAATATTTACAGCTACTACGTCAGGTGAGGTCTCTGTGACAGACAGCAACCGGTCCCCCCTTCCTTCTTCCCAGCCTCTGCTTTTTTCATCGTGAGTGTCACTGTCACCCACTCTGCCTGTCACAATGAGATTATGGGCCATGAGGCTTCCCAATAGCCGCAGCTCTGCCTGTCCTTTGATTTCCTTTGAATTACAAGGCCTCCAGGACACACATTTCTCCATATAATTTAGGGCATGTTTGCTGCATTTTGAGTTGCTTTGTGCCAGAGGCTAAAAAATAATAATAATTTTTAATTTAAAATATTTTCAGATTTGTAAGAACTAAAGCCCTGTTTTGGAATTGCTTTGTTAATTTTGCTTTACTTTTTTCCTAATCTGAATATTTTGAGAAAGAGCAAACTTACTATACTGTGTTGCAGGTGAAGGATTGTGTGGGGTTCTGAAACAATGCCCAACACCTCTCTTTTCCACTCCTCTTCAGAAAGCCCAAAAAAGTTTTTCTCCACAAGCACTCAGCTCCAACACAGTACAGGTCTCTCTCTCTCAGAGTTTTGAGGTGTTTTTGGTAAAACACCAGCTCTTTTGAGGGATGTGTATGATCAGCTTCCTTATGTCAAGTAATAAATCACATCAAAACTAGAAAGTTTTGGGCTACAGTAAGCAACACTTTCCTTCTGCTTTAATATGTCACAGCCTGTTAGAAACTCAAGCTATCCCGGCCGGTGTGGCTCACTGGTTGAGCATCGACCCATGTTCCAAGAGGTTGCTGGTTCGATTCCCCATCAAGGCAGATGCCCAGGTTGTAGGCCCGATCCCCAGTGGGGGGGGTCATGAGGGAGGCGGCCAATCGATGTTCTCTCTCATCGATGTTTCTATCTCTCTCTCTCCCTTTCTCTCACTCTAAAATCAATAAGAAAAAGTATTAAAAACAAAACAAAACTCAAGCTATTATATGGGGGTAAAGGTGTGCAATCCTAGACCCTTGATCTTGCTCCTAGTTGGCTGTCACTCTTAGAAAGACCACTTAACTTCCCATCCTTTTCAGTTGTAAAACAGAGACTGTTTTAAGTGATCCCCAAGGTCCTTCCTTCTCCAAGAGTCTGTGAACCCGTGAACCTACAGATAAGAACCAAAGAAAACACCCGTCTTTCCAACATACTCTGGCACAAGTGGTGGTTTTACTTGATGCATGGGTCACAGAGAGACGTCGAGCCAATCATTGGACAGGGAAAAAGATATCAAAGCTAGAAAAGGTAGGTACAATGCACCATCACAGGAGAGAACATTGAGTTTGTTTTCCTTCCTTTGAAGTCAGTGGAGAGAAAAGCAACAAAATCCAAAATCCAACATTATCAACCAGGAATCACTTAGTCTGTTTTCAGATTCTGTTGCTACAGTAGCAGAAGAAAGTAGCCAGCTTCTTCCCAGGGGCTCCTGGGTAGGGAGCATCCATCAAATCACAGAGACACACCCTCTATTCAAACTCAATTTGGCTAAAATGACTTTTTTATGAGAACTCATGAGAAAATGGTTGACTTCCAGCCCTTATGTTATCAGAGTTGTTTGACATTGAATTACATGGGCCTGGACTATAAATCTTGACTTCAGCTTCACATGCAATGCATTTGATGTGTCTGGGAACCTGCTGTAAGAAAGAAATTAGCTGTAAAACAAAGTAAAATGCCTGTTCCCATGGGAAGACTCAGCAGGACTGCTAATAGATCATGTGTTCGCTTGGAAGACACTTGTTCCTTTGGTCAAACAGCAACTAATATTTTTGCTTTCCACTGCCTTGAACAGGAAATATGGTGCTAAGGGCCGATAGACAGGGCAAGGCATCATATTAATTACACGGTCAGTAAACATTTGCTCGCCCGTGTTTCCTGTCTGAATGCTTCCTGGTTGGAGATCAGCGATGCCGCTGGCCTCTGTTAACTTTTTTAGTCTTGTTTAAATGTTGGGGAAGATGGAGTGCATTTTCAGGGAGCCCCAGAATGAAAGTGGGATGGGGGCCCACGGGATCTGGGACTGTTGAGAGCAGCCCTTGTGCCGCAGCAGCCACAGCCCACTGCTCCCACAAGGACAGACTGTCTGGGAACTTGGAGGGAGTGACTCTTAAATATGGTGATTTGATTGCATCTGAAAATTCTCTTTCCACTTTGATGAATGGACATTAAACAGAGGTTTGGGTTCATTCTAAAGAAGAGAAAAAGCAAAGCATTGTGGGAAAGATAGATAAGTAGTAATCATGGCAAAACACCTGCCATCTAAACACCTCCACTTGGAAATCTCTTCTCTGGGGTTACTGCCAAGGATGGACCAAAACCACGACCACCTGAAGCTGCCCTTTAAAGCTGTTCTCAAAATGCAACCTTGGACCCTGCAGTCTGGCAAGCCCTGGGAACACGTTAGAAATGCAGAGTCTCAGGCCCCACCACATACCTGTTCGGTCAGGAACCTGTGGGGTGGGGCCAGAAATGTGAGTTGTAACAAATTCTTCAGGTTGCCCACTAAAGTCTGAGGATTTAAGGCTGTCATCAAAGTTGTCATGAAAGGGTTCTCATATACTTTCTGTATCAGTACGGATGCCACCCAGGCCCAAGACCCAAGCTCTCTGGTGGGAGCTGCACGGCCCTGATGATCTAGTCCAACCTGCGTGCCCCATTCACAAATGCCACCTAGACACACTTCAGCTGGCCTGGTTTATTCCCTCCTGGAGGATTTTGCCAAGAACCATCTCATGCCTGGCTCCTTAGCTCACTCAGCTTCCTGTTCAAATGTCACACTTTTTATAAAGTAGTCCCCAACCACAGGCATCCCTTTAAGTACCTGCCAACAGACACTGTCTAATATTGTCCTTGTAGCAACTTTCCAAGACAGGAGATGACTGTGTCTATGAGCTTGTTTCTAAGTTTACGGCTCGTTCTCCCTAACAAAATATAAACCTCCATCAGAACAGGCACCCAATTCTTTATGTCTACAGTTCCGATATATGACCCTACACTTCTACCAAGTCTAGTGATCTTTCTTCTCCTCTCACCCCTTCTCAAAACCTATTCTCATTTGTCAATTGTGCCTCAATAAAGCTGGGGTGGGGGGACCTATTCTTATTCACGCTAAGTTATAAATCAATGCAGATGGAGAGGAGACAGAACATTTTCATTAAGAAAAATGAAAACCAATGCAAATTTCAGGCATCATTCAATAAGTACTGTGTAGTCTTTTAGATGCTGGGGAGGGTCAGATGGGGCCCCTGGAACAGCACCCCTTGGGCATCTAAAGAAGGCCCTGTAATGTTTTCCAGTAGAGGAGCTCTGATTAGATGTAGCCTCTTAAGGAAATATTTTTTCTTTACCTGAAGCAGAAGACTGCTTTTTTTCTAAGAAATTGTATCTGTTATGAGCTGACAGGAAAGTCAAAATCAAAATTTAGTGCTTAAGCTAACTTACTCTATATCTAATTGTGGTATATCTCTTTACATTTTTTTTCTCTTTTTGTATTTTTTTTTTTTACATTTTAAATTTTTTTCAATGATAGTTGACCTACAACATTATGTTAGTTTCAGGTGTACAGTGATTAAACATTTGTATACCTTACAAAGTGATTACCCTGATAAGTCTAGCAGTACCCATCTGACACTATACACAGATACTATAATATTATTGATGATATTCCTTATGCTGTACTTTATATCCTTATGACTATTTTTATAACTGGCAAGTTGTACTTCTAAATCCCTTTCACCTTTTTTCATTCATCCCTCGACCACCTTCTGAAAAGATATATGCGCCCCTATGTTCATGGCACATTATTTACCATGTCCAAGATATGGAAGCAATCTCTCTCCATATTTCATCTCCATATCTTCTTCAAAGCTCAGCAGAGAGGCAGGAACATGAATGTGAAGAGAGGGCATCAAAACAAGCCTGTGGGACGCTGAAGATGCAGACGATTGTGCACAATGTAGCAGGTTATTTTATTGGTCTTTCAACAAAAGATGCTTGAATGGCTTTATTTTTGCCTCCATAACAGCTTACACGCTTCCAAGAGGCATTAGAGTCCCTCGCTGCCTGCAGAGATGGAAGAATAACACAGATGACAGTGCATTTAGAAAGACACAGACAATGCCCACGGTTGCTCCATTACTCTGTCATCGGAGATATCAGCGCTAGGTTGGGCGCTGAGCATTAGCCCATGTAGCCTGATATGAGTTCATGGGCCTGGAATTCAAAACACTAACCAGCTGTGGGAACCCAGTGAGAAGCCTGTCACACTGAATGGTATCCAGATTAGAGCTGTGAGAATTTGGGAAAACCCTTCATGCTAAGTAAGTTTGCTTCTTCGTCTTCTTTCTTTTTTAAGTGCGCAGTGTCTACAAGAATCTTGAAGGCATAGCCACACATATGAACGATAGAAAAAGGCAACTCTAAAAATATTTTTTGAGGCAATCAGGGAAATTGTCATACTGACGGGATCTTCGATGACCTTTTAATTATAATTTTTAGGTGTGATCATAGCATTAGTTTTATGTAGCAAAATATTCATAATTCTTTAGAGATGTGTAAAATGAAATGACATCTGGAATTTGCTTTAAAGCAATTCAGAGGGAAAAAGGAGAAAAGGAAAGAAAAAGATTAAACAAGTATCACAACCCCTCAGTAATTGTTGAATCTGGGCTGGGTTAAGGAGGATCAATAATATACCCTCTCTCCTTGTAAAAGTATGTTTGAAAATAAACACAATGTGAGTTTATTATAAAAAGGGGAGAAAATAAATGATGCCAGACCAAAGAGAAAGTTTTTCCTTAAGCAATGTAAAAATATCTTTTTAGTTTAGGATTTTCTCAAGGCCCAGCCACTGTCAAATAAATAATCTACAAGTCAAATAATGAGAAAATCATGCTGTCAGGTGCTCTGGCCTTAGAACATCCTTCAGAGATGTATGCGTCGGGAGCAACAGGCAGAAGCTTAAGTAAAGGGACCAGAAATTGGACATGGCACATGCTTTATTTGGTACTTGACTATTAATTACTGCCCCTAGCAGTGGCCATGATGGGAATAGACCATGAGAGAGATCTGGGGGTCCCAGGTGCTGTGGGTTTGTTTTTTTTTCTCATAATTCCCTGTGTGACTTTTAGTTAACATCTGTACACTTTCATTTCCTCATGTACAAAATCACAGGGTTGCATGATATGAGAGCAAAGGTTTCTTTCAGGCCTTAAAGTACAAATTCCAGATTACTTGAGCAAATCTGCTTCAGTAACATGGGAGATAAAACAGGTCAAGTTCTGGATATGAATTGGCAAATCAGGAGACAGCAAATTTATTAAAGCCCTGTTGAATTCTCAACACAGGAAACCCAAGTGTAGCAACCTTTGCTCTTAAGAAAATCTAATTGGCAAATGAAGTAATACGAAAAACAAATAGATTTTTTTTAAAAAACGGTCTTAGCCACAGCATAATTATATTAAGGGGAAAAAATGCCTACTAAAATATTTTATGCATTTGTTTCCCTAATACAGAAAAGAATGAATATAAACGACCCTTACTTATACATCAAGAAAGTTCTAAAATAATTTTTATTCCCTTCACAATTATTGAAACCATGTACTTCCAGTGAAATGAAACTGTTTGAAGTGGGAGGGTTGGGAGGGCAGAGCTGGATTTACAAGACCACCCAAACCATTCATTTGCTTATATTCTTCTCTGGAAAGTTTAGCGAGTGTTACAAATACATGGCTGGTTTCAGAAAGAAGCCCTACCTTGAGGCAGCATCGGATGTACGAAGCTAAAGTCCGTTTTATTCCGGGGCTTTGCTTTCTACAGCTTGGTGTCTGTGGATTTCTTGCACCTCTGTCTGCTTTATTTGAAATTTGAGGTCAGTGAACCACACATCATCAAGCATGCAGGACGGCTCGAGATTTCACTAAGATAGTTACTGGTAAATCTTATTATGAAAACAATCTTTTTAAAAATACTAGTTGATTGTGTTACCCTAAGCTTTGTGTAATAAAAATACTTAGGCATCCTGGAGTTTCCTATTTCAGTAAACGTGTTTCATTTAGATTAAACTCTGCATTTCAAATCTTGCTCATTTTTTTTTTTTCATTCAAATCATCCTATCCTTTTTTAAGAACCAGCTATGAAATATTGGGGAATGGTGGCTGGTGGGGGGGGGGGGGGGGGGGCAGACATGTGATTCCTCTGAGAAATCTTGATAAAAGGAAAGAGAATTTTACTCATTCCAGTGGGCTCTATTAACTTAGCTATCATTTATTACCAAATCTAAAACACAAAATGATGACATTTATATTTGACATCTATCACTTGCAATGTTGTTGCCAGATAATGATCACCTTTTTTTAAAAAATAATTTTTAAGGAATTTTTCTGAATTCTATATTGCCATTTTCTGATTTTCTGAGACCAGTTCTTTTCTCCAATCTAAAAATGTCTCCAATTTTATAATGAACATTAGTGAGATTCAACATACATACATTTATTTTAAGGTAATCTTTTGAGAATGGGTAAATTCCATGAAGTTGGTCATAATTATATATAAGCCCATCTAATTTCTGTTTTGAGGCATTCCAAAAATGTTGTGAGCTTCAGAAAAACTATTTGTGCCACCTGATAGAAGGTATTTATTGACTCTCAGCAGTTTTACCATCAAGTCTAAAATAAGGAAATAGGGTTGGTTTTCTGGGTTATCGAAGTCAAAGGTTCTCAATGTCCAAATCACCTGGAGGACTCATTAAAACACTAAGCCCACCTCCAGGATTTCTGATTTTAAAGTTCTGGGTTGGAACCTTAGAAATTGCATCTCTAATCAGTTCCTGGATGGTGATGATGCTGATACTGCTGGTCTGGGGACCATAATTTGAAAACCACTGATTTAATATATATGGCAAAGCCCTGGCTGGTTTGGCTCAGTGGTTAGAGCATCGGCCCACAGACCAATGAGTCTCAGGTTCAATTCCGGTCAAGGGCATGTACTCAGTTGCAGTTCGTCCCTGTCCCTGGTCCGGTTGTGCGGGAGGCAACCAGTCGATGTGGCTCTATCGCATCAGTGTTTCTCTCTGTCTCTCTCACTCTCTCTCCCTCCCTCCCACTTTGTCTGATAATAAGTAGAAAAATATCCTCAGGTGAGGAATATATATATATATAAAGAAATATATATATATAAAGAATTTTTTGATATATATATATATCAAAAAAAAAGTTTAGATAACAGAAAACTATAATTACTCCACTCTGTTCTATAGAGCATCAAGCCATCTAAACACTTTGACCATCTACCCATTTTGGAAACCAAAAACTAAATGGTAAAACGGAATCACCACAGGTTTGAGCTCAGCTATGGCAGAGTGCAATCAACTCGTAATTAGGGAAGGTATTGTTTAATGCTCAGTCTAAGGAAGCTCATTTGTTCACATGTAACCCTGGCCATTCAATGTGCACAAAGAATTGATCATTTGGGGGGGAGGGTAGGGGCAGGGTAGAGTATTAGGTTTGCCCCCTTACCCTGTCATTGATGGACAAAGCATCGTAAAAAAATCTGAATTTTCTGCCCTGGCCAGTGTACTCAGTGGTTAGAGTGCTGGGTTTGATTCCTGGTCAAGGACATGTACCTGGGTTGCAGGTTTGATTCCTGGCCCCTGTGGGTCGGAGTATGGAAAGGAGACAACCAATCGATGTGTCTCTCTCACATCAATGTTTCTCTCTCTCTCTCCCCCTCCCTCCCTTCCACTCTCTCTAAAAACATCAATTGAAAAAATATCCTCTGATGAGGAGTAACCAAAAAAAAAAAAAAAAAAAAAGAATCTGTAGTTTCAGAGTGTGATCTAAATCGCACCCATGTGACCCGAGGAAATGAGGTTCATCACCTCAGCTACAGCCATTGACCTCTGTGGATGATCAGTTCTGTCTTTATCACCTCTGGGTCCTCGGACATTCTGGCTGGCCCAGGCCTCTACTTTCGTCACTAGACCTTTTAGTTGTCCCTCATACTGAGGTGATGATGACATCAAGCATAAAGAAGTCTTTCAATAGTGATTTCCTGTATCTCACTTATCCTAGCTCAGAAAAATCTTGCCATTCAAATGAACTGGCGTCACAGAGTGGTTGGAAGAAGGGAGGGATTGCGAGGGGATCCAGGATGGGGGAGGGGAGTCCTTTCAAAAGCTCTCCCTGTGAGAAGAGGAGACAGGAGCAGGAAGAGGAGGAGCCCAGGGCTGGCTATTTTTAAATTGAAAGGCAAAGCCCTTCGGTCCCCTCCTCTTTCTCTCAAGCCCCCGGAACAAGTTGCCAAAGGCATAAATCGCCTGGGCAATTCATTCTGTCTGCATTTCCTCTGTACTCAAATTAGCTAGCGAGTGCAGCCAAAGCCACGCAGGAGAAAGGCGGACCTCCCCTCAAAACCTGCTCCCTCCTTTCACAAAGCTGCCTTCCATGAGAATCAAAGTGTCACCTCTCAAATGATGTCACTCCGGGAGGGATCCAGGAGGGAAGAGGAAGGAACACTCACAATGGTTGGAGTGGAAGTTGAGTTTGACACACAGGGAACAACTCCAGTTCGTGGGGGGAGGAACAGCATCACCACTGCGTGTAGGTCCCATGGTGAAGAAGGGGCCGGGTCACTGAGGATGCAGATGGCATTTAGCAGCTCCCCTGGCTCTCATCCCTGGGAGTGGGGGGGCAGGGGTGGAAGGGAATCCCAATAATGCCTATGCCAAGTGAATTGAGGGAAAGAGAAAATTCGCCCGGTGTTGCTACATAAAAGTCTAGGGCAGGACAAAGGCAACTGTCAATTTACCCTCTGGCCTACTTACTCTTGCATAAAGGGTGTTATCTGTACCAGGAAAGAGAACTGATGCCTGTGTTAACACTTGTTGCCTCTGTTTTATTTTTAGTCTCTTCCATCATAGGAGAGCAGGGCCAGTTGGACTTCAGGTGTCAGGCCACGCTTGGTTTTCTCAGGTTTCCCTGCACACAAAGGCCCCAAATAATTTTCCATCAAGACCTGGCCAGGAGGTACAGCCAGCTCTCAGAGAGGCTGCTGAACCTGAGGACGTGAGCTTGGTTGTCTGATCCCAGTGGGGTCTGTATCATCACCCCACTTGATTTTCCCATCCAGTTGGTGGTTTTCTTCTGCTGAGGCAATGCTTGGATATAAGAAGAAGAAGGAAAAAAAAGTATAATCAAGATAATGCAGCCAATCTAAGAAAATAATGAATAGTTTCAAAACATAGTGTCTGGTGAAAATGTTGACACAGTGATAGGGTGTATCAGTGGGAGGCCAGCACAGACTTCCTGGGACACAGCACCTGTGTTTTCTTCACTTTTGTGGAGGAAATGAGCTGTCACCTGCAACACCTGGGAAGCCTGGGAACGCCCATGGCTGTCAGTCTGATCAGCTTCCAAAGAGGCCCTGAATTTTAGGGAGGGCAACGTAGCCCAGAACACCCAAGCACACTGGTTCCCAAACTCCCCAGCCAGTCCCAGACTTCTTCCACATTGTTTGCAAGAGATGAACCACTTAACATTTTCTTCACAACAATTATTTTCTTAAATGAAGTCAGTGGAAAAAAAAAAAAAAAAAGAACAATAGTTTTGTGAGACAAAGTGGAAGTAGAAACATGGACACTGAAGTATGTGAGGAACTCCAAGAGAGCACAGAACCAAAATCAGCCCCAGACCTGAGCCTGAGGCCTGTTTCTCTTCCTTTTAGAGTCAAATTCACATGTTAGGGAGCAGATGGAGATGTGTTAGCAGCGAATGGGGATTGACCACCTAATCCGAAGAAATGAAAGAGATTGAACAGAAATTTTGCCACAGGATCCAAAATTATTTAGCTCTGTGTCAGCATCCCAAATAAAATCATTTCAAGAAATACCTAAGGCAGTGTTTTTCAACCTTTTTATCAGCCATGACCCACTGAAAAAGTGAGCTGTATGTCACAAACTACACACATACACACACACCCCTCTCTAAATGCCCTTACCAAAAGTGAAAGAGTGATGCACTCTGATACTTTTTATTCTATTTAATTTTTTTAAATACTGGCTGTGACCTACAGGTGTGTTAGTAGCCAGAGTTTTAAAAATATTGCTTTAAACTTTGGGAAACATGGGTTACACTCGCACCTCTAACTCATTCAGAGAAGAAATCACACAATCTACAGTTACCCAATAACTGCTTGTTCAGTACAGTCGACCGACTCTATTAAAATGTTCTTCTTCAGCTTCCTTTCTTTTCCACTAAAATCCATAATCTCTCCTGAGACAAAGTTGTCAATGTGCCTTAGGTTTTATTGCAAAAGATGCACTATAAATGCAAAATGACTAAATTTAATATTGATACAGCTGGACATCTAGGAATTTACATATTTATTTTCCTATTATTTGGTTGTCACAAATAAAAAGAATATTATCATCAGAGTATATCTTTCTCTGATGTCGGTGATGGACACAGAAGAAGAGATAGTGATTTCCCCCTTCCTGCCAGGGTACCTTAAAGTGCTCCCAGTGAAAGCTTGTCTGTGATGGTAAGTGGCATGACTCAACAGCGATGCACACAGCAGCCGTGTTGGGTTGGAAGGGGCCGTTTTTGCAAAGCCACTACTCTGGCCACTTAGCCACATCTGGAAAAATCACACTGTGCATCATCGCACCATTGGCCTTGCCAACAGGCCTGAAACTGAAGCATATCCTGAAAAGCAGTGGCTTTCTTCTGACATAAAATCCTGGGATAAGATGGCATCAGTTGTAGTTTTATCACTTAGAGAACAATGTCAGGGAGTTTCATCCGGGGATTCTGGTTTTCCCCTTTGTGGAACAACAAATGCAGTGGAATCTTATTTTTAGATTCCTTTGATCAGACACCATTGTTCTTAATTCAAAACTCCAGCAATGAAAGTATATTATATAAAGGGCAAGACAACAAAATTGATTACAATCCTGTTTTATCCTCAAAATAACTTCAATAACAATAACTTACATTTTGAAATCTAACTCTACGCCATGGGCTGTACTAAGCACTTTCTTGCATTTAACTCATTTACCCCTAACATTAACACTATGAGAGAAATTATTATTATTATCATCATCATCATCACCAGGCTATAGAAGAGGAAATTGAGGCTCAGGGATACGAAGTGAATTTCCCAAGGTCATGCAACTCAGTGTCAAAATCACAGCTGGACTTAAACCCAATGCTCTTAAACCCTTTCTGTGTTCTAATTCTCCCCAAAGTAACTCAACTGAGACCATAGTACTAGGATAGAAGAATAGTAACACAGCTCTCATATGAGGACTCAAACAGATGGTAAAATGCCCAATAAGCACAGAAATGTAATGACTAAGTGGGTGAAACAGCTTTTACAAAAATCTCCACTCTCTGTATGTCATCACAGGACCCTCCATCAACTTCTGCCCTCACTCTCCATCCCCTACAAACAGACACAAACATGGATGCTTTCAAATGTTTTAGGAAAGTGGTTCTCAAAGGGTGTCCCCAAGACGAACAGCATGAACGTCATCTAAAAACATTTTAGAAATGCACATTTTTATATCCCACTTGTTTTGATCTAGGTTTGATAATTATTTAGGTATGGTAAGGCCAATAGATCAGGATATCATTGCCATTGTAAGAATATTTTATTATACTCACAGACCTTAAGAGAAGGGGGTAGGCCACGCCATTGGGGCACCAGGGTCCTTTAAGAGACAGAGGGAGAAGGGGTTGAGAGCCTTTACTGTGTTTTCTGAGGGAAGGAACAGGGGAGGCAGGGGATGTAGGTTTTGGATTAGTGTGTTTAAATGGCAGCCCTCTCTGGGGCACAGGAATTGTTCCTAATTGTCTCATACCTGTCCGGGGGATGATTAAGGCAGGTGGATAAAAGCCCAGAGTGGGAGAGCTTGATAAATGCAGTGATGGAGCTTGAGTTTGGGATTAAGCTGTTTGCGTGTGTGCTCCAGGGTGAGCTATCTCCAGAAATTGGTTAGTACCAGGAGGGAAAGTTCCTCCAGAGTCAGCAAAGTCGCCGATGGCAAAGCATCACAATCCAGAAAACACAAGACGTGGTCATTCCCCACTCTAGACCTACTGATTCACAAAACTCTGAGCCTTAGGCCAGGAGTCTGTTTTCACAAGCCCTCCAATTTTCCCTGGTGCACACAATAGTGTAAGAGCCACAGTTTTAGGATTTACACGCCTATGTTCTCCACGGCAAGAGTAATAGGTATGCAGTGCAGACCTGGATTTTTCCTTCTGTCAAAACTTAGCTACTTTAAGTATGGAGAGTAAATGTATATCCATAGACTATTTGAAGAAATTACTTTTAAAGACATTAAATACACATGAAGGCTTCAAACAATACTATATACTTTCTTATGTCCCCGACGCAGCCGTGTATCTAAATTAGAATAAAGGCAACCACTTTCAAATTTATTTCAATAAACAGCACTCTGAGACACTCCCGTGACCCCATTAAAACTTGATGTTCAATCTTTAGAATGATCTGAAAGATAGTTTGGGGGACAATGGCATTAGATAGTCTTTTGAGTTTCCCTCTAGAAAGCTCCCTGCAATTTATTTTTCTAGAATTCTTCATAAAATTCTGAAGAACCGCCTTCTATATTCAGTCAACAAGAGAAGCGGTGGGCAGTTTTATGTAAATTGGGATGATCAAAGGACCCAACTTGATAGTCCCCAAACTTTTAAGTCTGTGTTTTGAAAACAGATTGATGCTGAAGAAGGGAAAAGACAGAAACTTCATGGCCCGGACTTAGCTGTGCTTGACTTAGTCGTACGGCCTTGGGCAAGTGAATACGCGTCTATGGGCTTTTGTTTTTCTAGTCTGTAGCGCAAGGTGCTGAATGAGAGTGTATTTCAAAGCCAGTGTGCTTCCATCTATATTTAGAGACAGAGGGAAACTCCTCAGGAAAAATCCGTGGGGGTTGAAAAAAAAATAAAGCTTTCCCTCCCACCTTCTAAATCCTTCTAGCTGGGCTAATAATCAAATGAACAGACAGATTAACAGGACAAAATAAAAAAAATTTAATAGATGCACACAGGGAATTCACATAAGCATGAAAATTCCAAAGACAGTGAGGCAACATTAGGAATAGATGACGGTTTGGACAAAGGAGAAAAGAAGGATAAGGGCCTGAGATTTCAGAAGTAAGAATGGAAGATTCACAGGTAGTTGAGAAAGAGTGGAATGTATGTAACAGGTAAATTTTTACTAGGCCACCCAGAAACATGAGACGCCAGGGCAATCCAGTGTAGTAAATAGGTCCCTGTTTGACGCTGTCCCATCCATCATACTCAATTCAAGTTTGTCTGCGGTGAACATCCTGAGATTCCTTCCTAAAGCAGCTTTTTTTTTTTAATCTGAAATTTCTTAGGCAAAAGGAGGGAAAGGGGAAAGTCAAATGTTCCTTCTGAGTCTTTTGTTTCTTAATAACCAACCTAAAATCAATATCCCGAAAGGCAAAACTTTTAGTCCCCATCAAATTCCTTCAAGGAGATAATGCTTTTGCCACAGTCAAATAGGAATACACTTTCTACCTACTCTGAGCTCCAAAATCTTCACTGCAATTTTTACTTGAGTCACCCTGGTCTACATGTCTGTTTGAAACAGGAGTTCCCCGTCTTGGTTACACATCGGAGTCATCTGGGGGAGGTTTTAAAACGCTGATGTCTGGGACCAACTCCCAGATATTGTTCTTGAGTGTGTGTCTCTTCCACGGCCTCTGTGAGGCTCAGGCTCTTTCCCTTTCTAAAATGCATGTACATGTTTTCCACTCCGGCAGTGGGGAACTGTATCCCTATGGTCTTAGTGGGTAAAGAAGAGTTTCCAGGTTGAGTCTGCTCTCAAAAAGAATTTAATGATAGCCCTGGATGGTGTGGCTCAGTGGATAGAGAGCATCAGCCTGTGCACCAAAGAGTCATGGGTTCGCTTCCTGGTCAAGGGCACGTACCTGGTTTGCAGGTTCAATCCCAGGCCCCAGTCGGGACACATGCAGGAGCCAACCAATGGATGTGTCTCTCTCACACTGATGTTTCTCTCTCTCTCTCTTTCCCTCCCTACATCCCTCCCTTCCATTATCTCTAAAAATCAATGGAAAAAATATCCTTGGGTAAGGATTAACAAAAACAAAAGAAAAGAATTTTGTGATATGTAGCAGTAACAAACATAGAGTACTTCCTGTACTAAAATATTCAATATTCACCCAGATGCAGCTGTTCTTGGTGTTCACCTAAACTGATTCAAGTTCTTTCTCCATAGGTTAAACTAGCCATCATGTGGGGATGACTCCCACAGTGAAATAGCTTCGTCAGTGCACAATAAAACACCAGTACTGGGGCACGGGGGTGGATTCTGTACTAATTTTAATGTTGTTGATGGCAGTGGTAAGAGTGGTCCCCCCGCCCCCGCACCTCCCCATGCATATATCCAAATGTCTAAAATAAAACCACAGTCAAAATTAGGGTTTGACAAGGATGTGGAGCAACAGGAACTCTCATGTACTGTTGGTTGACATGTAAGTGGTACAACCACTTTGGAAAACTGTTTGGCAGTATTTGCTAAAGATGAATACATGCACACCTGAAAAACTAACAATTATAACTCCAAGATACATATATATTTACCACAGACTTGTGCAGGAATATTTACAGTAGCACTATTCGTAATAATGAAAACTAAGAATAAACAAAATTTCCACGACATATGAATCAATAATTAAATTGTGGTTAATTCATACAATGAAATACTACAGAACAGTTAGAATGAATGGATTTCAAACCACAGACATGACATGAGTGTACTTCACAAACATGTTAAGTATGTGAAACCAGACACAACAGACTACAACCTGTGTGATTCCATTTGTGTCAAATAAAAAAACAGATAAAATCAGTCTATGGTGCTAGAAGTCAGGATGGTGGTTATCTTGGAGTGGCGGGGGTTGGTAATGACTGGAGGGGAACATAAAGAAGTCTTGGGTCCCAGTAATGTTTCTTCATCTGGGTGTTGGTTGCATGAGTGTTTAGCTTCTGAAAATTTATCAAACTGTATACTTAAGCTGTGTGGACTTTTCTGTATATGAGTTACACTTTAATAATAAGTTTCTATTTTTTAAAACTGCTTTCTAATACTAGAATTCATTTAATTCAGTATAATCTACTATAGATTCCTCTTTGGTAATTTCAAGTCCATCTAATCTAAGACTGATGAATAAACTACTGCAGAAGACCCTACAAAGAAGTAGAGAAATCCTAATTATACTTCTTCTCTTTCCCTGAATCTACTTCACCAAAATTAAAAGATTGCTGCCCTTGATATTGAGATATTCACAGCCCACCCACAATATTGTCAGCCAAACTTATGAAAATAGCAGCTTTGATACTGCTTTAAGGATTATAGGAAAATGTTCCTTATAATATAATTAATGACTCTTATCTTGCAAAGCTCCCCTGAGCAGGGCATTTTCCATGCACTGTAGCACAGCAGTCTGTTACCATCTTCAAAACTTAGACTAGGAAGTGCCATCCCAGGCCAGAGTGACACAGTAGGAAAAGAAAGCAAACCTGGACCTAATGAGAAATAGCCAATGTATCTATGAGAACTTCCATAATATTCCTGTGACTAAATGTAGTTCACCTGTCCAAGCCACATTTTTCTGTTTTCATTTTAGAACTGAAAAGCTGAGCACCTGGAAGTACATCTTCCCCATGAACTTAAGCAAGGCCTTGCCTTTGCTCATGGCATACATGAATAAAGAATCAGTCTTTGAGCCCTGACTGGTTTGGTTTAACCGTTAGAGCATCAGCCCACAGACCAAAGGGCCAAAGGGTCTCAGGGTTGATTCCCAGTCAAGGACACATACCTGGGTTGCAGGTTCGATCCCTGGCCCCAGTCAGGGTCATGCAGGAGGCAACCAATCAATGTGTCTCTTTCACATCAATGTTTCTCTCTCTCTCCTTCTGTCTCTCTCTCTCTCCCTCCCTTCCACTCTTTCTAAAAAAAAAAAAAAAAAAAAAAATCAATGGAACAATATCCTTGGGGGATGATTAACCAAAAAAAAAAAAGAATCAGTCATTGAGAAGGATTTCCAAACAATTTAGGATATAAAGTTCCTGCATAAGAACTCCAAAACCCATGGGCTTAAGCTGACATATCAGATTCTATGAAAATGCTCTACAATGGATACATTCTATAGGAAAAAGAGAGACCACCAAACACAGGGTAATCGAGGCCCATGGGAGGAAATATTCAATAATATTATTGCGCCCAGGCCAATGTTGCTTAGTGGTTAGAGCATCGGCCGGTGCACCGAAGGGTCGTGGGTTTGACTCTTAGTCAAGGGCATGTACCTGGGTTGCAGGTTTGATGCCCAGACCCAGTTGGGTCACGTGCAGGAGGCAACCAATCAATATGTCTCTCTCACATCAACACCTCTCTCTCTCTCTCTCACTCTCTCTCTCCTTCCACTCTCTCCAAAAATCAATGGGAAAAAAAATATCCTTGGGTGAGGATTAACAAAATAACCTTATTAAAATGTTAAGGAAGTGGTCCCCCTGCCCCCCAAACCAGAAGCATTACCATCACCTGGGCATTTGTTAAAACTGCAAGTTATTGGGCCTCACCCCACAGACCAAAGGCAAAATCTGAAACTCTGGAGGTGGGGCTCAGCCACTTACATTTCAGCAAGCCCTCCAGATAACTAACTGCCACAGCTACAGTGTGAAAATAACTGTGTTAGAATAAGAAAGCAGTAGGTAAACTATGAGAAGTGTTTAAAGCACAGTGCAACATGACAACCCAAACTGAAAGTATAAAGGTTACCATCGCCCTTAGAAGTAAAACAGAGCAAAACAAAGAACACAATGTGTTGGCAATATTTTATAAGGAAGAAGAAATAAATCCCAAAACATAAAAGGCAAGTTTTTGTTTTTCCTTGAAAACTGATTTTTGCTCACATTTATTTTATCCCTGGTTGTACTTGATAAAGTGGAGACAAGGATGGAGGTACTTGGCAGGGAGATGCCTTGAAGGGGCGCTGCAGCAGATACTAGGAGCTGTGCACTGCTCTCCTATACGCTTCCTTGCAGATATAGTTTTTTTCCTGCCTTTTAATCATCCTTTTCTTACATTTTCTTCTTTCTCCCGTTACTGAGGACTTGGACACCTGCTTATAGCACCCCAGACATCATTGACTCCCTTCTGGATGCCATGAGGTTTAAGACCTTGACATTCCAAATCTGTCCTTCAGATCCCATAGGTACAAAGCTACATTTATGATAGCATTTGAAATAATAGTTTTTAACTCAAAGTGTATACTGCTTTCACACGCAAATTCTCTTTTAAAAGTTGCAATGCTGTCTTCATAATCCGGACACGAGACCTAATATAATACATGGAGGCACTCAGTAAAGAAATTCTTGTTCAATAGGTATAGGTGATTCTCCCAAGTATTCTATAAGGGAAGCACAGCAGCTATCCTCATTTTGAAGGTAGAAAACCGTCAGAGAGGATGCAAGTCTTAGCTCATGTGCCAAAGGAAAAGTTAACCCAAGCATCCGTGTTCAGACATGTGCTCATTACACATGCGTCAACACACCACCGGCGACAGCAATGGAAACCAAACCATTTACAGCAACACTGCAGGAAATACAAATGCCTGAAATGGCTTTCCGAGGCCAGTGACAGCATGCTCTGCAATCCAGCTGGGGAGTCTATCTTGCTGACCTCTTGCACCAAGGAATTCCTCTGGTTTCTATTTCTAACTTTTCAATTATGCAATGCTGTTCCTGGGATGGGAGATTTGTTAACATGCTTGAGAATTTGTTGCCCTTCTCTTGAGTTAAATCATCAATCTTTGGACAAGAGACATTTCACATCAGCGACCTAAGTCCTGGGCAGAACCTTTGAGAGGATAGTGAACAGGCCAGTAGGCTAGAACTTCCTAAGTGCAGCATCACCCATCATCCAGGAGGGAAAGAGGCGAAGCAAAGCTTGTTCAGGGAGAGAGAGTCCCAATTTGAAACTCAAAGGGCTTTATGAATACAAACCTCAGTTACAACATAGAGAGAAGTGGACAGACCAGTGGGTCCCACAATAGAAGAAATGCATCCGGAAGATCTGGTGTGACCAGGAATTAGCATGTTGAGCCAGCAGCACAGCTGTCTGTAACGCAAAGCTTCCAGAGACTGTCCTTCTAGAAAAACTAAAATGAATGACATTCTACATTTAGACCCAGACCTAAAAACAGAGCCCAAATCCCTGATGTGCATGGCAAACATAAAGAAGACATTTGACAGCTCAAATTCCTCAGTGTCACCTTCCTATTTGACCATGGGAAAGTGGTTTTCCTTCTTCCTCTTAGTACGGCGCCCATCATTTCATTGTTCTTAGTTCATTCTTAGCTCCATCTGCTGATCCAGGCTGTCTACCGTAGAGAAGAGCCCTGTAGCCTCCATATTCCAGGCTCCTGTACCAGCTAGTGTAGTCAGGTTCACCCAGTGGGAGACCCTGCAGGAGGTTAGAGGCAGAAGGAACGGAGAGGCCAAGGTAATTCTCCCATCCTTCTCTTTCAGAGGCAGTGTCTCAGGCAGCAACTGTGCTTTGGTTCCTGCCAGAGAAGTCCACTGGCGTTCTAGCTCTTGTTAGGTGGCCTCAGCTTCCAGTCCCAGGGACACTACCTGCTCCCTTGTATTTCTAGCTTTGAGGATGACAATGGCTTTCTGCTTTTGCTAATCTCTGCATTTTTTTCATCAGCCTCTATTTGGCATCTCAGATCTTCCATTAGCTGTGTTCAATTCCCTTCCCTGTTTTAACTTCCTCTGATTTCAAGTTAAATCCGTTTCTGTTCTCCTGACTGACCTCTGACTGCTTCCTAGAGTTGCTGTGTGCCACCCAGCTTGGACAGCAGCCTTGGGTGCCCCACTGCAGCACCCCAGGAAGAGGTGGTGGAGCCCTCACCTTGACCTCTGACACCCACTGTTCACCAGTTCACGCTGGCTGCCTGATTGGCCATGTGGAGTCCTCATCTTCTTTCAACACCTCATTCTTATCCATCCCAAAGCTCTGAACAGAGATAAAACCGAGCACTGAGTTTGGCCGGTCTTCTTCCACTGTCTGTTCCTCATGCTCCCAGAATCTGATCTCTGCTAGGAATCTGTAAATGAATTAAAAGTAAATATGAGCTGAAGCTGTCTTCATCATTAAATACAGAATAAGATTTTAAAGAGGAATTTCAGCAGTGGCGAAGGGATAACTATTTTAGTACAAGGACAACATTCTGGGGCACCTCAAATCATACTTTGGGAGGAGTTCACTATTCTAATAAGGAAAGAAGGTGATCAGTCTAGTTTGGGGCAGGGTGAAGGGGAATTTGGGGGGCAAGGGAGGGCAGGAGAATAGAAATTTTCCAGCCACCAAACAAAAGATGACCTTATCTGAGTGCTTACTGCATATAAGACACTGTTCTAAATATTTTATGTGTATTATCTCATTTAGTTTTGACAGTATAATGTGATATTAATACTTTTTAAAACAAATAGCAAAACAGAGAATAAAAAGTTTGATTATTTGCCCAAGATTATATACTTGGTGAACAACGGAGCCAAGATTCAGTCACTTCATGCTCCATCACCTATTTGTGAGTCAAACCACGGAGAACTAAAGTAGAAAGTTAAAAAAGCTATCACATTATAAATAATAGAACATAAAGTGGCACCTCTCTTTTTTTCTTTCATTTCTTTTTCTGAAGTTTTCCTGATTTTGCATTTTAGCACATGGTGCATGTGTTTGTTCTAGGAAAAGACAATCACTCAGTGATGGGGACACTGCAGAGGTTGAGTGGCGTTAAGGGGGAGGGGACAACATAATTAGCAACATGGGAGGAATCTGTTGTGTTATCACAGCCTGGTGGTGATTTTTTCAGGCATGATGACTTTGCAAGGCTGGAGACATGCTTCCTCAGGAAGAGGGAGAGTGACAGAAACATTTCCTCTCCCTGGAGACAGGATTCAGCCAAAGCACGGTCATGAGAGAAAGACTTCACCAACACACAATTTAACCCATGTTCCTAACAATGACCATCTAAAACCTTAAAGTATAGCTGACAAGTTCCTCTATGCTCAGACCATGGACAGTAATGCATGGAGAGATTTATATAGCATTTACCTTGCATGAAAATACCAAGAAAGATACAAAAAAAAAAAAAAGTATAGTGATAGTAGAAATAAATCAAACTATCTAGGAAACACCACTGTGATTCTAGTATATGTTCTTCTCTCAAGTAAAGATGCTGGAGTTTTTCTGGGGAAGACACATTAATTCAAATTCTTCTGGTAAATTGACAGCAAACCCAACTCAACTGGTATAAGAAAAATTAAAAATGTTATTGACTCAATACCTATGAATTGTTTCAAGAAGTATTATATCTAAGAACTCAAATGATATTCACAGAACATTCAGGAATTACAGCGTTTCTTGGTACACTCTTTTCTAAACAGACTCTGCCACCACAACTGAAGATGGCAAGAGGGCACCCAACAGCTCCAGAACAACTCTTCTGGGATAATTCTTAGTAATGCCAGCAGACAGACAAGACCTCTAATACACCTTCCTTCTCCACCTCCTTCCATACCTCCTATATCTGCAACAAGGGGCTGGGATTGACTACAATTGGATGAATGTGGGTCACATGTTCATCCCTGACGGGCCTGGGTCATGTGAACACCCTAGAATATGGGAGTGGAGTCACCTCTGCTAGCTGTGGAGGAAGAAGCTTTTCAAGGTATGTATGAATGCTGTTAACTGAGAGAGAAAAGATACTGGACAGAAAAACAACAGCAAAGATCTATGATATGGGTGAATGTATAGACATAAAATACTTTACAAACAGATCAGAAAAGAATCTATAATAGCATATAATTTCCAAAATTGAAGGTAGGAAAAGGGATTTGATGGAAATGAACCTAGATGGGTTTGCTCATTCATTCATTCATGTGATAACCATTTATTTGAGTCTCTAGCAAGACCTGACACCTCCCTCTATGCATTAAAATGCTTTACCTTTCAACTAATTCCAGGGGAGACTTCCAATCCAAAGTTTACATGCAATGAAATTTAATATTTTAAGTTAAAATTGTGAATAACAAACACTTAAGAGGAATATTCTGGTATGATACTAAGTGATTTCAGTCTTCCATATTTCTTCCCCATACTTACACATAGATTTAACAATAGTATTTAATACATATTCTTTTTTCAAGAACCATCCCCCAAACTAAGTTATTCTTCTGCCAAGAATGACCATTTCTAAACCTGTGGAATTTTTTAAATACTTTTTCACAAGTTATTAAAATATCTAAATCTTCTCAGTGTTATTCAACTAGTATTCAGAAGTGAAGATGTATATATTTCAAGCATACTTTTATGCACTGAGTCAGAGAGTAGAGTTGGTGGCTTAAGAAACAGGACAAAGGGGAAATACACAGTCTCCATTCTGCATTTTTCTTTTGCACAGTATTATTTGTGTCTTCAAACCTAAGCAGCTCAGGGCAGGAGTGCGTCTGTTTATTTTGGCACTGCCAGAGTTATTGTACGAGCCTCTTTTGCTTGCTAAGTTTAAGGAACAATAAATAATAATAATGGGAAAGGGCAGTTTGATGTCATGACTCAGTGGAAGCTGGGAGGTCATTTGGCAGCTGACCCCCAACTGCAAAACTCACATTTCACATCAATTACAGAACTCAACGTAGATTAAACAAGAAGGGATGCCCCACTTCTTTTTAATAATATGACGATGTGGTGGTGCCTCAAAAGAGAAAAGCCCAGCGCCCCAGTGAGCCTCTGCCTGTCCAGGCAGTGTGGGTGGCAGTTCCAACTTGGCCACACATTTCTGCTGTCAGAAAACTTTGCAGCCAGGATCAATCACAGAAAATTATGTTCAGCAGAAATCATTTTCCCTATCACATTACCTTAACGTCCTTCTGATTCACAAACTGCTAATTCCACCAATAATATAGGATTTAGAAAGACACTTTTCTGATAAAGAAAACTCTGGTCTGAGCTAGATTTTTAAATTTTTCTTAAGCTTCTCTCAGGGTACAGTCTTATGCAATTCCCAGTAAGAACCCCACTCCTTTAAAATAAAGCATCTAAAGATATAAGAATTTTACCACCCTCCCTTCAATAGGTTTGCCTCACCCCTCTCTGCAATAGGTTTCTCTAATGAGGCTCTCTAATGAGCAGTGAGGATGTTAGTGAGAGTATTGGGTGCCCAAACGGCCAGGGGTTTTGGTAATAGAAGTGATCAGTATTTCTCTTTTTTTTCTTTATTGATTTGAGAGAGAGAGAGAAAGGGAGAGAGAGAGAGAAATATCGATTGGCTGCCTCCTGCATGCCCCCCACTGGGGATTTGACCCACAACCTGGGCATGTGCCCTGACCGGGAATCAAACCAGCAACCTCTTGCTGCATGGGTCGATGCTCAACCACTGAGCCACACCAGCCGGGTATGATCAGCATTTCTTTACTACGTGGATAGTGATGTGGATATTTAACTTGGAGGAGGCACAAATTCAAAGAGACTGCACCTCTGTTCTGGCTAAAGAGAGATGAATTAGTTGTGCTGTTGCTAATGAGCTTTTTAAAATGATCAATTTAGAAATTTTTTTTTTCCCTAAATGGTAGGATTCCAAGTATTTTGACTTTGCCATTTTTTCCCTGGTAGAACTTAGGCAAGGGAGAGAGGCTTCTTTCCCAAGGCCCTCCTCTAGTCTTATGTTGGATCTGCAGTTCCTCCTCAGAGGTGCCTCTGATTCCTTCAGCTCTTCCAGATCATTCTATGCTGGCTTGGGGCTGAGTGATTTAGAACTTTTTCCCTGGAGTTGTGCATATACTATTCAGGTGAAGAGCAATTGATTAAGTAATATATTGGAGTAAACATTTCTTAGAGACAATGTATTCAAGAGGAGGAGAGCTATTGGGGTAAATGGGAAAGCCAGTTGGAATTAAAATGTGAGGAAGCCTTCTTTCTATAAATTAGGCAGAGGTTTAATGCTACAAATATTCCCATATACCTAATGCATTCAACACAGCACATTAATTAATTTCCTCTGAGCTAAACTATGGGCTTAATAGTGCCATATGATAACCTCCAAGAATCAAAACTGTGTCAGAAACTGCTAAGTTTCAACAAAACCATTTCCTCTACTTCCTGGGCATACAGACAAACCACATTTCCCAGTCTCCCTTGCAGTAAGAATGGCCATGTGACTAGGTTCTAGTCAATGAATGTAAGCAGAGGTACTATTTGCCATTTCCAGCCTGGCCATAAGAACCTTTCAAGTAATTCTCTAAATTCCTCTTGTCTCTTCTGCCATCCAAAAGCAGAGAATCCACCCAACTAAGAGGCCTCTGGGCAGTCACAATATAAGGGCCTGGGTCCTTGAATGAACCTATGAAAGGTCCACTGATCAAGAACAGCTACACTGTACAAAAAAGACAACACAAAAATAAACTTGTCTTGTGGTAAACTCTTGAGATTGGGGTGTTGGTGATGTGGGTTATGACAAGTTAGTGTTCCCTATTCTTATCACCCTTCCCAACAAAGATTTAGAAAATAGAAAAAAAAAAAAATGCCTATAAAAAGATATTTGCATGTGCCAGTAAGCCAAATCTGGCCTGTGAACACAATAAATAATATATTTCAATGTGTCTTAAGTGCTGCTTTTAAAATTAAAGGTGCTAAACAAATGTCAGTGTTTGCTATTATTGTGCCTAACACCAAGTTAAGGTAGAAACTACTTTCAAAACTACAAAAATTTGGTATAGCCTCATAGAATTGTCTTAATAATTCCTCTGAGATAATAGTTCTTTCCAAAGCAACACAGTTTTAATGACCATCTAGAAATTAGAGTCTAGTATTAGGAGTGCACAAAATAGAATCAGTGGGTTCACAGTTGACAATAGAAATTTACCAGTTCTAGTATTTGTTTCTGAAAACTGCATGCTCATTATTCAGAAGCAAGATTGAGGATTTAGTTTATGACCATTTGACAATCACTGTAGTAATAACTGTTTCAGTCCAGAATTATCAGTGGAAGCTAAAACTAGTGTGTACAAGTTTGTTGAGAAACAGTGTATCAGACAAAATCACCATTAGACAAAGACCACAGTACTAATTGTTGCAGGCAAAATCCACCAATGGGTGCTAAACTCAATGGTGAAAGTTTGAGGAGAAACAATATATTTGCATAGTCTCCAGTATCTCCCCCAAGATATTGATCAGTTGCAATAGGAAAAGTAGTAGCTTTACATGGAGAAACCCACAGAAGCCACCTTAACAGAGTGATCAAGGTTAACATCACCATCAATAAGACATCAGTAGGATGACGTTCCTTCTCCCTGATATCATGCACTAAGAAGGACATAGTGTCGGGTCTGTGGCATTCTTGTTACAAATCAATAACACAATCTAATCAGGAGAATACAGCAGACAAACCCTAACTGAAAGAGAGTCTAAAGATCAAATAACCAGCACTTATTAAAAGTGTTGAGGTCATGAAAGACAAGCAAAAAGAGTGAGGGATAATCATAGATTAGAGGAGGCTCAGAAGACATTACAAAAGCAATATGGGATCCAGGAGTGGATCCCGGAACAGAGAAAGAACATTAGAGTAAAAAACAGGTGAAATTCTAGTAAGATCTATAGTTTAGTTAAGAGTGTAATACTAATGTTAATGTCTTGATTTTGATAATTGAACTACATTTTTGTATGTTGCTAACATAAGGGGAAGCTGGATACAGGGTTTACAGGAACTCTGCATGAGATTTGCAACTTTTCTATAAGACTAAAATTATTTTTTTAAAAGTGGGGAGGTATTTATATAGTTTCAAAGTATCTCCCTTTAAGATATTTAACTACAAAGAGAAAAAGAATAACTTTACAGTAGAGAAACCTGGAAGACACCATTTGAAGCGAGTAACGAAAGATAATATCACCATTTATGAGACAAATGGAAATTAAATGCCTCCCAACATGATGTACTGAGGAGGATTTATCATCAGTTCTGTGATAGTCTTGTCAAAAAAAAAAAATGTATAACATGAATTTAATCATGAAGAACCTCAGAAAAATCCAGGTTGATGGACATTCTACAAAATAACTGGCTTGGACTCTCTAAAACTGTCAAAGTGTGAAAGACAAGAAAGATTGAGGAACTGTTTCAGATTAAAGGAGACAGAAGAGGTATGGCAACTAAATGCATCAAGCAACCCTGAATAAGATCCTGGACCAGATTTCTCTTTCTTTGGCTGTAAAAGAAATGAATGGGACAATTGATAACATTGGAATAAAGTTTGCAGATTAGACAATAGATTTTTATTACTCTCAATATTCTGATTTTGATTATGGTTATGTAAGAGAAAGTCCTTGCTTTTACAAAATACCTAATGATGTATTTAGGAGTGAAAGAGACATCATGTCTGCAACTTAGTCTCAAAGGTTCAGAAAATATTATCCACACACAATTACACACACACATACACACACACACACACACACACACGTACGGGTGAAAGATTTATGAAAATTATTGTATGTGTTTGCAATTTTTCTATAACTCTCAAATTATTTTAAAATAAAAAGTTTAACAATAAGAAAAAAAACAAATTTGTAAGGCATATTATCTCAAGAACCTTTTTTTAAATTTTGGTGTGGGAGATTAAAAACAAATGAGCATGGAAATATTAAGGATTCCATGTAGCAGAGGCTAATTTTCATTACTTATTGGGGATGTACTGATAAATACTGTTGTAAATTGCCAAAGAAATCTTCTTGGAAAAAGAAGGGCAGTGCCTGGACATTGGAGAACAAAGAAATATGACCAAGAACAGAGGTAGGGTGTGAAGTTCCTAGGCAGGAACAACACCTTGGGATATAAAAAGTGATGAGAAGGCCCATGTGAGTTCTCTGGACAAGGAAGGGAGCAGGTCTACTGAATCCATGGAGTATCTAGGATGTCAGAAACAACATTCAGCTTATCTCTTTGAACATAACACTGTCAAAATCTTTTAGGGAAACTTATAGAGAGTCTTGGTTTTTTAGGGTTCTTTATCCATAGGAAAATAAGGAATGAATGCAAGTTTTTTTGCCTCAACATTAGGTATCAAGTATTTTATAGGTAACAAATCTGTCAGTTTATTGAGAGTGAGGAAGATTTTGAAAGTAGAAAAACTATAGGCACGTTCTCACTCCTATGAACTGGGAATGAGAAATATATATTCCTGGAAATAGGAGGGCCATGGAATTAGCATATATGAGATGACATAATAACCTATGGATATGTGTGAGCAACAGAGCTATTTACTTTCTGTCACATTCAGCAAAACTGCCCAGAAATTATTTTAAAACCTACTGCCTGGATAACTTCCTAAACTTTCTTACTATCACCACTTACATTTCCCAACCAGGAGATATATATACACATCCTCCAGTAAATGAATGGATAAATAAATGTGTTACATCCAGAAGATGGAATATTATTCAGGGCTAAAAAGAAATTAGCTATCAAGCCATGAAAACACATAGAGGAATTTTTTTTTTCTTTGTTGATTATAGAGAGAAGGAAGGGAGAGGGAGAGAGAGATAGAAACATCAATGAGAGAGAACATCGATTGGCCACCTCCTGCATGCCCCCCACTGGGGATCTGGCCCACAACCTGGGCATGTGCCCTGACCTGGAATCAAACCTGCGACCTCTTGGCGCACGAGTCAACACTCAACCACTGAGCCACACCAGCCGGGCACATAGAGGAAATTTAAGTGGATATTACAAAGTGAAAGAAGAAAATCTCAAAAGACTGTATAATTCCAACTCTGTGACATTCTGGAAAAGTCAAAACTGTAAAGACGAAAAAGATCAGTGGTTGCCAGGTTAGGGAGAGAGGTATGAATAGGCATGGAGGGGGTTTAAGGCAGTGAAACTACTCTGCATGACACCAAAATGGTGGACACATGTCATCATACATTTGCCCAAACTCATAAAATGCACACTAAGAGTAAACCCTAATGGCCTTTGAGGGATAATGATGAGTTCGTGTAAGTTCATCAGTGTGACAAATATACCACACTGATGGGGAATGTTGATAATAGGGGAGACTGTGCATGTGTGGAGCTGGGGTTATACAGGAAATGTCTGTACCTTCCTCTCAATTTTGTTGTGAACCTCAACTTCCTCTAAAAATGAAAATCTGTTAAAAAAAAAAAAAGGAGGCACACTTACCCCCAAAAGAATATATTCTCTTTTAAACATTTGTCTTTTTATCAGCAAACACTGTTGATTTTTTAAAGTGATTTAATTATCCTGAATCTTTTGTAAATGCTGCACAAGCTTCAAGTTCTCTGGAATTTCAAGATTAATTTGGTCATCCTGAAATAAGTTTCAACTCTGAAATATGTGGTTCTATGCAGGAGACACCACAGGACACTTTCAAGACGTTCATATCTAGAAGTGCCCTCCAAATCAGAGCAGTAAGAAAGAAAAGTCTCCTTCTGAGATTCCAAAATGGCGGCAGAGTGAATGGAAGCTACACAGACCATCTCCCAGGACCAAACTGGAATTACAACAAAAATAAAGACAAATCGTGGGGAAAAAGCAACAGAAAAGCAGATTGCGAGGACCATACAACCAGGGACACTGAATCGATCCTGGTAGGATTGTGGAGGCATGAGAGGGGGACTAGGAGCCCACGGACAGCAGCAGTCTTAGCTGTGAGCACCGCCCTCGGGGTTAAAGCCCAAGCAGGCTCCATAGCGCAGAACTGGGACAGAGCCCTAAAATAGCCACAGCCACTCACCTGGGGCTCCGGCAGAGGGAGGACGAACTGGACTGGAACTGTGTGGGGACACTCAGGATTTGGTGGCCATCTTACTCCTTCCCAGGGCTCGGGGGAGAGGCAGCAGCCCCTCCCTCGGAGATCCACCCACACCCAGGTGGGCCATTGAAATGCAAATTGAGGCTCATCAACTACCAGCATCTGCCCCACCCTCGGGAAATCCTCTCACGCTGAGCACCTGAGGGAGGTTTTCATTCAACTGAAAACCCAAGGCTCTACAAGTAACCAGGACTAATAGCCTCTAGGCAAAAAGCTAGAGAATAACTTAACCTTTTCTGGGCTTGCAAATCTACCAAGGAAAGTAAGACTCCACGCTCATCCAAACCCAGTAGAGGGAGCCACAAACAGCAGAACACCAACATCCATAGGGAAAATTTGTCAGGCTCCAAAACCCACTGAGACAGCCAAAGTGGTGAAACAAAGAAACAGATCCCAAATGAAAGAACAAGAGACCTCTACCGAAGATGAGATAAATGAAATGGAGTTAAGCAAGTTAACAGAGCTAGAATGCAGAGCCATGATCTTGAGGAAGCTCAACAGCATGAGTAAGGACATCAATACCATGAGTAAAGACATCAACACCATGAGCACAGACATAGAAACATTGAAAACCAACCAAGTGGAAATGAAGAAGCACCAAGAAGAAATGAAGAATGACATAGCAGAAATGAAGAACACATTGGAAGGACTAAACAGCAGAGTAGTAGAAGCTGAGGACCAGATCAGTGAATTAGAAGACAGGGTAGAAAAAATCAACCAATCAGAAAACCAAAAGGAAAAAACAATTAAAAAATAGGAAGACAGCTTAAGAGAACTGTGGCACAACTGGAAATGTAATAATATTCGCATCATTTGAGTCCCCGAAGAAGAGGAAAATGAGCAAGGGTTAGAGAATATATTTGAAGAAATAGTGACAGAAAACTTCTCTAATTTGGTGAAGAAAGAAGGCATTCAAGTTTAAGAAGCACAGAGAGTCCCAAGTAAGAAGAACCCAAACAGGCCCACAGCAAGACACATAGTAATTAAAATGCCAAAAATTAAAGACAAAGAGAGAATCCTAAAGGCAGCAAGAGATAAGCAACAGGTTTTACCTACAAAGGAACCCCCATAAGGCTATCAACTGACTTCTCAATAGAAACATTACAGGCCAGAAGGGAATGGCATGAAGTAATCAAGGTCATGAAAAATAAGGATCTGAATCCAAGACTACTCTACCCAGCAAGGCTATCATTCAAAATAGAAGGTCAAATATAGAGCTTCCCAGAAAACAAAAGGCTAAGGGAATACATTAGCACCAAACCAGTACTGCAAGAAATGTTAAAAGGACTGCTGTAATTAGTAGAAAAAATAGGAAGGAAAATAGAACCACACTAAGCAAAAATGGCAATAAATAAGTACATATCAATAATCACCTTAAATGTAAATGGATTGAATGCTCCGATAAAAAGACACAGAGTAGCTGATTGGATAAGAAAGCGTGACCCATACATATGTTGTTTACAAGAGACCCACCTCACAACAAAAGACTCACATAGGCTGAAAGTGAAGGGATGGAAAAACATCTTCCAAGCAAACGGAAAGGAAAAAAAAACCTGGGGTAGCAATATTCATATCTGATAAAATAGATTTCAAAATGAAGGCCATAACTAGAGACAAAGAAGGTCACTACATAATACTGAAAGGATCTATCCAACAGGAAGATATAACCTTGGTAAACATATATGCACCCAATATAGGAGCACCAAAATATATTCTTCTGGAGGACTTCAAAGGAGAAATTGACAGCAATACAATCATAGCAGGGAACTTCAACACCCCGCTGACATCACTAGATAGATCCTCTAGACAAAAAATTAACAAGGAAACAGAGACTCTAAATGAAGCACTAGACCAAATGGATTTAATAGATATTTACAGAGAATTACACCCCAAAACTACAGAATTCACATTCTTCTCAAGTGCACATGGGACATTCTCAAAGATAGACCACATGTTAGGATACAAACTAAGTCTCTACAAATTCAAGAAGATTGAAATTATATCAAGCTTCTTCTCAGATCACAATGGCATGAAACTAGAAATCAATTGCAACAAGAACATACAAAGACATTTGAACACTTGGAGGCTAAATAGCATGTTACTAAACAATGAATGGGTTACTGAAGAGATCAAGGAAGAAATTAAAAACTTCCTGGAAACCAATGAAAATGAACACACAACACAAAATCTATGGGATGCAGTGAAAGCAGTTCTGAGAGGGAAGTTCATAGCACTCCAGGCCTACCTCAAGAAACAAGAAAAATTTCTAATAGATGATCTAACCTCACAACTTAAAGAAGTAAAAAGCAAACAAAAAGAAAACCCCAGAGCAAGTAGAAGGAAGGAAATAGTAAAGATCAGAGCAGAAATAAATGACATAGAGACCAGAAAAACAATTCAAAGGATCAATGAAACAAAGAGCTGGTTTTTTTAAAAGATAAACAAGATTGATGGACCCTTAGCTAGACTCACCAAGAAACAAAGAGAGAGAACCCAAATACACAAAATCAGAAATGAAAGAGGAGAAGTAACAACTGACACCACAGAAATACAAAGGATCGTTAACAAATACTATGAACATTTATATGGCAACAAATTCAACAATCTAAGTGAAATGGACAAATTTCTGGAAACACATAGTCTCCCCAAACTGGAACGGGAAGAGATAGAAAACTTGAACAGACCAATAACAACCAAGGAAATTGAAGATGTAATCAAGACTCTCCCAGTAAACAAAAGCCCAGGCCCGGAGGCCTCACGGGGGAGTTATACCAAACATTCAAAGAAGAACTAACACCCACTTTCCTCAAACTATTTCTAAAAATTAAAGAAGAAGGAAGACTGCTAAACTCGTTTTATGAGGCCAGCATAATTCTAATTCCAAAATCAGATAAAGACACTACAAAGAAAGAAAACTACAGGCCAATATCCCTGATGAACATAAATGCCAAAATCCTAAACAAAATACTAGCAAATCAGATCCAGCAATACATCAAAAAAATTATTCACCATGACCAAGTGGGATTCATCCCAGGGATGCAAGGCTGGTTCAATATTCGCAAATCAATAAATGTGATACACCACATAAACAAAATGAAAGATAAAAACCACATGATCATATCAGTAGACACTGAAAAAGCATTCGACAAAATCCAGCACCCATTTCTGATAAAAACGCTCAGCAATTTGGAAATAGAGGGATCATATCTTGATATAATAAAGGCCATATATGAAAGACCTATAGCCAACATCATACTCAATGGGCAAAAACTAAAAACATTTTCCTTAAGAACAGAAACAAGACAGGGATGCCCACTTTCGCCACTCTTATTTAACATAGTACTGGAAGTCTTAGCCACAGCAATCAGATGTGAAGAAAAAATAAAAGGAATCCAAATTGGAAAGGAGGAAGTGAAACTGTCATTATTCACAGATGACATGATGTTATATATAGAAAACCCTAAAGACTCCATCAAAAATCTACTAGACTTAATAAATGAATTTGGCAAAGTAGCAGAATACAAAATTAAAGTCAAGAAATTGATGGCATTCTTATACACCAATGATGAATTCACAGAAAGAGAAACTAAAAAAACAATCCCATTTACCATTGTGGCAAAAAAAATTAAGATACCTAGGAACAAACTTAACCAAAGAAGTAAAGGACCTATTTGCAGAAAAATACAGGATATTGAAAAAAGAAATAGAGGAAGATATAAAAAAGTGAAAGCACATACCTTGTTCATGGATTGGAAGAATTAACATCATTAAAATGTTCATATTACCCGAAGCAATCTATAGATTCAATGCAATCCCCATCAAAATACCAGTGACATATTTCACAGAACTAGAACGAATACTTCAAAAGTTCATATGGAACCAAAAAAGACCCCAAATAGCCACAGCAATCTTGAAAAAGGAGAACAAAGTAGGAGGGATCACAATACCGGATATCAGGTTATACTACAAAGCTACTGTAATCAAAACAGCCTGGTACTGGCACATGAACAGGCTTATAGACCAGTGGAACAGAACAGAGAACCCTGAAATTGACCCAAGATATTATGCTCAATTAATATTCAACAAAGGTGGCAAGAGCATACAATGGAGTAAAGACAGCCTCTTTAATAAATGGTGTTGGGAAAATTGGACAGCTACATGCAAAAAAATGAAACTAGACCATCAACTTACACCACACACAAACATAAACTCAAAATGGATAATAGATTTAAATGTGACTTGTGAATCCATAAAAATCCTAGAAGAAAATGTAGGCAACAAAATTTCGGACATCATACGCAGCAGAATCTTCACTGATACATCACCTAAGGCAACAGAAACAAAGGAAAAAATGAACACATGGGACTACATCAAACTCAAAAGCTTCTGCACAGCAAAAGAAACAACCATCAAAATGGAAAGGGAGCCCACTGTACGGGAGAGCATAATTGCCAATGATACATCAGATAAGGGGTTAATCTCCAAAATATATAGAGTGCTCATACAAAGCTGGGGAAGGGATGGGGGGATGGGGAGGAGAGTGTCAATAGGGAAAAAAGGAGAAATATCTGTAACAAAAATAAATTAATTAAAAAAAAAAAAAAAAAAGAAAGAAAGAAAAGTCTTGACAGGAAGCACTCAAAATCAGAAGAGACTCTAGAAAGCATTTAGCTTTAAACACTTAAGAGGACTGACCCCCCGGCGGGCCAGGTGCTGCATTGCTGGCCACCAGGACAGCCATTGCTTCTGGTGGGAGTGACTAGAAGGGACCCGAGGCTGCTGGGCTCCAGGGCTCCCTCTGACCCCAGGACACCACCAAGCACAGGTGGAACAGGCAGGAAGCCCCAGGAAGCTGGATCACACACCCACACTACAGGGGTCGCCATGGCACTGCACATGCTTATGTGGCTGCCCTGGGCTTTTTCGCTTACCAATGAGGCTCAGCGGGAGTGACAGCCAGAGTCCCAGTCCCTGTGCCTGGACCATCAGGCCCTCCATGCGGTGGCCACAGTGGGCAACGGCTTGCCCCTTTGGTCTCCCAGCCGCTCACCCTGACGCACCCAGGAGCCCTGGCTGCTGTGCCATGCCACTGTCTCCCCCGTGATCAGGACGGAAATCCTCCTAAGGACACTTGGACTTACTGAGGCCCAGCTATGTCAGGGATGCCCCTGAGCTCTGGGAGCCAAGGGCACTTTCCCAGTGAAAAGATGCGCCCAAGTCCTCCTGGCTCCGGGGCCTCTCCCCACTGCTCCGTAGCAGTAAGGGACAAGGGCTGCCTGTCGCTGGGCAGGCCCTCTAGCCCGGAAGGACCGCCCTGCACCCCACGAGTCCTTCAGGGAACGCAGACCTCCAGGGGACCGAACCGCCTGCCCCGGGACAGGGACCGGACGGAGGGAGGGAGGCCCGGCTTCTGTAAGAAACCCAGCGCCCGCGTCGATGCCACACCTCGAGGCGTGCAGCCTCTTGTTCTGCATTTGATCAAGGACCTCCTGAATCCTTAGGCCGAAGTCCAGGAGCTCGGGGACGCAGACAAGACAAAGGCTCAGCGGGCGTCACCGCAGAGCCAGGTCTCCCTGCAGATCCCACAAGACAGAAGTGCGGAGGCCCCGGGGAGGCAAGTCTGATGTCACAAAGGCCATTTTAATCTGCAATCAACACTTTTTGGTTCGGACCATCCGACCATCCGTGGGGCCAGCCTGGGCGGAGTGGGGTCGGGAGCAGCACTGCGACCTGAGGACGGGCCTGAGCACTACCAGGCTAGGCCCACAGGACGGATGGCCGGGTGGGCAGCCACAGGCGCTGGGTGGGCCTGACAGCGACCTTCCTGAGAAGCAGAGGGCAGTCAGCCAGCTGCTGGGGGCTGTCAGCAGTTCAGAGCGGGGGACACGCTTCCCAAGTGAAGCAAATGACCACCTGAAGGAAAGTTTCCAAATCTTTCACAAGGACAAAGCAGCTTTCTGGATTCTGTTTTATCATCAAAAAAGTCATTTAAAAAAAGTGCTGCTTTAAGACGAACATTCTTTCTCTGTTAGGCCTTTCTGCCTATGAATAGCTGGAGAGGACTTCCTTACCGTTACCAAAACCAAGGATACGGAAAGAGAAGAGAAGCCATGGCAGATCCCCTCCTCTGGCAGAAGGAGCATCAGGAAGATCATCTTCAGTCTGAACTTTGCCCTCAAGACTTTGCATTCTGGAATTTATTCCAGAATCACACTGCACCTCTGGGCATTTTCTGGGAAGACTTAGTTGGATTGAAATTTTTATTCCTGAGGACACAGGGCATGCTGCATTCATTCATTCATTCTTTCTGCAGCTATTTAGTGAATAGCTGCTAAATGCCAAGACTTCTGCTGAGGCTGAGAGTATAGCAATAAATAGGACACATGAGATCTCTTCACTTAAGGAGCTTACATTTGAGTAGGATCAGTTAGATAATAAATAAGTAAATATATAAAAATAAAGGCTATTATAATAAGTACTAGGAAGACATTGAACAGAGTGATAGAATAAAGAGAAACTTAGGAAGGCAGCTTTAACGTCAGTGTCCAGGGAAAGCCTCTCTGAGGAGGTAAAATTTAGCTGAGACCTTAGAGTAGGAGGATGTCATGGGCATGTCGAGTTTGACATGGTTTCAGCCATCCAATGGGGAGTTGTCAGGTAGGCAATTATATATGTATGTGGAGTTCAGAAGAATAGCAGTTAATGCCATGAGGACGAGATGAGATTATCTAGATTGGTTGTTCAGACTCTTAGTTGCGCCTTGGACTGATTCACCTGGTGAACTTTTTAGAAAAATGTCAGTGTCTCAGCTATGCCCAAAACTAATTTCATCAGAATCTCTATGGTAGAACTAAGTATCAATATTTTTTAAATCTCCCCCGGTGATTCCAAAATGCTGCCAAATTTAAGAACCATTGTCATAAATATTCATCTAGAAGAGTAGTCGTAATAGTGGGTGATTTACCTTCAAGGGATATTTGGCAATTGTATCTGGAGATATTTTAGATTGTCACAACTGGTGGGGTGGGGGGGAGGTGATACTGGCATCCAGAAGGTAGAAGCCAAGGATACAGGCATAAGGCATCCCCTACAACAAAGAATTCTCTAGTCCAAAATGTCAGAGGGCCAAGGCTGAGAAACCCAAATTATATTAGATATAGAATAGTGGTTCTTAAACTTGAGTTCTGAAGGGCTTATTAAAATACAGATTGCCGGATCCCATGCAGAGACTGGTCTGCCTAATCTACTATTTTATATTCTTGTGAACATCAGCCCTCAAGGTTGGTACTAGCTGTTACCCTATGATTAGAGTTAAGAAACATTTTGAAAAATATCTTTCTTGGCAACTGCCTCAGATTTCACATCTCTTGCTTAACTCTGTCCAAGGACCCACCTGAAAAATCTACCGTTTGACAGTGCTGAATGCCACTGAATTGTTTACTAATAGCCCTTAAAGGGTCCGAAACACGGTATAGCTCAGCTTCCTCGTTTTACCAGTGATAAAACAGGCCTCAAAGGACAGCGCCTTGGCCACAGCACCACACAGCCACGGTTGGCAAGAACTCAGACTTCCTGATTCTCCTCACTATGCCCTTTATACTCTGCAAAGAAAATCTTAGAAATAAATGTCTGGAACCAGTGACTTAAGATCAAAATATCTCCTCTGTTTGCGAGCGTGGCTCCATTGTTCGGCAGCTTGCGTGTGTCAGGAATTCTCGTTGGCACAGCCGGGCCAGGGTTGGGGTTTCCCTGCTGACTCTTCCAGGTGGAATGTGTTAACTAACAAGTCAACACGCATGCCAGGCAGGTAAAGGCCCACGTCCGATGGATCAAGGACCTGGAATCTTTTATTAAGTAATTTGTTTCCTTTGTACCAGGCCCAACTCTCCGGCTAGAGCTCTGGCTCTGCCCATTAGGCCCTTGCTTTGCAGTGACCTTGCTGCTGGTGAGGTCACATCGCTACAGCTGAGCCCAGCCCGGTGTGAGTTCTGTGACAGACTCAGTGAGCTGAGCAAGTCTGCCATGAATCCCTCACAGGCCTTTATTCACAGGTGGGGCACAGATGGTGCTAATAAGGGAGGCTTTTTCTTCACTAAGGTCTCTCCTGTACTGAGAGAATAAAAAAGTAGGGGGTTGGCTGAGCACAGAACGGTGCACAGCGAGTACCTCATTCTCTTTTGTAGGCTTTGTCTCTAGTGAAGTGCCAGGTTTGCAAAGTCCTAAGGAATAAACTACCTAAAAAACTCTAGAGCCTGGTCGGTGTGGCTCAGTGGTTGAGCGTCGATCCATGCACCAAGAGGTCACCGGTTCGATTCCTGGTCAGGACACATGCCCAGGTTGTGGGCCAAATCCCCAGTGAGGGACATGCAGGAGGCAGCCGATTAATGTTCTCTCTCATTGATGTTTCTAGTTCTCTCTCCCTCTCCCTTTTTCTTTCTCTAAAATCAATAAAGAAAAAATAAATAAATAAAATACATAAAAACTCTAGAGCCTCCCATTTGCCATAGGTAAAAATTCATCTAACTTTCTAGTAACCTGAGGATAAATAAAAGTTGGTGGACACAAAATGACCTTAAAAATTATTTGAGCTAGTGTCTTTGCAAGGTTATATCACTTTTCTCTCAACCAGCCTAAAACTTATAGGCTTGAAACACCAGCCATTTATTTAGCTCATTATTCTGTAGTTCAACTGACATTTCTGGTCTGGGCTCTCATGTGTGTGTTCCTGTGGTCAGCTGGTAGACAGTGGCTCTGGGATCACCTCGATCACCTGTCTGGATGTGGGCTGGGGCAACAGAGACAATTGAGCCAAGGGTTTCTCATACTCCAGCAAAGTCTAGGCTCCTTCAGTTGGTGGGCTGAACATTCCAAAGAGCAGCAAGCAAAAGTCAGTCTCAATGCTCAAGCACTTGTGAGTCTCTGCTTTCATCATCCTTGCTACCATCCCACTGGCCAGAGCAAGTCACACAGAGGCAGTTCTCTAGGACTACCAGCCCTGCCCAGCATGCTCCCTTACTTCCTTGTCTTCCAGAATACTTCAGTGACATGGATTGTTCAATACTGGTAGCAAAGTAGTTACAACTTCTAACTGCAAGATGGTGGAGACAGTATTCCGAAAAGGGACCAAGGGTAGGTAAATCACTCCTTACTTATGCCTTTGAATTTAAAAAAAAAAAGAACACGTCAAAAACACCCCACAAATCCAGACCCCAAACAGAAATAGAATTAATAGTAGAACACATAAAATAAAAAACTGAACCATATACAAAATGTAATAAAGAAACTTAAATACCAAGTAAATTAAGAAATCCACAATGAAGAAAGTTTGGATGTTAATGTAACTGCAGTATAAAAGTTATATTGTTTTACCAAGTTCTGTGGCTTCTATATCTCCTGTTGACCTGTTTACCAGTCAGGCTTGTGAGAGAGAACTTTTTAATATAATTGAAATATTTTAAAAATATTTTTCTACACTATTGCACAAATGTTCTCTTTTATTGTTGAGTGTTTGTTTTGTTTCTCCCAGATGACCAAGAGAAAATTTCTCTGGAAATATAAAGTAGTTTTAAGAAGTAGAAAAGTGAGTGCCTATTTTCTTTTCTTTTTTTTCCTTGTCTTGAACTTACATCTGGAGCTCAAGTAAAATGCAAACTGTTGGATAAATGTGTTTTTTTTTCCTCTTTAAAAAGCTTCACAATTAGTTCATTGTGTTAGATGTACATTTGAAATGGAAGGAAGGGAACTACACTTATTTCCACTCTTAGATACAATATGTATATTTTACCAGCTTTGCTTATCCATGCCATAAAACGTATCTTGTTCTGTGGAAATGCTATAGCTAATTTGCCTCCCTCTGAGGTATAAATGCAGTGGTAGCTGACAAATAACAAGCTGCAAGCATGTAGACAGTTTGTCAATATCAGGGGACCACCTCATTGCCTGAGCACTAACATTTACAGTCATGGCAAACTGGAAACATTGGATCCCATTCCCATTGGCCTTTCCTGTCACCACATACCCAAGTGCAGGGTCCTAGGAGTCCTGGGAGTGAAACTCCTGAAACTCGTATCAAGGGCAAGAGATGGAACAGATCCAAGCTGCCTGCATCCTCAGCCTGTCTCACCACGTTTAAGAACAGAGAAAGGATTCTCCCTCTTTTCATTAAGTCAGTGGAGAATCTCTCCTCCAGTCTGCCTCCAAAGGTTCGATGAAAACCTCCTTCCCGTCTCCACTCCAAAAACAGGCATTGCTCGCAGCTCATTCCTTGGAAGGAAGAAGAAGCAAAACTCTATGGATTAAGCACCTAAGGTTTACAGAACCAGGGCCAAATGCTGACCCAGGGTATATAGATTTGTACAGAGTAGGAATCTGACACTGTTGGAAGAGTTGTCATAAATTTTTTTTTTTAATCCTCACCCAAGGATATTTTTCCATTTATCTTTAGATGGGGGGGGGGGGAGAAAGAGCGAGAAACATCCATGTGAGAGAGACACATCGACTGGTTGCCTCCCACGCAACCCCAACCAGGGCCAGGACCAACTGCAACCGAGGTACAGGCCTTTGACCAGAATCAAACCTGCAACTCTTTGGTGTGAGGTCCAACGCTTCAACCACTGAGCCAAACCGGCCAGGGCAATAAATCTTTTTAATACTCAGAATCAGGCTCAAGATATCTAAGTGTAAACAAGATATAATGATATTTGCAACACATATTTGTGATTCTTGGAAATGCCTTGTGTAAGCATAGTCCTAAATATGCAATAAATATCTAAATATCCACATATCCACATATATAATCACATATCACAATGCTTGTAGGGAGCACTCTTGGTTCCCCACCCTAATTCTCTTTAACAGGCTGATGTACCTATCCAGCTGCTGTGGATATTTTACCACTGTCCCTTATTTGGACAATTGCCCTTAGCCAGACTAGATCCACCTTGCCTGGAATGTTACTCTCCCTGTTCCTGGGACTATGGAGAGGCAACCAATGATTGACTGAAAGTGAGTTTAAAAAATAATTATAAAAAGACTAGTTTTCTTGCTGCAAGGTAGGACAAACTATAGTGCATTTCATGCTCCAGAACGCCCCATAAAATGAATGAGGCTGAAGCTCAGCTGCGATGAGACCACCCACTTTCTGAATGCTCTCCCTGGCCAATCCTACTTCCCTCACTCCCTTCCTCCTGAGAGCACTTCTTCAATAAGCCACGTGCACCGAATCCCTGTCTCAGGCTCTGCCTCTAAGGAATCCAACATGAGACAACACCTCACTACTGGTCTTGAGAATGTTCAGCATGGATGCCTCTCTTGGTCTTACTCCATCTCTGTCTTTTACTTTAAAAGCCTTTGCTATTGACTATATGCTTGATAAGATTTCCTCTCCGCCCTCCAGCTCAGTCTCTGTCACTCATGTAGGCAGCAAAGTCGGTTCCTCTCTCCTGAGCTGCCTGACACACTCCTATAGAAACCCACAGCCCATGGCCCTCTTTACAACAATGTATAGATCCGATTACATACACCCTGCCCGAAAAGAAAAGTCTCTAAAAATGATGCTTTGGAGACTATAATCTCCCTTGAACTTGAAACCCACAGACAACTGTCACAGGATTGGCTGGCCCTGGAAAACTTTCCCATAACAAGACCATTTTTTGAAACCAATGAAGCTGACCCAGTCTTTGATAAGCTATCTCTGAAGGGCATAATATGTCAAATATTTTCTTATCATCTTCCCCTGTACGCTTTCAGAGCACATTCAATACTCTTTTCTTCTCCTCCCTCTCAAAATTTATCTTCTGCTTCTGTATAGAGGTGTGGCCCTGTTAAACACCCTGGGTGTGGAAAAACTTGAAATAAAATAAAATGAAAAACCTAAGTAACCATGCCCCATACTGTATCACCTCAACTAAACTTCGATACAGAAGGAGGTCTGTCTCTTGGAATTTAATGAATGTGTCCACTTGCCATGGCTCAGTTTCCTGCTAACCCTTTCTCTCTTCCATCAGACATGGAAATGAACAAATTAAACATTATGGATGCTGGTTAACTTTTCGCTAGAATGATCATATTTCTCATAGCTGGTGTTCGCTGAACACGTTCTATGTGCCAGGACTGTTCTAATTGCTTTGCATCTATGATCTCATGCAAACACAACTACATTATTAAGCAGATACTGTTTTTATACCCTTTTTACAGATGAGACAACTTTATATTCTAGGTTTCCATATAGAAATCCTATGCTGTACTAATCTTGCTTCTCTTATATAATTTTGAAGGAGAATCGCCCTTTAAAAATTCTTTCTGAATAGTAGTATACCAAGCTATTTCTGTAGTCAGGTTATGCTTTAAAAACACATTATACTGCAAAAATACAAATTTTTAATAAGGGCTAACTAGGTACCTATCATATACATGATCTTTAGTCATAGAAGCAACGACATGAGTACTTTTATTACCCTCAAAGAGTTGGGAAATAGGCTTGGAGAAGTTATATAACTTTCCCACTGTAGATTCAGACCTACTCCTAATATCTGTGAAGCCAGAGCAAGAACACAAGTGAGGCCTGTCACCTTTTCTTTCCTTTACATCTTCAAGGCTATCTATCCTCACAAAGGGCTGAGCGTGCAGCAGGTAGACATCCCAGGCCACCTGCCCAAGCTCTATCCACACCTACCATGTTGCAAACAGTCGCCACTCTTCATGCCTACAGGGACATGCAGTGCCATTCACTCTCAAGAGGATACACTGGGAGACGAGGCCCCTGGAGGCCCTGGAGGCCCTGGAAAAGACTCCAGGCAATTTGGCAGGGAATCCTGTCCAAGTTACCTGGAGCATGGTCTAAAAGGGAGAGTGTGATTCCAGGTGAGTACAAGCCCCAGACCTTGGACTCTTTGCCCCATGGAAAGAAATGCAATCAAGGAGAACCAGGGCATGGCTTGCTGCAGCACAGGACCTAAGGCAGGAATCTCGATGGCCCAACTCTGAGAATGGAATTTGCTCCATAGCTAAGAAATGATTGCACCAGAGTTTGACCCTGGATCCTTAAGAGCCCTAACCATTCAACTCCACCATCCTACTACAGCTTAAATTTCTCTGATGTATGATTTACTTCGGTACAAAAATGAATCATGGAGCTATCTCACGGTTTTTCATGCTTTAAATAAGAACATCTATGTCCCCTGGAGGATTACATGAGCAAATAAACCTGGCCTTTTAAAAGTTCGAAAGGGTAGATGATCAATAGGCAATTCTTAGCAGAATTCTTTCCATACTTAGAATGCCTCTCTCAAGAGTTCAAGGCCCAAGCAAATAATTAACTAGATTATACATGCCTGCCCATCTGTAGCAAAGAAAAGAGAAGCAGAAAGCAGAAGTTCAAGGCCTTTACTTTAAGGTAAATTAGGAACATTGCAATAGCTATTGAGAGCTAGCACCTAGCATGGTGCTTGGAGTATGCTAGGTGCCCAGTGAATATTCCCTAAAGAAATACACAAATTAATGCAGCATAAATTTGTGAGTAAAATTTAAGTATTTGACTCTTCTCTTTCTTGGACCAGAATTTGTTTCTTCTTGGTAAGATTTATTTGATATACTTTAGCAATGCAATCAGTGTTACTCTGTTTACTCTGTGTCCAATAAAGAATTTCATATCTCTATGTTTTAAAAGAGGATTGAGTTTCTTTGGGTAAAGCTCCAATATTTCCTGGAAATTTCAGATGCAAAATTTTCTACTTTAAAATGTCTTCAACTATTTAAAGATTAGCTGCCTCCCATCATTACTATGTGAGATACTATCACAAGTCCTTTCCATTCTGTTTTCCTCAACTATCTTCTAATCAGTAACTTAGATATAGATCCAGACATCTAAGACTCACTCCCCTCTCTCAAATGCCAGATTTGTAATATGATGAATAAAAGGCTAATTATGTGTTATTAATTTCTTTGAAAAATTATTTTCAATAATGTGGTGTGTGTGTGTGTGTGTGTGTGTGTGGAGAGAGAGAGAGAGAGAGAGAGAGAGAAATATACCAGTGGTGAATGGAAATTAAATAACTATCAGTGATTTACTTTCAAAACTAGATAGAAAAATAAAGTGATGTGTGGAGGGGTATTGATACATATACATAAACATATATACATAACCATTGAGAGCCATATGGTTATAGATATAAAACTACATAAGATGATAACAGAAGTCAATATTTGGAATATGTATTTCCAAATATTCATATAAGAAAACCCCACT
Source organism: Tadarida brasiliensis (assembly GCA_030848825.1). NCBI lineage: Eukaryota > Metazoa > Chordata > Mammalia > Chiroptera > Molossidae > Tadarida > Tadarida brasiliensis. The sequence goes on along the minus strand of CM061261.1, from coordinate 32,589,402 downwards.
AATGTAAAAAGAAAAACCAAGAAAAAAAATTTTTTTCAAAAATCTTTGCTTTGTTCCTCCTTGGACCCATATACTTAAAATATGTTCAGTAGAAATAGCTCTATAGAATTTGGAAGAAAATGGAAAACATAAATAAAAGAATCTACACAAGTAACCCCCAAAATGACTAAATTGAGTAACATCAAATTTCCCCAAATTTAAAATGTAACCAACACAATGGAATTTGAGCTATAAATTCTAAAACTGTAACTTTTAACTATTTTCACCATCCTAGACACCTTAGTGCATCCAATGATGAAAAAGACTATAAAAAATAAACAGAGGCATAAAAACACCAGCACTTGTTTCTGAGATTTCATTAACTACAATGAAACTTAACTTCAAGTTGTGTCCCTTTATAATTGTACTTAACTGATATTGGACAACTCTGGGTTACAGACTGTGGGGACAAAACTCCATGGGAATAACCTTGAGAGACTCATGTGGCCTTGGGTATAGGTAGGCCTGAGTTTTTCTTAAAGACTCATCCTGGTTCATCCAACTCTTTGCCTCCTAGCTCAATTATTGTTGTCCCTACTGCAAAGGACTACATAGCACATATTGTCAATGCCCCATCCATATCTCATTTACACTTGTCATTTCCATGGTGGCTTCCAATTGCCAGAACCTGGGATTCTTTGTCTAAGGACTCTGTCTCTTCCCATGCACGTGGCAAGCTAGAAATACCAGGGAATTAATGTCTAATACCAAAAGAGAGCCTTTCAGTGACTGTCAGTAGTTAGTAAGTAAATACTCCCATACCCTTGCCCTTGAACATCTGAAATACATGTTCTACACTGCCTCGCAGGTTTCCCCAAGGGGATGAAGCTCTAGTTTCTCACAGCTACTTGCTTGATGACACACCATTTATTGACTGTCTTCCCTTTCTTTTCTCACTTCTCCAGGTCCTTACTGATGTTTCCTAAAATCACCCACTCACAAATAAAAACTACTTTCATTCAAATTCTTATCTAAGGATCCGTTTCTAGAGAACTCCAACCAAAGGAAGACTGCCTGATCCTGGGGCTGAAATGTGTCCAGCCAGAGAGTCTTTAGTTTTTCATTCCCACAAGGCTGCTAGGTAGAAGCTTTTGGTTCATTGTGATTTAAGTAGAAAGGAGTGAAGAGAGGGGAAATAAGGAAGAGGGTTTTAGAGAAACAGGAGGAAAAAAGAGGAGGAGATGATGTGGATGATGAGGGGAAGGAAGAAAGAAAGAGAAAAAAAAAGAAAAGGGGAGAGGGAAAGGAGGAGGAAGAAGAAGAAGGAGGAAGAGGAGAAAAAGATTTGCAGGATTGTTTGGATCATACTATTTCCAGGTGATGGCTGTCCAAAGCCAACAACTATAGCAGAAATTCTGGGGTACCTGGTGTATGTGTCAAGGCAGGAACAGGGGGGGCTCTCTATGGCACAAGTTAAAACTGACTCGGTAACTGGGACAGCCCTAGGTTTGTGTGAGCATGGCTTGCATGTTAGTGGAAACGCTAGGCTGAAGGTCAGAAGACTTGGTGTCTGGTTCTGACTCTCCCAGTAATATTCTGGATGGCCCTGTCCAAGTTACTTTATCTTCCTAAGTCTCACTTTTTTGTTGTTTTTTTTAAGTATATTAAGAAAAATAATGCACACCTTGCTTACCTCAAACGGAGAGGGTCAGTAAACTAAAAGCAGAGTAGTAACTTGAAAAGTGTAAAGGACTATTCAAGGGAAAGCAAACTCAGCAGCCTCTAGGCAAGTAAGGCAGGCGTGTTGGGAGGGACCACAGAGGGAACTAGAGAGGCCACTTCTCATCCACGTTACCTGCTTGTGACAATTTGATAATTGTCATTAGAACCTCCGGTATTTCCGAGAAGCCAAAAATCTAAACCTTTATACAAAATCTTCTGACTACTACATGTTAACTAGTTCAAATTTTTGAAAAACATAACTAAGATCAGCACTGCATAGGTCAAACAATACCTAATCACAGGCTTCATTCCTTCCTTGGCAATCAGGTGTGACCTCTGCCTTTACCAATGAAAGCAGCAAGGCACTTGGGCTACCTGAAGGCCTGTCTTTGTCACAACCTCCTAATTAAAATATTCTTCATACTAGACCATGCACCAACATAGAGTCATCTAGACCCCTCTAATTTGGTTTGCCCAGAGACCAGTACATCCAAGCTTGGGGACACGTTGCCTCCACAAGGCCCATCTTGTGGTACCCCTTATACAAACAGGCCCTCCAAGGAAGTCCAAATAACTTTCTCTTTAGCAGCACTGCCCAACCAAACCAAAGTTTGCAGAGACTATCAGTACACCAATTCCAGATTATCCATTTTGGGGTCATCTGTGTTTATTCCAAGAAGTGTGAATGGCATCGCCTACCCCAAACAGAGAAGGCCATTGTGACCCTGGACAAAGCAAACATTCTTTCCATGAATATTTAACTAGAAGCCATGGCTTATCAGTATGTGCCACAACTGGGCTGATCCTGTCTTCCTTTGTTCTGGAACATGTCCTATGAAGATGATCAGAATGTTTTCTGTTCTGACTTTATTTGCCTCCGTAGCCTGAAACTCCCTATTGAGCAATTTTGAATTCAAATGATTCTCCCCATGTCTTCTTCCCTGAGAACAAAGTCAAAGTAGCCTTGCCTGTCAGGGCTTCAGAGGTTTACCTGGTTTATCTTATAACAAGGTCACCAGTGACAAAGGTTTGTAAGGTATTCAGTAAATGGTGAAGCTGCTCACCTTGCCCTATGCTGAAGTGCAACGTTGATTTTAAAATGATCTTTGGGAATTCAAATAAAGGTCTAATGGTGGTGAACACATGGTATATGAAAAAAAAAAAAAAAAAGCCCTAGCTGGGTGGCTCAGATGGTTGGAGTGTCATCCCATACACCAAAAGGTGGTGGGTTTGATTCCCAGTCAGGGCACATACTTAGGTTGTGGGTTCAATCCCCAGTCCAGGCACGTAGGGGAGGCAACTGATCAATGTTTCTCTCACATCAATGTTTCTCTCTCACTCTCTAAAAATCAATAAAAACACATACTCAGGTGAGGATTTTAAAAAAAAGGAAAAGAAAAAAGAAAGATAGCATTCAAACTGGACCTGCAAACCATATACCTTATGCCAAACATTCGAAGTATAAGCAACAGGTGCCTGGAAGACTCATCTTTAATAACTTGCATGGGTTGATTTATTATATATAATATATTACATTATATAAATATATGTTTACACACACACAAAAAAAATAGGGAGTTAACATAGTTGGTGCTTGAGAACTTGCATCCCAGTTTACATCAGTGGTCCTGGACTATGCCTGTTGCCCTGGTGTACAATAGTGTCACTTTTTACTCTCACAAATATCTTTCCAGCTTGGACGATAAACTCTATGGTCCCACCTGATATGTCATTCTGTATGATTCTACTCTTCTTCAGCTATGAGACTGATATGAAACTGCACCCTCTGAGCTCTAATTCCTTGTCTGTGAAACGAGAAGGATGGTAACAGTTACCTCTTAAGGCTGCTGCAAAGATAAAGTGTGGTAATAAATTTTAAATGCCTAACCTGCTACATGGTAAGCACTCGATATATTTTAGCTATTCTTATTTAAAGATATGTCATCTGGGAAGAAATTTGTCATGTGGGATTGAGCCATCATCATCACAAATCACTTCATCCATCGTCAGATATTTTAGGTAAAATACCATTGACCCCAGAAATGACTCCATCACAGCTTCCACAGTACAACTTGGGCACATTCCGTGATGGATACGACACATGCTCTAGTGTCTCTCAAACACTGGGCTGTAGGAACTCAGGTGGTGGAGCAAACCTGCCTCAGGTCCCATGGAACAGAAGACAGGGAGACACTGCCCTCCAAGGTGTTCTCAGATTTTTAAAAGAATCAAAGCTAAGATCTGTTAGGCGTGCGCCCTGCTTCTGTTCTGTCCCATCTCTCGCAGCTGTGAGGGATCAGCCTGTGCCTGACTCCTGGTCAATGTGGATTGTGCACTGACCACATGATTGTCGAATTCCGGTCCTGCTCACCCACAGTTCACTTGCCAGAGGATTTTCCCAGCTCCACATTTTCCAAGTGAAGCTCTCCATTTCTCTTCCAGCAGTGGATGACAAGGCCCAAATATAATTTCAATTACAGCAATAACAAATTCATGAGGGCCCAGACCTTGTCATCTGTCTTAATTCACTGAGACTCCCCATTTAAAACCTGACAAGGACAACTGCAACAGAATGTTGATTAGAAACTAGATGGCATATTTTTATATTTAAAATCATCTACTAGTCAGTCCATAAAGGTAATAATTCTCAAATTGTAGGGAGAATTATTTGATATTAGCTGGTGATTATGTATTTTGTGAGTATGGATATGTAAACAGAATAGCTAACATGTATTAAAGACTTCCCGTGTGCCAGGAATTATGAAAAGCACTGTGTTGCATTTAATTCTCATAATCTCTTTATGAATTGTATCCATTTTGCAGGTGAGGATTTGAGGCTCAGAGTGAGGCAGTAATTTGTCCAAGGTCATACAGCTAAAAAGACCCAGTTATGAACTACAAATGTGACTCCGGAATCTATGGTTGGACCACTACCCGCCACGGCCGCTTGCATATATACAAACATACACACAGCGACTTTGCATTTCCTGTCCTGATGAGAACTGGCCTGGGGCAAATCACCCACCCCTCAAAACAAGTAATGGGAATCCTTGCTGGGCACAGGGAGAGAAGCCCGAAGAGTATGGAACCGAGGGAAAACTGGAACAAACCAGAATCAATCAAACAGATAATCCACCAAAGTTATCAACCCACTGGACTAGCCCAGGAATTAAGCTATGGGGCAGAAATGAAGAAACTAACCTGTGGCCAATTTTAAATCTTCATAATAAGAACTGCTAACACTTATTAAGTGCATAATGTGTGCTAGAAACTATCCTAAGCATTCGGACATGAAATGATTCATTTAATTGTCAATATTGTCTCTTATACCCATTTTGCAGATGAAGAAACTGAGACACAGGGTCCAAGACCACAGAAATTATAGGTAATAAAGTTGGTATTTGAACCAAGGAAATCTAGCTTAGGAAGACAAACTCACAACCCTTCAGTACAGTTATGCTGAAAGCTCTCATTTTCTTAGGGGATATATATTTTTGGTTGAAATTTTGCATGCAAGCCAAAAGAAAACACAGCTTAGAATCCAGATTATGAATGCTTTTGGTAAACAAGCACTATTTTTCTCTTTCGGGCACAGGGAACTGTCTACAACACTGGGTAAGAATAGCTTTAGAGCCCACGGTAGCCAAAGCACTATTTCTGAGATTATGAGAGCCATGAAGCACTGCCAGTATTTATGGCAATGAATCATATTCCCAGTCTACTTTCCAGCTGCCATCTGGAGCTCAAGGGAAGTCAAGATGGGTGGTATCTCAACGTTACATATCCATATAGCTCTTCTGAAAAAACTGGGAACATTACCCGAGGCATAATAACCCTCATAAATAATCTATCAGCTTGAGGACATTAAATGTAAAGAAAGGGTGACCTCTGACCTTCCATTCCCTTTAATGGTGCTTCATCAGGCTCACAAATGGAGGCAAATTCATAATGGGGGAATCAATTCTGCCACTTGGAAATAATTAAGACACATACATCAAACAACAGCTTTTTTTATTCTTTCTAATTAAGTGATCCATCCCAGAGGAGTGCTGAATTGGTCAGTGCAAATATAAATTACACTAAGCATGAGTGTTTTCAGATCAATGCACAAGTCTCGATGCTTCCCCTGCACTCTTGCTGTACTTTCCAGACATCAAACTACTGTTCTGACTATGCCATCAGGAAAATACAAAACTGGATTCAGTTTGCAAGAAGACATTCAGAATCCCCACAGGTGGCCCAACGGTCTGCCTGCCCTGGGGATGAAGCAGTCACAGTGACAAGGCTGACATTGTGAGAAAACTCCTTAGCGTTCCATCTGCAGCCCCACCCTCCCATTGGACTTCAAAATATCAGCAGATATAACATCAGGCTTGGGGATTATGGCTCAAACTTTGAAAGACATGTTTATACGTTTTGCTAGACTGCTTTCCCCTTCCTGAGAAAGTCCCTGGATGGGTTTTTGCCGATGTCTTAGGCCTCAGCCATCAGTACAGTGGAACGTCTGGCTGCTAGGAGGCCAGGCCTGGCTCGTTGAAACCTTTGTCTAACTTCCAGATCAACACAGGAATTATGTGCAATATTGACTGGTCAAACTCACCATGTTTCTCCCAAGAAACTGAAGCAGACTGAAAAGCAAACTAAATATATACAACTTATTTTTATGTGTCTTTGCTAACAGCATATGAATATTAATATTATTTTACTTTATTATGACTTTGGAAGATCTTTGTAATCAACAAATGACACTTGCCTTCAAAACTCATTAGGGAAGCATACAAAAGCATCTTTTTATATCCATGTACAGAAAGCAAAGAAAACACGAAATTTAAATGGTGTTTAAACCCTGGCCAGGCCACTTTTTACTTGTGTACCTATTTGTCCACAAAGGGAGGGAACTCCACCGTTCATTTGCAGACCAGTGGCTATGACAGTGCCCCCATATAAATAGGTACTCAATAAGTGTGTAACTATAAATATGTACCTGAATAAATGAGTCAATGAATGTCACACCTCTGAACAAGCTTTGGAGACTGCTGTCTTAGATTGAGTTCTCCAAAGCAGACCTGAAGAGAGGATGTGTGGATAAGTAACTTATTAAGAAAGTCCCCCACAGAGAAATTGCTGAGTGGGAGAAGCAAGCAGAAACGAGGATACACCAAGCAAGGGTGCAATGTCAGGTGACATCCCATGGGGAGCTCTGGAGCACAGATCATGCCTCAGAGTTTGTCCCTCTCTAGAGAAAGAAGCTGAGCTTTCAACCTCCCTTACCCATCAGTTAGGGGGTATGGGCTGCATTGAAGGATATAAGAGAGTGAGACTCTGAAGTTCAAGGTGCAAAAAACAAAGCACACAGAAGCTGGGTATGAACACATAAAACCTCTTACTGTGATCCAAAGGATCTTCTCGGCATCCTGGAAAGGTCTTGTACAACTGGTTTGCAAGAGTTTGTGCTTCTATGGACCAAAACTGAGGGATAAAACATCTGGTGCTTTAACTTTGCAAAGGATATTCTCTCACACTTTTACCATTTCATTCCCCAAACACCACTGTGTGGTAGATGGAACATAAAGTATTATTATAAATTTATGAAGAATAAGGGATCTTAGGCACAGAAGAGAAAAGTGACTTGGTTTTGGTGAAACTAAATTAGCAAAAATACAATTATCCATTATAAGACAGTAGCTAGGAGAGAGCCAAATCAAGGTTAAAGGTACTGGGAGAGGGTAGAGATTTGGATGCATGCTGCAGGCCTTGAAGAATGAGTGTGATATGACTTTGTGGCCGACAGAGGAGAAAACATTCCAGTTGGGAGAAGGCCAGAGGAGGGAAATGCACAGGATAACCATCAGGGTAGCAAAGAGAGAGGCCTCGTGAGAATGGAGTAATTAGAGACGATGAGCCAATATTGTGGGGGCCTCAGAAATACCAGTCAGAGTAATTGATATTTAAAAAACTACTTCCAGAGAAAAATCAAACAAGAGAAACAAAGAAGTTGCTGAGAATGAAGTCCAAATGTGATGAAAATCATCCGTAGCCTGAAGGGTAAAGGTGAATTGTCCATTTCCATGTGCGAGTTGATGATCTGTCAGTGGGGAAGACCATGTAGATGTGACAGTTAGGGGAGAACAGCAGTAGTGACCCAGCTGATGAATGTGGCAGCTGAAGCAGAGGGACAATCTGTCAAAGAACAATCCAACACTTTGGACTGCCGAATAGAACTTCTAGAGTCATAAGTTGAACAGTGTCAGATTCACTGTTAACAAACTCACAATATTTTCTCTTGCTTTTCTGGCCCCATTTATCTCAGACTCAGGATGACTTGTCTAAGACCTCATGAGGCAGACAGCAGAACACCACGGGCCAGGGATCTCTGTCACCCAGCTCTGCAAGGGCCCCCTTCCTCTCACCACAGACCTGGACATGAACTCAGCCATGCTATGCACAACCAACAGCCAACAGCAGCCAGCATGGACATGGGGCAAATCTCTAAAGTTGCATGTCCTTCCTGGAAACATATCTGGCAACTTACAAAGTTTCAATGAGCAAATTAATTGGGAAAATGTAGGTGAGCCTGCTGTATAGACTGCAGAGGAAACTGCACTTGTTATTGTTTGTGTTTTAGTGGTATTATCTCACCTACAAAACACTTGAAAATGATCTATTTTATTTTTACTATATTTGTTTTTGTATCCTCCTTTTGATGGCTGACATTTCATCCTGTGTGTCTCCCTATACCAAATTGTGTTTAAGCATGAACAGACGTTATGTGGATACACAATAGTTGAACCATCATTCTTCTTACACAGAGAAAAAGAAACTGCTGCCAATTAAACTATGACAATTAGAATATATATTGTATACTTATTAAAAGAACTATTTTATATATATTTCACATAGAACATATGAATAGTAACCAAGTTGAAGTTCAAAAGTAGTGACAATGTAATTACTTCTCAATTTTGAGATGCATCAAGTTATAATACCCACCTCAACTCCAATAATGTTAAGATGCAAAATTATGGCCCGGCTGGTGTGGCTCAGTGGTTGAGCATCGACCCATGCACCAAGAGGTCGCCGGTTCGATTCCTGGTCAGGGCACATGCCCAGGTTGTGGGCCAAATCCCCAGTGAGGGCATGCAGGAGGCAACCAATCGATGTTCTCTCTCATCAATGTTTCTATCTCCCTCTCCCTTCCTCTCTCTAAAAAATCAATAAAGAAAAAAAAAATTTTTTTTTAAGATGCAAAATTATATGCCCTGGCCGGTTTGGTTCAGTGGTTAGAGCATCGACCCGCGGACCAGAGAGGCCCAGATTCGGTTCCAGCTAAGGGCATGTACCTCGGTTGCAGTTTGTCCCCGGCCCTGGTTGGGGTTGTATGGGTGGCAACCACTCGATGTGTCTCTCTCACACTGATGTTTCTCTCTCTCTTCCTCCCTCTCTCCCTCCCGCTCTATCTGAAGATAAATGCAAAAAAAAAAAAAAAAAAAAAGATGCAAAATTATGTATATCTTAGAATCAATGAAATATGGTATCAACAAACTGAGACTGAGTCCTTAATATAATGCAAAAGTCTGGGAGATTATTGAAAGGGGAAAACTGTTACAAAATGTGTTATTTATTAGTTTGTCTATGAATCACCTGCAACCATTTCCCATGACACCATTGATTCATAGCAACATTTACTCAACTCTTACACTCAATAAATAAAAAATGGTCATTGTTCTTATTAGGAAGACAAATCCTTCATAGAGAAGCTGTTGATACAAGCCTAGACTGTTTCATATTTATATACAAAGGAGCTTATGATCATCTGTTCACATTATTTCAACTAGTTACATACGTAGAGAACAACTGTCATGAATTTTCTGGTTGAAATGTTCCTGTTGACAGTCTAAGCCTACTCTGGCTGGAGAAAGTTTGAGTCACCAAAAACAGTGTGAGCTCGTCCTTCATAATAAAGATGTTCCAGAAAAATACATGACTAGCTTAGTGTTACTCCTTTTAAAGAAATACCCATGTCTTTTTGTCTTGAAATTCAGGTTCATCCTACCTAATCTTTTGTTGGAATATGATAATTGTTCAATTTATAAAAAAAACTTGTAATCCCTATCCTGTTTGAAATCGAAACCATTGAATTCTAGGATAATTGGCATCCAGCCTCGTTTCTCTTTCCTTTATGAGACACTCAGCGTCCTGTCTCAGGCTTATACCCACTACTTTGATCCTTTTCATAGACAAAATTGACAAGGTTCAATGGGTCTAAGTGTCTCATTTCAAGTCAAGTCTTTATAATAGTAAGGGGAAGGAATCATCACACTGTATTCCCAGGTTCAAAAGCATTTCTGTCATTTTGAGATTAAATTAAAAATAGATCAGAGTTGACTGTACTTTAGCAGAGTGAGTCTATTACACCTACAGAAGACAGTTTTTTTTTAAATGAAAAAACATAATAGATTATTATTTTCAAGTACTTGTTCATATACAGCTCAGGTCTGTGGTATAGAGGGAGGACTCAAATAAGGTTACTCAATGTGGCTATAAGAAGAGTGTTGTGTATATCCAACTTTACAGTCCAAGGTAGAAAAAGTGTCTTGGCAGGAAACCATCTCCTTTACTTCTAGGCTTGGAATATTCCAAACTATGTATTAATTAATGGTGTGCCTATCATAGGATCCTGAAAGGGAAAAGGGTTTCTGTGGGAGACAACTGCCTAACAAGAGCCTTGGCCTTCAGTGGCAGGATCAACCAATCTGTGGTTAGGGGGCAGGAGCAGGGAAGTCAGGGGGAAAAATACCCCATGATCATTCTTCAGTCCTCCCATCTCCTCCTCATGCCTCCCACTCACCAACCCAACTAGGAGTCAGAGGGGGTCCACAGGAACCAGAGCAAGGTGAATAAAACGGCCATGGATCCAAAGGGGCAGGTGGAAGATAACAAGTAAGCTGTGGAATGTCAGGCTCTGCCTGAGGCAAAGGTGAAGTAAACGGTTTGTCTCTTACACCTCCTGAACTTTTTGACGGTTGTCTCTTCCTAGTTTATGGCTGATCCTCTACCTCCACCAGAAGTCCACCATCATCCTGTACGACTTCCACGGCTGCCCACGCCCCACAGGGTCCCTACACGGGCTTCTTCCTGCAGTCTCAGCCCGTATTTCAGATGGGCACAGTCCTCATTAATTTCCACTTTACATCTTTCTACATCCTAATTTTTCAAAGGAAGCTACTCCTTGCTAGGTAGTAAGGTAGCCAATCTAATAAATAATTCCATGCAAATATCTAGTTTCACTAATTGGATATAATCATGGATCCTGGAACTAGAAGAGCTCTCAGAAGTTATTTCTGGCTCTGTCAGAATATTTGATATAATACATGGATATTTTCATATAGGAGGAAACAAAAGCCTAGCAATGTAAGGTAACACACAAGGCTCATGTACAATGTCTTCTGTTCCACTGGGGCAAAATACATCGCTTTTAGTAAAGACCTTCAGGAAACGCCGTGTACCCCAAAGTATGGATATTAGGTAGCATTCACATGAATGTGAATCACATGGTAAGACAGTGATTCTTTTTACACTCGTCTAACAATTTATCATATCAGGAAGAAAGACTTGGTTTGGATTAGGACATTTGTTTATCAACCATGCATTTATTTAAGACGCAAAAATGACGAAACTGAAGCATCCTGCTTCAGGCATATAATGAGAAGTCAGAAGGCAGCAGGAAAAGAGGAGACCAAGTATGAGACGGATTCACCCCATGAAAGAAGCCATAGGCATGAGTCTGCAGGAGCTGAGCAGGGCTCTGAGCAGAGAACACTGTGAACGTCCCTCATCACAGCGTTGCCGGGAGTGGGAGCCAATGCAAGGGCAGGTAGCACAGAGCGTTAGGACTGAAATCCCGCTAGTATGAGCTGACACAGCTGTACGAATTAGGATATCTTAATCTGTCCTTAAACACTTGTCACACTCCCTTTTTAACAAAGAGAAGCAAACATCAGGCACAGACTTTGAGTTCAGGCAATGATCGCTAGATTTAATTTGACAATGTTTTATTTTCCTTCGATTTGTATTTTGTGTCACATGACTGTCTCTTTCATGATGACCTTTTATGTTAATGACATTAACATTTCTTTTTTAGGACAATTTTAAGCTTAAAAAGTAATCAATTTAGCCCAGCCAGTGTGACTCAGTGGTTGAGCGTCGACCCATGCACCAAGAGGTCACCAGTTCAATTCCCGGTCGGGGCACATGCCCAGGTTGTGGGCCAATCCTAGTGGGGGGCATGCAGGAGGCGGCCAATCGATGTTTTCTCTCATCAATGTTTCTATCTCTCTCTCCCTCTCCCTTCCTCTCTCTATAAAATCAATAAAGAAAAAAAAATTTTTTTTAAGTAATCAACTTAAAGAAAAATATATGTGAATAGTAGTGAGGTTTTTCAAGGTTATATAAAATAAAACTGTTAAGTGAAGCAATGTAGTTTGGGAAACACATCTTTATTCCAAAACATTTTTATTTATAATCCTATAATAATTAACATATACACGAATCATAGATATTTATGTGTGTATGTGTGTATGTGTATACAGTCGGCCCTCATTTATTGCAGTTAATCAGTTCCAGACTCTTACTGCGATAAATGAATTTCTGCGAAGTAGGATTCTTCATTTACACACGTATATATAATGATAGGCAGAACGCTAACTAACATGGCCCCCAATATCCCCTGGGATACATGCTCTGTATAATTCCTTCCCATTGAGTGCAGGCAAAACCTGAAAATGTCAGGGGATATCACTTCCATTATTATATTATATTATATTATATTATATTATATTATATTATATTATACTATACTATACTATTATATTATATTATACTATACTATTATATTATATTATATTATACTATTATATTATTATATTATATTATATTATATTATATTATATTATATTATATTATATTATATTATATTATATAGTAAGAGGGATTTTGTAGCTCTATTTAAGGTCGGTTGACTTTGAGTTAATCAAAGGGGAGAGTATCTCCCGTAGGCTTTGCCTAACCAGGTGGCCCATGGAAGAGATAAGCAGCAGCAGCAGATGCTTTCCCGATGGGCTAGGAGCAGGCAGCCACGTGTGAGGGGAGGACCCGCGGCACAGGCCTGAGGGCCGCACGCAGGCGCAGAGTGGGCTACACCCGACAGCCAGAGAGAACGCAGAAACTCAAGTCCCACACCAAGAGAAAGAGACCTTGCCCACGGCCAGGAAGCTTGGAAGAGGAACCTGAGTCTCAGGTGAGAAATCAGTTCCAGCTAACACCTTCATTTCAGTCCAAGAAGATCCTAAGCAGAGAGCACAGCTAACTCACATCCAGTCTTCTGACCCACAGAAACTGCAAGATAACAAATTTGTGTTTGTTTAAGCTGCTAAATGTATTATAATTTGTTACACAGTAGTATGAGATATAGAGAGGTGGCAAAAGTAGGTTTATAGTTGTAATCCAATAATTAATAAAAAAATAATACAAGAATAAACTGTTTCACATATAACTGTAAACCTACTTTTGCCCACCCCTGTATCTCTATATATCTATATACAGATGTAGATATAGATATAGATATAGATATAGATATAGATATAGATATATACACACTCTTACATATACATATATACTCAAACCCTTATACTGTAAGAGAGTTTGGGAGAATTAATTGGAAGATAGACTTGAGAGAGTCTTCAGATTATACAGAAACTATAACATTATGTATAGGTCATATTATATACCTACCTATAAAACCCATTCATTATTCACATGCCAAGTAGAAATCATTGAACTTTCAAAGAATTATCAGGAGTCTTCCAGTGCTTGTCACACTTCACTGTGCATACAAATTCCTGGAAAGTCTTATGAAAACACTGATTCAGTGGAAGTGCTTTGGGGCCTGCGATTCTGCACTGCTACCAAGCTCACAGGTGAGGCCATACTGTCACTGTGAGTAGTAATTGTCCAGATTGGTGTCCTTTTTTCTAACAATAGGGCTTTATCTAAGCCACAGAAAATGGTTTCCTAACAGGTTTTAGAGAATTATCAAAGCGATTCAATCTCCTTGCCATTATCCAACATAGCCAAAGCCCTTCTATTCCTGGTCCATTCAAAAAGTGAAAGGGCATTGGGACTTGTCCATCTCAAATTTAGATAACCAAGACTGAATTTAGTAGTCACTCCTCTGACCCAGGGCAAGTCACCATGAGACCGTATGTTCTGTTGAAATGCACGCCCAAGATTTGCAGCCGAGACTAACCTCTATTCAAACTTCTGAGACTGTGAAATTGGGCTGGAAATCTCTGCATTTATTATAAGATTCCTGGTATTTCCTGTTTCCATTCAGGCTGGCACTATCACAAGCAGAGCCTCTCTCATGGTTTCTGGTACTTCCAGCTAGAAGCAAGAGAGTCAAGTAGCACACAAAAATGCAATGTGCAAAATGTGGGAAATTGCACTCATGTGACCTCCGAAGAAGTTTTATTTGGTCTTCACTGCAATGGTGAAAGACAGGTGATTTCTTCAATTCCATAAAATCATGTACCTAGTGATCCTTCCCCTCTCTTCTCACCTTCTAATATATTTCATTGCATAATATTGAAATGAATTGTAAATCTGAGAATAGAAGGGAAGCCTTAGAGATTTCCTGTCTGGATAGTCTTATTGTTTAGTGAGAAAGAGTTCTTGCTCATGCTGACTGAAGAGAAGCAGAAAAGACCTGGAGGAGGAAGGATCTAGCCAAAGTCAGGAAAAAGGGAAAACTGTGGTTAATAAAGAGTGGAATACAGAGACTACAAAGATAATGGACTTCTCGGGCAGCCAAACAAACCCCTGAATCTAGAAGCTGAATCAAGTAGTAGAGATTTGTCCAGACCAAAGGAAGAAACACAGTAAAATTTATCTTTAGAGAAGTACAAAGCTACACCCTATTCTGAAAATTACCAAATATTTCATTGTCAAGGCCTAAATTACCCACATTCCTTGTCAGTGAAGTATTTGGCATTACACTTGCAGAGACTGGCCTTATTGAATGTGTAGATTTTGTGGCAAGGAAGAGCTAGGAGATGAAAAGGAATTGCTTTTCATATTTGGTAATAGATGCAGAGAGGAGTTCCCTTGCCACTCCCTAACCTTGGGTGGCAGCTGTCTGGAACTGGATACGAGGGGCCTCTACCCCCTGCACCTATTTCAAGAACATCTCCCAGATTTGAGATCAAAGTTTTGGTAGCCTAAAGCCAAGAAAGGGCTATTCTTTGATGCCACTTATTTTTATTCTCGCCCAAGAATATGTTTATTGATTTGAGAGAGAGAGAGAGAGAGAGAGAGGTGAAAGAGAAATATCGACCGGTTGTCTCCCATACGCACCCCAACCAGGGATGGAACTCGAAACCTAGGTATGTGCCCTGACTGGGAATTGAACCTGAAACATTTTGGTGTACAGGACAATGCTCCAACCAACTGAGCCACCCGACCAGGGTCCATGCCACTTTTTGAAAGGTCTCTCTTTTTGTTCTGAAGCATCCTTAGCATTATGCACCAAGTCCACTACTGATGCTCAGTTTCCAGGCATGGCTTAGGGCAGCAAACCCCAGAGGGTCCTAACATTGAGGGATGTGGCAGGGAAGGTGAGGATAATTCTATTTGCAGTTCAGGAATAGAAATAAATACACAAAGAAACACACATGCACACTATACAAAAGATTCATAAAGCTGTGTGTAATCCTTCAAATGCATCTATGTTTATATATGTACTTATGAATTATGTTCACTCTGTGAGCCACTTTAGATACACATGGCTGGAGGCTGAGGTGATCCTCAGAGGTAGTGGTCACCGTACTAGGAGGGACCAGGTATTGAGGCAGGAAAACCAAAGTACAAAGATGAGTCATTGGCTCTACAGGGCATTTGGGGAGATAGAACTCCCACTCCAGAAGGAGGGTCTGACACCTGAGACCAACAGTCCAAACACTCAGCTGTAATTTTTTCATGTGATAATTATACCCATTTGTAAATATTAAAGTTCCATTGATAATGTCTTACTCAGAGTTCCCTGAGGAAGGTCCTACTACTCATCCATTTGACACATGCCCGGACAGCCATGTGCCCTGCCCTGCTCCCTAGAGGAGACTTTCCCTCTGCCAGCCTCATGCTGGCTAGCACTAACTGAACTCCCCAAATCTCCATGCCTGCCTGCTTCCATGTGAGTGCAGAAGCGACACGGAGGGACCTGGAGAGTATTATGCTAAGCAAAAACAGCGAGTCAGAGAAAGACAAGTATCACATGATCTCACTTACTTGTGGAACATAATGAACGAAATAAACTGACAAACAAAATAGATCCAGAGACATGGAAGCAGGGAACAGATTGACGAACCTTAGAGGAAAGAGGGGTTTGGGGGGACTGGAAAAGATAAACCTAAGAACTCATATGCGTATATGCACAACCACTGGACACAGACAATAGTGCACTGAAGGCAGGGTGGCGGGAGGGGAGGAGGGAAGAGGGTGTCAATGGGGAAAAAAGGAATACTTTCAACTACACCTCTAATTAACCTCCGTATAAAACCAAGAAGCTACTACAGTGAAAAGTTAGCATACCTTGGTTAACAACTTGAAATCCTACTGAAACTCCATAAAGATGGCCATACAAGATTCATGAAAGTAAAAAACAAACAAACCAACAAAAACAGTACCACTGTCAAATAACTGTGACTGACTGTGGGTCAGACGATGATAAACAGACTCATGACTCCAGGGCTTCTCTGGGCCTCTCATCCCCAAACCTCTCTGTGTCTCTTCACCCTCAGGCCTACTTCCACCCTGATCCTACTCTGTTTTGTACACAGAGCTGGCCCCTGCAGGGCAAATTCCCCAGATCCCCTTGCCCATTTGGTTTCTAATTAGGTTGGGGCAGAGGGAAGCACTAGCCCTGGGGACTGGGCAGTGTATTTCTTCTCTCTTTGCTTTGAGAGCTTCCTCAGACAGGTTGCATTTCCTCCATGACTCCAGCTCCCTGACTGATGGGCTTTCCTGGTGGGATCCAGATCCCTGTAAGCAAGCCCTGAGTCTGCTGGCGCTGCCTCCCTGCTCGGACAGGCACCCAGTGAGGAGTGGCTGTCTGCATTGCTCACCTTTAGATGGCTTTGCCTTCCCTGGTGCTCAGCTCTTCCAGTGCCTCTCTGGTTCAGTTCCTATATTAACTTCTATTAAACCACTTGTTGTGGGTTTGGTTTTCTTAAAAAACCATAATGGATACAATATGCTTACTTGTTTTATGACTTTTCAAGAGAAGGAATGAGCATGCCCAAGACTTATTTCAGCATATTTTCTTCATCTTTGGGACCATATACTGACGTCCTGCTGAAGAGTTGGTAAACCGTATTAAGATATATTTGCCTATTTTTCCAAAGTTCTACCTTCTAAATGCAGAATATTTTTGCATAAGAGAAAGGACACCTTCTCGGGCATTGCACAACCTCTGAAGGCCAGAGATGACACAGCTAAGCTCATAATTAAATCTTCACCAAGAAGGGGTGAGAGTAGGCATGCCAGAGGTGAGGCCAATTTCTAGAACCCAATGGCTCCCACAAAGAATCCACATGAGCCAATGCCTTTGCTCCTCAAAAGTCAATTTGAAGAAGAGTCTACTGACCCCAGAATCAGGCCCTCCAGGGCCAGCTCAGCTCTCAGTACTCCTTAGGACTACACAGTACTTTCTATCTTCAAAGAACTAGGCAGACATTAACCAATTATTCTGTTCTTGGCCCCACGCCGGGTTACACTATCAAGATTTGACAAACTCTTTGTACTCTCTGCAGTTCTGTAGGAATGTAGGTTTGTCTATTTCAATCAAAACTGAAGCCAAGCTGGGACCTTCAGCTGAAGGAAGCCTTGACGACTTAATATTTAATACAAACATCCTGTTCTCATAAACCGACCCTGTTTAACAGAAAAAAAAAATTGTCATTAGAACACAGCTGAGCAAAAAGGGAAAAGGTTATAAACTTTGAAAAGAACAAAATAGTTAATGTTTGGAGCTATTAAAGTGTTTTCAACAGACAGTTGTGCAGCTGTGGCTACTTGGGAGGGGGCTTTGGCCTCGTCTCCTTTCATCTGCCTATGGGTGCCTATTATTAAAGGTTTACGTTTTGTTTATGCTCTCCATGATGTGCAGATATTTTCTTTCCCTTTTGAATTTCCTCCTTCTTGCTTCCCCTTTGAGACCCCTTTGCCTTTCAGGCATTGAGCTGATGAAGAGCAAGAGAGACATTAGTCCTAGAAAATGAAGCTGTCTGGTTAAAACAAGATCGGGCACTACGGAGGAAGCTGCAATGAGAACATCCCCACCCTGCCCTTTCTCTAGCCCGATCGCTGACCGAGGGGACCACCCTCTCCGTCTAGGTCTTCCTTTCTGCTTCTTCTACAAGTCCTGCTTCTGAACCAGCCCTCTGTGATGGAGATCAAGGCCACCGGCTACCAATGCCAGGGTTTCACTGTGGCAAAAATATCTTCACTTTTCATCAGACTTCAGAGCATTAGACAGCTGGAATATAACCAAGACCCACCAAATACTGCCTGCCATCTGGTCTTCATTTAAAAGCCAACCACATGGCATTTGCACTTCTCCTTGACTGACAAGTTCGATCACAAATCAGCCTTGGTTTTCCCTCCCTACTTGTCCATAGAACTTTAGATAAGTAATTTGGGCATTGAATACATTCATCAATATCCTACTGGCAAATGGATGTACATGATCATCCTTAAAACATAAAGGGTAAACCCTAAAAATATTATACCATAATCAAAGAAAGTTAGAAAAAACAGAGACAACTTAGGTTTCAAATACTATTAGCCGTCAACAAATTGCTGTTTCATGGTAGGCACTTGATGATTAAAGTTTCCACTGGATATTCGAGCACTGTTCATGGCTGACATTTAGTAAAGCAAAGAAAAATAGAGGCTTATAAAAATCCCAGAATTATTCCCTCCTAAGGATTCCCATGCTCAGGATTCCATTTAACAATTTATTAAAATTATATACTCACTTAAAGGGTGAATCTAGTGACCTGAGTTTTCAGTGATTTCTTCCTGCATTTTACAACTCCTGTGTTATCTATTTATTCTCTCTCTCTCTGCCCCTCCCTCCTTCTAATTTATTTGTATATATATAACCATAATATATAGTATGTAATTTATACTATAATATATAGTATAAATATTATATATAATATATATTCATACTGCCTTATTGTATTATTTCACTACATTATTTATCATTTTGTGAGCACAGGTTTGTCTGTTTGAGTTCGCTTGGGAAAAGCAGCAGAACCCGAGATAAGGACGCAAGTACCTCCTGGAATTGTCCAACTGCAAGGTGGGGAGATGGAGCTTTACCCAGCAGATCCTGTCCCCCGTGGGTTGAATGTTGCCCCGGGGGTATTAATTCTCCAGTTCTTCTGAGTGGTACTTACAATCCAAACAAGTTCAAGCTCCCATGGCTTGGCAGAAGGCCCTGGGGCAGAGCAGAGAAAGCCACACAGGACACCCTTGAAGCAAGATGCTGACAGCTAGAGCCGAATCTTTAGGTCATGAAATCGTCTCCCACATGTGGGCTGAAATCAGATGTGGGCCATGGGTCTATGAGGCCAACACCAGAGGCATTTTTTTCTGTGTCTATAACACCAACTTGGACTGCAAGTGCCTCAGGGCAGAGGCTGTCTTCTCTGACTTGGTGCCAGGCCCTCCCCCTAGCACAACACCAGATCCTGGAAGGAGGTGCAATAAATATTTCTGATAGAAACAAGTTTAGAATCAATCAGTCATGTATTCCCTATGTCTTTTTCCTCTTTTCCTATCTTTCTCATTCCTAATTTCACTTGCTATCCTCTTAATTTTTTATGACCAAAAAAAAAATAATAATTGAAGCGTGAAACTTACAAAAAGAACATTAAAACCTACAATGCAAAGGCTTGGGTTTGAGTCTTACCTCAGCCTTAAACTAACTGAGTGACATTGATCACATCAAAAACCTACCTCAACATTGATCTTTAAATCTATAAGATGCTTTCCTCTTGAGGTTAATGTCAAAATGAACACACGTCTTTGTGCATAGAAACCATGCAAATGTGTACATCTGCAAGGGACATTCCTCCTCCTCAACCCCATGGATAGCTGCTTCCTAAATACCTACTCTGAGTTAAAACATTCTGAGCAATTCTGATTGCCAGGGAAACACAAATATAGGGAAGTGATATAGTCTGACCAGGGCCTCTACTTGCTAATGAACCTTGAGCCATTTCACAACTTCTGGTCAAATATACATATTGCTAGAAGAGTAGATGTCACCAGCCCTTTTTTGTAAGAAAATGCTGTCATGCAAAGAACCCCAAATTAGCCTCTTTTCTCAGAACCCTGGCTTACTTCCCTAGCTAAGCCTTCCTGTCATATTATCTCCACTGTATCAGTTACATGCAACCCCAAATAATGCTTACATAGCAAACCATTTCAAATGTAGTGACTAAAAGCAATAATTACCATAAAAAATAATATAGATTAATGGATGGAGAGAAGGGGGGGGTAGATGGATACAAAGGTGATATAACAAATATTAAAATGTTAAGTGGTGGGTATATCACTGTTCACTGAAAAAAAATCTTTCAATGTTTCTGTATGTTTGAAATTTTTTATTTTAAAAAGTGTTGCAAGAAAAATCAAGCACTTATCTAGTTCACAAATATATGGGTTCGTCTGCTCTGGGCGGGACTCTGCTGATCCCGGCTGGGCTTGCTCATACATCTGCCCCATCACATGGTAGATCCCTGGAGACTGTGTGGTCTATGATGGCCTCACTTGGAATGGCTCTTATTCATGTTTCATCTTCCAGCAGGCTAGCAGGGGGGTTGTTCACATGAAGGTCACCAGAATCCAGAGAACAAGTGCAAGTGAGAAAGGCTTCTTGAGTCCTTGGCTTGAAAATGTCACACTCTGTAGACTATTGGCCAAAACAAATCATAAGGCCAGCCCAGATTCAAGGAGTGGTGAAATAAACAGGAAGGATGAAGAAATGGGGTCATTTTTGCAGTCTACCACATCCACCTTGCTGGTTGCTAAGCATAGTTACCACAAATCAGTTGGTTCTCTATAGTCAGACTTATTACTTACTCAATGTTGATCACTCACCAGCAGTCACATGCATAGGACTTTCAGAGTCTAGAAGACCTCAGACCCCCAAAAAGAGGAATGGTCCTTTAAGATGTGTAAGTTGGTCAGGTGAGGCTGCAGGCCAGGGAAAGTTAGTATTTGCCCTATTGAAGCAATAATCAGTAAGTGAAGGTGCTACTATTCATACCCAGGTTCAACGTCCTGCTACCCTCCTCAGTCATCCCCACCATTCAATTCTACGGTTTGCCCTAAATTCATAGGTCTTCCTGTGCAACCCCTTTCCTGGTGCATCTTGAAGAACACGTTTCTTCCCTACTTCCCTTCACTCACTGCTATGGTCTATCCTTCGTAAACTAAGATGAGATCACTCTCCCATCTTTCCCAGAACTTGAACCTCCTCACTGCTCGGAAGAGATTTCAGGGATCATCAAGCCAGCCCTCTGCTGTCTGCTGGTCCTCCTCATATTTGAGAAATTAGACCAACAAGAGTAGTGCAGTCTTGGGTCATAAAGTAAACTGTCTCTTTGTGCTGAGTCCTACAGACATGCCTGGGGAGAAAACTCCCAACTTCATTAGCATCATACTAACAAGACTACTGGCCCAGGCAGCTAACTGGCTCATACAGGGGCAATGGCAAACACAACACTCTAAAAACTGGGAAACCTAGTAAAGTCTTGCCCTCTTCAAAGCCCAGCCATGTGGAGGGTCTTTCAACCACCTTGTTACCAGTCTTAGTAAAGAGAAGCAGACAGTGAGAATTACTTCCCAGTAAGGACCATTGAGTTACTAGTAAGCAAGCTATGGAATTAAGCCTTTCTTGTTAGCCACTTGCCAAACTCAAAGACTCTGAGTTTTATTAGGTTTTAATTAGCCTTGTCATTACATCATTAGTACCTTCCCCACTATTGCAATTCAGAAAGCGCAGAAAGGTATTATTTTATGGTGTTTACTGATCATATTACTTGATTAAAGATGACAACTAGACCTGCCTAGCATTCTTAAGAGCTGAGGAGAGGGCAAGTTAGAGCAAGGAATTAGGAGGAGTGAGAGGTTGGACATCAGGGAAAAGGGAACACTTTTAGCTCAACATGAATGAAATCACAGACTCCTTGCTCCATTCCATTTGGAATAAAAGATATTAGCATGGTCTGTAATGGGAACTCCTTAGTTTATTAAAAAATAACAATAATAAGGGGGAGAGGGAGAACAGGGCGGTGAAATATTTGCAACAATGAACAATTTTATATCAAATCATAAGTCAGATGATGTCAGAGACATAAACCACACCTACCCTAAGTATAAATCAGACATTTCTGTCCACTGGACCTGATGCTGGTGTATTTAGAGACTTACTGAGCTTAAGAAGAGTGATACCCTACACACCCCTCCATTTTTCCATCTATAACACGATGGGTTAAAACTAGGTCCTTCCTCAGATGTCTTCCACCACTAACATCTCAAGACCCAGAAGCCAACAACTAATATTTGTCGTCCCCATCCCAGGGCCCAGCCAGGCACTCTTACTAGCTGCTGGCCGAGTCCTGATAATAATCCTGGAAGGCTGGTATCATTCTAAACCCTGTTTTACTAAGAGCCAGGTAAGACCTACATTGGTTCCAAGACTTGCTGGATTCCTTGCCGCTCACAGCTGGTGCAAGGAAGAGCAGCAAGCCATCGCTGGGAACCTGTCAGATAGGCAGAGTCTCAGGTCCCACCTGCACCTACTGGGTCTCAATCTGCATTTTAACAAAACTTCCAGGGGGCCCAGGTTACAGTTTAAGAAGTGCCCTAGGTCACAAAGCCACTAAATGTCAAAGCCAGAATGCAAATTCAAACCCTGTAATATTACATCCTGTTCTTTTCCCACCCATACCACACCCATGATTCCTCCTTCCAATAGAGACTGGCCCCTCTTTACCTTTTCTTATCAGCCACAGTCAGGACATTTAGCAAATCTCCAGATACCCTCTGCAGTCTCTCTCTGAGGGGCTCTTTAAACCCTTTACGTACCACCAGAATCATTCATTCATAAATTAATCTTGAATCCAGAATGACAACATTGCCAATGGCCTTGAAAATGATAGACAAGCCAACTTTTTAAGTGACTTTAAGGATGAGAACTAAGGATAAAACCTAAAAGAAAAGCAGTTTTTGTTTTTTTCTGTCTCTGAAATTTTTTTAAAAAACACACTTTGTTGATGATGGGGAGGCAGAAGGCCATTACAGGCACTAGGAAGGACTTTCTTTAAGGAGAATTGGCCATGGATTCTTTCCTGATGCTTTAGCTTAGAAGACATCAGAGGGGACCTCCGCTTAGCTGGGAACAGTGACGGTCTGGAGACCCCCAGGCAGACCGGTCCCCGTTAGTTGGGTTACTCTGGAGTTGTAAACACCGGCTCTCCCAATCTGTTTTCCGAGATGAACTGTATATAAAGCATGTGTGTGGCGGGAGATGATAGCTCGCTTGAGGCTTTCAGCAATCGATGTTTACAGACTATAATGGAAACCACAAGTTTCTTCTTTAACTCAAGTCAGTATACATTCCTTCAACCGCAGGCAAATAGGAGCAGGGAGGGGGGTTGGGAGGGGTTCACAATGAGTCATCATTTCACATTTTTAACAGCTTAATGAGCCTCTAGAAATGCTGCATTAGCCAGCAAAAATACAGCCTTTTTTTTCCCACAAAATTCAGCCATGACCCTGTTTAGACGTGGAATTCCTTGAGCATCTACTTTAAGTGACTCCCCTCCTGGAAGGTGAGTGACTAATGTCTCTACCACAGAGTCACAAACAAAAACATATGAAAGGCCCCACAACTAACTTGAAGTTAATAACCTTCCCTCATTTTACATGGAGTTTGAGAGGACAGAAAAGTTATTTCTCCTAGGTTTCATTAATCCTCTGGAAAACCCAGCCCAGGGTTTTGTCTTGGAAGAAAAGACAGAATTCTCAGATCTGCAAAGCAGCTACCTCGGCCAAGATTCCCGGTGCTAACAGACAGATGGTAAATATAGCTGGGGTTCTGAAGCCACAGCTGTGTGCCTCTGGATCTCTCAGATCTATGTGTGTGACCATTCAGATTTTTCAAATCATCTAAAATAGCAGTTTCTGTGTGATCTTGGCAACTTGGGTATTCTTGACCCACTTTTATATTCTACTTTCAGGGGCCACAGGCATACTATGAGTAAAATAATGGGGAAAGGTTCAGAATTTCCCAGAGCTACTTGAATGTATGTGTGTTTGTACATAGATATTTTGATGTTATATCAAATAAGTCCTTAGTGTTTCAATATCTCTTTGATAATGGAGAAGGAGAAACTGAGGTTTATTCCAACTTTTGTCCTGAGTCCTAAATAAATAATCTTTTGTCTTTTTACTCTTCTTTCTCCAATCTTCTTTCATGTCATAGGTCACATTCTGGCTCCCAGGCCAACTATGAGATCTGAAGGATCCCATTTGTCTTTAGAACAAAATTTGCATCTTTTATATCACTGATGCCAGTTCTTCCTGAATTTAAAGGAAGGTGACTTCAATTCATTCAGTTTCATGAGAGGAATTCTATGAGCTTTTTTCCCTTGAATTTACAAAAATAAAATAAAATGCAGGTATATCATATCTGGATGGTGCCAGAGTACATGACCTTGAGATCTCATGGCTATTTATTTCTTCATGTCCCTACAGATTAGCTTTAAAACTACCTACTGTTACAGAGCAGACATCCACTTAAAGACTGAATTGTAACTCCTATAGAATTTGTGGCAGTTGACAAAAATATTCCTGTTACATGGAGTTTTTATGATGGATACTGATAAAATGAAGAATTAAAGAAATATATACCCTTTTTAATTCCTTTCTAAATTAGGTCTCCTTTTACTGGACTTTATTCCTCTGAATAAAGTTAATTCACCTTTTAAAAAGGTCATCTCAGTCTATTTATCATTCAGTCTTGTCAGAACATAATACTATTTAGTCTAGTCTTCTGAGTACTCCCTCCAGATAACTGTATGGCTATTAGCTCAGGTTTTAGTCTTTTTCTTGAGTAAAAGGAAAAGAGGAATCAAGTCATGAGTCCTATGGATTGTGGTCCCCAGAAAGGAAGTTGTAAATATATACAAAGTTGACGCGTGGACAGCAGTTCCCATGTTTGCTGTTTCATTCATTCATTTGTTCTTTCAGAGGATATTTATTGAGAATCTAGTATGTGCTGCTAAGCTAGGTGCTGGGGACTCTGGTGTAAAAAATTGACAAAGTCCATGCATTCATGTAGCTTCCACTTAAATGGTGTTTTAATGGATGGACAAAGATGATTACCTAACTAATTAACAAGACAAACAAATTAATTAGTAGGAAACAATATCAAAGGGCACTGAGTGCTATATAAAAAAATTAAAGATATGTAAACTTTATTTGGATTCTGATTGGAAAACGAATTGTAAAAACAATTTTTAATTGAGAAAAACTGGATATAAACTATGTATTTGATGGTGTTAAAGAATTAATGTTAATTTTGTCAGGTGATAGTGGTTTTATGCTAATGTGAAGAGAGATAAAAGTCCTTATCTATTGGAGACACAGATTGAAGTGCTTACAAGTGAATTTGCAAGGGTTTGCTTAAAATTACCTCTGAAGAGGAGTGTGGACAGAGGGAACAAGATTGGCAGAGACTATGGTTGTTAGAGCTGGTGATGGGCACAGCGGAGTCACTGTACTACTTTCTTTACATCATATGTTTTGAAGTATCCTTACAAATATAATACTAGTGCTACCTTGCATGGGTGTGAAGAGTTAGCATTTCCTGAGCACTTAAAATATGAAAGCTGCAGGAGGGGGTGGGTGGGAGGAGCAATGAGATAAACCAAAGAACTTATATGCATGTACGCGTAACCAATGGTCATAGACAACGATTCTTAGCGGGGGCGGGATAGGGAGGAGGGTGTCTGCAGAGAGGAAAAGGAGAAACATCTGTAACAAAAATAAATTAATAAAAAAATAAATAAATAAAAATATGAAAGTTGCTTTACATACATCATTGTTATGGCCACTCCTTAGGAACAGACTGGATCGTCACCCAAAATTTGGTTTGGATGTCTAGAATGATGATGCCACACACGCCAAGAGGGTATGAAAAGATTTATTAGTTAATCATGAAACTTTTGGGGGAGAGCAGAGCAGCCTCCTCCTCCAGCTGGTCTGACACCAGCTTGGTGTTTCATTGTCTGGAGCAGGATAAGGGTCCCCATGCGTAGACAGGGCGTGTGGCTTGAATCTCCCATCAGCTCCAAAAGGAGTACCAGGCTTTCTTACCAGTCTTCCCAAATTAGGGGTGCAAGGGAAAGGCAGGGGTGATCAGCAATCACACATCAAAATTTGGAGTCAAATGATAAAAATTCCCTTATTTAATCAGCCTCATTGCCTTGCAGGGATGGGGAAACCTTTTTCTGCCAAGGGCCATTCAGATATTTACAACATCATTCGTGGCCCATACAAAATTATCAACTTAAAAATTAGCCTGCTATATTTGGTCAGGCTCATTTGGTGAGGCGTGTGATGTTAGCTGGTGTAGATTTCCTGCGGCTTACACAGACTGCAGGCTGGAAGTTCCCCACCCCTGCCAGGTATGGTCGTAGTTCACAGAGGAAGACGTTGAGGCTTAGTCAGGGTAAGGTACTTGCCAAGATCATCAAGGTAACAACATTAGAACCAGAAGCTACTGTCTTAAGCACACACTGTGCTTGATTTATTCCTTCCTTTTACATGGGGCACGAGGCACCTCTACACACAAGAATCACATGTGCACCACACTGCAACCCAGGAACGTCAGCAGGGCTTATTCTGCCCATGTCCAGTGGAGAACTTAAGGCTCAGACCAGACAGATAATGGAATCAGTAAAGATGGCAGATGTAAGAAGCACACAGCTTTCTCTGCTGGCAAACTGTTTCTCCACTGAATCAATTAGGAGGTTTTTGGTTGCAAGCAGCAAAACGGCTTAAACAATAAGAACTGCATCATAATCCCTAACAGGAAGTACCGGTGTGGGGCAGGGTCCAGGGTGAGTGGATTCAACAGTTCATCGAGGCCCTCAAGGGTCCAGCTGCTCTCCACGTTTCCACTCGGACGCCTCAGAGCTGGTCTCGCTGACAGGCTGGTGGCAGATGGGCACAGATGTCGCATCCACACAGACAACATCAGGAAGAAAAAGAAATTCCTTGAGAGAGAAAAAACTCGTCTTAGAAGCCCTCCCTCAGATTCCCCCCTGTGTATTGGCCGATGGACTGAGTCCCATGCCCATCCCTGGAGACCTTACGGCCATGCTCAACCACAGCAGACATTCGCCCTCAGGCCGAGAGGACAGCAGAACAGACCTGAAGTCTGCCGGAATCCAGGACGCAGGCTCCGCTTCGCTCAGACAGAGGGGGCCACACAACCATGAAGCCTAGTGATGGCAGACCTTTGGTTTTGTCACGGCGAGACAGAAATCTAGACTTTTTACATTCAGATTTGTAAATGTTGGCAACAAAATTAATTTTTAAAAATAAATTACAGCCCTGGCCGGTTTGAGTAGAGTGTCAGCCCGCGGACTGAGTCTTGGGTTTGATTCCGGTCAAGGGCACGCACCTCGGTTGTGGTTCGTCCCCGGCCCTGGTTGGGGTCATGCGAGAGGCAACCAGTCGATGTGTCCCTCTCACGTCGATGTTTCTCTCTCTCTCCCTTTCTCTCCCTCTCTCTCCTTCCCACTCTATCTGAAGATGGATAGAAAAATATCCTCGGGTGAAGATTAAAAATAAATAAATAAATTACAGGTCAACACTCTATCGTTCAAACAAAACAGGTCTGTTGATTAAAAGGTGTGTTTGGCTTGCCGGTGTGCAACCTCTGGGCAAAACAATCACAGAGATTCCAATCCAGAGGTCGGATGTGACAGCTGAGCCAGCACGTCTCACGGGCTCTGGGGTGCTGCTGGTGCTGCTGGTCCACGGGCCACAGGAGTGTGCTGTTCCCTCCTCCACTCCGTTTGCCTTTCTCCACCCTTTGAAGTGACTATGTAAGGTCCAATATTTCATAGTCCTGGTCGGAGCAGCCTACCCCTCCTCTCCTCTCCTCCCTTCTCCTCTCCTTTCATCTCTCCTCTCTTCTCCCCTCCCCTCCCCTCCCCTCCCCTCCCCTCCCCTCCCCTCCCTTCCCCTCCCCTCCCCTCCCCTCCCCTCCCCTCCCCTCTCCTCCCCTCCCCTCTCCTCTCCTCTCCCTGAGCATCCTACCTGCCTACTGACATGGCCCTGCCCTCTTCCAGCCTTCAGCACATTTTAGGAAACAAACCGGATTCCCAGTTTGGCCATCAGTGCCTTTTTCCTACCCCTCTCTCCAAATGAAATGAAATGAAACACACTATGATATAGAAAGGCAGAAAGAACTTCAAACAAGCTGGCTTATTATTTCTCTTCACAAACTAGGGAAGGGCACAAACAAATAAACACGATATTGCAGGGGGAAGCCAGTGCAGGCTGGGCCTGGTTTTTGCCAAGCAGTGACCTCGTCCGGTGAATTAAATGCCCAGAGCCTCAGAGTTTCATCTGGTCCTGATTTTCAATCGGTAGTAAGTTGATATGTTTTGTTTTGTTTTGTTTTTTGGTGTTTTTTTTTTTCACTTTCATTATAGCTTGTTTTCATCTAGTTTATATTTCCAAATGTACTGGTTTTCAAGCCTGGACTGTCATATTAAAAAAAAAAAAATACAACTTCAAAAAATGTAAGCTAGCCGACCCAATGGCACCAGGGAGGGGGCCCAGCTATTGGTTTGTGGGAACTCCTTGGAGAGTTTCTATTCTCTGAGCTGATCCCATTGGGAGTCACGGAGGGGTGGGTGGGTGGCGAGTGAGCATGAAAGGGCCCAGACCCCCTTTCTTTCCCCTGGGTGGACTGGCATGCTGGGCAGAGAGAAGAGAATGGAGAAATCCATAGAGGTCTCCACATCCTGCATAGTGGGCAAAAGGGTCACCAATCTTACAGCAGAGACTTGTAAACCTGCCAGATGATGGAGAAAAGGCCGAACTCTTCCAGCCTGTGAGAGTAGAGGCCCATGTTTTGTGCACAGAAAGGAACAGCCAAAACCCTTCCCTCTGGCCAAGTCTCAGAAGAATTAGTCAGCAAATGGAATGAACGCGATT
This sequence comes from Tadarida brasiliensis, assembly GCA_030848825.1. Classification (NCBI taxonomy): domain Eukaryota; kingdom Metazoa; phylum Chordata; class Mammalia; order Chiroptera; family Molossidae; genus Tadarida; species Tadarida brasiliensis. Next base: position 32,560,332 of record CM061261.1, on the reverse strand, counting down.
GGGATGAGCTATGGAGATTCCCAGCACCCACCCCGAGGTACATGGACAACACACCCTTCTGCTGCGGAAAGACCATCCAGGGCGACCCTCACGGACGCCTGCCAGGCCTCCAGCTGCATCATCATCGGAGGGTCTGAGCTCATTCCCATGGGCAGATGCCTCCCTCCTCTGAGCTCTCTGCAGCTGGGCCAAGGCAGTCCTTCCTCCCCACTGCAGGAGGTATGACTTTGGCCATGGGGGAGTGTGGAAAAAGCTCTCCAGAGTAGAGCTCAGTATCTAATGGTTAGTTCTTCAGGAGGCTCGGGCTGCTCTCCAGCTTGGAAGGAGATGAGGTGGTGAGCTGGGATTCATCAGCGTCCATTTTCTGCAGCTCCTATGCACACTTCCAAAATCGGTTTTCTCCTTCACAGAAGTGGTTCAGAATATAAACCCAGGCAGGCTTTTCCTCCAAGTTTAACTTTCATGGAGCTGCATTAAACAAATAAATATTTGAAGTATTGGCCTTCCAGTCTTTCTGAAGTCTCTTTCCTCCTGACTGATTCCAAGTCTCATTCTTTCTTCTTCTCTCCATCTCTTCTGCCAAGGTTCTTGTCATCTGTGGGTGGCAGCCCTCTCCCTTCTGAGGATGCTTTAAATCTTTACTGTCTGGTCCCTTCCTGAAGCTTCTGTTGGGTGTCAAGTTCAGGAAGTCCAAGTAATTTCCCAGCCTTTAGTAAATGTCTTTTGGTAGTCTGGCCATTTTCTCTTACTCTATTTTCTTTATTTTTACACACACACACACCTTTTCTCGCCGTTATCTATCTCCCTCCCTCCCTCTTTCCCTCCTCTCCTTCCTCACTTGACCTACAGAAATCCAGAACAGTATAATTCACGTCTATATATAATGTTAAAGAAATTTGTCTTATCATAAAATGAGAAAAAAATTTTAAAAAGAATACCAGACATTAAGTGTGAATTCTTCATAATCAGTAGTAAAACTGAATAACTTGTCAGGCTTTGCTGAATATTGCATTTTAGAGGAATTGTCTCACCCATTCCTCAAATAATTTTGTGAGTAAGGATCCACATCATGCCCACTTGGGGATTCAGAAAGGTTAGGCAATTAGGCTGAAGTTGCACAGCTAGTGTGTGATGCAACCATGATTTCAATCCCTGCAGCCAGGCTCCAGGACCCCTGCTTTAAATACATGCTCTGTTCACTCCTGCTCTTACTCAAAAGTTCAGGAAAGAATCTGACAATCTTTTCTCCAAAGCTGAGGATAAGATGCCTAAGCCTACAGTTTAGTTCAGGTACTTGGGGTCTGAGAAACATTCAGAGTTCTGCTACACAGGGACACATTGTTCTATCAGGACTCCAAATGTCTAACAGGAATTAAGATGTCTCGTAACAGAGCAGTCATCCTCAATCTAGGCTGCATTCAGATCTGGAGCTTTTAAAAATCCTGGTGCCCAGGCCACATCCCAGAGTCTGATTACATCAGAATACCTGAAGGGTGGAACCCAGGCATCAATATTTATAAAATCTCCCCTGGTGATTCCAGTGTGTAACCAAGTCTGAGACTCACTGGTGGTTACACAATGGAATAGTGTCAGCCTTCTTTCCAGGCTGAATAATATTGCATTGTATGGATCTACCACATTTTGTTTACCCATTTATCTGTTGATGAACACTTTTGTCTATTGTGAATAATGCTACTATAAATATAGGTATACAAATAGCTCTTTGAGACTGTATTTTAATTAATTTGGATATATACCCAGAGGTCGAATTGCAGGATCATTAACTGTGACTTTAAGCAACTCATTTAAATTTTTCTGAGCATCTATTATTTCCTCAATGGTAGAATTCATGTTTATCAAACATGATTCTAGGTGCTAGGGATACTGCAGTGAATAGGACAAGTAAGGTTCATATTTAAAAGGAGAAACAATTCCTACTACCAGCTATCCTAAAATAAGTGAGATTACTGAGGTTTTCTCACTTTCATTAAAAATTTGATCTAAAAAGGTTTGACCTTCTCACTGGATGATGAGAACTTTGTACCAAGGAACAACACGAGTTTAAGTGGGAGTCTGAGAGCGATAAATGAAAAAGGAGGAAGCTCCCATATTCTATCTGTGAAAGAGAAAACCTGAGTCCTGGAATTTTAGTTAGATAAGGAAATTGTCAATCTGAGCCATGTTTCGCTTTGGGCACGGCATTAGCAAGAATTCATCCCAGGACCTAATTAAATATTTCAAACATCCTTTCTCAAAGAAAAAGGGGAAAAAAAATCTCAAAGCTCACACATACATAAATATCCTGCATTTTTTAAATGAATTTCAGGAAAACTTCTGAGACAATTGCAACTATCTAAATCCATGAACTCTGCAAGTCAAAAATCACTATATAGCCATAAGGAAAAGAGTCCCAAATGATTAAGAAATCTCTAACATCCAAATTCAAGAAGAATGAGTGCCTTAAAGACTTGTCTAGAATTTTTTTTGTGAAGAATGAGTTGTGTATTAATTAGATTCCCTTCCCTAAAATGATGATTTCCTAAAACAATAGGGAGGAACGTGGAATATATGTGATAAGAGATGTACGTGGCAGTGGACTAGGAGCTCTCCACTCAGGAAATTTTTGAGAGAAAAATTACTCTTTTAAAAAATATGGAAAAATACAATAGACAGTATAACAAATACCCATGATTCAGTCTTTCATTGTTGTTGTGAATCAACCTTATTAAGTGAAGTATAATTTACATGCAATAAAATATACATTTTAAGTCAAGATTTCAATGAATTTGGATTAATATGTATGCTTGTGTAACAACCCACCCCAATCAAGTTATCAAATATTTTCATCACCCTGGAAAAGTTCCCTAATGCCTCTGCAGTCAGCCCACTTCTAGCCCCAGGCGAACACTGATCTGATTTCTATCACTGTAGATTAGTCTAGAAATCCAATGAAAGAAAACCTACAATATATACTTTTTATTTGGTCTGGCTTCTTTTGTTCAGTATTTATCCATACTGTTGCATATATCAGAAGTTCACTCTTTTCATTGCTGAGTTGTATTCTTTTGTAGAAAGGTGTCACAATTTCTTTATCTATTTTCCTGGCTTGTTTCCAGTGTTTGACTATTACAAGCAAAGTTGCCATTAACATGTACAAACCTTTTTGTGGACATAAGTTTTTAGTTCTTCTGGGGAAATATCCAGGAGAGAAATTGCAGATTCATAGCATAGATGTTTATCTTCATAAGAATCTATTAAACTGTTTCCCGAAGAGGTTGTGAAATATTACACTTAACACCAACAATGTATGAGATTTCTAGTTGCTTCATATCCTTGCTAACACTTGGTATTGTCAATCTTTTAAACTTTATCATTCTGGTGGATGTGTAGTAATACTTGATTATGTTTTTAATTTGCATTTCCCTCATGACGAATATTGTTGAACATCTTTTCATGAGCTCACTGGCTACATTAGTCAGCATGGGCTTCCATAACAACACCGTAGACTGGGTGGCTTAAACAACAGAAAAGTGTTTTCTCACAGTTCTGGAAGTCTGAGGTCAGGGTGCCAGCATGGCTGGGCGTTCTTCCTGGTGTGAAGGCGGCCATCTTCGGCTGTGTCCTCAGAGTGGGAGGAGGGGTAAATCAAGCTCTCTGGTGTCTCTTCTTATATGGACATTAATCTCATCAGATGAGGGTTCCACCCTTATGACCTCATTAATTCTCATTACCTCCCCAAAGCTCCATTTCCAAATACCCTCACATTGAGCATTAGGACTTCAACATATGAATTTTGGAGGGACACAAATATTCAGTCCATAACATTGGCTATTCCTTTAAGTTCTATTTTGAAATGTCTATTCAAGTCATTTGCCAATTTTTGCATTGGGTTATCTGCCTTCTCATTATTAAATTGTAAGTGCTATTTATATATTATACATAAAAGTCATTCATCAGACATATTTATCGCAAATACTTTCTCTTAGTCAGGACATGCCTATACATTTTCTTAATATCATTTGAAGAGCAGAGGGTTTAACTTTGACTACATATATTTAATTCTTTTTCTTTTCTTTTTTAAAAAATGTTTGATCTTTATTGTTGAAAGCATTACAGATGTCCCTCCTTTTTTCCCCCATTGACACCCTCCTCTCCACTCCCACCCCCAACCCTGCCTTCACTGCACTGTTGTCTGTGTCCATTGATTATGCATATATGCATATCAGTTCTTTGCTTTATTTATTCCCGGCCCCCTTATACCTTCCTTTTGAGGGATTTTTTCTTTCAAAATTAGTGCTTTTGAGTGGCATCTAAGAAATCTTTGCCTACGCCAAAGTCATGAAGATTTTCCCACATGTCTTTTTCCAAACGTTTTATGTTTTTAGCCTCTGTGTTAAGTTTTATATTTTTAGCTTTTATGTTTAGGTATTTGAGTTAATTTTTATCTATGTCATGAGATAAGGGCTGAATTAAGTAAGTTAATGCATTTGACACTAAGCAAATTACCACTTTTATTAGCAATTAAAGGCCACAGTTACCCATTTATTGCAAAGACTAAGAATATTTACATTAAGGGGAGAAACCAGAAGGGGACACTTATCAAAACTAAGAACTTTTTCTTTGCAAGAAGCCTACCTTAATTGGCAGAGTTGGTGACTGGAACTGATACTCTCAGGTTGCCACCAAAACCCACTTGGCCTATCTCCAAGGGAGCCTGCAAAGAGTTCCCATATAGATGAACCCTGTTCTCCTAGTCTCTCTCTGCCCAAGGCTATTCTCTGGCTGTGGCCCTATCAACCTAAGGCAGGCTGGAAAGTCTCAGATGGAAGATAACATCTCAGAAGCGACCTTTGACACAGAGGGGCCAGGGTGAATGCATGCCTGAGCTGACTCATCCTCCCAGGGACAATTTGCAGTTGGATTACACAGTGAGTCAGAGGGTCCCCAGCAGGACTGAGCCCTATGGGGTGTCCTGTTCCTTCACAACCCTTCATTGGCTTTCTTCCCTTCCCTTTCCTCCCACACTTTCCCCACTCCCTCAATGTGCTTCCTGGGATCCATTCCCAAAAACTCTACTTGCTCCAAAATTCTCATCTGAGGGTCTGCATTTGAGGAAACCTAAACTAAATCAGAAGCTGGCTTCAGACATGCAAGGCCCTGGGCACATATGAGTGCCTCCAGGAATAGGGGACCCTCCCTGGAGAAAGAAGTGAGGAAGAAGAGAAACATTTATTCCCCATCAAGAGCCCAGGTTAGAAATGAAGTAGAGAGACAGTCACTCAAAGTGGTTTCTATTTTCAAACCCTTCGTGGTATCATACCCATAAGGTTCAAAAGTCTTTGTTCTGGACATTTCTAAGTCAAGCATTTCAAGGGCCTTAGCAAAAACACCTTGCTCAAGGTATCAGTCTCATGAGATAGCGGAGTAATGTCTGGGGTGGTGCCTGCTTCTGTGAGAAACAAGCCACAAGCCATCAGCCAAAGCAGAGGGGACATGATCCCAAACATGACAATTTTGCAATACAGATGGTTTCCTTTGAAAGAGCTCTGTAAATACATTTCTCTCACTTGGGAACTTCAATAGAAGATAATCGTTCTTTTCTGCCTCATAATATATATTAAAAATGTTTAAATGTGGTTTTCCAGGGATTTCTGCCAAACATTTTTAGGCACCAGATCCAGCTTTACTTAATTTTATATGGCCTGCTTCGTCCATTATAAAATACACATCCGTGCAGTATGAATTTGCTACACAGGTTAAACTATATTCCTGTATATTAAAAACCTAATTTGAAAAGCCTTCAAAGTTGGGGAGTTTTGCCCTCGGACCTGTGTCATGAGGACATGGGCACTGAACAGAAATTGAACCCTCCTGAAGTAGACACTTCTCCAAGCTCAGTGCCACCAAGCAACAAAATCAAACACGACAGCACCTTTCAGGAAAGGCAACGCACATCACTGTATACATCACCAGAAGGCTGTTTGCAGGCAAACAGTATAATTTCTTATCACCAGGGTCTACAGTATCTCAACCACTATGTTTCATGACCTTTTCTGTTTTTATGAGCTTCTGCCAACAACCAGTAATGAGCACAAAAGCCTGTGCGAAATACTGCATTCGTTGGTGTGTTTGTGTTGGCTTTCTTCAAATCGGCTGATTTCCAGATCTCATTCTTCACCCCACCTTAGTTATATTTATACTGTTGTGCAGAACAAACTTGGATCCGCATTTAAATGTGAAATGCTTTGTAGCCATCCCTGCAAATCTCTTTATCGGGGTCTCGCACATTAACGCCCTTCACAATTGACCCACAGGCCGATTGTTTCACATAACGTTTCCACGGGGCTGCTTTCACGCACTCACTGCCCTGTTTTTACTTTTCTTAGCTTTCCTGGACAATCAAAAGGAAGTGGAACAGAGCCGGCTTGCTGAAAGCTGGAGCTGCCCCAGTGTCTCCTCCTACCTTCTGTCTAGGGTTTTGTTTTTCTGCTTCTTTTTATTCTTTTTTTTTTTTTCCATTATTTTTGGTGGCAGAGAAGGCAGAGCCAGACTGTGTAGCTACACTCTCTTGATCCTGTGTCTGCTACTTTTTCTGTCCTGGCTCAAGGTCAATGTGAAGATTCATTCTGACCAGTCTCAGGATGAAGCCAAATTGAGCCACCTTGCTTTCCTAGAAAATGTGTTCTCTGTTGATTCACAGAAGCAATGCAAAGGGGCGTGGCGTGTGTGTTTGCAGTGGTGGTAGTGTTGAGAGGGGAGATTTTAAAAAACACCCTATTTCCTGATGCAGTGGAAGCATCCAACTTAGAAAAGATAAACTTCCTCACCCTCTTTAATTTGGGAGTTGCTTTAACTTAGAAGGTCGAAGGTTGCATGCTACTTTCTTCCTCTCCCCATTTTTTCCTTTGCAAACAAGGCTTTTAAAGTGCACAAACTGAAGCAGAAAGACTTAAGCCGCCCAAGGCACTTGCTTTGACAGAATGTTCCCACAGGGTGCTATGGCTACCTTCCTTTTCTGTGAGCTAGACATTGATTCCTATTTATTGAGTGTTGACTAGAGCTACTAAATACACAATGTATACACATAACAGACAGTAATAATGTCTGTCTCATATGATGGTTGTGAAGACTCAATAAACTATCACAAGTAAAGCACAGAGGACAGGATCTGACAAGTAGGGACTACAGAAATGTCGATCATCATCATCGTGAATCCTGAATCATGCTGAGATTTAAGGGATCCAGGGACTAACAGTGAATGTCTCTACTATGGTTAATATAATGATCAGGAGTCTGGGTATTGGGATCTGAGTATATCTGCCTGAAAATCCCCACTCTGCTACTTCCTTGTGACCTTGGGCAGTTTATCTAAGTTCTTTAAGTCTTAGTGTCCCCATCTGTAAAATGGGGTTAATAAGTTATCTACCTTAAAGCACTGCTATGAAGATTGCACTTATAAATGTACTTAACAGTATTTTGCATATCAATATGTGCTTATATGCTTTACATATCAATATATGGTATATATTAATGGTACTTGCCTATTTAATGTGTTTTTAGTAAGGACATAATCCTGCCCGGCCGGAGTAGCTCACTGGTTGAGTGTCAACCCATGCACCAAGAGGTCACCAGTTCAATTCTCGGTCAGGGCACATGCCCAGGTTGTGGGCCAAATCTCCAGTGGGGGGCATGCAAGAGGCAGCCAATCGATGTTCCCTCTCATCAATGTTTCTATCTCTCTCTCCCTCTCCCTTCCTCTCTCTCTCAAATCAACAGAGAAAAAATAAATAAATAAATAAATAAATAAATAAATAATCCAAAATCAGTCCAAAGGACAAATGTATATCTACTCATCCATACACCTTAAAGCTACAAATTATTTTCATAATCAATTGGTTTGATGGCCAGCAAATTCTTTAATCCTAGGAAAGCTTTCAAAGCAAGGTGTCACCAGGTCACACAGGAGTTGAACAGGAGGAGAGCCAATCAGCTCTCCTGGGATGAATTTTTCTGGGAGAAATGTAGATGGAACATTAATGAAAGTATGCAATCCCACAGTTGTAACGAACAGACCCCACATTGTAGTGGCCTATTTACTTCTTGTATCATAGCCCACAGGGAGAGTTTGCCTCTAGTCATTCGGGGTCCTGGGTCCCCCTTTCAGTTGGCTCCACTATCTTCTAAGTCCTTCAGGTCTTCAGTGGGTTTATTCCCATTCCCTCCAGTAGAAAAGGAAAGAGAGAATATTGGAGGATCATGTAACACATTTCAGGGGCCAGTCCTGGCTGTGGAATATGTTGCTTCCACCTGGATTCCATTGGCTAAAATTCAGTTACATGCTGCTGTCTACTTCAAGGAATACTGAGAATCGTAGTTTTCCTGGGTGTTTAGAGATCTAAGTATTACATGGCACTGTCTTTGCCTCACGAGGGTTGGAAGAGCTCACTTTCCATCTATGAAACCGATTTTAATTCATTAAGGGACAGCAGCTACCAATTTCCACGAAAATTCCTTATCCAGGCTGAATATTTTATCCTTTTAAATGGTGACCATATAGTTTTCTGTCCAACCTGGGACAATTTTGAGAGTGAAGAAAATGTTCAAAATAAATGAAATGAAATAATATTTTGAAATGTTTTAAATGTTTTAATGATTTGAATTTATTGGTAGAACTAAAAAGGTAGTTCTGGTCAAAGCTATTTTTGAAAATTAATATTTAAAAAATTAACATAGAATATATCCATATATATTTTAATTTAAACATAATATTTATTATATGAACATTTAAAAATAACACAGGCAAAATAATTTCCCATTATTTATATATGTTTATCAGTCGCTTATACCATGTTTTCCAACATTATTTCATAATTTTTTTGTTTTCATAAAACTCCTGAGATTTTTTTTCAAAATTGATGACTAAAATATATGAAACATTTTGTTCTTTTAAATTTATTCGTTTTATTCTGTGTTCCCTGCCAACCTCACAGTAAATTCTGCTAAATAAAGACTGTCTTAGTCTGCTCAGGTTACTATACCAAAATACCACAGCCTGAGTAGCCTAAACAACAGAAATTTATTTCTCACGGTTCTGGAGGCTAGAAAGTCCAAGATCAAGGTGCCAGCCAATTCAGTTTCTGGTTAGGGCTCTCTTCCTTGCTTGTAAATAGCTGGCTTCTTTCTGTGTCCTCACGAGGCAGAGGGAGAGAGAGCTTCCTGGTGTCTCTTCTTATAAGAACACTAATCCTATTGGATCAGGGCCCACCCTTATGACCTCACTTAATATTAATCACCTCCTTACCTCCTTATAGGTCCTAACTCCAAATATAGTCACAATAGAGGAGAGGACTTCAACATATGAGTGGGGGAAGGATTACACAATTCAGTTCAAAGCAAAGGCCATTATCAAGGCTACTACTTTTTTATTGAAATATATAAATATTTCAGCACAAATAATTTCACAGGGACTGAATTTGCCTCTCTTTAGAGTATTTTTCTTAGGCAAATATTTTTACAAGCAAAGCTTTTCAAAAAAACTTAATTTTATTTGTAATACTTTTGAATGTTTTGCCAAACTCAGATGCTACAGAATCATGGACCTTTCAAATTCATTTTATTCCAGTATATGGAATACAACTTTGTCCAGTTAAAAATAAGAGCTCTATCAATAGCTTTTTCCAGCAAGGTTTTTCCATAGCATAATTAGAGTTTCAAATAGAAATCTTATACACCATTTGAGCTTTCATTGTTTAACATGTATAATATATAGAAATAAACTTGAATGTCTTCCTGTCTGCAAACTTTATTGTCAATAATTTCAGGTCTCTAAAAGCTTCAACTGCTAAAATTTTCTTGACACTCTATTCATTGAATAATTTTTTTTAAATATTTTTTTCTTTATTGATTTTAGAGAGAGAGGAAGGGAGAGGGAGAGAGAGATAGAAACATTGATGAGAGAGAACATCGATTGGCCGCCTCCTGCATGTCCCCCACTGGAGATTGGATTCCACAACCTGGGTATGTGCCCTGACTGGGAATCAAACCGGTGACCTCTTGGTGCCTGGGTCAACCCTCAACCAGTGAGCCACACCAGCCAGGCCACTGAATAATTTTTAAAATTTATTTATTTAATTTTTTTTTTTTTTTTTTTTGGTTACAGATGTTCATCCTTTTTCCCCTTTTGACACCCTCTTTCTGCTCCTCTCCCATCCCTCCACCTTCACCATACTGTTGTCTGTGTCCATTGGTTATGCATATGTCCATATTAGTTCTTTGGTTTATCTCTTCCCGCCCTCAACCCCCTTCTGAGGTTTGTCAGTCTATTCCCTACTTCCATGTCTCTGGATCTATTTTGTTCATCAGCTTATTTTGTTTATTATATTCCACAAATAAGTGAGATCATATGATACTTGTCTTTCTCTGACTGGCTTATTTCGCTCAGCATAATACTCTGTAGGTCCCTCCGTGAAATCTCAAAGGGTAAGAGTTCTTTCTTCCTTACAGCTGCATAGTAGTATTCCATTGTGTAAATGTACCACAGCTTTTTTATCCACTCATCTACTGATGGACACTTGGGCTAATTTGATTTAAAGATTGGGAACTGGTTTTGAAGAAGATGCAACCAAATTGAGAAAACTCATTTACAAAAAGTAGTTCATCTTCACCAGAATGAACTTGCAAACTCTTGACTTAAATTCCATGAACTAGGTAAGAAAAAAAAATCAAACTATGAATAGAACTACTTTCACTAATCTGTTTGAAGTATGCCTTGGAAGCATCAGTGAGGGTTGCACCCAGGCCACAGCATCACTGGCTGGTGCACTGAGTGTCCATCAGGGGCAGAGTCCTGAGTTCCCCCAATGCCATGTCCAGAGGAAGTTAGCTAACTGTGGCCACTCCTGCCTGCATGCGTTGTGCGTGCTGTCCTAGAAAGGGAGATGTTCATTTTGGTGCATCTGTAAAGAGTTTGAAAAAGAAAAATGGGTCATCTCTGTTCCATTTGTATATGACTGCTTACTAAAAATGCTGTTTACTCCACATGTGAGATTACGAGCTGCTAGGCAAGACCATGGGCAAAATGAAAGTATAATGTGGAGTTTTTCTAAGTCCACTCCAGACTATTTTAATATAAATATTGATAATAATTCTTCACTTAAAGGAAAACATCAGGGACTAATGTTAACCTGGATGAATAATAGAACAACAGGTGTAAACCAGGAATGCCCCAGGTAAACCAGTACATACAGTCACCCAACGTTTGTGCCCCTTCACAGTTATAACTCTGTTGGAGCTTTTTCCTTGAAGATAAGTAATATATCAATCTTTCAGGTACTCCCAATGGAATCTGCTTAGCAAACAGAATCCACTCTGTCTGGATGAAACCTCATTGCTCTATCCTCAGAAGGAGCTGTTTGCTGACCATCACTGCCCTCTTCCAGGGCAATCATCCTCCTAATTCCAAATGTAGAGGAGAAGACATAAAACAGGCTAAAACCCACTAGAGCCCTCAAGTCTGGAAAAATGAGGTAGAGAGGGTAATGAACATATCTTTAACACTCATAAAGCATGAGGGTGTAGGGCAGAGCAGCAGGTGCAAGATGGAATGGGTGGCCATGAGCACAGTATTTCAGTCACATCGCTTTAACCTCTGCCTACATTCCATATGACATTTGGAATGCTAAGTTGGGCAAAGCCACCAAATGCCTGTTCACCAAATTGTAGTTTAAAACACTAGGAGGTACACTCCCTGCACACATTCTCAAAAGATCTGAACAACCAGTTTTATGACAAATTAATGAAATCCAACTTTAAATCCCAGATAGAAAACCAAATCCTGGTATTATTTATTTTAAGAGCTAGTTTAGACTGAAGAGAGAAGCAATTTCGAGAAAAAGATGTAAAGCAAGCACGCAATTTTGTTGTAGTTTACAATTCTGTCCCTACAATATATCTTCTAGCAGCTTTCAGAGCTAGATCATAGTCTGCATTTAAGATGTTTTCTTTTCTATTTTTAAAGCTGTCATCAGGAAACTAGATTTCACAAAGTCATTCATTTACTTATCCATTCACTCAAATATTCATGCCACGCTAATTTGGCAAACACCTTGCAGAAAAATGGCACCTCAGGCTCTGTAAAGCCACAGTATTTTCCAGAAAAGAACCCTGTTAAGGCTGCGGAGTATTCCTTAGATATAATCAAGGGCATATTCACAATATTTAACAGTGGTAGAGCATAGGCACCAGCCAATCAGAATGACACCCTTCTATAGACTCAGTGTTTATATTCCCCAAAATTCGTAGGTTGAAACCTAACCACCAATGTGCTGATATTTGGAGGTGAGGGCCTTTAACAAGTGCTTAGATTATAAGGCTGAAACCCTGATGAATGAGATTAGTGCCCTTATAAGAAGAGACCCCAGAGAGCTACCTTTCATCCTGTCATGACACAGTGAGAAGACAGCTATCTATGAACCAAGAAGTGGGTCCTCAGTAGACACTGAATCTACAGAATCTACAGGTACCTTATCTTGGATTTCCTATTTTCCAGAATTGGGATAAATAAATGTTAGCTGTTCAAGCCACACAGTCTATGGTGTTTTTGTTATAGCAGTGGTGCATATATCCAATGGAATAGGACTCAGTTATAAAAAGAATAAAACGTTGCCATCTGCAACAACATAGATGGACCTAGAGGGTATTATGCTAAGTGAAATAAGTCAGACAGAGAAAGGCAGATGCCAGATGATTTCACTTATATGTGGAACCTAAAGAACAAAATAAATGAACAAGCAGAACAGAAACAGACTCAGAGATACAGAGAACATTTTGATGGTTACCAGATGGGAAGGGGCGGGGGTGGAGAGGCTGGGTGAAAAAGGTGAAGGGATTAAGAAGTACAAATTGGTAGTTATATAGTCATGAAGATGTAAAGTACAGCACAGGGAATATAGTCAATAATATTCTAATAACTATGTATGGTGTTAGATGAGTCCTAGATTTATCGGGGTGATCACTTCATAAGTTATATAAATGTGTAATCACTATGTTGTACACCTGAAAGTAATATATTATACATCAACAGTAATTGATTTTTCTGGTGAGGTAGTCGTCCATGTGCTCATTCAGGGACTCAGGCTCCTTCTATATTGTAGCTTGACCTTCCTCTAAGTCCTAGGGGTCCTCACCTTTCAGCCAGCACATGGGAGAAAAGAAAAGAGATGGTTCTTGAGAGGGTTTTATGAGCCAGGCCTGGAAATAGCACCTCTCATTTTGCTCACATTCCGTTGGACAGAGCTCAGGCACTTGACCACATCAAGCTGTAAGGGAAATGTAGTCCACCTGTGTCCCAAAGATGACACGAGAGCACAGATATGGGCAAATCTTTGCCACAGACTCTTAGCTGACTTTATACAGAATCACATCACGGAGAGTTAGCTCTTTCTGCTCTTTAGTAAATCATTCCATTCCAAAATATGATCAATAAAAGAACACACCCACTTTTTATTTATTGTTAAATAAGAGATAATAAAAACTGTCGCTCATGCAGTCGAGTACCCAGAATCTGAAATTCTCACATTCACGGTAGCTCACTAAAGAAAAAGCTGTTAGAGACAGGAAACCTGGTTCAGAATAGACTATTGTCCCGCCACAATATTCTGCACAATTTCCATCTCTCCCACAAAATTAGCCTGAGATTAGGGGGCAGGGAGTCTACCAGTAATCATTTGCTGTCCTTTGTCTGATGAATAGCAAGTTTAGCAGTTTATCAAACATGAGATTACTCTTACGATTTTGGCATCACAGATACACTGAGGGGAAAAACATTTCCCTGCCTCCCACTTCCCCAGTGGATTTCTTTTCCCTTTCAATTTTATAAAAGAGCCCTCAGGAAAATAGTCTTATAAAAGTGTCAAATCAATAAATGAGTTTACCCTATATCTTTCTTTTCCCATGATACATTCTAAAAAAAAAAAAAAACCAAAAACAAAACAAAAAAAAACGACTAGACAGAAAGTGAGATCCCTCCATCCACATTCCAAGACATGCTCCAGTTACTAAATCATTGCAGAGCATTGCCAGGATGCACAGACCACGACTTGGACCAGAATCCACCTATTCCAATAAGTTCCAGTCGTTAGTTGATACTGAAGACTGACCAGCCATTAAGTAGCCAATGAACTTTGCCACTCAGTCTGCAGGGAGGGCACTATGGCACCTTATTTGCTGTAAATTGCAGCTCTTTGAACCACAGAGCGCGCCTCTGAACAGCTGAGATTACAAAACAAAGCCAGGAATGCACATACTCTCATTCACTGTTTGCACATTTCTGTTTCCAAAATGTTTGGCTACATTTGCTTCCTCCCCCCACTCCCAGCTCTTTCTTAAGGACAAAGAAACCTAATTCTCATAAAATGATTGGTTTTCAAAATATGCTAAGCATTTAGAGCTTTATTAGAAACAGTTTTAGTCCCTCATTAATCTAAAGTAAATTATTATTGATTTACAACAGACGGCTCATCTGATATCCTTCGGGCAGTCACAAAAAAATAGTCTGAGCATTAAAAATGGTTGATGTCTTTCTGGCAATAGCAGCTAAACTCAGTCAATGACAGCCCCTTCCAACTGGTTGAAAAATAGCCCATTCTCACTGTGTGTTCTGCTCACTTATGCGTAAGTGTTGCAAAGAACCTGTGTTCGTATGCATTTATTTTCATATTGGGCTCATTTAACAGAGAGCTCTGGATACTCCATTCACACCAGAGTGATTTTCAAAAGGGAAAAGGAACACTTACTAACATTACCATATGCTTTGAAAATGGACATGTTTTGTTACATTAAATTTTTTAGTAAAACTCATGAGGATTTTTATTGCTTTTAAGCAACCCCCATGATTACAGACTGACATCTGCCTTGCACTTGTTGGCTGAGAGCTTCACCTCTTTCGTCAGACTGCCTAGTGTAGGTCCTGGCTCTGCCATTTGAGCAACTTACCTTGAGAAAGCCTCCGTTTTCTCCTCTGCCACATGGGAATGTCAAGAACACCTACATCAAGGATGAGATTTAGATGAGGTTTCTAATTTTATCATAGCACCAGCCTATAGATTTCTTTATTAATATAAGCTATTGACACTGGACCAGTTAATAGGTAAATATTAACAGCTTTGTCTACCCCCTGCCTAAAGAGAATTATGCGTTACCAGCTCAGTTGCTTCCTCGCCCCTGGTCCTCTCAGAAGGGTCCAGCCTTGCCAGACTAGAGAAAAGAGGGAAGATAAAAGGTTGCAGACCAAGACAGGCTCAGAACTTTTTAATGAGAAGCTCTGAAGAGAAGACATAAGTGTGGTGTGTGAGGAAAACTGTTGAAAGGTAAAGGGAGATTAGAGGTTATGTTCTTATGATATGTTCTTACATTCTTCATGATATTAAAAAATGCAAGTAAAGGATTTTATTATTTCCAAATTGCTTTTGGGATGCTGGACGTGTGTGTGTGTGTGTGTGTGTGTGTGTGTGTGTGTGTGTGTTTAACTCTTATCCTCATTAGACTGGACCACTTGGATTATGGATGTGTTATTATTGCTACTTCTGCTATTACTATTCTTATTTAGAGTTATTATATGTTCCAGTTTAAACTGGTTCCCTCTCCTTAATCATTAATAGCACCTTCTTTAACTTTAAAATTATTTTAGTTTATACAATAAATGTTAGGGTCACCCTCCTATTTTTGTTACTGTTACTGCTGCCACTGCTATTACTTTTTAAAATCTGCAATTGAAATAATAAATGCAAAACTTTATACATCATTCTACTTGGGAAAAATAATTTTTTATTGATTTTATTAGCAAATAAACTAATTCCTCAAATAATTAATCACTTAAACATTCACTTGCCACCAATGCCAATGTTTGGGTGGAAAGTAGAATTTTAGATACCATCCAATCCTAACTTATCCAATGAGCTTATTCATATACCCAAATGACACGTTCAGATGTTATTTCCACTTAAACGCCCTTTCCTCTTTAGATCCTGAGGAGACAAAGTTAGGCAATATCAGGCTTCCTGTGTGGACACTTTACCCATAAGAAGATGAAATCTAACTTAATATAACAAAGCCATTTACACTTCCAGATCTTCAGTCCAAAAAGCATCTTAGCAGCAGGAACAGACATCTGCCCTTAGCATAAGTACTGATCAACCTCACATTCCTCACTTTACTGCCTTGTTCTTTAAGTATTCATCAAGAATTGTGCCCCAGCCAGTTTGGCTCGGCGGTGAGAGCATCTGCCCGTGTACCCAAGGGTTGCAAGCTTGATTCTCAGTCAAGGACTGATTCGTGGTCAGGGCCATGTAGGAGGCAACCAATTGACATGTCTCTCACATCGATGTTTCTCTCTTTCTCCCTCCCTCCCTTCCACTCTTTCTAAAAACAAATAATATCCTCAGGTGAGGATTAACACAGAGAAAGAATAAGAAGAATTATAATAGACATAAACTGGTAAACTGGTCCAGTAGGGAAAAAACCAAAATAATATTGTGTCACAAATAGCATTACTTATAAATTTGATGCCTTGTATGTTAGTTTTTCCTTCTAAAAAAAAAGACAAGGTTTGAAAAAATTCAAGTGGCAGTACTTATATTTTATATTGAGATCTTAGAATACCAGTTAAAGATTATTTATTGTCAGGCCCTCAGAGTTAATGATCTTCCTAAAACATATATGAAGAACTTGAAGATGATAGCACAGGATTTAATTTTTAAGGAAAGAGAATTCACTATGAATATCTGAAGGCAATTACAGTAAAATAGTCATTGTTCTCTACTTGAAAATTGTTATAAAAACTTTTTCAAATAATTCCTTACAAAGGAAACGGTTTAGGGTGTAATATGGACACGTTTTCTGGCCAAATGGACACACTTCTCTCTTGGGGGAAGAGAAGGTGTAGATAAACAGAAAAAAATCTTAATTTTGCTGATTGAGCAAGGATCAGCACCCTAGAAATGAATTTTTCCAGCTCTTTCTGCTTTTCAAGCTCTCCTTCATCTTCCTTTTATATCTGTTCCACATTTCTCTCCCCCTGCCTCCCTCTTTGCCTCTGTCCATCTAGTTTTCCAAAGTGGTTCCTTGGCTTTGGTCCTCTAACACCACTCAGTAAAATGTGTTCACTACCTTGGGAGTATCTGTGGTTATGCAATTCCATTATCATGTTCCTAGTTGATGTGTCACAATTCATTTAAGTTGGACCTAGAGCTCAGCATGAGCCCCCAAAATGTCCATGAGAGTGGTCAACGATGACTTCATCATCTAAGGATGAACTCGCCAGCGTTTCAAAGACTACAGATGGGAGGTCCAATTCAATGACAAACAGAACCTCAAGGTCAAAAGAAATCCTAAGAAATCAGGTACCTCTAAAATCTAAAATTATCTCATTTCATGGGTAAGTATGGACTAGAAAGACTGAAAATGCTTCTTTGGTTGACATTGTCATGGAAAATCAAGAATTGTTTCCTGAAGTTAGGATGAAATATCTAGGCAACACACCAAGGGAAAGCAAGATTTGCAAAGCTGTGCTGGGTTACTGACACAAAGTTTCAAGTTCTGATCTGCATATAGTCCATTAAATACGATCAGATCTATTCAATACACAAATCTATATATGTTTCCAATTCTGTGGTCACTTTTATCTCTACTGAAACTATACCCAACTCCTCTCTTTTTATGTCATTTCTAGAAAAGTTTCATTAATTCATTTTGTTCTTGGATACTATCTTTTTATTGTCTACTATGAACCCTCTATTTTTAGACTCGTCATGAGAACATTTGAAAGATGATTCCATTGAGCTAAGCTGTATTTTTCATTGTAATTTTTCTTCATAATTTATCCTCCAAAAACTTCCAAAATCATTCTCAGGCCATTGTCACAAAATCACATCATTTACCTGATAACCTCCAGTTCCTCCAGTTCAGTTTAAAAAGGCAATTGAATTTTTCATGCTAAATCTAGGAAAACATTGCAGAAGCAAACTTTGAAGAAATTTGTATTGAAAAATTATCTAGTAGCCTTCAGGCTACCTGTCAAAAGGGAAATGACTTCACATTTGGTTCAGTTCAGTTCTCTGCTTCCTGAAAGCTTACCTGGCAAGGTAAATATTGAAGAAAAGAAAAAAATCTAGGTAACAAAAAGACAGCATCCATGAGAAAAAGTATTAAGGTGACGTGGGAATACAGCTGTCTTGGGTGGAAACCAGCATAAAATTGAAGGTACGTAGATAACTTGTCCTTGGGCTGGGTGGAGAAAAATAAAATTTCAATAAGAAAAAAAAAAAAATTATATATATATATATATATATATATTCAAAAGAAAAAAAATTGTGGTACCACAGGGAGTAGGTACTAGGAAAATCGCTTGAGGGTGGAACCACAAATGGCAGATGGACAAAGTTAGGTGGGGCCCAGAAATAAAGGGAAGCCTTTACTAGCAGACTTGCTGGTATATAGATCTCATTGTTATGTAAGACCCAACGAATTTCTTCCATGACTCACACCCTTCTTAACCATCAACCTGATACCAGGTTAAGATGCAGGTCTTTTCAGGTTCTTTGGACTTAGAAGCATATCCACAGTAGAAATAGCTATGTTGGAAGCTTAGTCAATAACCCCCAGCTCCTGACACCCTCTGTGGAAATTAAAACAAAATAAATAATCTTTTTAGTAAGTGTTTGGATAGGAAAACTGGGCACTGGACCATAAAACTTTGCCAAAGTTCCCAAAGGTCAGATGTAAAATCAACACCCTGTCCTCAATGAACTTTCCCTAAGTGATGCCTCTTCCGGAGGTAGAAGGAGAATTCTGAGATCAAATCGGAAGACTCCAAATAGTTGGAATGACTGAAAGTAAACATATGTTTCTAAATCATGAGCGTTTAGGAAATCAGTAGGTCTTGCTGTTTATCACTGAATATTTTCTGTAATAACCTGTGCAGCTGCTCTGTGATTTTAAAACATGCTTTTCATGCAGAATCCAAAAGCAACCATTACAAAAATCCCAATCGCTTTCAGAACCAGACAAAGAATTTCAATTAATTTCTGTAAAAAAAAAATTAGAAGCAAAAAGAAGTCAAATCAATATATGGCTGGCCCTCTGTTGAGCTAAAATATAACCACATGTATCATGTTAAGATTGTCTGAATTTCTTTTTTTAAGTTTAAGGAGAATACAGTGAGGTTAGAACAAAAATGTGTTCTTCTCCTTTGTATCCAAGGCTTCAGAAGGACGGAGTTACGTGGAATATGAAAGCTGCAAATCAAAGACCTTGATGTTCCCCCAAGTATTCCAAAATGCACATGGCAGTAAATATTTGCCCAGCAAGAAATAAGCAACAGAATTTCAGAGAAAACAGGCAGGCCTGGCCCACAGCAGAGCAGCGAGGTAGCATAGACCTTATCTTCTTTTTCTTCCTAGCCTTCCTTTCAGTTTCCATTCCTGGAAAGCAACTGTCAATCCCTGACTCCCTTTAAAAATCTTAGGTGAAAATGGCTCATTGCCTTTGAGCTACTCAGAAATGTGTTTGTGGGTATCTTAGGTAAGTTCCCTGGAAGCAGAGCCTCAGAAGGGGGGTTCTTGCACAAAGGATATATTGAGGGAGGGCTCGTCGAAGAACCCTGTGAGGAAGCGATGGGAGTAAGATGGGACAGGGGAAGTCAGGCAGAGATGCACTTTAGAAGTCCACACGTAGCCTGTCCCCTTAGGAAGCTCTCGAGAGTGAGCGGTACCATGTGGTTGGTCCAGTCGCTGGACGAAGAGCCAGCACTCACAGTGGCCCACCAGCCGAGTGAAGGGAGACCTGGGTAAACCGCGGATAGCACCTGCTACAGCAGGCATGTGTAGCCATTGTATAAACATGGACGATCTTCTACGACAATTTTGCTCAGTATCTGAGGGGCCATGGTGTGATTGTTTTGTTTTGTTTTGTTTTTCCTGTTGGCAAAAAATAGAAATCTTTCTCTTTATGTTCAGGCAAAATCATGTGTATTTTAAAGATAAAAGATAAAGATAAAGATAAAACAACAAACTACTCATATCACATCTTTCATCAGAACTTTCCAAAGTCTGTTTCCCTGGAAATATTTGTAGTCTGTCCAGAATCCCTTTGGTGAGATGTCCATGGGATTTAGATGGATTCTACTCCCAGTTCCAGAGATGCCCATGTGACCTGTCAACGACCATCATCTTGTCCCCAGTGACTACTTCAGACAAAGGAACATGATGTAAGCAGGACCACTAAGAATTCTCCCTAGGACTTTTAATGGAAATATTATGAAAACATTACCTGCTTTTTGTAAAGATTGCCAGATGTAAGCCTAGACCTTTGGGTGTCATTCTTGCCTAAGAATGAAGCTAACTCACAAGAACCAGAGTTAAGAGAAAAAAAAACACAACAAAAAAAAAACAGATATACTTGCACCTGAATCCAGATACAACCTTGGAATTCCAGTTGCCTATAAATTACTGTGGGGGCTAAAATAAATAATACTTTTGCTATCACCTTCTAAGTTCTTCCTGTTAGGCTAATAATCAAATTAACAAAAACAAATTAACAGGAAACAATCAAACTTTAAACACATGCTCATGGGGAATTCACATAAACATGAAAAATCCAAAAACAATGACATAAAATTGGACGCACATGTCACTTACACACAGGAGAAAGTGGGGGCCAGGGTCAGAGATTTCAAAGTAAGTGGGCAATTTACAGGTAGTTGAGGGAGAGCAGAACATACATGGCAGGTAAATTTTTGCTACGCAACCCAGAAATAATGAGACACAGGGGAATCCAGTAAATATGCTCCTGCTTGGGGTCTTCCCGTCTAAAGCCAGGGTGAGTATGTTAAGTTTCCCTTCCTGAAGCAGGTTTTCCATCTCAATTTCTTGGGCAGGAAAATGGGGAGGGTCAAAGGTTCTTTCTGAGGTTTTTGTTTCTTAATAACCAGCTTTAAAAAAATCAATACCCCAAAAGGCAAAATTTTAAGCCCCCTTCATTACCTTTTAGCTGAAAGAATACTGATCACTAGACTTACTCATCAGATACAGGATGAAATTTAAACTTTTTCATAGGAAAAACATGGTCCTTGACTGACCCACACAAATCCTTCTCCATTCAATCCCCTGCCCATCACAATTTATATTCTAAAAAGAGTGAGCAGCTCACCATTATCCAACCCCACACAGCTTTCATTTAATGCCACCAGACCCTGTAAAGTCTGTCCCCATTGCCTGGAATGCTAGTCCCCTGTTTTATTTATCCTTCAGACTTCTGCTAGATTGCTCACTCCCCATCCAGTCTTTTCTGATGGTCTCGGCCTCCTCTAAGGTGCTTTCCCCGTGCTCTGCCTTTGATGGGTTGTGTGATATAACTGACGCCCTGACCAGACTCTAAGGGTCTTCCAAGAGGTACATGATTTTCCTTTTTGAATCCTCAACATGAAGCAAAATATCATGTACTAAGCAGTAGCTCCATACATGTTTGAGAAAGAAAAAAAGAGACTCAGGGAGGGAAGGAAGAAAAGAACAAAGATTCCAGAAAATTCCAAACTACTCTTAGCTCCAAGAAAAGCACCTTCGCTTGTGGACTTCATGTACTCGTTCAGAGCAATAATAGAGATCTTTTGAGGTAGGTGCTTCTCTTCTTCCCTCAAACATCGCATTCTTTAAAAACTTGTTCTACCTACTTAAGAATTAAACTGTACCTTCCTAACAAATCACTTTTCTATTAATTTTATTTTGGCTCCATAAAGAATGCCTGCAAGACAGGCACTCAAAACTCCACACCACTCTTCCAAAAGCTCAGAATATATTGCATTCCACTGAAGTTAACAAAATCTCCTATTGTAAAGGACACAGGCATGAACTGCTTAGCTTGGCACTCAAGTTCCCTTGCAGTCTGGCCTAATCTATGAAGTGAGAATAATAAAAATTCCCTGATAATGTTGTTAAGAAGAATTGAATGAAATGATGATGCATAAGTAAGGACTGCATGGCTATTGACATAATCCTCATCTTCATTACTACACCTTTATCTGTTATACTGGGAAGATGTCCTGCCTCCTCCCCCTGTTCCTCCTATCTGGAGTATCTGTCCCAGTTTTTGCTCTCCTCACCTCCTCATTTTCCTCATCTCCTCTCCATCTCTCTAAACCAACCTTAAAACCCATCTCCTTAAGATATCTTCATGACAGTCAGCATGGCTTCAAAATCTTTTTTAATCCTTGCAGACCTAAAAACTAAAAATATAAAAATAAAAATTAGCTTTAAGTTCTCTGTCAACTGCAAATAAGTAGAATCTTTTCATTGGGAAATCAGAAATTAAATGATTGCTTCATGTCTTCAGGTGTTACATTGTTTTCATCAGGTCTCATCTGCTGGTGTTCCATAATGTGTTCACACTGATGTGTAGTTCAATAAGCTAGATGCTTTTTTAGTCAAAAGCCACCAACTCTCACCAATTAGAACAGCTTCCTGAAGGCTAACAAAGGCCTTGGGAAAGGTCAGACAACTTAGTTTGCTACCATCACCGCAGTATATTCTAAGACTTTAAACTGGAAAATCCAGATGTGGTAATAGGATGAGTCTTGTTTAATCAAATGGTTAACAATTTACTACAATGTTCCTATTCCTCGACCATTCTTAAATGGAATTTTCCTGTAAATCGGTACCTACGTTCTCCTTGGTTTACTGAGAAAGTCGTGATGCTCAAGTCATTGTGTGACAAATCCCTTTCTTTCACACCAGGAAATGTTAATTATCTGCCAGGTTTCTGTAATCCTTCTCCACACTCCTGGGAGAGGGGAATTTCAAAGTGACAAGTGAAGGTGAGGTGTGTCCCACACCAACCCCAGGAGAAAGGGGCCCCTTCTCACTCATGTTGCTTCCACTCACCCCTGGGGTAACAGGAGTGTCAGAAAGCTGTGCAGGAGATATTCCAGGCATGGAAAGTTCACGTCAAGGCCCACTGGGAGAAATTTGCTGAAACCTTCCAACTCCTTTCTGCTGTTGCTGAATTTTCTCCCCCATGGAAATCAAAGAATCCCAAACAGGACGTCCATATGGAAATCCTTTGTGCAATCCAAAGACTTGAACTGCCTTGCTTTGGGAGGAGTATATAATTTGGCTTATATGAGTAAACTGGTTGGTCCTTCCAACTCTGATCTTTGCTACTTCTCCCACTGGTTCTAAAATAATATGTAGTCAGTTGACTCTCTAATTCCAAATAGCTACTTTGTCCCCAAATGCAATCAAATGGAAATTGGTTAGAAATATTTAAGAGCTATGTTATTTCCGAACTCTTATATTCTTAGTATGAGATGATCATGATAATCATGATGATTACTTACTGTGTCCATTTATTAAAAACCTATTATGTATCAGTCATTTTAGAAGAACTCTATATGCATTTTCTCTTTTAGTACTTCCCCCAAAATATTATTTCATAGGAAAGTCTAAATGATCTTTGAAAAGTATAATTCAGACCATGTCACCTCCTTCTAATAACTTTCACAGGCTCCCATTTATATCCATACATTAAAAATATTAGTAATAATAATATAGCTAACATTAGTGGGTACCTATCTTCTATGTGTATCAGACACTATGCTACAAGATAGTCAAAACCCTTATCAAAACCCTATGAGTTGAGTATAATAATTACTGAATCTCCATTTTACTAATGAGGAAGCCAAGGGTCAGAGAAGTTTAGCAATTTGCCTAAAGATGTATGGTACAAATAACAATCAACTCAAATTTTAAATATACTAGGTCCAGAGTCCACATTCTTAATCACTAGGCTTTCTGGTAAACCTCTAAAGATAAAAGCCTATGGCATGGCCTATAACAGTGACTAAAAAGTCTATGAATAATTATACCAGGTCCCAGATGTAAACCAGAACTCTCTAATGCAAACCAGGATTTATGGTTACCCTACCTATAGGGCTCTACTGCTCTGGCCACTGCCTGCCTTGCCAGCCCCACCATATGTGATACCCCATTTATTCTCTAGACATGCACCCTATCGTCCCTTTTTCTGTTCCTTCAACGTGCTGCACTGCCTTTAGATATGCTATTCTTTCTGCACAAAATAATCTCTCTTACCTACTCTCTTCACTGTCCTCTCCTGGTTAGTGTATTCATCCTTCAGCCCTCAGCTCAAAGTAGTCCCCCTGAATAAGTTAGGAAGACTTTTATGTGCTTTATGGGGTGGCATCACTGGAATTTGGTTAATATCACCTCCTCCACTTCCTTCTATGCTCCATATGGTCAGAGATAGAGTCTGTTTCCTGTTTTCCCTAGTTAGCCTGTACCTGACATAAGTTAAATTCTTAGCAAGTATTTGTCAAAGAAAAAGAAGGAGGGGAAAAGGAAGACATATAAATGACAAGATGCTTGCTTTTGTCCAGACTCTATAGATATAAATTTATTGATTAATTCATTTAATAAACATAAACTCTGTTCCAGGTACCATTCTAGGTGTTGAGGGTTTAACCAGAATAAGGTGGGTAAAGTGGCCATTCTGAATAATCATCAATAAACCCATAAAGAAATAAGCAAGGATTATCAGATGGTTCAGAAAGCAATAAAAAATAAAACAGAGAGATGTGGTAGAAAGTGACTTGGAGGTGGATTGAAATTTGGTGGCCAAGAACTTATCACAAGGTGACATTTGCGATGAGTCCTGAATGATGAGACACTCTGCAGAAGATCACTCTAGGTGAAGGCAAAGTTGGTGTTAGCTGTTTGGGATAGAAAGACCAGTGTGACTGGAAAAGAGAATACCAGGAAAGAATGCTTGAGATGGAGGTTGAGAAAATGGACAGGCCACTCCATAGAGAACTCTTAAGTGATGACAAGAATTTTTTTGTTTCATGTGCAGTGGTGGGAAGTTGGGTTTTCAAGAGCAGAATGAATTGATTTTTTTTTAAGGCCACTGTGGTGACTGAATCGAGAATAGACTGGAGGACAAGGGCAGAAGCTGGAAAAGAGCTGCAATAATCCAGGCAAGAGATGAGCAGTGGATGAAGAAATATTTTATGGAGGTGTGGTCTAGCAGTGCTTCTCAAACTTTAACATCACATGAATCACTGGGAACTTGCTACAGTGCTGATTCTAATTCTACAGGTCTGGGTGGGGCCTGAGATCTTGAACTTCTAACAAACTTCTAGGCGATGCTACTGTTGCTGATCCTAAAACAACACTTGAGAAGCAGGAGTCTACAGAACTTGTTGACAGATTGCATTTGGAATCTATTACATGAAAAAAAAAAAAAAGAATCAAAGGTTATTTCTTTTGTTTCTTTGAAAAATTACAGAGATGATAGTGGTATTGATTGAGATGGGAAGGTTTAATCAGCATTTCTGCTTTCTAAGTTGCCTTACTACTGTCTAGTGAGATCGAAAAACTTTTTAGGAGAATTGAGTAGCAACTTACTTTGGCAAAATAGCCAAACTTGGGATTACGATAATGTAGAAGCACATTTCAGGCCCAGTAGAAAACTGACACATAAGCTAGGATGACGCCAAGTTCTTAGCAGTAAAATGACCATCCTCTAGTGTGTATACATGCATTGCCAAGTACTTTGTTTCAAAGAATGGTTTATGGATCCTTTTCCCCGCAGAGACGTCAGGTGCTCTGAAAGGCTGTTAAAAGAAAAAAAAAAAATGGGTCATAGTACAGCTGAAGTCAATGGGACAAAGGAAATGATTCTTATACTTTTGCACATACTGGCCAACAGTCGTCCACTTGTCCCTAAAAAGCCCACAAGCTTTATATTCCTGGCAGAGCTTGTTTAACTCCACAGTCCACAATTCATCCTTAGACTTTATCATGCTTTCCGGAGAATGAAGTCTGGCCATTGAATTGCTGAGCAACTGCTAAGTGTGCTTACAGATGGAGCATTTTTATATTTACGAATCCAGAATTCTCTGCCTTTGCTCAGAGATGCTATACAAAGCCAACTGAAAAGCATCTGGCTCCAGGTGTGCGTCATGAATTGAATCTGACTTTATAGGTTATGGGACATCACTGGTTGTTTCTAGAAATGGAAAAACATGGCAGGTCCAAGTGTCCCTTTACTATCCAGGCTCTTTTTGTCCCTTCTCCTCTCTGTCTCTGTCTCCCAGGAGCCTGTCGAGTGGGTCTCATTGCACAGCTCACAATGGGAATTATGTTTTGCCTGAGTGTAAGGCCTTCTCAAAGTAGTCTTTCCAGTAAGGTGAGAGTATTTCTGATATAGAGGAGTAATTTGAGGTGGAAAATATGATTTTTCTAGCTTGCAGAAGAATTTTAAAAGACTTATAAATTTCCTAGGAGACTCTATGCACATCAACTAGCTCTTACCAAAGAACATTATTCAGATGAATCAGAAATACATGGAGTAAGCTCCCCCTGAATTCAACATGGTTTTACACATGAAGGGGTGGGAGCAAGAGTTGGGTATGACAAAAAAATTTTGAGTCTTTGTTAAAGTACTTTGTTATTTTAAAAATCCATTTTTAGAACAAATAAAAATGCTACTTATATTTTAGTTCCTCCTGATTTGAAATGTTAAGTTTTTTCTAGTGTACAGAGTCTTTCATGACCTTAGTCTTCAACAATGACCTGATAGATCAGATAGCAAATATTGTTTTCCAGTGCTTAATTTAAATCAATTTCATTGGGTTCTCTTCACCAGCTTTGATGGAGGCCAGTGGTCTATAAGTATTATCTCTCCTCAAGAGTAAAGTCTAGGAAGCATTTTCCACAATTATGATCTATTGTCATTTTTAAACCATGGTACCTTTTCCAGTGGACTTTCAAAAGATTAAGGAAAATGTATCATTATTTGGCAATTAAAAAATAGATCTGCACTTCAGACTTGTGGTCTCAGCATAAAGCAGAATGTTGAGCAGCAAAGAGATGGTCTCTATTTACTTTTTGATTCATTTTAATAGCGATTACAGTAAAAACAAACCAAAAAAGTGACCTTGATAACTTTCCCTGCTTATAGCCAAGGTCAAGTCCAACTTACATTCTTTTCTAAAAATGCTGCTTTGTCACACTGCCAAGGACAAAGGAAGGTTCAGTCCAACTATATATCTTTTAAAATCTTGGGAATGTTTTAACATGGAGAGAAAATGTTCTCATAATGACCGTATAAGATGTCTGAATTCAATGCCTGCTGTGCTCCTGGAATTTGAAAACAGTAAGTTGTCTTTTAAGCCTAAATTTTTTCTTATTCATTCCGTGAATCTGCTTGGCAAACACTTTTGGTAAATAACGTTAAGGCAAATCTAAGTTAAATTCTGACAAATTGCCATTTTTACCATCTTAATGTAGGCCAAGAAACTCGTTTCTACAAATAGAATGCAAAATCACCAAACTCCTTAAAATACTAGCTTCCCCCATCCATTATGCCCACCTCTCCACTCAATTTTTATAACTCTCCCAAATCCACCACTGGCCTTCATTCTGCTTTTCAAACACATGAGCTTCTGCCCATCGTAAGGCCTTGACAATGGCCATTCCCTTTGTCTAAGCACTGGGTCCTCACATCCTTTCATAGCTTGCTCCTTCTCACCATTCTGATCTCTGTTCAAGTGCCCACCCCTTGTCCCAATCATTCAATAATCTATTTAACTGTTTATTTGTCTCTCTTGGAAAAGTATCACTCTTAGAAGTTATCTCATTGCTACATTTATCTACTAGTTTATTTCTGTCTCCCCCACAAGCTATGGGCTTCATGAAAGTAAGGACTGTATCAGGCTTGTTTACTGTTCTATCCTTGGGCATCTGGAGCTCCTCACCTGTAGTGAGTTTATAATCCCCCAGAGGCATCCCATAGACAATGGCTGTCTGGTACATGGAGGACAAAAGCCCAGCTCTCAGGTAAAACAACTCATAATGGTGCCATTCACACACCAGTGCTCCTTACCGGATCAGACTGAAGCTAGACTTTACCTGCAATCTTATCTTTGCCATGTCTCTTCTTATTTCCTGCCCTGCTCCTCTCATTCCCTTTCTCCCTCCATAAATAACTTTCCCCCAAATCCCTATCTCAGGTTCTGCTTCTAGGGAACCCCATCTAAGACAATCCACAAATAGAAGTTTTTGAAATCAGCATCCAGCCCACCAATAATTGTAGGCAGCATCCAGGTAACATCCAATCTGTGTTTGTAAACAATTGCCACCATGTGTTCCGAATGCCACAAAAGAGGGAAAGGGTACCATTTTTACAACAGTGGTCCAGGAGCCCTTGCAGTTATTGACAAAGACCCATGTGTTCATTTGCACACTAAGCTTCATCTGTAGACTATATTAATGCTTCGTACAAACATTTACCAATAACAACAAATACTTATGGGTGTTATGATAACTAAAATTCACTTTACTATAAAATGTTCAGTTCAGGGAAAGTCTGGGTCATTTTATATTTTATCAATTTCAATATTTTGGGGTATGTAAGATTTTTTAATGTTAAAGAAGGGATCTCACACTCTAAAAGGTGAGTGTTATTGATTTAGAAAATAAGTTCCCAAAGTAAAAGAAAGGGAAAACACTGTGTCTAAAGAATCAACCTAAGGATCCACAGTCAAAATCCATGTAAAAGCTGTCTTGCCTGCCTCAGAATCTCCTTCCCTATCTATTTTCCTAAATATTTTCACCTATTTTTTTTGTTACTTGAATTTCCATAACTTGAAAATTCATTTGGGTTAATGAGCATCTCATTAAAAATGCTAATGGCCTAGAAAGCTTAGGAGTCAGCAATAATTCACATTTTTGTAAGACATTGCCAAGCCATTGATTCAATAAATATTTATTAAGAACCTACAATGGTCCAACTGGTGTGGCTCAGTGGTTGAGCATCGACCACATACCAAGAGGTCACCGGTTCGATTCCAGGTCAGGACACATGCCCAGGTTGTGAGCCTGATCCCCAGTGGGGGGCATGCAGAAGGTGGTCGATCGATGTTCTCTCTCATCGATGTTTCTATCTCTCTCTCTCTCTCACTTCCTCTCTCTCTAAAGTCAATAAAAGAAAAAAATTAAAAAGAAAAGAACCTACTGTGTATAGTGCTCTAAGTTTATCCAGCCAGAGATACAAAGTTGCATAAAGGACAGATATTTTAAGGAAAAAAATTTTTTAACTTTCTTCTTATCATCTGGCTAAAATAAGTTAGAGCAGTGAGGGAACAATATTTGGGACTGGTCTGGCTGGTGTGGCTCAGTGTGAGCATCAACCCTTCACCAAGAGGTCACCGGTTCGATTCCCGGTCAAGGTACATGCCCAGGTTGTGGGCCTGGACCCCAGTGGGGGGCATGCAGGAGGCGGCCAATCTATGTTCTCTCTCATTGATGCTTTTTTCTCTCTCCCTCTCTAAAATCAATAAAGAAAAAAAATTTTAAAAATCAAATTTGAGACTGAAGAAATTCAATGAGGCTGCAGACTATGGTTGGAGTCATAAAACACTGAGAGCACTGGGGAAATTAAAACCCTATAAAAGCATGAGCTGGGGAGAAGGAGAGGCTGCAGGGAAGGAAGATGACAAAGGAAAACTTGCTGTAGACAGCAATGTGGCCTAAGTCATGGTACAATTAGGAGTGAGCAAAAAGCTGTTTTCTCCCTCTCCCCCTGTACCAGAGCGCTTTCACTTTACGTTCAAGTTAATACTGTTGTTGAGCTCCCTTATGTGTTAAATAAATGATACAGACCTACGACAGGACTCCAGTCACTCACTTCAGTTACCTTTGTGGAAGGTAATGCTGATTTTTAGACCTACTTATCAATATATATCTTAACATACAATTCAATCTATAGAGCACTGGGTCTTTGTCTACAGGCTTGTGGTGATACTATTCATTCAAGATGAGCTATAGCTTGGGAAGTAGGCCAGCGTTTTCCCCTATGAAGTAACCTTTGTATTGGCTAATAAACACTCCCAGGTTCAACACAGGGAGTCTTTGTTACTGTATATACCTCATTGGTTTCAGATCCTATCTGGAGGTTTGAGGGGCAAGTTAGACATTCCTCCCCAAAACCACATGTCGATCATCCATTATATGCAAAGTGCAATGCTATGCACTGGGGACATGAAGACATATTACTTAAACAGCTCACTTCCAGGAAATCAAACTTTGGGATCCCAAAGAATTAATATTAATTCTGCTTAGTGGAATCAGGGAAGGTATCAGGAAGGAGCTGATGTCGTCTGTCTGGTCTGTAGAAGAAAATTGAAAAAGGAGGTAAAGATAGCCCAGGTAGCCGAAGAGCCTGTACAAAGATACTGACATAGGTAAGTGTGTGGCTTAATGGGGAGTGGTGAAGAGATTAGTAAAGCTCAAAAATATCATCTGCATACCTCTTCATGGGTTTAGGGTACCTGCACATTGGATATGCTCTTTTGTGAAGTGCTTATTCAAGTCTTCTGACTATTTTACTATTGGGTCATTTGTCTTTTCCTTACTGATGTATATGAGCTCTTTATATATTCAATATATGAGTCTTTTATCCAAACATATATACTGCAAATATCTCCTGCTCTATGGGTTTCTTTTCCTCTCCCAACAGTATCTTTTGAAAGACAGAGAATCTTAACATAACCAATTTATCAACTTTTCCTTTTATGCTTAACACTTTTTAGGTCTTATTTTGAAAATTTTTAAAACTATAGTATTTATAATTGCCAAAAGTTGTAAGCATATCCAAATTTCCATCAAGTGTAGAGTTGGTAAATAAATATCCCTTTAATAGAATATTATACAGTGAGAAACATGAATCAACCACAACCAGATATACAATATGGATGAAACAAACCTAATGTTAACTGACATGGTAATATACATACTCTATGATTCCATCTATGTAAAGTCCCCCCCCCCAAAAAAAGCTAACTAATATATGGGGTTAGAAGTTGGGATAATAGTTATCTCCAGGGAGATAGTTACTGGAAAGGACCTTGAGGGGCTTTGGGGATGCAGGTTATATTCTGTTTCATGATGATTGCCAATTTGTGGGCATGAAAATTTTCTAAGAATTCATCAAGTAGCATGTATATATTTCTACATTTATGTTTTATGTTTATAAAAATATTTACATTTAAAAATATAAGAAAAGACCACCTGAGAGAGAATAGGAAATAAATGGGCTGGACGAAACAGAGAATTCAGAATTTGAAGATCCTTACTAGGAAGTTTTGGGAGTTTTAATAAATGTTTAAGATCTGGGATTTAGAAAGACTAACTTGCTAGTGGAAGACAGAGGTGAGTGTGGATGTGATGGGAGGCAAGGGGACCCATTTGCAAGATCTACAACAGTCCAAGTGAAAGATGAGGAGGCCTGGTTGGAAGGAGAGGCAAGGGCAATGGATAGATAGAGACCTTGGGTTTTCCCACTGAATGTTTCTTTAAAATATACTCACCAGTGCTGTAAGACCAGAAGCACCTGTCCAAAATGTGGGGGGCAAAGACCTTCAAGTCTTTGACAGATGTTGAGTTTTCAAACAATGAGAGACCTTGATAAACAAACCTCTCTCCTGGATTTATTAAATCCAAGCATTTTTGTCTGGCTCTTGTCTTGGATTGTAAGACATGAATGCTGATACAAATCCACATATGGATTAGTGGAAAGTTATAGAACTGACACTATATTGTTTGGACACATTTTTCCTTTCTTCCTTTCCCCCTCCCACCCCTGCACACTATTCAAGTCTTCTTGCTGGGTGGTTTCTCCTTGTCTCTTTAATTCCCTCTTCTGTCTGCATGCTCGTTAGGAGAAAGAGTGATTCCTTTTCTCGGGAATGAGGAGCTCTGGAAGGCAGGAACTGTACAGGGAATTCAAGTAGGCAGCACAGTGCAAGATGGAGCGTGTCCAGGGCCTCCAGGCTCAGACAGCACCATGAAATCCTCCACAGGACAGGGTCAGGACCACATGGGTGCCACCTCCTAGAAGCAGTAGGGGGAAAGAATAGCTTGCTATCATCAGTGTTCCCTCCATTATGTTCATTAGCAAATATTTATTGGGCATCTCTGGCTGAGCCACCCACTCACTTGCATGTTTCAGGGGAAAGGGCAGGAAGGAAGCATGAAATCTATCCTCATGCCTGAAGTGAAATCACAATCAATAGACCTACTAAGCACCCCACCCCATCCTGTCTGTGAGTGTGAACTCGGCTCACCCAATATTCCCCAAAGGGAAAAGAGGGAACATGTAGAAACTTAAACACAGACGCCTTCCAAGAGCAGACCATAAACTGAGAGGAGACAAAGATTTTCTGGGCAAGCAATGGGATTGGTTTCCTAATCTTTTCTTTATGGCATGTTTGTTTCTCAAGGTCTCTCTTTGGAGCTGATATCTGTACACTTTTTTCTAGATTTTATATGAGACAGTCTCTCTTTGTACATTTCTCGAACTTTTTCTATGTTTTGTGTCTTGCCACCTTATGAAAAGGCTGTAGGTGTGGTCCAAAACCAACTCCAAATTTCACTTCCCTGAGTTTGCTATATGGTTTTTTTTCCTAGAAATCTAAGAGTTCAGAATCAAAGTCACCCTATCCAGAAAACAAAACAAAACAAAACAACTTTGGCCCAAAGTGAAGTTTCTCCATCTGTCTTTTCTGAAGGAGCACATTCTATACAGAGCCTTGCTCAGCCTCAGGGGCTCCCACACATGCTGGACAAAAAAGCATCGCTTTCGTACATGAGGAGATATGGCCTTCCTCACTGACCTGGGATAATTCCTAAGTCTAACTCAGGCCGCATGCTACCAGTTCCAAAGCAGTGGAAACAAAATAGTGGTTTAGAATCTTGGGAAGGAAGGTTTCTCTCAGGCCAGATGAAGCTTGCAAAGTCTCTAGGACTGAACAGCACCAACTCATTTGTAAATTAAAGAACTCTCTGATTTCCTCACCCAAAAGTTATAGGGCCACCATTCATTTTTTGAGCACCCACTTAATCACTTTAGGGAAGCAACTTTTGAATGACTCTATATCTTATCTATCACAGGGGGATCAACCAGGCCTGTTCTCCATTAGATATACCAAAATAAAACTGTTTCACTGAGGCAAATTTTTCATTCCAGAGAAGGTGAAGATTGGAATTTTCAGCTAGATCATGAACTAGTCATCTAAAGTTGAAATATTATTGGCATTTCCAGTCTTGGGTTGAGAATGGCACTAGAAGCTTTCCCATCTTTTCTCCCTTCCAGTGCAGTTATATTGAATGCTTATTTCAGTGACTGTCAACCTTTTTCATCTCATGGCACACACAAACTAATTACTAAAATTCTGTGGCACACCAAAAATATATTATATTTTTTGCCAATCTGACCAAAAAATGGGTGTAATTTTGATTTATTCACACTGAATGGCTATTGTTGTGTTGGCTGTTGTCATTTTTTACTTGACAATCTAAGGGAAATGAGGTCAGTGCCCTGACTAAATAGTCAATTTTTGCATAGTTTCAAATTTTTTGCAGCACACCAATTGAAAATCGTTGGCTCATTCACATTATCCTATGAACTGGTGGAAGTCATACACAGAAGTGTTTCTCAGACACTTCCACCAAAGTTGTCCTTTTAGTCTAAGAGAACATTGTACTACACCAGAGATCTAAGAGATGAACACACACAATCAACTATCACTGCAACTTTTTTTGAAATCTCATGTTTATCTTTAAAGTTTATATACTACTCTAGATTATCTGTGCCACCTTCCAATACAAAAGTCGTGCTGCAAATTATGTAACAGCACCTTCAACACCATGTTCTGTTCTGTGGATAGTCTTGCATGGCTTTGTGAAACACAGGACAAATTTGATAAGATCCTTTCAAAGAGGGAAATAATAAGTCATTTTAGTAAATGTTAATTGGCTTTTTAACTGAGTTTACAGAGACATTCTTATACGATGTCACACATAAATTGGAGTAAAAGAGACAGAGACAGAACTATAGAGACAGAGAAAGAGAGAAAGAATGAATGAAAGAAAAATTAGTGATGATTCCTTACCCAATTCTTTGGGAGAAAGAAGATAATTCTGAAAAGATTCTGTATTTCATCCCTCCACTGAAACATCAGGCTGAAATAGGACTTTGAATTCAAGTGGGTGACTGGTTTTTCAGCACTTCTAATAAGCCTAGCCTAAATCTGCGTGTAATTTTAACTTGTATCTCTTTCTGGGACAAATTACAGTGATCCTATCACGGAAACCTGCCCTATGCTCCAGCCCAGCACTTCATAAGCAAGCAACTTCACACTCACCGTCCTAATCTACCCCCAGAGTCCTTTGAACAATCTTCCTTAGTAAGTATGGAAAGAAGGCAACAGTCATAACACAAAAGTGAATTTCCACATAGTCGAAAGAAGTCAGCATGAAATTTAGAGTAAAGATCATTTTGGTCCTGGAAGATTCTAGGTCTAGTTGGTACTAATCATTGCAAAAGTAACATGGTTTATCAAAATCTGTGTGGAGGTTCATATGAGTCATCACAATCTATGTACAGACCTCAGTAACACATAGGCTTCATTGCTGGTTTACATCACCCG
The DNA here is from genome assembly GCA_030848825.1 of Tadarida brasiliensis. Taxonomy (NCBI): domain Eukaryota; kingdom Metazoa; phylum Chordata; class Mammalia; order Chiroptera; family Molossidae; genus Tadarida; species Tadarida brasiliensis. Next base: position 32,525,777 of record CM061261.1, on the reverse strand, counting down.
ACTTTTATTCAGCCCCTCCGGCCTCTTCTCCCAAATAAAGACTTGGACAGAGTCAAAACTACACCTACCTGTGATGGTTGCCCTGCCAGAAAGTCAACTATAAGTTCTCAAAAGCTCTACAGTTACTCATGGTTTGCTTCCTCCTTCCTTCTTATCTTAAGTTGGGGTCTAGAATCAGAGCCCCATATGGAGATTCACGTGGAAGCAATTTATTGAGACAAGAAAAAGTAAGTGAGGAAAGCAGGACTGAGGAAGGGAAGCAGAGCTAGGGTGTGGTCTCAGCTGGAGTCTAGTCTTGGTCTGATCCCACAGGGAGCTCTGGAGCTTAGATTGCACCATGGAGTTGCCCCCTTCCCTTTTTGAGGCAAAGGGTCTTTTCGTGCTCCTGAGTCAATCAGTCTTTGGCTATGAGCCACACTCAGGGACAGAAGAGTTGCTTAATTTCCCAGACAATTCCAGGCTAGGCAACTCCCATTTGGCCAAGGGCACTTCTCCAGAGAAAGAGGCAGCTGTAAACCATTACCAGCCAATGCTCATAGCACAAGGACTAGGGGGACACCAGCCTGGCATAGGGGATCTGGATGGGTCAGCAACAGCATTCCTGTACTTACTACCCTAATTTATCTCAAAAGACATTCCTTTGGACAATGTTTGGACTCCTAATGTTTGCTTTAAAACAATCCCAGTGGAGCAGCATAAAATAATATACTAATTCATAGAATTTACGAAGAGCCTACCATGTCCAAAGGCACTTTTCTAAATGTATTATGCATACACAATAATCCTATGAGGTTGGCACTGTTATTACCCGCATATTACATGTGAGAAAATGGAGGAACAGAGTAATTAAATAACTAATAATGCTAGTAAATGGCAGAGCCAGAGTTAGCACCCCATCTTCTTCATTCTCCATTAGACTAAATTCTCCATTAAATTATACCAAAATGTAGCAGCAAAAGAGAGAAAAATAAGCAGAGAGCTAGAGTGGTCAATTTTTTTTATATAAGATACCGCACCCAGCTAGGTGAGAAGAAAACCTTTTGAATGGTGGATAGCAGAGCTTGAGGACAGTCAATACTCTATTGTGCATGTATGAATTTTGAAAACATGTGGCAGTTTTATCTACTGGGTTGATGTTCACCATTTGAACTTTCATCATTTAAATCCCATGAAAGTGCTGTTGCATAAGACAGGACTCTATGCCAAATGAAATAATAGCTAACATCTGTTAAGTACTTTCTGTGAGCCAGGCACTGTTCTAAGCAGTTTACGTGAGTTATATCATGTAATCCTCAGAACCATGTCATGAGGCAGCCCCATTTTTAGATAAGGAAACTGAGGCACAGAGAAATAACTAATATGCCCAAGGGCACACAGCTAGAAAGGACCAGGGCCAGACTTCAGAGCGAGTAATCTGGTTGTAGATCTTATATTTCTAACTTCACTATGTTACTGCCAGAGAGTTATGGATGGTTGGAGCTAGGAGTCAGTTTGGAGAGTCCAACCTTCTCAATTTAGAGGTGAGAAAACTGAGGCCCAGAAAAGCTGGTGACTGGCACAAGGTCACACAGACCCACGACTTTTAATTTTGCTAACAATATTTTCTATATTTTGACAATTTTCTGTCTAAAGAAAAAAATAGATAAACCAGAAGCCAATATTTCAGGGGTATATTTTAAAATGTTTAAAGTATCTTTCTTTCATCTTCTCTCTCCCAGGAAGCAGACGATATCAAGGCTTGCTGCTTAGGAAAGCAAAAGAGAAATAATCAGTGTTTGACTAGCCTAGGAAGAAAATGCCTCCTGACTCTACAGACTGTTAGGAAATATGGCCATTCACATACATAAATGTGATGTGACTTCCCAGTTGCTATTCTAGGCTGAAAACTGCAAACTCTAATCTGGCAGTACATCTCTTTAGGTGAAGGAAAGGAAGATAAGAACCAACATTTGTTAAATATCTACTAGATATTTAAAATTTAGTGGTTTGAAACAGAACCACTTATTATTGCTGATGAGTATCCAGGTCAACTAAGAGGTTCACAGATCGATGCTAGGCTTTGCTGATTTCATCTGAGTTCACTCATGTTCCTGTGGGTAGCTGCTGGTTTGGTTGGGGGCTGGCTGATCTAGAATGCCCTAAGCTGGAATGGCTCGTTTTTGTTCTACATCCTGCAAAAGCATATTTTAGGCTTCTTCACATGGCGGTGGCGGAAGAGAACAAACAGAAGCACATAAGACTTCTAAGACCCAGGCTCAGAATGGGCACACCATTCCTTCTACTCCATTTTATTGGCCAAAGCAAGTTGCAAGCCTAGCCCAGATTCAAGGGCAGGGGAAGCAGAGTCCACCTGTTGATGGGAGGAGTTGTAAGATCACAAAGTCAGTGGCATGGATGTAGAAAATGATAGAGAACTGGAGACTTTTTTTCCAATCAATTTACCACAAATATCCTAGAATATTATAGATTATTTAAGTTGCATTTTTTCCCACAAAAGTATGTCTCCCTCATATGTCTAGTATACTAATGAAGACATTTCAGTTCCCTTTGTTTCACTTACAGAAAAATTCAGGAGAGGTGCCACTGGGTTTTAAGACAGCATATAGGAATTTCAGTTTACCCAAGTAAGACAAATGACCATCTAGTCCCACCAAAAGTCTTTGCACTCTCATTCTAAATAACAGCAGGATAGAGCTAAACCTATCCCCCCTCTCCCTACCCACTAAACAGGAGCTTTCTGCTCCTGGGTTTCCAGCTGGGTTTGGTAAGAGAGGTCCAACAATTCTCATCCCTTAAGGGAAGCCCTGTGGCCTCAACCAAAATAGAAGCACATCTTTCCCTGGTGTTTTGTTTTGCAAATAGAAAAGACACATTAGGAAACAAAACTCTAACCCAGGGATTGCAGATAGTTTTTATGCCATATGCCAGCTCCAATTGGTTAGTGGAAGCTGCCAGGAGTGCTATTTTGAAAAGGACTATTAGGCCTCAGGCAGTTCTAATACAATCAGTAAATTACAAGAATTTTCCAATTGATGGAGCTAGTGGTGGCTTTATCCTAATCCACACTAAAATGGAACATAGTCCAGCACTGACTGATTCCCACCATCAGGTTAAACTCACAGGGTAAGCTGACTCATCTCCTGGCCCTCTCTCCCAACACTTCTTTCTCTCAACTTCTAGCTGGGCTCTTTTTGTGAAAGGCAAGTGCAGCAGGGTTTCAATCAGCTTTGGTTTTATACTGGCTAATCCAAAGATAAATACATGGGCTCACACAAAATCCCAAACCCAGGAGGAATAATCAAAAACACAAAGATAATTCAAGAGTATCACAGCAGAATACCCACTGTTTGCTCACACCAGGCCTACACTTACATGTTTCTCAATGCAACATCATCTGCCTACTGAGGCAAGAAGGGTCTAATGCTAGATCCAGGGAGTCAAGGTCTGCTTTAATTTAAAAAGAAACATCCCATACCCAGAATAATATTTAGCAACAATGAAATGATCCATAACATGGAATAGTAAAAAGGGTCCCCAAAACTGTGGTTCGAATTCTGTCTTTGGCCTTTACCATTATATAAGTCTTAACATCTCTCCCATCATCTCAGGGAAATATAATATTGTCCCATGTTCTAATAACCCCTATTTCAGGGTTTGGTGAGAATGAAATGGGCTAATACATAAAGCATCCAGATTAGTAACTGACACATGGTCATGGCCCCTAAAATGGAGTTCTTACTAACAACAGCAAGTAAGTGGTGTTGGAAACTGTGTTCCATGCTGTGTGTAAACAATAGAGAAAAGAATCAAAACCTGAAGACCTGCTCTTTACCTTTGAGAAATACAGAGTCTATTTGGGAGACAAGGTGAATACACATGAAATAAGTAAGAATGGTGGAAAACAGTATATAAAATGCTTACATGGACTCTAAAAATATGGGGAGTCTAGAATCATTTTTTTCTATTTCTTGCTGAAATAATAAATTACTTTCTGAAACATGTTGACAGTTCCATTTTCTTAAAACAGTTGCTGGAGATGACCATCCAAACTTATTTTATCTGATTTTGAACATTTTTATTTGTACTTTATGTACCACCAAATCATTTTATATGACAGATATAAAGGATAGTCCATCATTAGCTAAAGAGAAGGAGGCCTTCACCTATCATCCAGGTGCCCCATCTGATACTTTCCGTATCATCACCTACCTATCATCTGGCATATCATGGGCCCTCAATGAGGTAGAATAAAAGTGACAACAGGCCAAGTCCTGACACCTTCCAAAATTTCCTCTAGATGCCAATGCTTCTGAATAATCATCCTTTCTTTCCATTACTGAGATGTCGTTATGTAGGCGAAGCATGTTCTCAGTTGCCCACAGTAGGCTAGAGGCAGGAATACATTGTTCAAAGATAAATCATGTCTCGTTAAATGTCAAAACTCATGTGATTCAGCCAGGGCCTCACCCAGTTGCAGGCTGGAAAATGTATCTGAGCTAGCACCTCTGTGATCAGCGGGGAGGGAAGGTGATCACTGAGCCCCACTGAAGAGCAGGAAACAATGACCGAACCGTGGAGATAAAGACCTTTGTCAGGTCATAAAGCAGCAGTGACTGCAATTAATTGCTGATAAAATATGAAAGAGTCTCTTGTTGCTGGAGGTCAGGTGCTAGGACAAAGTACAGCTCTGAGAAGCTTGGGAAAGGCATGCCTCTTAACTGTGCTATATTAGTTGATCCATATTTTGGGTACTATGGGGTAAACAATACTATGAAGCCATAAAGGACTAAGAGAAAACCCAATACATGGGCATCTCTCCCCAGATTGATGTGCAACCTCCCTGGGCTAATATAGCTCCTCCAACAGATGGCTGCTTTTGAATGATTTCCACTACCAGATTGCAGTGGGAACATTGACCGTGAGAGAGCAAATCCCGCAGTTGTTTGGTTGTCACAAGAGTCAATAAGTAAATGAATAAATAAATAAACACAAAAGGGAGAAAAACAGCCAAATGTTAACATGAATAAATATTCAAAAGTCTTTTGAATATAAGTTTTTGGGAAAGGCCTACGTGTTCTTCATTCTAAGGTGGTGTTTAGGGCTTGCTACTCCAGATACACAAAGAAAGGGAGTGGTAGGAAATACATTTCTAGGAAAGGATTTCTAATTGTGTTTGAAGTCTAAAACACATCAGGCTCAGGGTGTCCTTGAGCTATGCTTGTAGAGATGTGTGTGTTTGTGTATTAAGGATTGGCAGTTCTAAATGGACATGATTTTTCTTCAGCATATTGAGATTCTCAGTGACTAAGGAAGTAATAAAAATATACCAGGAATCAGCATGCACTAACAAAATTCAGATCATAACAAATACAATTTAATATTCCTAAATGACTTAGACAGTGGTTTCCAAAAGTTGATCATAAGCTGAAGAAACCAAAATAATCATAATCAGGAGGTTTTATTAAAATACCATTTCCCAGACTTCAGACTTGTATTAATCAAAAGGAAACTCTTGGAGAGAGTACCAGACACCCTAAACTTTTAAAATAACCCCAAGTGACTCTAACAGAAAATTCTCATGTAGGTAATAGCTTTAGATTTTAAAACAACTGGGTTGTTAATTATGGCTTCTGTAGGAGAGAACACTGGGCAGTGAAGGGGGAAATTGGGCCAGGTTCAGCCTTTGCTTCTCAGGAGCTCTCTATCCTACACCGCTGGTTCCCCAAGTGCAGCTGTAAAACAGCAGATTGGCATCACCTGGAACTTTGTTAGAAATGCGGAATGTCAGGCCCACCCTCACCTACTGAATCAGGACCTGCATTTTAACAAAATCCCCATGTAATTGCTGTGCACCTTAAAGTCTGAGAAGAATTGTCTAGACCAAGTCATCTGCCTTCTGTGGGTTCACTTAGAAACTGATGGACTTGAACCAGGTGGTTTCTACATCCTCCTCCAGCCCTGTTGTTGCATGATGATCATCAGAGTGAAGATGCAAAAGGGTAATAAAATAGAAAGTTTGTTCTGTATAGGATACCAGGAAAAAAAAATTTTGAGATTAAATAGGTAGATACACACACATGCATGCACACATACTTTTTTAGAAACCATTTGTCTAAGAAAAATCCAAATCCCATGATATCCATACCCTCATCCAAGACCATGAGAGCCTGGTCAAGGAGAAGCAGTTGCTTGCTGGGGCTGAGAAACTGAGAAAGTGAGAAAGGTTGTGGATGACCAAAGTTCCAGGGCAAGTCCAGAGGAGAGGAAGGACTAGAATCCAGGTGTCTCCACTCCCAGCCCTGGACCACCCTGTCTTGTTGTCTCAGCTGCATGGGGAAACATTAAGAAAACAAGAGCAGGACATAATAACAAAGACAGCAGGTGATTATAGGGGGTGGTATATGGACATGGCTCCTCACCCTCATCTTAGAGCCACTTTAGTCCTTGGATTATTAATAAAATTCACATGATTAAAATTTAACATGAGGACCTCCATATTCTACAACCATCCCCTCCCCATCTCCAGTGCTATACAGTTTTTCTTTGGAAAGTTAATGTTAAATGAGTATATTCTTCTAGTTCCCAGTGTCACATTTCATGAATCCTGATTGTCACCTTTCCTTTCCAGATTCCAAACCTCAGCTTCCTGTCATTTACCCTTTTGTGAGCTCTGTAGGTAAGTTATGCATTTTTCCTAATGATAAGATCTCAATGACAGGAACTCAGTATTAACACACAGAGCTATATACAAATGTAGGTTCATTTATTCCTTCTAGTTGCACAAGAAATTTATGAACATTCAAATATTACACAATTATGCAACATAAAAAGTGCAATTCCCTTTCTCACAGGTCTCCAGAAACAATCACTACCAACAATGTAGTATCTCTTCTCCATTGTTTTTAATTTTTCTTATGCATAACGTTTTAAAAACAGGATCATATCGCACATGCTATTTTTGTTTCTTCATTTTACATCTCTTGATCATCTTTTCAAGTCAATGTATAGAGGTCTCCCTTCTTCCTTGTAATATATGCATGGTTTCTAACATTTTCCCAACCATGGACCTGTCAATGAACACTTGGATTATTTCTGATTTTTCTCTATTACAAAGTGTGCTGCATGTTTGAATATGTAACACCAAGGGTGCCCTCATGACATGGCAAAGTCTGGTTTATTTTGTTTGCTTATTGCTGATTTTTGTCCCAATACATCTTTGTTCTTCACTTGAGATAATGGTCATGGTAGAAGACTGGATTTATTGGGGAGTTCAAAGATTATAAGACTATGACTCCTGCTGTCTAAGAATCCTGTGTGTGCCAAAAGAGGTTCATCTTTGTTCCAGGGGCCACATGCCACATGCCATTTATCTCAACTGTGCTTCCTCACTCAACCCTTGGGGAGTCCATTGCTTTATCCTACATGGCTCCAGGTGCTGACACTAAGGCAGTCCACAATATAGACACAATCACCAATCTCAAAATGTCTATAGTCTAGGAAGAATATTAGAGAAGGAGACGGAGACAGAGGAATAAGAATTCCAGATGGAGATGTATGACATGAAGAAATATTACCAGTAGATGAGATAAAGAATAACTGGATGGGGTAAAGGAAGGAACTTTTTTGAAAATTTTTTTTCATACATAACACAATCACATGGTTAAAAATTCTAAAAGTATTAAAATTATGTATAAAAGCTCCTGAAAATGGACCCCCCCCCACCCTGGACCTTAATCACCGAGTCACTCTCCCCTTTGACAACCAATGTTTCTTGTGTCATCTTGAGAGATGATTTTTATATATGTGAGAATGTAGATGTATACAAATATGTGTGTATATTTACACATATTATTTCCCCCCATTTTTACATAAATGGTGTTTCCATCTCTTTATCTACCATAAATATATTTTATTATATTTAGAGATTATTTCATTTCAGCATATATATTCTTTTTTACAATTACATACTATTTCACTGTGGGAATGTACTATAATTATATAGCCAGTCCTTTATTGATAACCATTTAGTTCTTTTCCAATCTTTTGCCAAACAGTGCTGTAGTGGATATTCTGGACATATTTTACTTTACATTTATGCAAGTGTGTCTATAGGATATGTTCTTGGTCCTCTGTTCATTAGGTCAAAGGGGACTTACAATTTTAATAGATATTTTCAAGTTGTAGGGCAGGGATCAGCAATTTTTTCTAAAAAGGTAGTAAAAGTAAATACATTCATCTTTACAATCTGTCACAACTACTCAAATAGCACTAAAGCAACCATAGACATATATAAAAGAATCGACATGTCTTTGCTCCAATAAAACTTTAGTTAAGGACATAAAATTTGAATTTTATATAATTTTCACATCACAAAACGTTATTTTTTTATTCTTTCCCACTATTTAAAAATGTGAAAACTCTCCTTAGCAGTAGAGAAACAGACAGTAGGCTGGATTTGAGTCAGGCCGTAGCATGCAAACCTTTCCCATTGATATTCCCCCCAGCGATTCGTGAGAGTCTCTGTGTCCACACCATTGGCAACACCAGGCAGTACTTGAATCTTGCCATTTAACAGCTGAAAGTATATCTCCGTTTAGCTTTACTCCGCACTTCTCTTTTTATAAGCAAAGTAAATAATATTTTCTTACGAATTTTCTTTGTATAAACTGACTGTTCTAATCTTTGCTCATTATTTACTTGATATTAATCTTTTTCTTATAGGTTGGTGTGACTTCTTTATCAAAACAGAGAAATTAACACTGACAAAATTGCAATATTCCCCCCCCCTTTTTTTTTTTTCCAGTAAGGTTATCTTTATTTTTTTTTATTTATTTATTTTTTTATTAATTTATTTTTGTTACAGATGTTTCTCCTTTTTTTCCCATTGACACCCTCCTCCCCATCCCCCCACCCTGTCCCCAGCTTTGTTGTCCATGTCCATCACTTATGCATACATGTGCGTAAGTTCTGTGGTTTATCTCTTCCCTCCCTCCCCACCCCCTCTTCTGAGGGGTGTCAGTTTATACCCTACTTCCACATCTCTGGGTCTACCCTGTTCCTCAGACTGTTATGTTCATTATATTCCACAAATAAGTGAGATCATGTGATATTTGTCTTTCTCTGCTTGGCTTGTTTCGCTTAGGATAATACTCTTGAGGTCCCTCCACGTCGTCTCAAAGGTAAGAGATCTTTCTTTCTTACGGCTGCATAGTACTCCATTGTGTATATGTACCACAGCTTTTTTATCCATTCATCCACTGATGGACACTTGGGCTGTTTCCAGATCTTAGCTATTGTAAATAGTGCTACTATGAACATGTCCCCCGTTTTTTATTTACTTTTTCACTTTGATTCTGGTGGTTTTTACCAGGTAAAATTTCTCTATTTTTTTATATGTTTTTTTAATTGATTTTTTAGAGAGGGAGGAAGGGAGAGAGAGATAGAAACATTGATGTGAAAGAGATGAATCAATCGGCCTCCTCCTGCAGGCCCGCAACCAGGACACGAGACCTGACCGGGAATCAAACCAGGACCTCTCAGTCCATGAGACCACGCTCAATTCACTGAGCCACACCGGCTGGGCCAAATTCTCTATTTTTATTCAATCTTCTGTTTTATGTCTTATGAGTTTTTTGTCATTGTTAGAAAAACTTTTCCTCCTCAATAATGATAATTTTCATATTTTCTCATATTTTCATGGTTACTTTTTTTTAACATTTAAATATTTTATTCATCTGGAATTTATTATACTGTAAGGTGTAATATGCTATTTAGTTGTCCTAACCTAATTCATCGAACAATTTTTTTCACTTATTTTAAATCCAAACTTCTTCTTATATTACATTCCTATGTGTATTTGGGTCTGTTTCTAGATTTTCTATGCTGTTTCAATGATGTGTGCATGTTCATAAGCAAGTACTTATTAATTAATTAATTAATCTTAATTAATGGATTTTTATAAGATAGGGTAGTCACCCCTAATTACCTTTCTTTTCCAGAATGTTATTAATTATTATTGATTATTTTTCTACGTAATCCTTAGAATCATTCTGCCTAATTATTAGGATCACATAAAATTTATAGATTAATTAAAGAAGAATTGGCATCATATTTTCTTCTATCTATGAACATGACTTTCCATTTTTAAATTATAGTCTACGTTTCTCAGGTCATTCATAACTACTCCCAAAATTGTTCATCCATATTTTTTTAAATCTATGACATTACATGTAATAAAAGTAGACTACAAAGAGGTAGTAGAAATTATCCATGGGAAAACGCTAGTTTGAGATACCTAGATATGAACCCTTATCAGAAGGAGATGATATAATCTAACTCATACTAAAGTTTGTAATACAAAGAGATTTTTCCTCTTCGTTTACTAAAAAAGAATTAGCCTGACAGAACTTCACATAGAATTTTCTAGTGGCAAGAATGGATGGATGGATGGATGGATGGATGGATGGATGGATGGATGGATGGATGGATGATTGGACAAATACCATATTATTGAGGTAGTTCAAATCTCTCTGCCTGTGTTCTGTCTATTCCTCATATGGAATACAGCTTTAATTCAACTCTACAAATATTGATGAAAAGTTAAGGACCTCAAAATAGCCTTTCAAGATTTCTTCCAATTCCAGGATTCCAAAAAGGCATATGGAAAAACACAATGTTGTTTGATTTTCCTTTCTAATTTTTTTCTCTCTATTAACTGATGAAATCCAAAGCAAATTTTAAAAATTAAAATTTAGTAAGAAAGAAAGAATGTTGTTCTTAAACGCTTTCTCTAGTGTGGTTCCCTTTAACTGATCTCTCCCACTGGATCATAACCCAACTGGCATAGAGTTGGGTTATGGAGAGAAAAATTAATTATAAACCAAAGAACTTATATGCATATATGCATAACCAATGGATATAGACAATACTGTGAAGGGGAGGCGGGAGCGGGGAGGAGGGTGTCAATAGGGGAAAAAGAGAAACATCTGTAACAAAAATTAATTAATTTTAAAAAATAAATAAATAAATTATTGAGTTAAACCCCTGATGAAATTTATATTTCCTAATTAGCCTGTGGAAATGCTGCATGCCACAAAGGGCAGGGGAAGGGATATGTGTTGGGAGCAGTGTACATGGTGGGTGGATATTTTGTTTACAGATTTTCAATAAGGCCATCTTGGTTTCCCCATGAAAAGTGAAACATGGGCTCAGTTCACTAACAGACGTGCTCTGCTGACAACCCAGGGCTCAACCCAGAATCATTAGTCTGGCTCCTTCGAATTTGAGCCATTATCATATTGATTAATCTTCCTCACAGCTGTGTTGGAAACTCCTTAGATTAGAAGTAAACCAGCCCAGGTGGAGTCTTACAAAACCCTTCCTCATGCTTCCATTCACATCTCAAACTGAACAATTTGTCTTCTAACATTTGCTCTGCTTTGGAGCTGGCCATAGCAACACATGGAAAGAGAAGGATAAACAACAGGTAGCCAAGGATTTTTTTTTTTTATATATTTCAGAGTGACTGGTCCTTCATTAGAGGATTTGAAACACAGTGCATTAGACTGAGTTTTTATTATCCCCAACCAAAAAAAAAAAAAAAATCATATGCTGAAACCCTAATTCCAATATGATGGTATTTGGAGGTTGGGGCCATTAAAAAGTAATTAAGTCATGAAGGTGGAGACCTCATGATGAGATTAGTGCCCTTATAAAATGGACCAAAGATAGCTCTCTCTTCCTTTGCTTTCCACCATGAGGATACAATGAGAAGTCTGCAATCTGCAACCTGGAAGAGGGCCCTCACCAGATCCTGACCATGCTGGCACCCCGATCTCGGACTTCCAGCCTCCAGAACCATGAGAATGAAGTTTCTGGGGTTCACAGGCCACCCAGTTTGTTGTCATTTGTTCAAGCAGCCTGAGCTGACTAAGACCCAGGGGTTCTAAGCTTCAGACTGACAAATGCTGACATATTAAGACCAAGATTGCCTATTGCAAATACCTGTAACTTCTGCTTATGGACTTTTTTGTGGGTCAAAAGCTAATACCCTCAAAATCAGCCCTGAACCAATGACTAAAGGAAATTGGTGGATAAATATCTCACTTCCTCACCTCTCAAGCGGGACCACACTGAGACATCCTCTACATTGAGTTCCATTGTTCCCTAGGAGGATTAAGCTCCAGTTCTCCACATTAGTAAATATTTTGATAACACACCCCTTATTGCCTTCCTTTACCTCCCAGTCTCACTTTTCTCCCCCCAACCCCCACTAGAATTTCCTAGGATCACCTCCCAAATAAACTACTTGCCCTGGACTCCTTGTGTCAGGGTCTGCCTCTAGGGAAACCCAAACTAAGACAGATCATGTCACCTGGTACAGTGCCATGTGCACAAATTACTTTTAAAAAATGACAATAAGCAAATGGACAAAACAGAGTGATCTAATGTAGATTTGTAGTAGTGCTGAGAGGAAGGTAAATGCATGACTTCAGAACAGATAAGTCCTGTCTCCCTCCTCTGGCCCTGTTTTCTTTCCTCTTCTTGCACACTCTTTGTTTGCCCAAACCCTCTAGTCACAGACGTATGCCTGCATTGTGACCTCTGTGCTCTTGTGCATGATATTCTCCTAATCCAAAATTCCACCACCCCTCCTCAATCTGTTCAGATTGTAGCAGTCCTTCAAAACTTGTCTCAAGCTTTGCTGCTTCCATGACACCTCCTGTGTCACAACTAAGAGAATCACAGCACTTGTAGCCTGTAATTCACAGCTCACTACTTAATCGTATGCTTTTTTGTAGTCTCTGACTATTGCACACATGATAGTCTTATCTCCCTAATTAAATTGAACTTTCCTTGGGAATAATAATCACATCTTGTACCTCTCTAGTCCTCCCAGGGTCTAAAATAGTGTGGCACATACAATTACTTGTCAATGTATGATTTATGCATTTAAGTAATAAAACACAACATGTGTATGACCAATAGTAATGAATCATCTTTAATGGATTTTAGAAAGGCCTCTTTCCTCTAGTGCAAACTGCCTGGCAGACAGAGTTATCTGAAGTATCCTTCTCGGTGATCCTTTCCAGGGATTCAAAGAAAGACAACAGGCCACAGCAACACCTTGGTTTATACACACAACTTCCCCTCACTGGTTTAAGGACATAATAAAAGATAATGCTTCTTGCTCATATATAAAAAGTACTTAAATGTAATTTTGACAAAATGTGTCCCAGGGGTGATTGAAGTCTTTTTCTCTTTGTTGTGATTGTTGCCATTATAAATAGACAATCATAAAAGAATCAAAAGGGGGAACCTTTTAAAGGCTTACTCCAGGGCCTGATACCCTCCCTACTTTATTTTTCTTAGCCCTAATGCCAAAGGAAAACAAACACTTATCAACGTCCTAATGGTGTTTATTCCTCCATCTGCCTTGGAAGGGTGGCAGTGTGCCAAGCCCTGAGACAGTTCACTAAAGCACCAAGTCAACTAAGGTCAACTCCATCGTCAACTGTACCCAACACTTACATTTTTAGGGCTGAGGAAAGGTTCAGGGTTCTAAATTGCTTTTCCCTACCTCTGTGCCCTCATGTACGTAGTCAGTTATTCCCAGGCCCTGTGTAGACCAGATCCCTTCTATTTTGCCTGTCGAGTCATGACCACCTTGATGTCCTTCAAAAAGCAGCCTAGTTGAAGACAGTCAAGAAAAAGCAGAATGCCTCTTTGCTTCTGCTTTGTTCAGGCTTCTGACTCCCAACCGCTCGTGCTGGAACTTCCCCAGCAGGGAAGCTGTCAGCCATGTAGCTGGAATCGCACCTGGCCTCATGCCTTTTCTGCACCATCTCCCACCACACAGCAGCCAGCAGCTCTTCAGAAGCTGTGAAGAATGGTACTCGTGTTCCACTTGCTTTTCATCTTCTGTCAAGTCATTCCTGACCACAGCAAAGATCAACTGTCCTGTGCAGGTGGGAGGTCCCTGAAAGATCCCAAGAGAAGAAATGAGCATTTCCTGATGTTTTTCTGTCTCCCTTCCAAGCAGCAAGAGGAAGTAGCTCTACTTTCTCCTCTCCTTTCTCCAAGTCTTAGCATTTTTTGGCACCTACACTGGAACACACACCCAAAGCAATCTTGTGTGCAGCAAGATTATCCTTCGGTGGTGACACACTTCTTAATGACACCTCAGGGTATCGGCTGCCCCAGTGCCTCTTATGATCCACTGCAATGAAACCTCCCTAATCTTGACAATAGACTTCTTCATGATAGCTCTAAAAAACAAACAGTGTTTAGGAAATGGAATCTAATATCCTTGTAGACTGAGTTCCACTCATTTGGAAGCAGTTTTCGGTAACTGGAGTGAACGTGGAGTCAGCCTCTACTTTTGCTAAAAATCCTCTCAAAAAAGGGGGCACATGTGTAATACTTTCAACAATAAAGATAAATTTTTAAAAATGAAAAGAGTAAAAAGATACAGAAAAATCCTCTTAACACACAGGAGGCATAGAAGGATGATGTTGGGAAGGTTTTAGTAACAATCATCCTTCTCATTTGTACAGAACTTATTTTACCTTGTCACCCTTATGTTTATTATTTCATTTCATTCTCTAGTAGATAGGATGGCTCAGTAGTTTGGAATGCTGATTGCAGATGCCTGAGTTTGAGTTCTAGCTTATAAATTTGCTGGCTTTGTGAGACTGAGCAGATCACCTGCCCCTTCCCGTGCTTCCACTTTCGTATCTGCTAAATGTAGATACTCATCATACATACCTCACAGAGGTAATTTTATATATATGGCATTTGGAAATATGCCTGGTTCATAGAGAGTGCTAAACTTATTATTATTATTATTATTATTATTATTATTATTATTATTATTATATTAGTGCTGAGGAAGTAAAGGCTCGGCAGATTCTATGTCTGGCCTAAGCAATTCCACAGAGAGGATATACATTGTCTTCGTTTGGGTTCCTCAGAAGCAGAACCTAAGACACGTTTTTTAGTGCAAGTAGCTTATATGGGAGGTGAAGAGTCAACCAAGGCAGGAAAGGAAAGGAAGCAATTAAGGGTGTGTTTATGAGCAGGTTACTGCTGTGGACAACTGGGCAAAATCCCACTGGGTTCCCTCAGAGAGACTTTACAGAACACACCACACACCTCAGAATTGTCCCTTCAAGGGAGGAGGCACCTGGGGAGTGTATCTACCAACTTCATGCCACATTGTTGAGGGGTGCTTCTGGGGTAGTGACTCTGCAATGGAGACTTCCAGCCAGCCCCGGGCAGAGGAAGAACAGCCCACAGGACCAGATGCCTTTGTGCTTAAAGATGCAGGAAGCCATCAGCATATCCTAAGCCATCTGTAAGTGACCTCCTGGTGCGGCCAAAGGAACAAGCGGGGAAATGTCATCTGTGACTCAGGGATGCAATGAAAGTCTTCGAGTTCCTTGACCCTCTTATGCATGCAGACAGAACTGAAGCCAAATGAGCGCAGCCAAGGAGAACATATGGTGACTTACCTTCTGGAGAAGGATACTGTGCGATGTTTCCTAGTAACTTGTCCCAAAGCTTATCAAACTTTATGACACCCTATGTACCATCAAAATCCCTTGGGTGTTTTTCTTCTACATTGGTTTCCAACAGGTAGAAAAAAAAGAGTAAGGGTGACAACATAGTTTAATCAATAAAGTAAAAGGCATTTTTAAAAAGCCAAGACATGCTTTAGACCCTGTGTGGTATGTGGAAAAGAAGACGTTCTCTGACCTGAGTGCTGTATTCTGAAAATGTGATAACCGATTTGGAAATGTCTGTTTTCAAAAAGGTTGACTGACCTCTCTGCATAGGAGTAACTCCACACATACGCTTCCTGGGTCATATTTTTGGAAAAAGTGAAGTTTGAGCAACTATTGTCAAGTTGACAAGCTAACACTTGAGGGACACTATGCACACCTAAGCCCATCAAGGCAGGGATCAAACCAAGTTCCTTAACTGTTGCCAAGTACCTGCCCTCACTCCCGTCATTCCTCAAGTCAGAGCTTTTATTTCATCCTTTTACCCTTCTTTCCAAAGGGAAATGAAATTCCAAAATCAATTTACAAAAGCTGGAATTTCCACTCGCCATCCACTTCTAAATGAAGAAGGAAAACAACCAAACCTATCATAACCTCTCTCTTTGATTTCTAGCCACACTTCCTAAACGTGGACAAGATACAGTTAGTGATTAAGAGATGGTAGAATCTGGTTTTTATTTAGAAGGCTGGTTAAGTCATCTTTGCGTCTTTTTGGATGGAAAGGCTTATTTTCTCTATGTTTGGGCAGAGCTCACCGGAGGCCTGAAAACCACCACCTCTGTGGATGAACTGGATACAGACCAGAGAAAGTCCTCGTCGAGGTAACGGAGGCCAGAGACCCACAGTCAAACTGTGCTGTACTATTTCATTTTTCAAATTTACACATTCATTCTCCTACAGCTCTTTCATTGGATGATTTATGTTCAGTTGACTTGGCTACAGGCCTGGAATGTTTACACAAAGGCTTAACAGACCTTTACTTTGGAAGTTACATTGTGAGATAGAATCAAGTAATTGGCCCATTGCCCGAGTCAGAACGGGAGGCCACCTGAAAGTTCATGATCACTTTGTGAAGACCAGGGGCATGTAACAGAAGGTTCCAGAACAGTGGAGACTTCATGTAATAACCACATTGCCCTCAGACATACACCATTGGAATGACTGAAGAGAAACTGGAGTAAATAGAGACATCCACAGACAGAAATGTTCAGAATTACAATGTCTCAGTACCTTAATACTTTAATATCATATTCCGTACTGCATCTTACGGTTTATATGGTTTATGTAACATCCAAATTAACACTCTCCAAAAAGATACCTGTAATATCCAGTTAGTCTGTTTTAAATAGTTGGTTCATACTGAATTCACCTTGGAGAAAAATATAAAAGAATTACAGCCTTCACTTTACACATGTAGAAACTGAGGCTCAGAAAGGTCTAGCAACCCACTTGCTCGAGATTACATGATGTGTAACTGCTAAAAACCACAGTCCCTTTAGTAACATCATCACTTCTCCACAGTTGTTTTAATTAAGCTATTCATTTCTTCTGGTTCAACCAAACCCTACTTATCAAACAGCATGAACATCCCTGGGGTGAGCACAGTGAAGAATAAACATAAATGCAATCTTCTTGAGATTATAAGCTAATTTGAGAGAAACGCATGTGGGTTTTTTTTAAACTGCTTGTTTTTACAGAGAAAGGATAACTCTTTCTAAGGAACTCTCTGTAAGAGACATCAATATATGGTACATCTTTCCTTCCATATGGCATGGAGTGAGGATGACTTACTTCTTTAAAGAAGGTGCTCAGAGGAATTCTCCATAATGATATCTGATAGACACTTGCAGGAGGAAAGCAGTCAGCTGTGCAGGTATCTGGGGATACCGTTACACGGAGAGCAAACAGCAAGGGCAAAGTTCCTGGAAATGTACTTGGCTTGTTCACGGAATGTCAAGGGAACCAACGTGGCTAGAGCACACTGCACAAGGGGGAAAGACGAGGAACAGAAGGCAGGGAGGAGACAGGCAGGATTCATGAAGGGCCTTATAAGCCATAATAAAGGATTGGACTTTGACTATGAGTAAGATGAGATGTCACTGGAGAATTCTGAGAAGATAAGTGATCTGATTTGACTTCTGCTTTTAAAAGGATTTATTCTGGCTTCTTTATGAAGAAAAGACTATAGGAGGGACACAGGCTGAAGCAGTCTTGGGAGATGATGATGGATGTGGTGAAAAGATTATTCAAGATATAATTTGAAGGTAGCTTCCACAGGATTTGCTGGTGAATTGGATGTGAGGTGGGAGAAAAAGAGAAGAGTCAATGACTGTTCCAAGTTTTTTGTTTGTTCGTTTTGTTTTTAATTTTTTTTCTTTTATTGATTTTAGAGAGAGAGGAAGTGAGAGGGAGAGAAAGATAGAACCATCGATGAGAGAGAACATTGATTGGCCGCCTCCTGCATGCCCCCCACTGGGGATCGGGCCCACAACCTGGGCATGTGTCCTGACCGGGAATGGAACCGGCAACCTCTTGCTGCATGGGTTGATGCGCAACCACTGAGCCACACCAGCCGGACTGTCCCAAGTTTTTTAACTTTAGGCCCTGGAAGGATGGAGTTGCCACAAGTGAGATGGAGAAAGTCAGGGGTAGAACAGATTGTGAGGGTTAGATTAGAAGGCCAGTGTCCATCTTATAAAGTTTGAGATACCCATTAAACATTCAAAGTATGGATGTTGGAAGACATTTGAGTATATCAGTTTGGAGTTTAAGTGAGAGATCTGGGCTAAAGATGTAAACATGAGCATCATGAGGCTGTAGGTGGTATTTAAAGCCATGAGACTGAAGGAGGTAACCCAGAATATGGGTCTTGATGGAGAAGAAGTCCAAGATCTGAACTGGTGAGATAGGAGAGCCCAACATTTAGAAGTTGAGAAAATAAAGAGAAAACAGCAGAGAACATGAAGAAAGATAAATCAGTGAAATAGGAAGAGGATAAAGAGAAACTCATGCCCTGGATGCCAAAAGAAGAAAACTATTTCCAAAAGGAGGACATCAAGAGACATGAGAGCATATGTCAACAAAAAAAGACAGTTCATAGTAGCTTTATTCATATACCCCCAACATGGAAACTACTTAAATGCCTAAGCAGGAGATGGATAAACAAGTCATGGTACATGATCTCACTTATTTGTGGAATATAATGAACATAGCAGTCTGAGGAACAGGGTAGACCCAGAGACGTGGAAGTAGGGTATAAACTGACACCCCTCAGGAGAGGGGGTGGGGGGGAGGGAAGAGATAAACCACAGAACTTATGCACATGTATGCATAAGTGATGGACATGGACAACAAAGCTGGGGACAGGGTGGGGGGATGGGGAGGAGGGTGTCAATGGGGAAAAAAGGAGAAACCTCTGTAACAAAAATAAATTAATAAAAAAAAAAAAAACAAGTCATGGTACAGTCCTACAAGGGAATGCTACTCAGCAATGCGAAAGAATGAACTACTGCTACCCTCGACAACATAGATGAATCTTCAGACATAATGACAAGCAGGATAAACCAGATACACAAGAGGACATGCTCTCTGATTCTACTTATATGAGTTCAAGGAAAGACATAAATAGGTGTTGACTAGGAATGGGGTCCAAGCAAACTCTCTGGAGGAATAAAAATGTTCTTCATCTTGATCCAGGTGGTGGTTACACAGGTGTATACATATGTAGCAATTCATTAAGCTTAGTTTTCAAATCTATGGATTTTACTGTATCCAAATTATGCCTCAGAAATAAAACAAGGGTAAGGGGAGGAGGGCATGAGAATGGTGTCATATGCTATAGAATAGAGGACAAAAAAATAGAATAAATAATCTTTGCCCTTGAAGAGCTTATTTATCAGACCAAAAATAGAAAATGCAAAGATTTCCTCTTCGGAACAAGAGGACTGCATAGTTAATGTGTTTTTAAACCCTTTTCTGAAGAACTTCCTCTTGCTCCGCCTTTCATCATGCCCACTTCAGCCAACGGTCACCTCTGCTTGGCAACTGAACCTCACATACCTTAGAGGAAACAGGAGAACATGTTGAAGAAGTTGCCTTGGTAACTAAAGTATTTATATGGCTGGCCCTTTGGCTCTGTCCTCCTTGTTCCACCCTCCTAGTTCCCAGTACTCCACCACATGCTATTTGCCTGAACTTTCCAGCACCTTTCTGTTAAGCCCTCCATGGACTGGTTTGGCCCTCCCCACCAATGCTCATTTCTCTCTTTGATCTCTGACCTACTTCTTAGTCTGAAATCATGCAGTTGTTTGCAGCTCATTTTTAGCAGGCTTCAAAGTTTCTAACCCATGGTCTTCCTTGAATCTCGAATCCCTGCCACTTCACTATCGTCTGATGGGACACCCTGGATAGGTTTCCCCCAGTAGCTATAAAAATTCCTTTATGGATGGAGAATTCTTTTTTTTTTTTTTTCAATGATCTCTGAACTTTGTATTGGCCTCTTGCTTACTAAGGAGTGCCCCACTACTGTTACCTTAATGCCTCAGAACATTGGTGTCATTGACCTTGGACACCACTTTGCCATCCACAATTATGCACGTGGTGGTCTTCTAGATGGACTGCATGGAATTGCTATTGTCCAGGGTGTCATTAAGATTGAGGTCCTCCTCTTCTTCCAGCAGATAGTAATAGGTGGCAATTTCAGCCTCCAACTTGACCTGAATATTCAGCAAGGCCTCTACTCCTGGGCCTAGTGCTGCCCCTCTTCCCAAGTCTGGGCCAGCTCTGACTCCAGGTGCAACAGGATCCCATTGAGCTGTTCCATCTGTGTGGCATAGTGTGTCTCCGCCTCCCTTAAGATGTTCTCCAAACTGACCTTCAGATTTCTCATGGAGTCTATACTGATCTCCAAGAACTGGACTGTTTGTCAACTCCAAGAATGTCATCTCAACAGCTCCTATTTCAATGGTCTGCGAGCTGATCACTGTGGTGCTCTCTTCAATTTGTGGGACCAGTACTTACCTAGCTCCTCTCAATTTTTCTGAGTCAGCTCTTCATATTGGTCCCAGATGTCTGCCATGATCTTGTTGAGGTTCTGGGATTTGAGGACATCCAATTTCAAGGTCAACCCAGGGTTGACAATCCAGTTCTGTAGACCATTTACTTCCTCCTCATGGTTCTTCTCCATGGAGAGCAGCTCCTTCTTGAGAGCCCCCATCTCTGTCTCCAGCTGCAGCTGAGTGACATTGGTGTCATCAGTGACATTTCAGAGCCCACTAATGTCACTCTCCACCGACTGGTGCATGGCCAGCTTTATCTCATACTTGACTCTGAAGTCATCAGCAGCAAGACAAGCATTGTTAATCTGCAGAATGATGCGGCATTGTCCACAGAACTTGCAAAGATATGAGCCCTCAGGTCCTCCATGGTCTTGAAATAATGTTCCCAATCTCTGACCTAAGGTTCCTTCTTCTCCAGGTGTCCCTGGACTTTGTTGTCCAGTTCCTGATTATAAGCCTCCAGGCTTCTCACCATCTCCAGATAAGAGGCCAGGTGGTCGTTCAGGAATTGCATAGTCTCCTTCTCTCTCTGGATGTCCCCTATGCCCGCCAAACCCCTGGCATCCCTGTGGCCCGGCTCCCAGACCCTCAGCTGCCCCACATGCTGGTGGAGTGGGACACAGAGATCTGAGAGCCTGAGCCCATGGCATCTGCATAGATGCTGGTAGTGCTGCTGGCTGGCTGGCTCAGTGGCTGGGTAACTACATGGAATCTAGGGTCCAATAGCTTGTGGAGAAGCTGGAGCAGGTGTTGAAGATCATGTTGCTCAGGGAGGAAAGAGAGAGGCCAAGAGTCAGGTTCAAGCCACCTATATGAATAATTTTTCCCCTACTCCCAAACCTTTTAAGTTAGATGAGATTTATCAGGCTGTTAATTATTGAAGTCAAAACTTCATAGTCAGGAGTTAGAATTCTCTCCATCAGAAAGCTGAGAAGGCAGAAGGGTTCCTACTGTGAATAAGGTCACAAACAGGATACACATCTACTTCCAATTAGAAACCCATGCCCAATGGCAAAGGGGGCTCCCCACCCGGACAAGGCTGTCCTAACTTGAACTGCCTGCTTTGTCTGCCAATTAAGATATCACTTCTGGGCAAGAATTAAAAATTACTTAGGAGCCAACATGTGATCCTGTACTGGGACATGGCTCCCATGTTGACCCATGTGTAGCTCTGTCCAGCACCCCACCCCATTATCACCTCCCTGTCCAGGCTCCTGGGGTGGTCACAGGGCAGCAGATCATAATAGTGATGTGTTGGGCTGATTTTATTTTTCCAAAAGGAGAGAGAGTTAAAAGAGAACCTGGCTCAGGGCTTAGAGCAAGTATCCAAAACTAAAGCTCAGTAGTGAGAGGCAGGGGATGGGGAAAGCTGGTGAGGTTTCTGCAACTTGTGTTACTGCCCTTGGGTTATTTCCAGGACCAGCATCATGAGCATGTGACTCAGGCAGCTGCACAGGGCTCGTGCTTAGAAGGGCCGCACACTTGGTTTAAGGCTCTGCTATTTACATCATGAAATTGTTAATAATTTTTGAACAAGGACCCCATATTTTCATTTTGCTCCAGGATCTTCAAATTATATAGTCAGTCCTGATTGTTTCAGCTCAGTTATCAGCAAACTAAACATCACTAGTTATTTTAAAATACTCTGCCTTAAGCCTTCTCTGTAGTAGATTCAATTTGATAAACAGAGGCACAGACCACACTCAAATATCTATGGCAATTACTGTTTTCAGAGTGTAATTGGAGGAAGTTATGTCAGTTGGATTTCCAGACTGGGATATTCTCAAAACTGGAAAAAATAAGGAAGGCTCTACAAATTGGAGGTCAAGATCATGGTTAAGAAAGTAAAATTTCAAGTAAAACGTTCATCCCTGGCTTGGATACAGCCTTATACATACACTTTCTGCTATGAAAATAATCCATCAGTCTCAATGCCCATGGTTGAAAAACACATATAACCTGAAAAATCCCCAATCCATTGTTTATAAGAGGTAAGATGTGGTAACGTGGCTGAACTGCGTTACAAATCAACTTCTGGCAGTGATACAATAATGTAAAAAGAGGAATTCGGGTAATCCACTGAATAATTGCTTCTCTCCCTTCTCCCAAAAAGCTTAACGATATCTTTCCAGAGAGGCCCATCTGATCTCTTATTATTCCTCAAACTTTCTCTGTGTTCGCAGATCAAGCACTTCTAAACTCTCCTCTCCTCTGTAAAGTCTTTCCTGGCTATTTAGGAGCAATTCAGAGGGGTTCCTTTACTATCTCCTCTTCTCTCAATAAATCTCTGAGCATGTAAAGGCTCTCCTGGCCCTTGTCAGCATCAGAGCCAAAGGGTTTGGGGCAGAATAAACAGAGAAGGGGACCTTAGTAGCTGGGCTCAGTGCCTGGCTGCAACCCTTTCCATCACCCACAGAGTACTCCCTGTCATGGAATTCACCACCACAGCCTTTCCCAGCGCCTTCATTCTCCTCCAGGTCTATTTCCTCCCCTGCCCCTTCGCTCTCCAAGATGACCTCTCCACCTACTTCCCTGGGAAAATTAAGAACATCTGATGAGAACTCCCACAAGTTTCCGCCCAACTCTTTCAGTTTTCTTTGGATGATCACCCAAACTTTCTTTCTTCCCGCCCATCTTGGAAGAAACTTTCTCTGCCACATGGGCAGGTTAACCCCTTCACCTGCCTCTCATGACTATGGTCTCTGTTTTCCCTCTCCACCAGCTACTTGTCCATTTCCTAAACACATGCTCATATCTTCCCATCCAAAAGGAAATAGACATGTGAACACCAAAAACACCCCCTCTTGATCTACTCCTCTTTTTCCTTGTTGTACGGTCTCCCTCGAGCCTACTGTTTCTTGATCTCTCTTTATCCCACAATAAAACAAGATATTGTCTGAATGTTGTCCAGCACGAAGTTTAGAAGGCACCAAATAAATGGGAGGTTCATTTCTCAGTCTCATGAATCTTGGCTCTTCCTCTCTCTTGTCTTTTGAAATTGTCTTCGCAAAGGTCAACCAACATCGCAGGCCTTGGTTTTCTGCCCACCCTGCTTGCTCTCCCAGAAGCACGCCTGCCTCTCAACATGAACCTTGTCTTCCTTGGTTTCTGGATGTTGGTCTCCTTACAGCTTTTCTACTGCTCATTTCAAGTGTCCTTCAGGGTTTCCCCTCACCCCATTCTTTGTCCATCACTTAATGGAGAGTATTCCCTAAAATACCAATCTTGGCCTATTCTCTGCTCATTGCACTGTCTTTATCCCATGAGGATTCTCATTGGCTCCCATTCTCACTGTGTGTTTCCTAAAGGTATATCACTACTTCGAACTCACTCTAAAATTGCAGACCACATCTCTAATGCCTGCTAAACACCCCAGGTACCTGCCTGACATCTTTCTAAGTGTGGTCCACTGACTCCTCCAGCTCTGGTTAGCTAAAGCAGAGTCAATGTGACACAAGGAACAATTTTGCATAACTTTTAGGAAGCTTCTTTTATGATTCTTGCTGGGGTCAGGAACTGGTGTCAGTCCAAGTCTCAACAGACCTGCAAGTAAAAGTAAAAGATTATTTTACCTGGCTGGGGGGAAAATGTGAGAGAGGGGACAAGGCCAGATCCTGACCCAAAGTAGCCAAGTTGCACTTACTTCTGTGCTTGGCACCGAATGTTGCCTCTTGGTCCTCCTAAAGTTTACACTGTGCAAGGCACTGATAACAGATACAGACATCACCCAAAATTAGACAAACACTGCATGTACACCTTGGCTGCAAGTCAAGGCCCAATGGCATGGCATGAAGCAGGAAGTGATGGGGGTGTCTGGTTTGGGCAGAGTGGACTGAGAAAATCTGTGACCTCTTTTCCACTTATTGTTCACACTGTAAATGCTTTACTTCCATCAATTAAAAGGATCATGTGTGCTCTGTCCTTTCAATTATTTACGAGTTTGTTAAGTATCTGTCTGTGATCAAGACTCACTTTTTTTGTTGTTAATCCTCACCTGAGGATATTTTTTCAAATATCTTCAGATAGAGTGGGAAGGGGAGGGAGAGAGAGAGAGAGAGACAGAGAAACATTGATATGCGAGAGACACATCGACAGGCTGCCTCCCACATAACCCTGACCAGGGCCGGGGACCAATTGCTACCGAGGTATGTGCCTTTGGCTGGAATTGAACCCGAGGTTCATTGGTCCGCGGGCTGACGCTCTAACTGCTGAGCCAAACCAGCCAGGGCTCACCTGAGGATATTTTTCCAATGATTTTTAGATAGAGTGGAAGGGAGGGATGGGGAGAGTAAAAGAGAAAGAGGGAGAAAAAGAGAGAGAGAGAAAAACATTGATGTGAGAGAGACACATCGGTTGGTTGCCTCCTGCATGGGCCCTGACTGCGGCTGGGGATTGTGAGTGCCTGGATCTTCTTTCCCAGTCATGGCATCCCAGCTCCTGAAGTGCTCTGTCAGTGACCCTCTCCTGGAAGACACTGATGCTAACATTTTTCTCCCCGTGTAAAGAAAGTTAAAAAGAGTTAATAAATTGTTGGCTATGAATGTGTCCCACCTACCACTAGAGGGAAAAAAATCTCTCTTATGAACGAAGAAGAATAAAGGAAAGCTCTCTTCCTCCACCAGGATCCTAGACTCTCCATCCAGGGCCTCCTGCTAATTCCAGGCCTCACCCTGAAATCAGGGAGGCCTGAGCCCTTGAGATGCTCACCACCCCTCTGGGCATGATCTGCGGCATTCACAGCTTCTGAGTATCCTAATCTATTCCACATTCCAAGAGGCTCTCCAAAGGGAAAGGTAATCATTCTCACACAAACATCACTCCACGCTTTCTTTCCCACTCACATCCGCTTGGAATCAAGAGCAAGGGGGGAATGGAGTTCTGCCCTCCCTGGTGGTGCGTGGCTCCTTGGCCTTTGCTTAATCAAGGCCATTGTTATGGCAGTAAGCCATGTACAAAGCAGCCTGCCCAGAATAAAGCAGGGAACTACGGAATTGCTTTTTCCCATCTTAAAAGGAGTATCTGATCAAAGCCATGCCAGAGCTGGTAAAGAAATAGAAAGAGCAAGAGGGAGCGAACACCCTTAAATATGAACAACTCATTATAGGGAAGCCTTCGTGGAGAGAAACACAATTAAATGATTTTGTTATGTTCCCTTAACTACCGTTTTGTATCATTTTATTTTAAAACTGTATTATCTTCCTCCAATGAGGAAACTGGAATTAAGTGTAGACAACCCATTTGAGAAATGTCCAAGGCATGAGATAAAGCAAGTACTGTTCCCACCACTCCTGGTCATTTGCCTGACTGCTAAAATCTAGGTTCCTTAATGCTGCCGTGTCCATTTAACAGGAAGTACTTGCTCTACTTCCAGAATATCTCCCAAATCCAGCCCCTGCTCACTTGCTTCACCACCACATTTTTTGTGTGTGTTTTGTTTGTGTTTTTGTTTTTTAATTCAAGACACCGTTATTTCTTGGCTGGAATATTACAATTTTTGGTCAAGTAGGCTTTCTGCCTCATCTGCCGCAGAGTTTATTCTCCACATCACAATAGGAGAGTACTGGAATACCTAAATTACCTTCCAAAGGCTTCCCATTGTCTTTTGAATGAAATCTAAGCTCTTCACCTACTCTGCATAATTTTCCTTCAGCTGCGCCCTACCCACATGTGTACCCTCACACTCTCTTGCTCCCTATGCTTAAGCCATGCTGGCCTCCCTTGCTGTCCTTCCATGACACCAGGCTCTTCCCCACTGTCTTAGATTGGGTTTCCTAGAAGCAGAGCCTGTGACGGAGATTTTTTGTACATGTGGTTTATTGAGGGAAGGATCTCAGCACCAAACTGGAAGAGAGTGAGGGAAGCAGAATAGGAAATGGGGAAAAGCCAAGCAAAGATGTGGTCTCCACTGGAGACTAGGCTCAGCCTGATGATCCCATGACTCCACATGAGGCAAGGGGCCAGCATCTTGTACCACACTATCAATCAGCCATTGGCTGTGGTCCACCCACAAGGGTGGACATAATGTCAGCCATTCTCCTTCAGCTAAGGGCAGTTGCAGTTGTGAGCAAATAGCAGCCAGCAGCTAGGGAACGTGTACCTTGGCCCAGGGAAGGGAATATGATATATGCAGGGCATCAACAGGTTAACTAGATCCACCTTAAGAACTTGTTTTAGCTATTGCTACTGCCTAAAACACTCTCCTGACAGATCTTCTTGTGTCTAGCTTCTTGTCATCACTTGCACCTCAGTTCAAGTGTCACCATTTCTCAGTGGCCATGCCTGGCCTTCAAGCTGAAGTAGCCACACTGCACTCCCACTTAGTCAATCTCATTATTCTATAATATTTTTTTACTGTCTGAAATAATATTTCCTATTTAATGTTTACTTACATGTTTATTGGCTGTCTCACCTACTATAACGTAAAGTCTGTGAGAGCAGGGATCCAGTGTGTTCACCAATCAAAAGATTCTGGATTCAGACATCCTGGCTCAAATTCTGACTCCACTATTTACTATGTAAGTTTGAGCAAGTTAGCCTCTGATAGTGATATATTAATAGGTTATTGGGAGGATTTAATGAGTTGATGCAAGTAAAGTACTTAGAATAATGTCTGATATGTGTTAATCACTCAATGAATGCTAACCTAGAAGATGACTGGTGAATGAATGAATGAATGTATTAGCTAACTAGTTAAATAATGCCTCCACAATTCAAGCTACCACCTTGCTTTTCTTATATAATATGTATCAAAGGCCAGAGACATTGCTCTGATTTTTACCCTTTAAGGTTACACAAATTCATATTCTCTTTCTCAGCCATCAATGGGCATCCAAAATACTTAAATTATTTTTTGTTTTTCATGATGCTCAAAACAAGCCAATACTCCCATTTTTACTACTCTCATTGCAAATCTGTAGATTTAAAGCTTCAATTTCCTGGGCCACCACATGCTAAATCTTGAAGGCAAGGCCCTCATCCCCCAGCCGGAAGCAGTCACTGTTCCAACAACCCTTGCCCATTGTTACCCTCGGGCCAACCCTGCCATGTGATTAAATAAACTGACTGCATCAAGAGGAAAGGAAGCTTTCAGTAAACTTCAGCCACCAAATGAGCTGTGGTTTTGTCTGTGGCCTGGATGAAATGGGTAAAGGAGCAATTAGTTCAACTCTCCTCTGAAAGAGAGGTTTTATGGGAAGTAGGAAACAGGGGCAGTCATTAACTGAATACAAACTACTGACCGCTTTCTGTAAGCAAGCACTATAGGGGACATAAAGATGAGCCACAACACAAGATAAGATAAAGGATAACTTTTTTTACTGATTTTGATATTAGAGAGGGAGGGAGAGAGAGTGCGAGAGAAACATCAGTGTAAAAGAGATACATCAATTGGTTTCCTCCTGTATGGGGATCAATCTGCAACCTAGGTATGTGCCCTGACTGGGAATTGAACCTACGACCTTCTGGGGCACAGGATGACACTCCAACCAACTGAGCCACACCAGCCAGGGCAAGATGAAGAAGAATTAAAGACTCAGTTCAGAAAGAATTTGCAGTGGGGGGTCATTTTATTTACCTAAAAGATTTTTAAGGAGAATATTGTATTTGTTTGGACAAACAAAAGTCTGATAGGACATTTAGGATTTATGGAAAAACACCAAGAACCAGTTTAAGCTATCAAACTGTTATGGGGAAACCAGATGATGTGTTTGTCCCTGAGGGAGGAGGAGGAGGAGAACAATGCAAAAGAAATGTGGGGTGAGGGAGCAGAGGTAAGACAGAGAAGTCACTAACCACTGTCCACTTTGTCAATGACCCCAACCTTCTGTAAGGTGCCCAAATCCAACAAGGCCTGGTATGAAGGAAGTTTCTGTATGAAGCAGTGAAGGGTCCGGGTTTCCAAACCAGCTGATTTAAAGTAACACAGAGACAATACCTACCCTGTAGGTTACAGGAGATGTCAGAGCTGAAGGAATCTCAGGAGAGCATTGGCCTTTGCAGGCCATGAGATGGATTTCTGCAAAATTAACCTAGACAGATCTCCAAGGGACCAGGAGAGATCAGCAAAAACCTGGGCTCAGCAAACATCTATGTACTCTGGTACTCAAGCAAAAGGTACAGGGTATATACCCACATTTCAGTGACAATCTCAGTGGCCCTGTTTCCAAACATGGCCTAGGATCTTCGTCATATGCCTAAATCTAAGACAGTGAACCATTATAAACAGTGGCTGAGGTCTCAGAAGTAACACAGAGAGGAGCCAGCTCCTGGAGATCACCCAACGTCACTTGTCTTTCTGTGTATTCTTCCTGGATGATCTCCCTTCTTCTCTTAGTTACGAATCCCATCTGTTGTCTGGAGTCTTCATCCCAGATCCTTCTCTTAAGCTCTAGAACTGCATTGTTGCATAAAGTTTCCACTAGACACGTGTCCATTAAACACTCGAAATTAGCTAGTACAATTAAACAACTAAATTTTTAATTTAATTCCATTTTTTTCAATGACACTCAATTCAATTATTGGGATTATTTCACTTATGTTTGGAACAATTTAAGTATGTGAATCAACTACAGTCACCATGTTTTACATTAGATCTTGAAATCTTACTTACAGCTGAAAGTTTGTGCCCTTTTAATAATCTCTCCCTATTCTAGGACACCACCAGCCCCTGGTAACCATTTTTTTACTTACTGTTTCTATGAGTTTGACTTCTTTTTAGATTCCACATATAAGTGATACCATGCAGTATCTTTCTCTGTCCGGCTTATTTCACTTAGCATAATGCCCTCAAGTTCCATCCATGTCATTAAAAATGGCAGAATTTCCTACAGGCTGAAATGATAACATTTTGGGTGTAGTTGGCTAAATAGTATTAAAATTAGTTTTATCTATTTCTTTTGGCTTGTTTTATTGTGGCTACTAGAACACTTAAAAGTATAGATATGGCTTGCATTATGTTTATATTGGACAGCATTGCTCTAGTACCATATAGCCACATATCCCCTTGGTCTTTCGCAAGTATCTCAACTAGCATATCCAAAAGTAACATCTCTTGTTCCCCACCCCACCCCAACCTCTTTCTCCTCTAGAATCTCCTAAATGCCTTCTTTCATCAGATTATACTGCAAAAGTCTGGGAGTTATCCTTGATGCTGAAAAGTCAATACCACCTTCACTACCATATACTCTACTCACTCTGTAAGGGCAGGGCCAGTGTCTGTCTAGTTCATGACTGCATCCCTCCCATGCAAAGTGCAGCACGTAGTAGACTCTAATAAAACTTTCTAAATGAATGAATAAGCTGATGAATGAATAGATGATTCACCTAGGGCACAGCTGAGAACGCAAAGCACGTACACCACATTTAAGCAGAGAAGAGATGTTCTAACATGCTTCCCTGGAGCTTCCAGCCTTGAGGAATAGAGGAAAGTCAGAGTACCCCTTACAAGGACATGTAATAGAGATATGAAAATGAGGATCCAGCAGTTCCCTATGTGAGGCCAGGCAAGGTAGGGGGCAGCTGGAGATAATCAAGACAGTGAAGAACAGCCCTATGCACTAGGGAGGTTTGGAGACACTGTAGCTGCTTCATTGAACAACTCCCCTATTCAGCTTTGCAATGTGGCCTCTTTGCTGTGAAAACCTGGAAGAGGAATTATAAAGACAGCAAATCTATCAACAAATAACAAGTGCTGGTGAGGGTGTGGAGAAAAAGGAATCCTTGTGCACTGGTGGTGGGATTGTAAATTGGTGCGGCCGCTATGGAAAACAGTATGGAAGTTCTTCAAAAAATTAAAAATAGAGGTGCCATACCACCCATCAATTCCACTCAGGGGCATTTATCCAAAGAAAAAAAGAACACTAATTCAAAAAGATATATGTACCACTATGTTCATTACAGCATTATTTACAATAGCCAAGGTGGAAGCAACCGAGATAGATAGATAGATAGATAGATAGATAGATAGATAGATAGATAGATAGATAGATAGATGGACGGACGGACGGACGGACGGACGGACGGACGGACGGACGGACGGACGGACAGACAGACAGACAGATAGATAGATAGATAGATAGATAGATAGATAGATAGATAGATGATAGATAGATGATAGACAGATGTAATACTATATTTATATCTATACTTATATCTATATCTATATATAAGTAGATAGATAGATAAAGATATAGGTATATAATGGAATATTACTCAGCAAAAAAAAATGAATAAAATCTTGACATTTGCAACAACATGGATGAACCTTGAAGGTATAACGCTAAGCGAAATAGGTCAGACAGAAAGAGGCAAATAGTGTATTATTTTACTTATATGTGGAATCTAAAAAACAAAATAAATGAATAAAGAAACAGAAACAGACCCATAGATACAGAGAACAAGCTGGTGGTTGCCAAAGAGGGGAGTAGAAGGATAGGTAAAAAATAAAGAAACAAACAAACAAAATAAGAGCTATAATGCTATATGGCACTCAATAGCATGCAAAATAAAATAAAGTAATACTTAAAAAAAAAAGAGAGCAAATCTAGGTCAGCAGGAGCCATGGGTGAATTAAGCAGAGAGCGACGATGGAAACAAAGCAGCAATTGGTTAACAGGTGCAAGTGAAGAACAAGGTATAGAACGGCAGGCTCATTCCAGAACAATGAGGCATGTAAGTCTACTTTTTCATGCATACGTTTTTCAACTATAAATGGAAATTTAGCATCCAAATTGAGATGTGTTATAAGTGTGTAGTATGCACAGAATTTGGGAGTTAGTACTAAACACTGACTGGGACAGCAGCAAAAATAGCAGTAACAGTAGCTAACATTTATACAAATTTATATGGCACACACTTTGTGCCAGGAGCTACTTTAAGTATTGTCTCTAACTCTCATTCTCATTTTGTATACATACGTGTATATGTGATTACAAATATTTGAGTGTTTATACATATGTGTGTATTAATATTAGGTTTAATCCCCATAGCAACCCTATAAAGTTGTAATCATTATTGTCCCCATTTCACAGATGAGAAAAATCAGACATGGATTTGGGATTCAAACCCAGGCTGTCAGTTTCAGGGTCTGCATTGTTAACCAGTATGGTATCCACCAAAATAGGTCAGTGAGGAGAGCGATGAATCCTAAATTCAGGTGCACTGAGTCAGACCTAGGGTCCATCTGCCCAGTGTTCTGTGCCTTGTCGAAAGGTTTATCCAAGATGCATACTTGTGACAAAGAAAAGAAATACAAATTCTTTTCTTCCCTGGTTTTAACCACATCCATTCATTCCTGCGTTGGACATGTGGATTTTTTTTATCCTCTTCCTTACCTGTATTTCTATTCAACCTAGCCTCTTCTTGAGAAAAGAATTTCTCTTCTATGCTTTGCTGCTGTTCGAATTTAGAAGCTATGATTGGTGTCTTTTGAAGGGCACAGATTCGAGTTCATTGAGAGTGAGAGTTAGGTCTTCCATTGATGTCTCCCTGTGCCTTCAACTGAAGAATGAACTTTTAAGCACAAGTCTGTAAGAGAACATAGAAGAGGTCCCTCAGTCAGCAATGTTGAAGAGAGAAGGGGAGTGGGAGTACTGGTGAGCTGACATAGTTGTAATCCTTATAATCTTCCAAAAATTAGACCTGCCACAAATAAACAAACAGATTCACTGCTGCTTCCTCTGATCAAGTCATTCTCAATTCAGAAGGGCATATTTTGCCTATATCTTTTTATTCCTATTACATAACAAACATAAGATTGCAGTCGTTTTAGAAAAACTAAATAAACACACACAAAAAGGAAAGACACAAAATGAAACCTCTGGGAATGCCAGTATCACCAAATCAACATTTTTGGGAAAGAGAGACATAGAAGGGACATGATGTCCATCTTCAAATATGTAAAGGAGGAGAGTGTGGCAGAGAGACTTCCTCTGTTTTGACTATTACACCAGAAGAAGAATCAGTGGGAGATCATTTAAGGAAGATTTCAAGTCAATAAAAAAGAATGTTTTCTAGCCATTAAGGCTGGTCAAAAATTGAATCATTTCCCTTGAATGGTTTTGAGCTCCAGTTTAGAATAGTAAAGGTATTAATCAAAGATTGAGTTTGACATCAATGAGCTCTAAAATTCTTTCCAACTCTAAGATTCTATGTTCTTACTATCAATAATATATTTTTATTGAAATTAATTTATATAACATAAAATTCACCACTTTAAAGTGTACAGTTCAATTATTTCTAGTATTTTTGCAGAAACGTGCCACCATCACAATTATCCAATTCCAGAACATTTCAATCATCCCCTAAGTAAACTTCATATTCATTAGCAGTCACTCCTAATTCCCCCTCCCTCGTGCCCTGGCAGCCAATAATCTACTTTCTGTCTCTGTGAATTTGCCTGTTCTGGACACTGGATATAAATGGAAACATACAATATGTGGCCTTTTCCATGTAGTCTTTCACCTAGGATAAGGCTCATCCGTGTTGTAGCATGACTCAGTACTTTGTTCATTTTCATGATTGAAGAATATTCCATTGTACGACCATATCATATTTTGTTTATCCACTCATTTATTGATGGACATTGGGTTATTTTCATGTTTTGACTAATAAATAATGCTGCTATAAACATTTGTGTACAAGCTTTTACTTGGATATATGTTTTTAATTCTCTTGGGTATATACCTAGGAGTAGAATTGCTAGGTCATATGGTAACTCAATTTATCATTTTTTGAAGGACTGTCAGACTGTTTTCCAAAGCAGCTGCACCAGTCTACATTCCCACTAGCAATGTATGAGAGTTCCCACTTTTCCGCATCTTAGCCAACAGTTGTTATTGTTTGTGCTTTTTATTATTTATCTTTATTGTTGAAAGCATTACAGATGTCCCCTCTTTTCTCCCCCATTGACACTCTCCTCCCCGCTCCCTCTCCTCCTTCACCTTCACTGCACTGCTGTCTGTGTCCATTGGCTATACATATATGCAAATAAGTTCTTTGGTTTATCTCTTCCCTCCCCTCTCCCCCCTTCCCTCTGAGGTTTGTCAGTCTGTTTCCTACTTCCATGTCTCTGGATCTATTTTGTTCATCAGTTTATTTTGTTTATAATTCACAAACAAGTGAGATCATGTGATACTTGTCTTTCTTTGACTGGCTTAATTAGTTTAGCATAATATTCTCCAAGTCCTTCCATCAATGTCATCTCCAAGGGTAAGAGGTCTTCATTTTTTATAGCTGCATAGTATTCCATTGCGTAAATGTACCACAGCTTTTTTATCCACTCATCTACTGATGAACACTTGGGCTGTTTCCAGATCTTAGCGATTGTAAATAGTGCTGCTATGAACATAGGGGTGCATATGTTTTTCTGATTGGTGTTTCAGGCTTCTTAGGATATATTCCAAGAAGTGGAATCACTGTCTTTTTTATTATAGCCATCCTAGTGAGTGTGAAGTAGTACCTCTTTGTGGTTTTGATTTGCATTTTCCTAATAACTATTGATTTTCAGCATCTTTTTATGTGTTTATTAGATATTTGTATCTCTTCTTCGGGGAAATGTTTATTCAGATTCTTTGCTCCTTTTTTAATTGAGTTGTCTTTTCATTGTTAAATTGTAATAGCTCTTTATTCTGGAAGATCAGTAATATAGCTTTCACTATAAGTGAATTAATTTGAAACCTGGGAATATAACCTAACTTTCTAAGGACAAAATTAGCAAAGTTAAAGCAATTTGAGGTAAAAAAATAACATGAAGAGCCAAGGAAGTAACTATGAACATTTCCATGGTGTTACCTCCATATCTTCCTCCATATCTTCTCTATGCCCCTCCTAGCATACCTTACCTAAAAGCCGAGAAGTCACCAGGATCACCTGGTACCAAGGTGATCCTGAATTTTTTGAATTTTTCAAAAGAGATTTTTTTTAAACAAAGAGGTTTTTTCCCTATACTATAGAATATGTTCTAGAATCCAAAGAAAGGATATTTCCTAGTTTTTTTAATGGAGAGAACACAAAACTGATACCAAAATCTGAGAACAATCACCTAAGAAAAAATTATAAAACAAACATTTGTAAATACTGATATGAAAAACTCATGCATTAAATAATAGATGCAATTTGGCAGTGCATTAAACAAATAACAAATCATAACCTAATGGAAATCATAAGATGATTCAACTATGAGAAGTCAACATAATTTAAAATGTAAATGGATAAAAAAAAATGTAATATACTCAGAAAAGATTTTGAACAGAAACAATATTTATTTCCATTTCTAAAAAAATTCTTTAGGACCTGTAAATTGAACAACAATACAATACCACCTCACATTCTCATATCAGCTAACATTAAAACATCTGCAACTGTAAAAAGATGACAAGGATGTAGGAAAACAGAACTTCCATGGACTCCTGGTGGGTGTTTACATTGGCCTAATCACTGTGTAGGACAATTGGGCAGTATCTCACAAAACTGCAAATCTACATACTGTGTATAAATATTCTGGAGAAATTCTTGCATATGTTTATAAACAGACATGTCCAATGGTTTATATTGCAAAGCTCTTTAAATAAGGAAAAAACTCTAAATTACTCAATAAGAGAATAAATAACTAACATTTGGTGTATTCATACACTGGAATTCTGTACAACTGTTAAAATCATGTAAGTCTCTCTCCTCACTCATATAATTGTAGTTCCACACGAAATGTTGGATAAAAAGAGCAAGTTTCAGATGATACACACCTTGACATTATGTCCAGTTTCCAAACCAAATAAACATTCTGTATTATTGACTGAGACATACATGTGTATGTAAGTGTATTCAAACAGAGTGAAAAAGATACGTGCTCAGCTCACATTTTCCTCTGGGTTTGGGACACGAGGAAAAAACTGTGAGTGGAGAACAAAGGAAACTTTCTCTGTAATGCTTTATTTCTTTTATTTATATTAGGATGAAGCAAATGGAGCAAAATATTTCCAGTTCTCAGTTCTGGTTGGTGTTATATAAATATGTGTCATTATTCATCATATTTTGAGGTATTTTTCAAATTTCTCAGAACAAAAATTCCCATAGCAAATTAAGAATAGAAAGTCCCTTAATATGATAAAAAAATATATAGATATATTTCAAAACAAAAGTCCACACCATTCTTAATGGTGAAACACTAGAAGTATGTACGTCAAAATAATGTTTAAAATAAGGATACAGAACTATTATTAATAAATATGGGTCTAGAGGGTCTAGCTATTAAATTAATTGACCAAAATAAAAAAGTGTACACATGTGTACATCTCTGTATATATATATGAGTATGAGAGTGTATGTGTGAGTGTGCACAGGTATGTGAGTGTATATGTGTGTGTGAATGTATATGTGCCTGTGCCTGTATGTATAAATGTGCAAATACATGTGTGACTAAGTACATGCATGTGAAAGTATGTATTTGTATGTATATATAAATGTGTGAGAAAATAAGTATATATGTGTGAGAGTATGTGAGGGATATAGGTATATATAAATGTATGAATGTATGTATGTGTTATGTGTGTATCTATGCATAAGTACTATACATATACTTATATATGTATTTAAATGTGTGTATTATTGTATACATGTTTTATACACATATATAAGTATTTATACATATGTTTGTATGTGCATTTATAAGTGAGTATATACATATATGTATGTGTGTATGCATGCATATGTGTCTATGTGTGTGCATTTATGTGTATATGTACATAAGCATTCACACACATCAAATAGGAGGAAATACATATCAGGTGTTCCATATGTGCTTGTTCTGCTTTGCAAGTAGATTTTATGCTTATTAAGGTCTGAAGCTGAGACTCATATTTCTTTTGGAATTTACACATAGTGAGTTCTCAACAATAATTGTAGAATTTAATTTGGCACCACTACTTTTCAATGTCTATGGACCAGCAAGAATTCACAGACGAAACTTCAGGGCTGTTTTTTGCTCAGTACAACAGTTTGTAGTCAGAATAAAAGATAAAAAATAAAATCCAAGAGATGAGTTTATTTTAAAATTTATACAAATATAGACATAGTTATTACATTTTCTGGAGCCCATAGCAAATACCAGGTACCAAGAGCATATAATTACTTGTATATATTTCACAGTTTCTCAAAAATCGCTAAAATTAATTAAGGAAAGATAGAGAAGATGCTATGCTAATACCCACTGTATTAGCCTGTAAAACAGAAGAGATTCCATCAAATGGACTTTCCTCCACTCTGGTCCAGAGGGTAACTCACCCATTTAGGTGAAGATGGCATCAATAAGCCAGTGAAGGTGGGGGGGTCTCCTTCATGGATCTTTTATAGCAGGAGAGGGAGACGGTAGTGGCGGTGATGGACGAGGCTTTCTAGTCCTGTGTGGGAAAGCTGTAAACTCACAGGTTCAGCCCCCAGGATAGAAGGGCGGGGTCTGCAAAGGAGCGTCACAGCCCAGACCTGAGCAGACAGGCTTAGAACTGGATCCCACTGACAAGGAGACACAGCCATGGCTTTTGTTTACAGGAGAGGCATCCAGAGCAAGAGAGACCATTTCCCACAAAAGGGGAGAGTAAGTTCTTATTTTCTTTTCCCCCGAAGTTGAGTCAGGCAGGAAAGGAACACCCTAAGGTCAGATCTAAGTTGAAGAGGTGAGAACTCCATTTGGGTTTATTTCAACAGGCTGCAAGACATGCCTAGCCCAGATGGGCAATAAACCAGGAGATCCACAGCAGCAAAAGGAATGCCTTACTCCCAAACATCACTCAGAGCCCAAGAACATTCTCTTGAATTTCAGCTCAGACTCCCCGCCCAGAAAACCAAGCTGTGTTCTTTCTGGGTGGCTAGCTTAAAGAATTGTACATTACAGTGGAAACTCCCATTTACTTCATTTACTGCCATTTATAATATTTTCCACTATTTTGAGATAATGAATTCATCCTTTTCTTTTCCTTTTTTTTTTTTTTTTTTTTTTTGCCAGACATTATGCAGGCTAGTACAAGAGCCAAATGTTCCAGAATCCTTTTCAAATGTGTTACCCTTCATTTTTTTATGATAGCCTTAGTAATTTCTTTGGAAATGTCCCAATATCAACGAAATTAACAATGCTGAGAATAAACTTAACTGTCACCTTCATTACCTTTGAATAGCTGGGGGGAAATGTCACCTTCAAAAACCTTTCCAGTGTGCAGGCTTCAAGAAGACGGGTTAATTAAAGTCACTCCCAGAAAAATAACCACCCACCACAGAGAGTTTCTCCCCAGTCCAGTCAAGCTCTGTATCACAGTGTTAGGCAGTCTCCAGTTTATCTGAAATTCATTTTACATGCAGGACTGAAACCATGAATTTTGTCAATGGAATTACATCCCTGCAATTGCCCAGCTGAGGGGTCTTTTGGAGAGATGTTAAGCAGGAGTCATAGCAGGAGGTCGGAGGAAGAGAAGGAATATTCCAGGCTTTCTTTTTTCACAAAGGCCTGGCCGTTTTCTAAACTCGGAAAGATTCAGGCATGCATTGCATATGTGCTCCATGTGTAGAAAAGCACTACTCATAAAGCCTACTTTTTACCAAATAACAGCCTCACAGCAAAGCATGACAAACAAAGCCACAACAGCATCTCTTTCATTTTTACACCCTTCGGTCCACCAGCAAAATTTGAGCAATAAATATGCCAACAGTTCATTTCTCTTTCTTATATTCTGTCATTGTTTGCTTTGGCAACAGCCACTGTCATGGGGCCAGCAGGAAGGAAAAAAAATGCATACTGAATCAGGAAAAAAAGATGGCAGTCAGCTAACTTCATCACCAAATCCCGACTGGTGAAGGAAATTAGTACCCAAATCATGTGACTGCTACTGCTCACAGACAAGACAGTGAGCCATTTTGGCACAGGTGGCAAAAAAAAACAAACACCATTCCACACCACTAAACATGGCTACTTATTGGCAGTCCTCTACAGAGCAGAAAGAGGACAATATTTGATTGTTTGCTAAACTTGCTGAATCACTGGGGAAATGGCTTCAGCATACGTCAGCACCAGTACTCCCTTGCTCCGAGGAGTCATTCTTCTCATGTTTCCTCCTTCTCTGTTAAGGCTTTGGTCATCTATATAGGTACCCTACACTTCCTGCTTGAGGCAAGGCAGACATCCCCAGTTTATGTGGTTAGTCCCTTCCTGGGTATGTCTTTTCTGACCCTATTACTTTTAACCTCTCTGTGTCTTTATATAGAAAATGTATCCTTTGTAAGTAAAATATAGGTGGACTTTTTTTTTTCCACTCAATCCAACAATCTCTGCCTTTTAATTTGAGTGTTTAATCCATTAACATTTAATGTAATTATTACTTTGATTGGGTTTGAAACACTAATCTCTTGCTGTTTATTTGCTGTTTATTCCACTTTTCTTTATTGCTTTGTTTCTGCTTTCTTGTCTTCATCTGGACTGATTGATCAAGTATCTTTTAGTATTCTTTTTCATCTACTATACTATCTGTTTAATTGTACCTCTTTGGTTATTTTTATTGTGGTCATTCTAAGGATTATAATATGTATTCTTAACTTACCATATTCTTAACTTATCATTAGACCACTCACATCTAATGTATGAATCTTCCCTTTACATCCCTTTCCTCTTTATGTGATTGTTTTCATATATGTTATCAACCCCAGAATAGATTGCTCATTTTCTGAAATAGTCAATGTTCTTTCTAAATCAAAAATAAGAAAAAATTTTAAAATTGTATGTTTACCCATGTATTCATCGTTTCTGGAGCTCTTCATTTCTTCCTGTAGAACATTAAATTTCTGCTCCTGTTTGAACTTTTCTTCCTTGAAAACAAGCTGAAGACTGGGCATGATATAAACCTAATGTAAATTGGCACCTGATGAAAAGGTATCTCCAGCAATGACGAGTAGAGATATGCAGCAGCCTTGTAGTGATCATGAACACACAGTGATTTACAACAAGGATTTTTAGGGCCTATTTATTCTTGAGAAGAGAAAATTGAGGGGGGATAGAGTAAGTCTCAAAGTCTGTCAAGATAGAAATAACCTTTTTATTAAAACCAAGATCAAAGAGTTTAAAAAATTTATAAGCTTATTTACAATCCAGATCAAGAACTAAGATTATTCAACATAAAACAAAATGTGTTGAAAACCATTGTTTCTCCATGACAGGGCTACTCAAGCTGGGGAGGCAGCATGGCACAGAGGTTAAAAGTGTCTGTTCTGGTGCCTAGCCTCTGGGTTTGACTCCTGCCTCACTACTTGCTGGCACTGTAAACTTAGACAAGTTCATTAATTTTTCTGGCCTTGTTACCTTATCTGTAAAATGGGCATGATGATAATTGGACCAACTTCAGAAGATTGTTTTGGAGGGAACATCTACAAAGCACTTGGAACACTACTACCTGACACATCCCCAGTATTTAATAAGCATTAGTTATTACTAATTGTTACCAGATGGCACTTTATACAGTTTCTAACTCTAAGATTCTGTTTTGCTCTGTCTTCTTTCTTTCATTATGCTTGGGGTTCAAAGTAAAAATAAGACATTTGTTTTCATGTTGCACTTTTTTTTTCACCCAACCTTAATACACACTTATGAAACACTCTAATTTTTGCTTAAATTCCTGATTTGCAACACTGAAAGAAACTATTTCTTTTCTTGAAATAATCTACCAAGATAGGAACTATGGCACAAATATATCATGTCACATTCCCATCAATGAAAAACCAAAT
The DNA here is from genome assembly GCA_030848825.1 of Tadarida brasiliensis. NCBI lineage: Eukaryota > Metazoa > Chordata > Mammalia > Chiroptera > Molossidae > Tadarida > Tadarida brasiliensis. Next base: position 32,485,405 of record CM061261.1, on the reverse strand, counting down.
ACCATCAGTTTTTACCATCCTTAGGAAATACCATTTCCCAGCAATAGAAAACCAAATACCACAGATAAAAACAGACTGACTCCTTAATGCATGTTCTTGAAAAGTGGTCAGCCATGAAAGAGATAGGCCTAAATCCATAAGTGATCAGACAATGAGAAACATGAGAACCAACTTATGCTGATGGCCTATACTATCCACTAAAATCCCATTGGGAATTTACATTTATGAACCTTCTTTATGATGGGACCCACTAACCTCATTTTACAGATGTCATAACTGAAGCTGGAGAAGTTTAAATCACTTACACAACTTTGTGCAAACGTGGCTCCCACCTCTTTGGTCTTTTCCACCACAGCAAATGTTGTATCATGTTCATGGGCAGCAGAGAGCAGGAACATTTAGAATATGTCAGGAATTGGAGAACTAGATATAAGTTTGAATAGACTCAGTTAATGAAGAATAGAACACATGGAGGTCAGAAATGCAGGCAACCAAAAAAGGGAGTTCAGGATAGAAATCTTGGTATGGGTTTCTCAAAAGTAGACACATAGTCAAGGATTGATTTTAAGTAGTTTATCTGGAAGGCAAAGGGACCAGCAAGAGAGAAGAGAAATCAAACAAAGAAGGCAAGGCAGTGAATAAAGTTTGCGTTATGAAGTAACTTACTACTGTGGGCAACTGGAGCTTAGGGAACTCGGAACCAGTGTACAGCCATGAACCTCAGAGGTATCCTACCCAGAGGGTGCAGGAGATGGGATGTTTATACACCAATTCAATCTTTTTTTTTTTTTTTTTTTTTTTTTTGTCATCCAGTTATTGAGGGCTGCTCCTGCTAGTGTTAATTCCATGGCACTCCAACCTGCCATGTGCATGAGCAGAGTGGCCTTTGATGACAGGAGACTGCTCTCAAACAAAAAGAGGCAGGTGCTGGCCGTTGAGTTGTGCCAGCAGACATTGAAACGGTAAAGGCCAAAGTCAGGAGTTCCGCTTGAATAGTATCAGAAATGATGGTAAGTTGATGGCCCAAATTTTTGAAATCAGCTAAGACTAGGAAACCATAAATCATTAATTCAGCTTTATAGAAACTATACGTATTATCCAAGTCAACATCTTTATTTTTGTATTGAGGTCACAATGGTCAAGAAGAAAAATGCCCTTGGATGTGCAGTGTACTAATAGAAAATTAATATTCCAATTCTATGCACTTAAACTCCAGCATTCTCATCTCTTGCTCCATGCAGAGAACTGTGATACATTTACTCCAAAAACAGATCTGATCCAGGCAACAGCTTTTTTTAAACTACCAGGGAAGGCAAAAAAAAAAAAATCAAAAGGTGGTCTGGCATTGCAAATTCATATAAAGAAGTAAATGGCAGAGAAGAAAATAGAGAAATTAAAACTCACATTAGGAACTCTTCTATACTATTGGTAGGACTGCAAAATGGTGCAGCCACTTCAGAAAACAGTTCGGCTGTTTCTTAAAAGGTGAGTTTGGGTTCCAATATTCTAATAGGGAATTGGAATATTAAAACATAAACTTGCCATGTAATCCAACAATTTCACTGTATTTATCCAAGAAAAATGAAAACTTACATTCACACTAAAACCTATATGCCAATATTTATAGTAGCATTTTCCTAACTATCAAAAACTAGAAACAAACTGTCAAATGTCTCTCAACCACAGAAAAGCTCAATAAAGTTTTGTGCATTCATACAATGGAATACTACTCAGAAACAAAAAGGAACAAGCTACTGATACACACAACAGCATGGTCAATGCATCGCGCTAACGAAAAGAAGCCAGACTCAAAGGTTACACTGCATAATTCCATTTATGTGACATTCTAGAAAAGACTGGAAGTGTGGAGAATGATTGACTAGAAAGGGGCAGCACAAGGGAATTTGGCAGGTGCAGATATATCTTGATTGTGTTAATGGTTACATGAATCAAAATTTATAGTATTATACACACACAAAAATATAATTTTGTTATATGTATTTTTTTAAGCGAACCATTTTTTTAAAAAAGGCAATGGAAGGCCCTGGATGGTTTTGCTTAGCAGTTAGAGCATCAGCCTGAGGACCAAAGGGTGGCGAGTTTGATTCCAGGTCAAGAGCACATACCTGGGTTGTATGTTTGATCCCCGGCTCCCGTCAGGGTCACGTGGGAGGCAACCAATCAATGTGTCTCTCTCATATCAATGTTTCTCCCTCTCTCTCTCTTTCCCCTTCCCTCCCTTCCACTCTATCCAAAAATTAATGAAATATCCTCATGTGAGGAATAAAAAACATATATATATTTATATAAGAAATATATATATATATATATATATATATATATATGTATATATTTAAGGCAATGATAGGTTCTGACAGCAGCAAGGAACCTCACTCAGAGTTGGAAACCAAACCCAGGGTACTAAGACTGAAAGCTCCATTCTCCTGTGCTTCAGCCATTGGCAGCAGCATCCTAGGCTCTTAGTAACTGAGACGGTCCATGATTAGAGCAAAAATATTTGCAGACTAACATATTCTTTGAACCTTCATGAGACTACACCTCCAACTCTATAACAGAGCCAAATCATGTGGATTGATTGCAATCCAGTACCACAAAAATGACAATCATTCAATGAGATAAATAACAAAAATTTTAAAAGCAGAATATCAGATTTTTTAAAGGATGGAAATACAACATGTGCCCTGGAGACTAGGAGTCACATGGGTGGTAAAACTGTCTTCGATTGTACATGAAGAATTTAGAGTACAGGAAAAACAAAGACTATGGACCAGGAAAAAATTAGAATGAACTCCAGATCTGACCCTGGCTTGGTACATGACAACAGCAGATCGAATTTGGGCTTCAGCTTCTCACCCCTGCCTGAACCATGTTCGTTGCCATGTAACTTCATAGTTCTTCCTCTTTTACTGTGACCATAGGGTACTTCTCCAACCCTTCATTTTGGGATTAGTGAGGAGATATGTATTGGCCAATGGAATGTGGATGGAAGTGACAATATGACAGTTCTGAGGACCCAGCTTAAAAACTTATAAGGTTCTGCTTGCCCTCTTGCATCCTTATGAAAAGAGCTTCTCTTGCACCCCTAAATGAATTCACATGATATAGGCCATCCCAGCTAAGTTTCTGATCTAAGCAAGAATAAATAAATCTTGTTTTAAATCATTGAGTTTTGGGACAGTTTGTTTTGAAGCATTACTATGGCAACAGCTAACTGACACAATGATCTCAGGTAAGTACCTTTATATCCCATTAATCCCTTCATTTATCCAAAACAGATATGGTCAAACCTCAGTTCTCAAACATCCCCCATCACAAACGTCTCCCATCTCAAACAATTCGGTTCTCAACCAAGTTCATGGAAAAATGTCTCAGTTGTCAAACAAAACCTTGGTTCTTGATGCAACAGCCCTTTCATGCTGATAACTGTATGATCAGTCACATGTCTCAGGTGGCAAACAAAGGAGAGAATGGGCAAGTATGAGTCAGTTTACCACTAAACCTCACATTAACATCTCAGGAAATTATGCTGTGAATATTTTTATGTTTTGTATTGTTTCTTTTTTTGCTTTTGTTGCTGCTTATTATTATTAAATACATACCAGTAAGTCACCATGCGTCCTAAGAAGGTTAGTGATAGCATCAAATTGAAAAGGAAAGTTGTGAGAACAATGATAGAGCTTAGACATATTCTGTATAAAAGAAAGGTTAAAAAGGGTAATCATTTGGGGGTCTGGAACAAATTAAGTCAGTTTACATTATTTTTAATGGGAAAAACTATTCAGTTTTCAAACAAATTGCTTCTTAAACAGCCTTCCAGAACAAATTGATTTCAAGAACCAAAGTTCCACTGTATTTATTAAATACACACAATGTGCTAAGGACTAGAGCAGGTGCCGAGCACTCCGCAGAGCAATGAGCTTAATTGTTCCTTCTAACTGTAACCCAAAGCTCACTATCATGTGGATCCAAATGAGGTCATTAATACACATATTTTGCCAACTCTAAACCTCTCCCTGCTTTTACAATAAGTCCAGTACATAGCTGATTCCTATCAGACTCTAAATTGGTTTGGGCTGTATTCACTCTGACATTTCTCACTCCACACGCTGCTGCACTTTGCCCCCACTGACTTCCACATCTCTAACTTGGATTTACTGAGCTATGCTTAATAGTGGAGAATCCCACAACACTGTAAGTATTGAAACATGTAACTGTGGTAGGCACTAGAGACATGTAGCCACTTAATTAAATTCAGTTCCTCAGTCATATTGGCCTCATTTCAGCTGCTCAGTAGAACCATGTGGCCAGCACACATATAGAACATTTTCATCATCACAGAAAGTTCTACTGGACAACATCAACTAGAGTTCTAGTTTTCAAAATTGCCCGTTTCTTCCAGTGGTTCATATATGCTGTCAGAGTGTCATGTGCCAGTCTCAGTGCTAAGCCCAGGGCCAACATCAATGCAGTCCCTATTGCAGAACCTGCCTCCTCATGCTGTTCCTTTTTATTGGAATGAATACTCATTGGGGTCTCCAGAATCCCTCCCTGAAGTTTGGCTTCTGTTGTAATCCTCTGCCAAGTCCATTCCAAATCAAGTTATTTTTCCTCTGCAGAAAAATTTTGGAATACCCTGAAAATCAGCCAATATGTATAATAACCTAGAGGAAGAGATGTCACCCAACTTCTCCTGCCTGATGTATCCACACCTCAGATCCAGCTAGGCAGGAATGCACTCACATGGAAATTATAATGCTCAGGTGTTGAGAGGAGGAATAAATACAATAATATATCTAATGTAGGACCAGGAGCCTAGTAGTGGTCAAGAAATAATGCTTTTCCTCTAATCATCTTAAATGTATTAGAATTGGGCATAATTTCCTGATGCTTGAGACTGGCCGTTCCCATTACAATTTCCAATTAATACTCACTCAGACAAGTTTATGGGTGACTGGAAATGACAGCACCAGCAAAACTCTCAACCAGGACCCATCATTGTCTTCTTTCAACTGCACCAAGATCTTGTCCTTTTGCCACTAGAGGAATAGAAGGAAGAGAGATTTCTGATTGGAAGGTCCCAATTCTAACTCGATGGCCACTAAATGATTTCAAATGGCTCTAATGAAATCCCCAGTATTTCCTATGGCTCCTGGTATCTAATTTCAGAAACATAATACAGTCATGAAAACAATCTCAGCATCTGAAACACCTCTATATTATTCTTCCTCCTGTAACCTTTGGGGTTCTTAAAAAATTAAAATAGAAGGAAGCCTAATTGTAAAGAATAAATTTGGCCTTGAACAAAAACAGTGAACTAAGAACAAAGCAACAGGAGGGTTTCTGTTGTGTTTTCTTCTAAGCTCTTTGGAATTTTTGGTCTTGGACGAACAGATCAGCACAGCACATCGCTCCCAAGTTTCCAACCCCAAAATATTTTTCTTAATTTTAAATCTTTGAAGGAGAAATGCTACATTTGCTTCATTTTTTTTTTTTTTTTTTTTTTTTTTACTATTAAATATGATGGAAAGAGAATGCCAGCTCCTGCCTCTTGTCCCCAAAAAGAAGTCGAGCCAATGGAAAAAGCTGAGACTTTGTTTTGTTTTGTTTTTAACCCATCTATTGAGATTTTCAAAGTATACTACTCAGAAAATATTGGAAATCCTATTTGAAAAGGATTTCATCCCTGATACTTACGGCTTTGATGACTTATATTTGAGAAAAGAAAAAACACTTGTAATTCTCAAATAAATTCTCAGTCCTTCCAAGATTCCAGGACCTAAATATCCCTAGATGCTTCCTCTTGGAGGAGCTGAAAAAATTAATTTGCCATTCCATGAAAATGCTGATCACTAGACCAAACTCCTTTGAATAGGCTTTTCAAACTCCAACATATCTCATGTTGTGCATCAAATTTTCCAGCCAATAGTATTTAACATTTGTTTACTCCTGTTTATTTCATTTTCTTCTGATTTTACACTTTATCCATTTTATGTTTTACATTGCAGTACGTTCTGTTTCTTTCATTTTACTCCCTATACCTTTATTTTCATCAGCTTCATTCTTTCTGTGATACACAAGATCCCTGCCTCTCGCTTGGTCTTTCCCATCTCAGAAATAGCTTAACCATTTGCCCAAAGGCTCAAGCTGTAAATAGAGGACTCATCATTGATTTCTCCTTTTCTCTCATAGCCAATATCCAATCTTTCAACATGGCCTACCAAATTTGCCTGCAAAACATTTCCCAAATCCACTTACACCTATTTTCTGTGTTTCACTACCTTCCTCCAAGACAACATTATCTTCACAGTGACCTACTAATTGGTCTCTCTGCTTCTACTTTTGTTCTTCTATAATTCATCTTCACAAAGTAGTTGGAATAATCTTTATATATATATATAAAGAATATAAGGAAGAGAGATTTCTGATTGGAAGGTCCCAATTCTAACTCGATGGCCACTAAATGATTTCAAATGGCTCTAAAGAAATCCCCAGTGTTTCCTATGGCTCCTGGTAGCTAATTTCAGAAACATAACACAGTCATGAAAACAATCTCAACCACCTCTATATTATTCTTCCTCCCCTTTGTAAACTCACCAATGACTTTCCTTGAGACTTAAGGTGAAATTAAAATTTCTTAGAACACCTTATTGTGGTTCTGAAAGATCTAGCCTGTGTCTACCTTCCAACCTTATCTTCCGGGCTCCTGTCCTATCATCATTCTCCCTTTGTTCTCTACACTCCAGCACACTGCCCTTTCCTCTGTGCTTTGAATTGCTAACTTTCTTCTTGCCTTAGGACATTTGCATTAGCTGGTCTCTCTGCCTGAAATAGTCTTCTCTCATAACTCTGAATGGCCAACACATTCTTGACCTTCAAGTCAATGGCATTTTGGAGAGGACTTTCCTTACCACTCAATTTAATGTAGATTGCCAGTCATTTTGGATTCCATCCCCCTACGTATACGTTATAGTACTTATCATAGCTAGCATTTGCTAGTTTCTTTGCTTATTGTCTGTTCCTCTACAGTAGAATGTTAGTCTCATTAGAACAAGGATCTTGTCTGTCTTGTTCACAACTATATTCCCAACACTTAGAACTGTAACTAGCACACAGAGGTGCTAAATAAAGATTTTTGAAGGAAAAGTGAATAACCCTCCCCAAATATGTTCTTCTAATCTGAAGTTTGTGAGCAGGGAATAAGCTGATTCCCTTGAGAAAATATTCTTCACTTCAACCAGAGAGTTGAAGGAAGGAAAACAGTTAATATTGATTTAGTGCTTACTGTGTGCCTGGCACTGTCTTTGAGCCTCTGAAAGCATCATATCATTTAATCCTTACATATATCAGCTTTGAGTGGGCACTAGTACCTACATTATATATTTTTTTTAATTAAATTTTATTTTTTCCCCTCACAATTTATCCTCTCTATGCCTTCCTCCACCTCTACCCACCCCCCTCCTCCCGGCAATCATCATACTATTGTCCATTATCTGTGTCCATGTGTTCTTCTCTTATTTTTTTTCTTAGCTGCTCAGTCTCTCCACCCTAGTCCACCCCAAGAGATATCCGCCTTCTCTTTATCAATGAGTTTGTCTCTATTTTGCTTGTTAGTTCAATTTATTCATTAGATTCCACATGTGAGCGAAATAATATAGTACTTGTCTTTCTCTGACTGGCTTATTTCACTTAGCATAGTGTTCCTCAGGTCCCTCCATGCTGTTGTAAAGGGTAAAATTTTCATCTTTTTTGTGGCCAAATAGTATTTCATTGGGTAAATATACCATGGCTGTTATATCCATTCATCTACTGATGGACATTTGGTCTGCTTCCGAATCTTGGCTATTGCAAATAATGTTGCAATGAACATAGGGGTGCATATATTCTTTCAAATGAGTGTTTCAGGTTTCTTTGGATAAATTCCTAAAAGTGGAATCACTGGGTCATATGGAAGTTCCCTTTTTAGTTTTTTTATATATCTAAATACTTCTTTCCACAGTGGCTGCACTGATCTGCATTCCCACCAACAGTGCATAAGGGTTCCTCTTTCTCCTCATCCTCACCTGTTCTTGCTGTTTGTTGATTTATTGATGATAACCATTCTGACAGGTGTGAGATGATATTTCATTGTGGTTTTAATTTGCATTTCTCTAATGATTAGTGATGTTGGGCATCTTTTCATATCTCTATTGGCCATCTGTATGTCCTCTTTGGAGAAGTGTCCATTCAGGTCTTTTGCCCATTTCTTAATTGGATTGTTTGTTTTTTTGGCGTTGAGTTTTTAAAGTTCTTTATAAACTTTGGATATTAACCCTTTATCATATGTATCATTGGCAAATATGTTTTCCCATTCTGTGGGTTGTCTTTTCATTTTGTTGATGGTTTCTATTGCTGTGCAAAAGCTTTTTAGTTGGATGTAGTCCCATTTGTTCATTTTATCTTTTATTTCCCTTGCCTGAGAAGATATATCAGAAAAATATTGCTACAAGAAATATCCGAGATTTTATTGTCTATGTTTTCTTCTAGGATTTTTATGATGTTGATTCTAACATTGACGTCTTTAATACATTTTGAGTTTATTCTTGTGTGTGGTGTAAGGTGGTCCAGTTTCATTTTTTGCACATATCTGTCCAATTTTCCCAACATCATTTATTGAATAGATTATTTTTAGCCCACTGTATGTTTTTGCCTCCTTTGTCAAATATTAATTAACTATAAAAGAGTGGGTTTATTTCTGGACTCTCTGTTCTGTTCCAGTGATCTATATGTCTGTTTTTATGCCAATACCATGCTGTTTTGATTCCTATGGTCTTGTAGTATAGTTTGATATTAAGTAGTGTGATTCTTCCAACTTTATTATTCTTTCTCAAGATCACTGTTGCTACTCAAGTTCTTTTGTGGTTCCATAAATATTTTTGGAAAATTTGTTCTAGTTCTGTGAACTATGCCATTGGTATCTTGATAGGAATTGCATTGAATCTGTAGATTGCTTTGGGTACTATGGACATTTTAATTATGTTAATTTTTCCTATCCATGAATATGGTATATGTTTCCACTTATTTGTATCTTCTTGAATATCTTTCTCCAGGATCTTATAACTTTATGAGCACAGGTCTTTCATATCCTTGGTTAAATTTATTCCTAGGTATTTTATTCTTTTGAAGCAATTGTGAATGGAATTGCTTTCTTGGTTTCCCTTTCTGATAGCTCATTATTGGTACATAAATATGCAACTGATTTCTAAATATTTATTTTGTATAAAATAAATATTTTATTTATTTTAAATATTTATCTATAAAATAAATATTTTATTCCTGCTACTTTACTGAATTCATTTATCAGTTCTAGTAGTTTTTTTAGTGGAATTATTAGGGTTCTTTATATACAGTGTTATGTCATCAGCAAATAATGACAGTTTTTCTTTTTCCTTTCCAATTTGGATGCTTTTATTTCTTCCTGTTGTCTGATTGCTGTGACTAGGACTTTTAGTACTATGTTAAATAAGAGTGGTGAAAGCAGATATACCTGTCTTGTTCCTAATCTCAAGGGAAATGATTTTAGTTTTTGCCCATTGTTGTCTGCAGCTGTGTCATATATGGCCTTTATTATATTGAAATATGTCCCCTCTATTCCCACTTTGCCGAGAGTTTTTATCATAAATAGGTGCTGGATTCAATCAAATGCTTGTTCTGCATCTATTGATATAATCATGTGTTTTTTTATCCTTCATTTTGTTTATGTGGTATATCACATTTATTGATTTATGGATATTGTACCAACCTTGCATCCCTGAAAATAAAATATCTAACTTTATACTTAAAGGAACTTGAAAAAGAACAACAAACAAAGCCCAAATTGCGTAGAAGGAAGGAAATAATAAAGATAAGAGCAGACATAAACAAAATAGAGTTCAAAAACATACAAAAGATCAATGAAACCAAGAGCTGATTCTTTGAAAAGATAAGCAAGATTGACAAACCAGACTCATCAAGAGAAAAAGAGAGAGAGGACCCAGATAAATAAAATCAGAAATGAAAGTGGATAAGTAACAACTGACATAAAAGAAATACAAAGGATTTTAAGAAAATATTAAGAACAACTATATGCTAACAAATTAGACAATCTGGTCAAAATGGATAAATTCCTAGAAACATACAATCTTCCAAAACTGAAGCAGGAAGAATCAGAGAATCTGAATAGATAGATTACAATTAGTGAAATTGAAGCAGTAATAACAAAAGCTCCCAACAATCAAAAGCCCTGGACCAGATTGCTTCACAGGTGAATTTTACCAGTCATAGAGGAACTAACACCTGTCCTTCCCAAACTATTCCAAAAAAATCAAGAGGAGAGAAGACTCCCATGTTCATTTTATGAGGCCAGCATTATCCTAATTCCAAAACCAAATAAAGACACCACAAAGAAAGAAAATTACAGGCCAATATCCCTGATGAACATAGGTACTAAAATCCTCAACAACATATTAGCAAACCAAATCCAGCAATACATTAAAAAGATCATACACTATGATCAGGTAGGATTTATTCCAGGGATACATTTTATATATAAAAAGCTGAGAGTGACTATAGTAGGACTTGTGTTGTCCTACCCAAATCTCTTTGAGACCTAGTTACCATAAATCATGGCAGTTAATGCTCAAAGCTGCCCCCTTCTCTTGAGAATTTCCCTCTTATGACAGAAACACATCACAGGGAGATTGTAGTCCTCCATGGAAGCTCCTAGACAAAAACTGACTGAGTGGTCCAAAAGCTGACCCCTTGTGACCAGCTCACTGGTACAATTCACGCTCCAAAGTTCCCTGTGGGATCAGGCTGAAGCTAGATTCCAGTTAAGCTAGATTTACAGTCTTGCTCAGCATTTCCCCCTTGCCTCTCCTGCTTCCCTCATTCTATTTCAGATTTCTCCTGAGAATACTCCCTTAATAAAACATTTGCCAAAAAAAACCCATCTCAGGCTCTACCTCTAAGTAATTTGACCTAAGACACTTAGAATAAATCTATACACAAGGTCAGAGAGTTAATGAGTTATAGAGCAAGAATTCAATCACAGGTCTGTAAGACCCATGTGTTCTCACCACTGCACTGCACTGACTTTTTTGGAAGTTCATCTTCATGCCTTCAGGGAAGCCTGCTATGTACCACTCTAGTGTGTGTTTCTGAAATATGCCTAAATGCATAAAATTTTAAAAACCTGCAAGAAGGGTTAGTGGTTCCTCTATTCCTATATCAGTGACAGGCCAAGGCATAAAGAAAAAAATACATAAAAGAAAAGAAGATAATGATAATTAAGGAATTGGCTCTGTCTTTCTTATATCTAAGAAGCTAACCATGTATTCTGTGAACTTGAACACATTACTTGAGTTCTCCATCTCAATTTTTTCATCTATAAAATGGAGATAATACCTAGGGTGAAAAGTCATGTTGCAGTGTCTGGTAAGTAGTAGCTGCTCAATAAATGAAGCCAATATTCCCCAAAACCACAAGGGTTGCTACCCAACTCTGATGCTTTCCTGAGCTTCAAGTCCTAGGTCTCCAAACATATTTTCCTCATCTTCTACTCCTTCTCATCTTCTTTTCACGAAGGTTGTGTTTGGTACATATTTAATAAGTTTGTTCAATCAGTTAAGCAAAGACTGAGAACTGCCAAGGAGCTGAGCATTCAAAGGTAAATCACCTCTCTGACCTTAGTAGTCTAAGGCATCTTATTCTACATAAGCATGTTACTAAGAAACAGTGCTGGTATTCACGTCTCTCAAATGATGCAATGAAAATTGAGATAATTACATATGGTACAATGTACAGAAAGCTATAGATGTTTCTCTTTGTATATGCTCCTTTGACATAAGAATAAGAATTGAATATACCTCAAACTCATTTAATGCCTCTTAAATGCTTAATTGATCCATAGAAAATACCTCCATTATCATAGTCAATATCTCCTGCACCAAGTACATCATAATCACTCTTCTCTATAATTCTAACTATAGGCCTGTATTTTTTAATACTCCTGACCATTACTATAGAAAGTAGAGGCTAAGAGCAGTGGTTCTCAAATTTCAGTGTGCGCCAGAATCACCTAGAGGGCTTTTTAAAATCTGGAGTGCTGGGACCCATCCCCAGAGTTTCTGAGTCTGTAGGTTTGGGATGGAACCCCACAACTTGCATGGATCACATTTTGAGAACCATTGGTTCTCAAATGTTAAAAGAATTACATAACATTTCTAAGACTCCAACCCTTCAAATAGTCATTTATACTCTAAAGCCTTAACTGCTCTTAACTATGGAAGGGGAATTCTTGCCTAGTCATACCAGTGATGTGTTGGACCTGGCTCCTATGGGGGGGGGTCACAAGAGCCAACTATTATTATCTCTTCCCAACTTCACATTCAGTGATGCCACATTAATAGCTTAAAATAAGCTATTGTAGGAGTATTTACACCATGGAAATTGGCAAACACTACAAATCAGGATTTGTTTCTAAGAAGCCAGTTATTAAACTTTTACCAGTACACCACTGGTCAAGATCACGCCTACAGATTCCTCTGCTCACTCTCCATCCTCTCAGAATGAATTTATCAGTGACCAATAATCTCTAACCACAACTGTGACTAGGCTCTTTCAATATAGTCACACCAGCTTTTAATAGCACATTCTCAAGTAAGTCCATTTCTTTTTTTCAATTTTTCATTAAGAAGGAAAGTGATCAACTTAAATGTAAAATCACTCCCCTTGAAATCATATTGGGCACAAGCCAGCCCCACCATGGATTTTTAGGAGCTGGCAAACCTCTGTGTAAATTCATCTTACACATCTTAAGCCTTTATTTATATTTCCAAAAAGAATTATTGAGCCCCCACTCTCTTGCCAGTTACCAGATTAAGCAAAGGGGAGAAGACAGTGATGGGCTCTGGCCTTGTGAAGCAAATAGTCTCTCAGGTGGTCTTGAGGAAGAACAATTCCAAATTTCCAGATGGAAGAAAATCTAAAAGAAACTTTTATCTAAGAATTCTGATTAGGGCTCAGATTTTTTTATGAGTAATACAGTCATATACATGGTATAAAATTCTAAAGGTACAAAAGGATATACAATAAAATATGTCTCCCTCACACCTCTGACTTCCAACTCCCTCTGGAAGAAAATGTTATTTCTATTTTTTGTATATCCAAAGACATTTTATGCACATGCAAACAAATACATTCTTTTTCTTTTTTATACTGATGACAGCTCACAACAGAAATTATTCTGTACCCTGCATGTTTTTCCATAATAATATATCTTGGAAATTATTCCATACCAGTACATATAGAAAGATCTGCCTCATTATTTTTAATCACTGCATAATATAGTATGTTGCAGCATAATATGTTTATTCAATCCCCTGTTGACAGATATTTGGAATTATTTCCAACCTTTTCTTTTACAGATAGTGCCACAATAAATAACTTTGTGTATTTGTTATTTCACCCATGTGTGGGTATTTCTGTAAGATAAATTCCTAGAAGTAGAATTCTAGGCCAAAGGACACTTGCCATTTTTGTAGCTAGTACCACGTTATCCTCCAAATGGTTTGTACCAATTTAAATGGCCACTAATAATGTATGAAAGTTCCAGTTTCTTCATATCTCTTCAACCAGGTATATTATTAACATTTAGGTGTTTGCTAATCTTGAAATTGAAAACTATCTTATTATAGTTTTAATATGCATATTTATTATTATGGATGAGATTGAATGGTTTTTCTAAATATGCAATATTAGTTTCATTAATTTGCTTTTTAGTGAACTACCTAATCATATATTTTACCAATTTTTCTATCGAGTTTTTGGTCTATTCTTATTGATATGTAGATACTCTTTAGATATTATAGAAATGTCCCCTTTATTTGATATAAATTGTCTTTTTTTCTGTATGATTATAAGAAACTGAGAAGAAACCAGTTAACCACAGGAACTTTCTCCTTTAGCCCATGAACTACCTCCTATACTTAAATACATTTGAAATGAGTAAGAGGGTCCAGAAGCCACAATAATATTAAAAGTATTCATCTCAATTTAAACAATACTTCTCTAAAATTGTGGCAAAAGGCAAAAGCTCTGACCAGAGCACTAGACAGTAATGTGTAGAACCTTAGTCCTGAACCAATGAGGAAAAGAATCTCAAAGTGCCAGACCAGAAAAGTGATAGAGAGGGACCAGCTTTGGCCCATCATCTCAACAAGTGTCAGAGTAAGATTACTGGGATGGTCTTGGGAAACTTTCTCACTTGTTTATTTTCAAATGCCTTTGAGAGCCCATGAGAGAAGCCTAGATAACAACAGACAGGGTTAGAGATGGTGACTCCCCTAGCCATGGGGGCTCCTGTGAGTCTTCCAAACGACTCCCTGCCCCCACCCTTTGTCATTTCAAATACATTTGCAAACTGGAAAGGGGGACAGCATGAATCAACTCCACACATGTCCCTGGATGTCTGGTCTTAGTTTTGGTGACAGCTTTCTTTTATGAGTCAACAAATAGGTTTCTCACAATAAGCAATTTTCTGCTTCAGCACAGGTTTGTCAGCTCTTAGCTAATTCCAAAGCTCTCTGGGTGGACCCTCACTCCAAACAAGGTTTTCTTAAGTACTGTTTTCAGAAGGTGGAGGTTTCTCTTGTTTATTTCTGATCATCAAGTTATACAAACACTTCTGGAAAAGAAAATATCATATAAGCTTCTAAAACCCAAGAAGGCTCAGTAAAAACTTCAAGGAGAGAAGATAAAGCTCTCAACAGATGCCAATGTCCTGGGGCTCCAAACTTTGGCTCAGCATGGAATCCACACTTCAGGGGGCTGAGAAATGGAACTCCCCAGTCTCTGAAAAATGGTCATGAGACAGCCTCTTCTGAAGAAACTGGCAACCAAACCCTTTGGTGCTATGGAAACATCTGAACATACACTCATTGATCTATAATTTCGTAGTTCCCCCTGAACCTTGCCACAAAGCAGCATCCCCAACAGCACCAATGGAAAGAAATAATAGGCTGAGCTTATACTGTGCAAAAGCCAAGATGTAACTTAAAAGGCGCGTGGCACCCCAAAGGTAAGCATAACTCTCAGTTTCATGAAGACGAGGTAATGTTTCCTGCATCTTTTTCTTTTCCCATAGTTTTCCACAGGGCTCAGCACATATTAGGAGTTCAATGGGCAGGAATGACCAAGTAGGCCCTCCCACAAAATGTCCAAAAAGGTTCCAGAAACACAGTCCTCTCTCCTGTGCTCCCTGCCACATCCTACCCATTCTTTAAGTCCTATCACAATTAGCTTATCTTCCAAGTTTTCTTGGCTGATTTTCAGTCCTTATAGATCTGTCTCCATGCTCTTCCCACTTCTTGCACCAGAGTCTGAACAAATTCAGCAGTTAATATAGTTCACTTTGTGTAATAATTGTCTTCTTTTGTGTGAATCTTGACATAACAACATAAGAAGCTCCTTAAGCAAAAGAGTGTTTATATTTATGTGTCCCCGACAACATGTAGAAAAAGTGAATTTTGTTCTTGATGCTCCTGGTTTCTGATGTAGTTCACTCACTCTGCTTGAAACATCTCCTTCCTTCATCTTCATCTTTTAGGTCTCAGCTTAACAGTGCCTTCCATTTGGAAGTTTTCTCCAAGGCTCTGCATTTACCTCCATGACTATATGGTGATTGCTACCACATCAGTTGAACTATCTCTGTATCAGTGAGTGATGGCTGCACAAAGATACTCCCAAAATCTCTGTGGCTTCAAACACAAGTCCATGGGCTATGCCTAGCTGTGTTTACTCATGCATCTGTGGTCATCTGTGTGGGCACTAGCTGGTCTAAGATCATCTTAACTGGGTTGATTTGACTCTGGTCCATGTGCACATTGTCTCTATTCTCCAGAAGGCTAGCTTGAGTTTGTTCACAAAGAAGCTGGGCCAGGTTCTGAGAGAGAGAGAGAGAGAAGGGAGTGGGGGCGGGGGGACTTGCACAAGGCCTCTTGAGGTCTAGGCTGAGAACAGGTACAAGATCACTTTTACCACATTCTATTGGTCAAATCAAGTCACAAGTTTAGCCAGATTTAAAAGTGAGGAAATAGACTCCTCTTGATAAGAGCTGCAGCAGTCACATTATAAAGGGTGTGATACAGAGAGGGATGAAGAACTGGGGCTTTATTTACGTTCAAACTTCAATAGTCTCCCTCACCTGAATTTTAAACTCCTCAAGGACAGGTATAATGGTTCTATTCACTGTTATATTTCCAGTCACTGCACCCAAGAAATCAAGGGATGGCTGAGATTCAGACGGGCAAAAATGAAAGAATCAGGAAAGATCACCAAGAGCAAAAATGTGTTATTAGAGACCAAAGCTAAAATCATCCACATCCTTGTATTCTCAGTTACTATTGTGGATGTAGAAGTTGGACAGTGAAGAAGGCTGACAGGGAAGAAAATTGCTTCATTTGAAATATGATATTGGAGGAGGACTCTATGAATATCCTGGACCATCAAAAAGACTAACAAGTGGGCTCAGCCGGTGTGGCTCAGTGGCTGAGCATCGACCCATGCACCAAGAGGTCGCTGGTTTGATTCCTGGTCAGGACACATGCCCAGGTTGTGGGCCCAATCCCCAATGGGGGGCATGCAGGAGGCAGCTAATCGATGTTCTCTCTCATGGATGTTTCTATCTCTCTCTCCCTCTCCCTTCCTCTCTCTCTAAAATCAATAAAGAAAAAATAAATAAAAATAAAAATAAAAGACTAACAAGTGGGTCCTAGAGCAAATTGCACCTGAAACATCACTGGAGGCAAAAAAGACAAAATTGAAGCTGTCCTACTTTGGGCACATCATGAGAAGGCAGGGTTCTTTGGAAATGACAGTGATTCTGGGAAAAATAAAAAGCAGCAGGAAAAGAAGAAGACCAAATATGAGATAGATTGACTCCATAAAAGAAGCCATAGTCATGAGTCCATAAAAACTGAGCAGAGCAGTTAAGGACAGGACATTGTTGACATCACAGGGCAAGACTGGCACAAAGCTGTCTTATTTGTTAGGTGAACATATGAATTAACCAATAGGGTGGAGAAGAGAGGAGAAGAGATGTGAAAACTCTCATAATTGAGCACCTATGAATAGTTAAGTGTTTTATTTAACTCTCCTAATTTATTTCATTAGTTTCTGGAATGGAGTCTCAGAACTTTTATGCCATTGATATTGTCAGCTTTTAAATCTGGCTTTCTTCATTTTTTTTTTTTTTTTCAATTCTCACCCAAGGGTATTTTTCCATTTATCTTCAGATAAGAGTGGGAGGGAGGAAGGGAAGGAGGGAGGGAGAGAGCGAGAGCGAGAGCGAAAGAGATAGAGAGAGAAAGAGAGAGAGAGAGAGAGAGAGAGAGAGAGAGAGAGAGAGAGAGAGAGAGAGAGAGAGAGACTAGTTGCCTCCCTCATAACCCCAACCGAGACTGGGACGAACCACAACCAAGGTACATACCCTTGACCAGAATCGAACCCGCAACTCCTTGGTCTGTGGGCTGATGTTCTAACTGCTGAGAAAAACCACCCAGGGCTAAATCTGGCTTTCTGCACACCAAGCACTATTCTTAGTGTTTTCTGTGAATTAGCCAATAAATAGTTACACAAACATTATGAGGTAGGTATTGTTATTGTTTTATCTCCCAATATACAGAGAAATTAAGTAGCTACCACACTTCACAGTGGGATTTGAACCCATGCAGTCAGGCTCAAATCAACAATCTCAATCACTACATTATATTGTGTCTCGAGATATGTGGTTCATACAATCTTTTGCCATCCTGGCTACTAGAAAAGTTCCCTACTCTGCTAGAGTTGCTCAGGACAGTGGCTGATAACTGCATGATGCTATTCAGGTTTAAATTAAAATTTAGTAGAATTAAAGATGTAGTCCCTATGTCACACTAGCCACGTTTCAAGCACTCAGTCCCATGTGGTCAATGTCTGCTAAATAGGTTAGTGCAGAAAACATCTCCTTCATCACAGGAAGTTCTATTGGATGGCACTTCCGTAGAGTATTCCACTCTCAGAGAATTTTCCTGGGGTCCCAAGGAGAAACAACCCTGATGAGCATGCAGTTAAGATCAAAATGGGATGTGCTGCCATATGGCCATTTACCAGCTAAGTGGGAAATTGACAACTTGAGTCCTGGAGGCCTCCAAAGTAAATATGAGCATGTGGGGGCCACTGAAACACTGCAAGTTGTTTCTCTAATGAATGTCCCTGTGTTTGCCATTTTGTTGAAATGCAGAATTCATGCAAGCACCAAGAAACTCCAGTTTTCCTAACCCCATACAATTTGATGTTTTAGGAGCTCTATACTCTGGGCCTCCATTCTTTTTTTTTCTCAAATGTAAACCCCTATACACCCAGGGTAGAGAGGTACATATTTTCTGAATAGGGGAGATCTCCACACAATTAAAAAAAAAAAAAGGCAGAACATAAAGAACCATGAGATGGCCTGAAGGCCATTGTATCAGATGAGCCCATGGAGTCTGGTAAAAAACACAAATTACATGATCATACTGAATTTTAATCTGTATGGGCAGAGTTTGGGGACATGTGGAAGGAAGCCTGGGACTCTGAACTCTAAAGGGGCTTCCCAGGTAAAGGTTTACCAGTAAATTTTAAGAACTATCTACATAGGGAATAACAAAATGTTCCCTTCGATGGGCCGTGACCTGGAGCATCTATTTCTGTGGAATCTCATTAAGCTACCTTAGGTGTATGTTCATGAGGAAACCTCAACCCCAAATGCAAGTGAGGAATGAGAAAAAGAAAGTGCTGAGAATACGAATTAATAACCAACAATGCTTTCACATCAAAGAATTTTTATAGTTTCTCCAGTAGGAACAGCACAACACATCTACTCATCCTCACTTTGCCTGCAGCGCAAGTTTTCTTACACATAGATGCTCAATAAATACCTTTAAAATTGACTTGAATGCAAAGAAAGAAAGAAAAAAGAGAGAGAGAAATCTTCTCTAGATAAAGAGATAAAGAGTGGGAGGAGCCAAAGGGCAGGATCAAAGGGGACTTTTAGAACATCTGACTTGCAGATCTACAGAGCCAGCCAAACATTCTTGCTTCTCTGAATTTCACTTTGAATTTAATGTTTAAATAATCCCAAACAGCTGAGGAAATTTCAGCTATGCTATCTAAATATTGCTGTTTTTTATTCACTCATCTGTTTCATACCCCTTTATTTCAATTATGGTCTGCTCTGCAAATTTGGTTAGGGTGCTCCTGAAAGCCTACATGGTATTGAAATGAATAACAACAGCTGGTACTCAGAAGGCTGCCTTCCATTGCATCTCCATTTGCAACTTCCCATCAACATTCTGAAAGGAAGCATCACCTAGACAATAAATGACCCCTCTTTCTGCATCGGGCATTTCCAAGATTCTTCAACTACTGAGAAATTACATTGAGAGCCCTTGAGGTCACCCTTGAATAGGATCCTTTCAGTGACTCAAAAATTAATTCTTTACATTTTGGAAATAAAGAAAAATTTGTACAAAGGACTATAATGTCACCCTTTTTTATTGTGAAGCCTGCTTAAAAAAAAAAGTGTTCTATGTTTTATGGTTTGCAAAATACAATGAGTTTCCAAAACATAAACCTCAACCTACTAATGGTGCATAGTTTAATCATCTGATATATTTCTTTAGTGCAATTCAGCCCCTTGCCTTTCCTCTTCCTCTTAGGAGAATATAATTAGACCTGATCTTAGATGGCAAGAATGTAAAATAAAGAATGGAATCTGTGGAGGAAGATGTACTACTAATTTTAGAGCACTGATCAAATGCACTTGAACAGGTTTACACAGTCTTTGTGGTTAGATTTCCCCACCTTTCCCATCAGGATGGTCATTTAATGCCTGTCATATTTTCACCTAATACTATAAGCCCCATACACCCAGACACATCTACAACCTCAGCTTTATCAGAAAAGCTGGAGCGGAATATGATCAGTGGCAAAGATTAAGGGGGATTTGCAAACAGAGGAAGGCATGTTCCATGTTAATTGCTAATCGGTTTCAGCCAATATGGTACCATGACATGGCAGCAGGCCTTATCTAACAAGAAGGGGATAGTCATGCTTTTCTGGGGTACAATACGTCTAAACAGAAGAATCACCCAACAACCCCAGGTGACTAATTTCTCTATAAATATATTATTGATATAATAGAGGCCTTTATAATTGGATTATAACTACCCAGACAGCTGCTCTGCTAGTAGAGGAGAACACGGTTGACAAAAAGATTTAAAGGAAAGAATAGAGGAAAATAGCAAACCTCCAGCCAGGCACACTTAAATGACCTCATTGCTTCAAAATAATAGGATCACGTTGCAGATATGAAAGGAAAAGCCAATACGCTTAGAGCAATCGCTTTCTGCACGCTCTTCCCCATTTCTCTCCCACTGCTCAACTGAGAAGCCCCCCTTCCCTGTGCCAGAAGCGAGCCTTCCAAAGCAAAGGCCACATTGTATGTTACAGTGTTCTTTAAAGGAATTATGTTTAGATTTAAAAGGTCTCTAAAGTGGATATGTTCTTTGCCTCTATGGGCAGGTTAACTTTTATAATTTGTATGAAACATTCCAAGTGCTACTCAAAAACAGCAATTCTCTCAGATGTGCACTCTTCAGGAAAAAAAAGCATATAAAAAACTGATCAAGGAAAAGAAAATAGTTGCTTTATTGTTGTCCTTTAAGAAAAAAAAAAATACAGACATGATATTCTCTACATTCTTTTAAGGTTCATAAAAAAGAATACCTTTAGATAAGACTTGAGAAAACAGTCAAATCCATGACTTATATTTTCTTATATTTATCCAAAGTGTCTAGTGACTTATAGTTATAAGGCACTTATACATTCATTCATTGGATAACTAGAAATTCAGTGGAGAATGAAATAAAGTACGTATCTGCCCTTAGGAGCTCACATTCTAGTAGGAGGATGCCTTAGATTGGGACCCCATGGAGCAGAGCCAGAGATGAGGATTCTTGTGCATGTGACTTATAAGAGAGGGCTTTCAGGTGAAACCTCTAAGACAGTGAGAGACACATGCAGGGCAGGGGAAGGAGCAAAGGAAGACCGTGGTTTCAGCTGATCCCACAGAGAACTCTAGATGTGAGAGGCATCACCCACCAAACCACCAATCCTCTTTCTTTCCTCCAAAGTTAGTTAAAGTAATAATTTAAGCACACTTTTAAAATCTCAAAGGTTTGACAAAATAGCATAGTTTGGGTATGTTTTCTAGTTTTTGTTTGTTTGTTTTTTGTTTTCTTGCTCATAAAATTGTTCAATGCAGGTTTTCTTGATCAAGTAGCTCTTCTTCGAGCCCTCATCAAGGAACCCAGTTTCCTTCTATCTTGTTGCTTCACTGTCTTCAAATACACAGATTCCATGGTGGAAAGAACAGACATGGAACCCCCACAGAGATGCCCCTGGGAACTTTCGAGAGCCTGGAAGGAGCACATCCACATTCTATTGGCCAGAACTCTATCGGTGACCAAACTTAATTGCAAGGGAAGCTAGAAAATGTAGTTTAGTTATGTGTCGGGAAGAAGTGAAAGCGCATTTGAAGAACATCTAGGACGTCTCTATCACTTCGCTCTCACTCTGCTCAAAGAAGACTACAAGAACAGATGTGCATATGCCAACAGAATAGAGAAGACTTTGTCTGGGCTTTCATGACTGCTCAACCACACCTGTGAAAGGGAATCTATTCCTCATAGGCATCTCCACTGGCCTAGAAGGGAGCGAGAAGGCAGAAAAATGGGAGTGGGGAGGAGGAAAGATATGTTATATCTGCACAGAACTGGTCCTCTAATTCCCATTTCTTTCAGCTGAAACAACACACCTCCCAACTCTTTGGATAATGCACCAGTGTGGAGTAGTAGCACCTACGCCGAGCTAAGAGACTGCTCCTTGATGACTCACTTTTCCACCCTATGCTTCAGTTTCTGCCAAGAGGGGAAAGACCCAGTGTTATCTACTCCACACATTACACTGAAATTCTTTACAGAGAGTTAGTAAAGAAACAACATCTCACAAAAGTTAAGAGCTGTGGCCGAAGTCACAATAACTAATCAGTGATGGAAGTAAAACTCCAACTCAGATTTTTCCAGTTCTAATGTGGGATCCTTCGCTGTATTGCAGTACTTCTCATCTCAAACGTGAAAGCTTATGGAAGAGTATAAATCACTACCTAAGCATAAGGTGGATTGTTCTTGTTGCACATCTATTGCAACAACAAATACCTCTTCCTAAAGGAATGTTTGCAGACTGCAGCAATCAAATGACAAGAAGTAGGATCGTCATAAAAGTAGAATGAACTAGAAATCTTGCATAGAAGCCCTGAGATAGGTTTGCCCAGTGGTTCCTACCCTAGTTGCACAGGAGCATCACATGGGGAATGTTTTAAAAATGCTGTCTGAGCCCTACTCCAGGTAACTCAGAATATTTGAAGTAGGACCCAGGCATCAGTATTTTTTAAGGTTTCCGAAGCAATTGTGCCATGTAACCAAATTTGAGAACCACTGGTTTTCACATTTGGATCTTGTTGGAGAGTGAGGGGTTTCTGAAAGGAGATGGGGCCTTAAGTAAGCAATAAGAGGTTTGAGATAGGAGAAGAGCAGCTGGACAGTAATGGGAGCAAACACATGAAACCTCCCCAAAAAGCAGGACAAGGCTGTGCCTCCATGTGCTTTATCCTGTCCTGTCCCACCTGCTGAAGTCATTCCTAGAACCATCCCAGGCCTGGGTCCTCCTTGAGAGTGTCTTATATAAACTGTTTCTGAGCTGCCATCACCAGCCTGAATGAAATTCTTCAGGACGGGAAGCTGGTGCTCAAGAATATTATTAATTGTAATGAATAGAAGGTAAGTTCACAAGGTAAGATAAGAATCTCCTCCATTGATTGAGCACTTATTATCTCTCAAGCATGGAGTAAAGGACCTCACATGCATTACCTCATTTAGCCTCATGACAATATTGTGAAGTAGGTTCTATGACACCATTTTACAGAAGGGAAAACTGAGGCTAAAATAGTTAGATGACTTGCCTCAAGCCATCCAACTAATAAGTGGTAGAGCCTGGTTTCAAATCTAGACTATCCACTTTCAAAGTCCCTGTAGGGAACCAAATTTAGAGACCTACTCAGTGTTTTCATCCCAACTACCCTTCAGAGTTGGAATCTTGTAAAAGACAGAGAGCAAAAGAATGTGAGATTTGTTTTTAAAAAAACTTCCAGGGATTAGAAAGGCCAAATACTACAGAAATTCTAACATCAGAAAACCAAAAGTAAAATTATAATAGAGTCTTTAAAAAGCCAATTGCAATCATTCTTCTGGTTCACTTATACCCAAAGCAATCAGGCCTTTTAAAAATCTACATAAAGTGTGGAAGAAGGACATATTATAGTGCCCTAAAAATTTTGTTGGTTATTTTTTTTTTCCTTTCAAGAAGACAGTGGAAACCATAGGCCCAGAGCCGAACTTGGCAAAAAAAGACATACATAGTTTCCAGCTTAGGAAATTTAAGCTCCATAAAGGAAGGCAAGATATTCGAAGTCCAAGAGGCATTTTTCTTTTCTATAAAAAAAAAAAAAAAAAAAAGACTCAAAATATTGGGTTATTTCTATGGAGAAAAGAGAAAAATCTCATGTGTTTGGAGGAAAGCTGAGTTGACCAAGACTCAATGTGAAGAGCTTTATTATTCAGGGATCTCAGGAACTCCATGGTCTACACTCCAACAAACCAAACCAATTATATGTATATTTATTTTAATGAACTATATATAAGCCAACCAAGTGTGGTAGACAGGTTGTAAAAATGGCCTCAATTCTCCCCCTTTCCCTGGATCTCTGCCTTGGCTATATAATAGTGCAGTGCCTGCCTCTTGTCTCTGGACTCAGCCATGTGATTTGTTTTGGTCAATTAAATACCAGCAGAGGTGATGTGAGCAGATGCTTGCATGTTTCCACCTAGTCTCTTGCTCTTCTGTTTTACATGTGAGCATGCCCTGGCTAGATTGCTCAAAGGATAGACATGTGGAACAGGGCCCCTTTTCCCAGTCAAGGTCTCAGGCATGTGAAAGAGTCCAAACAAAATCAGCAAAGCTGCCCAAATGAATCAAAACTGATAACAGGTACAAGAGTAAGCCCTACAGACCCCAGCTCAGATCAGCAGAACCACCCAATCAAACCACACATTTGTGAACAAAAAATGTTCATTGCATCTCAGGTTCTAAGGCTACTTGTTATGCTGCATTATTGTGGCAATAGACAACTGATTCATCAAGTAATGAAAATTATATGTGGTGACTACTTCTAGATACTCTGCAAATATTACCATCATCATAAATTTTCAATAAAAGGTATCACTCTAGCATACACACTTTCCCTTAGGCCTAGTTCTCTCCCACTTTTCAGATTATTTTAGAAATCAAAAAGTGTGCTCTGCAAGTTCTGGCAATTCAACTATCACTCATAGCCATACCTACCTGAAGGTAGTATGTTGTGTATTTCAGATATTACAGAAGATTTGAGCTTTAATGTACATCTATTTCTTCTCCACACAACTATATCTGAACTTTTTCACAGTAACAGGTACAGTGTAGGCACTCAATAAATATTACTTGAATAAATAAATTAATTAAAAAATAAAGTTGAAAAGTAAGATGGACCTTAAGTGGGGGTAAATTCAAAGATTCATTGGTCTCTTTGGGTTGTAAATGAAAGAAAACCCTGGGCAGAAACCTGAAATATAGAATGCATCACTTGTATCACAGCTGAGGAATATATCTGTCTTCCTGGAGAGCAGAGGTAATTTCATTTCATAACACTACCATTGCCCTTCTAGAATGCCCAGAGTTTCCACCCAGTAAGTGGAAATGGTATCTATACTCACAATGCCTAACTCACAAAGCAAACTAAAACACTACTCTTTCAAAAATTATAGGAAATATAAACAATCAAATATCAAGACAT
This sequence comes from Tadarida brasiliensis, assembly GCA_030848825.1. Taxonomy (NCBI): domain Eukaryota; kingdom Metazoa; phylum Chordata; class Mammalia; order Chiroptera; family Molossidae; genus Tadarida; species Tadarida brasiliensis. The sequence goes on along the minus strand of CM061261.1, from coordinate 32,460,345 downwards.
TTTATATCTATAGCACACATGACAATATAATACAGATCAGTATTCATTAAAACACAGAAGCAGATCTAAGATGGCAGTGAAATAAATAGATGTTACACTCACCTCCTCCCAGGACCAAACTGGAATTACAACTAAAATATAGAGCAAGCAATGTGAATAACCAACTAAATACTAGCTGAAGAGAAGTCTTATAACCAAGGATTTGTAGAAGAAGCCACATCAAGACTGGTAGGAAGGGCGAAGATGGGTAAAGGGCTAGTCCACTTCCACAGGCGATGGCTGAAATTAAGGAGGAATATCTCAGATGTGGGGGGTTCCCCTTGAGAAGCGTGGGGTCTCAACCCCATGCTGGGCTCCCCAGCCCAGAACACCAGAGCCAGAAAGAGGCACCCACATAACATCTGGCTGTAAAAATCAGTGTGGATCTGTGTGCCAGGGAGAAACAGAAGTGCTAGAGACACAGGCAAACTTTTAAAGAGCCAATGCACAAAATCTCATTCACAGCCACTCACCATGGGCTCTGGTGGAGGGAGAGTGGAGTGGACTAGAGTTGCATGAGGAGAATCTGGGGTTTGTGGCTCTGGAGAGAGAGCTGAAGGGACAGCCACCAAGTTCCTTGTGCTGAGTCACTCTCTTACACCACAGACACGAGCTTTCCTGCATGAAGCACTCCCCTCTGTACAGCATCAGCCTGGAGGAAAATAATAGCTCCACCCTCTGGATTCCCTTTCACCCCACCCTATAGAGCTTATGCCCTGCTAAGGAGTCAGCTGTCTGGGCCAAGGTGTAGAGATCTGGGCTGACTCAGGAAGTGTTAGCAACTGAGTTGTATGGCTTTGGGGTGGGGAGGGCATCCCTCCACTTTCCTGTGAACCCTGCCAATGTCTTGGCAGAATCTGAAACAGATTGAGTTGTGTGGCTCTGGGGCAGGGGCCACTCTCCCCACCTTTCACCAAACCTAACCAGCACCCCCTGTCATAAGAAATTGATCACTAGCCACATCCTCCAGACTCCCGGGGACCCAGCCCTGCTGAGCTTGGGCTCCTCTCAATAGAATCTGACACAGAATAAGTTGTGTGGCTCCAGGATGATGGCCATCTTTCTCTCACATGCCTAGCCAATGAAGAATCCTCCCTTCACGTGGCCAAATCTTGGTCTGTTTGGGTCTGATTTACTCTGTTGGCCTCACCCTGATGACTCCCTGAGACCCTGCCCCACCACAAAGGTATGCAAGCACCTAGTGGCTGGCAGCTAGATTATGTAGACTCTAAGACATTTGCTGAGTGGTCTCAGACCCAACACTGGCACTGAGTTTGAACCTGTATCAATCTGGTGAACAACATTCCCCTCTACCTGGTGACTCACTGAGAGCCTTTCTCATGTATCTCGAGTACAACCAGAGGCTCTTCAGTGATTGAGCATAACAGGCAGCTGATAGACAGAGGCAGGCGGAGGTGGATCTCCAGGTGTCTTGGAACTTTTGCTGATCTGCCCCCAGACTGGGTTGGTAAAAGACAGCTTTGGTACACAGCTGGGACCTTCCTGCGCACACCCAGGCCCAGCAGAAGCAGCCAAAAACTATAGATTGATCACTTTGTAGCTTCAAACAGGTTGCCCAGGGCCAGTAACAGGGAACATCTGACATTGGCCTGCACCAGAGTTCCTTCCAAGGGGCTCCAGAACCAATACATCCAGTAGCCAGCTTCAGTCAACATCAGAGAAGAATCCAATAAACTTTACAAATGGCATATCCAAAGGTAGATCTCAGCAAGCACCAGACCATGCTGAGACAAGTTCTGCTCTCTGTGGTCTGCACCTAAACAGCAGCTTGTACACTGTGGTTAGGGTTGATCCTGACAGTCAGCCAGCCTGAGTGTTGAAACCATGCATGAATGAGCCACTAGCAGTCAAGACTCACTTCCAATAGGAGGGCCTACATAACCCACACAAGGGACATTCCTGGGACACCCAGCTCAGGTGGTCAAGGAGACTGCACCACTGGCCCACAGGACACCTACTATGTAAGGCCACCCTACCAATATTGGGAGTCATCGCAGATCTACCTAATACATAGAAACAAACACAAAGAGGCAGGCAAAATGGGAAGACAAAGATATATGTCCCTTATGGAAGCACAGAAGAAAGCTCTAGAAAAATAACTAAATAAAATAGAGGCAAGCAATTTATCAGGTATAGAGTTTTTAAAAAATGGTTATAAGGATGCTCAAGGAACTTAGTGAGAACTACAACAATATGAAAGGGCATATAGAAACACTAAAAGAACCAGTTGGAAATGAAAAATACAGTAACTGAAATGAATAAACAATAAGTTAAATGAAGCAGAGGATTGAATCAGCAATTTGGAAGACAAAGGAGAAAAAAATACCCAATTATAGTAGCAAAAAGAAAAGAAGAATTTTTTTAAAAAATGAAGATAGTTTAAGGGACATTTGGGACAATATGAAGCATAGCAATATCTGCATCATAGAGGTACCATAAGGAGAAGAGAGAGCTCAAAGGATCAAGAACCTATTTGAAAAAAATAATGACAGAAAAATTTCCTAATCTGGTAAAGGAAAATGACACACAAATCCAGAAAGTGAAAAGAGTCCCAAACAAGATGAACCCAAAAAGGCCCATGTCAAGATACATCATAGTTAAAATGCAAAGGTTAAAGACAAAAAGAGTATCCTAAAAGCAGCCGGAGAAAGACAGTCACCTACGAGGGAGTTCCCATAAGACTTTCAGCTGATTTCTCAACAGAAACATTTCAGGCCAGAAAGGATTAGCATGAAATATTCAAAGTGATAAGAAGCATGGACTGCCCTAGCCAGTATCATTCTGTACACCAAAAGGTGGCAAGTTTGATTTCCAGTAAGGGAACATACCCAGGTTGCAGGTTCAATCCCCAGTTGGGGTGCACACAGAAGGCAACCAATTGATGTTTCTCTCTCACATCAATGTTTCTCTCTCTCTCTCTCAAAAAAAAAAAATCAATTAAAAAAATAGTATGAACTACACCAAGACTACTTTACCATGCAAAGCTATCATTTAAAATAGAAGGAGAAATAAAGATCTTCCCAGACAAGAAATAGCTAAAGGAGTCCATCACCACCAAACCAGTATTACAACAAATGTCAAAGGGTCTTCATTAAGAGGAAGGGAAAAAAAATAGAAGAACATAGTTAAAACAATAAATACATGCCTATCAATAATCACTTTAAATGTAATTGTCTTAAACGTTCCAATCAAAAGACAGAATAGCTGAATGGATAAGAAAACAAGAACCATATATATGCTGTCTACAAGAGACTCACATCAGAATAAAAGATACACATAGACTAAAAGTAAAAGGATGGAAAAGGATATTTCAGGAAAATGAAAATTAAAAAGCTTGAATAGCAATACTTATATCTGACAAAATAAACTTTAAAATAAAGGCTACAGTAAGAGACAAAGCAGGACACTACATAATGATAAAGGGGGCAATCCAACAAGAGGATATAACCCTTGTAAACATTATGCACCCAACACAGGAGCACCTAAACATGTAAAGTAAATCTTGGTGGACATAAAGGGAGGGATTGACAGTAATAGAGTCATAGTATGGGATTTTATCACCCCATTGACATCAATGGATAGACCTTCCAGACAGAAAATCAACAAGAAAACAGTAACTTTAAATGACACACTAGATCAGATGTATTTTATTGATATCTTCAAAGCATTTCACCTCAAAGCAGCAGAATACATTCTTTTCAAGTGCACATGGAGCATTTTCTAGGATAGACCACATGTTAGGACACAAAACAAGTCTCAATAAATTCAAGAAGATTGAAATCATATCAAGCATCTTTTCTGACCATAATAGTATGAAATTTGAAATCAATCACACACACACAAAAAAAAAAAACCCTGAAAAACACAAAAACATGGAGGCCAAATGACACATTAATAGTCAATGAATGGGTTAACAATGAGATCAAGGAATAAATCAGAAGATACCTTGAAATAAATGAACATGAGAAGACAACAAACCAAAATCTATGGGACACTGCAAAAACAGTCCTAAGAAGGAAATTCATAGCATTACTGGCCTACCACGAGAAACAAGAAAAATCTCAAATCTAACTTTACACTTTAAGGAACTAAAACAAGTACAACAAACAAAGCACAAAGTGAGCAGAAAAAAAGGAAATATTAAAGATCAGAGCAGATATTCAAAAAATAGAGTCTGAAAAACAAAACAAAAAAATCAATGAAGCGAAGAGCTAGTTCTTCGAAAATATAAACAAGATAAACCTTTATCCAGACTCCAAGAAAAAAAAAGAACAAGGAACCAAATAAATACAATTAAAAATGAAAAAAGAGAAGTAACACAAAGAAATACAAAAGATTGTAAGAAAATATTATGAACAGCTATATGCCAACATATTGGACAATCTAGATGAAATGGACAATTTTCTAGAGACAATTTTCCAAAATTAAATCACAAAGAATCAGAGGATCTAGACAGATTACAACTAGTGAAATTGGAGCAGTAATCAAAAAATTTCCAACAAACAAGAGAAACTAACAAAACAATCCCATTTACAATTGCATCAAAAAAATAGTAATAATAAACAGAAATCAATTTAACCAAGGATGTAAAAGACCTGTATTCATAAAATTATAAGACACTGAAGAAAGAAATTGAAGAAGACACAAATAAGTGGAAGCATATACTATGTTCATTGATAGGAAGAATTAACATCATTTAAATGTTCATACTACCCAAAGCAATCTATAGATTCAATGTAATTTCTATCAAGATACCAATGACATATTTCACAGAACTAGAACAAACATTCCAAAAATTTATATGGAACCACAAAAGACCAGGAATAATCACAGCAATCTTGAGAAAAAGAACAAAGTTGGAGGAATAATGCTACTTGATACCAAACTATACTACAAGGCCATAGTAATCAAAATAGCAAAGTACTGCCACAAAAACAGACATATAGATCAATGGAACAGAATAGAGAGTCCAGAAATGAACTCATGCCTTTGTAGTCAATTAATATTTGGCAAAGGAGGCAAAAATATTCAATAGAGTAAAGATAGTCTATTTAATAAATGGTGTTGGAAAAATTGGACAAACATGCAAAAAAATAGAATTAGACCACTTCTTACACCATACACAAGAATAAACTCAAATGGATTAAAGGATTAAATATAAGACTCGAAACCATAAAAATCCTAGAAAAAAACATAGGCAGGAAAATCTTGGACATTTCTCATAGCAATATTTTTTCTGATATATCACCTCAGGCAAGGGAAACAAAAGAAAAAATAAACAAATGGGAATATATCAAACTAAAAAGTTTTTACACAGCAAAGGAAACCATCAACAAAATGAAAACACAACTCACTGAATGGGAGAACATATTTGCCAATGATACATCTAATAAGGGGTTAATATCCAAAATTTATAAAGAATTTATAAAACTCAATACCAAAAGAAACCAGACAATCCAATTAAAAATGGGCAAAGGACCTGAATAGATACTTCTCCAAAGAGGACATACAGATGGCCATTTGCAGCTTATAATAGCAAGAAATAGGGAACATTATCTTCTAACAAGAGAATGCTAAAGCAAATTACAACCTGTTAATGTACTATATAAAGTAACCATTTAAATGATATTTATAAAATGTTTATAGTAATTAGATGTTTAAAATCATACAAAATAAAAAAGCAGAAAGCAAAATTATGATTTTATCAAATTATGTAGGAAGAAAAGATATTCATGTATAAAAGTTTGGAGAAATAACACTATAGTGTTAACAGGCATTGTCTTGAGACAATGATACAATACTTTTCTATATCTTTTTAATGTTCTACAATAAGTATGTACCTAATGGAAAACTTTACCTTTTATTATTTATTTAAAATAACAGAATAGTTGTTTAAAAGTGCATCTATACACATGGCCAGTGTGGCTCAGTGGTTAAGCATTGATCCATGCACCAAGGGGTTGCTGGTTTGATTCCCGGTCAGGGCACATGCCCAGGTTGTGGGCCCAATCCCCAGTGCGGGGCACGCAGGAGGCAGCCAATCGATATTCTGTCTCATCGATGTTTCTATCTCTTTTTCCCTCTCCCTTCCTCTCTCTCTAAAATCAATAAAGAAAAAAAAATTAATAAATAAATAAAAGTGCATCTATATGGTAAAGACTAAAACCATATAAAAATATATCTGTCTGTGGACAAATATTAGGAAAAACACAAATATATAAACAGTTGTTGCTTTCAGACCTGAGGACCAAAGTGATATTTATTTCTGTCACAGTCCTCAAAACATTGTTTTGTAAGCCCTCCACCCTATACACACACACACAAAGAGAGATAATGTTGGGTTGATGTGGACATGACTGGCTGTTCTTCTGCTATGCAGAAATGGATCCTACGGGAAGAACCAAATCATGGCCCTGGAAATTGTAAACAGTATGTGCTCAGGAATGTAAAATCAAGCAGTTCTTCCCCCAAGTCTGAATTAAGGTTGGTCCAGGCAATTGGGAACTTCATTCCTGATCACTCTCCAAAAATTTAAAAGCATAGTCTTTTTGACTATCAGAACCTATTACTACACTGACAGGACCCTCAAGAAGCCAAACCAAGAGAGACAAGTCCCAACACATATAAACACATTCCTATGCATAAACACATGAGTTCTCAGATAATAGGGTCAAATGGGTTTGGCTGCAGCAAGGACATGACCATCTTAGAAAGTGCTGGCTTTCTACCTTTGGACCCAGCTGAACAGTAGTAGCTACTTTCAATCTCTGGATAATGAAGGGGACCAAAGTTTTGCCAACCTAAAACTGCCTTTGATTTTTAGCTGGATATTAAGAAGAAGGGAAAAAAAAGCTTCAGAAAGAACCTTTGACTCTTTCTCCTTTCCTGCCTAAGAGAGTCAGATGGAAAAAAAAAAAAAAAAAAAAAAAAACCTGTTTCAGGAAGGGAACCTTAACATAATCACCTTAGCATTAGACAGGAAGACCCCAAGCTGGACCATGCTTACTGGATTCCCAGGGTCAAACTGTCCCTGAGTCACTAAGCAAGAATGTCCCTGCCCTGTGCCTGCCCTTCCTCAGCTACCTGTGAATTTCTTATTCTCACCTCTGAAACGTAAGACCCCATTCCCCACACACACTTTTTCTCCTTTGTCCAAAATGTTATATACACCTAGTGTTACTTCACTGTTTTTGGATTTTTCATGCTTATGCAAATTTCCCATGCACAAGTATTAACATTTTGATTTTCTCCTGATAATCTGTTTCTGTTCATTTGATTTTTAGCCCAGCGGAAGAACGTAGAAGGTGGGAGGGAAAGTATTGTATTTTTTAGCCCCCACAATAACAGACAAAGTTCAAGCACTAGACTCCAGAGTGAAGGGCTCGGGAGAAAGAGGAGCTTGGGTTAAGCCAAACTGCCGTTCGATTTACTGAAAGCTTCAAAATATTACCAACTCTCTGTTTGAAATGCGTCAGCAACGGTTCATTTTTTTTCTTTTTATCAAAACACATTTAGACTGTGGTGAATGACAGCATAAATCTTAAATAGAAAAGATACAGGGGAAAAAAAGACCACCCGGGTAGAACATAACTGTAAATGTGTCCATATATTTGAATTCTGATCTTATACACAGAAATGCATTTAACCTTCCCAGCAAGACGCTTTCACCAACTTCCAAAGAAAGTGTTACCAATTAAGCTAAAGAAACTTTAAGAGTCAATTTTAATTACACCAAGAGATGCTCCAATCACTTCCCAGCTCCAGTTGAAGTTTTTACTAGAGATGGCTGGAACCAATTTACATGCTTTTATGTTGCGTCTAGACTTTAATAAGCGGTTTAAGCATGAAGCAAGCCAATGCCAGCATCCAGCAGGCTGCAGAGTACTCTGCACGAGAAATGCAATAGCCCTCAGGTTCCCTCCCAGGCCCTTCTTGCTGCTATCAGAGAATCTCTCTCTGCTATGTGGTTTCAAAAGCAACAGCATCCAGTCTTTGTGATAAGATTCACGGCCCTTTAACCTACTTTAAGTTTCCCTCTGCCTCTCACTACCAAATGCCTCATAAGATCCTTCACGCTAGCCTTTCTCTTATTCTTAAGAAGAACTAGGGAAACAAAGATAAGTGATTTGGAGGCAGGTGCGCCTCCCAGGACAGAGCAAGTGGAGGCAGGGGTCCAGGGGCTGTTACCTACTAGCTGAGTGAACTTTGGAAAGTCAGGTGGCCCTCCTGAGCCTCCACTCCCACATCTGTAAAATGGGATTCCTACCTCAAAGGTTTTGTGTGGATGAACATAATACTCTCCTAAGTCGGTCAGGTTCTGTGAGGACACCTGAGGTGAGGGTTCATGTACCAGTGATCTATTCAAGGGAGTGCTGTCAGGAGAAGCCAGGTTGCTGGGCAGGACAAGGGAAGAAGCTGAGCAAGAGTGGAAATTGCCTGCAAATACTCAGCCTCTGCCTGATCCTATGGGGAGCTCCAGGCGAAAGTTATACCTCAAGAGATTGCCCTGAATTGAGACAAAGATGCTAGGCTTTCATAGTCCCACTCCTGTCAGTCCTTGACTACAGACATCAGGCTAGGGCTGGCTGGGAATGTCGATCCCAGGCCCTCATGGCTCCTGGTGTGGGTGAGGTGGCTCCAAATGCCCAGAGGCAACCTTCTGAAGGTCACAGATTAGGCTGTTGGCAGAAGCTGGCATAGGTGCACCTGGCAAGTAAAAAGGATCTGGTCAAGGTACCATGTGCACCTCAGTTTGCAAACTGTGCTGGAGGAAGTTGTCATACCAATAACAACTACAGCAGGCACTCAACTAATGTCATTTTGTTCAGCGTCCTTTTTATACATAAATTGTTTCTCTTAAAGCCGCAGAACCTATCAATGATGTTAAGTGAGAATTCAGTGTACCAGTAACATTTTTGTGTATTAGGTGGTTCTCACAAAGCACTTATATACATTTGCTAATAACTTACGAAGTATGTTCAGCTGTTATCACCATTGTACAGTTGGTAAAACTGAGGCTAAGACAAAGTAAGTTGCTTATACATAACCCTACAGGAATAAAGCTGGGTTGAGAAACTTCTTCCTGATAACTCCAGAGGCCAGAGCCCAAGTTCCTAACGACTCTATTGTTGCTCTCTCTGAAATCTGTACATTAAGAGTCAAATGGCAACCATCTTCACAGGGTCTGAGCACGTAATGGAATGCACACAACTGACAGGTTTTAGGCACCTGGGTGAAACAAAACCCTTTGGCAAGACTGATGTAGCCCACAGGCAGAGAGTTTGAGACTTGAATTCTCCTCGTGGCTGTTGTATTTTTCTCATTAATATCAGAGGCTCCATAGAGAATCTGGCCAACGTCAACTTAACTGTTTAAGTCTGTGGGGCCCACATTTCCAATATTTGCTGTATAGGGCAGTAACTTACAGGAGGAAGATGATCTCCTGGTTCCATGACCATCACACACATTAGCTGCCATGTGAAAAGTGCCCCCTGGAGTTGTTCGGTGCGTCTGCTCTGCATGGGTGTTACCACCTTTGAGCAGCAGACTTGAGCTTGGCGGCTTGCCCTCTCTTGATCTCACACTGACCTAATGCCAATAGATATCTTTGCTCATAACTGTATGTTACATAATTGCTCTCAGACAAACACAATCTTGCTAACTACTAAAATTACTATTTGTGGGCTTCTGTTTTCTGGGATTTCTATACAAGAGTGCAAAGGTGTAAGTGATAGGGTTTATATTGTGCCGTATGAAGTTTTTGATAGTTTAGAAACAGTTGAACATCAACAAGCTCACATGGTTCAACCTCACAGATCACTGAGAGGAAAAGAAATAAAAAACACCTTTTCAGTGTTATTTGTAAATCGTCATGGTTTTTCCACACGGTTGAAGGCTGTGCAACGTGAGTCAATGGGCACAGTTGTTTGTTTGTCAAAACCAACGCTGTCTTTCGCCAGAGTGGTGGATAAATGACAACGAATAAAACTAGACCAAATAGTCTAGAAACTTCAGGCCACCCAAACATCTTAGTTAAACAAGAAGAGATTGATTTGCGTTTCCTCTAATTGGCCCTATGGAGGTGGTCTTAATTGGTGGGTAAATAGACCAAAGGAAGGTGGCAAAAGAAGAAAAAGAAAGAAATTGTAAGCCTGGGTAACTTTTCAGACTAGAAGACAAATGCTGAATGTACTTTTAGGCACCCAACCCCCTTTCCTTCTACTGTAGCTCGAGATGGGTTACATGTATCATTAAAAAGCTATGTTTCAGCCCTGGCCGGTTTGGCTCAGCAGTTAGAGTGTCGGCCTGCGATACAGAGAGACCCGGGTTCGGTTCCCGCTAAGGGCATGTACCTCGGTTGCAGTTTGTCCCCGGCCCTGGTTGGTCGTGTGGGTGGCAGCCACTCAATGTGTCCCTTTCACATCGATGTTTCTCTCTCTCTCTCTCTCTCTCTCTCTCTCTCTCTCTCTTCCTCTCTCTCCCTCCCACTCTCCCTCCCACTCTATCTGAACAAAAAATGAAAAAATGTCCTCAGGTGAGGATAAAAAAAAAAAAAGCTATGTTTCAGCTAATCTGTGTAATTATGAGACTTAAAAACTCAACAATTCTGAAGCAAAATCTCAACTGTTCTGCTCTGCCACTAACAAGAGTTGTAATCACTAAACCTTCAGGCTGAGAGTGACAGACCACTTCTCTTCCAGGTGATGGCAAGTGGATTCCTAGGTGGTACCTGCCTAGGGTACTGAGTAGAGGAATCTGAGGTCTTTCTTGGGTGGCATGGGAACCAGTGCCATGACATGTATATCAAGGACATGAGAGAACTAGTGGTCACACATGTCCTACACATTTGTCATCCATGACCTAGCTAGGCATTGAGCCTTCTAGACCTCCATTTACATACATTTCTGTACAAGACACTTGAAATAAGCTACATATGAGAATCCTTCCATGTCTAACACTTTAGGATTTTGTTCTAAGTAGCTATTAATGTCATCTCTTTCTTGACATTCTGTCATAGATTCTTGGTTACCCCAAACTTTTTATTGTAAAGAAAAAGCAGTAGCGACCCAATAATAGCTTCCCCATTTCTTATTTCTTATTTCTTCACAATTTCAGTTATCACTCCTGCCCTCCTCATGCCTCAGCTCAGAATAGCTTTATTATGTTGCTTTAATAATGTAATAAGAACAGGAGCCCCATATCATGCCTTTCAATAATATCCCACAAACCTTTGTCACATTCCAATCTCTCTGGATTTGCTGCAGAAAATTTAACATTGTGCCACCAGTGAGTCTATTATCATCATTCATGTTATCTGGGAAGTAACCACTTTTAGGTTATTGAAGAAACTAGATGGGGCATGTGAGGAGACTTTATGGCCACACAATGTTGATTAGCTTCTTCCCCACAAACATGACAAATGTAACAACGAGAGAAGCTTCAAGTTATTGGGTCTTACGAGACACTAGGCCCTTAGGAACAAGAACCCATTTAACTCAAGTGTTTGTCCTGGACAGCATGTGATATGTTGAGATCCACCAGACCTGTAATCCCTGTATCAGCCAAGATCCCAACAAGTAAGACCTGGCACACTCAAAGGGTTCATTGATGGGAGTTGGATGAAGGGACTATTTACAAAAGTGTGGTCAGAGTTCAGGGAACCAGTTAGGGATGGTGAAACCCCCAGCATCCAGCAAAAGTGCTATTACTCTGCAGGCTGAAGAAGAGTATTGTTACTAAAATGCTAGAGATTGTTGTAGCTATGGTAGAGGGGCTGATGGACAGAGGCTGAGCACTGTCAAAACTCTAACCAGGTGTTGAGTAGTGGGGGAAAGATGAAGAATAAATACCCCAATTTCTCTCTCCTCCATCATCTTATCTCCTTCAAACATTTACCATTATCTAAACCCAATGGGAAATAAAACAGCAATGGAACCCAGGCAATATAGTTTATAGAAGTCAGCCCCCAGGACACATAGAAGGGCAGAGAAGAATGGAGAATGGATCTGGAGGGGCAAATGGAGATGGTCAAGCACAGTCCCCTGTTGAACAAAGTAACCATGTTTGATGCCATGTGACCCTGTTGTGCTGGCTGCTAAAGATGGTTCCAGGGATTGGATCCTGGATTAGAGCCAGCTCTGAGGATGCCTGGGACGGGAACTCTGACCCGTAGGGTACTCCCTGTTGGATGGTAACTTTGTGATTCAATGGAATCCTCTCTATTTAGTGAGGTTTGAATACAAGACAAGGACAGGGAGAGAAATAGAAAGCGTAGAAGAGAAGAAAAAGCCATGAGGCAGAGTGGAGACAGGCATACAGAGAGATGAGAAGGCAAAATGAAACTATGCTGTGGAAATGGCAGGGCGTCTTATGAAGGGGCTGCTGTATTCTGCATGGTGATCATTTGCCACATTTCCTTAAGTGCCTGTGTCTCTCATACTAATCCCCGATCACCACTGTAACCTGAGCTTGCCTTTGATCCTTACAACCTGAATGTCTCCAACCAGCAAAATGCAATTACCCTGATTTTACAGTTGAGCTAATTGAGCAAAAAGAATTAAGAATATACCTGAAGTGACACAGAAAATAAGTACCTGCAAAGGAATGCAAATCTGGTTCCATCTGTCACAAGCCCATGGGCTCTCCACGGAGCCACATCGCCAATTAATTGCAACCCAAGACAGAGCTGTCTCAATAACAGAATTAAAGAACGACAGTTTTCTAATTTTCCCAAGAAAATCCCCAAATGATTGTAGATTTTCTGCTGCTTCCAGTTGATAAATGTCCATGATTTTTTTGGTCTGGAGCTCACAGCCTTTTAAGAGCCATTCATAATGGTCTGCATAACTCAAGGACGTCAAGAGCACCATCTCAGGGTTGTTGGCAGATGCTCCTGGTTAAAAAGCCTTTCTGGACTATAAGAGAAAAATATTTTACACCAGTTTCCATTTTCTTTCCTAGATCCCTCCAGACCTGAATGCGACCGTCACACAGGGTGTGGCACGTTCCGTTACAAACATTTCAATTCAGGAAGGACAAAAACTATTTCCTTTACATGCATAATAAAAACAAGGCGCATCTTTCATTGCTTCAGCTGGTAAAAGTAACGGAACCATAACAAAGCCATCAGAAGACTGGTAGGCAGCTGAGTGACAAATCTGTGGAGAAGACGTCAAGATGTGCAGGTTTCCAAGTCCGCAGTCTCATGGAGACTTACATTCTAAGCCAGTGTAAGCATGTGTTCTATAAGCCCCAAATGGTCCCTTTATGGTCTTGTAATTAATTTGAAGGGAAAGTTCATTTCCACAGGTCAAGGTTCGCAATGAATGTTGAGAACCCAGTTTAACGATGGAAAAAGCTCTAGAATGTTTTTCCACATTCAAACCAGGGGCTTCCTTATCAAGTTCATCAAAGCATTTTTTTTTTTAAACATAAATGTCTTACCAATTTGCCCAGGAAGAATAAATCTTCACAGCTACCTCAAAGGCTTGACAACTTTATTTTCATTGTGTGGAGTTGGGTGGGTCCCCCTGAACTGGGCTTCCTAAAGAGACCCAGCCCTTCTCCGAACAGTCTCCAGGCCTGCCACTCAGCGAGTGTGATCAAAGAGGGAATAAAGCTAAAATAACAGATTTGTTTCTTGGCTTCTCTCTTAAATGTGTCCTGCGTGTTTAAAGCCCTGTAAGGAAACGCTCTGGGGCCCTGGATGTGAGAGAGGCACATCTAAACCCTCTCCCAAGAGGAAATCTCTCACCTCGGTGGGGTAAATTAGCTCATTAAGGGGAGCCAGAAGCAGGCAGGAAACCTGGGAAGTAGGAGCTTTAATTCAAAGCACAGAAAATTATAGATTTCTTTACACATTAAAAAAGCATTTATCTTGGCTAAAAATGAAACGACTTTTCAATGATCAACACATGGTTTAAATCTGCTTTGCTAATTTATATCTATCCACCAGTCTGTCTACTTGCTCAGCTACCAGGAAATTAAATTATAGTCAATAAATCTTTGTGGAAACCCTACTATGTGCCTATGGCACATTTGTGAATTGCATAAACACAGTAAAAATAGAAGGCAGGTGTCTACCTTCTTGTTCAGGACATTTGTGCTTCACTTCTCAACAAACAGAGTATTTTTTATACAGCAGGCATTGAGCTCAAATGGGAATAATGCAAAATGAAATGTTAGTGCATTCAGTGGAATCAAGTGCTGAGATGTATAGAGGGAGTAGTGGGTCAAGGGTACACAGAGGAGTGAACAAAAGAGGGTGCCGTTTCCCTGGAAGGTTTTCTAAAGCAGGACCTGAAAAAATGTCACTGTGGAATAGTGACAAGGGTGGCCTCTGGCTTTGGTCTGTTCTGCTCCTGGGACCCCAGGCTATACCAGTTTTTTGGACCTTAATTTCCCCCCTTTAGAATCCGTACACTAGACTTGGATTATTCATTTATTCACTCATTCATCTGAATAAACAGTGAATGAATGAGTGAATAAATGAATAATCCACGTCTATCCATACCAGATGGTGTTGACTTTTTAGGATGAAGCCTCTGGGCTTGCTTTGACAGTAAGGCATGAAGGAAGCCTCTGCTCTCCAGGAAATGTTCAGATATGCATGAGGCCCTGACAACCCCTGTTGTTATCTCCTTTTCACTTATCAAGCCATTAAGGTTGGCTCCGGGAAACAGGACACAGGATAGGTAAACCTGGTTGGGAGAAGGGGCCAAGAAAATGTAAATTATGGCAATGGCTTGGCATCTACTGGGTTTGTGTGGTGACAGGAAGAGGTGGGGGTGAAAATAAACCTGAATGCTTGGTGACAAGACTCAGAGGCAGGGGAGAGGCTCAGAGGAGAGCTGCAATTTGCAAAAAGCTTTCACTGTTCACTGGAGACTGGCGTGGTGCCCTGAACACTGTGGCCAATTGACAAAAGGCCAGAAACAGGAATCGGGAAGCTTAGAACTTAGTCCCGGTTCTACTACTGGGTGACTTTACCTACATTGCTTAAGTCTGTTGAACTTCAGACTCTGCATTAGTAAAATAGGGTTGATCAAATGTAAGTACATCTTCCCTCCCCCTTACATCTTAAGAAGAATTTGGAGAAATGAATAATAATGATAATATCCAGCATACTCGGTATGCTAATTTTCATTTATTAGTCCTGGGCAGACTCTGTGTGACTAATTTTATTTCAACATAGTACCAGCCTCTTTGAAAATGGTACCATGTGCAATTAGGAGTTCAAAATTATTTTATTTGAGGAAGTGGAAGAAAATTTGTCTAGTTGAGAAATTTCACAGTAGCCCTTGGGTGTAAGACCAGTACCTCTAATGCTACTTATAAAAACACAATACTATGGGCACATTTGAATAGAACATGCTTCGCTGGAATGATTTAAAATGTAATTAAACATCTCACATCATCTGCCATGGTTTGGATTAAACAAAATAAGGAGTGTGAACATCTGATGAGTTCACAGCACATGCCCCTCCTGTTTGACACTTCCATCCAGCCTGTTGACACCAGTCCTGGATATAAAAGAAATTCTATTCAAATACATGTCCATTCCAATTTGAGACAAAAAAATCGTGATGGTTTATAGAAAACTTCCTTTCTGTGCTGACCCACAACCTAAACAAAAGGTCAAAATCACTTAAGTTGCTTCAAAACAGACCATTGTGACATAAGCCAGCTATGTGGTGTGGATGGAGGCCCATGCAATCCCTTTGTAGGTTGCAGAGCTAAGTAAACACTATGAAAGCCTGCTATTGTTTACTCTGATATCATAGTCAACACTTTGGAATCATTAGTTTTGGGCCCTTGGGTAAAGCTGTTTTTTAAACTCTCTATTTCACAGTCAAGGTCGACTTCCATAGCCAGCAGATCCATATCCTCCCCTCAGATACACATGTTCGGCTCTCACAGGCATCAACAGGGGGGTCTCCTGAGACCCTGAGGCAGGACGAGGGTTCCGCCCTCTCTCCTCTTTTGCCTGAAGGTTAAGTGCTGAGGAGTCAGAGTTTGGGGTTATCAAATACTGAAGGCCAAAAGCAAGAAACAGTCCGTTCAAACTGAACTACAGATGATTCCCAAGTTTCTTGACCACAGAAAGTTTAGTAATGTCAAATAATATAACTAATTTGTTATATATTTATATATATTATGTATACATATATATATCATTGTATGACATGTTAAATTATCTTCTCTCCAAGTCACCCAACTGAGATACAAAATCCTCTGCTTCAAACATCATCCATTTCTGAAGAATGTAATGTTCAGTGGAACTTACTCAAATTACTATAATACATGGCTCTTCTGGCTTTCATATTCACACAAAGACCACATATATTATATATATATAAATGTTGGCCTAGAAGGCAGGAATCTTCTACTTCGGCCCTCCAGCCAGTGACACTAAATAACAGTGGCATGACTTTCATGCATCAGTGATACTCTCTGACATACATTCTCATTTCTTTCATTTAAAAAGTGACCCAAAAGTGATCTAAAATTCAGTAATGTCTAAGAACCAAATGAGAGAATCTAACCTAACAAGTCAGTAAGCATTGCTAGAGGAAAGTATCAACTTAAAATAAAACCTCTGGGGCAGTATAACTATCTTCAATTTTGAAGGACGGAACATTAATCATTAACAGCACACCACTGGCAAAGAGAGATAAATTAAGTAAGTACTAAGGTGACTTTCTGGCCTGTGCCTAAGGTGCAGCCTCAAGCAACTAGGCTGGTGCAATACCCACCCTATAAATTAACTGAATGTGTGAGCAAGGCCAGTCAAACCTAAACTGCCTGGGATTAGGGAAGGGAGAGCACACAGACACAGAATGTCTAGGAAATTCTCAAGGCCAGAACCTGCAGCTCAGGCACTGTGATAAGACGACGAATACCACAGTCAGGGCATCTCTTCATTTTCAACAGACCGGGTTCATTTGCAAGTCACACAGGAGGGATATTCTGCACGAAGGATCGGTGTCTTAGCCAGTCCACAGAAGCCTCCTCACCAAAGAGCAACCCCCTGAAGTACAGTATAGAATTGTTTCAATGAGCCTGCAGACTATATGTAAAAATGCTTCCAATGAAAAGTACTTTCCAAGTACTAGGAAGAGAGTAATGTACCTCAAACCCCCCTACCCACTCCACACACTAGCTAGGCAGTTTCTTTTATTCCTCAGGCACTTTTTAAAAATGGGTGCTAATTGTTTAGCTACCCTGGATATCTCAGATAGACCCTGGTGGCAATGGCTCTTTCCATGAGAGTAAAAATTCTGTGGAGCTGTCAAGGTCATCTGCCCAACCATGGCAGTCATCAGTCCACAGCTCAATCTCAAAAAAATATATATGGAGTAAAGAAAATCAGACACAAAAGAATATGTACTGTATGATTCCAACTGTATGAAGTTCTAAAACAGGCAAAATGAATCTACAGTGATAGAAATAAAAGTAGTTGGTTTTGGCAAAGGGAAGAAGGCTATCTGATAAGGAGCCCAAAGAAACGCTTTGGAGTAATGGAAATGTTCTGTGGGTTACATATGTGTATGAATTTGTCAAAAATGATTAAATTCACAGTAAAGATCTGTGCGTTTTACTGTAAGTAATTTATACATCAATTGAAATGTATGGAAAAAATAGATAAGCCTGGGGAGGGAGATGATGACATAAAGATGAAAATGACAATACTCTAATCCTCAAGGACGTTCCAGTGATGGGGAGACTCTCTATCTGAGAGGGTCAGAGAGCGTGGGGAAGACAGGACAAAGTTGCTGAACACATTTTATAGCATATATGTGGTCTTCTCTTTTTAACCCCTAGTGACTAAAAAATATTTTTCTAAAAATCATTGGAATGGGTAATCCTCAGTCTAAATTAACTGTTGGGATGTTCACCAGACAATGAACATCAAGATTACAAACTTCAACATCACTATTTTGGTGTAGACTACTTTATAGATCATGTCCCAAGGGCTTCCAGTTTTAAGAGTATCCATTGCACCGAGGTCATGAAGCCCCATTAATCTTTTTTGTAAGGCACAATCGGAATGGGGCCTGAGGACCAAGAAAACACCTCCCCCACTGCACTGGTCCTATAAACAAAATGCCCACATCACAGATTCCTTTTGTGTTAAAGCAGAGATGGGACTAAAGGACCCAACACTCCACATTGTACCCATGTTCTATTTCTAACCCAGGATATTTGAAAACTTGGTCTTCCCTTTGAAGAGCTTCTCCCTCAAGAGACACCCTTCCTATCTTCCCGTGAGCTTTCCAGCTTTATTTCCTACATCCTTAAAAACACACCTCAGCTGATAAATTCATCCCTCTTCCCAGAGACTGAATCTAGACCTTGAGCTGACCCAAACTCCTGGAGCCTAAGATGGGAGATTGGAGCACACTCACCTGGAGATCAGGCCGGAGAAACCAAAAGGCTGGCCAGAGGCCTAAAAATACTCCATTTAGAGGACTCTTCTGCAGCCCTTGTCTGTTGGCCATAAAATATTATGGTGGTACCCCTTGTGAACTGTGCAGAGTCACTAAGCACCCAGTCAAGCCACCCCCTTCATGATTCCCGCAGGTCACCCTGTCTCAGAGCATACATAGCAACAAAGCAGCCCGACCCGTACAAACAAACGCACTGCAGCCCAACAGAAGATCCTGAAACTTTTCAAAAATAAGAAACCACAGGCGCTGAAAGGGAGAGTCGTGTATTTACCCTTTTCATGAAAAAAAGAAAAAGAAAAAAAAAATCAAACCTGAGAAGAAATCCACCTGTGGGTTCCTATCTCTATTGAGGTCACCAAAAATCCCTCCTCTTTATTTGCAAACAGTTCAGAAGCTACTGAAGGAAGTCGGCCAATAAACGTTTTTCAAACCAAGATTAATGGCTGATTTGTCATCTGGGAAGGGAAAGGTGAGCCTGCAGCCTCGGAGAGGAAGCAAACCGGAGGAGCGGGGGCAGCTGATTTATGGGCTTGTGAGGAGGCTAATTAGAGCCTCATGGAGGGAGATAAGAGGGACCAAAGGCATTTAGGAACAGCAAAGTGAAAGGTGAGGGCACAGCAGAGGACAGAGAGCAAACAATGAGCTGGAGAGGGAGGGAGATGCAGAAATTATAATAGTTCCAGGAGCACAGCAGAGAGACTAGGCAGGGAAGCCGCTACACTTCTGCCACCCTGAAGCTGCTTTGGGGGATATTGATCTTAAGTTGTTTATTAGGAAATAAAAGTCTTAGAAAGAATCTTTGACACCCCACCCTACCCCCATTTCCTGCCCAAGAGATTCAGACAGAGAAACCTGCTTCGGGAAGGAGAACTTTGGATGCTGCCTTGGCATCCTTTGAATTAGGGATGGGAAACTAGCTAGATACCCACTATGTGCCACTGTTTCTGAGTCACCTAGCAAGGATTGTCCTGCCCTGTGACTACCTATAAATCGCCCATTCTCACTTCTGAAATCTAATACCCCAGCCCGCCCTTTCTCCTTTGTCCAGAATGTTTTATATGCCCAATGTTGCCTCACTGTCTTTGGAATTGTCATGGATTTATCATGTCTATGTGAAGTCCCCATGCACATGTATTAAAGTTTGATTTTTCTCCTGATAATCTGTCTCTGTTCATTTGATTATTAGCCCAGCCAGAAGAACTTAATAGAATTAGGGGTAGAAAACGAATTAGGGGTAGAAAAAGAATTAATAGTTTTTTAGCCCCACGGTGGATTCCAAGAAAATTGCATGTCTAGAAAGTTCCTAGAAGCCACGAAGAAAAAGCCCATGTTCCTGAACCTCAGATAAGGTCTGAAAACAAAGCCCTTGTGACTTAATTTTTAACTGCTCCCCAGCAGCCACGATTGCCTACAAGTGGCCAGCACGCCCAGGGTTGTCCAGTACGCCTTCCATTCCCTTTCTAGCTCAGTGACTCTGTGAACCACTTGCTTGGTGGTCTAATAGGTTAGTTTGTGGTCACCCAAGACATAGCATCACTTGGGAGGTCTTCCCTCACACCAGCCATGTTTGTGTCAGAGACACAGTGGGGCTGAATCCAGGCCTGAGAAGAACCACAGCAAGGAGGGAAGACCCTCCAGGCAATAGGCTCCCGAGAGAAGCCAAGGCCAGAGGGTGCTGGGTGGCCTCTGCGAAGACAGGCCCTGCGTCAGGGTAGGGTCTCAGGGGGTCGGGACCACTGGAACATGTCTGGATAGGCGGGTGGTGATGAGAAGGAGAGGACAACAGACAACCTGCCTTCCTTTCCCCAGTGATTTCCTCTTTGACAGCTGAGCACCATTTGCTGTGTGTGTGTGTGTGTGTGTGTGTACATCTGCCTGCAAGTGTTCAATCTCATCTCACAGCCTTCTAATGATAAACCTAGGGGCCTGGCTACCTTTATTGGGGTGTTGTGTTTAGGGGTAGAAAAGTGTCTGCCTAAAACACAGAATTCTTTTTCCTCTCTCTCATTTTAAAAATGAGAACAAAGGGAAGGTGGAGAAAAAGAGAGGGGGAGAAAGGCAAGTAGGAAGGAGGGAGGGACAGGCAGAGAGGAAGGAAGGAAGGGGGAGGGAGGAAGAAAGAAAGAGAGGAAGCAGAGACAGAGAGACGGATAGACAGAGAATGAAAGAAAGCGAGCAGGCAGCTGGTACAAGAAATAAGTAAAGGTCTTTTCTCCCATTTTCCTGTCTTTTAATAAATCACTGTAGCAGCCTGTGACAGCTCTCTGTTATCCCTAAATGCTCAAGCAAACAGCTTTTCTTTGAGAGTATTCAAGTGTCTGCCAGGGCGGCAGGAGCTGAGCAAGCCATGCGGGCCCTCAGACAGCCCCCCCGTAATTCAGTTAGAAAAGCAAGCATGAAGTCAATATTCATTGCGCAGGGTAAGAATTACCACAACACAATGAAATGGTAATGAGCTGGCTCACAAATGAGACAAGCCAGATAATCAGTTTTTAAGGAGGTGCTGGGTACACGAGGCTGCCAGGGCCTGAGTGGACAGCCCAGGCATATGGGCCTGCCCTCAGCCCCCACCATCTGGGGGCATTGGCAAGAGGCCGTCTGGAAACCAAGGGAATCTCTTCAGGCCCTGTTTCTTCAGCCACCCCTCTCCATTTTGCCATTTGGGGGCCCAAAGCACCTAAAATGTGATGAGGACAAAAAGCCATTTCACAGCCACAGTCCCTGTGCCTGCTTTCAGATGCTGAGGACAAAGGCCAGCAAATGGGAAAATTGAGAATCCTGCAGCCGTACCTGGCGTGTGTGCTGAATGCACTCAGGGGCCATTAACTGACTGGGTCAGGACACCTGAGCAAGAAGTCACCAAAATAACAAGAATTGAGGGGTAAAATTAAACACTGGGTACTTATATATGTCAATAGCTTCAAATATACAAAGGTATTGATTTGTTTTAGAAGACTTTATGTAATACACCTTTCCTCGCAGTCAGTCTTTATTTATTTTTTATCCTCACCCTAGGACACTTTTGCATTTATCTTCAGATAGAGTGGGAGGGAGAGAGGGGGGAAGAGAGAGAGAAACATGTATATGAGAGAGATACATCGAGTGGTTGCCACCTACACGACCCCAACCGGGGCTGGGGACAAACTGCAACCGAGGTACGTGCCCCTAGAGGGAACCGAACCCGGGACTCTCTGGCCTGCAGGCCAACGCTCTAACTGCTGAGCCAAACTGGCCAGGGCCTAGCAGTTAGACCTTTCTAAACTCCTCAATAAAGCTCGAATCTAAGAAGGGTCCAATGAGGTGAAGCTATTAGGTAATTGGCCACAGGTGAGCTGTGTTTAGATGCCCATGGCTATGGAATTGTTCTAAGTGATTGGCGTCTCTGAATTAGAAAAGAATTGTTTCTTCAAGGCTTCCAATTTGACTCCATCCTGTTTTCTACCCACTTCTGTTTTGAGATTGGCCCATACTTAGGCAGCTGTAATCATCAGTTCTGATTTTCCTTGAGTAAATCTGTCATCATCATCATACCTCTAGTGATTGCAAAATTATTTTAGGTGACCTACAAAAATGCATGCCAAAAAGGGAGGTGATGTAGAATTGAAAGAAAGGTAAAAGAAAAATATGGGTAAGAGACAAAATAAAGCCCAAGGCCCTACCTCCTTGCAGAGCTGAGCTAGGATTTGGTGCTTGGCTTTCTAGTAACCAGCTCAAAGAGAGAAACAGAATATTTTCAATCAGTGAATCTCAACCCAACCCCAAACATTCTGATGAATGTGGCCTGGGGGTGGAGGGCTCAGGCAGCTGTATATTTAAAGCTCCCCTACGAGATAAAAACTGAGCAGTTGCTCAGGAGATAATCATTCATGATGCTCATAGGAAGAACATGGGGTTGGAAGGGGGGAAACACACTCAGCAACCCCTTTAGGGTCTAAGCAGTAAGGCTGATATATGAAGACAAGAATAAAGCCCATGAAACACACAGGAGATTGAGGAGGAAGGAAGGGAACTCTAGGGAAAAGAAATAGTGTGAGAAAAGAAAAAGAAACACACAGCGAGTCGTGAAATGTTTACAGGTTGGCAAGAACATAGATGCATGTGGAGGGAATTCAGCATGTTGATAAAAAGGGATTGCAAATAATCCTGAAAGCCCTGCTCAGGGCATGAGGTTAAGAGCACAAGGGGTCCAACTATTTACAAGCATGTGAGAACTCAGGCATGTTGCTTACCATCTTTGGGCCTCAGTTCCCCGTCTGTAAAGTGGGAGCAAGAAGAGTACCTACCTTATAGGAGTTAAGTGAGACATTCTATGTAAAGTGTTGAACATAGCATCTGATACATTAGCTACTATCATTATTATCATTATTATTGCGGGTACTACTTTCTACATAATGAGAACAAGGGAATAAAATTTTCAAGAAATCCCTTCTAGATGTATTGTTCTTTTCATATATTATCTTTTCTTATTTAAGTATAGTTGGTACACAATCTAATATTGATTACATTAGTTTCATGTGTACAATGTAGCCACCCCACTAATTCTTGTAATCATCTGTCACCATGCAGACTTATCCCAGTATTACTGACTATATTCCCCTTTACCTTTTCACCCATGCCCCCACTCCCTCCCTTCTGGTAACCATCCTTTCAGTCTCTGTTTCTATGAGTCTGTTTTAGTTTGTTTGTTCATTTGTTTTGTTTTGTTTTTAAATTCCACATATACATGAAACCACACAGTATTTGTATTTTTCTGTAGGACTTATTTCAGTAAGCATAATACCATCTCGATCCATCTACATTGTCGAAAATGGTAAGATTTCGTTCTTTTTATTGCTGCATAATATTCCATTTTTTATATATCACAACTGCTTTATCCATTCATCTATCAATGGACACATTTAATTTTGTAACAACCCAGTTGAATAGGCATTATTATCTTTATCTTTAATAAACCAATGGACTCTCAGCATAGTTAAGAAAGTGGCCAAACTGAAATTCAAACCCTGAAACTGGGAAAGATTCTAAAATAAACTGAGGCCAATTTACAGTAACGGGAATAAAGCTTAAACTTCAGAGACACCCAGGCTCCTCCAAAGCTCTAACTCTAATTTTGCATTTACACTTTAATATTCTCTTTTCTTAAAGAGAAAACCCCCACATTTGTGTACGTTTGGGATCCACCTCGGTGATAATGTATGAATGGCACGGTATGATCACAACTGTGTTCTAAGAAATGAGCAAGGGTGACCAAGGATAAAGCGATAGGAGGAAGTCTGGAGAAAATGTGTTTTGTGGGTAAAGATAAAGAGTTAAACATTAACCACATTGATTTGAGGGGACCACAGAGCAGCCAGGTGGACATGTCGTAGATATTTATAAATAGGGGTCAGGAGAGCAGGCGGGGCAAGATACAGACCAGGCGCAATGGGGTAGATGGTGACTGACACTAAGGGAAAAAATCTTACCCGGAGAGACTGCTCTAGAACTATGCTGTCCATCCTATGCGGCAGCCACCAGCCACATGTAGCTACTTAAATTAATTAAATGTGAAACTCAGTTCCTTGGGCAAGTGTGCATGGTACTGGGCAGCGTGGACATAGAACATCTCCACCATTGCAGAAAGTTAGATTGGACAGGGTTAGCTCTGGTCCAGAAAGCCAGCAGATGGTAAAGGACAGACTCCCAAGGAAACATCTGAGGGACAAATGGAAGAAGAGGATGGTGAATAATGATGAGGAAAGTGGCCTGTAGAATCAGGAGGAGAAGCAGGAGACAGAAACCCCAGCAAAGAGAATTTCAAAGGAAGAGTTTCTTCGCCAGATCAGCAGTTAGCAAAAGAAGCAACAAATTCCCAGCACAGAACTAACACATGTCTAATTAAACCAGCTGCCTCCAAACCCTCTGTTTTAGTCCATTCAAGCTTCAGTCAAAAAAGGCCACAGGCTGGGTGGCATATGAACAACAGAAATTTATTGTTCACAGTTCTGGAGACCAAGAGTCCGAGATCGGGTGCCAACACGGTCAGGTGAGGGCCCTCTTATGGGTCACATACATCTCCTTGTGTCCTCACGTGGTAGAGGGGCTAGAGAGCTCTCTGGGGCCTCTTTTATAAGAACACTAATCCCATTCATGAGGGCTTCACCATTATGACCTAAGCACCTCCCAAAGGCCTGCCTTCTAACACCATTGCATTGGGCATTACCATCCCAACATGTGAATTTCAGGAAACACAAACTTTCAGACCAGAGCACCCTGCCTCGGTGCTTCCACGAAGACCT
The DNA here is from genome assembly GCA_030848825.1 of Tadarida brasiliensis. Classification (NCBI taxonomy): domain Eukaryota; kingdom Metazoa; phylum Chordata; class Mammalia; order Chiroptera; family Molossidae; genus Tadarida; species Tadarida brasiliensis. Next base: position 32,435,558 of record CM061261.1, on the reverse strand, counting down.
TGAAAAGGCATTTTCTTGCAGCCACAAACAACACACTCTGAACTGGGCTCTGCCCAGAAAGGAAACCTTGAGAAGGACAAACGACAGCTGTAGTTAGAGAAGCATATGCCCAGAGGCCTGCTTTCCCTCCCTGCCCGCAGCAGAAGCCTTTAAAATCATTTTCAATGGGACAAGGCACACGCCTGCCCATGCCAACACACACCTCTCCAACGGCTGGCTGCCTGCATACCTACGCAACTTCCTGCTTGCTTGTGCAATTACCTACAGTTCACATAAGAATGCATGTTCTGAGCACAGCCTTTTCTGGCCCACACATGTATGTGCATATTTTGAAGGTGCAAATGAGACACCGAGCATAGTTTTTTAATGTAGCCCTAAGGGGTACATTATTCTGATCAGCACTAACATAGGCCTCCTACATTAAGGCGTCAACTTTAGGCCCCACTAGAGACAACAATGTTAAACAAGCAAACAAATCCAGTTTCCCCTGCGGCTCAAAGCTTTCCCTTTGCCCTTCACTCCTCTCTCCTCCAATTAAAGTCCCACTGCCTCCTAAGCACCCACCTCATCCGAAAACCTCTCCAAACCTTCCCCAGACTCCAGCTTCATATCCCAGGTATTTACATAGATATCTGGGTCTGCCTTCCCTTCCTAATTATGACCTTTGTCTTTCAAAACTTTGTCTACCCCACAGTGTCATGCAACATTTTTAATGTTCAATGATCTCTGAACTTTTTATTGGCCACCTGCCCCCCAAAGGGTGCCCCACTTATGCTGCCTTAATGCCTCAAAACTTTGGTGTCATTGACCTCAGACACCACTTTGCCATCCATAATCCTGCAGGTGGTGGTCTTCTGGATGGATTGCATGGAGTTGCTGTTGTCCAGGGTGTCGCCAAAATCCAAGTTCTCCCCTACTTCCAGCAGGCGGCAGTAGGTGGCAATCTCAGCCTCCATCTTGACCTTGATGTTCAGCAGGGCCTCTACTCCTGGGCCTGGTGCTGCCCCTCTGCCCAGGTCGGAGCCAACTCTGACTCCAGGTGCAACGGGATCCCATTGAACTGTTCCATCTGCATGGCTTAGCACGTCTCCACCTCCCTCAGGATAGTCTCCAAACTGGCCTTCAGATTTCTCATGGAATCCAGATCAATCTCCAAGGGCTGGACCGTACATCTCAGCTCTGTGAGTGTCATCTCAACAGCTCCTATCTCAGCGGTCTGTCAGGTGATCACTGTGGTGCTCTCCTCAATCTACTGGGACCAGTATTTTCTAGCTCCTCTCGGTTCTTCCAAACCAGCTCGTCATACTGGCCCCAGATATCCACCATGATCTTTTTGAGGTCCTGAGATTTGAGGGCATCCAACTCCATGGTCAATCCAGAATTGGCAATCTAGTTTGTAGACCACTTGCTTCCTCCTTGTGGTTCTTCTTCATAAAGAGTAGCTCCTCCTTGAGAGCCTCCATCTCTGTCTCCAGCTGCAGCTGAGTGATATTGGTGTCATCAGTGACCTCTCAGAGCCCCCTGATGTCACTCTACAAAGACTGGTGCATGGCCAGCTCTGTCTCGATACTTAACTCTGAAGTCATCAGCAGCAAGATGAGCATTGTCAATCTGCTAAATAATGTGGCATTGTCCACAGAACTTGCAAAGATCTGAGCTCTCAGGTTCTCGATGGTCTTCAATTATTACCCCCAGCCCCCCGTCTCTGACCTTGGGTCCTTTCTTCTCCAGCTGTCCCTGGATTTTGTTGTCCAGTCTCCAATTATCAGAATCCAGGCTTCTCACCCTCTCCAGGTAGGGAACCAGGTGGTCATTCAGCACTGCATATTTTCCATCTGGCTCTGAATTCCCCCCATGCCCTCCAGACCCCCAGCTACCTGGCATGCTGGTAGAGTGGGACGTGGATATCCAGGAACCGGAGTCCTCGGCCCCTGCACAGATGTCAGGCCAGTGGCTGGGCGACTGTGTGGAGCCCAAGGTCTGGTAGTTTGTGGAGACCCTGGAGTGGGTGCTGAAGCTCATATTGTTTAGGTGAGAGGCCAAGACTCACGTTTGAGCCTTAGTCATTAGCATTTTAAAATATGTCAGGTGCACCTTCTCCTGGAATAAGTCACAGCCTGTAACTGTAGCAGAGCCCAGCTAGGTATTCAGCAAACCATTTTCCCTTGTCCTCCTAACACAGCTAGACCACATTTCCCAACTTCCCTTGTTGTTTGATTGGGCCATGTCACCAGGTTCTTGCCATCAGAAAGAAGACAGAGCAATAAGTATGACACCTCCATGTGGGGACAATTAGGAGTAGATGCACCTGCTACATGTTTGCTTTCTTTCCTCATCTACTGACTGGAAACAGAGGACACAGTAGAAGACTCCATGGCCTTGGAGGGCACAGCAACTATATAGAAGGAGCCTAGGTTCCTGAATGACTGGATGGAGCAGAGCCCCTCCCCCACTCCCCTGACCACCCCTATTGGACTGCAATAAAGTAAAGAAACAAACATTATTGTGTTAAAATCCTGAGACTTGGGGTTTGTTTTACTCTAGCAATCAGCCTACTCTGATGTGGTAAATGGATTACAAAATTTCTCCCAATTATTTCCTCCCATGCAATGTGATTTAGTAGCTTTTCCCATCAAGTGTTGGAATCTATTTCTCATCCCTTAAATCTGGGATTGGCCATGTGACTAGCTTTGGCAAATGAAAAAGCAGAAGTGACAATGTGCCATTTCCAAGCCTAGCCCTCAAGAACATTGTATGCGTTGCATGGATATAAAAACTGGTTTGTAATTATTCTCTTAAACCCTGTGAGTGAAAAGACGTTTTTCAAATCTTTAGTTCTCTTTAAAAATGTAAACACATCTCCCAACAAAATGCATTTAGTTGAGATTTGTTTTGTAAATGATTCTTTCAATGGTCTTTGAAAAAGAAAAAGCCAACTTTAACTCCATACTTTATAAATATCTCATAGTCCCTTCAAATAAATGCTGATGATGTTTTAGAACTAAGACTGAGAATTATCTCTGTAAGTTCGAAGACAAGGAGGGAATTAGATGGTTTTGAGACCTAGCTCATGTACAGTCCGAAGACACTGAGTAGAAATCACAACAACCCTTGAATGGTGTCTGCAATCATCACTGTTATGCCTAAAAGCAACATATCTTTACCCTTTGTGGAAAGAACTAAGGTATAACTATAAATAACATCCTCCCATATGTTCACACCTGAAAAAAACTGAAGTAGGTTTTTCTTAAAAGTTATGTGTTTGATTTAACATTGTTTCAATATTAGCTCACAATAGCACTAAGCATGACATCATTGTATTAATTATTTGAATTACATTCAGTTTTTCCACTTGTTTGCAAGGTCTCCTTGAGAAGTCTATTTTTGGCTGAGAGTTTTTTCAATGATTCCACTCAAGGAAGTACCCACTTGTTTTAAGTAGCACTTCTTGTCAGCAACAGTGCTTCTTAAATTTTAACATGCATACATATCCCCAGGAGATCTTGTTAAAATGCAGATTCCAGTGCAGTAGGTCTGGAGTCAGGATTGACAGTCTGCATTTCTAACAAGCTCCCAAGTGATATTGATGATGCTGGTCCATGGACCACACAAAGGTCCACAGCAGACTTAATATGCTGGATTTCCCAACACTTAAAATGTTACTCAGATGGAACACAATACAGTACACAAAGTTCAGGCCAGATCACAGACAGTGGTTTGCATAATACCTACAATTCACCCTGTGATTACCAGCCTGAACTCCGTCCTGTGTAATGCCAAACATGTCATCACCTAGCTGGTCATTTGCTGAATGAAATCAAGACACTTATTTGTGTTGACACAAGAAACAGCAGTTCTAGGACATCTTCACATTCTAAATTCTCATCTAAATTCACATTCTAAAGAGGCTGAATTCTCCCACTTCTTCCTGCAATTGCTTCCTTTTTTTGCCTATCCCTATCACCAAGCAGCCATCCTGGATCTGTTTCAACCAAGGCTGAATAACACAGGTGATATCTACTGCCCCAAGCACCCGTGGTAAGGTATCTACAAGGTGGATATTTTTTATTCAGTTGTTTGGTCCACTTTCCACTTGATAGCAATCCCTATATGTGGGATTGGGAATTCTATTGGGCAGTGCATAGAACCAATTCAGCAGGAGAGTATTTTTAAGGAACTATAGCCTCTGAGATTTGGGTTAAGCCCTTAAAGGTGAATGTCTTTCAACTTCAGCTACTAGTGGGTTCTTCAGCTATTAGTCTACCATCTCAACAGCCTTATTTCTTATAGCTTGCTACAAAAAGTGTGATTCACAGACTAATAGAAAGATCCATCAATTGAGCAAGAGAAAATTAGGTTCTGGCTCCAATTCTGCCCCCTAATTAACTGGGTGAGCTTGTACAAGACATGTTGCTTCCCTAAGCCTCATTGCTTTTAATTATAAAAATAGGTTTTCAGTTCTAACTTCTTCCAGCTCAGACATCCCTTGACCTGAAATGCCTCCAGAGCAGAGGCTGCTCACAGCCAGTGACCCGCACAGCACAAACAGCCCTGCCACCACACCCACTTCAGCACAAGGATCCTTGGCCACTGCATTTCAGGCAGGAAGGCCCCCAGACTACCTATGACAAGTCCTTCATTTAGCACAAGAGGAAATCAAGGTCCTGGGAGGCAAGATAACATGGTCACATGGCTAGTTAAGGGCAGAGCCAAAACTAGAACACACGTCTCCTAATTCTCAGTCCAGTGGTCTTCATGACAACCGTGAACTCAGGAAGCCAGGTTTTGAGAAGTCACATTAAGATGAAAAGTTGTCCTTCCATGCTGACTACCATGGAGCTCTTACTGGATAGAAGTGTCTACACACCAGCAAGTCCACCAAAAGCAATGCAAACGCAATCTTTTCCACATTTTTCTGCAGTATTGGAACATAAGAAGGACTTTATAAACATGTGTTGAATGAGGGAACAAATGACTCCTTTGCATTTTCCCCTTATTTCAGAGATACATTTGTAGGTTTTTGGAGTCTTAGTGTGTATAGCAGAGGCTTTTCTGATGGCCTTCCCAAATTTCCTCTGAAATTTCCTCAGCACTTATCTCTCTCTCCAAAGCCTACTCACTGCACGCTGAGATTCTCCTCCTGAGGTTTTCTTTTCTGGCCACAAGATCATGATCAGCCCGAGCACAATCATCCCAGAAGTGCTGGGAAGTATCCCTCCAGTATCCCTCAATTCGGGACAGATGCAGGGATGGTGACTCAGCACTCAGGCTCCCTCACCCCTTGGCCAGGACAACCCTGAGGCCTGTTCCTCGGGTTCCAGATGCCACCTCAGGATTGGACTCCAGCTGCCCACAGCAGCACTGGCTTGATAATACCCTTTTTATTGTCACCAGCCCCTCCCAAATAAACAATATTCAGTGAAATCCTTGCGTTAGGATTTGATTCTGAGGAATCCAAACCAAGGCATGGGAGTACCAACCTGTAGAAAATAGAATATTTAAGGGGTCACTTAAATTCTTTTTGATATGACAACTGAATTTTTATCTGACTCCTGTAGTTTGGATTTCCCCCAAAGCAGGCCCTGAGAAAAGGACTTGGGTGCAGCTCATTTATTTGAGAAATGTCGCAGGAAGTAAAAGGGAGAGAGTGGAGCGGGGAGATAAGGAAGGGAAAGAAAACCAATACAAAGTGTGTCCATGAGTCGGTTGCTGTAGGAAACTGTGGGCACAACCCCAGCCAGCCCCCCACCCCCACCCCCCGAGAGGCTGTATGGAACATACCTCAGAATTGTGCGCTGAGGAGCAAGAAGCTGGGTGTTGATTCACTAACACCCCTCGGGGGGCACTAGCTCCCAAGTTTCCCAGCATGCCCTGCAAACTGGCCAAGCACACCTGGGAGTCACAGAACACCCTCAGAGACAGGAGAAGCTTTCAGTGTTTAGTGGAACTGCCTCCAGGGACCTCCAGGAAACCAACAGTGTCTGCCATGGACACTGTCAGCAGGACATCAAAATGTTCCTCTGCTCAACAGACGATCATCCTGCCATCCTCAGAGACTACTTTGAGCCTCAAATTCCATCAGTGCCCAGTGCAAAGCTTCTAGGTAAACTGAAATGCAGGTGGGATGAGAAATGGAACTAGTAGAAGAAAAATGAGCCAGAAAGCTGCCTACCCCAGTCATGCCACAAGCCAAACTAAAAATTCTCTGTCCGAGTCAGTTCCATGCCTGCCCTGTCTTCAACACCCTCTCCCGGGGCCCAGGCGGCTGCAGGCAGCTGTCAGGCTCACGGGACCCCACAGGCCTGTTCTTTGATGCCTCCCTGTTCAGTGTCACCCAGACAGCATGATCAGGGGGCCCCGAGGTCAAGGCACTATCAGGAGTAAGGTTTCTTAAGTGCCATGTGTGAGACACCATCTGACACTGTTTATAGATCGATTTAGCCCCTTATTGACCATGGGACAGAAGTTAAAAGCATTGCTTTTGGAACTCAAATGTGTTAACTTCCGAAGTGATGTTTGAATTAGAATTAAGAAGGGCCCAAAGTTTTGATCTGCTGATTGGAGAAGGAAAAAAAACGAAAGGAAATGGACTAAAAAAGTTTTTTTTTTTTTTTTTTCCAGAAAAGAAATCAGATTATTTTGACTAAAATCAAGAGAAAAGCTTGTAATGAATCTATCAGCTTTGGGGTTGATATAAGATGGCTATAGAAGTATCTGAATCCTGCAGCTGCCAAATATAGATGAGATATTTAAATGCAACTGCTGGTTCTTGAAGTTGATCACAGAAAAAAGTAACTTCCCTCTTTAATAGATCGAGGCCAGAAAGGGGAGCATCCACTGGGTTCAGACCCAAAGCAATCACATAAAAGTCAAATAAAGCAACATCCCATGCCTAAAAGTTGCCATTAGTGATAGAATAATTGCACAATAAAAAGACACAGGCACTCCACAACCCAGGTTGTTGAAATTCAGCACTTATTCCCTGGAATGTCTTTGTATTCATAACACAAGAGATCTAGCAAAGAAATTTCCCACACTTTAGTAACCCACATGATAAAATAAACGCCTGTGATCTACGTGTTACGTAGTGAGGTTGACAATTTTTAACTGATGTATTTCTTATCTACTTTTGTGGCATAATAGGAAGCAGTGGCAATTAAGATAATTAGATAGGAATAGGAAACAGCTCTTCTGATTAGAACCAAAGACTGGCACACTGAATATTCAACACAAGGAAGCCGACGTGTGTGGCGTGCAATGAGCTGGCACAGCCACACTTCGGCACCACAGTGATGATTAGTACATTAATGATGACCATGAGGCATGACAAGGTGCTGGGTCCCCTTTGTACCATGCAGAGAAGAGCAGATAATGTTCAATAGGGTTTGAAAAGTTTAATAGACTCTATTGTGTCCTAATTATTTTAAAATTAACAAAGTGAATTAAATATGGATGAACCAAAGGCTCGCCAGAGAAGACTTGGCTTTGGAAATTATCCGCCCAGTAATAAATAGACCAGAATCCTAAGTAAATTAATGAAATGATATCTGTAAGTGAAATATCCAGAAGGAAATAATACTGTGTTGATATGAACTAGGAAGTATTTATTGGCAACTCAAAGGACATTTCAAAACCATTTCAAACTCTATTCAGAATATTAAAAAGCAATAAAGATCTAAGTCTTTTAATAGCCTCTAAGTTCAATGTAATGTGTGGGCACAGATATTTCACAGGATCAAGATGTTTGCCAAAGATGGCTTTGCACAGTCTTTGTGTCTCTTATAAATCATGTCATATAAAACTTTTAATTCATGCTGAGCTCTGGAAGTAAACTTTCATTATTTGTGTAATTGTTTAATAAATATTTGTTGGACATCAACTTTGGTGTCCTACCAAGATATCTATCTGGAGAAATCCAATGGTTCTACCTCACTCAGAAGGCAGGGACCCATCGAAATGATCAGGTAAGGAGAATGCCCAGAAGATCTAAGCATGTTTAAGTGTGTGTGTGTGTGTGTGTGTGTGTGTGTGTGTGTGCATACACAGTGAGGGATGGGTGGCATGTATACATGTCATAATAGAAGGAGCTAGAACTGATCATCTTTCAGACCCTAGAACAATACTAGTGGTTCAGTAAGATGAACATTTACAATGTAGACTTTGATAGCTGTCAGGTCTACATTCTCTGACAGCCGCCAAAAAACCATTCATTCTTTAATCGTTTAGTCAAGAATTATTTATTGAGCATTTATTAAGTATGAGGAATTATTCAAAATGCTAGGATTACATTAAGGAACAAAGACAAAGTTCCTGCTACCTGGTGTTTACAATCAATGTAAGTCTACAAAAATGTTTAGAAACAAGTAGATTTTTTGTTCCATATTTTTCCATTGTAACTTTTCGATGTTCAAAGACTTGATGTTGAATAAAATGCTCATATGGCAATCCCATTTTGACTACGCTGAATTCTGTTCCTGGGAAAATTGAAGGAAGTGAATTGCCTCACATGTAGTGAGAAAAATCATACACATGAGTGAGACTTAGGTAACATTTCTAGTGCCTTAAGACTGAATTAAAATAAAACAGCTCCAACTAGCATGAGAGAAGAAAGACTGGTTTGGACTGAGCTCCCACCTACAAATTACCAAGATTCTGACGGCTGCATAACTGGTTCTACTGTCATAGGTGCACATAGGAAACCCGGGGAATGTCGGCACTGGCACCCTAACCTGGGTGACAGTGGCTTCTTTGGTTAGATATTATTAACAGTGAAAGCAACAGCTCCTCCAATGACATCTGAAATACTTGTGCTAACTCAAGCTTTTTACTCTGGTCACCCAGCTCTTTCAGGTCAGAGTGTTTTTGTTTGTTTGTTTGTTTTTGTTTTTTTTAAAAGGGCTAGAGAGCACCCACGGGTCTCGAACCACCCTCACGGGCAAGAGTGGTTAGCAAGCTGAAAGCTTGATGCGAAGGAACCGCTGAGCTAACAGCTCAGGGTGTTTTGAAGGGCCGCAAGGAGAGGCCGTTCCAGAGCAGAGTCCACTTGATTGTCCCTCAGCATTTATTTCCTATGTCTCTAATCAAGCCTAAGTGCCAAATCCTGTTTTTAAAATACAAACGGGGTGGGCAAACGGAAGTTTACAGTTGTGAGTCCACGAAACAGAGAGCTTATTCTTGCATTATTTATTAATTACTGTATTTTCCATACGAACAACTGCAAACCTACTTTTGCCAGCCTGTGTGTATTTTATGTCAAATTGCCTCTATTGAAACCACAATCGATTTAGACTCACAAGAAAACTGGTGTTTGCCAAATTAAAAATGTCAGAAAAAATCCTCAGTTACCATTTTGCTGGCATCAAATGATGTAACTATAGAATTTGTCCATTTTGACCAGTTTTAGGGTTGGCTACTAATGGTATTAATTCACTTTCAATTTGCTTAACTAATCACTTCTAAGGCAGCTGTTAGTAATCCTGATGCCTGGCTTCCCCAGAAGAGATAAAAGTGGCCAGAGTTAGCATAAATTTATACATGAAGAGAAGGAGAAGGAGAGAAGAATGGAGCAGAGAAGGAGAATGAAGAAAGACTAGACCATACTTCAAACGTTTTACGCTTTAAGGAAGAAGAAGGAATGTCCAGAGTGACTGGACATGTGATGAGTCAGGCATCGTGGTGATGGCTGGAAAGTTTTGAAGGAAGCAAGGTATCGGGGTGGAGAGGGTCAATGGGGGAAGAATTGGGGGGGGGAATCTATAATATTTTCAACAATAAAGATTTTAAAAAGAAGGAAAAAAATATGCACTTAGCTCAGCCAGAGTGGCTCAGTTGATTGAGCATCATCCAGAGCACCAAATGGTTGCTGGTTCGATCCCTGGTCAGGACACATGCCAGGGTTGCAGGTTTGATACCCAGTCGGGGAGCGTATGGAAGGCAACCAATCGATGTCTCTCTCTCTCTCTCTCTCTCTCTCTCTCTCTCTCTCTCTCTCTCTCTCTCTCCCCCCCCCTTCCTCTCTCTAAGCATGTCCTTGGGTGAGGATTTTTTAAAAAATACTCATTTATACTGCATAATTTGATATAAACAAAAGTTACAAGCCCTTTAACTTAACAAGAAAAAAAATAGAGGCCCCTACACTCCAGTTCTCCCATTCACACATTATTCTCCCCATCTCCCTACAAATACACACAGCTTCACTACAAGGAAAATGAGGCTTCCCAATTCATTGCCCTTGCGTATACCATACACCTGTCATTATTCAGCTCTCATTTTGAGAATAAGACATAAAACAATTTACGAGCACAGAGCAAGCCATTTATGGATGGGAATGTTGAATTACTTTCCCTTGCTTACTTCCAAGCATAGGTTGGCTCCATAAACAAACTGGCTGGGAGCACACACATATTTCCAATCAACACCTGCCTTTGAAAATTCGCAGGGTCTCTTGTCAACAGTCCAACTTGCAGAGTATCAGGTTCTCACTCACCTTTTTTAACATCTAGTAATTAACCAGAAAGACAATCTGTCAGGAGTCTTACGACTGTGGTAAAGGAAGCACTAAGTGCAGGTAGCTGTTAACCTTGATCTAAAAGACCATTGAGAATACTCCTGTTACACCATTCAAATCATCTCTGGGGTGCTGATGGTTCTACTGCAAAACAAAAGTCATTTTCCTTCCTCATTCTGCTTTTGAACTCTAATGGAAGATAGCTTTTCCTGGTGTCATGACTATTGCCAAAGGATAACAATGATCCTTATGTCATGTAATAACACCTCGTATCTATGTAACAGCTCTGCCTTCCAAAAGCTCAAAGCACTTCCATGAAGCTCTAGGTCTATCACTTTCATCCTCGCTGAAGTAGATCGAGGCATGTGTACAATCCTCACGTAGAGGCCAGAAAACGGAGACTCTCAGAGGTTAAGCTGGTCCTCTGAGGTTGCACAATCTGGTTAATGATGAGGCCTGGACACGCTGCATTGATTTACTGAGATGTTTTTTCTTCTCCTAAAGATTCCGAAACACATAAATACACTAATCTGAAATGAAGAATAATAATGGTTACTCAAGGTAGAAAAATATTTCACTCTCTTGCCATCTCATAACCATGCATACTGTTTAAGGGCCTTTAAAAAATGTCCAGACCCCTTATATCTAGATGAGTAACAATTATAACTTGGAGACTGACCATCAGTAGATATGTAAAACAGAGAAGAGACAGAGATAGGAGTTGCAAGGGTGTTACCTCCAGCCTCACTAAAGTAGGACACTAATGTATCTGATACCAATGAGAACTCAGGCACCACACCAGACACTGCATGCATGATTTCTCACTTAATCCTGCATCAACCTGTAAAGAAGGTGATAGCATCCCCACTTTACAGAGGAGGAAAGTTCGATTTGGGAAGTTAAGTCACTTTTACAAGAACTCTAACCAGTAAGTGGCAAATTCTAGGTAGTCTCACAAAGGAGATGGTCTGCTGTGCCTAGGAAGTCCTTAAAAATAATCTGCCTTCAGTTGTGAGAAAGACAGAATGATGAGCCCCAGATAAATGACCTGAGTGCATATATTAAGTTGAATCATAAGAAATTACTGATATTCACCTGCTGTCCACTTACAAAAATGGACATTTCATATAATTCAAGCTATTACTGGGGGAGAGGCTGAGATGTACTTGGGGGGGGAAATCTCAAAAGTATTAATATTAAAGGTAAATAAAGTCAGATGCTGCCTTTGAAAACACAACTGAGGGCTTTAGATAAAAGAGGCCGGCTGGGTGGAGAATTCTAATTCAAAAAATGCACCCGTTTATAATAAGCTTAGTGAAGAAGGGTGTGTTCCCACCACTGGAGCAGAAATTTCTTTTCCCAAGCCCTTCTAGGATTTTGCCCTTTCCATTCATCCTTTCCAATCAAATTGATCCTTTAGGTAAACACAGGAAGGATTAGAGACCTTTAATTGGCTTTGAAGAAGAAATGGTAATCTAAGATGCCGGGGCAGGGACTATCTTGTGTCTTGTGGGAGAGAAGCAGGGAGAGAAAGAGGAACGGAAATATCTGCAGCCTGACAAGCGGTTCCCAGCCACAGAGGAGAATGTTCAAGAACAGGCAGGATTGTTGAACCATTCACCCAAATTAGGCCCCGAGCTATGAGCATGACGTCCTGGATTTCTTTCTTCAGCTCTTCCTGTGTGAAGTAGGACAGTTCAGTGGCATCCCAGAGTCTAGATCAGTGCTTTCACACTTTAGTATGCATCAGTATCACCTGGAGCCTTGGGGGGCGGGCGGCCAAACATTTTTATTGATTAGGTCTGCAGTAGGTCCTAATAAGTTGCTGATTGTTCAAGGAGCACACTTTAAAAACCGCTAGCCTAGCCCAGCCAGTGTGGCTCAATTGGTTGAGCATTGTCCCATGCACCAGGAGGTCATGGTTCCACTCCCGGTCAGGGCACCTGCCTGAGTTGCGGGCTCCGTGATCCCCAGTGGGGAACGTGCAGGAGGTAGCCAATCAATGTTTCTCTCTCATTGATTTTCTATCTCTCTCTTGCTTCCTCTCTCTGAAATCAATAAAAACATATATTTTAAAAAGAATTTAAAAAATAATAATAATAAAATAAAAATGAAAACCACTAGCCTAACTTCCAGTTATGTACAATTGCATTGTGTCTTCCTGAGTGCAATGCTGTTACCTGAGCCGTGTCTGTACGTACGGAAGCCACATGATCCAAGGAGGATAAACCAAAGAGATGATGCTCCCCAAGGGACTGTGACAATAAAGCATTGGCTTTGGTACAAAACAAGTTGCAACACAGCTGACTCTGTAGGATTCCTGTTAATCACAATGGTTAACAGTTACTTACTAGTTCCCATGTCCCAGGCAGTATGTCACCTCTACCTTTATAATCTTTCAGATAAGTGTACTGTTATTACCCCTGTTTTATAAATGTAGACTCTGAGCCTCATTGGGCTAAGTCCACGTTCACTCATAGAACGAAGGAGCTGGACATAGAATCCATGACTGTCTGACTTAACTGCTGTACACTGTGCTTACTGAACTCTAGAAGCACTAGATCAGGAAAAGGGAGGTCCACCTTCAGTGATCTTTGATAAAGATGTAATTATAGAGGAATGGGAGGCCATAGCTCTGGGTAATGCAAACATTCTCCTCCAGCCTCATTTCCTCCCCGACCTTTCCCATGCTAACACGTGGGGAAATGCTTCATGTGTTAAAGTACAGGAGATTAGAAGAGGGGTGGCCAGCTGCCAGAGATGGTGCCTTAGATTTATGTATCTTCCCTGTTGAAACAAACACTTCGTTCCTTGTGGGAACATCACCTGGTGTTCAGGAACTCTGGCCCTGGAAATATTATGGTTTGAGGTTCCAAAGAAAGTTGATTGCAAGGGGTGGGACACCTTAAACAGAAAAGCTTCTTAATTTTATGACACCCAGTTCTTGCATTGTTCATCCCATCTCTTTGATGTTGTGGGGCAGCAGGGGGAGAATGGAGCTCCAGAGACACCAGGCTCTTATCTGAATGGAGAATTGCTCTCATTGTTACTGCTCTGGCTTTCATTTGCTACTTAACTAGTCTCATAGCTTGCTCCTTCACCGTGAAGTTCCTACTTTAGAGCTTAATGCAGGACCTGGCTTCCAGAGGCCACTTGCCTGGGACTACAAGCTTCTGGGGTAAGAGTTGAAGCTTCCCCTCTCGACGGGAAGATGCTGAGGTTTTCCCAGGAGATGGACATCTGACATACAAAGTTAAGATGCAAACCATGGACCATATCAGTGGCTAGGGACAGATCTTCCTGAACACTCTCCACACAGTGGCCATTCACCCTGGAGTCACTAGCTCCAGAAGAGTGATGCTGTATTGTACTTCTGTCCTGACTCACCCCTGTGCTTTATTGAACTCAAGTACACAGATATGTGGATGCATGTCTGCTTTTAGTGAAATACATCCTATTTTCCCAAGCGATGCACTTGCCCCAAACCAGTCACCCTTCATACTGACCATTTTCAAACCTGTTCAAATATTTATACATTAAAATTTTATATACCCTTTGACCTGGCAATTACATTGCTAGATATTTATTCTACAGATATACTTGCATTTGTGCAGAATGAGGTATAACGGAACTGACTATTACAGTAAAATATTGGAAATAATCTAATCCATCCGATCCATCAGTAAGAAACCAGCAAATAACTTACAGGTAATCCATACAATGGAACAATATGCCATCATTAAGAAGAATGAGGCAACACATGCCTGGGCTGGGACAGCCTCAGGTGTCACCACAAGTGATCAGCAGCTGAAATGTGCCTTGGACTTAATGAAGCACCTGCCTGCACAGAGAAAAACCTCAGCAACCCATCGACCTGGTCCCCAGGTGTGAAAATCTCCTGTTTTCTGTTGATCAGCCTCTGAAAATTGCCAGAGACAAGGTGGTGGGAAAGGATTAGCTTTCATGTGACTACAACAGAGATGGGGACTCCTACAGGTCACCAGGGAGTAACAGGTATGACCCTCCTTTGGAAGATGGAGCCATGCCTTCTGCTCGGCTGAGGAAGCGGGAGGTGGAAGCCAATGCCACTGACCAGGATGGAGACCTGTGTTTTAAAGGCCATGCCTCATCTGTCTACCTCTGGGATCTAGATCTTGGCTTTGCTGGTATGATCCTCATAAAGAAGGCTGGACGGATCGAGAAGATCAAAGGCTGCTGGGATTCCACCCACGTGGTGGAAGTGCAGGAGGAATCCAGTGGTCGCATGGCGCATGGCAAGCTGACCTCCACGGCGACGCTGTGGCTGCACACCAGGAAATCCGGCTGTGGCACCATGAACCTCGGAGGCAGCCTTGTCAGACACGGAGAAAATGCCACTGTGAGCGACTGCTCCCCACACACAGCCAATATCGGGCACCTGGTAGAGGACATGGGAAACAAAATCAGAAGTACACTAAATGAGCTCTACTTTGGAAAAGCAAAGAACATCATCAGTGGGCTGAGGTCTGTGCAGACTTTTGCAGACAAATCAAAACAAGACGCTGTTAAGAACGACCTGGTGGAGGCTTTGAAGAGGCAGCAACAATGTTAAACCTCTGCTTCACCCTAACCTGACATGCCCTGCACTTAGATTCCTTTCTTAGAAAACTCTGTTTCTGCTCCCTTCCCATGTCCCTTCCCTCCCTGAGAGGTCACACAGCTTGTGTCACTGACCTGCACAGCACCAGATCCCTGAGGATAAAGCTGCTAGACATCCTGCTTCGTCTCCAAGGCCTGCTTCCCAACACATTTTGTTATCGAAACTCAATGTTTCCATAGAGACCGTGTGTTTTGTTTGCCCCAGGCCTTTGTCCCCCCAACACCCATTTATAGGCATAAAATACACTGTCTGCCTCTCCTCCCTCCCACCTTTTTGTTACATTGGTGTAAAGAATGTAAAATAAAAAATTTATGAAATGACTGGTGTGTGACAGATAGAAAAAAAACTAGAAATCTGATTCCACGTGTGTTTGCGAGTTGCCTGAGGTTGAGGGGTGCGTAGGGGACAGCTCTGGGAGAAGTGGCCCTCGGCATTGTCCTGCACAGACTGGGCTCTGTCCCTGGAGACCTGTGGGGGTGTGAGGTGCTGGAGGGCTGCTGATTGTTCTGCTCTTCTGGCCAAGTGCTTTTCTATCAATTTTTATGGAATGCAAAAGGTTTTTTGTTTCGTTTTGTTTTGTTTTTTGTAAAAAAAAAAAACTTTAGAAATCTACATCTTATATTTGAGCTTTCATACTTAAAAAAAATAGAAAAAAAACAAAAATAAATACATAAGAAGGAACTGGACACACACATACACAAAGAAGAATGAGGCAATCTACCTGTACTGATATGGATGAAGTCACCAACATGTATTGTTCAAGGAAAATATAGAATTTTATATATAATATGGCACCATCAGAATGGAATAAAAGAAAACTATATGTGCATGTATACCTATGTATATGTATATGTATACATATATGTATATGATAGAAATAGAATGTTTCCAGAATATCTCTGGAAGGAATTATAAGAGACTAGTAATGTTGCCAGTTGCTTCAGGATAGGTTTCAGATGATACCACCTACATGTTACTCATTCTTCCTGAGAGACCTGGAAATTGATTGTGGACATTATTCCATGCAGCCTGAAGTAGAATCAAAATGGGAGGGTACTAATATGGAACAAGTCTCATGCCTCCTTTCTGCCACGATGGAAAGCCCCTATCTGCCAGGGTCCACACATGCTGGGACCCTACTGACAAACACACCATCCACTCCAGTTTCTATCAAGCTCCCTCTTTAATAATCTATAGCAGAATTTTCCTATGGAAACTGCTGGCTTTTATAAAGAGAAGAAAGAAGATGTAGACACAATAAGGCAAAAATACAAACTTCCAGAGGACTTTGGGATGGACCTACAAAAGAAGGCAGTACCCTCAGATGAAATCGGCTGGATAGAATGAAGATTCAAGGGCTACGTTTCCTAAAATACAGAGTTGCTGGAGACCTTAAACTTCTGTGAACAAAACCTTCAGAAAAATATAGCAAATCTATGATATTTTCTCTAAATAAAGTAATATTTTTCAAAATGTGCTTCTTATATCACACACACACTGTCCACTAATTCTCTATGTACCTGTATTCAATTCCAGCCCTCCAGTATGTTCCTTCATTTTTTTTTCACTGTCAGGTGCATAACCAAAGCATCGTTTACTGGTACACTCCTTTGAATTTCTTAGGCACCAGAATCACACCTCTTTTTGAACCAGAAGGGAAATTACAGATTGCAGCTCAGGGAGAAAATGGATTTGTCCAGGGTCCTATAATAGCATTGTTAGATGCAGAATCTTTGTATCTTTCTCCCCTAAAACGTCTACTAGTCTCTCTCTACTGGCTGTTTTATTCCAACATAAAAGAAACTCATATTTTCCTCTTATTCCTCCCCCATCTATATATCCTATGCCCTCTTTTAAGTGACTGTCTTCTATGTCTTCTCTTCAACAAGCTTCTGCATTGTCATCTACACTCACTGTCTCCTCTTCCTCTGCAGGTCTCCTTAACCCGGTTGCTAAGCTTCCACCCCCACCAATCCATAGAAAGTTCTCTCACTAAGGGCACCTGTGACCTATCATTGGCAAACCTTATAATGAAGCCATTCTTGTCCGCACCTTAAGAACATCTCTGCATATGTGACACCCTTAACCACCAGCTCCTCCACCATCTTCCATGGCAGCCTCTCCCCTGGTTTTCCTCCTGCCTCTCTTACTCCTTCTCAGTCTCTGCTCGGCAAAATCCTCTTCTTAATCCCACTCTTAAAATGCTCTGTCCTATTCTTATCTCACTCTAAACATTTTCCTGGGCGCATCTTTCTTTTCTTATTAATTTTATTTGTATTGATGGCTTCCAAATATCTTATCTTCAATTTTAGTTGCTTCAAAAGATTTAGAACCCAACCTCTAACTACTTATGGAATACCATCAGTTGGATGTTACTCAGGCACATCAATCTCCACATATTCAAAATCTGAATGTATCATCATTTTTCTCCTCCAAACCAACTACGAGAGCTCCTATTTCAATGAACAGTAACATCACCTTCTTCATCAATGGAGGGTGAAATCTTGGAGACATCCTTAACTGATACTTCTTCATAAACATCACATTCCATCGGTCACCAAATCTGAACACCTCCATCCTGAAACATCTATACCATTTTAGTTCCCAGGGCCATTTTCTTAGTTTAGGTCATATTCTGTTCAATATTCTGTTACAGGAGTGTCCTTGCTGCTGTACCTGCCTCCAATTTCTCTCCCTTCCAACCCCTGCCATTCAATAACTCTGCTTTTTTGTTGAAATCCTTTTGATGACTCTGAGTAACCTTGAGATGACATTCCAAGCTTCTACATGATCTGCAATGTGCTCCATTATCTTCCCTTTCCTAGTTTTACACCTTTATCTTCTGCTTCTCCCCTGCCACCACCTATATGGAATAACTTACAGTCTCCCAAGGGCCTGGCCAGAAGCTTGCCATCATGAGCTACGTGTGTTATTTCTTGTCCCTCTAACACCCTCCCCTGCCTCATCCACCTACTTGACTTCTCTCCATTCTGAGAACTCAGCTCAATTATAACTTCCTTTGGGAGTTTATTTTATAGTCTTCCTCATACCATTTTCAGCTGAGTTAGCTATTGTCCATCTCTGCCATTAGGATCCTCTGTGCTTCCTTCAATTTCTCTTTAAATCCTCACCTGAGGATATTTTTTCATTTGTCTTCAGAAAGAGTGTAAGGGAGAGAGAGAGAAACATCAATGTGAGAGAGACACATCAATTGGATGCCTCCCACACAACCTCTACCAGGACCAGGGACTGAACCACATCCAAGGTCTGTGCCCTTGACCAGAATTGAACCTGTGACTCTTTGGTCCATGGGCCGATGCTCTAACCACTAAGTCAAACTGGCAAGTGCTGCTTCCTTCAATTTTTAATGCTTCATACTATACTTAAAAGAACTGACCTTTTAGAAACGAAAGAGAAGTAACAACTGACACCACAGAAATACAAAATATTGTTATAAAATACTATGAACAATTATACACCAACAAATTGAAGAACCTAGGTGAAATGGGAAAATTCCTAGAATCATACAGTATTCCAAAACTCAACTGGAAAGAGTCAGAAAACCCAAACAGACCAATAACAACTAAGGAAATTGAAGCAGTAATCAATAAACTCCCAGCAAACAAAAGCTCAGGTCTGGACAACTTCACAGGAGAGTTTTACCGAATATTCAAAGAACTAACACCTGTTCTTCTCAAACTATTCTAAAAAGTCCAAGAAGAAGAAAGGCTTCTGAGTTCTTTTTATGAGGCCAGCATAATCCTAATTTCAAAACCAGATTAAGACACTACAAAGAAAGAAAATTACAAGCCAATATCCCTGATGAACATAGATGCCAACATCCTCAACAAAATGTTAGCAAATCTGATCCAGCAATATATTAAGAAATTATTCACCATGACCAAGTGGTATTTATCTCGGGGATGCAAGGATGATATAATATTCGCAAATCAATAAATGTGATACACCACATAAACAAAATGAAAGATAAAAATCATATGATCATATCAATAGATGCTGAAAAAGCATTTGACAAAATCCAGCACCCATTTCTGATAAAAACCCTCAGCAAAGCAGGAATAGAGGGATCATCTCTCAACATAATGAAGGCCACATATGAAAAACCTACAGCCAATATCATACTCAATGGGCAAAAACTAAAAGCATTTCCCTTAAGAACAGGAACAAGACAGGGATGTCCACTTTCACCACTCTTATTCAACATAGTAATGGAAGTCTTAGCCACAGCTATTAGACAAGAAGAAAAAATAAAAGGTATCCAAACTGAAAAGGAGGAAGTGAAACTTTCATTATTCGCAAGATGACATGGTATCGTACATAGAAAACACTAAAGACCCCATCAAAAAACTACTAGATTTAATCAATGAATTTGGCAAAGTAGCAGGATACAAAATTGACATCCAGAAATTGATGGCATTCTTATACACCAATAATGAACATTCAGAAAGGGGAAACTAAAAAAAAAGCAATCCCACTTACAATTGTAACAAAAATATTAAAATACCTAGGAATAAACTTAACCAAGGAAGAAAACTACAGGACATTGAAAAAAAAAATAGAGGAGGATATAAAAAAGTGGAAGCATATACCATGTTCATGGATTGGAATAATCAATATAATTAAAATGTCCATGCTACCCAAAGCAATCTATAGATTTAATACAATCCCTATTAAAGTACCAATGGCATATTTCACAGATCTAGAGCAAATACTCCAAAAGTTTATATGGACCCAAAAAAGACCCCGAATAGCCACAGCAATCTTGGAAAAGAAGAACAAATTTGGAGGGATCACAATACCAGATATCAAGTTATACTACAAAGCCATTGTAATCAAAACAGCCTGGTACTGGCACAAGAACAGGTATATAGATCAATGGAACAGAACAGAGAACCCAGAAATCTACCCAAGACATTATGTGCAATTAATATTCAACAAAGGAGGCAAGAGCATACAATGAAGAAAAGACAGTCTCTTCCATAAATGGTGTTGGGAGAATTAGACAGGTACATGCAAAAAAGTGAAACTAGACCACCAACTTACACCATACACAAGAATAAACTCAAAATGGATAAAAAACTTAAATGTAAGTCATGAAACCATAAAAACCCTAGAAGAAAATTTAGGCAGCAAAATCTCAGACATCACACATAGAATTTTCACCGATACATCACCTAGGGCAAGAGAAACAAAGGAAAAAATAATAAGAAAGGGGACTATATCAAACTAAAAAGCTTCTGCATGGCAAAAGAAACCAGCATCAAAATGAAAAGGGAACCCACTCTTTGGGAGAACATATTTGCCAATGATATATCAGATAAGGGGTTAATATCCAAAATATATAAAGTACTCATACAACTCAACAAAAGGAAGACAAAGAACACAATTAAAAAATGGGCAGAAGACCTAAATAGACACCTCTCCAAACAGGACATACAAATGGCCAAGAGACATATGGAAAAATGTTCAATGTCACTAATCATCAGAGAGATGCAAATTAAAACAACTATGAGGTATCACCTCACACCTGCCAGAATGGCTGCCATCAACAAATCATCAAACAAGTGCTGGTGAGGATGTGGAGAAAAGGGGACTCTAGTACTCTGCTGAGGGGAATGCAGACTGGTGCAGCCACTATGGAAAACAATATGAGATTTCCTCAAAAAATTAAAAATTGAATTGTCATTTGACCCAGTGATCCCACTTCTCAGAATATATCTTAAGCCTGAAACACCAATCAGAAAGAATATATGCACCCCTATGTTCATAGCAGCGCTATTTACAATAGCTAAGATCTGGAAACAGCCAAAATGTCCATCAGTAGATGAGTGGATAAAGTAGTTGTGGTACATATACACAATGGAATACTATGCAGCTGTAAGAAAGAAAGATCTCTTACCCTTTGAGACGATATGGGGGACCTAGAGAGTATTATGCTAAGTGAAATAAGCCCGTCAGAGAAAGACAAGTACCACATGATTTCACTTATTTATGGAATATAATTAACAAAATAAGCTCATGATCAAAATAAATCTTGAGACATGGAAGTAGGGAACAAACTGACAAAACTCAGAGGGAAGGGGCATAGGAGGGTGGGAAGAGATAAACCAAAGAACTTATATGTATATCTGCATAACCAATGGACACCCACAATAGTGTGGAGAAGGCAGGAGGGGGTTGAGGGTGGGGAGGAAGGAGTCAAGGGGGTAAAAAGGAGGAACATCTGTAATATTTTCAACAACAAAGATTTTAAAAAAAAAAAGAACTTACCTTTTTAAAAATTTATCTTGTCTTCTCTTACAGTTGTAGCTCTTTGAGCATAGGGGCTATGTTTTACCTCTCTTTCTAACACGAGGGACTGTGTAGTATCTACCACACAGTTCATGCCCCGTTCCTGATAAGTGATCAAAGATTAGGAGACCATTCTTCTGTCTTCCAGAACAGTATTCTTTACACTACAGCTAAAATAATAATTGATTGATTGATTAAGAGGGGGTTTATCAACAATCAACAGTGATCTGTAAAACATGAGATTGTTCTTCACATTATACAGAAATGTAACTGTACACATTTTCCATGATTCTAAAGACCTGATAACTGAAACTGTGTTCCAAGAACTGATTTCATTTTTATTTAACTGTGCCCTAAGAATTAAGTTATTCATCACAGTATTTATATATGTTGGCTTCTTATTAGTGGTTAGAGCTGGAGATGCCCGTTCTACCTAGATGAACTTGCTGAGGTTCATTTCAGTAATAACATCTTGAACAGTTCTCAGATTCAACTGCATTATTCCATGATTCTCATCTAGAGAATTCCTCAGCTGACTGGCAGGTTTGTCCAGAAATGCCCAGTCCTTGAGAACACCCTCAATTGTCTGTCAAGACACAGATGAAACACTATGAGTAGCTCTTTCATTCCACATCATCCATCTTCTCCCACCCTCCTTCATTTGTCAATGAGCCTGATAAATCATGATTAGATACACTGGAAGGCTGCAACATTTTTATTTCCAGATTTCATGCCATAGGGCAAACTTAGAGTGAAAACTACTTTAAAGATATTTGAGGACCTAAATAATGAAACCTATCCAAGCAGAGACTAAGATGGAAACATATTATAATACTTAATTGTAAAACAAATAGAAACCACCTGCAAAGAGCCCACTGAGCTTCAGAACTTAATTTGTACATAGAATTGTTTAGAACTCAAAGTTCATTTTCCCAAATAAGCTAAGTTATACATCATGAATCCCTTCCCCAGCCCGCTTTTAATCGATATTTAAGGCTCCTTTCATTTAACTCTGATAGACTCGAACAATCCTTTTACAACATCCGACAGCATGTGTGTGGGCAACAATGTAAGTCCAACTTCGAATTGGCAAAGTATCTGATTTTCCCACAACCCTTGCAGAGGGAGAAACCAAGTTTGAGGAGGATAAGGAGGAAACCCCCAAGACAGGGCAAAGGGGACTTTGCATGAGCGCCAGACTGCTGGACTGGAGAAGCTGTTTCCTGCAGCCAGTCCTGTCCCAGCTGGCATTTGTACTTCAGGAGGCGGCACATAAAGCTAAAAGGAAATTCCACAGCATCAGACAGACACAAACTGAGGGACATTCCACAAGATAACTGGCCCGTATTCATCAAAAATATCATAAAAGACAAAGAAAGACTGAGGAACTCTTCCATATTAAAAAAGACGAAAAATAAAATAAAATTAAAAAGACGATATGTTAACTGAATGCAACATGGGATCCAGGAATTTCTTTTGCTATAAATAAGATTATTGGGACAATTGAGGAAGTCAATGAGGTCTATAAACTAGGTAATAGTACTATGTCAATGTTAATTCCTGATTTTTTAAAAAATGTTTCCTTTATCGATTTTAGAGAGAGAGGAAGGGAGAGAGAGATAAAGATATCGATGAGAGAGAACATCAATTGCCACCTCCTGCATGCCCCTACTGGGGATCGGGCCCACAACCTGGGTATGTGCCCTGACCGGGAATTGAACTGGCAACCTCTGGGTCGACGCTCAACCACTGAGCCACACCAGCTAGGCAATTCCCGATTTTTGATAATGGTACTATGAGTATATAAGAGTGGCCTTGTTTTTATTAAATATACACTGAAATATTTAAGAGTTAAGAGGCATCATGTAAGGAGAGAAATAGAAGGAGGAAGAGAGAGGGGGAAGGGAGGGAGAAAGGATTGGTAGAACACTGTGAATGTGAAAGGTATACAGACATTTTTTTGTACAATTCTGCAACTTTTCAGTAAATTTGAAATTATGTTAAAATAAAAAACTTTTTTGAGATTCCACCATGTCATTGCAATTCTATCCTGTGCTATAATTCTCACTGATGTGGGCTTGGGAATCTAACATGATCTGTAAAATTTTTTCACTTGAGTAATAATAGAGAGATGCTACAAACAAGTCTTCCAAGGTGTGAGGCCCCCCTTTCAAAGTGCCTTTGCCCCTCGTTCTGTGATGAGCTGGCTCCGGTGCGAGAGTGGAGCCAGCCTATCACCCTGTTCCTCCAAAGGACCTGCTGTTTGAGCCTTCTGAACAGAGCTTCCCATTCTGAAGGCATGAGCAACGTTCAGCAATTTCACCCAAAACTTCGGTTAAGCCTGTTTAATTTGGCTTTCCTTGGTTTTATTCTGCTATGCTTGGACAACTGTGCGGATCTATTTACAGCTTTCCCTATTGTCTGAGAATGTGGCTTTGAGACAGCGTCATACGCCGTTTCCAATATGGTCGCTAATGATTTTTTTTATGATACCTAAATCCACTTCTGGGCCTCTCCCCACCCTCACCCCCTTCTTCTGCAGGGTCATCTGTGCCACAGGACTTGGGCTGGTACTCTTCATTCCAAGCAGCTCACCCAGACCGCCTCCCTTGGCCCTTCCTTCCAGCAGCTATCATGGTGAAATGCTTGACATGGCCCTGCTCAGGCTTGTCCGTGTGCCAAAATCAACATACAATATGTACTTCTGGGTTTTTTAGAGCTGACCCCAAAAGATCTATTTACCCAGACATTGACATTCTCATGAGTAATGGGCAAAGCGCTGAGGACGCACTGTTGGTGGCAGAGTAGAATTCAGAATCCCACCCAGAATTTTAGATTTGGACAGGGACACAGAGATTGTCGATTCCAACCAGCTCATTTTAGGATAAGGAAAATGGGGCAGCAAGCGGTGGTTAACTTGCCTAATAAAACCAGCATTCGAGCCCAGGTACTCTGTCTCCTGGATCAGTTCCTTTTGACGCTATCAAAGGAATGAGTGCACTTGGGTGAAACAACCCCAGGAGCCTGAATTATTAGGTGGGTAATGGCAAAGGCAGCCTCCCAAATACATACTTTGGGATTAGAGACAACATTTCCAAATCCTTTTTCGGAGTCCTACATGAAGAAACCTCAAACCCAGGATTCCAGCCAAAAACAATGATTCTCAAGTCCCTATGAAATCCTGGATGGATGTTTAACTGGGCAACGTACTAGCTGACTCCCGGGGCAGATGCGAGCCTCAGCGGGGCTCCAGGACTGACACTTCAAAGGGAGTGGGTGGGAGTGTGCCTCTGAACCATCCACAGTCAGCCACTTGCTCTTATCAGCAGGATAAGTGAGCGTAAGAGCATGAGAGGAACTTCTGAAAAGTAATGCAGAACGAGCTGCCCCGTGTTAACTTGATTCACACATTTCTCACAGATTACAGAAAAGCTTACTGAGAAACTTTATAGGGAAGCTTCCAGTAACTTTCAGAAAATATATCCTGGAAAAGGGATATTTTATTCTCTCTCCCGTTCTAGTACTAAAACAGGACAAACAAAGCTGGTAACTCATTCATTCATTCACTCATTCTCTCTGTCATTCATTCACTCATTCATTTGTTCATTCACATGACAAATAATTAATGATTTCCACTTCAAAATAGGTGTCATAATGGGTTCCAGTGAAGTATTTATACACCCATTCTTGAAAGTCATTGGTGAGAGATGCTTCCAGGGGCCATTAACTCCCTGGTACTTCAAGTCTTCCTCATGCCTGGGCAAAGTGAGCTCTGGTGGCCAGAGAGGCCCTTGGGCAAAGTATGTCAGGTGCTGGCAGTTGGAATTTGGGCCAGCATGCATAAAATTGTTAAATGTCAAGGGAATGTACAAAGGGCACAAAAATTATTGCTTTGAATGTATTCTTCCAGGACTAATAAGGAGCTGAGGAACAGATGATATTGGAAGAGATGGAAGAAGAAACCTCTGAGATCAGGATGAGGGTAAGGAATTGGGTCAGTGGAAAGATCTTTTCCACCATATTAAGAACATCTTGACCATGGGAAGCTACCCGAGTGCAAAGAAACAATTATATGTAAAGATCCATTATGGCGTGTATGTCACAAGTAACATTCATCTTTTCAACAAATATCTAGTGAGCGCCCACTATGGATATGTACTGGGCCCCATGAATATGCTTTTAATATTTTTTTAAACACAGAGTTTGCAAGTGATTTTCCTTGATGAAATACAGAGAATGCCTTAACCATCATGTAAGACCAGTTCTACATGCAGCCCCAAGTGTCCTCTTGTGTGGGAATACAGGGAAAAGGAGCCATGGCCACTGGGTTTGATGCTAGCTGTGGGTGAGCACCCTGCCCTCAGGATGCCTTACACCTGAGCACCACCTGTCAACATTAAAATTGTTTAAACATGTTGTTTTGTTAAATAAAGTGAGATTGCCCGGCCAGTGTGGCTCAGTGGTTGAGCGTTGACCCATGAACCAAGAGGTCGCCAGTTTGATTCCCAGTCAGGGCACATGCCCAGGTTGTGGGCCTGATCCCCATTGGGGGGGCATGCAGGAGGTGGCCAATCCATGTTCTCTCTCATCAATGTTTCTATCTCTCTCTCTCTCTCCCTTCCTCTCTCTCTAAAATCAATAAAGAAAAATAAAATAAATAAAGTGAGGTCACAACCTGGGGACAATTAGGACAATTGGGAAATTTTTTCCAGCCATCCAGGAAAAAGATAATGGTCTTGAACTGAGGCTGAGTTCTCAAGTATTAAATAGAGGAGATGAATCTGGGCTGGTTATTCTCCATCAGGTCCCTTTTGCTCCCATCTCTGACCTTTCTGTGCCCAGGAGCCTGACCCCTATGGCCCACAACACTAAATTCCTCCATCTCCTGAGGTTTCGTAGATCAGAGCATGGAGGAGGGAGCGCAGTGGGGTGACGACTTCCCTGCTCCACCCTGCCTCACCTTCTGCCTGCATCGCGCTGGGTCAGTTCCCATTTTGGTGGCTTTTTTCCCACAGTTCCCTCACGTGTAACGTACTTTTAGTAATTCCACAACACCCTTCCCCTTATTTCCTAGGGTGTTAACAGCATCTCACAGTTGTCCCTGGGTCTTTCATTATTTTTTCTTAGCTCCCTCATCCCTACTCTGTAAGTGGGCTCTTATTAAACATTCAGCCCTTTGAATGTTTCCTGCAGGAAAGATCATTTATACAGAGAATAAAGATTGTTTCCAAGGTTATTTGGTTAGATTTCATGATCAACTAGATATGTGCATGGGAGATTGCGGAGAAAAAAAATGAGGACTCCCCAGGCCCTGGCTGGAGCAGCGAGGCCGACGTGGATCAGTGATGAACCAAGACTCCCACAGTAAGGAGCAGGTTGAAATGCAGCAGGAGGAAGGAGTGGATGGAGTCGCTCACAGGTGGATTAGCATCGTGGGTATGTTGTCTTGAGTCTCCCGGTAGAGGTGCTGTCATTAGAATAGAGGTGTTGGAGTTGGAGCTAAGAAATGGAATTAAGGTTGGAGATAGATTTGGAGGAATGAAAAGCCATTAAGAAAATCTCAGGCAAAATTTGCCACTTACACCTCCATCTTTTTTCTTCTCTTTCTTCCTCTGCCCTCTTCCTCCTTCAACCTCAGTTCCTCACATCCCCCCAGACATTACCTTCCCAGGATAATATCATATATTTTTAAGCCTCCCTTTGCCCATCACTAACGATTTCTAGTTCCTAATGCCTCTGTGACCTGAGTACTGTTTTTCAAAATAACAATAAACTCCTCTGACAAATGACCTCCTTCTAATATAAAAATGAACTCACAAGTCATTGTTCCAAGGGAGGATCTGTACGTTTCAAAGGACGATGGCTGGACCACCACTGGGACAAGGATTGAAGTCCCAGGTCTCAAAGTAGGCTTCTCCGCCTCCTGAGTAACAGTGTCTACGGGTGTGCTCGGGGCTGCAGGATAAACATGGTGCGTCTCCCTGGAACATCAGTCCTACTCAAAAATTTGGGGATGGATGATATTTTTAAATTAAATACAACATGAACGTGTTATGGAAAGGATGCAAAATTTCCAGCAATTTTTAAGATAAAACATAAGCCTCCAAAACATTCCCCGCCAAAAGGTTTACACTGAATTTGACCTGCTCATGAGGGTACTTAGTGGGAAAATAGAACTAAGTCAGTGCTTTTCTGAGGGCTGTGCCAAAGATCGGAATTTCTGGACACTGGAGGGCAAATATTTTAGAGCCAGTAAGACTTATGATACCCCATAAATCATGCCTCTTTAGCCCACCCAGACACCATATACCACAAGCCGGGGCCTTAAATGAAAGTTCCTTGTTTAGCTGACTTCCCTAGCTTTGGAACTTGGTACATAAAATGCCTTTCAGATGATGTAAATCCATCCACTACAAGCCTTCTTTAGGTATTTCTGTCATTCACTGTTTTGAGTGTAACACATTTGCTTTCTTCCTGCAGAGAACATATCCTGATTCCAGAAAAATCTTCCAGGGACAGAGGAAAAACTGCACACACTAACTTCTTGAAACATTTGGCACCTGCCACAATCACCAATAAATCTAAACTGGACAGCTTGACATTTCCTCAAACAAGACCCCACCTCTCAAAGAACATTTGTCCTAACATGAAAAACAATAAAAGCCCAGCTGATAGAATGCAAAACATTTTCCCTTGTCTAACTGGAGAAGCAAAAACAAAATAATTGCTTGCTTAGGCAGCGATTTGAACTATTTCACAGTCCATGAATATTGCAATCCTGTTCAAATGGCATCAGCAGTAACCTTCAAGACTCTTCACATTGGAAGGATTTATACGCTGTCCCAACACTCAATTTTTTTTGAAAACTACCTGTCCAAAGAAAACTTCACTCTGATCTACTTAAGCATTGTATATGCCTGAATGAAGGCTGTGGAACTCATTGCATCCTTTTTTACTTTGTAAAAACACAGTTGTCAATTCCGGCCTTAGAAACAATTCAACTTATAAACAATTTAATGGAGGTTTCCTGTCTCCTCCTTTCCCCTTTAACATGGAGCCTTCCTCCGTTGTTTCCAAAGGGGATCTTAGCTTCCCCACCAAGCCCCCACTCCCACAGGCCCTCCTCCCTCTCACCACTCAAGGGCTGCCAAGTTCTTCCAAAAGGAGGAGGACAGGATATGGCAGAGCCTCTACCAGTTTCCCAATCCATCGAGCTGTCTAGAGAAGGATTGAAAGTTTGGGCCTCTGCAGCCTCCGAGCACTTTCATTCCAGCTCAGCCACTTGGGGAATCCAATAGGCTTTTATGATGGCTTGGGAAGATAACCATCCCTTGGAACATTGTTCTGTAAGAAAAATGCATCCAAAGTTCCAAGGAACTTTTGGAACAGAACATTTTCACATGATCGGACTTCCGTGATCTACATAATATGTTAGCGACTTACACATGGTTTCCATGGACCCACAAAATTTCATGGGAGTTCCCTAGCAATGTCACCAAAAATTAATCTAGAGGCTTTTGGGAAGGGCTGGGAAAATCATCCGTTTGCTTAAAGCGCTCACAAAGTGGGAGCAAAGAGTTCATTCTTTGAATGTGACTGTTGTTATTTTGTAAGGTATTAGAAATAGTCATAGTGGGGGAAATTAGAACTCTTTTGGACTTCCTTCACTTATTTCATGGTTTGATATTGTTATTTTGAATTTTATATGGAAAAACCAAGTTTACAGCCTTTTAATAATCTTAAACAGGTCTTGATACCAGATAGAGGAAAAAATTAATATTTGTACAGACACCAGCCTTGGCTTCCACACTAGCTGGCTAACATTTGGGTATCTATTTTATCATGAGTTGGGTTTGCCTAAGGATTCCTTCCAGTGTGAAATTTTATGGTGTCAACCATTTTCTTCTGTCTTCATGCCTGCCTCTCCGGGGACCTTCCTGCCGTGGATGAACCCATGCCCAGATTCCTCCTGACTCAGCTATACACAGAGCTGTCCCTCCTGGATCCATGAGTTGATATCCCTAGAACCTAATGAAGCAGCAGATAACACACAAGACGTCAGCAGATCCTATCTACAAACCTCAGGAAACAACATCTGCAAATCGTCCTGTGACCACTCATTAACCAATGTCAATATTCACAATATTCCAAGTTAGACAACCATTGAATTGCACCTACCAGAGGCCAAGCACTTGGAAAATTCTCTCTTTGTACACAATACAATAAATTCTAATGTTGACATTAATTTCCTTTCATTTTATGATGTCCTAGGTAACAAGACATCCTAGGT
This sequence comes from Tadarida brasiliensis, assembly GCA_030848825.1. Lineage (NCBI taxonomy): Eukaryota > Metazoa > Chordata > Mammalia > Chiroptera > Molossidae > Tadarida > Tadarida brasiliensis. The sequence continues at coordinate 32,405,810 of CM061261.1, read as the reverse complement.
TTTGAAAATGGAATGTTCAATAATCTGTCAGTTTGTATAAGAGAAAACTGAGTTAATACTTTTTGTTGTCTGTTCATTGTGCCTTCTCTCCCTCCTCCCATCTCTCTCTCTCTCTTCCTTTTTCTCACACACACAAATACACACACACTCACACACTCACCATCTCTTCATTATGTGCCAAAGGTTTCAACAGTCAAAGCTGTTGAGCATAAAGCCAAGTCTTGCTTGGCAAGGAGGTTTTGATTCCATGGAACTTTAGATAAAACAACCCGCTAAGTCAAAATGGTTTGTCTGAGCTTTGGAATCAGATAAAACAGGGGTCAGTGAACTGTGGCTAAATCTGGCTCATCACCTGTTCGTGTACACCTGCAAGCTAAAAACGGTCTTTACATTTTTAAATAGTTGAAAATTTTTCAAAAAAGTCTAGTAGTTTGAGACACATGAAAGTTTTATAAAATTCCGATTTCAATGTCCATAGTAAAGTTGTATTCGATTACACCTACTACATGCGTTTATATTGTATGTGACTACTTCACACTTCAACAGAAGAGTGGGGCAGTTGCAACAAGACCACACGGCCCACAAGGCAATTTACTATCTGGCCCTTTACGGAAAAAGTCTGCCAACCCATGAAATAGACCTGCATTTTGATTCCACCACTTAATATCTCTAGGGCATTAAACAAGTTTCTTGACCTCTATGATCTCAATTTTCTCTTTCTAAATTAAGAGTATTGATATCTAACTTGCAGGTGTCTAGGATGATGCTTGGAACAACACAGATTGGTTTTTTTGCCACATCTCTTTCCCATGCCTTTCTCTGTGTAGCTGTTGGAGGCATCAGGCCAACAGATGTTGGCAAAGTTTTAATTTACAAAGAAGGCAGACCACGTCATATCTCGGTTGCAAGGACCAGAGCTGGGCTTCTGGGCCTATTTTAGAAAAGTTATTTTTGGCCAGTACCTGGACTTTTTATTATTTTTCTTTCAACAGAGGTGAAAGTGGATATTAACAAAGTTGCATCTACTACTTTTTCTATTATACTCCTAGGAAACTCTTGACCAAGAGGAAAGTGTGTTTTAGTTGTTAAACTGATAAACCATATAAAATAGGTCAATAAGTATTAAAAGTTGGAGGGTCCAGATAGCCCACTCCAAGAAAATTGGAATTATTTACTCAATATTCAATTACTGCAAAGCATAACAACTCCCACAGTGAGAGCCCAAATCACACGGTCTTTTGAGACTTTCCTGCTGTTCTCCAGATCCCTCTGCCCACTTCATTCAAAAATTGTTTTACTGCTAAGTCAACTCTGAAACCATCTGAGCAGATGATTCCTACCTTAGAAGGAAACTGCTATGTTTAGAAAAATTAAAGTACAACTTGGGTAGTTTTCTATCTAATTGGGAGGCAGTGTGCTCTTGTGGAATGAACTTTGGAAGTAAGCAGACCTGGGTTCAAATGTCAGTGTGTCTCCTACTGCTTTGTGACATTGCCTACCTGCTCTTCAAGCCTCGGTCACTTTATCTAGACAATGGGGGCAATCATTTTTAACCCTTGGGTTGATACGAGAACTTACGGGCAATGTCTGGCACACAACAGTTGTTCAGCAATTGTTTGTTCTTCCCTCCCTTCGGATTCCAAATTGAATCAAGGGTACAGGATTGCCACCATTCTGAGTGACCGCCAGTGCCAGGCACTGAGGCTATATGCAAGATCTCGGTTACTATTTGCAGTGGCCCTGTGTGAGTGATATTTTTAGATGAAGCTATTGACTATACCATCTTGAAGTAATGATGCAAAGTGCTCTATTCTGTCTGTGGGGAATGGTCTGTGGCTGGTTGGCTCAGTTGGCCAGCTTGTTACACAAATATTACTAGTGGTGTCTAGGACTGCAAAGGTGGTAGAAATAATAAATTTAACCTTGACAACCTTTAACAATGTTTCACGAAATATACTGAAAATACACTTACACATACAGTTCAATGAATTTTCACAAACTAAACTCACCTTTGTAACCAACACCCAGACTCAAAAACAAAACAGGACCTGCACCCATGAAGCCCTGGTCATTCTTTCTTCTGGTCACTAATCTCCCAAGGATCACCACTATCCTCACTTCTTCTAATAACACAGATTAGTGGTGACTATGTCTGTATTTTATGTAACTAAAATTATACAGTTTTCTCTTTTATGTCTGACTTATTTTGTTCAACATTTATGTTTATAAGTTTTACCTATATTGATGGATGTAATTAAGATTAGATCGTTCACCCTCAATATTGTAGAGCACTGGATTTTGTGAACATGCCATAATTTATGTATTCATTCTATGGTTGATGGGCATTTAGGTAATTCTAGTTTGAGGGTATTTGAGCATTCTACTACATGTCTTTTGGCGACTATATTATACATTTATGTTGAGAACATACCTAAAGGTAGACTTGCTGAATCCTGGGGTTCAGCTTTAGTAGGTATGACCAAGCCATTTCCCAAGGGGTTGTATCAATTTATACTTACACCAGCAATGTCCCACATCCCTGGCAATAGTCAAACTCTTCCAACTTTTACATTTTCACCATTCTGGTGACTCCTCCTCACATTTTTCAGTTCTTCCCCACATACAAAAATTATTCAACTATAATAGTAAAAGTCCAAAAGTGAAAAAAGGAGAGTGAGTTGAGGGAGCATCACAAAGACGCCATGAAAAACATGAAGGTCATGGACACACATGTACTTAGCTACTGGACAGCATCATCATCATCATCAAATGTACATGGAACTCACTTCAGCATGAATGACTCAGCCCCCTCCTCCATGGTGCATTTAAATTAAATTTCTGGATACAACACCTAAGGCAAGAGAAACAAAGGAAAAAATGAACACATGGGACTACATCAAACTAAAAAGCTTCTGCACAGCAAAAGAAACAACCATCAAAATGGAAAGGGAACCCACTATATGGGAGAGCATAATTGCCAATGATACATCAGATAAGGGGTTAATTTCCAAAGTATATACAGTACTCACACTCCTCAACAAAAGGAAGACAAAGAACCTAATTAAAAAATTGGCAGAGGACCTAAAGAGACACCTCTCCAAACAGGACATACAAATGGCCAAGAGACATATGAAAAAATGCTCAACATCACTAATCATCAGAGAGATGCAAATTAAAGCAACAATGAGGTATCACTTCACACCTGTCAGAATGGCCACCATCAACAAATCATCAAACAAGTGCTGGCAAGGGTGTGGAGAAAAGAGGACCCTAGTACACTGCTGGTGGGAATGCAGACTGGTGCAGCCACTATGGAAAACACTATGGTGTTACCTCAAAAAATTAAAAATTGAATTGCCATTTGACCCAGTGATCCCACTTCTAGGAATATACCCTAAGAAGCCTGAAACACCAATCAGAAAGAATATATGTATCCCCATGTTCATAGCAGCACTATTTACAATAGCTAAGATCTGGAAACAGCCCAAGTGTCCATCAGTAGATGAATGGATAAAAAAGCTGTGGTACATATACACAATGGAGTACTATGCAGCTGTAAGAAAGAAAGATCTCTTATCCTTTGAAATGACGTGGAGGGACCTGGAGAGTATTATCCTAAGTGAAACAAGCCAAGCAGAGAAAGACAAATATCACATGATCTCACTTATTTCTGGAATATAATGAACTAAACAAACTGATGAACAAAATAGACCCAGAGTCAGAGAAGTAGGGTACAGACTGACAATCCTCAGAAGGGGGCGGGGGGAGGGAAGGGATAAACCACAGAACTTATATGCATGTATGTATAACCGATGGACATAGACAACAAAGCTGGGTATGGGGTGGGGGGGATGGGGAGGAGTGTGTCAATGGGGGGAAAAAGGAGAAACATCTGTAACAAAAATAAATTAATAAAAAAAATAAAAATAAAAATAAAAAAATAAATTAAATTTTAGTAATAGGATTCTGTTTTTCCATCATCCCACATTTTTACTTCATAATTGCATTTCACTGCTTGGGTTTCCCAGGACAGCCTTAATGAAATTTGGGTTATTGGCAAAGAACAAGTAAGAGAAATAGGAGAAGACTGGGCTCCAAATCCAGAACAGTCATTAAGCATAAATATGTGCTTCAAAATGGGAAGAAGTAAGGTAGAGGAGCCTGGGTTGTGCCCAATAAGACCCACCTAAAGGGACCGCTTCACCATCTGATACCTTGCATTGGTGCAGCCTTTTTCAATTTATAAAATGTCCTGGCTTCCAGCCGGTGTGGCTCAGTGACTGAACATCGACCCATGTACCAAGAGGTTGCCGGTTCCATTCCCGGTCAGGACACATGCCCAGGTTGTGGGCCAGATCCCCAGTAGGAGGCATGCAGGAGGTGGCCAATCGATGTTCTCTCTCATCGATGTTTCTATCTCTCTCTCCCTCTCCCTTCCTCTCTCTCTGAAATCAATAAAGAAAAAAAAATTTTTTTTAATAAATAAATAAAATGTCCTGGGAATCTATGCAGCACCTGGAAAAAAATAAGTCCTGTGAAAGCAACAAGCTGAAGGGCTGCTATTAGCTGGCTTTACACCAGAACCCTTCTGCATGATCAAGTAGGGGCTGCCCTAATGAAATGTAGGTTTCTGACAATGACAGGAGCCGTCACAAGCTCTCTCTCTCTCTCTCCTGATCCCTGTATTCTGTGTCATGCCCTCTGATCTTGGGGACAAGCTGAAAATGGACTTCCCTCTCTGCCACACCATGACATTTCCTGTGCAACTTACATCCCCACCCCCCACAGCAACCCCAGGCAGTTGTGGTTTTACCACTGTGTGTCCTTTAACATATGGCCCATACTCCAAAGCTCATAATAATTGCCAATCCTTACTGAGTGCCCATTATCTGCCAAGTAGTGTGCTAAACACATTACATGCATTATGTGTTTTGATTTGACTTAATCCCCACAAATCTCCGAGTCACACAGCACATAATTCACAAGGTGTAGTATGAATCTTGATCTGCTTTCTCTCAAGTCCAGGGCTCTTTCTATTTGAGCCAGGCTCTTTCTATTTCTCCCCTCTCCATAACACACCCATTCCTCCTGATGCTTAAGACTCCACAATTCTATGTCAAAATGATGTTTGTGCTTGTCTGATGCATTAATGTTTAATGAGCACAGTATTTAGCCCTTAAGGAAAACGTGTTGAGAAGGAAAATGACCCTTTGTAAACTGGGGCCTTGATAATGGGCTTCTGAGAGGTCAAGGAACATGAATTGCTGGATGATTTTCCCTGCCTGTTCAGATTTCTAAATCCACAAATATATTTGTAGATTTCCTTTGAGACAACTCTCTCAGACACTGAGGCAAAGGTCAGCTCAGAAGGTAAGGATAAGGTAGACACCAAATTATTCTTTCAATCCCAACATAGAACAAATGAGTCCCCTTTCATTCTTGAAGTTAAGTTTAATTATTTTACCCAACAATGTATTAACCCCGAAGTAGGTACAGCTTAAAGAAACAAAATAGACATTTGAAAATGTCTTGATAATTCATGGTTGATAGAGTCATAATGGGTCCTTTCAGCCCACTGGGATATTGTGGGGATACATGTTGATGGTTAACATCAGGGGAAGCAGAGGTTCCTCCACTATCAGCCCTGATACCACCAAAGTAGGAAGAACACGTTCATCTCTTCCTCTTGGGGTAAGATTCCAAACCCCTAATGACACCTCCAATCACCTGAGGAGTATGGCTTCTGCCTAGTTCATGTGACTCATCTCTCGCTAGTCTATGTGGTAGTCATACAGCAACACCCTTCCTTGCATACCCAAGTGCTTACTCACATCCAGGCCTTCACCTGTGTGGCCTCTCTGCCGGGAAAGCACTGTCCTGCCCCTGTTACCTGATGAACTTTCTCTCATTCCCTAGGCCTTAGTTGAGATTTCTGCAAGGAACCTCTATCAAGTCTCCACACGTGGGTAAGATCCCCTGCTCGTAATGGCCTCTCTTGCATTAACCCCATGTCCATTTTTCATGCTGATTATAACTGCCTATTCACATGTCTATGTCTTTGAATATTTTGTTCACCAGGTATCCATACCCTAGCATGAGGCCCAGCCCACAGGGAGTACTAAAATATCTTTTTATTTTGAATTAACTGAAAATGTGTTTATTAAACGAAGATCGTTTCTTCTAATCAAACAACAGTAGATCCCTAAGCTGCTTTCGACCATCTAAAACAAGCTTGCCACTCTTTCTGGGAAGGAGGGAGAAGAGAAAAAACTGAGAGAAGAAAGCCTAGACTCTGTCAGACCAAATAAATTAATTCTACTTAGCCAACAAGTAAATACAGGATTAGGAGTCAAAAGGCTACAGAAAAATCCCCTTTCTTGGCATGTGCAGAATGCATGGCCAGCTCCAAGAGATCTTCTATTTTTCCAGACGCTTTTGTTGCTTAATTGTTCAGAAAAAAAAAAAAAAAAAGAAGGAAATTCGGGCACTCCCACGGAAACCTGTTTTACTAGCTATATCTTATATGGCTGCGGAAGGCCTTACGGAAAAGAGGGGGCTGACAACATGCATCTTTCCAGCTCCAGAACATACATCCAGGTCTTAGAAGAGACTCCACTTTCTGAGTTTTCCTCGTGTTCCTCTTAGAGCTGCTGTGTCATTCACTGAACTTGTATTTTAGCACTTGTGTCAACTATTCCCTTTGTGGTTCACTCCCAGTCTTAAACCTGGCATGTGACCACATGTAAATGTACATTTTTATGGTCCTATAATCTCAGGACGTTTAAATCTCCCTTGCTTAAAGGCATACAGTGAGTTCAAGTGAAAAACTCGGAAGGTTTCTGATCATTTAGAAGCAGTTTGTGTGCTGGTTCTAAGTGCCTCCCGGCTTCAGTCCTTGCAGGGACTGAAGCAGACCAAAGATAAGGTCCTGGCACCTAACTAACTCTTCAAGGCCTTCAAAACATAGAAAATATTAAGTCTCACTTGCAGATGCCTATAGCTGCTTATTCACTGCAAGGCTTCCTTCTCAAGAGTTACTCCTCTATTGTCTATTGTATTGTCAGTCCATCTTCAGAACTCATATTCTTTCCCAAGCTTGCATGGGTCTCCTTGGATGGCCTTAATTAAAGGATGGAATTGGGCTCCGAATCCAGGAAATGGACTTTCTTTATGTTCTGCAGAAAACCTTCCTAATAGTCTCTTAACTCATCTTTCTTCTATTCAAATCTCATGCTTCACTTTTTTAAAAGATTTTTTAAATGATTTTTACAGAGAGAGGAAGGGAAAGGGAGAGAAAGAGAAACATCAATGTGAGAGCAGAACATCGATCATCGCCTCCTGCATGCCCCCTACCAGGAATCAAACCTGCACCCCAAGCATGTGCCCTGACCAGGAATCGAACCGGCAACCTTTCTGTGCAGGGGATGACACCCTACAAACTGAGCCACATCAGCCAGGGCATCATTTTCATTTTTACAGTTAAATATTTTGTGGATCTGGGACAAGAGCCAAAAGGTAGGCAAAATACAAAAACAAACCTAAAAACCCACAAATCTAGTTCGTATTCAGATTCTGTTTTTCCTCAAAATAAGCATCAATTCTTTGGCACTGACCACAGGAAATCACAAATCAAAAGAATATTTGCGAGTGTTAATTTGATGAAAAATACTGCATCTATCTCTCTACTTTAATGTCATTCAATTAAATTTCCTATACCCAAGACCCTTGAGATGTTTTTCCGTAATTCAAGTGTAACTTTTTCTCTCTCTCATTTTTCTACTTGTGTTTTTGTTGTTGTTTTATTTTTAGATTCCATTTGTTTCTGAAGGATTATAATGAGAAAAAAAATGGCAACAGGTTTTGAAGCTTAGTATAAAGTTATACTTAATATAAAGTCACACACCTCCATTGACCAGGAAGACTTTGACATTTCGGTCAAGGTCTTCTTCACTTCCAAGCCACTCAATTCTGCATTCAAGGGCTCCACAATAAATGACTGGAAAAAGTTAGGTTTCTAGCCACTCCACATTTCCATCGTGGGTTTGTTTGTAGTAAAAACTGCCAACCAAGGTTTGGTTTAGTTATATTTTGTTTTTGTCCGTTTGCTTCCTCTTCGATTAGTACGATTTACGCTGATGGATCATTCTCATCCAAGTGAAAATCTTACTTGTTAATTTCAACTTGTCATATCTGGCCCAAACTCGTGGTCATGACCTTTTAGATTTCAGGTCAGTCTTAAAGTCAACTTAAGTATGTCATCTACAAATTGTGTTCTCCCTCAGCATTGCATCCATAACTCACTTGCTAACCATACTTTCACATCTTTATCCAAAGCTCTGTTAGTGAAGGCAGTTTATGAAACAAGCTTTGGTGCCCACTACTTATGGCTGGATTTTAAAAGACTGGGTTTTGCCTTGGCCGGTGTTGCTCAGCGGTTAGAGCATCAGCCCATGGACTGAGGGATCATGGGTTCAATTCCTGGTCAAGGGCATGTACATGGGTTGCAGGTTCAACCCCTGGCCCTGGTCGGGGTCATGCAGAAGGCAACCAATCAATGTGTGTGTGTCTCTCTCTCCCTCCCTCCCTTCCACTTTATCTAAAAAATCTGTGGAGAATATCCTTGGATGAGGATTAACCAAAAAAAATAAATAAATAAAAAACAAAATAAAAGACTGAGTTTTTATTGATACAGGTCCTCAGATAGGGGTCAGGAAGATCTGACAGTAAAAACTGGTGACAGATGATGGGGGTGTGACATTTCCATCACCTGAGTTTTCTAAGAATGGGAAGTCTTACAAACGGATAGCTTCTGATGACGTGAAGATGAAACTAAACAACCGCTTTAGGTCTTCCCTGGGTTTGTGTAATTGTTTTGTTTGGTATATTGGAAAAGAAAATTATCCTTCCTTTACCAACATTTCTATTTTATATATTCATATTTTTAAAAAAGTCAGCCTTGGAGGGGGGAACAGTCTTGTGGAAAGCTGATTCTCATTCTCATTTTTGGGGATCGCCCTACAGTAGGGTCTTTTCACCATCTACCTCCACACGTTCCAAAAATGAGTAGGCAAGACCATTCTTTCTTTGGTGGAGGCCCACATACATCTCAGAGTCTCCTATAGCCCACTCCAAAGTAGGGAGTGGAATTCTGAGGCAGTTTTATTTATCTGTTTATTTATATATACCTAAACTTGCACTACAAAAATAATTGAGGTGGATGGCCAAAAGTTAATGCAAGAAATTCCCGACACAATCCTCCCTCTGTCTCCTTGAGCCTCCAGCTCACTCATGCATATCAGAGCGCAGCATGAAGCTTATTTATTGACAGTTGTATAACATGGAAGGTTTCTTTCAATATTGTGTGTACTTATTAGGTGTCTGCGACTTTGAGGCATAAATGATTATGCTCTGATGTACTCATGGGATGTGATCGAATTACATTCATGCACAACAGAATCTACTTTGCACCTTTTTCTGTGATTTTAAATACTTGAAATCCAATAAGAACCTTCAGGAAATACCACACCTGTGTTTCAAGTACGTTTACATTGTGTGCACATTCGTAACTGTCACATTCTCCTGGCATTTATAACTTTGGGTAAATAGTGAGAGAAAGAAATTTAGTGAGGCAATAAATGAGTGATTATGGAAAACCATCTAACTCTCAAGAAAAGGACATTTTGGGTTTCATGTTAAATATGGAATTGTCTCTAGAATAAACTTGCTTCTTTCTCACACCAACCTAATCGTTTAAGGTAAGAATTATCAATTAAAATTAGTGTGTGAAAGTTTGATGAGAAACAGGAATTTTACATAGTCTCAAGTATCTCTCCACAGAATACTTATTACAATAACAAAATGTGTACCTTTATAGTGAAGAACCTAACAGACACCACCTTGAGCAAGTGATCAAAGTGAACATCAGTAACGCAATGTCAACATCACGTGCCTCTTGGTCGCTGCACTGAGAAGGACACAGTATCCCTTCTGTTGTATCCCTACTAAAAGCGCATAAGCTGAAAAAAATCACAACTATCAGACAAACTCAAATTGAGAAACCTTTTACAAAATAACTGCCCAAAACTCTTTCAGGTTCAAGGTCACAAAGACACAAAGGAAGTCTGTGAAAATGTTTCCTATGAGAGAATAAGTGAATATGAAAACTAAATGTAACATATAATCCCAGATTGGATTCTGGAACAGAAATAGGACATCAGTGAGATCACTGGTGAAACTGAAAGTTCTGTGGTTTAGACAACAGGGTAATATCAATGTTAATTTACTGATTTTGATCATTGTACTGTGGTTATAAGAAATATTAACATTTGGGGAGTCTGAATGAGGGCATACTGAAATTATTTATATTATATTTCCAACTTTTTTATAAGTCTAAAATTATTTCAAAGTGAAAAGTTAAAACAAAAATGAAAGCCATGTGTGTCACCTCTGACAGGTTGCTACAGAAGGGAAAATGATAATGGTTGAAAATCTAAATGTCTGAGAACTACTGAATTACATGATACGTAAGGTCTCTTTCCATGCTAAAGTTTTATAATTCCATGGATCCTGAATCTAGCAAACCAGAATGTATCAGGATCGATTGCTTTAAAAAAAATTTTTAAATCTGCCTCCAGCCCTGGCCGTTTTGCTCAGCGGTTAGAGCGTCAGCCTGCGGACCAGAGAGTCCCGGGTTCAGTTCCCACGAGGGTCACGTGCCTCGGTTGCAATTTGTCCCTGGCCCCAGTAGAGGTTGTGTGGGTGGCAACGAGTTGATGTGTTTCACATCGATGTTTCTCTCTCTCTTTTCCCCCTTCTCTCCCTCCCGCTCTATCTGAAGATAAATGCAAAAAAATGTCCTCGGGTGAGGATAAAAAAAAAAAAAAAAAAATCTGCCTCCAATTGAACAGTGAGAGAGAGAGTGAAAATTGATTTGAATTTCTTTTATCTTGATGTTTACACCAAAGCTGTAGGATCAACTAACACTTTCACGAGAGACACTGGTTGTCTAAAATAAATATGCTCTTGTTTTGTCCACTAGTAAGGATATGTGTGTGTGTGTGTGTGTGTGTGTGTCTGTGTGTGTGTGTGTGTGTGTGTGTGTGTGTGTGTAAAATCAGTGCATTTCATTCTAGATAATATATGAAGTTGATAATACAAAGTATCCATACTCATTCCACCTTGGGTTAGCTTGACACCCAGCTTCTTGCTTCTCCCAGTTGGGCTGTTCACAGATTAAATTTTTCATTTCAATTCCCCTGAAATACTCAGGAGATAACTTCACTGTTGGGGTACAGAAAATAACATACAATAGATTCTGTGAGTGCATTTCAATATAAAATGTGTCATTGGACCGCCATGTTAATTTTTTTAAATAACAATGTGTACTTAACTTGGCAATATCCACATTCTAGAATGAAAGTAGAAAAGTATATTTGAATTTGAAAACAAATTTTGTGACTAAAATAGCCTCAGGAATTATTTATCATCCCTGATTCTTATGCTTCAAAAGGCTGTTAGGGAAGTGTTCGTGTTGTTTGCACCAAGGGTACTCACTGTCTTCTCCCAGACTCCGGGAATGGCAGGAACAGACTGGGCACAGCACCCTGGGCTTCTGGCTTTTTCTCTGTCACTCACCAAATTGCCTCAGTTTCTTCAGCTGTAGAGGAGATTGGGCAAGCAAGTGTTTTTAAACTTTGTATGATGGAACTCCTTAGAAATCTGATGAAGCCTATGACCTCTTCTCAGAATGCTTTTAAATGGATTAAAAATACGTATAATTACAAAAAATTAATTACATAAAATATGGTGCTCTAATAACATGCATTTTCTTTAGTAACACATTAAATAATACTATCTAGCAGTAGATCTAATAACTACCACAATTTCAAAGAAGTGATGAGCATAAATTATATCTTGAAATAACCTAAAACACTATGTGATATGAAGACATTTTTTCATTTCTACTGTGTGAAAAATCACAGGTACAGGTGATGTCCCTGTGGTTTGTTGCCCACATATGAGATGGAAAGCAATAGTAAATTTCAATTAGAGGTTAATGAAAACAAAAATGTCATTATTTTCCCATCCACATTCGCTGATTCCCTGGGTTCTCTCCAAGGGTCCCTTGTTTTCAAACTTCTGGGTTAGCTGACCTCCAGGTTCCCTTCCAGCCCTCTGAGTCTGTCATTTCTGTATCTTCTCCAGCCAGGCACCTTGAGAGGGACCCTAGTCAGCCATGTCTGTGTGTGTGTGCTTCTCTCTGGGGACTCAAGTTCAACGAGATATCAAAATATTTCATTTGCAAGTCTTGGCTGCTATACAGCACTTAGCAAAGCAGAGCCAGTTTTCCTAGTTGAGATTGGTCAGCATCAGGTTCATTTGTCTAGCATTTCACAAAATATTTTCCCACATTTGTCCAACTGCAGTTTGAAGGCTGTAACTGACAATATAAATGTGCCCTAAGGTGGAAAGTCCGACCCCATTTCCCTGAGTGATTTCCAGGGTTGGCCATTTCCATGCAGATGCCCAGAATCAAGGGATCTCCATGGATCTGCTAATTATTCCCCAGACTTTCCACCGGCAATAAAAATCCCATTTGTTGCAGCTTGTTGGCAGAACAGCCCCCATTTCCACAGTGGTGGCATTAATTAGCAAAAACTTGTGAAAATTACCAGACTTTATAGGTTTTAAGGGGAGAGAAAGAAAGGACCCTGAAACACTTCTAAATATTCTTATAAATCCTCTCCATAGCAACAAGGGGCTAAAAGCCCACTTGTCTTAGATGCTGTGATTTTTTTTTTTCTATTTATATTCCTGAGTGGAAATTAATCGAGGCCTCAGGTTTCCATTAATGTAGTAACTTTGATGAATCCTAAATGTAGAAAGATGGTGAATTTCTCCAATAATCAATCACCACTTCCTGATGGCCTAGTGGCACCTCCCCCGGGGGCTGGAAAAACCCTGGATGCTCTGTTCTTGAAGGGAAGACCCTGTCAAGGTGCTCTAGATACAAGCTGTCACTCCAGGGTTCCAGCAGATGTTCTAGGGATGGCACTGGGGTCTGGGGATTGGAGAGTGATGAGATGTGTCCCTGCCCTCCAGCCTGGAAAGATACACCATCTTTAACCTCAGAGATATCTGGTACACCCCCACAAAGATGGAGACTGATGGAGGAGGAAGAATGAAGATAGAAACATTCATCAATGGTTTGATCAAGTCTTTATTTGGAAGCAGTGTGAGGTTTTTTTGTTTGTGTTTTTAAATTAAATAGCCCTATTTTCTATTTAGCACCTTATCTATCAAGAGAAAATGATCTGTCTTACTCTTAAAACCCAGGACTTAATCACTTTCTAAGCAAGTGTGACTCTAGCTTTACTTCTGAAGGGTTAAACAAATGGATAAAGGGTAATAAATCTTCCCTCTTCACTTTCAATGAGTTTCAGAATGTTTTCCTCCCTAATTCCTACCCTGAGCCAACAATCACTGCTGACTTTAGCTAAGAATTTTATTTTTTAATTTTTTTATAGCTGCAATATGAGTTTCCCATGCAGTTTTTATTAACTCTGTTTCATTGCAAGGCCTTGCAAGCAAAAATGGCCCTTATTTTTATTTGGAGAAATCTATTTCAGTGACAATCTAGCCTCAGGGCAGCTATATGTCAATCTCTTTTCTTTTTTTTCTCCTGTTGAAACAAGCATGGGAAAGTTGCAAGAGAAAATGCCACACAGGGCAGGGCTGAAGGAAGTAGCTTACCAACCCTCATCTTTAAGCAGCTCAAGACCAGAAAGTGCAAGGGAAGTAATTGACCGGAGGGTCCAACCATATAAGGTGGAAGAAATCTGTACGTCTACCAACGTTTATTCCAAACCCATGGAAGGCCTTCAGTTCTCACCACTTATCAACTTTTCCCAGAGCTAACATTATTTGGGATTATGCTGGGAGGGCAGAGTATATTTACAATAAGAAACGTGTCTTCTTAAAAAGACAATGGGAGCTAGGCGTCTGATGTTTCTGGGTTGCCACCCCAGGGCTTCCTGAACTTTCTTCGCTGTTACCCTTGAAATAAAGCCAAATCCTTCAGAGATAGGCACCTGAAGGGTGAGGATAGGAATTATAGAGATCAAACCCCAGCAGCTCACACTGCAAAATGAGGGTATAGCAGCTGGGCAGCTGCAAATGTAAACATCCTGAGGCCAGGTTCCCCGACACACAAGCTTGTTATCTGAAGCCTCCCTGATTAACTGAAAACAGTGTTTGAAACTTCAACCCCTAAAGCTAAATTCTGAAAACAAATGGGAAAATATTGTAATGGAAATGAGGGGGTAGGGGTACGAATGTCTTTGAATGAACCTGGCCTTGTCCCAGATCTCCACATCTTTACATCAGTTCTCTTAATCTTCTCATCAACATTACCATGCAAGCTTTATTTTCATTATTTTATAAATGAAGATGGGGTTGGCAAGAGAATTAGCAGCCAAATAAACAGTAATGTAACTTATACGCTCTCTTTATTCAGCACAATTAGAGAAAAGAACCCTTTCACTTTTACCAAGAGAACATTGGAAGGAACCCTAGAGAGCATGTGGTCTTACTTCTCCTTTTTCAGCTAATGGGTAATAGAAGAGGAACAAATCTGGTCCACAATTTGTTTTTATAAATAAAGTTTTATTGAAACATGGCCACAAATGTTCATTTACATATTGTCTACACATTTATATTACAGAGGCAGAGTTGAGTAGCTGCAATTAAGATCATATGGCCTGCAAAACCTAAAGTATGTACTATTTGGCCCATTACTGAAAATGTCTGCCAACACTTACTAGAGATCATTTTGAGAAGAATTGACATCTTAATAATATTGAGTGTTTCAATACATGAATATGATATATTTCTCCATTTATTTGGATCTTCTGTCCCTGCAGTGTTTTGTATTTTTTAGTGTATAAGTCTTGTACATTTTTTTTTTTTTTTTTTTTTTTGGTACGTGCCCCTAGTGGGAACCAAACCCAGGACTCTCTGGTCCGCAGGCCGACCCTCCAACCGCTGAGCCAAACCAGCCAGGGCATCTTGTACATTTTTGTTAGAAATAAATGTAAGCATGTTATGCTCTTTGATGTTATTCTAAATGCTATTTTTAATTTTATTTTTTAATTGTTTGCTGTTGGATATACAAATGCAATTGATTTTGTGTATCAACCTTGAGTACTGAAACTTTGCTAAACTTACATATTAGTTCTAACAGCTTTTTTGTAGGTTCCTTAGGTTTGTCTACATAGATAAAAATGCCATCTGTGAATAAAGAATTGCATTCTCTCTTTCCTTCTTTATGCTTATCTTTCTTTTTCTTGCCTTATTGCACTGGTGTGTCCTACAGTACAATGTCAATGGAAGTGGCTCGAGTGGATATCCTTGTCTTCTTTGTGATCTTACAGGAAAATCAATCAATAGTCACCGTGAAGTATGCTGTTGCTTTCTCCTTGAATTTTCTAGTCCTTCACCTTTTCACTTCTTTGTACCTTTTAACAGAATGATTTTTCGACTGACAAACTAATGAATAAAAAGCCTAAGTAATCAGAGATGGGAATGTTTGCTAATTGAGTCCTGTCTTATGTTCAGATTGGCTACTTGACCTGTTTGATAGGGAAATAGGGAGATGAAGGGAGTCAGAAAGAATAGTAGAAAGATGCCCCTTCCAGCACTATTGATCTTTGAAGAGAAAATCTTGAGTAAGAGTAGAAAATGGCACAACTGCTTTGCAAAACTGTTTTTTTTCTCGTGGTTTCTTGTAAAGTTAAACATACACTTGCCCTCTGACCCAACACATCTCCTCTGTGTATCTACATAAGAGAAATAAGTGCACATGCCAACAAAAGACTTATACATAAACCTTTATTCCAGCTTTATTTACAACACCAAGAATTACATACAACCTGAATGCCCATCTGCGAGAATGGATTTTAAAATCATGGTAGCTCTTCTGGGGACGGTGACTTCAGGCATTCACAATGGTCTGGTGTTTGACATTCCGTTAGCAGCTGTCCTACAATACAGCCTCCAACAAAACCAGGCTGTCCCAAACCCCTGGTAACGGAATTGTTTACCTTTATACCACGAAGGTTGGGAAAGCACCCAAATCTGCATGTGGCGTGTGCCCAGGCTGACTTCGCAGAGTTTGTGCTCTGAGACCTAAAGTTCTAATTAATGAGTTTGTCTAAAATGAAAAAACATGTCAGCAGGGCCTGTGGTGGATCCGTGTGTGCCAGACGCGTCCATGACAGGATCGAGCGTGCTTTCCTTACTGAGGAGCAGAAAATCGTTGTGAAAGTATTGAAGACACAATCAGAGTCAGAAAGCTAAATAAAAAGTTTAAAAAGAAGCTTTTTTGAGTAATAAACAGTTTTTTTTTAAGTCATGGTTTATTCATACAATGGAATACTACTCAGTATTAAAAGCAACAAAGTCCTAGCACATGCAGCAATGTGGGAAAACCTCAAGACTGTATACTTAGTGAGAGTCAGACTCCAAAGAGTACATACTGTTTGGTTCTATGTGTGTGAAGTTCTAGAACAGGTCAAACCAATCTAATGAATCAGAACGGTTGTTATGTGGGGTGAGCAGAGGGGCAGGGATTCACTAGAAAGGGCCATAAAGGGACTTTCTGGGGAGATAAATCTTGACAGTAGTGGTGGATCCATGGGAGCACGTATTTGTCAAAACTCAAACTGTATACTTAGGATCTGTGCACTCCACTGGATGTTAATTAATTCTCAAGAAAAAATAATTTAATTTAGATAAAGCAAGCCTGCAGGGAGAAGGCAGAGCAGGAATGAGTGAGTCTTCAATGATGCAATTTCGGACACTTGGACTCTGGTACAAAGCTCTGCTGGGGATCAAGTAACAGCACCAAGGAACAGCTTCATGTTTTGGAGTCGGACCCCACAATCTCTACCAACAGATATACCCCAACTAAGCAGAAGTGATGTGCATGCCAAACAAACAAAACTCCAAGATAAGTACCATATACTCTTTTTCAAATGAATGGCAGGTTCCTGGCCCTCTTATTCAGAAATTCAGGGGTTGTCAGTGTGAACCTCAAATCACTTGAGAGCCACCCAGACTTAAGGCCCCTTTCCCCATCCATCTGCAAACCCTTATGCATCCTTTCAACTTCCTGAATTCACGCAAATGTCCCATGCACTGTCCTAAATCATTGGACTAATTGACTAGGTGAGTAAATACAATCCAAGTAAAACACATGCAGCAATGCTGGAGAAGTAATGAGTGACCAGAAAATGTCAAATACCACTACAACTTTCATTTCTGCCTTTCCCTGTAGTCCTCTGTCAATCCCACTGGATTCTAAGGGACACTTGGAGAACAGGATCATGGATATGTTTTCTTGACTTTTCTAGAATTTCTGAATGAACTGTAGGAGACTCCCAGGAGATAAGAGACTAGAGAGTTGAGTTTTTCTCTGTGAGGTTCTAAATTCCTACCCAAGTTCACCATACCCTAGAATTTCAGAGGGCTCTTGAGCACCAATATTTTATAATTAAGAAAATTGATTGCCAAGATAGTAAAATGGACATCACCAAGCTCCCTAATCAGTCAGAACCATATTAGGACTTTGTACCTTGCTGCCCCTGCCCCCTAGGACTTACATGCAGACATCACACCAGCAGGTGCTCAATAAATGCTTTTATGAAGTATGTACTGGGTGAGGAGAAGGTGGATCCCTTTCAGGGTAATGACAAGTTCAAAATGTGCTTTAATACATTTGCTCATCTATACAAATTAAAATGTGTTGAATTGTGAAGACTTTCTTTGAATTTTTTACAGCTATATTTTTTTTCCAGGTGAGAATGTTTTGTCTTCCTAGGTTACAAAGGGGAACTTAAGCAACTGAGTTAACATATCTGCTTTAATTTCTAGTCCCGGAAAGGCAGTGTAACAGAAGGGAAAAATCAGAGACTTGGGAGCTAACTCACCTTAGCTTCTGAGCTAGAACATGTTACTTAATACCACTTTACATCTGTGGATCATAATTGCAAACATTACAAAGTTATTGTGAGAGCCTGAGACTGTGCTTCACATAATGCTTGGCACATAGTAGGATCTCAACAAACAGATGTGTTTTTAGTAACGATGGAGCTTCGTCTTTCTCCAGGCATATGGGACAATTGGCCCTGCGCCCCGCCTCTACCAGCCCATCACCCCCTGCCCTGATCCAAATCTATCCCTGGGTCAGAGGTTCAGAAGCAAAGCAGATCATAAAGGCTGTCTTAAGCCAAAGTGATGAAGTCACATTCTGGTCCCGCTTTAACTCAGGCCATTAGGGAACTGAAAAGGAATGATACTTGAAGTATCAAGAGCAAGCAAACAAAAAAGGAGATGGCAGCCTGAGCTGCAAAATTCAAACCTATACCAAGCAACGATTCCAAAACAGCCTCAAACTGGGGCACAGTGAAACATTATGTAACCAGAAGGCTCCTTTATTTATTCCATTGGCAAACATTTCCTGCCTGGTTTTGTATAAACATGGGTGCAGAATTTCCTAGCAGTCATATCTTCTGTGGGGCCAGCTATCATTACCCTGTTTAGTTCAGAAGGTTGACCTCATTGTTTTAGAAGTTCACTTCTCCCCCTCACACCAGACACTTTGGTAAATTGGCTCCATTTAGGGATGGGGATTTGGGTTAAATGTTTCTGGATTAACAACACAACAAGGTCACGTTGTCCCAAGTAGCATCAGTAACATGAAAGAAACCCTTCTGCACAAGAACTTAGATCTCAAGTAGTTCCTCAGCTTTTCTGAGAAGTGGAAAGAATGCAAAGATACATAAAGGCTTAATCCAGGTGGGGTTTCATCTTAGTAAAACCATGTGTACATGAGGGAACTTGGTATGTTCCAGGAGCTATTCTTAGAACTTTACAGATATTAAATCAATCTAAGCACACACACAATATTATACAAGACACCCTATTTGATTCTGATTTTACAAATAATGAAACCAAGGCACAGGGGATCAAGATGTCAAGGTTAATAAATGGCAGAGTCCATATTTAAATTCAGGCAGGTGAGCTCTACACTCTGTGGTCTTATCTACTGTGCTATACACCAAAATATAGTTCTTAGGAAAAGTAAAGTAGAACAGATTTAACTGTGTCTTCCATGTTATCCCCCAGTCCCCTATCTCACTGATATATTCTTTGCACATGACAACGAACAAGTACTGAGAAACACCATGTCTTGGGCTATATCCTAAGAATTCAGAGCTAAACAGGGCATGGTCCTGTTCTTTAGTCATGCACTGCCCAAAACGTTTGCCACTAATCACATTTAATTCATTTAAATTAAATAAAATTGAAAACTTGTTTCCTCAGAGGCACTAGCTACATGTAGCTAGTGTACTGGATGGCATAGGAATAGATCATTTTCAGCATTGCAAGAAGTTCTATTATAGAGAATGTTCTAGACTTTGCTACTCATATTGTTTCCTGGACCAGTAGCATCAACATCACCTAGGCACTTGCTAAAAATCTAGAGATATTAGACCCTGCCTCAGATCTACTGCATCAGAATCTCCATTTTAACCAGATTCCTAATAGATTCATGTATACTTTAAAAGTTAAGAAGCACATGAGTCTAGAAATTTTTTTCTATGTTTAACTTCTATTTTAACACTAATCCTCCAACCTTTTTTATTATACACACACACACACACACACACACACACACACACACACACACCTGCCTCATTATTTCCATTTCATGCTAAAGTATTCATTGATAACTAAGATGGTTACAGTCAAATAGAATGATTCCTTCCCAATTCATTTTCTTATAATAAATGATTTAAGAACCAAAGCAGTCATAAGAGGGAAATTTGTAGCACTACAGGCCTACCTTAGGAAATAAGAAAAATCTTAAATAAACAATGTAACTTTACACTTAAAGGAACTAGAAAAAGAACAACAAACAAAACCAAAACTGAGTAGAAGGAAGGAAACAATAAAAAGAAAAGCAGTACTAAATGAAATAGAGTATTTAAAAATACAAAAAGATCAATGAAACCAAGAGCTAGTTCTTTGAAAAGGTAAACAAGGTTGAAAAACCTTTATCCAGACTTATCAAGAAAAAAAAAAGAGAGAAGACCTAAATAAATAAAATTAGAAATGAAAGAGGAGAAGTAACAACTAACACCAAAAATAAAATACATAGGATTGTAGGGAAACACTATGAGCAACTAGATATCAATAAATTGGACAACCTGGGTAAAATGGATAAATTTCTAAAAATATACAATTTTCCAAAACGGAATCAAGAAGAATCAGAAAACCTGAACAAACCAAGTACAACTAATAAAACTGAAGCAGTAGTAAAAAAAACTCTCAACAAACAAAAGTCCTGAACAGAATGACTTCACAGATGCATTTACCAAACATTTAAAGAACTAACACCTATCCTTCTCAATCTCGTCCAAAAAATTCAAAAGGAGGGAAGATTCTCAAATTCATTTTACAAAGCCAGCATTAACTTAATTCCAAAACCAGATAAAAACACTACAAAGAAAGAAAATTATAGGCCAATATCCTTGATGAACATAGATGCTGATATCCTCAACAAAATATTAGCAAACTGAATCCAACAATACATTAAAAAGATCATACATCATGATCAAGTGGGATTTATTCCAGGGATGCAAGGTTGGAACAATATCCATGAATCAATAAATGTGATACACCACTTAAACAAAATGAAGGAAAGAGAAACATGTGATCATGTCAATAGATGCAGAAAAAGTATTTGATAAAATCCACCCATTTATGATAAAAAAATCTCAGAAAAGTGAAAATAAAGGGAACATACTTCAACATAGTAAAGGCCATATATGACAAACCCACAGCCAAAATCATATTCAATGGGTAAAAACTATAAGCATTTCCTTTAAGATCAGGCACAAGACAAGGATGTCTGCTTTCATCACTCGTATTCAACACTAAAAGTCCTAGCCATAGCAGTCAGACCAGAAGAAGAAATAAAATAACATCCAAATTGGAAAGGAAGAAATAAAGCTGTCATTATTTGCAGATGACATAATACTGTATATAGAGAATCCTAAAGATTCCACTAAAAAACTACTAGAACTGATAAATGAATTCAGTAGAGTGGCAGGATACAAAATTAATATCTAGAAATCAGTTGCATTTTTATACATGAATTTACAGAAAGGGAAATTAAGAGAGCAATCTCATTTACAATTGCATCAAAAAGACAACAACCTAGTAATAAATTTAACCAAGGATGTAAAAGGTCTGTACTCAGAAAATTATAAGACACCAAAGAAAGAAATTGAATAAGAAAAACAAATATGTGGAAGCATATACCATGCTTATGAATATAAAGAATTAACATAATTAAAATGTCCATACTACTCAAAGCAATCTATAGATTCAATGCAATTCCCGTCAAGATACCAATGGCACATTTCAGAGAACTGGAACAAATATTTCTAAAATTTATATGGAACCACAAAAGACCTTGAATAGCCATAGCAATCTTGAGAAAGAAGAACAAAGATGGAGGAATCATGCTACCTGATATCAAACTATACTACAAGGCTATACAAATCAAAACAGCATGGTACTGACCTAAAAACAGACATATAGATCAATGGAACAGAATAGAGAGTTCAGAAATACACTCATGCCTTCATGGTCATTTAATATTTGACAAAGGAGGCAAAAAATATACAATGGAGTAAAGAGTCTATTCAATAAATGATGCTAAGAAGATTGGACAGATATGTGCAAAAAAATAAAACTAGACCATCTTTGTACACCATACACAAGAATAAACTCAAAATAGATTAGGGACTTAAATGTTAGACTCAAAACCATAAAAATCCTAGAAGAAAACATAGGCAGTAAAATTTCATACATTTCTCATAGCAATATATTTTCTGATATATTGCCTCAGGCAAGGGAAACAAAAGAAAAAATAAGCAAATGGGACTAAATCAAATGGAAAAGTTTTTGCACAGCAAAGGAAACCATCAACAAAGTGAAGAGAACCCAATAAATGGGAGAACATATTCACCAATAATACATCTGATAAGGGGTTAATATTTAAAATTTATAAAGAACTTATAAAACTCAACACCAGGAAGATAAACAATCCAATTAAAAAATGGGCAAAGGACCTGAATAGACACTTCTCCAAAGAGGACATACAGATGACCAATAGACATATGAAAAGATGCTCAACGTCACTAAGCATCAGAAAAATGCAAATTAAAACCACAATGAACTATCACCTCACACCTGTCATAATGGCTATCATTAATAAATGGACAAACAACAAGGGTTGACAAGGATGTGGAGAAAAGGGAACCTTCGTGCACTGCTGGGGGGAATGCAGACTGGTGCAGCCACTGTGGAAAACAGTATGGAGTTTCCTCAAAAAATTGAAAATGGAACCTCCTTATGACCCAGCGATTCCACTACTGAGAATATATTCAAAGAACCCCAAAACATTATTTGAAAGAATATATGCACCCCTATGTTCATTGTAGTATTATTTACAATAGCCAAGATTTGGAAACAGCCCAAGTGTCCATCAGTAGATGAGTGGATAAATAGCTATGCTATATTTACACAATGAAATACCACTCAGTCATAAAAAAAAGAAGGAAATCTTACCTTTTGCAACAACATGGATGGACCTGGAGAATATTTTGCCAAGTGAAATAAGTCAGTCAGAGAAAGAAAAATACCATATGATTTCACTTGTATGTGAATCTAATCAACAACAAAAAATCAACAAACAAAATAGAAACAGACTTATAGATACAGAGAATAGACTGGTAGCTATTAGAGGGGAGGGGATTGGGGAACTGCATGAAGGTGAATGGATTAAGGAAAAAAACCTCATAGACACAGACAACAGTATGGTGATTACCAGAGAGAAAGGGGGTCATGTGGGGGGAGTTAGAAGAGGGTAAAAAGGAGATAAATGGTGACAGAGAATTGACTTGGGGTGGTGAAAATACAATACAATATACAGATGATGTATTATAGAATTGTACACCTGAAACCTATATAATTTTATTAACCAATGTCACCCCAATTAATTCAATAAAAATAATTTTAAAATAAATAAAGGATAATGTTGGAGTAGCAGGCAGTGGAGGTCTGTCAGCTATTTCCTCAAACTCCTAAGTATAAGGAGAGTCTAGACAGAACACTTAGACAGGATGGAGCAGCAGAGAGAACCTGAGCCTGATGAGCAGAACCATGTGCTAGTCTTGGATGATTCCTAGGTAACTAAATAGCCTTAGGCAAATTATTAAAACCCTCTGGAGTCTAGGTTCTTGTAAAATACGGAGATTTCATATCTAGAACTCTGTGTTCCTATGAAAGCAAAATGGGTAAGCACTGGTCCTTTGGGTGGTGGTATTAGCTGTGGATAATGATGAGGGAAGTGTTATTTCACTCATGTATAAGGAAATATTACTATAAAGATTCTTCCTTCAGCCCTGGCTGGGTGGCTCAGTTGGTTGGAGCATCTTTTGGTACACCAAAAGGCTGCGGGTTCTATTCCCAGTCAGGGCACATACCTTGATGCTATCTAAGCACTGTATAATAGTATGGACAACCACTGGCCTGAGAGTCTGGCTTCTACCCCAGTGCTTGCCAGTAAAGAGTGGTGTGAACTTAAACAACTCATAGCTCTCTATGCCTTTGTTTCCTCAACTGTAACAGGAGGACGATGAACCTGTTAGTTTGTGTTTTCTTCCATTCCCTGGTTGGGGTGAGTGCTGACAGGAGACAATTGATAAATATTTCTCTCTCTCGCCCTCCTCTCTCTGTCCTTTCCTTTCCTCTCTCTCTGAAAAATCAATAAACATGTCTTCGGGTGAGAATAAAAAAAATAATAATTCAAAAAAAGATTTTTCCTTCATAAGTAGAATTCAGCATGGAATAGAGTCATCATGAACTCTGTATCCAATGAAGTTAATGAGGTTTATTATTATATAAAGTGTCTCTCAATGCTAGAGTGATTTCATTAATGAACTCTACTCTTTTCTATATTCATACCCATTACCATATGACTTTGGAGCTCCTCCCATTGAGAGGTGTGGCCTTACCCACCAACTCCATTTAGTTCTACCATGTAACTTCATAGTGTCTTTCTCCTCTTACCCTGGGAATGACTTATATGACTTGTTTCAGCCAATGGAAAGAAGTGAAATGATAGTGTACCAATTCCAAGCCTAGGTTTTAAGATGCCTTGAATGTCTGTACTTTCTCTCTCTCTCTCTCTTTTTTTTAAATCCTCACCCAAGGATATTTTTCCATTTATCTTTAGATAGAGTAGGAGGGAGGGAGAGAGAGAGAGAAACATTGATGCAAGAGAGATACATCGACTGGTTGCCTCTCACATGACCCCGACCAGGGCCAGGCACTGCACTGCAACCAAGGTACATGCCCTTGACCGGAATCGACCCCCAACTCTTTGGTCCACAGGCCAATGCTCTAACCGCTGAGCCAAACCATCCAGGGCTCTCCCTTGAGTCTCTATCATCACCATGACAGTAAATCCAAACTAGCCTGCTGGAGGGTGAGAGGCTTGTGGAGCAGAGCTGAGTATTTACAGTTGACCTAGCAAAGGTCATTCTGGCTTAGCCAACAGCCAGCTGACATTCAGGCATGTGAGTCCAGCCAAGATCAGGAAAGATGGTTGGCTTACCAACAACTGATCCTCGATGACTGAGCCAGAAATGTTTAACTTTATGCCACTGAAAATATAGCCCACGAACCATAGAAGTCTCCACTGAGTATTTCCTAACACAGGCCATGACATCAATACTTTTGTGTCATTGTCATACTACATTGTTTTGGTAATAGATAAGAGACATATTCCCCTAGTGTGTCTTCCTACACACACAATACAAATTTGTGAATCACATCATCATCATAGCAGTAAAGCTCTTTTCATTCATTTCTAGCCAATACTGACAACTACCCTATGAAGTGACCTCTTAACAATAAGGAAATTGAGAGTCACAGAGGTTAAGTCACTTGCCTATAATTGCATGGCTTGTAAGCATTTGAGCCAGGATTTAACCAGGTTGTCCAACTCCAACCCTGACCCAAATATTTAAACCTTGATGTTGTCTAAGCACTGTATAATAGTATGGACAACCACTGGCCTGAGAGTCTGGCTTCTACCCCAGTGCTTGCCAGTAAAGAGTGGTGTGAACTTAAACAACTCACAGCTCTCTATGCCTTTGTTTCCTCAGCTATAACAGGAGAACGATGAACCTGTTAATTTGTGTTTTCTTCCATTCCAACAGTCCATTATACTACAAGACTATGAGAACACTTCTCTAAATGTCTAGACTTCTTCCAGAAAAATGATAGACATATCTTAGAGATTTCATGGTATCATTCCTAATAGATTTTGACACAGGTCCCATTTTAATGGATATTGGGGTTCTGCTAAAATCTTCTCCATACCCTGCTTAAAGTTAGGTGAGCTGATTTGGAAACCCAAGTGAACACAGGAGCCAGAGTGTTCTCAAATTCTCAAAGCCAAAGGAACCTAATGGGTCTTACTACCATCATGGCCTTTAGAATAGAAAACAGCTCTCTTAGAGTTTATACCAAGCCAAGGGAGAAAATAATCCATTTGGGAGTGGCAAGTGGTGCAGAAGAGGGCTAAAATAGCAACACTATACATAATCATAAGCATCAATGATAACCAGCAACAGTAATAATAATCAGCATTTATTAAATTTGTACAATGAGCTAGGTTTTTGTGGTTGACATGGAGATGCACCACACAGATCCCTCTTCAGATAGGGCTTGCTGTCCAGCTGCAGGGTATGAGTTCTGTGCACAGCCTCCAGCTACCATCTCCTTTAGGATCTGCCTCAGCCAGACAGTCCCCAAGCCCAAGATACACCCTTTCTCGGAGCAGCCCACATCAAATGACTGACATAGGCAGAAATTTAAAGGACTGGTCATCTTGACCCAATTCAGGAGAGCTCTGGAAAGCTATTCTAGCTTCATGCCTGGTTGGCTGAGGCTTCATCAGAACTGTACACATGTTGGCTTCTTTTTCTCAATCTTTAATAAAAATCTTATATCCCAAACTCTATTTTAGCATCCACTTCCAAGACCCCAAGACAAATTCACTGTAAGAGTCAATGGTTATTGTAAGTACTGAGATCCAATCCATTCACCTGATAAAAGTCCCATTTTACTTTTAAAAAGAAGAAATGAAAAAAAG
The DNA here is from genome assembly GCA_030848825.1 of Tadarida brasiliensis. NCBI lineage: Eukaryota > Metazoa > Chordata > Mammalia > Chiroptera > Molossidae > Tadarida > Tadarida brasiliensis. Next base: position 32,379,514 of record CM061261.1, on the reverse strand, counting down.
AGAAAAAGAAGGGAAGGAAGGAAGGGAGGAAGGGAGGGAGGGAGGGAGGGAGAAAGGAAGGGGGATAGAAGGGGGAAGAGAGAGAGAGAGAGAGGTGGAGGAGGAAGAAATTTAAAAATTATGTACTTCCCAAGATTCACAACTCACTGCCATAGATGTCAAGAAAATGGAATTTGGGACACTTTGGGGCCAATACAGAAGTAGCAGTCAGGAGTCAACTTAGCACCAGCCTGGATGAGAAAGAGAGAAACAGAAACTATTTCTCCTGTTTCCATATTGCTGACAGTCTTTCAGGTTCTCCCACAGAAGTGGAAGAAGTAGGCAATAAAGGAGAGACTTGGGATGAGTTGGAACATAAATCTCAATAAGGTCTAAGTTCCCAGAAGTTACTTTGTTTTTTGTTTGTTTTCTCTCTTCAGTTTATGGCACAGTTTTTTATAAGAAATAAAAAAAAATCATTGCATATTTATCTTTTACTGCATGACCAGCAAATATACTAAGAGTTTACATGTATTATATCAATTATCACTCACAACAACCCTAGGATAGTGAGCTAGATATTATTGTTCAGCAACTACTTACTCTGCCTTCCTCTTTCCATGGGAAAAGTAGAGTTACCCACACCCCCAATGTTGAACTTGACCATAGGACTTATTTGACCAATAAAATGTGAATGTACGCAAGCAGAGGCTCTGACTGGGATTAATAACTGGTTTGGTTCATTCTCTTGTGTTGCAGACATTCCCTTCAGAGAACCACTTGTCGTTCAGCCTGGTGTCTGTAGAGTAGATCTAAGCCCAACACTCAGCCTCAAGCAGAGCTGTCACAGTTCACCTACAGACCCTTAAGGGAGAAAAAATATTTGTTTATAAGTCACTGAGATATGAGGGAAGCTGTTTATTACACAGCCTTATTGTAGAAAAGGCTGATTAATACAGACATGTTCTGTAATTATTCCCATTTTAAGATGAGGAAATTCAGGTCTGGAAAAGTTAAATGACTTGACCAAGGTCACACAGTTAAATTAGTGGAGAAGCTGAAATTTAAATAAAGCAATAAAAACTAAAACAGTGTCCTCAATCCCTGCTCTGTATTGCACACTCATGTTTAAGGTACACATGGTGGTTCCATTCTATGTGAAATATGAAGAGACCTTTGAATTCGACCTCAAACCAAGATTCAATTATCTTGTATCTTAGGTCTTCTTAAGCATTCTTAGATGCTAATATCTATGAATAGGCTGACATTTAATATATGATTACTGTGCATATTATAACCAAAGAAATAACCATAAAATGTCCAATCACTGATTCAGGAAATAGGTACACTATTTTCATTTTCATAAAATAGTAAGTTATTGTTTAAAAATACCTGTTGTGTTTGTTTTTTTTATCAATGAGAAAGTCTGGGCAACTTTAATTGCAAGAGAAATGAGGAGCAGGTTAGAACAGGCATGTCTCTAAGCCTGTGTGCTTTAAGGGATTTCAGCCTTCAAGAGAAAGGTATAGAAATGAGGGACTGTAACTTGCATTTAATTAGCTGTTCAAATTAATGAATTATATGCTTTCTTTTTAATTTTCCAAAGTGATGATCACAAAAATTTTCCCTTTGTTATTTCACACTTATAATCAAGTTTTTTCTATATGATACTGAAATATATACAATTATGTCAAATGATTTATGTGAAACCTCCCTCCCCCCTCCCTTTTTTTTTTTAAAAAAACTTACTGAATAGACTACAAGAAATTCTTGAAACTTCCTGGGGAATTTCAAGACCCCAGCAGAACTTCCATGCACACCCTTCCTCAGGACAACTCCATCCATCATCCCCTGCCGCTGTGGCTGCTTTCACAGCCCTTAGAGAAGATAAACTTGTGACCCAAGCTGGGAAGTTGGACTGACTCACGCTGAGAAGCTGAGCAGTAGAAAGGGCATCTGGTACTTTAATTTATTCCTTCAGACTTCCCACTGCCCTTACCAGAAGCCTATTGCCACAGTCCTCCAGGCTCTTTCAACTCAAACCATTTATACACCTCGCTAGAGATGCATAACTATAAAAGTTCCAAACCATTAGTTTAGATTCTTTCCAGACCCCTTTAGAAGGTCTGCCATGAAGACAGTGACATGTAGTGAATGGCCTCAAAGGGAACATGCCACAAAATACTTTTTGGAAAGATGACCTAGGATAGAGGAGCCATAGCAAAGAAAGTCATTTTGAGATTCTGCCTCTAACTGCCTGAAATGCACTTTACCCCCGCAAGCCTGTAACACCATGAACAAGACAGCACTGCTAATATTGTTCCCCTCATCTCCACACTGAATGAACAAATTGTTCTTTTATAGCTCTCCAGAGGGTCTTCCATCAGTGGATTCTGAAAGATAGCTGAAAATGTACGAATACATATTATAGCTACACAGTAAAATGAAATGTCTGCCAGTTTTATATACTCAACACGAGGTCTGCTGTTAGCCCAGCCCTGCCCGATGCATGATGGGAAATGCACAGTAATAATGATGCCTTCATCCCTTCCTTCAAGATGTCCACAAAGTCAATATTCATTCAGCAAATGAATATGAGCAACAAGCTCAAGGTGTGTCCCATCCCCTGAGAAAGAATACAAGGGCAAATCAATCAATTATCTTAATTTCAAGGACTTTACACTCTACAAGGGGAGAGAAAACTAACCTTAAATCATTGTAGGCCCTGGCCGGGTAGCTCAGTTGGTTGGAGTGCTCTCCTGATATGCCAAGGTTGCAGGTTCGAGTCAGGACACATACAAGAATCAACCAATGAATACATAAATAAGTGGAACAACAAATCAATGTCTCCTTCTCTCTCTCAAATCAATAAATTAAAAAATTAAATAATAATAATAATTTTAATTCAAAACAGGATACTTGCCTACAAGAGACCCAGCTAATGGTCAATGAGGGAATAAGGAGAAAGAAAATTACTTAGCAATAAAGAAGAATGAATTGAGGAGGGAACTCTCCACTGAGGAAGCTTTTGAGGTGGGTCTTAAAAGACAGGATGCAGACAAAGGGAGGGCATTCTGAACAGAAGAGAACACTATTCAAATAAACAAAGGACACAAAGTGGGGAAGTAGAGTGAACGTATGAAAATAACAGTTCCCTTTGACTCAACTGTAGGGGACATTATTGACTTAGTGGGAAATAAGACAGAAAAAGTAAGTTGGGAGAAATTTCAGCGGTCCATGACTATGAGGCCCAGGAAGTTGGCATGTATTCAAAATCTCTTCTGTTGAGTTCTGGGTGTGGTGAAGACACATGGGCAATGATCCAGGATGCTCTCCCGGTGTGACCAGAACAGCCTGCTTTCATCTAGTTGACATACTGGAGTTTCTGGACAAGATTTCATTCGAGGGACCACGTAGGAAACCACTGCTGTCAGCAAACTGAAGCCGTGAGAGGTTTTAAGAGGGTCTATGAGTCAGAAATCAGATGCCAAAAGATGATACTGGTAATAGCAGTGTGTATGATGGATTAGACGGATGAGAGTGAGAATTTGAGAGAATGAATTAAGAGGTGATTACAACATTCCCAGGTAGAGGTACTGGAGGCCTGAACTCAAGCAGAGGGGCGTGGGCAATGAGGTACCTCCAAGTAGTACAAAGAGGTCAACCTTCTGGGCCTTGGAAGCTAGTGGAATACACAGGGGATTCAAGGGTTTTGAGCCTCAAACGTGAGCTACTGTCACTAGAAATAGAGGACACAGAACACAAGACAAGTTTGGAAGTTGAGAAGCCAAGTTCAGTTTGGGAAATATAAGTTTGGGGTTCTGGCAAGATTTCCAGAGGGCAAATAGTTTGGTGGGAATATCTTGTAGGTAGTTGGGGGGAAAGTCTCACTGGATAGACACACACATAAATGAGCACATTAAACAGTCAATCATATACAGAAGGGTATTTTTTTAAATTAAGTGCAAAAGCTCATTACATGTCAGACCTCACCCCACTATGTGCTTCCCTGGTTTATCTTCCTGACCCCCAAACATGTCAGGTACACAAGATTTGGTCCTTCTCGCTCCTTATTCTTCTACTCGGAGATCTTATTTCGTACCAACTTTAAAAATCCACATTCCATGTCATTGTCTCCAGCCCCACAGCTGCAATGCCTGCTCGAGATGGCCACCTGACTTGAGCATTCCAACCCCGTCAAGACAAAGATGAACTCCTCTCCTCTTTTCTTCTTTAACTGGTGCTTCTTCCAAATGTCCCTGTTTCTTTGAACTGGGATGTCAAGCTTTGGTGCCTAAGACTTCTCTTCACTCATGAGACAGTCGTCCTAGAATAGCCCTCTCCAGCATGTTATTCCCTGCTCAGAAGCTTCTGGGAGCTCCTCAGTGAGCACAGAATAAAAGCCAAGCTTCTCAATCCAGGTTTCAAGGCCATGCATGGGTCCATCCCAAATTACCTTTCCAACTGCAGTTCCCACTGCCTCTCTGCCCAAGCCTGCTCTGAGGGGATCATCCTACACCTGATCCTCAAGCATGCCCACCTTGATTATTTCCCACCCTTTCAAGCATCTTGCATTCTTTTCTTCTGCCAGAGGTCATCCTTCCACTGCCCTGTGCCCATGCTCCAAGCCTTGGCAAAACTCCGGATTCATCCTGAACCCCTTTCTTGTCCATTCCCAGCCAGAGGGGGTGCTTTCTCTATACTCATTAAACAAACCAGATGGTCTTTTCACGTCCATTTCCTCATGTGAGATATAGGGTTATAACATACCTATGGCATAGGATTCTTTTGAAAATTAAATGTGTTCAATACATGATTATTATCATTATAGGTTAGACATTGGGCTAGGCATTTAGGAAGCTAAGTAGGAGTAAGATACAATCCCTGACCTTAAGCTGCTCAAAATCCAATGGGAAGAAAATGGATTGTGAAGGAGAGATGCAAAAATAGGATGATTTTTCACTATCTTATCTAATTTTTTTTTCTAGGATATAAGGCATGACTTTTCTACATGATTGTAACTCTTGGACAAATATTTTCTTGAATAACTCTTTGGAAATCATATCTTATTTTTCTTTCATGCATTTTATTTCTCTCTGGAGTCTGTATTAAATAATTATATTTTCATGGTATAAACATTTTAATTCCAAAAGTCAGAGATTTTTACTCATTTGACTACACTTCAAAATAATGGTATTATTTTTAATGGCCCAATATTTAACATCTTCTACTGATAAGTTGTCAATCTTACATGCCTGGATCCCTCACACTCGCACACACACACACACACACACACACACACACACACACTCATCTCTAACTGTCCAATGCCTATGTACTCAGAGACTTGAAAAAAGCACTAAATCTAGAGCCAAAGGCAAAAACAAACAAAAAACCAGAAATACTAGCCTCAGCTTACCTCTAGAATAGAAATAAGTATATTAATTATCCTTGCCAAGCTTCAGTCTACTCTTCTATAAAACATGTGCACTACATTGTGGTCCCCAGTCCTGGCTGATCATAAGACTCCCACCAGGAGAAATATATTAAAATTCATATTCCCGAATTCCAATCTGCACCTGCTGAATCAAAACTTTTACAGGGAGAGCCTGGAAATCTGTTCCTTTAAAAAAGGCACTCCAGGGGATTATGGTAAGTTTGGGAATCCCTTTTCCAATTCTGATTCTCCTCACATTAGACATACTCCTCTCCAAAGAGCCTCCGATGTGCTGGAGTCTGGGATCTGAGGCAGAAAGAGCATTACACTTCTAAGAGAGAAGCTATGATAATGGACGGAGTCTCTTCCCTCCCTGCTTTCTGCTCAGAAACACACACTTTCTTTTCACTTCCCAACTGTGGTTTCTGATCAACATAAATAGTTCAGCCATTTGTAATTCTTTCACAAGACAGCTAAGAGCAAAGAAAACACTTTGATTATTTTGATACCTCTTAAGGACTTAAAGCCAGCTTTGAACATATGACACAAAATCTCCCTCATCAGATAATATTGTTGCAGTTGCTGAATTCGATTTGAATCAGATGCATATCTTCAATTGTTTCACTTACTCAACTATGTTATTTTAAAATCTTATTGAGTCCTCCCTGTTTACATAAAGATACATTTAAGGAATTATCCTCAGCTTTACTGGCTTTGATCAAACCTCTTCTCCAAAATGCCACTTTCCCGGGGCTTTCACTCAATCGGTTTAAGATGAAACTTCTTCCCGTTCTCCCCGGGGGAGCTCCAGGGCTGTGCTTTGCAAAGTCTAGAGCAGGATTTTTTTCTAGAAGAGCAAAATCACCTGTAAGAGCTTCATAGGCAGAAAACTTCCCACACTCTGAGCTAATTCCCAGGAAATGTGTTTATGAGCCATGTGGTTCCCATATCACACGGGTACCTATACACAAGCAAACAGAATCATCTAAATTCTCCAGGAAACTGCCTTTGAAGAAAGAGAGATATCGTGCTTCTTTCTCCCAGGTTGTAGCACAGGACACTTAACCCCACGAGGCCCTATTTTTCTGGTTAAGGTCTCTCAACCTGTGGAATCTGACTGCCTGGCTGCATCTCATGCTAGCTATGTGAATTTAGGCAGGGTATTCATACTTCCTTTATCCGCTTCCCTTTCTGAAAAATAATAATAATAGTGTCTGCCCTAGAGGGTACTGTGAAGTTTAAATTAGATAGTATATAAAAGGCTGTAAAGAAATCCTGGCACCTGGTAATACCCCATGAGTGCTAGCTATTATTTCTTGCAGAGCTTTAGCATTTGGGGCAAAATAAGTAAAAAGAATCCCTATTCCGCATCTGTCCCACCACCTCAGAAGTGGTCAGTTATCTTCTTGAAAGATTTGGTTTTGCCTACATTAAGAAGCCTATTCAACCAAGTGAACAACTGATGCTTCCATTCTTCTTTTTAAAATAAGACTTGAAAGAGTCCCCCATTCTTGGATGGCTGTTAGTCTTCACTGAAGGCCACAATTTTGTTCGCACTCTTTCCTGTAGTCTAAGGGACACCACTAGCCAAGTGCCAAGTGTTCCATTGCAATTTGCTATTGTGAAGTCATCACTAATAATGTTTGCACACAAACGTAGTCAGAACACCTTTGCTCCAGTTTGTCCCTACTGCTGTCATTCTGGAGGTGAGAGATGCAAAATTCAACCTTAGTTGACCTTAGTGGCTGGCATCCAGTAGATACCCAACAGTTAAAATCTGCCCTTCCAACCCTCCCTACAAAGACACTCAGACTGCATGGCATGGTACTCTGAAAAATTATCAATGGATCTGAGATTATGCTTTGAAAGGACAAAGGAAGTGAAAAAGAAGGAAGAGAAGGTTAGGGTTGTGGATGTTGTGTCATGAAAAGTTGGGTATTGTTATATCTGTTGGAAGAGAGGATATGAGTATGAAGTGGTTGGGCATTTAAATAGAATTCATCTGTTCTATGCCCCAGATTCAAGCCTTCCTTTGTGGTAGATAAGAAAGTGCAGAACCTTAAGCCATTTCCAAGAAAATAACAGACTCTAGATGAGTTACTTGACAAGGGAAATTGACACGTCAAAATGGTCAGGTACATTTAAACAGTCAAGGGGTTCTCTGCACCAGAAAAGCTTGACCATCAGCATCTTGCCATAGGCTCGCAAATGTTCATTTCCCACTGAGTAAGATGGCCTTGCATTCAACAAGGATGAGGGGAAACCAAATCATGCAGAAAGCCAGTTTGCTGGCAAAGCTTCCAGAAGGGAAGAACTTATCACTAAAGTGACTAAACCTAAATTTCATTGATTTAAAATCTGGGGTGTTGAGAGTAGGACAATTTTTACTAGGACATGATTATGGTAGGGGGTAGCGGGTTGGGCAGAAAAGGGGAAGGGAATGAATAAGTACAAAAAACAGTTATAAAATAAGTAATGAGGATGTAACGTACAGCATAGGGAATAGAGTCAACAATATAATAACTTTGTATAGTGACAGATGGTTACTAGACTTATATGGTGATCACTTTGTAAGGTATATAAATGTTGAATCACTGTTGTATACCTGAAACTAATATAATACTGTATGTCTACTATAAGTAAAAATAAATTTAAAACATCATTTGGACGGACGATCTTGATTTACTTCAGAGCCACATGTAATTAAGCTAAAATTATAAGTTACTTTCCCTCAATCATTGAAAAATAGAAAATCACTATTAGTGAAACATAATATTCAAAGTACATGGCAAAGAGTTGGCTCTTTATGGAGTTTTTATTACATCCTGTCCACTGGGACACTAAAATCTCAGCCTGTTCCCAAACTTATCATGGTCAGAATTCTGATATTCGGAAGAAATGAAATGAAACTTCAATATTTACTTCATACCTGGGAGAGAGAATAAACAGTTTTACCCATGAAAAATATGAATTATTCAGAAGAAAATTCTCCATAATAGCTTAATCTTCTCTGTTTCCACATATTTGTAACTGATACAGCTTCAGGAAGTAATGAAGTTACACCCATCCTAGCTTTAACTAAAAAGGCCTATGGTATTCTAGGAGTAGTCTCTTATCTGTGCTGCTTTGGGGAACACAATAGCTTCTGGGTAATACCAGTTTCCCAAATTGCTAATTCTCTTCCCCAAGAAAGTGTTTTAATTATAAAGCATTCCATTATCCTAGGGACATGATTTTTTTTTTTTAATCTTTTAAATTTCAAAATATCCCAATAAGAAAGGTTTGTTGTTGTGTTGTTGTTTTTTTAAGTTAATAAAGGTGGTAGAGGCAGCAAAGAAAAAAACATATGAATAAAATTTTATTTATGCAGAGTTTATTGAATATAGGCTTACTTTTTAGCCTAATCTGTATTCTAAACAGAAACACCGTTTAATGCCAGATACCTTTTTCTGTTCTCTGTAATTTTTTTCCCGGCCATTTCTGTCTCCAGAAATGTGTGGCTGAGCCACCACAGGAAAACGTGTTTGTTCTTGGCCTGGCGAAATGAAGAAGTTAACGGAAACACGAGCACAAGCAGTGTACAGCTTTGCGTGGCAAAATGAGTCACAAATATCTGAAGAATACATCACTTAAAGAAGACAAAAAGCAAACTGATTATAGATTGGGAAAAGAGCAGGGGAGCGAAATGGTTAAAGTGACTGGGCCTGGCCCCTCAGGGTGGTGCAGTAATATATGGAGTGTTATTAGATCAAAGTTCTCTATCTCCAAGGAGAAAACAACCCCAAATTGGCTTTAAGTCAGTCCAGAAAGATGTCAGCCTAGCTTTTAGGATAAATTCTTGGTGTATAAATTGATACATATCATATTAGGTTACAATGAGAAGCCTTGTAATCCCCCTCCCAGGAGATGTGTGGGAGAGGGGAGCCCAGCAATGCGCATGCGCATGACCATTTTGCGTGGCCGACTCACCCAGGGCCAGAGGAATGAACTAGATGATTTCCCCAGGTCCCTACAGGCGCAAAACTTTCTGAGAATTCAGCAAACACGAGGCTATAGAAGTGACTTCTCTGTCCCCTGTTCAGTTTTGGCAAATTCCAAATACGTTTCCTTCATACAAATGAGGTTAACAGCAAGAACAGATTTTACAAGGACATTTTACAACCAATCAGCACCTCACAGATGGAATAAATACCTGTTTTTTTCTCAACGTGGTAAATAACTGGACACAGTTGAAAGGAGATCCAGAGCTCCCTGCAATGAAAAGACTTGGTGGGGAAAAGCACCCCTCGCAGGGCCACCGTGTAGACTGCGTTTCGGGAGAGTGAGTAGACCCAGCGTTCACAAAGGAGGCTCACGGCACTCATGAAGTCACTCCGCTATATTGAGGAAATGCGGGGTCAGCCTTAATGCTTTTGGTCCCAAGGGAAAGTTGTCCATCTGCCAGAACACGAAGGGGGAAGAGAAGGAAAAATATCTCCTTTTCTGTCCCTGCTATGAACAATGAAAAAACGGATCCTGCGCTAAGGTCTGCAGAGAAGTGTGAGGACCTTTCTGCAGTGGGTGCACTAATTTACAATCCCACCAACAGTGCATGAAGTGCCCTTTTCTCCTCATCCTCACCAACACTTGTTGTTTGTTGACTTATTGACGACAGCCATTCTGAGAGGTGTGAGGTGATATCTCATTGTGGTTTTAATTTGCATTTCCCTGATGATTAGTGATGTTGAGCATCTTTTCATATGTCTGTTGGCCATCTGTATGTCCTCTCTGGAGGAGTGTTTATTCAGGTCCTCTGCCCATTTTTTAATTGGATTGTTTGTTTTTCTTGGTGTTAAGTTGTATGAGTTCTATACGTATTTGGATATTAACCCCTTATCAGATGTATCATTGGTAAATATATCCTCCCATTCGTTTTTGTAGATGGTTTCCTTCACTGTGCAAAAACCACAGACTCTTAAGAATAAAAGAAATTTAGAAATTATCCAACTCAAAAAATACTCTCACACACACACACACACACACACACACACACACACACACACCTACATACACACACACACCTACATACACACACCCCACCAGCTAGAAAGACCAATAGCCCAAGAAATCTTTTTTCCTTCCCTCACAACAAAGTCACAATCCAGGCAAGAAAACCAGTGGGAGGACAGCCCCATTTCAAGAACTCCAGATAGTTGCCCCAGTTTACCCTGCACCGAAATGAAACCGCCTGCTTCCTCTCCAGGTGGCCATTTCCCAGAGACACCAGGATTTCTCTGTTCGGAAAGAGAGCTTAGTAATCCTCCTTAATTGCTGGGCTTCCAAACAGCTTTTGACTCCACCACAATTATGCCCTAAAAATCCCACACCCAGTTTGTGCTCTAAACCATGGAATTTTTTCAGACAGCTAAATCAGAAAACTTGGGTCCATATTATTCTGCCAAATAAATCATGTACGTGGAAAATCAACTCCCTGCTAGAAAGCCCCAAGCTGTGCCTAGGTGTGTCAACTAGTCTATTCTCTTTAAAAAAAAAAAAAAATCTTTTCTTCTGTTCTTTTACTTCTTTTCTTGGTACTAAATGAAAAAGTAGAGAGTTTTGTGATCACTAACTTGAATGGAGAACCCCCTATAAAACAATTCATATCATGTGAAAAAAAAAATAACTACAATGCTACCCATTGAAATAAAAATGGAAACTTTTTAAACTGTTACTAAGCAAAGACAACAAAGGTGTCCCCTTTCAGAGTTGATAAGAGATCATGAGGTTGAAACTCTGCACAGCACTTTGAACACTAGAAGCCGTCCTCCTAGGACCTCATTCTTCTTTTAAAGCAAATAGCTTTGAAACCTTGCTGGATACAAAACTGGCTCCATCCTTTGCTATGCTTTTGATTCATGACACTCTAAAAGCAAGTATTGTTATAATCAAATACATGTTGATTATTTATCACTCTCTAGAAATAATTGACACAGAAAATAATTCTTGAAGTGTATCAGTATTAGGAGAAAACAAAATGGCCTTGAAAATGAACCAATCCTGCACAAAAGTCATGTTTAAAAAAAAAAATTAAAAGAGGGAACATATATTTTTGTTTGAAAGCTCACAAAATTGGAAACAAAGCAGGTCAATAAAATGTTTTCCAAACCACCTTTCCTTACCCCTGGAAAGCATTTTATGAGATAATGAAAACCTCTAACATTGAGTGATGTGATTAAGTAATAAAAGGCTGAATTTTTCTTCCATGGAACTCCACGGGGTGCTTCCTCGAGCACAGCAAAGGTCTGCGTAAGGAGTTAACTGTGTGTTGGTGTAACACCAGATTACAGGTATTTGTTAAAGGAGATCCCACTGAGCTTTTTCTCTAGACTGGTGAAACAACAGCTTCATTCTCTCACTCTAATGGGCTCTGTGCACAGCCTGCATGGGTGCCTTGCCTCAACCTTGAGTCTACAAGAAAAGCAAGCTCGCACACTTGAAACCTCCTGAGTCACCAATGAGTACTACTTGGGTGAGAGAGCTCACATGAAGAACCAACTTTCTCTCACAGGTTTCAAACAGACTATGGGCTCAGCCACTGCAGATATGCCAGTCCGCTAAGAGAAGCTGTATGGCCAACCCCAGACTCCGGGAAGGCAACACTTTAGGGACAGCCAGTGTGCTCCTTCCCTTGGAAGGTTGGAGCAGGGCACGCAGGCTTGACCCAGACTGCTGCTCCACAAGTTCCCGGTAACAAGCAGGTTAAGCCAGCCAATAAATCAACCCTGAAACCCGGGCTTCATCACCCTTCACCCTGGGCTCTCAGAGCTTTGCAGCCATCTGAAAATTCTTTAATGGGATTACCCTGATGGACACAGAATTCCTGGAATCTGTCATTGTGAAAGGACGGCTTCCAACAGTATCTATGAGAAGGTGCTTTCATGGCTCATCTTCACAGTTTTCTCCCAATATTAAAACTGTTTGTGTTGTAAGCTCTTCTCCCATAAAATCTTTCTGCCAATAGACACATGTCTATGTGTGAACAGTGGGGATGTTGACTTCACTTTTGAAAGCTTTTTATTTTGAAACGATTTCAAATTTAGAGAAAAGTTGCAAATACTCTTTACACCAATTCAAGAAAATTTAATATTTTGCCATGCTTGTTTAATACCCTGTTTGTTTAATACATATACACACGAATGTTGATATAATTATTTCTGCACCATGTGATAGCAGGCTGCATGTTTGATGCCTTACTCTGTAATTCCTTAATGAATTTCCCCAGAACAGTCTCTTACATAATCACAGTACAGTTACCAAATATAAGAAATTTGATATTGATGTATACTTTTTTATCAGTTCATAGACAAATTTCATTATGTGCCCCTCCCCCCACGATTATCTTTATAACAATTATTTTTAATTAAAGGTTCTTGCCACCCTAAGGCTGCCTTTTGGAATGATGATTTTAAACTGGTTGTTGAAAACAGGGTGCTCATGGGGAGCCTTTGGCCGTTCCCCCTTTTCTAAGAGATTCAGATGAGGGGCCTGCTTCAAGAAGGGAAACTTGGGGTGTTTCCTTTGCCTAATTTGAATTAAGTATGGTAGATAGGAAGGCCCCAAGCATAGGGGCCTAATGGCTTGATCACCCACTGTGTCCCATTGAAGCAAGGATTTACCTGCCATGTACGTTTTATTCTTCCTTAATTACCTGTAAACTGCCTACTTCACTGTTCCTCACCCCGTTTCTCCTTTGTCCAAAACAACAAATATACACAATTTTGCCTCACTGTCTTTGGAATTGTCATGCTTACGTAAATTCCCTGTGCACATGTACTAAAATTTTTATTTTCTCCTGTTAATCTGTCTCAGTTCGTTTGATTATGAATTAGCCCAGCTAGAAGAATTTAGAAGGTGGGAGGAAAAGTCCTTTTTTTTTTTTTTTTTTTTTTACCCCCAACAAGAGACTATCCCTCCCTTTGGGTTCCTGTCATATTTCTGTGTGATTAAGTTCATAGGTCGCAGCTGGAGCTGGACTACCACATAATGACCTGCTCTTCGCAAAGTATCCCTTCTCAGGACGAAGGATACCCATTTTCTGCTTTGTTAATTTCTATCACTTGGTTGAGATACTGTTCCATGTCTTCACTACGTGGTTAACTATTTTCCCTTCTGTGCTTTTAGAAAACTTGAGATTATGTAAGTATTCTGTTCTTTGTTGAACTTCCACCACTGGATTTAGTATTCACTGATGATGCCTGAATGAATCCATTTTTATTCTAATGGCCATGTGTTTTCTTTTTTATTTAAGTAACAGTGCAGAAATTTAATTCACTGAACACTATCACAGCATAGAATAATACCTTAGACAGCAATGATACCGTTGTAATGAACCCAGTTGTTAAATGACTGGAGAGGAGCAAAGGGAAAGCCAAATTTTATAGGCATGCCACTTGTGCAGCTTTGCCAGGAAGCTGCAGTTCAGATGCATGTTCAGTAAAGTCTGGGAGAAACAGGGAAGGTATTTGCCTGTCAGTCACACCTGGGAACAGGTCATTGGCCAGAATAAGTGTGGCCACTGCAAACTCAGGGAGATTTGAGATACATAAGCTCCTAAACAAAGGAGTTTCCTCTCTTGCCTCTTGGTTTGCACTCCTGGCTTGTGGGGCTCTCACACTCCTGCATTTGTCCACATGACCTTACACACAATGGACTAGTGGACTGCAACTAGCCTGATGCTCAGCTGGACCCAGTTCCACCATGGAATGGAAACTTTAGACACTGGCTTTGCTTCCAGCTCTGCTGAATCCCCAGCTGCACCTCTTCTAGGACTGGATGACAGGGAACGGGACTTTGCAAACTGAGGGGTGTGATTTAGCACAAATAAAGCTTTCTACCACATCTCATCCTCCCGAGGGGGCCTCCAGAAATGCTTATTCCGGTGATACCCTAAGAACCCCACTCCCACTAGCAACAGAGAAAGTCTACACATTTCTCTGATAACAGCATTAGCACACAACTCACCAGGTTTCTTCATTCACAGGACCAAAAAAAGGATAAAAGGGAAAAATACATCCACTACAAATGGGCCAGGTTTGCCCCAGCATGATTTCCTTTATTCCTAGTTCCTCCAAGAGTTCCATCCCCAGAGGTGAGAGTCCAAGTCTGAAATCACCACACCATCTTCCCCGCCTTTGATTCAATATAAAGCATTTTTCATGATGATTACATGCAGTCACTAGTCCAGGGCATTTCCTCCCTTTTGTTTAAATTGCTTCTAGAATAAACATCTCAAAACTTAGGATGGCGGCCAACGGAAGATAATCTCTCAGGGGAAAACATTGGAATCCTCACAACTTCCATCAGTAAAAAGCAGAGGAAAATGACAAGTTGCCATTTATTTTCAAAGAAATTACATTCCGCAGTGAAGCTTCTCACCTTTAACTCTGTGGGGGTCAGGAATAAGTTCCCTGAATGTGCCATCCTGGCATGCAGATAGTCTCTAGCTGAAAGCAATGAAAAGGGAGGAGTTTTTCACCTCCCCTTTACCTGCCTAAAGGGATTCAGGTAGAAAAACCTGCTTCAGCAAGGGAACCTTAGCATATTCTATTATATATAGCTATTCACCTTCATGTTATCAATGGAAGTGGGGTTCTTGGGGGTTACTCTGGAATAAGCATTTCCAGAGGCCCCCACAGGAAGATCTGATATAGTAGAAAGCTTTATTTCCATGGTATTACATCCCTTGGTTTCCAAAGTCCCATTTCCCTTAGTCCAGTCATAAAGGAAGTATAGCTGAGGTTTCAGTAGAGTTAAAAGCAAAGCCAGTGTCCAGAGTTTCTGTTCCAAGTTGGAGCAGGGTCCAGTACAGTATCAGGCTAGTTGTCATCCATTACTCCACTGTGTGGGGGAGTCCATGTGGCCATGGGCCACACCGGAGAATGCCAGGAAGCCAAATGTGAGCCACGAGCCAAGCATGCCAACAGGAACCAAGCGCATCAGAGAGTGAGCTTCTTTGTTCTGGAAATTAAGTATCCCAAATCTTTGTGCACTTGTAGTGGCAACGCCCATTCTGGCCAACCATCTCTGTCCTCAGTTGTGATTGACAGGCAAATGCCTTCCCTTTGTCATCCCAACTTTACTGGGTATGCATCTATCTTTCCTTTGTTGGATCCCTCCCCCAGTGATTTGCAGGGAACATGCCTATAATGTCTGCCCTTCCTTTTGCTCCTTTCCTATTATTATTATTATTTTTTTAATTATTATTTTTTATTATTTTTTATTTTTTTTGTTACAGATGTTTCTCCTTTTTTCCCCATTGACACCCTCCCTATTATTATTAATAACTAGCTAATTACAACAGTATCAAAACTTGATATGTTAATTATCAAGAGAATACTTTACTAGAGACATCTGTAATACTTTCAACAATAAAGATATATTTAAAAAATAATAATAAATGTTTTAAAAAAGAGGATTCTATACTACTTCACACTAAATAAAAGAAAGTGAAACCTACTGGATAGGGGAATCTATCGCTTGCCCTCTCTAGGATTTATCTTATTCACTAAAAATAAACATATTTCCTTAAGAACAGATGGAACATGTGAAGTGACAATTCATTCCCCAAGAAAGCATGTAACTTCCCAAGAGGCAAATTCTCACTTCAAGGTGTGGAATATCCATATGCATTAAAAAAAAAAAAAAAAACCTCTCTGATCTGTAGACAAGAAAGCCTACTAAAGTGAGGATTATTCTAGTAAAACAAGAATATGACTAAAAATAAAAAATAACAAAGACAAAGTGACCAGGTCCAACATATAGATGCTGATACGGTCAATTCTGCTTTCCTCATTACTAATCAGAATCTGACAACATGAGTTACATCTTGTCATCTAACAAGGATTTACTTGTCATTCTTGCACTGGCATGTACAGTTGACCCTTGTGTTACCGTTGTAACTAGCTAGTTAATATTAATAGTAGGAAGAGAGCGAAAGGGAGACCAGACATTATAAGCATGGTCATCTGGGCAACTTCACCAAGAAGTTGCAAGCTTCACATTCCCCAGGGAGCACCAGTCCATTTCCTGCAAATCACTGGGGAAAGAAACTAAACAAAGGGGAAGAGGGACACATGTGCAGTGAAGTTGGGGTGACATAGGGAAGGTGTTTCCTGTCAGTCTGTTACCAGCGAGACAAGACCTTGGTTCTTGTCTTCTTGAAGGAAAGATTTCAATCAAGAGACAAAGTGCAGCAAAGCAGAGTTTATTGGCCACAGCAAGAACACACTCAGGGCACAAAACAAGGAAGGGCTTAGCATAGAAGTCAAAGAAAAGAGGGCCTTGGACACAAGTTCAGGGGTAAGCCCAGGACAAGCTGCCACTGCTCATTGCTCCCCTGGTTGCAAGTTTCACGGGGTCCCTTAGAGTTTAGGAGATGTGTGCCTGTGGGGGAAGGAGAGGGAAAGGGAATGGCACAGGCATGCTCCCCAGAGGGAGAGCAGTTGCTGGGTCCTTCATCCTGAGGGTATTTATCTCTCTTTTGCAGGTGGAAATCTTAGGGGAGGTCTCAGGGGAGGGTCTCTTTAGAATACTAATCAGCCTTCCAGGTGTGTTCTTTCAGGGTGTGGTCTCCACCAGTTGGTTAGCCCAGGGGCAGGGGTTCATTATTCAATGCAGCTGGTCTTGAGTGTCAGTTGTGTGGTTTTGCTGCTTTTCTCAGCCTGGAACTGAAATACAACTGAGGCCTAGATATTATCTCTAGGAAGGAAAAGGTCAAGGAGTTTAAACCACGTGACCATGGCTATAATAGGGGAGGAAAGGTTACCCTGGGTGCAAGTTCCTTGTTTACTCAGTTTTGCCCCTTGCTAGGAATCCAGGGCTTTCTTCTCTTGTGACCTTCTGTACCTGGCCCATCGTCCTTGCTCTGCTCATGTCTGTCTAACTGCCGATTGCAAATCTAACCTGGGAAAAGGATAATTGGCTTGGGGCTGGGGGGGGGGGGGGACGTGGAGCCACTGCAAGTGTGCAAAATCCTGAAGTGTTCATTGGTTAAGCTCCTGGTCATAACCTCAAGACAAAGAGTTCTCATTCTCTTGTTTCTCTGCTCTCCTGTTTCCCACTTGCTCAGAGACCCGCACCAGCCCATGCACACTCGCCTGCCATGGGGCCTTAGCAGCCGTGTAGCACAAATCCATGTGGACCCCACACACAATGCATTGCAGCTGGGAACACAGCTAACTGAGCCAGATGCTGGACTGGACCGACCGTGCTTTAATATGGAGCAGAGACTCTGGGCAGTGACCTTAATTCTAGCTCTGCTGAAGACAAGGCTGCACTGTTTCCATGGTGGAATGGAGGGAAATGGGACTTTGGAAGGGAAACTCCTTAATCTTAAATCATCAATAAAGCTTTCCACAGTACCTCATCCTCCTGAGAGGGCCTCAGGAAATTCTTTTCCCCTGGCACCCCAAGAACTCCACTTCCATAGGCAACATGTGGGGACAGAGAGGGCACCCCACCGATAATATTTGAACAACACGTTTGAATTGTGCAGGTCCACTTATATGGGGATTTTTTCAATAAATATGCACAGTAATGTAAATGTATTTTCTCTTTCTTATGATTTTCTTAACATTTTCTTTCTCTAGCTTACTTTATTGTAAAAATACAGAATACAATACATATAACATGCAAAACGTATGTCAATCGTCTGTTTATATTATCATTAAGGCTTCTGGTCAACAGTAGGCAATTAGTAGTTAAGTTTTGGTGAGTTAAAAGACATACACAAAATTTTGACAACGTTGGGGGTCAATGCCCCTAACCCCCATGTGTAAAGATTTTCCACCAAAGTCCCAGCAGGCCAGCCAAGTAAAAAAGACTACACATCAACACATAGATGGAAAACATACTGCACCATAGTGTATGGTATCCTATTATGTCAGATTTTACTTTATTTTTTTAATGTTTTTTATTGATTTTTTTTTTTTTTTTAGAAAGAGAGAGAGGGAGAGGGAGAAAGAGAGACACATCAATCAGTTGCATACTGCATGCCCCCTACCGGGGATCAAGCCCAGAACTGGGCATGTGCCCCACCCAGGAATTGAACTGGCGACCCTTCAGTGCACAGGACGAGCCCAACAAACAGCCTCATCGGCCAGGAAAGATCTTAGGGTATTTTAAAGCTAGAAGCAACTTAGATATCGTTTTATGGCCCCTTCATTTTGTAGGCAATGCAACAAGGACACTGTTTGAATACATGTTCATTTAATAAATACTTAAACTTATTTTAATATTTATTGTTTAAAGAATCTGTATTGAGTCCTTACTTTGTGCCAGGAACAAGGCCAAGCCCTGGGTATATGATGGGGAATAAGATAGATATAGTCCATACCCTCACAAATATTGCAACCTATTTGTGCAGTACTTGTTGCTGATAAAAATCATAGTTTATTAACAACTTTTATGTAGGTCAACAGTGTCCAATAGAAATATAACTTCAGCCACATATGTGATTTTAAAATATTCAGTAGCCACATTTTTCTAAAATGTGAAGAAAAAAAAAGGTAAAATTAGTAATATACTTAAGTTAACCAAATATGTCCACAATATTATCATTTAACATATAGTCGAGTTATTAGTAAAATATCTTACATTCTGTTTTCATACTGTATTCAAAATCCTAGCTTGTGTTTCATATTTACAGACATCTTAATTCCAATGCTAAATTTTTATCAGAAATATTTAAACTGCATTTAGATTTTATAGAAGTTTACAGCTAAAAAATGTAGATTGACAAATTCAAGTTATTCCAACCATTCTTAAAAATGTGCCAAGAAGTCTATCAAGCAGGTCTGACATTTAAATTCATTAAAATTAAATACAACTAAAAATCCAGCTCTTCTTTCTCACTAGTCCCATGCCAAGCACTCAATAAGCCCATGTAGCCGGTGGTTACCACATTGATGGTACAATTTGAATGCTATCACTTATTTTCCTAGGAAATAAATAAATTAGGCAGGACAGACATTATTACCCACACTGTACATATGAAAAACAAACCCAGCTTAGAGACCATAAAATGACTCATGTGAGGCTGTAGAGCCACCACAGTGAGAGTTGGGATCACAATTCAATCCCAGGATTCTCAAAGCCTAATGATCTTTCCCCTATATCACGCTGCATTGTGTTAGGCCATAGAAAACCTTAAATGGCATATTAAAAAGTTTGGACTTAAGCCAGCCCAGCAGTGGCACACAGGTGATCTAAGGCCTGAATTAAGCCATATATCTGTTCTATTGGCCGTGTCCAATTTTTCTTTTAAAAATCTTAGTTTGAGTATTTCTCAGTGAGATATGCATTTCTTAGTTTACCGCAGACCCTCCCACCCCCTATTACTCATAGCTATACAGCTCCACTCACTATTCTTTTCCCTGCCCGTGATGCATTTGCATTTCCCAACCCAGTGAGGCAACTGGTGCCATTAATGGTCTTCAGGGGAGGGAGGGAAACGATCTAACACTACTTTCAGAAAGTTAATCTGGTCTTCTGTGCAAGCTAACTTGGTAGCATCAAGGAGACAGATTTATCTTTAGTACTAGGGTTTTTTTAAGCTTTTTTTTTTTTTTTTTTTTTTTTTTGCTTCTTTCAGGGCCATTTCCTTCTCGTTCTCATTAAAATATCTTTTGGACACCAAAAGAATATTCCAGAATGTCTTAAATGTTCAGTCAATGGCTCAAAAGAAGATTCCAGTGAAATGATAGAACTACTCTCACATACACCACACACACATACATATCTGATCTCTACCTGAGGGGCTGAGAGGTACCTGGATAACTCCTAATGCAGGCTTCTGAGGTGAAGATAAAGATACAGATTTTTAAAATGTAATGACATCCTTTTTTCCTTTCCTTCTTGCTTAGTAGGAGGCACTGACTTCCATATATCTGTGTTCTTTTCTTGTCAAGTAAAAATGTATGAATTTCCATCTTTGCTATACCACAGGGGTCTGGAAGGGATGACATAATGGTAGGTTTCTCACTCCTTCTATGAAAAAAGCCATAGGAATATTGACTTGAACATTATTGGTGAGGGAAAAAATAGCTCGATTTTGAAATGTATCAATTTTTATGGATCTCTTGCAGATGCAAAATCAAAAGCAATCATTCAAACCAATTCTACCAGTATGCATTTATTGATTAATTTGATTTAGTCATGACATATTATATTTATTATAACTTGAGAAAGGTGAGAATCTGTTTAAAGCAATTCAATGGAAAAGTCCAACTATGTCTTTTGTAATTCACATCTGAGTCCGTTTTCCATATCTGAAAAAAAAATTATCTTACTTGAATCTATATGTTTCAATAATTGTGTTGAGTAGGAGAATCTAATGCAGAGACTCTCAAATCTGATTGAAAGGGTTGGGGGTTGGGGAGAGGATTGATTAACCTGAAAATTTCTGAGACCCAGGCCCAGAGATGCTAATTCATTAGATTTAGGGGGTGTCTGTAGACTGTACTTTGAGAAATGGCTCCAGCAATTGGCCACAGGTCATGGACCTATAACCTAGGGCAGAGATCACTTGCCTTACTGAGAACTACTTCCTAATTAAGATACAGTAGATTGGCCCTGGCTGGTTTGGCTCAGCGGTTAGGGCATCGGCCCTCGGACCAATGAGTCTCAGGTTTGATTCCAGTCAAGGGCATGTACCTCGGTTGCAGTTCGTCCCCTGCCCTGGTTAGGGTCATTCAGCAGGCAACCAGTCGATGTGTCCCTCTCACGTCAACGTTTCTCTCTCTCTCTCTCTCTCTCTCTCTCTCTCTCTCTCTCTCTCTCTCTCTTCCCCCTACTCTATCTGAAGATACATAAAAAAATATCCTTGGGTGTGGATTAAAAATAATAATAATAATAATAATAATAATAATAAAAAGATACAGTAGATTGAGCCCAGCTGGTGTGGCTCAGTGGTTGAGTCTTGACCCATGCACCAAATGGTCACTGGTTTGATTCCCAGTCAGGACACATGCCCAGGCTGGGGGCTTGATCTCTAGTAGGGGGCGTACAGGAGGCAGCCAATCGATGTTGCTCTCTCACATCAATGTTTCTATCTTTCTCTCTCTCTCCTCCTAACTCTCCACAAATCAATAATAATTTTTAAAAAGATACAGTAGATTGAGTGCACAGATGGCTCCAAGTAGTAGCCTCCTGTAGCCACACTCTCTGCAATGTGACTCGGTTGCTTTTCCCATCAAGAAGAGACTATTTCCCTATCTTTTGAGTATGGCCTGGCCTTGTGGCTTGCTTGTAACTTTGCAGTGGAAAGATCAGCCTGCCAGCTCCAAGTCTGGGCCTCAAGAAGCCTTGCATTCTTCTCTCTCTCAGATTCTTGTCACCACCATGTGAACAATCCCAGATGAGCCAGCTGGAGGGTGAGAGACTTCATGGAGGAGATCCCAGCTGTCCCATTTAAGGTGATCTTGGACCCACAGCTGGCCAGAGATGTATGGTGAGTCTGACCAAAAGAAGAACTGTCCAGCTGACGCAAGAGCAATAAATCTGACTCTTTTAGGCTACAGAGTTTGAAGAACATTATTATGCAACCATCAGTAACTGTTCAGGAGAGTCTGAATGAGACAGTAATTCCTGCACAGGAAGAAAACACATCTGTTATTTTGGCAGATAAATCCATGGCCAAACATGTACCATTTGGTTTGACTGGATTTTATCACGGCCCCACAGCTATCCCAACACTGATGGACCAAGGTGATGGCCAAGGAGGTAGTAAAAGACAAGAAGTGAAACCCAGGCTCCAAACAATGTGATAGTTAACAATAAAAATAAAAAGTGGCATTATTTTAAAGCATTGCAAGAGGAAAGACCCAAGCCATAACAATTTCTTTTTAGTGTCCCATCAAGGTCTTGTCCATTCACCATAAACAAAGAAAAAAAAATAAAAGGGCTATAGAATTGTTCTTTTGAATGAGAAAGAAGACACATATAATCTGGTATTTTAAAATATTTTCTATAAAATCCATCTAGTCTATGTGAATTTCTCAAAAGCATTCAAAATAAGATCTTTTAAAGCTTCCCCAACACAAAACCAAAACTAAGACTTCTTAATAATTTAAATACAGCTGCACTGTCTCTCATGGCTACTGAATTATTACAAGCTGTCTCACAGATCTAGAATCCAACGTCAGAAAGACCGGGTCTCGCGGGAGAAACACACCGTTGGGCGCCAGTCCCATCACTGCACCTGCAGAGCACTGACTGGTGTGGGAAGTGCTCCAGCCCAGGGAGCTGCAGAACTCACCATATGCTCACAGGCACAGTGGCCTTAAGTCAAGGCTGACACTGTGGCTAACAATCTCTTCACAAACTGGGCTTTATACGAATGTAATAGGTACATTATATCCAAAGGCCAAGTGAGTTACTTCTTTTGTTTGACAGAAAATTATTTCACCCCGTACAGAAGAATGAACAGTCTGTCAAAATGGTAGTGTTTCCTCATCACTGGCAATCTACAAACACACTAAAATGTAGACAAGACTAAGAAAGTCTATTTGCCCGTTAGAACAACTATTAGCCCCACTGGCCTCATAGAGTTCCCCTAACTTTCTTAAAGACTGGCTCCTTATATAATAAAATGGCCAAAGAAGTCATCAAGACAGCCACCAGCTAAGAAACCATATTCATTTCGTATTTTATAAAATTACATATAGCAGGAGCGAAAACAGAAAAAGAAAGCCATAACACAGATTCCAAGATGATTCCCCACACCTTCCCTACCAGGTGTAAGCCCCAGGCTTTTATAATAATCCCAAAACAAGGAGAATCCTGTGGTCTATTACACTCATACTTGGAAGCAAAAGCCTACCAGTCAAAATATTCCTAGATATATATTAAGAGATTTCCTCACCATTTTAGGTAAAACCTTCAGTGGATCAGGCTTTCTGATTGTACAGATCCTGACACTTGGCTGTTTAAATAGAAGCTGAGTGGCTTCCAGTTCAAGTTTGCCAGCACTCTAGAAGTGCCCTCTTAGTGTGAGCAGTCAGAGATGATTAACTGGAAAATATTTCCAAGTTAAACATTGATTTGCCTCTGCCTCCATTTCTTCCTATCTTGAACGACCTTTCCAACTCTCTTTTTTTTTTTAAACAAAAGAAAGCAGGCACCAGTGGCGCTGTGTTTCTGAGCAGAAAGCAAAAGCAGAAATCTGCATGTGTTACTTCTTGTGGTTTCCACAGAAAGAAATGATCAGTGTATTGGGGCAATCCAAGGAAGATGATTTGCTTTTCTTTGTACACACAGACAGACAGACTCACAGACATACAGACACACAGACACACAGACACACACACACTATACTCAGACTTGTGACTTGAATCAGATCCTTTGTTTTGTTTCATTTTAGTTACTATTTTACTTCAATATTTAGTCCACACAGATTCAGAAGGTATGAAACTAGCTTAGTATATCAGCTAACTTGAACCCTTTTCTCTTCAACTGCTTCCTACCTTTTAGGAAAAGGTCAACACGTATTTAAGACATCAATCCTCCAAGTCTCAATCTGCTCTTTCAATCCATCACCAAATCCTGCTGCATCTTCCTTTGAAGTGTCTTGTATCAGATTCACACACACACACCCCTCCCCCTTAGCTCCATCCCCACCACTGCCCAGCACTCTAAGCCTTAATTTTCTGGAATAGTGTAACAGTCTCCTATGAGTCTCTCTTCTCCATCCTACTTGCAAGATCAAGATGACTATTACCAGAACACAGCTGTAATCACTCCCTTTTCCTGCTCACAGACCTACAATGGTTTCCTACTGCCCATTATCAAGGTTAAATTCCTCTTCCTCAGTCAAAAGCCTTTCCAGAATCTTGTCCTATTTTAGCTACCTGATCTAATTTCTTGCCATTCTTTGCTGTATAACCTTTATCCAATTAGGCTGGTTTTTCTCAGGCCGTAGTTCTCGCCAAGGAGCATTACAACTGTTTACTAATATCTATTAAACTTCTCACTTTAGGCACTCACAGAGATAGGCCTGGTCATGTGACCTCCTCTGGCCAGCAAATTCCAAGCAGACAGAAGTGACACCACCTCTGGGTGGAAGCATTTAAGAGCCACTTTGTCTCCTCTCCTCCCCACTTTGCCACTAAGACTTGCTAACAGCTCTGCTGCCTTGGATACCTAAATGAAGATGAGTTGCAGTAGAGGACTCCTATTGTTATGTGATGGTTGTTACTGTAGCATAACTAGCCAGTCCTAACTAATACACCTGAGATGCTGGTTCCTGCCTCCAAGCCTTTTTATTATTATATGTATGACTTCTCTCAATTTCTTCTATACAAATTAACATATCCTTATTTGAATTTGTAATATTTTTATAAAATCTGGAAAAAGTTTATATAGCAGGAGATGAGCAACAACATCCTAGGAAAAGGGCATTTATTGTATAAAATTACCTCAAATATGCCATACCTATCTAAAATGTGGCATACCAAAAAATACATCCAAAAAATAGGCCAAATATTTTTACATCTTTTGCTCATAAGAAATTTAATTAGGTGAATATTTGTGGATGTTAAAAAATTATTGCTAATATTTTAAGGCATGATAATGCTGTTGCAGTTTATGCTGTTCTAAAGAGGCCTTATTTTTCAGACTGTAGTAGCAATGGATGAAATTGTATAAAGTCAGAGGTTTAGCCAGAAGATTACAGGATACAGCTGAATGATCAGCTATGATTAATTATTGAAGCTGAGCAATGGATACTTTTGTGTTTGAAATAATAAGACATTTGTATGAAATAAAAAAGGGTTTCTATTTATTTAAAGTCCTTCCGAGTATACCTCCCTCCTTGAAAATACAACCTCTTTGCATCTGGTATTTCACAGACGTTCCCAGAGCAATGGGCACGACATGTAGAGTCAGAATATTGTTTTTTCCACATGAAAACCAAGTTACCAAAACAAAAAACCCAGTTTCCGTCTTTTCTAGATAGCCATAGAGTTTTCCAAGCTATTTTTCTGACTTAATTTCTAATCTCGTTTTAATTTCAGGTTTCAACCTTTACACATTAACCACTGCGCTCTCACTCCACCCGTGCTATCTTTTCTTCGTAATTGTCCATTCACCCTTGTCTGAGCCACACTCACAGTGCGTCTCTCTGGGCAGCGGAATATGGAGCAGGGCTTGTGTTGATTTTGTGCAGCCCGCATTCCTGGAATGTTAGGGCTAAGCACAGAATTTGACCTGTAACACAGTGAAGAAAGAGTTCAAATGCAAACTTCAAAGATATCCATCCCACAAAATAAATGCCAATAAGCAATTTCCTTTTCCCAGCCTACCAGAGATTTTCATCAGATAGCCCATAACAGACAGAACCCGTGCCAATATTTTATAACCCATAAAATTTCTTCAAGCAATTGTACAGATTTCCAGCCATCCTTTGATCAGTCTTTGTAACAGTGACTCCGGGCCTTGGCCTAAAAATGATTCCTAGATCTCGATATATATACAATGGAAAAGATCTGGCCTTCAGAAAGCCTCTCATTAAAGTACTAATCTGTTCCACCACATTCTTCTGAGACACAGCGATCAACATTCTAGCCGGCCTCAATGGACAGCCCTAATAAGACTGATAGAAACAGCTTAAGTAATTGGATTGCTATATGGGATTGAATGTCTGACAACAAAAGATAGCCATCTCTATTCCACCACCATATCTTTGTTGCAGCAATGAGTTCATTTAGCAATGCACTTAGAGGCTCCTGGGCCTGAGGAGAAATGACAGACTAGGGACACAAAAGCTGGGCCAGCTGATGAGCCCAGAGACAGAGGCTGTGCAGTTCCAAAAAGTTAATTACGGTGAACACTGGCAGCAGACAATGACTTGTTGAGTCATTACCATAATCACATTACTGCCCTGGTCTCCTGTGCCCAGCCAAGGGCGGGAGGGCTCCTTCTCAGGCCGCCCATGTACTTTGTACTCATTGCTACCTGCAGTCTACTGTACATGACTTCTGGGCTGATGCACTCTTAAATAGCCCAGCTTGTTTGTGTGTCCCAGACATATTTTTACTTTAATATTATTTCTATCAAAAGAGACTGGTAGTATAAAAGTGTTCAAGGAGGAGATATAAAAGATCTTGGTGCTAAAACTATCTCATATTTGTCTCAAATTTGTGACTTGCGAAAGTACTATCTTCCATTAAAATATAATTGCCATGTCAAAATAATATATTTATGCAAAAACTCAGTAGGTCTAAACCCAATTAATAAAATATAAATAAAAATATTAATTTACAGGCCCTGGCGGGTTTGGCTCAGCGGTTAGAGCATCGGCCCATGGACCAGAGAGTCCTGGGTTCGGTTCCTGCTAAGGGCACGTACCTCGGTTGCGGTTTGTCCCAAGCCCCAGTTGGGGTTGTGTGGGTGGCGACCACTCGATGTGTCTCTCTCACATCGATGTTTCTCTCTCTCTCTTCCTCCCTCTCTATCTGAAGATAAATGCAAAAATGTTCTCGAGTGAGGATAAAAAATAAATTAATTAATTTACAGCACTGGCTGGTGTGGCTCAGTTGGTTGGAGTGTCATCCTGTACACCAAAGGGTCTAGGGTTCAATTCTCAGTCAGGATATATACTAGGGTGCAGATTCAATGCCCGGTCAGGGTGTGTACGGGAGACAACCAATCAATGTTTCTCTGTCTTTCTCTCTCTCTCTTTCTCGCTCTCCTTTCCTCTCTCTCTAAAATCAATCAAAATATATTCTCAGGAGAGGATTCAAAAAAAATATATATGTTAATTTACAACCTCAGGTAGGTGTAAAGATGGTTAACAAACTCAGACTATTGATATCTCAAGCCCATTCTACAGTAAAAAGAAGCCAGAAGTGCCTACACTCAGTGAGTCTGAAGCAACATTCCCTGTTAATGTTTTCCTAGAAGCTTTGACATATTTATTTCTTGACCACTGGGTGCTTTGTTTCCTCAGCAGTGTGACATAATTATTTTTACTTTTAGCTTCCCTGGGACAGTTTTGGTTTGTCTGGAAGGAATACCATTCAGTGAGTGAATGGCATCTCATTTGATAATAAACAGAGACATTGGTACAATAACATAGGCCAAAAACGTAATAACCGAGAAGCAATAATTATAGTAGAAATAACATTATTAAACAATAATTACTTTAGCTGTGCCAACTTAGAAAGAGGATTCTAAATATTTCTAAATGAAGCTCGGATTTAGCTGTACAACATTGTGTAACAGGGTTCAGGGATCATTCATTCTGCATTAAAATGGAAAGAAATAGCAAAGCCAGGATCCCTTTGCTTTTTCAAACAGTGGCACCAAAGAAGACTGGAATGCAAATGTCTTGACATCCATTCCAGTACTCCAAGTCTGTAAAGAGCATCTTGAAGCCAAGATTCCTTGACCAACTTGGCAAAGAGATAGAACCAGCTTCACAAGCCAAATTGTGACTGTGGATCAGAACTGAAAATACACAACCATATGTTGTCCAAAGTTGGCATGTTTTTCCCTTGTCAACTTATCATACTGCCTACATAGGCTCAAGTACTTGACACTATAACCATGACAACGATTAAAATATATGTAATTGTGGGTAAAGAACCTATTTTTTATTTGAACATAAATCATGAGCAGAGCCATGGAAGGATTTTACTCAAATCTTCTAAGGAGAGGCTTCCGGGGGCTTTGCTGATTTCTTTGAGGAGCGTTTTTCAGAGGAAGGACATTTCTAAGTTTCCAATCCAGGAGGTGACTCTGGGTGGGGAGCAATTTTCCCCTCATCAACACGGCCTACAGACCACAACATAACTGTGACCATCACATCTTGCAAAATTGAAATTACTGTAATAAAATAGGCCTCCAATTCAACAAAACATCCCCAAACCTGCTTAAAATGCCTTCATTTCTTTTTGTTTTCTAAAAGGGACTGAAGTTGCAATCAATATGTATGTGAGACAATCAAGAGCAATAACATTTGTCATATCGTTAAGCACAATCTCTGTGTAGGACAGGAATTGGGTCCTACACCTTACAGGAAGCTCCTCTATACCATGCCAGTCTATGGGGCCCTTCCTCTCTCCTCCCATCCATGCCTCAGGCTCCTTGTTTCTCACTTACCATGCCCTGCCTGTACTGGATACTGTTCTGTTTTTTCAGGACGATGTATCTCTTTCCTCCCTTCTTAGATCATTAAGCCTCAAGGATAAGGAGTGATGTATATAATCTACCCATTCCTCACAGTGCCTAGTACAGATGGGCATTCCATGAGTACGTCCCTGACTAAATAGGTTGGAGATTAAAACACTAGGCAGACAGAATGTGTTGTACTCTTATACAAGGTAAATATGCATCCATGGTTTAGCTTTGAGGTCATCGTCAATTTACTAGGAAAACAAGAAAACAATACGCTTTCAGTTCCAGTGTTTGTAGTCTTTCTAAATCACCTAAGGTATGACTGGAACACAGCCACAGCTTTGCACAAACCCCAAACCCAACAGCCACTTGCAGTGTTACAGGAAACGTGTCTATAGACAAGGCCTCTGTCTTGGAGCAGTAAATACCCACTGCATCTGTGACTAATGGTGAAATCACTTCTTTTCTGAGACTACGCCCTGGCTGCTCTCCCAGCTGCTCTGGGGTGACACAGGCAGGTATGATGTGGTTGAAGAAAGGTAAATGTATGTCCTCTGACACACGGTCATTTCACATTTCCCTCCGTCCTTACACATCATTCTCAGCCTTGCCATTGTCCCTGTGTGGCCATGGAAGTCTATTTCTTCTTTGAAAGGGTCTGGAAATCTCTGATCAAAGGATCTTCCCCAAACTTCTTGTGGCTTTTCCTTGACCCTGAGATGAAGGCTTAACAGGAGCCCGGGGTGATTTCTACCCTTTACTCTTATGCTTAGAGCATTCCCAGGCCTGGATGGTATCTGTAGGTTATCTGCTGCGTAAGTTCTTATCTGGGTTTCTAGGCCTTTGCCAGTTAGCACAACAGAGATACTATAAATCAGCAGCCTAAAATATGCAGACAGCATTGGGCCTTCAAATTTTATAAATGCATCACCAACATTTAAAATTTTTTTTCCTTTATTGATTTTAGAGAGAGAGGAAGGGAGAGGGAGAGAGAGATAGAAATATGGATGAGAGAGAACATCGATTGGCCGCTTCCTGCATGCCTCCCATTGGGGATTGGGCCCACAACCTAGGCATGTGTCCTGACCAGGAGTCAAACCAGAGACCTCTTGATGCACGGGTCGATGCTCAACCACTGAGCCACACCAGCCGGACTATCACCAATATTTTGAGGGTTTTTTCTGTTACAACAGCTAATGTGACCTTAACACACCTGCCTTTGAACTTCACAGGAAGTCTGTGACTTGATTTAATGTTTGTGTGCTCATTGTTCTTACCTTACCTTGATCCAGTCATGACTAATCCCTCTGAAAGG
This sequence comes from Tadarida brasiliensis, assembly GCA_030848825.1. Lineage (NCBI taxonomy): Eukaryota > Metazoa > Chordata > Mammalia > Chiroptera > Molossidae > Tadarida > Tadarida brasiliensis. Next base: position 32,349,632 of record CM061261.1, on the reverse strand, counting down.
CACCATGTCTCAGATATCTACCCACCATGAACTTCAAAAAATGTACTCTCTTCCTCGATTGTTCTAGTGATTAGCTTTGTCTAACAACATTAATTTATGCAGCTATGATTGTGTCTGAATTTGCCTGGATGTTAACATAAATATTCACCTTATACCCTAAAACATTCTGTCTCTGGTCTCCATGAACTTTTCCTTGGAAAAGCAATTGCACTTATAAACAACAGAATTAAAATAAATATAATGATATTTCTTGGGAGTTGAAGAAATCATTGAGGTAGTCTGGTTCATCAGCAAAATTTTTTTCAAGGTAACCGAGGTCTAGGAAAGAAGTGACTTGCCTAAAATCACACCTGGAAGATAGTAGAGAGGAGAATCAAACTTTCCTTCTCTACTTCCAAATGCAGCACACTTTACAACATTATCCTTCATCTCTTATTGCAATCTACAACGTTATTTATCTTTCTCCACCCTATACACTTCTCTAGCAATTTATGGAACAGTTATCATGTGCCAAGTACTATGTGAAGGCTTTCAAATAAATTTTTTAAACTTTAATTTCAGCATAAATATATGAGATTATTATCTTCATTTTTAAGATGTGAAAAGCAAAACACAAAATAGTTAATGAAAGTTTTCAAGATTACACATCTAGATAATGGAAGGTAGGGTCTAACTCAAAAATTCATGTTCCTAAAAGCTATGTTATATTTTATATTGCCCATTACAATGTTATCTTCTTCCCTAGAGGAAAACACTTTTGTGTCAGTTAGCTTTTCTTGGGAAACAAACCACCTTAAAAAATGTCTTAAGGCAACAACTACTTACTTAGCCCATGATACTGTGGGGTGGCAATTTAAGTTGGGCTCAGCAGAACAGTTCTTCTGCTGTTCTTGGCTGGACTCCCTAATGTGTGAGAGGTCAGCTGGCCAGTTAATTGGTGGCTAAATGAGATAGATGGAATCACTCTCATATCTGAGACCTTAGCTAGCAGAGCTAGGATAACTGACTTGGTGGGGCCTCTCTCCACATGGTCTCCCATCCTCGAGCAGGCTACCAAAGGCTTATTCCCACGGTCTTGGTTGCAGAGTTCCCAGGAGCCCAAGAACATCAAGTACTTTTCAGTTCTCTGCTTGTGTCTTATTTGCTGTTATTTCACCAGCCAAAGCACACCACATGGCTAACCCCAGTTGCAAAAAAGGGAAAATAGACTGCTTACTGATGGGCAGATCTTCAAAATTATATTGCAGGGGGAATGTAGAATGAGATGGGAAGAATTTTATAGACACTTTTAATATTTCAGGTAATTTAATTGTTTTCTTCTAGTATTTACCTCCATATTTCTAAATTACATGGCTATATGGCTACCTCTTAAATAATCAATTTTAAATATTATCTTCTGGTTTATTATCATGACAATTAAGAATTTAGTGCTTTTTTTTACCCTTTTCTTTCTACAGAAAATTCTATACCTTTCACTCAAATTATCTAAATGTTAACATTTAACATAACTGCTTTGTATATAAATACATACTTCCTCCAAATTATTTGACAATAAGTTACAGACAATATTTCAGTGTGTATTCCCAAAATCAAGGCTTACATATCCATCATACAATTATTAAAAATCAGGAAATTAACTTTACAACACTATTATCTAGTCTATCTTGTACTGTCTAACACAGTAGCCATTAGCCACATGGGAATATATATATTTAAACTAATTAAGATTAAACATTCAGTTCCTTGGGCACTCTTGCCCTGTAGACTATCATACTGAGTAGTGCAGAAAACATTTACATCATCATGGAAAGTCCCATTAGATAGTACTGGTCTATATCTTTCAAGCCCTGATAGGATATAGTTATAGATTTATAGAACAAAACCTGTGTGTGTTACAAGTTTATAGTCACAAGTTAGTAATTATTACCTCCATTTTTTAGATAGGAAGACAAAATTGGAAAGGTGAACTAGGCCCATGGCTATACAAAAAACCAATCATATAAGCAGGGATTTGAATCCCAGTTTCATCATTTGAAAGATTTTTTTCTTACCACAACATCATATTCCATTCCCAAGACATATTAGTCCATGTCCTACCTAGGCTGTGTTTTCCAAAAGCAAAGCCTGAGACAAGGACTCATGTGTACACATTTATTAAGCTCTTCCTTTATTCATGAAGAACTCTCAAGAAAAATAGTAAAGGAATGGGGGAACCAAGACAGGCAAAATAGGAGCAATAGAAGGTGGCGATTTTAGGCAAAGTCCCAACTTCAGCCTGATCCTCTAAGTCACATAATTTATTCCACATAAACTGAACCACAGGATCTGTCCCATCTGGAAGCAAGGGAGCCCAGCATTCCTAGGCCCACACCCATCAGTCCTTGACTACCAGCTGCTCCAGGGGACACACATGCCAGGTCCTCCGGATCTCTGCTTGTTGTGTTAGCAGAGAAACACCTGTAGCCCAAAGGCCATTCTCTGAAGAAGGCCAGGAGTTCCCACTGTTGAAATCAAAGCACACGGAAGCAGAGGCATGAGCGCTCTGACCCAGTGAAAGGGGTCTGAGAACACTGGGAGCAGCCCCAACAGAAACCATGACAGAGTATTCTTATTATACTTTGTAAAATGTGTTCATTAAACATCTCCCCATGTGGCCTTTTGAATAAACAAAACTAGAAAATCAACTGGTTCCGATAAATGTTCACTTACTTACCTTGGCCTATTTCCATGAGTTATTTGCTTGAGGCTAAAATATCAGTTGAGGACTCATGGGTGGAGTAGGTGGGGCCACCCTTGATAAGGAACATTAAAATAAAAAGGCAGGAACCATAGAAAACAGACCAGGGACATCCTAGAGCAAACCAGCCTGCTTAGTATGGAAGAATCTCTCTGTTGGACGATAGTCTTCCCTGTTCTACAATCCACCCAGACAACAGATATCCACACAAACTAGCTTAAGTAAGAGGGAGAGGGAGTGTTTTTATGTTACAAGACTGTCTCATAACTTCAAGATTACAATCTTTAGAGGGGCATCATGAGGAAGCTGGAGAACCATCAAGAACAAACTCGGTCTCCTCTCTCCCTTTTTCTTCCTCTCTTTCTCTACACACTCTAAGATCTTGGCTTCTTTATGCACACGGACCAAAAGAAGCTGCCCCAGCCCCCAAGTCCATGGACCTCACTGGCTCCAGTAGATCAGAAGAATGGACATCTAATTCTCTGGGCTACTTAAAATGTTGATCAGGACAGAATCCAATTAGCTCAATTCCCATGTCAGTTGTCTCCCTGTGATCCAATCATCAGAGACCAAGGAGAATAGAATTGTCTCATAAAAAGATGGTTATTAGGGGCTTGGGCAGGAGTGCAGATTTAGTTAAATGGTATGGCAGACTAATTTTTCCCAAAAATGTTCACAGCAATATTTCTGTTCTTCTATATTCTTCATAACTTGGTCACTTTTCACTCTGAGAAGTGGGGTTTGGTCCCCTCTTGAATCTGCACTGGGACTTTTGACTGCTTTGACTAGCCAACAGAATATGGCAGGGTGGTGACATAAGACTTCCAAGGCTGCTAAGTCATTAAAAATACAGTCGGCCCTCATTTAAGGCGGTTAATCAGTTCCAGACTCTACCGCGATAAATGAATTTCTGCGAAGTAGGATTCTTTATACACAGTCGCCCTCGCCACTTCGCGCTTCGACTTTGGCGGCTTCACTCTATCGGGGTTTCAGACTGAAGCTGCGAAGGGCGACATGGCGAGGGACGACTGTATATAAATAAGAATCCTACTTCTGGGAAATTCATGTACTGTAAACAGTTTCTGCCTGGTGCTTACCTTTCTCTCTCTCTTTCTCCCTCTCCTCACCGCTTGGGAACACAGCCATCAGGCTGTGAGGGGACACATGCACCATGGAAGAGTCAAGTGTCCATGTCTTAGTGCTCTGTCAGACCCAACACGAGCTAAGGTCTCAGCTGATGGCCAGCCTCAACCACTAGACATATGAGATGATTTCTGTCCCCGGCCTCCAAGCTGCTTCAAATGACCCTGAACCAAGCAGAGGTAAGCTGTCTCCACCAAACCCTGCACAAATTACAAATTCATAATTAAAACGTATATTGGCATGAATAAATGAATGAATATTGTTGCTATTGCTAATTTTAGCCACTCGGTTGTGGGTGATTGGTTGTGCTGCCATAGTAACTCATTTCAATAAGCTTTGACATCCCCATTTTCTTGTCCCTCATTGAATGTGTGGCCTCCTGATTTTCTGCTTTCCTTATCTGGTCTTCCCACCTCACCAAGCCAAGCATGATACAGAAGACATGTGGGAAGCAATTTCTCATTTATTACATGGCTTCTATTCTGTTAAGAATGATTGGAGTCCTGACCGGTTTGGCTCAGCAGTTAGGATGACCGCCTGCGGACTAAAGGGTCGTGGGTTCAATTCCCAGTCAAGGGCACGTACCTGGGTTGCAAGTTAGATCCCCAGCCCTGGTTGGGGTCATGCGGGAGGCAACCAATCGATGTGTCTCTCTGACATCGATGTTTCTCTCCTCTCTCTCTCTCCATCCCTCCCTTCCACTCTATCTAAACATCAATGGAAAAATATCCTTGGGTGAGGATTAACAAAAAAAAAAAGAAAGAATGATTTGAAATACTTACTTCTTTCCCAGAATATACAGGGTGAGGGGGGAAAAAGAAAAGAAAAAGGGCCACCAAGTACACTTTAAGTAGAAAGTATGAAGAATAACCAAAGATAAAGCTATTCAACTTGCCCAGCTGGTGGCTTCTGAGTTTCTATATTCATTTGTTGGCATGAAAAAATATCCAGGGCAAACCTGAAAACTGCCCCCAAAACTCCTAAATGCAAAGATTGGTTCAAATACACTGCCTGAAAGAACTTATTCACAGTTCCTCCTTGAATCACTGTCCCGCTAAGACCCATGGGTTCTCAGAATGCCGAGAGCACCTCTAGCACACCATTCTGGAGTGAAACCTCATGCTCCATCAGTCTTATGGGGATCTTGAGACAAATACTTATTTGGGGGCAGACTGCAGTGGTTCTCAAAGTGTGACCCCTGGACCAGCAGCGTCAGCATCACATGAGAACTTAGTAGTAATGTAAATTTTGGGGCCCATCCAGATACACCAGATCAGAAACTCTAGGGATGGGCCCAGAAATCTGTGTTTTAACAAGCCCTCAAGTGATGCTGATACATACTAGAGTTTGATCACCATTGATCTAGTCAGATCCAGTCAGGCATCAGAAATCACACCCATGATTGAAGAGAGAGAATACAATAGAAAGAATTGTTAACTAGGTATAAAGTTCTAACTAGATAACCACAAAAGCAAATAGGGAACCCAAGGTCTCAAGGAGACAGAAACTGGAAGAAGCAGCTGGCACTCCTAGGGCTGAGGGAACAAGGCAAAAGATTGGAATTATTAAAACTTAGATGCACAACCATCAAAACGGAAAGGGATCCCACTATGTGGAAGACCATAATCATCAATGATGCATCAGATAAGGGGTTAATTTCCAAAGTATATAGAGTGCTCATACAAGTCAACAAAAGGAAGACAAAGAACCCAATTAAAAAATGGGCAGAAGACCTAAACAGACACCTCTCCAAACAGGACATACAAATGGCCAAGAGACATATGACAAAATGCTCAATGTCACTAATCATCAGAGAGATGCAAATTAAAACAACTATGAGGTATCACCTCACACCTGTCAGAATGGCCACCATCAACAAATCATCAAACAAGTGTTGGCAAGGGTGTGGAGAAAAGGGGACTCTAGTACACTGCTAGTGGGAATGCAGACTGGTGCAGCCACTGTGGAAAACACTATGGTGTTACCTCAAAAAGTAAAAAATTGATCTGCCATTTGACCCAGTGATCCCACTTCTAGGAATATACCCTAAGAAACCTGAAACACAAACCAGAAAGAATATATGTACCCCCATGTTCATGGCAGCACTATTTACAATAGCTAAGATCTGGAAACAGCCCAAGTGTCCATCAGTGGATGAATGGATAAAAAAGCTGTGGTACATATACACAATGGAGTACAATGCAGCTGTAAGAAATAAAGATCTCTTATCCTTTGAGACAACATGGAGGGACCTGGAGAGTATTATCCTAAGCAAAACAAGCCAAGCAGAGAAAGACAAATATCACATGATCTCACTTATTTGTGGAATATAATGAACATAACAGTCTGAGGAACAGGGTAGACCCAGAGACGTGGGTGTAGGGTACAGACTGACAACCCTCAGAAGGGGGCGGGGGGAGGGAATAGATAAACCACAGAACTTATATGCATGTACGCATAACCGATGGACATGGACAACAATGCTGGGGAAGGGGGGGGGGTTGGGGAGGAGGGTGTCAATGGGGGGAAAAGGAGAAACATCTGTAACAAAAACAAATTAATAAAAAAAATAAAATTTAGATGCTGCCCTGGCCAGTGTGGCTCAGTTGGTTGAGCATCATCCCATGTACTGGGAGTCATCGGTTCAATTCCCATCAGGGCGCATGCCTGGGGTTGTGGGTTTGATCCCTGGTGGGGGGTATGCAGGAGGCAGCACATCAATATTTCTCTCTCGTGATGAATGTTTCTCTCTCCTTCTCCTTTTCTCTCTCTAAAGTCAATAAAAATATATATTTTTTTGTCAATAAACAAATGCTGATAGGAGGTGTCCTGCAGAACTGAGAAGGGGCCACTGGGAAGGACCCATGATTCTGCTGGTGCTGTTCTCAGGACTCAGTCACTCTAGTGGACAAGATCCCGGCTTCTAAGGAAGGGGCCCTGGTGGCCAATGCCAGAGTGTCTGAGGAAGTGCGATGAAGCTGGTTCTGTGAGCGGTGAATAAACTGCAAACTGCTACTAACTGCTGCTGCCACAGAGAATCAAAGGTGCTCAGACGCCGCCCACCGAAACAGGAAGCCCCTTCTCCCTCCTCCATCCTTACAGTCTCTGTCTAGCACCCCCTATTGGCAGCAGCTTGCAAAGCTGAACCGGGATTAACAGGGTCTAAGCCCCAGCATCACAGAGCAGGGAGTGTTTAGAGTTCAGCGACAATAGCTTAATAACTGGCAAGGTTATTTGGAGCTATTATTTCCAAGGAGTCTTATGTGGTCTCAGAACAAATATCCCTTTGGGGACAGGCTGCCCTTTGCCTAGAAATCTGACACCCACAGTCCATTGAGTGGTTTACAGTGGCTCACTCACGTGTATGGGGGGTTGGGAGGTGGGGATGGGGTCCTTCAAACAATAGGATGCACTTTTATTGGCCTCTTCTAGTAGTGAAATGGCCAGAGATTCTTTTCCCCACTGCAGAGGATAAAACAATGAAAGGGAACAGCTGAGTGAGCAGGGATTCTGGGTGAGGGGAAGGAATTGAAAGCTTCTGGGGCTCAAGTCCTTTCGTTGCTTTCGAGAATGAGATACACAGCATAGCTGTCTGCCTGTCTTCCTGGATATTAACATTCCCAACAAGCAATAATTCCTTGCATTGCCACGGACTTGGGATGGGTCTGGCAAGCATGCTTCATGGCTAGATCAGAGAGCTGTCTCTTAGGCTTTAAGAAGAGAAAAACATATATACTTGAAGCCTCCTCTGAGAGCTGGCAGAACACCTCTAGTTCATGTTGTTCGTCTCTGCTCAGGCTCCGTCAACCCCCACCCCAGCCCATTGCTTTCAAAGCAGCACAAGACTGAGATATGTCTCTCTTTCTACCACTCTGGCTCTTTCAGGAGACGGAATGCATAACAGTGGAGAAATGAACTTACATAACTTCAGTGAAATTGAAAATAAATTTTGAGAGGGAGTAAAATCAATCTCTTGCCGTGAAGTAGAGAATAACGAGGACTTTTTCATGAGGGTCATGGACACTCAGAGATGCCTACGTGCTTCTCAGTCAGCTCCAGCCCACACCTCTATTGTGTCTCAGGAAACCTCAAGAAGAATGAGTTGGAAAATCCTAATAATAAAACACTTTTTACACAAAGAAAATCAAGGTAAAAAGGGGATACGTTATGTGCTGGACCTTGGATCACCAATCCTTGGTAGTTCTGGGAACTCAGCTTTTTTTAGGGCTTGAGATTGATGCCAACTCTAAACTTATCTTTAATGCATTTGTGTTCAGTAGAATGACTGCTTTTTCTCAGTTCACACCCAGTTCTGAATCAAAATGAACTTAAAAGAATTATTCCAGTATAACCCTATTCCTGTTCAATGTTCCTCTTTGTAGAAAGGGAAAAGTCAGACTAGTTCAACGTATCATCCAACTTTGGAAGGTTCCCTGTGGAATAGAAGATGAACTCTAAACTCTTTATCCTGCATTCAAGGTCATCCAGGGTCTGACCACAATCTTCTTTCATACTGTCTCCATCCACTTGTTACCTAAACATGGGCAAGTTTGTGTTCATAAACTTTTTTCCAACTTACATGTTTTATCTTTTATCAAAATGCTACCCAACCCTGGCTGGTGTGGCTCAGTTGGTTGGATGTCATCCTATGCACCAAGAGGTCGCTGGTTCGATTCCTGGTCAGGACACATGCCCATGTTTTGGGCTCCATCTCCAGTGGGGGGCATTGCAGGTTTGATCCAAGGCCCTGGTCAGGGTCATGCAGGAGGCAACCAATTGATGTGTCTTTCTCACATCCATGTTTCTCTCTCTTTCTCTCCCTCCTCCCTTCCACTCTATCTAAAAATCAATGGAAAAATATCCTCAGATGAGGATTAACAACAACAACAACAAAAATGCTACCCAACCTTTCAGCCCCACCTCTTTTATGAAGCCTTCTCCAACTAAACCACTCCACCTATGGTCTCTTCCCTCTTCTATCTACTTAGCACAAACTATATCTGATGATGATTGGCAATTCATCATGTCTTTGCTCCTCAGTGAGAATGTGAGATACAAAGGCAAGAACTATGTTTTATACAGCCCCCTGAGCTCCTAATATAGCTTAAATTTGGAGCATACATATAAATGCATGTGTCAGTGTTCTTGGTTGCAAACAACAGAAACTGACAGCAACAAAAAAATAAGGTATCTAAGAATCTAACAAAAGATATGCAAATTCTTTATTTGAAGGGCATTAATAAATAACTTCAATTTTTTTAAAATCCTTACCCAAGGATATTTTTCTATTTATTTTCAGACAGAGTGGGAGAGAGAGAGAGGAGAGAGAGAGAGAGAGAGAGAGAGAGAGAGAGAGAGAGAGAGAGAGAGAGAGAGAGAAACATCAATGTGAGAGAGACACATCAATTGGTTGCCTCCCGCACAACCCCAACCAGGTCCGGAATCCGAACCACATCCGAGGTATTTGCCCTTGACCGGAATTGAACCCGCGACTCTTTGGTCCGCAGGCTGATGCTCTAACTGCTGAGCCAAACTGGCCAGGGCTAAATAACTTTAATAAACAAAGCAATGCACCATATTCATGAGTGGGATGACAAAATTGTAAAAAATGTGGATATGCAAATTAAAATATAATTTAAATGTAATTCCAGTTTTTTTATGGACTTTAACAATCAGACTATAAAATCTATATGAAAGAGCAAAGGCTGAAGAATAGCCAAGTCAATTTTGAAAAAGAAGAATGAGGATAAATGAAGAAAGTCATTTACCAAATATCTAGTATTTTTATGTCTGGTAACAGTGATGAATTCAGTGTGGTATTGGCGAAAGGATTAACAAAGGTCAATAGAACATAATAGAGACCCTTGAAACAGTCCCATTCATACCTGAAAATGTGACATGTAACAGAAGAAGCACTACAGAGTATTGAGGGAACAATGGACTATGTATTAATGGTGCTAATGGGATAGCTCATTACATATGGAATTCAATACTTACTCTATACTATACACAAAAAATGATTCGAGGTGGTCTCAAGGCCTAACAGTGACAATGTAGGAGCATCTGCTTATGATATGAGGGTAATGAAAGTTTCACCCAACATAAAAATCACAAAAATAGAGATTAATAAATTGAACTACATTAAAAGTTAACACTTCTGTATATCAAAAGACACCATTAAAAAATATAAAGTCAAGCGAAAGACTGAGGGTATTTTCAATGCTTGTAATGACAAAGAATTACTATCCAGATTATAGAACTCACTCCTACAAATGTGCAGGAAAAAGACAAACGACTCATAAGAGGAGAAAGAAAAAATGGGCAAAGGATGTGATTCACTAAAGTAGAAATCCAAACACCCAATAAACATCTATAAAGATAATCAATTTCACAAGTAATCAGGGAAGTGCAAATCAAAACAAAATATCATTTTCCATCTGCCAAAAACTCATTTAGCCCTGGCCAGTTTGGCTCAGCAGTTAGAGCGTTGGCCCGAGGACCAGAGAGTCCCGGGTTTGGTTCCTGCTGGGGGCACGTATCTCAGTTGCAGTTTGTCCCCGGTTGGGGTTGTGCAGGTGGCAACCAGTCGGTGTGTCTCTCTCACATGGATGTTTCTCTCTCTCTCTTCCTCCCTCTCTCCCTCCTGTTCTGTCTGAAGATGAATGCAAAAATGTCCTCGGGTCCTCGGGTGAGGATAAAAAATAAAAAAAAAAAACTCATTTAAAATGTTGTTAAGTAAGATAACAGTAGTGCCCGGCCGGTGTGGCTCAGTGGTTGAGCATCGACCCATGCACAAGAGGTCACCGGTTCGATTCCCGGTCAGGGCATATGCCCAGGTTGTGGGCCCAGTTCCCAGTGGGGGGTATGCTGAAGAGGGCCAATCAATGTTCTCTCTCATTGATGTTTCTAGCTCTCTCTCCCTCTCCCTTCGTCTCTCTCTCTCTCTAAAATCAATAAAGGAAAAAAAAGATAACAGTACTAAGAATATGAACAATAAAACACAGACTCATGACACAGTGGTAGGAATGCAAATTGATGCAACCACTGGGGAGAGCAATTTGGCAGCAGCCTGTACATTTAAAAATAAATACATGCAGTGACCTGAAATTCCACTCTGAGGAATATACCCCAGGTAATGCTCCTAGGTGATGCTTTGAAGGTCAAGTTACTAAAAATATCCTAAAAGTGACAGTCAACTTCCCGTTCCAAACGGAGGTGGCATATGAGCTAGAAGCTCAACCAAATGTGCCCTTCACACCTCAAGGTCTTTCAAGAGGACTATAACACCACCAAATATTCATTCCAATGGTTCTCAAAAAGTATAAGACACTTAACACTTACAGTAATCTTGATATTTAAATAGTGAGTAATAGCATTCAATAGTATTCCGTGTCTTCAGCGGCCACTTAGCACCTCCCTATCAGGACACAGATATGATTTGAATGAGCTTAATATACAAGGATAAAACATCCTGAGACTTTAACCCAAATAAACTTTAACACCTGGGAAAAGGACAGCCCCTGAATGCAAATGTCATCATGTCCACAATTTTTAAATCTGTATCTCACCTGAGAACACCTTTAAATAGAACCAGGTTTGCAAGAATAAAGAAGGCTCAGCAGTCAACAAGGAGTGCTTGGAGACCACGGTAATTCGGATTCCACCTTTACAGACAGAATGGATTAATTATTCGGTCCACTTTATACCAAGAAAGAGAGAGGCAAAGGCAGCCGCAAAAGGTAAACTAGGCAAGATTTCCAACAAGGAGCCTATCTTTTGTCCTTTGCTTTTAGTGGCTTCCAATTTGACCTATTAAAGGTATACCCTGGGCCCCAAAAAGGGGAAAGAAACTATAGCTTTGTATTCCCAATGCATGTATCTTTGCTTGCAATCTTGCATTCAATTTCAGTGTAATATGAAGAGGCCTATTCTTTTACAAAAAGTTCCCTCTTCCCACCAGGCTTGTTTGTTATTTTATGTATTTCTGCATCATTTGTAGACTCCGCTTTGATCTGCATTCCTTCTGGATGTGGGGTTTCCTTTTCAGCTACCAAAAGGAAAGCTGGTTTGTTTGAAAATCTGTTTATTTGGATTTTTTGCTAGCCTCAAGTCCCTATCTTTATCAGGATGCTCAGAGCTCCGTGTCTGCCAGTCCCAGACATCACTCGTTTTCCCCAAGGAAAAGGCAACTTGGAAATAATACAACATGCCCGCTTGTATTTGGAATATTCTGGAAAAGAGGCTTTAGAGGTTTCACTCTAAAGCTTAAGAGAAGTGATTCTTTACCAGATATATTTAATCAGCAATGGCTCTCTCATGTTCAGACTGAGAAAAAGAGTTTCTTCTCTCATTATTTCTCAATTAGGAATTTTCTCAGCAAGCAGGAGCTTACTCATGTACATAATCGACTGCACCTACATTTGCTGGGCATGAACCTGCGCGGAAATCTAGGGCACAGTGGCGTCACTCTTCCTGTCTAAGCCGGCATGGTCATGTGGACCTAGGAAAAGAGAAAGTCAAAATACCACACGAAGGTGACAATATCACTATGTCACTGTTTTCAAAATATTTTCCTTTTAAGAGAAATCGATGCTTGACTCAGGGAAGGCTATTAGGTTGCAACTAGCATCTCAGCTCTGATTAATGAGCCCAGACTGCATGAAGAACGTTGGGCACTTCAGGCTCCTTGGGAAAGGGAGCCATGGTCACGTGATTGGGGTGCTGTCCATGGCATGGGAGGATGTGGCGCACATAGGGCAGCATCAACTGAATGTAGCTAAAGGCACAGTGTAAGTACCAGATAATTGTCCTTGATGTGTATATCTGGTAGGTGGGGGAGGGATTACTTGTTGGGGCAGGGTCATGGGTTCCTTAAACCAATCCCATAGCTTGCTACTTATAACCATTACCTATAAGTGATATTGGCTCTCGACCAACATTTCTTCCTAGGAACAGTTCTTGGGAAGACTGAAGCAGTCTATAGACAAAACATAGGGAGGAAATAAAGGCTCTCTGAATGGGGAAGACAGCAGATGTTCTCCCACATCCTCCAAATACCTCTTTGACAGAGAAACAGGATGTGTTCCCCAAAGAGCTTATGAGACAGTCACCTCATAGGGTGGCAGTGGCCAGGACCCTCTCTTTTGAGGGTTAGCCAGCAGGATTCAATCTGGGAATCCAAACAAACTTAGGAAAACAATAGGCAGGACCAGGAAGGAATGGGAATTATTTGTCTGTTTTTAATAGAATCCTGCCTTCAAATTGCAGCTTTGCTTTGGGGGGAAAAATCAGTTTTCTTTAAAGTTACACATGAACAATTTCTGGCTTCAAAAGATAGAGATCAAAATAAACTCCAGTTGTTGCCTAAGACCCACCTCTTTTTGCAGGGACACTGGGCCTCACTCAACTTAGGCTACCTTGGGACAGGTGGCAAGTCTACAAAATAAGACTGGTTGGGTAAAATGACTCCACACTGAGATTTCTCAGCTATTCAAGCAGTTACAAACCCCAAATAGCAATTGAGATGGATTTGTTTACACCAAACTCTGCTGTTCTGATCTCTCAGCTTGGCTGTCCATAGGAAGACCTTTGATTTTCCCAGAACCAGCAGAATCATATACCCCCATTGGTAACCAAACCTCAGAAGTCCACATGTTTGAAGAAACCAGGACTATTAGTTAAAACAGAGGGCTTTGTTTTGGCAGAACATCTAGATTAGACTTGGCTCCTAAAAAGACATCTCTTCAAATTATAAGTGCTATTTATGAGATCCAGAAAGAGAGTGAGGTGGGGTCAAACTGAATTGAGGATTTCATCCTGGCAGATCAAGAATAGACAAAAGGATCCCTTGTGGAAAGTTTTGGGTTTGAGACTCAAACTATAAAAGAAGCTTAACAGAGTGGACAAGATTATCAAAAAGATTTTTAAGAGGAGGAGGAGGTCTTCCTTCTCAACATTTATCAGACACACACACACACACACACACACACACACACACACACACACACATAGAGAGGGTTGTTGGCATACAGGCTGTAAATTTACAAAATTTAATAACACATCTCACCCTCATTTTACACCTTGATATCTCACGTGCTTAGATGGGACATAGTGAGAAACGATGGCTCTTCTTGGAAGAATATTGACATCACACACTCTGGTTTCTACAAAATCTTCTCCAAAAGGACCAAAATTTGAGTCCTATTAATAAACTTCTACTGAGAAGCCCTATCTGAGAGGGTCTAGGGTAGGCTACTCAAAGTGTATACCTCAGACCAGGACTAGCATCTGGAAGCTGCAAAAGGCATCTGAAAGCAAATTCTCACCCCACCCCTCACCTCAGACATGCTGAATCAAAATTGCGATGGAGGAGGGGAACAACTCTTCTTAACCACTGTTCAAAGCAATTCTTATATGTACTTGATTTTGAGAAGCACTAGGCTGGGGAGCTCTTAGGGAACTGTCTAGCAGCTTTCTGAGAGGTCAGGGAGGATTTTGTAAATGCAGGGAGGATACTGCAAGGGGCAGGTAGAAGAGAGTGGGTGCCCAGGACCCCAGAGTGAAAAGGGAGTTGGGTAATTGCCACTCACCTCTCCCTTGGTCTGAGGCCCTAACAACAAGAGAGCTGCATTAACTTTGAACCTTAGTGGAGCACTGGGTCCTTCCTGCCATCCTTCTCATTTTTTCTGTGGTAATGCCTCAATTTAGGCCACTCTGGACTTCATCCCCCACCACCCATTCAATTCTCCTGTTGTGACCTACCAACAATTTCGCAGACACACACTGTATCCTTTTTCTCCTCACTCAGCTGGCTCCTCTCCCCAGGTGCATTCACTCAAGCGCAGGACTCATCCTCTGTCATTGATCAGGGCCTGGCCCCCATCCACTCTACTATTCTCTCACTGTAGAGTCAAGCTCCATCCAAAAGTCAGTGTTACTGCTATCCTAGGTGCTTCTGTTTCAACTCAAATCAACCCAACAACTTCTTAGAGGAGCAATTATATAACCTACTGCCTCACTCCCTGGTTTCAGTCAACCTCTCTTCCTCTGAAAGCACCATATAAACACAGACTTCTTCAAAGACAGGAAGCCTCACAGAGCTCAATGCACCAATCTGCGATGTCTTTTTTTTTTAAGCTCCTTAGCCTTTGTTTCTGGGATTTTAAAATATATGTTAGTTTCTATTCTGTTCATTTAGGGAAAGGAAAAAAAAAAACTGCACTCATTCATTTCTCATTCCCCTCTGTTTCTTGATTGAGGATGACGTTAGGTCTCCACCCTACACCCCATGCAATGTGGACCCTGGTAAGGATAATGGTAATTGTAGCTAAAACATGTAGAGATCTTACCATGTTTCAGGTATGAAGGTAAGCATTTTATATCCGTCCTTTAATTTTTATACTGTTGAAAAGGAAATAACTATTATTATTTCTATTCTACAATTAAGAAACCAGGCTTAGAAGGATTAAGTAACTTGCCTGAGATTACAGAGCTAATCAATAGCAGTACTGGGATTCTAACTCAATTCTATCTTTTATTCTTTATACTTCATTGCCTTTATAGTCATAAGAGAAAATACATGTAAAAGTAATTTTAACCTATGAAATGCTATCCACAAGAAATTCATTCTTCTAAGGACTAGTCCACTCTTTCTGATTTCCCCATTATTCAGTCCCACTCCCCACTTGACAAGTGTCAACGTGGCATTTTCTCAGTTTCTCTTTCACCACAACTGCAGATCCCAGTCTTGTTATGTGTCCTGAAACTTCCTCTCACCTAATTTTCCCAGCTCATTGCACCCTGAGACACACATGTGATGGGCCCTCTGTGGAAGAGAAGGCTCTGGTAATGTCATCATCTCATTCACCTGCTTAGTACATGTTTTGTCCAGAGGGAAATTTCAACCTTGGCTACACAGTGGAAGATTTAAACAGTCTCAGTGCCCAGGCTTCAACCTAGACCAATTAAACTAGGGTCTCTGGGGTGGGGCCCAGTCATCAATACTTTTTAAAGTTCCTCAGGAGGTTCCAATGTGCAGCAAAGACTGTGAACATTGACTATAGGTTTAATCTCCCTGCTACTGTTCTAATATTTTTTTATGTTCCTTATGATTACAAAACCCTCCAGAATGGCCCTTACGTCTGTGTTTCTCCAGTATTCTTCCTGGACCATCCTACATTCAGTGGAAGCTTATTAAATGTTGCCTGCCAGGGATTGATATTTCATTGGGTCTTATAATAATTTTCCTCATTGGGAAGTCACCCTAAATTAGCCACCTGTGACTATTTATTCTGCAAATCTTGCTTGAGTCCCAAACCAAGCCAGAAGGGCTTTATTCTTTGACATAGTAATTAAATTTCCTGCGTTCTTTCGCTTTCTCTGTAACAGTATGAACAACGGAACTCTTATGAAGAGTCTTTTCCCAGCCTGGAAAGACCTGAGAAGGTCTGGGAGCGGGAGTTCTGGAATACGAAGAGTAGGTTTGACGCTCATTTCGGATATATCAGTATCTTATGAACAAATTTTTAAAAATTAAATAAGTTGGCTGTAAGATCACACCTCTTGGTGGCAGGGGAGAGACCCAGGATACGTGGCTGTAATTAGCAATAGGGTAAAATGTTCTTAGAGTTTTCTTTAACCATGTCTAAGATACAACGTAAAAAATCTGATAGATCCTTAAACTGAATGATCTGTAGGTGGAAGTTCATTTAAACCCCCTAAAACCATCTCTGTTTCGCCTCTACAATTTTGCTGTCTCGTCTGAAGGGAAGGCACAGTAAAAGAAAACCCAAATGGGACTCTTCCTTGAAGACTTTATTGTCAACACTCTCAGACAGGGGTTACGAGTCCAAGCTTCCAGATTAGAGAAGAGCCGGCTTCCTGGATAGGATGTCCAATCACGTGACACCTTTCATCTCCTTTCCAACATATGAACTAAGCCCTGGTTTACCTCCGCGACCGCACCTCAGTGAAAGAGAGCGAAGAGGATTTTCAACAGGATTAAATGATATGAATAGCTTTCAGGTTTCCACTGGGGGCAGAGCTGGGGGGCGGGGGCGCTGCAGCAGCTGCTCGGAGGAGAATAAAGGATTTGCTGGAGCTTTGTGACTCGGTGTATCTGCTGAGGATTGATCTGAGAGCCTTTCTCAGCCTCCTTTTCGGGGGAGGAGAAGGGCTTCTTTTCAAAGTCACATTATCTGGCAACAAAGCCTGACCCAGGAGGGTGGTGTTTGGGGGATTGCACACTTGCTGAGGAGAGAGGTAGGCTCAAAGCCTCCCTCAAGAAGAAGGCATACGAGCCTCAGCAGATGGGTCTAGAAGCTGGGAGGGGCTGGAGGAGGGGAGCCCAGCCTCCCTGGCGGTCCCCAAACTTCTAACCTCAGCCTTCTCCCAGGTGGCTCGTGCTCCTGGCCGCTACTTCCCTGCGATCCTGAAGTGAAGGCTGTCTGTACGGTGTGCCTGGGAGCTGGGGGCAGTGCATGGCATGAAGTTCAGAAAGATCACCCAGCTATTGCTGGGGACAGTGCAAGATGGTGCAGCCACTCCTCAAAAAAGTTTGGCGGTTTCTTATAAATATACACTTACCATACGACCCAAAAATCCCACTCCTAGGTAACTACCTAAGAGAAATGAAAACTGTGTTCACACGAAAACTTGTGCACAGATGTTTATAGCAGCTCTATTCATAATTGCCAAGAACTAAAACAACCCAGAGATTTCTCAGCTGGGGGGGATAAACACACTGGCATACATCCCTACTCTGGAATATCACTCAGCAATAAAAAAGGATCGGACTGTTGATACACTGAACCCCACAGATGAATCCCCAGTACATTATGTTCAATGAAAGAGGCCAGACTCGCCCGGCCGTTGTGGCTCAGTGATTGAGCATGGATCCATGCACCAGGAGGTTGCTGGTTCAATTCCCGGTGGGGCACATGCCCAGGTTGTGGGCCAAGTCCCCAGTGGGGGGCATGCAGGAGGCGGCAACTGATGTTCTCTCTCATTGGTGTTTCCGTCTCTCTCTCCCTCTCCCTTCCTCTCTCTCTAAAATCAATAAAGGAAAAAAAAATTAAAAGAAAGAGAGAGGCCAGACTCAAAGGCTGCGTCTACATAACATTCCAGAAAAGGCAAAGCTGTAGAGCATAGGGGGAGGGGTTGACTACAAAGGGGCAGCATGAAGGGATGGGGGGGGGGGGTAAGGAATGGAATTATCTCCATAGCAGTGGTGACTACATGACTGTATGCATTTGTCAAAACTCATAGAACTGTGCAGTAAAAAGAGTACATTTTACTATATGCAAATAAAGAAAATAAATCAGTAGTAGTTATGTCATGAAAGGCATGAAGGAAGGTTTTAAAACTCCCAGCCCTTGTACTGGTTTTCGCTCTTCTTCCACACTCCCTTTTCCTGTCAGTGGTCACCAGGAGAGCAGGGTGGATTGTTAGATTCCCATCACATTTTCCTGCAGTTGGAGAGCAGGTGATCATATCCCCTGGTTGCTTCCCAGAGGAAATCATGAGAGAGCACAAACAGTGAATTTTCTTACTGACAGTCCCAATTCCTTCTTCTCAGTTCTTTTCTCCTTTCTCTCAAGACAAATGTATGGCCTTGGCATTCCTTCTTGAATTCCTTCTTTTAATACAAATTCCCCTTTTGTTTCCTCTCCGAACTCTTCATCGACAAATTGAAAGGCAAATTGTATTGTGTGTATGACATGATCAAAGGGCCATTCAGAACCTCCACTTCCTGCCAAGGGGCATCCCGGGCTGTGCCCCAGTGCCAATGGGGCTGAGTGTCTCCTGCAAGTGTATGCCAGGACCAGCAACACCAGCATTACCTGGGACCTCATGAGAAATACAGACTTGCAAGCCTGCCCTAGACCTATAGAATGAGGATCTGCCTTTTAACAAGATGCTCAGGGACTCACAGTCATGTTAAAGACCAAGAAGACCTATGTCAGATACAAGTTCCATCCTAATGATGTAATCATTTAGAGTTCCACTGGCTGTTGCGGGAACAAGAGGCCCTTGGGTCTCAGCCAACCCTGCCTCTTAGTTCCGCTGCTTATTAGGAGTATGCCCCCATCAAGGTGTGTGGTTATGGAAAGTATGTAACCTTTCAAATCTCAGTTTCTCATCTGTAAAATTAAGACATTAATGTCAATTTCATAGCATTGCTGTGGATATTAAGTTATGTAATATAGGAAGACAACGCAACTGTGCCTATATCTCAGTTGCCCAACCCCACTCTTCAACCTACTTGGCCAATTTGATATTTGTTGCCAGAACACTGAAGTCAAATCCCAAATCTGATGAGACATTTGAAGGAATTAAATGGGCTGTGGGTAGGTGGGCAGGAGGAGAGACAGATGACTTTGGTAATTGCCTATTTTCAGGGTATGCTATATCAGTGGTTATCAAAGTTTGGTTTATGGAATAGTACTACCTGGGATCTTGTCAGGAATACAACTTCTAGGGACCTACCCCAGACTTACTAAATGGGAACTCTGTGTTGGATCCTATAGGGCCTTCTATGGTTTAATGAGTTGTCCAGGTGATTTTGATGCATCCTAGTGGGACATTATCAAGTAATGCCCAAAACCTACGATTTCGGTCTTTGTCAAAGGCCTTGTATAAAGAAGAGATATTTAAAGAGGTTTGCTGGAAAGCCAAGCTATTCCTCAGGCTTAGAGATTACTGGTTTTCAAACTCAGTATTAAAACACTCTGGTGTATAAAGACATGTCTGGTTCTGTTGTGATGTACATCGCCAACAATTTGCAACTGATTTGTTCAACACATTCATTCAGCAACCACCTCGTAGTGCTCCTGCTACGTGTCAGACACTGCTCCAGGCTCCACTAATAGAATGAAATCTTAAGTGATTCAATCATGACTAGTAATTGGTTGGTTAATCAATATGTTAGTTAAAGATGGAATCATAAAACATGAAACACACAAACCTTTTACTTTAACAGAAAATATATAAATGGATATTTATTTGCCCATCATTTGTTCTAAGAAAAAAGTTACCAGTGTTGTATCCTATCTCATTCATACCACATCATTTATAATTTTCCATTTTGGTTTCCTTAAATTGGAATGAAAGTTAAAACACTTGGAAAGCCATCTGAATGCAGAATCCTTCTAGATTTTTCAGATTTTTTTTCCTGTCCTTTTAAAACTGTCTTACATTCTTTTAATAAGAAATTTTTTAGCTACTCACATTTATCCTCATCAAGTTATATTTAACATAGTTTGCATAAAAGCAACATCTTTCTTCTGGCACTCATTTTATCAGTTTATGTAATAGTGCTTTAAACGATATAATTACGATAACAAGTACAACTGGCATGCCAGGTTTGTGAACCCACCCAAACTAACTATTGAAAAATGCCTTTCACTCTACTTGGTAGCAGAACTTAGTCTATTAACTGTAAGAATTCTCCATGCATGAGTAGCAGTCAGTATTTATTTAAAAAGGGATGGAGGACCTAGGTCAATCCAATGATTTGATTAAGGAAAAATGGTTATAAGCGTCTATCGTGATTGTTTTAGGGGATCCTGCAAATAACTTATTTTTTAAGATAATTTGAGCAGACTCAAGATTATTTCTGTAATTACGCCGACTTAACTCACATTTCAGCTTACTTTCTCAAGTGGAGGCTATCTCATGGTCACCTTAGGCCATGCTTAGCTCACAGAAGTTCACTAGTGGCAATCATTACTCATTGCATGCTTGCAAGCAATTTTTGTGGTTCTGTTTTCTTTAAAGTTTCATCCATGGAGGCTGTACTGGCTATCTATTGCTATGACAGTGCTGCATATCAAAGCAGATTCAAACTTATTGACTTAAAAGATCCAGTTGTTATTTCTCACAAGTCTATGAGTTGGCTGGGCCAATTTGGCTGGTCTCAGTTGGGCTTCAGGTGTGTCTGCAGTCAACCAGTGGGTCAAATGGAGGCTGACTGATTAGGGAAGATCTCTGCTGTGACCACTCAGTTCTCTATGTCACCTCTTATCCTCCAGCAGGTTAGCCAGCTTGTCCCAGGGCAATGGCAGAGTCTTGACACAAGAGGGAGAGCAGAAGTGTGCAAGAACGCTGGAGGCCTAGGCTGAGAGTTGGCCCCTCGCTTCTGCTTCATCCTGTTGGCCTAGCACGCCATGAGGCCAGCACAGATTCAAGGAGTGGAGAGACGGGCTGCACCTCCTGGTGGGAGGAAGTGTGAAATCACGTCCCAAAGGGTGTGGATATGGGGTTGCAAGTAAAGAGTTGGGGCGATTTTTGCAATTAATCAATCATAGATGCATTTGTAATTATGACAGCAGGAAAGGATAGATGAAGAAGGCTTAGGAAGTAAATTTAAAGTCTCTGAATCTAAGTGTATAACATTATTATTATCTGTGGAGTGGAGATCTGGAAGACATTTAAGAAAACATGAAGTCTAGGATCGTTTGATATCAGATATCCATATTATCACTTCTTCTGGTATAATTTACATTTTTCAGAAAGCTAAATGGCTTATTTTACTAATTATGTGCTTATAGAAGGCTTTTTAAAATAAGTACCTTACCTCACAAAAAGAAGGGACTTATATCTCACTAGTTTTACTTCCCAGAAAAAGTTTACTGAATTTCATCAAAATCTACACATTTACATGAGAGGAGATCTCAACTGAAAAAGAAAGAAAAAGGGAGGGAGGGTGGAGGAGAAATCCACTGTTACTGACCTGGGAAATCACAAACATGTAAACTGGAAGACTAGTGAACTTAGAAAAGCTGTACCAATCTTTGCACAGGTTGATTTGTCAATGCTTTTTGAACAAGAACAATTAAATTGTTAGGAATTTAATCTATAATCATTTCCTACACATGAGAATTTATTCAGTGATTCAATAAATAGTTGCTGAGCAACTATTCATAACAAACAAAAAAGCTACTGCACTAGGTATTTAGGGATCATCTTTGGATTAAGCAAAACTATCAGAAAGATGTATTTTTGGGACCATATTATCTTTCCTTCCTTACCTCTGTCACCACCCTTGTCCCTACCCCCACCCAGCTTTCTTTGAGCGGTGCTTTGGTGTCCAGCCCTCAATTTTAAGTGCATGTCATTCTAAGAAACAGTTGCATTTCTCAGCATTCCATAATGTGAGACCTATACCCCCATGTTTATAATTATATACCCACACATATGTGGATATCTTTCATAGCAAAATGCCAAGAAAAGCTTTGCTTCGTCTGAGAGACTAGCTTGTTGGCCCTGCATGGGTTAAGTTAATCTTGAGGCTGTTTTCTTGGTCACTCTGGATGTCTGTGAACTTAGCATTCAATTTTCAATGCACATAATTATGCTTGACCTGCCTGTCTCCATTTATTATTGTTCCTCCAGATCTTGGTCTTCTACCTTTACCTCTATTTTCCTTGGTCCTGATATTTATTTACTTACATACTTCACCTGGAAGTTGACTGAAATTTTAAATCCCCACCCAAGGACACTTTTCCATTTATCTTCAGATAGAGCAGGAGGGGGAAGGAGAGAGAGAAAGAGAGACAGAGAAACATTGATTCTAGAGAGGCACATCGACTGGTTGCCTCCCGCACAACCCCAACCAGGGCCAGGGACCGAACCGCAACCGAGGCACGTGCCCTTGACCGGAATCGAACCTGTGACTCTTTGGTCCACGGTCTGACGCTCCAGCCACTGAGCCAAACTGGCCAGGGCTGACTGAAATTTTTTAAGAATATGTTGGTATATAAATATATACTTGGACAAGTAACTGTGAGAAATTCCAGTTATGACACTGGGCTTGTGATGGGATGACCAAAATGTAGATTTGACTAACTAATATTTATTACCCAATGATACAGCATGGCACCATTCAGTGGAAAACACGTTTAATAACATCTGCCTAACTGTAGACTCTCTGTATTCAACGTGGGTTAGACCTTCGTGTGCATGCAACTCACTTGGGGATCTTGTGAAATTACAGCCTCTGATTTAAAAGGTGGGAGGAGGAGATGAGCGTTCGAAGTTCTATCAAGCTCCCAGGTGATGCCAATTCTGCTGGTCTTCAGACTGCATTGAGAATAGCAGGGGATAGAGTGTATAATAACAAGCCAAGCTGTGATGCTCAATTCTGTAGCATTTAGAATTGACTTGTTTGCTGCAGCCATTCGGTAAATATGTGAGCAATTGATCCTGGAAAAATCGGTTCAGAAAGCAGGTGCCATTCTTGCCCCTGCACGTCAGGCTCTGCTAATCCTCAGACAGTGGCACCAACATCACACTTGTCTAAAACTGGGGGAGGCAAGGAACAGGGAGTTGTTTAATGGGCACAGTCTCTATTTAGAAAGAGGAAACACTTCTGGAGAGTGGTTTCACAACAACATAAATGTACTTAACCCTACTGAATTGTACACTTTAAAATGGTTGGTGGCAAATTTTATGTTATGTGTATTTTACCACAATTTTTAAAAAAGTCATGCCCAGAGCTGGTCAAATCCTTCAGTTATGTGAAGGCCAACGCAGAATATGCTGGGGCTATATTTTTCCTTAATTGCTAAACCCCTACAATTCTAGTAATGCAGCCTCAGACCATGGTCCCGCAGTGTCAGACTGTGGCGCTACTCTTCTTAGCTGCATTGCACTATTAAGGCATATTACATGTGTGGTCTATTATTAAAAGCTCCACCTCTTCATTGCATGAACTAGTGCCAAACTATTCTAAAATAACGTAACTGACTTCTGTAGTTTTTACCTGCCTTTGAAAAAGTATTATCACTTCCACGGATGCAATAGCAACCTTTTAGAAATTAAACTGTCTCCTTAATAGTCATTCTAAGTTTTCTATGCCTTAGTTTTATTGCCAAAAGAGAAAAGAAACTTTGGAAATCACTTCTGAATAGTGCTTATAAAAATCTGTGTATCAGTAAACCTATGTTATGACTAATATCTAAGGATCTCGAAATTTATAGATAGCACTCGTGCCAATATTTCTGTGCTCCAGCTAATCTTTAGCCATCCTTGAGTGCTCTTGGCATAAAAACAATAATAAAAACAACTATTTACCTTCCAAATGAAAACTTAAGCATTGCAATCATCCACTTTTTATGTTCTTAATAACTTCTAATTTAGAGAAAGCCATCAGTAAAGAAACCTTGGCTTGAGAACAAAAGTGTCAAACACAGACACAGTCTTGTAATTTATGGAGAACCATTAACCCAAACATGAAATCCTGGGATGTGAAGCCCTGTGGCTGTTGTGCCATTGGCAGGTGTAATCACCTTTTGACTCTCACATTTACCTATACTTTGAAATTTTCTCAGATAACTGAATATATTTAGCTCTCTCTTCCACAAGCTCCAACAACTACTTTGATTTTTTTTTTTTAAGATCTGGAGGCAGATTTGGGTTTGCAGATGTTTAGAAAGCCGAGTGCAAATGAGATGAAAAGGTGCTCACGGAGTAAATTGCATCATGATAGTTTCTGTGGGGGATAAAAAATTAATACTTTTCCTTCCACCTTCGAAGTTCTTCTAGCTGGGCTAATCAAATTAAGGGAGACAGATGAACAGGACAAAGTCAAATTTTTAATACATGCCCCCGGGGAACTCACATAGCATGAAAATTCCAAAGACAGTGAGACAACATGGGGAATATATGACATTTTGGACAAAGAGAAAAAGGTGCGTGGGGGTGGGGGGCAGGGTCTTAGATTTCAGAAGTGGGAATAAGTAGTTGAGGAAGAGCAGAAGGGCAGGTACATTTTTGCGAGGCAACTCAGAAACAATGAAACACGGGGTGACCTAGTAAACATGCTCGGAGTAACCCTAATTCTAGGGTGAAAATGCTTACAGTGATTATGCCAAGGTTCCCTTCCTGAAGCAGGTTTTTAAAAATCTGAATCTCTTTAAGGAAGGGGGCAAGTAAAAATACTCTTCCTGAGTTTCTTGAGCTTTAATTGATTTCAGTTTGAACTCATCTGCATACCAGGGTAGCACATTCCAGGACACTGGTTCCCAGTGCTACGTGCCGCCGGAAGAGTAATTTCCAGAGACTTTTAAGGGATGGAAAGGTTTGTGAGAGCTCAGTCACACTTCACACGTACAGAAAATTGTTAGCTGCATTTAGATCAATCAGCTACACAGATGGGCCAATTTGCTTTAAAAAATGCTATCCTGAAATATCTTGAGTCAAATCATTTAGTATCATTCACAGAACAGACAACTCTCACCAAGACAAGGCTGAGTGAACAATTTACAGTTGTGTTGATAATGCCAATTAAAAGCAATTTACACCCAGGATTTTTTAATTTCAAAGAAGATGCTCAACTATAAGAAAACAATATATTTTATAAGTGGAACTTTTTCTTCCCAGAGCCAATAAAACTATAAAAGAATTTTAGGTTTTAATTCAAGGAGTGAAATAAAGAAATCAATCCCATGATTCCTGGATTTTGCATCTGGGGTTTCCTGTGACTTTCTGTGATTGGCTTGCTAAAGGCAACATGGACACAGAACTCTACTTGTCCTGATGGGCTTCCACATAATCACTGCGAGACAGGGTTGGGGCAGGGCAGGCAAAGTTATAAATGCCTGAGCTCAAAGCAAAACCAAAACAATGTTTAAAACAAAGCTCGTACAAAATTACTGTTGATAATGCAAGAAATTCATAGTTCTGGTTTCCAAAGAAGGTTAATTCAAATCTCTTGTGTATGTAAAATGAAGCTTTGGGGGGGGAAATGGTTGTATCTACTCAATTTATGCTTGAATGTATAAACTTGTGGCCTGGTTATGGTTGCTGTGGGAACTATAACTTAATCCCGATTTTTTTTCATGTCTAATTTTGTCTCTGTTGCCCATAGGTTGGTTTTGTTTTGTTTTTTGTTTGTTTCCTTCTTTTTCCTGAAAACTCCTTTTGATGTGGAAGAAGAATCCACAGAGGTGGGTGTGCTTCCTTGGGGAGCTGGCTGGGCAGTTACCGGGGCTGGCACTTTCTGCCACCATAACATGGTGGCACAAGAGAAGAGCTCGTAGGACACGTCAGCACCCTTTGGTTCTGCTGGAAAGGAATAGATAGATATCACATCTGCTTTTCTGTGGAATAAGGCTCATGAACTTGCCTTAGTTTCTCTGCAATATTCAAACAAAGAATATTTACATGTCCCTTAATATTGGGACCTTCCTCTCTTATACATTGGATAGAAAGGAATTAGGAAGAAAGGAATGAGGGAAAGGAGCCACATTCCGTCTGTTCATTACTACAATCTGCACTGTCCTCACCCCAGACAAGCACGCCCTCCTCTGTAGTGCTGAAGTCCAGTATTTTGTGTTGTCCACCATGTTCTTTGCATCCCACACAATACCTGGTACATCAACAACTATTTTCTTCAGCATGTTATAGTGAACATTTTCAAACATAGAAAAATTTGAAAGCATTTTCTGTGAACACCAGTATGCCCACCACCTAGGTCCAATCATTAGCACTTACTTTGCTTTAGCATTTATCTATCCATCCATCCATCCACCCATCCATCCATCCCTCTAATTCTTATATATTTCCAAGTTGCAAATATCTTTTCACTTCCCTCTAAATACTTCAGCATTCACATAATTAACTCAAATGGAATGTTACAATTTTTTTTCTTTTGAGCATATAATTAAATACACCAATCTTAAGAGTACTCTTCAATGAATTTTGACAAGTGCGTGCATACACCTGTGTAACCCGAACCCTTATCAAGATACAGAACATTACCCCTCCCCCAGAAGAGGTCTCAAGCCCATCCCAGGTGTCTCCACCCTCCTATCTCCCCAAGCAATCAGTTTCAATTTTTATTTACTGTAGATTAGTTTTGCCTGTTCTAGAACTCCAACTACATGGATTTACACAGCATGGAGTCATTCGTGTTTAGCTTTCTGAGATCATTCATGTTGCTTAATGTAACGTAGTTCTCGATAAATATTGATTTGCTGATTTTTATCAGTGTTGATTAACCCAGGCTTTAAGTTGACTGAATGTATTCAAATACAATTATAATAGTTTGACCATCTCTTAAGCCTTTAGGGGGTTCAGCACTGCTGTTTTTGATGACTCAATAAAGGAAGGGCAAGTTTTGTGGAAACAGAAAAATGAGGCATCATCTCTGTAAAATGAAAGAAAATACCCACAGATGGTTATGGTTGGAGCACACGAGCCAGAGCAGACAATAACTGGCTGCAGTCTCTCCTCTTCTCACAGGTATAGCTGTGATGGTTCAATGCGGCATTTTTCAGGAACAGTTTTCTGGAATGCTCACTTACTATAGGCTATGTCCAAAAAGCAAGATGTGACCTGGTCAAATCTGCATATTTGAGTTCTTTCCACAGTAGTTCCCCATTCACCAGGGAGGGAGGCTGAGAACTGGCTGTGGGGAAGTAGAGGATAAGCTTCCACTTGATGTCTGTTGCGGTAAACGTGACTGGCTTTTTGGGGGAGTACCAATTAGTTGGAAGAGTCCCAACTGAAAATTTTCAAAAGAATCCCCTCCAGCCCACAACTGTCTTCTCTAAAAATGGGTACCCAAGCTCAGGGAGGGTGAGGGACACTCTGCTATTTGGCATGGGAATTGTGTTAATTAGTGTGATTTGATATTTCTGTTACGGTTAATCAAGTAGTTTCAACCCCTGGAAAATCTATGTTCTCTCTCCTATTAGTCAAGGGTGCTAAACTCACCTGTGGCTTGGAGTTGACCCCAGTTTACATACAGCCCAGATTACTACCAGGGGGCACCTGCCTGTCAGGTAGCCCTCGTGGGTTAAGCCAGGTGGCTGGATCTAAACTCTTCAATAAAAGGCCTGGCTCCATAGCCTCTTTGGGGTAGGGAGACAAGCCACAGGGTAGGGAATTAGAACAGGTTCAGGTAATGGGAACTTCAAGAGATGTGCATTTTAAGACCTTATCAGCCTTCATAAATTGTGCTTTTATCCAGCACCAGCATTTTGCTTTTAAACCATCTTAGCAACCCAATTGGGAAACTAGGGGGAAGAGGTGAGAAGGGGGCAGATAGGAAGTGGGGGAGATTAGTTTATGGAAATGAGTAAGAAAAGTCTATATAGGGATACAATTGACAACTGGATGCCTTGCATTTAGGATAATTGGGCAAAGTGAAGACTGGGGCTCATTAAGACAAAGTGCTCAGGTTGCTACTGCCTATGCCAGCTGCAAACTTGTTTTGCCCTTAGATATACCCCTTTGAAAATATGGATTAATTGTCTCACCAATGAGCATTAGATGGGACACATTACTATTAAGAAGGTGCCTTTCTTAGGTGTTCTTGGGCTGTTGAAATGGCCAATATTCCTAAACCATCCTTGCTGGCTTTGAACTAATGTAGAAGTCAGTTAGCTGCCTTATTTTATTCCCCTGCATAAATGTATTGTCATATTGAGCCACCCATGAAATGTAGTTAAGTAAATTACCCACCCTTTTATGCTCTCATAACTCAGCATGTTGAAAACGATTTTCCCTTTACCCACTGCAGCCCATCATGCCCCAGAGCTCCAGAGTGCTCGAGCCAGGATCCGGTCCCTATTCACGCTTTTTCTGTAGGACATACCCAACACAAGGGCCAAAACTTTGTCCATCCTTCAGTGGAAATCATTCTTTTCCTTAAAGAGGTCCCCTCAAGAACTGGGGTTGAGAGACGTTTCGGACATCCCGCAGGTTTCCCTTGACCTTGGTTATGATCGGAGGCTCGCCTCAAGGGGGAAAATAGCTTTAGTTTCCACTGCCACCCCAGAGAAGCCAAGTGCTGCTGCCGGGCGATGGTCCTTTCCAGGCTCATCTCTTGCCACCCAGAAAGCTGCTCGGAGGCCGCCTACAGGTGCAATCCCAGCACTGCGGCCTGGGCAGAGGCTGGGAGAGTGTGAGCCCAAGCCCACCAGCATCTCTGCCTGCCCTTCCCAAAGCCCGAGCAGGGCCCCCGCGTGCTGGCCGCCCTCTCCCCCGGTTTCCCCTCGCCTCTGCCCTGGCGCAGTTTGGGAAGGAAGCTGTGAGCCCTCCGAGGCTCCGCAGACTCGGATTTGGGGGGGTGGGGCGCGGCCGAGGCTTTCCCTCGAATCTGCGGCAAGCCTGGCTCCGGGAAAGTTTTTCAAAGTTCCCAGCAGCGCCTGCCCAGGTCGCCTCCGCTGGGCGAGCAGACAGCGGCAAGCGCGCCAGCCTCGCCGCCGCCTCTGCGGCTACTGCCGCCAGCAGCGCGCTCTGGGCGTTTCGCTCGCTCGCGGGAAGCGGGCCGGGCTCCCGGCGGGCAGGCCCTCCTCCTGGGGCGAAAGCCGCAGCTGACGCAGGCGACTTGGAAGGCGGAAGCTGCCCCGCTACGACCGCTTAGGCAGCGCCGCGGCGCCTACACCTGGGGTCCCGACTAGTGGGCAGAGGCGCCCGGCCCCAGGCGCCCGAGGGGGCGGTCTTCGTGAAGGGCTCCGAGGCGCCCCTGTGCAACTGACACTTCCAAGTTCTTTCCCGCGCCCTCCCCCCATGCCCGCCAGGCCCCAGGCTCCCGGGGGCGCGGGAGGTCGGCGCTGGGCCCCCAGTCGACGACGTCCAGCGGATCCCCCGATCCCCCATCCCCTTCCAAGTTCCTCCCAGTACTCCCCCTACCCATAAACCCAAAGGGGAAGGGGCGTGTCTCTGAGGGACACGCCCCTCATGAATATTAATAGGCGCGCATGCGCCTGTCCGGCGCGCTGGGTAAAGGTGGCCAGCCGAGGCTGCGGCTCCCAGACGGGCTCTCCGAGTCCCTCTCCGAGAGCTGAGTGGGCACGCGTCATTGTGTTACCTGCGGCCGGCCCGCGAGCTGGGCTTGGGTTTTTTTTTTTTTTTCTCCCCTCCCTCCCTCCTTTCTGTGCAGCTGATCTGAAAGGGAATAAAAGGCTGCGCATAATCATAATAATAAAAGAAGGGGAGCGCGAGAGAAGGAAAGAAAGCCGGGAGGTGGAAGAGGAGGGGGAGCGCCTCAAAGAAGCGATCAGAATAATAAAAGGAGGCCGGGCTCTTTGCCTTCTGGAGCGGGCCGCTCTTGAAAGGGCTTTTGAAAAGTGGTGTTGTTTTCCAGTCGTGCATGCTCCAATCGGCGGAGTATATTAGAGCCGGGACGCGGCGGCCGCAGGGGCAGCGGCGACGGCAGCACCGGCGACAGCACCGGCGGGAACTCCAGCGCGAACAGCGGCGGCGGCGGTGGAGTCCCGAGTGCCCGCGGCGCGCGGCGCAGCGATGCGGTCCCCACGGACGCGCGGCCGGCCCGGGCGCCCCCTGAGCCTCCTGCTCGCCCTGCTCTGCGCTCTGCGAGCCAAGGTAGGAGCCCGCCGGGCCTCGCTAATACCGCCCGCCTTCTCCTTTCCCTCGCGACGCCTAGGACGCCTGCGGTTGAGCGCCGCGAGCGGGATCAGGAGTCCTCGGTCGCCCAGCTCCCCGGCCGGGCCCCTGCGCCCGAGAGGCTGCACCTCGGCTGGGGGAGCCCCCGTCCTCCTAATTAGATTCTCCAGGCTGGGCAGGGGGCACATTCGCTCGGCTTTTGGTACTCCGGGGCAGTCGTCGGATTTCTCCCGCACTCGTGCATTTTTTTTTGCCCGGGAATCACATTGAGCCTTTGCGCTCAATTTTGCAAAATTATTTTCACTTGGCGCTAAGGGCTCGTCGGGGCGGGAGGGAGGGAGTCGCCACTTCCACCCTCGAAGAAACCAACTTTTCCCCGTGCTGATCTCCCTTCCTCGCCGGCAGGTGTGCGGGGCCTCCGGCCAGTTCGAGTTGGAGATCCTGTCCATGCAGAATGTGAACGGGGAGCTGCAGAACGGGAACTGCTGTGGCGGCGCCCGGAACCCCGGGGACCGCAAGTGCGCCCGCGACGAGTGTGACACGTACTTCAAAGTGTGTCTCAAGGAGTATCAGTCCCGCGTCACGGCCGGGGGCCCCTGCAGCTTCGGCTCGGGGTCCACTCCTGTCATCGGGGGCAACACCTTTAACCTCAAGACGAGTCGCGGCAATGAACGCAACCGTATCGTTCTGCCTTTCAGTTTCGCCTGGCCGGTGAGTGACGGACGCAGGCAGGGAGGCCACGCGGAGGTTCGCACCCGCGGCTGCCGAGCCCCGCTTTTCTTGCGAGAGGGATATAAGGGCCTTGGCTAAACGCAGCGCTCGCTAATTGGCGAAGTTTTTTTGTTGTTGTTGTTGTTTTTCCTAGGGTGGGGGATTAGGGAACAAGACTCCGCAGCCCCATCCCTGCTGCTTTTCTGCTAAGAGTACAAAAAAGTGGAGTCCCAGAGATTTCGAGGCAAATCTCCCAGGAAAGCGGGTTTAACTTGCAACTTGAAGGCCCCAGATAACCCCCCTGAACCAGGAGGTCATTACATATGATCTTTGCTTAACCAGTTAAACGATGTGTAAGGCGACTCGGCTCAGTTTTGGCCTTCAACGCCGTCCAAATTGGCACCCTCCCCTTTCCCGTGAACGGCCGGGAGGGCGGGTGTGTCCTTCCTGGAGGGTGTGGAGGGAACCAGTTTCCCGCTGCTCCCCAGGAGATTTTGGTGCGTGCGGGGGCGCGCTCCGGGCTAGGGGCAAGGGCCTGGGGGCAAGGGCCCGGGGGCGCCGCTGGAGAGGGGTGGGTCTCCGGGCCTTCGCCCGAGCTGCCTCCGCCCCCTGCCGGCCCCTTCCTGCCCTCGCCCCCGCGCGGTGTAGCCTTGTGGCCTCGCTTCCAGTGGTGCCAGGGCTCTGGAACAGCTGTGTTTGCAAACTTCCCCGGGAAGGGCGGGGGTATGCCCTTGTCCGGGCGGGCGCATGGTCCCCGAAAGCCTTCAAGGGCGTGCCAGGGCCTGGAAGGGGCATCCCGCTAGAGGCAGTTCCTGGGGGTGCAAGTACATGCATGGACCCCTGTCCGAGAGCCGCTTGAGGCCCGGGTCCCCGAAGGCGGACCCCACAGCGCGGCCCTTGCAACATCCCGAATTGGGTGGAAGGAAGATGAGTGTGATTGCAGAAGGGGAGGAAAGGGGAAAATGTTGGTGCTCTCTGCCCCTTTCCTGCTGTCCAGGAGGCGTGACTCATTGCCAGGACTGTGGCTTGGCCCAGCCTGCTGGGAGGGTGGGTGGTGAGAGGGGGAGCTCTGTGCCGCAGGGAATACTCTCCACCACGTGCTGATGGGGTGCACTCTGCTGCCTCCTATCCGTGGGCTGGGACTGTGATTCCCAACCCAGGGAGAGTAGAATGTCTGCTTCCGTGTGTGTAAAGGTTGGGGTGCCTCTCACGTTTACAGGAGCTGGCTTTATAAAGTACCCTCTGCCGTGGAGGAGATAAGACAGTTATCAGAAACATGCCATTAAAAGGGTTTTCTAAAAACCTGTGATGTGTGGCGTTCTCTGGGAATGAAGGGCTGCCACTGTTGTGGGATTTCATTTTTATAAAGCAAGTTTATCTCATTAATCCCCTATTAGGAAGAACTTTAAGCTAAAGAGGTTAGCCACATTTTTAATCTGGCTGGATCCAAGTTTACTGTGAATACTGACTGCCCTTCCCCGTGTGTTTGGAGTTTCAGGAAGGGGCCTGCAGGTGGTTCCACCCTCCCAGGATCAGTCCAGAGCCCCTCGCTTTTTACAAGACCATAAAAGGAATCTTATTAGTGATGTGGAAAAGCTGCAGGCCTGGCTGAGATTCATTTTGGCGAATAGGGTCAGAGTATGGGTGGAAACAGAGAACCTTGCCCCCAGGCTGGCTGGGGAAAGTGACCCAGAAGGTGTGTCTGTCCCCTTTTGACACTTGGCAGAGAGTCCTGGATGGGGAAGGAGCGGAAGTGGCATGTGAGGGCAGAGAGATGATTGATTTGCTGGTGCTCTTCTGTGGTTTCAGGCCCACGGGTCACCAACCATGAAATAGACTTTCTAGAACGGGGGGACCGCTGGGGCTACACTTTGAGTGTGGTTCTTTTGAAGTTAGGCCAAATGCATGTATCACTCATAAACAAGTCTCTACCCTGCTGTCCCAAAAAGGCCTGCTGTGAAATATAAGCTTTACTTCCTAAGAGAAACTGGAGTTCAGGTGTATTGTTCTAGTTTATTTTTCTGAGTGCGGTTGGAGAAACACCGCAGTCTGTGACTTTCAAGAATGATGCCAGAGTGAGTGTTAACTGAAGTGAAAGTACTCAGGTAGTTGAATAAACATGGAAATAAATAAGCACAGCTTCATTCAGTTTGGTAATTAAATATTAATAAGCGTGTCTATTTAAAACTGATTTCCTTGAATGGCTAATGACTGAACTAGGTACAGAATTCAAGATTTACAGGATGTATGGCTTAAAAACAAATCAAACCTTCCAGCCACCTGAGTTCTCAACCCTTTAGGCAGCCACAATTTCTGTTACCTGGGTCCTCCCAAATTTGCTGATAGTGGAAGATCTATGGTTCACGGGGCACAGTCGAAGGTCATTATAGAAGGTCATGTAATTCATGTCTTTTGTTGGGAATTATGACCCTAATCAAACAACTGTTCATGTTCTAGAGAGGTAGAAGAGGAAGCGACTTGGTCAGATACGAAATATAATCCACATCCCAGTGTCCACGTGGGAAGCTCTGTAGAGGTGGGACTGTCTGCCTGATAGTTTCAGATTATGTCCCACTTGGTGTCCACTGCCCCAGCCCCAGTTTTGTGGTAGTTTTCATTGGTGGCTTGTAATCCCCATACCAATGCTGCTCCGAGGGGCTTGACTTGAAGCAACTAGCCTGATTTATGATCCTCCAATAGGGGTCTCAGTGATAACATACATAATGAGAGGTAATTGGGCTTAATGAGAAATAATTTGGGAATAACCACCGAAACAGGTAAGTTGCTCCTCCCAAACTTAGTGCTAAATCTCAGTAGTGTCTGATTATTAAAAATACATTACCAGTGTAATTACTACTACCCAGCCCCAAAAGCTTTTTAGGAACTCAAAACCCCTGTTAGTTGCAGTGCTGCACTGCTGGCCCCAGGGTGAAATGAATCTAGAGGTACTTTGGAGGAAGCCGTTGAGGTGTGTGGTCTTTCAGCCTCATATTCAAATGCCATTGACACTGATAAAAGGCTTGCTGAGATCAACTTAATTTTTTGAGAAAATTCAATGATATGTGATTCTTGTATACCAGAGGGATGCCAGCTTTGGCCCCCTTCACTCTTAAGGCCTGAATGAGCAACTGCCAGGGTTTTGGGTAAATTGGGTGCCACCAGTTAATCAGAATATGATCGAAAGTCTTTGCTTTTATGCCTTCTGTGTTTCTGGTCTCTAAGCCTTCACAGATGTGGTATGGACACGTGGGGGGGCAGAGGGAAGGGGTTCTCATTTGAGCCGCTCATTTCTGCAGCCAGTAAGTAGTCAGCATGCATACAAACAGTACACATGTGTGTACATGCTCAGAGCAAGGGACTTTCTGCGCATGGAGAAAACATCCTTTGCCCTAAGACACCCACCTCAGGAAAGTGATGAAATGACGTGTCTGCATTGCAAAGCTGGGCTTGGGAATATAGAGCTGTGCTCACTTTGCACCAAGTGCCTGCAGCATGGCTGTTCCCCAAATGGAATCCTTATATTCAAGGTACTTGGCTTCTAATATCTTTTCTCTTCCAGGTGTAACCTCTGTGTTTTCATCGTCCTTGTTGTCTTGTTTCTTAGCAACTTATTCAAACCTCCAGTACTTACATGAGTTTACAACCCACTAACTCCCCACCCATAATTCTACAGGGACTTCAAACATTTTTAGAGAACAGTGAAGTGTTTGGCAAAAGGACTTTTGGGGGAGTTGGATGGGTAAGGAGGAGAAGCAGCAACCACTTAGAGGTGTAACCTTCTAGAAAACCAGCGAACTGAATACTGCCTAAAATCTTTGCCGCTAAAGAGTGATAAGGGACCCTTTGGATAAAAGGCAAGTGGAAGGTGTAGCATGGAGGAAAGGTGTTATGCACAAAAATATGAAGCCAAGGTCACAAGGAGTCTTCAGGGTCCTGATCTGAAAATGGGAATGCAAACAGAGGCCTTGCTTGGGTTCAGAGCAGCCACAGGACCATTGTAGAAGGGCAGGAACTTAGTTCCAATGTCAGGCTTTCAAGATTAGTTACAATGTAAGAATGCAGAATCTTTGGATGTTCATTCAATTAGCATAGTAATCCATAAAGGCAGATATTTCTGAGAATTCCCCCTTGGTGAACTTCAGAGGCATGTTCCGATCTTCTCCCCCCACAAACATACACACAGCAACCCCTAGGTCAGGTTCTAAGCTGCTAAGAAAAGTGACACTTGGCTTCAGCTTTTAACTACATTAAAAAAAAAAATCTAAACTTACACTGTCAACTTTAGGAAGGTATATCAGGATGCATGGGAAGTGATGATTCCTGTGTTTTCTAGAATGGTAGTGGAAGTGGGGCAGGGTTCTGGGTTCAGATATGTACCTCCTTTATCTCGGCTCTTGGGCAGAGTGACCCTGTTGTGACCTCCTTGCTGGTTTCTGATCACTGCGTGGACTGCCCTGTGGCCCTTGTTTTTATGGTGTCAGTGACATTTGTCACTGGCGCAGTGCATGTGCAGGGAAGAAATTCCACAACATGGCTCCCAGTGGTTAAAAGTGATATGTAAATAGTCAAACATTCAGAGCCCTCTACCAGCTCAGCCCAGTTTTCATGCACTTTTGGTAAATAAGTAGAAAGGCTTCTTGTTCAGGCTTGCTCGGTGTGAACCAACGGTTGTGCTTGGCTGGCTTCTCGGTATTCTATCTATTAACCTCGCCACCCTTTTGTAACTGGCGCATTTAATTATCAGTGGGATGCTTTTCAAACAGGTAAGGGTAATGATGGGAAAGAGGTGGGGGCATCTCATTGAGTCTCAAATCTGGATATGAGCTCTGGGGCCACTTGGTGTGTCTTTGAGGTGGGCTTTCATGAGAAAATCACCCTTTGTAACCAGATCGGACTCTATTGAAATGTCAGGCCCTGCGGACTAAATGGCTTTCTATGACCGAAACCTCCTTAGATTGGATGCTGTGGGGTGGCTGTCCTTTCTCCACGCCTCACCCTGCGATATGTGAATTGTTTGTGTGAGTGTGTGTGTGCCCTCACGTGGAACCTCTGACGCCTTTATTTAATGTTTGTGACTGGAATATTTTATACTCTGGCCACCTAGACACAGGCAGGACAATGGTGTGGCCGAACTGACTGAAATGAGGATTACAGAGAATAATATGGCTTCTCCAAAAATAATGCTAATCCAGGGCCAGCAACAGGAAGCGACAGTTGAGTCAGCAGTGTACAGGGCCCCAGACAAACCCTGGGCGAGTGCCTCTGCACAATGGCCCGTGGGCGCATGGGGCATTCCCAGGGTGTGAGCTCCTCGGCCCGCCTGTCACAGTGGCCTGGGGTTTTGGACGCTGCACGCGTGCCGTTTGGATGGCGGTTTGTTTGTGTCCGTCAGCTTGGCAGGAGGGGAGGCAGCCGCTTCTCAGGGCTTGGTTTGGCTGCCACTGTTGCCAGGAAAAGGAAGCTCCCAGCTGCCAACACAATTACCTTTGTTTCTTACATCCCTCTTCTTAATGTGGCAATTAAGTGCTTACCACTCTGCTTGGTGCCAAGGTAACCACTGTGGAGTGGGATGGGCACAGCACACAGCCCTCCTGCAGCCTCAGAGCTAGGGGCAGGAAGGAGGTGCTCGGAGGGGACCTGGTGGCCCTGGGATGCTTTGGGGCTTAGATGTCAGGAACCTCCTAGGTAAAATTCCGCGGAAGTCCTCCCCGGAGGTCATTCTGAAAGCTGACCATTCCTCCTTCCTGCTGCATGAGAATGAGAACCTGAGAACTGACCTCTGTGTTGCCAGATTTCCATGGGCCTGGAGTTGGGAAGGGACGGCAATGATTCACTTTGCAAACCCAGACTGAAGGTCTGTTAGCAACCCATCCCTCCTGAGGCTTTGCCCTCGGGCCATTTTTCTGGGCAAATTTAAGGGGTAGGGGGTGGAGATGAAAGCCAGGTGACTCTTCATGAGTCTTAGTTTTACAGTATAAAACCAAGTAAAAGCCAGGTATTTGCTGTTTCTTTTTTCTTTTGTGGGTTTTTTGGTGTGAACTAGTTATGTTTGGACATTCACCCATCGTCTTGCCCCAGACTCCTTTCCAAGGCCTTGGCAAGGCCTGGTGCCTCTGCTTGGGGTCATATTTGCAGTGGCTAACTGGGCATGACTCAGTTCTAGTGGATTGTCGATTTCGGCCTAGTACCCTACTTCAATGGCATAAAATGTGCGTGGTCTGGTTCTCGCAGTCGATGTACTGTATATTCTGGGATGTACAGAGGTCAAGCGTGGGCCTGGGAAAAATTAAAGCTCCCTAGCAACTAATAATCATTGTCAAATTATCTTGATTGTTGATCTATAGTGTGGGGATGGAGTGGGTGGTAAGAGTGCCTCCTAATAGGGGCCTTGAAGGGAATCCTTTTCTCTGAAGGCTGAGCAAGAGGAATCCTCCTGGCCCAGGAGGCGAATCCTAGAACCATAATCCCTCCTCTGAAATAAGGGCAGAGAAGAAGGTCCAGGGCACTTGAGTTATTTTTTGGCAAGGCTTTGTTGCCAGTGTTGCAGTCTCCCGCCCTCACCCCAGATCCACCCCTGAGGAGGCAGTTTATGGAAAATCATGACATGCAGCAGCTAGAGCTCTGCGCTCTCTTCCCTCCCGGGGGGACAGCGTTGGTCCGCAGCTTCTGAAGTCTTTCCAGTTTGGCAGGGATGAGCCTGGTAGACAGCTTGGTCTTCCAAGTTCTTGTGCAAGACCAAAGGATGCCTTCTCCCTTGAGCACGGAGCAGAGTTAATCCAGTCCCAGCTCAGTCCCAGGACGCCTTCCCTTTCCATGGGGTTTGCGGGTGTTATGTGTTTAGCTCTCTGCAAGTCTGTCAAAACCCGGGATATCAATGCATCTAATCGGAGGATTAATTACAACAATATGTGGAAGTGCAGAATGTGGGTTTCAACGTGACCAGCAAATGAAGAGCTTAATTATACAGCATCAGCCCCACAGCTGGCCTCATTGTGACTTGGCTCGCCTCAAATCAGGAGAGAAATATAATTTCTTGCTATGCTCAGGGATGAGTCCTGTAATTTGTAGGAAGTGCTAGGAAACTGAGAGGCTGTAGATAAGGTGTAACTTTCACTAATAAAATATTAACAGCGACAATAATGAGTTTGGACCTATGGCCACTAACAGGAGAGGGCTGGGCATGTGCCCCGGCTTGCCCAGTTCTGCTTGCTTTTCTGAGCATTTTCCCACAGTTATCAGTGAACGAAATGGAATCCTACTCTGCTTTGAGTATGAAACATATTTCGGCTGAATTCCAAGGCAGGGTCTATCACAAGATGTTTTTATATTCAGAGACGGCCTGCTGTGTTGCCGTGAGAGCAGTAAGCTCTCCTTGAGTTATGAATGAACCTCCTTTTTTTTCCCCCCACCGTTTTGGCCTTCACCTTGTTGGTGTCTTTTCTTGGTGAGGGTGTTTCTGGTGGCGTGGCATTATTTAATCATTATTGTATGCTACTGTTCCTGATGCCTTGGTACCTGACAGTGAGTGACAGTGAGGGGCACATAGAAGGGCTCATGTGCCTTGTCTCCCTACCCCGCCAAGATAGCAGAAAGTTTATTTAAACCCTGGTGTTTTGTGAGACTGACCTCATTCTGAATTACAAACGAAGATTTGAGTAAACGCGGGAGAATTTGCTAATGGCTTGGATTTTGGGGGGAGGTGGAATTCTGAGATAAGCCTGGAAGATAAAAGGTGCCTTCAGTATAATAGCTGGCACCCTGCCAGTGTCCAGGGAATTCGTTTAGTTAGTGAGCTCTGATTATTCCTGGAATGTTCGATCTTATTGACAGATACGTTTATCAATAAATACAACCCTCAGGTGCGTGGTTATTTCTCCCTTTTGGACTTTTCTTCCCCAGGGCCTGCCCACCAGGCACCCCAAGTTCGGTTGCTGCCTTTGTCTTAAGAGCCTCTGCACTAACCCCCTCCTGCTTCCTAGAGTCACCTGATACTTGTGGGAGCTGAGATGGTCTCACACAGACAGGGCTTTCAAAGGGGTTCTGAAAAGGAAAAGGGGGCCTCCCTGGGGACTGCCCCACCAGGGCTCAAAGTGTAACCTTAGCAATACCCGGCCCTCCTGGATGGGCCCCCTCCCCTGGTACAAAGACCTGGTTAGGTTTGCTTAGAATAAATTCTTTGTGTGTTTTTCTCATGCACTAGAATTCGGGTCTGGAAAGTTTTGGAAAACTGGATGCTAAGTGTTCACCTATAGGGAGGTGGCATTTCCTGATGAGGACTTTGAGCTGCCTGCATGATGACCACAGTGGGCCCCCTGCCAGATGAAAGGAGTCCATCTGGAGTGGGTGCTGGAGTGGGGAGGGGAGTTGGTAACCTCAGTGCAACAGCAAACAGAATTTTTATTTTGGCTTTGTGGTTTTGTTTGGCGGGGTGTGCGGGGAGGCCAAGAAAGGATGACATTGAGAGCTGACCCCTATTTCTGAATACTAAGTGTCATTTTTCTGTTTGCAGAGGTCCTACACGTTGCTCGTGGAGGCATGGGACTCCAGTAATGACACTGTCCGTAAGTATCGCAGCGAAGGACTTGTCTCCAAGCGCGTGTTTCTGGAAGCACAGCGCTTGGCATGCAGTTCCTGTCAGAGCTGGACCTGTCTCCTGGGTGTCAGGGAACTTCTACCACCCCTGACACCTGTCCCCTGTCCCCCAGGGTGAACCTCTAGAATATTAAGTGGCCAGGACAGATTGCCAGTTAACTCAGTCCCTGACTATGGGACACAGATTATCTTTGGGATAGAGATCTTAATGGTTTTACAACTTTAAAACCTTGTAGACTGCTAAAGGATCAAAGTAGTGACTTTTTAAAAGTCCATTTAAACTTTAAGTGAGCATTTAATCTCTCATCGGGAAGATGAAGCCGGCGAAGGTGGCGCTGGGCTCTAAAGACCGACCTTGAATTTCAGTCGGTGGGCAGGTGAGCTTCTAGCCGGCCCGGGTTCCCACACTGCACACGACAGGCCTTTCACTGGAGCGGAATTCCAGTCTCCAGCCACGGCACCTGCCTTGCCCTCTTCTGAAAGCGGACTCTTCCGTGCAGGCTGCTTTTCAGAGGAGCTAGGGGTGGGCATTGGTGGGGAAGCCGTGGAGGGTGTCTATGGAAAGGGCAGCAGTCTGGCTTCTAAGGTAGTCTTTGCTCTTTCTGGTAACTTAAAAATGTTTTCCCTCACTCCCTGAGACTGCGAGTTCCCTTTTTGTCAGCAGGATCTGGGTGGTTGCCATTGGAAAGCTTGATTCATGCAGAATCTGTCTGCACAGGAGGAGAGGTTGAGCCCACGTTGGTCTCTGCCCTCCGTTCTCCGAAGGTCTCATCCCTTTGTCTCTCTGCCTCGCTGACCCTTTCTTTGTGTTGTTGCTGCTACTGACATCCCCCCCCACCCCTTTTCTCGCCTGGCCTTTTTAAAAACGGATTCTTGAGAATGGTGAATGCCTAGAGAGGGCCCAGAGAGGGCTTGGTGTGTGCCAGGTGGGCTGCTTCTGGGCTGTCTGGCTCTTTGGGTCCCCGAGGCCACCCAGCCATTGCTGAGCACTGGTGTGCCAGAGGCTCCAGGCCACTTGGGTCACCCCTCACTTTGGCATCTGAAGTCCAGCTCTGTGGACTTTCTTCCTGAGGGGCACCCCTGTCCCGCTGAGGTGTGGTGGGAGGGAGGTGTGACCAGCGTTGGTTGTGGCTGATGTCAGTCAAGGCCATGACACCTGTTTGTTCTCTCCTCCCTCCCCTGCCACAGACATCGGGATTGTGTGAGCATCATGTCACTGTGACCTGCTTACACCAGTAACTAAGCGTTGGAGAGATGGGGGTAGGGAGGGAGAGAAATAGGTTCTTCAGAAACTCTGGTGCAGACATGCTCTTCTCCCCTCCATGTTAGACGTTGAAACAGCATGGTGGAGGGAACGTCCTTGAGGGTGATCTTGCTCATTGTATGAGCTGGACCAGGACACCTGTTGGGGCCTGCTAGGGACTTCTGGGCCTTCCATCGCCCCCCGGGTCAGGTAGCTGTTTCCTGGGAAGTGGGTGCCTATACAGAGCTGCCCACGGTTGTGTGCATTTTGGGGTAGCCCCGTTTTGGAGTTCTGGGGCATATCTCATCTGTTGCTGGGGGCAGAACCAGGTCTCTGGAAGGACACAAGGAGGACTTGGGGTAGGGATACAAGGCTTACGACCTCTACTCTTGAAGAGAGGGGCCACAGAAAGTCCTAGAATGCCTGCTGCAGGTCACTGAAGCACACTTGGTGAACCCGAGGAGGAAGGTGGGCGTTTGCTGAGGTGCCTTCTCTGCTTGCTTGTTCAGCCTCTTTTGATGTTTTCAAGTGACTGAATTCACATTCAAAGCCAAATTTCACATCTTCCCTCTCCAAAAGCAGATCCTGCCTAGGACCCTTTATGGATGACTGGTACCAGCGTTTGAACAGCCAGTAGTGTAAGAAAGCTGGAGGGCATCCTATGCAACTCTCTCCCTCAGCATCCATATTTTATCCATCTCCAAGTTCTGGAAACCTTATTCCAAAGCGTCATTAGAATCCTGCCACCTCCCACCATCTCCCCTGCCACTGCCCTGGTCCAAGTCACCATCTGCTCATGGCTGAACTCTTAGCAGCAGCTGCTGAATTAGTCCGCCCAGATCTGCTCGGGTCTGCCTCCAGTGCTTTCTCCGTTCTCCTGCCGTCCTGATCTTTTCAGAGCTTGACATTTGTCACCTTTATTAAGAGGTTCCTGTTGCTCTTGGGACAGATCTCTGTGTAGCCCAAAGGCCTTGCTGAGCCCATTCTGTCCCCCTGCCAGTGCCATCTTACATGCCACATTGCCATCCAGTGTATTAGAATTCTAGTCTTACCCACCAGTCACCTTTCTGTCCTCAAATGCATCTCATTCTCCTGCCCGGTGCCTTTGCATGTGCTCTTTGCTCTGCCTGGAATGTTCTGCTTTTCATTCTCTTCACCCTCTGCCCCTCCAAAGGGACTGTCCCCCTTGAGCACAAATGCTGAGGGTGTGTGTAGCAACTTAAATGGAGCTGGTTGCTTTTCGGGGCCCAATCAAGATGTAGACATCCTGGCTTCAGATTAGAGGCAGAACCTGGCATTTTGGAACAGAGAGTCCCTTCTCCCGGCAGCTCTGCAGTGAACCCTCACGGGTAGGGCCTGGCCCAGACGAGGTCCAGGTACTGCTCAAGTGTTGGAAAGTATTGTCTAAGGCTGGCTCTCCTGTCATCAGTCCTCCAAGGTCATCTCTTACATTCCAGGGCTGCCTTATGTAAGGGCACACGTATCTTTCTGTCCCAGCACAGATGGCTTCAGTCTATTGTACTGTTCGATAGATATGCAAATACAAACAGGCGTACTGAAAACCAGGTCTTCCTGCCCTGTCTAGGTTTGTGGGTTGGCGAGGTCCTGGGGTTATGCTCAGACTCGCCTCTCATTACCTCCTCCTTGGCCTGTCAGGAGTGCTGTGGGTGCTTCACGCAGTTGAAGGTGGCAGGAAGGCTTGGTCATATCCTTTCCCAGTCGTGAAGCTGGACTACCAAGTGAACTACCCCAGATACATGTTTAATGCGCCAAGCTGATAGGAAGTGTGATTCAGGCCGCTTAGAAGAGGCAGGCGGCCGACTTGCTCTGTGCAGCCCCGATGCCAGGAAGCATGTCACACACTCTCCGCCTCTCAGCTGTTAGGAGAAATGTGTCACGCGGGTGTGAAGTTAGTTATGCAGATCTGTTAGACCCATTGAGGATCCTGAAATAATCGCCTCACAGCGTTTCTTCCTGGAAGTTAGTGGAAAGCCCACGAAGCTGCTGAAAAGGACATGTCAGCCTGTGCCTTTAGGCTTGGCTCGGCCTCTTGTCTGAATTGTTTGTTGTTGATACCTGCCTGAGAGGAGCTGGAAGCCTCTGAGCCATGGCGAGTGTGTTTAAATAATTCATTTATTAAGAGCTCATAATCACATGGTAATCGCTGACTACACTTTTTAACTGAACCAGCAGAGCAAACACACAGTTAATGGAATGACATTTTTGTCATTCTTTGGCCTGTGTTTATTTGCAAAACTTAAGTTAGTAGTGTTTTCTGCAAGTGGTTCTGTGCGTGCTGGGGTGTGCGTCTGCAGGTGTGTGGGCTTGTTTAAGGCTTGTCTTGCCCACACGACAGTGAAGAAACCCAGAGGGGGACGCTGGGCGATGTGGGAATGGCGTGTGGATGAAGCCACATTCCTTCTCTCCTGGTCGCCTGTATGGTTTGCGCAGCCTCGTCCATGAGCACAGGCCCTGGGCCTAGAAAAACAGGGGTGTGGGTGGGTAAGAATCACAAAGACATGGCAAGTAGGTCCGAACACAGTCTCTCCAAGGTGGCCTTGCGCTTGACAAGGCGCTGAAGGGTTTGTGCTGGCAGGTTTAAGAAAACAAACACAAGACCAGGCTGAGGTGCTGACTTAGTGCCTTGCTTCCTTTTCACATCCCTCCCCTGAGCTCCCAGCACCTGGTGTTCAGCCACTTCGGTGCCTGTCTCTCAACCGCGATTATAAGTGGCCTCAGGGCAGGGACCACTTCTGTTCCTCCCAGAGCTGCTTCAGCTCCGGGCTGTTTTTCCTCAATAGGCATCTTTAAGGAACGCACTTGGCTCAAACCCCCTCCATCTGTCTCTAAACTGGGGTGAATTCCTTGTTCATCTACCTTCTGGGCAAAGGTGAAAGGTGAAATACATCAAGTTCATAGTCTTGCTATTTAAAGCCAGCTGCAAAGGTGGTGAAGTTCATAATTTTTCAAAGACATACCTCCTTGGCTTCCAGTGAAGAGTTTGGAAGTAGACTCTTTCTAGAGCAAGACACAAAACTCCAAAACCAGAAGAGAGATAGCTGACCTTGACCTGGAATAATTAAATTTCTTAAGAGTAGCATTCCTTAATGGGCTACTTCCTACAAGGTGGGAAGAGCTTTTGCAGATCGGTGTGACCGGCGCTGCAGCAGACTTGGTAAAGGAGAGAGACGGGACCCAGCTCTCAGGCACAGACACGGATGGTTTTGTAAACACCTGAAAGGGTGCTCACCATCACGTAATTAAATCCTAATTACAACAAGAGATACTTCTTTACCTATCAGGCAGAGATCCGAAAGTTCGATAGCGTAATGTTGGGAAACAGTTTCCTGTGCTGGTGGGAGGACAAATTGACAGGACTTCATTATCGGTAATTTGGGGTTGTCTGGGACTGTGCATGTCGCCTGAGTCAGCACTTCCATTTCTAGGTTCTTTCCTACCGATCGAACCACACACATGGCAGATGTGTTCAAGAATGTTCACTGTGGCTTTGCTTAATAGTGAAAGGCCAAAACATCCTTATTGCACATGTGTCAGAACTAGGTAAATTATTTCATTGTATTTCCAGGCAGTGAAATACTATACACCCATTTAAAGGGTAAATAAAAGGTAGCAGGGGTTGCCGCTGGGGGTGGGCGTTTTCATTCTCTGTCCTTTCTGTAGTGCTTGAATTTTGTACCCTGTGCACTCACTGCTGAAAGTAGCCAGGTGGTCAGGGAAGAAGGCTCTGATGTGAATGTGAATG
Organism: Tadarida brasiliensis; assembly: GCA_030848825.1. Classification (NCBI taxonomy): domain Eukaryota; kingdom Metazoa; phylum Chordata; class Mammalia; order Chiroptera; family Molossidae; genus Tadarida; species Tadarida brasiliensis. The sequence continues at coordinate 32,305,088 of CM061261.1, read as the reverse complement.
TAATTCATCTTTTTTCTTTGCCTGTAGAATCGGACAGCATTATTGAGAAGGCTTCTCACTCAGGCATGATCAACCCCAGCCGGCAGTGGCAGACCCTGAAGCAGAACACCGGGGTCGCCCACTTTGAGTATCAGATCCGCGTGACCTGCGATGACTATTACTATGGCTTCGGCTGCAATAAGTTCTGCCGACCCAGAGATGACTTCTTTGGACATTATGCCTGTGACCAGAATGGCAACAAAACTTGCATGGAAGGCTGGATGGGCCCCGAATGTAACACAGGTGTGTGGCTGTGCGGGCTGGGCTAACCAGCTCTGGGTGGCTGTTGCTTTTGGTGGCAAGTTCTCACCCCACCTCCGGTCAGGTGGCTGTCTTAGGTGGGGTGATACTTTGGCTGTTTTCTAGGCCCTATCCCCCAGCTGCTCTCAGGGTTGGCTGCTAACAGCTCACAGCTGCTCCGTCTCTGGAGCATTGCCATTGGCCAAGCAGGAGCCACTCCATGTCCCGTCCCTCCAGCTCAGTCTGAATCACTGACATGGGGGTACAAAGGCCAGCCCCCTTCTGCCTTAAATCTGTTACAATTCATGCTCCAGCTTCCCGTGGGATCAGGCTGAGTCAGACTCCAGCTGAGACCATGTCCATGCTCAGCTCCTACCACTGCCTCATCTGCTGCCCTCTCCCCTTTCTCCTGCACCCGAGTCTCCTTCTCAGGCTCTGCTTCTAAGGAACCTGACCTAAAACAGAGACCAAGCAGGACTGGGTTAACCTAGTCAGTGTCTGAACAGATGATCCTGTGGGAAATGACAGCCCTTGAGCTTGGGATGGCCTTATGGCAGACTTTCACTGGGCACTTTTTGGGGCTGTGGCGTTGAGGGGAGGGGGCAAGTGGTGAGCCAGAGCTTTCCTCCTTGGGTCGAATTGAACCCGTCCAAGTAACATAGACATCCTTCGGAGATACTGCAGGTCAGTCCAGACCCCCACAAGAAAGCCGAGTATTGCAATAATTCCAGTCGTAATCTTTTTGCTGGTGGAGGATCTTGCCTTCAATTTGTAAAAACAAACAAACAAACAAATAAAAAACCCAAAGAAACCCCACTCTATGAAGCACAATAAAGAGAAGCGCGTACAACGAAGTCTGCCTTCAGATGCGCCACCTACGGTCCCAGCCCCTTCTGCTAGAATCCAGTGGGTTACCAGTCACAGATACCCACAGCATTGTCTGCGGTCTTCATACCTTTAACAGTCCTAAGGCATAGCAAATTGGTGGGTAATTCTCGTTAACCACATAGGGCCTCACAGACATTAATATACTCAGCTTAGTTCACATCATTTGATACATTCTTTCCGGATAAACGCAAATTAAAAATGAATATTGGAACTATGATTGAGGGGCGAGGAAGAGAGGAATTTGCAGGTCTCCTTGGCAGTAGTTTCTTAGATAATGAGACGACTTCTGAAAGGGTGGTATTTCTGGGATCCAAATGGAAGACAGAATCGATACATGTATTCTAAGCAGTTGGTGTTCTGAAAACCAAAACCAATAACAGTTTGATCTGTGTGGTATTTTTCTGTGTCCATTTTTTATTTTAAATGAAGAAGAATTGCTGTGGGAGGATACTTGACAAAAAGTACCAGCAGATCTGGTGCTGAATGAGTCAAATGAAGGCAGCCTGGTTCGCTTTGTTGGGCCCATGGGATTTTGAGACACCAGGCATTTGGGGGAGTGTGAAGGAGGCTGGGGCTCATCTGAACTCTGCCCTGATGAGACAGAATGGTGAGACGAGGAAGGATTACACCTCCTCTTTTTCTTTTGTCAAGGGTGGGAATTGACAAGGGAGCAGGGTAGCTATTGTGTAGAGAGACTGGATGGAGATGCCCTGCCCCCATCGACATGCTGGCATTTTTGTCCCCACACAGGATCACGTTTTGAGGATCTGCTAGCGTGGCCTTGAAGTTTAAAGCTGGATTTGTTATTTGGGCACCTCCCCGCTTCCCCTCCTTACAATGGACTTGATATGAGATCTCTCAGAGTCGTGGGTTTTGTAGGCTTAACATCCCGGGCCATTCCCATGGCGGTGGCAGTCCAGAGACGGGCAGTGTACTGACGCAGCCTTCTTGTTTTTTACAGCTATTTGCCGACAGGGCTGTAGTCCCAAGCACGGGTCTTGCAAAGTCCCAGGTGACTGCAGGTAAACAACTCAACTGTTTTTGTTGTTCATTGCTTTTTGTTGTTTTAATAATTATTTTTGTAATGCAAGAAGAGGGACTGACTTGATTGTGAATCTGTTTCTTTGGAGGATAAGAAAGCTTAAAAGTCAAATGAGCACATCCGAAGCTTATTAAATTATACCAGCTGTCCGGTGGAATGCACACACTGCTCTCACAGGGGGAAAAAAAAAAGGAAACTCTTAGGAGCATAATCAGTGACTTCATGTACTAACTCTTCTGTAAATTGATAACACGCTTTTTGTAATCTTCCCGTTAAGGTGCTAATGGACTAGATGGAGGGATGTGGGTATGTTTCTTTGCGTGTGTATCCGCCCCCGCCCTGCTTTCCCATCCTCCAACCCTCCCCCACTTTTCCCATCAATAGGGAACGTGGAGCATTCTTTAGAATGGGATTAGTACAATCTCCTGGCCCCTTTGCAGGCGGGAGACAGGCCGGTGCTGAGAGGTTAATGGCTGTGCTGGAATCTTGTCAGTTGAGCCTGATGAATGTAGACTTTGCTGCTGGCCTTTGAAGTCTGTTCTTTTATGGTCCCAGACAATGCAGAGGCCAAACCGAGATACCTACCCCAACTGCTTCATGATTACAGTTTTTGGAACTTTTAGAAATGCACATTATGCCAATTTGAGAAAGCTTGCTTCAGGAAATATTGTTGCTGCTGTGGCATTTTGACACAATCTCACAATTTACTCTGCTTCCTCCCATGTCTCAAGGATTAGCAGATTTAATGTGACACTAACTGGGTCCTTTGGGCCTGTCACTTTTGCCCCCAAAGCTACCCTGGTGTGAGCCAAGGAAAGCTCGCAACACGTGTAAATCAGTGCACCTTACACCAGTGTTACGTGGGGCTCCTGTCCCAGTGCAGAGCCCGAGTCTCTGCACTGCTGACGCGCTCCTGAGCCGTGCTGCTGTTGCTGCTGGGACCATACTTTGGGAATCACTGTCCCCAAACTTCAGTGCTCCTAAGTGGAATTCCCCAGGGAACTGTCAAAAATTCAGCTTGAATCTCCATCTCTGTGTTCAGCCCAGGAATCCGCGTTTTGAGAAGCCAGCCCCATGGCTTCTAGATTTCGAGGACTACATGCTCAGTAGATTTCGAGGACTGCCGCTTGACAATTATCTGTGGCCTTTGCCACCCCACCGCCGCCTCGGTGCCCTGTCCATGCAGCGGGGAGCACTGGGCTCTCAGGCTGGGAGCTGAAGTGGCAATAAAGGCAGCTGGAAGGAAAAGAAACGCAGACTGACCTGAAAACGGTCTCTTCCTGCACTTCAGGAAGATAAGATTATTTTCTGGAAGGCTGAGGGGGTCTGCACACGAGCCCCCAGTGGTGGCGGCCGACTGCAGTATCTAACCGCACCGCCGGCGAATGTCGAGCCAGCCTGCGCCTCCTTTAACTCTCGTAATTGAGGGTGTTCTGGAGAAAGTCAGATCCTGGAGAAAGGCAGATCAGCAGTGCTATTAGCGACTCTGGTCCCGCTCTGCGCTGAGATGGGTATCAGGGAGGCCAACCACGATTTCTGCTTCTGTCATCAGAATAAACACTCCGTGCAGGGGAGGGCCCTCCCAGCCAGAACAACAGGCTTTGTTTCCAGAATTTAGCCCTTTCTCTTCGGGACTCTCACCTCCTACTCCCTGCCCAGACACGCACCAGTGCCCTTATTTACTTAAGGTGCGACTTTCCCACACGTCATTTGCATAGTCTCTCAGCCCCGGCTCCTTCTCCCTACCTTGAAGGAAAATCAAAACAGAACCTTCTAGCCCAGGAAGTTCAGGTTGTGTCCTGCACCAGAAAGAGTTGAATGGCAAGTTACCTGTAAGTTGTCTTTCGGATTATGTATTACAGAGGTGGTTTTTTTTTCCTTCCACATGAGAAAACTTGGCTGGTTCTGTGGTTCCCAAGTAGACTGAGAGTCCTTTTCCCCAGGCGCATGCGCTTGCCTTACTGCAAGCCTGCCAATAATATCAAACTTAATTATGAATCATCATATGAGGAAAGTCACTTCAATTTCTCATGAGAACCTTAATCATATACTATTAAACTGGGATAACTTTGTGATGCCTGTTTTAGGGTCAGTATTTTTATTTGTTTTCTTTTGAAGTCATCCGTGGCCTCTTGTGGTTCCTTTTTCTTTATGCTTGGGGATCCAGCTCTCATTAATTAGGAGGTGAGGTTGGTCCTCAGCTGCCTCTTCTTGCTTTTATTAGACAGACTGAAGAGGTGTAGCAATCCTTAATTTGGAAGGGAATAAGAGAAGGTGATTAGAATATTGCTATTTCCAAATCAGTTCCGTCTTCATATCTTTCAAGCTAAGAAGATCAATTTTTAATCGAGTGGGTCCCCCCACCTTCCACTGACTTGGGTGTTCAGTTTTTTAAAATGTCTGCCAGATGGTTTATTTTATTTTGCTTCTTTAAATAGTCACTTGTTACTTAGGCTAATGTTTCGTTTTACATAAACCAGAAGCCCATGTCAGATTAATATTAAACCATGTATTCTGGTGGTCCTTTGTTTGGGGGTGTGGCTGGCTTGTTGGTGGAAGTTGGGGAGCAGTGTGTTCTCATGGGCTAAGTGGATTCTCGGCTGTGGTGATCAGCTCGTAGCTGGATCCCTAGAATTTTCCCATGACAGGGATTCGCTAGCCTGCCTTCGTGGGGTGCTCGTTCTCCACAGTTACAGCGGAGCAGCTCGGCGGGGCGCTGGTTCTGACCATGGCTTTCCCCAGGTCCCACTATGGAAATATCCGCCTCACCCCACCTCCATTCCACCACCAGGCCTGCCCCAGCCCCCCTCCTGTGTGAAAGCTTGATTTTTGAGAAGGCAGTTAAAGTTTCAGAGGACTTGAAACTTGAGGGGTGAGTGGTTGAGACCCTGCCCTCTCTCCCACCCCAGGTGAAGGTTTGTGTTTGTGTTTTTGTTTGGGGATCAAAGGCACCATTTGGCCTCGAAAGAGTCCAATTAATGAGGTGCTTATAAAGGTAACTCGACTCCCTTCCCCAGTACTAGATAAACTGAGTTGACCTTTTTTTCCCAAAGTGGGAAATAACTATAAAATGAATGTGCATAAGCGGCCACAGTGCTGGGTCATGAATCACCTGTGGAGCTGGTTCTGAGAGCTGTTGCTTCCCTCACCCCCCCAGAGCAGGGCTCAGGGATCCCACCCTTGTCTTTGCCCAAAGAGGTGCCCCTTTCCCTCCTTGTTTGATTTCATAAAGCCTCATCTCGGCCGTTTCCTGCCGCACTTGGTGTCTTGTTGCATTTTTGTGCGCTGGGGTCCTGACTCGCTGTTTAGACAAAGGGCTGAGCCAAGCTGCTGTGTAAAAATGGCCCCAAGTGCCGTGTTTGCGGAGACTTTCACATGGCTATTGTTGTCACCAGTCCTTGCTTTCCCTCTAGTCTGCCCTGGGGTTGATTTATTCCACCCTGGGCTGTTCGGAGCCTGAGAAGTGGCTTTGTGCAGGGCAGCCCCACGCTGGCCTCTCCCCGAACAGCCCTCCCTTTGTCGCGAGTCGCCCGGGGTGGGGGTGGGGGGGCGCTTGGCTCAACTCTGAAAATGTTTGTTTAGAAGGAGCCCCAGACAAACCTTGAGAGTCTGCCTTCCTGTCACCAGAAACAAAACAAAACAGAAAAACCCTGCACGTTGCAGCCTTGTCTTTTAAGGGCACGACCTCCCCGCGTGTTCTGGAGACTCAAGGAGGGTGTGCTGTCTGTCCCCAGGTGCCAGTACGGCTGGCAGGGCCTCTACTGTGACAAATGTATCCCGCACCCGGGCTGCGTCCACGGCACCTGCAACGAGCCCTGGCAGTGCCTCTGTGAGACCAACTGGGGCGGACAGCTCTGCGACAAAGGTGCGCCGCAGGGATGGGCCCTGGGGGGAGGTACGGGGAGGAGCGTGAGGTCTTGGGGGTGGCACGGCGGCAACTTGGTTTTATTTCTTTGTTTATTTGCAGGGCTTTTAAAATTATGAATCATGAATTTGTTTAAATTTGCCTCTAAAGCTCCAGTTTGGGGTTTTTTTTTTCCTTTTTTTTAATTGAGGTTAATTGACACATAACAGTAGTTTCAGGTGCACCACACCGTGACCCAGCGTTTGTATACGTTGTGAGACGGTCCCCACAATCCATCCGGTTGCCGTCCGCCGCCTTATGACCCTAACACAGTGTTACCGACTAGTCGCATCACATCCGGTGACGCAGCGGGTTCGCCGTCTTTACGTCTTTGAGTGACTGACTTCTCCGGGGTCTTCTTGGCAGATCTCAACTACTGCGGGACTCACCAGCCGTGTCTCAATCGGGGGACATGCAGCAACACGGGTCCTGACAAATACCAGTGCTCCTGCCCTGAGGGCTATTCAGGGCCCAACTGTGAGATCGGTAAGTGGACCAGGCAAGATGAGGTCCCTCTGTTTAATCTTTTTGTACACTTGGCTTTAAAAAATATACTTAAGGACTCATAAAAAGATGCACATATCCTCCAAGGTTAAGACTTGTTACCTAAGCAGTTCGGTGGGTCTTTGAACCGTCCTTCAAGTCGCTCGTGTGTTGTGGGTGGTGCTGACAGGCGTGGGAGGCAGTGGGTTTGTGATGTGGTGACCACGGCTCTGAGATGCATTGGAATGTGGCTGCAGAGAGCATAGCGAGAGAGCTGACTTGTTGTCTTCCCCAGACCCAGCGGGGTTGTCACACACTTGCTTTTATTTTCTGAAACAACCTTGAGCTGGTGGCCCGGGTGTGGAATTTGGGTGCGGGACAGGGTGTAGGCAGCAAAAGCCGGTGTCCCTTGCTGACTGCCATCCTGGTCTTTGCAGCAGAGCACGCCTGCCTGTCTGATCCCTGCCACAACAGAGGCAGCTGCAAGGAGACCTCCCTGGGGTTTGAGTGTGAGTGTTCTCCGGGCTGGACCGGCCCCACATGCTCCACAAGTAAGTCCCAGTTTGGGCCTGTGTCCTTTCTAGAGGGTCATTGTGTTGAGGTGCAGGGTTGGGGCAGATACCTGGGCTTGTGTTCGAATGTGAGGTCTTAGTGAGGGTCTTTCCTGGTGGGAGGAGATGGATGCAGTCTGGTGGGGAGGCTGGCTTGGCCTTCCAGCCTTCGCACTTGAAAGTCCCCCCCACCCTCCCTGCTAAGTGAGCACATGTGTCTGCTGCTGGAAGAAACTTGCTCATGCTTATGGCATAGCTCCTGACTTTGCATGTGCTCCCTGGCGCTCTGCCTCCTCCCAATAGAATCATGGAGCATCTCCCTGCAGGGGAGGTGGTCGCCACTGAATTTGTCATGAGGGCAGGTGGCCCTGAAAGGGACCCAGGCTATAGAGGGCCACCATGGCTGCCAGGTTTGGCTGTACATTGGAGCCACTGGGTACTTGACAGTGTGGTTCTCCACGTCCCCCAGTTTCCCTTCGGAACTGGGAGTCCATGTTCTTTAACAAGGTCATGGATTTCTGAGGTGCAGCCAGGCCTGAGAACCACCGTCATCAGCACCCTGAGAGCAGCACACAGCGAGGTTGAGGATGTGGATTCTGGGGTCGGATGGCCTGGGCTGGCACCGAGGCCTCCACCCACCACTTGTGGGAGAGACTGGCCACATAGCTTCCCCGTGGGACAGTAGCGATTCCCATCTCCTGGGATGGTAAAAACTCAGTGAATTCACGGAGAGAGCTTGGCACCTCATAGGCAGTAGATGAATGGTTAAGAGACCGCAGAAGTGGGGAGTGGGGCCCCCCTAGGTGTGTGCTGTTTTGGGACAACTCTGAGCAAATGCAAAGAATAAACTTGTCCACCAGTAAAGAAGAGTTATTTTTCCTTATTTCTTAGCTGCCTCTGAGCCATGATGAAACTTTTCTTTAAAAATAACCAAAGGGTTGATGCCCTGGGGATCCAGCTGGCTCTCCCTGCCTGCTTAGGTTAGGGATTAAATGATCTGGGGCAGTGGGGGATTTAAAGCTAAAATCAGGCCTGATCGTCGCTGGGTAGTCACTTAATAGCAGGTGTCTGGCTCGTCAGTGAAGGCCCCTCATGTATTAAATTCTCTTAATTGTTAAACAGATTGAGAGTAAATCACCAACCCGCTTCATTTTTTGTCAAACAGACATTGATGACTGTTCTCCAAATAACTGTTCCCATGGGGGCACCTGCTTGGACTTGGTTAATGGATTTAAGTGTGTGTGCCCTCCCCAGTGGACTGGCAAAACGTGCCAGCTAGGTAAGAAAGTGCCCGCACCAGGGTGGGCTTTGAGAATCAGAGCCGTTGAGGAAGGTGAGCATGTGGCCAGCGGTAGCAGTGGGAGTTCGCACACATCATACTAAAGTAATTTATTGTCAAGAGGCCAGCCAGCTGGCCTGGGAGAAAGCGCCCGAATGCAAATGGACGAGCTTGTCAGGCCCTGTGGGAAAGTTGTGGGACTCCTTGAACCATGCCAATCGTCTGTCCGAGCCGTGTTCAGCTGGGTTCCAAACGGGGGTGCTCTCATGAGGAATGAGCTGTCTGCATTCTTTTTGCCACATTTAACTCCCAGCAACTAGGCTGTGTCAGGTTTTGCACAGAAATGCCTGGTGGCTTTCTGCTGTTCTGCCTTGGCCCTTATTCCCCAGCAGCCTGAGAGTTATCAATTAGCATTCCTCATTGGACACTGACTAGGGAGAGGGATCCGGTGTTCAAAATAAGGAAACCTGGTGTCTGTTACTTAGCTAGCTTCTTAAAATGTCTCCTGTCTCAGACCAACTCTTGGGGCAGTGTTTTTTGGGGGGCGGGGGTGGTAAAACTCCATCACTCACTGCTCATCCTCATTTTCTTTCAGATGCAAATGAATGCGAGGCCAAACCTTGTGTGAACGCCAAGTCCTGCAAGAATCTGATTGCAAGCTACTACTGTGACTGCCTCCCAGGCTGGACGGGTCAGAACTGTGAAATAAGTGAGTGACTGTTTTGATTTTGATTTTCATGAAACTTGGGTGTTGAAGGCATTTGCCAATCCCTAGAAGGCTCGAGGGGTAACAGGAAAACCTTATGGAGGAAATGTTTTAGAAGAGAGAGTGATCAGTGCAGAAATGCAAACATGGCTTTTATGGGCTCCTTAGCTAGCCGGTCAAAGGGCCATATTCTGATAAGATGGCTAAAACAATGATGTGAAGTTTCACTGGCTCAGTCTGGAAGAAGGAGGGAGGGTTCCCACCCAGGGCAATAACCTTATCTCACTTGAAGCACAGGAAATCTGATTTGAAGAGTTTATCTGTTTGAGCTGAGAAGGCTTTTCAATTAAGCCCAATTTCAATGTGAATTGCCTCCTTAATATGATGACTTGTGTGTTGTTGTTTTTTAGATATTAATGACTGCCTTGGCCAGTGTCAGAATGAGGCCACCTGTTGGGTATGTAAATCTTTGCTTAAATCAAAACCTTAATGATTGACAACCAATTTAAGATTGATGTGACCCTGAGAGAGCTCTGTCCCTGTGAGATTTGAAAATGCAGGTGAAAGTGAGTCTCTGGAAGTTTCGCTTGAGCTCAAGTTACGCCCAGCCTCCTGGGAGTCATCTGGAAGGCATGCCCGTAGCAATTCCTCTCCCACATTTCCAGAGGCTTGGCCTTTGGCTATTTTAGTGAATCAGCCGAACCACAACAGTCATGTTAAACGTCTGAAGCCCCGTGTTTGGATACATAGAAAAAAAAGCATGTGTTTCTCCCCCTCCTTCTCCTCTTCCAGGATCTGGTTAATGGTTATCGCTGTGTCTGTCCACCTGGCTATGCAGGCGAGCACTGTGAGAGAGACGTCGATGAATGTGCCAGCAACCCCTGTTTGAATGGGGGTCACTGTCAGAATGAAGTCAACAGATTCCAGTGTCTGTGTCCCACAGGCTTCTCTGGAAACCTCTGTCAGGTGAGCAGCGCTGGAGCTTCTGGCCAAGTGTTTCCCAGGCAGTCTCCTCCTGTTCCAGCCTCCCTCCTTCCCCCTCTCCGTTCCCTCCTTCCCTTCCTCATCCCATCTTCTCTCCCCCCTGCCTCCTTCCCTGTCGTTCCCGTTCCCCCTGCCTTCACGTTCCCTCCCCTCTCCCTTCCCCCGGGCACTCTTGACTCTGTGCCCGCAGTCTCCCGTGAAGTCTGTTACCCTCCCGTTGACCAGGGATCTCTGCTGGTGGGAAGAGATGGAGTGTTCTTGGTAGTGTTGGCAGCCCGTGCATTTCGTCCTCCCCAGCTCCGCGCTCTCTGTCCTGTGTGTCCAGTGCCTACCTGGGCAGTCTCTGGGACACAGCTGTGTGCTGTGCAGGGTGTTCTGACAGAGCAGATGGAGGAGTCAGATTCCAGTGTCTGCTGCCCCAGAGACGTTATAATCACACCTTTGTTTTACTGTTTCCTCCCGATGCCTTGCTCCTGCTCCTTGCAGCTGGACATAGATTATTGCGAGCCCAATCCCTGCCAGAACGGTGCCCAGTGCTACAACCGTGCCAGCGACTATTTCTGCAAGTGTACCGAGGACTACGAAGGCAAGAACTGCTCCCACCTCAAAGACCACTGCCGCACGACCCCCTGTGAAGGTACCTCCGTCCCCCAAGCGCTGGCTCATCTCCAAGGCTCGCTCCTCTTTCCCCACTTGTCACTGCCCCTTGATACTCTGAGAAGTAGCATAGGTGAGGAGATCGGACCCCTAACCCGACTGCGTGGGGAAGTCAGAACACACGGAAGCAATGGCGTCGGCCCGCCAGTGGGAGAATGAGATTCATTTAGTGTTCCTAGTCCAGGGTGGGCTGATCAGCACGGAGGCAGATTCCTGAGAGCAGCACTGTCAGGAGGACTGTGGCGGTCGGGTGTCCTGTGTCTATGTGTTCAGGTGCGGTAGCCACAGGCCACGGGTGGCCAGCGGAGCATTTTGAGTGTGACTAGTGCAGCTAGAAAGTTTTACCTAGTTTCAAACGATTTAAAGTTAAAGAGCCACATGTGGCTCGTGGCTGCCGTGTTAGGTGGCACAGCCTTGCCGGCCTTAGAAGTTTGTCCTTCAGCCTTGCTTGAGCACGGTTAAGCAGGCGTGAACCTGGGTCTTCCTTTAGCAAGCTTCTGCCGGAGGAAAAGAGGGAGGAGAGGGGCCCACAGACATGTAGGCTTCTGCAGCCACGTAGGGAAAAAGTGCCCTTAACAGACTCATACATTAAAACAACTTCAGTCTGCCTGGCATTTACTGCTGTCTCAGTGTGACGTGGCGTGTTGCCAGAGTCTGGGCCCCGGGGTGCCTCTTGATTTCTTACCCTCGTTAGCCAGAGGTGCGTGTCTGCAGGAAAGCAGGCTCGGTGCACGTCCTTGCCTTAGGAACGCCGTGTCTTGTGGGTCAGTGGCCATCATCTGATCCCGAGTCTGTCTTCCAGTGATTGACAGCTGCACGGTGGCCATGGCCTCCAACGACACGCCTGAAGGGGTGCGGTATATTTCCTCCAACGTCTGTGGTCCCCATGGGAAGTGCAAGAGTCAGTCGGGAGGCAAATTCACGTGTGACTGTAACAAAGGCTTCACTGGGACGTACTGCCATGAAAGTAAGACCCCTCCCTGCCCCCGCCCCGCTCAGGGAGCACGTGAGTTGAGACAAGTGAAGGTTGGCCATCACCTCTAGGATCTGGGACTGAGATGTGTTTAACTTAGGAGATCACTGATGCCTCTGAGCTCTCAGCACATGTACTTTAGAATGTTCTGGAATCTTAATAGTTTGGTGGTCCCGCTCTCTGGACATTTCTTCCCCACGCCCACTGAGCAGCTTAGCCCGAATGGGTGTAAAATGAAACGGACAGGGCGTTCTCGGGAGAGCCCTGCCTGTTGAACTTGAGAAACAGTCCTGAAGGAATTGAGAACTTGAGGTGCCAAGTGCATTCTCGCAGGTGGCAGCCCATAGAACAGTGCCTGGCTGTCCTCGTCCTTGATCGACCTGATTTCCCCCTTTGCCTTTCCTCCGCAGACATTAATGACTGTGAGAGCAACCCCTGTAAGAACGGCGGCACCTGCATCGACGGTGTCAACTCCTACAAGTGCATCTGCAGTGACGGCTGGGAGGGGGCCTACTGCGAGACCAGTGAGTGGTCGTCCTGCCGCAGACAGCTCCGGGACTGTGGGGGCCGGGGGACCCGTATTTGAAGCCTTTCTCTTTAATGAAATCTCTGCAAGTCAGGCCCAGCTGCTCCCACAGTGGGACAGCATTGCCTGGGCCCTGGTCACATTTGTTAATGGGGATGACAGCCGGGGGGAGGAACCTCTGCTGGGGAGCTCTGGGATCGGATTGTAGAATTAGGAGGATAAATAGCCCTGCTTGCAAGGAAGGAATCGCCTTTCTGTTTGGATAATGATTTCTGCCCGTCTTGATTTTAATTTTTGGGGGGGGTGACAGGCCTTCCCCTGACTTGCCTAACTCGTGCATTAAAAGGAACCTCGTTGGGGGCCCTTTGCTGCTGGCAAGGGTGATGGTGTGGAAGTCCTGGGCTTGCTCGGCTGGTTTCAGAACGTGGAGCAGAGAGCAGGGCGGAGGTGGCCGCAGGAAGGCCTGGCTCTCGTGGCTGGGAAGGGTCCCGGAAGCATTCTCACTAGGTGTCCCCTCTTTGGTTCCAGACATTAACGACTGCAGCCAGAACCCCTGCCACAACGGGGGCTCCTGTCGCGACCTAGTCAACGACTTCTACTGCGACTGTAAAAATGGCTGGAAAGGGAAGACCTGCCACTCGCGTAAGTGGTCACCAGCTGGGACGCTGCCTCCCCTCCTGTGAAGGGGACGGCCAGGGGCTCACTGGATCTTCCTCCTCCAGGTGACAGCCAGTGTGACGAGGCCACGTGCAACAACGGTGGCACCTGCTACGATGAAGGGGATGCTTTCAAGTGCATGTGTCCTGGAGGCTGGGAAGGGACGACCTGTAACATAGGTAACTTTTCGCCCCACGTTAGCCCCTGGGAGTGTTTTCCTGGGTCTGGCTTTTGCCCCTTCAGACTGAATTTGGATCCTTAGGGAAGGTGGTCTCGTCTGCTCTTGTCTTATAGCCCGAAACAGTAGCTGCCTGCCGAACCCTTGCCATAACGGGGGTACCTGCGTGGTCAACGGCGAGTCCTTCACGTGTGTCTGCAAAGAAGGCTGGGAGGGGCCCATCTGCACTCAGAGTGAGTGTCCCCCACCCCCGTGGCACTCCCCGAGGGCTGTGGGAGCACATCCTGACACCCTGGGGGACTCGGCGTGGAAACCAGAAGCAGCAGAGCTGTTTGATGTCGGCTTCTGCATCACCTGGGTCTGTTCTAATGACTTGATGGGATACAGCCCTGACCTGGGCATGAGAAAGTCGCCGAGGAGATAAGTGGAGACAGATGGTGTCTCGTTCCCAGCTCTGGTCTGACCAGCAGCCTGTCTCCTTCCATTCTCACACCCCTCCCAGGCCTGCCAGGGCCTCTTCCTGTGTACATGTGTCCCATGGTGAATGGAACAAAGTGTGGTGCAGGCCTGGTTCCAATTGAGCTGGGGTCTTAAGTGCATTTTGCTGGTGTTAACTATGACGTTATCATTTGGGTATTATGGAAATCGGTGGTACTTTCACTGAGGGCGGAGACTGCTTCCCTCTTAAGTTGTCTTTTTGCTTTGCAGATACCAATGACTGCAGCCCTCATCCCTGGTAAGCACGACCCCCTTCTGAGCCGGCACTTGTCGGCTGTAATGTGCATGGGCCTCACCTGGGACCTTATTTAAAATGAAGGTTCTGATTCGCGAGAGCGAGTGGGCTGCAGACCCTGCCTTTCTGACAAATGCCCAGGGGGTGCCCATCCTCCAGGTCTGTGGACCACACTTGAATTAGCCAGATTGCCTTGATTTAGAGCCGTGATTCTCAGCCTTGCCTGCCTGTGAGAATCACATGGGAGTTTTTATACGTCCCAGTGCCCGGGCTGCAGCTGAGACCTGTCCAATGACACTCTCTGGGGTGGGACCCATCAGTGTTTTTTTTAAAAAAATTTTTTTTTCCTTTATTGACTTTAGAGAGAGGAAATGAGTGGGAGAAAGAGATAGAAACATCGATGAGAGAGAACATCGATTGACCGCCTCCTGTGTGCCCCCCACTGGGGATTTGGCCCACAACCTGGGCATGTGCCCTAACCAGGAATCGAACCGGTGACCTCTTGGTGCATGGGTCGATGCTCAGCCACTGAGCCACACCGGCCGGACCCCATCAGTATTTTTAAAGCTCCCCAGGCAGTGGCGAGCATGGCCAGGGGAAGAGCCGCGGGTGGTAACTGGCATGGCTCTCAGTTGGCTGGCAGCCGGAGTCATGATCAGGAGGTTGGTAACCTAGGTGGTCTCTGTTCTCTTCGTAGTTACAACAGTGGCACGTGCGTGGATGGAGACAACTGGTACCGGTGCGAGTGTGCCCCTGGTTTTGCTGGGCCCGACTGCAGGATAAGTAAGGACAGCCCAGCTGGGTTTCCCGTAGCCTTATTCCCCCCAGGCCACCCTCAGCCTGAGACTTTTCGTCTTGAAAACAGTTAAGGCTGTGTTTCCCTTTATGTGCCTGTCAGGGCTCTGTAATCGCCCACTTCCAGCTGGCTGGATCCTCAGGTTGGCCCTCCCGTGGGTGGCACGGCCCTCCTTTTTCTAGGGGAGAGGGCACCAGGCATTGAATTGGACGACTAAGCTGCTCTGAGGCCCTAAAGGAAGTGTGTGCCTTTCCCGTGACTGAATGAGATCGTGGGCAGGTGGATGTTAGCTACAGCCTCGCTGGTGGGCACGGCACTAACACCAGTGGAAGGGACCAGGGCTGCGGTTTCCCAGGGCCGCTGGAAGGAGTAAAACACAGTGGGGGGCAGCCAGTGCTGTTTGTCAGGAACCTTAACGTTTATTCTTTATTTTGAGCCCCTTTCCTACTTTTTAATGTGCCTTTTCTTTTACAAACATGAGAGCATAGTTGTGTGTTTATTCTTGTCCCCAAGTTATTTGAAATGTTACTGGTGTTTGAGACCCCTCCGTCTGGGACTCACTGGCCCCCAGCACTAGATGAGGGTGCATTGTTTCTGTTTCGTGTTTCTAAATCGGGTTGACATACGACCTGGGAGCCAAATCTGGCCCGCTGCCTATTTTTGTAAATAAAGTTTTATTGGCATGCAGCCATGCTCATTCATTTGTACAGTCTACGCTACGTTCAGCTCTGATAAGAGTTGGGTAGTTGTGACAGGGACCACATGGCCTACAGAGCCCGAAATGGTTGCTGTCTGACCCTTTTGAAGAACTTTGCCAGCCCTTCCTCTAAATTGTGCTCAGCTAGAGGAACTTATTTTGGGAGGTAGCAATTTTAAATTAAATGATTCTCAGCTGTTAAAAGTCAAGCTAGTGGTACTTTGGAAAAGCAATGACTGGAGCTTTTGGAGCACTGATAATGTGTTTCTTTATCTGGGTGCTGAGGACATGATGAAAATTCATCAACCTTATACTTACGTCTTGTGTGCCTATTTGTTATGCCAGGGAACACTTAAAAAGACATTGCTGCCTCCCACTGAAGCCTAAACTTGTACTCCATTTCTCCTAGACATCAACGAATGTCAGTCTTCACCTTGCGCCTTTGGGGCAACCTGTGTGGATGAAATCAATGGCTACCGGTGTGTCTGCCCCCCAGGGCACAGCGGCGCCAAGTGCCAGGAAGGTATGTGGGCCAGGCCCCAGCTGCCTGTGAGTCCTGGGGTGAGTGGGTGCTCAGTCACTGCCGTCACATTTCGACTGTGAGGAGATGCTGTGCTCAGGGAGAGAACACAGAGGGGACATAAGTGGGGTCCACAGGGAAGGGGAAACTTTGAGAGGTCCCCTAAGAACGGGCTAGCTGTTGCCCTCCCGTAATTATGTCATGTAACAAACCACCTCAAAACTCTGTGGCTTAGGACAAGCATTCATTTGTATTCGTGGGTCTGCAGGGCCAGCAGAGTGGTAGGTGCTGCAGGTTGGGCTCAGGTCTGTTCTTTGTCCCTCCTCACCCTCTGGGGACCGTCAGCTGCAGGGACATGTTCTTGTCCTGGCAGAAGGCAGGCTTGTAAGAGGCCGTGTGCTCTGCGAGTCAGCTGTGCGAGACTCTGCTTCCACATGACCCTGGTGCTGCCTTGGCCACACGGCCACGAGGAAAGGCGGCAGGGCAGGGAAATAATATCCGCCTCCCCTGGAAGGAAGTATTCTCACGTGACAAAGGGCACGGGTGTAATCATTTCCTAACAGGGAGGGAGTCCAGAATCTGAGAGAGCCGCCTCCAGGAAAGGAAAGTCCTTTCACTCTTGTGTCTCCACCCCTCAGTTTCAGGGAGGCCTTGCATCACCATGGGGAGTGTGATTCCGGACGGGGCCAAGTGGGACGACGACTGCAACACCTGCCAGTGCCTGAACGGGAGGATCGCCTGCTCAAAGGTGGGCGCCAGGGCTGCCGCGGCCCCGAGTTCGGGAACAGCTGCTGGGCGTTTCTCCTGAGGTGCCCGCTCCTGTCTGTCTCTCCAGGTCTGGTGTGGCCCTCGCCCTTGCCTGGTCCACAGAGGGCACAGCGAGTGCCCCAGCGGACAGAGCTGCATCCCCATCCTGGACGACCAGTGTTTCGTCCGCCCCTGCACAGACGTGGGCGAGTGTCACTCCTCCAGCCTGCAGCCGGTGAAGACCAAATGCATGTCTGACCCCTATTACCAGGACAACTGTGCCAACATCACGTTCACCTTCAACAAGGAGATGATGTCCCCGGTAGGAGCTGCTTTTCCGATTGGAATTGTGCGTGGCTGCCTGCTCTAAGGCAGGTCGTCACCAGCTAGGGTTCAGTTCTCTGCAGCCTGAGTTCCTATCTCAGAGCAAAGCGTGACTTGAATATAGCCTAACTTCCAAGGAAACAGCAGCCTTTTTTTTTCTTACACACATGTGGACTTTTCAATATTGTTCCAGGGTCTTACGACGGAGCACATTTGCAGTGAATTGAGGAATTTGCATATTCTGAAAAACGTTTCTGCTGAATATTCAATCTACATAGCTTGTGAGCCTTCCCCTTCCGCGAACAATGAGATACACGTGGCCATTGTGAGTATGCGATCCATTCACACTTAATGATTTGACTGCAAGGTAGCTGGCAAACTTCATTTAGCCAGGAGCAAATACATAGGAAGGGAGCTTGGCACACATGTATTTTCAAGTAATTTTGAATAAAAGTACTCCTGAAACTAATACAAAATAATATTGAATATAAAAATTTTTTTAATTAAAAATAAACTGTTAAAAAACAAAATAAATTTAAAAATGTTACATCAAATAAAAAGAAAAGCTACTGCGGAGTATCCCCTGACCCTCCAGGCTAACGGGGGTGTGTTTTTGTTTTTTTTTCCAGTCTGCTGAAGACATACGGGATGATGGGAACCCTATCAAGGAAATCACTGACAAAATCATAGACCTCGTTAGTAAACGTGACGGGAACAGCTCACTCATCGCTGCGGTAGCAGAAGTGAGAGTGCAGAGGCGTCCCCTGAAGAACAGAACGGGTAAGGGGCAAGTGGGAGCAGTCCCTTTGTGGTGAGTGCCAGATGGATCGCATCACACTGTCCCATAAAACCACCAGGTGGGCAGTTACCTGATCCCCCTCCCCCCCAATTTAACTGGTGAGGAAACAGACCAGTGGACACGCAGCGATGGGCAGAGGTTGACCTGACTTTTCCTGTGCCAACGGGCTGTGTCACCAGCAGGTACCCCGTAGCACATGCGCTGTTCCTCCAGCCTGCAAAGCCCTCGTGCAGGGCATTGCTGTGCCTTAGCTCTTGGCCTCCAAAGCCTGCCTTGGTGTTCTGGTGTCCTGTGACAGCCCGTCCTAAGCACCGCCCACCCTGGTTTGATAGGCAGCTTGATGGCCCTGCAGTGTGTCCAGACTCCCCTTCAGACCATCTTGAGCATCATTGTTCTAGTGGGGCGAGAAATTGAGGCATTGGAACTGTCTGCACTCAGATCGGGTTTCTGATAATTCTGAAAACCAGATCCTATAGTGAGCCGCCTAGGTAGCCAGAGTCCCCTTGACTGAACCCAACGCTGCTCTCCCCACACGAAGTTGGGGATCGGTAGGAGCTGCTGCTCTTCAGTCTCTCCAGGGACAGTCGTTGCAGGGTCTCCACGGGCCCAGGTCTCAGCACTGCTGATCAAGCTGTGAGTTGACAGCATCCCCATGGCGCCCCTTTTAGGGACTAAGGACAGGAGAACCACTGTTGGCATTCTTTTGTTCGGAGAGTTAATTGGTTTGGGGCCTGCCTTGCAGATTTCCTGGTCCCTCTGCTGAGCTCGGTCCTCACCGTGGCGTGGGTCTGTTGCCTGGTGACGGCCTTCTACTGGTGTGTGCGGAAACGGCGGAAGCCCAGCAGTCACGCCCGCTCGGCCTCCGAGGACAACACCACCAACAACGTCAGGGAGCAGCTGAACCAGATCAAAAACCCCATCGAGAAGCATGGGGCCAACACGGTCCCCATCAAGGACTACGAGAACAAAAACTCCAAAATGTCAAAAATAAGGACACACAACTCGGAGGTGGAGGAGGACGACATGGACAAGCACCAGCAGAAAGCCCGGTTCGCCAAGCAGCCGGCGTACACGCTGGTAGACAGAGAGGAGAAGCCCCCCAACAGCACACCCGCCAAACACCCGAACTGGACAAACAAACAGGACAACAGAGACCTGGAGAGCGCCCAGAGCTTAAACCGCATGGAGTACATCGTATAGCAGGCGGCGGGCACCACCTCCGCCACTAGGTAGAGTCCGAGGGCATGTGGGGCTGTAGTTCTTAACTGTCTAGTCCAGTCTGAGGCTGTTGTTGACTTAGAATCCCTGTGTTAATTTAAGTTTTGACAAGCTGGCTTACACTGGCAATGGTAGTTTCTGTGGTTGCCTGGGGAATCGAGGGCTGCAGCTCACAGCTATGCAAAACCCAGTCCAGAGTGCCCCGTGCACGGTCCCTGCAGCCGACACGTCTCGGATCAGGCGCCCAGGAGAAGGCCCGGCCCCTAGGCCTTGCGCTTCCACTTCTGCCAGATGTTCCGATGGTGATGCAGTCTTAGGATCATAGTTTTATTTATATTTATTGACTCTTGAGTTGTTTTTGTATATTGGTTTTATGATGACGTACAAGTAGTTCTGTATTTGAAAAGTGCCTTTGCAGCTCGGAACCACAGCAACTATCACAAATGAGTCTATTATTTATTTTTTTTATTGTATTTTGTTGGGGGAGGGGGGACTTTGATGTCAGCAGTTGCTGGTAAAATGAAGAATTTAAAGAGGAAAAATGTGTCAAAAGTAGAATTTTGTATAGTTATGTAAATAATTCTTTTTTTATTAATCACTGTGTATATTTGATTTATTAACTTAATAATCAAGAGCCTTAAAACATCATTCCTTTTTATTTATATGTACGTGTTTAGAACTGAAGGTTTTGATAGCAATGTAAGCGTATGGCTTTATTTTTTTGAACTTATTTTCTTACTCTGTGTTGCCTATAAGCCAAAATTAAGGTGTTTGAAAACGGTTTATTTTTTAAGACAATAGATGGGCTTCTGTGCCTGGAATACTGGTGGAATTTTTTTTTTTTTTTTTTTTTTGGTATGTCAAGATGTTTAAAACACCTTCTGTAGCATCACTTTAAAACACGTTTTCAGGACTGACTGAGGCAGTTTCGGAATTAGTCTAGAACAGTTTTCTTTCTTTTTTCTGCTTTAGACTTGAAAAGAGACAGGCAGGTGATCTGCTGCACAGCAGTTTAAGGGAACAAGTTGAGCTACGACGTAAACGTAGCCAAAACGTGAGTGGTGGAATATCATTAGCGATAGATATCAAATTAATTGTTTGAAGTTGGGAGCGCACCAATCTTATTTTGTAAATTCTGATTTCACCATTCGTATGTAATACTGAACCATTTGTAGGTTTGATTTTTGTTATCTGCTGCATTTAGGGAGTATTCTAATAAGCTAGTTGAATACTTGAACCGTAAAATGCCCAGTAAGATCACTGTTTAGATTGCCATAGAGTACACTGCCTGCCTTACGTGAGGAAATCAAAACGCTATATGAAGTTTAAGATCCAAAAGGCTTATAAAACAGTAATTTTGTTGGTTCACCATTGAGACCGTGAAGATACTTTGTATTGTCCTATTAGTGTTATGAACATAAAAATGCATCTTTGATGTGTTGTTCCTGGCAATAAATTTTGAAAAGTAATATTTATTAAATTTTTTGTATAAAAACGTGGAACAGTGTGGCCTCTTCTGAGCTTACGTAGTTCGGCTCTGCCATGTGCCTCTGGTGGTAACTGGGGGCGCAGACAGAGGACCCGGAGCCTTTTCAGCCACCAGATTCCTCTGAAGTGGGGCTGCTGAGAAGCTGGAGCTGTGAGAGCCCCCCCTGGGGCCTCGACTCCTGTCTTAACAGCAAGTGTGAATACCGCTTGAATAAATACCACTGGATCAATGGCCTGCAGTGTGGAGGTGAATTGTTTGGGAGCACTCGGGAAATGCTCACCTTTCCCATGAACTAAAAGGGTTTTAAATAGCTTGGAATTGGTGTTGGGGCTGAAGAGGGAGATTGAATACTTTCATTTTTTTTCCTACTTGGGTTAATATATTAATGTTTTCCATCACGATAGACCTTGTGGATTTTGTGTACACGTATGCCTCCAGGTGCTTTGCTTCTGGAGTCATGGCCCATCGACTCATCACCTTGTACCCAGGAAGTGAGTGTTCTGTTGGCCTTGCCACGCTGCTTTGGGGTGCCAGGTGTCTGGCCTTCCACGAGGTTCCAGAGGTGGGCAGGTCCCATCTATTAGGGGCAGGAGAGCTGTGGTTCTCACTCGTGGCTGCTGGGCCAGAGGCCAACCTGGCCCTGCCCCCACTTCATGGGGTGGGGTGGGGAAGCTTTGCCCCTGGCACCTGCAGCAAGGGATGAGCTGAGGTGACGCACATGGACAGCTTCCAGCAGTTGCTCGGAGATGCCAGGAGTTCCCTGCTTCTGGTTAATAAGCCAAAGCTTCCCACCCCGGGGGGAGCTGTCCCCAGTGCTCAGGCCATCCACCCAGCTCCAGTTTTCATAGCGTACCTCCAACTGGAGCAACAAACTTTGAATGGGGAAGGTGACAGGGATGTCTTCTTTCATTCCTGGGAAGCTGTTTTTTCTACTAAGCCAGGAATCGTTCTCTGATGGGCTCTTGTTTAAGAGTGGGTGGTGGGCTTTAAGTACCCTGTGCTCCGTGTGCGTGAACAGAGGCCCTCGAGGGGGTCAGAGTCCATCCATGGCAGTGCATTTTGGCTTGTTGGGGAGGCAGCCCCAAAGGAGTGTGGATTCCCATGACATCTCCCTGCCCTCCTGGAGCAGTACTTTGTCACTGATCTCTTCTGGTGAGCAGCCGGTTTCTGCAGGGTGGGGCCAGGGAGGGAGACGTCCCCTGGCACAGACCCAAGGAGCCGGAAACAATCTGGTTTCGCAGCGCTGAACTCAAACCATCCTGAAGCAATACCTTGCTCTGGTGGTTTGTAAACTTGGATTATGCAGGACCCCAGAATTCCTTGGATGGTTACCAAAAGCTTTTGTGCCAAGAAGGGGAGAAAAAAAAAAAAAAGAAAAAACATTTAATGAGCCTCTGCAATTCTTTATTCCAAGAGGGAAGTGATCTTGAGACTCATGTGTTTTAAGGAGCTTTCCATCCAGGACACTCCGTGGGAAGGTAGAGATCGGCTCCTCAAAGCCAGGGCCTTCGCAGCCGGGATGTTTCCCCCTTTCTCCAGGTAGAAGGAACCAGGCAAAGGAGCCTCTGTTATCCTGGGTACAGGGAAGGGAAAGGAGGGACTAACCCCTTTCCTGTTCCCCTCGACCATTCTGGGCCCTCTCTAAGCAGCCCTGGAAGAAAACTTGGCTAAGTAGAACTCCAGCATTAGAATACAGCTTGAAACTCCAGGAAAGAATTAACTGGAAGGTGATTGTTTTTAGATGGGAAACTCTCCTGAGATTCTAGACTTCCACAGTGTAGAATCGGAATAGAAAAGGGGGGTCTATCTGAACTGGCAAAGTCCAGTGAGCCTGGGTGATGATCAGAAGCATAACCTGAAAGCAGTGTATTTCTCTTAAATGCAGACTCCCAGGCCTGGCCACGATTCACCAGCAGTGGGGCTGGGCAATCTGTGTTTTCAAGAGCTCTCCCCTCCACCTCTTCCCTCCCACATTATGTACAGTAAAATTTGAGAACTCTACTAAAATACTCAAGTATAAGCTCTTCATTAATTATAATGCTTTTCCTCCTTGTTAAACTGAATTAAGTAGCCTGGAAGCCAGTTTGTTGCTAAATTGCCACCTGACATCATTTTTAAGTAAAATAATTACACTGCCCCCTGAGCAGGTTGTGCCCTAAGTGCTTCATGTTTATTGGCTGATCTGAGGGGTCTGAGAATCAAAGTTAACTTACTGGGGAATATTTCTTAGATAGCGAAGAGGAACCAGAGTGGGCTTCCCACCTTTCTCAACGGTGTACACCTGTCTATCCAAAAGTGAGCAAATGTGGCTAAAAACCAGTTGCCTTTAAAGAAAAAATGCTTGCAACTTGGGCTGAGCAGAGTTCCAGCATTTCCGTTTTCGACTGCGGGTCTCTTTCTTGCCTCTACTGGGAATGAGAAACAGGAGTTCAGAGGTTCCTGGGCTGGGAAGACACAGCACATGGGTTATGGGAAGCCTCCTCCTGCTAATGTGTATTTATACTTTGTAAGCTCTGATTCATCCAAGCACTGGAACAGAAATCTGCTTCCTGAGGTTCTGTTTTTAAATAGATAGTTTGCAAAAACAACAATTATTTTTCTTAACATTTTTTTCCACCCCACAAGCAGCTAAACATCCCAGCTCAGGCTCTGTCAGTCTCCAGCCATGCCAACAGACAGCTTGGTATTCGGAGGCAGAAGGGTGCCCCCAGGCAGTTCTGTGGGGTTCTGGCCCTACAAGTCCTCAAAGTTTAGAAACCATTAGGGCAATCTTGTTGCATCACTTCAAAACTACGAGATCTTTCTGGGTCTATTAAAAATAACGAATTTACCTTCGTGAACAATTGCCTCTGATGGCTGCTAAAAGCAACAGCAAGCGGGGTGGTGCTGCTGGGCTGCCGGCGGGAGAGGGCCTGCTGGCCTGCATGCACCCTCTGAGGTCCTGTCGAAAGGCTCGGCGCCCTTGCTTTGGACTCCTTCTACCTGAATTACTTGCTCTTGCATGCCTGGCACAATGTTCTGGCTTGGAGTGTTTCTTTCAAGTCCCAGGCAGCTTTTACAAGCCTTAAATTATGTGTCATTATCACTGGTCTGGTATTAACCTCTGATATGCAAGTCGGGAAAATTAATTTGGAGAGGAAAGGCTCTTCCATCCAATAAGAACCTCGAATTGAGGCCTGACCACTGCCTCCCCCACCCAACTCTAGCCCTCCCCCTGCAAATATCCAGGACACCCAAGGTTTGCATGATCCAGAGAGCAAAAGCAGATGCCAGCAACGTGAAAGTACCAGCTCTGTTTTACAGAGAGACTCTCCTGGCAGCCAGTGGGGCTCCTCTGCGGTCCCGAGGGGAGTGCAGGTTTGCAGCTGGCTTCCTAATGACTGCACAGGCTGCCACAGAGACACTGTCCTGGATCCAAGCTGTGCCTCCTCCAGGTTTTGAGTAGAAAATGACATCTTTATAAATCTGAGAGCAATAGGTGTTTTCTGAACGAAAGGTAGATTAAGCCCGTCCTTTTGTAGATGGTTCCTTTGTTCTTGGGCAGTTTCACATTTTTTGTTTCTGCTTCATGGAAGTATGAAAATAAAGTGCAGGAAAAGAGGTTCAGAAAGGAAATGGACAGCCCCACGACGTCCTACACGTCCCCGCACATGGACACACACAAACATGTGCATACACGCATGCACACATACCACACACCCACATACAGGAGCTTGCAGGACAATACTGTGCAAGGTGGTGGGTGTCAGGTGATTGCAATTATCATTAGGCCTCACCCACATCCCCTAACCAAGCCTGCTTCCCCCGACAGGCTACTCCAGGTTATCACAGAAAGACCACCCGTGCATTAAAAATACTAAATTCTTGAATGTGATGAAGTTCACCAGATCCAGCATGGACATCTGGGAGTTCCTGAAACTGCCTGTGGGCAGCTCTGCTTCCCCCACCCAGCACCCCAAAAGCCAGCTCTCCCACGCAGGGATTAGGAACATGTCCCACAAGTCATCCTGAACCTGCTGTCACGTCAGGGTGGGCCTGAATTACATGTTATGCAAAAATTCCCTATGCGCTGAGGCACCCACGCTGAACAGCTTAGAAAACCGCATCCTGGAGACAGAAACATAAATCTTGCAAGTTCAGGACATTAACAATCAGGTGCTCTCAGGGGGCGCTCTCTGGCTTTGCAAGGATGGATTTTGGAAGTGCTTTTGAAAGACTCCACAGCTTAAAACAGGAAGAGCAGCAATGGAAACAGCTACAGGTTTGCAACGTGTCCTGGAGGTAAAGGAAAGGGTGACCGGGTGGAGGCCGGGGCCAGGCCTCCGCACAACCGCCGGCTTCCCCCAGCCACGATCCTGCTGCTTCCGCGCCTCCTGTGAGTTCTCAGTCCCACATCCGCAGAAGAGGGGGCGCCCTGCCCTACGTGGGCCCCGCCGGCTGCCAGGCAGAGTGCCCGTGGGCAAGGGCATGCTGGAGCCAGACTTCCTCGATTCCAAGCACAGCCGTTCCTTCCGGTTCCGGTAGGTTCCAGGTTCCGGCAGGTTCCGGTGCCGGCGGGTTCCTCCCGCGGCACCGGGCTCGCCCACGTGCGGCCGCAGCAGGGTATCTGGGCTCGGGCGTCGGAGAGACCTGGATTCCTGGCTCTGTGCTTGCTAACTTGGGGAAGTTTCTGAAATGCTTTGTGCCTCAGTGTACTCCTGTGAAGTCGCGACAGTGAACGAGTTGGGTCATGGTGACAAGGCCGAAGGGAGGGGACAGAGCCGCCTGGCGTCTCTCCGGCACCGGGACAGGGTCGAGGCCGTGGGAAGAGGACGGAGTCCGGCTCGACTCCACCGAACGGGCCCATCCGAGAACAGCAAAGGCTGCTGGGTCTGTGCTAACGGGACCCCAAGGCAGCCCTAAGGCCAGCAGGACAGCGGGGCCCGCAAGGAACTGAATTGTGCCAACACCCTGGGGGAGCTCGGAAGTGGACCTTTGGCTGGGGAAGCCTCCAGATGAGGACACGGGTGGCTGAAACCTTGATTCCAGCCTTGTGAGACCTCAGCAGAGGACCCAGCTAAAGGGTATCAGAAACTGTTGAGTGATCAATCTGTACTGATGGTGAGTTGTTACACAGTAACAGCAACCCACCCCTCTAAAGGAGTCATTCCGGCTGTCAGTGTAGGTGCTACATTTGGGTTTGACTTTCCAGCTGGTTGGCTTTCTCCCAGACCAATGCAGCGTCTCCTCCCGCAGCAGGAGCTCATTCAAGACAAGCCTGGACTACAGGACCACGAGACTCCGTGCCCAATTAAATTCTACAATAGCACGTGGTCTGCGAGTGTACATGGCTCTCCAAAGCCTCTAAATAATGATAGAACGTAGTTCTTTCTTCTATAACCAACCCCCAATCGTTTTATAAAAATTAGGGCCGAATGAGGTGAGCTCCAAACGGAGTCCTTGAAGGACTCCAGGACACACAGGCCCATTTTTTCTCCTTATGAAACATAATGTTTGACTCCTGTTTTTTGTATGAGGTTTTCAGAGGGCTGGATACATTGTAATCTCCTCCTCTCCACCCCTAGCAGCCTTTCCCTACCCAGAAGTTCCTCCTTCACTGTCCTCACTGAACAGTGGCCACATCCGCTGGACCAAGGAGCTAAATGTCAAGCCCCACTTTCTCTCTCACTGTCTCCTCCTAAGCTTGCCCTCAGGATGGGCAGGTGGCCTCGGTGGACATGCATAGCCAGTATCAAAAAGTTAAGGTTCCTCTCAAGTGCAGTGAGCTGGAGTTAGACCTTAGAAACATGTGGAACACTAGCCAAAATCGTTTCTAGAACCAGGACCCAGAGCATGCGTATTGATAAACCGGCACCAAGAAATACTCAGTTTGATAGACAGTTCACAGATGGATGGGCAGTTTGTCATAGAGATTTTAGGTTCCATTCAGAAGGTTCTCCCGGCTGGAGAGTCTTATTAGCATCAAAATAAGAACCCCAGCGGCAGATACCCTGAATGTCTGACCCAGAGAGTTCTTCCTCCCAGAGGTGCTTTCGCATTGTCTGGGCACTTTTCACTGGAGACCCACCTGAGGGTGCTTTCTTAGATGCCCAGGCTCTGCTCTAGCTGCTCGCCGAGCTGAGCAGCAGGCAATGGGAACAGGCTCGCCAGGGAAGCATTTTAAGAGCAATGTCCAAAGCAACGCCGCGCTGCTGCTGCACAAGCCCCGATTCACTCTGGCATCGTTACAGGAAGGTCCTGCCAGGCTCCTCTGACTGGGACACGTCCCAAACGCCCAGCCCAATCTGCCACATCAAGGCTGGAGGTCGCTGTAATTTACCATTTCACCTTCTCCCTCTGACAACAGGAGTGGATGGCTGGTATTAATCCTCCCAGGTACCCGCAGTGGGTTTGGGAAAGAGCCCTCTGCATTCTTCTCACCAGCTGGGCATGTTAA
This sequence comes from Tadarida brasiliensis, assembly GCA_030848825.1. Lineage (NCBI taxonomy): Eukaryota > Metazoa > Chordata > Mammalia > Chiroptera > Molossidae > Tadarida > Tadarida brasiliensis. The sequence goes on along the minus strand of CM061261.1, from coordinate 32,278,222 downwards.
GGAGGAACTGAAAAGGCCTTCAGAGCCACGGGGCCTAGAGAAGTTCCCAGTCAATCCATCACTTGCCTCCTCCGCAGAAGGGTCTACCAGCCCATTCCAAAGGTCCAGGGCAGGTGCAGAGAGGGCTGTGAGGCAGTGAGCAGAAGCCAGAGCCGTGTCTGTGTGCGTCTCTGTGGGTCTGTGTGTGTGTGTGTGTGTGTGTGTGTGTGTGTACACTCATCTAAGCACAGAGACAGGACTAGTAATAGAAGAGCCGGTGAGAGGGCGTGGGAGACTGAGAACTTATTTATAAAAGCTCTTCTGCCCTAAAGCAAGTCAAACTCCCCGCTGAGGAGCTGCTTTTTCTTCCTCCCTTTTGAGTCTTGTGTGCTGAGCTGACCTCTCCCGGCAGAGGTCAGGACTCTGCTCACCCTGTGTGCACTCGGCCTTCTGGGGCTCAGTCGCCTTAGAAGCCTGAGGAGGAGAGAATTCTTCAGCTCTAATTTCTGAGAGAAAAGCTGTAGTAAATCTCGTGAAGAAGCTGGCCATTTTTTAAAAAAAGAAATATATATACGTTATGATCTTTTGGGAACTGAACAAAAAGCAAACATGAAACTGTACATCACCAGAGTCCCCTCCCACAGTCTACTTCACCCTCTAAAATAAATCAGGCTGGGGAATGAATGAGGTTTTAAGAAATGTAACTGAACTTAAAATACAAGGTCAGCATCTCATCCTAGGTAATCCTTTGGAGGATGAGAAATTCTCCCGATTTTCCCACAGGGTTATTTCAGATGTGCTTTCTGAGCCAAACTATTTTAAAAGCATTCATTCTTCCACTGCCCCGCCAAACGTGAACTTGAGATTCACATGCACTTTTTGAGAGCTTACTAATGATATTTATTAATGATCACTGATCAAAGGCAAACCCCAGACAATTATTTAGGAACTTTCAAAACTCATCTTCTGTGGGAGGGAAACAACTCCTCAGGGCCGCAGACGACGCAGCCGGGTCTAACGCAGCATCACTAACTGGAGGGGCCTTAGGGAGAAAACAAAACATCTCTCGATGCTTATTGACACTGTGTCACCAAGGCCTTTCCTACTCATAAAGTAGGTACACTTCTGATTTGCAGAAAGTCCCTCTTCTAAAGGACACTCAGCTCTTAGACCCAGCCTCTTTTAACATCCAGTATTTAGACACACACACACACACACACACACACACACACCCTACATTTTTAAACAATAGTTCTGAACTATGGCTTTTCGTGAGAATCATTACTTGAGGATCTTTCACAACTGCCAATACCCAGGCCATTATCTCAAGGATTCTGATTTAAGTAGAAGCTACCGAGGTCATTCCAATGCGTGGCCACTGTCAGGAACCTGTTTTTAAACAGATGGAGAAATTAACACGTGGGAGTTTTATATTTACCTGGGGGCTCTACAGAGCCAAGTGTGGCACTTAAAATACTAGAAATAATTTTATTTGACAAACGAAGAAACCGAGGCCCAGGATATAAAATGACGTGTCCCAAAACACACAAAGCAATCTGGCAAAGAGCAGCTGGACCCAGGGTTCGAGGCTTGCAGCATGCCATCTTTCAGGCTCCGGATCCCCAGCCCAGGCCAGGTCCAGAGCAGCGCATCTTTTCTGTGGCCTAGGGCACACAGCATGCTGCCACGGCCAGAACACCAGGAAATATTTGGGCTTTGCATCAACTGCCATGGTTCTCAGCATTTCATGCACAGCTATTCAAAAGTATTATTCCAACCTGATATTGAAATGCTTCTGAAAATGATGTGCAGGACTTGAGGGAAAATATATTTACAAGCATCCAGAGAGGCCTGGGATCCTGTCATAAAAGGCAGTGGAGAGTCGACCCAGGCTTCCTTCAGTGCTGAATAAGGACTAGATCCACTTAGAAAATGGAAATGAATCCACTTGGGAAATGTCAAGATTCTCTGGAAAGGAATCAAGGTCGCATTCTTTAACCCCTCACAAGAGCGGTCTATCTTAGCTCACAGTGGGGAGCAGAAGTGGGAAATACTGCATTGTAAAGACCATCCCCAAAGCTTACTGGCCAATTTCATCACAACATCCCACACAGGGTTTTTCAAACCTAAATCTTTAGGACCAGTGGTTCAAATGCAGAGCTCCTTTATTTCAACACAGTATTCAGAACCTCAGAATTGCTTCAAGGAGGAAAAAAATGTCTCTAACAAATAGAATATAATTTTAAATAGTATGTTCAGAAAAGGGTATACATCTAAGTATATTCCTTGGGGTTAATTTTCACTTGTTTTGAAGAAAAGTGATACACACAAATTTAGTATTTTAAACAATCTTTTTATTGATAAAACAGGTTCATTTCCACTATGCACGTTCATCCTCTAAGCAAGTGCAACTATTTAAATCGTTTACAAGGCCAGTGCTGAGAAGGAGCTCCCCTGGTGCTTACTGCAGTGATGGCTTTCTGTGTCGACTGAAGAAAGTTACTTTGGGGATCTGACAAATCCACACCTAAGGTCTCCTGATCCCATGCTTTGGGGTCAAGTGTATGGTTTTATTGATATTTGTTTAATTAAGGAATCGAGATGTTTGATAAGCAACTGTAATGGCAATTATAAAGTAGCACATAGTAATATTATGCTGCATAATGAAACTTATTTAAATGTAATTAAATTTGAGCCCAGTACTGAGTAGTTCTTGACAATTAAAGACAGTAGCTTCACCCACTCAAGTCCTCTCTGTTAAATACAGAACCCAAATTAGAGGGAGTTCAGCAGATTTCTGAGAATTTTAAGTATATCATTAAATTGTAATACCAATTATATATGGTTAGATTTTTGTTCTGAGTAATTAACTGAATTAACTTCACGTTACAATGCTTAATTTATTTTGTACTAAGAAAATCTTTAATCCATTTAACAGAAATCAGCTTAATTTTGATTTTTTACTTGCTCCAATGTGTTTCAATTCATTAGTGTTTCAAGACCAAGGAATGAATTCTCTCGTCTTAACAGACCAAGCATGGACATTTCCTCATAAGAGAAAAAAAGAAATTGAAATGATTTCCATGTTCAAGTCATAGCATGCTGAACAGAGGATTTTTGGCTCTTAGGAAAGCATTTGTTACCTCAAAAGGAGGGCGAGTCACTAGAACTTTGTGGAAATATCACAGAGGCGACTGCCGAGAAGGAACTCAAGGAAACTGAGAAAGGCGGCACAGATCCGGGCCATTCTCCTGGGCACAGAGGTTTCCTTCCCTTCTGTGCTCTGCCCTCCCCCAGCTCTTTCTACAATCAAAGGCCACCGATATGCACAACAATTCATGCTAAAAATCCAAACAAGACACCAAAAGCAAACAATTAACTGTGATCCCGTTGCTGCCCCAAAGTGTATCTTGAGATATCTCATTTAGAGACCAGCTATATTCTCCATACATCAAAAGACGGTTTTTGTGACTCTTGCTTTTTATAAAAAGAGAAACATTTTCCTACTTTTATATTAAAATAAATGAACAAAGAGCTGCAGCACTCACTCCTATCCTCCCCAAGGTCTGCCCCTTTGCATTTAACAATTTATATGCATATCTGGGTGACAGTGAACCTCCAGTGGCAGAGAAAAGAAAAATGTTTAAGAAAATCAGACTGTTCTCAGACATTTCTTGTTTATGGACACACACACACACACACACACACAAAACAATAACAACAACAAAAATCTAGAGCAAAGCCCAACCCCAACTTATTAAAGTCACCCGAAAGCACAAGGAGACAGCCTCGAAGCCACTGAGAAGGTTAGGGAGTTCAAAGTTATAACAGTAATCAAAGCGGATGCACATTTCTTTTAAGCATCAGTTACAGGGACTTGAATATACATACATTTAACTTGGGTTATTAAGTAAGTGGCTGAAGAATTTGTTCCTTTTTGACCCCGTATATTGACAGGGTCTCAGATTTTCAGTTGCTGAATTACTAAGATTATTAAAAATATCAAAAAACACACCACTCCCAGCAGTAGAGAACTCCTCATTTCCCACCTAATAAGAACAAAAAACCTGGCAGCCATTTTCCCTTTTGTCCTTCCAAATATCCAAAGAATCACACAACCACTGAAGTAACAAGAGACCCAGGGGTGTTGCAGACATGTGGAAGGAAAATGCTCAAGGCAAAATCCCTCAAACACATGCCGTGGTGTGGAAGCAGAGAGCTGTCGGCCCGTTAATCCTGTTAAAATCCCGTGTGCACGATGGCTGTGAGAAAGACCATATCAATCTGCAACCAATGGCACTATTTTCCCTCTTACATCACAGTAATTATTATTTGCACAAATATACCAAATTCTAAAGCCAAGACTTTTCTTAGAAGAAAATCATTAAAAGTGTAAGAACTGGCTTTAACCAGCAGGCCCAGGTTAATGAATGAAATAAAAACTTCTCATCCGGCTGGTGTGGCTCAGTGGTTGAGCGTCGACCCATGCACCAAGAGGTTGCCGGTTCAATTCCCCGTCAGGACACATGCCCAGCTTGTGGGCCTGATCCCCAGTGGGGGGCATGCAGGAGGCGGCCAGTCGATGTTCTCTCTCATTGATGTGCCTGTCTCTCCCTCTCACTTCCTCTCTCTCTGAAATCAATAAAGGAAAAAAAAACACACAAAAAAAACTTCTCAATAAAAACTCTCTCTGGTGCCTTCAGTTCAAACATCTCCTTCTAGTTCTGCAGCTATTGTTCTGGTATGGCTGTCTTTATTCTAGACTCTTCCAGGGCGCTTATTGTTTCTTGGCTTATCACCTGGGTTATTTGCCACCCCCCCCCCCCATTTAAACTGTTCCAATAATGTTTCTGTTTAAGAAGATTCAATGACACACGCGGTCCTGTCTTCGGGGCCCGTGATGGGCCATAGAAATCCATGTTCTACCACTTCCTCAAGGGGTTGCGTGGTGTGTGGCTGCCCCTACTGGACGGGCAGACTCTGCTCCGCTGTGGTTAGTATTCTGCTGGGCTCCCTCTTCTACAGAATTCTTTGATTGGAATCAGCTGGAGAGGAAAAAACTAGGAGGGAAGAGGAAAAGATGCCAGTGTGGTAGGGCCATGTTCCTAGTGGGGGTGGTGAGGCTGGGACCGCAGGAAGGGAACAGGTTTCCAGGCACAGTCTGGATCAAAGGAATAGCATCTTTATCCATGGACAGGTGTGGTGACCAAGACTGAACTTCATGACCTAAAATGCTGCCATGAAACATGGCTGCTTCCTAATGAGTCTTAGCCCACAGTACAAGGTGGGGAAGAAGACATGGGGAGGGACCAAAGGAGCTGGGAGAAACCACTAATTAGTCTTAAGCATGAACTTACACTGTTTCCATATTCTTGTATTTTGTCAGGCTTTTTCTGGGTTATTTTTCTGCTAACTCCAACACATTCGGGAATATACTTCATTTTCCTTGTTACTAAGGAGGTGCTACTTCAAAGGACCACCCAACGTTAAACACACAAAAAAGATATAATTGATGGGTGGCCTATAAAGATGATTTCTTCCCTATTTTAAAGTGAAATTAAGAAAATCTTCATAGGTGTCCATCCAAAATAAGTCATTGCTATGATTCACTACGTGACATTTCAGCAAGCCCACTGGAGACATTAGTGGGTAATACTGCAAATCTAAGACTCCTGTTTTGAAAATTAAAATGCCCGTGAAGCCTTCCAAATGGGAAACAGGAAACTCTGGCCACCAAGTTCCCCTTGGGTTCTGATCCATCCTGAACTTAACCAAATCTTAGAGGTAAGGACAGGGATAGGCCTGAGCTACAAGCAACGATAAGTCTCTGCCATGTCTTCTAGTGCTGGGCCAAATTCCATGTGAAAGGTCTTGCCAATCTTAGGGTAACAACTCTCCGGGTGCTGTGGCCCCCCTACTTAAGAACCTAGGGATAGAGTGACTCACACACAGAACTCAGAGACTTTACAAGCTGGAGGGAGCATGAGGTGCACGTGTCCACACGTGGCCCCAGCAGATAAGCAGGAGGCCGTGGTAGCCAGGCTGGTGGAAATAAACGCTAGGGAGTCTCCAACTAGTGTGGAGGGTCTCGAACTTGGGCATGTTTCAGAATCACCCAGTTTCTCATTCAGTAAGTCTGCGGTGGGGCCCAAGCTCTACCTTTCTAGGACATTTTCGGACAGTGATGATGGTGTAGGACTAGATACTGAGAACCACTAGCCCGAGCCTTCACTGCTGCCCTACTCAGCCGGGGAGCAGGGAGCAGGAGAAACTAGCCCTAACGCGAGCTGCAGCACTGTGGCACTGTCTCCACATGGCCTCACATGGTCCATATATAACGTGCCCCGGAGACTGGCTTCTTCGCGCAGTTCTTCATGAGTGGGGTTGTTAGAACAAGCATACAGGCTCCTGGAGGTGACTGCTTTGAAAGCTAACCCTAACACAGAGATTCTTTTTTCTATTTAAACAAGTCATTCTAATTCCTTTGAAATCACAGCATCTATACACACGTCTCATTTTTCACGAGTCTGGCCACTGTACCCCTCAACCACAACTCTACAATCCTCTGTAGTAGGTCAGTGGCCTTTTTCGTACTTCTTCCTTTTCTTCGTTGGGCTGCCCTGGATTGCAGCTAATCTTTCAGTGTTTGTGGCTGAGCTGGTTTGCTCTGCCTTCCCTGGCTTACTTTTCACAAGATGTCTGGAGGACAGATTTTCCAAAACATGCAACTCTTCATTAGACATGGTTTTTACCAAATCTTGTTTCAAAAGTAACCCCGGATCTGACAGCTCTAAAGTGGGCAAAACCCTGACTGCTTTGCTTTTTTCCACTATTATTTCTCCCGGGAGGAATCGATCACTTCCAAGAGAAACTCTCTTGTGGTGGTCGGAGTCCTCCGCAGAGCCGCGGTTCCTGCGTTTCTGTTGTGTTCTGGCCCCTCGTGGACTTTGTTTTGGACCTGGTGATGCTGACTCACAGCTCCAGACAGGGCTCCCGCTTAGAAGGCCTGTCTCTAGCCACTCCCCAGGATGAGGTTTTTGCTGGCTGCTGGTGTCTTCTGGCTGGGTCTGATGAACATTTTCCAGCTTTTGAACAGAAAGCCTCCAGTGACGCCCAGCTGCCTGTATGTAATCCTTTGCTTGCCCCGTGGACACCGAAGGGGCACGGGATGAAGCCTGACTGGCACTTCTTCTCACTGCCATCTCTGCAATCACTGAGTCACCTGACGTTCCCACAATGTCCCTGATGTTCTGTGATTTGCTCACGATGCTTTTTGTTTCAGCTCTTTTCATACTGGGGAAAAAAAAAAGATTTTTTTGTTTTGTAATACTATAATGGTATGGTTTCCTCCAAATTCCCCTTACCACATTTCCTACACCTGAAGAAAGAAGGCATGCACTACCCCGGCTTCTCCCTGGCAAATCTAGAAAAATCCCCGAGTGTATGTTTAACTGCAGACGGGACCAAGTAAGAGCCTTCACCTTGTCCAGTACACTGGGATACACCAGGAAACACTTTACTTACTGATCACTGGGTTATTAATGGACTTATGATAGAGTTCATATTTTAACGAAAACAGACAGGTACTCATTTCCGATGTTAAGGGTCAATTTGATACATTGATTTTTTTCCCCCCAAAAGTAAATGCTCAAATACATCCAAAGCAGAGGTTGTGTTTATGTGTGTCTCTATGTGTATGTGTACAAGAACATACTTATACATGCACAGACACATACAATTTCTATTTGTAAGTAAAGAATAATATGGAAATCTCTCAGGCCATTTTAAAGTATTACTCAAATATAATCACCATTTAACTACTGTCAGGCTTGTTCACTAACCATTGGAAACAGGGTTCAGTTAATACACCTTGAAATGTCCTGGAGGAAATTCCTGAGAGTATTCAAGGAAAGAAAGCAGAAACATGGCAGACACAAGTGAGAGTGCATACACATACGCACGCATGCACACACACACGCACACACAAACCCCTTTTCTACAGCACACACAGCAGACAATGCAAACTTCCCTGGTTGAAAATTACTTGAGGGGCAGGACAAAAACATGGGAAGAATTTAGACTAGACACTTTAACTTCAACATATGTTTGCAGGCCTGTGAATGGCCAGAAATTTCTTAAACCACCGAACTCAAAACAATGAAGCTGAAATATTTATTTTGGCTAAGCTTTAGTCTGGAAAGAAATATATAGATTCGTGTTCGTACTGTTGCTTTCTGGGGCATAAGGATTATGATAATTAATGTTAGGGTCGGAACAAGCATCTTAGAAAAGGAATGCATTTTTTTTTAGATCTGTCTGTAGTCACTCTGAAGGTTGTATGAAACATACCACCAACAGGTGCTTTTCATCTTCAAAGCGCTTGTAATTAATTACTCCTTGCAACACACCTGTGAAGCAAGGCCTTAATTCCTGTTGTCCAGAAAGCAAGGGAAGGAGAGTCAGGAAGGTGGAAGAGCCAGTGTGTGACTCGAGGCGGGCTCAGTGCCAGCGGGCTGTGGTTACGTTCAATGTGCTCTTGCTGAATTCTAGATTTCATGTCATGTATCCATATGTATAGACAGTCAAAAATGAGAAAAAGGAAACACATTGGACCTACATTTCTTTCAGAGTGTTTCTCTTGAGCTCTGCACTGGGAGGAAGTGGACTCTCTGCACACTCAGCGAAATAATCAGACACTCCATGGAGAGCTCTTTCCGTCTATTCCAAAAGATAACAAAGGTTCAAACAGAAATCTATTAGCTGAACATGAGAAAAAACAGTTATTCTCTGAATGTCCCAGTGAACAGATTTATTTTTGTGAGGACTAGATGAAACTTAGTGTTAGGCTATTTTAATTTTTTAAAATCTAGAACTTTTTGGTAAGTTGTCACTTCTTTTGGGCTCCCAGCCCACACACTTCATACATTAATATGCGCCACAAACATACAAAACTGTGACAGAGAGGATGTTAATTCCAAACCATCTGGGAACTCTCGGCCAATACACGCTATCTCTGAGCCCCAAACTGTGACAAAGCCCAGAATCACGACGCCAGGCAGCTCTGATCTTCCAAGAGCCCTGGTGGTGCAGCGGTCTGTACCCTGCTCATCCTAAGAATTCCCCACATCTCGTTACAAAAATACAGGAGATGGCCTTTGCAGTACTCAAGAAGGCACTGCGAGTTAAGCTTTCTAATACTGGTACTTTAAAAACTGGAGTTTGAGAATCTTGGCTACTAAAAAACTGGGAGTTTTGTTTTTTTCTTAAATGAACAGCATTACCATGGTTTTATATAATTCATAGATTATCTATCCATCTTTGTATGTTCTCATGCAAGCATCATTAGGAACCAATTATAAAATGTAAAAACCTCTCAACTTTCACCATTGTTGACCCATTTCATACTCTGGAATTATTTCCTTTTTGTTAGCAAATAGATAATCTAGACAAAGTGTTAATCTCTCTCATTTTCTGGGACACCAAGTACCCTCTTCCGTCAAATTCCTGCGGCCACAGGAACAGTTGTGGCGAACTAGCATGAGGTTCTTGCTTTAGGCTTACAGTGGCATTGACGATGACAGCCCCAGGGAGCCTGGGACAGCCCTGCGTAATGCCTGGTGTCCTACATCCCATCCTGCCCTGCCAGTGGTTTCAGACCTGGACCAATGTCACCCAAAGTCACATCCAGTTACAGCCTACGTCAGCTTTAAGAGCTGGTGAACACACTGTTGCAGGTTTTATTGGATTATACTGTATTCTGACACTTTTCCCTTTTCCACCTCCAGGACTTACTAGTTGACCAAAAAGAGCTCCAGTTTAAAAGTTAAGGGAGAGAGATTGAGATTTATGTGTGAAACACTTCTAAACATGCCCTATAAGTACAGTAGATTTTCCCCTCACAACCACACCCTGTAAGTGCTGTATTTTCAGAGCTGAACAATTAACATAAGGAGCATGAGTCAGGCTTTGAACAACTCTGTGGGAACCAGAAAGCCTTTTGCTATTAGGAATGATGTAAATTCCCCAAGGCTGGAAGAAGTCCACAATGGAAGGCAGACAGGGTCATAAATAACAATGGAGACTGTGGGGAGCACAGAAAGCGGGATGCCGTGATCGTGACACTTCGGATCGCATATTGGATTCAATCATGGCCCTCATTTATTTATTTTAAAACTGAGTTTAAAGAGCACTATGTATGTCCTATGGGAACTTCAAAAACTTCTTTAAGAAACAGGATGATCCACTCTCATCCCAAATTCCTCTCACAACAAACAATAGGGGAAAAGGTCCTTGAAAGAAAAAGGACAACAGAAAAAGTGATGGAGTGACAGAAGGAAATGTCCAGTTCAAAAAGTGCAAAACCTGTGACTTCGTTTTCAAAAACAAGAGAAAAGAGAAAGAAGAAAGAAAAAAGGCAAGGCGGGGTCTTCTGCTCACAAATTGAAACCACATTTGGCAATTTGTTGAAGGAGGCATATTTACATTTGTATGTAGACTGGGTGGGCAGGGAAAAAAGAGATTAGACTCCTTAGGCCCTTGAACTGTCAGATCTCATTAGAAATCGCTCCTTCTTACACTTCGAGGGTCAATTCATTCCCCTCTGTCGCTAATCACAGCCTCTGCTGCCCCCCAAACAAGTCCTCCAGAGGAAGCAGCTACCTGCCACCTGGGAACAGCGTTTCCCAAGGGAGTCGTCCTGATTACTAATGGCTTCTCACATCTGGTATCAAAATGCAATCCATGGCTTATCCAGAGGCAAAACTCTCAGGGGCAGACAGTGTGTCCTGGGGTTTCCAGTGTCTCTCAGGCATACCAGGATGACACTATTCCTTTTTAGATTCTACCCAGATACCTTCTGCAAATACAGAAAAACCCAACATAAAAAGGCTACCAGTTAGCCATCCAAAGTCCAGAGTGAGCACCCTATGGGTGTTTAAGAAACAGGCTAACCAAGATGACCTCTTTGGGCCTGCATAAATGAGTCTGCCCAACCTGGAAGCTAGCTCTGAGTCTGTCAAGGAGTAAAATTCTGCAAGTATCATTTCCTGGTCATCTGCCCCACCCCCTAATTTACTTATTTTTATTTTGGGTAATACTGGAGGATTTTAGTTTTAAAGCTTTACACCTGTAAAAAGTGTCCAGATATAGTTCCAGGACAAAACAGAACAGAAGCAGGGCAAGGCCACCAGCCCCAGAAGGAATCCAGTCTAGGAAGACACCCTCCTTGGCAGCTTGAGCAGGCCAGGGAGAGTTCCAGACAAGGGGTCAGGCCTTATCCCCATCCCGGGGGATGCTCTGGAGACCAGGGAGGCACCCTGAGGTCGAGGACAGCCAAAGCACACGTGCCCCAGCACAGGTGCAAGGGGAGGCTGAGCAGGTGAGTCTGAGTATGATGATGGCTAACATTATCTCAATGCTATCTGGTCTGACCTGGATAGAAGAGCCTGCAAAGAAAGCCCCCACCAGAATAAGCAGGGCAACTAAGACTCACTTCTTGCCTCTAGTCAGAAAATAAGCTAGACTGAAATGTAGTTATAAACATTGGTTGATATTCAAGTTATAAAGGCAAGTTGAAACTGTGGATGAATCCAGGCATTCACTCCGCAGTGGCTTACTAAATACTATTTTTGAACAGAACACGGTTGGATTAGTGTAGGATGGGGAGAGAAGTTGACCTAAAAAGACATAAAAGCACCTGCTCTTGAGTTTACTGCCTCCTTGAGGAGTCTGTAATACACGGCCGGGGCTCCCAGAGGCTAGTGAGAGACTGGCTATCAGAGACTTGGCATCAGAGGCACCCAAGGAGGTTTTCAAAAATACAGATTCCCAGGTCTCATCCCTGGAAGTTGATTCACAAAATATAGGGCAGGGCTAGGAGGTCTATATGTAGGTTCCCAGGTAATTCAAGAACTCCTGATACATATGAAACACTTAACAGAGCAGAGAAACATAAACAAATGTAAACTGGTACACTGAGGCAGCGTTTGCAAAGTGTGGTTCGGTTACCTCAGGCATCAAAATCAACAGGGAGCTTGTTCAAAAATGTTCTGGGCTCTCCCCCAGAATCTACTGTTTGCATCTCTGGGGGTGGGGGTCGGGACATGTGTATTTTACTCAAGCGCCCCAGTGAATCTGATACCCAGCAGAGTTAAACTTCTGTTCTAAAGGGGCAAGGAATGGATAACTGAGCAGAGTCCAGCAGAATCACTGAACTATGTACCAGGCATTGTTTGAGGACCTTGTGGAACAGGACCTGGGCCCACAAAAACCACCCTTGCTGTCATGTAGACTCCATTGCAATGGGGGAAGACAAAAAACAAGCATATGTTATGTGATGATGCTATGAAGAAAAATAAACCTCTAGAGCAGTTCTCAACCTGGGGGGCGCGACCCCTTTGGGGGTTGAACGACCCTTTCACAGGGGTCACCTAAGACCATCGGAAAACACATATTTCCGATGCTCCTCTATCTGTCTCCAGGCGGGTCCGTCCACATGCAGATATGCCCACATACAACATGAGGAACTAACTGTATTAAAGGGTTGCATTAGGAAGGTTGAGAACCACTGCTCTAGAGGGTCCTGGGAGCTGTTTTAGATGTGGCGGTTAGGGAGGGCTGTGGTAAGTAATAAGATGAGCTTTACCCAGAGAACTGATGGAGGGAACAGCCATGTAAACATCTGAGGAAGAGCATTTCAGGCAGAGGGAAGCATGAACACTGAGGCGGGCAGGACACAGAGTGCCTGGCAGCGGGAAGCAACAGGAAAGCAAATCAGAGGAAGGTCAGTGAGCAGGTAAGAGGGGTACGTGTGTGTGCGTGTGTGCGCATTGGTGGTGGTGGGGGCAGCAAATATTGTGTATAGTTTTTTTTAAGTATGGCACATATATTATGAGACAGCTACCAAGAAAAGGGACTTGATATTTTATCTTTTTAAAAAAATGTTTTTATTGACTTTTTAGAGAGAGAGAGAGAGAAACATCGATGTGAAAAAGAAATATCGATTGGCTGCCTCCTGCATGCCCCCTTCTGGGGAATGAGCCTGCAACCCAGGTATGTGACCTGACCGGGAATCAAACCGGGACCTCTCAGTCCATGGGACAATGCTCAATTCACTAAGCCACACCAGCCGGGCAGGACTTGACATTTTAAAAGCATTATCTTGGCTAATAATACAAGCCTATTCACAGTTGCCTAAAAAACAAACAAACAAAAAACCCTAGGAATAAATTTAACCAAGGATATAAAAGACCTGTACTGAGAAAATTATAAGACACTGAAGAAAGAAATTTAAGAAGATATAAATAAGTAGAAGCATATACCATGTTCACAGATATGAAGAATTAGCATCATTAAAATGTCCAGGCTACCAAAGCAATCTATAGATTAATCGCAATTCCTATCTTGATACCAATGGCATATTTCACAAAACTAGAACAAATATTCTAAAAATCTATATGGAACCACAAAAGACCCCAAATAGCCACAGCAGTCTTGAGAAAAAAAAGAACAAAGTTGGAGGAATCACCCTATCTGTTATCAAACTATACTACAAGACATAGTAATTAAACAGCATGGTACTGGCATAAAAACAGACATACAGATCAATGGAACAGAATAGAGAGCCCAGAAATAAATCCATGCCTTTATAATCAATTAGTATTTGATAAAGGAGGCAAGAACATACAATAGGGTAAAGATAGTCTACTCAATAAATGTTGTTGGGAAAATTAGACAGATATGTGCAAAAAATAAAACTAGACCACCTTCTTACACCCTACACAAAAATAAACTCAAAATGGATTAAAGACTTAAATGTTAGACTTGAAATCATAAATATCCTAGAAGAAAACATAGATAGTAAAATCTTGGACATTTCTCTTAGCAATATTTTTTCTGATATATCCCCTTAGGCAAGAGAAACAAAAGAAAAAAATACACAAATGGGACTATACCAAACTAAAAAGTTTTTGCACAGCAAATGAAACCATCAACTAAATGAAAAGACAGCACACTGAATGGAAGAATATATTCACCAATGATACATCTGATAAGGGGTTAATATCTAAAATTTATAAAAAACATAAAACTCAACACCAAAATAACAATCCAATTTAAAAATGGGCAAAGGACCTGATTAGACACTTCTCCAAACAAGACATACAGATGGCCAATAGGCATATGAAAAGATGCTCAACCTTACTAATCATCAGAGAAATGCAAATTAAAACCACAATGAGATGATCACCTCACATCTGTCAGAATGGTCATCATCAATAAATCAACAAACAAGTGTTGGCGAAGATGTGGAAAAAAGGGAACCCTCGTGCACTGTTGGTGAGAATACAGGTTGGTGCAGCCATTGGAAAACAGTGTGGAGTCACCTCAAAATAATTAAAAAACGAGCTGCCTTATGGCCCAGCAATTCCAATTCTGGGAATATATCCGAAGAAACCCAAAACACTAATTTGAAAGAATACATGCACCCCTATGTTCACTGCAGTGTTATTTACAATAGCCAAGATCTGGAAGTAGCCCAAGTGTCCATCAGTAGATGAATAGATAAAAAAACTAAGGTACATTTACACAATGGAATACTACTTGGCCATAAAAAAGAAGGAAATCTTACCCTTTGAGATAGCATGAATGGACCTGGAGATTATTATGCTAAGTGAAATAAGCCAGTCAGAGAAGGACAAGTACCATATGATTTCACTCATATGTGGAGTCTAAACTAACATACAAAACAGAAACAGACTCACAGATAAAAAACAGAGTGACAGCTGTCAGGGGGGAGGGGGTTGGTTGCAGGGTCGGGTAAAAAAGGTGAAGGGATTAAGCACAAAAAGAAAAAAAAAACCCTTGGACATTTCTCTTAGCAATAGACACACAACAGTATGGTGATTACCAGAGGGAAGGGAGGTGGGGGGATGCAGAAGAGGGTAAAGGGGGGATAAATGGTGATGGAAGGAGACTTACATGGGGTGGTGAACACACAATACAATATATAGATGATGTATTATAGAACTGTACACCTGAAACGTGTATAATTTTATTAACCAATGTCATCCCAATACATTCAATAAAAAAGAAACAAAGGATTACCTTGCATTTAGTAGAAGGACAAAGTGGAAGCAGGGAGACCAGTGATGGGGCTACTGCAATAGTCCACTCAGAGATGATGGGTCTTGGAGGAGGCGGGGGTGGTGAGAAGTGGTTAGATTGGAAATAAAATCTGGAGATCCAAAATAATGTGCTGATAGATTGAATACAAGTGGTGAGAGAAGAAAAAAGTCAAGGATGACTCCAAGATTTATGGTTTAAATAACTGGATGATGGAAGTTACCCTTCACCAATACATAAAGTACAGGGGGAGGGCAGGCTTGGGAAAGTGGGACCAAGAAATCAGTTTTGGGTATGTAATCGTTCAGAGTCCTCCTGGATATCCAAATGGAGATGTTGAGCAGGCAGTTAAGACATAGGTTGCAGGAAGAGAGGGGTCTGGGAAGTCCACAGAGATGGTATTTAAAGGCAGCAGTCAAAATGAACTCCACAAGGGGGTGAGTCTGGATGAGAGAAAAAAAAAGTTGAGAATGAGGAGGAGTCAGGAAAGGAGACTACAAGGAAACAGAAAGAGAAAAATCAAGATAACAGGATGTCCCTGGAGGCAAGAGAAGAAAGTGCTTCCCTGAAAGTGACAACTGTGTTAAATGCTGCTGACCGGTTAGAAGTGAAAACTGACAGAGGGTGCCTTGACAAAAGCTGTTTTTGGTAAAGGGCTGGAACTCGAGCAAGAGGAGACCAAAACTCTCCAGTAGAAATGTATCATGAGAGGTACATGTAACTATAAATTTTATACAGACCCATTAAAAAAGTAAAAGGAAACTGGCGAAGTTAAATCTCAATAATACATTTTACTTAAATCAATATATTAAATGTCATTATTATAATATGTAATCAATAAAAAATATTGAGATATTTTATATTTGATACTAAAACTTTGAAATCTGGTGTGTATTTTACACTTACAGTACATCATTTCTGACTCTCTAAGTGGCTCCAGCGTTGGCCAGCGCAGGTCTAGACAACACCTTTGAAGGGTTTGCAGTGAAAAGGAGCAGAGAAATGGGATGGTAGTTGGATTGGAGGAGGTGGTTAATGGAGGGTGAGTCAGTCAGTGATGACTCTGAAACAGGCACATTTGGAGATGTGATCAGCTAACCGTGTGCCAACCTCTGACTGTGTGTCAGGCACTGTTTCATGTACTCACCAATGTTGTCTTCAAAACAACTTGGAGAAGCAGGTGATATTATTACCACCCTCCAGGGACCTGATTCAACACGGACAAATGGCACATCCAACATGGCTTCGCTGGGAAGATCTTGCTGCGTGCTCTGAAGCACCTGGCTGCAGGCCCTGGGGCACCTCCACTAGGCTAGCTTGGAATAGAGGGGGCAGACCTTGGGGCCACGATATCAGGCTGCTTGGTCACTCCAAGAGCCCTGAGTGTGCACCAGTCATAGCTCATACCAACCACACTGCCTGCCAGTGTGGGGCTCCTATAGCCCCTCACAGCCACAGCTGCAAGGGTCTGACAGAGGCTAAACCCACTGAACTCTTATTTCCAGGACTGCAGAACATCCTGCCTCATCTGAAGGCAATAAAGGGGGGGGGGCTCTTTAAAGTTAATTTTTTTCTCATGGTAGTATTTAATGTAGTAATGACTGTGGTACTCTCAGCCCTTGTCTTCTGAGAGTTGAATCTATTTTCTCATGGTCATGTATATGAGTCTCTTCTAATTGTTTTATTCAAATAAAATAATTAATAACCCAACCAGAATACTTTAAAAGTAGGTAATTCATAGAATATTAGAATACACAGTCATAGGTCACGTTCCAAACGTGACTGTTCCTGAATTCCTGTGATCGTATCTGCTGAGACTGTTATGCCCAGCGTTGATCCAATCAGGTTAGCACTCGGAGGCTGAGAGGTGAAGCACAGAGGCGAGGGGGATGGAGGAAAATGTCTGACTCCTTGACTGCTTGTCCAAGAGCCAGTTTCTCAACCCCCTGATGCTTGGTTTCTCATGTACCTTTCAGAATCGTTTGGGAGATTTAAATGCAGTGAGGTATACGAAGCATACTTTGGAAACTGGAAAGCACTGAACACATTTTCTTGACATTATTGGAAAAAGAAAACTTGAAATCTACTCAAACCATATGGGGGTTGTAAGAAGGCAAAGGATGCCTTGCATTTGTAGAGAATTTACATGATTCAAGTCCTTTTCCCCACATCTCACTGGAGTTTCACTGAGTATTCTGTAGACAGGTACTGTCTGTGTCTCACAGACAGAGAAGAATGAGACCTAAGAGAATAAGTGTCCAAGGCAGCACAGTCAGGTGGGCACAGAACTGAGCCAAGAAGGCCTGGAGCCTGTGCAGCGTTCTCTCCACTGTGCCTGTTGGGTCCTTCCCATCATGATCAGAGAGGGAGCTGTAGGAAGGGTATAGGACTGAGCTGTCCTTGGGTCCTTGGGTCCAGCTCCCTCTCAGTCACCACCTCACTGTGAGATCTGGATAAGCCAGTTAGTTATCTTCTCTGAACATCAGTTTCCTCATCTATGAAAAAGGGATGGTAGTATCTTGCTAGTGTACACTCATTCACTTCCTAAAAATAACACTCCAATTTTCTTCTGGGGAACCATGTCCCCGCTGTCCATTCAACATCCATGCATTTCAGGAGGCCTTGTCTCCATGCCTGGCTCCAGAAGCGGGCCTGCGACCCAGTGCAGGCCAATCAGAGTGCAGAATTCATAAGCTACAAAGAGATGCATGACCTAAAGGTGGCCTGGGAAGAGGCCTGCTCTCTTTTCCCATGGACCTGGAGTTGCCAGGAACAACTACCACATACAGGCTGAGAATAAAACCAACACAGTAAAAGGCAGAACCAAAAGGCGGTGAGAAACAGTCTTGATGATAGATATTCTTTGTGCCTCTGATCAAGCCATACCTGAATCCTGGAATTTTCAGGCACATGAGCCAAAATCCTTCCTTTTATGCAAGCCATTTTGACTTGGCCTTCCTGTCCCTTGAAAACTAAAAGGTTCAAGACTGATACAATCTCTTCTCAGGTTTGTTGCTCTGAATAAGTTATTGTATGCAACAGTCCTCTGCAAACAATAAGGGTCTTTTGCAAACAATAAAAGCAGAGTAAAAGTAATATATTATCAGCTCACTTGGGGGCCAAAAATAATAAAAATATATAAAGCTGGAACTACTTTCAATGCTTTATGACTTTATATTATAGCAAAAAGACAGTTATTCTTGAATGTTAGTGTGACGCTTAATGCTTTTCAGGAGCATCAGCATTCTGAAATGTGGCGAATGGGTGAGTTACTTAGAGAAAAGCAGCCAAAGTAGAGCAAGAAACATGACAAGGACCACAGTGTTAGACCACAGTGCCAGCTGACCATGCTGAGGCCACACAACTCAAAATGAGGAAGAGGCCTCTTTCCCAAATTTCACTTCTAGTATTTAAAAAAATTATTTGATAATAAGTTAAGGAATTGGAAAGGGCAAAACAGGTAAGATAGGGCAGTAATGAACGATGAAAAGTAGTAGAAAAATAAATGTGTATTGACTCAAAAGAACTGAAGCAAAAAGAGGTAAATGAAAAGGTAAGTGGTAGCTCATGAATTCCACTGTGAACCGAAGTCATGTTCTCTCACAGAGATAACGACAGAGGACATGTATAGGGAGACAATACAGAAAAAGCACTTGGTACAGGGACCAGCACCTGGTAAATGAGTCCTCATTAGATTCCCATGAGGCAGACATGACCTTCCCCATTTCAGAGCTGAGGAAACTGATGCCCTGTGAGGCTAAGTCATCTGCCCAGTGGCCACAGCGAGGGGCCAGTCTTCAGCCTCACTTGCTTTCTCTGGCCCCGAGACCTCTGCAGAGCACTCCATCCTCTGCTGCCCTCTGGAAGGACGGGCCTCTCAGGGAAGTGGAGCGCAGCCTTGCTGCTGCCACTGCTGCTTGGGTTAGTGGGTAGTCTAGTTTTTTTTTTTCTTCATAATTTTTTTAAAGTTTTGTTTTCTTCTGAATTGATGACTACAAAACTGTCTTGTGTAGATCTAGGGAAGTACACATAAATAGTTGCAAAGA
Source organism: Tadarida brasiliensis (assembly GCA_030848825.1). Lineage (NCBI taxonomy): Eukaryota > Metazoa > Chordata > Mammalia > Chiroptera > Molossidae > Tadarida > Tadarida brasiliensis. The sequence goes on along the minus strand of CM061261.1, from coordinate 32,259,077 downwards.
ATGTTAACATGAAAATAATATCAGTGAAAAAAATCAAGGAAGTTATTTTGTAGGAAGTACACATTTCACAGGGATTTTCCAGTTTACATTCACCTACCCTCAGAAACCTAAAAATAAATCCTGAACAACCTTAGGCCCCACAGTTGGGTCTCTGGTGCCATATAAATGTGACAAAATTTGGATGTTTTGAAACAACTGTAGGTTTGGGGCCAGCACTTCTTAAAGATGGGGAAATTTACTGACCACTCTGAGAACTGAATGAAAGTTATTTTACTTTGACTAGAAAAACATAAAAATACATATAACTTTTTTTTCAATTTCAGGGAATTCATGAATCATAGGTTAATAACGCCCAGTTGAAAAGTAGAAGAGAAATATCTGTGAGAAAGAGAGAGAAACTTAGTGGGAATCGCCCCAGGCAGACCTAGCCCACCTTTGGAAGTCTCCTTATTAAAAAATACCTCCTTCACAGAAGCCTGTGTTTGAAAACTGCTAACACCTGCAGGATGGTTGCCAGCCCTTCATTTAGGGTGACAGCCTTTTCCCTAACATCTCGTGTTGGCTGAGCACGTGGGCATGGACAGGATGGGAAGGAGAGAGGTGGGTGAATATGTAGTCCAGCTACACAGGTAGTAGGGCTGGCCAAAAGAAGGCCCACTGTGGCCCTGGTCGCCAGAGGGAAAGAGCTGTCAGAGCCAGAGAGAAGACATCACAAATGACTGTCTTATTTCAAAATTCTGTTCAGAGCTGGCCCTCTGCCCAGAGATGCAGAAGCAATAGCTCTTCCAATTTCCCTTGAACACAGACAGCAAAACCCCCTCTTTGCAAAACTCCAATCTCACTAGTCTGGGAACCTTGCTGCATTTATGAGACAGTTTCCTTGGGAAAATGAGTACCGAATTCTAAATCATCTGTTCACTGATGAACTTTCCAAACACAATCCAGTTGCATGTCGAAATCTGTGCTATCACTGTGGGTGTTCTGATGATGATCACGTGTGCTTTTAGGAATTCAGGCCTGAGAAGTCTGCTGTCTCCAAACTCCTATGTACCTTAGAGAAATTAGTGGGTCCTTCCTCCGAAGCCGTATCTCAGTGTGAGTCCACTGGCAGCTACTGGAAATAAGGCATTTTAGCTGGGTGGTCTCTACTGTTCTTCCTCCTCCTCTGGATGTTGGTTAACAGAATTCCCACCGAGGGTCACATGTTTATGCTCTTACTGTATCCCCTGCACTATTGTATTCCATCTCTGACTAGCTGGCTAAATGGGGGTTTATCTTTTAACTTTTATAGCTGCAAAATGAATCTGGGCTGGCAAATGGAGACAAACAAAAAATGAAGGTGCTGGGCCTCTTGGGAAAATATTATGTACAGATGAATATTATTAAGTGTTTTTCTCATTTCTAGCAGTGAGGAATAGCAATCTGCTAATCTGGCATTAATGGCATTTAATTTAACTCCTCTGGAGATAATGGAAATGGCGATGATAATAACTAATACTGCATAAGAGCTTTAGAGTTTACAAGACATTTTTATATTCATCATCACACTTGATCCTTAGAAAAAATTGGCAAGGCATCACTTTTACCTCTGCTTAAAAAGTCAGGGGACCGATGCTCCAAGAAGCCAAACGAACTTGTCATCCAGTGAGTGAGGGGAGAGGCAGTGGTCAAAGCAGGTCTTTTACTTTGAAGTCTGACCCCTTTTCTACTTGTTCTATTCCCAAAGTGGTTTTCCTAATTCAGTCTATCATTCGAGTGGCCATGAAAGGGAGATTAGAGGTCTCTGCAGAAGTAAGGTACATTATGGGGAGAAAAGCACCAAGGATTCGAGAGCCCAGATACATTCTATCCTCCTCTAACTCAGCAAAGGGCAGGTTCCAGCTCATTTAGAAATACTGTTGGCTAATTATTTAGGAGAATTTTATTATTTTATTATTAGAAAAGGAGAACAAAACCTTAGGTTACTGTAACATACAAGTAAAGGATAGTTAATCTTTAAAAAAGTGACTTCGTCTGAGAAAATTTTTTGTTATCTTCTCTGTCATAGTCTAGAAAAAATTTTCCAGATAGACCAAGCCAACCAAGAACAATTTCATCCCCACCGCCAGCATTTTCATTAGGATCATCCACCTGCAAGTCCACATAAGGGCTGGTGGGTGATGGCGGATGCTATAGTTCTCATCCCTATCCAAGGAAACAGCCCATCTGTAGGCCCTTCTGGGCTGTGGCCCTAATCTGCTCCTTAACTATCTGTTGACCGTGTGTTCTGACCCTGAGCTCTGGCCACAGCTGACTGAGAAAGGGAGTGGCAGCCAGTACAGGGCGGCAGCAGGAAGATGGTGAGCCTCAGTTAAGTCTGCTGCTCTGGGCAACAGGAGCCTTGTCTCCAGAGAAGCCTCCCTGTCATGTGTGCCCCAACAGTGAGGCCCAAGCAGACACAGCACGTCTATTCCCCGAACATAAAAACTGTAACTGGCACAATCCTGGTCAATCTGCAGAATAAAAAGGAGTTCGCATCACAAACTAAATTTCATAAAAATGCCAGATGAAAATATTAGTAAGTATTTATCCAATTAAAAAAAAAAGCCACCAAGCTCATCTAAGGCAATCATCATTATGGAAAACATAAAATTGAGGACACAGACACCTACCACACAGCAATGCATACCATTGAGAGATAAATTTTAAACTCATTAAAAGTTATTTTTCTTGCAATGTAAGAAGTTTTTATACAGTAAGGAGTTTGTAAAACACAAAAATACTAATAGAAAAATGGACACAAACATAGAATTCACAAATGAAGAGGTCCTAGTTGAATTAAATACACACTGACCTCACTTATCAAGTATGAAGTGTGGAGGGGTACAAACTAGATCATTAACAGAGTATCTTTGGGTTGGGAGTTGTGGATAATTTTTACTGTCTTTGTATATCTTTGGATTCTAAACTTTTTTGTACAATGAATGTGTACGATTTTGGTAAGCACTTATTAAGTAAAAGAACTAAGTTCAAAACACTGTGGGAAATGTGAAATATGGAAGCAGCCTCCTCCCACTCAAGGAACATTTCCTAGTGCTACAGCCACTTCTGTTTATGGCTTCCACACAATTTACCACTAGCATTATTTAGGAAACACAATAAGATGAGAAGAATGGATTCATACAAAGACTATATACATCATGAAAAACCTGGAAAAACCCATCCTTTACTATTTAATTTTTTTGGTACAAAACATTCTTTTCTTGAGTGATCTGATTTATACTTATGCAAAATTCGCCTTATGAAAGTTCAATAATTCTCTCATCAGGGTACATAAGTTAGTTCATAGTCATATTGTTAAGTAGTTTATTTCTTGTATTCTAAAAACTGAAGGACTAAATATTTCCTTATAATTTCTATTTATCTTTCTTATGATAAAATATAACTCTACTCTGATTTTCTTTTAATCACAGTTTTTAAGTCTACAAGTTTTTTTGTGCAATATGACTTTATGGGTTTTATTTAGTTACATTTGCATTGCTTCCTCTGATAGAAATTCAGTGTGAGAAAGGATTTTCGAGATAATTTGATATCCTCCGCCTTGACTGAGAGGAGGGCTATGGCCCACAGAGGTTCAATTACGCACAGCTGAGAAACACGAAAAGCCAAGCTAAAAATAACCCATGTGAGGGTAGTTTATTGCTTCTTTAGACTCATTTACATTTCAATTATCTACTCATAAACTAGAAGAAGAATTCTTTAGCGTTAAAAAGTAGTTTGACTTAAGAGAAGTGTTCCATTTAGTGCTTGTCAGGACCTGCTGGCAAGCCCACGGATGCGGCGACAGCGAGGGCACAGCGCTGTGTGGCTGGGGTGCGTCTGCACCATCTTGATGGCTATTGTCACAAATATTTTATGTATAGGCCCATTTTTAGGTAGCACTAGTACAAAATGTCATTTTTTAGATTTCCAAAAGAATCACAGGCTTTTACAGCTTAGGTTTAAAAGTAAGGAAGTAACTTAGAATTTGGGGGGCTTTGCTTCTGAATGGCAGACAGGATCCAGTTGAACCTGAAGGTTCAGAATGAATACATCTTTAAGAAAAAAGTGAGGCTCTATTTGAATTACATTTTTAGGTCACCAGGATAACCTTCAGTGCCCTTCCTCTGCCAAACTGTAAGCTCCTTGAGGGCAAGAGCACTTTCTCATTTTTCTTAGTTGCCCTAGGACCCACCAGGGCTCCTGGCATACAGGCAGCATTCAACAAATTATGTCAAAAGGTGACTGTCAGAACAGATGGGAAGGGTCTCAGGAAACTAGAAGGAGTGGCCATAACCAATGCTCTCTGCGACAGTTGCTAAAGCTGACCCTGGAATGCACCAGAAATATACATATATAAATATGTGTGGTTATTTACAAAATAAATTTATTACTTTGTAAAGTTATTGCTTTGGTTATTATTGGTTATTTACTTTAATAGAGAATAAAAATAATAAATAATTTTGAATTTCCCAAAGGATCCTGGGCTTTACATATGAAAAGTTTCTACACAGGAACTTGGGTTTGTACATATATTTATTTTTTTTTTTTTTATCCTCACCCGAGGACATTTTTTTCATTTTTTGTTCAGATAGAGTGGGAGGGAGAGAGAGGAAGAGAGAGAGAGAGAAACATCGATGTGAAAGAGACACATCGAGTGGCTGCCACCCGCACGACCAACCAGGGCCGGGGACAAACTGCAACCGAAGCACATGCCCTTAGCGGGAACCGAACCCGGGTCTCTCTGGACCGCAGGCCGATGCTCTAACCGCTGAGCCAAACCGGCCAGGGCTGGGTTTGTACATATAAAAGAGAACATTGTTGGAATGAAATATAGCTAAGTGCAATAAAAATTTTATTTTAAGCTGTTCATATTTCTAAAGGAAAAAAAGAGAGAGGAGAAAAAAACTAAAGGTAAAAACTACCCAAATGACCCGCCGGCTCCATTTCTAGCAATAGGTCCAAAATGGAGCCTACAAGAGCTTCAAGGTTTCTTATGAGAAACTGTAGTAAGAAAAATACAATGACTCATCTCATTATAATGCCCTCACTTTCCAAAGTACACATCACAATTCCCACATCCCCGGCACATGGGCACTCGGTGAGAGCAACTGCAACACGAAGCATCTCCCTGCACCAATGTCCCTCAGTGGACAGCAGGGTGACAGACCTCCCTGGAGCTGCGGGGGTCAGGGGGCGGCATGGCTGTGCTCATTCTGTACCCCTCCCCCAAAAGAGGGGCTCACTCCCTTTGTCCCGCTTGATCTGGAACAGCGGTTCTTTTGTGCAGCCACCTTTTTAAGAAGGAGGCGCTGAGCGCAGCTGGCTTCCTTGTGTACAGGCTGAAAGAATCCCGGGGCAGAGCAGTGCTGAATAGGCTCTCCTAGATTTCCTCACCAACTGTCACTTAGACACTGAGGATCAAACAGGATAAAAGAAAAGACGAAGGAAAAGGAGCCTGCTACTCAAGGGTACAGCATGCGTAAGGCGCCAGGCTGCTGCTCAGGTGCTGCTCGTCCCTTGTCACTTCTGTGGCCGAGCTCAGTGAGCAGTTGTGGGAAAGTGACTGCAGTTCACTGACAAAACAGTATCTCCAACACAGCTTCTCAGGAAGCCAACCCCTGTCAGATGTTCTTTGAGAATAACTACAAAGAGAAAATTAGATGCAAATATCAGTGTAAACTGACAAAAGATCTCAAAGCTCTAAGGAATAAGGAAGTTCAAGGAATACTCACATGAGAGAGAGCTGGGCATCACTGGCTTTGGGCATCTGAACTATATAAGGGAGAGAGAATGCCATCTCTCCACAGAAGGCAGTTCTGGGAGTGAAAGACTGATTATTGACCCTTAAATAGCGGAGACAGGAGGGCTCTGCAGAGGTCAAATATCAAGGAAGATAAAGCTCCAAGACAATTGTGGTTGAAGAACTGCTTTGTTGTTGGCTTGATGGGCATCTGTGGGAGAGAGGGCCCTCTACTCAACCTGGCTATTTGATTGTTTTAGGGACAAGCTTGAAGAAGTGGTAGACTGGAGGTCTGTGAGGAGGGAAAATGTACAGGTGAGCAGGCCAAGCAGAAGGGGTGCACAGAGCCTGTGTCCACGGACGGAATGTTTAGCAGCATTAGGCTTTAGCTGTGCATGTGGTTGGGAAAGTGTGTGAAGGAATGTTCAGAGGCGGAAAAAAAGGGCAGCTGAAGAGACAGAGCCTGACCACATCTAAAGAGAATTACTCAAAACAGTGAAAGATCGTCATGATGTAAATGGCATTTTTTTTATAAGCTAACTTGGTCAACTCTGATAGTATTATCACTAGATGTCAGAACATTCTGAAGATAAGAAAACTGAACTGGCTCATGTGAAAGACTCAGACTAGTCAACTTCTAAGAATGAAAATTCTTAACATGTAGGAAATCCTTAAGATTACAGGATTTATATGACAGCAGCTATAGAAAACTCACATCTGTATAAATACCAGTGCCCCTAAGGAAGATAGTATTTCATTTGTATTGAGATGTTTTCATTCACCCTTAATAATTTAAGCATTAATATGTAATATTAATACTTAATACAAGATCTAATTTCTCTGTATTCCAATAATACTTTATAGTATAGTTAATTGTTTTCTCAAACCACAGATCAATTTCTTGATTGCTCTGAATCAGTTAAAGCTATATTACATTATACTTGTTTGCCAACAGCATCACTACTTTAGTATTTATTAACTTACCAAGATAACTCAACATTCTACAAACATTTCAAAGAATAAATTTTTAATACTTTTCACCAAATTTGCTTTATTTATTTCACTTAATGTGTATACTTAGAGTTTTATTGATATTTGAAGAAATAAGGGTCATGCTGGCTTTTCTGATGGGTTTCTTTGCTCCAAATGAAGGCATCTAAATTTAAATTGAGTTCTCGGCTCTACTTTTTCTGGGTCTCCATTCACCCTTATTGCCTCTAAAACACTCTCCCTGTGTATTTATTTAAGATGAGATAAGAAGTTGGTTTTCGATCGTGCAAGTCAAATTTCAAATGGATTAAAAATAAACATAAGGGGTAAATTAATATTCCCATAAATTGTTTTAGAAGCATAATCATGTCATATTTCATGTCCAGGTTTAATGTCTGTAAGATTTTTACCCCTTTGTTAAAGTTTCACAACATATGTCCAAAAATATGAAAAAAGTTTGTACAGAGGTAGGTTCAGGTAGACTGGAGTGACCGCGGCAAGATAACACACGAGGAGACTCTCCAGTGTACATGGTAAGCTTAAAAGACAAAGCTGCAAGCTGCAACATTACACGAGTTTTCTGTGTTTGTCTGACTAGAGAACTCCAATGAAAGAGTAACAGGATGTGATGGAGCTTAAGACTTAGCATGAGAAAAGAGAGAAAGAAAATGAACCCTATCAGCTAAGAAATAACACACTGGGGAAAAGTACTGGTTCTCATGAAAATGTCAGTGATTCACCATGGAATAAAATTCAAAAGCCACTGACCCCAGTGAAAGCTTCCAGTGGAAACATGTGGATTTTGCTTTATTTCATTAAAGACTTTACTTTATTTCATTTAAATACTATCACAAGCACCACCACAGTTTTTATAAAATGTTGCTTTCTCACTTAAAATTGATATGGAAAAAATACTGATCAAACTAAGTTTTCAAGGGGTCTTAATATTATCATGCAAAATAGGTAGGACATTTTTGGTCCCTTAAGACATATATTAAGTGCTCAATAGCTAAATGACAACAGGAAAAACGTCTTAAAATTTTTTTTTTACAATAAGTCAATATTTAAGCAGATTTGTTTATAGAATTTTTTCATACATACCAATTCTTCATTCTGCCTTGAAAGATCATGACTGAATGCAAGCTGACTTACACAGACCACAAATCTGTCAGGAAATACACGAAGTTCTGCATAAAATGAAGAAAACCAAATTATTAAAAGCATCAAAAACCTATAAACACAGAAATGTTTGGTCCCATGTTTTTAAATTACAGCAATAAGCATGTATGTATGATACCCGTGTCCCCTCCCCACCTTCCAGTGTTTGCCACTGATAGGGCGGGGCAAGCACAAAGCTGAGGGAATGCAGAGGAGGCAGCAAACTGGCCCGCCTGAGCCCCTGGACCACTGCACCACATGAAACCTCCAGGCAGAGCCTCTGCAGCCCTTCCTCTGTGCCAGTTTCTGGTGATCTGTTTAGAACTCATATTTTGGAAACAGGATAACATTTCTAATGTGTGTGCAGACTTACAAAGGAAGAGGAAGAATATTACATAAAAGAACATTCTTATTAGTTTACCTATCGTATCCTTGGTCTGAGAGAAGCCCCTAAAAGGGAGGGTCTTCTTCTCCCTTCTCTCTACTTGGTTGTATTGCTTGAACCAGGCTATGAAAATAGCAGTTTCATTAATTAGAAATTAATGACCAAACTATTAAGGAAGTGGTTAAATATGCAATAGTAAAGATGATACAACTATACTAGTCACAGTAATATAGTTATTACAACTTCTTAAAGTAAAAGACTTCTGGGTGGGGAAGGTTGAATGAATCACAGAACTGAACTCCTCAACATTCAATGAAAGGAATACAACATGATAAATGCCACCTGTATCTCTACTTCTCTCATCTGTCCTTCCGTCCTTCTGTCTGTCCATCTGTCTGTCTGTCAGTCCATTCATCCATCCATCTACCCATCCACACACCCAGCCTCCACCTATTCCTAGAGTGATGTCTGAAGTGATGGTTAGCTGATGCTAACAGTGTATTTTCTAGGTGGTTGTATTGCTTGAATATTTTTATAATACACACGTACCACATTTATGACAGAAATAAAGCCATTTTTCTAAAAGAGAAAACTTCCCTCTCCGATGTTACCAATTTTTTAAAAAGACAGATCTGAATCAGACAAGTGAAGCCTTTGCACACATGGCACATTTCCAACAATGAATGATAACGAGAGGGCACTAAGGCGACAGATAGCATATCTCAATCTGATGCACTCGAAGCCAAGCAATTATGCAAACACAGAACTTAAACACAGTTAACACCTTACACCACTTGGCTAGGTGAAATTACAGCAAATGCCTAATGAGCATCAGCTCTCTCCTTACCTCTCACCTGGACTACTGCTGTCTCCTTGGTGGCCACTCTTCCTTATTCCAATGGCCCTAAGCGCAAGCAGGTTAACAGTTCTAAACAGCAGCTCCACTTACCATGCTCAAACTCCTATGGTGGCTCCTTAGTGCCCACCACATACTATGCAAATACTCAAAGCCCTCCATGATTGGGGCCTAACCTGTAGTTCTGGTCTTGTCCTCACTAGTCTTCCTCATATACAAACCCCTATTTCAGGGATCCTGGGCATGTTCAAACTTTGACCTCTCATGGGTGTCATATGTGGCCAGGTGACCAGGAATGTGAATGGACTTTGAAAAGCCAGAAAACCAAAATTATCAAAGCAGTTAATTCAATTTTTAAATCCTCATCCAAGGACATATTTAGTGAGAGGAAGGGAGGGAGGGAGGGGGAAAGAGAGAGAAAAAGAAACATTGATGTGAGAGAGAAACATTGATAGGTTGCCTTGTACGCTCCTTGACTGGGGAATCAAGCACACAACACACATATGTGCCTTGGTGGGGAATCAAAACAGCAACCTTGCCCTAGCCGGTTTGGCTCAGCAGTTAGAACATTGGCCTGTAGACTGAAAGGTCATGGGTTCGATTTCAGTCAAGGGCATGTACCTGGGTTGCAGGTTCGATGCCCAGCCCCAGTCAAGGTCATTCGGGAGGCAGCCAATTGACATTTCTTTCTCTCTCTTTCTCTCTCTCTCTCTCTCCCTTCCACTCTATCTAAAATCAATGGGAAAAAGAATATATCTTCAGGTGAGGATTAACAGAAAAAAAGGGGCAACCTTTTGGTTCATGGGACAACGTTCAACCAACTGAGAGCCACTCTGGCTGGACTATTCATTAATTCTTAAAATATCTTATTGAGCTAAGTGGTAAGTAGTGGGCTTCCCACTTTATGGAAGGGGAAACTGAGTCATGGAATTCATTATTTGTCACCTTCCCTCCCCCCCTCCAAATAGCATAACACTGAAATACAATTTGCTGGTGGATCAGAATTAAAATTCAAAATGATCAGTTCTATCAATTATTAGTGGATCAGAGCCAGAATTCAAAGTTAATCTATTCCATCAAATAAATTCCTCTGTTTTGTTCTTCCATTTCTTCCTCTAAAAAATAAGAATGATAGAATGCAGATTCTAAACATTTTGGTGCCAGGTGTTGTGTAAAAAGAAAGCAACTTCTGTATCACTTCACTCTAATTAAGTCCTATTTGAGATTTGCATTACTTTAATATTTAAAAGATTTAGGAAACAACAATGCCCACCACAAAGGGTAGCTAGGCTGCATTTTTTTAAATACATATTTTTATTGACTTTTTTTAGAGAGAGAGAGAGAGAGAGAGAAACATCGATGTGAGGGAGATACATCAATTGGCTGCCTCCTGCACGCCCTCTACTGGGTATCGAGCCCACAACCCAGGCATGTGCCCTGACCAGGAACTGAACTGGGAACTCTCAGTCCATGGGACGACACTCAATCCACTGAACCACACCGGCCGGGCTAGGTTGCATTTTAACAGACACAGATTAATTGTCTTATTTTACTAAGAGAATTGAGTCAAGTGGAAGGCCCCATTAAGAGTAAATATATTCAAATGACACTGAAAGTTAAGAAATTGCAGATAATTGTGAAGATTCCAAGAGCAAACTTCCATACAGTTAATTTTTAAAGTCCCTGTTTCACAGCTTATATACTAAAATCATCCATGGAAGTCGAACTAGATTTTCTTTCCAATGTTCAAATCAACTAGGAGAATGATCGTTAGTATCTGCCTTTATTGTTGTTGGCTGGACACATTTGACATCATTTCCTCAGTGGATATCTTGACTGGGGAAGTGAGGGGGGAAGCTGGCCTCCTCACACACCTAGGAAAGGCTCTGACGGGCCAGGCTGGGAAAGCATGTTCTCGTGCACACACTTGCTCCGTCTCCCAGGGCCTCAGTGTGCACAGACAGTGATGAAGTGATTCACAGTTTAACTGCCTGTGAGTCACTCTGGATGCTCAATGGAAGTGCTGAGATGCAGCAGGAAAGCACAGCGTAGGGTGACCCACCTCACTATTCTCAGGCAGGCAATAAACAGTGAAAACTGAAAAAGAAATAATCACAAATTTTGGAAATACTCTTACTTAGTACTTCAATTTCATAAAGGCAACGAAGCAGGTAGGAATCTTCATTCCTTAATTTTCTTCCCTCTCTAGGGCAAGCTAATTGTGCAAAATGTCTGACAACCTAAGAAATTAGTTTCTTACCAGGACTCTGTGAACCCCCAAAGCAGCGAAGGTGTATTCCTCTCTTGAGGAAATAGGCTGTGATTTGGAAGCCATATCCTGTAAAGTGAAAGAGGACATCATTAGGTTATGAGCTTGTTTGTCACTGAATCCCATGGGCCAAGCCCAGTGCTTGCCATCCTGTATACATTCAATAATTATTTAGCAAATGAAAGAGTACAAGAATCAATAAAGGGCCTCACTTGAGAGGAAGGGGTGAACATTACAATCTTGGCTCTTCTAGGAGGCCTGGCCACAGCACCTGGGATGGTCCCTAGTCCCTGAAGTGGCTCAGTCACTTCATCTGTAAAATGGAATAAATGAGGAGGTCTGACAAAGAGGCTTAAAAAACAGGCCCTTTGCATGGGGTCATTAACTCAGGCAGAGCTAGTACATAGATCCTGGCCACCTTCTCATACTCATTACTTATGAGCTCACAAAAAATAGTCATTTAATACCTATTTGAAAATATGTGTATTTGCCTATAAAAAAGTTATTCTAAGTCAAGTACAGTAAAGCCTTCATAGAGTGAGATGAAGAGAAATATGAGCCAAAAAAGTCTTCAATTAATCAGAATGACATAAATGAAAAAGACCAAGAGTACCAAGTATTGGCAAGAATATGGGCAAACGAGAATTCTCATACCCTGCTGAAAGAAGAATAAATTGGTACAGCCAGTTACAAAACCTGCTCATGCTTAAGCAGAACTTAAGCATGAATCCAGGGCTCCATAACACTTTTCATAATAGTCTCAATCTGGAACCAATGCAACTATCCATCAATAGAAGTTTTCTTATTGAAAACGGGGGGGGGGGGGGGGGGATGTGCACAAGCCATGAACAGGGTAGGGGAGGAATGCACCAACATGAACCTCAAGTATGATCAGTGCTTTAATCGCTGGTTTGCCGAGAAGTTCCTCAAGAGACAGCTCAGGGTACCTGTGCACTGACCTCTTCATGCGCTACCAGTAGTGTGTACAGAAAGCAATAAAGAAGAAAGAGATTCCCACTGAAGGAATGGAGTTCATGGGCCATGGCAGAGAAAAGCCTGAAAGCTCTTCTTGACCTTGACAATCACCTTGAAAACTGACTCCTCAAATCAGGAAATTGAGTACTCTGGATTCTATCAATTAAGGCTGTGAAAGATAGCCATCTACTTAATGAGAAGTTTAAGGGGGAGTTTTTTCTCTCCTTCTAGATGTTTTCCTCTCACTTGTAACAGGTAATAAACCATCACTTTTCACTTTGGGATGATTTCTCACTTGCTCTGGCATCTTGAAGGAACTGACTGTGCTAAAACTGAAGGATTTCTTAGGATTATGGTTGCAGTACTTCATCTGGGATCAGCTTTAAATATATCTTCCATGTAAATACTGATAAACTTGTCAGGATGATCATGGTTACCTGACCTCAGGCTATGCTTCGAAGGTCATTAGGTATACTGTACTGGGGTCACTGTTCATGGACGCAATTGGTTAGGACCTCTTTCTCTCAGGGAGCTAATGCTTGGAAAAGGGATCCCAGCACAAGTGTTTCAATCAATGCTTGGGAGGAGTTTTATTTTTATACAGCAATTTAACTATTAAGATTGCTGGTAGACTGGGTTGGCCAAAAGGAAGCTTTTAATAGTTCCCTGCCTTAGCAAGAGGTGTCAGTCAGAGCTCAGATTGACACGTGAAAGCTTCAAGAAAGTTCTAGTAAACACCAATTCTGAGTTCAGTCATTAAGATCCTTGGAGTATGCTATGGAGGAAGATCCCAAATTGCAAAGATTTGCTGTGGCCCGCTTTCAACCTAAGTCAATGAATAAAATACGTCAATCTGCATATCATGAAAATGCCAAAACAACGGATCTGGTTAAATAAGAGGAGAAAGGAGTTTTCTTTATTTGCCTTGTTAACCCACCCTGCCCTGTAATGTCTGTAATCATGAGATGGAATTGCAATATTAAAAAAGAGGGGGGGGGGGATAATCACACAGTGAAATACTACACTGTCCCTAAAAATGAATGAGCTACAAATATAGTCCACATACATCTCACAAACACGTTAAGTGAAATATGCCTCTTCCAAAGGAGTATATTCCATCCATGAAAACAGAGATATTACCACTGATCTTACAAGGTGGCAACAGAATTTCTGTGATGCACAGAAAGTACAAGCAGAATGCCTTCCTTCCTTTCTCCCTCCCCTGCCAGCCCCCCTTTAGGTATAAACTACTCTGTTAGATGACTATTTTGAAAAGATTTAATTAAAATGTTCCCATCGACGTGGTCAAGTACTTGGTGGAAGAACCAGATGTGAAAGGCCTGCCAAAGAGGGGTGAGGGTCCCCAAGTTCTAAAACAACCTTAGAGGCAGTATTTTATCCACAAAATTGGAGAAGCCAGGAGTTGCAAGAGGTGGTCTCCAGGACCACCAGATTCTCCAAAGTCCACGACTATGAATGTTTTGAAATAATTTGTATATAGTAAAAAACACAAAGAAGTTTCCACTTTCACATTCAGTATCCTTCCACCACTCCTGTAGAAAGATCCAGAACACCACTGCTCTGACAGCACAACTGCTTTAGTCACAGGGACTGCAAAAAACAGTGACATCTCGATAGGATAATCTCCAGATGAACTGAGATGAATTTTTCCTAACACACCTGAAATGAGTCACATTTTGGTGGCATGTTTCCTCTGCCTAACATGTCAAAATATGCACAGCACTGGCACTATGCTGAGTGCTTCTAAACAAATACTTCACTCCTCAGGTCACAGAAAGAGAGGAAGTGACTTCCACATCTGTTTACTTGTCCTCCTGCTGGGAGGAGGAAAATTATAAGAGAGAAGTCCTTTACAATTTGGGATTCACAAACATACACAGAATGTTTTAAAGTTATTTTAAAAATAATGATCTAGTCCTGGCCAGATGGCTCAGTTGGTTGGAGCGTCGTCCCATACACCAGAAGACTGAGGGTTCGATTCCGGGTCAGGGCACATGCCTAGGTTGTGGGTTTGATCCCCAGTCTGGGTGCGTAAGGAAGGTGGCCAGCCGATGTTTCTCTCTCACATCGATGTCTTTCTCTTTCTATCTCTCTCTCCTTTCCCCTCTCTCTAAAAATCAATGAACATGTCCTTGGGTAAGGATTAAAAAATAAAAATTTACAAAATTTATCTACAATGTGACAATCCCAAAGGACTGAACAAAAAATAATATGCAGTATCTAAGTCATTCTGCCTTTGCTGACAGGTCATACTTAACCTGTATGTTCTCGGTGATTAAAATTCAGATGACATGTTTGAGATTTCAAAATTCTTCCCTGTACAAAATCTCCAGCAATAAATATTATTATTAGAAAGAGGATAAAACTAAAGTTGACTATGAAAGCTACAGCTCTGAGTTCAAGAAGCCTGGTACCTGGAGATACCCACTTGAGTGATAACTAAATCCTACTTGGTCAGCTGAACAATAAAGTTTCAATATGACAGCTTCCCATATAGAACAATAAAGCAGTATAAGGCAAATTCTAACTAAATGATTTATTATTGGAATTACTAGCAGAACTAAATTTATGAAAACTTTTTCCCCTGATACTCCCTACCCTCAGGATAGGATTATGTTAAAAGGAATCATTCCTAAATTGGCTTCTTGTTTTCGTTTCTATGTAAAATCCTGCCTGTGGCACCTATAAGAGAAATGGCAAGTTTAACATGTAAAAAAAACTGCACCTGCTTATTCCAAATTCCACTGGTCATAGGCAAGTTTATTGTTTAAAGAGAAACTTAAAGGGAGATTAAACACAATACGTACTTACACCAGTTCTTATGGCAAACGAATTTTGATATAAAAACAAAAATCACTGCTGATGAAATATACGGAAATAAAATCCTAGGGAGATAAACTTCATTTATCCATAGATAACAGGCAATGATAGAGACTATAGATTTTGTACTTACCCAGGGCTAAAGCAAAGCTCTACTGTTCTTTAAAGCTAAATAGCATCTTGGCAAAGAATCCAGGAGGCCCTTTGCTTTCCCTTCTAGGGGCACAGCTCCCAGCTTGCTACACTGGTGCTCTACATGCACCGATCTCGTGTTAGTAGGAAATTGGGGGACTGGTGGTGGTTGGGGGGTGGGGTGGGGAGCACAAAATGAAAATCATAAAATGATAACCTTTTATTTGAAAACTACTTGAAAATGGTATTCCAAGGTTTGAGGTACTTGTGAATCACATTTAAGTACCCTGTTTTCTTGTTAGTTATTGTGGTCCTCCTAAATCTGAAAAGTCTGTCTTTAGACACAGGAAGAGATTGGGGTTAGGAGGACAGCTTTGTGGTGGAAGCATCTTTCCTTCAAGAGTCTTCAGGTTTGTGTATTTCTAGAAATAACTTATATTCCTGCACTGCTAATGTCACACGACATCCAGTAGAAGCAAGAGTCCATCTCCTCCCCGGGCTCTAAGTAGCCCCAAAGTCTCCAGTCCCTATGCCTCCTGCGTTCCTTAATTTGTAAAGAGCTGCTTCTCTCTACCTTTCTACAGACAATCTCCCAACCCACAGTGAAGCCCCAAAATGACCTGTTACTACATAACTTTCTTCTGGCTCATCTGGTTGTTCATCAAAGAATATTAATCTCCAAGAAAAAAAAGGGGGTAGGTTTGGGGGGAGTCAGTAATATTCATGAGAGGAAGAAAGGGTGATTCATGTATAAGGACAAATCAGAGTTCTGCTTATATTTTACTTCATATTCTAAAATAAACTGCTACAAAATGGCTTTATTAGAAACTCAGAGACTTTATGACAGAAAGTAAAAACAGTAATAGCAAAAAATCAAGTATGAGTTTAACACATTCCATCCTGGCTTAGCAAGGCAATAGATCGGTTTTAAGTCACACCATGCTCCATGAGTAATATGTTTTAAGGCAGGGGTCATGTTGGGGGTTTGTTATATTTCATTGTCCCAAGACACTGAGAGCAAATATCCAACATGGAGATTTTACTGTAAAACTATCCAGCCTCACTTGTTTTCCAGGGGACTCATGGCCAAAGCCACCTGAGCTTCCCCAAGGCTGCCACGGGGAGTCTGTGGTATGGTGGAAAGCCCTCTCCCATGGCTATTATGCGACCATTCACAGGGAGTCTGGGAAAATGCCTCCAAGTGGCCTGGCAGATAAGCACACTTCACAGCGGGCTCCACCCACCACACGGCGCTTTTCCCAAACCACAAGGCAGGCTCAGGAAGACCTACTGTGTCATCTCTCCCTAAGGTGACTTCTTCATTAGTATCATCATTGATAATCGTGAAAATTTTCAAACATCTAGAAAAGTAGAAAAACAGTGCCAAGAACACTCCAAAATTCACTATATAAACCCAATAATGGATAATATTTTGTCATATTTCCTATACATACTTGATAAATCATTTCAAGAAAATTAGACATCATGACACTTTACTCCTAAATATGGAAGCACAGACTCCCAAACAACAGGACATTTCTCCCACATCATCAAAATACTGTGATCACAACTGAGCATGGACACCACTGCTCAGATAACTAGTCCACATTTAAATTTCTCAAACTATCCTCAAAATGTGTATCACTGATTTTCCTCCTGAACTCGGATCAAACAAAGACTGTGCGGTGCATTTGGCTCAACATGCCTCCTGTGCTGTATAATAATCTCCCTCTCCGTTTTTTTCCTCATAACTCCGACCTCTTAAGGATGAATGACTCCCCACCACCACCACACCCAATTCGAGGACTGAATATATATATTTTTAATCTCGGGTGCCTAAATACAAATTTTCAACTTGCACGCTCTTTTCAACAGCCAGCCATTATTAATTTTGATGACTTCTTTAACTGCTGCAGGAAACTGCAGGTTTAGACCGAATCTATAATTACAATTCAAAGTCTAGAACACAGATAACTTGAAGATTTAGTCCCAGAAACAATTTCAAAGAATCAAATCTTAAATGTACAGATACTTAGATTCTTAGTAAAGGTAAGCTTTAGCTAAGCAGGTTGGACAGTGGTCTCATACCTGTTTTAAGAAGGGGTACTTGGTGGCAATCAGAGGATTCCGTGCTCACCTAGAAGCAGCTGGGTACTGCATGCCAGCCAGTTCAGACTTGTGACTGTTTCCAGTCATGAGTCAGTTCTCATTCTCCACCTGAAGACGTGGGTGAGATTTAATAAGAAGGTAGGAAGGAAGGGGCTGATATCTACCAAGTACTGAAAATGTCTTAGTCCAGGAACATATACAGTATTTAAGAGATTAAGAATGTGAGTGTTTTAAAGCTATTTTGTTCAGAAAAAATGAAGTTATAACTCTTCTGAAACTATTCATTAGGAAAGTTATACCTGCCCTTATCAGGAGGCCAAAGGTAAAGAAATGACAAGTTTAGAACATAAAGAAAGGCTGTGTGTGATATACGTAGGACTTTTTAAAAAGCCTTAATGGGGCTTTGAAACATATATACGCCCAAATGTGACTTTCACCATTGCTGGTGATGGTGGGGGTGGAGAAGGGGGGTTGCTCTGTGGGAACCAGAAAACAAGAGTCCTGTCATAAGTTTAAGAATACACACATAGGATCCCAGTATAAGACCACAATTGGGAAACAATTTGGGTGGCTAAGCGGAATATTTGGTCCTGGGCTAAAAATTTCACTTATTACCCAAAACATTCAGAGATTCCAAAAAAGGTTCCCCTGAGATAACATTTCATGTCCTTAAATAAGGACAGTACTGGACTCTTGAGTCACAATAAAGCTATGTCTATTTGATGCCAAAACAAATGGGGTAACTGGTTAGCTCCATGGAAAAGAAAAACAAAAACAAAAACAAAAAAACTGTAAACAAAATAATTACTTGAGGCCAAATTTACTTAGAAAAAAACATTTTCTGCTTGTCACCTCACTGACTTTGTATGTAATGCCACTGACCACATGTGCTCTTAATTTTATTATCTATAGGATCCGTCACTGATTGTTAACACAGAATGAAAAAGCTTAGGGAAGACAAAAATTAGAATAAAACCAATTCATAAATTATCACTTCAGATTTCTTTCCCATATTGCTTTCCTGCATTTTTGTTTGTAAAAATATGCCCTTAACATTAAATATAAAAACCATGCTTAGATCATAGGCAAGCACAGATGAATTGATATTCAAAATGATGGTTTCCACAATCACAACTCGGCCAGACCATGCATAATGATGGGAATAATATAATGCTGTGTACTTATAAAATTCAAAGTTCTCTCCAAAACCTTTCACTCATCTTTACATAACTATGCATAAAAGAAACAGATTTTTAATTAAACCTTCTAAATGAGGTAGCTGGTTTTTGAACTGCTGGCTGTTTGAGCAGGCTCCTCTGCAATAGCTTTCAAACTTCCTGTGCCTAAGATGAGGAACAGCAGATGAAACCAGTCCCCTGTGGCCTCCTTGTCTTGCAGGGGGTTCATTCCAACTCTGAGATTCTCTAACTGTGTGCAATGAGAAAGACTTCAGGAACCACCAACTATTCTAACCGGATCATTCGATCACAGCACAAGAAAGATCTTTGAGAAGTCACCTAGTCCACTTCTCACTTGTGAGCCAAGACCATATTTAAATCAAATATATTTTAAAATTTTATTAAATTTATTAGGGGTGACATTGGTTAATAAGATTTCACCCGGCTGGTGTGCCTGAGTGGATTGAGCATCGTCCCATGGACTGAGAGGTCCCAGTTTGATTCCCGGTCAGGGCACATGCCTGGGTTGCAGGCTTGATCCCCAGTGAGGATGTGTAGGAGGCAGCCGACCGATATTCCTCTCTCACATCGATGTTCCTGTCTCCCTCCCCTTCCTCTCTCTCTAAAATAAATTAATAAAAATATATTTAAAACAAATTTTAAAAAGGATGTTTCAAGTGTACAATTTTGATACATCATCTGTATATTACTTTATGTGTTCACCACCCAAAGCCGATCTTCTTCCATTGCCATATATTTGACCCCTTCACCCTCTTCTACTTCCTCCCACACCTTTCCACTCTATAAACCTTCTTCTTCTTCTTCTCCTCCTTCTCCTCCTTCTCCTTCTCCTTCTTCTTCTTCTTTTAATATTCTGCTGAGACCTTCCCCTGGGGCCTCCCCTAGGATTCCCACCTTCATTATTATTATCTTTTTATTAAAAATTTTTAATGTTGACATTATTGCAGGAGACCCCCCCCCCCAATTGCCCACCTCCACCCTCTCCCACCGACTCCTCCCTTGGCCTTTACCAAATTATTGTCCATGTCCAAGGGGTATGCATATCTGTTCTTTAGCCATTTCCTTCACCTTCTTTATCCACTCACTCGCCTCCCCCCTCCCCTTGGGCACCGGCCAGTCTGTTCCATATATTCATGCTTCTGGCTCCATTTTGTTCATCAGTTTATTTTGTTCATTCAATTCCAAATGTTAGTGAGATTATACGGCATTTCTCTTTCTCTGACTGGCTTATTTCACTTAGCATAATACTCTCAAGGTCCATCCATGCTGTAGCAAAGGGTAAGACTTCCTCTTTTTTAGAGCTGCATAGTATTCCAATGTATATATGTACCACAGCTTTTTTATCCACTCATCTGCTGATGGGCACCTGGGCTGTTTCCAGATCTTAGCTATTGTAAATAACTGTGCTATGAACACAGAGGTGCATATATTCTTCTGATTGGTGTATCAAGATTCTTAGGATAGATTCGCAGTAAACCATCTTTTTAAAGGCAACAACAAAATGTCAAATGAGAAGATGCCACACCTACACATGTGCAACTCAATTTTTCCTTTACCATCTGAATTGAGGTTGCAAATTTAAATGGTTCAGGGGCAAGACAGGTAGCAGGTAAAGGCTGGATCCTGACTGGAAAACTGGAGAAAGCACACACCTGGTTTAAAGGAGATGGTGATTCCTGAACTCCAGATATCAGCTGCAACTGAAAACTAGGGCATAGGGTACCAGATTTTGGGCCTTTCCAGAAAAGTTGCAAATCTAAATTTTTACATGAAATCTCCCAAATTTTAAATTAGCAATGAATTCACATTTTAAAAATATACTGTGCAATCCAAATAAAATATTTCTGAGGGTTGCTTTTGCTTTGCACTACCAGTTTGCACTCTCTGATCTAAATTCCTCACACTTCAGTTGAAGTTCATTTTCTTGTGTTCTGTCCTAGGTAGAGCTAAAGGAAAGTTGGCCACGACCGAATGCTTGAAGATAGGTAGTCAGTTTCAACCTGGTCATTTAAACCCAGGTCCTTAACTTCACTTCACAAGACATGTTTATCTATATCTAAATCATCTTTCTGACACATCTAAGACCTGACAATAAAGCTACACAGTTAAGGGTTTGACTTTACGTAGAAGGAAACGGAAAGATTATACTATTTTAGAAAATATTAACTGTATGAATGTGTGAGATCTGTATTTTTTTAAAATCACAAAGCTTACAATAATAATAACAGGACTTGAGAAGACTAAGTAACATACCATGTTCTTGGCTAGAAGGGCTAACTGTTATAAAGATGTGAATTGTTACCATATTTATTTACTTAACAAACATGTACTGGGTGACTATTATTTACTAGACAATTCCAATCAAAATCACAATGAAAATGCAATTATTTTTGTGACAGGAGGAGGCAGTTTGGAAGTTGCCAAAAATAATTCTAAAATTCATCTAGAAGAATAAACAAGTAAAAATAAGTAAGGAAAGGAATTCAAAATATTTTTTTCTAATTAAAAGTAATGTATACAGTACTTAATGTACTAAAAAAATTAGACAAAAACAAAAGGTATAAAAAGAAAGTTAAATCATCAACAATCAGACAACCTGGAGATAGTCACTTTGTCACTTTAACTTTTGATATTCTCCAGATCTTTTCTCAAGATATATAATCGCAGATATTATTTCTTTTTACAAAATTGGAGTCACATAAATGCTGCTTTATAGCCTAATTTTAAAAAACACCTCGATGTTATAAACACTGACTTTGTATAAGGTATCAGTTAGGAATCTACTTTTATTCTTTTCCAAATGAAAAACCAACTGAATATTCATAGAAGGTCCCCAGTAATCCAAAATGTCAAGCTCAGTTATATATAGGCCTCTCTGAGTTATTTTATTCCATTGATTCATCAGTCTGTACACACTGTGTTAATAACCTGAGGTTTATTGATAATAAATCTTTTTGTTGTTGTTGTTGTTAATCCTCACCCAAGGATATTTTTCCATTGTTCTTTAGACAGGGTGGAAGAGAGGGAGGGAGGGAGAAACATCGATGTGAGAGAGACACATAGATTGGTTGCCTTCCGCACGACCTTGACTGGGGCTGGGGATCGAACCTGCAACCCAGGTACATGCCCTTGACCGGAATCAAACCCGAGACCTTTCAGTCTAAGGGCTGACGCTCGGCTGAGCCAAATCGACCAGGGTGATAATAAATCTCAATATCAAATAGAGCGAGCTCCTCTCCTAATCCCCAGTACTGTTTTGAGTCTTCATCAGAAGTACTTGGAATTATTCTTTGCCCTTTATGCATTCACAGAGCTTTTGTTATTAGCTTAAGTTGCAGGGAAAAACCCTGTTGGGAGTTTGATTAGAAAGGCATTGAATCTATAGATCAATTTAGAGAAAACTAACATCTTTATGATAACGAGACTTCTTACGCATTTAATATGATAAATCTCCCAATTATTTTTAAGAACTTTTAAAATGTCTTTCAAAAAAGTTTAAGTTTTTTCTATATAAAGTCCTTGCATATTTTATTACATTTATTATGAAGTACACATCCTAGTTTTTATTATTGCCATTGTACATGCTAGCTCCTAAGATTTACATTTTCCAATTGGCTGCTGTTGCAAATGACTTCTGTACATTAACCTGCAGCTGGAAAACCGATTAAACCCTCTCATTAATTCTAATAATTAGTCTGTATATTTCTTTAGACTTTTCTTTTTTTAATTAATTAATTAATTTTTGTTACAGATGTTTCTCCTTTCCCCCCCATTGATACCCTCCTCCCATTCCCGCAAACCCCACCCCCAAGCATTTTTGTCTATGTCCACTGGTTATGCTTATATGCATAAGTTCTTTGGTTTATCTCTTCCCTCCCGGCTCTCCCCTCCTCTGAAGTTTGTCAGTCTAAACCCTACTTCTATGTCTCTGGGTCTATTTTGTTCATTACTTTATTTTGTTCATTATATTCCACGAATAAGTGAGATCATGTGATACTACTTGTCTTTCTCTGACTGGCTTATTTCGCTTAGCATAATACTCTCCAGGTCCCTCCAGGTTGTCTCAAAGGATAAGAGACCTACCCCCCAAATAATACTTTTCTTCATTTCCAGTTTTTTCACCTATATTATTTTCCCTGTCTTACTGTTTGAGTTGAACCTCCACTAAGTGTTGAATATTGTCTTTGTGGTGTTCTGGATTATAAAAGAAACACTTTTTATGTTTCACCACTTAGAACAATATTTGCTGTAGGTTTTTTGTACACACAATCCTATTTTCTAAGAATTTTTATTATGAATGGTGGCTGCTTTTTCTGCACCTAGTGAAATTATCATATGCATTGTTTTCCTTTTATTTATTAATGTCGTAAATACTACTAATAAGCTTTCTAATGCTGAACCAACTTTGCATGGTGTCATTATTCTTTTTTCTACATTTTCAAATTTGGTTTGCTAATATTTAGTTTAGGATTTCTGCTTTTATGTTTGAATGAGACTGACTTGTAATTTTCCTCTTTTACTGTCTTTATCTTGTTTTAGTGTCAAGCTATACTCACCTCATAAAATGAATTGAAGGTGTAAACTCTTATTTAAAAATATAAAATTGGAATTATCTAGTTCTTAAATTTTGGGAGAACTTACCTAGTAAACTATCTGGACCTGATACTTTCTTAAGTAGTGGTCCAAACCCTTTAACAGAATCTATTCAGGTTTTCTATTTATTCTTTTTTTGTTTTTGTTAATACTCACTTGAAGATATTTTTCCATTGATTTTTAGATAGAGTGGAAGAGAGGGAGGGAGAGGGAGGGAGAGACACACATTGATGTGATAGAGACACATTAGATCTATTGAGGGCCGGGTATTGAACCTGCAACCCAGGTAAGTGCCTTGACTGGGAATTGAACCCAGTCCAATGCTCTAACCACTGAGCCAAACTGGCCAGGGCTTTATTTATTTTAAATTCAATTTTGTTAATATTTTTCTATGAATTTTTCCTTTTCACCTAAGTTTTCGAATGTATTAGCATAAAGTTGTTCTTAACAGTTTTTACTAGTGTTTAGTTTCCACTGACATTATTTAATTATATCTGTTTCACTATTAGTATTTCGATTTCTAATAATTTCTAATAATTCTCTTCACCTCTCCTCACCCCCCTCCTTGATCTTGATCGGTTTTCTTTTTGAAAATTTATTTCAAAGAACTACATTTTGGCTACTTAAAAAAATCCTTTCTACTACATATTTTTCTGTACAATTAATTTCTTTATATTCTTTTATGTTCCTTGAGTTTATTAATTTGTTCTTTACCTAACTTCTTAAGCTAGATTCTTAACTCATTCATTCTTATCCTTTCTTCTTTTCTAATATAAGCATTTTAAGGTTACAAAATGTCCCATGTAGGTATGCCCTACAAGTTCTGAAAAGTAGTCTTGTAATTATCATTCAGTTTCAAATATTTTCTGATTTCAATTAAGATTTCCACATATAATGTATGAAAATGCTTCTTAATTTCCAAACGTATCTTTTTATTATTAATTTCTAAGTTAATTGTATTGTGGTCAGAGAATGTGATCTGTCTGTATGATCACATTCTTTAAATTATTTTGAGGCTTGCTTAAATTAACAGTCTAATGTGGTCTTAGTTTCACAAATGTTCTCTGTATGTTTGATAAAAATGGGCATTCTCCAGTTGAATTCCGTGTGCAAAATATGTCCTTTGGTTCAAGCTTATTATTTATTTTGATAAAATCTTCTATATCCTTTTTATCTGCCTGATCAATTAATTAATGAGTATGTGTTGAAATATCCCTTTATGATGTTAGATTTATCAATTTCTCTTTAGTTCTGCCCATTTTGCATGATATTTTTAGAAACTGTATTGTGTATATAGGTTTAAAATTATTATGTCTTCAATGAATTGAATCTTTAATCAATATTCCGTGTCCATCTTTATCTTTAGTAATGCTCTGCCTTAAAGGTTTTTTTTTTATGCTAATATACCTACTCCAGCTTGCTTTTCAGTAGTATTTATCTGGTATATCCTTTTTCTTCCTTTTACTTTTGGTCTTTCTTAGGTCTTACATTTTAGGAGGTAAAAAGAGATTTTTAAACAGCACATGAAAAAAAATTTTTAACAATCTAGTCTTACAATATATGACTGTAATTATTAATACATTTGGGTTAATATCTAGTATTTATTTTGTTATTTGTTTCATTTTCTTTTTAAAATCTTTTATTGCCATCTTTTGGGTTGACTTACTTGCTTTTCCTTGCTTCATTCCATTCCCCTCTTCTACTCTTAAATTTTTATCATCTCTTTCTATTCTTGCAGTGTTTACACTATAATTTTTAACATGAATATTTAACCTAAGAAGTCAAAAGTTAGTCTATATTTGTATCCCCCTACAAAAAAAGTCAAGAACCAAGAATGCTTTAATTAACTCCAATCATACATACCCTGTCCCCACTACATATCTGCTAATGCTTTCCAGGGTTTTAGTTTAATCTTGACTTTTATAAATAACACAAATTATTCATTTTTGTTGTTTAGCCACATCTACATGCTTAACATGTTCTTTGTTCACAACTGCCTGTCTCTCAGACCTCTTTTCTAGAATCGTGTCCTGCTACCTGGAGAACATGCTTTGGAAGTCCTTCAATGAAGTTTTGTGAATAGCAAACTTTTCCAGCTCTCTCTAGTCTGAAATGCCTTTATTTCACCTTCAATTTTGAAAAACAATTTCATAGAATGTAGAATTCTAGGTTGACAATTACTTTTTCTCAGTACCTTGAAGAAATCATTCCAGTGTTTTAGCTTCCATTTTTACTGTTGATTGATTTTTTTTTTAATCCTCACCTGAGGACATTTTTGCATTTATCCTCAGATAGAACGGGAGGGAGAGAGGGGGGAAGAGAGAGAGAGAGAAACATTGATGTGAGAGAGACACATTGAGTGGCTGCCACCCACACGACCCCAACTGGGGCCAGGGACAAACTGCAACCAAGGCACATGTCCTTAGCAGGAACCAAACCCGGGACTCTCCGGTCCGCAGGCCAACGCTCTAACCGCTGAGCCAAACCAGTAAGGGCTGCTGATTGATTTTTTTAAAGATGATCTGCCTTTCTCTTGTGGCAGTTTACTACAATGTATCTAGGATCTTTATAAAAGATTTAATTCTGCTGGGATCTGTTGAGCTTTCTTAAACCAGATAATATATCCTTCACCAATTTTGGAAAGTTGTCAGTCCTTCTCACTTTGACTCTTGCCTCCAATGCCTTTTTCACTGTTCTCTACAAACTCTGATTTTTCTTATGCTGGATCTGTTTTCTCCTTCCTAATATGTCAGGATCCTGCTGAAATATTGCCCCAGCCCACTCCAGAAATAAAAATAATAATAACAATCCTAATTCATGTTCCTTCCAGCTACCAACAGTATAATGTTGTGTCCAGTTCCCCACATTCATACCGAGCAATATCAATCTTTACCTAACAGGTTAGCAGTCATAACTCACTGCTTATGTATTTCCACTTTTTTGAATTGCAAGTAAGGACAAACTTTATTTCAGATGTTTATAATTTATTATAAATGAACATCTATTTGTTCATTTCTATTAGGGTGCATAGTTTTTTTAAGTTTGTTTTTTCCCCCTTATTTTGTAAGCATAATTTTTAATAAACGTATTAACTTTTTATCTAAAAACATTTTCTTCTCATCTTATCATTTATATTTTATAATTTTGTTTATAGTATTTTTTGCTTTGCTAAAGTATTTTCCACTTTTATTTAGTAAAATTCATGTTTTGTTTTGATGTTTTGATATAAAAGCTTTCCCTATGCCAAAAGAAAAAAAATCACTTAGGTTATCATTTTCTCATAATATTTTAATCTTATGTTTAAATCAAAGATCACAAACCAGTGGCCCATACAGGCGCACGTGGTAGTGTAAAATGTTCAAACTACAGCCGTTACAAACATTTTAAAGATTGGAAAACTTAAGATGAAATTATAGATTTTCAGCTTCTCTTGAAAAATCAGAGTATGTAGCACAGGGGCCTACATTTCCACAACAGCAAAGTGGTTGAATTGGTAGAAGCTACTGTAAGCCAAGTGGGAGAAGGTGAGCATCACTAGTAGCTGTAGGACTAATGAGAAAGAGACACTTCAGAGATAGAATCAGAAACAGGTTTGGTGGTCAACAACCAACATGTGCAGAAACGTGGAATCCAACCGCAGTTTTCTGGCTTTGATAACTAGGTGAATGGTGGCTTGCTATGGAACAGAGAGGGTGGGAGTGTTGTTAAGATAATAAATTAAGCTTTAGACAGAAGGATCTATGAGATATCTGGGTGAAGCTGCCCGGGAAGCAAATGGAAATAAGGGGTGGAGTTCAGAGAAGTGAAGCCTGGAGATATATACTGAGGCAACTCTGGCCAAAGGTCAAAAAGGTCCATTGTGGAGCATGTCAAGTGAGAAATGAAGAAGACGGGGGACAGAATCAACACTTGAGGGTCAGCAGAGAAAGAGGAGTCCATAAGAAGTAATCAGGGGGGGAGAGGAATAACCAAGTGAGTAAAGTCTTAGGAGTCAAGGGAAAAGAGAGTTTAAAGATCAAATGCGAGAGAGCGTTGGTAAAGGCAGAAATATAACAAAACACTAAGAGTTGATAACTAAGAGGTAGTTGGTAGCATTTTTTGAGGTAGCTTCATGGTAGAAGAATGAATGAAAGTAAGAAAGAGGGCACAAAAAGACAAACGTCTGTTCTAGGAACTTTGCAGAGATGAGAGGCAGAACACAGCATGGGAGCTTCAGGGGAACTATTAAATTAAAGGAAGATCGAATGGCCGGTGTAGCTCAGCAGTTAAAGCGTCGGCCCGTGGACCAAAGAGTCACAGGTTCGATTTCGATCAAGGGGATGTACCTCAGTTGTGGTTTGGTCCTGGCCCTGGTCAGGGTCGCGCAGGAGGCAACCAATTGATGTGTCTCTCTCACATCGATGTTTCTCTCTCTCTCTCTCCCTCCAAATCTATCTGAAGATAAATGCAGAAGTATCCTCAGGTGAGGATTTAAAAAAAAAAAAATTAAAGGAAGATCATGGTGCATTTCTCCCATGCCACACTCCTTCTGTGCTGGCTTTCTCCATAGGCACCGGGTTACAGATTTGTATTCAGTACCTTACAATGGCTGTCTTTCATGACATGCCAGTCACTGCTTTCTCTTCTGATGTAAATGTCGTCTGCTTTCTGTTCTATATTTTCTATTCTGCATTTGTCTAATAAACATTTCTCTTAGTACTGTCACAGTTTTTTGGGATTTGAATCCCATTTTATAAGGTGCTAGGTCAAGGCCTTTTTCCCATTTTCTATGCATTCACAGAAGTCATGGATGAAAACACTAAACATTCCCAAAGTTTATCATCAACCATACTGTCTCCTCCAGTGATTTAATAAACCACTATGAAGTTCAAGTAACCATGTACTAGTATAGAGTCTTTTCAATTCTCAAGCATGAGTCCATTGCCCATATCTAAAACACCTGAGGAACTTGTGAATCTCCGAAGCTGGGTCCTTTACGACTGTGCAGATTCCTTTATCCCCAGTACCTGAGAATCTGATGTAGATCTGGGGCAGGTGCCAGAACTGCATTCTTTTGCAAGAGTTCAGGGGATTATGATGTAAAGCTCAGGTTTGGAAGTAACTGTTCTAAATTTTATTTTGTTGATTTACTGGTAAAATAATAGGAAAATTAGTAGCAAGAGTCTTGGCTAGAGTAATGGCGGTACTTTACAGAGTTCCTGTAAGATCAAAACAAAGTGCAAGCTCTGTAAGTAAATATAAGAGAAATACCCTAGTTCCTTAAGCACAAATAGGACTTTAACACGAGTACTAGAGCAACAGCGAAGAGGCATGGGAAGAAAGCTACTTTCTAAGGCACTCAAGGCCCAAACTACCAGCGCAATTTAAGGGAAACCAATGCATATTAGCTCAATTATTATTATACCTCTGGAGGATTTCAAAGAACAGGTCTCATGCCTTCTTTGTTTTCTTTTCTCTCTATTTTTAAAACTGCCTGTTAATCTATCTTTTCACGGAAAAAATAAATAAACCACCACATACTTTTCATTTTTTATTTTCCACAAGTCCTTAGATTTCACATAAAATGTATGAACTTTGTGACATTAAAAATTAAAGTAATAGGTATGCAATGACTTATGATCTTAATTAAGATGCTAAATCAGCTCTCACACTGACTCAGATTAAAAAGGAACTAACTCTGTATGCTCTGACTCAGGTTTTATTATTTCCAAATACTACCTTGATATTCTTATCTGCCTAAACAGAGGCAAAGTTTAAAGGAATATGTAAAGGGATCTTTTAAATTCTGTTTTGCCTACAAACTATTTACTGATAATATATAAATATCAAATAAACAAACCTAAAATGCTGATTAAAAAAGATCATAAAACAGAAACTTCATTTTGATCAGACACATACTGTTAATATAAATTTAAAGAGAGATATAAGCAGGCATCGTGTGCTGCCCAAGGAGATGCAACAGGAAATACACCCCATCTACCACAAAGTATTCTTGCACAAGAAACAACAACAAGGGACCTGACCTCATCAAGCCAGTGGATCTAACTAGCAGTTTACAGGAAATACAGGGGCTGGAAGAATATGTTAATACCACCATGCAGATGCAGCCAGCCAAACCCCAAATGTGGGAAATTCCAGAGGACATTTGACCCAGTTTCTTCAATCAGTAAACAGCAAGGAAAAAAAAAAAACCCGGAGGGGCGTTCCCACAGGTTCAAAGAGATATTCATCTAAGGCAGTGATTTTCAACTGGTATGCTTCAAGAGGCACACTGGTGTGCTGCAAGACTTAAAAACATGCGATACCTGACTGTCAGTCAGGGGCGCTGACCTCTTTCCCTTAGACTGCCAAAGAAGAAAATGACAACGGCCACCACCACGATAGCCATCTGCTGTGAATGAATCAAAAACTATACCTATTTTTCTTTGTCAGATTGGCAAAAACTATTTTTTGGCGTGCTGCAGAATTTTAGTAATTAGTTGATGTATGCCATGAGATGAAAAAGGTTGAAAATCACTTATCTTGAGGTAAAGAGAATCAACCAAATGTATGCAATAAATGTACAGACCAATCTTGTCTAAACCCTGACTTGAACAATCCAACTATAAAAGAATTGAAGAGATATATTCAGAAAAATCTGAAGACAGACTATATATATGATGACATGAAGAATTTTTTTTCTTAGTGGCACTTTGATCATTAAAAAAAAAAAAACCTTCTTATCTTTCAGAGCTGCATATATTGAATCATTTGCATGTAAAATAATATGATGTCCACAATTTACTTTAAAAACAATACGGGGGAGGGTGGGCAGGAAAAAGCAGGTGGGGGTATAAAAAAACATTGGTCATATGTTAAAAATGTGACCCTGGGTGATGGATAGGTGGGGGTTCATTATGTGATTTTATTGTTGAATGCACTTGAAATTTCTAGTAAGTTTAAAAATGAAAGAAAATTATTTTGAAGGGGAATTAATTTTTATTTTTATTTATTTATTTTTAAATCCTCACCTGAGGATATTTTTCCATTTATCTTCAGATAGAGTGGGAGGGAGGGAGGGAAAGAGAGAGGGAGGGAGGGAGAGAGAAAGAGAGAGGGAGGGAGGGAGAGAGAAAGAGAGAGAGAGACATCGATGTGAGAGAGACGCACTGACTGGTTGCCTCCTGCAAGACCCTGACCAGGGCCTGGGACAAACCGCAACCGAGGTATGTGCCCTTGACCATAATCAAACCTGCGACTGTTGGTCCATGGGTTGATGCTCTAAGCCCTGAGCCAAACTGGCCAGGGCGAGGACTTAATTTTTAAAAAGAAACACTATCATTTGATGAAAACATTCAAGAACTTTAAATATGATATATTTTTTTCTTTTAAATATTTGTGCTAATATCCTTCTTCCAAAGTCTCAGAACATAAATCACAATTAAAGCTTGCTTTTCTGCCCTGGCCAGTTTTTCTCAGTGGTTAGAGCATCAATCCACAGACCGAAGGGTCTTGGGTTCGATTTCTAATCAAGGGCACATACCCAGGTTGCAGGTTTGATCCCCAACTCTGGTTGGAGTGGTGAGGGAGGCAACCAATCAATGTTTTTTTTCTCTCTCTCTCTCCCTCCCTCCCTTCCACTCCATCTAAAAAAAAATCAATGGAAAAATATCCTTGGGGGAGGATTAGCAACAACAACAAAAACCTTGCTTTTCTAATTTGGTAACTTTGAAAATAATTTTTTACAAGAAATGCAAAAGTTTTCTTTATTATGTTGTGAATTGTAACTATAATCTTTAGAATAACTTTTCTAAGTAGATAACAATGATAAGGCAGCCTAAACAAAAATGATCTAAGCCCAGCTGGTGTGGCTCAGTGGTTGAGCGTAGACCCATGCACCAAGAGGTCGCAGGTTCAATTCCCAGTCGGGGCACATGCCCACATTGTGGGCCGAATTCCCAGTGGGGGGGCGTGCAGGAGGCAGCCAATCAATGTTCTCTCTCATCAATGTTTCTATGCCTCTCTCCCTCTTCCTTCATCTCTCTCTAAAAAATCAATAAAGAAAAAAAAAATGATCTAAAAGCTTTCATCTTCTTAAAGCCTCAAGTACGCACATTATTGTACTTACAATAGAATCAGTAACTTCACCATGAGATGAGATTCTTCACCAGTGGCCCAAGTTGAAAATATAACTTCTTATAGGTATAGGTATAGATGTAGGTACAGATACATACACTTTGCAAACTCAAACCACATTACCAACCTGTGAAGTATAGAGTAAAAAGTGCACCATTCTATATTAAATATATTTAAAATATAGCCTTATAGTAAAAAGCACATCTCTAAAAGTTGAATCTGGAGAATCTGGTAGATTGAAATAAAGGAGACCTTCCTGCTCAAAACAAAGAATCTGGATAAAAGAAAAAACATGTTTAAATATGTAGCTGAGTTCAAAAGGAATGGAAATATCAAGGAAATACCAGGAACGAAGAGGGCAGAGTAAGAAACCAAAGGATTGAAGCTCTAATAGTTTATGGAAAAGTGTCTTATCCAACGTAAATAGGCGAGGGCTAAAGCTGGAGCCCGCCTGCATCCCAGTCCCCACCACCCGCAGGAGCAGACGCTGCTCTTCCATCCCATGGAAACCCTTTCCCCTCGACTTGTGTATCTTTCCTTTTGTTGAATGCTGAGAATTCACTATCCCCTGAGGCTCCATAAAAGTGTCTCGTGTTTCATTAACGCAAATCTCCCAGCTTCCTAGATAGCCACCCCACAGAACCACTTTTCTTCACTGTTCTCCCACCACCTTCCAAAAGCAAACACTTTCCAGGTACCACTCAGCTCTCAGTCACCTGACTGAAGCTGAAGATGCTTCTAGCCACGGTTCCCCCTTCTCTTTATCGCTACTCTCTTTTCGTTTCTCTGGGGGTGCACAGGGTATGAAGCCTTTCCACTTGTCATTTGGAAACACTGGACTCTGAAACCTATATAACTGTATTAACCAATGTCACTCCAATAAATTCCATAAATAAATAAATGTTGAAAATCAATAATTAACTTTAAAAAGATCCTTAACTCAACAAAAAGAAAAAAAAGGGGGGGGGGGAGAAAAGAAAAGAAAAAATCCTGGACACTCTGCACTGCTTTGGGGTCTCTGAACGGGAGTCCTAGAGATGGCAGTGGGGTCCTGGAGCAGGCTGTGAGCTTCAAAGCATTGCCTTCCCAGCTAGGCATACACACACTGCATCTTTCACCTAAAGCTCTGCTCTGTCCCTCCTTCTCCCCTCCCTGGCATTGTGCTTCTCTCTGATTTACACTATGTTTTGCCTTCATCTTTCCTCAGTGGCAGATCACTCCCTCCATCTCTCCTACCACTGAGGTTCTACAAGAAGCTAAGTATCACTTCTCAGGGTTTTTCTCAACACCACCCTTCCCACACCTCCTGTCATAACCCTCTTCTCCCCAGTCTTTCCTTGTGGTCTACTCAAACTTATGCTCCATGGACTTGCTTTGCCCTATGCACCTGCACCTACACCCTTCCACTCTGCTAATTTCCATCATTAAAGCCCCTGCCCATTCATCGAAGCAAGTCTCACTTTTTTTCAGCTCTCTTTTCAAAACACAGCTTTTCTACAAAAAAACTTTTCTGGGCTCAGAAAAAAATAAAAGATTCCTTAGAAATGTCAAGGCTGTTAAACAAGTTTGGGCTGCACATCTTTGTCTGGGAATTACATGTTAGTCATATAACATAAATTAAATACCACACTGATGATGAGCTGTTACTGAGGGAGCAGGTTGGCAGCATACTGAAGTATTTCCATGTAAGTGAGGGATGTACTCTTTCTGACCCTGAAAATGATCTCAGTAGAGGAGTTGCAGGGACCAGTATGAACAGGAAATGGTTACTTTTTTTTTCATTCTGTCCAACCAGAGTCACCTACTACATACAAGTACTATGTGAAACCCTGGGTGTGCCAAGAAAACGGCTCTGCTCCTGAGGGACTCGACTGAGGTTAGAGGGAGAGGCACTGGAGTTAAAGGATGATGGGCACAATGTAAGTGCTATAATAAAGACATGCATTGGGGCTGTGGATGCCAAGAAAGGGCATGCCTAATTAACAAGGGGAAGTAACAGGTGGAAGAGGGTATGGAGTGATGGAAAAAAAAAAGAACAGAAAAAGAAAAAGAAAACAAAACAAGGCAAAGTAACAAACTAAATTGAGAGAAGGGAGGGTCCTACAAAAGGGAAACATTCAAGTAGAGCCTGGAAGCATCAGGAGGATTCTTCCAAGAGGATGAGGTTGGGAGGGCACTTGAGGCTTGTCTGTGTAGACTTGTCTGCTGACTCCTCAGAACCCTGGTAGGTGGATGAGGGTTAGAGTTCAGAATGCATAGGAGGACAGACAGAGATGGAGGATGAGGCTGGAGGGATAAGCAGAGGAGGCTGAACTTTAAGCCATAATCAACTTCACAATCTAAAGAATTTTAAAAGGAGTTACTGAGACCCATGAACATCCCTCAACATGCCATGCAAATACTGATAACTCACTGCAGCTTTTCCATTAATATGAAGACCTTGACTATAATGAGGATTGCTTTTCTCTTCATTGGTTTGGTTAAAATGAAAGAGAGTTGATAAATTTGTGAAAGGTTTTAATTTCATTTAAAACCTTAGGGAAAAAACCCTTTGTATTTAATTATTTCATTAAAAATCAGAAGTTTATAACATTTTAAAATGATGTTTACATTGACTAGTTTAAAACAGATTCTGTTGGGAAGAAAATAAAATAATTCTGTTCAAAGAACAGGAGGATTTAAAATGTACTACAGTAATGAAGACAGTGCGGTGCTGGCATAAGGGCAGACACATAGAAATAGAATCTAGTCGAGAAATAAACCCTCACCTTTACTGTCACCTGATTTTTGGCATGATGATTAAATGGGTATAGAATAGCCTTTTCAACAAATGGTACTGGACTTCCGGTCAAGATGGCGGCGTAGGTGGACGCGGTATCGCGTCCTCCCACAACCACATCAAAGTTACAACTAAACTACAGAACAACCATCATTCAAAACCACCTGAAATCAAGCTGAATGGAAGTCTGACAACTACGAAATTAAAGAAGAAGCCCCATCGAGACTGGTAGGAGGGCGGAGGCATGACGGGCTGGTCCCACACCCACGTGTGGCGGATAAAAATTAGGAGGGCACCTCAGCTGGGAAGGTCCTCCCTGAGGACTGAGGGGTCCCCGTCCCACACCAGGCGCCCAGCTGAGGGCTCCAGTGCCAGGAAGAGAAGCCCCCAGAACTTCTGGCTGGAGAAACCAGCGGGAACTGAGGCTGAAGCGGCTGGAGCCCCCGGCAGCTCCTCTTAAAGGGCCCGCACACAGACTTACTCGGACTTGCTCCCTCCGGGCTCCAGCGCGGGGGAGGCAGCTTGAAAGGCACCAGAGTCATATGGGGAAGAACTGAGCTGTTGGGCATTGGCGCAAGGGCTGGAGAGG
This sequence comes from Tadarida brasiliensis, assembly GCA_030848825.1. NCBI lineage: Eukaryota > Metazoa > Chordata > Mammalia > Chiroptera > Molossidae > Tadarida > Tadarida brasiliensis. Next base: position 32,224,326 of record CM061261.1, on the reverse strand, counting down.
CAGCTTTCTCCTGGACCGACCTGGACGGACGTGCTATCAGAGGCTTTTGTTCCTTTGGTGAGCCCTTCCCTGGGGCGGTAGACACCGCCATTTCTGGGACTCCAGCAACCTGGCTCACACAGTTGGCCCCGCCCTGGTGATTCCCTGAGGCCCCGCCCCACCCAACTTCCAGGCCCACCCAAGCTGTTGCCAGTTGCTTGACCATAGGATTGGCCTGTCTTGGATCCTGCTTCAGCTTTTCCTAAATTCTTTCAAACAAGCAGCATCTGGTCTCAGCTAGCCCTATACCTCTCGCTAAGTAATACATAGAAACAAACGCAGGGAGGCAGCCACAATGAGGAGACAAAGAAACAGGTCTCAAATGAAAGAACAGACAAAACTCCAGGAAAAGAACTAAGTGAAATGGAGTTAAGCAACCTAACGGATGCAGAGTTCAAAATACTGCTTATAAGGATGCTCAATGGACTTAGTGAGAACCTCAGTGAACTTAGTGAGGGCTTCAAGAGCATAAAAAGGGACCAGTCAGAAATGATGGATACACAGTTAGAAATGAAGGAGGCACTAACTGAAATAAAGAATAGCTTAGGACTTCCGGTCAAGATGGCGACCTAGGTGGACGCGGAAACGCGTCCTCCCACAACCACATCAAAGTTACAACTAAATCACAGAATAACTATCACTTAAAGACCGCATGAAATCAAGCTGAAGGGAAGCCCTGCAACTACGAAATTGAAGAAGCAGCAGAATGGAGACGGCATACTGCCCTCCAAGACCCTCCTTGTTGCCTGAAAGGAAACATGATCCTGCAGCCAGGGGCGCCTGCAGAAGCTGAGCGACCCCCCCACCACGGAGGAACCCAGGAGCGGGGGAGCCAGGAGACGCCCCCACCGCGGGGGAACCCAAGTGGAGCGGGGGAGCCCAGGCGGAGCGGGGGTGCCGGGCGAACCCCCCACTGCGGGGGAGCCCAGGTGGAGCGGGGGAGCCAGGAGATGCCCCCACTGCGGGGGAGCCCAGGCGGAGCGGGGGTGCCGGGCGACCCCCCCAACCGCAGGGGAACCCAGGTGGAGAGGGGGAGCCAGGAGACGCCCCCACCGCGGGGGAGCCCAGGCGGAACGGGGGTGCCGGGCGACCCACCCCACCGCGGGGGAACCCAGGCGGAGCGGGGGTGCCGGGAGACGCCCCCACCGCGGGGGAACCCAGGTGGAGCGGGGGTGCTGCGACCCCGCCACCACGGGGGAACCCAGGCGGAGTGGGGGAGCCGGGAGACGCCCCCACCAACGGAGGAAGCAGGCAACACACAGGAGAACTGAGCAAACTGAACAACGAAATTGACCCAGAGACATGGAGGGTGGAGTACGGGATGATGGGCCTCAGAGGAGGGGGGGAGGCGGGGGAAAGAGATAAATCACAGAGCCTATGTGCATGGGTGCATAACCAATGGACATGGACAACAGGGATGGGGAGGAGGAGAAGGGGAGGGGGAGGAGGGTGTCAATGGGGGGAAAAAAAGGAAAAACATCTGTAACAAAAACAAATTAATAATAAAATAAATTATAAAAAAAAAAAAAAAAACACAAATGGTACTGGGCCAACTGGATCTCCACATGCAAAAGAATAAAGTCAGACCCTGACCTCACATCATATACAAAATTAACTCAAAATGTATCAAAGACATAAATGTAGAACAAAAATTAGAAGAAGAAAAAAGTGTAAATCTTCATGGCCCTGGATTAGGCAATGGTTTCTTCAATATGACATCAAAAGAACAACAATAAAAGAAAAAAAAATAGGTAAAACAGATATCATCAGAACTAAAAACATTTGTCTTTCAAAGGATACCATCAAGAAAGTAAAAAGACAATCCATGTAAGACGAGAAAAGTTTGCAAATCATATATCTGATAAGGAACTTGTATCTAAAACATGTAAAGAATTCCTACAACTCAATAACGAAAAGATACCCCAGGCCCTGGCCAGGAAGTTTAGTTGGTTAGAGTGTCATCCTGATATGCCAAGGTTGTGGGTTCCATCCCTGGTCTGAGCACATACAGGAGTTACCCAATAAATGCATAAATAAGTGGAACAACAAATCTGTTTCTCTCTCTCTCCCTTTCCCTCTCTCCTAAAATAATTTTTTTTAAGTTAAAAAAAACACACCCCAATTAAAATATGGGCAAAGAATCAGAATGTCTATTTCTCTAAAGAAGATATACGAATGACTGACAAGTATCTGAATAGATGCAATAACCATCAGGAAAATGGAAGTCAAAACCACAATGAAATATTCCTTCACACCCACTAGGATGTCTATAATCAAACTGACAGATAGTAAAAACTGTTGGCAACAATGTGGAGAAAATGAAACCATCATACACTTCTGGTGGGAATATAAAATAATGCAGCCACTCTGGAAAACAGTCTGGAAGTACCTCAGTATGTAAACATGGAGACACAAGATTATATAGAAATTCCATTCTTAGGTATATACTTATGAGAAATTAAAACATACATCCACTCAAAAACCTGTACAAATGTTCATAGTAGCATTATTCATAATCGCCAAACAGTGGAAACAACCCAAATGCTCAAATGATAAATAAATACACAAAATACAATATAACCATATAACCGAATATTATTAGGTAATAGAAAAATAAAGTACTATGATAAATGCTACAACATAGATAAACCTTGAAAACATTAAGCTAAATAAAGAAACTGGTTACAAAGAACAACATATTGTATTATTCCATGTATATGAAATGTCCAGAATAGGCAAATCGATAGACAGAAAGAACATAGACTGGTGGCTGCCTAGGGAGGGCTGGGGGAGTGGAGAAGGTGTTGGGGGAAACGGGAAGTAACTGCTAATGGGTATAAGCTTTCCTTACAGAGTGATGAAAATGTTCTATAAGTGATTCTAGTGATGGTTGCACAACTTTGTGAACATAAAAACACTAAACTGTATACTTTAAATGAGCGAATTGTATAGTATGTGAATTATATCTCAATAAAACTATTATTTTTTTAAAAAAGGAATGGGATCAAATGTTTCTCAGCTAAATGGATGGATGGGACTGTCAGTGTTCTGCATTCTTAAAGACCTAAGTCAAATATGAAGAATGATGCTTTTCTCTAACTGAAGATCTCTGAGACTTGTAAAATGAGATATATGATCAGTTGATCACACTGGCAAACACTAAGAGTCTACATGGAAGCAATGTACCCCATCATCTTACTAGATTCAGCAAATGCACCTATGAGCATTTGATGTGTGACTTCCATAATTTTCCAATAGACGGCCTCCAAGCCCAACAGTTACATACTTAAATTTTTAAAAATTTTATTTCTGTTACAGATGTTTCTCCTTTTTCCCTCCATTGACACCCTCCTCCCAATCCCGCCCCCGCTCCCAGCTTTGTTGTCTATGCCAATGGTTATGCATACACGCATATAAATTCTGTGGTTTATCTCTTCCCTCCCCATGCCCCCCTCTTCTGAGGTTTGTCAGGCTGTACCCTACATCTATGTCTCTGGGTCTATTTTGCTCATCAGCTTGTTTTTTTCATTATATTCCACAAATAAGTCAGATCATGTGATATTTGTCTTTCTCTGATTGGCTTGTTTCGCTTAGGATAATACTCTCCAGGTCCCTCCATGTTGTCTCAAAGGATGAGAGATCTTTCTTATAGCTGCATAGTGTTCCATTGTGTATATGTACCACAACTTTTTTATCCACTCATCTATTGATGGACACTTGGGCTGTTTCCAGATCTTAGAGATTGTAAATAGTGCTGCTATGAACATAGGGGTACATATATTTTTTCTGATTTGGTGTTTCAGGCTTCTTAGGGTATATTCCTAGAAGTGGGGTCACTGGGTCAAATGGCAGATCAATTTTTAAGTTTTTGAGGTAACACCCTATTGTTTTCCATAGTGGCTGCACCAGTCTGCATTCCCACCAGCAGTGTACTAGAGTCCCCTTTTCTCCACACCCTCGCCAACACTTGTTGTTCGATGCTTTGTTGATGGCAGCCATTCACACAGTTGTGAGGTGATACCTCATAGTTGTTTTCATTTGCATCTCTCTGATGATTACATAATTAAATTTCACTGGTGTCTTTTAGCCCATTAGAATACTATGTTACTACTCCATAGAGGCCCCTAAGTTCAGCCTAATTTTTACTTTTCTGCAGAGGTAGAGAATAAAAGATATAATAAGCTAGAAATGAGGGGAGGAAAATGTGTGAAAAGCCTCCTCATAGGAGGACCACTTGTAAACTCTGTACATTGTTGTTAATAAGAATTTAGTATTTTACTAAACTTAGGATAAACTTACATAATGCAAAAATCTTACTCTTCTAAAAGCTTGCATTACCTTGAAAGGAAACCCAGAAGCTGTTTTATTTTTAAATATATCTTAAGAAGAAAGATTTGCTAAGTGATTCAAAAATGTTTTCTATTTAAGAGAAACCTTTATAAGTCACTCTTGTAAATAATGAGAATTTCTTTTCCCCCAAGGGAATAATTTCTACTTCAGTGTTTCTAAGAATATACAGGGTTAAAACCGTGTAAAATAGATTTTCTCACAGTTGGGGGAGAGCAAACCACCACAAATAGGAAACCAGACAGCTAGGGGGTCAAAACACTACACTTCCAGGTCAGACTTCTGGTTGCAATTAAGTAACATTCCTTCAAATATTTGTAGGGAAATCATATTTTTGGTGTCTCCTTTCAGGCCTTGTGACTGTTATTTTCTTTAGTAGCAACTTACATTTGTGGGTATATCCACATTATATCTGTACACACAGACACACACACAAGCATACACATTTATGTGTGCATACACACCAATCTTTGACTCAGGACCTGCAATTTGATCTTAGCCTCAAAGTTAAATCTAGCATCTCTTCTAGGAATTCATTTTTTATGTTTGAGATTATGTGGAGCTACTTTAATTTTTGCTTAATGCAGACATGGATAATTTTCCCAAGAACATTTCACAAAATAGGTTAAGCCAAGTTTCCCATTAAATAAATAAATAGTTCATGGTCACAAAGCTCAATAAATTTGAAACTGATTGGAGTTTAGGCTCTAGGTAATAACAGCAACTGTGGTAGAACAACAAATATAAACAAGCTCCACAATTAAGTGTACCTGAGCAATTATTAAATATGCCTTGTCTCAACTCCCTGGGAAGAGCCCAGGGGTTCACAATGCTTCACAAACAACCACCTCAATCAGAAATCTGTGGCAAATTCATTTAAGAACAATATAAATGTCTGCTGTACCAAAGGGAACAAAGACTCCCTCCCTAGTTTATAAAAGTCATAGTGAATATAAAATTGTTTTTATTATAAACAATTGGAAGTAGTAAACTGAATATAGTAACTTCATAAAATATAATTTTAGATTCTCCACTTTTATTCTAAATAATTAGAATAATTAGGGTGCCATGCCAGGGAATTTGAAAATTAAAGCTCTCTGGTTTTTAATCATCATTTGGGTTGTAGCCTTCAAAATTCCCAAGATATTTAGTTAGCGAATCTCAGTCCCAAAGCATTAAACCAGTGTGTTCTCTCTCCTACACTAGGGCCTCTTCACTCATCCTCCGTACCCTTCAAAATTAAAGGTTCTTACAGATACTTAATCTGTTAGATAACTACTATCTATTTTCTCTCTCAAGCTATTAATATTAGCAATGTGAAACTGATTTACTACAAATTTTAAAATCTTGGCATTGTGATCAGACAAGCTGGTCAAAGGAAAAGAATTTAAAGGGAACAGACAAGCTGATAAATGCTATAGGCACTTCCTAGACATCGGAGGGCTATTGCTCTTATGTAACGAACATAGACCTCCCGAGAAACAAACAGTGCATGCCAAGGTAAATAGTTTCCACTACACCTTGTCATCCCACACATTAAAAAATTATATGCAACGCCTCTGAGAAAAGGCCACAGCTTTATGAGTACTATTGCATGGAGAGGAAAGCTTGCCTCATTGTTATCTGTCAAACACAGGAGAAGTTGCCACTTCTTAAAACTTTATCTGGGACATGCCAAAGGAAGTATAGTCTTGTAGGGGTCTCACTCTCTTTTTGTGCCTCCTACCCCTCGTCCCCCCCGCCACACACACACACACACACACACACACACACACACACACACAATGTGGCAGCCAAACCATTCTGACAATATAAAACCAGTGCCCAAGGGGACACATTCCCAAAATGCTGGAATAAACCAAGATAGTCATTGGGTGAACTGGGAGAACTATAGGCCCCCCCATCCAGGTATCACCATTTGAAACACTGTGTCAAAACAAACAGATGACCAACAGAATGGTGTTACCTCATCCCTGTGATCAATTTAATACACAGGTGACTCTCTCCCGTTAACTCCTCCCACTCCTAGAAGGGCAAAAGTTTGAACCAGTTCTACCTGACCACCAAACAGGATTTGCCTTTGACATATTAGTAACAAACTGTCAGTTTTCATAAAGCTGGTAAATGGGCAGGGCTACAACTCCTAAAAAAAAAACAAGTCTTGCAACCACCATTTTAATCATAAAGGTCTTTCTAGAATCCAAGAAATTTGGATTCTAAAAATTTGGTAAAGTTATCTTGAACTTTCTATTTACAGACTGTGCAGAAATTTGGGAGCAGAGAGTCTGGATGTAAAAGTGAACAAGCCCAAGCAGACTTGAAAGTAACTTGGGTTGCATCATCATAAAAGCCCCACCAGCATTGGCAGTGCATCTGAAACTAAGCAATAGCAGTATAGATTTTGTTTTATGAGGGGCAATCTTTGTCTTTCTTATGTGTGGGGCAGGGTTTAAGGGAGAAGGGCAGAGTGGGAGAGAAAGCAGATTACTCAGGCCAGTAGAATTAATCTAATAAGGTTTATACTAACATCGGGAAGGTCTCTAGATGGTTCAAATCGACAACCTCTTGGTGTGGTGAAAAGAATCCTAACATTTTTTTTTTTAAGCTTTGTACATCAGGGTGTGTGTGTGTGTGTGTGTGTGTGTGTGTGTGTTTGAATTTCTTGTAAAATTAAAAGGTAAATAAAAAAAATCAGTCATTGCAGTTCTGGCAATGCCCATAACAGGTGACTATAACAAGTGGGAACATTACCCTTAAAAGTTTAGGTATTTTCTTTCCATTTATTGGAAGAATTGGTTAGCCAAGACACCCCAGTTTTTGAGAATGCAAAGTATCTTGTGTTGTCACTGCTGCTTTAGCACACTTTTATAAAAAGAATAAAACTTTAAGTTTTACAAATTGCCCATTCCTGGAAAAATAATCTTTGCTGTGGCACATTCACCAGACGGCTTATAGGCACTTGCTTTCATTATTACCCTTTTAAGCTTCTCATGTGTGGATGAAAGGCTAGAAATGTTTTGATTGAGTACATTATGGGAAGAAATGTAAATAATAACCAAAGCTATTGAAACACATGTGTAAAGAGGAAACACATGTTTCCACTGTGCCCTAGGACAGGTCTAGTGAAATCCTTTTCTATTTGCAAAGAGCTGTGAATAGAAAAAATAATATCCAAATATTAAGAACAGTCACCAGAACATCAGATAATTGAAAATATGTTGTGCTGTTTTACTGTTTATAAAGCCACATGAGTGCCCAGTCCTTCCTCTTTCAGCTGTACATAAGTGACTCTGAAAGTCCGAAGTCCCTCCATCGCTGCGCCTGTGACTGGAGTGTGGTTCCATTCCTACGACTGGCGTGCAAGACAACAGGGACAGATGCCAGCACTCCGTGGGAATGGCTGACACACATCACAAGTGATTGCTGAAGTTAGTAGTATTTGTCAAGGGCCTGTGTTTTGTCAGGGTTACCAGTTGTTGGACGTACAGTAACATTTACTGTTGTTAATGTGAAAGAAAAGGAGCTTACTGTGAATGGGTAGGGATGGAGTTTCAGAACAAGTTTTCACTGTCCTCTCTGAAAATGCCTGATGGTTTATATGGAGGCGGGGCTAGGCTCTAAAAGAAAAGTGTTTCACTTCCAAACTTTATTTTAAATAGGAAAAGGCTCTGTTTTCAATGGGCTGGGAAAATAAATACAAACCAAAACAAACAGTATATATACAAATTTGCACCCATGGGGACACCGAGAAGGGCTCACAACCGGGCCTGTGTCTGAAGAGCAGAGAGAAAGCTTTCTTTGGCAGGTACCAGGCACTGGGCGTGGGGGAAGGAGGAGAATATTTCTCAGACACAGGGAAGAATAGGAAGAACTTGCTTGCTTTGGCAATTCTCATCTTTTTCTTCTCTTGTTATGTGAACACCCACTGATTTCCTAACATGGTGGTAATGTGCCCCACCGCAGAATGCTGCGTGGGTGTCGATGAAGAGAGAGGAAGCCTGGTAATTCAGCCCTGAACGTTCGCAGAAGATACCTTGGATGCCACAAAGGAACGAGCAGACGGCTACACACTTTGGCTGGAGATTTAAGCTAAGATTTTAGAGGAGAGTTCAGCTTAGAAGAAAAGCCAAGAAAAAAGAAAAAAAAAAAAGGCATTGCAAACAGAAACCAAAGTACCCAGGAAAATTTAATTTATTTTATGGCATTTTCCAAAGGACTGGGTTTCTTAGATGTTAACTGTAAGAAAAGGTTATAGAGAATAGGATAATAGGCAGTAAAAAAAAATTTTTTACTGCTCCACAAACACAAAAATGTAGTGTACTCCTAATATTTAGACACTGCATTAAAATAAGTGTTTGGAGCTAGAAGATGAGCTCTGTTTGGAGTCCATTTTCTCCTTTCAACTTGTGATCAGAATACAGAAGATATAAAATCTAAAACAAAGATACCCATATGGTAGTTCAAGCAGGACAATGCTCCTGGCTTCCCTATAGTTAATTTGAAGTTAGTTTTGTTTTCATGATTAGAGGAAATTTTTATCTAAAGAAAAAAATACACACACACCATTTTCCTTAATAGGGATAATGAAGCAGGGAAGACAAGACAGACATCGGACAGACATGTTTTCATACTGCCTCTGATGCCTACTAGTTATGCGACCCTGAGCAAGTTGCTGGAACTCCGAGTCTGGCACTCCTCTTCAGAACAGGGTTAAGAATGCTGGCTGGAAAGGGCTGCCCTGAAGATCTGCCATGGCTCTGTGGGAGACCCAGCACCTAGCACAGTGGTTCTCAACCTTCCTAATGCTGTGACCCTTTAATACAGTTCCTCATGTTTTATGTGGGCGTATCTGCATGTGGGTGGACCCGCCTGGAGACGGATAGAGGAGCGGTGTCTCGGTTCCTAAGACCATCGGAAATATGTGTTTTCCGATGGTCTTAGGTGACCCCTGTGAAAGGGTTGTTTGACCCCCAAAGGGGTCGCAAACCACAGGTTAAAAACCGCTGACCTAGCAGGCTGAAGGTCAGTAACAGGTAAGTGGTAGGGGTGGTAATGCTCAAGGACACCTGGGATGGGACAGGGCTGCAAGGAAAGGATGTTTGGTCCCTAACCGCAGAAAAGTCAGAAGATAGTGCAGCTAATCTTACAGTGGGGTAGGATGTGGTTTTGACTTTCTGTAACCAAACTAGAAAAACCATTTAATAATTTGTAACTCACAGACCGCTTTCGCCTTTGCCTTTTGTTGAAGGGGAAAGAGATGTTGCAATGAAAGCATGCCCCAAAGCCTTGGCAAAGAAACGCATGACCAGTGACTAGAAACTACCATTCATTCCTTTACTTCTTCCAATGCGTGTGCTCCTCCTGAGTGACAGGTTCTGCACTGGGTACAGAACAGGACAAGCCCCTTATCCTCTGGGAGTCAGGGGACAACGAGGGCTGCTATTGTCCAGGGTGCACCAGGCAAATGGGAAAGGAAGGAACAGCTTCCTGAGAAAGACCATGCATGGAGTCAGATAAGGCTCTTCAGGGTAAGTAACAACTGAGCACACACCTGCAGGATGATAAGGAGCTGGCCCAGTGGAGTAGGGAGAAGGGAGTTTCAGGGAGAAGAAGCAGCATGTGCAAAGGCCCAGAGGTGAGACATCATGTGATAAGCTGATAAATGACCACAGGAGCTCTCTTTAGAACAGGGTTGCCTGACCAAAGCCATCTGGAATCAATGGATCTCCTCCCCATAGGGAAGAGAGGCTCCTCCTGAACTCAGCTTTCCACAGGTCCAGCTGCAGAGCTGCCAGTCTCTGGGTACTGGGCAGCTGGCTTGCCCAGCATTCTCATTCTCCTGAACAGCCAGATGGCTCGGTGCCTGAACTTGAGACTAAAATGTTTGCCACCATCCTTACAACCTCATTTTCATGCTTACTCAATAAAAAAGGTTGATCAGCCCTGGCCAGTCTGGCTCAGCAGTTACAGCGCTGGCCCACGGACCAAAGAGTCACAGGTTCGATTCTGGTCAAGAGCAAGTACCTCGGTTGCGGTTCGGTCCCTGGCTCTGGTCGGGGTTGTGTGGGAGGCAACCAACCAATGTGTCTCTCTCATGTCGATGTTTCTCTCTCTCTCTCTCCTCCCCCTTTCCCCTACTCTATCTGAAGATAAATGGAAACATATCCTCAGGTGAGGATTAAATAAATAGTTGATCAGTGAAAGGGCTGGGGTCCCTCTGCTGGAATGCAGCTACAAGGTAGCTAAAGGATGCTAGGAGAGCAGACGATCTGTATGCATGCTGATCTATGTAAGATTGTCAATCTGTGCCAAGTGATTGCTGTGTGTTCAAAGGGACCTTCCGCATAATGGTGGAAGCACAATGTAGGGAAAACACTGCTACCAGGACTGTTTCTGAGTGGACAGCCACCTTGGGAGTCAGGGACACTCCTCAGGGAGTGAGAACTAGTTGTTGGAAAGGCTGATGATTGGGACAGGACGGTTGTCTGTAGACCACTAAAGTCCAAGAGTGGGTGGGTCACTTGGTAATGGGGGTGCCCAAAATTTGCAGTCAACTAAAACCTATGGCTGAGCAAGGCATTTGGTCCACTAGAGAGCCATGACCCAGTGGAAGCCTTGATAGAAACCCTGTCAGCGGCTTGATTCAGACATTTTTGGCTTATTGGTTAACTGATCATATCCATTAACTCAAAATAAGATGTAGAACACTTAGATCCTACTTAACCTGTATGTCATGGGTTGAATTATGTCCCCCAAAACTCATATGTTGAAGTCCTAACCCTCAGCACCTCAGAATATAACTGCATTTGGATATAGGACCTTAAAACAGATAATTAAATTAAATGAGGTCATGCCCGGCCGGTGTGGCTCAGTGGTTGAGCACTGACCCATGCACCAAGAGGTAGCTGGTTTGATTCCGAGTCAGGGCACATGCCCAGGTTGTGGGCCTGATTCCCAGTGAGGGGCATGCAGGAGGCAGCCAACTGATATTCTCTCTCATAGACTTTTCTATCGCTCTCTCCCTTCCTGTCTAAAATCAATAAAGAAAAAAAATTTTTTAATTAAATGAGGTCATTAGGGTAGGCCCTAAACCAGTATGACTAGTGTCCTTTTAAGAGGAGGAAATTAGGACAGAGACATGCAGAGGAAGAACCATGTGAAGACACAGGGAGAAAAAGGCCATCCACAAGCCAAAGAGAGAGACCTCAGAAGAATCAATCTGTCAACTCCCTGATCTCAGACGTCCATCCTCCAGAACTGTGAGAAAATAAATTTCTCGTGTTTAAGCCACACAGCCTGTATATTTTATTATGGCAGCTCTAGCAAAATAATACACTGTATAGTAGGGGGAAATTCTGGATCTGCTGAACAGGGGCCTGACTTGGACTACCTTGAAGGAGCGCCATAGGCTCTTACCCAGCCCCCAGGCTCGAGTCAGTTCTCAGATGCATATCTCCATGAATGAAGAGAGCCAGGCATCCCTCATGTAAGGACCCTTCAATAACTCTGCAGGTACATTTATAAATCTTCCACTTGGGATTTGCAGCTGTTCACCAGGGTACCTGCATAATAAGAAAAGGGAAACACCCAGAACTTTTGAGGATGACTGGACATTGGCTCCGAGATAATGCTAATTCTTGGGGTTCCTGATTGCCTCTATGATCCACCAGAGAGTGAAACACAGAAATCTGGCTTCTCTTAATCTCACAAAGGGCCCAGCAGGTCTGTGGAGATCCATAGTTGTTTTTTCAGTTGCTGAGTATATAACTGGAATACATTTATTCTGATAGAATCCACTGGAACTCCATGTGTCATGGAGGGAGTGCTATTTTGGTAGTGCAGGGCCAGAGGGAAGTCTCTGGAGTTGCTCTCTGCATCAGGACTATAAACTAAAAGCAGTACTGATCTCTAGGAAACCAAAGAGAGTATGTATGCTACCATCAAAAACTCAAAATACCCAAGAATATTTTTTTATATAATTTTCTTATTTAACTTGCCTCTCTGGCATAAGTAGAAAACAAATGGATCTTGGGAAATGATGGCAGATTAATGTAGGTTTAATTAAGCATGGATTCTTCTAGATGTGGTCTCTCAACTGGAGGACTACAGCACCTACAATCAGCAGCACAGAGCTGGTGAAATGGATGTTTCTGTCTCAGTGAGCAGAGAACTGAGAAGCAAGTTTCTATCTGCGGAAGGAATACCACGCAGCTTCATTGTTTTGCCTCACTGCTCTGTGAGCACTCTGCTGCAGTGACACGATTAGTCCACAGGGACCTTGATTATTTCACTACCTTGTAAGACGTTGTTCTGGTCTACTACATTGAAGGCACTACAGTAGGACTTCAGAGCAGGAGGAAGCATGTATTCTAGATATCATGCTAGGACACAGGCATATCATATGGTGACAAATGAAACCTATGAAAATACAGTTTCTAAATATCCAATGGTCTGGAGCATGTGAAAGAGTACATCCAAAAGGGAAGTCAAGTTTTTGCATCTTTCTTACTACTAAGAAATAAGCACAAACATTGGTGGGTATGTTTGCATGTTTTTCTGACATGATTTGAAAGGTTGAGTGACCAGTTTACTAGAATAGAAAAATCTGTGCCTAGTTAATCAATGGCTCTTCCCAATAGATGGTATCAGCCAGCAGTGAATGAATGCAATGATACAACCTCACTTGGCATGAGGAAGGAAAATCTGTCCAGGGGGCAGAATGGTGAATAGTATATTTTGGGTCCATTTGGGGCCTGTAAGGAGAGAGGGCATGAGACACAAATACACACACACACACACACACATATCCATATATATTCATTCATAGGCAGGAATTCAGAAGGAATGATGACATAACATTTGGGGAAAAGTTACACAGAATGAAAATATTTGTATCTTATGTGAATGTTTTCCAAAAGGCTCCATTAAAGAGAAGTTCTTATAATGAGCTGGACAAGATGAACTGCCCCATGGATTCTAGACAGTCTCTTTCCCCAGATGCCAATTTATCTGCTCAAAGGGCTCGTGAGCCATGTGGCCATGGTGACAAGAATGCTTGGACTCAACAACATGGACTTAACCTCATCAAGGCTGATCTATGCCAAGTGCTTAATTTGTTAGCAGCAGCAATTAATGTGAGCCTCCCCACCAGCTCTCATATCACAGGGAGATGGACCAGCAGTGGTGAGTGGATTATATTAGCCTTCTTTCATCACAGAGAAGGCAATAACTTATCTCCACTGGAATAGACTCTTATTCAGGGTTTGAATGTGTCCTCTGTGCCTGCCATGTTTCTGAAAGCCAAATCATCCATGGACTTACTGAAGGCCTCATTCATCATGACCACCACAGTGCTGCCGACCAAGAAACTTAGTTAACAAAATAAGGCACTGGACTCAAAATCCAATGATCTTACTGAGTAATCAAGCAAGGCTCAAATGCAGTTGGCCTTATACAATGATGGAAAGGTCCACTGAAAATTTAATAATGATACAAACGGCAAGGAAGGACCTTGTAATACTTGGGGTAAAGATATATTAACGTGCTCTGACCAGCAGAATAATGTGTTCCCTTGGCCAGATTACATGGTTCCTGGAACCAGGGAATGAAATGGGAAGTGACTAAAAGGCAATGAAAACGACGACAACCTCACAAAGGCTGGCCATTGATGGGTCAAGTCCTTCAGGAATGAAGGTCTGGATCACTTTGCCAGGTAAAGAATCCTGCTTAGAGATTCCAAAATGGCGGCAGAGTGAATGGAAGCTACACAGACCATCTCCCAGGACCAAACTGGAATTACAACTAAAAATAAAGACAAATCGTCGGGAAAAAGCAACAGAAAAGCAGCTTGCGAGGACCATATAACCAGGGACACTAAATCAATCCTGGTAGGATTAAGGAGGCGCAAGAGGGGGCTGGGAGCCCACGGACAGCAGCAGTCTTAGCTGTGAGCAGCACCCTCAGGGTTAAAATCCCAAGCCCGCTTCACAGTGCAGAGGGCCGTGACAGAGCACTAAAATAGCTACAGCCACTCACCTTCGGCTCCGGCAGAGGGAGGGTGGACAGGACTGGAACTGCGTGGGGACACTCGGGATTTTGGGGACGCTCAGAGCTTTTGCTGAGTTGAGGCCACACAGGATGGTGGCCATCTTACTCCTTCCCAGGGCTCTAAGGAGAGGTAGCAGCCCCTCCCTCACAGATTCAACCTCACCCAGGTGGGCCACTGAAATGTAAATTGAGGCTCATTAACAACCAGCATCTGCCCCACCCTCAGAAAATCCTCTTATGCTGAGTTTTTCATTCAACTGAGAAATCAAGGCTCTTCAAGTAACCGAGACTAATAGCCCCCAGGCAAAAAGCTAGAGAATAACTGAACCGTTCCTGGGCTTGCAAATGTACCCAGGAAAGTAAGACTTGACAGTGGTGTTTAACGTGGGTCCTCTGACGCTCATCCAAACCCAGTAGAGGGAGCCACAAACAGCAGAACACCAACACCCACAGGGAAAATTTGGCAGGCTCCAAAATCCACTGAGATAGCCAAAATGGTGAAACAAAGAAACAAATCCCAAATGAAAGAACAAGAGATGAGATAAATGAAATGCAGTTAAGCAAGTTATCAGAGGTAGAATTCAGAACCACGATCTTGAGGAAGCTCAACAGCATGACTAAGGACATCAACACCATGAGTAAAGACATAGAAACATTGAAAATCAACCAATTGGAAATGAAAAACCACCAAGAAGAAATGAAGACTGACATAGCAGAAATAAAGAACACATTGGAAGGACTAGACAGCAGAGTAGAGGAAGGTGAGGACCAGATCAATGAATTAGAAGACAGGGTAGAAAAAAAATCAACCTATCAGAAAACCAAAAGGAAAAAACAATTAAAAAACAGGAAGACAGCTTAAGAGAACTGTGGGATAACTGGAAACGTAATAATATTTGCATCATAGGAGTCCCCAAAGAAGAAGAAAATGAGCAAGGGTTACAGAATATATTTGAAGAAATAGTGACAGAAAACTTCCCTAATTTGGTGAAAGAAGAAGGCATTCAAGTTCAAAAAGTACAGAGAGCCCCAAGTAAGAAGAACCCAAACAGGCCCAAACCAAGACACACAGTAATTAAAATGCCAAAAATAAAAGACAAAGAGAGAATCCTAAAGGCAGCAAGAGATAAGCAACAGGTTGCCTACAAAGGAACCTCTGTAAGGTTATCAGCTGACTTCTCAACAGAAACACTACAGGCCAGAAGGGAATGGCATAAAGTAATCGAGGTCATGAAAAACAAGGATTTGAATCCAAGACTACTCTATCCAGCAAGGCTATCATTCAAAATAGAAGGTCAAATAAAGAGCTTCCCAGACAACAAAAGGCTAAGGGAATACATTAGCACCAAACCAGCACTGTAAGAAACGTTCAAAGGACTGCTGTAATTAGCAGAAGAAATAGGAAGAAAAATACAACCACACTAAACAAAAATGGCAATAAATAAGTACATATCAATAATCACCTTAAATGTAAATGGATTGAATGCTTTGATAAAAAGACACAGAGTAGCTGATTGGATAAGAAAGCATGACCCATATATATGTTGTTTACAAGAGACCTACCTCACAACAAAACACTCACATAGGCTGAAAGTGAAGGGATGGAAAAAAATCTTCCAAGCAAACGAAAAGGAAAAAACAGCTGGGGTAGCAATACTCATATCTGATAAATTAGATTTCAAAATAAAGGCCATAACTAGAGACAAAGAAGGTCACTACATAAAATTGAAAGGATCTATCCAACAGGAAGATATAACCTTGGTAAACATATATGCACCCAATATAGGAGCACCAAAATATATTAAAAATCTTCTGGAGGACTTCAAAGGAGAAATCGACAGCAATACAATCATAACAGGGGACTTCAACACCCCACTGACATCACTGGATAGATCCTCTAGACAAAAAATTAACAAGGAAACAGAGACTCTAAATGAAGCACTAGACCAAATGGATTTAACAGATATGTACAGAGAATTACACCCCAAAACTATAGAATTCACATTCTTCTCAAGTGCACATGGGACATTCTCAAAGATAGACCACATGTTAGGACACAAACTAAGTCTCTACAAGTTCAAGAAGATTGAAACCATATCAAGCATCTTCTCAGATCACAATGGCATGGAACCAGAAATCAACTGCAACAAGAACATGCAAAG
The DNA here is from genome assembly GCA_030848825.1 of Tadarida brasiliensis. Classification (NCBI taxonomy): domain Eukaryota; kingdom Metazoa; phylum Chordata; class Mammalia; order Chiroptera; family Molossidae; genus Tadarida; species Tadarida brasiliensis. The sequence goes on along the minus strand of CM061261.1, from coordinate 32,207,731 downwards.
ACATTAGAACACATGGAGGCTAAACAGCATGTCATTAAACAATGAATGGGTTACCGAGGAGATCAAGGAAGAAATTAAAAACTTCCTGGAAACCAATGAAAATGAACACACAACAACACAAAATCTATGGGATGCAGTGAAAGCAGTTCTGAGAGGGAAGTTCATAGCACTACAGGCCTACTACAAGAAACAAGAAAAATTTCTAATAGACTATCTAACCTCACAACTTAAAGAACTAAAAAGAAAACCCCAGAGCAAGTAGAAGGAAGGAAATAGTAAAGATCAGAGCAGAAATAAATGACATAGAGACCAAAAAAACAATTCAAAGGATCAATGAAACAAAGAGCTAGTTTTTCGAAAAGATAAACCAGATTGGTGGACCCTTAGCTAGACTCACCAAGAAACAAAGATTAAGAACCCACATACACAAAATCAGAAATGAAAGAGGAGAAGTAACAACTGACACCACAGAAATACAAAGGATCGTTAACAAATACTATGAACAATTATATGGCAACAAATTCCACAATCTAAGCGAAATGGACAAATTTCTAGAAACACATAGTCTCCCCAAAACTGGAACGGGAAGAGATAGAAAACTTGAACAGACCAATAACAACTAAGGAAATTGAAGATGTAATCAAGACTCTGCCAGCAAACAAAAACCCAGGCCGGGACGGCTACACAGGGGAGTTTTACCGAACATTCAAAGAACAACACACACCCATTCTCCTCAAACTATTTCAAAAAATTCAGGAAGAAGGAAGACTTCCAAACTCGTTTTATGAGACCAGCATAATCCTAATTCCAAAACCAGAAAAAGACATTACAAAGAAAGAAAACTACAGGTCAATATCCCTAATGAACATAGATGCCAAAATCTTTAACAAAATACTAGCAAATTGGATCCAGCAATACATCAAAAAATTATTCACCAAGACCAAGTGGGATTCATCCCAGGGATGCAAGGTTGGTACAATATTCACAAATCAATAAATGTGATACACCACACAAACAAAATAAACGATAAAAACCACATGATCATATCATTAGATGCTGAAAAAGCATTCGACATAATCCAGCACCCATTTCTGATAAAAACGCTCAGCAATGTGGGAATAGAGGGATCATATCTCAACATAATGAAGGCCATATATGAAAGACCTACAGCCAACATCATACTCAATGGGCAAAAACTAAAAGCATTTCCCTTAAGAACAGGAACAAGACAGGGATGCCCACTTTCCCCACTCTTATTTAACATAGTAGTGGAAGTCTTAGCCACAGCAATCAGACATGAAGAAAAAATAAAAGGGATCCAAATTGGAAAGGAGGAAGTGAAACTGTCATTATTCGCAGATGACATGATATTATACATAGAAAACCCTAAAGACTCCATCAAAAATCTACTAGACTTAATAAATGAATTTGGCAAAGTAGTAGGATACAAAATTAATGTCAAGAAATCAACGGCATTCTTATATACCAATGATGAACTCACAGAAAGAGAAACTAAAAAAACAATCCTATTTATCATCGCGGCAAAAAAATTAAGATACCTAGGAATAAACTTAACTAAAGAAGTAAAGGACCTATTTGCAGAAAACTACAGGACATTGAAAAAAGAAATAGAGGAAGATACAAAAAAGTGGAAGCACATACCTTGTTCATGGATTGGAATAATTAACATCATTAAAATGTCCATATTACCCAAAGCAATCTATAGATTCAATGCAATTTCCATCAAAATACCAACGACATATTTCACAGAACTAGAACAAATACTTCAAAAGTTCATATGGAACCAAAAAAGACCCCAAATAGCCACAGCAATCTTGAAAAAGAAGGACAAAGTAGGTGGGATCATAATACCGGATATCAGGTTATACTACAAAGCTACTATAATCAAAACAGCCTGGTACTGGCACAAGAACAGGCATATAGACCAATGGAACAGAACAGAGAACCCCGAAATTGACCCAAGACATTATGCTCAATTAATATTTGACAAAGGTGGCAAAAGCATACAATGGAGTAAAGACAGCCTCTTTAATAAATGGTGTTGGGAAAACTGGACAGCTACATGCAAAAAAATGAAACTAGACCATCAACTTACACCATACACAAGAATTAAACTCAAAATGGATAAAAGACTTAAATGTGACACATGAATTCATAAAAATCCTAGAAGAAAATGTAGGCAACAAAATGTCAGACATCATACATAGCAGAATTTTCACTGATACATCACCTAAGGCAACAGAAACAAAGGAAAAAATGAACACATGGGACTACATCAAACTCAAAAGCTTCTGCACAGCAAAAGAACAACCATCAAAATGGAAAGGAAATCCACTGTATGGGAGAGCATAATTACCAATGATACATCAGATAAGGGGTTAATTTCCAAAATATATAGAGTGTTCATACAATCAACAAAAGGAAGACAAAGAACCCAATTAAAAAATGGGCAGAGGACCTAAATAGACACCTCTCCAAACAGGACATACAAATGGCTGAGAGACATATGATGAAATGCTCAACATCACTAATCATCAGAGAGATGCAAATTAAAACAACAATGAGGTATCTCCTCACACCTGTCAGAATGGCCGCCATCAACAAATCATCAAACAACAAGTGTTGGTGAGGGTGTGGAGAAAAGAGGACTCTAGTCCACTGCTGGTGGGAATGCAGACTGGTGCAGCCACTGTGGAAAACACTATGGTGTTACCTCAAAAAATTAAAAATTGAATTGCCATTTTACCCAGTGATCCCACTTCTAGGAATATACCCTAGGAAGCCTGAAACACCAATCAGAAAGAATATATGTACCCCCATGTTCATAGCAGCACTATTTACAATAGCTAAGATCTGGAAACAGCCCAAGTGTCCATCAGTAGACGAATGGATAAAAAAGCTGTGGTACATATACACAATGGAGTATTATGCAGCTGTAAGAAAGAAAGATCTATCCTTTGAGACGACATGGAGGGACCTGGAGAGTATTATCCTAAGTGAAACAAGCCAAGCAGAGAAAGACAAATATCACATGATCTCACTTATTTGTGGAATATAATGAACATAACAGTCTGAGGAACAGGGTAGACCCAGAGACGTGGAAGTAGGGTACAGACTGACAACCCTCAGAAGAGGGCGTGGGGGGAATAGATAAATCACAGAAGTTATATGCGTGTACGCATAACCGATGGACATGGACAACAAAGCTGGGGACGGGGTGGGGGGATGGGGAAGAGAGTGTCAACTGGGAAAAAAGGAGAAACATCTGTAACAAAAATAAATTAATTAAAAAAAAATTTTTTTTAAGAATCCTGACTAGCAGACTTATTGGCTAAGGACAAATGAAATATGGAATAAATATTAGAGAAAGGGAGACACAAACACTAGCTATTTATTTCACACGACTGGTTACAGATATTAGAATGGCAGCATCTTCCTATATTGTCTTCCTTGCTGTGCCATGTACATAGTCATATATTAACATAGTTTTTGGTGTACTGTTTCCTTACTATTTTATTCAAGATATGTTAATAATAGTTAACTTTATGATTTAGTCAATAAGTTAATAAATACTGGCTGTGAATAAACTAGTGGAAGAAACATCACACAGAAATCCTGGACTTGGAGCTAGAACTTGGGACTCTGGGTTATCTCTCTTAGAGGAGATGTTGAGCACATTTCCTTATAGTTAGGAAAGCTGTGTAGTTGGCAACAGCTTGTTGTTGTTTTAAAGTTCATGAAAGAGGAAAACTTTAGTGGATATTCGTAACTTGTGGCTACCCACCTCAAAGTTTTGACCATCCTCTCCCTGTGTTTTGGTAACTTTTCCACATTTTATAAGTCCCACTTTCCTAAGGTGAATAACAAACATTTTGCATCCCCCGGCTCACCTTCAACTGGGTACAGCCATGGGATCTGTGCCTCGTAGAAACCTCAGAAGGAGCAGCCAGGGTTGCGGCCATGTGCCAGGCAGTCAATCTTCTGCAGGCTGGGGGCAGCGGCTGACCCTGGCCCTGAGCATCACAGACAGCAGCTGGAATGGTGCATGGACCAAAGCTGTCCCCACCTTGTGGCTGAGGCTGTGCTGACTGTGTAGCTTCAGAACAGGGCTGTCTGGCCCTCTCATAGGTAGATCCTGTGGGCTACCTTTATACCTTTAATCAACTTTAATCAACTTCTTCTCTGAAGAGCCAGACCCATTCTGGTTAGTCTCAAGCAGAAATGAAATTAAATAAAGGATATTAGGCAACTAAGGTTCCTGACCACAAAAGGTTTTAAGCTGGAGACTATCACATTTTTGTTTTCAAAAGGCCACTTTGGCAGCAGAGGTGTGGACGAGTTGGAAGGAAAATCGGGAGGCTGTGGCAGGAATTCAAGACTGTTAAGAAGGGCTTTAACCAAGGGAGTGACAATGGGAAAAAGAGAGAAATTAAGAAGAAAAAGACAAATAACCCAATACAAAGGTGAGCAAGGGCTGTAAGTATGCAGTTCAGTCAGTAAATACATGAAAAGAGAAACATAAATTTAAAAAAACAAGATAAATTCTTTTTTAAATTTTGGCCTGTCAGACCTGCAAAAATTAAAAACACTGGTAACACCCAATATTGGCAAGGCGAAGGGGAAAAAATATTAATGAGGTGGAATTGACAGTGAAATCTTTTAAAAAACTTTCTTACAATATTAATTTTTGCAGAATCTGTTAGAATAACATTTCAGGCAGCCTAAAATGATGAGATTACTAGCAAATGTCTGAGCTATGCTGTTTGCTGATTGAGTTTATGAACAGCCGTTGTATTCCTTTATATTACATATCACTAGGGAAATGGCCTCACAGCCACTTACGCTATTTTTTAGAAAGAAAACTCAGAGCACAGAAAATTGCTTTTTTGAGCGTAATCAGCAAAGTTACTGGCCTAGAGACTCGGCTCAGCCAGCATCATGTGTTAGGTGTCTGTGCCATGAGGAGGCACGTCACCGTCACACGGATTTGGAAACAGAAAAGGTAAGAAATGCGTGCAAATGGGAGAGGATATCCAATTTACACAAAAACATGAACCATCCACATTCATCCAAACCACCAATACAGTAATGACAGCTCTTTCTAGTTTTAAGGATCATGAGACACGGAGCTGAACACTGAGGAGGAAACAGGAAAGGCCTCCTGGTTAGTGGCTTTGAAAAAGACATTTAAGTAAGATAATTGAAGCAGCTAAGAACAGGCAGTTAGATACATGTCTAGAGGTGCTTTGGCTCTGAGGAAAGAATAAAAGGATGTATTCAGTTTCTGTTTTCTGTGAAGCTGTTAATGAACAATTCAAGAAGGCGGTATAGTATTGTGTCTGTGCACTTCACCCCTGCGCGGCTGCAGGGCCTAGAACATGATGAACCTTGGGCATCTGGTAAAACAACCTTGTGGCAGAGATGGGTGAAAATGCCCTTGCCTTTAGAAATGAGTTACTTTAGTATGAGGTTAACCACTATAACCGAAAGCCGAATTATCTGTTTATGCTCTTGAGTTATAGGGTGGCAAGGAATCGATCATTACCAGTAACAGGGAGGGGAAAAAGGCAGGTAAACTGCTTATAACTCAATTATGATACAATGCAACAAATGTTGTAAAAGTGTTAAGTGGAAAGAGTGAAAACTGAAGCAGACTTTGGAGAAGTAATATTTGAGTTAGGTTTTAAAAGTTAAAAAAAAAGTCTTCCACACAAAGGAGAAACCTGTAAATGCAAAGGCACTGAGGTCTAAAGAATGTAGGTTTGCAGGAAAGAGGAAAGAGAGCAGCAGGACAGATATGTTATGGCAGTCCTTGACCTTACGAGGCAGGGGAAAAATATAACCATGTATGTAATTTTTCACATGAACAAACATGCATTAAGTACCTACTGCCAGCCAGGAAATGTGCTCCATGCTGGAGGTATCATAGATAACAGAAGAGGCAGAACCTGTCTTTGGGTGGCTCACACACTTGTGGAGAGATAAGACAATAATCAAATAGTGTGAACAAAAGTTCAGGATGCTTGTGGACCTGGAACAAGGGGACCTGTCGACAGGATACCCTTGCCTGAGGAATAGACTTTGAGCGGATAGCTGAAGGAGGCATAGGGGAAGGGAAAGACAGGGGCAGAGGCCCCACCATTAGCAGAAGAATGAAGCTTTGGAAGAAAGAAATGAATTTTGCTATAGTTGGAGGAGGGAAAAGTGGTACAAGATGAGGCTGGAGAGGCAGCCATCCCAGGAATCTTGGCCTTCATCCTGGGAGCCTCGGGGAAATCCTGAAGGACTGCAAAGGTGTACAAGATTAGACCTATAATTTTAAGGGATTACACCAACTGAAGTGTTGACAGCAGGTGGAGCACTGACCACAGATGATGAAAGGAAGCCAGCTCGGGGGCTGCGGCAGTTGTCCAGGTGTCCAGGTGAGGCAGAAGGATGGACTGGACTGGTTGGTGGCAACACAAAAGGGGACTAGCTAAGAAGTGAACATCAAAAGATATGCTCAATTAAAGGTTAACTCTTATCAGAAGTAGGAAGGAGAGGAAAGATGATGCTTTCATACCAAGTTTACTTTCAAAAAGGGATACTTAGCACAACTACTTTTCTGAAGAGTGGTTATGCGAGCATCATCCTGGCAATCAACTGCACTACAACCTCACTGCAAGGAAGCCCAGGATGCACCATACTGGAGGTCACTGAAACCTCCATGAGGCAAATAAAGGTTTCTCCTTGTTTGGGGTTGTACAGTTAAATAAACAAGTCCAAGGCAAATGAGAAACTGAGAAAAATCATTTGCAACATATATAACATACAAAGCATTCATATCCTTAAGAAACTCTTGCATGCCAATAAAAATATGAACTTTAAATTAGAAATACTATAAAAAATTAAAGTTTGCAAATATGTATATCATCAGGATGTTCACTGCACCATGCTTTACCACAGTGAAAATTAAATCTCAGATGCACCTAAACGTCTGACTAAAAAATTAGAGAATAAACATTTATACTAAACAGTCATTAAAAATGGTGATGTGGACCCCAAATGGCCAAAACCATCTTGAAAAACGATAACTAAGTCAGAAGACTCATATGTCCTAATTTCAAAACTTACTACAAAGCTATGGTAATGAAAATAGTGTGGTACAGCATAAAGACCAACCTACAGACCAATGAACTAGAACAGACAGCCCAGAAATAAATCCTCATGTTTATGATCAAATGATTTTCGATAAGGGTGCCAAGACTATTCAATGTGGGAAAAGACAAGCTTTTCAACAAATGATGCTGAGACAACTGGATATTCACCTATAAAAGAGTGAAATTGGACCCTTACCTTAAACCATATATAAATATGAACTCAAAATAGATCAAAGACCTAAATGTAAAAACTAAATCTATAAAACCCTTAGAAGAAAAAATAGGAAGAAGCTTCATGACACTGGATTCAACAATGATTTCTTGGCTATGACATCAAAACCACAAGCAACAAAAAAGAAATAGACAAACTGGCTACATCAAAATTAAAAACATGTGTGTCGTCCGGCTGGTGTGGCTCAGTGGTTGAGCATCAACCCATGCACCAAGAGGTCGCCAGTTCGATTCCCGGTCAGGGCACATGCCCAGGTTGTGGGCCGAATCCCCAGTGGGGGGCATGCAGGAGGCGGCCAATCGATGTTCTTTCTCATGGATGTTTCTATCTCTCCTCTCATTTCCTCTCTCTGGAAAATCAATAAAGTAAAAACAAAAACATTTGTATGTCAAAGGACACTATCAAGAGAATGAAAAGGCAATCCACAGAATGAGAGAAATGTTTGCAAATCATGTATCTAATAAGAGATTAATATCCAGACTATATAAAAAACTCCTACAACTCAAAAATAAAAACAAACAACTCAATTGAAAAATGGGCAAAGGACACAAACAGGCATTTCTCCAAAGAAGATATGGCCAAGAAGCACATTAAAAGATACTCAATATCACTACTTATTAGGAAAATGCAAATCAAAACCACAATGAAATACCACCTCACACCTATTAGGATGGCTGTACTCAAAAGAACAGAAAATAAATGTTGGCAAAGTTGTAGAGAAATTGGAACCCTTGTGTACTGTTGGTGAGAATGTAAAATGGTACAGTCGCTGTGGAAAACAATATGGCAGGTCCTCAAAAAATTAAACACAGAATTACCAAATGATCCAACAATTCCGCTTCTAGGTTAAATATATATCCAAAGCATTGAAAACAGGGACTTGACCAGATATTTGTACACTAGTGTCTGTTCACAGCAGCATTATTCACAATAGTCAAAGGTGGAAACAACCTAACTACCCAACTACTTCCCTGACAGATGAATGCATAAACAAAATGTGATATATATTATTATATACACAGTCATGCAATGCCTAATGACAGGGATACATTCTGAGAAATGTGTCCTTAGGTGATGCTGCCATTGTGTGAACATCACAATGTACTTACACAGCCTTAGATGGTATAGCCTACAACTATAACTACATGTGCTTTACCTTTATACAAACTGGCAGCACAGGTTTGTTTACACCAGCATCACTACAAACAAGTGAGTAATGTGTTACACTGAGATGTTAGGATGGCTATGACATCACTAGGCAATAGGAATTTTCAGCTCCATTATAATTTTATGGGACCATCATCATATATGTGGTCCATTGTTGATCAAAATGTCATTATGTGGTGAATGACTGTGTGTGTGTGTGTGTGTGTGTGTGTGTGTGTGTGTATATATATATATATATATATTTACTAGTGGTTACCAAATATATATATTAGTAGAATAGTGGCTGCCAGGGACTGGGGAAAGGAGTAATGAGTAATTATTTAATGGGCAAAGAGTTTCAGTTTAGAATGATGAGAAAGTTCTGGAGAGGGATATTGGTGATGGTTGCACAACACTGTGAACATACTTAATACCACTACAGTATATACTTGAAAATATTTAAAATGATAAATTTTATGTTATGTATAGTTTAGAATAAAACAAAGTTTTTTAAAATGGCGATGTATGTGTTTTAAAGGAGTTCTATATTATGTAAGGTGGAAAAATTGGTTATAAAATTGTATGTACACTAAAATCACTTTTCTGTTTAAAAACAAACTTCTTGTCCAGCCGGTGTGGCTCAGTGGTTGAGCATCAACCCATGCACCAAGAGGTCGCCAGTTCTATTCCCAGTCAAGACACATGCCCAGGTTGTGGGCCAAATCCCCAGTAGGGGGCATGCAGGAGGCGGCCAATTGATGTTCTCTCTCATGGATGTTTCTACCTCTCCCTCTCCCTTCCTCTCTCTCTAAAATCAATAAAGGAAAAAAAAAAAACTTTAAAAACAAACTTCTTGACCACATGAGCCAAGAAAGGCTTTGCTTTTCATCTGGGGGCTAGAACTATGTTCCCTATCTGTGAGAGGGGCTGGGAAATTGAGCATTTAGCTTTCTTCACTGAGTAGGAGAGAAAAGGTAATTGACAGACCAAGCCACTGCCACACCAGAGACAGATGCCTTGAATCCCACTCTGTTCCCTTTTCCTTTGTATCAGTCAGAAGAGGAGACTAGCCACATCTGCTCAGGTACAAAGAGTGCTACAAAGAATGCAAGCTCCACTGACTTTTCTCAAGATTTATACTACTACTAAGCGAAAAACCAGAAAGTACCATCCAATACAATATTGTTTGGACTAAAAATTCCATTTGTTCAAGGCTTTCAGTTTGGGTAAACTTAATGCCTGCCTACTTATCAGCTTCAGCAGGTAAACACTTGAGATCAAGCATGCCTTCAACGTGGGGTACTTAACATCATTCCTTTCCTAAAGAGATGTTTGTAGTAGCATAATCTAGTTCACAGTAGTCTAGCACTGGCCTCTGAGGATTAACACGGGGTTGACTATATTTGTACCACAAAGAGTGCTATGAAATGCTGACTTAGTAAAAAAATTTAAAACACAACAATGACAGACTGGAAAGAGCAGTGGGCTGGGATCAGAAGAGCTGGGTCTGAGGTCAGGTTTTGCCATTTGCCACCCAAACACTCTGTCATTCAACATGTCATTGAGTCTGTGTAGCAGGCTCTGCACTAAGTACTGGGAGGAGAAGGGAGGATGAAAATGCCAAATATACAAGATAATCTGTCCTCAATAACAAGATCTTCTGTTGGGCAAGCCCCTTCATTTTGCGCATCTTCAGCTTCTTCACCTATAACTCAAAGACATTACCATTCTCAAAGTGTTATTAGGAAATAGGGCAGGATATTTCAACCTCAGTGCCCTTGACGTTCTGGGCCACATAGGCCTTGCTCTGTGTGTGTGTGTGTGTGTGTGTTTCGGGGGAGGGTATGTGTGCACTCTCGGATTTTTAGTGGCATCCCTAGCCTCTACCGACGCTTGTATGCTCCCACCCCAGTATGACAACCAAAACAGACATTACCAAATGTCCCCTGGGGCAAAATTCACCCCAGTTGAGAACCTCTGAAATTGAGTGACATATATGAAAACATTAAAAAAAGCACAAAGCTCCAAATCAGGTCAGTATTAATGTAAATCCATTTATAAGATTACTTCTAAAAATATATCCTTTTAAAAATGTCCAGTTTCCTTAAGAATGTTTTGTTTTCTATTTTCATAGATTTTGCCTACCATTAAAAACCCCTCAGGGCTTTTGGGTTAATTTTCTTTACTCAAAACAAAGCATCTTCATTAGAACACATTTTTTTAAATGTATCACTTTACTAACATGACAGTCAGAGTCAAACATAATTGTAATTTCTACAATGCAGACATTTTATGCAAAACGAAAGTACTCTGTGCCTACCTTTTAAGGACAAGGGACTGGATCTTGTGAATTCTGTATTTGACGGCCTGCGCTGTTTACGAACTTCCAAGTACTCCTTAACTCTTGAATTAATGGTTTCTTTTAACAGTAAACAGACTTCCTATAGTAAAATAAAATTAGAGATAACTTTCTAATTTAATGCAATGCAAAAAAAGTCAACATTGTGCACATTAAAAAGTCAACAGTGAACATTTCATTTTGTTTGCTTTTTTAATTAGCTATGAATGCTGAAAGGAAAGTTTTATGTGCTCGTAGATAACACTGCAGATGCAAATTTGCTACTAAGGCTTGTTGGCTCACTCTGTGATGTGAGAGATTCATTTAATTTCCCTCTGCCTTAGTAGTCTCACATTTCTAAAAGGAAGATAAACACCTCAATGCAGAAATTAGAGACCCAGCTGGACAGTGTGGCTCAGTTGGCTGGAGTGTCATCCCGCGCACTGAAAGGTTGCAGGTTCGATCCCTGGTCGGGACGAGTAAGGAAGGCAACTGATCAATGTATCTCTCTCACATTGATGTTCCTCCCTCCTTCGCTCTCTCTCTCTCTCACTCCCGTTTTTCTCTCTCTCCCCCTTCCTCCCTCTCTAATATCAATTTAAAATTTTTTTTAAAAATTAGAGTGCCAAGGTGATGGAATCAGTGAGGTAAAGAATGTTTTCGTATAAATATTGATCAGTTGTGTACTGTGACAGCGAGAGTGAGCGAGGGCCCCTGGGAAATGCCCACTGTGGCCAGGCAGGGACATGTGGACGAAGGAAGGAGCCAGGAGCTAGGGCGCATTCAGAGGGAACCTTGACACCAACTCAGTCAACAAGGCAGCCCCACGGCTTCATGTGGGCATAAATGCAGGCACAGTGTCCCCAGAACCTCCAGTTTGTTCAAGGGGGACCAGAAACTTATATTTTATATACAAATTTCCCATTTTTCAAATGTGGTTCAAAACACTTAAACTCTAAACACCGCCATTCATTAGTTTCTGGCCTCAGGTTTACAAATCTACTAAAAAAGGGAATAGCAGTGAATAGTGGATTGAATAGAGAACTGGAAATCAGTAATCTGATTTTCTTCCATACTCTTGTTGATGATATATATGCATTTGCTTTGTGAAAACTGTACTATATTCACGTATTAATGATGAAAATAATTTAATTTCTCATATTTATTTACAGTAGATTAATATTTACTAGGTAACAGAAACACATGGTTTTAATTCAATGTCAACATACCATATCACTAGCAAATTTCTGGAGCTGTTTATTGTTTTATGTATCAATGTTATTTATAAAAAGAAAAACTTTAAAAGTACAACCATGCACTGGGAAGATACTGTCCACATTAGCTATACTACCAGAAAAGTATAACAATGTAGGAAAAGGAAAAATGCACGGCGATCTAAATTTCTTAGATTAAGAAGTGATGCATAAGGACTGATAATTCTTGTTTAATTCCCAAAGATTCTGAAGAAGGCTGAGTTGCCGAGGTCACCTCAAACCTGTTTCACTGGTTTCTTGCAATGCCATCTCAGGTTGATCACTTAGAATCTTTATAAATTAAAACAAGAACAAAGTTTTAAGCTGCTTCAAAGGGAAATGAGAGCCAAACTTTACTTTTATTGTAAACACATGTACTCCTCAAACAGTCTAGAAAACACTAGGTTTAACTCACAAATGTGAGTTTCTAGATAAAATACAAAACTGGTCCCCTCTCCCCTGCTCTCCTTTTGCAGCCCCAAGACGCAGGGCCTTGTGGAATACAGAGATATCCACTTACAGTTGAGAGTTTTGGCATTGTTCACACAACAGAGAGGCAGCCTTGCCTCATACTGTTGTTTTAACAATTAAAGAATTTTGCTTCACATGCAGGGTTCGGTATGACTGAGCCTGAAAATATGTGAAAGACATACATGGAAATAAGGGTTGCTAAAATTTGGCCATAAATGCCCTATAAGGCTAGAACTAAAAATAGCATGACAAAAATAAAGCAAAGGACATACACACAAACTTTCTCCCTATAGTTACGGGGCTTTCCTTCGATGAATCAGATTTGACGAACGGAAGGTAGACAATGAGCAATGTAGTGAAGATACCCTAGTAACTGACCACACCACACTTAGCATTCCCTTCTGAACCAGAGCAATGCACACAAAGACACATTTCCAGCTAAACTGGAGGGGCAGATGAGATGACCAAGCTAAAATCAATGAGCAAGAGAGAGATACATATGGAATCTCTAGGCTAACAGGGGCTCATGTTTGCTTTTTCAAGTTTACAAATGGAACAGTTTGAGTTCAACTGTTTGGGTACACAGACTACTTGTGCTGGACTCAAAATAAACATATGTTTAATACATGTAATTAGTTCCTTTTTCTGAAAAGGAACCGTATATTCTTAAGACCTTTACTATATAAAGTGACTGCTAAAATGCAACCAAATTGATTGCTCATGAAATCTCAATCATGAGATGATCCAATGATAAAAAAATGAAAGCATGGAGACACTGAACATAGGCTGGAGTCATATAGTTAGTACTTTTCTTGACTAGCTTTTCTCCTTACCTCCCTCCTCCTTCCATTTCTCTCTCTCTCTCTCTCTCCACCCACACACATAATTATCCCAGAACAATGTTTAATGTCAGCGAACATATTTTAAAGGAACTTCGCGTCGGGAGCAAAGCTCGGCTTGTTGGCATGACCTGCCCTCTTGCAGCTGCCCCTGCAGTGAGCACTGCAGGTCCAGTCGTGCACTGAGCACCTCTGCTAAGTCATGCCCTGCTGCTGGAAGTAGGTATTAGGGGGAGCAGCGCAGCTGTGCATGGCACCCTGGAAAAATCTAGCTTCCCGCTTTGGCTAGGAGGTGATTCACATACTCAGAGCTTTATTTTTATTTATTTATTTTTTTTTATCCTCACCCGAGGACATTTTCCCATTTTTTGTTCAGACAGAGTAGGAGGGAGAGAGAGGAAGAGAGAGAGAGAGAAACATCGATGTGAAAGGGCCACATCGAGTGGCTGCCACCCGCACGACCAACCAGGGCCGGGGACAAACTGCAACCGAAGTACATGCCCTTAGCGGGAACCGAACCCGGGTCTCTCCGGACCGCAGGCCGACGCTCTAACCGCTGAGCCAAACCGGCCAGGGCTCAGAGCTTTATTTTAAAGCCTTCCAAATAATCTGACACTTGACAAAACTGACTGAATATGAACAGAAAGGTCTAAGGCCAAGGTGGTAAAGTCGGGAGAGAATGGAGGAAAATCTGGATTCTAGAATGCTCTTAATATAAATCAAGCCAGAAGCCTTTTGGGTGAGGTACCCTCAGGTGAATATTAGTCACTTTGGGGAAACAAACTGTTTTGAATCGAATCACTGGGACATGTGTTGGTAAGTCAAAGCTTGGAACTGCATGAAGGTTGAGTTGTAGTGGGAGGTGCTGGCCTACAAAAATACTAAGTCTTGATCAGAACAGTATATGGTTATTTACCTGAATGATATTTCCCATCATAAAGAACTTTCTCCCAGTTTTGGGCTACCAAGTATCTTTTTGAAATTATGACAGCACAGTCCTAATAATTTTATTACCTTTTGATGGAAAATGTTCTTTTAGGGAGATTTTTTTTTCTAGTGATCTCCAAAAGCTGACTAAAAAGTTATCACAGTAAAGGTATGTGTGTGTGTGTGTGTGTGTGTGTGTGTGATTAGCACTAGTGTCTTCTCCATGTACCATCTTTCAATAAAACTTACTTTTATTTCTAGCTCTAAGAACCTATTCTGACAAATGAATATTACAGACACACAAAGTGTGTAATACTTTGAAAGTTAAGTAAAAGCCACTGATTGCCTCGCTATCCCTATGCCCTAGTGAGCAGTGATCTGACGAAGGAAGCACAGCACGTGATGAGAGCTGATGCACCTTCTAACCCTCTACCAAGGCAGCACTTGGGTGGGAGAGCGGATACAGAGCCAGGAATGACTCAGACAGCCTCTGGTGAAACACTTTCATCACAGATGAGGAGACGGAGGCCCAGGAAGGTCAAACGTCATGCTACCAAACAGCGATTCGCTTTACTGACTGACCATCCACATAGTGACTGAGTGTCGTGAGAGAAGGAACTCTGTCAGACATCTCTGCACTTGTTGTCACAGGCTCAGCTAATAAAAGGATGGTAGAAGATAAAAGTGCACAAGACTGGGATTTCACACAGGTGTGAATGATCAGCCTGTGTTGGCCCCCACACCTGCTCCAGGTGCTTGGTCTGTCCTTTACAACCAGTCAAATTAAAATCCCTGCTTACCTGGAACAATCACTTTAACTTCCTCTTTTAATATACAGTACCCCTTCCCTCAAAACAAAGAGGTAATTTCTGGTTTAAATAATAGAGTAGCATATGAAATGTATGGATGTGTCAGTTTCTGAACAAAAAGAAAAAGCAGGCATATGTCTGTCATCGGGAAGTTAACATCTATTTTTCAAGGGTTAAATATCAATCAATATTTTTTGCCCAGTAATTAAAATAAAAGTTTGAAAGAGCGAACATTTCTCCTAGCAGTAGCTACTTGCTTTTAGGTAGTGGAAAGTTTTGTGGTACCTCTTTGTTCTGTTCGGAAAACCAGCTGGTGTCTTTGTTTGAACCTTGTGGCGCTACGTGAAGATCCACCAGGACAGCAAAATCCCTGCACTGAAAGACAGCGATGGCAGAGTTAGTTTAAACCCAGCAAACAGCGAGAGAAAATCTCACAAAGTTCTCTGTGGCCCTGGCAGGGCGGCTCAGTTGATTGGGCATCATTCCATGCACCGAGAAGTCACCAGTTTGATTCCCAGTAGGAGGCATGCAGGAGGCAGCCAATCGATGTTTCTCTTTGTCTCTCCCTCTCCCTTCCTCTCTCTCTAAAATCAATTTTTAAAAACACACCAAAAAAACTGTTTAGCCCTGCCTGGTTATGCTCAGTAGTTGGAGCACTGGCCTGTAGACCAAAGGGTCTCTGTTTCGATACATGGTCAAGGTCACGTACCTGGGTTGCAGGTTCGATTCCCAAACCCTGTTGGGGTGGTGTAGGAGACAACCAAAAGATGTGTCTCTCTAACACTGATGTTTCTTTCTCTCTCGCTCTCCCTTCCACTCTATTTAAAAATCAATGGAAAAATATCCTCGGGTGAGGATTAACTAAAAAAAAAAAACCTGTTTAACAACAACAACAAAATTTCCTATGTGGCTGCTTATTTGGCAACAAAGTTCACTATTAGACATAAATGTTCATAGGGGGTAGGGCTACGAGTCATAACCCACTATAAGGAGAAATACCTTTTTGTTGTTAAACCTTATCTGAAGATATTTTTCCATTGATTTTTTTTAGACAGAGTGGAAGGGAGGGAGGGAGAGAGAGACACATCAATTGGTTGCCTCCCACATGACCCCAACAGGGATTGGGAATCGAACCTGCAACTCAAGTATGTGCTCTTGACTGGAAATCAAACCCCTGACCCTTCAGTCTTCCAGCCGATGCTCTAACTACTGAGCCAAACCGGCCAGGGCAAGAAATATCATTTTAAATCAGGATAGAAAAGACAAAATATTTATCTCTGGGCCGCACCTTGAAGGGGGATGCCCAGGTGTCCAGCGGCAGTTGGAAGACTATCAAACACTGGAGAAGTAAAACAGGTCAGAACTAGGTAGGCTCCAGAAAAGAATGATTCTGTGTACAGCCAGCGGAATTATTTCTTTTAGGTAAGAGAGAACAAATACATAAGCTACTGCATTTTTAGGCAGACAAAAGGACTGGCTGGAACAATACATCTTGGCATAGAAAAAGAAGTGCGAACAAATGAAAAGAACCAAGGAGAGGGAGGCAGATGCTGAATGACAGTTATCAAAACTACAGAAGTTTCATTCATTAGGATATATTACAAAACTGTACAAGGCCTGCTTTCTTTCTTATTCTATAGGCCAGTGCTGTGTAGTGCTTTTGAAAAAATGGAAATATTATATATCTGCACTGGTTAATAGGATAGCCAATAGCCATACGTGGCTACTGAGTACTTGAAATGTGGTGATTGTGACCCAGAAGCTGAATTTTAAATGTTATTTAGTTATAATTTGAACAGCCACACATGGGAGCAGCTCTGTGGCATAGCTACAGGCCCTGTAAAAGGTTGTAGCCTTGTAAATCCTCAACCTTATGAGGAAAGTAATTCCTGAGACTCTCTGGATAACTGTGGAAGACCTAACTTAGAAGGGAACAGAAGACCAAGATTATAGATTGAGGGTAGAATTAGAGGGGCAGAGGGTCTGTTTGTGGCCCACAAGAAAAAGTCAATTTTGCACCTCTTTGGCTGAACTTTTTTTTTTTTCATTTTAAATTTTGTGCTATAATTCAATGGTGAAAAGAAAGTATTTTCAACTAATGGTGTGAAAATACCAACTATAAATATGGAAGAAAAGAAACTTGATACCTATCTCACACCACACACAAAAATTAATTTGAGATGGATCACAGACACAGACATAAAAACCAAACTATCTTTCTGACTCTGGGATAGAAAAATTCTTCTCAGATAGGACTCAGGCACAGAAAGCATTAAATATAGAAAACAAAATGGTTCAATTGGACTTGGTCAAATTTTAAAACGTTTGGCCATCAAAAGACACCAGGAACAAAATGAATGTCTGTCATACACTGGGAGAAAACAAAACAAAACAAAACAACCAAAACTTGAACACACACTTCACAAATAAGATAAACAACTGGCCAATAAACAATGAAAAAAGTGTTCAACATCAGTCATCAGGCAAATGCAAATGAAAACCACCAAGAGATACAACTACATACCTATCAGAATGACCACAGTTAAAAAGATTGACGCACCAAAAAATTGGCAGTGATGTGGAGCAACCCAAACTCTCACACATTGCTAGTGGAAATGTAAAATGGCCAACAACTCTGGACAGTGGTTGGTCAGTTTTCTAAAAACATACATTTATTTACTGAGTAAACTAGCAATTCCATTTCCTGTATTCACAGAGAGAGAGAAAATCATGCATGTACAAGAAGACTTGGAAGAAAATGCTCACAGAAGTTTTATTCATAGTAGCCCACACAGAAGACAACTGAAATCTATCTACAGGAGTATATTCATTCAATGGATATATTCATTCATTCAGCTAGACTGTTGATTCACTCAACATGGCCTAATCTCTAAAACATTATGTTAAGCAAAAGAGGCAGAGCTAAAACAATACATATTATATGCTTCCATTTATATAAAGTTCTAGAACAGCAAAACTAAATCTATGGTCAAAGCAATTAGAACAGTGATTGCCGCCCAGCTGGTGTGGCTCAGTGGTTGAGCATCGACCCATGCACCAAGAGGTCACTGGTTCGATTCCCGGTCAGGGCACATGCCCAGGTTGTGGGCCTGATCTCCAGAGGAGGGCATGCAGGAGGCAGCCAATTGATGTTCTCTCTCATCAATGTTTCTATCTCTCTTTCCCTCTCCCTTCCCCTCTCTCTAAAATCAATAAAGAAAAAAAATAAAAAAGTAAAAAAGAACAGTGATTGCCGTAAAATACATATAAAACACAAACACATAATAAAATACATTAAAAAAAAAAGAAGAGTGATTGCTTAGGTAGAAACTGACTGAGAATGGGCCCAAGAAAACTTCATGTGGTGATGGGAATGTTAAATACCTTGATAGGGTATGTGCCTAAGATCAGTTCCTTTCCTGGTATAGAAATAATACATTAATAATAAAAATATTTTAGCCCTGGACAGTTTTGCTCAGCAGTTGGAGTGTGGGTACACAGATCGAAGGGTCACGGGTCTGATTCCCGGTCAAGGGCATGTCCCTGGGTTGCAGGTTCGATCCCCAACCCTGGTCATGGTGGTGCAGGAGGCAACTAATCGATGCGTCTCTCTCACATTGATGTTTCTCTCTCTCTTTCTCTCCCTCCCTTCCACTCGATCTGAAAATCAATGGAAAAATATCCTCGGGTGAGGATTAAGAACAAAAAAAAATTTTAAAGCTGAGTAAAAATACATTCATATTTGTTAACAGTTATTTAAAATGTACTGTCCCTGAAAATGTGTGGGTATTTTGGGGGAGACCAAAGTGAAGTTCGCTGGGCAATAAATCATGAGGTATGATGAAAGATGATCTCCTCTGAAGTCAAATGGTGCAGGGTGACTTACTGAACTGCAGTTCAGTATGTTGCAACAGGCATTTTATTTTAATGAAAGAGAGTCTTGAAATGGGATTAAGAAATATCAATGGGTCACATGGTAAAGTTGAGTATTGTTTTGTGAAACTTCTGTATGAGTGTACTGAGTTACGATGTAAAGTCTATTTTTTACTGTGGGTTGTGGTCAAAACTGTTTGAAAACCATACTCAAATATACTGTTATTTAAAAATTTTTCTTCACAACTGTTGATTATAGATTTAACCTTTAAGGAGTATGCTGCCACCAGGTGGAGGTCTTTTGCCACAACTACATGATCTTAGCCAGAGGTTATTAACCTTTCACATGCCATGGACCTCTCTGGCAAGCTGTGATGCTGATAAAATTTGCTCTGAATAACTACTATAAATCCAAAGTAGTGATAAGTATAAATGATATATTTAGATGTGTGTCACAAGTACAATATAATATGAAAAGATATAATTTCTAATGGTGATAATTACTGCTAATACTACTGTGTTCTGAATACTTCATTCATAATAAAAAATACATTTATTAGAACTTGGTCAAAATAAAGATGTTAACTTTTTTTCCCATCCAAGTTCACCGACCCTGTGAATTCCACTACAGGCCTGTCGAGATTCCAAGGGTTACAGAGCAAAAGCCCTCCAAAACAGTGAGGTGTGCTTTATACCTTGCTAGCGGATGTAAAATGTAATGTAACATGTACTGGGTTTTCTGTAGGTGTTCTACCCTGACTCCTTTTCTGTAGGTGTTCTATTCTCACTCCTTGGCCAAACCAAGTTCTTTGCTACCCCTTCTTCATTAGCAAAAATAATTTTTAAAATAGTAAAAAAAAAAAAAAAAAAAAAAAATTGCGATGCTTCAACAATCTGAACTGATACTATATAATAGTAACTTTCTAAAGAACTAAATAGCAAGGTCCAATTTGGTATTTTCTCATCATTTTGTAACATTGATCACAAATAACCTAGTGTAAGTTTGAACATAAACAGACTGATTAGAATGTCTTTATAATTTTTAAAAAATAAATTGTCAAGTCTTACTCTGGTGCCCAAACTTTCCCAGGAATTCATCCAGCCTCCACCGCGGGGCACGCATGCAGTCCCCTCCCCCACAGCTGGGTTCTCCCTCTGCAGCTGGCAGTTCTGAGTTCTCCAGCAAGCCTCTCTCAAACTCCCACACTAATCAGAGGTATTTTGCCTTTCTAAAGTTCCTGCTCTCAGAGCTTTGCTGCTTCTTTTCTCCCAGGAGTAAACAGAAGTTTAAAAAAAAAAAAAGCCTTACTGCTGCCAGCAGCACAGCCTCTCCTTCTCCTTCTTAATTAGGAGGAGGTTATTTCTACTCAGCAGATAAACTCTCTAGCTCTCTTCTGAGAGAAGCAACACACCAGGCATCACTTCTTTCTCGGATCAGAGCTGCTCATTTTGCACAGGCCCAGTTACCTCTTTAACAGGCCAAAGGCTACCTGAAAGAGCAGCACATCCCATGCCCTGGGTTGTGAGTAAGCAGACCAGGGTCTGGTCTAGTTTCTAGCCCCCTCCACCCAGAGGTTTTGGCCAAAAATCTGGGACTCAACCCTAACTCCTCCCTTTCCCTAACCCTCCACAATCAGTCGCCAAGTCTCCTAGAGTTTAATTCTTAAAGAGCTAAACACACCCCTCCTCTCTTGTTCTGCATCATCTCCCACTTGGAATACTAGGGCTACTTCTCTTGGTGTCGTGGATGAACTCTCGATGCCCCTGCTAGAGCAATGTCAAACACAGCATGGGAGCAGTACACTCCTGTGGCTGTGAGCATAACACAGGAGCCTCTACAGAGACCTCGCTCTCCCACGGTCTCCTACTGCTCTTGGGCACCTGCTGGTTTTGCCCCTGGTTGCAGCACCTCAATGTTCCTGTGCTTAGTGAATTCCTGTGCCACCTTGAGCCCTAGAAGGAGCGTGGACATCTCTGGGGAGCTTTACTGAACAGCCTGCCCCACCCCTTCTCTGGATAAGGTATATGCTTCATGTGCTTGTTTATTTCTGCATAAAGAGCTGATCCACAGAGGGGCTTCCCCTACTACGCTGTTAGAACTCCCTGGTGGAGACCAAGGAGCTTGGTCCATACCTCAGTAGATTCTGAACCTCAGAGATAGCATAGTACCAGCTCACACTAAGTGCTTAATGTTTAATGAAAGGAAGAAAGGATGAATGGGGAAATGACAAGAAAAAGTAGCTCTGAATTTTGGGCAAACCACAGCCTTATCTACAAATGAAGGGCTCTGAGCTCATTTGGCAACAAGGCCATTCTGATTCAGCCCAGGACACTGATGTGTCCTAGAACAACTTCTTCCCCTCCTTATTCTGGAGTGACGACAACTATGTCACTTGGAAAAAAAAGGAAAGGAATACAAGGATCCTAGGATTACATCATCCTAAACTCACTGCCAACCAAACATGTTGGTGATTTTTGCTACTTCTTTCCTAAAAGTTCCAAAGCTGCAACTTAACTTGAACTATTTCCAAGTCTTCAGAGATGGGAGATAGTGTCTTCTAATTTTTATTTTTTTATCCTCACCCAAGGACATTTTTCCATTTATCTTTAGACAGATTAGGAGGGAGGGAGGGAGGGAGAGAGGGAGGGAGAGGGAGAGGGAGAGAGAGGGAGGGAGGGAGAGAGAGAGAGAGAGAGAGAGAGAGAGAGAGAGAGAGAAACATCGATGTGAGAGAGACACATCGACTGGTTGCCTTCCGCGTGACCCCGACCAGGGCTGGGGAAGAACCACAACTGAGGTATGTGCCCTTGGCCGGAATCGAACCCAGGTCTCATTGGTCCGCGGGCTGACACTCTAACCGCTGAGCCAAACCGGCCAGGGCAGTGTCTTCTAATTTTACATTAGATGTAAGATAAAGGTAAAATGCTAACATGCAGACATCTCGGAAGCAGGCTCAGCACACTGAGATAGATATGTGGAAGGTTTTCCACATTTTCTCATTCATCATTCATTCGTTCTCCACTGAGCTTCATAGCGGCACTGGGCCAGACCCTGAGAGAGGGAAGGGTAGCACCAGAGCATGTAGAAAGTGTGATCACAGCACTTACCCAAGGACCAGAGGCAGCCCAGCGGCAACTGTGCCTGAGGGAGGCCAGGGAAGAGGGCATGATGGACTCAGCTAAGTTCTGAGGAAGAGGGCAAATGGTGGAGAAAGAAAAATGAATAGCACCCACACAGGAAAAGAGGCCCAGATAGCTTTGGGGTACTCTGGGGACAGAAGAGTTTGATAATGTAGAAACAAAGCAACAGACAAAGCCAACAGGGCAGGAATGTTCAGACCATAAAAGAGCCCTAGACAAGCTAAGGGAGCTGATAAGACCTCTGGGCTAGAGAGCACTCTGAGGTAGGAGTTTGGAGCATGGCCTAATGGGATGAAATCCCCAGGGCCAGCCATGCAGGTTTAAAGCCACCACAAGAACTCAAATAAGAGACAATGGAAGGAGATCCTGAGGTGAAGAAGAAGGGGCAGATCTGAGGGATACTCAGAAGACAGAATCAAGAGGATGTGGTTGGTGTGAAAGGAGGAAGAGCAAGGCTGACACCAAGGTATGTAAGCAGTTCCCACCAAGCCCATGAGGTTGTCCACAGGCAGCTTATGGGTCTGGTGCAATTGTCACTGCGTTTTACACACACCTGGACTAAGGATTTAAGGCAGCTGGGATTAAAAAGGCAAAGATTTAAAATGGAAGAAATAAGTAAAAAAATAAAAAGACAAGGTAAAAACAAAATAAGGCCAGCAATAGGTTTGTACAAAATTCCCACCGTAGTCCTAAACCTCTGCAACATTTGGCTCTAAGTCTGCTAGTTACAAATGCAAAAAAATGAAAGGCCAATCAGAGTTCATAAGATGAGAATGAATTGGTGTTGAGAATAACTCATTCTTTCTTTTTAAACATTTTTTATTGTTTTTTTTTATCCTCACCCGAGGACATTTTCCATTTTTTGTTCCGATAGAGTGGGAGGGAGAGAGAGGAAGAGAGAGAGAGAGAGAAACATCGACGTGAAAGGGACACATCGAGTGGCTGCCTCCCGCACGACCCAACCAGGGGCCGGGGACAAACTGCAACCGAGGTACGCGCCCCTAGCGGGAACCGAACCCGGGTCTCTCTGGACCGCAGGCTGACGCTCTAACCACTGAGCCAAACTGGCCAGGGCAATAACTCATTCTTGACACTAAACCTAGAAAGATACTTCTGCATGGCTTCATGAAAAAACATGGCAATGATCTTCCTAGAGTATCGACTTTACCAAAAGGCTTTAAGAAAAACATTAAACACTTTCCTATCAAAACAAATTGCATATATGCTACAGCATGAAATTTAAAAGTCACATGGTTTTTAAAGAAAATTTAGTACTGTTTACAGAGCACCTGTGTTCCAGGCTTGTGCTTAGCTTTAACTATAGTATTCAATTTAATCCTCGCCACTAGCCTGTAAAGGAGCACAACTATTACTCACATTTTATAGATAAGGACATAGAATCAGAGAAGGTAAGGACTAGTCCAATATTATGCAGGCAGTAAAGGACAGACCCAGGAATCAAATCCAGATCTGTTAGACTCTAAACCCACTGCCATGCTTTACTCTGAAGAAATATCCCCTCTGTGAAAGGAGACTCGGGACTCCCAGACCTCATGATGGGGGCACACTTAAGGCTGCCTAGGCTGACACCCACTCCACTGCGCTTGGGAACTAGACCCCTCGTCCCTCTAGAGTGAGCGATGGCAGCCACGTTTGCCCATTAGCACCAGGTGACTGAACCAAGGATTCTGAACAGGGTCCCTCAGCTCCTTCCCTGGGCAGCGTGACTACATGCTTGAAGGGAGGCGTGGAGACTCCAGATACTGAAGCTGCCACTGTGGGGCATCCTGTTGGAATAAGAGTACAGCGCAGAGGCAGAAGCCCCACCACAGAGAGACTGGGGTGGGGAGAGTGGTCACGGAAAAGAAAGGATGAGAAAGAAGGGGGGGGTATAATGCAGCAGAGGCCATGGCAATACATTATGTGGAAGGTGGGGTGGGGGAGGAAGAGAGGTCTCCTGACATTAACAAAACTACCCAGAGAGTTAAAGCTGAGGAAAAATCAATGCAAATTGTTTGTCAATTTAACTCCCTTGACCTGTTCCTGATAAAAATACTTGCCTAAGAAATCCAAGCTTGGAGTTTATATTCAAGAAAAAATCCCAGCATACCTTTAGGGAGGCATATACAATAAAGCAGCTGACAGGTCAAGGGATGAAAGAATAAAGAGTTATTCTATTGGAATATACTATACCCTTAATCTAACTGCAAAAACTTGCTAAGCGTTGGCAATGACAACAGTTAAGATTCCCTGAGCACTTACTATGTGCCAGATCTGCCTGTCAACCCTTCTCAGGGCCTTACTGCATCTCATTCTCATGACAACCCAGAGAGGCGGACATGATTACCACTCAGTGTTCTGGAAATACTGAGAAACTTAAGAGTTCTCTTTCTCTCTTAGACGATCCCTAGTGATCATGGCTGGCTTTTGTTTGGTATGGTACCTTGCCAACTTGGCAATACTTGTCAGGCCAGGTACATGGAACACTCTTTAATCTTAGTAACAGAATTAGACAGCCTGAATTTGAGATCACAGCACCCAGAGAAAGCCCTCTGATGACAAGTGGGAGAATGCCTGGCACAGGGAGTCCATGGCTGCGAATCTCTTCTGATGATTCCCCAGTTTAGGAGGGGTGTGCCACCGCCCATCTCTGGGTTTCAGTTTCACTCTAGGTAAAAAGGGACATGGCTAGATCTCCTTCCAGGTGCCTTCCTCTTTAAGATCCCACCTCCTGGTTGTGTTTTGGTTTGCAACCACTTGCCTGAATTCTATTTGCCCACATAATGCTTGCCCTTCTGTAAAAGTTACGAAAGAGCCACACCGAGTCTAGCGCCTTGTACTGTCTTCTATCAGTTCACTATGGGCCACCTGAGCACAGCAGTAAAATCCACCTTCATTTGGAATAGAGAACAGGAGGGCATATTTCCTGCTGTGCTGAATTCTGTGGGCATGATTTAGACTTGGCAGCCAGTGACAGAAAATGCCAGTCACATGGCTAGAAATCATGGTATAAGCCATGAAAAAGGAAAACACTCAATGAAGTTGACTGAGGCAAAAATGTTAGCAGCCAATGGGCTCTTTCCCAGAGCGTCCTCTAGTACTGTCAGGCAGGATTAGGCTCTCTATGCTGCCACAGCACTTGATTCACGTTTCTGCTTTGGAACTCGTCACAGGCTACAAACATCATCTCCATTAGCGGCGTCTGGGGAGTCACTCCCTTCTGTTACCGTTGGGTTGTCAATGCCTAGAACAGGGCCTGGCACACAGATGGCAGTGAAGAGTGTTTGTTAAATGAATGAAAAAACACAACAATGAAAATCAGTTAAATGTCTACCTGGCCTCTCTCCAGGAGGGATTATCACTCTCTCATCTGTACCCTGTCCTCACAACAAGAAACACCACAGATTTAAGCTCATGGTTTACAACTAAGGTTGCCTCACCTATGCACAGAATACTGTCACCTCAGAAAATGGGTAACTATGCCCAATGCTCTATACCAAACAGTTGTCTTTCCACTTTCCCATCAGATGGAACAAGCTGCAAAACCTGGATGACAACGTGAATTCAGCTCTATTGGAGGAAACGTGTGGGGCTCCCTTGGTTGCAAATAGATGACTATTTCTTTGAGCTCAAGCTTTTCTGGTTGAAAGGGATGCAAGGGAAGGGTGTGACTTGTCTGAATGAAAAGGAATCATGAGGGAGTCTCTCTCTTCTGTTTGATACCTGTTGTAAGACTTGACCACAGGTCAGGGATGTACACCTTTCCAGCTGCTTGTTTGTTTTTCTTAACCGATTTATTGCTATGGTTGGGAAAAGATTCTATATGGGTAAGGAGCAAATCACAAAGGAATGAGAAAGATAACAGAAAAGCGGAGCTAATGAGTTTGATGACAACTCCTAAAAGGAGGACAAAAACAGAGTAAGAGGCGAATGCCCTTCTGTAAATAATCTCTGGTTTCCTACTATAAAAGTTTTTGGTTTTTATTTCCTCACCCGAGGATATGCTTTTTTAAAAACTGAAATTGATTTATAGAGAGAGGAAACAGAGAGAGATCAGCTACCTCCCCTACACACCCCAACCAAGGATCAAGCTTACAACCCACATGTGCCCTAACCGGGAATCGAGGCTGCCACCTTTCAGTGTACAGAACAACACTCCAACCAGCTGAGCCACACCAGCCAGGGCAAGAGTTTTGTTTTATTTTGTTTTGTTGTTTTTTTGCCTAGAGTGCTCATACTGTGGCTCAGAGTCTTCCTGTATAAAATTTGGGAAGGGAAGCTAAATGCTGTTGGAAATAATGCAAAGACAACTGAAGTGTTTTATGAAGGAATGCTAAAATTTAACATATGCCACTGGAACTTCGGGTAGTATTGAGGCTGATCTAAAACCCAACACTGAATCAGGATGTAGACAGGAACAGGCCCTCAGTCACCCTCTTTGAAAGATAACAAGTGGCTTCATTTCTTTAGATACTTTCCCTAATGATTTCCAAGACATTATTCTTCCAAATTAACCTACAAGACACTAATGCTCAGGACACTGGCCTGTGGATGTACAGAGCATGCGCCACAATGAAGAGTACCACGGCTTGGGGGCAGGACACACCTGACTTCAAACCCCTGCCCTGCGCCTCAGTGCTCCAAGACTCTGGAGCAATGTAAAACTGTAAAATGTGCATGGCCGGTGTGGCTCAGTGGATTGGGCATCGTCCCATGGACTGAGAGGTCCCGGTTTGATTCCCGGTCAGGGCATGTGCCCGGGTTGCTGGCTCGATCCCCAGTGGGGAACATGCAAGAGAGGCAGCCGATCGATGTTCCTGTCTCACATCAATGTTTCTATCTCTCTCTCCCTTCCTCTTTCTCTAAAAAATTAATAAAAACATGTATTTTTAAAAGTATTAAAATTGTAAAATGAAAGTCCATGCAATATAAAATAATGAAAACACCTTATGGAGTTGTTTGGAGGATTAAATGAGCAAATGCAGATACATGGTTTCAGCAGTGTCAGCCATACAAAGGGCTCAAGATAGAAATACAGATTGGGTGTTTTTTGGGGTTTTTTTTTCCTCCAAAGGTACAATTTGTCTCAAATTCCAGAGCATTCTAAATGAATTCTGAATTGTCAGTCCTATAAGATGTACAAATAGAGGAGGCACAGGTTTCCACCTATTCCTACTAAGAGCTAATAAATGCCTCATAATTCTTTTGCACCATTTTACTCTGGCCACACACTGCTTCTTAGAAGAACAGATGATTTGTAATCACACCAGATTACAAAGTAAAAATATGAACTCTCCTCTCACATATTTCTGCAACAGAGAACATGAAATGAAAAGATAACCTGACAGAAATCATGATGTACTTGTCTGTAGAGAACTGTGCTGAGAGGGTCTTAAGTGGCTAGAAAAACAAGCAATATTCAGTTAGCAACATTTAGACCAGTTAGTGGTGTGTTCAGGACCAATTAGGACCAATCATTTAGTAATCTGAAAATGGAATTTGGTTAAACAACGGGGATGTTAGTCCCTACAAATTCCACTCACAATTTTATCCAGGATGTGTTTCAAGAGGCTTTGGACTGTGGGTTTGAATTATAAGAAAATATTCTTTTATAGCCCTGAGAATCTTGATATTCTTCAATGTCAAGAAGAACAAAAGAAAAGCAGTACAGCCTGTAAGTTAAAGAAATCTATGATAAATTATAAATGAATCACAATGAAAAAGGAAAGAGAAAAAGAAAAAGAAAGAGAAAAAGTAAACATTCCCCTAGTGATCAATGCCTAGAACTTACGGATTGTTCAAAAGGTTGATCAGACTTAAAGGGAGATTTCTTAAAAGATGAAGGGGGATAAAAGATAGGTAGCACAATTTTCCTACTTCCTGGGGATGGGTGGGTGGGAAGTGGGGAGAACTCAAGAGTCTCTGATGAATACTCTGGGGATTCCAGATGACTGAGAGGAATTTGGCTAAATGTAAAATAATGTAAGGAATCCCCCACATCAGTATCTTTTCTCTGGAATCCTCTCATTTACTTTCAAATATACCAAAGGATTTGCCAGATAAAGCTGCGACAGGCACTCTGTTCAATCCAGTTGTCACTTATTTTTTCCTGGCGTATTAATACTGTGTAAGTACTGTTGATAAAGGGCGGTGCTTTGATAGACCAAAGATAAGACAGGAGGGCAAATGAAATCCACATGCATGGCTACAAACCAAAAGACAACCTGAGTGAAGACTTCTTAGGGCCTATTACACATGAAAAGTTTCCACTTCTGCAGGGCTCACGGTTACCAGACCCTCAAAGAGGCCCAACCAAGTCAAGTGCCAGCCCCCTCTCCACCCTTGGCCATGCTTATTATCCTAACTCTGTTCAAGAAAGCTCTGTGTATGCAACTTGAAGCATATATGCCCACTAGAGCCCAGAGCCCTAGCTCTCAAAGTACGAGCATCACAGCATCTCCTAGAGCTTGTTTTATATGCAAATTCAAACTTCCCAATCAGAAATTTTAGGGGTGGGCCCAGTATCCTGTTTTAACAATATCTCCAGATGATTCTGGTGCGTGCTCAAGTTTAATATCCACCGCTGGAGGCTAGTATGTCTCCTTGAGGACTACTCCTGACTTTCTCTGTACAATACAGCACCATTTTTGGAGGTTACATTAGAAAGGAAAAAATATATATCTGATTGGGTTTCACAATGTAACACAACAGAAGGTGGACAGCTCACCAGAATATAATTCTAAAACTCAGAAGAACATCACAATTTTATCATAATAAGAAAATAATTTCCTTACAGTTGTAAGAAACTCAAATTACGGTTTTCCTTAGAAAAATCCTCCAGAGGTGAATGTGATGCACAGTCAGGTGCCTCACTGAGCATCTTAAAAACCCACTTCTAGATTAGGATGATGAAGATGATGATGAAGACCCAAAGGGAAAAAGAGATCTACCTGCCAGATTGAGGTAGAAACTTGGGAAGAAATGAAAAGCCAGAAATGGAAAGGAAAGAGTTTGTAAGCCCAAAACAGACAGGGAGGTCATACAACTATACTTAAGTCAGATCACTGGGCTCAAAGGAACCCAATCATGACATGAAGAGGGTGGGCACTGCACATGGCTTGGCCACTGGGTCCATGAGGAGCACTGGAGTTTCAATGAGATCCTACTTCACAAAAGGGAGAGAGAGAGAGATTTTGCAACTATAAATTCAATCCCTAATGGATTATTAGAGGAGATCCAGAAGAAAACTCGTATTATGAAAACGGACTTCATTTTCTTCTTTGACAACATTCTTAGACTGCAACAATTGTAAAATGTGATTGACCAAAGATGTGAACCTCGGCCAGCAATCAGGCAAAATTTCCCATGACATCCTTTTGGTCAAACCACTCCACCA
Organism: Tadarida brasiliensis; assembly: GCA_030848825.1. Lineage (NCBI taxonomy): Eukaryota > Metazoa > Chordata > Mammalia > Chiroptera > Molossidae > Tadarida > Tadarida brasiliensis. The sequence goes on along the minus strand of CM061261.1, from coordinate 32,178,146 downwards.
AAACAGCTTTTGTCAAGGTTACCAATGACCTTCCTGTAGCCAGTCTAATAAAGTGGTTCATTCCCTTGATCCTTGAAACCCTCACCTTCCTGATTCTCCTCCCTCTTCACTGGCCGCTGTTTCTCAGTCTCCTTTGCTGGCTCATCCCCAGTGTACCAACATCTGAACAGGGGTCAGTCCTTAGACATCTCTTATCTCCACCTCCACTCACATCAGTCTCAAGGTTTCAGATACTGGTTCACATGCTGATGACACCTAATGTTTCTTTTCTAGCCTGAACCTCCCCCAGCTCCAGGTGCACATATACAATGGCCTACTCTACATCTCTACTTGGATGTCAAATAGGCATCTGCAACTTAACAAGTTCAAAACCAAACTGTTAATGTTTTACCCTGAAACTTGCTCCCACCAGGTTTAGTTAAGCGGGCTTGGTATGTGACAATTCTATTGTTCCAGTTGTTCAGGTCAAAACCTGAAGACATCTTTGATGCCTCTTGTCTCATAGTCTGTACCTAATCTACTAACAGACCCTATCAGTTCTACCTTCAAAATGGCCGGCTTGGCATACAGTAGGAGCTCAATAAATATTAACTGAAAAAAATCTACCAATAAACAAATAAGTCCTGGTGAATAAAAAAAATAGGGGTGGAGGAAATGGCAATTAGATGAATTCATAACTAGCTCAATAGCCATAACTACAGGAACCATTAATGGCCAAACCACAACTTGGAGGGAGATGGTGAAGAACTTAGCTTCTTCCTTGACCCTGGTCTTGGTCCACATTCTTAGCAGTGACATGGATGAAGATACAGAGAACATGCCCACAAAATAAGTGGATGATGCTACACAGGAAGGGAGAGTGAATATCTAGGGTAGCAAAAACTGAATCTAGCCAAAAAAAGTGGGGGAGAGGTTTTATGAATCATAAACATGAGCTCATCTAACTAGAGGGAATTTAACAAGGATATATTTAAGGGCCAGCACAGAGGTAATCCTCAATCAAGAGTAAGTTCTGTGAGTGGGCAGCACAATGCTGTGGCCATCGATGATGGGAACTTCATTTGGGGTTACCTTAATAGTAACGGCCAGAATAAGCATTATGATAGCTATGGGTTATTCATTTAGTGCTCAAATATACATACAAATTGAGATAAACTGTTATGTAATAGAATAAAAGTGACCAAGACAGAAGAAATTCTTAAAATCATGTTATGAAGATCAGTCAAAGAAAGTAGAATGATTTACCTAAAAAAAGAAGGAAATAACCAGGATAAAATAATATTAGCAGGACTTTTACAGGTACAAGAACGATCCTTTCTAGTTGTTTAGGACCTCAAGAGATAGAGAAGCAGACGACAGCAGAGAAACCACAAGGAGATGGGTACTGACTCCACATAAGAAATACTTTTGAACTGAGAGGCTTTCTAACTGGGCAGTGATCTACCCATAGGGGGCAGTGTGCTCACCACTCAACCCAAATGATCAAACCGTGCTGATATAAAATGTGTGAAAATGGACAATCACATCAATATCACATCGTTACCACAAAACATTGCTCTACTTGTGAGAAGTGATAGAAAACACAGAAAGAATCTGCTACTGATTTAGCTGCATTTTAACGACAGCCACTTCAATCATCTAATGCACTATTGGTTACTGGGTTTTGTTTTTTGTTGCACCCCTATAATGTGGTCTTACTGACCTCAAGAATCAGAGAACTTGTCTTCTAAGAGACAATTTAACATATAAAGCATGGGCTTTAGAATCAGGCAGATGTGTGTCCAAACACTGGCTGTAGCTTTTAATGGCCATGTGGCCTGGGGCAAGTTTCTCAGGCTCTCTGAATCTCAATCCCTGTGTCAGTAAAACGGGAGGATAATCACACCTGCTCCCACAGAGATGTTAAGACTACATTCATAGAAAAAACAGAGCTCAGTAGTAGTTAACAAATAGCAGTTAACTAATAAATTGGGAGCAGTTAACAAATAATGACATCAGTTCCAGTAAGCCCAACTAATGAGAGTGACAAAACTGACCAGCGCTATCCAATAACTTTCTGTGGCGAAGGAAATGTGCTGTATCTGTGCGCTGTCCAATACCTTAGCCACAAGCCACCTATGGCTACTGAGCACTGAAATGAGGCTATGTGAATCTGGAATTTTATTTCATTCTAATTAATTTAAATTGGTTTATTAGCAATTATTTGTTGGTTAATTTCAGTAGCTACATGTTGCTAGTGGCTACCATACTGAACAGCATACATACTTCCTTAAAGTGAGTCCTGGTTCAGAAATCCTGGTTCTATTATTTTAGTGAGAAACTAAAACCAAAAGAGCAAACAACATCGGGAACCCCATAATAGGAAGTGCCTGGTGATGAAAGGGGGATTCCCATCCCGCAGGGAATTCCAGAAGGCTCCTCAGGACTGCATGTGAGGGAATGATAGGGACTAACCTGGGAAATTTCTATGAACTTTACCAAGGACGCTGCTGATCCAATAGAACTATTTTATTTAAAGGTGTTTTCCTTGTAAATAGAAAATGAAGCAATAAAAACTGTTACTGCCAATTAGAGGATTACGAAGTTTAAGTTTCCCTTCACCTTTCACCCCTTTAACCGCAACCCTGTTTTATCAAATCAGAGCACAAAATTCAAGAAGAATTCTTAAAATTATTATTGCAGCCACTGTAATCACTCCTAATCCCTTGGCTTTTTGCAGAGAATGAAACTTCAAGTTTGGTGCTGAATTTCCCTTCCTACTCTGCTTTGCTTCTCAGAGCTCAGGAAACAATTCTATAACTACTCGCATCAGGGCTCATCAAGTTTCTACAAAATGAGCAGGAGTTCAAAGGGAATTTTTAACCAATTCATGCCTAAGGCAGGAAATTGAAATACCAACTGGGACAGAAGGATGTTAGACAAACACAGGCGAGGTCTGCTGGTGAGAGCCCCAGTTTTCTTCCCTGACCCATTTTTAGAGAACTACAAAGAAGAAAAAAGGGAGGTAGTTAATTGGTCACAGGACTTGTTTAGAGACACCTCTACTTCCCTTTTCCAATTGAATGCTGGGAATAACACCCTCTTCAAGAACTGCTCAAAGGGGAAACTTGCTGGGACAGGAGACCACTGACGAAATGCCTTCAGAAGCTGATGATTATTAATTAAGAATATTGAGAGTGAGGTTGAAAGCTTAGGTGGAATGAGTGGGAGGGACTCCTCCTATCAGCTGCTACCTACACATTAGCAATTAAGCCTTATGAAGGTTCTCAGTGGAAAGTTACAGCTTGCAGGCATTCCTCCTTGGATACATAAAGAGTCTCCAGAGGCAAGTGAACTCTGAAGACAGCATCATTAACTTTAGAGTAATATTTCCAACATCTACTATTATGTACCCTTGATTCTCAGGATTCAATGTCTTCTAAGCACCACTACCCACTGCCTGAAGCAATGTTTCTCAACTTTGAGTGTACATCAGATTTCACCAGGAGAATATGTTACAAACACAGATTGCAAAGCTTCACCCCCTCCCCCACCCCGAGTTATTTCATAGGCTGGAGGTGGGGCTGAGAATGTGCATTTCTAACAGAATCCCAAGTGATGCTGATGCTCCTAGTTTGAAGACCACACTTTGAGAATCAATGGCTGAGAAATAAGGTTTGGCAACCAGATGGCATATTACAGTCACCTGGAGAATTCTGAAAGACGATATCCAAATTCTACCCCAAAGCTATTAAATCAGACTCTGGGGATGTGGCCTGGACATCAGCACATTTTAAAAGCTCCCTACCTGATTGTAATATGCTGGCTGGGGTGAGAACCACTGTAGAAAACTAGATCACCTTCAAACTATTTAAATTTGGAACCTACATATACTCTTAAAAATTAGAGATAGGGAGGCAGATCCTGGCATCTGCTTGATTCCATTTACCCTTGGTGGCATTATTTTACTAGTTACTTTTTTCCTCCAAAAACCAAAATACAATGATCCTCATTGTACCAGCAACTAACTGACTAACTCACTCACTCACTCACTCACTCACTCACTCACTCACTCTCTCTCTGAATTCCCTGAAGACTTACTAAGAGCAACGGGACATCTATGAACACTGATAAATCTGCCAGTCTCTTGACAACATGGTAGGTAACAAGTGATAAGTTTTGAAATGAGAACACTACAACCAGTGAGTAGCAGGTAACAGTTTTTAAAACAATTGAAAATCACCTAGTGTCTTTCTTCCTCAATCTCTCTTCTATTCTCCAATTCCTTTTCCTTCCTTCCAAATCAGATTCCACTCTTCCTCATCTTTACACATCTACCATTGGCCTGCTTCTATCCTTCCTCATCATCTCTGCTTTAACACTACAAGTATGAAGTTTACAGTTAGGTATTCCTATGAAATAAAGTTTTATGATGCCTGTTCCTAATTTAACAAACAGGGTAACTAAATATTTTTCTTGGTGAGAAATAAGAAGTTAAATTAAATTATTTCTGGTATGCACCTCCTGATGAACTCTGCCTTGGGCATTAGCCCTCAACAGGAAACCTATTCCCCACCCTGAATTCCTCCAATTAAGGAATCTTCAGACTAAAATACACCATGTGCCACACATCAGCACCCATTGATGAAGTGTGACAGTGCAGTTTACCTTGAAGTAATAAAGCTAAAGGAAAAGAAAAATATCATTCATAATCTAGAACTGTGGTTCTGAAGCAAAATCGCCCCGTCTTTCCCCCTGCCCACCCCAATGTACAATGTCTGGAAACATTTAGAGTTGTCAAGACTGGTATCTAGTGGGATAGAGTCCAGGAAAGTTGCTAAACATTGCACAGTGCACAGGGTAGCCCACAACAAAGACTCATCTGGTCCGTACTGTCATTAGTGCCCAAGTAGAGAAAACCCTGCTCTAGAAATTGCTACATGAAGGCAGTTGACTTCTCAGGTACTGGAGAACTTGCAGGGATGTCAGGCCAGCCAGGAGGAGGAAAAGAAAGAGGAGCAAATGATCCAGAGTTAAACAAGTACTAAAAATGCCCAGCCAGAAGAGACCACTGGGGCTGCTGCTCATCCTCCCAACACAAAAAGGGTCCTCTTAGCCTTGACCTTGCCAAATGGTGTCAATGAGGGCTTTCTTTCTTGGGGTTAAAGATTTAATTTGGTAACAGAAACAATTCCATTCCATGATTCACCACCTGGCCTACTGACAGACTACCTCCACTCTATAAAGCATTCTTATATCACTGTCAATTTTCAACAAGGATTAAGCCAATGAATGCAGAAATTCTGAACAAATAATATTTTAGAAACAGATGGTATCATTCATTACTTTTTAAAAAATCTCAGTGGTAGCACTGCCCATTCTCTTGAGAGACAGTTAACTAACCATATTAATAACATAATGATATCATGACTATTAGATGTATATCCTATGACTATTAAATTCTTAGAAAAAATTAAACTGATTAACAGAACTGTAAATATCAAATTGATTCAGCTTAAAAAGATCAACATGTGTTTAGATTCTTAATAACCAAAACAGTATTGTAGCCAGCTTTCATTTGTGACATTTTTCAGATTTTAAAATGCCAAATAGCTACTTAATGGGGCACTAAAAAACTAAATTTTAAATGGGGTTATATTTTAAAAGTGTTTCAATACCTTACAAAATAGTATTTCCATTCTAGGTATTCACTACAGGGTTGATTTAAACAGCAAAGCCCACTTAGCTTTCCTAAATTCTTACCTTCTTCCCAGTTAGGAAAGGAAAGAGGGGTTGCCAATCAAAGATTAACTAGAAAAGAATGAGTACCAGTAGGAAAAGGGGAACTGTCCTTTAGTTATGGTTTAAACCACCATGGCAACCCCACATTCTCACTGCCCCTCCCAATGGAGTTAGTTATCTTAATATATTCTTAAATTTTACCATGTAACATAACTCAACTCTAAATTATAAACTGTGTAAATATGTCACCAAGAAATGTATAATGGCCCTATTGAATATGAATTATTTATCCCAGGCCTATAATGTTCTGTGTCCTAATGCTTCAGAGATACTAGATACTAAAATTTTATTAAAACCATATTCCTTGCATTTGTTGCCATTATCAAGAATGCTAATTCACACGTGTTGGCTAATGAAGCAGCTAGACAGGGTTTCTAGGCAGAGAAATCTTTTTTGCCAAAGAGAAAGTAGCCAAACTGTGGAAAATGACATGGATATCTAAGGTAGTCCCCACAAGCCAAAACTGTAAATAAGGTTAGACCCTCACATGGTTTCATGGTCTCAGTATACATTACAACATTTTAAACCAAACATTCATTTCATTATAGGGATTTATGCCAGCTGGCAAAGTGTAGTTGACCAAAGTGAAAAACGAGCTAGAGTTTTGTTTTCTTATAAAACTCAGTACATTTGTAGCATGAGTCCCTTACCAGAAGAGGGCAATGTGGCCTGGATGGCATTACTCACAGCCATGGCAGTTACCTGCAGTCAAGGTAATACCTCCCAAGAGAGTCAGACCTCAGGAAACAAGCCTGCAGACTGCTGGCTTCTTCTAAGCATCACACATGCAAAGACACTAGGCACTTTGCCTTTCCTTTTTCTGGAATGAATTAACAGGCAGCTCAAGACCACACCATTCCAATATTTCCAACTGATTATATAGAAGTACTGCTCGTTCCAACCTAACCAACACAATTTAAAGTTACCATCTCTCCCTGGTCATACAAGCCATAAAACTCTTTACATTCCAAAAACAAGAGTGTGATTTAAAGATTTCTGAATGGAGAAGACTGTTATGTAAAAAGTACAATAGAAGTCTGCAAATTATAGATACCATAAGGGCTATTCTAAATTCAGGATTCAAGTTCACTTTGCAGACCCCACCTTGGCTTTGCAGACCCCTTTGGTGGAATATCAATTCTGCATCCTTTTCTCCCTCACGAGTGTTTCCAAGTTCATCTTCCCAAACAGCACTTTTCCAACTCCTTCAAGCTTTTCTAAACAAAGCATGCTCCAACCTCCTCTCCCTGATAAACCATTCACTCTGTCTTACAGGCTTGCTCAAAATTTGCTTTTTAAATACATTTACTTCTAATGAAAGAAAGAATTTTGTTTTTGATTAATAAAATTTCAGGCATAAGCGAGCAGTGAATGGGCAGCAGGGGTGGGGGGAGTTGTAACAGGAGCGGGGCAGGAGTGCATGAAACACTGGGGGAGTTCCAGTATTCTCTTCTAGTCTGGGAATCCACAAGCCTAACGATGAAACCTTGTAAGTTCATACCTTGACTTCTTAACCTGTCCAAAACTACACATTCTCCCAGACCTGCTCCTTCTCTGCTCTGGCTCAGACAGCGGTAACAACACCTGTCTAGTTGTTCTCTCCCCCTTGCCATCCTGGCCTCCAGTCCAAGCCACCAACTTCTCCTTCCTGGCCCTTAACTGCAACAGTCTCCCAAGACCTCCTAAGTCAACCCACTTTCAATCTGTTACCACAGGGATCAAGCTGAAAACTTTCTGAAGGGCCTTCCACTGCTCTCAGAAAAAAAGAGAAATTCCTATAAGAAGCTGACCATACATCCTAGTTTGCCTGAGTCAGTCTCATTTTATGCCTTACTGTCCAAATATAATTATTAATAGTACCCCGTTTTGTTCTAAAAACTCTCCCAATTTTCATGATAACTCAGATGGTCTCTTTAGCTACAAGCCTGTGAGTTCTGGCCCCTGCCAGCTCCTCCAGCCCTATGTCAATCCACTGTCCCCTGCACTCTCTGCGGGCCTTCATTCATTCACTTAATTTTTATTTACTGAAAGCACACCAAACACCCACCCTGTGCCAGGAGTTGAACACAGATCAGGGAACAAAGCAGACAGGACGCTGGCTCTGCTTGAAGGTGCTCCCGACTCTGCCGCACTCACTTCCCCTGCACGCACACAGGGGCTTCCTTCAGCCTTGGCTCGATGCCTCTTCCTTGTAGAAGCATTGTGAAGGCTCCAGACTGAGGTGTCTCACCCTCTACCTTGCCAGCAGCATCACATGCCTCTCTTTCAAACAATGGTCCTAGATAGCATTTTTTCCTGCTTCTGTGTGATCGATTTGACTGCCAGATTCTTCCAAGAGATGAAAAGTTCTGCTTCTATTTTTGTAAGTTGCTGAAACCCTGATGCTTAGCAGTGCGTGGCCCACCAAAGGTGCTCAATGAGTGTACCACAGAAAGGTGTGCAGGCCCACTCCTCAACTGGGCCAGCTCTCCTTCCTGGGTCCCAGTGTGGCTCTGATGGTGCCTAGAGTCTCATAAATCCTCCCATGACCTCGGCTTCTGGCCCTGCTCACCCCAGCCCTGAGGCTCAAACCTGATCAAAAGGGTCTAGTCAGAAGGGTCCGGCAGGGTCTGGCAGGGAGCAGAGCCCCCACCCCCTCCATCACTGTCACCCCTGCTCAGCTGAGACACACTGTGCATTCTGCACAAAGACCTATCTCCCAGCAAAGAGCTGGAGGAAGTTCCACTTGGCAAACTGTAGCCAAAGGAAAAAAGGAGGACAAGGTGAAAACTGGAAAAAAAATAGAATTAAAGGCTAAAATCCTTCAAAGAAACAGGAGGTGTTTCATATAAAAGGATCAAACCACCCAGAAGACACAAGTCACAAAGCTTCATGCACCTAATAACCTCCTTCTCCCCACTAGAGTGACCTGTCCAATCTTCTCTCCATTTCAAAGGGGAGCTCTCCTTTATTTGTACAAATACAAGGCTCATCTGAGCAGTTTTGAAATTGAAGTTTCCCCCTCTTGACATAAAAAAGTTGCTTGTAGCTTACAAAAGTCCATTTTTTCCAGCTATTACCCACCTTGTGGGGGCAGTAAAAGGGTAAGCCCCTATTCAAGACAAGGGTCACTGCCACCAAGGGCAGTGGGGTGAGGTGGGGACTAGAGCTGCTGTGTTTTATGAAATAACCACACTGAGCAACACCCTGAAGCATGTGAACACCACGCCCCAGCTGGTGAGGATGCCACTGCCATGCATTTCCGCCCTCTGGTCACTTTCCCAGACAGAGGACCCTGGGATGCACCCACTTAGTGAGGATGCTGACAGCAATCCTTTGATACTTTTTATTTTTAAAATCAAACTGAGTATACATAAAAGTTCTAAACTTTTTCCACAGCACAGTAGATTATTTAACTCTCCCCTCACCATGGCACATGTACACACAACTATGAAGACCCCTGCATTGAACTAAAGAAACACATGGATGACTCAGAGCAGAGAGGGGGTAAGTAAAGGCAAAACCCTGCCAGCAAACAAACCAAATGATGTCAGGAATGCAATGCCAGAAACTGTTACATGGCAGCAGTGAGAATTAAATGAGACATTTAAAGGAGCGCATTTAATGATAGAGGATAAAAGCTATAAAGAAGTGAAAACTATCCTGAGAATCAAATGTAACAGACAGCTTACAATTGCAGATAGGAAACAACGGCAAAACCTGCTCCTCTAAAATGTTTCTGTTTCAAAGCCTTTGCACCTGCTGTTCCCTCTACTAGATTCCTTCTGCCAGATCCCTGGGGAGGTGCCCCCCACCTCTCTCTTTTTTGGATGTCTAGTAATTTTATTCATTTCATTTTATTTTTCAATTACAGTTGACATTCAACATTATAGTAGTTTCAGGTTTACAGCATGTGGTTAGACATGTATATAACATACAAAATGTATCCCCCAATAAGTCTAGCACCCGCCCAGCACTATACACAATTATTATAATATTATTGACTATATTCCTTTTGCTGTACTTTACATCCCTGTGACTATTTTATAACTGCCGATTTGTGTTTCTTAAACCCTTCACCTTTTTCACCCGGTCCCCCAAACTCCCTCCCATTTGGAAGCCATCAGATTACTCTCTGTATCTATGAGTCTGTTTCTGTTTTGTTTGTTTATTTAGTTTGTTTTTTAGATTCCACATATAAGTGACGCAGAGATCAACCTGAATGCTGTTCCCTTGGAGAGGCTCTCTGACCATCCTAGTTGAACTGGAACTACCTCCAGTCACTAGCCATCAAGTTACCGTCTTTAATTTTCTTCAGCACACTCCTCAGTATCTGAAATTACCTTTATTCTTTCCTGTGTAGTATCTGTGTTCCCCTGACTAAAATGTTACCTCCATGAGACCAGGGACCTTGTTGGTCTTATTCAAAATTGTGTCCCCATAGCTGAGAACCATTTCTGGTACATGGGAAGCAAGCGATAAATATTTGTTGAATAAAAAAATGAATCGCCTTGGCCAGTTGGCTCAGCGGTTGGAGCGTCGGCGAAGGGTCCCAGGTTCAATTCCAGGTCAAGGGTACGTACCTGGGTTGCAGGTTTGATCCCGAGCCCTGGTCGGGGTCGTGCAGGAGGCAACCAATCTATGTGTCTCTCTCACATCGATGTTTCTCTCTCTCTTTCTCCCTCCCTCCCACTCTATCTAAAAATCAATGGAAAAATATCTTCGGGTGAGGATTAACAACAACAAAAAAAGTTTAAAAACAACAAGAGAACACAAGAGTCACAAAGAACTGAACCCACGTCTTTTAGCCCAAGTCAGATTGAGGAGACAAAAATAAATAAGACCAGAGAGGACATATACCACATAATGTTGAGCTGCAAGCTACACATCAACTGTACACTGAAAACAGAGAATACATCATCTACCATCTTCTCAAGCATTCATGAAATAGTCTCTGTCTCTCTGTCTAAACATCAAATTTCCCAAATGAATCTAAATTTCCCTGAGAAGACAGAGCAGGCTGGAGGTGGGGTGAGGGTCTAATCCCATAACATCACCTAGCAGCCAGGGGGGTGAGGTTAGGGGCTGATTCCAGAAAAGGAGTCAACACCACAAGCTGGGTATCTGCCCAATATGTGTTTAGTAAGCCCCTCTGTCTTCATATCACACTGCTCTCATGTGCTGTCTAAAAAGAGACATGATGCCCTGGCTGGTGTGGTTCAGTGGTTAGAGCATTGGCCGCACACCGAAGATTCTCGGGTTCATTCCTGGTCAAGGGCACATACCTGGGTTGCAGGTTCGATCTCCAGCCCTGGTTGAGGCTTGTGTGGGAGGCAACCAATTGATGTGTCTCTCTCACATCGATATTTCTCTCCCCCAGCCCCCTTTCTCTCTCTAAAAATCAATGGAAAAAATATCCTCAGGTGAGGATTAACAAAAAAATTAAAAAATTAAAAGGGACATGATGCAATGTAGTTAGCTATAAATAAACCTAAATATGTGTTTAAAGCTGAAGACTCCACAAACATATGCTCCTTAAGCCACTGATGTATTCACTGTAAAAAAAAAAAAAAAAAAAAAAATCTCACCCTGCATCTAGTATGATAAACTGCGTTGATCAGGGCTCTGCCTTTTTACTTTTATGTAGTATCCAGTGCAACATTGGTTCTTTTGAAAAGTATTAGTAATTGCTCTTTCTTTTCTACCTTAGAGTGAGTTTAGGACCTTAAACCCCCCCATTTAAAAATGTTGTTTCAATACCAAAATTAATGATTTTCTCTTTCTAATCAAACCAGTTTTTGAAGCAAGATGGAAAAAAGGCTTATAGCCTCTATACCAAACACTTAGGCTCATGCCATAAATAATTTATAGCAACATGGCTGCTTCTCAGCAGCAGGTTCCAATTCCCATTTTCATCCAAACTGATTCTGAAATGTATTCTCAATTTACATGTGGTCGGGGAGCTTCTTACCACGTGAGCTCTCAGACTCCTTCATGGAAATGGGCACTCTTCCCAAACTCCTAAACTCCGGGACGTTATTAACCACTAGTAATCATTTTATTCTACTCTCTGATGCTCTTCAATTCATCAAAGGTTAATATCATGGCTGCAGCTTCAGAGGGAAATCAAAAGCTCAAAGCCACAAAACACCCAAGGTTCTACATTCACTGATATTTCCAAATATGTGAACAGACCTCACAAAGAAAAAAGCTCAAAGATTCATTGAAACATCTAAACACATAAACTTATACCAGAAACATAAAGACTAACCAGTAAAGTACCAATCAGTGTAGTACTGTACTTCAAATCTCCAAAGCAGTATCTCCAAGACTGCTTTCTGCCTGAGTCTGGGATTACATAGGAAAGCCTTTCTACACTATTTTTGTTTCCAAAAACAGTCTTTATTCATTCCCCTGCAAAGCTTTTAAACACCTTTTTTCTTTACAAAGTGGCTTCCCCTTAAATTAAATGTTAAGTTGACAGTGTCTCAGCCTCTTTAAAACAGGCTCTCCGATATGGATTCCCAAAACTTCTGGTAAGCACCATACTCTCTGACTGACTGATGACTGGCTAGGAAGCAGGACTGCAACAGAGAACTAGAATCTTCACAGTGCCAACGCTGCTGGTCGATGTCCAAACGCCGCTCCGTAGGTGGGAGCTCTGAAGTCTGCACACAGTCCCGGCATTCTCCATTAGCGGAGAAATAGAACAAACGCCAAAAGAGTCTTTTCTGAAAGCAGAGACTCAAATGGCTTCCCAAGCTCATGAAATTCTCCTGGCACTAAGAATCCTGCTAATTTTGGCTTAAGTTAATTTACATCCAGGTGGACTAGAACTGAAAAGAACATTTTATATGATAGCGACTATGGGAAAGGGTGACTGAATTTTCTATGATTTTAATATTCCTCCTTTCTTAGTGATTTGGAATTCTAACAACACCAGGATGAAAAAATAATGGGAGTGATCAGGATTGCTTTTCAACAACAAGCCATTTATTTTATCTTCTACCACAATGCTGAAGAACAAAACATACAAATTATAAAAATTCAGTATCTCTTATTAGCATGACAGGAAAATTACATCTACCTATTCTTCCTAAAACTGGACTTTTAACAGAGTTAAAGCAGTGAACAAAACCTGAATCTATTTTTGTTAGACATCATCCTAACTTTATTATTACAAAGCAAATAGCCTCAGAAATCCTTCTAAACAAATCACTGATATATTGCCATATATTTTCCTTGCACAGATCCAAATGGAACAATAAATACTACTGTGTTTCTAAGTCCTGCACAGAAGGAAAGCTACAGGAGTCTCTAAGAGCCTCAGATTTGAACTGGGTTGCCTTTGGTCACATAGTTTGAGAGTGTCTGAAATGTCTGCATCTATGGTTAGAAGAAAAATCCCAAACTGCAAAACATCCTAACACGACCAGTCAAACATGCCCAGCCCTGGGCAACATGACTAGCGGGGCGAATCCTGGCCAGCCACTCCAGTTGGGTAGGAGTCTTCATATGGAGTCAAGGGTTTTCTCTTCTGGGTCTTCAGGCTGGGACTGACAAGTCTGGGCCCCCTTCCCTTGTCCTGGTACGTAAGGAGACAAGTGGGCTCACAGTAAAGACCTACTCGGGTAAAATAATACACTCTTCCAGGATTTTTTTAAAAAGGAAAAAAGAAAAAGAAAAATCCACAAATATAGCAAGGCCAATGAAGCTATAAGCTCCTTAACTCTCCCAGGTAACCGAAGTAAAATAATTTTCTACTTTATAAATGTTAGTTGGTGCTTTTGTTATTACTCATGAGTATCAGATGAAGGAAAGGAAAAAGAGGGGCAGTAGGATGAGTGACTATGGAAAGTACAAATCCCACTTGAATGATTCAATCTCACCATGAAAATTAATTAAATTTCAAAAATGATGATGTTCCCATGAAAGGTCCAGTTCTTGTAATAAGCAGAAAGCTTTTAAAAATTGCTTTCATACTCTTTTGTTTTGATATAATTTCAAATTTCAGAAAAATTGTGAGAATAAAGTTGGAGAATTTCTTAACATATTTTGAATTTTCTTCTAAGAACTTAAAACTATTTATTAATAAGCTTCAAAAATAAAAAATAAAATCAATTCTACTCTTACCTGATAGATGAATGCACAATACCCATATGATTAATTACTTAGGAAAGACAGAACCACCAGATCTGTCAACATTTTTTAAAAAATCAGAACATGAAAGACAGAGGATGGCATTTGTGACCCACTCCCAGGAGTGCACAGAGAAGGAAGGCTGGCGGTTATGTGCAATTACAGAGGCACCAGCTGTCCTTCTACCCTCTCTTCCCAACATGAAAATGCAGGATGAGACGCAAATAAAAAGGAGTAATTATATTAATAGTCTTAAATGTGTATCAGTCTTTTTATTTCATGGTAAAGAAATCACTGACCAATTTAGGTCCTTTATTCGTGATAACAACGTGTCTAAAACACACTGCACTGTCAAGAAACCTTGGATTAGAACCTCTATTAGAGGTTATAATTTTAGATTTGTAAATTATTATTCCTTATTACCTGAGTCCAAAAGGCCTTGTAAGAATACCCTAAAGAGCCCTGACCGGTTTGGCTCAGCGGTTAGAGTGTCAGCCTGCAAACCGAAGGGTCACAGGTTCAATTCCCAGTCAAGGGCACGTACCTGGGTTGCAGGTTCAATCCCCAGCACTGGTTAGGGTTGTGCAGGAGGCAACAGATCGATGTGTCTTTCTCACATCAATATTTCTCTCTCTCTCACCCCTTCCCTCCCTTCCACTCTATCTAAAAATGGAAAAAATATCCTCAGTGAGGATTAACAATAACAAAAAGAACCCTAAAACAAACGAAAGCAATAAAGCATTTCCAAAGTCTGAAAGAGTACCTTCCATTTGCTTTGCACCTCATAAAAGGGGATGGGGTAGAGTAAATTTTTAGCGCAAGAAGTATTGAATAAATTGAGAGGATTCTGTAGAGAGTTCAACGCCTGGCTCTACCAAAGGGTTCATATTTGTCTCATAAAGCCACCTGCACACTCAAAGTCTGCTCTAAACACTTCTGGTTGGTAAAGCATAAAACGAGCCCTTTGTCCTTTACCTAATCTTCTCTGCACCTTTCACATCTCAGTGGTGGCCCCCACTGTGCATGTCCTAATTTCCAGACCCTGTGACTGTTACCCTATTTAGAAAGTCTTTGCAGATGTTAAGGATCTTGAAATGAAGAGATCATCCTGGATTATCTGGATAGGCCCTAATCCAATCATAAGTATCCTTATAAAAGGCACACAGAGGAGAAGACAGACACAGAGATGAGAAGGTGTTGTAGAGACAAAGCAGAGGGATGTGGCCACAAGACAAGGAAGCCGGCACCCACCCGATGCTGGCAGATACAAAGAACAGGTTCTCCCCTAGATCTTCAGAGGGAAAATGGCTCTGACAACTTCACACTTGATTTCAGACTTCTGGCTTCCAGAACTGTGAGAGAATAAACTTCTGTTGTTTTAAGTCACCTACTTTTTAGTAATCTGTTATGACAGCCTGGGAAACTAATACAGAGGCCTACTAAAAACATCAGATCCAAAAAAGTTGATGAAAACACCACCTGAACGGCAATCTTAAAGACGTATTTCAGACAGTCAGCATTTGTTCGTTTGCTTACCATTTCTAAAATTACCTGCTATTCTGAATTTGTCTTCTGAGGAAACACTACTAATTGTGTTTGTTAATGAATTATACCCTAGTTCATTCCAAAAAGAATCAAGGCAGTTGACAAACCCAAATCCTACTTACCACCCACCTACTTGAAAGCTGTCATTTCATGCTTTGCTAAACAAAGGTAGAAATAATGTTCTTTCTCAACTATAATTTTATCACTGAATTCTAGTTTGATGACTAGAATTTTACTAGGTAGAAAATTGGAGAAGAGCCCTCCAGTCTGCGGGAACAGCATGAACCGATGCAGAGGTGTGAAACACATGGTGATGTTGAAACATGTGGAAGGCTATGGTGGAAAACAGGGCTATAAATGTAGGCAAGAACCAACAGGACCTGCCAGTGGGCCCAGCAGGGAGTAGGGAAAGGACAGCAGTGGGCCATGAGAGCCTTTGATGCTCAGCTGCAGGAATGCTGGCAGGGAGGCATTTACCCCAAGACCCACAGTCCTTACCCTCTACATCCACATTCCTTGCTCAGGACGGTACTGCAAGTGTGTTCTACCAAACAAAAGAATAAACCAAGAATGTGGAAATAGTAATGTACGAAAGAGAAGGTCCCGCATGGGAGAGGGATGAAGATAAACTGAGGAGGAAGCCTATGCACTGAGCCCCTGGTGCAGCCCGTCTAGAGAGCAGCAGGGTGTCATCTCTAGGAAGAGACAAAGACATGTACTAATCCATTATCTGATAGGGCTGACTGTAGGAAATATTCTTTGTAAGAATTTTATGGTTATTTGGATAATTTGGCAGGGCGGGGGGGGGGGGTGGATAGTAATATAAAGAAAGACAACTATAACAAAAAAGGCAATTCTAAATTCCAGGAGAAACAAAACATTATAATGATGAGAAAATATTCATGGTATACAGTTTGGCAACAGCACCAAAAATACTTGTATAGTTATCATAATATTAACATTAAAGACAGATTTAACTAAACATTGTGATACAACTATAGAGGAAACAGAGGGGATGTTTCTATGTCGGTGGGTGGAAAACGAGAGGTTTAAGTAAGAGTGCTAATTGTCAAAATCTGGCAAACCAAGGAATCACAATATAAACAGCTAAAAAGCAGTATCTTCTGAATACAGGATATCAAGATGGGTATTAGTGGGTGGCAGGGGCCTGCTATTCTTCATTAAAATCTTTGTAGTACTGCTATTTACTATTTGAAACCACATACATAAATAAAACTATAAAAATAAAATTAAAATAAAGAAAAAGGTAGACTGGACAAGACTGTAAAGATTTTCTTTTGTTTTTCTTCTTCTTATATTAAATAATGTGCTAAGGACTTTTTTTTTTTTAATCCTCACCCAAGGATATGTTTTTATTGATTTTAGAGAGAGAAATATTGATGTCAGAGAGAAACATTAATTGTTTGCCTCCTGTACGTGCCCACACCAGGGATCGAACCCGCAACCTAGGTGTGTGCCCTGATTAGGAATTGAACCCGAAACCTTTTAGTGTAAGGGATGACACTCCAACCAATGGAGTCATCCAGTCATGGCTAAGGACTTTTTATCATACAGGATAAACATCTACATGTACCCACACACTCACACACCACACACACATCCACACCCCCCCCCCACACACACACACACACAAATAAATAACAAGTAGCACCCTGGCTCCAAAGGGGAAGATGGGTGCAGAAGGGAGAAACTAAAGGCATGAAACCAGTTAAGTGGTTATTATAGAGTCTGGCAACAGAAAATGACGACCTGAACCAAGACAATGGATGACTGAGATGAAGAGGGGAGGAGGAAGAAATGCCCAAGAAACAAGCACGCATGGCAGGGCAGGAGATCAGATTTCTAGATACACTGAGCTTCAGATGTTTGCTGGAGAGGCTTCCCTTGAGAATTTAGGCTAGATGTACTTATTTTAGGCCATCAGAGTATTGGTAATGACAGAAGTAGGAAGGAAAGACACCTAAGGGACAGTATATAGAATGACAGAAGATAGGGGTTTGGGGCTAAATGTTACCTAATCTTCACCAAAATCTTAAAATATGGGCAAGTACAAATCATTATCCCCATTTATGACAGCTGTAAACTGAGGTTCTGAGAAGAT
This sequence comes from Tadarida brasiliensis, assembly GCA_030848825.1. Lineage (NCBI taxonomy): Eukaryota > Metazoa > Chordata > Mammalia > Chiroptera > Molossidae > Tadarida > Tadarida brasiliensis. Next base: position 32,160,580 of record CM061261.1, on the reverse strand, counting down.
AAGATCAAATGGCGAGTAATTGGTAGATGCCCAGTTCTCCTTCTCCACACTGTTCTGCTGTCTTCTGAACATACATATCTTGCCTAATACTTTCATAGCTCCACTACCATCCCGCACCCCCACAAGTCAAATAAAAACTTGAAAGCAACTCACAAATATATTAATTATTTTAAACATCAAAGACATTTTTATGTGTATAGTAAACTGAATTTCCAATTAACTGTCTTTCCTATGACTATTTTCTCATCACCACTGAGTGGGCCCCTGGGAACCCTGTGTGTTTCTGACTTCATCCCCAGGCTTGGCCATAGCTAATGGAACAGTCATTTCATGTTTCTCAGCAACATGGAACTACAGCAAGGTGGGTGGTCAAGAGTGTTTCCCCCCGTGGCCACGCCTATAACGTGTAAACCTGAGAACTGCTGGGACAGCATTAGAGTCTGAGAAGAACCAAGCAGATGCCCTTAGAGGAGCAGACAGGAGGAACCCTGCAGAGGGTCTGCCCCCAACCCCCTTACCATCCCCGCCCTGTAGCTCCGTGAACCATCCCTGTAAATGGGTAATAAGTGCCAAATGGACACAGCCAGTCCATTTTACCAACCCCACAAGGCCTGCAGCTTTCTTCCCTCACACAGCCCTGGGCCTTGCAGGCCTGCTGCCACCAGGCCTTGCCATTTTCTCCATGTTCCTAACCCAGAGTCTTTGGGCAGTGGGCCTGCTGGCCCCCCAGCCAGCATTGCAGCTCCATGTGACACCAGCCAGACCAGCCCTCCCAGGCCCGTGACAGGCCAGGCGGGGACAAAGACAAACCACCAAACACCACGGCCTTATGCTCCTGATTCATTCAAAACAAAACAAAATCTTCATCTTCTGTTCTCATCCTTTAAAAATTCATTTAACAGATTCAAATAAGAATTTGGTTTTAGCTAAAGAATGTGAGTTTTTGTTTATATAATGAAAGGTAACTCTTACAAAGATTTCTTAATCTCCTCATGATTTTAAAACTCAACAGGAGCTTCTCACATAATACCTCTTCCAGCAGACAGCTACAAAGTATCATCTGTAATAAATTCTTCATTCATTCAGTAAGGCAGCCCCGGGGGCCTTGGTGCCAGGCACTGTGCCAGTCCTGGGAAGGATGATGGGAATAAGCAGTTGTGGTCCCTATCTCCCTTGAGAGTCGATTTTAGAAACAGTTATTAGAGTTTAATGTGACATTTAAAATGGTGAAGGGGCTATTACCTTATTTAATCCCATGATTAATTAATCTCTCCCCATATAATCACACCTCTATAGATAGGGAGACATAAATACAAAAGTATTTCACTACATCCACACACAGAGATCAGCTGAAGGGGGCGGGGAGACAAATTTAGCCAATCTAACAATTATCATAAAACCAGCTAAATGTGATTTAAATGAATTCAACTCCCCTTCCTTCCATGAACTGGCTTAAGTGCAACTTTATCATTAGAAACAAATTTAATATAAACCTCTACCAGGAGGAGAAAGCTATCAACCACTTCCCTCTCTCCGTAACTATCACAACAGATCCGTCCGGCCAGGGAGGCAGTGAGCGCCACCTTTTCCATACCTTCCTCCCCACAGACCCAGCCAGTGCCAAGGGGTCTGGTGCACTTGGGGTTCAGACACATAATACACAGGTACATCTAGCAAAAGCTGGGGAGGACAATGGACTGGAGACTTACAAGGTAAAAGGCTAGGAAAAACTGCAGGATGATCAGGTTCAGTGACAGCTTATCAGGTGCAGCCTGGTGGTTGTGACCTGCCGTCCTACCAAACTCTGTATTCACAAAAGGCCTGAGCAACCCTGTGGTGGGATCCCTTCACCACCGATGGGGTGTGCCATGAAAGATGTCTCATCATCATTTTGCAGCTGAGCTGTTGTGGCATGGGTGGGTTTATGGATTAAGAGCTTCCGAGGCTGGGAAAAAGAACAAGGAAGGTGCTCTGTGTGGGAAAAGACCAGTAGCACCTGTCAGGGCTGACAGGCGAGCACATGTGAGACACACCCCCCCCAACAAGGAACCCACACCTGGGGTGGGGGGAGGGGATTTTAATTGGGGTGAGACACCTGGTTGAGGAAAAACTGGTCAGCAAATGCAGATTTTAGTTTCATGCACTGTTACTGGTACCCTAGGCCCAGGAGGCCAGGAACCATGAGTCTCCCTCCCTCCTTCATACTCTCCTTGCTCCCTGTTGAGTGGTCTGGGTAGGGTGGGAGAGAAAACAAGGAGGGCATGCTCCCATTAATAGGACATTTCCATTCTTGGGGGGAGGGGGCTTTAAAAAGTCTTGACAAAAAAGTCTAAGATCCACCCCCAAAAAAGGCAACACTAAGGGAGAACAAATAATCCCATCACATTAGCTGTAACGCAACTACATTTTCTACTGATAGTATAAGATCAAAACAGACATTTTCCAGGTTTAGCTTATTAATAATTATATCCAGTGCTTGCATATCACAACACATTTAATCAAACCCTTATTCAGCCTCCCTGCACTGCTGAGCCCACCTCTCCCCAGCCTTCAGCTGCCACTCAGTCTACCTTGGTGATCTCTATTACTTGCCACAGAGGCTTCTTCCTGTTCCATGGCTGTGGTTAATGGAAGCTCTAATTAGTCTCATTTACTGCATAAGGACTTCATCAGCCACCAAAATAAAGCTGCCCCTTCTTGATGTCAAAGAGACATGGCATAGCCCTGGCCAGGTGGCTCAGTTGGTTGGAGCATTGTCCCGTACACCAAAAAGTTGCAGGTTTGATTGCTGGTCAGAGCATATACCCCAGTTGCTGGTTTGATCCCTGGTCGGCATAAGGGAGGCAACCGATCGATGTTTCTGTCTGTCTGTTTCTCTCCCTTCCTCTCTCTCTAAAAATCAATCAATAAATAAAACATATCCTCAGGTGAGGATTAAAAGAGAGAGATGGCACAGCAGGTTGGATTCTGGTTCCACTTCAGTCCCACATTCACTCAAAAATTCTTAACATCAATCTCCTCCTTTGGACAGCCTGAAGGGGCTAGACCCAATCATGGCTAAGACCATTTCCAGATTTTTTGTTCTAGGAAGCTGTCAGATTTGAAGATAGCTCCCCAACATACACATTTGGTATATTTTTATTTCAACATGATATGCAAACTCTCCTTTTTAGAATATTGACATGCTCTAATAATGGACTTCCTGGTTAACTAAGACAGGGTTACATAATAAGACAAGAGGGGCAGAGAGAGGGAGAGAGGAAGAGAGGGAAGGAGGAAGAGAACACAGAAGATTTTTAAAAATATCACTGATATATATACATATATATGTACATACATACAGACTTTTTAAAACTTATTGAACACAAATAGTTTTAGTGATATAAATGATATGTATAAGGACAACCGTTGAGGCGTTTTTATTATTTTTATTTTTTAATTTATTGGGGTGACATTGGTTAATAACATGTTTCAAGTGTGCAGTTCTATAACACAGCATCTGTATGTTGAACTGTGTGCTCACCATCCAAAGTCCAGTCTCCTTCTGTTACCATATATTTGATCCCCTTTATCCTGTTCATCTTCCCCTCTACCCCCTTTGCCACTGGTAACCACCATACTGCTGTCTGTAACTATGAGTTTGTTTGTTCATTTTTTGCTTTGTTTTATATCCCACATGAGTGAAATCATATGGTTCTTGTCATTATCTGTCTGACTTATTTCACTTAGCATGATACTCTTAAGATCCATCCATGTTGTTGCAAATGGCAATATTTCATCTTTTCTATGGTGAGTAGTATTCCATTGTATATATGTACATCTTCTTTATCCAATCACCCATTGAAGGACAAGTTGTTTACATGTCTTGACTACTTTGAATAATGCTGCAACAAACATACGGGTACAAATACCTTTCTGAATAAATACGTTCAATTTTTTCAGGTAGATACCCAGAAGCGGGATTGCTAGGTCATATTGTAGCTCTATTCTTAATTTTTGAGGACCCTCCACACTGTTTTTCACAGTGGCTGTACCAGTTTATATTTCCATCAGCAGTGTATGAGGGTTCCTTTTTCTCTCCATCCTCCCCAACACTTGTTATTTCTTGTCTTATTGATAACAGACACCCTTATGAGTTGTTTTTAAAAGCAGATAAAGGAGATTATGTCCAGGTCCCAGGAGGTATTCTATTCTCATAAGAATATAAAGTAAAAATTTTTTATTTGTATTTGTCACAAATAGATTATTCTACATAAAATTATTTTCCAGATAATTAAACCTTACTCCTTTAAAAACATTTTGTGTTCACAAACAGCACCAGACACAATGCCTAGCACAAAGGAGCTGTTTAATAAATACCGCGGGAAGGAGGCCAACCACTGCACAGTGCCTTAATGAAGTGATACCTCTGTGCTGTCCTGACTCATACAGGACCTTCTATAATAACATTAAATGGTGTATGTACTTCAGGTCCTTGCTAATTATATACTGACTTTTAAAACAATTTCCCCATCTGTTCCCTTAGCTAACTGGCACTTCGTACTGCTCACAGCATGCCTATCTCTAGCATTGCCCCTGCTCCTAAGTTTTAAAATGTTCAATTTTTCTGTTGTGTCCTACAAAGCCAAATGATCAAACCCTTTAGAACCGTATGTAAAAGTGAAGCCAACTGAGTACAGATGTGGTGCGGAAAGTGTTTGAGCTTCAGTGGCCCTATTTGGGGACCCAGCACCACTTCTGGTCTTTTCCCCGGGAACTTCCTGGTTTCTAGAGTTATAGTCCTAATGAACAAGACTGCTTTCTGGGTATGTAAGCTAATCTTGACTCGGGATTCTTACTTGATTTTAATTCATTTTCAGTAGCCATGAGCAGGAAAATGAATACAAATTAGCTTAAGGGAATTAATAAGGAACTTCATTAATCTGGGCACCAGGTTCCTCAACTGTACGTAAAGAATCTCTGACAGAAACAGTCATGCTGAGCTAGGAGGCAGGGGATCCAAGGCAAGGAGCTGAAGGGAACTCCTAAAGAAGAGCCACAGGAGGTCTCTGGAAGAGAGTGATCGTGGACAGCAACCAGCCTGGAATGAATGAAGCAAGAGAGAAATCCAGGAAGGATGACTCCCAGAACAAAACAGAAAGACAAAGAGAAAAAATTGAAATAAAGATTATCTGTTGCGTCTTATTATGGGGAGAAATGGAATGACAGGGACTTTACAATTACTTTTATTTTTTTAATTTTTATTGATTTTTTTTTTCTAGAGAGAGGAAGGGAGAGAGGGAGAGACAGAGAGAGAGAGAGAGAGAGAAACATCAATGTGTGAAACATCAATTAGTTGTCGTCTGCATGCACCCTGACCAGGAATCTACCCTGCAACCTGGGTATGTGCCCTGACCAGTATTCGAACCCCAGACCTCTCAGTGCATGGGACACACTCCAATCACTGAGCCTCACTGGCTGGAATGATAGGGACTTTAAAGAGCTGCTGGAGGGTGAAGGATGGAAGAAAGCAAGCAAATGAAAACAAAGAGGGAGGACAGGAATTAGCTTCAAAGAAAAACAAAAATGATACAGAAAATGGAATGTAATCAGAGTATACTAGTTGGCTCAGCAGTAAATACTGTCATAATAATATAAAATATTGTCATAATGAAAACACAATGTGGATTTATATAAAAATGTGTCAAAACTAAATATATTGAGTTTTATCATGAAAATCAAGAAATCACAACATAAGCATGCTACTTAGAAACATGGAGGTAGAAAACAAAAGAAACTGTTAAGAATTTAGAATGATCACTTCTGAGGAGCAGGAACAGAGGATGGAGAAGGGTGGTACAGGAAACTACCGTCTTTCAAAGTCTATAATGTGATGCCAAGACAATTAAATGAAGGAAGAATTTAAAAAGGAAAGAAAACATATGTTCATACAGATGGTGTTGGGACAACTGGATATCCACATGCAAAAAAATGAAGTTGGACCCATTCCTTAAAACATTTATAAAAATTAACTCAAAATGGATCATAGACCTAAATGTAAGAGCTAAAACTATGGAACTCTTGGAAGAAAACATAGGAATAAACCTCCATGACCTTGTTTAGGCAGTGGACAAAGAATAAATAAACTTATCAAAATTAGAAAATGTTGCACTCCAAAGCACAAAGAAAGTGAAGAAACAACCCACAGAATGGGAGATAATATTTGCAAATCATATATCTGATATGATCAGAATATAAAAGGAATTCTTATAATTCAACAATAAAAAGACAAACCGATCTAAAATTGGGCATAAGATCTCAACAAACAATTCTCCAAAGAGAATAAACACAAGGCCAATAAGCACATACAAAGATGCTCAACATCATTAGCCATTAAGAAAATGCAAATTAAAACCACAATGAGATACTATTTCAAACCACTAAGATGGTTATAATAAAGAAGACTGGCCCTGGCTGGTGATTAGAGCGTTGGCCTGTGCACCAAAGGGTCTCAGGTTCAATTTCCAATCAAGAGCACGCACCTGGGTTGCAGGTTCGATCCCCAGCCCCTTCTAGGGCACCTGCAGGAGACAACCAATCAATGTGTTTCTCTCACATCAATGTTTCTCTCTCTCTCTCTCTCTTTCTTTCCCCATCCCTCCCTCCCTACTACGCTCTCCAAAAATAAATGGGAAAAATATCCTTGGGTAAGGATTAACAAAAAAAAGAAGACTGACAATAGTTAAGTGTTGGCATGGTTGTGGAGAGTGTTGAACCCTCCTGCATTGCTGGTAGGAAAGTAAAATGGTACAGCCACTTTGGAAAACAGTTTGGCAGGTTCTCAAAAAGTTAAACATACAGTTACCATATGACCTACCAATTTCACTCCTAGGTATATACCCAAGAGAAATAAAAAACATACAAGTATATACAAAAACATTTACACAAATGCTTAATAGTGGCAGTATTCATAATAGCCAAAAAGTAGAAACAACCAAAATGTCTATTAACTGATAAATAGGTGGTCTATCCATGCCATGGAATATTGTTCAATAATAAAAAGGAATGACGTACTGATACATGCTACAACATGGATGAACCTTGGAAACAACATTATACAGCTCTATTTACATGAGATGTCCAAAATAGGCAAATTCATAAGTAGACTGAGGTTTGCCTAGGGAATGGGAGTATTGGACTAGGAGTAGGGTGGAGATAGGACGAAAAATGAGTGACTGCTAATGGGTATAGGGTTTCATTTAGGGGTGATAAAAATGCTCTAAAATTACATTGTGGTAATGGTTGTACAAGTCTGTGAATATACTAAAAATACCAATTATACACTTTTTTTCTTTTTTTATTATTTATTATTGTTTTTATCTTTATTGTTGAAAGTATTACAGATGTCTCCCCCTTTTCCCCCTTTCCCCAAACTATTGTCTGTGTCAATTGGTTGTGTGTATATGCATATAAGTTCTTTGGTATATCTCTTCCCAACCCCCCCACCCCCTTTCCTCTGAGGTTTGTCAGTCTGTCCTCTACTTCCATGTCTCGATCTATTTTGATTAACAGCTTATTTTGTTCACGATTATACACTTTTCACAGAAGAATTTTATACTATGTGAATTATACATCAATAAAGTTGTTTTCAAAAGTATGTAAGGGAGTGGTTATTATACAGATGTTTGTCAAAGCTCATTCAACTGTACACTTAAATGGTTTCATTTGATTTATGTCAATTATACCTCACTAGTGAACTTTTTTAAAATGTCTCTAATGCAATAATTTTACTACAGTGAATTTAGACAGATGTTACTTTCAGAACAATGAACAGAAAAGAATATCAAAATACCCTTCTATGGCCAACATTAATCATCTGTGCTAGGCAGACACCCTTGCCTGCATTAGAAAGGCCTCTAATGCTGGTCGAAGAATAGCCATCTGTCAGAGTGACAAGGCTCAATAACCGTGTCAGTTTAATTAACATTTTCCTAAAATTAGCAAGTGCACCTTCCTGGTAGAACTATTTTTTCTAAATAGAATTATTAATTATTAATTATTAAAGTATTACTATTTATTCTCAGTTTGCTTTTGGGAGAAATATAATTTCAGCTTAAAACCTTAAAAAGTTCATTCAGGAAGGACCTTGGATATCAATCCCCTTATTTCACAGACGTGGAAACTGACTGAGGCCTACAGTAGTTAAAACATTTGCCCAGGATCACAGTAATGGTGAACTGACAATGTTGTAATCAGACTCCATGCTGATGAGCACCAGCACAGGTCACTTATCAACAGTCCCAGAGACAGTGACTCCATACACAGTCAGCACATATTGAAGGCTTTTTAAAATGCCAGGCACTGTGCTAGTACGCGAAATGCTCTCCTAACTTACTCCTCCTATCGACCCTACGAAGCAGGGACTATTTATTACCCACCTCTACCTCCTGAATTTACTGATGAGAAATTAGGTGCTAAGTAGTTAGTGAGCAGCCTCCAGTCAAAAAGCCAGTAAGAACACTTGGGCTTGTCTGTCTCCAGAACCTGAACTTCTAACCAATAAGATATGCCCACTTCCCTAAACACTTTACATTTTCATTTCTTTTAATAAATGCTAGCATTTTGCATTTCTAATATGGGAAGATACTTACAGACACATCATTTCTGTTTAGAACACCCTGTTTCTCCCTACCTTGCACAAAGTTCTGGCCTGTGTGTACCTTTTGTCTTGAATCTAGTCCCTTTTCTCCTTCTCTCTCTCTCTGAATCTCCCCTTGTCAAGCCAGACTGAGGGGCACAGCAGTACCCCTAGCCTTTGGCAGTGCTGAGTTTTAAAATCCAGCCTGGCACTGACCACAAGAGGACAGACATTACAGAAGCACAGTCTTTTTTGTATGGTATATATGGAAACAAAGAACTAGTAACAGATGATGGCATAGCATTGAGAGAAAAGACTGGTTTAAACAATTTCATAAATTCTTACGAATGCTTTCTCAAAGTGATGGCTTGACAATTTAAAGTGATCAGAATGGGTATACATAGCTCCTCCCATGCTCATTCTCAGCTATTATTTTACTGAACACATTAGTCTATCCAGTTTAAAGTTGCAGGTTGACCTAAAAGATAATCTTGACCTCAAAATAAATCTATTAAATATTGTATAGATTGAAGGGAAAGAAAAGGAGACCTCGCTGAGAAGCAATACCATATTTGGTCTCAGGAATCCACTGGGATGTAAAACATAGACAAAATTATGGGCCACTTTAGAACAAAGCTGTAACTGCCCAGACATTTTTCACTGTTAAAGGGAAAGACAGATAAAAGGCAATGGAGACGGCCTCAGCCACTTTGGGATTTTCTTTGCTAATGCCAGCAAATTCCTTCTAAAAAACAAGGCAGCAAACTTACTACTTGATGTTTGTCTCACAGCTGTCTTCAGTGGGGTGAGCTTTGGAGTGTTTCCTTGTTAGAATCATCTTGACGGCAAAGAGCCATTAAGCAAGAATCTGACTTGTTATAAAACATCCCAGAACTGACACATGCAAACAAACACACATATTAGAAGGCATAATGTTCATTCCCAAATGCTGCCAGTGCATGGGAATTTCTCTTCTGGAACAGCCCCCAGAGTCAGTTTATAAGCCTCATAGTCATACCTCAGTTTTGCTCAGTAACATTATCTTATCTATCTACCGTAGTCGATAGCTTATTTTCTCTGAATCAAAACTCTAAATCTCCCCTCAAAGATTAAAAATTTGCCAGCATCTATATTGTGTGTGTGTGTGTGTGTGTGTGTGTGTGTGTGTACATGTGCACCCAACCATGCAAAGAAGGCACTTCCAGGCCAGGTACCATGGTGCAGATAAAAATCGCCTCAAGAAACAAGAAAGAGATCTCAGGCGACTAACAGCAAAATCAGGTGTAAAGACTTTATTGCTCTTAAACTATCCACTTTAAAGAACAAATTAGCCCTGGCCGAATAGCTCAGTTAGTTAGAGCATCATCCCGATACACCAAGGTTGTGGGTTCAATCCCAATCAGGGCACATATAAGAAGCAACCAATGAATGCATAAATAACTGGAAGAAATCAATGTTTCTCTCTTTCTCTCAAATCAATAAATAAAAAAAATTAAAAAATAAAAAGAACATCCAGCCCAGGTGGCCAGGTGGTTCATTTGGTTGGAGCATCATCCCATACACAGAAAGCTCACAGGTTCAATTCCAGGTCAGGGCACATACCTAGGTTGTAGGTTCAACCCCTGGTTGGGGTGCCTAGGGTGCCTACAGGAGGCAACCCATCAATTTTTCTCTCATACATCAATGTTTTCTTTCTCTCTCTATCTTTCTCTCTTCCTCTCTCTAAAAAGCAGAACAACCTCAGGTGAGGATTTAAAAAAAAGAACTAATTGATATTCTGATACCAAACAGACCTAAAATGATGATTATATATGCAAATATCTTACATTTTTAACTACACAACAACAAAGTTTTCAATTTAAAAAAAGATATCATTCAAGTACAGTAATCAGGCACGTGAAATGATGAGCTATGCTTATGTTATGAATTTTTTTCAGAAGATATAATTTCAGTTTCCTAAGTCCTTAATTTATGCACATTATAATTAGAAGTGTTTTGACTGGAATTCATTTTGAGTAAGGAGTCAAGACTATTTTAAATACACCAAAACAAAATAAAACTGGTAATTACACTACTGGACTTGGACTTGGTCCTTGTTTTTTGTTTTGTTTGTTTTTTAATATGTTTTTATTGATTTTAGAGACAGAGGAAAGGAGAGGGAGAGAGAGAGAGAGAGAGAAATAGAACCATCAATCGGCTGCCTCCTGCACGCCCCCTACTGCGGATCGAGCCTGCAACCCAGGCACGGGCCCTGACCAGGAATGGACCGAGTAACTCCTGGGTACATGGACAAAGCTCAACCAACTGAACCACACCGGTCAGGGCGGTCCTTGTTTTAATCAGTCTTTTCTGCACTTCTGAAAACAACTGCACCATTTCCAACACACATCTGTTTCACCAGGAACAATTCTTTAGAAAATGCTGCAACTTAAAAATAAATGTAAATTCAATTTAATACAATACACATCGACATTTGATGTTTCCCTCCAAAGATATTGTATTTTTTCCTTTATTGATTTTAGAGAGAGAGGAAGGGAGAAGGAGAGAGAGAGAAACATCGATGAGAGAGAACATCAACTGGCCACCTCCTGCATGCCCCCCACTGGGGATTTGGCCTACAACCTGGGCATGTGCCCTGACCGGGAATCGAACCGGCAACTTCTTGGTGCATGGGTTGACGCTTAACCACTGAGCCACACCAGCCGAGCAAAGATATTGTATTTTTAAAACTATTTCAAGAGGGGTCAAATTTAAATAGCCCACATTCCCATTCCTAATCAAAGAGCAAGGTCTTGGGGCCACAGAGAGCTGTGTTCCAATGCTGGTGTTGCTGCTAACCCCATTCATAATCGCTTAACAGACACATGGCCATGCACCATAGTGGTGGGATACTTCTCCCCAACCTAAAAGTATTAAACTGTGAGAAATACACAAAGCTCTAGGATCTCTCTATTTCTACTGTCTGTTTTTACATTAAAGATTACTTTCAGAATATGCTCTGTTTCTAGGCTTATAAACTTCCAACCCCTCAATGTTGCTTCGAAGAATTTCTCTCAATTTGATGAAAGTTAACTTGACAGTGAAGAAATACATTTTTACCACATTAAGACTCCCGTGTGGCCCATTAAAAGTGTTCGGGATTATTAGTACCGTTATTAAATGTTTAATGCACTATACAGAGGGTGATCTTTCCATGCTATGAAAACTTTAACTTTGGTATGCTCCAACCAGAATGCTCAAACATGAAAGCTAACTGTTTGCAGATTTCTGCACTTGGTGCCCTAACAGTCAGTTAAAATGTGGACTACAAGAGGAAAGAACTTAGCCAAGAGCTTAACAGAAGAGAGAAAAAAGTTGGGGCAAGAGTCAGGCAAACAGGAAACATCCTCTCATTTGTCCTGATGCCAAAATGAACTTAGACAATTGTCCTGGGGCAACACTGAAAGTCTGGGAAAACACACCAACTATAATACACCTCGAAGAATACATGTTAAAAAGCTGGGGCCAGGAGGCATACCCACGGTTCTCCACTCTTACCTTCCACTCCTACGAGGAGTTTTATAACCAAACCTACAGGCACACTTCTTTGCACTTTTCCCTGAGTGAATAGTTCCCAAAAGCTCAAAATGACTGTCTGCGCTGTGGTTAGGGTCACTGCTCTGGAAACTATACAAAAAAATACCACCCAGAAATAATAAGAATTGATGGGAATTATTCTGAAAGATTTCCTTTTGGCACAGGTTTATCTAAAAAAAAAGGCAACTCCCTTTGAAAATTACATACAACTTGATGTTCTCTTTAAATCTCTGGGCTAAAAATATGGGGGTCTAACCTGTAAAAGTCCAGAGACTAGCGTGGGCCGCTCTCTCTCCACTGTCCCAAGGAAATGCACATCTTAATTCCCAGGCGGATGCCGAGCTGAACACTAACTTCTTTACTCAGCTGCAGAGGAGTAAAAACCCGTGAGAAGCAAAGCCAGTATTCTCTTGTCCTTCTCACCCTCCATCCCAGCTAGAAAAAGTCCTGAGTAGGCCAGAGGCAGTTCTCATGTAAAGAGTAGACCCCAAGTCCTCCTCAAGCCCTATATCCCTCAAAGTCCAAGGACATCCTTGGCCTACCTGGGATCTTTTGGCCTCAAGTTTCTCCAATGCCCTGAGGCTTCTTCCAACCAGAAGGTCTAAGGACTTTGCAATTCCTTTACTCCCACTGAAAAGTCCCACCTAACACTTGCTGACCTCTGTGATGTTCATACTTAAGATGAACAAGGTGGCAGGTGACATCTGACCTTGAGTAAAGAGCATGGTTCCACCTCATCCCAAGCTTGTCCTGCTTACATTTGACTGATTTATTAGATTTAATTATTTCACACTTGATCATCCTCAGAGCTTGGGTTCTGGAGTCAGACAATCCGGGTTTGAATCCAAATCCAACCACTAGCTCTGTGACCCTGGGCAAACTTCCTAATCCTCTGTGCTTTAGATTCCTCATCAGTAAAATAGGGATAATAATCATACTTACCTAATGGGACTCAAGTATATTTCCTGAGATGGTGTATATGAAACCCTTGGTACAGTGCCCAGGACACAGCCAGTACCACAAAAAGGTGGGCTCTGGAGACTCCTCTGGGAGGTCTCTGCACCCCTCCCTCCTGGTGATTCCCTCCACTACCAGGGCCTCTTCCTGGACTGGAACATGACAGGAATCTTATGGAAAGGTCATCTGATGGAGAAAGGTCCTGACTGTTGTAACACAAAATAACTGATTGAAGTAAGGACTGAAACCAGAGTTTCTATCTCACCTTAGTCTCTCTAATTAATAACTTTAAAGTAACATAATACTAGGGTGACACTATGTTCATTTATTGACCAAGACATGTCTGAAACTGAAACGGGGTGCTATCAATAATTACGCCAAAATAACTAGGACTGTCCTACTTAACACTCACCTCTAAGCACTTTCTCACCTTCCAGGAAAACCCATTAAATGCAAACTATGATCCAGGTTCCAAACCCAGCTGTTGCCTGTTTTTGTAAATAAAGTTTTACTAGAATAGAACCATGCTCAATGTGTTTACATACTGTCTGTGTCTGCTTTTGTCAACAATGGCACAGTTAAGTTGATGCAGCAGACGCTATGGTCTGCAAAGCCTAAGATAGTTAGTATCTGGCTCGTTACAGAAAAGGTTTGCAATCCCCTGTTCTAGCCTCCAGTCATTCAGAGACACTGCCTTCTAAGCCTACAGCCATATTTTTGTGCTGTTCTCCAACAAGAATAAAATAGCAAATCACTTCTCTTATGATAAGCATAGATTTTTAGGTGGTAATTCCATATTTAAAATGAAACTAAAATTTATCAAAAATGCAGCTTGCCCCTGGGCACAAAATTTTGAGAGGAGTCTGTCAAACTAGAAAGAATCTAAAGAAAGCAGGAATACCTGAGTATCACGTTTAGGAATATTACTATATGTAGAATGATCAAAGGAACACCACTATTTAATATGGAAATAGAAGAAAAGATCTGGGGTTGGGAAGGACAGGACTCTGGTCTTGGGACACAGCAAGGGCTGTCATCTGAAGGGCTGGACCCAGCATGATGTGGTGACTCCGTGCTCTGCTCTTGAATGCGGCCACCTAACTGGGGTCCTCACCTTCTCTGAGCCTCATCTGTGAAAATGGGGTAGTAACAAACCTTCCTCACAGGCAGGTGTAAGCATCAAATGAGATGAAAAGTGCTCAGCTGCTGTTGCTGCTTTTATTAAATTAGTCATTTGCAGTATTGTTATTGTTGAAGAGCTGGGAGACATATTCTGCTGACAAAATTAAAACAACCAGAAGTAGATTTCAGATAGGCAGATTTCAGCACAACTTAAGGAAAGTCTTACCACCTTCCTGCCTGCCTGGGAGTCAGATGAACAGACATTCTCTTAACATTGAGAGTTCAAAATCCCTGACACTGTCCCCAGGAGAGTATGGCCCTGTGACACAGAGGATGCAGAGGAGACTGCAGGAGAGTGATTCATTTTTACTGAATGATTTCCATGTTTCTTTCTCTGTGACTACTCGTAAAAAAAGTTTAGGTGTGCCTGAAAGATGAGTACATATCATCTTATTGATAGGAAAATATGACACACCAGATTAAATAAGTGTCAGCAGATTACTGCAAACTTTTTAAATGTAAAGGACCATCAGCAACACAAAACAGAATCAGAAAACAAGCTGCTTCCATTCTGCCAGAAAGGTGAAAGGAAGGACAGGAGCATAGCATTAAGTGCTACAATGCTGATGGATTAGCCCAGGAAGTGTCTTGGTCCCAAACAACAGACCCAGTGGTTTTGGCTGGCAGGGTCCTGCAGAGGCACACTGTGCCCAGTTCCTGCTGGGTCCATTCAACCTGGGCCCATTGATAACATGCCAGGTGCCCGAGGCTAGGCCCAGGCTCCCTCTCACCGCAGCCTGCCTTATCTTTAGTGGACCTGAACATGCTCCGACTCACTGATCATGGCAGTGGGAAGACAGTCAATTTTATAATAGGCCTGCAGCCCCAGCTGCCTGTTATCCAGGAAGAAAGATAAGTGTGGCCACAAGGAGTATAGACTCATGCACTCCTTACTGCCCTAAGGGATTGAGGGTTATTAATTCATGATCTTAATACAAATCAAATGTTTTTTGTTTTGTTTTTTTAATAGAGGAACAGGAAGAGGAGAATTCATGAGCTTGCTATAGAAAATCACAGTTGAAACACTGAAAATAAGGCCACTGAGGCTGTGTGAATAAATGGATAAAGGTAAGTGGACTATTAGAACACACACAGTCCATGTTTTCTTCTTGAATTATTAGTATTAAATGTCTTTTCATAAGGTTACTGACTCTTCCATGTCATCCAACTCAAGTCCTCTCCTCCAGGTGGGACAGGCACTGGAATATGCGTGACAACTGCTCCTCCTGTGCCTGGTACTGGACGGTTTATAAAGCACAACTGCACACAGAACCTAGTATGGTGAGTAGTTCTACTCCCATTCTTGCAGATGAGGAAACAGGCTCAAAAAAGATGAGTGGCTTGGCCGATGCCTCAGGCTAGAGAAGACAGTCTGCCAATCCATAGCCCTTTTACCAATGAGATGCCTTTTCAAAGCTGGAATCCTCAGACAGGGTGAGGGGAGAATGAAGTGGAGAAAGAGGGAACCAGAAGTGTTAGGACCTTTCTCAGAGATAATTTCCTCATGCCATCCTCATGCCAACCCTGCTGGGTGTGTACGGTTTTCCTCAGAGTAGCAAAGTGAACCCTGAGGTGTCAAGTCCAAGTTCATACCAGGACTGGCTGATAGCACTAACCTGAGGCTGTATCCTCCACCTCGAAGCTGCCTGGAAAGCAGATGTGGAGGCATCAAGGTAAGAGAAACTCTAGGCAGCTCTGCACCAGGATGGGGTGCTCACCAGTTTTAGAGAACGGGGTGCCAGAGCCCAGGCAGAAGCAGCGGCAAGGGACACAGTGAGAACTGACCAGGGGGCCAAGGAGTTGTGAGGCAAAAGAAAAAGGGTGGGCGTGGGAGGAGAGCGAAGGGATGAGATTGTCAGGAGAAACTAGAACAATATCTCTCAGCAAGTGACCTCAGACACATGCTTATCCACTGCAGCAGGTGGAGTCAAAGCTCTAGAAATCCAGTCTGAAAGCAGTCATGGGGAATATACTGATCAGTGCTTTGCAGTTCAGTCCTTGATCTGATGGAAAGAGGAGGGAGGAGGATGTTCAACCCTAATGAAACAAAAGCAACTTAGCTTCTGGCGTAGCACCGGCCTCCTCTCTCCCCCTCCATGCCCGGCCACCCACCTGCATGGCCATGTTCTCACTGCCACCTTATAGAACTGACCCTCCTGAGACCTTTTCCTTTGTGCTTCCCAGAAAGTTTCTACAAAGCCAGTAGGAGGCAAAGATCAGAGTTGGAATCTCTTTTGGAGCTTTTTGGAGTCTAGTTCCGCGTCTGCCTTCTGAGCCAGACCACACAGGCTGCGAGGCCAGAAGGATGGGGCTACAGAGAACCATGCAGCTCCTCTACCATCTCCCTGCCATGTATCCTGGCAACAAATGGCCATCTTGCCACATCACTTGGCCAGGGGCTCTCTCCTGACTTCTCTGGACTGTGAGCTGCCTAAAAATGCTGTCTGTAGGAGGCAGAGGAATGAGCTGGGCTTTGACCTATGCAAACCTGAGTATAAATTCCAACTCTACCAAGTTCTAGGTGTCTCAACTGCCCTATCTAAAAAATAGAAATAATGTTTCTGATCTCAAAAGGTGGCAATAAAGATTCAATAAGACTGCATCTGCTAGAATCTGGTACTTTCCATGTAGCATATAGCAGCCAATAAGTAAACATCAGCTCTATATTTTCTCCTTCTTCACCCAATATTGGCAAGGTGAACTGGCCTGGCATGATGCTGGGCACACAAGGTAACAATTGTCTCCCTCCCCTCCTTCTCCAACCCTCCACTACTGTTCTGCTTCTGTCGCAGGCTTCATTTCAGAACCTGATAAATGAACACATAGGGCAAAAATTACATTGCAAGACCTCTTACGCACACCAACAGCAACCACATTCATTTATTAGGCACACAGAGTGTAATTAGAGCTTATGCAATGATTGCATTCTAAATCCACCAAGAATGACTGTATTAAAAATTAATTCTAAAAGTATCTTAAACACAAAAAGAATAAAACACAGTTTAGTACTGTCTGCATATAAAGCAATCTGATATGGCCCATTTTTCACCCCCTCCAGCATTGGAACAAATTACTTTCTTTGGTTAAATATCAGGCAAAATAGCTGGCTTGCATTTAGGAGCCCCATGGTAAAAAAAAATGTGATCCTATAATATCTCTTTGGTGGCATCATACTCATCCCGGTGAGGTATGTGGCATTAGTGTGGGCCATGCAGCTTCTGTCTATTGTGTCCAGGGATGTTTACTTATGGTTTCTTACCTTGTCTCCCTAACCAGAATTGCTTCTGCACTAACAACAACCTCCCTCATCCCTGCTACCCCATCACCACCACCGTTACTATTACTCTCTCCACCTCCTTTCCCTGTCACCATCTTGACCATAAGTAGTAATGGCTCTGAAGTCAGACTGGGTTCAAATTATGACTCCAGCATTAATTATCTGCGACCTTCAGAAAGTTAACTATCTTATTTGACCTTGAATGTCTCCAATAGCAAATTCATAATACTTACCTCAAAGGATTACATGACAATAAGACTCTGATAGCAGCATCACATACATTACAAACTATGAGATTCAGTACATGGATGGTATACAGTCTCTCCCTTTATCAGTCAGGAAGTGACCATTTAACATTTTGGCTATTCTTCTAAAACAAGAAATTAAAATTTTTCAAAATTTAATTTTAATTTTTAATAATTCTAAATAAATATTTTTAATTTGTAAAAATAATACCTGGGCATTCTAGAAATTTTATAAAGTACAGAAAGAAAATTATAAAAAGAAAGCCCTCCAGAAAAAATGGCAATCTCATTTTGGAATATTTCCTCTCCAGTCTTTTTCTCTTTCAACTTTTTATATAGTTAACGTCACACTGTATATATACAATTTTTGTGCTGTTTTTCTCACTTTTTAATTCTTCCTGTTCAACTTAATTTAGTAACATTATGCTCAAAAATGACCAGCAACTTTGTCAATGTTCTAGTTATTAATTCTGGACATATAATTTTAACAGCACAATAATATTCAATTACATGGCAATGTCACAATTTATTCATCAACCCAACACTGGACCAGTTGTTGCTTATTTTTCACCATTGTAAATAAGGCTGCCAGGAACATCTTCCTGGATAAACCTTTGTCCACAAAGTGACTAGATTCCAAACCACTTTTTCTAACCAGTAGAAAATCTGGTGTTCACTTAGGTGATATCCCAGCAAGCTCGGGAAACGAGGTAGAAAAGAGAAGCCCTACTTTACACTGCTGCCAAAGCTGTACCACATGCCAGCCACCATGCTCAGATATATCACAGCAAACAGGAGAGCACCTTTGACAGACTGTTCCACAGTGGGAACACTGCTCCATCAGCAGCCACAGACTCACTGATCTTAGTCAAGTCCTTTTCCATTCAAGGCTGTTTTCTTCAGCTGTAAATCTAGAAGCTGAAATGAGATTATTTCAATATTCCCCATCACCATTATAACTCAACCACTGGTTTTCGACAAAAAGAATAAGCTTTAGAGACCCAGGGTGACTTTCCCCAACAATTTTATAGTCAGATTTCTCTAATGTTGAATCACAATTTAAGGCCAACTGTCACGGCAGTTACCAAGAGGCCCTGTGCCCTGAGTCCTTAGTCACGTAGGAAGAATCCCAGGGAAGGAGAAATGAAGCCCTGGCTCAGCGTGGAAGGGAGAACATGAACCTACTGAGGAGAGTACAGAACGCTTACAGAGCCATATGGCAGCACTGCTCGTAGCATTGGCTATCCGTTAGAAACCACATGTCCCAATGTGTCTGCTGGTAAGTGTCAGGCTGTGAAGTCTAACAGATACACTGAGTTAGGCCCTAAGGCCTACAGAGAACCCTCAACTGAGAGCCACTCACTTGAATGTTCTTTGGCCTTACCCAGAATTTACTTAGTGTGATTATCTGCTTTCCCAGACCCAAGCAGATGGGAACTCCTAAATCAGGAATAAGAAGTGAGGCTGAAAAAGAGCCAGAAGCAGGCTGACCAACAACAGCAAGAAGGGAGAGCTGTGGCTGATGGAGAATGAGGACTGCAAAAGTGAGCAAAAGCAGGCAGGAGAGTAATCTTAGCAAAGCAGTCAGGGGTCATACAGTAGAAGCAAGCTGTTGGTGGCCTCTGGGAGCATTAATGAATATTGCTACTGGTATTCAAAAGAACAATCCTGGGAGTATTAATGGATATAGCTACTAGTGTTCAAAAGAACATGATTTAAGAGATGGGGAGTCCGGCCGGTGTGGCTCAGTGGTTGAGCATCAACCTATGCACCAAGAGGTCGCCGGTACGATTCCTGGTCAGGACACATGCCCGGACTGTGGGCCCAATCCCCCATGGGGGACATACAGAAGGAGGACAATTGATGTTCTCTCTCATCGATGTTTCTCATTGATGTTTCTATTTTTCTCCTCCTCTCACTTCCTCTCTCTCTAAAATCAACAAAGGGAAAAAAAATTTTTTTTTTAAAGAAGATGGAAAAATCTAAATCTGCGAGACATTTAGTTTAATTTCCATCAAAACTGTTTCAAATAAAAAAGGGGTAAGCTTTGCCCTGGCCAGTGTGGTGCAGTGGTTACAGCATCGGCCTGCGCACCAAAGTGTTGCAGGTCCGATCCCCGGCCCGGTCAAGGCGCATGTGGGAAGCAACCAATTGATATGTCTCTCTCACATTAATGTTTCTCTTTCTCGCTCTCTCCCCTCCCTCCCTTCCACTCTCTCCAAAAGTCAATGGAAAAAATACCCTGGGTGAGGATTAACAACAACAACAAAAAAACGGGATAAGCTTCAGTTATCTTGGGGAGTCACCTATGTTGAGCATCTTGTCTAATGAAGGTATCAGGAAAAAGAACAAACTGATTGAGGACAAATCATGTTAAAGAGATGCCAGTAAAAAGGAGAGTTTTTCAGGGCTGGGCAGTTGGACGCTCTGCCCATATTGGCATTGTGCCCAGCACTGTGTTAAGCCCAAGCTGGGAGCTCGCTGAGCACGGCTGATGCTCCACAGCAGGGTCTGTGTGGGCAGACACTCCTGCTGACTCTGGCCAGGGGAGTGTGGGGCCACAGTGCCTGCCACACAGCCCCTTAGAGAATACTGGCTCTCCTCTCTACTTTCCCCTTCCCCAGATGCAAACCAGAAACAGAGGATCTGCTATAAAATCATTAGGCCAACTCATGACATGGCTACCTCTAGAGTAGGGAAAGCAAATGATGATGGTAATTAAAAAGAACTTTCATACACATACACACACACACACACACACACACACACACACACACTCACTCACTCACTCACATACAAATAATAATTTTACAAAGGCTGGAAGAAAATATGCCAAAATGTTAAGGGCTGTAAATTCTGGGTGTCTGGTACATAAGTGCTGTTATATTACTCTTGGGATTGTATGCGTGTAATGTATGTTTCCCAAATACCTCAATATACAAAAGATAAACTTTTGCCCCCCAGGCGGTATGGCAATAAAGGGGGGGGGGGGGTTTTGTCCGTGTGTGCATCTACTCCAGTGATTTTCAACCTTTTTCATCTCATGACACACAAAAACTAATTCTAAAATTCTGCAGCACTCCAAAAATATATTTTTTGCTGATCTGACCAAAAAAAAAAAGGTATAATTTTGATTCATCCACTCCAAATGGCTATTGTGTTGGCTGTTGTCATTTTTTTTATTTGACAACCTAAGGGAAAAGAAGTCAGTGCCCCTGACAAAATAGTTAGGTATTGCATGTTTTAAAAATTCTTGCAGCACAATGGCTGAAAATTGGTGATCTATTCAAATATTTCCTACTTTGCTGTGCCTAATATCAGCCCAGCACAGGCTGAGCCGCTAGGACACAGTGGTGACCATGGAGCAGATGAAGTCCCCACCCTTGTAAAGCTTTCGATGCATTCTTCTTCTGTTCTTTGAGATCTTAGAAGACAGGTAGAAGGGAGTGTTTCATCTCATTCTACATCTTGTTTCACTCAGAGTAAAACCTACCCTGACCCTAGACCACAGGACCTGACCTCCCTCCCCTCCCACCCCATCTAAGCTTCTCCCTGCCTTCATATTGACAGCGCAGTGGCCTCTTTCTTGTCTTAGGCCCTTTGTCCTTGTCTGGAACACCCTTTCCTAATTCTTCACATGACAGACCAGTCAAATCCTTTGGGTTTCAATTCATGTCTCACAACCACACTGAAAGGCATTCCCTGCATCCTATGTCTAAAATGCCAACCCAAGCACTCTGTCACGCCACCGGACATGCTCTCATATTTACATCCTTAGTGCACGTTGATGATCCCTACACTCCCCTCCCCTTGCTCACTCCACTACAGCCACACTTACCTCTTTGCTATTCTCACACACACTGGTCTCCCACAGGCCTAGAACATTCCTCCCCCAGACACAGCTGAGCTGACTCCCTCACTTCCTCAGTGAAGCTTTCCTGGATTACAGATTTTTTTTTTTTATTTTTTTTTTATTTTTTAGGTGAGGACATTTTTTCATTTTTTGTTCAGACAGAGTAGGAGGGAGAGAGAGGAAGAGAGAGAGAGAGAAACATCGACGTGAAAGGGCCACATCGAGTGGCTGCCACCCGCACAACCAACCAGGGCCGGGGACAAACTGCAACCGAAGTACATGCCCCTAGCGGGAACCGAACCCGGGTCTCTCCGGACCGCAGCCCGACGCTCTAACCGCTGAGCCAAACCGGCCAGGGCTGGATTACAGATTTAAAACTGCATGTCCGCTCCCCCTGCCTCACTCCTTCAGATACCTTTTATCTTGTTTTACTTTTCTTTGTTGGATAGCACTTACCACCTACTAACACACTCTGTAATTTAAGTATTTATTTTGGTTATTGCTTATTGCCTGTCTCCTGCACTAGAATATAAGACCTACAAGAAAAGAAATTTTTGTTTTGTTTTGTTCACTAATGTATCCTAAGGGTCTCAACAGTGCCCTCAGTAAGCATCTGATGTTGAACAAACCCATTTCAGAGTAATGCCAAATATCATATATTTCTTGTGTACCTGATTATACATTTACTGTTTCCCCTGAACCAGCCAGAAGGCAAAAGCAAGCACGGTGAGGCCACATCCTGTCTTGCTTAATCCTCATGCTCAGCATGTAAAAAGAACCTAACACATTTGAGGTGCTCAGTAAATATTTGAAACAAAAGAAGACACTGTCAGGCTGGGTCCAGTGTGAGTTTTTCTATAAAAGGACTTCAGGCAAATTCAGCTACTCATTTTCCTCTGATTCCCTGAAAGAATCTAAGCCATCTGAGGAGGAATCATTATTTTAACTAGCATAATCATGACACAAAAATAATTATTTCACTTATTCCACATCCCAAATTTGGAAGTCAACTTCAGACTGCAATTGCTGCCTAAATCCCAGTAGTAAACAAACCAGCTTTGCATTTTATGTTACCATGAGGCTCTCCAGGTTTGCTCTTTCCAGCCAAAGAAATGTTGACACAGTTGCACACCAAGTTTCAACATGCTGATCATGTTAAAATAGTGCACAAGAAATATTTTTCCACTTTATAAAAAGCCAGACTGTTTACATGCTTAAGTGGCCAGAGACTTTGCTATCTGTGTGTGGTCCTGAAGTTTCAATATCATAACCATGAACACGAAGGGGAGCAGCATGCAACAAACCAGTTGATGTAGTTCCACGGCCAAATTCGGAACCAAGATGTTACTAACATCATAAATGAACTGGATAAATTAGCAAGAACTAACTCATAAATGGGTAGGTTAAAGGGGGTGGGAGGGGCTTTAAAAATCTAATTTTTAAAGAAAAAAAATAAGTGTATATAATTGGATTATGTTCACACATATATAAGACAGAAAAACATATGTTAAGAAGAAAGAGATAAAGAGAAAGAAAGAGCACAGAGGGAGGACAGAAATAGCTCACAAGGCCTTCTGCCTCCAGATTTCCAATCAAGATCACATACAAATATGGTGAGCACAGTGTTAACTACAAGCCCAGAGTCCAGTGACAGAAAGATCTATGAAAGGGTTCCTAAGCACAGGCCTTCATACAAACATTTGCGAGATGACAGGTGTTACTTAGGCCTGGCCCAGTAGCTTCACCCAGGCTGAGTGTAGCCTCCCAGGAGCACTCACCAGAGGAGGGGCCCCAAGTTCACAGCTTGGCCAAATGAGAAGACACGCCCTGCCTCCTTTGTCCTTCCCATTTTCCAAGTAGCACTAACTCTGGTCTACAATAATTCAGTCTTTCTCCAAGCTAGAAATAGAATTTAAGCAGGGGCTCCACCCGTCCAGACAAGATATAAGTGAAAAAAGACCTCACAGAAAGAAAAATTATCTACAGCTGATGAACTGAAGACGTGCACACATTCCCAGAGTTGAGGGTTTAAATGCTTGAGACAGTTTCTGGACTCTGAGCTGTCTGCATTTATCATTCCTCTAAGTCCCCAAATGCTTCAGGTTAGTGAGGACTGCTGGTTCTCACATTTTTAATAGCTCTCCACTTGAAGAAAGTTCTCAGTACACTGTGTCTAAACAAAAAAATAAATCACTTAATGTAAGCAGGTTCATGCTGCAACACGAAATGCCATTTCCCATTTGATTGCCAAATGTACAAATTGTTATTCTCAGTTGACTGAATAAGTAAAAGAATGGTACTTTATTACAATTTTTTTTCTGGCCTTATTTTTTTCTTTCTACAGTTTCTTTTACAATCTTCCATGGCTATAGGTCAGAATAGTTTTCCTGTTGCTATGACAATGGTGTAAATAAGTCAACTTTAAAATTCACTTTGGGGGTATGGAGCTGCCACATTTCTGGCTACCTAAGCCAGGCTGGGTGTGTGTTGCACACTCTTCCCTGATAGAGGATCATGGCCATTTAACGGGCCTCTCTCCATTGTAGCCACCATCTTTCTGGCCAGAAAAATCCCACAAGCTTCTCAAAGGCCCCTTTCTAACTGCTGAGCCTCCTACATACAGATCCAGTATTGGTCTCCTGCTGTGTGAGGAGAAGACGGCAAGGCCCATGTTACACTTCTCCAAATGTAGAACTGTGATTAGAAGAGCATGGTAGATATGTGCCTCCTCAACTCCACCAAGCATCAGCAGAGCCTCCCACTTGCTACACAACAATACTTCAGAAAGATGATTATTGTAAGGAGCCCCAAGAACACCTTTGGAGAGGCAGGGTAAAGGGTCTGGGAGAACTCTTGAGAAAAGCCTCTTTACATGAAGGAGGCACTTTCCATCTTTCCACCACTTCCACTGTTCTGCTGTAGCCTTCCCAATCTACTTCACTGGATATCCAGGATGTCTCACAAAGGACCAGTACTACACCTGCAGGAGGGTAGTTCTACCTGTATTTTCAGGGAATTCTCCATTCACAGTTCATCTGTCCATTCTCCCTGGGCTCCTGGACCTCAGAAACAGAAAGTACACATGATTGACTTAACGGAATCCCACTCCAGGGTCTGAAGATGAAAGACCTGAGTCTTTGGTTAAGCCAATCAATAAAGACAAAAGTATTTAGAGAATCTTGAGGCTGTCAAGAAGAGGTCAACTCTGCTCTCCACCGTTACAAAATTTGGTAGACCATCTTCCTCATAGTACAATGGGTTGAACTCTGTCCCCCAAAAAGATATGTTGAAGTCTTAATTTCCAGTACCTGTGAATGGGACCATATTTGGAAATAGAGTCTTTGGAGATATAATCTAGTTAAGATGAGGTTAGTAGGGTGGGCCTTTAATCCAACATAACTGGTGTCCTTTGAAGAGAAGACAGACACACAGAGAGAAGACAGCTATGTGATGACGGAGGCAAAGATTAGAACAATATATCTCAAGCCAAGGAATTCTAAATATTGCCAGCAAAACCCAGAAACTAGAAGAGGCAAGAAAAGATCCACCTCTAGAGTCTTCAGAAAGGAAGTATGACCTTGACAATACCTTGATTTCAGACTTCTAGCCTCGAGAACTGTGAGACAATAAATTGTTGTTTTAAGCTACCAAGTTTGTGGTACTTGGTTATGGTAGCCCTAAAAAACTAATACAAAGATCAATCTCTGTCTTGAGCTACAAAAGGCAGTCATGACATTTGTGAATGGAGGTGTCCTTCAGATGTAAGCAAAACTGCTGTGAAAGCATATGGCATACACATCAGGCTGGCCTAACAGCACTTTTACGGAAAACAGCGTCTGTGGCTACTTCACAGGCTCAGCACCAGGCAATGTCTGCCTCACACTTTCTAGGTTTCTCTAGTTCATCCAACCCAGCCCTGCCTCTGGACTACCTATACTTAAAATCCACCTGTTAGTCACCTGCCAGCTGTAAAGGAGACTCAGTAGCTACTTTATCCCTGAGGACCTCTGGAGGACAGCAGGCCTGGAGACCTAGGGGCTCCCAAGAGGACTGCAATATATACGGCCCTAAACCTTGGCACACAGAAGGGTCCCATAACAGTAGTGACCCATGGTTGTATCAATGCTGACGGGGAGTCTATCCGAGGCAGCCCAAGGCACTGTAACTAGAAGAACCAGATTCACAGTCACCAATGCCAAGGTCAAACAGCAATTAAGGTAGTACAAATCAAGTGTAAAGAGCTAAATGCACATTCTAAAGGGCTACTAATACACAGTGGCAAAATCACCTAATATTTACTGAGCCCTTACTATGTACCAGGCTTTATTTTAGGCACTAAGGATACAGCAGTGAATAAATCAAGTAAAAATCCCTGCCCTCACTAACTTTTCATTGTAATGGGACAGACAAAAAAAAGTAAAATACAACGTGGGGTGAAAGTAGGTTTATCGTTTTTTGTATGGAAAATACAACAATTAATAAATTAATAATAATACAAGAATAAACTGTTTTGCACACACAACTGTAAACCTCCTTTTGCCCCATCCTGTATACAGCATTAGATGATGGATTTTTTTTGGTAAATTCTTTTTTTCCTTTTATTGATTTTAGAGAGAGGAAGGGACAGGGAGAGAGAGATAGAAACATCAATGAGAGAGAATATCGATTGGCTGCCTCCTGCATGCCCCCCACTAGGGATTTGGCCCACAACCTGGGCATGTGCCCTGACCGGGAGTCGAACCGGCAACCTCTTGGTGCATGGGTCAACAACGCTCAACCACTGAGCCACACCGGCCGGGCTAGACGACGGATTTGAGTAGCAGAAAAGAGGATAGGAAATGCTGGGGATGAGGGAATTATCAGATTAAATGAGGTGGTCAAGAAAGGCCTCAAAGAGAAGATGACATAGGAGGAGAAGAAGTATGCTCTGCAGATATCTGGGGGAAGGTCATTCTAGGCAGCGGGAGTAACAAAAAGAACACCCATGGGATGCAGCCTGGGACTTTTGAAGAATAACAAGAAGGCTGGTGAGGTTGAAGCCAAGTGGACGCGTGGGCATGCATGCGCATGTACACAAGCAGTCTGATCACAGAGGGCTGAGGACATGGCTTTGACTCTGTGGGAGTGACAGGATCGGACAAGTGTTTAACAAGATCACTCTGCCTGCTACATGGAGGGCAGGCTGAATGGGGGGCAAGGGCCCAGGTAGGGATATCAGGTAGGAATCTCCTGCAGTTACTGCAACAACTTTGCCAGCACCAAGGATTATAAATCTTGGCCAATGTGATGCAGTTAGTTAACTCCCCTTCTGAGTATCTGTCCTAAAAATAAAAAAAAATGCTGTTTCAGCTTCATCCAATGAAAAATCTGCCCATTCTTCGCTTAGTGAAACTACATGAAAATCAAAGATCACAACTACATTTATTTAAGGAGAAATGGCCTTGCCTATTCATCAGAATTCTATAAACACTTGTTTACAGAATTACATTTTTATAGGCAGTCAAAACCTTCAAAAGCAGAACATTTTCTAAAATAACAAAACATTAAATCTTGTATAAGTTGTCTGTATCTCAGATGGAAATGAGGAGAAATTAGGACAATAAACTTTTCTTCATGGTGACAACAACTCTCATTTCATCATCAGACCTTTTTACGTCTGTTTGCCTGGGTAAGTAGAAGTATACTGTACAAACTGCCATCTGGCACGTCCTCCATCTCTTTGTGACCCTATAATAAGTCTTGAGCTCTTTGACAGGAAAGGGTCTTTGGTAGCCCTGCCCATTAGCCTCAAAAAGCAAAAGGAATGGCAACACTGGAGAGGAGGTAAAACAAGGACCTTCAGTGGAGAGAAGTATTTATCAATTAGCAGTTGTGCCCCAGGAGGAAAACCATCTTCTGTGGTACGTGAGCACTTCAACCCCAGAAACCCAGGGAGGGGTCTACCAGCTCTTTGGCAACTGCAGTCAACTTGTAACTCTTCAGCGAAGGTGGATTCAATTTATGGATGAGGACAGCTCCTTTTTAAAGCTCAAGTTCCTTCTACTTACTAGCATCTTTTTTGACAGGACAGACCATGGTGGGAGGGGAGGATGAATGAAATTCAAATTTAAATAGCACCATTAATGTGTGGTAGAAAATTTTCTCTAATGGCTAAGAGCATTGGTTCTGGAACTTGACAACTAGGAGAGCATGGGACTGTCTCAGTATATTAATGAGGGTTCTTCACAGAAACAGAACCAACAGGATGTGCATTTGTGCTTGAGGAGAGAGAGAAACATTTATTTCAAGAAACCGACTCACACAATTGTGGGGGCTAACAAGTCCAAAATATAAAGGGCAAATCGGCAGTCTGGAGACCCATGTAGCAAGCTTGAGTCCAGAAGACAGTCAGTCTAGAGGTGGAATTCCTTCTTCCTCAGAAGATTGCAGTCTTTTCTCTTAAGGCCTTCAAGTGACTGAATGTAGCCCATGGAAGGAATGTAATCTGCTTTACTCAAAGTCTATAAATTTAAACGTTAATCTCATCTAAAAATACCTTCAGGAAGTAGGGAACAGACTGACAAACCTCAGAGGGATAAGGGGTGGGAGGGGTGGGAAGAGATAAACCAAGAACTTATATGCATATATGCACAAGCAATCGACACAGACACTAGGCTGGGGAAGGCAGGAGGGGGGTGGGAGTGGGAAGGAGGGGGTCAGTGGGGGGAAAAGAGGGACATCTGTAACACTTTCAACAATAAAAAATAAATAAATAAAATAAAAATAAAAAATACCTTCACAGCAACACCTAGACTGGTGTTTGATCAGGCACTGAGTACTACTGCCTAGCCAAGCTGACACATAATAACCATCACACAGTTTCTCATCTGAAAAACAGGCGAAATGTCACAAGATGGCTGCGGCTGTGGCTCTTACTTGAGACACGATGCATATGCAAGGGCTCGTAGATACACATGCTAGCCACCATTATCATGACCACTGCCACCACTGCCACAGTGTTCATATAGTGACCATACAGAGTAACTGCAGTCGTTTCACCTATTTTGGCCACTATCAATGCAAGCATATATGGTAAACTAGTATTTTATACGGGAACTTTCATGATTTATATATAGCAGTCCCCCCTTTTCCACAGGAAATACATTCCAAGATCCCCAGTGGATGCCTGAAACCTCAGATAGTATTGAACCCTATATACACTATGTTTTTTTCCTATAAATACATACCTTTTCACTTACAGAAAGCATTTTATGGCTTCTCTTTGTCATATCCAATTGCCAGCATCATTAAATCTCATGCTTTGGGGTCATTGCTAAGTAAAATAAAGGTTACTTGAACACAAACACTGTGATAGTGTGACACTTGATCTGATAACCCACACGGCTACTAATGGGTGAGCAAAGGGATGATTCATGTCCAGAGCAGGATGAAGCAGGACCACATGAGATTTCATCATGATACTCAGAAGGGCATACTATTTAAAACTTACAAATTACTTACTTCAGGAATTTTTCATTCAGTATTGTTGCACCACAGTTGTCAGTGGGTAACTAAAACCACAGAATGTGAAACCATGGGTAAGGGACACTACTATAGGTATAATTCATGTAAACCAAACCACCAACTGATTTCATCAAACATCAGCCAGTGGAGAAGAAAGTCTAGGCCAAAAGAACCTGTGAAAAGATTGGTTCGAGAATGCTCTGATTCACTATCCCCCGCAGACACGGCCTTAATCTGTGCTTATGTCACACATTCTGCATCTGATGCCCAGGTTTGCAAGCATCCTTACCAAGAACATGACACCATAAAACAAAGTTGGCTACAAAAATAGAACCTCGAAATGAGGACCTGGTGCATGGGGCAGGGCAAAGGATATAATGGTAGACCCTTAGAAAAGTCCACCTTTTTCTCACATATGAAAAAAACCACACGTAGAATTTTGACACAGAACATCATAGATGCAAGCCTTTTCCTTCTATCCTCAGAGGTCAGACAATAATGTCTAATAAAGGGGCAAGATTTTTTTTTTTTTTTTTGGTACATGCCCCTAGCGGAAACCGAACCCAGGACTCTCTGGTCCGCAGGCCAACGCTCCAACCGCTGAGCCAAACCGGCCAGGGTGAGGGGCAAGATTTTTAAATAATCATGTGGTCTCCTGACAAAGAGGTGTGTATTTCTTAAATTTATCATCTATGAATTGTACACTAACCATGTTTTAAAAACCACGGCTCTCTTTTTTCATCTTAACATGTGCCATTTCCTGAAATTGTTATTGCGTTTATTTGTCTCTCATATAGCAGTCATCATTCCCTGTTAGCTATATTATTCTTGAGATCCACTTAAACCAGATTATAGTTTGTGATGAAAGTGAAGCATTTGCTTTTTATTGTTTTGATTTCCAAAGACTTTTTAATGTTTTTTAAAAATATCTTTTATCTCAGATCAAATAGATTCTATGCTACCTTCTGTAAAAAGGGGGAAATAATGCCTTAGTTCTCATGTGCAATCATACATTCTAGCATTTTCAGAGACACCAGAAAATTTCTCTCTTCCCACTGAGCCTTGAACAACATGGAGGTTAAGGGCACTGATCCCCACACAGTCAAAAACCCATGTATAACTTTTGACTCGCCCAAAACTTAACTACTAATGGCCTACTATTGACCAGAAGCCTTACCAGTAACATAAAACAGTTAACACATATATTTTATGTTATATGTACTACAAACTATTACAATAAAGTAAGCTACAGATAAGAAAATATTAAGAAAATTAAGGAAGAAAAAATATATTTTTTATTTACAGTATTTATTTTTAAAAATCTGCATATAAGTGGACCCATGCAGTTCAAACCTGTGTTGTTCAAGGGTCAACTATACTTTTAATGTCTGAATATTTCCTGTGCCAGTAATACAAGTGAGAAGATGAAGCACATTAATTAACTTACATAGAAATTATCATATATACAATAGAAACTATTTTCCAAACAGTAACCCATTAGTGAGTCCTGAAATGAGATTGATGGTTTACAATAAATATTTTATTTTACTGGATATAATGAATAGTCTAGAATTGAATAAAGCAAAGTACACTACATGTTTAAAAACATTACAAAAGTTAAATTTGTAACATTTTTGTTTGGATTAATTTTGTTTGTATGAATGTATGTGTATAGATTATACATGTTGTATACGTATGTGTCTAAGTACTTAAAATCATGTAAAATGTATTTCTTATTGTAAGTAGAATCAAAGTTAGAAGATGGACAAGTGTCTCTCATTTAATCACAGAGAGTAAATCTCAAAGGTCCAAGCCACATATGATATAAAGAACCAAGGGAAAAACTTGTATTAGACCCACACTGTTTGTCATTCAAGAAATTAATAAGATTACTAAATATAAAATAAAAATGTGTTCATGCATATAGTTAAGATAATAAAGATTATTGCAAAGATACAAATTAAAGAGCAACAATGCCTTAACATCTAAAATGTGTATTTCATTTTTAGCTGTAAATCACTTTAATGAGAACCTATTGTCCAATTGCTTTAAACTCTTTTTCCTACTTAGAAGAAAAGAGGCCAATAAAAATAGTCACTGTTATAATCATTGTTGTAATCTATACAATGGTAGAATGATATGATCACAAAATAAATTTGTCTAAAGTAGGACATTTTAAAAGTTAGATGACTTTTCAAAAATAATTTTAATAGTCAATAATATTGTAATAACTATGCATGATGCCAGATGGGTACTAGACTTATTGGGGTGACCCTTTCATAAGGTATACATGTGTAATCACTATGTTGTACACCTGAAACTTATATAATACTGTATGCCAACTATACTTAAAAAAATGAATTTAAAAAATTTAATATGGACATTTAAAAATGTGAATCCTGAGAGATAATCACTAGAATTAGTGGGGTAATCACAGTGTAAAGTATAAAAATGTCAAATCACTACACTGTACACAGAAAACTAATATAACTAATATAATATTGTATATCAACTGTAGTTAAAAAATGACAGCTACAAAACAGCATTGTTGTATGATCCTAATTTTAATTTAAAAATATTTATGTTAAATATTAATAAAGACAACAAGATGCTAAGAGTAATACATCTAATTAAGACGTATGGGTTATTTTGATTTTCTTCCTTGACTTTTTTAATTTCCAAATTTTTTTATAATATACATTTGTGACTTTTAAAATCATAGAAAAATAAAATTGCTTTTAAAAAATAAAGGAATAAAAATGTGAATCCTGACGAATAAGGAACATAGTCTCAATCACAACCAGGTTCAAAGTTCAACTGTGAATTCTGTCTTAAAAAAAAAAAAAAAAAAAAAGTTGCTTCAAGTTCCAAAGAACCTCCCATAAAGATTGCACAGTAAATTCTAATTTTGTAGTATACCTGTGGCAATGATCAATTTTTTAAAACCATCCACAAACTATGGCAATGATAAATAAAGCCAAGTTCAAAACTCAGATAACAAAGTCATGAGCCAGAAATGGACGTGAAATAAGCAAGAGGCAGGGTAAAAGGCATGGACCTGCTCCAGAAGCAGTGGGAAGTTTCATTCCTGCAGAGTAATGGGAAAGAGAACCCCTGAGGCTAGATTGGATGGGTTGGGGAGGGACTACCCAGGAAGAAAACTGCTAACAGATGACCTAGGGTACTAGCATGAAAGGAAGTTACTCTCACAGAGAGTAAGGAGAACACAAACACAGCCTTGGCAGCTGAACAGAGGTACCCAATGGCTCAGCTAGTAGATTAACATCTATTTCATTGCAGGACAGATGATCTGAAATTATATTACCTATTTCATCAAATCTAAGACGCCATCAATTATAAGGCATATTATTATTTTATATACCACCTAAGAAAAAATACTGCCAATTAAAAGTATTGTTTACCATGAATTATAGACGAATGCCAATCTGAAAGATTTTAATACATGAAACTAATGAAACATACTCTATAACTTGGTTCTAGACCCCATGCTGGAGAAGCTGAGAGAAGAGAAAGGTGATTCTCAGTGAGAAGAGGCAATTTTTTAGAAAATGCAAGATTAGGGGTAAGGATTTCATACAGAGGGTAATGGAGGAAAATTAAGCAACCAAGAAAAAGAAGAAGCCATAGTTGCCACCCACTCACAAAAATGAGCCTACACAGCAAAATTCCAAAATATATGAAGCATTCTACTGTTAAAAAAAATGAGCAACAAAATCAAAGAATTAATTTTCTGCAAAAGTCTAGCAGACTTAGAAATAAGTATGATTGAGAGGCTTAAAGAGATAAATAAGAGCACAGTTTTCATTAAAACTATTAAATTATAATAGAGAAAGAAACAAAGAACAAATTAGCAATCTTGGAAAATATTTTTTTAAATCTTCAGACAGCATAAAGTCTGGACAGAAATAAATTAACAACAACAAAAAACCAGTAAGCTAGTAGAGAGTACTGAGGAACTTCTCCAGAACATAGCAGAGAGAAAGAAAAACATAAAGACATATATTTGAGAGAACACATATGTCATGGAAGATAATTTGAAAAGCTGCAACAAGGCTGGAATAAAGATTCCAGCAAAGGAAAATGGAGGAAATAGTAAAAAATAAAAAAATAAATTATTTGAAAAATTATAGAAAAGAATGTTCCAAAATTGAGGAAATGATTCCTCAGATGAAAACACCTTTGGGTAACAAAGCAAAAGATAAATCCACACCTAGACACCACAAAATATCAAGGATAAAAAAAAAAGTTGTGTAGCTTTCAAGTTATCATAGTCTTATAGAAGATTTCTAATTAGCAGGCAATGGAACAGTATCTTTAAAATGTCTCATGGAAAAATTATTGTTGACTTAAAATTATATACCCATGTAAACTACTACCCAAGATACAATGCAAAGTGAAGGCATTTCTGTCATTAAACACTTAAAACAATATATTACCCACAATCTCTCACTAAAAGGACTTTTATTATTATCTTTAATATGTTTTTATTGATTTCAGAGAGAGAAACATTGATCAGCTGCCTCCTGCACACCCCCTATTGAGGATCAAACCCACAGTCTTGACTGGGAATCCAACTGGCGCATGGGCCAACACTCAACCAACTGAGCCACACTAACCAGGCATAAAAGGACTTTTAAAAGATGTCCATCACCACGTGGTGTGGCTCAGTGGATTGAGCATTATCTTACGCACTAAGAGGTCACTGGTTTGATTCCCAGTCAGGGCAAATGCCCGAGTTACAGGCTCCATCCCCAATAGAGAGCGTGCAGGAGGCAACTGATCGATGTTTCTCTCTCATCAATGTTTCTCTCTGTCTCTCCTTCTCCTTTCCTCTCTCTCTAAAATCAATAAAAACATATTTTCAAAAAAGTATAAAAGATGTCCATCAACTGGAGGAAAGGCATGGAATATATGAAGCAATGAATCCAGATACTGATTTTTAAAAATGAAATACACACACACACACACACACACACACACAGATATATGCATATAAACTTAACTTCTGGTTGAAAAATATATATATAAACAATCAATTCATTTTATATTAAAAAAAATTGTGGAAGTTGCCCAGTGTTTAATAAAATATACTAAGTTGTGGTGAAATATACAAAAAGGACAGAAATTCTGAATAACAAGAATTTGTTAGAAATTTTAGAATGAAATATGTGTAAGAGTCACTGTAGAATGATCTGACCTCAAACCCCATTCTCAATTTCTCTCCAGTTTCCTTCCAGTTATGAAAGGTTCAGGTTACAGTTCTGGCCAAGATGGAAGTCCTTTAGACGGTACTCCCAGAAAAGCCTTAGTTTTTCTGACAAAAAGGGGACTTCTCTGTAAGTACACATTTCTTTGCCTATCTACCCTTTCCCAATTTCTTCCTGTCTGGTACATGAATGTGATGCCTGGAAGTACATACAGCAGCCACCTTGCAGCCACAAAGCAGCAAGAATTAGGAAATGCCCTTGAGTTAAGGATGATGGATCAGAAAGCTGGAATAAGCCTGGGTCCCAGATGGCAGGTCCACCTCCAGATTTTGTGTTATGCAAGAAAAATAACCCCTCTTTGTTTATGCCTCTCTAATTGGATTTTCTGCTACTTATAGCTGGATATTATTTTAAGTATACAATAAAAAGAATTATGAGTAAGTTGTACAAGAATAGAACTACTATATATGTATTTCAAACCAGAAAAGGGATTTCAAAAGGGAAGGAAACATTCAAAGTTTTGATTACTTAAGCAGAAAGCAGGAAAGAGGAAGATATATCCCTGGCCAGTTTTGTTCAGTGGTTAGAACGTTGGCCTGTGGACCAAAGAGACTTGGGTTCAATTCCAGTCAAAGGCACATAACTTGGTTGTGTTTCGGTCCCAGGCCCTGGTCGGAGTCATGCAGAAAGCAGCCAATCGATGTGTCTCTCTCACATCAGTGTTTCTCCCTCTCTCTCCCCCTCTCCCTCTCCCTCTCTCTCACACTCTATCTAAAGATAAGTGGGAAAATATCCTCAAGTAAGGATTTAAAAAGGGGGGCAGGTATATATAAAGAAAATAAGTGCTAAGTAAAAATATACTGTAGTTGAAATAAGCCCAGATATATCAACATTTGCAATAAATGTAACCAATGCAAAGGTACAGGTTTATTACACTGTGCAAACAAAAACAAAAACAAAAAACAAAAAAAAAGCTATCTGCTGCTTTCAAAATAGAAGATGCAAAGAAAAAATAGGAAAAGCAATGTCTAGCAAATTTTAACCAAAATAAAAACTGGTAAAAATATTAATACCAAATAAAATATTACCTTATAGAAAAACCATTAATATTACTAAAGATGA
This sequence comes from Tadarida brasiliensis, assembly GCA_030848825.1. Classification (NCBI taxonomy): domain Eukaryota; kingdom Metazoa; phylum Chordata; class Mammalia; order Chiroptera; family Molossidae; genus Tadarida; species Tadarida brasiliensis. The sequence continues at coordinate 32,125,020 of CM061261.1, read as the reverse complement.
AAATCTGATGGCAAAAATAGAAAAAATACAGAATGATAACAAAACAAGCATGAATTTATTTGTACTTAGCAGCACAGTTTCAAAATTTAAGAAACATAAACTGACAGAATTATAAGGAGAAATGACAAGTCCATAATCACAGTGAGAGATACTATCAGAAGCTGAGGAATCAGGCAGAATATTTGAGCAATAAAATTAATAAGCTTGATCTGCTATTTAAATAGAACCCTGCATTTAAGAAATGCAGAATGCCAGTTATTTTCAATTATACACGGAACATGTACAAAAACTGACCAACTGCCAGGTCAGAAAGGAAGTCTCAACAAATTTCCAACGATTGCTATCATTCAGACCACATCCTCTAACCATACTGTAGGCAGTTAAATTAGAAAATAGTAATAGAAAATGTTCTTAAAAAGTACTTGAGAAATTTATTTAGGTTTGAGATGTAATCCTAAATAAATCAGGAATTAAAGAGGAAATAACCATGAATATCACAAAATATTCAGAAATTGACAATGATGAAAGCACTACATATCAAAATATATAACATGCATTTAAAGTGAAACTTTTAGGTAATTTTATACCTTTATATTAAGTTTTCAAGAAGGAGCCAATTCAATCTACAACTCGGGCATTCTTCAGCAATACACACAGAAAAATTCAGCTGCAAGGGGGACACTCTGAGGTGATTAAAAGTCTCGCCATACTGGCTAATGGCAAAGACAATGGAACAAAGTCCAAAAGCTCTGAGGAAAAGATAGTTAGACCCAGAACATTACACCCACTCAAGTTGCTGGTTCAGAATACACACAACAGGAAGGCATATGTGAAAAAGGAAAAATTGGAGCCCTCAGGGAAGATGGCATCCAAGAGCCCTTCTCGAAGATTATTCTACATGAATAACTCCAGCCCACTGAGGGGTAAACAGAGAAGGTGGGAAAGGTAAAGGGACAAGTAGTAAGCATGAAACATTTACACAAAATAATAGGATCAAACAATGCTATGATTACAGGGGATAAACATTAATAATCTTAGCTGCATAAAATTATAAAAATAGAGAAATTGAGAGAGAAATAGGAGAAAATGTAAAAGTATTAATTCCTTCATTTTCTTAAAGAGAAGTTGATAGATACTGTATATATTTGGCGAAATGTTCAAATTGGAGAATAACTTCCTCATGTCAGTAACCATTTTATTAAGTATTTCAAATATAAATAATTTGTTTTTAAGAATCCATTAAATCTACAAATGACTAAAGCAATATGATAATCAAGTGCCAAAGTCTGTAAGGATTTGCTATTTTTAAAAATGGGGGGAAAATAATAAAAAAAAAAGTGAAGCCAACTGACAGCAGTGTGATCAAACATTCTATTTCACTTGCTTTCCACTGTACCGTCCTGAATGGGAAAGAAAGGGGTCGAATTACAAGTAGCTTGCTTGGAATTCTACGTACCCTGGATACACCCCTGTGAATGTGTGAGGCATGTGAAAGCCATCTGTGTTATAGCAGAAAACAAATTGAGAGCCACTGAATCAGAGCATTCAAATCAAATAATGAATGCAAACTGGACTCTACCATGAGAAGCTATGTTCACAGGAAGAAGGAAAATTGACAGAGACATTTTCAAATAAACAATCAAACAATAGTGAAAAATGTAAGGCACTATTTAGTCAATAATTTTAAACTCCAGACCTACCAAACCTTTTCAACATCTATTAACTAATAGCAACACCGATGGGTTATGTTTCAAGACCTTCCATTCTTTTTGGGTCCTTTGGAAAAGGCACAAAGGAAGAAATAAAATGCCAAAACACTAGGTCTCCAGAGGAAAGGCACTGGAATTAAGAGTTGGCAAATTCACAGCATAAGTGACCAGTCCCACCAATGTGATGACAGAAGAATCTATGAGACTGTGAATCTTAAACTAAAAGGGGCAGTTTTCTTTATTTTCAATCCACACTTGACACCATAAGAAGAAAATGTTCCAGCAAACCACACGGACAAATTAGCTGCTGTTCTGCTTAAGCCAGTGCAGAGGCCTAGAACCAGCATGAAGAAAGATCCAGGCACAGAACCAAAAATGGAATATTTTAATTATTATAATTTATTCGGGAACAAAAAGAATTATAACGTCATAAACAATGAATGCATATAATTATACAAATAAAGTTTTAATCTTTAAAATAAGATTTCACTACTTTTTAAAAATATATGTTTTTATTGATTTTAGAGGGAGAGGAAGGGGGGAGAGAGAGAGAAAGAGAGGGAAACATTGATGTGAGAAAGAAACACTGATAGCCTGCCCTGACCAAGAATCAAACTAGTGACCACTCAGTGCATGGGACATTGCTCAACCAACTGAGCCACACTAGCCAGGGTAAGATTTCACTATTTTAAATATGAAAAATATCTTTTAAAATATAACATGTTTTTAGTTTCACATGATAGAGACTGTTTCTTTCAACTTCTCACGGAGATAGTACTTTGCCAAGGTGTGCCATTCTTTATAATCCATATGGTGATTCATTGGAGCCTCTTTAGAATGGAGAGTAACACTAAGGCGTTTTTTAGGCCCTTCTCTGTGTTTTTAAGCTATGATAGAGAAATGGGTGGGGTAGAATTAAGAAGAAAAAATATTTAAATCAGACTGGATTTCTAAGAGTGAGACATCACGCATGAAAACACCTCATGTGTTAAATATCTTCAGAAGGCCGGCCAGTGTGGCTCAGTGGATTGAGCGTCGTCCCATGGACTAAGAGGTCCTGGTTCGATTCTGGGTCAGAGCACATGCCCAGGTTTCGGGCTTGATCCCCAGTGGGGTGCGTGCAGGAGGTAGCCAATCGAAGTTTCTCTCTCATTGATGTTTTTATCTCTCTCCTTTCCTCTCTCTCTAAAAAATCAATAAAAACATTTTAAAAAATCTTCACCTCTGGCCAGTTTGGTCAGCGGTTAGAGTGACAGCCTGCGGACCAGAGTCGCAGGTTTCATTCTGGTCAAGGGCACATACCTTGGTTTCAGTTCAATCCCCAGCCCCGGTTGGGAATGTGCAGGAGGCAACCAACTGGTGTCTCTCTCTCACGTAGATGTTTCTCTCTTTCTCTCTCCCAATCTCTCTCCCTCCCTCCCACTCTATCTGAAAATCAGTGGGAAAATATCCTCTGGTGAGGATTTTAAAAAAAAATCTTCAGAAGATAGCACAGTAATTCTTGAAGAACCAGATAAGCTTCATTAAATATGTGACTAAAATTATTACCTTTAATTTGGCTGAATGGTCCTCAAGTTAACCACTTCTCTATCCCTTTCATTAAGGGGTACAAAGAAAATAGAAAGAGCCATTAAGTCCCAGTGAGCCACATCCCACCATGGTTAATCCCATTGTGTTTTTTTGTTTGTTTGTTTATTTGTTTTTTAATCCTCACGCAAGGACATTTCTGCATTTATCTTCAGATAGAGCGGAAGGGAGAGAGGGAGGAAGAGAGAGAAAGGGAAACATCAATGTGAGAGAGACACATAGACTGGTTGCCACCCACACAACCCCAACTGGGGCTGGGGACAAACTGCAACAGAGGGAGGTGCCCTTAGCAGAAACCGAACTCGGGACTCTCTGGTCCGCAGGCCGACGCTCTAACCGCTGAGCCAAACCAGCCAGGGCAATCCCATTGTTTTTAAAATCTCTCTTTAGGCCTAACTTGACCCCTTGGTCTTTTTGTCCTAGCAGACTGAGGGGAGGGAATATTCTAGTAAAGGAAGAAGAAATAAAAGGGATCTGAGGAAAATAGGGAGAGCATGAGAGAGCCTCACATAGGAAGGCAAGTGGTGTCAAACATTTCATTTAACTTTTAGAAGATTTCCTTTCTGTACTTTAAATCAGACACATGATGATTTTTTTTTTAAGAAAGATATTTTTATATTACTTATCTTTCCTTAAAAATCTTAAAGCATACTTTTAAAAAGTATCCACTGTAATATAGGGACTAAGGGAAAAGAATGAAAAAATATCCAGAGAAGTTTCAAAGGTAGCATTATTTCAAACATATCTATGTCAACGTTAAGAAACATTCAAACCTGTAAAGAATTTTTGTGAGTTTATTTGAGCTAAATTGTTGACAATTGCCAAAAAGCAAAATCTCAAGGGAGGCAGGAGAAAGCAAAGCGGGGAAACCTCTGGGATTGGATAAAAAGTAAAATGATACATACATACTTATTTTAAATAGGTGGATACAGGACAGTAACAGTCAACAATTAACTTAATAATAATGAGAGTATTTGTGGTCTTTCTAGGGTGGTGCCTGTGCTTTGAGGGGTCCAGAAAAAGAAAAATTACTTTGACATTCCAAAGTTATGTTATCATAGATGCAGAAAGACAACAGAGGCTCAGTTGGCAAAGACTGATCTTCATCAGGGAAGATGCTGGCCTAGGACATAACTACCCACCATAAACTGCTTTTAGTTAAAAAGTTTTCATTTCAGACCATCCTTTGTGGTTATTTAAGGTCTCTGAGTTTGTAAGGCCACCACACAGGCCCTCCCCTGAGTTTGTCAGGTCTAGTATGTGGCCCCTTTTCATCCACATCTTGTAGATTTTAACTGCTGATTTTGTAAGTAAAGACACTGATGAAAAGGTGGGTGACTATTTCCTCACTCTATTCATCCAGGATAGCACCAAATGCCATCTTAATTTTGATGCCTTCAGTGGACCCAACTGTTACCTACTGACAAGTCAAAAAAGAAGAGTAACCCTATGAACACCTTGACCTGACTTACGTCAAAGACTGTACACAGGAGTACTACTGTTTATTGAAGTGAGGCATCTAGCAAATACCTAAGTGGCCTGTATCTATGTGGCAGGTTTCTTTGGGAAAACTAGAATAAACTTGTAGATGTCTAAAAGAAATCATTCTAAAATTCTAAGGAAGAAATGACAGCCAAAATATGCTAACCGTCAACCTGTAGAATATATCTATATGCTTTTAAGTGATATGTACTTTGGTTATATATTGCATAAGGACTAGACATGCCATCTGTCTTTTGTTTAGTGTGTCAACTTGGAAGAGACAGCCTTGCCCAATATTTAACTTAAAGGAAGTATCACCAATGACTCCTGAATGAAAACAGCAAAATTGGGAACTGAAAAAAAAGTATTCTTTGCGTAGCTTAGCTATATTAGGAAATTTAACAACAATTACTTTGCTGGAACTTGAGTGTACTTTTTGAAACATTAATCATCAAATGTTACAGCAGGAAGGTCCTGACATCATCCACTCCAAGACTCTTATTTTACAAATGAGGAAGCAGAAGTCTAGAACATTGAGAGGCTCACTCAAAGTTTTGTGGCTTTTGAGGGATCAGGCCTATATTAATTTCTTGGGGCTGCCATACCAAAGTACCCAAAACTGTATGGCTTAAAACTACAAAAACTTATAGTCTCACAATTCTTGAAGCTAGAAGTCCAAAATCAAGGTGTCACAGGTGGGTGCCTTCTGAGGGCTGTGAGGAAGAATCTGTTCCATGCCTCACTCCTGGATTCTGGTAGCAGCAGACATTCGTTGGCTTGCAGACAGCTTTCTTCCAGTGTCTTCAAATAGTCTTCAGTCTGTGTTGTGACTGTGTCCAAATTTCCCCTTGACATAAGGACACCAGTCAAATTGGACTGCCGCCTACCCTAATGACATCATTTGAACTTAATGACCTCTTTATAGACCCTATTTCAAAATAAGATTGCATTCTGAGGTACTGAGACTTGGAACTTTGACATATCTTTTTGGGGGGAAGTAATTCAACCCATAACAAGGACTATGAGAGAACTCTGCTTAGGACCTGAACAGAATCCAGGTCTCCCAACTCCTGCCAGCGGCCTTTCTCAGTTACAAGATTCTCCCTGCTACTGGCACATACTGCACATTGTGGGTCCACAGATGACAGGCCCTACTTAGAAAGTCAGATATGATATCTCCCACCCATAATAAACTGTTATTTTGCAAAAGCCAATGAATGACACCTTCAAAAATGAGCACAGGGAAAACCATCCCATTTGGTCAGTAAATGTTCACCAATGTATTTGAACTTCCTCCCTCACAAAAATGCTGGAAACATTTCTGTGGTAGGCTGACCCTCAACTCTAAAATGTCTACTGTTTAGAGGATATTATATGCAAATATGACTGGAGGAAGAACAAATTAAATTTATTCTCCCGTTTTGCTCAAGCCCGACCCTCTTATGCATCTTAGCCTGCCTAGAAAAAGAAACGTGTGGAATTTCCTTTGGTGAGAAGAAACCTCAAGAGTCTTGGATTTCCAACAGGCCTCAGTTTCTTTCTGTCACCCAAGTTACACTGCAAGTGGCTGGCTAGCTAACCAAGCAGGGTCAGAGGCAGCGAGGCCCAGGCTCATTCCTCAGTTAGTGCTTCATCCTGGCAGTGGCATCTTGCAGCAGCCTCTGTTCTACCTAGTCAATCATCACTCACTCTGCTGCCTAAGTATTCTTGAGTCTGAAGATAATTGTCATATTGTCTCACCATTTTCCATTATAAATTAATGAAATCTGTATTAATGAGTCATAAAAAAGTCTATCCAAAGAACTGTATTAACAATTACATGGAACTGATTTCCCTAAGTGGCCCCTTAACAAACACACACCCGCCCTTTTCCATTAAGGCCTTTAGGATCCTGATCTACAGCTGGCCTTGGAAAACTGGGAATTATGTTTTACTGCACAACATCTAACAAGCTATTACAGTTCCAAAATTTTTTTTGAGTAAATAAGAGCTGAGCAGAATTAGCCTGGATGCTCTTTTTGTTGTTGTTTTTAACCCTCAAAGAGCTGTTGCCTTAAGGAATAAATATTTTTCTCCAGTACAGGACAAAGAGCTCAGAGCTGGAAGGGCCTGTGGCTGCTCTAATCCAAACCTTTTTGCTAAGTAGGACACTAAGGCCCACACTGCAGTGAATCAAAATCAACGATGAAGAGAACTAAATCAACACTTTATTGTTCCCTTCATTTCATTATTCAAAAGAAACAAAGTAAGTTTGAATGTAGAGATTCAGGCATTACTTTGTTTCAATAGGAGAAATTGTTTTCAGCCTAGAATCCTTTCAAAGGGCAAATTTTTTTTTTTAATCCTCACCCGAGGATATTTTTCCATCTATTTTCAGAAAGAGTGAGAGGGAGGAGGGAGGGGGAGAGAGGGAGGAAGGTAAGGAGGGAGAGGGATGGGGAGAGGGAGGGAGAGAGAGAGGGGGGGGGAGAGAGAGAGAGAGAGAGAGAGAGAGAGAGAGAGAGAGAGAGAGAGGTGGGGGGGAACATCAATGTGAGAGAGACACATCAATTGGTTGCCTCCTGCATGACCCTGACCAGGGCCAGGGACTGAACCGAAATCGAGGTACATGCCCTTGACCAGAATCGAACCCGCGACTCTTTGGTCCGCAGACCAACGCTCTAACTGCTGAGCCAAACTGGCCAGGGTTCAAGGGGCAATTTTTAAATATTGTGAGAAATGGGAGGATTGAATGTTTAGTGTAACTAGCTTGATCCTAAACACTACTTAAAAGGACTATTAATTATCTTAGAGTTTAACATTTTGTAAACAATAACACTAAGCTGCACTATTTATACCTCTGCCTGATCATTCATCCCAGGAAAAATATAACAATATTGAGTTATTTTATAAGACATGAACCCCTTTCCTACCAACATGCCCTCTATCAACAAATTCATCCAAACCTATGACGGTAATGCTCATGACCATATACATCAGTCCCACCCCTGAAGCCTCATTTCTCCTCTGTATATAGGGATTAAAATTTTTACCAGAAAATTGCAAAGATTAAAAAAAAACATATGGAAAGTGCTTGGCACACATGTCATCTGTCTTTCAATTTCTGGCTCCCAAGCAGAAAACACCACCTCTTCCTCTCCACTCCAGCAGCATCTCACTGCTACCTTTCTAACTGTCTATCCCCCTCTGTAAGGGGTATTTCTTTGTCTCTGAACTCCTACATAGGACTCGGTATCCTGCATACAACACACCCTCAAATGAATTTCTGCCTGAGCATTTCAAATAATACATTTTTGTTCTTATTTGAAAGACTGTGTTAGAATCCGTATCTAGTAAAATAAAAAAGTGAGAAGTTGATAATTATGTTGCTTAAGGTGCCAAAAAGAAAAGCAACAACCAAATACACAAACCTTCTTAAATATGTAAGTATCTTGCACATAAAAGATGCAAAAAACAGCCAAATTATCCACATGGTCAATCAATAACTTTAATAATGGGTTTTGATTCCATAATGCCCCACAGAAGACGCCCAATCTCTTCTTTTGGGTTTATGGGCGATTTGCATCCATTCTGTCCATCCAATTGTGTTTTCCAGTTCTTCCCTCAGCTTCAGTCAGTCCTCTCTCTACATAGTCCCAAACAAGCCATCTTCATTTTTACCCTCGGAGTCTGTGTGTGTGGCACCCCCAAGTACATTCTGTTATTGGTGAAGGATTCAGGTGTATCCACTTGGGTACCAATAACTCCACATGCTTTTCTGAGCAGTCCTAGCCACCATCCTCCTCCTTGTCCTCCTCAAGCACTATGTGGACAATGTGAACACTTAGGATTTTCATATGTGCATGGCTTAGTCTCCTAACTAGAATATATATATATTTTTAGGATAAGGACTACATCTTACTTATTCTTTCATTCAGCTATGAATTAAATATGTACAGGCGTAGCCACTGTGGAAAGCAGTATGGAGTTACCTCAAAAAATTAAAAATGGAACTGCCTTATGATCCAGCAATTTCACTTCTGGGAATTTATCTGAAGAAAATCAAAACATTAATTTGAAAGAATATATGCACCCCTATATTCACTGCAGTGTTATTTATAATAGCCAAGATTTGGAAACAGCCCAAGTGTCCATCAGTAGATGAGTGGATAAAACAGCTCTGGTACATTTACATAATGGAATACCACTTGGCCAAAAAGGAAGAAAATATCTATCTTCTTAATCTAAAGACCATCAAGATTTGACTCTACTACAATCTATATTATACTATTAGAATGAAATAAATAAAAGTTAATTTCATAACAGAATATCTTTAGGCAAACATTATATATTTTCCTTTTTGCTATTGTGTTTTTTTAACAGTTGAGAAGTAATTAAAATCTAATTTCATTTTTACAACATTTAGGTAGGTCTTTCTCATTTATATATTACCCAATCAATACTATAGAGACTTCTTGATTAATGTGTTGTTTGCTAACAAAGCTAAAGAGAACAAACTAACTCATTCCATACTAATTACAAAACTATATTTTTAGTGTTAGTTATCCATGGCAGTACATGTTCTCTAAATGAATTAATAAAGATGAATGATAAATGGTTGAGACTGCTGAGTCATCACATCACCAAACTGAAAACTCTTAATTCTGGAAAACTCTAATTCTGGAAAAAGGCATACCAAACAGATATGTTTTTTAAAAAAATAGTTTTATTAAAATGTAATTTGCATATAATAAAATTCATCTGTTTTAAGTTTCTAGTTTGATGAGTTTTAGCAAATTCATACAGTTGTTCAAATGTCACCATAATTTAGTGTTGTTGTTTTTTTTTGGTACATGCCCCTAGCGGGAACCGAACCTGGGACTCTCTGGTCTGCAGGCCGACGCTCCAACTGCTGAGCCAAAACAGCCAGGGCCATAATTTAGTTTTATAGTATTTCCATCACCCCAAAAAATTCCCTCAGCACATTTGCCCTCTCCAACAAATAATCTTTTCTTTCTTTCCATGAAGTATGGGAAATGCCATTTAGGAGGCAGAGTTAACAATAGGACATGCACACAGAGGAGGATCCAACCCTGGCTCTATTCCTCCCCAACCAGGAGAGAACTCTGACACAGGACCTCAGATAAGAGTATGATCCAGTTATTCTGGTGTTTAACCTCCTCACCTCAATGGAGCCTTATTCCTCCAGAGACCATCCTTTACGGCTACATAAAAGTAGACTGGCAAAAATGCGCAGTGCTCAAACTGTAGCTTGAAGGGAAATACACCCAGCCTCAGATACAAAGGGAAGAATATAAAAAAGTAACTTAACACTATAGCAAAGCAAACAGAATGTATAAATAGAGCACAAGATCAAGGTTGCAATAAATGACATTGCTTAATTATGTTTCTATCAAAAGCACAACATAAAAAAGGAACAAACATGCAATAGTGCATGTCCAAAAGGAAATATCATGTGAAAAACAATAGCAACTGACTGCTTCAGGTGACAGAGCAACTTAGGGCTATGGGGAGAAAACTCATTAACTCAAGAGCCCAAAGACAGAAGATAAAACAGAATAAAATGAAAAAGAGGGTGAGGTAGGCAGCATCTAAGATGGCTCCCAATGATCCTTACCTCTTGGGTTTTCACGCTCTTGTATAATCCCCTCCCCTTGAATGTGGGCTAGGTTTAATGATTTGCATCTAATGATAGAAGGTCATTTTGAAGTTAGGTTACAAAAAGACTGTGGCTTCCATCTTGGGCACCCTCTCTCACTCTCTCTGAGGAAAGCCAGCCGCTATGCTGTGAACTGCCTTGTGGAGAGGCCTGCATGTTAAGAAATGTCTCCAGGTAACAACCAGTGAGCATCTGAGAGCTCCTGCCAATATCACGTGAAGGAGCTTGGAAGCAGATCCTTCCTCGGTTGAGCCTTGAAAATACTGCTGCTCCAGCTGACACCTTGAAAAGTCTTATGAGAGAACCTGAGCAAGAGGCACCCAGCTAAACTATGCCTGTATTTCTGATCCATAGAAACTGCTAGTCAGCAAATGTTTGTTGTTTTACGCTGCTAAATTTTGGGTAATTTGGTAAATAGGAATATTGAGATATTTAATGTGGGGAAAGGAAGGAAACAAATTGAGAATCAAAATCACGGACTTCCGGTCAAGATGGCGGTGTAGGTAGACGCAGTATCGCGTCCTCCCACAACCACATCAAAGTTACAACTAAACTACAGAACAACCATCATTCAAAACCACCTGAAATCAAGCTGAATGGAAGTCTGACAACTACGAAATTAAAGAAGAAGCCGCATCGAGACTGGTAGGAGGGCGGAGGCATGACGGGCTGGTCCCACACCCACGTGTGGCGGATAAAAATTAGGAGGGCACCTCAGCTGGGAAGGTCCTCCCTGAGGACTGAGGGGTCCCCGTCCCACACCAGGCGCTCAGCTGAGGGTTCCAGTGCCAGGAAGAGAAGCCCCCAGAACTTCTGGCTGGAGAAACCAGCGGGAACTGAGGCTGAGGTGGCTGGAGCCCCCGGCAGCTCCTCTTAAAGGGCCCGCGCACAGACTTACTCGGACTTGCTCCCTCGGGGCTCCAGCGCGGGGGAGGCAGCCTGAGGGGCACCAGAATCATATGGGGAAGAACTGAGCTGTTGGGCATTGGAGCGAGGGCTGGAGAGGCAGCTTTCTCCTGGACCGACCTGGACAGACGTGCTATCAGAGGCTTTTGTTCCTTTGGTGAGCCCTTCCCTGGGGCGGTAGACGCCGCCATTTCTGGGACTCCAGCAACCTGGCTCACACTGTTTTCCCCGCCCTGGTGATTCCCTGAGGCCCTGCCCCACCCAACTTCCAGGCCCACCCAAGCTGTTGCCAGTTGCTTTACCATAGGATTGGTCTGTCTTGGAGCCTGCTTCAGCTTTTCCTAAATTCTTTCAAACAAGCAGCATCTGGTCTCAGCTAGCCCCACACTTCTCGCTAAGTAATACAAAAAAACAAACACAGGGAGGCAGCCAAAATGAGGAGACAAAGAAACAGGTCCCAAATGAAAGAACAGACAAAACTCCAGGAAAAGAACTAAGTGAAATGGAGTTAAGCAACCTAACAGATGCAGAGTTCAAAATACTGCTTATAAGGATGCTCAATGGACTTAGTGAGAACCTCAGTGAACTTAGTGAGGGCCTCAAGAGCATAAAAAGGGACCAGTCAGAAATGATGGATGCACAGTTAGAAATGAAGGAGGCACTAACTGAAATAAAGAATAGCTTAGGACTTCCGGTCAAGATGGCGACCTAGGTGGACGCGGAACCGCGTCCTCCCACAACCACATCAAAGTTACAACTAAATCACAGAATAACTATCACTTAAAGACCGCATGAAATCAAGCTGAATGGAAGCCCTGCAACTACGAAATTGAAGAAGCAGCAGAATGGAGACGGCATACTGCCCTCCAGGACCCTCCTTGTTGCCTGAAAGGAAACATGATCCTGCAGCCAGGGGCACCTACGGAAGCTGAGCGACCCCCCCACCACGGAGGGACCCAGGAGCGAGGGAGCAGGACGACCCCCCCCCCACCACGGGGGAACCCAGGCGGAGCGGGGGAGCCGGACGACCCGCCCACCGCGGGGGAACCCAGGCGGAGCGGGGGTGCCAGGCGACCCCCCCCACCGCGGGGGAACCCAAGCGGAGTGGGGAGCCGGGAGACGCCCCCACCGCAGGGGAGCCCAGGCGGGGCGGGGGAGCCGCGACCCCGCCACCACGGGGGAACCCAGGCGGAGCAGGGAAGCCGGGCGACCCCCCCACCACGGGGGAACCCAGGTGGAGCGGGGGAACCCAGGCGGAGCGGGGGAGCCCAGCGACCCCCCCACCAACGGAGGAAGCCGGCAACACACAGGAGAACTGAGCAAACTGAACAACGAAACTGACCCAGAGACATGGAGGGTGGAGTACGGGATGACGGGCCTCAGAGGAGGGGGGGAGGCGGGGGAAAGAGATAAATCACAGAGCCTATGTGCATGGGTGCATAACCAATGGACATGGACAGCAGGGATGGGGAGGAGGAGAAGGGGAGGGGGAGGAGGGTGGGTGTCAATGGGGGGAAAAAAGGAAAAACATCTGTAACAAAAACAAATTAATAATAAAATAAATTATTAAAAAAAAAAAGAGAATCAAAATCACTATCATTATGGAATTAATAAATAAGTGAAAATAAGACAGATAAGAAACTAACAATCCTAAAACAAAATGATTTACTGACAATGTAAAGGTTTGAATAATCATGGAACTATGGTTTGGATATCATGATGGTATGGTCTAGATAATCATTTTTCAGATTTAAAAATAAACAAGGAAATTAAAACAATTAGAGAAAATCAATAAATACAGAAGGCAAAAAAATAATTTAATTGAAGGACATATCCCTGAAGTGGACAACTTAAGCAACAGAACCAGCAATAGGTTTCAAGATATGAGACGATGTAAGAATCTCTCTGAAATGAAGAATGAACATAATTTACAGACCAAAGCAGCACATGTTCCAAAAAAAAAAAAAAAATGATGCAATAATAATTCACTGAGAGATATTTATAAAATCTTTTGGGCATCCAAGGACAAAAAACAAGTCTATATAATGAGAGAAATATTGGGCTAGCTTTACATTTCTCCATAGCAGTACTCAATGTCAGAAGACACTGGTAAAAATATTGCTTACAAAATTCTTAAGGAAAGAAAGTATAAGCCAAGGTATCATTCAAATATAGAGAGACATTCTCAAACATGAAAGAATTCAAGAAACACAACACCAATAGCTTGTTCTTGAAAAGACAGTGCTGAGAGAACTTTCTGCAATACTGTGGCTACTGAGTAACTAATATGTGGCTAGTAAGACAAAAGAACTAAATTTTATTTTTTATAATTTTCTTTACTGTTGAAAGTATATTACAGACATCCCCCTTTTATCCCACACTGACCACCCCACTCTTCCCTGCTCCAGCATCCCCCTGCCTTCACCACACTGTGTCTCTGTCCATTGGTTAGTCTGTTCCTTGTTTTTTTAATTTTATGTAAAGGTATGTTTAAAATTAAATAGCCACACGCATGCCCAGGCTGGTTTTCAGCGGTTAAGAGCATCAGCCCACAGACCAATGAGTCAAGGGTTTGATTCCAGTCAAGGGCATATACCTCAGTTGCAGTTCGTCCCTGAGCCTAGTCAGGTCGTGTGGGAGGCAGCTGGCCACTGTGTCTCTGTCACGTCGATGTTTCTATCTCTGTGTCTCTCTCTCCCTCCCTCCCACTCTAGCCGATGATAAATGGAAAAGTATCCTCGGGTGAGGGATAAAAAATAAAAATTAAAAATAAATAAATAGCCACACGCAGCTAGCGGCTACCATACTGAATACCACAGGACAGGAAAATGAATTTAAAAACTGAAATACAAAAATAACAACAAAAATTGGGAGGTGAGAGGACAGAAGACAAAGGATGAGATGTTGTTCCCCTCTTTCAAAGCAAGAGGGTCAATCAATACTGTCTAAGACTGAAATTTAATTTTTAAAACGCTTATTTTATAAGCTACATTTATCTTACAGGAATATTTTAGGAAATAAAATTTAATGAGTTAAAGATATTTGGGTTTCAGCAATTCCTGACATTTCAATTCAGCTTCTTTATCAACTATTAAGATAAAACTACATTTTATGTTTTTAATTAAAATAACAGCTATAGTATTCAATATTTAACAAAAGTGTTTCTAGCTTTTGCTGTAATCGTTCTGCCTGTACACAGGATATGCCCATAGTATCCATCTGGAATGATGTTCACCTAATACTAACAAGACTTGTTTCCAGAACAGATTTGGAGTGGTTTTGTTTTTTCACCTTTGAGTTCTTCATAATGAAAATGGATAATTTTTTATGAAACAAATCTGTTTACCTGTTTTTAAAATAAAAGCCTAAGAAGCTAATACTGCACGATGTTAACAGTAATGGGAATATGGAATTTGAGAGTGAGAATATGGAAATTTTTCTTTTTATGTATTTCAGGTTTTTTACATTTCCCAAAGCGGGAAATAAAGAAGTTTACAAAGAGTCTAGAAGTTATATGACATCAATTCTCGGTTTGCATCCACACTAGCTGACTACCCAGATTGTCCTCAACTTTCCTGGGAGGCAGGTTCCTCATCTGGGGAGTAGCCATAATCACTGATGGCCCCTAGGTGGAGCTCAATGTGCCTACCCACTTGTCAAGGCCTCCCTAACTTCTAACCCCAAGACAAGGTCAGGATTTGGGCAGAGGCTTTAATCAGGGCAGGTATATGTATCTACCATAATTCTATACTTGGGCGGTTTTCTCTTTCTACCTGACTATGGAGATAATACGCCTTTTTCTCCAGGACTGATCCCCTTCCTTCTCTCACTTCTCTTTGCATACTCTCACCCCACCCCACTTGGGAAGCCAAAAGAGCTCAAGAATCTCTCCCTTGATAGGGACATCCACCCTCAGAAGACTTTGGCAGAGGTGCCCTGCTTCATTAAGGTTCTACAAAGGAGAATGGGACCCAGAATTGACCTCTGACTAACAGTCTTCAATTAATCTTTTTCCCTAAAAGACTTTTTTGAGGGGGAGTAGCAATAAAAGAAGAATTGTGGACTCTAGGATCCTCTCTTTAATCATTACACCTGCCCTGCCTACTTCCCAAGATAATGTGTTTTAACATGGTTAGAAGTTAGTAATATAGTTAATAAAACTTTAAAAATTATAAATCACTATTAAGTAGTCTTATTACTGGACAAGGGCAACTCTAAAACAGTCTCTTTACAAGACTGTAGCTAGCACTTTCAATCTTCATCAAAGCATAAAACTTTCAGTAAAAGATGCCAGGCTTGAAACCTGCCTTTACCATTTTCTACCTCTCCCTGAGCAAATTACTCAACTCACTGCCTTTCACATCCATGGCCCGTCAGTAAGGTGTAGTTGACAGCGCTGTGAGAATTAAGCAGGATGTGTAAAAACACATATTAAATAGGACAATATGTGAAAAAGCTTAGTAGGTAGCCAGTAAATGTTAGTTCCCTTCTTGGGCTGTCACAAACACTTTTAAAAGAGAGCTTATAATAAGAAAACATCATAACACACTTAAACTTTACATCATATGCAGCTGAAATTATATACCTGAAAAGAATAGGAGGGAGCCTACATAGTCCTAAAACTGGTCTGCTTCCCAGCTGTTATCTTTAGTTTGATTACTAATAGCTAAGTTTAGTAAATGCTTACTAATTGCCAGGCTCTAGGTTAGACACTTTTTATGTAGCAACGTCATGAAGGTTGACACTTATATCCCCAGCTTAGAGAGAAAGAATCAAGAGCCCAAAGGTAGAAAAAGCGGTGGGTCCATCTGACTACTTTGTAAAACCCCAACAAGAATTCTCTTCAAAGTAAAATCATAAATCTAAGGAATGCTGGTGGTATCTTCAGAACCTAGGTAACCAAAATCAAGTTTTAGTGGCTGCTTTTTGTCATGGGAAAACCCACATTAATACCCTAATAAGATCTCTTATTATACTTCTAATAATATTTCTTAGAACTTAAACTGAAGACTAAAGGAAAGAGCTAAGGCTCTTTTGGTCTGGTGGAGGAGAATTACTAACAGTGCTGAAATTTGGAAAATTCAGCTTAAATTCAGCTTAACGAATGTTAACGTCACGTGGTACCACTCACTTTTTTCAAACTGGCCTTCAGATGGTTTAAATACTTAATTTAAAATTGTCCTCAATGTTGAAGATGGGTGATGGGTAGGTATATCAATGTTCATTATACTCTTCCCCTTTAATAATTTTAAATTTTTCCATAAAGAGTTTTAAAGTACACACACACATACACACACACACCCCTCCCATGACCCCTGCAGAGGGAGGCTGATTCATGTACATTTTACAGAGACATCCTTTTCTGGATAATTTTAATTTTTCCTAAAAATAAACATTCTAGTCACCACCAGTGAGGGGGCAGCAGCTCAGAAATGCAATGTCATGGCAGATGGAGAATCAGTCATTGTGGGAAGTGAAACAGACTCAAGCAGCATCGTAGCTGATGCAGCGACATATGATTCCATCAGGCCATCTTTGAAAAAGTAAGCATTTCATCAGCTGTTGGAAGACTTTGCACAGTGGCTAGCAGCACCACTTGGTGACAATTAAAAATACTAAAGCTACAATGCATTTTCTGTTGTTTCACACACTGGAGGAAGTACAAATGGAATGCTGAGTCAAAATCAAATATGCAGACTCATAGCTAACTAGTGACTTGCTAGAATGCATTCAGGGCTTCAGAATTTAAGATTTAATGCCAGATTCGTGCTACTGAAGGCTGGGTCCTCTCTTGACTTGGAATGTCATCTATAGAGTAGATATTCAGAAATTCTAGTAGAATGACATGCTCTTTGATACTTTACTTGAGTAGTGCAATATTATGGTTTACTTCCCATAACATACACACACTAAAGATTGTGAACAACTTAAAAATGCCTCAACATGCACACCAACAATAAAGCAAGTTGCAAACTGTTAAGTAAAGCAGTAATTATGATCATCCTCACCCCCAGTAACCAAGAGAACCTTCTCAAGGGTCAGATTATTTCAGCTAACTCTTGGATGCCCCTGAGGCCTCTCTACAAACTTTAAGTACTCATTATTATGTTCTGTAAGAAGGCCTGACTATGAGATTGCCCGGGAGAAACTTTATAGTAAAGTCTCTAAACCATAAAGCACTGCTATATTAATTTTGGGGTAAATGTCCAATGGTGGGCATGAACACAGAGAGCCACCTGTGCCACAGGCATTGGAGCAAAGTCACCACCAGAAGTTTGCTTATTGGGGCAGAGAACACAGCAGTCTTGTAAAATATGTCACTTGAAAGGTGAGGAGCCATCCTGATCTACAATGTGCACAGGGGAGCGGACAGAGGCCTGCAGAGGGAGAGTGACAAGAAATACTCAGAGACGAGGGCCCTGCTTCTCAAAAGGCCCACTGTGGAGCTGCCACGGGCAGCCTGAAGCTGTCTCCACAAAGCTCAGTGCCAAGTTACTCTGAGACACTCCCGCTCCCTTATCATAAAGTACCCTTTCTAGTTCTGGGAGTTTTGCACAGGTTTGTTTCCTCCTCCAAAAAGCCTCGACTAGCACCAGCCTTGTATAGTTCTTATGTCTCTAAATAAGGCACTAAGTTCCCTTGTACATCTTCTCAGATCCTCACCTTCTGCTCCACAGGAATTTTCATCTTGTTCATGAAGAAGCTGGACTACATCAGCACTTTCTAAGGTGTTTTATGCTCCCCATTGACCCCAGTTAAATTCTATGCAGAACCTCAATCCATCAAAAGAATAGATAGCAGCTGAGCCACTCAGGGACAGAGATTTGGTGTGGGCCTCCGTGGAAACTGGGCACTTCCAGGGAACACTGTTGGAAGCCCTGAGGGTGATGCTCTCTGGGGCCCCTGGCTCTGCCTGGGTTCTCATCCTCCAAGGGAAGAGCAGCTTTATGTGAGCCACTCCACACGCTTGCCTAAAGAAGGTGAGAGACAAGAAGATAAGAACCAACACTCAAGCCAGGACCAGTAAGGACAGGCGAGACAAGCCATCAATCATTGAACCCATGACTCCCTCGGGGAAAGCAAAGCTTTCAGTCCTGGAAGGAGGTGTCAGAAGGAAGCTGGGGTAAATTGTGGTGCACAGCTCAGTGGTCAGACAGTGACATCCCAGAGAGCACCCATGCCTATGAATCAGCAGCATCCAAAGACAAATAAACTGCTTTTCACTTTGGGATTTGGCTTAAGCATAGTGGTAAAGGAGAGAAAAGAGGAAGTGAACAGGGCAGCAGGCTGAGGTATAGAGGCTCCAGGCCCTTCCCACATCCCCATGGCCCACGCCCCCACAGCCTAGCTGGCCTTCCTTTTGGGGTTAACCATGATCCTAATTTGACCACAAATGAAAAAAGAAAAAGAAAAAATTCCCCATAAAGACTTCTGTTTAAGGATATCGATATCTAAAATGAAGAAAGAAAAGGGGTCTAGAGAGAAACTGGCTTTTAAAAGCAAATTCCAGAGTTAAGACATTGCCTGGGGACTCATTAAATAGCATTAATGACTCTCACAAACATTAAGGCTTTGAACATACTTACGTACCTATCTTATATGGTTTCTCAACATCACTAGACTAAAAAATATCTTCTTCGCAATTAAGGGCTTTTGAAAGAAGCACTTTCAGACTTTGCTTAAACACATTTTCATTTACTTAACAACCTGAAATATTGTTGGACTAACAGATCATCCACAAAATTTTAAAAAGCACTAATAACAACTCTGATAGCGCCCCAGCTGATTTGACTCAGCAGTTAGCGCGATGGCCCACAGACCGAAGGGTTGTAGGTTAGATTTCCGGTCAAAGGCACATACCTGGGTTGCAGGTTCAATCCCCAGCTCTGATCAGGGTTGTGTGGGAGGCAACCAATTGATGTGTCTCTCTCACATTGATGCTTCTCTCTCTCTCTCCCTACCTCTCTTCTATTCTATCTAAAAATCAATGGAAAAATATCCTCCGGCAAGGATTAAGAAAAAAAAAACTATGGTAGCTTCCAGAAGAATTGCAAAATAAGCTGCTTCAAAAAACATCCTGGAAGAAAAAAATAACCACAATGATTAATAGTTATTATGATTATAATAATACTGAGAATACCTAACATTTATTAAAATGTTTACCTGTACTAAGCACTTTATATGTATCCTTTCATTGAACTCTCACAATAGCACTATGACAAAAATACTGCAATTACTATAAGGGATACTAATACTACTGATTCAGAGGACACAGCACTTTAGAGAATACAGTCTTTCTTTTCTCTTGGTCTCTGAGCTTTTCGATCCATTTAACATGGTGGAAGCACATGCCCCAATCTCTCCTATCAGTCCTGGTCCACAGGCTAGGCACCACCATGGTCCAAAACAGCCAGACTGCTATCCACCCCACATGGCTTCTTCTTGCTTCCAGACAAAAGATACTAGAAATGCCGAAGAAGTCAGCTGTTCACAGACCAAAATGCATTTCAAACTAGTTATTTTTAAGCATGCTTTCTACATAAAACAATATTCTAGGGATAATTTATAACACCAAAATGGGTGAACAAACTGAACAGTTGTGTTTGAATCTTGCTCTCAGAAAAATAGTCTAGCATCACAAAACATGATTAAATACCTGCACACCTTCATATTAGAATTAAATAAAAAGAACTGCAATTAATGTCTTCAACTACTGTTAGCTATGAAAAGGCCCATATCAGGTAACAAGGAAGGGAAAGGGGAAGGATACTAACACTTTCTGAGTGATGACTCATTGCTAAGATGAAAAATAATCCAAGAAATGAGTTCATATTAACCCTATTTAACATGCATACAAAATCTCAGAAAGACTAAGTCACTTCCAAAGTGCACATCAATGTTAAGGCCTGATTCAGACTCAGGCCTTTCTGTCTCCAAAGCCGAAATTATTTCTACTGTATAATATACAAAAATACTTCAAATAAAAATTTATAGAAATGTAGAGCTAGACAGGTCCTAAGAGACTCCCTAATTCAACACCTCATTTAACAGATAAGGGAACTATAGTAAACAATCTCCAAAGATAGCCACCAACAATTCCTCCTCTCCTTTGTATATGCACACTGCTCCTCCCATCAAGAGGTGGAGTCTATTTCCTTTCCTCCTAACCTTGTTGGAGTCTCCTTGCTGACCAAAAGAATATGGTGAAAACACAGTCTGCCAGTTCCAGACACAGCCCTTAAGAAGCCTCGAAGCTTCCACTGTCATGTTCTCTGGGGAACCAGACACCATGCCATAAGGGAGCTCAAGCTAGCCTATGAAGAGAGAAAGGCATCATGGAGAAGAACCGAACATGTGAGTGAAGTCTTCTTGAGCTCTCCAGCCTAGGCGTGATCTGAATGCATCCAAGCAAGAGACACCAGCCAATGCCATAGAGCAGAAAAACTGTCCAGCTGGGTCTTCTGACCCATAAAATTATAAGAAGTTGGGGGCTGGTAACACAGATATAGATAACTAAACAAAAGATGTTAACTGACTTGTCCATAGTCAAGAGCCAATAACAAGGACTAACATCTAACCCTGACTTCTAGCCTCAGTCATCTGCCACTGTAGCCCACTAAGAAAACTGACACACAAATAGGGCATCCAACAGATTGATGCCTATGGCTTTGCCATAACACCCCATTCGGAAACAAATCTGAACAAAATTACTGTGCTCATTTGTTCACAACTCAGCTATGGCAGCACTATGGCATCTCTGTTCCACTAACCTACTGCTATTTAAAGTTTGACACATCAATTTCGCACTGCAGATCCCCCTAAGGATAAGGACAGACAATCATAACCCTTGTTGGTGCCCAGTGCCTAAGCCAGGGCCTTGCATGCCAGGGATAAATGAAGACTTGCTAATTGACACCTCCCATATGAAAATAATTAGACTAGTCTTCACTACAAAGAATTATGAGACCAGGAACAAATAAGATGCTAAGGCCAAGTCCCTCTAATACTATACAGAATGTCACCACAAAATAATTACTTAGGACCCATAACATGCATAAAATGTTATTTTCCCAAACACTTTCACAGCAGTATGTCTTTTATTATTAATCTGAAACTCTCAAGAAACACTGTCAAACATATAGTGCTATTATTGAAAAAATGGATGCTCAGAGAGGTAACAGGATTCACCCAAAGTCATAAAGTTTTCACAAGTAAAACCACAATGTAAATTCAGGAAATTAGATTAAAAGTCTGATGTTAATTCCATCTTCTAGAATCCATTCCTCAAAAACTTGATGATCCAACTTTCAAGTACTATAAAAAAAAAGCCTAGAGCAAAATTAATAGCATATGGAGAATCATAGAAATTCAGAACTACACATGATCTCAACATTGATCCATAGAATATGCAATTGGCCATTGAACAACATGGATTTAAACTTTGCAGGTCCACTTACACGTGGATTTTTTTTTCAATAAATATGTAGTGAATTTTTCTGGTAATAAGAACCGGGATGCTAGACCCAGCACGTGGCTTGCCAGAACTTATATGATATTATACCTTTGTCAACCAAATAGCAAAACATCCTTTCTTTTTAAAAAAAATTAATTCTTGTTACAGATGTTTCTCCTTTTCCCCCCACTGACACCCTACTCCCAATCCCGCCCTCGCCCCCAGCATTGTTGTCTATGTCAATGGTTATGCATACATGCATATAAATTCTGTGGTTTACCTCTTCCCTCCCCTCTCCCCCGTCCCCCTCTTCTGAGGTCTGTCCGTTTGTACCCTACTTCTATGTCTCTGGGTCTATTTTGTTCATCAGCTTGTTTTATTCATTATATTCCACAAATAAGTGAAATCATGTGATATTTGTCTTTCTCTGATTGGCTTGTTTCGCTTAGGATAATACTCTCCAGGTCCCTCCATGTCGTCTCAAAGGATAAGAGATCTTTATTTCTTACAGCTGCATAGTACTCCATTGTGTATATGTACCACAGCTTTTTTATCCACTCATCTATGGATGGACACTTGGGCTGTTTCCAGATCTTAGCTATTGTAAATAGTGCTGCTATGAACATGGGGGTACATACAATCTTTCTGATTGGTGTTTCAGGCTTCTTAGGGTATATTCCTGGAAGTGGGATCACTGGGTCAAATGGCAGTTCAATTTTTAAGTTTTTGAGGTAACACCCTATTGTTTTCCATAGTGGCTGCTCCAGTCTGCATTTCCACTATCAGTGTACGAGAGTCCCCTTTTCTCCACACCCTCGCCAGCACTTGTTGTTTATAACATTCTTTCTTAAATCACACTCACAAAATATAGCATGTGCCTATGTGAATGTGTAGGATCACTATTTAAAATTCATCACCTGATGTTTCTAATAGTCCTAAAATCCGAATGTTATTGTCACATACTACTCACATGCAACAAAGTAGTGTATACACACATACACTGGCTTAGTTTTCTATATTACTTAATCATAGATACTCCAAGAGGTTACTACCAGAGAAGCATATAAAGGGCAGTAAGTGGACACTGTGCATCTTTTTACATTATTTGGCTAATGACTGGATTGCTATAAACACAGGCTATTTCAGTGGAATGTCATTTCCATGAAATTCCCAGGGATTGTACAATGCAAGGATGCTCTGTCAGTCCCCACTCTACCTCTTGATTCCTTAACCACGAATCCCCTAAACTAACAGTAACGATAATAATAAGGGAAGGTGAGGAAGAAGAGCAGTAACTTAATAAACACTGTGACGGCAAGGACTTCATCCCAATCCCAATGGAACCCCGCCAGCTTTTACCACTATGACAAGGGCTGCGCTGGGGTCCCAAAGGTTTCCAAGGACAAAGGGGATCCTCACTCTCAGCCCATCAATTCTGGTTCCTGAATCTGGAAGAGAAGCATGCCAGAGGCAGTCTGTATCACTCTGAGAATGCTTTCTCTGAGGACACTTTGGATAGCCTGGGTTGTTGTGATTGTTTTCTCCTGCTGCAGTTAATGGTGTTGTTTCTGGTGAGAAGAACTGTAAGACAGAGCAATCTAAATATCCACAGGCATAACAGGCTATGGATGAGAGCATACACACAACTCCCAGGCAAACAAACACAGGCATTTAGGATGTCAGGATAATTTAGGAATGAGCCAGCGATTTAAAAAGCACTTCAGTTGCTGAGCTTCCCTGGATCACAACGTCTGCAGTTGCTTTACAAAACATGGAACAATGACGCCCTCTACAGACCTCAGAGAGAATCCAAACAACTTACAGAGTTCCCAAATCTGTGAGAGATCCTCAGTCTAATTTCCTGCTAAAAATTATTTTTCACTCTACAATAAATTAATAACATACAAAGCACATGCCTTCTATGTATGTTGGAAAACTTAAAAGTATCAAGGTCTAACACTAAAGTGTTAATTAAAATAAAATATAATAATGCCAAATAATTAACATTATTATACTGAAATAATTTACTTTCCTAAAGGACATAAAGACACAAACTCTACACATTGTCATTTTGGCTATTAACAGAACCTGTTTTCAAAAGAATTACTTAAAATATTTTCAAGTGGAACTGTGGACTCCTAAAAGGAGAAATAGGTTAAGATGAACTTTTTTTAAAAAGAAATAGACCACAAATTGAAGATTACAACATTCTCTGTCTGGAACTGAAAAAAGACCAGTAAAAAATAACTGAGCCTGAGTGACTTCCCTGTTCTCCATGAACCATGAGGGAAGAAACTTCTCATCTTTGTAATAAGGAAAGTGAAGGGTTCTGGGCACCTCAGAAATGCTCCAGATTCCGCAAGGCCTGAGTAGACACAAAAGAAGCAGAGCACAGGTCCTTCTTCTCAGGGAATATGGCTGGGACAGTATGCTATAAAAGCTTATGTAAGTGTGTGCATGTGTGTGTGTGTACAAACAATTGGAGAATATATCTAAAATATGACAACATAAGCTGCACATAATGGTCAAAGGAACAAAGTGAGAGGGTAATCAATGTGGGAAAAGTTTGGATCATGAGTCAAAGGAAAAACAAGTCATTGGTCAAGCCTGGACAAAGCTGATGGGGCAAAGACTAAGAAAGAAAAGGTGAGAGAACAGGAAGAGAGAAAACCACAGGTCAGATAACTCAAGGAAAGGCAAATGCATCAGTTTCACAGGAAAGGGGGGCCATGTTCCCAAGTTCCAAGATGAAAACATGGATCAGAGTTAAGGAGGGGAGAATAGTTATCAGAGTTAAAAGAGTGCTTTAAGTCTAGCTGGGTCTGGATTAGCTCTGATTAAATAAAAGGAATTACTACTACCTGATCACTTAAGCAAGGACGCAACATGATGAAAATGGTGTTAAGAAAACATTATCCCGTCACTTGTCTACATGAACTGAAATTGCAGGACAAAAAAGGTATAAATATTAATGCAGAAATACAAGTAAGAAGGATAATAAAGGCTGGATTTGTAAGAAAAGAAAAGCAGCAAGTCCAAGATACTCTGCAAAGGGTGGATACATTAAATAAGTGATTATGAATACAGAATGATGCAACACCATAATTTGGCAAGCCCAGGATGTGTGAGGGTCGTACCAAGGACATTCAAAGCAAAAGCCAGTTTAGAGGAAAACTATGACAAACCGAATTCTTAGTTTGAGGTTTTAGGAATCAGTTTAGACAGAAACGTCATGGTGGCAAGTAGCAAGTTGAAGCTGAAAACAGGATGAGAAGCCAGGACTGTACTTAAACACTTGCTAATCATCCTGAAAAAGAATAGATGAGCTTATACACATGGGAAAGAATTGAAAAAAATAAAGCCCAGAAAATTGTGTGTCTAGCCAGAAAGGCAGAGAGAATACTTGGAAAAGGAAGTTTCATTTCAAGTTCAACAAGAATTTTGTTTCAAAGTCATCAACACTCAGAGCAAACGCCCTATTGAGTGAAAAGGAACCTAAAAGCTTTATGCCTGAGGCAGAATTAACTGGGTAACTTGGTGAACTATTATGAATTGTATTTCAATTCTATCAAGTAATCAGCACACATTTAGTTGAATAGTTTTCAGGCTGCTCAATGTAATAGAAGAGATAATATGCAATGGGGGGAAAAACAGCAGCCTATTTTAGTTTGAGCATGTCATCAATCACTAAGCAAACTCCTACTGATCCTGACAACTTAAAAGCTTAAAGCTCTCCCAAGAACACACAGAATTTAGAACTGGAATATGAAGAGTATAACTATTGGGAAAAGAAATACAAAGGTGCTTCTTTCATTTTGTAAAGTATCACAAATAAGTGCCTTTGTAAACACATTCTCAGGGATAAAGGTTGCATACTCCTCAAATTCATTTCTAGTTTAAAAAATGCAACTATTTAAAATTTTTGTGACTTATTCTGTTAGGACACTTCAGTTTTATTCTTTCTTTCTTTTTTTTTTTTTTTAATTCTCACCCAAGGACATTTTTCCATTTTTTGCTCAGAGTGGGAGGGAGAGAGAGGAAGAGACAGAGAGGAACATCGACGTGAAAGGGACACATCGAGTGGCTGCCTCCTGCACAACCCAACCAGGGCCGGGGACAAACTGCAACCGAGGTACATGCCCTTAGCGGGAACCGAACCCGGGTCTCTCTGGACCGCAGGCCAACGCTCTAACCGCTGAGCCAAACCGGCCAGGGAAGTTTTATTCTTTCTTAAAATTTAGTAGAAAGGCATTACTTAGAACTCAACTGATATGAAAATATTTGCACGAATCTTTTTTCAATAATAATACACAAAATCAATGCATCTATTTTCAAAGCAGCACAGACGACAAAGTCAGTACCACATTCCCCTTCAGGTAACTGAAAAAAACCTAAGACACAGAATTGAAGTCATTCATTGAGGCAAACCAGCAGGACAAAAGCCCATTTGCTATTCAACTTTCCGTGGAAGTTCAAAGCATTGCGCTTCATTTTTACTTTTACTATAACGGGGAACAGTCAATTCTTGGGCATATTTCTGTGTGTGTGTGTGTGTGTGTGTGTGTGGTTGTTCTAAGGAATGCAAAGACTAAGGTTAAATGAAATTCAGAGCAGAACATAAAACTATAATTGCTACAAAGTAGTGGAAACAATAACATAAATAGTAAAGATTCAGGGATATTTTAAAAATGTAAAATCTCTCCTCTCCTCATTAACATTAATAAAATCTGAAACCTGTTATTCTAGATTTAGAAAATGACTCACCCTTCCTACCCCAAAGTCCAGCTCCCCACCCCATCCCCACTTCCCACCCCCTAATAAAAAGTGGACAACTATCAACAGCAAAAGTTAAAGCTTCAAGTCTCCTGGAATGGGTGGGAAGGAGGAGGAGGAGGGGGTCATTACACATTCCCTGTGGAAGAAGACAAAGCCAGATCCACATTCCAGGGAAATCTGGCTGGTCTGAGTTTGTCCTAAATACAGATTGGCCTGTCACTAAGCCAGGCTCTGTAATCTTCCCAGGCTGCCACAGCTAGGAGCGCCAGGAATCCCTTCTAATTAATCAGGCCCTCTCAACAAAAATTTTCCCACCCACAAAAAAGTGGACTGGGGGAGGGGAAGCAGCAGAGCAAGAGTTTGTAGCCAAAAGAAATTTAGACTTTGGTGTAATACCTAACTAATCCAAGAAAACAGATGCAGGAAACAAAGGAAATGATCTAGAGAGAGAGAAAATGAGGTAGGAACCTTTCATATTACTGCTTCGCTGAAACCCAAGTTGAAAATTTAAAATCTTAAGAGTGAAACCTGGCAGCATTATATACTTTTAAAAATATCTTCAAAGCAGGGGATGGACCCATAAACTTTTCAGAGGTAGACGCCTTGAATATTAATTTGACACTTTGACAATAATTTATTATGAAAATTTATTTTCTCTTCATTAAAGCTTTGTGTTTTAATGGATAAAAGTCCACAATTAAGATCTTTATATGTCCATGTCTATTTCTTGCTTCCACTTGCAAAGGAAATGGCCTTGCCTTGGCCTTGCTAATTTACCTGCCCTTGCAGCCAGTTTAACCTAAGGTAACTTTATTGAAAGTTTACTCTGACAAGGTTTGAGGAGGATGGTGTACAGAAGGATGCAAATATTCAGACTCTTGTGATGTTCAATAAAGCTGCCATGTGCTTCAAGAGGTATATTTATATAGTTAAATCAGCATTTATACATAAATATTTCAGACTTTGCAGTCAATGAGGTCTTTGTTACAACTATTCAAATCTGCCATTGTACATAAAAGCAGGCAGAGACCATACATAAACAAATGGGAGTGGCTATGTTCCAAAAAAACTGTGTTTACAAAACAAGCAGCTGACCCTAGGCCCCTTATCATTTTGGAAATTCTAAACACTGCCATGGGAGCAGAGCTAGAATTAAGATCACTAAGGAATCTTGGGGAGACGGGTCTGCTATCACCAATACTTTCAATTGAGAAAGGAGTCATTAAAGTACATATAGGATGTATCTCCCTGCCACAAGCTGCAGTGGCCCAGAAGTCAAGAGACCCTGAAAGCTGTGGTTCCAAGGACTCTCTCATCTCACCCACTGTTGCCATCTCCTGGAATTCTGGCCTAAAAGAGTTCAAGGCCAGGGCCACAGCAGTTTGGAGGGGGGAGGGGAACCCTCTTACTCTCTTACTTGCAGGAAGATCAGAAGACCTTTCACCATTTGAAGGATAGATGACTAATGCCATTCCAGGGAAGGAGAATAAACAATTGAGATGTACCTGGCAAACTATTTGGTGTTCATCTAGTTTTCTGTTACTTTGGGAACCATACTGTATCCAAGTAGTTTTCAACCCAAATAGTCAAAAGTAGATGCATCTATATAAAAATTTGCCTAAGCTAATTCCTTTTCAATTTTATTTATCCATTCAATTTTTATAGTAATGCATATGCAGATTAAAACAGCATATCAAAAACAGGCCTCTTCTGTCCCATCCTGCTACCACCCCCACCCCAACTCTCACTGATCAGGAACAACCACACTGAAAACTAGCTATTTGATCTGTTATTCACCATCATATTTCTATATACTTTGTCTATACTATAATTTCTTATCATTCCAGTTTTACATACTTTCTACTGAAAATGAGGCAATGCTTACAACCCACCCTCCGACATGTCTTCTTCGCCAGACTTTCAAATTTTGGAGTTAACAATATACAAAATGTATCCTTTGTTTAAAGTTGATCCATGCAGTATACTACGCTTACTTTGCTATCTTGCACTATCTATTGTTTGCTTAAAGGTTGCATCATTCTTCTTTTATTTAGTTTCTCATATTACTATCACTAAACTGTTACCACACTCTCTGATAGGACTAAAAAAAAAAAAAAAAAAAAAATCTCCTCTTAATACATTTAAATGCATGAGGTATTTTATTCATTTTATTTTTTGTTGGAGACCTTTCATGGAAATCTCTCTCTCCTGTTCCAATCAGAGTGTCTGCTTTGTAGGCAGGATACACAGTTGATCATCATGGGATTTGCTTTAGGCCCTCACCTGTCAAAATAGGATACATTAGAAGGACATTATTTAGACTTTACATCTCTGAAAATGTCTCTATTCCATGTTAACATGTGATTGAAAGTTGGGCCGTGAAGAGAGTTCTTTCTGGGTTGGAAACCACTATCCTTTGAATATAGAGAGGCTTGTTCCATTGTCCCCAGTCGTTGCTGTTGAGAAGGCTGTTCTGAATCTGATCCTCTGTACATGATTTGTTTTTCCTTTAGAATCTTCTCTGTATTCCCAATGTTCTGAAATTTTAGGATGATGCGCCAGGGTACAACTCTTTTTCATTGACTCTGTTGGGTACCTACTCACAGCAACTATCAAATAGAAACTATGAGTCCATCATTTCTAGAAAAATTTATTTTATTATTTCTTTCATGATTTCCCTCTCTACTACTTTGTTTTCCTTTCTAGAACTCTAATTTTTCCTATCCTCTAATTTTCTTGTGATTTCTCTCCAATTTTTTATCTATAATCTTTCGCTCTACTTTCTGGGCAGTATTCCTCAACCATCTTCCCGTACTTCACTGAATTTTTATTTCTACTAAACACTTTTAATTTACAAGACCTCTTTCCTATTCTCAGGAATTTCCCTTGTTTATAAAATCTTGATCTTGTGACTTGGTTATAATTGCTTCCTTTATTTCTCTGAGGATAAAAATTATAGTGTTTTAAAAGTCTTCTTCCCGGCCAGTGTGGCTCAGTGGATTGAGCATTGTCCCATGGACTGAGAGGTCCTGGTTCGATTCCCTGTCGGGGCACATGCCTGGGTTGCAGGCTCGATCTCCAGTGGGGGATATGCTGGAGGCAGCTGATAATGTTGCTCTCTCACACTGTTTCTATCTCTCTCTCCCTTCCTCTCTCTCTAATAAATAAATAAATTAATTAATTAATTAATTAATTAAATAGAAAAGTCTTCTTTGTTCCCTAGAATCTCTGACCCTCTGAGTTTCTTCGTTCACTTTTTTCTCTTTCTGAAGTTTTTCCTTAAATCTCTGGTGATTCTCTTTCATCCATTCATAATTAAGAACAGAAAATGAAATGCTGATTGAAAATTTGGTGTACACGGGTGGGACTTACTGCTGGGGTTTGGGAATCCAGTTGGGACTCAAGTATTTGGTTGGGGATCCCAAATACAGGCTCTACTAATATCAAACAAGTAGACTTTAGCTTAAGATGTATGACTAGAGATAAAAAGAGACAGTTCATAATGATTAAGATGCAATTCAACAGAAAGATCATAAATTTGTACATACTTATTAACATAGCCTCAAGATATACAAAGCATATATCCATAAAAGAAATAACCATAGACAGAAACATCGATAAGAGAGAACATCAATTGGCTGCCTCCTGCATGCCCCCCACTGGGGGTTTGGCCCACAACCTGGGCATGTGCCCTGATCAGTAATGGAACCAGTGACCTCTTGGTGCATGGGTTGATGCTCAACCACTGAGCCACACCAGCCAGGCCATATAATAGACATTTAAATAACCCAATGATCAAAAATGAAATCACAATGGAAATAAGAAAATATTTTTATTTCAAAAACAAAAGGGATACAATTAAAGTAGAAAATGCCTAGAGAAAAATTTAGAGTTTAAGTGCATATATTAAAAAAGAAGAAAGGCTCAAAATCAATGACTTAAGCTTCCATTTTAAGAAACTGGAAAAAGAAGAGCAAATTTGCTCAAAGAAAGCAGAAGGAAGGATAATCAAGAAATCAATAAAATAGAAAATTATACTACAAGGGAAAAAATCAGTCAGAAGTTGGTTCTTGGGGGAAAAAAACTAGTAAATTAATAAACTCCTAAAAGTAATAATAAATAATTACTCCTTTGAAAATGTAATCAAAACCACACCTCATACTTGTCAGAATGACCATTATCAAAAAGACAAGAGCCCTGGCCGGTTTGGCTCAGCGGTTAGAGCGTCCGCCTGCGGTCCGGACAGATCCGGGTTCAGTTCCCGCTAAGGGCATATACCTCGGTTGCAGTTTGTCCCCGGCCCTGGTTGGTTGTGCGGGTGGCAGCCACTCGGTGTGGCCCTTTCACGTCGATGTTTCTCTCTCTCTCCCTCCTACTCTATCTGAGCAAAAAAATGAAAAAATGTCCTCAGGTGAGGATAAAAAAAGACAAGAGATAAATGCTGGTGGGGATATGGGGAAAGGGAACCCTGGCTAGCACAGGATTAGTGGGAATGTAAATATCGTACAGCCATTATGAAAAACAGTATGGTGGTTCCTCAGAAACTTAAAAAAATAAAACTACCATATGATCCAGCAATGTCACTTCTGGGTATATACCCAAAGGAGATGAGATCACTACCTTGAAGAGATACCTCCACTCCCACGTTCATTCCAGCATTACTCACAACAGCCAAGACATGGAAAACCTAAGTGTCTACTGATGGATAAATGAATAAAGAATATGTGGTATATGTACACAGTAGAGTATTCTTTATCCATTAAAAAGAAAATTCTGCCGTTTGCAACAATATGGATAGGCTTTAAGGGCATTATGCTAAGTGAAATAAGTCAGACAATAAGACAAACACTGTTTGATCTCACTAATATATGGAATCTAAAAACATCAAACTTAGTGGATAAAAATGTTGTAGTACTACAACTTCATATATACAATGAATTATTACTGAGACCTAAAAAAGGATAAAATCTTAATATTTGCAACAGTATAGATAGACCTAGAGGGTATAATGCTAAGTGAAGTAAGTCAGTCAGAGAAAGACAAATACCATATAACTTCACTTATATGTGGAACCTAAAGAACAAAATAAATGAACAAACACAATAGAAACAGACTCATAGATATACACAACAAACCAATGGTTGCCAGAGTAGAGGGGAGTTGGGAGGCTGGGTGAAAAAAGTGAAGGGATTAAGAAGTACAAATCAGGAGTTACATAATAGGCACAGGGATGTAAAGTATAGCACAGGGAATATAGTCAATAATACCGTAATAACTATGTAAGGTGCCAGGTGGGTACCTGAAATACTGGGGGGATCACTTTGTAAAGTATCTGATTGTCTAACCACTATGCTGCATGCCTGAAACTAATACAAAATAATAATGAATGTCAACAGTAATAAAAAAAACTAAAATTTAAAAAATATAAAATAAAAACATCAAACTCATAGAAACTGAGTAGAATGATGGGTGACAGGGGCTGAGCAGTGGGGGAAATGGGAAGATGTTGGTCAAAGGATACAAGCTTCCAGTTGTAAGATGAATAAGGATCTTAATGTACAGCATGGTGACTACTGTTAGCAATACTGTGGTGTATATCTGCAAGTTGCTTTGCGAGTACAGCTTTAATATTCTTAGCAAAACAATAACAAAATGGTAATTATGTGAGGCGAAGGATGTGTTAACTTTATTGTGGTAAACATTTCGCCATATATATGTTTATCAAATCATCACATTGTACACCTTGAATTTAACAATGTTATATGTTAATTATATCTCAATACAACTAGGGGGAAAAATAATCACCCCTTCAGAAGAAGGTTCAAGCCTAGCTGTCAGAATATTTGGGAGCCAGGATAGTTTAGAGCTGGTATTCTAATGCCCCAAAGGGGTAGAAGAGAAAAGGGAGTTGGAAATGAACCCATTCTAGTTAAGCCCAGAGTTGTGAAGAACTTCAATTTCCAGTTCTTTACACAATGCCTGACACACAAATAAGTACTCAATTTGTAGATATCCTCATATAATATGGGTAAGTTTGCCCATAATTTCTATTCAATATAGCTTTTCCTTCATTCTCTTGAGAAACTGCAGCCTTCATGAAAATATAACTAAAATAAAATCTCTGCTGGCTGGCTGAACAAGGGAAGCAACATGGAAGCTTGCCATCTATCCAAGGCCTTGGAAGAGTGGGGGGTGTGGGGGGAAGAGCCATGAAAATACTAAAAACACCAACCTTGTGTCAGACTCTGTTTTGAGTTGTACAGTTATACTACACACAAGGCGGTGGAATCCCAAGCCATGAAATTAATATAAAGCCTAGTCCAAAACACTGAAATGCCAAGGGCTCCAGCAGAAGTAAACTTGAAACTGCTTGACTGCTCTGTTGGGCTCATAGTTCTTTCCACCGTGTGTGTGTGTGTGTGTGTGTGTGTGTGTGTGTGTGTGTGTGATGTGACTTAAAATAAGAGAACAATTAAAAATTACACAATGAACAATCCATCAATTTCAGTGATCAATTTATTCCATACTTAGTAAATAGTAGTGGGAAAATAGAACAATCTAAAACAGACTGTGAAATAAATTACTTTAAAATTATGAAGGACATAAAAGGAGGAAATAAAAACATGTTCAAAAAATAGGACAAGTATATAAAAAGAACTGGCAGAATTTGAATTAAAAAAATAACCAAACACATTTTCAAATGAAAAATGCAGTCACTAAAAATAAACAAGTTAAAAAGTAGATTAAATGCAGATTAAATACAGATGAAAAGGTTTTCATGAACTGAAGGAGGTCTGATAGAAAGCACTCTGAATGGAACATAGAGACATAAAGATAAGAGAAACAGGAAAAGGCAAATAGCCAAGCAGCACTCATACAAGCCTACTGGAACAGCATTCATCAGAGAAGGCACATGGTGACGGCATCATTAAGTGTGCACGTCCCCTACTAACCATGACACTCTATGGCAGTGCATAGCAATCTGGCAGGGCAAGATGTCAGATGTTCAGAATGGGATCCCAGTGCTTGGGTTGTGGGGCTTTTAAGCTGCATGATTAGGAAAGCCCTGGCCCCTGGCCTGTATGATCACAGGCAGGAATAGAATCACAACACGATGTGTAAAATCTTTCATATAATGTTTCAGAACTCTGTTTCTATCCCCAAACTGCTAGCTTGATACTCATGGTTGGGGTAACTCCCCTGCTTGGCACAATCTAAGAGCTAGGTTCCAAGCCTTCATGGTACGACTGTGAGATGGGAAAACATGGTAGCAAAATTTGCCACATCAGTGTGTATGGCCTGGAAATCAACAGATCCAGCTCTGGCATAGTTAGGGGCTGGGGTCCAAGCTTTGTGGTTGACCAGGATTGTCTGCTCTACTGGGCCACAGCCAGTTTGGCAAAGCTTTGCAAGAGGCCCAGTCCTTTTTTTAAGCAGACAGCCTAAAGTGGCTCAGTCCTGGATAAGTTAATATCACCCCTCTAACACTTAAGAAACTGTTATATGAGACCATCCAACAAACTCTGTATAAGAGTTCCAAGTTCACTCGGCCGATGTGGCTCAGTGCATCGGGAGTCGTCCCATGGACTGAGGGGTTCCATTTGGATTCCCACTCAGGGCACATGCCCAGGTTGCGAGCTCAATACCCAGTGGGAGCATGCAGGAGGCAGCCGATAGATGTTTCTCTCACACATCAATGTTTTTATCTCTCTCTCCAAAAAATCAGCAAAAACATACTAAAAAAAAGAGTTCCAAGTTCTAATTGGCTGAAACCAAGATTATGTAGGGAGAGAATAAAGAGGAACAGTACCCAAAGAGAAAATGATCGCGATTTTCCAAAACTGATTAAAGACTTGAGTCTTCCAAATGAAGATGTATACTGCATCCCAAGCCAGATAAATAAATACAAGTCTATATCTTGAAATTTAATTGTAGAACTGCAGAACATCACATACACACACACACATAACCTTAGGAGCAACCAGAGAGGAAAGACAGATAACCGAGAAAGGAACTACAATGAGGCTTACAGCGATTTCTAAGGTAAGTAGTCTCCATAGGTGTACCCCAACTAACTTCCCCTTCCTTGTAAGTATGTGCTGATTCTCATATCAAGAGGTGCAGCTTCCCTGGGGCTGGACTTAGGATGCTCTGACCAATATAGAATGCAGCAGAAATGGCATCTGAGATTTTGGATGCCTTAAGAGGACTGGCAAATTACACTTCTTTCTTCTTGCAACTCTTGCTCTGGGACACCATCTTTCAAATCTCAGCCACCATGTTAGGAGAAGCCCAATCCACACAGAGCAGACACATAAATGAGAACTTGAAGGGCAACAATTAATAGCCCCAGGTATGATTTCACCCACAGCCAAGTATCCACTGACAGCCATGTGAGTAGTCATCGTTGATGTTCTGTCAGAATTGAGTCCCCACATAACTGCAGCCCCAGGCAAAATCAAAAGGAGAAACCACCCCACTGATACCAGGCAACTTAAAAGAATCATGAGAAAGAATAAATGGCTCATTTTTTAAGCCACTAAATTTAAATTTTAAATTGATAATTAAAACATTTCTCAGCTGCAATAACAGATTCCAGAAGATAATGGAAAAATATCTCTGAAGTGCTGAGGAAAAACTATGCTCAACCTAGAATTCTATAACAAACTATATATCTTTCTAGAGTAAGATCAAAATATATTTTTAGACAAATAGTGAAAGTTTACCACTTAATAATCTCTCACAGAGAGAAATACTACAGAACACATGGATACAAGAAATAATTTTAAGCAATAAAATTCATAAATATGTTGCAAATATAAATAAACACTGACATACTAAAAAGACACAACTACAATATTTAATAGTATCTGACCTGGTTAACTAATTTGTCTATTTTGGTGTTTTGAATTCACACTTATATAACAGTAGCATAGAGAAAATGTCCTAAAGAAGAGCCAACATATATGAAAGCATCTCCTACACCTTATCCACCGTTTATCAGTTCTTCCCGCCTCCTTCCCTCATGCATGATCCTCCCATGGCCCCAACCATTAACGGACAGAGAAGAGACACCTGTAAGAGGAAAGTAAAAGAGGGCAGCCAGGCATTCACCAGGTGCAACATTTGATGCCTACTTCTTTACTTTCATCTGCTTTGTCAGAATCAAAAATTATGTCATAGACATGCAATGTGAACGATAATTTTTAATACTAAGGACCCTGTTATGCCTTTTGGTCAGAAGCAATCAACTCCCATAACCATATGAACTACAAATTTTCTCCCCCATCTCATTTTAAATGTGAAAATTTTCAATCGCTTACTCAAAGTTTTCAGTAGAAAACCAAATTTAAAGAATAGAAGAAAAGTTCAGAGCTTCTATTTTCAATTAACATAGAAGTTGGTTATACTAGAAAGTGATTAATCATTTTAAAGAAGGCTATTAAGCATTACTTACTTTAATAGCAAATTTCTTTGATGCCATGGCTTACTGAATCCAAATACAGACCTTTAATAGAAGAAAAAAGAAAGTTAAAAGTAGGTATATCAAAATCTCTACTTGAATATTACACTGGAAAAAGGTTGGCTGAATAATCAAATATCAATAAGTATTTATTTGCAAGATGAATGTTCACTTATAAACTAGTCAACAAAAATATTATATTGAATTAGTAATTTTAAAACTGCCCATAAAGAAAAGCACAGGCCCAGATGTATTCTACCAAATGTTTAAAAATAATTAATACCAATCCTCCACAAACTCTTTAATAAAACAGAAGCATAAGAAAAACTTCTCAAGTCCGAGGGGAGCGAGTGTGCTGAGTAGTTGTGTGGTCGCATCTTGGAGACCAGCAGCGCTTACAGCATGACTGACCAACTGACTGAAGAGCAGACTGCAGAATTCAAAGAAGCTTTTTCACTATTTGACAAGGATGCTGATGGAACTGTAACAACAAAGGAATTGAGAACTGTAATGAAGTCTCTTGGGCAGAATCCCACAGAATCAAAATGGATGCTAAAGGTAATGGCACAACTGACTTCCTGAAATTCTGACAATGATGGTGAGAAAAATAAAAGACAGACTGTGAAGAAGAAATCAGAGATGTATTTGTGTTTGATAAGAATGGCAATGGCTATGTAAGTGCAGCAGAGCTTCGCTGTGTGGTGACATATCTTGGAGAGAAGTTAACATGAAGAGGATGATGAAATGATCAGGGAAGCAGATTATTGATGGTGATGGTCAAGTAAACTATGAAGAGTTTGTACAAATGATAACAGCAAAGTGACAACATCTGTACACAATGTGTTAAATTTCCTATACAAAATTGTTTGTTTGCCTTTTCTTTGTAACTTATCTGTAAAAGGTTTCCCCTACTGTCAAAAAACATGCATTAGAACTTCATTCCTCCATGCTTTCTTTGCTTAAATCTTACTATCACTGTCCTAAAACCTTATTTTAGAAAATTTGATCAAGCCCTGGCCAGGTAGTTCAGTTGGTTAGAGAACTGTCCCCATATGCCAGGGTTGTAGGTTTAATCCTGGATCAGGGCACATACAGGAATCAACCAATGGGTAGGTGGTACAACAAAGTCAATAGATAGATAGATGATAGATAGATAGATAGATAGATAGATAGATAGATAGATAGATAGATAGATAGAAAAATTGATCAAGTAACATGTTGCATGTGGCTTACTCTGGATATACCTAAGTCCTTCTGCACATTCAAAAGATGGAGTTGGTCTCCATTTTTCCCAAATCTAGGAAATATCTAGATTATGCCTTTTTTAAAAGCAGTTTTCTTTACCATGTTGTTTTTGAAGTGTAGGATTGTAACTCTGCATAACTATGGACAGTCAACAATATGTACTTAAAAGTTGCACTATTATCCAGGTACTCATACACTATTTTTTGTACTGCTGGTCCTATACCAGAAACATTTTCTTTTATTGTTATTTGCTTTTTAAACTCTGTTTGGCCACTTAAAGAAAATTTGCTTATGGTACAATTTGCCTCAAATCTATTCCAAATTGTGTATTTGTTTCCCAATTAAAAAAAAAAATTACCTCCCCCCAAAAAGAAAAACTTCTCAGATCATTCTATGAGGCCACTATTATCCTGATACCAATACCA
Source organism: Tadarida brasiliensis (assembly GCA_030848825.1). Taxonomy (NCBI): domain Eukaryota; kingdom Metazoa; phylum Chordata; class Mammalia; order Chiroptera; family Molossidae; genus Tadarida; species Tadarida brasiliensis. The sequence continues at coordinate 32,087,315 of CM061261.1, read as the reverse complement.
AACAGAGACATCACAAGAGGATTATATACCAATATCCCTTATGAATAAGACACAAAAAATCATCAACAAAATACTACAAACCAAACCTAGCCAAAACATATAAAAAGGATCATACAACATGACCAAGATGGAATTATTCCTGGAATAAAAGGTTTGTTTAACATCTGAAAAGCAATCAATATAATACACTATATTAATAGATTGAAAGAAAAAAACACATGATCATCTCAAATTCAAAAAAATTAATAAAACCCATTTTTTATTTAAAAGTTCAATTCATTAGTAATAGAATAAACATCCTCAACCTGATAAAAAGTATCCATAAACAAATCCCACAGCTGAATACTTAATGGTGAAACACTGAACACTTCCTGCCTAAGATAAGTAAAAAACAGAGATGTCTACTCTTGCCACTTCTCCTCAACATAGTATTAAAGGTTCTAGCCAGGACAATTAGGCAAGAAAAAGAAATAAAAGATATCCAGACTTGGAGAGAAGAGGTAAAACTATATTTATTAACAAATGACATGTTCTTATATGTAGAAAATCCTAAGGAATAAAAAACAATAAGCTACTAAAATAAATAAGTTTGGCAAGATTGAAAGATATAAAGTGTATATTAAAAATCAACTATATTTCTATATACTGGCAATGAATAATCCTAAAATGAAATTAAGAAAACAATTCCATTTACAATAGCATCAAAAAGAACACTAGCAAAAAATGTTTACTAAAACAAGAACAAGATTTGTACACTAAAACCATAAAATATTATTGAAAGAAATTAAAGACTTAAGAAAATAGACAGGCATTCCCATGTTTATGGATTGGAAAGCTAAATATTGTTGAGAAAGCAATATTGCCCAGATGGATCTATAAATGCAACACAATCTCTAGCAAAATCCCAGCTCAGCTAACTTCTTTGTAGAAACTAACTTATCCTAAAATTCATATGAAAATTAAAGGAATCTGGAATAGTCAAAACAATCTTGAAAAAAAAAAAGTTGGACAATTCATACTTTCCTACTTGAAAATTACCACAAAGCTACAGCAATCAAGAAAGGGTAGTACTAGCATAAGAATAGACATATAAATCAATAGAATAAAATTGTGAATCCTGAAATAGAACAGACCCTTATAGTTACGGTCAATTGATTTTTTAACAAATGTGCCATGACAGTTTAATGGGAAAATAGTCTTTTCAACAAACAGTACTAGGACAAATGGATATCCACGTGCAACAGAATGAATAAAGCTGGACTCCCACATCACACTATATATAAAATTTAACTCAAAAAGGATGAAAGACCTAAATGTAAGGGCTAAAACTATAAACTCTTAGAAGAAAATGTGTAAAGTTTTGTAACCTTGCATTAGGCAATAGTTTCTTAAATATAATACTAAAGGAAGAAGTGACAAAAGACAAAATTGGTAAGTCAGATTTCATCAAATTTAAAACTTCTATTCTTCAAAAGACATTACCAAGAAAGTGTAAAGACAACCCACAGAATGGGAGAAAATATTTATAAATCATATAGTTGATAAGGGACTCATGTCCAGAATATACAAAGAACTCTTACAACTCAACAATAAAAAGGCGAAATAACACAATTTAAAAAATGGACAAAGGATTTGAGTAGACATTTCTCCAAAGAAGATATATAAATAGCTAATAAGCACAGGACAAGGCCCAACATCAAAAGAAAAACATATGTCCACACAAAAATTTATACAGGAATATTCACAGCAGCATTATTTAAAACAGCCAATAAATGGAAACAACCCAAATGTTCATCAACTGATGAATGGATAAACTACATGTGGTATGTACCCACAGTAAAATATGATTTGGCAATAAAAAGGAATCACGAAAGTATACTCCCCTTTACTGTGATCAGTCAGGCAACTGCCCTCTCCCACCCTTGCAGAAATCTGGAGAATTATTTTCTGAAGAAGGTAAGATAGAGGATCTCTGTTCTGGAAAACAACAGGCAAAGCTTATGGTGGGGGTGCCCTGCTGAAAAAAGAGAAATTAAGGAAATAATTATAAACTGACTATACCTTCTTTAGCCCACATGCCCACTGTGATGATTGATTTTATATATCAACTTGTCTGGGCTAAGGAATGCCCAAATAACCAGTAAAACATTATTGCTGGGTGTGTCTGTGAGGGTATTTTGGGGAGATTAGCATCTGAATTGGTGAACCTGTAAAGCAGATGGCCTTCCCCAATGTAAGTGGGTACTGTTCAATCCATTGAGAGCCCATCAGAACAAAAAGGGTGAACTGCTGATCTCTGTTTGAGTTGAGACAGACATCTGAATTCTGCCCTCAGACATTGGCACTCCTGGTTTTTGGGCTTTTGGACTTGGACTGAATTATATACTGGCTTTCCTGGTTCTTCCAGACAGCTAATCATGAGCCTTCTCAGTCTCCATTATCACGAGACAATTCCTATAATAAATATGTATATACACACACATATACATGTATATGTATATATACATGTGTGCATATGTGTGTGTATGTGTGCATATTCTACTGGTTCTGTTTCTCTAGAGAACCTTAACTAATACAACCTCTCTACCCAGCATAGCCTCTCCAAATGGGAAACTGAAACCTTCTCACGCAGGGAACTGGACTAATTTAAAAGGCAGGCTCTAAAGTACTGACAACAGGTGTTCCTCAAGGAAACAGCCTCAAAAGATAGCTCTGAAGTGAAGCCTACACCCACAAGCTCCACATCTGTGTGCAGAACTAACTTCCATCTTTTTAATGTCCACTGTCAAATATAAGTAAACAACCAGGAATTACCTGCCATCTAAGGAAAGATTCTTTCATGAAAGAAAGCAAAACAAACAGAAAAAAAGAAAAAGAAAACCTACTTGGCTGAAACTAAGACTACCCAAGGAAAGGAAACATTTTTTAAAGGAAACTATCATTAAAATCAGGGAAATAGGAGATATTACATCCATAAAGCAATAAATAACTTTTTTAAAAAAAGGAATTTTTGGAAAACAACAAATTAGAACTATGATAGCTAAATTTTTCAAAATTAAACAGAAGGGTTGGAAGATCAAGTTCAGTAAGTCATTCAGAAACTTCAGCAAAATTTAAAAAGATGTCCCTGGACAGTGTGGCTCCATGGTTAGAGTGTCGGTCTGTACACCAAAGTGTCACAGGTTCAATTCCTGGTCAAGGGTACATAACTGGGTTGCAGGTTCCATTTCCAGCCCAGTTGGGGCATATTTGGGAGGCAACTAACTGATGTGTCTCTATTACATCGATATTCCTCTCCTTCTCTCTCTCTCTTCCCCTCTCCCTCCTTCCCTTTCACTCTCTCTAAAAATCAATGGAGCCCAGCTGGTGTGGCTCAGTGGATTGAGCATCGTCCCAGGGACTAAGAGGTCCCAGTTTGATTCCTGGTCAGGGCACATGCCCAGGTTGCAAGCTTGATCCCCAGTAGGGGGTGTGCAGGAAGCAGCTGATGGATGTTTCTCTCTCATATGGATGTTTCTCTCTCTCTCTCTCTCTCCCTTCCTCTCTCTCTAAAAAATCAATGGAAAAAATATCCTCAGGTGAGGATTAATATAAAATAAAATTAAATAAAAATTAAAAAGATGAAAAATAAGAAAATAAATTAAAAATTAAAGGACCAGTATAGGAGGACCAATACATGAAAATTAGAATGGAAACAGACCCATACTGGGGTATATATCACAGTAAAATTTCAGGCACTGGTGACAAAAAGAATCTTTAAAAAATGTGTGGGGAATGGGGGATAGGGAGAAAGGTGGCAATCAGAGACTATTTGGCTCCAAATTGTCCAAAGCACCTCTGGAGACTAAAAGGCAAGGATGAAATATCTTTAAATTTCTGAAGAAAATTGTTTCCAACCTCTGACTGCATTTAAACACGATAGAGGAAAAACATTTTTAGACATGCAAGGTCTTAAAAAATTTAAGACTCAGGCACTCTTTCTCAGGAAGCTACTAAAGATGTGCTTCACCAAAATGAGGAAATTAACCAAGAAAGAGGAAGAAACAGGAAACAGGAAGGCCAAGAAAGGCGAAAAACAGAGGAAATCCCAGATCTCGTGAAAGTAGATCCCTGCATGATACCATGGGGCCCGACCAGGAGAGAACCATCAGTGCAGGCTAGACAGCAGGCTGCAAGGCCCCAGGAGATGCAACTTCAGAAGTATCTGCATGCAGACAGACGCATTTTAAACAACTGGTAAAGAATATGAGATTGAATTAGGACAGATGCATGGAAAGCTAAGCAACTGAATAATAACAAGGCAATTATTGATTCCAGGATAAAGAAAAATTGCACAATAAAAAGTACTTCATACACAGTTCAATTACAACCAGCATTTATAATCATGATAACATTCAGTCTTGACCTAAACAATATTATGTTTAAAGCAATATTACGAGGATGGAGAATGTGGTATGTATGTGGTGGGGCACAGGGGTTAAATCAAGTGAAATCTCCCTTTAATGTTAATGGAATGTTTCAGAAGAAAGGCCTAAAACCAATCAAAAAACAAAACAATAACCACCATAACAGTAATAATAAAGCAGAAATACAGCAAGTAATTTAGTGATATGGAACCAATTCTTAAGTGCGAAACTCTCCTCTCCCCTGAAGAGCAAGTTGAAGAGAGCTGATACGGAGAAAGGAATGGGATGGGAAGAATACCATAACTCACAAGTCTTGTTCATGAAACTATCTGCCTGTTTAAATTGTGTGCAGATACTTTTAGGGCAGCACTGTCCAACAGAAATACAGTGCAAGCCAGAGATGTAATTTTCAGTTTTCTAGTAGCTACATTTGATAAAAAGGTAAAGAGAAACAGGTGAAATTAATATTAATACTTTGTTTAATTCAATAAATCCAACACATCATTTTAGCATGCAATAATATAAAAATATTTACAATTCTTGGTGTTTTAGCTAAGTCTTTGAAATTAGGTAAGCGTTTTACATTTCCAGCATATCTCAACTTGGACTAGACACATGTCATGTGCTCAACAGATACCTGTGGTTAGTGCTACCATAATATTTGAGAGTATTTGGTTTTATTATAAGAAAAGCACTTATTTCTGTGTCCCAGATTACTTACTTACTTATAAAATAGGGATAGTAATATTTAACTCAAGATTAATAAAAGGACTAAGTAAAATGATATATGAAGACCCATAACATAATCATTTATAAACACTAGGCCCTCAATGAACGTTAACAATTACTATTACCTAGTCAATGATGTTTTTTAAAAATCTGATAACATTTTATTCTAATTCTTTAAATGAGAAAAATATCTTTATCTAAACCCTAAATCATTTTAGGTATTCATTTCTATTCTCTAAATAATGTAATGTGTATGACTTGTAAAGTTTTTTAATGATGTTCATCTTAGCAAGCCCATTAGACACAGATGTTAATAGAAAAACTAAGTTCCTGGAAAGTCAGGAATATGTATTTGAAAACATGAAGGCTGTCCTGAAAACTTGGGGATACTTAGAGGATACTCAAAGAGTTCAGCTAAACAGAGGAAAGGAAAAGAAAGTTTTGTCAGCAGTATCCAACCAAAGGTGAAGCATGTGTGATCTAATTATTTTAAATTATATACTAGTTTTCCCGTATGTCCTTCCTTTCCCGAAGGACAGGTTGATCATAATTAAGGCTGTGGCAAGGCTTTCAGGCCATATCTGCTGTTAGATAGATTGTGAACCATATTACAGTGAAGGTTACATTTTTAACTTACAATAAGGTTTTAGAAGACTCTCTTTTTTTTAAATACTCCCCCTTACCCCCTGGTTTTTTTACTTTTATTGATAAAGAGCAGCTGCATTTACTTTTTAAGAACTGGATTCTTCAAAAACTATCATCAAAGCCCAATTTTTAAAATGTAATCTGTAGGAATCTAGGGCTGAAAGCACATATTTTTATACAAAATAATGTGGTCTGCTAATGCAATATAGGCTGTGTGAGAAAAAGGAACTGCATATTTTTAATCCATTTTTAATACCATGTGGCATTCTACCTGTCAATGTGTGTATTTTTTTCGTTTGTTTCTACAATTCCTGGAGCCTCAAAAAGTCACAATTTTAGGACCAAAAGAGGCCTTACCACCTACTCTGAATCCTGCCATCTCTTTCCCTATTGAGAACTTGGGAGACCAGGCCAAGGTCTGACATCCGAGGACCAAGGGCAAGAGAAAAGTCTTGTCAGCTCACTGAGGGCAAACTAGCACCACCTGTCACCTACAGCACTGCCAAGGTCGACTGCTACCTGGGCTGTCAAGATAGGCATGCCCTCCCTTCCTCAGTCTCCTGCCAGGGCACAAACTCCCAACACAGAGTACGACTTCAAGTAAAGCTACATGAATGGTTCTCTCCTGTTGGGGGGAGGAGGGGGAGGGAGGGAAGAATTCTATAGTTAAGGAAAATGTGGTTTGAATTAATTTAATTTACCACTATGCTATGTAATATGTCACACTTCTTCATAAACAAAAAATAAAGGCTATCAAGATAAAGCCTAGACTTCCAGTCAAGATGGTACTCGCATCCTCCCACAACTATATCAAAATTATAACTAAACTACAGAACAATCATCATTCAGAACCTCCTCGAATCTAACTAAATAGAAGTCCTACAACTAGGGTTTTAAAGAAGCCACATCAGACTGGTAGGAGGGAAAGGGATGTGGAACGGGCTGCTCCCACACCCACGTGTGGCGGATAAAAATCGGGAGGGATGTCTCAACTGCTGCGGAGGTCCCACCTGAGGAGCAAGGAGTCCTGGCCCCACATCAGAACCCCCAGACCAGGGTTCCAGTGCCAGGAAGAGAAGTCCACATAACTTCTGGCTGTAAAAAACAGCAGGGATTAAGGCTGCGGAAAATGAAAGGCTGCTGAAGTCCCAGGCAGTTCCTCCTAGGGCCCACACACGGACTTAACTTGGAATCATTTCCTTTAAGCTCCAACACTGGGATAGCAGCTGGGGGGCGGGGGATGGCACCAGGGACATATATGGAAGAACGGAATTGTCTGGCATCATGGCGAGAACTGGGTAAGCAGCTTTCTGCCAGATAAAAGTGCTGGCAGAGGCCACTGTTCCTTTTCTGAGACCCACTCCACAGAGCAGGCAGGCAGGCAGGCACCATATCTGAGCCTCCATCAACTTCGCTCACACTGTTTGCCCTGCCCTGGTGATTCCCTGAGACCCCACGAAACTTGCAGGCCCACCAAAGCCATTTCCAGTGGTTTTTCCGTAGGAATGACTTGCCTTGGCTCAAGCTTCAGACTTTCATGAAATCTCTCAAGTAAGCAGCATCTGGCCTCAGCATGCCCTGTACCTCTCCCTAAGTCGCCCCAGGACCAGCACTAGCAGCAGCTGGCCATGGTTCACAGCTTGGCCTCTCCTGGGCACCTCCAAGCCCAGCACAAGTAGCAACCATCTACAGATTGCTTTGTAGCTCAAGCAGGTGACCCTGGGTAGAATACAGTTGGTGGCTGACCTTGATCTGCACCTCTTGAGAGGCCTCAGAGTCAGTGCAGCCAGTGGACAGCTTCAGACCACATTGAAGCACCACCCAACCACCTCTACAAGCAACACACTCAAGCGGTAAACTCAGAGGGCACCAGAGGCCCACTGAAGTAAGTCCTGCTATGTGGGGCAGACCCCTGCACAACTGATCCTCCACAGCAGTCAGTGGTCACAGCCAGTCCTTACAGCCCATCAGCATGAGGATAAATCCCTCCCATTGATACGTGACAACAGCAATCAAGGCTAACTACAACAGGAAGGTGCACACAACCCACCATTGGGGGATGGGGGGGGGGAAGCACACCTGGAGTGCCCAGCTTGGGTGACTGGGGAGGCTATGCCACTGGACCCTACAGGACACCTACTACAGTAGGCCACTCTACCAAGTCCAGGAGATGTAGCAGCTCTACCTAATACATAGGAAGGCTGTCAAAATGAAGAGACAGCCCTAGCAGGTTTGGCTTAGTGGTTGGAGCGTCGGCCTGAGAACCAGAGAGCCCTGGGTTCGGGTCCCACTAGGGGCACATACCAAAAAAAAAAATTAAAAAAATGAAGAGACAAAGAAGCATGTCCCAAATAAAAGGACAGAACAAAACTCCAGAAAATGAACTAAACAAAATGGAGACAAGTAATCTATAAGATGCAGAGTTCAAAGCACTGGTTATAAGGATATTCTATGAACTTAGGGGAAGAGTAGTTGAACTTAGAACTTCAACAGCATAAATAAGGACATAGAAACCATAAAAAAAAGACACAGAAACCACAAGAAAGAAACAGAAATGAAGGACACACTAACTGAAATGAAGAATAATTTAAAGGGCAACAATAGTAGAGTAGATGAAGCTGAGAATCAAATCAGTCATTTGGAATATAAGGAAGCAAAAAAACACGTAATCAAAACAGCAAAAAAAAAAAAAAAAAGAAAAAAGAATCTAACAAAATAAATATACTGTGAGAAGCCTCTGGGTCAACTTCAAGCATATCAACATTAACATTATGGAGGTACCAAAAGAGAGAGAACAAGAAATTGAAAACCTATTTGAAAAAAGAATGACAGCCCTTGTTGGTTTGGCTCAGCGGTTAGAGCGTCAGCCCACGGACTAGAGAGTCCCGGGTTCAGTTCCCACTAAGGGCACATACCTCGGCTGCAGTTTGTCCTTGGACCTGGTTGGGGTCGTGTGGGTGGCAACCAGTCGATGTGTCTCTCACATCGATGTTTCTCTCTCTCCCTTCCCCCCCTCCCTCCCTCCCACTCTGTCTGAAGATAAATGCAAAAAAATGTCCTCGGGTGAGGATAAAAAAAAAGAAAGAAAAGAAAAAAGAATGACAGAAATCTTCCCTAACCTGGTGAAGGAAATAAATAAACATACAAGTTCAGGAAGCTCAGAGGCTCCCAAAAAAGATGAACCCAAAGAGGCCCACACCAAGACATATCATAATTAAAATGCAAAAGATTGAAGACAAAAAGAGAATCTGAAAAGCAACAAGAGAAAAGCAGTTACCTACAAGAGAGCTCGCATAAGACTGTCAGCTGACTTCTCAACAGAAACTTTGCAGTCCAGAAGGGATTGGCAAGAAACATTCAAAGAGATGAAAAGCAAGAACCTTCTATCAAGATTACTCTACCTGGCAAAGCTATCATTTAGAATCAAAAGACATATAAAGAGCTTCCCAGAAGAGGAAAAGCTAAAGAAGTGTATCACCACCAAACCAGTTTTATATGAATAAAGGGTCTTCTTTTTTTTTTCTTTTAAATGTTTTTTTTTAATTTTTTTAGAGAGGAAGGGATAGAGAGATAGAAACATTGATCAGCTGCCTCCTGCATGACCCCTCCCCCCCACACTGGGGATCGAGCCTGCAACCCAGGCATGTGCCCTGACCAAGAATCAAACTGGGACTTCTCAGTCCATGGGACTACACTCAATCCACTGAGCCACACCGGCCAGGCAATAAAGGTCTTCTTTAAGAAGATGACAAAGATGAAGACGAAGAAGAAGAAAGAGTAAAAACTATGAACAATAAAATAGCAATAAATACATAACTATCAACAAATGAATCTAAAAAAACAAAATAAACTAAGAAGCAGAACGGAAAACAACTCATAGATACAGAGAACATTTTGATGATTACCAGATGGGAGAGGGGCTGGGGGATGGGTAAAAAAGGTAAAGGGATTAAGAAGTACAAATTGGTTGTTACAGAATAGTCATGGGGATGTAAAGTACAGCATAGGGAATATAGTCAATAATATTCTAATAACTGTACAGTGTCAGATGAGTATGAGATTTATCAGGATGATAACTTAGTGAGTTATATAATGTCTAATCACTGGGGTGTACACCTGAAACTAATGTAATATGTATGTCAACTGTAATTTTAAAATATATATATTGTTTTTAAAAAAAGATAAACCCTATAACATATCTGGACAGCCATTTGCACAGACCTTGAGCCTTGCCAAAGTCATTTTAGATAAAGAAAGCATGTTTCCTTTGTTTCATTATAGCATTAGGCACAGGTGCTGCAAATGAACTGAAATCTGAAATGAATAATGAACAGAACCAATTTGCTAAGCCCCAAATATGGTAAAATCAATTAACCTATCATGGAAAGAGTGGGTTCTCAAAGGTGAACAGCCCTCAGAGCAGTGTGCTCAAGAAATGTCTATTGGATGAAGAAATATTCCAGATAACAGGAGCTGAGTCATTTCTGCATACAACCATATATTTTTGCTGTTTTTAGGAAATTTTTCCAAAAACACATTGAATTCTTTGATATTCCAGATAAAAATGATCATCTATCATCACATTGGGCAACATACATCTTAACAACACTCTGAACTTCTGGTTCCTACACAGAGCTGCTCCACAGTGGAGCCTGTGAGGTTGCTGTCAGAGTGTCCATCCCCTGCAGTGCCCTTTTCTCTCTCAGTTCTCCAGTTTAATCAGACAGGCCTAGAAACCTAAAAGACCAAGTTTGTCAGGTCAATAGGATGTTTTCCAAGCCTCTCTTACACAGATTTGCATGAATTTCAGAGTGAAGGCTTTGAGCCCTCTCTGTCTTAGAAAATAAAGTGGTTGCTATCTTTACTTCAGGATTAGGGTTTCTATAACAATAAAATCAGCGAGTTATAGTACAGTGGAAAGTGCCCTCTGGACTTGGGCCTCAGCATTTAATTCTTTCTTCCTTGGTAGAACAATGCTATTAGGTTGACCTCTAAGGCTTCCTCCATTTCTAAACCTCTCTGACCCAAAATCCAACAGCAGCTCAAGAAACAAATAATGCCAGTATATAAATTCTTCCAGAGAAGAGAGTAAGAGGAAAACCCCCCTCCCGACTCATTTTCTGAAGCCCTGATGGCAAAACCAGACAAGGGCTGTATAAGAAAGGAAAATCACAGTCAATTCTATACATGAACACAGAGGCAAGAATCCTAAACAAAAAGAAGCAAGCTGAATCTAGCAACATAAAAAAAAATAAAAAATACCAGAACCAAGTGAGGTTTATCTGAAGAGTGCAAGGGTGGTTTAACACTAAAAAAATCACTACCTTAAAAAAATTGAAATAGAAAAAAAGCACATGACCATTTTAATAGAGGCAGATAAAATTTAAATAAAAACATTAGAAACCTGACAATAGAAAGAAATTTCTTAATCTGAATAAAGCATTTACAAAAAAATGTAGTAAGTGTGCTTAATGGTGAACCTTAGAAGTAATTTCTTTGAAACAGGTAGATAATGTAGACTGATTAAAATATCATTAAACTGCCCAGCTGGTATGGCTCAGTGAATTGAGCATCGTCCCATAGACTGAGAGGTCCCGGTTCGATTCCCAGTCAGGGCACATGCCCGGGTTGCGGGTTTGATCCCGGTACAGGGTGTGCAGGAGGCAGCGGATGGATGTTTCTCTCTCACATCGATGTTTCTATCTCTCACTCTCCCTTCCTCTCTCTCTAAAATAAAAGAAAAAAATCAATAAAAACAAACTTAAAAAATACATAAAATATCATTAAACTAACATCCCACAAATGTAAAATATCTAGAAATAAGTTTAGTAAGATATGTACAAGAAGTCCTCAAGTTGACCTACAAACTTTAACATAATCCCAACCACAACCTTGAATGGGGAAATCTAAGGAGGAGCAAAAAAGACTTGAAAGAAGAAACAAGAAAAGAAAAACAAAGGAGGGGATTTGTCTTACCAGGCATAACACACACTACTACAATGCAATAGTAAATAAAATAATATATTAGCCAAGGAGTAAACAAACAGGCTGAAGGGACAGACTTCATAGACCAGAAACAAACCCACACATTTATGGAAATAGATGATAGAAGCAGCACTGCAGATCAGAGAGAAATGAAGAGACTACAGTCGTCCCTCGCCACTTCACGCTTCAACTTGCGGCTTCACTCTATCGCGGTTTTTTCAAATATATTCATTAAAAAGTTGATCAAGACAGTGAAAATGATACAGCATGTGCTCGGTTCTCTGAGTCAATTATACACCCCTGTATTACAATTACAAAAATTATTGTACATATGGACTATAGGCCTATGCATTCGAGCACCCTGCAAATTCTTCAACTTCAGGTGCAACCACTCGACCACTCCTTGTGTGTGGGAGATAACTTTTTTCCAAAAAATTGGGTATGGTGAAACAAAGCCAATCAGAGCATGCTGTTCACTGATTGGCTATCCTATCCTCTTCCTATCCTGGCCACTGACTGGCTCAGCCTCATGCAAGCTCGTTTCTCTCATACACGCTTCTACATCACTATGCATCGGAAGCATCTTTGCTCTTTTTTTTTTTTTAATTTATTTACTTTATTATTAATTTGTTTTTGTTAGAGATGTTTTTCCTTTTTTTCCCCCCATTGACACCCTCCTCCCCCTCCCCTTCTCCTCGTCCCCATCCCTGTTGTCCATGTCCACTGGTTATGCACCCATGCACATAAGCTCTGTGATTCATCTCTTTCCCCCACCTCCCCCCCTCCTCTGAGGCCCGTCATCCCGTACTCCACCTCCATGTCTCTGGGTCAATTTCGTTGTTCAGTTTGCTCAGTTCTCCTGTGTGTTGCCAGCTTCCTCCGTTGGTGTGGGGGTTGCTCAGCTCCCTTCCTCCGCCTGGGTTCCTCCGTGGTGGGGGGGTCGCTCAGCTCCCTTCCTCCGCCTGGGTTCCTCCGTGGTGGGGGGGTCGCTCAGCTCCCTTCCTCCGCCTGGGTTCCTCCGTGGTGGGGGGGTCGCTCAGCTCCCTTCCTCCGCCTGGGTTCCTCCGTGGTGGGGGGGTCGCTCAGCTCCCTTCCTCCGCCTGGGTTCCTCCGTGGTGGGGGGGTCGCTCAGCTCCCTTCCTCCGCCTGGGTTCCTCCGTGGTGTGGGGGTCGCTCAGCTCCCTTCCTCCGCCTGGGTTCCTCCGTGGTGTGGGGGTCGCTCAGCTCCCTTCCTCCGCCTGGGTTCCTCCGTGGTGTGGGGGTCGCTCAGCTCCCTTCCTCCGCCTGGGTTCCTCCGTGGTGGGGGGGTCGCTCAGCTCCCTTCCTCCGCCTGGGTTCCTCCGTGGTGGGGGGGTCGCTCAGCTCCCTTCCTCCGCCTGGGTTCCTCCGTGGTGGGGGGGTCGCTCAGCTCCCTTCCTCCGCCTGGGTTCCTCCGTGGTGGGGGGGTCGCTCAGCTTCCGCACGCGCCCTTGGCTGCAGGATCTCGTTTCCTTTGAGGCGACATGGAGGGTCCTGGAGGGCAGTATGCCGTCTCCATTCTGTTGCTTCTTTAATTTCGTAGTTGCAGGGCTTCCATTCAGCTTGATTTCATGCGGTCTTTAAGTGATAGTTATTCTGTGATTTAGTTGTAACTTTGATGTGGTTGTGGGAGGACGCGATTCCGCGTCCACCTACGCCGCCATCTTGTCATGCCGCATCTTTGCTCTTGTGTTTCCGATTTCTGAGAACTTTTGGCTCCTAAACATGCTGCTTCTTCTAAGCCTTCTGACGATTAAACTAAGCGCCAGAGGAAGATGCTTACCATCCAGGAGAAGGTGAAACTCTTGGATATGATCAAAGATGGCAAGAAAATCGTGGAGGTTGCCCACCATTACGACTTGAATGAGTCTACCGTTCACTCTATCCATAAAGAGGAAAAGAACATCCATGCAACGGCTACTGTCTCTTTCAACAAGGAAGCAAAGCACATCATGACAAGTCGTAATAAGTTCATAGTGAAAACGGAGTCCGCCCTAGCCGTTTGGATCAGCGACAGCCAAAAGAAAAACATTCCGTTGGATTCGCTGGTCATCCAGGAGAAGGCGAGGCAGCTCTATCAGCACTTTATGGCAGACGAACCCCAACCTGGACCTTCTTCTGCAACGTTCATGGATTTCACGGCGAGCAAGGGTTGGTTTGAGAAGTTCCAGAAGAGGTGTCATCTGAAGAGTGTCGTTCTCCATGGAGAAGCTGCCTCTGCTGACCAGCCTGCAGCAGAGGACTACGTGAACAACACGTTCCAGAAGATCCTTGAGGAGGGCAAGTATCATCCAGAACAGGTGTCCTTAACTGACAAGGATCTGGTGGAGATGACTAAGTCTGTGAGTGAGGAGGAGGAAGAGCAGCCAGAGGTTCCTGGGGGTCAGGAGGAGGAAGCTGGCCTCACACTTGAGCATCTCTCGCAAGCTGTGAGAACTATTAAGGTAGTACAGGACATGATTGGCGAATGGGACCCACAAATGTGGTTCTGGAATGCACTTGATGGAGCGATAGAACCCTATAAAAGCCTCCTCATGCATATGAAAAGACAGCGCCAGCAACTGCCTATCAAGATGTTCTTCAGCTGCGCACCCAGACACCCACTGCCTACTCCTAGCATTCCTTCAGCGGAAGAAGATGACGACGCACCTGCTGAAGATACTGCACCACCTGCAGACTCTCCTACTGAGGTTGTGCCTTCAGAGGAGCAGTAACCTTGCTCTTTTTGCTGTGTAGTACATCTCTTCATCTTCATCACTTCATCATCGAACAAGTTGCACTATTTTCATAGGTTAGTGGTTATGTGTAAGAACTGTGTGTGTGTAATTAAATGTACAATAATAACAATATGATATTTGTAACGTCTAATATGTCTTATTTTCTCTTATTTTGTCTAATATATTGGGTAATATGAGTGTAATGGTGACTAAAAAGGTTTTACTTCATGTCTAGAGGGCTCTAATAATGGTAAAAAACATATTTAGAAGGTCATAAACAGGTTTTCTATGCTCTAACTGCGAAAATATTCAATTTATAAATAAAGAATCCTACTTCGCGGAAATTCATTTATTGCGGTAGAGTTTGGAACTGATTAACTGCGATAAACGAGGGCCGACTGTATTCATTCAATGAATTGTGGTCCAACACCTCCTTATCCATTTGGAAAAGAATAAAACTGGACCACTATTTTATACAACAGAAAAATCAATTACAGATGGGCTAAAAACTCACATGTGGAAAATTAGAACTTTCTCAAAAATATTTTCATGAACTCAGAGTAAGAAAAGTTTTTTAACTCGATACAAAAACTTCAAACCACAAAGAGAAAGAATGGTAGGTCTGGCTATATTAAAAGTAAAATATCTCTACAGACTGGAAGAAAATTTTTGCAAGCCACATATCCAACAAAGGACATACAAATTACATTATATAAGAACTCTCAAAACTCAACAGTAAAAATACAAACAATCCAGTCAGAAAATGGGCAAAAGAAATGAACAGGTATCTAACCAAACATGACATATAGATGGTAAACAAGCATATGAAAAGATTCAACATCATCACCCATCAAGGAAATACAAAATAAAACCACAATGTGGTATCACCACATACCTATCAGAATGGCAAATAAAAACTAGTGATAACACCAAACGTTTAAGATGCAGAGGAAATGGACTTCTCATACATTGCTGGTGGACTGTAAAAGTGGTACAACCACTCTGGGAAAGAGACTGGCAGTTTCTTATAAAACTACATATGCGCTTACCATATGACCCAAAAACTTCACTCCTAGGAATTTATCCCACAGAAATGAAAATATAAGCTCACATAAAAATTAATACATAAATGTTCACAGCAACTTTATTCATAATAGCCAAAAACTGGAAACAATCCAGATATCCTTCCATGGGTGAAGGGTTAAGCAGACTGTGGTATATCTATACTCGGTAATAAAACAGAATGATACATGCAACAACTTGAATGGATCTCAAGAAAATTACACTGAGTGAAAAGGTGATATAATGTATGATTCCATTTACATAACATTCTTGAAATAACAAAATCACAGAAATGAAGAACAGATTAGTGGTTGCCAGGACATAGAGATGGGGGAGGGTGTGTGACTATAAGAGGTAGCAGGAGGGAGACTAGGGCGACGGAGTTCTATACCTTGACTGTGGTGTCGGTTATATGAATAGACACGTGATAAAACTGCACAGAACTAAATAAGTGCATGTAAACTTGGTTAAATCTATTAAGCTCCATGGACTGTACCAATGTCAACTCTCTGGTTTTACTATTTGCACTATAGTTATGCAAGATGTCACTGCTGGGGGAACTGAGTGAAGGGTACACAGGATTTTCCTTTTTTGCCAACTTCCTGTGAATCTATAATTATTTTAAAATAAAAAGCTTAAAAATTTGAAACTTCTGTTCATCAAAATACATATAAAGAAATGGAAGGGAGTCACAAACTGGGAGAATGTATTTATAAGATATATAACCAGAAACAGAGTATGCAAAATAAAACAATCGAATAGAAAAATAGGCAAAGGTGGTGCCAAGAGCAAGGTACCATCTCCCAGCCAAGCCTCTGGCGAGGTGGTGTGGGATAGAGGTGGGAGAGTTTCCTGATCCCTTCTTTTATTTATACCTTGACAACCACTGTGCAATATCCAATCATGAGTTTCTTACCTCCTTTAGGGAGGTGAAAGTCATGTCCCTCACCATTCTTTTATAAAAGCTGAGAAGCATGAAGTCTAAATACAGAAAGACCATTTACCAGGAAATCTGGGGACAGCACACACTCTGCTCTCTTCTCTTACTGCATGCACACAGCTGACATCTGGGACAGAATAGATGACAGCCACAGACTGCCCCATGGGAAGGCAAAATCATTATTTGCCAGGAGGTCCCAGACCCCAAAGATCTGGTTATCCTAAAGGCTCCCCTACAACCATGTCTTCTTCAAGTACCTCCTGTCTCCATCCTTGCACTCCTCCATCCCAAAAACCATCACTAGAGGTATCTAAGCAGGAGTCCCCTACTCAAAACTCCTCACTGGGGTCTTCCCCAGCATCACAGGCCCTCTGTCAGCTCCTGCCCACACCTCCATCTCACAGCTCAGGCACCTTCACAGCTTCAATGCCTCCACATAGCCAAACTCTGACACACACCCTTGAATATGCCACTCTAGCTCTCCCCACCTGCACCTAGGCATGTTGCACTACAGGATATCCTCTTTCCTAAGGCAAGTTATCCTCTGAAACCCAACTCAGATGCCACCTATTTCTTGGAGCTACCCATGAATCTCCAGAGTGAGCAGCTCCCTTCTCCGGCCACACCTGCACCTTACACCACCTCTACCCTCACACTTAGCTCACCAAATTATACATAACTCGGGATCCTCAGTCTCTCTCCCCTGCCTGATTGACTATAAGTTTCTTGAAGCCCATTCTTGTCCTCTTTGATACCAGGTGCAAGTATGGGTCAAAAGTTTGCTGACTTGAGTCTTTTGCTGTTACTAAGTCAGCAGCTACAGACTATTATTATTTTTTTAGATATATACCTATTTATCTAATGCATCTTTACTGTCCCCAAATCCCAAATTCCACACTAGGTCTTTTCAAAGAGAGGTCAAAGCACTGGACCTATTTCAATACATAAATAACACTTAAGCTATATGTATCATGAAGCCAAAGTTGAGAGACTGGTAGTACATATAAAAATGTAAACAGAAGATCAAAGTGCTTTGTACTGAAAATAATGGGCAACAGATCAAAGGTGTGGTCCAGAAATGTGTTTTTCAGTACATACTTTCTTTTGTCTTTAAAATACTGACATTCTAACATTCATTTGAATAAAAAAGATAGTATTAGCCTCTGTATTAGGTTTTAAACCTGGGAATATCCTGAGGTTTTTCTATACTTGTTTTACTGATCACTAGGAAGTAAATGTGCACACATACAACAAGCAAGTATGCATCTTAAAATTTTACTTTGCCAGGCCTTTAAGGTTACTTTCAGGAGAGAACAGCATGCTCTCAGGGTCTAAAGCATAAATGTTAACAAGCCTTGCTATCAGAGCTGCCAGTTCAAGTCTAAATTCAGTGGAAATTTTATTTTATTGCATGTTTTTCAGAAGATCAAGACAACCTCCAAAATGGTCAATTTTCCAAATATCTAAAAGCATATAATTTGCATAAGCATGCTGACAAGTTAAAGTATATTATAAATCTCATAAAATACTGTCTCATTCTCTATTATTTCATTCCTGAGCCCATTTCCTCTGGCCTGAAAACAGGCATTCTTTCACAAAGAGGAGACTTTGATAGCATATGACCCCACCAAAAATGCATGCACGTGTGTCTTTAGTAGAACGGGAAAGATCCTAAAATCCTTAAGAAAATTAATTTGGGGAGGGAATGGAAGTAGATTAAACAATATCACATGATTGTCCTGTCATTTAAATACAAAGCAGAGATAAACTGTAATAAAGAAAGTCAATGACCTTCTAGATTATTCAGTGGGAAAATCCAAGGCACTCTGAAATTCACATTTGTCTTCCTTTTAGTGTTGTTGGCCTGTGTAACAAGCCAAAGCCACCACTCCAGGTTAAAAAGACCAGAAAATAACATAGGTTTCTAACCTCTAGATTTCAAATTTTATCAAGAAAATTATTATACCTCCTCCTATGATCTTAAAAAAAACTTTCCTTAGCTATGAGAGCAGAATCTGAAAACGACAAAGACCTAGAACTTCTGCAGGAAGAACTGTAAGAATGAGAAATTGTTTCATTCCTTGTCCACCCCCATCCAATTTTATCATCCAAAAAAAAAAGTATTAAGGAAGGAATTCCAAACTTTAACAAAATACCAAGGAAAAATGACAAATGAGGAAAGACCTTGCTGGTGACAGCCTAGATAAAGTTTGAAAGGGCAATTTCAGTATAAAAAAGAATCACCTTTTCCCATTATTCATATGGTAATTTTGAAAGACAAAGTCAGCTTTAAAAAGGGGGATGGGGGAACTGGGAAGCTCCAACAATAGAAGGAAGATAATGCAAACTGGCAACAACACAAAAATTAGATCTTTTATTCTTTTCTTTGTCTTTAAAATATTAGTCAAATATTGAAATTCTCTACCATGATTAATTCCACAGAACAGTCATTTGAGTCACTCAATACCCTTAACCCAGTCAGTTGACCCATGATCTGGGCCTCCCCTTTCTGCTGTACCCAAAGAAAATCCCCACCCAGAGATGTATAGGATGCTTCACAAATAGACAACATCTATCTACTTTTTAATACTTTGTCAGAAACAGACATAGGCACCACAACTTGAGGCAGTCACATCCTCAGGTTCTAGTAAAACACACGGGTTCAAATTCTGCCCCTTCATTGGACCTCTGACAGGCTATTCAACTCCTCAGTCTCTGGGGTTTTTGTTTTGTTTTGTTTTGTTTTTTATCCTTACTTGAGGACATTTTTGCATTTATCTTTAGATAGAGCTGGAGGGAGAGAGGGAGAAAAAGAGAGAGAGAGAAACATGGATATAAGAGAGACACATCGACTGGTTGCCACCCACACGACCCCAAATGGGGCGGGGGACAAACTGCAACCAAGGCACGTGCCCTTAGCAAAACCGAACCTGGGACTCTCTGGTCCATGGGCCAACACTCTAACCACTGAGCCAAACCATTGAGGGCAGTCTCCGGGTTTTTTATCTATGATAATAAGTGTCTATCTCAAGGGTCCTGTGAGGATTATGTGAGATGAGATATGTAATATTTGATCCAGTGCCTGGGGCACAGTGAGTGCTCAGTCTCTGTTAATCATAATTACTATAAACATGTAGAGCACAAAATCAATCCAAGCCCTACTCTGATAACTACTGTTTTCCAGCCACCTTCACCATAGGAAAAAAGCTTCTGATAATCATTAATGCAATCATCTTAAAATCTAATCCTTTCAATGTAAAACTCTGGACATGGAGGGCAGATCACTGATTGCTGTGGGTGGAGTGGTGGAGGGTCACTACAAAAGAGGTATCAGAAGGGAATTGGGAGGGGGAGGTGATGGAACTGTTTTGCATCCTGATTGAGATGATGGTTATAAGATCAATGCATTGGTCAAAACTCATGAAACTTACACCTAAAAGAGTAAATTCTACCACATGTAAATTAAATATATTTTTTAAACCACAAAACCAAAAAATCCAATCATTTCTAATTACAGACCAAATCAAAATAATGACACAATTGAATTTTTAAATGCCCAAGATATTATAACTGCAATATTCTATGTATTATCCTATAACTAACAGAAGGCATATCCAATTTTAGTTATCAGCTCTGATTTATTCAAGCACAAAATGTCAATACCATAATAAACATGAGATACTACTTTGCTATAATAGAAGCAAAAAGACTTTGGAAATGTATTTACATAAATCAACACTAGATATGAGTGGTACTCCCCATTTATGGACAAAAGGGAGTTTTATGACATTTTAGGCTTGACTTCATAGATCTCTATTTTGCTGCTTAATGAGTAGGTTACTTAAGGTACATGTGTTATTGATCTTAATCCCTAAAAAGTGATATATAAATAGTAAACTTTAAAGATTTAATAAAGCTTAATATGACTAGACATGTACACATCACATCGACAATCTACTAAAATGTCAATGCGTACATTTTGCATTTTAAAAAGCCAAAACATGATTCACTCAGAAAACAATTCATAAATTGCACAATGGCAAATGTAAAGTCCCAATACAAACACATTTTATCCCTGTCATCTCCTGTTTCACTGTATGTATAAGGTTTGGCCACCAAATTAGACTTTTTTTTGTCAATTCAAATAAACTGGAGAAGAACAAGGCAAGTAAAATGAACACTGTGAAAATAAAAACAACCCAAATGCCCTTCAACTGGGGAAGGTATAAACAAATTACTGTATAACCCATGCAATCAAACACTATTCAGCAATGAAGAAGTAATGAACTATTGATACTTACAAAAACAAAAACAGCTCTCAATTATGAGTGAGAGAAGCTCTTCCACAACCCCCCACCCCCAAGAAAAAGAAACAGCTCCTACAGTAAGATTCCATTTAGATAAAATCCCCAGTAAATAGATAGATAGATAGATAGATAGATAGATAGATAGATAGATAGATAGATAAATTTAAAAAAGAAAGCGGCCTAAGGGATTACAAAGGGCAAGAGGAAACTTTTGAGGGTAATAAATGTTATTTTGATTGCACTGATGGTTTAACTGGTGTATACATGTAAAACACATCAAATTGTGTACTTTAAATATGTGCAGTTTATTGTATGACAATTATACCTCAATAAAGTTGTTTAAAAAGAAAGATAAGCCCTGCCAGTGTGGCTCAGTGGCTGAGCCGGCCCATGCACGGAGAGGTCACTGGTTCGATTCCGGGTCAGGGCACATAGGTGTGCAGGAGGCAGCCAATAAATGTTTCTCTCACATTGATGTTTCTATCTCTCCCCCTTTCCCTTAAAAATCAATGAAAACATATTTTAAAAAGAAAAGATAATTAAAAAATACATTTTCCTGGCCCAGTACAGGTTATACCTCGGAAATAATTCGGGTTAGGTTCCAGACCACCATAATAAACCACATATTACAATCTTTTTGCTGGTGGAGGGTTTTGTCTTCCATTTGTAAAAAAAATCTCAAAACCTGGGAAGTACAATGAAGTGATCCTCAATAAAAGGAATGGTATGCCTGTATATGAAAATCAGAATGAATATTGCACTTATGAAATCCTGTTCCTCATATTCACAGGATGTAAGTATTCAATACATTTTGCAACATTCACATGAGTCTGAATAAAAAACAACAGCATCTTCTTTTCCCAATTAATAGGTGGAGGGAGAAAAGACAGAGAGGCTGGACAACTTGCTTAGGACATAGAATAAATGAATGCAAATTGATTGATTACTGGGAAGCTGATTCACCACATTCCTAGTCCAATTCTCTTAATTGCCTTCAAATTCCTAATTATTTTAAGTAAAACCGTGTAAGGGAGATAAAAATCTAACATACAACAATGTGGAAAATGTAAAAGTCATTTGCAGTTTCTCTAATACCTTACTGGGTCCTTAATTCCATCCACAGGTTTCAACCTCTGCTGACACTGGGCTGGAATATTCAAAAAGAAAAAACTCCCCAGGTGATGCTAAATATTAAAACTCCTGAGATAAATCAGATTTAGATTTCTCATTAAAGGAGCACAAAAGAAAGCAAGGTGCCATAAAAACCTTTGGTAAACCATGGCCCTAGGTTTTTCAAATCAATATTAAACTGTTGAACACATGCAGACCAACATTTAATAAATTAAAAGTAAAAATATGCACATAGATGTTGTCAGAACAGAAGTTACATAACAACATACCAGACTGAAAAATTCTCTTCAACTTTTTAGAATGCTAAATTGGCTTCCTGACATCAAAGTGATGAGCTACAAGCACTGGAAAATATGCCATATATTCACTGCATTTAAAACATGAAATAAACTGACAATATATTGTGAACTGTTTAAACAGCACAGATTGAAGAGAGACCATCTTTGTCTTCAGTCCGTGCCCTGAACGAGTGCTCCTTGCACTTTAAGATGCACTTCTTAGGGAAGATTCTGACTCAGTGGGTCTTAGGATGGGGTCTAAGACTGCATTTCTAACAAGCACCCAAGTGGCAGTGATGCTGCTAGTAGGTAGACCTAACTTGAATATTAGTTGTAAAATTAACCAATTGGTCTACGAACATGGTTATGTTTAGATTCCAGGAAATAAGTGTCAATACAATGTATTACTAGAAAAAGAAAAAAACGTGGTGAAGGGGGAGGACAGAAGGAGCAAGTGAATCCTTAAATACTTGTCTAGTCCAGCAGTACTAAAACCAAAGAATACAGGCATACCTCATTTTATTGCATTTCGTTTTACTGTGCTTCACAGGTGCTGCGCTTTTTACAAATGGAAAGGCAAGAACTACCGCCAGCAAAATGATTAGGACTTGCTTTACTATGGTGGACTGGAACCAAATCCACAAAATCTCGTAGGTGTATCTGTACTATTGCTTGCCCCAACCTAGTAGCTGTCAATGCTGATGGAATGTAAACTCCATGAAAGAAAGTGTTTTTTCAATTTACTACAGCATTCTTAGGGCCTAGCATACATTAGGTACTCAATCAATGTGTTGAATAAATGAATGAACGAGTACATACAAACACCACCTGTATTTATGTCACAACCCAAAAACGTTTGGGAAAGGGGGCTATATTTGTACATACAGATGTCTGATACAAATAACTGACCTACTCATTGTAGTCCATCTTGTCCTAAAAAGAAAAGAAAAAGAATTTTCCAGACCAATACTTCCAACTTGAAAGCCCAGGCTTCCCACTCCCTCACGTTTAACATGTTTTTAGCTCTTTGAAAGCAATAAAGAGAGGTGAAACACAGGGAGAAGGATTCAGAAAAGGCTCAAAAATCAAAGGCGGGGGGGACGGACCCCCGGGAGAGATGGACAAACAGTTCAGTGCAAGTGAAGGAGCATCTTAAGTTGTCAGGAGTTCCACGTTCTTACCTATGACGGTGGCAGGGTTTGGGTTCGGGCTTGGGTTTTTATTGTTTTGTTACTGTAGAGGATCACTCGTAAGTAGTATCTAGTTGTGGAAACCCAGACTAAAGAGGCAGCAGGCTCTGAAGTCAACCTTCAGAAGCTCTGGCGACTCAAGGATCGGGACCACTTTCCCCTTCCCAGGGTCTCCCCACGCGCTGGGGAACGGTGCCGCCCGCAACACGATCCGGGCAGCGTCGCTGTCGGCTCGAAGCCGGTTTGAAGCCACTGCCAGGACTTAAGATGGCGGCGAAACACTAGTCGAGGAGCCTGGATATCGCGAGGACTCTGCCCAAAAGAAAAATGGCCCCCGCTCATGATCTCGCGGCTTTCAAGAACCGACGGAAACAAAAACGGCGGCAAAGGCTGGCTATTTAGAGCCTGTGAACGCAGTGAGTTTGATTGGCAGCTGGTGAGTGACGGTTACCTACAGTGCTTGACAGAGGAGGGATTGAAAGAAAATAAAACGCAACATTTCTATGGTAGAGTGTTGACACCGATGCACAAGGATGGAAAGATTCTTCGGAATCTTCGATTGGGAAGAATATAGAAAAGACAGCTTTGAAAGTAAAGGTTGCTTTTACAATGCGGGATAAACTTTAAAAGAGACTTAAACATAATGTCCACAATAAATTTCTTAGAGTTGTAGAGGAGGTAAAAGTTTTGTCCTCCACCTAAAAAGCAACACTGGCAACCTTCATACGAAGGACTGAGGGCAGAGCGGCTGGAGCGCGACCAGCTCGCATTGCGCATGCCCTGCCCGCTCTCCAACCCAATCCAGGGAAATTATGATTAGATCCTTTTCTCCTGGTTTTCACGGCAGCCGTAAAAGAAGGCGGGGAATTGGCGTTGAACGACAGAATCAGGAGCTTTGTGATAGGTCAAATTAGGGAGGCCTGGGAGCCACTAAGAACAATTTACTTTTTTTAAAAAAATTCATTCAGCAAGTGCCTCTTAAGCACACGCTATAAGGAAGCTGCTGTGCCAATTTGATATGATAATAAAATTTCAGTTTCAACAATTTGTTGAGATTGATGCTGAATAAACCCCGTCGTCGTCACCCCCCCCCCGCCGAGAGTGCCGCTAAGAACCCGTCCCCTATTCTTTCCTCCACGGCCGCTGCTTTCTGGGCTGAGAACTTCACGAAAACCCGGAGAGAGGAACAGGAGCGGGAGCCGCGGGTACTCGCAGAGCTGCGCATGCTCCGTCTCCAAGCGCGGGGCGCGGGTTGCCAGGACCGGCGGCGGCTTCGGAGTGAGGCTCGGCCTCCGGGGCCTGCTGGTGGCGGCGGCCTAGGGAGGTGCGGCGGCTGGTGGGCAGGTGAGAGCGCTGGAATCTCAGGTGGAAAAGCCAGCTTTCTGCTCGGCCGAAGAAAGGGGCAGGTGGCTTGAGGTGCCTCCACCCTCTCAGAAAGGTCACTGGTGTCCTTTCCGAAGGATATTTGAGGGCGGGGATAAGGAGGAGGCTGGCGCCTTAGAAAGCTAAAGACCTACCTTTGAAAAAGCTTAGGCAGTAAATACGTCGGTGGCAGGCCTGTGGGTGGCGAGGGCGTGTGCCAGCAGTGCGGGTGGAGTTCGGGTGCAGAGCCTCCTCACTCTCCCATCTGCATGGCCGCACGCGAAGCGGACGGGAAAGGTGTTTCGGTGAAAGCACCGATTGCACCTGCGC
Source organism: Tadarida brasiliensis (assembly GCA_030848825.1). Lineage (NCBI taxonomy): Eukaryota > Metazoa > Chordata > Mammalia > Chiroptera > Molossidae > Tadarida > Tadarida brasiliensis. The sequence goes on along the minus strand of CM061261.1, from coordinate 32,062,215 downwards.
TGCCACCTTCTCGCCGGACCGTGTGACTCGGTCCTTCCTCTTTCGCGGGGACGGCACTATATGCCTGTGTCCGTCTGGGAGGTGGGGGCCGCCCTCTCACGTGGAAGTGGCATCGAAACTGTTGTACAGCGAGCGTGCTAGTGCCCACCGTGTGAAAGCTGAAGCAGGACTCGCGGCCCTTGTGAGGTTACAGGGATCGAAATCCTTTTGAGGTGGAGACCTGCAGAGGTCATGTTCATCTTTCTCTCAAAGTGGACCGTGCCCAAAATCCTATTGCTGTTTTTAAGAGGCTCTCAATACTGGCAGTTTGATTCATTCATTAACATCGTCGATTTATGCGTACTATATATCGACTATGTAATATATGTGTATAGTATATAGCTTACATATACTAAGTACATATGTATACTAATAGATATGTATATGCATGCATATATATATATCTCACTGTGCTGAGTTAGCAGGTACAGCAGTGAGCAGGGCAGGCATGATCCCTGACCACATGGAGCTTGTATTCTAGTGATGGGGAAAGAAACAATAAACAAATCCATTGATAAATGAACAAAATGTTCCCAGATTCTCCTAGGTTGGGTTCCCTAGGAAGCAGGCTCTCAGGAGACTTGAGGGCAAGACATTTATTAGGAAGGACTTTGGGATCATTACTAAGGAAGAAAGCAAGCAGGATGGGGTGGATAGAAAAAGTCGAGCTGCCCTGCAGTCCCAAGGAAGGCCTCCACCTGTCTCAGGAACGGGGGTGCTGGGTTGGCCCTTCAGAGTTGTCCCAAGTTGGAGAGAAGGGCTAAGGCTTTATACCCCTGCATTGCGGGGAGGTCCATTACTCTGGAAAGAGGGCGCAACGTCAGCTCTCTTTAGCCTAGTCAATCCTGAAGGGGGACTGACCCCTGAGGGCTACTTCAGCACTCCCAGGAGCTGTGGAAGTGTCTCATTTTTAAGGAAGATTAGGGTGGCACATCACAGCATTCACCACAAAGGTGGGGCTTTGAAGGTAATAGTGAGATGTGCTAGAGAATAATGGGAGAGGGAAAAACTTTAGAGTGGGAGCTCAGAGAAAGGCTGAGTAGGTAACATCTGAACTAACAGCTGAAGCACCAGAATGAGCCACCTTGTGTAGGGCAAAGGGAACAAGACTTTACTTTCTGCTCTGCACTGAGAAGATAGCAGAGAAACAAAACAAATGACTGCTACCTTCTGTTATAGTGGGTGGCACTTACCAGTCTTTATAGATATTGACTTCCTGGTGTAACTAAAGATGGAGTAAGTAAAAATGGACTGAAACTAATTAAGAGGAAGATAGAGGAGAAGACAAGAAGTAGATTTTTGAAAAATTAGTCAACTTGGTAGACTTTTTTAATCTATACAGTATTTTTTTTCCCTCCTATACAGCATTTAATTGTCTTATTAAGACTGTGCCTTTCTTTTCTCAAGCCTGTGTTCTCTGTGAGAATCATGTCTCATTCATCTTGGTGTCCCTTGCCCCCTCCCCCCACCATTGCTCCCAAGCCTAATGTTTCGCTAACACCTAATAAACATTAAGTAAACATTTGAATAAAATTAATCTCACACATATTTGAAGTGAAAACCAATAATCCCTAAATGATATAAACTCTGTAAATATGATTCTATTTGGATCTGTCTTTACAGTATACTCCAGTTTTATAAGTTATAACCAAATATTAGTTGCAATATTAAATGATAATATATGATAGCTTGGGTCAAACAGGAATCTCCAGAGGTACCTATTTTTATATATGATATGTATTAAAGATAATGTACTTCCAATAATAGTAATAATAATAATAGCTGCCATGTATTGACTACTTCCCACATATTAGACACTGTACTAATACATAAGTATATATGTAGTAACCTTCATTATGTAGCCCTATATTACAGATTATAAAATTGAGGCAGGAAAGAAAGAAGTAATTTGCCCAAGATCATAACTAATTTGTGGTGGAGGTTATAACTTGATTCCAATCATTACTCAAAGCCTCATCGCATTAGGACTATCATATTTAATCAATAGGCAACTTTATTAACTTTTATCAGAGAAACAAATACGGAATTATTCACCATGTTGGGTGTTTTGCTCTGTCCTTGAGTTTTCCTGTTGCCTTCACAATTAGTTTTCCTGGCTCTCACTTTAGAAGCTTGTCTCTTATCTTTTCTGTAACATTGTGGAATCTGATTATAGGTCCACCTCACTCTAATCAAAAGAGCCCCAAAGACCTCAGAACCTCTCTCTTGAGAATCTAGGTATTTTTATTGACATCTAGACTAACTGAAACTGCCCGGAGAAGTGGGCCTCCTTTATGGGGACCACTTCCCTTAGCCTTTTCAGTCCTCTCCTGTTCTTGCTACACTCCAGGTTGACCCCAGTAATATATTTTTTTTCTTTTAAAATAATTAAAATGACAATAGGTAACAATCACTGAGTCCAGACTAAGTGCCACATATTGTGCCAACTGCACAATCTTGTGATAAGGAAGTTATTATTTTCATTTTACAGATGATGGAAGTGAGGCCTCGTGAGGTTAAATGACTCATCTAAGGTCATACAGCCAGTTGTAAAATGGTAAGGTAGAGGTTGAAAGCCCAGGAAGGATTCCACAACTCATCTCCTTAACCACTATAGGACAATGCTTACTGAAAGATTGTGCTTTACCTTCTGATGCTGGTATGCAGGAACTAGATCCTGATGGGCTTTTTATGCTGTACTAAGAAATTTAGACTACACTTTCTAGTCCAAAATGTCACTGAAGACCTTTAAACAAAGCGGAAACACTATCAGATTTGTTGGGGGTTTTTTGCAAGATAGCTGTGTTAATAGTGTGGAGGATTAGTGAGAAGTAGACTAGAGCAATGGTTCTCATACTTTAGCTTCAGAATTACCTAGAGTATTTGTTAAAACACAGATTACTGGACCCCCACCCTAGTGTATCTGATTCAGTAGGTCAGGGGCAGCCCAAGAATTTGCATTTCTAATTAAGTTACTAGCTGATAACACACTTTGAGAACCACTGGACTAGAACTAGCCAGGAGGTCATGTGAGGTAATGAGGACTGTGGCTGTGGGGAGAAGTTACATAAAAGAAATGCCATGTCAAGTGGCAGGACTGTGTGACTGACTTGATGAGTATAAGGAAAACGGTAGAGTCCACTGTATCCAGATTTCTGAATTGAATGCCTTGGTAGGTAATGCTTTAAAACACACACACACAGCCCTGGCTGGTTTGGCTCAGCGGTTGGAGTGTCGGCCTGCGGACCAGAGAGTCCCAGGTTTGGTTCCCGCTAGGGGCACATACCAAAAAAAAAAAAAAAAACCACACACACACACACAACAGGAAATACAGATTGAACAGCAGTTTGGAAAGGAAAGAGATTCATTTTTACATAAAATGAGTTTAGACTCTGTGGGCACAGTTAAGGTAAAGATGAACAATAGCAGTTGGATATATGAGTCTAAGCTGGAGATGAAGATGAGAGAGCATTAGTGGATATGTTATAGTAGACGCTTTGGATGTGAATGAGACCACCCAGGAAACAAGAACACAGGGACAAGACAACCAAGGACAGATCTTTGATAAGGGTGAACAGGTGGATGGAAACTGAGGGGCCATTAAAGGAGACTGAAACGAAATAGACTAGAATCTCATGTACTTAAAAGAGTTCAAGAACACATCAAAATGCTTAAAGAGATCAAATAAGGGGAGAGATTGGTGATCTTTATAGTCAGAGCAGTTTCCATGGAGAATGGAATGAAAGCAGATAACTTGGGTTTGAAGATGGAAGTGGGAAGTGACTCTAGAAAAAGATGCATTATTTGAAAGAAATCAGATTCTGTAGTAGCTGGAAGGGAGACTGATAAAAGGCAGCTGCTTTAGGGAATGTGTTCTTGGTTCTTTTCAGTGGAGAAAAATGGTCAGGTTATGCAGAGGAGGAAGATCCATTACCAGTGGGAGGTGAGGGAAAGGAGAGAGGGTAAAGGAGTTAAAATCTGTACACGTAGTAGAAAGTGTCACCGACTGGAGCATAGTAACAGCAGTACACGTTCTTCCCCTGACACAGCGAAGAAGGAAGCTAAGATGAGCACTGAGATGGATAAGTGTTTACATGTGGAGACAGGAAGTTGAGAGGGCTAATACACAGTAGCCATAATTTCCTCTGGCTGATAGGTTGGTTATCTGCAGAAACAAAGGTGGAGAGTAAAATAGAAATCTCAAAAATGATGAATATAGAAATTGGCCCTTTAGAGATTCAGAGCTGACCAAGGTTACATCAAGTCCCTGCTATAGCATCATGGGCCCAATCAACTGCACATTTAATCGGGAACAGTCTGGCTATCTGTGATACCCACTGTCCTTCCCCCCACCAACCCCAGCATCCAGTGGCAGCCAGGTATAAAAACAGTGAAGGGATAGAAAGATTCTCATACAACTCTATAAACTTTATAAACTCTAAAAACTCTATAAACAACACTTCAACCTTTCTGATAAGCCACAGGCTGCCAGTAAACTGATTTTCTCTTCCTCATTAGTTACTAATCACTCACTCATTGTTCACATTTTGTATTGCCAACTATTAGTAAAGCTCCCAAATAAAACTCATGATGTTTTCAATATATTATTTATTTATAAATACATTGATTTCTAGGTAATGGAGGAGGGGGATAGCAGAGCCCATGAAATACTTATGCATAACTGTTGACCTTCACTGTACTCTGTGACTACTTCTGACCCACTTCTGACTAGGCTGTGCTGTCAGCAGCCCAGCTACTGAGCAAGCTGACCATCATTGGTGGGGTGAGGAATGTGGTTGGATTTTGCTGAATGGAAATTTTAGAACTCAGGTATGATCCATTTAGTTCACCAGGAGCTGACAGTAATGTTTTTGATGTGTGTGTTTTTACAAGACTGGAAAAGTTCAGCAAAACTGTTTTTTTAGGTGATGAAGTTAGCGGGGGAAAAGGAAACTTGTTCTCTTTAGCATGTCAGTTGAGTAGGCATGAGACAATATGCAGTCCTTTCTAATGTGTACACACACATACACACAAACTTGCAAAAATTTTAACTGCTCTATTAAAAGTTGAGGATAAAAAGAAGTATTTTTAGCATCAACATTTGGAATTCAGGAATGAAGAATTCAAAGATACCTAAAGCAAACGTCATTGTAAAAGAAAAGGCATACAATTTCAATAAAGCTCATCAGATATCACAAGAGCTGTGTTAATTAATTGTTTAACAATCTATCTAGTGTTCTCTTCATGATTAAATTACATTGGGTGGAAGTTTTTAAAAATAATTTTCTTAAATTATCTTTATTGTTGAAAGTATCACAGATGCCCCATTTCTCCCCCCCCCATTGACTCCCTTCAACAACTTTCCTCACCCCCCACCCCCCCACCTTCACCACACAATTGTCTATGTCCATTGCTTATGCATATAAGTTCTTTGGTTTATTTTTCAAATACTTGAAGCAGAGCAGCAATGAAGACATAAAAAAAGAACCTACCTAACACTGTGTCCAAAAGACCAGCAGATGGCGCCCAGTAAGCCCAGTAGGCAAAGTGAGAATTTTTTACAGAGTATTTCCTGCATCCAGGTTGTTGTAAACCTAATTTAGTAATGCCAATAGCAACACTTAATGGTTTTAATTAACATGATGCTACATAGAAAGAGGAATCTGATAGCTAGAGCCAGGCTGTTTAGGATTTTCTAAGAAGCTTAATTGCCTTTTTGCCTTTCACCTTACTCTTCAGTGTTATCACCAAAAAAAACTTTCCTTTACCTCAGAATGTAACAAGTTGGAGTAAGCCTATCAGAGGCCTAGTGGTAGAAATTGAGGAGATAATAATCTCTGTAATACAAATTAGGGGGAGGGAAAGTTGCTATTCTAGACACAGAATGCCTTAACTTTAGAGAGTGTTCATGGTCAGAAGCATATATCTCAGTGCTTTCCATTCTTGGCCTTTATATTTATAGGTACTCAAAAAGAGTATACTATTTTAATGAGGTGTCGCTATAACAAGCTTCTCCCCATTCTGTTCATTAATCTCTTGCTGTTTATTCTGTACTAAGAAATAAGCTAAAGAAAACTGAACTAAAGTTAGCCCAGCTAATCTAACTATTAGTAGGTCCCAGATGTATGTTTGGAGAATAATAGACTCTTTGGCCCTCTCATTTTGGACAAAGTGGCACGAGGTTATGTTAACCTCTTATATGCTTGACATAAGAATCAGAAAAACACACCAGGCTTAATGCACTGGATAGTTGACCTCAGTGATCCTCACAAGTATGCACCATGCACTTAGAATTTTCTTCTCATCCATCATCATGCACTGGAAATTCTGATTGACTCTATTACCAAAGCTGAGATGCTAAATCTTAACTTTTGAAAGTTGCTTAATAGAATATCAGCTAAGACCTTTAGGATCTGAAATCTAAGTCTAGTGCCACAATTAACTGACATTAATCTTGCAGTCAATAATTTAATATATCCTTATTTCTAAAGCAGTTTCATAAAATTGCTGTGAAAACAAAATAATAAATATGAAACCTTTTGAATAATGCAACGTATGTATTTTTGAAAGAAGAGTATAAGAAAGCATAATCTGTGTTAAGATTGCCTCTGACGTTTTCTAAATTTAACAAAAGGTATTTCAATATATAAAACCATAATAATACTTCCTATTTTACTTATCTATAATTCACTAATTTCATTTGTTTTGGTTTCCTCCATCTTTCTAAAAGAGTCCCATACCTTCTGTTTTTGTTTGTTTAGAAGTGTGTTTAAAAAAGGCTCAGGAAAAATAAGACAAGGGTAGTAACAGGTACGCTATAGGAGGGTAAGAAGAGGAAAAATATCTTCCTGCTGTCATTTCTGTTTCTGCTTTACTCCCAGAAAAGCTCAATGAATGAACAACAAGCACAAACTTACCTTAGGGACCGACCTGTCATTGCTCATCAAATCTGAGTGTTTTAAGCACATTCTTGAGAAATGTTTGTTTCAGACTCGAGACTCTCTGGTGTCCATCTCAAGTTAATTCTATTTAGCTTAATTTTCCATTCCCACATTGGATTTCCTAGTGTCCTTGCTGCTCAGCACCATGAACCTTTGTAAAAGTCAGGGTTTCAAAAACTTTGTAAGTTTATTGAAAAAATGAGTTGTTAAGAAATCTGGTACATCTTTATATTATCCTGAGAAGCAACATATAGAGGCTATGAGTGTGGGCTCTGGAGTGTTTATAAGAATAGTTATTGCCATAGCATATTTAGCAATAAAACATTGAAAAAACATCTCAAATTTCTATCAATCAGTAATCTGTCAAATTAGGATATTTCCATACAATCAAAAGCTGTACAGCTATTAAAAATCATAATGAATATTTATATTCTTGGGAGAAAATATTCCAAAACAGTGTGTATGTTCACATTTTTGTTAAAACCAAAATGATTATAGATATGTTTAGCTTTATTTTCCTATTTATATATTTTCTAACTTTAAAAAGTAAGTCTACATTTATTAGAAAAGGGCAGTAATGCTAATGTTCATTTTGAAAGAAAAATCTCACAAAAGAATTGAAAAGAAAAAAGGAGTTAAAATTGTATGCCCAAAATGTATTTAAAGGCTCCAAAAGAGGATATGAACAAAACAAGGAACATACTACCTCAATGAGGACATCAGATGTCAAATTTCAAACCTTTGTTGTCTTTTTCTTAAGACTAACAATGAGCCTTATTTAGTAAAGTCTCTTGTGTCTCACCCTGGGAAGTTGCTTATTTAAGAAATAGAATACATGTAATGTGCTGAAAAGCTATTAAGCGAAGGAAACAAAATAAATAAATTAAGGTTACTATGTTATTTTAAGAGTTCTAGTTCCATCTTGCTTGGTGGAAATGGGCTGTTATGGTGAGAAAACTTAGTGTATTTATGTGGATTAAATGTGAAGATTCTAAGAGTACTTTGTAAAGTAAAAAGCCCTATCATCCCGATCCTAATCATTTCCCAAGCCTTTCAAAGGACAATAGAATAATTGTCAAAAAATAATTACCTGCTCTCTCACCCCCATTAGCTAATTCAATGTGTGAGCTGTGGAGAATTTGAGGAAATGGTGGCACATAGATGTTGAGTAAACATATAAGTAATCAATCATTAAATCAGTCCAACATCATTTATTAACCAGAAAGTACTGTTACTGGACCTCAGTGATATTTGGCAAATAATGAGTTTTCAACCAAAATAGATAATGATTTCCAGGCTTAACTGAACCTAAATCTAGAAAAAGATGTATAGATCCTTAAGTTATTCTAATGAATAAGAAGAATAGACTGTTAAACACAATATAAGTAAAATGGGATGCCTCCTTTGTCCTTAACCCATGGATGACCCAAAAATTCATTGAGTGCAGGGCGCTAACTTGAGCTAACTAATATGAGACTCTTCTCCAGGAAGGTTCATTGTACTTCACATTACTGTGATTTACATGGAGAGAATAGTACCACATTATCCCAGACATTGCTGTTACAGATGGTAGTTTAACTTGTTCTGAATTTTAGTTATTGAGTTATCCCTGCTTTAAACCTGTTCTCCAAACGACTCTCTTTTCTATAAGCTATTTCCTAAGTTTATAATTCAGGAAAAGGTTAACTAGTACAGAGTTATGTTAGTGATCATGGCGAAGAAAACGGTGAATAGCAGAAATGCTATCTATTAAAAGTACTGTGACTTGATAACCTCATGTTGAGAGTGACAGATGTTAAAGTCACCTTAGGTATTAAGGAGACTAGATATGAATGACAGTATCTTCTAAACCTTCAATTCAAGGTATTTTGTGGACAAAAATGCCACATGTCATTCAATACAAGCCAGTTGACTTTGGTGCAGTACCTGTCCTTTCTTTCCTCTAGGAAGTAACCTAACTTCTTGGAAGTTACAATACTTCTCCCCTCATTACTCCAAATCACCCAATGCCTCCCCCAACTATATTAATTATCCTCAAATCTCAAGTGCTTTTGCATAGTGGGCTTCAATGACATTTAATCATGATACAGTTATTTGTGATTGACTTTCTCCAAAGATAGGACATAAGCATGTTAATAAAAGGTATGGTCTCTAGAGGTTGCCCAAAGTGTGAAGGATACCAAAGTACTTTAAAAAAGAAAAGGCCATAAAATGCTTTCAGTTACAGAGTAGGCCATGTTTTTTCCATCTAATAGTTTAAGTTTAGCAACAGAGTTCTTATAAATACAAAATTTAGACCTTGGGAGAAATGGTTTCTAATGCTAGGAGTAATATATGTACATAGACATTAACTCCTAAGCTTTCTGTTTGTTTATTTTTAATATATATGCACAGAACACAAAGACAATTCAGGTATTTAGCTCATTAGTACTATATTTTAGTCTTGACTAAAGAGAAGAAATTAGTAAAAATTGTGTTCAGACATTTTTTTAATGGCATTCACACAAAATTGCTGTAAGAGTTAATGATACTGAAACTCATATACATGCAATTGAATCTATTTCTTGATGTATCCCATAGATGACGAAGCAATCCTTATTGTTCTGTGCTCAGAAAAGAATTTGGAAAGTGGGTCCCTTCATATCATAAGTCTGTAAGCCAGCGGTTCTCAACCTGTGGATTGCAACCCCTTTGGGGGTCGAACAACTCTTTCACAGGGGCAAAATTACAGTTATGAAGTAGCAACGAAAATAATTTTATGGTTGGGGGTCACCACAACGTGAGGAACTGTATTAAAGGGTCACGGCATTAGGAAGTTTGAGAACCACTGCTTGTAAGCTAATCACTAAAGCCAAATGAGTGTCCCTGAAATAGGAAAGTAAAAGGAGTCTTTAGAGGTTGTCTAGACTCAAGTTTCCAAACCCAACAGAACATCAGAAACAGACTTTCTGGGCCTCGCTCCACACTTGCCAAATCAAAAACAGACAGGAAAAAAATCTGTTTTCAATACTAACTAGCTTTGTAACTCCAAGCAATTTACTAGCCCTAATTTCTTCATGTAAACTGAGTAAACAGTAGCCCCTGTACAGTAGAGTTATTAGTAATAAAGGTAAATAGTCTAAAATGCAGTGGTTCCACACATAAATATGGAAATGGTATTAATTCATCCTAATTCATAGAGTTCAAGCTATACTTTTTTGGCTACAGTTGGAATCTATGCATGACTCTCCCAGTCTCCATGGAAACACCATCACTTACATCCTGTCATAACGAAGATTCTGTTTTTATTGCATATTTAAGAAAATGACATAAAGAAAATTATATCTATGCATGAATGACTCTAAAGATTCATAAACTTTCCAAGCAGGTAATGGTGCTCCTTTATGGTAGTTGACTAAAAGTTTAATAATGCTTTACAGGTTTCCCAAGCTCAACTTCCTGCTATCTCTTTAGGTTTATAACATATCTCAAAAGCTAATTAACATTGCAGTATATTGTAACTAAAAATGTTTAACAGTTAGCTTTTATTAGTGCAATATTCTGCTTGTAGTGGTTTATAGATGTAATCTGAGGGATTGTTTTTGTTTTGGTTTTTTTCTCTTTTAACTGTTGACCTTTTCTTAGGTTCACTGATACTGAAGTACTATGAGCTTTCAGAACTTCTGGAGAGACTACAAAGTTCTTGTTGTTATGGTACCTTTAATTGGGCTCATACATTTGGGGTGGCACAGAATCAAAAGCAGCCCTGTTTTCCAAATACCTAACAAGGACAACGTTCCTGAGCCAGATAGTCTGGCACTTGCAAGTCCTCAAAAGGACCATCTCCAAGAGAAATAGCAGGGTTGCATTCTTCAGGTAAGTGGATTTAATCAGTAACCAAATGGTATGTTCCAACAATGGGAAATGTTCTCTTTTAAAAAGTGTAGAGTTCTGGCAAAAAAAAGCTTAAATTGGTAAATTGCCTGTTGATTTTATTATCCATAAGCAACATATTCTATGGTTTCTTCTAGAATAGTTTGTTCCACAGAGACTTTTGACACTTACCTGGCAAATCCATTTGGATGAAAAGAGAAAAGCCAATCAGTCCATTGTTTGTCCTGTTCTTTTCGCTAGCAATGTCACCAGGATCATGTATGTGTCCAAAAGAGCACTTGTCTCTTTGCCATAAGTCCACTCCAGAGCATACATATCTGTAACTTGCAAAGGGTTCTTTTATTATCATTCTGTTTTTTCCATGACAAAACTAATTGTATTCATTCTTTAGTATCTAATGTTTTAGTTTCAAAATAATTTGTTACTTTTGAGAGTCAGCAACACTTTCAGTGACTTCTTTCTTTCTCATTTTATGAAGATATTAATTGGTAGCCCGGCCGGTGTGGCTCAGTGGATTGAGCTGTGTCCCATGGACTGAGTAGTCCCAGTTTGATTCCTGGTCAGGGCAAATGCCTGGGTTGCGGGATCGATCCCCAGTGGGGGGCGTGCAGGAGGCACCACAGCAAGACTGTTGGAGGTGCTAACTTCATTCTACTGAAAATCTATAGTACATGTCACCATTATGTACTAGAAATCATTTTATTGATCACAATTTCTATTGTGATTTGTGTTTTGTGTATGTTGTAATGTGCAAATTAATGTATGGGAGTCACTTCACTAAGGTTTCATTTAAATGTATTTCACAGATTTTGCTGACTCTAAAATAACCATTGAAATAATAAATACCTTAACTGTTCCTGGCATAAGATGAACAGAGGATTTTTTTTTCCTCCTCATGCAGTAAAAAAAAAAAAAGATGACTATAACTTTATTATCACAGGAGAAAGCTGGCCATCATTGTCTTTACTTTATTTGGGCCTAGTTGCTATGGTTACAGCCCTTTAACTAAATTGAAAGGGAGTGGTAAACAAATTAACACTCCACATTAGCGTTCTCTTGTTCTCTTCCTGTCTTCTTTACATATCATCAAATCACCATTTTGATCTGTATCATACTGTGCTCAGAACTTCAATGAGTTTTATTTTATGCTAAATGCTGTCCAAGTAGTTAGCGTAGTTAGCATATTCCTGGAAATAACTAACTAATAATTGGCTGAACCTTCACCTTCAAGGCACCAAACCTCAACAGATAAGATCCAAAACCTGAGATTTTTATTCTTTCCATACATTATTAAAGTGTCCGGATTTTGTGCTTCAAGGCACACTGTTTAGCCTTGTTAAGAAAACTAATATACTTGGTATATAATAATATTTTATGCATTTAAACTCTTTGAGATTGAATTGCAAATCAGATCCTATTTTTCTGTGTCATCTAGCACATTTTCTGGGTCTTGTATTTATTGTCATTAACCAAAGTTTTGGGGAGGATTAGTTATAGGACATTAAAACTAAAAATCACTGATTGATAGGGTAAAACTGCAGAAAATTAGCTCTGACTGTGGCCAGATATAAAACATGGTTTGTTCTTTGATCCAATGTGTTGTACAGATTTCTGCAGCTAAACATAGACTGTACATTGGAGTCTCTGCAGTAGGAATAGTAACAGTTACCTTGTTTTCATAATTATTTACAAGCAGGATTTGATAAATATGTATTTCTATTGAGACCTAAGGTCTTCAGGCAAACCAAAGTTAGAGAGAAAAAAACAAACATAACATTAGATATAATAGAATAAAAACATTTGGGATTTTTTTAAAAAGACTCAGAAACCAAATTCTATGAGTTTTTTAAAAATATGTTTTTATTGATTTTAGAGAGGAAGGGAGAGAGAGAGAGAGAAAGAGAAACATTGATGTGAGAGAGTTGCCTCCCGTACAATCCCCGATGGCATCGAACCCACAACCTGGGTATATGTCCTGACCAGGAATCAAACCAGCAACCTTTCAGTACATGGGACAATGCTCAACCAACTGAGCCACACCGGCCAGGGCAAATTCTATGAGTTTTATAATGTAGCATTTCTCTTCTTTAAGCATATCATATTCAAATAATTGTACTGTAAGCTTTCTAGCTGTGTTGTGCCTTCCAAAATCATTGAAATGTCAACACTTTTCTTGTAGGGATTCATTGAAGAATAAAGGAATGAATGTTACATTTCTCATTTTCTAGAGTCTTATGCCAATTGGTAGTTTCTTTTTCTAAAGAAGGAACAGAGCTGTGAAATAAATTATTAAACTGCAGTCTATAACGTGTTTTGGAATTATTTCTCTAAAATGTTTTATTTTTATTTTCTATAGAAAGAAGCAGCTTTGAATCTGAGCTTGATATTGAAAGAAGAAATGAAAAAGACCAGTTGGATTAGAAGGAACTGGCTTCTTATAGCTGGGGTTTCTTTCATAGGTGTCCATCTTGGAACATACTTTATACAGAGGGCTGCAAAACAATCTGTAAAGTCTCAGTCCGGAAGCAAACAAAAGAGTATCAAAGAATGAAGTAAAATAAAAATTTGGAATTACTAATATGTCATTAAATTATTACATGCTGATTAGCTTCATAAACATGAAGCTGTTTAACTTTATAACCACAATGCTACATATTCAGACTTTCATTCCTGAAGAATACTTTTTAAAATGTTAAAATAAATAGAAAACTGGTTAACAAAATAAAAGCTGTCTTCACAAATGACCACTTGAAGTAAGATGTCTCGTTTAGAAGCTAAAAAGCCATCACTGTGTAAAAGTGAACCACTGACGAGTGAGAGAGTCAGGGCCACCCTTTCTGTCTTGAAAGGAATTGTGACATCGTGCTATGGCCCTTCGGGTAGGCTGAAGCAGCTGCACAATGGCTTTGGAGGCTCTGTGTGCACAACCTCACAGTCGTCAGCCCTGCTCACTAACCTTTCCGTCACCCACCCCATTTTAAAGATCCTGACAGCGTCTGTGCAGAATCATGTGTCATGCTTCAGTGATTGTGGCTTGTTCACAGCCATTCTTTGCTGCAACCTGATTGAAAGTGTCCAGAGACTAGACTTGACACCCACCACTGTCATTAAACTAAATAAGCGTCTTTTGAGCCTCTGCACCAGTTACCTCAAGTCTGAGGTCTGTGGTTGTCGAATCCCAGTCGACTTTAGTAGTACTCAAATCCTCCTTTGTTTGATACGCAGTATATTAACAAGTAAACCTGCCTGTATGCTCACCAGAAAGGAAATAGACCACATCAGTGCTCTGATTCTGAGAGCCTTTTTGCTAACTATTCCAGAATACACCAAAGACCACATCATTTTAGGAAAGAGTATAATTGTACCTTTAAAAGGTCAAAGAGTTATAGATTCTACTGTGTTACCTGGAATACTTATTGAAATGTCAGAAGTTCAAATGATGAAGATACTGCCTATCAAAAAATCGGATTCCCTCAAGGTGGCACTCTTTCGTGCATCTTTATGTGGAGATCTTTCCGATATTGGAAAAGGAACTGTGGTGGTCAGTGATGGGCTTTCTCTTGAAAATGCAGTTTTGGACCAGTTGCTTAGCCTAGGAAGGCAGCTAGTTAGTGATCACGTAGATCTTGTCATGTGCCAAAAAGTTATTCACCCATCTCTGAAACAGTTTCTTGGTATGCATCGTGTTGTTGCCATAGACAGAGTTGGAGTGGCTCTGATGGAACCCCTGAGTAAAGTCACAGGTAAAAACATTTAGCTTTTGCCCCTTAGAGTTAATGTATCACACTTTCTTTGAGCAGAGACATTCTTGGTGTGTTTCACTGTTAATGTCTTGAGAAGTTTTAGAAGCCGCCAACCTCACAGCATATGTGAGTATCATTTCTGGCAGCAACTGTTTCTGAAAAAGATCCTATATTGTTCACTTATTAAGGATTGAGTGATTATGGCTATTTTCTATGTATTGACCAGATGTAAAATGTACTACAGAATCTGTTGCAGTCTAAAACTTCATCCCCAAGTATCTTACAGATTATTGAGAAGATTAACATCCTCATAATCATAAGGTGTTTCACACTTTACACAAAATTCTACTTGAGTTTTACAAAGCTCTTATGTTATAATTTAGAAGGTAATTTTGCATCTAGAGTATTCCCTTTTCTTCACTCATATAACTCCAGCAAACAACTGTACTTCTGCCTAAATAGTGGTTCCTAATTAATGGGGGGTGTGTGTGTGTGTGATATTACAAATATTTTCAGCTGAGTTTGAGAACCAGGACCATCTCATTTTCAGAGCTTACAGCAGGCCTGCTAAAAAGGTGTTCTAAAATGTTTGTTGAATTGACTATAATATAGTAACATGCAGAATTATAATAGGCAAAGAATTCACTTATTTTACAAACTCAGTAAATTAAAAGCAGATGTAAGGTTGACATTTACCTATTAAAGCCAAAGGAAAATGACAAAGAAGTTTGAGCCACTTTTTAATATTCCTTTAACTGCATTGACTGTCAGAAAGATGGGTCATTTTATTCTGATTGGATTGTAATTTTTACAGTATTAGATAAACCATTGTTAAAGTGCACTAATTTTTCTCATTATAAATCATCAAAAAGGAGTACTATGTATGTCAAGTATTGAATATATAACATCTTTGGGTTACTGCCCTACCTTTGTAAGACTGCCAAATGATTGTCAAAGAGGAAATTGTTAAATAATGGAAAGAATTCTTTGAAATTGGTTGTTGATATGAGTCAGACTCATATACTTAAATATTTGCTGGCTTTTCATGAATCAGGTAAATTGCAGTTGTGAATATTAGGTATTACAAATTAGTCAGTATAAAGCATTTTCCCATAAAAATATTATAAGTGGTCACCAGCCCACAATTGTTATATATCTCATATGCAGTTAGAACATAGTATTAATAGCCAGAGCTTTAGTCCTAGATCTTGGGATAAGAGACCTTTTGAGACAGAAAGGGGGGATTATACACACACGCACACGGGTCAGGTAAACTAAGAATAGGTGAAATATGTTTTGGGCCTAATTCATCTTCCAGGGTATATCTAGTTTAACATTACCTCCTTTCTCCCCCTTCAAACAAAAGTCCTCTTTATTGATGATCTGAGTTAAATAGTGGAGTTATTATGCATGGGCAAATAGTGGAGTTACTGAGCATGGATGATGTGTGTGTGAAGTTTGTTATGGTTTACAGAGCATTTTTTATATTTGGTTTAAGCAGATATTATTCCCATTTAACTCACATAGGGAAGCCTACCCTGAAAAGTTACATGAATGACTTACTCCATGTCCAGTGGCTGATAAGCAATAAAGTCAGATCCTCTCTATAGATTCCCTGTCGTGTCCACCGTGTAAAATTATATAAGATGTAGGCTTTTTATTTTCCCTTACATTTTAAATCACTCAAGTATTCCTCATTCTTAGAGGTTTCAAAAATAATGAAGAAAGGATATTTAAAGAAGTGAAACTGCTCAGTGATTATTTTCTGGGTTCTTTTTTGAGCTGGAAGTGTTATTAGACGTTTTAACCCCATTGGTTTGAAAGAGGAAACTGGCCCAAAGGAGTACATCAGTTACAGTTCTAACGTTAAGACTTTAAACTTGCATTGTTATTTCCTATAGAAGTTTGGTGTCATTTCTTTCTTACATAACTTCCACTACATTTTAGAGATTTTGGAAACCTTCCAGTCATTCTAACTTATTCTATTTTTATTAATTTGTGTTTTGTAAAATTTTACTTGTGCTGGAGGATGGGCAAAATAATATATCAAAGAATAACAAAATGGAATTAGAATGTTGCATGTTTTATTTTTTGCATAAATTAGGAAGCTATTTACATATACACCGTTGCTAAGCAAAAGAAAAACCTTTTTGTTCACTAAATAGAGCTCAAAACAACTATTTGGATAGGTTAATTTGTATGTTTTAAGGTGAAGATAATGCCTTTTTAAAATAATAGCCTGTGCCCTTACTTCACCCTATTCCAGATTAGTGGGGTTCTTAATTTTAGATCTCTAATCCGTGAATAGGCTTTCAGTTTCTGGACTCCCAGAAAAGGGACACAAAATTTTGTGTCCCTTTTTCTAGAGTGTGCAAAATAGCTTCTAAAATAATGGTCAAAGAAGTCAGTAAACTAAAAGAACCTCTGCTTTACTTCATTTGTATATAATTTTAATAGCAGAATACTACTATATAGGTTTGAGAAGATACATCTTGTTCTTTATCCTATATGTCATATTTAAATGATATGCTTATGGGGCTTACATTGGCGAGGAAAAAAATATAATTTTAAATGATTGTATACTCCATCTTTACTCGTATATTTTGTGTTTTCTAAACTTTAAAAAATAGGAACACAGCCTATTGGTTCCATCAGCTCAATCTCTCCTAGTAGTTATGGAAGTGTGAAAGATTTGTGCACTGCAAAATTTGGCTTCAAATGGTTTTTTCATCTTATTCCTAATGAAGCAACTGTCTGCAGCTTACTTCTCTGCAATAGAAACGACACTGCCTGGGATGAGTTGAAGGTAGGTAATGAACTTGGATTTCCATATCTAGGGGCTGAGGCAGGGATTAAATAGACATTCAGAAAGGTATAATTTTTTTTCACATTTGGTGAGCTGTGCTTTCCTCCCTCCCCCCATAACTTCCCTAGGTGGTATGAAAAGCAAAAACAACAAAAATGGAGAAGTAAAGTCACAAGTAGACACTAGAGTCGACCTGGCATGTGTTACCATTCATTATTTCTGGTATTTACAAGTAATCTAAAGGTCCTTAACATACGAACTTGAATTATGTACTCTTTGATGCTAAATGTGTATGAATAATTCACTTAGATATTGAATTCCCCAATAATACCCATCATCCACCTCTTAATAGAGTTTGTTGTTCTCTAGCAGCAATAACACATGCAACTTTTATGTAAGGAAAGTGATAACCTATGATATTGGTCACAAACTTGAAGAATCACATATGCTCAAGGTTGTACCATTGGTAAATATTAAAGGTCTATGTATTTTTCTTTTTATTACTGCCAGGTTGTAGCTATATTATTATTTCCATAGCAACTTGAAATAAATTTTATATCAGTCATTCAACTGATTTATTTAGGCCATTCATTTGTGAATCTCATCTTGCAGAGCTACATATATATGAAAGATGATATTAATCTGGTCCATAAAAACAAACATCTGGCTAAAGTATTTTTCTTTGATCTCTAATCTTTATTATTCCAAAATGTGTTTATCACATTACGACCTTAGAAACCAGGTTTTATTCTTTTGCAATTAAAATCAGGCTTTTTGAGTTGACTATTTAATTTGCCTTGAGAACATGGCTATATTTCTTTGTGTATCTGATGTCACTGATTCTGATGATTTCTTTTTCTTATAGCTCACATGTCAAACAGCACTGCATGTTTTGCAGTTAACAATCAAGGAACCATGTGTTTTGTTGGGAGGTGGCTGTACTGAAACTCACTTGGCAGCGTATATCAGACACAAGGTAGGTTCCGTAGTCCTTTTCAGTTTATCTCGGTTCTCAGCAGTATTCATTTTATGAGATGATAAACCAAATCATAATCCCTGGAGCCTTTAATGCTTAATTTCTCTGCAGTCTAAATCAGATATTATATTGGAAAACACTTGAGGAAAATAACACTTGCAAATATAAGGTAATATCTTTATCACAATGATTATTATTAATATAAACTTTCTACCAAATGATCACATTCTTTGAGTATTGTCTAAATATTGCATGTTGAAATAAGCATTCTGTTAATGGGAGTTGTCATATTAGAGATCTCAATTGCTGTGGTACAGCAGTAATTGATATTCACAAGGAGAGTGTTGAGATTCTACAAAATACTTCAATACTTTCTGGATCATCAAGAAAAGACTTCATTAATTTTATTTTTTAAAGCATTCCAAATATTACATTCTATTATAATTTTTAAATTGATATCCATTTATGATATATATTATTTCTCTCAAAATGAATCTATGTTATTAATCTAGAAAACCACTTCCTAAAAATAGATAAATTTAGTGCATTATAGTTCTGACTATTTTATAAATACTGACCTACTTTATTTGAAAGTGTTTACAAACAGGTATGTGTTTTGTAGATATTTGCAAGTTGATTCTTTGGTTGGTCAGGAGTGCTATCAAGAGACTTCTATTGGATGACTGTTTTTTATAGACATGCCCCACCCTGTTATCTCAAATAATTTAAAATCTATATGATGATAGAGCCCATTCATGAAAAGTTATCAGAATATCTATTATGGAAAACACAATCAGGGCCGATCTATAAATGCTGAATGGACAATAATACAGTCTGCAAATGGATTTGAGTAAATAGAAAAAGTTTTTTGGAGGAGGAAGGTGTTTTGAGTAGGATTTTGAAGAAACAATACAGCATTGCATATGTGGGAACCCCAGCCAGTGTGGCAAAGTTGGTTGGAGCATCGTCCTAGGCACAGAAGGGTCTTGGGTTCGATTTATGATCAGGGCACATACCCAGGTTTTGGGTTTAATCTCCAGTCAGGGTGTATGGGAGGCAGCTGATCAATGTTTGTCTCTCACGTCAGTATTTCTCTCTCTCCCCCTCTCCTTTCCTCTCTCTTTAAAAGCAATAAGGAACATATTTTTAAAAAGTTAAAAAAAAGAAAATATGGGAAAATCAGATACATTAGAGATTATCTCCTCTGGTTCAAACCTCCTTGGAAAAAAGAAAAAAATGTTATCACTGTTTTTAAGTAATTAAGATATGAATTCTTAATCATTCAGTTATTAGTTTGCTAGTATGTTGCTTTTTTTCTATCATGGAATTTCTAGAATAAACTTTTTAGGATTGTGGAACAAAAACAATTTAAAGTCATATTAATTTTCATTAATTTAAAGAGAAAGAATATTTTTAAAACATTAATGTAAAAATTACACACATTCCTAAATTGTTTTTGTCTAGTAATATGTGTGTTCTCATTTTAAACAAATCTCAAACATTTTTCCAAATATAAATAAGTACTTCATTTGGACATTAGTCTTCAGAACTTCTGTGTAAAAACCTATAATACAAGCATTATGCTTTATTTTTCATATATTAAGGAGGCACTACTGGGCGGTCATTCAGAATACATTGGTTATGGTGTTTATGCTGATTCATTCATTCTGATAACATGACTGATAGCATACACTTTTATTATAAATAACCAGGCCAGTTGACTCATATATGCCCATTAGCATTGTGCCAAACCTCTAATTAAATTGAAAATAAGTAGTAACTTTATGAATAAGGGTTTGATCAAATATTCTATTTTTCAGAAACATTTTATGACACTAATTGCTGTATGTGTTTTTAATTCTTTCATTACTCTGTAGACTTGTAATGAGCCAGAAAGCATTCTCAAAGATGGTGGATGTACTCAAACAGAACTTCAACTAATTTCTGAAGCATTTTGCAGTGCGCTAGAATCTCTCACTGGCTCTTTAGAACATGACGGAGGTGAAATTCTCACTGACATGAAGTATGGACACTTTTGGTCAGTTCAGGCAGATTCTCCCTCTGTTGTTAACTGGCCAGATTTGCTTTCGAGATGTGGCTGTGGACTACACAATAGCCAGGAAGAACTCAACTGGTCTTTCTTAAGGAGTGCTCGACATCCTTTTGCACCACAACCCTTCCTTCCCCACGAAGCCATGGGCTCAGCCAACAACCTGACCGTGGACTGTTTCACTGCTAAGCTTAGTGGCCTACAGGTGGCTGTGGAGACAGCCAATTTGATTTTGGATCTTTCATATGTCATTGAAGATAAAAACTGATATAAGGGAATAACGTTTATATTACAAAAAAATAAATAAAAACTAGTGAGGTGTTAAATGTTGAGTGTATTTGTTCTCTCTGCATTGTTGGAAAGATGATTCACAAAATTATAGATTTATTTATATAAGTAAAAAGTTATGATTCTTGAACAGAAATACCATAGAATAATAAACAAGTGAAACATGATTTAAGCGATTGCAGTTATTAGAGATACCACTGTTTGTTGCTCTAAATTTTTGCTCTTGTTATTTTGACATCATTCTAAGAACATACAGATATAAAAAAAAATCCTAATCTATCCTAACCTATGCCTTAGTTTGTATATACTTATATTTTTAGTTAGTAAAATTAGATTGCAAAATATCACAAACCATCAGTACATATTGCTCAATTAAAAGAAGTACTCAAACTGCACATTTTATAAAATTTCAGTGTTCTTTATCTGAGACTATATTTATTCAGTGTTTAAGTAATTTGATGTAGAACCTGTTCTACCTGCAATTGCTAGTTTTTTATCACAGTTCTTTATTTGTGTTATTTGAGGAAATGCATGATTAGAAAAAATAGATTTATATAGTAACTAAGCAGCATAGAGAAAAATGGGAAAGTTATTTCTCTAGTTCAGTCAGTAGTGCAAAAAAGAAACTAGAACAGCTCTCATAGTCAGAGTAGAGGCACCGATGTTTCCCCAAGGAATGTAATTTGAATTCTATGCAAATGAAAGGTGTATTGATAAATTGAAGAATACAGAATCCAGCTAAAGGAATAAGTGCGGGGCTGTAACAAATGCTAAATTAATCTTTAGGAAAACATTTTGAAAATTTGTAAAACCTGAGAATCGGTGATCAGGTCTATAGCCATGATAGAGGAAGATATAATTTTTAAGCAATATCCTCCAATAATCTTTCAATCCAAAAGAATTTTTACTGAGCCAAAGAAAAAATTGCAGTACAAACTCACAGCAATGCAGTATATATATATTAAAAAATCAGCTATACCTCAAGCTTCATAAAATATTTATCTAAAATTTTACTTCTTTTATTAGTACAGTCAAATAGAAAGGCAGTGTGGTAGGCAGCCTCTAAGATGGCCCCCAGTGATCCCACCTCCTGGTTTTCAGGCCCTGGCATATTCCCCTACCCTTGGGTGTGAGTTGGTTGTAGTGACTCCTTTCAGTCTCCATTTCCCCTCTTTGTGAACAGGAATGTCTTATTGCAGTTATTCATGCCTGATCCATCATTGTTTGTTGGGAGTGTTAGGTTACTTGTCTCATTAACTCCATGGGTGTTTAGGTGGAGAGGAAATGTGCTCCAGAAGCTGTACTTAAAGAATTACACCTGAGGAGCTTCACCCACCCTGATCTGATTTCAGTGATGATATTTTGGACTTCACGCTAATGTTGCAATGCAATGAGACTTTTGGAAATCTGGGAGGGTACGAATGTATTTTGCATGTAGTTTCTAAGATGGCTGCCGATGATCTCACCGCCTGGTAGTTCATCCTTTGGGTGTGGAGGGACCTAATGACTAGCTTTTAATGGGTAGAATAAAGCAGAAGTGATGGGATGTTACTTCTGATATTAGGTTCTCTCTTGACCTCTTACTTGCTCACTCTGATGGAGGCCAGCCCTATGGAGAGACCCACATATGGCAAGGGACTGAGGGAGGCTTCCAGCCAACAGCCCACAAGGTACTGAATCCTACCACACCACAGGATGAATTTGGAACTAGATCCTCTCTAGTGGGACCTCAAGATGAGTGTAGCCCCTGCCATCGCAGCCACATGAGGCCCTGACGCAGAGGATTTAGATAAGCCATAAAATAATTATCAACATTATGTTGTAATAGAACATTTGAAAATATGAATCAGACACATACACACAAACACACAAAAGAAAAATAAAGAAATGCAGTCCTACTACCCAGAGATAATCACTGTTTACATTTTAAATGCATCTTTTCAGTTTTCTGTATAAAAAGAAAAGTAATATTAAAAACGTATGTCCCACTGGCTAGATGACCAGTTCCTTGAGGTTAGGGACTGTGAGCAAATCTTTTTCTTTTTAACTTCTAATACCATTGAGTATTGTGTCTGGCGAATGAAAAGAGGTCAATTGGACGTCTTATCAAGGCAGCAGTGGAAGCAGCTGTCCTTCGAGTTTCAATATGCTGCCCAAGGACAAGAGTAAGAAAAGTGCTAGAAAGTCAGCCAGAAAAGACAAAGGCCCAGTGAAGAAGTCTGGGGGCAAAGCCAAAAAGAAGAGTGGTCCAAAGGCAAAGTTCGGGACCAACTCAATAACCTAGTTTCGTTTGACAAAGCAACACGTGACAAACTCTGTAGGGAAGTTCCCAGCTATGAACTTATAACCCCAGCTGTTGTCTCTGAGAAACTGAAGACCTGAGGTTCCTTGGCCAGGGCAGTCCTTCGGGAGCTCCTTAGTAAAGGACTTACTGAACTCGTTTCAAAGCACAGAGCTCAAGTAATTTACGCCAGACACACCAAAGGTGGGGATGCCCCAGCTGCTGGTGAAGATGCATGAACAACAGGTTCCACCAGTTGTACATTTTGAAAAATAAAGCTTTATTAAATCATTTTTTAAAAGAGGTCAATTAACACTTTAAAATGAAATGACAACACTTCAAACAAAAACTGCAGGGCTAAAATAGGATGTTTATTATAAGTATTTCCTCAATGTAAATTTTTATACTTTTATTTTTAAATTTTTTCCTATGTCAGTACTTTTAATGTTGTATATATTAAATTATAGTAAAAAGAAAACTATAGCCCAGCTGGTGTGGCTCAGTGGTTGACATCGACCCATGCACCAAGAGGTCGCCAGTTCAATTCCTGGTCAGGGCACATGCCCAGGTTGTGGACCTGATCCCCAGTGGGGGGCATGCAGGAGGTGGCCAATCAATGTTCTCTCTCATCGATGTTTCTATCTCTCTCTCCCTCTCCCTCTTTCTCTAAAAATCAATAAAGAAAAAACTTTTTTTTAAAAGACAGCTATAAAACAGATGTAGTCCCTCCATTTCCATGATAAGCACACTACATTACAGTAAACCAAGGTTATATTCCACCATAAAGTGTGGCTCTCCCTTTAGTCCACTTTGTAATGGCATTAACAATATCTTCAAATCCAAGTCTCATCATTACCCCTCAAAATATCCAATGAAGGGTTTGAACTGCAAGAAATGGAAGATGCTGAACCTGTTGCGCTGCCTTGAATTCCATTTGTAATTTTAGTGGAGCAAACAGACACTGGATGTTTCTTAGTATGGAAAAATTCATTTTATCTTGGTTGAGCTGGAAAATTTTTTCTTCTGGTAATTCAAGAGGATGCCTGGGCAAAAGTTCATTTTTCGAAAAACCTTTCGAAGAAGATTGTGACTTTCAAAAGGTCCACTTGCTGAAAGATAGGTAACTGCAATACTGTCCTTTAGCTGAGATCCAAGTCCTCTGGTATTTACCTTCAGCTCGCTCTGCGAACAGCCTCTCGGCTCACTTACCGTCAGCCAGCCCCGCTGCTCACTTCCATTTCCCCTCAATGTAAATTTTTAATAGGAGATGGTCGAGTTGCTTTATATCCCTCTTAAGCCACGATTTATTAAGGTACTGGTATTCCAATGCTTTTAGTGCACCTAGTCTACTAAGTTCTCTCTCCAACAAAAGGCTTGGTCTCCGTATAGGAATAGTTTTCAGGAATTGCATTCTGTTGTATGAGTATTACTTATATTCTTAATAAAGAAGCAAATAAATCTACTTGTAATCCAAAGATACAGGCTAACATTGGATTAGATACTTCTAAACTCAGATTTTATAGATGAGTGGTAAAAGTTTCCAAGGATTATGGGATGCCATAGTTACTAAGTGGAAACAACTACATGAAAAAAAATTATAAAGATATCAGATTTTCAAACTCGCCTTTTCCTTCCGATCAAGAGATAGATTTATTTAGACAGCTGAAACAGGGCTCTGCAAGAGATGTTTAGTCTCCTTGACTATTCCCCAAAGATGATCAGAAAGGAATAACCTAACTAATTTGATGTTTTGACAGGGCCTGCACTGATTATGAGAGTGATTTTTGTACTTGATATGCTTACATAACAACCTGTGTGACTCATGTGACTGCAAACAATATTTTTTTAAATTTTAAGTTATCCAAAGAGCACTTCAACAATGTGAGAATACAGAACATGATGGATCTCACAGAGATACCTACAATTTCTCTTATACCATATGAATGCCTAACTGGCTCTGATTATACAAACTAAATGAGGTCAAGGATACCTATGATAATAAAAGATACCAACAATGTGTAATTTAAATATCCTGTGGAAAATACTTCACTAATGGTTGGTTTAAAATGTCTAACATGCAAAGATTCTCTAATATAGTACAAATGGAAGAATTAAGGAAGTGGGGTTTTTTATACGACCAAATAAGTATTTTGGTTTCAAAAGCTCTTTGAATTTGCATTAGTTTGTCCAGTTTTTTCTCTACTGCCAAAATCCTAACCTCTTTTGATTAATAAGGTGCTAATCCTGGTGGACTCCTATGGTTCAGTCAATTTGAATGCTACATGTCCTATGAGCCCCACAAAAGTATTGAGCAGCTGTCACTGATTTCATTTTCTTCAGTATTATTTCCCTTTTCTTTTTTTGTAGCTATCAGGGTTTCCTATTCTGTGTCCCGAGGAACCTCATACTACAATATTCAGACCTCAGTCTTACTTTAAGTCACAAAACAGTGCCTGAGGCTTAACTTAGTCGCTCTTTTTTCTTGTCATTTATTTCTGTCAAAATGAGCTCCTCTGAAATTATTTTCAAGATTTTTCATCTCATATTTTACCATCCGAGTTTGAATAATGACTTTTTTGAGCCCGGCCTGTGTGGCTCAGGGCTTGAGCATCGACCCATGCACCAAGAGGTCGCTGGTTCGATTCCTGGTCAGGGCACATGCCCAGGTTCTGGGCCAGATCCCCACTGGGGGGCATGCAAGAGGCAGCTAATCGATGTTCTCTCTCATCGATGTTTCTGTCTCTCTCTCCCTCTACCTTCCTCTCTCTCTGAAATCAATAAAGAAAAAAAAATATTTTTTAAATAATAATGACTTTTTTGAACTGTTAAAGAAGAGGTTTTAAAATTATTTACAACTACAGCATAGGGAATATAGTATTATATTGTAAGAACTATGTATGGTTGCACGTGGGTACTGGAAATATCAGGGGGGACACTTTGTAAAGTATATGATTGTCTAATCACTGTGCTATACACCTGAGACTAATACAAAATAATATTGAGTGTAAACTATAATTTAAAAACTACAAAAGCAATGTGTGTTTTTAAATATCATTTATAGTATTTTCTGGTAAGGATTGTACACAACTTTAGGAAACACAAACTTATAAAAAATTTGACTGTGATAGAGGTGGTGAAATTCTCACTGACATGAAGTATGGATACTTATGGTCAGTTCAGGCAGATTCTCCCTTGTTGTTAACTGGCCAGATTTGCTTTCAGGATGTGGCTGTGGACTACACAATAGCCAGGAAGAACTCAATTGGTATATTGCTTTATAATCTGTTTCTTGTACCTAATATGTCATGAATATCATAAATATGTACAATCATTACACATTCTACTCCTACATCATTTTTAATGCCTAAAGAAATTTTAGTTATAGAAATTATACCATAATTTAATCGATGAACTTTTATTGATGTACCCTTAGGCTATTTTCAATTCTTGTATTAATATAAACAAAAAAGCAGTGAACATCTTATAGATATTCTTTTCCCACAGCCCTTTTTGTTTCCTCAGGGTGAATAAATAGAAGTACGTTTTCTGAGCACAAGTGTATTTAAAATAGAAAGGCTTTTGATATATATAGTCTGTCTTCCAGAAATGCTGTATCAATATACTCCAACCACAGTATGTGAAAATGCTCATTTTTCTGAACTTTGGCCAATATTTGTTATTGTCTTTGCCAAGGTAATAGCTGAAAATAGACTTCTTTCATAATTTGCATTTTTAAAATTATTAGTAAGGTAGATACATTTTTATACATTGTTGTATAAATGTATACATGTATTCCTACAAAATGTTGTATACATGTATTCCTTCTTTAGTCAAATGCTTAACAGGCCTTATAATTTTTCTATCAGAAGTTTATCTTTCATATATAATTTAAAATATATATGTGTATATATATAATTTTATTGACTTTTTTTTAGAGAGAGGAAGGTGGGGAGCGAAAGAGACAGGGGAGGGAGAAACATCAACGTGAGAGATAAAGTGTTGGTTTCCTCCCACACGTTCCCCAACCGGCGGATGAGCCTGCAACCTGGGTACGCTCTCTGACTGGAAATCGAACCCACCACCTTTTGGTGCATGGGACAACACTCTGATCAACTGAGCCACACCAGCCAGGTCTACGTTAATATTTTTATATTTATTTTCTTATATGCGTTATTAAATATATGCACATATTTGAGAGGTGAATTTTTAAAGCAAAGGTATAGTTCTTTTTTTGGTTTCAAGTTTCTAACTAGCTTTTCATGCCCAAGCTAAACATGATACTTTTTTAATGGCACGGTTTTGTACATTTCTATTGATTTGCATTCATAGGCATCCAATAAAACACCTAAGTAATATGATGAATTTAAAATACTAGACAGCCCTGGCCGGTTTGGCTCAGCGGTTGGAGCTCAGCCTGCGGAACAGAGAGTCTTGGGTTCGGTTCCCGATAGGGGCACATACCAAAAAAAAAAAAAAAAAAAAAAAAAAAAAAAAAAGTGTCCTCGGGTGAGGATCAAAAATAAAATACTAGACAAACTATTGCCCCTGACTTTTTACTACCATCTAACTCTTCAATAAAGCATCTGTGAAATGGGATGGTGTATTAGTTTGCTAGGGCTGCTATCATAACCAATTACCACAACCTTGGTGGCTTAAAACAACAGAAATTTGTTTTCTCACAGTTCTGGAGGGTAGAAGTCCCCTCCAGAAGTGTTGGCGGGACTACACTGCCTACAGAGGCTCTAGTGGACAGTCATTCCTCAGCTCTTCCAGTTTCCGGTGGCACTGGTAATCCTTGGTGTACTTTGGCTTATAGACACGTCACTCCAATCTCTGTCTCCATCTTCACATAGCTGCCCTCCCCTTGCCTCTCAAATCGCCCTCTCTCTTATAAGGACACCAGTCATTGGATTTAGGGCTCATCCCAATCCAGAATGGTCTCATCCCAAGATCCTGAACACAATTACATCTGCGCAGACCCTCTTTTCTAATAAGATCACGTTCACAGGTGTGGGGCATAGGATGTAGATATCTCTTTTGGGGGTACACCACCGAACTCATTACAAATGGTAAAAAGCTGCCAAAATGTAACTCCTCCTTCTCCAGGGCTACAGCTACATGGAGAGTAACATGTGCACAGCTTAGACAGAAGGCACTAATACCGGGTTTTACTACCAAACATTTCAAATAATTTCTCCATTTATTGTTCTTTAATTATAATCTCTGCCCATAACTGACATTTTCCTCCATCCCCTTCTCTACCTGTGTTATCTTCACTCTTGCTCTCCTGACTCAAGTATCACATATAAACTACCCATAGGGTATTGTTCCGTACTTTCTCTGTGCTCATATAATTTATACACAAACATAAATAGAGAATTTTTTTACATTGCTTTTGTCAAAAGAAAAGATCATTTTATATTATATAACTTTACCATATTTGTACCTACTTATGTTTCATATAAAAGTTTTAGATTCTTATGATTCTAATGAGTAACGAATTGGGTAAAACATGTGTGCACCCTTTAATAAATATTGCCTAATTCTTTCCCAAAAAGCGTCACCTTTCCACCAGCAGTGCATGAGAGTACCACTTCCCACAACCTCTTCTCCATCTGGAACCACTGCTAGTAATAGTCATTATGTTTCTTTTTTTTGTTTTTCCCAATTGTCATCTCCTGGTTATTTTATTTCCAAGTTTCTAATTACTAGCGAATTTGAGCATTTAAAAAGTATTACGACTTCCAGTTTCCCATCAGTATGTAAGAGCTTAGAAGTCACCACTATGTCCTAACAAGTGAAAAGCTGAGCAAACTGAAAAATCAATAATTCTTATCTGTAAAAGGTGGTTCTGGTCGCCCAATTATGGTGTGTGTGTGTGTGTGTGTGTGTGTGTGTGTGTGTGTGAAGGAAGTGTGGTCATAACAACCAACAAGAAACTCTCCTGACACCGACAGGGTGTCCTACAAGGGCTTCTGACCAACAGGCTATCCATTGGAAGTTCCAACAAACCCCTTCTTGGGTTCGATTAATTTGCTAAAGTGGTTCACAGAACTCAGAGAAACATTTTACTTACCAGATCACTGGTTTGTTATAAAAGGATAGAACTCAGGAACAGCCACATTGAAAGAAATGCATAGGGCGAAGCACAGGGAAAGGGCACAGAGCCTCCATGCTGCGTGTGCCATTCTCCCTGAGTCTCCACATAGTCACCAACCCAGAAGTCCTCCCAACCCCATCCTTTGGGTTTTTATGGAGGCTTCATTACTTAGGCCTCATTGATTGAATATGGGCCTTTGGCAATTGATTCAACCTCCATCCCTTATTTCTTCCTCAAGGTCAGGGGGTGGGACTGAAAGTTTCAACTCTATGTTCTTGGTTGGTTCCCCTGGCAACCAGCCCCATCCTTGGTGAGGTCCAAAAGTTACCTCATTAGCATAACAAAAGACACCTTAGCTCTCATCTCATGAAATTCTGAAGGTTTTAGAAGCTCTGCCAGAAACAAGGGTAAAGACCAAAATATATATTTCTTATTATAAATCACAGTATCACAACCCGCCAGAGAACGTAGGTCTCAGGGCAAACAGCCACCCCGCAAGCAGGAGAGACAGACAAAGTAGACACAGAGAATCACAGCTTACCAGAGCAGAAACCACAAACAGAAATCCACTGCAGGAACACATGCAAGTGGGAAACCTGGAACTAATGAATTTCTGGAGGTTCCATGTGGACAATTCTGAGAATTGAAAACTCCAAGGGGACCCAGTCACAGGGGAGACCCACACTTCTGTGAGCTTTGCCCCTCAGGAGCTCTACTTACAGTGAATATGGAAGAGGAGGGGACAAGCAACCCTTTGGAAGTACACCAGAGCATCATCTTAATAAGTCTGCCCTCAGGAGAAACTGTTTTGCCAAAGCCTATTTTACAAAACCTGCTGGGTTTTCTCAGAGCCTAACCTACCTGAGGGAAAGGAAATACCCAACTCTAGCCCCCTCTAGCTTTCCAGGAGAGAAAGGAAAATGCACACCTCCAGGCCCCTCCAGCTATCCTGTCCCACCTAAGGGGAGAAAAATCTGATAGGCACTGACTGGTGAAGTTCACAGTCCAAGAGTACAAGTTCACTTGAAGGCTGAGGCCTAATCATAGGACTACAGAATGCTTCCCCTCTCCTCACAACTTACCACTGCATTACTAAAGACCTCTTTTCCACAGTGCTTTTCCCCAGTACATCATGTCTGCCTTTCAACAAAAAAAAACTACGAGGCATACTCAAAGACAAAAACACAGCTTGAAGAGACTGAACGAGCATCAAAACGAGAGTCAGATATGACACAAATCTTGGAATTACCAGACAAAGAACTTTTTAAAAATATATGATTAATAGCCTGTCCTGTGTGGCTCAAGGCTTGAGCATCGACCCATGCACCAAGAGGTCGCCGGTTCGATTCCCGGTCAGGGCACATGCCCAGGTTGTGGGCCCGATCCCCAGTGGGGGACATGCAGAAGGCGGCCAGTCAATGTTCTCTCTCATCGATGTTTCTATCTCTCTCTCCCTCTCCCTTCTTCTCTCTCTAAAAATCAATAAAGAAAAAAAATTTTTCTAAATATATCATTAATATAATAAGGGCTTTAATGGAAAAAGTAAACAACATGCAATAACAGATAATGTAAGCAGAGAGATGGATATTCTAATAAAGAATAAAAAAGAAATGCTAGAGATCAGAAACATTGTTACAGAAATGGAAAAAAAAAGTTTTTAATAGACTCATTGATGGCACAGCTGAGGAAAGACTTAGTGAGCTGCAACACATGTCTATAGAAACTTCTAAACAGAAAGAACGCCGAAAAACAAACAATCCAGAACAGAACATAAAAAAACTGCAGGACAATTACAAAAGGTGAAAAATACACTTAGTGAGAATACCAAAAGGAGAGGAAAAAAAAAACAGAAGAAAACATGTGAAGCAATAAAGACTGAGAATTTCCCCCAAATTAATGCCGGACACCAGACTATAGATCCAGGAAGCTCAGAGAATCCCAAGCAAGACGCATACCAAAAAATTCATATAAGGCATATCATATGCAAACTTCAGAAAATCAAAGATAAAGTCTTGAAAGAACTCAGAGGGGGAAAAAAAAGCCACTTTGCTTATAGAGCAGCAATTTTTTTCAACTGTTTTCATCTCCCGGCACATATAAATTAATTACCAAATTTCTGCAGCACACCAAAAAATATTATATTTTTTGCAGATCTGACCAAAAAAAAAGTATAATGTGTTTCATTCTCAGCGGATGGCTATTGTTGTGATGGCTGTTGTCATTTTTCTATTTGACAAGCTAAGGGAAAGAGGTCAGTGCCCCTGACTAAACAGTCAGGCATTGCATGTTTTAAACATTCTTGTGGCATCTCACCAGTGTGTCTCTTGCAGTGCACTATTGTGCCACGGCACACTGGTTGAAAATCACCGCTATAGAAGATCAAAGATATGAATCATACCCAACTTCTCAGAAACCATGCAAGCAGGAAGAGAGTAGTGTAAAAATATTTAAAACGTTGAAAGAAAATGATCGCCAACCTAGAATTCTAAACCCCATGAAATTACCCTTTGAAAGTGAAGGAGAAATGTGCAAGACAATGAAACTCAAAACAGACCTTAAGCTTTTGCAAAAATTAACTCAAAATGTGTTACAGACCTAAACGTAAAACACAAAACTTTAAGACTCCTAAAAACTAACATAAAGGTGATAACCTTTAGTATAGTGATGACTTTTTAGAAGTAACACCAAAGACACAATCCATGAAATAAATAATTAATGAGCTAGATTTTATTATAAGTAAAAACTGCTCCGCCAAAGATAATGTCAAGAGAATGAGAAGACAAGCCACAGACAGGGAGAAAATATTTGCAAAACACACATTTGATAAAGGACTGTTATCCAAAACATACAAATAACTCTTAAAATCCAACAATAAGAAAAATGATTAAAAAATGGGCAAAAGTTCTGAACAGACACCTCACCAAAGATGACATACAGATGGCAAGTAAGCATATGAGAAGATGTTCAGCATGATACTTTATTAGGGAATTGTAAATTAAAACAACAATGAGCCCTGGCCGGTTTGGCTCAGCGGTTGGGGCGTCGGCCCGCGGACCAGAGAGTCCCGGGTTCGGTTCCCGCTAAGGGCATGTACCTCGGTTGCAGTCTGTCCCCGGCCCCGGTTGGGGTCGTGTGGGTGGCAACCACTCGATGTGTCTCTCTCACATCGATGTTTCTCTCTCTCTCTTCCCCCTCCTCTCCCTCCCGCTCTATCTGCAGATAAATGCAAAAAATGTCCTTGGGTGAGGATAAAAAAATAAAAAAAAGTAAATTAAAACAACAATGAGATGCCACTAGACACCTATTATAATGGCCTAAATATCAAACACTGACAACACCAAATGGTAGATAAATTAACTGTGGTATATCCAGACAATGGAATATTAGTCAGCACTAGAAAGAAATGAGCTATGAAAAATCATGGAGGAAATGTACATGAAAATTACTAAGTGAAAGAAGCCAATCTGAAAAAAAGCTATGTATTATACCATTGATTCCAACTATATGAAATTCTGGAAAAGTCAAAACTATGACACAGTAAAAAAATTAGTGGGTGCCAGGGATTAGAGAGGAGGGAGGGATGAATAGGTAGAGTACAGAAGATGTTTACATCAGTGAAACTACTCTGTATGATGCTACAATGTAGACACATGTCATTATACACTTGTCAATCCATGGAATATACATCAAGAGTGAACCCTAAGTAAACTATGGACTTTGGGTGATAATGATGTGTCAATGAAGGTTCATCAATTGTATCAAATGTACCACTCTGGTGAAGTATGTTCATAATGGGAGAGGTTGTACATATATTTTGCTGTGGACTTAAAACTGCTAAAAAAAAAAATAGAACTTTTTTTTTCTTTATTGATTTTAGAGAGAGAGGAAGGGAGAGAGAGATGGAAACATTGATGAGAGAGAACATCCACTGGCCGCCTCCTGAATGTCCCCCACTGGGGATTGGGCCCACAACCTGGGCATGTGCCCTGACCAAGAATCGAACCAGTGACCTCTTGGTGCATGGATCAACGCTCAACAGCTGAGCCACGCTAGCCAGGCAAACAAAAAATACAACTTATTAATCAAAAATATAGTGAGCAATGTATTGGTGAAAATTCTGCTATGTGAGATGTCTGAGATTTTGCTGCCTATGGTTTCACAATTTACATTTAAGTCTTTTATCCATTTTGACTTTATTCTTGTGTATGGTGTAAATTGATGGTCTAGTTTCAGTTTTTTACATGTACCTGTCCAATTTTCCCAACACCATTTATTGAAGAGACTGTCTTTGCTCCATTGTGTGCTCTTGCCTCCTTTGTCAAATATTAATTGAGTGCCATGGCTTGGGTCGATTCCTGGGTTCTCTTGTTCTGTTTCATTGATCTATATGCCTGTTGTGCCAGTACCAGGCTTTTTTTTTTTTTTTTTTAAATATATTTTTATTGATTTTTTTGGAGCGAGAAGAAGGCAGAGAGAGATAGAAACATCGATGTGGGAGAGAAATAGCCATCGGTTGCCTCCGGCACACCCAGCATCGGGGATGGAGCCCAAAACTTGGGCATGTGCCCCGACCAGGAATCAAACCTGGACCTCTCAGTCCATGGGACAACACTCAGTCCACAGAGGCATACCCGCCGGGTGAGGCTGTTTTGATTACAATGGCTTTGTAGTATAATTTGATATCTGGTATTGTGACCCCTTTTACTTTGTTCTTCTTTCTCAAGATTGCTGCAGCTATTCGGGGTCTTTTTTGGTTCCATATAAAGTTTTGGCGTATTTGTTCTAGATCTGTGAAATATGCCATTGTTATGTTAATAAGAATTGCATTGAATCTATAGACTGCTTTGGTAGTATGGACATTTTAATGATATTAATTCTTCCAATCCATAAACATGGTATATACTTCGACTTGTTTGTATCTTCTTCTATTTTTTTTTCCAATGTCGTGTAGCTTTCTGAGTACAGGTTTTTACCTCCTTGGTTAATAAACAAATAGGACTATATCAAAATTAAAAGCTTCTGCACAGCAAAAGAAACCATCAATAAAATGAAAAGGGATCCCACGGCATGGAAGAACATATTTGCTAATGATACATCTGATGAGGGATTAATTTCCAAAATATATAAAGAACTTAACAAAAGGAAGACAAACAATCCAATTAAAAATGATCAAAGGGCCCTGACCGGTTTGCCTCAGCAGTTAGAGCATCAGCCCGCAGACCAAAGACTTGTGGATTCAATTCTAGCCAAGGGCACGTACCTCAATTATGGTTTGTCCCCAGCCTTGTTCGGGGTCGTGCAGGAGGCAGCCGATCAACGTGTCTCTCTCACATCGATGTTTCTCTCTCTCTCTCTCTCTCTCCCACTCCCAGTCTATCTGAAGATATTTAAAAAAATATCCTTGGGTGAGGATTAAAAAAGAAAAAATCAAAGGATCTAAATAAACACTTCTCTAAGGAAGACATACAGATGGCCAACAGACATATGAAAAAATGCTCAAAGTCAATAGTTATCAGAGAGATGCAAAATAAAACTACAATGAGATATCAGCTTACACCTGCCAGATGGCTACCATCAATAAATCAACAAATGACAAGTGCTGGTGAGGATGTGGAGAAAGGGAACCCTAGTACACTGATAGTGGTAATGCAGACTGGTGCAGCCACTAAGGAAAACAGTATGGAATTTCCTCAAAAAATTAAAAATGGAACTGCCATTTGACCCAGTGATCCCACTTCTAGGAATATATCCTAAGAATCCTGAAACACCAATCAGAAAGAATATATGCACCCCTATGTTCATAGCAGTGCTATTTACAGTAGCTAAGAACTGGAAACAGCCCAAGTGCCCATCAGTAGCTGAGTGGATAAAAAAGCTGTGGTACATTTACACTATGGAATACCATACAGCTATAAAAATGAAGAATCTCTTACCCTTTGAGACAGCATGGAGGGACCTAGAGAGTATTATGCTAAGTGAAATAAGCCAGTCAGAGAAAGGCAAGTATCACATGATCTCACTTACATGTGGAATCTAATGAACAAAATAAACTGACCAACAAAGTAGATCCAGAGACATGGAAGCTTGGAACAGATTGATGAATCTCAGAGGGAAGGAGGGAGGAGGGCAGGAAGAGATAAATAAAAAAACATATATATATATATATATATATATATATATATATATATATATGCTTAACCCTTGGACACAGACGATTGTTCGGTGAAGGTCTGGGGTGGGGGTGAGAGCAGGGTGGAGGGGTCAGTGGGGACAAGAGGGGGGAAATCTGTAATACTTTCAACAATAAAGATAAATTTAAAAAAATAAATAAACATATCTTTAGCTTTTAAATAAATATATATATATATATATATATATATATATATATATATTTGGCCATTTGATTTACTTTTCTTTGAATTATCTATATCTATTGACCATGTTCTTATTTGGAAGGATGCTTTGTTTATTATAGATGTTATTATAGCTATTAACCCTTTATATGTCTTCTGTAGTGCAAATATATATATATATTTTGCACATTGTTTTCGATTGCTTTCATGTATTGGATATTTTACCATTTAAAAGTCTTTAGTTAAAAAAATAAAAATAAAAGTCTTTAATTTTTCTCTTGTCAAATATATCTGTTTTCTAGTTTCTGGGTTTCTTGTCTTGATTAAAAACTTTTGACATTCTGCTCTGGCCAGTGTGGCTCAGCTGGACAGAGTATCGTCCCATACACCGAAAGATCGCTGGTTCCATTCTCTGTCAGGGCACATACCCAGGTTGCAGGGTTCAGTCTTCAGTTGGGGTGCGTAGAGAGGCAGCTGATCAATATTTCTCTCTCACATCAACTGATGTTTCTCTTTCTCTCTCTCCCTCTCCCTTTGTCACTCTCTAAAATCAATAAAAACAAATAAACAAACATGTCCTCGGGTGAGGAGTAAAAAAACTCTTGACCTTCTAAATATTCTTTTAAGAATTTTACCTTGTACATTTAAGTTTTAATCCATCTTTCATTTACTTTTATGTATGATATAAGATAGAAATTCAACTTAATTTTCTTCTAGATCAAGAACTGGTTTTACCAATATCATTTATTCAGGAAATTATTTTTTCCCAATGAATTGAAATAGCACCTCTGTCTTTACGTTAAATTCTCTTCTATGTGCAGATGCCTTTCTAGAGTTCAAAAAGAAATCCTTTATTGATTTATTTATGTTTTCTTTTTTATTTATTGTGGGTACATTGGTTAATAAAGTTATGTAGATTTCAAGTGTACAATTCCATGACACATCATCTGCATATTGCAACATGTGCCCACCACCCAAAGTCAAATCTTCTTCTATCACCATACGTTTGACCCCCTTTACTCTTTACCACACTGTCCCCCATTTGTTTATTCTTAAACCAATACCTCACCTATTGAGTATAATGGCTTTATAAAATTGTTAGTATCTCATAAAGGAAGTACCTACTTTACCATTTCTCTCTTTTTGACTATTTTTAAGTTTTATTCTTCATATAAATTTATGTAATTACAAAATGGATACTAATTGGAATTAAATTTAGGCTTATATATTAATTCATGGAAAATTAACACTTGGGGCTATTAAATGTTTCCACTCAAGAATGTGGTAGTCATTTCATTCATTAAGATCTTGTTCATGATCTTTATTAAGATTTTTTAAGTTTTTTTATTATAGATCTTGAACTTTTTTTATACATTAATTTTTAAGTATTCTATTATCTTGTTGCTATTATGAATAGGATAATTTTTCACTACTCCATGCCCAATGCTATGTTTCTATATTTTTTGAAGATCAGGAATACTGTTCACTACTAATAAATTATAGATACTTTTAAGATTTATGAGTTTATTTTTCACATTTTCATTTTTCTGAAATTTAAATGTATCTTAAAATCCAAGTGTACATTATTTTGGTGTCCTTTTCCCTATACAAAAACAATTGTTAAGTTGATGATGTGTTTTACAGACTATTACAGCTTTGAGGAAATAAGTATATCTATACAATTTACATAGATGGAAGGAAGCATAGGTGTTTGAGAATTCTGTCTTGAAGACAGAGAGAGCTTGGTTTAAATACTTGATTAAACTATTAACTATTGTGAACTTTTTAACCTCATCTGGTTTTTGTGAAGAATAAATGAAATAGTGAATTAAAAGTTCTTGCACAGAAGTTGGCATATAATCAGAACTCAAATGAGAGCTAGGCAAAATCTTCCTGTAGATTCCATTTGGTTGACAGTCCCAAATTATTTTAGAAATTCCACAAAAAAAAAAAAAAGAGAGAGAGAGAGAGAGAATATTTTAAAAATTTAACTGGCATAAGCTTGTAAAACTACAAATTTATAAAGTTGAGTGGAGTTACCTTTTATTCAATCATTTTCTTAATTTTGAAGTCCTCTTGTAGGCTTAGTAATTTAACTGGGTATAATTTTATTCCATTAGGTTATGTTAGTGACTATGCACAATGGGCATATTTATTAAATCTCCCTGACAGTTTTGGTTCATAGAAACATAGATTGATGAGCTATAGTTTACTCTTTATCAGTGCATCTGATATATCTCAGTATTGAGTAGATGATTTCATTGTGAAGGAATTTAATATTCCTTGAATTTAAGAAAAATGGATTGAATTTGTATCAAAAAATTATTAACATGTGTTGTCAGTGCACTTAAAATATTATCAGAAATACCTTTTGCATCTTTTTACTCTTATGGATGTAACTTTGGGCTGTAAGAAATGAATAAACATATGTGGTATAAATCGGAACTTATTATTATTATTTTTAATCCTATCCCAAGGATATGTTTTTTTTTTTAATTGATTTTTAGAAAGAGAAGAAGGGAGAGAGAGAGAAACATCAATGTGAAAGAGAAACACTGATCAGTTGCCTCCTGTACGTGCCCCCATCAGGGATTCAACCCAAAGCCTTTTGGTGTATTGAACGATGCTCCAACCAACTGAGCTGCTCAACCAGGGCTAAATAGGAATCTATTTTATGATTATATTAACAAATTAAAAAACGCTTAGGTTACTCATCAAAATAAGGACTTAAAAACTAAAACAAATTTCTATGTTTCTCAAAAGAAATTACTAGTCATTATTATTTATTTTACTTCTGAATTTATTACACATGAACATTTCATAAAACTAGGCTATTCTTACTTGATGATGAAATATAATGGAAAAATTAACTTTATATTTATAGCATGTGAAACCAAGGTCTTTAAAACACAGATGAATTCAAGTTCTTGTTTAAATACTCTTTTGCTATTTTTAAGCATTATAAGAAATATCTTCATCATTTTCTACTATGAATTAAATCCTGATTATCTGCATGAATAAATCTTTCTACTCACATTTGAATCCTTTCTGGTTTAATTTTTACTATAATGACTGTGTTGATGTAAATACTGGGACTCTCCTGTGGAAGCAACGTCAGTATGTCAAGAATCTGCAATTGGTAATTTGACCCATGAGTTTTACTTTCTTAGAACCACATTGAGTTTCAACTCGCTAATTCAGTGAAGACCTACTGATTGCTGACCATGTCAAGTCATTGTGTGCATCTTTTTCCTACCTGACTTCCTTCTCTCATTCCTTTATTTATCATCTCACACTATTTTAAGTATGAAAAGACATTTTTCCTGTTCTGATTGAGCGTAAGGTCTGAAAATTGTCCACATAAAGGTAAATCAACCTGAGCTATGAAGGAGAGATATGCCATTTCTATGAGAGAGCATAATGGGAGTCAGGAGAATCTTACCTAAGGAAAGGTGACTGAGATGAGATCATAGAATGATCAGAATTAACTAAGATAAGGAAAGAATTTGATGATTCCAGGCAGAAAGAATAGCATATAAAAAGGCCCTGTGGCAGGAGGGAACATACATATTTGAAGAATTGAAAGGTCACTGTGGCCAAAGCTTAGAGAGTGTGAGCAAATGCAGTGAAAGATGATCCTGAAGACTAAATGTGGGGGCCAGGCCAGGCCAAACCTTGTAGTGATGAAAAGTTTGGAATTAATACTAAAAGCAGAGAAAATACTGGCATTGTTTTAAGTTGAGGTAGGAGGGCAGCAGAGGGAGAAGTAATGAGTTTGACAAGGGGAAACTTGTTAGGAAGTTATTCACTACAATAGGGAAGAAATAATGCAGCTAGCGGTGGAGTATAGGTGAGGGACGGCTTCAAGCAATATTCAGCAGATAAACACAACAGGATGGGTGATGATTTAAATAATCACAAATGGCCCAGCCGGTGTGTCTCAGTGGATCGAGCATCCTCCCATGGACTGAGGTCCCAGTTCCATTCCTGGTCAGGGCACATGCCCGGGTTGCAGGCTCGATCCCCAGTAGGGGGCCTGCAGGAGGCAGCCGATCGATGTTTCTCCCTCACATCGATGTTTCTCTCTCTCTTTCCCTTCCTCTCTCTCTAAAAAATCAATAAGAACATTTAAAATAATTATAATAAATAAATAATCACAAAGGGACAGTTGGGTAGTTAGAGATAATGCCCTGCTTTTAGCTATCTTGACGGCTGGTGGAAAAGATTTGCAGGAGGGATGGTAGTTTTGTTTTGAACGTAAAGAGTCTAAATTGCTCTCTCGCTAACCAAGTAAAGAGATTAAGAAGGCAGTTATGTGATTGGTGAGGTGCCCTCTGTGTCCCCATCTGTTACTAGTGGCAGTAAGTTCTTTCGATGTCACAAGGAAAGGAATTTCCTGAGACTCACATGGGAGGATGAGTGATCTTTATTTCTGTGGAATTAAACCTCTGGGTTTTCAATGTCTCAGTTCCCTTTATCTCACCATGGAAAAAGTCCAACCACGTCTTTAGCAGGGCAAGAATTAAGTCCACTTCCCAGAGTCTTTGCCCCACATTAAAGCACAGTCCAGTTTAGCATCTGGCTAGCTTAGCTTGTGTTCCTAGTGGCAGTCCGTTGCATGTGGAGTCTACATGGCCATGGGCCGTGTGGCTGCTTAAGGCCACATGGCTGTGGAGAGGGAGTGCTGGTCACAGTGCCAGAGAGGAGCAAGCAGGCAAGAGTGAAGCAAGAGAGAAAGAACTCTTTGTCAATTGTCTTTGTTCCACAGGCTAGACTGACAGGCAAGCACCTTCCCTACGTCACCCCAACTTCACTGTGTGTGCCCTTATCTCCCTCTCCCTTCCCCCAGTGATCTGCAGGGAATGGAGCAGCGGTTCTCTGGGGAGCATGAAATTGTGGCTTCCTGATGAAGCTGTTCAGATGACCATGCTTATAATGTCTGACTTCCCCTTTGCTCTCTTTCTATTATTAATATTAATAACTAGCTAATTATGATGATAACAGTGAGATGTACAAATCTAGAGCTCAGAGGATAAATGTGGGGTAGAAATATAATATGTGAGTAATTTGATGTTGATAGTTGTTGAAGCTGTTCATTCACTGATTCATTCAATCAATAAATATTTATCATACTCCTACTATGTGCCAGGCACTGTTCTATGTTCTGGAGATTCAGATAAATTTTAGAATTAGTTTGACAAGTTCTTTGAAAATCCATTGGGATTTTAACTGGGATTTCATTATTTGTGCATAATAGATGTCTATGTAATATTTAGGCTACTCATCCTTTAAAATGGTATATCATGACACTTGGGTTTTATTTAGTACTTTAATACTTTTATGTTTGTTTCATTATATACCTTGCATGTTTCTTATGTTGAATTAATTCCCAGATATTTTATAAGTTTTTTGTTGTTGTTGTTGCTATGAATGAAATCTCTATGTCACATTTCTCAATTGGTCATACCTGGCCTACAGAAAGAGCATTGAGTTTTGCATGTTGAACTTTTATTCAGTTTTCTTACTGAACTCCCTTTTCTTGTTCTAATAAATTAGTTGAAGCTCTTGGCCTTTGAAGCTAAAGAGGTGTGTTAGCAAATAATAACAGTTTTGTCTCTTCTTTTCCTTTTCTGACATTGCATTGGCTTGGACTGCAGTAAAGTTGAATAATAAGAGGGATAGTTAGAATTTCTTTTATATTCTTTTGTGATGTTCCAAGTTTTACAAATTTTTATTCCTACTTGCCTGCTAAGAAACATATATTTTGGGATATAGAAGAAAAGAATGTATATCATTCAACAATGTCTTTAAATGCTTGAGTTTACATAGAAAATGAGTAATTTATAAAATAATTTAATTTATAGGCTTTATTATCATTATTATAAAATTTCAAATGTCAAGTTTTGCTATTTAAGTGGGTTTTCCAATTAACTATTGATATAACATTGTCAATTCCAAACAAGGAAGATCTTTTTGGTTTTCCTGTTTGGGATCTACATCCTAAAATATATCAAGTGAGCTTAGAAAATAACAGGAATAACCAAGCTAAATTGGAGTGTATGTCTGAAAGCTTACAAAAATGCTAGGCTTGCACAGTTAATGATGACCCTGTAGCATATGTTGCAAATAGCCTTTTGCTTCCTGTTAATAACAGCTTGCCATCTAAACAGAATAATGTAAAGTATACTGAGTACTATTCTTAAAATAAATGTTGCTTTTATTTTCAGTGAAGAGTAAACCACTGCCTTTGACTTTTTACCATTTCCAAATGCTACAAAATAAATCTGCCTAAAGGTACATCAAACAGACATTATGCAAGTCTGAATTTAGAATGTAGTCAACCAGGCTGATCGGTGAGGAGCATATATATCATTGCTAATCTGCAAAACATTTGTGTGTGTTTTTCAGACCCGTCCATTAAATTGCATAATTTTTATGGAAGTTCAATGTTAAAATGAA
Source organism: Tadarida brasiliensis (assembly GCA_030848825.1). Taxonomy (NCBI): domain Eukaryota; kingdom Metazoa; phylum Chordata; class Mammalia; order Chiroptera; family Molossidae; genus Tadarida; species Tadarida brasiliensis. The sequence continues at coordinate 32,020,306 of CM061261.1, read as the reverse complement.
TAAAACTATGATGAGTTTGGCATGCCTGCTCTGTAGATAAGAGGAAATTATTTACATACTTCTAGAAAAATACACATTGTAAAGAGGAAAACATTTAGACTAAATGGTCACTGCCAGTATTTTCAGTCAAATTATGAAATGATTGAGACTGTTCTCTAACCTTAACTAAACCACAGAGCAGATGACTTTCGTTTTGTGCACTCTTAAACAAGAATTTTAGAAACCCTATGTAACAATGCACAACCCCACCTCACTTCTTGCCTTTCAAATATATATAAATTATTGAAAACGTTAGGTGTATAGTTCAATTAAATCATTGTATAGAGATTTATTCGCAACTGCAAATAAAAAAAATTACATAAGTAATATTAATCATGGTATTTTGGGAATAATGAATGGATGGTTCTATCTTTCAACTTTTCTGTATATTTAAAACCATCAACGCTGAGTATATATTACTTTCATAATGAAAAAATAATTAGTATTTTTTAGAAGTTGATTTAAGGCAACAAGAAACATGCTTACTAGAGTAAAGCTTCCCAAGGGTAGAATTTTTTCATGTGTTACAGAACTAGAAACAAATCTTGTGCTCCTCAGGTCTCTGCCCTCCATTGCCCCCAATCTCCTTGGAGTGAAACTTGACCACCAGGAAACAGAAGACAGAAGGGACAAGCAGAATAACTCTCCTGGTGGAATCTTTACCAAGTCTTAGCAAAGTGGTTGCACCACTTTTTGCCTTGATGGGCAGGGGGTGTCCTCTCCTGTCTTGCATATCTTCACCTGCATTTGGTCTGGTTGGCTGCAGCAATGATCAGACCATCCGCCTCTTGGGGCTTGTTCACTTCTCTCTGCGCCATCACCTGTGTCCCTCCACCCTTTACACACTCCTCACCTCTGTGTCATGGACACCAGGCCCATTATATGAATGCTAAAGCAAAGATGCATTTCCTTCATTCAGAAATCATTGATTACCCACTGTGTGCTAGACACGGACCATGTTATAAAAGGACAAATATAAGACAGGAACAGCCCTCGAACCACCAGTCAGGGCGGGGGCAGGAGAAGCAGCCACTTAAATGTCTGGTACAGTCCCCTGTGATAAGTGCTTTGAGGGTGTGAGGTATGCAAGTGTGCAAGCTGCCAGAGTAAAGGAAATGAGGTTGCAACTAATTCTGTCCGGGAAAAGTGGACAGTCATGGTGGGATTAACCAGGAAACGCCACTTGGGCTGAGCCTTGGAGGTGAATAGGTAATTGCCATGCCAACTTTAGACAAAATGTGTAGAGGGAGGGACTTTTCACAGTACATCAGCACATTGCATGTGTGTTCCTCAGTACCCAAAACTTCTAAATTAATGCAATAGCTTCACAAAGTTCAAGTGGGGATGGGAAAAGGAAGAAAATGGAGAAGTATATGAAAAAATGATAGAGATAAATAGGGAAAAGAAGATAAATAGGGAAAAGACACAAGAAAGAGAAAAAAGTATTTATTATTATGACTTTCCCTGGTCATAAAATCCAAAGACATAATCCAGAGTTGCAACTCTCTTTATATCTCTTTAAACTGGCCTTAAAGTGGTAGGTAGAAGAATCAAGTAGCCAGCCTGATCACCAACCTGGTACAGTCTAAAGTAGTGATTCTCAAACTTGGGCTGGCAAAAGAGAAACGTGGAGAATTTTTACAGGTTCCCTGGGCCCCACTCCAACAACTCTGATACAGGAGATCAGGCGTGGGGGCTGAGGTTTCACATTTCTCCTGTTGGCCAACAATCCACCCTTTGAGGAATATGTGTATAAAGAAACAACTGGAAAAATATGGAAGTCAGGTCTGGACACCAACATCTAATACTGAGGATATTTTCTAAAAGCTTAAGCTAATAGAACAGGGCTATTATAAAGAGCATGGATTTGATGTTAAGCAAAATGGTTACAATCCCGGTACTCCTAATTCTTAGTTAGTGACATTGGACAAATTACTTAACCTCTCTGGGCCTCAGTTTCATTGCCTATAACATGGGAATAATAATAGCTATCTCATGAAGTGCTGTGAGGATTGTTAAGTGGTCAATAAATATTTGCTGATAGAGCCACTTATTAATGTGATAACAGCATCATTCATTTCGTTGTGGACTTCTGTTGGGACATAGAATTTAATAAATAAAATATTGGATACTCACTTCTACAAATAAACTACATTTTTTATTAAAAAATGTTTTTATTGATTTTTTAGACAGAGAGATAGACACTTTGATGTGAGAGAGAACATCAGTTGGCTGCCTCCTGCATGCCCACCACTGGGGATCGAGCTCACAACCTGGGCATGTGCCCCGACCAAGAATTGAACCAGTGACCTCTTGGTCCATGGGATGATAGATAACCAATCCACTGAACCACACTGGTTGGGCCAAAGATACTACATTTGAATAAAAAGAAATGTGAATTCAAATAGAAATATGGGACCAAAGTCACCTTGTCAAATTTTAGTGTTACAGCCTTCAACATAATTCCTTCAACAAATAATGTCAGGAGAAACAGATAGAGGGGCCAAGGAGCTTGTTGATTAAATGAGACTCAAGAGATACAGTAATCAAGTGCAATAGGTGGACTCTGGATCCTGAACCCAAACTAACTGGGAAAAAAATCACAAGACAATGAGGGGAAGTATAGTACTGAATCACTATTTGCTAGTATTAAAGTATTTTTAAATTTTATTTTAGCAGTGATAATGATATCATGGTCTTTAAGTCTTTAAAAGAGGGGTGTGTGTGTGTGTCTACTGAAGTCTTTACAGATAAAATATGATGTCTGGGGTTTGCTTTAAAATCACATAGTGAGAGGAAAGATAAAATGATTGGGGTATAAATGAAACAAGATTGGCCACATGTTGACAAACGTTGAAACTGTGTGAGGAGTACATGAGGGTTCATTATACTATATCCTCTATTTCTGTATAGGTTTGAAAAGTGTAAAATATTTTGCTATCACAAGAGAGCAGTAACAATTCATATAAGTCCTAATGATTCAATATTAGAAAATCTGTTTTTCTTTTACATTATTGAATGCCATGTTAATTCTCTCCATATCTGATACCTTTGACATGAGAATATTTATAGAACATGCATTAAATTCTCTGCCTCTAAGTGTCTTTATCATTTATTAAGTTCAAAAGAACATTTCTGATCATTTTGGCCCAGTGCAGGTGGAAATAAACATTGAACACATTGAGTCATGATTGAGAAATCTTCAAAAGGTCTTAAAATTATTAGGCTCCCAAGTGAACAGATTTAATTTAATTTTTCACCTATTAATTGGAGAGTTGAAATGTGAAAGGGGATTTTAGAAAAGGTTCGCTCTGAAAATGTCTGAACTCTGAAATGTCATCAACAATAATTGTTCATCTCATCAAAGTATTTGTCCCAGATTTCCTTTAGACAGCTGCTTTCACTTGAGCACTTAAAATAAATAACCCAAATTTGATTAACTCTATTTTTTTTTAAAGAGCACACCTATTTGGTAGAATATCTGTAATTATATTCTGAGCTGGAGTCTTCAAAAAAAGATTGGATAATATTTTTGTTGTGTTTTACGCCTTATTGAACTATAACATACAGAAACAAAAAAAAAGTGCACATAAATATACAATTGATGAATGTTTATAAGCTGAACCTACATATCTAACCAGCACTCAGATCAAGAAACATACATTCCTCCTTTGCGGACCCTTCCAGGCATTACTCTCAAGAGAAACCACAATCCTAACTTCTAACACAAAGATCAGTTCTGCCTGGTTTTTGTGCTTTATGTAAACGGACTCATACTGTCAGTAAGTACTCTCTGTGTCTAGCCTCTTTCACTCATTATTTTTTTAAATATGTTTTTATTGAATTTATTGAGGTTACATTGGTTAATTAAATTATAAAGGTTTCAAGTGTACAATTCCACAATACATTATCTGTATATTGTATTGTGTGTTCACCACCCAAAGTCTAGTCTCCTTCCATTACCATTTATCCCCCCTTTACCCTTCTCTACCTGTCCCCACCCCCATTTCCCTCTGGTATTCACCATACTGTTGTCTGTGTCTATGAAGCTTTTCTTTCTTGCTTAATCCCTTCATTTATTTCTCCCGGCCCCCAGCCTCCCTCCTCTCTGACAGCTCTCAGTCTGTTCTCTGTATCTATGAGTCTGTTTCTATATTTTTTGTTTATTTATTTTGTTCATTAAATTCCACATATACATGAAATCATATTGGTATTTATTTTTCTCTGACTGGCTTATTTAACTTAGTGTAATTCCCTCTAGGTCCATTCATGCTGTCACAAAGGTAAGATTTCCTTCTTCTTTTCTAAAAATATGTTTTTATTGATTTTAGAGAGAGAAGAAGGGAGAGGGAGAGAGAGGGAGAGAGAATCATCAATCAGCTGTCCTCTATGGGGATCGAGCACAAAACTGGGGCATGTGCCCCTACTAGGAATCCAACCGGCAACTTCTCAGTGCATGGACAGTGCTCAACCAACTGAGCCATACCTGCCGGAGCAAGAGTTCCTTCTTTTTCACAGCTGAGCAGTGTTGCATTATGTAAATGTGCCACAGCTCTTTTATCCACTCATCTACTAATGGGCACTTGGGCTGCTTCCAAATTTTGACTATTGTAAACAATGCTGCAATGAACATAGGGGTGCATATATTCTTTCGAATTAGTATTTTGGGTTTCTTTGTATATATTCTCAGAAGGGAGAGTGCTGGGTCAAAAGGCAGTTTCATTTTTAATTTCATACAGAACCTCCATACTGTATTCCACAGTGACATCACTAGTCTGCATTCATATCAACAGTGCACGAGGGTTCCCTTTTCCCCACATTCTTGCCAACACTTGTTTGTTGATTTATTGATGATACTCATTCTGACAGGTGTGAGGTGATTTCTCATTGTGATTTATTTTTATTATTTTTTAATAATATATTTTTATTTATTGATTTTTTTTTTCTTTAGAAAGAGAAGGGGAGGGGACACACACACACACACACACACACACACAGATTTGTTGTTCCACTTATTTATGCATTCATTGGTTGATTCTTGTATGTGCCCTGACCAGGAATGGAACCCGAAACCTTGGCGTATCAGGACGCCACTCTAACCAACTGAGCTAGTGAGCCAGGACCTCATTGTGGTTTTTATTTATGTTTCTCTGATGAGTAGTGATGTGAGCATCTTTTTATATGTCTATTGGCCATCTCTATATCCTCATTATTATGTTGGTGAGATTTATCCATGCTGTTTTGTGAAGTTGTAGATATTTCATTCTCATTGCTATTTTTGTATTGTATTATCTAAATGGATCACATTTTATTTGTCTATCTGTTCTTTTGCTGATGGGTATTTGAGTCATTTCCAGTGTTTGGCTATTATAAATAGTACATTCTGGTACATGTCATTGGGTGAACATATGTACACATTTCTGTTGGGCATATAAGTAGGAGTGGGCTGCTGGAGCATGTATGCTTTCAGTCGGTGTTAGCTAATAAAGCCTGGGCAACTCACAACTAACAGCGTGTGAGAGTTCCAGTTGCTCCACATCCTACTTTGTCTTTAATTTTAGCCTTTCTGATGGATTTCAATTTGTGTATAGTTTTAATTTGCATTTCACTCACAATTAATGAAGGTGAGCACCTTTTCAAACGTTCGTTGACCATTTAGATATTCTCCTTGGTAATGTGTGTCCAAATCTTTTGGCTATTTCTCTCTGTTGACACTTTTTTTCTGGTTGATCTGTACAGTAGTTCTTTGTTCTGGATAAAAGTCTTTTGTTGGATATATGTATTGCAAATGTTCTTTCTGTGGTTGTATGTTAACTACCTTTATGGGGACTTTTTGTTTTGTTAATCCTCACCCGAGGATATTTTTTCCATTGATTTTTAGAGATAGTGGAAGGGAGGGAGAGAGAGAGAGAAATATCGATGTGAGAGAGACACATCAATTGGTTGCCTCCTGCTTGCACCCTGACCAAGGCCGGGGATCGAGCCTATGACTCAGGTATGTGCCCTTGACTGGGAATCAAACCCATGACCCTTTGGTTCTTGGGCCAATGCTCTAAACATTGAGCCACAGCCCTTACTGGGTGGCTCAGTGGTTGAGCGTCGACCCATGCACCAAGAGGTTGCTGGTTCGATTCCCAGTCAGGGCACATGCCCAGGTTGTGGGCCAAATTCTGTCTCTCTCTTCCTCTCCCTTCCTCTCTCTCTCTCAAATCAATAAAGAAAAAAAAATTAAAAAAACAAAACAAAACATTGAGCCACACTGGCCAGGGCCCTTTATGGTGCCTTTTGATGAAAATAAGTTTATAATGTTAATATAGTCCAATTAAATCAATTATTTCTGTTATGGTGAATGTTTTTGTATTCTGTTTTTTTAAAAAAAAATCTTTTCTCCCCAAAGTCATGAAGATTTTTTATATTTTTTTTCAGAAAGCTTTATTATTTTTACCTTTCATACTTATATCTACAATCCATTTGGAACTTAGTTTTGTGTAAGGTGTCATAGATAGGTAACATGACTGTCGGGGTAAGATGAGTCCTTTTGAAAGAATTAATGTAAAAAAAAGAATTAACATGTGGTATATTTTACAGAGGAGGGAAGAAGGGAAGGTATTTATGTTCACACACTTAGAAATGTTTTTAAAATGTATACATCTTCCCACCTGCATCCTCTTATTACTCTATCCCCCGTCAGTGATCCTGAACAAGAGGAGAGATGGATTCAATAACATTTATCACAGTGTAAACGTCTCCTTTTCCTGCACTGGATGGAGAAATTATTGAGTCCATCTTAGCATATGGCAACAACAAGAGAAGTTAAGTAAAAGCCATAAAATACCTATCATTTATAAGAGAAATAAAAGAAAAAAGTTTATATTATTAACAACCAACATAAGTCACTTTTTTTATTAATTTACTTTTGTTACAGATGTTTCTCCTTTTTTCCCCATAAGTCACTCTTTTTCCTACAATAAAACAACACGTTCTTGCCTCCATCTGTCTTCATTATTTCTCAGACTCTCTTGCTTTAAACTCTGCCCAGGCGGATAGCAGGTACCATCAGTTTCAGTAAACGGATCTGCTCAGGAAGGATCGATCAGAAAGCGTGAGGAGCCGAAAGGGCAGGGATGTATTTAGCTTCTTAATGTTGAAAGTCTGGTCTTAGAAACCACAGAGCTTGATTTAGATCATCCTCAGCCTCTGAAAGCTAGAGGGAAAATCATCAGTGACAGGTAATTATCTAAAGCAGAACATTTAAAAAACGATTGATGACATTTTCTGAGTGAAAGATACTTCTCGATCAGTTTAGAATATTTCAAACCAATTTGTTCCCATCTTAGCTTGGAGTTTAATTGCTGAGAATTTGCTCTTTCTTCATCCAAATTTTAATGAAGACTTACCACCTTGTGGGGTGAGATCGTGTGTGTGTGTGTGTGTGTGTGTGTGTGTGTGTGTTCGTTAACTGTAGTACAAAGTGTCAAAATGAACCCATCTTTCATTATTATCTTTTGTGGAAGAGAAATGTATGAAAGTTTAATATACAGGAAACAAGAACCCAAGAAACTTGGCTGGACAGGACCCTCTACCCCTCTAAATCAGCCCCATCCAGTTTAACAGATGAGAAAACAGGGCCGAAAAAGATGTCAGGACTGTCCAAGGTCCTGCAGGGAGCTAATGAGAAAACTGATGGTGACAGCTCCATTAGGAGTGGAGTCCAGGCCTGCAATTCTCCAACATGCTCATTTTGTTGAGTGCATTCATCCAGTTTTTATTTCCAATGTAAGAAAATAGTGAATTGCTGGCATCTGGCAACAAAATTTCATTCATGGAAATCCCTGTATATGGATTACCTATTGTTGCAAAACCAACAACCACATACTTGTGGTGTAAAACAGCAACAATAATTTATTATTGTTATTCTCTCTCACGGTTTGGGGGGTTCAGTGGACTCAGCTACGAAGTTCTCACTTGGAGGTTTCTGATGTAGTTGTAGCCAGATAGCAACTAGGGCCTGAGTCCTCTTGAAGTCTTCCTCATTCACATGTCTGGTGATAGATGCTGCTGTCTGCTGGGACCTCAGGGGGACCTGTCAACCTGAATACCTGCATATGCTTCTGCATGAAGCCTGGCTTCCTCACAGATGGTATCTGGGTTTCCAGGACAAGTTTCCCAAGAGAAACCAGACAAAAATTGCATTGCCTTTTATGACCCCATTTCAGGAGTCAGTGTCACTGTCACTCTAATCACGAGTACATTCAGACGTAAGGGGAGGGAACAGGTTTCCCATGTCTCCTCGGAAATAAAGTGAAAATAATATGTGGGATAGGAGACAGTATTGCAGCCACTGGAAGAGATAATCGGTACCATGGAGAATATAGTTCATCTTTGCCCCCAGTTTCTGACACTGAGCTTCAAAAACCCTTGCAATGTCCTGTCATAAGAGTGTCTTTGTTATGCTAATGGCGTGGGACCCTAGTTGGAGACTGGTCACCAGAAAGACTGACCACATGATTTGAAGGTTGGAACTTTGGGCCAGCACAACCTCCTGGGAGGAGAAGGGACTGGAGATTGAGTTCAATCATGTGAATAATTTAATCAATTATGCCCAAGTAATGAAACCCCAATAAAAACTCAGAACACTGCCCCAGTAAAAACGTGGGACACTGAGTGTTTTGTTTGAGTTCTCCAGAAAAACAAAATCTGTATATCTCTTATCTGTCTGACTTTCTTTCTTTCTCATCTATCACATCTGTCTATCTTTCTATCTATTGATCAATCTATCTATCTACCTATCTGCCTACCTATATGTATATGTATATAGTTATAGATATAAATATATTGGAGATAGATAGATAGATAGATAGATAGATAGATAGATAGATAGATAGATAAATAGACAGATAGATGATAGATGGACTTTCTATAAGGAATTAACTCATATTATTATGAAGGTTGAGAAGTCCAAAATCTGCAGTTGGCAAGCTGATGTCCCTGAAGAGCTAATGATATAGTTCCAGTCCAAGTCCTAATCCAAGTGCAAGAGAAGACCAATGTCTCAGCTCAAAGACATCCAGGCAGGGAGAAGGAGTTCTTTCTTACTCAGGTTTTTATTCCATTCAGGCCTTCAATTATTGGATGAAGTTCACCTGCATTAGGGAAGGCAATCTGCTTTACTCAGTCAACCAGTTCAAGTGTGGCTCTCATCCAAAAACATCTCATATACCCACCCAGAAATGTTTAAGCAAATATCTGGGTATCCCAGGTCAAATCAACTTGACATAAAATTAACTACAATATTGTACCAAGGCTCAGTGGAAACTCCTGGTGGGTATACACCGGGAGGGTGATGTACCAGATTCCATGAGGAAAGAGCATAGAAGCTCTGCATTGTCTGTCCCCCCTCTACCTCGGTCAGCTCCCACCCTTGCCCTCTGTGTCTCTTCATTTGGCTGTTCCTGATCTGTACTCTTTAGAATATAACTGTAATTGTAAGAACTGCACTTGTCTGAGTTCTGTGAATCATTCTAGCAAATTATAAAACCTGAGGGGGTCAGGGGACCCCTTAACTTGTCCCTGCCTGGTTAGAAATGCAGATGTCCTGGGAACTCTATTTGCTGCTAGCCTCTGAAGTGAGGACAGTCTTGTGGAGAACTAGTCCTTAACCTGTAGGGTCTACAAGAATTCTGGGCAGTTAGTGTCAGAATTGATTGTAGGACACCCACTTGGTGTCACAGAATTGGTATCAGACAGTCACACCCTGTAACAGTGATTTTTCAGTTACCAAATTGCTTTTTATATTTTTATTATTCTCACTTGTCTTAAAGGGAATTTTATGTGTGGTGCCACTAGAGACAGCTTACAGGTATATCGCAGAATGCTCAGATAGCTCTCTATTTTCATGGCCAATATTTTCTCTTTTTCATTTTCTCCCTAATGCCAGAGATACCCAGTGAACATGTGTGATTTCCACTCCAGAGGATTTCCTATCCTGTCTTCAGTCTAAGGATCATGAAGGCTTGGGCAACAAGTCTTTCTGACAGGTCAGAGTTTTCTGCCCTGATGGAGATAATTACAGCAATATCTCCAGGGTTCAGTCTTTGGATCCCTTCTCTTTTCTACCTTCATTCTCTTAGCTGATTTCTTCCAGTACCATGACTTTAAATGTCACTTATATACTCCAAACTAGGCATCTCCTCTAAATGCCAGATTCTCACATTCACTTGCCCAGTCAACATCTCTACTTACATGTTTAATACTCCTTTCAAACTTAACATGTACAAACTAAGTTCACAATGTTTTCCCTAAATCCTGCCTCCCACAATCGTCCCAATCTCAGTTAATGGCAGCTTCATCCTTCTGGCTGCCCAGGTGTCATCCTTGACTCTCTTTTATATTTCACGTCTAACCCACCAGTAAATCCTAACAGTTCTGTTTCTAAATATATTCCAAATTCAATGACTTCCCTTTCCCCTAACTGCCACCACTGAGTCTAAGCCATCATTATTTCTTAATAAAATTATTGCAATGCCCTCCTAATTGGTCTCCTTGCATTTCTTCTTGTTCCTACCTCCACAGTCTACTCTCAGCACACAGGGCAAGAAGATTCTGGTAAAAATAAGTTAAGGAGCCCTGGCTGGTTTGGTTCAGCGATTAGAGTGTCAGCCTGTGGACTGAGGGGTCACAAGTTTGATTTCTGATCAAGGGCACCTACCTGGGTTGCAGGTTCGATCCCTGGCCCTGGTTGGGATTGTGTGGGAGGCAATCAATCGATGTATCTCTCCCACGTTGATGTTTCTCTCTCTCTCTCTTTCTCCCTTCCATTCTATCTAGAAATCAATGGGAAAATATCCTCGGGTGAGGACTAAAAAATAAAATAAAATAAGTTAAGGAAAAATAAATAAGTTAGATTATATCACTTCTCAGCCTCACTCCATTCAAAGTAAAAGCCAAAGTTCTCAGTAAAACCTACAGGTCCTACATGACCTGGCTCCATGTTGTCTCTGAGTTCTTTTCCCAACTTCATCCCTTTATCACTCCATTAGAACCACTCCGTCTTGTAGCTTCAACACACTAGGCATACTCCTACCTAAGGGCTATTGTACTAGCTGTTCTTTGCTTGGAATATCACTCTTCCAAGTACTCACATGGCTCACCCCTCACTTAATTCAGATTACTACTCAAACTTCTGCTGTTGAGTAAACCTTTAAGTGGCTACTTTATTTAAAATTTCAACCCTCCTCCTCCCCAACATTTATATTTCCTGATCCTGCCTAATGTTTTCCTTAGCTTGTATGACTATCTAACACACTAACATATCTAATATATGCATTTTACTTATCCAATACCCAATTAGGAAGGAGCCAAATTATATACTTCAGCAACTTAGGAGTTTGGGAAAGGGGAGATTCATAAAAGCCAGCCAGGAAAGACTTCATAGAGCAGGAGGATTTGAGTTGACTTTTGAAGAAATGGGTGGGGTTTGAATAGTCTGTGAAGAGAAAGGAGAGCATTACATGTGAAAAGGAGACATGAGCTATTTTTCAGATTTGAGATGCAAAAGACTCATCTGTTAATAAGTAGGGCATTGTAGTACTTTTGGGGGGTTTCTCCTTGAATATAAGTACTCTTTCATCTCTATTTTCCTCAAAGTTTATCCCAGTACCTGGCACAGAATAGAAATTCAATAAATGTTGGGTGGATTATTGGATGCATAAATGGATAGGCGGATGGATGGATGGATGGATGGATGGATGGATGGATGGATGGATGGATGGATGGATGGGTGGATGGATGGATGGATGAGTGGGTAGATGATACAACCTCATGGATCCATCTACTTTCTATTTAAACAACATTGTATTCTTATGCATTATAATCATAAAGATAATTCTTCACCCAGTGGATCAAAAGACTATTTAGTTTTGACCCACACATGAAAGAACCTTTTAAAAAAATACAATAAGGCTCGGCCAGTTTGGCTCAGTGGTTGAGCATCAACCCATTCATCAAGAGGTCACCTGTTCGATTCCCGGTCAGGGCACATGCCCAGGTTGTGGGCCCGACCTCCAGTGAGGGGCATGCAGGAGGCGGCCAATCAATGTTCTCTCTCATCAATGTTTCTTTCTCTCTCCTTCTCCCTTCCTCTCTCTCTAAAATCAATAAAGAAAAAAATTTTTTTTAATTATCTTTAAAAAAATAAAAGAGACAATAAGAATTTTTTTATTATGGTAAAGCACATATAACATTAACCTTACCATGTTTACCATTTTTAAATGTACAATTCAGGAGTGTTAAGGATATTCACATTGCTATGCAATAGCTCTAGAACTTTTTCATCTTGCAACACCTGAAACTCTATATCCTCTAAATATTAATTACCTCACCTCCCTACCCCAGCTCTTGAAAACCACCTTTCTACTCCTGTCTCTATGATTTTGACTATTTTAGATACTTTGAGTGGAATCATACAGTATTTGTTCTAAAAAGACTATGAGAAATTTCAACTTCCCTTTATGCTACTTTGACATTGGAAAACATTCTACCCTGCAAGCTAAAGTTCCTGGTTGTGCAATTTAAAACTAGATTGAGAAACAAGAGTTGATTATTAATTTCTTGGTCTGATCTCTGTATGTATTCAGTAGGGAAACTGATAATTATTCTCATATAAACGAGGCAAGTCAAAATACCATATTTCAATTCTAAGACACTTGTTTCTCCCCTACATTTTAATATTTCTGAAATAAAGATATGCTTTATAATCAATAGTGTTTCTGTATTGTGTCATAGTTCAATTGGCAGCACTGTTTCTTTCCTGGTGGCATTTTTTATTGCTGTACTTTCTAAGCATTGGTGTCTTAGAGCTATGAAATAAGGTAAATGATTAGCTCAAAATCTCACAGCCAGTCCATGGTAGAACAGGGATTGAAACAAAGTTTTCCACAGTTTAAACTAGTCTTTTAATGATTAGATAACATTTCCAGTAAAAAATGGAGCCTTCCCAAATTGTTTTATGTCACGCCTTATGAATTTAAAGAAACTATCATTCTATTCCAGATGTCTCCCATTTGATGTTAGAAGGGAAGAAATAATGAGTTTCATAAACACTCTCTTATGACAAGTTCCTTGCAGCTGAGACCTCACTTAATGTTTCCATGTACAGCAAATAACAATGCAGGAATGTGTTACATATTTCATGGGACATCCTTACGCTAAAAAATAATTTATTGTTTATCTGAAATTCAAATTTGACTAGGCACCCTGTATTTAGTCTAGAAACCTTAACTCACCCAATCCTTGGAATAAGGGAGATCAATGGACTGGTTTTGACTTTCCACAAGATTCTCAGTGAGGGGAGCTGGGCAGGGAGGCCTGAGATGCTCCAGTTAACCAGCAGCCCTCTGGACAGTGTCCGACCCACGATTTTCAGAGCTTCCTTGATTCAGCTCCTAAAATTCATGTTGGAAGTGTAGCAAATATTCATTTTGGCTGAATCCGCCAAATGGCGTAGTGTTAAAATAAATATTGGGTGAAGCCAAATAGCACCAATTTAGAATTAACTTCTAGAGCAGGTTGTTTTCTTTAAAAACTCACAGCCTGAATGGAATTAAGTAGCAAAATGAAAATATGATTTATGGAGCGTATTTTGTTAATGTCATAAATAATAATAAACTAATACTTTTGCAAAGACTATAAATATGGTTTATATGTAATCTCTGTTATTCTGATTTCCATTCTTATTTAAAATTATGCAAACATTTGTCGACTTATAAAGGATAGTATGTTCTTCCTAAAGTTATCTAGAGGCAATCTTACCTAATATCCCTATTAGTTGCTGATCTATTTTCTTATTGATTTAACTATTTGAAAGTTTATAATCCTTGATTTAGTACATAAAATTAACAACTTTTGCAATCATTAACTACAGTAGCAATGTTCTATTGTAGTAATAAATATATATTTATATTTCAATTGTCTGGTAGAATTTTAATATATAAACCTCATAAGGAGATTTTCATTTCACATGATGTCTAGATGCTTACCTCTATTTAAAAGTTAATATTCAGCTATTAACAATAAATTCAAAAGAATGCCAGTCTGTTTTATTTAACTGATGTTTTAAACAAAGTGTGGTCCTGGACTAGCAGCATCAGCTGGGAGGAATATACTGAATTTCAGGCCAACTCCAGACCTACAGAATCAGGATCTGAGGGTGGGGGTGCATTTTAACAAGCCCCCCAGTTTACTCACATGCGCACTGAAGTTTGAAAAACTCTGGCCTTGGAAAGAAGTTCATAGCCACTGACTAGAAATACAGGATTTCTGGCTCTAGGGAATTAATATCTGCATCTTAACAAGACGCTCAAGTGATTTTTGTGCACATTAAAGTCTGAGACCTGATGTCCTAACGATACCTAAACTGAACGCTGTCTTCATGGGTCACTGTCTCGAACCGGCTGACGCCAAAGGGCCAGAGACTTTGAGTGGTCCCTGTGCCCCAGACCGACAACTGGACCTGATTTAAGCTTTTTTCCTGGAGTGAAATATGAGAACTATTTCAACCAACAGTGACAGCTGTCAATCTCTTTCTATTCTTCCATTCTGTCCACATTGCCTCTTTTCAGTCCTTAATTAGCATAACTACCACAAAAACCTCCTACCTCCTGTTAGCCCGTACCCCTGTCTTTGTTGCATAGCAGTAACTAATGGACACAATGTCTCCTATGACAGTTTCATCAAAGTCATTGTGAGGGCTTACCCAAAAGACATGTTGGGAGATAATATACTATAGAGGTCTTCCAATTTGTTAAGAGACTTCTTCTAAAGCTGGATTCCCAACCCTGGCTGTATATTGAAATCACCTGATAGCTTAAAAAGTTCTCATATTCAAGGAGCCATCCAGACAATTAAATCTGAATCTCTGAAGATGAGATGCAGGCATTAACCTTTTTCTCAAAGCTGCCCAGGGATGATTCGAATATGCAGCCAAGGTAGAGAAACAATGATCTACGGTTTGGTTTGATTGCCATGACTCCTATTCGCAACATGACCTATGCCGCTAAGCCTGATGCTCATGGTATTTCAAGTTCAAGCACATGAAACACAAAATAGGAAGATCTGTCATCACACAGAGGAGCCTTTTAAGTGGGAGGCAAGTGGGCTCTACCAAGGTCATCACTCTAAAAAATACCCTATTAATTGGGAAATCCATACTAAATGCTTCAGAGACATCAAAGTTGGCACATCAAAAGTTTGTCATAAGCTCTGGCCAATGTGGCAAGTGGTTAGAGTGTTGCCCAAGAACTGAAGGGTCTCGGCTTTGATTCCCGGTCAAGGGTACCTACCTGGTTGTAGGCTTGATCCCCTGCCCTGGTCCAGGGCACCTGCGGGAGGCAACTAGTCATTGATGTGTCTCTCTCACATTGATATTTCTCTCTCTCTCTCTCTTCCCCTCCCTCACTCCCTTCCACTCTATTTTTTTTTTTTAATATTCACCTGAGGATATTTTTCTATTTATCTTCAGATAGAGTGGGAGAGAGAGAGAGAGAGAGAAACATTGACGTGAGAGAGACACATCGACTGGTTGCCTCCCGCACAACCCCGACCAGGGCCAGGGACGAACTACAACCGAGGTACGTGCCCTTGACTGAAATCGAACCCGTGACTCATTGGTCCTTGGGCTGACGCTCTAACCACTGAGCAAAACTCTCTATAAAAATCAAAGGAAAAATATCTTTGAGTGAGGATTAACCAAAAAAAAACCCATAATGCTCACATATTATTTTCTATTCTTCCTATTCTGGTGACTCCCCCAAATGTGTTCAGTTGCATTCCCAATCCTCCCCCTTTTCTTACGAGTAGGAAAAAAAGATCTTATATGTGAGGGTCAGAGTCTTGTAGGCAGTTTGGTGTTAACTTTTAAGTCTGAACTCCATGTTAAATATTGGTTCTGATCTCTCAACACAGTCTTTTAGGAGAAAATATCCATTTTTAACAACTCTTCTGGCCGTAAGGATCTTGTTTTAAGTTTAACCCAAATCCCCCCAGCAGCTGAACAAGTTCATCTCTACTCTTGAAGAGGAATTCTTGATTACAGCTCCACAATCCCAGATGAGCTTTGGATTGAAATTTTCGGAATGTAAAGCAGTAATGCAGTGAGCATGGCATATTGTGTTATATCTCCAAGGAGGCCCAAAGCAGCATCCTGTGATAAGCACACTTAAATCTATGCAATGAGACATTAAAATTCATAGTAAGAAAGATAAATAGACATTATAAAACGTCTCATGTGAGTCTGATTTTGTCATTAAATTTATGAAAAACTTAGTTTTCAGAGCTTTTTCTGTTTAGGCATTATGGATAAGAGAGTGCACATTGCAAGTTACTATAAAAAAATTTAAAGAGTGAACTTCGATTGGGAAAGCTGAAGGGAAACAAATGAACAACAGCAGCTGTGTACACTGGGAAAGCTCATTTAACAGATTTTTTTCCCCCACAAGCCAGCTGGATTTGGAATGAGAGTTGTCTGGCCCCTCAGGGCCCAGGCTCAGAGCCCCAACCAGGAGACCTTGCAATAAAAAAGAAATTATTCGAATTGGGAGATGGGTTTTAGGGAAAGATGGGATGAGGAAAATAATGAAAAGCTTTGGGAGCACCCAGAAATGGCATCATGTATGTGGGCTAATTATTTTCAATTCACCCCCCAAGCAGTTTACAGCTGCCTCCCCTTCATTTCTCCCTTTCTTTTAATTCGTCTACATCAATGCGCCAGTGGTGGGTGGTTCAGGATGTACTGGCCCACCCTCGGACAGACCCATTGTTCTTGCAGCTTTTTAGAAATCTGTGGCCTCTCTTCAGATCTTTTAATTTTGCATTCAAAGTCATCTGGTCTTCTCTGCTCCTTGACTGTTTTCCTTCAGGGAAAAAGAGAGGAATCTCTTGGGTTGTCTTTAATTGGCTTTTGCTCAACGAGCATTACAGTTTAGTGAAAAGAAGATGGAAATTATAGCCCTCCATTAGAAATATAGACTGCTTTTCTTTCTCAGAATATTCCTGAGGATTTTCTTTTGGCATTGTTTTTGTTATTGTTTTTGTCTGTTTGTTAATCCCCACCTGAGGATACTTTTCCATTGATTTTTAGATAGACTGGAAGGGAGGGAGGGAGAGAGAGAGAGAGAAACATCAGTGTGAGAGAAACATAGATTGGTTGCCTCCCACATGACCCAGATTGGGGCTGGGGATAGAACCCGAAACCCAGGTATGTGCCCTTGACCAAGAATCAAACCCGAGACCCTTTGGTCTGCGCTCTAACCACTGAGCCAAACCAGCCAGGGCTTGGCATTGTCTTTTATTTTTTATTTATTTATTTTTTATCCTCACCCGAGGACATTTTTGCATTTATCTTCAGAGCGGGAGAGAGAGAGGGAGGAAGAGAGAGAGAGAAACACCGACATGAGACAGACACATCGACTGGTTGCCACCCACACGACCCCAACCGGGGCCGGGGACAAACTACAACCGAGGTACGTGGTTTTGATCCCATATGGGAAAGGATGTTTCTTTCTCACATCTCTCTCTCTCTTTCTCTCTCCCCATCTCTCTAAAACCAATAAACATAACCTTGGGTAAGGATAAAAATAATAAAATAAAATAAAGTAAGCTCCAGGTTTCCAAAGAAAAATGCCTGACGCTGTTTTATGAGCATCATGGCACATCACAGTCTTTCCTATCCTTTCCTGACTGATCTTCAGCAGAACCTGGTGTACTGCTTTGACCATTTCCGGTCTTTCAGAGAGTGCTTTAAAAGATTTACAATGTTGGGAGCAAGATTCAGTATTAAAACACAATTTAAGAGTCATTAGAGATTTAGCTGAGGAAGTATCCTCAGTTCGTACGAAGTCAAACACTGACCCTAACCTGAGCCAGCTAAGTTACCAGGGTGATTTTCACGTGTGGTCTCTGTGTCTCACTATTCTTTAGCCACACCTAGGACATTCATAAGGCAATGACTATATAGTCTATATGTAGCTTACAGAAAGTTTCATGTCGTGTTTCCCTAATAGAGGCCTTATTTTATGCACAGGTGTATAAACTAATAAAAATAACACCTGTTTCTTAACTGCTCTGAGATGGCAGTACAATCTAGGCTTCAGACCCTTGCTTCTCAAAGCATGGGGGAGGATCCATGGCAATGGCATGGTCGGGGAACTTGCCAAAACATAGTCTCAGGCCCCACCCAGACTCGTGGACTCAGAACCTTCATTTAATCAGATGCCCAGGGGTTACTGATACACAATAAAGTTTGAGAAGTGCTGTTATAGACATTATCAGAATTAATCCTGATTATGACCTCATGAGGATGGGAGGAACCAGAGCCCCATTTATTTATTTATAATGTCTTTTTTCCCAACTTTATTGAGATATAATTAACATATAGTGTTGTGTAAGTTTAAAGTGTATAACATGTTGATTTCATACACTTATATGTTGCAAAATGATTAGCTTTGTAGTATTTGCTAACACCTACATCATGTCACTTATCATTTCTTTCTTGTGGTTAGAACACTTGAGATCTACTCCTTTAGTGACTTTCAAGTATATAATGCAGTATTATTAATTATAATCACCGTGCTGTAGACTAGATCCCTAGAACTTATTTATCTTATAACCAAAAGTTTATATCCTTTGACCATCATCTCCCCATTTCCCCCATCTCCAGCCCCTGGTAACCACCATTCTACTCTCTGTCTCTATGAGTTTGGTTTTTTTAGCCTCTACATATAAGTGATATATAGGATTCGTCTTTCTCTGTCTAACTTATTTTGTTTAGCATAATGCCCTCAAGTTTCATTCATGTTGTCTCAAATGTCAGGATGTCCTTTCTCATGGCTGAATAATATTCCATTGTGTATATATATACCACATCTTCTTTAGCCATTCATCTGTTGATGGACTCTTAAGTTGTTTCTATATTTTGGCTATTGTGAATAATCCTGCAGTGGACATGCGAGTTAGATATCTCTTCAAGATTCTTTCTATGCCCAGCCCTGGCCTGTGTGGCTCTGTGGGTAGAGCCTCAGCCCATGCACCAATGGGTTGTGCATTTGATTCCTGGTCAAGGGCATAGATGGGTTGCAGGTTCGATCCCCAGCCCCAGTTGGGGCACTTGCAGGAGTCAACCAATCAATGTCTCTCTCTCACATGGATGTTTCTCTTTCTCCCTCTCCCTCCCTCCCTTCCACTCTCTCTAAAATCAATGGAAAAATATCCTCCTCGGGAGAGGATTAAAAAAAAAAAAAGATTCTTTCTATATCCAGAAATGAGATTGCTGAATCAATCATGTGGTAGTTTTATCTTTAATTTTTTGAGGAAACTCCATATTGTTTTTCATAGTGGCTCCACCAATTTATGTTCCCAGCAATATCCTGTTTTAGAGATGAGAAAGCACAGGCATAGAAAGCCCCTGAAAAGACAAATTTAGAAAAAGACTTACAGTAAAGCACAGGCTTATAATCATTATACTCTGTGACCTCGAACCTATTTTATAAGCATTTGCTTTATGTGTAAATTTTTGGGAGCTCACTTTGGCGTAAATAAATGATAAGCCACAAAGTGAACAAGTTTAATAATAAATTGAGCATCTGGTCTTTTCAGTATTGACATTGGGGAATGCTGATATTTTGCTGGTGAATAATTAAACAGGGGAGAATGTGATGATAGAGAATCGGTTTTGTTCTCAGGAAAGGTGGGCAGTTTGGTGTGGGTGGGTAAGCCAATGAGTCAATGAGCTGACAATGTTGAACTTTACCTGAGCCCTGCACTTCCAGATAACAGAACAGTTAAGATATGCTCTCAACGTTTGTTCTTCAAAATTCCACCACCTTTTCCTATTCTGGGAAATGATTTACTAAAAAGAAACACCCTCCCTAAATGACTTAGATAAGACTGGTGGTCCACTCTTTCTCATGACTCTCATCAGATCAGATTGCAGATGACTTTCTTCTTTACCCGGGGACAGCCAAACATAGACCTTTCTTCTTTTGCTTGAACTTGTTGGAAGGCCAGAGGCAGACATTCACTTCCAGCTGTATCTCATGAATGATTAGCTGAGATTAGAACTATTTGTCTCCACGGGTCTAGCTAGACACAGAGATAAACATTTTCTGTTCAGCTGACTGACATCACCTGATTGTAAAATATTTCAACTGTAGATTACTTCACCTATATAACTTGTTTACTCCTCCCTGTAGAAGTCTAAGGCAAACTACCCACCAAAACACTGTAGGGTGTTCTCTCTATGTTGTAGCCTCAATAAAATCGATGGCCTTATTTTTTCAGTTTTTCTCTTGGCAGAGATCATGGTTTCATGTCTTTAATGACTAAGGGTTGGTGATTAACCTGGTAAAGGTAAACCTTGCTTGATTATATATGAGCTTTGAAACATCAAGGGGAAATACAACTTTTTTGAATCTTGCAAGAATATCTTCTCCCCAGTTTGCCGGGGACCAGCCTCGGCAGGTCCAGGGGTTCCCAAAGGTGTGGACGGAGTCGGCGAGAGAGAGAGAGAGAGAGAGAGAGAGAGAGAGAGCAACATGGGAGACAGAAAATACTTGATCTTTCTTCTTCTGCTTAGTCTTAATGCATCTGCTTCTGCTTCTGCCTCAGACTAGCAGAATCTTTTATTATGTATATAGATCCACAGGTTACATTGTTTCCCCCAAACCTTTTAGGCAAATAAGTACAGACATTCTTTTGGTTGTTTACCCAACTCTTATGTATATTACATGTTAATTAGCAACTATTTTCACCCTTCACCCAGACATCCTCTTAAACTCCTGACCTTTCCTCCTATCTAAGATCCTTTTAAGCTTCCACATTTCTATCCTAAATCTTCATTATTTTCTTGCTTTTCTTCCTGCAATCTTTTCTACCATCTACATCATTAGTCATCTACATGTTACTTCTATAATAATTTTTTTTTTTTTTTTTTTTTTTTATCCTCACCCGAGGACATTTTTCCATTTTTTTTTTGTTCAGATAGAGTGGGAGGGAGGGAGAGGAAGAGGGAGAGAGAGAAACATCGACGTGAAAGGGACACATCGAGTGGCTGCCTCCTGCACGACCCAACCAGGGGCAGGGGGACAAACTGCAACCGAAGTACATGCCCTTAGCGGGAACTGAACCCGGGCCTCTCTGGACCGCAGGCCGACGCTCTAACCGCTGAGCCAAACCGGCCAGGGCTATAATAATTTCTAACAGACAGCTAACAGATAGACAGAGAAAGCAAAGATTAGTCTCCTTCAGTTGCCATCCTGCATTTTTATTTTCCCTTTTACTTTATATCTTTAGTCACTGTTCTTCGTGATTCCTGCCACGCAGTGAATCCACTTCTCCAGGGACTATGTCAAACCGTGGTGGTTGCTGTTCCAGTGACACCGCTCCCAACACCAGTTCACTGACATCTTGCTCAGGTTTGGTAAATCTCATAAGCTACCATCTTCTCAAAGGTTCTCTAGGGCCCAGGACATCACCTAGGCTCTAATATCAGTTTATATTAAGCAGGTTCAGCATCCTCTGAGTTTCCTGCTGAGGTGCTGAAAATGTTTGAAAATATAAGAATGTTTAAAGCAGAAATCCTCTAAATGTTTAAGTGTGTATGAAGTTACAGAGGTGATCTGAAAAGCATTGGAAAGCTTCAAAGTAATATATATATGAATTAAATAAAATATATATGCTCTTTCAACATTTTCATTTCATGTGATATCATTTTTCTTTTCTAGAAGCTTGCTTAACTTCGACCACAAAAGGTGTTAAGGAAGAAATATGTATTTATTCAATTTCATTTGTCACAAGGAAGAAAAAGCAACCACTTTCCTGTGTTTTATGAAAAGATATGCCTTATACAAAATAGAATTCTAGAAATGGAAAGGGAGGACGTTTTCATCTACTCTATCTCTCATTTTTGCCATTATAGAAGCAATCCTGAGATTAATAAAAATCTATGTGAGCATCCTTCTTTGCCTTACATCTGTGTTGTGAATTCAATGTTGAACAATTAAAGAATAGAGAATAAATAAATAGAGATGTCCAGATTAACAAAATGGTTTTTGGTTTGAGTTTTTAATCCTGACAATTGAATGTGCTGTTTGGTGGTCTTTTCATAGAAAATGTAGAGTGCATTTAATGAATTCAAATTAGAAACTTTTTAGGTTCTCTTAAAATCAGGGCTAAGGCATTAGCATAAACAGGAATTTAAAAATCTATTAATTACTGCCCTGGCTGGTGTGGTTCCGTGGTTAGAGCTTTGGCCTGTGCACTGAAGTGTCTTGGGTTTGATTCCTAGTCAAGGGTATGTACCTGGGTTGCAGGTTTGATACCGGCCCTGGTTGGGGCACGTGCAGGAGGCAACCATCAATGTTTCTCTCTCTCTCTCCCCCTTCTTCCTTTTCTTCCACTCTCTCTAAAAATCAATGGAAAAAATATCCTCAGGTAAGAATTAACAACAATAACAACAAAAATCTATTAATTACTGTTTCTTTAAAACTCTACAAAATTATTAGAATTCTTATAACCAAAAGTGTCATTATATAAATATTTATGACCATAGAATTTTTTTATTCTGCATATAGATTATGCAGAAAGATCACCCACTTACTTCGCGACATTTCCACTGCCTACCACCAAGCTGTTTTCATAGAAATATCAAGCTTTATTTTCATATCTGTGTTTTCTCGTCTGCCTCTGGAGAATAATTAGGGAGAACCAACAACACTGAAGATAATTAAAATATTTCAATAGATTTCAGAGGCAGCAAGAAATAACATCAAGCAAAGTATAGACCTTTATGCACTATGGCAACAGAGTGACTGAATTTTGAGCCTAAGCCAACTGAATGGTTTTTGTAGTTTGAATATGCAGTTAGGTTTTGCAGCACTCTTAGTGATTTTACAGAGTAATCTCTTTACTCTGAATCAATACACAGGATCATAAGACCACTGTTTATTATTTTTTCTAAATTAATTATAAACTGAGGTAATCTAAGGTGATAATAGAATTTTCTTCTAGTTTATTGAGATATAATTGACATATAACATTGTACAAGTTTAAGGTGTACAAGATGATTTGATACCCATATAGACTGTAATGTGAAATGATTACCACAATAAGATTAGTTGACACCTTCATGACCTCACATACTTAGCTTGTGTGTTTGGGTGTTAAGAACATTCAAGATTTACTCTCTTAGCAATTTTCAAGTATATAATACAGTACTGTTAACTATAGTCACTATGCTCTACATTAGATCTTCAGTATTTATTCATATTATAATTAGGTTTGTACCCTTTCACTAGCAATTCCCCATTTTCTCCACCCCTTAGCCCCTGACAACCACGGGTCTAACCCCTGTGTATATGAAAGTTTCTATTCAGATCCTCTGATCATTTTTAAACTGGATGATGATGATGATTTGCTATTGAGTTGTATGAATTCCTTATATATTTTGAATATTAACCACTTACCAGATACATGGCAAATATTTTTCTTCCATTCCTTAGGTTGATTTTTCATGTTGTTAATTGTTTTATTTGCTGTGAAAAAGCTTTTCATTTTGATGTAGTCCCACGTATTTATTTTTGTTATTGTTGGAGCTTTTCCCCTATATTTTTTTCTAGGGGTTTTATATTTTGGGATCTTATACTTAAGTCTCTAATCAAATTAAAAAATTCTAGTGTTTGTGAGTTGTGTAAGACAGGGGTTCAGTTTTATTCTTTTGCAATAAATTATTCAGTATAAACTTCCCTCTTAGAACTTTGTTTGCTGCATCTCATAAGTTTTGGTATGTTGTATTTCCATTTTTGTTTCTTTCAAGATTTTTTAAAATTTCCCTTTGATTTCTTCTTTGATCCATTGGTTGTTTAGGAGTATGTTGTATCATTTCCACAAATTTGTGAATTTTCCAGTTTTCCTCCTGTTATTGATTTCTAGTTTTATATCATTTTGGTCAGAAATGATACTTGGTATCATTTTATTCTTCTTACATTTGCTAAGACTTGTTTTGTGACATAACACATGATCTGTCCTAGAGAATGTTCCATATGTGCTTGAGAAGAGTGCATATTCTGCTGCTGTTGGATGAAATGTTATGTGTATGTCAGCTGGGTATATCTGGTTTAAAGCATAGTTCAAGTCCAATGTTTTCTTGATATTCTGTCTCGATGCTCTGTCCATTGTTGAAAGCAGGATATTGAAGTCCTCTACTATTATTGTATTGTTGTTTATTTCTCTCCCTTTAGATGTATTAGTATGATCTGTTAGTATTTGCTTAATATAGTTAGGTTCTACAATGTTGGGTGCATATATATTTATAATCATTATATCCTCTTGTTGAATTGACCCCTTTATTGTTATATAATGACCTTTATTTTTGTCTCTCCTTATAGTGTTTTACTTAAAGCCTATTTTGCTGATATAAGTATAGCTATCTCTGCTCTCTTTGGTTTCCATGGAGAAACATCTTTCATCCCTTCACTTTGAGCCTATGTGTGTCCTTAAAGCTGAAATGAGTCCCTAGTAGGCAGCATATAGTTGGGTCTTGTGTTTTAAAATTATTTTATTTTTTATTATTAATTTTAAAACTTTATTGGGGTGATGTTGGTTAATAAAATTATATGGGTTTCAAGTGTACATCTTTAAAAATCCATCCAGCCACTCTATAGCTTTTGATTGGAGACCAAGGATTTACAATGCAGTCTTACTGTTTTGCAGTTCTCATGTTTGTTTCTTCCTCTCTTGCTGTCTTCTTTTGTGCATTGAAGATTTTCTGTCATGGCACACTTTGATTCTCTTCTCTTTACCTTTTGTGAATCTAGTATAAGTTTTTCATTCATGGTCACTATCAGGCTTACATAAAACATCTTATAAACATATCAGTCTATTTTACACTGATAACAACTTAACTTCAATTGCATACAAAAACTCTACTCTTTTACTCCCCCTACATTGCCACATTTTGTTTTAGAGGTCACAATTTACCTCTTTTTATATCATGTATCCATTAATAAATTATTGTAGCTATAGTCATTTTCAATACTTTTGTCCTTTATTTATTTATTTATTTATTTATTTTTGCATTTATCTTCAGATAGAGCAGGAGGGAGAGAGGGAGGAAGAGAGAGATAGAAACATCGATGTGAGAGGGACACATCAAGTGGTTGCCACCCACACAACCTCAACAAAGGCTGGGGACAAACTGCAACTGAGATACGTGCCCTTAGCGGGAACCAAACCTGGGACTCTCCCATCTGTGGGCCGAAGCTCTAATTGCTGAGCCAAACCAGCCAGGGCTCAGCCATTATTTCTTTAAACAAGCCCTCTGCCCCTTTCTTCCTTTCTTCTTTTTCTGGGACTTCAATAATGCATAGATTGTTTCTGTTAATGGTATTGTACAGTTCACACTCTGTTAAGTTATTTTTTTCTCCTCTGACTAGACAACTTCAAAGGACCTTATGCTTCACAGATTATGTCTTCTGCTTGATCCAGTCTGTTACTGATGCTTTCTATTTCATCTCAATCATTGTGTTCTGCAGTGCCATCATTTTAATTTGTTTTTTATTTTATATTTTTTGTCTGTTAAACTTACATTGCTCATTACTGAATTTTGTCTGTTTTCTTGTAGCTCTATGAGCTTCCTTAGAATAATTATTTTAAGTTCTCCATTGGGAAAATCACAGATCTCTATTTCCTTAGGGTCAGTTACTCAAAACTTATTGTGTTCCTTCGGTCTTATCAGGTTTCCTTGATTTTTAAATGTTCCTTGAAGACTTCCACTGCTGTCTTATTCGAAGAAACAGTTACCTTCCCCAGTCTCTACTGACTGGCTTAGAAAGAGAAATACCTTCCATCAATCATGATGGAGATTCTGAAGCTTTCTCAGACCTTGTCTATGGTTATTCCTGCTCCACACTTCTTGTTCACTATTGAGGGAAATTCTTAAGATTATATGTCTTCTCTCAATCCTGCAAAGCCAGACTGAGTGGTGACAGCCTCCCTTTTGATTTTCCTAGGGAAGTGCTGATTGCTTATGTTTGTGTGGTTTCTCCGAGTCTCGCAGAGTAGAATTTGCTTTGTGTATGTGTATGTGCTGACCAGCCATCTGCAGACTTGCTCTGCCATCATCAGGAGCACACACAAACCGCTGGCTATGATGTGGGGGTATGTTTGGGTGAGGCACATGGAATATTGGTGCCCATAGGCCAGTTGAGGGGGTCCACCGGTGAGGTGTCCCCTGTGCCTCGTGCGTGAGCTTCATGATGAAGTCTGTGACAAAGTTCATACCTCCCTTTTTGCCCTCTGAAAGCCCTGTCTGCTTTCGCCCAGCTGCTCCCCTCCCCACAGTTGGCAGCACACCCAGTATTCTGCATGTGGCCAGAAAGAAGTGGAAAGCCTAGTGTTCACTCACACGCTCTTGTATTCCCCTGTGGGAGGAGTCCTTGTTGAGAAAGTCTCTCTTGTCACTGAGTTGCGATGCCCTGAGAGAGGATGATGCAGGGATGGAACTGTTCTCTTCAACGCAACCAATCTCTGATATTTTTGTTCCAGTAGTGTGCTGGAAGTCCTCTCCTGGACTCCTGGACTCCCACAAAGGCTCTCTAGCTCATGGATGATTGTTTAAATCAGTGTTCTTTGTAGGGGAAGATAGTAGAAAACTCTTATTTTGCCATAATTATGATCAATCTAATAATAAACTTGCACTCATATTCCACTGGTCAGAACCTGGATATATGACTCCAACCTAACGGAGGCTGAAAAATGTAGTCCTCACGTGTGCCAAGAATAGGAACAGGATTGATGAGAATCTAGCCGTTCTTTACAACATGATAGAATTAAATAGATGAGTTTTTTTGGTGATATTTCAAAAACAGAATTACGACTTGCAGATCTGTCGCCTGAAAACTTTGAAAACCATTGAGGCAGGTCCTTCTTTACAAAATTGTCTCTCCTGTTGGGCTCTAGAAATGCTACTCCATCATTTTCAACCAAAAGATAATTTTTCTGACCAAAAAGACAAAAGCAAATTAGATGACTGAAACCATAGATATAAATAAGTATCTTCATTCAAAGAATAACTTTATTCTTCTCTACATTTTAGTTCAAGAACAGACTTTCTGGAATGAAGTCAAGACAAATACTTTTTTCTCTACTACAGGCTTTTAGGCTGGGTTTTTCTACTTTTCTTTTTAACTCATTAACTCGAGTCACACATACCATCCAGATTACAACAAATGCCAAGTCATTTGATTCCAAGTTCATGAGGCTCTTTAGGCATTTATATTATTCTAAAAGAAATGTTCAGGATGGTCATGTAGCACTCTAGGGATGATATGTACTTTGGGATTAGGATTTCCAGAGTGCATTATTCTTCAGCAAAGCGAATTTCTTCAAACCTGTTTGTTTTCAAGTTTCTACAATTCTCTGGTTCTACTTCATGTTGACCACAGGAATCCACATTTTTGTAAAGTGGAAGCATAACATGCTATATAACTACATATAATTTATAAAAAATTATATGTTGTGCTTTGCAGTGAAACGAATATCACTAACTTAGAGTCCAAAGCAAAGGCCTTTCCAACAAACATTAAATAGTTCATTTCTAGTACTGTGAAATAAATTTAAATGTGAATTTGATAAAAAATAATAAGAGGATAAAATATTTAGGATGACTACTGTATCATTATTAAGATAGAGACCTCCCCCAGCCAATCACTCCTGCTGTGTATTATGAGATGTTGC
Source organism: Tadarida brasiliensis (assembly GCA_030848825.1). Classification (NCBI taxonomy): domain Eukaryota; kingdom Metazoa; phylum Chordata; class Mammalia; order Chiroptera; family Molossidae; genus Tadarida; species Tadarida brasiliensis. Next base: position 31,992,484 of record CM061261.1, on the reverse strand, counting down.
TGGTTATGGTGATGGGAGCCAGGAAATGGTAACTCATTGGAGATTGTGATGTCATATTGGTATAATTTTAGCAATATTCCAAGGAGGTAAGTTATTATTATTCTCATTTTATTGAAGATGAAGCTAAGATCCAGTGACTATCATCACATGGTTAGAAGCAATAGAAACAACACTCAAATGCAAATTGCCATTTAAATTATTAGTAACACCTTTTCTCTATACCAGATCTGCCTTCATTAGCATGGTACTCAAGTACAGACTCTATGATTTATGGCAAAACACTTTGTATTGGCTTTGTTTTTGTTTAATACAGAATCTCACTGTTGTTGTAGGTGGTAGGAACAGCAACAGCTGTTGGATGCGTGGGGTCAGACCGGACGTGGGTTTAGCAACCTTGGTACCTGAGTTCTGATTAGGAAAGAATTTAGAGCCAAGACTCAAACTATAAGAGAAAGTTTATTTGGAAAATCACAGAAGTAGAAGTACTACTTTGTAGAAGAAATGAGCTTAGGAAACCAATGACAGAGGCAAAGGAAGGGCCCTTGGAGTTTGGGAGTGAGGAAGGTGATGGTGACGTGCCAGGGAGAAGGGGAAGGGGAAGGTGGAGGCATGCTCCTAGGAGGGGGTCCTCAGTCCTAAGCGTTTTAAGGGTGGAGATTTTAGGGGGAGGTCTCAGGGGAAGATCTCAATAGAATATTCAGCAGCTTTCCAGGTGTGTCCTTTTAGGATTGGATCTCCCTTGATTGATTGGTGGGCACCAGGGCAGGGGTCAATAGTCAGTGCAGCTGGTCCTGAGGTCAGCTGTGTTGTTGCTTGTCTGGTTTTGCTGCTTCTCTGGTCCTGGAGCTGAAATACAACTGAGGCCCAGATGTTATTTCTAGGGAGGAAAGGTCAGGGGGTCCAAACTGCATGACCAGCGATATGCTAGGAGAGGAAAAGTCACCATGGGGGTGAGGTCCTACCCTACAACTGTCCTTTGCTAGGCACCCAGGCTTTCCACCCTGGTGACCTTCTGCACCTGGTTCATCATCCTTGCTCGGCTCATGTCTGTCTAACTGCCTATCACATGATAAAATCCAGTTCTTCATATAGCAATTTCATACACTATATTTCTTTACAGAGTCTCAGCCTATAAAAGTTATCATTGCTGAGTCAGTCTTCCTATTGTCTGTGAAGAAGAGATTGTTTTACTAAATTAGAAATGACAAACTACCAATCAAACAATGCGAAATAAAATACTACTTGAGGGAGTGAAAGGTGGGCTTCCTGACGGAGGATTTGGCCTCTTTGCTTAAGTTCTAAACGTACCAAATACAGAAAACAGACTCAACAAGTATTTTATGGAAAGTACTCATGGACTATATAGAAAACTGTTCACTCATAATGTGGATGAAAAAAGGGGCCACATACGAAACCTGACAAGCTGAGGGGAGGCCTGCATGACAGCCTCACAAACTCAGGGACCTACATAACCACGCAGGGTGGTCTGAAATGAAAACTTTTAAACTAAAAGCTAGTCTTGGTGAGTAGTCCTGTCCTGGGCTGGTATCTTTCCTGATACAGGTCAATCTTTACCTTAACTGAGCCTGTTATTGTCTTTTTTGCCTAAAATGACATACCTTTGAAATGTCTAAGGAATCACTTTTTCCAGACCCCTCAGGGCACAATCTCCCACCAGAAGCAGAGGCCAGAGATCTCCTAATTGTTATCATTATCATGTTAATTGTTAACTGTTAACTATCCTTTACCCATCTATGTAAAAGTATGTGTCTATTCCTTTTACCTTTTATTTTTTTAATCCTCACTGGAGGACATTTTTCTATTTACCCTCAGATAGGGGGGGTGGAGAGAGAGAGAGAGAGAGAGAGAGGAACACATCAGCAGGTTGCCTTCCACGACCCTGACCAGGGCGGAGGACGAACCGCAACGGAGGTACATCCCCTTGATCGGAATCAAACCCGAAACTCATTGGTCTGCAGGCTGACGCACTAACCACTGAGCTAAACCAGCCAGGGCATCCTTTTACCTTTTATCCCATCCCAGAGATTTTCCCACTTTGCTTTCTCCCACCTCCCTAATCTATCACCAAGGATTCCCTGTAACCTCCTCATGTCTTCCCCTTTGATTCTGATGAATAGAGTAAGTGGTAATGAGACAAGCCAGTAAGCCAGGATAAGCAGAATAGGGAAACTGAGACAGACAGTTAAACAACCAAGCAGTTTGCAGCCATCTAGTAAATCCCATCTTCCCTAAACCAGGGACACAAGAGTAAATGGTTTGTATTTCTCCTCCCCAACCAGAGGGTAAATAGCTTAAATCACACTACTCAGGGAGGCAAATAGCAGAAATCCAATTAGTGCCATTTGCCAACCACACCCAAGGACAGGTACAATTAAGAGAATAAACCTCATTTGGGTACATTAGCATAAAGCTGATGAATATTCTATTGAGAATATTCTTCCTCTAAACACCCAGCCTTTAAAATCCCTCAAAATCAAGGTTCAGCGCCTGCTCTCCCTCCCAGGAACAGGCCCACGCCTGCCCCCACTCCAACACTCTTCTTACCCCACAGGTATGTATCTCTTAAACTCTAAGTGAGCCCACGAGTCTTGCAACCAGGGGAGAAATGGGCAGTGGCAATTCATCCCAGGAAAAACCCCCGAACCTGTCCCCAAGGCCCCCTTTTCTCTGACTTCTCAGTGAGCCAAAGCAGCCCAGCCTAGGCTCATTTCCCCAGCCCTTCCTTGTTTCATTGTCCCCTACTTTAGTAAATGTCCTTTAAAATTCACGTGGACTCGTGTTGTGAAATGTTTCCTGCTCTAAGTCAAGAACCCACACACTACCGGCTGGCCCCAGTCAGACCTGCTCAGGGCCAGGTCCCCTTTCTGGTAACAGTAAAACTGCCATTTTCTCAATCTGTTGAGATTTTGCTTCCTGGTAATTGTCAGTTTGGCTCAAAGAAACTCATAAAAATTTTTTTACAGGTTTAGACGTTTCTTACATTGACAATAAAAAGCTCAAAATATTGCTTCTTGTAGTCAGAGCACCTATATGCTTTAGTTTTTAGAAGACATATCACTATTAAAATAGCTTCATCTTTCTGAAGCTCAGTTTTCTCATCTGCAGAACAGAAACAAAAAAATCCTATTCTTGTCTTTTGGAGTTGTGAAGGTCAATGATATCTGTTGACATTGACTTTTGTGCCATTCCCAGCACCATCTCTGGCAGGCCCAATCTTCCTGAGCGAGAGTAAGGGGCTTGGGCTGCTGCGGTCCTGTGATCCTAAGCCAGCCTTCTCAGGAGAGAAGAATAAGCTTGTCATTTCTCAGCTTAAGGTTTCTTCCATGTAGCACAGCCAATGGGAAAACAGGCAAGGCCATGTGGGCATTTGTCATCATTTGATTTCATATAGACCGAGATTGGCCAAGATCAGGGAGCGAAATATCACTTGGACCCAGAAGCTCTCTCTTCAATGGGTTCAATGTAACCCTTCTACAAATAACTTAAGAATGTTTTCCTGTCACCTTCAGCCTTTGTAACCTAAATCCCAAGGTGGAGCTACAGACATCTCTGCTAGTTCCACCTCCAATTATTGCTTACTTCATTTGGGTGCTTTTTTTCTTAGCAGATTCGGGAGGGCAGGTCCTCACCAAGGCAACCCCAGTGGGTGTGTTCAGGCTCCATGGGACTCCCTGCCCCATTAAGTTACATTTTCAACTGTATTCTTGGCTAATTCACTTATATGATTTCAAGAATGTAAATAATTCACACTTTTCTTCTCCTCATTTTATTTACTTCGCCACAAAGTCTCAATGAGCTGGATACATCCCTGTGAATTCACTGACTTCATACATTCCATTTCTACAACTGGCCTCAATATCTTTCCCTCCTTTGATACAATAAACTCCTCAACAGGTCTACATAAGCTCTCATAGTGAAAGGCCATAAATAAACAGAGACCTTTTACAAACCTAATAATGCTAATATTAGATTTGTATTTCTCATTTCAAACCTAAAACATCATGCTGTCTGGACAATAGTTAGGACACATCTGTCTTTCTTGTCTCAGTATTTTAGCTCTAGCTCTTCTTCCCCTTTCAAAGTTCTCCTCTCTTCCCCCAAAAGATTTAAATTCTACCAACTCTGATATTGAAATCTACCTGTAAACACTTCCTTAATCTCTCAGATCTGAAGTCATTATTCACTGGCATTTATTGTTTGTAGAATACATTTATTAATTTGTTCAAGAATTGCTTTACAATATTTACTTTGCTAGCTCGCTTGACCCTGTAGTTTATCTTTCATACTGATTAGTTTTATGTTAATGTCACTACTCCCCATCTAGAATTTTAACTCCTTAAAAACAAAAACTGTTCATTGTACTTCTACACAATCCCACCCTACTCTATCCATTGCCTTCATTAAGGAAGCCCTCCAGAAATGAGTGTTGTTTTTTTTTAAAAACATGCTTTCTATATTTTGCCAAGGAAATTAAATTGGGCTGGTATTTCTTTAACTATTTCCAAATCTTTTACTCTGAATATATACTTTAAAATTTACAATTTACACCCTGGCCTGTTTGGCTCAGCACTTAGAGCATCGGACTGCGGAGCAAAGGGTCATGGGTTCGATTCCTGGTCAAAGGCATGTACCTGGGTTGCAGGTTTGATCCCTGACCCCAGTCAGAGTCATGTGGGAGGCAACTAGTTGATGTGTCTCTCTCACATTGATGTTTCTTTCTCTGTCTCTCCCTCCCTCCCTCTCATTCTATCTAAAAATCAATGGAAAAATATCCTCAGGTGAGGATTAACTAAAATTTAAGATTTACTTTATTTTTATTTTTTTTTCTTTATTGGTTTTAGAGAGAGAGAGGAAGGGAGAGGGAGAGAGAGATAGAAACATCGATGAGAGAGAACATCAGTTGGCCACCTCCTGCATGCCCCCCACTGGGGATTGGGCCCACAACCTGGGCATGTGCCCTGACCAGGAATTGAACTGGCAACCTCTTAGTGCATGGGTCGATGCTCAATCACTGAGCCACACTGGTGGGGCAAGATTTACTTTTTTTTAATTGAAATTTTAACAGAGCAAATTTGTTATGGGGGTGGTGGTAATAATGGTAGTACATGGCAGAGCTTCTACAAGTTAGGAATAATTATCACCAGTATTCAATAATTCAATGAGCACTTCCTATGTATCATGTTGTAGTAAACCAAAAAAAAAAAAAAAAGCTCTGGCTGGCATGCTCAATGGTTAGAGCGTCAGACCTCACACTGAAGGGTTGCAGGTTTGATTCCTGGTCAAGGGCATGTACCTGGATTGCAGGTTTGACCCCCTGCCCTGGATGGGGTTTGTGAAGGAGGCAACCAATCGATGTGTCTCTCTCACAATGTTTCTCTCTCTCTCCCCCTCCCTCACTTCCACTCTCTCTAAAAATTCAATGGAAAAATATCCTCAGGTGAGGATTTACAGCAACAAAAAAGACATTTGGTCTTTGTCCCCAGTTCCTGGTGCAGAGCTTCAACAACTCTTGGAACTTTCTCAGTGGAAAGAATATGTTTTGTTATTAATAATGAACCCCTTTCCACCATACCTGAATTTATGCTAATGAGATTCCTTATAACTGAGCCCTTAGATAGCTTTAGAATGGGTGCTGGTGGCTGGAAAAAAAGTTGAAAATTTCAGCAACGCCCACCCTCCCCCCCCTCCCCCCCAAACACTGAGGAGAGAAGAGAGGCTGGAGATGGAGTTCAATCATGTGGTTAATTATTTAATCAATTATACCTACACAATGAAACCCCAATAAAAACTCTGACCTATTGACAGCAAAATGGCCCCAGATGTTGGACCAGTGGAGTCAGGCTAGACCTAGTTCAGCAACCTCGGTACTTGAGTTCTGGCTAAGAAAGAATTCAGATCCAAGACTCAAACTATAAGGGAAAGTTAATTTAGCCCTGGCTAGGTAGCTCAGTTGATTAGAACATTGTCCCAGTGTAATAGCTCCATTCTGACCCTCAGTTACTGCACGTACACACCCTGGCAGTTTCTTTTCTGTAAACATAAGGGCCTTGAGACACCCAAAGAAAACTGTAAAGATAAGGGGTTGAGGATGGCCTTGGGAAACTCAGAGGAATCATGAGAAAAAAGAGATTAATAGTTACCCTGCTCCTCTCCCCCTCTTCTCTGTATCAGCCCCCCTTAACGGTGCCAAAAGCGGCGCCAAGAGAATGTAGTTTTTTTCTGTAGTCTGTGCCTTTAAAAGCGGGCAACAAAGAAGGCTCGGGGCTGAGGATTTGGGGAAGCTGTACCCCCCCAGCCCGCCGGTGTAACAGCCCACCGGTGTAATAAAGTGCTCCTTTACAATTCAGCCGTGCGTCTCTGGTTATCTCGCTGTCAGGTTATAACATTTGGAGGCCCCAGCGAGATTTTAAAGAGGACTCCCCACTTGGGGTGCACCTCCTCAGGCTCCAGCAGATGGGAATCCGTGGTCCTCGTGAGAGCAGGGGGAAGGCCTTGGAGAGATGTTCCTCCACCCCAGCCTCTCGGAGACCTTCTGTCTGTCCCCTCTGCCACCCTAAAAGCACCTATAGTAGAGCCTGAGTGCTTGCTTCTCGCGGGTTATAACATTTGGAGGCCCCAGCGAGATTTTAAAGAGGACTCCCCACTTGGGGTGCACCTCCTCAGGCTCCGGCGGATGGGAAACTGTGGTCCTTGTGAGAGCTGGGGGAAAGCCTCGGAGAGATGTTCCTCCACCCCAGCCTCTCGGAGACCTTCTGTCTGTCCCCTCTGCCACCCTAAAAGCACATATAGTGGAGCCTGAGTGTTTGCTTCTCGCGGGTCACAACATTTGGAGGCCCCAGCGAGATCCCTGGTGCTTTGTGACACCAGGGGCTAGACGCCTAGGATGAACGGCCTCTCCCAATCCGGCCGCCGGACCCCTAGAGATCTGAGGGGAGGTACCCCCTGAGATGTTCCAGGGCCTCGAAGACCCTACTTAGGTTTCCGAGGAGCAGCTGGGAGATGCCAAGACGTCCCCAAAAAGATTTAAGGAGACCTGGTAAAGCCTCCGGAGGTGAGTTCTGGGTGACCGGTCCATCTGGGTGGGAGTGAGAGGGCCGGACGCGGTGCAACCTCTCCTCTCCGGGATCCCCCGAGACGTTAGGTGGGGTTCAATTCTGGCAAATTCTGGTTCTGGACCGCGGTGCTTTCTGGTCCACCACTGGGGCGGAAGGGGAGACTGATCACCTCCCGAGAACTTCTGGTGTGTGAGTGTGACTGTGTGAATGTAATTGTGTGTGAGTGACCGTGCTCCATGACTTTAGTTACGGAGCCTGAGTGAGTCCTACCCTGCGGTTCCGTGACGACCTCATACGGCTCAAAGGCGGTATCAGGTTCTTGGGCCACTATGGTGTCCCACCAGCGAGCCTGATCCGAGTTGGGGGCTTATTCCAACCTGCCACATGCCAAGAGGCGTCTGAAATCTCCGCGAGGGGAGCGGCCAGGCGGACGAAGGGAAAGTTTCTGTCTTGTATGTCTTCCCTTGTGTTTGTCCTCGTCTGCCTCCCTACTGTGTCTCCCTCAACTTTGTTACTGTTAGTCTAATCATAGATAGCAGCCCTAGTGCCCAGAAGACATCATTGGGTTGCACAGTAAACATTCTTAGAAATGAAATATCGGGGAAACAAGATAATAGAATAACAAAGGTAATAATAACAGCCTTAAGGGGAACAGGGCCCATAGAAGAGGATCACCCGAGAAAGGGAAACATGAGGAAGAGCCAGGACAGCAGGCATAGGTCCCGATTAGAGATAGAAAAGACAATAGGGGACAAACTAGTTAGTTTCCTGGTAGGTACTGGTGCAGCAGACTCAGTCCTGACTGAGCCAGTGGGGCTCTAACCTACTCCTGGACTTCAAAGAGGACTATGGACTTTGGGGAAATACTGTGACTCCTTTGGTTCTGGTCCTGCTGGAGTGCTGATACCCCCTACTCAGACGTGGTCTCCTCCAGAGATCATTCAATTGCTGGCCACTGCCACTCCAGGCCAGCCCCCGCATCAAGTTCCACAAGACGTTGGCCATCAGTCCTGACAGCCTGCCTCCAGACGATGACCCGGAGAAACCTCTACAGGACTGCCTGGAGGTAATCGACATTGTGCAGATGGCCCACCCAGACCTCAAGGATGTCCCACTGCCATCACCAGATGAGGTATTGTTCATGGACGGGAACAGCTATGTCCAGGAAGAAATCAGGTATGCTGGGACAGCACTAGTAACTCAGGACTGTGTCATCTGGTCACAGTCATTAAGTAGGGGAACTTCAGCCCAACGGCCTGAACTCATAGTCCTAATCCAGGCTCTCCGATGGGGCAAGAAAGGAAATCTACTGCACCAGGAAGCTTGAGAGGCGGCCCTAAAACCAGTGGGGAATGGCCTCTCCAGATACACTAGGTCAGAAAATGACTTGGCCAAGCAGAAACAAGATGATGGACACTGCCTGATGGGAGGTTGTTAGTCCCAGAGGCTCTAGGTCGGACTTTAGTCAACCAGCTGCACCAGACTACCCACTTAGGTTAGTCTGAGAGGCAGGCAATGTCCAGTAAGGTCACAGGGAAAGGGAGAAGGCAGAGGGAAGCAGGAATGTGTGGGTCTAAGTAGGGAGGAGGAGAAGAAAAGCTGGGGGATGTGCAGACAGCAGATAGATTGAGCAAGCTCTCACGTTCATGTCAGGGGAGGGACTAGGAAAGTCATAGAGGGTCTGTGTAAGTTGAAGAAGGATTGTGTAAGTCGCAGAGGGTCTGTGTAAGTTGAAGAAAGTTTGTAGAGAAGGGAAGAAATAAAAAGAGAAGGATTGTGCAGAGGAAGTAAAAAGATAAGAAAGGATAAAAGAAAGGGACATACATATTACAGGAAGACAGGACATTGGAAGAATACTCAAGAAGAGAAAAAGAAAGGGACACTGAGAGAGGGAGAGCTTGCCCCTAGTAATGGAATAACAGTGTAGGATGTAGTCTGCTCCCCCTCGCCCTCTTACAGTTCTTACAGGCCCTGTAGTCCGCCCAGAAAGCCGTCCATAAACACGTCTGCGACGCCCTGCCTGTGCCCACCTCAGACCCTGTGCACCCTTTCCAGCCCGGGGACTCGATATGGGTAAAGAAATTTACCACCCAGGGACTGACTCCAGCCTGGAAGGGACCATACACTTGTCATCCTGCCTGCACCAACGGCTGTCAAGGTCAATGGCATCCCAATCTGGCAGCACCATTCCCAGCTGAGAGGAAAAAGCAAAATGGACAATTCAGGCCTCTCCAGATAAGACTCTTGCGTTTATCGGGACTTTGATCTTTCTAGTTATGACTGTTCAAGAGAATCCTTATAGACCTGGGCCCCAATGGAACTGGGAACTTGAAAATGGGATATTGGGGGAGGTCTTAAGAAGTGTCACCACAAAGGGGATAGAAAAACCTGTTTTCAGTCTCGATCTATGTGACCTCATGAGAGGCACCATAGGCACAGATGGTATTACTGAAGATTAATGTCATATAGAAGGACCCCTACCCTGGGGTTATGGGACACCTATGGGGGAATGGGGACTACAAGGGATAGGAATATATATGCCCAGGGACCAGTACAATCACCACAAGTTGCCTGAATGCAAATGAATACTTTTGTCCATCTCGGGGTTGTGAAACCATGTTTACTACTAAGGGCTATCTAAGAAGCAGGCACCCTCATATAGATTTTAGAAGGTTAACCAAACCCAAGGGTTTCCCTATAGGAAAATCTGACCCCATTCAGATTAATATCATTAGTCAGCCAGACCTTTATTAGGCCACAGGAAGGACATAGGGGCTGACTACTAGTTATGCCTAAATTCGGGGCCCCCTTATTATATAGGGCTAGGCCTCTCTGAGCCAATTTCCCAGACCCCAAATACTGACAACTGTACATGGGACCAGCCCAAGTTAACTTTGGGGGATATCCAGGGGCAAGGGACTTGCACACTCCCACCTAAGTATAACCTCCAGCAATACAAAACAGACTCTATGTAGCACTAGGTGAAACCTGCTGTTTCTATGCCAATAATTTGGGAATAATACAGGGACAGAGTTAATATCCTTAATAAAAAAAAAGGGTCAATGATTTGACTTGTACCTAAAACCAGTGGGGATGTAATAGCTCCATTCTGACCCTCAGTTACTGCACGTACACACCCTGGCAGTTTCTTTTCTGTAAATATAAGGGCCTTGAGACACCCAAAGAAAACTGTAAAGATAAGGGGTTGAGGATGGCCTTGGGAAACTCAGAGGAATCATGAGAAAAAAGAGATTAATAGTTACCCTGCTCCTCTCCCCCTCTTCTCTGTATCAGCCCCCCTTAACGGTGCCAAAAGCGGCGCCAAGAGAATGTAGTTTTTTTCTGTAGTCTGTGCCTTTAAAAGCGGGCAACAAAGAAGGCTCAGGGCTGAGGATTTGGGGAAGCTGTACCCCCCCAGCCCGCCGGTGTAACAGCCCACCGGTGTAATAAAGTGCTCCTTTACAATTCAGCCGTGCGTCTCTGGTTATCTCGCTGTCAGGTTATAACACCAGTAAGCCAAAGTGGTGGGTTCAATCTCTGGTCACATACAAGAAGCAACCAGTGAATGCATAGATGAGTGGAACAATAGACTGATGTTTCTCTCTCTCTCTTTCCTTTCCTCTCTCTCTCTAAAATCAATAAATAAAAATTTTGAAAATGAGAAAGTTTATTTAGAAAGTCACAGAGGTAGAATAAGTAAGCTATAGAAGAAATGGACTCAGGAAACAATTACAGAAGAAAAAGAAGGGCCGTTGGAGCTTAGGAGAGAGAGAGGCAAGGATAACATGCCTGAGGGAAAGGGGGGGAAGATGCATTGGGGGGAGGAAAAGGAGTAGGGGGAGACAGAGAGGGAGAAGGAGAGGGACAGGGAGAGAGAGGGGAGGGAGAGAGTCTAGCTGGGTCCTGTGACCTAAGGGCTTTTAAAGGCTGGGATTTTAGAGGAGATCCAAGGGGAAGATCTCAATAGAATATTCATCAGCTTTCCAGGTATGACCTTTCAGGGTTTTTGTCTCCACTGATTGCTTGGTGCCAGGACCAGGGGTCATTAGTCATTGCAGCTGGTTGTGATGTCAGCTATGGCATTGCTTTGTCTGGTTTTGCTGCTTTTCTAGGCCTGGAGCTGAAACACAACTGAGGCCTAGATGTTATCCCTAGGACTGAATGCTTAAGTGAGTGGTCATGAAAGGGCTTTTGTATGGGGTGTTTGAGGCTATTCTCCCGCCTCTCGTTCCTTCTCTAAGGGGGTCTAAAATCACATAACTAGCAATATGCCAGGAGAGGAAAGTCATCCTGGGGGCAAGGTCCTTGTTTTCCCAGTTTTGCTAGGCACCCAGGGCTTTCTGCCTCCTAACCTTCTGTACCTGGCCCATTGTCCTTGTTCTGTTCATATCTATCTAACTGCCTGCCACAGAACCACAAGGCTTGGGAAGTTTCCTGGCCAGTGAATAAAATATGCTGGTAGAGTGGTGGACCCTGACTCCACAGGGACAGAAGGTCCTGTACTCGGGACGCTTCCAGATCTTGCATCCTATGCATCTCTTCATCTAGCTGTTCATTGATTGGTATCCTTTTTAATAAAATGGTTATTGTAAATATAGTGTCTTCCTGAGTTCTGTGAGTTGTTCTAGTGAATTATTAAACTTAAGGGGGTGTGAGAAACCCTGAAAATGTGTACCTTGCTGGCTAAAAGTGTGGGTGGTTGCTGTGTTATTGGTGATATACCCTCTGTGTCCCCACCTGTTACCAGTGGAAGTGGAGTTCTTGGGGTGCCACAGGGAAAATAATTTCCTGAGGCCCCCATGGGAGTATGAGGCATCATGGAAAGCTTTATCGATGATGTAAAATTAATAGGGTTCCCTTCCAAGGTCCCATCTCCCTCTGTCTTACCATGGAAATAGTCCATTTTTGTCTTCAGAAGGGCTAAGATTAAAGCCACTTCCTAGAGTCTCTGCTCCATATTAAAGCACAGTGTAGTCCAGCATCTGGCTAGCTTAGCTTGTGTTCCCAGCTGCAGTCCATTTCATTTGGGGTTGGCATGACCGTGGGCCCTGTGGCTGCTTAAGGCTACATGGCAGGTGAGTGTGGGTCACAGAGCAAGAGAAAGTAAATACAAACAAGCGAGCAAGCAAGAGAAGAGCAAACAGGCAAGACCGAAGTGAGAAAGCAAGAACTCTGTCCGGGGACTACATCTGGGAGCTTAATCAATTAACCCTTCAGGATTTCATGCACTTGAAGTGGCTCTACCCCTCCAGCAAATTATCTTTTTCCCAGGTTAGACTGACAGGCAAGCACTTTCCCTACATCACTCCAGCTTCATTATGCATGTGCCCATCTCCTCCTTTGCTGGACTCCTTCCCCCAGTGATTTGCAGGGAATGGACTGGTGGTTGCCTGGGGAGTGTGAAGTTGTAGCTTTCTGGTGAAGATGCCATGCTTATAATATCTGGCTTGCTCTTCCCTCTCTTTCTATTATTAATCTTGACTAGCTAATTATGACGGTAACATCAGGACACCCAGGACTTGGAGCTGGCATCTGAAGTGAGGGACAGTCTTATGAGACTGAGTCATTAGCCTGTGGGGTCTGTGCTAACTCTTGGTAGTTAGTGTCAGAATTAAAATAAATTTCTGAACACCCAGTAGGTGTCAGAAAGATGGTGTCAGAATGTACATGCCACAGGCAGAACACTTTCTGTGTATTATCTCATCTTCACAGTAAACCCATGAGGTAAGTGTGGTTATTATTATCCTTTTTTGGAAATTAAGATGTTGGAGCACAGAGAGAGTGACTTCTCCAAGATCAGAAACCTGGTTTCTTGGTATCAAAGTACATGAAGTGACTCTTTATGTTATACTATCTCTAAGTCTGACAAGTCTCATAAGGTAAAAATAATCCACTTGGTGGTGGGGGAAATAAAGGTATATTGGACACCTCTTTTGCTCATCTGGAAATCCTTTTGGTCCCTCCTCTTACTTCACCTACTGCCACAGTGACCAGTTTGATGGAAAACATCTCATTCAGACCAGCCACAACCCTTTTGTGCAAATATCACTGGAAACTGCTCAGCATCTACACATGTGAACCTAGATGAGTTGAAGTGTGAACTCTTAACCACTCTTGAAGCATTTATATTTTTCTCCCTACCTACTCCCTCCAGAATTTGGCAACTCAATGAGTGAGTAGTCTGCATGACAATGTATTTATTTGCATAAATCCAATAAGAAGCTGTTCTCTTTATAATAGGACACAGAAAAACAGGTTCCAATTGTGGTTTTATTAACAAAGTCTTTGACTAGCATGTCATGATCAAGAGAGACATGTCTGGACTCTGGATGTCACAAGAAAGACTTAAGGAATAAAGATCGACTTTAAAGCTGATAAGAGCCCTTTGAAAAAATGGCCTGGTATCTTGCTTGTTCACAAAGTTCATGGCAGTGTTTCCAGGTAAAGGCAGAGAGAACCTCAAGACATTTCGGGGTCCTCAAGAATTTGAGGAATCCACCAAAACCCTTGTAGGCACAGCCAGATGGCAACTATGTAGCACGGCTTCTATTATCTTGAGGGGTTGACTAAAACTCAATCTGAAGATTCCTTGTAAGTGAAATTCCAGCAAAGTAGATTTGAAAGAGCCTATATGATCAATTGCTATTCTTATTGTATTTATGCAAATAATCAGGTCAAATTAAAACTAGACCTAATGCAGTCTCTTTGATAAAAATGAGGGTGATTCTAGGGAGAGAGACATTGTGTTTCAATGAAAATCACAATGCTCAGTTGTGAATGTTGGACTCTATGACAGTTGATTGTCTTCAAAGTTTCAAGTTTTGTTTTTATCTGTGAACTGAACTGATTCCTGAATTCTTCTAGTTGTCTTCAACTCCAAGCTAATGTTTTATCTTTCTCTCATCCTTTGACTTGGAATTATTGAGAACTGCTGATGCAATATCAACCACACAGAATTTACCTGAGCATCTGATGATATCACCAAAGGTATTTAAACTGCTGATAAAGATGATCTGTCAGATTGTCACTGCTTTCTTTTATTCCAGCAAAAGAAACTTTCAGCCTTCTCAACTGGCAGTAGAAACTGGTTTATAATGTACTGTGATAATTAACCTTTGTTTTTTTTTTTTTCTTCTGTTTTTATAGGCATACTCCTTAGTTAATACATGATTGCTAGTTTACAAAATATATATCTCGCTTTGAATGCCCATCTGCATCACCACCTCCTGAAATGACACTCAACAATTTGACTGAACTGACTTATTTTCAGGACTAAATAATTGAATCAATGAAACATGGAACAATCTACCAACTTCACTTCTGGAGTGATACAACAATTCCACATCAAGATAATGATGCTTTGGGGGTTCCAACCTATCCCTACCTTGGAAGAATCAGCTAACAGCCTCTCTGTTTCAGTCTCTGATCCCATTTCCTTGTCCTGCTTAGATCAGGCAGGGAGAGACTTCCATGCCCTATATAGGCAGGGACCACAGCCCTTGTCAGCAGGAAGCAGTTACTGAAGACAGACCATCCTTCCTCATCACCCCTAAAATATTTCAGGGATGGAAGTCTTTGAGTGGGGAATGAGACAGGCTAGAAAGCCAGGACAAGCAGAATAGGTGAACTGAAACAGTTAAACAGCAGTTTGCAGCCATATACTAAATCCTATCTTCCCTAAACCAAGGACACTTAAAGTAAGTGGTTTGCACTTCTCCCCATCCAGAGGATAGTTTAAATCACCCTACTCAGGGAGACAGAGAGCAGAAATCCAATTAGTACCATTTACCACCACACTAAAAAACAGATGAAGTTAAGAGAATAAACCTCATTTTGGTACATCAGCATAAAGCTTATGAATATTCTATTGAGACCCTCCCCTAAGACCTCCCTTGAACACCCAGACTTTAAAACCCTTCAAAATGAAGTTTTGGCATGTGCTCTCCCCCCCAGGAGCATGCCCACATCTCCCCCCCACCCCCCTTCACTCTTCTTTCCCCACAGGCATGCATCTCCTAAACTCTACAGGACTCCACAAGGCTTGCAACCAGGGGAGAAATGGGCAGCGGCACCTCGTCCCAGGCTGATCCCCAGAACCTTCTCCAAGGCCCCTTTTCTCTAACTTTCCAGAAAGCTAAGGTAGCCCAGCCTAGGCTCATTCCTCCAGCCCTCTCTTGTTTCATGTCTGAAGCTTTAATAAACATAGTCTAAAGTTCACTTGGACTTGTGTTGTAAAACTTTTCCTACACAAAGTCAAAAACTCACACACTACCGGCTGGCCCTGGTCAGACCAGCTCAGAACTAGGTCTCCTTTCCTGTAACAAAACTATTCAGCAAATATTGATTGAACATGTACTAGGTGCCAAGTATTTCTCTAGGAAAACATCAGTAAGCAAAACAGATTAAAAACATCATAGAGCAAAATAGAGATCCCTGAACTCATGATGCTTACATTCTAGCAATATTCTGATCAGAGATATCAGTTTATTTGAAACTCCTTTACCCTTAACCAAAATGTGTTTGTTTCTCTACCTATATCAGAACCAATTAGTAAACAGAGCTAGTGGTAAAGACATCACTCAGAGAATAAAGACTGCATAACAACTTGGGAAAAACTTACTCCTCGTGGAGAATGCAAGCCCTAGATTTCCAATAAAAGGTATGATTAAAAAAGTTTTTTTTCCTTTATTGATTTTAGAGAGAGGAAGGGAGAGGGAGAGAGAGATAGAAACATCGATGAGAGAGAACATCGGTTGGTCTCCTCCTGCATGCCCCCCACTGGGGATCTGGCCCACAACCTGGGCATGTGTCCTGACCGGGAATCGAACTGGTAATCTCTTGGTGCATGGGTCGTCGCTCAATCACTGAGCCACGCCGGCCGGGCTGATTTTTTTTTTTAAACAAGGATAATGGAAGGAAGACATTCAGGATTTTATCATTTCCAGATTTCTATTCAGCTAATGGGATAGGTTGGGATTGTCCACTCAGCTGTGATGGAACTATGGCCTTCTGTGAATAGGCACACGTGATTCTCTAAAGTGGAGCAGTATGCAGTTTGGGGGGAAAAAAAGTAAATGAAGGAAATTTTCCCCAAACTTGTTTTTCTACAGAGCTTTTTAAAATGTAATGTTTCTTAAATTTTTAACAGGTGTCATTGATTATCTGCCTGAGAGGACTAGCCAATAACCAGATGAATGAGCATGTAACAAACCAATATTAAGGGATAGGTTTGGTTCAAAAGTTTGTGTGTGTGTGTGTGTGTGTGTGTGTGTGTGTGTTTGGATTTGTATACTTGTGATTGTGGTATTCTATTGCCTTTCATACTGTATGAATTTAATTAAATTTAATGATCTCAATCAATATAAACTTAAAATAGCTAAACATATAATTTTGTGCTGAAGTATTATTTATATGATTGAAAGAAACCATACCAGTAATTCATCATATTCTGGAAAAAGCCCTTTGATTTCCAAGTGCTCTAATACTGCAACAATTTTGAGTCCTGCTGGGTTAGCATAGATCAACAGGCAGAGCAAAGCTCTAAAATACTGGAAAGACAAAACATAAGGTGAGAAATCAAATCCTATAAAAATAATAATTTGGTGCTTACAGATGAATCACAACACTTTCTTACATTTTAACGTGTTAGTATTGAACATAAATGTATCTAACTTCTACGAATTTGATTTGGCAAATACACACATACACACATACACTTACCCTTTTAAACTGGCACCTGACATTCTGCTCATTTAGGGTAAGCCCACGGTCAGTGGGTCAGTGTGAAATAGGAATCTTTGTTCCCTCAGCTTCCTAAATCCCTGGATGCCTCATGATGTGTGTGTGTGTGTGTGTGTGTTTCTGTTTACCTGAGTTTAATATAATTCTTGCGTTTAATGGTACACGATTTTTCATGCAACATGTCCCCTGATCCCAAGCTAACATCTATCATTGGCTTTTTCCCAGGCCTCTAATTGTGTTAAATTTCTTGAAAGGGATACAGAATGTCTTCAGGGGTAACTTGAGGGGCTTTTCAAAAGTAAATTGATGCTGGAATTTCTCTCGTATAGAATCCAAACTCAAAAGAAAAAGAAAGAGAATCTGTTGAATAATACTATATTGAATGTCACTGTAAGAAACATTCAAACCTGTAGAGAATTTTTGTGAGTTTATTTGAGCCAAACTGTCTTATATACCTAATGTTGCCTCACTGCCTTTGGTATTTTCACGGAATTATCATATCTATGTGAAATCCCCATGTACACGTATTAAGCTTTGATTTTCTCCTGTTACTCTGTCCCTGTTAATTTGGTGTTATCCCAGCCTAGAAGAATTTAGAAGTGGGGAGAAACGTATTAATATTTTTTAGTCCCTACAACCAGATAGGGAACAGTTAGAAGTTGGCCTAGATAATTGTACAGTCAGAGTAGAGAGACATCTACTTCTGTACTCAAGAGGTGCTGGAAAAGGTCACCCCACCAATAATTCCTTCATTGTTTTGTTAAAGCACTTACAATTCTGTTGATTAGAGTCATTTCTTTTGTTTTTCTGCAAGGCTTAATCCTAAATGTGCATGGTGGTAAGGTTACAGGATCAGAAAACAAAACACCAACAAACACACAGGCACAGGGACTTCCAGTATAAGCAAGTCTGCATAAGTAAGCCTCTCTCCTCTTCAGTTACTGAAAACTATACCCAATCTTCAAGGAGAATAAAAAAGCATCCCCATAGATTCCGTCTTCCATGAAAGTAGGAGACTATGATTCATAGACTCTAAAATAAATACAGCACCAGAGAGGGGGTAGCAGCTGAAAAAAAAATATTGGGAGGAAAAAGGCAGGAAATTCGTTAAAGAATCCAGAGAAAAACGGACCTCAGAAAGCACTGTCATATGCTTGCTGAAGGTTGTGGGCTTATCCCGAAGTGACTATGGGCAGCATAGAAATGTTACAACTTATACAAATCGGAGTGAAGAAGTTAGGAGTTAGAATAGATATGCCAATTGTCTCATCTATATTAACTCTGATTTAAATGACATCATTAAAAGCTGACTCATCAAGTAATAGACATAAACGCATCATTAATAATACAAAGAGACTAGTAAGGAAGGTAATATTGATTTAAGTTGGGTGGGAGAGGAGAGAAATGGAATGGGGAGAACAAGGAAACACTATTTTTATTATTTCTCTTTATTATTTCTTGTAGCAGAGAACTGTTATGCTCTGACTAAATGCATTAGTAAGGGTAATCACCAGAAGAGAACTGCAAACCTTTCTAGAACTCAGTGCTACACACAGAGAGCAAACCAAAGGAAACAGACTGGCTAAAGAAAGTCTTTGAAATACATATAAACAGGAAATATGAGATAATCTGACAGAACCGAGACCAAACATATAGGCCATCTCAGTAAATGTAAGTGGTAGAAATACTTGAAAGGCTTGAATGAATGAATGAATGTTTCTTGAGAACTTACTGCACGTTAAAAGAGTTTAGATTAGATTGAATTATAAAGCAAATACAAACTATGTTATATATGAGACACACTGAAATGATTTAGGATGGTCAAAAATAGAAATGGCAAACTGTACTAGGAAAGTGCAAACCTTGAACTTATGTGCATATATGCACAACCAATAGACACAGACATTAGGTTGGGGAAAGTGGGGGTGGGGGGATGGGGGGTGGGGGAGTGGGAGTGGGGAGGAGGGTGTCAATGGGGAAAAAAGGGGGAGGAGGGAGTCAATGAGGAAAAGAAGGGGACATCTGTAATACTTTCAACAATAAAAAATAAAAAATAAATGAAAGCAAATACAAAAAATAAAACAAAAATGAGGCAAAGAAAAATAAACTAACAAACAGGAATTATGATTATAATACCAAAAAAGGTATAATTGAGCCCAAAAAGTAGTGGACAT
This sequence comes from Tadarida brasiliensis, assembly GCA_030848825.1. Lineage (NCBI taxonomy): Eukaryota > Metazoa > Chordata > Mammalia > Chiroptera > Molossidae > Tadarida > Tadarida brasiliensis. The sequence continues at coordinate 31,973,493 of CM061261.1, read as the reverse complement.
TTTATAGTTTTTAAGGGTGCAATGCATATGAAAATATATGTTTTTAATATCTAAGTATCAAATAACAAAGCAATAAAAATCATAAAGCAGAAAGTATAGAAAATAAAAAGAAATAAAGCCACTCTGGTAGTAGAGGACTTTAAATAAACTCTTTTAGTCTGTAATAGTTTGAGTGGATGAAAAATACAAGGGATAAATGGAAGGTGTAAAGAACATAACTTGAAAGTAGAACTAATATATATATATATATATTAAACCATACCCCCGAAATAGATATATGCATTCTTTCCAACTGCCCATAAAATATTCATAAAAATTGACCACATTAAAGAAATGTAGGGCACAATAAAAAAACCTCAATAAATTCCAACAGTAGAAATACTTGAAAGGCTTGAATGAATGAATGAATGTTTCTTGAGAACTTACTGTGTTTTATTTTGGGTTCTCCTAGAAAACAAGTCCTGAGACAAGGATTTGAGTATAATTTGGAAAGTGAGGTTTTTGAGATTATCTAGGGGTTGAAGGAAACACAACTTGGGGATTTTGTGAGCTGGGAGAAGAGGAAGGAGTCAATGTTGGCACCTTAACCAAGCCAGCTGCTGCTATGGATGATTCTACTGATGAAACTCTGAAAGCTAGTGTGCAGTACTTCAGGGTTATCCTACCTGAGGGCCAAAGGAACTAGGACATTTATACACGAACTGTCAGAGGGGGCTGGAGGGACAGTGAAAGCCCCTGGGGAAAGAGATGCAGAGGTTAGCTGTTAAAAGTTGAGCTGGTGTGTACTGAACTATTGAGAGGTGCAGGGGCACACAGGTGGGACACCAGCAGCATTTGATATTCAGTGTGTGTGAGTACAACATTAAATCATCGAGGAAAGCTAAAAACCAGAATGGATGCATTTTTCTGGGCACACAAGTTGGATTGAGCAGAAGTATAAAATCAGGTTTTTCCCAAAGCTCTCCTGTCTTGTTTTCTTTTTTTGTTTTGTTATTTTCCTAGAGGCTTTCCAGACAGGAGCCTCCTCTGCCAGTTGTACAAATGCCCCAGCTGTTTTCACTAGACTAGGCTGCACAGTTCATTACTCAGTCTTGTCTTGATTATGTCTACAGCCTTTGTTAGAATAGTTTGCACAAACTTTCCTAATTCAGGAAGCACTGGAGGTAGAATTAAGATGTATTCTTATTCTAGGTTTGTGCTTCCTATTTTTCCTTGTAATTTGCCCTTGCTGTTTTTTTTTTTTTTAAGAAATTTGCTTTTTTTTTTTTTTTAAATATAGCTGGTGGGTGCAGGTGGGGGTACTTAACTGAAAGGGACTGTGAATAATTTTGTAATGTGAAAAATATAACACAGGGTAAAATGTAAAATATTTAGCACACAATATGGTTTAGGCACCAGCCAATCCTCATGAACTCTTGATTGAATGCTAGATCTCCATTCTGTGCCAGGATTAACCCTTTGGTAGCTGATTCTGGGGCCTCAAGGGGGGAGGCTAGGATGACTGAGATAACCTAGAAATTATGTAAAGGGCTCATAGCCATGGCAAGTTACCAATGGTACTTAAATATCATAATATTTCAACAAATTGTGAGTATTGGCTGAAACTTAGCCCTGAAACCTAGATACATTTTGTCAATACTTACTTCCTTGAATTGGGTTTAGATGGCATTTTGCCTATACCTGCTTTGCAGAAGGGGACCAGGGAGTCCACAAAATCTCCCAAATGTCTATAATTCACACCGGTTGTGATCTGGTGATTGTAGGAGGAATGACCTCTAAAGAAGCAACATGAACTGGATTAGTCTAGACTGATATCTAAAACCCTTGTTCCAATACTGTTTCCAAACACTAATTGGTTGTGTGAGTTCATTCATCTACTTTTGTGACTTTGACAAGCTACTTTTTCTTAGAGTGCAATCCCCTGATGTGAGCCACATACAGAACATTCCTGAAGGAAAATTCCAGGATATAAATGGGCTTAAAAGCAAAATCTGAGGGTTTTTTTTTTTTTTTCCAAAGAAAGTGAATAATTTGGAATGCTGAGGATTTAAATGGGCCACGAGCTTTCTTCCTAGAAATAGAGAACCTGGTATTTCTTGGTTTTTAACATGTGTAACCTGCGAATGAAAAAGGGCCTCTTGTTAGTGGTGAAACAGCACCAGGTGTTACCAGTGATTGGACCTCAGTTCAGCAACCTCAGTACTTGAGTTCTGGTTAAGAAAGAACTCAAAGCCAAGATTCAAATACAAGAAAAAGTTTATTTAGAAAGTCACAGAGATAGAAGAAGTGAGCCAGCTGGCCGTGTGGACTCAGGAAATAAGTTACAGAGGCAAAAGAAGGGCCCTTGGAATATAGGAGAAAGCAAGCAAGGATTTAAGTGCCTGGGGAAAGAAGGGGTGGGGAAAGGCAAGGGTAAGGGTGAGGGTTATGGTGAGGGTGGCAAGGGGGAAAGAGGGGGAGGGGGAGATGGGGAGATGGAGGAGATATATATAGGGAGAGATTGCCCTGGGTTCTCATCCTAAGGCTTTTAAGGGTAGGGATTTTAGGGGAGGATCTCCATAGAATATTCATCAACTTTACAGGTATGTGTTTTCAGGGTTGTGGTCTCCATTGATTGGCTGGCACCAGGGCAGGGGGTCATTAGTTAGCAGCTGGTCCTGATGGCAGCCATGGCCTCACTTTGTCTAATTTGGCTGCTTTTCTGGGCCTGGAGCTGAAACACAACTGAAGCCTAGATATTATCTCTAGTTTGACCAAAACTTTGTCTCTGTGGTCAACAGACCCACGGCTTTGTTCCTAAGACTGTTTGATGGTGGGTCAGAACCTCATTGTCCTGAGGGTTTAATGCTTAAAGAAGTGGTCATGTAAGGGCTTATATGGGAGTCTTATTAGGCTATTCTCTGGCCCCCTTGTTCCTCCTCTAAGGGGGTCTACCACATGACTGATGACATGCTAGGGTAGATAAGGTCAGGGGAGAGTCCAGACTGAATTGTGGCAGGATAATAAGAAGCTAGGAAAATTCCTGGGCAAGTGGAATGGGGAAGTTGAGACAAGAAAATTAAACAAGGCCAAACAGTTTGGGCAGCTTGCAGCCAGCTTGTGAATCGCAAGAACTTATCTTCCCCAACCAAGGACACTTGAGAGCAAATGGTTATACCTCTCCTCGATAACCAGAGAATACATAGCTTAAATCACCCTAGCCTGGGAAAATAGAGAACAAAGACCCAATTAGTGTAATTTGTGCCAGCTAAACCCAAGGAGAGATGAAGTCTGGGGGACAAATAACAAAAACCCCCAAAGCATTTGGATGGTATCACTTGAGGGGGGAATGTTAGGCAGGGTAGATAGCTGCTCTAGGGGAGGAAGAGGGGAAGGAGAATAAAAAAGGGAGTTTATCTCACCCACTGAGCAAATAAGTCAACAGTCTTGGGACTTGCCAAGATAAAATTGCCAGATGTTCTCATAAAATTCTGGGAAAAGCCACAACATTGTAAAAGGGGAACCTTGAAATCTAGTCTATCCAGAAGGGAAACCTTGAAACATATAGGGGGAAAATGTATAAAACTCTTGAACCCTCACCAGTGGTGTGCTCAGACTAGCTGCAATGCCTGCTTGTGCTTCATGCCAAGTGTATTAATACATTCGCTTGCTTTGTTTCCTTATTAAATTCACTTGCTTTGCTTCAACACTGCTTTCTTTCACTCTGAATTCTTTCTTACGAGTGTGACCAGAGCCCATTTGGGGAGAGTCCCCTTTGACTTGGGCAGGTTTCTGGTAACAGAATGACCAGCTATATGAAAAGTCAGGGGGTCTAAACCATATGACCAGAGATATACTAGGGGAGGAAATGTCACCCTGGGGTTGAGGTCCCATCCTACAATTGCCTGTTGCTGGGCACCTGGGGCTTTCTGCCCTGGTGAATTTCCTTACCTGGCCCACCATCCTTGCTCTGCTCCTGTCTGTCTAACTGCCTACTACAGGGTCACATACTAAACCTGACAAGCTCAGAGTGGCCTGCATGGTGGCCTTACAAACTCAGAGACCTAAAGTAACCGTATAGGATGGTCTGAAATGAGAACGTCCTAACTAAAAGTGTGTCTTGGCATGTAGTCATGTCCAGTATCTTCATTGACAAAAGTCAGTCTTTACCTTAACTGAGCCTATTGTCTTTTTGCACCTACAATAACAAACCTTTGGAATGTCAGAGTAATTTCCTTTTTCCAGACCCCTCAGCGCACAATAACTACACCAGAGCAGAAGACCATAGAACCTTTAATTGTTATTGTTATTATGTTAATTGTTAACTGTTAACAATCTTATGCCCACCTATGTGAAAGAAGTATGTGTCTATTTAACTTTTTATCCAATCCCAGAGATTTCCCCACTTTGCCTTCTCCTGCCTCCCTAATCTACCACCAATGGATTTCATGTAACCCCTTATGTCTTCTCCTTTGATTGTAATGTATAAAATAAGTGCAAAACTGCCATTCTCTGGAGCATTTCTCATTCTGTTGAGATTTTTCTTCCCGGCAATAATGTTCGATTGGCACAAATAAACTCATTAAAATTCTTACAGGTCTGGATGTTTCTTACACTGACAAGTCAATTCTGAAGCAGATTCTGAGAATCTATCATGCTGTCAAGCTGGCTAAATTGTACAGTGTGCAATGCACATAATATTCAGTCATGTATGCATTTTATATTCAGCCATGTATTTAAATTACATCTGCTGTGCCTTTTCCCTGAAGAAATTTTTTATTTCATTCTCATTTTTTGTTGTGGTTAATATTGTTGCAAAGAAAAAAATATTATTCAAAACTTAGCAGTAAGGGGAAAAACAAGATTTCATCACCTTCATTTCAATGCCCTGTTCCTAGATCAAAAGTTGGCAAGCTTTTGTTTTTTCTTTTCTGTAAGAGACCAGATAGTAAATATTTTAGATTGTGTGGACAATCCAGTCTCTGTTGCAACAATTTGACTCTATAGAGAAAGCAGCCATCTACAGAACACAAGCAAATGACTGTGGCAGTGTTCCAATAAATTATTTACAAAAACAGGTGGTGAGTTAGGCCTGGCTTTAGTTTGCTGACCCTTGCTCTAAAGTCAGATAATATGCAAGTTTATTTGATTCACCATTTACTATTTACCATTTACTATTGAAGGTGATTAGCTAGTTATCAATAATAGGAAAGGAGCAAAGGGAAAGCCAGACATAGGCATGTGATTTGAGCAGCTTCACCAGGAAGCTGCAATTTTACACTCTCCAGGGAATGACAGGCCCATTCCCTGCAGATCACTGAGGGGAGGGGTCCAACAAAGGGGAGATGGCACATGTACAGTAAAGTTGGCGTGACACAGGAAGAGTGCCTGTCAGTCATACCTGGGAGAAAAGATTATTGGCCAGAATGGGTGGGGCCACTGCAAGCCCATGAAAGTTTGGGAATACATAATCCCCTAAACAAGGGAGTTCACTCTCTTGGCTCTTGTTGCCCTTGTTGCGATTGACTTTTGTCTCATGAGGCTCTTTTGCTCCTGTTTCGTGCATTTGCCCATGTTTCCTCCATAGCCACATGGCCCTGTGGACCACACATGCAGTGACTGGAGTGGGGAGCACAAACTATGCCAGCCTGATGCTGGACTGGACATTGCTCCAACATGGAAAGGAAACTCTGGACATAGGCTGTGATTTGGGTTCTTCTGAAGCCCCGGCTACACTTTTATGACTGGACAAAGGGAAATGAAACTTTGGAAACTCAGGGATTCAATTCTACAGATATAAAGTTTTATATAATACCTCACTCTCCCAAGGGGACCTCTGGAAATTCTTATTTCAGCAGTACCCCAAGAACCCCACTTCCACCGATAACAAAAGGACCAAAATTCTACCACTCTGAAGTTTGCTTTTAGTGGTACTGATTTTAATCTGTTTATTAGAAACCAAAAGACTCAGAAAGAACCTTTGACCCTCCCCCCCTTTCCTGCCCAAGAGATTCAGACAGAGAAAACTGCTTCAGGCGGAAGAGTTTAGGATGCTGCCTTAGCCTGATTTGAATTAAGTGTGGTAAACAAGAGGGCTTCAGTTAGGTGCCTGTTAACTAGATCCCCCTGTGTCCTATTGTTTCTGAGTTGACTAGCAAGGATTTTCCTGCCCTGTGTGTTCAGGTCTTCCTCAGCTACCTGTAAATTGCCCATTCTCACTTCTGAAACCCCTTTTCTCCTTTGTCCAAAATGTCTTATATGCCCAATGTTGCCTCACTGTATTTGGTATTTTCATGGAATTATCACGTCTATGTGAATTCCCAATGTACATGTATTAAACTTTGATTTTCTCCTGTTATTCTGTCTCTGTTAATTTGGTTATTGGCCTGGCCAGAAGATCTTAGAAGGTGGGAGGAAAAGTATTAATTTTTATTTATTTTTTTAGCTATAGCACCACTGATTAGGGCTCCGATAATTTACAACTCTATAAAGTCAGATGCTCTTTTATTGGAAATTGGTAATGAGACAGGCTAGTAAGCCAGGACAAGTGGAATACAAAAACTGAGATAGTCAAACGACCTAGCAGTTTGCAGCCATTTAATAAATCCTATCTTCCCTAAACCAAGGACACTTAAGAATGAATGGTTTGGTCCTGGCCGGTGTGCTCAGTGGTTAGAGTGTTGGCCCACACACCAAAGGATTGAGAGTTTGATTCCCAGTCAAGGGCATGTACCTAGGTTGCAGGTTCAATCCTGGCTACGGTCCAGGTGCATTCTGGAGGCAACCAATCAATGTGTCTCTCTCACATCGACGTTTTCCCCACCCCTTCATTCTCTCTAAAAATCAATGGAAAAAATATCCTTGGGTGAGGATTAACAACAACAGCAAAAAGAGTAAATGGTTTGCACTTCTCCCAAACCAGAGGGTAAATAGCTTAAATCACCCTACTCAGGGAAATAGATAGCAGAAATTCAATTTGCCAATCACACGCAAAGACATGAAATTAAGGGAATAAATCTCATTTTGGCACATTAGCATAAAATTGATGAATATTCTATTGAGATTCTCCCCTAACACTTCCCCTAAATGCCCAGCTCTTAAAACCCCTCAAAATGAAGGTCTCAGTGCATGCGCTCTCCCTTCCAGGAGAGCCTTTCTTCCCTCTCAGGTGAGCATCTCCTGAACTCCATGGGACCCCATGAGACTTGCAACTAGGGGAGCAATGGGCAGTGGCAGCTCATCCTGGGCTAACTTCCAAGGCCCCCTTTACCCTGACTTTCCAGTGAGCCACAGCAGTCCTGCCTAGGCTCACTTCTTTCTTTCTCTTTCTTTCTTTCTTTCTTTCTTTCTTTCTTTCTTTCTTTCTTCCTTCCTTCCTTCCTTCCTTCCTTCCTTCCTTCCTTCCTTCCTTCCTTCCTTCCTTCCTTCCTTCCTTTTCTTTCTAAATCCTCACCGGAGGACATTTTTGCATTCTTCAGACAGAGCTGGAGGGAGAGAGGGAGGAAGAGAGAGAGAGAAATATCGATGTGAGAGAGACACATAGAGTGGTTGCCACCCACACAACCTCAACCGGGGCCGGAACAAACAACAACCAAAGTATGCGCCCTTAGCGGGAACTGAACCCGGGACTCTCTGGTCCGCGGGCCAATGCTCTAACCGCTGAGCCAAACTGACCAGGGCTCATTTCTTTCTTATAGCATTTCTAGACAGCCAAAACAGCTCCACCTAGGCTCTTTCCTGTTGCTTCTTCTGTCTTAAGTCCTGTCTTGTTTCACTGTCCCCAGCTTTAATAAATGTACTCTTAAAATCACCTGGACTTGTATTGTGAAACCTTTCCTGCACAAAATCAAGAACCCACACACTACTGGCTGGCCTGAGGCAGACCCACTCCAGACCACGTCCCTTTCCGGTAACAATAAGATATAAATGATTTGGGGGCAATATTATGCCAATAATTTTTGTACAAGAACAATTAAAATTAGTTTTGTCTAATAACAACACATATGATTTTTCTTGTGTAGACAACTTAACCCCAAAGGCTATGGTCTTATTGCTGGTAGGACAATAGCTAATTTCATATCTAACTTTGTGATTTATTGAAGCATTCTTCCTTTCATTTATTGACTATATAACCATCAGTTACTTGAATCTTTTTTTTAACCAACTTTGTTACCCTGCTGCTTTCCTCATTAAAGAGTTTAACAGAACTTTGATTTCTGCTCATTATAATTTTACATGAGAATTGTATTATATTCAACATTTTGAAAATTATACTTTGTATATTGTTCTGTTAAGGAATTTACCTACATTAGATCCCATGTTCTTGTCCTTCAATTTTATAAACAGAAAGGGTAAGGAAAAAGTGTTCCCTTTGACTTCAAAATCTAATTCAAGATTCTAAAATAATCTAACCAAGAGCTGAAGACAAGTGAAAACCACGTGAATATAATGAAGAAGACATGGGTGCCTTGAACAGAGCAGACATTTAAACTAAATGCCAGGCTCTGGCTTCAAGTTTGGCAATATTAGATAATGTACAAGACCAGAGTATGCTACTCTCATACATGCCTCTTTAGCTTAAGTATTATATAGAGCTGATCAGTTTGAGAAATAGCAGACACAGGGGAAGTTCTGAAAACAGAATATATATTGCACTTTCTAAGGGAAATTTACATTTATAAAGGAAATCTCCATTTGTAAAGGTGTCTCCGTCTCAGTACTAAAGAGAGGAGGATGACTCTAAAATGTTTTTGTTGTTGTTGGTTTTAGAGAGGGAGGAAGGGAGAGGGAGAGAGAAAAACATCGATGTGAGAGAGAAACATCAATTGACCAAGGGTCAAATCTGCAACCTGAGTATGTGCCTTGACAGGGAATTGAACTGGCAACATTTTGGTACATGGAATGATGCTCCAACCAACTGAGCCACACCGGCCAGGGCAAGGATGACTGTAAATCACTAGAGACTCTTATGAATTGGGAAGGCACAGACTTAAATATGGGTAATACACCTTTTCCTTGCTTGCATACTTCTGGTCACCTTTCCATAACTTTCTCTCTACCCCTACTTCCTTTATCTGCCTAACACCCTTATTCCTTTGTTTTAGCTGAAGATGATATTTAGGCCGGAGATCTAGCCACTTTTTGAGTTACTAATCCCTGAGTTTCTCCCATGTGTAAATGAGATATACATGTCAATAAACTTTTGTTTCTTTTTCTCTTATTAATCTGTCTTTTTTTGTAGAAGTCCCAGTGGAGAACCTAGAAGAGTATAAGAAAATCTTTTTTTTCCTCCCTCCTCCCTTTCAAAGCATATGGCATGTGTTTTAAATTCTGATAGGATAATGTGCAGAGCATATCTCTTGCATCATTTGCTACTTTCTGGCAACATTTATCTCAAGATAGCAGGTATTTTTCCCACTGGAAGTTGTCAGCATACTTCTCTAATGTTACCTTTGCTTTCATACATGAAAATACAATAAAATTAAAGTAGCTTTTCAGTGTAAGCTACAACCATTCCTTAAATATGCACCCCTCCCCAACAACTCTTAGGGGAATTTGAGAATTGCAACTCCTGTTTCCCGCTTTGGCTCATAGCAGTGAATTTTCCTGCTTTCAGGGGAGGCCGAACCTTTGAAGGTCAGCCGAGTTCATGCCAATCAGCAGGCAGTGGCAAAATGAAATGGATTTTTTTTTCCACATTAGACTAGATGATGTAGTGCCCTGCTGAAAAATATTGTTTCATTTTGAATTCATAGTGTTTTTTTTTTCTTCTATTCCATGATGCTTGAAAGTCAAACTGAATGTCAGATAAAAATGTCATGTAGATTATAACTTGGTTCCCCTGGATTCACTGGAGATGTACACAGTTGAGAATCTTGACTGAGTTATAGAGAGGTCAGTTCAACTATGCTATTCCCTGGAGCCATCCCCTCTATTCCCCACCCCAAAAGAGTAACTCACTTTATTGTGTCCAGTTGAAACTCAGATAAGACTACAGAAATATTCATCTGGGCACTTAAAAGCTTAAAGACAGTCAATTTACAAAAGTTATAAAGGATAACTTTTAGAAAAGATAAGCTCATGACTCTCATGCATATATAAAATGGGGACATATCAAAGATTTTATTTAACTCATTAGTTAATGGGGAACCAATAAGTTGTTACAAAAAATTCAAAGGAGAATCCAAAGACAATTACACATATGTAGGTTATCAGGAATGTTGCAATACATTTGAATTTGCTTAACTGGTGCAAAAATGTCTTCTTCCACAAAGAGAGGGAAATTAATTGAAGCTTTCTCAAGTGTATTTGCATATTTGTGGAAAAACATTATTTACATCTCTTTCCCTTATCTACAACCTACAGATTTGTATAAAACATGAATACAATAAAAGGTGTAAAGACCCCACAGAATCAGATAACCTGAAGGGGAATGCTACATGATGCTTCGTTTCCCATTGGAAACATTTAGTAATATTTTGGTGTATTCCAGTCCTTTACAATTTTTCCCTACAAAAGAAAACCTAATATATTTGTATCTTTAGGGTTATATACCACAGAAAAGGCATATAGTCGTTGCCTCCTGCATCTGTTTGCCAAAAGCAATCAAAATAGGACAACAGATGGACTGAGTATCAGCAGGTACTTGCAAACTAGAGAAATCAAATGGAAAGGAAAGTAAACTTCACAAAATATCCTTTGCCTAATCATTGTCTTTACAGAATATTGCTTTGTGTTTCACATTGTGGAAAATTTTAAGAGCAACATACTAAATAGACTGAGCTGTCTTTTAAGCTACCCTATTTTCATTTTATAAGCTTCTCAACATTTTGGAACATCAGGAATCTTGGAGCCTTGAATCAAAAGCCTTGGACAATGATGTGAAAGTATCAATGATAATTTTTCGTGGAAGGTTTAGGAGACACTACACTGAATTCCATCCAGTAAGCCCTCATAGCAACCCTTTTTAAAAAAATATATTTTTTTTCTTTATTGATTTTAGAGAGAGAGGAAGTGAGTAGGAGAGAGAAAGAAACATCAATGAGAGAGAACATTGATTGGCCACCTCTTGCATGCCCCCCTCTGGGATTGGGCCCACAACCTGGGCATGTGCCCTGACTGAGAATTGAACCAGCGACCTCTTGGTGCATGGGTCGATGCTCAACCACTGAGCCACACCTGCCAGTAGCAACCCTTCTTATCTACTTCTTGCTTCACACAGAAGTTCCACTCCTAATAGCTCTTCCTGAATCTCCTCTCTATTTTATGCTCCAAAAGTCTCCAGTTGTGCTAGCTCTTCTCCGTATTTCCCTTATCATTTCTCTTTCTGTTTTTATACAAAGTAATTTCATCTTCTCTTCTTCAAGTTTTCTCTCCTTCCACTCTGCCTGTCAGCATGATGTCTTGATAAAACAAATACTATGTTCTTTACCCTTTGAAGTGGATGGTGAAGACTCTCACAAAAACTTGTAATGTGATATGTTCCTCCATGCCACACTTTATTTCAAATTAAACAGTAAATATCTTTGCTATATGCCTTGGAATATAAATAGGTGCCACATTATAATTTTAAGTGGATAAAGCATAAATGATAATGATTTTATTACACTTGTGAAAAAGAATTCCTAAGCTTTTTCTAAATGTCAGCCAGGTTCCTCCCAACATATCCAAATTCTGGCAGGTGAAAGGACTCTATTAGTTCGCTAGGGCTGCTATAACAAAGTATCCCAGATTGGATGACTTAAAGTACAGAAATTTATTATCTCATAATTCCGGAGGCTAGAAGTCTGAGATCCAGGTGTTGATAAAGTTGGTTTTGCTGAGGCCTCTCTCCTATGCTTGCAGATGGCCATCTTCTCCTTGTGTCTTCACATGGTCCTCCTTCTGTGCATGTTTGTGTCCAAATTGCCTTTATTTTAAAAACATTTTTTTATTGATTTTTTTAAGAGAGAGATAGAAACATTGATGTGTGAGAGAAACATCGATTGGCTGCCTTCTGCAGGCCCCCCACTGGGGATCCAGCCCACAACCCGGGCATGTGCCCTGACTGGGAATTGAACCAGGACCTCTCAGTCCTTGGGAGGACGCTCAATCCACTAAGACACAGCAGCCAGGCCGAATAGCCTCTTCTTATAAAGACACCACTCACATGGGATTAGGGCCCACTCTAATTACCTTATTTAAAATTAATTACTTTTAAAAGAATTTATCTCCAAATATAGTCACCTTCTGAGGTACTAGGGGATAAGATTTCAACTTTGGGGGGACATAATTAATTCCATAACAAGGACTGTTTTTTTTCATTTTAGTAGCGGAAGAATGTCAGGTGTCCAGTGATTAAGTGATCTCTGAACAATCCATCAAGCTACCCAGCCAGCTCCTCTAACTGATAACCTGTACTATTGATTTTTAAAAAGTCATTCTTAGAAGAATTTTTAGAGTGCAGGACATTTTGGAGTTTCAGAGTTGGCATTGTAGAATAAGCTTGAAGAAAGGAATGCTTTTATTTTTGTCTTTACAGATATAAATGATGGACATATGGCAACATATGGATACCCTAAATATCCTTCAGGGTATCCAGATTAGCTATTTCCACAGTTGATCTAATTATTCATACTAAAGTATCATAATTATTTTTGGGTGTTTTTGACAACTTATTGGAATATAATTTACATACTATAAAGTTCACTAGTCTGAAGTGTATAATTATTGCCTGGCTGGTGTGGCTTAGTGGATTGAGCATTGTCACATGTACCAGGAGGTCATGGGTTCAATTCCAAGTCAGAGCACATGTCAGGGTTGCGAGCTTGATCCCCAGTAGGGGGCGTGCAAGAGGCAGCTGATGGATGTTTCTCTCTCATCGATGTTTCTATCTCTATCTCTCCCTCTCCCTTCTTCTGTATCCAAAAAATAATAAAAACACATTAAAAAAATAAAATGTACTAGTATCATAAGTACTGATGTGTGCAGTTATGTGGGAAACTATTCTGCACTCTTTATGTAGATTAATTATAATCTCTATGATAACTCTATAAGGTTGACATCATCTTTATAGATGAGGACATGAGGCTTAGAAATGGAAATAATTTTCTCAGAATCACTCAGTTAATGAGTAATAGCACTGGTTATTCAAACCTAGGTCTGTGTGGGTGTAAAACCCAGGCCTACACATTGTACCACCCAGCCTTTCCCTCCTCATTTTTCCATAGGTAATACATTCTCATTGTATGGAACTCAAAGAGTACAGCTAAATAAAGAGAAAATAAGAATAACTTATAGTCCCATTACTCAGAGTTCACCTACAAGAAGCACGTGTGACTTCATATACATAAACTCCGTTTTATAGGAAATGCCATACTTCTATATTTTCTTCAAATAAAATTCTTTCTCTGATTTTCATCCTACCAGATTGTTAGGCGATCCTTGTAAGCATTAGAGGTCCTGATCTTCCTTGAGATCAAAGAGAAAAATAGGAGACTTATGCACAGCTAGAAAAGTGGGGGAGACCTTTGATCTTCAACCCAACATGGCAGCCTTCATCACTGTCTAATCTCCAGCAGCTCAGGAGGGCAGGGACTCGACTGCTTCAGGGCCCAGAGGAGCACAGAGAGTCTGCCCTGGCTGGGAGGCTCAGTGTTAGTCTGAGCTTCCCTCTGAGGTCTTACACTACCTAAGGGTACTGTGAAGTATGGGGCCTGGGTCCTCCAGTTTACTGTACACACCTCTCCCACTTAAAGAACACTCCCCTTTATCTGACTGTCAATCTCTCCTGCAATTCCTTCTCCCTCAATATAATCTTTTTTGCTCAAGTTTTAAAAAGAGCTAAGAAGGGTACTGTTCATGGTTAACAACTTCCTTTGAAAGGGAAAATAAAGACTACTGAAAATTATTTTTCTACTTATTGTAACTATTACTTACAAAATCAGGATCACATTCAACCTGCTGTTTCTTTAATCAATTTTGACAGTCGTTATATTTTTTTAGCTAGATTATTTTTCTTATTGCTGAATTTTAAGAATTTTTGTATATTTTGGATATAAGTCCTTTATCAGGTATTTTTTTGCTATAATTTTCTCTCATTTTATTAATAGTGTCTTTAGCAGTGCAGAAGTTTTAAATTATAAAACATCCAACATACCAATTTTTCCTTTCCTAGATTGTGCTTTTGGAATTGCATTTAAAACTCATCTCTCATCCCCAAATCATGGAAATTTTCTCCTATATTTTCTTCTAGAAGTTTATAGTTTCGCACTTTACACTTAGGTCTATGATTAATTTTGAGTTAATTTTTGTGAAAAGGTATAATCTAGGTTCCAGCACCATTTATTTAAAAAAAACTGTCCTTTCTCCATTGAATTGCCTTTGAGCTTTTATAAAAAATAAGTTTACTAATATTTGTATGGGTCTATTGATGGGCTCTCTATTCTATTCCATTGATCTATGTGTCCATTTTATTTTATTTTGCTAACATCATACTGTTTTTATTATTGTAGCTCTATAGTAAATCCTGAAATCCGGTAGTTTAAATCCTCCAACTCTGTTCTTCTTTTTCAGTACTGTTTTAGTTATTCTAAGTCTTTTGCTTTATATATACACACTAGAATCAATTTATTGACATCTACAAAATAGTTGCTGGGATTTCGATTAGAATTGCATTGCAATTATAGACGAAGTTGGGAAGAAATGACGTCTCTGGACAGGATTGTCAAGCAATGACCAATGAGAGTTGGTTGATAAATGCCCAAGCTTTCCCTCAGGTAGGATAACTCTGTGTGAGTTCTACAATGTTCCCCAGAGGTCCCCAGCAGTGTCCGGCACCAGTTGCCCACAGTGGCACCTTCTCAAGACATCCTCTGTTGGCTGTCTTCTCTCCCCTACTCGCTTCCCCATTTCCTACTGGTCTTCCCTGTAATCACCTCCCAAATAAACTACTTGTTCTTAAAACCTTGTCTTAGTTTGTTTTGGGGGTGGGGGAGGGGAACTTAAACTAAGACAGACTTCTGACAACACTGGTATGGTGAAAGGCAGGTCTAATGAGGGAACTCCATTTCCTATCTGTTCCCAGTTTCCCATGTAGGATCAGGCTTAATGCATCTATATAGAAAACTCGCAGTCAGGTAGCTTAAAACCTATCCTGGGCATTCAGATTTATTCTTTAATTTAAGAGGTAGAAAGCAAGTGCCTCTCTCAAAACTGCTATCTCTCCAGAAGGAAAATAAAACGGATAAAAAGGAAATGCATTTAATTTCAACACGTATGCACGTGCATGAAAATGTACCTCGAAATAGCTAAACTGGTAAAAGATGTGTTGCTATTTGAAATTCAGAAGATTTGGATTTGCTTCAGGCAGCTGTTAGTATCTAGGGTTTTATGGCTCACTAGTTTCAGGTTAGAAAATTAGAATTGCAAAGCATGCTGTGGTTTCAGTCTCCTCCATTTTTTCATGGTTTGTAGTGTCAGGGTACCCAGTGTGGGAGATAAGGGTGGGGATGGAAAGGTAGAAGGAATGAAAGGTACCAAGAGAACGGGTCCAACTATCTGTCTTCATTTTTAACAGCCTTCAAAACAGTCATGCAGGCTGAGCACTGCAGAAGCCCCAGGCATTTGTTGGGGGGGGGGGGGGAATCCTCAGGGAATGTACTCCTTGAGGGGAGAAAATGGCTTCATAAAGAAATGATGCAAACACTGTACTTTGCCCTGCCAGCAACTTCTCTCTTTATTTGTAGTTGTAGAAGGAAATATCCACCACATAAAGCCTCAGTCAGCTGTTAAAACAATGTATTGTAACCTGATATTTATTTTTGCTAAAATGGATTCACATCCCTGACAGTCCAGATTCTGCAACCTTGCAGAGCACCCAGAGAGCCTTCTGTGACCTTGGGGGAGTGCAGAAGGCTAATGAAACATCCTCACTTTTGCAATTTAATTTTTCTTCACTACCCAAGCCAGAACTAGATGAGTTTCCATCCAATTTTTGGAGGGAAAACCAAAAATGAATTAATTAAGCTTATCAGACAGTCTTTAAAACATGTAACATCAGACCTTTATTATGATATAATGTCAGCCAGCACTCGCTTCATTTTCCCTGGGAGGAATTGAACTGGAGATGCTGATCATGGAAGAAGTACTTTGTTGTCTCACCCACACACTCCAGCAATTGAAATCTAGTCTCCGAGAGACCTGACATCATATAAAGGGAAATTGTGTTCAGGTCTCCTAATCAATGAAAACATTACCTCAACACTGCTGCGCTCAGTCACTACCATGATTTCTTTCTTTCCCTGTAGCACCAAACTTTATGGAAGAGAAATTATTGCTCCAGTACTTCACCACCTAATATTTTCTTAACTCTAAGATCTGCTGTCGGAACAGTAGAATGATGCTGTTCTTTGGAAGGTCACTAAGCACCTCACCTTCTCCAACCCAATAAGCATTTTTCAGTCTTGATGGATGGCACTATTGGACACCAACTACCCACCTCTCCTTCTATTCGGAAGCCTTGTTTTCTTGCCTTTTGTTGAAATGATGCTTTTCTCTTTTCTGTGCATCTTCTCAGCTATTCCCTGAGGTCATTCTCCAAGGTTTTTTCTTTCAACCTCCCATTCTTTATATTCATTCTCTCAACATGCATCCATTCCATATTTTCAGCCATTACTTCCCTGATAGCTGGAGCGTCAGCACAGTCTTGACTAGTGAAGTACCCTTGACGATGGAATTCCCCAGTAGAACATGAGAAAGCAGGACATTAGAAGGAACTTGGGCCCTGGTGACTTTGTTGGAGCCACCATATTAGCTCTGCCCGCCTACCTCCTGGTTTCTTCTACCTGCCAGAATAAACCCTGTGTGGTTAAGCCATTGTTATTGTGGACTTTCTCTTATATGCAACAGAATCTAATTTAAATAATAAAAATAGGTACAAAAATGCCTTCTCATAAAGTCAGTGTGAAGTTTACATGATATAATAGCTTATGTGTCTATCCAGGCATATCCTAGGTGGTCAGAATAGTATAGATATTATTATTATTAGCTCTATGACTGCATTTTCAATATCATGATGAACCATACTACAGAACTTGAATTACGTCCAAAACGAATCCCTGCCAAAACCAACTCCTCCTCCTGATTGCCATAGTCTTTAGTTTATGATGTGCCCAATCTTGTTATTAATCAAGGTTTTGATTCTCCTCATTCTTTTCCTCCTAATAGTGAACCAATTGCTAAATTCTATTGATTTAATCCTTTACATTTTCTTCAATTCCCTCAGTTTTATATTTTCCCTGCAAACTCCCTAGGTAAAGCTTTCATTGTCAATTACCCAAACACTGCAATCATCCACTCACTTGTTTCCCCTCTTCCGGGCTACCTTCCTACTCGTGGTTATCCTACAGAAACTTCCACATGAATCTTCAAAAACACTGCTCTAATCTTGTTACTTCTCTGATTAAAAACCTGAGTGACGTGTCATTGCTCATTGGGTTAGACAACTCACTCCTTGGCCTGGCACTTGAGACCCCAACCTATATTGTGATCCTCATCTCCATCTCCTTCCATGCTAAGCAATCTAGGCTCTTAGACTGCATTCTTAATTCTATTGCTTGGCTCATGTTTCACTGACCCAGAATGTCCTCTTCCTATTCCACTCCTTACATCCTTAACATTTCAATATCTTAGGTAACTTAATTTTTTTTTTTTTAATCCTCACCCGAGGACATTTTTGCATTTATCTTCAGATAGAGCCAGAGGAAGAGAGTGAGGAAGAGAGAGAGAAACATCAATGTCAGAGAGACACATCGACTGGTTGCCACCCACACGACCCCAACTGGGCCGGGGACAAACCGCAACCGAGGTACGTGCCTTTAGCAGGAACCGAACCCGGGACTCTCTGGTCTGCAGGCCGACGCTCTAACCACTGAGCCAAACCAGCCAGGGCTTAGGTAACTTAATTTTTAAATTTTATTTTAATTTCTTTTAATCCTTACCTGGGAATATTTTTCTATTTATCTTCAGATAGAGTGGGAGGGAGGGAGGGAGGGAGGAAGAGAGAGAGAGAGAGAAACATTGATGTGAAAGAGACACATTTCATTAGTTGCCTCCTGCACGACCCCA
Organism: Tadarida brasiliensis; assembly: GCA_030848825.1. NCBI lineage: Eukaryota > Metazoa > Chordata > Mammalia > Chiroptera > Molossidae > Tadarida > Tadarida brasiliensis. The sequence continues at coordinate 31,955,409 of CM061261.1, read as the reverse complement.
ACCAGGGCCAGGGACGAACCGCAACCAAAGTAAGTCGAGGTACGTGTCCTTAACCGGAATAGAATGCGAGACTCTTAGGTCTGTGGGCCAGCTCTCTAACTGCTGAGCCAAACTGGCCAGGGCTATTTTTAATACTCACCTAAAGATACTTGATTATTATTATTATTATTTTTTTAGACAGAGTGGGAGGGAGGGGGAGAGAGAGAGAGAGAGACATCAATGTGAGAGAGACACATTAATTGGTTGCCTCCTGCATGACCCCCACCAGGGTTGGGGATCGAACCCACAACTGAGGTATGTGCCCTTGACTGGGAATTGAACCCGAGACTCTTTGGTCCGCAGGCCAATGCTCTAATCACTGAACCAGGCCGGCCAGGGCTGTCAGGTAACTTTAAAAGCTCCATAGCAATACTGTTACTCCTGGAAGTCTTCCTTCCAAAACAGGTGTGATTTCCTTTTACTCAAAGCACTTTGTATCTCTTTTATGGTGCTTGTGCTCTGTTGCTTTACAGTGGTGGTTCTCAGATTTTAGAGAGCGTCATAATCATCCGGAAGACTTATGAAAATACAGATTGCTGGGCTCAACTCCCAGAGATTCTGATTCAGAAGGTCTGGGGTGGGATGTGAGAACCTGCATTTCTAACGAAGTCCCAGGTGATGTGGATGCTGTTGGTCTTCGGACCACTCATTGAGAACTGCTTTCTACTTAACTGGATCCCATTCTCCCTCTACATTGTAAACTTCTTGACAGTATGGTTTATTCTAATCTTTTTCTTTCCTGAGGCTCCCAGCACACAGCAGATACTTAAGTATTTATTTAAATGAAATTGCATAGAACAAGAGGCCAAATGTCTGCTTTTGAAGTTGGCACTGACTCTTTGGAATTATGTTCAACTGTTAGCTTCCATCATCCAGAAAGAAACATCTAAGTGCTTTTGCTGAGAGCATAGCCAAATTCTCCCTGGTCTTTGCTGTGGTTCTTAGTCTGGGGAAGTGAGATCACAGCGAGCACCAGGGGGGATGTCAGGCATTGAGGGTGATGACATGGCATGATTTCAGGAAAAGCAGTAGTTGAAGGGCTCCCCCAAAGGAATAGAATGACAAAAGTTCAACATTTGGGAAATTAGGTATGAGGATTGCCATGGTAAGGTAACAATAGATTTCAAATCTCTAACTGTACCTGGAGAGAGGCATTTAAGAGTCCCCTCCAAATACCTTTGTTCTCTCTTATGCTTTTAATGCTTCAGAAGCAAGTCACTGTGAATTCAAGTTGTGCTTCTAATTACTCTTCTTATTATTCTTAGAATGTTCTTTAGAACCAACATGGTTTTTAGGAAAGAAAATTAACTGCAGCTTTTCTTGGTTTGGAAATGTGGGAACTGACTATTCTGGCAAATTCATGTCCTGTTTTCCTCCTGTGTGTAGATAACAGACTGATTTTCTCCTTCTGCTGTCTATTCAGTTATCCAGTCAGGACATTTTTTCAGGAGGGTGAAAGGACGTTTTGCATATGGAAAGTGTTGTTAAATGACAAGAAAATAAAGAACAAGTCAGCCAAAGAAACAGAAACACTGCAGTCATCCCCCAAAGACCTTTGCTTTTAGCTTTAGTATTTCATGTCATACTTCTCATGAAATAAATCCTACAGAAATAACGAAGGATAGATGGAGAGCATTACAAGAAAGGAAGTACATCAAATATGGGTATTTCTTATTTTAAAGAGACAAGTCGATTAAACCCAGATGGAACATTAAAATAGTGACACCTATGCATCGTCCTTTCCCAGCAGAGCCACAGATGGTAGCTTTTCATTCGCACCACATACCAACATAGTCAGTGTATTCAGCTGACAGCCCCTTCCCCATCACGATTCCAAGTTTACATGTTGTTTGAGTTAACTCAGAGACCCTTGGGAAACTGCATCGCGTGGGTCCCTGACATTACTATTTTATAATATTTTATTCTTCAAGGAAGCAGATGGGCTTGCCAGACCCTGACTTTTATCTACTGTTTTTGAGTAAGGTGCCCCGGGGCTTCCCGCCCTTTCCAATGGCAGGCCACAGATCCACAGTGGTGGAGAGAGTCCCGCAACATCTGCAGACCTTCTGTTGAGAGCTCTTGTTTGTTTAAACATTGTGCTTCCTTCTTTTTTCTGTTTCTGGAAATTAGAGAGATGCTTATCTCTTCTTGTCCCAATAAGGTTAAACATGATGATCGATGTCATTAAGGGTCCACAATTTGGTCCTGAGTAAAAAATACCCCCCCAAAACAAAAATACCAGAGTGAAAAGACACTTTGACCACCACCACCATCACCCCACCAGACTTCTGGAATGGAGTGTCTGGGGATGGGAGCAGAAATTCTGCTTCTTCTGGGGAAATGACTATGGTCTTCTGGGGGCAACATACCTGCTTGGAGGGCCCGGGAAAATCCCACTTAAGGAAGGCACCAGGTAACTAATAACTAGGAAACACTTATAATCAAACTAAAGGGAGAATAGAATTGTTTGCCAGCCTATCTCATGCTGTCCTGAAATGTCTGCTTCACTGTGATAAAACACTACTGGCCAGAGAGCAGAGAATCCCTAATTTGAGCATACCCTTGGGCCCTAAGGCATTTCACAGTCTAGCATTTACCACTTTAATTCTTGGCTTCCCAAGCTTACCGATTGCACTGGCAGTAATAGGCACTTACCGTTTTCAGTATCTCACAGCTATGTTCACCTCTGTTGTCCCCTGTCCCTCTCTGTTAATGAAGAGCCGTCAGTCCTTTGAAAAGCACTGTCTTCCCATGGTTTAGCCCTTCCTGTATCCATGCCGTTTGCCACGTGGCGTTACAGCTTCCACCGTCAAGAGGTTTGAGCCTCTTCCCTGGCCTTTGATTCTGATTTAATCCCTATTTTGGCCAATGGGATATTAGCAGGTGTGACTTAAGCAGAGGCTTGAGAAAGAGCTTCCTCCTTTCCACTGTGCCCGCTGTCTCCTCACGCCTGCGTGCAGCGATTCCCTTATTCCATTTGTCCCGGGTAAAGACAGTCTAGAGCAGCGATTGCAACCTTTTTCATCTCATGGCACACATAAACTAATTGCCAAAATTCTTCGGCACACCAAAAAATATATTTTCTGCTGATCTGACAAAAAAAAAAAAAGGTATAATTTGAATCACATCAGATGGCTATTGTTGTGTTGGTTGTTGTCATTTTTTTTATTTGACAGTCTAAGGGAAAAGAGGTCAGCGCCCCTGACTGAAAAGTCATGAAAATTCTTGTGGCACACTGGTTGAAAATCGCTGGTCTAGATCAACCAAGTCAGCTGATTCCCTTAGCAATCCTTTACCTTTCAATCCATTGTCCAAATCTGGTTTCACCTCCAAGGTAATTCCCAAGTTTGCCCACTTTCCTCCATCTCCACGGTTACCCTCTAGTCCAAACCACTTGCACTGTCTTTCACTTGGCTTCTGTAATGGTCTTTCAGACGGGGCCCCTGCTTTCCCTTACACTGCTGCACGCCTCTGCCCATTCAGTAGCCAAGGGATCTTTAAAAACAGATGGGATGATGTTAGTCCCCTGCATAAACCTTTTGATAGGTTCTCCTTGCTCCTTGAATAAAATCCAGTATGTTAACACAGTTCTCAAGGTTCACATACTGTGCTTTCTCATCTGAACCTATAAAACACTGTCTCATCCTCTTACTAGGCTCCTGGTCCACTGGTCTGATCATTTTGTCCTCAAATAAACCAAGCCCGGTCCCATCTCAGAGCCTTGCCGGGGCTGCACCCTCTGCCTGGAAAGCCCTTCCCTGGCAATGCTAATCACCAGCTGTACGTCCTCCATCAGTTTCTGCTTAAACATTCCTCCTGGAGATCCTCTCTGTCCCAAGCTGAATTAGTGGTGTCCGAGTCCCATTTAGATAATGTCTACCCGAACATTAATCACAATCTGTAATTATTCTATTTAATTGTTTGCTTCTTTTAATTTGTTTTTGTTAATCCTCACCCAAGGATATTTTGTTAATCCTCACCCAAGAGAGAGTGAAAAGGAAGGAGGGGGAGAGAGGGAGAGAAACATCAACGTGAAAGAGACTCATTGATTGGTTCCCTCCTGAATGTCTCCAGCTGGGGCTGGGGATCAAACCTGCAACCCAGGTACATGTCCTTGACCGGTAATCGAACCCACAGTCCCTTGGTGTGTAAGGGCTGACACTCTGACCACTGAGCCACACTGGCCAGAGCTAGTTGTTTACTTCTTTGTTAGCTGCTTTCCTAGCTAGAATATAAGTTTCTCATAGACAAGATCTAGATTTCTTATTTTCACTGATAGGTTAAAACTGGAGGACTCCTCTACATATGCACACACGCACACATACACACACTGTGCATGCAATAAATATTTATGTGTACATAGTAATGTGTCCTTTAACTTCACATACATATGTAATACATATGCAATGCATACTTATGTGTTAATGTACATATATATGTAATGAGTCTTTTATTTGTAACCTGAAACACATGTATATACAATTCACTCTTCTGAATCTTGCATTATATAAAACTATAAATCGAACACCTTTTTATAACCTCAAAGATAGGACCCCTCATCCCTAAGGTTGCACAGTATTCCTTTGTACGGATGTACCATAATTTATTTAGCCAGTGTGACCTAGTACTAAGATTGTTCCCATTTTAGTGATGAGGAAACAGAGACTGAGGGAGATAGTTTGCTGAAGCCCGTGAATGTTGGACTTGGCGTCCGAGCCCCAGTCGTGGAGTGGGGCTGCGTAGGCCAGGCACTCCGGGGGGTGTGCACAGGTGGAGGCAGGTGTGTGGGTGGGGGGTGTTCAGTTCTTGTTGCTGTTGCACTGCTTGACCTTCGGCTTTCTGTTGACAATCCTCTTTCCAACCAATCCTTCTCCCAATAGTTGAGTGACAGGATGTATGTCAGTGGTTTTCAAAAGGCAGTGTTCACAAGTCACCTGGACGCCTTGTTAATGTGCAGATTGCTGGGCCCCACCCCAGAGATTCTCGCTCAGCAGATCTGGGCTGGGAGCTAAAATTCTGCACTTCTAACACGTTCTCAGGAGATGCTGATGCTACCAGTCCATGGACCACACTTCGGGTACGTAAAGTGCTCTGGAATCTCTGAAGCCCACACCAACTCAGGAGAATGTGAACTTTAAGTCCTTATTAAACCCCTTCTGAATGCCAGCTACGTGACAGGCATTATGGGGAAAAAATAAGCACAATGTAGGGGCCTCATTCATGAAAACTTAAGAATTTAGTTGGTGAAAGCTACATGTGTCACAAAAACACACACTTTCCCCGCAAGGAAGAGTGAGATAAGCCCCAAAGGAATAGTCTTTAATTAGAAACCAGTTCTGGGGGAAAAACAGCACTCTACTGAGTGCAGACGATAGGATTTTTGGCATCTACTTATTGAATATCAATTTTGTTGATAAAACCTTCTTTCCACATTTTAGCTGGTGCAGAATTAGTGTTCTCCCAGAACTGATTGATGACTGTTTTGAACTTCTGTTTGCTGATCTGTCACTCAGCCAAGACTGCTTTAAGAGCTACACTGACACAAGGGAAGGGTGTCTTCAGTCGGGTCCTTAGAGGTGAGCCTGAGATGAGGATTCTTGTGCAAGTGATTTATTTAGGGAGAGCTCAGGGGAGGAACATGTGACAGGGCAAGGGAAGCGAAGAGGGCGGGGCAGGAGCAGAACAAGGGTGTGGTCTCAAATACAGCCTCAGCCTGGGCCTCTGGAGCATGAAGGGCACCAAAAGCTCTTCCACATTGAGTCAGGGGCTGCCCTTTAGTGCCTCAGTATCTGCCAGTCATTGATGGTGGACCGCCCTTTGGGGAGAGGTACCTGCCATCGGCCCTGGCACTTTCAGCAGGACCTTGCAGGCCAAGGGCCCCTCCACCGTGGTTCACTGGATTCCTGTCTTTCCCCCATTTCCACTCAGATTCCCACAGTCTTTATAAAAACACATTTTCTTGTTTTATTTAGCAAGCATGTATTGCTCACATATTCTAGACTCTAGGTACTCGTGAGGTCCGTTTTAGGACCTTAACTTCTCTGTTTCAAAGCCCGCAGTGACATCATTTGAGTGAAATGTGACCTGCTGGTTACGGGGAGAACCTTTCTCTCCAGGGTTGCACACCTGTAATTTAGCCAGTGTGAGGTTTGATGCTGGCCTTCAGTCTATCTCTTCTACCCTACTCCACACTGCAGTCGGGAGAATCTCCGTAAGGGAGGTCTGACCACTTCACTCTCACGTAAAGTCTTTAGGGGTGCCCTCTCACCCTGTTTTGGTCTGTAAGATTCTTCATGCTCAGATATCTGCTACCTCATCTCTCACCCCTCCTCAAGCTCGAGGAAGGCTGAAATGCCCACTCACCAGGGCTTTTACATGTCCTGGTCTTAGGCTGTCGTGGTACACTGAATAGTGGCCACCCAGAGATATTAGTCCTACCCCCTGGAAACTGTTCATCTTAGTTTCATAAGTAAAACGGTGTTAAGGGTCTTAAAATAGAGATATTATCCTAGATTACCCAGGTGGGTCTTTTTTTTTTTCCTTTATTGATTTTAGAGAGAGAGGAAGAGAGAAATAGAAACATGGATTGGCTGCCTCCTGCCTGCCCCCCACTGGGGATTGGGTCCACAACCTGGGCATGTGCCCTGACTGGGAATCGAACTGGCAACCTCTTGGTGCATGGGTCAATGCTCAACCACTGAGCCACACCAGCCGGACTACCCAGGTGGGTCTTAAATGCAATCACAAGTGTTTTACGACAGAAGCTGCGGGGACGGTGCTGTGAAGATGGAGGCAGAGGTTGACTTGGCCGCAAGCCAAGGAATGCAGGCAGCCGCTGGAAGCTGAGATTCTCCCCTAGGCCTCCAGAGGGAGCCAGGCTCTGTCAACACCTTGATCTCAGACTTCAACCTCCCGAACACCGAGAGAATGAAATTCTGTTGTTACTCCTCGTCTGAGCATATTTTTCCATTAATTTTTTAGAGTGGAAGGGAGGAGGGGAGGGGAAGAGAGGGAAAGAGAGAGAGAGAGAAACATCAATGTGAGAGAGATACATCGATTGGTTGCCTCCCACACGACCCCAACCAGAGCTGGGGATTAAACCTGCAACTCAGGTACGTGCCCTTGACTGGGAATCGAACCCGAAACCCTTTGGTTGGAGGGCTGACACTCCAACCACTGAGCCAAATTGGCCAGGGAGAAACTCTGTTGTTTTAAGCCACCCACATGGGGTAATTTGTTACAGCAGCCATGGAAACTACAGTTGTGATATTAGCTGTTTCTGGAATTACCTGCCCTCTCCTCCTATAGCACACATTTCATCAGGGGGATTCCGATATTTGCAGCTCATGTGCCAGCTCCTCCAGGCAGCCTCCTGGATCTCCTCCCACCCTCTCCAGGTTCCAGTCTGAGTTGACACCACTCCTGTCTCCCACAGTTCCTCTGTCATTGCTTTTTCCCACTCCTTTGTATGACCGTGTGTAGGTCCATCTCCACGTTGAATTCTAAATCCCAAGGGCCTTATTCATTTTTTAACAACCCAAGTTTGGCAAAATGCTGAGTGCAAAGTGGCTTCTTGGTGAGTATTTGTTTCTAGCCATGAAGGGGAGGTAGATGCCACTGTTCAGGCTAAAGGGGAGACGTGGGGCCTGTGAGGTCTACATCACGGGCCAAAACCTGCGGTAATGAGCTGGTGGCAGGCCGTGGCTGGGCAGCCCTGTGCAGGCTGCTCCGCTGTGAACCGGCTCATCAAGCCCTCCAGCTCAGCCAGCTCTGAAGCTCTCTGAGGCCTCAGGCCTGGGTGCTCCCTTGGGCTTTGTGTCTGCAGAGCCCGCACTTATTTTCTGCTCCGAGTTTTTGATATCCTTCTCCTCTCTCTCCTCTCCTTCTCCTGCCCTCCAAACAGCAGCGACGCACAACCTCAAACACTGCTCCCTTTTCCCATTATTTTTAGGACCCGCATGATTTCCCTCGTTACCGCCTTAGGGCTAGAACTGGAGCTGGCCAGCGATGTTTTATTGCTCAGGGTCAAGCTGGGGAGTGCGGAGCAAGTTATGGTTCAATAAACTGGGGGTTGGCCCTGGCCGGTTTGGCTCAGCGGTTAGAGCGTCAGCCTGCGGTCCAGAGAGACCGGGGTTCGGTTCCCGCTAAGGGCATGTACCTCGGTTGCAGTTTGTCCCCGGCCCTGGTTGGTCCTGCGGGTGGTAGCCACTCGATGTGTACCTTTCATGTCGATGTTTCTCTCTCTCTCTCTGTTCCTCTCTCTTCCTCCCACTCTATCTGAACAAAAAATGGAAAAATGTCCTCGGGTGAGGATAAAAAAAAAAAATAAAATAAATAAATAAACTGGGCGTTGCTTAGTGTTTGTAATCTGGTTCCTCTGAGGAGGAAGTGGCTAAACATGGAATTTGGAAAGCAGGCATTGGCTTCCGTCAAAGGGGTGATGCTAGAGTTTTGAAATTCTGCAAATTCGCTTTCCAACTCAGACTTCCTGGAAAAATTTTGCAGGATCCCTCCTGGAAATGTAACAATTCCTCCTAAAGCCTGATAGTTTTCTATTAGCCTCCAAAGAAGGGAGATAATTATTTTGTTTATTACTATTATTATTGTTATTATTAAAATTAAATTTCTTGGGGTGACATTGGTTAATAAGGTTATATAGGTTTGAAGTGTACATTTTTTTTTAACACTAGGTAGAAACCACTGTGATGCTGTACTTACAAAACCTGGACTTTGGGGGAGAGCTCAGTAATTTATTAACAAAGTAGCTGAATTAGTTACCTATTGCTGCATAGAAAACTGTCCCAAAGCTTAGCAGCTTAAAACAACAAGCATTTATTATCTCAAAAAGTTTCTGACAATCAAGATACAGGACTGGCATGTTCTGTTTCAGGGTCTTTCAGGGTCTTTCATTAAGTTGAGTCAGAATGTTGATTGGGCTACTACATTCTTCAGAAGGGGCTGGAGGACCTGCTTCCAAAAAGGCTTATTCACATGCCGGTTGGGGGAGGCCTCGGTTCTCTGTCACATAGACCTCTCCATCCGGTTGCCTGAGTGCCCTTATGACACGGCAGCTGCTTCTCCCAGAGCAAGTGATCCAAGAGAAAAAAGGAAGAAGGCTTTTGATAACCTAGTCTGAGAAGTTACACACTGTCACTTCTGCTTATTCTATTCTTGGGAGTGAGTCACTGAGCCCACACTTAAGGGGAAGAGAATTCGGCTTCACCTGTTGGAAGGAGTGTCAAAGAATTTGCAGATATATTTTAAACCACCAGAGTGGGTTTCCTTCAAATAGCTCCAGAGAAGGCAAACTAATCATTGTTACCCTGTAGATAAAATACCACCTGGTATTTGAAAGTTTTGCTGAGCCCTGGCTGGTTTGGCTCAGCGGTTAGAGCGTCGGCCTGTGGTCCAGGGAGACCCGGGTTTGGTTCCTGCTAAGGGCATGTACCTCGGTTGCAGTTTGTCCCTGGCCCTGGTTGGGCCCTGCGGGTGGCAGCCACTCGATGTGTCCCTTTCACGTCGATGTTTCTTTCTCTCTCTCTCTCCCTCCCACTCTATCTGAACAAAAAATGAAAAAATGTCCTCGGGTGAGGAAAAAAAAAAAAGAAACTCTTGTTTTTTGCTGAGAGGTTGTAAAACACTTGGAAGTCTTATGTTATAATCATTGGAGTAGTGGAAAAATAATAGCATATAATAGTGAAAAATAATGCTTTTGAGGATGGGTGAGAGGGTATTCTGTTCTCTTAGGTAATAGGGAGAAGAATTTGGGAAGAGTAGGGGATACCATTGGCTTCAGTTTAGCACTTTCTGTTCAATATATATAAAATATTAATTAGCTCTCTCATTTGCTCCTAGATTCAACAACTTAACACCAAATACCAGACAAAATCCTATCCTTCAAGAATGAGAGACAAATGGAGCAGAAATATCCTAGGTAAGCTGCTCCAGCCTAGCCCAGCTCAAGCAGAACCCCCCTTGCCCATAGATGCACGAGAGAGCCCAGTACAAACCAGAAAACCACCCAGTTTAGGTCTGCTGAACCTTGCAAAAATGTGAGACATTAATATCTATTGTATGCCCCTGAGCTTGTGATTATTTGTTATGCAGCAATAGTAACTGATACAAATTTGCAGTGTCTTGGAAGAGACAAATATAAAGGCAAATTTTGCAATGCAATATGACACATATCACACTTGAAGAATGAATGGGGTGCTCTGTGTAGAGTGAGAAGGAAGTGTATAAATCTACCTCAGAGTGATCAGGGTCGTCAAAGACTTCAGCTGATGCCTACATAAAGTCCTAAAGACAAGCAGATGTTTACCACAGTGGGGTGGAGACTGAAGTCAGGGGTGTGAGAAGCATATCTTTTCAGATAACTGCAAGTGTCTTACTAAACTAGGGAGCAATAGTAATGGACGATCCCAATTGTTGACAGCCACTAGCTCATGGATAGCTTCTTATGTCCTGCTAAAGAGTTTGCTCTTTATCTTAAAGGTAACTACTAAAGGATTGAAGGGGGATCACATGATTAGATTTATGGTTTATTAAGCTCCTCCTGGGAGTGTTTTGGACCCAGGCAGGAATTGGGGAGGGTAGTCTTGAATCTGTGCTCTTCTAGATGTGGCCATGGGAAAGAAATGGGTAGAGGAGGGAGATGTTAAGAGGTGGTGCAGACAAGGGTTGGCAACCAGTTAGTGAGGGTGTGGTACCTGGCTGCAGTCCTGAGGCAGAAACATTTGGACAGGGGTGGTGGTGAGTATTTCCGTGTGGGTCATGATGAGTCTGAGGGGCCTGTGGGTGAGCTGGAGGGAGGTGTCTAGCAGGCAGGCAGAAATGTGGTTTAGGGCCTCAGAAGAGGAGCCTGCAGCAGGCATCTGGTTTGGGGCAGGCACCACCCACATGGAGGCAGTGGCTGAAGCTATTATAGGCAAGATTGGGTTTATGTCGCATGAGAAGCAAACCAAATTCAGTACCTCAGGGAAATACCAACACCTGAAAGATAGGCAGAGGAAGAGAGACCAAGGGAGCCCGAGAAAGAGAAGCCAGAGAGTAAGAGAAGACCCAGAGGAAAGTGGTTTTACATAGAACAAGAAAGGCATGTTGAAGCTGGAGGGAAACAGTACCTAATATCCTAGAGGAGCTGAGCACGGGGATCGAGAAGTAGTTTGTTTGCTTTGAACCAGAAATCATTATGAATTTTATGGTGACCTGAGCAAAAGTTGACTCAAAGGTCAAGAAGGGTGAGAGACATATTGGTTAGAGTAAACAAGAAAACGGAAACAAGAGTGGTTATTAACTACTCGGTAGAAGAACCATTCATGGTCTCTTGGCCTCAGCTTTGACTTCAGCCACAGATAGGTAGGTAGTTCTGTGCAGGCTTAGACTCACTTCAAGCTGGCAGCGTCTTGCCTCTGGAGTGTCCTTTGAGTTTTCCCTTCTGTCCAGGGCTTTTCCAATGTCATGGGCACCCATCAGAGCTTGCTTAACCCTGTACAAGTAATGTGTGCCTGATAATTGCAGAATGCCACTTTGCTCTATTCCAGGAGGCGTTTTTTGTTTGTTTTTTTTTTCACAAAGGGATGGAATTGTGTGAACTACGCTCCTGCTGACAACTTTGGTTTTCCCCTTAAAATACAAGGTAAAGTCATGCCACGAGAGAGGGAAGGAAAAGGGCGGGCAGGAGGGTTCCTTTGTATTTACAAGGCCCCTAGAGCTGAGGGGAGAACCAGATAAAAAGTTGGGGGGCTGTATATTTTTGTCTTTTTTAAACTGTTTTAAAACTTGTTGTTGAGATATAACATATACCCAGACAAGTGCACACATACCATATTATACAGCTCAGTGATTTTTCACAACTGAATACTCCCATGTAACCAACACTCATATCAAGAAAGAGACATTACCAATGCCCCCATCAAGTTCCCTTGTGTCCTGGTTAAGTCACCAACCCTGTACCCCAAGGGTAACCACTATTCTAACTTCTAACACTATGGATTAATTGACTTGTTTTTGAACTTTATATACATGGAATTACACAATATATCCTCCTTTGTAGTTGGCTTCTTTCATTCTACACTGAATTAGTAAGGTTTATGCATGTTGCTTTAGCATGTATTTGTGATGTGCTCATTTTTATGGCTGTAAGAATCCCATGTGTAAACAACGAGAAGAGATTTCTTCATTCCATTGTTGATGGGCATTGGGTAAATTCCAACTGGGGCAATTATGAGTACTTCTGCTATGAACATTCTAGTACCTAGCTTTTGGTGAACAAAAATACACATTTCTGTGGACAGATACCTAGAAATAGAACTGCTGAATCATAGTGTACGCATATGTTTAACTTTCCTGGATACTGGCAAATCTTTTTTTCTACAGTGGTTGGACCACTTTACACTGCTACCTGCTGGGCATGAGAGTGCCAGTGGGACCACAGGTTTTTATTGGCCCCAGTCCAGGTATTTGCATGATTTTACTCTGTGTTCCCAAGGACCCTAGGCAAGGGGGTTCAGGCAGAGGGCTGCATTCATCTAGAGTTTGGGGTTTATAGTCCAGGGTTGAAGGACTTTGAGGATGCTGACATGAGAGTGGAGGGTTTGTGTACCATGGCTCTTGGTGACATTGGGAAGTTGGACTTAGTGAGAGAAAACTTAGGAGAAACAACTAGCAGTTTAGATAAGTTTGAAGGGCATGTGCAGAAATGTAAGAACATGAGACTATGCAGGTGTGAAAAATTTGGTCAGAGGATGAGTTTAGGTTCTCTGGACTTTGGGGCAGTGTCGGGTGGGTTGGGACTGAGGATGAGAATGGCTTTGTGGTGTAGAAGCTTGTAATCAAGATCACCTTGATGATGGCCATGAGAATCAAGGCAGAGAGGTGGGTCGAGGAATGCAAGTTCATCAGAAAGCTGAAAGAGAACTAGCCTGGAAGTGACAGTAGGGAAGTGAGTCCAAACCAGCCCCTGTCCTCCAGTCCTTCAGGTACTATTTTTATTTAAAAGTTTCCTTTTATATTTTTTCTTGTTCCCTTTTAACTATGTATTTCTCTGCTGTCACCCCAAACCTTCGATCTGCCACCAATATTTAGAACTGTATTTTTCCCATCTATTCTTCAGTTTGCCCTTTCTATTGGTCCTCCAAATGATTTTAAAATAATGGCTTTTAAAGGTTTCATTTAGCCCTGGCCGGTTTGGCTCAGCAGTTAGAGTGTCAGCCCACGGACCAGAGTCCCAGGTTCGGTTCCCACTAAGGGCACGTAGCTCAGTTGCAGTTTGCCCCCGGTCCCGGTTGGGGTCGTGTGGGTGGCAGCCAGTCGATGTGTCTCTCTCACATCGATGTTTTTCTCTCTCTCTTCCCTTGTCTCTCCCTCCTGCTCTATCTGAAGATAAATGCAAAAATGTCCTCAGGTGAGGATTAAAAAAAAAAAAAGTTTCATTTATTGTTGTTTTGTATTTTCTTTTTTAGCAGGGAAATCAAATCTCATTTGAGACCTTCTATATGGAGCAGGAAAATATGAAGCTGCTGTTATGAGGTGAAGGGCGCCTTCTAAGGTTGAGCAGTACTAACCTGCACAACTATGTGCACATCAGATGCTTCTTAAACGTACCTGCAAATCCTCTTGTCCCCGTCTCTTATTCCAGCCACAGCAGTGGCAGACTTCCACCAGCCTCACACAAATACAAACGGACAGTGCCCGCCTCAGCCCCACCTCTCACTTCTGCCCGGGGCTTCTTCAGTCCACTAGTGCAGAGCAACCTTGCGAAGAACCCTTTGCCATTCATGCACACAGCCCAAAGTACAGGGAGTTATCACCCTGCCCTGTGGGTACCTTTGACCAAAGGAACACACAAGTGAATGGGTAAATCACCCTTTCTTGTTCCAGGAAGATGATTCTGATATACACTTAATAAGCCTTCTCAGCTGTCCGACGGGAATCAAACACCCAGGTGCTTGTAGCATTCATTCATTCCACAATACATTCTTGCATTGGCTCTCCCTCCTTTGCCATTTCACTCTCCCATCCCCCTTTCCTGCTCCCTGGAATCACACTCCCAGATTAACTGCTTATACTGATGCCTTTATCTTAGCTTTGTTCTTGAGGATTCAGCCTATAGCACCCCTAATTCAGCGCCTGGGGGTGGGGAAAGCACTTCCAAGGCACTCCCAAGGTTCTTCTTGGCTTGAAATCATTGCTCTGGAATAAAGTTATGTTGAGATAGTTTGTAGCAGACTATTTGCATTTAAGGTACATACATGAAAGTTCAGTGGGCAGAAATTCAAATGGGCCATTGTCATGTTCAAATCAATAGGTATGGAAGACAAAGCGGATATTTAGTGGAGAGGTTTAAAAGCTCTAGCCCCTTAGAGAATCTATGTGGCCTCGTTTGGAGTTTTGCCTTTCCTAACAGATAAGAGTATGGGTTTAGGTCTCTAGGGCTTTCTATCTCCACAGCCTCTGAAAGTTTAAAAACAAACACCATTAGCACTTACCTCATCTTTCCTAAACTGTGGTTGTCACAGTTCCTTTAAAGAAGGAAGACAGTGCATGGAAGACAGCAGTCACCTCCCACACCTCTACTCCCCCAGACACCCAAGATACATCTTGTGTATACTTAAGCTGTCTCTGACACACATAATTTCTGTTTCATCCCTGAATAATGAGTCTTTTTTTATCCTCCTAGCAAAGAGAACAGTATATTTTTGTCCAGAAAATATAGGAAGGAAAGGAAAATAAAAGAAAGCCCCCTACTCACTCCCTGAAATGTCAGTGTAAATTCCCACAAAATAGCAACAAATAAAAGATGGCCTGGGAAAAATCACAGTCTAGAATAGGGGTTTTGGTCAAGTGCTGGCTGAGGATCCAGTTCTATTTTGAACGTTTTGAAATGTTTTCTTTCAAGTTCAGTTGCTGAGGGGTTAAGGATGGTGCTGAAACCCCACTGCTTTGAATAGGGGGGATTAGTTTCATTATTTCAGGATTAAGGTCAGTCCTATGAGGCTGCAACATCCTGTCAGCAGTCCCCAGTCCCACAGTCACTCTGCTCATGCTTCTCAAATCCTCTTGGGCTGTTGGCCTGGTGAGCCCTATAGTTTTTCTTTTGAATACTATTAAAGGGGAAGAATATTAACATGTGTCCACTCTAAGACACACAGAGGGTTCACCCTAAACTTTTCTTTCTGTAAGACTCCAAAGTCACAGAGGTGAGAGTTCCATAGGCCTGTTTGAGGTTGTGGTAGATTGATTGTAAATATAGTCATATTCTTCGCCCCTCTCTGCACCCATACTCTTTATAATATGACTTTGAAGTTTTCCCTATCTCTTGAGTCTGAACTGGTCTTGTCACTTGTTTTGGCCAATAGAATGTGGTAGGAGCGAAGAGCTTAGAGGAAGTTTTTCATGCTTCCATTCTCTTTCTTGGGATTTTCCTGACTTTGCCACGAGAATAAATTTTGATTGGACTGATGGAGAATGGGAGACAACAGAGAAGAGGTGAGGGGCCTCAGCCACTAGCTGGCCATTCCCACAGGCTAAGCTGCCCAGCTGAAGTGCAGTTGACTAAGTAATGCGAGGAGCTCGGCCAAGACCGGAAGAACTGCCATCCAAGCCTAGCTCAAAAATGCCAAACAATTGCAAGCTAAATAAACATTCATCGTTTTAAGTTACTACATTTTGGGGTGGTTTGTTTCATAGCTATAGCTAACTGTTACAGAAGTTTCACAGCCTCCACAATATTTCTTGGATCATTTGCCTTGTTTGCCTTATCATTAACACTATTGGCAGCAGTGAAAACAATAGGTAATATTAGGATAGAACTGTAGAGTGTACAACTCATTTGGTTCTCCCAATAACATCTAGGGAATAATTCCTATTTTAGATGTGAACAACAGAAACAGTGATAATGCCCTTGACTTTTGTGACCTTTGGGTAAAGGTCAGAGAGACTAAACTTTAATGGTGAAAAATTTAGCATATCAACTGCTACAATTTGGTACATGGAGATATTTGTATAGTTGATTGGTGGATTTAACAAAGGCGTGAAACATATTTGATGTGGAAACAAATTTACTTAAACTTAAGATGAAGTTCAGTGAGTACATCTTGTATGCATGTATGCAGTGAGTGAGTGAATTCTCTAATTAGAAGTGGCAAGGGACATCTGTTTCTGTCTCTAATGGTGTTGATTGTGCTTTCTTTCACATTAATCGTCATGTTGGTGGCACATAAGATTTACAAGGCATTTTAATGAACATTATCCTAGTTGATATTCTTAACCATCCAGGGAAATAGGCAAGGCAAGCATCATTATATGCGTTTTGCTTAGACATACATAGACTAAGGCTCAGGAAAGTCTGAAGATTCCTGGTTGAATTCTCTTTCCATGGCAACTTATTGCTACCCTTTAGTTTATAATTCTGTGGGAGGCAGCACATTGCCTTTTATTCTAAACGTGTGTTCCTCCAACTCTTGTTTGGGGGGAAGTGGTGGCGGTGCATGAGGGGCAGAAGCTGGATCTCACAGATGAAGGACAATGGGCTCAGGCAATAGTTGGTATTTGCTTTGCATGCAGCTCCTTGCTCACCACTGAAGAATGCTAATTCTTAAATGCAGGTGGTAGGAATTAAGGGGCACTTCACTGACAGAGAACAGGTCCAAAGAATGCTGGGAATTAGGTGAAAGGCAGCACATTTCTCTATGGCAGTGTTTTGGGGGTGACGCTCAGAAGCTGGCATGTATCTCATGAGAAAGTATTGCCTGAGGTTAAGGCTACCCCAGAAGCAGACCCTGAAACAAGGATTTGGGGACAAGTAGTTTATTTGAGAAGACATTGTCTGAAATACAAGTAGTGAGGTGGGAAAGAGACAGAGAAGAAAAGACAGTCAATAAAGACAGTGATAACCATCAGGCAAAGTTATCATGTGAGAAACTGGAGATTGATTCTGCTGGGGGAACTCTGGGAGACAATGCAGAACACATATCTAGAGCTATCCCAACCTGGGGCCAAGAAAACTGGACATCCACTCACTCATCCCCATCCATCTTGGTTGAGGACTGCTTCCAGGGGCGTTAAAACATCAGCATTTCTGGTGTTCCCTGCCCCAAGGCAGAGAATCATAGGGTTCTTCGTTGCAACAGCATTTTATGAGTAGAGGTAAATGCACAGAGGATGTGGACAGGGCACCGGCAGTGTCCAGTAGAAGGATTATGGGCCACACTTTTCTGAGTTGCTTGTGGAAAGAGGATCATGAACTCAAAGCAGTAAACCCTTCAGTGGCAAGAGCCTGGAGGAGCTAAGGATAGGTATAAAGGTGGGTGGAGAACATCAGCTGCCTGGGACTGGAAACCTAGAATGTTCAATACTCATCCTGGAAATAGCCATGGGCTCTATGGTTACATTACTTATTCATAGTTTATTTTTCCTCAGTTTCCTTGTGTCTCAGAGCCTCCTACATTCTAGGAGATTGATTTAAGTTTCTAAAACCTAGATGGAGAACCTGAAATATATGACTAACCTACCTGAAAGGTAAATTACTATGTTGATGATTGTGCAAATACCACTTAGAGCAAGAATTTCTAAATCTTGGACCATGAAGTCAATACTTTCAACTCTTCTAAGAAAATTTGACTTGATACTCCTACCCTGCACACTGTTTTATCCTCTGAACTTACCTCCTTGCTTGGGCCAAGGATTTTTCAAGTCTCTTCTGAAAAATGGGGGGAAAACATTAAACCATTTTTGACTGAGTTGTAGAGGAGGTACTCCAGTATTACTAAATAAAAAGATATAGGTAATTCATATATTTGTTTAATCAATCCTGGCCTTGTTTCCCAAATGGGTTCACTTTCAATGTATTATTTTAGTTATTCCAAAACTTGAAGAATTCTCTGCTTAAACTTACATCATCTGTGAGGTCTTCCCCCATCACTCTATTTTAAAATAACACCCTTTTCCCTGTCTCCTTCACTCTTTATCCCACTTATTGCTTTACATTCTCTGACACCATCTGATATACTTTATATTTTACTTGTTGGTTTATATCTCTCTCCCTAGCTGGAGTGTAAGTCCAATGAGTGCAGGGAATTTTCCACTTTTCCCCCTCTTTGCTGTGCTCTCAATACTCAGAACCTGGCATAAAAGTTCAGTAAATATTTCACAAATAAATAAATGAATGATAAAAGACAGGTTCACCAAGATCTCCTGCTAAAAAGTCCAGTACATTTGTCTTTGCTCTTCTTTGTGAAGCCAAATATCTCTTGGAGTTTCCTGTTTGATTTGAGAGAGGCACCATCCTGAATTTATCTTCCAGGCCTCTCTATAGCTTTGGAGTCACACACATCGGGTTTGAGTCATGCCTACATCACTTACTAGCTGGGAGATCTTGTTTAAATAAACTATTAATTTCTTCTTCTGCAAAATGGGCTAGCAATGCCTATTTTGCAGAATTTTTAAGAGGGTTTAATGTGTCTACATAGTAAGGCACTTCACACGGCACCTGGCATGTACTGGGTGATCATAAAGTAAGAATTTTCTTCTCTTTCTCTTCATTTCCATTGCAATCATCAACTTGCTGACAAAGCAGTGACACAAAGGTTGGGTAAAGTTGGTTACATCAGGTACTGGGGGAGGATGTGGAAGAAGGATAACAGAAACTAGAAACAGAGAGGCAGACAGAGGAAAGGATTCTGTTACTAGGACCTACGACCCCCTTTCACCTTCTGTCTGGTCTTTTGTAGAAGGGTCATGGAAGAGAGAGAGGGAAGATTTAGTGTTTACAGTGTTCTTCCTCATTATATTTCTAATGTACTTCCTGAGTTGTCACGTTACCCAGACCTGATTCATCCCTGGGGAATATGTTCTCCTTTAGTCAAAAGGAGCTTGTCTGCATTAGAGCTGAGGTTAAATAAACTCAATTATCAAAGAAATATACTTCAGAATGAATTATGTTGATGGACCTGAAAGCAAAATGCCCGCATCTTACTTTTCATGTATCCAGTGTAGGGTTTTAATTACCTGGACAGTGAGGTGAGAGAGGTCATGGTGGTGTTGGTGAAGATGGTGAAGGAGATGGAGGTAGAGGCAATGGTGGTGATGGCAACAGTGATGGAGGGGATAATGGTGATTGGGAGGTACAGTGATAAAGGTGGATGTGGTGGAGGTGTTAGCTAAGATAGTGGGGGGGGTGGCAGAGACAGGAGGAAGGTGAAGGTAGTGGTCATCGAGGCAGTGGTTATGGTGGAGGTACAGGTAGTACACGTAATGGTGAAGGTCATGGTGGTGGAAGCGTTGGTGGTAGAGACAATGATGGTGGAAAAAATAGTGATGTTAACAGAATTGAAAACACATGTCCACAAAAAAACTTATACATAAGTGTTCATAGCAGCATAACTCAAAATAGCCAAAAGGTGAAAACCATCCCAATGTCCATCAGTGGATGAATGGATTAACAAAATGTGTTTTCCATATACTATTATTTGGCCATAAAAAGGAATGACGTTCTGTTGTATATTTCAACATGGATGAACCTTGAAAACATTATGCTAAATAAAAGCAGCCAGTCAAAAAGGATCACATATTGCCTAATTCCATTATATGAAATGTTCCAAATAGGCAAATCTATAGAGACAGAACATAAATTAGTGGTTGCCTATGGCTGGGGAAGTGGGATGGGAGTGACTGTTAATAGGTATTGAGTTTCTTTTTGGGATGACATTTTTCTAAAATTAGATTGCACAACTCTGAGTATACTAAAACCCATTGAATTATATACTTTAAATAGGTGATTTGTATGAAATGTCAAAAAGCAGTTAAAATGTTAAGGCAGCAGTGGGGTGTGTGGAGGGCTCAGTTTTGGTGGGAGTATACTGGGGAGGAGAAGGAAGAGTAAGAGCTGATTGACAACTGATATGCCTAAATCTATGTAGGGTCAAGTCTGAGCACCACTGATTTTTCTTTCATTCTTTTTTCTATGTCTTCTGGAAAACTATATATCCTCCCACAGTCAACACTGAATTTACACACAAGTATTTCTGAAACATTATAAAAATCAAGCCAAGTTTCAACTGCTATTGGAATTGTGTATAAAAGAAACACCTTTGTCTTTTCCATACAATGTTCTCAGCACACAGAGTTGGCTTCTTAGGAGCAATGCGACAGGGTAGCCAGGCTTTCTCTTCTTGTGTGAATACAAAATCCATGAAGAAGGTAAAGCAGACATCTGGTGTCTATAATTTTTAATAATTTTAAACTAGCTACAAAATGTCAATCACTTCACAAACTGACAGAGGAGACAGAAGGAATTTAATATTACATGCGG
This sequence comes from Tadarida brasiliensis, assembly GCA_030848825.1. Taxonomy (NCBI): domain Eukaryota; kingdom Metazoa; phylum Chordata; class Mammalia; order Chiroptera; family Molossidae; genus Tadarida; species Tadarida brasiliensis. The sequence continues at coordinate 31,935,059 of CM061261.1, read as the reverse complement.
TAATGATATTTATCTCACAGTTTATATTTCATTCATTTATATTATTTTTTAAAGGTTTCTTTATCAGCTACTAAACATCTCAGCAATTTGGTGTGCATAGCTCTAGATTAAGCAACAGAGAATTGTACTGATAACAAATCACAGGGAAAATGGTGATTAGTAAGAGTCAGCCATATAAAATTTACATCTCCACACTGTTTCACAGCAAGATTGCTTTCTCCAAAACACATTCTTCAAAAGCAGCAAACAAACCCTATATTACATCCATTTGACATAGTTTCAGCCAAACGTGTGTTTTTTTTTTTTTTTTCCTGGAAGTGATTAAATGGACAGTGTGTCAAAATCATCTTTTTTTAAAATTCTCTTTTTTTAAAAAAAACGGATGATGATGATTAATTAATAAGTCTATATATTGACAGAAAGTGACGCTACTGCAGTTTTGCTGGTATAACTTAATCTTGACAGTCTCAATACTGAACATGCTTTGTTGCTTTGTTGTTGCATGTGTGTGTGTTTTCTCATCAGTATGCTACTGTCATGGAAAGATTTTGTTTAAGTAGGAACCTAAAAATCTATTTAGTTCTCATGCATAAATGCATAAATCACATCACTTTTAGTGCAATGCCTGTTATGTAATTCCACATTGTCTAATCATGAAATCATAAAGACAGATGACAGCCAGGAGGAACCAAAGACAGCAAATTTTGAGAGTTTCAGAGCCCGACACCCAAAGAAAGGACCATGGCAGTAGCTCTGTGGAATGTCAGTTTTACAAGAACAATACTGTGTATTGAAAGAATCAACAGCACATTGAGCATTCCTTAATTGTTGTCATTCAGCAAATGCCACTGAGGAGAGAAAAGGAAAAATGAAACCCAAGACATCTTACATAGTGAATTAGAGCCACCAAATGACCACTATAACTTTTGGAAAGAAAGAAACCCAGAAAGAACAAAAGACACAATATTTTTGGGAAGCTGATGGACGACACAAGACAACATTCACAATGTGGGTGGATTGATGTGTGTATGTGTGCAGACCTACTAGGTAATACCATGAGAAAAGCATAAAGGTGCTGTCTTGCCCGACAGCATTTGGAAGAGAACACAGGTGTGCACATTTAACCACTCCCCAGCATCTTTGTTGCACGTTGGTTGGCCTCATCAATTCTGGTTTTGTTGGAATCAGCCTAGGAAAAGGGGAAAGAAAACAGAATCCAGGTTACCCATTAACATTCCACTCATCCTTGTGGGTGCAGTTCAAATGCCCCTTTTGGGTGAAAACATCTTGAAACTTCACCAATCAGAATTGACCATCCTTTTTTGTGTGTTCTCAGAACCATTGCTTATGACTGTACATGGACATGATCATAGAAACTTGATCTTAGGTCTCATGACTGTTTTCCCCACCAGCAAGCATCTTTTTGAAGACAGAGTTATATCATTTCTCTTTCTCTCTTGAAATGACACCCACTGACTTCTGCGGTAGGCAATCACATCTGTTGGATTGAGTTGAATTACTACCACTTGTATTGTTGGGTTCAAATCATGGATAACTTATTTGTAGTGTCACTTTGAGTAAATTACTCAATATCATGGGGCCTCAGCTTTCTCATCTATAAGCTTGGAGCAATAAAGAGTATTGCTAATGAGCATGAGTGTCTACTATGTTTCACTCATTCAACGTTGGTAGAATCAAGATTGACATCAACTATGAGACATATACTGTTTTAGCTCCTTTTTTTCCAAGTGAGAAAACCAAGAAGAGAGGATTTAGGCAATTTGTCTAAAGTCACACTACTAAGAAATGGGGACACCAGAGTCAGAAAGCAAGCAGCCTGGAGTCAGAGTCCACACTTCTAATCACTATGTCAATCATTTTACTTGTTAGGTTTGCTGTGAGGATGAAATGCATTCCTACACATAATGTGCTTAGAATAATGTTTTGCAATAATTAAATGTTTTTTATATCTTATCTTGCAATTATTTGTTATTCGGTGAAAATCTGGCTTACTTTTGGGATATTTAATAATTTTTCAGCCCCCCTTTTTAAGATTCACTCCTATAAGTTTGATAACTGACTTGTTTTAACACAGGTACACTTACCATAATTTTGTGCCTTGATTGATATCTTTACTGCTTGAGTTACCTTTTGTTGTATATACAACACAAAACCCAGGGCTACTACCAAGATAGAACTTTAAACTCCACAAAATAAGTTATTCTTAACATCACTGGGAAACATATGAGTTAGCAAGTAGAGGCAAAGACAAAGATTCTGGGAAAACTGAACTGCTCTCTTCTATCAACCAATATTTATTCAGTGATTACTGATTTTGCATCTACTCCTGTGCTTGGTGCATTCCAATCTCTATCAAGTTGGGTCTTCTTTATTCAGTTTAATTGTAAATTCCCAGGACACTAAAGTTATCCATATTCAAATAGAGGGTTGCTAAGTGGAAACAGAAATATTTCTAGATTATTCATAACTCTGAATTATCTGGCAGTGGTTCCCTATCATCTGTTTGGATTATCAAGAGTTGACTTTCAAAACAAGTAGGAGAGAGCATTCATCTTCTTTGTTTTGATCTATAGACTCATATTTTTGGCCTTGGGCTCCTAATTTGGAAAATGATATTCTCTCCAATTTTACTTGGCTCTTAAATCTTCCTTCTTTAGCTACAAATCCTATCAGAAAGAATGACACTTTGGTGAAAGGAAAAATTACAGGCTCAGACCCGCGTGAAATGTTCCTGCAGGTTGAATTATGCTATTTCCCCAGACTGAACTCTGAGAAAACCCTCAAATGAAAAAAATTATCCATTTAAAAAAGAATGGCATTTCTGGAGGCAAATGTTCTAGGACCTCCTGCATTAAGAATGCACTGGTGAGCTTCATATGGTGGTGCGAGAGGATATTTTGAAGTAAAGCACTAGGTTACTCCGGATATCTTCAAGGAATTTGGAAGGAGCTGGAACAGACCTGTCTTCAATGAGCATCTGTGATTTACACCTAACTTCTTTCTGAAGCATATCAAAGTTTCAGCCCATACAATATCTGACACAAAATGTACCATCTTTATTATTGGTATAATAGAAGTAGTACCTTTTAGAAAAAAATCCTGAGATAATCTCCTTTTAGATATCTTCCTGGTATTTGGAGAATGACCCTGTGTTTATTCTATTTATATGCTTTAGAATAGTATTTATGGAATGCATCCCATCCCATTTTCATATTTCTATTTCGAGGATACTGAAGTTGCTGGCATACCCAAGATATGCTACATGATTTGCTCTTGTGGGAAAGCCAAGATGCCCACTGGAAAGCCAGTAATAGAGTTGGAAGGAGCTATTTATCTCACCCTTCTGAACACTCTGGAAAACTCCCCAACTTCAGACCGTGGCAGGTAGCTTTTAGGCCACAGCTCAGACTTCCAGAAGTGGCGGCTCATTACCCAACATGGCAGCCAGTTCTCATCCCAGGTTTGGACTATTCTCTGATTATTTTTCAGATGAGAAAACCAGGTCACGAAGCTGGTGAGCAGGAAAACCCTGTTGGCCTCACGGTCTTAGCTTTCACATGCCATGTTTCCTTGCAGATAGGAGAACTCAATGAATGCTACAGCAGCCTCACTCTGTTTCACCGTGTGTGTGGCATCTTCCACTGATAACTTCACACTGAAGTTTGAGCATCACTAAGTTATTACCTTAGCAACAGTTCCCATAAAACATCTGATATAAACTTGCCTCATTTAGTTTTCTGGAAGAATGGTACTTTTTTAACCTTTTAAGCATTTATACAGGGGTGAACAAATGTAGGTTTACAATTGTGAATATGTGAAACACAGAGTGTATTCTTGTATTATTTATTAATTATTGTATTATTATCCACACAAACAACTGTAAACCTGCTTTTGCCCACCTGTATATATAAATATCCAAAATTAGAAAGCAAAGTTTTTAAAAAGGCAAAGTAATTTCTTGACAGTCCTTAGGGATATATTGAAAATTTCATTGTTTTGAACTCCCCAAATTTCATTATTAATCCAAGTGATGAGAAAGGATATTATTGATGGAATCGGATGAAGGTTATTGTTGGGGTCATGAGAGAATATGGGAGAAGCATCAGAAAATTCTCTTTACTCCTACTATGTGATTTTAATTTAATCTTAGGGATGTAGGGGAGCTTTGCACACCATTTCCTATTATCAGAAGTGAGAACATACATGAGAAGGTCAAAGTCTGTTGATAATGTGAAGCTCACATAACATGTATCATTTGAGGGCAATGCTAGGTTAAAACGGGTTCTAACTAAATCATGTCCAGATTGTAATTATAGGGATGGGAGGCTAGTTATTCAAAGGCAACGAGAACCCTCCCCACTTCTTCAGCATTCAAGGAATGGTACCAACCATAATGGCTATTTCCCATCCTGGCTTTTGAGTAAACCATGTAGTTGCATATGTCTTTGTCCTTACAGTAAATGGGCCCAGAATGAAAGGTTTTCCCTAAAGAAGAAAGCTAGAATTGCAAAGTGGCAGAATTAAAGTGCCACTTGCCTTTCCAGGAACAATTTTTCTTGCTTAAAGTCCAATTCTATCAATAAAGGTTGACTCCTCTCTCTTAGTAAAATTTCTCCTCTGGAACTCTAATTGAGTTAGAGATACATTATCTCCCTACATCTTTGAGTAAATTGAGTCCATTAATAGAAAATGATGACTTGTTTTTTCAAATCATTTTTCTGTTGGAAGGTAGTTCAGCAATTATTCCTTAGTTCATTTTTCTGAGCCATAATGGGTTAGGTCAGTCTGTGTTTGCTCTGGTGCTTTCTGAACCTCTCAGTATCATTCTGAAATCTATTGATTTGCTCAGCTTTAAAAGCTGCAGCATTCAAAGGCTCTAAACAATGGTAAATGTGTCAAGACTTGTTAAAGTAAGCAAAGCATGAGCATTTTGCCAAACACTGACATTTGTGTAGGTCAGTATTGATTAGGCAAAATATTACATGATCAGATATTTTTAATATGGAGCCCATAGAACACAACAGGGCCTTTTAAAGTGTTCCCTTTATGTCTACTCATTCCTTTTCCAAGTCAATGGAGTTGGCTTGGGTATGTACCAAGAAACTGAATATGTAGCTTTATGATTCAAGAGATCTCAAAAACATCCTTCTCTGATCACCAGAGCAGAATGAATTGTTAAAAGCAGTTTCAGGGTCTCAGGCTCAGAATCTCCCAGGGAATAAACTCACTCATTATAAGATTAGCCAACCAGAATTGATTATAGATGCACAATTATCATTAAACATACAATGTGTCTATTTTTTTCCTTTTGGCATTTGGACATTTTAAGAGATTATAAATAATAGTCAAGACTCTACTGACTGGGGAGAGGATGGAATATAAGAACACAGAAACTATGTCCGATTTGTATAATGTGGAATATTAGGTTTTGGTGTCCCAAATCTTTCTATAAAAACTTTCCAGTATTGCTTTCTCTTCCCTTCTAATTGCAGGCCCCCAAACCCACCCCTCCCCATTCTACTCTCACCAGTCTTCCTTATGTCTCTTGGTGACACTATGGGCTCAGTCTTACAGCCCATCTGGTGTCCTTGTGTGAACTCAACCTTGTCGCATTATGTCCTTACTTTGAAATCTAAACATGCGTATTGTTGGACTGGAAAGGGAATCTGGGCCTTTTTGAACTATCATTAAAGCTTTGGCATTTATAAAAAAAAATCAAAGCTTATATTCATCTTCTGGCTAAACTAAAATAACTATTCTTCCCCCATTTCCTGATTTTATTCCTAAATCATATCCACTTGACAAGCTCCTAACCGTCCTTTAAAACTCAGTTCAAATTCAACTATTTTTTGAGATTTTCCCACCCTGACCTTTGAAATCTTTCCTCATCTAACCTACTTAGCATTTTATGCATGGCTCTCTCAGTGAATCACATTTTCTGTGGCAGTAAATTCATCTGGAGGCTGATAGCCTCCCCTAGACTGAGTTTCCTGGCAGCGGGGAGGGCGTCTTCCTATCTTTATATGCTCTGTGATGCCTAGTGCGTCTGAGGAGTATCTGCTAGATTAAATTCTATCCTCTATTTACCAACTGTTGCCGAATTTTTGACTTGGGGTAGGTGAAAAATTTCCATCTGCCAGAGTGTGTGAATCCAGTGCCGCAGCTGGAGGGGCTCATTATGCCCTTCACGCCTTCTCTGTGGTGACTTCAGCACGAACGTGCTGACTTGCACATGCTCACCTTCTCCATGATCCTGTCAATCTGGCGGTTCTGTGTATCGATCTCATTGCCCATATCCAGGGCCATGTGACGGAGGTTTCCAATGATGCCGCTGACCTGCTCCAGGTTTTCATCCATTTCGTTTTCTCGGGCATCATTTGTTACCCTGGGAGTCAAACAGCAATTTTTAGTGGATAGAGGTTGAGAAAAAAACTTGAATACCAAGGACCAAAACTTAGGAAAAAATCCATAGACCTCTAGGTTCAGTCTTATCCATCTGAAATCTCCATTCAATATGAGAACACGATTTAGCTTTTATACATTAGAAAATAATTTTTACTTATTTTCTCTTATGTTATTAGAAAATACTTTAAAAAATGCATTTTTGATCCCTTGAATTTCTGTTTTAAAGAGTTTCTATTATTAAATAGATTAATTTATCCACCTCTTTCACTTCTACCAGCACATCATTTCGTCCCTTCAAATGTTTATCCGAATTTTCATTTTTTAAAATAAAATTATTTTAGTTGGGAGGATTCTAGGTCACAGAATGAATATGGAACTAGTCATAAACTATATTTTTCTTTCTTAAATGTCAACCAAAACCTCCAAGAGTCAAATTCAGAATGAAAGAAAAGCTCTCTGTGCTAAGTCAGAGAATTTCTCTGCTCATTTTCTTTCCCATTTGGGACCAGCGTCAGTGGGAAGAGTAATGATAATTTCAATCTGCCCCTTAATCCAGCTCCAAAGGGAGCGACTTGTTCAAGATGATTTTTATTTGCTCAGATTTCAATGCTGTGGGGTTTTTAGCGGCACTAAGAATGAGCGATTTCGGGGGGAAAAGCTGTGATAAAAGGTTTTGTTCCAGTTTGAGTGGGGAGAAAGGAGTAGGCTCTCAAAGTGCCTTAACATCTTGCCTTTGTTTTCTTTAACCTACAGCTCAGCTTGAAAGTTGAAAAGGCAGTAACTCTATTGCAGATGATAGGGACTTACTCCAGAATGTTCTGGCTAAATAACATTTTCCCGCTACAGATGGTGATGGGCTAAAAATGTTCAGAGAGGTTAAAATCCTTCCCCCATGGTAACTCCCAAGGCCGACTAGCCTAAGATTTTTAAAGCAATCCAGTCCAGAAAAAACGAAAGGGGGACTTTCTAGCTTTTAATGTAGAGGAGAAACTTATTTAAATGATCATTAACAGCGAAGACATACTTCTGATTTGATGGTTCTCAGCCTTGATTGCATATTAGAATCACCTGAGGAGCTTTAGAAACTGCAGATGCCTAGGTCCTACTTCTACAGCTTCTTGTTCAGTCGGTGTGGATTAGGTCCAGGCACTCATATTTAAAAAAATCTCCAGTCATTCTAATATGTAACCAGAACTGAGATCCCCTGGTGTAGTTTCCCTGGGAATAGAGAGAAACAGGAATAGAACTGCCATCTGTGAAGCTCTAGGGAGATATCTAGACCTTACATCTGAGTGACAGTGACCTGTCACTTGAATCTGTTACTGGTTGGCAACATTAGTGGCCTGGGTATAGATAGCTGTACAAGTGCTATCCTAGTCACTGCTGAGTCCTGGTACAGTAGCTTATAAAAAGGGATCATTCTATTTTTGCTTTTCAACAACAGGAATATGTGTTACTGTATTGTTTTCTGGTCTCCTGAAAGCTGAGTTCTGAATTGGCAGATCTGTGTAATGTGAGATTTTTAAAAATAGATCTTTAAGTTGCTTTTGCTTCTAGATCTCAAAGGAACCGATTAATAAGAGGCCAGGTATGCTCATTATTTCTACTTGCACCCCCAGATCTGTTCTCTGACCTTTGCCCTTTGCCCTTAGAGCTGACCTCTCTACAACTGTATCACCTGGGCTTTCTCACCTTCCGACTTCCAGAAAGCGTTGACAATGGCCAAGGAGAGACTAGAGGGCAAGAGGAGGAACGGGTTGGGGCATCTATTGCCTTTCTCATTTCCTGCTAGTTTTGGCAGTGGCTGCGTTTCTCTACCTGCAGCCATCACTGTTGTTGGGTTCTGATAACAGCTCCCTCCTGCCCCTTCACGACTCCTCCTGCTATTGCTAATCCATGCGTGTTTTAGCATTGCTTGTTACTAACCCTGTCCACACCTCTGTAAACAATCTCTTTAATAAGCTCTGTTTAATTAAACTCATGGAGTGAGATGCCTGTTTGCTGCTCCATTGACCTTGAATGTGATCAGGTGACCTGCTCTGTCTGATGAGACTTTGGCAAACCTGACACAAGCAAAGGCTTGATAAATGCTTGTGAATGGGAGCCTGCCCCTTGAAATGCTTTTATCACCATGTAAGAAGCCTGAACTATCCTGCTGGAGAGGCAACATGGGGAGAACAGAGGCGCTCTGCTGACAGCCCCTGCCAACACTAGCAAATGTTGACAGCCCCAAACAAATGAGTGAGGCTATTTTGGATCATTCCACACTTAGTTGCCTGCAATGAGTGAGCCCAGGAGAGGCTCTCAGAAGAACTGTCCAGCCAACATACAGATTCATAAGTAATAAAATGGGTGGTTTTTAAAGAACCACTCAGTTTGGGGTTGTTTGTTACTCAAAAATAGACACCGTTAGAGTGTTGGCTGCACAAGGCTCACCTGCGGATGAAGCCACCACTGATGGCCATCTGCTCCCGTTCGTCCACCACACGAGCAGGCTGGCTGGCCACCACTCCATCCTGATTGTTGCCCCAGGCTTTTTTGTAAGCATCACTTGATTTAAGCCTATGCAAAAAAGAGGGTGAGTAACAGGGCAAGGGGGTGGTGTGTCAAGCTCACAGCAATGATTATCTCTTCAAGCCAAGAACCGAACCAAGCAAATGAGTTTTAATTTGAGGCATTAGAGAATACCGATATATCATAATATGGACCCAAACAGTTGGCCACCACCATACCTCAGCTACTCAGCATTTCCTTTACAATTGAGTCAATTGCAATTGTTAAAACTGTAACCTTTGCCCACAAGTTAGTTCTTGTTTTGGTATGTTTTTGTGGTTTATTTAGATTTAAGACAAGGATTAAAGTAGCTGGAGGACATTCAGTTCTATTTCAGTGACATGGTTATATTTTGAGACACAAAACACACAAGAAAACATACTGGCAGACAGACACAAAACAAGACTGCCAAGTAGAGTGTGTACATCACACCACAGCAACACACTGTCATCAAGAAAAACATACTCGACCAAGTTTCTACACACTATCATGCAGAATTCCATGTAATTTTTTCCCCTCAACGCATGTGTGGAACTAACCATTCCAACTCTGCATGAAGGACGTAAAGGTTTGGTGGTTGGCCAAGGGTGACGGTCTCTGAGTTGCCTCTAGCATAACCTGAATTAGATAATATATCGGTACTTCCAAACAGTCACCATACATCCAGAGTTGATGTACAAACCTTTGTCCACAGAGACAAAAAGTAAAAGAGGTGTAGTGAAATGAATGCAGGAAAATAGAAGAGAGATCAAGCCATCTAGCACCGAAAAGGGAAATCCCTCTACGTCTTCTTCATGCACCAGCTACAGGCATGAGTAGAAAGTGAAGCATTCTCATTTAAGCCAAACTACTCGAGAAGTTGACCATTCTCGAAAAAGGCACTAGCAGGACAGTAATAGCCTTCGTGAGGATTTGAAACGCAGTTTCAATAGCTTCTTTGTCGGGCTCAAGGGCAGGGTGGGAGTGAGTACAAACTCCTACTTCAAACTATCCTGGGATGTGGCAGCGGGGAGTGGTCTGAACTGGTGTGGTCTCCATGGGCCATATTTCACTGAGCTGCCTTGGAGAGAAACTTAAAATCCAGGCATACCTGTTGTGCCCAATAGAAACATGTGCAGCATATTTCGGTGGGTGTATTGTAATTTAAGGCAATCAAAGATGTTTTTAGGTTCTTTGCATAGTAGAAACCACACACTTTTTAGTCCAAAAACAAAAAGAACTTCCTTTGTCCCATTTTCACAATTTCTATTAGAGACATACGCCCCCCCCCCCTTTTTACTTTAACTAGAGAACCACAGCCATCGATTAAAACTGGCTCTAATATTAATACTTGCAGAATGGGGATCAAACAACCCTGGAGACAAATTAGAAAATTGTACAAATGGAATCTCAGTAGCTCCCATAATCTAGTGTATAACACCACGGCCCTTAGAGCACTCATAATCTACTGTGCTGAAGAACCATGGGCCCACTCAGTGGGACAGGATGCAAAACCTAATTTAATACAGCGTAGCATTTGGCGTTGCTATTTCCCCAAATCCTATCCCCTCCCTTCTCGCATTAAAAGAAGTTACATGGACCTGGTGATGTTTTCTGCTATGTAAATGTCTGGTATACCATCTTTGGCTAAGTCAAGGGTGTCAGAAAGTTTGCGTTTCTGAGAGAAGGCGAATCACTGCACTCACAATGCTGCACATAGACTCACATAACTGCCGTACATCTATCATAATCCTTCGAAACATGCCGAGACAGGGCGAAGCCCTCAGAGAGTCCAGGGCACCACCAGACACTGCGTTGTGACACATGGTTTTTACAGCATTATTTACACACAATAGGGAACACTTCGGTCAAGCTTTGAAGCTCAGTTAGGGTCTCTTGTACAATAAGGAATCGGTGCCAACTAATGTGTGGAATTCACAGGGACTATCATTTTTTCCAAACATTCAATCCATCCCCGGGGGCCTGCCTCCACCCTTTCTCCACACACAGTTGATGAATGGGAAAAATATATCTTTTGGCATTCATCACAAAACAGGTGTACATCTCACCTGGTTGCAAGTAGCCACCGAACGATATACAGTTAAATCTTGACTAACTGGAATGCTTTGAAATGAGTCATTTTGGTGAATTATTTGACTTTCTCAATTGACAGTGGGCCATGGAGGAAAATTTTGTTTCAGGGGTGATTGTCTTAGGGTAGTGAACATGATCGAATCTTTTCTTGGTTATGTTTTCTCTTGATAGGTCTGATGGCTTTTCCTCTGAAGATCAATCAACTGACTGTTTGGTCTTCTTAGATGTGGTGGTTGTAGAATGGAGACTGAGTGAGAGAATCCGAACTACCTACATTGTCGATTTTCAATCCCTGATGTGATTTTTCCCACTTTGTCTTTTCCCATTTGTCTTTTTTTGTCAAAAGTGGAAGGGAGCAAAAATATAAATACATTTAAGGGTTCCAGTTAGCTAGATTCCAGTTAATCAGGCTTTACTGTAGATCATTCTTTTTTAAAAAAAGTTTTGAATTTATTTGTAAATTGAGCCCCTCCCCCTCCTAAACAGGAAGTGGGATATTTTAAATCAGCCTCAAAGTTTAAAGGATGTGAATGGTCATATAATCAGCTAGAAATGACATCAATTTCTATTCTAAAAGTTAGGACCAGGAGAGCTTTTAGGTAAAAGGTTTCTGTTCAAAGGGAAGTGGGAGGGGTGAGGGAGATCAGGTAACAGGTTTAATTTTCCAAATGCATGTTGGACAATCCACTCATGCATTTTTTTTCCACGGCTAGTCAAATGAAACTATCTTCCAGAACCCTCATTTTCAGGGTCCGTCTGTTGCAAACCTTTATAACCACATGTCACATTTCTGCTACATTCCAAAAAAGCGTTGCAGAACCTTGAGAACAGTTGAATGTTTTGTGATGTTGTGCATGCAAAATCTACACATTTCAACATTTCTGCCAGTGTACAGGTAATCTTCCAAAGGGAAGAATTTGAGAGGAATGGGTCCAATTTGGGTAAGGCTCGAGCACTTCTTGCTGAAGGACTCCTAGCCTCTGCTTTGGGTATAGCTGTGGCATCTCTTGTCTAATCCCTGAGCAGGTTTGGCAACTGGCGGGCAGTTGAAAAGGTGAATCACTGTCATAAACTCTAACTTACAGAATGCTTACTTGGGCCAAATTACCTGTCTCTTTTGCTTCTGAAAAATCAAACCTTGATATATGTGCCTCTCATCTTCCAAACTTACCCCCCCACCCCCATCTTTTCTAAATCTGCAATTTTGGCTTTTGGGGTTGGGAGAAACTAAGATTCATTGGGTGTCTCTTTCTTGAGGCTAGTCTCTGTCTCAAAGTACACTTTCTGGAAAATGTTGAAACGTTCGTCAATAAAAGTTGCTGACAGTGAAGCTTTCACTGTAGTATGCCTGATTTTTAATGCATCAACAGTAACTCCCACTAATATCATCTATGCTATGAGATGAATGCATTGGAGACGGTATTGATCTGTTCTGCATGCCACATGCTCATCCTGCCTTTGTGCCTGGCAGGAATGAGCTTGTCAAGGCTTGGAGATGGGCCTTGGGAAACCAGAGCTTCAGGCAGGCAGGCAGCACCTACTTGTTACAGGGACACACACAAAGCCCGCAGAATTTTCCTAGGTCCGTCAAATTCTTTTCTGCTTCTTTCATGTCCTTATTGATTTGGTCCATCCCTTCCTCAATGCGTTCCAGTTGTTCTGATTAAACACAAGTATTTTATCCCCACAGAATGAAGCAGATGGAAAAGGACAAAGAAAAAAAAGACAAAACTTCAGACATTCACTTTGACATTAAAAAAGAAGAAAAAAAAAAAAGAAAGAAAAAAAAAACTGGACGCCACAGATTAGAGCTGGTACCCAGTACCTACTTGTTACAAGGACATATGAAAAGGCCACAGCATTTCCCTAAATCTTTTAAATTTTTCTCGGCCTCCTTCATGTCTTGGTTGATATGGTTCATGCCTTCTTCGACACGATCGAGTTGTTCTGGTTAGGACAAAGGGATGACAGTGTGGAATGAATTTTTTTGGGGTTTCCAACACAACATGAGAAATGACTACGTGACACGGAATTTGAGAGAGAGAGATTACAATGCATTGTCTGGGAGGATGCATTGCTTCAGACTGCTCCTGCTGCTCCTCGCAGGCACGGGCAGAAGGAAACGAACAAAAACGATGCTCAAAATAGTTTAATTCAGACGTGATGGGGTGTCCAGGGAAAAAGCACAGCAGATTCACTTATTCAGACGCCAGTGCAATCCAAGAGAATGAAAAAGAGGGTGTTAGTTTACATGGTAGGAGTTCAGATTTAAGGCTAGGAGACAAAGTATCTGCTTCAACCTTAAAATGTCTCTATCATGGTTTTAAGCATCCTCAGCCAAGAAAGGGTAGGAAATAGAATCCATCTTTTTCTTTGGGGGAAAATAACAGCAACTAAAGTGATAATTAGCAATGAGTTCCAGATCTTTTTCCCCTTAGCAAGTCAAATGGCCATCCACCCCAAGGCAGCACACGGACAGTTCTCAGTTTTGAATACTTAATTCATAGGAACTCACAGAAGCTGTAAAAACAGCAACACCAGCACACAACATTACAAATGCTGGAACATTTCAGTTCATCCTCTCATCCTATGACGTACGTGCTATGAAAGCTCTGGAAGGCATTTTACTTCTCTGCCCCCTATCTCCCATTCTCTACCATGGGGGACATGCTGGATCCCAGCCACAGGCGGAAAGCAGGGAAAATGAGTGCATTGGTCTCTGGAGCAGCGATGGATCGGAACATAGAGCAGTACTGAGTCATTGCTGCCAGCAAAGCTGACCTTAGTGTATCGGAGATGTAGATCGATAGCCATGAAAGCAAATTGTACTTCTTGGTTGCCAGAGTTACATACACTAACTTGATTAATCTTTCAAAAATTGTGTCACCAAATTGAGTAAACTACAAATTCAATGAAAGCATTTTTAAAACAGTTTTTAAGACCATTAGAGGAAGGCAGTCATGGGATGTCTCGGCTGTCTAATTACAAAACCTAATTATACTTCCAGTCTTCTTTTCACCTATACTCTCCTGCACGCATGCCTATGCTTCTGGGAATAAAACTGGTAAACAATTCCCATCTACGGGCATAAATAATCACTTAAAAGCAATTTTGCATTAAATGGTACAGTGAAATTATTATTCTGAAAAACAAAGGCTCACTGGTGACCCAAACTGGCGAAACTGTCCATTTGGAAAACAAGAGCCTATTGTTTCCTCTTTTGTGAGGCTGGAGAACAGAATTCAGATGATTAGGAAAGTGCTATTTCAGCTATGCTTTTCAAGTGACCAGTGAAAACAAAATCAGTGTTCTCCAGCACTGGATAGCTGGAGGAATAATGTAGAACTGGTGACCTTTTGCTGAATAAGTACAGGTATAGTAAGTAAGGTCTTTAAGACAATCCTGTAAAAAGCCAAAAAAAAAAAAAAAAAAGGCAATTCTATACATCCCAGAAGATTTTGTACTTTTTAAAAGACTTCATTCCAATTTCCTTTAAAAAATACAATAAATTAGTTTATAGATCAAATTAACTATTAAATGAAGAGACTGGTGAAGGGGAACCAATCAACATCGTCAAAAGAAGAACCATGTTAAGGACAGACAAAAATAGGGGTGCCAAATCCCAACGGAATAATTGCTAATGACTTGCTGGAGTGCTGGGTGGACATGTGATTGAAGGAGTGTCTGGGCTCAGAGGGAAGAAAGCCTGTTGGGCTCAACTAATGAGAGCTGAAATACATACAGATTCTGGCCAGGTATTTGCTCTTCCTGAAGAGTTTCTCTTGAGTTTATATTTTTGATCAAAATATTAACTCTCTGACTATATTTCAGGAGCCTCACTCATTGTGTCTTCAGGGATTCGGAGGTAACAGAAAAAATGGTCCACAAGCATTGGACTTCTGAACTAAATAATTCAAATTAAAAGATAAAAACAAGCAGGTCCAAATCCATATCCTGAGAGCTGGGTTTTGCCATGGCTGCTGGCTTACTCGGCAAGGTCATGGCTAAGACAGCATTCTGAAGCTCTTTCAGAAAACTTGATTCAGAAAACGATTTTATAGCTGCCAATATTGGTTGAATGTATCTTTACACACAATTGTAAGTCAACACTTAATTTAAATAATATTGTGGAACCATTTTCTCATAGATATTCTAACAATAATAGCAAATTTTAGGGTGTACTTAATTGTGTTTGTGGATATGTAAGGCTTATTGGGACTTCATAGCACACCAATCATTTCTATGAAGACAGTTCTCAGGAAATGCTTCAGAATAACCTATATCCTCATTTCATTCTGAGGAGGACAGCAGCATCTCTGAGGCTGGTACAATGCATTGTCCAGGGCTGACTGCTCTTTCCCTCCTTAAGTTTGCTTTCTGGCTCATTTCTCTTTATTCTTGGACCTTTTGGGTCAGAATAGGTATTCCAGTAGATAACACTATATGTTGGGGCAAGACCTTGAACTTTCTTCTATCGAGTTTGGATGACTGGTTATTTGTGATAAACCCACCAATGGCAGGATGCTCAAGGATCCAAGTTTATACATCTATTCTACTCATCTTACTTAAGTAGGGCATCATCGGGCCTTTAGGATCCTCAACCTGATAACAATAATAGAAGGATAACAAAATATCAATGCTATTGACCAGTGTGCAAGCCTTCATGAGTATATCCAATTAATAAGTTGGATGCCGCCTATATGAATTTCATTTTTCTTGGCATTAATGAACATATGGAAACTCATTTACCAAATTTTAAATAACCACAACTACCAGATTAGGCAGTTGCAGCTTTAGTCATTCATTACATATTGGTGAGTGGACTTTAGCATGAGGGATGTCTTCACAAGTGCTACCTTGTAGTGCCACGCACCTTTTAAGAAAGTCAACAAGCTCTCTGAACGAGGCTTGACTTTGCCTTTAGTCTTCCAGGGAGGGGTCAATAACTTTACTGTTTAGAGTTGATCCCATGGGATTTTCCCAA
This sequence comes from Tadarida brasiliensis, assembly GCA_030848825.1. NCBI lineage: Eukaryota > Metazoa > Chordata > Mammalia > Chiroptera > Molossidae > Tadarida > Tadarida brasiliensis. The sequence goes on along the minus strand of CM061261.1, from coordinate 31,919,023 downwards.
GAGCTACAGCTTCAGCAACGAAACAAACATATAACCCAGCAAAGACCAACAAAAGGAACAAGAGATAAGGAAGTGAAAGGTTAAGTCATCCCACATTAGTTAAGGTTGTTTCATGGGAATTTCTCTTGGAGACGAGAAAAGTCCCAGGACTCAGTACATTTCCAGGGCCGGCTGTCATGCTCAGTGCTCCTTTGTGTCTCCTGATACCTGGGTATAAAACAAGAATCCAGTAAGGAATTTCAGAGTGCAACCATTTAGCTGGACAACCTGGAATAGTTCTTTAGAAGGGCGGCCGTTTCCTGAGACTCCTGGCAGCTGCAGGATTGAAACAGTCAATACCTTTGGTGTTCAGGCATAGACAGAAGTGCTAGAGCATCTCTGGAGAGAAATTTTAAAGCAGTTACTGATCTAAACAACTAAACACAGCGTATGCAGAATTAAAACGCATTTACGATGGCAGTGAAGATAGTTGTTGACTTATGCTCTTCTGTCATTTTAAAAGGTGCTCATCTCCTATTATAGTATAAATGGAACGTGTGAAGTACATTTATCCGAGGAATTCGGCAGTGACTGTGGCATAGCCACATTTGAAATGTTTCAACTGAGAACATTAACTATCTCGTGGGGGAAATCAGCTGTTCTGCTGTGCTTATCAGAGAATAACATAGATGTTTCTGGGAATCATTTGCTAAGAATAATATATTTTTGCATTTGTATGACAATTTTGGCAATTTTTTTCTCTAGATTTTTTTCATCAAAGTGCAATGAACTTTGCAACTCAAGTAAGCATGCTATTCACTTGCTCTCTTTTTGATCCCAGATTTGTATGTATTATTTTTCATGTTTTTATGTCAGTACTTTATAGTTAGGGGGGATAAAAGACATTGTCCTAAGCTTTCCCCCAACCTTTCCTCCTATTGCAATGCTGCCTTTTCCATTCCCATCACACACAAATTATCAACTAAGAATTAATAAGGTGAGATGTTCTCAGAGCAGTACTGCATTTGAGACCCTTCCTAGCCAATCCTCCTTCCTCCCTCCTCTCCTCTTGTGTCAGATCCACATCACAGTCCGAAGACTCTCCCTGCCTACTCCTCCTCCCTCTCCCCTGACCTATCACTGACATTTCCTCAACAAATCTCATGCACTTTTAACTGATTCTCAACACTTGTTTCCCAGAGGTCCCCAAAGATACACCTTTCCCCATCCCTGTCTGCCCTTTCTCTATAATAAATGATTATAGTTTGTCTTTTTTTAATGGCCATACCATAATTCATTTGGTTGGTCTCCCCACTGATAGACATTTAGGCTGTTTCCAGCTTTATACGATTACAGGTAAGGCATGCACTTTTTTTTTTTTTTTTTACATAAATGTTAATGTATATGTGCAGAGTACAATTCCAAGAGTGGAGTGTTTTGGTCAAAGGTGTGTGCACTTCAAAATGTGAAGATATTATCAAATTACTCTTCGAACATTTGTTATCAGTCTACAGTGCCCATCTGTAGAATGAGAGTTTGTTTTTTCCAAGCATATTCACAACATTGGTGATGATAAATTTTTAAAATTTGCGTCAGTCTTCTAAAGAGTGGTATCTCATTATCGTTGTTGCGTGAAGCATGGTTTCATATGTCTGTTTGTAAACTGATGATTTATAACTTACATCCATTTTTATTTTAGTGTGTTGCCCTTTTCTCTGATGATATGCAAAGTCTCTCTGATTTTAGAAAAATGCTTTATGTCTCTTATCTGGATGGCAAAGCTTTTCCCAGCTTGAGGTTCATGCTTAGAGTTTGTTTATGGTATCCCATAAACAGAGATAAAAATATAAAACATTCACAATAACTTATTCACAAGTTTGTTACAAACTTATCTTTGACACTATAACACCTTTTCACAATTTTGAAGAATTTTCTAATGCTTTAATAAAATATGAATAAAGGTAAAAATTTTCTCAAAAATTTGTTTATTATGATAAGAATTCAGAATGAAATCAGGTAACTGACTTGTGGTTAAAATTAAACAAATCATCCCCATATGACTGCATATATTGAGACAAGAAAAAGTCTGGTATTATTTTTCTCGATTTCACCTTAGAGATGCTATACTAAAATGTTGGCCCTCTGATTTTCATTGCTTCTAGAGTCTCCATAATTTTAAAAACAACTCAATTGTTTAATTTCCCATTTTCTGATGATCTCCCTCTGCATGTAGCATGTTAAAAATAGCATCCAGTTATTTAAGGCACCTTCATAATGACTTGGAAATCAAAGCTGCCAGCTACTGAATTAAGATGGTCAAAAGAAATGGACAGTATTAAATATGTATATTAATATATATTATATACCATATACTATATATTATATACTATTCTCTCATTCTATCTAACAATTATTAGAAGAAAATCAAATTTATGGGAAAGATTGGGAATAAGAGGAATAAGAGAATTCTTACACTGTCCAAAATACTATCATTTAAAAAATCAACCAAATAACTTGACTTCAAAAATCTGTTACCTCACCATGTATAAGAGGGAGAGGAGTACTATTCATTTAATCATGAAGGCCTCAACATTTTCATATTTATCTTTACCAATCTTTTCAACAGAAAGGAAAGGCAAGATGATGAAAATTCTAGAATCTTCACACTCATCTGTGTGTTTAACGTGTCAAAATGACTACCTGTGTATGCACAAATTTTTTAACGCATTTTATTCAGACGAGAAATTGTTCTTACTGAAGAAATCTCAACTTACCTCCTTGTTCATCCAACATAACCAAAGTCCTGATACCAGCATCTTTACTCTATATTCCAATAATGGTAGCAAAGTTGAAAAGGAGTTAGAGAGAAAAGAGAGAAAGATAAATCAGTAAAGGGGATAATCAGCTCTGTTAGAAATGGGAAACGAAGAAGGACCAAAGAAAAAGAAGGAGGAAATATGGCAAGAGTATTAGGGGCTCAGGAGGGACTCAGAAGCCTGGGTCACCTGTGGACTTGCTCTATCAGGGGTTCCCAGGGTAGAAGAGGGGATGTAGTTCAATCTCCATAGGGTAGGGTTGCAGGTAAAGCTTGGCATGGAATTGAAATATGTGAACTTAATATTATACTGTGATTTTATATTTGGAAAAGAAAAACATCTGCAGTTTTCATAACACCAAGCACAGAAAGCTAATCTTACAACATCTAGACTAAATCTTCTTCTCTGGCCCGCTGTATCAGAAAGTCTCCATCAGCGAATTGGGGAGGAATGCCACATAGGGAAGATGTGTAAGAATCTTGGGGGCAAGATTTTTAGGTTTATTAAAAGGAAAGATGGCTTCACCAAGGTTGAGAAACACAGCTCAGAAGGAAACTCACTCTTCTGTGAGAGTTAGAAAATGAATTGGCAGATGAGTAATAAAGATTGTTCTCATAAAATAAGGATTTCGGAATAATCTAAAATAACTCCATTTCTTATTTCAGGTGAAATCTAAATTTCATCATTCTGAACCATAAAATTCTGCACAATAACATAGTATGAGAAAATAATTCATTCACGAACTTTACTACAGTTCTCAGTGGAAGTAAAGACCTTTTGTTTCACAGGGTAACTGTTAATAAGTAGAAAATGGCATTGCTTACAGTTTGAATTAATTGTTTTTTCAAGGAAAGCTCCTGTGTCCCCCTAGAATAAATTCTAAAATAAGATATCTCTCATAGCCCCATTTATTTTCCACTGACTTATTTTAAACTAAGAAAGAGAGAGATGTTAGTGGAGGTCAACAGAGGTTTTTTCGTGTGTGTGTTTTTTTAAACAGGATTTTAACAATTCAATTCCAATAGTGCTTCCAAAAATTAAATAAAACACCAAAAGTGATTTCTGTGAGCTTTCATAATTGCCCATTTCTGCCCAGCTGGTGTGGCTCAGTGGTTGAAGGTTGACCCATGCACCAAGAGGTCGCCGGTTCAATTCCCGATCAGGGCACACGTCCTGTGTGGGGCATTCAGGAGGTGGCCAATCGATGTTCTCTCTCATTGATGCTTTCCTCTCTCTCTCTTCCTTTCCCTTCCTCTCTCTCTAAAAATCAATAGAGAGAATTTTTTTTTTTTTAATTGCCCATTTTGGAGAATGTGCCCAGTTAACTCTCCCGGACAGAAGCCTGCTTGCTTTTGAACACATCTGGACAGGCTTTAGTTTTGAGATCAGGATGTAGCCTGGACAGTGATGGCTCAGGGTGACTTCAGGAGTCATGGACAGCACAGAGTCTAGAGCTGACTCTGCCCTGGACTCCTGGTGATTTCATGTCCTAGCTGTGAGACCCCAGGCAAATGTCTTAATTGCTTTGTGCCTCAGTTCTCTCATTTGTCACATATAATAATAATTAATATATCATTGAGTTGTTATATGAATTTAATGAGTTAAGATGTGGTGTGTGATAGCATGGTGCCTACTCTATATTTAGCATTCCAGAAGTGTTTATAAAATAAATATCTTCAAAAAAATGTATCTATAGCAGGATATCTAGGCAAACTAAATATAATATGACCCACTACCATCAGAAGCTTGTAGACCACTACTTCTCAAACTTGAATGTGCATATGAGTGCACTGCTTAGGAAATACCTGGTAAAATGTGGATCCTGACTCAGTAGGACCTGGGCAGAGCCCGAGATCTCGCATTTCTAACGCACTATTCCGTGCTGGTGCTGCAAGGACACACCGAGCAGCAAGACTCAGACCCCAGGGGACATTACAAAATCCTTTCCTTAAATGTGTTGTAAATGGACAGTTGTCTACACTAGCCTGAATTTTAATGATTTCTGTGCCCCTTTCTGCAAATTTTAGCCATTGCTTATGATAAGAAATTGTGCAAAGCAGATGGCATGGGGATGTGACCATGCAAATTCTGGCGAGCCCAGAGGTACCTCAGAGCATCAGCTCAAGGCTGTGCACAAGATCCTGGTTCCAGTCTGCTGGGGACAGTGTGTGGGACATAGGTTAGTGATTTCAGTTTGGTCAGTCCAGCTCTCATTTGTTTATACTTTTTTTTTTGATATGCTGTTATATCCTTTATTTTATTTGGAGCTCTGCAAATATAATTTTACATTTGTTCCATTTGGTGCTAAATGTTTCAACACTGGAATGATTCACAGAACTAATCTGAAGGGGCAAGAGTTGACCCCAATTTGGGAGAACAGAAGCAATGAACACGGATCAGGGAGCCAGGAATGCTGGGTTGTGCTCTTAGCTCAGACAACAGCTAGTTGTGAGACTGTAAGAGTCACCTGAAATTTTGGGATGTTTCCCCATCTTTAAGATAAGGGTAGAGATTCCAAATAAGATCGGGTTGTTGGTCGGTTGGTTGATTCATTCACTTGCTCATTCATTCATTCATTCATTCATTCATTCATTCATTCATCCATTCATTTACCAAGTGTTTATTGAGCCTCCATTTTGCTACAGGCACTAAGAATAAGAGGTAGGTAGACAAATGCATGGCTTCTCAACTGTGCTTCACAGTGTGAGGGACAATCTGGTCAGGTGGGAGGAGCAGGGATCTGGGAGTCAGTAACTCTGAATTCTAGACTTATCTTTGCAATTTTGTTTCTAGAGTCACCTGTTCCGTTTCTTAGCTTTCCCAGCGTTCTGATGGTAATAGACATAGCTCCTTCATGTCCCAGAGTACTTAGGAGGACACAAGAAGCTGGGAATGAATGTGAACGCTTCCACAAGTTCAACTCCATGGGAGGCTGTGGTTCAAAAAGGAGTGCATTAAGATAAAGGACTTCATTTGTATGGAATCTCAATCAGTCTAGAATGAGTTGCTTTTATTTTTGTCTGTTTTCTTAGATCCTTCTGGTTTTTGTAGAATTCTCAAAGAAAAAAAGTAAATATTGTAGGACTTGCTGGTGGACAGGAAGTTAGGTGCTGTGTGTAAGAATTCATACTCAGGTAGACCTGTACTTTAATTTCATCTCTGCCTTTGCACCCGTGTGTCTCCCGCAAGTTACTTAACCAGTGTGTACTTCCATTTCTTCCTTGGTAAAATGGAGATCAAAATGCTATAGTTACACTTGAATTTTTGACAGCACAGGAAGTGGGTATCCCTAACCCCTGCATTGTTCAAGGATCAACTGTAGTAATGAAAGGTGGCTTTAAAGACTGAGTGAGATCATATGTGCTTCATGACGATAGCTTTTAGCACAGCACCTGGCACATAGTAGCTTCTCAATAAATGTTAGTGTGCGCATTCGACTTCACTGTTTTGTTGACAGCTTTTATCCAAATAACTGGATTGTTCTTTGTGGGGAACTAACAGTGCAAGAGGGAAGGGCAGGCCTGGGGACAATATCCTGGGGGAGGCAGGATATTATTTTCTCCACTTCCTTAAAGAGTATTATGTTTTAATAGCTAAGAATGAGAGGAGGTGGTTCTATTTTTGTCTTAGTTTCTATCCTTGGTTCCTATTTGAGATTGCTGGAAAAACTGTCTACCTAAAAACAGGGCAGTGTGAGATGTGAGGGATTTTTTTTTTCATTTATTTTATTTTCCTTTTTTGCAGATGAACTAAAATCATTTTTGTGGAACATTCTAAAGTCTTTCTTTTGTCATTCTGAGATGCTTTCTCCCCAGTCTAATACATGTGAGCAGAAATAGTGGGGCCAGGAGCTCTAACTGCCCTAGTCCCCAAAGACCCACACCTGCCTTCTGAGCACAGCTGCCCAGCCTGAATTCTCCTTGTAGCAGAAAGTCTGCCAAAAGACAGCCATAGCTTTAGAATGCTTATTCTCTTCTTATGGCCAAAGTGTCTGGAAAGATAAATTGGCATAAAAGGCAAAGATGCTAAAATAGCCATGCAATGTTGGGGAGCCCCCCAGGCACCACTCGGGCTTTTGAACCCGCCTGCCCTAAAACAGTGTGGCTTTTCCTGGGCTAAATGTTCATAGCTCAAGGCATTCGTGTGTAGACTGCATTTAGTGTTAGCAGAGTTAATGGGTTCTTTTTTTTTTTTTGGTCTGGAATCAAATACTCCCTACTTGAGGATACATTCATGACTCTTCTACCAGAAGTAATTATTGCCTCCTCTATGCTCTTAAGACAGGTACAGCCTTGAATATGGAGAGCTATTTTCATAGCTGTTTTCCTGCATGATATCAACTTTATCTTTCCTCCCACTCCCGGAGGTAGACATTCCATACATATTTGTTGAAATGCATCCATCAAAAGGGACAGTACCCTCCTCCAGGCTGGGAACAAAATGCTATATAATTTCTAACCTTTTTGCTTGTGTATGGCATTCAGCTCTTCTGAACTTTCCCCACTGACCTCTGTGTAACTTTATATTATCTTTGGAATGCTAATGAGGCTTATACTAAAAAACAAGCCTCTACCCCATAACTGTTTCACCCTCCAGTCTATGAAAGATGGCATAACGACGGACATTCCACTGAAAGTGAGATTGCTTGCCTTAGGGAGACATCATGAGCTTAGTAACCCTTCCAGCCTTTGAGACTGAATTTCAATAGGAATTCTGCTCACTTCAAATTATATAGCATTGATGCACTTTGGGATCATGGGCAAGATCCTGGTATTTCAATTCTCAGATTTTCCAAATCATTTCTGCCCTTGATGAATATTTAATGCTGATTCTCTTTAAAGAGAATTTCCTTTTTGATTGAAAAGCAGAATATCATCTGAATAGCCAATGCCCTAGACATAAGAGGTGTTTGACCATAAATATAAAATAACCCAGGAGGAAGTAAGAACAAATCAATCTACTCTAATAATGACTCACTCATAATTTCCTAAGGATTGAATGTCTAATAGCTTCCTCTCACATATTAGAGGTAGACGAGAGCTTCCAACTGTTTTGCTCCTTGTTCTGAGAAGTAACTTCATGCTTGATTGAGAAACACTTTAGGAGAAACAAACACGTGTGATTTGAGAATCCTACTTCAATCAATAGAGCTTTTGAGATTCTTTTTCCCTTACAATAAATCAGAGCAGACTCTCCTTTCTCAAAACTGGGGGACGCTGCCTGCAATTTAAGAAGACACAATCAAGGAGTGTCTGTGGCCCCGGGTCTGCTGGGTGAGGGGCCAGTTCAAAGTGGTGCGTTTTAATGCATTGGCTCCACCACATTCCACGTTCTGAACAGTGTTTTGACATTGCACAGGGAAGCAAACTGGAGATCGTTCTGCTGCTTCAGAAATTTGCTTCACATGCGCGCACACGTAAGTAAAAATTTAAAAAGTGAGCTAGGAGGCTATGGGTGAAGGCGATCAAGACGTGTCGGGATAATTACGTCAGCAGACTTCTGAGCTCCCTTCCGGTCAACATCAGAGCTCACGCAGAAAGGTTGCTAGGGTCTGTTGCTTTCACTCTGAAAGCCTCTCCAGCACTCCTAGATTTAGATTTACCTGCCTCCTTCTTGACCTCAAGTATTTCTGCATGAATGATGTTCCCAGGATAAAGCAAAGAATAATTTCTCTTCATTTAGAGAGCAAAGGGAGCTTTCCTGTGCTGCTGAGGGCCCCTTAATAGCCTGACATCTGTGGGTACCAATTTGTGCTACATTGCAGGCTCAAATGGTCGTTTTTTGTGATAACAGACTTTATTAAGTCCACCTCCCTGCCTTTCCCAAGTGTCCTGGGAGGTCCTAGTTATCACCTCTCCCTATTCCTCCTGTGGCAATTCACATTTAGCCAACATATTTCATTCCTAGATGAGAAGCTAAAGCTGAAGAAATAAGGGAAGATGTTGGCTCCTATAATGTAAAAGGCAGCTGCCCTTCCTTTTAGCCTTGTAAAGTTTATCTTTTTTTCTTCATGTCATTACATAAGCAATTTGCAGTGGCATGAGGTGAGTCAGCTTATTTAATTATTCTGTTACAGAACCTCCACGATTTCTAAAATGATAACCATACATGAATTTACACATTGATTATCAGTTTCAAACCATAGCCAAAACAGCATCTCACAGAATAAAAACTAAGGCTTATTTTATTCATTTAAATAAATATAACCCATCCCATCCTTTTCCACTTCATCTCTCCCAAAGGGCAAGTTCAATTAATCCATTTATTCTTCCTGGTTGACTGCTGCACTCCCAAATTGGAATCAGTGAGTTTTATTGCAAATGGCCTTTTGATTCCATAATTGCTATCTGACCTATTTTGCCCATTTAAAAATAGTTTTGGGGATTCATTAACCATGCCTCACAAATGGAGGTTCAATCCAGAGTCAGGAATACAAAAAAGCTTCTATATGGACATTATTGGTCTTCAGATTTCCCCTTATTAAAGAATTATCCTCTTATTTCATGAATTTTGTTGTATTATTTTCCTCTCATTTCATGAATTTTATTGCCTGAGTCTAAACATAACAACTTCTGAAAATGTTATACCTATAGGGGTACATATTTTAAAACATCATACATGTGGCTAGAGACAAAACAGAATGTCAAGATTAGATGCAACTTAAGGGCATCAAAATCATTACAAATACGTTTTTTCATAGGTAATTCTTTTGTATATTAAAAATCACTCTGATTTGTTTAAAGTGATTCAGTCCTTTGTAATTTCTTGGGAGTATTTACTTGGAAATATTCTCCATCTCTGCTTCTCAGATTATAAAGGTGGCCTGGGCTGGGAGATGGATACTTTGATGACTACCTGCAACTCCAATACAACACCTCCCTCACTATAAGGCTTCCTGCTAAGCTCCATCAACACTGGACTCAGTGGGCTCATGGCCCAGGGAAAGGCAGTAGGGTCCAGGCAAAGAATATGTCAGTGAAAGGGATTCATTTATTATAAAATGTGGTCACTCCTTACCTCTTCAACCAGTTGCAGCATACGACGGGTGCTTTCCAGCGACTAAGATAAAAAACATAAATAGTATAAGTGCAGGATCCAGAGGTCTTGGGAAATCCAAACTACATTCTTCCCTTGAGAAGCACAAAGGGTTACTATCACATATTCTTACAATGGTATCTGAAACACAAACGGTCTTCCCATGTTCAATCTCTTTCCTATCAGGCTTTCTACATAATGAGATTCCCTAAAGCAATTACGTTGAAGCTGATCTTCATAAAATCAAAACCATATGAGCTGATCTTGATATCAGACAAAGTAATCTGGAAAAGATAATTTTGTATGTGCAGGACACATGAAAAATGATCTCAAATTCTCAGAGGACTAACTTGACCATCCTGGAACAGGAATATTGAATTTTAAGCACAAACATAATTTTTCATGAATTGAGATGAATCTAACATTGATTTTCTTATAAAGCCCCTAGAAACACAATCGGAAGTTCTTATCAATACAAATTAAGCTGTCACCTTAGGGTGAAAAAAAATCAAGCGTGTTTCAAATAACTAGCCTATAGGACACAGCTATAATAATTACTTTCATCTCTAGATAAGAAAAAATAAGATGGAAAGTCTGGTCCCTCAGGCACAATATTGTCACTTTTTTCTCAGTTCTTTTCAAACTACTAGAATCTAACAACTAGTGTGATTTCTCAAAGTTGTGCTTCTAAGTGATGAACTTATTTTGGACAAGATTCTGCAGGAACATGAAGAATGTTAACTTTCCTGGAAGAGCTGTGAGGAGCCTGCTTTTTGAAATACACTGGCTGTAAGCAGTGGTATGCTAGCAAATGTTTAACATCTGGCTCTCCAAAAAAGAAAAAGAAAAAAAAAAAGAAAATAGATATGATTTAAGTTTATAAAGGATGAATAGCTCAAAATTTACAAATAATAATAAAATACACAATACTCTTTATTATAAATTCCATAGAACTGATTGATTCTCATAGAAAACTTTTGTTGATCTGTGCTGACCTGTGTCCATGACTGTGGGTAGAACAGGTTGGTTCTGCCATGAACACTGGTTGACATTTTCATTTACATTAAGGAGTAAGAGGAAAGTGAAACAATGAAGACATGTTGGAACTTGACTCATTTGTCAATGATGCGAGAAACTTCTTTGCTGAAGACAATCATAGTTTTCAAATAGATTTCCTCACATTTTTGTGCTATTCACAGTGTGTTAGCTGCAGATATGCACACTTTTAAGTTTAATCTACATTATTATTTTCTTCCCTTTCTTAAGTCTAGACAGTCAACAAGACAGTAAATCCAGCCTTGATTTGTAGTGTTTGCAGATTCCCACAGTATAAATCCTCTTACCCGTCTGATCTCTAAGTACATCATGGTGTCACTTCGAGAACTTGGGAAGATTTGGTATCTCCACACTACAGACCCATAACATGTCAAGAACTTTGAAAGCATAGATAGTAGTAAAATATAGTAAAATGATTAGGAAGTGATGAGTTTTGAGTATTTAGTACCTGATTTTAATATTATCCATTTAATTGTCAGTATACACAATTCAGTTGTAATACTAGCTTGCAAAATTCTGGAAAATGTAACAATCAGCTCTCAGAATTGAGCCAGCTCCAGCCAACCACTAGCTGTAAGACACCCAAAGACACTGTGTTTTTTTGGGAGAGAATCTTGATTCCTCCAGATTTCTAGAAATTGAGAGTTTGGACTAAGACATTAATTTGTATGTAGGTTTTATAATTAACCCATTCCTGTCTGCAGAGGCCTTAGGTATACAGGAAATCACCGTCATACTCCCTGTGTGTGTGTTTATTTTAATTGCTACATTAGAAGAAAAACCTTTCCTCACCTGAACCTGAATAAGACAAACTACCCCACTTTCTCTTTTGCTCCCTTCTCATTCTCCATCCCTCACCTCATCAGCCAACTGGTCGGCCCTCCGCTGCATCTCCTCCAGCTCATTGCGCATGTCCGCATCTTCGGCCATGGTAGCGGTGAGGGGTGGCTGGGCGCCTGGGCTGGGGGGTCAGTGATGGCTTTGGCCACCGAGCCTAGGAAGAAGCAGATGGTAACATGTGAGAGCTTATATGTGTATGTGTAGGTGTGAGCAAATAGAAGACATAAATGGCCCACACTCTGTCTCCGTGACTCAGTTATCTGAACTGGAAGCCATACTCAAACAAGGGTCAAGAGAATTACGCTTTTTCCAGAAGATGCCATGAATGCATACTTGCCAGCTTCGCCATGGAGATAGATATCTGTCTACTTACAAAGCATTTTAAGAGTCAGACCACCCAAGAGTGAGGAATGATGGGGTGGAAGGAAGTGGTTCTGAGTTAGTATATTTTTAACCTCACATTTATTTATTTTTAACAGCTTTATTGAGGTTTAATTGGCGGACAATAAATCCCACATATTTGAAGTGTATAATTTGAGAAGTTTTGACACACACACACACACACACACACACCAGGGAAGCATGACCACAATGAAGAAAATGAACATATTCCTTACCCTAACCACCTTACCTCAGGCTGAAACAACTGCTTATATGCTTTCTGTCACTAAAAGTTAGTCTTCATTTCCTAAAATTTTATATAAATACAGTGATATAGTATGAACTATTTTTTTGTCTCACTTCTTTCACTTAGCATAATTACTTTGTGATTCATTCATGTTGTAGTGTTTATTTAATTTAATTTATTTTTTTTAATCCTCACCTGAGGACACTTTTTGCATTCATAGAATGAGAGGGAGAGAGGGAGGAAGAGAGAGAGAGAAACATCGATATGAGAGAGACACATCGACTGGCTGTCACCCACACGACCCCAACCAGGGCCGGGGACAAATTGCAACTGAAGTACATTCCCTTAGTGGGAACCAAACCCGGGTCTCTCCGGACCACAGGCCGACGCTCTAACGGCTGAGCCAAACCGGCCAGGGCTAATTTAAAAAAAATATGTTCTTATTAATTTTTAGAGAGAGGGGAAGGGAGAGGGAGAGAGAGAGAGAAATATCGATGAGAGAAAAACATTGATTGGCTGCCTCCTGCATGCCCGCTACTGGGGATCGAGCCCATAACTCAGGCATGTGCCCTGACCGGGAATCTAACCAGGGAACTCTTGGTGGATGGGTTGACACTCAACCACTGAGCCACACCAGCTGGGCTGTTGTAGTGTTTCTTTATTTATTTTTATAGTTTTTTAAATCCTCACCCGAGGATATTTTTCCATTTATATTCAGATGGAGTGGGAGGGAGAGAGAGAGAGAGAGAGAGAGAGAAACATAGATGTGAGAGGGACACATTGATTGGTTGCCTCCTGCATGACCCTGACCAGGGCTGGGATGGAACAGAAACTGAGGTACATGCCCTTGACTGGATCAAACCCACGACTCTTTGGTCTGTGGGCCGACGCTCTAATCACTGAGCAAAACCAGCAAGGGCTGTTGTAGTGTTTAACAGTTCATTCCTTTTTGTTGCTGAGTAATATTCCATTGTATTTAGAGGCATTTAGGAGCAGAAGACAGAAAATCTTTAGTCTTTTCAATTTCTTTTTTTTTTATCCTCATCTGAGGGCATTTTTTGCATTTATCTTCAGATAGAGAGGGAGGGAGAGAGGGAGGAAGAGAAAGAGAGAGAAACATCGATGTGAGAGAGACACATCGACTGCTGCCACCCACATGACCCCAACCGGGGCCGGGGACAAACCGCAAATGAAGTACATGCCCTTAGCGGGAACTGAACCCAGGACTCTCTGGTCCGCAGGCCGACGCTTTAACTGCTGAGCCAAACCGGCCAGGGCTAGTCTTTTTCAATTTCTATCAGAGATTGCCAAAAGGGATTATATGGGTGTGTGCAACTATTTCTTCAAAGAGGGATGGATTCTTGACCCTGAAATATGACCAGCCCATTTTTTGGCTATTCTCTTGAAATCCCTATCGTACAAATTACAGGTAGCCTGACTGAGCTACCTCCAGAGCCAACCAGCCCACCTCCCTTCATCCCTTCTTTCTTTCTTCCTTGATCCTTTCTCCTGTGCTTCCTTCCTTCTCAAATATTTATTGAGTACCTGTAATATGCCAGGACAGTGTTAGACACTAAAAATATGGTGATGAATGAGACAGGAAAATTCATTGCTGTCACAGAACTATAGTCTAATTGGGAAGATGGGAGTGACATAAGGAAATTAGATGATTCACTGTGAAGCGAATTATATTTGGGGACATACCATGGGTGCCCATGGGTCACAGTAGGCCTCCCTGAGGAAGTCATGTCCCCAGGAATGGCCATCAGACAGAAGGGTTCAAGAAGACAACTATTTGATATGATAAAAACTTCCGTGGGTAGCACAACAGTAGAAGGCATGGGCTCGTGGCTGAGATGGTCAACCATGTACCAGAATTTACCCTCCCTCCTCCACGGTACACACAGTCTCTGGGAAATGGCTGCCCAGTTGGGAAATACATTTCTGGTCCCCAATGTAAGGAGGTGATGTCATGTGGCTAGAGATGGTTTATGAGATATATAGTCAAAATACTGTGTGTACCTGCCAGACTAAAGCAATTCAGAAGCAGACATTCCTTCTGCACGCTCTCTGTCCCCTTCTGTCAGTAAAAATGGAGTCCTGATGGACGGCTAGGCCATGTAACAGCAGAAGCTGGGACCCTTCAAATCTGTACCTGGAGGAAGCTTGATAGTTGACCAGAAAGACCTGAACCTTCATATGAGGTGACAAGGCACTTCTCTTGTGCCACACTACTGAAATGTTAGGGTTTTTTTTTTTGTTTTAGCAGCTGGTGTTCCACTAACTAATAAAGGCCTGAACTTAAAATGGAATAGAGGCATTGCATAGAAGCATGATTTCCTAACTGAGAAACACATGCATGTTTGTCCTTCCATTGACAACGGAAGCTGAGAGAGGAGATTAGATTTAGGGCTTTGGGACAATATCACGTTTTATTATTATTATTATTATTATTGCTATTATGATTTGTATGAGAAGCACTTTTTGTGAAAATGAAAACTCTTCATCAAAAAAATCAGCAACATACTCATTGGGAGGCAAGGGAGCCAACGTTCACAGAAAAAGGTTCTCCATGTGAGCCTGGGGAGGGGGGCTCTGTGACCCTGTCTCCCAGGCCCACTGCTACAGCTAAAGCTGAATTCCTCTGGGATTTTACCTTAGTACATATTATTAGAATCTTTCACATTTATTGCTCTTGTGAAGTAACTCAGACTGTTCAGAGTTCCTAGGTAGGAGGAATCCTAAAGTAAAACTTCTTTGGAGATAATAGATTTCATAGTTCTTTTGTACCCAGTGTTTCTTGAGCAAAGCATCAAATATGACATCAGAGTAAGAAAGAAGAAAAAAGCTTCAGGGCTGCATTTTACTGGTGGCATTAAGAAAAAAAGGTAGTAAGCTTATGTTAGGTTAGTTTTATGGGCAGTCATTTAAAATGCCAACTGGGCATCCCCTCACGAGTCTGCTAATTTTTGCACACCTATTCTGGCCACCAGAGTATGCACTCATGATGTGATGGAGAGCTTTAAATGCTTTGTGTTTTGCTTAACTACAGGTCTCCATTTTAGAAACGAGGGATCTAGGAAACAGAAATTGGAAGGAATTTACACCAAGTTACTCCTGAACCTCAAGAGGAGAAGAGGCACAATTCCAGTGTCTCCCTGAGTGACTGGGATCTACCCTCCAGAATAAAACGGTGGGTCATGGAAACAATGAGTAGCTTGTGGGCTGGAGTTTCAGTGGAGTGGATAAGGGCTTGCATGTCAGAAAGGCCTAATTGGGGCTGTGGGCTCTGGCACTCCGTGGCTGGGTGACTCTGGGCAGGTTTATCACAGTCTCTGAGCTTCAGTTCTCTCACAGGGCAAATAATACCATCTCACAGGCTTGTTGACAGGAATACGTTATAGAAAGTTCTGATCTACCTTGTTTGTAAGGATGTGGGGGCTTAATATTCATAAAGCCTTGCTCATTCTGGATAAGCCTGTGCCCTTTGCTAAGAGTGGAACAAAGCCAGAGGGCACGCCGAGCACCCCTGGAAGCCTGAAACCAGGGAAACCAGCAGAGTGCCTGGGCCTCCAGTTCCTAAGCAGCACCTCTCGCGGGATTACCACGTGGGACACAACAGAGCGCCTTCGCGTGCTGTTCTCCGTCTTTGCATTTTGCTGCTAGGTTCCTTGGGGGAACTTCTTCCTTCAATCTAAGCAAGCAACTGACCTTTCCATTTAATAGGTCAGTTTATTAGAAGGCAGAAGTCTGTGTGCTCTCAGACCTATAATACTGTTGCAATTTCCTACTCCTCCAGGTCTATTTGTTGATGGATGCTTGCGCTCTCTCTCCTCTCTCCCTCTCTCTCCCGTCTCATGTGTTTCCTTGGCAATCTCCGCTCAGAGTTTCTATTCTCAGCATCTGAAGAACAGCTGTTGGGCCCCTGGCTTCAAGCTGATGGCACCCTACGAGGAGCTGGCTGATGGAAAGTTGGGGAGATGGCAGAGAAGCCATGTGGTGAATACCCTTGTTTTCACCACTTTCATGATTTCCCCAGAAGCTCCCACACCTTTGTCCTGCTCTAAAGTGCTGGGGGTATGTCTGAGATTTGGGAGGAAGGCTGATGAGTCTGGCAGATTTCAAATGCATAGCATTTCAAAGCTGTAAAAGCAATATCCCCTTTCCTAATGAGACTAGAGGGACAGCAGGCATGGAGCACACATCCAGACCCTCTGTTGGGATATTTGATGCTAGTGTTTGCTAGCTTGTCCCACAAAGCCCAAACCCAAGCATATTAACATTCGGAGAGACAGCACTTAATGGTAATTTCAGTAGCTGAAAGGATGTTGTTAATAGTGAAATGGCATTTATTATCTAGGCGATGTGGAACACTGCACTCATATTAGTGCATTAAACCTCCATCCTGTGTGCTGCCCGAGCTGGGAGTGTGGCCCCAGCCAGCACAGCCTGCTGAGTAAATGAGGAAATAAAAAGCAGAGCCACTCAAAACTATTCCCTGGGGCTCTGATGTAAGACAATCTCCCATCCATTAAGGGCCCAACAGTATTCTATTAATTATTTCAAATCACCAGTGTTTAGGGGTCTGGCCCCTAGTAGGTGTTCAATTTATGTTAATTGACTTATTGAATGAATGACTGAATGAATTGTTCTGACACCCTCAGGTGGCATTTAATGTTCCCAAGTCAGCAATTTTCCTTGTGTGGTCTAGGGCAGTGCTTCCAAGACATCAATGGGCATCAGAATCACTGGCAACCTTGTGAAAACAGACTGCAGGGTCCCACCATCAGAAAGCCTGAATCAGTGCTCTGACTAGGGGTTAGACCCTGCATTTCTAACAAGCTCCCAGGTGATGCTGATGCCGCTGGTCCACAGACAACACTTTGAGTGGCTCCTGTCTCCTGGAATGTTAGTAAGTGTCGCCAGATGAGGTGGGTGGGTGGGGGGAGTTCTGTGGTCATACAGAATAGGGAAACAGTGGGCTCAACTTGGGGTGCTTCAGGGAATTGTGTCCAAATCCAGCTTACTGTGTTTTTGTACTGCCTGTAAGCAAAGAATGGTTTTTACCTTTTTAAATGGTTAAAAAGATGAAAGGAAGAGGAATACTTTGTACATGTGAAAATTATATCAAATTCCAGTTTCAGGGTCCATAAATAAAGTTTTATTGGAGCACATCCACACCCATTGGCTTCCCTATTATGAATTATTCCCTCCTTTTTTTTTTTTTTTGGTTAATTTATTTATATATTTTTTCAATTGCAGTTGACATACAGTATTATATTAGTTTGTAGTGTACAACACAGTAATCAGACATTTATATAACTTATGAGGTGATCACTCTGATAAGTCTAGTACCCATCTGATATGTCAGTAGCTCCTTTCAGGATACAGTGGCAGAGCTGAGTTGGTTGCAAGAGACCAACATGACCCTCAAAGCTGAACATAGTTACTCTCTGCTTCTATACAGAAAACATTTGCTGATCCCTGGGCTACATAATTTAAACAGAAATCCTTAAAGCATTCCTTATCAGTCTTTCATATCCACAAAGCATTGTACATTTCCTGTGGACAATGTGTGGTGTGTGCGTGTGTGTCTTTTTTTTTTTCCTGTTTGTATTTGACTGTATACTTCCCTTTTCATGGTGCTTCCCATGATAGAGTTTGTGTTTCCTAGACCATACTGTAAAACAAGAAATGATGCATGGAGTAAAATATAAAAATGAATTTGCCTTTGATTGACTCTTCCTACAGGGTTTTAGGACTGCAAATCAGATTTAATCCGTGTGATTAATTGCAAGGTTCTGGGGTGCCCATAGAGCCCTCACAAAGATTCCTAATTTCCATGACCAACTGCAGATCAAGGCTCACAGCCACAGATATAACAATGGACTGTTTACATCAGACACAGAAACATCTGAGGGTCTGTCACTGTCGAGGTATGTGATACAAAGTGAGCAGGCTTTAGTCACTCCTTGATGTCAAGCGTAATTTGTAAAGCTCTTCTTTTCCAATACTGCATCCCAATCTATTTGAGACCCACATGAACATGGGGCAGGTGGATTCCAGAGACAGCCTTTTCTCCCTCGTCAAGGGGCTTGCCTATTTACATGCATTGGCTAAGACTGCTTTCTCAATGCAGACTCTGAACTCAAATACGAGGTCAGGACTAGGAAGAAGAGGTGAGAGTGGCTACAAGGAGTGTGTTTTTGATAAACCAGGTGGATGGAGACATAGATGGCTGGGAACACTGGCCATTATTCCAAGCACCACAGGGCAGGAAGTCTTGGGGAAGGTGTAATTCTCTTCATGTTTTACCTTTCAATTAATAAAACAAACTAACAAACCTATATATTTCAACATCTATTGGCTGAATTATTACAGAGAGCTGAAACCTATATCTTGATGTATCCCCATACTGCTAATCATTCAAACAAATCTTCCGCAGGGTAGATCTCTCCTCCTGTCTACCCTGCCTACTTTCCAATGGAATTCAACAAAAATTTCTTAAAGGCTCAACAGAACTTAGCAGAAGTTTATTAAAGACTCACTATATTCACCAAAGCCCAAAGAAGAACAAAGGGACTTTATATGTAGGACAATTCTTCTTAAATATTAATTAAAATCATACCAACATGTATCGAGGGCTTACTCTTTGAAGGGCACTATTTTAAGTGCTTTTCATATAATAACATACATAAACCTTAAATGATGCATGGTGTGTGTACTATTACCATCCCCACTTTATAGGTTAGGAAACAAGCTTAGAGGTAACTATTGACATACAGATGAATTTCAGATCAGGAATTTGGGTCATTTTCAAAGCATATTTATTATCAAAGTATATTATGTGGATATTTTGTCTTTTAATTAAAAACTGGAAATATTTTACTTTTAGTTTCATTTACATATTTGAAAATAATACAGAGTGTTTTGACAGGCACATCTCAGTATATCCCAGCTTTTGATATTATTTATCATCTCCACCTATCTTATTAATCTCCAGTTCTTTTTTCCCCTTGTCTTTATTCTTTTTTTACTTCTATTTTCTTCCTAAGATGTATTATTGTGTTGTTCTTTTTATATCTTCTTAAATTAATAAAAGATTAATTTATTTTGCATTTTTCTTCTTTTGGGTATAGTAGTACTATAAATTGTCCTCTATACACTACTATGGCCCTATCGTATAGGTTTTGGAATATAATATGGCTTTTGTTATTTATTTCTAAATAGCTTTAAATTTCATCTTTAATTTCTTCTGTAGTTCAAGAGTTATTTGAATGTATAATTTTAAAATGCAATTAATATAGGGTTTTTTTTTTGGTAATTTCTAATTTTATTTTTGTTATGGTCAGTGAAGATGGCCCATGTGATTTTTGCTACTTGAAATTGGTGAGATTTCCATTGTAACCTATCACATGACCAATTTCTGAGAACGTTTAATATGTATTTGAAAAAAGAAGTTTATTCTGTCTTTGACTCTATCTAGCTACCTACCTACATCAAATCAAGCTTAAAAGGAAGGTTTGTTATTCAAACTCCATGAAATTCTTAGTCAACTTGATCTATTGATTTCTGTGTATTCAAGTCTTCCATAGTAACTGTAGCTTTATCACTTTCTTCTTCTATTTCAGCCTATTTTTGCATTTTATATTTTGCAGCTGTGATATCATATAAATATATATATATAGGCCCATAATTGCTACTTTTTTTATGGTGGGGTAGAGCTTTTATCAATAGTAAAGATTAGTGTTGCACCTGTATACTCCATTTCACTATGTTATTATGTTACACAACTTTGGTCAAACTGAAGGGACGGGGATATACATCTTAGACCTATCCCTTTCATCTTCATGAACACCCCCCAAAACAACAACAAACCAGCATTATGGATCTAAGTTGTGGGAGTTCTCATTTGCCTCATGACTCATGCTTTCTCTGGGTTTTTGTCCTCACCTTCTAGAAGGAGCCAGCACTTGGATGTTTGGAGGCAGCAGCCAATTATCTCTTTCCCCAACTGTAATGATATGAAAATGTGATCAAGGATGGGCCTAGTGCTTTATTTTCACTGAATGAAATCTCTCCTCGAAGTTAATGGAACTGTAACACCCAAAGTGCCTATTCTAAGGGAATAGTGAAGCACAGTGACAGCTGCTGAGAGACGTCCTGAAGATTCCTCAAGTGCATTGGGAACATTTTCTATTCAGAATAATAAGAATTCTCCCCAGGTTTGTAGCAGCCTTTCTTGACTAAGAAAAATCAGCTGAATTTGTTCCAACAGTCTGTGTCACATAACTCTTGTCAAAATACTATGCACAATAATAGTCATTTGTTGAAAACTTGCTGTGTGATAGGAATCAAACCAGGAACTTTATATGAAACTGGGATGTTTATATAGAACACCAAGCCTTTGCTACTCCAAATGTGGTCCCCAGATCAGCAGTGTCAGCCTCACCTGGAAGCTCAGGCTCCACCACACACCTACTGGATCAGATCACCTACTGCACAAGATCACCAAGCATCAGAAGTTGAGAAGTGCTGCCCTAAGCCACATTATCTCCATAATAAGCATGGAAAGAATGAAGTACAACTTGACTTGATAACCAACCAAGATCACAGAGCTGGTCAGTGGAAGAGGCTGAGCGTCCCACCTGGGGAAGCCTGACTCTGTGCCCTCTGCTGCACCACATGCCATTGGTTCACTTTGCCCATCCAGCACAATCTGCAGACTTCTGGCAGCATTTGCTTCCCAAGCAGACCGAAAGCTCCATGGGCCATGGGCTCTGAATGTCTTGCAACAGTGTCCTGCACTAGGAGGGTGGACACACTGGCTGATTTCCATGTGACAGTCTTTCATTCAGAAAATGAAGGGAAGACACTTACCAGAAAAGCACCCTGGAAATGTTCCATCTTCCCCAAATAACAGTTTGTGAAGGCTAAGACTTGTTGTTTAAGATCATTAGAGGTCAAAAGGGAGAAAACACTGAGGACTCTGAGTATCCATTGGAGACTCTACAGATTGTCCTGATAAATTCTTCTTCCTCTGAGAATGAGGATAATGAAAGCACAGTGAATAATTTTAGCAGACAACAGGTAGCAATGTTCTGTTTACCTTTCTGTTGTTAAAAATGGCCATTTCTTTTTTTTTTATTCCTCACCCAAGGATATTTTTCTACTTATTACCAGATAGAGTGAGAGGGAGGGAGAGAGAGAGAGACAGAGAGAAACATCAATGTGATAGAGCCACATTGACTGGTTGCTTCCTGCACGACCTGACCAGGGCCGGGGACGAACTGCAACCGAGGTACGTGTCCTTGACCAGAACCGAACCCACGACTCATCGGTCCACGGGCCGATGCTCTAACTGCTGAGCCAAACCGGTCAGTGCAAAAAATGGCCATTTCTTAAATCTACTGTGTCTGGTGGTTGTTTAAGATCTTTAAAGTGTGGGCTGGACTTGGCTCCCTGATCTTCTATTTTGAACATTCTTGTGCCTAAAATTCAACCTCCTTGTCTTTTTATAGTGGAAACTACTGGTTTTAATAACTTTCATGGTTGAATCAAAAGATTATCTTTCAAATATGAAGAATAAATGGCTCATGAACGACTGATTTCCATCTTACATCCATTTTATGCCCATTATCTGGTTCATGGATAAATCACAAGTGCTCATAACAGGACTTCTCAGTTGCATGGTCTGAGATGTCCTTGCATCTAAAACTTTTTAGCTGCTTGTTAAAATGCAGATACCCAGTCACACCACCTATGGAAAGAGATCTATGAAGGTAGGGCTGAAATTTGCATTTTTAACAACAACTACAAGTCCTTCTTATGCTCCCAGAATAGGATTCCTGTGCAGCATCATGTAGGCAGAAGGGCTTTCCAAGTATCCAATGGGAAACAGATAATCCTATGATAAGACCATCTAGAAATGCAAGCATGTGGTTCTGTAGCATTTAGGAGGCCCTCTTGACCTGAGGTGGCAGCCTTCTTTTCTCCCCACCATGTTCTTCTCAATATCTGATGTCATATTATGTACTATGTTAAAAACACCATGAATGCATTCCTTTTAGGAAAATTTAGCTTAAGAACTATCTCAAATGACATTTCAACCAGCTCACAGAAGTGTCATCATCACCCTCAGTGTCTCTGAGGGGAGGCACTGATCACCATTAGAGCCCAATTCATTTCAAGCTTGGTTTATTTATTTTCCAAACCACCGCACCCTACCCCATTCCTAAATGGGGCTATGTCTGTACATTTGTATATATACACATATACAGTCCTGTTCTCATTTCTGTTGAGAAGGGAAGTCTGACTTCCCCAAAGAGCCCCTTCCCTGGGCTATTCTGGGGTTAATGACAGCATAGCTGACAGGCAGCTTTGGCTTGGTTTTTGTTTTTAGGGGCCTGGGTCTGGGGTGGCCTAGCATTTCAATGCAGCTAGCTTTGGCATCTTGTAATTGCAACAGGGCAGCCAGCCACAACCAACACTGATTATGCCTAAATTCCCCCTTTTCAAAAATGCCAATGTTTCCTTTGTCTGTTTTGCAAATGTGGCCAAATGGGTATTTAGCACTGAGGTTTGTATTATGCAACAGTTCCTGATTGTTTACTTGGAGCCGAAGCAAGGAGGACTCGATGACCGGGAGAGAGGAATGGACAGAACTGAACCTCTTCTTATTTACTCCTGATCATAGTCAAAGCAAACCACAGTAATCGCTCCATCCATTTAGCCAGTGTTTACTGAGTGCTACTGTGAGTGCAGCCACATCCGGCTCAGCTGGAGTGGAATGGCTGTCCCTGAAGGACGGCTGCAGGGGCTCTGGCTAGAAGCCTTTTGCTTTCAGGTCTCCTCCTCCATCTTGCCTAGGAGAGAACTGATGACAATGTTTGTATTCCAAGGTACCTGGCTTAGTTCCTGGAAGAAGAGTGATATCTCTGTTGGACTAACACTTGGCCACATGAAAAACAAGTCTCATTACACCTTAAATAAAATGATTCCACTCAGGAGTACATGAACAGACAGAATCCAAGACCAAGCAGAAAAACCCTCATTTTCATCGAAACAAATGCTTTCTGTGCCCACATGACCAAGCCAACAGTGAGAAGGAAGCTGCTATATGTCCTGACCCACAGTCTTGCCTCCCTTCAGTGGAGGATGCTGTGCACTCTGCTCAGCACCCTGGGATCTCCCTCACTGTTCCATGTGGTCATCCTCAGTTTCTGCATATTCTGCTCCTGATTTACACTTGTGATTCTCCTTGTAAGACCACCCAAGGGTGGCTTCACCTATCCACGGAGAGCTGCAAGTAGACCCATAGTTGGCAGCTATCTGGTACAGAAGCCAGATTTTTTTTTTTTTTTTGGCCATAAAGTGAGACACACTTTTGAGGTGTAATGGACACTGCAAAGGTCCTCTCGGGGTCATGCCAAAGCTAGAGCCTCACCTCCATTGCTCCACTGCCTGACTTCCTCTCCATCTTGCCGTCTTGCTTCTACTCCTCCTTCTGTTTTTTCCCCAGGAGCACATCCTTAATCAGTCACCTGCATACAAATCTTTCTAAGGGTCTGCTTCTAAGAAATCTAACCTAAGACGACATCCACTGGCTTGTGAGCTATATTTTATCAAGTATGGATGCATGTAAACCAGGTGCTAAAAGGAATCCACAAACACTGCATCAGGAAAGGATTGGGGGGAATTCCTCATATTCCCAGATGTGCCAAAGAATATGGGGAGTCCTGGCTAGACTTGACTGGATTTGAAGACTTCATGTCCAAAATATCACAGAGTGGTGAGAACTTGGGGGTCATTGGAGCATCCTCCTCACAAGAGGAGAGAAAGCTCAGAGAGGTAGTTTGTTGGAAGGGACGTCATCAACCCAAATCATTTAACTTCCAATCTAGGGCTCACCTTAATGTTTCCTTGAAACAGCAAACATCAGAAAACTTGAAAGGAAGGGCCTTGTCTTGTCCGTGCCCTTTGAATGTTTTCAGAACGTATGAAAATAACATGACGAAGGCCAATGTGGCCAGTGTATGTCTCCTACTGTTAACTTGAGGAAATTACTCTTTTTAACTGCTATGATATCATCTTTCCACTAACAAAACCAAAACTCTAGTTTCTTCTGTCTTAGATCTTTTCTGGTGGGTATAGGTCTTGGTTTAGAATGTTTTCTTTCCTGAATTAAAAGGAGGCATACGAGCTCTATGAGGTTTATCAAAGAATCAATATTGTGTGTGTTGCTAAACTAATTGAGTTGTGGCATTTTCTGTTATTTTCACCTTTCTTTTGGAGACACGATGAATGGTTTGACAGGTAAATGATGCTTGATAACCATGACCTGTGTTCTCCTAGGAAAGGTATTCATAGTGAAGACACCCAAGGTCAGGTCCCCTATATCCTGGACCTGTTATTTTTGTGAACAGTTTATCCAAAACCCTAGGCTTCTTGTGCTTTCTTCACAATTTAAGAATAAATTCACACTAGATGATTAACTTAATCATTTAAAAAATTGGTTTCAATGAACTCATGTTTCAAACGTAACCACATTCTACGTAATAATATTTATAAAATCAGATATTTTTATTGTTGAAAGTATTACAGATGTCCCCCTTTTTGCCCCATTGACCCCCTCCTTCCCAGTCCAACCCCCTCCTGCTTTCCCCAACCTAAAATCAGAATTTTTATGTTTTCTTAAAATACATTAAAATAGACATACAACTATTAAAATTTGAGAAAAACGAACTTTATCTATCTTCCTCTTAAATTCATTTGGTGAACCACCAAGGGTGTGTGTGCATGTGTGTGTGTGTGTGTGTGTGTGTGTGTGTGTGTGTATGTAATTGGTCCAGGACTATGCCATTGGCCTAAGGCTTAAATTCGGCTCTGCATTCTGTCATCATTAGGGAATTCACTTGCCCACTAATTCTCACCTGGAGGGCTTGTTAAAACTCAGATTGCTGATGCAGTGATGCTTGAGTGGGGTCTGATAGTTTACATTTCTAAGAAATTCTCAAGTGATACCCCTGCTGCTGATTGAGGGAACATACTTTAAGAACCTCTACTCTTGCCTGCTCTGATTACACAGCCACCCTAATTCTGCCACCATAATATTGTATCTTCCCTGGATAAGCCTTTTATGCAAGCTATTTCCTGGAGTGCCCGAAGGAACAGAAAGCTGGGACTTCATTGTGTTGGTAAAAAGCTGAGACTTCACTGTGTTGGTAGACTCTAGTTAGGATTGTGTGTTATTTGTAATCAATATTTGCATGGAGGGAAGAATTCATTCTGAAGCTTGTTTTCCTTATTACAAAACACCTAATTTGAAATTCATAGGAGAGGTGATCTACAAATGTCAACTACTCTAACCACTGGAGGCTGCAGATACCTACTAAATAATTACCAAGAGTTATAAATAAGCAGAGGACAGTTTGCAACAGACTCTGCTTGCAAATGAACAAAGCCATCAGCATGGGGAGGAAGTTGCAAGAAAATAGAATCTAGTGCCACAGGGAACCTTGCTGAGATCTGTCCAAAGTCTGGATTTGAAGCTTTGGATGAAGTGAGTTCCTGTTCTTGGAAATATCTAAGGAACGGCTAGTGGAACCTGGTGGTTGAGATTTAGTAAAGAGAAGGGCACAAGGTCATGTGATATATAAATTCCTTTCCAAACCTGAGGTCTCTGGCTCTGAGAAGGAAGTCAAGGTGTCTTTACGGTGCTGATGCCACCAGTCCAGGTCCCCACACAACAGTGGGTTCTTTGTAGCCACGAAATTAGGATTTCCTGAGTAGCTGGGGCAAATCCTTTAACATGACTCCTCAATATCCACTTCTTCCACAGGCAGACATAGAGGTGAGAACTTTGATGGAGCTAACTCTACCCTCTTTTCCCTTTTGGGAAAGGTTTGCCATGCAGAAAACACTGCCATCTGCTTCTTGATATTAAAGGATCCATTGTGGCTGGAGACAAGAAGAATATTCCCTAAGTGGGCAAAGTCAGAGGAACTAGCTGACTCACTTGCAAAGTCAGCCTCACAGAGGTGAGAGAACCAAAAATGCCACCCTAACATCATTTCTCAGATTTATCTAACAATCTATAGCAAACAACACAGACATTCACCCTGGGCTTTGTTTTCACTTTTGTTGGAGATAATTATTATTTTCTGGCCTTAGATAACAGTTCTGCTATGTCTCTCATTGAAGCAACGAGGACCTACAAACACAATTCCACTCCAAACAAACTCATCATGCATCAACTTACTAAGTAATTAAGCTAAGAAGCTCACGAAAATGTATTTGCTCTAAAAATAAATTCCTTGCAGGGTTTCTTAAATAGCAAAGCTCCTAGCTTACATTTTAACATTTTATAGATCATTAAACACTTGACAAAGAGAGCGAGAACAAAAAATTAAAAAGTCTGGCCAAAGTGTCAGGAGTCCCAGTGGATAGCAGAAGAGCTCCAATTGATGTTAAAGTGCTTCTGAAGTGATTGTGTAGGTCAATGAGCAGAAGACTGATTTGTAAAATTAGATTTACCCAACTCCCAGGTGCTTAAGATGAGTAACTAGTGTGACTATGAGTAACTAGTGTGACTGTAACCACATCAGTATATAAATCTGGCTTCTGCAGTTACTCAATTTGGCATTTGCTATCATTAATATGGAATGGATTTAAAAAGCACTTTGGATTAGACTTTGTGCACAGAGGGCCTGGGGAATTTTACAAACCACAAAGGGAGCATGTACTGAGAACATCAGAAAGAAGGAAGCTTTCTGTGGCCGAAAGGTAAGATGTCCATGCTGGCTAAATCTCCTCTTATTGTGAGTGTCCTGTGTGCACTTCTATCATTGAATGTGTGTTTGATCATGGACAGTTTCAAGGTGCAATTTCAAAAAGTTAAAAACATGACTCGTAAAAATATTCAGTGAATACATGTCAAAGATGTACTTAACTCATTACTGAGGGAACCAACAAATGATAGAGCTGGTTCACAGAAAATTAATATATAATAATGCTGGAATGAGATTTCTAAATTAGATACAAAGCTGCTAAAAAAAAATCAACCCCGTAACTTTTATAGTTATCTTTTCAACCAGATAGAAAACATTTAAATTTTTAGCACACAACAATCTCCAAGTTACCAAATGTGTAACTTCAGAGTCTGGAGGCTGATCAAAAAGTGAATAGCTGAAAAACAGAGAATCAAATAATTCTTGGATGAATCCATTAGACATGTATCCAGCCTTTTTGATTTATTTTCAAGTTTTAGATAATTTTTCTCAATAACAGAAACAGGAGAGATTTTCCTTGGACACTACGCCATGAAACTGGGTAACAGCCACCAGGTGAACTTTTGCTTTGGAAGGCTGAGTGGATATTAATGCTTTTCCTAGTGCGCTTGGTGAAGAAGAGTTAAAACAAAGAAAACAAAACCCCTTATTCCCATGGTTATTAAATCTAAGGAGGGGGATACATTAAAATCTCTTGTGGAGCTTTAAAAAATCCAGATGCCCAGGCAACACTCCAGACCAAATCAACCAGAATCCTTGAGAAGGGGTCCCAGGCAGCAATAGATTTTAAAGGTCTTCAGGTGATTCTAATACATGCCAAGACTGAGTAGCACTGTACTACTTGGAATCAATATATGTGTGTATATATTTATTTTTAAATTGGGATCATACTGTTTTATTTTGTCATTAATTATGTTTTTAAAATTTTCATTAATCATTAAACATCACTCAAATGCCATTTTTAAAGACTATTATGTAAGACCAGGTAAATATCTTATGATTTATTTGGCTAATCACCTATTCCTAGATGTTTAATTCTGTTTTCTTTTTTTTTCTTTTCCTTTTCTTTTTTTCTTTTTTTTTTTTTTGCTATTATAAGCTAGACTGCCATGAAAATATTTTTTCTTTATTGATTTTAGAGAGAGAGGAAGGGAGAGGAAGAGAAAGAAACACCAATGAGAGATAACATTGATTGGCCACCTCCTGCATGGCCCCCACTGGGGATTTGGCCCACCACAACCTGGGCATGTGCCCTGACCGGGTATTGAACCTGTGACCTCTTGGTGAATGGGTAAATGCCCAACCACTGAGCCACACCAGTTGGGCCTGCATGAAAATATTTATACAAAAATTTTATCTACATCTTGGATTATTTCCTTACATGGATATTTGGGAGTGGATTTATAAGTCAAAGAAAATGTTTTAATGACATCCGAGACATATTACTACAATGCTTTTTACAAAGGTTTATAAATGTATACCTTTTAATTGATGATGTCCTCAATATTTTTATTTACAAAATATTTGTATGCTCCAAGAGCAGTTAAAAATTATATTTTAGTCTTTCTCAGTGGTCATTTTAAATTTAACTTTTTAGTCCAGCTAAAACTTACTTTAGTGTATACAAGGAAAGGGTTAAAACGCTAATTGGTATTTTTCCAAACAGCCCCTTTTCTCAACATCATTTGTGGAATAATTCATATCTTCTCTATTAGTTTATGATTCAAAGAAGTTGATGATATAATATGTAGGTTAGTTAAGTGTACTTTGTAATAGTGAAGAGACTCATGGAAGCACATGAGAAAGGTTGAAACTATGAACAAACTATGTTGAGCGTATTCTTGTCTTAATTTTAACCACCCATTTCTTGGAGCTATCTAGTTCTGGTTTTAACTCTCACTCACTTATAGAACTCTTAGGTCGAAAAACAACTCAGCTCATCCTAAGATGGCTTTAATCTGTCCTCAAGTAGCTCGTAGCTTTGCCAATGACAGGCCTGCCTAAATCCACCTGTTCTACTTTATTTATTAATTTTTTTTTATCCTCACCTGAGGACATTTTTCCATTTTTTTGTTCAGATAGAGTGGGAGGGAGAGAGAGGAAGAGAGAGAGAGAGAGAGAGAGAGAGAGAGAGAGAGAGAGAGAAACATCGACGTGAAAGGGACACATCGAGCGGCTGCCACCCGCACGACCAACCAGGGCCGGGGACAAACTGCAACTGAGGTACATGCCCTTAGCGGGAACTGAACCTGGGTCTCTCTGGACCGCAGGCTGACGCTCTAACTGCTGAGCCAAACCGGCCAGGGCCACCTGTTCTACTTTAAATGTTCACCCTCTGTACTATTGGCTATACCTTTGCATTACCTATGAGGAGAGCTTTTTCTACATAATGTCCCAGATGGACTTGTTACCAATTCTGAATTTAGTGGGATCCATTTTTATATATTTTTATTTGTGTATGTATTTACTTTTATATTATTTCTATAATTATTAAAGTCTCATTGTTCTGTGCTTAAAAGCCCTGTTTAAAATCATAAAGTGAAGCCTGAAGTTACCAAAGCCACATTACCCAAAGGAAAAGGAGGCCAGAAATTTTAATTATGCTGAAGAAAAATATTTTCAATGAGCACAGGACTCAATTCTTCTCCCTCCTCCCAAGCTTTTTAATGAGTTGTACTCCATTAGCACTACCACTCTTGATTAGCTTTGTCGAGTCTGAGAAACCATTGTGCATCTCCTATTGCCAGGCATCATACAGGCCACAGTGATTGCTTGCTGCAAAGAGGAACAGCTGACTTCAGTGAATTTCCACCCACAACCCTAAAAAGGCAGAGGAAGATGTGTGGGGTGTGTGTGTGTGCGCGTGTGTGTGTGCGCATGTGTGCATGTGTGCATTACTATTACAGACACTGTGGGGAGCTTACCCTGACTCCACCTTCTCCTACCAGCCTGTCTTCATTAAGGAGTTAACTGCTCGTCTGAAGGATACACGCAAGGTACTGGATAAGAATTAAGGGTGTCACCTGTGTCCAAGGGAGCAGGCATCACTTACTGGCCCTATATGCGATCAAACTTTTAAGTGCTTTCCAGCACTAAAGAGTCCATGTGAGACCATTCTGACTTCTGAAAACCTGGCCAGTTGGTGGTCACAGCCATTACACTCACCGAAGGGCCCACTTGGACTTCGTAATCTGGCAAACTCAAATAGGCAAACTTTCAGGCCTTTCTCTTACCTTCCTCAAAGGCCAGGCTATGGGCTGCCCTGACACCTTCTAGGGAAGCAATGCCTCGATGTCATTTTAAGTACCCTTAGCTAGTAGATGGCTGAGCTGAGGAGTCCCATTATGTCTCAGCAAACTTTTTACTTCAAATGAAGATGGCAGAAACCTCAGTCCTCCTGCTATGGCTGAGTAGGAGGAGGAAGCCAAGGGAACTTTCCTGGGGTCAATGAGGCACAGAGCAGGCTGCCTCTGTTTTGGGAAAAGTTTCTGAGCCTTTGGGACAGCCCAGTGCTTGGAAAAAGGGCTCCAGACTCCAGGCAGGCCTGACTAGATCATATCTTCGAGCCATAATTTTTTTCCTTGGAGGATTCCGAATGCTTCTTTCTCCACCCACTGCAAGTGCCAGGCTTCCTATCCTGCTTCTCCTGCCCCCACAGTGCTCACAAAGCAAGTAGCTCCAGATGGGCCAATTGCTCAAAGTAAGCCCTGGCTTTGTAGGAACTCCAAAGCAGGACCCTCCTCCCCTGGGGTTCCACAAGGTCTCAGCAGAGACAGACTTCTCTCCTGGTGGCGAGAATGAAGGGAAAAGGAGGTGGTTTTAGGCTGGCCTCTCCCAGGAGCCAACCCTGAGCCAAGAATCTGGGTGCAAGGGGCTTATTAGGGGAGTGCTCCCTGGGGAGACCAGGGAGGTAGTGGAGGAAGTAGGTCAAGAAAGGTGAAGAAGACGAGTAAGCCAAGCTCATCCTGCAGGGAGCTCTGGAGTATAAAGCACACCTTAGAGTATGTCCCACCTCAAGGCCAGCGAGCTGGGCTTTTGGACTCCCTCCCACACCAGTCAGTTATTGGAGAAAGCCACTGACTGGGACAAGGGCACAATTCCCAGGCATTTCTAGCTCTCTGTATGGGTGATGCAATCCGCCGTGAGGTTACACAAAGGCAGTCTGCTGTACGGGTAGAGCCATAGGCTGCCTTTGGCAGCAAAACCTGCAGAAACTGTGCAAGGGGCTGGTAAAAGGGACCCAAGGGGACCTCATGGGGGAACCACAGTGCCTGCTACAGAGACTCTCTGGGGATAGATTTTCTTGTAGCTCTGGGCTGAGCATACTCCAGAACTAGAGAGGAGCCATCCTGCCAAAAGCAGGTGGTAAGCCATCTGTGGGCTCTGTGGGAACACAAGGGCACATCCTGCTTAGGGAACACTGCCAGTCAGCAGGGTGGAAGGCCTGGCCAGGTCACCCTGAAACCTGCCTGGCCAGGCCCTTGTGGGCATCAACACCTTTTCTCTAGTCCCAAGGCGTGTGTGTGACATGTAGATCACAGAACGTTTTTGTCATATACTGTATATGCAGCTGCTAGACTTGTGTTAGTACTCCAAACGCACCTTTAGAGTTACCATTGAAGGACCCCCAAAGAGGAACTGTTCTGCATATACAAATTGCATTTTCAACCCTCATCCCTCTGAGAAGTGTAACAACACTCCTCAGTCTTGCTAAATGTGCAGGACCCTAGGCTGCTCAGCCACTCATTCAAAGGCCCTAACAACAATAAAATGATCCCAGAGTGTTTAGTGTCTGCCAAGCCCTGTTTATATCCTTTTATGTAATAATTCACTGCAACAGTCCCAGCAACTCTGTGAAATGGATGCCTTTATGATCTCTGTTTCACAGATAAAAAACCCAGGGCACAGAGGGTTAAATGAACGACCCAGGGTTCCATAGCCAATAAGTAGCAGAGGTGGAATTTAAAGCCAGAAAGCCTGAATCCAGGGTCTTCATCACTGACCACAAATTAACAGTATGGTGGACATACAGCCCTAAGAGCTTATGCATGGATTCTGGATGTGAAGAAGACAGAATTCCACCAGGATTTGGTTCAGGCCTGGTGAGTGAATGCTACTTTAAGAGTTAGATCCCACTTTAACCCTCATTTACTCTTCTCACAGTATATAGGTGAGGATTGAAAGATAAGGTAAAGAAAAGTGACTTGGTCAAGATCAACCAGTTTTTAGTATCCTTAGCACCTCATTCTTAGTCTATGGTTTCTATCTACCATATTGTCTTATTCAGTCTCCTTAGCTATCTTCTTCCTTAGAAACAATAATGAAAGACAGTTAACACTTACTAGGTCCTTCATATAATATGCATCAGGTGCTTCGCTAAGCTCTCCACATGCATTTTATTTCATCCTAGTTATATGCCTATGACATGGGAGTCTATTGTTATCTTGATTTTTTTTTTTTTTCAGATGGAAAATCTGAGCTTTGGGGAGATTTAAATGTTTTGTCCAAGGTTACACAATTAGCAAGTGGCCAAACCTAAACCTCTTTGATATTAGATTCAGTTGCTTTAATTAGTGTCAAAAAATTATCCAAAACTGGGAACTAAAGCAAAAGAATGACAACATCCTTTTATACCCTACCAGTGCATTGTCTAATTGGCTCATGCAATGATTATCTAATTTTCTAGGAGAATGTGACTGTTTAGCTTACTATTTTTCTCTTTCTCTCTTATCAGCTTTACTGAGGCATAATTGATATATAATAAATGACCATATTTAAAATGTACAATCTGATACATTTTGTCATATTTACATCACCATGATCAAGGTAATAAATACATCCATAACCCCCCCAATTTTTAATATTACTCTTAATTAGAGACCAGATTGTCAAGTTAGATGTTACTTTATAGAAGATTGAGCAAATGGTCTTTATCCAATAGAGATGAAAATTATTTCTCTTTGGCAGAAAAGAAAATCCCAAGTGTTATAGTTTTGCTTTATAGAATATTAATCAGTTTCATACTTAATTGAACAAATTTATTTTAACATTCCTTTCCTGATTGTCTATATAAATCTTTGGTTCCTCAAACAGTCTGTGAATGAGTTTTAGTAGCCTACGGGTTTTCTCATTAACGACGTAAATGAACCTTTGACATATACTCACCATATGTTGAAAGGAGAATCATGTGTTAACTCTTTGGAAATTAAACTTTGCCACTACTGAGTTTGTGCATGTATCTCAGAATGTATTGATGTATCCATGTGTTCCCAGACTCTTCCAGAGAGCAAATCAGGGCATATATTGTCTTACCCACCTAAGGAAGGCAGAGCTCTAGATGGTTCTAGAAGGTCATGGCAGCCATGTTAGAAAGCAAGTTTGTGATTCTTACTCTTTCTTATTTGGCATGTACTGGTGGAGTGCCCTGGCAAACAGGAGTGTACAGAGAATTTGCACTTTGAGTCTCTCCAGGTTCCCATTGTTTCCATTCCCCCAGATTTGATATTTCTTTTTTTCTAGCTACACAAATATCCAAAATTTCCATAAATTTGCTTTCTAGGGGCAGGTATTATAGGCAAAGAGGCTTTTCTTGCCTGAAGTTTACTTAAGCTAGAACCTCAAGAGGAATGATGAAAATGAAAGATTTCATGAATAACAAAATGGAAAGACAAAGGCACCCAAGAAAGTTTAGCCAGCTTTAATCACAAGTGTAAACATGGCTCCTTCAGATAGATTTATGTGTTCCTCTTTGGAGGTAGCAGCAGGTTTAGCTAACATTTTTCAAGGAATCAGATCTCATGTCTATTAATCATTGCTCCCTCAAGAGCAAACCTGATGAAAATGCTTATCTACTTACTTTTACTGTAATCCTCCAAATCCCTGTTATTTTGTTTGCCATAATACCACCTCTCAACTCTGCCCTGCCTTCTTTTCCTGGCCAGCTTCCACCTAGCCTTCCGAATTCAGCACAAATAGCATCTCCTGGAGGAGGCTGGTGGCCTGGGCCAAGGCCCCCTCTGGACTCCCGTGTGCTCCCAAATGTCTTGTCCTAGTATTTATCGCCTCATGCTACACTGGCCTCTTTATATATCTACCTCCCCTTTTCCCCCTCCTGTGACAGGTCCTCATAGGGTACCCTTTTGGTCCCTGTGGCTAGCACACAGAAACACTGAGTAAATGTTTCTGAGGACAAGAATCATAGATCACATTTCCTTGTAATATTTCTTGTTTAACTTGATGCTAGGTTCTCAAACTTGAGTAGGTACTCACATGTATGGTGCTTAATTACTTCCTTCAGTTTTTGGCTTCAATCTTCCTTTGACCATTAAAGGCAATACATTCTCAATTAATTTGAACATGTTAATATTTTCGGAGAGTCCAATAAGCAATTTAAGAAATCACAGAGGGTGGAGGGATTGAATAGAAAATAAAAGCAAAACCCAAAACAAAACAAAAAAAAGGGGGGGGGGAGAACTCATGAACATTAACAACAGTGTGGTGATTGTGGGGGTGGAGGAGGATGGGTGGAGGTGGAAGAGGGAATAGAGGGGATAAATGGTGATGGGAAAAAAAAGAAATCACACACACTCACACTTAACCACTGGCCTCAGTGTCATAGAAGGTGAAGTACTGAGAGTGGAGGCAAGTGTTAGAGAAACCCATGAAGGTTTCCTTTATAGAGAATCTGGAGACCACTCTTGGCCATTTAGGTGTCACTTCTGTGGGCTTGAGTAATACACTCAGAATGTAGCCCCATGCAATGCTTATCTGAGAGCTCAGGTTCTAAGCAGAAGGAAGGTGACCAAAGTCTCCCGAACATGAAATCATGCAGCTGTACCGTACACTCTTCCGCTTTTTTGGTCTCAATTAGCTCCTTCATGACCTGGACACAGAACCAGCTCTCTTTCAAAACAGTTTGTAGTCTTTGTTTGCAAAATAAGTTTTAAAAGTAAGTGGTTTTCTGAAGAAAATGAGTTCCTTAATTAAGAAACGATCATTTTAAGTCTGGCCGGTGTGGCTCAGTGGATTGAGCATCATTCTGTGGACTGAGAGGTCCTGGTTCGATTCCCGGTCAGGGCACATGCCCGGGTTGCAGTCTCGATCCCCAGCGGGGGGCGGGGGTGGTGGTGGTGGTGGTGTAGGGGGCAGCCAATCGATGCTTCTCTCTTTCATCGATGTGTCTATCTCTCTTTCCCTTCCTCTCTCTCTAAAAAATCAATAAAAACATATTAAAAATTTAAAAAAAAGAAACTATTATTTTAAAATGTAACTGTAGAATCAGAGATCTTGAAAAGGTCTTATAAATGGAAGTCAGTGTTCTGTTTTGCCTTCTTTAAGAAGAAATGTTGGCTAAAGGAGTGCTGGTTGGAGGGTGATGCAGGACCGGCAGCATCCTTTGGCTTCCCCAGGGAACTTGTTAGCCTGAAGATTCATGAGCTCCACCCTAGATCTGCTGAACCGGAGTCCCGCTGAGAGTGTGGCCCAGGAATTTATGCTTTAACAAGCTTTCCACATGATCCTGATGGTCAGTAGTTTGAGACATGCAGACTTAAAACTTTCCAGAGGGTCAGCTGTCCTCCTTGGAAGGCAAAATAATCACCTCCGCAGAGTTCTCAGTAGACCAGACTTCTAAACATTTAGCCACATAAAAATCACCAGGAGAACTTGTTAAAACACAGATTCTTGGGCCCCAACCTTAGAGATTCTAATCCAGTAGGTTTGGAGTGGGGCTTATGAGTCAGCATTTCTATCAAGTTGCATAGTGATTCTGTTGGTGCCTGGACCACAATTTGAGTAACGAGGACAGACACTCAGAAAGCTATGAGCTAATCCTATATCACTACAAAAGCTACACTGCATCTGGTGAGAACATTGTGAAGCCTTAGTGATCACAAGGAGGTTTACTTTTTCCTTATAGAAAACCCATCGAAATATTACCAGGCTCTTTGCTGTTTAAAAATAGTATAGAGGCTTTTAGAGCAGGTTTCTTTCTGTAGCTTCAAAAGGCAAAATCTTTGTGAAGTTTTTTCTTTCAGATTTTTTTTTTTTTGTGAGGATAGTCACTTCTATATCAGGATGTAGAGGCTGCTGGGAGCAGGGCTCATAACACTACCCATCCCAGGGCTTCTCAGGGACAGCCCCTTGCCAAGGAAATAAATGAATGAGGAATGAATGACTGCAAGCTCAGCATCTCACAGGAATGCCTGAGCCTCAGAGAGGCTGCATCAACGTTCTGAACTAATTTCTTAAGTACGATAGCCTCACCAGAAGAAAAGCATGGGCTATAAAATGAGGTGAAAATTGCCCATCTTCGTTGGTTCCCATGAGAATAAACTGGTAAAGTGGTATAACACAAAATTGGCCAGCTGTGTGTCCATGGCCTACTAAATGAACTTCTCTGAACTTCCGTTCTTTCATCTGTGAAGCAGAATTAACAATACATACCTAAACACTGCTATGAACAGAGCTACTCATTGTGTTCATGGACCAACAGCATCAGCATCACCTGGGAGTCTGTCAGAAATGCAAATTCTTAGGCCCCACCTGCGACCCACTGAATCAATATTTAGAGATGGGGCTCAGCAATCTGTGTTTGAATAAGCCCTCCAGGGATTCTGACAAACACTAAAGTTTGAGTAACGCTGGATATGAGGACCGACAGTAGAGTCTCATGGTCAAGAATGGTTTAAGGAATGAGGTTGCACTACTTCAAATGCTGGCTCTGCTACTTACCTGCTGTGTGATCTTAGGTATGATGTTTATCCTCTCTGTGCCTCATTTTCATCATCTCAAACGTGATTGTTGTTGTAAGGATTAAATGAGTTAATACATGTAAAGCAGTTAGCAGAAGGCCTGACACGTAGAGTATTACTGGTTATTTAAATATAGATAGAAACAAGGCCAATTATTTATAATTACTGCTTCTGAACCATGATATCATGATTGATTATTATTTTCTTTTTTATGCTTTACACACTTTTTTGCAATTAACATAAATTGCCTTAATCATCAGAAAAAACACTAGAAAATGATTTGTGTTGAAAAAGGGAAAATATTAACTGAATCAGATGAGGTGTTGGGATTGGCTATGGAATATTTAATGGATCCTCGTGGGTCTCCCTGCATGCATGCCTTTATCCTTAGAGCCAAGTGTACCTTTTGTTGGCTTCTGTATATATGTGTTTGATCATTCTCATGCAATCAATCCCCACGGGCCTCGAGATAATTGACTGAATTGTGGTATTCTCCATCCCTCCTTGAATCCATGCAACCACTAGGTGAACAAACCCAGGCTAGCCTAGTTGATCCTGACACAACAATGTGGAATAGAAATAAGTCCTCTTAGTTAAGGTCACTATAGACCAACTAGCTCCCAGCTGACCCACCATCTGACCACGCAGTGAACTCAACCAAGACTGGAAAATCTGCCCAGCTGAGCTCAGCCCAAATTGCTGACTTGTAGAATCAAGAACTAAATAAATGAATGTTATTTGAAGCTACTAAGGGGGTTATCTGTTACTCAGCAAAAACTAACTGATATACTGAGTATACCTGAGGAATACTATAGTGCCATTATCCTATTCTTTTCTTCATATCCAGCAGTGAAATTTCTTTTCAATCCTTTATGTGAAGCGTTTTACAGACAGTTGGACTATCAGTATGAGTAAGCAGCAGGCAGCAAGTAGAGCAGAAACAAAGCATGCTTGGAAGGCACGTCAGTCATGAAAGGCACGGTCTTAACATCCTTCAATAAAAGAAAATAGGCCAAAAGAGGGGGGGGGGGAAGCCTGACTTGATATAAATTTTTTAATATGGCATCTCAGAAACAACCAGCAATTCTATTCTTAGTATGTTTCTCTGTTGAAGCTGAAATTTATTCCCAGTTTAATGTCTATCTTGGTCCGAAAGGGAATGCTGAAGATGTGGGCCGGAACAGGAAGAAAGTAACTGGTAGAAGAAAGTGTTGTCATCCCATTTCATTTAAGGAGCCTGAAAAACACTGAGGTAGGGCTGGACCCACTGATCTGACCAAGTGATTATTGATGATACTTATTGTCCGCTCTGCTAATGGTCCTCAATCAGTGAGAGCTCAGATGCAAAACTACCATGTTCTCTGAAACTTTAGGGAGTAAGAAAGACCCTTGCCTTAGCCATTGAGAAATTGCCTATTCTTTTCTAACTTTTAAGACATATGGCTTTCAATTAGATGAGTTAGCACCATGGTTAATACACAACAATCTTATTATCATCACCCCTGTTTAACACATGAAGAAACTGAGGAACAGGAAGGTTAAATAGCTTCCCCCTAGTGTGAGGCCCAAGTACCCCCACTAACCCTTATGTGCTAACAACCAGATGTCAGGACAGTGCCTGGGAAATGGTGGATGGTCAGTAAATACTGTGTCTGACTGACCAGGTGAACCCTAACAAGGATGTTGCACTTGGTGGTTTATGAACACTCCTAGAGAATATGTATTAGTGATGGACATTGATGTATTCTCCTCTTCTGTTCCTATCTTTCCACTCAAAGGGCCACTCTTTATGGATTTCAAGGGGACCATATAATTCTTTATAGCTTAAAAGTAGCAATTTGGTAGGAAGTTTAGGAGACTTGTCTGGAAAGTGAGTTTCCCCAGAAGGCATGCAGTTTTCCCTTAGGTTTTGTGGGTGGAGGACGGCTGGGGAACTGAAGGAGATTCTGGGCATGGTGGGTAGCAAAATCATGCCCTCCCCTCACCTGCCATTGTCAAGGTGGCTTGCCTCTTTTCTCTCTTCTATGTAAGATATTTTGGCCAAACATCAACATTTTGTGGGTTTATTCAGTCTTCATTACTAAGAAGAATCTTACAAGTGCAATTTGCTCTCCCTCTCAATAAATAGGTCAGCCTTTTTTTTAATCTCTTTCCTTCCATCTCTTATCCCCACCCCACATAGTGTACAGATGCGCATAGAACACACATGCCCACTATCCTTTCATTTGCTCTGAACCAGGAACATTCATTGCAACACTCTGAAATACAGTGGGTCAGAATCAGCTCAGAACCACATGCCCAGTGAAACTGCTGGAATTCTGAGTTTTCCAAGCAGGCTTCAGCGGAAGTGGAGTCAATATATTCAAGTGTAAGATGAATTCCAGTGAGCTTCACCAGACACGCCGATGCTCGAGGACACCCGTCACCTGGGCTGAAGCTTTGAACTCTCAGATGTCAGTAAAAGTATGTTTAAAATTTCAATCATGATGTGAATTAACATACTTTTACTCCTTGCCAAGTTTGGAAGCAGAAAGATGATTTGGGGACAAGCTGGAACAAAGGAAAGGACATAGCTGATGATTTACAGATGCCCTTGAAGTCTCAAATTTGGATGCAGTTTCAGATACATAATAAATAAGCCACAGCACATTATCATGAGTCTATTTAATTATAAGTTCATTTAAAAATACATATCGAGCACCTACTGTGTGGGAGTTTTCAGTGTGTGCACGCGTACAAGGGGGATAAGGGAGCAGTCCTGTTATCAAGGAGCTTGTAGTTGAGTCAGGTACAAGAATATGGATCTGGGGACATACCCAGGGTGAGAACCTAAATGCAATACTTTCAAACCTGCATTGTCAGAAACAGTATTTACTTTAGACTCCTAGATCCCAATGAACATTTATTGTCCCGAAACATGACTGGATATAATCTAAATTCTCACAATCAGAAACGTCCTTTGTATTACCAACTCCTGACATAAAAACGGAGGGCGAATTGCTTTTCTTAAGTGTGGAAGACAAAGCATGAGGATGTATTTGGTCCCGATGCTTTTATGTTGACCTGCAGTTCCAGGTATTGAAAGAGGTGTCCTACCCTCTTCAATCTCTCTAAAATCAAAGACTGCTGAATATTTCAAAGGGCACATTCAGAAATTGAAAAGAGAGGGAGAAAGATTTCCTATGGAAAAGATAATGTAGGCTGGCTTTTGGGGGAACCAGGAGGAACCTTAATTTTTCCAAACACCCCGGTTCTCTTTCCTCTACCCCACCCAGAACTTGCTTTGTATAAGCTAACACAAGATTTCACAGATGTTTGCCCTATTGGGTTTTCCTGCCCTGAGCAGGCCAAGCCTCCTTGCAAACAGTCTCACAACACCAGACACTTGTAATTTGTACCACTTGGTGTAGTATATTGGCGATGAGTATGGACTTTGAAGTCAGACTGCCTTGGTTCGAATCCTGACTCTGCCAACTCACTGGCTGTGTGCCTTTAGGCAAGCTACTGTGCCTCAGTTTCCTTATCAGTAAAATGAGGATAATATAGTTCCTACTTCACAGACTTTTTGTGAAGAGTAAATAACTAAATTTTTCTGAAAATGACTAGAACAGTGCCTGCCATATAGTAAGTGCTAAATAAGTTCATTTAATAAATAAACATTGTGTAATGAGTTGTTTAATATGTCCCTCTCAGATGTAAGTGCCAACTTACTGTTTTATGTCACTGGGGTGCACTACTGAGGCAGTCGATATCTGGTACACAGGCTGGAGTAAGGAAGACATTACTACTGCTACTATTGTTACTACACATTTCTAGAATGTTTGTTCTCTGGCACTGCAGTCAAAACTTTGTAGGCATTATCTAGTTTAGTCTTTGCAATGACTCTTAAAATGGGTACTCTATTGATACTCATTTCTCAGATGAGGAAACTGAGGCTCAGAAGGGACTAAATAACCCACCAAAGTTAATATAGCCTTGATGTGCTGGTTCAGTCCCAGGGGATCTGAGGAGCACTTGAAGTCCTGGATCATTTGAGAAAGTTTGCACAATAGTGACAGGGAACTAAGGCAAAGAGATCGGGACAGTATGGTAGCCATAAAAACGTGTCCCTTACATTTTTGCCTGTAGGTGAAGCTTGATTACTACTTCCCTACACACACAGACAAACACATACACACAGACACCCCTTGGGACTGGGCTAGACTCAGTGACACATCTCCAAAGACTAGAGTGTGGAAGGGAAAAGTAACTTCACAGTAGAGGGATATGGCAAACACTACCCTGGACAAGTAGTAAACTATTACATTACCAGTAATGTCATATGACTTTGCTGTTCCCCTTGACATGAGATGACAAGTAGGGCACCTCACTTCTGCCATATTCTTTCCCATAACCCATAGCCCCGGTCTACTGATAAGAATAACAACAGACAAACCCCATTAGGGGACATTCTATAGGGTACCCAGCCAAAGTTCCTCAGGACTATCAAGGTCACAAAAAAGAAAGCTGGAGAAACTGCCCCAGACCAAAGGAAACAGGGGAGACATAACAACTACATGCAATGTGGTACCTGAATTGGATCCAGAAACAGGTACAGAATGCTAATGGAAAAGCGGATGGAGTCCAAATAAAATCTGGACTTTGAATTACAGTGATGAACTAACATCGATTTCCTAGTTGTGACAACTATACCATGATAATGCAAGGTGTTAACAATGGCGAGATTGGATGAGATGCATACTGTCTTTGGATGGAGAGGTATACCATCTTTGCAACTTTGATGCAAATCTAAAACTATTCAAAAGTAAAAAGTTTAGTAAAAAATGCCCCCAGAAATAGTGATTTAATTGGTTTAGGATGTGGCCTGGGCTTTTGAATTTTTATAAGATCCTAGGAGATTCAGCCCTGGCCAGGCAGCTCAGTTGGTTAGAGTGTTGTCCCAATACACCAAGGTGGTGAGGTTGATCCCCCATCAGGGCATATGCAAGAATCAATCAACGAATGCATAAAAAAGTGGAACAACGAATCGATGTCTCTCTCCCTCTCTCTCTTTAAAATCAATAATAAAAAGAAAGATCCTAGGGGATTCTGATGTGCTGACAAATTTTGGAAACCACTGATCTACATTCTTAAGAGCCACACAGTGGAGGAGGTTACGGGGGCTGCTGCATTAAGGTGGTCTACTATGGTTCCTTCTCTGTGGTCGCAGTTCAGGGCTTCCTTCTGGAACAGCTCTCCTTGTGAATGGGCCATGTTTACTCTCAGAAACCAGAATCAGATCTCTTCGGTGGGATACTCTCATGTCCTGGTTAGGCAGACCTAATCCTAACCTCCTTTGATGTTGGCTAAATGGGTATTCAGATGTAACCTTTGTAGAACCAAACTAAAATGGAGTCACTTATGTCAGGGACAAAGGAGACGGTCAACACAGGTGCATAAAGGAAACAACTTAACCTTATGGGAATTTACAACTCTTCTCAGAAATCAGCAAAAGAC
Source organism: Tadarida brasiliensis (assembly GCA_030848825.1). NCBI lineage: Eukaryota > Metazoa > Chordata > Mammalia > Chiroptera > Molossidae > Tadarida > Tadarida brasiliensis. The sequence continues at coordinate 31,876,632 of CM061261.1, read as the reverse complement.
ACCAGCCAATCTCAAACTCCGAGTCTGTTCACACCTTGCTCCCCTACTCAGCTACTCTGATCCAAATAGGGAAGAAGACCACTAGGCAACCAACCAGATGAAAAACCCAAATCACTTCTCTATTTATCCCATAAAATATTCCCTTAGTCTATAAGCAACTCTGAACTCATTGCTCCCATAGCCTCGAGTTTCCTGACTTGCAGGTTGAATATTTTGCAATAAACTCATCTTTCTACTTTGTTTTAGTCAGTATGCAGAACCTGGCTTTTGACACCTTCCAGCATGGAGTAAATTTATTCCTGAGAAGCTGAGTGCATGGAACACCTGTAAATCAATTCTTATTCTCGGTGCACAGGGGGAGCTGACCATTTAAAGGTGTTTTTTTTATCCTCACCCGAGGACATTTTTCCATTTTTTGTTCAGATAGAGTGGGAGGGAGAGAGAGGAAGAGAGAAAGAGAGAAACATCGACGTGAAAGGTACACTTTGAGTGGCTGCCTCCCGCATGACCCAACCAGGGCCAGGGACAAACTGCAACAGAGATATGTGCCCTTAGTGGGAACCGACCCCTGGTCTCTCTGGACCACAGGCCGATGCTCTAACCGCTGAGCCAAACTGGCCAGGGCAAAAGGTGTTTTGAAGAGAACCTGTGGGCAATGAGAGGTTCCTCCTGTAAGAGATTTCCATGTTAGCTCATTTAATTAATATATTTTTAAAAAAATATGTTTTTATTGATTTCAGAGACAGGAAGGGAGAGGGAGAGAGAGACAGAAGCATTGATGAGAAACACTGATCAGCCGCCTCCTGCACGCCCCCTACTGGAGATCGAGCCTGCAACCTGGGCATGTGCCCACACCGGGAATCTAGCCAGTGACCTCCTGGTGCATGGGACGAGCCTCAACAATCTGAGCCATACCAGCCAGGCTAATTTATTTTTTAAAATTTGAGTCCAATGTTTTCTTGCAGCAGGACATTTCAGAATCTAGTCGTCCCCCTTCCCTCACAGGAAGGCCATGGCTATGATAATGGATGCTGGAGGTGCCCTGCCCAGACCTCTGTTAAAATGTAGTGGCAGGTGCACTAGTTCCCCAGATGCTGAGCTTGCAGTGGCTCACAGTTTACACCTGTGACTTCTCCTGACTGACAGGGGCCACCTCTGAGATGTCTGGGAGTTTACATGCCCGTGCACTCCAGGCTGGTCAATGACGGGCTGATATGGGGCTACCTCCTTGCCTCAAGACAGGATGAACTGTGATGCAATTTATACTCTGGAGTTCTCCATGGGATCAGTCTAAGGCTGGTCCCCAGCTGAGACCACATCCTTGTTGGGCTTTTCCCCTCCCCCATCCTGCCTTGGTCCCATTCTTATAGGCCGACCTGGGAATCCTTTCTCACCGCATCACTTGCACACTAATTCCACTGCAACCAGGGAACGTGACTTGCATCAGCTTGTTCTCTGGTGGCCCTGCCTGGTGTTGCTCGCCTGCTGGCTACCTCTGTCTAGCTGGGAGCCCCTAAGTAAGTCATGTCATCTATCTTGGTCTCAATTTCTCTATTCATAGACCAGCTTGGGAACTGCAATTGTCTCCTACTGGGCTCCCTATTTCTGCTCTTGCTCCACCACAATCCAGAATGACCTTGTGAAATGATAAAAGTAGATCATGTCAATCCCTGTCTTAAAATCCTCCTCCCAGTGCTCTTCAAAGAAAAGCCAGACTCTCCAGGCCATGGCTGCTCGGGTCCTCCCCAACTCTCTGGCCTCATTTCATACCACCTTTCTTCTGCCCACTTCCCTCCAACAGCATTGGCCCACTGCAGGTCCCCAAACACACCGACCTTGCTCCCTTGGTCCCTTCTCATCAGGAGCTTACTTGTCATCTCCTCAGAGGCCTTCTCTGACCCATCTCTTGTTAACACCTCACCTTATTTTAATCTCCTGCTTAGCCTCATCCCCATCTGATGTTGTTCTTGTCTGTCTGCGGTTTGTTCGATGTCTGTCTCCTCCCACCAAAATGTTATCTCCACAAGAGGACTTCTTGCCTAACGAATCCAAACCTGCTTTCCCAGTGCCTAGAGCAGCACTAAGCATGTAACAGATGCTCAATAAATACGCGGTGAATGGCAGAAGGAGGGAGGGAGAATCCACAGGTTCTATGGGCTCCAACTCTACGTGATGAGGATACACAGTGTTGAACCCACTGATGTCCTCTGAGGCCCAGGAGGCATTGCCAGGCTGCCTGTAACTTACAGAACAAAGATGCCCATCCTTGCCCCCTGATTGCTCCCCACCCCTGCCAGCCTGCTCCCTTGAGTTCGGTCCCAACCCCAGTCTTTGTCTTTCTGGCCAAGTCCTTTGCTGCTCTTTCTGGCTGAACGCAGCCCAGCTTTGGCAGGGCCCAGGATGCTGAGGGCCCTGCAGCCCACACTGACCTCCCTGGAGCTGGGTGCACAGCCCCTGCCCTCTTGCTTGGCTCCGTGGAAGCTCAGTGAGGCCTTAGGGCATCCCCATTATCCCCAGCAGCTCTTCACAGCTACGCTTCTGTAGCTCATGTCAGGGACCCCCAAAGTCCGCAGTGATTGTTGGCTCCACAGAGCGATGAAGCCATCTGCCTCGCTCCCCGGGATGCTAACTGCAAACACTGGAAGTAGAATGCTCTAGAGGCCCCTGCCTGCACTTCCAGGGCTCTGCGGGCCTCGGTTCTTCTGGAACGATGATTGAGGCAATCAGGTTAGAAAAATGCCTGCGGAATCCAACTCAGGCTGGCAGGCGGGTCTGCAAACATCAAAATTACCCAATTCAGAAGGAAGCTGGGCCGCTGAGAAATGGTCATTAGGGAGACCTCTGACTGTGTGACGTGGATCCAGGTGCCCTCTAGGGTCACAGCACGTGGATAGCTGAAGGAAGCAGAACTGGGCTTTCCCCAGTGTGGGAGGCAGAATTCTGAAATAGCTCTCAAGGTTCCCCCTGGTACTCCAGCTCTGTGTGTAATCTCCTTCCCTGGAGTGTGGGCGACACCTGTAACTATGACAGAATGAGGTTATGTTATGTGAAGAGGTTATGGGATCTGCATGTGTAATTAAGGTCCCCAATTAGTTGATTTTGAGATAATCAAAAGGGAGATTACCTGGGGTGGGCCTGACCTAATCAGGTGAAAACCCTTAAAATAGGGACCTGGCCCTTCCTGCAAAAATAAGGGAGCCATGTAGCAATAAACTGAAGAACATGGTCCCTGGCTGACAGTCAGCCAGGAATCAGCCCTCAGTCCTTCCATGCAAGGAACTGAACTCTGTCAACAACCCGAATGAGCTTGGACGTGGACATCTGGCTCCAGGTGAGAAAGCAGCCCCAGCTGGCCCCGGAGGGAAGCCTGTGAGACCCTGTGCAGAGCCCTGCCATGATGCAGAGACTCATGACCCATGGAAACTATGAGATAATAAATGTGTGCTGCTTTAAGCCACTACGTTTACAGTAATAGTGTTCCATAGCAATAGAGAGGGAATACTCCTGGGTTCCAGAAAGGCCCCTGTGGGTTCCTGGTGCTGCCTCTCTGAAATCAGAGGGCTTCCACCTGCCTTGTCCCCCTCTGCTCCTCTACTGAAGGAAGTCTCGTGGGTATTGTGGGGTAGTGTGTGGGCTCTACTAAACAAGCACTAATTTAACAGTCACAACAGTGTCCTTGGTTGTGAGTGAGGGATTTGAGCTGAAGGCTTCTCAACATTCCATGATTCCAGGATGTAACCCCACACAGGGATGGCATGGCACGCTGAGTAGGTCAGATCACCTAGAGTTGGGATCTAAGACGGGATTCAAAACTAGGTGTGAAAGACAGGAGGCCCCTAATCTTCCTTCTCTGCTGAAACACATTGGATTTTGTCAGCGAGTATTTGGGCCCATGTTATAAAACTTACAGTCACTGATATACATATGAGACAGAAACATTGATGTGAGAGAGACACATCAATCGGTTGCCTCCTGCATGTCCCCACTGGGGATCGAGCCTGAAACCTGGGCATGTGCCCTGACTGGGAATCGAACCGGGACCTCTCAGTCCATGGGGTGATGCTCAATCCACTGAGCCACACTGGCTGGGCTACACTCACTGATATTTACCAGAGCATTTTCCCATCAAAAACCCCAGCCCCATTCTTTTAGTTCTTTCAACTCTAACTTTATTTTCCGTTTTGTCTTGGGAGGGCCAGATATTGGCTTTAGAGCACCAGCAGTGGTATTGGCATTGATGCTCTATTGATACTGTTTTTCAAAATGAAAGTATGATTCTCATGAAGTCAGATGTATTATCCCTGAGCTGAGCAGCACTGATCTGCACCCCACCCACTCCCTCTGATGTCTGTGTTGTTGCCACCTGGAAGCTGGAGTTCTGTGTTTGCTGCTGCGTCCCCTCCCTGAGGCTGTGAGGGCTGCCGCCTCCCTCCCACTCCGCTGCTGGCAGGCTAGAACCAGCTATTCCTTCTCTTGGTCCTTACCGTGTGTCACTTTATTTTTAATATATTAACAACAGCAAATTGGGACTTCTATTTTGGTCTGATGCTTAAAAACAAACCATTGGGTTACATTTGCTTTAGGTTCATAGGTGACATCAGCCCTGAAGTCACAAGATGCCACAAAGAGATGGTTCTCTGATTCTTTCAGTAGGATACCAGAGGCAGCAGGACCTGCCAAAGCACCTGACAGATGCCTGCTGAAAGAGCACAGGTCATGGTGGGTGTGACTTGGAGGATGTTTAATGACCCAGAGATTCAAAGATGCAATGAACTTGGAGAAAGTGGTCATAATGCCCAGGGTACGGGGGCCTGGAGGATGTGAGGGACAACCCACAGTTCTGAGAGAGTGTTTGGAACAACAAAGGGACAGAAGTTAATTCCCTGATCCAACTTGAGAACAATAGGTAAAGGAACAAGAGAAAGAGAAGGAGGATTCTGGAGAAATGGTGCGACTAGGACTGGGCATGGTTGGGCTTTTTCTCAAATCAGCAGGAGAATAGACTCTTCACCTAATTGGTGTGGTGATTACAGTGGATGGAATTTAGTCTTGATGATGCATCTGGTGACAATCTCAGCTCTGCCATTTCTGAGCCGAGGGACTTACGGTACTTTCCTTAACCCCACTGTGTCCTAGTTTTCTCAGCTGTAAAGTAAAACTAACACTATTTTGCAGGTTGGTATGGGAGTCACATGAGAAGATAAATGCAAAATCCTTAGCTTAGTGTCTGGCACATGGGTGCTGAATAAATGGTACCCAGTAGGAGCCCAATTACTATGTGTTGAACATATGCTGACATATGAATACACCAAAGCTGGAGACAGCCATTGTGATGCTTGGGGTGTCTGGAGATGACAGTTTGCAGAACTGAAGCAGCCATTTTTGAATCTCTATCTACCTCTTCTCACCTCCACCTTTTCTGTATATTCTGAGGGCCTCCACTGCAAGCACCTTCCACTCACTGCCTTAAGGATTTCTCCAGTCTCAGGAGTAGGCCTGGCCTTAAACAGGGCTGGGTGCAAGTTTACACCTCTTAGCCACTGAAGGATGGGAATTGGTGCATAAATAGCCTGGATTCCCTGCCCATGGGGTGGGGCAATTCAGGACCATGCCCCAGCAGGTGGTACCTGCTCACTAATGCCCCCATATTGGCTTTCCTCCCATCCCACTAAGCTTCCCTGCTTACCTACCGTGCTTCGTAGGATCATCTCTCAAATAAAACATGTGCATTCATCCTCTCAGGTCTGCTTCTGGGAGGACCTGGCCTAAGACAACATTCTGACCAAAGAATAATTAAGAAGCCTTTACTTTTTTTTTTTCAGCTTTGGGAACTCAGTAAACTGAAGCTGATGTAGGATCTGAAAGAATGGATAGTTCTTCTGCCCAGGGTCTGACCTTAAGGGGTCTGCTCTTTGACATCTAAAGTGACTTGAGAAAATATACAGCCAGGGCTCAGAATGTTCTTTGGAAGTGCTCCTCTAGGCAGCTGGGTGAGTCAGACATCCCTGCTAATCCAGGGAAGAGCTGAGAGGAAGGCTCTGGTGGGGCTTTGAGGCCCCAGTGCAGGTAGGTGCCGGGCTTGTTTTCCATGACGCAGCAGCACAGTTGAAAAGCCTTCAGGGTTTTTTCCACTGCCTCCTCCCTTGGGTTCCCATTTCCACAGTGCCCATTGGACAGAAGGCTGGCAGAGAACTGTTTCTGCCATTATGGGAGCTCTTGCAATTAGAGGACAAAGCAGGGTTTGCTTAAACAAGGGAGCACTTCTGCAAGGACAGAGAAACCTTTCAGTACGGTTGCCCTCACTAAGACAAGTCCAAGTGAAATTTCATAGAAAGAAACATCATCCCCAAACAGTAAGAAACTGATGTTTTGTTTTTTTCTTTTTTCCAGTTTGAATTCAGAAAGGCTTACTCACCCTCAATATTCAAAGAAAAAAACTTCCTTTGACTCTCCCCTGAATTTATCAGACATCTGGGTCTGTGATTGCTTAGCTTGGAGAGATGCAGTGAGATGTTCCTCTTGACCCAAAGATACCTTAAACTTAAACCCTGAGGCTCCAAGTTTCACTGGAAAAGAAATTAGAAGGCCTAAGGCAGTAGGGTAATAAAAACCCATCCCAAGTCCCCTGGGTTGTAGAATTTAGTGGAAATTACGTTGCTCCAGATGGACAGCCAGAGCCCAGCCCCCAGCCTGTGGTACAGAAGGGACTTTCTCTGACTTAAGCTCCCATGATTGGTGGGGGCTATGGTAGATTTCTTTCTTTGTTTCTTTTTTTTTTGCAAAAATGGTCTAATAATTCCTCTCTTAGTATTCATAATCTTGGGTGGCCCCTCCCACAATGACCATGTGCTTAGCCATGTGACTTACTTTGGCCAATGGGACAATAGCAAATGTGGCCTAAACAGACCTGAAAGGTGCTTACACATTGGGGCGTGCCCTCTCTTGCTGGTTTTGGATGATGAGAGACATGCAGTCTAATCACTTCTGTCACCCCAGCCAAAAGCAAGCACCAACCACCATTCATGGACCAAGAAGACCCCAAACAATCTACCAGCTGATTGAAGAACCACTTAGTTAATCCACAGAACCAGGACTAATAAAAAATTGAATGGTTGCTAGTCAAGCCACTAAGTTTTAGGGTAATTTGCTATACAACAAAAGACTGCATCAGGCTTTCCCAGCTATTACTGCTGCCTGGATGACATGTAATCCACTCCTCCCTCCATTCCACTGACTTCCTCCCACTCTACCACCAGGAGGGCGGTTGGAGGACTCAAACCCTGAGGCATCATCAGCAGAAATTTCAGATGTCTTCATATCACTTTACAGTTGTTGCAAATATCTCAAAATACTGTATATTCTCAACACCACTTTGAAATTATGGTACTTATTGGACTCATCATCAAATGTTGTTATTTAATGCTCTAAGTTAAAAAGATGCTATATCACAAATTAAAAATATATTTTGATAACTGTACTTCAATATAATTGGTTTCCTATGAACTCCTATGTATTTTACTTTATACATTAAAAATATCACCCTGAAAAGGGATCCACAGGCTTTACGAAACTGCCAGTATGGTTAATGGAAAAAACAAAAAGCTAATTCTGCTCAGATAAAGAAATTAAAACTTGGTTGATTTATTTAAGTGCATATTTTCCCAATTCTGTCTCACAAAATACTGACACCTGATTCTGGCAGATCACAGAACCACTAAGAATGCCATAACTTTGGTAGGCAGTGGAAACTAATTCAAATGCCTTTAGGGGATAAGAAGATAATAAAAATGTGTCGATTAGACTATGTATATAAAAATATATAGTGTTAGGCTCTGGGGAAAATTGGAAAGGAAATACCATGCCTTAAAGCATTCAGATTTAAGATATTTGCACTGGCCACACACAGAAAAAGTCTGTGGATAGCATCAAATCTAGAAGCCATTACTTTTTCATCCATGGATTAGGAACAAAATTGGACATCTGGTCAACTTTCATCCTTGAGCTGGTTCTGCCATTGAATCCAAGGAGTTAATCTTCCAGGACAGTTAACTTTCTTATGCCCCAGTTTTTATATCTGCAAAATGGTTATGGTTTCTTTACCATCTTCCTGTCCAGAGCTATTATGAAGTTTAAAAATTAGATCATAATGGGGGAAACAATTTGGAGAAAAAGAAACAAGTGTCATTAAACAGATGCAGGGTGAATCAGTACAACTGTTTGGTAAGCAACCTGATAAAAATTCATTCTCTGTATATAAGGCATGTTTCTTTGTTTTGTTTTTTAAGTCACCAGCTTGTTGCATCTAAAAGAGGCACCTCAACAGTGATCAAAGGGTTTTTGCCTGCTTCACCCAGAGACCAACTCTGATCTATTTGGCCAGAATTGTTAGTAGAGCTAGGAGGAAAAAAACAAAACCATAAAGGAGACACTCACGTGAGTCTCAAGCCCTAATGTGGAAGACTAATTTTTAATTTAATAATACACAAAAGCTTTATTCAGGAAACCAAAGTTGAAAACAAGCTCAAATAAATAAAACAAAAGAAAGAAAAAGCAGACTCCTGGAATTCTAAAGAAGAAGGGACTAGAGCAAGTAGAACGAGAATATGACCTTGAACCTGAATTTGCTGGTCCAGAAAAAAAAAAAAATTGTAGCCTAACAGCATCTTTGGGCCCACTTCCACTTTTAGGGTCTGTGTGCCTTCTTGCATCCCATCATTCAATCAGATACCAATCCTTTATCTTTACCTCCTCATTGGATCAGAAATGACTTGGCTTTCTACTGGGTCTTTTTGGTGATTGATGGAAAGAAGGACTCCAATCAATGAATGCAGAGGCAGGAGGTTCTCCCTTTCTTCCCCCTCCCTACTTCACTCCTCTTCCCACTCTTTATTGTGTGCAAGGGAATTTGTGGTAAATTCAATATTACGGTTGGCTGGGGCAAGGGCTTACACTCGTATTTTCTCCCACTGGGCCACATATGTCCTTATGAAGCCCACATGGGACACAGCCTACATAGCTATAGAAGGAACCAGAAGTATGGGAAATTTACCACTTAGTTAACTATCCTGTGCAAATATCCTTGGTTTGGCTCTCATTTTTTAGTTCATCAGCCTAGTAGAGGCCATAAGTGCCCCAGCTCATCGGGATGTCCATGCATATAACAAGGTTGTGCTAAGAGGCAAAGTGAACCAAAAGAAGAAAAACTTGACCAGAGAACCAGAATCCTTAGTTTCTGTCACTGTGGGTTGTTTAGATTTCATGGAGTCACTTTCTCTCACTGTACCCTGAAGCTATAAGCGTTCCAGGTTTTGAAATCTGAAAGAAAATGACAAGATAATGAGGAAGCATATCTATATTATTCAGACCAAAGTCCAATTCATTTTTATTGCTGATAAATGATAGAATCAAGTGCTGAGGTTCTAATAAAGGTGTAGAGTGAGTGGGAAATCATGCCACTTTTCAGAAAGGCCTTCTCCCATGGCCCTCTCTAAATGAGCATGGCACCCTCTTGAGGCCATCCCTCCATCCCCTGTCCTCCATTATTTTATTTACAGTATTGTCTATCATTCTCCACTAAAAATATAAGCACTGTGACAGCAGGACTTTATTGGTTTTGTTCTCTGCTTTTTTCCATTGCTTAGAACAGTGCCTAGCATATAGTAGAAGACAATAAACATTTGATAAATGAATGGATTATAATGAAGAGGGAACATCCTACAAAATCAGGAAAGTCTGAGCCCAGAAACATGTGAAAGAGCTGACTTTCACTTTGGTTAAGTTATTCTATGTTCTTGAGGGCAAGTTAGTTTCTTTTTCTAAAGCAGCAGAGATTTTGCCTGTGGTTTGTAGCCACCCCAAGTTTTTAAAATAAAGAAGGAAGATGACTTGTTATGTCTGCCTTGAAACTGGTTCTTCCTCCAATCGAACTGTGTGGTTCTGGCATGTAAATGTACTTTTTCATGACACTCCACACCCGCAATTGATTGGTGTAAGCTGGGCATCCCACCCAGTTGCACCGATCAGAGCCCTTCCCTGAAATTTTTGAGTATGGGGTATGGACAAAAAATGGCAGTCTTTTTTCCGTAGTGGATGTGTTGGAAATACAACTTGAGTGTTTATGTTTCTGGTATGTGGAGGGAGGAACTGGCTTTTTAACAAGAGAAGCGAAGTCAGTGTAATGAAAAAAATAGGGTAAAGGTAGCAGAGAGACAGCCTTGTTAGTATTTAAACATTCTGAATTCTAGCTACCTCTCTGTCCTTCCAATGGTTTGACTGTTCAACATTTATTCAGGTTTTTTTGAGCCAGTCAATCTCCATTTTTGCCTAAACCACTTATATTTGGGTTTCTGTATGTACAAAATCCAAATACACATAAGCAATAGCTAACTTTTCCAGGAAGATCTGCCTGGCAGCGTAGAATTATAGGAATGTTCATACCCCACTTTTATGGATGTTGTGTCACCATGAGGCCAAAGGTCCCTGAGGATAACAACAGACTGAGAGGTTTCCTGGTTGGAGTGTGGACTGTGCTGGAGAGACGATTTGGAAGGGGCGGAGCAGAAGTGGCAAGGCAGCACGGCCAGTGGGAAGAGTACTGAACTGTGAGTCAGCAGCCCCAGTGCAGTGCTCACCCTGAGACTTTGGCAAGTAATTTATCTTTGGGTCTAGCTATTTGTCATTTTTAAAATGTGCCATTTGTAAGGTCTGTTTGAGCAACTCAAATATATAATTCTACGTGGGAGGAGGGCAGAAAAGACGAATGATGTGAGTTATCAGGATCCTTTTCCCAAGGTCATTTGGTGCTCTGATCCAGGGCAGAAAATAAGGAATTGCAGGGATGAATGGGAAAGGGCCAGGCCCCTTCCTTGCAGCTGAGGCAACGTATCGACGATCCAAGGGGGAGAAGTAAAAACTGCCTTATCCTTTGCACAGTGGGTACTTTTCCTCTCTGGTATCCTTGAGAGGCTATAAGCTGGGACTTTAGAAAGAAGGGCTGTTGTATCATCTGGTGAGATTTTAAATTTTGGTAAGTTTTTTGGGGAGGATTCTGGAGGTCAGAGTTATTGTTGCAGGGGGGAAAAGCATAACAAAGGAGTCCTCAGTCCCCCTCCCAAGACCCCATCCTCATTCTGTGGACTGTCACTTTCCTCATCCTTCAAACTCAATCTGATAAACAATAGCATTTTTATTACTAAGTCAAAAAGGTGAGTAGAGATTTCTACCCAGTGGCCCAGGACGGCTTTTCTCTCTCCAACTACCTAGTCACAGCTTCTGCAAGGTAGAGAACAGTGGAAACACTATACACCCTCATCAGACCCAGTTTAAGATCAATGTAAACACTTGAAGGAGCTACTAAGATCTCTAGGACATTGGTTCTTGAACTTGAGCATGCACCAGAATCCCCTGGAGGCGATGGAACACAGAACCCTTGGCCTCACCCCCCTGTGTTTCAGATTCAGTAGGTGTGGAGTGGGGCCTAAGACATGAATTTCTAACAAACTCTTGGGTGATGCTGATGCTGCTGGTCCAAAGACCACAGTTTGAGAATGTGTACTAGAATAATGCATCACTGATTGTGATGCGTTATACTACTGATCCATATATCAGTAGTATTGCACTTGAGTTCTTAAATTCGAACTCAAGTTCCTTCTCTTATTAGCTGTGTGAAAGACTAAGGAACCATTTTCTCCCTCTCAAAGACTCATCAATTTCTACCTTGTACCTTAAGATGGGAACCTCCACTCTTTGGGAAGACCAGTATTGGGAAGATAGCTTCCAACTTCCCCTTTACCCCTTCCTTTATTTGCCCCTCCCTCTCCCAACTGAAGTGCTCTGTGAGATGGGAAATAGGCAGAAAGCACGTATAGCTCAGTCTCCCACTTGGCTTTTTCCCTGGGATCTGCCTGCCCACAGCAAGCTGACATTTACTGCTTCTCCAAGCTGTACACCTCCTGAGGCAGGTTCTGCACCTTGGGAAGGATGGTGGAGGAGGAAGCAGGACTCAAGGTGTTCTAGCTGTCCTGTCTTACTACCCTTATCTCTGCAGCCCTTTCTCTTTGTCTAGACTTGTAGTAGGATTAGGAGTAGGAAGAATGGGTTGATTCTGGCTGCTGGTCCTAATCATCTTTTTCTAATCAGGCTTTAACAAAAAGCCTTATATTTTCATCACTAACCCCTGTCCATATATCAGTTGGTTCAACAAGGGAGTAGTGGTGGCAATTAGCTCCTTGGAATCTTTGGTAGAACCTTGACCATATAGTATCCTTTCTAGTCAAGTGTGAAAATAACACCCATCACTTAAGAGGTTGCTGTAGAAATTAAAAATAACACCAGGACCTCTCAGGCCATGGGATCACACTCAATCCACTGAGCTACACTGGCCGGGCCAGAATTTTAGTTCATTGCTGCATACACGGTTGCTTTGGAAGTCTTTTTCAACTATGAAGTGGAAGCATTATGTCAAAGTAGTTTAGGAACATACATTTTTCAGTTCATATAGCTAGCCAATGCAGGTTTTATATTTATTGGTTTACAAACAAAGCTAAAGGTTTTGAATGATGTGATACATGCAGAAATATTATAAACAGGGCTCACTGTGAGGAAGTCTGTGTTTGTACCTCTCTGCCTTCATATTGTATGCACAAATAAGAATACCCATGCACACAGGCAATACTCAATAAGGAACCCAACCTTCCCCAACAAAAAACCTTAACACAAAGATGAATACAAAATAAAGCCAACAGATGTAGCTTTGATAATGGTTCACTAAATAGCTTACAGAAAATTTCTTTTTCTTAAGCTAAAGAATAGCAGGAACTTTTGCAGATCATATCTTTTAACTCCTTAAGGGCCTTAAAAACCCAAGCATTAAGCAAGAGGGGGCCAGTGTTTAGTTAAACCATAACCAAGCCTCTTTGGTCTCCAAATGTTATCCTGAGAACCACAGGGCCCTTCCCAGAGATACTATTCAAAAGCATTTAAAAAATTCTCCCTCAAATAGAAAAATCAGAGACCAGTGACATGTTTTCCCATTTTATCATGCATGCTGCTCAAGCCAGAAAAATAATGTGACACCAAGACTTTTTGTTTCTTAAAGCAAACTTAACATTATAAACAGAAAACGAAGCATATGGCCCTCACATAACCTGCGATAAAGAACATTGGAAATCTGGCATGCCAAATGGCAGATAATGAAACATGGTAACAGTCCCTGCCTCTCTCCCAGAATGCTGCAGGTAACAGTACTTCACTAGTATTAGTTCATTTAGGTCTCATGACAACCATGTGACAGACACATGGCAGCTACTGCTTTCTTTTTATAGATGTGAAAACTGAGGCTCGGTTCAGGTTAGGTAAGGTGGTCAGGGTCATACAGTGGCAGTGGCAGAGATGGGCTAAGTATGAAGCCATCTGACTCTCAATCTAGGGCTCAATGAGCTTGTCTGGATACTTAGTTTCTCCTGGTCCCTCACACTATCATGTCTGACCTGACTTTGCAGCCCAGAGGACTGAGTTCTTTGGATTTTGCCATCTCATGTTCTACATGATCGGAGCATACTTTCTATGAGAAGATCTCAATGGGTTGTGTACAACTCACTGAAAAACTCATGGGGTGGTGGGGAGAAACATGGATTTTATAGTCAGAGAGATAAGAATTCCAAACTGTTTTAAGGTTGCCATGAAAATTAAATGAGATAATGTATGCCAAGGGTCTAGTGGGACATAACATAGGCATTCAATAAGTTAGTTACTTTCTTTCTTGTGGTCATAAGTAATATCTTCATTCTCAGCTGAGAAAATAGGGTACAGAATAATTAACTAGTGGTTTTAGACTTGGTTCAAGAGAAGGACTGGGAAAAAGAAATGCAAAACTCAATGTTCACTTGGTGATTGCTTTTTCTTAAGGATAAATGGGTCTAGAACTGTTAAATACATATTTTTAAAAAAGATAAATGGGACTGATTTAGCACATCATAACTAGGTTTATCTTTCTCTTCTAGGCAAGAGGCATTGGATATTTGGGGGGAAAAAAAGTTAGAAATTGATGTGTTTGGAGGATACTTTCTAGGAAGCCAAATCAATATAGATAACTTGTACATACCATGCCACCAATTCTAACTGAGCAGTAGCAAAGATGTGACCCTGAAGCCAAGAGTTGGCCTAAGCCACCACTCTGTCACCCTGGTAACTATAGTATATGTCTCAATGGATGTATAGCATCAAAACTATCCTTTCTAGCTTAGTGAAAAGTAAAGAATTTTGACTGTATTTCATATATGCTAAATAGCTTGGTTTTATATGTGAAATTTACTTTAATCACTCAAAGGCAATGTTTTTGCATCTCTGACTATAAACCTGCTTTTAGCAATGCTTTTTTGGAGTACCTTCTAATTCTTCATTAGCATTTAAATTTTTTTTTCCCTTATTGATTTTAGAAAGAAAGGAAGTGAGAAGGAGAGAGAGATAGAAACTTCGATGAGAGAGAACATCGACTGGCCGCCTCCTGCATGCCTCCCACTGGGGATTGGGCCCACAACCTGGGCATGTGTCCTGACCGGGAATCGAACCAGCAACCTCTTAGTGCATGGGTCGACGCTCAACCACTGAGCCACACCAGCCGGACTCTTCATTAGCATTTTAACTCCTGACTCACAGTTGATACAGCAGAAAGTCGAAAAATAAATTATTTGTTGAAGTTTGACCGTTGAGGTGAACCAAAGTGCTTCCTTGGAACATAATTTTATTCCAACATTTAGGTGAGTTGCTATGATCATAACTTTTGATCAATAAAAGCATAAATTACAGAAATGTTGTCTGCAAAGGGGTAGCTGACATTCCCATTCACCACTCATTCATTTCCTGTATACCCGGTGTGTGACAGGCATTGTTACAGATACTGAGGATTTAAAGATGGTGAAGATAGTGCCCTCACTCTCAAAGACTTTCATTGTCTATTAAGGAAGAGAAATGCATGAACACATTATTATTACAAAGCAGTGTGATAAATCTTACAAGGGAGACGAGAGCATTGCTCATTGATCAAAAGAGGAGGGACTAATACCAGGGGGACTGATCTTAAATCTTTGAGCCTTGTTTAATGGTAAGAAGTGGATTGGCCATGCAAAAGAAGGTGCTGTTTCTTTTTCTGTTACCCTATTCTTGCTCATGAATTTGAGTTTGGACTATGTTTTCTGGTCTAGGAGGTACCATTTTTCTCACAGCTTGACCTGTTTTCTCTGTGAGGGGTAGAAAATGTTCTATATAGGAAGAGGTCCCAATAGACTGGGATACTGGAATATAAACATGTATTTGAGGAAAATTTTAGTGAAGTCCTAGTCAATTGCCATGTGAAGAGACAAATTTACATAAGGGCATAACTGAGATATTTACTAAGTTCCTTGATGGCTAAGGCTGTTTGTTAAAATACATTATGTTTATGATGTAGCAATCTGTCTGTGGATACTGACCACTCAGTAGAAACCTTCAATCAATTGCACATTTTGAATAGAGAACCAAGTTCTTTTATAAGTTGACTTAATGTCTTATATTCTAAAAAGGATCTGATGTGAAACATGTCTTCTAAAATAATAATACCTCAAAAAGAGATCCCAGTAAAATGCATAGAGGGCAGAAACATGCCTATTTTATTTACTGATCTATCTTCAGTAACCTATATAATGTTCTACTGGTACATGACAGATGCTCAATAAATATTTGCCGAATTAATTAATTAATGAAGACTGCTATAATAATAGGTGATTTATGTTTGAGGAATTCAGGGACAGTCATTTTGGAATTAGAAAAAATGGATATGTTCAACAATTTATCAGGCTTAAGTCAGGAATACTATCTTGATTTCCAGTGTTGCAGTGAAGTTATAATGAACTTTCCCATTAAAAGAAATGTTCAGTCTATGGCACTACTGCCTATCTCTTTCTAGAAGGCTTATTGGTCTTTCCTTCTAATTTCTGTTTATCAATGGAGAAGTCACAGTGTGATTTATCTATCAGACCAACCTTGGACTAACTTCAGGGAAATTTAAGAAATATACTATTTTGCAATTTGTCAGTTAATATTTTTTGAAACTGTATAAAAGGTGTAAAGAAAAAAAAAAGATCAGCAATTTGGTCTGAGATTTTCCATGGAAAAGGAATTATATCTAACTTATAGGACTCTCAACGCTCAACTGAGAGATTTATCTAAAATAGGAATGAGGCAGGAGAGCAGGGTGACTCTGGCCTCAGGGGGGCACCTAAGAGACTTTCATTTTTTTTATATGCTGTCATCAGTAAAGGACAGAAGCACTAATGTAAGCCTACAGGCATGAAAAGCCATCTCCTAAGTTCAAAATCTGTGACTAGTTTGGATATAGGAAGTGATGGGGAGGCTGAGACCAGATGGTCATTTTATAGAACCTACCATTTTAGCAGGAAAATGACCCTATTCTTCAAGTATAACATGGACCACCTTGGAAGACAAGATGAGGTGAGTCAGCAGAAAGTGCAAACAGTCGTAATTTAAGACATGAGAATTAGGCATTTTTGGGTAGTAGAAACCAAATCAGTTCAACAACAAAACCCAAACACAGAAGAAAAGGTAAGTGAATTGTTTTAGTTTTCCTTCATTGGATTAGAATTCAGCTTTTATTAGCTGAAAGGATCATATATATTTTTTCCAGACCAAAGAAAGCAATCCATAAGCCTAGTATAGCTGTCATTCAGCATCAATTGGGTGCAGGCATGGTAATTCACTTTGAGTTTCTCTAGAATGGTTATTAAACATTTAAAAGGAAATATTAAAGGAAAATCCTTTAAACAGGATTCTCCCCCCCCACACCTCTTTTTGGGGATACAGATTTGTTCTTATCATCAGTTTATTACTAGTGATGCTAACCTCTGTGAGTCAGCAGGAAGAAAAATCTGTTAGGATCTCTTCTTGTAATATCATGCTTTACTTTGGGAAAGATGCTGAAATCTGCAGTAGAAATGAGGCTGTAGCAACAAGAACATAGCTTTTCTGAAACACGTAAATTAATTCACATGTGACTCTGAATTTAATTAATATCATCCTCTGTGCTTAAAGCTGGTTTCAAATGTTATTTTACCACACACACACACCCATCCTCTAGATTTTATTAGTTTTTGAGCTAACTACTAATATCATGTGATTCAGGTCATATGGAAATGTTACGTTTTAAGTACATAAGAGCTCACAGACTATAAAAGCTTCTGTTTTCTCTTTTCTAAAGTGACAGAGGAAGAAAAAGGAGCAAGGAAATAGCAGCTAATAAATTACTTTAATTCAGACTTAAAGTAGCTATAGGAGATGATCAAAAGGGGGTCAATAAAGGAATAAAAAATAGTTAATTAGTTGAAAAAAAATTATAAAATGTTTAGGCAGGTTGTAGAGAACAGTGTGTGTGCCAGACAGCAATAAACCTGATTGAGAAGAATGGGAGATCCCCAAAGCAGTGATGACACATATCAGGGCTCTGGGGGAAAATCCAGGACATCTTAAGTCTGACCAGCAAGATGATGGCAAAGCAATTATTGAAAGGAAAAAAAAGTGTGTGTGTGTGTGTGTGTGTGTGTGTGTGTGTGTATATATATATATATATATATATAGATAGATAGATAGATAGATAGATAGATAGATAGATAGAGAGAGAGAGAGAGAAAGGAGGCTGTGGATGTAATTAATATTACGATGGGGAAGGGAGTCTGGTCAGTTACTAAAGCAGTATTAAGGCAGTGCCAGCAGAGACCATCAGGTCACTGGGCCCAGACCTATTATCCAGGGTGTTCAGCACTGATTTCATTGACTTCTGGATGGTGGAAACACTGGGAAACATTAGTCCAGTTCTGTCATTCAGCAGATGAAGAAACTGAGTTCAACAGTGGTTGAGTGACTTATTTAAAAATGGCGTGATTCCAAAACAGGAAATTACAAGCAGTTGGTTCAGGGCTAGAACCAGGTCTCCTGACTCCCGATCAGCATCCTTTGCCATCACAGCCTGCTGCCCAACTAAAGGGGAGAACATATTGCAAAAAAAATCTTGTACATTCTCCGTGTCTCCTCTGGCCAATATGTTTGTGAGTGATGCAAGAGGTGGCACAGTATATAGTTATGAACTGAGTCTCTGGAGTCAGAGTGATTGCATTTAAATCCTGGCTCTTCTCTGTGATGTTAGGCAAGGTATTTAGCCTTTCGCTGCCTCAGCTTCCCTATCCCAAAAATGAAAATAATAGTACCCAGGCTACAAGGTTGTTATGAGGATTTAGTGAACTAGTACAGGTAAAAGTTTTCAGAATTAGGGCTCACTCTTCTCCCCAACAGGCCCATTCTTGTTAATCACTGCTTTAGATATCTCTGCCCTTCTAAATCAGATTTATGGCTTACTAAATGTTATCTGATATTATATATAAACTCACACAACCATGGTTAGCATCATTCATTTAGATATCAAAAACTTCTTGGTCTTTTATATTGGATAAAGTGCTATGAGGTCCTTGTGAAAAAAATATGTAGAAATGAGTAGCTACAATCATTACAGTGATAATAGCAATTTTGAAGAGTATAGCTGGGGTGCTCTGGAGATTTCTCTTATGTCTCTTTCCTCCTGTAGGACTAATTTTTTAAAAACTCTTTGTCTATTCATCATGTCCTCCTTCCTCATTGTTATGCACATCTCCTCCCTCCCTCTTCAATGATATTTGGAAAGCCCTCTGCACTCAGTATAATACCCACCAGTCTGACCTCCTCTTAAAGCATCAAACGTCCCTACCTCCAGATTTCCCCAGGGACTCCATTGAAAATCAAAACATTATCCCAAGGATGTCTTTTCTGCTAGCATTTTGGTAAAGAACAGATGAGGATAGTCCCCTGACACTTTAGAGCCAGAATTGAAATAGCAACAAGATTTATGTCTGCAATTGCCATTTCTTCCTCTACACGAAGCCATTGACTATTTTGGTTCAGCAGTTCCGTCAGCATTTGGAATTCTGAAGCTCTGCTGTGATAGTAAAAGATTGAAAAGGAAATAGTATAGTTCAGATCTTAAACTAGCCCTCAAGTGACAGTAATCAGCAAAAGTCAGCAAGGGTGGTAGGAAAAGAAATAGTATATAATGCCCATTTCACTGCAATCTTCCAAAATTTTACCATAGTATCGATTGTGTATGTGTGTGTGTGTGTGTGTGTGTGTGTGTGTGTGTGTGTGTGTTTTGCCACTTGGGCCTGGTTCTATGTATCATGCTGCCTGAAACACACACAGAAAAATGGATATGTATTTTTTTGTCCATCCAGTCAGTGTATTTGACAGTGTCGCATACTCAGAAGGTGCAAGAGAGTGTTACGCGTAATTATTATCCAAGTGTACCTTCTGTGCATCTCTCATCACCAGATTCCTGACCTGCTTTTCAATCTTTCTGGTAGATGCTCATCTTGAATAATTTGTTTCAGTTAGTAATGGAAAATTGAAACTTACAATTAACTTCTGGGCAGGATGTATAAGTCTACCTGCATTCTGAAGAGTGATCCTAAAAGATGCCTAAATGGGTACTGATTCTTTTAAAAAATTAATCATCCCTTATGATACCAATTGC
The DNA here is from genome assembly GCA_030848825.1 of Tadarida brasiliensis. Lineage (NCBI taxonomy): Eukaryota > Metazoa > Chordata > Mammalia > Chiroptera > Molossidae > Tadarida > Tadarida brasiliensis. Next base: position 31,857,029 of record CM061261.1, on the reverse strand, counting down.
TCTCCTCTATTTCTGGAAGAATGCAAATTTAATCTACTCTGTCAACAGTAATTCCTAGATATTAAAAAGGACCTGATTACTTTGTTATATCAGCTTCTGCTCAGAAATCAACTTGAGAGTATAAAGTACCAAATCCTCAGCTTGGCGTTCAAGGCCTTCCACAGGAGGCTCCAACTCTCCATTCCATCATATTCCCTTACACAAGCTCCACATTCCACCCAAATGGATGGGCGTTTTTAGGGTTTGCTGACCAAAACTTGGGCTTGCCTAACTTTAGTTCTGCCTATGCTGTAACTTTTACTTACCAGACTTCCCCCATCTCTCTCTAATTCCCAAAAGCCAGGCTCAAGTCTTGCCTTTCTTCCCACAATAGTCAAGACTATTGTGGACAATAGTCTACTGTCCACAGAATTTACATTCTTTAGTTTTGGTCACACTTACTTGGCAAGTAATTATATACTTCATCATGGTTTTCTTCTACTGTTTTATTGCATTTTCATTCTGGTATTATTTATTAATTTTTATTATTTATCATTTTCATTATGATTACTAGTGCTAAATGTATTGAGGTCAAAGACCATATAAGCATACGACTTTATATCCTCCATGGTGCTCACTAAATGATCAATATTTTCCTATCAGGTTTATCCCTGCTGACAAGGGATGACATTGCAGAAATGTATCTACCACAGAGGCTGTAAACCAATTTTCTTATCTGTAAGCATTGTGAAGCAGTTCCATAATGTGAGAGAAATAGTTTATTCATAGCACATTATCTAAAAAGCAGATTTATCTATTTTATCCTTCATGTCTCCTCTCTCAGCTTATTTCTCAAATCATCTCTCATTTCTACTAATCATCAAAACCTATATGCTCTGTTGAAGGCCAGCTGCTACAGGAAGAGGTACTACTGGCAGAAACATCAATCTTCTGGTTAATAACCATCACTTCAGGGTTAACTCTCAGAGCTTAGGAATGTCTTTAGACAAGCTAATTAAGGGGCAGTTTGTATTGTGTTTGTGCATGTGTGGTTGTGCATGTTTAACAAAGTAAAAATAAAATTGTGAATTCTTGGGAGATTTTACCATGGAGAGGTTAAGGAGATTATTGTTTTGTATTCTGAGTGTCAAGGTGGTAATGCAGAAAATGCCAATGAGCAAAGAAGCAGGTACCATCGGAGGGTCTGCGTAAATATTTCCTGGCACATTCCTATGTCCATCTCCTCATGCCTCTTCTCTCTGTATTGCCCTGAATTTTTAAAATTTAAAACTTAAAACATGAAATCTCTTGATTTTTTCCCTGAAGCTTATCAATAATGTAAATGTTAAATTTATGCTTCAATTATGTTTTTCTTTAATTTCTCAGCAAGCTATTCTAGAACTAGCTCTATAATTGTGCACATCGCCACTTCCTCCCAGGTCTGTGCTCTTTGCCAGCTTCACTGCAGTCTTCTACCTCCGCACACCACCCCTCCTACTCCAGTCCTCCACTAGCAAACAAACCCAGCAGTAATTACTAACGTCCAAGCACGTAATTCCGGCAGCGCTAGGCCTTTTCATTTGACGCAACTACGCAGAGAGCTGTCTGGACATGCAGCATAAAGTCAAAGCCTTTTGATAACTCCCACCCATCTTTCCTTTCCTCCTTTCATCACTAAAACACAGTAATTTATTTCATCTCATATTGAAGAATTATAAAACTATTCCATGCAGTTACATACTGTTGAATAATAATTTTACATCCATGTACAATAACAAATTAATATAGACTTATATGGAAACACATGGTTATCCATAAAAATAAAAAACACTAGGAAATAAATAGGTGAGAGAAAGTACCTTCTGTATGTGGACAGGACATTTTAGCATCTCTAGTATGTAAATGATTGGAGTTATAACTAACTAAACACAACCCAAGACCTTATTTTGAGCCTTTTAAGGGGATCATAATAGCATTTCTTTAATGCATTGTATATGTCCTTACATAATATATTGTTAATCTTATTTAACAACTACTCATATAGTCCAATTTTGCTCCTGGTCAATTTAATGCAAATTTTATCTATAGCAAATAGCTATAAATATTCCTGTGATAATTTGTGTTCACTTAGAGGCTCCAAGTCTCAGAGTAGACAATGGTTAAAGTACTTATCACCGCCTCAGCAAAAGCCCGCAGTGCTATAATAGAAATTGCAGTAGATCTTTAGGTCAGAGTCCAATTTCAGTCTAACACCATAGTCCTCTCACCACATTACCCTGAAGGACTCAGTTGGATTTTCCCAAGGAAAACCAGTCTTAGTGCTCTCAAAATCAGAAACTATCACCTGAGATAACCACTGTCCACAGAAAATACTTCCATTCATTCTGAAACCATGGCCAAAGAGGTTAAATCTATATCTTATAGGACCTGTAATATTTCTCAAGGATATATATATTTGGCTACTGATTGGGTTCATGTCTAAGTATAAGCATGAGGGAGAAGGAAGAGAATGAGGGATGTATTCTTAAGGTTGAATCTGCATAGTTCAACTACTCCCATATTTTTATCAAACAGAAATATGTATGGCTATACATGTCTCCTATAAACTGATCATATTGGCATCTTCTTATATACCTCATTCATGCCCGCCCAAGATCTATAGAAGACCCACTCTGCACTAAAAACAAAACCGTTGATTTCTAACTGGAGGAAAAATGAAGTTTTTCCCCCAACATGTGTTTATTTCCTACCTAAAAGAGGGGGAAGAGGGCCACACATAAAATTTCCACAAGTAGACTATTATTTTTTTCAAGCTATGCAGGAACTGAGGGGACGAGAGTAGGTAATTGACTGCAAAGGAGTACCTGTGGGCAGGATTTATTTTTTTCTTTCTTTTTTCTTCTTCTTTTAAACCTACTATGTCTGCTTTATTATGGTTCTCTGTAGGACCCGGGTCTCAGAGAGGCAATTTGGCCTGCAGCCCTGGAACATGTAGCCCTGGCCAGGCATCTCTGCCTCAGACACAACACGGCGGCCGGGATCGCTGTCCATGGTGCTAAAAGGTCGAGGGACCCAGAGCCGTCCCTCGGCATTGCTGTCCAGGGTGCTGAGTGCGGTCCTCCGCATTCCCCAAGGCGAGCCTACCCCCGCCAGCTCTCCGCAGAACCCTCCCACCTGGCACGACCCGCCCGCCTCCCGCCAGCCCGCAGTTGACGAGGAGCAGGAGGCATAAATCAAGTCCGTAGGGCATGGAGGCTGCTGTCGCTGCTGCGGCTCAGCTTGCCCGGGGCGGGAACTCCCCCTTCTCTTTTCGCCTCCTCAGCGCCCACACCCTGCCTTTTCCCCAATTCTTCCCTGGGTAATAGCGCCTTAACGTCAACAATCATAACAACAGGGTTAGAACGACAGGGTTTGTTTATTTTGGTCTACAGAAAAACAACAACAAAAACCAGCAGCCTAAACATCTCTGAAAACTGCATCGCAAAATGGAAGAGAGAGAGAGGATCCCACTACTGTTTCAAAAGAGTAAGTTATTATTCAGTACGTATCCTTGCGCTTCCTCCCAGTTGCTCCATCTGCAGTGTCCCGATTCATCCCTTCCCCAAGCAGCTCACCTAGAAAATACTTTATAAAGCCCCAGGCAGGAGTCTAGCCAGACGCGCACACATGGAATACCGCACCCTAGGTGCACTTGTATTTGCCCAAGTTCACTTGGTCTGCTCAGCTGTGGTCCTCTCTGGGACCACAGCCATACAGCCAGATCCACGACCTGGGGAGTGGGTTCCTTACCTTGGCTTCTCCAGAGGGTGGTGTTCGCCAGGACCCTGCAGGATGCAAGTGTGGAGGAGCCGCCGGGCAGGGAGGAAAGGAAAGACAGCGCCTGACCTCCCTAAGGTTTCGTCTTCAATGCAACGTGAGCTCTGCCCTCATCAAAGATGGCTGTCCCTTTGACGTCAGCAGCTTTTAATAGCCATCTCCGGGAGGGGCGGGGGGAGGTGTATTAGGGGAGGGGGGAGGGAGGGCAGAGTCTGGAGGTGGGAGGAGAGGAGCCGCAAGGTGCCCAGCTCTTGACTCAGCTCCCGGTGCACTTTACTGCAAACCTTTGTATTTTAGTCTTTTATAAACAACAGAATGGGACGATTGTTATAACTCCATTTTAACACTCGATCTCTGGACAAACGTTTATCTCGCAACTGGTTTTCTGATGTTGTTTGTATATGTGTTATGCATATATGTGTATGTGTGTGTATATATGTTATATATGTATATGATATATATGCAACTATATATTAAAAATTTCCCCTGGTGAGTTGAGTCTTTGGTTGAGTCATAGAAGGGGGCGGGGAGGCAGAGGAACAGTAGAAGGCGAGGGCTAGTGGGGTGGGGATGGGGCTGGGGGTGGGGCGGATTTCAACTGCAATTTCTTTTTTCTAAAGAAGGTCCGAAGGGGCATTCCTGTCAACCATCACCAGCTCCATATATGGACAGGCTACGTGGGTTGCTATTTTTATGAGTGATTTTTTTTTTTTTTTCATTTTATCAAAGCATCATCGAGGGCTTGGAGTTCGCATTAATGTGGTCAGTTGGGGAGGATTCACACACGTTATTTTAAAGTACGTCAGAACAATTATCGCTGAGCCATATCAAATGAGTTGGGGAAAGGGGGAGGGGATGGTAGTTAACCCAAACAGCGTGGGTTTGCTGGAGTTCAAGGCTACAGAGTTGAGAATTGTTTGCAGAGGGCAAAATAGATGACCTGTTTTCGGTTGAATTTGCGATTAGAGCCTGGATTTTTATGTTGGGTTTCTTAGGCATAATCTACAGAGGCACGCACACACTTTATAGAATTGTCCAGACTTCCGGGAGGAATGCAGAGGGCTGAGGGTTCAAGGATCGATGGGACGCTACAAAATTCTGGTGGTTCGTTCAGTGGACAAACCTGGGTACTAGTCGAGCCTGGCTTGGGGGCCCTCTGATGCTCAAAACAGGGCGTGGGTGAGAAAGGCTACTTGTGTGGTCATATGACGGATTAAAAATAAGAATCATAAAGCAATAATCCTAACTGTCCTTTGTTGTGCTTTAGGAGCCCAGGGAAGGGGGGAGGGGTATGCAAATAGTTACGCTGTGGCAGCCTCTTGGATGATTCACAGGTGTTTGGGAGGCTGTCTCCGGGTTCTCCTAGGGGAGGGCGAGCTGGAAGCGCGTGGGAGGTGGGGGACCTCGGCTGAGGAACTGCTTGTACTTTTCCGGGAAGGACGTGATTAGAAGTCGTGCCTTGCGGTGTTGAAACTTGATGGCCTCTTTTAGGCAATGGAAAATCCTTGTCTCCGGTCCCGGAAAACAACGCACCCCTCTCCTGCCCACCCCCAGCACACACACTCCCACCACACACACACCCTCTCGCTGGCCTGAGAACCAAGCTTAGGTTTTTAATTGCTCACTATAGGAGAGAGGGGGTTAAGAGGAGAGGGAAGAGAGGGAGTGGGAAGAGAGACAATGAGAATAAATCTCAGGCAAGGAGGAAAGTAGAATTGTAAAGGAGTTGGGGGGATTAGAGTGAGCAGATCTATAAGAATTTAATAAAGGATGCCTTTAATTGAAATAAATAGAAGTCATTGTTTCTTAAAGAGTCCCTGACCCAAGGGGTATTTTGATATGTTAATGTTTTCAATAATAATTAACAAATAGTGTTTGAATTTTTATTAAAGCTGGATTCCTAAAACAAGGCATGTTGCTGAAATTTGTTTGCTTAAATATTCATTAAACATTTAAAATTCTCAGACAATAAAGGAATAAAATCTGCAAGGTCCTTAGACACTTAATTGCCAATAAAACATGTTATGGTTACTTTCATTATAAAGCAAACTGGAATGGGCTGGGGGAAGTGGCAATGAATGCAATGTCACTACAACATCCTTTGTGGTCAGTTTTTGTTTTTGTTTTGTTTTTGTCTTTTTTTCTAAAATGTGTCACTTTTTTAGCATGTGGAAGCTTGGGAGGAAATAAGACTGCAGTGGGGAGAAATAAAACATGTTTATAGTCCTCAGACTGAAAGTCATTCAGTAGAAAGTTTTGTGAAGAAATGGAGGAGATGGGGGATTTTCCAGAATTAAAAAAATAAAATAAAATAAAGTAAAAAAGTAACTACGTCAGTGATATATTTTCATCCTGTGGGCAAAAGCTGTGTGGCAGTCACAGGGGAGGACTGGCTTGTTATTCCGAGTTTTTAACCGCTGATGCCCCACACTGACATCTTTAAAAATTACAGATAAGAGGAGAGAGGCTGATTCAAAGCATCACAGAAAATACTACCGGCCCTACAGGATTATTTCATGGTGGCAGCAGCATTTTCCATTCTCCTGTGCTTGTGTTAAAAATGATGCTCTTTGAGAGGTTCTTTATCTTGTTCTGGGAAAGGTAGCAGGCTAATTTGAGAAATATAAACATTGGGTAAATGTAAGTCTACTAAGGATGACCAGATAGTCCTAAATATATTTTTAATATAATGAGATTTTTCATGTGGGGTTTTCTCAATGCTTGTTTTAAAAAAATCCATAGTCATCCTTGCAAATAGGGAACCAGCGGATTCATTTTATTCAGGGTCTATAAAGCCCTAAATCCCACAGAGAAGGAAGGTGATGAAAATTTTGCTCAGAAATGATTCAGCTGCCTGTGAGTTATTTCTACAAAGAACCTACGTGTAGAGTAACTAATGCTTAGGAACTCATTCTATGAGTAATGAGAAAATTACCTGCTCTGCTGGATGGATATTTACACTATGCTAATTCAGTCTCTGAAAGCTTTTTCTGGTATACCATGCCTCAAAGTATTATAGTTCTAGATCCAAAATATTTAGCTTGTATCTCCCAGGTAAGGTGCAAGATTCATGGTTGAATCAATAATTACAACTTCATAAAGAATAATAATAAAATATATAATTTATAAAATATCATATGCGCTTTCCAAAGTCAATCTGTGAGTAGTTTAGAAAGAGTCCAACTCAGAACCCCCGTCTCCAAGGGCCTGCTTTGGGACATGCCTGGTACCCTATGACGATATTTTAACACTGTGAGGGCACAAGGCTTGGGTACAAGAATATAAAATTTGACAGATAATTGTTTTGATCCCTGGGTGTGCTTTCCACATGACTTGTTTGCCACTTTCTCTTTGTAGTTCTTCCATCCTTTACCCCAGCCCCCACCTCATTTATAGATAGTGACCTAATAGTACCTGTCAAAGCTTAAGTGCTTTAGATATAAACTTCCCAGGCTGTCCCTGTTTCCTGAAGCCTCTGAGGTAGGGACATATCTTGTGAGAGGTAGAAAGACCACCAGAAATATTGGTTTCTGTTTCTGGCTTGCTATGCTGAGAAAAAAAATAAATAAATAAGACTGCACATCCAGAATTTTAAATAACACTTTGTTCTTTACTAAGAACAACATTGTTGGAAGGAAGAAGAGTGCTCAGCAGCCAGAGGCCGGGTGCTTCCACATTCCTGTTCTTTAATGAGTCAAAATTATAGGCTCTCTTTCATACATGAATGTATCCTAGGACCACCTCGACGCTGAACCATGCCTGCCTGTGGTCAGGTAGACAGGAAGAACCTTGTGACAATTAAGGATAGAGAGAAAGAGAAAATGGTAGCCAAAATTAGCAAACCTCAAAAAGGCTTTTTGAAAAGGATTGCAATATTCCTTCAGTAAGTCTTCTAAGAATATTATTAGCTTTATATCCTCTCTGTACCTCAGTTGTCTCACAGGTAAAATGGGGACAATAATTATAACCAACTCACAAGGAAATTGTGAAGTACTTTAAATCATCATGTCTGGCATTATGAAATATTGATTAAATAAGATAAATACATCAATTTGATGAGATTTTTAACTCTCTAAGTAATAACATGTAACCACTTTAATAGGGAGGGTTAAATTTTTTAAAATATGTTTTTATTTATTTTTTAGAGATAGAGGAAAGGAGAGAGAGATAGAAACATCTATATGAGAAACAGCGATCGGCTGCCTCCTGCACACCCCCTACAGGGTATCGAGCCTGCAACCCAGAAATGTGCCCTGACCAGGAATCGAACCGGGACCTCTCAGTCCATGGGATGACACTCAATTCACTGAGCTACACCAGCTGGGCAATTTTTTTTTTATAAGCTACTAATAGATATGTATCATTTAATGGCTCTGGACCTTAGTTTCTTCATCTATATTAATTCATTCATTTACTCAACATCTCATACCTGCCATATGCTTGACATTGGAATATGTTCGGATTTAGGTAAGACTGAGGAGGGAATTGAGAATTAAGTTAAATAGCCTGGCCAAGGGCACAGCTAAAATATGGTATAGCTGGAATTTGAGTCTCAGTGTCCAAGTTCATAATTACTATGCTTTGGTACAGACTCTTCCAGCCCCTTCAGATTCAGACGCATCCCCTGTATATTAGTAAGGGTTCTCCAGAGGAACAGAACCAGTAAAATGGGTGTTTGTGCACACACACACACACACACACACACACACACATTCTCTCCCATCCTTTCTCTCTATGTATGCAAAGAAGTTTATTATAAGGAATTGGCTCATGTGATTACGGAGACTGACAAGTCTCAAGATCTGCAGGGTGAGTCGGCAAGCTCGAGAGCCAGGAGAGCTGATGGTGGTGCAGCTCCAGTCTAAAGGCCAACCGGCTCAAGACCCAGGAAGAGCACTTGCTTCAGTTTGAATCTGAAGGAAAAAGCCAGTGTCCCAGTTTAAAAGCTGTCAAGCAAGAATAATTTTCTCTTGCTTTGGGGAGAATCAGCCTTTTGTTCCATTCAGGCTTTTAGCTGATTGGATGAGGCCCACCACATTAGGGAGGGCAATCTGCTTTACTCAGTTTACTGATTTAAATATTAATCTCATCCAAAGACACCTTTACAGAACACCCAGAATAATGTTTGACTAAATGTCTGGGTAGCTAGCCCAGTCAAATTGACATAAAATTAACTATCACACACTCGTTTTACAGCTAACCTCTCTGCTTCAACATATTGTGGCTTATGTATGACTTTTTTCATTAGCAGCTTTAGGGGTCCATTTGCTAATGGGATGATTTTATGGGACACTGACCACAAGGTTTGGCTGGGGTAATTTCCAAGAGAGGGATCTACTCTGGTAATATGATTATCTGGAATAAACAGAAGCAACATATTAGAAAGGAAAAGAGTGCCAAGTATAATCAAGAAGGGAAATCAGAGATCAATACCTAATAAGGAGAATAAATAAGAATTGGGTCAGCAGTTGCATTCAAAAGTACTTGAGAGAGTCAGCCAGGAGTCATAACAGAACAGCCATGTTGACCACTGGTTTTGAGGGGATGATATGAGATCTTAAGTAGGAATTGATTCCAAGGACCAACAACTCTGGCAGTGAAAATCAAGTTGACATAGATCGAGGTGAATACTTCAGGATTTTGGCTGGGAATGGAGCAAGGATATCTGGGACCATTCTGTTAGTATTGGCCATGAAGGGTAGTGCAGTTCTGCCAGCTAACAGCCAGCAAGGCGCACTCTAACATCTCAGCAGATAGCATCAATGATCTCTTGGTCATATCCCATGAGCTTTCACCTTTCTTAACCTCTGGCTTCACATGACATTCTGTACCAATCATTCCATTTCTTAAAGGGCTCTATCAGGTGCCCTCACCTCTGTTTCTCTCCCTTCTTTGTTGGCTCTTTATTGTCCATAGCAGATGGGTTGAAGCAGAAAAATTGTGGTGCTCGGCAGGTTAAGTTGGGCATTTCCCTGAGCCCCACACCACCCCTCTGGGAACGCCATATGTCCATGGAACTGCCCTGACTCTCCACCATGAAAACTTCTGTACTCTAAGCCAAAGAGAAGAGTATGGAACAGCTCACAATTATACAGTCCTGTAACAATTCTAAATCCCTGTCACACATATGATCTCATTTTATTCTCACAATTCTCTGAGGTATGTATAAAAGTAATTATCATTTTAAATTCCAATTAATATGTGAAAATTCTGATTGACTTTCCAAACTCCCATACTGACCATGGTACACCAAGAGAACCCAATGTCCCATTCCTTCCTTCACATGTTGTCTTTAAAAAAACCTGATCCATACCCTTGAATTTAACCATCATTTATATATGTATGACTGTTAATTTTATATTTCCAGTTCCATTTACTCTCATGATCTTCAGTCATATTCTTAGCTTCTTACTGAATACTCTTATCTGAAGGATCAAAGTCATTTCAGTTGATTTCCTCTACTCTTCTTCTCTTCTTACATTTGTAATTAACAAGCTCACCAGGTGTCCCATTTACTAAACTAGCACTCAGAAGCATCTTAGTTTCATTCTCCTTTTTTGGCTTCTCTTCATCTCTATTCTCTCATTTCTTGGTGATTTTATCCAATTCTAGAACCTCAAATAGCATCTATGTGTTAACACTTTCATATTTACAGATTCAGCCCTGATTTATCTCCTGAACTCCAGCATATATATCCAACTTCCTACTCAATACCTGCACTTAAATATAAAGCAAATATGGATATATAACCTACCATGTATGAAGTAGAATTTGTAATTTTTAACTCCAAAATATCTCACCTTCCCAGTGTTACCTCTATTAGTAAATGGCAGCTAGTTCCTCAGCGTGAAAATCTTATCTTATTTCACTGATCTCTTTCACATGCACATCTAACCCATGAGCAAAATTGCTCTACTTTTAATACATTTTAAAAGTCTAACCACTTCTCAACCTTCCACAGATCCTACCTTAGTTTAAGCCACCATCATGTCTTACTTGGGCTATAACAGTAGCCTCTGAATTTGTCTTCTATTTCCTATTTTGCCATTTTGCTGCCACAATAATGCTTTTATTTATTTATTTATTTATTTTGTTAATCCTCACCCAAGGATATTGTTTTTTTCAATTGATTTTTTAGAGAGAGTGGAAGGGAGGGAAGGATAGAGAGGAGAGAGAGAGAAACATTGATGTGAGAGACACATCAATGGGTTGCCTCCTGCACACACCCTGACCAGGGACAGGGATCGAACCTTCAACCCAGGTACGTGCCCTTGACCAGGAATCGAACCCCTGACCCTTTGGTGTGCATGCCGACACTCTAACCACTGAGAAACACTGGCCAGGGCCACAATAATGCTTTTAAAAGACAAATCTTTCTAAAAAATATTTAGTGGCTCCTATAATACTTGGAAATCCTTGTCTTAACCTACAAGATCAGGCTCCTGGCCACCTCTCCAAACTAATTTCTTTATTTTTTTTTAATATATATATATTGTATATATATATTATTGATTTTTTTTTAGAGAGGAAGGGAGAGATAGATAGAAACATCAATGTGAGAAAGAAACATCCATCAGCTGCCTCCTGCACACCTCCCTATTGGGGATCAAACTTGCAATAGGCATGTACCCTGACCAGCAATTGAACCAGGATCTCTCAGTCCATAGGGCAACGCTCAATCCAATGAACCACACCATCCGGGATCATTTCTTAACACCTACTTATCTCCATTATAATCACATTGGCCTCTTGTTGTTCACTGTATAATCAAGCTCACTCCCACCTCAGAACCTTTGCATTTTTATTACCTTTACCCAAAACACAGTTCCCCAGACTTCTCACATCTCACTTCTTCAAATGCTACTATTTCAAAGGAGACTTCTCTGATAATCTAAACTACTTAAACCTGCTAACCTCTCTTAACCTGAATTATTTTTCTTCATAAAACTTTTCTCATTTTGAGGTTATATATTTAATTATATTTTCAAATCTATATTTTATTCCAAGAGGCAACAGTTTTTAATGACATTAGCTTTTCCTTTGGGTAAATTTTTGTTTCTTAATAATATGCAGCTATTGCTAATTATTGATTTATAAAATAGACTATCATTTAACTTCCTATTATGGTTGATGATAATCAAGCTCTCTTACATAATTTCTTTTTCTTTTCTCCATCCTTTTAATATCAGGACTTGTTAAAGAATCATTCAAGCATTAATATGACGAGGTACATATTGTTCACTGATGAGTTAGTACCACACAATAAATATGCTTCTTCTTTTGAATAATTTTCCACTTCTCTTGGGGAAGATTTTAAGAGCTTGTATAGAAGAGAAAAGGATGGTTGCTTACAAAGAAACATGAATCACACCAACATCAGACTTGTCATCAGCAAATCCAGATGGTAGAGGTCAATGGACTACGTCTTCAAACATTGAAAGAAAAATAAATATTATTCTGTAAGTTTATTCCAAGCCAAAATGTTAATAAAGAATGAAGGACAAAATAAAGACATTTCTGAACATACACAAAGTCAGGAAGTTTACTTTCTATGCACTCTGTCTACAAATAAAAACATTTTCTGAGGATTGTATCTCAGCAAAAACAATAACTCACAAAAGATTCCACAAAATGTAGGAAGACAAGGGATTTAGTAAATATTAGAACTAATGTAGAATTTCTTTCCTAAAATCAAAATTAGGAAGGAAGTATAAAAATAAATCAGTCCAAATTAGATCATTTAACAAACAGTTTAATTTAAAAGGTGGATGATCCTAGCATTAGTCTGACAATAACATATACTTCTTCTAACAGAAAAAAAAAAAAAAAAAAAAAAAGGTTAATAAATGCCAGGACAAGCAGAAGCTATGCCATGCATTTTTGGTTCCAGTATGTCACAATTTGGAGCAATTTTCGATGGAGCTTAAGGAAAGACCTTCCAAATGTCTTTTCTCTTTGATTATTTTCTTCAAGTGAAGATTTAGTGCCATAGAAATATATAAAGACTCACTACTCTACCTAGTTCTTCAGCGAATGGTATTTATATAATCATAATGCTGTACATGCTATTTATTGATTTTTAAATTTTATAATCAAGTTGTAGATCAAGCACAAAAGATAATGACCTTTACCTAACAGAATCTAAATGTTATGAGGCCCAACAATAAAAATTCTCACAATGTGCTAGTTAAAAGAGGGTGCTAGGGAGAGTACAAGGTGAAGAGGTGTTATTTAATATATAAGCCCCAATTTACTCATTTTACATGGTAAATGGTTAAAATAATTAGTATCAAGTTTATAGAAGAAAAAATAAAGTTTAATTATATGATTATAATAAAGTTATATATAATATTATAAAATTAACCAACAGAAACCCCAAAATTAATATATGTAACAAAGTTTGGGTCTTCAAATAAGGAAGAAAGAGTCAATTAGATAATGTTCTAATCTTTAAAAGAGAGGTTAATATATATTATCCAAAATTGGTAAATCAAGAAATAGAAGTATATCATTTAAAATTAAGGGTATAAACACCAAGAAGAACTTAATATTGAAATATTTAAAGATGGTCACTTTGGAGAAGGAAAAGACTAAAATGCATGATTTTATTAAATTTTTTTTCTTATAACTGTATTACTATTCTTAAAAACAATGGAAACATTAAAATTATTTGAAAATGCTTTTAAGTGACACTGTTGGCTCAGGTGGGCTGCAATGTTCTACTTGCAATGTGTATCTCATAATGCCTTGGAAATGCTAAAAACTTGTTTATTCAGTCTATCAAACGACATTCATTTTTATTGTAGAAGAAAAAAGTATTCTCTGAAATGTATTTTTAACCCCTTTGTTTTTCTGGGCAATGATAAGGACAGAGTCTGAATTAAAATTGAAAAGTGAGATGTGAGAACTGACATCTGGACAGGAAGCCTGTTAGAGTCAACATTTTAAGAATAAAATTGTGATTATGGGAGAGCCACTTTTGGAATGGTGGAGTAAGGACCTCCAAAATCTGCCCCTCCAAAAGCAATGAGAACACTAGCAAAAATGGTCAAAATAAATTTTTTTATGAACTTTTGAAATTATCCAAAGGTTTGCAACAATCCAGGAAAATTTATTCAAGAAAAATGTGAATCCATGTAAGAACAGCAAACTTTGTGGCAACTGACTTTCCCTATTACAATCTCCTTTTCCAGGTTCTATAGTAATCTTGAAACCTGGAGTCTAGAGGTCAATGGAGAGGGGTAATTTGTTTGGTGCGTCTCATCCAGAAAGAATTGTCACTACTTGAACTATTTGAAAGTTTTCTGGAAACTACCACTCTCGTTGCTTGTCTTCATTTGGCATGACTTAGAATTAAATCAGTGTGAACAGTTTTCCCAGGGCATTTGTCAAAAACAATCAGCAGCAAATGTTTAATATAGCAGCTCTCTGAGGCAATGATAACAGTTGGGACAAACAAGAGGCTGACCAAAAACCTTAAAAGGAAAGGCTGAGAAATGAGATGTCCATGGGGGCTTTGAAAGCTCCACTATATTTCTGGCACTCTAGAAGATCATGCGCATGCATAGAACTGGGTACATGCCCAGGAAAAATCTGAGAAGGCCCTATTCTTTGCATGACCTTGAGACTCTGCATTAAGCAGGAAGCAAAGGCTAAGGCAGCATGGTGAACTGTTTGGCAGAGTGTTGAAACACTACCCTAACACACAGACGGAGCTTCTCTGAAAAGACTGTGAGACTTATTGGTGCAAGGTGTTTAAAGAAATCCATTCATTCATTAACTGATCACAAAACTGAGAAGAGACTTTGGGCCACACAACAACAAAGAATATAGACTTTATAGAAGTAGTTCAGGAAAGTCACTGAACAAACAAACTGGCAGCAACAAATGCTGGGAGGTGTGTGTGTGGCAGAATCTAATTTCCAGGGTTGCCACACTATACTATTTAAATTTTTTAACTAAATATTGAAACATTCAAAGAAATATGGTCCATAAGCAGGAGAAAAAACATCAACAGAAACTTCCCCTGAGGACACCTAGGCATTGAAAAATTTTAAATCAGTGATTATAAATATGTTCAAGAAATAACAGAATTCATGTCTAAAGAACTAAAGAAAAACATTAGAGACCCTGACCAGGTAACTTAACTGGTTAGAGTATCCTCCCAATACGCTAGGGTTGCAGGTTCCATCTCCAGTCAGGGCACATACAAGAAGCAACCAATAAATTCATAAATAAGTGGAACAACAAGTTGATGTTGTTTTTTCTTTCTCTCTATAAAAACAATAAGAAAGATGAATCACTAAATAGAGACTATCAATAAAAAGATAGATATTATTTAAAAAGTCAAATAGGAATGAAAGAGAGACCAGCAGCTGAGCCAGGACTTGTGTGAGGTCAACAAGGTTGGAACATGGGGGTGACCTTGTATTTTAGGATTATTTTGCTTGCAATTTATAGAAATCTAAATAATGATAACTTAGGCAAAAAAGGAACATAATGGCTCATATAATTAAAAGTCTGGGGTCAGATCTGGCTTCAAGAAAGTTTGGATTCAGGTGCTCAAACAATGTCATTGAAAATTGATCTCTTGTCTTATATGTTGACTTCACTCTTAGACTCCATCAGCTATACTCAACAGCAGAAAAAACTATGCCACTTCCCCAATAGTGAGAAATCCCTGACTACTTTTTACATTGGCCAAGTCTGGGTCATGTGCTCCTTCTACAACCAATCACTTTGGCTAGAAGGCTATTGTGCTCTGACTGACTAGTCTGGGTCAGAACCATGATAAGTCCCATCCAAAATACATGGACTGGGAGTGGGGGAGGAGAATTATCTCAAACAAAAATCGGAATTAGGTAAACAAGAAGGGGAATGAATGCTAAACCAGAAAAAATAACAAACACTCATTCCAGAGTGGGGCCATTGAGCAACTGAAGGTGTTTAAAAGCTTGGGTGGGAAGTCAGAGGCTCAGCAAGGAGCTGAGACTTGAAGGATTAACTAACCTATGAGAGCAAGTCTGACTGCAGATGCTATTCCAATGGTGTTTATTCCCTATTGTGATTCTTGCTAAAGCAGTGCTTCTCAGATTCTGAGTTAGAGTGCCTGGGGTCAAGTCCAAGAGTCTGCATTTCTAACAAACTCTCAAAGGGACACTGATGTTGCTGGCCCATGGACCACATTTTGATGTGGGGTTGTGTGGATGTATAGGACATTTCCATTCAATCATCTCCAGCTGTGGTGAATTCCCCACCTTGATTGCCCTTCTCTCGAAATGGTTGGGGTTGGAGGGTTCTGTGTGCCCTTAGTAGGCTCTGTCCTGCTATCAGTTACCTCTCTTGGGGATAGCATGGGGATGGAGGCAGCCTTTCCATCAGAATCATGGACTTTCCCATTTCCTTACTTCAGGCCTGCACTGGTTTAAGGCACTGGACCAAAGGAGATGCCTGGCTTAGGGTTCAGGGATTATTAGTTAGCTGGCCTATCATCAGCATTTTACTCAATAAAGGAGCCAGAGATTACTCTACTTCCTACTACTCATTTATTGTTCTTTGGCTATAGACTAGAGAGATTTGCCAAACCCCAGATGACTGCAATTGCATAAGTGGACCCTGCTGAGGCCAATTCAAGTCAGCAGAACTGCCTAGTTGACCCACAGGTTGAAGAACCATAGGAAATGACTTGTTGTGGTCCACTGAGTTTTGGGGAGGTGTGCAATACTGCATTGTTTCAACAATAGATTACTAAAAGATTCTATGTGTGAACTTGGGTGATTTCTAACTCTCTCTAAGCCTCTGTTTTCTCTGTGAAATGGTGATAAACTTACAGAATTAAGTGAATAGTAAATGACGAGGAGATAAAGAACTTACAGTATTCCAAGAAGTGGCAGAATTAGGACCACAATTTGATCTTCTACAGCTAATCTTCAAGAATCCTCACAGAGAAGGAAACTTTCTAGTAGAATTAAGTAAGCAATGGTGTGAGAGTGACAGAAAAGAAAAACATTTTGTGATTTCTGCTTGGTGTCAGGACAATTTCCTATGTCCTTCAATATATTTTATAGCATTATATCTTCCCTACCAACTTACATGGTAAGTTTTATTTTTCCCTTTTTATAAATGAGGAAGCCATGACTCAGCAAAGTGAGCTGACTGTCAAAATCCGACAGCTAATAGTGGAGGCCCTGGGATAAGAAAAAACTTAGATCTTCTCACTCCAATGACCTTGCTCTTTCCTCCAATGAAAACCAGTTCAAACCTTACTGTTTTTATTAAAATATTGCGTTCAGGACTCCCACTACAGAGTAAGAAAATAGATGTCTTAGCCAAAATTTTCAAAGATTATTTTTCCATTTTCTATTTGACTTAATGTTTCTTCTTTCTTTCTGGAATCAGTCTCTCTCTCTCTCTTCTCTTCTCTCTCTTGCCTTGCTGCCTTCTATCCCTGTACTTAAAATTCAAGCAGAAGGCAAGTGACTCAGCAAGTTGGATGTTAATCTTGATGGTTTATTTATTCTCAAAGAACAAAAAAATTCTCTTAGCAGCATGTCTAGAAAGAGGGGAATAAAAATTTTAAGGCTTTTGTAGAAAAAGCATCTTAGAAATACATTTCTTTCTCTCTCTCTCTCTCTCTCTCTCTCTCTCTCTCTCTCTCTCTCTCTCTTCAGTGCAGGAAAAGAAGCCCAAGCTTACAGCAGACTTTAAATGAACCTCTCTACATATATTTATGCTCATACAAACAAGATATTTTTTTCTTCCTGCATTTAATGCCTACAGGAAATCAGGCCTAGAATAGACTTTGTCGAATTTGATCCCTTGCCTCTAAATCTTGGTCTGACTAGACACAGCTTTTCTATTTTTAGTCATAGAAACAAAAGATTCAAAACTCATTGTTTCCATCTTGAACCACATGACCTGGATTTGGATGATGTATTGGTCATAATGGGCAAGATTATACTGCAGTAATAAACACCTTCATGTTCATAGTGGCTTAACCTAACACAAGTTTATTCTTCTACTAGCTACTTGTCCAATACAGATTAACAGGGACTTTCTTCATTATAATCACTGATGGATTTCTACTGTTGGAGACTCTAGTATGGGCTACCATGATTATCAGTGTTGGGAGAAAGGGTGAATCAGCCAAGCACAGGACTAAAATGCTTCCCCTGGAAGAGACATATGTAACTCCTGCTCATATTTAATTGTGCAAATCAAGTTATCTGGCCTCTCTTACTTTACAGGGTGGGAAAGTAGAGTCCCTTGTGTTCCTGGAGAAATAGAGCTGGAGGTTTTATAAACAGTTCTAACAACTAGCCAAGATAGCCTCTCTGATGGTCATGTAGGGTCCTTGCCTCTCCTGGGCCAATGATGAAATAGGATCCTGGCCAATTCACTTTACTCTTGGGTTGGCTAACTTCTTCCATTGGGAAAAAAATCATGTAATAGAGGTTAACATGTATAAGGAATATATATGTTGCATTGCTTTGCTTTGAATAAGGTAATATTAAACTTTATTCTATAACATTATATGTTACTACCCTTAAAAAGAGGCAAGATTCTTTTTCAGTTCATTCTTTTTTTTTTTAATCCTGATTTTACTTATTTATGTTTTAAATTGATTTTAGAGAGGAAGGGGGAGAGAGAGAGAGAGAGAGAGAGGCTGATTACAAACATCGATGTGAGAAGGAAACATCAATCGGTTGCCTCCCACAGGTGACCCAACCAGAGATCAAAACTGCCACCTGGGTATGTGCCCTGATCAGGAATCAAACCCACCACCTTTTGGTACATGGGATGACACTCCAACCAACTGAGCCACACCAGCCAGGGCTCAGTTCATTCTTGTTTCCATTGTTACTTACATTGCTTGTACTCTCTTTTTATCTGGAAGAGGTAAGGTTATTATTTTTATCTTTAATCTATAATGATCACTGAGCTCCAGGCAGTTCAAACTTTGTTCATATTAGAGCTGTGAAATTTAGCTTTCTATGGTGGACTGACCCTTTACATATGTAAAATTAATTTTAAGCCCAGCCGGTGTGCTCAGTGGATTGAGCATCATCCCGTGGATGAGAGGTCCTGGTCAGGGCACCTGTCTAGGTTGTGGGCTCAATCCCCAGGAGGGGGCGTGCAGGAGGCAGCCGATTGATGTTTCTCACATAGATGTTTCTATCTCTCTCTCTCCTTTCCTCTCTTTATAAAAAAATCAATAAAAACATATTTTTAAAAATTGGTTTTAAGAAACTGCATACAGCCCTGGCTGGTTTGGCTCAGCGGTTGGAGCGTTGGCCTGCGGACCAGAGAGTCCCAGGTTTGGTTCCTGCTAGGGGCATGTACCAAAAAAAAAAAAAAAAAAAAAAAAAATTGCATGCATATGTCTAAATTTTAGCAAAACAAAGACCCTCTTTTGATTTCCTAAAAAAAGTTTATCATATTTTCTACCAACTACATTTGAGATAACTTGACCTAGAGAGCTGGACACACTGATATGAAAGACGTTTCTAGAGCAGTGTTGTCCAACAGAATTTTCTCTGAGACCAGAAAATGTCCTGTAGCTGCTTTGTGCAATCAGGTGGCCAGGAGCCACATGTGGCTATTTAGCACTTGACACGTGGTTAGTGTGACCGGGGAACTGCGTTTTAAATTTTGTTTAATTTTAATTAGTTTAAAGTTAAATCCAAATAGCCACATGTGGCTAAGAACTACTGAATTGAATAGCACAGTTCTAGAAGCTGGATTTTCAACAAATGCTTATTATTGTTGAATTAAGAAAAAAATGAAAATTCATCTTTAATTTGAAATAAAGGAAGCTTATGTGTATGTACCTGGTCTGTCTGCTGAAAACCTCCAACTGCATTGGGATGTTTTCTGGTTCTGGCATGTGGGCTTCTTGGAATTCTGGCAATTGGCATAATTACTTCTTTGGGAGTGGACTCCGAGTTAAGCCATGCTGGTTGGCAGTGTTGGACAGTGGGATGGGTAGAGGGTAAGTCAGCAATTATCATAAAGTGAAACTATTTTGTCAGTCAGCATGGTGGCCCTGACGTCCTCTCCTGGTAAGGTCTGTGGGCTCAGCGAGGTGGCCCGAGGTGGACAAAGAGGAGGCCTTGCCAGCTTATGCTGAAAATGTTCCGATATTCACAATCATCCTATTACTTCCACCCGTTATTATCACCCTACTCATCACTGGTGAGGATCAAAGTTGATAGCTTTTGTTTGTTTGTTTGCTAATCCTCACCTGAGGTTATTTTTTCCATTGATTTTTAGAGTGGAAGGATAGGAGGGAGGGAGAGAGAGAGACATCAATGTGAGAGAGAAACATAAATTGGTTGCCTCCTGCATGACCCCGACTGGGGCCGGGGATCAAACCTGTAACCCAGGTACATGCCCTTGACCAGAATCTAACCTGTGACCCTTCGGTCAGTGGGCCGATGCTCTAACCGCTGAGCCAAACTGGCCAGGGCTCAAAGTGGATAGTTTTTACCTCCCACCCACACCCCATTTCAGTAAACCTTCCTTAGTATTCTGTGAAGTAACAATTGCTGTTTCCTCAAACTTTTCTAAAGTATTAAACAGAGTATAAATTTACCCTTCCCCCCAAATATACACACAAAAGTCAATTGCTTACCCTATAGGTCCCCCCTCCCTAATATGGATATTTGGGAGAGGGCACTGACCACCACCATCACCAGGACAAAGCAGTTAGGAATATCTCCTCTTCTCTGATTTGTCCAGGATCTCCAATCCTTAATATGTGCCATATACTGTGCTAGGCCCCGAGGGCACAGAGATGTCCCTCTTTCAGGGAGCTCCCAGCCCACAGTGAAAAAGAGACATACAAATAGTTAATTCATGATAAAACATGAGGTGCTTGGGAACACAGGGCAGAGAGTGACACATGGAAATATTCAAAGTGATATTACTATTCCCCTTATTTACTTGGTATTCAGAGAAAGAAATAGTTCCAAAAATGTTGATGGCAAAGATTGGCTCAATACACACCAAC
This sequence comes from Tadarida brasiliensis, assembly GCA_030848825.1. Lineage (NCBI taxonomy): Eukaryota > Metazoa > Chordata > Mammalia > Chiroptera > Molossidae > Tadarida > Tadarida brasiliensis. Next base: position 31,836,223 of record CM061261.1, on the reverse strand, counting down.
CCTATTGCTTCTTTCTGATCTCATGGGCTAAATTCCTCAGTTTCACTTTTATTTAGTCTGAGGCCACGTGACAAGGTTCTGGCCAATGTATATAGCTAAATAGACATGCCTCCTTTAGAAAAAACAAAAACAAAAAAACTTCCTATTTTCTTCTTTTTTTCTTCTTTTACAGGAACCATGGGGGCTAAGTCCAGAGGATCATCATGAGATCAATGGAGCTGGGTCCTTGGAACACTGCTTGGAAGTGACACCAGGAAACACCCATGAATCTACTGGGACTGTCATGTAAGAAGTAAACTTTTACTGTTTTAAGTCAGTATAATTTGGGAGCTGTTTGTTATCCTGCTAGTGTCAATTACCCTTACTACTATGTTGTCCAGGTGGCGTTAACTTGGAGATCAGATATAGTCAGATAATTTTAGAAATTAGAAAGTTCTCAGTCTAATCTCTTCATTTTACAGGAGAGGAAATGAAGTGACTTGCCTACGTTCACACAGGCAGCTCTTGGAAGTACCAGGACTAGAATTCAGTCGGCCGAGTCTCAGGCAAAGGCAGGCTCCACTGGCCAAAGTTGCCTCTGTTAGTCTATACTTACTTTGCAGCAACTCTTGTATGATGGCCAGTGAAACATACAGGTTGAATTTTGTAGAAAACAAAACTTGTTTTTATGAGGGAGGGAACATTGAGATTTAACCAAAAGTGATTTATTTTGATATTAGCATTGTCAGGTTGTTTGTAAAGTACTGAATTTGAAACATAGCTGGATTGATTTATCAGGACAAATTTAGGTTTATCATCAAGACATAGCTTTATACTGTTTGGTTTTGTGGCACTATACCTGATATTTAAGTTTATCCACTGTCAGGAGGTGAGAGGTTGAAATTCTTAGGGTATAACATATAGGCTCATCAATTTCTGAAGAAAGTAGGCTGTAACCTTGCTGACCATCAATGTCATTAGATTTAACTCCAAGTTTCTTAGTCCACAGACTAAATCCATGACACCTTTCCAGGATAAAGTGGGACAAAAGAACACGGGGTAATTGACTGCTGTGGCAGATGCTGTTGCTTGCATGATCAATAACCATTCTCCTCTTCTGTCATAGACACCAAATCGTGATTCATTTGTGTGGCAACAGGCCCTGCCTAGGTGATGAATGGTGACGAATGTAAACCAGACACGGTAATCTTGGTCTTCTTTGTGAATGATTTGTGTAGAAATGGGAGTGGGATCAAATTCTGACCAATGGAATGTAACTAAAAATCTTCTGGAGGCCTCTGTGAACTATTTTACTCTCTGTCAAGAGGGAGGTGCTGAGGAAAGGCCATTACTGTTTGCCCCTTTCTTCTTATGTCTGGATTTAGTTGTGTGAGGACATGACTCTCGGGGCTGCAGCAGCAGACCAAGGGTGGGAAATGACTAAGATTTAGGGCATTTTGTTTTTCACATCTCTTTGCAACACCCCTCTCCACACGTGCACAGTTGCTTGTTTCTCAAATCACTGGGATTGAGGGATTAAGGATTAGGCCCTTAATAGGTTCCCAAATAGGTTTATTGGGTTCTAGTCCCCCTCCCCTTCTCTGATAAACTGGCTGAATCACTATGTTTCCATCCATTCTATCTGCTCTGAAAAAGGGTGGTACAGTCAATATTTGCCATCAAGTTTCTTATTTGTAAAATTGGGATGATAAAAATCCACATGCTATTGTTATTGGAAGGGCTGTATTAAATCCATTTACTTAACTAATATTTACTGAGTACTTGTTCTGAGCCAGAAATTGTGGTAGCACTGATGATGGTGAGCAAAGTAGCCGTGACCTCCCGTTCTCATGAAACTTCTGATCTGGTAGAGAAGACAGGCAAGAAATGTAAACTTTTAAGCAAACATACCTAGAATCAGAAATTGTGATAATATCAGTGAGCTCAATGGGATGAGATGATGGAGGAAAATGAGTGGGGCAAGAATACCATTTTAGATAGAGTGTCTAGAGAAGATCTCTAAGACGTGTTGAGATTTATTTTGAGAAGGTATAATGGAGCCCACCAGGTGAATAACCAGGAGCAAGGGAAGATCTTTTGAGCAAGGGGAGAGATTTTGTAGCAGATGAAACAGCAAGAACACAAGTCTTGAAATGGGAGGAGCTTGGTAATTCTAGGAGAAGTAAGAAGGCCAGTGTGGCTGGAATGCAGTGAGTTAAAGGGAGAGTGAAGGAAGGTGAGAATGTCAGGAACCAGGTCATGTAGGACTTTTTAAGTCATAATAAGAAATTTCAATTTGATTCTAATTGCAATGGGAAGTCTTTGAAGGGTTTTAAGCAGGGGAGTGACATGATCCTGTAGGATTTTAAAATAAAAACTCTAGCTTTTGTGTTAAAAAGAGTTGAAGAAGTTCAGATGTAGAGTGAGGAGATCAGATAGGAGGAGGCTGCTGTCATACCATAGGCAGGAGATGGCAGAGGTTTAGAGTGAGAGAAATGATGTTAGAGGTGCTGGAAATAAGTGAACAGTTTCAAGACAAATTTAGAATGTAGAGTCAACAGGTTTTACTGATGGATCAGGTATGGGTGGTAAGGAAAAGGAAGAATTTAATTTCCCACATTTTTAGTTTGAAGAATTAAATGGATGGTGGGCTACTTTTGGAGAGAAAAAGACTGGAGAGGAAGGTTTTGGACTTGGGGTGAAAATCAACAGTCTAGTGTAGATTTCTTTTTAAAATGGCTATGCAACATTCATATGGAGATGTTAAGTTGGTAATTTAATGTATGTCTATATATAAGTCTAAGCTAGTGTATCAGTTAGCTATTACTGTGTAACAAATCACATCAAAAGTCTGCAGCTTAGAATAATAACTTTTTGTTCCCTTATATTTCTTCAGGCTGGTTAATTATCCTGGATCAGCTGGATCAGTACTCAGCTGTGAGTTGTCTAGGTGGCTTTGCTTCTGGGGGTTGGTTGATTGTCAGATGGTATAATGATCTACATGTTTTTTAAATTCTTTTTTTTTTATTAATTTATTTTTGTTACAGATGTTTCTCCTTTTTTCCCCATTGACACCATCCTCCCCAACCCCCAACCCTGTCCCCAGCTTTGTTGTCCATGTCCATCAGTTATGCATACATGCGTATAAGTTCTATGGTTTATCTCTTCCCTCCCCCCCACCCCCTCTTCTGAGGGTTGTCAGTCTGTACCCTACTTTCACATCTCTGGGTCTACCCTGTTCCCCAGACTGTTATGTTTATTATATTCCACAAATGAGTGAGATCATGTGATATTTGTCTTTCTCTGCTTGGCTTGTTTCGCTTAGGATAATACTCTCCAGGTCCCTGCATGTTGTCTCAAAGGATAAGAGATCTTTCTTTCTTAGAGCTGAATAGTGCTCCATTGTGTATATGTGCCACAGCTTTTTTATCCATTCATCCACTGATGGACACTTGGGCTGTTTCCAGATCTTAGCTATTGTAAATAGTGCTGCTATGAACATGGGGGTACATGTATTCTTTCTGATTGGTGTTTCAGGTTTCTTAGGGTATATTCCTAGAAGTGGGATCACTGGGTCAAATGGCAATTCAATTTTTAATTTTTTGAGGTAACACTATAGTGTTTTCCACAGTGGCTGCACCAGTCTGCATTCCCACCAGCAGTGTACTAGAGTCCCCTTTTCTCCACACCCTCGCCAACACTTGTTGTTTGATGATTTGTTGATGGCGGCCATTCTGACAGGTGTGAGGTGATACTTCATTGTTGTTTTAATTTGCATCTCTCTGATGATTAGTGACGTTGAGCATTTCTTCATATGTCTCTTAGCCATTTGTATGTCCTGTTTGGAGAGGTGTCTCTTTAGGTCCTCTGCCCATTTTTTAATTGGGTTCTTTGTCTTCCTTTTGTTGAGTTGTATGAGCACTCTATATATTTTGGAGATTAACCCCTTATCTGATGTATCATTGGCAATTATGCTCTCCCATACAGTGGGTTCCCTTTCTGTTTTGATGGTTGTTTCTTTTGCTGTGCAGAAGCTTTTGAGTTTGATGTAGTCCCATGTGTTCATTTTTTCCTTTGTTTCTCTTGCCTTAGGTGATGTATCAGTGAAGATTCTGCTGCGTATGATGTCTGAAATTTTGTTGCCTACATTTTCTTCTACGATTTTTATGGATTCACAAGTCACATTTAAGTCTTTTACCCATTTTGAGTTTATTTTTGTGTATGGTGTAAGTTGATGGTCTAGTTTCATTTTTTTTGCATGTAGCTGTCCAATTTTCCCAACACCATTTATTAAAGAGGCTGTCTTTGCTCCATTGTATGCTTTTGCCACCTTTGTCAAATATTAATTGAGCATAATGTCTTGTGTCAATTTCCGGATTCTCTGTTCTGTTCCACTGGTCTATATGCCTGTTCTTGTGCCAGTACCAGGCTGTTTTGATTATAGTAGCTTTGTAGTATAACCTGATATCCGGTATTGTGATCCTGCTTACTTTGTTCTTCTTTTTCAAGATTGCTGTGGCTATTTGGGGTCTTTTTCGGTTCCATATGAACTTTTGGAGTATTTGTTCTAGTTCTGTGAAATATGTCACTGGTATTTTGATGGGGATTGCATTGAATCTATAGATTGCTTTGGGTAATATGGACATTTTAATGATGTTAATTCTTCCAATCCATGAACAAGGTATGTGCTTCCACTTTTTTATATCTTCTTGTATTTCTTTTTTCAATGTCCTGTAGTTTTCTGCAAATAGATCCTTTACTTCTTTGGTTAAGTTTATTCCTAGGTATCTTAATTTTTTTGCCGTGATGGTAAATGGGATTTTTTTTTAGTTTCTCTTTCTGTGAGTTCATCTTTGGTGTATAAGAATGCCGTCGATTTCTTGACGTTAATTTTGTATCCTGCTACTTTGCCAAATTCATTTATTAGGTCTAGTAGATTTTTGATGGAGTCTTTAGGGTTTTCTATGTATAATATCATGTCATCTGCGAATAATGACAGTTTCACTTCCTCCTTTCCAATTTGGACCCCTTTTATTTTTTCTTCATGTCTGATTGCCGTGGCTAAGACTTCCAGTACTATGTTAAATAAGAGTGGTGAAAGTGGGCATCCCTGTCTTGTTCCTGTTCTTAAGGGAAATGTTTTTAGTTTTTGTCCATTGAGTATGATGTTGGCTGTAGATCTTTCATATATGGCCTTTATTATATCAAGATATGATCTCTCTATTTCCAAATTGCTGAGCGTTTTTATCAGAAATGGGTGCTGGATTTTGTCGAATGCTTTTTCAGCATCTATTGATATGATCATGTGGTTTTTATCTTTCATTTTGTTTATGTGGTGTATCACATTTATTGATTTGCGAATATTGAACCAGCCTTGCATCCCTGGGATGAATCCCACTTGGTCATGGTGAATAATTTTTTTTGATGTATTGCTGGATCCAATTTGCTAGTATTTTGTTAAGGATTTTGGCATCTATGTTCATCAGGGATATTGGCCTGTAGTTTTCTTTCTTTGTAGTGTCTTTTTCTGGTTTTGGAATTAGAATTATGCTGGCCTCATAAAACGAGTTTGGAAGGCTTCCTTCTTCTTGAATTTTTAGAAATAGTTTGAGAAGAATGGGTGTTAGTTCTTCTTTGAATGTTCGGCAAAACTCTCCCGTGAAGCTGTCCAGGCCTGGGCTTTTGTTTGCTGGGAGAGTCTTGATTACATCTTCAATTTCCTTCATTGTTATTGGTCTGTTCAAGTTTTCTATCTCTTCCCAGTCCAGTTTTGGGAGACTATGTGTTTCTAGAAATTTGTCCATTTCACTTAGATTGTCGAATTTGTTGCCATATAAATGTTCATAGTATTTGTTAACGATCCTTTGTATTTCTGCGGTGTCAGTTGTTACTTCTCCTCTTTCGTTTCTGATTTTGTGTATTTGGGTTCTCTCTCTTTGTTTCTTGGTGAGTCTAGCTAAGGGTCCATCAATCTTGTTTATCTTTTCAAAAAACCAGCTCTTTGTTTCATTGATCCTTTGAATTGTTTTTCTGGTCTCTATGTCATTTATTTCTGCTCTGATCTTTACTGTTTCCTTCCTTCTACTTGCTCTGGGGTTTTCTTTTTGTTTGCTTTCTAATTCTTTAAGTTGTGAGGTTAGAAAGTCTATTAGAAATTTTTCTTGTTTCTTGAGGTAGGCCTGTAGTGCTATGAACTTCCCTCTCAGAACTGCTTTCGCTCCATCCCATAGATTTTGTGTTGTTGTGTGTTCATTTTCATTGGTTTCCAGGAAGTTTTTAATTTCTTCCTTGATCTCCTCGGTAACCCATTCATTGTTTAATAGCATGCTATTTAGCCTCCATGTATTCAAATGTCTTTGCATGTTCTTGTTGCAGTTGATTTCTAGTTTCATGCCATTGTGATCTGAGAAGATGCTTTTTATGATTTCAATCTTCTTGAACTTGTAGAGACTTCATTTGTGTCCTAACATGTGGTCTATCTTTGAAAATGTCCCATGTGCACTTGAGAAAATGCGAATTCTGTAGTTTTGGGGTGTAATTCTCTGTAAATATCTATTAAATCCATTTGGTCTAGTGCTTCATTTAGAGTCTCTGTTTCCTTGTTGATTTTTTGTCTAGAGGATCTATCCAGTGATGTCAGCGGGGTGTTGAAGTCCCCTGCTATGATTGTATCGCTGTCGATTTCTCCTTTGAAGTCTTCCAGAAGATTTTTAATATATTTTGGTGCTCCTATATTGGGTGCATATATATTTACCAAGGTTATATCTTCCTGTTGGATAGATCCTTTCAGTATTATGTAGTGGCCTTCTTTGTCTCTAGTTATGGCCTTCATTTTGAAATCTATTTTATCATATATGAGTATTGCTACCCCAGCTTTTTTTTCTTTTCTGTTTGCTTGGAAGATTTTTTTCCATCCCTTCACTTTCAACCTATGTGAGTCTTTTGTTGTGACGTGGGTCTCTTGTAAACTACATATATATGGGTCATGCTTTCTTATCCAATCCGCTATTCTGTGTCTTTTTATCGGAGCATTCAATCCATTTACATTTAAAGTGATTATTGATATGTACTTATTTATTGTCGTTTTTGTTTAGTGTGGTTCCTTTTTCCTTTCTATTTCTTCTACTAATTACAGCAGTCCTTTTAACATTTCTTGCAGTGCTGGTTTGGTGCTAATGTATTCCCTTAGCCTTTTTTTGTTTGGGAAACTCTTTATTTGACCTTCTATTTTGAATGATAGCCTTGCTGGGTAGAGTAGTCTTGGATTCAGATCCTTGTTTTTCATGACCTTGATTACTTCATGCCATTCCCTTCTGGCCTGTAGTGTTTCTATCGAGAAGTCAGCTGATAGCCTAATGGGGTTTCTTTTGTAGGTAACCTGTTGCTTATCTCTTGCTGCCTTTAGGATTCTCTCTGTGTCTTTAATTTTTGGCATTTTAATTACTATGTGTCTTGGTGTGGGCCTGTTTGGGTTCTTCTTACTTGGGATCTCTGTGGTTCTTGAACTTGAATGTCTTCTTCCTTCACCAAATTAGGGAAATTTTCTGTCACTATTTCTTCAAATATATTCTCTAACCCTTGCTCATTTTCTTCTTTGGGGACTCCTATGATGCGAATATTATTACGTTTCCAGTTGTCCCACAGTTCTCTTAAGCTGTCTTCCTGTTTTTTTCATTGTTTTTTTCCTTTTGGTTTTCTGATTGGTTGATTTTTTTCTACCCTGTCTTCTAATTCACTGATCTGGTCCTCAGCTTCTTCTACTCTGCTGTTTAGTCCTTCCAATGTGTTCTTCATTTCTGATATGTCATTCTTCATTTCCAATTGGTTTATTTTCAATATTTCTATGTCTTTGCTCATGGTGTTGATGTCCTTACACATGCTGTTGAGTTTCCTCAAGATCATGGCTCTGAATTCTAGTTCTGTTAGCTTGCTTAACTCCATTTCATTTATCTCATCTTCGGTGGAGGTCTCTTGTTCTTTCATTTGGCATCTGTTTCTTTGTTTCACCATTTTGGCTATCTCAGTGGGTTTTGGAGCCTGCCAAATTTTCCCTGCTGTTTGTGGCTCCCTGTATTGGTTTTGGATGAGCGTGGGAGGACCCACGTTATACACCACTGTAGAGTCTTACTTTCCTGTGTAGATTTTCGAGCCCAGAAAAGGTTAAGTTATCCTTTAGCTTTTTGCCTAGAGGCTATTAGTCCCGGTTACTTGAAGAGCCTTGGGTTTTCAGTTGAATGAAAACCTCCCTCAGGTGTTCAGTGTGGGAGGATTTCCCAAGGGTGGGGCAGATGCTGGTAGTTAATGAGCCTCAATTTGCATTTCAATGGCCCACCTGGGTGTGGCTGAATCTCCAAGGGAGGGGCTTCCACCTCTCCCCAGAGCCCTGGGAAGGAGTAAGTTGGCCACCGTCCTTCGTGGCGGCAACTCAGCAAAAGCTCTGAGCGCCCTCCAAATCCCGAGTGTCCCCACACAGTTCCAGTCCAGTCTGCTCTCCCTCTGCTGGAGCCCAAGTTAAGTGGCTGTGGCTATTTTAGTGCTCTGTCCTGGCCCTCTCCACTGTGGAGCCGGCTAGGGCTTTTACCCTGAGGACGGTGCTCACAGCTAAGACCGCTGCTGTCCGTGGGCTCCCAGCCCCCCTCTCACACCTCTGCAATCCTACCAGGATTGATTCAGTGTCCCTGGTTGTATGGTCCTCGCAAGCTGCTTTTCCGTTGCTTTTTCCCAACGATTTGTCTTTATTTTAGTTGTATTTCCAGTTTGGTCCTGGGAGATGGTCTGTGTAGCTTCCATTCACTCTGCCGCCATTTTTCTACCATGTGTTTAAAATTCTTTAGTGGGCTGCCTTGAGCTTGCCAATATGATAAAGGGAGGGTTCCAAGAGTAAGCAAAGCCTTAAACTAACAATGTGTACACCATCACTTCTCCAGCTTTCTGTTGACCAAAGAACATTATAAGACCAGCCCAGATTCAGTGGGTGGAGAAACAGACTCACCTCATAAAGGGAGCTCTTTCAAAGTCACATTGCAAAGGGGTATGGATACAGAGAAGCCATTAATTGGGCCATTAATGTGATTAATTGACTATAATACAGGTTATAATTTGAGTCTTCAGCATGTAGATATATAAGTGGGAACAAATGAGCTCAAGTGTAGAGAGAAAGTGTAGATAAAGAAGAGAAGAGTTGTAAGAAACTCCAGCATTTGGCCAATGAAGTTGAGGCCAGAAAAATGCCTTAGAGGGTCAAACAGGAAATAGAAGTATGTAGAACATGAATTAATGTTTAATAAAATGAGTTTGAATATAGTTCATATTCATTTATTGAAGGTGTCCTCCATTTAGGGTACTTAGCTAGCTCTGTGGTAGAAAAAATGAGGTATAAACTATGTCCTTACTCTAGAAATTATGTAGAATGTATAAATTAGTTGGAGGGACAGCCCCAGACTTACATAAAGTTAATAACAATGTATGACAACTATACAGGTGTTTCTCAAGAGTCCATCAGCGAGAATCCTTCAGTAAGATTAAAAAAAAAAAAGGTCAACCCTTTGGCTGGTTACACAGACGTTTTCAGTTTAATGGAAAAAATAAATCATATCCTTCTTATTTGTGTAACCTTTCATGTTGTATTGCCAAAAAAAAAAAAAAAAAAAAGAACAAAACCCACCTCAGCTCTGGGTTGATACCTAATAGTGATTTCGTTTGATTAAAAATATTAAATGTCTTTTCTTAAAAACTTACTTTTTTATACTACTTTACATATATGTGATATATTTATATGTATTTCTGGACCAAAATCTAGAGAAAGAAGCTTGAGAATAAACAAAATAAGTTATTTCTCCTTAGAAGCAATTTAATCACAATGGATTTTAAAAACTGAATAGTTTTGAAAAACAAATATAATCTTTGTCTTCTGTCGCAGCTTAAATGAACCCACAATATGTGAAAGGACTTGGTTCTCTGCTTCACCATACGCTGTACTTTTAACAAAGTGAAAGAAAATTCAAACAGATAAATTGCTTTTTGTTATAAATTTATGCTAATAAAAGGTAAGAAGTTTCTTTTGAATAAGACAACTAAAGAAAAAAATGGAATAGTTAGAAAGAAAAGAAGAACTTGCAGGAATTTTAAAAAGGGAAAATTAGATAGGAGCTTGCTTTGCAAAATTGGAATGGGGACAAACTGGCTGGGTCAAATAAGAGTAAGTAGCTTTTAGAAAATTGGTTATAGCAATAATCATAGCATCTAAAGGTGGTTTGGATGATTTAGGGATGCTGGGGACGAGGGATGGCAAGAGAGCTCAAATCCTCATGAGACTTGTATCATGCTCTAAGAAAAGTTAAATTAGAAATAGTCCTCATATAACTAATGCAACTAAAAATATTATTATTAACTGTGCATTCATGGCCTGTGAGCATGGTCAGTGACTGAACTCTCATACATTGGCTAACTTGCAAGGTACTTAGAGATGATGTGATACAAGGACCCTTAATTCAGATGAGGAAACTGAGGCACAGATTGATTAAATAATTTGCTGAAGGCTATCTGAAGAACTAACAATAAAGGGGTATAGGGCTGGTCTGAGTTAATAACTCAGAGTCTGAACAGACAGGCTTGTGTTTATGTAGCTAAACCATGGAAAAATTGACCTTGTGGAAGATACAGTTGGTGTGGATTCTTTTTCATATTGGGCAAGGCCCGTGATTAGAAGCAGTGGGAATGCCAAAGGAAGTGATTTTACAATGGGTGCCAATTTCTCTTATGATACAAAAATGAGTTTTTGCAACCTGCATTATCTTTCTGACACAGCTGTGTTGGCCTTTCTCCAAACCTGCGAATCTCAGTGTGCTCTTGGACTCCCCAATCACTTCAGATCCAGGCTTCTTCTCACAAAACCGGGGTCATCTTCCTGCATCTCTGTGTTTGCACCTATGAAGATTTTCTTTAGCTTTCTCCTTTTGTGAAGGAAAACAAAGGCTAACCAGGTTTCTGGGCCCTTAGCCACAGCATCAGGAAAAAAAAAAAATCAAGGTCTGTAGCTTGTTTAAGCTCCACACCATACATTTTAATTTCACAGCAGCCCCAAGGAGTTTAAGAGAAGCACTGGGGACCCAAAGTCTGAGAAAAAGATGGTGCCTCTCATGAGTTTTGCCTGTAAAATTCTGTAACCCAATATGGTGAGTTGTGTCCATTTTCCTGTCCATAAAAGCCTCAAGGAATGACTGTTCCTCCATGTCTACTAACTAACTCCCCATCAGACTGTAGTGCTGGTTGATCCCCTGCCCCAAAATTCACATTGTCCCTTTTCCAGAACTGCCTTTTTTTCCCGTTAGGTCATTGCTATTCCCTCAAACTTGTTAGCATGACCCCATTAAGTCATAGCTTTGGAAAGATACACTCGTTTAACTCCTTTCCTCAGAAATTTCCATCATTTCTGCAATCTTTGTAACTGGTCCTTGTCATAGAAAATAAAACTGCTTAAAAGAGTAGAAAAGGATGCTTTCCTCCACACACCTATATGTATCAGCTGTGTTTTGGATTCTTCCTTTAGGAGGCCTAACTGGGAAATGAGGCTGGTTCTGTATAATAGGTCAGGGGGAAATCAGTTAGTCAGTGTCAACGATTTTGTCCTTTAGAAGACTAGGACAATATTATTACCAGAGGGAAAAGTAGCATCTTTCATAAATGGTTAAGATCATAAACTCTGGGGACAGACCAATCTGAGTATATAATCCTAGCCTGACTCTTGACTGTCTGACCTTGAGCACAACCATTTAATATTTATGTAAAACGCTCTCTTCATCTAGATTGCTGTGCTTCTAGCTCATTTTTATCCTTCAGGTCTTAACTCAAATTCTCCACAGCTGAGGGGCCTTCTCTGTCTGCTCTCTCATCTAAGGAAATCACCCCCATCTCTGGCCAATTATTTCCTTATCCATTCCTCTATTTTCTTCCTTGTACTCATGATATTATTTGTAACTCTCTTATTTACAACATTTGTTTGTGTGCTTTTATATTTTTCAGTTGCTACTTTATCCCTAGTTCAGAATAGGTGCTCAGTTCATTAATGAAATGTCTGAGCAAGGCCAAAATTGCCAGCCAGTCTGGTAAGAAAACTCAATCTGCTTGATTATTTGTTGGCCTCTGCCAAGCACACTATTTGATAGAAATATAATGCAAGCCATTTATGTAATTTAAAATTTTCTAGTCATCACATTAAAGAAGTAAAGCAAAAAAGATGAAATTAATTTTATAATGTGTTCTATTTCACCCAATATATCCAACATAACATTTTAACATACAATCAACATAAAAATTATTAATGTAAAAATTATTGAGATAGTTTACATTAAATTTTTTGTAGTAAGTCTTTGAAATCTGGTGTTTGATACTTAGAGCACATCTAAATTCAAATGCTGGATTTTCATAGGAAATCTCTTATCTGTATTTTAATTTCATAAAATTTATAGTTGAAAAAGGAGATTCACATACTCAGTTTGTTCCAAATATGCTTAAACATTTTCTAATACTTGAATTAAAAAATTAAATGCAACTTTAGATAAATTAAAATGAAATAAAATAAAAAATTCAGTTTCTAATTATGGTAGACATTTCACGAGCTTAATGGCCACAAGTGGTCGGTGGCTACCATACTGCAACTCTAGACATCTTGCTAAACTTTTCTCATCGTGTTATCTTATGAAAACGTATCAGATTATATTGTTCCAAAAGGAAGAAGAGAAAGGAACTTGTACACCTTCAGTGGACTGTACGCTGGATATTTGAACAAGTATTTTCCAAATAACACTTTATAATGAGCCTATGAGGCTGGTTTCATGGTCCTCATTTTATACATTGGGAAACTGAAAGCTGAGAGACAGAGAACTTGCTGCAAACATGGTGTCTTTCTCTCTCTCCTGTGGTTCCCCCTGTCTTCCCCATCTCATTCTATGCACTACGCCAAACACCTGAGAGCATGCCCAGCTTCTTCTGCTCAGGTGTAGGCAACACTGCAGGCTTTCTGCTTCCCACTCCTTGCAGAGCCTGGGGAAGGCCGGTCACAGGTGAGTCCTATGCCCAAGGAACAGAACTAACTTCCCTTCTCCCTTCTTGAAGGGCACTTGAAGGTAGTACTCCTCCTTAAAGGTAAGAAGAGACTTGCCTTGCCTCAGAGCCAAAGACTCTCCAGAAAATTAGGATCTTTCCCCAGTGTTCTATGGGAAAGACCCTTCTTTGGGTTGGGATGGCCTCTGGGAGTGTGGCAACCAACTGAACTTCAATCATTTAAAATCTTCCACATTCTTCAACTTGGACAACATTCCTTCTGTCCTCCTTTGGAAAAGATAAATTGAATGTTTTAAACAAGTTTGAGGTGACTAGTCATCATCTGTGTTCATGTACTCAGTTTCTCAAGAGTTCAGGTGGAAAAAAAGAATTTTGATGACTCTATATGTCTGAGATTACTAGTTGCCTCTCAATGTCCCCCTTTCTTTCTTCCTCAGTGATAGAACACCTTATTTTTAGTTGACACATGCCCCTCCTCTGAGAACAAAGACTACATTTCGTAGCTTTTTGGGCAGTTAACCATGATCATGTGACTACATTTTGGCCAATGCAGTGTAAGAGGATATGTTGTGTGAGGCAGATGGAGTTTCCCGAAAGAGTCTCTACCCTTTTTTTTTAATCCTCACCCGAGGACATTTTTTTTTTTTCATTTTTTGTTCAGATAGAGTGGGAGGGAGAGAGAGGAAGAGAGAGAGAGAGAGAAACATCGACGTGAAAGGGACACATCGAGTGGCTGCCACCCACACGACCAACCAGGGCCGGGGACAAACTGCAACCGAGGTACATGCCCTTAACGGGAACCGAACCCGGGTCTCTCTGAACCGCAGGCCGACGCTCCAACCGCTGAGCCAAACTGGCCAGGGCTACCCTTCTTTACTTCTTTCTCTAATGTACAGGCTGGAATGCAGAGTTGATGGCTGGAACTCCAGTAGCCATGTTGGATCAGGAGGTGGAGGCCATACAACAAGGATAATGGAGCAGCAAGATGAAAGGAGCTTGGGTACTTGGTATCATGGAGTGCCAAACCTGTCCTGGGCTATCTAAATCTCAATTCTCTTTATTTGAGGGGATATAAATGTATATCTTCCTTGAGTCACTATTATTTTGCCTTTTTTGTCACATATATCTGCACCCAATCAAATCCTAAGTGAAATACATACACTATGAAAATAGAAGACACTCATGGAGGTGAGGCTTCTGCAATTGAAAAGGCCCAATTGATAAGACGGGACATGGATTAAAAATTAAATGGGAGATATGAGGCCCCACTTGGGCTGCTCATTATTAAGATGTATCTAACCTCTAGGCCCATCACCCATATTTATTCAGGATGTAATATATATCCATTAGGTCCTAGATTAAATATGGGACCAGAGGATCTCTATAACATGTTCCAGATTTAAAAAATTTTTATCATTTTACTACTTGATTTTTTTCTTCCCTTTGTCTCACTCTCACTTACTTTTTTGAGTTCATTTCTACATTTGATTTTCCAATGTTATTCTTCACAGAGATGCAGAATGGGACTAATTACCAGGGGGAGTATTTTTTCTGGTTAGGGAAGGATGGCACAAAAGTTGAACAGAAAGAGAAAAAGGCTGGCTTTCTGGACTGTCAGAAAGTGATGCCTACAATGTTGTCCTCATTATACAGCCTGTTTAATAATGCACAAAGACACATGCAAAAAGTGTATGTGTAGGAAAAAGAAGGAAAGAAGTGCCCAAATTGAGAGCAGTGGTTATCCCTGGGGGTGGGGTAGAAGATATACTATAATTCTTTCATCTTATATACTCTTGAAGTACTTGCTGTTTTTTCCTTAGGATGGGCATATTTTATTCTACAATTTGAGAAATGGAAATAACAACGTGTCCACAGTCAAGAGGTGGTAATGCTTATTAGGTCACAGAAACCAAGAAATATTAAGCTGTGTTCTGTCTAAAGACGTGCACAGGACAAGACCACACTCTTGAAAACCTTAGCTCATACTCGATCTTCACTTGTGCCTTTTAGGAGCTTCTCTTCTGCTTAGTCAATATGAGGGGGTTGTTGCTAGGTAAATAGTAGGAGGAATTCTGGGCCAGGCTGGGGCCACCTGCAGAGTAGATCTCCACAGACTTACACCTACATACTTATTCCAGGTACTGATGCATGAACTCACTTTCACTTTGTTATCACTCTTTTTTGAGCTTCCTGAAATACCCCAATTCCTCTTAACCACAGGCATTTTGCTGTTCTCCCTTCTAAAAACCCATTTCTCTGTACTGCTTCATGGCTATTGGCTTGTTATTGGAGACTGTATTAGTAGATACAGATTTCCATGTCTCCCCTTATCCACAGCTTTGGTGAGTGACCTTCCACACTGATCCTGGGCCTCACCATGAGATGTGTTTGATTAATGAGACAGTAGCCATCTTATTGAAAGAAGATGCTTGAAAAAGTGCATTTTCATTTTTGCTTTCTCTCTTGGACCCTTGCACCATGAAGAAAACATGCCTGAGCTAGCCTGCTGGAGGGATGTGAGAGATACATGGAGCAGAGCCACGTCATCCCAGCTGAGGCCACCCTAGATCAGCCAGCTGACAGCCAACCTGGCAGCTCATAGTGGACACCTGAGTAAGCCCTGCCAAGATCAGTCAAGGCTGATCCAGAGTTGCAGAACTTCCTAGTGAAACCATAGGCTGATGAAAAAGAACAAATGGTTGTTTTATGCCACTAAGTTTTGGGGTGGCTTGTTGCAAAGCAATAAGTAATTGATTCAGTTGCACACTTCCTTTCCCCCTTGCCCCCCTCCAAACCCCTTACCACCACCAGCTCTGCAATTTACCGTTAATGTGCCTATATCAGTTAGTTTTCTCTGTGTAGCAAACCATCCCAACATTTTTTGGCTTAAAGCACAACGATTTATTCATGACTATTCATGAATCTATGGATCAGCTATGGGTTCTGCTGATTTGAGTTGAGTTCACCTGATCTTGGTGGGTCTTGCTCAGGCATTTGTCATCAGCTGGGGGTTTGGCTGGTGCAAACTGACTTATTAGGGTGACATTGGGATGATGGGTCTTTTTTCACATAGTCCCATTATCCAGCAGGCTAGTCTGAGCTTATTCACATGATGGTCACAGAGTTCCAGAAGTATGCAAGAGTGGCAAATCCTAATGTAAAAGCACCTTTTAAACCTCTGTTTACATCATGGTTGCTCTATCCCATTGGCTGAAACGAAACATGCCCAAGCCAAGAGTTAGTGTGTAAAGGCACTACCAAAAGATGTAGATACAGAGAGGCATGAAAATCAGGGCCACTAGTGCAACTGATCCACCATAGTGACATCACACAAATTGTTTGGTTTCTCAGTGTCTTATCTTCTCCTCCAAGAAACGGAGAGAATGATAGTCATAGGTTGAATTGTGTCTCCCAAAATGATATGTAGAAGTCCTAACCCCTGGTACTTGTGAATGAGACCTTATTTGGGAATAGGGTCTCTGTAGATATTATCTAGTTAAGATGAGGTTATTAGGGTAAGCCCTAAACCAGTATGACTGGTGTCCTTATGAGAAAAGAAAACACCATGTGAAGACAGAGACACACAGGGAGAATGCCATGTAATGATTGGGGCAGATAACATGATACAGCTGCAAGCCCATGAATGCTGAAGATTGACAGCCACAACGAGGAGCTAGGAAGAGGCAAGGAAGAATTCTACCTAGAGTCTCAGAGAGACCATAGTCCTGCCAACACCTGGATTTTAGATTTCTAGCCTCCAGAACTGTGAGACAATACATTTCTGTTGTTTTAAGCCACCTCATTTGTAGTATTTTGTTATAGCAGCCCTAGGAAATTAATACAAAGCCCAAGTCCTCTGGCAAAGTTTTTGTTGAGGATCAATGAGAACAGTGACTGCTGATGGATGGATTTTAGCCCTATCAATGATTATTCTGAGATAATGCCAGTCCCATTTCATATTGGAAGAAGCTCTTCAAGCAGGGACGAGGTAGTACAGCTGTGCAGCATCATCAGAGCTACCTCATATCTTTGGTTTTAGAGGCCTTGGGGTTTCCAAGGGAGGAAAAGGCCAGCATCACTTTATCTTGCTGTCAGCCTCCTGGTCTGTGGTCAGCTTCCCAGGCTCCTGATAGACACCTGCCCTCACAGATCCCTGAGCATAGAATAGGGCATGCTGGCAAGGCCTGGGATGTTTCCCTTTGCTGAAGGAGAAGCCCTGCTGATTGCTGGCCTTGTTCCCAAGTAGCTCTAGCTCAGGGAATACATCAGGAAGGCAGAGGCTAAATTTAATCTCCTGTACCTTGTGATTTCTATACTGTGCCCTTCATTCATACTCTTTTATTATGCAGGGAACTTAGTCTGGGCATTGCTAGAGGCAGTAGTAGTTGTTTTTGCAGCCACACAGGCAGAGAAAGGCTCCCCTCTCCTGTAGGAAGTCTCCCACCTCCCCAAGCATTTTATGGGGCTAAGAACGTGAAAGTGCTCCAAGAATGCACCACCAGATTTCTCCCAGAATGCTCCCTGTTGATCCCAGCTTCAAAACGTTGATCACTGTGTTCTCTTTGACTAGAGAGAGCTTTCCTACCTTCTCTACCTGTGGTAGTGGTTCTTAAACTTTGAGAACTTTAAAGCATGGTTCAGAATGGAGAGAGCACAAAACTTGAGACAAAAGACTTGAGTTTGAGATTCATATGTAACACAATGTGTGTCTTTGAGCAAGTCACTTAACATCTCTGTTCCCTAATATTGCTATTATTATCATTAATAATATCATTATTATTATCTGGGGGAGAGAGTAACTTCATTTTTAGAATCAGCTATGATAATGAACCTGAAAGTACTAAATTGTGTAATGGTTATTCAATTTAGAAGAGAAAATGCATTCATTTATTCATCCAACTAATAACTGTTAGAAGCCTATTTATTGTCAGATCTCTGCTGGATGCTGAGAATAAGGTAGTGAACAATAATGTAGAGAGTTCTACCCTCATAGATGTTATATTCTAGTGCAGGAAATAGGCAATAAACTAGCAAAAATAGGCATAATTACAAATAAGTAGATAATTACATGTTTTAATAATTGACTGGAAGGCTCTTTTCCTCTATGCCTGGAGTAGAAAACCAGACAGGTAGAAGTGTGATAGAGACAAATCTTCTTCTTTTTTTAAAAACTGTATTTCTATAACACCTTCTGAATTTTCTGTAGATCTGTTTGTCTTTCTGTCTTGCTACTCTCTATTCAGTGGACCACTGGTATTTATATCTTCATGGGGAAGGCAGCCATCCCCTAGACAAATGTTGAGTGTCATTGAATTACAAAGGGGGACTTCTTAAGTCTAAGGAAACAAAAGTTTAGAAAGCTCACTAAAAGAAAAAGAAAAAGGAAATTAAAAGATTTCAAACCTTTCCTTTACATACTAAGAGCAACTGGAGTCTGAACACAGGGTTTCACCATAAACCAGATGTAGAGAGAACTTAGTTTATATTTAAAGAGAAGTTTCAGTGAGACAGAAAGGAGTAGATATTTTCTACCACTAAAAGAGGGAAACAGAGGAACTGAAGGACAAGTGGTCAGATATGAATGTACTGGTTCTTTTTAGTAGATATAGAAAACCTTTTGAAATATGGTTTTAGGGGACAAAATTGACCTCCCCTCCAGTTACAGGGGTAGGACTTAGTTGAAGCAAATGATGGTACATACTGTAATCTCAATTCCCTTGTTGGCAATTGGTTCAGAAACCTAGGCTTTAACCAATCAGCATATGACATTCTTCTGCCCACTCATTTGTTTTGAGATGGTCCAATCAGGCTGAAGGGAAAACCTTTTAATGTAAGGTTATAGAGCCATTTCCTCCTCCTCTCTCTCTCACTGGTGATGAAGAAAACAGGCTTCCAGTACGGCCAACTTCGGACCAAGTGGGAAACCAGTTCTGGCATTAGACCAACAATGTGGCTCCCAGAGTGAAGAGACAGAAAGAACTCGCGTCCCAGCTGATATTTCTGAGGTCTTGAACCAACCAACTGTTAATACTAAACTTCTAGTTTTATGATATAATAATTTTATTTCTTGTTCAATCAGTTAGAGTCGAGCTTTCTGTTATTAAGAGCTAAAAGCACCTGAGATAATACAATGGGAGAAATAACTGGATTGCTTTGGAGGAGTGCCAGAACGGGGAATTTTTTCTATCTTTTAAGAGCAGATCTTAGGAAAATGTAAAGATTATTTTAAGGGTCCCATGCCAACACAGGGAGGTGAAGGCAGAATAGAAATGGACACATGCCATAATGTGGTTAATCATCAAAAAAGCTTATGCCATCTGCTTTAGTCTTAGACTGCTTTATAAGGAATTCAGAATTTACTGCATGACCCAGGAGTAGGTCACACAGGGGCGGGTTGTGTCCCCATCAGGGGACTCTTACAGTAAAGGGTGTGTTGATTTTGTAGTAGAGGGCAGCAGGGTGGGCCACTCAGGCTAAGGTTGAATGGGAATCATTACCATGTCCCAGAGGAGGAGTATAACAACCAAGACCTAAAGAGAAGGAACATTCAATAGGGGCAGACCATGCATTATACAGGACCCATCAGCACTGATTTAGAGTTTTACCAGGTAAGGTGAGGTATATCTGAACTTGAGTTCACTGGAAATCAGCAGAGAACCAATGTACATAAGACTGTAAACTTTTAACATACACTCAAATACCATATTAGAAGGGATGTTCAGGTTGTGAGACCCACTGAGAAAGAAGAGATATAATCATGATAGGGCATCTGGAATTGGAAGTGATTGATCATTTACCCAAATGAGATGGTGTTAATCTGAAAGAGACTGTGTTAAATTCGTTATGGTATATTGTAACATGGGCCCAATTCTTTGCCTATGCTGTATCTATGTCCTTTGTCATGTGACCTCATAACTCCTCTTTCTAACAAGGCAGAGTCTGGGGTAGACTCTGTTTCCTCACTCCTGAATTTGTGGCTGGCCATGTGACTTGCTGTAGTGAATAGAATGAAACTGAAGAAACATGTCCTTATTCTAAGAATCTAAGCCTAGGTCTCAAAAGTCCTGTGTGTTTCCATTTCTTTGCATTTTTGTGTCTGCCATCAATATGAAAACATGCCCAGGCTTAAGAGTTTTGTGGAGGAGAGCTGAGTCACCCTAGTCATCCCAGCTGAAGTCATCTTAGATCAGTTGACAGCCAGACATCCCCAGAGGTATTGGTTTTCTATTGTCACTGCAACAAATTACCACAATATTAATGGCTTAAAGCAATGCACATTTATTGTTATAGATCTGGAGGTCACACGTCTAAAAGGGGTCCACACAGCTGCATTCCTTCTGGAGACTATAGGTCTTTTCCAGCTTTTAGAGGCTGCTTTTATTATTTATTTATTCACCCTTTCTCTATCTTCAAAGCCAGGAACATAGCATCTTCTCTCCTGTGTGACCTTCTGCCAACTCTTATAAGAACCCACCCAGATAATTTAAAAAAAAAAATCTCTTCATCTCAAATATTTAAAGTAATCATACTTGCAAAGTTCCTTTTGCCATGGAAGGTAATATATTCACTGTTTCCGGGGGTTAGGTCATGGACATCTTTGGGTATCATTATTCTGTCTACCATACTAGATACATGAACAAGCTAGACCAAGATCAGCAGATACAGATGTGTGAGAAATAAATGCTCATTGTTGTGTGTGGCTGGGATTTTGAGCTTGTTTGTTATGTGGCATTGTTGTATCAATTGATAACAAACACAGTAGAGATTGAGCTACTTTTAATTGGCAAGTTTAAAATCATATACTCCCTTTAGTTAAAATGCAAACTGGAGTATAAGATGAGAACAAAAGAGCAAAGAAAGTTCTTTGCTTTTCTTTTTTTATTTCTTTCCTTCTTTCTGTTTTTCATTCTACTTTTTTTTCATTGTGGGGAAAAAAGAGAAAATGCAGAAAAAGAACAAAAAATAAATAAAAAGTACTTCTAATCATATCAATCTGAGATAATTGCTATTAATATTTTTATGCATAATTATCTAAATTTTTTCAAATATTCAATGCCAGGAATTTCTATTCTGGGACTTTCAACTGAAGATTGACCTGAACTAAGAAATCTCCCCTTCCACCTTAAACACCTAGAAGTGGCAAAACAAGCATGTTGAAAAATAATAAATGAGAGAAGGTCAGTGTTTGGAAGGTGTACTGTTTGGAAGAAGAAAGATGCAGAATAACCTGAGATTTCTTAAGTATACATGTTAAACATGGTAGAAATACAATGTGACATCTAAACCAATAGAGGAAGCTGGAAAAAAAAAAAAATAGATCCAACAAAATTCAGAGACAGGGAAAAGAAGCAAAGAAAAATCTCCCAAAAGGAATGCACAAAACAAGATGGCAGAGAGATGTCAGTAATTATAATAACACAGATAGATTATATAAAAGGTAGAGATAATCAAATTGGTTTTAAAAAATGCATCTATTTGCTACTCTCCAGAGAGGTACTGAAAGGAACAAGACTCAGAAATGTTGAAAACAAATAGATGGAAACAGCATCTGATGGATCAGGCAAATACTAAAAGCATGCTGCCGCTAGAGATGTGAACAAAGTCATATATACACTGCAGTGCTGTTTATACTAGATACAATTTTAAAATAGCCTAAACAGCTGTAAAAAACGGAAAGGATAAATATATAGCAGTTACAGTGAATGAACTAGAACCATATGAATCAACATAGATTATTGAAATTTTGAATGAAAAAAGAAATAGAAAAATGTTACATTCAGTCTGATAATGCTTATCCATATATTTGTAGAAAACCACAACTCTATATATTTCCCAGATGTATGTGGCAAAAAATATAAAAATCTGGACTGGGTGACATACACCATATTTATGATAGTCATTTTGAGAGGAGAAAAGATGAGACAGAGAAATAGACTAAATTAGACATTAGCTTTATCTGTAATATCCTAGTTATTTTAATTAAATATTCTGAAGGGGCCCAGCCAGTATGGCTCAGTGGATTGAGTGTCGACCCATAGACTGAGAGGTCCCTGTTCAATTCACGGTCAGGGCACATGCCTGGGTTGTGCGCTCGATCGCCAGTAGGGGTGTGCAGGAGGTGGCCAATCGATGTTTCTCCCTCACATCAATGTTTCTTTTTTATTTTTTTAATTAAATTAATTAATTAATTAATTTTTCAATCCTCACCCGAGGACATTTTCCATTAATCTTCAGAGAGAGTGGGAGGGAGGGAGAGGGAGAGAGAGAAACATCAGCGTGAGAGGGACACATCGATTGGTTGACTTCCGCACGACCCTGACCAGGGCCAGGGACAAACCGCAACTGAGGTACGTGCCCTTGACCAGAATTGAACCTGAGACTCATTGGTCCGAGGACCAACACTCTAACCACTGAGCAAAACTGGCCAAGGCTCACATCGATGTTTCTATCTTTCTCCCTTCCTCTCTCTCTAAAAAAAATCAATGAAAACATATTTTTAAAAACATTCTGAAGGGATTATAATTAATTAATGTTTGTTCCATCATTCTGTCTAATTTTCTGTACTTAAAAAATATCTCAAAGAAGAGTTCCTTAAAATAAAGTGAGGGATATTTTCTGTAAGCCCTCTTTCAGTGCCAAAATTCAGATTCTATTTTCATATCTAATACATAAAGAAGAAGAAAAAGAAATCCATAGTGCTTTGGAACTTACAGGAAAATATTGAGCCTTATTTACTATAGAAAAAAATTGGAAAAACCTTAAATGTCTGGAAATAAAATTGACACCTACCTTGGGGGCAGTATTAAAAAACTGTTAAATTCACATTCTTGAACAATAGTTCGTGACATGGGAAAATGTTCACAATAAACTGTCCAATTAAGCCGAATGCAAAACTATGTATACATATATATTTACATATATGCTAATAAAATTGATTGGCTCTGTGGATTCTGGCATTATGGGTAGTATTAGCTATATCTTCTATAATAAGCATGTATTACACATAATTTAAATTTATTTTTAATTAAAGAGGCTGGTTTCATTGCATTCATATGAACTGATAAAATATGTAGTTAAAAAATAATAAAAGATGGCTTTAAAAAAATTACTAAATGACAAGTGTTAATATTCCAGCTCATCAGAAATGATTCAGATTCGAGTGTTATTTAGTTATTTTCTGCCTCTCCCTTCCCACCTACGGACCCATTAATTGTAGATTCAGAGCAGAAAAAAATAAACACTGATTAAGACAGTTGATGAACCCCAGTGTGGCATGTAGAGTCCATACTGAACTCACCTGCCACCAGGATATTAAGGGTAGGGACCAGTATAGACAGTTTTATCTGATAGAGATGTAGATTCTTTCCCAGACTGGGACCTCCTGGCCTTACAGAACATTGTCATTCAGACCACCAGACCACCTTGGGCAGCACTGCATTCGGCCCAAGGAGGGCTCCTCCTGGCTAAGAATCTTACTGCTTCTGGCCTTGGAATAGGCTTTTCTCAGGGATAGTCGTCTTCTGGGGTTTATATCCCACCCCACTCAAGATTTTGATATTGGGACAAAGAATTTTATTTTTCATTCAAGGGAAACAGCTTGCTGAGTTTGCTGGCTTCTCAGCAGTCCTGAAGAGCAAACCTGGAACGCTGAGGGCCCAGGAGTTAGCTGGTAGAGGCCCCTGCGAAGTTGGGATTTAGGTGACTAGCATATTTCAGACAATAACTCAAACTAGCATCTGGACTGGGAACCTTTCTCTTTCTCACAGCAAACATGGAAGAAAGGAATCCTGTCTTTGGCACACAGGTGGCAAACTCTGAATGATGTGCTCTGTTGTCACTGATAACATTATGGGTATTAGTAGATGGCGAACAGTATAAAAAGGTGTTCATTTTGATAAGCTAGCAGGAAAAAAAAGAAAAGAAAACTGCATATGACGCCACAGTGTCACTTGGAAACTGGCCTCTGTTTCAGAGTAATTGTCCAAATCATTAGGAGTGGTTCCTTGTCCTAGGCTTATCACTAGAACTAGCTCTTTGAAAACTATCAGCATTTCTTTTTTCCTTTAGGGACTAAGTTTCCTAAATTTGCATTATTAGTACACAGAGGACTTTTGGGAGGAAACAAAGCTTGGTGGATTTGCTGCATTTCCTGCTGCCACAGCTTGGGCTGGAAATGAGATTTTGTGCCCAGGAATAGTGGAAAGGGGCACCTGTTCAGTGTCCTGCTTCTGCCTCCCAGCCAAGGCTCTCTGTGGATACCTGCCAGACCATTAATTGGTCCTCTGGAGGGTCCAGCAGCTCATGTCCTGGGGCTCTGGCAATTCTCAAGAAAGGACGCATTTACCACACACTTTGTTAAGGCTGACTGCAAGGTTCTTGTTAGAACATGATTATTTGTTCCCTAAACATTTAAATCATCTTTCTGGTGGAAGACTGCATATGCTTTATGGAAACACATGGATCTTACGTTTGGTCTCCTGCAATATGCTAGACTGCTCAGTATAAGTCATGAGGCTTCATCCTTGGGCACATATGCTGGAAACAGCAACCACAAAGCAACCAATCAGTTAAGAGGCTGTTGAGTGGGGAGTAGTCTTACTCTCTGTTGTTAAGTCTTTATTATAAGCTTCCTCAAAGATGTAGTACAGAGGCTTCTCACTGTATGTGACCCAGAAAATACAGGTAACATCTTTTCCAGTGACCGCTCCAAAGTTTCCCAGTAAGAACAACAGTTACAGTTTCTCCATCTCTTTCCACACATCCCTTTCGGTATCATATGACTCACCGTTTCCTGATTTCAAACTTTCTGTGCCTGCCCACCATGCTGGACATGGGAACTCGCAGCCCCTTGCACTGTTCTTTGGAGAATCGTCCCCCTTCCCACTCCTAACTTAAACAATTTTTTTTTTCTGTATTGATTTTAGAGAGAGAAGAAGGGAGAGGGAGAGAGAGATAGAAACACCGATGAGAGAGAACATCAATTGGCCGCCTCCTGCATGCCCCCCACTGGGGATCGGGCCCATAACCTGGCATGTGCCCTGACCGGGAATCGAACCAGTGACCCATTGGTGCATGGGTCAATGCTCAACCACAGAGCCACACTGGCTGGGTCCCACTCCTAACTTTAAGTGAAACTCTGGTAAATAGAACTCTTTAGTATGGACAAGGCAGAACTTCCGATCCCTTAAGTGTGGGCTACACTTACTGACTTGCTTCCAAAGAATAGAGCATGGAAAGGGAGAAAGAAGTTACTTTACAGTGGAGAAACTTGACAAATGCTACCTTAGCCAGATGATCAAGGTTAACATCATCAGTGACAAATCGTATCAGTGATACGGTGCATTAAAAAATGCTACTATGCTTCTGTGGTCATTCTCCATAAACTCATATCCCAAGTCTAACCATGAAAAATAATTTAGAAAGACACTAAATAGAAAGATATGCTATGAAGCACTTGGCCGGTGCTCCTCAAAACTGTCAAGGTCATTAAAAATAAGAACAGTCTAAGAAACTGTCAGCCCAAAGAGGCCTAAGGAGACTGCAGATTAAATGTAATATGGACCCTAATTAGGATCTTGGAACAGAAGAAAAAGATCATTAGGGAAAAACCAATGATATCTGAATAAAATGTGGAGTTTAGTTTTTTGGTTTTGTTTTTGTTTTTTAAGAAAAGAACAATTAATTTTTTGATCTGGACCATGTATCTAGTGAAGGCACAAACATCGGTTGTCCTGACAGGTGATATAATGCTTCTTAATTAAATTTGCTCCTGATAAATTTTTAGTTCTCAGGTAGTCTAGGCTTGTCAATATGTTACATTAAAAAACAACAACACTCAACATAGTAGCCAAAAGTAATAAAAATAAACGGTAGATCGAACTTTACTTGCATATTTGGAAGAAAAATGAAAGAGATCTAATTCATAATGCAGCATTTAAAAAAATCTTTCTTCTCTCTAGTTTTCATATAACCTGTAGCTTTTATAAACTTTCTTATTCTCCAAATCCCTTCCTTTCTATTCCTTCCCTCTGCTCTTTCTGAAGTTCTACAACACATGTCTCTCCTGTCCCATCATTTTCTCAATCCTTTCTTCCTGCTTCCTCCAAGCTTTCTCTACCTATTATCCAGTCCCATCTGGCACAACCTGGGACCTTATCCAACAGAGACAGAACACCCCAGGGGAGAGGAGAAAAAGTTGAGTAGTCAAAGAGAAAATTCTCCTTAGCAGGGGTAGGAAGGGAATGAGGGAACACTAAGAACTCCATAAATTAATATAGCTTGCTCTCTTCACAGTTACAAATAGTTGGCCTTGAAATACAGACCAGCAAGCATTAGAAGAACCATAACAGTGAGTGGGGATGAAAAGTACATCCAGAGGAGAAATCAGATGGTCTTGGTTCAGGTCCCAGACACACAATTTAAATGGTAAATTCTATGCTGTGTGCAGCTAAAGTCCATGTCTGCTCTGTTTTCTGTGTCCCAGTGCCTAGCCCAGAAAAAGAACCCCAATATATTTGATGGGTGCCCTTGAGAATAAGAGTATCCATTTATTTAACTGTAAAACAGCAAACCTAGACAGTATTTGCCTTAGTCACTTCATAGAGATTTTACCAAGAGTCAAGCAACCTACCTTTTATGGAAAATAAGTAAAAAAAAAAAGTGTAGCAAACAATGCATTAGAGTGGACAGAGTATCAATGTGGAGGCCAGAAAAAGCCTCCATAACAAAGGGGAACTTAAGTAAGCTCATTGGCTATAGTTTCTCACCTGTCAAATGGGACTGGTTGGGTCAAATCATCTGTGAGTTCTCACTGGCTCACTGCAATGTGACTTGGCAACTGCTCCCATCAAGAAGTCAACTGTGACCTGCTTTGACAAATACAATGTGATAGAATGACAGCATGCAAGTTTGAGCCTAGATCTCAAGATTCCTTGTGATTTTTCTCTCAGTCTTTGAACCCTTCCTCCACCATGTAAATAAGCTTAGGCTTTGCTGAAGGATGACAGACTCATGGCCCAGTCACCTTCAGAATCCCAGACAACAGCTAGTCAATTCCAGAAACACCTGCTTAGCTGATCAGAAGCTGACTGCAGATACATGAGTGAGATCAGAAGAACCATCTAGTAGACCATAACTCAGATTTCTGATATACATAATAATGAGCCAAATAAATAATTTTTAGGCCATCACGTTTAGGGGTAGTTTGTTATGCAGCAATGGCTAGCTGATATAGTTTTCAAAGAAAAAACCCAGTGAGTCTATTACTATTTCTTCACTCGTACCTTCAGACAGAGGGCACATTTTTCAGGCCTCTTTTCCTGACCAAGAAAGCATTCAATGCATTGTCTTGATCTGTTGCCTGCTTTTGTTTGGCCATATAACTTTTTGTATTATTGTTAAATTGGCTACTTAAAAAGCTCTCAAGACATGGTTAAAATTTAGTCCACACATTATCCCTGGAGTCTATGTATTTACGCCTAAAGCTCTTTCTTATTTAACTAAAATTGAGCTACTCTTGATGTTCATTGAAGAAAATAATGAAGTAGGACATGTCTGTCTTTTGTTTCTGCATCCCTCTCCTCTGAGAACCACCATCCTTGAGGGTGGACAGCATTCTTTTATTGTCTTTAGATGCATTCACTATGAACACCAAAGCTTACTTGTTTGGTGGCCCTTCAGATCAGAAGCCTGTTCTTTACATTTCAAGGTAACGTCCAGTTATATAACATTAATTCTGCTATAATGTACCTCATCATTGTAAGCTCAGCTCAGAGTGGCATGAGAGAAGAGGGGAAATTTGTTTCTGTTACTGAAGGGTATCTGGCTTCAGGCATGGTTTTAATTAGGTTTCAAGTCTTTTTCACTCCATCAGTAATCTCTCTTTTTCTCTGTGTTGTCTTAATTTACAGGCAGGCTTTCTCTATGTGGTGACAAAAATCGCCACTGGGAGCCCAAGACTCCCATGTTTTATGCTGAATAACTGCCTCACAAAGAGATGGTTCCCTTCCCGGTAGCTTCAACAGAAGTCTGGAGGCCAATTCTCATTGGACCTCCTTGAGTCATACGTTGTACCTAAACTGGTAACCTGTAGCCCCCCGTGAAAAGGGTGGTTCAGGAGGTGATGGTAGGGTTAACATGACTCAATCAAGAGAGACTGGGGTTTCTGAGGGATGTCAGGTGCCATTACTAGAAGGAAGAACAGATGTGGGCAGGCGAAATCAGCAGTTACCATGAGAACAGTGGTTTTCAATTTTATTGTACATTACAGTCACCTGTGAGAACATTTAGAAACCTCCAGAAATAGGGATTTACTTGGTCAGAGGTGTGGCCTGGGCATCAGTATTAGTTTAAACTCTCCAGGTGGTTCTAGAGCAGCCAAGGCAGAGAATCTCTGCAGCAGGGCTATTAACAGTGAAGTCAGCCTTAACCCTGGGGAATGCCTTGGCGTGCTATGGGTCATGCCAAAGGATTGCATCTCTCAGGCAGAAGACACTGGAGAAAGCTGGGAGGCAGTGTGGTGCAGTAGTTGTGGAAGTGGACTGGGGTAGGGAGACAGGAAGCTCTAATTGTCCCCTATTTTACATATATTAGCTGCCACCTTCTCTGTACACAAGCTGCCAGTCCTGATGACAACTTATAAAATTAAATTTTGAGAAACTGTTTGCTCCAGAAAGCCAAAAAATCCACTGTGACGCCCCCAGTTACAGAATGAAAGGTGCAAGCTTAGCTACCCTGTCAGACACCCCCCCCCCCGTCCCCCAAGGTCAAGTGTAGAGACCCTTGGGGGACCCTGGCATCACTGTGCCTGATGAGCCCACATCTGACTCCCTGTACCCACCAGAGGGGGAGGGAACAGCCATTTCCATCTCTGCTACTGCAGTATTTTCTCCCAGCTGGTTGTAGGAGGCAGATTCTTCTCATCTTTCTAGTGAGGAAAAGTTCTGGCCAATCACAAGACGCCAACTTGAGACTGCAAATGTGGGGATGAGATGGCAAAATCTGTTTTTGGAGCTGCAAGAGACACCCCTCTTGGTGAGCAGAGCCACCCCAAAAAGCTTGTTGTCAGGCTGGTGCTGGCAGCTGCAAACAGCAGGGGGGGGGTATCAGAGGCTGCTGCTCCCTGGATCTCCGCCCCCGAATTCCAATCTCCCTTTACCAGGGTCCAGGCCCTAGCAAACACAATGGGGGGTTTCTCCCACAATTTTCATTTTGGAGTAACCAGGAGGGGAGAATGCTCAGGAAAAGGCAGGGGGCTGCAGCAGGCAAGGTAATGGATTGGGAATCCAATCCCCAACACATTGCTTCCTGTCCTGTCTTCCTTGACTTGGGCGTGTGACAAAGCCTCCCTGAGCCTCAGTTTCCTCATCTGCAAAATGAGGTACTAGATGCTGTCTGAAAAGCCTCCAGGCTCTGCAAATTCTGAGGTTTTGATAAGGAAGGGTGGGGCCACCAGCTTGCTTTACTTTGGGGGCAACTGGTCATTTGAGGCCAATGAAGTGTTTATGACCCCCCCCCCCCCACACACACACTTTGTTTTAATTTTTAAATGTCTTTATCCACAACAATTAGGTTGTTCATTCCTCTTTGCCCTCTTCCTCACTGGTTTCTTTGACACAGTTTACCTAGACACTTCCTCAGTCTAGCAAGTTTTGCCTTTTCTTCTGGGTTGGCTCATGCTATTGATGTTTTGAGAACAAATATGACCCCCCTCATTTTTAAGGGCAAGAAACACCCTCTTTTCTCCTTGCCCCTCCCCCCCCGCTCCCCCATCATTGTCATTCTAGGAGCATAAACACGAGGGAGGATGCCCGAAGTGTGTGAGGGGCAGCCAGGTCAAGTCGGATCTCCCCACGGCATCAATTCCGGTACATAACATAGAGATATACTGTGCACTTCGCAGATATGGAGGCTGAGTCCGCTTCCGTTTTTTGTTCTTTTCTCCTACCCTGTCTCCCTCCTCCCCGTCCCTCCCCATTCCTTCCACTGCTATTTACTGATCCCCCAAGTCGTGATGACGTGCCAGGCAGTGTGCCAAGTGCCAGGGCCCCGAATTCATCAAGAGGTGGATTAGAAAGCTCTGCTCTAAAGGAGTCTCCTGGGGGCAGATGTGGCAATAAGCAAACAGTGACAATACAGCGCCCCGAGGGCTCCCGGGGAAACGAGCACAGGCTGTTTGGAAAGCCCACAGGGGACCCTGACCCAGGGGATGCCTTGCGGGCGCCCCTCGCCCGCGTGACAGATGGCAGCGGGGTGGTGCGGGGGAGGCACAGCTACAGACAGTCCTGCCTGCCGGCAGCCCAGCCTGTGCCACAGTGAGTCAGGATCCCCGCCTCCCAGCCTGCATCCGCCGCGAATCACCGCAGCCCAGCTCACTGCGGCACCGCTGACAGCCTGCCCGCCCACGCCCGCCCGCATCCCTCCTTCCCGCCGGGTGCCTGCCCGCGCTCGGCCCGAGCCCTCGCCTTTTGCTCGCGCGGGGATCTGGCTCCCCGACCTTCCGCCCGCAGCCCCGAGCGCGGCCACTGGAGCGAGACCGCGGGGGTGCGGTGCCCTCCCTGCTGCAGGGAGGCATCGCCCAGACGCGGTGTTCTTTGCCTTAGGAACGCTGCGCAGGGAAAGCGGAGAGACAGAAATGGTGAAACATGACTCAGGATTCTCAGAGCAGCTAAGACACAGCTGTGCAGAGGGTCCACTCCAGAGGGAAAGGTGGGAGGCAAGAAGCCTTGGGAGTCTAAGTCTCAAACACTGGGCCCTGCCCCAACCCTTAGCTTGAAATTCTGCCGCAAAGTAGAAATGAAGTTATAATGTATATAGCTCTAAAAAATATCAAACTGATGTATTCTGATGAATTCACACCAAGCAAGTGACCCAGGAGAAGGAAATACGATCCCAAAGCCTTGAGCATCCAAAGAATAATCACACTGCTGGGCAAAGGCCAAGTGCCATAAACCCACTGGCCTTTCTAGATGACCTTTTGGGAGGAAAGGCTGGTAGCTGAATGGAAATGAAAAGCAACACCCAAATGATCCATCTTGGAAGAGCCACCCTGAACTCCGGGGCTGCGGATGGGGTCACCCGGTCCTCAGGAGCTACTTCTGTGGATGGAATCCGTCCTTTCCAAATAGGCCAGTGGTGAAGAAATGGTGCTGCCCTGGGCCTCTTGAAGGAAAGAGCTACCTCGAGCCTAGATGCGGTTTGTCGGAGACCGGCGTGATTTGTTCAGCAAAGCATATGACTTGGGATCCCTCAGCTGATTAAAGGGCAGTGGGAAGCCCTCTTTGTTTCTCTTGCCCATACCAGTTTGCTTCCAGATGGGGAAAAGGCGGTCCTTCCTTCATGTAGAAGCCAAAGTCATGTTCCTGGAACCTAAGTCAGATCATACTGTTACCTACTCAGATCCCTCTGATGACTTCCCATCCCAAGTCATAACCAAGCCTAAAATACCTTCCCCAGTGGGCCTTATTTCTCACCTCCTCCCCTTCCACTCTCTTCCCTTCCTCCCTCTGCCCCAGCCACAATGGTCTTCTCCATGTTCCTTGAACACACCAGGTACACCCTACCTCAGGACCTTGCCACATGCTAGCCCCTGTACCTGAAACTGTCTTTCCTTTGATATTTATTTCACTTTACTTTTCTCAAAAGACCATTGAATCCAAAATACCATCTTGTCCGTAGCACCTCTCCTCTCTATCTCTGTAACCTTCCTTACTGTTTCATGTCCTCATTATATGTTTATCTCTGTTTATCATATATCTTCCCTAGAATGTGAGTTTCCTGAGGGCAAGAACTTTTTCTTTGTGGATTCTTCTCTTCCCCATGCCTGGCACATTATAGATACTCAATAAATATTTCTGGAAAGAATGAGGTCAGGATAGACCAAGGAATTTGTTCAACTTCACATAGTCAGTTAGTGGAAGAGCCAGGAGCTGCACCCCCATTACCTTATCCTGACCTAGAAGTTTTCTAGTTTCTCATGCTCAAGGTAGTTATTTGGAAATGATCTCAGAATGAAATCAGACTGGACAATGGCCACTGAGAAAGCCGGGATCCTTCTCAAGATGCAGTTTTTGGGGTCCTCCAAAAGCCCAAATGCCCCATTATTCACATTCTGAAATGTGAATATGTATGAAAGTAGTAAGTTTCAATAGATGTTGAGAGTTCATGTATAAGGTGGTGCCAACCTTTGGTCTTTCTTGACATTTCTTCTTTAGTCATCATTGAAGACTTAGCTGGAAGCCAAGGTTTAGAGTTTAGGGCCTTTGTACTGACGTTCATTCTGTCCATTAAGGCTGGAGATATTTTTGGAAGAGTAAGTCCTGCCAACTGAACCCAGAATCATAAGATCTATACTGAGGTGTTGAAATATGGCTATTAGTCATCTGGACAAGATGGGCATGCTACGTGGTTCAGTCTTCATGTGGCCATTTTTGTGTGGCATACAACTAGTTCCTTTTCTTAACAATTATTTATTTTCTCCTTTAAGTTTGAATATTATAAAAGAGGTCTGAGAATTTCAGTAGTGCTAGCACTTTTTAAAAGAGCATAATGAGTACGGCCAGTGTGGCTCAGTGGTTGAGAATCGACCCATGAACCAAGAGGTCGCCATTTCGATTCCCGGTCAGGACACAAGCCCAGGTTGTGGGCCCGATCCCCAATGAGGGGCATGCAGAAGGCAGCCAATCAATGTTCTCGCTCATCGATGTTTCTATCTCTCTCTCCCTCTCCCTTCCTCTCTCTCTCAAATCAATAAAGAAAAAAAATTAAAAAAATAAATAAAAGAGCATGATGAAAAGAAATAATTTCCAGAGTTGGAGGTAGGAAAACTGGGTGTGTGTCTTGACTGCTCTATATACCGACTCTGTGACCGTCTTTGTATTCCATGTCCTCATTTGAACAGGATGGGCTCTACTCTACCTGAAGCACTGTGGTGAGGGTCAAATGAGGTAGCCTGGAATAAAGTGCTTTGTAGGTGGGTACTTGAGTATCAAGCATGATGCTCTTAGAAAGAATATTATAAGGAAAATTGAGGATGAAAGACCAAGTTTTGGAGATTACAGCCAGGGTGGGGCTATGTACAAAATACAGTGCATTGGGGCCAATCAAGACAGGGCTTATGAGCCAAAATGGAAAATTTACAGGAATCAAGAGTCAAGTCTGAAATGACCCAGAGACTCCAGGGGAATCTGATCAGTGAACAGTCTGTGATGGCTGAATCATAGGGCTGGAACCAGAGTTGGAATGCCCAGACAAATGGATGACATTTGATCACTGAGATGAAACAGAGCAGAGGATGGAAGGAAGGGTAGGGCTGGGGCTAGTTCTTATCTTCTTCCCTTCTTTCATTTAGTAATACAGTTGGCCCTTCATAACCATGGGTTCAACCAACCTCAGATCAAAAGTATTCCAAAAAATGTTACATTTTTGCTGATGTGGAGACTATACAGTTAGGCCTAGAATGGCTGTGTTTGTACTGAACATGTACATTTTCTTCTTGTCATCATTTCCCAAACAATACAATGTAACTATTTACATAGCATTTACATTGGCATAATACATTAGGTATTATAAGTAATCTAGAGATGATTAAAAGTGTACAGGAAGCTGTGCATAAGTTATATATAAATCGTATCTCCTTTTATATAAGGGACTTGAACATCCTTGGATTTTGGTATCCATGGAGTGTCCTGAAACCAATCCCCAGCAGATACTGAGGAATGGCTGTATTATTGAATGCTGACCAGGTGTTAGGCATAGTCTTTTCATCGTCTCTGGAAAAATGTCTCCAGATAACTGATGAATAACCAAGTCCTTCTTCTTATAAGTAGGCTTGTATTGGGGCATGAATTATTACCCTCATTTTATAGACAAGGAACTGCTCCAACACCCAGCTTGGAGCAGTTGAGTAAAAAACTAGGAGATTTGAACTTCCTAAACACCTAGAAAAGCATGTAATTTTCTATACATGGAAACCTGTTGTAGGTTTCTAGAGAGGCAGAAGAACTGGGTTTTCTAGGGCTTGGAGATTAGGATACATCCCACAAAGCTGAAATGGCAGAATCAGACCAAATAAAATACTATTTTTTTTATCTCTCAGTATTTTAATTTTTTAAATTAAAATTTTTATTTTTCAATTACACTTTACTTTCATAAAATATTACTCTTACCCTTTTATTATCAATAACCTATTCTATGTTTTCTACCAGTTGCCTGCCTCTGTGTTGTCTGTTTTAATCAATAAGCCACTAGGGGATGGGTAGTCTATCTTCCTAGAACACCAAGCACCAAGTCACTATGTAAAGAAGCACATTGAAAATATTGCCTAGTGACAATGTGTTTTCTCTAACATAGTAACTATAAAATAGCCTTCAGATGCCTAAAGTTTTCAATCATTCATTGAATATTTATCTGGCACTTGTGGTATTCTCCTTTGTGGATGTACCTTCAACTACTTTATTTTTACCATCTGGGTCCCTAATAATAGCTCTTTATAACTCTACGAT
This sequence comes from Tadarida brasiliensis, assembly GCA_030848825.1. Taxonomy (NCBI): domain Eukaryota; kingdom Metazoa; phylum Chordata; class Mammalia; order Chiroptera; family Molossidae; genus Tadarida; species Tadarida brasiliensis. The sequence continues at coordinate 31,801,682 of CM061261.1, read as the reverse complement.
GATACATATCCTGATACTGAAACCCCTGATAAGAGGTTCCTAGAAAGAAACAGAGTAATGATAACAAAAGGCAGACCCTATTTGTATTGAATGGGAAGATGGAAGAAAGGTAGGGTATCAGTCAACTATTGCCATATAACAAATCAGTCCAAAACTCAGTAGTTTCAAATAATGTTTTCTGTTGTGTTTTTTTCTTGTTTCTATATCACTAGTTGGATGATCTAAGTTGTGTTCAGATGGGCTTGGCTTAAAGCTGCAAATTGGGTCTATATCTGTACGCAGATATATGTCTTTTTACTTGGTTCAGCAGGCCAATTTAGGTGGATAATCAGAGCACGAACGTGTAAATCCAACTAAGGAAGTTTATGTCAATCTTGTTGCATCATGCTCACTAACATTTCATAAAGCAATTCACAGTGTCTCATTCATTACCAGTGAAGAAGAGGAATCTATTCTACCTCTAGTGGGAGGAATTGAAACGGTCATGGTTACAGGGAGAGGGGAAGCACTAGTATTAATAATGCATACGTTAGAATTTAGTTTCTGTATTTGGAATGTTTCCAGAATATAGCAATATGACTTTATTCCACCCTGATGTTCTAATTCATTAGAATCAGTTAATCCATGGATTAGGCTGATCTAGCTGTAGTTGGAATTATTCCCCAGTGAAGGCCTTTTTGGCTGTTTATTCATTGGCAAATGCTAAATCAGATGCATTGCTAGACATAGAATCAACGAGTGTTGGGTTCAAGTCCCAGTGGCACCACTTATTTTTATCTGTGCATCTTTGAGTGGTCATTTAACCTCTCTGAGCTTCCATTTCCTCATCTATAAAATGAGGGTAGTAATTCATGCTCTATCTTATAGGGTTGTTAAAAAGATCAAATTAAATGAGATCATGTGTTTGAAAGTGTTCTGTAAACTGGGAATAACCGTGCAAAGTACTCAGCGCCTCCTGACAGGTACTATCGTACTGAAGACTTTTAGAAGTCTGGCTTTTTATCTAATTTCACTGATTCAGTGACTTGGATTATTATTATGGTACCCTTCTGGGCATTATTGAGCTCCTTAAGCCTTGTTCCTGAGGTAGCCAGAATGAAGTATGCATAGTCTGAGTTGGGGGTGGGACAGTCAGGGTGGAATTACCAGGAAAGGACAATGGAAAGAGGTGGTAAAGCCAAGAAGAAATTCAGCCCACTTCTTGTTCTGGTGAATGCCAGTTCTGCCATTAGTGGCCTTTGTAGGGTCTCAGAGCATGGAATTCTGAAGTCAGCATCTTTTCTTGGTGTTTTAAGATTTCTTCCTGGTTATTTTCCAGTTTCTGTGGAGGTTGGAACATGCTGTGGAAGCCAATGCCAACAAATACAGAATAATGCACAACTTTGGACAGTGCCTTGTGGTTTCCTTGGCTTGGCTTTCACTTCAGCCATTAAATTCTTGATTTTCATGAATGCCCTTAAAAATACATACTTAACAACCTTGGCAGTGTACATTATGCATATTCATATCTGGAATGCCATCTGTTCTATCCCTTGGAGTGAGTTGGTTTCTAGGTGTATGCCATCCAACTTCATCCAGGAGGTGGCCTGGGGAGTCCATATGGCTTCTGGCATTTCCCTGGCCACACCAGCACCTGGGCTGAGGCCCAGGAAGTGGTTCGAGATTGGGGATGAGCACCAAATGGACTAAGGTTCCATTTTAAGTATGATCTGACTTTTCAGGCTGTATCTGAAGGGAGAAAGAAAGGCCATGGGATATTTCTTGTGATTTCCCAGCGGCAAAACTCATTACTGAAAGGGTCTCTCACCATTGTAACTATTTAAGCAAGGCCTAAATGCAGTGCTATAATCTCAGGTTTTCTAAGAAGAAACATCCCATATCACATTCAAGACAGGTTATAGGGTCAACATGTGAGCTTAAGATAAGACAAACAAGCAAGTGAAATAAAAACTCAAAGTTAAACCAACCTCAACTTTGCCCCTAAGTAACTATGAAGACTTGAGCAAAGCATTTCACTGATCTGTGCTTCAGTTTCCTCATCTGTAACAGGAGTTGAATTGGACCAGATGCGCTTAAAGGCCCATCCAGCTTTGCCATCTAAGACTTTCATACCTTCCCTATCCTTGTTGGCAAAATGAGAAAGTTAAACCACTTTATTTTGAAAGTGCTAACTCTTTTATCCAATGATTGTAATTTCTAATGAGAGTGAAATGGAATGGCATCGGGCTCAATGCAAGCCCTGTTGGCCATATGTGTTCTTTGGCAAGAATTTAGGATTAGAAGATGGAAAGGGACACAGAAGACACATGGACCTTTTCCCATTGGCATTAAAGTGAATGTTTTGTTTAAAATGCCCAAAATAAAAATAAAACAAAGGAGTCTGCCTGTTAACATTTTTCATGTAAATAATAGACAACATCCCATTAGTGAGACTAGTCAGAAAGCGCATTACTTAAAAATGCATTTTTCATCTGACAGGTACCATTTGGAAAGCAAATGCATGTTTCTGGCAAAGCCCCATGCCTGGTGATGTTTTTCTTAGCATGGAGGGTTTAGGAACTGGGAGAGAGATTATGCAGATGAGGGAGTATATTCAGAAATTAAACACGTCTGTGTTGCTCATCTTTCAAGACCACCAAATTAATAACCTCAGTGACTCTGATTCTTCCAATGGAAGAATCTAGACATCTCACTGCTGCTGCCAGAGCCCGAGGATCAGTGAGCATCCTCTGCACCTTGGGGTGCTAGTGCTTTTACTTCTCTTTCTCTCCTAAAATCTTCCATCCAGTACATCACCCTCTGTTTGGCCAGCACTGATAGGAAATGATGCGTCGGCTTACAGGGTTTTGAATTCATAGCGTCTTTCTAGGCTGAGGCTGTGTACACATCAGTCTATTTGGGGGTGGGAAGATGAAAATGACGTAAACTAAACAACACGTGAAATGCATTTTTAAAGTTACAAGGAGATGTTACTTGTTGTAAATTCCTGCAGACCAGGGTAGCCTTAGTTTGCTGCTCTGTTAAGTGGTGTGTGAGCATGCAAGGACACAAGTGCAAGTAATTTAGTTAGAAGGTGGTGCCAACAAGCCCACAGAGAAGCGAGGAAGTGAGACAAGGAAAGGTGGGCACGAGGCTTTGCCAGAAACATTATCAAACAAATTAGGCTCAGTTTCACCGGGGGATTCTGAGAGCCCAGACAGAGAACGTTTCTCAGAGTTATCCTGAGGGATCAAGGAAGCTGGGATATTTATCTATACCCCTGCCAGTCATTGGTTGAGGGCTTCCAAGGGATATTAATTATCCTTTGTACTTATTGTACCAAGACAGAAGCACTAGAGTAAGCCCTCAAAAATAGGAATTTAGGTAGGAGAGCATTACAATGGTAATATCTGAAGGGATATGGTCAGGGCCCCACCTGCACTTGCTACACATAGACATGTCAAGGAGACTGCATATAACAAATGGATATATGTAGATTAAAGTATTAGAATTTCCCACTCAAAGTTAAATAATAAAGGAGGAATAATCATTTAAAACTGAAATATGTAAAGATTGATGTGGCTTCAGGTAGAGCTTGGTCCAGGCTCTTCAATGCTTTGGCCAAGCATGGGTTTCTTTTTCATATTTCTTTGCACCACTTATTATGTATTGACTCCATTCTCAATAGCTTCTACCTTCATGGTTGCAAAATTGGTATCTGTAATCTGGTTGGACTATATTTTCTAGGTTCAACATCCAGCCAAGAAGAAAAAGTCTTTTCAAATAGCTTAAACAAAGCTTGCAGTTAAGTTTTGGGGGCTATGATTGCCCTGATTAGGGTCCTGTTTCCACCTTTAAACCAACCCTGCATCCAGGGGCTTTAAGTCTATCAAAACTCACTTCTGAGTTTTTCGATGGTGGGGGAATGGTGACTCTAACTCAAAACACATGGCTGAGAAATTTAGTCTGTTGGGTTAGGAGTAGGAAGTAGTTAATACTGAGGTTCTTAAATCTAACAGTAGAGGTGTTTGATAACCTTAAGCAAAGGATCTGAATCAAAAATATTGTATTTCAGCTCCCTGATGTCGGAATCCAGCTGAACTGTCTAGGCAAGTGAGGAAGAGATTAACTGGGTGGTGATGGGGTGGGGTTTGGGGGAGGGGGAAGAAGGCAGGGAGAAAAAGTAACGGTGAAAAGCTTGGGTACCAACACCCACACCAGGGAGCTGAATTCAGACTGTATCTTTGACAACACTAATGCTGGGTAATATTTATTTAGCCAAGCTTCATAAGCAGAGTAAAGAGTCTCATCTCTCAAATTGGCACAGAAAGGGGCCACAGCAGCCAGGGTGCTGATAATTAACAGTGAAATGCCTGGCATGGTCTATCCCTGCAACATCCCAGGGGATGTCTGGGACTGCTGGGCAAATTCATTTTCCTCTTACCGGCTGGGCTCCGGATGGAGCTTGCTGTAGAAAATTCCTGGAGCAGCCAGCCAAGGGCAGAACAAAATGGCTGCTCTGGGCAGGCAGGCTTGGCTGAGGGCAAGCCACCTCTTACCTTCGAGAGATCACTTACGCATTTTGCATTTTCAATATCCATAAACATAGACCAGTATAGGCAAAGGGGAGTTATATTGTTTTCAGTTTACAAGTGCTGCACTTGAAACAGTAGTTGCAGAATCAAAAATGTTAAAACTCACCCTGGCCAGGTTGGAATGTCATCTCATACACCAAAAGGTTGCAGGTTCGATTCCCAGTCAGGGAACATACCCAGGTTTCAGGTTCGATCCCCGGTTGGGGTGTGTAGGGGAGGCAACTGATGGAAGTTTCTCTCTCACACCGTATTTCTCTCTCTCTCCCTTTGTCTCTCTACAATCAATAACATATCCTTGAGTGAGGATTAAAAAAAATGTTAAAACTTCAATGAACCCTGGACTTCATTGTAGAATTGACGCAAGAACGCAGCACTCCTATGCACTGGTTCAATGTCTGAGATCTAACCTGCACATCTATCTTGTTCCCCTTTAATAGCTGAGTCATTTGGTGGAATTCATACAGCAATTCATTAGAAGGTGGGAGACTCTAGTCCTGTTCAGCACTGTCCTTGAATAATTCTGGAAGTCCTCTCTAATTAACTAATAATAGTTAATGGGGATGATAGATAATAATTATTTCACTCTCGAAATATACCAGGCACTGTGTTAAGTAATTTATATGCATTATTACTTTGAATTTTAATCCTCATAAACTCTTTGATGTGAGTGCTATTCCCATTGTATGATGGAGGAAATTGAGGTTTACAGATTTTATGAACTTGCCCAGGAACACACAATTAGTCAATGGTGGAGTCAGGATCTGATCTCATGTGGTCTCATTCAAGAGCCGAGCCTATGCCTGTAACCACTACTAACTAACTTTTCCTTCTTAGCCCTGCCAGTGTTTTAATGACTTCCACTGGATTTTGCTTCTCCAAGAAGAAATTCTATATCCTGAGAGATCTGATATCCTCTCCTTTATCTCTAACTAAAAAGTCAAAGTTTATTGTACTTTGTAGAATTGCTGTTCATGATTTTGGAGATTTGGTACTTTTTTTAGAGGATCGTAAAACACTACATTTACATATTTAAAGACAGTTTTCCAAGATGTCAGTTCAAAACAGATATATCAGGATTTGAAAATTAAGTAATTTTCTCTTATTGCTGACTATGAGCTGTCAAGACTGTGCGAGTTGTATGCCAGAATTAGAGCACTGTGGGGGCATCTGACCCCACCTAAGGGATCCCTGCCAATCTCCTCATTTCCCCACCCCTGATCTGCATGACTTCCAATTCTCCTTCCTCTAGTTTTTCCAGATGGCAGACATCTTTCAGCCTCCTGCCTCCTGCAACTTCTTACTGAATTGAAGCCAATTCCTGAAATCGAACTTCTCCTCTTCAAAGGGGTGTGCAAAGCTTTGACAAGGATGAGGCCATCTGACTCCACTGCCTGTTGTCTTCGCTTGCTAATGTCCTTATTTGACCTCAGTTATCCCCAATTGGTCCCCATGGAGAGCTGACTATTGACCTGATTTGCATCAAGTTTTACTGTTGGTCATCTTCTCATCTTAATTCTTATTTCATCAAATTCATCATTAATATCCCATTTTTTTCTACTTTGGGGCATTATTATAACTTAGGGCAAGTGGGTTAACTCTGATATTTTAAATTTCAAGCAATTTTGTCAGAGAGCAGGCTCAAGAATGACCAAAAATTGACCGTTCATCTGTAGGGTTATGGAAGAAGTTGCTTAACATGGGTGAGCAACCCACCACAAAAGACTGGATGACTGAGGCAGAGGCAAGGATCCCATAGAGTCTAGTTTGTACTTTTCTTTTTCTATCCTATCAGCTTGTTAAGGCCTAAATTTGCCTCTCTTATATGATATAATCTAAGCTTTTCCTACATTATTAATAAAAAATTGCCATGCTCCTGTCTTCTAGAAATTTTTAAGCTACCTGAATATTTATGAGATGTATAATTGAGCATTTTCCAAAAGTATGAAGAATCAATTAATGGGGGTTTTTACTGCTCATTGAGATCACCCTTTTTTTTTAAAAAAAGCAAATACTTATTCTGCTTAATCTTTTCTTTATCTTCAATATGAGTACTTTTTACTTTCCTTTATATAAGTGTTTATATTTTAACTTATTATTTTACTTTTATTTCTTTTATGTTGAGTCTTGATGAAATCTATAAGTTATCTCTCCTCAGTAAAATGTCCAAATATTATACACACACACACACACACACACACACACACACACACACACCATTTTGGCCAAACCTCAAAGTGGACATTGACTCTCATACCCACAGAAATCCATCCCTCACACTACTGTCAGACTAATAGTTCTATAAAATGAGTGACATCACTTTACTTTCCTAATCGCCGTCACTTCCAGAATACAAAATAAAGTTCAAAGTCTTTCATGACTATTGCTCAAATTACTCTTTATTTTCATTCATCTTCTGTTCTAACAATGTTTTGTGTATTCTTATCTCTTCATGCCTTTGCTCAAGCTGTTCTGCTGACCTGGAATATTTTTATCTCATTCTCTACCTTGAAGAATCATACCCACCTTTCCATTTCCACTAATGGCATTTTCTGTGAATCCCTCTACCACCCGTCTGACACCCACGACACAGACACAATCAGGATTCATCTCTCCTTTCTTTCCCTTACAACTAACTCCCTGAGGCTTTTCTCTTTGATAGTGTTTAGGAGCATGTAAATCTTAAGATTAAACAGAACGTTAAAAATGATTTTGTAGCCCTGGCCTGTGGTTAGAGCGTTGGCCTGTGGACCAGAGAGTCCCGGGTTTGGTTCCCGCTAAGGGCACCTACCACTGTTGCAGTTTGTTCCCAGCCCCGGTGGGGTTGTGTGGGTGGCAATCAGTTGATGTGTCTCTCTCACATCGATGTTTCTTTCTCTCTCTTCCTCCCTCGCTCCCTCCCGTTCTATCTGAAGATAAATGCAAAAATGTCCTTGTGTGAGGATAAAAAAAAAATTTTGTAAAGCATTTTTAAAGTTTGTCTAATATTATTCATTTATTTATAAATAATAATAAAAATTTAAATTTATTGTGCAACTGCTAGGTGCTAGACACTGGTCCAGCCACTGGGGCAAAATAGTGAATGATGCAGATAGAGTCTCTGCCCTCATGGAACTTTTTTTTTTTAGACTTGAAAGTGAGAGAGATTTTATTAGTGAAGCAGGAAGACAGAGAGAAGGCTACACCACAGGCAGAGCAGTCTCTCCCTAGTGGGATTTACTTCTTTTATTGAGGCTCATGAGGGGTAGGGCATTTCAGAAGGGAGAGAAGTATTTGAGATTTTTCTAGGAAAGGGGTGAAGACTTCTCAAAAGAGCCCTATTGGCCATGTGTCCTTATATGAGCTTTCTGATCATGGGTGTGTGGGGTGTGTCATTTAGTATGCTAATGTATTACAATGAGTGTATAATGAGGCTAGGGGTTACTGCAAGGTGAAATTAGTGGCTATGTTGAATCAAGCTGGTCTTCTGCTGCTTCTAAGCCATGAATCTATTGGGGGTTAGTCCTACTATCAGGAATTTTCTTTATATTGAGAGTAGGAAGACTAGAAATAAGTCTTAAAAAACAGATATTTACAAATATTGATTATTTAGAAGAACATTACTTTGAGAAATGAGGTAAAGACTGGAGGAAGAGGGGAAGAAGAACATCATTATTATTTTTTTTTAATTGGGAGATCACAAAAACATCTCTGACATTTGAATTGAAGCCTGAATGGTAAGAAGGAGTTGGCCAGGTAAAGATGGGGGGAAGAGAGTCGAGTGTACAGGCAGAGTGTACAGCAAGTGCAAAGACCCTGAGGTGGGAGATTGCTAAAGCAAAAACAGGCCAGTGGGGGTTGGGAGAGAGATGTTCTTAGATGAGATCAGAGCGGAGTAAGGAGTTTGGAATTTATTTTCAAAGACATAGAGATGTTCAGTTCTGCAAACTCTTTGAGAGCAGACATACATACCTAAGTGGCCCAGCACAGTACTTGACAAAATAAATAAATTCTGTAAAACAAGTTTTACAATCAAGTTATTTTGAGCACATTAAGATGTTTCTTATTATAAACTAGAAGAAAAGTTATTTGCTACAATGGATGTCCACAGTCACATTTGGCTAAGCTGAAATTTAGTCATTAAGTAACAACCCTTGAATTTCAATTTCCTCCAAGGACCATTGTGGGGACTTTTATGAGCTCCTAACACTCCTACTTGTCCTGCAAGTTCCCATTCATTCCACTTTCTTCAATTCCATCTTATCGCTAAAATGGTTTGAAGCCTCAGGAGTTTTACAAGCTTCAATCTGCTCTTGGCTTTTTGCCTCCTGACATTCAATTTTTACACCTACTTTTATAAATTCAAGAATGGTACTAGACTGGCTTCCTCTGATAGCATTTTTTCCTTCCAACACATTTTCAAGCATGTCTTATTTAGAATGTTGTATAAAACATATATGTTCAGCTTAAAGAATAAGTACAAAGCAAATACTTATGTAACTTCTACTGAGGTTAAGAAATAAAATGATGCATTTTAGAAAGTAGAATTTTAGAACTGAAAGCAACCTTTGGAACTAAGATCACCTGCTCTGCACCCCTTGTATAGATAAAACGTCTGTGGCTTAGAATGGGCACGTGGTTCTATAAGGGCCACACAGCTGTTACTGACAGACAAGATGAACTCAAAATTCACAGGCCCCATAGAGTTCAGGGCCTCCGTTTCTCAGACCAGGTTGCCTGGGCTTGAGATAAACATTTTTTCAGTCAGAACTGAGGGGAGAGGAGCTAATTATCTCATGGAGGGACCGTTGTTTCCCTTTCCAGAAGCTCTCTACGAAGGTAACACTGAGGCCTACTCTCAAGGTGCTTGCTAATTTCATATGTGGTTGGATTTTAGCATGGGGTTCTTTCTTTAGAATCCTCACCCAAGGATGTTTTTATTGATTTTTTTTTCTTCTTTTTAGAGAGAGAGAGAGAGAGGCATCAATGTGAGAGAGGAACATCCATCGGTTGCCTCCTATACGAGCCCTGACCAGGACCAAACCCGAAACAGACATGTGTCCTGACTGGGAATGGAGTCCACAGCCCTTTGGTGTTCAGGACACTGCCCCAAGTGGCTGAGCCACCCAGCCAGGGCATAGCATGGGGCTTTTATTTTGATTTTTGTCACCAACTTGGCTCATGTTTAGAGTGAATATTTTCTAAGTATCATAAGACTTTTGATGAATAGTAGAATCAGAAGTGGTTTGGAGTTTTACCCCAGTGGCTTTTATTCCAAAGACAGTTTTAGTTGGAGGGGTGGGGTGTTGAAATCATATCTCATCATTTCCCTAGTAGGGTTGAAATCTGGACCTGGGTGATTCTATGCTATTAGCATTGTTTCTCTCTCCCTCCCTCCCTCTCTCCCCCCCCCCCTCTCCCTCTCTCTCTCTCTCTCTCTCTCTCTCTCTCTCTCTCTCTCTCACACACACACACACACACACACACACTTATATCAATGAACCAGTTAACACTAGTACCTCAAAAACACCAAAAGATACGGACAATGGTCACACAAACATCCATATTCCTCCATGTAACTTTTTGCTTACCACAAGAGACTTTCTTGGTCTTTATAGGCAAGAGAGGATGGGCAACATTTTTGGATTTTTAAGAATTAATTTAAAGTTAGAAAACTCAAATGTCTTCTATTCCAGGTAGAAAATATGAGTTTAGTGTCCAAAGAGTGGTGGGGGACAATGATTGGCAATCATGTGCCCAGTTATGATACTGTGATATCATATGAAATACTTACTTTTGTCTTTATCCCAGATTCCTGGCACAGAGCTCTTTAAACCCTTGACATTTCTGAGTGACAGTGTTAAGAAAAGCTTTTTTCATTATTCATAATAAGCCCCTTAATCATACCTGTGTTTATGCTAATAAGGTGACTCTTGGAGGATGGTGACTAGTTGCCAAAGGAACTAACCACATGATTACAAGCTGGGAACTTTGAGCCCCAACTCTCCAAACTCCTTTGAGGGGAGGGGAGGCTGGAAGTTAGATTAATCACTAATGGCCAATTATTTAACCAATTGTGTCTACATAATGAAGTATCCATAAAAATTCTAACAGAAGGCATATGGAGAGCTTCCTAGTTGCTGAACACATTGAGGTTCTGGCGACTAGCACACATGGAGAGGTCATGGAAGCTCCATGACCCTCCACCCAGTCCCACTATACCTTGCCCTATGCATTTTTCCCCCCATTTGGTTCTTCCTTTGTTGTAGCCTTTATAATAAATAGGTAATAATAAGTAAAGAAATTTCCCAAATTCTGTGAGCTATTCTAGCAAATTATCAAAACTGAAGAGGGGTTATGGGAACCTCTGTCTTATAGACAATTGGTCAGAAGTACAGTGACATCCTGAGACTTTGGTATCTGAAGCAGAGAGCTTATTTCACTTAGCATAATACTTTCCAGATCATCTCAAAGGGTAAGAGATCTTTCTTTCTTACAGCTGCATAGTATTCCATTGTGTATATGTACCACAGCTTTTTTATCCACTTGTCTACAGATGGACACTTGGGCTATTTCCAGATTTTAGCTATTATAAATAGCACTGCTATGAACATAAGGGTGTATATACTCTTTCTGATTGGTGTTTCAGGCTTATTAGGGTATATTCCTAGAAGTGGGATCACTGGGTCAAATGGCAGCTCAATTTTTAATTTTTTGAGGAAACACCATATTGTTTACCATAGTGGCTGCACCAGTCTGCATTCCCACCAGCAGTGTGCTAGAGTTCCCTTTTCTCGACCCCCTCGCCAGCACTTGTTGTTTGATGATTTGTCGATGGCAGCCATTTTGGCAGGTGTGAGGTGATACCTCATAGTTGTTTTAATTTGCATCTCTCTGATGATTAGTGACATTGAGCATTTTTTCATATGCCTCTTGGCCATTTGTATGTCCTCTTTGGAGACATGTCTATTCAGGCCCTCTGTCCATTTTTTAATTGGATTGTTTGTCTTCCTTTTGTTGAGTTGAATGAGTACTATATATATTTGGATATTAACTCCTTATCTGATGTGTTATTGGCAAATATATTCTCTCATACAGTGGGTTCCCTTTGCATTTTGATGCTGGTTTCTTGATACTTCTTTTTAATGATCTATTTTTACCTGACTTTATTTTATGTAAGATATTATTATATTTGAAAAGTATTTGTGGAAGTTATTTCAACCTAGAATGATGTTATCTTCTCTAGAAAGGAATTTTATTTCTTTCTGTCATATGCCTGGGACACCAGCAATTTGAGGTCATTATAATCTATTTAGGGATTTAAATTATCTGGGCAACCCAGATGACTCAAAGCTAAACCATATGTGATTGCTGGATGACTTTGATTCCAAGTGTGGTCTTCTTGATACAGTGAGACTGACAAAAATCCTTTACTGTTTCTGAGATGCGTCTTCCAGATGAACAAAAAGTGGCACAAAATAATCATTCTTCTCTCTGGATTTCCAACTTTCCCTGGATGTTGGTAATTCTTTACTATCTTATTTACTCCTTTGTGCTTTCAAGATGGCTTTTATGATTAGTTGTTTTTGTTTGTTTTTTTTTTAATCCTCACCTGAGGACATTTTTTCATTTTTTGTTCAGATAGAGTGGGAGGGAGAGAGAGGAAGAGAGAGAGAGAGAAACATCGACGTGAAAGGGACACATCGAGTGGCTGCCACCCGCACGACCAACCAGGGCCGGGGACAAACAGCAACCGAGGTACGTGCCCTTAGAGGGAACCGAACCCGGGTCTCTCTGTACCGCAGGCCGACGCTCTAACTGCTGAGCCAAACCAGCCAGGGCTATGATTAGTTCTAAAAAAGTATTTTTCTAGCTTTTTCTAATTGTTCACAATAATATGCTAATCCAAATTACCTAGTCTTCTATTACTAGAGGCAGATGTCTTGAACTAGTGTAATTTATAAACTATTCACCTATGTACAAACTTCAGGGGCTGGTTCTACACTGGCTAAGAGAACACTAGCTGAATTGCCACCTCTCTCAGATATTGCCCTATTATCTGTTCTTTGATGATTACCTCATTTCACTCTGACAGCGACTTCCTGACCTCCTCTCAGTGCCTTGCTGAGCCTTGCTCATGATGCAGAACTCTCAGAATTATGTGACCTGAGCGAGAAGAAAAAAAAGATGTCTGTCCCTCACCATCCTTCCTTTTCAGTTGTATATATATATATATGGAGGTTGATATGTTTTGCTGACTGGCCAGTAGAGAAGGTGTGAGATTTTGGAAAATGTATAACTTGGGATTCTGAAAATGTAGCCATTTTCTCTCGATAAACTCAGAATATGTGATATCTTCAGACTATCTTCAAAATCAAATGTGTTCCTCTTGCGAGGTTCAGCTAAAGATTCAACTTCCTTTCAACACACGCTTTTGATGGGTTTGAAAATTGGCATATCAATCTGTGAGTACTTGCAAAAGAGGCTTTCTTAATTTTCTTGGGTTAAAATTCCTTAAACACATGAATACATTTTTTAGTAAGCTTTTATTGAAATATAAAATAAGGAGAGGAACATGCACACATAAGTGTACAGCTGAATGAATTTGGGTAAGCACCTCCATGTAACCAGGACTCAACATCAGAACTAGATCACTACTGCACCCAGATGCCTCTTTCATGTCCCCTTCTGAGTCACTGACCCCTAGAATGTAACCACTCTCCTGATCTCACACTGTAGGTAAGTCTGCTTGTCTTTGAACTTTAGACATAGAATTGTTTAGAAAAGCTCTTGACACTGGTTGTTTACCTTCTTTCTGTCAACACTATGCTTGTAGTATGTATTAATATTATTGCATGCAGTTGCAAATTATTCGTTCTTGTTTTTTTATAGTAATCCATTGCATAAATATACCCCAATTTATGTATTCACTCTACTATTGATGGACATGAGGATTATTACAATGTTTTAAATAGTGCTGCTACAAAAATTCTTGTACCTTCTTGTTACCTTTCAGTAAACATAGATATCAGGACATTCTTGACCTTTCATCTTCTAAGTTTTATCCTGTTCACCAGGACTTTGACCCAGATTCTTGTCCTTGATCTTTTCATTTGGACCAAATAGAGATGGAGACTCTGAGATGATTCCCATGACCTGTGTTGTGCAAAGCACCTTGTCCAGTTGACTGAGCTGTTTTGCCTGAGCCATACCTCTAGTGTTTGAATTGGATGTGTTTGATAAAATGGTGGAAAGACCTCATTGGTAGAGTGCCTCAGTTTGGCTTAAACCCTGGGTCTGCTCCCTAATTTCTGAACTTTGCTTTGTGGTTTCATCTGGTGAACCAAATTATATCTACTAAGACATTATAGATGTCTTAGAAATTAATTCTGCCATGTCCTCATTGAATCTTTTAAAAATGTGAGAAAAGTCTGGTTTTAAAAAAATAAATGTCTGTTCATGAGATATTCAAATTGCTTAAACTCTGCTTGACTAGAAAAGCTCTCCATACATTAGCATCAAAGATGCTTAAGACAGGATATTATAATCAGTGTGAGTTATTGTCAGACATGCCTCATAGCTAAAGGAGGGCTGACTTCAGGCAAGTGTGTAGCTTTTATTCTGTGATGAAGATATCCAAAGAAATAAACTCTGCTTTCCTACATTCCACCAAATGTCCCCAAACATCCTCCCAGGCAGTTGAAAATTGAGTCATCTAAAGGACTTCAAAACAATTAAATTGCAGTAATTGAAAACCAATTTCATAAGAGAAATTGAATAGATCGTTTGCGGTTATAGAGCACCTGCTAATGAATGGTTGCCTCAGCACATGTAGCTTTACTTTGCCTCCCCCAACTGTAACATTTCTGAAATCCTTATTGTATAAATTCTGAGAATGTGTGTGTTTCTACTTACAGTTCCATGAGTTCCGCCTTCCAGTTTTTGTCATTGGTGCCATATCACCAGGGTTAATAAAGGAAGAGAAACTGCTCTAGGTATTTCAAGCAGAAGGTGATTTAATATAGGGAAATAGGCCTTACAAAACGGCAGGAAGAACAGAAGTAAAAGGCACCAGTGGCATGTTGGTTTCAATGGCAAAGCAAAAAAACAACAACAGTGGTCATTACATTTTCTACTCTTGCTGCCACCATAATCACCTCACTCCCACAAGACTGTTGACTCCAGAGTAAATCCCTGATTTTGACTTCTGCAGGCACTTGCATCTCTCAAAGCTTCCTAGCCAGCTTGCCTTTACTGCAGCAAGACTGCCTCTGCTTTACTCTTCCTTACAAAACCTGGCAACTGCACAATGTGATTCATATCCAGAACCCTAAAAGCCAGGGTGTCTGGAAAGTGTAATTTTAGGATTTCCAACCCCTTAGAAAGAAAACAAGGGGTTGAGAGAACTAACCCAAGAGTACACCACTTATACTCACTTTACAAATTAAAGTATATTTTAAAAGGAGACCTTATATTTGTACTGTAAATGAAAATCCAGGATCATTGGACATCAATATTTGTCACAATAAATGCATGAGCTTTTGTTTTTTTCCCCAGTAAGTTTCCCATAGATATTTTTCCTTGTGGAGAGAACAGAGTAATTCCAAAAGGACTCTTCTCCCAGGCTATCCCCAAACTGCACTATTTCCCCACGCTACTGCCATCTATCCACTTTGTGTGAGCCAAAAACCAATATTTGCAATGAAACTATAGGTCATGTCGGAAGTAAAGCAGACTTCTGTGCAAGTCACAATCAAGATGTTCCCCCCTGGTGGAGGGATGGAGAGGACCACACGGAGCCTCGGGGCCACCTGAAGCGCACATCAGTGCACTTTGGGAAATGCTTTATTAGTCATAAGCACACTGAAGCACCCTGCTTTGATCTCTTTTTTTTTCTTAAATTCGAGGGCAGACCTCACATTTTAAAAATCCAACCTGGTGTCACAAATCTAGGGAAGAAGGAAATCAGGAAAGATGACTCAGGGAATCTCAGGGAGTGAAACAAAGTCAGTCTAAAGCAGGGCCTTGTTGCCTTCGTCTAGGGTGGGCTTGGGGGATCTGGGGTCTCTCCTGCAGATTGAGCCACAAGCCCTGGTCAAGAGTTGTTCGTTTAACCCAACTCCATTCCTGGAGCTTTGGGTCTATCTCTCCTGTTACTAGCTGACCAAACCATTCTCTGCCACAAGGACCATAGCTTTCTCCCTTCTTCCTCCACTTCACTTTGGTCAGCATGCTCCTCAACCTCCTGTCCCCAACCCTGCTTCAGTTTTCTTCAGAGCAGTCACAATACAAGCGTCATTACATCTTACTGTCTGCCTTGCAAAGAGCTCCGTGATCAACTATGTTGTTCTCAGCAGAACCCACAGCATCTAGAGCACTGCTTGTTACAAACGCTCTACTCCCGGTGGTTGAGTAAACAACAGTTGGGTGCGTGAGCCATTAGCCTGCTTGGTTCAGCCAGGTGAACCCCAGAAAGAAGCCTGAACCCCGCTCAGCCTTCACTTCAGACTTTACTGTTTCACAGAGTCAGATGGATCAAAACTGTTTATAATGGAATGCACTTCAAACTCCAGACAGCCTGCACCACACAGAGGCCTTCATGTTGTTGTAAAGTCAGTTTTGAGATAACATTGGTAGTTTCCTCTTTTGTGTTAGAGGATGAAGAATTGGGTTGAGACCTGACTCTCCCATCTCCTGGAGGGCAAGTCAGTTTAATTCCCCAAGACCCCTATAAAACAGGATGATTTATTGTTTTTGCTTTATTCACCTCTTGTTGCATGGGTCATATAAAATTGGGCATTTATCTGTGTATTTCATCATTGAAGAGAGAGTTTTATGAGTGCCTACCATGTGCAAGGTTTTTAAATGTTATGTTCTCAGTGTGGCCCTTTATAATCATCTTCTGTGACTTTTTTCAGCCACTCCCTCCTCTATACTGCTAATCCTCCTTTTTTGCTTTTATTTTTCTCACAAGGGCTTTCTTTTCTAACTAAATATATATTTTATTGATTTATAATAGGTATCAATTTAATTTTGTATTATTCGTGTTCACTTGCTATGCTTTAAGCTCCCTGAAAGGTAATGATTGGATAATTTTTTTTTTGGTGGGTGGGGGGAGGTGGTTACTGTCTTTCCAGGGACTGGCCCATAGTGGGCACTTAATAATGTTGAATGGATAAACAAATGTCCCATGTTCAGAGTACAAGTACTAATAGAATTCTGGCTATTGTATAAAACTCAAATTTATTCTTTATTAGAGAAAACTTGCTGAAGAATGTATGTTCTGTACAGATGGCTTATACAGAAGGGCTGGAGTTGGGTGAGAGAACAATTAGGAGGCCAGTACATAATCCAGGCAAGAGATGACAAAGTGAATTTCTCAGTGTTTGTGAGTAAAGGGCAGGGGACAGTTAGAAAATATTGAGAATATGGCATTGTGGGGCTTACATGTGAGACGTGATGGGAAAAGTAAAATCTACATCAAATCTCTAGTTTCGGGATTGGGCCATTGAGTATATTACGGTGATCTTCCTGAGATGGGGATGCTGGAGAATGAGAGGGTTGTCTGAAGGACAAACATGGGGAGGGAATGTGTTGTCAGGTGCCTATGGACCAGCAGATGTTCACCAGGAGGTTGAGTACATAGCTCTGGGTTTAGAAGAGAAATTTAGGCTGGGCATAAAGATTTGAGAGCCCCAATCTTAGGTTCTAAAGACAGCATGCAGAATGGGGAATACCATAGTTTGGCATAAATGCAGAAAAAGAAGAGTTGCAAAGAGAACTATGAGCAATCAGAAAAGCAGGAGAAAACCAGGGGAGATTTTTCAAAGTGGGAGAAGCCAACAGCATCACATGTCAGGAAGATATCAAGCAGCACAAAGAATGAAAAGTTTCCACTGGACTTGGCACATGGAGGGCCAGGTGACAGAACGGACATTCTGACTTGAAATCTGGAGATCCTCACTTGCATTGTCACCCCGCTTCTCCATAGATGGGAGCCCTGGAGAGTGCCCCATTATTCTCAAAAATAAGCCTTTGGCCTGTTCCATTTGAGACCCCAGAGTTTTGCACCTTGGATGGTGGAAAAGGTTTTTATTTACTTTACAGAGACTACTATTGTCTCCTTCAGGTGAAATACCCACAATTCCCTTACTTCGTTAACAAACATGGTGTCTGAAAGTTCTGGGTTTGAGAGCCAGAAAACCTGGCCTGATGTAGCTTAAGATCTGTTTTGGCTAAAGGGTGACCTTGAACAACACATGGATATTTTTCAATTTAGTTTTTCTCATCTATAAAATGATGGGGTTGTGCTCAGTTAGGTCCCTGGGAAGATGTATCAGAAGTATTTGAGCTTTAACATTATGAATTAATGACATCTACAACGGATATTCATTAAAGATCCTGCAAGTATCCAATTTCTATTCCATTCCAATAATAACTGTGCTGTTGGACTTGTTCTAATTCCTCTATACAGTCTTTAAAGCACAAAGAAGCCTAAACAGCACACAGATCTCTGGAGTATCATCATGAGTAATGCAGCAGAATATTTAAGAAGGTGAAACAAAACACAGACTCCTCTATGCCTCTGTTGTAGGCTGCTGCCTGCTGTCAAGCTGCTAGTGATTTATTTAGTATTCTGGTTGCACAGAGACAGGGCTAAATCATTTTATCGATACTTAAAGTTTCCCTTTAAAAGTAATGAACCCAAATGAAGACAATGTTCACCAAGGGTCCTGAAAATAAAACACAACAATAAAACCACCAGTCTACGTATTTTATAGTAAGATTTCTTAAAGGGAGCCAAGAAAATTTTGGTATTTATGTTGTGCATTTTCCCAACCAAGATCTTACTATGTTTTGCAAATGTGACTCAAATGCCAGTGGTAATTCTCCCTTTTTGCCTCTCAAAGTAATGGAGCAAATGAGAACTGCAAACTATGATTTTTTTCTTCAAGGTGGTATTAAAAACGTAGTCTTTGAAGTTCATGTGTCTAATTGTAGTAGATTATTGTTCAGCTTATCTTCCTCCCTTCCCCCCAACCTTCAAGGGAAGTGTGGACTTTCCTGTCCAGCTGATACAGGCCTTGACCACATGTCTTGCTCAGGCAATGAAATGTGGGTGGAGGTGACAGTGTCCCTGCTGGTTGATACCTTCCTGACACCTGACACTGTTGGCTTCCACCTGTTTGAAATGGTGTCTTACTTCACAGGAGACAGTGTGTGTTTCTGCTAGAGTTTCTGGAAGGTTTTTCCTCCATTGTGAGAAGGGCTTCTCCCTAGTAGCTGCTCCCTTTTGAGCCTGAGTCCCAGAGGTAGACTCATGGAGCAAAATTGCCCAATGAACCTACAGACTCAGAGTGGCCCCAGTCAACTTGTAGACCCTGACACGTGAAAATAAATGATTGTTATTTTAAATCTCTGAATTGCCGATTGGTGTATAATGTAATGTGATTGTGTCAATAGTTAACTGAGACAGTATCATTACTTATAGAGTGAATGCCTTTTGAGATGTCTGGTGTCCACTCTATTCAGGGCCTGATTGATTTGGGGCAAAACTCCAGACAGAACTGTGCTTAGAGAAAAATTAGTTCACAATTTTTTAAAGCTCAGAAGTCAATTTCACCTTTATTGCGGTTGACCGTTTTTAAGGTCTAAATCTCAACTAAAGGCATTTTTGTCTCCTCGGGATATTTGGCAATGTCTGGATACATTTTGATTGCCATGACTCAGTGTTGGGGTGCTACTGGCATTTAGTGGGTAGAGGCCAAGGATGCTGCTAAACACCCTACAATGCACAGCTCCTCACTGCGAAGAATGATCCAATACCAAATGTCAACAGTGTCAAGTTTGAGAAACCCTAGCCTAAGTATATATGTCTCTCTCAGGGTATATTAAATTGTATCTTTGGGTAGCACAGCATTTAAACTGATATCATTCATTAGGAACAAATAGGAAAACTTGGCCAAGTATATGCTATCATGCCAGAGAGCATCCTGAGAAGAAACCAGAATTCTCTTGTTTATTTACCATTGAAAAACGTAAAGCAAAAAATTATCTGCTCCCTTTTTGAGATTTAAAAAAATGTTAATTGGACTTAAATATCTCTGTGAGGTTTTCCTTTTTCACCAGCACTTCAGGAAAATTCTGTGTCACTCAAATATCAGAGACCTTGTGATTTAGTTATTCGCCGACTCTCTCATTCATTCAAATTATTTATGGAGCACCTACCATGTGCCAGGCACTCTTAGGATTTTTCATTTCCAAGCTGTCAGGTTTAATTCTGTGCTTGTTTTGTTTTGATTCAACCTGAGTATATAAGAGTGCATGGAAGCTCACATTTATTTTAAAGCACCCCAATAGTGAATATAAACTTTCACCTTGCACTTTTGAACATCCCTTCCTGTGTTAGGAGCTTTGAAAGAAAGTAGATCCTACCCCTTCACTAGAGTTATGAGAAGCATATTGTCCTCCTCTTTATAGACAACCAGACACAACTGTGTAGGACCTTGTGTCAGAATCTAGTGTATGTTGGTGATGACTAGAGGTAGGTGCAGACGTTTTAGTGGCAGCAATATAAGCACAGGTTCACTTTACAGGCATGTTGCTCAGTGTACTTTATATTCGTATCATGTTTTGTAAACAAATATTTCCTATGCTTTGTTAGTAAAAGGCGTACCAGCAGAATCTGATACCACTAAGTGAGTAATGATTCTGTTCAAGTGAAGAACAATGGCAACCTCAAGAGAAAATGTATTAGGTTGGACCTGAAACTGATGGGCAACAGGCTTTTGTCGCTCTGAAAGAGAAGGCATTTTCTGGACGATCCAAGACCCAGTTGGGTCCTAAAACGTGTCTAACCTAGTGAAAATGTCCCACTTCCCACTGTAGATTGGACTTGGCCAGGACAGTCTCTCGTGAAAACTGCTGCCTCATCACTCTCTTTGCTCTGTTCCTTTGAAGCCACAGTGAAGGACATCCTGGTGAGCCCGAGTGTGGAGAGCTGAGAACTTGAGCAAGAAGACGGTTCAGGGCCTGACCCATAGATCTGAAGGTGCAGATAATACACAAATGGAGTACTTCCTTAGCCACAACAAACTGAAATGTTCATATCTTTTTGGTAATTCAACTTTGCTGTGTTTGATTCAATCCCAATATCTCCTTCACATAATGTTTATTTTATTTTATTTTTTTCTGTACCCAGCCACAGAAAGAGTAGAAGGCAGCTAGCAGGAAAACAATGGTCTGACAAAGAGAAAATCAACGGCAAATGTCCTCTGTTATGTTTTCTAACCCTTACAAAAACCACGTGAGAAGGTAAGAAAACTAAGTTTCTGGAGATTAACTAACTTAATTTTAATTCAGGTATGTCTGACTTTCAAGTTCATATTCTTTTTCATTAACTCGTTAGGTCAACCGTGATTCTCTTTTCTGAACTGTTTATATTCAAACTAATATGATTAAAAAAAACATACAATTTTATTTGAAAAAAATCACATGTTGTTCTTTGCATTATGCTCAAAGTTGAAAGGCAAGGGCCACCTTGAAAATATTATAACATTATGTAACTCTGGTAAAACTCCATTTTAAATGCAATCTGTGAGGAATGCACATTTAAAAAAAAAATTGAATGTATTTGTGTGACATTGGTTAATAAAATCATATAGGTTTCAGGTACGCAATTCTATAATACATCATCTGTATACTGTATTGTGTTCACCACCCAAGTCAAGTCTTCTTCCATCACCATTTATCCCCCTTTTACCCTCTCCTACCTCTCTCAACCCCCTCCCCCTCTGGTAATCACCAAACTGTTGTCTGTATCTATGAGTTGTTGTTTTTGTGCTTAATCCCGTCACCTTTTTCACCCAGTCCCCCAAGCCCCCTCCCCTCTGACAGCTGTCAGTCTCTTCTCTGTATCTATGAGTTTATTTCCATTTTGTTTGTTAGTTTATTTTATTCATTAGATTCCACATATAAGTAAAATCATATGGTACTTGTCTTTCTCTGACTGGCTTATTTCACTTAGCACAATACTCTCCAGGTCTATCCATGCTGTTGCAAAAGGTAAGATTTCCTTCTTTTTTGTGGTCAGTAGTATTCCATTGTGTAAATGTACACAGCTTTCTTTTTTTTATCCCTTTGTCTACTGAAGGGCACTTGGGCTGCTTCTAAATTTTGGCTATTGTAAATAACACTGCAATGAACACAGGGTGCCTATATTCTTCTGAATCAGTGTTTTGGGTTTCTTTGGATATATTCACAGAAGTGGAATTACTGGGTCATAAAGCAGTTCCATTTTTAATTTTTTGCACAGTGCACAAGGGTTCCCTTTTCTCCATATCCTCGCCAACATTTGTTGTTTGTTGATTTATTGATGATAGCCATTCTGACAGGTATAAGGTGATATCTCATTGTGGTTTTAATTTGCATTTATCTGATGATTAGTGATGTTGAGCATCTTTACATATGTCTATTGGCCATCTGTATGTCCTCTTTGGAGAAGTGTCTGTTCAGGTCCTTTGCCCGTTTTTATTTTTTATTTATTTATTTATTTATTTTTATCCTCACCCGAGGACATTTTTTCATTTTTTTTTTGCTCAGAAAGAGTAGGAGGGAGAGAGAGGATGAGAGAGAGAGAGAAACATCGACGTGAAAGGGCCACATCGAGTGGCTGCCACCCGCACAACCAACTAGGGCCGGGGACAAACTGCAACCGAGGTACATGCCCTTAGCGGGAACCGAACCCGGGTCTCTCCGGACCGCAGGCCGACGCTCTAACCACTGAGCCAAACCGGCCAGGGCCCTTTGCCTGTTTTTAAATGGATTGTTCGTATTTTTTGGTTGAACTTTATAAGTTTTTTATAAATTTTGAATGTTAACCCTTTATCAGATGTATCATTGACAAATATTTTCTCCTACTCAGTGGGTTGTTTTTTCATTTTGTTGATGGTTTCTATGCTGTGCAAAAACATTTTAGTTTTATGTAATCACATGTTTATTTTTTCTTTTATTTCCCTTTTCCAAGGAGATATATCAGCAAAAATATTGCTACAAGAAATGTACAAGATTTTATTGCCTATGTTCTCTTCTAGGATTATTACGGTTTCAAGTCTAACATTTAAGTCTTTAATCCATTTTGAGTTTATTCTTGTATGTAGCATAAGAAGGTGGTCTGGTTTTATTTTATTTTATTTTGCACATATGTGTCCAATTTTTCCAGCACCATGTATTGAATAGACTATCTTTACCCCATTGTATGTTTTTGTCTTCTTTGTCCAATATTAACAGACCATAACAGAATGGATTTATTTCTGGGTTAATATGATTTTTGTCATGGAAAAATCCAAGCCCTGAAACTTCCAGGCAACATGGTGACATAGGTAAATGCAGGACTCACCTCCTCCCACAACCACATCATAATTACAACTAAACTGCACACAACCATCATTCAGAACCGCCTGAAATCTACCTGAATGGAAGTCCTACCACTAGGGAGTTAAAGAAAAAGCCACATTGAGGCTTTTTCGAGGGGCAGAAGTACAATATAGGCTGGTTCCATACCCATGTGTGGTGGATAAAAATGAGGAGGGATACCTTGGCTGCAGAGCTCTTCTCTGAGGAATGAGGGGTCCCGGCCCCATACCAGCCCCCCATTCCAGGGTTCCAGTGCCAGGAGAAAAAGTCTCCATAACTTTTATCTGTAAAAACCAGTGGGGATTGTGACTGAGTGAGAGGGAGGTATTCTGGAGTCCAAGAAAATTCCTCTTAAAGGGCCCATGCGTGAACTTACTCTGACTCACTCCCTCTGGGCTCCAGCACTGGGACAGTAGCTCAGAAGGCACCAAGGACATATGGTGAGGAACTGAACTGTCTGACATCAGGGTGAAAGCTGGGTGAGCAGCATTCTGCCCGACAAAAGTGCTGGCAGAGGCCATTGTTCCTTTTATGAATCCCTCCCCAAAAAGCCAGCAGTTAGGCGCTATATCTGAGTCTCTATCAATCTGGATTACACTGTTTTCCTTGCTTACTCTGATGATTCTCTGAGACACCCCCTCCACTCAACTTGTGGGTCCATCCAAGCTATTTCCAGTGCCTTTTCCATACAAATGGCCCGTTGTGGTTTATGCTTCAGAGTTTCCTAAAATCTCTTAAACAAGCAGCATCTGGCCTCAGCATGCCTTGTATCTCTAGCTATGTGGCCCTAGACCCGGCACTAGCAGTAGCTGGCCTTGGTTCACAGCTAGTGCGCACCTGGGCACCTCCAGGCCCAGCACAAATAGCAGCCATCTGCAGATTGCTTTGTAGTTCATGCTGGGTGGCCCTGGGCAGAACACAGGAGGCGGCTGACCTTGGCCTGCACCTCCCAGGAGGCCCAAGAGCCAATGCATCTGGTGGACAGCTTTAGACAGTATCAAAGCACCACCCAACCACCTCCACAAATGACACACTCAGAGGGCAGACTCGGCAGGCACCAGAGCCTGACTGAATTAAGTCCTGTTCTGTGGGCTGGACCCCTTCACAGCTGATCCTCCATGATAGTTGGTGGTCGCAGCCAGTCCTTGCAGCCAAATGGCCTGTGGGTAAATTCCTCCCATTGACATGCCAACAGCACTCAAGGCTCAACTACAACAGGAGGGTGTACACATCTTCCTGTACACAGCAGAGAGTCCAGGGGGTGCATCTGAAGTGCTCAGCTTGGGTGATCAGGGAGGCTGTGCCAATGGACCCTACAGAACACCTACTATATAAGGCCACTCCACCAAGCCTGGGAGATGTATCAGCTCTACCTAATTCATAGAAACAGACACAGGGAGGCTGCCAATATGAAGAGACAAAGAAACATGTCCCAAGTTAAAGAACAGAACAAAACTCCAGAAAAATAACTAAACAAAATGCAGACAAGCAATTGACTAGAGGCAGAGTTCAAAACACTGGTTATAAGAATATTCAATGAACTTAGTGAGAACTTGGAAACTGTCAAAAAGAGCCAGTCAGAAATGAAAAATATGCTAACTGAAATGAAGAATAATTTACAGGGAATCAACAGTAGAGTAGATGAACCCGAGAATCAAATCAGCAATTTGGAAATAAGGAGCCAAAAACCACCCAATCAGAACAGCAAAAATAAAAAAGTACCCAAAAAAGTGAATAAAATGTGAGGAGCCTCTGGGACAACTTCAAGCCTACCAACATTTATATCATGGGGGTGCCAGAAGGAGAAGAGAGAGAGAGCAAGAAATTGAAACCTATTTGAAAAAATAATGACAGAAAACTTCCCTAACCCAGTGAAGGAAATAGAGTCCCAAACAAGATAAACCCAAAGAGGCCCACACCAGGACACATAATTAAAATGCAAAAGACAAAGAGAGAATCTTAAAAACAGCAAGAGAAAAGCAGTTAGTTATCTACAAGTGAGCTCCCATAAGACTGTCAGCTGATTTCTCAATAGAAACTTTGCAGGCCAGAAGGGATTGGCAAGAAATATTCACAGTGATAAAAACCAAGGACCTATAACCAAGATTATTTGATCCAGCAAAGCTATCATTTAGAATTGAATGATAAAGAACTTCCCAGACAAAAATAAGGGAGTTTATTACCACCAAACCAGCATTACATGAAATATTAAAGGGTCTTCTTTAAGAAGAAGCAGAAGAAAAAAAAAAGGATTAAAACTGTGAACAATAAAATAGCAATAAATACATATCTGTCACCAATGAATCTAAAAAAAAACAAAATAAATGAACAAGCAGAACAGAAACAGACTCATAGAGAGAACATTTTGATGGTTGCCAGATAGGAGGGGGGTTGGGAGGATGGTGAAAAAGGTGAAGGGATTAAGAAGTCCAAATTGGTTGGTACAGAATAGTCAACCAATGGGATCTAAGTACAGCATAGGGAATATAGTCAATAATATTCTAATAACTATGTATGGTGTCAGATAGGTACGAGATCTATTGGGATGATTAATTAGTAAGTTATATAATGTTTAATCATGGGTGTACAGCTGAAAATAACATAATATGGTATGTCAACTCTAATTGAAAATATAAATGATTTAAATAAAGAAAATAAAAAGAAAGAAAGATGTAAGCCCTACCTGGAGGGGGGAAGCAGGGAACATAAATTCATCCCTGTGATGGAAGGGCGACATTGCATATGGGTTCAAATCATTTGGAGAGGCAAGGGATCTGCTCTGAGTTTGCAAATTTGATTTTGAGGACTGGCAGCATGGGAGCTGTGTTGGAGTCAATGTCTGCTCAGGAACAGATGAGGACTAGGTGACTGCTGAGCTGTTCACTGATCCCTTTTGATCCACCTGCTCCAATGGACAAATCACCATGCAGCCAGAAGACCAGTGATCTTGTGCACTCTGACTTTTTGCTCTCTGCCTCTCTCTCTCTGGGCTTTTGACACCATGTTGGTGGCAACCAGTGCCACCTGCTTATAGGCACAATTCATTTGAAGTAATACATCATTTCAAATGATAACACAAGAGGTAACTGTGGCCAGAGCCACCATTTCATTTTCAAGGGTCATGATTTTTTTTTTTTTTCAAGAAAACATAGTTTCTTCAGAGTCCAAGGGAGTAAAGCAGAAACATGTGTGGATTTGGGAACCACACTGCTTAAATCCTGACTCTTCTATTTACTCACTGCATAACCCTGGGGATGTTCCTTCACCTCGTCAATGTCTCAGTTTCCTCATCTGTAAAACAGACTCATTCATTCATTCCACATATATGTTCTGTCATATGTCACACCTTTGATTCCATATGCTGGAAGGAGCACTGAGCAAAACCAACAAAGTTCTCTGTCTCCATGGTGGAGACAGACAATAAACAGATCTGTTTATAACATAATTTTAGACTGTGCTAAATGCCATAAAGTCAAATAAAGTGGGTAGAAGATGTAGAGATGGAGGAAGCAATGGCTACATTCCAAAGGGCGGAAAAGAAAGGTTCTTAGAAGAGAGAACACAATGAAAACATCAGAATAATGTGAAGGGAGAGAGCTACACAGTATCACAGAGAAGAGTCTTCCAAGCAGAGAGAGCAGAAATGTAAATGAAACATAATAAGTGTGCCCACCTTACTGGAGTGCTGTATGAGTGACATGAATAATACGTAGAGACCATAGAAACTACCCTGGGAAGGTTAGCTCTCATGTATCATAGAATCTCAGAAATGAAAGAATGATCAAGTTCTTTCCAATCTTCCCTGTATAATGCTGGTGTCTCTAAAAGAAGCCATGGATCTTCTGCTTAACTACCTGTCATGAGGCTGTCCTGCCTCAAGAAGCAAGGCCTTGCCTCCAGTGTTGAGGGGCTCTGTGTGTGTGTGTGTGCGTGTGTGTGTGTGTGTGTATGTGTGTGAGAGAGAGAGAGAGAGAGAGAGAGAGAGAGAGAGAGAGAGAGGAAGTGCCTCTGTCCACTGAACTTACATTCTACTCACAGGAATTACAAAAAACCTACCTGCTCCCTCTTTCATACCACAATGCCTCCAACATTTGAAATATTTTTCATCTCAGCTCCATCAGCTCCTTCAAGCGTCCTTACTTGTATGGCTTCCAGATTTCTCACATTTTCATTCGATCATTTAAAAAATGCAGTACAATATGCTCAGTCTCCGAATAATGGGGACAAAACTGGGAGCTTAGTGTTTGAGGCTCAAACTTCCCCCACTCAGAAGCTCTTTCCTAAAAGCAGAGTCCCTAGATAAAGAGGAGCATGTCTACTCTTCTCCGTGTGCGCCTGCCCCTTCCTGCCACCCTGCTCAGGTAAAGCCCCAGCCTGCACCTGTCTGAACTCACATCTGTGGCAATGGATAAGATAACTAGTTGGCCGACCAGTGCTTCCAGTTTCCTGGACACTGGGGTGGAGAAGAGAGTAGAGAGGGCAGGAGGTGTTGGGGGTAGCAGTGAGTGGTGGTGGATTCAGGACAGATGTTATTGCTGTGTTATTAACTAAGCATCTGATCAATGGGATTAGAATAGAGCTGATGAGTCATAAGTCCTAGGTTCCAATTCCTGTGAGCCAGCCAGCTGGGTTCTGCTACCCAGCCTCAGCTCAGCTCCTACCCCTTGCCAGCTGCCTCGTAAAACAAACCATGGACGCTAGGGTTAGAGGGTATAGAGGAGCCCTTTATATGGTGTTATTTTCTGCTAGAAAATAATTTCAAGGAGAAATCTGTCTCACAGTAAATGACTCAGGCCACGTTTCTTTAGAGCTTACCTGCTATAGAGCATCACTGCGGAGCATAGGCTTGACTTTTAAGCATGCTTTCAATCATGTTGTAAAGTTATTATCTTTTTCTGATTTAGTTTTTGGACAAATACACATTTTTGAGCAGTAGGTAGAGACAGGACATAACAGTAAACAGTCATGTTTTGATCTGTTTATTCATTTGTTTTAGTTTTTCATATTTGAAACAAAAAAAAATCATAATAGTTAAATTGAATATGGAAAGGGCAAATGCAAGAAAGATTGATTCACCCACACAGGCTGATCCAGTATTAAACAATAGTCACTGAGCAAACAGCCTGTAATCACAACTTCACAGTGATTTTTCTGCTCTCCTGGGCTAGTTTGATAAAGCAGCCGCCCCACGGATGTTCATATGATGCCACTCCAGCACTCAATTTGCTGGAAGCTGCCAATTGGCTGAGTAACTGCTGGAAAATAAGGAGCCTGTTTTTCATTGGTTCATTTCCTTGACTGACAGGCAGGTTGGATAAGGCCAGAAATCTTGTGTGGGCAGGTCCATTCCAGGACACCAGCAGTCTGACCTTGAAGCTATCCAAACTGGGCAAGTTGCCATTTGGGGATCCTGACAGCCACAAGAATTTGCAGACTCATCCTACCTGACTCAAAGCTTTTGCTGTTGTGGAAAATGTGTCTGCAAAATTTTACTGCCTTCTGCAGCTTGCAGACATATTTTTTTTTTTTTTTTAACTCTGTGAAGGTGGGAAATTACTATTCTTTCAGTCTTCTGTACCCAGCCAAAGCTTAGTCATTCCTCAGAGGCAAATTCTTGCATGGATATTTTCTTGACCACTGAAGTGCATAATAATCACTCTCTCCCCTAAACTCCTACAACTTTAATTGTCTAGATCAGTGGGTCTCAAACATCACTGTGCTTGGAACCCCCTGGACGTTCAGTTAAAAATGCAGGTTCTATTCAGCAGGTCTGGGGTGGGTCCTGAGACTGCATCTCTTACTAGCTTTCAGGGAACCCACCCTTCCGTAGCAAGAGTCCATTTCTGTGACAATAGAAATGGGCTGTCTGTGACCTTGCACATTTCTCCAGATGTACCTGAAGCTTCTGGAAAGCTTGTATCTCTCTTCCTTTTTACCACCCCAGCACCTCACACAGTGCTTTGTAAGCAGGACATGCTATTAAAAATTTGTAGACTAAAGAAACTCCTATATGATAGAAACTCTGTCGATTCCTCATTAACACAATGACTCACACGTGATATAATGCTGATTAATTATTCATTGAATAAATGAATGACCTGCCAGTATCTAGGAGGCTACTGAGAGAATAACAAAGAAGATAAGGGTAAATCTAAGAGGGATTTTAAAGTTCTGTTTGCATGAATCAGAAAGATGGGGAGAATGTGGATGGAAATTCAGGAAATATGGTGCTGGGAGTTAACTGATTTACACACTAGTCATGTGGCATCTAACATATGCATTGCTAAATCATTTGTTACGAAGATTTTCACAAGCATTCCCATTGTCACGATAGGGTTTTGAGTGAATTCACTAATCTGCCCTGCTGCGGGCACTGTGCAGAGGTACACAGCGGGAAAGGCAAGAACAGCATCCACTCTGCCAAAGCTCCGTGGGAAGTCCTGGGCTGCCTGAGAAACAGTTCCTCTCGAACAGAGGCTTTTGACTTATTATTTTCAGTGACCTCTGCCTCCTTCCTTCCTACGTCTGGCCACCCACCAACACACACACCCCAACACAGAGACCGGGGTTTGACCTTGGCCTGGAAACCTGGTCCTCTTCCTTGCATAGCTTCATCTGCTGGGGGTTTGGATGAGTGCCCTTGCCGCTCAACTGGACCCTGGCTGAATAAACAGGCTGTAGCTGTTCATTGAGAGGGGCAGTCATCTCCCAACATTGGGGAAGGAAAGCCACTGGTGGCGGAAAGGTGAAATCTATGAAAGTAAGATGGGCAGCCAGGAGAACCAGGGAGGCCGAAGATCAAGGAAGTAAGGAGATGACTGATCTCGCACTCGGTTGGGACAGCTCAGAACACATGGTGGTTTTATAGCCCCACAAGCTTCCTCACCTGCCTAAGTAGCTCTCTCACAGCCTGTGGTACCCCCTTCCCTTTGCCTATTCTAGAACCCCTGCCATGGATCTATCCATTTGGCTTAGGAAACAAATCAGCTTTGGAAGGCCATTGTTAACTGTATCTTTGACATTTGGCAAGTGTGGGGATGGTAAGGGGTAGGCTGTAGGTGTCCTTGGAGTCTTCCTATGTCAGCACCCAGGCAAGCAGAGCCCTAGGTATTTTCCAGAACCCCTTCAGCTGGATTTAAGGGGAGGCTATCGAGTCCAGAAACATTTTGCTGATCTGAACCCTGAGCTTTTCTGAGCCCAAGTCATCCTGACTGTGGGACTCTCATAGGGCTCAGGGTCAAGGGGGGGCTTCCAGATGTCTTCAGGCCAGGGGGAGTAAGTCTGCAACCTGGAGCTAATTCCTGGAGGGGCAGCAAGGGATGGTGAAACCCTAGGGTCCTCGGACTCTGCAGGTGTATATGGGCATGCCCTGAGCTGCACCTGTCTCGGTTACTGCACCCAGCTTCCCTGCCAGCTCTGCAGTCTGGCTGGCTTTGTTTGCAGCAGAGCTGTGTCCTCTCTGGCGCAGGTGGTGTTGATGCTCTGTAGGGCCCAGTAAAGGTGCGCAGGGCAGCCTCCAGTCTCCCTGCAGTGAGGGCCTGGGCCAGCTCCAGGCTGGCTGCCAACAGCTTCTTGAAGGCTGCGTCACAGCACAGACCTCTGGCTTGCAGGCAAGGGAGGCGTAAGACAGCAAAGCTGGGGACTTGAAATGTGTCTCTGGCACTGCTTCATCCCTCTTTCCCTGCCTCTCTGCTATTTCATGCAGTTTCTCATTCCTCTTCCTTTCCCCCACCCTGTCCCCCCTTTTCACGCTGCCATATTTCTGTCCTCTGATGGGTCCTCAGGCCAACATCCACATAAAGTGACCCAAATCATAGTGCATCCCTTCAGGACCGTGCTTTCTAGGGAGAAACAGATTGGTTGACCCTATGATGTGTTAGGCATGTCATTGGGTATCAGTGTGAAATAATGGAAAATCAGCTGTTTCCATCTAGAGAACTTTCCCTGGCACAGGGCCAGCAGGGTACTCTTGCCATGTCCAGTCCACCT
Organism: Tadarida brasiliensis; assembly: GCA_030848825.1. Taxonomy (NCBI): domain Eukaryota; kingdom Metazoa; phylum Chordata; class Mammalia; order Chiroptera; family Molossidae; genus Tadarida; species Tadarida brasiliensis. The sequence continues at coordinate 31,770,729 of CM061261.1, read as the reverse complement.
TTCTGTATTTTGATTTCCCATCTGCAAAGAGAACAATTACCCATCCCTTTCCTGTTTTATAAGGTCTTGTGAGTCTCACATGGGATAAGGGAGGGCTTCATAAACTTCAATGTACATGGGAATTACCTGGGATCTTGTCAAAATGCAGGCCCTGGTTTCATAGGTCTGGGTGAGGCTGATATTCTGCATTTCTAACAGACTCTTAGGTTAGCAGATGCTGCTGGGGTGGGGGGCTGGTAAATAAGAGGACAATCTGAACATTACAAGCACCAGGAAACTGGAACATTTTAATTATTTTATGTATTTTCCCTTCTAAAAAGCACATTTGCATGCAAAAATGAGTCTTTACATTTTTAATTCACATGAGTGTCACCATTTTGGGCATCTCAGACAGCTGCTAGAAAGAAAATGTGAAGTTAGGAGGGACTGATTATCATCTCTGTTGTCACTGAAGTTGCCTCCTCCTTTTCCTCCCTTTTCCTTTTCTTTTCCTCCTCCCAGGGTGGACTCAAAGGCAGATTCTTACCAAAACCTGTGGTCAACAGGTGGCCAAGGGTGTCAGGGCAGATGATGGACAATAGAGGGATTGATTGAAAATCACTGTATTCTCAAGAGAAAGAGAATATGTGTGCATCAGAAGGTATGTGCAAGAATGTTTGCAGCAGCACTATTCACAGAGTCGAAGCCAGGAAGAACCCAAAGGCCTCACAGCAGTAGAATAGAATAAATAGACTGTGATTTATTCATACAATGGAAACACCACAGAACAATAAAAAACAACACAGTACTACAACATGTTCCCTCCTATAAGAATTTTACAGGCAAAACGATGAGTGAAAAAAGCCAGTCATAAGAGCATATGCTCTATGATTCCATTTATGTGAAGTTCAAAAACAGGCAAAACGAAGGAACAAGGTTTCTTCTGTAGGAAGGCGTGGCGTTGACTGGGAACGGGCGCAAGGGAGCCTCCGGGTGCTGGGAAGTCTTTCATGTTGCTCTAACTGCTCATCCACTGAGCCTGATTCTCAAGATTTGTATAATTTACTGGGTTTGTTATAACCCAACAAAGAAATTTTTAAAGTACAAAAAGAGAAAGCCTAGTTCTAATTTTACTCCTGACATTTCTGGGCCCTGCTCTCCTTTTCTTTCTCTGTCCCACACCTTTCATAAAATGGAAGCCCCAGTTGGGTATAGCAGTCAACTTTCCCGACTTGTTTCCTGCTGGCTTCCCGGGTATTTTGTTAGATCAGGGAACAGAATAGAAGCTGCCTTCTCGTCACCTCCCTGTGGCTGCACACAAAGCTTCAAGCTGTGTAGTTTGCACTCACAGGGCCCCCTCTGAGCTCAGAGCCTGCCCCTCTCTGCCTCCGGAGCTGTCCTCTGACCATCAGGAACCCTGTTCTCTCCATGGCTCTGAGCTGCAAATTCATCTCCCCAAGTCCAGAATCAGGCATGGAGAACTATTTGTAGTTTGTAATTTAATGCTTTTGTCCTATATCTGGGTGTCCCCAAGAAGGATCTGAAAGTTGTGAGGAATCAGTTAATTGTTGTCACAATAACGTTGTCATAGTAATGTCATGTAGAGGAACCCATTCTGGACATGCCAAGGAACCACTCCAAAACTCGGTGTCTTTAAACAATAACCATTATTAGTTCTCAAGGTTATGTGTTAGCTGGGTGGTCCTTCTGCTCTGGCCAGGCACTACTCATCTCTCAGCTGGGCTTTCTGGTGAGCTGGTGGTCAGCGGGAGGGTGACTGCTTGAGGATGGCCTCGCCCACGTTTGGTGGTCAGCTGCCTGTTGTCTGAAGGGATGACGTGATTGGGTCACCTGTCTCTCATCATGTCTCCAGCAGGCTACTCCAGGCATTGTCATGTGGTGGTAGCTAAGGATCTGAGAGAGAAAGATACTCAAGGGATCTGGAGGTCAAGCTTGGAACTGGCAAACCATTCCTTCTGTTCCATTCTAAAGGTCAAAACAAGTCACAGACTAGAGCTGGGAAACACTCTACCTCTGCATTGGAGAAACTGCAAAATTACATTGCAGTGAGTGTGCATACTGGGAGGAGTAGAAGATCAGGGCCATTTTTTGGTAACGAATGTACATGTAGCTGGGGCATTAAGACAGTAGCATTGACAACTGGGTCTTTTCCCTTCTGCAGAGCATCTGTGCGGGGTGGCAGCTGTCATCCAGTCTTCCCAGGCTTCAGCCTTCACTCTGACCCACAGAACCAATCAAACTGGTTCTCCAGCCCTCTTTATACATTAGTCCTTTGAGGCTCCGCAGGCTATTTTAATTCTGACTGATCAAACAAATGTGTGGGATGAGCATGTAAAAGGAGCAATCTTAAATGTTTCTGCTCATGGGGAGATGCTTTGGGTCAAGTTTCCTAGAAGAGCCTGAAATGGGGATTCTTGTCAAGTGATCTGTTGAGGGAAGCTTCTCAGGAAAAGGGGCGGGAGCTAAGCAGGCATAGATGTGGTCTCCCCTGGAGCTTTTCTGCCTCCATCTCAGGCAGTTGTTGGCCCGGGCTGGCCCTGGGTGGGAGGTGGCACACATCTCCATTGCTGCGGCTCCCATCAGGCTTACGCAGTTTTCTAAAGGAGGATGTAGCTGTGAGCTCTTAATAGCCAACACTCAGAGCAGCTGAGAAATGGGAATGTTGTCCAGGAAAAGGGGTCTGGGCTGGACCTCAACAGCATTTCCTGCAGAGATGCACTATTTAGAAAGTGAGTTCTGAACTCAGATCTAGAGACTATTTAGAGGAGGCCTGATAGCTGTGTTTAATAGTTTGATGAGCTGTAATGTCATGTGAAGGAACTCATCCTGCAGGCTGATCTAGGATCCATAATTGGGCCTTCCACAGAAGCAGATTTGGGCTCAACATAAGGGGAAAATGTTGCATAATTAGAGCAATCTGAAAATAAACAGGACTGCCTTAGGAGTAGTGAAGTTCCAAAAAATAGATCAGGCACCATTTGGCAGGAAGATAGTTTAGGACATTAGTTAGGTTCCTGAAAGATAGAAAGAGAGAAAGGATGGCTGGGATCCCACATCCCTGAGTTCTTGATGTTCTGGCCAGAGATTTAAGAGGGAGTTGTGCAAAGGGGACATTCACTCAGGGCAAATACACTTCTGTTAATACGGGGCTGTGGCCTCAATCCCCCTTTACCTTACCCTCAACTCTGGCTGGCTGGGCCCCACAGCACCTGAGAGGTAGATAGAAGGGACTTTCTTACAGTCAGAGGGGGCCCTGGTCCACGTATACTACCAGCTACAAAGGAGAAGAGAAAGGTGGAACCTAAGAGAAAAGCCAAGATAGACCCTAAGAAGAAGGGTCACCATGTATAACCCACCTAAAGCAATGCTAACTTTAAAAATAAAACAACTAGCCCTGGCCAGTTTGGCTCAGCGGTTAGAGCGTTGGCCTGCGGTCCACAGAGACCCGGGTTCGGTTCCCGCTAGGGGCATGTACCTCGGTTGCAATTTGTCCCCGGCCCTGGTTGGTTGTACGTGAGGCAGCCACTCGATGTGTCTCTTTCACGTCGATGTTTCTCTCTCTCTCCCTTCCACTCTATCTTGAACAAAAAATGGAAAAATGTCCTTGAGTGAAGATAAAAAAAAATAATAATAAAATAAAATAAAACAACTAGTTACTTTACCAGCAAAATGGATTTATTCAGGGATAGCATAGAAATGCAATAAAGACAAGCCGGCTATGGCAAAACTGTAGGCAAGTCCAGACAACAAAGGAGGGGGACTAATAAGAATTTAAGGTTGCGGTGGTTTCTCATTGGCTGCAAGCAGTGGTCAGTGGGTTTCTGCTGGAGCAGGGAGGGCTCTTCCTTCCTCTTCTTAAAAGTAGGAGATGAAATTCCCATGTGATTACAGTAATGTCCTCCCTGTCAAAATAATTCTTATCTTCCTTCTTCCTGCTGGTTATGCTGGCTGAACTGAATGGTACCTGCGTGAGATGTTCCCCCTCCAGGGCTTTCTGATTCCATTTTAAATCAGATTTCCTGTGTTTAGTTTCACAGCAACAAGGTCCAGTACTGGCTTTGAGTCTGACTGGAGATACTACCTTCAAATATCTGGGTCTTCTACTTAATGCTGAGAGCAGTGGGATTTTCTCATGCCTCCCGTCTGGCTGCACAATAAAATCACTTGGGGACCTTTCAAAAAATTGCACTGTCCAGCTGCTCCCCAGACAAACGAAATCAGAATTTCTGGAGGCAAGAGACAGGCATCAGTAACGTTTGCCCTCCATCTCAGGTGATTTCATTGTGTGATTAAGGTCGAAGACCATTGCTCTGGGGGCAGCAGTTCTCAGACTTAAGTTTATACCAGAATCACCTGGAGGGTTTGTTAAACCAGATCACTGGGCTCCACCCTCAGAGCGCAGATTCAGTAGCTCTGGGGTGGGCCTGAGATTCTGCATTTCTAACAAGGCTGTTGCTGTATTGTTTTGAGTAATAAGTTTCTAGAAAACCAGCTGGCCAGGAGGGTGCCTATTGTAATTGGGAGCAGGGTACTTTCTCAGTTAAATGTAAACCTTTGCTGCCAAGAAGAGAAAAGTAGCTGATGAAAGTTTTGAAGTAAGTAGATTTAAGAGTACTTCTCTGGGAAAAAGATATTATTGTTTGGCTTGTTTGCAAAGTAAACATTTTCTGGTCAGAAAGTAACACTACCACTTGAAACAAATTCCACAGTTAAGTAAAATAAAGTCAGCCAGGAAAAGACAACAGAAGCCATCTTACTAAACTACAGTGACCCAGCATTGCAGGTAAATATCACAGTTGGAGCTAACCATTCAACTTCTAAAATTTTGCCAAGATTCAAAATCATCCAGCGATGAAGAAATAATAAAGGAAGGCTCAAACATAAGTGCAGATGTTGCATTTCCTGATTTAAGAGGAGAAATGTCCAAAGTAAAATCAAGCATTTTATACACATTTTGCTAGAATCAGATCTTATTCAATAAAGTTACTAACCACTTTTTTAAAACTCTTTGTACTTTTTAACTTTCTCTTCCAGTCCTGATGATTCAGTGTGTACAATTAATATTTATTTATGTATTTATTTAAAAAATTTTTTTTCTTTATTGATTTTAGAGAGAAAGAAAGGGAGAGGGAGAGAGAGATAGAAACATTGATTAGAGAGAACATCGATTGACCGCCTCCTGCATGCCCCCCACTGGTGATTTGGCCCACAACCTGGGCATGTGCCCGCCCTGACTGGGAATCGAACTGGCGACCTCTTGGCCCCCCACTGGGCCACACTGGCCAGGCTAATATTTATTTTGACCTGAATCATTAATTCCTTCTTTAGCAAGCCAATTTAGCAGCTCTGTTAATTTCCTATCCATATTCAGCTGTTGGGTGCCAGTAGTCGAACTGGTTGGGTAAATATTTTCAAGACATTCTAGGCATTAAACAATGAGTAGGAATAAATCTGTTGTTGGGTCCTACAGCTTCATGACATCTTAGCTTCCTTTGAAGGATCCAGTTCATACATGTAGTGAGTTTCAGACACCAAGGTTTCCTTCTGCTGTATCTGCCTCCTGGGACCACTCCTTCTCAATGCTTACTTGAGGGAACAGCTCTTCCCTAATATCACTGAGTTTAGAAGAAGCTCAAGGTTACATTGTCTTACTATTCTTCTTTTGAAGACTCTCACACTGTCTACTAATAATTGCTACTGTTTAAGGAGTCAGGGGGGATTAATTTTCTGCAGAAACTGATTAATGGCTATCACCTCTGAGAAGATGGTCTGAGTCACTCTCCTTGACTCATGCTCATGGCAGAATATTCAGTGATAAAAATCTTCTCTTTAAACACAGAAAATTGATGAGCAAACTTCAAGGTCCTCCCCCTAACTCAGCAATTAATCTTGAGGTTAGAGAGAAAAAGCAAAAACAGTCTATTTGCAGAGCAGCAAAATGGGATGCCCCAAATTTGGGTTTTCAGGCTGTCCCCTGGTTGTGACTATTGAGCCTTTGCCCTTCACATTCCCTGGGATTTTGCAATTAGGGATGAGGCTGACTCCTCTACAATGATAAGGACTAAGTAGTTAAAATTTAACAAGATTTTGAGACTCCACAGAACAGGATAATAACTATAAAAATAATACAACTACTATCATTTATTTGAGCATAAGGCCCTGTTTTAATGACTGAATCTTGAAATTTTAGGAAGCCATTTAGACCTCCCAATGACCTCATGTGATGAATTCAAGTATTCCTCCCATTTTACAGATGGGTAATCTGGGCAAGGAAAGGGAGTTAACTTGAACTAAATCATAGCTATTAATGTGGTGAAGCCAGAAATCAGAGGCTCAGCAGGCTGACCACAGAACTCTTAACCACACGGTGTACTAAGCAAAACAAAACAAACCAAAACAAATGACAAACAAATATAAAAGAAAAAAAAACTGTCAGAGATGGGCTAATCTCAAAGTTTATTTCGCTGTTCGACCTATGAGGGAAGTTGGGGTAGCATGTTTATGTAAGGAGGAAGTTTTATAGGGATCAAGAAGAGTCCAGGGCCCATTAACAACTATAACATGCCCAGTTATTTAAAAATTTTATATTATATCATTATAAGTATAAATATATAACATATAACATTATATAATAATTAACAATTCATACTATATATATAATACACACTCTATTGATTATAATGTGTTTTATAAAATGTAATATTTAACATACAATAGTTTCGATTATGGTTTTAAGATATTACTCACAAACCATAAAATTGAAAGTGTTATAATTCACCGCTATCTAATTCCAGAACATTTTGATGAAGCACAATTTATCTATTTTTTTCTTTTATTACTTGTGCTTGGTGTTATATCTAAGAAATCATTGCCTAATACAACATCACAAATATTTATGCCTAGGTTCTCTGCTAAGACTTTTTATCATTTTAGCCCTTACATTTAGATCTTGGGTCTATTTTTACTTTATTTTTGCATATGATATGAGATACAGGTTCAACTTCATTCTTTTACATGTGGATATCCATTTGTCTTAGCACCCTTTGTTTCAAACACTATTCTTTCCCTATTGAATTGTGTTGACATCCTTGTCAAAAATCAATTGACGATAAATGTAAGAGTTTACTTCTGGCTCCTCAATTTGACCTCACTGATTTATGTCTCAATCCTTATGCCAGTACCAAGTACTCAAGATGATTGCTGCAGCTTTGCAGTAAGTTTTGAAATAAGAAAGTGTGAGTTCTCTAAATATATTGCTCTTTTTTTAGGATTGTTTTGGCCATTCTCAGTTCTTTTCATGTTCAGGAGATCAATCTGAGTACTGCTATCTTAACAATATTGTCTTCCAACCATAAATAATGAGATTACTTTCTACTTATTTAGGTATTCTTTAACTTCTTTTGACAATGTTTCTTTTTTTTTTTCAGTGTTCACTTTTTCACTTAAATTTTTTTCTACATATTTTATTTTTTGGATGATATAAATGAAATTATCTTTTTAATTTTATTTTTCAGCTGTTAATTGCTAGTGTATAGAAATACAATTTTTTTTGTATATATATTGATCTTCTATCCTACAACCTTGATAAACTTTTCTATTAGTTTTGGTAGTTTTTCTGTGGATTCTTTAGGATATTCTATATTCAATGTCCTGTCATCTGCAAATAGAGATAGTCTTATTTCTTTCTTTTCCATCTGGTCATTTGTTTGTTTATTGCTTTATTTTGTTTGTTTTTGCCTAAGTGCTCTGGCCAGAATCTCCAGTACAATGTTGAATAGAAGTAGTGAGAGTAGACCTCTCTGTCACGTTCCTGATCTTGGGGTGGGGGGGGGGTGGAGGGTGGGGGGATGGACTTTTCGATTCTTTGTTAGCATAATGTTAGCTGTGTGATTATTATATGGATCATATGATATATGGTCTTTATCAGATTGAGGAAGTGTTCTACTTTCCTAGTTTGTTAAATGGTTTTATCATGAAAGGGTGTAGACCACAGGGGCACCTTCTCTATAGACAGAGGGCCCTCTATGGGGGAAGTCTAAAGGGGGGTCTGGCCTTACAGATGTGGGCACTGGCGGACACTGAATTTAAATGTGAGATGACTTCACAGTTTCTTAAACATCCTTTTTACTTTCGGTTTTAAACATTTCTTTGCAATGCAGCTAGAATTATTCTTATAAGAGAAAGATTTGATTTTTACACTATTCTGCTTAAATTCCTTCAAGGGCTACTCTGCCTCCAATATAAATCCCAAATGCCTTCAAATACTAGTTTATAACTTTTTTTTTTTTTTTTTTTGGCATATCTTGTCTCTTTTTTCTTGTCACTCTGAATTCTTGCTTCTTGAATATACCTTTTCATCAGTGACTCCATAAATGTCCCTTTGCTCGGAATATTCTCCCTTCTCTTCTTCACCTCCTAGCTGCCTGTATATGGCAAGAATTTCTCCTCAATCTAAAGCTTAGCTTGAAATTTCCACCAGGAAAGCTGACTCATATTTCCAGGTGGAGGTCCCTCCCACATGTTGCCACCTCCCAGCTTACCCAGCTACCCATCATTTCTTGTGAGCTAAATTATTGCCTTTGTGAGCTCTGAGAAGGATATTTGTCATTCACCCACGTGTATGACTGTAACACTCAAAATGGGCTTCTCACTCAGCAGCATCAGCATCAGCATCAGCTGGGATCTTGTTTGAATGGCAAGCTCGTGGGCCTCATCTCAGACCTACTGACTCAGAAACTCTGAAAGTGGGACCCAGGAATCTGCATTCCAGAAACTCTGCAGGTGATTCTGATGAATGCTAAATTTTGAGAAGTATTTGTAGAGTCAGGTGTCTGGCTGCTGGTAGGTGGTCAGTGAATGAATAAATTCGTAAATCCTAAAAATACTACTAATTGTGTCATCTTCACCAGATTACTTAGCCTCATGATTCTCGGTAATGCTGACCTCTCTGAGGTTTGGAGGTCAAATGTGACAGCTTCAGAAAAGGCTCCTGCACAGTATCTGACACATAATACTTTCTTCTTTCTTGTTTCTTCATTCTTATTTCTAATTCAGCTGACTGCTTGCCAAGGTGGTCTTTAAACCCTCAGTCTGTTTGCAGACCCACCATTGGGCAAGTTTGGAATATTCCTACTTGTTTCCACAGATCTGAAAAGGGAATAAATAAAATGTGGCTGACAGAAAAGGGTGTTCTCTGGAGTTTGCAGGTGGCCCATCTGATCAGGAATTTGTCTGATTATGTGGGTTGATCAGCATATGTAGTAGGCGACAGAATGTTGAAATACATTCTTTCCCAGATTCAAGCCTACAGGCTAGGTGAGTACCATCAGTTTTATTTCCAAAAAGATAAAATTTTGGTTATCAGAATTTCTCAATGCCAACTATAATAATTGCATCCACTCTTTAATTTGGGATAATATCTCTCCTATTTTTGTGGTTTTGATGTTTTTCTTGAAAGCAAATCAAGACAGCATTTAAAAATTCCTAGGCTGTTTTCTTTGACCACATCCGAAAACATCCGAGTCTGGTTTCTAAGTTCCTAATGGTTTCAATCAAGGTCTCATTCTCTTTAAATTGTCCTGAGCTTGTTGAAGAGGGTTATAATTTCCTCCACACTTATTCAAAATTGAATGGTCAATTAAAATACACCACCCAAATTTAATAAAAAATAAAGATAAAAAGTATTGAAAGTAAAAATACACACTAACCATCCCTTAAATTGACTGGATTTTTCAGAGGTGTTTCAAAAGGTATTTATGGAGATATGAAAATAAATGATGATTGAATGGCTGAAAGCCCCACAATTCTTTTGAAGGTCCACTTTAATTTAGGCTGAATCCCTTGCAATATGAAAAGTGCTACAAAGAAGGGAGTGGGGGCAGTAAGGTGTTTGTGTTCTTCATCAAAGGGTAGAAATAGGTGGAAGTAGCAAAAGCAAAGAGGTGGAGAGTAATGGAGACAAAGAAGGGATGGTGGCTTTTGATCATGCACCCTAGCATTGTCCTAGAACTAAACGTGTGTGAGGCCCACGAAGGGAAGCTTGACACTAGGCTCTGGGGAAACAGTCTCAGCAAAGTGCTGTGTATCCAGGAATGACAGACCACTTACAGAGCCACCTTGCTTCCAGAAACTATACAAATCTGAACAATGAGCATACAAGGTGACCAACTACCAGGGGAATTCCCAGTGATTCTATGCTGCATACAACTTTGTGGACTTTTTTAGAGCTGAGGGTTTGGGGTGGGCAGGAAGAATCTCCATAGTCACTGAGGTTGAATCTTCCTTGCCCCAATGAAATGAAGTCTTGGAGTCAGTTACAATTTGATTTTTTTTTCTATTGAAGAGTAAAGCATTGTGCCATATTTTTAAGCATGAGACTTTTTTAAAGCAGAAGGAAGCTAACAATTTAAGTTAAAAATCTTCTCTGTTATGCCTGAATTTTCTCACCTCTGGAAAAGATGTCAGAACCAAGCAGACATGGATAAGGCAAGTCTTTTGTGGCTGAAATAAGAGCAGATGATGGAGGCAAGTCCACAGTGGTGGAAATCCTCCCATGTACATTCAACAAGGGTCTTCTGGGTTGCATGCTTTAAGAATAGAGCCACTGTGAGAAGTCAAAAGGCACTCCACCTTGTAGAGATAGTGCAGGATTTGGCTCAGAAAACAAACTTGGTTCAATCCCAGATTCACCACTTACTAGCTGTGTTGTTACTTATCCTCTCTGTATTTCAATTCTATCATTTGTATATTGGAATTATAATAGAGTATCCTTTAATATTATAGAGGTGATTAAATGAGCTAATGTAATCCTATCATTTAGAACATTGTCTTGCCCAGGATTAGGGCTCAGTGAATGTTAGCATCATCATCACCATCACCATCACCATCACCATCACATGGGACTGTGTCAGGCGACCAGGGTATTAACTTGACTTTATTCACTTCCTTTTGCAAACCAAAAGAACTAGATCAGCTGTACTAAGACCAGCTATTTCTAAGCACATTTCTAGCAGCAGAAATTATTTTTCAAATATAAAATTTAATGTACTCATTAATGTTATTTTGATTCCAAATGCTTAAATCAACATGAAAAATGAATGATATTTGTGGGCTCATATTACAAAATAGTCTAGGAAGACCTAACATCCTCAAAACACAGTGGCTTAAAGTAATAGTTTATTAGAATCTCTCATGGTTCTAGGCTCAACTAGGCTCCTCTGGGTGCTTCTGGTTTTTAGCTCTCCTTGGTTATAGGCAGCTGGGCCATCATGAAGGCTTCTTCATGCACATGTATGGCATTCCTTGGGCTGGGAAGATCAAATGTCTGGAGCTGGAATATCTGGGGCTCATTGGTCATTCCTCCTCCCAATCTTCTTCCCTCGCTCCCTCCCTCTCTCAGTGTCTCCACATGGTATCTCCAGCTGGGCTGCCTTGGGTAGTCAGATTTATTACTGGGCAGCTGAAGACACCAAGAGTGAGTGTTCCAAAGGAACAAGGAGGAAGCTGCATGCCCCTTTGCAGACCTGGCTTTGGAAGTCACAGAGTGTTACTTCCATTGCACTCTTCAGGTTGAGGCAATGACAATGTGCACCCAAATTCAAGGGGTGGGAACATAGATCCTATCTCTTGGTGGGAGGAGTGTCAAAGAATATACAGCTCTCTTAAGACCATCATACTTTCTGAGTCAACCTAAACCATGTGTGCTTTCCAGGTCTCTGAAAAATTGCTTCATACTTTTCCAGTTGAAGTCACATTTTAGAGATTATCCTTGGTCATGCTGTTCTGATTACATCCTGTCCTTGGTGGAAACGAGGTGAGATTATCAAGGCACAGCAAGAAATGTGGTTTCTTAAATAACTGCATGCCAGAAAAGAGGTTTAGACGTCACATGCAAATGCAGTGGTCTCCATCTGACCTATTTTGGATAGTTGGGATACCTCTTAACTCTTACAAAAACATTGAAATACCTCACCCTAGTATAGTTTTGGATTTTGCTATAGAGTACAGCTAGAATCAAGACAAATACTCTTTACTGTGTGCTTATTAAAAGCAGTGGGGCACTCTGGAGAGACTGTGATACAATCTGGTGTTATTACTGAAAAGTCGATCATTTTGGGGAAAACGATAATGGTGTCTTTAAGGTGAGCTCTGGTATTAATTACAAACTTTGGCATGGCCTCATATTCAGGGTAAAAGGGAAAATACACAAACATCTGAGTGCACCAATGCTCAAAGCTCTGCTTTCTGTGACCACCTTATCCTTGTGGTGATTAGCAAACATGTAAGTAAAATCAGAAGACAGGGAGAAAGCAAGATAAAATTTATCTACATGACCCACCAGAGGAAACCATTTAAGAGTACATTATGAAATCCTCATTCTTCATGTTTGCAAGGGTGTTTAAGAAAAGATCACACAGGTGAATGTGTGAAAGTATTGTCAAAACATGCAAATTACGTCTTCCTTTTAATTTCTGACACCAAGTTCAGGTGTAATATCTTTTATTGAAACTTAAATGCCTTTAACATAATACAAGAGCAAAATTTCCCATTATACAATTGACTTATTATTAGAAGCTAAGTTCTACTTAATAAAGAGCACTAAGTAATATTATAAAAACAGCAAAGGTGGTGTCCAGCCTTCTTCCCTTAGTTTGCTAATATTCAGGTCTTCCTAGTAATTCTGGTGGCACTAACTCTGGGATCATATGGCCAACTCCTCTCTTCCCAAGGCCAAAGACTCTTTAGTAAACTGGCAAATGTTTATGATTCTGGTCACTGGGTTCATCAACAGGCATTCAATGTGCATTTATCGACCGCCAACCACATGCTGGGGGCTGTTCTAGACCCTTAGTTGACAGAAATAAATAAGCCAGTCATAGGTTTGATGTATGGAACTTAGAGGTTAGCACCATGTCTTTCTGGAAAAGCAATGGTGGGAGGGGGGAATTCTACACTTATTCATTTCTACTGTAAAGTGAAGAGGGAGTTTTCCAAGCTTTGAAGTTGAATCATGCTTTTCCTCTCCCCAAGTCCTGTGTATACTTTCTAGAAAAACTACAGAGAACCCCAGAGGCGGCTGGTACAATAGCAAATGTTTTCTGGAAGCTTCAACCTATTAGTTAAATTTCCCCAAGATAGAAAATCACAAATATTTCTTCAAAGTGCATGCATGTAGTTCTCTATCAAAGTGAAATTTTGTTTCTTGGGATAGAGCTAGACTGGATTCATTACCTTGGGTCTAATGCTGAAAGGGAAAGACCAAGTTGCTGTTGCTGGAGAAAAATCAACGGGCAGGCAGAATACAGTACACATTCAATCAACAAATATTTAAGTTCCCGTAGGACCTAGGGTTACTGTGGTAAAAAAAAAAAAAAAAGGGGCAAAGTGATTCCCTTGTGAATTCCATGTTCTAATTGGAGAGACAGATAATAAATGAATGCAAATACATAAATTCTACAATTTCAGGTAAGGTGGAGGTATGGCAGAGGTAGGCTGTGGTTTAAATAAATCAATGGCAATGGGGTTCTCTAAGGAGTTAAAATTTAAGCTGGACCTGAACAGTAGGGAGGAGTGAGTCATGTAAAGGTCTACAGGAAAGTTTCAGGCAGAAAGAACATCATGGTAAGAAGCAAGAGATCCTGTGGACGGGCCCAAAACGAGAGGAAGAGCAGGGACTGGCATAGCACATAGCCAGCTGGTGTTGAGCCGCCTGGTAATGGGCTGTATCTGGAAAGAAAGGATCCAGCTGTTTAAACAGAATCATGTACAGCTCAGAGCCATAGGTAAAGATTGATCCTGAGATCTGGGTAAAACTGAGCTGACTGGTGAGGTCCAGCTGCTGCCTGGAAGAGATGTAGAGACCCCCATGCAGGAAGCCTCTGATAAGTTTAACTTTGGACCCACCAGCTTTAGGTTTTTAGAACTGAAGACCAAGTAACCTTATTGTATGGGATGAAAGTATGTGATTGCTTCTGTATCGGCATAAGCTGTCATCCTGGAAATGTACTGGAATACTGCACTACAGTGTGTTTGAATGGAGTTAAATTAAAAAAGAAAAAAGAAAACCACAAAGCAATCCAATATTTTCTGTTCTGCAGTAGGCAAGTGACAATAATCCAAAGTCCCCAAGTGTCCCATGGTCTCTTGGGGTTCAATAATAAGCAGAAATCCCAACATCTCTTAATTCATCCCTCTACCTGTACACTGATACCCAGATCTTCTCACTTTTGGCTTCTGAGATTGCTGCAGGGTTTGGTGATTCCGTTGTAGGAAACTGCTGTGTATCCTCGCATGAGGGAGGCAATTAACCTGGAGTAAGGTCCGTTTGCTGCTTTCATGGGTATGAATTGCTTTCAGATTCCTCTTCTTTGAGGATGCTATGGACAAAAGGTAGAGCTGACTCTCTGTTTTCCAATGTGGCTTCTGCCATCTTCCCTCTCAAGAATATGATGTCTTTTGCTTTCTCTCTGATATTCTGGTCTATTCTCCAAAACTGGACTTTTCTTCAAGCATGAAATGCTTTCTACCTCTCAGGAGTAGGGAGAACTCCCCGTTCTTTGCTCCTATCTTCAGCTGGTCTACATGGTCTGGTCCAGGATCTTCTTTCAGAAGACCCCTGTTTTTCTTGAACTTCCCAGAAATAGAGAGATTTCCCCTTAATCTCCCCATAGAGTATGTCTTTCAGTAGCATCAATAGACATTCACCAGAAGACATTACTGACTTTTGAAGTCATTGACCTGCCTCTCATTATTCCTTTTTTTTCTCCTGTGTTTCTAATAATGCCTACTTCTCAGTCTATGAACAACCCTCTGCCCACTATCAGGCTCTGTTAAACTTTACTTCACCCCAGACCTGTAGTCCTTAGTCAAGCTTAGAGGAAAGTTGGCTTGGCAGAGATTAAATTGGCTCACCTAATCCATTTCCCTTTCTTCCTGGATACATAGCTAAAGTACATTTCCCAGATTCCTCTACAGTTAGTTGTGGCCATATGTCTGCGTTTTCTCCAGTAGACTGCAGTCCACAAAAATTTTCCATGAGTACCCTTCCAGCTTATGCTTTCCCCATTTACCAGCTGAATGGAGAGTATTATAATGAAATAAAATGGGCAGTCATGAAATGAAGGAGTCTGGGTCTCACCAACCAGGAGAATCTAGTGAACTTTGTATAAATAAGAAATAAAATTTCATATTGTTAGGCAACTCAAATTACAGAGGTTGTTTGTTGTAGCAGCTAGCATTACTACAGTTGACCAATTCCTTTCTTTAAGGTACTGTCCCACACAGACAGGCACATATCTTCCTAAACTCCCCTCAGATCCCAGACCACCTTGGTAAGTCTGTGGCTCATTCCCAAGAGGCACTGGATCTAATTAGGAGCAGCTGTATAGGAAGCAGAGGCCACTACTTCCAAAGCCAAGTCAGTGATAGCTAACATTTAGGGAGCATTGCTAAGTGACAGTCATTGTGTTAAGCAAATGCAGGTTTACTGTGAAGCTATTGAAGCCAAAGCTTGGGGCCTCTCCCACGTGTGGACCCTTCCCCAAGCCCTGGAAGGTGCTTTAGCATGTTCACGTGATCGTATGTTTTTATGACATTTGCAAATGTAAACTTTTAAAACATTTGTGGGAGGGTGTATCTGCATAAATTGTAGGCCCCATCAAATCTAGATACAGCCTGAAGGCTGAGTGTTAACATGTATTTTCAAATGTCATCCTCACAGTAATTACATAATAGCTACTGTTATTTTACCAAGAAAACATTTGATCCATGAAGATTTTTAAGTCACTTGTTGGACTTGTTGGAACCAGGATTCAGGCACAGGCTTCAAAGCCCAAGCTTTCTGCCACCCTCATGGGGTGTCTAGTCTGTGAGTCACATGCATGTGAAATCAAGCCAGGAAAGAAGTAGGAGTGGCAATGTTTAGCATATTTCTCTTGGCCCCTCTGTATGACTTTCTTTGGACCCACCCTAATTTCTTTAGTCCCAGATAAGATGGGCTAGGAATTTATTTGGGGGGTTACATTAAAATGTTAATTTCGTATACTCAGAAGCACATAGGATTTAGCATCAGACCTGAGATTTGGACTAAGGAAACAATGACATATAATGTTGCAGATTTTGCCAAGAGATTGCTAGAGGTAGCAGCAAGCAGTTGAATCAAATGATGGATGGATGGCTGTCAAAGACAATGGAACAGCTTCAAAGCTCATTACTGCCTCAGCTTCCTGAGGCTCACATAGTGCCAAGGAACTGGAAGATGTGGAGGATAAACAGGCAGGCTTGGAAAGGGGGATTAAAACATGCAACTACAGATGAGCCTTCAGGGCCAGCAATGCCCTGAGGCTTGTGGGCGCATTCCCAGCTGTTACCTGTGTGGTGGTTTTATCCCTAACGAATACGCCAGCTGGCGGATGTTTTATTTCCTTGTTGACTTTTTTGCTGCCACCTGGGGAGTCTTAGTAACTGTAAACACAGATTTAGAACACTAATAAAGTGTCGGGCGCCAATGTGGTTGACTCTGTGCAGGTACTAAAGTCAAGTAACCTGTGGATGAGCAGCTGGCATGGGGAGACCCCAGCCACGTGGGCTGGTGGGGAGCAGGGAAGTTGGATGAGAGAGAAAGGGATCAGATTGCTGAAGCCCCCAGGTTCAGAGCCCAAGACTTATCCACTTGTAGTAGATTCTGTTGGATGGGCAGGGGTCCCCAGCCCCTAGCTGCTGTGAGTATTGACTGCTAAGGACTCACAAAGGCCCCCTTCCCCAAGAACTGCCTTCAACTGATGCCTAGAAGGTTACACCCCTTTACCACCACCACCCCCTGCACAAGGAGAAAATTATAGCAATGACTGATGGACACGGGTATAAAAGGCCAGCCTCCTTGTCTTAAGGAGGGGACAATTATGTCAACATTGTGATTTATGCTCCAGAGCCTTTCTTGAATCAGCCAAGTTTAGATTTTACCTAAGCACACATCTTTGCTTGGCTTCTTCCCATATCCTATTTGCTTTTCTGCCTTAGATGATTCTCCTGAGAGTCACCCTTCAACACACCATGATCGCTGTCTTGGGCTCTGCTTCTGGGGAATCTGATCTAAGATGGCACTGAAGGTCTTAGGCCCCCATTGCCATACATAATTCTGGCAGGAAGTGGGCAGAGCTTTGAAGCAGGAAGTCCCCAGAGATATGTATTTGGGGCGAATTTTCCAGTTATGAGTGTATATGGGGAATGGAGGGAAGAGACTGAAGACATATTCTAAGGAGCAGGAGTCAGCTCCCAGGGAAAGCAAGTGGGCAGAGGATGGATTCAGGGATTTAACCAGGAAAGTACAAGTACAGTACTCAGCAAGATAACCAAAGACAAACCCAGTCCAGAGCCTGGGTCAGCAATGCTGGGGAAGAAAATGCTACGACTTGTAGGATACATGGAGGTTCAGGGCTCATGTCTGGCTCATCAAAGCCTTGGTCTGTGAGTGGCAAGAACTTATTGTACATGTGAATCTTGGCAGGGTAATTTTCTTTTCTAAACCTCAATTTCTTCATCTGTAAAATGGCATATAACATACATTCAGAAAATAGTTACTATTTTATTATGTGAATGTTATTCTAAGCCCCAGTGAGCAGTAGAATTTTTGCCTGCTATGCATTGGACTTGGAATTCTACGTGATGGACCTAGGGCCCACCTGTAGATCCAGACTTGGAAAGCAAAGAAATGCAAAGCTATGGGATACAAAGTAGGGCCTGAATAATGCCCATGAAAGGCCATGATGATGCTTGTATGGCCGCCCATGGTTCTGCCTCTGAAGGACCAGAGCCCTAAGTTGCCATTTTTGCATCTTCAGAGCCAGTTTTAAGAGGGAGAGGGAAAGGGAGAATGAGAGGGAGGAACAGCTGTAAGCCAAAAGTCCTCCAGATTTGATCACCATTCAACCAGAATTGGACCCAAGAGAGACTGCTGGGGATAGCAAGTTGGCCAATTATTGACTCCCAAGTCTGAAATTGCAAGGAGTTTTTCTTTAGCTTGGCACACACTACATCCAAAATGCCAGATTCCCAGTGCTTAGATCAAACTGGAACTTCTCAAAGACAAGAGCATCGGAAACTCTCAGACACTCAAATGTTCTTTCCCCAGGACAACTCTCTACTCTCTCTCTACTTCAAGTACAGATTTATGTGGTCCTTATTTTAGGAGTAGTTTCCGAGAAGCAGACCTTGAGATGAGAATTCACATGCAAGTCAATTCATTAAGGAGGCTCTCCTGGGAAAAAACTGGGTGTGAAAAGCAGGACAAAGAAGAGAAGAAAGACTTCCGGTCAAGATGGCGGCGTAGGTAAACGCGGTATCGCGTCCTCCCACAACCACATCAAAGTTACAGCTAAACTACAGAACAACCATCATTCAAAACCGCCTGAAATCAAGCTGAATGGAAGTCCTACAACTACAAAATTAAAGAAGAAGCTGCATCGAGACTGGTAGGAGGGGCGGAGGCGCGACGGGCTGGTCCCCCACCTGCGTGTGGCGGGTAAAAATTAGGAGGACACCTCGGCTGGGAAGGTCCTCCCTGAGGACTGAGGGGTCCCCGACCCACACCAGGCACCCAGCTGAGGGTTCCAGTGCCAGGAAGAGAATCCCCATCACTCCTGGCTGGAAAAACCAGCGGGAACTGAGGCTGAGGCGGCTGGAGCCCCGGCAGCTCCTCTTAAAGGGCCGGCGTATGTACTCGGACTCGCACCCTCCAGGCTCCAGCGTGGGGGAGGCAGCTTGAAAGGCACCAGAGTCATATGGGGAAGAACTGAGCTGTTTGGCATTGAAGCGAGGGCTGGGGAGGCAGCTTTCTCCTGGACACACATGCTATCAGAGGCTTTTTTCCTTTGGAGCCCTTCCCTGGGCCGGCAGACGCCAACATATCTGGGACTCCAGCAACCTGGCTCACACTGTTTGCCCCGCCCTGGTGATTTTCTGAGGCCCCGCCCCACGCAACTTTCAGGCCCACCCAAGTTATGGCCAGTTGCTTTACCATAGGATTGGCCTGTCCTGGATCCTGCTTCAGCTTTTCCTAAATTCTTTCAAACAAGCAGCATCTGGTCTCATCTAACCCCATATCTCTGGTTAAGTAATACATAGAAACAAACACAGGGAGATAGCCAAAATGAGGAGACAAAGAAACAGGTCCCAAATGAAAGAACAGAACAAAACTCCAGGAAAAAAAACTAAGTGAAATGGAGTTAAGCAATCTAACGGATGCTGAGTTCAAAACACTGCTTATAAGGATGCTCAATGGACTTAGTGAGAACCTCAGTGAACTTAGTGAGGGCCTCAAGAGCATAAAAAAGGACCAGTCTGAAATGAAGAATGCACAGTTAGAAATGAAGGAGGCACTAACTGAAATAAAGAATAGTTTACACAGATTCAATAGTAGAGTAGGTAAAGCCAAGAAGCAAACCATCAATTTGGAATATAAGGAAGCAAAAAACACCCAATCAGAACAGCAAAAAGAAAAAAGAATCCAAAAAAATGATAGTGTAAGGAGCCTCTGGGACAACTTCAAGCGTGCCAACATTCGCATCTTGGGGGTGCCAGAAGGAGAAGAGAGAGAACAAGAAATCGAAAACCTATTTGAAACAATAATGGCAGAAACTTTCCTAACTTGGTAAAGGAAACAGACATACAAGTTCAGGAAGCACAGAGAGTCCCAAACAAAATGAACCCCAAGAGGCCCACACCAAGACACATCATCATCAAAATGCAAAAGGTTCAAGACAAAGAGAGAATCTTAAAAGCAGCAAGAGAAAAGCAGTTAGTTACCTACAAGGGAGTTCCCATAAGACTGGCAGCTGATTTCTCAAAAGAAACTTTGCAGGCCAGAAGGGAGTGGCAAGAAATAGTCAGAGTGATGAAAAGCAAGAACCTACAACCAAGATTACTCTATCCTTCAAAGCTGTCATTTAGAATCGATGGCAATAAAAAGAGTTTCCCAGACAAGGAAAAGCTTAAGGAGTTCATCACCACCAAACCATTATTGTATGAAATGTTGAAGGGTCTTCTTGAAGAAAAAGATAAAAAAATATGAACAAACAAAATGGCAATAAACACATATCTATCAACAATTGAATCTACAAACAAAATGAACAAGCAGAACAGAAACAGTCTCATAGATACAGAGAACTTTTGTTGGTTACCAGATGGGTGGGGGCTGGGGGGATGGGTGAAAACGGTGAAGGGATTAAGAACTACAAATTGGTTGTTAGACTGACAAACCTCAAAGGGAAGGAGGGTTGGGGGGTGGGAAGAAATAAACCAAAGAACTTATATGTATATATGCATAACCAATGGACACAGACAACAGTGTGGGAAATGGCAGGAGAGGGGCAGGAATGGGGAGGAGGGGTCAATGGGGGAAAAACAAGGAACATCTGTAATACATTCAACAATAAAGATAAGTTAAAAAAAAAAAAAAAAAAGAAAGAAAAAAAGAAGAGAAGAAGTCAAGCTGAGTTCCAGCCTCAGCCTGATCCCATGGGGGAGGTTGGGGATGTAAATGACATCTCAGGTTTTGCCCTAAATCTAAGGCCAAGGAGTTAGTCTTTCATTTTTCTGCCCCAGTCAATCATTGGATAAGGGCTACTGTTAAGGACATAAAATCCCAGGAGCTTGTGTCTCTCAGTAGCCACCCCATTGGCTCAAGTGTAGTTCTCCATAGAGCATCACAGAAATGGACAATTATTATAGAAGCAAGACACTTAAGAGTCAAAGAAAGGCACTCTGAAAAGCTCAAAGGGATCCAAGGGAATCTGAGTGGAACACTAATGGATGGGCTGTCACACTTAATATTATTTTAAAAGACTGAAAATGCTAGTCATTTCTGCAGATATGCAGTTCATCCTATATGTTTTAGTGTTATAAAAAGAGAGGGCAGGGGATTTGGCTTTAGAAGATATATTAGCCCTAGCTCTGACTCATATAAACTTTGTGACCTTGGGTGAGTCACTCAATTTCCCTGGGTCTCAGTATATATATTTCAATCCTTATTGTTAGCCATTCAAAAATAGAACTTTTTTTTTTTTTTTTTATCACTATGTAATGTCCCTTTTATGCTTTGGGCTTGAATTCAATTTCTTCTAACATTAACATTACTATATCAGCTTTCTTTTAGTAACTGTCTTATTTATTTTTTTTTTCCAATCCTTTAATTTCAACCTTTCTGGATGATTATGTTTTAAGTATGTCTATTGTAAACCACATCTAGTTGGATTTTTAAAAACGTGGTCTGATAATCTTGTTCTTATAGGAAACTTGACTTCTTTACATTTATTTTTATTACTGCTCTATTAAGACTTAGTTAAATAATCTTATTTTGTATTCTCCACTTATCATTTTAACTTGCTAATCATGCTCCTAATTTGCTTCTTTTTCCATTTTTCCTTCTTTCTGTTTGATAATTTAAAAATTTTAATGTATTTACATAAGTGTAAAAATATTTAACAAAGTTTAAGTTATTCACTATCTCTACCCTATTTCCAAATAACCCAGGAAGTTAGTATCTGTTAATTACTCACTGAACACCTTAACCTTCTATGTTTTTCTTGGTATTATTTCAATGATCTCTAGTTATGTGAAAGTACAATTCTTTTTAAAGAGTCAATAGTGAATTAAATTTATCAATATATTTTACTAAATTCTGTACAAATTATTGTCTCTGTATTCTACTCCATTCCCTTCTGTCTCTCAGGGTGTTTTCTTCAGCCTAAACTATATTCTTTAGTAGTTACTTCAGTGAATATCTGTGGGTAGTAACCTTTTTTACTATTTTTATCTCATCTGGAGTGAATTTATTTCATTATTGTTTTTGTTGCTGCCTTTCTTTGCAGTATAGAATTTTATTATTGAATGGAGGCTGAGCACCCTGTTTCACAATCTTGCTGATTTATATTTTATCTCTTTTTTCACCTTTTGAACATTTAGTTCAAAAACAGGTCTTATATTGGTAGTTCAGGGCTTCCAACCTACAATGATGTTGGAATTATTACATATTCAGCCACCAAGTCAGCAGTTAAGACAAAGTCCAGGTTGAAAGATTTTATTTCTTACAGCTTCCTGCTACATAGCTTTATAGAAATGATAGCTCAGACAGGTGTTTGAAAAGCTTATTTAGCCTCCTTTAATGGATGAGAAAACCTCACACTTGCTTCTCTGACTTCAAACAGTAAGTTTGAAGAATGAGTCTCCTACTTCCTTCTCATGCGACACTTTTAGTCTTGTTACCTCATTGGAACCCAGATTTCTGCGTTTGAGACTGAGTCTGCAAACTCAATCTCAGTTACTCCATTGTATTCACTTCCATTTCTGGTCTTCAGAGATATTTATCTCAATTTCTAGGGTGACTATGTGATCTTAAATTTCTCTGTTTAGGTGTCATATGTTGTATCAGTCAGCTATTGCTGCATAACATAGCACTCCTACAAACTGAGTGACTTACTATAGTAGTCATCACATGCCTGGGGTTTGGCTGGGGTTTCGCTAGCCTGGGATGGGTTCAGCTGAGCAACTCTGCTTCATACTGCAGGACATGAGATGGGGGAATGAAAATCCTGTGTTTTTTTTTAATCCTTTTGCTATCTAGTCCCCTACTGGTGTCCCCCATTCCTCATTAGCCAAATAACTATTATACCATAGATGAGTCCATAAATATCAGTCCCCTGGGGCACAGAGCTGGGTTGAGAAGTGGAGAGGGGTCAATAGATCATATCCATCACATAGCCCAAGGGGAGTCATAGGCAGTAGGTA
The DNA here is from genome assembly GCA_030848825.1 of Tadarida brasiliensis. Taxonomy (NCBI): domain Eukaryota; kingdom Metazoa; phylum Chordata; class Mammalia; order Chiroptera; family Molossidae; genus Tadarida; species Tadarida brasiliensis. The sequence goes on along the minus strand of CM061261.1, from coordinate 31,747,950 downwards.
AATCACTGGGAGACATGGGGCATGTGTAAACAGAAAACCAAGACTCACAAGTCTCAAAAAGGGGTGGTCACTCAAGACAGATTTTGGAAAATCACTCTTTTTGAGCTTTTAGAAATATGCAGCTCTTGGCTCAGTTGGAAGATACAGAGACAGAGGGGACGCAGTATCTCCAGGTGGGAAAATCCTGTTACCCTTGAAAGATTGTCTTGCACTCAAATAAATATTGTATGCTTTGGATTTTTTATTACTTAGGTCTCATTAATTTAGTCTTCTGTACTGAAAAGAACGAGAAAAGGGCAAATTTTTTCATTCAATGGATGCTGGAATAGCAGTCAGGAAATCTATTGAGTTCCAGCTCTGTTACTGTCAAGTTTTGTGACCTTGGATAATTCATGTCTCTTCCTGAGCCTTCAATTTCCTCCAGATAATGAGGAGGTTGAATCAAATGCCTTCACAACTACTCAGTATTTATGGTTTATAGATGAGATTAATGGCACTTGCAGTTTTTTTTTAATTAAAAAAATATTCAACACTGACTACCCATGTTCTGGTCTCTTTACTGAATCACTAAAAATAATAGGAATCTTGTGAAAGAACTTTATATTTCCTGTAAAGTTCTATTTGCCACTCAAGGCAAAACATGTTTTGATAATGGTAAAATGAAAAGGGTAGAATGCCTGTACATTTAGATTTTCAGCAGTATTCTGATTTCCTGGCCTCATGGATGTCCTAATAATTATCTAGAATTATGCATAATTTACCTACTTCCATTTTCTAAGAAATTGTCAGTTCTAAGTTCAGAGTTCGATAATTTATTGGTTTATCCTGTAGAAATAAATTGGAGGCATCTGGGGCTAGAGTCTTTAATGTGTGTATTTGGGGCCATAGATGTGAAGCTGCCTCCTATTTATAACTGAGCAAGCTTAATTGTTGCTTTTCAATCTAAATAGAAAGGCTCTGTTTACTGCTGCTTTTAATTGTAGCAAGCTGGTGAGAAAGCAAGCAGGGCCTCTTTAGTAAAGGCAATTCAATAAAAGCATTTTGTCAATAAATTATTATTGCCATCATGAAAACCATGCACCGCATTCAAATATAAAGCAAGCAGCAGCTCAGCTTCTCCTTTGATGGACCCAGCATAATGCTTTTAAATTTTCTTAACTCATTCCCTTTTTCTCCTGTTTTCATAGACTGTTATAGCTGATACAGGCATTGTGGATCGTCTTAATCTCTAGCCTTCATGTTAGAGAGGAAAATCTGAGTTCCTATGCAGTGCCGAGACATGATTGTGTCTTGCCATAAAAAGTAAAGATCATTTGGGAAATCAGAAAGTCAAACCCCTTCCTTTGTGTATCTGGTTGGAAGGGGATCATAGTGCACACCAGACCTTTGTTTGGGGAGTTCTTTTTATAAAGCTCTTCTCAAATGTTTTCTATCAAATGTGCCATTTCATCTTCAAATCCCTGGGAAGTGAGTAATATAAGATGAGGATCCCAAACCACAAACCCAACAGTGTTTGATGACAGAAAACTCCAGAAGCAGGTTTTTTGTGTAGGAAGGTAAGGATGAGTGGAGGATTGTATTTCTTAAAAAAAATAACCATGGCATATTTTATTTTAAAATTTAATTTAATTTTGTTTTAATCCTTGCCCGAGGAGATGTTCACTGATTTTGAGAGAGAGAGAGACAGAGAGAAAGAGAGAAAGAGAGAGAGATCGATTGGTTGCCTCGTGCCCCAACCGGGGACTGAACCTGAAAACTAGGTTTGTGCCCTGATGGGAATCGAACCCACCACCTTCTGGTGTACTGGACAATGCTCCAACCAACTGAGCCAGCCAGCCAGGGCAACCATGGCAATATTTTTGGGACCACATGTTCTTGCTGTCCTCCATCAGTCTATTTCCCCTTCCCTTAAACCTAGACGGTGTTGAATGCCTTGAAGAGTATAATGCAACAGAATTGATTTTGAGTGACTTTTGAGGTTGGGTCCTAAAAGGCACCATGTGTCCACTCTCAGGATGCTTGTGCTTGGAACATAGTCACCATGTTGTGAGGGAGCCCAAGCCATGTGGAGAGGCCCCATGTCAGTATTCCACTGAGGTCCCAGCTGACATCAAGCATTGACATGTGAGTAAGGCTTTGAGCTGCTCCCTAACAGAACCTCAGTTTGGTTTAGGTGTCCCAGCTTTACGTAGCCCATATGACTCTGGGAAATTCCCTCAGCTTCAGGAATGAATCTGACTGGGCTGAATCTTACCCCCTTATCTGTAATTGATTTATGAAAAGTCATGTGACCCGGTTCTGGGCAATCATAAGTGATGAGAGATTATTCAGGTGCCTGTTTGGGGAAGTACTGCCTTGCTCCTAAGAGTAAGCTATTCTCTCTCTCCATATTTGAATGAAGGTAGATAAATCACAATTGTCCCCTGGTGAGAACCAGCCTCAAAAATAAAGCTAACTGTGTGAATAGCAAAGCCAAGAATTGCAGAGACCTAAGCCCCAGATAATAATACTAGGATGCTGGATCAACCAACTCCTATTAAACTTCCTATTCACTCATTTAAGAAGCTACGTCATTGGTGTATAAGAATGCCATTGATTTCTTAACATTAATTTTGTATCCTGATACTTTGCCAAATTCATTTATTAACTCTAGTAGATTTTTGATGGAGTCTTTAGGGTTTTCTATGTACAATATCATGTCATCTGCAAATAATGACAGTTTTGCTTCCTCCTTTCCAATTTGGATCCCTTTTATTTTTTCTTCATGTCTGATTGCTGTGGCTAAGACTTCCAGTACTATGTTAAATAAGAGTGGCGAAAGTGGGCATCCCTGTCTTGTTCCCGTTCTTAAGGGGAATGCTTTTAGTTTTTGCCCATTGAGTATGATGGGTGTAGGTTTTTCATATATGGCCTTTATTATGTCGAGATATGATCCCTCTATGCTAAGCGAAACAAGCCAAGCAGAGAAAGACAAATATCACATGATCTCACTTATTTGTAGAATATAATGAACTAAACAAACTGATGAACAAAATTGACCCAGAGACATAGAGGTAGGGTACAGACTGACAAACCTCAGAAGAGGGGGTGTTTGGGGGGAATAAATAAACCACCATGTATGCATAACCAATGGACATGGACAACAAAGCTAGGGATGGGGCAGGGGGGATGGGGAGGAGGGTGTCAATGGGGGAAAAAGGAGAAACATCTGTAACAAAACCAAATTAATAAAAATAATTAAAATAAATAAATAAATAAATAAATAAATAAATAAATAAATAAAAAGCTACAATATCCCCCCCTTATTTTCAATTTTGCTTTTCAGGTTTCAGTTACCCACAGTCAACCATGGTCCAAAAATATTAAATAAAAAATTCCAGAGATAAATAATCCAATAAAGAATTTATAAGTTTTAAATTGCATGCCACTGAGTGGCATGATGAAATGTTGCACCATCCCACTCTGTCCTGCCCAGGACATGAATCATCCCTTTTTCTAGTGTATCCATCCATGCTGGGTATGCTACCAACTTTTTAGTCACTTAATAGCTAGCTCAGTTATCAGACCAAGAGTCTCGGTGTCACAGTGCTTGTGTGCAAGTAATCATTATTTTACTTAATAATGGCTCCAAATAGCAAGACTAGTGAAGCTGGCTATTCAGGTATGCCAAAAAGAAGCTGAAAAGTGCTTCCTTTAAGTGAAAATTCTTGAAGGAGAGAAATAAAAATTGTATACCAAGGTTGCTAAGATCCACAATAAGAACAAATCTTCTATTCATAAAATTGTGAAGAAGGAAAAAGAAATTTGTGCTGGTTTTGTTGTCGTACCTCAAACTGAAAATGCATCTGATTACACAGGCATTTTACCATCTCACGTCCTCACAAGAAGGGTGAGTACAGTACAATAGGACATTTTGAGAGAGAGAGTCCACATTCACATAACTTTTATTACAGTATATTGCTATAACTGTTTTATTTTATTATTAGTTATTGTTGTTAATCTCTTACTGTGCCTAATTTATAAGTTAAACTTTGTTGTAGGAATGTAAGTATAGGAAAAAACGTAGTGTGTGTAAGGTTTGGTACTATTCCAGGTTTCAGGCATTGACTGGGGGTCTTGGAACGTATCCCGCGGATAAGGGGGGACGACTGTAATTTAGAGAGTACTGAAAAAACGAAGGGCTGCATAAAGCATCCTAGTATTTCCAAATGCCTCCAATAAACTCCTACCCTCTGTCCCAAAGGTAACCAACATTTGCTTTACCCCTTCTATCTCTGTCTCCTTATGTTATAAATGGCCAGATGGTTTCTCTCTCACATGAAGGACCATGGGATGAACTCTGCAATCTCTCCAAACCAGTTCTTAAACAGAAAATGTTGGAAGGGGTATCAGAGCCTAAAGTGGTCTGTGCTCTGCAACACAGCCTGAGTGGCTATTTGAGAGTATGGTTTGCAGAGCAGGGAGAATAGTTGGCCTATTTCTGGCCTCCTGAGATCAGACTCCTCTCTTCCCTTGCCCAAGACTGGTCTTTGATTCTATTGCAGGGATTTAATGACTGATGGTGAAAATAACATTAATTGGTAGTCTTAGCCTGGCAATTATGTTCCTGAACCACCAGTAGAAATGGATCTTGAGGCATTTATTTATATATTGAAAGCTTTCAAGTTTCTAATATTTACTTATAGATTTGATTTATATATTTGTAAATTTTCCTTTTTAATTAAGTTATTTGTGTCTGTTACCAACTCTGAGAGGTAACTGTAGTAGATCTTGTTCATTTCATTGTGTAAATACAATTGGACAGGGAGAGGGACTTTATTTCTTGGTTGATTCTATTGTGATAGAACACACTCTGTATGACTTCAGTTCTTCTAAACGTGTTGAGGTTTGTTTTATGACCCAGGAAATGCTCTATCTTGGTATATGCTCTGTGGGCACTTGAAAAGAATGTGTATTTGCTGTTGTGGGGGTGGGGTGAGGGATAGGTCTATGAATGTTGATTAGACCCTTTTGGTTAATGGTGTTGTTGAATTCTTACATATCCTTTCTGATTTTCTGCCCAATTGTTCTAACAAATATTAAAAGAGGGGTGTTTAAACCTGCAATTTTAACTGTAGGTTCGTCTATTTCTCCTTTCACTCTATATCTTCCACTCTTAGAAGCACATTGTCCCCCTCGTTCTTTTCCTCATAGCATTTTGTGTTGTCAAGACTGTGGGATTTCTCTCATTTGCACAAGGAATCAATTCTCATTCACACTCAGAGAAGAAAGGCAGTATTTCTTTGTAAGACACATGGAAGCACATAGGTTTATTCTGGAAAAGGTTAGTACCCCTTCACAGTAGAAGATTTTAAAGACTTGAGAAATTTAAGTATTTATTGTAAATTCTGTAATCCCTCTTTACATAAGGGGCCATGTTCCCCTAGCCATATTTCCAGGAAACATTTTTTTCCTTAGCCCACCTCCGTCCCTGGATCCAGAGGAGTTAGGCTAGGCTTTATTTAAGATTTGCCTACTTCTAGTCACATCTAGACAGCCAGCCGACCATCTAGTTTGACTGTGTGAAGGAGGAGCCTAAGCCTGTGCACACGGTGGTGAGGGTCCAGGAGAAGGGCAAAGGCAGCAGTGAGCATTTTTCAGTAACCATCTTTCTTCGGGCACTGTCCTGGGCACTCTCTGTACATTTCCTTATGTGAGGTGTATGACAATCCTCTAACATCGTTGCTGTTATTGTTTTCATTTTGTAGACAAGGAAATGAAGACTTGGGAAGGGAAAGTATCGTCAGGGGTTACTCAAGAAATAGATCAGCCCGGCCGGTGTGGCTCAGTGGTTGAGCGTTGACCCATGCACCAAGAGGTTGCTGGTTCAATTCCCGGTCAGGGCACATGCCCAGGTTGTGGGCCAAATTCCCAGTGGGGGGCATGCAGGAGGCGGCCAATTGATGTTCTTGCTCATCAATGTTTCTGTCTCTCTCCCTTTCCCTTCCTCTCTATCTGGAATCAATAAAGAAAAACAAATTTTTAAAAAAAGAAAAAGAAAAAGAAATAGATCAGCATAATTTCTTCAGCCCTACCAGAACTTGCTAATTACAGGAGAACAGCATCACATCCATGCCCTTTCCCCACACAGAAACACACTTTTCTGAAATTTAAGAAGAAGAAGAGATGATATGGAAATTTCCTAATATTCATTATGAAGAATTGATCATTGCTGGCATTTTGTCTCATTTGCTTGAAATATTTTAAATAAAATGTTAAATCTCTTTGACCCTCCCTCACTTTCAAGCTCATCCTACTACCCCCTTTCTACTCCCACCTCCAAGGATAAATCTCTACTATAATTAAGTGTTTCTCCTTCTAGCCCATTTTTCACATATTTCAGAGACCTTTCTGGAGGTTGGAAGCTTCATTCTCCTTACTGCTTCCTTCCAGGGGTTTTGTGAATCCCACTCCTTAGAAAATGCCAGCGATGGGCCTGCCCCCTGTGCTTCGTCCCCCCAGCCCCAAGGTCTGTGCTATTGCCAAGGGCTCAGACAGAGCAGGGCTGTGGCAGGGCCGAAGTGGCCTCGCTGCTGTGTCAGGCACAATCCTTTGTTCTCAGTTCATGCTGGTAATCGTTCAACTCCAAGGATGACTGAACACTGCCTGGCATTTCCTTCCCTGAGCCCCAAGACAACTTGAAATGATGCCATCTAGTGTCCCAACCTTTGCCAGCAAGAGAACTGAGGCATCACCCAAAATAAAGCAAACAGGTTTTTAAAAAAATAAAAAGGTGTTTTGATTAAAATAACTTAACACTGAAGCTTGAGGTTTGTTGTTTTTTCACCACTGGACTGCAGGAGAGACTGTAGGTGTCTTACCAATACTTCCCTACCCTTACCTCTTCAGTGCACAGTGTCCCAGCCACCAGCTGCCAGGACCTGCCTTTCCTTGCCCAGGACTGCCCTGACCTCTCAGGCCACTTAGTACAGAGTGGGAGGCTGAAGCGATAGGGACTTAGTGTCCCCTGGGAGCAACCCTCAACAAATGACTGATAAGAATTGACGTTTAAATATCCCGGCTCCCTCCTTCAGGTAGGATAACAAGAAGGCATGTGTCCAACACTCCCAGTGTCCCAGCGGAATTAAGCTCCAACTGCTCAGAGTGCTAGCTGGCCTGGTTACGCACACTTTACTGGCTGCTTCCTTCTATGTCTTAATCCCCTCCTCCCCTATTTCCTTCACTTCCCAAGTAACCAAGTAAACCATTTGCTTTGGAATCTTTGTCTCCAAGTCTCCTGAACTTAGAAAACCCCTCTGTGGTAGACTGTAAAAATAGCCACAAACCTTTCCCCTTCTCTATATTTTTACATTGTGATGTGACAGAGAGTTCTATCAAAAAGTGGGATAGCCTTGGGTCTTGCTTTGGCCAAAAGGATATGGCGAAGTGATGGCATGCCAGTTCCAAGCCTATGCTTCCAGGGGCCTTGACCACGCCTACTTTTTCTCAAAGACTCATGAGCAATAATAAGTGGTTGCTTCTTGTAAGCCACTCAGTATTGAGTTATTTGCATACAACAGAAAAGAACTGATCCAACCCCCATTGCACATCCATGTGTAAGATCTTCTTTTGTGTGTATTCTCTTCAATGAGAGTATGGTTTTCCCTAAAGAAAAAGCATCTTGTCAGGCACAGAGAGGTTAAATGACCTTCTCAGGGCTGCCCAGCAGAATGTGGGTGCCAGTTGCTGTCAGTAGCCTGGTTTATGCTCTGCTCCAGGGCCTCTGCTGAATCACCTTGTCTTGGTTTGCCAGCTAGCTGCTGCATTTTCTCTCTACAACGCTGCCTGCTAGGCTGCTGTTTTTTCCCAAAGCTCTCTTTTTACAGAACTGTGAGGTAGGAAGCTGCTGTGTTTTCACGAATTGTGCTGAGGACATATGTATCTGACAGGGATTCAAGTGCCTGCAGAGCTGGCCTGAGACGGAGAGCTCACTAAAAATACTGCAGTTTCTGGGTGCTGGAGAATTTATGGAGCTTCAGAGCAGCAGGGTGCAGAGTAAACAACACGGAATACAGTGAATTCCCTTTCAGCTCTAAAATGCCAGGATTTGAGGACTGAGTAGAGCTTTATGAAAAGGCAAAGCCAAAAAACATGGGGTTAACTGTGTTGTTTAACAGAGCTCTAGCCGGCTAGAACAGCGGTCCTCCGAGTGGGGCTCTGCACCTGTCACATCGGCACCACCTGGGAACTTGTTAGAAACGCAAGTCCTCGGGCCTCACTCCAGACCCTCTAAATCAGAATCTCTGGGGATGGGGCCCAGAAATCAGCATTAACCAGCCCTCCAGGTGGTTTGAATGCAGGCTCGAATTTGAGAATTACTGATCTAGAGTTGTGTTATTTCAAATGTGGCTCATGGCATTGGCATCGTCTGGGAACTGGTTAGAGAGGTAGAAGCCCAGTACCACCGTCCAAACCTCCTGAATCAGAATCTGCATTTGAAAGACGTGCAAGTATCCCGGGCCACTTGACCCCTGCACCAAGAGGTCACCGGTTCGATTCCTGGTCAGGGCACATGCCCAGGTTGTGGGGCAAATCCCCAGTGGGGAGCATGCAGGAGGCAGCCGATTGATGTTCTCTCTCATTGATGTTTCTATCTCTCTCTCCCTTTCCCTTCCTCTCTCTCTAAAAAATCAAGAAAGAAAAAAATAAAATTAAAAAATAAAAAGACCTGCAGGTAATCTGATCACATCAAAGTTGAGAAGCCCTGGGTTAGCGCCTCATCTCAATCCTTGAAGATTGTGATTCGCTAGATCTGGGGTGGGGCCCAATCATTGACATTTCGTAAAAGCTCCCACATATCACTCGTGGTGCAGGTTCAGGGACCACACTTTGAGTGCCAAGGCTCTAGGTTTCAGGCCAGGCTTAGCCTCTTGGCCATGGCAGGGTGTCGAGCCCATCAGCCTCGGTTTGAGCCACTCTGGACAGACGTGCGGGCTGTGCACTGCTCAACTCCAGGAGGCACCGTTCACGTAGACTGTGAGTCAGGAACCCGAGACCTAGAGCTGAGTAAGACAAGAAGCAAGGCTGGGTAATGGGTGGGTTTTAGAGGGAACTGGGTTCACAACCTAACCCCGCCATTTAAATTGTTGTTTGATGCTGGCAAATACATTGAACTCTGTGTCTCATTTTCCTCACCTGTCAGATGGAGGTGATCATACCGGTCTCACTAGATGAGATACTCAATGGTCAGCACATAAAATAAGCCAGCAAATATTCATTCTTTTCCTTTCAGCCAAGGGACTAGCAAGTGTCATCAGACTCATAGGCCCCTTCTCCTCCTTGAGTCTCCTCCTGGCTACTGGCCTAATTGCCTGGTTTGGGCTGAAGGCCAAGTGAGAACGATGGGATTTTCTTCAGAGTTCCTGGGGGTCAGATGAAGGTGATACAGCAATAACTCAGGCTGCTTATATTAGAAACACTTCCCAGGGTTTTGTAAAAATCAATTAATAAAAATGACCAATGTAGCCCATTTTAAACTGCACCATGGCTTCACCTGCCTACGAAAGTCATAAAAGACAGTAGCAGTCTCTGGTCTTGCCAAAGCTCTCTGTGATGCCCGGGAGCCTGGAGTCACGCCAGGGCTTTGTGAGGGCACCTTGGCTGGTCGGGCAGGGCAATCTGCCCTCCCGCACAAAAAGGATCCAGTTAGGCCCTTCCTGGCTTTTTGTGAGAGAAAAAGCCGTCCAGGATGCTCTGAAACAAACCTAAAGACCAAATTAAAGTATGTATTTGGGGTGACGGGAGAGCCCAGAGCAGGCAGCGTGATGCTTTCAAAGCTCATTAAATACAAACCAGCCAAGGCAATGGTAAGACTCCAGATGAACCTTGATGGTGTCAGAAACTAGACAACCCTAAGTTTGCTTTTTGGATTTTTAGATGAAGCAAAAAAAAAAAAAAAAAAAGGAGCTGGCGGAATCTCTACGAGGTGGAACCACTGCAGAGTTCAGCCTAAGACAGCCACTAGAGGGCATCAGCGATCCAGGAAAACGGCATGGTGTTTCCCAGGAGAGGTCCTGAGCGCTGTCAGGTCTGGTCTGGTTTGGGTGTTTAGCATGAGCCTGATTCCTGCGAACTTCCCACGGGAAAGGAGTTGTCAGCTCCGTTAGGGAAGTAGATAACTAATTGACCAATTTATTAACTGATAAATGATTTCTGCATCCAAGAAGACCCTGTTCTGTCCTAGGTGTGACAGCAAAGATGAGGGTATAGAACTTCTATAAGAGAGACTCTGAAGAAAACAACAACCTAGTACTAGGGCTCACTGGTGGTATCAAGAACAGGCTTGGAAGGTGTGGAATTTAGTACCCCACTACTTCCATTTCTGCCCTAGTAAACAGAAAATCAAAATAAAATCAGCATTTTGCTATGCAAATACAGCTTTGAACAACGTCCTATTAGGTAACTAGATTGCCACATATTAATCCATCCTGTATAGAAATTCTAGTGCTGTTCAAATTGAGGCTTTGCAATGTATATTGAAGCAGAAACGAAGGCGACTTCTCTCTTATTGCTCAAAAGCCATTAAGGTATATAGTAAGACATAATACCTGTCAACTGGTGGTTGGAGTAAATTCAACACCAACAGGAATCCCCGATTTGGGATGTGTCGAAGAAGGAAACGTTATTCAGTGCAAACAGCTCAGTTGTGATATATGTGAGAACAGCAAGGCTATGGAGCAGCTCACTAGTGTGACAGCTCAATTATGAAGCAGCACAGGTGTGGAGCAGCATCGCTGCCAGGCGGCCCTGTGGCCAGACCCCTCTCTAGCTAGACAGTTCTGCTCCTATGCTGGTCTGTTCTGCCCTGCTCTGGGGAGACATCTTTGATGTTTATTCTTTAATGTCTCAGCTCCAACCAAGGAAACATAGTCTTCAATGGAAAGGGAAGTGCACTCCCCCAGTTAGAGGGGAGCTGGCTTATAAAGGCAGAAGTCCTCACCCCTGGTCCATGATTGGTCCATTTTCATGCAAATAAAAACTCCAAATCCTTGAGGTTTGATTGGTCCAAAAGGCCCTGTCTTGATTGGTCAGAATGGACCTGCTGTGATTGGTCAGTGGAGATGCTGATGGGGTTATAGCTGCACAGCTCCAATTGGATGGGGAAACACTCAGTCCTATTGATTGACAAACTATTTCAGGAACTTCTTCATGAGGGCTGGCTCAGATGACAGGAACACAGTGAAGGCAGGTAGTTCAGTGCAGGCTTCTCCCTCAAGTGCAGTTTGTGTGAGAGGCCCCTATATAGAAATGGCTGCTAGGCTCTTTTTTATTTATTTTTAAAAATTTGAGCCCAGTTGGCCACCAGGATCCCTTCTTAGTAGGTATCTTCTTTCTCAGGGTCGTCTGCATATCATAGTGGTTTAGGAACCCACCTTTCCTGGAGAGATCTAGAAAACAGGAGCAGCTAAGTAGGGGGACATGTTAGACAATGACCTGCCAAGGTATGTTCCAGCCAGAGGAGTTGTAGTCATGGGGACTGAGGGCAGGATGTGCACTGCTTCGTCTGCTGGCATCTGCTAGGGAAGGCATTCCTCTCCCCCAGCCTCACGCCTCTGCAGCCCTTCCAGCAAGGCTTTTTGGCTAAGGAGGCCCCTTACCAACATGACCTACACCTCCCACCTTCATTCCCACACCACCACAGTTGGCAGCAACTTTGTGAGTCAGGAAGACTGGGGTAGGAGAGAGGGATTCCCTAAAGCAGAAGAAGTGTCTCCCAGCCACGGGTTAGCTCTAGGAGAGCTGAGTCCCAGATAACCTGCAAATATGGTCTCCTCTATACAGAGAGTGTCTGGAAGAGCAAAGAAATAGGTTGGGTTTTAATGTATTTTCTTGGTTGTAGGAGACAGATGGATAAAATAAATGAGATGAAACAGATTATATTAAGCAATATAATATTTCCCTTTCTAATAGAAATCTCCCAGCAAACCTCTTATATCCCAGTTTCCCACAAATAAAAGGAAGAACATCTTCCCAGGGAGACTCGATTGCTGTCTGAATTCCTCTGGCCCCTCCCTTTCCAGGAAGTATAACCAACCACGTCAATCCTTCCACAGATACTGCCTTCATCTTGTCACTCTTTGCTCTCTAGTTCCCACCACATCAAGTCCAAGGCATCCTTACCTGGTTCCAGGGACAGCCCAGCTCTTCCACCTAACACCCACCCTCATCCTGCTGGTCATCTCACTGTCCAGGAAAAGGATCCCTGATATTCATCACTCTGGGTGTGTGCACACACTGTTCTCCTTGCTTGGGACACCTTTCCTTCTTTCTGGCAAGCTGAACCCAAGCTACATTTCTTCCAAAGAGTCTCTCCTGATTACATAGCATTTATTGGTTTTCTCTTCCTTTGAGCTCTCACATCTTCCTACAGACATTGGGGAACATAATCCAATACTAGTTTTTTTCCCCTCTCACTCTCTGTTATTTTAGGAAACTTGATTGTGGCTTAACAATTAGATGCCTAGGTCTTTGAGAGCAGAGGGTTAAACATAGCATCCCCAAACTCCAGCATGGTGACCCCATGCATACATTAGAAACCCAATCAACATTTGCCTGGTTAACTCCCATGCATCCTTTGGATCTTAGATTGAACCTCACTTTCTAGGAGCAGCCTCTCCTATTAGATCCAAATTTACTAGTTTCCCCAGAAAACACATATCTCTCTTGCACAGTACTCCTCAAAGGTATGCATTTTTATTTATTTGTTTTATTTTATGACTCACTTCCCTCAGCGAGGACTGGGACTATGTCTGGTTTTGTCTAGTGCCTAGGGCAGTGCTTGGAAGACAGTGGGTACTCTGTAAGTACATATTTAAATGAATGAATACATGTTGGTTGGATGGCTGAAATGGAATGTGACATAGACTTCTTGGGGAATGAGGAGAATAGAGTTGAGGATGTTAATCTCCTGAGAGCTGGTGCCTTTAAGCATAGTCCTAAACAGAGTCTAACAGCAGAGGCTCGGATGGGCCAAATCAGCAAAGTCATTTCAGGGTCATTATTAGCAATGAGTGACACGTTCTCAAAGAATTTGTGAGTAAGTTATAAAGTAGTATGTATTCATTGTGGAAACTATATAAAGTTTAGGAAAGTATAAAATGCAGAGAAAAGTAACTACAAGCCCACTACTCTAACAAAGGCTTTAAAAAATAATAATATGTGTCCAGCCGGTGTGGTTTAGTGGTTGAGCGTCGACCCATGCACCAAGAGGTCGCCGGTTTGATTCCCGGTCAGGGCACATGCCCAGGTTGTGGGCCCGATCCCCAGTGGGGGGCGTGCAGGAGGCAGCCAATCAATGTTCTCTCTCATTAGTGTTTCTATCTCTCTCGCCCTTTCACTTCCTCTCTCTCTAAAATCAATAAAAGGAAGAAAAATAATATGTTCTTCCAACATTGGTTTGATAGGTTATTATTATTACTTTTTACATAGTGGAACTTCTACTGGATATACAATGTTAGATCTTGTTCTTTTTTTAAATTTTAAATAATTTAACATGAAATGATGAGCATTTTCCATTGTAAAATATTCACTCTTTGTGAATCATAATTTTTAATAGCTCCAGAATGTTCCACTATATGGTTGTTCTCTATCATTCCTCCAATATAGGACATAAAGGCTGATTGATAAATGAAAGTTTTGACACTTATGATTTTGAAGACATTCTAAAATCTAAAGGCAATAAAGATAAATGGGCCCTGGCCAGTTTGGCTCAGCAGTCAGAGCATCGGCCTGTGGACCAGAGAGTCCCGGGTTCAGTTCCTGCTCGGGGCACTTACCAAAAAAAAAAAAAAAGATAAATGGGAGCTGTATCACAGACTCTCCCAGCTGTTTCAATAGGATACTTACCTCCATTCATTGGCATACCATCCTGGCCATCCAGTTCTCAGCCCTGCCAAAGTGAGTGGTTCTCATTCCTTGCTCCCTCATCCTCAGCCCCCTGCTCCTCCATCTTCTATTTCTCCCCATGTAGCAGACACTATTGATATCCTGCCCATATCCCACCATCAGCATTCCTGTACATGCCAATGGCTTCCTACTGCTAGCACCTCAGATTCTCTGCCTACGGACTTTCTTTGGCTGCAGGAGCATGCCCCCAGAAACAGCTCTCAACCAATGAGAAACAGGAATTAGTGAACAAATACCTCAGCTCCTCATCACCCATGAAGAACAATTTGGAGGTATGTTCTACAGAGAGCTCCCTACCAGGACTGAGTTCCAGTTACCCGCAGGTATAACTTACTCATTAATGCACCTCTATTAATTTCCTTTCCTTCACTGCCTCATTTCCACATTCCTCTGCTGTGTTTCCTGGGATTATCTCAAAAGCAAATTATTTGGCCCAGTTGGTGTGGCTCAGTGGATTGAGCATCATCCCATGGACTAGAGTCCCGGTTCAATTACTGGTCAGGGCACATGCCCAGGTTGTGGGCCTGTTCCCCAGTAGGGGATGTGCAGGAGGCAGCTGATCAATGTATATCTCTCACATTGATGTTTCTGTCTCTCTCTCTCAAAAAAAAAAAAAAATCAATAAAAATATTTTAAAAAATAAAATAAGTCATTTGGGCTCAAATCCTTGTATCGGGGCTTGCTTCTGGGGAACCCAGTCTAAGACGCCCCACAAGCCCACTTCTTAATTATAAGTTCTAGCACTTTTTGACTTAGAGTTTCTGTCTTCTTTTTGAATAGTGCAAGCTAAAACGTCTAAGTGGTCCAACTTATATTTTAAGGAACAGGGTAAAAATGCCAAACCATGCCAGTGGCTGACTCTTTGTGGTCAGAACTTGTGATAGGAATGCTCCCAATAGGGAATAAATTATGCAGAGAATATGGTCTCTTTGGAGGTGACTTTGGATTGTTACTTCTTTCTCCTCTCTTTTGTCCTCTCGTTGCTCTGTTAATCTGCTTCCTCTGCAGTAGAAATCATCCTAAAATGAATGATTTTTTTCTGCCAATCCCTAATTAGGTTTCCAGACGCACTCTCAAGCCTGGGAGTGATGCTAGGTATTTGCTACAAACAAGTCCATATTCATTTTATTTAATTAATAGTTACTACTAGTTACTAAAGGCCTGATGCATGCTGGGCATTCTACTAGGTTCTGCAAGAGATTCTGCAGGGTCTGTTAAGACACGATCCTTGTAGGGAAGATAAGACACATAAACAACTGGACTCACGCACGGCCAACTGTGATGTGTCAATTGAGGGCACACATAGATTAAAACAAACAACTCCAGAACTTTAAGAAAAGTAGTGATTCATTGTGGCTGGATTTTGAGAACGTTTCATGGAACAGGCTAAGAATGGTGGGTGGGTTGGGATTTAGTAGGTCAAATAGATCAAGACAGAGCGAGAAGAAACCCAAGCTTCCCCCATCTCAATTCTTGGGAACAATTTTTGATGTTAAAAAGTGAGACTGCTGCTTCTCTCCCGCCCCCCCCCCCCCAGTAGGTTACGAAAACTCGAGTTTCCTTCTATCTCAGTTTCTCCATTACTCACCGGGAAACGACATCATCTTTCTGATATAAACAGACTGGGCCAGACCTAAGTCAAACCTGAAAATAAGCATATCAGTTAGCGATGCATTTCATTTGGGATACCAGAACCTCATCTAATGGGGATTTAGACAACATAGACACTGACTGCACCTCATGTTAAGAGAAAACTGGAGCTAGCGTTTGCTGCTGCAGATTTAGCCCCTCAGCAACATCATCAAGGATCCAGCCGCTCCGCATCTTCCTCCTCTGCCTTCCTCGTGCTGCTCACCTCCTAGCTGCAAGTGGCTGCTGCGGTCCAGACATCACAACTGCCTTTGAGGCAGGACGAAGGGGGAAGGGCAGTAACAGAAGTCTCTTTTCTCCTTACCAAGACAGCAAACATTTTTTTAAGCGTCTACCTGCATAACTGAACTTATATATCATTGTCTGGGTCATATGGCCACTCCTAGCTGTAGAAAATTCTGGGAACTTGGCTAGTATTTCATTTTTTAGATTCTGTAATTACAGAAAGCAAGAAAGAGGGTTGGGAATGGCTGCACTGAAAGTCTTACAAATTCTGCCTTCTCTTATAGGAAACTGCACCTGCTGTGGCCAAGACTCCCAGAGCCTTGTCTCCTCTTAGCTGATAGCTGATCCATTAGTCAACTATTGCCGCAAACACATTGTATAACAGGCCACCCCCAATTTCAGTGGCAGGTAATGATAAGCATGTATTATCATGCTCACAGGTTTGGTGATTGGCCAGGGTGGCTCTGTCCCACGTGTCTTTCATTCTTCTGGAACCAGCATGGTGTGGCAGAAGCACAAGAAAAGCAAGCAGGAAGGTTGCTGCCTCTTTAGGTACAGAACTGGCACTCCACCACTGTGTCCACATTCCACTGACCAAAGAAAGCCACATGTGCCCAAAGCAAGATTTCCAGTGGAAGGCACTGCAGAGTTACCTGGGGAAGGGTGTGGGTATGGGGAGGGGTGAGGAACCAGATACATCCCCCTACCCTAGCTGGGTAATCTAATACATTACCTGTGGGAAAACGGTGGCAGGGCTACAATGTAAATATATGTCCCTGCAGGTGACAAATGTGCCTGTAATTGGCTCTGGCGTTCTTAAGGCCACACCCAATCAGTGAAGTGACCACAGGGTTGTAAGTTAGACCAGGTGTGAGGGGAGGGAGGGATACAGCAGAATAGTCCTTTAGGGAAGGCAGAGCATGTTGTATCTTGAGTCACTTGTCATGAGTGGCTTTTATTGATTTAATATATCCAACAAAAAGGATTCTGAGGCTCAGCTTCCCACCATCCATCATGTGCCATTATCAGGAGCAGGCAATTCCTAGCCTCAGTCTCACATGTCTTGGAGTTTTCACACCCCAACTGGGGACTGCATTCTGCTTTACCAGCAGTGACAAGTGGGTATGTTACCTTTGTTTCTCAAGGAGTCTTTCCCCAGCTGAACCCTATTTGCTGTCATTACTATAACTTAATTAACCACATATTGTGATAATAAGAGAAGAATAGAGATGGAGACAACTCCTCATAATGATTATAATACCCAGATCGTTTGATGGTGCATTATACTAACCAGAGCATCCTTGACAATTAATTTAATTAAATTCTAACACATATTCACAGAGGGAAACTACAATACAGGCAAACAGTATTTAAGAACATACTTGTGTCCCTGGAAAAAGTGTATACACCCTTTACTCTGAAAGTGGAATTCACTCATTCATTCAGTAAACAGTATCAGTAGGTTATTCATCTTTCTGGGGGCCACCATGACAGGAAGAAGCATATTATTTATGAACTCATTTGAGAAGTCAATGAATCTTTTTAAAGAAAAATATATAATACCACATTTTTGCATATTTATTTAATGGGTTTATATTTTAGCACTTGTCATCTACCAGATTCTATTGCAAGCATTTGACAAATATAAACTTATTTAATCTTTATTATAAATGTATGAGGTGGGTGCTGCTGTTCCCAATTTACAGAATGAAACTCGGAAGCACAGACTCTCCTTTTTTTTTAAGCATTCAAGGGTCCTTTGACCCAAACAAACAACAAAACTAAACTAAATGATCTTCATCCTGGAAAGCTGAAAATTTCCAGGTTTTTAAAAAAGACTTCTTTGTAAATTGGGAATGTAAATGTACCCGGTACAGCCTGTGCCTGCTTGCTCTCAGATCCATTCTGCAGGCTCCTGCCGCTCTCTCCTGCATTGCAGGGAGCTCACCCTGAATGCTGCAGGTCTCAGCTCCCCAGCCTTGGCTTCCGGCTGGACTCAGCCCATGGAAGGCATGGGGGCTGGAGACAGGATAGCAAAGGGAAGCCCGGAAGAAGCCAGGGCCTCTCTTTCTTTTCTTTCTTTCTTTTTTTTTTTTTTTTCATATTTTTTCTTTTTATCTCTTACTAGGTTTCCCTTGACCTCATGAATAAGATGTTTGATGAGCAATTGAACAAGTAGTAGAAGTGGAATGGAAAGGAATACATCTGCTTGAGAATTCTTTCAAAAAATACCTGCAGGCCTGGCCAGGTTACCTAAAAAGTTTCTCACAACAAAGATCTTTCTCTCTGTGTGTCTACCTGTTCCTCCTCCTTCTTCTCCCTAAGTATGTCTACAGGTGAGGATTAAAAAAACCCCAAAACCTGCGGAACTTTCTGGCAATTGATTAGATATAGGGAATGAAGGGAAAGGAAACTGATTTCTAATGACTTTAGGAAATGGTTGTTACTGCTAAGAAATGTATTTGAAAGGAAGTTGATTTGGAGTAGAGTGAATCCATATCCAGACATACTTTATTTGAGGTGATATGATATCCAAGCAGATATGCCCTGTAGGCAAGTGGGGGCATGAGCCTGGATGAGAAGATCTCAGAATAGGAATGGCTGTGACATCATTGAGCAAACCCTAGGGTAGCCTAGTATTGTCCCTTGAGTGTGGCAAGAAGAGAGATTACTGAAGAATATAGAGATAGGGTGTTCAGAAGTAGGAGATTCAGGTGATATAACACCTGGACAGAGTCACAGGATTAAGCTCACAAAGTAGATAGCAGGCAGTTGTATCTAGCAGGCAGTGTAGAGGCTACCTGAGACAAAGTAATACCAGAGGTTGGATGTGGCAACACAGAAGTCTTTGGCAAGAGCAGTATGAGTGGTGAAGTAAGGAAGCCATGTTTCAACAATTAAAGAAAGATTTTATCTAAGTTACATAGAAGTGGCTTTTAGGTCACTTAAGACGTTTCACAATAAAGAGAATGGCTGAATCCACAGAAGGCACTCAGTATATCCTTTCTGCTTTAAAAGTGTTATATTTGCAGCATGGTGATTATCGAGGCAAGGTGGGTGAGGAGAGGTAGGAGAGGGACAATTCTGAGGCCCATTTTGTATGGTTCTTTAGAGGGTCCTGAGAGGGACTGAACCCCAATTGTCCACACAGTAACTAGCTTAATAATATATCATTTACGAGCCATTTCTCTTTATCTGTCTTATTATCTTTATTCCTTTACTCCTGCATCCTGATAGTACAGTAAGTGCTACACCCAAGACCTTGTTTCAGACTTTGCTTTGTGAGAAATTTTAACAGTTGTTGACCAAATTAACTTTCACATAGGTTGTGTGTGATTTAATGTAGAGATGTGTGGGGACCCTAGTTGTGGGACTTGTGTTAGAAGGTTGACTCTGCCTTGAGCACTAACATGAGAATTCACCCAGGTTGCTTCAAGGAAACTGACTCCTCCAGGCCTTCTTATTACTAGCAGCAGGTACCAGTAATGTGACTTTTTATTTTATTTTATTTTTTTCTTCAATTTTTATTAATTGATTTTTGTTACAGATGTTTCTCCTTTCCTCCCCCCAGACCCCCTCCTCCCCATCCTGCCCCCGCCCCCCTAGCATTGTTGTTTATGTCCATTGGTCATGCATACATGCATGTAAGTTCTTTGGTTCATCTCATCCATCCCCCCCACCCCCCTACTCTGAGGTTTGTCAGTCTGAACCATACTCCTTTCTATGACTCTCGGGCTATTTTTTTCATCAGCCCACCTTGTTCATTATATTCCACAAATAAGTGAGATCATGTGGTATTTGTCTTTCTCTGATTGGCTTATTTCGCTTAGCATAATACTCTCGAGGTCCCTCCATGTTGTCTCAAAGGACAAGAGATCTTTCTTTCTTACAGCTGCAGAGTATTTCATTGTGTATAAGTACCACAGCTTTTTTATCCACTCATCTACTGATGGGCACTTGGGCTATTTCCAGATCTTGGCAATTGTAAATAGTGCTGCTATGAACATAGGGGTATATATATTCTTTCCGATGGGTGTTTCAGACTTCTTAGGATATATTCCTAGAAGTGGTATCACTGGGTCAAATGGCAATTCAATTTTTAATTTTTTGAGGAAACACCATAGTATTTTCTATAGTGGGTGCACCAGTCTGCATTCCCACCAGCAGTGTACTAGAATCCCCTTTTCCCCACACCCTCGCCAACACTTGTTTGATGATTTGTTGATGGCGGCCATTCTGGCTGGTGTGAGATGATATCTCATAGTTGTTTTAATTTGCATCTCTCTGATGATTAATGCTGTAGAACATTTCTTTATATGTCTCTTGTCTGTTTGTATGTCCTGTTTGGAGAGGTGTCTATTTAGCTCCTCTGCCCATTTTTTAATTGGGTTCTTTGTCTTCCTTTTGTTGAATTGTATGAGCACTCTATATATTTTGGAAATTAACCCCTTATCTGATGAATCGTTGGCAATTATGCTCTCCCATACAGTGGGTTCCCTTTCCATTTTGATGGTTGTTTCTTTTGCTGTGCAGAAGCTTTTAAGTTTGATGTAGTCCCATGTGTTCATTTTTTCCTTTGTTTCTGTTGCCTTAGGTGATGTATCAGTGAAAATTCTGCTGCGTATGATGTCTGAAATTTTGTTGCCTGCATTTTCTTCTAGGATTCTTATGGATTCACGAGTCACATCTAAGTCCTTTATCCATTTTGAGTTTATTCTTGTGTATGGTGTAAGTTGATGGTCTAGTTTCACTTTTTTGCATGTAACTGTCCAATTTTCCCAGCACCATTTATTAAAGAGGCTGTCTTTACTCCATTGTATGCTCTTGTCACCTTTGTTGAATATTAATTGAGTATAATGTTTTGGGTCAATTTCTGGGTTCTCTGTTCTATTCCATTGATCTATATGTCTGTTCTTGTGCCAGTACCAGGCTGTTTTGATTACAGTAGCTTTGTAGTATACTCTGATATCCGGTATTGTGATCCCACTTACTTTGTCCTTTTTTTTCAAGATTGCTGTGGCTATTCATGGTCTTTCTTGGTTCCATATGAACTTTTGAAGTATTTGTTCTAGTTCTGTGAAATATGTCGTTGGTATTTTGATGGGGATTGCATTGAATCTATAAATTGCTTTGAGTAATATGGACATTTTAATGATGTCAAGTCTTCCACTTCATGAACAAGGTATGTGCTTCCACTTTTTTATATCTTCCTCTATTTCTTTTTTCAATGTCCTGTAGTATTCTGCAAATAGGTCCTTTACTTCTTTGGTTAAGTTTATTCCGAGGTATCTTAAATTTTTGGCTGCGATGGTAAGTGGGATTGTTTTTTAAGTTTCTCTTTCTGTGAGTTCATCATTGGTACATAAGAATGCCGTCGATTTCTTGATGTTAATTTTGTATCCTGCTACTTTTCCAAATTCATTTATTAAGCCTAGTAGATTTTTGATGGAGTCTTTAGGATTTTCTATGTATAATATCATGTCATCTGCAAATAATGACAGTTTTGCTTCCTCCTTTCCAATTTGGATCCCTTTTATTTTTTCTTCATGTCTGATTGCTGTGGCTAAGACTTCCAGTACTACGTTAAATAAGAGTGGCGAAAGTAGGCATCCCTGTCTTGTTCCTGTTCTTAAGGGAAATGTTTTTAGTTTTTGTCCATTGAGTATGAGGTTGGCTGTAATTCTTTCATATATGGCCTTTATTATGTTGAGATATGATCCCTCTATTCCTACATTGCTGAGAGTTTTTATCAGAAATGGGTGCTGGATTTTGTCGAATGCTTTTTCAGTGTCTATTGATATGACCATATGGTTTTTATCTTTCATTTTGTTTATGTAGTATATCACATTTATTGATTTGTGAATATTGTACCAACCTTGCATCCCTGGGATGAATCCCACTTGGTCAGGGTGAATAATTTTTTAAATATATTGCTGGATCCAATTTGCTAGTATTTTGTTCAGGATTTTGGCATCTATGTTCATCAGGGATATTGGCCTGTAGTTTTCTTTCTTTGTAGTGTCTTTTTCTGGTTTTGGAATTAGAATTATGCTGGCCTCATAAAACGGGTTTGGAAGTCTTTCTTCTTCTTGGATTTTTTGGAATAGTTTGAGGACAATGGGTGTTAGTTCTTTGAATGCTTGGTAAAACTCCCCTGTGAAGCTGTCCGGGCCTGTGCTTTTGTTTGCTGGGAGGGTCTTGATTACATCTTCAATTTCCTTCATTGTTATTGGTCTGCTCAAGTTTTCTATCTCTTCCTGGTTCAGTTTTGGGAGATTATGTGTTTCTAGGAATTTGTCCATTTCGCTTAGATTGTCTAATTTGTTGCTGTATAATTGTTCATAGTATTTGTTAAGGATCCTTTGTATTTCTATGGTGTCAGTTGTTACTTCTCCTCTTTCGTTTCTGATTTTGTGTATTTGGGTTCTCTCTCTTTGTTTCTTGGTGAGTCTAGCTAAGGGTCCATCAATCTTATTTATCTTTTCGAAAAACCAGCTCTTTGTTTCATTGATCCTTTGAATTGTTTCTTTGGTCTCTGTCGTTTTTTTTCAGCTCTGATCTTTACTATTTCCTTCCTTCTTCTTGCTCTAGGGTTTTCTTTTTGTTTGCTTTCTAGTTCTTTAAGTTGTGAGGTTAGATAGTCTACTAGAAATTTTTCTTGTTTCTTGAAGTAGGCCTGGAGTGCTACCCCAGCTGTTTTTTCCCTCTCAGAACTGCTTTCACTGCATCCCATAGATTTTGTGTTATTGTGTGTTCATTTTCATTGGTTTCCAGGAAGTTTTTAATTTCTTCCTTTATCTCCTCGGTAACCCATTCATTGTTTAATAACATGCTATTTAACCTCCATGTGTTCAAATGTCTTTGCATGTTCTTGTTTCAATTGATTTCTAGTTTCATGCCATTGTGATCTGAGAAGATGCTTGATATGATTTCAGTCTTCTTGAACTTGTAGAGACTTAGTTTGTGTCCTAACATGTGGTCTATCTTTGAGAATGTCCCATGTGCACTTGAGAAGAATGTGAATTCTGTAGTTGTGGGGTGTAATTCTCTGTAGATATCTATTAAATCCATTTAATCTAGTGCTTCATTTAGAGTCTCTGTTTCCTTGATAATTTTTTGTCTAGGGGATCATTCCAGTGATGTCAGCGGGGTGTTGAAGTCCTCTGCTATGGTTGTATTGCTGTCAATTTCTCCTTTGAAGTCCTCCAGAAGATTTTTAATATATTTTGGTGCTCCTATATTGGGTGCATATATGTTTACCAAAGTTATATCTTCCTGTTGGATAGACCCTTTCAATATTATG
The DNA here is from genome assembly GCA_030848825.1 of Tadarida brasiliensis. Lineage (NCBI taxonomy): Eukaryota > Metazoa > Chordata > Mammalia > Chiroptera > Molossidae > Tadarida > Tadarida brasiliensis. Next base: position 31,724,828 of record CM061261.1, on the reverse strand, counting down.
TAGTGACCTTCTTTGTCTCTAGTTATGGTCTTCAATTTGAAATCTAATTTATCAGATATGAGTATTGCTACCCCAGCTTTTTTTTCCTTTCCGTTTGCTTGGAAGATTTTTTTCCATCCCTTCACTTTCAACCTATGTGAGTCTTTTGTTGTGAGGTGGGTCTCTTGTAAACAACATATATGTGAATCATGCTTTCTTATCCAGTCAGCTACTCTGTGTCTTTTTATCGGAGCATTCAGTCCATTTACATTTAAAGTGATTATTGATATGTACTTATTTATTGCCATTTTTGTTTAGTGTGGTTATATTTTTCTTCTGATTTCTTCTACTAATTACAGCAATCCTTTTAACATTTCTTACAGTGCTGGTTTGGTGCTAATGTATTCCCTTAGCCTTTTTTTTTGTCTGGGAAGCTCTTTATTTGACCTTCTATTTTGAATGATAGCCTTGCTGGATTGAGTAGTCTTGGATTCAGATCCTTGTTTTTCATGACCTTGATTACTTCATGCAACATTCCCTTCTGGCCTGTAGTGTTTCTGTTGAGAGGTCAGCTGATAGCCTTATGGTGGGTCCTTTGTAGGTAACCTGTTGCTTATCTCTTGCCGCCTCTAGGATTCTCTCTTTGTCTTTAATTTTTGGCATTTTAATTTCTGTGTGTCTTGGTTTGGGCCTGTTTGGGTTCTTCTTACTTGGGGCTCTTTGTGCTTCTTGAATTTGAATGCCTTCTTCCTTCACCAAGTTAGGGAAGTTTTCTGTCACTATTTCTTCAAATATATTCTCAAACCCTTGCTCATTTTCTTCTTCTTTGAGGACTCCTATGATGCGAATATTATTATGTTTCCAGTTGTCCCACAGTTCTCTTGAGCTGTCTTCCTGTTTTTTAATAGTTTTTTGCTTTTGGTTTTCTGATTGGTTGATTCTTTTCTACCCTGTCTTCTAATTCACTGATTTGGTCCTCAGCTTCATCTACTCTGGTGGTTATTCCTTCCAATGTGTTCTTTATTTCTGCTATGTCATTCTTCATTTCCACTTGGTTGGTTTTCAATGTTTCTATATCTTTACTCATGGTGTTGATGTCCTTACTCATGCTGTTGAGCTTCCTCAAGATCATGGCTCTGAAGTCTATATCTGATAACTTGCTTAACTGCATTTCATTTATCTCATCTTCAGTCGAGTTCTCTTGTTCTTTCATTTGGGATTTATTTCTTTGTTCACCATCTTGGCTATCTCAGTGGGTTTTGGAGCCTGCCAAATTTTCCCTGTGGGTGTTGGTGTTCTGCTGTTTGTGGCTCCCTCTACTGGGTTTGGATGAGTGTGGGAGGACCCCTGTCAACACCACTGTCAAGTCTTACTTTCCTGGGTAGATTTGGAAGCCCAGGAAAGGTTCACTTATCCTGTAGCTTTTTGCCTGGAGGCTCTTAGTCTCAGTTACCTGATGAGCCTTGGGTTGTGGCCCTCAGCTAAATCCTCTCTTTCTTTCTTAAGGTGCATCATCTTTGATAGTGGCTTTGTGTCCTCTTTTCCAGCTCTGGTCAAATGGCCCTTCATTCTATGACATTACATGTAAAAATTTAGAAAATGCACACAAAATCATATAAATTAATTATGTATTTATGTATAGTTTTTTTTACATTAAAAACAATTTTATTTCAATTTTGCAAAACTAAATGAAACTTATATATTTCTAGAAAAATGTAATTTACCTAAAGATATTCAAGAGGGAGTAGAAAAATCTGAAAATACACATAGCCATTAAAGAAATTGAATTAGTATTTAAAATTCTCTTATAAAGAAAATACTAGGTTTGGATGCTGTCTCTCTCTCTCTCTGTCTCTCAAGTTTTCAGTTGCTACTGCAACAAAGTATTGGTTTAAAACACAAACTTATTGGCTTAAAACTACACTTATTTATTATCTTACAGTTCTGGCAGTCAGAAGTCTGACAAGTGTCTCACTGGGTGAAAATCAAGGTGTCAGCAGGACAGTGATCTTTTCTGGAGGCTCCAGGAGAAGGTATCTGTTTCCTTGTCTTTTCAAGCTTCTAGAAGCCAGCCACATCCCTTGACGTGTGGCCCCTAACTCCATTCCCTCCATTTTCAAAGCCAGCACGATGAAATATCTGACCATTCTTTTGCTGTCACATCTCTGATTGCAGCTGGGAAAGGTTCTATGATTTTAAGGATTTGTGATTAGGTTCCCCCTTCCCCCCCCCCATAACCCAGGATAACTACACATCTCAAGATCTTTAACTTAATCACATCTACAAAGCCCCTTTGGCCATGATCACAGGTTCCAGGGATTAGAATGTGGACATTTAGGGGGAAAGTCCTATTGGACTGGCTACCATGATAATTTATAGTAGGAAGATGTCCTTCACCTGAAAAGAAAAGGCTTTTGTGAGTCACTTCTTCATCTAGTTTGCCATCTTTCTGAGAACTTTTAAGTGTAAGTCTACAGCAGGGAGGGTGTTCATCTTTGGTTAGGCATAGCTGAGCAGAAAATTTACTGTACGTTTTTACAATGGAAGACAATGAGAAATCTACAAGTCCATTAGGATGGTTTTTACCAGAATAGCCAGGCAAATCTCAAATTAAAATTATGACAGAGCTGTCCTGTAGAATTCCCCCAATGAAAAGATAAGCATCATTTGCTCTAATCGTTGCTTTGCTACATTGCAAATTGTTTTGGCTGTAATGACAAATTAATGTGATTCTGTGAGACATGACATTTTTCACTAGATTGCAGCAGTTCTGCTGAAAACAAGTTAATTTCTTGTGAACCACGATTTTGCTGAACTGGTTAGTTGTCTAGAAACTGGAGCTTGGAACTAATTATAAGAAAGTGTTAATGTTCACTGACCTAGAATGAATAAGCCTTCCTTCCCAGTAGATTAACTTCTCTTTAAGAAAAGAGCTAATGAAATTCAGAACCTCCCAGAGATCACAAGTAGACATCTGATTAAGCAAACAAGTTAAAGCAAGAACTTGGTAAGCAATCATGAAAGCAGTCCTTGTCAAGTATTTCCACATTTCATTGAGCAATTTCACTCGTCGAGCAAACAAAGGAATAATGCATTAAAAGTTCAAGAATTTGAATTATGCAATCAACCATCAGAAATACTCAAGCTGCCCTTTCAGTTGATCAAAGGGTAACAGCTTTTCCGCGTCATTCTCCAAGCATTTGTAAAGCTTTTTCTGCTTTGTTTCTGAAAAACTACTTTATCAGGTAGAAATTGTTCCCAAATTTAAGGTGCAAGAAAGAGGACATTTCCCAGATTTCATAGCTCAAGTCAAATGTTGCTTATGAAGATAGCAAAAAGTCTAGTATACTGTAGTTATTATGAGTTTTTCCTCTTTTTTGGATTAGTGAAAACCAGGACAAATGGGGTATGGCTTTTGAGCTGCCAAGGTATATACTGCCCATCCCAATTTGGGCCAGTAAATTGTGGGCCTCTGTGTTGTCAGCATCTGCCTTCTAGACCTAGCTGGGTGCCGTGAACTTCACTACTGCCCCCAAGGATTCAGTGCTTTGTGTCTTACACTAATTCCCATGCAGTCTCCCCTTTCTGGGTGCTTACACTGTTGAGGTACAGCATGGGTTGAGCCTTCTATCCTACCATTCTGAGAAATCCAGCTCCATTCCTGATTTGGCTTCTCTGCCTGTAAAAGACAAGGTGAAAATCACCTTCTCATTCATTCCATAAGAATTTATTGAATGTTGTCTTAGTCTATGTTCCCTCAAAACCAGACCTTAAGATAAGAAAACAAGTGTAAGCAGTTTATTTGGGAGGAAACCCAAATAGGGAAGTGCAGAAGTGAGACAGGAAGGAAAGACAGCCAAAAGTAAGTTACCAGTGTGGGCAACTGGAGCTCAAGCCCACTGGGAACTCTAGGAGCCAGTGTAGGAGACCCAGAGTTGACTTATGGAGGGCTAGAGAACAGGGTTATATCAGTGGTTGAGGGTTGTCAGAGGTTAGTTTCCCATTCTGTCCAGTCTACTATGCTGAGGCCAGAGTGGCTTTCTGCTATTTGGAAGGAAGTCTTCAGTCAAAGAGATGCAGGTACTGGCAGTTGGAAGTAGAGCAAACTCATGTTGCAGTGGTAAGGCCCGAGGGCCAGTAATACAAAGTTCCAGCCTGTGAGTTAAGCATTGAAATAGGGCTATAGAAAAGCTTAATTTCTCTAATCAGAACATAAAGCAGAAGCAGCTATGTTTTGGTGACTGTGTGCTCAGAGTGATGCCAAGTGCAGTAAGGGAAGCAGCAGAAGTGGAAGGCATGGTCTCTCCCTGATTTTATTCCCTATGGAGGGAAAACAACTCTGACTTTACCATTCAGCATGAGCAAGTGGACAAAGTATGATGGTGCTATTGCAATAGGTATGTGGCAGAACAGCTGCAACTGATAAAAGCTACCAAAACTGTAAAAAAGAGGAAGACCCCCCTCCCAACACACACACACGTGATTTATGGCTTAAGACCGGCAGAGACCAGCTCGATCCAACGTGGCAACTAATATCTCCTAATGGTAACCCCTAGCCTCATCATATGCTCATTGTAATACATTAGAATACTAAATGACATCATGATCTCAAACAAAAAGCCCAAATAAGGACACAAAATGGTCCATGGAGCTTCTCTGAGAAATCTCCACCCCTTTCCCAGGAATATCCTGAATATTCCTCCTCCTTATTAAATACCCCAGTACCAAGTAAATTTTTTTCTTTATTTATTTTGAGAGAGAGAGAGAGGGGGAGAGGGAGAGAGAGATAGAAACATCGATGAGAGAGAACATCGACTGGCCGCCTCCTGCATGCCCCCCACTGGGGATTGAGCCCACAACCTGGGCATGTACCCTGACCGGGAATCGAACCAGTGACCTCTTGGTACATAAGTTGATGCTCAACCACTGAGCCACACTGGCTGGGCCCAAGTAAATGAATCTTAATAAAGGAAGTTATTTTCACTAAAGGGAGGCTGCTCTGTCTGTGGAGTAGCCCATTTTCTGTCTCACTGCTTGACTAATAAGCTTACTTTCACTTTAAATTCTGTTGGCTTGTTTTTTAATTCTTTCCTGTGTAAAGCCAAGAACCCACAGTGAGTCATGAACCCTCAGGTCCCTGGACTCCTGGAATGCCTGAACCACTATGGGCATTAGAGGAGGATTGGAATTCTTGGGAAAGACTTCATGGAGAAGGTAGGACGAAAAGGAAGAAAAGTGTTTGCAGAAACAGGGCCAAAGCCTGGATAGTTGGAGGAACAGTGAGAGAGCTGGCATGAAGACAAAGTTAGCCTACCATGTTGATAGACAATGAACATGCCATTAGATTGGAATTGATGAAACATGTTCCAGAGAAGTGAGAATCTTCAAGCTCGACTGGGTAGGGAAGGGCCCACACTGAGATGTTTGAAAACAAAACAAAAAGTCTGGCATTGTTATTTCCTAGAAATGTCAGTCATTGCCTTAAGCCCATAATCCCTTTTGCAAAGGTCCACCCACGCCCTCAGTACTGCTGGAGAAGTGACCATGTCCTGGCAGACGACCCTGCTTCTGAGGCCACATCTGATTGGGTGGGGGCAGACATCTGACCCCAGATGAACTAATCAGATTCTGGTGTTTTGGGTTTTTTCCCTGGCATTTGGACCTAAGGCACTAAGAGACTGAGTTGGTTCTCTATACTGCCAGGGTAAGAATTTTGTTCCCTTAGTAAGCCACAGCCATGTGCAAAGATACTAAGATACTAGAGTAAAGCATTATAGGGGATAATTGAACTAAGCAAAAAAGAGGAGTACAAGTACTGAGAGAATCGAAGGAGACCAAGTGGCCCCAGCAAGTTCAGGAAACTTTCTAATTCCCCCAAGGCTATGGTGTACCTCTGGAATTTAGTCTTCTGTAAACTTTCCATTCAAGCTAATTTGAGTGGGTTTCTTCTCCTAGGAAATCAAGGACCCTTAACTAAGGCAAAATGGTAGCCATTAACTTGCATATTGCCAGTGGCTGGATTTTAAGTCCTATTGGTTGACATCATAGCTAGTGATCTCCAGTAGAAAAGCCTTGAGACCAGAATTACGTTGCAAATGGTTTTTTAAAGTAAGGGCTTCAGAGAGATTGTAAAGGAAAAAGAGAGCAGGAAGCCTTGGTGAACTTAGACCAAATCTGTGGCGCCTGCAGAGGGCGCTGCAGTGAAGTCCCGGCCATCCTCCTTCCTTAGCCCCAGGCAAGGGAGCTGGGCTTTCACGCTCTGCTTACTGAACGTGCAGGCTGCTGGGCAAGCAGAGGTAAATCACGCAACACAGTTTCCCGTAACTTGTTTACAGTCTAAGTGAGGGAGATAAGCTTGCAAACACATATAGGCAACTAGAAAATTGGTTTCTGGGTAGGGGAGAATAAGAAAAGCCACACCCGCCCTGGCCGGTTTGGCTCAGCAGTTAGAGCATCGGCCTGTGGACCAGAGAGTCCCGGGTTCAGTTCCCGCTAAGGGCGCGTGGCTCGGTTGCAGTTTGTCCCCGGCCCTGGTTGGGGACTTGTGGGTGGCAACCAGTTGATGTGTCTCTCTCACATCGATGTTTCTCTCTCTCTCTCTCTCTCCCTCCCTCTCTCCCTCTCGCTCTATTGGAAGATAAATGCAAAAGTGTCCTCAGATGAGGATAAAAAAAAAAGAAAAGCTACACCCAAAGGAAGTGCTGTATGAACAGTAAATAATTTAACTATGTGCCGTGTGCTCTGCCTGCCCTCCTTCACCCCAACCCCCATCCCCCACCCCTGCCAAAAAAAGAAAAAAGAATATGAGAATCTCTTAACAACATAAGTGTGGCTGATTTTCACCTAGAAATATATATATATATAATATATATATAATATATATATATATTATATATATATATTTAATTTCTTCCAGAAAACCGAACTTCCTGAAAAATGACTATTAAAGGAACATAGTAAGAACCTGGCAGGAGCCCAGTTAATACTCAGCAGCCTTGACCCAAGAAAGAGAAGAGTAAATATCAAACCCAAGGACGATAAGATCTTGTGTGCTTTTCTTTTTCTTTTCCCCCTAAAGGCATGTTTGCTCTTTTAAGGATTAGGAACTTATTGTTTAAAGTACTTTGGTCCAGGGATCAGGCTGCCAAGAAAGCAGTGGGCATTTGCTTGCAGTGGTGGGGTTTTTACCCAATGTGACCTCTGTTTAGAGCAGGAATTGTGAAGGCTAGACCAGCATCCTCGAGGCTTTCAGGAGTCTTAAGGGATTAACACTGATAAGACACCAAACTTTTTCTTTGTAACAAGCAAATCATATGCCATATGATGTCATGATATCATAAGGATTTGGTGGATGAACAAAATATAACCTTGTGATATGCATTCTCAAGACCTGGCCTGCCAAGGATCAAAGTATGTGTGTGGACAGATAAGGTTTGCCTGGAGGGCAGAAAACTGCCCTGTTTGATCTGATTGGATTACTTACATGTGAATAGATTAGATTTGTATGTCAAAGGGCAGGAAAACTGCCCAAAGAGGACCAATGGTCAAGAATGCTCAGGCATGAATGGATTTGTTATTTTATATCTCCTTTGATGTTTCTTTGCTGAAAAAAGCGAGAGACAGGTCTTGACATCATCTCAAGGAAATAATTACCTAAAACAACATGTAACCTGGGGAACCACTTTGCAAATAAATTGGGCTGCATCCAGAGATCTGGAGCATTTGCTCCCTTGCAATGCTCCCTCTCACTCCAAGCAGCATCTGCTTATAGTTTATTGCACTTCGACAACCCCCAGCAGGCCAAGAGAGATGGCAATATCATTTCATTTTTTATGTATAAGCAAGTGCTACATACTGGTCAGTTTCGACAGAGGAATTCCTATTACTGAAATTTGGCATTGGTACATTTTAAGTAGCACAATTTGGAGTTTATTGAGAATGGTAATTTAGGATCCCAGTGAAACTGGGCTTCCATTAAATGTTTCACAGCATTGTGAAATGTGACACAGGCAGCTGAAATAAATCCCCACAGCGCTTGGGGGAAACACTGATCAGTGCATCCCTAGTGGTGTAGCTATAGTTTTTAATTGCTGCTATTCTTGCTTCTTAATTATCAGTCATTGCTAGTTCAAATTCATCTTATGCTACTTTCTTTCTTTTTTTTTTTTTTTAATTTTATTGTTGAATGTATTACAGATGTTCCTCATTTTTCCCCCATTGCCCCCCTCCTCCCCATTTCCGCCCCCCTCCTGCTTTTCCCCACACTGCTGTCTGTGTCCATTAGTTATGCATATATACATATAAGTTCTTTGGTTTATTTCTTCCCACCCCCCAACCCCCCTTCCCTTTGAGGTTTGTCAGTCTAACAACCAATTTATACTTCTTAATCCCTTCACCTTTTTCACCCCTCCCCCCAGCCCCTACCCATCTGGTAACCAACAAAAGTTCTCTGTATCTATGAGAATGTTTCTGTTTTTCTTGTTCATTTTGTTTGTAGATTCAATTGTTGATAGATATGTATTTATTGCCATTTTGTTTGTTCATATTTTTTTATGTTTTTCTTCAAGAAGACCCTTCAACATTTCATATAATAATGGTTTCGTGGTGATGAACTCCTTTAGCTTTTCCTTGTCTGGGAAACTCTTTATATGGCCATCGATTCTAAATGACAGCTTTGCAGGATAGAGTAATCTTGGTTGTAGGTTCTTGCCTTTCATCACTCTAAATATTTCTTGCCACTCCCTTCTGGCCTGCAAAGTTTCTTTTGAGAAATCTGCTGACAGTCTTATGGGAACTCCCTTGTAGGTAACAAACTGCTTTTCTCTTGCTGCTTTTAAGATTCTCTCTTTGTCTTGAACCTTTTGCATTTTGATGATGATGTGTCTTGGTGTGGGCCTCTTGGGGTTCATCTTGTTTGGGACTCTCTGTGCTTCCTGGACTTGTATGTCTGTTTCCTTCACCAAGTTAGGGAAGTTTTCTGCCATTATTGTTTCAAATAGGTTTTCGATTTCTTGTTCTCTCTCTTCTCCTTCTGGCACCCCCAAGATGCGAATGTTGGCACGCTTGAAGTTGTCCCAGAGGCTCCTTACACTATCCTCATTTCTTTGGATTCTTTTTTCTTTTTGCTGTTCTGATTGGGTGTTTTTTGCTTCCTTATATTCCAAATCCATGGTTTGCTTCTTGGCTTTACCTACTCTACTATTGATTCCCTGTAAATTATTCTTTATTTCAGTTAGTGCCTCCTTCATTTCTGACTGGTCCTTTTTTATGCTCTTGAGGCCCTCTCTAAGTTCAATGAGGTTCTCACTAAGTCCATTGAGCATCCTTATAAGCAGTATTTTGAACTCAGCATCTGTTAGGTTGCTTAACTCCATTTCACTTAGTTCTTTTCCTGGAGTTTTGTTCTGTTCTTTCATTTGGGACCTGTTTCTTTGTCTCCTCATTTTGGCTGCCTCCCTCTGTTTGTTCCAATGTATTACTTAGCGAGAGGTGTGGGGCTAGCTGAGACCAGATGCTGCTTGTTTGAATGATTTCAGGAAAAGCTGAAGCAGGCTCCAAGACAGGCCAATCCTATGGTGAAGCAACTGGCAACAGCTTGGGTGGGCCTGAAAGTTGGGTGGGGCGGGGCCTCAGGGAATCACCAGGGCGGGGCCAACAGTGTGAGCCAGGTTGCTGGAGTCCCAGATATGGCGGCGTCTGCCGGCTCAGGAAGGGCTCACCAAAGGAACAAAAGCCTCTGATAGCACGTCTGTCCAGGAGAAAGCTGCCTCTCCAGCCCTCGCTCCAATGCCAAACAGCTCAGTTCTTCCCCATATGACTCTGGTGCCTTTCAGGCTCCCTCCCGCACGCTGGAGCCCGGAGGGAGCGAGTCCGAGTAAGTCCGTGCGCGGGCCCTTTAAGAGGAGCTGCGGGGGCTCCAGCCGCCTCAGCCTCAGTTCCCGCTGGTTTTTCCAGCCAGAAGTGATGGGGACTTCTCTTCCTGGCCCTGGGACCCTGAGCTGGGCACCTGGTGTGGGACGGGGACCACTCAGCCCTCTGGGAGGACCTTCCCAGCTGAGGTGTCCTCCTAATTTTTATCCGCCACACGTGGGTGTGGGACCAGCCCGTGGCGCCTCCGCCCCTCCTACCAGTCTTGATGTGGCTTCTTCTTTAATTTCGTAGTTGTAGGACTTCCATTCAGCTTGATTTCAGGCGGTTTTGAATGATGGTTGTTCTGTAGTTTAGTTGTAACTTTGATGTGGTTGTGGGAGGACGCGATACCGCGTTTACCTACGCTGCCATCTTGACCGGAAGTCGAAATATTACAAGCCATGCTACTTTCTTTTATATTTGGTTCATTTTCTTATATGGAAGAATGCTGTTTTAGTCTGGATCTCTGCAGAAGTAGACTCTGAGATAAGGATGTGAGTGCAAGTAGTTTATTTGGGGGGTGATTTCAGGAACCACTGGAAAGTGAGTGGGGAAGTGAGATAGGGAAGGGAGGAAAATCAATCAAGGGTGTGCTAATAAGCAAAATTACTGCTGTGGGCAGCTGGGGCTCAGGCCCTTGGGAACTCTGCAGAGACTTTGTATAACATGCCTTGGTGTTGCCCCACCAGAAAGGTGAGGACTGGGGGTACTTATCCAACATTTCCCATCAGACCATTCTTGAGGGCTGCTTGTGGAGGCATCAAATCACGCCTCTCCAGCCTGCCCTGCACGCTAGATCATGCCTCTGCAGCCAAAGTCGAGCCCTCTGGGAGAGTTGCAGGTTCTGAAATGAGGCTGCCAGTGAGGAGAATCCGAAGAGACAGCCAACAAGAGGAGGGCAGAGCACTGGGGGCTCTGACAGTGACTGTTATGGATGCATAGTTCCCTGAACAGTATTTGGGGCTGTAGTTTCCTAATCACTTGACTTTGAAATACTTGTTGCATTCTAATGAGCAATATAAGCCCATGTGGCTGAGTAGTCAGGGAGAGTCTTATGTAAGGATGTACTCTTTAAGGTGAAACCTGGAGGATGGGAAGAAGCCAGCCCTATGAAGAGGAGAGGGGTCCTAAAATCTTCTGCATCAGTTTTCCCATTTAAAGTCTGAATGTAGAACAGGAAATTTAAATTTTGGATTGCTCAAAGAGAGATTTTTAGCAATCACATTCTCATTCAGAATAAAATTGTTTTTAGCTATCTCCTACAGTATAAACTTTCAAATTTTCCATTTGGTACCATTTTAACATTCACACTTCTCTCCTCTAGTCAATTTCTCTGTGCTCACCCATTAGTCAAATTTCCTGATCCCATTTTCACCAATCACTGTTTTAAAAATTCCCATCTTCCATCCTAGCTTTCTCTAATTCTTTTTGAGTTACATAGAAATTATAGTTCCTTAGGAAAAAAGAACACCTCATTTGAGATACAGAAAGCCTCAATCTCCTTTGGAGATGGTGAGGACAATTCAGATACCTGGGACTGGACGTGCTCAAATCATTCTGGTTATAAATGTTCCCACTTTGTCTTGCTTCTCAGCCCAAAGGTAATTCCATATCCCTCAAATGCTAGTCTTGAAGTGTGTTTTAGGACTTAATATCCTGGGAGTAGTTGTGTGGACTGAGAGGATTTAGATGCATCTACGTGTGAAGGATGCCTTCCCCAAAGGCCCAAGTCACAGATATTTTTCTTGCTATGGAGTCACTGTCAGAATGGCCTTAGTGACATATTCTTTCCAGTGTAACACACTCCCATGGGGCCTGTGGCTTAATCCTGAGCATGCTCAGTAAGCAGTGCTAGAAAGGATACTGAAAACTTTAAAGAATTATGAAGCTCAGATCTCATATTTTAAAAGATTTCTCAAAATCCTCCAGAGGGTAACAGCATCACTTGCCATCACACAATGACAGTATCCCCTTCCATTCTCCATTGATGGCATCTCTGATATTTCTGACTAGGAAGAATTGTTTTCTCCTGCATGTATTTTGAGTTATCTTCTCTGCACATGATTATTTTCTACCTCCCAGAGATTCTTCAGAATTTGTGTGCCTTTGATGGACACATTTATTGTTTTTCTGTACTATTATGGATTAGTTTCATCAACTTTTCTTTCCTTGCAAAGCCTTTACAATGAAAGTGGACACTTGTACTCAGTCTGTAGTTTTATACTATTTTCAATTGCCCTTTACTTATGACCTATTTTTTTCATACCTAGAAACACAAAATTAGCTCTTAAATAAGGTTGACTGAATAAAAAATTTAAATCATTGCTTTATAAGAAGATACAACCTAGTCAAGCCATATACAAACTTAAAGTATGCATGTTAAAGGAATTCTAGGTTTTCTAATTTTCTTACCTTGTATTGGAAATCTTATATCAACTTAGTTGAATTTATTTATGTGGTACTGGGTAGCAAGAAAGAAAAAAGTAGTAGTAGATAGCATATCTTTATATAACTACAGCAGAAAAAAAACCAAAAACCTTAAAGCTGTAAAACCTCTCCTCCAATGGTTTTTCAGCCTTTGTAAAAAATACTTACAGTGATATCAAACTCATGGTCTCCTCACAAGGTTATTCAGACCAGTTTCAGAAAGTTCCAATTGTTAAAGACACAAAAGTATTCAGGAGCCAAATTATGGACTGTTATAAGTGCTGTGCTAAAAAATTTGGATTGCTTTTTGTGTCTGTCATCTTGATTAAGGGAACTCTACAAATAAACCATGTTAGCAACCCAAATGGAAAAAGAAAAAAATTAATATTGAACCTCAATGCCCTCTGCTACCTATAAAGTCCTCATCCTCTACCTAACATGTCTGTTTATCCAGCAAATGTGCATTTAGTTGGACAAACTGTCTCACTGACTTACTATGAATAACTACGGTTTATTAACAATGTTGTTCAGAAGAGATTTATTCTTCTCTCAATCTGTAGCTCTGATAAATCACTATGACACAAAGTAGTATTTTTCTAGTTCTTCTGCAGTGGTCACTTTGCCCTAGAAGCATCTTTGAGTTGATCAGCCTGGGCCATCTGCTCTCATATGTGATAGAGCATAGGTTCCTGTCTTCTGACTTGGAGTCTAGTGTCAAAGTCTTACTCAGGTCTTAGATGAGGATCTCTTTGCAGTAGGATCCAAAATATCTCATTTTCCTTGTTTAACCTCACATCATAAGACTTAAAGGAGATTATCGAGGCAAGTCTTGAAATATTATTGCCTTAATAATTTGGTAGGCATTTAAGGTTAATCCCTAAGTGGCATGTGGAGAGTAAAGAATATTCTAAACCTCCTTATTACCACTGCCTCCACTCAGGTCCTCTCCGTGTCTAATCTGCAAAACTGCCATAGCTTATTGTCCCCCTCAGCCTCAGCCTTGCCATGTCTCCCATCCCTTCCCTCCTGCAGCCAGAGTCGTGCTTTTCCTTAAAGGCACACCTGATGGGTCACTGTCGCTTCATTGCCTCATTGCCTTTTCTTGTTGTGGAATTCAGAGCCTGTGCCAACTTCTCCCACATCATCTCTTGTCCTGACCTTTCTCTCCTCCAGCCAGGAGGGATCACCTTTGGTCCTGGAGAGTGTGTGTTCCCTGCTGGTTCTCCTCTTCCCTGTCTCTAGCTGCACCCATCCCTCAGAGTGAGGTCCTACTGCACATCCTCCAGGAAGCTTGTTCTCTACCACTTTTCTCCCTAAGCAGGATATGTTTATGTTCCATCTACCAGTTGCATTGCATCCTGAGCTTATCTCAAATGCTGGCACTCATGATTCCTTATTATAATTGTTTTCTAGTCTAATCCTCCCCATATCTAAGCTTTTGGCAAGAACAGGCTGGGTCTTTTATATCTATAGCAAGAGGATGTCAAACATCTTAGTTGCCCCATATGGCAAAGGCATGATGAGTGCAGGTGCTCCAACTCAGAAGCAAATAAATATTCGGCACTTTAGAAAAGGTAATCACGCTGCCGAGAACCATTCTGCAGAAGACACCCTTTGAGTGAACTGTAAGTAATGGTTGCTTTTTGTAGAAGTGCTAAAATAAGAATATGGCAATCTCTGATTATTTTTCCCTAGGTTATGTTTTTGTTTTAGTAATTGTTACATTTTTAAAATTCTCTATAAGGAGTCGTATTGAGTATGGTAATAATCAGGAATAAAGGTTTAAAAACAGTATATATTATTTTGTATTTGCAATTACCTTTATGGCATATGTACTGAGCAAAGGGACTGGGGTAAAGACCTCAAGAGGTTAACAACAGTGGTTTTCTCTAGGGTTGGAAAAATAGATGATATTTTTCTTCTTTCTTTTAATTTGTCATATTTTTTCTGTATGATTATGTATTCTTTTTATAAGAAACAATTTTTTGCAAATAAGTGTAACAGTTAAATAAATTACATGATTATTAGTAATTTGATTAGTCAAATAATCAAACCACCCCCATCAAAAGATTATTGAATTTAATCAAATCATACTGTCAAGTTATTTAGGTATTATTTTGAGAACTCATGGAAAACAATCTAAGTATAGAAACTTTTAAAACATTATTTATTTATTTATTTATTTATTTATTTATTTATTTATTTATTTAAGAATAGTTTATTGATTTTGAGAGAGAGAGGAAGGGAGAGGGAGAGAGAGAAACATTGATACGAAAGTATAAAAATCCTTGGGCCTCCTCCGCCCCCTATGGGGGATTGAGCCCACAAACCGGGCATGTACCCTGACTTGAAATCAAACTGGCAACCTTTTGGTGCATGGGTCGGTGCCCAACCAAGCCAAACCAACCAAGATAAATCTTTTTTTTTTTTTTTTAATGGAGAAAAATATGACTCTGGAAATTATAAAACTGGAAACTTTGTTTAGAACTGTTGGAAGTATGTGTGTCATTGGGCTGGGAGAAGAGCCTAAGTCCAATAGTGAATTATAGAGTTAGTTTTTAATGGAATGTAACTATCTATTTTTGTTGCCAAATCTATTATCCTTTAGTACACAATACACCAGAGATTAAGAATCCACATATTCATCAAAAGATTTACTCTGAAGAAATAAAAATAGGTTTAATCATAATTTATACAGGTACATATTTATAGGTAGAGAATAAATGTTTGAAAAAATGCCACTGAGAAAAAGCAAGAGGTCAATATTATTTTAGAATATTATTTGATTTTCTTCTTTAAATCCATTGGTTTACATTTATTACAAGTTAAAACTAAACACTACTTAAATATTTATCAAACAGCTGAGATTTTTCTGAATTGCATTTAGCAAGAGCTGAGTGACTAATCCCTTGCTTATGGGTATTTATTGAAAAGGAGATTAAGTATATTTTTAGCCATTACAAGTTTACTTTTGTGAGCAAAGTAATATTAAGTTCTTAGAGGTTTTTGTAAATTATCAATTATCACAATCTGAAAATATGATTTACAAACTTGATGATCAATAATTTCCATGTATTAGCAAATGTCATAGTAGATACTGCTACAGGTAACTTGTATCATCAATATAAAGTGTGAAAATTAAATCCCGAAAGCTATAGAAATGCTAATACTTGAACACAAAAGTCCAATAACACTTACCTGAAAGATGGAAACATATATGCATTTAGCACTTTATACTGTGACAGATAATAGAATAATTGTCTCGTATATATTGTCACTGAACCCTGTAGATGCTTCTTTGTGTATAGATTGCTTCTTTCTCCACCCCCACCCCCCATCCTGCTGTTTTGACTCATTCTTTAAATTACGTGCTTATTCAGAGAGGTCACACTTGCCTCCCAACCTAAAACTTCACCAAGTACTTTTCCATCACAACAGTTGTCACAATGTGTAATGCTATTTTTTTTTATTCAATTACTGTCTGCACATTATGGTGGCGAGAGCCAAGGGAGCAGTGACTATGCTTTGTTCAGCAAAATTAGTAAATTCTTAATATTTATTGAATGAAATGAACGAATAAATCACTTTTAGTCAGTTTGTGTCTCTCTTCTTTTAAGCTTTGCCAACAACGCCAGTGCTAGAGGTGAGAAAACAGATGGGAAAATCAAAACAACCAGAAAAGTTAGATAAAAATTAAAAAAAAATTTTTCCCTCTTTATTCTGGCCATTTACTTATTTATTTATTATTATTATTTTCCCAAAGCTTGAACAAGGTTAACCTTTTTGGACTATTGATTTTTAGAATGAGGTATAAAACATTTAAGAAGAATTTGCTTTCTTCCAGATGATTTCTGTAAGTAGAAAGGATATAGAAAACCACCAAACCAATGACAGCACTTGAATCAATAAGTACATTTTCCATTTTTTCAGACATTTATTACCAAATGGCTGAGATAATATCATCTGTTCTTGGTTTGTGTGTGTGTGTGTGTGTGTGTGTGTGTGCATTCCTGCTCACACATATCAAATGAAGAAAAGCCAAAGGCTTTACTAAGCAATGGACAGAATTTTGTTGTCAGCCCATTTATGCTGCAGCATTCTGTGGGTCCAGAACCCAGAGGAAAATGTGAAAGGATGTGCTCTCATTTGCATCACAAAACACATGGCACATTTAGGAATTAGCACCAGGAGGGAAACTTTAATGCTGTAGAACACATTTATCTCCTGATGTGTGGTCTAGGAACAGTGTTTTTATTCTGTCAGTTCTGCCTCCCACCCCACCCTCTGAAAAAGACAAACTATTGCAAAGTCATTTGCAAAGAGTATTTGAGACTACTTGCTCCTGGTTTATTTGCAATCCCTTCACCTCTTCAGCATCAATGCCATTGTAATGAACCCAGTTATTAATAACTAGAAAGGAGCAAAGAGAAGTCCAAGTAATATGCATGCCCAGTATGGTCTGGATGACATAGTGAAGATACTTGTCTGTCAGTCACACCTGGAAACAGATCATTGGCCAGAATAGGTGTGGCCACTGCAAGCACCGGAAGATTTGATGTTTAAACTCCTGAACAAAGGAGTTTCCTTTCTTGCTCTCTTGGGACTCCTGGCTCTCTTTTTGCAGGGTGCACAGTCCCCTGCATTCACCCACATGGCTCGTGGCCATGTGGACCCCACACAATGGAGTAATGGACTGAAACTAGCCTGATGCTGTGCTGGACTTAACTCCACTGTGGCACTGAAACTCTGGACTCTGGCTTTGCTTCTAGCTCTGCAAAATCCCCAGCTGCGCATCTTCCAGGACTGGTTTAAGGGAAATGGGACTTTAGACATGCAGGGATGTAATTCCACACAAATAAAAATCACTCATTCTCCCGTGCAAGTCTTAGACAGTTTTTTTTCTCAAGATAGCATAAGAACCTGACCCCCCAGCACCCAGTGGAGAAATGGACTTTCCACTTCCTACAGCGGACACCCCACTTCTACCAATAAGAGCACGATTGACAATTTTTATGCATACTGGGGGCTGAGGTGGAGTTGAGGCTTAAATGGGAGAACAGTGGGATAAGGGAGCTCCTCTCCCAGTGCGCACTGATTAGAAGCAGCCATTTAGAAAGCGTGCCTCATACAAATAGATATGCTATGAGTGCAAAAGGGAAAGCTAATATACTCCAGTGTTATGGACTGCATGCATCAAAGCCCAATAAGAACAGGAGTTTGCAGCAAAGTAAGTGTTTATTTTTAGGAATTGGTCAACACTCAGAGTCATAATCGAGCTAATGCTAAAAACCTGGCTCCACAATGGCTTCCAGGGGATGGGTTGTGTGGGAGAAAAATCATTAATCATGGTAACTCAGGGAGTTAGGGTCATGATCTCTACTGATTGGTGGGCACTAGGGTAGGAGGTAGTTGATCAATGCATCTGGTCCTGACATCAGCCGTGGTGTCCCTTCATCTGGTTTTGCTGCTTTTCTGAGCCTGGAGCTGAAACACAACTGAGCCCTAGATGTTATCTCTAGTTTGACCGAAACTCTGTCTCTGGGGTCAACAGACTCGAGGCTTTGTTCCTAAAATTATTTGAGCTGATCAGAACCTTATTGTCCCAAGGATTTAATGATGAAGGGAGTGGTTGTTCACGGGAGAAGGAGGCAGGTGAAGCAGGGTGCTGTGTGAGGCCGGTTTGAATCAAGAGGCAGGAAAGAAGAAAAGTCATGTTAAAGAAATTAAGTTTCTACATTGTTACACAAGCAGAAAGAAACACTCTAAAGAGCAAATGCAGACACTCAGGAGTTTAACAGTCAGGATGAAGTAGCATAAGAGCAAACGTCCCTCTACCTGTAACTAGGCACTGAGAAAGTACACACAGGATTTTTAGTCATGTACGATGACTAGCTTTAAAATGATTTCAGTTGAGATTATGTTATAGTTTCAACATGGCAGGGAAATCCCTGGAGGGATTTGTAAGCAACCATATGCATTTTGGGAAGTAGCAGATTTCCACTGGATCCTCCTGATTCCTCCCTCGCCCTTAGAATTTCTTTGATTTTAGTAGTACCACAGTTCTCAGTGCTCCTCTGTATCTTTTGAAGGGCAGTCCTTTCTGTGTTAGAACTCTCAACACAGACCAATTTGATAAACAGAGAATGTAATGGCTCATAGAGCTTAGGATTCCAGGGGACTGAGCAGGACCACATCTAGGACTCGAGAGCTGTCTCCCATGCCTGCTCGCATTCACACTCCAGAGCTTTCATTTGTGTGCGTCCAGCCAGACTATCCCCACAAGGTAGCAACGATGTCCACTAGCAGCTCCAGGCTTAGATCCTGCTAGAATCCCAAGTGAAAAGAGGTCCAATAAAAACCCTGGTGGCTCAATGGGTCTGATTCCACCCTCTTCCTCCACCCAATTTCTATTTATGTTTCTGTCACCCTGTCTTTATTTCATTGAGTGGAATGGATCTGCCCTGCAAAGTGCTGTTTCTTCCACCGTACTCTTCCCTCCCATCAGGACCAACTTAACTCCTTCCTCATCCTTCAGATATCAGCAAAATGCCATTTCATTCGTGTGAATTTCCCTGACTCCATAGTGTATACTACAGGTTTACATGTTGTGTAAGGACAGGGTTACCTTGTGGCTACACTAGGGTAGCGCTAAGCTTAACTCTTGGATGCCTGGAAGTCTGGTGAAGATGAGGATGAATTGTACTAGCCAGGGCTTTATAATGTGCTGTTTAAAGTTAAAAAAATTTCTGAAGGCAATATATTTTAGGTTGTCTACACTTTTTAGGAATATAAAGAGACAGTTTGCATCTGGCTTACCACAGCCAGTGTGTATCAAAGACCCCTCGATAAATGTGTGCCTGGGCTCACTTGATAATGTGTTCTCTGAAGACTCCTGTCCTGAGGAATTAAGAAAGGACCCTGGGGGTTATGTCTGGAAGTCTTAGACTCAAATATAATAGCCAATGTGCTCTCTCTGCCCTGCCTTTGTAGCTCTTACCTGTATTAGAACCGTACATGAGTACACCCTGTGGAGTCTTGTAATACTCTCCAGTGACCCAACCTTGTGTAGATGTCACCTATGACATAACTATTCTACTGAAATATATCTCTCCTACCAAACGCTCCATGAGGCACAAGCCATGCCTCGTTTTGCATTTCATTTTCTCCTGACATGCCATAGCGCTCGATATCTGATAAATCAGGATCCAACCAGGGAGACAGAAACCACTTAGAGTTCTTACAGAAGGGAAGCTACGGTAAGGATGTAGTAGGACAGGTGATAGAAGAGGCTGAGGAACCAACAGGGCGCAGTGAGGCAGCCCAGATATTAACAACCAAAGGAAGCCGGTACCATCCTTACACTGGTGGGACAGAGGGAAGAGGTGGTGTGCTACCAGAGCCCAGGGCCAGGGTCACCTGGTAGAAGCTGGAACCATGGCAGGATGTTCGGGTGGGACCTGGAGCCACTTATTTTTCTTACTTACAACTTCTTCTTCTTTTTTCTTATCCTCACCCGAGGACATTTTTGCATTTATCTTCAGATAGAGCAGGAAGGAGAAAGGGAGGAAGAGAGAGAAACATCGATGTGAGAGAGACACATCAACTGGTTGCCACCCACGTGATCCCAACAGGAGCCGGGGACAAACTGCAACCGAGGTACGTGCCCTTAGTGGGAACCGAACCCAGGACTCTCTGGTCCGCGGCCCGACACTCTAACCACTGAGCCAAACCAGCCAGGGCCTTCCTTACAACTTCTTTAGAAGGGAAGCATCACACTGGGCCCTGCATGTCCCGATCACAAAAACATAATAATCTCCCAAGTTTAGAGAAATAGATGGATATTTCATATTTTCTTGTAAAAAAAAAATCATTAAATTGATGGAAATCAAATAAATCATCCTTTGTGTGTTAATTCTTCTTCAAAGATTTATTTATTGAAGATAAAAGGGAAAGATCATTATTATTAATCCTGAATAAAACACACACACATACACATATCACACTCAACAATTTTTCTGGGGTAAAAAGTCTCCAGAGAGTTCCAGAGTGTTGATAGACTATTCAGTTCTTCCTCATTGCCCAGATAAAATTCACGGCGTAGTAACAATCACCTAAGGATCTAAGAATGTTAACGTGAACTCATTGGATCTGCACAAATGCCCCATCCACCTTCATTTGTAAATTTCTCCCACGATCTGCCATTAAGGAAACACAAATCCAGGAAAAAATGTATGCCTTTTACAAATATTTAGAAAATAACAACACAGTTCAGAGGACTATTTACTTCAAATGTATGTTTGTGTGTAGAAGTCACTTGAATTCTCTTCTCTCTCTTCATGCCATCCTCCTAAGAAACAAACTATAGGCTGAGTGGTTCTCTTGAGCACCTTTATGGCCACACAGTGAATTTGTTAAATTGTGAATTCAATGAAAATTGCTAAAATAACTGCACTGCAGCTGATTCATTTGTACCAATTAGGCATGACCTTATCCTGAGCATGGCTTGAATGCATCGTTCTGTCTCTCATGTTTATAATTTCCAATGACTGATATCACGTTCAACTCAAGTTTGAAGAAAAAACTACCAGTGGGATTTGTGAATTGCTTTCTCCTTTTAAGTAGCTGCTGAATTGGTTCTCATTGCCGTTCTTGCTCATTCTTTATTCTCTCAGAGTGTTTTAGACAAATTTGAAAGTCTGTAAAAGTTACTTTTTTTTTTTAAGAGAAAGCTTGTTATACAGAATGATCCTCAAGAAGTCACTGTCTAAATTTTGCCCCCAAACCTTGAACACAAAAGCATATCATTTGTAGCAGATGCTCTCAGTGCCCTACCCAGATTCCCTTTACCATCTGGCACCTCAGTGCTCAGCTGCTGTGGTTGGTGGTTGCTTTTGGCTCAGAGCTACCCCCTTTTCAGGAGGATTGCCTTTGGCTGATTGGAACCACCTTGCCTCCGTGAGGTTTCTGTCTCCCAGGGGCTGACCAATGACTTACTGATGTAGCCAGCCCCTTTCCTCTGGGCAAGGCAATCTCTGTGGGACATTTCATTCTCCATAGCTTCCCATGGAATCAGGCTGAGGGTAACGTTGTCTTCTTTAAGTCCTCTCCCTTTTTTATCCTGCTTCCCTCATGCCCTTAAAAACTTCTCCTGGGAGCACTCCCTCAATAAAGCACTTACACAAGTGACCCTATCTTGGGCTCTGTTTTTTGGGAACTCGACCTAAGATACCTTGTTAATTACCTAACTGCTTCCACTCTAGAAGAAATTATTAGGCTCTGTAAAAAAGAAAAATAGACATTTGGTCGACTATCCACTAGAATTACTGTTACTGGAATTAGTATTTCCATCAAAAATAGGACTACTCTTCTTTCTCTGATGATAGAAACTAGATAAAGGACATGTTTACATGTTTAAATCACTCCAACTGACAGCCTGAAAGTGAATCTGCTTCAACAGATTGTTTTTCTGATTGTCTGATTTTCGGTCCACATCCCTGTGCCTACTTTTAACTTACCTTCAACTAGAAGCTTAAAGAAGGTTAAAAACAAACCACTTATTGAGCACCAACTATGCGTAGGCACCAAACTAGAAGCCTTACGGATGTTACTCCATTTGAGTCTCACCATAGGGACTCATATTGAGGGACATATTCTTATCACTCTAGATGATGAAATTGAAACTCAGAGACCATTTGTAGCTCCATGGACATACTCCTAGTAAATGGCAGAGTGAGGATTCAAATTCGGGTCCACTGAATACAAAACCACACTCTTAATAAGTTCACCACAGTGTTCATGTACAGATGAGGACACGCATAGAGGAGAGTATTTCCTTTTAATGTTTATCTCTGTATATACATTTCTATAGCATGCCTTGGTGGTGTCCCTTTTCCCGTACTAGGCACTCACCTCCAGTCTCTGTACACTTTCCAGCCAGCAGTTCCCATGATGACCCATCAATTCCATTCATCGTGTTGCCCTTGATCACTGGCATAGCTTTGCCAGTGCCCCTATAGCTTGTAGCTATGAACTGATGCAGGAATCTGGAATCCCAGTGCCTTTGTCTGTGCTCTAGAGCTCTCGCAGGTTAGATTAAAGCTGGGTCTTCATAGGAAAGCTCACCCTCGTTTGGTCTCTTTCACTTCCCTGTCTTGCTTCAACAATTTAGCCCTCACTGGTCTTTCCTGGGAGCATTTCCTTAGCAAACCACTTGCTCCTGAATTCTTGGCTCAGTGTCCCCTGCTAAGAGATTCTTAACTAAGTCAGGATATATAAAGGGAAAAAAAAGGCAAATACTACTAATAAAATCACTTTGGTATTTTGGACTTCTGGGTCAACTTATATTATTTTCTTTTTTGTTTAAAAATTTTTTGATATATTTCTAGCAAAAGATAAGGGATGCACTTTTAAAATATTTGCTAGGGGACTCAGAATCATAATACCATAGACGTTGTTTTAGTTTGGGTCCTTCCAGAAGGAACCTTGAGACCAGAATTTAGGTGTAAATATTTGGGGGGTGGTGATCTCAGTAACAACCAGAAAGGATGGAGAAAAGCGAGAAGACAGGAAGCAAAGGGGGCTAATAAAGGGTGTGTTATCACACAGATCTCCACTGTGGGCATCTTGATCTTATCCCCCTGGGGAGCTCTAGACATCAGTGAGAACATGCACTGTAGAACAATCTCACCAGAATGATGAGGGAGCTGAGGTGTTAATGCACTGAATCTGTTCAATCACTGCTTGAGGGCTGCTCAGGGAGGCACTCAGGCCCATGTGCTTTGGCCCCTACTGCACAAGTTTAAGAGTCAGAGGCAGCCTGCCAGCATCTGGAAATCAGGCCCAAGAATGCTACAATCCCACACAGAGAAGAAATGGGTGGAGCGCTGACAGTGTCTGCCAGAGGTGTCAAAGTTGAGTTAACCCAATACACACACCACTTATGATGATGTGTGAAAACAAGCTCCTTCCTTAATGGACTAAAAACTCCTCCTCTTTCCTAATATTAAAATGTTTTCATCAATTTCCAGAATTACATCTTTAGCAAACATAATGGTGTACATTTGGTAAATTTTTTGTTATCTTTATAATGTTATGTTTATAACCAGAATGCCATTTATTCCACCATAATCTTAAGGAAGATTGGGGGAATTTATCCAGAATGACATGTAATTCATTGCACAAGGAAACACACCTTCTCTAGACAGCTCAGAATATTTATAGTTGTTAAATCAAAAACAAATATTTGGTTACAAATACTTAATTTATGGATTGCTTTGGCTTTGATGGAAATATCTACTTTCTACAAAGTTTGGTCCCTGGGCTTCGAAATGTTTAACCCAAGATGCAACTTATGTGACTTAGTTCTTGAAAGCAGTTTCCAATGCTCGAGCTTTCTCTGTAATGTTCTTCTGAAAGGGCATCATGAAGTCTTCAAAGTCCACCTCATAAGTGAACCTCTCCCTCCGCAGCTCCCTCTTCCTGATCAGCTCTGCCGTTGTGGCTTCAGGACTCCAGACCTGAAATGAAAACCACAGCCAGAGCAGGTGTTAGTATGACAGCCAGCAAACATGCTATATCCAGATAATACTCAATGTGGTTCATTTAAAACTATCAAATTTACTTCTAAATCTATTTTAATTTGTGTTTTCCTCTTACAAGACTTCTGTGGTTACACGGGCATCACTATCTCTGATGCTATTTGGACAATGCATCAGAAATGCTCTTTAGTTACCTCTCTGGTGGTTTGGGCCAGCTGCTGTTCATTTTTAGGATGTCAAAACCAGAAAACAATGGAATTAATCATTTGGGTTTACTACCATAATGTTCTTTGGGGAAATCAAAATTATTTTCATAGTGGAAGGCAGAGGGAGCTGGTGGTCTCTTTGTCAGCAAGGTTTGATGGGCATTCACAAGACCACTCTTGTTATTCAAAGAGGCCTCCACCTCTTTAAATGTAGATATTTTAGGAAGCTACTGAATAAATCCACTCTTAATTAGTGGGAAACTCTTACTAATTAAGGAGTTGATGGTAGCAAGTATAAAGAAGAAGGATTGGGTCTAAGGTACCAATAAATCATATCTATAGCACTTAAATGGCCATAGGGAATGATACTGACCAAAGAAGATTCTAATCTTTCAAAGAGAATGAAAACGTCAATATAGAAATAGTAATAGAGGGAACCAGATACTGGGAGCTAAACAAGTTGACTTACTGAGTTGGAAGTAGCAGGATCTGGCAAAAGGCCACCTTCAAATAGTAACTATGAAAAATAACCTTTGTACATTTGTTTGGGTGTTAATGCATAAAAGTATTTGGAAAATGACATTATGAGTTTATGCCACCTTATGAAAATCTTTCCAAAGTACTTACTCTCTGTGGAACAAAAGTGATATCCACTTTCTTGGTATAACCACTGGTAATCATTGAGTTGAGATTAACCACATTATCCTTACGGATTTTCTTTTTTTCCAATATGGCTGGTACAGTATAAACTGATGAAAGTGATTCCTGGAAACAAGACAAAAAAACTTATTAATTCCACAAACCTATATACACTCTAATATTATTTGTTGTTCTACATCTCATTCTGAAGCCAGAAAACTAAAAACTAAAAATGCTACTACATAAATTATAACTCAAAATGAAATAGAATATTATTTTAACTTTGGGTAGGGAGAGATGGTTTGCTTTTTTTAACTCTACTTAATTAGTAGTATCAGTGACAGATCTCATAAGTCTTTAAGATATCCATCCTTGGCCTGTGGCCATTCATTAATCAGAAGGATGTATTCTTACTGAAATGATAATGGTGCACATAGTAGGAGCTTTAGATGATTAATCCTCCTTCACCTCTGGCAATCCTTACTCTTGTGGTCCAAGTTTGTTACTCTCTACTGTCTGCCTACGATCCCTGCACCCTATCCACGTCTGCAACCTACATTCCCTCTTTCTGTTTGATAACAATGAAGCTTTTCCTTCTTTAATTTCATCCCTTGTCATGTGTCTGCAAGAATCTCCAAGGATCCTTCTGTTTTCCTAAAAGAAGCTTCTAGTCTAAAAATGTACTTTAGAGCTTCGCTGATAATAACAAAGCCTTGATGTCTCAGACATCCCCACAGGCAACAACCTCAACCTTCTCCTGGTAGTTTAGAGGCAACCATACCACTCCAGATTAACAGGATCATTCAATTTGGTGCTTTAAACCTTCTGAAGCCATACTGTGTGATATTCAAATTACAAGTGGCCCCATATCCCAGGGTTCAGTGGTAGCCATTAAAATTCCTTTGGGGGGGTTTAAGATGTGTAATGAGCCCTGGCCGGTTTGGCTCAGCGGTTAGAGCATTGGCCTGCGGTCCGGAGAGACCCCAGTTCGGTTCCCACTAAGGGCATGTACTTTGGTTGCAGTTTGTCCCCGGCCCTGGTTGGTCGTGCGGGTGGCAGCCACTCGATGTGTCCCTTTCACGTCGATGTTTCTCTCTCTCTCTCTCTCTCTTCCTCTCTCTCCCTCCCACTCTATCTGAACAAAAAATGAAAAAATGTCCTCGGGTGAGGATTAAAAAAAAGATGTGTAATGAAAGAGTATAAGACCAAAATGAAGGAAAATTATGCTTTACTTCATTCCTCATAAAGGTTATCCTCCTTCCCTTTGGGCCATCTCATCAAATCTGTGTAATTCAGGACCAAATATACATAATTTATACACATACACACACACACATACATATGTATATATGTATATATATAATACAAATATGCATATGCATATATCTAATATCAGTTATTTTTTTGAACATTCTAATTGTATTTGGCTAAACCAACTTGATTTTTGTGTGGATTCTGTTTGCAACAAATCCTTTTTAGACTTTTCAGTAATAGAAATTTTCTTGCTAGATATTTCTTTGAAAGTATTGCACAATGGTGCTGAAAATATAGACTGGCTGTTATTTGGCCCATGTTGAATAAGTATGTAAATAATGCCATTACCTCATTCCCCACAAGTTTTTAAGGCATTCCAGTTACTAATGGGTAATCAATTGCATTTCTTACCTCTTCTTTGTTCGTTTCAGGACCTTCAGTTTTCACTTTAAGAGGTGGTTTGCCTTTCAGTTTTTGGTTTTCTGCTGGTTTTGGCATGTTATCTAGCTTTTCTTTAATCAAACCAATTATTCTGTAGTCAGCATATGCCTTTGCAATATCCATGGCGGTGTGCCCTGTTTAAAACATAAATTCAGAGCTATAATAAACAGGTTAATAATAAGCCATGTAGAAAAATCTCAGCACGTCTGCCCTAAGCATTGGTAGTAAGGGTGTTTCTAAAGCAAATGGTATGTGTGAGGTTACAGAGCTAGATCAGATATTCTCAAAGGTGGACCCAACTCTAAATTCTCATAATTAAAATGCCAATTTTTTCTTGTTCATTTTTTTTTAGCATGTTTCTTAAAGAGTCAATAGGAACTATTGGTGGATTACATTTTGAATATCTGATTGCTGGTTCTCATTCCACACTGTGCCCATTTCATGTGACAGTTTTATGTTGTCCTCCCCTTTCCATGGTGTAAGGCCTGGAGAAACGGCTGGTCACAGTGCTCTGTGCAGGTGGCTAGGACTCATGACACGTGTAATGCCCGCACTAGCACAATACTACCCACGACTCAGAGGCAGCCTGAAGCAGCTGGAGGTTTAATGTTCTTCCATCAAGAGGAATCTCCCTCTCTCCCTCTTCCTTCCTCTCTCTCTAAAATCAGTGAAAACATTAAAAAAAAAAAAAAAGGAAGCAATGGGTTCCACTATAAGAAAATGATACCTCCAAGCAAGAAGCTCAAATGTATAATCCAATAATTTTTATTCTTCACTTGTGATATATATAAGGTAGGCCTTCTGTTTACTTCCCAGAGAAAGCCTCAATTCAGAAATGACTTTATCCAGCTTTAGAAGGAATCTAACCTAGAGGCTTGAAACTATGCCAGTTATTAGAAATTAGCAGTTTAAACAGTATTGTGATAACTCAAGGTATGATCTGCACACTGGTGGAGTCCACAAACTAATGGTTACTAGACCACAATGAAACAAGCACAGGAATTAACGGTAAGTACTTGGAAATTTTTATAGCAATTTGATGGAAGAGTTTTCTGTCATTTAAATCTAATAAAAAATTGGGGGGCTTGTATTTTGTGGATTTTTTCCAGTTTGTTTTTCTAGTAAATAACTTTTTATAGTGTTTTGCAAAACTGTCAGTCCATGAAAGATTGCAAACATAAAGAATTGGCCTTTTAACACCAGTGTATGAGACAAATCTCCAAAACATTTAGCTCAGGCTTACGTGGCAGCAGTAAGTCAGGGGAAATGTGGTCCTACAAGCATAGACTCAGAAGGGGTTTGGAATTGAACACAAATTCTCCTTTTCTAACCCTAATCATCAATAATATGAACACATACATACCTTTTCTATTTTCCAGCTGGAATTTAGCACCAATATCAAGTAGGTATTTGACAGTATCCAGCCTACAGCTCTCAATGGCTCTAGTTAAAGGAGTTGAGTTGTTGATGGAAACTGCATCTATCATGGCTCCAGATTTAACAAGAAGCTCAACAATATCTTGTTGGCCTGCATGGCATGCAAAATGAAGTGGAGTCCACAGAAAGTTATCTGTTGCATTAACATTAGCCCTACAAGAAAATAGAGATGCATAAGCTAAAATGGGGGTTGTTACAAGCCCTGGAGGCTAAAAATGCTAAGAAAACTTCATAGTTTTATCAACTTGTTTGAATGTAAAGCAAGAAGCTCTGAGTCAAGTTAAACTCTGTGTCATAATTTTTCTTGACAAGTGTTCTGCATTATCTGACAGTCTTACTTTGTGTGTACATGTGCATTTTGTTTAGTTTTAAAAGGCAATTAAGATCGTAGGGGTTATAATTTTGCAAAGGTTAAAATCAAGGAAAATTATAAAATTGAATCCAATGAAGATAAAAGCTGACAGGAAATATGAGTTATATCATTTCACTTTGTGTCTTTTTCTGCATGTTATGAATTTTTTTAATGTACTTTCATTATTAAAATTCTAAGCATTATAAAGTTATTATTTTAAATTTTAGTCCTTTTTAAAGATTCACTGTCCAAAAGTTTGAATCTTCATTAGTTGCTTTACACTCCCTCTTGATAATATACAAATTTGAATTATTTTTTGACATTCAACATTTATAGTAATAAAAATGTTACCTTTTATCAAGTATACAATTATGGTGCTAATAAGATGTATTTTTACTAATTTTACCTCCAACAAATTCTGTGAGCTGAGTTCCATTGGGGTCCCATTATAACAATGAGAAAACTGAGGCACAACAAGGCTAAGAAAATTACCCCAGGTTATTTAGCTATGGTAAAAGAAGGACTTGAACCCGAGTAACTGCTTTAGATTAAAAAGTTAAATGAAAATATCATGCTTTGATATTTTGAAGATATTTACAAATGAACCAAGGAAAAAAATTGCTCTCTCTGGAGAAGGAAATCAAACAAGTGCTTAGTCATTATAGCCAACATCCCACTCATTGGAATTTGTTGGTATTCCCCTACACACACACACACACACATACACAGACATGCACACACTCACACACAAGAAGCAGATTAAAAAGTGACTCCACATAAAATCAATAAATTCTAGAGATCTGTTGTACAATATAGCAGATTATTGTGATTATAGTTAATACTATTACATCGGATACTTAATATTTGTTAAAAGTCTAGACCTCATGTAATGTTCTTACCACCATAAAATTTTTTTAAGCTTAAAATAAAATAAAAAGCAACTCCACACCAACTAGGTAAAGCTCTGAGACCAAATTAACTTCTCTTGGGAGGCCAGTGATACCCAATCAGAATGCTTCTTCTACCCTCAGAGTGAAAACTTCTTGGCCTTCACTTTACGGATAGTTGTTATTGGCAAACCATCTTTGTGTACACACACTCCTATGTTCCCATCAGCCTGGTTTCCCAAAGATCTACCTGTAGTCTAGGCTTTAGGGGTGAAGCATTTTCTTGGGCTATTAAAATTCTGCAGTTGAATGTATCTTAGCTTTCCTTTTACTTTTTTGAAATATGAACACTCATGAAAATTTAAACCCCCCCCAACCATAAACATACCCCTTTTCAAGAAGAAACTTGACCACATCGATGTTTCCATTTGCACAAGCAGTCATTAGTGGTGTTTTGTAATAATTATCCTTCATATCCACAGGTATGCCTGATTCAAATGCCATTTTCAGAGAAGCTAGGTCTCCTGCCTTGGTGACAAAGTTAATATTTGAAAATTCCTTCCCTGAGTCATCAATGTACCAAGCAGAGTCATCCTGAATGGGATGTTCTGGTGGATGATCCCGATTAAACCGACTGCCATCAGTTATATTGTCATAGGTTTCAATCATGTAATATGGTGGTCCACCATCACTCCGCCGTGGAAATGCAATGTCAGGGATGGTGCAGATTGGGAGAGGTAAAACGAATTTGCCTTTTTTTGCCTTTTTGGCCATCCCTTTTTTCTTTTTCTTAGGCCCATAAGATCCCAAGACATAAGACTTGTTTAAGTATTTGGTTCCCTTAAAGAAATCGTTAATGTTGATTCCTCCTCCCCGTAATGTTTCATGAAATTGAGCTATGGCAGACAGCTGATCCGCATTCACTAACTCTTGCCTCTCCTCCAGCACCATCACAAAGTCATCCTTGGTGACTGTCCCATCACCCCTGTCCACAAAGGAAAAGGCTCCCCGAAGGAAAGTCTCATGTTCTATTGACCAGTCATGAAGTCGCAGTGCCCAGAGTGGGTTAGGATTTTTGACTCCTGGCCGGGCCAGTTTATTAGCGATTCTCTCTGCTCGCCGTATTTCTTTGCCCGCTGCTTTGAAGCCGCCTTCCTTAGCCAAAGCCCTGGGCGTCTTATGTTGTAAATTCCTCCATTTCAGGTCACATCCTAAAACGCGAAGCATCATTGTTATGAGTGGTGCCAAGGTACCTGCACGGCTCTAACAAATGACATTCATCCAACTTGTTTTACTAATTTCAAGTGCTTAGTCAAAAGTTGGTCCCCAAATTATTCATATATAGAGATGAGCACATTGAGCTGTTATAATTACAAAATTAAGATATATTTATTTATTTTTTGGCACTTTACTCTGGTGAATTTACATTATCTGCCCCCTCAGGATTAAAACACTAATCCCTATAGATACTTAACACAAATACCATATTAGGATACTTGCTGAGGAGTCTTCATACCAAACAGGGACAGAATAAGGGTGACAGGAGACTTTGGAAAGAAACTGGTTTCAGACAGTTTATGTGGGCCCTTCGGAACTCAGAATGCTGAAAGACACCTGTTTCTTTTTGAATGATTATGACTATAAATCTGTGTGCAATCTTAAATTATATTTATCTATATTCTCCATGAAATTAATGTCATTTATATAGATTAACTGTTTTGTAGTAAGGTCATGTGAACAATCTAACAGGAAAAAGTAATCTGTTCATCAAATCTGAAAGGATTCCAGTATTATATTTGACCAAGTTGTATATTAAATTTCTTTTTCCTTTTTGGTTCCTTACTTGAAATCAAGAGATCAACATTACATGTAAGTAGCCTCTAAATAAATATACTTTCTGAATGCATGGAGGGGGGTGTACTTAGTGCTACCAGGAAGGCTATGTTGTCTATAATAAGGGTCTTGAGACACTGAAAATCCATTATGTATTTAAATGTCAGACAATGAAGAACTTCTTTCTAGTGTTTTGACTCTAGAAGACTCTTCCATTGCTTTAACAACATCACATAATAAAAAAAAAATTACTACCCAATTAGTATCTCTAGCAACCAGAATGTATAGGCCGCTGCATGTAAAAATAAAACATGGGTCTCCAACACTGTAGTTTTATCTCTTGTCTAAAAGAAAATTAATCACCAATGCTTTTCAAGATTAATACTTCGTTTAGTATTGTCAAAAGTTAAAAAATTATATGTAGGCTGATAAGTTTACTAGTGATAGAAAAAGTATATTGGGACAATAAAGATTATAAAATTTCTATATTGGACAGTTTTAAAATCAGTGACTTATTGGGAAGGGGTCTCGATAGTATAATTCTATAGCATAATAATTCCATAGCAATTCTGAGTATGCTGTTTTCACTGAGCTTTTTTTGCTTATTCAGGGTGTCTGGAGAGTTATCTACCATCTCCCAAGCCACTTCTACATTCACCCCAGTACCATGGACTCAACGAGTATTAAAACTGCTTTAGCTTTCCACTTTCTGCTCCCAGTCTCCTCCTAGTGAGAAATCTTTATGTGGATAAAAGACTAAGACATCTCATCCTAAAGATCTGAAGGCACTGTTCCTTTCCTTTTGACTTGGGAGACTCTTTGTCTCCACCTTTATGATTAGTAAATAAAGATCCATTCATTCCCTTTGTGACTTACGTTCCTCTGTGGTAAAGATACTCAACTTCAGGGGCTGGTGCTGTAGAACACCAGCAGTCAAAGGCCCATGAGGGACAGAATTCTCCACGGGGTGGGTGATTCAGGAGAACTACCCCAAACTTCCCTCGTCCCCTGGACATGGTGCTCACTCTTCTTACAGGACTTGTCATTGCTCCAGTGACAGAACCAGGGGCAAAAGAGGAGCGCATTGAGGAAGACAGTTTAACGTGGGAAAAGAATTCAGCCTTCACATGGAAGTATAGAAAAGACTAAACCCACAGAGTTTGCTCAGAAATGAGTCCTTTGTTGCTAATGGTTTTTTGCTGCTCTGATGGACTTAGAGCTAAGATGTAAAGATGGACATGTAACTGGTAACTCTGTTGCTATGGAACTGAGTCACCTACTTAGGATCTGCTGACATGGTTGTACTTCCAAACACACTACAGAACTCAGAACATTTTCAGACATTTGTTTTAGAACCACAGTCTAGTCTTTTCTGCATGACTGGGGAAGGCCTTTGTCATGGCCTAAGCTCTGGTCCTCTGCTTCTTAGTTTGCTTTCTGTGACTTTATCTCAGGAGTGTACATGTTTAGTGATGTTTGTCAGTAAGAAAGTAATCGACTTGTTAAAGTTGAAGACGTTTGTCTCAATCTGGGCAGATGTTTCGTTCTTAGAAATATACTATGTTAAAAATGAAATGTCAGAATAAACTGCTGATTGTAACAGGCTTGAAAACAAGACTGATGAGATGGTTTATGAGGGCAAAAATGGCATTTAATATGTTTTCCTTTATTTGTTAAAAGTGTTTATTACTTTGGAGGATGAAGAAGTAATCAGTTCTTATACTATTAGTTATGCAGGCACATCTGTCTTATCTGTAATATGAGTGGTTACAGTATGGGATCTCTGGGTCCCAGTGACTCCGGAAATTCTGTGCCCATGTAGAGGACAGAAACACAAATCTCTGCTCTAATATAGAGTCACAGGACTTTAAGTTTTGTCCATTTCTCAGAGACCGAAAAGCAAAGCAAAACAAAACACAATAATACTACCATAAAGTTAGGCAGAATGCAGTTCCATCTCTAACAAAGAATTTGAAAAATTTTAATGTACATTTAATTAGCCTGTAATTAACAAGTTGATCCATTTCTTTAAACTTAATTCGTTAATATTGTCATTTTAAGGAATACATTAAGCTATACATAATATAGTTTATATTCCTATATTAACTAAGTTACTTAAAAGCTACAGGAAAAACTAAAATAATAAATGTTATTTGCATTTCAAATTTTCCATGAAAATTTTCATTTTATTTTATAATTCTCCAAAAATATTTCCCCCATAAGTTTAAATTATCCAGAAAAGTTATCTTTGCACTTGACACATTAGAATATTTTAAATAAAATGATTAAGAATTAAGATGAAAAGACATGGTTTCCAGTGTTGGTCCTTTTTTAGATTGATGTCCACATGTTTTTTTAAAAAGGATTTTAATAGTTATAAACATTTTATAATAATTTATTGACTTGTGATTAGATTTTTAACAGTAACCTAAAAATATTTGAGGAAATGGGTTTTTATCAGTTTTAAGACCAGATTCCTGATTTAACCCAACCATACCACTGTACCAATTTTTCAGTAATTTCCTAATTTTCGGTACTTTGCCTAGTACATGAAAAAAATGCGTCACAAACTAAAAATAACCAACCAATTGTGGTCAAACCTCATGGTTAGCCATTGCAGATGTCTGCCCCCATGTGTTTGAATTGACTTTGTGTGTTTTTTTCTCTTTAATGCTCAGGAGCCCAGGTATAGGGGACAGTTAGGTTCAGGGCCTCAGGTCTGGTTTAACAGAAAGTAGAGTAAGAAAAAAAAAAATTCAGTTTTCTTTCTACACATGAGTGAGGTGGGGCTATTGAAAAACATAAGCAACTGACAAGTGACAGACCCAAATCCTCTACTTATCTACAACATGGGTAAATCATAAATATTTTAAGCATAGAATTGCTAGACAATGTACCTCGCTGAGCTAAATATTTACAGCAATCTGCAAAACCACCCATGGCAGCATAATGAAGTGGTGTGTTCCCATTCATTGCAATCAGCCCCATGTCTCCATTGTAGGCAAAAAGAAGCTTCAATATCTGTAAAATAAAGAATGGATAATGTAAAGAAATAAGAATGTACATTTACTGAGTGAAGGCTGCACCTGGACCTGTGCTATCCAATATATTACAGGCTGTTAGCCACATGTTGGCTATTTAAAATTAAATCAAAATTAATTAAATAGAAACCAAATCTTAAAAATGAAGTTCTTTAGTTTCACTAGCCATATTTAAAATACTCAAAAGCCATATGTGACTACTGTATTGTACTCTATTGTACAGCACAGATAGAGAGCATTTTTATTTTTGCCAAAATTCCTGTCAAACAACATTGATCTAGAGTATAAAAAACTCTACTCAGCTGGGGCACTACCATCGTGGTAAATCCAGGCAACTTTAGAAAGCATCAGACTATGGCAAACATCATGAGAGGAGCATATTCTTTACCAAATGTAACTTCTTTTGTGATGCATATTTTTATTGCAGAGAAAAGACTCAATGAAAAAGAAAAAAGGGCAACTGTGTTAAAACTCACACAAAAATTGAGTAAAGAAATTTTAGATGTAATTCAGATTAAAAAAAAAAATAAGGCCAGCATTGGTTTTTATTTTGTTTCTGCATTGCCACTCTATATCTATGAGATAACCTTTGCTGATATGTCCAGATAATCAGAACAGAGATTAAAATTTAGGTGAGCCATTAGATGCACACATAAACCAGGGAGAGAAGAGTATGTTGGCATTGTTTTTCCCACAATTAGATGCTAGCGTATTTTGAACATTCTAATATGTAGTAGAGGCATAAAATACAGTAGCTCCGTTAGGCAAAACTTTTAAATCGTCATAGTTAAGAATACAGAAAAAAACATTATTAAATGTATAAATTAGCAAGCAGATGAAATTGAATAAAGAGCTAGAATTTGTTTTTAAAAACAGCCTGGCAGGTGTGGGTCAGTGGATTGAACTTCATCCCATGGACTGAGAGGTCCGGGTTCAATACCTGGTCAGGGTACATGCTGGGGTTGTGGGTTCGATCCCCAGTGTGGGGCATGCAGGAGGCAGCCGATGAGTGTTTCTATCTCTTTCCCTTCCTCTCTCTCTAAAAAAATTAATAAAAAACATATTAAAAAATAGTATCTGGTATAAAATATAATCTTAGAATTATTTAAGGAAATCAAGATGGTAACTCAGAAAAAAAAATTGCCTTAATGTAACCTACATGATATTTAAAATTTTTTAAGAAAAGGAGAGAAAAGTTTTAGCAACAGATTTTAAAGCAAAGAGCAGATTATTACATCAAAATAGCCTCCTTTGGCAGCAAAATGTGCAGCGTTATGTCTCTCATTATCATATACATTCACTTGACCGCCTCTTTCCAATATCCCTCGAACTAGTTCTACAACTCCTTCTCTTGACGCTTCCATTAAAACCGTTCGACCTGTGGACTGGACAGGAAGCAGATTAAATGCTGTTTACATGTCTTGTTAAATGACGTATTCAATATAAATACAATCTAAATCCATTTGTCCTTAGAGTTACTGACATGTTTAGTTCGCTACATTTTCATGTAACAAATAGGAAAATGAAGCCAGTAAAATGGGTTAAGATCCAAAATGTAGAATTCTAAAATCAGAGTCAAGGTCACACCAGATGTCCCTGTGAGGAAAATGCAGTTCTTATAAAGATTGTAGAGCAAAAAGAGAGAAAAGAGGGTAAAATATATGCTAAAATTAGGTTAGAGGTGTTTTCTAATGAGAAAAAAAAATCTGATTTTGTTGTCTTGAAATGACAACTAAAAGATAAGAAAATTCAATAAAATTAGCCAAATGAGGAGAGAGAGCAACATGAATAAAGAAAACAGCATAACTACATATTCTCTTTCCAAAAAGATAAATTTTTATTAGGCATTAGTGATACCTTGTCTATTTTCTGTAATGATCTTTTAACATTATGTATAATAAATACCAATTTTCTAAACATAATTAGGAATAAATTGTAGGATTATGGTAATATAAAGATAATGGAACTATATCTTCTTAAAGCATTTTGAATAGAAATGAACAGTCTATAAGCTAACAGAATAATTTTACCATATTTAAATGCAAAAGTTACACTGATAAAACTCTATAATTGAAAAAAAAATGAATATTTATAATCACAGGAATAGTCATACTGAGTTGATAGCATTTGGATTGGCTCCTTTTTCCAAAAGTGTCAGGCACAATTCTTTAACATCATGTGCTCCTTCGCAAGCTCTAAAGAATATTGGCTTTCCGTCATAGTTAGCATTGTTGACGTCTGCACCGTGTTCCAGGGCAATCAGCGCACAGCGATAATGCCGCTTAGTAGGTAAAATGCAGTAAAACAAAATACCTGTAGAGAAATAGAATCCCCAAAGAATACTTATTAATAGTCTCTATACATTTCAATCATATAAAAAGAAAAAAAAAGAATAATTTTTAAATCCATAGTTAG
The DNA here is from genome assembly GCA_030848825.1 of Tadarida brasiliensis. Lineage (NCBI taxonomy): Eukaryota > Metazoa > Chordata > Mammalia > Chiroptera > Molossidae > Tadarida > Tadarida brasiliensis. The sequence goes on along the minus strand of CM061261.1, from coordinate 31,688,471 downwards.
CTCAAGTGATAGAGCAAAGGCATATCTGTTTTCCCTCTGAAACTAACTGAAACACCAAGATAGATAAACAAACAAACAAACAAAAAAACCCCAAAAAAACTCAACCTGTGATAGTTAGAAAACAGTCACAAGTAAGTGTGGCTTGGAGTTTTACCTTCTTCATATTCTGCAAAATATTTCAAAAAGAAAGTACAATATAGGTGTAGAATATGTCCCACATCCTTCTAAAGATCCATTAAGTATTTTAAGCATTTAAATGTTTGCTATCCTTTAGAAACAATGTGCAGTGAGTCAAACATCAGTTCCTGGAAAATAGGATATTAATGGCAGAGAGACTACTGTGGAATAAGCAAAACAGTTTGGCAAGTGGCAGCCAAACTGAGGATGTGCACGGTGAGCTAGGTTCATTCATGTGGGGAAGACAAGACACTTGGTGCAATGAGCACAGCATGGTTGCGTAGAATCAAGGCAGTATAGGGCAGTACTAACAAGGTTATGTGTGAGAGAATATTTTGTATTTGCTTCAAGTTTCATTATATCTATTTTTTATTTTAATCCTCACCCGAGGATATTTTCCCCATAGAGTGGGAGGGAGGGAGGTCAGGAGGGGGAGAGAGAGAGAGAGAGAGAGAGAGAGAGAGAGAGAGAGAGAGAGAGAGAGAGAGAGAGGGAGAGAGAGAGAGAGAGAGACTGGGACTGGGGATTGAACCTGCAACTGAGGTACTTGTCCTTGATTGGGAATTGAACCCAAGACTCTTTGGTGCAATGGCCGGGTCTCTAACTGCTGAGCCAAACCAGCCAGGGCTTGTTTGTTTGTTTGTTTGTTTGTTTGACATTTATCTTCAGACAGAGTGGGAGCGAGAGAGAGATAGAGATAGAGATAGAGATAGAGATAGAGATAGATAGAGAGAGAGAGAGAGAGAGAGAGAGAGAGAGAGAGAGAGAAACATCGACGTGAGAGAGACACATCAACTGGTTGCTACCCGCACAACCCCAACCGGGACCGGGGACAAACCACAACCGAGGTACATGCCCTTGGCCAGAATCGAACCTGGGACTCTTTGGTCTGCAGACTGACTCTCTAACCGCCGAGCCAAACCGGCCAGGGCCAGGGCTTGTTTTATATTTTGAATTCTTCCTATATGATTTGCCATAATGTTTTTTCATACACACATCTTCCAGAACTTTGACAGGTTACACATTAATTTGAATGAGCTTAAATTTAAACCATATGGCTGTTAACATTTGCTACAAAGATTCACTTGACCTTGTTTCTAATTTTACCTTGATTGTTTAGTTTCAATTTTACAATTTTAGATTTTCATGCTATACAATTTCTCAATCTGTTTTCTTTGTGATTTATATCTCTGCTTCAAACTCAAGGAGGTTAACTGTTCTTCGTTACAAGGTTTCCCAAAGTATATTCAACAAAACTCCAGGTAAATAAGATGCCATAAGGAAAAACGATTTCATGGTCAAATAAATGTGGAAAATGTCACGGTTTTTAGTTTGTCTGACAAATGTGAAATCAATATGCCTGAATTTGTTCTATCCAATGTTTCTCTAATGAATTTGACAGTGGAACTGGTTTTGCATGTAGCACTCATCAACATCCCAGTGATTCAGTGGTCCATGAAACACACTTTGGGAAATGATATTCTATACAACTTTGAGAGACTTCTGTTGTTTTTTTAGGATATGACATTTTAAAACACATTTGACCCCTGAATGCACCTGAAGTTTATTTTGTTACATGGTTCCATTAAGCAATTAAATAATTCTTCCTGTCTCTGTTCTCTCCTCTCTTTTAAGCAAGTCACTGTTTGGAGAAAGTTACAGAAGCAGATTTTTTCTGTCAGAAAACATTAACATTATAAAACTGCATTTATTTCTCTACTGTGGGGCTGATGATAATGGCTTTGTTCTTAATGTAACTCTTTGGGACAGCTGATGAAATCGACCAATTTAGCCCTGCTGGTTTGGCTCAGCAGTTAGAGCATCAGCCCAAGGACCTAAGGGTTGTGAGTTTGATTCCAGTCAAGGGCACATACCTGGGTTGCAGGTTCGATCCAGACCCCGGTCAGGGCCATGCAGAGGCAACCAATTGATGCATCACTCTCACATAGATGTTTCTCTCTCTCTCTCCCTCCCCTCCACTCTCTCTAAAAATCAATGGAAAAATATCCTTGGGTGAAGAATAACAACAAAAAAGAAATCTATCAATTTATATTAAGCCTTCTTAATGATTATCTTTTCTTTCTTTCTTTTTTTTTTGTTTTGTTAATCTTCACCCAAGGATATTTTTTCATTGATTTCTCTCTCTCTCTCTCTCTCTCTCTCTCTCTCTCTCTCTTAGAAAGGGAGGGAGGGAAAGAGAGAGAGAAACATCTATGTGAGAGAGACACATAGGACCAGGACCAGGGCTGGGGATCAAACCTGCAACCCAGGTACGTGCTCTTGACAGGGAATCGACCCTTCGGTCTGTGGGCCGATGCTCTAACAGCTGAGCAAACTGGCCAGGGCTCTTAGTGATTTTCATGAGGTTATGTCAACTCCTGCTAGAACCTGGGGTTATTTGGGCAAGAAGCTCCTGGACCATGGTCTTGCAATGGGATTAGGGAGGAGAACAGAGGGGAAGTGGGGCTGTCTCACCTGAATAATCATGGAAATGCCATATGTCAAGTTTCAAGTCATATTTCCAATTATTTAAAATGACCCTTGCCCTAGCCAGTTTGGCTCAGCGGTAGAGCATCGGCCCGCGGACCAATGAGTGCCGGGTTCAATTCTGGCCAAGGGCATGTGCCTTAGTTGTGGTTCGTGCCTGGCCCTGGTCAGGGTTGTGCGGGAGGCAGCCAGTCGATGTGTCCCTCTCATGTCGATGTTTCTCTCTCTCTCCCTTCCTCTTCCTCTCTCTCTGCCTGAAGATAAATAGATCTTCGGGTGAGGATTTAAAAAAAATAATAATAATAAAAAAAAAAATGATCCTTTCCCTGGCCAGTTTGGCTCAGTGGTTAGAGTGTCAGCCTGTGGACCAAAGAGTAACGGGTTTAATTCCGGTCAAGGGCACGTACCTCAGTTGCGGTTCGGTCCTGGCCCTGGCTGGGGTCTTGTGGGAGGCAACTAATCGATGTGTCTCTCTCACACTGATGTTTCTCTCTCTCTCTCTCTCTCTCTCTCTCTCTCTCTCTCTCTCTCTCTCTCCCTCTCTCTCTCTTTTCCCCTCCCACTCTATCTGAAGATAAATAGAAAAGTATCCTCGGGTGGGTTTAAAAAAAAAATGACCCTAGAAAGTTGGAGTTTATGCCAGGATCCACCTTAATCCTTCAAATTCCCAAGGGCAACCAACTCCTTTCTATATCAGACTGCTACTGAGAAGAGACAGAATCTTTCTGGAGTCCTAAATCTAGCATCACTCCAGGTTCCAAACTGTGAAGAGGACTAATAAATGCTCTCCCTCTTTCGTTCTAAACAAGATTTTATATTTTATAATGGGGATTTTGATTACAATAATATCAACGTGTGCCATGTTGAAAATTCTCCAAATTTAGAAAAACCACCTAACACAGATTAATCAAATTCTAATTTTTTTTTTTTTTAATGAAAAAACTCTCTGATCTGGTTTTCCTAAGATTTACCTATACTGTTTTCAAATTGTAGGGTATCATTGGGAACAGAAGAAATTCACTTCAAAAGTTGGAAAGCAAAAAAGTTCACTTTATTGATTTCTGGCTACAAAAAGAATTGCATCTTCTGGGTAGAATGTTGGGTTTTTACCTTTTCCTTCATTATCAACTGTAGTCATATCAGCCTTTGCCTTGGCCAATATCTCCATGGACAGCTCGTGGCCCAGTTCTGCAGCCCTCATTGTTGGAGTACAGCCCTTTCGGTCTTTCACGTCGGGGTGCGCGCCCAGGCTAAGGAGAAAGCTGACCATGTCAACGTCATTGGAAATCGAGGCTAAGTGCAACGCGCTGTGTCCATCGATAGGATCTGTGAAGTTGATTAGTTCAGGGTAACCAAGTCTGATCAGCTTCTCTATCTGTTTCTTGTCTTTGTTCCGAACACACTGAAGTAATTTGTAGATTTGCAGGTTTTCAAGTCTCCTGTCTGCTAAAGCCATACTAGACCAGCTTCTTGAAAATGCTTTTGTGGACCAAAACAATGACTATAGCAGAAAACACACACACACACAAAACCAAAACAAAACATGTAACTCAAAGTTAGTTATGTCACCTTTATTTTGATTAAATAATAATTTAAGCCTTTCCCAAGAAGAGAGGCTGTTTCTTATGAAACGCGATTGCCATAATTTATTGCAACTGATTTTATGGAAGTAGAAATTACAAAAATCTTTAACTAGCATAAAATATTTCAAAACAAATCTTTCATCATAATGAATACTAAGCAGTTTTCCTGTTATCTCATTTAATCTTCCCTCCTTGACGCGGCCTTCCCATTTACCTATGAATGAGGTGAAGCTGAATTGCCAGGGTAAGGATTTGAGCCCCTCACCATATGGCTCTGTACCAATGAAGAGACCATACAGGTTTCAGTAGTTAATAATATGTGATAAAGCACATACAACATTTTGCTCATTATAAATGGGAATCTATGCTCTGTGAGATACCAAAGAGAGAGAGATAATTGTTTCTTTATTTTATGTGACAATGAGGTAACAACATTTTTAATTGAGGAGTAGGCCAGGCTAGGAACTCCCAGCTTGCTTTCCTCTGGGGGGGGGGGGTATAAACCTGTTAATATACAGGGAAACCATTTCAGATAGTACAGTGGTACTATCCAAGGTCAAATCATTTTCACAGCCCCCAATTTGTCTCACTGCTTCCACAACAGCCCTTATAATCCAATCTCTATTCAATCCCCTGAAAAAAAAAATCTTTTAAAAATGTAGATCAGATAAGATCAGACAAGTTTCAACCTCAGCCTTTTGGATGGGGCTGCCCCTTCCATCCCCTATGATATGAATGGGTCCTCGACCTAGGCTTAGCCTGTGTGAGTGGTACAGCGAATGTCTCAAGAAAATGCTCAGAAAATACATGTCAATCAGCATCCCGTGGGACCCTTCTACCAGAACTGTATGGAAAGACTACTCTTTCTGCAAAAGTTGTTAAGCAGTGGGGTGTGGGGCTGGGGTTGCAGGCAGCCATGGTGGCTGTCACAGAGAGACTGAGAGGAACAGACTGATGATGGCAGCAGCTGCACTCGGGACTCTGTTGTGCTAGAAGTCACCTACTGTGTTCATTTCCAGGGTTGCATGAGTAAAAATACCCTTCTCCTGACCTTATTTTGGTAGAAGCTAGTTAGCTGGGTTCCTGTCACTTGCAATGAAAAGATTCCATCTTACTACAAAATCTGAAACTGTGTCATCTTTTCCCTACCACAAACCTGCTCCCTTACCTACATTCCCTATGGCAATGAGTTGCACTGTTGACCACTTGTTCCTTCTTTAACTGTGTCTCTCTAGGCAACCATAACATCTCCATGCCTGTCTCCCTCCTACCTCCCCGCCCACCGCTTAGTCTCCTTTGCTGGTTGTTCCCCCTCCTCTGTTGGAAGCCTAATCGTTGGAGTGCCCAGGTAAGCGCTCAGGACCCTTCTCTATTCTCAAACACTCCCCTGTGATGTCATCCCATCTGATCATCTCTAATTGTTTACACTCAAATTTATACAGCCATCTCTGACTCTCCCCAGAGCTCCAAATTATACATCTACCAGTTAACTCTTCATTCTCATTGGGACGTTGGATAGGATCTAAACTGTAATGTGTGCAGAGCAGGACTCGTGCTATCACTAGCCCTTCTACAGTTCTCCCCATTTTCAATAATGACACCACCATCCAGCCACCTACTCAGGTTAAAACGCAGGAGTTACTCTACATTCTTTCTTTCCCTCACAGATCCCTGAGTCTTTAAATCTATTAGCAAAACCTGTCAACTCTACCTCCTGACATCAACGTGCAGTGGTACTATCCATGGCCAAATCATTGCTACAGCATTCGCGTTTGTCTCACTGCTTACACAACAATCCTTTATGGCTCATTCTCTATTCAGCCACAGAAAAAATCTTTTAAAAATGTAGATGAGATAAGATCAGACAAGCTTCCACCCCCAACATTTTAGTATAATAATTTTTCTTTTTCTTTATTGTATTTTAGAGAGAGAGGAAGGGAGAGAGAGAGAAAGAAACATCGATGAGAGAGAACATCGATTGGCCACCTCCTGCATGCCCCCCATTAGGGACCTGGCCCACAACCTAGGCATGTGTCCTGACTGGGAATCGAACTGGCAACCTCTTGGAGCATGGGTCGATGCTCAACCACTGAGCCACAACAGCCAGGCTGGTATAACTATTTTTGAAAGTTAAGTTGAACACCCATGTGTCCACCATTGAGATCCTAACATTAATGCTTGACTTGCTTTCACATATCTATCCACTGTATTTTTCTGATCCATTTCAAAGCAAACTGCAGACATAGTCCAGCGTATATATCCTTAGCTGGAGTTCAATATTTGTTTACAGCTTTTTTTTTCTTGTTTGTCTTTTGAATATGTAATGAAATGTACAAGTATTAAGTGTACCATTCCATGAGTTTTGACAAAGGCATACATCTATGTAACCCAATATCCTCTCAAGATGTAGAACATTACTTCATGCCAGAGCATTCTCTCCAGACCATCTTTTAAAAGCATTTCAATATCTTTCCATTATAATCAGAGAAACAAACAAACAAAAAACAACCCTCTGATGACCTCCTTCAGGTCACTTCTCCTCACCCTCAGACCTTACTTCAATCTCCCTTGATCTAGTGATCTCCAGCTACTCTGGCCTTCTTTCTGTTTATGGAAAAGCTCATTCCTGCCTCTGGAATGTCTTGTTCCCTCAACCTGGAGTGCCCTTTGCTCAGAATTTCTGTTGTTTGGCCCTGATCACCATTCAAAGTGATGCCACCATGTTACTTAATTTCTTTTATTGTCTTCATAATGAAATGAAACATTTCTCTATATAACATTTCTATAGCTGTGTAGATGTAGGTATATTCAATTTACATATTGTGTATCTTCCCCACTGGTATGCACTCTTCAAGCAACAGAAGCTTTATATTATAATGACCATTATTTCTTCACCAGCCAGAACTTGACTCATATGAGCCATTCAGTTAATGTTTGTTCAACAGATGATCAAAAGTTAAAAGACTGAGCAGTAGAAGGAATCACAGAAAATTCCTAAATTTCTGGCTTGAGCAACTGGTTACCTCTGCCTGACATGAGCAGCTCAGAATAAGGTCCAGACTGGTCAGAGAGTATAACTGGTTAAGCTTTGAGTATGCTTAATTTGAATCCACAAGGCAATGGTATATATAATTCAGGAGAGAGATCTGAGCCTGGTCTATGTGAAGTTATGAGGTATTCAGGGGGGAGGGGGGTTTGCAGGGCAGCCCGAGACTGGGTGGGAGTAAAAAGGAGTTTCAAATGGAAAGAGTGACCACCACCATCAAATGTGTGCTGTTGTCTTGTCCTTCCTTTTCCCTCACTCTTCTGCCTGCTATTTATTCTTTGTGCTTATTCCCTTCCTGCTGAGACATCGGCCATCACATGGCTTGTGGCTTTAATGTCTGTCCTGGTTACTGTAGCCCCTCTGTTCCCTTCTAATCTGGTTATAATGTGTGGTGGACTAGGAAACCAGATAAGGAATCTTGTTAGAGCCCTTTGTATAAATAGGCTCCCAATAAGTCCTGAACTGCCTCAGAAGTCATCTGCTTGGCCTTTGCTGCATACTTGGTGACATTTATTTTAGCTACTGTTAATGGCTGGTTTTACTATTATCAGTCAAATTCTAGTTAGGTGCAGTGTCATCATACTGCATACATACGTACATCCTACACAGAATAACATATGATGCTCCCAAATAGCTTACTGCTTGTACTGAATTGATGCCACTTCATTGGTATGGACAGAGACTTCCAAATCAGTGACTTCATTGTTGACAGCTCCCACTCCACAGAATTAGCAGCATGTGGCATTATCTGATCAAGCTACTACAGTGAATTCAGCATCTGTGGGCTAGTTCTGTGGCTTGCATCCCTTCTGCCTACAGCTCCATAATGCTGGGGAGAGAATGCTGCCCTATGCAGTGTCCTTCACAACCAACTCCAAGACTGAACAAGAGCCTCATCCCACTGGAGGAAATAACAGAAGTCCTGCCCTCTAGTGCTGGGCTCCTTGTAAACTGTGTAGCATCTCTGATCCTCTGGAGAGTTGCCACATATCCACACACCCCAGCTGTGTACTTTACCTCCACACGGCCCTGGGGCATTTTGGCATGCCTGCATCTAACCATTTATGTGGACAGTCTCAAGAGTGGACTAGAACAGCATTTCTTGACTTGAAGTCCATGTTGGGTCTGAATATTCTGAAATATGGCAGTGTGTGTGTGTGTGTGTGTGTGTGTGTGTGTGTGTGTCCGCGTGGGGGGTGGGTGCAGGTGCATGTTTCCTCCGGGGAGAGATCCCTGGAGCACATCAACTTCCCGATGGAGTCTGTGAGACAAAGGTGTTTGTGAGAAAGACGAATGGAGGGAGATGCGCTTGGAAGAGTGGGAAGAGTGTAGGCGTGGAGGTGGAGGAATGTGTTTTTGTGATCCATCCTCCTCTGCATTATAATTTATACACACTGGTTGGACAAACCTGGACAGTTACCTACGTCGTTTGTGCCTCAGTCTCTTCATCTGTGGAATGGGGATAACAATCGTATCCAGTTCCCTGTGCTTGTGAAGAGGAAATGTGCTAAATCCTTGTAAAGTACTTAGCAAAGTCCCTCAATACAGGCTCGCTGTGAGTAACTTCCGTGGGTCTCAACTCACCCACAAGCCACGGTTTGGATTGGCGGGGGGTGGAGGTGTTCTTTACGGTCCCTTTCAGTTTTAAGTCTCAGAAGAATCTGGAAGGGAGGGTGTGTAAGATGTAATTTCAAGGGAAAGGTCAGGTGGCAGGGCCAAGGCGCTAAGCTCACCTCTCAGTCGTAGGGGTGATCAGGGGCCACTGATGTCCCGGCACCGACGCACCCACGCGCCGACGAGCCTCGGCCTGCGAAGCGCCCGGGGGCCCCAGCTCTCCTTATCTGCTGCCTGGTGCTGGCCCCAGCCGCGACCTCGGGCTCCCGGAGCCAGGCTTGGGTGCTCAGCGGTGAATGGTGTCCCTCTGGGCAGAGCAGGCGAGCCGGCACACGGGGCTCCAAGGAAGGGTGTGCGTGTGTCCATGAGCCCCGGGTCTGCCCCGCGCGAGCGCGCGGACAGATGACTGCAGGGGGTGGGGCGGGAGCCACCCAGACAGGGCCAATTGTGAGCTTCCGCCACGCGAGGCTTGGTTGCCAGGGCAACCGCCCAGGTGCGGGCAGGCGGGGTGGGGTGGGGCTCATCTCCGCCCACCGCTGGCCGCTAGTCCAGCCAGGTGGCAGGGTCCCCGCCAGGCGGGTGGAGGTGGGTTCGCACTCCAAGGGTGATGGATGGGGGGTGGTGCGCCCAGTGCTAAGGTCCCCTGGAGTCCTCCTTTCTTTCATCCTCTTCTCCCACCTCCGACTTCATTAAAAATAATTTCATTAGAAACTTACAGGTCATAGAGTAAAATAAATAAAATACATAATAAGATAATCTAACAAGTAAGAACAGTAAATTATATAATAAAATAAAAAGTGAATCTACTTGTCAGGGACGATTGCTGTAGATTTTTCTAAATCTACCCCAAACTTTTCTTTGCATACTCCAGGATGCATAGATGCTTAAAAATATTCGTACAAATGGGAGCAAATATATAAAGGAGATAATCTTATTTCAGGGCCTGCAAAATGTGCCCCAATATCCCAACCCCCAACATACACACTTAGGAGTAGGCAAATTCTTAAAGCTTTTAGTTGTTTATGTGGATGCTTTTAAAAACAGTATGCAATAGCTTCTGAATAAAAGAAATAGTTCCTGCACCCCACTCTATTCTATTTTCTACCCAGACACTCTGTTTAGAAAATGTTAAAGACTATTTAATGAATACAAAAGAATACACTGTATAACATATGGAAATTATGAAGAAACAAAGCACACCATGGCTAAAGAAAATGAAGGCTACCTCTACTGCTGGATTCCCTGTCGTTCTCCCCAGTATGGTATCCTCCCTTTCTTGCGCTCAGAGGTAACCACTATTCTAAATTTTATATTTATCACCTTTTTGCCTTTTAAAAATGTTTTGCTTCATATGAATGCTTCCCTTAAAAATGTGTATTTAGTATTGCATGCTTTAAGAATGTATAAAAATGTGCATTATTTTGAACACCATATTTTTGAAATGTAACTTTATGTTTAATTATAGTTTCTTTACCTTAACAGTTGTCTACTACTCCATTGTATTACCATTCCACAATTCCACACCCTTTTAAATTCTTTTATCTATGGACATTTGAGATGTCTCCAGTATTTGTTAGTACAAGCAATGCTGCTATGATAATATTTGTACATGTCTTTAGATGACTTGGAGTGAAATTTCTGGATCATAGGTTATTTACAACATCAAGATAATGTTAATTTGTTTTCCAAGTTTATACAGCAATTTAGACTCAAACTTGGTTTTGTAACACTTTAAACTTTTTTGCTAATCTAGTGGGCGTAAACTGGCATTTCGTGATTTTATTTTGCATGCTTTGATTACTGATTATTAGTTTGAGAGCTTGGTTACTTGGAGATTTTGAGTGTAACTTTATTGGCAAGCCACACTATCCACCCTCAAGTACTTACCACAAAACTCTCAGATTATTTTTATAGAATCAGGAAATCATTTGAATTACTCTCTTTTAATGTAGCAAAAGTCTCACATTTGAATTTCGCTTGTTGACCTAGTGGGGTCTGGTAATGAAGAGCAAGTAAGTCACTCAGGTTACTTAGGTCTCAGTTTGTAAAATCAGAATATTATGAACTGACTTTACAAGCCATAAAAGAAGTAGGCATAGTAATGCATGATCTCATCTTAGCTCTGGTAGACACATGTGACTGGTTCTTGGAGAACACTTCTGTAGATGAATAGTTCTAACACTACATTATAGATTGTCAGTGGATATTTACAATGAAGGTCTTTCTCATTTGGAGACAAAGTTGACGTCAGTGCGAACATTGTTTAACTGGAGAGTTATTTGATGATCTGGTAGATTTGGGAAAAAACACATCTAGAAGACTGAAGGGAATAGATTAGTAATGTCTAAACTATGCTTGGATGTATTGAAACTATTGGTGCAAATATTTTGAGAAGTTGGGTAAACATTTGTTAGTTGATTGAGACCTTGGAGATAAGCAAAGCAGCCTGACTCACTCTCCTAATATGATTTCAGGGAAATGTACTCTCTGAGTTTCATAAAAACTCTCTGTGATGCTATAAGCAGGTAGCTTCACAATAGATCATTATATTTGATTTCAACTGTTTTGTAGCCTATGGAGGCTAATTATGCTGAGCTACTTAAATTTATCAACTTCCTACAATGAGCCATAACATGGGTAAAATTTTAGAAATCTTACAGATTAATAAATAGACACAACCTTTCCCCTCTTTCACCAATGTTGCAAAAACACTGCAAAGTTTTTAACTTGAACTTTACTTATTTATTTATTTATTTATTTTTGCCCTTAGCCTGTTGGCAGTACAGTTATTAGAACTTGGGGAACACAAAGGAAAAATGGGGGTAAAGGCATTAATAGTCCTACTCCTTAAAATAAAGAAGTGAAAGAAAAGCTTATGTAGTTCTTACCAACACAAACTAGGAGACAGATAGATGCATGGGCTAAATTCTCCTCCAGTTATCTAACTAGTGCTGTCATCTTTATCTGGTATTAAATTACATTTTATCTTTAAATTACAACTGTGCCAAGAGATTGTACATTTAGTACTTCTTGCAATTACCCAGACCTCCTGCAAAATGCTTGATACATAATAGTAATTTTGTTGAATTACCTCACATGTCTTTATAAAAATTGTCACTAAAATCTAGTACTAAACTTATATTAGCTACTGGAGCTCTTAAATAAGAATTTACTGGCCTGGAAAGCAAGCCAGAGTTCCATAGCAGCAACTATATTTCTTAATTTAAATGTGAAGATAAGTGAAATACAAATTAGTAACTGGTGTGATATGCCAGTGGCTGATGGTATATTTAATTGTGGCTTTTTAACCAAAATGTTCACTTCCTCTTTGGGAAGCATTATGTTAGTGGCTTTTCATGATAATACAGTGATTTACACATTGATTTTTATAAAATTATTAGTGTAAAATTGGGAAAAAATAAGTATTAAATATACAATAAACAGTTAATTTTGGGAAGACACATGTAAATACCATTTTGACTAACTCCAAGGGATTCTCAGTATAAGTTCTTTGAACTGCATTTTGTTTAATTTGTTACATTAACTATTGTTTACTAAAAGCACATTGCAAGTAGAAAGAATATATTGTTATCACTATAAATGTTGTCTTGAATTTGACCTGTAGTTGTATGTATAAAAATTTCACACCTCTCAGCCTTCATTCTCAATCATACTTAATGAGATTTATGACTGACTCTATAATTTATGACTGTAATACATAGTTCATAAAATTAAATGTTATATTTGGATATGATAGAAATTTAAAGTTATCTAATGTAGATCTGAAAGAAAGAGATGCTAGAGAAGCTAGAGAAATTTAGTCCAATTTCTGCACTACTCAGTTGAAGAAACTGCAAGTTAAAATATTAAGTGATTTATTCAAAGTCATGGAGTTAATTAGTGTCATATTTGGAACTAGAAGGTAGAACAGGATGTAGTAAACATATTCATTATAAGGTATAGCTGTTATAATTGTTATTCTTATCTTAAAAAAATGAAAAATACTTTGAAAATGAAATGGAGAATTGATAATTATCAATATAATTATTTCTATGGTTCACTTATCTGCACAATTTAGGTAAAAGTCAACATTGTAGTTTTGTAAATTAAATGGATATTTAATTCTAGTTTCCATTGCATAGAAATTAAAAGAGAAAACCCTAGTTATATTATCTAGTTGCTTTGTCTTATTTAATACATTTAATTCATCCAGTTAATTATTTGGTCCTTTAGCTGTTTCCTGTAACTATGCTGCCTAAAGTCACTTCTTTTTTCTTTGTTTCAATTTTTTTTTCTTTATTGATTTTTAGAGAGAGAGTAAGGGAGAGGGAGAGAGAGATAGAAACATCGATGAGAGAGAACATCGACTGGCTGCCTCCTGCATGCCTCCCACTGGGGAACAGGCCCACAATCTGGGCATGTGCCCTGACCAGGAATCAAACCAGCAACCTCTTGGTGCATGGGTCAACATTCAACCACTGAGCCAAACTGGCTGGACTGAAGTCACTTCATTTTGGAGAGCTAGTAGCTATATGGGACAGCTTTCGGTAGTGTTGTGTGGAAGGTTGTTTAGGTTGACTTAGTTGAATAAAGGCAGGACTTCTTAAGCTAATAATGTACAGAAGAATTATTAAGAGGTCTTGCTAAAAATGCAGAATTTAAAATGCAAGGCCACAAAAATGAAGTTAAGGAAACTATTTCATTTACAATAGCAACAAAAAGAATAATACATTGGGAAAATTTTGATAAAAAAGTGCAAGACTTGAAACTAAACACCATAAAATATTGTTCACAGAAATTAAACAAGATCTAAATAAACGTTAAAAAACAAAAACCCACAAAATCCCATATTCATGGGTTGGAATCCATTAATCCATATAATAGATTAATATTGCTAAAATGGCAGTATTCCACAAATTTATCTACATATTCAACAAAATACTTATCAAAATTCCAGCTCCCTTTTTACAAAAATTGACAGGCTCATCCCAAAATGAATATAGAAAAGCAAGGGACTCAGAATGGTCAAAACAATCTTGCAAAAGAACAAAGTTGGAGTACTAAGACTCCTGATTTCAAAACTTACCTCAAAGCTACAGTAAACAAAAGAATGTGGTACTGGTCTATTTATGGACATATAGGACAATGGGATAGAAACAAAAGTCCAGAAATAAACCACTATATTTATAATCAATTTATTTTTAATAAGGTCTCTAATTTTTTAATGGGGGAATTTCTTTTTATTTTATTGTATAAATGATGCTGGGATAACTGGATATCCATATGTAAAAGAATAAAGTTGGACCTTTACTTCACATTTTAGACAAAAAATGAACTCAAAATAGTTCAAAGACCTAAATATAAAAGATAAAACTCTTAGTAAACAAAGTAAGAGTAACTCTTTATAACCTTGATTTCTTAGGTATAAAACCTAAAGTAAAAGCAATCAAAGAAAAAAATAGATGAATTTGTTTTAATAAAAAATTTCAAATTTTATGCATCAACAGATACTATCAAGAAAGTGAAAAGACAGCCCATGGAATTAGAAGAAAATATTTGCAAATCATATATCTGTTAAGGTTATAGTATCCAGATGTATAAAGACCTTCTACAACTCAACAATAAAAGACAAGTGACACAATTTAAAAATAGACAAAGGATTTTGATTTTCTTCTCCAAAGAAGATAAGTGTTCAAGAAGCACATGAAAAGAACATCATTAGTCAGTAAGGACATGCAAATCAAAATCACAATAAGCTATCACTTCATACTCACTAGGATGTCTATAGTCAAAAACATGGGCAAAAAGAAGTATTGATGAAGATATGGAAAAATTGGAACCCGTATACATTGCTTATGGGAATGTAAAATGGGGCAGCCACTTTGGAAAAGTTTAGCACTTTCTCAAAACCTTAAACATACAGCTATTATATGACCCAGCAATTTTACTTCTAGTTATATATCCAAGAAAACTGAACATATATGTTAACATAAAACATCTATGCAAGTTCTACATGATTGTTCATAATAATCAAAAGATGGAAACAACTCAAATGTCCATCAACTCATAAATGGACAACAAGATATGATATATCTATAAAATAAAATGTTCAGTTATAACAAGGGATAAAGTACTGACACATGCCATAACATGGATAAACCTTGAAACTTTTATTTTTAGTGAAAGAAGCCGACATAAAAGTCAAATCTTATATGATTCTATTTACATAAAATGCCAAGAATAGGCAAATCCTTGGAGACAGTAGGTTAGTGGTGGTCTCGGGTTAGGGAGGAGAGAATGAAGAGTGACTGTCCAGAATTTCTTTTTTTTTTTTTTTTTTTTTACTTTTCAACTACAGTTGACACACAATTTTATATAAGTTTCAGGTGTACACCAGTGTTTAGAAGTGATCATCCTGATAAGTCTAGTTTCCATCTGACACCATACATAGTGATTATAATATTTTTGACTATATTCCCAATGCTGTACTTGACATCCCCCATGACTGGTTTTATAACTGGCAATTGTACTCCTTAGGATTTGTTTTTGGAGTGATGAAGATATTCTGGAATTAGATAGTGTTGATGGTGCACAGTGCCATGAATATACCAAAACCCCACTGAATTGTACACTTTAAATGGTTACATTTGATGGTATGTGAATAATAAAAATGCATTGCTGGAGTGTGGCCCAGAATTCTCGTTTCCTTAAAGCTCTTGGGTAATGTTATGCACTTGGTTCACAAATCACACTTGGGATAACAAGGGTTTAGAGGACTCTTTCTGGGGTCTGGGTGGGGATATAGAACTCTACTTCTACATGGAATACTAGCAGTGCAGTTGTATTTTGCTGGAGACGGGCGTCCCTCTTATATCGCCTATGTTAAAGTGGTAACTGAACAATAAATCTTGGGTCAATGAGTGATGTACATTTCTCACAAGGGCCATGGACCTACCTCCTGAAGATAGTACTCCACCCACCCCTGCCCCCTGAGGGTCAATCAGATTGAGCTCTAGTGTAACTAACATCAGGGAGCTTACATCTGGGAAACTAGACAGTATGTTGGAAACTGTATCAAGCAGGGCCCCACCAGGGAAATAGAAACAATTCAAAGTATTTAACATAGAGGAAAATTTACTGGGATTTGGTTGTATAGGTGATGGGTGAATAAGATGCCAAACGGGATAGTGAGTCACTCCAGAATTTAGTAACATATGAAACCGCTAACATGCCTTGGTTGTTAAGGAAAGAGGCTGTATTAACAAAGTCCACGGGCCAGATCGTACCCGGGAAATTGGAAACAGTGAGTCTGTCTCAGTGTCTGGCAGGACCTGGAAACAGGAAAACAGCTAGAGACACCACACAGGTGGGAAGGAGGGGAGAAACACCCTGACTTCTGCCTTTCTCCTACCCACCCCCCCCCCATCAGTGTGGGTTGCTGTAACAAAAATACCACAGACTGGGTGGCTTAAAGTAAAAGAAATTTATTTCTCACAGTTCTGCAGGCTGGGAAATTCAAGATCATGTAGGCGGCCCATTTGGTTTCTGGTGAGAGCTCTCTTCTTGGCTTCTTTCTTACTGTTTCCTCACAGGCAAAGAGAAAGCTCATCTCTCTCCTGCTCTTCTTATAAGGGCACTAATTCCATGGGTTCCACTCTCATGACTTAATTGCTTCCAAATACCACCACATTGAGGATTAGGGCTTCTCTATATGAACTTGAGAGGAAACAAACATTCAGTCTATATACTCTTAGACCCTGGAAGGGCCTCCCAATGGCTGAAGTTCATTGCAAACCAGCTGACACATAGCCTGGGAAACAGCCAGGGATCAGCTCTGAAATGCACAGCCCAGAATAGGGGAAGAGGAATGGAGTGGAGGAAAAAGGTACCAAAGACTAGCATAAGGCCTTAAAGGAAGTGCATACTTATCATTTATCATCATAAATACCAAGGAATAACAAACAACAACAACAAAAACCCAGAAAACCTGGCTGAAAAGCTGTTATCCCTCATGCTTCCCAATGTTGGTTGCACATTAGAATCACCCAAGAAGGTTTGTAAAATCCCCTGCCAGGCTGCACCCCAGACCAATTACATAAAATCTCTGGGGCTGGGACCCAAGCATGAGTATTTTTTTTTTTTTAACTACCCAGGAGATTTCAATATATAGTCAACATTAAAAAAAAACTACTTAAAATTTTTTTTTCTTTATTGATTTTTAGAGAGAGTGGAAGGGAGAGGTAGAGAGAGAAAGAAACATCGATGAGAGAGAACATCAATTGGCTGCCTCTTGCACATCCACCACTGGGGATCCGGCCCTCAACCTGGGCATGTGCCCTGACTGGGAATCAAACCGGCCACCTCTTGGTGCATGAGTCGATGTTCAACCACTGAGCCACACGGACTGAGCAAGAAAAACTACATTAGAAAAAGAAATTGGGCAGATGATATTTTATGTATCTTACTTTTAGGACTTATAATAATAGAGGGCATCATTTTTCTATAAGCCTTGTGTAACAGTAGATAAATAACTGGAACAAGAGAAGAAAGGAGGGGAATAAGCAGGACAGATAAGAAAACTTCATAAATGGGTTTGTTTTTATGGTGAACATAACATTTAGAAAGATGTCTGGAAGGAGAGTACAGTATTGAGCTGGCAGTCATAATCAGTGGGCAATCCAAAGGAAGAGTCTGACTAGGGGAAAGAAAATCATCAGTGTTAGGTCGTGGAAATAAGAGAAGTTAAGGTAATAAATCCAAAAGAAACTAGATCAGCTGGACACAGCAGAGAGCCACAAAACAAGAAAAGAGGGAGAACTGGAGAAAGGGTTGCATTCTTTTGATCATAAAAATGAGAGGATCTGAGCGCATAGTGGGGTCCCATCAATTGACACAATGTTTGCACTGCTTCCGGTTGCCCAGGAAACAGGAGCCCCTTCCTCATTTTAATGACAGTATAATGAGGAAAACCACATGCAAATATAGTCACAAATAATTAGAGGTAAAGTCATACCTGGTCCAGGGAGCTTCCTTGAGGAAAGGCTACGTAGGAACTGGGGTGGGATTTATGGGCCAGGTTGTAAGAAAGCGGATTTGATTTACGTGTGAAACCAGAAGTTGAAGCCTTTGTAGTGTCTGGTAGTGAGTTAATTACCAGGTGGCTGCCTTTCCATGTGGTCTCTTGACACACTGGGCAAGCTCTCGTGGGCATGCAGAACCCAAACAGCCGGGCTTTGGCTGGATCTCCACTCCGGAAATGGAAACATTGACTTTTGATGTAGGAGGAAAAATCACAATTTACAAAATTCACCCTGCCCTTCTTGAACTATGTAAATGTCAATTTTTGTGTGTTTTTTTTTAATCCTCACTCGAGGATATTTTTTCAAATATCTTCAGATAGAGTGGAAGGGGGCGGGATGGGGGCAGAGAGAGAGAAACACTGACGTGAGAGAGACACATCAACTGGTTGCCTCCCGCACGACCCCGACCAGGGCCGGGGACAAACTGCAACCAAGGTACGTGCCCTTGGCCAGAATCGAACCCATGACTCTTTGGTCCACTGGCTGAAGCTCTAACCACTGAGCAAACTAGCCAGGGCAATTTTTGTTTTGTTCTGTTTTTACTCAGTTGTCTTGCCTTCCTAGATACTGAAAAATTCTAGTTTTATATTTAACATTTTAACATTTTTAAAAATATTGTGAAAAGACTATTTTTAAAAATGATCTTTGATATTTGAAGATATTTTCGAGTGCTTTTCAAATTAGCAAAAAATTTTAAATATAATATTTTACTTTAAAAAATTGTTATTTCAATGATAAAAGCAGAAATCAAAATGCTTAATGTTTTATAGCAATGTTTCTCAAACTTTCCTGTGCACAAGAATAACCTAGGGATCTTGTTACAGATTCTGCTGGTCTCAGGTGAGGCCCAAGATTCTGCATTTCTAACTAGCTCCCAGGTAATTCCATTGCTGCCGGTCCAAGGACCTCACTTTGAGTAGCAAGATTTCAATTTGTTAATAGCAATTACCAGGAAATATAAATGATGATTTTGTAGTTAAATGTGGACCAAATGTAATATTTTTGTTTCATGAACTTTTTTCAGTTGTGGAAATAATTTTTTGTCAGATGTTCCTTTTATAAATCACACAGTAATGCACAGTTATAAAAAATTCACTAATTATAGATATGGATGGAGTAAAAGAAAAATCCATCTTTATTCTCCACCCTTCTCCTTCCTCAGTTTCTTTCCTTTGTAGATGATACCTATTTTTGTAGAATAAACTCTTTGGTGCTTTAAAAAAATTTTTTTTTCCTTTATTGAGTTTAGAGAGAGAGGAAGGGAGAAGGAGAGAGAGATAGAAACATCGATGAGAGAGAACATTGATTGACCGCCTCCTGCATGCTCCCCACTGGGGATTTGGCCCACAACCTGGGCATGTGCCCTGACCGGGAATCGAACCGGTGACCTCTTGATGTGTGGGTTGATGCTCAACCACTGAGCCACACTGGCCGGAATGTATAATAAACTCTTTGTATATATAAATAAAAATAAATAGAAATAGTATAATGAATACATGGGTATTTACTGAGAACTTTTACAATGCCACCGTAATGCTACGTAATAAATTTACCTGAAAACTCACTGGTTTACAACAGTCAGCATTTTGTCCTCAGGCTCGGGGTCTCGGGTTGACGGCCATTGTCTTATCTAGAATAGGTTTGGCTGGGCAGCTGTGTGTCAGGCTCTGTGTTCCAAGATGGAAGCACCTGGCTGGGACTGGGTTCGAGTTGGCTCCACACTTCATTCGGGGGCCTAAGCTGAAGGAGAAGGCGTGGCAGTTACTTGGTATGTGTCCTTTTCACAGAGGATCACAGTTGCCAAGAAGACAAGCCCAACATTCCGGTGAATGTGATGTCTGTGAACACTGTACAACACAGTTATGTGGCCAAGTCCAGAATCACAGCTGTTCACTCAGCCCACCTAAGGCCGTGGCAGAGGGTGTATGTATAATGTCGTTAGAAGAAAACGGACAATTGTGGTGAGGTTTTAATCTACGAAGCCACTGAGACTATTTTCTTTCTAGCCTTTCTTCTGTACTCTGTTTATTCTTCTATCCGTGGTGAAGTCAACTGCATTCAAGTCAAGCTTTCATACATTGTCATCTGGCTTTTCCATCAGAAAGCACTGGGTGGGGGAAAAAAAAGAGGGTCAAACTCCTCTCCTCTTTGAGGGACTCCACCTTGGTGATGGTCCAGAGCAATGAGTAACGCAAGAGAATAAAAAAATCCCCAGTGTTTTCCATGTGTTCATACAGGAACAGAGCAGAGCAGTTATTTAACAGTTTGGAGAGGTCCTTTGTATATAGGTCAGAGAAATAAACATGTTGGTTTCTTTCCCAATTTGTTCTTTAGTGACAGCCAAGGGGATTTCATTAAGGGGATCTAATGCCATTTTGTAGTTTTTGTCTGCAAATTATAATAAATAATCTCAGTTTCAAAGCTAATTTTAATTGCCTCTAGCCCTTTACTAATTAACTATTCTTCTTTCCACCTAGACGCCAGAAGGAGGTTGTTGCTATTGTTTTTCTCCATGTCTGCACATTTTGTCCTGTGCAAAATAATCTCAGGGAGCATAGTAGAAGCCACAATGCCCCAGTCTACATGCCCTCAGCCAACTTCTGGATTCTCTACAGCTGTAGTGTCCACCCCTCCCTTCCACCTCAACCAGCCACACCTCTCTGCCGCGCAGGCAGCCCGGGAGTGCCATGGGTTTAATGCTTCCAGGAGTAATCTTCAATTAGTGAGGGACTGGAGCCAGTGCATAGACCCCCGCCTCCCATCAGTCAGGGGGCACACAATCAGAAAGACTGAGATGCTCATGCGCACACACTGCCTCCCCTTCCCTACTTCACACCCCACTCCCTTGCAGCACTACCTGGTGTCACCTCCCAAATAAACTACTTGTACCCCCGTCTTTGTCTCAGGGTCAGTTTGGGAGCACTCAAGCTAAGGTTATAAGTAGAAAAAGATGAGAGCTGTTCTTAAAATGCACAAAACTCAGAGCACCGAAAACAAGAAAATAATTTATGTGCAGCAAAGAAGTGGCTGGCAGGTGGCATTGCTTGGTCAGGGCTGGCAAGTCAAAATAAGTAGGAAGCAAATACCACAAACGTGAATAGGAAGAAGAACTCCCACCCGCTGTTGGTCTGTGTTTGAAGCACAGACAAGGTGGAGTTTTGTTCTTGGCAAGGGCAGTGCCGTGGATGCCCTGGTGTCTTCTGGTCTCCAACTTGTTTCTCTCTCTGGCTGCTCCTTGTTCTGAGTGCCCCGTTCTCTGTCCAGAAGGGATGGATATGATTCTGTGCTCATTATTTCCAGAGCAGATAGACTTGCATTAGACTCGTGCTGCTAAGAGCTGGTGTCAGTCATTTTCTTAGGTCCCAGATCACCTCCTCGGGCCCGCCTTTTACAGCAGCCAGCTTGGTGACAACGTCACCTGCCAGCATCTTCTGTCAGGGGCAACACCTATCTCTTGCCTTCTGTCCTGGAGCTTCTCTTTTGCCATCTCTTAAAAAGCCTTTTGGAAACCATTCAGCTGTCCTGAAGCATGTACAGTCCCAGAAGTGCAAGGTCATTTTGGTGGACGTATACAGTTGAAGGTATTTCAACCAGTTTTAGTATTCTGCCATTGAATAGTTTATCTTCTCCACAGTTGAGCTTTTAGAGTTAGAAAATCTATCTTTTCTGAAGTTGTAATGTCATAATACACCCATTTTTGAAGCATTGTGACTCTTTATGCCTCCTGGATATTTCTGCTTGCTTATGAGAATTTCATTGCTATTCATGTGTAGATGGCAATTTGATCTAGAAAAAACAAAACATTAAAAATAATGATTACATAATTCATGCCATCCCTAATGAACTATGCGTTATTTTCTAAGAGCTACAGATGTTATATTACTCATAACATCCTGTTCACATATTAGTTATGTCACATAAATAGGATGTTTGTTAGCTTGAAACTCTCAAGCAAATTCTGTGTGTTTCTTTAAAAAGTTGGTATCAGGGTGTGTTAATGATTCTTTTTGTGCCTATAAAATGAAGAGCTAAGCTAGTTGAGGTCTAAAACCTTCCTAACTTGGAGTGTGGTCTTAAAGCCAGCGGCACCAGCATCACCTATGAGCTTTTAGAAATGCAGAATCCTAGGTCCCAAACCAGAACTACTCTCTCAGAATCTGCATTTTAACAAGATGTCCAGTGATTCACAGGACTTTAAAGTTTTGAAAGACTTTCATATACTGTTTTCTACAACTAGAAGTCTACAAGTTCCAAGAGCTAACTTTGGCTTTAATTGTGACAACATCTGACACAGAGGACACTCTCAAGACACCTGGTGACCATAGCACTTGGGTTTTAGAATATATAAGTAAATTCTGAAATATTAACTTACAGTAAATATTTTTGCTCCTTCTGAAACAAGTTCAGTTATAGGTTTAAAGGATCTTTAATTACAATAGTACTTTTTCCATGTGCTGATCATTTATGTGCTATTGATTCTCGGAGCAAAGTTTGAGGTTTTAGAAGTTCAGAACCACTTTAATAGTCACTGGTTGGATGTATCTTTTGGGCGAGCAAAATAACATTTTTTATATCTGCCCAAGTGGTAAATGTCCAAGTAGTACATTCAGTTATGTTCAATAATATTAATAAATTTTAAGCTAGTTTTTTTAAAATAAAAATTTTTCTACCCATCAGATTAAATAAAGATTGGCATTATTACTGCAGGGTGTTGGAGGGGGAACTGGCCGATGTACCATTGGTCAGGATATGAATTGACATGAGCTCTTTGACAAAAGCTACCAACTTTTCATTGGGTACCCATTCTGACAGAGACGTTTCACTTCAGAAATGTACATCTACATTCCCATGTGTTTATAAAAAAAATATGTACTAGACTGTTCACTGAACCATTTCATAGAAACATGAAAACTGGAAATTACCTAAATGTCTATCAACACTAGCAAAGAGATACATTGTTGTCCAAAATATGTGATTAAATTCAGATACTTATACAGATTACAAATGCAGATTTACATGAGATACAGACATAGGTCTATGAATAGAAAATGCTCTAAAGGAAAACACCAAGATTTTCACAACGGCTGTCTCTGGGAGTGGTGTGGTGGGGAAAGGGAGGACTTTGTACTTTTCAGTAATCTACTGAATCGAACCTGTGACCTCTTGGTGCATAGGATGATGCTCAACCAACTGAGCCAAATGGGTCAAGGCACATGCCGGGGTTGTGGACTCAATCCCTTGGGGGGAGGGGTTGAGAGGTGGCCAATCAATGTTTCTCTCTCTCCCTCTCCCTTCCACTCTCTCTGAAATCAATAATAAACAAACAAATAAATAGATAATAAACTATACTTTAAAAACAATTACTGTTTTTCCTTTGACCCTAGATTTAAAAGACAGGCTTATAAATTTTATAATACATGTGCAATCCAAATAAATTAAAAATAGAAACATTTAAGAAGAGTTACTCAAGAAAAGATTTCTTAGAAAGTCTCAGCTGCAGGGTCTCTGAGAAATCTGAATTCTGAACTAATAAATTTTCTATAACTAGTTTAAGATATTAATATTTTGGTATATGAACAACATTTAAACTCAGGTAATTTTTCAAATGAAAAATAATATGAGATATATCATTTCTATTTACAAGTTGGCCTAGAGATTGCTAAAATTAAAAAGTTTGTCAATATGAAAAAGATTGCTAATATTCCGGAGTCATAAGTAGTTATATACATAATGACATGGGAAGATGTATATTTTAAATGGAACAATCAACTTTATTCCAATATGTATAGCCTGACGCCATTTTATAAGATAAATACAAACATATTTCACAATAACCATGAGAAAAAGCTGGGAAGAACAAAATGCTCTTAACGATTACCTCAAGGGCAGAGAATTAGAGAACAGACTTTCAACTTTTTCTATTTATAGAAATTTGTTTTTGTTTTTCAGTGTGAGACTATATAGTAGGTTTTTCTTTTTTTCGGTATTTTCAAGATTTTGAAAGTATAAAGAGAACTGGTGAAATTCATTTACTTAAAAACATAGTTCACAACTTTGTGATTATTTCTATAACTCCTCCAAAATTTTAATCTTTCTAGATTAAATAACAAAAATAAAACAAAAATTTTTTCTTGTAATTAGGCTTGCGAAAAGATATAAAAGGTGGACTTTGAGCGGGGTATTTATATATGGTGCCTACCAAGTTGGGACAAAGAAGTGCGTGGGATTTTATCCTATATACTCATTTCAAATTAATGCATTTGGAAGGAAAGATACACTGAGAGAAGGGATACAATACTGTGTTTTTCTTGATTCAAGGAACATAAATTGTAAGTAAATAAATACTGTCTTAAAACTGTTTTATGGCACTCTTTTGAGGGACACATTTGAGAATTCTATGTATTAGCTCTTTTAAAAAAATTTTTTTTTCTTTATTTATTTTTAGAGAGAGAGGAAGGGACAAGGAGAGAGAGATAGAAACATCAATGAGAGAGAACATCGATTGGCCGCCTCCTGCATGCCCCGCACTGGGGATCGGGCCCACAACCTGGGCATGTGCCCTGACCAGGAATCGAAATGGCAACCTCTTGGTACATGGGTCGATGCTCAACCACTGAGCCAAACCGGCCGGGCTGTATTAGCTTTTTGTTTACTAGAAACTTTGATTTGTAAGGTTTTAGGGAATAAGGCAATTGAACCAGGAACTGTGCAACATGAAGCAATGACAGTGCTGAGTCTGGACCATTATTCAAACACTTTAACAAGAGCTTTAATTTTTTTCTTTTTAATCCTCACTCGAGGATATTTTCCCACTTATCTTCAGATAGAATTTAGGGGCGATGGGGGGGTCGGGGGAGAAACATTGATATGAGAGAGACACATCGATTGGTTGCTTCCCCGCACGACCCTGACCAGGGCCGAGGACCGAACCACAATCGAAGTACATGCCCTTCACTGGAATCGAACTCGTGACTCTTTGGTCCACGGGCTGACACTCTAACCACTGAGCAAACAGGCCAGGGCAAGAGCTTTAATATTTATTAGAAAGTAAGTTCTCTTAGAGATTGAAAGAGTTCTAAGATATTTTAATCTTTTTTTAATTCTTTTTTTTTTTTTTTAAGAGGACATTCATTAAAGCTGGGGACAGTGAAACAAGGAAGGGCCTAGGGTAGATGAAGCAACAGGAGAGGGATGGGGCGGGGCAGTGAGCCTAGGCTGGGCTGCTTTGGCTCACTAAGAAGTCGGAGAAAAGGGGCCTTGGGGCCAGGGCCAGGGGGTTAGCCTGTGATGAGCTGCTGTTGTTCATTGCTATCTGGTTGCAAGTCTCGTGGGGTCCCTTTCAAGTTTAGGCGATGCATGCCTGTGGGGGAAGAAGAAGGGGAAGGGAAAGGCATGCTCCTTGGAGGGGTAGTGCATCAAGATATTTTAATCTTTTAAGGCACTGAATGTATATTTTTTAAAGTTAGTGGGTGACCAAATTGGGTTAAGTATTTGAGTATGATTTCAATGTTTACTTCCAAGAATTCAAGTGGTATTATCATTCAACCCCTCAGCTTCCCTCTGTGACTGTTCACACAAAAGTCTGTGGAGCCCGGCTGGTGTGGCTCAGTGGTTTAGCGTCGACCCATGCATCAAGAGGTCATCGGTTCAATTCCCGGTCAGGGCACATGCCCAGGTTTTGGGCCCGATCCCCAGTGGGGGGCATGCAGGAGGCGGCCAGTTGATGTTCTCTCTCATCAATGTTTCTATTTCTCTCTCCCTCTCACTTCCTCTCTCTCTAAAATCAATGAAGAAAAAAAATTTAAATAAAAAAAAGGTCTGTGGAGATCACATCAGGAGCCCCAGTAGGAGACCTACTATAAATGTCTCCTGAGACCTGTTCCCTCCCTCTCTGTGACACAGGTCCTGATGGAAGAGCCTCATGATTCCTTCCACCATGGAGAAATAGGCACACCCAAGTGGAGGCGGTGAGTTCAGCAAACTATAGGTGCTCGTACTTAGGGAATGTTTGCTCATACTGGCTCCCATATTTGCTGTGATTATGAGACAAATTGTATCTCACTGTCTCAAAGTAACAAATGAAAAAATAAATCAAGTGATATTAAATAGAACATTCACTTTATGAGCAATATCCTACACAGATAATCTTTTCCTTCCTTCTCTCCTTCCCTTTTCCTCTCTCTCTCTCTCTCTCTCTCTCTCTCTCTCTCTCTCTCTCTCTTTCTTTCTTTCTTTCTTTTATTGAACTATGATATTAGTTTCTGGTGTACAACATAATTGTAGGTTTTCTTTCACAGATAAGCTACAAGCCTTATTGGGGGTCAAGGCAGTGATGAATGCATAAAATAGTCTCCCTTTTTAAATCACTAGCCTGTGCTATTTATGCGTCTCTAGTATAGTGCCTTTTGATTGTTGATTAAAAAGATAAATAAATATATGGTGCAATTTGGGGGAAAAACACTTGATTAGCTGTTCAAGGGAATAAAACTCCATGTTGAAGTATGTTATTAAAACCTGATTTTAAATATCGTATACTTATAGGGTATTTCTTATTCCTACTGGATAGCAAGGGAAGCTGCATTAGTTATCATGGCAGACAAACAGATCACTCTGGGGTGGTGCGATTCATTCTTTTCCAGTAGTAAATGCTCTGAACCCAAATATGGTCATATATAGGCATGTGCCAGGTAAAATGGGAGTGAGCTGGCATATTTAAAACTGTGGCTCTCTTCAATAAAACCTAATGAGAAAATCTAATTAATACTCACAATAGAGAATAATTATTCCCTTTAGAAAGATAATCACCTTGATGCATTAAAAGTATTTTAATTGACTAACACTTAGGGTTGACCAAGCAAAGTGAGGTATCATTACCATTACTGTAATCCAAAATGGAACATATGAACCTAAGTTTATAATATGAATAAGTGGTTTAATCTAAACATGTTTAAGTATTTAATTTATAATACATTTATCTCAACCTTTTAAAAAAATCTATAACATTCTATGGGCTGCAGATTACTGGCCCTGGCCCTTGAAGAGCCTGCGGTTTAATGGGAGGAGACAAGGGTATAAATACGGTCACAATATAAAGTTAGTGCTTTGTTTCGGGGTATGAAAAAAACAATATGAACTCATAGCAGTGGCAGAGATTTATTTTGCCTGGGGCCAGCAGGAAAACCTTCACTGAAGTGGAGGTATTTTGGTTTGAAACGTATTTGTAGTTTATCTTGTACAGAGAAGAGGACATGAATAAATAATACATAAGTGAACGTCCTGCCCACGAAGCACAGCAAGGGCAAGGCAGGGAGGCGTGAGCACTCACTGTGTGAAAACCGGAGACAGGACACAAATCGCGTTCATCAATGTCAGGTTACTGACAGGCCACATGGTATCTATCTGGCTGGTTTTAAATGTACTTTCAAATAGAAGAAACAAAAACAAATTGTATTTTATTCGGCTATCTTGTTTCTTCTTGAACGAGGAACTTGCCTTTTCTAAGCTGTTGTAGAAGGAACAAACTGGTCTGCATCAGTAACTGTCCTGTAGGTGTCACATGCGTGTCCAAAACAGTGAGAACCAGATCAAATAGTGCTAGTGCTCAATTGTATTAAGTAGCACCCACTGGGATATGTTTTCCAAAATAAATTTGAGTAAATATTGAAAAACAAACAAACAAACGTAGTGAATTTCAGAACTACGAGAGATTCTGAGTGATGGGCAGTGGAGAACCTGGGGTTGAGGCTTCAGAGATACCCCTGCTGCAGGCCAGCTTGGATGCTCTGAGGGACTCCCTGACCAACCCTGGGTCCGTTTTCATGTAGGACATTGTTACGGGCTCTCCCCTTCTTTGCATTGACTTGGCTGCTGATGCCTTGCTCGCTGCCTCTCCCATTAGACTAGACCTCGTGGCCCACCCCTTGCTTCCAAATGAACCTGGCCCAGAATCAGGTCTCTGGGTACTTTTCCCCCACTCTTCACCTACCACCATACCCCCAAACTCCTTATTCTCCAACCTGTGTACCCTATCTGTGAGAGAGAGAGAGAGACACAGAGAGAGAAACATCTATGTGAAAGAGACACATTAATTGGTTGCCTCGTGCATGAACCCTTGACCGGGGGATCGAACCCAGGACCCTTTGGTGCACAGGCTGATGTTCTAACCACTGAGCAACGCTGGCCAGGGCTAGCTACTTCTTTGCCAGTGGCAGATTCAGACTTAAAGTAACCTAAGGGATAGGACAAAAAGACCTTAATTACACAGTGGCTTCTGTGAAAATGTGCTTAAGCCAAAGAATTCTATTCATAACTACAAAACCAAATGCAAGTTTGAAGAAATCTAGCATGAAAATAGTTACTGTGGAAAAAAAGATAAATAAAAACAAAAGCAAAAACACTTAGATCTAAAAAAAATAAATACATTATCAACATGAATTAGAGCAGCTCAGAAGTAGTGACTGAGAATACTCAGTAGGTATTCCCAAGAATATTAAGGTATTACTGCTCAGAAGTTTATGGGTCAGCTGGTTGGGTCTTCTGGTCTCAGCGGGTGCCCTCATGCATCTGTGGCCAGGTGTGGGTCAGCTAGGCAGCTCTGCTGATCGCAGGTGGGCTCTCTCTGATATTTGGGGTCAGCTGGTCTAGCATGGCCTCAACTAGGACAGTTGGTCTCCGCACTATAACTGTTCCCATCCTGGAGCATTCTGGCCAGGACTTATTCCCAAGGTGCTGGCAGGACTCCAAAAGAGAGAGCCAAGTTGTATGTCCCTTGAAACCCAGGCTCACTCTTGGAACTGGCTCACTCTTACTTCTAATATGTTCTATTGGCCTAGCCAAGTCCAAAGGTGACCCCAGATTCAAGAGGTGGGAAAACAGACGCAGCCCATTCTGGTGAGAACAGTTGCAAAGAGCACGCAGGGTTGAAGAACTGAAACACTTTGACAACCGATGTTCCATGTGTTACTACTTGGAGTTAAAATCCTTTTGCATTCATATCCTCTACCTCATGCACCCCAGGTTTTCTTAGAGTCCTGAGGGTTCTTCATTAAATGAAAGACTGTTTCTCCCTGGCTGGTGTGGCTCGGTTGGACTGTTGTATGGTACACTGAAAGGTGGAGGGTTCAGTTCATGTCAGGTTACATACTTGGGTTATGGGTTCAATCCCTGGTCAGGCACATATGAGAGGCAACCAATGAATGTTTCTCTCTCCCATTGGTGTTTCTCTCTCTCTCTCCCTTTCCCTTTCTCTCTCTAAAATCAATAAAGAGCATATCTTTGGGTGAGGGGAAAAAATGGTAAAAGAAAAAAAAAAAGAAACGAATGATATCTATTGTGTAGTGATTCATTCGGGGACTCCGATAATGTGCTGTCCTGTGCCCTGAGGTCAGCATTTCCACTTTAAATTTTGAGCTTGTCTAAACTCAGGAAATATTGAAAATGTTTACATAGCAACTAAAAATAATTGGACAAAATTAATATTTATTTGTGTATTGGCATTTATAAAACACGAGTATAACTTAAGAAAGATGGATTTTATATAGCTGTCAATAGGTCTTACTATAGTCATGTCTGTTTTCAAGTATAGTTCTTTTTCTCTGAATGATTAATTATATATCTGAGATTTGTGAGCATATAAACACATGATTCCACGAAAGTTATGTTTATATTACTTTTCTTAGTCACACTACAAGCACTCTAGTTAAATAAACCTGGCTGTAAGAGCTTAACCCTTAGAAACAAAAAGTCTTTCCAAGTACATTTGTCTAAATTGGGCAGGCCTACTTCAAAAACATAAATCTTGTTTATTTAAAAAAATCTGTGATTTGGAACTTGTCATGACTAACAATGACACAAAGTCATAGTGTTTGAGAGTCGTTAGTCAGTAAAACTGCTAGAAATCAAAACTTGAGATGAAAAAAAGAACCCAGAATGTATACATCATCATTTTTTCTTTATTCAGCAAACCATTCACATGTAAAGTGGAATGGGGAATCCGGGCATTCTTAAACACTTTAAGAGTGATACTTGATTGGATTTTAGTCAGCCTTGAGATATATATTAGGATAATTATCACATATAATAAAAAGGAAGGTAAAATTACTTGCTTCGATAAGTTATCTCCTTTGTGGTCAAATCTATTAGGTAATACTATAAAATGGAAATTTTGAAACAATTATAGTATCTCATATTATTAAAACCAAATTGAAATAATTAGCTAATTGATCTTTATTCTAATCTATTTCTGTCAGTGGTCTTTAAGAACAATTAAAATAGGTTTGAGCATCGTCCCACAGACTGAGAGGTCCTGGTTTTTTTCCCAGGGCACATCATGCCGGGGTTGCGGGCTTGATCCCCAGTGAGGGGCGTGCGGGAGGCGGCTGATAGATGTGTCTCTCTCACATTGATGTTTCTGTCTCTCTCTCCAAAAAAAATCAATAAAACTTATTTAAAAAATAGTAGTGCTATTGGCTATTTATCCATAAATGAAAAATGTTACTCTGCTCTTAATGACACTTGGCTACTAACTAAAGACATATTAAATTAAGTAAATATAGTGAAAGAAAACTAAAACTAACAGAGACTGTAGTCGAGACAAATTATAAATAAGGATATTTATTTTCTGGTTAATATTTTAAATTTCATTTCCATATTTTATATCATTTAATCATTACATCAACCTCCTTATCAGTTTGGGCGAGTTTTATTAAATAAACTGAATTTGTGAGTTTACATGACTTGCACATGTTCAGCTGGTCCATGGAGGGCCCAGGAGGTTGCCCACCCCAAAGCCCCTGTTCTCTCTACCAACATAGCACTGACATCTGGCCCCATCTGTGTACTCTTCCAGAAAGCTGAACCACCAGCAAAGGGGATGGAGGTAGAGAAAGGAATTCAAAGGACACATGATGAAGCCATTTTCAGCCTCAAAAACAGCCACAGAAAGGGTAGACTCAGCTTCTATACACCCCCCACCCCCGCCACCGAAAATGGTCCCAATCTATTTAATTGGAGTCATGGAAAATCTCAAAAAGTAAAGCATGTGGATTTCAACTCCTATATTAAACTTCACTCTGTCAGAGTTCAGCTTGCTTTTTATTTCATAGAAAATATGGACCAATTACTAACATTGATAATGTTATTGGTTATAAAGTTTTGTATTCTCTTATGCCTTATGGATATTTTAAATTATTGTTCAGCATATACTTACCCTCCTATGACTTCCATGGAAGGTGTGCTTCTTTGCCCCACTGATGTCATGTCATTTTCTTTGGCCAAAGGAATGTGACCCAAAGTGACAATGTGCCAACTCTGAGCCTACATCTTAAGAGTCAACATGAGTGTCCCTCTATCCTTCTTGTGCTCCTGCCATTGCCATGAGAAGATCATACCTCAAGTAGCTTCCAGTCCAAGGAGGATGAGGGACCTGTGAACTAGACATGGATTCAACCTGTAGCTTGGAGCCCAGCCCAGCCACGTCCAGCCAAGATCAGCTGAATCTCAGCCAGCTCACCACAGGTGATAAGCAATTAGAAAGCTAAGACTACCAAATTAAGGTATTCACGTTATTCTCCTTCACTGAGAGCTACAGCAAGTCTTTGAGCATAAAAACAAATGCCCATGCTATATCTTACCAAGATCATTCTTGCAACCATGTGTAGGAAAATACTTCAAATGGGGTCTATTTCTATAGCCCCCACAGGAAAGAAGAAAACCTGATTTCAGTTTGATGCCAGGACTTTAACATGTAATGAGGCAATATGAGGAATGGCTGGAGCTGTATGAAGAACTCAGGGTTGGAAATTTACCCAACGGAAATAATGAACCTGAACCTCTGGAAATACGATTGCCACCTAATTGGGGATTTTTGATTTTTGCATAAGAACAATTACACAGTAAATGTTCTGCAATTGTTTTTCATTGTCCTTACTTTGCTCTCTCTCTCTCTCTCTCTCTTTCTCTCTCTCTCTCTCTCTCTTAAAGAATAGTCTATTGATTTTTAGAGAGAGGGGAAGGGAGAGAGAGAAACATCAGTGTGAAAGAGAAACATTGATCAGCTGCCTCCTGCACACCTCCTACCAGGGATTGAGGTTGAAACTTGAGGCATGTGCCCTGACTGGGAATCAAACCTGTAATCTTTCGGTGCACCCAACCAACTGAGCCAACACCAGCCAGGGCTACTTTGGTCTCTCTTGATAGGAGCCTTCAGATAAGGCCTTGAGTTCATTGTTATATTTTCTTGAAAGTATTTGAATGGCCTTCCTAAGAATTAACTGCAACTGAACATCAAATTAATTATTGACTCATCTTGTTTAAGACTGAAAGAAAATCTAATAAATGTGCTATTAAACCTGTTATGAATTTTAAAAAATTTATATAAGAACTGGCAGTACTTATTTGTAGGATTTCCATTCTGGGGCTCACAAATATTGAATTCTTTGTTATGAAAAGCTAGCTAATTACTGGGGACACCCCATGCTTATTAGTGTCAAGTACAAACAAAATAATCACTGGGTAATAAAGATAGTTCAATGGTAGAGAGCCTAAGGTAGTCGTTTTCAATTCTGCCCACACATTATGACCACCTGGGCACATTTATTCAGAAACATATTAGGGCTTCACCCCAGACCAAATAATAATAATTTAAAAAAAAAAAAAACTTTTCTGGATGATTTTACTGTGCAGTCAGGGTTGAGAGAGAGCATTTATGTTTTATGCAATTTTTAAAAAGCCAAGTAATGTGCATAGTTTACCTATACAAAATGCCCCATGAAGAGAGCCGTTCCTTACAGCCTAGTTTTTATACCCAGACAACAAGTAAAAACAACTTTAACGTGTACATTATTCTTCATATGGAT
Organism: Tadarida brasiliensis; assembly: GCA_030848825.1. NCBI lineage: Eukaryota > Metazoa > Chordata > Mammalia > Chiroptera > Molossidae > Tadarida > Tadarida brasiliensis. The sequence continues at coordinate 31,655,629 of CM061261.1, read as the reverse complement.
TCAGAAACTAAATATTATTATCAAATTATGCCAAGTTATAATTCATTTACTTTTTAAAACTATTGTTTTTAATTGTAGTAAAATACATATAACATAAAATTTACTGTCCTAACCAGTTTTAAGTGTGCGGCTCAGTGTCACTAAGTATAGTCACATTGTTGTGTCACCACCACTGCCATCCATTCACAGAACTCTTTTTAACTGTGCAAAACTGCAAGTCTGTACCCATTACTTAATAACTCTCCACCACCCAACCCCAGTCTCTGGCAACCAGCATTCTACTTTCTGCCTCTATGAATTGGACAGTTCTAAGTACTTCATGTAAGAATCATACAGTAGCCCTGGCCAGTTTGGCTCAGCCGTTAGAGCGTCCGCCCACGCACCAAAGAGTCGTAGGTTTGATTCCAGCCAAGGGCATGTACTTCAGTTGCAAGGTCTGCGGGAGGCGACCAGTTGATGTGTCTCTCTCACATCGAGGTTTCTCTCTCTCTCTGTCTCTCGCTTTTTCTCTCCTCCCCTCCCCTCCAATCTATCTAAAGATAAATGGGAAAAAAAAAAGAATCATACAGTATTTGTTCTTTTGTGACTGGCTTCTTTCATGTAACATAATATATTCACAGTTTATCTATGATGTAAGAATTTCCTTCCTTTTTAAGACTTAATAATGTCCATTGCATGTATATTTCACATTTTGTTTATCCATCCTCAGTGGACACTTCTACCCTCTGGCTGTTGTGATTAATGCTGCTGTGAATGTGGGTGTACAAATATCTCTTTGAGATATTTTTGCTTTCAATTCTTTTAGGTATATACCCAGAAGTGGAATGGCTAAATCATATAATAGTTGTAGTTTTACTGTTTTGAGGAACCATCATACTGTTGAGGAATCACCATTCTGTTTTCTATAGTGGCTGCACCATTTTATATTCCCACCAACAATGCACAAGGGGTTCAATTTCTCCATATCTTCACTAACACTTGTTATTTTCTAGTTTTAATAGCAGGTATCCTGATGAGTGTAAGGTGGCATCTCACTGTGGTTTTGATTTGCAGTTCCCTAATAATTAGTGATATGGAGTATCTTTTCATGTGCTTACTGACAATTTGCATATCTTCTTTAAAGAAATGTTTATTAACTCTTTTGCCCATTTTAAATCAGGTTTTGGGTTGTTTGTTTGATTTTAACTTGTAGAAATTCTTTATTTATTTTGGATATTAACCTCTTATCAGATATATGATGCACAAATATATTCCATCTTTTGGGTTGCTTATTGAATCTGTTAATTGTGTTCTTTGATGCACACCTTTTAATTTTGATGCAGTGTAATTTATCTATTTTTACTACTTTGCCTGTGTCTTTGGTACCACATTCAAGAAATTATTGCAAAATAATCCATCTATTTTAAGCAAAGTCCGTCTTCTATGGCACAAAGATGATTTACAATGCAAATCAGTTGGATAACTTGAATTAATTTGCTCATTCAAAACACAGGATATTAATGAATAAAATTGGAAAATTCTGAGGTTTTATTGAAACTTTAACTTTTGAAGAAGAATTACATTTGTTTATTTGATTACTTTGCTTGAGGTTTCTAATTAATGTCTAGTTCGCGGATCATTTGAAATTGAAACATAATGGGAACACTTTTGAAGCCTTATTCTATGCATTACATGTCTTTGATTTGCCAAACTGTCTAATTCAGTGGGTAGCAAAAAGAATCTACTCAATTGACCCTTAAAATAATAAAATATTAGCCCAGGAGTGACTATTGATATTTTTTACACCCATGTATTCATTTTATGGGTGAACAAACTGAGATTCTGAAGGAAAAGTAATCTAAGTGATCAATACTCAATATAAAAGATATGCACTGCTTGCAGATACAACAGAAATTCATAGGTTTAGACATCAATTATCCCAGTGGGATGCAGGTGTGCATATGATGTCACTCTTTAACTGTGAACAGGTGTTGCAATAGGAACATGGGGCTACATTCTGGGTCTTTAAGAAAATTTCAAGAGTTTTCCTCTCAATCCTATAAATGCTCCTGAAAACTGTCACCTTGTCCCTTGGGTGCTCCTCCATCTCATGCATTCCCCAATTATTAGCAAGACATTTTGAGAGATGCTAAGAGACTCTGTGCAAAGTGACATCTTGGCTGACCAAGATTTATTTGTATTTCTAACTCATTTTATTCTGTAAAGTTTACAGTATTTGAGACCTGAGGAAGCCTTCTAGGTCATCGGGTTCACATCCCCTTCTTTTGAAATGGAGGCTTACAAAGGCAGTGACTTGACACAAATAAACTCCCCAAATGGGTGTGATCAAGGTCCTAATTGGACTCCAAGATCCAAAAGCTTTTATATTGTTAGAAATGTTACCAGAAGCAGAAACAAAAAAAGGGACAATAGGTATGCACTCCAGGACTTGAGTTCCCTCCTTACCTTGCAGCTTCTGAAAGCTTGCCCTCCCTCAGCCATCCACAAAATCATGGGCTTCTAGCACTCTAACCCCCAAAGCTAGTAACAGAGCCGTGGGCCATTGGTCCCTCCCCTCACAGGCCCAGGTACACTTGAAGTGGTTCCACTGCTGTCAAAAATAGGACAATAAACCTTTCCCAAGTATTTCCACTTTCAGCCATATTTAATAAAAGGGGCTTTATTCTGGAAGGGTTAGCATACTTAAAGAGTTGCTCTTTCCTTAGTCACATAAAATTGTATTGACGAGACCGCCAATTTTCCAAAATGTTCAAATGCATCTAACCTTCCAAATAACAACACCCACTGAAAAATTATTGGACATCTGTGAGAGTCATCTGGGGTTAAATTAAAATTTTGATGTGCTGTGAATTTGGGTCAGTGCATTAGAATTACATTTTAATAGTTATGAATGTGCTAATAAAATGCTATTCTTCAGTGTAAATTGGCTACACTCCCAGACTTCAGGAAGCTTAGAAGAAATGAATTTCAACTTTTCTGATTAACAAATATGTATAAGAAGTCAGAAAAGACAAATCAAGAATCCTCTATTAAAGTACACAATAAAGCCTAGATTTATCTCAGGAGTTATGATCTTAAATGGGGCCTATTTGCACTAGAAAGAGCAATATTGTTTAATGGTGTGAGTAGCTACTAGAAAATTCATAAGGAGAGAAGTTCTCCTTTCTTTTTAAAATTTGTGATTCTAGTGAAGTCACTATACTTAGTCAATCTGTACTTTCCAGATTGCTTACTAGGGCAAACGTAGGACAAAGAAATGGGAGTTGTAGGGATTTAAATTTCTATTGGATATTACAGAGAACTTCTCAACAACAGATTGCCCGGCCCAGCTCATAAAAAATTGCTTAAGCGAAAGTGGACAACCGTCTTTTAGGTATATTGTAGAAGATGTTTCTGAATTGGATGAGAAGTGCACTTACTCAGTGACTTTCAAGGTCCTTTTGAATTTTAAGACTGTGCTGCTACATTCTATAAAATAAAGCTAAAAGGAATCCTAGGTGAATCTCTCTGGTAAATAATAGGTCTTAGAAATGAATTTTCACCTAACAGCATTTAGAATTTATCAGAACTAAATCTAGGTTTCTGGAACCCACCCATGGGACAGTCACAGCTTTGGGATGGGAACAAGACCTCAAGGGAGCTGCAGGAGGCTGGTGGGGCAGGCCACCCCAATGCCCTGCAAAGCCAGCGGGTGCTCTGAAGGCCGCAGTAAGACAGGCACACGGGGGAGCTTGAAAGCAAGCCTGAGACATTCAAAATATAAAGCAGTTTTGTTTTCCTTTCTTACCAAATCATTACCATTGACCCTAGTCCTTTACACTAGGAACAGATGGGAGATAAGAGAGCTCTGGGACAAATGGCAAGAAACCTTTGTTGGGGTACAACTGTGTCCCATCACCCCTGAACGTTAGCACATTCAAGTGTAGATGTTTCTTAGGTATCCAGACCCTTATGCAAGGCAGAATTTTAGGTTTGATCATACCCGTCTTGCGTGTCATGTTCCTTCACCCCTTGTCCATACTTCTGTCTTGTACCCTTGACCCTTAGTTCTTCCCTAGGATCCCTGACTCGGTGCCTTATATTCAACACCTGCTCTTTTGTCATCTCTGAATCAAAATGGACCTCAGCTGTGTCCTCATTTCTCTGGGCCTTCTAGATAAGTTGCTGAGTTAGTTAAAAGTTAAAGACAAAAAGAAGCATAATCTGTGTAACTCTCCCATGATATTTGCATAATAGTTCAGTTTCCTTAGAATTCAAAAACCATTTCACAAAATAATGCTTCTGTAATCATAAATTCCATGCAGGTAGTCGACAGGTAGGGGCAATAGTTTAAGGCCTGGTCTAGTCGTATAGCCCACATCCGACCAGCGAGTCTCCCCTCGACATCTGTGTATAACTTTGGAAACTATGTGATGGTGAATTATTTTTAAATTCCTTACTGCAATCTGTACTCATTCAACAAAATGCATCAGGCTGTCCTGTGGAACGGTTGTCGCAGCCCCACAAATGGCATGGCTAAAACATGGATAACACGATTGTCCTGAAATCAAGTCATCCTTTTCTAAAAGTTTAAATATATTTTTTCTTTCATGTGCTTTTAGTTTATTTTTATTTTTGACACATTTTCTATTTCTTTTTTCAGCTTTATTGATTGAAAATTACATTTATTTAAGGTGTATACCTTGTTATATATACATAAAATTATATATATTTAAGGCATACAACTTGATAATTTGATATATATAATACATGCATTGTGAAGTAATAATCCCAAGCTAATTCACATATCTATCCATTCACATAGTTACCAATGTCTTTCTGTACTTAGAATACAAGATCTACTAAAAGTTTAAGTATTTATTGTCCATGCGACTAAGCTTATTATTTTCTTTACTGAGTACAATTTCGCTACTTTTTTTGGTAAGGAGTTCATTTAAGTGTTACCTTCCATACAGAATAAAATAATTTTACAGTATGTTGCAAAGAAATACTTTAAAAACTTAAGCTGTCAAAAATCCACAAGGCAATGGGGATGCAATAGGAGGACAGGGTTTGGTTTAAGATGTACTAATCACAGTGGCTAAAATGGAATCAATTTACCAGAATCTTCTGCAAATTAGCCAAATATTGTTCCTGAGAAAAATGTATCTATGTACTATAAAAATATGCAATTATACCATAAAAACCCAAACACAGGACACCTATTATGGCCATTTATCTGACAATAACCAAGACAAAACTGTTCTATTTTCTTCCCCTGAACCAAAGCAATGAAATAAAAACAAGGTGCCCACCAATTCCAAGCGAGTCCAGTTTCAGGGTTTGAAATGTTATTAGATCACCCTGAACATTTTCCTTACTCTCTCCAGTGTTCACAGGACACTAGACAAAAAGACTAAATCTCCTTTCTGCCATTTCACAAACTCAAACCCTGTTTTTGCTCCCAGGACTGTGTGGAAAATACACTGTCTGCTCAAGGACAACGACCTTTGCCACCTGGAGTCCAGGAAAACAACCACCTATGGATGGAAAGAACATCCATTTTCTCAAACTTTCTCTTCTATCAAGCCTTTAGCCAAACTGCTAAGAGGAGAATAAAACAGAAGTTTTAACCTTTTGACCTGTGTCTAAGCAATGTTTGGGAGAGAAAATAACACAGGCAGGACTCCCTGATTTACTGAATAAACAGGACTTTCAGCTGAAAACAAGAACTGTTCGTAGTCCCCATAGAGGCCGCCAAGTCCATTTTTGAAAAATGGAAGATAGTGATCAAAAGCATTAGTTTGTTTTTCTCCTCTTACCTCAAGCATGCATGTTACTTGTATTATCTCATTCACAAAAGGGAGAGTTAAACTAAACATCCCATATGCTTACCTTAAAAAATATCTCTTATATAGAAGAAAAGATCTTGGTTGGTCCAAATCCATTTATAAATAAGATACAATATTGTACACAAATTTCCTTTGTTCAATGAAAGGTATCACTCAGGAGTAGTGAACGCAGAGTTAATGGAGCCAGAAGATTATATGATTGGGGGGCAGGATGTCTTTTCCAAAAGATACCTCCCGGTTGGGTGGGTCTGGTGTTCCAGCAAGTCTTTCTATGGGTCTCCTCCACTGCAGAGTTCCCCACTCATTAGAAGAGAGAACCATTCTCCTTGGACAAGAAGGCCCCCTCTCTTGAGGCTGGAAAGTGAACAGGAACCATCCTGGAGCTGATTCTTTCTGTGTTGCCTGCAAATGGCTTCCCAGAAGCATTGCTAGACTCCAGCACCCAGATTCTGCTCTTGTTGAAGTCACAGTTTTTTTCCATCTCTCCTTTGAAAATATAGAGAAGTCCTGAGAAAAAAATACCTGTTGCTGCTATTAAGTAAACAGCATATAGGATTACAAAAATGGCCAAAGCAAGCATGAGATCCACCACAAAAATGATCAGCTTTGCCAACATGTCTGCATTTCTCCTTGCTCACACAAGATACTTAAAAATTCCCAAAGTCACCCACCATGCAGTTATGTCTTTGTAAAATGTGGGCAGGAAAAAAAGACATTTCCAGACATGCTAAAATATGTTGCAATTCCTCCAAGTATTTTCCAGGAAGGCTGTATAATGAAATTTTTGATTTCCCAACTGATACAAAATAGTGGCTAAAGGTAAAGCATGGGATATGGCTTCAGCGTAACTACTGTGATGGGGAGATTTATTTTATCCTCTAACTGTGTAACTCATTCACTTGGATTGTAGTTTTCAAGGGGTAGGAACACACTCATGTTATGCATTTATAACATGCAATGTTACTATAGAAATCTGATGGTTCTTGGAAAATTAAAATATACCAGTCTAGTATAAAAGGAAAATAAAGCCATTTCAAACATGCAAAGACTCAGAATGTTTGCCTCTTTTGCATGTGTTTGAAAAAAAAAATTACTTGAAGATATAATCCAATAAAACAGCTTCTTTATTGAAATAGGATTACTTGGTATACAGAATTTAATCAATAGAGCAAAAAAAAAAAAATTAAATCCAAGAATCACAGCTCAGTAGCAGACATACAGGTAATAAATTCAAATTAGAAAAGGAAGTTAGTTAGTGGGCTACCAGAGACAGTCTTTAAGAAGACAGTCTCCTTCTTATATTAAATAGTATCATTAAAAAGCATGATGATTGAAAAACAATATGGCCAGGATATTCATTAGTTAACAAGGTAAATGAAAGGTAACAGAGTCCAAGGAGAACATCAAGTTGAGTAATGAAGCCATGGTCCTCAAATGAAGCAAACTAAACTGAAGCATGATTCTGAGTAAGTGGTGAAATATGAAAAGAGAGAATCTGTTTGTTCTTAATATTCAGAAGCTTCTGCTTTAAGTAACAGATCAAGAGTTCGAGATTGGTTTGGCTGAGTGGGTTAGAGCATCAGCCCTTGGACTGAAGAGTTGAGGGTTCAATTCCAGTTAAGGGCACGTACTTTGAGTGCAGGTTCAATCCCCCATGGAGAAGGCAACCAATCAATGTGTCTCTCTCAAATCTCTCTCTCTCTCTCTCTCACTCTCTCTCTCTCTCTCCCCCAGCCCTCCCTCCTTATCACTTATCTAAAAATCAATGGAGCCCTGGCCAGTTTGGCTCAGTGGTTAGAGAGTCAGCCTACAGACCAAAGAGTCACGGGTTCGATTCCGGCCAAGGGCATGTACCTCGGTTGTGGTTTGTCCCTGGCCCTGGTCTGGGTCATGCAGGAGGCAAACAGTCAGTGTGTCTCTCTCACGTCGATGTTTCTCTCTCTCTCTCTGTCTCTCTCCCTCTCCCACTTTATCTGAAGCTAAATGGAAAAATATCCTCTGGTGAGGATTAAAAACAAAAACAAAAAACAGTGTGAGATTGTATTTCCAAAGAATTAAATCATAGTGCTTGATTTCACAATGAATCTTTCCAAATGCATAATATTCTAAATACTATCTACAAGTTTTGCATTTCTAAGACCCAAAAACACACAAAAAATATTAATTATAGTAACGGAATAGACTGCATAGGTTATAAACCTTGACAATTTCAAAGTAATGGTATTGCTTACAAATGTTTGGAGGCGTAGTGAGGGAGATGTAGAGATTGAAGAAATTGCTTTCTACATCTTGCATAGCTGGGACTCAGGGGATGCCGTCTAATATTCCTATAGAAATAAAGATTAGGTATAGTTTTAAAAATAATAAAGAGAGCCAATGGTGAGTTAAATATACAAATGTAACAAGATTTGTGAGATAGAATGGGTAGAAGAGATTGTTAAATTCTTCATTTTCATGGCAGGAAATCAACAGGTACTGTTTAAAATTGCCAAATAACAAACCAGATGTATATTATGGAGGCCTCTGTTGCCCAGTATGACAGCCACTAGCCACATGTGGCTATTAAGCATCTAAATGTATCTAGTCTGAACTGATATGTGCTCTAAGTATAAAATATACTTAACATAAATAAAATCAATATCTTCTTTATATTTTTATATTGACTATATGTAAAATGACAACATTTATATATATTGGACTGAATAAAATATATCATTAAAATTATTTCACCTGCTCCTTTTTACTTTTTAAAATGTGACTATGAGACTAATTAAATGTGGCTCACATTATATTTCTATTGGACAGCACTTCTAGAATTTTAAAGCTAACCACCAAGAGACCCCAAACCAAAAATGTTAAAAACAGTTTCTCTGGACGATAGGACAGGTGTGCAGGAGGGAAGACTATATTTTCATTTTGTCCCATTTTTATGGTATCAACTTTTATTACCATATTCATTATTTTGTTATTTTAAATAAACATTTAATAAAATACAAAGAAAAGATAATGCACAATAAATAAAGATGCTGATACGTTTTTAAAGAGTGAATTCAGTGAGTAAACTGGATGCAAAAGTCAAAAGAACGAAGTGAAGAGAGTAACTTAGATTAAATGTGAAAACAATACACTTTTCAATATATGATAAAAGAATGAGAGGAATAGTAGGTAATTATAATTGAGAAGGGAGGTTAAAATTATAAAATATATTTTATTGACCAATAGTTCATTTTTAGCTTAAAACTCAACTTTAGTAATCATGGGGTAGTTTTATAAGGTTAGATAAAATAATAAAAGTAAAATAACTAGTAGATGATGGCATTGCAATGGTTAAATCAGGTGTATCTAGCTTTATGCTTAAGTAATACATACGTGTTCCAATTTGACAAAGAGATAGACTTGGCCATGATTACTTCTTTTTTTTTATCCTCATCTGAGGACATTTTTTTTTTTTTCCCACTTATCTTCAGATAGAGTAGGAGGGAGGGAGAAAAAGAGAAAAACATCGATGTGAGAGAGACACATCAATTAGTTGCCTCTCACATGACCCCGACCATGGCTGGGGACCGAACCACAACCGAGATACATGCCCTTGACCAGAATAAACCCTCAACTCTTTGGTCCTCGGGCGATGCTCCAACCGCTGACCAAACCGGACAGGGTGATTGCTACATTTTTAAAAGAAGCTTGTCCTTAACTAAAGGAACCAATAAAGAACTTCAGAATCAGACACCCTTCAATATTATCTTGTAAATTCAACCCCTGATTTTATAAAGCTGCTAGAGAAGTAACATTGTTGGGGAAAGAATTCAGATTTTCTATTTTAATTATAATTAAAGAAAATTTAATAAAACTAAATTTGCATACATTATTTAATAAAATAAAGTGTGTATTCAAAATTTCTTCAACATATTAATTATATAAAATTAAATTAATTTTAATATTAATTGGGAAAAATATGAGTTCAGTCTTTCCTTCATGATGGAGGATATGTTTTCAGTGGTCACATTGAAAATGAAACTTCTTTGTTCTCATAGAATTTGTTCTGTCAAAAATGCCTGTAAAATTTTCAGAGGGGTGGACAGAAATGTAACATCAGTATGAACCAATTGTTCTTTTGGGTCACTGCTTTAAAATTTTCTCCACTGTGTGATTTTACAAAAGAGAGGAATATATCCCACTTTGATTTTTAGTTGTCTTTAATTTCCCATTAGAACATTTTTTCTTTGGCTAGAATTTTGTTTTTTATTGATATTTGCATACCATTGCCTATGCTCACAGATTAAATTTACTTTGTTGAAGCATTCAGATCTGTTGGTAAATTTTAATAAAAAATTATTTATTTTAGGAAAAAAGGTTTTGATAGGAAAAGTGAGATTGAGGCATTAGAGAACAAAAGATTGAAACATAGGAAGGAATACAGAAAGGGCTGGGCTCAGAGAAGATTACAGCACACCTCATCGACTTTGTAGGCTTAACACTGATGTGCCTCATTGTGTGAGACCCTGGGGGTGTAAGTGGGGATTGTAGCTTTTCATGTCCCTCAGTGTAAAAACTAAGATGTTTTTAAATGTATATTGATTTCAGGGTCAAGACTAAAAGGATCAGGGGAATTCTTTCACCAAACACAAGAATCTGGGGTTCTTATCCTAAAATAGGTTTATGTAAAAATCATTAGATCTAGAACTAGTTAGAGATTGGTGCTTTAATATATAAAGAGGTTTGCTGACATACATTTTTATTAATAGATAGGTTTTTCTCTTTATGTAAATCAGATCTTAGTTATGAGCACCAAAAATCACATTCAACTCTTTATCCTAATGCCCCCTAAATATATCTCCAATGATTTAAAATACATTTTAAACGAGCAGCAACCAAGGTTTCAGTCCATGTATAACTATTGCAGTGACTTCTGAAGCTAAATCATACATTTACTATCTCTTACCTTTCAGATCATCAAATCCCATAAGACTCACTATAAATCTCTCCACTTCTACCCCATAATGACTTGGGCAGAAACATTCTGAATTAAATGATGCTATCACTTGGTTTATGTACATCTGGACTTTCAACCCAATGGCTTCCTAGCACTCTATCAATCTGTATAAGGTCCTGGTAACGTACTTCAAAAGAACTGCAATGCAGTGAGTTAAAAATGAGGCCTAAATTTTTGTCAATGTTACAAGATAAGAAGCTGTGTGACCTGGCCCACGCTGTGTAGCTGGTGATGAAGGAGTGGTAGCACTTTGGGCTCAGCAGCCTCCTGAGCTCTGCTGCTTACTCCTAAGTCAACTTCCACATCCTGAAATGACTGCTGCTGAGAAAGGATGAGAGAAGCTTCAGTGCTTGAACTTCTTCAATATTTATTTTTTGACATGAAGTGAAAGCTGGTAGAGCTTATTTCAAATGTTACCTGATCAATTTCTTCAAATAGGAACCTCCCAAAGCTTAATATAATATAAATCACTAAGTCTGATGATTACATTATAGTTCCTAATATTAGGTAATTCTTCCTTCCCATAAAGGGGTTAAACCTTCCAGGCCTGTTAACATCAGATTTGTCCATGTGACTTACTTTGACCAATTAATGTAAGCTAACATCATTACCTATCTTGCTTGTCTCAAAAAGTTGCCAAGACTACCAAGTGCTTTAGAAAGAACTTGGTAAACTTTATGAAGTATTGTTTTGTTCTTTTATTTTTCAGTTTGCTGTACAACATGACTTATTTTGCCTTGATTGCAAGTCTTTGAGTGGCAGCAATAATTTCTTATGCTTAATAGCTTCACTTGATGAAACCAATTTCTTCTTGTAAGACCATTGGAGTCAAAAACAATTTGTCTCCACAAATTAGTGTTAAAATGCAAGTTGAATGCGGTAAAATCTTCACAATTTGGTTGATTGTTTATGTCAAATTTCTAATCCCAAAGTGACTTTCTTTTTACACCTGGACCTCTTTTCAAACCATGAAGATGGATTTCACAAAATTAACACTAAGATGATGAATTCATCACAGATTTAAAAAAAGAGAGAGACAGAGAGAGAGAAATGGATTCTTTCCTATTTATCAACTATCCATATGTCCCTCTTTCCTTTAGCATGGCTAATGTTCCTTTTGAGAGCTACTTTGAATTTTAAAGAACTTTTTGCAAAGTGTCTGTTGTTTTAGTTTAGTGAATTAAAGTTATTTAATTCTAACTTTCCCTCGTAAGATTACTGTGGAATCATTCTACTATATGTTGTAGAAATCAGATGCACCCTGAGGAGCTTTCCACTCTCCTCTATTTAAAAAAAAAAAAAAAAAAAAAACCCACATATTCTTATTGATTTTTTTAGAGAGAGGAAGGGATAGAAACATCAATCATCTGCCTCCTGCAACACCCCCCACCACACACACACACACACACACACACACACACGCACACTAGGGATCAAGCCTGCAACCTGGGCATGTGCCCTGACCGAGAATGGAACTGGGACCTCTCAGCCCATGGGATGACGCTCAGTCCACTGAGCCACACCAGCCGGGCTGCTCTCCTCTATTTTTTAAAGACCTTTGTCCCATTGCGTAGTATGCATATGGGTTAAGATGTCTTTTCAAGTCAGTTGAGAAATATCAGGGATCTGTTGAGTAGGTATTATTCCTTGCAGTATCCATATAAAAAGGACTTGTTGCCATAGCTTTTGTCTGGGACACATAAATTGAGTACTTCAATTCAACTGAACAAGATAATGATAGGTGATGGCTCAGGCCCAAACAAGAGAGGCGAAGAAATGACCCTGCCATTTCTTGAAGAGTTCTGAAGCTAGGGGTATGTTTTTGTCTCGTGTTCTTTCTGGCAAATATTTTCCTCAATAAAATTCTTCCTCTTGTCTTTTTGGGGCATTACACATAGCAATAGCACCACCTATTGGCCTATTCTATCTGTTTTATTTGCTGGCAAGATTTGGTATCTCCTCACTGGAAAGTATGGAGAACTCAGCGTATAGCTTCACTTTGATCGCCGGCTCTTGTTTTCTACTGAGTGGCTCTCTGCTGGGCAGCACTTTTATGGTTAGTTCGGTAGCTCATTAGTGTTAAAAAGAAATTTTAAAATAAGCCATTTCTTAGCTCCTAAACTTTCTCTTATTCAAAATAGGTTGTATAAGTACCATAAATAACACGTTTTTATTAATTTTTCTATTACAGTATGGTGTGAATAAATGAGCCACCCTAGGAGGTACATAATGTTAACTGGTTAATAACACTGGTTAATTAACTAGCCTAATTCAGTTTTATTTCCTTAACTTCAAGTATTGTTTCTGCTTGCAGAAATAGACCCGACACACCTAGAGTCATGAGTTCATATTAACTTCTTGTTTGAAGGGAACTAGACAGTGTATTTGGTACATGTGTGCAATAGAGTTTTGGAAGGACTTTATGAATATGTTACTCATTTAAAGATCCCATTCGCAAAAAACATGGAAATTCTCTTTTATTTCCAGTTTTTGCTAAGTTGTAAAATTGATTGACCAGACAAAATATAAGTCAAGATTCTTTTGAAGTTGGGTGTAAAGATCTCCAGACGAAGACTGACTTCTAAAGGAATAATTAAATTGAGTGCTAATAATCTTACCACAGCTTCCTGATGTTTGGCTACATAAAAGCAAATGACTCACACATAATAAGGGATTGATAAATATTTGAAAAATAATGGAAAGGGAGAAGGAATGAGCACAAGGACTATCAAACCATACTGCATATAGGTCAGATTCAAAGCAGAGCCTGAGACAGGGACCCATATGTATGTGATGCACCAAGAAAGAACTCTTTGGAAAGAACCCATAATGATGGGGATAAAGCAGGATAACAAGGATGTGGTCTTAGGTAAGGTCTAGCCTCAGCCCAATCCCATGAGAGCTCTGGAGTATAAGCCACATCAAAAATTTGTATTCCCCTACCCAAGTCAGTCATTGGCTGTAAGTTTGTCCTTGGTTGCATAGAAGAAGACATAACTTCCCTGGCAAGATATCTCTTACACACTGAGGTCAGTTCTCTGGAGAAGGAGCAGCTGCTAGCCATTAGCGTCTAATATTCACAGCAAGTGACAGATGGGCACTTTGGCTCATCTGGGGAATCTGGGTAAAAGGTATCCGGGTGAGGCTGTAAAGGTGTGCTTCCATAGGGTGTCATTTTGGGCTTAGTTTCATGTTTAAATACATTCAATATTCACCATCAACTATTTTATTTAACCTTTCTATTCCTGAGTTCATTATTTCTATTTAAATCTAAATTGATTGGACTTTATTCTCAAGAATTTCCTTTTTCCAAAAGAATTCATGGGCATGACAGCTTGTGTATTTGAGATTTTTATGTGTCTTTACACTTGAAGGACAATTTAGGGGGTATAATATTCTTGAGTCCTACTTTTGTCTTCTGAGCAGTTTATAAATATTACTCTGGTCTGCTAGTATTGATATTTCCCGAGAGAAGTCGAGATAAATGTTTTTCCTTGTATGTCACTTACTTTTCCTGCTTGTGATACCCATGTGATTTTTTTTTATCCTTGAACTTCCCGTAATTTTATCAGGATATATGTTGGTGTCTATGGTAGACAGAGTAATACTCCCTACCCACCCACCCAAAAGATGCTCACATTCTAATCCCTGGAACCTGTTATTTTACATGGGAAAGGAATTTAGTAGATGTAATTAAGGACCTTGAGATGATGAAATTATCCTAGATTATCTGAGTGAGTCTAACTTAAACATAAGATTCCTTTAATAATCAGAGAAGCTGTGAGGATAGAAACTGAGTCAGAGAGAAATAAGATGCTCCAACGCTGGCTTTGAAAACAAAGGAAGGGACCACAAGCCAAGCAATTCAGGCATCCCGTGAAAGCTGAAAAAGGCAGGAGAAGGATTCTCCCCTAGAGCCTCCAGCAGGTGTGCCACCCGCCCTACAGACACCTTGGTTTTAGATCAGTGAAACCTATTTTGAACATCTGACCTCCAGAACTGTAAATAATAATTTTGTGTTGTTTTAAGCGGCTAAATTTGTGCTAATTTGTTACAGCATCCATAGGAAAAAAAATAGTGTCCACCATTACTTGATCTTCTTTGTGTGTCTTCTGTATATATTAACTCCTCTGCAATCATTTTCATTGTTCTTTTCCATTTTGTTTTGTGTGATTTTTCTCAGACCTGTCCATCGTGATGCTGATCACATTCTCAGCAGTGATGTTTCAATGTTTCTTACCTAATGTGCCTTTCATTTCAGTAGTGCATTTATATTTTTATTCCATTTTTTTCTTAGGCTCAGCTAGTTGACTGTTCATCTCCTGTTGTCTTCCAAAATCTTTGTTTGAACTCTTGTATATTTCATTTGATTATTCCATGCATCTCAAGGGGAAAAAAGTGTTGTGGTTTTTATTCTTTTCTTTCTTTTTTTGTTTTCTTTCTTGGGTCACCATGGTGCATTATTTCTCTGAAAATACTAAGAACAATATGCTTCTCTGGGAGTCCTCTTGTGGCATATATGTTTCATCAACCTTTCACTTATGTTATTTTCTTCCCTAATTTTTATGCGGTAGTATCTATCAACAGGTGTGGTGACTTTGTTAACTTGACATTTGTTAAATGGAGCATGGGGTGCTGATTAAGCTCTTCAACAACATACCACCAGAGAAACTGAAATGGAGAAGTTTGTTCCTCACAGGTCCTGGAGGAAGTACACAGAGCTCCTGGAGGGGTCACATGAGGAGGTCAAGGCATGGCCGACAGAGAGTGAGGTAGAACCTGGGGCACATGACTTCATTAGGGTCTGTGGGTGGAGCCCTTTGGAGTTCTTGGGTTAAGCCTGGATAGGTCAATTCAAACTCAAGGAGCAGGTTTGGGAGTCTTATCTAAGGGGTGGGTAAGGCATGCAGGCACTGGGAGGCAGGGGAGACTCTTGATCACAAGGGCTATTGAGAAGTCATATTAGGAACTTGTGGGTGCTTGTAACTTTGTGAGCTATTATTTAGAGCACGCGCTTGTATGAGGGGCCCTGGTGTCCATGTAAGACCCTGCCGGTGGCTTTACCAAGCAAAACAGACGCTGAGACAGCGGTATCGTAAAGTAGCTTAGCTCACCTCTAGAGAACAGGTCTCAAGCTGGTCCCTAATTGATTTTGACTAGGTACAGCTATATGATGGATAATATCCTAGAGGAGTAGAGAAGGAAGGTTCTGGGACAGTCTGTGGTTCTAATAAGATCTATTATTTCCAGCATCCTCTTAAATGTTTGTCCTTGGACTTTACAAGCATACCTCTATTTTTAGCCTTTAGGAAGTTGGTGTGTTCCCCCCAAAGTCGTTTTCTTCCTGACTTCGGGTGGTGAACACACAGTGCAATACACAGATGATGCAGGAGTGACAGACGCACTTGAAACCTATATAATTTTATTAACCAATGTCACCCCGGTACATTTAATAATTTTAAAAAAGAAAACAAGGATGAAACTAATAGAAAATAATATTGAATGTAAACTGTACTTGAAAAATAAAAAACTAAACAAAGAAAAAAAAAAGTCCGTGTGCTTCACAACTAAATTCCTGAAATCTGAGCTCTGACTTAAAATGACAACGTCTCTCTCTCCTTTAGCATCGCAACCAGTGTTCTTATATCTTGTTTCGTGCTTGTGGTAATACCTGTCCTTTAGAGCAGATTTCATAGTTTGGGGCACCATCTTTCATAGTCTGACTTGAAGTTGTAGCTCCTCTTTTTTTTTTTTTTTACATTAAAAAAACAGATAAAATTTACAAATCATTAAAATCACCATTTTAAAGTGTACAATTTAATGTTTTTGTATATTCAGACCATTATATAACAATCATCACTATCTAATAGCAGAACATTTTATCACCTCAAAAAGAAACTTTATATCTGATAACAGTTACTCTCTATTAGTCCTCCCCTGCACCCCCCCCCCCAAGTCCCTGACAACCACTAACCTACTGTCTTGATGGATTTGCTTATTTCGGACATTTCATATCAATGGAATCATACAATATATGGTCTTCTATGTCTGGCTTCATTCACTTAGCATAATGTTTTCCAGGGCAATCCATATTGTAACATGTATCAGTACTTGATTGCTAAATAATACCACATTTTATTCATCCATTTATCTTCTGATGAACATTTGGGTTGTTTCCACTTTTGAGCTATTATGAATAATGATGCTATGAACATTTCTGTACTTTTGTGTGGACATGTTTTCAATTCTTTTGGGTACTCTTTTTCTTTTTATAGATGGAACATTTTCCCCTCTGTTTATCATTCTTCTTTTTCTCTTGTGTTTCAAGAGTAAAGTGAAATAAAAAATGCTTTTATTCTTCCATCATTAATCAGAAATGCCCTTATCTCATCTAAACCTCAGATATGAAAACCAAAGTCCACAGAGCTTTCTTGCATAAATTGCTCAGGGGCACCAGCCAGTTAACAATGGAGCTGAGAATAGAAGTTTCTTTGAATTTATGAGAGCACTTTATTTTCATTTTCTTTTATGTTTCCATAATATCTTGATTCATTTTTTCCTAATTCCTTCAATTAGTTATTGCTGCATAATAAAATACTTCAATACTTAGTGATATAAAATGTCAACCATTTATTATTTTTCATGAGTCTTCAGGTCAACTGGGGGGTCCTGTTGGTCTGAGTTGGGCTGGTGGGCTTATTCATCTTGGTCAGCTGCTGGTCTGCTAAGTGACTTATTGAGTATTGCTGTGATCCTTGACACATCTGGGATCTTGGCTGGGATGACTTATTGTAGCTTCTCATCCTCCAGCAGACTAGCCTCATGGCAAAGTCAGGGTTCCAAAAGAAAAAGAAGGATGTGAGTTCTCTTGAGGCTTGGACCGGGCACGCCATCACTTCTATGCCACATTGTTCAAACTAGTCACTAAATCAGGCCCAGATTCAAGAACTGGGGAGAGAAATAGATCCCACCTCCACATGGAGGAGCTGCCAGCTCACATTGCAGGGGTGTGGCTATAGACAGGGGTATAGTGAGGGCCATTTTGCAATCAATCTACCACAGTTCTTGTACTAAGAATAATCTTGCAATAATCATATGAAAGTCAACAGGGAGGTGATAGGGAGAAAATAGTTCAGAGAAACAAAAAAATTAAGACCAAATCACATACCTATTCAGGGTGTTCTATGAACACTTTCTTCTAGGTAGACCAGTATGCATGCTGTCTTCAAATCTGCCACTCCTTCTCTTGGGCTCCACCATTGTTTCGATGGTGACTCTTCTATGTCATGGACTTTCTGCCTCTCTGAATTCTTCCTATGCTTTGAGCACCAGCTTTGGACTATGCTTCATTAACAACCAGAGTGTTCCTCTTATAATGCACATGCTTATAATAAATTTGTTTTGTCTGACCACAGTACCCTGCCCCACTGAACTGAAAGCTCCTTTAGGACAGAGCTATTGCCTAATGCAACTTTGTATCATCTAGCCCTGGGCCTAACACATAGAAGCAGCTTAATAAATGTTTGTGGAATTACCAAACTAATTAATAAAGTCCTAATTGCCTTCTTCAGCACATTGTGGTTTTTTTCCCTATTATTCATTATATGAATTATCTTTATCACTCACTTCATACTTTTTCCTTTGTGATATATTGTGTAATATATGTATATACATATATTTACACACATAAACACACATAAATCTCTGTGTACATATACATATGAATACATACACACATATTTTTATGTTTTATCTGTTTAATTATTTTATTGCTTTTTGGTTTAACTATATAATAATAAATACTGTAGTATTCTTTTTAAATCTATTTTTTAAATTTAAATCATTTTTTTATTTTAAATTATCATTAATATACAATATTACATTAGTTTCAGGTGTACACCCCAGTGATTAGACATTATATACCTTACTAAGTGATCATCCCAATGAATCTAGTACCCATTTGCCACCATACATCGTTATTAAAATATTATTGACTATATTCCCTATGCTGTACTTTACATCCCCTTGACTATTCTGTAACAACTCATTTGGACTTCTTAATCCCTTCACCTTTTTCACCCATCTCCCCAACCCTCCTCCCATCTAGCAACCATCAAAATATTCTCTGTATCTATGAGTCTGTTTCTGTTCTGCTTCTTCATTTATTTTGTGTTTTTTAGATTCATTTGTTGACAGATATGCATTCATTGCTATTTTATTGTTCATATATTTTATCTTTTTTTCTGCTTCATCTTTTTAAAGAAGACCCATTAACATTTCATGTAATACTGGCTTGGTGCTGATGAACTGCTTTAGCTGGGAAACTCTTTAGATGTCTTTTGATTCTAAATGAAGGCTTTTCTGGGTAGAGTAATCTTGGTTGTTGGTCCTTGCTTTTCATCACTGTGAATATTTCTTGCCAGTCCCTTCTGGCCTGCAAAGTTTCTATTGAGAAATCAGCTGACAGTCTTATGGGAGCTCACTTGTAAGTAACTAACTGCATTTCTCTTGCTGCTTTTAAAATTCTTTCTTTGTCTTTAACCTTTTGCATTTTAATTTTGATGTGTCTTGGTGTGGGCCTCTTTGGGTTTTCTTGTTTGGGACTCTCTGTGCTTCCTGAACTTGTATGTCTATTTCCTACACCAGGTTAAGAAAGTTTTCTATCATTATATTTTCAAATAGGTTTTCAACTTCTTGCTCTCTCTCTTCACCTTCTGGCACCCCCATGATTCAAAAGTTGGTACACTTGAAGTTGTCCCAGAGGCTTCTTATACTATCTTCATTTTTTAAATTCTTTTTTTCTTTTTGCTGTCTTAATTGGGTGTTTTTTGCTTTCTTGTATTCTAAATAACTGATTTTACTCTCAGCTTCATTTACTCTACTGTTTATTCCCTGTAAAATATTCTTCATTTCAGTTAGTGTATCTTTCATTTCTGACTGGTACTTTTTTTGCAGTTTCCATGTCCTTTTTTATGGTTTCCATATCTTTTTTATGCTGTTGAAATTCTCTCTAAGTTCAACTACTCTTCCCCTAAGTTCATCGAGCATCCTTATAACAAGTATTTTGAACTCTGCATCTAATAGATTGCTTGTATGCTTGTATTCCTTTTGTTTAGGTTTTTTTGTGTGGTTTTTTGTTTTTGTTGTTGTTGTTCTTTCATCTGCGATGTGTTTCTTTGTCTCCTCATCTTTGTCTCCTCCTGCGTTTTTTTCTATATATTAGGTAGCGCTGTTATGTCTCCCCGGCTTGGTAAAGTGGTGTCTTGTAGGGTCCAGTGGCACAGCCTCCTTAATCACTCAAGTTGGACACTCTAATTGTGGGCTGTGTACACCCCCCTGTTGTAGTTGAGCCTTGATTGCTGTTGGCATGTCAACGAGAGGGATTTACCCTCAGGCCTGGCTGCAACCGCTGAGGAGGATCAGCTGTGCTGGGGCCCACCCCACAGAACAGGACTTACTTCATCAGGGCTCTAGTGCCCACTGAGTCTGCCCTTTGAGTGTGTTGCTGTGGAGATGGTTGGGTGCTGTTTTGATGTAGTCTGAAGCTGCCCACCCGGTGTGCTGGCTCTGGGGCCTTCTGGGAGGTGCAGGCCAACATCAGCCGCCGCTTGTGTCCTGCTCAGGGCCACCCAGCTTGAGCTACAAAGTGATCTGCAGCTGTCTGCTAATTGTGCTGGGATTGGAGGTGTCCAGGATAGGCCTAGCTGCAAACCATGGCCAGCTGCTGCTACTGCCAGGCCTGGGGCCACTTAGCGAGAGGTATGGAGCACGCTGATGCCAGATGCTGCTTGTTTGAGAGATTTTAGGAAAGTCTGATGTGTGAGCCAAGACAGGCCATTTGTATGGAAAAGGCATTGGAAACAGATTGATTAGGTCCACAAGTTTGGTGGGGTGGAGTCTCAGGGAGTCATCAGGGCAGGGAAAACAGTGATAGGTTGATGGAAGACTCAGATATGGCGCTCACCTGCTGGCTCTGTGGGGGTAGGGGAGAACTAATCAAAGGAACAGTGGCCTCTACCAGCACTTTTGTCTGGGAGAAAGCTGCCCCCTAAACTCTTGCCCTGATGCCAGGCACTTCTGTCCCTGGTGCCTTTTAAGCTACTATCCCAGTACTGTAGCTTAGAAAGAGTGAGTCTGAGCCAGTCTGTGTATGGGCCCTTTAAAGGAACTTCCTGGAACTCCAGAAACCCTCTGTCTCATCAGCCTTAATTACTGCTGGTTTTTACGGCCAGAAGTTATGGAGAATACTCTTCCCAGCATTGGAACCCTGGGCTTGGGGAGTTGATGTGGGGCCAGAACCCCTCGCTCCTCAGTCACGATATCACTCCCTATTTTTATCTGCCACGTGTGTGTGGGACTAGCCCATTCTGCATCTCTGTCCCTCCTTTCAATCTCGATGTGGCTTTTTCTTAAAATCTCTTATTGTAGGACTTCTCTTCAGCTAGATTTCAGGTGGTTCTGAATGATGCCTGTTCTGTAGTTTAGCTGTAATTCTGATATGATTATGGGAGGATGCAAGTACCCTTTAGCTCTAATTTTTATTTTACATTCCACTTCTAAAAAGAATTTGAGGTGACATTTTTTAACGATATAAAATAGGTCATCATGAGTAAATATTGAAAAGAATGGAGGAAACATTGTTTTATAGCAATGTTCTAGAAACCTGATATATTATAGTTACTTTAGCAATTATGGTAAATAGGGAAACAAAACTAGAGATTGCATTTTTAGAGACACTCTTCTAGGAGGAGTTTATATGGCTTCTTATAAAAGGAACATCACAAAATGTAATATATGTCATCTATAAACATGGCTGTATAGAATAAGGAGAAGTATGTTTCATATGGCCATTTCTCATACTGACCTTCAATTAAACTCAAAGTATTAAACCCTGGCTTAATGATTACTTTTCTGTGGAGAGCTAAGCTAAAGTAGTCTAGGAGGGTTTGCTTCTGATATACCAACTTGAACACAATGATAGAGTTTTAAGGATGTAGGCTAACAAGGAATTGTCACGTTCCTGAAAAATTTAGCCTCAAGTGTCTGCAAACTTACTTGCTACTGGAAGGTTTCCAAAATCAACAGAGTCAACACTGAACTCTCTCAAGTGTGCCAGAAATATAGATTTTTTAATCATTGTCTGAAATGTGATCCACAATGAAGTTCATATATAGATTACTAGGAGATAATACTAATATATTTTTATGAAAATGAATTTCATGAATGAGAGCTCACTGCAGAATATAAGAGAGTTGAAGAAATTATTCCAAGGCATATTTAACCAGGTTATGTCTTCTCACACATCTAGATCACGTTTTGTTTTTTTGCTTTTAATGAGTAAACTTTGTTCTTATATTTTATATTTTTTTTAATTTCCAATAATTTAATAATGAAGTCAATGAATCCAGGTTGAATGAATAAATGAATGAAGACATCGGGAGGTAGGATTTTGCTAGAGTGGGGTCATTGTTGATGGTAGAGATCTATGGAACTGGGAAGGTGGATATGTTGGCTATTTTCTTACTCCCCATCCATTCCCTGCCTTCTCTCCTCTGCTTTGTGCTCCAGGAGGCTGATCACTCCCAATTTCATTAGTTACTCCTCTAGTCATTTTTCATTTGGTGCCCTTTTGGATTTGGCCAATGGGAAGCTCTGCCAGAGAGCACAGTGAAAAAAGAGCTCAAAACATTTCTTCCATACTCCCTGTCAGCTTTGGGTTTTCAGTTCCGGAAATGTCTGAGTCCATCACTAGTTATAGCATCCACCTGGCATCCCATCTTCCATCGCTCTGTTGGTAACATTGTCACTGCCCCACATCCTTTCACATCTTGGGCGTTAGCAGCTTCCCGCTCTAGCTAGTCTCTGCATGTCTCATCCTTCCTCGTTGGTTCCTCTAATGCTGCCCATACCTCTATAAATAATCTCTCCATTGATCGTCTGAAAAAAGTGCTGTTTCCTACTAGGACACTGACTAAAATAGTAGAAGCTATTATAATGAAATAGAAATTTGCAATACATTAATTGTAAGTAAAGGGAAATAGCAATGAGGCTAGATATTATTTTAAGATTATGTAACCTGGTTGCCAATTTAGAAAAATAAGGTATATCTCAGAGTATTTGCTTGGCCACCACAGAGGTAAAATATGGGTGGAAGGCAAGATTTAGGTATTGCAACGAAAAGATTAGTGGGAATAAAGATGAAAGTCAGAACTAACCTGGGTGTGAGGATGTGTGTATGTGTGTGTGTGTGTGTGTGTGTGTGTGTGAATCAGAGTAGGTGAAGGGGCAAGAAAATCTGGATATTTATTTTTCTGCAAAATATGTTAAGTAAGCTACTGGATTTTAAGGTAGGTGTCAGAGTAAGAAACCATATGAACCAGTTTTTAAATTTTGTAACTCGTGACAAGGGATTGGGTGGTAAATACTTCATGAGAATTAACTAGCCAGATGGTGGCTGCAAAGAAAGTATTAGTGGTTTTTTTGTTTTTTTTTTTACCAGCCAAAATGTACCTGTTTTTCCCTCTCTCCCAGAAGCTGCCACTACCAAGCCTATGGAAACCATCATTTAAAAGAACTATGAAGTTGGCAAAATTTTCAGAACACTCCAACTTCATCTTTCATAGAATGATTTAATCAACAGATCAGGTTAATTGAGATCTAGAGAGAAGGGTCTTGACATGAAACTACCAGCTACTCTTTAATAGAGTCTGGATCCTTTCTGTGTGCTCTGTTCTCTCTCCTCATTGAACATTCCTTCCATCCTTCCCAGGATTCTAGTTAACATTAAGTGAGACAATGTTGCATGAGAGCCCCCAACATTGTTTTTGGGCCAGAAGGGTCAACCTGTGATATTCTCATTTGTTGGGAAGTATCGTGGTGTAGAGACACAGAGCTGAGTTCGAATCCAGCCCCTGTCCTATAAGTTATGAGCTCCTGGGCAAATTTCTTAACCTCTGAGAGTTTCAGTTCCTCATCTGAAAAATGGGAAACTACAGCACCCTAGTGTGAGAGGATATGTAATCTACATGTAACAAACGCTGTGTTCTTCTAAGCCTCAGTTTCCTCATTAGGATAACTCTGATTCCATTGAATTGTTGCCCAGGAACAAATGAGTTGATACATGTGAGCTTCCACAGCCTCTCAATGAATGTTCCTCTGAACTCTTTCCCCAAACCCTAGTGATTTTGATCTACAAGTGACAGTTTGTATGCCACACGGAAAAGGTAGTGGGGCGGGGGGAGCTCCTGCCTAGCTAAATTGAGTATAGTAAGTCCACAAGACTCAGTGATATTTCATTTGACCCTAAAAAGAATTCTTACAAGTGGACATGGGCAAAAGTAAAGGCACAAAGATGGGGAAAGTACAAGATCATATTTCAGACTGATCACAATCTAAGGATTTTTTTCAGAAATGCTAGGGATGATGGCTAAAGCCAAATTGTGGGTGGTGGCCTTGAATGCAAGGCAAAAATAAGTTTTTATTTTCATTAAACAATGGGGAGCCATGGAAGGCTCTTAAGAAGATCAAAGGTATGACTATGTTGGATCCAGGCAGGAAGTCAGACATAAAAATGGATCATGTGGACTCTGCATTTTGAATGAAATCATTCTTAGTTTATTTACTGGAATGGGGAAGTACTGAGTGACACCCACTGTTTCATAAACATAGGTGAAATTATGGGGTGGGTAGTGAGGCAAGAAAAGATTATTTTATCAAGTATTGTGTCCTCAAAGCCAGCATGGAAATTGACATTGGATTTACTTACCCATATATCACAGAAAATATAGGTTGTTTTACAGATTATTCTCCATTTGCCCACCCTCTTCGCCCAACCAGATTCATTTTCTGCTCTTCTGTGCCCTGCTTTATGCCCTGGGTTAAGGGTAATGATTCCTATGGACTTCCTGCTTCTGGTTGGATTTCAGAGGCAGCAGCAGGACACAGGATGGTAGGAGGAATGAGAGAGGTCAGGGTATTCATTCCTCTGGATCCCTCTCTAATTTAGTCACATTTGTGTCAGTGGTTGCCCTACACTCATTAGGCTCCATTAACACTATTTCCTCCCTTTGCTTTTCCAGGCCCAGACCCAAGGTGGCAATAGCTTCCCACCATTGCTAGTCCTCTGGATGCTGTAACCACCCTGTGGGTTCTCTTAACCCCTCCCACACCTCTGTAAGTCTCTCGAACAATCTGTACTGGGTTCTGTTTTCCAGCAGGATCTTGACTGATGATACAGTTGCATAACTTCCCTTGAAACATCATGGGATTTGAGAAAGTCTCCAGGGCCTTCTACATCCTGCCAGGATATTCAGCTGTCTAAGGTTTCATGTTCAACATGCGTTATTCCCACTCATCCCTACTTCCTGCTGTCTTAGCTATCTCAGTTCATGTTTCCACCACTCACCCAGTTGTTCAAACCCAAAGGAATCATTTGTGGTTATTCTATTTCTGTCAACTTTCACCCCTATCCAATCTATCACAAAGTCCTGTCACCTCTTTCTCCAAAGTATATCCCGTATCTGCCCATTTCTCCTCATCTCCACCGCTAACAGTGTAACCAAAGGCCTGTGTCATTTCAATGGTCTCTTAACCATTCCCCCTCCTTCTTCTTTCCAATTCATTTTCCACCTAGGAGCTAAAGTGACATATTTAACAAGTAAATTAGACTTCTTTGCCCAGGCTTTCGTTCCATCCTTAGAACACACCTTGCTTGTGTTCTCAGGGCATTTGCACTTGCTGCTTTCTCTTCCAAAATCTCCACCCACAGTGTGTACATAGTTCTTTCTCCTTATTCAAATCTCCATTTAAATGCTCCCTTCTTAGGGAGTCTCTCTTTGATCACTCACTATAAATTATTGCTCCTTTTCTGTTACTGTCATATCATGTGTATATTTTCTTTACTGTCTGGAATTCTTGTGGGTGCTTTCTGAAATTTTTTGATCTTTTATTAGTTTATTCCCTGCCTCCCCCAGTTCCCCTAGAATTCAAACTCCAAGGGAGCTGAGGTCTGTATCTGTCTAATTCTCTACTGCACTGGCAGTGCCTAGAAGAGGGCCCAGACATGATAGATGCTCTATAAGTATTGGTTGAATGAGTGAATGAACAAACATTTTATGAATTGAGAAAAAATGGAAAAGAAAGCTCAAATGGCCAATCAACAACGGGAAAGAAGCAAAGAAATGCCATTTGCATCCATCCAATGGGGAAAAATAATTGCCAAAACCATGTCTTGGCAAAGTATTTTTAATAATGGAACTTTCAAGCATTTACCTTGAGAATGTCAAATGATACACCTGTTTTAGAGAGCAATTTGGCCCTAGCAGGTGTGACTCAGTGGTTAGAGCATTTGCCTGCACACCTAAGGGTCTCGGGTTTGATTCCCAGTCAAGGACAAATAATCGATGTCTCTCTCTCTCTCTCTCCCTCATCCCCTCCCTCCCTCCCTTCCACTCTCTCTAAAAGAATCAATGGAAAAAATATTCTCTGGTGAGGATTAACAAAAAATTAAAGAAATAGAGAGCAATTTGGCAGCATAAAATTGAAAATGTACTTAACATTTGACTCAAGAATTCTATTTCTAAGAATGTACTTTAGCTTGCGTATTTTCATAAGGAAATGTTATGAGAGTGTTTATTGAAATATTTTTGTATTAACAGAAAAGCTAAAGCAATCTAAATGTCTATTAATGAAGGAGTATATAAAATGTGACATCTTCATATGATGGAAATACTATACAGCAGCCAAAAGGGATGACTGTTATGTGTATGTGCCTGAATGCATAAGTATATAAAAGTCAAATGGTTATATCCCCAAAATATAATTTAAAGTAAAAAATAGAAATATGCATTTGACATCATTCATGTGAATAAAAAACACAGTTGTTGTTCAGGGTGCAAAACATGGAGTAGAAAGAAATCCACCATTTATTGTTATGATCTTTGGGGAAGGAGAGAAGGAAGTGGGCCCAGTGGGTTTCTGATGGAAAGGGACTATGTATGTTTTATTTGATTCTGAAAGTAAGTATAACTAAACATTAACAATTATTAATTCTGGATGATAACCATATGGGTGCTTCCCCCATGATTTTAAAAGATCATATTTAATAACTTCTAATTTTTAAAATAAAGTAAAATAAGAAAAATGAAGTCATTTATTTGGAAGCAAGGGCAGCTGGGAAAGACCATCGGTGTGAAGCAGAGGTGAGAAGCTGAATCAGGCTGCTGACGGCAGGAAGGGGATGCTATCAGGGTCTGTGCCTGGATCCCTTCTGCTGGCTGGAGCCCTGTGCCCATCACCTTCCGCTGCAAGTTTTGGCTGCAAACGGCTCACGCTCATCCTTCTGAAGAATTGCCTCATCCTGCAGTCCCTGAGCTGTGCTGCAGAAGACCCGAGGCCAGCCGCACGCAGTTGTTGTCCTTTTCTCAAGACCTGAGTGAATGCTGTTGGTGTGACCATGGGCATTTTTATCTGAAATACTTTATTGTTTTCCTGTGCTTAAGATAATGTCAGTGAACTTTTCCTGGAAAAAACCTAACCCAGTGAGTTGGGGGAAAGAGGATAGAATTAGTTTTAAAGTAGTTCAAAATGATTAAAAGTAAATCCTACAATCAAGGGGGGAAAATTCGTAGTCTTACAATATGGTCCCATCTGATCTCAATTGTCTGAGTTTCTTAATATGAAACAAACACACCTATTCCACAATTGGAATGACAACAACAAAAACGTAGAATGACAAGAACCAGGACATGTTCGCACATGCAATGGTATGATCCCCCTGCAATGGGAGAGTGACCCCTAATCATCCATGGACAGAAGACCTGCAGTCTGAGAGTGAGCTGGGCCCTGCACGTGAGGGAAACCGCAGGCATGGCACAATAATGACGGCTGCCTCTGGCCCGCGCTGGTTTGGCTCAGTGGTTAGAGTGTCAGCCCATGGACTGAAGGGTTTTGGGTTCGATTCTGGTCGGGGGCAGGTACTTGGGTTGCAGGTTCAATACCCGATCATGCAGGAGGCAACCAATCATGTCTCTCTCATGTTGTCAATGTTTCTCTCTCTCTCTCTCCTTTCCACTCTCTAAAAAATTCACTGCAAAAATATCCTCAGGTGAGGATTAACAACAACAAAAAAGATAGCTGCATTTGCCAGAGACACACTCTACAGCCTGGATCATGTTGCCCGGGGCAGGCCCAGTGCACCTGTACCCAGGTGGAGAAAAGCTGTCTCCAAAGCCTCCTCACCTTGCTGCCTGGGAAATGACAGTAGCAACCATATGCACAAGTCCTTGCCTCTGCCCAGATTCATGATTATTTTTATATAATTCAAAGGGCTAGACAGAATTAGATGGGATTCCCAGTTCCAGCACTGACTAGCTAGTGTGGGCCATGAGGAAATTATTTAACCTCTCTGGTCTTCCATTTCCTTGCATGGAAAGCAGTCTTACTGGAAGGCTTTGATGAATCAACGCATTACATGAATCCATAGTAGGCATACAGTCAAGGTTAATGCCTTTTTCCTGAACTAATGCGAGCTTGGCTTGGTCTTGATGGCAACACTTGCTGCCCTGTCTGGCCAGCTTTCTCCTTCCTGCCAAAGGGATGAGCTGTCGTGGATGCAGAGGTTCCTCCAGCAGAACGCCCCATCCTTTCACTCTCACAGAAGTTCTAGCTTTGCGCGTGCTGCCGACAGCCCTCACGACAAATGCAGCGTGACTAGGAGCAGAGGCTGCAGTGAGACTACGGTCTGTTTTTTGGATAACATTCCAAAACATTTCACTTCTTAAAAACATTTTTAAAAATATATGTCTCACCATTTGAGAACTTGGAATTGCTTTTGTCCTCCGTCTAAATATCAGGTAGCACCATCACTGTCGCTTATCACCGGCAGAGGTTGGGAATAATGTCTTGGAAAGAAATCCAATCTCCTTTGTGCTCTCAGCTCATTCCAAGCAGCTTCATGTTTGCCCGAGACATTACATTTGGTGGCAAACAAACTGGTAGATGTCATCTCATATAATTTCAGGATATTATTTCATTAGTGGATCAAATGGGGAATTGACTGTTTCCCAATTTCTCACCCATGCCCTCATCCCAAATTTATTCTTTTTCTTCCTGTTACTCCTTTTCTGGAATTATTTTGGCATTTCAACTTCCTAGCAAAGATGGGTGATTGAACATGCACGTTTGCTTTCTCTTCCTCCAAAGCCCTATTAACAAAACAGTAAAGCAATTTTTTAAAAATAAAAAGGTAAGACTTACGCCCTGACTGGGTAGCTTAGTGGTTGGAGCTTCATCTGGATATGCCAAAGTTGTGGATTCGATCTCTGGTCAGAGCACATACAAGAATCAACCAATAAATGCATAAATAAGTGGAACAACAACCCAAAAAATTGATGCTTCTCTCTCAAAAAACAAAAGGAATTTCAGATAGAGAAATCAAGGAGCACAGAGAAGAAAACCATAATTCAAGAAATTCCCTAGACTGGAGGGACTTAAGTTTGCAGATTGAAAGAATCCAGCAAATGCCAAGCATATTGAATAAAAATATTCCTATGCCAAGACACTAGAGTAATGTCAAAAGCAGGGGACAGAAAGAAGATATACTTGATGAAAAAGTAACAATTAAAGAATAAAAGTGGGGGATGGTCCTGAACTTCTCATAACTGACACTAGAAGCTATAAACAACAAGAAAATGCCTTCACAATTCCAAAGGAAATGTATTTTCAACCTAGAATTCCATACCTTGGCAATGTGTCACTAAATGTAAGAACAGAACATTTTCAGACACACAAGATCTCTAAAATTGTTCTTCAGGAAGCTATTGTGTACCACCAAAGCTAATAAATAAATCAAGAAAAAAAATACAGGGTTTAAGAAACATAGAATCCAATACAGGGAAGAGATAAAGAGAATCACCAGGGTGATGTTGATTCACAAGGCACAGGACAAGTCTCCTGATGAAAGCATGCCAGAGGCTTTGGGAGAAATTATTTGAAAAGATGAAATTATTGAAATAATGATATATCTGAATATTTAAATTTTTTTCTTTATTGATTTTAGATAGAGAGTAGGGAGAAGGAGAGAAAGATAGAAACATCGATGAGAGAGAACATCGATTGGACGCCTCCTGCATGCCCCACACTGGGGATTTGGCCCACAACCTGGGCCTGTGTCCTGACCGGGAATCGAACCTGCGACATCTTGGTGTATGGGTCGTTACTCAGCCACTGAGCCACACCAGCCGGGCAATATCTGAATATTTAAAGAAGAGATAAAAGTGATTGCAGAGAATTTTCAGTTGAGTTATGACAAAGAAATCCATGAAGGATTAAGGAAACAAACAAAACACAATTATTAATTATAAACAAAACTAAAGATTTGTAAGAAATGAAAAGTAATTATAGTATATCACATGGATCATCTATGGATAGCATTCTTATAATAATTACATATTGTTCTAACCCAAATTGGGATAGAACTGTCCTAAGAAGATGGAGGGAGGGAAAGGTACATTGGGGGGGGGGGATAAGGGAGCAGGAAAATGCAGAAGAGATCATCATTTTCCATAATAGGAAGACAATAGATAATGGTCAAGACTGATAATTACGAGGGAGCAATATAAGCACACAATTTTAAGCTATATGGATGTCTAAAACAAAAGAATAGCTGTAAAAGTTTGAAAATACTGCTTGTTGGAAGAAACCAGTGACTGCAGGGATAGGGAGAACAGGTATTTTTCATAACAAATGTCAGACAACTGTTTTATTTTTTAAATTATATACATATATAACTTCATAAAATTACCCCCCTCAAAAAAAAAAAGGACATATTAGGGAATTCTAAGTTATTCACTAGCTTTCTTCTTATTTTGTATTTTCTTTCTTAAAGTTTTATATTAATACAACAATCTAAATGTCTTTATTTAAATGGATTCAGTGATATTGATTAAAATAACTGACAGGAGACCATAGTGGTACTGTTTTAGCTTTAGGTTATATGTGTAGTTTATTAAACTGAAAGGAATCCAATAATGTGGTTTTTAGCTTTTCATTAGGGAAAGTACAACATTTTTTAATGAAGTGAGCTTACTTTAATTAGCTTTGTGTTCATGAGCTGAATAAAGTGAAAAGTTTGCTTATTTAGAATGATAGAAAATTAGATATTCTAATTAATAGAATAGTCTAATTTCATAAGTGTGGTGAATTGATTGAAAAAAATGTCCTTAGTTTTTCACCTTTCCTATATGCATTTTCTGTGTCATATGACTTTGTAGCAACTTTCATTGTCAGGCGGAGTCTCTTTCTCCACCCTGGAATTGGGGCTGGCCTTGTGATTTGCTTGGCCAATGGAATGCCATGGAAGTGTAGGTGTGCTAGTTCTGACACAGTTGTGTATATTTCCACACTTTCTCTTGGAAAAAAGCCAACTATTTGATTGAAATGGGAGACAACAGGGATGAGAACTTAGCAGCCTAGAGCCAAGCATGTGGGGAACCTGGCTTAGGTCAGTAGAGCTGTCAATCCAACTAACCGTTGACTGCAGAGATAGGAGTCCAACCATCTAAGGCTGGAACTGCCTACCTCAGCTGAGACCTCATGAGCAGTAACAAACGTTTGTTGCTTTAAGCCACTAAATTTGGGGGTGGTTCATTCACAGTACTAGATAACTGGTACACTAACAGTTATCAAATTGTATCCATAAATATTCAACTTTCAAAGAATTTTAACTTAATTTTTAAAACATGCATCCTTAAGAAGAAATTGTCATACACTCTCTAAAGAGGGAAAATAATCCTAATAATCCTAACAGAAAAGCATGTTTTCTGCCCTGGCTGGTTTGGCTCAGCAGTTAGAGCATAGGCCTGAGGACCAACGAATCGTGGGTTCAATACCCGGTCAAGGACACCTACCTCAGTTGCAGGCTTGATCCCCAGACCTGGTTGGAATCCTTCAGGAGGCAACCAATTGATGTGTCTCTCACATAGATGTTCTCTCTCTCTCTCTTTCTCTCCCTCCCTCCCTTCTACTCTCTCTAAAAAAAATCAATGGAAAAATAACCTCAGGTGAAGATTGAAAAAAAAAAAAGCATTTGTTCTGCTTTCCTAAATATGTACCATCAGGAACAGCAGCCAGAGAGAGCTGAGTCCCCTGTATTAGAAGGAGAAAAATTGCTTTAGAGTAGGAGAGAGGTTAATAACACTAACTCCTAAATGAACAAGAGTAGGAAAAAGTCAGAACGGTGAGTGTCCAAGCTGGGATTCCATGAAATAACAGGGATGTTAAAGATGTAATTTTTAGTTGTTTTCTGTGGGCTACAAAGTGTAACACTTTCACCCTCACAGCTTATGGTTCCTATGAACTTTCAGCAAAATTTATAATGCTTACTCATGCTTTCATGTGACTGGACAGTATATAAGTAATCAGAGATTGGTGCAAATTTTGAATCCAGGTTACTGGTGGTGGGCTGGTGGGGTGGTGGGAGTGGACATCATCAAAGGGCCAAGAAGTCAGATGCAGTGGAGCCTGTCAAAGTGAAATGCCCCCAAATAAGCTTACAGTGGGAGAGAAATTTAAACTTGTTGACGCTATATACTTTGTAGTAGTGTGAATCCATTTTACCCAGACTGCTCAGAGAAGGGAACCCGACTAATGTCTTAATTACATCAGGCAGCGTGCAAGGTTGTGGGATACAGTAGAAAATATAGTAGAAGTTAAACATATCTGCACTATAGGATTCAATAGTCCTGCTCCTAGGTATTTACCAAATGAAATGAAAACCTGTATTCACACACAAAAACGTACTTGCATGTTTATAAGTTTCATATTTATAGTCATCCCAAACTGGAAACAACTCAAATGCCCTTCAGCTGGAGTGTCAGTAAACAAACTGGGTTATGTCCATTAAATGGAATACTACTCAACAAAAGGAAAGGACTGGATTGCTGAAACATGCAGCAACATAGATCAGTCTCAAATGCCTTAAGTTAAATGAATGAAGCCAGACACAGAAGGCTACTGCATGATTCCATGTATATGTCACTTTTGCAAAGACAAAACCATGGGACAGAAAATAGGTCCGCGGTTGCCAGGAGCTAGGGATGTATGTAGAGGTTGACTGCTAAGGGGCATAGGGGAATTTTGTAAGTGAAGGCAATGCCTACATCTTGATTATGATAGTGGCTACATGACCGTATACATTTGTCAAGACTTGCAGAACACACAGAAAAGGGAGAATTATGCCTTAACTATTTTATTTTATTTTTTACATCCTCACCTGAGGATATTTTTCTCTTTATCTTCAGATTGAGTGGGAGGGAGAGAGAGAAACATCAGTGTGAGAGAGATACACCAACTGGTTGCCTCCCACACGACCCTGATCAGGGCCAGGGACGAACCACAACAGAGGCACGTGCCCTTGATTGGAATCGAACCCATGACTCATTGGTCCATGGGCCAACGTTCTAACTGCTGAGCCAAACTGGCCAAGGCTGCCTTAACCATTTTAAATGGAAAAAAGTATTAGAATTAAAACTTTAGCCTGAAGGAAGTTTCGATTTATTTCTGGAGAACAGACACTATTATAAAATTATCAATGATACAAGCATAACTGAGTTTAAAAAAATTCTTTGAAGGCTGTGCATATGAGTTGAGAAAGCAAAAAGGTATTTCCAGACCAGAAAAGCTTGAGGAATCTTAAAAGTATTGCTTGGATTTAAGCTGCCTCTACAAGACAGGTGGGAATTAGCTACATGGGAAAAAGAGGAAAAGTGAGCAGAAATTCAGTATTTTATTCTGGCGAGGAAGGAAGCTAGAGGGGCTGGAATACGACACGTGTGATTGACAGAAACCAACGCCACAGGGGACTCAGCGTTCTCCCTGCCCAACCTCCGCTGCCTGAAGCAATCCTCCAGAATGGTCTGTGACACTGAAGACCTGGAACTAACTGCTTCCGGCCTTGTTGGTGTGATTCAAGACGAACTTCATTTGGAGCCCCCAACTGCTAAGATTACATGGAAAGCTTGCTACAAAGTCAGGATTCAAAGAGGCAAAACTTCAAGATGGATCAAGTATTCTTTGCCTGAAATGACTGTCAACTGCAAAGGAGGAGAACATGGGGATTTTGGTTAACATTTGTTTCTAGAGAGTATGTTTATTTATACTGAAGAATTCCTGGGGCTAGAATAAAATCCTATTTGGGAAGAACATAATGTTTTACACAACTGAAGTATGAAATTCGATGCAAGCTTGTTTCCCTTCATTGCGCAAAGGCAGCATCGGCAGCACATTTGGTCAACGTGTAATCCTGTGGACAGAGTGCTCAGTTATGTTTTCATCCGTGACACCATCTTGAATAACATGGTGCTCAAATGTATCTAGATACTGTGGGGAACAGTAGAATGCTGTGAACACTGTATGCTGGTGAAGGACTAGGGGCTGAGGCTGCAGGTCACAGCTGTAGCTAGAAAAGTTTTTCTCCTGCTGTCCATGTGATTTTCACCTGCTCTGTCAATGGCAGGCCTCCCACCCTCATTTTAGCCACTGTGAAATATCCCTTGCACCATCAAAATATACTCTAAATGGGGTTTCCTTTAATGACCACCCAGAAATTACAGTTGGTGTAAAATGCAGCTGATTGGTCCAATTTGCATTTATATGGAGTCCAGAGAGGAACAAGGCCTATGTGGCTTTGACTGATTGACTTCAAATTGCCTTATATCCTATGGGTCAAAGTGGCAAAAAGAGCTGATATCCCTCAGCTTTCTCTCTCTAAATTCTATCTAAAGTTAGGATGGCCAAATAATGCATCTCGCACACTGAAATACTCTCCAGAATTAAAAAGGGTGCTACCAATAATTATACTCCAAGTAAACGGAGTCTGTTGAGGGAAGGAATAAGGCAAATGGGATACCAATGAAAGATCTACAGTTCTAGAATCCCTTGCCCACAGTGAATTGGCATGAACCTACTGGCCACCAGCAAGGCATTGATATTCCACTAACAACACACCGATCAATGTTGGTCTGGTTTACAGATGCTGATTGTTATTAGTATGTGATTGCAACCTGTTTTAGGCTTTATCTCTCAAGTTAGTTAAATAAATGTGTAATGTAAAGATTTTTAAATACATCTTAATTTCCTACGATTTTTCTATAGCAGAGCATTAAACTCTGCAAGATTAATAAATAATAAATTGTTTCTCACCTTTTTTCCTTTTTACTTGCATACATAGCTTTGCCTAGGAAATACCACAAATTAACCAAGGGATTTTTTTTTTTTTTTAAATCTCTTTGCTCTGCTCTGCATCCTTTGCATTCTTTTACATTGTATCTTCAAACACCTAATCTGTTTTTCTTTTATAAGCAGGGAGAATTAAATTATTAAAGAGTCAGTTTACAATGTTAACAGAAAATCCTTTTCCTTCCTCTTCATTGATCCTAGGCCTTTTCAAGCCTCATCACCCAAGATGTATTTGTATATTTCATTTCTATTACCTGGAATGAAATAACTTGAGTTTGATACTAATATAATATAATTTTAATACAGAAATAACCCTAAAATTGTTAGCATTACAGGAAGCTGCTGCTCTTGTGAAAATAATCTGCTCTATGACAACCCCAAGCATTATGCTAATGAGATACATTAATCAATCAAATATTTATTGAGTAACCCACATGTCAGCTGACCTAGTGGTGCGGGGTGTTGTGACCTGACCAGGGTGAGTAGGGCATCACATGATAGGGTGGCTGGTCTCACACACACACACACACACACACACACACACATACACACACAAAAGAATATACTGTTTTCATTTTAAACTCCATTTGTTATCATAATTACCTGTCTCTGACATATTTTTTTATTTCCACCTCGTTTAGAGATTAACTTATTA
The DNA here is from genome assembly GCA_030848825.1 of Tadarida brasiliensis. NCBI lineage: Eukaryota > Metazoa > Chordata > Mammalia > Chiroptera > Molossidae > Tadarida > Tadarida brasiliensis. The sequence goes on along the minus strand of CM061261.1, from coordinate 31,619,916 downwards.
AGAAGGGTTTTTTTTCTCTCGTTTTATACATATGGGCTAGAAATTATCCAGTATATCTTAAACTCGAAATGATTTGACAGCTCTTCTAATCAGTTTCAGTGTAAAGGTTTGTGCAAAACAAAACTGAGTATTGCTCTTTGAAAGTATATCCTCAGTTCTGAATTGCCCCCCTTGGCTTTGATGACAGCAGGACATTTGCCTGTAATGATAATAGACAATGTCATTTTCAGTGACATCTGGGTTTGGTAACTTAAAGGAGTAAATGGCCCTGAAGTTGCATTATATGATTTTCACTCTCAATAAATACTCAGGGCCAAAAATAAACTGGGGTGAACTGCAGGGAAATCAGACAGCTTATATAAAGCAAAAATAAGTAGAGCCTCATTTGATATACTTTTATTATTAATTTTAAATGTTTAACAAAGTCCTGGTCATGTTTACTTTCTTAAGTCAAGGAGTAGCCAAAAAAAAAAAAAAAAATCACCCTTTATTGGGATTTTTATTTTAGCTCATTTGGGTAAGTTTCTGACAAGCTTTTATTAGATTGGAATTCAGCAGCAGCATTCATTAGCACATAGCATGCATTGTCAACTGGAACCGAGAGCTATAACGGGCAAACATTGTGTGTGGTGTGGTCAGGCCTTAGGAACGGTATCAAGGTTAATTAATTTAACTTGGAAGGTTTGATGACTGTCAAACAGATGAATCTCAGAAGATTTCCCAGGCAAGTTTGTAGGCCTCAAGGATATTCTATGATGATAATCCTGGAAATTATTGTTGACAGCATTTGGAATGAGGGTTTTAAGGAATGATATAACAGTTTGAATGACTGTTGACAGCATTTTCCTTGGTACATCATGCCTTTTTTAAGTTACAAGAGCACGGTAACTTGCAAAATATTCAAACAATCTAAAAATACGCAGGGGAAAACCAAAGTCTACCTCTCTCCAATCCTGTTGTCCTGAAGTCATTGTTTACAGTACAGTGCACATAATCTCAGAACCATGTTACATACCCCCCCACACACACACAGAGAATCAGCAATGTCGGTATTGCTGAGATGCTTTGTGTAGAGATATGGGGATGTATAGACTACATATATATTTTTTAGTTTTTAAAAATGGGATCTTTCTATTGTTCTGCAACTTGTTTTTTTACATTTAGTAAATGTCACAAGCCTCTTCCATGTCAGTCCTATAAATATAGTTTCAAAAAACTGTATAAAATTTCCTAATATTCTTGTACAATTTCAATATTATCTTTATGATGAACATTTAGATTATTTCTGATTATTTGATATTAAACCAGAACACAGTAAACTCTCTCTATATCTTTCTGAAAGTTTAAGTATTTTTGAAGGGCAGATTACTAGATAAAATACTGTTGGGCTGAAGAATTTTAAATGTTGATGGATAATAACAAGTTGCCCTCCAAAGGAGGGGGGGGTGTACCTGTATAAATTTATTCTCTCGCCATAGGTCAATAGGTTAATAAGAATTCTTTCTTCCTGCCAATATCCAATACTATTTTTTGTTTCAGCCAGTCTGAGTTACAAACATGTGAAATTATTTTCTGATTGCTAATGAAAAAAACATTCTTTTATAAGTTGTTTCTATTTCTCTTTCTGTGAATTATTTTTAGTAATGAGTTCATCATCCCATCTTTATTGATTTATAAGAATCTCTTTGCATATTAAAAATTGTGATAAAAACTATGTGTTAAAACTTACTTAACTTTCATTCCAACCTTCCAGTATGTGGAAGTTGGAAGGCAAAAACCTGATTTCCCTGATTTTTCAGAAACCTGGGTATGAAAACAATTTAGGAGCCACCAATCAGATGCAGTTACTGAGTGCTTTGTTCAGAAAGAGGCAGAGTCGAGGACACTTATGTCACAGATGTGACTTGTGGTGGAGGTGGTTTGGTTTTGGAATCAATGGATACAGTTGTCAAATTTCTAATCTGTATTTAGCTTCCCCATTAGTCTGCCTCCTTTATTAATGGATAAAGGAGGATCTCTATTAGAGATATAATAGCGTGGATCCCTATTAGCAGTAGCAGCGGATTCTGGGTTTATTAGCTTCCTGCAGCAGCCACAGAGTCCGTTTTCCAGGTCACACCTGGGGCAGAGCAGTTTTGAAGCTGGAATGAATTTCTGTTGTTTTTTAATCCTCACCCGAGGATATTTATCTATTTATCTTCGGATAGAGTGGGTGGGAGAGAGAGAGAGAAAGAGAGAGAGAGAGAGAAAGAGAGAGAGAGAGAGAGACAAACATTGACGTGAGAGAGACACTGACTGGTTGCCTCCAGCACAACCCCAACCAGGGCCAGGGACAAACTGCAAGTGAGGTATGTGCCCTTGACCGTACCTGCACCTGAGACTCATTGGTCCGCGGGCCTACCCTCCAACCACTGAGCCAAACCAAATTTATGTTTTTTAGGTCCTTATGTTGATTTTTTTGTATTTGTATTCATGAAGATGACAATGATACCTGGCATATGACAAATATTTTGTGAGTGAACAAATCAAACAATATATCTCTTTCATATAAATGGCACAAAATTATAAAACTAACAATTTGATTATTGTTAGGGCCTATTTTTTGCAGCATGTTTTATAGCAAGTGATTATTCAAATCATATCAAGTTCACACGATCATTGATTAAATCACCCACACCTTAAAACAGAGGTTAGAAAGCATTATGTATAGACTTCATGAGTATCTATAATAGTAAAACCCCAAAGAGCCAATAATAGAACAAATAAGACTACGAGTCTGTTAAGGAAAATGAAAGTATATAAACTGTTAGATCCTTCAAAATTTGGAGTGTCATGTTGTTAGTGACAATTTTGAAGCTAATTCAGTAATGGAAATGACTATGATATAGGTTAGGCAAAAAAAAAAAGAAAAAAAAGCTGAATATATTGTGATATAAGTAATAATTTTTCCTATGTCCAGCCTTGTTTGAAAAAGAGTCCAAGGGGGCATTACTGAAAAATTTTGTGTGCATCTGGAAAAGCAGTAGAAAAGAAAATTGGAAAATAATGAATTGCTTTTATGGAGGAGGTGACAAACTGTAATACTTTGATTTATTTTAATTTTAATTAATAATTTAATAGTGCTTTTACAAAAAGAAAGTTTTTAAAGCTCATTCAAAGGCATTGGTTTAAAAAAATTGAGTGATAGACAATGTCATAGCCTGAGTCCCATAGAAAAATAAAGCTTGAGGCAAAACTTATGTGCTAACGCTTTGAAGTAGATTGTAAAACTATCCTCAATTCTCTGTTTCTCTCTGCATTCAAGTATTTACAATGTGTCTCCATAAATCCCTTCATGCCCCCATCCCTCAAATCTGGACCAGCTTGGATGGGTTTTGCCCAGTGAAACGTGGTGAATGATGCTGTGGCCAGGCATGCCTCCACTCGCTTTCCTGGGACTCCGCTCAGCTGCAATGAGAACAAAGCAGCCAGCTTGCCGGAGACCAGGTACACGTGGAGCAGCGGTGAGCTAGCCTAGATGGACAAGTCCTAGTCAACCCAGCAGCTGACTGAGGCTGAGTCCAGAAGAGTTGCCCAGCTGAGCCCAGCCCAAATAGCCAATCTATAGAATTGTGACCTAAATAAATGCATGTTGTTTGAAGCCACTAAATTTTGTTATATAGCAAAAGAGAACCCTTCCATGCTTTTGAGGGGATGCACGTGCAATGAAAATGAGAGATGAAAAGAGACGAGAGGCAAGCGAAGTAAGACAGAAAATGCAAAGAATGCATTTAAGAGCTAGCCAGCTTCAAAAAAAACTGTCACAGCTTGGATCATGGCAGAGGGTTTCTGGAGGGACCTTATGGAAACACAGCATCTCGAAACAGATTGTTAAAAGGAAGAAAGAAAAAAAGAATTTATCTACCAGCCATGTTCTCCTCCTGTCTCTCATTAATCCAAGTTTGCCCCATTGAGTGTCAATGCCCCTGCATTTCTGGATTGTGTTATACTGTCCCTGATAGTCCAAGAAAGCTCAAGCTCACTAAAGTCAAGAGAATAGTATCCTGGGTGAGTGTGGTAGATTGGTTACAAAAATGTTCTCAATTCTTTACTTGGCCTTATATCCATATACTATGCAGGTCCTCCCATTAAGTGGCATAACCTATTTCTTTGTGCCTTGAATCTGGGCCTTTCAACTTGCTTTAGGCTATAGAATATGACAAAGACAATTCTGTGCCAGTTCCAAGCTTAGACTGCTTCAGCTCTCTCTCTCTTTAGACCCTTGTTTCTCTGTGTGAACAAACTAGGGCTAGCCTGGTGTCTGATGACTTGGTTGTCCCCATTTTGTACCAGCCAACAGCTTGCCAACTGCAAAAAGCAGAGTCACTTAGTTAATCCACTGCTGACTGCATGCACCAGGGTGCCCCAGCCAAGACTAGAATAGCCGTCCAACTAAGCCCAACCCAAATTGCTGACTCATTGGATTAAGAGCTAAATACTTAACTGTTGTTTTAAGCTCCTAAATTTTGGAGTAGCTTTTATGCAGCACTAAGTAACTATTTTATGCAGGAATACGGATAGAGTGAACTTGCACGTGAGGGAGTAGACCACACTTACAGAATCAAAACTTGAGAAGGTTCCTAATCTTAAAAACCCAGCGCATTCTAAACTTGCAAACTTGTCTATGTCATTGTATCTTTGAAATGAAAGGTGTTGTTTCAAATTAGTTTTCTAATTAGCTGAGTTCCAATATAATGAATTTTTTAAAATCTTTCTTTTAAAAGTAATATATGACACTATAGAACAAGCCTAGCTTGTTCTTGTACTGAAAATTGTTAATAAAATGTTCCCTTGTTTTTCATTAATTATTGCTTAATTTCCTGCACAGTGGATAGACTGTTTGTTTTTTTTTTTGTTGTTGTTGTTTTTATAACAATCAAACCTGATAGAAATGTTGGCTTGGATCTGTCACCCAACACAATGGACACATGTTACTTATATAACAGGCAGAGTGATATTAATCTCCATCTCCAGGAAAAACAATCTTAAATGAAAAATTATGACTCCTTAGTTTTATTAGCTATAACGTGGGTCTAATGGTAGCATAATTAGGAATTTAATTAATAATTGCTTCATTTTCATAAAATGGTTGAAAATGTTCCTTGTGCTTCAGAGCTGTGTGATGAGGTTGATGTTTCTGACCCTGGTTAGGGGAGGAAAATAAAGACCAAGTATGTCAAGACTCAATTGAGGTCACTAAGGAGACAACTTAGAGTGCTTTTACTAATTAGTTCTAGATAATTAGTTAAAGGCAGAAGAGAAATGCTATAAGCAGCTTCTCAGAAATGTATCAGAGACAAGCTCTCTCTCTCTATTTTTTTAATTTTTAATTTATCTTTATTGTTACAGATGCCCCTCTTTCTCCCCCAATGTACCCCTTCACCCCACTTCCCACCCCCTCTGCCTTCACCACACTGTTGTCTGTCTATGGGTTATGCATATATGCGTATACGTTCTTGGTTACTCTCTCTGCCCCACCCCTTCCCTCTGAGGTTCGCCAGTCTGTTCCGTGCTTCCATGTCACTGGATCTATTTTGTTCATTAGATGCCACATATAAGTGAGATCATGTGATGCTTGTCTTTCTCTAACTGGCTTATTTCGCTTGCATAACACAATGTTTAAGTTGATTTTGATTAACTCAGCCTCAAAGTGAAACAAATAACACCTAAGTGTTTGTGTTTCTTTAAATCTTGCTCCAAATCAGGGTTTCCCATTCTCAGCGCTATTGACATTTGGGACCAAGTAATTCCTTGCTGTAGGGCTATCCTGTGAATTGTAGGATGTTTAGCAGCATCTCTGGCCTCTGCTCACTAGATGCAGTAGCCTTCCCTCTGCATAGTTCTGGCAACCAGAATGTCTCCAGATATTGCCAGATGTTCCCCAGGACACAAAAGTACCCCTACTTGAGAATCACGTTCCAAATCAATATCTTTATGTGGTCTGTAAGGTTATATTGTGATTCTTGGGGACTGCTGCAGAAAATGATGGGGAAACCAAATGAGAGAGACTTCAGGTTCCCTAAACCGACTTCAACCAGATGAGCTCTAGTTCTGTTTCTTCAGTAAGCCAGAAATTGGTTCCTTTTTACTAAATTGTATTGAATGGCCCTATGCATCCTTAAAATATTTTCTTTATACACTAGTTTTTTGTATACAGGGCACATTTTAAGTGGCTCAGTGGTTGAGCATCGACCCATGCACCAAGAGGTCGCCAGTTCAATTCCTGGTCAGGGCACATGCCCAAGTTGTGGGCCCGATCCCCAGAGGGGGGCATGCAGGAGGCGGCCAGTTGATGTTCTCCCTCATCAATGTTTCTATCTCTCTCTCCCTCTCCCTTCCTCTCTAAAATCAATAAAGAAACATATATATATATATATAAAATCTCTACCAATGTGGGTTTTTGAGCAATTTTTATTTAGATATAATTTTCATATGATAAAAAACCATTTGAGTTTAATCTAGCACTGAGAGAGGGTCTTTAAAAAATTTTTTTTGCTTTGTTTTCCAAAAAGATTTCAAAATCATGATTCCAAAAATTGCAGACACAAAACCTGCACTTGAGGCTCAATTGTAAACATTTTAGCAGTTTGCCACTGTCCTGCTAACATAATCGTCAGCTTTTAAGGCAATTAAGCTGTGTAAAAATAATCACCATTAAAGAAAAGAGCTAAATTCACAGCAGACGGTCTTCAAAAGCATTTCCCTTTTGCACAACAAGAATGATGTGGACTTAATCAATAGATGTGCCTAGTGAGAAAAATTCTACCTCCTCGAACTTTGGGGGTGGGGTGTGAAAATTATTTTGACACATTACTTGGGACTGCTGTAGATTTCTTAGTGATAAAACATGATGAGAGCACATAGGTTTAAGGAACATTCTGAATGTTATTTTGGGGATAGTACTTAATCAAACGTTAATGTTGTCAATGCCCACCTACTTGAACCGGTCTCCAGGTATGTTTATTTTAAGTCAGTTGTTCAACAAACAGTTCTTGGTTACCTGTTACATTCCAGGCCCAAAGCTCACTACAAGTCAATAAATAGCAATGAGTTATGGTTAGTTTTATATATATATATATATATATATATATATATATATATATATATATATATATATATATATGTATATACATTTATTACATGTGATTTTTTATTCACTTTCCCCCCTGCCCAATTACTGAGACTTTATTGGAGTAATTGGACTAAATGGAAAGCAGAGATCCAAAAGAAATTTAGTATATGCCATCTTGCTTTTAAAATCCCCGCTTCCTTGGTGTTCCAAGCACTTTGTGTAAGTTAACAAACTGTGTATTTGTGTGTGTGTGTGTGTGTGTGTGTGTGTGTGTGTGTGTGCGTGTGCAAGGAAACACCCAGTCTTTCTCCAAGCACAGCAGAGCTGAGAGAGACGTTCCTGGGGAAGAAGATGGGAAAGACAAATATTGCCAGAGACAGCCCAGATTTTGCAAGTTGGATGAAATAGAGTAAATCATTTTCCAAAGTTTTCGCTCCCTCTTACAAAATGGAGAAAGCAGTAAAGGCACCTATGTCTAATGTCAATATCCAGAAAATAAGACCAGCAGGTAAGTTTTTAAAGCTAACTGCAGCTTACAGACAAGTCTTTGCGTAGCCCTACTCCTATTTTTGTCTTGCCCTGAGAACATATATTTAATTCACTGAATTCTTAAGTATAAATTTAAAAGGCACTATTTCACTAGATTTATAAACATTGGAGGGCTTCTGTGTGATTGTCTCTTAGCAGAAAAATATTCTCCTCCCCACAAATTCTTAATTTCCATATTGTTTATCTATCAATAGATAGATAGATAGATAGATAGATAGATAGATAGATAGATAGATAGATAGAAGATAGATAAATAGATAGAGAGATAGAGAGAAGAGGTCATTTGTGTTAGTTAGCTGTTGCTACCTAACCATCTCAGAGCCGTCACGATTGACTTTTCCTTACTGGTTGGGTCTAATTGCAATTCTAATGTTCTCATAACACCAGCTATCCCTATTTCTGAATCATTAATGACAGGTGCCATTCATGAGTATGTGTATTATTAATTTGTACGAGTATTTGATTATTGTTCATTCCCCTCACTGGGTCCTAACGGAGTTAGATGCAGGAACCATGGCTGGTTTGTCCTCTGGCATCCATCATTCTACTTTCTGTTTCTATGAATTTGACTATTCTAGATATTTCATATAAGTGGAATCGTACAGTATTTGTATTCTCTTCTTTTGAAATGATTTTCTCCCCCTCTTTCCACGATACCGGATCTCTGTCAGTTTTCCTCTACACCCTCTCTCCAAAGTTCCCCCTCCCTCCCTGGCACTTCCCTTCCCGTGACACTTTGGGTTGCCTCCACAACCAGAAGCTGAGACAAGAATTTGTGTGCAATTAATTTCAGAGGTGATCCTAGGAAACAACAGTTTGGGAGTGGAGAAGTGAGAAAGGGAAGAGAAAAGATGACAAATGATACATTATCAGTAAAAATGCATTATCATTATGGGCAACTAGGCTCTGAGAGACAATGTAGGACACAATTTAGCGCTTTCCCCTCTAAGTGAGAGAAGGCTGGGCATCTATTTGCCAACAAGGCCCCATCCTCACTGGCTGAGGGCTCTTCCAAGGGGTGTTGACTCCATGGATTTCCAGCCCAAGTACTGCATGGGCCACTATATTCCATGGACAGAAGTCTTCAAGCAGAGACTGCAAGTGCTGGTGGAGGAACAAGACACTGGAAATAACTGCTCATGTCCTCTCTCCTTCTTTGCCCTTCTCATCTTACACGTGGTCTCGGCTGACGCACCTCATCAATGCCCATGCCGTCCATTACCTTCCACATGCTGAAAACTTCTAAATCTTTGGCCCAGATTTTTCTCCTGTGATCTGGATTCTTATATCTATCTGTTGGACAGAAACTGCTGGGGGAGCTTATGGTATCGAAAAATCAACACCTTTGTTCTTCCACCTTTAGTGCTAATTGTAGCTCACTGTTACCCCCTCTCTCTGGTACCACTTCCACCCCCAATTTGGTGGGTGTAACTGTGACTCCCTCTGTCTCCCCGGCCAGAAATCTGGTGGTCACCTTGGAACCCTCCTTCACAAGCACTTCTCAAGGCTAATCAGTTATGAAGACTTGTCCATTCTAATTCCTTAAAGCTCTACTGCATCTCTTCCACCTGAATGTTACTTTCTTCATTCAGGTTCTTATGATCTCACCGTGACTACTGTTGTACTCTCCTAACTTACCCTCCTCCTCCCTCATAAAATTCATCTGGTTCATGCCCTAGGCAGCAGAAAGAGAGATCTCCAATTGTAAATCTGGTCACATCACTCCATTGTTTAAACTCTTTGAATAATGCTTGATTGTAACAGTTATTTTAAAACTTTTATTTTGCTAGTTACAGAGAGGTAGACTTTTCTCTTTTCTAGTTTCTGGAGAAAGTAGAAAACAATAAGAATTAACTATTTCTTAAATATTTGAGAGACAATACTTATAAAACTGGTCAGAGGTGGGTGTTTTGGAAAAAGAGATCTTGACAACGAAATTAATTTATTTTATTCTTACTGGTCCATTTACATTATCTCTACTTTGATTATGTTTGCAGTTACTTTTCTAAAAATGTGTTAATTCCATCTAGGTATTCAAATTAATAGACATAGAGTTGGTCATAATATTCTTTTTTACTTTAGATATTGGTTACATGTATAGTTTTCTCCTTTATTTTACACATTTATTTGTTTGTAAATTTCACTCTTTCTATTTAGTCTTTCCAGAAATCTAGCTTTCTGTTTTTTTGTTTGTTTGTTTATTTTGGTACGTGCCCCTAGCACAACCCTAACCAAAGCCAGGGACGAACTGCAACCAAGATACGTGCCCTTGACTGGAATCGAATCTGCGACTCTTTGATTCGCGGCCGATGCTCTAACGGCTGAGCCAAACCAGCCAGGGATAGGTATTTCTTTTATGTCCCTCAGATTTTGATATGTGTAAAAAAGGAAACTCTACTTCTCTCTCTACTACACACACACCTGACACCAAATGTGTGGGACTTTATTCCTCTACATTGACCGATTCTCTGACACCAGCAGGGTGTCCTATAATTCAATTCAATTCTGATACTATCTGATACCATTGTAATTAGCTAGTTATTAATAATAGGAAAGGAGCAAAAGGAAGGCCAGACATTGTGACCATGTCATTTGGACATCTTCACCAGGAAGCTGCAACTTTGTACTCGCCAGGGAACCACTGGCTCATTCCCTATAGATCACTGGGGAAAGGGGTCCAACAAAGGGGAGATGGGCACATTGCAGTGAAGTTGGGGTGACTAGGGAAGGTGACTGTCAGTCACACCTGGGAAGAGAGATCATTGGCCAGAATGGGCATGGCCAATGCAAGCTGCAAAAATTTAGGAATACATAATCCCCTAAACAAATGAATTCTCTCTCTTGACTTGTGACTCTTATCTTGTGATTCTTGGCTTTTGTGACTCTTGGCTTGTGGAGCTCTCTCGTTCCTGCTTCCTTGCATTCGTCCATATGGCCTACAGCCATGTGGGCCCCACATGCAATGGACTGATGGACTACAGCAGAGACAACAAGCGAAGCCAGCCTAATGCTGGATTGGACACTGTTCCAATGGAATGGAAACTCTGGACACTGGCTTTTATTCCAGCCCTATTGAAACCACAGCTATGCTTCTTCCTTGGCAGGATAAGGGGAAATGGGGCCTTGGGAACTCTGGGATGTAATTTCATGGAAATGAAGCTTTCCACAATACCTCATCCTCCTGTGGGAGCCTCTGGAAATTCTTATTCCAGCAGTACTCCAGGAACCCCAATTCCACTGGTAACATATCTACCTGGAGTAAGCATCAGAATTCCCCAAGTTAGGGGCTCAATTCCACAAGACTGGCCCCACTTCAGATGCCAATCACAAGTCCAGATCTTTTGTACTTCTGATCACCTGGCTATAAATCTGGAGTTCTCACAACAACCTTCCTATGTTTGACAGTTTGCTCGAATGGCTCACAAAACTCAGGAAAGCACTTGTATTACTATTATCCATTCATTATAAAAAGATACAACTCAGGAACAGCCAATGGAAGAGATACACAGGGCAAGCTATGGGGAAAGGGGTGCAGAGCTTCCATGCCCTCTCCAGATGTGCCACTTTCCTAGGACTTCCATGTGTTCACCAACCCAGAAACTTTCCAATCCCCTTCATTCAGGGTTTTTACAGAGGGTTTATTATGTAGGAATAACTGATTAAATTATTAACCACTGTGATTAAGTCAACCTTCAGTCCCAAGTAGGGCTGAAAGTTCCAACCCTCTACACCTTGGTTCCCTTGGCAACCAGGCCCACCCTATGGCTACCTAGGATCCTCAGCTGCCAACCATTTATTAATATACAAAAAGACACATCATTTCAGAGATTTCAAGGGTTTTAGGAGCTCTGTAACAGAAAATGGGATCAGAGACAAAATATATATATTTCTTATTATGTCACATGTTTTATTACCATTCATTTCTAAATGTTTCTTAATTCAGCTGTATTATAGAGTAGGAAAGTGGGGTCCATGACCTAACCTCTTAAATCCCCTAATACTATCAAAGGAGGAATCCCTGGTGAGGTATTACATGAGAACAAAGCAGAGATCATAAGAAATACTGAATGCTAAAACATTACTTTTTTTCATGTGTTTAAATGGAAGTGATGTCTATTACCTATCCTCATTCCTGGCAAAGGGAAGAAAAGAACTTTGAATAAGTGAAAGATGTCAGGTAGTGATTCTAATTCATTTAAACTGTTTTCTGGGAGTATCACCTTGTTTTGTATACCAATCAGACATAAAAGTTTATAAGACTTCTTTTACATTATTGTTATTAAATAAGAGAATTAAAAGCTATTTTATCAAGTAATATCATTAGCTATTTATCTTGATTACTGTAACCTTATTTGATTTCATCTTATAAATGTCATATTGTTTTCCTTGCAATTAAAAGAATTAAATCAAGTGCTGGTTGTCAGACCAATTTGTTTTTAGAACTTTATGCTATTCTTTTAAATTAAGTACACAGAGATAGTTTGATTATGATAAATAATTAGATTTAAGAAATTCTTTCCAGTGTTTCATACATGAATCTTATTTTATTATTCTCAAAAACAGAACATCATATTATTACACATAAACACACATAATATACAAACATATATTTCAAAGAAATACTATGCTTTCTATCATACTCCTTGCTTCACAACTAATTTATATTTTAGAGATGTTAAATAATTACAAATTAAATAATAAGAAGCAGAATATTGATTTATCTATTTTATAACTTACTGTGAATTGATCAATTTTTATCATGTTTTCACGAATACATTTTATAAGAGGTATTCTGTAATATAGATATTTTTGATGTGCGTTATAACATATCTATTCGTATGAAAAAATGATGTCCCACTTTTCTTCTCACAAATAAGATGTGTTTGGCTGATGATTTTAAAAATGAGGCCTGTCTTTGCCAATTAAGTAACTCAAGGGAACTTTTCCATGAATTGATCTGTAGCTCTGATTTTTGATAAAGAAAGAAAAATATATTTAAGGCATGTAATATCTTCAGAAATTTTTAAAAAATATTTTATTTGCAAGACATATAGAAATTAACAATATTTTGATTTTCTAAAAGTTTTCAGTGTATATCTCTAGTTGAAAGAGTGATAAGCCTAGTTAATAGTGTTTGATTATTCTTGGTAAATCCTTTTTGCTACTTCTCCCAGAAATTGAGATATTGAGCAATGCTAGTGATTGGGATAGAAATACTTTTGCAAGTCTGAGTGTTTTCAAGAGTTCAGCAAAATTGAAGGAAGATTTTGTCAATTTCATTGCTGATAGAATCACTAAAAGATTTTTCTGATAGATTACCATGTGTTTTGGGATATGTCTGGAAAGTTCAAATAATTGAATGCCATGGCTATAATTAAACTTCTTCCAATCCTGTGTACTTATTTATGAGAACAAGATTTCACAGTTATTATATATACAAAAAATAAATAAAAATAGAATCCATGATCAGACTCATGTCCTTATAGCAATTAAGGAAATATATATGTCTTTCATCAATGTATGAATTGGGAAAAAGTCTTATTTATGTCATTTAGAGATGCATTTGCAAAAAACTGGACTTTTATGTTTAATACTTATTTATCAAAATTTGTAATACATTTATCATTTTTTATCAATTATGAATTACCAATAATTGCAGAGTTATTTCAGTACATTTTATTTATTTATTTATTTATTTATTTATTTATTTATTTATTTATTTTTTATCCTCACCCGAGGACATTTTTTCATTTTTTGTTCAGATAGAGTGGGAGGGAGAGAGAGGAAGAGAAAGAGAGAGAAACATCGACGTGAAAGGGACACATCGAGTGGCTGCCACCCGCACTACCAACCAGGGCTGGGGATAAGCCGTAACCGAGGCACATGCCCTTAGCGGGAACCGAACCCGGGTCTCTCTGGACCGCAGGCCGATGCTCTAACCGCTGAGCCAAACTGGCCAGGGCTATGTCAGTACATTTTAAAACATATCAACTTTTATGGTCATCAGCAATAGAATAAAATGGTCAATTATACATATTTTTGGAGCTTAGAAGAATGTCCAATGAGCAATAAAATCTTTCAAATATAAAACAAATTACTTTAGGATAAAATTCTGTAGGAGAATCATAACAAAAATTTAATTTAATGCAGTAAAAAATAAAGTGAGCCCGGCCGGGTGGCTCAGGTGGTTGGAGCGTCATCCTGTGCACCAAGGAGTTGCGGATTTATCCTCAGTGAGGGCGCGTGTGGGACGAGGCTGATCAACGTTTCTCTCTCACACAGGTGTTTCTCTCTCTCTCTCTGTCCCTTCCGCTTTCTCTAAAAGCCGATTTTAAAAAATGTCCTCAGGTGAGGATTACAATATATATATAAAAAATTACTGACTCTCATTGAGAAATGTCTTCTTTTTAATGGATATACTTAAACTATGATGTAACAGTGTTATTACATCATTGGATTCAACTTAAAATTTGTGATGGGATCAATCATTTTTCAAAATTGGTTTTGAGATTTGGCAGCAAAATATTTTAAGGCCATTGCCTTGGGATTACACTTTTAGGGAAATAGGTTTAGGTCTGAGCAGCACCAGGGCCACACACCATCCCAGCCACACGGTGGGAAGGATGCTTTGCAACTGGGATGGGCCGTGTTGGAAGTCCGAATAGTGTCTCAGAAAAAAACCTTTGTCATGCCCGCTGCCGGCACAGCTAACCTCTCATCTCAGTTCATATGGCTCTTCCAATGAAACTCCAGTTCCTGCAATTCATGGCTCCTGCTATTAAGGAAAATTATGAAAAATTTTGCCTTTTTTTGGTCATGCTAGAGTATTCTTTAATAAGCTTGCCTGAGGTTCACCTGATGTTTCAGGGACGTGCAGTCTAATGTGAACTTTCCGTACTGATGGAAATGACCTCTATCTGGGCTGGTCGATATGACAGCCACTAGCCACATGTGTCTATTGAGCATTTGAAATATGACTGATGAAACTAAGGAACATAATTTTTAACTTTATATAAGTTTAATTAATTTAAATTTAAGTAGCCACATGTGGCTTAGCTGCCGCATTGGACAGAACAGCTCTCGTATAATGGACCTCGGTTTGATTTACTATTTACCATGGATTAGGGACCAGCTTCTCCAAAGTTAAACGTTAACTTCTAGAAGACTGATAAGCTGCAAATGAGTTCTGTCCTGTACTATAGGTCAATAAAACTGTTTTATTGCTTTATAGTACATTAACCAATTTTGTATTTAATTAACAATCTTATTTCAATATTTCTTTTTTCACAGACAGTATATGCTTCAATCTTTTAAACTCTCCTTTTAACCAGCCTTACCATCCTATCTCTGCCGTTAGTGGGTTTCTACTGTTAATCAACACAC
This sequence comes from Tadarida brasiliensis, assembly GCA_030848825.1. Classification (NCBI taxonomy): domain Eukaryota; kingdom Metazoa; phylum Chordata; class Mammalia; order Chiroptera; family Molossidae; genus Tadarida; species Tadarida brasiliensis. Next base: position 31,604,873 of record CM061261.1, on the reverse strand, counting down.
ATTCTATATGTATTTGTGAGAAAGTAGTGCTTTTGAAATTTTTGAAAATTTTATTCCGATGTTGTTTCCCATTTTATCTCATTTACTGTTTACTGAGTTCATCTAGTCCTCAAGCTTTGCTCCTGGGTATGGTCCCAGAGTCACCTTGGAAAGACAGTAGAGTTGGGAAGGGGCAGAGACTCTGAACCATTTCTGTGACATGCTCAGTTATAAGCCTCGGGTACTCTATCCTGATGTTTGGGTGTTGCACTTGATTTTTGCATCGATGCCTTCTCAGGGTATCTTTATATCCTCAGAGCAAAAATTATATGCATGTATGCGTAACCATGGACATAGACAACAATGCTGGGTGGGGGCGGGATCAGGACAAAGGTGTCAATGGGGGGAAAAGGAGAAACACCTGTAACAAAAATAAATTAATAATAAAAAATAATATTATACCCCCCTCCAGAAAAAAAGATGCAAAATGTGGAAAATCAACAAGTACATGTGTTGAATTCTCATTTCCTTTGGTGTTCACCTGATGTAAACAGTATTTTAGGTATAAAATAGTCACAGGAGGCCGTTTCTTTTCTCAGGGCTCTTAGAATATTAACACATTGGCTATCCGGATCTCATATACCTGCTCCACAGGGAGTATCCGGTGCGTTCGTGCCTCCTAAATGCTGCACATATCACTACTGTCTCCCATCATTTTCCTCCTTCTTCCTCCTTCCATCCCTGGTCCAGGACACTATGTCTTACTCCCCTTTGACAGCACGCTCACATCTTCTCTGAGATGCTCGCTGCCCCTTCCTTTACTGCATACTGATCACAAAGTGTCATACAAAGCAATCAGCAGTTACCAAATAAAAACAGTTATACTCAAAATTCATACCTTCAACAAATAAGAAACTCAAAAAACACTAATAGACTTACTGAGAAAGTTCAATGAAATGGATGAATACATGATAAGCATATATAATGCATGTGTGTGTGTGTGTGTGTGTGTGTGTGTGTGTAATCCACTCCTTGGTGGATACTTCTTTTCATTAAATTTTCATAGACACTGGGAACAATTATTTATCCACTTAATCAATACTACTTATTATTCAATTGTTGTATTTCATTATTTAATTTTGGCCTGTTAATGCATCCTAGATTATCAGAATTTAGTTAAATCTCTCATTATATGTGTGGTCTTATGAATTTTTCCTTATGTTGTTTATTTGTCTGTCTTAAGACTGATAGTCCACATATACACGTTCATGACTGTTATGGCTTTAATTTAAACCAACACTGTTTTATTCTGTAATCTTACCACTAATTCTACATTCAGATATTAAAATTCCATTGTTCTTATGTTTGCTTTTGTCAATATGTATATTTATCCACCTATGTGCACCTATTAACACAAGAATGCTTCAAAATTATTATTCTTAACAAATATCTTAATTTTTAATTTAAAGGGGAAAATCACCTCCTGAATAGATACCAAATTTTTATAAAATATAATACCCATTCCTCCTCCCTCCTCTCTCTCTCTCTCTCTCTCTCTCTCTCTCACACACACACACACACACACACACACACAACTAGAAATAGAGAAACTTGCCCTAATTTGACAAAGGCTACGTCCAGAAATATATAATAATCATTACAAACTAGCTGTGAAAACTTTAAAATGTATTCAGTAGAATAAATTCCTAGAGTCTCCCTGACCATTTATGAATCTGTAGTTTTACACAGCTTCATCTAGCTGTCCAATTATCACACAAGAAGAATGATTCCTGACTCTAGTCCTTAAAGCAGGACCTGAGTGGAGGGCAGGTAGGTCTAAAGAGAAAAGAGCTTAAAGGGAGGGAGGGAGCTGAAATTCCTTAGGACTGATCTCATTATACTTTCAAACTTAGGTAGCTTCCACTCTCAAGCAAGGGGACAGGCCAGATAGTCCTGGAAATTTCCTAAAAATCCCTTTGCTAAGGCCAGTGAGATGCACTCCTCCCCTGAATCCCTGCCCCAGTAGCCTATTCTAGGGTCCCCCAACCTCACCCCAAGTCTTTTCCATCTCCATCCTTCCTCCTATCCTTGATTCCAGGCCCTCCAGGTTTGCTGCTGCTAGTGTTACAACTCTGACTGCCAGGGTAGTTTCTAAATTAGGCAGAGTGGGACTGGGCATTTCTGGGCTGAAACACTATTCCATTAATACATTCAGAATATTAACGTGCAAAGGGGAAGTCCTACAGGGTTTCACCAAGCTTGATTGTAGTTTAACATTTTTTAAATGAGGGAACTGCATGTGTTATAAGCTAGTGGGAACCTTGGGTTGTTGGGTGGTGGGAACTTCCTTAATGATTTAACCCAACTAAATATGAAGGAAAAGAGGGGAGGGGCGGGGAGGAAGAGAGACTGTGAGAGTTCATGCCAGCATTGTCAACCAGTAAAGACTGTTTCATTTCATAGAGGAAATGAGACTTTGATTCTTGGGGTGGGGGGGCGCGTAGAAGTTAGGTGGGAAGAATGGCAGAACAAACCATCCCTCAATGGATATCCTGTTGAAAAATTCCATAGATGAATCTCAGAAACAAAGGAAGAAGCTGTTAAGTACCTGAAGATGAGGTCCATGAGACCAAGCCCACAGGAGATCAGAGAATGACCTACAAGGTCAGGCACCAACCCTCTTTCCCGGAGCAAAGAGAGGGCACATGCTGCCGGTTAAGTCTGGAGCAAGAGTCTGTGCAGGGCTGGAGAGTAAATGCTTTTGGCTTTGCAGGCTACATGGCATCTGTTGCAACTGCTCAGCTCTGTCCTTATGGCACGAAAGCAGCCAGAGACAATACACACACAAATGGGTATCGCTGCATTCCAATAAACATTCATTTACGAAAACAGGTGGCAGGCCCACCGGCTATAGTTTGCCAACCCCTAGTCTAGAAGATAATTTTTTTTACAGTCACTGAAGAATTAGAAAAGGAACTCAAGATGCTCCTGAAATTGAAGACTCAGGTAAATGAAGTGCATGAGGATAATTGCCCAGGAGAAGAAAGCAAGAGACCGCGACAACAGCGCTTTTCAACCTTCTCATCTCATGTCACACATAAGCTAATTACTAAAATTCTGTGATGCACCAACAAATATGTTTTTTGCCTATCTGATAAAAAATTAGATATAATTTTGATTCACTGGATGGCTATTGTTGGGTTGGCTGTTGTCATTTTTTTATTTAACAATCTAGGGAAAAAGAGGTCAGTGCCCCTGACTCAGTAGTCTGGTATTACGTTTTAAAAACTCCGGTGGCAGAATGGCCGCCATCAACAAATCATCAAACAACAAGTGCTGGTGAGGGTGTGGAGAAAAGGGGACTCTAGTACACTGCTGGTGGGAACGCAGACTGGTGCAGCCACTATGGAAAACAATATGTTGTTTCCTCAAAAAATTAAAAGTTGAACTGCCATTTGACCCAGGGATCCCAGTTCTAAGAATATACCCTAAGAAACCTGAAACACCAATCAGAAAGAATACATGTACCCCCATGTTCATAGCAGCACTATTTACAATTGCTAAGACCTGGAAACAGCCCAAGTGCCCATCAGTAGATGAGTGGATAAAAAAGCTGTGGTACATATACACAATGGAATACTATGCAGCTGTAAGAAAGAAAGATTTCTTATCCTTTGAGACGACATGGAGGGACCTCGAGAGTATTATGCTAAGTGAAATAAGCCAAGCAGAGAAAGACAAATACCACATGATCTCACTTATTTGTGCTATATAATGAACAAAATAAGCTGATGAACCAAATAGACCCAGAGACATAGAAAGGAGTACGGTTCAGACTGACAAACCTCAGAGGAGGGGCGCAGGGGGGAGAGATGAGATAAACCAAAGAACTTATATGCATGTATGCATAACCAATGGACATAGACAACAAGGCTGGGGGGGGGTGCGATCAGGAGGAGGGTGTCTGGGGGGGAAAAGGAGAAATATCTGTAACAAAAATAATTAATAAAAAATAAATTAATTAAAAACTCTGGCGGCACACCCGTGGCCTGCCACTGCACAACCATTGAAAATTGCTGCTCTAGAAAATGCAGGTATCCAGCTAAGAAGTACTTGAAAGGTTATTCAGACCTAGTGGAAAAGGCTACTTGATTCTTTGTGCACTAAGAGACAACACATCCAGAAACGCGAGGTGTATTCCAGGTGCAGAGAATGTGGTTCAGTCAAGGTGGGCCGGGAACGACAGGTTCTGAGATGCTGCAGCCACGCTCCCTGGAGACCGTGGGCCAGGCCTGGTTTTCATGAAGGGCCTCGTGGGTCGGTCATTCATTATACTTTATTGATAAATTGTTCATTGGCCATTTTCTTCAGACAAGTGCTCCTTCCGTGAAGAGGTGTTGATAAATGACAGCATAACAGACTTACAGAACTTTAAAAGTACCTCAAAATAAATAAAAGTTGTCGAGTAGGAACAGAAAATTAATGCACCAAAGACTTCTGTTTGAGGGGGTTAAAAAGCAAGATGCTCTCTGAGGACAAGAGTCGATAAAGGTTCCAACCATAATCTTTAAAAAATGAATCAATAAATGAAATGCTGGTGGAAAGTGTACTTGGGGGAGACTTAGGAAGTCTAGAACACAAAAGCAAACAAAGAAAGGAAACAAAATCTAACAAACAGAACAAGGCGTTGGAAGGCAAGAAGTCTACGGAAATATTACAAATATATTCAAGAAATTCTACAAAACTTTCAAAGTGACAAGTCCTAATGAAGCTAAATTCAGCAAAAAGAAGTCAGATCTCTAGCAAGTTCAAGAGAGGAAAAAAAAAAATCAAGACCCGAGGCGAGCATGAAGCAGCTGCCTGGGAAGCAGACAAGCAGTGAGCAGCCACCGCTGAGACCCACTCAAGTTGCAGTTTATTACAAAACTCAGAAAGACCTAAAGGAAACTCTTGTTTACAAAAAAAAAAAAAAAGAAAGAAAGAAAAAGAAAAAAAAAAAAGAAAGAGAAAAAGGAATTTGAAGTTTTGAATAATTGCATTAGGCAGCTGAAATAACTGGCAAATCAACAGAGTGAGAAGATAAAATAAATCAGGGATGACAGATGATATATATCTCCTGGATATAATCTTTGTTAACAATAGCTGGAAAAGACTGAGGCCATTTCCCATCCAGACTGAGTGATGAGGTGTCAGCCAGGCATGAGCTGGAAGAACAAATAAGGAACGTGAGATTGTTCTCTGTGTTCAGCAAAGCTCTACTGGAAATGAATGCAAAATCTTGCAGCACAACGTAGGGATCCTGAAAGCACGTACAGCTAGGGCTCTGTGAAAGAAGCTGATTCGGGAAGAGGAAAAATGGGGAAGGAAACAGCAAAAGCAATCAGCTGCCAAGGAGATGAAAACTTACAGGCAGAGAATTCAAGAAATGGGGCTGGGGGCAGGGAGAATTACAGAAAATAAAAATATTCATGTGCAATGCATGATAAGAAAGCCCATCACTGCTGAAGATAAAATTAATATCTTATAAATTACTATATATAAAAATTACTACTATATAAAAAGAGCAATGCTTCAAAAACCAGAGACTCTAAAACCAAATCCAGGAAGACTTGATCCTGAAACAGCCAAAAAGAAATTTTCTCAATCAGTGGGCAAACTACATTGTGCACTAGAATCACCTAGCAGGCTTGCTGAAATGAAGGTGGCTGAGCCCATCACCCAGTTTCTGGTTCAGTAGACTAGGGTGAAGCCTGAAATTTTGCATATGAAGAGTTCTCTGGTTATGATGATGCCACTGGTCTGAGGGTCACACTAAGAACCATTGCATATTAAAATTCCCTTGGCATCCTTTAGACCTGTTCAGTTAGAATCTCTGTTTAGGGCACAGACATTGCTGTATTTTGAAGCAACTCAGATGATTCCAACACAACCAGGGTTAAGAACCACTGCAGTTAGCCAAGATTGTTCTTTCTACCAATTCACTGAAATTGGCAGTGTATTAACTCTTATCCCTGCTGATGACATTTTCACCTTTGATGTCTTTCTTTTCTATTAAGAGATTTGTCCAGAAATAAACTAGTCCAACCCATGGGCCTCCGCTTAGTCTTAGGGAGTCTTCTGATTTATCAGTGGAATAGTGACTGCCTCTGTATGGATTCTCATGAAGCTTCATTGAGAAACTCAAGGAGCTACTTTGATGATAGATCACACTTTTCATTCTGGTGCCAAAAGCTGCCACCTGTCCTTACACCTTCCCCACCTTTCCAGCATGATCTCACCAACAGAAGGATATTCACCCCATGCTGGTCCATTTGGACCTGTGCCTGAAGCCTGGGGAACTCACCTGTTTTTTACTCTTCCTTCCACCTCTGGTTTTTGCTGTGCATTTCTTTCCAGACCTAAGTAAATAATCTTACTTTTTTTTTTTTTTTTTGGTACGTGCCCTTAGCGGAAACCGAACCCGGGACACTCTGGTCCGCAGGCCGACGCTCCAACCGCTGAGCCAAACCGGCTAGGGAATGACCTCACTTTTAACCAGAATAAGAAACTTGCCTTCTGATTCTGTGAGGATAGACCTGGGCATCCAAGTCTTAACATATCTAGACTCTCTTGGTTCAACAAAGAGCATATTATCTGGTCTCAGATCAACACCTCTATCTTTACCCACAAACCAAACCTAAGTGGCTCATTACCTCCAGCTTTTGCAAGATCTTTTTCAGTTTCAGGTATATTAGCACCCCCTCCAAACATGCGCTCACGGGTACTTCTCACAGCAAAGGACATGTCATAGGCTTCTCTAAGGCTTTCAGTATGAGACAATGAATGGCTTGTTTCAATATTTCACTTGACTCAAATCCTATAATTTTTCACTTTTATTGAAGTAAAATTTATGGACAAGAGTTATGCACAGCTCTTAAGTACAAAAGTTGATGAGTTCTGACAAAATAGAACCAAATAGAACATTTGCATCATCTTAGAAAGTTCTCTTGTGCCTCTCTCAGTCATTCCAAAAGGCAACCTCTGTCCTGATCTTCATCATCACCCATCAGTTTTGCCTGTTCTTGAACTTCATGAAAATGAAGTCACACACTATGTCCTCAGCTGTATCTGTTTTGTTTTTTTTCTCAGTATAATAGCTATGAGATTCATCCATGTTGTTGTGTCTTACAAGTTTATTCTTTTGTGTTCCTGAGTACTTATTATTCCATTATTTGAATACAACAGAATTTCTCCATTTTTATGTTGATGGATATTTGGGTTATTTCCAGGTTTGGGCTGTGATCAATAAAGTTCTATAAAGATTCTTGGACAAGTCCTTTTGTGGACCCACGTTTTCATTTCTCTTGGGTGCATTTCCTCCCAGGAGGGCTATATCATAAGCACAATGTTGAACTTAATAAAATAATTTTTGAAGTTGATTGTACCATTTTACACTCCAAACAGTGTATGAGAGTTCCACAGCTCTATATCCTCACCAACATTTGGTGTGGCCAGCCTTTTCCATTTTAATCATTCTGGTGGGTTTGAAGTGCTAACGTTTATTATTTTTGCAGAATTTTAAAAAATGCATGCTGACCTGAAATTGTCCATATTTGAGCCAAGTTATTAATGCTGAGGTTTGTATTTAATTTTTTTAAGTTTGCTACAGATGGAAATCATCTTTTGAGCTACAGTCTCTTTCTATATTATGACCTGATTAGTTTATTATTAATTATTTAGATAATATAATTTTAAATAATTTACAATGTTATGGAAATAAATGCCTTGTAAATAAAAATAATTTAAATTTAATTAATTAACTAATTTACCAGAAAAAGAAAGATGTGCTAGAACAGAAATTAAAACAAAATGAAATGTTACTTCTTCATTAGACTATTACTAAAATTGTTTCCATTTGTTACTGCTACATGTGTTTTGATTTTCTTCTATTATTGTGTTTTTATTATTTTTTTGGAATAATAAATTTAAAAACATTTTTTCATAGGTATCCTGCATAAAATAATTACTCTAATTTTTTTTAGAAAACTTGGTGTGTATACTCTACAGCAGTGATTCTCAAATTTTGATTGTTAAAAATTCAATTTGGTAAAACACAAAGGCCCAGGCCCCCTTTCCTGTTTCAAGAAACTTGGTCATGTGTGTTCTTTGTTAGTTTTTCAGGTGATTCTGAGACACCCACGTTCATAACCACTGCTCTAGAGTATATTCCAGCATGAAAGAAAAGTACGTCTTAATTATGATGCAGTTGTCAGCAGTGACCAGCAGGTGGCTCGCTGGATCACAGCACTGCTTAGGGAAATGAGTTATTTGCATATCAAGGCATTTCCACAGAAATAAGTAATAAATGGAAAGACTACAGTTATTTCCGAAGAATATTTCAAATTTCCTTTCCCCTTTAATGCTTTTGAATGTGTGACTCCTAACAACTCTTCGTGTAGAAACTTCCATTCTTGAATGTGAAAACAGTCTAGATTTTTTTACATTAGGCTGCACTTCTTAAGAAAAGTTCAGTTCTGTTAAGATAAAATGCTCTCTGTACATTAGAAAGCACTTGACTTCCACCAAAGGTCAGGAAGTAATTCGTTCTGCTCTGGTTTGGGCTTAGGAGGGTAGAGAGCCTCACAGGTTCACTTGGGAATTACCTCAAAGATTAAGAACCTGCCTTTAGGCCTGGGTTTAACTACAACTGATCAATTGCAGCGATTCTGGCTGCAGAGTTAGCTTGCTTTAAGTTTGCAGAGAAAGAACTTGCTATTTGGACTTGTTCAGAGTGTTTTTTCTGGGGGACAGCTAGGTCGGCATTACTACTTCACTCAAATGCCCCACCCCCCACCCAATCAAGGTGACATGTTCCAAAGTAGGTGGTGGTTTCCCAGATAGAGTTTAAATGCCCAATTCAACTTGGAATTGTTCCATTGGCTCACAATTTCCAAATAAAGGGTTCCAAATAAACCTGAGGGATATACTTCATTTCTTCACTGATCATTGGTCAACATTTACCGAATGCCCACACTGTACCAGATAGTGAGTGAGGCCTGAGAACTACGACACAAAGGATATCATTTGGACTTGGAGACAGAGAAGTGGTCAACTTGCTATAGTTGTGTGACACTTGTCACACCTGTAACTGATGGTTGGGTGCCTGTTGTTTTCACTGCCACACCCTGGTTGCCCAGCACAATGCCCAGCCATGGCACCTGCTTAATAAATATAACTCAAATGATGGAGTAAGACGTTTGGAGAACTTCCTTTGGGTTAGTTTCCTTTAATTATGTTTGCAGAATAATCTGTACATTTGGGATTTTAGAGTGAAACTGACATTATCTTGCCCATCTCCCCTACCACTCACTTCTATGCTGCAGGTACTTCTCTGAGAACACCTAAGACTCAACACCTGAGGGCTATTTTCCTGGCCTTACATTTCACCCAGTTGCTGCTGGAAGTCCCTCCAAGAGCAGCCTTCAACCTGTGACTTCCAGCCGTTGGTGGATAAATGCCCCAGTATTTTTGCTCTACAGGTGAGATAACTCTGAAGTTGTTGTACACTGTTTCTTAGAGTTCCTCAATGAGATAGTGTTTCTCTAATTACCCACGGCGGTAAATGGCTTAATAACACACCTTTTACTAGGTTCTTCCCATTCTCTGCCTCACCCTGTTGGTAGTTCCTAGCATCAACTCTCAAATAAAACACTCAAGTCCTTATCTTAGGGTCTACTCCTGGAGGAACTTAACCCAGTGATAAACATGAGATGTCCATGTGCAGATGGATGAGCAGTGGGGAGGGTGACACGTTCACAAACAGAAGCAGGAAGGAACTTGAGACTGTGGATAGTTAACAATTGATGGAACTTAGACTATACCAGTTGGAAGTACACTAATCTTAAAAAAATCTGCATTTTATTTTTAATTTTTTTCTTTATTGATTTTAGAAAGAGAGGAAGGGAGAGGGAGAGATAGAAACATCAATGAGAGAGAACATCAATTGGCCACCTCCTGCATGCCCCCCACTGGGGATCTGGCCCACAACCTGGGCATGTGCCCTGACCGAGAATCGAACTGGCAACCTCTTCGTGCATGGGTCGATGCTCAACCACTGAGCCACACCCACCAGGCGCATTTTATTTTGAAGGCAGTGGGGATAAACTAAAAAAAAATAAATAAATAAATATATATATATATATATATTAATTTTAATTACCCAAATGTGTCTACATAAGTAAAAACAGGCGAACTAACTAATTTGTCAAATTTGTTTTAATCCTCACCTGAGGATATTTTCCCATTGATTTTCAGTTAGAGTGGGAGGGAGGGAGGGTGAGAGAGAGAGAGAGAAACATCCATGTGAGAGAGACACATCAATCGTTTGCCTCCTGCATGACCCTGACCAGGGCCGGGGACTGAACCGCAACCAAGGTATGTGCCCTTGACCGAAATTGAACCCGAAATTCTCTGGTTTGCTGGCTGCCACTCTAACTGCTGAGCCAAACCAGCCAGGGCTAAAATATTTTTAAAAGGAGGAAAAGGGGGCATGTTGTGACCTAGCTGTAAGATATAGGCAAGTGTAGATGAGGCTAAAGAGTGAATGAAATGACCCATGACAAGGGGGTACCACTTTTAGAATCTGATAAAAGTTACAAACACCTCCACATAAAAATACACATAAACACATACTCAGTTTTGCAAAGGAGTTTATAGGTGTTCACTGACCCCCTTTAAAGCATAGCCATTGCCCTGACCAGTGTTGCTCAGTGGTTAGAGCATCAGCCTGTGCACTGAAGGGTCATATGGGTTGGATTCCCAGTCAAGGGCATGTACCTGGATTGCAGCTTCTCTCCCGGCCCCGGTCAGGGTACATGCGCAAGGCAACCAATCAATGTCTCTCTCACATCAAAGTTTCTCTCTCTCTCTCCCTCCTTCCCTTCCACTCTCTCTAACAAGCAATGGAAAAAAAAATCCTCAGGTGAGGATTAACAACAACAAAAGCATAGCCATAGATCTCAAGGTTTCTAGAAGAGCGGTTAGGAACTCCAAACACTGAGCGAGAAGAGAGAAGATTAGGGAACTGAAGCCTTGGGAACAAGAGCATCTACGTGTAGACAGGAATAAAGAGGGTAGAGTAAGAAGATCTCCCTGGGACAGGAAAAGGCTCAGAGCAGAGTTTGACAGGGAAACAACAAAAGGTGCTCTTGGTTGAGCTACTTTTGATTAGTAGGAGGTGACGGAGAGCATCACTCTCTCGTTCTTCCTTTTGCTGTTGTTCACTCAGGAGGACATCATAGTCATCAATCAGGAGATGTTTCATGACCGGGCATACAAACTGACGGTCCCAGGTGAAATTTAGTTAATAAACGTACTGCTTGGTTCTAACAGTTGTCTGGTGTGTTTTAAGGTAGTTGTTAATATTTAAAAATAAAGAAATTTCTATATTTTCTTGAAAGGAAAAATATCAAAACATCTAGGCCAACATGCCCAGCCAGTTTCCACTGTTTGATTAGTTGTTGCCCCTATGGGATATTGTATGGGCTCTCCAACTGGCCACAGCTCTTGCATTCATTTACATTATTGACCTGGCTCCTACAAACCTTTAAATTAAATTCTTATGGGGGGCTTGTTTGTTTGCTTGTTTTTTTATTTTTTATTTTGAGAGTACATTTATTAATTCTGGGGACAGTGTAACAAGGAAGGGCTTAGGATAGAAGAAGCAACAAGGTAAAGCCTAGACAGGGCTGCTTTGTTTCACTGGAAGGTCAGAGAAAAGGGGCCTTGGAGACAGGTTCAGGGAGTTAGCCCGGGACAAGCTGCCACTGCCCATTGCTCCCCTGATTGCAAATCTCGTGGGGACCCTTAGAGTTTAGGAGATGCATGGCTGAGAGGGAAGAAAGGTGTGGGCATGCTCCCGAGAGGGAGAGTGCTAAACTTTTAAATTTTTGAATCTTAGGATTCTCACAGTAAAATTTCATATCTCAATATTCACCTCCACTACTTATTCATTCATTTGGTTGTTCATTACCATTTATTGAATGTCTGTTCTCTGCTGGGAACAGAAAGACAGATGCTGGAAACGGAGAGACAAACATGACTGTTCTTGCTCCAAACTATTTATAGCATAGCCAATAGAAGCAAAAAAAAAAAAAAAAAAAAATGTAGACTTAGAAAAATCCTGGTTGTCAGTTGTACAATTCCAAGAGGGTCCCAGGGCTCTATCTTTGAATTATTGTGTTTTGATCACAAAATTCAGAGATCTGTTCTCTTCTGATATGTACTACTCATTCAGAGGTTAGGTCAATTATTCAAGAAATAATGGAATCACTCATGTCTTTCAGGAGTGGAACAAAGAAGACCTTGAGTACCAAAGGAAAATGAAGAAGCAATTGTGAGCGAATACTACAAAAGAAAGCAAGCAGGATGTTTTCCTGGACAGAAAGAGAAAGGGGAACATGGTGGATACTTTTGGATCACCACTACCAGGCTGGTATACCCATGGGCCATGCACCCGTAACCCATCTCCTCTACGTATTAGTTGCTATGGCTCACAGATGCATGGAATTACCATCAGACAGTCGAAGCTGCCTTCTATTGTAGGTTATGAACCTCCCTTCTGGGGGAGAAGGACTTTCTGCAGCTAGCAACTGATACACATAGGGGTATGAGAGACGAACGAGAAAGGTACAACTCATGCTCCAGAGTTCCCTGCTGAATCAGACTGAGGCCACATTCCAGGTGAGACCATGTCCTTGCTTACTTTCCCCCTCTGTTCTAACCTGGTTCCCCATACCTTTTCTCCTGAGAACTCTTCTTCAATTAATCACCTACCCCTGAATCCCTGTCTCACTCTCTGCTTCTAGGGAATTCTGACCAGCATGAAACACAAAAACCAATAAAACATTTATTAGTAATTGTCTCATTAACCAAGAATAGAAGAATATCAGCCTATAGGGTGCAATCAGATTTTGCAAAACTAGATCAGTATTCAATGATATTCTTTAATGATTTATATACCACAATTAAAGTCAAAATTCAATTTGCAGTTCTCTTTGGAGACAATAGAATACTGTCCTAGATGTATGTATATTTCCACATTAGAAGTTACTAACTTTAATTCCATTGATAAATATTACACTCATTATAGGCTGCCGAGGGGCTTCTTGTGAATGATAATTGACAAGGAGGTGGGTTTCTGTTGGTTTGTGCTAGGCGGGTGGATTTCAGTCCTGGCAAAGCCAAGGACTTTTAACCCTGGACGTCTTATTTCTAGAAATTGATTGACCTACAGGTTATCTAAATTCTCATTTACTCAGCAGATGAGGAAAATAAAATTAAAATGGAGAAGGCTATATAATCATGCCTTTAATCATTGAGAAGTCTTCCTGCCCTTGTGCAAAAACTTTAGCAGTTGCCTCATGATCTTTCTTTCTGTTGTTTTCAAATGTCCTTATCCCCCTTTTATCTTCACTTCATTTTCAGACCACATAACATTGGGAGCAAGTTTGCATTTTAAGGGGACCGAGAAGAATGAGAGTTGAGTATTCAGAAACAGTAATCTTTTGACCAAATAAATGTCAGGATTATCTTGTCTGTTGCAGCTCCCATCTTAGAGATACTTACACATCTGGGGGCACACTTACACTCAGGTACTACTCCCTTATTCACATTCTCTTCTCCAAGTTGATTTAATAAGGCACAGTCCCATCTGAGGAAAGAAATCATTGGACTCCTGATGGAATGACACACCATTCACAGCAGAAGGGAAAGAATAGAAAAAGCAAACCACTTATTATCCAGTTGGGATTATTGGACACCAAATGCTCATGCAAGTCCACAGAGAGTTTTTATTTTTTTAATTTTTTTCCTTTATTGATTTTACAGAGAGAGGAAGGGAGAGTGCGAGAGAGATAGAAATGTTGATGAGAGAGAACATCAGTTGGCCACCTCCTGCATGCCCCCCACTGGGGATCAGGCCCATAACCTGGGCATGTGCCCTGACCCGGAATCGAACTGGCAACCTCTTGGTGCATGGGTCGATGCTCAACCACTGAGCCACACCAGCTGGGCCACAGAGAGTTTTTCAAGTTGTCAACAATAATGTAGAACATTTTCAGAAATGTATCAATCTTTGTCACCAGACTATGTTCATTTCCAAACTAAAAACATGTTGATAGCCCTAGCTAGGAAACCAAAGTTTCTTGATTTGCTCTCTTACATGTTTCAGGTAACAACTCCAATCCTGGCAACACAGTCCCCCCACTCCACTTGAATTTTCTTCACTAAACATATCACTGCATGACTTATTTGACTGTTCATTATTTATCCTACTTCCATACCCCCCCCACACACAAGAATATAGACACTATAATATTAGGCATACTGTGTATTTTGTTCACTTTTCTGTTCCCAGCAACTAACTGGTTCCTGGTATATTATAGGTGTTTAATAAATATTTGCCAAATGAATGCACAAATGATAATGGCAACTTCAGATGTATGAATTGCAAATGAGAAAAATGTAGAATGTAAGAACACCAATAAATAAAATAAGGATCTTGAAAAGCCTTTACGATATTCAAGAAATATCTTCACCATATTTTCTAATTATTTAGGGCAGTGCCAATATTCGATCTGCTGGATCTACAAGGAATCCTGGGAAAGGTTATTTTAATACATAAAATATACAGTGTTTTTTTTTTTCCTTTTCAATAGAGAGTTCATTCTTGTTGCCAAACTAGGCAAAATACATGATGTGCATGTCATGTGATTAGGCACTGAGGGTAGGAAGGACATACAAAATTGCTTAGGACAAAATCTCAGCACTATCTCGTATCAGCTATGAGATGTGCTTCACTTAGGATAAGGCTAGGGTGAGAGTGAGAGAAAACCCAGAATGGCTGAAACAGTATATACTGATTTCTCATGTGCTGAAAGCGCCACTTCAAGGCCACCAGGGACCCAGGCTCTTCCTAGTTTGGGGCTCCACCGTGCTGGTGTGTAGCTTTCGTCCTCAAGTTCACCTTGTGGTCCAAGATGGCTGTCATAGCTTAAAGCCACTGAAGGATTATCAAGGCCGAAACAAGGAAGAAAGTCAGAAGGGTGACAAATGCTTATCTCAAAAAACGCTTCTTCCCTCACAGTCTCAGCTCTTTACGCATCATCAAGTTCTGTACGACACTTGTGCTTACATTTCATTGGCTATACCCTAGTCACCTGCGTGCCTAGCTTCAGGAGAGGCTGGGAAGGGCACTTTCCAGAATTTTGGGGTTGTACTACAAGAGAAGAAATGGAGAATAGCTATTGGGTGGCAACTTACAGTCTTTGACATGCCTCAGATAAATTCTTTATCCTCTTTAAGCCTCTGTTTTCACATTGTGAGACAGGTACAATAGAATTGTCAAGAGCACTGCATAAAATAACACATGCAAAGTCTGACAGATAGAAAATATTTTTTGTAGTTGTTACTGTTATTATTACCATCCCCAACCTCCAAGAGTTTAGCATTTTCTAGGAGAGACAAGTCAAGCATGGAAAATATGTAAATGGTAGTGAAATTCAGTAGAAGATGATAGCTTTAAATCAATAGGGCAGATGAGTATTACAGATACGAGCAGGGACCACGGAGGTGGGAGGATTTTAGCTGTGCTCTGTGAAGTAGGTGTGGTATACAAGGAAGAGAAATTAGGTGCCCTGAAATCTCTTCTAAAGCATTTTTGCAAAAATGTTTTTTATGCTTGTACAGTAGTCCCCGATTTTCTGTGGGGGCTAGGTTCCAAGACCCTCAGTCAACACCTAAAACCATGAATAGTACCAAATGCTATATATGCTATGTTTTTTTTCTATACATATATACACTTTATGGCTTTTCTTTGGCATAACCAAATTGCCAGCATTACCACCCTTGTGCTTTGGGCACATTCTTAACTAAAATATGGGATACTTAAACATGATCACTACGATATGGCAACAGTCAGCCTAGTAACCGAGATGGCTAAGTGACTAATGGGACAGTAGCATCTACAGCACGGAGGAGCCGGACAAACGGCAATGCTTATACATCCATCCTGGGCAGGAGGGAGTGGGTCAGCCTGCGATTTCTTCTGCTACTCAGAACGATTCAAAATGTAAAATTTATGAATTGTTTATTTCTCAAATTTCCATTTAATATTTTCAGAGTTTGGTTGACTATAGGTAATTGAAACTGCAGGAAATGAACCTGCAGATAAAGGATGGGGGCTACTGTAATTCAGTTTGCTGAAGACAATTAGTTAATATATTGCCACTGATGGGAGTCACGTCTTCATTTCAAGCCAGCTAGCAGCCCCTTTGTGGTGGGTAGGGAGGAAAGTATTGTTTGCTACGTGGATTTCTCTCTGATTTATTCCTCTCTCTAGAAGGAAGAAAAGAGACAGTGTGAAGGAGCTTCACCCACCTGGGGAATTTCTTTATGGAAGGCAGCCATGGGAATAATTTCTATCAATAATTCCTATCAATAATTCTTATCAATTCCTATCAGTAATTCCTACCCATAATAAACAGCTGCAAGAGACTCTAACTCTGGTAAATGACAGAGCCGTGTTCCTCATGTATTTCATGGACATCACTGGATAGGTTGCTGAAAGTGCAGATTCCCAGGTTCCACTCCCAAATCAGAATCTGCATTTATCAGGATCCTCTGACGATTTGTATAATCTGTTTGAGAACCAATGGTATACAACACACTCCTGCTCACTAGAAGTTAATATTTGGGGAGAAATAAAGCATAAGTCCATTAGAACGAGCGAAACAGTGAAGGCACGGAACATTTTAAGTGATCCCAGATAACAAAGGACTTGACATGAAACCTATCTGAACATTAAAACAGTGTGCCAACTTGAGAGAATTTCATTAAGAACAGTTATTATTTGCCTAATATCCCTTTCTGAGAACGGCACCATCTCCTTCTGGCTCTCACTCCATCCACATTGTCCTCATTTCATCATCAAAGAAAGTTTTATCTTAAGTAAGTCAGCCCCTAGCCCTGTATTAGTACAGGTAGGTTGCATATGTCCCCTTGGAAGAGCCTGTGTTTTGAAGAACATTCATTGATTGTACACAGAAGTGCCAGGTCCTTGTTGGTGGCTTCTGCTTGCTTTTTAAGCATTGTCTTAGTTGTCCCCCACCCCTGTCCCTGCCCCAGCACCACACCCACATTTTGAGAACTCCAAGTGTTGAATTGTCAAAGGAGACTTACACAGTTGTAGATCATGCCTAAAACCAAAACTTACTAATAATTCAGGGAAGCAGGACATCTTCAGTCACAGGTGAAACATTATTCTTGGTAAATCTGAGACTGTAAGACACAGATGCCCAAAAGACCATTTTTCTCCCTTATTTAAATGAATTTTGTTTTCGTATTTAACAGAGGAGATTCTTTCTGAGCAATGTATGTGGAAACACTACTCACACATATATCCATTTCCATTTCCGGGAAGCTCATTTTACACGCTGTTAATTACAGTCTGCAGTACAATGTTTCATTATTCGGCTATCCATGACATATAAATCCATAAATTCCAATTTTGTGGACAATAAGTAATCAAGAATCAAGACCAGGCACATTCCGTGGGAAAAAATCATTTGTAGGTAAGAAATCCCAGGTATCATTTCACCAGTTAACACCGTTAGTGTGTTTACGAGGTGGCCCTGTCTTCAGGTTCTTACTACCTTTACAGGGAGGCTTTGAATGCATTCATTATTTCTTCTCTGCTAAGAAGGGAATGGTTACTGACATGCTGTTGTTTTCTGCCCCCTAGGAAACCTGCTTGAATTTCTAGTTTTTCATTTATCACTCTTAGTTTTGTCAGTAATCTAACCCAGAAGTCTGCAAGCCATCCTTAAAACCATTCTCTCCTTCTCCATCTACATTCAATCAATCACTATAACCTACATCCTATATCACTCTTGAATCCATTTTTTCATGGTCACTGTAGTTCAAGCCTTTGTAATCTTTTAGCTAAATATTATGATCTCTTGGTTTATCTGTCCACCTCTTAATCTTTTCTCCCTCCAATTTACTGTCAAAATGCTTTCCAGAGTGATCTTTCTAAAATATACGTCTGCTAAACTGTTCAACAGCTTCAGTGACTTCTATATGGCTAGCTGTTGCTGCATAATAAACCATCAAAAACTAAGGGGTTCAACACAACAGTAATTAATTTTTATAGATCATGATGTGCTGATCTCAGATGGCTTTTTTTATTTTTAATCCTCACTCGAGGACATTTTTGCATTTATCCTGAGATAGAGCGGGAGGGAGAGGGAGGACGAGAGAGATAGAGAAACATCGATGTGAGAGAGACACATTGAGTGGTCGCTACTCAAAGGACCCCAACCAGGGCCGGGGACAAACTGCAACCGAGGTACGTGCCCTTAGCGGGAACCGAACCCGGGCCTCTCTGGTCCGTGGGCTGACGCTCTAACCCCTGAGCCAAACTGGCCAGGGCTCAGATGGCTTTTTAATGCATCTGTGTGTCAGGATGGAGTGCTGCTCTAGGCTAGTTGAGCTGAGGTAGGTTAGCTGGAGCCACTTCATTCCATGCGTCTCTCAATCCCCTCCTGGGACCAGCAGACTGACCTGAGCATCTCTATAGGGCAATGGTAACAGCAAAAACACACAGGCTCCAATGTGCAACTCCATCCCACACCCCTGCTGGCATTATGTCCCCTGATTTCCCAGAGCTAAGGGATATTATAGGAGATATATATATATATATATATATATATATATATATATATATATATATATGGAAAGGTAAAATTGGGGCCAATAATGCAGTCTACCATATCTTCTATTTCTCAAAAGACAAAATGCAGGCCTGATGCTTGTGTACCTACTGAACATGGGATCTCTGTCATCTCTGTGTTTTCCTCCCAGGTGGTTGACTATTCCATCCTTAGAGTTGCTTCTCTCACTGACTAGGTATATATGGCTAGTTCTTAACACACACTGTTGTAGTGTATTTACAGCTTGGTCTCTTCAATAAGACTAGGAACTCCTTGAGAGCATTCTTATGTCTCATTCACTTTCATATCCCCAGGCTCTAGTATAAGACCTGGCCCTGACGTTGCTTTAAAAATCATTGTTGAGTTGAATTGAATTGAGTAGAATTGAAAGTATATCTCCTAGAGTCTAAAAACATTTTGTATTGTACACAATGTTTCTAGCATTTCTGAGAAATTCAACCAGGTATCTGAAGCATTGAGGAGATTCCTGGGGAGCAGAACCCAGTCCCTGGGAAGTTGACTTATAAGAGAAAGATAAATTCCCAGGTCCTAGAGAGACTTGGATATCAGGCAGTTTGTATGACAGGGAACAACATGAAGTTCAATAGCAGAACTCAGGTGGAACCTGCCCCAGGGGAAAAAAATCACAGAGGCCCAGTACCGTTTGGGAACAGGAAGCATTTGATTCTAAGCACCAGAGAATTATAAACATTTTCAATCTCTCTTTTCTGAGTTCAAAACTGGCTCTAAAGGACTGACAGTGAGGTCAAATGACCTCATCCTTGAAAAGGAGGCAAGTGGGGAAACCAAACTGACTATGTTCTGGCAATCCTTAGAGCCATGGTATTTATTAACCTTGTCACCAACAATAACATATGGTCGAGTGCCAGGATGGAAGATCAGAATCACAAAGTAATAAAGATGTTTGAGTGGATGCTAAATGAATCTCTGGTTGGCCTAGGGGTGAAATGTGATCTACATGAAAGTTTACCAATTCAGTGATAGCGAAAAGAGAAATAAAGAATTTAGAATGAAAACATTTTCTCTATACACACGCACACACACACACATCTCTAAAGAATTCTGATGAATGACATATAGTAATAGGGTCCGCTGGGCTTCTTGAATGCTTTGTGCAAAGAGAGGAAAGAAATCAAAGGGCTCGCCTGGCTGGTGTGGCTCAGTGGTTGAGGGTCGACCCATGCACCAAGAGGACGCTGGTTCGATTCCCGGTCAGGGCACATGCCTAGGTTGTGGACCTGATCCCCAGTGAGGGGCATGCAGGAGGTGGCCAATAGATATTCTCTCTCATCAATGTTTCTCTCTCTCCCTCTCCCTTCCTCTCACTCTAAAATCAATAAAGAAAAAAAAATTTTTTTTTAAAATCAAAGGACTTATCAAACATCCTTTATTTTTATTTTTATTTTATTAATTAAATTATTTTTGTTACAGATCCCGATCCTGCCCCCCCTCCTCAAGATCCCCCCCTCACAGAATTGTTGTCTATGTCCACTGGTCATGCATATATGCATATAAATTATTTGGTATGTCTCATCCCTCCCCTCACCCCCCCTCCTCTGAAGTTTGTCACTCTGAACCACACTCCTATTGATGTCTCTGGGTCTATTTTGTTCATCAGCTTATTTTGTTCATTATATTCCACAAATAAATGAGATCATGTGGTATTTGTCTTTTTCTGATTGGCTTATTTCGCTTAGCATAATACTCTCCAGGTCCCTCCATGTCGTCTCAAAGGATAAGAGATCTCTCTTTCTTACAGGTGCATAGTGTTCCATTGTGTAAATGAACCACAGCTTTTTTTATCCACTCACCTATTGATGGACACTTGAGCTGCTTCTTAGCAATTGTAAATAGTGCTGCTATGAACATAGGGGTACATATATTCTTTCTGATTGGTGTTTCAGGCTTCTTAGGGTATATTTCTAGAAGTGGGATCACTGGGTCAAATGGCAGTTCAATTTTTAACTTTTTGAGGAAACACCATATTTTTTTTCATAGTGGCTGCTCTAGTCTGCATTCCCACCAGCAGTGTACTTGAGTCCCCTTTTCTCCACACCCTCGCCAACACTTGTTGTTTGCTGATTTGTTGATGGCAGCCATTCTGGCAGGCGTGAAGTGATACCTCATAGTCGTTTTAATTTGCATCTCTCTGATGATTAATGACATTGAACATTTTTTCATATGTCTCTTGGCCATTTGCATGTCCTGTTTGGAGAGGTGTCTGTTTAGGTCTTCTGCCCATTCTTAATTAGATTATTTGTCTTCCTTTTGTTGAATTGTATGAGTATTCTATATATTTTGGAAATTAACTCCTTATCTGATTGATCATTGGCAAGTATGCTCTCCTATATAGTGGGTTCCCTTTCCATTTTGATGCTTGTTTCTTTTGCTGTGCAGAAACTTCTTAATTTGATGTAGTCCCATTTATTAATATTTTCCCTTGTTTCTCTTGCCTTAGGTGTTGTATCAGTGAAAATTCTGCTTTGTGTGATGTCTGAAATTTTGTTGCCTACATTTTCTTCTAGGATTTTTATGGATTCAAGAGTCACATTTAAGTCTTTTACTCATTTTGAGTTTATTCTTGTGTATGGTGTAAGTTGGTGATCTAGCTTCATTTTTTTGCATGTAGCAGTCCAATTTTCCCAACACCATTTATTAAAGAGGCTGTCTTTACTCCATTGTATGCTCTTGCCACCTTTGTCAAATATTAATTGAGCATACTGTCTTGGGTTCTCTGTTCTGTTCCATTGATCTATATGTCTGTTGTTGTGCCAGTACTAGTCTGTTTTGATGACAACAGCTTTGTAGTATAACCTGATATCCGGTATTGTGGTCCCTCCTACTTTGCTCTTCATTTTCAAGACTTCTGTGACTATTCGGGGTCCTTTGTTGTTCCATTATAAACTTTTGAAGTATTTGTTCTAGTGATGTGAAATATGTTGTTGATATTTTCATGGGGATTGCATTGAATCTATAGATTACTTTGGGTAGTATGGACATTTTAATGTTAATTTTTCCAATCCATGAACAAGGTATATGTTTCTACTTTTTAAATATATTCCTGTATTTCTTTTTTCAATGTCCTGTAGTTTTCTGGAAATAGGTCCTTTACTTCTTTGGTTAAGTTTATTGCTAGGTATCTTAATTTTTTTGCCACAATAGTAAATGGGATTGTTTTTTTAGTTTCTCTTTCTGTCAGTTCATTATTGGTGTATAATGCCATCAATTACTTGATGTTAATTTTGTATCCTATTACTTTCCCAAATTCGTTTATTAAATCTAGTAGATTTTTGATGGAATCTTTAGGGTTTTCTATGTACAATATCATGTCATCTGCAAATAATGACAGTTTCACTTCCTCTTTCCAATTTGGATCCCTTTTATTTAGAATTATGCTGGCCTCATAAAATGAGTTTGGAAGTTTCCTTCTTCAATATTTTGGAATAGTTTGAGGAGAATGGGTGTTAGTTCTTCTCTGAATGTTCGGTAAAACTCCACCGTTAAGCCATCCAGACACGGGCTTTTGTTTGCTGGGAGTTTCTTGATTACCTCTTCAATTTCCTTAGTTGTTCTTGGTCTGTTCAAGTTTTCTATCTCTTCCTGGTTCAGTTTTGGGAGACTATGTGTTTCTAGAAATTTGTCCATTTTGCCTAGATTGTCCAATTTGTTGGTGTATAATTGTTTATACTATTATTTAATGAAGCTTTGTATTTCTGTGGTGTCAGTTGTTACTTCTCTTTCATTTCTGATTTTGTTTATTTGCGTCATCTCTCTATTTTTCTTGGTGAGTTTGGCTAAGGGTCCATCAATCTTGTTTATCTTTTCAGAGAACCAGTTCTTTGTTTTTTAAAACTTTACCAAGTTTTTTGAATTGTTTTTTAAATCTCTATGTCGTTTATTGCTGCTCTGACCTTTACTATTTCTTTTCTTCTACTTGATCTGGGGTTTTCTTTCTGTTTGCTTTTTAGTTCTTTAAGTTGTAAAGTTAGATAGTCAATTAGAAGTTTGTATTGTTTCTTGAGGTAGGCCTGTAGTGCTATGAACTTCCATCTCAAGACTGCTTTCATTGCGTCCCATAGGTTTTGTGTTGTGTGTTCATTTTCATTGGTTTCCAGGAAGTTTTAAATTTCTTCCTTGATCTCCTTGGTAACTCATTCATTGTTTAATAATATGTTATTTAGCCTCCATGTGTTTGAATGTTTTTGAGTATTTTTATTGTAATTGATTTCTAGTTTAATGCCACTGTGATCTGAGAAGATGCTTGATATGATTTCAATCTTCTTGAACTTGTAGAGACTTAGTTTTTGTCCCAACACATGGTCTGTCTTTGAGAATGTCCAATGTGCACTTGAGAAGAATGTGAACTCTGAAGTTTTGTGGTGTAATTCTCTGTAGATATCTATTAAATCTATTTGATCTAGTGCATCATTTAGAGTCTCTGTTTCCTTGCTAATTTTATTTTTTTGTCTAGAGGATCTATCCAGTGATGTCAGTGGGGTGTTGAAGTCCCCTGCTGTGATTATATTGCTGTCAATTTCTCCTTTGAAGTCCTCCAGAGTTTTTTAATGTATTTTGGTGCTCCTATAATGGGTGCATATATGTTCACCAAAGTTATATCCTCCTGTTGCATAGATCCTTTCAATATTATGTAGTGGCCTTCTTTGTCTCTAGTTATGACCTTCATTTTGAAGTATGTTTTATCGGTTAGGAGTATTGCTACACTAGCTCCTTTTTCCTTTCCCTTTGCTTGGAAGATTTTTTTCCAGCTCTTCACTTTCAACCTATGTGAGTCTTTTGTTGTGAGGTGGGTCTCTTGTAAACAACATATATATGAGTCATGCCTTCTTATCCATTCAGCTACTCTGTGTCTTTTGATCAGAGCATTTAATCCATTTACATTTAAGGTGATTATTGATATGTACTTATTTATTGCCATTTTTGTTTAGTGTGGTAATAGTTTTCTTCCTATTCTTCTGCTAATTACAACAGTCCTTTTAACATTTCTTGCAGTGCTGGCTTATATTCCCTTAGCCTTTTTTTTTTTTTTTTTTTTTTGGTCTGGGAAGCTCTTTATTTCACCTTCAATTTTGAATAATAGCCTTGCTGGATAGAGTAGTCTCGGATTCAGATCCTTGTTTTTCATGACCTTGATTACTTCATACCATTCCCTTCTGGCCTGTAGTGTTTCTGTTGAGAAGTCAGCTGATAGCCTTATGGGGGTTCCTTTGTAGGTAACCTGTTGCTTATCTCTTGCTGCCTTTAGGATTCTCTCTTTGTCTTTAATTTTTGGCATTTTAATGACTATGTGTGTTGGTGTGGGCCTGTTTGGGTTCTTCTTACTTGGGGCTCTCTGTGCTTCTTGAACTTGTATGCCTTTTTCTTACGAAGTTAGGGAAATTTTCTGTCACTATTTCTTCAAATATATTCTCTAACCCTTGCTCATTTTCTTCTTCTTCTGGGATGCCTATGATGCGGATGTTGTTACATTTCATATTGTCCCACAGTTCTCTTGAGCTGTCTTCCTGTTTTTTAATTGTTTTCCTTTTTGGTTCTCTGATTGGGTGATTTTTTCTATTCTGTCTTCTAATTCACTGATCCAATCCTCAGCTTCCTCTACTCTGCTGGTTATTCCTTCCAATGTGTTCTTTATTTCTGCTATATTATTCTTCATTTCTGCTTGGTGGGTTTTCATTTCCAATTGGTTGATTTTTAATGTTTCTACATCTTTACTCATGCTGTGGAGCTTCCTCATTATCATTACTCTGAACTCTACTTCTGATAAGTTGCTTAATTGCATTTCATTTATCTCTTCTTCTGTAGAATTCTCTGGTTCTTTCATTTGGGATTTGTTTTTGTTTTTTTGTTTCACCATTTTAGCTGTCTCAGTGGGTTTTGCAGCCTTCCAAATTTTCCCTGTGGGTGTTGGTGTTTCACTGGTTGTGGCTCCCTCTACTGGGTTTGGATGAGTGTGGGAGGTCCCACGTTAAACACCACTGTCAAGTCTTACTTTCCTGGGTAGATTTGCAAACCCAGGAAATGTTCAGTTATCTTCTAGCCTTTTGCCTGGAGGCTATTATTCTGTTACTTGATGAGCCTTGGGTTGTAGCCCTTAACTGAATGAAAAAGTCCCTCAGGTGTTCAGGGTAAGAGGATTTTCAGTGGGTGGGGCAGATGCTTGCTGGCTGTGAATGAGCCTCAATTTACATTTCTCTGGTCTGGCTGGGTGGTGTTAAATTCCTGAGGGAGGAGCTGTTGCTTCTCCCCCAGGCTCTGAGAAGGGGCTCTTTGAGTAAGATGGCTATTGTCCTATAAGGGAATGAATCAGCACAAAACTCCTGGTTCCCTCTCAGCTCTCCAAACTCCTGAGTCCCTCCCCACAGTTCCAGTGCAGTCTGCCTTCCCTCTGTCAGAGCCCAAGGTGAGTGGCTGTAGCTAATTTAGTGCTCTGTCCTGGCCCTCTGCACTGTGGAGACGACTTGGGATCTAAACCCTGAGTGAGCTGCTGTCCTTAGGCTCCCAACCTGCCCTCTTGCACCTCTGCAGTTCCAACCAGGCTCAATTTGGTGTCCTCTTTCCATCCCTGGTTATATGGGTTCTCTCCAGCTGCTTTTCTGTTGGTTTCTCCCAATGATTTGTCTTTATTTTGTTGTAATTCCAGTTTGGTCCTGGGAGATGGTCTGTGTAGCTTCCATTCACTCTGCCACCATTTTTACCTTTATCCTCCTTGTGGTCTACTTTTTAAAATATGTTTTTATTGATTTTTTTAGAGAGAGAGGAAGGGAGACAGATACAGAAACATTGATGTGAAAGAGAAACATCGATCGAGTGCCTCCTGAACGCTCCCTACTGGGGATCAAACCTTACCCGGGCATGTGTCCTGACCAGTAATCAAACCAGGACCTCTCAGTCCATAGGATGATGCTTGATCCACTGAGCCACACCGGCCGGGCTCAAACATCCTTTAAATAGTCTAACCTAATCAGTGTTATATAACTATGAAAATGGAGTCTCAGTAGGAAAAAGGAAAGTGCCGATGCTGATAACTTCTCATAATTAAAATAAAACAAATATGGTTATTGAAGACTACTTATTAAATCAGTGGGTGGGAAAAACAGAACAAGTACCAGTTTTTTATGGGTCAGGACTACAAGTGGCACTCAGAGCCTCTCCTCACATGCAATTGGCCAGAACTCAGCACATGACTGCAACTAGCCTAAAGGGAGGCAGCAGGATGTAACATGGAAGTGAGCCAACAAAGAAGAGAATGTGGATACAAGTGAGCACTTGTCGTTTTGGCCACCAGTACATTTTATATTTACCTGCCCTCAGGAATTAGGGGGCAATTTCCAGAGCATGATCATCACAAGAATTAGCAAGCTCATGTCTGTTCCACATCCTCTATCACGACACCTCCCCCTCTGACCCACTCATGCAGAGCCACACTGGTTTTAAAGGTACCGGGGATCCAGAAGCATAGCAACATGGTAGAGGAAGTAGTGTTTGTTCTTTTCTTTTCCACTTTAATTAATTTACAGAGGATTGCAGAAGGCCCTTTATATGTATATACTGGGCTATGGAATATGAGAAAAAATAGCCAGATTCACCTAAAACAAAGGGCTCTGTTCACAAGGTTGAGCACTTACTTGAGTAACACATGTTCAGAAGAATAAGGGAAACAATGAAAGTGTGCTTTCTCGCTCAATATTCTTGGGCAGAACTCCCTGAAAAACAGTCTTAAGCTATTTCAACCTTTGTTACCTAACATATTTAGAACTATCATTTTGTCCCGAAGTGATGAAAAAATATTCAACAATAATGTAAACTGCATAATCATATTTGAATGTCATTATATGTAAAGCTAAATTTTAAATACAAATCTATGACCCTCTTATCTTGCCTTTTGAACCACAACATCAAGGAAAACATTTATTTTGAGTGGCATTATTTTCATACACAAAATAGTAATTAACATAAAAAGCACTTATGGTCCAGAAAACTATTATTAGTAGTGTGCATACAGGGGGAATCAAAAGTAGTTTACAGTTGTGAGTACCCAAAACACAGGGTTTATTCTTGTAATATTTATTAATTCTTGTATTATTTTCTGTAAAAACAACTGTAAAACTACTTTTGCCCCACTCTCTATATTATCTCACTTCATTTCACCATTACCCTATAAAGTAGGTATTATTATAATCTCTAGTTTAAAGATGATGGAGTTATCCCCTAAGAGAGATGTCAAGTAACTTGCCCAAAATCACACAGGTAATAATAGACAAGGTAATTATTCAATCCCAGACAGTCTTTTTTTGTTGTTGTTCAGATAGAGTGGGAGGGAGAGAGAGGAAGAGAGAGAGAGAGAAACATCGATGTGAAGGTGACACATCGACTGGCTGCCACCCGCACGACCAACCAGGGCTGGGGACAAATTGCAACTGAAGTACATGCCCTTAGTGGGAACCGAACCCGTGTCTCTCTGGACCACAGGCCGATGCTCTAACCACTGAGCAAAACCAGCCAGGGCTCAATCCCAGACAGTCTTGTTCCAAAGTCTGTGCTCTTAACCAATTCAAATATTAGCTTGCTTCTCCACTCCCACCAAGATTTGAAATTAAGCGCAACAGAGAAGTTTTGGTTTAAAGAAGATACTTTATGCATTCCTTTACTTAAAAAATATTTCATTCTATAAAGTTATGATATTTGAGCATACATAAAATGTATTAGGTAATATTTTCAGATAAAAATAACCAAACTCTGCTCTGGCTGGTATGGCTCACTCTCTGGTTGGACCAATTAAAATGTTTGTGTCATTCATATGAGACATTCTATGACAAATATACTTAGATTTTTACTTTATTCTTGGTAAACAAATCAACATCTGTTATCCCAGCTAGGCCAGTGTAGCCAGCCATGACGCTTCACAACAAATATGTTCAGAAGTCTATTTATTGTGGAGGCTTTGGAGAACTAGAGCGAGCAGCTGGCAGCTCCTAATAAGGCTCTTCTTTCCCTTCCTACTCCCATCAAAAAATTATCTTTCAAAGAATTGTGAAGATGGACACAAAAAGAAAATATTCAAATATGGAAAAGTCAGGAGAGACCAAGATCACATACATGAGATCTGGTTTTGCTAGAACTGATTTAAACAGTGCCATTATTTATTTTACCCAGTATTCAGCAAGATCATTGGGAGATACAACCTGAATGCTTAAGAAAAGTCAGTTCTTCTCTTAGCTCATTAGACTAAGGATAAAACAATTATATCATGAGACACTGAAGGGCCTGATATATGTCAGATTGAATTTTTCTTCAGGCAGGACTGATTAAATATATGCTATGTCATAGTTAATAAACACTAGAACATAAGCTAAATGAGGACAGAGGTTATGGTTTATTCTGGGAAGGGACACAGAAAACACAAGGGTCACCAGGAAACTTTTGGGGGTAATATCCATATTGACTACCTGGATCGTGGTAATTGTTTCCTAGTGTATACATATATCAAATTTTATGAAATTATATACTTTAAATATGGATCATTTGTTGTATGTCATTTCTACCTCAATAAAGCCATTACTTTTTGAAAAATGAGGTTAATCTTAGTGATATCTAAACAACTTTCAGCAGGAGTGATACATGATTTTGGTAACTCCTGGGTTTTCTCAGGAGAACCGGGGGCACCTGAAGAAAAAGCAGACTTCCTTCCACAGATATCTAAAGAATACTAAATATTGTCCCAGGCATTGAAAATAAAGAAGAAATTTAAAAAATAAAAGATCATATGTTAGAATCAGAAACAAAATCCAACTATCTGCAGAATACACAAGACAGACATGAAACAGAATAACAAAAGAGTAGGGCAAAAGAATAAGATAGTTAATGCTAATCTAAACTGGAAAACAGAAATCACAGTCTTGATACCCTGTAAAGCTGAAGTTACGGACATAAGTACTAGGCAAGAGGGAGGTTATTTTCTGGCATGACAGCATGAGGAGCTCTGTGAACCCGCTCCCCAGGGAAATTGGTAAAAATTATATATATTTACTTATACAATATATCTTTATAAATATACAGGGGTGGACAAAAGTAGGTTCACAGTTATGAGTACATGAAAGAGATTATCTTGTATTATTATTTTAAAATTATTTTATCATTTATTTGCATTGCAACTGTAAACCTACTTTTGCCAACCTGTATATATTATATATACAAAAATATGTATATTACATATATACATATTTAAAGTCTCTGGAAGTGGTAAGGGCATACAGTAAGTAAAGAAATATCTATTCAAGAAAGTCTACCAAAATTCAGTAAGAATAGGGAGAGTGTGTTGTATTTGAACCAAGACTGCTCTCTTCAGAGCCTAGATTCCTTAAGTAACAGATTAGGTGGCTGATGTATTTTGAACGATGTGCATCACTTTATTATGGATATAAAAGAGACCCTACACAAGTTCACTGTTAGATAAAATTATGAAGGCAACTCTTTTTTTTAATCCTCACCCAAGGATATGTGTTTTCTTTTTAAATAGATTTTTAGAGCAAGAGGAAGGGAGAGAGAGAAAAAAAGAAACACTGATGTGTGAGAAACACGATTGTTTGCCTTTCATACATTCCCTGATGGGGGATCAAACCTGCAACTTTTTTTCTGATTCTCTATGCTTCTTTCAATATCCTACTCTTTTTTTTTTATCCTCACCTGAGGACATTTTCTTTTGCATTTATCTTCAGATAGAGCAGGAGGGAGAAAGGGAGGAAGAGAGAGAGAGAAACATCGATGAGAGAGACACATTGACTGGCTGCCACTCACACAACCCCAACCGGGGCTGGGGATAAACTGCAACTGAGGTACATGCCCTTAGTGGGAACCGAACCCGGGTCTCCCTGATCTGCAGGCTGACACTCCAACTGCTGAGACAAACCGGCCAGGGCTCAACATCCTACCCTTTTTGATATAATGAACATTTATTGAGTTCTTAATATGTCTTAGATGTTATGCTAATTTCTATGTCAATTATAGATAATATCTCATTTAACCTACATATCAACCTTATACCATATGATCTGTTATGAATCTCATTTCACAATTGAGGAAATGACGCACAGAGAAGTCCGAGATCACTAGTAGACTATGGAGTCAAGATTTGAACTGAGAACACTGACAGGTACTCACTGAGCTGTACAACTTCCCAGTGCATTCTAGTTGCCCATTTCCCTCTGCAGAAGCTGTCTTCTCAGATGACTCTCCAAGCACACAGCTGATCCTCTTTTTATGCCCTTATAAATACTCTATTCTAAATTCCATTTCTTCAGACATTTGCTGTGGAAAAAACTAATGTATTGATTAAGACTTTATTTTTTAGCACTCACCATGTTAAAGGATTAGCATTAACTGTAACAGACATGGTAAAATTATATAGGATTTGGTATCTGATTTCAAGGGGATTTCAGTCTCTTTATCATTTGGTTATCTTACCTTGATCTGGAATCCAGAAAGTTAGAAAGTCCTCAGGTGGGGATTGAAGTATCTTTGGCCCACTACTTTTTTATGATTGTATAAATCATATCCAAAGAAAGTAGAGAAGTGTGTCCCATGAAACTGAAAAAGTGGAGAGTGAGCAGTGGGCAGAGTGTCAGGAGCACATGGATAAAATAAGTGGGTATTAGAAAGCACGAGGTGGGAGAATAAAATGAGGCGGAAGAGGTAGGTGGTCTGGCATAATTCTAGAAATGAATTCCTCCATGTGCATTGTGCTTTTTTAAATTTATTTTTGTTACAGATGTTTCTCCTTTTTTCCCCATTGACGCCCTCCTCCCCATGCCCCCCACCCCAACACCATTTGGTTGGCCATGTCCATCGGTTATGCATACATGCATATAAGTTCTGTGGTTTATCACTTACCTCCTCCAACCGTTTCTGAGGGTTGTCAGTCTGTACCCTACTTCCACATCTCTGGGACTACCCTGTTCCTCAGACTGTTATTTTCATTATATTCCACAAATAAATGAGATCATGTGATATTTGTCTTTCTCTGCTTGGCTTGTTTCACTTAGGATAATGCTCTCCAGGTCCCTCCATGTCGTCTCAAAGGATAAGAGATCTTTCTTTCTTACAGCTGCATAGTTCTTCATTGTGTATATGAACCACAGCTTTTTTATCCATTCGTCTACTGATGGACACTTGGGCTGTTTCCAGATCTTAGCTATTGTAAATAGTGCTGCTATGAACATGGGGGTACATATATTCTTTCTGGTTGGTGTTTCAGGTTTCTTAGGGTATATTCCTAGAGTGGGATCACTGGGTCAAATGGCAGTTCAACTTTTAATTTTTTGAGGAAACAACATACTCTTTTCCATAGTGGCTGCACCAGTCTGCACTCCCACCAGCAGTGCACTAGAGTCCCCTTTTCTCCACACCTCGCCAACACTTGTTGTTTGATGATTTGTTGATGGTGGCCATTCTGACAGGTGTGAGGTGATACCTCATTATTGCATTAATTTGCATCTCGCTTATGATTAGAGAAGTTGAGCATTCTTCATGTCTCTTAGTCATTTGTATGTCCTGTTTGGAGAGGTATCTATTTAGTTCCTCTGCCTATTATTTAATTGGGTTCTTTGTCTTCCTTTTGTTGAGTTGTATGAGTACTCCATATATTTTGGAAATTAACCCCTTATCTGATGTATCATTAGCAATTATGCTCTCCCATACAGGGGGTTCCCTTTCCATTTTGAAGGTTGTTTCTTTTGCTGTGCAAAGATTTTTAGTTGGATGTAGTCCCATGTGTTCATTTTTTTCTTTGTTTCTGTTGATGTATCAGTGAAAATTCTGCTGCGAGTGATGTCTGAAATTTTGTTGCCTACATTTTCTTCTAGGATTTTTATGGATTCAGAGGCACATTTAAGTCTTTTATCCATTTTGAGTTTATTCTTGTAAATGGTGTAAGTTGATGGTCTAGTTTCATTTTTTTTTGCATGTAGCAGTCCAATTTTCCCAACACCATTTATTAAAGAGGCTGTCTTTACTCCATTGTATGTTCTTGCTACCTTTGTCAAATATTAATTGAGCATAATGTCTTGGGTCATTTTCCGGATTCTCTGTTCTGTTCCACTGGTCTATATGCCTGTTCTTGTGCCAGTGCCAGGCTGTTTTGATTACAGTGGCTTTGTAGTATACTCTGATATCCGGAATTGTGATCCCACTTACTTTGTCCTTCTTTTTCAAGATTGCTGTGGCTATTCAGGATCTTTCTTGGTTCCATATGAACTTTTGAAGTATTTGTTCCAGTTCTGTGAAATATGTCGTTGGTATTTTGATGGGGATTGCATTGAATCTATAAATTGCTTTGGGTAATATGGACATTTTAATGATGTCAAGTCTTCCAATTCATGAACAAGGTATGTGCTTCCACTTTTTTATATCTTCCTCTATTTCTTTTTTCAATGTCCTGTAGTATTCTGCAAATAGGTCCTTTACTTCTTTGGTTAAGTTTATTCCGAGGTATCTTAAACTTTCGGCTGCGATGGTAAATGGGATTTTTTTTTTAGTTTCTCTTTCTGTGAGTTCATCATTGGTATATAAGAATGCCGTCGATTTCTTGATGTTAATTTTGTATCCTGCTACTTTGCCAAATTCATTTATTAAGTCTAGTAGATTTTTGATGGAGTCTTTAGGGTTTTCTATATATAATATCATGTCATCTGCAAATAATGACAGTTTTTCTTCCTCCTTTCCAATTTGGATCCCTTTTATTTTTTCTTCATGTCTGATTGCCGTGGCTAAGACTTCCAGTACTGTGTTAAATAAGAGTGGCAAAAGTGGGCATCCCTGTCTTGTTCCTTTTCTTAAGGGAAATGCTTTTAGTTTTTGCCCATTGAATATGATAATGGCTGTAGGTCTTTCATATATGGCCTTTATAATGTCGAGATATGATCCCTCTATTCCCACATTGCTGAGTGTTTTTATCAGAAATGGGTGCTGGATTTTGTCGAATGCTTTTTCAGCATTTGACATGTGGTTTTTATCTTTCATTTTGTTAATGTTATGTATCACATTTATTGATTTACGAATATTGTACCAGCCTTGCATCCCTGGGATGAATCCCACTTGGTCATGGTGAATAATTTTTTTGATGTATTGCTGGATTCGATTTACTAGTATTTTGTTCAGGATTTTGGCATCTATGTTCATCAGGGATATTGGCCTATAATTTTCTTTCTTTGTAGTGTCTTTTTCTGGTTTTGGAATTAGAATTATGCTGGCCTCATAAAACGAGTTTGGAAGTCTTCCTTCTTCTTGAATTTCTTGAAATAGTTTTGAGGGGAATGGATGTTAGTTCTTCTTTGAATGTTCGGTAAAACTCCCCCATGAAGCCATCCGGGCCTGGGCTTTTGTTTGCTGGGAGAGTCTTGATTACATCTTCAATTTCCTTCGTTGTTATTGGTCTGTTCAAGTTTTCTATCTCTTCCCGGTCCAGTTTTGGGAGACTATGTGTTTCTAGAAATTTGCTCATTTTGCTTAGATTGTCAAATTTGTTGCCATATAATTGTTCATAGTATTTGTTAACGATCCTTTGTATTTCTGTGGTGTCAGTTGTTACTTCTCCTCTTTCATTTCTGATTTTGTGTATTTGGGTTCTCTCTCTTTGTTTCTTGGTGAGTCTGGCTAAGGGTCCATCAATCTTGTTTATCTTTTTGAAAAACCAGCTCTTTGTTTCATTGATCCTTTGAATTGTTTTTTTTGGTCTCTATATCATTTATTTCTGCTCTGATCTTTACTATTTCCTTCCACCTACTTGCTCTGGGGTTTTCTTTCTGTTTGCTTTCTAGTTCTTTAAGTTGTGAGGTTAGATAGTCTATTAGAAATTTTTATTGTTTCTTGAGGTAGGCCTGTAGTGCTATGAACTTCCCTCTCAGAACTGCTTTTGCTGCATCCCATAGATTTTGTGTTGTTGTGTGTTCATTTTCATTGGTTTCCAGAAAGTTTTTAATTTCTTCCTTGATCTCCTCGGTAACCCATTCATTGTTTAATGACATGCTATTTAGCCTCCATGTGTTCAAATGTCTTTGCATGTTCTTGTTGCAATTGATTTCTAGTTTCATGCCATTGTGATCTGAGAAGATGCTTGATATTATTTCAATCTTCTTGAACTTGTAGAGACTTGGTTTGTGTCCTAACATGTGGTTTGTCTTTGAGACTATCCCATGTGCACTTGAGAAAAATGTGAATTCTGTAGATATCTATTAATTCCATTTGGTCTAGTGCATCATTTAGAGTCTCTGTTTCCTTGTTAATTTTTTTGTCTAGAGGATCTATCCAGAGTTGTTAGCGGGGTGTTGAAGTCTCCTGCTATGATTGTATTGCTGTCAATTTCTCCTTTGAAGTCCTCCAGAAGATTTTTAATATATTTTGGTGCTCCTATATTGGATGCATATATGTTTACCAAGGTTATATCTTCCTGTTGGATAGATCCTTTCAATATTATGTAGTGACCTTCTTTGTCTCTAGTTATGGTCTTCATTTTGAAATCTTTTTTTTATCAGATATGAGTGTTGCTACCCCAGCTGTTTTTTCCTTTCTGTTTGCTTGGAAGATTTTTTTCCATCCCTTCACTTTCATCCTATATGAGTCTTTTATTGTGAGGTGGGTCTCTTGTATGCAACATATATATGAGTCATGCTTTTTTATCCAATCAGCTACTCTGTGTCTTTTTATTGGAGCATTCAATCTATTTACATTTAAGGTGATTATTGATATGTACTTATTTATTGCCATTTTTGTTTAGTGTGGTTATATTTTTCTTCCTATTTCTTCTACTAATTACAGCAGTCCTTTTAACATTTCTTGCAGTGCTGGTTTGTTGTTAATGTATTCCCTTAGCTTTTTTTTTGTCTGGGAAGCTCTTCATTTGACCTTCTATTTTGAATGATAGCCTTGCTGGATAGAGTAGTCTCGGATTCAGATCCTTGTTTTTCATGACCTTGATTACTTCATGCCATTCCCTTCTGGCCTGTAGTGTTTCTGTTGAGAAGTCAGCTGATAGCCTTATGGGGGTTTCTTTGTAGGTAACCTGTTGCTTATCTCTTGCTGCCTTTAGGATTCTCTCTTTGTCTTTAATTTTTGGCATTTTAATGACTATGTGTGTTGGTGTGGTCCTGTTTGGGTTCTTCTTACTTGGTACTCTCTGTACTTCTTGAACTTGAATGCCTTCTTCCTTCACCAAATTAGGGAAGTCTTCTGTCACTATTTCCTCAAATATATTCTCTAACCCTTGCTCATTTTCTTCTTCTTCAGGGACTCCTATGATGCGAATATTATTACTTTCCAGTTATCCCACAGTTCTCTTAAGCTGTCTTCCTGTTTTTTTATTGTTTTTTCCTTTTGGTTTTCTGATTGGTTGATTTTTTTCTACCCTGTCTTCTAATTCACTGAGCTGGTCCTCAGCTTCCTCTACTCAGCTGTTTAGTCTTTCCAATGTGTTCTTTATTTCTGCTATGTCATTCTTCATTTCTTCTTGGTAGTTTTTCATTTCCAATTGGTTGATTTTCAATGTTTCTATGTCTTTACTCATGGTGTTGATGTCCTTACTCATTCTGTTGAGCTTCCTCAAGATCATGGCTCTGAATTCTACCTCTGATAACTTGCTTAACTGCATTTCATTTATCTCATACTTGGTAGAGGCCTCTTGTTCTTTCATTTGGGATCTGTTTCTTTGTTTCACCATTTTGGCTATCTCAGTGAGTTTTGGAGCCTGCCAAATTTTTCCTGTGGGTGTTGGTGTTCTGCTGTTTGTGGCTCCCTCTACTGGGTTTGGATGAGCGTGCGAGGACCCACATTAAACACCACTGTTAAGTCTTACTTTCCTGGGTAGATTTGCAAGCCCAGAAAAGGTTATGTTATCCTCTAGCTTTTTGCCTAGAGGCTATTAGTCTTGGTTACTTGAAGAGCCTTTGGTTCTCAGTTGAATAAAAAACTCCCTCAGATGTTCAGCATAAGAGGATTTCGAGGGTGGGGCAGATGCTGGTTGTTAATGAGCCTCAATTTGAATTTCAGTGGCCCACCTGGGTGGGGTTGAAGCTCCGAGGCAGGGGCTGCTGCTTCTCCCCAGAGCTCCGGGAAGGAGCAAGATGGCCACCGTCCTGTGTGGCCGCAACTCAGCAAAAGCTCTGAGCGCCCTCCAAATCCTGAGTGTCTCCACACAGTTCCAGTCCTGTCTGTCCTCCTCTGCCAGAGCCCAGGGTGAGTGGCTGTCTATTTTAGTGCTCTGTGCCAGCCCTCTGCGCTGTGGAGCAGGCTTGGGATTGTAACCCTGAGGGCGCTGCTCACAGCTAAGACTGCTGCTGTCTGTGGGCTCCCAGTCCCCCTCTCATGCTTCCACAATCCTACCAGGATTGAGTCAGTGTCCCTGGTTATATGGTCCTCACAAGCTGCTTTTCTGTTGCTTTTTCCTGACATTTTGCCTTTATTTTAGTTGTAATTCCAGTTTGGTCCTGGGAGATGGTCTGTGTAGCTTCCATTCACTCTGCCACCATTTTGGAATCTTGCAGTGTGTTTTTTTTTACTGTTTCCTAGTGTATATCTATATGATAGATCTGCTCTTAATTAAAGGGCTTGAGTAGGCTGAAGTATGGTAAAATGTTACATAATCACATAATATACAAAGGGAATAGTAAAGTAATCCATACTGTGGAGGGAATTTAAATAAAGTAGTAGAGGGTTAAATGCTTCTGATTGGCCCATCCAGGTGGCTCAGTTGCTTGGAGCATTGTCCTGTGCACCAGAAAGGTTGTGGGTTCCTGGTCAGGGTACATACGAGTTTCGGGCTTGATCCCTGGTCAGGGAGCAAGGGGAGGCAGCTGATAAATGTTTCTGTCTCACATCTATTTCTCTCTCTAAAAAAAAATCATTAAAGCGTCCTTAGGTCAGGTTTAAAAACAATAATAATAAAATAAAATAAATGCCTCTGACTGAAAAAGAGCTAGAAAGATTTTATAAAGAAGGTAATCATTGTATTAGGCTTTACTATGCTCAAGAATGGACATATGAATCTAGGAGAAAGGGCAGAAAGTCGCCCTAGGCAGTGGAAGCTGCATGACCAAAGTCATGGAGGTAAGAAGTTCAAGGGGTGCTAGAGAAAGAGCAAGCTATTAAATTTGCAGGAGAGTGTAAGTTGCACGAGCAGTAGCACTAAGAGATAAAAGTGCAATAAGCAAGGAAAAGGAAGAGTCTACAAGTGACTGATACTTTGAGGCTGGGTCATGGGGTGATCATGGAGCCTATCAGAGCAGAAGAACTCCTTAAGTAAATGAATTTTGGGAAAGAAAGGAAGGGGCCAAGGACAGAAGAACACTTTGGAAGAAACTCTGAAGGTATTTTTTTTAAAGACCTAAAGATGAAAGGCTCTGAACCAGCAGAACCAAAAAGGCAATGGAGATTTTTAAGAAGTGCTGGAGTGACAAGAAGAAAAATGGCAAAGCACTGACTGGCACTCCCTCAATAAGCATTCAGTCATCACCTATGAAGTGACTGGAGCTAAGCCACTCGCTGGATATAAAGAATTATACTCCAGAGTTCTTACTTTCAGTTTATTCTTAAGCAAGAGGGAGTAACAAATAAATGGAGAGGAGGAAGTGAAGGTTATTACTCTCCAGAGAAGCACTTAGAGGTTTGAGAAGTAACATGATGGAGAGCAGATGGGTGTTTCATCTAGGAGACATTTGAGCAGGTTTCCAGCAAGGAGAATAAAGCCCTGATAATAAAAAGCTTAACATGCAGGAGAAAACAATTGATGGAGGGAGAAGAAGGGATGGTTAGTAGGAGAGTGAGGCTTGGAGAGAAAGCAAGGTGAGTTAATACAGAAATTCCTTTGGTGGAGAAAGAGAAAATGAAGAGAGTTAAAATCAAATGACTTTGAAATTAATCAAGTTGGGCATCAAGTCATCTTCAAAGAAGTAGGAGGTGAGGATGGCAGCCCAAGAGAGTGGAAAGTTTTGGCAGAGGATCTATGAGGAACGTCTACAAAGATTGTACTAGATTTTAATCCATCAATCACCCAGTATTTATGCAGCATCTAGTCTATGCCCAGTGATGTATGCGATATTATATTTCAACCTTCCAGAGTGCTGGCAGTTGCTGCCAACTTGGCAATATCAGCAAATGTTGTAAAATGTGTTCTCTATAGAAGTCACTAATAAAAATAAGGAGTAATTCTGGATTTAGGTCCTAGGGCCCACAACTTGCTCTCTCTTTTCAGTTTAAGACCAAAGCACTAGCAGCTACATTTGAGCATTTTTTTATTCTTTCTTTTTTTAAAATTTATTTATCTATACTGTTGAAAGTATTACAGATGCCCTTCCTTCTCCCCCCACCCACTGACTGAGCTTTTTAAAATTTTTTCTTTATTGATTTTAGAGAGAGAGAAGGGAGAGGGAGAGAGAGATAGAAACATCAATGAGAGAGAACATGGATGGGCCGCCTCCTGCATGCCCTCCACTGGGGATTGGGCCCACAACTTGGGCATGTGCTCTGACTGGGAATCAAACCCATGACCTCTTGGTACATGGGTCGACGCTCAACCACTGAGCCACACCGGCCGGACGACTGAGCATTTTTAAGTCAACAGTGTTTATAGCACTATTTCATTGTAACCTGTATTTTGTATGCTTGACTATGAGTCCATCTTCTTAGCTTTTCATTGCAACTTTCATAGATTCATGCATGGCTTTACTCTTAGCAAAATATTGTCTAACAAAAAAGATGTAAAGTTATGCATGTGGAGTGTCACAGAAAGTATCATTTTATCTTGAAGTTCAAAGAATTCATGGATCCACAATTTACTCAAAATGTGTCCAAAAGAAATTGAGAAATGGGCCAGGAATTGAAAAAGAGAAAAGTGCCACGATAGAGAAAATATGTTTAGAGAAATAGTGAATTTGAAATATTGAGGGAGGAAATTCAAAAGCAACAGAGACTGTTCATCCTCCACTAATATCCCTTCAGCATTCACCTTTGCAATGTACTCTGATATTCTCCTGAGAAAGCCTGAGGCTTTCTCTTGCTTTCAGAGCATGATTGTCTAAAGTATAGGTGTGCCATGAATTCATATCCCTGGGAGGATCCTTCAACCAATAATGGATAGAATTTGGTCTAGAAATATTTCAGATTCCTTATCCCCAGATGGGACAATTCAGAGGCATGTTCTACTACATCTTTCAGTGGGATCAGCCTCAGTTTCCCACAGTGATAACCTCTTCATCAACAGCTAATGGGTTCCTTTCCTTCCCTTTCTTACCTCCCTCTTCTTTACTCATTTTCTACATTTGCTTCCCCAAAATAGTGAGTTGCCTGAGGTCAGCTTCCAGTGGAACTGAGCCTAAAATATAGAACAAATTTCTCTGCAAACGAGAAAAATAAATAAAACTCATTAACATAGGCTATATCTTTCTTATAAATGTAGTCTATAGCCCGTCAAACCACCATCTACCAAATTCTCCAAAATAGAAATCTAAAATTTATCTTTGACATTCCCCCTTCCTCACATCTTATATTCAAATCATCAGTAGGTTCTGCAGGTTTGCCTCCTAAATATTCTCCAATCTACTTCTCTCCAGCTCTGTTTGCGCAAGATTACATGGATCTTTGTAATCTTGTTGAATGAATGAGTAAAACTAAATGTGGCCTTTTTGGTCAGCGTGAAAAGGAAGTTTCAAAAGAAACGTTAAGAGTCTTGGTGAAGTGAATGGGTCTCTGAACTTAAAATAATCTACTTGGAAGAATGGGAGAGATTGTAGATTAAGAGGTTCTTTTGTAAGACTTGGAGGGAACTAATTTGGAGATACTGGAAAAACAAATTTAGGCTGACCTATCTGACAAGTCCATAATGTAAGGTGAAAATGGAAGTCAAGGAAATAGGAACAATGCAATTAATATTAAAAATGATGAAGACAAAAGCAGGTGATAACATGAGATATAGTGAAGGAATAAAAAATATAAATTAGGTCCTGATAACTGCTCTAAATAGAGATCTGGTGTCTATGACAATTAAGATTTGGGGAAGGAGATAATTACAAATAGGTAAAACCAAGTATCTTTATATTTAATATATGATAAATAATGCATTATGCAACTGAGAAAGTTAATTTGTTTTATTTGGCATAATTCACTTAAGAAAAGTTATTTTTGCTGCTCATTAACTTACATTTATTTTCAAGGAGCCTACAAATGAGCCTTTAATGAATTGCTCTGGAATCTTCCCAAGCACAAAGTTGTGCTAGCTGGTCTTTCCTTATTATCCAAATTTTAAAAAGGAAAATACTGAGAATATTTAAGAAACTTTCCCTTCTAGTATGGGAATGCACAGCCATAACAAAACCTGGAGCTAAACCGCAAAAAAAAGTGATCTTTCAGGTCTCTTACAAAGAACACCATTGGTGGATTATGATGGAACAGCCCCTTGTCATGTGGTATAACACTATCTGCTGTCCTTCAGCAAATGTCTAGGTGGATTCCATTTCTGGTCTCTGGAAAGATGGGACCAATCAATATGAAAAAACTGTCTTTGATTATCCATCACAATCACCCAAGGAAAATCTCAACTTTTTTGGTTTCTACCATCGTTCTTGTCAAGAGACTCATGGTTTTATTTTTAACCATGAAATCTGCTCCTGAATTTATGAGTAATAATAATGTCAAAGGTCTCTTTTTTTCCTGGGTTTGTTTCTTATGGTGATAGAAAGGTCTAGCTTGGAAATGTCTCTCCTATTCTTTTTCATTATCTTTCACTTAATTTTCCAAGGAATTATTTATGCTTTCAGTAATTATGGGACTTTAAAATACTTATATTATTATGGCTTTAAGAATGCCTCTGATTCAGGAGTCAAATAAAATGGCTTGATTTGGAAAACCACTCTGATGAGAAATAAAAATATATTTCAAAAATTTATGTTTGAGGATTTTCCCCAAATACTCATAGTACTTATGTCATCTCTTTTTCCAGCTGGTTGAAGTTGCTGATAACATTGCTGATATTAAAAAGAAAGGACTCCCTAGAGTATCCTAATTTTTACACATTCACAGATTCTCTCTCTCTCTCCTTGGAATAGGTATATGCTGTTTGCATACTGTATTTTGATTTAACATATTTTTGTAAGTTGATAAGATTCTGACCTAAGTATGAATTTAAGAAAGGTCTAAGAAACACACTGG
This sequence comes from Tadarida brasiliensis, assembly GCA_030848825.1. Classification (NCBI taxonomy): domain Eukaryota; kingdom Metazoa; phylum Chordata; class Mammalia; order Chiroptera; family Molossidae; genus Tadarida; species Tadarida brasiliensis. Next base: position 31,563,921 of record CM061261.1, on the reverse strand, counting down.
GTTTCTCTTAAGTCCAAATAATTACTGGTTAAAACTAACACTTTCTGCTAGAGGTTATTTATATTTTCAATTTTTAAAAATTCACATTGAATATTTTTGAATTTGTGAGGAAAAGAGTGACAGTTGTCCCAGATTTCTCTTTCCCCACTTTTCCATTTTGATTGGGCATGTGGCCACTTGGAATAAAGATCCTTTTTCCCGTCTCCCTTTGCAACTAGGTCTGGTCATGTGACCAAGTTCTGGGCAATGAGAGAGAAGCAGAGGTAGAGTGTGCAACTTCTGAGAAGTGCTCAGCATCTCTTCTTCAAAACTTCCTCCTTCCTTTAGGTAGCAGTGAGAGACTGGAGTGGCTGGAACTCCAGCAGCCATGCTAGACAATAAGATCACTTTGGGAACAGAAGCCACGCCTGACAGAGCAGCAAGACAGCAATAGATTGGGTCTCTTCCACCATAGAGCACCATTTTAATTCTGGAATGATTGACTTTCAAAATCACCCTTCTTGAATGTCAGTGCAAAATAAATCTATATTTTTATAGCCTTATTATTTGAGGACTTTCTATTACTCATAGCCTATTATATATATTTTAAATTTTTGATTGTGTCCTACTAATAAAAGATTCTACTAGATGCCATTTCCAACTAAGATCTAAGTAGTGATACATACAATTGCAATGGAAATTTTCAAGAAAAATCATTAGTCAAGATTTTTTTTGTTCATTGATATTTTTTAGAGAGAGAGAGAGAGGGAGAGAGAGAAACATCGATCAGTTGCCTCTGCCCCAACCGGGGATCAAACCTGTACCCTAGGTAGGTGCCCTGACCAGGAATTGAACCCTCAGCCTTTTGGTGTATGGGTGACATTCCAACCAACTGAGCCACCTGGCCAGGTCAATCAAGATCTTTTTTACATAAAGAAAAGACCAACAGAAAATAAAGTTTTGTGCATAGTTATTTTATCTTTTAAAATTTATTTTTAAGTTCCTCCTTAGTATTCCATTTAATGAAATTGAACTTATATGTAACTAACTCAGCATCAAAAAATCTGATTTCCAACTGCCAGCACGTGTGACTTTTTTTGCTGAGCACTTAATCTAACAACAGAACCTGCTCTTGCTGAGGATGGGGCATGCTCGCTGTGTTGAGGAATTAACATGCACTCCTCAACTCAACACCAGCCCTGAACCAAAGACTGAAAGGAGATCACTTAAAAGTATCTCAGCCCCTTTGCCCGATCTAGTGGGTTAACTCAAAGGGCATTTGTCTATACTGGTTCCCACTGTTCCCCACTAGGATTAAGATCCTATCCAGAGTAGTAACCAGCTTGATAACACAACCGTTATTGGCTTCTTGCTTTTTTTTGTTGTTTTTTTTGCCTCATTTCCTCATTGTTCTACCATTGTTTTCTGGGTCCACATCCTAAATAAACTACTGCACATGAATGCCTATCTCAGAGTCTGCTGCTGGAGCACTGGAACTAAGGCATACTATTTACATATTGTGTAAGTGGCAGTAAAAACATGGTCAAGGGAACGATATAAATAATAACACAACATAACCGCAAAGTAGGCCAAGGAGTGGCTTTCCTCTCTTTTTCTTTCAGTCCTCAATGGTAGAACAGAGCAAGGCATTAACACACCCCTAAAAAAAATGGTTAGTAAATAATGCGCTTGGAAAATGCAATCCTAAAACACTGGGAAGAGGATGTTCCTACGTCCTTTAAATAATTAAGATGAACTGGCTCAAGGTAAAAGCAAGCCACATTAATCTCTTCAGAAAAAGTGTAAATAGGAATCATGGTGCTTATTTTTCCCCTATAACTAAAAAGCACTCAGATATATAGCAGTTAATTAATAAATATTTGTTGAGTAAAAGTATGGTAGAGAGGGGAATAGAGTAAAGTTGTCAGATAGGTTGATCACACTATTAGGAATGGAAAGGCGAACCGTGGAGTCAGAGAAGATATTAGCAATCCACAATCCAATAAAGGACTTCAATGCAGAGTATGCAAAAAAGTCTAAACCAATTGCAAACCACAGGTCCATAGAAAAAATGGTCCAAAAGAACATCATGTGTTATATCTAAATGGCCAATAAACAGTTGACAATATCTCAACTTTATTAGTCACCAGAGCGATGAAAACTAAAACCATATTTTTTTTAATGTATTGGTTTAAAATAGAAAGAGACAATACCAAGTATTGGCGAATATGTGGAACAGTTGGGACTGTCATACACCTCTGGTGGAAGGACAGATCAGTACAACCAGTTCGAAAATTCTTTGGCAATATTTACTAAAGCTCAACATCTACATTCCCTCTGATGCAAAAATTGAACTTGTGGATATATAACCAGCTCATGTGCATATACAAGTTCACCAAAAAACATGGATCAAAATGTGCATAACAACAATATTGATAATAATCCAACTTGGAACAACCCAGATGAGCATCTACAGAAGTGTGAAAACTTAAATTATGGTGTAGTCAGGGGATTATTCTATAATAATTAAAATGAATGAACTGCAACTGCCCATACAACATGCATGACTCTCACAAAAAAATAATATTTGCATGAAAGAAGTCAAATACAAAAAGTATAGACTGTAAGTTTCCAAATACACACAGTTAAAAAACAGGCAAAATTTTTCTATGCTGTTAGAAGTCAGGATGATAGTTATTCCTGGGAAACATACTGATTTTTAAAGGAGCAAGAGGGAGACTCCAGAAGTGCTAGTTTTCTCAGCTGTCCCACAACTACCCACCAACTTGAGGATTTTCTGGAAGGACTAACAGCATTTATCATAAAGTTTTAGTCATGGTTAATATTTATAACAGCAAAGGATACAGTGCAGAATAGCAGAAAAAAAATAGGTAAAGACTAGGGAGGTCATATGCAGGCATTTTTGTCCTTCCTCTGCAGGGAATGCAGGGATGCATCTTCTCCAGCTGTGAAGTGCAAGGACATGTGTGAGATGCCCAGGAAAGTCAGCTCGTGTCTTGTGGTCCAAAGTTTCTAAATGGAGTTCATCACATTCTAGCCACATGACTAGCCATGGTGGTAACCCCAAACCAGACCTGGAGTGCACATTATGAGCCTTTGTATTTACTTTAACATGCTGGCAACCTGATTTATTTTGACCCACTGCTTTGGGAATATAGACTAATATCTTCACCCAGTCACTATGTGAACATTCCAGTATTTTAGTTCTCAGGGTTGACCAAGGATCATTACCATGGCTATAGAGATAAATGAAAACTGAGTAAAACAGACCTGCTTCATTAACTCTCTTCTCACTAGTATGTTATCTTTCCTTCTCTGGGGACTGGTTATATGGGTATATTTATTTTGTATTTATGCATAAATATTAGACTTCAAATTTTAAAAAAGGATTAGACTGTTAGTTATCCAGAGCTATCAATTAGAATTCAGTTGAGAAAATAAATACTTTCCCCCACATTCTTGTAAGATTACTGAAACCCTGGGAAGTTATCAAAATAACATTAGGAAACCATTAGGAAATATCAAAAAACAGGGGTGACTTTAAGTCTAAATAGTCGAGAGAATGAGAAAGTGAATTAAACTCATGATGTCAAGTTTCAGAAAATGTTTAAGTAGGCATACAGTCATAATTTTGTAAAGAATTGTATTTGGATATTTTGGCTATTCTTTAATGTGTTTGAAGTGATCAAAATAACCAAATTCAGAACAAACATTTGTAATTTAGATAAGTTTTAATGGTAATTTAATTGGTTGCACAATCGATGTTAAAAGGTATTGAAAACAGATTTTCAAATGTTTATTATGTTTTTAATTTTAAAATCAAGCATAAAACTATATGTGTAATTAAAGTCAATAGATCTGAGTTATGGTTCCATTTGGTATTTATTAGCTGTGTGATGCAGGCAAGCCCTTTAACTTTCGGCTTTCTTACCTGTGCACTAAAAGGGAGCAAGAGCTACAATGATATCGTCTAGGGGGTTCTTCCCGCAGCACACGTTTATGTCTTAGCAAGTTACTGCTTCAGTACCACTGACTAGCCAACCAATGCTTTGTGTATCTCCTATGACCCAGGCACTAGGCTAAGGGATGTGGGGAAATGAAGTGCTGGAAAACACAGGATTGCTGTCTTCAGGGAGCTCCGTTTGGTGAGCGGGACACAGAAACAAGACAACTCATAACAAAGGAATGAGATCAGCGAGAGACAGGGAATCAGGGAAGAACCCAGGGTCCAGGTAACACCTGAGAAGGAACTTTTATGAACCAGCTGGATTCCAAAAGGAAGAGGAAGTTCATGTCAGGGTAACACTTCAGCAAAGGCTTCTATCATGAAAATGCTCAGTTAAACAGAAAACAGCCTAGCCTTGCTGGCCTGAGGATTAAGAAATACATGTGGAGAAATGAGGCAGAAAGGAAAGATTGGGACTAAATAATGAAGTGCCTTAACTTGCATGAAATGGAATTTGTAAACAAGGAGGGAGCTCTGGTTTCAGATTCATGGTTGCCAAATGTCACCAGCTGGGTTTCCCAAGAAGCAGACTCTGAGCCAGAGTTTAGTGGTTGGGAGGTATGTTATAGAGTGCCCTTAGGACACAACATCTAAGGACAAAAGGGAAGGAAGCAGGAGAGGGAAGAGGGAGGGACTGAGAGTCATGCAGACCCAATGACAGCCTAGGTCGCCCCCAGGCAGTTCTGGGTCTAGAGAGGCCCTCCAGAGTTGCACCAAATTAGGCTGAGAAGTCTAGGCCTTAATAGTTCCACATGGATCATTGTGTGTGAGCTGCCCCAGGAAGGACTGTGGCCTTGGACAGGGCAGCTCTCTGGCTGAGGCTGGAGATGCTGAGAGCTGAAGGCCATCTGCCAACCATATTCCCAGGAGCTGGACAACAAGTTCTTCCTTGGAGGGGGAGCTGGGTGGTGCATCGTAGAGTTTGTCACATCAAATTTGTACTTTCGAATCACTCAGGGGCCTTTAGAGACTCAGCTTTCAGTCTGAACTGGTAGGCATGGAATAAAGCCAGACCCTTTTATTGTAAGTAAATTTCCGAGATGATTTTGATGCACAGAAGTTTGATAACTATTTTTTTAGATATTCACTCAAAACCCTTTAAAGACTCATGGCCAGACCTATGTCCTTGGCTTGTAGAATAACCCTCCTGCCTCTAAGTTCCTTCCTTTAACACTCACAATAACTCCATGAAAAAAAGCAGGACTGACATCTGTATTTTGAAGATAAGAAAACTAGCTTAGAAAGCATAAGTGACATGCCCAAGGTCATTACAGTTGTTAAATATTACTCAGGCTCAAATTTGCCCATTCTTGCTCCCACTCCTTCCTCTCTTCTTCTTCTTCTTCTTCTTCTTCTTCTTCTCTCTCTCTCTCTCTCTCTCACACACACACACAAACACACATACTTAAAATTTACTACTGTATAAGTCATTGTTCTTGAAATAAATGCCGTCATCATCCTTAGAAACATTTCTAATGTTCTATTAGTGGCTCTCCTTATAAAAATAAAAGTTTGTCCCTGTTGTGGTAAAAATAGATTTCCCGCTGTATTTTATCCAGCATAGATGATTGCATGGTGCTGGCTTTGATCCGGACCATAGCTTTTGCCTTAATTCACAACACCAGATACTGAAAAGAAACTGCAGCACAGTCTCATTGGCTTTTTGTTTTTGTTTTCTGAATGAATCCTTTCTAGATCTTTATAAGACAGAGTTGGGTTTTCAAGAAAAAGAAGAGCCTATTAAATTCCCCTCCAAGAGGCAACTGAAGATTCAGGTGGCTTCAGTGAGGATGTGTTTTAAATGAAAAAGCAAGTTAAAATGAAGATGGGTGGTTTAACGGGCAGAGAAGCTTCGTTTGTTTTCTGTTTTGTTTGGTTTGGTTTGGTGTGAGCACGTGGTGCCTTCTTCAGATCTCTGACTACCTCTCTGATTCTGTCTAAATCACTAGGTCTGTGCAAAGCGAAGAGAGGTGGCTGCGATCCCTCCGAAAGAATCCCTGCTGCTCTCCAAGCTGACAGTTTTACTAAATGACAGGTGAGTCATAACCTTTTATCACTTGGGCATGGCCCAGGGACCATGACTGAGTTGTTGCAGATACAGTATTGGTGGATGAGGTTGTACTTTATTTTCCTTTCTTTGACCTCAATATTAAATGATGGCTTGGAAAGGCATTAAGGGTAGCCTTCACATAGTGATGTTGATGATCTTTTCCTTCTTACAGAAAAAATCTGGCATTGATATTCATCAGCACGCTGGGATTTCAACAGGAGAGAAGCAATTATACACACTTGTGTATAAGGAACTTACACAAGCCAAAGGCCTTAATTGCTTGGCTGGCATGCCTCATACTTTCTGAGTATATATAATATATAAACAGCGAATATTTTAATTTTCCAAAACCTGGCATCTCATTCACAATTCTTAAGCTTGTTCTGGAGCAAAGTTCAACCTAAATCATTCAAGGGGATTTCATACAAATTTTACTGAAATCTATGGGTTTCCCTTTCAGAAAAAGGATAAAGTAATTTACTGTTACTTAAGGATTCTGGCTTTTACAGCCCAATTCTACAGAATTTCAGCTGTTCTTTTTCACCAGTAGAAATCCACCTTTTCTCCACTGACTTATAATGCCACTGTTACTATATGAAATTCCTATGTAGATTTGGGTCATTTCTGGGCTCTTCTGTTGATGTCTATCTATTTCATGTGCTGATACCAAAATATTTTAATTTCTATTTCCTTTAGGCCAGGAAAAAAAAAGGAGGGTGGGTGGGGGGAAGGAAGAGGAGGGGAAGGGAAAGGGGAAGGGGAAGGGGAAGAGGAAGGGGAAGGAGAGGAAGATTTCTATGAGTATTTGTCAATGTGGAAGCTGTAGCTCTATTACCTTCTGCAGCACCACTCCTGGTTTTCCGCATATCATCTCTCTCACCACTCTTTTTCCTTTGTACTCACTTCTTCCTCCATCCACTCCTTTCATGTTGGTGTTTGCCTGAGTTCCATTCTTTGACCATTCTCACTCAATGTGGTTTTCCTGAGTGTTTCAGCTGAAACCCAACCTGGTTCCACACTTCCTTGTTGAGCCTCGGGCTTATTCTTCTTACTGACTACTTGACATCTGAGTCCTGGGGGCTTTCTCAGGCCTTTCAATCTCAACACATTAAGAAAGTTGAGACATATATCTTCCACTCCAAACCCATGCTTTCTCTTTCACTCACTGTCTCTGCCAATAGCACTATCATCCACGAAGGAATCCCAGCCAACTGCCTGGAAACCATCATCCTTTTGGATGCACCATCCCCTTGATTCAACTTTTTGATGCCTACAGAATTTATTTCCTTCTTCTCACTGCTACTTTCACTGCCATATTTGAGCCGTTGATTGTTCTTCTCAGAGGTTACACCAGTAGCTCCCTACCTGGAGTCTTGATCTGTTCCAATGCATTACTGGGAGAATGGTATTTTAGAGATACAAACCTAATTGCGTCATCCTTAAACTACTTCAATGTCTCTCCATGATCTTCATGATGGAATTTCAAGTGCCAAGGCATGACATCCAAGGCCCTTCACCAACCAACCCTTCCTACCTCTCCAGACACATTGACTCTGCCCTAGTTTATCAAACACTTGCCTTTCCTGAATGTCCTCTCATGTCAGTGTGCCTTTATAAATCCTGTTCTGACTGGCTTATTTCACTTAACATAATGCTCTCCAGGTTCATCCATGCTGTCACAAAGGGTAAGATTTCCTTCTTTTTACAGGCCAAGTAGTATTCCATTGTGTAAATGTACCACAGCTTTTTTAATCTACTCATCTACTGATGGACAGTTGGGCTGCTTCCAAATCTTGGCTATTGTAAGTAACACTGCAATAAACGTAAGAGTGCATATATTCTTTCAAATTAGTGTTTCAGGTTTCTTTGGATAAATTCCCAGAAATGGAACCACTGGGTCATAAGGCAGTTCATTAATTTTTTCAGGCAACACCATACTACTTTCCACAGTGGCTACACCAGTCTGCATTCCCATCAATAGTGCACGACGGTTCCATTTTCTCTACATCCTCGCCAACACTTGTTGTTTGTTGATTTATTGAAGATAACCATTCTGACAGGTGTCAGGTGATATCACATTGCGGTTTTAATTTACATTTGTCTTGTGATTAGTGATGTTGAGCATCTTTACATATGTCTCTTCACCATTTGTATGGTCTCTTAGGAGAAGTGTCTGTTTAGGTCCTTTGCCCATTTTTTATTTTTATTTCATTTTTTTCCTTTTTAAACTTATCTTTATTGTTGAATACATTACAGATGTCCTTCCTTTTTCCCCCCCTTGACCCCTTCCTCCCCACTTCCACCTCTCTCCTGCCTTTCCCACACTATTGTCTGTGTCTATTGGTCATGCATGTATGCATATAAGCTCTTTGGTTTCTCTCTTCCCGCCCCACCACCCCACTTCCCTTTGAGGTTCCTCAGTCTAACAACCAATTTGTACTTCTTAATCCCTTCACCCTTTTCACCCATTCCCCCAACCACTCTCCCATCTGGCAACCAAAAAAAGTTATCTGTATCTATGAGTCTGTTTCTGTTCTGCTTGCTCATTTTGTTTGTAGATTTGATTGTTGATAACATGTATTTATTGCCATTTTATTATTCTTTTTTTTTTAATCTTTTTCTTCTTCAAGACCTGTCAACATTTCATATAATACTGGTTTGGTGGTGATTAACTCCTTTAGCTTTTTATTGTCTGGAAACTCTTTATATGGCCATCAATTCAAATGATAGGTCTGCAGGATAGAGCAATCTTGGTTGTAGGTCCTTGCTTTTCATCACTTTAAATATTTCTTGCCACTCCCTTCTGGCCTGAAAAATTTCTTTTTGAGAAATTGGCTGACAGCCTTATGGGAGCTTCGTTGTAGGTAACTAACTGCTTTTCTCTTTCTGCTTTTAAGATTCTCTCTTTGTCTTTAACCTTTTGCATTTTGATGATGATGTATCTTGGTGTGGACCTCTTTGGGTTCATCTTGTTTGGGACTCCCTGTGCTTCCTGGACTTGTATGTTGGTCCTTTGCCCATTTTTAAAATTGTATTGTTAGTTTTATGATGTTGAGTTTTATAAGTCTTTTATAAATATTAGGTATAAATCCTTTGTCAGGGGTTGTGGTGCTGGCGCGTGGGTAGAGGTTCACCAGTGGTGTGAGCGCCCAAGTGGGGGGGTGGGGGGAGGACCAGAACTACCTACTGGAGAAGGGGAGCTATGGCCCAGCAGGATTCATATGTCTTGCGCAGGCGGCAGCACCATGGTCTTGGGGATGACCGGGAAGAGAAGGGCTTTCCCAGAGCCGGTGGAAGGAGGGAGGCCTCCCAAGAAAACAGGACTTCAGGCCATTTCCCCACAGTTCCATGGCTTTGCCTGCATCGCGGAGAGCAGTTAGAGGGCCTTGGAATAGATAAGAGCGGTGGGACCTGGTGGTCCTGGTTCCCCACCACTAGGGTCTCCATTGCCAATTATTGAAGTAGGAATGGTCCTGTAAATCAAGCTTTGAATAGCAAGACTGAATCAGATCTCTCTGGATTATGCAGGTGACTACAAACCCCCAAGATTGAGAGAGCCACAAGAAAGAAGGTGCCTGGATGAAGGAGAGCAGCTGTCCCCTGACCTCAGAAACCATCTCTGGATTATTATAGCTATTTAAATCCTGGAACATTATGAGGAGTGAGGGAATTCTCCAGCACTGATTCCAAAATGGCGGCAGAGTGAATGGAAGCTATACAGACCATCTCTCAGGGCCAAACAGGAATTACAACTAAAATAAAGACAAATCATCAGGAAAAAGCAACAGAAAAGCAGCTGGCGAGGACCATATAACCAGGGACACTGAATCAATGATGGTAGGACTGTGGAGGCATGAGAGGGGGGCTGGAAGCCCACTGACAACAGATGGAAAAAAGAATTAAAAAACAGGAAGACAGCTTAAGAGAACTGTGAAACAACTGGAAAAGTAATAATATTCACATCATAGGAGATCCTGAAGAAGAAAATGAGCAAGGGTTAGAAAATATGTTTGAAGAAATAGTGACAGAAAACTTCCCTAATTTGGTGAAGGAAGAAGGCATTCAAGTTCAAGAAGCACAGAGAGCCCCAAGTAAGAAGAACCCAAACAGGCCCACACCAACACACATAAAAATTAAAATGCCAAAAATTAAAGACAAAGAGAGAATCCTAAAGGCAGCAAGAGATAAGCAACAGGTTACCTACAAAGAAACCCCCATAAGGCTATCAGCTGACTTCTCAACAGAAACACTACAGGCCAGAAGGGAATGGCATGAAGTAATCAAGGTCATGAAAAATAAGGATCTGAATCCAAGACTACTCTATCCAGCAAGGCTATCATTCAAAATAGAAGGTCAAGTGAAGAGCTTCCCAGACAAAAAAAGCTAAGGGAATACATTAGCACCAAACCAGCACTGCAAGAAATGTTAAAAGGACTGCTGTAATTAGTAGAAAAAAAAAGGAAGAAAAATATAACCACACTAAACAAAAATGGCAATAAATAAGTACATATCAATATTCACCTTAAATGTAAATCGATTGAATGCTCTGATAAAAAGACACAGAGTAGCTGATTGGATAAGAAAGCATGACTCATATATATGTTGTTTACAAGAGACCCACCTCACAACAAAACACTCACATAGGTTGAAAGTGAAGGGATGGAAAAAAATCTTCCAAGCAAACAGAAAAGAAAAAACAGCTGGGGTAGCAATACTCATATCTGATAAAATACATTTCAAAATGAAGGACATAACTAGAGACAAAGAAAGTCACTACATAATATTGAAAGGGTCTATCCAACAGGAAGATATAGCCTTGGTAAACATATATGCACCCAATATAGGAGCACCAAAATATATTAAAAATCTTCTGGAGGACTTCATAGGAGAAATCGACAGCAATACAATCATAGCAGGGGACTTCAACACACTGCTGATATCAATGGATAGATCCTCTAGACAAAAAATTTAACAAGGAAACAGAGACTCTAAATGAAGCACTAGACCAAATGGATTTAATAGATATCTACAGAGAGTTGCACCCCACAACTACAGAATTCACATTCTTCTCAAGTGCACATGGGACATTCTCAAAGATAGACCACATGTTAGGACACAAGCCAAGTCTCTACAAGTTCAAGAAGATTGAAATAATATCAAGCATCTTCTCAGATCACAATGGCATGAAACTAGAAATCAATTGCAACAAGAACATGCAAAGACATTTGAACACATGGAGGCTAAATAGCATGTTACTAAACAATGAATGAGTTACCGAGGAGATAAAGGAAGAAATTAAAAACTTCCTTTTTAATGAAAATTAAAACCAATGAAAATGAACACACAACAACACAAAATCTATGGGATGCAGCGAAAGCAGTTCTGAGAGAGAAGTTCATAGCACTACAGGCCTACCTCAAGAAACAATAAAAATTTCGAATAGATTATCTAACCTCACAACTTAAAGAACTAGAAAGCAAACAAAAAGAAAACCCCAGAGCAAGTAGGAGGAAGGAAATAGTAAAGATCAGAGCAGAAATAAATGAGATAGAGACCAAAAAAAAAAACAATTCAAAGGATCAATGAAACAAAGAGCTGGTTTTTCAAAAAGATAAACAAGATTGATGGACCCTTAGCCAGACTCACCAAGAAACAAAGAGAGAGAACCCAAATACACAAAATCAGAAATGAAAGAGGAGAAGTAACAACTGACACCACAGAAATACAAAGGATCATTAACAAATACTATGAACAATTATATGGCAACAAATTTGACAATCTAAGCAAAATGAGCAAATTTCTAGAAACACATAGTCTCCCAAAACTGGACCGGGAAGAGACAGAAAACTTAAACAGACCAGTAACATAAAAGAAAATTGAAGATATAATGAAGACTCTCTCTGCAAACAAAAGCCCAGGCCTGGATGGCTTCACAAGGGAGTTTTACCAAACATTCAAAGAATAACTAATATCCATTCTCCTCAAACTATTTCAAAAAATTCAAGAAGAAGTAAGACCTCCAAACTTGTTTTATGAGGCCAGCATAATCCTAATTCCAAAACCAGAAAAAGACACTACAAAGAAAGAAAACTACAAGCCAATATCCCTGATGAACATAGATGCCAAAATCCTGAACAAAATACTAGTAAATCGGATCCAGCAATACATCAAAAAAATTATTCACAATGACCAAGTGGGAATCATCCCAGGGATGCAAGGCTGGTTCAATATTCGCAAATCAATAAATGTGATACACCACATAAACAAAATAAAAGATAAAAACCACATGTCAAATGCTGAAATAGCATTTGACAAAATCCAGCACCCATTTCTAATAAAAACACTCAGCAATGTGGGAATAGAGGGATCATATCTCGATATAATAAAGGCCATATATGAAAGACCTACAGCAAACATCATACTCAATGGGCAAAAACTAAAAGCATTTCCCTTAAGAACAGGAACAAGACAGGGATGCCCACTTTTGCCACTCTTATTTAACATAGTACTGGAAGTCTTAGCCACAGCAATCAGAGATGGAAAAAAAAAATAAAAGGGATCCAAATTGGAAAGGAGGAAGTGAAACTGTCATTATTCGCAGATGACTTGACACTATACATAGAAAACCCTAAAGACTCCATCAAAAATCTACTAGACTTAATAAATGAATTTGGCAAAGTAGCAGGATACAAAATTAACATCAAGAAATTGATGGCATTCTTATACACCAATGATGAACTCACAGAAAGAGAAACTAAAAAAAACAATCCTATTTACCATCATGGTAAAAAAATTAAGATACCTAGGAATAAACTTAACCAAAGAAGTAAAAGACCTATTTGCAGAAAACTACAGGACATTGAAAAAAGAAATAGAGGAAGATATAAAAAAGTGGAAGCACACACCTTGTTTATAGATTGGAAGAATTAACATCATTAAAATGTCCATATTACCGAAAGCAATTTATAGATTCAACGCAATCCCCATCAAAATACCGACATATTTCACAGAACTGGAACAAATACTTCAAAAGTTCATATGGAACCAAGAAAGACCCTGAATAGCCACAGCAGTCTTGAAAAAGAAGGACAAAGTAGGTGGGATCACAATACCGGATATCAGGTTATACCACAAAGCGACTGTAATCAAAACAGCCTGGCACTGGCACAAGAACAGGCATGTAGACCAGTGGAACAGAACAGAGAACCCAGAAATTGACCCAAGACATTATGCTCAATTAATATTTGACAAAGGTAGCAAGAGCATACAATGGAGTAAATACAGCCTCTTTAATAAATGGTGTTGGGAAAATTGGACAGCTACATGCAAAAAAATGAAACTAGACTATCAACTTACACCATACACAAGAATACACTCAAACTGGATAAAAGACTTAAATGTGACTCTGAATCCATAAAAATCCTAGAAGAAAATGTAGGCAACAAAATTTCGGACATCATACGCAGCAGAATTTTCACTGTTATATCACCTAAGGCAACAGAAATAAAGGAAAAAAAATGAACACATGGGACTACATCAAACTCAAAAGGTTCTGCACAGCAAAAGAAACAACCATCAAAATGGAAAGGGAAGCCACTGTATGGGAGGGCATAATTGCCAATGATACATGAGATAAGGGGTTAATTTCCAAAATATATAGAGTGCTCATACAACTCAACAAAAGGAAGACAAAGAACCTAATTAAAAAATGGGCAGACGAACTAAATAGACACCTCTCCAACAGAACATACAAATGGCCAAGAGACATATGAAGAAATGCTCAACATCACTAATCATCAGAGAGATGCAAATTAAAACAACTATGAGGTATCACTTCACACCTGTCAGAATGGCTGCCATCAACAAATCATTAAACAAGTGTTGGCGAGGTGTGGAGAAAAGGGGACTCTAGTGCACTGCTGGTGGGAATGCAGACTGGTGCAGCCACTATGGAAAACACTATGGTGTTATCTCAAAAAATTAAAAATTGAATTACCATTTGACCCAGTGATCCCACTCCTAGGAATATACCCTAAGAAGCCTGAAACACCAAACAGAAATAATATATGTACCCCCATGTTCATAGCAGCGCTATTTACAATAGCTAAGATCTGGAAACAGCCCAAGTGTCCATCAGTAGACGAATGGATAAAAAAGCTGTGGTACATATACACAATGGAGTACTATGCAGCTGTAAGAAAGATGTCTTATCCTTTGAGACGACATGGAGGGACCTGGAGAGTATTATCCTAAGTGAAACAAGCCAAGCAGAGAAAGACAAATATCACATGATCTCACTTATTTGTGGAATATAATGAACATAACAGTCTGAGGAACAGGGTAGACCCAGAGACGTGGAAGTAAGGTATAGACTGACAACCTTCAGAAGAGGGGATCGGGGGGAGGGAAGAGATAAACCACAGAACTTATATGCATGTACGCATAACCGATGGACATAGACAACAAAGCTGGGGATGGGGTGGGGGTATGGGGAGGAGGGTGTCAATGGGGAAAAAAGGAGAAACATCTGTAACGAAAGTAAATTAAAAAAAAAAAGCCTTTGTCACATGTGTCATTGGTGAATATGTTCTACCATTTAGTGAGTTGTCATATCACTTTATTGATGTTTTTTTTTTGCTGTTCAAAATCTTTTTAGTTTGATGCACTCCCATTTGTTAATTTTATTTTGTTTCCTTGACCAAGGCAATATATCAGAAAAAAAAATATTGCTATGAGAAGTCTCCAAAATTGTACTGCCCATGTTTATGTCTAGGATTTTTATGTTTTCAAGTCTAACATTTACATATTTAATCCATTTTCAGGGTTTTTTTCCATATGGTGTAAGAGGGTAATCTAGTTTTATTTTTATTTTTTGTACATATCTTTCCAATTTTCCCAATACCATTTATTAAATAGACTGTCTTTACCCCACTGTATATTTTTGCCTCCTCTGTCAATATTAATTGATCATAATGGCATTGGTTTATTTCTGGGCTCTTTATTCTGTTCCATTTATCTATGTGTCTGTTTTTATGCCAGTACTATGCTGTTTGGATTATTATGGCCTTATAGCATAGCTTGATATCAGGTAGTGTGATACCTCCAACTTTGTTATTCTTTTTCAAGATTGCTGTTGCTTTTTGGGGGTCCTTTGTGGTTCCATATAAATTTTTGGAATATTTGTTCTAGTTCTGAGAAATACACCATTGGTATTTTTATAGAAATTGCATTGAACATACAAATTGCTTTAAATAATATGGACATTTTAATAATATTAATTCTTTGTGTCCACAAGCATGGTATATGCTTCCACTTATTTGTATCTTCTTAAATTTCTTTCTTCAGTGTCTTATAATTTTCTGAGTACATTCTTTTACATCTTTGGTTAAATTTATTCCTAGATGTTTAATTTTTTGATGTAATTATAAATGGGATTGTTTTCTTAGCTTTCCTTTCTGATAGTTTATTATTGGTGTATAAAAATATAACTGATTTCTTGATATTTATTTTCTATCCTGCTACTTTACTAAATTCATTTATCAGTTTTAATAGTTTTTTGGTGGATTCTTTAGGGTTCTCTCCATACAATATCATGTCATCTGCAAATAATGACTATTTCACTTTCTCCTTTCCAATTTGGATGTCTTCATTTCTTTTTCTTGTCTGATTGCTGTGACTAGAACTTCCAGCACTATATGAATAAGAGTGGTGAAAGCAGACATCCCTGCCTTGTTCCCAATCTTAAGGGAAATGCTTGTAGTTTTTGCCCATTGAGTATGATATTGGCTGTGGGTTTGTCATATATAGCATTAGTACATTGAGGCATATTCCCTCTAGTCTCACTTTGCTGAGAGTGTTTATCATTAATGAGTGCTGAATTTTATCAAGTGATTTTTCTGTACCTATTGATATGATCATGTGGTTTTTATCCTTTATTTTGTTTATGTGGTGTATCACATGTGGCTTATTGATTTGTGAATATTGTACCAACCTTGCGTGTCTGGAATAAATCCCACTTGATCATGGTATATAATCTTTTTGTTGTTGTTGTTGTTGTTAATCATCACCTGAGGATATTTTTCCATTGAGTTTTAGAGAGAGTGGAGGGAAGGAGGGAGGGAAGGAGGTAGGGAGAGAGGGAGGGAGAGAAACATTGATGTGAGAGAGACACATCGATCGGTTTTCTCCCACGTGACCCCAGCCAGGGCTGGGGATCAACCTGCAACCCAGGTATGTGCCCTTGACTGGAAATTGAACCCATGACCCTTCTATCTGCAGGCTGATGCTCTAACTGCTGAGCCAAACTAGCCAAGGCTGACCTTCTCAGTGTATTATTGTATCTGGTTTGCTAATATTTTGTTGAGGGTTTTAGCATGTATGTTTATCAGGGACCTTGGCCTATAATTTTCTTTCTTTTAGTGTCTTTATCTGGTTTTGGAATTAGAATAATGCTGGCCTCATAAAAAGAGCTTGGGAGACTACCCTCCTCTTGAACTTTTTGGGCTTGTTTGAGAAGGATGGGTGTTAGTTCTTTTTTGAATGTTTGGGAAAATTTACCTGTGAAGCCATTCAGGCTAGGACTTTTGTTTTTTGGGAGTTTATTATTATTATTACTGCTTTAATTTTACTAGTTGTAATTTGTCTGTCCAGATTCTCTGATTCTTCATGATTAAGTTTTGGAAGATTGTATGTTTCTAGAAATTTATCCATTTTGTCCAGATTGTCCAATTTTTTGGCATATAGTTGTTTATAATATTTTTGTACAATCCATTGTATTTCATTGGTTTCAGTTGTTACTTTTCCTCTTTTATTTCTGATTTTATTTATTTGGGTCCTCTCTCTTTTTTCTTGAGGTGTCTAGTTAAAGGTTTGTCAATCATGTTTATCTTTTTAAAAAAACCAGCTCTTGATTTCATTGACCTTTTTGTATTGTGTTTTTAGACTCTATGTCATTATTTTGCTCTGATCTTTATTATTCTTTTTTTGTCTACTCACTTTGGGTTTTGTTTTATTTTATAAGTTTCTTTAAGTATAAAATTAGATTGTTTGAGATTTTTCTTATTTCTTGAGGTAAGCCTGTAATGTTATGAATTTCCCTGTAAGGACTGCTTTTGCTGTGTCCCACAGATTTTTGGGTTGTATTCTCATTTTCATTTGTTTCAAGGTATCTTCTGATTTTTTCCTTGAGCTCATTGATAACCCATTCATTGTTTAGTAGCATGTTATTTAGCCTCCATGTCTTTGTATGTTTTTCAGGGTTTTTTTGTGTGTGATTGATTTCTTTTTCTATTATTTTGATCTGAGAAGATACTTGATATTATTTTCTTAAATTTATGAAGATTTGTTTTGTGTCCAAACATGTCTATCCTAGAAAATGTTTCATGTGCTCTTGAAAGGAATGTATATTCTGCTGTTTTGGGGTTAAATGCTCTGAAAATATCAATTAAACCCATCTCATCTACTGTGTCATTTAAGGCTACTGTTTTCTTGTGGATTTTCTGTCTGGAAGATCTATCCATTGATGTCAATGGGGTATTACTGTCAATTTATCCCTTTCTGTCTATCGAGATTTGCTTGATATATTTAGGTACTCCTATGTTGGGTGCATAAATGTTTACAAGGGTTAGATTCTCTTGTTGGATTGCTCCTTTTATTATTATGTGGTGTCCTTCTTTGTCTCTTACTATAACCTTTGTTTTAAAGTCTATTTTGTCAGATATAAGTACTGCTACTCCAGCTATTTTTTCATTTTGCATGAAATATCCTTTTCCATCCCTTTACTTTTAGTCTGTGTGTATCTTTGTTATAAGGTGGGTCTCTTGTTGACAGCATAGATATGGGTCTTATTTTGTTATCAAGCTACCCTATGTGTTCTGATTGGAACATTTAAGCCATTTACATTTAAACTGATTATTGATAGGTCCGTATTTATTGCCATTTTATTCTTTTAACTATATTTCTTCTCCTCCTCCTCCTTCTCCTCCTCCTCCTAAAAGACCCTTTAACATTTTTTGTTAATATTGGTTTGGTGGTGACAAACTCCTTTAGCTTTTTCTTGTCTGGGAAACTCTTTATTTCTTTTTCTATTTTAAATGATAGCCTTGCTTGGTAAAGTAGTTTTGATTGTAAGGCTTTGCTTTTAATATTAAAATATCACTTTTAATATTTCATGCCAGTCCCTTCTGGCCTGAAATGTTTCTGTTGAGAAATGAGCTGACAGTCTTATGGGAACTCCCTTGTAGGTAACTGTCTTTCTCTTGCTGCTTTTAAGATTTTCTCTTTGTCTTTAACCTTTGCCATTTTAATTATGATGTGTTTTTGTGTTGGGCTCTTCGGGTTTATCCTTTTGGGGATTCTTTGTGCTTCCTGGGCTTGTGTGTCTTTTTCCTTCACTGGGTTAGGGAAATTTTCAGACATTATTTTTTTAAATAGGTTCTCAATCCCTTGTTCTCTCTCTTCTTTTTTCTGGTACCCTTATGATGTGACTATTGTTTCATTTCATAATGTTCCAATGGTCCCTAAAACTATCCTCATTAAAAAAAATTTTTTTTTATTTGTACTGCTTTGATTGGGAGTTTTCTGCTATCTTGTCTTCCAAATCACTGATTCTATCCACTGCTTCATCCAATCTACTGTTTATTTGTTCCAATGTATTCTTCATTTCAGATACTGTAATCTTCATTTCTGACTGGTTCTTTCTTA
Organism: Tadarida brasiliensis; assembly: GCA_030848825.1. NCBI lineage: Eukaryota > Metazoa > Chordata > Mammalia > Chiroptera > Molossidae > Tadarida > Tadarida brasiliensis. The sequence continues at coordinate 31,545,163 of CM061261.1, read as the reverse complement.
TGGTTTTTATTTCCCTTTTCATGCTTTTGTTGTTCTCACTAAGTACCTTGTAGTTCTCACTAAGTTCATTTAGCTTTTTTTCTGGACATTTCTCCTGTTTTTTCTTTTGTCTCCCCATATGGGCTGCCTCTCTGTGTTTCTTTCTATGTATTAGGTAGATCTGCTATAATTCCCAGTCTTGGCAGGGTTGCCTTATGAAGTAAGTGTCCTGTGGGACCCAAAGCACAATCTCCTTGATCACTTGAGCTGGGTGCTCCCTTGTGTGGGTTATGTGGGTCTTCCCGCTGTAGTTGAGTCTCAATTGCTATTGGCCTGTTTGTGCATGGTATTAACCCTCAGGCTGGCTGACTTTGGGGCTCAATCCCAACCATGGCATACGAGCTGCTGTGCAGGTGCTGACCACATACATGATGTATAATTTGCCTCATCAGGGTCTGGTTCTTGTCAGAATCTTCCTTTGGATATGCTGCCTGTGAATCTTATTGGATCGTGCTCTGATGTTGTCTAAAGCTGACCACTTGAGTTGGGTGAGGTAGTTTCTTAGTAAGTCATCAGGTAGGGGCAAGTGGTATTGACTAGATTGATACAGGTTAAAATTTGGTGCAAAAGTCCTCAGGTATAGCTACCACCTGATGGGTACTCACACATCTGTTTGTTGGGGCAGGGTCTCACAGAGTTGTCATGGCGAGGCCAGCAGAGTTTATCAGTCCCAAATAGACTAAGATTTGGCTGTGTGAAGGGAAAGCTGTACACTGCTTGGGCATGCAAGGGAAAAATGGCCCTAGTCCTTTAGCTACACAACTCAGTCTATCCTAGATTCTGCCAGGAGGAGCCCAAGCTTAGCAGAGTGAGGCCTCTGGAAGTTGAGAGGATGCGGCTAGTGGCTCTTTCGTAATGGGGAGGTACCATCCAGTCTTTGGTAAAGGGGGGAGGGATGTGGCCCCTGCCTCAGAGTCACACAATTTAGTCTTTCCCAGATTTTGTTCAGTCCTCAGCATGGCAGAGCACCAGAGGTTGAGCATGTGGGACTGCCAGAAGTCCGGAGTGGGGTTAGTAGATCTCCCATGAGGGGGAAGTGCCAGTCAGGTTCATGGAAAAGTGTCGGAATGGCCCTCACCCCAAAGCCACACAACTCAGTCACTGACACCTCTAAGTCTTCCCTGACCTCTATACCCCAGTCAAGGCAGCTGATTCCTCAGCAGGGTTTAAGCTCTGCAGGGTGGGGTGAGAGGGAGTCCATAGGATGGGGCTATTGCTTTCCCCCAGGTTGATGTTGTATGAAGGGGAGTGGTAGACCCAAGAAGAATGGTGTCTGAGGTATGGGAGAACAGCTCAGCACAGGGATGCTGACAGCTATCCCTTCAGCTCTCTCCCCAGAGCCACCAACCCCTGACTCTCCTCACATGATTCTAGTCCAGTCTACCCTCCTTTTTCCAGAGTCCAGGATGAATGGCTGTGAATGAAATTTTGTGTGTTGGCCCTTTAAGAGGGTGTCTGTGTTTCTAGGAGACTCCTGTCTCTCCTTGACAGACAGAAATTGCTGATTTTCATGGTCAAATGTTATGTGGGTGACTCTTCCCAGCTCTGGTGCTCTGGGCCAGGGAGCCTGGCTTGGGATTGAGAGCTCACACTTCTCAGGGGGAACCCCCCACAGCTGAGGTATCCCTTTGGAACTTTGCCCACCCATGGGAGTGGGGCCAGCCCTTTTCCCATCTCTGCCCTTCCTACCAGTGTGGATGTGGCTTCTTCTGTAAATTCTTGGTTATAAGACTTTTCTTCAGCTTGTCTTCAGTTGGTTATCCAGGATGATTGTTTTATGATTCAGTTGTAATTGCAGTTTGGTCCTAGGAGAAGGTGAATGTATGTTTCACCTATTCCACCATTCTCTTGGATCTTCCATGTTTTTTTCTGAGAGTTTTATATATTTACATTTAGGTCCATGATCCATTTTGAGTTAATTTTTCTAACACTTGTTTTGTTTTTGCAACTATATCCACTATCCGTCTCCAGAACTCTTTGCTTATCCCAAACTGAATCTCTGTACCAATTAAGCAATGACTTCCAATCCCCCTACTTACCTAAGCCCCTGGTAAACATTATTCTACTTTCTGTCTCCATGAATTTGCCTATTCCATATATCTCGTATAAATGAAACCACACAGTATTTGTCCTTTTGAGTTTAGCTTACTTTACTTAGCATAATGTGCATCCATATTGTAGCATGTATCATAATTTCATTCTTTTTTAAGGCTGAATAATATTCTATTGTATGTATATACCATATTTTATTTATCCATTCCTCTGTCAGTGAACGCTTGGGTTGTTTCCACCTTTTGACTACTTGAAACAAAGCTGCTGTAATTATTGGTGGGAAAATATCAGTTTAAGTCCCTGCTTTCAATTCTTTGAGTATATACCCACAAGTAGAATTGCTTCCCACCGGCAATGCACAATCTAATTTCTCCACATCCTTGCCAACACTTATTTTTTTCTTTCATATATATATCTCCATCCCAATGGCTGTGAAGTGGCATCTCATTGTGGTTTTGATTTGCATTTTCCTGATTAGTGATATTGGCCATCTTTTCATATGCTTATTGGCCATCTGCATATGTTCATTGAACAAATATTTATTCAACTCCTTTGGTCATTTTTAAATTGAGTTGTTTGGTTTTTTTATTTAACAATATATTCTGGATATTAATCCTTTATCAGATATGTAATTTGCAAATATTTTCTTCCATTCTGTGGGATGTCTTTTCACTCTGTTGATTGTGTCTTTTGCACAGAAGATTTTAATTTTTATGTAGTCCAATTTATGTAAGTTTTCTTTTGTTCTCTTTGGTCTTGGCATCATAAATAGGTAATCATTGCCATATCCAACCTCATGGTGATTTTCCCTATGTTTTCTTCTAAGAGTTTTGTAGTTTTAGCACTTATGTTTCTATCTTTTACCCATTTTAAATTGATTTATGTGTATGGTGTAAGGCAAAGGTCCAACTTCATTCTTTTGTAAGTGGATATCCAGTTTTCCCAACACTACTTGTTGAAAAAACTGTTCTTTACCTTGGCACCCTTGTAAAAAAAAAAATCATTTGACCATATATGTGAGGATTTATTTATAGGCTCTCTATTTTATTCCATTGGTCTTTATGTTTATCTTTATATCAATATCTCATTGTTTTGATTATTGTAGCTTTGTAGTAAGTTTGAAATCTGGAAGTTTGAGTTTCCCAGCTTTGTCCTTTTTCAGGATGGTTTTGGCTATTTGGGTCTTTTGAGATTCCGTATGAATTTTAAGATAGATTTTTCTTCTATTTCTGAAAACAAACAAAAATCACAAAGAAAATCACATCATTGAGATTACTAGGAATTGCACTTGGTAGTACTGACATCTTAACAACATTGTCTTCCAGTTCATGAACATGGAAAGTCTTAATTTATATGTCTTCTTTAATTCCTTTCAACAGTGTTTTATACTTTTCAGTGTACACATCTTTCACCTCCTTTTTAAATTAATTCCTAAGTATTTTATTTTACACTATTGAAAATAAAATTGTTTTCCTAATTTCTTTTTTTGATTCTTCATTGTTAGTGTATAGAAATGCAACTGATTTTTGTGTGTTAATTTTGTACCTGCAATTTTGTTGAATGTATCTATTTTAACTTTTTTTGATGTGGAATCTTTAGGGTTTTCTACATACAAGATCACATTTTCTGCAAACAGAGATACTTTTATTTCTGCCTCTCCAATTTGTATGCCCTTTATTTCTTTTTCTTATCTAATTATTCTCACTAGAACTTTCAATACCATGTAGAATAGGAGTGGCAAAAGTGGGTACTCTTGCCTTGTTCCTGATCTTAGAGAAAAAGATCTCAGTCTTTCCCTATAGAGTATGATATTAGTTGTGGGGAGGTTCATTTTTGCCTATGTATATCCAATTGTTTCAGCACCATTTGTTGAAAAAGCTATTCTTTGTCCATTGAATTGATTTTTCACCTTTGTCAACAATCAGTTGGTCATATTTGTGAGTCTATTTCTAGGTTCTCTATTCCGTTTCATTGATCTACATGTCTATTCCTCTGCAAATACCACATTGTCTTGATTACTATAGATGTAGCAAAAGTCTTAATATTGCAGAGTGATTCTTCCTATCTTATTCTTCTTTGTCAAGTTGTTTACCTGTTCTAGAGCCCATGCCTTTCCATATAAATGCTACAATAAATTTGAATCTGTCTACAAAATCATACTGGAATTTTTAGTAGAAATTTCAGTAAACATTTAGATAAATTTGGGGGAAATTTATATCTTTACTATACTAAGTCTTCTAATTTATGAACACAGTATGTCTCTCCATTTATTCAGGTCTTTTTTGATTTATTTAATTGGTATCTTGTAATTTTCAGCATACAGATCCTGTACATGTTTTGCTAACTGTATACCTAAATATTTCATTTTGTTACGAGCAAATGTAAGTGGCATTGTGTTTTAAATTTTATTTTCTGAATGTATACCAAAATACAATTAACTTTTGTGTGTAGATCTTGTATCCTGCAAGCTTGCTGCACTCAATTATTAGCTATAGGGGTTATTTTTGTAGATGTTTTGGCATTTTCTATGTAGACAATCGTGTCATTTGCAAATAGAGACAGTTCTATTTATTTATTCCTTTTCAATCCAATGTTTTTTATTTGTTCTTCTTGTCTCATTGCAGTGGCTAGAATTTCCAGTACTATGTTGAGTAAGATGGTGGAAACAGACATGGTAGCCTTGTTCCACATCCTAGAGGAAAATCACTCAGCCTTTCACTATTACGTTTCATGTTAGCTGGGTTTTTGTAGACCTTTTAAATCAAGTTTAGGTAATTTCTCCCTATTCTTTACTTGCTGAAAGTTTTTAATCATAAATGTGTGTTAGATTTGTCATTTTTTTTCTGCATCAATTGATATAATACTATTTTTCTTTCTGAGTTTGTTAGTATGATAGATTTAATTAATTAATTTTTAAAATATTAAACCAACCCTATATTACTGGGGTAAACTTCACTTGAGCATCATGTATAATTCTTTTTAGACACTGTAAGATTTGGTTTGGTAAATCTTTTTTTGAGGATTTTTGCATCTAAGTTCAAAAGACGTATTTGCTTGTAGTTTTCTCCTCCCTTACTGTGTTTGTTTAGTGTTAGTATCAGGGTAACACAGGCCTCGTAAAATAAGTTAGGAAGTACTTCTCTTCTATTTTCTAGGGGAGATTGTGTAAAAGAGGCAAACTCCAGAGCTTCCAGGTGAAATCTGAAATTGGCCCCTGCACAGGGAGGGCAAGAAGAGACCGAAGAAAGATGCAGAGCACTCCAGATTGGTTGGTGGCAATGTCAATAAGCAAAGGAGCGTACATATGAGCTTGTCTTGGGCAGTCACAAGATGAATCGCTCTCTGCACATACCCTCCCAAATTTTAAGTTTTTCTAGAGGACTTCACTGGGTCCAGTCACGTATACTGTCCAGAAGATGTCAACAGTACCTTATTTTATCAAGGTTGCATCCTTGAAACTGGCCCCTACTGTGGGAATGGTGGGCAGAGGGTACACTCCAGGGACACAGTAGGGGATAAGGAGCCTTCAACGGGGGGAGAGGGGTCATGTCTTCCTGATGACCTCCTCCAACAACTCCCAATTGCTGATTACAGGCGTTTTCCAACTGTTAAATCTCTGAGCCATGGAGAAAGTCTATTACTTACTTAAAAATAAAGTTTCTGAATCCCTCTAACAAATCAGTCCTATTTTGTGTATTCAAAAGTGATATATTAAATAAATGTATTAGGACGGTGGACAAAATAGTGTGTTATCCAGATCCCTCTTAAGTGAAGGACCTGTCACCCCAGCTGCAGGGATTACTGCCTTTATCTATTCTCTCCTTCAGGGATTGCCTCAGCTTCAGAGAGCCGCTTTGTCTCAAGTTCATGACCCTTCCAAGGCAGCTCATACAATGATTAATGTTAATATATAAAAAACTGGAGAACTCAAACCAACTCGGAACAACCCTGAAGGGTCATCCTGGCCCCAGAGCTCCCTGGAGAGAAAGTGGCCAAGACAGTCATTGGCTTGCATCATAGCTGAACTCCTCTGCTGCCCACTCTTGCTTCCTGTATCTCCCACACACAGGTGTTGGTCCTTAGTCAGCATCCTGCCTGGTAAACTCTCAAGAAATTACATTATATAAAAAGAAAACCCTTAGGACTTAATGCAATGTAATATGTACAGAAATAATCTTATTACTCACTTATAATGTTTACCTTGCCTAAATCCTAAATGAATTTGAGGCAACTAACTGTAATCCTAGTATTTAACCAGTAGGAGCAACCACACAAATGCATGCTTTATCTATAACAGTAAATATATTTTAAGCGATTAAAGCTCAGCATTTCAAAGCAAAATTTTAATTGACACCGATCAATCACAAATAAACATCTCTATAAAATATTTTCTGGCTTTTGCATCTGTGCCAGCACACATAAAAAAAATAGAAAATATTTATGCAAATAAAGGTGGAGGTGGTGTGCTGGTGGTGGGTTTTAAGGCTACTTGTGTGGCCTAGAGAATAAAAAGATGGATTTAGAGACTCCTATTCCTTTAAACAGAAAAACAGGATGCAATGTACCAGGATATATTTCTCCTTTATACATAGGAATATTGAGGGAGAAAAGTAAGCATTCATTTATCATATGGTTCCTGTTTTCATATGGCAGCTACGACATTAAGGGTACTGAGTGAATGGAAAACAAACAAGAGGGAAGAGATATATATTGCTCCATTAACTAGAAAGCTGTTTGAGAGTTATTGAGTATAATAGAATACTGATAGATACAAACTCTTATTTTTAATCTGCTATCCAGTATGGGATCAGATATCATAACTAGTTCATGGGGGTACTGTTAGGGCATCTGAGGACAGACAAGGGTGTGATTTTCAGATCCAAGGTTGAAAACTCATGGCTGGTTTTGTGAATATCTCTCTCTCACTTGTAGCATAGACAGTGAATACTCTTGACAATTCTGGAGACTTTGGAGCCTTTGGAGGTTGGGAAGGGAGTGGACAACTGGGGCATTTGAGACGAACCACAGATATTGGAAACTCCAGCTCAAACATACTCATCAGAAAGACCTGTCAACTCTTGGTACATAGTCACTCTTATCAGTCTTCTTATTTGGGCAAGCCCAGTCTTACATTACAACTACCACAATGGACATGTTGATATCTAGTCTTAGGTTTTGTCCCAGTTCAAGAAAGGCAGGGGAACAGCCAAGGCAAACTGGTTCCAATTTGAGTAGAGGCTCAACGAGCAACTAGTTTGCTTGCCAACTAGCCAAATGAACATGGAGAGGTCAAGGAACCCATATTCTCCTAGGCTTCAAATTTTGTCAGAAAGTAGCCAGTTTGGGCTGGGTGCTCAGAGCCCAGCCCTACCGAGATTCCTCCCAGAGCTGGCACAGCAACCCAAGGACGGGTGGCGGGGGAGGGGGCACCTTCACTTATTAGCAGCCACACCATCTGTGGGCAGGAGGGGCCTCTGTGGACTGTGGACGCCAGACACCATTTCTGGGCTGGCTGATTGAAGGATGGCCACTGGGAGGTCACAGAGTGGGTTCTCTAGATCCTTGCTACTCAGCGTGGTGGCAGGACCAGCAGCATCACATCGCCTGGGAGCTAGAATCTTAGGGCCCAATTCAGACCAACTGAATCCGAACCTACATGGTCATTTACCGGCACATTTAAGTTTGACAAACACAGGTCCAGGTGGAAGCGATGAGACTAGCAGAAGGATCTGTCCCTTAGCCCCGCGCCCTCCCACTTTTGGCTCTCCACTTAAGCAAAGCTCGGACCTGCATTGGTCCTGCACAAATTTCCTGCAAAACCGGAGTGTGGAGGGAGGGGGCGTGCAGGAGCTGCCCCCGCCAGGGAGGGCAGAGGATACGTGTGATTGGATGGGCGAGAGGCGGCTTTCTCCAGCTCGGGGCTCCGCGGAGAGGAGACACTCCCCCGACCCTCCCCCGACACCTCTCCACCCCCACCCCCCGCAGCTGCTGCCGCCTGCCTCCCGCCGGCTGCCACGAAAACCCGGAACAGCTGCGTGTGCTCACGGAAAGTCCTCCTAGGGGCGACGCCGGGCAGCTGGGCATGCTCAGTAGCTGGGGGAGGCTTGGGTGGAGAGTAGAAAGCTGTGGCTGTGCCTCCCCCTCCCCACGGCCTCCGCACCCCTCGCCCCCAGCCCGTAGTAGTTGCCCGGCGTGCGCCCGGGAGACCGGGAACATGGCGCTCCCAGCGATGTAGCAGCCGAGGCGCCGGGGGACGAGGCGCCGCCGCTTCGCTGACAGCCACCAGCAGGTAGGCAGGCGCGCCAGGAGGGGCTGCCGGGGCGGGTATGGGCGCGGGGAGGGGCGCTTGCGGGGATGTGCACGGCTGGGAGCCGGGGCATCTGGCTTTGCCCGGAGAGGATGCGGAGCGGACATCTGTGACAGCGCGCAATTGTGCATCTCCTAGGAGATGTCAAAGGCTGGGATCCTCTGGCTGGAGGGAAGGGATCCGGACACCGCCCCCGCCCCCTTCACACACACCCATGCGCTACCGCCCAGCCCGGGCTCTCCACGGGTCAAATAAAGGATAGTTCCTTTCCACTGGGTGGGAGGGCGTGGAGGAGAACCCCGGATCCCAGGGTTGGGAGTGCGCTGGTCCCCCGGACCGCTGGCAAGCCCAGCACCAGTTCTTTGTGTATACAGCTGTGCACGCCCGGGGGTGTCACGGTGCCTGCATCTCTCGAGGAGTGTTGGACATATTGCCAGGGCAGGATTTCCGTGTGGTTTTTGTCTCTTGGCAGGTGTGGACTGGAAGATGCAATAGCTGAGTCTTTATGGGGCTGTTTTCCTTTGTTACTTGCTTTGGAGTGTGCGTGTGCGTGGTGGGTTGTAATGGAGAGAGAGAGAAGTTCTGCTCATGGGCACGCGTGTGGGCAGAGCGTGGAAGAGGATCTCGGTTCCAAACTCTTGTCAAAATTGAGTGCTATGTGGGCCTCCTGGAGGGTAAACTGGAACAGTCCAGAGATGAGTGCCCAGTTTGGAGGAGCCTGTTAGCCCTTCTTGAACCCATGTGTGTATACCTGGAGCTTTAAACAAGGGGCACGAGTTCATTCAACATTAGATACCAATTAAGGGAATTTGAAGCATTGAGGCTATCAGTGGTGGGCACTTTTAGGCCAAGTTAGTAAAGAAAAAAAGAAGTTGACACAAAGCCAGAGGAAAGTGTCATAGTTAATAGTTGATTATACGTTAGAAGGCTGAATGCATTTTGGGGGAAATCAGGAAACCTGGCATTCCACAGGGTTTTACCAAGAAATAGCCATAGGGTCTTAGGTAACTTAGAGAACCTCTCAGTGCATTTTTTTTCTCTTCTGGGGTCCAGTGGCATGTGGACACTCACCTGAGTCCAGATGGACCAGTTGCTCTTCAGAAGCCCATACTACACTAGAATTCTATGAAATTGATGCCCCATAATAACTGCTCTGTCACCTTATATTCGTATAGCTGTTATATTCAGCAGTACAACTCAGGGAGGGAAGGTAAATTTAGAATATGCTTTTATTTTTTGCCTTATAATTTAAAGGATGGACATTTTTGACTACAAAGTTTAGAGACACTACCCTCCGTACATGCAGCATTTATTTAATGGTCTCCTTAGGTAACAAAAATGAGTCAGTATCATCTAAATGAAATGGAGAATGCTTGAGGAAAATGCATTTAAGTAAATTAAAGTCGTAAATGTCCAATCTGATAGTACTTTGACTTGGAATAGTATGTGCAAAGCAGAAGTACTGCTAATGGAAGCAGTACAAGTTGATGACAAGTTCATTGATAGCATTGGTCTTAGAATAAAATGTTTCTGTTCCCGTGTGAATGGGTAGAGATTGATTGTGCTAAGTCCCTGCAATTTGTTATTTTGTAAATAAGTGTGAGTTTGAATTGCAGTCATTGAAAACACAGTTTGGCATTGCCTCTCCTTCACCGTGTCAGTTTGCTAAAATGCTGCAGGTGTGAGAGGCAGGTGTTCTGGGGTGTGGTATCATCTTGGTGGTGAAACAGAGCTAAGTTTTGAGCTCTGACTCCCATTTTTAGCTTTGTGATTGTGGGCAAGCTATTTAACTTTCCCAAGCCTAAGTTACCTCGTCTATAAAAGAAGCTTAGGAAGACTTCAGGTAAGTAAGACTTACCTAAATGGGTGGGTGTATGGATTACTCATAATATAAACTGCTAAGAAAACAGTGGTGATCAGTGTAAGAGGAAGGGAAATGGATGTTTATTTAACCTATACTAGGTGCCTTGTATCATACTGGTCAGGTTCAAATATGTAATCTCATTTAATCTTCCCAACTGTACTAGTTTCCTAGGGTGGCTGCTGTAACAAATTACCAAAAACTAGGTGGCTTAAAACAAAAACTTTCTCACAGTTCTGGAGGCTAGACGTCCATAATCAAAATGTAGACAAGGTGGTGTGTCCTCTGATGCCCCTAGGGGAGGATCCTTTCTTGCCTCTTCTAGCATCTCCTAGCCCCAGGTGGTCCTTGACTTGTAATAGCAAAACTCCAATCTCTCTGCCTTTATCTTCACATGGCAAAATCCCCCCTTTTTCTAAGTATACTATTCATATTGAATCAAGGGCCACCCTAATTCAGTATGACTTCATCTTAACTTGATTACATCTGCAAAGATCCTGTTTCCAAATAAGGTCACAATTATAGGTTCTGGTTGGACATGAATTTGGGGGGCGGGGGGACACTATTCAGCCCAGTTTGCCAACATCCCTAAGATCTGCACTTAATGACAACATTAATATTAGTCAGCATACAAGTAGAAGGTAGAAATAGAGTGGTATGGGTTCAGAAGTGACTTTAAGGGCTATTCAATCCAGTTGATCTATTCGAGGTTCAATTTACCCAAACATAGTAGGGTAGAGCAGCATTCAAACATACCTCACTTATACAAATGTCACTTACCTGGAAACCCACACAATCCAGGATCTCAGTCTTGAACAGGTAATATATCTAACATACCCTGTCCCAGATGGATTAGTTAATGTTGCCTTCCTCTCTTTTTCCTACCCCGCCAACACAATGCAAACACACACCAGAAATCCAAATTAAACAACAAAAATAACAACAGCAACAAAAATACCCAATCTTAACACCTTTATAACCTTGCTTGTTCTGGTAACTGGCACCACTGTCCATGAAGTTGCTTTAGCCAGAAACTCAAGAGTCATCTTTGGTATCTCCATTCCCTTTGCCTTCCACACCCAAAACCATCACACAGTCTTATAAATTCTGTCTTCTACTTATATCTCTAAATATATCTTGATAAACTCTTCTTTCCATACCTACCACCCACCACCATCAAACTTCAAGTCATTGTCTCTCACCTGGATTATTAGTATAATTTTCTAACAAGACCCCTGGTTACTTGCTTGGCCCCTCCAATATTGTATCCAGAATAGATAGAATCATGTCAGTTCCCTACATAAAATGCATCCACATTCCTGGGACAGATTCCAGAGACTCTCAGAACCTTGGGTACCTGGCCTGCCTCATCTTGGGCATCTCTTCCTCTTGCTGCTATCATACTGATCTCCTGTTTCTTGAATATCCCAAGCACTTCCCCTATACTTTGCAAGTTCAAGCTGTACAAATCTTTTGGCTTCTTTGATCTCCCTTCCCCACAACCCAAATCTCTCATCACCCTTCTGATTGTCTTCCTTAGCACTTATTTTCTGTTTACCTGTTTGGCTATTTAATGTCTATAAGCTCTGTGATGGCCATTTATGTTGTATCTTGCATGTAGAAGATGTTCAATAAATTTAGGTGAACGAGTGAAGGAAGGAATACTCTTCCTTATAGCCCTTTTCTGTGCCAATTTAAAGATCTGATTTTTATATTACTTTATTATTATTTTTTAAATTTATCTGTATTGTTGAAAGTATTACAGGTGTCCCTCCTTTTTTGCCCTCATTGACCCTCCCCGCACCACTCCTTCACTGCACTGTTGTCTGTATCCATTGGTTATGTGCATATAAGTTCTTTGGTTTATCTCTTCCTGTCCCCCCTGCCCTTCCCTCTGAGGTTTGTCAGTCTGTTCCCTACTTCCATGTCTCTGGATCTATTTTTTGAAGAAGCTTTTTTATTTACTATGTTGTATAAAAAGAGCAATTCAGAACTTCATTCTGACTTCAAAAGAGGAGTATTCTTAGCTTTAACAAAAGCATCTTTTAATAATTGGTTTTAAGTGAGCAGTTAATAATTGAGTCAAAATATTTCCTGGCAACTGAGGATTTTGTAAAAATATATCAGTCAGTTAACAAATATTTCTGGAATATTTGTTAGACATTTATATTGGCCATGCTAGGCCCTAGGAGGATGATAGTGAACAAGACTTTTAGCCTTCTAGAGATTAATAATTAATAATCAATAACATTATTTATTGAGCTTCTGTCATATCCCAGGTTCTCATCTGTCCCTATCCCTACTTTTTGCTATAGATAGCCCTGCAGTTTTTCTCAACAACACAGAACCCAAATCAGATGCACAACAAATATTTGATGAATTAATAATTAGTAAATACTATTATCTTGATCTTTTAAAATAGAAAACATGTTTATCTGGGGAAAAGAGAATCTGTTCACATATACATAAGATCATGCAATTGCTTTCTGAATATATCAGTTTTGTTTTAAAATCATCCTGCCTATTGTCAGGGGTTAAAATAAGAGGCAAATGCTGTTTCTATGAGAACGGGCTCCTGGTATGTTTCTTTGTCTTCTACAGTTGTCAAAATTCTTAATCACCAGCTGAATTGTTGTATTTGTCCTGTTTTATCCAAGTGAGAAGTGACTTAGTCTCTCTCATTCTGAGCTCCTTTTGGTAGATTTGAATAGCAAGACTGAGTACCTGAGGGAAGAGAATGTAGTTCAACACAGGAACACAGGTTACATTTTGGATTTCTGGGGTGTCCTCAGTTTCATGTCATTTTATTATTTGCATAAAACATGATCTTTAATAATAATAAAAATATTGTTTAATGCATATGGTTAAGTATAACTTTTTACCTAAGTAGTGATAAATCAGACTTTGTATCTTGATTTTGTTTAAAAGTGATGGGTACACAATTGAATCAGTTAAAACCTAAAGAAACTAATATGAGATTTCAGTAAGGTGGATGTAATACATGTTCAAAAATCAATGGCTATCCAAAATGCCAGTTTTACCAACAAAAAATACAATAGAAAATGATTCTGTTCAAGAATCTACAAAAATATAAATTACCTAGCAAAAATAGTAAATGCACATAAAATACTGGGGACTAATAAGAAATTTCTAAAGACTTAGGAAGCATAAAATTCTACTCAGACACATAAAATGAGAAACAAAGAAATGAAAATTTGCCTTATTCTTGGGTAGAAAGATGGATATTATGAACTGGTTATTTTTCCATGATTAATTAGTTTTATTGCACTGGGATTTGGGAAAACTTGACAAAATGATTCTACCATTTGTCTGGAAAAATAACTATATGACAAAAGTCAAGAAAATTTTGCAGAAGAATATATATGGAGTGGGGGTGGGTCATCTTTCCAGAAATGAAAAATAAATTTGATCATCAAACTACAATCATTATAGCAGTGTAGTACTGGTGTAAGAATCAATAAATAACTCAATGGAATAGAAGAGCCTGGAAATAGACTCAGGTAGTTTTTGGAAAAAGGACTGTGATTGGAAAAAAGCATTTTGAAATGGTGAAGAGTATTTTACAAGAGTCAAGGAAATTGACTAAGTATGTAGAAAACCTTCAACTAAGAACTTCTGTTTACATGACTCACTAGACCGAGTTCCAAATAAATTGGAAAGTTTACCTGCCAGGGGAGAAACAAAGCTAGAAGAAATATTTAACCATTTTAGGGGAAGATTTAAAATCAATGGAAAGAATTACAAGCAAAGATAGATTTAAATATATTTTAAATGTTTGTATATGGAAAAATACAGTTTAAAGCAGAAAACAATCATGGAGAAAAATATTGACCCCAAGCATGACAGAACAGATAGTATAATAGTCACACTGAACTCTTGCATATTAGTAATTAGAAAATAACATCCCAATAGAGTTGTCTAAATATCTGAATACGTAATTTAAAAGGAAGAAATAAAAAGGCTAAAACACATATTTAATAAATATTTCTACTACTAATCACAGATATGCAAATTAAAACAAAAATGAGATACCATGTTTCATGTATTAAACAAGCAATGTGTGTGTGTTTGCATGCGTGTGTGTGCGTGCATGTGTGTGTGTGTGTGCATGTGTGTGCTGGCAAGGGTGCAGTGAGAAGGACATCCTCATTGGTGCTGGTAGGAGACTTACATGATACAACCTTCCTGGAGAACAATTTGAAAATATTTGTGAAAGCTTTTAAAAGTTGAAGTTATCTGACACAACTATTTCTCTGGCTTTTATTTTACTTTTATTTTAGTCTTTGCTAGGGAAGTAGAGACAGGCACATTTTTATATACAAGATTATTTACATAATTTTCAATAACAGAAACAATTAAGCAACTTGTATAACTAAAAACTGAGGGGCTAGATAAAAGTATTCTAAGGTGCCCAAATGACAGACTGTGACATCGATGCTAAAAGTGACCATTTTGAAGATTATGTAATGACATGGAATAACCTTCACCACAATTTTTAGTGGACATAACCAAATGCACTACTGCATCACAATGATATGTGTTTTGCGAAGTGGAAATATCACACAGGCATGTGAAAACTGGAACCAAAACATAGTTCAGCAATGCCTGGGTGGTAGAAATATAGATGACTTTTCTTTTATTTTTTTATACCTTTCCAAATTTTTCAAAACTTAGTCAATGATAACATATTGTGTTGTGAAACAGAATAAAGCCCCAATATTTTACAATATGGCAGGATATATATTCAGATTATAATTATTCATTTATGTAACCAACATTCATTGATTATCTCTTATGTCAGGGGCTCTGCCAAGTGTATCAGCAGTGACTCTTGGTTTGCATGCAAATGAAAGAAACTCTAACTTCAGCAAAGAGAATTCACTGGAAGGTTACCAGGTAGCTAAAAGAATTGTCAGGATTGAGGGGGTTGAGGCAAAAACAATAACAACCATCACCAGAAGACCGACTTGGAAGCTAACCAGAACCTAGCCAGTTCCAGGGTCTAGATATCAGATAGTAGAGAAACAGCTAAGAACAGCCTGCTCAGGGCTGGGCCACAGTCCTCTGGTTGTTGTACATTGGGGTGTGCTCACCACACCCAACCCACTTGGCATCAGAGAGGGGAGGGCACCTTGATTAACAGGCCCACTTACACAGTGAAAGAAACAAAAAAGATGGGATGGGTGTTAAATAACCAAAACCAAATTAAAACAAAAAGATAAACGAAAAATGGCCTCTACCCCAGAGCTTGGAGGTCAACAGGGCTGAGTAGCGGCCACTGGTCTCTCCCCTCTACAGGGAACATCACTGAGAGGTAGAGTCACAGCTAACACAGGGTTCGAGGTACGATGTGCACCGCAGTGCCCTACACAGGAGAAGCTGTTTCCTGGTGTCCTGAAGAAGGGGGCTTTTCAGATCTTCATGTACAGGCAGAGTTTTTGGAGGGGAAGTCCCATTCTCAGGTGTGATGAGAGCCAATGAATGGATTACTAGAAAGAAAGAAACTGTTTAGCAGAAGTAAGAGGTATAGTTTGGAAATAAATTGAGCAGTCACGTGAGTCTAGGCTTCTTTGTATTCTGAATTAGCTGACATTTATCAGGTGCTATAGTAATGTCTGAGTTTAGTCCACCAAGAATACTGGGCTCTTGGTTTGAATAACTGTTGGTCCATATTACTAAAAAATCATCTATCGGTCAGTTTGTATTCTTCCTACAGCTTTCAAATAGGAAATTCCTGAGGCTAACCAGGTAATTTAATGCACAGGTTCACGTTACTTTGATAACTGTTTATAAACTTTTCCCAGAGGAAAGAAAATTTGCAAAAGGAAGGAAAAGGGTTATTTTTCAGTTGCACTAAAAACAGGACAAGGATAAATCTTAAATTACCAAGAGAGGCCCCTGCCCTGGACACTGCATGATAAAGAGCTGAGCTGGGCTGCACCTATACAGCTATGCCTTTTCGCACCAATCAAAGGGCCCATGTACCACCTTGGTCCCCTCTGGGTCCCTCTCTGCATACCCAGGACCTTGGACTTCCCAGCATATAAGGCTCATGGGCCCAAGTTGGGCTGAGGAAAGACTGTTAATGGGAGTTTGGACATGTAGATGTTGTAGTCCACACACAAGTGCTGGAGGCCAGGGTAGAAAGAGCAAGGGGGAGGGATGGGAGACTGGTTCCTCTTATTTTGCCGTGTTCTGGAATTTAAGAATTTTATATTTAGTTAAACCTGGCTTCTAGGTTGCTATGAGGGCCTATTTGTTAGGCTAGGCACATGGAACATATTTAATAATTTTTTGCTTGAATTATCATAAATATCTTAGATATATAATAATCAGGATTCCATTTGTGTTCCATTTGTGCTCTTGCCCCCTCAAATGTTAGGATCAGGCCTGGTTGGATAGCTGTTTTAGAAAGGTAACACTCAGTTGTTCACACACACATACACACACACACACACACACACACACACTTCAGCTGCTTGTGCATCAGCAATGTAGATTATTAGAAAGTAGACTGCACTCCTGAGATTATAGCTAACATATTGAACAAGATGTGTTAAGCCCTCATCCAGCTATTTTACCTGTGTATCTTAATTAGTCTTGATAGAGCTCTATAAAATAGGTCATTCAAGAAAAATATCATGCAGGTATAGGGTAGCAAAGAGCAGCCAACCACTGGCTTGTCCAAATCCCATTGTCCATCAACACTGTGCCGTATGGCAACTCAGTAGGTGAGAAGAGAAGTTTTGTTTGGAGTCCTTGAACCTTCAATAATTTAAAAGTTGCTGGATTAATCAATCCACCTGGACTTGCAGATCCTCTGATTCAGCATTTTTCTTCATGCAAATTTCCTCCTGAAAGGGAAAGTAAATGCATTGACTGCCTGGCTGTGTTCAGTATTATGATTAACTGAACGATCAAAGCCCAAAATCAGTATTCGGTGGCTTGTATAGAAACAAATTTAACTTACATTTTAAAACAGATGTCAATTACAGGATTCCTTCCTCCAGTTTTCAAAGGAATTGCCATCTGTGTCATTGGTGATACAGGTAAATTGGCCATGGAGAGCGCCTTCTTTTTTCCTTAAAGGACTGGTTCATCTCCAAGCCTCCTTTACTCCATTGTTCCATGGAGTCAAGATGACTTTATCCAAACGTTATTGGTTCTATCACTCTTTTCATAACAAATTATGGGGGGATGGGTGAGGGCTCACTCACTCTCGAGTCCTAAATATAAGATCTATGACAGAGTCCAAAGTTGTTAGCCTCACTATTCAATTCCAATTCAAATTCAAGCTTGACATACTATTTAAGAAATGCAGTTATTTTCTGGATGGGACTTGATTCCTTTGCTTCTAAGCATGATCATTTGACTTACCCAAATGGATGTGTGCATAAAACACTGATTTTCTAGCTAATTGTCCTTACTGTCAACTGAGTTGCTCCCTTGCCTAATTTAGCTCCTCTGCAATTTACTGACCCAGGGAGAAAACTTCCTGGAAGGGAAGAGTAGAAAACTTAGGCTTCATTTGTTTAAGAGAGACAGTCTTCTCCCAAAGTAAGAACAGTTACTATGTAGATATACTTTAACCTTTAATTATATAAACACTGATGGAGGAGGGGGTTAAAGGAAGAAAAAAAAAAAAACTAACAGAAATTGAACGTAGGGATTTCCTCATCAGTGTGGTTTTTACAACAATGTTGTCACTTCTCTAGGTTTTAGAGACGTGGAAAGAAATAATAAAAGGAATTTTCCAGTAATATTTGAATAACAACTATTCATAACCTAAGTTAAATAGTAGTTTGTTTTACACTTTATGTGAGTTTAAGATAACAGCTACATTGCCCAGCTGGTGTGGCTCAGTGGTTGGGCATCGACCCATGCACTAAGAGGTCGCCAGTTCGATTCCCAGTCAGGGCACATGCCCAGGTTGTGGGCCAAATCCCAGTGGGGGCATGAAGGAGGCGGCCAGTCGATGTTCTCACTCATTGATATTTCTATCTCTCTCTTCCTCTCTCTCTAAAATCAATAAAGAAAAAAAAAAAGATAACAGCTACCTCCAAGTTGTGTCCTATCTTCTTACTACTCCAGGTAGACTCTATTCTCCCTTCTCACAGCCAAGGGCTCCCTAAATCTCGCCAACTTAAAACTTTCTCACATGTACCACTGCCATTCCTCTTAGCAATTCTCAACTAAACCTTATGTCAACTTCCTATCTGTTCTCTTTGTTTTTATTCCCACCCCAAAATGAACATCTGATCATCTGATTGTCACCTTCTCATTGAAGACTTCCTACCCAGCTATTATTCCCTACCACCACCCCTCCAAAAAAGTTCTTCCCCATGGTTCTGGATTCTCCCTCTCAAAGCATTCATCACAGTGTTTTGTAGATGTTTCCTTACTTGACGCCTTTCTTGCACTAGACTGAGAATTCTTCTAAAGCAGGTATCTTGTTTCTTGATCTTTATATTCCCAGCACCTAGTTTTATGCATACGTATGTCAGGTCTTTAATAAATAAATGTTTGTGGATGAATGGATGTTACCTAAGCTTATAAATGAGCCCAGCCTTGGCTGGGTAGCTCAGTTGGTTAGAGCATGGATCTGACACACCAAGGTTGGTAGGTTCAATCTTTTGTCAGGGCATATACAAAAATCAACCAATGAATGCATAAATAAGTGGAACAACAAATTGATGTTTCTCTCACTGTCTTTCCTCCCCCCTCCCTCCCTCTCCCTTTTGCTTTCCCTCTAAAATCAATAAATAAAAAATGTTTAAAAAATGAGCGCAGATGTCAAAGGGAAATGCCATAGTTTAAAACTCTGAAATGGAACCTAGCAATGACCTGATCCATTTCCTTAAAAAAAATGTCACACTCATTTCATTTTCTGCATTATATAAATGAAAGATATGGCAGGAAAAATTAATACTATCTCTTCCTGGGAAGAGAAAAAAATTTAAATATTGGATAGGTGTATAATGTAGATATTCTAAATGCACTGAAAAGAGAGGAAAGTAATTGAACCACATTATAAGCTCAGGGCATGTTTTCCAACACTAGAGTATATAAACTGAGCTTCTTGAAAAACATTAAGAATAATTATTTGGTTACTAGATGCAACTTCCGCCTACCGCTCTGTTGTCCCATACCTGGTGTGGATGCACTTGGTTGGTGATGTGACCCTTGCTTGAGCAGCAGCTGATTTTTATACTGAAAGCTGGGGTTTTATTCAGTTCTGTCCAACTCTTTGACACCCTTGTTTCCATAGTAACAAATGCCCTAAAAAATGAGAAAAACTGGGAATGAATCAAAGTAAGTGGTTCAAGCAAGGGGTTCCCCAGTGTGGTACCCAGGGTCTCTTCAGGCTTTGGTCTTATGGATTTGTGACAGGATTCTCAGAGAGAAGATTCTAGGGTGATGACTGGAAGGAATTTTAAAGGCAATTTATAGATACTCTCTATGAAAGAATTTACTGTGTTTTCTTTAGCTTGGATTCCTGTGGTGTGTACCTGGAGTATTGGCATATTAGCAGTCTACACTGGTTGAAAGAAACATTTGCCACCTAGAGCCCACTAACAGCTAAGAATCAGGGAAGAACAACTGGAGATTCTTACTATCTTTGAAATATAGTTGAGCTGTCCTTTCAAAGCCGGAAGGTGTAGGAGAGCCCTGAGTTTTAGTAGGTACTGGCATTTGACAATGCTAATTACAGTAGAGTTTCCAGTCTTGTGGCCTAGATGTGTTCTGTTTGGCATGCAGAGTGTGAAATTTCCCCTAAAAATCCAGATGTTTGGCTTCTCTTGAAAAAAAAAAAATCATATACACACAAATACAAAATTTGACAACACTGGCCATGTTTCCTCATGGCTACCATCCACTCTGGCTGAGTAGCAGCTGCTTCCACCATAGGAAGGTGATGGAGTTCACCCACCCCTGCTGTGCATCATCAGGCTGGTTTACATGTTTATGTTACCCTGTTGGTCCTTGAAGGCTTTTGAATTTGTAACCTTTGCATTAGAGGAGAGGATTGCTCAATGGCTTTGGATCATTTCATTCTTATATGTTGTTCTTCATAATCTACCGTTTCCTGAAAATGAGTCAATTCATTTAATAATTTAAATATAAGGTAAATGACATTTTAGAAAGATGCATTTTTAAAAATTTCATTCTAGAAAAAAGAAATCTAGCCTTAAGCCTCCTGTACTAGTATGTAGTTAATTTAAGATGTAGAGTTTGGGGATATTTGGTGGGAATATTTGCATAGTTAGGCTTCAAGAACTAAACTTTTTCAATATTTTTCCAACATTAGATGATTATAAAGAATTTCCTCTTGTGTTTCATTGGAATTAAACTGAAATAGAAAAAGAAATCATAGGGTCTTGAGCTTGCTAGAGGTAGAAATTATTAGAACTCAAAAGTATGCTATCATATTCCACATGATGTTATCATCTGGAAAGTATAAAACATTCACAATGCAAATATGCCCACAGGAGTGAAGTGGAACCTTATAAATGATATGCCTTCTATAGAATGGCTGGCAAAATCTCAAAATCAATATTGGAATCACCCAGGGTGACTGGGAATAATGATATCACTGTACCTTACTAAAAAGTAATGAAAACCAAATGAGATAGAAAATTCCAGAGTTGTCCCTGGAGTTTTTACTTGCTTGAGCTAGGAGAGTGAGAGATTTTAGGAAGTGGTTTTCCCACCCTTTTTTTTTCAGACCTCAGTTTTATTTGAAACGCAGAGCACAGCCCACCCATTGAAGGCAGCTTTCCTTTCTACGCAGACCAGGTTATATATGCAATGACTGTAGATGTCATTGTCAAACAGAAAAACTTTGGGTTCTAGTTAATCACTTAACTGGTAAGACTAAAATAAAGATAATTGGATCTGTCCATTAGGGTGGTGGCTGCTTGCTTCTGCTTTGTCCTTTGATAGGCTGGATAACAAATAGGAAGCATATTACAATGAGCATTCTCAAGCAGGCATTCATTCGACAGACATTCACTGGGTGGCACTTACCCATGTGGAGGCACATCAATGAACATAGATAAAAATCTCTCTTGTGCAAGGAGAGACAGAAAGTAAACAATAAACATAATAAGTAAATATATAGGATGTCAGAAGGTGCTCTGTAGTTTGAAAAAATAGAGTGCTTCATAAGGGAGATCAGAAGTCTGAGATGGTGGCAGCAATGTGAAGTTTTAAATAGGGGCATCAAGATATGTCTCACTGAGAAGGTGACATTTGAAGGAGGGGCGGGAACTGCCTGTGTAGGAATACCCTGTGATAGATATGAGAGGGCATCACAGGCAGAGAGAACCCAGTGCAAAGGCTTCAAGGTAGAACACATGGCTTATTTAAGGAAGTGCAAGAGGCCATTGTGGTTGGAACAAAGAGAATGAGGAGGCTGCAGAAGGAGGCAATGTCAGGGAGGTGAGTGGTCAGAACCAGTAGGCAGGGATAAATACCTTGGCCTTTTCTCTGAGCAAGATGGGGAACCACTGGAGAGGTTTGAGAGGAGGACAGGATCTGACATAGTTTCTAGGAGTCACTTTGGCCTCTATTGAGAGGAGGAAAGTGTGAAAGTGGGAGACTGATCAGGAGGACATTGCAATAATTCAGGCAAGAGATGATGATAATTGGACCAGGCTTGTAGCAGTGAAAATGGTGAGTAGTGACCCAGTTCTCATCTATTTTGAAGGTAGTGTTTCCTCAGGATTGGGTCTGGGTTGAGAGGGAGAAAGGTGTCAAGGATGATTCCAAGGGTTTTGGCCTGAGAAACTAGAAGAATGGAATTGCCTTCAGCTAAGAAAGGGATGTCACTGGGAAAAGTAAGTTTCTAGGGGAAAACTCAGAAGTTTAGCTTTGGACATTAGACATCCCAGTGGCTGTCTACTTGCAGTAGAGATGTTGAGCATCTGTATACTGACAGTTGGAAATCAGTAAACATCTGGGTGGATGCTAACTGGGCTTGCTATACCATAAATGTTGTTTCCTTAGCATGTTTCTGCAAAATTCTTCAGAAGTTATTAAAAAAAAAAACCCTATCTTTTGCCAAACAACTGTGAGTGCATTAACTGGACCATATAGTAGTGTAGACAAGGACACCTCGTGTACAGTGGGTAAAGGGCATTGAGCCTGAGTAAGCTGCACTCGAAGTCATTTCTAAATGAATGATGTGATGTAACTGTAGGTGCTGAATTGGAGTCTTAGATAATTAAGCATGCAGTTGTTAAATGCATCTAATGTTGAAAAATAGGACAGAAGTAAGGCTACAGTTGACCTTGTGATGAAACAGAAAGGATAAAATATTCCCCAGGAGTAAGTCATTTACCCATGTGATACAATTGCATTCTTTTAGGGCACTGGTGAGCCAGTTGGTAAGCCATCTCCTCCAAGGCATTAATGGAACTCTGTGTCCCAAATACAGCAGGTCCTTGAATAATGTCATTTCATTTAATATTGTTTTATTGTAACGTTGATGAGAAAAAAAAGATTTTCATCTGGGGCCACTGTCTATGTGGGTTTCCTCTGGGGACTCTGGGTTCCTCCCACATCTCAAAGATGTGTACAGGGAGTGAATTGGTGTGTCTAAATTGTCCTATTCTGAGTGAGAGTGGGTGTGTGCATGAGTGCACCCTGTGATAGAAGGTGTCCTCTCCACAGTGGTTCCTGTCTTGTGACCTGAGCTGCTGGGATAGGCTCTAGCCACTGGCCACTTGCCACCCCAAAGTGGAATCAGCAGGTTGGAAAAGAATTATCTTACTTGTTTTTTATTACTTTTTTCTTACATATCTATATAGCTCTATTTATTTCAGTGTTTAAATTACAAGTGTTCTGAACTTTTAGAAGTGTTCAAACTTTTAGAAGTTTGGTGATGTTTTTGTGATCATATATACGCTTTAGAAACTTAACTCTTCTTTTTATCAATTCACCTATGATAAAATTAATTTCATCATTACATTTAAAGTTGCAGTTTCCAAGAACCTATCAATGATATTAAGTGAGGACTTAATGTAATGTAGTTCCTGCTATGATCATTTTTAGGAGCAGATACTATTGAAAGTAGAGAAAGTTGGAGAAAACATAATACAAGTTATACCTATTGGCCTGGATAATAAAAATGATTTTAATGAGCCCAAGCCTTGCTAGAAACCTCAAATTAAAAATAGTTTTTCAATGGAGGAAGAAGAGCGTATGATGTGTACGATGAGGGCAGAGACAGTCTTAGTCATATTTATATCTGTGAATACAGTAAATGTTAGTGTATTTTAACTGGGTGTCGAAATGTACTTGATAAGCAAGAAGTGAGGAATGGATATTGGGCAGGCAGTTAGCAGCCTGTAGTGAGATTTAAAAAATAACCCAGATGGTTCCCTTGATGAGAATGTATGAGTAGGATTGTAGGGAAAGTGTTTTAAAATTGGCCATCTGCCTCAAAGAATTGCGGAGCAAGAAGGGGATACAAAGCTGAGGAGGTCATATTGAGATTGCCGGTAGGATACTTAGGCTTAGCAGGCCCCAAATCATTGTGCTCTTAAAATAATAACTTTTTTTATTTTTAAATTAAATTTATTGAGGTGACATTGGATAATAGATTCCTATAATAACTTTTAAACCTTGTATTTGAGATAAGGGTTTAAGAAATGCATCATCCTTGGTATAGCAAGGAGCCCTCTAGACAACACCTTGGGTGTTGGAATTTCCACACCAGGCAGCACCTTGGATGCTGGAGTTTCCCACCTGGAATGCCAGAAACCTGTAGAGAATCCTTTCAAATTTTCTGGTGTTCCTAAAGGAATGAAGAGAAGAAATTTGGGGAGAGCTCTGAGTCAGAAGAAGAGTGATCTCGAGTGACTTTGAGTCAACAGTGAGCCCTTCTTCACCATTTGTGGTTGCTCTAATTGTTGAACCTGAGAGTTATAGTTTTGCTCTTTCCTCATCAAGACTTCAAGGCTCGCTATGCAGTTCTTTTATATTCAGGACCTAAGGCCCTGGCCGGTTTGGCTCAGTGGTTAGAGCATTGGCCCGGAGACCAGAGAGGCCCAGGTTCAGTTCCCGCTAAAGGCACGTACCTCGGTTGCAGTTTGTCCCCGGCCCTGGACCCTGGTTGGGGTCGTGTGGGTGGCAACCAGTCGATGTGTCTCTCTCACGTCGATGTGTCTCTCTCTCTCTTCCTCCTTCTCTCCCTCCTGCTCTATTTGAAGATAAATGCAAAAAATGTCCTCAGAAGAAGATAAAAAATAAAATAAAATAAAAAATATATTCAGGACCTAAGTGTTGTAAGCTTCAGGGAACACCATTTATGTCTCTCTGTCCATGTGAATGGAGCCTCCTGGAGTGCTGTAGTCCACAGCCTGAATGGCCTTCTGCACTGACTCTGCTTTTATCATCAATGACTTGGTCCAAACTTTGTGAAATGGATCACCATGCCTTGTATTATGTGTTTTCTTTTTTTTTTAAGTCTTCACCTGAAGATATATTTTTATTTTTTTATTGATTTTTGGAGAGAGAGGAGAGAGAGAGAGAAAGGAAAAGGGAAAAGGAAAGGGAAAGAGAAAGAGAAAGAAACATAGATTATTTGCCTTCTGCAGGAGCCCCAACAGGGGATCCAACGGCAACCAAAGTATGTGCCCTTACCTTGAAAAGAACCTTTTGTTGTATGTAACAACACTCCAGCCAACCAACTGAGCCACCCGGCCAGATCTAATTATGTGTTTTCTGTTCTCCTTCTGGACTGTAAGAGGGTAGAGAGAAGATGCTAAATTTTATGTATTTTTAATAGAACATGACGCCCTTCAGTGAGTTACTCAATATATCTTTACTAAATACACAATATAATAATAATGCTGGGACTTGTTGAGATTTAACTGTGTGTTAGCCTCTGGGTAAAGTATTTTATCTGTTTATGTTCCTTGATCTAAACAGTGACCCCATGGAGGTACACATTGCCTTCATTTATCCTTTGAGGATGTTGAGATGGTTAGCAGAAGGTACATGAGTAGAAACACTGAGTGAAGACAATTCTTTCAAGAATTTTGGTGTGAAGTACTGAAAAAGTTAAGAATATAAGGTATAACTGAAACAGGATGTTGGGTTTGGGGGGAGCATTTTACAGAAAGATGGGTGGACTTGAGCATGTTTAAATGTTGATGGGAAGGATTCAGTTGTGAGTAGGAGATGGAACATGTAGTTGAGGGAACTGATAATTGATAATCATTTAAAGATGAACGCGAAGGATGGAAATATGGAAGAATAGACAAGAGATCTTATCTCCTGGAACAGAAGTAAATGAGAGGATGGGATAGATTCAGGGAATCTTGGTGGTGGGAACCTAAACATTCTTGTCTGAAGCCTTATCTTTTTATCTTTGAAGAAGGAAGCAAAGTCATCTATTCAATTTGAGGAATAAGGTTGTGGTTTTCATGGCAATGATGATGAGCATTTGTAAGGAGAGAGGAGAAGGTATGAAATGGTTTCTACAGAGATTCAGAGAGACTGAGTCAGTCGATCAGAGACCCTAGCATTTTCCTATACTTCCATCAGTTTATGTTAATGAAACCATGTCTTCAAATTACAAGTCTAAGTACTCATTGTTCTTGTATCTACCAGAAAATAGAAGTTTGGCCCAATTTAATTAGAATCTAAAGTCAAAGAAGGGGACACAGGGGAAATTTGGATTTTATCCAATGCATTTAAAGGAAATAAGCTTTTCTTCTCCTAATTTCTACCTCTTGATTAATTGTCATGAAAGTTGGCATTAGGATGAAAATATACTGAGTGTATTCCATAGACTAAAGCTTTATTTGTAGCCAGATGCCTTGGAAAGTGGAGAGTGAGTGTCTTCAACAATATTCTTTTGCTTGAAAGAGACTAAACTCAAAGAGATCCAACTCAAGGTGTACAAGCAAACTAGAAAATTATTGACTTGTAGAGCTAAAAACTCCAGAAATACAACTGATCAGGAGCTCAAAGATATTATCATGGTGCCACTTCTCCATGTCTCAGCTCTACATATTTCTGTGTGGGCTTCATTTTCTGGCAGGTTCTCCCACCTTTCTGGAACGATGTCCTCCCCACCCCTCACTCTGCCACTCTAGGTTTAGATCCTACTAATTTCAAAATCCAGCAGAAAATGCTCGAGGACCTAGGGATTCCAACAAAAGTCTTAAGAATGAATTTCAGTAATTCAGGTATTACTTTTGTGGGACACATGACAGTACCCGTCCCTACTCTTAGTCTAGCCTGGAGAATGTTCTTGTTGCTCTTTGAGTCCAAACCCTTCCCTGGTGTCAGAGTCAGAGTGGAGTTAACTTTCTCTCAAATCACATGAACCAAGAGTGGGGGTAGAGGGGTTTCATATGATTATCAGGGTCCCATTATCACAAGAAGGAACAATGGATGTGGTAATAAAACAACGACAACAACAACAAACTTTTCTTAGAGTGGATAAAAGTAAAATTGCCCAATGTAATTATATTATTCTCTACAAAGCCTTCAGTCCCAGTGAAATTTCTTTGGTCACATAGTTTTGGCAGCCCTCACTTTTTGGACTGATTGTATGTGAAAATATCTATTTTTCCTGGAAATGAATTAGCAGCTTCCAAAGTCACTGTATATAGATTCTTCTCCCTCATCCTTTTATGATCTTTACTTTCTATCTTTGTGTCCTAATTTTATTCTTGTACAGTTGCTTCTATTTTGGAACCTTGGTAAGAAATAGATTTGTGTGGATATTCTGATTTAGTACAAAATTAAAATGGAAAATCATTTGCATATTTAGAACCTCACTTAATGGGAGGAAAGTCTGTGATAATTGCAACCTAAATGTTTCTCAGGGAATGAACTTTTGTGGGTTATTGGGGACATACTCTCATGCCAAACTAACATGAAATGCATGCACCCAATCTCTCAACTTCTAATATTTTCTTTCTTTAGCTTTCTCATACAGAGTATGTTTTCTTGTGATGTAAGCGATCTGGTATCATGTTGTCCTGTATAGCTTCATGCATGTTTTGTTGGGTCGGTTCCATTTTTAGACAAGATAAATAGAAAAGTACTTTTGGTAATTATGGTTACTTTGGCTCTTATTCATTTTAAATAATGTCCAGTGCCTTTGTTTGGATTATTTCCACAGTCTTATCTGCCAGCCTATGTTCTATCTGAACAGTGCTCACCTACAATTTTGTTTCAGTTTGATGTTTATGCATTCTTAAGAAAGTGGCATACTTAAAATTGTATCTAATGATTGCCTTCAGCCCCTCTGAAACCATAATGTTTCCATTCTTTTCCATGGAATATTGTCAGATATATACTTTAGGATAATTTCATCTGTCCATAAAGAGAGTAAATATCAGTGGCCTAGGAACATCAGGTCTATGTGTATCTGTTCAGGTCTATTTGCTTTCCCTGGTATGGTTTGGGTTCTTGTAGATACTCATCCTCCTATAAGACTCAGCCCTGTGAGCTGCAGTTCCCATGTTAATGGCTTGATGGTTCTAGATTTCTCTTTTCCCCTTCCTTTACCTCCTTTGGGTTCCCTTCTTGGAAAATATGTATATTCCTCCACTTATTCCTCCGGAAAAGAGAAGATTTAAGTCTTCCTCTCATTCCAGGAAAAATAATGTTTTTCCCCAGAACAATTTTACCTCCAGACCAAAAGGCAGAAAGAACAGAGAAATAAATTTAAAGAAAATGTTCATTCTGAATTTACTTTTTTTTTTTTTTTTTCAAAAGAAACTCAGCCTTCTTTAATTTTTACAACAAAGCTGAACATCTGTCTTGGAAATGGCAATGGAATTTTATGTGACAAAGGTCACTGCTGACCCCCGCTGCTTCGAGACCCTGGAGTCTGGCTGTGTCCGGCTGTGTCTGGCCTTCACCTGGCTCAACCTCATTAATTCAGAATTGACAGCTTTGGAATTTGATATAATTCATAGATTTTAACCTAGTGCATGACTCTGGACTAGCCATGACACTTAACTAAGCAAAACATCATTATTACAAAGGCAGTTTGCATGGTGGGTGAGACATTAGATTCTGAACTTGGCAGGCATGGATTCCAATCCTGTCTGGACCATTTACTAACTGTGAAAATTGATCAGATTTATTAGTTACTCTCAGCATAGATTTCATAAACATTAAAAAATAATAATATGCATAGTTTCCTCATTAGGGTTGCTGTGGGTTATCAGCATCCCCGATTAAAAATGTAACTCTGATTTCCTTTCTACACATTTTTCACCATCTGAAATTACCTTGTTCACTTATCTGTTTATTTTGTATTATCTTTCTCTGCCAATAAAACGTCTTCTCCACAATATCAAGGGCCTTGTCTATTTTGTTCAGCTCTCTGTCTCCCAGTCTGGAAGAGGACCTGGCACATATTAGGGGATCAGTAAGCATGTGTTGAATGAAATAACAAATGAATAAATCATGCTTAGCACAGAACAAGGCACTTAGTAGGCATTCAGTAAATGTACATTATTTCATTTGCTAACACCTGAGGCTATTCTATGTGTGGACTTGAAAGTCCTTCATTTGGATATAATTTTTTTTTATTGTACAGACTTAAAATTATGGAAACTTAATTAGAAGCTAGTGGTTTTTTTTTTTTAAATATGTTTTTATTGATTTTTGGAAAGAGAGGAAGAGAAAGAGAGAGAGAGAGAGAGAGAGATTGAAACATCAATGAGAGAGAAACATCGATTGGCTGCCTCCTGCATGCCCCCTACTGGGGATCAAGCCTGCAACCCCAGCATGTACCCAGACCAGGAATCAAACTGGTTGCCTCTTGGTGCATGGAATGACGTTCAAGCAACTGAGCCACACTGGCCGGGGAAGCTAGTGGTTTTGAGATTCTTCTTCTACCATCAAGGGTTATTATGTTGAATACCTTTATTTGTATATTTTTAAACTCACATAAAACCATGATTTTGCTTCAGTAAAAGAAATACCGGAGAAATCACAAGATGTGTTCAGTCATAAGCTGTTAGTAGCAGTACAAGATGAGAGTTCAGGTGTCCTTTCTCCTGTCATTGTCCCCATACTGCGTGTCTGTGCAGTGGCAGCTATGGGAGAATAACGAAACTAGTAATGGTAATGGTGGTTCACCTTTATTTCACTCTTAATATGGCAAGTATTACCCCATGAGTTTAGTACTATGGTAATCCCCATATTTCAGATGATGAAACTGAGGCTTTAGAGAATTTATTGCACAAGGTCCCACTGCCACTTCTGAACCCAGTCTCTCTCCAGAGCCTGCCCTCATAACCACAAAGCAATACTGACTCCAGACTGCCAATCTCCTGTAACTCAGAACTTGCATTGAATCAGACTGCCCCTCACAGTCCAGTTACTCAGAACTAGGAGTGCCACGGACGGGAGACTTTGGAGCCCCCTCAGCGGTGGTCCTTGTAAGAGCGGTCTTCACAGTGTCTTATGAAAAGCTGTGTGTCTGGCTTCAAGGACAGGAAAACCAGAGAACTAGCTTGTTGGTTTGAGTTGTTTGAGAGAGAAGTGGGAGCTGTCATCTGGCATATGAAATAGAACTTACTGGCTTATTCTCCCCTAAGTAGGTTGGTGGCACTAATTTTTTAAAATTCAGTAAGTTTATTGGGGTGATATTGGTAAATAACATTATATCATGTTAGATTCCATAGCATATCATCTGTATGCTGTACCGTGTGCTCACCACTCGAATTCCAGCCTCCTGTCACCATATATTTGACCACTTTTACCCTCTTCAGCTTTAATTATCATTTCAGTAAGCAGAGAAAGGAAATAGTAGAAACAGAAGGAATTGCTACAGTGTAACTTTAATCATAATAAGAACTTATTTTTTGACTCACTACGGGCCACGGTAAGAACAGATAATTCAGAACACAGAGAATTCTAACAGAAACAGGACCATTACAAAATTATACCTAGTGATTTGACATATGATAGTAACTCCTGTTCCATGTAAGAGCTGGGGAGGGTCTGGCTTCAGGGATGGAACAGCGAGTATGTTCTACACCTGAGTGTGCGAATTTTACAAGGTGCTCTAGGAGGGAGGGATGGCCCAGTAACATTACCTGGACCCCAACAGTACCTTTCTTCCCAAGAAACTCCAAGTACTTCACAAATGTATTTTGGTTTTCACTCTTTGTGTTCTGAAGGAATGGTGGCAAGTATTCATATTGCTGTTTTCAATGCAGATATTAAATCAGATTTATATGACTACCAGTATAAATGCAAAGTATCACACAGCTTCCGGTGGCCACCCTCATATCATTGCTGATGCCTGCTCGGTGCTCACAACATGACGTTTTAGAGGATTCTGGCTCCAAAGCTGATTCAGGACAGTGAGGTTTTGAGTGGGAAGACATTCTAGTAAGAACTTATATTTTTATTTTTTATATATGGCTAAAGATAACAAGCTTTGACTGGATAAATCCAAAAGAACACTTTTACAAGGTAAGCTAAAAATTCTAACTGATAAAATAATAGTGTGATTTTAGTTGGCAACCTTTTTTTCTTTCTCAATGATTTATAAAATAATGGCGCATCTTGCAATTCCTGGTATCTTACATTCAATGAAATATAGTAATGTTAACCACAAGCAATTTTTGAAGGTGTGCTAAGCACTGTGCTAAGCCCTTTATATTCATTATATCATTTATTTTATTACAGTAGTCCCCCCTTATCAGCAGGGGATACATTCTAAGTATCTCTCTCTCTCTCTCTATCTCACACACACACACACACACACACACACACACACTCACACTAAACTTTAATTTATAAATCACACAGTAAGGATTAACAATAAAATAGAACAATAAACTATAATAAAAGTTATGTGAATGACTTTGGGCCACTATTAGGTAAAATAAGGGTTACTTGAACCCAAGTACCACAATACCACAACAGTCATTCGGATAACTGAGATGGATATTAAGGGCAGGTGTTGTATACAGTGTGGATACATTGGACAAAGGGATGATTTACCTCCTGATGGGCAGGGTGGGATGGCTCCAGATTTCATCACGATACTCAGGATAGTGCACAATTTAAAACTTATGAATTGTTTATTTCTGGAAGTTTTCATTTAATATTTGCTCAAGGCCACTGTACCTTAAGGGTAACCTACATCCTGACCTATATCAGCACTGACTAAAATTGGAATCATAAAGGAAGTCCTCATTTGGCCTTGCTTCTTTTGCTCAATATTTTATTTGAGAGATTCTTTTGTGTGTTTATATATAGTAGTAGTTACTTCATTGTCATTGCTATGCAATAGAGTAGCACCCCCCCTTATGTGGGGGATACATTCCAAGATCCCCCAGTGGATGCCTGAAACTGCAGATAGTACCAAACCCTCTGTACACTATATTTCTTCCTATACATATATACCTGTGATAGTTTAATGTATAAATTAGACACAGTGAGAGATTAATAACAATAACTATAACAAAATAGAACAATATACTGTAAGAAAAATTATGTGAATATGGTCTCTCTCTTCTTCTCTCTGGTAGCCAATCTGATAACCTCAGTGACTAACAGGTGGGTAATATATACAGGATGGGGACGCTGGACAAAGGAGAATCCACGTCCCGGTAAGATGGAGAGGGATGGCATGAGATTTCATCACGCTGTTCAGAATGGAGTGACATTTAAAACTTAAGAATTGTTTATTTCTGGGGTGATATTAGGTAATAAAATTATGTAGGATTCAGGTGTACAATTCTATAATACATCACCTCTTCTTTATTGTATTGTGTGTTCACCACCCCAAGTCAAGTCTCCTTTCATTAC
This sequence comes from Tadarida brasiliensis, assembly GCA_030848825.1. NCBI lineage: Eukaryota > Metazoa > Chordata > Mammalia > Chiroptera > Molossidae > Tadarida > Tadarida brasiliensis. Next base: position 31,513,073 of record CM061261.1, on the reverse strand, counting down.
CATTTATCCCCCCGTACCCTCTTCTACCTCCTCCAACCCTTCTTCCCTCTGGTAATCACCATACTGTCGTGTGTGTCTACGAAGGGAGGGCTCTGCTCTGGTTGAGGGTGCGAGGGAAAAATGGCCCCTGTCCTGGAGCCACGCAACTCAGTCTGTCCCAGATTGTACCCTGACTTCGGCAGGGCAGAGCCACAGGAAGTTTCTGGAATTTTTATTTTAATATTTTTGGACTGCAATTGTCCATAAGTAACTGAAATTGCAGAAAGCAAAACTATGGGAAAAGGGGAACTACTTACTATCATTTGTTTATCCATTTGCCTGTTGATGGACATTTGAGGCGATTCCAGTTTTTATCTAGTATAAATAATGCTGCTATGAACACTGATGTATAAGCATGTGCTTTCCCTTCCCTTGAGTATATATCTAGGAGTAGAATGGTTGGGTCACATTGTAGGTGTATGTGTAACACTGTAAGGAACTGTTAGCCTCCTTTCTGTTGAGAGTTCCAGTTGCTCCATTTCCTTCCCAATACTTTGATCTTTTTTTTTTTTCATTTTAGTTAATCCAGTGGGAGTGGTTGGTATCTCACTGTGATTTTATTTATTTATTTATTTTTATTTTCAAATATTTTTTCTTTATTGATTTTAGAGAGAGAGGAAAGGTGAGAGAGAGATAGACAGAGAAACATCGATGAGCGACAACATTGATTGGCCGCCTCTTGCATGCCCCCCACTGGGGATCAGGCCCACAACCTGGGCATGTGCCCTGACTGGGAATCGAACCAGTGACCTCTTGGTGCATGGGTCGACACTCAGCCAGTGAGCCAAACAGTCAGGCTCATTGTGATTTTAAAATACATTTCCCTAATGACGAATGATAATGAGAACTTTTTAATGTATTATTTATTATTTGTTTATCTTCTTTGGTGAAGTGTCTGTTCACATTTTTTGTTATTTTTAATATTGGGTTCTTTTTCTTGTTGAGAGTAAGAAGTTTTAAAAATATATTCTAGATGCAAGTCCTTTGTTAGATATATTCTGTGACTATTTTCTTTCGGATAATTGCTTGTCATTTTATTCTTACAACAGTGGGTTTTGTTGTGATGCTGTCTCACCAGGAACTAGAACAGTGGTTAGCATGTGGTGGTGCTCAAAATTGTTCCTTGAAGAGCAGATTTAGTGAAAGTGGTTCCCTAGTCAGTATCTTAGATTCCAAACCAGGCTTGACCAGTCCAGAGCCCTGAATCTTAATCAATGTAAATTACACATATAGGCATGTGTTATTTAATGAAGTATATTATGTATTGTAATATACTTGAAGGAATTCCTGATATAAAAGATAAATAATAATGCCCGGCCAATGTGGCTCCATGGTTGAGCGTCAACCCATGCACCAAGAAGTTGCCAGTTCGATTCCCGGTCAGGGCAGATGCCCAGGCTGTGGGCCTGATCCCCAGTGGGGGGCATGCAGGAGGCGGCCAGTCGATGTTCTCTCTCATCAATGTTTCCATCTCTCTCTCCCTCTCCCTTCCTCTTTCTCTAAAATCAATAAAGAAATAAAATTTTAAAAAAAGAGAGAAATAATAATAACATGTTGTGATTGATTACTATATGTCAGGCCTGATCTAAGCATTTCTTATGTATAAACAACAACAAAAAGTGAAATAGGTGTTATGATTGCTGTTATTTATCCCTATTATGAATGTAAGGAAACAGGCTGATGGAGATGAAGTCACCTTTTCCAAAGTCACCAAGAGGGAACCTGGTGAAGCCAGTGTTTGAACAAAGCATCCTGAATCCGTGTCCACAGAGGGTGCCATGTGCAGACGGGATGGAGAATGGCGAGAGGGAGCATAGTCACTTTTTCCATTACCCAACTCTACATTGTTTCATGGCTGTGTGAATGTATGTTAACTTTTATCCTTTTGAAGAGTTCTTAAACATAATATTTTAAAAGAATTACACATGTTCAGGTGTTGGACTGCATAATGTAAAGACACAGCTAGACAAGATTGGCTCAGTGTCTGGTCATAGAGACCAGCTTGGACGACTGCAGACTGGTCATTAGAGACTGTGGGCCATCTAGCCTCACAGTCATGCGACCTGCACCAGAGTGAAAGTGGCCAGCCACCGGTCATAGTGCTACTGCTCCCTTTCCCTTTCTCACTCCACATCCTTAGACCTGATACCCAGATATTACAAATAGTTTTCACTGTGCCAGCATTTGACTGGCCTGCATGTTAATGTTTGCCCTGGATCATTCTTTATTAGTAAAATGCTTTTCTTCCTTCCTTCCTTTCTCCCTAAATTCTAGGAACACATTTCCTTTTGGGGGGAGGTGGGTGGGGAGAGAGAGACAGAGAATGCATATAAATATCTATCTATCTATCTGTAGATATAGATAGACATATATATAGATGTAGACATATAGATTAATTTGTAAAGGGAGGATCATTGGTCAGCACTTTGTAAACAATCTGGTGCCCCATTTTCTCAATTCAAATATTCCACAGTCATTAAAAAGATATTCAAGTAATGCTTAGGCAGCATAGACTGTATGAAAATCTGCAGCAAATCATGCACTCTATATAAACCATTAGACTGCTTCTATTGTTGATGTGGCTACCAGATGTCTCTTTTGTGAGCTGACTTCCACGGTGTTCTCCACATCACTAGAGTTATTTGTAGACTTGATTCCTGAATCTCTCCAACTGTGTGTGTGTATATAAATGTGTGTGTGTGTGTGTATAGTGAAATTAGTTTTGCAAATCTTCTATTTACCTATGTTAAGAAATGGGAAAACATGACTTGGCAAAATTTTATTAGTCTATGTTAGGAAATGGATTATCCATTGTGGTAGTAGGTAAAGTACATTTCGCAAGGAGATACTTTTAACAGCTACTGGTCAAAGTATTATTTCAAATTTGATATCACAGAGTTGGAATTATATTTTTATTTCCTTTTTACTTTATTGGGGTGACACTGGTGAACAAAATTATACAGGTTTCAGATACAGAATTCTACAACACTTTAATCTGTACACTGTATTGTGTGTTCAGCACCCCAAGTCAAGTCTCCTTCCATCACCATTCATCCCTCCTATACCCTCCTCTCCCTCCCCCCTCGCCCCTGCAATCACCACACTGTTCATGTCCATGAGGTCCATGAGTTTTTTTTCTCTTTTTTTCCTTTTGGCTTCAGCCCCTCCAATCCCTACTGACAGCTGTCAGCCTGTTCTCTATCTATGAGTGTGTCTCTATAGTTTGTTTTGTTCATTAAATTCCACATATAAGTGAGATCATGTGATACTTGTCTTTCTCTTACTGGCTTATTTCACTTAGTATAATGCTGTCCAGGTCCACCCATGCTGTCAAAAAGGGTAAGATTTCCTTCTTTTTTATAGCTGAGGAGTATTCAATTGTATAAATGTATCATGGCTTTTCTATTCACTTATCTACTGATGGGCACTTGGGCTGCTTCCAAATCTTAGCTATTGTAAATAACGCTGCAATGAATGTAGGGGTGCATGTATTCTTTCAAATTAGTGTTTTGAGTTTTTCGAATAAATTCCCAGAAGTGGAATTGCTAGGTCATAAGGCAGTTCATTTTTAATTTTTTCAGAAAGTACCATACTGTTTTCCACAGTGGCTGCACCCATAGTGCATGAGGGTTCCCTTTTCCTCACATCCTTGTCAACACTTGTTGTTTGTTGATTTGTTGATGGTAGCCATTTTGAGAGGCGTGAGGCTATATCTCATAGTCTATTCAATAAATGGCATTAGGGAAATTGGACAGATATATGCAAAAAAAAAATGAAACTAGAAAACCTTCTTACACCATATATATACACAAGAATAAACTCAAAATGAATTAAGATTTAAATGTTAGCCCTGGTCAGTTTGGCTCAGCTGTTAGAGTGTTGGCCCCTGGACTGAAGGGTCACAGGTTCGATTCCTGGTCAGGGACACATACCTGGGTTGTAGGTTTGATCCCCAGTCCCGGTCGGGGTCATGCAGAAGGCAACCGGTCGATCTCCCTCCCTCCTTCCCTTCTACTCTATCTAAAAATCGATGGAAAAGTGTCCTCGGGTAAGGATAAAAAATAAAAAAGACTTAAATGTTAGACTCAAAACCATAAAAATCCTAGAAGAAAACATAGGCAGTAAAATCTCAGACATTTCTCATAGCAATATTTTTTTCTAATATATCTCCTCGGGCAAGGGAAACAAAAGAAAAAATAAACAAATGGGACTACATCAAACTAGAAAGTTTTTTTGCACAGCAAAGGAAACCATCAACAAAAATAAAAGTCAACCCACTGAATGGGAGAACATATTTGCCAATACATCTGATAAGGGGTTAATATCCAAAATTTATAAAGAACTTATAAAACTCAACACCAAAAAACAAACAAACAAATTAAAAAATGGGTAAAAGACCTGAATATACAGTTCTCCAAAGAGGACATATAGATGGCCAATAGACATATGGAAAGCTGCTCAATGTCTGTAATCAGAGAAATGCAGAGTTGGAATTATAAATTGTAGTGTCTGGAGATGTCAAAAAAGCAAATATCTGCTAAATTAACTCTAGTTATGTACTGCCTTTGCTAGATTCTTGGTTTGCCTTGCTGATATTTGTGTCTTTCTGAAGGAGCAACTGTCAACTTTGGCTACATGCTGGAGTCCCCAGGAGGTTTTAAAAATACCGATGTCTGGAATCCATTCCACGTGATTCTGGTTTAATTGCTCTGAGGTAGGATATCAGGAACTTTGAAAGCCTCTAGGTGCAGAAGAGGTTGAAGACCACTGACCAAAAGGTAGTGAAAGTGTTGAGGGGGCTTTTCTGACCAAGGATTTAACTCTGCCCAAGAAGGGTAAGGTGGTAAAATAAAGCCAGTGAGTCTTGGGAGGAAGTGTTTGTCATTTTAGCGTTGGAGGGTAGAGCTCAGTGTTAGGAAAATGCTTGCACAATGGAAAGTCAGAGGAGAGATAAATAGGATCCTGTGGCCAGAGCCTTTCCAAAGTTTGACAACTCAAAGAATGAAGAAACTTCCTCAGAGTAAAGTTCTGACCTTGCAGCCTTTCAAGCAGTGTTCTCCAAAGGGTGGTTCATGTTCCATGTGTGGCATGCATTATGATATTAGGTAGCTAACATAAACTTTTAAAAAATATCCTCACCTGAGGATTGTTTTAAATTGATTTTAGACAGAGAGGAATGGGGGGGAGGAAGAGAGTGAGAGATGTGAGAGAGATACATCGATCAGTTGCCTCCTATATGTATTCCTACCAGGGATTGAATCCTCAACCTAAGTATGTGCTCTGATCAGAATCAAACCCGCAACCTTTTGGTGTATGGGGTGATGATGCTCCAACCAAGTGAGCCACTGGCCAGGGCACTGACAGATAAACTTTTAGAAATTGTTAGCAACTATGGAATTATTTAATATGTACTAAACATATAAGAGACACATTAAACCTGTGATTTCATGAATTTATGGTCAATAGGTGAAAATGACTTCTAGAATGAGTCAATTTGAAATTGATTTAAATAAAATTATATATTAATGATTGTACAGGTAGTATATGACAGAAATAAGGAATATGAGATGTGATTAAAATTTAAGATATTGAGAAACATTGATCCAGTAAAGACAATGCATCTTAAAAATTGAAATAACAGCATGAAGGGCTCCAGAGCTCAGGTTTTCAAATGTGAAGTCACCAAAAATCAGTGTCAAAAACATGCTGTGGACCTTTAAGAACACTGTAGCTGGTCCAGAGACTGGGAATAGACTGGGCTTCAGCAATACCAAGACACCTAAGGGAAAGCTTGAAGAAGTGGTGTTCTCAGTGAAGAGAAAAACCAGGCAAGGATTACCCTGCTTCTCAAGAGGCAAATGATAGAAGATAGAGATGACAGGAGAAATCAAATCTATTCAAGTCAAAATTATTCAAATCAAAACTATTCATGTCTGATTTTTCATCAGCTGGAATGAACTAGAACCCAGTTTAAGTCCAACATGGACAAAGATCCAACTATACAAACAATTAAATTCCTGATGGGAGGAAAACAATATTTGCCTGCAAGATCATTTTGTTGTCTCAGCTGTAACTTTCCTTTCTAAAAACAGATATTTGTGGCCTTGTATTCTTATTATGTCCATTTTATTTTTTAAAACATAGGATTATCGCCTGGCCAGTGTGGCTCAGGGGTTGAGCGTCGACCCATGCACCAAGAGGTCGCCGGTTCAATTCCCGGTCAGGGCACATGCCCAGGTTGTGGGCCCGATCCCCAGTGGAGGCATGCAGGAGGCGGCCAGTCGATGTTCTCTCACATAGATGTTTCTATCTCTCTCTCCCTCCCCCTTCCTCTCTCTCTAGAATCAATAAAGAAAAAAATATTTAAAAATAAATAAATAAATAAAAATAAAATAAAACATAGGATTATCCCCAAAATCCAGAATTGGAGTCATTATCATACGAGGCTACCAAAAAACATAACACAGTTTTTGATTACCTCAACAGAAAAGTAATATCAATTGTTAAGCAGAATTACCTGGCCATTTTGCACGGTTAGTTTACCATCCCAGAGTCTCTGATTCGATAGATCTGATGTGAGGCCCTGAATCTCTATTTTTATGTGAACATCATAGGTGTATCTGGTACATACTAAAGGTTTAGAATGTTAGCTGAGAACTTGGAGGAGATGGTGGGAGGTTTCCCACACTGGTCAGAGCACAGATCTTCCTCCTGGAAGCATCTTTTAAACAAAATTATTATAAATAATTTAGTCACATACAAGGTAGAAAGAATAATATAATGAATGCTCCTATATCTACCACCTAGCATAAGAAATAATATATTACTAATTTAGTTGAAGTCCTTCTGTGTACTTATCCCCAAATTTCTTTGCCTTCTCTCCCCTAGAGATAATCACTCCTGTGAGTTTTTAATAATAGTTTTATTGAGATAGAATTAATATTTCATACAATTGAAGTGTATAATTTAGTGGTATTCACAGAGTTGTACAACCATCCTCACAGTCAGTTTTAGAACATTCTCATCGCCCTAAAAAGAAACCTAGTAATTATTAGCAGTCATTCCTTTTCTCCCCACCCCACCAAACTGTTAAGTCCTAGGCAACCACCAGTCTACTTTCTGTCTGTGTGGATTTACCTGTTTTGGACATTTCATATAAATAGGATCATACAGTCTGTGGCCCTTTGGAATTAGCCTTTTTCACTTAGCATGATGTTTTTAGGGTTCATCCATGTTATAGCAGCTATCAGTATTCCATTCCTTTTTGTGACTGAATAATATTGCATTGTATGGATAATACTACATTTTGTTTATTTATTTTTTTTTTTTGCTGATGGACATTTGGGTTTCCACTTTTTTTGGAAAACTGGAGTATAAATTTTTATGTGGATATAGGTTTTCAGTTGTGTTGGGTATACACCTAGAAGTGGAATTATTAGGTCACTCTATGTTTAACTTTTTGAAGAATATAATGAACAAAATAAGCTGAGGAACAAAATAGATCCAGAGACATGGAAGTGGAGAACAAACTGACAAACCTCAGAGGGAAGAGGGGTGGGGTGTGGCGGGAAGAGATAAACCAAAGAACTTATATGTGTATATGCACAACCAATGGACACAGACAACAGTGCGGTGGGGGTGGGGAAGGATATGTCAATAGGGGGAAAAAGGAGGGACATCTGTAATACTTTCAACAAAAACAACAAAAATAAAATAAAAACAACAACAAAAAGAATCTCCAAACTATTTGCCAAAGTAACTGTATCATTTTGCATTCCCACCCCAGTTCCAGTTTCTCCATGTCCTGTTCACTTTTGTTATGATCTATTTGATCTAGCCATCCCAGTGGGTGGCTTTTGTTATGATCTAGCCATCCCAGTGGGTCTGAAGTGGTATCTGTTGGTTTTTTATTTTCATTTCACTGATGACTAAAAAATGATGCATCTTTTCATGTGTTTATTAGCCATTTGTATATCTTCTTTGGAAAAATGTCCACTCATCTTTTAAATTTATTTTTTATTGTTTTAGAGAGATAGAAAAAGAGAAGGAGAGAGAGAAGAAGAAAGGGAGAGGGGGAGAGAGAAGGAAACATCAATGAGAGAGAACATAGATTGGCTGCCTCCTACATACCCCACATTGGGGATTTGGCCCACAACCTGGGCATGTGCCCTGACTGGGAATCAAACTGGCGACCTCTTGGTGCATGGGTCGACGCTCAACCACTGAGCCACATCAGCTGGGCTGTCTACTCATTTTTAAATTGGGCTATCTGGGAATGCTTATATAACTCATTTATTTTAAAAATAAAAATTATGGAGTGATTATATAGATAGATAGATATTATAAATTATCTCTCTCTCTCTCTCTCTCTCTCTATATATATATATATATATATATATATATATGTATTCTGAATGCTAGACCATTATCATATACATGATTTGCAAGTATTTTCTCCCATTCTACAGATTCTTTTCACTCTCTTATAGTGTCCTTTGCACAAAAATTTTTAATTTTGATGAAGTCAAATTTACCTATTTTTTTCTTTGGTTGCTTGTGCTTTAGGTGTCATATCTAAGGAACTATTGCCAAATAATCTGAGGTCATTCAGATTTACCATGTATGTTTTCTTCCAAGAGTTTTATTGTTTTAGCTTACATTTAGGTCTTTGATCCATTTTTAGTTAAATTTTGTATATGCTGAGAGGTGGTGAGGGTCAAATTCATTCTTTTGCACGTGGATATCTAGTTTTCTGGCACCATTTGCTGAAGATACTATTCTTTCCCCCATTGAACTGTCTTAGTATCTTTTTGACTGTATGCTTAAAAAATGAAATAAAGATCTCAAAGAGAGATCTACACTCCTGTTTTAATTGCAACATTATTCACAATAGCAAATACATGGAAACCCGCCCAGCTGGTGTGGCTCAGTGGCTGAGCGTCGACCTGTGCACCAAGAGGTTGCCGGTTTGATTCCCAGTCAGGGCATATGCCCATGTTGTTGGCCAAATCCCCAATAGGTGGCATCCAGGAAGCAGCCAATCAATGTTCTCTCGCATAGATGTTTCTATCTTTCTCTCCCTCTCCCTTCCTCTCTCTGCAAACAATTAAGGAAAAAAAAAAAAAAGACATGGAAACCTAAATGTCCATCAACAGATGAATGGATAAAGAAAATAGAGTATATATGTACAATGGAATATTAATCCACCTTAACGGAGAAGGCAATCCTGCCATTTGTTACAACATAGATAAACTTGGAAGACATTATGCTAAGTGAAAGAAGCCAGACACAGAAGAACAAATACTTCATGATCCCACTTACGTCAGGAATCTAAAGTAGTGAGAGGGAGGGAGACTCAGGGAGGCGTTGGCTGAAGCGTGCATAGTTTCACCTGTGCAAGATGAATAAGTCCTAGGGATAGATGGTACCACATGGTACAGAGTTAACACTACTCTGTTCTATGAACTTAAGAATTTAGGAGGGTAGATGTTATGTTAAGTGTTATTTTCAAGAAAAAGAGAGGGGGGACACTTTTAGAGGTGATCGTTAAGGTTGTGGCATTGTATGTGGTGATGGTTTCACAGATGTATATTTATCATCAAATTCATCAAGATGTATACATTATGTACAGCCTTTTTTGTGTGCCACTCATGCCTCAATAAAACATTTTAGAGATATGTCAAAAGATGCTATTTTTAATTTAAAGAAATGAATTGACCATAGAGGTCTGTGTTTTCCTCTGGACTCTCATTTCACTTTCATTGATATATATGTCTTCCTTGTGTGCCTGATTTGAAAGATTACCTGAAGTACTTGCTTACTGTATCTACATGCTGATCCCTGAGATGCAGTCGTCTGAGAAGGCGCTTCACTGGGGCAAAAGTAGATTTATAGTTGTTTGTGTAGAAAATGATACAATAATAAATAATAATACAAGAATAAACTGTGCTATGCATACTCACAACTGCAAACCTTTTGCCTCCGCCCCCCATAAGCACCACCAGGTGACTCTCCTGTCAAGATAGTGCTTCTCCAACTTCTGTGAACACATGACTCACTAGAGTTCTTGTTAAAATGTAATTCTGATCCAGCAGTTCTGGCTTGGGTCTGAGATTCTGCATTTCTAACAAGTTCCGTATGGTAATTCTGCTGCTGGTCCCCAGACCACACTTGTTAGTGGCAAGGGGATAGGAGATCTCCCACAATAGCTATGGCCCAAGTGGGCCTATGGCGACAGTGTTAGCTTCATTGTATATATAAATTCTTCTTCATATTAGTCTTTGCCTTTATTTACTTTCATACTACCAAGATAATGAACTTATTCAGTTGGTATATGATGCCCTTATGTGTCAGATTTGGGAGATGTTGTTGTTATTAATCCTCACCTGAGGATATTTTTCTAGTTTTTTTTTTTTTTTTTTTTTAGATAGAGTGGAAGAGAGAGAAGGAGAGAGAGAGAGAAACATTGATGTGAGAGAGACACATTGATTGGTTGTCTCCCCCATGACCCTGACAGGGGCATGGGATGGAGCCTGCAAACCAGGTATGTGCCCTTGACCGGGAATCAAACCCATGACCCTTTGGTCCACAGGCTCTAACCCCTAAGCCAAACTAGCTAGGGCTGGTGGATGGTTTTTTAAAAGGCTTCAGGATTTTCACTCTGGGTTGCACAAGAAAAAAACAGGAGGAGTTGGGAATGGTTCCTGAACAACTTACTAACTATAATGTTTCCATTTATTTTAATTCTACTTCTTCCTAGAAGCTGTCTATTGGCAGGTTATTTTTCCCTTACAAGTGGTACTTTAACGCAGATATAGAATTGCATCATGTTTTGCCTAAAAATTGGTTTAGATAAGTCACACGTGCTAGATTCCATCAGTTTTTCCAGTATCCACTTGGTCTGCCTTTATTTCAGAAATGGTCTATTTTGAAGGCTGACGTTGTTATTCTTAGAATCTTCCTTTTTTTTTTTTCTTTTCTTTTCTTACTGTTTGCCATAAGTCATAGAAATTGTTTGGATGTAGAATATCTCAATTTTCACGGAAGAAGCATTTGTCCCTTTCCTCTCTCAGGAAAGCTGCTGTTGCTTAAGGACTTTGGTGAGGCTTACAATTCACAGTCCTCAAATGTGTGCTGGGCTGTGCCCTGGCATATCATTCCATGCTACCTGGTCTTGGTGTCCTAAGTGGTTATTGATTTCCTGGTAAACGGGTTTTGTAGTTTCAGGCAACTACAGCTGTTAATTCTGGATGTCAATTTCTAGTAAACTCACATTTTTAAAATGAGCATTTCTTGTGCAGTGTTTGCTTTCAGAACAGTGACAACGCTCTAAGTTAGGAGCACTTGATCTTTTTGTTTGTCTTGGTCCTTCACTATTCTCTAAATGTTTCGGGAAGCTTTGGTGCTCCTTAAATAATAGTGGCCTAGGGTTACTGGTGATTTTCGGATTTGAAATGTTTTTGATGCAACATCTTGGTGGCTCTGTATTTAGCTTGTATTTGAAGCACAGATTGAAACTTTCATTTTTTCTTTAATTTTTACTAAATAGTGTTCTTAATATAAGAGTAGTGTGTGCACATATTTAAAATAGCAAATGTTACAGAAAGGAATCAAATGAAAATTGACACCCACCTCCCAGCACCTTGTCTTTTGTTGGTTGCCAATTCCATTTCGTTGATGTTTTGACACCTCTGTTTCTAGACTGATGCAGAATCTCTTCAAACCCTACCTTAAAAAACAGGGAATTTCAAGCAATTACATTATCTCCTAACTTTCCTACCCCCCAACTCCCAGTTTCTCCACCTCCCAAGTTTATATATATCTTCTTGGGATTTAATCATATATTTTAAAACCAATTTCCTTTTCAAAATTTTAAGTTTTTAAATTATTTAATTTTTTGAATAGGACACATTTATATGGTTCAAAAATCATAACACAAACTAGTGTGCAGTTAAAGTTCCTTTCTCTGCCCTCATTTATGAAGTTACTCCCCCCAATATGTAACCTATGTTAATAATTTCTGGGGTGTCCTTCCAGACACTAACAATGCACACGAAAGATATATGTGCACATTAGCTTCGTTCTCTGTATTTGCAGTTATGACTGCATTATTCATTGTTGATGTGACGCTTCAGATCCCCTTGACCTCATTTGTCTCTTCCCGTCACTGCAGTGACCACCAGTTCATTTTGGCCTCCGACCATCATCTCACAGGTTCAGCCTGGCTCCACCTCACGCTATGCACGAGCCATATGCATTTTGCCTTCTTTGTTTATATCCAAAGCAGGGGACTCCATGAGACCCCACTGACTGCACACAAATGCACAACCCAGAAGAGGAGAAATGAATGTCCCATGGGGTTAATCTTTGACCGATGGGAAGCAAGTGCCAGTTAAAAACTCTTCCCCGGGTCTGACTGCCCTAAGAAGCATTTCTGATGGCTTCTCAGAGCATGGCCCCGCGAGATCAAGAGAGATCAGCCACCCTAGTGGCGACTGGAAGCATTTTTGTATTGGTTCCTTTTACTTCCCTGTTTTAGTTCCCATGTCCCTCATCTTGCTTGCTGAGGTTGTAAAGTAGCAACACAAAAACCTTGGCCTCAGGCCCTCCTTCTTTGTGGTATTTTGGTGGCCTTCGGTTTGAGTGACTTTTATGCGTGAAATTAATTTTAATTTATCTCAAGCTATTCAGAATTGAGAAACTTTAATTCATACTGGCCTCTCCCACTAGTCTGAAATAATAAGATTGTAGTATACTCAAATGTTGAATTATAAATCTTGCCAATATCACATTTAATTAAAATATGTTTGAAATCATGGTGGGTATAGAGAGAAGAAAAATTTTATTTTTTCTAGCTGGCAGAAACAGTTTATCTGGGCATATATGTTATATGTATACATATACATACTTTAAAAAAATCTATCTTCTGTTCATAGGAAGCTGAGTTCCATAGATACTTTTTAAGTGATTAAGAGACTCTTTAAGAAGCTTTGTCTAAAAATGTGCTACTTTAAGTACAGAATAGAAAAATCTTCATTGAGAGCATAGCAGAATATTGTGAGATACTAGGGTATGCTAATTATTTTCACCGTCAGTCAATCCAAAATTTTAAGATTGACACTAGCATGTACACTGAGCAGAGTTTGAAAATTTGAGACTTTTCATGGACCAGAAGAAGGAATTCTCAGGGTGTGCTATCTAATGTTTTCCCCCATGGAGAGGCAGTGTTTCCAGTTACTGTTCCTTTCTTCTTACAGCTTGCAGTGAAGGGAAGACTGACCCACTAAGTTATTCTCAGCCATGACCTGAAAACCTTCTTGACAGGGGTTATATTTAAGGGTTTCATGATCTGTTCTCCCATAGGGACAATAGTAATATTGAAAGAGAAAGGCTCTCTTTGTTTTTTTTTTTTTTTTTTTCTTTACTGATTCCTTTTCTTACTGTAAAAATAAAAGTTTATAAGAATAAACTGGATAATTAGAGATCTCCCCCTTACCTAACTGTACTACTGTTAGAAGACTTTCCAAACTCTTCTACAGCCTTTGAATTTTCAGAACGTGTCTTTATATTCATTTCTCTCACTGTTTAGCTTCGGCAATGCATTTTGCCTCTCCCAATGGCCTCTGTCCTTCTGGGGCTGGGAGATGTAGAATCTCTAACTGCTTAGTAGAGGAAACGAGCAGGTTGGCCGTGGGTTGACATTTGTGGCTTCAGTCTACTTCTTAGAAAGTAGACTGTGGAGATAGCAAAGGTTGTTAGGCCATGTTCAGTCATTTCATCAGGCATCATTATAAATTCAAACCCCAGGTCTGGTATTGCACATTTATTTCTCACCTGCTGGCCTTGTTTATCATCCTGTCAAAGCGAGTCCTACGGCAAGAATCTTGGGAAGTAGAAGGTCTCTGAGTACATTCTGCTTGCCATCCCATAGGCACATAGTTCAAATAGAAGTTAAGATCCATGATAAACAAGTGTGAATTTAAATGTAAGTTTTTGATAATGGTTGGATAATAAACTTAAGATTTAAAAAAATAAAAGGGCGTTGCCCTGGCTAGTTTGGCTTAGCAGTTAGAGCATCAGCCCACAGACCAGAGTCACAGGTTTGATTCCCAGTCAGGGGCACGTACCTGAGTTGCAGGTTTGATCCCTGGCCTCTGTCGGGGTCGTACGGGAGGCAACCAATTGATGTGTCTCTCTCACATCAATATTTCTATTTCCCTCCCTCCCTCCCACTCTATCTAAAAATCAATGGGGAAAATATGCTTGGGTGAGGATTAAAAAATAATAATAAAGAAATAAAATGGCCTTTAACCTCATGCCTATAGTTAACTGAGAAACTCAAATTGTTTGGTTGGAAAACAGGCTATGTTAGCAACTTAAATAACTACCTATCTCTGTTATCTCTAAGAAAGTGGCACTTGCCAATCTCAAAGCATCACAAATCCTAAAGTTAGAGGAGAAGGTCAAGATCCTTGTTCTGGTTGTTTTATTATGATGTATTGTAATAACAGCTGTCTCCTCATAAATTCTGCCCTTGAATCTTTTTAAAAGGTTTATGATGATGAAGTCCACACTGACTTTCACTTGTCCATTATTTACATTGTCGACATAAGAAACGTCCAAACCTGTGGAGAATTTTTATGAATTTATTTGAACCAAACATATGCCAGGAGCAAGATAGCAAATGCTCAGGAGAGGAACTGTTTGGTGGCTTCTTTTCTGCATTTGAAATTAAGGAGAGAAGTAAGAAAGAGTACATGGAAGTGGGAGAAGGCAGGGTGGGGATCGGAGTACAGAATTGTTAACCAGATCATACCTTCTTGAGGATGGTAACAATTTATTTCAAAGGTATGTTAACCTACATGCACAGAAACAATGGAAGGGGCTTGCCTAAGGCAAAGACACACCTTTTACTAAAAAGTTATATGCCTGGGACATGACTACCCACCAGGACCTGCCCAGTTAGGAATTTATGATCAGCTCACCCAGAGAGGTTACTTTCTGTAGAATCCCTTTTCTCATCCACACGTTTCTTTATGGCGTCGTCCTAGTCTGTCTTTTTCTACATTCTCTTCCCTCCACATAAGTCTCTGTTTTAGGCCAAATATTCCCCAAACATTCGCTGTCCCTCATGTTTGATGGTCTCAGGAAGGCACTTTATTATTATGGCTGAGTTTTAGATTATAAATCGCTGTCTCGCGGTGTGATATCCAGAACTGAATGGAAGAGCCGTGGGCATCTCTGTAGGACAGAATTGAATGGGAATGTCACTACAGCCACACAGGACACACGTCCTATTAATGGAGCCACATCTTACAATGGACTTACTGCACATTCTAATCAAAACTCCTCTGCCCCTTTTCTCATACGATGTGAGGTACCCCATCCTGTTCTTGTACATTTCATTTGGGGGACCCGAGTGCAATAAAAGATGAGCAAGCAAACAACACAAAAGCAACCAAAAGGTAGCATTCTTCACCTGTTAAATGGACAACAATGAAATAAGTTGTTGGGCAGACATACAGTTGCAATGGTCATTCCTGTGCCCTGCAGACAGTTAGTTATGTAAAGTTTATGGAGGGTCATTGTGTAATATGTATCAGACTTTAAAACATGCACACTTTTCACTTAAGAATCGTTTTTTTAAATGTACTTTTTGAGAAGGGGTCAAGATATTTATAAAGGTGTCTTCACTGCTTATCCAGTTTAGTCCATGAATCATCAGTATAATCACTCTTTTGCAGATTCACTTTAATTATTTTGCTCTCTTTCCCCCCTTTACATTTGCATGGCAAAACAAACAAGCAACCCTCCCCCAACCTCTCCCCAGATTGGTTTTTAAACTTTCCACTGCATCAGGATCACCTGGAGGGCCCCACCACCAACCATTCTGATACAAGTAGTCCTGGGGTGGGGCCAAGAATTTGCATCTTTAATAAGTAATTAGGTGAGGCTGAAGGTGCTGGTCCACTTTGAGAACAAGGGCCCTAGATAAACCCATCCCTTTATGAGTGTCCCTGACAGAATCAGCTGGCAAATTAGTGTCACTACCTATTCATGAGCCCCAACTTTAAATGGACATAAACACTACCTGGAAATTCTAGCTAGCTTCCTTTTCCATTGTCTACAGAGAATTTTACATCTTGATTTTCCCCTTCAAACTTACCTCTTCTTCTCACAGGCACATAAGTACTCAGGCTGATTACTTTGCCTCATACTTTCTTGAGAAAATAGGTATTTTCCCTCTGGTGTTTGCTGACATCTTATCACAGGTCTACAAAGCAGCTGATGCCTGAATCCCCTTTCTCCCTCCCTCTCCTCTTCCTGAAGGAAGTTAGACATAAATCCTGTACTTTAAATCCTATACTTTCTAACCTTTTCCAGATTCAGTTATTTGTTTTGTTATTCCCCTTCGCCATGCTGGGTTACTCTCATTAACACACAAATATGCTGTAGGATTTTTTTTGTTAAAGAAACAAAAACTAGGAGCCACTTTGACTCTGCCAATCCTACAATTATTCTACTTTTCTCTAGAATTTTAAAGTGAAACTTCTGAGAATTGTCTTCATATACTTCCTCCTACATTACAATAACTGGTAAATGTATTCCAGTTTGGTTTTGCCCCTAAAATGCCACTGAAATGGATTTCTCTATCCTCTCCCAACCTCTCAGTCTATCTGTTAGTCTTCTCCTGTGTAACATTTGACACAGCTGCCTTTTCCAGGGCAACCTTCTCGAAATGATCTCTGCAGATTGTGTATGTAATTCATCTTCTTTCACCCCACTTTTCCTTTATAGCATTATTCATCTCTGGATGATATGCAACCATTCAACAACAGATAAACCTTTTATTCTATGTGGAGAACAGATCTTGATTCTGAAATCCAGACTCTTGTATACACCTAATTGGCATCTTCACTTGATTGTCTAATAAGCAACTAGACTCTGACATACTCAACTCTAGATTTCCCTCCAACCCTATTCCTCTCCCATTTTGCCCCTGTTTCAGAACAAAGGTATCACCCAGTTGCTCACAGTCCAGCAAGAATCTTTTGACAACCCTCATCTTATCTGCTATATCGAATCCATCACCACATCTTGACCTTAATCTTTCCATTTCCATTGCCCTAACTCAAGATCAAGGTCTACCACTATCTCTTGCCTGTCCCTGTAATAACCCTCAACAAGTTCCCTTGCTTGCCTCTTCCCAGTCCCTTCCCGTCACAGCAGTTACAGAGAGGGGTCTCTTAAAAATGCAAATCAGATCATGTCACTCCCTCACTTACCACTCTTGGGTAGTTTCCTATCACATTTGGAATAACATTTAAACTTTGTTTAGCATCCTATAACATCCACCCATCTTCTACCTCTTCAGCCTAGTCTTGGTCTACACCCTCCATATGGTAGCCACATTCATTGTCTTTCAGTTTCCTGAAACCAAGATTTCCCACGAGGGCCTTTGCCTTAGCTGTTCCCTCTGGTTAGATGTCCCATATCTTTACAACCTGTCTCATTTTTATCTTTCAGGCCCCACCTTGTTGGTTACCTCCTCAGAGGGATATAAGTCACTTCTATTTTCTCCTTACCACCTCCTCCCTCGGAGTGCAAAATAAAAGTTGAAGGGATATGTTCACTTTTGTTTTCTTACTTATCAATTCCTTCCAGTAGCTCTGAAGTCTGTGGAATTAGAGATCTCAACTGTTGCTAACATCTAAATTTCTAGAGTTTAGCTCATTGCATGGCCTGTTGGTACTCAATAAGTATTTGTTGGGAGACTGAGTAATGTTTATTAGAGCATTGCTTTTAACAGCCAAAAATCTAGCCACAATGTAAAGGTCTATCAATTTAATGATTCTGTTGTAGGACAGTCCACATGAAGTTAATTTCTATATGCTCATATGAGATTCATGTTTATGAACTGTTAAGTAGAAAAAGCACACTTGAATGAAGTCCTCTAAGACAGAGCCTTCCAGAGATCTGAGGAGAACCCGTTCCAGGTAGAGCCAATAGTTTGAGCAAAGCCATGGAGGTGTGACCCAGTCAAGAGGAAGGGGTTTCCAAGAAAATTGCTTTTATGGGGCCCATGGCTCACCCAACAAATGCCTTTTGAAAGGACTCTTTGTTTTATCACCAGCCCACAAGCCTTGGATGTAAAGCAGGTTTATGCATAGTGGTTATATGAGTAGTTTGGTTTAGGCCCCAACGTCTGATTTGAAATTGTACTTTAAAAAAATATATTTTAGCCTGGCTGGTGTGGCTCAGAGGTTGAGCATTGACCCATGCACCAAGAAGTTGCTGGTTCGGTTCCCGGTCAGGGCACATGCCCAGGTTGTGGGCCAAACCCCCAATAGGGGCATAAGGGAAGGCGGCCAATTGATGTTCTCCCTCATTGATGTTTCTATCTCTCTCTCTCTAAAAATAAATAAATAAAAAAATTTTTAAAGGACTGTACTTTCTAAAAGGATTGGTGGGTTGTTTGTACCTGCTCAGCCCGCCCCCTGAATGTTTTGCTGCTTTTAGTGAAAGTCACGTCCACACCCAGCCTGCTGCACAGGTGAGCAAAGAGAGACTCAATGTCCAGGGAGAGGTGGGGGCCAGTATTTGGAAGTCCTGTGTATGTATGTGAAGACAGAAGTATGAATGGAGCACACACCTGCCTTGTTGATATGGGCCGGTAAGGCAGGAATCCAAGATTATTACCAAGGTCTTGTTTTAGGTGACTTGGTGAGTGGTGTGGGTTATTCACCAAAAGTTCCAAATTATAAGAGAAGATGGAGCAAGTTTGTGAGGAGGGCATGTAAGGAGTTCAATTGTGGAAGGTGTTGGAGTGTGAGATCCCTGAAGGCACACTGGTGGATCGGCCCAGCAAGCAGGGAAATTGGAGCATATGTTTAGGGCTTAGAGGTGATGTCTGGACTAAAAGTTAAGGATTATTTTCTTTTTTTACAAGTGAGTTATGGCTCACAGCAGTGGATGAACACAATACAGTGAGAAGAGAAAGCCAAGAGAATGATGCTAAATATTGGATCATTTTTTTTATACACTTTTTTTTTTTATTGATTTTTAGAGAGAAAGAAAGGGAGAGGGAGAAAGAGATAGAAACATTGATGAAAGAGAACATCGATTGGCTGCCTCCTGCATGCCCCCCACTGGGGATCGGGCCCACAACCTGGGCATGTGCCCTGACTGGGAATCGAACCGGCGACCTCTTGGTGCATGGGTCCGAAGCTCAACCACTGAGCCACACCAGCCGGGCCTGGATCTTACTATCACGTAAATGAAATGGGCCTAGAAATTGATCTCTCAGAGGGAGGAGGAATGCATCCCACTCATTCCCAGTGTTGCAGAGAAGCCAGGAAAATGAGGAGAGACCCTGCTACTTTTGGTAAATAGGGAATCCAAAGCAACCCAATTGTAAGAGAAATATCAAGGGGCAGTGGGAGTGGGTCATGCAGATTGAGATGTCCCCAGCGAAAGCTCTGCTTTTGTGGAGCTTGATAACAAAAGGGAGGAAAAGTGGAATGATGATCAGGCGGGGTTTCGGAGAAAACAAACCATTTTATTTATAACATGAAAAGGAAATGGAGTTTGTTAGTGCCTAGGACTTGCCTTTTCCCTGTGTATCCAGTAGGGAGCTGCGCCTTGCTAACTATAGACGGAGCACTGTTCTTCAATAAGTTTAGTCACATTAATTTCCTCCCTTTCTCTTAGCCTTGATTGGATCTGAGGCCAGCTCTGAATTAGGAGTGTATTTTCAGAGATACCGTCTCCTCTTTCCCTCCTCTTTGATCCAAGCTCAGACTATACAATAATACCACTCTTCACAGGTCGCTTATTTTAGCGACCCTTCTCCCTTTATGTAACGTTCCATCCTTCCCATCCAAACCTTCTGTCCTCCCACTGCCTCGTGCCCTGGAATAGGTTTCTCTCTCCCCTTTCTTTGTCTTCCCACGCTTCACCTCAAAATAAAAACGTATCTCTCCTGGGGCCTCTTTTGTACCGTTTGCTCTGTGACAGGCAAACAAATTTGAGTATGTGTTCTATAGAAGATGCTATGGCTTAATAGTGGCATGATGTGGTTTGTATGTTCACCTTGGTTCTCAAAGCCTTGAGCCAAAACAGTTGGTTGCAGAAATTTCAAACACACGAGCAGAACCAGTAGAGAAAGTTTGGGGGGAGGGGGCGCAGTCTGCTTTGCCTGGGCAAGAGGCAGGCTCTTCTAGCTGCCGTGGGAGAGCAGTTGGGGAGTTGGAGTAGAAAGCTGTGCTGGGGAAGGAAGTGCCTTAAATTAACTTCTGTGGCAGCTCCCTCCTCAACTGCTTCAAGCCGATGCTTATTCATTTGCTTGCATCTTGGGTATGGAGAGACCTGCCTCCTTTCCAATTTCATCAGCATCTTTTTGCAAACCCATGTGGTTAGGATTATGGGGAATTCAGCCACTTAGTCTTATAGGTGTCATTCCTGGGGCAATTTTTGACTGATGCCAGCCCATATGGTCCTCGGCATCTCTGGAGATTAAGGGAGAGGGAATGCTTTATTTCGGCCTCTCCTGGAGCCTCAGCAAGAAATTCAGAAGACAGTTCCTTGGCTTCCTCCAAGGAATCCGGGTCTTTCCAGTGTTCCCCTCACTACCACATGTGGGACCAGGAAAGGGGGTTCAGGCCTGCCTGGTGCCAGCACTGTCATGAACCCTTCCTTCTCCAAAACAGGTCAAGCCTGTGATGCTCTTGAAGTCACCTTTAATACTAATTCCTAATGATGGTAAGAATAAAGACTTCATATAAGTGACATTTGGGGAAAAATGTAAAGGAATGGTTCAATGGGAGCTTTTTTCCTTCCTAGTGAAAGTCTTAGAAATCAAGTGAGTTTTTAAACTTACAGTATAAATGCTCACACCTTCAAGAGCCTGATATTGCACTTGGAGTTGTGAGGGCAGCTGGTGTGTATTGCAAATGGAAGAGCAGTTTGATAGCCATCTGTCCCCAAGAAATGCAGCCTTGCCAGCAAGATGAAGCAATGATGACACCTGCTTGGATGAAGAGCTGTGACTGAGGCATAACTTTCGACACATATAGCGTTCCATAAAGGAGAACGGCAGCATACCAAGCAGAGATTTTACAGAAATATTCAAATATCCTCATGTTCCATAAAGAAGAAAGACAGCACAGCAAGCAGAGATTTTTACAGAAATAGTCAAACATCCTTGTGTTTCATAAAGAAGAAAGCGCCTGGCCAGTTTGGCTCAGCGGTTAGAGCATCAGCCCACGGACCAAAGAGTTTCGGGTTCAATTCCGGTCAAGGGCACGTACCTCAGTTGCATTCATCCCCGGCCCTGGTCGGGGTCGTGCAGGAGGCAACCAGTCGATGTGTCTCTCTCATGTTGATGTTTCTCTCTCTCTCCTTCTCTCTCTCCCTCCCTTCCTCCCACTCTATCCGAAGATAAAATAGAAAAATATCCTCGGGTGAGCAGAAAAAAAAAGAAGAAGACAGCACATCAAGCAGAGATTTTTTGAAATGTTCAGATGTACTTGAGTAGCCAAGACCTTGCCTTCGTGGCAGTGAGCGCATACTTCTACAAATAATTGATTCATTCAGCCTAAACTGCATGCTGAGGGCTTCTAATACTCTAGGCCGGTGGTTCTCAACCTTCCTCATGCCGCGACCCTTTAACACAGTTCCTCATGTTGTATGTGGGTGTATCTGCACGTGGGCGGACCCGCCTGGAGATGGATAAAGGAGCGGTGTCTTGGTTCCTAAGACCATCGGAAATATGTGTTTTCCGATGATCTTAGGCGACCCCTGTGAAAGGGCCGTTTGACCCCTAAAGGGGTTGTGACCCACAGGTTGAGAACTGCTGTTCTAGGCTAAAAAATGCTCTTAAGGCCTTCAGTGGCCTTTTTCTATTAGATGCATTGCATGCCAGTGGTCACGTTCTAATGGGGGCATCTTTGTGGATAGTCCAAGAGGATTCTGAGGACTGGGTTCGGGTCTTTATTCACCTGCATATCCTTGTACATTCTAAGTTCATGTTTGATGGTTATTAAAGCTCTGAGACCTGAGATTCACTGCAGAGCTGTGTCCCCTTGCTGGCTGGCTCAAGGTCAGTTACCCCTCTGGTTTAACTGCTCTTCTCTCTGTTTGCGGTGACGGGATCACTCTACAATGAAGCTGAATCTTGGCACCTCTTTGATATATAACACATGAAGAAGAAGAAAAAGGACTTTCAGTGATGGATAGAGGCATGCATAAATTGACCCAAATATCTAATTGCAACAAAGGTGAAAGCATGACAGTGGCTTAGATATGAGCAGAGTATAAGAGAAACAAGATGCTTGGTATGATGCCTTCTGCTTTTTGGAAGACGACAACCAGGTTTATCTCTGTGCTGCCTCTTCCAGACAATACCTGTTAATAGAGGCCCTTTACCTTACTTCTCATGTTGATGCTAACACTTGTCCTTCTCTTTCCCTGTTTTGACCATATTTGCCCCGATGGGATTTTAACACAACTATTGTGGGTTAGCAGTTTAGTATTTAGGTGGTGGTGTGGAAGGATTTTACCCTGACCTTGATGTATAAAGCTTGTCTGGGTTCATAATGAGAAAGATTGTGTCCTGACAAACTGGAAATCTGTCAGGGTGAGGTTTCAATAAAGAGACTAGGGGTCTATTGTGACAAAATGCTTAGCAGTGATAGATCCTTGCCTTGTTGTTGGAGACCCATTTTCTGTGGTTCCTTGGTTGACATTCCTTTGTAATCCTTAGTTTGATACATTTCTGTGCGTTAGCATCAAAGTTGTTGCCACAGCCCTGTAACTAAACCTGTTCGCCATTTCTGGTATACGATCACAGTCAGTGGAGTTGGTGCTTCCTTTAATTTATGTCTGTTTAGTGAAAACAAAGCAAATATTGTAGTTTTCTTTTCTGTGAATGGCACTGGCTTTGGTTTACACAATGGTGTGTTTGTATACATATACACACATGCACAGTGGTGTGCTAGAGCCAACTAATTTTCAGCCATTATTAAAAAGTATATATAAAACAATTTCATTTAAAAAGTATAGTTTACTACCTTTTACTATTATCTATGCTCTTGTGGTTATTTACATCTATTGTATGTATGTGGAAAATACTATATGATGTCATGTTACTGCACATCCATTCCCAAATCTGTTTTAGCAACATCAGGAACTTTTTTTTTTTTTTTTGGAGAGCAAGTTGTTAAACATATACCAGCACACCACTGTAAATACACACACACACACACTTACGTTATGTATGCAAATCCTTTTCATAAGCATGCAGAGTAGGTGTCAGTTTTTTATAGATGAAAAAACCGAGACTTAGTTTAACTAACTTCCAAGGGACTACATTCATGCTTCAATTTAGGAAAGACTGAAGCTATACTGAAATAGAAATGAAAATCAGAGATTTGAAGGAAGTCAGAGACAGAGACAGAGAGCTATGTAGAAACCTAGGGAATTAGCATTCCAGGCAGAGGTACCAGCCAGTGCAAAGGCCTGGAGGTGGGATCGTGCCTGCCGTTTCTGAGGACAGGAGGGCTGCTAGAAGGCTGGAGTCGAGAATGGAAGGGGAGAACTTGAAGAGCTGAGAGATGCAAGTCCAGATAACTGACAGCCGTTATGAAATCAGGCAAGTACTTTCCTCTCTGTGGTTTATTTTTATGCCTTATTCATGCACATGGTTAGAATAAACTGAGGGTAAGGTATGTGAATTCACTGTAAGTCATTGTTAATAAAGCTAAGCCATCACTACGGCTCAATCAGTGCTCTTTTTCTTTTGATTTAGAAGTTATTCTTCCTTAGAATTTACTCTTGCCATCTTTAGCAGCTGCATGATGCCTGATCTGGAAATACTTAAATGTACCCCTCAGAAGTACCTATTAGCCTATTTAAAATCTATGTAAAATCACAGTGTAATGCAGCTTAAATTCGTCTGGGATTACTAGGATCTGTCTTTAGCTATCTTCCTGACAAAGCGGTAGAATCACAACAGAACACTCATTTGCACTTTTCACATGGCCAGTCTCATGGATCACAAAAGACTAGAAAATATATTGAAACATATTCTGTATTTAGAAACTCCAGGTCTTTTTATTTTTACCAGTCATCTATTATCCATAAAATACATTACCAAGTCCCCATATCCACATATAGATCACATAGGCATATCATAGACTATTGTTAAATAAAGGTATCATATAAACATAATGTTTATCGTATAAACATCTATGGCTTTGGTAATGTTCTGTTTTTTCTTACATAAGTGTGTTAAATTTGTTAAAATTGAATAGGCTTTACAGTTACCTTTTGTGCACTTTTCCATGTGTATGTTATACTGTAATTTTAAGAAAATTGTTCTTAAGAATGAGTAGGGTTTCGACAGAAGGGAAAGTATTTGCTCTACTGAACCAAGGAAGAGTGACACAAAAGAGATGAGGCTAGAGTCAGAGTGAACATGGCACGTGTGTCACAGAGAGGAGATGGCTCGTTCCACAACAGGTAGATACTCACCGAGCACCTGTGTGTCCCAGCTACAAGATGCTGCGGGCTGGGATCCTAAAATCACTCACAATCCACTTCTCCCTTGCCTGCCTCTCTCATCAAAGTTAGAAAGCTCAAATACTCCATTTCTGAAACTCCCTTCTAGCTAGGTATGGCAGTCTAAAATTGTTTTATGGCAAAGCCTTTAAAAGGGACAGATTCAGTGAACATATTCCCTAATCCTTCTGTCTTTTTCTTTCTCTTTTCTTTATCCTGCTGGAATAGGGCCATGGTGCCCAGAAGCAGGTCAGCAATCTTTCAACCATGATGTGACAAGCATCAGGACAAAGGCCTACATACCTGGCCCAGTAGGTCAATTGGTTAGAGCATCCCGATAGGCCGAAGTTGAGGGTTCCATCCCCGGTCAGGGCACATACAAGAATCAACCAATGAATGTATAAATAAGTGGAACAATAAATCAGTTTCTCTCTCTCTCTCTGCCTCTTCCCCTCATTCCTTCCTCTCTCTCTCTAAAAATAAATAAATAAAAATTTTTTAAAAAAGGATGGACAGATGGGAAGAATGAAGTATTATGGATCAGTGCTTCTCATTGATCGGTTTGTTTGACTGATAGGCAGGTTGGATAGGTCAGGGATGTGGGGGTCAGTCCATTCTAGGACACTGTCCTGACCTAGAAGCTGCCTAAAAAAGTTGCCCTTTGGGAACATTGACACCATCATCCACAGACATGCTACTTTAACAGTTGTTTATGTGTTTCTTTTGACATACTGAACTTACTCTTGTGAGTGACACGTGATCGAATAAATCAGTTTTGTTGTTGCCAACTTTTTCAAAGTTACTTTTTACTGATTCAAACACTTTTCTCTCCTACTCATAGGTCTGTTTAGTTTTATTATCTTCAGATGTTAATCTAATGTCATTCTCGTCTTGGAGCAATTTTCTATACAAGAAAACATTTTCAACATTTCCTTATCTGGAGAGAATACATGTTATCTTTACTTAGAGACTTGATAATTTTCCAGGAAAATACACTCAGAGGGAAATGGAGAGACTGAAAAAGGATTTGATAAACTTGAAAGTTGACAAAACAGACACCGTGATTCTCTCAGTTGCGCTAGCACATTTTATCACAGCCATTTTGAAGCTGTAGCATTAAAATCCTTTGCTGACTGTCACTTGTCATCAAACTTAGTTTCTGTTTGCATTTAGTTATTGCATTTGTGATCATACAAATTATATATTACTATGCTAACACAGTGATAATTTAAATAATACAAATATGGTTATGTGTTAATTTGCCAAGTTTGAGGAGAAAAATGAGTTCAATCTGTTTAATTATTATGGGTGAAGTTTTTATATCCTTTCCTCAAATAATTTATTAAAGTCAGGAATTCTCATAATGATCATAGGGGTATAGACTGGAAAAATATTTATGGATTGTGATGTTTAGTTAAAGTTATAAGTTGATATATGTGTTTTGAAAGCCAGAAATACAATGAAAGATAAAGTGAAGTGAATATAATACTAAAACCTACTGAAATTATTAGACAGAGGATACTATATTAAAATAAAGAAAATTTTTATTTTTTTAAATATGTTTTTATTGATTTTTTAGAAAGAGAAGGGACAGAAAGGTAGAAACATTGATGTGCGAGAGAAACAGAGATTGGCTGCCTCTTGCACGCCCCCCACTGGGGATGGAGCCCGCAACCCGGGCATGTGCCCTGACTGGGAATCGAACCAGGACCTCTCAGTCCATGGGATGATGCTCTATCCACTGATCCATACCGGCTAGGCAAAAATGCTTTTTATTTTAAATGAAACTACATTTAGTTAATTTTAACATGAATTTGATCAATTTATACCTGTATTTGTCAGTAGAGTAAGAGAGGTTAGGTAAGGAGGATTGCAAAATTCCAAGCAATGATGTGGCTATGCCTTTTCTCTCTTCATTTTCTCTCTTGCGTTTTGCATATGGTCCTGCTTTCCACTCCACAGAGAATGCATTCCATCTGTGACTTGCATTGCTGCTTCCCTCACTCCCACCCCGAGGCTCATATATTTATAACACCAAGCTTACTGCAAATTGAGTCCTTAATCTCATCTACTCTCACCTGATCTTGGACTTTGCATCTCCACATGAGCCCTACATTTTGCTGGTATATGCAACGTATTTCTTTCCTTCTTGTCCTCAATCCATAGATGCTACCAGATCTCCACCACTTGCCTTTCCTCTCAAAAAGCTGCCCTCTCAAGACGTTTTCCTCCAAACATCTTGAAATGCTCATGTATTCTTCCTTTCTTTCTTTCGCCTAGGACAAGGTTTTTCTCATTTTCCTTTCTCCCAGAACACCACCAATGGCAAAATTCTTACTAAAAGTAAAAATAAAAAGTAAAGATAACCTAAAAATCCAACAAATTCATTTTAATCCTCAGTGCACGTGATCTCTGAAGATTTCTCCATCACTGTCTTTTGGACTCTGTCCTCGCCATTTCCTTGCAGTTTTCTTCACTCTCTTTAAGGAGCTTTCTCTCTGCTTTTCTCCATGAGTGACTCTTTCCCTCTGTAATTGCATCCAGCCCCATTGCTCTCACGATGATCTCTACAATAGTTATCGCCAAATCCGTGTCCCTTAACTCCAGTCGCTCCCTTTAGCGCCAAAGCTGTATTTCCAACTTGTGCTAGATGTCTCCATCTGGGTTATATCTTAAAAAATACACCCCGAACTAATTTTACTTTTCACCCTCTCTCATCTTTGAATCCACTTTTCCATCCCCAATTCTGTACCTCAGCAGTGGCAGCCCCAGAGCAAAAAAATTAAACAAGCTTCTGTATCCTCTGTAAAAACAAAACAGGAGCATCAGAAATGTCCTTTTAATAAAGTTTAAACCAGTAAAAATCTGTATTATCTATATTTTTGGCCTAATCTGAGATCCCTGTGATCAGTTATTGAGAAGACACTGGCGCCTGTTATTTAATTTTATTTTTTACCTTTTTTTTGTGTGTGTGAGACTTAAATTATGATTTTATTGTAGAATTGTAGTTGATTGATGTAGCCCATTTCTTGCCAAAGTCCCATGTTATAAATAATTTGATTCATGCATTGAAGGGCGATTGAGATAGTTAGAATAATTTTACAGATGGGAGATTCTTAGCATAATTAAATCTATTAAACAAGGAGATGAAAGCTGTTTTGGCCTTCGGGGTCTTTGAGAGCATCATGTTAAATGAGACCCAACCAACAGAATTTTTCTAACTCTTTTATTTTTTTCATACAGACAGTTATAACATTGAATTATAAATTAAAAATTGAATCCTAGAGTTAATAAATTTAGACTTGATTTAGAGTATCATACATATATATACACTTGTGAAATAAATATTATTAGACATTATTTAAACACATTGTTCTATACTATATACTGGTAGGAAAAAACAAAGTAGACTTCTTTCCTGACAGTAAAGATAACCGTTCTCGAGTTTTACGTAGGCAATAATAGAACCCAAGACACTGAGGTGGAGAGGTCCTCAGTCCCTGGTCTTGCTCAGAATTGATGCTTACAGAAGTTCCGAACATTCCACAATGCTTACAGCCAGGAGTGGGAGAAGGACCTGGTGCCTGAGTTCACACTTCGGGATGTGGGTTGGGGGGGGACTTGGATATATGTACATATGTATAATGATATTTTAGTTGGATATATTACTTGGTGCCTCTTAAGTCAATACTGCGATTTGTCCTATTTTCACAGTTTGGCAAAAAGAAAAAAGTAGACAACTATGCCTACCCTCTTTAGCTTTAGAAGTGCTTGATGATGGTGACTGGGGGCCTCCTCTGAGACAATATAGTTATCAAAGCAGTTAGCACACTGGAATTCAGTGTCCTCCTAAGAGAATTCTAGTAAGAACATGGGGGAGGGGGCGGAATAGAAAATGTGCCAGATGAAAAGAGAATTTGTCAGTATCGGGAGCACAGTTGCAATTTAGACCGGATATTCTATCTAAAAGGAGTGAATGTGATACTGGAAGGAAAACCAAAGAATCCCTCTGTAGTTACACCATTTATTCTTGTGGGAAATGACAGCAGTATGAATTTGGGAAATTACTCTATGGGCGGGAAATGGGGCCATGGGACGTCGTACATGGAACAGCACCCCTCAACAGTTCTGGTTGAATCACAAACTGACAAAGGCTTCACCCAGCTGTACTGAAATGTGATAACATATGAGTGAGAGTGTGTGATGCAGTTTTTTTATTTTCTTAAATATATATGTTAGGTGTTCTTTACATCAAGTGAAAGGCACAGATTTTTTCGGAGAGAGAGAAACATTGATGTGAGAGAGACACATCGAATGGTTGCCTCTCACACCACCACAATCAGGGCCAGGGACCTAGCCACAACCAAGTTACATGCCCTTGACCGGAGTGGAACCCATGACTTTTTGGTCTACAGGCCGACACTCTAACCCGTGAGCCAAACTGGCCAGAGCATACCACCATATTGTTTTCCATAGTGGTTACACCAGTCTGCATTCCCACCAGCAGTGTGCTAGAGTCCCCTTTTCTCCACATCCTCACCAGCACTTATTGTTTGATGATTTGTTGATGGCAGCCATTCTGGTAGGTGTGAGGTGATACCTCATAATCATTTTAATTTGCGTCTCTCTGATGATTAGTGATGTTGAGCATTTTTTCATATGTTTCTTGGCCATTTGTATGTTCTGTTTGAAGAAGTGTCTATTCAGGTCCTCTGCCTATTTTTTAATTGGATTTCTTGTCTTCCTTTTGTTGAGTTGTAATACTACTTTATATATTTTGGAAATTAACCCCTTATCCGTGTATCATTGGCAAATATGTTCTCCCATACAGTGGGTTCCCTTTTCACTCTGATGCTAGTTTTTTTTTGTTGTGCAGAAGCTTTTTTAAAAATGTTTTTTAAAACTTTTTAAATTGATTTTTAGAGAGAGAGAGAAAGAGAGGAAGGTAGAAGGGGAGAGAGATAGAAACATCGATGAACGAGAACATTGGTTGGCCGCCTCCTGCATGCCCCTCAATGGGGATTTGGCCTACAATCTAGGCATGTGCCCTGACTGGGAATCAAACCGATGATCTCTTGGTGTATGGGTCGTTGTCACTCAACCACTGAGCCGCACCGGCCGGGTGATTGTGCAGAAGTTTTTAGTTTGATGTAGTCCCATTTATTAATTTTTTCTTTTGTTTCTCTTGCCCTAGGCAATGTATCGGTAAAAATTCTGCTACATAAGATGTCTAAGATTTTGCTGCCTATATTTTCTTCTAAGATTTTTATGGTTTCACAAGTTACATTTAAGTCTTTTAACTATTTTGAGTTTATTCTTGTGTATGGTGTAAGTTGGTGATCTAGTTTCATTTTTTTGCATGTAGCTGTCCAATTTTCCCAACACCATTTATTAAAGAGACTATCTTTACTCCATTGTATGGTAGCCTCCTTTGTCAAATATTAATGGAGCATAATGTCTTGGGTGATTTCTGGATTCTCTGTTCTGTTCCATTGATCTATATGCCTGTTCTTGTGCCAGTACCAAGCTGTTTTGATTAATGGCTTTGTAACATAACCTGATATCCAGTATTGTGATCCCTCCAAATTTCTTCTTTTTAAAGATTGCCGTGGCTATTTGGGATCTTTTTTGGTCCCATATAAACTTTTTGAATATTTGTTCTAGCTCTGTGAAATATGCCATTGATATTTTAACAGGGATTGTATTTAATCTATAGATTTCTCTGGGTAGTATGGACATTTTTTTTTTTTTAGTGTTTTTGTTGATATTTTAGAGAGAGAAGAGAGAGATAGAAACATCAATGTGAGAAACATCAATTGGCTGCCTCCTGCATGCTCTCTACTGGGGATCGAGCCCACAACCAGGCCATGTGCCCTGACCAGGAGTTGAAGCGGGACCAGTCAGTCCATGGGATGACATTCAATCCACTGAGCCACACCAGCTGGGCTGGGCATTTTAATGATGTTGATTCTTCCAATCCATGAACATGGTATATGCTTTCACATTTTTATGTCTTTCTCTATTTCTTTTTTCAATGTCCTGTAGTTTTCTGAGAATAGGTCTTTTAACTCTTTGGTTAAGTTTATTCCTAGGTATCTTAATTTTTTATTGCAATGGTAAATGGGGTTTTTTTTTTTTTTTTTTTTAGTTTTTCTTTCTGTGTGTTCATTATTGTTGTATAAAAATGCCAATGATTTTTGGATATTGACTTTGTATCACGCTACTTTGTTGAATTCATTTATTAATCTAGTAGATGTTTGGTGGTATTTTTAGCTTTTCTATGTACACTATCATGTCTTCTGTGAATAATGACAGTTTTACTTCCTCCTTTCCAGTTTAGATGCCTTTTCTTCTTGTATGAATGCTGTGGCTAAGACTTCCATTATTATGTTGAATAAGAGTGGTGAAAGCAGATATCCCTGTCTTGTTCCTGTTCTTAAGGAAAATGCTTTTAGTTTTTGCCCCCTGAGTATGATGTTGGCTGTAGGTTTATCATATATGTCCTTCGTTGTTTTAAGGTATGATCCTTCTATTCCCACTTTCCTGAGAGATTTTATCATAAACGGGTGCTGGATTTTGTCAAATGTTTTTTCAGCATCTATTGATATGATTATATGATTTTTATCTTCCATTTTTTAATGTGGTGTATCACATTTATTTATTTGCAAATATTGTACCAGCCTTGCATCCCTGGGATAAATCCCTCTTAGTCATGGTATATAATTATTTAAATATATTGCTGGATCCAATTTGCTAATATTTTATTGAGGATTTTGGTGTCTATGTTCACAAGGATATTGGCCTATAGTTTGTTTTCTTTGTAGTGTCTTTATCTGGTTTGGGGATTAGGATTATGTTGGCCTCATAAATAGAGCTTGAAAGTCTTCCTTCCTCTTTAATTTTTTGGAATATTTTGAAGAGACTAGGTGTTAGTTCTTTGAATGTTTGGTAAAACTCCAATGTGAAGCTGTCCAGATGAGTGTTTTTGTTTTCTGGAAGTTAATTGATTACTGTTTTAATTTTCTTAGTTGTTATTGGCCTGTTTGGGTTTTCTGACTCTTCCCTTTTGAATTTTGGAAGTTTGTAAGATTCTAGAAATTTGTCCATTTTCCCTAAGTTGTCCAATTTGTTGGCATATAATTGTTCATAGTATTTTCTTACACCTTTGTATTTCTGTGATGTCAGTTATAACTTCACCTCTTTCATTTCTGAATTTATTTATTTGGGTCCTCTCTCTTTGTTTCTTGGTGAGTCTGGCTAAAAGTTGATTAATCTTGTTTATCTTTTCAAAGAACCAGCTCTAGGTTTCCTTGATCTTTTGTATTGTTTTTTCAGTCTCTATATCATTTCTTTCCACTCTGATCTTTATTATTTCCTTCCTTCTACTAACTCTGAGTTTTTCCTTTTTGTTCTATTTCTAATACTTTAAGTTGTAGGGTTAGGTGGTTTATTAGAAAATTTTCTTATTTCTTGAGGTAGGCCTGTAATGCTATGCATTTTCCTCTCAGGACTGCTTTCACTGTGTCCCATAGATTTTGTGTTGTTGTGTGTTCATTTTCATTAGTTTCAGGAAGTTTTATTTATTTTTTTCTTCTTCTTTTTGGTAACCCATTCATTGTTTAATAATATGCTATTTAGTGTCCATGTGTTTAAATGGGTTTTTTTTAGTGTTGTAATTGATTTCTAGTTTCATGCCATTGTGATCTGAGATGATGCTTGATATGATTTTAATCTTCTGGAACTTGTAGAGATTTAGTTTGTATCCTAACATATGGTCTATCTTTGAGAATATCCCATGTGCACTTGAGAAGAATGTATATTCTGCAACTTTGAGGTGAAATGTTTAGTAAATATCAATTAAATCCAGCTGATCTAGTGCATTGTTTAGGGTCTCTGTTTCCTTGTTAATTTTTTTGCCTAGAAGATCTATCCAGTGATGTCAGTGGGTGTTAAAGTCCCCTACTATGATTGTATTGCTGTCAATCTCTCCCTTAAAATCTTCCAGAAGTTTTAAAATTTATTTTGGTGCTCCTATAATGGGTGCATATATGTTTACCAAGGTTATATCCTCTTGCTGGATTGATCCATTTAATATTATGTATTGACCATCTTTGTCTTCTAATATGCCATTTATCTTGTACTGTGTCTTATCAGATATGAATATTGCTACACCAGCTTTTTTTCATTTTCATTTGCATGGAAAATTATTTTCCATCCTTTCACTTGTATCCTATGGGAATCTTTTGTTCTGAGGTGGGTCTGTTGTAGACAGCATGTATATAGGTCATGTTTTCTTAATCATTCAGCTATTATGTCTTTTGATTGGAGCATTTATGCCATTTACATTTAAGGATATTATCAATAAGTACTTATTGGTTGCCATTTTTTTTTATTATTATTATTTTTTTTAATCCTCACCTGAGGACATTTTTTACATTTTTTGCTCAGATAGAGTGGGAGGGAGAGAGAGAGAGAGAGAAACATCGACGTGAAAGGGACACATCGAGTGGCTGCCACCCGCACGACCAACCAGGGCCGGGGACAAACTACATTGGTTGCCATTTTTATTCTTTATGCTTGTGTTCACCTGTTTCTATTTCTTCTTACGACAGTCCCTTTAGCATTTCTTGCAATGCTGGTTTTGTGGTAGTAAATTTCGTTAGCTTTTTTTTTTTTTTTGGTCTGTGAAACTTTATTTCACCTTCAATTTTGAATGATACCTTTGCTGGATAGAATAGTCTTGGATTCAGTTCCTTGCTTTTCATTAATTTGTATACTTCATGCCACTCCCTTCTGGCCTGCAGTGTTTCTATTGAGAAATCAGCTGACAGTCTAATGCAAGCTCCCTTGTAGGTAACGTTCTGTCTCTCTCTTGGTGCCTTTAAGGTTCTTTCTTTGTCTTTAATGTTTGCCATTTTAATGATGTGTCTAGGTGTGGTTCTTTTGGGGTTCATCTTGAGTGGGACTCTCTGTGTTTCCTGGACTTGTGTGACTTGTCCCTTCACCAGGTTAAGGAAGTGTTCTGTCATTTCTTCAAACAGGTTCTCTATTCCTTTCTTCAGTTCTTCTCCTTCTGGTGCCTCTATGATGCGAATGTTATGTTTTGTATTGTCCCAATGCTCCCTTAAACTCTCCTCCTGCTTTTTTAATTATTTTTTTTCCATTTGCTGCTCTCATTGGGTATTTTTTTCTATCTTGTCTTGAACTCACTGGTTCAGTCTTCAGCTTCTTCTAATCTATTAAATCCTTCCAGAGTATTTTTTATATCATCTATGTCCTTCTTCATTTCCACTTGACTTTTATTCATAGCCTCTGCCTCTTTTTTTATGAGGGTGTAGTTCTCATTAAGTGGCTTATAATTCTCACAATGTTGTTTGAGCACCCTTAAAACCATTGCTTTGAAATCTTTATCTGACAAACTGCTTGCTTCTATTTCATGTAGTTTCTTTTCTGGCATATCCTCCTTTTCTTTCATTTGGGGGTAGTTTCTTTGTCTCACCATTTTAGCAGTCTGGTAATTTGGGGCCAGTTGAGGCATATTAGGATGCATAGGCTGGTTGGTATATATCAGATAAGCTGCTATGCCTCCCAGTCTTGGTGTGGTGGCCTTCTTGTGGGACCCAGTGGAGTAGTCTCCTTGATCTTCTGAGCTCATCCTCTAGGAATAACCCTTGTTTGGGTTATGTGGGCCCCCCTGTTGAATTTGGATCTTGATTGCTGTTCTCCATTTGTGGGTGGGCTCAGCCCTCAAGGTTGTTAACTGTGAGTCTCAACCCCGACCCTGTTGAACTTGTCATGCCAACTGTTATATAGGTGTTGACAGAATAATACAAAGCAAAACCAGAGCAAATCATAAAGAACCACCCCCCAAAAAAATCAGCATCAACAATAATAAAAGCAACTGCCTCAACAAAAATATTCAACAACACACAAAAAAACAAAACACACACACACACACACACACACACACAGAATACTAGGAGGTGTGAGACCAAAAGAATTAGAAGAGAGAGAAAAAAAATGAAAGTAAAGAAGGCAAGGCAAAACCAGACCAAAACCAAAAAGCACCTGAAAAAAATTTCAATATCAACAATGATAAAAACACCAGCCTCAACAAAGAGGTTAAAAGACAAACAGAACACACACACACACACACACACACACACACACACACACACACACACACAGAATACTAGAAGGCGAGAGACCAAAAGACTTAGGAGAGGGGAAAAAAGAAAAGAAAAAAAATTGGAAGCAAAGAAGGCATAAATAGGGTAAGTATAAAAAATAAAAGGTAGAACATAATGACTGAAACAATAATAATAATTTTACAAAGTAATAATGATAAATTGAATAAAATATAGAATAGGAAAGTAAAAAATGGGGAAAGAAGAAAAAAACTGAATTAAAAGTAAAATTTAAATAAACACACACATCAAAACAACCACCACAGCAACAAAAAAACACCTTGGATCGCCCAGCTGGTGTGGCTCAGTGGATTGAATGTCATCCCATGGACTGAGAGGTCCTGGTTTGATTCCCAGTCAGGGTACATGCCCGGGTAGTGGGCTTGATTCCCAATGGGGATTATTCGGGGAGCAGCTGATTGATGTTTCTATCTCTCTCTCCCTTCCTCTCTCTCTAAAAAATCAATAAAAACATATTTAAAAAAATAAAAAACAAAACAAACAAAAAACCTTGGATCTACTATTTATGAAGCTCACTGGATTTTGCTCTCATGTTGGGTCTGGCCCCTTGGTTGTGGGTCTCTGTTCTCTTGGGAAGTTCTCTGGTGTAGGCCAATGTGAATCGCTGTCCCTGCCTGGCCCTGGGCCTCCTGGCTGAAACCCTGCAGGGCAGGATCCCAGATAGTCCTATGGGTGGGGCTTTCCTAGCCCAGAGGCTGGGTTGCCCTTGGAGCTCACGCTTAGATGTATTTGTTCTGGGCAAGCTGTGCTGCTTGCTGCACCTTCCCTCCACGCTGCTCAGCCATGCTGCTCATCCATTTCACATCTTCTCTTGTCCCCTCTCCACACTCCCTGCTTACACTATTTCCAATCAGCTATTTTCAGGTGGTTTTTCAAGTTGATGTTCTGCAGTTTAGCCTCAAGTCCAGTCCTGTGCTTGGAGCAAGCGGATGGAACTTTCTTAGGCTTCAGCCATCTCGCTTCCCTCCATCACCACATGCTTTTATCTTCTTTTCTTTCTCTTTTCCTTTTCACTACTTCCTAACCACATCAAGTCAATGTGTAATCTTCAGACTTTGGGCTTTTCTTATCCACTTATGAAACCAGTTATTAGAAG
The DNA here is from genome assembly GCA_030848825.1 of Tadarida brasiliensis. NCBI lineage: Eukaryota > Metazoa > Chordata > Mammalia > Chiroptera > Molossidae > Tadarida > Tadarida brasiliensis. The sequence goes on along the minus strand of CM061261.1, from coordinate 31,477,172 downwards.
TGTGACTTCCAGACAAATGAGAGAAGACAGGAAGATATAATTTACCAGGTTCACATGCATTGTCTAATGCTTATTACATAGAGTTTAAAGAGAAACAATGCAAGGAAAATCCTCTTTCAACTATCATTCAAGTGGATTATGCTATACTTGTATGAGCTTTGGGACATGTTGTATTTCTTTGGGCAAAGCCAGCTCATCTTCCAGACAGATCTTCTTGGGTAGTCTTCCATACCTTGTTGAATTTACCATAGCCCTTGTTTGATTTTGAATGGAGGAGAACCTGATTTCTCAGCATGCTGACTTACCTATCTTAGTTTTAGTTTTCTCTATAGATCCCTGGGGAAAGAGCATAGCATATGCCTCAGTTTTCCCACTGAGTGTTGAGGAAGTTCAGATATTTATCCAACACTTGCTTGGTTGAGGGTCACCCTTGGGCTATTAATACACTGGTGTATCCAGAGTGCCTTGAATACAGACTGAGCACCTCTTATTGACCCTTAAGCCAAGAGAAGCATGTGAGGAAAGTCTCTGCTGCTGTCCCCAGGGTGGGCCCAAGGGATATGCATGGGCACTGAAAGCATCTGTTTCATTGTTTCTCAAATACAAATGCACATTAACCATATTCACCAATACAGAGGTTAATGTATGAAAAGTCATAGTTCTGATTTATTAATATTCAATGAGAAACATAACCACCAGGAATCCCAAGTATGTGTGATCTGACAGTGATACCTTCTCTTTGTGATCATATCCTAGTAAGAAGCCAGCTTATCTTCACAAGGGGATTGGGGCTTTCAGAGTTGGTGACATGAGCTTTTTGGCTGGTGTTATCCCCCCAAGAGGGGATATTTCTTTATGGGGATGGGCTGGAGACTCCTGTTAAACCCTTTCTTGAGTTTGATATTTTTATTTTATTTTATAGACATCGTACCATCATTCTTCTCCTAATACACAATACAGTTCCTTAGCCACGAGCATTATATTCATAACTATAATCCAATTAAACCTCTCCGGGTCACCTTAATTTAGCTTGGAGGGTCACCAGTAATCTCTTAGTCACAGCTCCATATGGATGCTGTTATCTGTTACCTTTGGATTTTTTTATGTTAAATTTAACTTCAGTTTTAGGAGATTCTTTGCTGTTAACTTCACATAGCTTCCTGCAAATATTTTCTTGATAAAATTCAGTTAGTGAAGAAAAAGTGAGTAATAGTTTGCTAAGAAAAAAAAATCATTGATAATCTGTTCATCTTTGACACTCCTCTATAGTGGAAAGGACCCTGGAGTTCATTAGGTGAACAACATGAAACTCACAGTATTCAGCCACTTTGACCTATAAAATGTCCATTTCATATGGTTCGACTGACATAAAGATAACCTTTCCTTTTAAAAAGTGAATCAAGATGTTTGCATTATAGCTGTGTGGTTTTGAGGCATATCCTCCCCCCTCTTTGGGTTTTGTTACTCATCTGCAAAATGGGTTTGGCTGGAAAAATTCTAAGAAGCTTTTCAACAATAACTCTTTGGTTTTATGAATCTTAAACAAGACAAGAAGGCCCCGGGCAGTCATTGCTTTGACTGCTACAAGAAATCTTGTTTCTAGAATGTTTGTTCCTTCTTGTTGATATCTTGCTTTCTTATATCTACCATCTCATAGAGGAAAAGGATGTTCCTAGGTATATGTTTATACCTAGGAGCTCTCCTCTGTCTTTTTCTGATCTCCTTCTTACTGGACAGTTTTGTCTTGCCCTTAAGACAGCTTTTGTATGAATTCGCTGTTCCCACGGCTGCCTTATGATAGGGGGTGATCTCTACTGTTTATCTATGCTTAACAATTTGCTTTTCCACTTATACTAATATCAGAGCTCTGTCTGGCAGTGAGGATGACTTCTCAAGGGCACTTATTCCTTGTAGGACCTCACCTTCAACAATTCTTCAGCCCCACTGTGGCCTGAAATCCATTGATCCTACCACCTTTTCACTGTCCCTCATCCCCTTCATGTCCTCATTTGCCCTCTATTTCAACTCAAATTCTAGCCTCCATAATTATAATTACTATCTTGCCTACACTTTGCACACGTGGCCCTGTCTTCTTCCTATTCGCTTGGCAAAAGTGTAACTCTAATTGCATTCAACTCTTCACTCACTTGTTGCCTGCATGTGCCCAGCTAAACACAGCTGGAGAAGAATATACCATCATGCTGTCTGGTTTCACTTTGCATTCATGACCACAAACCACTCATGCGTCCAGGAGCTGCTGGATAGTCTGATTATATTTCCCCGAGTCCATTAAGTCTCCTGTTCTCTTATGTAACCATTTCATGCCTTCTCCCCTCTTCTCTCTCATTCTAACTTGTAGCTGATATTCTTGCTTCTTGTTTCATGAAGAAAAGAGAAGCCATGAGAATAGACGCCCTAGCGTTCCTCACCATCACACTGCTGACCTGCATCTGCACCCGGGTTCTCTGCCTTTGTTCCCTTTTCTCGGGATGAGCTGTCTGTGCTCCTGCCAGGCTCATAAGGGGAACCCTACTTCTTAGAAAGTAGGGCATCATCCTTTTTCGCTTGCTGTAGTAACTAGCCCCTCCATCCCAGTTCATCAGCTTTACCTTTCTGCTTCACATACATATGCTCTTATTTTTTCTCTAAAAAAGAAATTCTCTCAACTCCAGGATCCTCTGGCTATCACCCCATTTTTTAACTCCCCTTTTGAGTAAAACTTCTCAACAGAATTATTCATATATTTCTTTTTTATTTATTTATTTATTTATTTATTTATTTATTTTTCTTTATTGATTTTTTTAGAGAGAGAGGAAAGGAGAGGGAGAGAGAGATAGAAACATCAATGAGAGAGAACATCAATTGGCTGCCTCCTGCATGCCCCCCACTGGGGATTGGGCCCACAACCTGGGCATGTGCCCTGACTGGGAATTGAACCAGCGACCTCGTGGTGCGAGGGTAAAAGCTCAACCACTGAGCCATACTGGCCGGCCGGGCTATTCATATATTTCTGCAGGATCACATCATTCCACAATCTCCTGATTCTACATTCCTCCACTAGCTCCTACAGATTTCTTTCTACCATATGTGGGTTTTAAAGAGCTTCTTCCTCTAGAAATATTTCATCTCAATACCATAGGTTATATCTCATGGGAAATGGCTGGTTGGTGGTTTAAAACAGATGAAGAGAAGAGGAAAAGCAGCCAAATATTTAGAGAATGCGGAAGCCATTCCATTCCATCATCTTTGTGTGAAGCATTTCAATTTACTCTGTACCTTAGATGTGTTCCATCTAGCCTACAGCTGAGCTAAAAGTACATTAAGTCTGTCTAACCAGGCTTGAAGGAAAGCTTGGAGATCATTTGTTCTTTTAAATCGCTTTGGTTTGCAATTGTCAGATTCAATTTTGAGGAGAAGAGTTTAGAGCATCATTGAAAGTAAAATACAGGCAGAGACGCTATAGCCAAATCTGATAAATTGTGTCAAAGTCTTCACCCTGTGGCAAAGAAGTATTTTTAGTACTGATGGCTGAGGGGTAGAGCATGTCACAGGGACACCTGTGTACTTATGCAGATTGGCAGGGATGGAGAGGAACTATTAGAACCTCTGCCTTGTATTTTGATGGCATGTTTTATTCCACGAGCAGCTTTGCAGGTAGTGTTCACTCTACTGATTATGAGAGAGGAATGCTTCATCACCACACACTTGGAAACATGTCCTGCTTCAATGTCAATTTGTTTATGCCATAGGTCATCATGCCCCAAACACCAGTATTTTCACTTATCTACTGAATGTTAATTGAGCTAGATTTACGATGTTGTGCTTCTAATGAGTCAGAAGTTCAGGCCTAATAAGTTATAGCTCTGCTTTTGTGCTTCTGTTAAGAGGGATGCTTGTTATTGGGTTATTTTGAAAATGTTTAAAAATTACAATTAGAGGGAATTCTGGGAAGGTGTCAGCAGTTTGGGAGGCTTAGTTTGTTTTCTTTTAAAATCCTCTCGTAAAAGCAGGACACTTAGATAGCAAGACAAAACCTATGGACACGTTTAGAACAAAACTAGGTAACAAGGCACCTCCTTGAATCTAATTATAAGTAGGACAGGAAAACCCCCCAGCCCCACAAGACCTGCCTGATTCTCATGACTGACAGGAAGAAACAGAGGGAACCAAGGGTGTGACTAAAGGACCAGAGAACAGGGAAATCTGAAACTAACCAACAGGTACTCAGTGGAATGCTTAAATATTGCCTGGAAATATGCATTTCTTCTTTATTCACTTATTTTAAAGGCCTTTCTTGATTGTCCACACTTGGCCAGGCCCAATTTTAGACACTAGAGAGACCACATCAAAAAAATGGAAAAGGTCTGTCTACTCTTGCGTTTATTTTTATGTAACGCTTATGTTCTAAAAGAAAAACATATAGACAAATAATTTAATTTCAGAGACATGGGTGTGCTAAAGAAAAAAAAGGAGGGTAACAGGAAGGAAGTAGGTGACTAAGGTGAAGAAATTCTGTTATTACAGAATAAATAAGTAAATTTTGTTGTTGAGGAGGTGACATTTGAGCAGACAGGTATGTGTACCTTAGGGGACCCATTTAATAAATAAAGTGATCAGGATCGTTTTTGCTGTGGTCTGAATGTATGTGTCCCTCCCAGTCTTCATATTTTGAAATCCTAACCACCAAAGGTGATGGTTTTAGGAGGTAGGTTCTTTGGAAGGTGCTTAAATCATGAGGGTGAAGCCCTCACGCATGGGATTGTCCCCTTTAGAAAAGAGGCTCCAGAGACACTCCTCACCCTTTCCACCATGTGATGACACATTGAGAAGGAGCCAGGTTATAAACCGGAAGAGGACCCTCACCAAAATATGCCCAAGCTGTGGTACCTTGATCTTGGGCTTTCCAACCTCCAGAATTGTAAGCAATAAATTTCTGTTGTTCATTAGCTACCAAGTCTGTGGTGTTTTTTTACAGCAGCCCAAATGGACTAAGACAACCTCATTGATTATTTGATGCAGTATTGAAAATTATTTACTTAAAAAGGTTAATCATTCTGCTTTGTGATCCTGACATTTACTTTTTTTTTTTTCTTCATGTAATACCAAAGACTGCCTCCATCTAAAATCAGAATGAATAATTTGGCTGACACAACTACCCTGGACCAAACAAATATGATATTTATTATTTCCAAAGTAGGAGATCAAGAGGGATTTCCAAGACCTTGCTGTGGTTTAACCTTGTCCTCAGGGATGCAGTTCTGCGACCCTCAGTGTGTTGTTAAGGTGGCTGCCGTGGTTCCCACATAGCCATGTCTTAAGTAGGAGGGGAAAGCCGTCGGTCTCTTCTCTTCTCTCTCATCTTTCTCTCAAAAAACAAACATTTTATTGACGTATACCAGAAAAGTATACATATCCTAATATACAGCTTGATATATTTTCACAAACTGAATGCATTTGACATCTAGCAACCAGATCAAGAAATAGAATATAATTAGTACCCAAGAAGGCTTTCATAGTTCCCTTTTTCATAACTATCTTCTCCAAGTGTAACTAGTCATATGATTTTAAATTTCTAGCACCATAGATTAATTTTGCCTGTTTTGGACTTTAAATGGAACCACGTGCTATGTACTCTCTGGTGTTGGCTTCTTTCACTCATTATATTTGTGAGATTAACAGCCATTTGTGTGTGTGTGTGTGTGTGTGTGTGTGTGTGTGTGTGTGTGTAGTTGTAAACTATTTTCTTTGCTTTATAGTATTCTATTGTCCATCCTGCTATTGATGAGCATTTGAATAAGAACCAGTTTGGAGTCTCTGAGTCATATGCTCATCTCTTATTTGTAGCAGGACTTGGGGGGGGAAAATAGCCAATGATGTGCCACTAAATAGTCAGCTCTCTGCATGAGTTTCAGGAAGTGGGGCTGATTTATAGCATTTGCCAGTTTCCCTGGTGTAAATACTCCCGCCATGGCCCATTTAAGATACCAATGTTACATCTACCAGCTAGCAAAGCAGCTCTCCCAAACTAGTACCAGGGGCTCCAGCATACCACTAGCTCTCATTTTCACCCTTTCTGTTGAAGTTTGGCTCTGCAAGAAAAGGAGAGGACAGAGGGAAGGGTAGGAAGCTTGTTCTGTAGACAACCAGAGTTTCTGCATCAATTATTGAGTTATTGCCATGGAAACACTAATAAACCACCATTCTAATCCAACGATTGTTTTTGTAAAATTTTGGCTCTTAATAAAAATGGGCTTTTAGAAACTATTAGTTATGTTAGACTAGATTTATGCTGTATTAATAAATAACCCCAAATTACAGCTGCTCAACACAGTTTATTTCTCACTCATGCCGTGCCCACTGTAGCTCAAGCTGCTTTCCTGTGCAGCTGTTCCCAATGCAATGATTTAGCAGCCCAGGCTGCTTCTGTGTTATGACTCCTCATTTTAACCCTTGGCCCCATGGCCACTGCTGAAGCAAAGGAGAGAGAGGAGGGTTTTGCATGGATTTGTAGGAGCTTCAGCTCAGAAGAGACTTGTTACTTCCACTCACAGGCCACTCATTGGCCTGAACTAGTTACCTGGTCCCTCTGCCACAGAGAACATCAACTCAGGGCCATATATCTGAATTATTCTAGAAAAATAACTGACATCTATACTCAAAGAATTATCCACCACTAATGCATTCTCTCAGAAAATAGAGGAAACTCTTTATTGAGCAATAATAGGATTGATCCTAATTAAGACTATTTTCTGGCATGGCTGGTGAGGCTCAGTGGATTGAGAGTCGTCCCATGGACTGAGAAGTCCCAGTTCAATGATTCCTGGTCAGCACACATGCCCAGGTTGTGGGCTCGATCCTCAGTAGGAGGGGTGCAGGAGGCAGCCAATCGATGTATCTCTCTCACATTGATGTTTCTCTCTCTCTCTCTCTCTTCCTCTCTCTAAAAAAAAAAAAATCAATAAAAAAAGACTTTAAAAAAAACAACACAACTTTTTATTTTCTGTATATGAGTTAATGAACTTTTATATTGAACTCTGCCTTTGGTATTTATAATGCTTTAAGCATAATGCTTATTTTGCAAACACCATACTCATTGATCTAGGCAAGAGTCATCAATGAATGTTAAAACCACTAGGTTAAAGTTTGTTGGGCAAGAGAATATTCACACAGTCTTAAAAGCATCACCCACAGATTATTGCTTACAAAAGGGAAAAATACCATTGAAATAGAGAGATTTGGCAAATAATGCCTTTTTCAAATTTAATATTGCTAGTAATGGAACAAAATGAAACCATGTGCTTCATAAGATGCATTGAGAAAGGATGTCATGTCATCTCTGCAGTATTTTGGATAAAACTGTTAAATCTGAATGCAATTTAAGGATGGTATTCAATTGTAAACCAAATTGAGTACCATCCTTAAAAAAACTCAGCTGTCCCCTTAAATGTCAATGTCTTGAAAGCCCACATAATGTCCTGGATTAAAGGAGTCTTAGGAATCATGATGACTAATGCAGTGTGGGACTGCATTGGATCTTGAAAAAAAATCGAGCTATAAAGGAATTATTGGGACAATTTGGAGACTTTGATTATAGGCTATATATTAGAAAATAATATTGTATCAGTGTTCAATTTCCTAAATGCAATCAATGGTCATGTGGTAGAATAATTTTGGTTTTATGAGAAATATACTAATACTTATGAGTAAAATGTCATATCTGCAACTAACTTCAAAAGATTCCCCAAAACATCTGTACATATATTGTATACATATTTGTGTGTAAGTATCTGTATAATTATGTATATATTTAGACATACACACATAGAAAGAGACGGAGAAAGCAAATGTGGCAAAATGTTAACCTTTGATGAACCTTTGATAATGATGAAGATTATTACATGGGTGTGAATCTTCTACTCTTGCAATTTTTCTTTGGATTTGAAATATTTTAATACAAAGTTGAGAAAATACTGTTTATTCCATTTATTCTGTAGTTTCACAACTCCGTTCTATAATATTTTGGGAAAATGTCAATTTTATTGTGCTCAACTTCACTACATTGTTTAATACATATATTTGTCTAGTAATCAGGTAAGAATTGAACTTGTAGCCCGGCTGGTGTGGCTCAGTGGTTGAGCGTTGACCCATGCACCAAGATGTCGCCGGTTCGATTTCCAGTCAGGATACATGCCCAGGTGGTGGGCCCAATCCCCAGAGGGGGGCATGCAGGAGGCGGCCAATCAATGTTCTCTCTCATCAATGTTTCTGTCTCTCTCCCTCTCCCTTCCTCTTGTCTAAAATCAATAAAGAAAAAAAAAATTTTTGTTTTAAAGCATCAAACTTCTAGAAGAAGGATTCTTAGCAATCACCACTTTACCTTGAAGGTGCCTGAAACAAAGGAAAGATCCTGTCCAAAAGCAGAGAACACCTTCTGTGGGTTTGTTTAATATGGCATCATGCCTAGAATATGATGAGAAATAATGAGATCAGGAAGAATAAAGCTGAAGCTAATTTCCCCTTTATCATTTCTATCAGTTCAGATCAGCCTGCAATAAATATTGCCTGAAATCCAGGGTGGGGGGGGGGTGGTCTTTGTCTAATTCTTGAATGACACTAGTGATACTCTACATGTTGATGCTGTAGGGAATACTCCTTAGCATAACCTGTAGTGCTGAATGAACGAGCTGTCTTTCTAGAACAGACCCAGTAATTTCATGGGAGGAATAGCAATATCAGATGAACTTCAAAAAGAAGCTGAACTCTGATGAATTGGTGTTTTCTCTAAAACATCAAAAACTTGAAATTCTGTGTTGGGAACTTCTGGGACACTTTTTTGGCCATTCTGTCATAAGTGGGAGTATGGATTTCTAGAAGCAATATTGACCCTTAGTACGCCTTTTATGAGTTCAAATCTGAATGGGAGAACAGCAGACCTGGATGAGGTAGTTTTGCTCAGAGTTGAAAACAAGAGCCATTTTTTTTTGGTTATTCCCAGAATGGATTGTTGATCAAACTAATCATTCAACTCTCAGCACTGAGACTTCTGGTGAGTAGCCTGGAGAAATAAATGATAATGTTTTAGGATGTTTTCATTATTTTTTCATTGCCCGAACAGTCTAGAATGAGCTTTTTAAGCCTCTCTCTTTTTTCTCTTTTTGGTTCTACTTTTTGAAACACACACACACAAAAGTGAAAGCTATCATTATTTTCAGTAAATACGCCTCATGTGTCTGGAGCGGTGGCTGCCACAGCTGCTCATGAAACCACATGGAAAGGGCATCCACGCTGTGTGATTTAATTACAGATATTTAAATACCTTTCAGTACAAGTCCTGGAAAAAATGAGGGCAGGGGGACACCTCCCAGTAGGGTAGCAGCTTATTGCAGTATGAAGCTATATACTTACCTAAAAGATTTTACTTGACTAAAAGGCTCATAGATAGAAGGTGACTAGCAAATGAAATGGTTGATATATATTATGACCTGAATATAACCTTAGACTTAGGGCTTAAAATAGTCTCCTGGGGTCTTATAAGATCCTCTTTTCAATGACCCAACATTCTTCACCAGGCAACGTTGTCTTCCTGCCTCCAGGGAGTCATTCCCAGCTGTGTTTGGGTAAACATTGTACCAGCACTACTGTGGGCTTAGCCAGGATGCACACGTGGGACCAGAAGCACCTCCTTTCTGGACCTTGTACACTGGACAGCATCTCTGCTCACTACTCACGGGGTAGCATTGTGTAGAGCCGAGCTACTCAAAATGCAGTTCACAGTCCAGGAGCATCATCTTCACCTGGAAGGTTGTTAGAGATGCTAATTCATGGGCTGGGGCCCAGGAATGTGTGTTTTAAAAACCTCTCCCAGATAATTTGGTGACGTCTAACAACCTTCGATTTCCAACAGGTGTGAGGCAACAATCAGACATATAGCTGAACACTTCTCCAAAGGTAATCATGATAATATATATTCACTCTGCCAAAGAAAAGTTGTTTTCCAGAATGCAAACGGATGAACACACTTATCTATAAGATGTGATTTAGAAATGGGTTCTTAAAAACGTAAATGTGCTACAAAGTAATTTCCTTAAAGCATGGTGTTATCAGATGTTTAGCAGTGAAAAGACATAGTAAAATAAAGAGGCAAAGCTAAATTTTAAACCATCTTGCATAACTCCTATACTCTTTAGATTTTTTTTTCTGGGTTTCCCTGTTATAGGACACAGTGTTAAGTGAAATCTTTCTCATTTGAATTTTTTTCTATAATGGATGCTTGCTTGCTTTCTCGTTAAGAGTTCTTAGGAGCTAAGCAAAGGTTACATTCATGTGTAACTCCTCAAGGGACTGTGTTGTGACTGGAGTCACAAAGGGCTTGGTCCCTTTTGGAAAGCAGAGATAGAACTCAGTGATCCTTGGGACCTGGTTCTATGTTGGTAAAAGCTTTCTTTTCCTTGGGCGTGGCCTCCAGGGAAAAGACAAAGTGGAAAGTTCGTGGAGAAGGGGGCCTATGGACTGGACTGAGGCATTTCTTGTCCTTATTAGGAGTTTCTCTTGTCTGGATTTTATTTTCATGAGCTGCTATGTTCGTTTTAGTTCCGCCAATTCATTATGTGCTAAGCCCTGAATTGTAGCATTGGCTGATTTTTGTGGTATAAATATTCTCACCATGGGACCAATTTCAAGGTACCAATGTGAGGTCACTAGAGTGGAGCTGGGCAGTCGGCCTCACTATGCTGTGCCAGCTCACACTGCCTGGAATCTTAGGAGATTAAAGAAAATAGGAATTGTGCTGGCCCTCAGTGGACATGGGTCGGTGGGAGGAATCAGTGTTGATGCATGGGAGTGGAATGTGCGGAGGGAGACAGATCTGTTTTTCAGTAGATGAGAAATATGCATGTTTGACCCTATTCCTTTCCATGTGAATGTGTTGGCTCCCAGTGTTGGGGGGCGATATACAGTGTTGGATTCTACGTTTGTGTTAATAGCATGATGAGTTCACCACAAAGCATAAGGACATGACACCTCAGGTTTGGGATAAGTGACTTAGCAACACCTTCATTTCCATCTAGTATGTCCAAAATATTATCATTTCAACATACAGACAGTATATACATTATTAATGAGATACTTTACTTTTTTGCCCCAAATCTTTGAAATTTGGTGTGCATTTACAGATAAGAGCACTTCTTACATCTCAACTCAAACTAGCCACTTTTCAAGTACTTAGTGGTGACATGAGGCTAGGGGTACTGTATGGGGCAGTGCAGTCGAGGAAGGTCCCTGTGTTTGACTTCCTGTTGACTGCATTTGGGAACGTGTCAGTTGCTCTCCGAGTAACGCCACAAATCAATTCCACCCAGTACGTCAAGGAACCAAATATGTAGAATCAAGTTTTGGCCCAACTGATGCTTTCTTTTCTCAACTAGTTTATGTTCCTCTGACTTCTCAGGCCATAAAACCTGGGAAATGCTGTCTTCTGCTTATTTTACAGAAGTATTTTGATTGTTGATATTTTGAAAACTTTAATATTTTAAATGTCTTAGCAAATGCATGTGCTGATGTTTTTGTTATCTATTAGAATAGGGTCTTACTCGTAAGTCCTCATTTATTCTCTCCTCTTTTTAAATTGAGAAATAATTGACACATATTACTTTCAGGTATACAACATAATGATTTGATACTTGCATATTATGCATATTTACAATTTTTTTCTTGCGATGAGAACTTTTAAGATCTACTTTCTTAGCAATTTTCAAACATACAATATAGTATTATTAACTCTAGCCTCCATGCTGTTATTACATTATCTACTTTTTCTTTCTCTCTTCATCCACCAAACATGTATTGAACACTTATTTGGGGCCAGGCACAGTTATAGGTCCTGGGGCCCTTCAGTGAAGAGACAAAGTCTGCCTTCATGGAGCTTACATTTTGGTGGAAAAGGCCGACAGTAAACAGAACAGAATATTATAAGTGCCATGAAGAACAGGTTTTTTTCTTTTTTTTTATGACTTTATTTTTTTAGAGCAGTTTTAGGTTTATAGCAAAATTAAGAGGAAGGTAACAGAGATTGAGCATATATCCCCACACACCCTGTCTCCCCACTATCAACATCGCCCACCAGAGGGGTATATTTGTTGCAGTTGATGAACGTATAATGATACATCATAATCACCCAAAGCCCATAGTTTACATTAGGTAACACAGGTACTTAGCAAATGTTTTTATGGTGTGTTTTCAAGCTTTATCTTACTTTAATCAAATCCATGTGTAAAAATAAATAAGTTGAATAGTGATTATTTAAAATTCTCTTTTAAAAAAGGATTTCTCACTTTTCAGAACTTTTCATTTCAGGGTTCCTTTAATTATAGAGAGCCTAGATTTAGAGCCTTTTTTTTTTTTTTTTTTTTATCCTCACTCGAGGACATTTTTGCATTTGTCTTCAGATAGAGCAGGAAGGAGAAAGGGAGGAAGAGAGAGAAACATCGATGTGAGAGAGACACATCGACCGGTCGCCACCCACACAACCCCAACCGGGGCCGGGGACAAACTACAACTGAGGTACGTGCCCTTAGCGGGAACAGAACCCGGGACTCTCTGGTCCACGGCCTGATGCTCTAACCGCTGAGCAAACCGGCCAGGGCTAGAACCTTTCTTTGAAGTAATTTACAGGGGCCTTTTGGGGATTTACCTATACTGTAAAATGAGTTATAGTAAGTCTGGTTAGGAGGATGTTTACACTGCCCTATTTTGCATTTCTGGGTGCCTAATTTATGGACAGTTCACACATCATACTTTCCCACGGGCTGTCAGATGCATGGGTGAATCACTGTTTGTGCCATCTTCTGGGGTAAACTTTAAAGACCTTTGAAAAGTAGCTGCCAGCAGGGCAGGTCAAAGACTTTGCACTTTCCTATTTCCAGTCGAACCCTAGGAGGTATTTATTTGAGTTGCTAATGTGAACAGTGCTCTGATTTGTGTATTAATTAAGATTGTCTTATTTATTGGGCTAAATGTGAAAGCATTTAATAATTTAAAGGTGGTGTTTTCAAAGCATTAATTGACTTTTGAAGTTTAAGACACTAAAGAAAAAAATGTTAACTTGAAGCAAAGGTTTTACTGCAGCTGATTGCAAATGCAGGATGTTTCTAGGGTTATAATATATTATGCTAGGAAAATTCTTTCAGTAGGATTTAACTGGCTGAGTATAATAGAGTGTTTTATTACATAATAATTGACTTTAATGGTGTGGGTATTTCATTTGGTTATTGGAATCATGTTAATGTAACTGTAATTGGAACAATTATGTTTACTTTTTAAACATCTTTAACATGTCAGATTGGGTCAGTTGATTCAGTGCTTGAGATCATACATTTTGTTTTCACAGATTTAATTTTCTGGGATATATTGCTTCCTGAAATGTCTCAAGCCATTTCCCAGTAGATAGAGGTGGTTATTGAGTTCCTTTCCATACATCTAATTTCTTAATTTTTCAATGCAAATAAAATAGAAACTGATGCTGGCTATCTTAAGCAAAAAGAAACGTATTGGAAAGATAGTGGGACTAAGAGAATTGATAGAAGTACTGAGCCTCAGGCTTTGCAAACAGGCAGGAGCCAAGGGCATGCTAGTGGCACCTTAGGTTGGGGACCTTAGAAGCAAAACCTGAAATGGAGATTCTTGTGCAGATGACTTACTGAGGGAATGTTCTCTGGAGAAAGCTGTAAGGGAGTGAGAGTAACAGGATAGAGCAGGGGAGGGAGTCCAGCAAAAATAAGGCTTCAGGTGAAGTTTAGCCTTAGCTTGATTCCACAGGGAGTTCTGGAGCTTAAATATCATCAGAGAATTGTTCCACCTGGAGACAAAGGGCAGGCTTTTGTGCTCCTGTATCAGTCAGTCATTGGGTATGGACTGCCTCCGGGTGGAGGACAGTCTCCCTGTCAGAGACGTCCTGCTAAAGTAGCTCTCTGTGGAAGAGGGTTACCAGTCTTATAGCGTTTGCCACTTCCCATGGTGTAATACTCCTGTCATGCCCTCTTTCAAGCTACCAATGTGAAGTGACTGGAAGTGGAGTTGGGAAGAAATTTCACAATAAGCTCTTATGAGCTAGTAGGATCTGGTTCCAGAAAATCACTGCTCCCAGGCATCTCCTAGAGAAGGGGTTCCTGTCTGTTGAGGGCAGTTCTTTGGAAAAATGGTCATCTGTAAACTATTATCAGCCAAAACTCACAGCAATTGGGAGTAGGTACACTTGCCCATGAATACAGATCTGGGAAATATCTGCTAGAGGCTGATGTGCTGTAGGGAGCTCGGCGGGCATCACACAGGAGGAACAGGACTGTCAGCAGGCAGACTTCCACTGACTGCAATCCCATCACTCAACCAACATACAGAGTCCCTGAAAAGGTAAAAGTTGGTCCTACCTGAGGTACATGCCCCCCTCTGGTTGTACCAGAAAGGTATGAGGAAAGATTTAGCCCACTGTGCTTTAGTAGTAGAAAGGAAGCACTAACTCTGCCAAGACCATATAAAATTAGGGGAAGTTGTTATGCCCAAAAAGGACCCCGAGAGTACTTCTTGATGGGAAGTGGAGGCTATATAGCATTGTCAATAAAAGAACATCCAGCCTAAGAAAAAGTCTTATAAAAGTTTATTTGAGCAGAACTGTCGACAATTGCTGGGAAGTTTTACAGCTTATTTTATACATTAAAATAAAAAGAGGAGACGTAAGGAGGGGGTACGTGAAATTCATTACTGGTAGATTAGGGAGGTGGCAGAAAGCAAAGTGGGGACATTTCTGAGATTGGATAAAGACTTAAATGGATAGACCCATACTTCTTTTACATTTGTGAGTATAGGATAGTTAACAGTTACAGCACATAGAGATTGTATGGGGGAAGGAGATAACAATGAAAGGTTCTGTGATCTTGTGCTCTAGTGGGAGGTTGTGCCCTAAGGGGTCTGGAAAAAGAGGATTACTCTGACATTCCAAGTTATATTATCTTAGATGCAAAAAGACAATAGACAGGATCACTTGAGGTAAAGATTGACCTTTGTCAAAGAAGCTACAGGCCTAGGGTGTGACTACCCACCATGACTCATGTTTAGTTAGGAATTTTTATGTTCAGACCATCCTATGTGATTACTTTTGGTCTTTGATTTTATAGGGCCCACCACGATGGCCTCCCCTGAGCTTGTCAGATTTAGTGTGCGATCTCTTTTTCATCCACAGCATCAGTGGCAGTTGTAACAAAAGGAACTAACATTTATTGAGTACTTTTTTACTTAATGCTAATAGTTATTTGCCAGCAACTGTTTTAGCTACTCCATATACCGTGGCAGAAACTGTTGGTTGCTTCCTCACTAACGTCCCAAACTTCCTCCTTGGTGGCAGAATCCTACTACCATTAAAGAAGCTAAAAAAAAGGCCAGATATCAGCTTTCCCAGCATCCCTTGCACATGGGACATAGGCACATGACCCAATTCTGACCAATGGGTCCTGAGGGAAAGTCTTTTGGGAGGTGAGTCTTCTGGGAAAGAGTTACCGTTCTTATAAAAACAGACACTCATAAAGGAAAACCCCAACACCTTTTTTTCTGCTCTGAATGAAATCATGTCTGAACATGATGCTTGGAGCTGTGGTAGCCATCTTGTGATATTGAGAAGAAAACCAAGGAAATCCCAGAAAAGCTGACTTGCAACCCTGATGTTGTACTGTTAGATGAACTCTGAAACCATGTATTTGTGGTGTCACTATTACATGAGACCTTAAACACTTCAGTAATTTATTCTCCTTTTATATGGAGGTTCAGTTATTTGATATATTTATTTTATGTTATTTAATGTCAGTATCCTTTAAGGGGTATATTCTCATTTTCATTTCCCATGTAGAGAAACTGAGGCAAAAATCATCAAGTAACTTGACTGAGGTATGACAAAAATTCATACTTTTAGGTCTGACTCCAAGGCTGAGATTTGTCTCTATACCCAGACTACTTTCTTAAATATTAGCATTTCCTGTTCTCTATCTTCTTCTTCTTCTTTTTTTTAAATTATATCTTTATTGATTTTAGAGACAGAAGAAGGGAGAGAGGGAGAAGGAGAGGGAGAGGGAGAGGGAGAGGGAGAGGGAGAGGGAGAGGGAGAGGGAGAGGGAGAGAAAGAGAGAGAGAGAGAGAGAGAGAGAGAGAGAGAGAGAGAAACATCGATGAGAGAGAACATGGATTGGCTGCCTCCTGCATGCCCCCCACTGGGGATTGGGCCCACAACTTGGGCATGTGCCCTGACTGGGAATTGGACCTGCGACCTCTTGATGCATGGGTCAACGCTCAACCAGTGAGCCACACCGGCCGGGCAACTATCTTCTATATGATACAGAACTCTCAGTTCTTCTTGCTTTGTCCCCATTCACATTTTCATTGGTTACTACCATGAAACCTGAGTTATCCAGGACTCAGTCTTGTAGAACAATCAGGCCAACAGGGAGGATCACATCTCTTTAGGAACAAAACCATCCCTGGCAATAAAAAAACAACCTATGAATATCAAATTGCATTAGAAGAGCTTCAAACAATGGGCAGCCACTTCCAACTCAGCTCAGATCATCTGTGATCCAGGCAAGAGAAATGCTAATTCATAGAAGAGAGTTTCACGTTTTAGAGTGACGAGGCTCTCCTTCACTGCTCAGTACTTCTCATAATTCATGGTTAAAATGAGGAAGTATTATTACTTGGTGGGAAAGCTCTCACTTTTATATATAGGAAACTCAGTGCACCAGAATGGCAAACTCCTCAATGAATCTAGCAATTGGAAACCTCTCTATACCTGAACACTAATTTCATGACTGCTGCTGCCCTCTCGTCTTTGATTTTTGCTCTTGTTTATATTTTCATTGCAGACTTAAAATTTCCCTTTCCTTTTCTATGATAGTCTAAATTATTTGGGTGAGAACCAGGATAGCAGTTACTCCCTCTGAGTACAAACCCAAATATAGTATAAAAAAATTTAGATAACATATTGGTGATAACAGTTCTTAACACAAAAATGAAAAGTCATTGGATAAATCATTGTCAGACACGTGATTGAAACATCTCTGGCTAGAATTTGAGTCACACAGAGAATGGATTCAAAGGCTGATCTGAATTTCAGGTGCTCACTCCCACACCAGCTGATGGTTCAGTACCCCTCCTACCCTACACAGCCTGAGATTATGACATGACTCCTTTTTCATCACATCCACTTTTTCTGCCTTCAGGAAAGTTGGTAAGAATCTAACTTTTCCTCAATCCCTTTTTGTTCTTTTACTTGAATCTATGATGACATTAAACTGAAACAATATTCTGAGACTTTGAAATTTAACTATGGAATTTTTCTTGATGACTTTATGTTGCATCCCACATGAATTATTGATGGATGGAAAAGATAAAAGACTGTGAGCATATCTATTTTCTAGGCATTATACTATGTGGACAAGGATAAGGGGAACCTAAAAAACCCAGGACCCTCCTCTTTGGGTTATACAAAAGATAGGGATGGCCATCAACCCTGTATTCCTTTTTATAGATGAGTGAATTGGTACAGAGATTAAATGACCTGTCCAGGAACACATTATGGCCCAAGTGCTCATCTCTCTGGCCCTTCTCCCACGCTCACTCTTCTACAGCTATCTACAGACTACACTTGTCCATTACAACTGACTCTGTGTTAATTCTAGCCTGCATTTCTCCCATGGCCTTCAGGCCAATAGATATAGATATGCTAATTATGAGAGGAATTTTGCTTGAGGCTTGAGCATTTGGCAGACATTTGCAAGAACCTGAAGACTGGATTAATATCAGCATGGGTCTCAAGGGACTGGGGAGGTGGAGGAAACAAAGAGATTTAGAGATTTTGTACTCTTCCTGGGATTTCTATTGGTGCCTAGGTGTCACATACCTCCTGCCCTGCCCATTTTTCTTCCCTTGACATAAAAGAAGCCTGAATTCTGGGCTCTCTTAAGATGGATTTGTGGAAGCTTTACGGTCGATTCCCCACCTTCTCGAACTGGCACTTTCTCTATCAATAAACTTTTCTTACTCCAAACTCTGACGTTTATTGGCTTTTTGAAGTGTTGGGCACACAAACCTTGAATTGGTAATAGAACCTATTTGGGACCGACCATTTTTTCAACAGGCTTTGGCAAAATATGAAAAATTGGTATACTCTTCATGATTTTTTAATTGGGATTTCCCTTTATGGAGTATCACCTTTCATGAAATGATCCGGTTAAGAGAAGTGATAAATAAGAGAGAGAGAGAGAGAGAGAGAGAGAGAGAGAGAGAGAGAGAGAAATGTCCTTATTTGGTAAAGTAGTAGATAACTGCTAATTGACACCTAGAATTTAAAAATATATATATACTTTCCTATGAAACTCAACAGCATGTAAACTACTGCATTCTTGCTTGGCAAAATTAAAGGAATTTGTCATACAAGGGTGGGCAAAAGTAGGTTTACAGTTGTAATGTGAATAAATAATACAGTAGTTAATAAATAATAGTACAAAAATAAACACAGTGTTTCATGTGCTCACAGCTATAAACCTACTTTTGCCCAGCCCTTATGTTTCTTGATCTGTTATACATCAATATTGACTTACCCTCTAATGATACATTATGCTCAAATAACATGGCCTTTCTCTTATTATAATAAATATTATCTTAGGGCTATAGAATAAAAGCAAATGCAAATTTTTTGGAGTGGGGTGTTGTACTTTTATAAATTATATTGTGTGAACATCATACTTGATTCTTTACTCTCCCATTGTAACAGTAGATTATTGCTGTGTAACACACTATACATCACAATTTAGTGATTTAAAACAACCAGCATTCATTTCACTCATTGGTCTGCATGTGTCAGGGCAGCTCTGCAGATCTAGGCTGTGCTTGGTTGGTTTCAGCTGGTTGGCTCATGTGTGTGAGGTAAGTTGGATATCAGCTTGTGTTTGGCTGGTCTAGGATGTTCTCTGCTGGGATGTTGGGATGACTGGGGTCTCTTTCCCTGTAGTTTCTCATATTCCAGAAGGCTAGTCAGTGCATTCTCATGGGGGTGGCAGGGTTCCCAGAGAGAGTGGAAGCCACAAGGCTTTTTGAAACACAGCCTCAGAGCTGTCTCAGTGTTGCTTCTACCCTGTTCAGTTAGCCAAAGCAAGTCATATGTCCAAGCCAGATACAAGGGATGGGGAAATGGACTCCACCCCCTGATGGGAGGAGCTGCAATGTCATTGCAAAGGGCTTGGACACAGGGAGGGATGGAAAATTGGTGGTTATTTTTGCAGTTCTCCACATGCTGATTCCCCATGTTGAATCAGGCACCAATTCTTATCTGTTCTGTGGCTAAAACATTTTTTAAAATTCATCTAACTCTTACTACCACTAATCCAAGCCACTGTGTAACCTTGGTTGACCACGGTAACTCCCCAACTTATCTACCCTAAATCCATTCTTCATCATCTCTAACCTGTTCTCTACACAATAGGCATGGTGATACTTTAAAAATAGAAATCAATTCTTGTCACTTCTCACTCTTAGAATAAGTCTATATTCTTTTCTGTGCCTGAAATGTCCCACAATGATTTGTCTTCTGCCCAGCAAAAGCCTATGTGCTTTCTATGAAGGCCTGGAGCATTTCAAACTCATTTTGTCTCAGGGACTTTGTAATTACTGGACCCTGTTCCTGATATGTTCTTTCTCCAGCTTTTCATATTATTTATTTCTTTTCATACAACCACATTTCATAGAGGGTTCTTCCTGAACCACCTATGTCAAGTAGGACACTACCTTCATATTGCTTTGTATACTTCCTTAATTATACGGTTTGGTATGGTAATTTATGTGTTTATTGCCCATCTCTTCCACCAGAATGTGTGCTTTATAAAGTCAAAGACAGTATGTGGTTATGCACAGCATTGTACATAGTAGTCGCTTAATAAATATTTGCTGATCTCCTATAGAGCAGACATCTACATAAAATTTTTACTAAATAACAAAACTGAGAAATACTTATAACCAACCTTTTGCTTAAAATGTAATTATTTCCCATATTTTTTTGGCCATATTCTCAGTTACACATCATAAATATTGATCATGACAAATGATCTTTTATTATGGAAATAGAGTCAGGATAGTCCAAAGAATTAAAAGCTGATGCATGCTCTGTATATTGTGATGGCATTGTCAAAGGAAATATATTAGTATGTTGCTAAATCAATACAATGCAAGTCTACATTTTCAGAAAGGGGTCTTTTCCAGATAAAGGCCTCAGTACTCAAAGCCTCATTTTCCACATGGAGAAGAGAGCTCTCTGAAATTGAATTTTATTCATGCTTGAGAGAGAAGTGAGATTTCTCCATCATGAAAAATGGGTATCAGGTGCTTTTGATTTCCTTTTATCAGTTACTAATCAGAAGAGATGAGGGGAGAGAAGCAAGCTAATGAAGAAGCCAGTCATTTCATAGGCATTAGTATTGTAGGAAGCTTTGTGATAGTTAATTAGATGATGGCCTTGGGAAATACATTGTGAGAGGGAGAAATGGAGGAGGAAGTGGTATATTGCAAAGCCTCTCCCTAGGTGGATTACATCTAACCATGTTTATGCTAAAATGTTTTCAGTCAAAAGAAATAGGTTTTGAACAAGAGACATCTGGTGTTTTGAAGATGCTAGAGGACATTTTACCTTACAGGTCCTCTATTCATTAGTAATGATTTGTAAGTATACATACATTAGTAAGTATACATCTCTAATATAAATAGTTTAGAAACATATTGCAATGTACATTTGTAATTTGGAAGGGCTGCCAAATAGCTGTACCTTTTCTAGCTGGGAGAATACCTTCCTTTAGGAGTCTGTAGAAGCCAGGGAAGTTTGATGCTCTGTTTCCCAGCCTCCTTTGCAGCTAGGATACAGGCTTGTGATATAGGCTTGGGCAAGCAGATAAACACACCCTAGACTATTATATAAAGAAGCGGAGCAGGAGAGAATCTGTTTTATTGGTAGACGTAAGTATTGGGAATTGGGGTCATAGGGCCAGTAGAAACTAAGACCTGTGCTGATGGTGGTGGCTTTTTAAGCTATGCGAAAACACAGTTATGTTCTCATGGACAGATTGTGGTAGAATTCTAGTCATGGTCCATTTTAGCCTCCTTTGCCTCTCCCTGCTTCTTTTTTTAGGCTTCCCAGCAGTGCTGTGAGTTACCTACCCCCCTTTCAATAAATTATTTTACTCTTCAATAAAGCAAGGTCACTTTTGTTGCTTACAGATAAGAACCATGACTAACTCACTCTTGTAGGAAATGCTAACTATGCAGTGAGTAGTTCTATTTCCTCGAAAATGTATAGTCCCTTATATGATTAACATAATCATATGTTAATGTTGCCGAGCACCATGCAGATAATGCAATTCTTATTTAGAAGGATTTAAAAGTTTTGTTACATTGGTTTCTCAATTCTTTTATTAAAATTGTAACTAATTTTTGAATTAGATTCTCTTTAGTCAGTGTTATGCTCACTCTGTCTTTTTTAAAAGATGTCACTTTAAAAAAATATATAGTTTTATTAAATAGAATTAGTCCATTTAACAATTTTCTGCTAGCAGGATTATTCTCACTGTATGTTTTGGGAAGTAACAAGGAGTCAAACAATCGCTGCCACCTCCAAGAGATCAATTCCCTCTGGTAGATAGTGTGGGCAGAAACCGATAAAGGTTAATTATTAAATATTGGAAGATCTGGCTCAACAATTACTTGTTTATTTAAAATAGTTTATTGGATACTTGTTAAAGCCAGGAATTATAAAGCACCGAGAGTCAGAACTGAATAAATACTTGGGTAATTCTTCTCTAAGAAATACAGCTCTCAAGAGCTTCTAGTCTAGGGCAAAGGTACCAAGTATGGTCCATGGACCTGTGCCATCTGCAAACTGTTTGTTACTGGTCAATAATGGATTAAGGAATTTGTGCCATAATATCTGTCATTCATCACACTGTTTAGTCCAATTGATGTTTCTCTAGTATAAGGTTTTTAGGTGTTTTTGTTTTGTTTTGTTTTTTTTAGAAAATGTCTTAATTTACATTTTTGTGCAAGTTTCTTATCTTGTCACTGATCATAACAAACAGTTTGGGTTATTGGGTACTTTGAGTAGAAGTGATTTTAAAAGGCAGGAAATAACAGGTGATTACATCAATCTGGAACAGGAAAATATAACCTCACATTAACATTCATTTCAAAACAAACATTTAAATTAATATTTTAGAGCCCTCATTTATTATCTTCTTTCCATAAGTGAACCCTGGACAGGTGTTAGTATATGCAAATCACTGTTCTGGATTTTGTCAGGTTTTCAAAAACATCAAAGATAACCATAGTCATCAGGATTGTTTAGCCTCATAAGTAGGAAAAGACATAAAAACAATTGTATACATTCAAATATCAGCTATGGTTGAAAGCTGCAGTGTTTGTAATAAGAATTATTGCTCATTAGAAACCTCTGTCTATACATTATTTTAAATAAATTTTTGATAAGTTGACTGTTTTTATATATATATATATATATATATATATATATATATATATGTGTGTGTGTGTGTGTATGTATATGTATGTATATGTATATATATTTTTTTATCCTCATCCAAGGACACTTTTGCATTTATCTTCAGATAGAGGGGGAGGGAGAGAGGGAAGAAGAAAGAGAGAGAGAAACATCGATGTGAGAGAGACACATCAACTGGTTGCCACCTTGCACGACCCCAACCAGGGCTGGGGATGAGCCGCAACCGAGGTACATGCCCTTAGCGGGAACCGAACCCGGGACTCTCTGGTCCGCGGGCCGACACTCTAACTGCTGAGCCAAACCGGCCAGGGCTTGACTGTTTATTTTTATCTCAGTTTTGTATTTGTGTGTGTGAGTTACTAGATCTCCATAAATCTTTAAAAAACCACCCCCCCCCCACCATTAAGGCAGAATTAAGAGTATTTGTAGATAAAAATAATGACAATAATAAAATAAGATGCTGGCGTTTTTGTGAATAGCTAACAGGTTGTTTACTATTTCTTTTAAAAAATCATTCACCAGATCGAAAAGTTAAAAATGTTTTTGATCACAGTTAAACTAGAGACAGCCAGGACCAACCTGTGGTATTGAAGGGCAGAAGAGGGGTTCTGATTGGAGGATATTGGCAGGGAGAGGGCATGAGAGAAATTTCTGAGGTGCTGGAAATGGTCTAGGCCTGGGCTGTCCAATATGGCAGCTACCTATTACCGTGGCTATTTAAATATAAATAAATTAAAATAAATACAATGAAAAATTAAGTTCCTCAGTTGCACTAGCCACATTTGACATGCTTAGTGATGCTGTGGCTAATAAATTGGGCACTGTATAATTACATTATATTAGGGGACCTTTCCATCATGGCAGAAAGTCCTATTAGATTGTGGTCTGGGTTGTGACTGGGTGTACAGACATGTCAATACTCATTGAGTTGTACACTTAAGATTTATGCACTTTATTATAGTAAGTTATTTGTCAATTTGAAAACTATATAAGGAAAAATTAGATATTTGGTTCTCTTGGCTTTTCCTCTTCAGCTAAAGGGATGTCTTGTCATTTTTGGACACTGGGAAGCCTGGGTAGGGGTATAAAGAAGACACATTCTGAGACCTGTACCACCATAGCAGAGGTGACCCTCCATGGGGCATGTGTCAAAGGTGTGTGGGGAAGGGCTGGACGGGCAGGGCAGGGGCTGCCTCAGGTCCACCAGCCAAAAGGGGAGTGCCGGGGACACCAAATCAAAGAACAGTGTCAGTCTTTGGAAGATCATTGCCAGAGAAGGGATGACCTATGCTGTCATGGGAGGTCAGAAAGTGTTTGAAATGCTTTTTATTGTTGGGCTTGCTCTAGTCTTCTAAAAACCTTGCTCCTGCTTAATGCCGGTGATCTCTTTATCACTGATTTCTAGGGAGTTTGGGGGTGGGGCAGAAGCTGGAATAAAACTAGTGAGAAAACAATGTATTCTATTAAACTAGATTAACAAATTCTTTTTCTCTTGTGGTTTTTACATTGATATTTCCTCTCTTTTTTTAAAATTTTTTTTTCTTTATTGATTTTTAGAGAGAGAAGAAGGAAGAGGGAGAGAGATAGAGACATCGATGAGAGAGAACATCGATTGGCCACCTCTTGCATGCCCCCCACTGAGGATTGGGCCCACAACCTGGGCATGTGTCCTGACCGGGAATCAAACCGGCAACCTCTTGGTGCATGGGTCAACGTTCAACCAGTGAGCCACGACCACTGGGCACCTCTCCTTTTTTTTTTTTTTTTTTTCATATTTTTCTTTTCAGGTTTTGAGGATTGCAGCAGAGTTAACACTTTTCAGTCTTAATTTATTCAAGGCCTATTACACAAATGCAGTCCAGAGAGCAGCAGCATTGATTTCGCCCGGAGCTTATCGGCCCCCACCCCAGGTCCCAAAGCCAGAACCTGCATTTCAAAAGCCCTGTGTGCACCCGGCAGCTAGAGGACACTGGTGCAGGAGTCTAGACCTCATGGATGTGTTTACCACAGAGCAGCCAGAATACTGTGTAACGACACTAATTAATTAGGTTGATTATTTTGTCGCCCATTAGCCAAGATGAATGATAGACATTAGGTTGACCGTCTATTGTCTGCTAATGTAACAGCTGTAGAGGGTTGTTTCCTCCTGGTGGGATCTCTCATTGCACAAAGAACTGAGTCCCCAAGGTTGAAGTCCATTTTCTTATAACAGGCATGTGGGCTGTCAGATGTATTTTATATATTAAAAGTGGAAATTGCTTTTTGATGTTGTGTCACTCAGAGTGAAAAATGACATAGAAAAAGATAAGTGCACCATTTTAAGCCTTTGACTGAGGCAATGGCAATTGAATAAGAAATAACTTGGTACTGACAGCTTTCAATTAATCTCTGAAAGAAGGAAAAGAATGAATAGCCCCAAATGTCAGATAATTAACACTACTTATAGTTAGCTGTGTAAGGTATGTTCTGCTTACTTTTGACTGGGGATGGCTTCATTTCCAATCAAATACAGAGGACAGACTCTGATAACCTGACTTGGAAGACACAAAGGGCCTGTCTCGTGTTCTCTTCACCCCCATCAACCTGCTGTTCAGACTTCTTCAGCAGCTCACGCCATAGGCAAATTAATTGTGCATTCCCTGAGAGGCCTCTCAGAACAGCTGGAATGAGCTGGTTTTGCTCAAATCACAGAGGCCTGGGAAGCAAAACTTGATATTGAGAGCTACGTGGAAAAGAAACAAGAACAAAGGTTGAGTGCCATGGCGTGCCAACCATTGAACCCAAAGGCAAGATGGAGGTAACTTTGAGTTTGTTTGGAACATCATTCAAAATGGGCGCTTCGCCACGCTGGTGCGGACATCAGAGCCCTGCTGCGATGTTGCCTGGTCAAAATGCTCTGCCAGGCTTCTGTTCAGTCCATCATCTACCTATCCACCCAGTTAGCAGCTTGAAGTTGAGGATTTTTGCCCCCAAACTCTTAATATTTTCATTGTTTTATCCATTCACTGAGCATATTTTAAATGTCCATGAAGAACTGTATACTGGAGATGTTAATACAATCAGAGAAGTCTTTGATTTTAATGAGCTTATGTGGTCTAGCTTATAAGGAGCACAGGCCAGTATTGCTGGTTGAATGAGCCAAAAGCAAAATGATTTGTCCTAGAAAAAGCCATATTGCTTTCTCAGGTTTTGTTTCTATTTAATAAACTCGAAGGTTTCAGAGCCTCTAAAGATGTATGTATTAAATTCCTGTGGTTGCTGTAACCAAGTACCACAGACTTGGTGGCTAAAAACAGTAGACGTCTGTTTTCTCCCAGTTTTGAAGACCAGAAGTCTGAAATCGGTATCATTGGGCTGAAATTGAGGTGTCAGCAGGGCCACGCACCCCCCTGAGGGTCTAGGGGAGGATTCGCTCCCTACCTCTTCCACTTCTGATGGCTGCCTACATTCCTTGACTTGTGCCTACATCACCCCAGTCTTCAAGGCCAGCATCTTCAACTCTCTCCACATCACCTGCTCCTCTGTGTGTTTAATCTCCCTCTGTCTCCTTCTGAATAAGAATGCATGTCATGGCATTTACAGTGCATCTAACTAATTCAGAATAACCTCCCCATCTCATGACCCTTAACTCATCACATCTGTGAAATCTTGGCCCTGTGAGGGAACATTCACAGGTCCCAGGATTAGGATGTGGATATCTTTTGGGGGCTGTTTCTCAGCCTACCACAGACTTTATGGAATTAGGGCATTTCCCTTTAAAATGTTGCTTATTCTTGCCCTGGCTGGTGTCGCTCAATGGTTAGAGCATCAGTCTACACACCAAAGGGTCGTGGGTTTGATTCCTGGTCAAGGGCACATACCTGGGTTGCAGGTTTGATCCCTGGCCCTGGTCGAGAGGCAACCAATTGATCTGTCTCTATCACATCAGTCTCTTTCTCTCTCTCTCCCCTGTCTCTCTCTCTCCCCCACTCCCTTCCACTCTCTAAAAATCAATGGGAAAAAATTTCCTCAGGTGAGGATTAACAACACCAACAACAAAATGCTGCTTATTCTTAAAGAATAGATATTGTATCTAGCACGTTGTTCCGGAAAGCATCATGGACTTTACCCAAGATCAAGCATTACTAATAAATAATGAAAAATCTGACGAAAACATATCTCAGTATCCCAACATCTCTGAAGGGCCCATGGACCTCTCCTGTGACTTCCTAAAACCCCCGTTTTCACCCTGGAATGCATTTTGGCTTAGGAGTAACCACCAAATGCTACCTAAAGGTGTGACACAAGTTAGTTCAGGTGAAGCCGTTTAGATTTAGGGCTTCTCATTTTTTTATACTTTATTAGTCACACAGGTAGAGTGCCTATATGTTCATTCCCAGCAAGCTGTATCTGTAATCCATAAATTCAAGGTTAATTGTATGAAGCCGTCATGGCCGACCAGGAATAACCTGCTAAAACCTTGGATGAGAAGTTCCTGGGTTATCTTCCTGCTAGTGAATCCCATCTCAGTGTTTACAAGGAGGTCTGGTCTTGTCAAGGTCAACACTTCCTCAAGGATACCCTAAAGGCGACGGGAACAAGGAAGTGATAAACCCAGTGTTAATTCTTGTTTTCCCACAAGTGAATTATGTTTTAGATTAGAGAACATTTATTTATGACTATATCCAGATATTGGTGGCGCTTTGAAACCTTACTGTTAGAAATGAAGTACCTAAATAAATCCACAAAAATCAAATTCTTTTCTTCGGTCCATCCTGAAATGACTCTGTGTGTGTGTGTGTGTGTGTGTGTGTGTGTGTGTGTGTGTGTGTGTTTTCTACAAGAGGAGTATAGAGCAAACAGAAATGAAAGGAAACTATATAACAGTAAGGCTTGCAAGCAGAATATCTGTTGTTTGAACAGAACTTGGTATATTTGCTTATACTGAAGATGCCGCAGGGACTTCAGCTAAGAGAATGATCATCCGTGTGTGTAATTTATTTATAGGATATTTAGATGCCTTTATTGCACAAGATTGAAAACAATTAAACCCTACTTCTGTCTGATGAATGAAAGAGTGACTTGAATACAATAATGGGGCACCTATTTTTATTTGTGGGCTGATCTGCTTTAGTTTCATAGTTAACCTTTGTTACGAGGCAATAATAAAGTGAAGATGATTTTTCTCTTTCACTCCGTATTTATTTGGCTTTTGCATGGAACAAACAGTGTATACTTGGCACCTGATATTTCCAGTGCCATCTGTCTGTTGGTTTCCTTGCTGTGAACAGATTCACAGTATGGTGTGGGTGTGAGGGGAGGAATCGTTATTAGAATCTCTTCTAAGAAGGTCAAGTCTGTGTGGCATCTGAATGCCCTTGGGGCGTGAAGGTTGGATAACAATGGCTTTATTCAGCTCTCCTTGCTCTGTGCCTTCAGAAGACCTGCTCATCATAGGACCACTGCTGGCCTTCTACCTCCTCTTTATATCTTTCAAAGGTAGCATTTACGGTAAGGACAAAAGGACAGATCTCTGAGTAGCTGCTTCTAATGTTGACCTGACATTTTTCAAAGTATTGCTTTCAGGAAGGGAAAGAGGGAGGACTTTTTCCTCTGTTGGATCATTGGGATCCTACTTAGCATTGTCTGAAGAAGTGGGTATATCAAAGATTTCATACAAGAGCTGAAGAAACCCCCGGGTGTTAACTAGTGGCCTTATTCCCCCAACGAAGACCTTCACCCATAACACTGTGATTATGATAGAGCCTGGCATTTTATAGGGCACCTTAGAGTTTTTAAAGCAGTTTTATAGATGCTATCACATTTTCTCCTCAGAGTAACCTTCTTAAATACTCTGGGTAGGTATTAATCTTAAATTTAGAGATGAGAACATTGAGGCTAAGAGAGGTCAAGCAACTTGCCCAAAGTCATGTCATTCTTAATCAACAGAGGAGAGTCTAGTGCTCATTGCTCCAGAAGCTTAATCCTTATTGTTACCTGTGATAGACATACTCACATTCCTTCAGGGACCTTTTGGAAAATAGAATAGTGTGAGCTTGGGAGGGGTAACAAAAGAGCGGTGGGCTCAAGGGTGATCTCACAAAGTGTGAACAGTTTTTTAAGGTATTGTATTGTCAGTCTTTTCCCCCCTCCCTCCCTCCTTTTCTCTATTTTCTGTCAGTAAAACTGGAACTTTACTGGGTCTCATTGATACATGTCACTCCCGTCTTTCCACTTTGCAGACAATTTGAAAGGTAAGTACATGAAACTGTACACGGTGGTTGTCCAGCAGGGGACCTTGCATAGATAAGGCTAACTGGAGGCCAATTGGTGGTAGCGTGTGGCAGTGTGGTCTGTGATCGATATGTCCCAAGTGACAGGGGAAAGATTTGGAATGGTCAGCCCAAGGCTTTGTGTTGGTTCCATTGCCAAAGGCTGAGCCATATTGGGACCTGAGAGACCATCCAGTTAAACTCTCATTTGCAAGCATTTTAGGAAGTGTGGGTGTTATAGCAGTTATCTACTGCAACAATAATACTAAGTAAAAAAGCATAAAACCTCAGTGGCATATTTCAATAAATGTTTATGGCTCATGGGTCTTGCATCAGCCAGGGGTCAGCTATGCAGCTATGCTGATCTTGGCTTGGCTGAGCTCACTTACGTCTGCACTTAGCTGGCTATTGGCTGACTAGGCTGGCCCCAGCTGGGAAGAGTGGGACAACTCTGCCCAGCTCCATTTGTCTCTCACTTTCCATGTTCTCAAGGTCTCTGAAGACCTAGCCTTGGAGTAGTAAGCTGTTATTCTGTTGGGCAGAGCACATCACATGGGGTGGAGAAATACACCTCACCTTTTTGGGAGCAACTCCGAAGTCACATGGTAAGAGGTAGGAAGACAGCAATTACTAAATGCCAGAGGCATTACTAAATCTATCAATCACAGTCACCCAACAAGTTAGGGAGAGTGATAGGATAGAGCCATGCCTCTTGCCCCACCCCCACAGTATTGCCTTTCACATCATTTCTGCAGCATCTCAATTTGTCTTAGACATGCACCTCCCCCCAGATAAGCCCCAGGCATTTAGAGCCTTCAGTTCACTGCTCGGCTCCCTGCTCATCCCCCAGCTGTGCTGGCGCCTTGTTCTCTGCCGGCACTCCCCTAATCCATGCCACAGTATTAACTCTCAATTAAGTAGCTTGCTGATAAAGTCCAGTGGTGGCTTCAACATATTTACTACCTAAAAACATTTATAATTTCTTTTCCCTACAGACTCCCTGTTTGGAAACTGTTTTGTACCACAGATTTCATAATTATTTTTTCCTTTAAAAATATAAAGCATAATAGACAACTACCAAACAGAGCGTCTGGTTGGTGTGAGATATCACACTGAGCAAAACCTAGATGAAAGTAAGCCTGTTTCTGCTTCAGTTGGCTTGGACCTGTGTTTTCACAGGTCAGCGCCCAAGTGTGGTTAGACCCTTTGACTCTGTCTTCACTGATTTCCAGGTTGAGAGCCTTGGTGACAAGAGATGCCTCTATCTTGAGCATTTTCTTATACCCAGATGCTTCTGCCAACAGAACATCCTTCCCTTGTGTTCGTCACTCAATCTTGGAAAATGATTAATTATTCAAAAATGATTGAGTCTTTAATTTCACTCAGACTATTCATTAATCTGACCCCTGATAACAAGTTGAGGTGGAAGTACAGGTTTATATTGATGATGTCATTTAGCTCTTGGAAAATACTTAAAAATCAAGAGAAAGGCTAGGATAAATTAAAAATAGCACTCTCTTTTAGGTGGGTAATTTAGTTCACTTCTTTCTAAATTTCTAGAGATTTAAAATTCAACTTCCATAAAATATGGTACGGGTGGTGTTAAAAGTTTTAACAGTCACAGTTTAAGACTGTATTTCACAGACAAGAATTGTGCCCCAAATGTGTGCAAGTTTACTTTTATCTCCGTGTCACAGGAAAGGTCAAAAATGGAGATCATTTTAACCAGCTGGAATATTTTGTTCTTTGTATGATTCTAGCCACAAGGAGACGTCAGTGAGCATGTAGAAAATGGTTGCAAGCTGTGATTTAAAAAAAGGATAGAAAGAAAAAAGAAAGAAGAAAGACCCTGTGTTGATTCAACTGCAGAAAGAAGAATTTTTTAGTGTGGTGTAGCATCATGATATTTGAGGGACTTTGCATATATTACACAGTATTGCAAAATATGGATAATGTATCTTGAGGCATTTGTGGCAGGAAGAATAATCCCTGTATGCTTTTTAAAATTTATCAGTAATTTCTTTTCTGTTTTAAAGAAATGTTATTTATTTATTGTTAGAGAGAGAGAGAGGAAGGGAAGAGAGAGAGAGAAACATCAATTTGTTGTTCCACTTATTTATGCATTCATTGGTTGATTCTTATATGTGCCCTGACCAGGGATCAAACCCCAAACCTTGGCATATTAGGACGATGCTTTGACCAACTGAGCTACCTGGCCAGGACTATCATTTCTTAAAACAACACAGGAGTTCAAGAAGTGCTATCTAATAGACCTTTCTGCTGTGATGGGAATGTGTTTTTTGTTTGTTTGTTTGTTTGTTTGTTTGTTTTCTTTATTGATTTTAGAGAGGGAGAAGGGAGAGGGAGAGAGAGATAGAAACATCGATTAGAGAGAACATTGATTGGTCATCTCCTTCATGCCCCCCACTGGAGATTTGGCCCACAACCTAGGCATGTGCCCTGACTGGGATTCAAACCAGTGACCTCTTGGTGCATGAGTCAAAGCTCAACCACTGAGCCACATTGGCTGAGCTGATGGGAATGTTTTATATCTGCACTGGCAATACAGTAGCCATTAGCCCTATAAGGTTATCACGCTAGTATGTGGTTAGTACAACTAAGAAACTGAATACTCTTTATTTAAAAAAAAAAATCTTTATTGATGTTAACTGACATACAAAAAAAACTGCCCATATTTAAAATGTACAGATTGATACATGTTGACATGTATACAATCATTAAACTATCAACACAAATAAGACAGTGACCATTTTCATCACCTCAAAAGTTTTCTGGTGGCTTTTTAAAATCTCATGTCCCTCCCTATCCACCCTCACCTCTGTCCCCAGGCAACCACTGATCTTATTTCTGTTACCATATAGGATGTTGTATTTCCCAGAGTTATATATAAATGAAATTGTCTAGTATGTATTCTTTCTTGGTCTGGCCTCTTTCACTCAGAATCCTTATTCTGAGAATCATCCAAATTGTAGCATGAATAAATTTTTGTGTCAGCTTGAAATTACATTCAGAAGAGAGACAAACAACTATAGGCCAAGAATAAACAAGCTCAGTTCAATTAAGGATGTAGAACAAAAGTAGAGTGGAAACGACTTTTTCTTGGATGATTAGACTGGATCTGAGAATATTGGTAAACCACTTATTTAAAAAAACATTTATCGGGATTTATGTCATATAAAGTTTAATCCAATTTTATGCCCCTCCACAAAAAATAGTTTATTCCAATTTATTGTTAAGAAGCAGTCTATTGCATGGATATTTCACAAGTTGTTTAAAGATTTACCTGTTGATGGACATTTGGGTGGTTTCCAGTTTGGAGCTATTACCAGTGAAGCTGCTATGAACACGCATGCAAAGCCTTTGTGTGGACATATGCTTTGATTTCTCTTGAGTAGATGCCTAGGCATGAAAGGGCTGGATCATACAGAAGGCATATGTTTATCATTAAGACACATGTTTATTATTTTAAGAAACTGCCGTAAACTGTTTTGCAAAGTGCTTATACCATTTTACATTCTCCCAGGAATGTATGACAGTCTCAGTTCTCCGCATCCTTACCAAGACTTGGTATGATTGATCTTTTCAATTATACAACTTTTAGTAAGGGTGTGATGGTACCACATCATATTTTTATTTTACATTTTCCTAATGACTAATTGAACATAGTTTCATATGTATACTTATCAGTGTATGGTAATGAAGTATCTATTCATATCTTTTTGTCCAGTTTTTATTGGGTTGCTTGATTTTTAAAAATTATTAGTGTTTTGAGGATTCTTTATTCTGAATACAAGTTCTTTGTCAGATTTATGGTTTTAAAATGTTTTTCTCAGTCTTTGACTTGTGTTTTCATTCTCCTAATAGAAGTCCATAATTTTGATAAAGCATAATTTTTTGAATTTTTTTATGGCTCATGCCTTTAGTATTATATCTAAGAAATCTTTGCCTTACCCATGATCACTAAGTTTATTTCCTATGTTTTCCTCTAGAAGTTTTATAGTTTTACATTTTACATTTAGGTCTATGATCCATCCTGAGTTATCTTTTTCTATGGTGATACCTATGATTTAAGTTCATCTTTTTGCAAATGGATATGCAATTGTTACAATAGAATTTGTTAAAAAGACTACCCTTTCTCTACTGCATGGCCTTTGCAACTTTGCTGAAAATCAGTCGTTCATATATCTGTGGTTCTATTTCTGAAGCCTATTCTGTCCATTGATGTATTTGTCAAACTTCACACCAATACTTCATTGTCTTGATTACTTATTTCTCCAACTTTATTATTTTTTAAACTTGTTTTAGCTATTCTAAGTTTTGAATTTCAATATGTCATTTTCTAATTTTTAAAAAGCCTTCTGGGATTGTAATTGTCATTGCATTTAATCTGTAGTTCAAATTGAGTAGAACTGATCTCAATAATATTGGGACTCAAGACTCAAGTGCAAGGTATATCTCTTCATTTATTTGTGACTTTAATTTCTCTCAGTAATCTTATATAATTTACAATGTAGTTTTGTCACATTTATCCCTAAGTATTTCATATTTTTATGCTATTTTAAATGGCATTTAACTTGTTCAACTTCTACTGTTTATTTCCAGTATATAGAATGCAGTTTGTCCTAATATAGTCATTTTGTATCCTTTAATCTTGATAAATTTATTTTCTGTAGATTTCAACAGATTTTTTTATGAATAAACATGTTTTACTTCTTTCCAATATGAATGCTTTTTATTTTTTTTCTTGCCTTATTGCTCTAACTAGACTCTCTAGAATGATGTCAAATAGATGTAGTTAGAACAGACATCCTTGTCTTGTTCTTCATCTTGGAGGAAAAAACAATCCTGTTGCTATTAAATATAATATTAGATCTATGTTTTTCATAAATATCCTTTATCAGATTAGGCAGTTCCCCTTTTATTCCAAGTGTGCTGAGTTTTTTCATCAGGAATGGATGTTGGATTTTGTCAATGGGCTCTATGTACCTATTGAGAATATAATTTTTGCCTTATTAATACGTGGATTACTTTAACTTTTAAATGTAAACCAATTTTGTTTTTCTGCAATAACTTCCATTTGACCATGATATATTATTCTTTTTATATACTGTTGAATTCATTAGGTAAAATTTTTATTAAAATTTGTATGTCTATGTTCATGATGGTTATTGCTGTATAGTGGTCATTTATTACAATATCTCTTGGATTTTGGTAACCGAATGATGCTTTTTAAATATAGTGATGTGGGAAAGATTCCTTTATTTCCAAAAGAGTTTGTGTAGAATTGACGTTGTTTCTTCCTTAAGTGACTGAAAAGGTTCACCAGTATAGTTATCTAGGCCTAGAGTTTTTGTTGGAAGGTTTTAAATTACAAATTTAATTTTTAAAATAAATATGGTACTGTTACTGAGTAAACTTTGGTAGTTTGTGTCTTTCAAGAAATTAGTCCTTGTCATCTGAGTCCACAAATTCACTGTCATAAATTTTTGCATAATATTTTTCTTCCTTTCAATATTTGAGAAATCTATAGTGATAACCTTTTCATCATTTTTTATATTGGTGAATCACAAACCACAACTGGTAGGTCATGCCATCTCTTTTCTCCTTGATCAGTCTTGCTATCTGTTATCAATGTTATCAGTCTTCTCAAGAAACAGGTTTTGATTTTATTAATTTTCTCCATTTTGTTTTCTATATATTGCCTTCGACAGTGGTATTTATTATTTACTTTCTTCTACTTTGTGTTTAATTGCTCTTCTTTTTCTAGTTTTGTTAAAGTAGAAGCTGAGGGCATTGGTTTGAGACATTTCTTATGTTCTTTTATTTTTTAAATATGTTTTTATTGATATTTTAGAGAGGAAAGGAGAGAGATAGAAACATCAATGTAAGAGAGAAACATCGATCGGCTGCCTCCTGCATGCCCCCTATTGGCAATCGAGTCCGCAACCTGGGCATGTGCCCTGACCAGGAATTGAACCAGGACCTCTCAGTCCATGGGACAACGCTCAATCCATTGAGCCACACCAGCCTGGCTTATGTTCTTTCATTAATGATTTAGTGCTATAAAATGTCCCCTAGGTACTATTGTAATAGGATCCCACAAATTTTTATATGTTGTATTTTTTCATTTACTTCTGAATAATTACTAATTTCCCCTTTGATTATTTTTCTTTGACTCATGGTTTGTTTAGAAGTTAGTTTCCAAATACTTGGGAACTTTTCAGAGATTTTTCTGTTGTTTTCTGATTTACTTTCATTATAGTCAAATAACATACTTTGTATGACTGAATCCTGTAAAATCAATTGAGACTTGTTTTATGGCCCAAAATAGAGTCCATCTTGGTAAGCACTCTATGTGAGTTTTGGGGGATT
This sequence comes from Tadarida brasiliensis, assembly GCA_030848825.1. Lineage (NCBI taxonomy): Eukaryota > Metazoa > Chordata > Mammalia > Chiroptera > Molossidae > Tadarida > Tadarida brasiliensis. The sequence goes on along the minus strand of CM061261.1, from coordinate 31,441,943 downwards.
TTTTTAAAACTACATAAGATGTTTTTTATTTTTTTATTTATTAGGGTGACACTGGTTAACAAAATTATACAGGTTTCAGGTGCACAATTCCACAACACATCATCTGTACACTGTGTGTGTGCTTACCACCCCAAGTCAAGTCTTCTATCACCATTTATACCCCCTGTACCCTCCTCCACCCCGCCCTACAACTATATCAGATTCTTAGAGATGTTCTCAAGCTTTCCTTGCTTCTGATATTCAGATAATGTCCCGCTCTAGATGAATCTTCTGCTAATCTACATGACCTTAGAGCAAAGCACTTTAGCACTTCCGCCTTTCAGTTTCTGCATCCTTGAACCTGGGAGGTGGATAGAAGGAAATACTAGAAAAGATTGTTTCTTTCCAGCTCAAAAATTCTGAGTATACTGTATTAAATGACACCAAATTTATATTCTTCTCAAAAAGAAACTTTTGGGGGAGGAGCATACAGCCATGCTGTGAGCTGCCTACAGAGAGGGGTAGCCTCGGAGCCTCAATGCTGCTACTACAAGGAACTGAATTCTGCCAACAACCTGAATGAGCTGGGAAGATAAGAAGAAGGTCTGGCTGAATTCTTGATTGCAGCCTACTAAGACCCTGAGTAAATGACCCAGTGAAGCAATGCCTGGATTCCTGAGCATGGAAACTGTGAGATAATAATGGAAACGTCTCAACATATGAATCTGGAAAACAGGTGAATGAGAGTGGCCCTGCAGTGTTCCCAGATGGCCTTTTAAAGGTCATATGGTTGCAGGAAATCTGGATTTTTTTTTTTTATCCTCACCAGAGGACATTTTTGCATTTATCTTCAAATAGAGCGGGAGGGAGAGAGGGAGGAAGAGAGAGAGAGAGAGAAAGATCAATGTGAGAGAGACACACTGACTGGTTGCCACCCAAATGACCCCAACCGGGGCTGGGGACAAACTGCAACCAAGGCATGTGCCCTTAGCAGGAACCGAACCCGGGACTCTCTGGTCCCCACGCTGACTCTCTAACCGCTGAGCCAAACTGGCCAGGGCGGAAATCTGGATTTTAAAAAAAATGTATTTATCTTTAGTCCTCCATTTTTTGCCCATTGTCCCCCTCCACCCGATTTCTGCCCAACCACAGCCCTTCACCAGACTATTATCTGTGTCCATGGATCATACATACAAATCCTTTGGTTATTCTCTGCCTTCCCACCTCCCCTCTTCCCTCTGATATCCATTAGTCTGTGCATTGGTTCTTTGCCTCTGCGCCTGTTTTGTTCACCTGTTTATTTTGTTCATTAGATTCCACATATAAGTGAGATTATGTGATATTTGTCTTTATCTGACTGCCTTATTTCGCTTAGTATAATAATCTCCAGGTCCCTTCATGTCATCTCAAAGGGTAAAAGATCCTTCTTTTTTTTACAGCTGCATAGCATTCCATTGTGTAAATATACCACAGCTTTTTTATCCACTCATCTACTGATGGACACTTGGGCTGTTTCCAGATCTAAGCTATTGTAAATAACTGCTATGAACATAGGGGTATATATTCTTTCTGGTTGGTGTTCTGGGATTCTTAGGATATATTCCTAGAAGTGGGATCACTGGGTTAAACAGTTTTAGTTTTAATTTTTTGAGGACATTCCATACTGTTTTCCATAGTGGCTGCACCAGTCTTCATTCCCACCAGCAGTGTACTAGGGTTCCCTTTTCTCCACATCCTCACCAGCACTTGTTGTTTGCTGATTTATTGATGGTACCCATTCTGGCAGGTGTGAGGTGATACCTAATTGTCATTTTAACTTGCATCTCTCTGGTAATTAGTGACTTTGAGCACTTTTTCATATGCATTTTGTCCATCGGTATGTCTTCTTTGGAGAAGTGTCTATTTAGGTCCTTTGTCATTAAAAAAAATTTTTTTTTTCTTTATTGATTTTAGAGGGAGAGGAAGGGAGAGGGAGAGAGAGATAGAAACATCCATGAGAGAGAACATCAATTGGCCACCTGCTGCATGCCCCCCACTGGGGATTTGGCCCACACCCTGGGCATGTGCCCTGACTGGGAATCAAACCGGCGACCTCTTGGTGCATGGGTCGACACTCAACCACTGTGTCACACCGGCAGCGCTCTTTGCCATTTTTTAATTGGATTGTTTGTATTCCATTTGTTGACTTGTATGAGTTCTTTATATATTTTGGAAATTAACCCCTTATCCAATGTATGTTCTCTGATACAGTGGGTTCCCTTTGCATTTTGAGGATGGTTTCTTTTGCTGTGCAGAAGCTTTTTAGTTTGATGTAGTCCCATTTGTTTATTTTTTTCCTTTGTTTCTCTTGTCCTAGTAGATGTATATGTGAAAATTCTGCTACATAAGATGTCTAATATTTTGCTGCCTGTGTTTTCTTCTAAGATTTTTATGGTTTCATGACTTACAATTAAGTCTTTTATCCATTTTGAATTTATTCTTGTGTATGGTGTAATTTGGTGGTCTAGTTTCATTTGTTTGTGTGTACCTGTCCAATTTTCCCAACAGCATTTATTGAAGAGACTGTCCTTACTTCATTGTATGCTCTTGCCTCCTTCGTCAAATATTAACTGAGCATAATGTCTTGGGTTGATTTCTGGGTTCTCTGTTCTGTTCCATTGATCTATATGCCTGTTCTTGTGCCAGTACCAGGCTGCTTTGATTATAGTAGGTTTGTAGTAAAATTTGATATCTGGTATTGTGATCCCTCCAACTTTGTTCTTCTTTCTCAAGATTGCTGTGGCTATTTGGGGTCTTTTTTGGTTCCATATACCTTTCTGGAGTATTTGTACTAGATCTGTGAAATATGCTGTTGGTATTTTAATATGGGTTGTGTTGACTATGGATTGCTTTGAGTAGTATGTACATATTAATCCTCCCAATCCATCAACACAGAATATGCTTCCAGTTATTTGTATCTTCCTCTGTTTCTTTTTTCAATGTCCTATTGTTTTCCAATATGCTCTTTTACCTCATTGGTTGGGTTTATTAATGAGGTATCTTATTTTTTTTGTTGTTGCAATGGTAAAAGAGATTTTTTTTTTTTTTAGTTTCTCTTTCAGAGAGATCATTATTGGTGTATAAAAATGCCATCACTTTCTAAATTTTAATTTTATATCCTGCTACTTTGCCAAATTCATTTATTAACTGTAGTAGTTTTTCAGTGGATTCTGTAGGGTTATCTATGTACAATATCATGTTGTCTGCTAGTAATGACAGTTTCACTTCCTCCTTTCCAATTTGGATGTCTTTTGTTTCTTTTTCTTGTCTGATCACTGTGGCTAGGACTTCCAGTACTATATTGAATAAGAGTGGTGAAAGCAGACATCCCTGTCTAGTTCCTGTTCTTAAGGGAACTGCTTTTAGTTTTTGTCCATTGAGTATGGTATTGACTTTAGGTTTTTTTGTATATGGCCTTTATTATTTTGAGGTATGATCCCTCTATTCCCATTTTGCTGAGAGTTTTTATCATAAATGGGTGCTGCATTTTGTCAAATGCTTTTTCTGCATTTATTGTCAATGATCATTTGATTTTTATCCTTAATTTTGTTTATGCAATGTATCACATTTATCAATTTGGGAATATTGTACCAGCCTTGCATCCCTGGAATAAATCCCACTTTGTTATGTTGTATAATCTTTTTAATGTATTGCTGGATCTTATTTGTTAATATTTTGTTGAGGATTTTAGCATGTGTCTTCATCAGGGATATTGGCCTATAATTTTCTTTCTTTGTAGTGTCTTTATCTGGTTGTGGAATTAGAATAATGCTGGCCTCATAAAAAGAGCTTGGAAGTGTTCCTTCCTCTTGAATTTTTTGGAATAGTTTGAGGAGGATAGGTGTTAGTTTTTTGAATATTTGGTAAAACATCTGGTCCCCTGTGAAGCCATCTGGTCCAGGACTTTTGTTTGCTAGGAGGTTTTTTGTTGTTTTTTGTTTATTACAGCTTCTATTTCATTACTTGTTATTGGTCTATTCAGGTTTTCGGATTCTTCCTGATTGAGTTTTGGAAGATTGTATATTTCTAGAAATTTGTCCATTTCTCCTATGTTGTTCAGTTTGTTGGCATATAGTTGTTCATAGTATTTTCTTACAATCCTTTGTATTTTTGTGGTGTCAGTTCTTACTTCACCTCTTTCATTTCTGATTTTATTTATTTGTGTCCTCTCTCTTTGTTTCTTGATGAGTCTGGGAAAAGGTTCATCAATGTTGTTTATCTTTTCAAAGAACCAGCTCTTGGTTTCATTGATCTTTTGTATTGTTTTTTTAGTCTCTATGTCATTTATTTCCACTCTGATCTTTATTATTTTCTTCCTTCCACTTACTCTGGACTTTTCTTGTTGTTCTCTTTCTAATTCTTTTAGTCATAGGGTTAGATAGTTTATTAGAGATTTTTCTTGTTTCTTGAGGTAGGCCTGTAATGCTATGAGCTTCCCTCTCAGGATTGCCTTTTCTGTGTCCCATAGATTTTGTGTTATTGTATGTTCATTTTCATTAGTTTCCAGGAAGTTTGTAATTTCTTCCTTGATTTCATTGTTAATCCATTCATTGTTTAATAACATTCTATTTAGCCCCCATGTATCTATTTGAATGCTTTTTAGTGTTTTTACTATAGTTGATTTCTAGTTTCATGCCACTGTGATCCAAGAAGATGCTTGACATGATTTCAATCTTCATGAACTTACAGAGAATTATTTTGTGTCCTAACATGTGGTCTGTCCCATGTGCACTTGAGAAGAATGTATATTCTGCAAATTTGGGGTGAAATCTGTGAATGTCAAATAAATCTATCTGATCTAGTGTGTTGTTTAAGGTAGCTGTTTTCTTGTTGATTTTTGTGTGTGGAAGACACCAAGTGATTTCAGTCCACTACTATGACTGTATTGCTGTCTATCTCTTCCTTAAAGTCCTCTAAGAGCTTTTATATATATTTAGGTGCTCCTATATTAGGACATATATGTTTACCAGGGTTATAGCCTCTTGTTGGATTGATCCCTTTAGTATTAGGTAGTACCCTTGTTTGTCACTTGTTATGGGCTTTGCTTTGAAGTTTATTTTGTCAGGCATAAATAATGCTACCCTTTCTTTTTCATTTCCTTTTTTTTTTTTTTTTTTTTGGTCTGGGAAGCTCTTTATTTCACCTTCAGTTTTGAATGATAGCCTTGCTGGATAGAGTAGTCTTGGTTTTATATCCTTGCTTTTCATTACCTTAAGTACTTCATGCCTTTCCCTTCTGGCCTATAGTGTTTCTGTTGAGAAATCAACTCACAGCCTTATTTGAACTCCCTTTTAGGTCACTGTCTCTCTCTTGCTGCCCTTAAGATTTTCTCTTTGTTTTTAACCTTTTCCATTTTAATTATAATATGTCTTGGAGTCGATCTCTGGGTTCATCTTTATTGGTATCCTCTGGGATTCCTGAACTTACATGGCTTTTTCCTTCACCAGCTTAGGGAAGTTTTCTGTCATTATTTCTTCAAAAAGGTTCTCTATCCCTTGCTCATTTTCTTCTCCCTCTAGTACACCTATGATGTAGATGTTGTTCCATTTCATATTGTCCCAAAGTTCTCTTAAACTATCCTCATGCTTTTCAGGTATATTTTCCTTTTGCTGCTCTGATTGAGTGTGTTTTTTTCTACCTTGTCTTCTAATTCACTTATTTGATACTCTGCTTCACTGAGCCTGCTTATTCCTGCATATTCCTGATGTCAGATATAGTGTTCTTCATTTCCGCCTGGTTCTTGTTCATAATTTCAATGTGTTTTTTTCATGCTGATATAGCTCCCACTAAGTTCCTTGTAGTTCCCACAGAGTTCCTTGAACATCATTATAACTATTACTCTGAACTCTATGTCTGATAACTTGCTTACCTCCATTTCATTTAGATCTTTTTCTAGTGATTCCTCTTTTTCTTTTCTTTCTTTCTTTCTGTTTTTTTTTTTATCCTCACCCGAGGACACTTTTGCATTTATCTTCATCTAGAGCAGGAGGGAGAGAGGGAGGAAGAGAGAGAGAGAAACATTGATGTGAGAGAGACATATCTACTGGTTGCCACCCACATGACCCCAACCGGGGCCAGGGACAAACTGCAACCAAGGTACGTGCCCTTAGAGGGAACCGAACCCGGGACTTTCTGGTCCATGGGCCAGCGCTCTAACCACTGAGCCAAACCAGCCAGGGAATTCCTCTTTTTCTTTAATTTGGAGGTTATTTCTTTGTGTTTCCCTTTTAGTTGTATCTTTGTGTTTGTATCTGTGTATTAGATATACTTGCTATGACTCCCAGTCTTCATGGGGTGGGCTTTTGTAGTAAATGTCCTGTGGGACCCAGAAGTGTGGTCTCTTTGTACTACTGAGCTGTATGCTCTAGGAATTACCCTTTTATAGGTTATTTGGGCTGTCCTCTTATAACTGGGTCTTGATTGTTGTTGTCCCTTTCATGAGTGGGCTCTCCTCTCAGGCTGGCTACTGTAAGCCTGGTGTAGGTTCAGGTTGGATATAGCCTTTTCTGCAGAAGTTTCAGCTGCCCTAGGCTCAGTAGGATTGGTCAAAAAAGTCTCTGATTGAGAATGTTGTCTGCCCAGCCCACAGGGGAGATCTAAGCATTTCCTCCTGGTCCCAGACAAGAGCCTCTGAGGGTCTTATTCTTGGAATGTGCTGCTCTGAGCTGTTCTTCTAACCCTCACTGAACTGCACCCAGTGGAGTTATCTGGAGCTTCAGAGGGTTGATCCAAACCCTTTCCTATTGGGAATCGTGTTCCCAGCCTGCAGGAGGGGGAGGCATGCTCCACTCCTCCTTCCTGGGATTGGCTGGCTGAACTCACAGGGCACTTGGATCAGTCTCCCCACAATGCAGTCACAAAGGACAACTCTCACTTATCTGACTCCCCAATATAAGCCTTCTGGGGGGATGCAGTGAGATGCCATCCCAAAAAATCCCTGCCTGGCACACTTGCACTTCAGATCCAAACTGAAGAGGTTACAAAGTTGACCCTGTTGACCCTGTAGAGAGACTCCAGTCTCTACACAGCTGGTCTCAGTAAAGCTAGGGCCTGGAATCCTGGCTCTGCTTGTGCTCACAACTCTCCTCAGTGTGGGTCAAAACTCCCCGATCTGCCCTGCCACCAATTTCACAGGATGGATTAGTCTGTGCAGCTCCACAGGTGGGGGAAGGGTTTCCAACCCCACACTCAAGGTGAAAGAATCCTATCCCCTTCCCCACGCTCCACAGTTTAGTTGCTATCTGGGGCTCTGTACCTTGCCTTTCAGGAAAGCAGAGGGTCCTTCAAAGTCACTGCTGGGTGCAGACCTTAGTCCCCCCCCCTTTTTTGGAGGCAAACACCTCAGTGCACCCTTTCTAGCAGCCAGAACCTGGGGTGAACCTCTCCTGCTGGGGCTGCCAACATTAAGCATGCTCTTTTACTGGGAAGATATGGATCCAGCTTCCCAGGCAGACAGAGTTCCCCAGGATCCCTCTGCCTGATGCTGTGCAGACTCTCCTTCCAGTCTCTGCTGCTATGGGGTTGGGATCCTGCATGGGGATGTGAGCCCACTATCCCAAGGGGAGGGAGCTTTGCAGCCTGTATCACTTGGGCCTCTCAACTGAGCACCAGCTCCAGGGGGACTCCCCTTTTCTCTGACTCCCCCTCTTTTACCAGTCTCTATAGTGTTTCTTTAGTGCTCCTTAGACAAAATATGTCCAATCAGCTACACTTCTCTTGTTTTTTCAAGCTGGCTACACAGTATTTTATCTGTAAATCCAGTCCAGACTGGGAGGAAGGGCACGCAGCCTCCTGTTACACCATAGCCATCTTGCCCATCTACGCATTCTATGTGTTTTTTTCTTTATTGATTTGAGAGAGAGAAGAAGTGAGAGGCAGAGAGAGAGAAACATCAATGAGAGAGAACATCGATTGGTCACCTCCTGCATGCCCCCCACTGGGGATCGGGCCCACAACCTGGGCATGTGCCCTGACCGGGAATTGAACCGGTGACCTCTTGGTGCATGAGTCGATGCTCAACCACTGAGCCACACCAGCTGGGCTCTATGTGTTTTTGACAAGAATGTTTATCTTGCTGTTGCTGGTTACAGTGTTCTGTAAATGTCAATTAGGCCAAGTTGTTTGTTAGTATTGTTCTAGTCTTCTATATTCTTACTGATTTTCGGTCTACTTACTGTATCAGTTATTGTAATAGCACTGAGTCTCCAAAAATGGTTGTAGATGTGTCTATCTTTTTTTCCCTACTATCAGCTTTTGCTTCATATTTTGAAAGTGTTTTTAAATGTATAAACATTTAGTATTTTATATCTTGATGAATTTTACCCTTTGTTGGTATGAAATGACTGGCTTCATCCTTAGAAGTACTCTTTGCTCTGAAATCTTTGTATGATATTAATATAGCAGTCTAGCTTTCTTTTGATTAATTTTACCATATCCTTTTTCATTCTTTACATTCAATTTATTTGTGTATTTATCTATAAAATGTTTTTCTTGTAGTCAGCTTATAGTTGGGTCTTGCTTTTTTATTTATTCTGACATTTCTGCATTTTAATAGGTTATTTAGACCATTTTCATTTGTGATTATTGATATGGTTATGCTTAACTATATTGTTCTTGCTATTTCTTTTCTATTTGCCCCCTCAAAGTTTTTTTTTGGTAGGGGGCAAATGAGGTTCTTAAAATATCTTTATTTCACCTTCAACTTTTTTGGATGGAGAATTCTAGATTGACAAGGTTTTTTGTTTGTTTGTTTCCATTTCTTTAAATATTTTACTCCACTCTTTCTGTTTCTCTTTGCATTTTTTCTGATAAGAAATGTGGTACTTTCATGAACATAATATACTTTTATCCCCACTGTCTTCAGCTAAAATTTTATCTTTAGCATTGTGTTTGAGCAATATAATTATGATGGGTCTTGGTGTAGTTTTCTTTATATTTGTGTGTGTGTGTGTGTGTGTGTGTGTGTGTGTGTGTGTGTGTGTGTGTGACAGAGAGAGAGAGAGAGAGAGAGAGAGAGAGAGTTTGGGCTTCACTGAGCTCGTTAAATCCATGGTTATATAATTTTCATCAGGTTGGGAAAATGTTCATCTATTATATCTTCAAATATTGTTTCTGTCCCTTCCTCTTTATCATTACCATTAAAGAATTCATTTATATTAGTCCACTAGAAGTTGTTCCATGGGTCACTGATATGATATTTTATATCCTTTTTCTATGTGTTTCCTTTTGAATAGTTTCTATTGCTAGGTCTCCAAATTCAGTAATCTTTCATTCTGCAATATCTAATCTGCTGATAATCTCATCTAGTGTGGGGTTGTTGTGGTTTTTTTTTTTTGCATCTCACACATTGTATTCTTTTCTGTAGATAATTGATTTATGTCTTTTTTCAAGCACATGGAATACAGTTATAATCACTGTTTTAAAATCCTTGTCTAATTTTAATAACTTTGTCAGTTGTGGATTGATTTTTATTAAAGGATTTATTTTCTCCTTATTGTTCATATTTTTCTGTTTTTTGAAATACCGGGTAAATGTCAGATACTGTGTTTTATCTTGTTGGCTGCTGGATGTTTTAGTATTCCTATAAATATTCTCTGAAACAATTATGTAGAAACAGTTTGATTTGGGGGAGTGGTCTTGCTTGAATATTAGTTAGGTGTAACTGGAGCAGTGCTTGATCTATGGCTAATTATTACTGACTGCTGAGTACTTTACCCACTCAGTGTCCCATGAATCTTCAAGCTTTCCATCCAGTCTGGCTGATAACAGCAGGAGCTATTGTTGGTTTTGTGTGAAGGCTGGTCATTGTTACCTCTAAACATTTTGGGTGATTCTTTCCCCAGCCTCAAGTAGTTTCTTCACATGCTGCACTTCTCAGTACTCAGCTGAATATGTTCTACAAATCTCTGGAGTTTGTCTTCTCTTTCTCTCTCTCTCCCTCAATCTCCCTCCCTCCCCTCCTGCCCTCCCCCCCCCCCCGCCCCCCCATACTCCATCCTGAAAACTCCAGCTGCTTTGGTCTCTCAGCTCAGTCTTTACAACTGAAGATGTCTGTTGGTCCTCTCCTGGGTTCCCCTTTCCTGCACAACAGCCTAGAAAACTCCCTCTTGAGCCTTAGCTTTCTTATGTGAGAAAAATCAAAGTATCTAGAACCAGTTGGTAGGGTTGTTTTTGAAGAATGATATATCCATAAAGAACATAGGTAATAGATATCCTTAAATGTAAATTCTATTTTCCTTATATAATATTATATATAACATATATGTCCATTAAGAACAATTTTGAGAAATGACCATTCACTCACCACTTCTGAGTTTGCCCCTGGGGGGCTCATTTCTCCCATCCATTGTTCCATGGCTCCCAGATTTTATAGCATCCTCTCACCAGCTGTGCTTGTCTCAGGCTGGTTAACTCTACTCTTTCTTCATTTCTGCAAAAACACTTCTAATTCTAAGGGGAGTGTTTGCTAGCAGACTTTACTAAAGCTTCACAGAGAGAAACTATAGCAGACAATGAGAGAAAACTAAATTCAGTGTTAGTTATTAATATTACTATATGCACCAGAAATTCTCAGCCACAGGAGAATTCTCTCTGGCTGTGTGCTGCATTGTTGGCCTTGACTTTGCCAGGTCCTGGAGGAGATACTCTTCCACTCCCACCTTCTGACCTCTAGTATGTCTCCCTGTTTGTGTCCCTTCTCTCATTACTCTTTTTCTGGTCTATCCAGTTGACTACTCACTATTCCCAAATTTCTTTTACTCTTCTGTGGAGGCCAAACTAGCTCTCTGCTTATCCCTTCTATACCTTTGACCTACTTTTGCATAAATAGACATTAAGTGTAGTGCTTCTGTTCAAAAAAGATCTAAAAATTTCTCCAGGTTTTCATCCTTCCTAATACAAAAAAACTGTCATAAGTTTTGTGATTACACTTTTCTTTTAACATAACTGAGATTGATTTCATGGTCAGGTGTGCTCTCAGTAGTGTTAAAGGGAGACATTCCCCACAGAAAACTACAGGTCATTGAAAAAAGAAATAGAGGAAGATATTAAAAAGTGGAATATACCTTGTTCATGGATTAACATCATTAAATTGCCCATACTACCCAAAACTATATATAAATTCAATGCAATCCCCATCAAAATACCAACGATAAACTTCACAGAACTAGAACAAATACTCCAAAAGTTCACATGGAAACAAAAAAGGCCCCGAATAGCCTCAGCAATCTTGAAAAAGAAGAGCAAAGTAGGAGGGATCACTTTACCAGACATCAGGTTATACTACAAAGCCACTGTAATCAAAACAGCCTGATATTGGCACAAGAACAGGCACATAGATCAATGGAACAGAATAGAGAACCCAGAAATTGACCCAAGACAATATGCTCAATTAATATTTGACAAAGGTGAAAAGAGCATACAGTGGAGTCAAGAGAGCCTCTTTAATAAATGGTGTTGGGAAAATTAGATAACTACATCCAAAAAAAATGAAGCTAGACCACCAACTTACACCATACACAAGAATAAACTCAAAATGGATAAAAGACTTAAATGTGACTCGTGAATCCATAAAAATCCTGGAAGAAAATGCAGGCAACAAAATTTCAGACATCATACGCAGCAGAATTTTCACTGATACATCACCTAAGGCAGCAGAAACAAAGGAAAAAATGAACACATGGGACTACATCAAACTCAAAAGCTTCTGCACAGCAAAAGAAACAACGATCAAAGTGGAAAGGGAAAACATTATATGGGAGAGCATAATTGCCAATGATACATGAGATAAGGGGTTAATTTCCAAAATATATAGAGTATTCACACAACTCAACAAAAGGAAGACAAAGAACCCAATTAAAAAAGGGCAGAGGACCTAAAGAGACACCTCTCCAACCAGGACATACAAATAGCCAAGAGACATATGAAAAAATGCTCAACATCACTAATCATCAGAGAGATGCAAATTAAAACAACTATGAGGTATCACTTCACACCTGTCAGAATGGCTGCCATCAACAAATCATCAAACAACAAGTGCTGGCGAGGGTGCGGAGAAAAAGGGACCCTAGCACACTGCTGGTAGGAATGCAGACTGGTGCAGCCACTATGGAAAACACTATGGTGTTTCCTCAAAAAATTAAAAATTGAACTGCCATCTGACCCAGTGATCCCTCTTCTAGGAATATACCCTAAGAAGCCTGAAACAGTAATCAGAAAGAAAATATGTACCCCTATATTCATAGCAGCACTATTTACAATAGCTAAGATCTGGAAACAGCCCAAGTGTCCATCAGTAGATGAGTGGATAAAAAAGCTGTGGTACATATACACAATGGAGTACTATGCAGTTGTATGAAAGAAAGATCTCTTATCCTTTGAGACGACATGGAGGGACCTGGAAAGTATTATGCTAAGCAAAACAAGCCAAGCAGAGAAAGACAAATATCACATGAGCTCACTTATTTGTGGAATATAATGAACTAAACAAACTGATGAACAAAGTAGACCCAGAGTCATGGAAGTAAGGCACAGACTGACAGTCCTCAGAAGGGGTGGGGAGGGGAGGGAGGGGATAAACCACAGAACTTATATACATGTATGCATAACCGATGGACATAGACAACAAAGCTAAGGACAGGGTGGGAGGGGATGAGGAGGGAGTCAATGGGGGGAAAAAGGAGAAACATCTGTAACAAAAATAAATTAAAAAAAAAAAAGGGAGACATTCCCCTATCACAATAGGAAATCTAATATAATTTTTCTAAAGTCAAATTTTTGTCCATGGTAGTCTTTGGAATGATTTCCATTTTTGTTAAAAGGAGAACCATCCTCATGTAAATGACTCTATCTTAGTAAGTCATTCAAAATGTTTGTTAAAACCAGTGTAGGGACTTTTGGTGCATACGGTTCTGCTTTGGCCTCTTACCACAGTAGTATGCTTCTCAGCAGAAGGGTCAGTTGTGATGAAGTGACTGGGAAACTTTCTGAAGTCTCACCATCTTTCAAACAGGTCATCAGCTCAATGACAAAGATAAGCAATGTCATGTTCATCTCAACATCAACATCCATTGCCTTCACAGCTTTGATCTCAGTGTGTAAATACGTAGTATTTGTTTAATTGATTGCAAATCCTCTTCCATACTAAATAAACTATTACTTTTGTGAGGTTACAGGACTATGTCTGATTAATACACAATTCACTAATCTGTGCTGAACCCAATGTCTGCCCTTTTAAGCACTTGATAAGTGTTTATTGTTGAATCTTGTTCTGAGAAAAGAAAGTAGGTTCTTTCAGGCACAAAGTGAAGCCTAGTAAAATACAAACAAATGATTATATTTATCAGCCAGTTCCAATGTTATTAGTGAGTAAGAGGTAGGAGATGAGTTCTCTTTCAGATTATGCTACTGTTCTAGGCTTATTAATAAGCAAAGCTGGTAATTTATGTCTTTATGCAATACCATCTCTTCTTAAATAAGAGAGCATTAAGAAACGTTGAATTAACTGGAAGAAAATGTGTTCACACAGAGGTGTATTATGTGGGATGTGAATGTGGGTTTGAGGGGAAGGAGGAGGACATGAGAGAAGTCACTGATAGATGAGCCTGAGATTAAAATGCCCCTGAACTCTGAACAACCTTTGTGTAGATGGCTGTGTAGGAGAGGGGAAGTGTGTGGGTACATATGTACCAAGTAGCATTATATGGTCTATTGGAGGAATTAGATCTACAAGAGAGCCCACATGAGTTTATTATATCACCAAGACTTGGCAGTAGTAATTATGCTAGTATAAGCGTGGAAGGACATAGACTGAACATGTCAACCATGTCTTGGGTGCTTGGATTCTGAGTGATTTTTTTCCTACTTTGTGCTTTATAGGTTTTTATTTTATTTTTTTACAATGAACAATATATAATCAAAGAAGTTTTAAATGTATAACTTTTGCCATGTATATTTGGTGAAAATTATGTTTTGCAATCTCATGAATGCAAATTAAAAGCTACCCTAAGAAGCACACACTCTAAGTATTGCTGAGTTATCAGGCAATTTGACAGCCTTAAGGCTTGCAATGTTTTATTGATGTTAGGATACATAAGCTATTTTAAAATAAATGTTTTTACTTAAAAAAAACCCTTTAGAATTTTTTTTTTCATTTTCTGCACAGTGCCAATTTTTGTCTAGAGGTTTTATAGCTTATTAACATGCAACCTTCTATTTGACCTAATGACTCTATAGATCTTTTTAATGAGCTCATTTGATTAGGGAGAAAATTCTTACATGTCAATTTTTAATGTAAATGAAATCCATTCTAAAGACTAGTAATTGCATTGGAAGCTGATTATAAAATTATGCTATTAATTTTGACATTTTATATTTACTTCAGACTCTATATTCTTATGTATTGTTTTCCATGTTGCAGAATATAAATAAAACTGTTTCATTATTGGCTTGGGATGTTTACTGCTTAATGGGTTTTCTTTTGACATATATTAATGTCCCAATAATTTTTCTACCTGTAAAGTATTTGAGTTATAAGTGAGATAATTTCCAATGCTATACTTCCTCTACACTATAAAGTCTCTGCTTTAAAAGTGGCATATTTAAAAACTAAAAACGTAGATGGTTTCAACTTTTGTATTGCTAATATAATTTCTATTACATTCTTCTTGGAAAAATGTATTAATCTATAATATTTTAAATCTCAGTCTTTCATTCTTTGGTTACTGTCACTCTTAAGATCTTTAAGTCATCACAATAAATCACAGAGTACTCTAGATTTGCAGTGCCAAATATTGGAGCCAGAACTGGCAATTGAGAACTTGAAATGTGGCTACTCCAAATTGAGATATACTGTAAGCATTAAATACACACTGGATTTTAAAGATTTATTATGAAAAAACGAATGAGATTATTTCATTGATACAATTTTCAGTGAGGATATTTTGGCTATATTGTTTAAGCACAATACATTATTAAAATTAATTTTACCTATTTTTGCCTCTTTAATGTGGCTATTAGAATATTTAAAATTACATATGTGATTCACATTTGTGGTTTAGATTATATTTCTGGGCAGTGCTGCTTTGGAGCTTACTTCTTCATCAAGGAGATGTGTTGTACCAAAATTTGTTGATGAGTGAAGCCCTCAGTCCTTGCATACAGCATCAAGGCCTGCAAACTGGTATCCACCAAACTCTGCCATTATGTCAGTGTCCACTGGACCTCATTGAGGTGGCTTCTTGCTGTATATTGCAGCACAGGAATTTTCCCTGTTCTGACCTTTGGGCTTTGTTTTTGGGAAATTGTTCCCATCAACCATTGACATGCATGAATCCCAGTTGTTTTTCATTGGATGAGGCTGAGTCCCTATACAATAGATCAAGGATTAGCACAGAAAACCAGCTGACAGGAATTAGAAGTCAGCAATCAAGAGCTTAATAAAATAGACCGTCGCTTGCTTAGGCTAACAGAGGTTGCTGGTGTCTGCAATTTAATGTGGATGTACATGTGTATTCATTCCAAGGGAGTCAGCATGCCACGTCAGAACACACTCACATCATCATAGCTTTTCCAGATTTTTGTTAAGAGCTTTTACCTTTTACAAAGAACGAATTTTCAGAGCTTAAGATTCTTTTAAGCACCGTGGCTGGTTTTGCTCAGTGGTTAGAGCGACAGCCCGTGGTCCAGAGAGGCCCGGGTTCAGTTCCCGCTAAGGGCACGTACCTCGGTTGCAGTTTGTCCCCAGGCCTGGTTGGGGTCGTGTGGGTGGCAGCCAGTCAATGTGTCTCTATCACATCAATGTTTCTCCCTCTCTCCCTCTCGCTCTATCTGAAGATGAATGCAAAAGTGTCCTCGGGTGAGGATAAAAAAAAAAATTCTTTTAAGCATGCACGTATTTTTACTTTTGCTGTTAAAAGTTTGTGATGCGGAATGAAATGATAAATACCTAAATTCAAACCATGGGCTTGACTTTCTTGAGTTTCTTATGTAACAAAGGTATACAGGTCTCCACAGGAGAAGTGTCTCTTTTTAATTTTTTTCTGAAAATACTGCAATCCAATGCCAGTTATAAATTGAAGTATCCTTTTTTGTGGTAAGTTTATTGAGGAAAGTTGCTATTTCATTTTAAAATAGTAATTAGAAAAGGATCAAACTGATTTGTAGTAGTTTTTTTTTCCTTTTTTCCTTTTTTAAATATGATTTTATTAATTTTTTAGAGAGAAAGGAAGGGAAAGAGAGATAGAAACATCGATATGAGAGAGAAATATCAATTGGCTGCCTCCTGCATACCCCCCACTGAGGGTCGAGCCCACAACCTGGGCATGTGCCCTGATGGGGAATCCAACTGGAAACATTCAGTCCATAGGACCAGGCTCAGTCCACTGAGCCACACCGTCTGGGCTCTGTTGATCTTGACTGTGTTCTCATATTTAGGGGACTGGCTGTAGGGGGTTTAGTATCGTCTCAGCTAGGACAAATGGGTCCCATTCCACATACCCTCTCAGCATTCTCTAGCATGAAATATTTCACACATCAGTGGAAGGTTTCCAAGAGACAGAGTGCAACCACTCAGGGCCTGTTGAGGTCTAGGTTCAGAACTGATACTCTGTCATTTCAGCCCCCTTCTCCTGGCCAAATCAAGCCATAAGGCCTGCCCAGATTAAATGGGTTGGGAAACAGGTTCCACATCTTGATGTTGCAAAGTGCATGAATAAAAAAGGATGCCTGAAAAATTAGGTCCCAGTAAATATACCATAATTGTCTTCTACTTCTTCTACCTAAAGGGAGGACAGATGCATGGCTTCTGTTCTTACCTCATGGTCTAAGATGACTGCTGAATCTCCAGCCATCACCTTGATTTTGCAAGCAAGAAGCAGTAGAAAAGGAGAAGGGCAAATAGGGCTCATGTCTGCCTTCTGACCTATCTAATGAGCTTTCCTTAAAGTCTCACTGCAACACTCATGCTTATACATTACCGACCACTCCTGGCAATGAGAGGTTATCTGATACCTTGTGCTCAATCAGAATCAGAGTTCTGTGCTCTGGAAGTCAATAGTGAGTCAATAACCAGCAGTTTCAGACATATCAAGCACAGTACCCAGCTTTTATTTTACTTTGATTATTGGGCAGTGTTATCAAATATCCTGACTTTTCAATAAAAAAAACCTACAAATACAGAAATTTTATGTGAAATCGCCTGTATTTTATGTTAGCACCTAAGCGAAATAAGCCAATCAGAGAAAGACAAATACTACAAGATCTCACTTATTTGTGGAATATGATGAATAAAATAAGGTGATGAACAAAATAGACCCAGAGACATGGAAGTAGGGATCAGACTGACAAATCTCAGAGGGAAGGGGTAGGGAAGGCGGGAAGAGATAAACCAAAGAACTTATATGCATTATGCACAACCAATAGACACAGACAACAATACTGTGATGGGAGAAGGGGTGGGATGGGAGCAGGGAGTAGGGTGTCAATGGGGGGAAAAGGAGAAACATCTGTAACAAAAATTAATTAATTAAGAAAAACATTTTTATTTTGAAGTAATTTTAGACCTACAGAGAGTTTGCAAAAACAGTAGTTTCTAGACACTCTTTATCCCCAATGTTAACATTTTACATAACCATAGTAAAATTATAAAAAATAGGAATTAAAAAATGGTATAAGACTAAAAGTCAGGAGTTGGCATGCTTTTTCAATAAAGGGCTTAATAGTAACTATTTTATGTGATTGTCACTGCTACTTAACTCAAAAAAAGCAGTCACAGACAACATGTAAACAAATGAAGAGAAGTATCAGTGTTTCAATAAAACTTGATTGACAAAACTAGGTAGCAGACCATATTTGACCCGTGAGCTGTAATTTGCCAACTCCTAATATAAACTTAGCTAACGACCTTATTTGATTTAATCAGTTTTCCCATTAGTGTCTTTTTTCTGTTCAGTCCAGGATTTAGTTGTCATAGCTCCTTAGTCACCCTCAGTCTAAGACAGTTACTCATCCTTTTCTTACCTTTCACGAACTTGTTGCTTTTGAAGTAGTCAGTTATTTTGTAGAATGTCCCTCAATTTTTATTTGTCTGATGGTGTCTCATGATTAGATTGAGGTTATGTGTAAATACAGGTATGTATGCATGAGTGAGTGTACATACATGTATTTCCTAACTCTGACTGCCAAATGAGCCTAAAATCAGTGACACCCCAGGAGCAAAGAGCATACCGAGCTCCCAGATCTAGATTTCTAAATCTCGTTCTCCAACGAAAGGAACCAGGGCTTTTTGGAGAAGTAGTTGACTCCAGGGCTGGGATGGGAAAACTATTAGTTGCCCAGAATATTTATGTTGTCAGAAAGTAAGATAGCACTCAAAAAAGAACAGAGCATGTCCAAAGGACACATGAACCCATCTGAAGGAGTCCCCAATGGCCAAAACTGAGACAAGTTGAGCAATAAAATACGTGATGAGATTTTTGGTTTGTAACCCCTAGAATAAAATAAATATCCCCAAGTACATGGAAGAATTCAAATTAAATACATGGAATTAAACAAATTCCAATGAAAGAATAGAGGAAATAGAAAACTACCGTTAGGCAAATGCACAGTAATAACTGTTGCAGACACAATCCACTGAAGGTTGCTAAACTCAGTGGGCTAAGGTTTGTGGAGAACAGGATATTCGTATAGTCTAAAAAGTGTCACCCCCAAGATATTCACTAATTACAAAGGGGGGAAATAGTAACATTGTCCTACTGGCAAATAGCACCTTAACCAAATGATCAAGGTTAACATCACCAGTAATAAGGTTTATCAACATTATGAATCTCCTATTCTAAATGTTTTAAGCATCGCCTGGCTGGTGTGGCTCAGTGGTTGAGCCTCGACCATGCAGCAAGAGGTCAGCGGTTTGATTCCTGGTCAGGGCACATGCCCAGATTGTGGGCCAAATCCCCAATGGGGGGTATGCAGGAGGCAGCCAATTGATGTTCTTTCTCATCGATGTTTCTCTCTCTCTCTCCCTCTCCCTTCCTCTCTGTCTAAAAATCAATGAAGAAAAAAAAATTTAATGTTTTAAGCGTTGATTTGGTTAGTGGGATTTTACCTTTGTATTATCAATTTTCAGTCTCTACCATAGAGCCTACCTTTGGTAATACTTGATTTACCACAGCTTTGTCATAAAAATTTAAAAATAAATAAATTGTATTTTTTTGCCTTTAAGAAAACAATATATTTTCTTGCTCACTAGAAAAATGTTGACGTATGACTCAATCACAGTAGGTGAAATGAAGTGTGCATGTGTTTGGTATTCTATATTAAAATCATAGAATTGGTACAATTTCTAGAAAGAAAAGCAAGACCATACATCTTTAGTAACTACACATTAAAAAGAAGAAGAAGAAGAATCTAAATGGTTATGTCTTTGGGCCAATCATTTCAAACATACAGTTTATACTTGGACTATTCTATTGAATTAAGCATCCTAGGGTTTATAACTTGAGTTTCTAGCACATACAGCTGTTCATTTTGCTTTGTGCACTAACATTCCTTGTGCTTTTTTCCCCAGCCAGATAGTCAAAGTTCTATCGTGTTTTTATTTGCTTAAAAAATTTCCTATACTTCATTTTGTAATGCATTTGGTTAACATCAGTTTCACCCAGAATCACTTACCCTTATCAAGACTTCAGTTTATTGAAATATACTGCCCATTAAAGATGGATTTTAGAAGTGAAATTGCTGTGTGTAGTCATCACAGAGAGACAGGGTTGCTGAAGCTGCTGCTTTTTGACTGTGACGTTCTAAGTTGATTGAACTGTAGTCATGCTTTGTATGTACACTTTAGTTGACTTTTTAAATTTAAACTTCTGAACAATCACCTTGAGGAAAAGTAGCCAATGGCCCAGCAAACAGGATTCATAAACCTAAAGATACATGAATTTAAAATGTGTGCATATGGATACAAAGTCAGAAACACCATACATTTTTATTAACAGGCTGCCCATCCCATCTCTATGATACTTTGACCCCTATATATTTTGTCTGAAAATGCTTTATCTTTTTAACTTCAAATATAAAAATTATTTTGAAACATCCTTCTATAGAGAACAGAAACATAATGCAGACTTTCCTTTAAGATGTTTGATCAAAATTTATTTTTTATTACTGACATTTAGAAACATTTGTTTTGGCATCACATCTTGTTATCAGTAACGGCAAGTAAACTTTTTTAGAATTATCAAATTTGGGGAAACCTCTATCACATTTCTTGACTGTATGAGCCCTAAGAATTCAGGGTATTTGTGGTTCACTTATATAGTAGCTAATCTTAATACTCTTTAAATGGATGAACCGTATCACCAGTTGCTTATTAATGTCTTCCTTGTTATGACTGTGTTGAGGTTTATATTATCTTCATAATCTTCATTTGTGTCAAATCAGAAAGAATTTAAATATTTCCTGGTGTTCATGTATTTCACTCCAAGTTCTTAATTGAATTATCAACCAAGAACCAATCCATTCCTTCTATTCACAACTTCCCGATTAGTGAATGCTTTGGGATGATCTGAAAATAATTGTGGTACAACTGGCTCCTTTAATGTCACAATTATTTCTGTTGATTTAATCATTTTATTTGCTTCTGTTTGATAGTCCATTATTTTTTTTTCTTAGTTCTCCCTCCATTCTTTATTTTATTTTTTGCTTTGGAAGTGACAATTTTAAACCTAATTATTTTATTCTCTTTTAAAACCATGATTCTTTAGATCAAATAAACTCTAGTTTTTTAATGTTTGTTTGTTTGTTTGTTTGTTTGTTTGTTTGTTTCTTTCTTTCTTTCTTTCTTTCTTTTTTGCTTAATCCCTTCACCTTTTTCACCCAGCTCTCTATTCCACCTCTCCTCTGACAGCTGTTAATCTGTTCTCTGTATCTATGAGTCTGTTTCTATTTTATTTTTTTGTTTATTTTGTTCATTTGATTCCATATTAAAGTGAAATCATATGGTATTTGTATTTTTATGATTGGCTTATTTCACTTAGCATAATGCTCTCCAGGTCCATCAATGCTATTGCAAAAGATAAGATTTCCTTCTTTTTTACAGCCAAGTAATATTTCATTGTATAAATGTACCCCAGCTTTTATAGTCACTCATCTACTGATAAACACTTGGGCTGTTTTCAAGTCTTGCCTATTGTAAATAATGCTGGATGAACACAGGGTGCATGTATTCTTTCGAATTAGTATTTCAAGTTTCTTTAGATATATTCCCAGAATATATGGGAATATGGCAGTTCAATTTATCATTTTTTGAAGAAACTCCATACTGCTTTCCACAGTGGCTGCACCATTTTGCATTCCCAGTAAGAGTACACAAGGGTTTTCTTTTCTCCACATTCTCGACAACACTTGTTTTTTGTTGATTTATTGATGATAGCCATTCTGACAGGTGTGAGGTGATATTTCGTGGTTTTACTTTGCATTTCTCTGATGATTAGTGACATTCAACATCTTTTTATATGTCTAATGGCCACCTGTATGTCCTCTTTGTAGAAATGTCTATTCAGGATCCTTTGCTTATTTTTTTAAATTAGATTGTGCTTAAGTTCTTTATAAACTTTGAATATTAACCTCTTATCAGATGTATCATTGGTGAATATGTTCTCCCATTCAGTGGGTTGTCTTTTCATTTTGTTGATGGTTTCCTTTGCTGTGCAGAATGTTTTAGTTTGATACATTTAAACTAAATGATTTACATTCATTTACTAAATGAATGTAAATCATTTAGTTTAAACTATTTACATTTAAACTATCAACATTTAAACTATTGATACAAATAAAAATTTGTTTATTTTTTTCCTTTTTTTCCCCTTGCCCAAGGTGATATATGAGGAAAAAAATGCTATGAGAAGTGACCAAGATTTTATTGCCTATGTTTTCTAATAGGAGTTTTATGGGTTTTGAGTGTAACATTTAAGTCGTTCATCCATTTTGAGATTATTCTGGTGGGCAGTGTAAGAAGGGGTCTAGTTTCATTTTTTTGGCATGAATCTGTCCAATTTTTCCAACACCATTTGTTGAATAGACTATCTTTACCCCATTGTGTTTTTGCCTCCTTTGTCAAATATTAATTGACCATAAAGTCATGAGTGTCTTTCTGGGCTCTCTATTCTGTTCCATTGATCTGTATGTCTATTTTAATGCGAGTACCATCCTGTTTTTATTTCTATGGCCTTGTAGTATAGTTTGATATTAGGTAGTGTGATACCTCCAACTTTGTTATTCTTTCTCAAGACTGCTGTGGCTATTTGGGGTCTTTTGTTGTTCCATATACATTTTGGAACATTTGTTCTAGTTCTGTAAAATATGCCATTGGTATCTTGATAGGAGTTGCATTGAATCTATACATTGCTTTGTGTAGTGTGGACATTTTAATGACGTTAATTCTTTCTTTCCATAAACACAGTATATGCTTCCACTTGTTTGTATCTTCTTCAGTTTCTTTCTTTAGTGTCTTATAATTTTCTGAGTACAAGTCTTTTACATTCTTGGTTAAATTTATTCCTAGGTGTTGTTTTTAAGCAATTGTAAATGGGATTGTTTACATGGTATATCACATTTATTGATTTGTGGATGTTGTATCAACTTTGCATCTTTGGAATTAATACCATTTAATCATGGTGTATGATGTTTTTAATGTATGACTGGATCTTCTTTGCAGTGTTTTTATCTGGTTTTGGAATTAGGATAATAATGGACTTGTAAAAGCAACTTTGAGTCTTTCCTTCTCTTGAATTTTTTGGAATAGTTTAAGAAGGATATGCGTTATTTCTTCTTTGAATGTTTGGCAAAAATCACCAAATTGTTGGATTGCTTCCATTATCATTATGTAGTGCCCTTCTTTGTCTCTTGTTATAGCCTTTGTTTTAAAGTCTATTTTGTCATGTATAAGTATTGCTACCCCAGCTTTATAAAATTTCCATGTGTGTGAAATTGTTTTTTCCATCCCTTTGCTTTCAGTCTGTGTGTATCTTTTGTCCTTAGGTGGGTCTTTTGTAGACAGCATATATATATGGGTCTTTATTTCTAATCCATTCATCTACTCTTTTGATTCGAGCATTTAAGCCATTTATATTTAAAGTGGTTATTAATAGGTCCAAATTTATTGCCATTTTATTCTTTATAACTACGTTCCTCTGTTTGTTTGCTTTTCCTTCTTCTTAAAGAGGATTGTTTAACATTTCTTGTAATACTGGTTTGGTGGTAATGAACTCCTTTATCTTTTTCTTGTCTGGGAAGCTCTTTATTTCTTCTTCAATTTAAATAATAGCATTGCTGGGTAAAGTAGTCTTGGTTGTAGGTCCTTGGTTTTCATCACTTTGACTATTTCATGCCAATGCCTCTGGCCTGAAATGTTTCTGTTAAGAAATCACCTGACAGTATTATGGGAGTTCCTTTGTAAGTAACTTTCTCTTGCTTCTTCTAAGATTCTTTCTTTGTCTTTGATCTTGTGTATTTTAATTATAATGTGTCTTGGTGTGGACCTCTTTGCATTCATCTTGCTTGGACTCTCTGCGCTTCTTCTTTCCTGGACTTGTGTGTCTTTTTCCTTCATTGGGTTAGGGGAGTTTTGGGTAATTATATCTTCTAATAAGTTCTCAATCCCTTGTGCTCTCTCTTCTTTTTCTGGTAGTCCTATAATGTGGTTGTTGTTGCACTTCATGTTGTTCTAAAGGTTCCTTAAGCTAGCCTCATTTTTTTTAAATTCTTTTTTCTTTTCGCTGCTCTGATTGGGTGTTTTTTCTATCTTGTCTTTCCAATCGGTGATTTGATTCTCTGCTTCATACAACCTACTGTTTATGCCTTCTAGTGTTTCATTTCAGATATAGTATTCTTTATTTCTGACTGGTTCTTCTTTATGGTTTCTTTGCCCTTTGTGCTGTGGTAGTTCTCAATAGTTCCTTGAAGTTCTCACTAAGTTTTTTGAGTATCCTTGTAATTATTTTCTTAAATTCTAAATTGGTAAATCATTTGCCTCCATTTTATTTAGCTGTTTTTTGGAGATTTCTTCCTCTTCTTTCATTTAGGACATGTTTCTTTGTCTCCCATTTTGGCTGTTTCTTTGTATTAGGTAGATCTGCTATGTCTTCCAGTCTTGGTAAGGTGGTCTTATGTAGTAGGTGTTTTGTGAATTCTAATGTCATGGTCTCCTTGATCACCTAAGCTGGGTTCTCCCAAAATATCCCTTGTGTGGGTTATATCAGCCCTCCTGTTGTAATTGAATCTTGATTGCTATTGGCCCATTCATGAATGGGTTCTATTCTCAGGCTGGCTGACTATGAGAATCAACCCCAACCACAGTGTGAGAATCAACCTGAACCACAGTGTACAAGTTGCTGTTTAGAGACCAAAGTGGAATTTGCCTTAGCAGGGTCTGGTGCCTATTGAGATCTTCCTTTGGGTATGCCGCTTGTGAGGCTAATTGGGTCCTGCTCTGATATTGTCTGAAGCTGGATGTACCAGTTCTGGGGCCTCTTGGAAGGGACTCTGGTATAGCTCAATGTCATATACTGCCTGTGACTGGCCCCAGGCAATCTATTTGCAGGTACAAAGCAATGCACAGTTTGTGACTGCCTCTGCTGGGCCTGGGTGTTCATGGGAAGGACCAAACTACACGTCAAGGCTGGCTTCTGCCATCACCAAGATCCTGCTTTGCCTGTCATTTTTCTGTTGGGCTCAGTCACTGAAAGAGCCTCTGGTGGTACTTGAGTTGCATGAGGACGGTTCTCAGAAAGTTACCAGGTAGGGGCAAATGGTTTTCACCAGATTGATACAGGTTCAAACTTGGTACCAGTGCTTGGTCTGAGGCCACTCAGCAAAAGTCCCTGGGTATACCAAGACTAGTTGAGTTATCAGGGTGAAGTCAGCAGAGTTTATCTGGCCCAAACAGGCCAAGGTTTAGCTATGTGAAGGGAGGGATCTTCACCAGTATGGCATGCTAGGGAAAAATGGCCCTTTGCTAGAGCCACACAACTCAGCTTGTCCCAGTTCTGCTGGGAGCCAGAGCTCTGCAGGGTGGACTGCTGGGAGTTGGGAGGATGGGGCTAGTGGATCTCCTGTAGAGGGGAGGCACTGGTTAGGCTTGGGAGAAGATGGAAGGAGTGGCCCTCACCACACAGCCACACAACTCAGTCTATCCTGGATTCTTTCCAGAACTTCTCCTCAGGGAGGGGCCACCAGGAATTAAGAAGGTGGGGCTTCTTGGAGCCCAGAGTATGGGGCTAGCAGATCTGAGTTTTAACATGAAAGTGAGGGGAATGGCCCCTGCCCCACAGCAACAAAATTCAGTAATACCCCTGAATGTTTCTGGACCTCTGCTGACTCCTCAGTAAGGTGTGAGCTCCACAAGGTAGGATGACAGGGAGACCAGAGGTTGGGGCTATTGCATTCCCCCAGGCTCATGCCATACAGAGAGGAGGGCTCTACCCAAGAAAGATGGCATCTACAGTGTGGGAGAAGGACTCAGCACAGAGATCCTGGCGGCTGATCCTTCAGCTCTCTATCTCCACAAAACCCATTCTTTCCTCACATGACTCTAGTCCGCTCTGCTCTCCCTCTGCCAAAGTCCAGGGTGAGTGGCTGTGAATAAGATTTTGCATGTTGGCCTCTTAAGAGGGCGCCTGTGTCTCTAGCCAACTCCCGTCTCTCCCTGGCAGACAGAATCCCTGCTGATTTCACAGCCAGATGTTATGTAGGTGCCTGTTCCTAGATCTGTTGCTCTGAGCTCGAGAACCCGGCATGGTGTTGAGACCCCACGCTTCTCACGGGGAACAGGGAACATTTGCTGCAGAGATAGCCCTTTGCAATCTCAGCCGCCACCTGTGGGAGAGGGGCCAGCCCTTTTTGCATCTCTGTCCTTTCTACCAGTCTTAATATGGCTTCTTCTGTAAATCCTTGGTTATAAGACTTCTGTTCAGCTAGTATTAGCTGGTTATTCAGGTCGATTTTTCTATGTTTTGGTGGTAATTCCAGTTTGGTTCTGGGAGGAGGTGAGTGTAGCTTCCATTTACTCCACAGCCATCTTTGATCTCTAATTTCCCTCCATTCTTTAATAAGTAAGCATAAAGATGACATAAAAAGGTTCCCTTTATTAAACAATCAGAGCAGGGCAGTTTAATTTCTTCTTGTTTTAATGATACCTTCAGAACAACTTTCTATATTGCAGTTTAATGGTATATTCAAACCTTGTTGACTTTGTAAACAAAATTTTTGTGAATCTATGAAACTACATTTTAGCATACTTAAGATGTTGATGTGCCCATGTTGCAAGGCTTAAGAAGCTTTATAGAAGTCCAGGTTTCTCCATGCACATTATATCCAGAGCTTCAGGGCATGGGGAAATCCTTGTGCCATGAGGCTGGGTCAGTGATGACAAGGAGGTATCAGAGGACACCTGGAAGCTATTGCTGCATTGGGATGACTAGCAAAAACTGAACTGTAATGGAAATGGACCACAGAACTCAAAAATATATTCCACTAATTACAAACCAAAAGCACCCTCAACTTAAGTTTCCTTTTAGCTAGAGCCCCAGAATAGCTATACCCACCCCAACTCCACGCAACACCTAGAGAAGTGTGATGTAGGAAGTTGGAATGCAAAGAGACAGCTGTCTTAACCAGTTGCTGTTAAAATATATAACCCATGTGAAAAATATATAACCATGTGAACATATTGTAAGGTCCTTCCCAGGGCCTTGATGTCCATGAACAAGTGAGTGGCCATGAACCTATGGCTTCATGATACATTTATCTCTGTTCCTTCTTGTGCAGGAAAATAACCAGAAGCAAAGTCAGTGAGGACATTGATAACAAATTAGTAGCTGAGTGTTGGAAATTCAAAGAAATCCTGAAATGCCCTGAAATCTTACACTTGAGAGAAGTTTCTCAAATTTGACAATAATCCTTAAAAAGATCATACTCCAGGACCAAAAACTTTAATAAACTCTTTTAAGCTATGAATTTTTAAAAAATGTATTTAGTCAATCAGGCTGGCCTTTCTTGGAATGGGCTTGTGCAGGTGAGGGAGCCTAGGTTTTGTGGTTCATTCATTTATTTATGTTTCAGTTTCTGTTACTAATTTTTATCTAAATAAGCCCAGGGACTTGAAATTCTGACCCTCAGTTAAAAATCTTTGCTTTAAAGACGGGATTGATTATAAAAATGGACTCCGTGGTAGCCCCTTCTCTAGGTGTCCATCTTTCTTCCCACGTCTCCCCACCATTCCTTTATCTTGTCCTCTGTCCTTGGAAATCTAAGCTCAGCAGGATCAGCATGGACAGGTGCAGAGTCATTGAAGTGGAGATTAGGGACTCTTCATGTTCCAGGGATATCATCACCAGGTTTTGAGCTGTTATCTTTTTTTGTCTTCTGTATCAGATTAACTATAAATTAATTTCTGTATAATTCAAACACTTAGGAATTAAAATAACTTTTCTAAACCTAACATTATATTGTGATTCAGAGTATTAAAGTTCTTATACACACATCATCTCATTTAATCCTTTGAAAATTGTGTGGTATGTGCTATCATGGGAGTACATGCTGTTGTTACCATGGGTTCAGAATGAGGAAGCTCAGATACAGAATGGTTTAGTCAATCAAGTTTAAAAAGCAAGTACACACCAGTGGGGTTAGAGCCTGGGGCAGCTAGCCAATAAAAACTTCAAGTGCTTTTTCTATTCAACCAGAAAACCAGTAGATCCACACTTAACTGTTCACTTGGTTTTTCAATGTAAGAAACAGTTACTCCTAAAATAAAAGCCAATACATTACCAAGTATTCTTCCAGATGAAAAGAGCATTAATGTAGAGCATTAGCTATAGTTTACCATCCTGAAAGGCTCAATCCTTTCCTCGTCTCAAGGGATTGTTGTCTCAAAGGGAATATCCCATAGAGGCCAGACATCTAAACATGGTATTTTCCTGTAGGAAACTGTGAGATTGTTTCTAAAAATCAAGTTTCATTATTACTTGAAAAAAAAATGAGTTCTCAACCCATATTTGAGGAAATCTAAAGACAGCAGGTAGTTCTGTAAGTTCCTGAGAAGGTTCCCTAGAGAGGATTCAATGCAGTTGACAACTGCGTAAGTAACTACTGCGAAAATACAGTCCCATGTGTCACGGTCATCTTGCTTGGAATGAAAGAGCCCATTTTTGAGTGGGTTGGGTTTTCTATTCCCCAAAGTTATTCATTCAGATTTTTAGTGTTTCTCTTATGTTGTGTTCTTCCATGGAAGCAGAACATACCTTATTTCAACTATGAAGAAAGAAGAAGGGATGCTGAGCTCTAGCTATAAATATTTTATTATATAGAGAGACAAAGATCACAGAGGTGAGCAGCAGGAAACAAATGTGATGTTGTTTCCAATTCCTCAGAGAAGGTTTATATTAAACTGTCTGCCGGCGTGTTTTTTGCTTGGCTTTTACACTGTCACACCTGGTAAGGAGATCTTGTGTGTATCTATGGTTTACTTGTTGGATGAGGAGCACAGCATCTAGCTGAAGGTACAGAATTATCCACATTATAAAGTATACACAGAAAGCTGTTATAAAAATCACATAGCGCTGAAGATAGATTTTTAAGAAGGAGGATCCATATTAATTTCTTTTGAAAACACTCTATTTCAGTAAAAATAATAAAAGGTGAAAAACTAAATTGTGTGTTAGATTTTTTCCATAAAACTCATTTTGTTCTCCTCTTACCTATATTGTCTCAGAGTTGTTGGAAGACGGTGACCTGATGGGGTTTAGCATCTTTCATGATTCTGTACCCATTGGAGTTCATTTGGCCAGAACTCAATATTAATGAGGCCAAGGTCAGAGCCTATTTTCTTTCTTTATTGATTTTAGAGAGAGAGGAAGGGATATGAAAAGAGAGATTGAAACATCGATGAGAAAGAACATCAATTGGCCGCCTCCTGCATGTCCCCCACTGGGGATCTGGCCCACAACCTGGGCATGTGTCCTGACCGGGAATTAAACCAGTGACCTCTTGGTGCATGGATCGAAGCTCAACCACTGAGCCGTACCAGCCAGGCAGAGACTATTTTCTTTTTAATTTTTTTATTCCTTTATAGATTTTAGAGAGAGAGGAAATGTGAGGGAGAGAGATAGAAACATCAATGAAAGAGAACATCAATTGGCTGCCTCCTGCATGCCCCCTACTGGGGATCTGGCCCACAACCCGGGCATGTGTCCTGACCAGGAATTGAACCAGTGACCTCTTGGTGCATGGGTCAATGCTCAACCACTGAGCCACACCGGCTGGACCAGAGCCTATTTTCTTTGAGAGAGAGAGAGGAAAGTCCCGTTTTTCATTCACAAATTTGCATCTCTGGGTACAAGGAGAAGTGGATAAAAGGGTGAATAATGCAAAAAGCATTTTAAGATTGCAGGATTGATGGGACCATTTCATCCTGGGTCTAAAATACCTTAAAATATATCTGCATCAGATAGTCATCCTTGAATGTGTGGAGGAAAAAAGTATGCGGGGACTAAACTACTTGTACTTTATGGCTGATGGTAACTCTCTGGTCTGTTCTTTATAAAATAGAATCTTAGAGTTTTTAAGTAATTTGCCAATGAGCCCAGTAATATATGCATATCTCAGAGTCAGGTGTCCTTTATAGTGACGTTTTTGTTTTTTTTGTTTGATCTAATGGTCAAAGTGCCCAATATCGAGAGGTCGATTTATCAGAAAATCAATTCAAACAAAATGTGCAAAATGGTATCGACTTATGTGTTAAGAAGTTAGTTGTGCTTCTTTGATAGTTATATATCTCTGTTTTTATAACACAACACACACACATACACCACAGCCATTGAGATACTTATTTTGCTGGTAAGTCAAAATGTGGGTGAACTATAACTTTTTCAAATTATTCACAGGTGACAGGTCACTGCTTTTAGGTTTTAAGAGTTAAATTCAGTTATCTAAAGTGCTGCTTGGGTTGGTTTTGTAGTCAATAAAAAGAAGAGCCAACATCTTATATTGTTATTGGCCAGGAACATTACATAGGCCATTTTCACTTTATCTTCCAATGGAGGCCTCTCCAGTTTGCAGATGAGGAAATACACTTGGGACTAATGACTTGCCCCAAATCACGCAGCTAGTATAAGGTGGAGCCACATCTGTCGATTCTAAATCTAACCCTTCCTCTTCAAGCTTAGAAATATTACATTTTATTAAAATTGAAGACTAAATTTCATTGGCATTTGCATTTCGTATTAAGGTGTAGCCTCAGAATGGTATAACTGTTATCTGAACGTAAGCTAACACTCAGATGGCTGTTTTTAAGCCAGCAGAGGCGGTATGGCTTTATCAGAGAGATATATATAATGGTGTCTTAGTGGCATGTTCAAAGAGAAAGAAATCTGAGCGGAGAGTTTCAGTGATGATCTAGGCACATATTAAAGGGAGTTCATAGCATCTGATTTATTACTACCTTATTATTTATAGAAGAAATAGAAAATTAAAGTAATGCTAATTCTTACAAAGTAAGCTCAAAGCAGATATTGGTTACTGATATATAAAGTATAATAATGCTACTAATGAAGTGTAAAAATAAGATGCATTTATTTCATTTGGTTTTTCTAGGTCAAGGTATCATTTTTGTAAAATATATTAAATTACGTTATTGTTAATGCAGTAGACCCATATGGTCACATCAACCCTGAAATTATATTTCCTGACAAAGTGACTTCCCTTCTGATGTTCTGAAATATATGAAGAGACTATCACAGGACCTTAAAAGGAAACTACATCTATTTATATTTTAGCTGATTTTGAACTAAACTTTTTATTGTCAATTATAGTGACATTCAATATTACATTAGTTTCAGGTGTGCAGCATAGTGATTAGACATTTATATAACCTACAAAATGATCCCGCTAATAAGTCTTGTACCCACCTGACACCATACAGTTATTACAATATTATTGACTATATTCCCCCATTCTGCACTTTACATCTCAGTGACTATTTGGTAACTGTAATTTGTACTTCTTAATCCCTTCACCTTTTTCACCCATTACCCCAACCCCCTCCCATCTGGCAACCCATTTTGAACTAAATTAAAAGCACCTTAGAACTGAGCTTTCAGAGCCATCCTCTTAAGAGTTCTTGTTGCCTCTGCAGGACTGCGCTTGGCCAAGTCCTGCTGCTCTTAGCGCCGGCGGTTTCACACACAGGGCGTGCGTTTGACGTGATTTTACCAGCAAGTGACTTTCCATGAACTATGAATAAATCGAGGTTAAATTTAACCACTTTAAAATATTGAGAAGTAAACTTAATTGGAAAATCTTTGCAACCGCTTTAAAACATAAATCTGTTATAAAATTAGAATTCCTAAGGAAGTCTTAAATATTTTTAAATGCACTAGAAAGTAGATAAAGTGTAAAGCCTCCATTTTTTATGTCACAGACTGCTGGCATTGTTACAGAAAATACCAGTCTGCTAAGTGAGTACATTGTGCCTACTGTGAACTGATGCATATAATAAAATAAAAGCAGGTATTTCTTATTATTAACCAAGGAGAAAAATGGAGTCATCTTCTGGCAGAAGTTTGAGTTTTCCCACAGTGAATAAGGTGGACTGTACACCTATAGTTATTTTCAGGGAAGTTTCTATGCACTTGTCTGAAAATTGGATGAGCAATGATTAATATCAGGAAGAAGAAAAGAACTGTGATCTGGAATCTGTCATTTTATTTAAAACTTTTTTTTTCTTTATTGATGTTAGAGAGAGAGAAGAAGGGAGAGGGAGAAGGGGAGAGAGAGAGAGAGAAAGAGAGAGAGAGAGAGAACATCAATTGGCTACCTCCTGCATGCCCCCCACTGGGGATCAGGCCCACAACCTGGGCATGTGCCCTGACTGGGTGTCGAACTGGTGACCTCTTGGTGCATGGGTCGACACTCAACCACTGAGCCACACAGGCTGGGCTAGAATCTGTCCTTTTAATAGGTTGGGAGAGAATAAGATTCAGTTCTGGATCTTTCATGAAACACATGAAATTTGGATTTAGCAGCGATTCTCAGCCTGAGGGTCACAACCCCTTTGGGGGTCGAACAACCCTTTCACAAGGGTCACCTAAGACCATTGGAAAACACATATTTCCGATGGTCTTAGGAACCGAGACACTGCTCCTCTATCTGTCTCCAGGCAGGTCCGCCCACATGCAGATATGCCCACATACAACATGAGGAACTGTATTAAAGGGTCGCGGCATTAGGAAGGCTGAGAACCACTGGATTTAGTCTCTTTTTACCCTATCAGTAATGTGTATTTATTTATTTATTTTTATTAATTTATTTTTGTTACAGATGTTTCTTCTTTTTCCCCACAGACACCCTCCTCAGTAATATTTATTATTTACTCACTTAAATAGCGGTGCTGTACTGAACTATAAGCAAAGTTAGGAACTTACAACTCTACATATAACTTTGATTCAGTCAATGTGTATCCAGTCAATCCTCATTGTTTATGGATTTTGTATTTACAAACTCACCTTCTCATGTCATTTGTGTTCTCGTGCCTTTTGTTGGTGACTTTGCTGTTTGCAGTGGCTCCCAGCCTAGTGCTGACGTGCTGTCTGGTGTTCTCAGCACAAAAGCTGGGGCGTTCCTTAGGAGAAAGTACGTGTCTTAGATAAGCTTCATTCAGGCATGATTTATAGTGCTGTTGGCTGTGACTTAAATGTTAAAGAACCAACAATATATTGAATAAGGTGTCTTTAAACTGAAACACACATAAGACCGTAAAACAAGGGAAGATATTGGTTGACTGATGAAAATGTTGGGGCCAGAGACTAGCAGAAACCTATTCCCAAGTTTCGCCTAACAATGGTTCAGTGTTCACGGCAACTTTATAGAACATAACTACTGCAGGTAATGAGACTCAACTGTATTAAATATGTGTGATTGGAAGTTAGTGGGCTGGGCCCCAGAGATTCAGGGACCAGTGGCACAGTTCCTGTCCCCACTGGGTCACCCCGGGTTGGAGACATGGACTCACCGTGGAATGATGAGAGAAAGTGCTGTGTCAGATGCAGGCAAGGTGCTCAGGGGGGTCTCGCTGCCAGGTTGTGTCCAGGTCATAATACACAGAGCAGTAGCTGCACGTCTGAGGACACGATAGAAACGGTTTGGAAAGGATGTACAGCGTGTAGGAGAATGTGAAGTAAATGAGGTTATATGTTTATTTTATATATATATAAATATAAATACATTGTTGTCAGTAGTACAGATGTTCCCCACTTTCCCCACGTTGCCCCCTCCGCTCGACTCCCGCCCCACCCCAGGATTTCACTGCACTGTTGCCTGGGCCTATGGGTAATGAGTATGTGTATATAAGTCCTTTGGTTAATCTCTTCCCGTCTCCCCACCCCCTTCCCTCTGGTTATATATTTATTTTTAAACAGAGCATAATGTTGGTGGGGTTCTGACTCATATAGGTAACATGTTGTTACAGAAATACACTGTGGCAAAATGCTTCCACCTCTTGCCAGAATGGACATTGGGAAAAAATGAAGAGCACTGAAGAACTCCAAGGAAAAGTTGCACAAAAGAAATAGCCACACTCCTCTGGAGTCTGATTCATCCGCAGCCATCATACAAAGGTAGGGGAAGAAATTATGGTATGGTTTCGCCTCTTTAAATTTTATTTTAAATTTTGCATATATTTAAAACATACACACACACAAACACACATACACAGAATGGAATATTATTCGACCATAAAAAAGAAAGAAATTTGGCTGTTTGCGCAACATGGATGGACCTTAAGGGCATTATGCTAAGTGAAATAACAGACTGAGAAGGACAAATACCATATGATCTCACTTAAATGTGGATTCTAAAAAATAAGAACAACATTTGAAAAAACTGAACTCATAGATACAGAGAAAAGATTGGTGGTTGCCAGAGGCAGGGGAGGGGGGAGGGGGTGTGCCCAATGGGAGAAGGGGGTCAAAAGTTACAAACCGCCAGTTATAAAATGAGTAAGTCCTGGGGATGTCGTGTACAGCATGGTGACTATAGTTAATAATACTATGTTGTATATTTGAAAGTTGCTAAGAGAGTAGATCTTAAAAGTTGTCGTCACAAGATGGAAAGAGTTGTAACTATGTGTGGTGAGGCATGTTAATTAGCTTTATTGTGATTATTTCACAATTCATGCAAATATCAAATTGTTATGTCATACACCTGAAACTAATACAATGTTATATGCCAATGATATCTCAATTAAAAAAAGAAAAGAAAAAATATGCAATAGTAAAAAAAAAAAAAAAACAGAAAAGTATATTTATTTATTCAACAAATGTTATTGGGCGACTGCTGTGTGCCTGCAATCTGCTCTAGGCACTGGGGATGTGAGGGGGAGCACAGCAGGCAAGGGTGTGGCCTCGAAGTCTAGTGGGTGGAGATGAGTAAGTAAATAAATGCAAAACAATTGTAAATCAGTGCAGCCATTAATAAAGCTTACGAACATGGTGAACAGGTAATGCGATAGAGGGTGATCGCGGCTCCCTTGGTTCAGGCGTCAGAGCAGATCAGTCAGGGAATGTTGAGCTGAGAGTGGAATGATGAAGAAGAGACCGCAGAGTCAAGGTGTGAAGACAGGACGCTTTAGGTGCCATGAACCAGGATCGGGGTGGATGTTCGAGGCTCAGAAAGCAGACCTGTGTTGCTTTGGAGAGGGGATTTGGAGAATCATGAGGTAGGAGGTGACATATTGGAGAGGCCTTGAGACGTCGAGAAGTGACTTAGTTTTACTCTAATGGAGACAGAAGCCCTTGGAGAGTTATTAGCAGAATAGTGAGTTTATGTTATATTTTTAGAAGATTCTTCTGCTTTCTTTAGCTAAGGGGTGGGAGCTCAGTAATAGTGGAAAACATGGTGCTGTCACCAAGATGAGAGATAATGGTGAGTTGGCTTAGGGACACAGCACTGGGGATGGATGCATTTCAGATACGTTTTGCCGCTACTTCCCCTAGATTAAACTAGATGACCACCAATGCTTTTTATGAATCCCAACATAATTCTAATTTTCATGTGAAGGGTATGCTCTTTTTATGTGTTTTAATAGATAATGTTCAAATGTAATTTACTTTGCTGTTTCAAAGAACAGGTTATGGTGTTTATGTTTGTGGCCTGCTTTTGAAACTTTGAGGGGGTTGATGTCAAATTGTGAAGATAAAATTCCTTCCTGAAACCTCATGTTCTAGGCAGGTTATCTTATAACACTTGGCGGCTGGAGGCTTCCAGGAGCTCCTGCAACTCTTCCTCCTACTTGTCTGGTTTCTGACTTCAGAGAACATTGTAACTCAGTCCACAAGAGATAGGCGATGTGAAGGGTGTTCTTCCTGATAGGAAACCTGTGAGTATTTTAAGGACTAGAGGATCAGAATGCAAGACTGAAGCTTTGATACTGGATTATTCCTAGGTGGAACATTGAAGGAAAAACTAAAATAATTCTTAAAATAGGTGTTTTAAAAAGACCAGAGCATGTGGCTTTAAGCAATGTTTGCTGGAGAAACTACCACTCTCCACAGTGAGGGCTTCCTATGTTGGAGTATGTGCCCACTGTACAGGAGGAGGGGTACACGACAAGGAATTATGTAATGACCTTAGCAGGTAGTGCCAGGATTTCAAGAAGCCAACAGCCACTATTGGAGCATAAACCAACCTCTAAGTTTGTGTTCAGAAGAAATTTCATGATAACTCAGCCAAACAACATTTTAAGAGCTCAGCAAAGCACAGAGCCCTGCTTTCCCGTACTCATAACTTTCTGAAATAGCTCTAAATTAGGGTGCTGTATCAACCCTTCCTCCCTCTGCCCCAGACACTTATCAAAAGGTTTTGGTTGTCAGAAGCCAGCCTCAGTGCAGCAATTCTACAGTGTCAGGTAATTGAAAAACATGTAAAGCTGTAATAAAGGCAAAGAATGAAGGATAAGGTGCAGCAGGAGAAAGCAAGCCCAGCAAACATCGGAGAGGATGGAGACTTCCCGGAACAGCTCCCAGAGTCCTTTCTCCATCACACAGGATGCAATCCATGTTCTGGTCACGAACCACCGAAATACCTGTGCGACACCTTCATCTCAGGGGAGCCACGGCTCAAGCTTACTGAGGGATATTTTATATCTCACAGCTCTGGTAGCTAAGAGCAGGCTTTGTGAACAGGTAAACAGGTGCAAACCATCAATCCATATAGTTTCAATAAAGAGTGTAGACAAGCTGGTACAGGATGCCGCTGGGGGAATTTGAGACTTTTAACAGCATATTATAAATCACTAGCTGGTGCGTTTCACTTCTGTCTTGGCCAAGGATCAATACCATGGTTCCAGGGGCCCTTCAAGATAAGCACAGAGGTACCCAAGATCAGCTGCAAGTTAACGCTGTTTTCATGTACTCAGAGAACTGAACCATGTGAGTACATCTGAGAAGACCTAAAAATGTTACACCATATTCTGTGATTGGTCTTGTCATATACTGGATTGGATGAAACTCTTCGATTAGCTGGAGAGATCATTAAGAAGCTAGGAAAAAGTCATTGGATCCTGGAGCAATAAGGATAAAATAAAACAAAGAGCAGTAGTGTCTTAGGTTGGTTTCTCTAGAATCAGATGGATGTTATTTGGGAAGTGATGCCAGAATGCCCAGTGTAATTGAAAAACACTGGGCATGAGATAGGGGACGTGAGATAGGGGAGAAGGAAAACAGAAAAGATGCATTATCACCGCTGTGACCAAGAAGCACACGATCTCATTAAACAACTATGGGGTACATAGAGAACATACCTTGGATTTACCTTAAGGACAAGGAGATTGGGGTTTGTAGCCACCTTCTCCCATCTGACTTGGGTGAGGGCTGCCCCCTCAGGAGGAAATGGATGATGTCAACTCCTTGGTATTTGTGATCTACCATATATGTGGACCAAGGGGACTCCAGCAGGCAGAAGAACCCTCAGGAAGAGTCTCAGGTGTTTGCCATTGGAGGCCACCATCAGGTCAGCATGAACAGAAATTATGAATTCCAAGGGGACGTGGCTAGGGCAACTAAAATTCCTGCTGTAAGAACTGGTACAGCAACGAAGATCATCATGATCATATCACTAGAGAGACCATTTATTGAGTAACTGTAAGCCATGTACTATACTAAATGCTTTATGTACATTTTATAATTTAATTATTATTTGTTGAGCACTCACTATGCCAGGTTGAGGGGTGGCAAATATATCCTATCAGCACAACCCTGCAGCATATACATTATTTTAGTCTTCAGTTTATAGATGGGCAGATAAGGTTGAGCAACGTTAACCAAATTCTCTGGAATAACACATACAGAAAATAGAGTTGGGATTCAAACTTTGATTTGCCTCCAAAACCATCCCTTGAGCATCATTGTTATCCTTAATTAACTAATTAATCACTGATATTTTTCTGACACCCAGTTGCTACCTGTATTTTGGGATACAAAACAAAAATTGCCCCTGTTCTCAAGGAGCCCACATGTCTGTGGAAGAGAAAGACAGGAAAGCTTGTAGTGATGTAAGGGCTAAATGGATGTATGCTGTAGCTATCCGATAGAATAAAAAAGGGAGTGTCAGTTGTTGCTGCATAACACATCAACACCATGACTTAGTGGCTTGAAACAATAAGCAGTATTGCTCACGAGTTATTGGCTGAGTTGAGAAGTTCTCATCTGGGCAGGTTTTTGGCTGATCTTAGCCAGGTTCACTCTTTCATTTGCAATCAGCTGAGCATTGGCTGGAGGGCTGCATAATCTAAATGGCTTCGCTCACGTATCTGGTGATTGATGGGATGGAGCTGGGTCAGCTCACTTCTCCAGCAGGCTAGCCTGGGGTTATTTACGCCGTGGCCAAGGAAGGTTTAAGAGAGTGAACAAAAGTGTGCAAAGCTTCTTGGGGCCTGGGCTTAGAACAATCGCTCCTGCTGCCTTGTTAGGCCAAAGAAAATCAAGGGCTGCGTGGGAAGAGACTGTCTACCTCTTGGTGGGAGGAGCTTAATGGTCACATTTCCGAAGGGCATTGTCACAAGAAAAGAAAGATCTAGATAGCAATCTACCAAGCATAGAAGCATCTAGATTAAACTTCACAGGCTGAGTAGGCATTCCCCAGCCAGAGACCTTAGAAGCCAATGTAAGGCAAGAAAGATGGTGTGTGTTCAAAGACGCAGAAACCTAATGTCCCATGGTGCTCTCAGGTGACTTGGGAATGGAGGCGTATCGTGGTGAGGGAAACAGAAGTGTCAAACACTGTGAGAGAAGCAAGAAATATGTAGACTGTACCAGAATTCAGGAAAGTAAAAGTTAACTTGCAGGGAGAAAAATATGTTTGTGAAAAAGTAATAAGCAAATGGGAAGATAAAGGTCAATGAGTGCATGGTTGGGTGGACAGATGACTGTAGCAATATGGTTGACAAAATTATGAGATTTTTCTCTTATGAAAGGATTTGTAGGATGTGTGTTTCTTTCATAAAGGGTAAGAGGGAGGAAGGGAGGAAGGAAATACCTGGGTGGGTGCTTGGAGAAAAATGTGAGGTTGAGAGTGGGTCTAAATGCAGGAACGTTCAGCCTCTGTGCTGGTGGCTTCAGGAGGGTAATCCAAAGATGCAGATTACGCTCCAGAATATCTGTGTGATGCACCTTCCATATGCTTGCTAAGCATACTGAGTGGGTTTCTGTGGAAACCTATCAAGAATTGTTGCATTGTGGTCCCAAACTGAAATTCCAAGGCTCTGGACTCTCACAAGACCAAGTTCTGGGGCAGTTTCTGTTGGCATTAGGGATCTATGCATGTACGTTTCCACTGGGATGTGTGTGTGAAATGGTCATTTGCAGTTCATGGATTTTTTTCACTCTGAGACTGAATTGTGTAAATTAAATAGAAGCCTAATTCTACAGTTTTCCTAAGTGACTTTTATTGTTTGCCTGTGTTTTAAGTCTGATGTTCTCCCAAGTCACAGGTGCAGCAGATTTTCGTGTGAGGCTTAAAAGGCTGATATTAGCATCTCCAGCTCCTTGGAGGCAAATGGGAACTTGACTGCAGAAATAAATGCTGGCAAGACCCATGAATGGAAACCCCAGGCCAAAATAGCCACCACTGTTGGCTTATATTTATTCTTCTCTCCCAAATATCCTTTGCTCCCTATTTCTGAAAAGTGAGATAAAAATTACATATTTTAGCCCAGCCGGTGTGGCTCAGTGGTTGAGCATTGACCCATGCACTAAGAGGTTGCCAGTTTGATTCCCGGTCAGGGCACATGCCCAGGTTGTGGACCAAATCCCCAGTGGGGGGCATGCAGGAGGTGGCCATTCGATGTTCTCTCTCATTGATGTTTCTGTCTCCCTTCCTCTTTCTCTAAAATCAATAAAAATAAAAATTTTAAAAAATGACATATTTTAACGAGGTAAAATAAACAAAAAATAACATAGCTAAAGGTAAATAAAAGTTAAAGTTGATAGCAAAGCTATAAAATCCAGTGAATACTCTGGGAGCCTAATAATTGCTTAGTTTATTAATTCTTCTTTAGGGAGAAGATGCCTCCCCAGTCCAGTTCTCCACCTCCTCTCCAGAGGTAACCACTATCCTAAGTTTGTGTCAATTCCTTGCTTAAATAAAGTATCAGCCCTGGCTGGTGTTGCTCAGTGGTTAGAGCATTGGCCCATGCACAAAAGGGTGGCAGATTTGATTCCAGGTCGAGGGCATGCACCTGGGTTTCAGATTTGAGCCCCAGCCCCAGTCAGGGCACGTGCTGGAGGCAACCAATCCATATGTCTCTCTCACATCAACGTTTCTTTCTCTCTCTCTCTCCCTCCCTTCCTCCTTTCCTCTCTCCCTTCCATTCTGTCTAAAAATCAATGGAAAAATTATTCCGGTGAGGATTAACAACAACAACAAAAAGAACCAAATATGAATGGTATTAATTTTTGCTTCCTTTTGAGCTTTTTGATAATGATCTCATGTAGTTTACAGATTTGCTCATTTCACTGAACCTTTATGTGTCTAAGATTCATCTATGTTGTTACATGTAGCTGTAGTTCCTTTTCACAGCTAAATATTACGCTGAGTGGCTAGATCACAGTATATTCCTTCTCCGCTAGATATACATTTCTATTGTTTCCATTTTGTGTTCTGAAAATACTGTGATCGTTTGTTTACATATCCCCTGGACACATGCAAGTGTTGTTCAGGGCCACACAGACAGAGGGGTTTCTGGGATGAGAGATAGGTGGCCGGTCATCCCAGTTTGCCTGGATCTGAGGCAGGATATTTAGTGCTGACACCAATGGTCTCGGGCCAACTGGTGTGAGCAGTCACCTTAAATAAGTATGTGTTCAACTTTACAACATAATACTAAACTCTTTCCCAAAGACATCGTAGCGATTTACACTCCCGAGCAGCAGTGGGTGGGAATTCCCCTGGAGAGCCCTTCTGCCGTGTGTGGTGTTCTCTGTGTCTTAATTTCTGCCACTCAGCTGAGTGTGAAATGGTTCTCGCCACAATCTGAGTTCCCTGGTCGCTAATGAGGTTCTGTATCTTGTCATGTTTTGTCCTCCATTTGTGTTTTCTCACCTGTGAAATGTCTTCTGTATCTTTTGTCGCTTTCGGTTGGGCTGGCTTGTCAGGCACACCTTGTGCAGCTTTCTGTGTTCTCGTGGCGTCACCGGCACCCAGAATGGGGTCTGTCAACAGTAGCACTAATGACATTTTGGACTGAATAAGTCTTATTGTGGCGACTGTCCTGTGCATGACAGTATGTTGAGCATTATCTTTGGCTTCTACTCACTGGATGCCAATCGTTGCTCCAGTTGTGACAACATAAAAAGTCTCTAGACATAAAAATTCTCTAGTCAGCCCTGGCCTGTTTGGCTCCACAGTTAGAGCGTCGGCCCCTGGACCAAAGCGTCGCGGGTTCGATTCTCGTCAAGGACATGTACCTCGGTTGCAGTTCGGTCCTGGCCCTGGTCGGGGTCATGTGGGAGGCAATCAATCGATATGTCTCTCTCACCTCGATGTTTCTCTCTCTCTATCCCTCCCTCCCTCCCACCCTATCTGAAGATAAATGAAAAAATATCCTCAGGTGAGGATTTAAAAAATATATATCTGTAGTCAGATGTCACCTTGACTAGAGAAATTTTGGTACCTGGCTGAGAACTGTTGACCAAGATCCGTAGCAGCTTGTCCCATGGGAGAGAGAAGGAAGAAAGCAGATGCATCCCTCTCCATGTCTCTCTCTGACGGCCCATTCCAAGGCATATGTCCCTGTACAGCATGTTAAGAGGTGTCCCATGTCATTTAGAAGATCATTTTCTGGGCCACTGGCTGTGTTCCTTCATGGTGCAGGTGTGGGGAACCACTTTTCTGCCAAGGGCCATTTGGATATTTATAGTGTCATTCGCAGGCCATACAAAATTATCAACTTAAAAATGAGCCTGCTATATTTGGTCAGGCTAACTTGGTGAGGTGTGTGAGGTTAGCTGGTATTGATTTTGCAGGCCTCATTTGGCCCGTGGGCTGGATGTTCCCCACCCCTGGTAGGCAATGCAGTGGCCAGGACAGCAACACATCACCTTGTCTTGCTTCCTATCCTTCCCTGCCTCATTTCCTTATTTCCTTTCTCATCTCTCTCCTACCTTGGAATTATATATTCCAGTGAACGCATTAGCACTTGATGTTTGTCTCAGGGTCAGTTTCCTAGGGAAACCAAGCTAAAAGAAATGGCTATAGAAAGGATACCCTGTGGATTTTGGAACTGATTTACTAACCTGTCTGAAAGCAATAGCGACCACATTGTTTGTGTGTGTGTGTGTGTGTGTGTGTGTGTGTGTGTGTGTGTGTTAAATTGGAATGAAACAGCATCACAACTATTTAAGCTCTCACCTATAGTAAATTGGGATAAAACATGTGGAAGGTCAAATGCTAGGAAAGCTAGTAGCTGCAATACACAATGAATATCAGAGCAATGATGATTGTGGAGTAAGGTGACTACTCTCACCCCCCCCTTTTTTTTTTGACCTGCAAAAAAAAAGTTGGGTAGAGGGTAGTTAATTGCCAGCTTGAGGCATACTTCAAAAGTCAGAGGGCATCTATGGCAGCTTTTTTTCTTTCAA
Organism: Tadarida brasiliensis; assembly: GCA_030848825.1. Classification (NCBI taxonomy): domain Eukaryota; kingdom Metazoa; phylum Chordata; class Mammalia; order Chiroptera; family Molossidae; genus Tadarida; species Tadarida brasiliensis. Next base: position 31,399,746 of record CM061261.1, on the reverse strand, counting down.
TGGAGGTAACATTGGTTTACAACATTATATAAGTTTCAGGTGTACGAGATTATAATTTGACAATTGTATATACTACTACATCATGCTTTCCAACAAAAGTTGGTAGTTTCCATTCGTCACCATACTCTATGGCAGCTTTGAAAGAGACGTATCTCTGGTCATTGCAGGGCAGACTGGGATGAAATGCAAGCCCAGGACCTGACTTTAAGGTTGGCAGAGCTGCAAAGGGGACTGCACAGCTTTGTACGGTCTCCTGTCTCAAACTCATGCCCTGACAAAAATGCGGAGGCCTACTAATATGTGCCATCAGAGCCAAGGAAACCCCTGTGGGAGTGGACTTGGAGAGTACTTGTGAGAAGGCGAAATAAACTGCATCTGGACCAGAGGTGATTTATTGATACAGGGCACTCACTCATAACTCAACATTTAATCATTTGTCAAGGACACTTGAAGCAGGTTCTGATAGGTGTTTTTTGTGTGTTTTTTTAGGATAGTTCTTTGATGCCTGTATGTTTTGATGATCTATAGCAAAGGGAGAGGAAAATCCCCAACTTCTTTGACACAGCCTTGAAAAGGGGTCAGGTGGCTCAGGGAAGGAGGTTAGAACGGATGTTAGGGTGGTGATGGGGTCCAGAGCAACAGACTGAGTGGCAGCACACACTTAGTGGCAAGGGGGACTTGACTGCCATAATAGGTAGCAAAACTAAAGTGCCAGTTAGGGTTCCCTGGACCACAGGCATCTGACAATGGCTGTGAGCCTGGAATTCTTTGTGAAAAAATAATTAGATGGCTGACGAGGATGCTGCACAATTTGGATAATCGGGAGAAAAAAGTCCTGAAAACATGACCATAGAGTATCATGGTCTCTTCCCAAGTTTCCATATCTGACTCACTTCCCAGATGGCAAAGGGTCATGCCAGTCAGCTCATGTTTACCTTTATTCCATTTTTAATTAATTTCACATTTTACGCATTGTTATTTTGTATCTGTCTGCTAATTATAATATATGACGTGCAATAGATGAAGAACCTTTTATTCTTGGTGATATTTCTCCTTTGTGTTAGGTAATATTTGATTACATATGTGGGAACCTTAGGGCCTAAATTGGGGGTGTTTCCTATGGAGAGTAAATGCTTTGCTTCCTATAAATAGAGTCAGTGATAACTTATGCCCTCTTTCACAGTTCCATCCCAGGTTCTGTCTCTCGGGCTTAGCTGCCCTGCCTGCTTTGCGAAGGGCCTACGGCTTGGTCTCTGGATCAGTGTTGTTATCATGTTCCTTTAGATCTGTCCTGCCTTTTTCATTAGTTGACTCTCTACAAGGGTTCTCAGGCTCCATTTCTCTTTCTTTTATTTTGGTGGGGCAGGGGGTACTCAGATAGTTTCTTTACTATCTTGTGAGCCAGTGTTTCATTTTTAAAATGTATCCAGGATATGCTTGTATTTTAGCATAAGGAACCTTCAGATTATTTAGACTGCATACTACCAAAATGAAGTAACTTTGGCTCCCTACTAACGTCTTGGCAGCATGAAAATTACTAACTGCATTTAGAAACTGCCCAGTGCACCAATCATAATAGAATTGGGTTTGGTCCAAGAAGTGTTTAATTGAACAGATCAGAAGGGCTGCTTTTCTCATTGTCAAATATCCTGCTCCCATGGTTAATAGAACTGATCAGAAGCCTGGGCCTGGGGGTGTATATCCTCAGAGAAGCTTTGCTGTGGAAGCCAGCTCAGCTGGCTGACCTCTCCATGCATTCCCTCTTGGACATTTAACACAGGCTTCAATATCTGCTGAGCTGTCCCTCTTATTTCGGCCATTTCTTGGAAACAGGCTGGTATATAGTACTTTTTAGAAAGATTTCCTCATATTTCATAATTTGACATGTAAAAAGACAACTTCTTAACTGTCCAGGACACTCTCACTTTGGAATTGCCAAGTCCCTGTACTCTCAAGGAGAGACATGTGAATGAACCAGACTGACAAGTCATGAGGTTCTCATGCCCACAGAGCCCAGGCGGTATGAGACAGTAGGTGGTGGTGGGAACTGTGACGAGGGGGGAAGCTGGGCATTTCTAACTGCAGAGCGCTTAACCCTGTCTGTTATTTCTCTATGGGAATGCAGCCCAGGTCAACTCAGATGTCTAATTTTTTGAAGAGAAGCTTGAAAACTGGAGTTTTCTGATATTAGATCTGCCAATTTTTAAACATTGATTTATTAAAAAACAAACAAATATATGCAAACAACAAAGAACCTGATTGTGTAAGGAATCAACACATTTGTAGGCAACCTGCAAACTTAATCTATCCTGCAGACAAGTTAAAATAAACAACATGCAGTTTGTGATGGATGAGTTTCAGAAAGTAAATCCTATCTGCATGGCAATTTTATTGTTTTGTGTCAAAGAAAATAACTTTAATGTCTTTCTTATTTTTGCCTTTGCTTGCTGGGTTTTTTGCTTGGGATTTTTTCCCCCTAGTAAATCTTAAAAGTCTTATGGATACTGTATCAACTAAGGCTATAGGTGCAGCAAAGATTCTGTGTGTGTGTAACATGGACACAACTCAGAATCTCAAGAATGCTACACTGTGACCCATCAAAGCCCCCCTAGGTTTATATCCCAGGAAAATTAGTGTATAACAAATCTATTCATAATAATCTCAAACTGGAAAGAAGCCAAGTGTACAACAACAGAAGAATGATCAACACATCTTGATTTATTCACTCAATGGTATACTGTGCAACAATGAAAAGAACACGATATTGATACAACAACATGGATAAATCTCACAGACATTATGTTGAGCAAAAGAAGCCAGACACCTAAACGTATATATGTGTGACTCCATTTACATGATGTTCAAGAACAGGTGAAACTAAATTGTGGTTTGAGAACTCAAAAAACCAGTTTATGGTGCTGAAACTCTAGAGGGTGCACAGGAGCCTTCTAGGATGCTGGTGACGGTCTGTCCCATGGGCCAGGGGCTGACTTGATGGCTGTAAACAGTAGGGACTTCTTCATTCTACGTGCAACATAAATAACTCCATGGGGAGCAGTGGTTGGAAGAGTGAGTTTGCAGCTCAGGGATGACCTTTGAGCAGTTTAAAGGAGGTTTTCAAGTATCCCTGTTTGCCACAGGTGTGACGGAACTGGGTGCTTGAAGGTCAGTTCTTCCCATTCTTCTCCAACATGCGAAGTCTCCATGACAAATACACATGTGTATAGAGATGAAGGCATTCTGCTTTCCCATGTGGCATGATAGTCCAATTTTTCCAAGTCTTCCAGTTTCCCCACCTATGAAATAGGAATTCTTTTAGCCATCATAGACATTTAGTTTTGTATAACATCTAAAAACTTAAAAGAGTGGAGCTTTGGGGAACATTACTGTGTACACTGGCCCCATACCTTTCCCTGCAGTATCCTACTCTCTGCATATGAAAAAATTTCATATCAGACAAACCCTTCTCCCTTCACTCACAAGCTTAATATTTCAAGTTCCCCAATGAATAGACTTAGGAGAGGAAAATAGGCACCACAGTCATTTCTCTGCTACTTCTCATGCCCCAGGCAAGTGTGGCCCCAACAGGAAGCAACGGGGAAGGACCATTTGAGAGCTCCCAGCCTGTTTTGTTGGCATCTGTTCTTTAAGGCAGAAAGTGGGCCAAGAAGAGAGTGTCTGTAGAGAAACCAAAGGAGTAGCTGAAGGAGTGGAAGCATGCACTGAGCCCCTAAACCTGGAAGGGCTTCTGAGGACACAGTCAAGACTGTATTCCAAACACATGTGCGGGTCCTCGTTGCTTACTGCAGCTCTTTGCTTATGTGGCATGAAATGCAAGAGCCCGAGACCTGGTTGAAATACAGGGGATACAGAGAAGACCGTTGTGTTGTCACAGTTCACAGTTGACACTCTCGCCTGCCTTCCTAAAGGCTTGGTTCCTAGCTAAAAGTTTTAGTCGTGTCTTCCCATAGTACTCAAAACATAAAACGACTCAGAATCTCTATCAAGCACTCACCTTGCTCATCTGTAACTTACAAAAGATAGGAAAAACTGGAAAATGGTCTTTGTGTCAACTTGCAATTATTTCATGTTGTTTGGTTTTTAAGGCACATTAAATCTCACGACAGTAAGCTTCGTGGGAACTTGGGCATTTTATTTCATGACATTTTCATTTGGCAGAATCAAACGTACCTGACTTGGGAGTCGAGTGACCTCAGTCATTTTTGGCTGTGTCCCCTTCAGGCTGCAATGCGGTCTTGAGCTCAGTTCTTCATGTTTCTGAGTACAGAGTGAAGCAAAGTGAGAACACCTCATCTGCCTATTCCTGAGAAAGTGGAAAGTGTGACCATTATTATCCCTGTGCTTAGGAAGAGCACCAGATGTTGTGTCTGCAAACGTTTCTTGGATGGAGTTCTCCTTGATTCTTGCAACTGAGAAAGGGATTCTTTCATGAGAAAGGGAAGCGAGTGTCTTTAGGCGTGGAAGGATAACTAAGGAGCATAGATTTTAATGGGGGAAAAGGAGATGTACAGTTATAATGTAAAATATTGAGTTTTATTCTAGCTTCTCTTCCAACTAGCCAAATGGCATTAAATCAATGGAGCTGGGTTTTTCATCTAAAATAGGAATTAGTATCTACCACCCTGATCTACCTAAGAGGAGGGCTGTAAACATCAAGAGAAATCATGTCTGAAAAGGTTTTAAAAGTATATAGACAACAATGCTAGGAAGTGGAAGGGAATGGGGAGGAGGGTGTCTAGGAGGGAAAAAGGAGAAACATCTGTAACAAAAATTAATTAATTAAAAATGGAGAAAAGTAAATAAAAAAAAGAAAAACCAAAAAATTCTAAATAATGATTTTGTTGAATTACATTTCACCTTTATGGTGGAGTATATTCAATTAATATTTAATAGTATTGGGAAATGCTCATGATAAAATATTATTGGTCAGAACAGAGCAGAACAATCTATAATCTCTCTACCTAAATAAATATGGCAAGAAATTTACCAAAAAAAAGAAAAAAGGTTTTAAAAGTAGAAAGTAAGACAATATGCAGATAGGGTTTAGACAACTTCCTTCTCTTCTCTGAAAGGTTTTTAAGCAGTATGTTGAGGGTTCTGAAAAGATCAATCCAGCCACCTATCCAGCTTGCCACACTACCTGATTTACTTTCTTCTATTACAAATCCAAATAAATATACTAAGTAGCAAAGGCATCGCGCATGTCAACTGATCACAACGGTCAAACAGTTCTCATATTGTGGGCTGTTGTCAAGAACTTGGAGACCTTTTATGGCCAATGTTTTGTTATATCAATGTTGGTCATCACTTGGAAAAACATATATATTGGCCAAATCTGGGCTGGTTTGAGAGTAAAAAGGAGAGGTGTTAATATTTATGCGAGGATAAAAGTAGTAAACTAGGACTGTTCTGGGCCAAATAAAAAATATTGTTTAAAAGTTTTCCTTTTAAGTCAAGTCATAATTTTGTCTAATATGTTCTAAGCACTAAGCTAAGTGTGGGGAAGATTTAAAAAAAAAAAAACAAAAAAACAGTCAGACTAAGTTTATATACCATGGTTCCAGTCTTCAAGAAGCCAGAGTCTATATGGCAAGAGAAAACTTACAAAATTCAATGATGCAAAAAGAATACACAAAAGAGGGTAGCCTGGATAAACACAATAGATGGGTTTCCATGGCTCTGTGTGGAAGGCAGCCAGAAGAGGGCTATACAGGAATTTTAAAAAGATAAACTTTATTCTTTCAACGAATATTTATTGAGCACCTATCATATTATAGGCAATATTCTAAATGTTAGGGATTTCGCAGTGAACCAAACAAAATCCTTACCCTTGTGAGTTGTATGTAAAATCTGCATCTCTTTCATATGAATGTTTAGATGGCAAGATGTCTTTTGACAAGAAAGAAAATGTTACTTGAAAAGAAGGCAACAGGATGATTCGGCTCCTTTTGTGTTAAAATAATTAGAGAATCCTAGCAATTAAGCTAACTGATCTTCTAAACTCAAATCTGAGAAATGGAGAAGGGTTTATCAAGCATCCATCCATTCATTCAACAAACAGTTATGAACCTACTCGGTGCCAGGCACAGGGTTATGATCTGGAGGTACCACAGTGAGAAACATGGGGGAAGCTCCCTGCCTCTGGGGAGACAGTCATCTAATAAAATTGGGCCTCACATATTACATATCTCAAGCCAAAGAAATGAATATTTTTTAAAAAATAAAGGTTCTTCAAGTACCTTTTTATATATTCATTTCATTCATACAGAGCTAATAAGGGGAAAGCAGTTATTTGCTTTTCTCTATAATACAATTTTCTCGCTCTGATTATTTCTATGTGGGCCCAAGTCTTTGCTTCTGCAAATTTAATAGATGCCTATGGCAGTTGGGACTCATCACTAAACAAAACAATCTTTCTCCCACATGTCTGTCGCAGAGAGTGTTAGACCACTGTGCCGTGAGAGGTCTCACTGGTAACCTAACTGTGAGGTTACCAACCCCCATGCTTCTCCTTTAGACAGGACAGTGTATTTATAACATTTCACTACAGAGTTCATGCAGGTCATTGTATAAAAAAGAAACAACCCTGGTGGGGCACACATCAAAATCGCAGAAACACAGATTGCTGGACCTGGTCCCCAGAGATTCTGATTCTGTGGCAGGGCCCAGAGTTTGCATTTCTACAAATCCTAGGTGATGCCCGCGTGACAAGTCCAGAGGCTACATGTTGAGAACCACTGTGTTATTCTTTAAATAGGTGGCTGTAACATGACTGTAAAACAGGTTGGTCTTTAGATGTGTAAATTACAATATTTATGAAGGAGGCCATTGTATTTATGGAACTGTCTGTGCCTGGGTTGCCTAACATGATAGCCACTAGCCACAGGTAGCTCCTGAAATGTGGCTAGTACCAGGTGTCCAAATAAAAATATTTTGGATCTTTTACATTAAATAAAATATATTATTAAAACTGTCACCTGTTTTTATTTTTAATGTGGCTACTAGGAAATATGAATGAACATACATAGCTTGCGGTATACTCTACTGAACAACACTGGTCTATGGAGTTTTTCGAAATGTATGTGCTGAGGGTTTGGGGCAGCGGTTGCTTTCTTTTTTTAGAATTTGGATACTTTTAGAATTTAAGAGTTACTAGCAAAGCCCTGACCAGGTAGTTCAGTTAGAGTGTCATCCCAATACACCAATGTTGTGGGTTCAATCCCCTGGTCAGGGCACATACAAGAATCAGCCAATGAGTGCATAAATAAGGGGAACAACAGAGTGATCTCTCTCTCTCTCTCTCTCTCTCTCTCTCTTAAAATCAATCAATATAAAAAAAAAAAAAAAGAGTTACCAACAGAAAAAGTAGGTATTTTGCTTTCTATGTAAATAGTGGTATAATTTTTAATAGTACCCTTTTTATTCACTTTATTTTGAAAAACAGTTAGCAAGATAATATTCACTAGAAAGATCCCTTCAGCAGATGCTTGACCATCTCTATACCTTAACTGCTATGGCTGTTGGATCAGTTTCTCTTGGGTTTTCTTTAGTTCCTTGGAGCTGCTAAGATATGCTTGCTTCAAAAACAAAGGCTGTGAAGCCATTGAACTTCTGTTCTCTGGATGCATGTGGACCCCATTTGTAATACACTTAAATCTGTTACAGATGGACTGTATATCTTGGCTTCGGAGAATATACGCATGACCTTGGTGGAAGCAAAGACTTCAAACAGGACACAGAAAGTAATAAATATAATGAAAATATATCTAAATTAGACTAATTAAAAATTAAGTACGTATGTTCATCAAAAGCATTATTAAGATAGTGTAAGAAAATCATAGTGTGAGAAAACATTTCAATACATATATTCAATGAGGGACTTTTATGCAGAATTTATAAAGAACTCCATCAAATGAGTAAGAAATAGAGAGATAATCCAACAGGAAAATGGACAAGGGACTTGAGCAGCTATTTCACAAAAGAGAATATCCAAAAGGCTAATGCATATAAAAGATGCCCAGACTCATTAATCATTAGGGAAATGCAAAATAAAGCCACAATGAGATGCTACGACACACCCACCGGAACCACTATAATGAAAAAGATTGACAATAGCAAGTGTGAATGAGGATGTGAGCGATTCATATGCTGCTGGTGAGAATGTAAATTGTGTAACCACTTTGGAAAGCGGTCTGGAATTATCTACTAAAGCCGAATATACACACACCCTTGACCCAGCAATTCCATTCTTAGGTATCTGTATACCCAACAGTGATGCATCATTACATTTGTTCACCAAAAGACAAGTACTAGAACAGTCATGGAAGCATTAGTTCTGATAGCCCCAAGCTGGAAACAGCCCAAATGTCCATCAACATTAGCATGAACTTATAAATTGTGGTATAATCATAAAGTAGAACACTAGACAGCAATGGGAAAGAATGTGGCATAAAACAACATGAATAAATCTCACAGACATGATGTTGCATCAAAGACACTTGACCTAAAAGAACACAGGCTGTGTGATTCTATACATATAAAGTCCAAAATCAATCCTAAGTGACCTCTGATGAAAGAAGTCGGGATAATGATTTATCTTTGGTGGAGCTGATGACTAAGTCAGGGAGGCTTCTGCCACTTTTCTCCTTGATCTGTGCTATGGCTTCAAGAATGTGTTTCCTTTGTGAAAATTCACTAAGCTGTACTAGTGTGTACTTTATGTATGTTGCGATTTAATAAAATGTTTACTTTAACAACAGATAGAAGAGGAAATACATAAAGCCAAACCCCCATGACTACCCCCAAAAGGAACTTACCTCTTTAAAATACACACACACACACACACACACACACACACACACACACAGCCATACCTGTATCCCAGAACGTAAAACTGTACGTTGTAATCGACACTTTGAAATTGTTCAATGAGATTTTGAAACTGTCAGTTCATTTTATTTATTTTAAATTCCTCATTAAACACATTGCAAATAAAAAAATATAACCACTGAATTATAGAACCTTAAAGTGTAAGTAGTGCATTCTATATTCAATTAGATATCATGTAGCTAATAGATCTGATATGATTCAACCTGTACTACAAAATTAAAAAAAAAAAAAAAAAAGGTCCTTAATGTCACGCATGTTCTATACATTATAGGTTTGGGGAAAAAAATCTATGATTCCAAAGATTTATGACAATCATAAATTTATATAATAGTCATCTGGCTATTTGCTAGATTGAAATGATAACTTATATAAGGCATTACTTTAGAAAATATAATTTGTTCAACACAAATATAATTCAAAAGCCTTCATGAGTGTACTGATATATTCTTCATAGGAAGTTGGTCTTAATGTGTATTGTTATAAATTACTAATGAACTAAAAGTTATATGACTCAAAATTATATGACTCATTTGTTCAAATGCACTTTTTGGTTTCATTTTATAAGTGTATGATTGCAGTGTACATGTTATTTATACATGACTACTTTGAAATGCTGCATTACTGATAAGTTTCCATAATTTAATGTGTTATATGGCTCTTTGAGTTAGAAATGACTGTAATCAACTGTTCTTTGGCTTTATTAAGATTTCACATTGAAGAGTGTGTGTGTGTGTGTGTGTGTGTGTGTCAGACAGACAGAAAGGCAATGGAAGCAGAGAGGAAGTGAGAGAGAAACAATATAGTAAGCTCTCATTTCGACACTGATTTCCTCGTTTGGGAGAATTGAGAAGTCAGATCAGTTGCTCCTTGCCACACTTTCAGGGCATCACCTGCAATGCACTAAGGTCTTATCTCACTCTTAGATTATCGAGAGCAATGTTAGATTTACAAAGAATGAGGCTTTTATCCCTTTTCTGGAAAAGGAATATCAATTACCTTCACAAATGGTCAACTACATTCTCTCCTCATAAAGGACTCATTTGTCACTCATGGCACATACAATAAGGTAGAAATATGTTATGGTATTGATCCCTGATTTGTGGGTAAGGGAGGAATTAGCATTGCTTCCGTCAATAAACCTAAGAGCCAGACTTTTGGTTTTGTGAATGTGTGTGTTAGTGGGGAGGGGGAGGGTATTTCCTTTTTTTTTTTTTTTTTAATGAAGAACTAATCAGGTGCTTGTCTGTCAGGCTCACACAGCTGCTGAGCTGGTGCTGACCCCTGTGAAACTCACACTGTTCCAGGATAACACAGACTCCCAGTTTCAGAGCTTTGTCATTACCACACACACCTAATCTTTTCAAATTACACATTTCCAAAGTTTTAATGCATATTTTACAACTGTGTAAAACGGCATCCTGAGTGCATAAGAACTGGGATTATGGTTAATTCTCAATGTTTCTTTATCCTCCACCCCCCAAAATAACTAAATAAATGAAGTTAAATCAGCTACTTCAAACAATCACTAAGTTGGAATCCCTTTGGTATCAGATACCTTCATTTCCATCATATTACATGGAACTGTATCCATGGAATAAAACATAGCCTAACTTCAAATTGAAATAAAATTATGATTGACTCTTACTAGGGTTCGTAGATGAATCCCTACACATACAGTGGCAAAGATGGACTCTTGACACTTCAGAATCATGTTCTAGGATTGTATTTCCATTTTAGTGTGGAAGAGATTATACAAACAAGTAATTTAAGAAGGTGAATGCACCGCCCTGGCCAGTTTGGCTCAGCAGTTAGAGCATCGGCCCTCAGACCAAAGAGTTCTGGGTTTGATTCCGGCCAAGGGAATGTACCTCAGATGTGGTTCAGTCCCCAGCCCTGGTTGTGGTCCTGCGGGAAGCAGCCAATCCATGTGTCTCTCTCACATCGATGTTTCTTTCTCTCTCCCTCCCACTGTATCTGAAGAAAAATGAAAAATATCCTCAGCAGGATTAAAATAATAATAATAATAGGGTGCTTTCCCATTTAAACCCTATCAAATGTGGGCCATTCAATCAACGTGTTACTGACTGGCTGGCTGGCTGAGAGATGACCACAGGCCCCTTCCTTTCCATACAGTCTATGATTTGTTGGCAGAGTTCCCTAAGGCCTTTTGGAGGACTTGTTGCTCCAAGAACAGTATTTCTTGTTTACCTTCACTCTTCCTTTCCTTGCCCTTCCCACCATCTGGGTGTCCTCGGGAAGCAAGTGCATCTGTCTTCTGGTACAGATGTGGCCCAGTTTATTGTAAGTCTGTGGGTTTTCTCTGGGGAACTCAGGTACCCCTGTATTTGAAACATCTGCAAGCCTTTCTCTGCACAGGCACGTCTGAGCGTGTTTCTGTGAGGCAGCTGCCGGGCACGCAGATGCTGTTGTTGCCCTGCCTGTATCCCCGTGGCTTTTTCTGGTTACAGAGCCTCTATGTGGGGGGCAGACAGAAGTGGGAGCATCCCTCAGCCAAGGATGGACAAGAGTTGATGGATTAATACGGCAGCTTCCTAGCTCCTGGGGGAGATGTAGGAGCAGGGGTGGGAGACACTTCTGAAGCAACTTGAGCTTTGTCTTCCAGACGTCCCCAGCAGGACTGAGACCCCGATGCCCCCAGCCGGTAACTTGCTCATACACTCAGCGTGCATTGGCAGCCCCCCTTTCCCTGAATCATTGTCCTACTTCCCTTGCTTCCTGGAACGACCTCGCAAATAAATTACTTAACTCAAGTCCTTGTCCCAGAGGCTTCCTCCTGGGGGAACACAACCTATTTCTCCTTTCAAAGATAGCGTGAGATGCCATATCAGCACTGTGTTTCATCAGAAGGCAGGTCTCCCCGGGAATTAGCAGTCCACCGTCTGAGCAGCCACCCCAAACCTCCAGGTGGGGGTGTTCTGCTGTGCTGTCGTCAGCCTGCCCTCCACGGGACTCTGCTGCCTTCAGTATCCTCCTTCCATGGCCACAGCTCTCCTTTGTCTTCCTGAGCAGGGGCAGACCTACTGACAGTTCTTCTCTCAACTGACCTAAGTGTTTCACTTATCAATAGCCACCTACGTATTGATACTATGGCTGACTCACTGGGCAAAGAGGGCCATTTATTGAGGGTGGAATCAGGTGTGCTTTTTCAAAGATATAGAATAGAGCATCTTGTACTCAAAAAGGGACAGGGGGCATCTGTGTGGAAAGGTCCCTGTAAGCTCTTACTGCCCACAGGCCAAAGAAATGGCCTAGAACCTCAGATGTGTTCTAGTTCTCTCTGTCCATGACTGTCAATATGGACATATATATGTTTGCACATGAATTCACAGAAATACCCGAGAGAGAGTTGGCTGTTAAATGATTCTCACCCTAAATCCCAATGTATTTCAAACCCCAGAGTAACAATTATGGGATACAAGGGATCAAAAAGTCATTTTGGATAAAGGCTCAGAATCTGAATAATCCATTTATCTAGTCCAAGTTACCAAAGAGAGCTTTCTCCAAGCCGGTTTGCAGGATGTCCCTTGCTTTTCGGAAGTTTCATTGCTAGGTTCCAAATCAGGAAACGCTTGAAGCCTGAAGCTGGGGAAAGGCGTAATTGTTGGTCGGATGAAGTTGCAAGGGGGGTGAGGGAGCCCGTGAGAGAGTTACCCTGCCAGATACAGACACAAGGAAGGAGAGGTCTCAAGAAAGAGAAACAATTAAGAGTCTGTTTGAAATCAATTGACTGTCCATCTGCTATTGAACTTCATCAAAACCCTGATTACAGGTAATTGGTATTTTTCTGAGTAGGTAATTAGGCTGGCCACATAATGAAAGGAAGCAAGGGACTGGTGGATTTATTCTGCATCCTGATGTCTTCCTCGCTCTGAGGCCGGGTGTGGACTGGGATGCGGGCGGAACCTCCCTTGGCTTCTGCAGAGCGGAGGGTGTTTACGGAGCAGTGCCACCTCCTGGCTCGGAAGATAAATGAAGCCGTGCCTGAGCAGAGGGATGTGCACCTACAGACCTTGATTATAAGGCACAAAGGCGCCAAAGGAAGAGTCTGAAATGTCACTGATGTAAATGAAGTTGTAAGTGTGAGGGAACTCCTTTCTAATGACTCAGGCACACATCTGCAGCGATGGGACCGAGTCCTCGTCACCGCACCTGCAGTGTAGGCTCTGTCTACGCTGACACGGTTGTCCTTGATACCCAGTTGAGATTGGCATACTTGGCACCCGTCACTTTGTAGGACTGACAGAAAAATGACTCGTTAAAATTGAGATCACACTCAGATTTGCCAGGCAAAATTGTTTTCATATGATAACACTTTTAATGGTAACCCTGGGTAGTTATTTTGCTGATGAGGACACTGAGGCAAAGAGTTCCAAGGTGCAATGTTGAAGTGCCCCTACTCACGCTCATTTCTGTCCTGGGCTCAAGCCCTGTGAGCCTCTACCTCCCGCGGTGCTGGGAGGAATGCCCAGTGTTCTCCAGACTCTGGCTTTGCTGGGAGAGGAAGAGGAAGGGGCCCTCACTGGGCAGAGAAGGGTGCTGTCAGCACCAGGGGAGAAACCCAAGCACGGCGCCCCGTGCCCGGCCTGGACAGGTGAGCAGCCTGGACGCCCTGAGTCAGGGTTGGTTACCAATCGAGTAAACACATAGGCGTCTTCTATTTCTAAAGGACTTGGAATCAGCTCAGCTCCGTTCTGAAGAAGCTGCTCAAGTTCAAAGAGCATGCGCTGTCATCTCCTAAATGACACAGAGTGCACATGGGGGAAAAGCAGAATCTGAAGCAAGACATTTCACTCTGGCTCTGCATGGGGCTCTCAGTCCAGTTTGGAAGCAGGAAGCCAGCAAAGTCTGCCCTCTGCTGACTCTGCACCTTGTCCCCTCTCTGACCCTCGGTTCCCGCCAGGGCTGTGAACCAGCCAGTTGCAGACTACTTCCATCTCCCCGAAGGCATCAAGCTCTTTCTCGCCTTGGTGTCTAGTTAAATGTTCGGAACACCCTGATTCCAGTCCCTGTCCTCCAGCACCTCCCCCCCAGCAATGCACAGACCCCTATCTCAGCTCAGACTTCGTTCATTCACTCCTTGGTTTCACAACAGACTCTCTCTCTCTCTCTCTCTCTCTCTCACACACACACACACACACACACACACACACAGGCACATACCTATCCCTTCCCAGGCTTCTCTTCATCCAAGCTCTTCAGTTATATATGTGTTTGATGTATTTGTGTGACTGCTCAAGAGTACAAAGACCCTGTCGTGTGCATCACGATATTCTCAGTTCTGGGTGCATGGTGGGCACAGCATACATGGTAATTGGACGGCTAAGTGGCCCATCTAAATGACCCAAAACATATATTTTGCCATATCTGGAGCCACCGTTTGCAGCAGCATTTGAAATTAATCACCACATATTTATGTCTAGCCCTGTACTTTTGAAAAACATGAAACCTGGGGAACTCTAACCCAGTGACTATCCGGAGTAGCCCCTGGATCATACGAATCACAGAAAGTAATATCTACAGAATGCGGTGGAGGACATCAGAATTCCACATGACATGGTGAAATTGGAGGTGTCCGGATAAAATTCAGTGAAGGAAAAAAGCACAAGGAACCATGAGTGGAGAAGAGAAACGGTTGATAAGTGAGATGGTAAACGATCAAGTGCAGGTAGAAGTGTTGTTTGAGAATATCCCGTGGGGATGATGTGACTGAAGCCTGCAGGAGAAACGTGGGGACTTGGCGTCGGCAGGAGCTGGTGTCCCAGCACCAGCCACGGGCACTGTGCCTCTCTGCTGGCTGCCAGCTGCCAGTTCGTGCAGCTCCGGGGCTGACGGCTCTTTTCCACCCCGAGCAAAGCTGTGCAGCCTGGCGCCGAGGTAGGCGGACAGTTTCGGAGAATTCACACCCCAGGAGTACTCTCCACCCATTGCTCTCTCAGGAGGAAACAGACAGCCCCTCCGAGTTCTCAGAGTTCCTCAGCAGGGTGGAACAGCCCTAATTAGCTGTCTTCACCTAGCATTCCCCTCCTTCCCTAACGGTGGTCCCTGTACTTCCCAAATAAGTAAGAAAGGGAACCCACCTCCTGTGGTTTAAATAAAGACACTTCAATGCAAGGGATGCATAAGGGTTAAGGAAGGAGGCAAGGATGGTGAGGCCCCCAGGGACTAGGAACAGCAGGACGCCTTTACTGTCCCTAGGCCTAGGGTTCAAGGAGTGCAATGTTTTTTCAGGCACTGTGATGGTGGAAAAGTACAGCTACTTTCGGAGGCAAAGGGCCAAAGCAGGAAGAGAGATGGAAAGAAATACCCTGACTTGTGTCCCCTCCTGCCCTCATCTGACAGTGTCTCCCGCAGTGGCCAAACCCATCCAGACACCAGTCACCAAGGGAGTCTGGGCCAAGCAGTCCACATGGGTCAGCCTCCTCGGGCCGAGAAGGGCAGATACCGGACTTGGCAGAGCTCACAGAGAATCAAGAGCTCATACGGTAGTCCTACTTATCACATTGTAGTCTGGGCTCCTGCTGATACCGTCAGATTCTAGATTCTATTACTGAAGAACCCAAGGGGTCTTTCTTAGCCACTACAGAGAGGACTTGAAATGTAAGGCATTAAGCCATGGCTGGCGTGGTTGTTGGTTGGAGCAAGGTCCCGTATACTAAAGGTGGTGAGTTCGATTCAAGATCAGGGCACACACCTAGGTTACCGGTTTGATCTCCGGCTGTAGTCGGGGCATGTGCAGGAGGCAACCAATTGATGTCTCTCTCCTTCGCTTTCTCTCCCTCCCCTCCTCTCTTCCCCTTCCCCTCTCTCTAAAAATAAATGATTGTGTTTTCAGGTAAGGATAAAAAAAAAAGTTAAGGCATTAAGACCCATTAAGAAACAATCAAGGCTCATTTAGCTCAAAGAAAAGAAAGCTGAAAGATCAATTAATATTGTTCATTGCATGTAGCAATAGTTTGCTAACCAAGGAGATGGGTTCCAACATCACAGATTTTTTAATCAGAAACTTCAAGGGCAGGGATGGAAACAATGCAGGCAGCATGAGGCAACACTTCAGAACACAGATGATACACTGACAGATGAAACCTTCAGTGAATAAGTAGTAGCAGAAGTAGCCTTGACAGCTGATATTTATTGAACACTTGCTATGTGCTACACACTATGCTATGAGGGCCCTGAGTGTTACCTCTCGCAGTCCTCAAAACAGCCTGGTTACATAGATAGTACTGTCCCCTTTGAGCAGGTTTGCCAGGGCTGCTTAACAAAGTATCACAAACTGGGTGCCTTAAACAGCAGAAATGTACTGACTTACAGTCTGGAGGCCAGATGATCTGAGATGAAGGTGTCAGCAGGGTTGGTTCCTTCCGAGAGCGGGAAGGGATCAGCTGTCCCAGGCCTTTGGTGGTTGGCTGGCAGTCTTTGGCATCCTTAGCTTTAGTTCCCTGTCCTCATCTTTACTTGGTGTTTTCCCTGTGTGTGTGTTTGTGGCCAAATTTCCACTTTCTAGGACACCAGCAGCTCTTCAAGAGAGAGGAGTATCTGCCATGGCTCCCCACCCCACCCTACGCACCCCCAAATTTGCCGTCAGATCTGCCTTCCAGTTGGCTTTTAGTCATGAAAAAAGTCTACCTATTTACTGGAAAATGAGGGAACTCCATACGTTAAGAGGCTTAAAAATACAAATGCCTGATTGAAGGGACACGACATGAATGAGTTTAATCAGCTTGGTCATTCGGTTTTTGATAAGGTGGAGAACAGAGATGGTATAGAAAGCAGCACAGGTCATTCAGGATGCGGTGTGAATGTCCCTGGGAGGAGGGGGAAAAGGTCAGCGTGTCGCTTAACAAACCTGTATGCCCAAATTACTCATGATAAAGAAAACTGACATTATCAGTGGCTTCCCTCCCGCACATGTCCAGACCTTGCGTGTGGCCCTTTCCTGACGCCGGCCATGCCTCTGTGACCTTCGCACCTTCGGAGCCTTCTGATTTAGTCGGAATTGGCAAACACGTGAGCAACTACTTCACAACTCCCGATGGCTTAGTGCAGTAGTGTTTGTTTATCCTTCACGTTCCAGTCCAACACAGGAGTTCCGGTCCAACAGCCCTCCGCAGACGCATTCAGGAACCAGACTCACCAGGGAGTGTCCCAGGGTCATATAACTGGCACAGTGGCAGAGCCACGACCTGAACCCAGGCAGTCTGTTTCCAGAAAATAAACGTGCCCTTAACAACCTGCAGATCCTGGCCCCAGTCTCTCTGTAATGGTAACTGGCTAACTTCTGTAACAAAAAAAAAATCTAAATTCCCCATGGCCTGGTACCATAGAAGTGTATTTCTCATTCACATCACCATCCACTGTGAATGGTCTCGGTTGGCAGCCTTCCACACGCTCCATCGGGGACCTGGCTGCTTCTGTCTTAAGGTCCACTTGTTTCTCTAACTAACTGTCATAGGAGGAAAAAGAGAGAGCTGAGAGTCACTCAGGGGAATTTCATGGGTCATGCCTGGAAATGAGATGAATCAATTGCCATCCTTAGTTTGCTGGCCCGAACTTAGCTGCATGACCACACCTAACTGCAAGCGTAGTTGACGAGTGTGATCTAACCGTGTGCCCGGGAGGAAAAGGACGCAGCTTCTGTCACAACTTAAGATCTCGGAGCAGCCCGTGTGTAAAAAAAAACAAACAAAAAATAGGCAGAAGATAGATCCCCCGGGCCCCACAGCATCTTGTAAAGCATCTTTATTTGGGGTGCATTGATGGAATCTACATTGCAGCTGCAAACACAGGCAGACTTGCTTTCTGAAATTTCTGAGAAATAAAAACGATTGTCAACATGAATGAGTTCGTTTATAGGCACTTTATTCCCAAGAGAATAGCTAATTGAGGCCTCTGTGTAAAAATATAATTATTCACAGAGTGTGGGACTTTGTTTTTCTCTTCCATTTCTATTCCTTCTGGAAACAGAATGAGAGGTAGGAGCCTAAATTGCAGCATGAGATATTTTTGGTTAAACAGAAGTTTGAGAGAGAATGTGACTATTTGAACAGAATTCCTCAGTTGCTTTGTGAAATCCCTGGAGGTTTCTAATGAACAATGTAGCATCACATCAGGCCCTAAAAAGAGGAGTAGCAGCCTTTCTATTAGTGCTCAAGTAGTGTGATTGCAATTTACTTAAGAATGGAGTTGTGTTTTTGTGTTGTTTTTTTGTTTTTGTTTTTTTTTTTCATTTATCTTCAGATAGAGTGGGAGGGAGGGAGGGAGGAAGAGAGAGAAACATCGATGTGAGAGAGACACATCGACTGGTTGCCACCCACACGACCCCAACCGGGGCCGGGGACAAACTGCAACCGAGGTACATGCCCTTAGCGGGAACCGAACCCAGGACTCTCTGGTCCACTGGCTGATGCTGTAACCGCTGAGCCAAACCGGCCAGGGCAAGAATGGAGATTTAAACCCTAGGGCCCTAATGTCTGGAGTGGAGGTAGAGTAGAGATCAGCCCTGCAGCGGCTTTCACAGAATCCATAAAGCTACCTCCTGGAGCTTGGGCACAACGAGGAATTTTTCCTCAATCCATAGATCCCTCCACGTGTAGAATGTTGTCCTTCCAATGGGCGAGGAGCTGTGTGCCATGTGGTAACCACCTCTTTGCCTCCTGCAAAGGGAGGGTGTTACGATACACTCCCCTTCTTAAATCTGTGCCTGCACAGGAGAACCTTAAAGAACATGACGTGCCCGGACTGTGGGGCTCACTTCAGTGTGCTTCCCATTTCTTCAGGACCTTGGGTCCTCAAGGTTATTAAATTCTGAATTCCCCGGACTAAGGAGACGACCGAAATTTCAGCTCGATGTCTGAGCCTTTTGGCCACGGCTGTGTGCGTGCTTTTGAGTTCTGGATCTGTAGTTGTTCTGCATCGGTGAATGCCTCGAGAGGTCAGCTCACGCACATGCCTCCCTCCAGCACCCTGGCCTCTCTGGCTCTGGCTGCCTTCGTAGCTCTGGTGCCTGTGAACATACTTTCAAAATAAATTGTCAAGCTTTGCTAGTTGTTTTAGGTGGGAGAGTTTGTACCCTATCCTTTTTAGAAATGGAAATGCAAAAAAGTATATTTGAATAGTGGAATTCTCACCACAGGAAAAGGTCAATGGTAAAAATGCTTACATAAGGGAAACTGACTTGGAAGTTTCAAATCACACCCTGTCAGTGGCCAGTAATTCTGTTGATCTGCCCAGCCATCCTGGCTCCCATGTGCTCTGTACCATTAAAAGAAAGCCATGTAATAAACCTCTATAAACCTAAAAAAAAAAAAAAAAAAAAAGCCAGAGGATAGTCAGAGGCTATATGATTTATTTTACATTATTTATTATGTGCCATTAATATGCCAGGAAAAATACAGTATGCATATTGGTTATTATTAAAAGTAAACACCACCTGCTTTCTTGGATCTTGGAAATTTTGTTAATGTTTAAGTTTGACATTTCCAGGCATTAGGCCTTGGCTACAAAGAAGGGGGTGGAATCCTCACGGCTAATTTACCCGCCGGGTAGCTCTGTGGGTCGCTTCATTCCACTGTGTTTCACACATCTTGGCAGCCTAAGTGTGGTCACAGGGGCCTCTCTGATGCCCATGTCTAAGGCTGCCCACTACCAAACAGTCAAACTGGAACTGGGGAGAAGAGGCCAATGCCACCGAGGGTCCCAGCCTGCGCCCCTCAGTCCCAACACTCTGCTACCCCTTTCTGTGAGTCCGGAGCGCCCGGCTGGGGCTAGAGTGACGCATGTTATTAGAATGCCAAGGTCCAGGAGATTTGTCTGAGGAGAGAGTTCAAGTGTAGCGCAAAGCCTGAGCTTAATTAATGTAGAATATATTACTAAGTGAAAGGCAATCTTTTTTAAGATTTAAAAAAAAAAAGGTTGGCCCTACCCCTGCAAAAAAAAAAATTAAAAAATACTGTTTTGGTGTGTCCCTAAGGATGTGGCTGTCAGTTTCTTTGGGGAGATATATTTGTTTTCCTTTGTCTTTAGATATTCTTCAGTGGTCAATGTGAGAGTCTCTGAAACACTTGCCAACCATTCTCTAATGTCAGATGTGCATTTAATACCTAAAGTTTGCCCTGGCCAAATAGTTCCATTGGTTGAAGCATCCTTCTGTACACCAAAAGGTGGCGGGTTCGATTCCCAGTCAGGGCACATACCCAGATTGCAGGTTCAGTCCCCAGTCAGGGTGTCTATGGGAGGCAACTGATCAATGTTTCTCTCTCTCTCTCTCCCTCTCCTTTCCTCTTGCTCTAAAATCAATTTAAAAAAAGTTTATAAAATTGACCAGCTGAAAGAAAATACATATACAACATATAAAATATAAAAGTAATATATAAATATGCTATTACAAAATATATAAAACTGTGAACAAAATTATGAGAGTAAATTGACGTAGTTTTTTGCCCTCTGGGAAATGAATCATCACCAATGAGGATGATTTTATATGCAAAAAAAAAAGACTTTTATATATACGTATTTATATGTCTGTGTGTATACTGATCTACCCTTTCAACAGTTTCCTAAAGACTTTTATTTGTTGCTTTTCAAAGAATTTTCGTATTGAAAAGAAACTCCACCTCTCCTGCCCAGCCACGTTTTCCAACAAAGCTGAAATGCAAACCACCCTCTTTTCTTCCTGCTTGTAGAAAATGACATCAGTAATGTTCACATGCTTCCCAGGACTAAGGAGCTGTTGGATATGCTCCTATTTTTTCATTCTGGAGAGAGAGAAATCATAGTCTATTGGATCCTTTAACATTAACAAATTATAAAATTTTTAAATTATGTGTGGTATTTTATTTATCCACATAAAAGATATGGATTAATTTAATTTTTAATAATTCATATATTGCTTAAAGCAATTGTATGTTTCATTGTCTTTACTAATTTATAATTAAAGCTATGTTGCAAGGAAGTGTTATAAAACTGGAAAATAAACATTGCTCGTAGCAAGTTGTCATCAAATAGCCTCGTGACTAACAAAATAAGCAGCAAGTATCAGTTGACTCATTTGTTTATTACAAATATCTCGGATGGTTGCATAGGTTGATTTTCTTCTTTAAAAACATTTCGTCTGCCCAGCCAGTGTGGCTCAGTGGTTGAGCATCGACCCCATGCACCAAGAGGTCACTGGTTGATTCCTGGTCAGGGCACATGCCCAGGTTGTGGGCCAAATCCCCAGTGAAGGGCATGCAGGAGGCGGCCGATCCATGTTCTCTCTCATCGATGTTTCTATCGCTCCCTCTTCCTTCCTCTCTGTAGAATCAATAAAGAAAAAAAATATTATTATTTTTTAAAATAAAAACATTTTGTCCTCTGTTAAATTTACATTTAAAATGTGAACTGAATAATGTAAACAGAATGAGGAAGAAATAAATATTGGGAATGATGAATTATTGATCTGTTGAGCATTGTATCCCTTTATTTATTCATTATTATATTGAAATGGTGAACAAATATTTATTTATTTTTAAATTTCTTTTTTTCTTTATTGATATATTAGAGAGACAGAGGAAGGGAGAGGGAGAGAGAGATGGAAACATTGATGAGAGAGAACATCAATTGGCTGCCTCCTGCATGCCCCCCACTGGGGATTGGCCCCACAACCTGGGCATGTGCCCTGCCCGGGAATCGAACCGGCAACCTCTTAGTGCACGGGTCAATGCTCAACCCCTGAGCCACACTGGCCGGGCAGTGAACAAATATTTAAAAGCACCTACTATGTGCCATGCCTTATGCTAAGCACCGTTGGTCCTATTTGCTTTTTCATTTTCAAATTGAATTTTGGTCATTGCCAAGTGTCACAGCTCCTCATTTTTGTCATTCTTGCATTAGAAAATGGTGACCCCCATGCTTTTGTGGATGTTCAGCTGGGATGTTTTAACTCTTTCCTCTCAGTATTTCATTTTTTGTCACCTGTATTCAGTTCCACTTAAAAAGCTCCCAGGACCTCCGTATCCTGGATCATTTTCAACTTGAGGAAACTCCTTTGCTTGATTCAGTGCTTGAAATTTTTTAATGTTTCATTTTTTTTTTCCAGGAACTGGGGTCCCTATTTAGGAAGAAGTGTGTGGTAGATGTTGTAAGTGCCCTACCCAGGTCTCATATTGGGCCTTATTGGGCCTGTGTACCATCCCCCCACTGAGGTGATGCTGGCTGCCAGCAGCTCACAGCTGGCCCTTCTCTGGAGAGTTGCCCCAGCCAGTGGAAGCATCTCCACCCAAGATGCTATACTCACAAGCAATGATTGACACAGGAGTACAACATGTTGCTCCCCTTGCTGGGCAGCAACTAATGCTCCAGCCTCCCCCCAGAGTAGGCTGAGACCAGGCTCCAGCTAAGCCCACATCCTTGCTGAGCTCCTAGCCCTGCTTATCCTGCTGCCTGAGAGCATTCCCTCAGCAAATCATAAGCAGCCCAATTCCTGCATCAGGCTCTGCTTCTAGGAACCCAACTGATGACAGCAAGGTTTTGCTTTTGCTGAAGAGATTTTCTCAAAAGGCCCGTAGCACTGAAGAATGATGCATGCCCTTTCATTCCTTCTTGTTACTCTTACTGGACTTCACAGTAGCTGCCTGTGGAGAGTCTGGATATTGTATTGTACATTTCAATAGAGTGGATGCCGAATTTCAATGATATGACTCAAGTTATTCCCTCCAAAGGGGCACATGTGATACATGTCTGTTAAATTATAGTAGATTATTTTTCATTCGTGTTATTCTAAGAAATAGTGCTGAACTCTACTTTTTTCTTCCTCCTTCCCTTCTTCAGCTCATTTATAAGTAAACATAAAGCACTTGCTTAGTGAGCTAGTGAAGATAAAGGTTTAAGATGCTGTAATCAGAGTCTCGAACACAACGTGTTCAACAAAAATAGATGTTTGTTTCTCTCTTTCTCTATAGCCTAGGCATGGAGGCAAGCTCTGCTCCACCACTTAATTTAGGGATCCAGTCTAACTGAGAGCTGTCCTCAAGATGTGGTTTCCAATGTTCTAATGGTCACCATTTCCCAGCAGTGGGAAGAAAAATAGGGGCCAAATCCAGGGCAAATATCTCTACATCTTGAAGACAGCCTAAACGTTGCATACATAATTTTCTTTTTAAAAATTTTTTTTTCTTTATTGATTTTAGAGAGAGAGAGGAAGGGAGAGGGAGAGAGAGATAGAAACATCGATGAGAGAAAACATCGATTGGCCGCCCCCTGCATGCCCCTCACTGGGGATTTGGCACACAACCTGGACCAGAAATTGAACCAGCGACCTCTTGGTACATGGGTCGGTGCTCAACCACTGGGCCACATCAGCCTGGCCATGATTTTCATTAATAATTTAGTCACATGGTCACAGGTAGCAGTAATGAGAATTATAGCTTCTAGCAGGGCGTTCATGTGGCTTGGAAGAAGGGATTTGAGGGTGGTTTTGATGGGGGGAGGGGCACACAGTTGACAGTATGCCACATTTGTTGCTGCTCAAGAAAATAACTCAGCTTGTGCATAACTGATACAAATGATGACCATCCAGTTGTTCCTCCACACCCTGCAAGTTGTGCTGCCAAGATATGCCTCCCGTGCCCATTTTTTAAGAGAGTCTTTAATAAAATAATTTGACATTTATGGGTCAGGGCTGTGTCCCAGTGAATCTTTTTCTGATTTTAAATGTCCTTTGGCCTTGTATGTATGAGGCTGTGGTACATAATATGAAGCTGGAGGCTACAAACCATTTTTTTATCCACAAAAACTATCGTCCATGCATGACTGTTGCCTTTGGTCCTGCCAAGGATACGGGATGGTAACTGTAGAAGAATGTGGGAGAAATGATTAAAAACAGTAGCAGCCACAACAGCAAATACTCTCTCGGTTCTTTTGAGAAATGAAATGCTATTCCATGAGATGTAAAGATACCTAGCCAAGTTCCATTGTCTGACCAAAATGTTTGTTTCTGGATAGATTACACTGTCATCGTGACATTTTCCAACCACTTTTAACAGGCACCTTGTTCATTTTCAAAGTCCCAATTCCCACAGCATCAAAGTACCATAGAATGTTAGAGCTGAATCAGGTCATTGCAAGTCTGATTTAGTGCCAGAAACCATTGGAGGTTGAAGGATCTCTTGTGGTATGAAAGAGGGTGTCAATGCACTGAACTGTTTGGAGAGAGAAGGGGAAGTGCTAAGCTTCTTTTAGTTTGGGTTAAAGTGTTGCACCTTGGTTAGGTTCCACAGATTTTCTCTTCCAAGCATTGCTCAGATGGCATAATTCAGTCCCAGAGAGGAGTCTTCACTCGATCGAAGTCAAGAGTTCTGACATGTTGTCTGCTGACCCTGATGGAAGGGACTTTTCTGCCTGTCTGACCTGTTTGTAAATTCTCTTATCATTAAGATCAAGTATGCAGTCATTTGTATCTGGCTTTTTTCAGTCAACATCATGTTTGTGAAATGTATTAAACTTTCCTTTAGAGTTCCTTCTCATTGCTATATAGCATTCCATTGTAAGAATTTGCCACAATTCATTTATGTCTTCTGCTGCTGGTGGGCACATGGGTAATTCCCAGCTTGGGACTCTTGGACAAGAGAAGGCAATGAAAGCTGGTGCATACAGACATGCACAGCAATGGCTTAAATGCTCTTCTTATTCAAAACGCTCTCGTCGTCTTCTGCGGGAATATGTTTTAACTGACTCTCGCAGTGATAATATAAGTTCCCTGTCTTCACTGGAGAGCTCAGAGAAAGCCTGCTGGAGTGCAGCTCTGGAGTGCAGCTCTGCCTTACTTCTGCAAAGGAAAGGGCAATCTTTGCTGAGTTTATATATTTCATAATTATGACATTGTGGAAAGTAGGAACAATAAGCCTCTTTTCCATTTTAAAAGAGCCAGAAATCCCACCATTCTCCAACAAACCTACTCAAATTAAACAGTAGTAATAAGTTGGAGAGAAAAAACGCATTTTGGCATTTTTTCAAAGATTTGAATTTCAAAGGGTTGTTATTATGCATAACAGAGACAGGGAAATGACAATGCTATTTAAATAACCCTCACTAGAATGTCACACTAAGTACATTTTAGACACAGTTTCAAGATGCAGAAATTAGGAGTTACTATCCTGGCAATATTTCCTTCCAACCAGCTGCCACATCGGGGGTTGCTTCACAGGAACACATAACTTCCAAACTAAAATCAAGGTTTGGCAAAAAGAAAACATTGCCCAAACCACTGATCTTACCATGGCACTGTTTTTTCTTTATGAATTTATGTATTTAAAGGAGCAAAATTCCACCTGTTATCCTATATCACAATAAAGTCAATTTTCTAAAATATGCAATAACTTCATTAACAACTTCACTGGCAATCTTTCTTAGGGTGTTACTGCTAACATTTTGCATATTGGCTACTAATCTCCATTGTTGCTACTTCGTATTTGTGTCTCATTCTTTGGCTTATTAAATATAATGTAGAAATTATACATTAAAAGCCAGGAGAGTTTGACATGGGCCTTATATCTGCCACCAGCTAGCCAAGTGATCTTAGGCAAATGATTTCATTCTAATCCTCAGCTTTTTTCTCTCTGATGTACAAGGGTAATGCTATTGCTGACACGTAGTATTGGTACCAGAAAAATATGACGTGTACATTAGGGTAATCCTCACTGTCATAACAATTAAACCCCAGAACTTCATTAGCTTACCCAATATAATTTTATTTTTCTCTTGCGTGAAGCCCAGTGCAGGTGCTCCTGGTCAACGGGAGGGTCTCCTCCACGCAACAATTCGGGGACCCAGACCTTGACATTTTACCACCTCCTTGCACTTGTCTTGCTCTGCACCCAGCCAACAAATGTGACAGCCCTGATCTGAAACTGGCTGGCGTCACTGCGATGCACACTCTGTTGGCAAGGGCGAATTACACAGCCATGCCTGGATGCACAGGGAGCTGGAATATGGTCCCAGGCTGGGCACCCACCTCCTGGGCTGAGCGCCACATTACAGAAGGGGAAATGATGTGAAATCCATATACAGGGTGGGGCAAAATTAAGTTTACAGTGGTGAGTACACAAAACACAGAGTTTATTCTTGTTATCATTGTTTATGAATGATTGTATTATTTTCCATACGGACAACTGTAAACCTACTTTTGCCCCTCCCGGTACATTATGTGAATTTTATATACATTAGGAAGCATTTTGTTGTTCTTGCTGTTAACATTGTAGTTACTTTTTTCTGTAGCACCATCATTCCATGCCAGCATCCCATAATCACACCAGACGTCATCACCTTAGCTTAGAAAAGGTGACCAGAGAGTAATCACAGTATGAAATGCGGTTGCGTTAACGCCCAGCACATGGTGTACACAACAGCCAATATTTTGCTGAGCTAGCAAATGGTTCTCCATCAGACAGGGACCAAACTGTGCTAAAGCTTAAACCACAAGGAACAGAAAAATATATGTGCTGTACCTATTCAAGAGTGGCAGTGAGGGAGATCGGCAGATAGACCCAGGCTTCCACTGTGGTGAACTGGTACCAAAGAAGCATCCTCTCTTCCAGGACCCCAAGGAAGAGCACCCCAAGGAGGCCACGCTAAGGAGGCCAATCCCGCATGACCATCTCCCCACCATACTGCCCACTGTGGTCTAGGGAAATGAATATACCCAGAAAGCATACAACCAGATGATCACATCCTAACCCAAATCAAACATTGTTTCAGTGCAAGTCACCAAACATTCAACTCACTGCCAGTCCACTCAGAGAAGAAGAAAGTCCTGTGGTGGCAGACGATGCCCTAAATCACTGCTTTTCCAACTTGATTGTGCCTCAGAAGCATCTGGAGAGCCTCATGAAACACAGATGTCTGGGTTCTACCCCCCCAGTTGCTGATTCAGTAGGTCTGGGGTGGAAACCCCCAAATTTGCATTTTTAACGTTCTGGCCAGTGACGCTGAAGCTGCTGGTCTGGGAACCGTGCTTGAAGAACACTGCCCTGTGCTCTCCGGGTCCCGTTCCCTCTGTCCTCATGCCTCTGTCCTTTCGCTCACCTCTCTCCGGCTCACTAGCCGCTCTTTGTGAACCCACCAGGCATGCCCCCGCGTCCAGGCCTTTGCGCTTGCTGTCGCCTCATACTAGACCTCTTTGCCCAGATGGCCTCATGGTTTTCCAAAGAGCCTTCAGATCTTTGCCCAAATATCACTTTCTTTTTTTTTTTTATTCTTATTTTTTTTATTCCTCAACTGAGGATATTTTCCTATTTATCATCAGACAGAATGAAAGGGAGAGACAGAGAGAAACATCGATGTGATAGAGCCACATTGACTGGTTGCCTCCTGCACAACCCAACCAGAGCCGGGGACGAGCCGCAACTGTGGTTCGTGTCCTTGACCGGAATCGAACACACAACTCATTGGTCTGCGGGCCGATGCTGTAACCACTGAGCCAAACCGGCCAGGGCCCAAATATCACTTTCTTAGATACATCTTCTTTTCCCTGACCACACAATTTGAAATTTCTAGTCTGTCATCCCAGTACTCACTACCCCCTTTCCTGCCTTCACCCCCCCCCCAAGCCTTATTCCTTTCTAGTACACTAAGTAACTTACCTATTTATTTCTGTATTGTTTTTTTCTCCTGGCTATAACACAAGCCCCATAAGGGTGGCCGGGATCTTAGTCTGTTTTCCTATTGAGTCTTCAGCAGCCAGAACAGTGCCTGGCTTCATAGGTGCTCAATAAAATATTTGTTGGATAAAAGATGAAGGGAGGAGTAAGGAAGGAAAGAACGGAGAGACAAGTTAATCTTCCTCTCCAGTAGATTTCATCAGCTCGGAGTGCAGGTTACATCTCCCATGCACAGAGCCACTTTGTTGCAAATTTGCCTGCATTATATAATTCTGGAAGCCTTAGCACCCCTGTCACCAGCATTATCCTCAGGCTCTTCTGGAGTTTGAGAGCCTCCGGTGACAGGCATGAAATGAGGTCATCTGGAAATGTCTTACAGCAGGAGTGGGCAATCAGGTTTGGAAAGAAGTTATGGTGTCAGAGGCTAATTGTTGTTGATTTTGCTGCTGTTACTGGGCCTTCGGCTGGTCTGATCTGGGCTGCACCAGCATCCTGGGCCTTTCTCTTTGTGATACTTGTTGTGTAGAAGCAAAGTGAGGAGAACCAGAATGTGAGCGTTACACCCCGAGGCAGGGGTTTCTATGCATGGAAACTTCTCTGTGAAGCTGACCCACCATCAAGACTTTTGACCAATATTCTTCAATGGGGCAGAGCTTCTTAACCCCAAAACTCTATTTGTAAAACGACATATGATCAGACACTTTAGAAGTGGATAGCTAACCAGCTTGTTCTTCCCATAGCCTCAAGAAGGTGTCCAACTCGGTGACAATTGGTAGCAATGCTAATAACTTATTTTTGGAAATAAGACGAGTGCCATTGCCCTGGTAAAGACTACATTCTCTCCAGGAGGTGGTGGCAGCATATGACCCTCAGAAGAGAGGGAGCAAAATTAGGCAAGTGTTTGTGCAACCCATCTGACCAATCTAAATAAAGCAAAATTAAGGTGACTTGAAGTTATTTTGCTCCATGTGAAATTCCAATGCATCAAGTTTTCTCTTCTTGGAGACTGAAGTCTCTAATGTTGTTAAGCTTGATGTTTCCCATTATAATTTATAGGAGATCTGAGTTTCATTGGCAGCCACACATGCATGCACATGCACATACACACAATCCCATTTGCAGTCACCTGGGAAGCTTGAGAATTACATTATGACAACCACCACCATGTATTTCATAGTTTCTGTTGCAGACCTCTAAAATCTGTATACCCGGTATGGGGATTTGGAGGCCTTTGTAGCTGTTGTAGGGGCATATAGACCCCTGCAGTAGTCTTTTAAAGAGAAGGCAGGGCCCTGGTCGGTTTGGCTTAGTGGTTAGATTGCAGTGTTGGCTTAAGGACTGAAGGGTCATGGGTTTGTTTCCTGGTCAAGGTCACGTACCTGAGTTGCAGGTTTGATCGCCGGCCCTGGTTGGTGTCATGCAGGAGGGAACCAATCAATGTGCCTCTTTCACATTGATGTATCTCTCTCTCTCTCCTTCCCTCCCTCCCTTTCACTCTATGTAAAAAATTAATGGAAAAATATGCTCAGGTGAGGATTAATCCAAAGAGAGAGAGAGAGACAGGGGGCAGGGATCTTAATGTGCTGTCCTGAATGGGTGAGTGCCAGAAATTGGAGTATTCTGCCAGTTCCCAGATTTAGAGATCACTCTCAGTGGTGTGCTGGAGCTGGCTCTCCTGGGCTTGTGAGAGTCAGTTGTGTGCATCTTTTTAAAATTCCTTGTTTAGCAGTGTCACATGGTAGCTTGAAATCGGTCATGGAGAAAATGCTTGTACCACAGAAATTGACAAATAGAACAGTCAGGGCTTGACTATCCCCACCGTAGCCCTCCCCGATTATTACCAGCACACCACGGTTACTAACTGTGATAGACTGCAAACAGGGCCTTAATTCTCTGTCTCTCCCACAGCCACACCCTTTGCATTGTCACTTTGTAGTTCCTTCCTTTGAGCAGTGGGCTCTATTTCCCCACACCTTGAGTCTGGGCTGGATTTATGACTACTTGTGACTTGTATTAGTTACAGAAAATCATGGAGCCGATGGTGTGCCTTTTCTGAGCCTGCGTCTCAAGACGCATCACTTCTGCTTTCTCTCGGAACCTGACACCACCCAAACGAGCCCAAGCTATCCTGCTGCAAGGTTAGAGTCCGTGTGGCCATCCTAGACGTCAGTCTCCAGCCGACCGCAGCTGGCCACGGAACACTTGAGTGAGCACAGGCAAGACCAGAGTCACCTACCTGAGCCCAGCACAAAACGTCAGGCCACCGTATTGTGAGCTGAACAAATGGTTTTTGTTTTGAGTCACTCAGTGTTGGGTGGCTTGTTACGCAGCAGAAGCTAACCGATACACTCATCTATTCACAATTGCCAGTAGGTTTTACACAGACAAATGTCAGCGGTATTTCCAGGATTAATGTATAGGACAATGTCTATCTGGGAAAATCCGCCCCACTTAGAAAATACTTTCTGTATCAAAGTTGATGAGAATATTGGGGTATTGGGATCAATGGAGTAGAATACAAAAGGGAACTGGAGAATCTGGGGCTATCTAGGCTCTGTCTCTCTCAGGATGGGGGGCCATTCCACTCCCCACTTGAATCAATATTGCTTCAGCCACGCAGACAGCTTCTGTTGCTTAAATAAGGCTTCTTGGGGTCATTATCCTTGGTGTTCCTTCCGCCTGGAACACTCCGTGTCAGCTTTGGAAGACTACATCTTTTTTCCCATAAAGACTGAACTTTAGGCATTCTCCACCCACATCCATATCGCAAGTAGTCACACAATTATTTTCCTCGAAGATATTTACACATCACTATTCAAGAGAAATAGAATATGAGGTACATATTTCATTTTCAATATTCTGGTAGCCACATTTTAAAATGTACCAGAAAAGTGAATTAATTGAATAATGTATTTTACTTAATCCAAAATACCTAAAATATTATCATTTCAACATATAATCAATATAAAAAATGAATAATTTTCAAGACCACAAAAACGTATTTATTATTGTTTATACCAGCTTTATTTATAGTAGCCAAACACTGGAAACAACCACACTATCTTTCAATAATTGAATGGTCAAACAAACTATGGTACACTGGATCATGGACTAATACGTAGCAATAAAAAGGAACTAACTATTGATATGCAAACAAGTTAGGTGGATCTCCAGGGTATTATGCTAAATGTAAAAATAAAGCCAATCTCAAATGGTCCTATGCTGTATAATACCATTTATATAAATGTCAATATTACAGATTCATGGAGATAGGAAACAGATCAGTGGTTGCCAGGAGTGAGGGTTGGAGATGACTATAAAGGGTAGCAGGAGGGAAATCTTTGTGGTGATGGAACAGTTCTGTGCCTTGATTGTGCTGGTGGTTACACAAATCTACACATGTGATTAAATGGCATAGTATGGTATGTACACATTGTCCCAGGGTCAAATTCCTGGTTTTGACATTGTACTATAATTATGTAAGATGTAACTGGGCAGGGACTGGGGCGAAGGCTACATAACACCTCTCTATATTTTCTTGGCAACTTGCTGTGATTCTATAATGTTTTAAATTAAAAAGTATATTTGCATACATATATATGAAATGTTTTACAGGTTATACTAATTCTTCACAATTTGGTGTCTATTGTACACTTACTGCACATCTCAGTTTGTACTGGCCCCGTTTCTGGGGTTCAGTGGTCATATATAGCTCGTGGCTGTTACATTGAATAGCACAGCTCTATCATATGACCTTATTTTGTCAGCATCATAGGATTTTTTCTACTCTATAATGTTTTGTTCATTTCTTTTCTTCACAAGAATAATACCTAAAAATTATTGAATGCCCATTCTGTGTCAGGCAGTGTTTTATGTGTTTAATAGACATTGACTCATTAAATATTCACAAAAATCCTTTAACATAGATTTTAACTGTTAATTGGGAGAAAACTGAGGCATGAAGAGATGAAGTGATGTACCCCAGTTAGTGACAGAGCCAGGATCGGAATTCATAGCACTGACTCTGAACATCACCATGCTTGTCTGTCTTTCTCTTCCACTAGAGAGTCTCACCTCTCCTCCATAGGTCTTACCCCTCCCCCACCACTGCTTTGCCTTGGTACACAGTAGGGAGTACTAAACATTTCTTAAGGAGTGACAAAAACTGACGAGGAAAAAGTTGGAGAGCTGGGGTCTCTGCCCCACTCTGCCTGTGGAAGCTGTATGCTGCATTTGGGTTCCTTAGAAGCAGAGCCCGAGGTAGGATTCGGACGCATGGCTACCGTCTAACCCTGTGAGCTGCCAGTCTGGTTCACCTACACATTGTTTTTATCAAGGGAAATATTTTGTTTCAGGGACCAGTTATTCCACATATATTTATTGAGCACCTACTATATGCCAGGCACAGATAAGACAGACATCAAGTTATGGGACTTATGGACTTACTAAAGAAGACCAAATTTGTTTTTTACAAACATTGGTAAAAGAGGAAAATGACCCAGGCTTTCTGAAAGCCAAATAGCCAGCATTTAAAAGTTTTAAATGTACATGCTATTATAGGCTGATTTGTACCCTCCATTCATATATTGAAGTTCTAGCTACCGATACCTTAGCATGTGACTATATTTGATGATATTCTTTAGAGGTATTTAAGTTAAAATGAGGTCATTGGTATGGGCCTTATTCCATATGATAGGTGCCATTACAAGAAGAGGACATTGGGACACAGGTACAGAGGGAAGACCACATGAAGACAGGGAGAAGATGGCATTACAAGCCAGGAGAGAGGCCTCAGAACAAACTAACCCTATGGCACCTTTATCTCAGACTTCTAGCCTCCAGTCCTGAGAAAATAGATTCCGGCTATAAGCCACCCAACCTGTGGTCCTGTTATGCAGCAGCCCTAGCAAAGGAATACACATGCCCTTTATCACTTTATTGCCATACTCTCTGACACTCTGTGCCACAGAACTGCTCGTGTTTATGCAGAATGATGCAGACACCAGGATTCTCACGGGAATGCTGTTTTTAAGAGTAAGAAAATACCTTACACATTAATCAATAAAGGAATCAATAGATGCGTTATAGTACATTACATTTTATAAAGAGCAAGTTTTGCCCTGGCCGGGTGGCTCAGTTGGTTGGATCATCATCTCGTACACCAGAAGGTTGTGGGTGCGATCCCTGTTCGGGGTGCATACGAGAGGTTACCTATCGATGTTTCTCTCTCATATCCCTGTTTCTCTCTCTTTCTCTCTCTCCCTTCCTCTCTCTCTCAAAATCAATACAAACATATCCTCGGGTGAGGATTAAAAAAAATGAAAGTATTCGTATGTATTGTGATAGGTTTGTTTTTAACAGCTAAAATAGGTTAAATGACACAGCAGTGTACGTAGTGTGGTCATGTTTACGGATGAAAATTCAGGTGTGCGTAAACAGGAAAAGGTCCAGCTTTGGGGTTTTGCAGTGAGAACAGGTGTGGCTGTCGACTTTTAGCCTTTATTCTGTATGCTTCTTCATTGTGTGAACTGTCCACAGCTTGCTTGCGTTCATGCATTACTTCTGTTATTTGGAATAGTATTTTTCTGTAGCATAATAGTTATACAAGGGGCTGTGATGAATGTAAGAGAGGGATTCTGGTGTTCAAAAGTGGCCCCCCTGAGGAAGTGGTGTTTGATCTGAGGCCCGAAGGGAGACTTAGGGTGAGGGTTGAGATAAGAGGGGGAGTCAGAAGTTGGAGGGGGCAGAGGGCCTTCGAGGGAATGGAGAGGAATAAGGACAGAAAGCGTAATGATGGGAGAGGGGGGAGTGGACCCAGGGAGCCCTGTGAGCTGTGATAAGGAGTTTGGTTTGGTTTTTAAGGTCCATGAGAAGTCATAGAAAAGGCTTAGGAGAGAGAGAGCAGGGTGTGATCGTATTTTTACATTTTAGGAAGGTTGGTTTGCCTGCAGGGTGGAGGGCTATTGGAAGGGGGCGAGTTTAGTTGAAGGAAAACTTAGCTAAAAGACTTTGTAGTGGCCTAAGAGAAAGGTGATGGCGGCATGGTGGTGACAGTGGCTGTGGCGGGTATAGTAATGGCCCGCTCCAGTGTCTGTGTCTTAATTACTGAAATCTGTGAATATGTGAGGTGGCATGGCAGAGGAGAATTAGGATTGCGGGTGGATTTACAGGTGCCAATAAACTGACGTTACAATAGGGACATTATACAAATGGGCACAATGTAATCACAAGTGTCCTTAGAAGCGGAAGAGCTGAGCAGCAGAGGAGGGTCAGGCAGAGCTGTGTGTCAGGAAGAACAGTCAGAGAGGTACAGTGTTGCTGGCTTTGAATATGGAGGGAGGGTCCAAAGCCAAGGAATGCAGGCAGCCTCTAGAAACTGGGAAAGGCAAGGAGCTGGCTTCTCCCTTAGAGCCTCTAGGAAAGGACACAGCTCTGCTGATGGCTTGATTTTCACCCAGTGAGACCCATGTCAGACTTTGACCTTCAGAACTGTACGATGATGAATTTGTGTTGTCCAAGCTGCTTTGTTTGTGGTAACTTGTTACAGCAGCAATAGAAAACTAATACAGTGGGAATTCTGACAGCTATACAGATGTAGTGGACATTTGGGGAGCAGAGTGGACAGGAATTGGTGGCGATTGAATGTGCAGGGTGAGAGAGAAGGGAAGTCAAAGTGGAGTCCAGCAATTTGATGCAACATGGCTATACAGTTAAGACTGAGATATCTAGAAAAGGAACCGTTGAACAGATGGGAAGATCGTGACTTAAGCTTCGAAGATGCTGAATGTCAAGAGTGGAAAGAATCCAAGAGCAGAATTGGATGCATAAATCTGGAGCTCAGGAGAGGGGTGTGGGCTGTCTCCATACCTGAGGTCAGTGGCAGGAGGAAGAACTGAACTTGTGCTATAGCGTAAGACCTGGTGAATAAGAGCATTTGTAACATTTAACACATTTTTCTGAAATTGTTTGTGAGTGCCTACTCTGTTGATGCTATTCTACAAACCACGGTTTTCTTCTTCCTACTATTTAAACATTGTTATCCCTCTGGACAGTGTGAAATGATCATAGTTTAAATATGTTCTCCTCAAATCATGCCATTTTTCAGTCCTGGTTAGGGGGTTACAGGAAAATGAGACAGATAAGCAGAAGCCAGGATGGAGGGTCTTGCAATGGTTAAGGTCAGACAGTGTGGAGTTGGGTGAATGGATATGATAAATCTGAGTACAGCCACAGATTCCAGAATCGAGACAGACTCAGAAAGCATAGATAAGAAGGAACCAGCAGGTAGGTGAGATCCAAGCAATTAGATCAGTGGGAAGTGCCTGAGAGATTCATACAGCAGAGGACAAATAAGAAGTGAGGAGTCAGAAGCCCTGGTCAGGTAGCTCAGTTGGTTGGAGCGCCATCCCAATAGGTTGTGGGTTCGATCCCTGGTCAAGACACATACAAGAAACAACCAATGAATGCATAAATAAGTGGAACAACATATCTCTCTCCCTCTCTCCTCCCTCCCTCCCTCCTTCCTTTCCTTCCTCTCTCCCATTCTCTTTCTCTCTAAAACCAATAAATAAATAAATAAATATTTAATGTAAAAGGAAGCCAAGCCGGTGTGGCTCAGTGATTGAGCATCGACCCATGCACCAAGGTCTCCAGTTCAGTTCCCGGTCAGGGCACATGCCCAGGTTGTGGGCCAGATCCTCAGTGGGAGGCATGCAGGAGGCGGCCTATCAATGTTCTCTCTCATCGATGTTTCTCTCTCTCTAAAAATCAATAAAGAAAAAAAATGTGTTTTAATTTTAAAAAGAAGCAAGGAGTCAGGTATGAAGGTTGAGCTCAAATACAAAGTATAGAAGTGGGAAGCCAGAGACAGATGGACGGTAGAAGGAAGGGGCGGTAGCTGCTGAGAAGGCAGGTGTCATTGGGTTAGGGCTCAGGTCAGAAGAGCAGGCACAGAGCACACAGCAGCTGGATCACATGTGTCTGCACGGGACAAGTGGGGACCAGGCACAAGAGTAATTTTACTGGCCCAGCATGCTTTGAAGTGGCTTCTCTGGGATGCGAAGCACCTGGTAGAACCCAGGAACTGTCCCATGGGTGATGTTCAGGGGACATAAAAGAATCTCAGGAAAGGAAACGATGTCATTTACATCTTTTTTGGATGTGATGACATTATTTTTCTTAGAAAACAACTTTATTTTTAGATTATATTATGAACCCATCCCAGGTTTTCAAGTATTTTCCTCTGAATCCCAAACGTGTGATTAATGTTACATTTTACCTAAAAGCAACGTAACTAAAAGCCTGGTGCATCTTTTGTTCCTGGTTCTGAGGCTATGACAAATGTATCTGAGCAATAACATCTCAAGAAGGGACAGTGCGGTGGATGCCGCCCCCTGTAGTACAATTTCTCAAACAGCTATCTTTCTTCCACCAATGGCATGCTGGTCATTACACTTCAATTATCTGCACACAGGTAGGAATTTCAGCAGTACTTAAATATCCATTACTACATTTACCAAGTTCTTCAAAATAGATCTGAGGGTAAGAAAAGAAAAACCTCCTCCTGAGGGAGTCGATGAGAAAAGAATCGCTCCCGAGATATACATTGAAGGCACCGGTTTCAATTCTGTGCTCATATTCTAAGAATCCAGCTGTCCGGCTGGCTGGAAACCTTACTAGTCTAGTAATTACGCTGACTTCTCACTTCAGCTCTAGGGCTTACAAGCATGCCCTAAGCAGTTGTCAGTGCCAAAGGTTAGACCAAAGAGATTGTCAGATAGATTCGCTCCGGCTCTGCTCCTCTGGTCTCTGCCCCACCCCATCTTCAACAGGCGCCTCTCTGCTGACCACTTCCTCGCGTGCAGTCAAAGCTCCTGAAGTATGTCAACGTAAGAAACGTCCAAACCTGTAGAGAATTTTTATGAGTTTATTTGAGCCCAGCTGATGACATAGGTTGGGGAACAAGATCTCATGCTCTGGAGAATGACTGTTTCACAGTTTCTTTTATGCATTTGAAATTAAGGAGGGAGCATAAGTGAAGGTGAGAAAAAGCAAGGCGGAGATAGCATTACAGGCTGCATTCAGATCGTGTACTCTTTGGAGGTTGGTTTGCTTTGGGAGGGGTCTGCAAAGGCATTTTCAAAGGTGTGTTAACCTAGATGCACATAGCTTGCTTGAGGCAAAGATAAGCCTTTACTAAAGAAGTTATATGCTCTCTTCCCCTTTGAGACAGCATGGAGGGACCTGGAGAGTATTACGCTAAGCAAAATAAGCCAGTCAGAGAAAGACAAGTATCACATGATCTCATATATGTAGAATCTAGTGGACAGAATAAACTGACAAACAAAATAAATCCACAGACCTGGAAGTA
The DNA here is from genome assembly GCA_030848825.1 of Tadarida brasiliensis. Taxonomy (NCBI): domain Eukaryota; kingdom Metazoa; phylum Chordata; class Mammalia; order Chiroptera; family Molossidae; genus Tadarida; species Tadarida brasiliensis. The sequence goes on along the minus strand of CM061261.1, from coordinate 31,362,813 downwards.
TGGAACAGACTGACAGATCTCAGAGAGGTGGGAGGGAGGGCGGGAGAGATTTCAAAAAACTGATATGCATATATGCATAGCCCGTGGACACAGACAACAGGCAGGTGAAGGCCTGAGGTGGGGTGGGAGCTGGGTGGAGGGGGCAAAGGGGGAAAATGGGGGACATCTGTAATACCCTCAACAATAAAATAAATTAAAAAAAAAAAGTTATATGCCTGGGGTGTAGTTACCCACCATGACCTGCCCACTTAGGAATTTGTTATCAGATCACCCCTTGAGGTTACTTTCCATAGAAACCCATTTTCACCCATGAGTATATTCTTATCCTTATTAGTATTATTATAAAATATACTCAACATAAAATTCACCATTTTAACCATTTTTAAGTGTACAGTTCAGTGGCATTAAGTGTATGCACCTTGTACAACTGTCTTCACCATCCATCTCCAGAATCTTTGTGTCTTCCCGAATGGAAATTCATTAAACAGTAAGTCCCTGTTTCCCCTCCTCCCAGCCCCTGGCAATGCCATTCTCCTTCCTGTCTCTATAAGTTTGACTACTTCAGGTACTTCATATAAGTAGAATCACACAATATTTGTTGCTTTGTGTCTGATTATTTCACTTAGCATAGTATCTTGAAGATTCATCCACATTGTAGCCCGTGTCCCGAATACCTTTTAAATAATTTTGAATACACTAGAAAACTAATATCTTTGGAATTTGTATCCTGTAGCCCAAACTCCATTCAGAACCCCTTATAAGCATGCCAACATTTTGGAAAGTATAGATATTTCCTATAAGTATATCACTGTTCTTACTGATCATTCAGCTCTAGAAATTAATAAATGTCAGAAGTTGTAAAAAAATATAATTACCAGGCGTATGGATAACAAGTTCGACTTTGAGCAAGAAGGTTGAAGATGGAATTCATAGTCCTGAAACTGACTTCTTGAGCCAGAAGTATTCAGGAGGAAAAAAAAAATGTTAGTGGTTGTTTTCCAGGCCAGTAAGCATGTTTGCAGTCAGGCAGAGTTTAATATTGACCTGCAAGATCACTTCATTTTCTACATAGACATGAAGAATATTCTTTTTTTTTATAGTTTTATTTTTTATCCTCACCCAGGGACATTTTTGCATTTATCTTCAGATAGAGGGGAAGGGAGAGAGGGAGGAAGAGAGAGAGAGAAACATGCATGTGAGAGAAACACATCGAATGGTTGCCACCCACATGACCCCAACCAGGGCCAGGGACAAACTGCAACCAAGGTACGTGCCCTTAGCGGAAACTGAACCTGGGACTCTCTGGTCCGCGGGCCAACACTCTAACCACTGAGCAAAACTGTCAGGGCAAGAATATTCTTATCAATTCTACTCCACATGCTTGTGATGGTTAATATTATGTGTCAATTTGACTGGCTAAGGGATGCCCAGATAGCTGCAAACATCATTTCTGGGTGTGTCCATGAGGATGTTTCTAGAAGAGATTGGCATTTGAATTGGTAAACTGAATAAAGCTGATGGCCCTCCCCAGTGTGGATGGGCTTCCTCTACTTACTCGGGGGCCCACACAGAACAAAAAGAGAAAGGAAGGGTGAATTGCTCTCTCCATGCTTGAGCTGAGACATCCATCTTCTGCCCTTGGACATGGATGCTCCTGGTTCTCATGTTTTCAGATTCAGAACTGAATTGACACCATCAGCCCCTGATCCTCAGGCCAATAGACATGGCTGAATTACCAACAGCTTTCTGGTTCTCCAACTGGAAGACAGCAGATTAGGGGCCGTCTTGGCCAATATAACCACATTAGCCAATTCCTATACTTAGTCCTGTTGGTTATGCTTCTTGGGAGAACCCTGACTAATACAATGCTGATACCATAAGCAGAGGACCTCTGAGCTAAGAAGTGTCGTTGGGGTTTCAGTAGAGCTAAAAGTAAAGCCAATGTCCAGAGTTTCTCTTCCATGTTGCAGCCAGGTCTAGTTCAGCATCAAGCTAGTTGCAGTCCATTAGTCTGCTGTGTGTGGGTAAACGCAGGGAAGCAGGAGCGTGAGAGTCCTGCAAGCCAGGAGTCAAGCATAACAAGCCAAGAGTCAAAAGAGCGAACTCCTTTGTTGAGGGACTTGAGTAGCCCAAATTTCATGTCCTAACAGTGGCCACGTGTACTCTGCCCAATGACCTGTTCCCAGGTGTGACTGACAGCAAGCATCTTTGCTAGTCTCCTCGACTTCACTGGGCATGCATCTGTCTGTCCCCATCCAGTCCCTTCCCTAAGTGATCTTCAGGGAATGGACTGGTGGCTTCCCGGGGAATGTAAAGCTGCAGCTTCCTGGCAAAGCTGCTCAAGTGACAGGCCTGTACTATGCGGCCTTCCTGTTGCTCCTTCCCTGTTATTAGCAACTAGGTTCATTACAATGGATTCAACACCTCCCAGCGTGGTCAGAATGTAAGGGAATGGCTACCACACATAGCCCTTCAACCTCTGATCCCAGAAAGACTCCCTTTATGTTAGCTCGTATTGTGTTGTTGATGTTGTTTTCAAAGGACTTCTTCCTCTACTTTCTTATTTAGTTATTCTAACTATTCCAGAAGCTAGGCACATTTGGAGTTGTCTCCATTTAGAGAGGAGGACTCTGCATCTCAGAGGCTGCCAGGGTCATCGGGCGTGCCATGTAGGAGAAGTAGGACAGGTATTCAAGGCAGCGAGCCTAGAGGAGTATAGGAGCCTGTTCTCAGGATGTGGACTGCCTGAGCCTGAATCCCTCTTCAGCTTCTTTCTGCTTGGATGAACTTGGGCACATTCCTTAACATCCCTAGGCCTTGGTTTCCTCATCTGTATAGTGGGAATAATTGTTTTTATTATGTAAATCTCAGTGAAGAAAATATGTGAGTGTTCATATACAGAACAGTGTCTGGCACACAGTAGTCCTATAAAAGTGTAGTTTAAGGAACATTTTCTGGTCCCTGGTGTGGGCTGTGCCACCATCGCAAAGCACCTGACTCAGATAGTCCCAGGTACTCTTCTCCTGCTTGCTAGTCTTTCTCTGAATCCCTGCTCACTGTCCCAGCTAACAGACCTGAACTGGGAGATGCTGCATCCAGGAGCTTTTAGACAAGGCATGTGCTTAAAGCAAGACAACCTGCTAAGTAGGGTCAAAAGCTGGGGTGCTCCAAAAAGCAGATTCAGGGCTAAGATGACAGTGAAAATGTCAGAGCATTGCCATTGGAGTCTGAGAATTTGGATTTCCTTCAGACTCTTCCAAGACATACCTTCCATATGAGAACATATAGGGATTGAAATCCCCCCTCAAAGCAGCGTGTGCCCTGAGTTTTGCAAGAAACTTTCAGAAACATGAATCTGGGGTGTGCTTACTTTCTTCCTCTAGGAATGTAACTAACATTAGTACAATAAAGACTTTGAGAAGCCCCATTATTTTCACAAATTTATTTGACTAAGAGATCAACCCTCTCCCTTCCAATTCCCCTTTCAGAGAGCTGGTGTTCCTAGAAACACACTTTGGTTAGTGCTGATTCAGACTAGCAGGTGAATGCTTATCTGGGTATTTAATAATGAAACAAGGGGATTAGGCAATAGTAGATACTAAGTCTTGAAATGCCTAATCTTAAAGCTTGTAGCAGACTTTCTGTACTAAGCAGTATCTATTGTCGAAGTAAGAAATGTCCAAACCTGTAGAGTATTTTTATGAGTTTATTTGACAATAATTCCTAGGAAACAAAATCTCAACGGATTGAGAAAATGCTCCTGAGAATGGCAGTTTTGCACTTTAGTTTATACATTACAATCAAAGGAGGAGGCATAAGGAGGGTTACATGAAATCCATTGGTGATAGATTAGGGAGGCGGGACAAAGCAAAGTAGGGAAACCTCTGTGATTGGATAAAAAGTAAAACTGATAGGCACATAATTCTTTTACATTGGTGGGTACAGCAGTGTTAACGATTAACGTAGACAGCACATAGAGATGCTGTGCAGGGAACAAGATAACAATGAGGGGTTCCCTGGTCTCTGTGGTCTTGTGCGCTGGTGGGAGATTCTGCCCTGAGGGTCTGGAAAAGGGGGATTACTCTGACTTCTAAGGCATGTTGTCATAGATACAGAAAGACGATAGACAGGCTCAGTTAAGGTAAAGACTGACCTTTGTCAGGGAAGATACTGGCCCAGGACAGGACTACCCGCCATGACTCACTTTAGTTAGGAAGATTCCATTTCAGAGCATCCTGTGTGGTTACTTAGGTCTCTTGAGTTTGTCAGGCCACCACGCAGGCCTCCCCTGGGCTTGTCAGGTTTAGTATGTGGCCCCTTTTTTTGTCCACACTACCACAGGGCTCTGGAAGGTCTGCTGGGACTCAGGAGCAGGATGGTATTCCATGCCCTTGGTTTACATGGACGCTACACAGCAAAGGCCTTCTGTTAGGGGTTCTCCTCCAGCCTTACCTGCTCAGTGATGGAGTTCTACTGTCTCAGAAAAATGGTACAGATTTCCAGAGAGACATGAGAGGACCCAAGAAACCTCCAGAATCTCATAGTTACCTTATTAGAGCTCACATTATCCACCAACCTGTATTTCTAGGGGAGCAGGGTTTCTAAGAAGGGCCAGGTGTGTCCAGTAGAGAAGGCAGGTTCAGCGGCCAGTGATGAAGAGTGTGTGCTAGGAGGTTCTGAGTCTCCAGCTTTGCCCGTTTCTAACCTGGGCTCTGAGCTTCTGTAAATGGAGGTATGATAATAACACCTCTTGTGCAAAAAAAAAAAAAAAGAAGAGTTAACAGAGCAGGCCTGAGACTGCCTATCTAAGAAAAACCTATTTGCTAGGTTGGACCTTGGCTGGCATCTGGGAACTTGGGTTTTGGGAGGGTTCCCATCATTCCCTGATAAGAAGGGCTCATTTATGCAAACAATATGGTTTATGCTGAACTCCTGCTTTCCTTCTGGAGTCTGAAATTTGGGCATGGACTAGGCAGAGGGTGCTTTGTGACCAGTACCCAGTAAAGTCCTCAGGCACTGAGTCTCTACGGGGCTTCCCTGATAGACATCATTTCACAGGCGTTGTCACAGTTCATTGCTGGAGGCATTGACCACGTCCTGTGTGCGTCCACTGGGAGAGGACCCCTGGAAGATTGTGTCTGCTTCCTTCCAGACTTTGTCCCACAAGCCTTTTCCCATTGCTGGTTTTGCTTTGTGTCCTTTCACTGTGATACATCGCAGTCATGAATATGACTATATGCTGAGTCCTGTGAATCCTCCTGGCAAATGAAATCTGGGGGTGGTGTTGGGGACCCTAAATATAGGGTGGTTGTGGATTTTAAGTGAGATCATACATATTGAACATTTAGCACCATGCCAGGTATAGACTAAGCAGAGACACATCAGAGAGAAGAAACCATCTACCAAGCAGATCTTCACTTCCCTACCATGTGTCCCTCTGCTCCACGGTGCTAAAAAGCACCAGGACATTGTCTGTCTGTCCCCTGAGTGTGGGATTCCTCAGTGCTGTCAGAGTAATGGCCATCACTAATGGGCCATCACTATACACCACGGAGAGCCTCTCTCTGCGTTTAGTCTGGTGTGGGCTTCACAGGAACGTTGCTTTAGGAGTTGGAACTGTTTTTTTTTTTCCTTCTCGGTTGCTTCCTCTACAACTCTTTAACTCCAACTTATTAGACTATATTAATGGCATTTATTACCATTTAGGTTACAGTTGTATAGTATCACAGGGTGCAACATAGGTAAGTGAATTCAGCTGTGGGTTTCCTCGCTACAACTGTCTTATTTTAAAACAAGAACAGTATTAATTCATTGATATTTTTTTATACTCCCACTTGAATGGCATAGCAACCACTGGGAACTTCACGAACAGGAAGGGAATAGTAAGACATTTCTGTTCTGGTTCTAAAAATATTTGGCCTAGTATTTTCAGTGATTGCTCGGGTTTGAATACATGCAAAAGAACTCTTCTAAAACGATTTTCCTAAATGATTGTTTTTCAAAAATACTCATAAAGTTTATTAAAATGTCAAGTGGACTCAGCCAACACATGACCAAGTTGTATTTTTCAATGTTTCCTTATTTTCACTAAATAACACCGAGAGATGGTATACAGAGCCACTTATCTGGCATAATTTCCTGGCAACTGAAAACATTCAAGGCCCTCAGCCACCCAGATAATAGCATCAAAATCAAGACTCTTCTGAGTTAACACAATGGTATAACAGCCAATATAGTTACCCAGGTTGGACATTATTAGTTGAGACTTTGAAGCAGCAAAAACAGAAAAACGGGTATCTGAAGATGCAAGGTATGGGGTGATAATCAGGTGTTTGCATTCCTGGGACAGTTGTCTTTTTTCCATCCATCAATTTACTCCAAAATATAAATGGCATAAAGCAACAGCCATTTATTTGTGTCCTGATTCTGTAGGTCAGCACTTGGAGTCTAGTTCGGCTGAGTGGTTCTCCTGGCTCACCTAGTGGATAGCTGCCACTCAGCTAGGGGGCGCTGCTCCCAGGGCTGGTTGCTGGCTGGCTGACGGGTGATTGGGCTACGTGGTCTGTCACCCCCAGCAGGATAGCTTGATTCTCATGCTGGCTGTTGGTTCCAAGAGCAGCAGGAGGGAAAGCCCCCAGGTGCAAGCACGTTTCATGCTTGTGTCATGGTTTTAGTTGTCCCAGGGGCTACAACAAGTTACAAATGCAGGTACAGAGTCAGTGTGGGAGAGGCCCACCAAGGGCATGGCCACTGGTAGTCATGAAATGTCAGGGGCTATTCCTGCAACCACAGTTGCGTTTCTTCACTTCTTTACCCTTGGCATAGGTGCACTCAAATGTTTAAAATCAGTTGACCAATATTTATTAACCTACGGGTAGCAAGGTACCTCAAGAATAAAAAAAATAGCCCTGGCTGGCTTGGTTCAGCGGTTAGAGCGTCAGCCTGCAGTCCAGAGAGACCCAGGTTCAGTTCCCGCTAAGGGCACGTACCTCGGTTGCAGTTTGTCCCCAGCCCCGGATGGGGTTGTGTGGTTGGCAACCAGTCGATGTGCCTCTCTCACAGCGATGTTTCTCTCTCTCTCTTCCTCCCTCTCTCCCTCCCGCTCCATCTGAGGATAAATGCAAAAATGTCCTCGGGTGAGGATTAAAAAAAAAAAGAAGAAGAATAAAAAAATGTATAGTTATTTTTCCAGGACAAGCAACATCAAGGCATTCTGAGCTCTTATCATATTGCATTAGTTTTTCATTAGCATCTTATATTAGTTTTCTAAATTAGCCTAACATAACAACCAGGATGGATGGGAGAAAGGATTTTGACAGAGTCTGGGAGTTAAGGCTGTGAAGGATCTGAGTGCTGTCGGAAGAATATATATTCAGTGCTGTGATCTGAATGTGGCCCTCCAAATGTATGTGTTGGAATCCTAACCCCCAAGGTGATGGTTTTGGAGGAGGCACCTTTGGGAGGTGACTAGCTCATGAGGACAGAGCCCTTCTGAATGAGATTCAGGCCCTTACTGAGGAGGCCTGAGAGAGCACCTTTGTCCCCGCTGCTGTGTGAGGTTACAGCAAAAACACAGCCACCTAGGGAGCTGGTCCTCACCACACTGAATCTGCCAGCACCTTGATCTTGGACATCTAGTCTCCAGAACTGTGAGGAGTAAATGTCAGTGTTGACAAGCCGCCCGCCCTTTGTTAGAGCAGCTCCAACAGACTAGACTCCAGGTAGAGGATGCAGTGGTAGCTCGAGAAAAGTGGAAAGGACAAGAGACCCTGCTCGCCAAGCAGGCAGAAGTGTGAAAAGAAGAAACAGAAAGTTTAATGACAGATGAAGAGAAGAGAGGGAAAGAAGGAAGGAAGGAGAGAGCAAAGGAAGATGTTAACATTGATGGAGCTCTGACCCCAGGTGCTATTCTCTGAATAAAGGTATTTTAGGTGATTGTAGTCCATCAGCAAATATGCCAGAAACTGGCAAATAGTCATGGACAAGCGGGCAGCATCCCTTGTCTCGTGTGTCTTACATTCTAGTGGGGAAACAGACACCAGGCACACTGTCACCCATCACTAACTGACAGCAAATGGATAAATGCTGTGAAGAATATGTACACAGAGTTGGAGGAGGGTATGGCCCACCTATTCAAGTCTGAGGGCTACGATAAGGCCTGCCTATCAAAGCAATGTTGAAGGCAAACGTCATCTTATAGGATGCCCACCACAGTGTGGTCAGGATTCCCCAAATGACCGTGATGGTCCTGGTCGTAATAATTCAGAGAAGGAAAAGCCATTACTCAAGATCACAGAGAATGGGTGATTTGATCAAACCCGGGTTAACTTACATGTTTCTATACCACAAAGCTCACGGTCTTTATTTTACACATTTCCTAGAGGTATCCTGGTTACAGGGTGTTTTAACTGGGTAAACTACATGGTTTCAAACAGGTAAAATGCATTTTTAGAAGTTCTAAATAAGATACACAGTGAAAAACGGGTCTTCCTCCCTGCCCGTCGCCCCTCTCCCCAGAGGTATATTTAATACTGGTAGTACCTACTTTGTGCTGGGTGCTTTTCCAAGTCTTTTTCAAATATTTAATCCTAATAATAACTTTATGTTCCATTTTTCATGTACAGCTAGTTGTTCCTCAGTATCCATGGGGGATTGGTTCTAGAACCCTCTACAGATAACAAAATCCACAGATGCTCAAGTCCCCGATAGAAAATGGCATCATATTTGCATATAATCTAATACATCTTGCTCTATGCTTTAAATCATTGCTAGTTACTTACAATGCCTCATACAATGTAAATGTTGTGTGAATAGTTGTTATATGGTGTTTTTAGGGCATAATAACATAAAAAGTCTGTACGTGTTTAGTACAGACACAACCAACTTTAGTACAGATACAACCATAATAGGCCTAACTATATAGTACATGTCAGCCATAATGTAACGTTTTTTAACACTTTTGTTCCATGGTTGGTTGAATCCCTGGATGGGAAACCTGGGGATATGGAGGGCTGACTCTGTGCACATATTATATTTTTCCACACAAATGGTTTAGATTGTAAGTGCGCACCAAACTTTGAGATGCTTCTCCCTGTGTGCTAGTCAGCTTTTGCTTTAATAACATCACATAACAAACAAGTCCAAGGTCTCAGAGGCTTAATTATGAACATTTATTTCTTCCTCATGAGTCAGCTGTGGCTCAGTTGGACTTGGCTCCGTACTGGAGGTGGGATTCGTGTCTGCTTCCTGCAGCTCTCCTTCCAGAAGCTGAGGTTGCATTATCCACCAGAGAGACCTTTATGCCAGGTGGCAGGAACACAAGAGGGAAAGTGGAAATACACACAGGGCCCTGACAAAACCTTCGCCCTGAACTGGTACACTGTGTCTTCTGTCCACAGTCAATTTGTCAAACCAGGTCATATGGCCAGGTCCAAAATCAGTGGGGCAGGGAACTGTACTCCACATGGCAAGTGCAAGGAGAGAACAAAAAAAATTAGAATGAAATTAACTATACACCCTGAAAACCCAACTTTCATCTTTTGTAGCTGGTATATAGAGCTGCGACTTTCAACCAGTATGCCACAAGAATTTTTTAGATGCTCAATACCTGACTATTTAGTCAGGGGCACTGACCTCTTTTCCCTTAGATAGTCAATGAATGAATGAATCAAAATTATACCTTTTTTTTTGTCAGATCGGCAAAAAATATATTTTTTGGTGTGCCACAGAATTTTAGTAATTAGTTTATATGTGTCAAGAGATTAAAAAAATGTTGAAAGTTGGTGATCTAGATGAATTACTGAAAAGATATAACTGTGAATGAATTAGTAATTTTCCTGTGGTCTTCTGCTGACAAGATATAAACAGCTGCCTCTTTTCTGTTTGCATTTCCCAGGTGTTTGCATCATGTTTGGAAAGAAAAAGAAAAAGATTGAAATATCTGGCCCATCCAACTTTGAACACAGGGTTCATACCGGGTTTGATCCACAAGAACAGAAATTTACCGGCCTGCCCCAGCAGTGGCACAGTCTGTTAGCAGACACGGCCAACAGGCCGAAGCCCATGGTGGACCCTTCATGCATCACACCCATCCAGCTGGCTCCCATGAAGGTATGGCGAGGACCTGTTATTAAGTTGACTTAAGAAGCATGTTCTCATTTGATAAAGGGTATCATCTTTACGGGCAAACTATAAAATGCCTCAGCAGTGTACTTGTCTTTAAATATCCACAGATTAGCCCCAGTGATTATAATGCTCACCATAATCCTTTGCACATGCAAAGGAACCTCAGCTTTTAGATGTGAGATCTTTTTTACTTTATTTTTAATTTTATTTACTTTTATTGATTTTTAGAGAGACAGGAAGGCAGAGGGAGAGATAGATAGAAATATCAATGAGAGAGAAACATTGATCAGCTTCCACACACCCCCTACCAGGGATGGAACCCGCAACCCAGGCATGTGCCCTGACTGGGAATTGAACCAGCGACCTCTTGGTGCACAGGTCAGTGCTCAACCACTGAGCCATACCAGCCAGCCTGTGAGATCTTTTTTAAATCAGACATATAGAATATAATCACAAATAGGAAATGTTTATTTCACTTCAAATGATGTTTGCTAATCTTTATACTGGAGAATATTACCCACCCCTTCTGGTGAATACTGGCAATAACGTTTGATTAAACATTATATTAGATAACCTTTTGTTGTTTTGCATTTACTCTCAGAATGTTTAAACTTTTATATAAATTTTAGGATTGACATATTTTGCAAAAAAGTATTTATACATATGCATATATACATATGCATAGACATATGTATATACATATAAAAGGTTTATATATGTAGTCATATATATATATGTATAAGTATACATACATATATGTTCAAATTTGTTGTTATAGTCTAAGAAAAAGCTGTTTCAAATAAAAGTGAATCATTTGAATCATGGATTTACCCTAAAGAAATGGCTAGTAGATTTTGTCAAGAAATGTTCATGAAAATAATTGCATTAAAGCAGAAATCAGATGCAGTAAATTTCAGATACATTAAGTTTCTACAAAGAAAATCTAGCCATTGCAGTTTTCTTCTGAACCTCAGAATAAGAATTCCATAGACCATCAAGTAATTGCCCCCAGATCTCCCTATGTAGTTAAACGTTTTTGAAATTTATCATTATGTTATCCAATAGATTCCATTCTATTCTATATCTCTTGCTCATTATATTAGTAGACATCTGCGCTACATGAATACCTTATTCTATGTTAACATGAATATTGACTACATTGTCTTTAAATGGTAGACAAAACAAAAGTGGATGCATTTTTTAAAGGATGCAAAGAAGGATCATAGCTAATAAAGTATGGGAAATGCTTATAAAGTATCATCTGAGCTGACTAAATTAGAACTGCATTTCCATCATTTATGCATCATCTTGGTCATTCTGTTCTGGTATTGAACATGTGAGTGGTTTCTGCCTAAAGATCAATATGGAGTCTTCTAATCCTGTATCTTGTGAATTTGATTTTCTGATAGGATTTTGAAACTTTTCAGGCTAGCTAAAATGTAAAATACACAAAGGATGGATATTTGAAAAGATAATTCTTTACGGACAAAAGGACCTTCCATTTTAAACAGGTATTGATTGATAGTTAATAGAAATTGACCAATTAACCAACTCTACTGGTTAATAATAGGCAATATTTTACTACTGAACATATTTTTCCCCCAAGAGAAGGCTAATGCTTAATTAATGACCAAATAATAGGGTGGGCCACATCTAAAAAGAAGTAAGGATTAGAAAGAATTTCCTTTTTTGGTTTCATTATTTTTCTCCTATCCCAAGTTTTTATAAAAACTAGAAAATGGAATGTTCAGTGTACCCAGAAAAGTCCTCTGCTATTAGTCATCATGGTGAAGGAAAAATGCCCAACTCAAATGAGGGTTTCTTTTCTTATCCTTGAGTACAGTTCTCATTTGACAAGGAACATTCTAGAAGGATACTCTAGAACATTCTAGAGTCTCAGTGTAACGCTCTAGCTGAAGGCCCAGGATATGTGCTCTCGTTTAGAGAGCATGTTTATTACTGGGTAAGGACAGAGTATCATTCATTCACCACGGTTCTTCACTTGTCAGGTCATACGTAGCAGGTGCTGTCCACGGTGAAGGAGGAGGAGCTCCCGTCTCGGTGCGAGTCCACCACGCTCGGTGGGCGTGGGCTGGAAGAGGACTGGCTGGCTCCTTTCCCTCTTCCAGAGGAGCCGGCTCATTATCCTCTGTGACAGAATTTAAAAGCCCCACTGAGATGGAGCAAGGTTTTCTACATGCTGAACCCCTGAGCCCCGTGATGCTCTCAGTCACTTTATCGCTTTCTAGCCCTAATGCCAGATGTGTGAGCATCCAGTCTGTGTGAAACGAAAACATTTGTTATAAACGCTTAAATGCCATCTGGGGGACAACTGGAAAATACATCTCAAGTAGAGATCCAGCCCTGGAATTCTGCAAATGAGAACTCAGGCACAGTTTTACCTGTGAGAAAAAAGTAAAATAAAAACAGACAAGAAATGACAAACAACAGTCAACTAGGTTGAAATTTCCCGAGACAGAGTGGAGTTAACCAAGTGCTTTTAACTGTACCTCATACTCTCACCAGTCGTCTTTCGGTTGATCCTCTCTCTGCCAATCCTAGGAGCACCCCAGCACTGTTGGCAGCTCTTGGACAACATCGGTGGTTCCGGGATCCCACTGACTCCACCAGACTCTCAGAAAAGGGAAAGTAAAGGGTTTGAGGGGCCTGAGGATTGGATGGTCCCACTGTTTGGAAATGCCTTCTCTGGAGAAATCTTTCCAGTCACTTGAGAATTACATATGATAAACCATGCAGAATATATCTCAGAAGGCAGAATAATCCTTGAAATAAGAAGTGATAAATGAATTGACAGAAAGGAGTGAATACATAGAGTTGTGCAGATTTAAAGTCATTTTGGCAGAGTTATTTAAGTTAAGTAGAACCAACAATTCTAATTTGGTCCAGTTGTCCTTTAAAGGGAACAAGGGAAGCCCTGTCCGGTTTGGCTCAGAGGTTAGAGCATCGACCCGTGGACCAAAGAGTCTTGGGTTGGATTCCAATCAAGAGCACGTACCTCAGTGAGGATTAAAAAAAAATTTTTTTTTTAAATAAGTAAATAAAGGGAACAAGGGGTAATTAGGCAAGAGAGCATGACATAAACGCAGTAAATGGAAGAAGGGTGCAGTGAATGCCAGTTTTTCAGTATTTGTCGGTGAGCTTCAGACAGGTTGGTTCTGAATGGAAATCTGCTGTTGCACCCAGCCCTCTCTTCCGTGTTGACCCAGGTTTTCAGATGTTCCTGTTCAGAACTTCATTTAAATTGCATGCTATGCTTACCAGGACACACCTCTTGTACGTAGATTTATTTAGATCAGTGTTTCTCAAACTACAGTCCCTCAGAATCACCTGGATGACTTGATAAAACATGACAGATGGACCCGTCCCAGAGTTTCTGATTAAGTAGGATTGGGATGGGGCCTAAGAATTTGCATTTTAATAAGTTTCCACATGATACTGATGCTTGTGGTCCAGGGACCACACTTTGAGAATCTTGATTTAGGTCATTATAAAGGAATTTATCCACATGACGTATCATCAGTGCAAGTTTACACTGGCCAGGATTTCCAAAATTTCAGAAATTTAACCAGAAGCCATAGGTTGACTCAAATTTGTATCAAAAGCTAAAGTTCATGTACCCAGGCCAATGGAATGTAGGCAAACTGAGACAACCTGAATACCCAAAGGGAGGAGCAAACTATCTTTGAGAAACTGTCTTTAATATCTAACATCATTTTGTCCACAAGGGCATCATAAGCAATATTACCAAACGTTCCTACTGAAGTTGATGTGTCAAGGCCAGGCTGAACGGTCACAAGTGTTCCTGCCAGGAAAGTAGACTTGGACTCTCTCAGCTCTCAGGGCCTGTTACTTTCTGGAATCCCTCCTTCCATTTTCAGTCTGCCTTTCAAGCTTCCCACTGCCACAGAGACTGGAAGGAAACCATCACACTGGCCCCAAGTTCTCACACGTGCCTAAATTCAGGAAATTTCAGCGAGGTAACCTTTGTTCTAGAAGAGTGGACCAAGCCAAAACCAAAGGAAGGGTTATTCTAGATCTTCATTTCTTTGATCCAACCATATCTAGAAACTTCTGAAAAGCAGTTTTCCACTGTATCATTAAGTTAGTATTTGATGTGCCCCATGCCTGCCCTCCAACTCCCCCTTCTCCTCTCTCTCTCCCCCTCTCCCTCCTCCCTCCCTCCCTCTCTCTTCTATTTCTATTTCCCTTACACACACACCCCTCTGAAAGTAAAAACATTTTAAAAAGGAAATTGATATCAACCACTTAGCAGTATCATCTCTCTTTTATTACTGCAGTGTTTCCCTGAAGCTACCTTAACATTTCTTTCCCACAATTGAGCAGCCTTAAGGTCAAATAACCTAGTTGTTACTCCAAAAAACAAAAGCTGCTGTTTTCAGGGTAGAGGGACTCATCACAAGAAAGCTATCGCTGGGGGCCCTCACCCCTTCTTCACTTTGAGGGGGGCAGGGCATGGACGGCACACCTTCTCCAGGCCGGTTGCCTGGCTCCTCCTGGCTCCCAGAGTGACAACTCTGTAATCACAAATGAGTGGGTCCCACACCTGAGACTCACTGGGATGGGTAGAACATAACTGTGCTTTCATATTGATCCTGGGGTTTGGAAGATGGAGCCCAGGTTCCCAGTTAAAGTTGGACCACTAAGACCCCTCGGGTGAATGCTCCCAATCTCCCTCCAGAGTTCGGTGTCTGCCGTCACCCTCAAGACCAAAGTAAACATAAATAGAATATACCATTTTAAAGCAATGGTCAATAATAGGTTACATTGGAAAGTAATGTATGACTAATTGATGGTTGGATCTATTTCTGAAGGCCTTCTCCCATAGTTTAATATGCCTCGCCCAGCATTTCTGCGGTGACCATGGTCTCCTGCTTTGACTCCGAGGTGGGCAGATACAGCAGATCACACACAGCGACCAAATACCGGCAGGGGTCCTGTGACCACCTCAGTTTGACTGTTTTACTCCAATTCTATTCGCAGAGCAGATGCTAGTGTGAGGCAAAGCAGGCCTCAAATCTATAGTAATCTGCAGATTTTGCAGAAATATCCCTGGAAACAGGCCTGCCCAAAATCCACAATATTATACCAGACATTGGATAGTATTTTACAGAGTACACAATCTTTAATATTTATTATTCTCTGGCATAACAATCATTTAATACCTTTAACCCAGTTATAGTGATGAAGAAAGCTTGACTCAACACGGTTGACTGATTTGTTTAAAGTCGCCCAGTTTCTATTTTGAAACCAGATCTAATATCAGAGACCCATCTGTGCTCAGTTGCCCCACACCCTATCTTTCCTCCTCCCATGCCTTTCTTCCCAAAAGGGTGAATGATTGCTTTGTGTGCCCCTCACCTCCAAAGTATTTGCTTTGGACAAGAGGACCATAGGGAAAAGGCAATAAATAATTCCAAGGAGAAAACCTCATTTTGCAGTATCAGACAGGTGAGTGGAGTGGTGGTACTTTTGAGCAGGAGAAATTTTCTTGTTTGCTTCAAGTAGCCTAAGAAAGATTGATTGGCCTAAAAACGTTTGGCAAAAAACAACAATAATAACCAGAGATGTCGGTGATCGTTATGGCCCTGATCAGGCATGGTTGCATGGGATCCTTACCTGTGCCATCTGGTGGACTGGATTATTTAACTCAGTTCTTCATTCATCTTGCCACAGCCTGGTGGAGGGCTAAGTACTTCCCCACCCCTTGAATTTGGACTTGGCCATGTGACTTGATTTTGGCCAGTTGGGTAATGTGAGCAAAGGCTTAAAATGGACAGCTGAGATTTCCCTTATTGCTTTTACCATCGCCATAAGAACATGCCTTGGATAGTTTGGTGATTCCAGAAGAGTGAGAAGAACCATCCCAGCCCATCTGCATCCCTACAGCTTGAAGCAGTCGCCTCAGCCCCAGGTCCATTGAATGTGGGGTGGTTTGTTATGCAGCATTATTGGACAACTGACTGATACACTATCCCACTTAGCCTTCATTTCTTTTCAAATGAGTGGTATTTACTTCATCTTTTAGGTACACCATACTTCACTTTGAGCTTTGCTTTTTTTTTTTTTTTTTTTGTTACAGATGTTTCTCCTTTTTTACCCATTGACACCCTCTTCCCCACTCCCCCACCCCGTCCCCAGCTTTGTTGTCCATGTCCATCAGTTATGTGTACATGCATATAAGTTCTGTGGTTTATCTCTTCCCTCCTCCCCACCCCCTCTTCTGAGGGTTGTCAGTCTGTACCCTACTTCCACATCTCTGGGTCTACCCTGTTCCTCAGACAGTTATGTTCATTATATTCCACAAATAAGTGAGATCATGTGATATTTGTCTTTCTCTGCTTGGCTTGTTTCGCTTAGGATAATACTCTCCAGGTCCCTCCATGTCATCTCAAAGGATAAGAGATCTCTCTTTCTTACAGCTGCATAGTACTCCATTGTGTATATGTACCACATAGCTAAGATCTGGAAACAGCCCAAGTGTCCATCAGTAGACGAATGGATAAAAAAGTTGAGCTTTGCTTTATTGTGCTTCAAACGTGTTGTGATTTTTACAAATGAAAAGCAAGACCCTCCAGCAGCAAAAAGATTACAATTGGCTTTATTGTGATACTTTATTGCAGTGTCTGGAGCTGAACCCACAATATTTCTGAGGTATGCCTGTTATGGAAAGCAAAAATTAGCAAGGTTAAAGAAGTTGCTGAAAGTCCCACAACTAGTAACTGGAAGGGGCCCAGGATTCAAGCCCCAACCCCTAACTCAGAAGCCCACGCTGTAGCCAGCACCCAGCAGCCTTCTGGCGATGAGGGTGTGTTTGGACATGAGTGTTGCACAAATGCTGCTGAGGCAAAACAAAGGCACTTCCTTCTCACCTAGTCCTGCCTTTTCATCTGACAGATGACATGACTGGTCCAGGTAGTTAGAGTGAATTTTCCCAAGGTCACAGAGCAAGTTAATGTTAGATACAGTTTCTGTGTCTAGGGATGCTTCTGAGTCAAGCATTTGGAAAGCCTAGAGTTGGCACATGAACTAGCAGTCACTTGAGAATCTGACAGGGATGTCATTTAAATGCCTCCCTCCCTACAATTTCTTATCATCATTGCCATATGACATCATGTTCTAGTTGTAGAGTACTCAGAGCCCTCTGCCGAGTCTTTCATTGTGCATGGGATTCACACAGTCTGCTCTCGTGAATCAGGCAGAATATTTAAACAGGGAGTATCAATGAAATTATGCACCAAGAAGCAAATGAGTAAACGTCCAAATGTGTGCTGCCCACCTGTCTCCAGATGGCCTGGCTGCTCCTTGAGCTGATCTTACTTGAGGTCAAACAGTGACCCTTTCGATCACAAGCTTCTCCCCACACTTTCACTGGGATCCCACTGAGTGGCCTGCCCTGAACTCCTGGCAGCTGAACTCGTCAAGTGAGGACGGTTGTGCTTTGATGACTGGAAAATTCTATATTAAGGGAGAAGATATTGTCAGGAACGCCTTCTTTGCCCCAGCAATTCCCTCCTGGCAGGGGTGACCTAGCTGAAAACAATCCTAAATCAAAAGAAAAAGCATGTGGCTCTCTGTGACTCCCACACGTGCTTGGAACTTCAAAGATTCCATTTTACCTCTCATTTAGCATCTTACAAAAATTGGGGCACTAAGATGGCAACTGTCAAATCCTAGAGTTTTATCATTTTTTTCATGTACTATTCAATATAAGCATTATATTGTTGACTCTGTTTAAACTAGTGAGAAAGCCGTTTATCGACACTTTGATCATTTCCAACCAGGACATCACTATGTGACCGGTTGGAGGCTCCTGCTTCTACCAACAACATTAAAACTTTAGTGAAAACGTCTGTGCCAGAGATGGCACTCATCGAAGCTCTCATCACGCAATCCACTGCCTTTTGAGGGTCGTTGTATTCGTTTTTCATTGCTGCATAACAAATTGCCACCAACTTCATGGCTTAAAAAAAACCACATTTATTATCTCTCAGTTTCCAGGAGTCTGGAGTCCAGGCAGGGCTTAACGGGGTCCCTCAGCTCAAGGGCTCACAAGACTGCCGTCAGCAGGGCTTTACTGCCCTCTGGAGGCTTGGCCGGGGAAGAATCCACTTCCGAGCTCATTTAGGATGTTGCAGAATTCACTTCCTCTCTGTGGAACTCATGGTAGCTGCTTCTTCAAGGCTGCAGGAGAGCGAGAGCTACTCTGCTTGGAGTCTTACGTATGTATCGTAGTGGAATCACAAAATGATATCCCAGCGCTGATGCCGTCTCATGTAAAACAACCACGGGAGTGACATCCATCACCTTTGCCATGTTCCGTCGGTTAGAAGCAACGAGGCACAGGTCCCTAGCTCGTGGAGAGGGGATTACACAAAGGCACCAGCAGGGGACGTCACCCCAGGGCTTGTCCACTCTGGTCCCCATTGTCTCTCCATGTGCAAGATACATACATTCACCCCTGCCCAAGGTTCCCGGAGTGTCATCCCATTAGGGCATCATCTTAAAGTTAAATTAGGGTCAGGTGTGGCTAAAGGGCTGGCGTGTAATCTGTTAATCACAGCTGCTGGGGCACAGTTTCTCTCCAGCTGTGGACCTGTGAAACCAAAGTGATGAGTGTCTGCCCCCAGCCCCCCCAACATGGGATGGTGGGTCAGGCATAGGGTAATAATTACAGACATTCCAGTCAAAACTGGGGAAATGGAAGGTAAAAAGGAGTCACTGGTCCAGAGCTCTTGTGAAACCCAGCCTGGCAAATGTAGGAGCTCCAACTTGATTGGATGTCCGGGCTTGGGAATAATCCTCTGTGGCTCAGGCTCCACCCTCTGGATTCTTGGTGCTGCTGTTTTCCATGGAGGGCAGACCGTGTGTGCAGCAGTCATTTTATCAGCCTGCTTTCTGTTGGTAGAATTTAAGGTGTCTGACAGCCTCCTTTTGTCTTGTAATATCTCTGTCCGTTGCAGTGCAAGCTGGCAATGTTTTTATTCAAACGATTTCTCATTAACTTTGTAAACCTTGTGAGGATTTCACCGTGGTTCACTCCATTAGGCAAAAGCTATACCCACAGATATTCTTAAGATAAACTTCCTGTCCTCTGGCCTCCTGAGGTGGCTGAGGGACAGTGCTCTGCAGCTTCCAGAGGTTCTCTGCTTTGATTGAGATCTGTGCGGCACACCCTCGATTTCTTCAAAAAGCTTCTGTGTGATCGCACGTTCTGACCTTTGGTCGTTCTGAATCTTAGCGGCGTTACCTTCACAGCCTCAGAACAGGCTTCCCTGAGAGGCAGCTTTTCATTTTTGCGTCTGTGCCATCTGGAGAAGCTCAGAATTTTTAAGACAGGAGATCCTGGTGCATTGTTTTTAAGGTCTCCCTTCAATTCACCTCTCTCCTCGTGCATTTACTGTAAGCAGAAAGAACCTGGCAGCACCCGCCACACTCTTCTTGGAAATCTCCTTAGACATGTTAACATGTTATCACTTCCAGCCTCTGCGTTCCACATAACTCCAGGAGACAATTCGGCTACCTTTCTGCCACGACATAGCAAGGACCCCTTCCTCCAGCGTCCAGTGCATGTCCCTCGTTTGCTTCTGAACCTCACCATCAGCATCCTCAGAGTCCAGATTTCTACTAAGAGTCTGTTCATGGCAATTTCGACTTTCTCTACCATGTTCCTCAAATCCCTCAGCCTCTACCCACTTCCTGGTTACAAACACCTGTGTTGTTAGGGACTGAAAGGTGTCCTTCCAAAATTCATATGTTGAAGCCCCCTCCCCCCATGTGACTGCATTTGGAGATGGGCCTTTAAGGAGGCGTTAAGGTTAAACAAGGTCATAAGGCTGGAGCCCTAATCCTATAGGACTGGTGTCCTCACAAGAAGAGGAAGCGACACCCTGGGCATGCAGTCACAGAGAAAAGACCCCATGAGGACACCACAAGAAGACGGTCGTCTGCAAGTCAAGAAGAGAGGCCTGAGAGGAACCAACCCTGCTGACCTCCAGCCTCCAGACTGTGAGAAATCAATCTCTGTGTAAGTCACCCAGAGCAGTACTCTGTGATGGCAGCCCTAGCAAGCAGCACCCCCCTTCCAGATACCAAAATGTGTAACAAGTTACCAAACACTCAACAGCTTAAAACAACACACATTTAATAGCCTCACAGTTTTTGTAGGTAGGAGTAGGGCCATGTTTAGCTAGATCCTCTGCACAGGCTCTCACAGGCCTGAGATCAAGGTGTCAGCTGGGCTGCGTTCCCATCCGAGGGCTCAACTGGGGAAGAATCTGCTTCGAAGCTCATTTAGGTTGTCAGCAGAATTGAGTTCCGTGTGGCTTTGGGGGAATAGAGTACTGAGACCAGGAAGGAAGAGAAGTCAAGAAAGGGTGAGTTAATGAGCAGTAAGTGAGCACCTGGGACCCAGCCCCAGAGAGACTCTGCAGAACACACCTTAGACTTGTCCCAGCAGGGAAGCCAGAGCATCTGTCCAGCACCTCCAACCCCTCATTGGCTGCAGGTTGCTCCTGGGAATCAATCTCCAGGTAAAGTCTACCTGCCTTGCATTTGGCCAGGCATTCCCCAGCAGCCAGGGAACACTTTCAGGTAGAGAGAAGTGGGAAACCTTCAGTGTGGACAGGAATTGCCTGCAGGTGACCTCCAGTGTGGACCAAGGAACACAGGCCCAGCACCAAAGGCATCGCCTGTCCGTGTAGCATCTGCTTTCATTTCTTTGTCAAATATTGATTGTGGACCTACTACATTCTAGGCAATGAAGCTCTAGAGAAAAACAATGTTTGGTCTCCATCTCTACAGAGTACACAGTCTAGTGGGGAGAGAGATTTGTGCAGACAAACATAATAAATGTTACAATAGAACAGACAACACGATAGAATATATAAACATGTGGTTGTGGAAGCTTTGAGAACGGAATGGCGACACTTAGAAAATTTAGGGGAGGTGTAATTTTAGATTTCCAAAGAATATAGTCATATATTCATGCCTAATGACAGGATGCCCCGAGGTGAGAAAACAGCTTTACCCAGAGGCAGTGACCGTGTCCTGCTGAAGAGCCCGCTGGCAGGCTCTCCAAGATCAATGCACAACCGTGGGTTTGCCTGTTCCAGTCATTGGGCCTCATGCAAGTTACCCAGCCTCTGTGCTCACTTCCTCATCTGTTAAAAATGGATATAATAAGCCATGGCTGGTTTGGCTCAGTGGTTAGAGCATTGACCTGTGGACCAGAGAGCCCCGGGTTCGGTTCCCGCTAAGGACATGTAGCTGGGTTGCAGTTTGTCCCCGGCCCTGGTTGGGGTTGTGTGGGTGGCAGGCGGTCGATGTGTCTCTCTCAGGTCGATGTGTCTCTCTCACATCGATGTTTCTCTCTCTCTTCCCCCCTCTCTCCCTCCCACTCTATCTGAAGATAAATGCAAAGAATGTCCTCGGGTGAGGATAAAAAAAAATGGATATAACAGTACTACTCACAGGGCCGGTGTGAGGACTAAGCTGTCTCATACATTTAGAATATTAGTGGTCAGTACAGTTTGAAAAAATGAAACAAACCCAGTTATCACAAGTACAAAGTATAATAAAAATTGCCTTTTTTTAGGACTAGAGCAATGTTTGGAATTTGCTTTCTCTCACAATAGAGCAAAGACTGTGGATGTCTCAGTTTTCTAGATAACTCTCTAACATCCCACAAAATGTGAGTTCTCAGAGTCGGGTCGCAGAGACCAGCGGAGACCAGCAAACGCCCCAGATCCCTTTCACCCCGTGCTTTCCAGGGAGTTTCCTCAGGGCGGGTTTCCCATGATCTCTCCCCTGGACCTCAGGATGCTGCAGGCCACTCCGTCCACCAGGAAGCAGGGCTCGGAAGGACGGCTGCTCCGGCAGCAGCCTCTGCCTCCAGCCGGCCACCCTCCCACCTCCTCGTCTTCGCTAGATCTGCCAGCTGTTGGGCTAAGAAGCCCTGTCCGCTGGGAACCTCACGCCGTGCCCTTCCTGAAGGCTGCAGGGCTGGCACCTGGCTGTTTACGAAGCAGCGCCAAGGAGAGATGCGCGTAGAGACAGGTTTCCAGGCGCAGCGTCCGAAGCCAGCTCCCAGTCTGGGGCAGGAAACGGGAGAAGTGAGCAAGTACCATTAAACCCGCTCCCCAAAGAAAACTCTCTGGTGTGTTCACCGCAGAATTTTACTCATAGAAGCAAATGCACTCGTTTGGGAAATTATTTGTAATAACCTTTAAATGTTGTTAGCATATGAGAGTAATACTTAAAATACAGGAATCTGTGGAGAAGGGAGAGCCATCGTATCTCCACTGCCCACTGTTGAATGTGGATGTACTTTCTTCCATCACTTAAATACACACACACGCACACATACACACACACGGGACAGCGAGATTGATTACAGTGTCTATGCAGTTTTTATTTCATTTTTTTCACCTAAGGCGATAGTTCCCAAACTTTCTTGGTTCACGGCACCCAGCGTCTCATTTTGTCACAGGGCCTCCTAGGCACAAAGAAATAGTTAACCTTTCCATTTATGAAGTCATTCAATCCAAACACTTTAATAAGTATTTAACAAATAATACACATAAATTGAGATTTACATTTTTTGTCATTTTTCAAGAAAACCCTAATGTAAAGTGCACACCTGCTGGGCCCTGAACACCTTCTGAGCCTCGGAGCCGGCTTGGGTACCACACCCTCGTTTCCTGTTGCACATTGATTTTTATACAGACCTTGCTTTCTCTTTTTGTCATGACAACTGCCAGATACACAGCTTTGCATTTACTGATGTCATTAAAAGGCAGGTGGTGCAATCGAATCCAGAGCCTTGAACCACCTTGAGCTGGTGATTTGTAAGATGTCTGACAGAGGTTAGATACTGCCACACCCCGTGAGGTCATGGCAGTCCTCTGGGGCACCTCGGTGTACAGTTTGAGAACCACGAACCTGCATGTTACATTGCCTGCAGCGTTGTTTCTGGTGGCCACGTGTGGACAGATATGCCATGATTTGAAATTTATGCTGATTCGTGGTTCACTTTTTATTGATAAGTTCATTGTCTTCAAAAGGGTAGGAAAGTCCATTCTTTCATGTGAAAGTGCAATGTTTGAATGCAGTTACTAGGCTTGTTACCTGGCCTGTTTCTAGTCTCACCCTGCAGTTTGGGAGCCCAGTTCGCAGGCGCCACCTCCGTCTTGGACGCTATGATTTCTACCTCCCCCATCTTCCCATCGTCCTGGTTTCTGTTGGGCTTTAAGAACAATGAGCCTAAATCAGGAAACTATCTTTAACCCATCAACTAGGCTACAAATTTCCAAGGGAATGAATAAAAACAAAGCCAAGGGATTGACAAGACTTTGTAAATTAGCAACAACGGAATTGAAATTAACCTAGAACACAGAAAAAAAAATGCAGACAGTTAAAAATAGTCAACTTCCAAAATCTGATAATTTCCCACCACAAACCTGGGCTCTGCTCTGTCTCAGTCCACTGGTGGGCTGGCTCTGCGAGGAGGCGTCCACGTGCTGCCCGCGTTCTGCTTCTCTGCCTGGCACAGTGCTGTAGACAGCCGTTCAGCTTTGGCGTCAGCTCTTCGGTGAAGGATAGATCCGCTCCCCGCACTGGGATAACACTCCTGCAGCTCTAAACGACATCTTCTTGCCTTGCAAGGTTGTTATGTGCATCACGTCAAACAAGAAAGAAAGAACGTCAAAATGAAAGAGCTGTCGGCAGGTTTAAGGTGGTGATGATGGAGGGGATTATGGAGGTTGTTGGTGGAAGTGATGGAGGCCACGGAGGTTGATAGAGGGGGTAGAAGGGGGGGCAGGGCCGTAGTAATCAAATGTTGTGAGACCTTCAGGAAATTCTGCCTGGAGATGCAGAAGGCCCACAACTATTTGTGCCCAGTGATAAGGCTCAGTTGTCCACAAACCACATTGCTAGTAACAGACTCACAACTCGGTTTTCTCTGTGGGATGCAGAGCTGGAGGTAATAGAACTAATACGTTGAGTAGACGTGATCTCACCTGAGCCTTACTATGTGAAGGTAGGTGATGGGATCCTCATTTTGCAGATTGCTAATTTCGGGCTGAGAGACACAAGGGACTTGCCAAAGGTCACACAGTGATCACACGGCAGAGCTGGAACATGGCCTCAGCCAGCGTCTACGATGCCAGGGCCTGTCCAGGCAGCAAAGCCATGTTTAAGGTGGTAGTTGCTGAGGAATAGTGGTGCAATATCCTATTACAAGGCATGGCTGTGAGAACATAAAACTTCATTCCCAGAAAACAGATAAGTTAGAAGAAACTGCGCTTTATCTCTAACATTTCCTAGCAATCCGAGGCACGCAGGAAAAACCTTCCTGTAAGCACCTTCTGAGTGTTCAAATTACATTGTTTTCTAATGTATTCACCACAGCAATGCCTTGGTCAGGGTTTCAACATTTCATTCATTCTGCAAGCTGGACCTCGTGCGGTGCTCGCTTAGCTGTGAGATGTGTGCGTCCATGACTGCGACATCGATAACTAGCAGAGGCTACAGTTTTTATAGAATTAAAGCAAACATGAATTTCCCGATGCAATTCCCCCATGCCTTATTTATTTTTATAGCGAAAGTTCTCTATTTCTGCCAAAATCTGAAAGAGGTATATATAAGCCCCTCTCTGGGATTGTGATTTTTACATGTTTTCCTTGTGACAGTTTATTCTCTAAAGTATGACTTTACATGCGATGTTAAGTTATAATTTTTCCTTGACTACAGGGCGTACTATCACCCCGGGGTGGGATTGTTGGGTCACAGGCATGTATACCTTTGACCTGAGTGCGTTCTGCCAGTCGGCTCCGGGTGGTGATTCCGGTCCACCCCACCCGTGAAGCACAGGTGTGCGTCTCCGTGCACTCGGACCATGCTGTGGCATTATAGCCATTCCGATACTTGTTCCAAGGAGGGTCTCACTGTGTTTGGTCATCTCTTCACATCATTGTTAACTATTGGACCACTCATTCTGTTTGCCTGTCCAAATCATTTGCCAATTTTTCTATTGGTTTTCCTGTCTCAACAGGTGTGTTGCAGGACTTCTTTTTGTATTAGTAAGAGTTTATTTGGTGCTTTTAACTTTAAATGCCCCCTTGTCTGACATTTCCAAAGCTGGTTGCTTTTTTGTTTATACTTATCTGGTATATCTGTACTTATCTGGTATATCTGTCTAAAAAAAAAAAAAATATATATATATATATATATATATATATATATATATATATATATATAGTGTGTGTGTGTGTGTGTGTTAGCATTTTCTTGTCAACAGCAAATAGTTGTTTGGTTTTATGTCATTTTGTCTTCACTCAGTCTCTCATTTATCAGAAGAATTCAGTGTCATGGCTCGTATATTTATTTTATTCTGCCATATTAGTGTTTTATTTCATGTACACTGTTTTCTCCTCTTCCTTATTTTCGTGCTAATTTGATCACGTTGCTTCTCGTTTGTTCACTTGGAGGTCACTTGTCTGTTCAATCACTGATCCTCCCCTTTCTCTGCTCTTGGTGTCAAATACCTACTTCCTTACTATATTTTGTGAACAAA
Organism: Tadarida brasiliensis; assembly: GCA_030848825.1. NCBI lineage: Eukaryota > Metazoa > Chordata > Mammalia > Chiroptera > Molossidae > Tadarida > Tadarida brasiliensis. Next base: position 31,337,072 of record CM061261.1, on the reverse strand, counting down.
ATCCCAACTAATTCCCCCAGTGAGATGCACTGTGTCCCCCAAAGAAATGCTATATTTCTTCCCTGTATCCCACTCCAATAAGATAAGATGTTTAGAAAACTTTCATCCATTTCCCTTCTTCCCCTTAATCACTTTTTGTAACCAAGGGACTTCGACCTTCAATAAAGGATAGCAAACAGAGGAAAAAAAACACTTATTTTCCTAACACCTTCCAAATGCTTAAATTTTGACAAAATTATTTTAAATTTCTAGCACTAAACTATTATTATTATAACTCCCCTTACATTATCTCTAGACTCCTTATTTAGCGATTTTATTATGGCTAGACAGTCTTTATTTGTTCAGAATTCACGCACACACATATAACATATATATGTGTATGTATATATATATATAAAGAGAGAAAGACGGAGGGACAGACAGAGACAGAGTGACAGAGACAGACTACACACCAGGCCTGTTGCTCAGCTGATTTTCCCCCTCCTCATGCTGACCTCAGCCTGAGGTCAATGTTCTGGGTTAGCATCACTGAATAGAACTTTCTGCAGTGATGGAAGTGTCTGATATATTTGCTGTCCAATAAGGTAACCACTAAGCTACATGGAGATATTGCGATCTGGAAATATGGAGAGCATGACTCAGAAATTAAATATTTTATTTAAGCTACATTGATTTAAATTTAACATTAAATAGCCACATAAGCTAGTAGCTACCATAATGAATAAGACAGATCAAGATCATTTGGTATTATCTCTAAAATGGGTATATGCTTTCTTAATTCTAACATGTGGTCATATCTATATATTTGGCTTTGGTTTTGCTGATAGTGAGTTATATCTTGGTTGAGTATAGGCTTCTCAGCTTCTTCCTCTCGGATTGTGTTCCCTACAACCTGAGATGCGATTCTTGTGCAAATGATCAGTCGAAGGGGACCACTGCGGAGGAGGGACCATAACAACAAGGGAAGCAGGACAGGAGCGGGGAATGAGCAGAGCAAAGACAGGGCTTCACTTGGAGTCTGGCCTCAGCCTCGTCCCACAGAGAGCTCTGGACGAACGACTCCCCTGGGTGATCTCACCGTGAGGTAACAGGTCTGGCCTTTATTCCCACTTATCGATCAGCCACTGGCTGCAGGCCATCCCGAGGAAGGGCTACTTTGCCAGGCCCTGCTGGGTGAGGCTGGGAGCCCTTTCCAGAAAACCTGGGGGGGTTCTCAGGAGAAGTGGACGGAGCTGAGCGCCAGCACTCGGCCCTGGCGGAGGGGGCCCTGTCAGGCACCAGCAGTGTCTACTCCTCTCTCTGTATGCTTCAGATTTTTAGAAAATAAACCCATTGATATTCTCATTCTTCTTTCTTTCCTGGAACTATGTAAGTTTTTCTTTACTCCTAGAGTTAAGGCATTTTTCAGGATATGCCAAGCTGTGTTTTTTGTTTTGTTTTGTTTTGTTTTTTAATCAGTCCTGCCTTGGACTCAACCCTTTGAAGCTGCACACTCAGGTCTTTCTTTAGCTCACGGAAGTTTTCATCTATTATTGCTGTGTCCTCCATCTGCTCTCTGTTATTGTTTTGACACTCCTATTATTTTGCATATTAAGCCCCTCCCCCTTATTTTTCTCTGTCTGTACTTTTGCAGGTTTTGAGACCTTTCTTCCCATTGTCAGGCTCGACTTCCCACCACAGCTGTTGATCATCCTTTTCCTCCATCCATACACTGAGTTGTCTAGTTCCAGACACACTCTTCTGTGCCATGCTGGCATGATCAGGGACGTTGCTGCTTTTCACATTTCAGTTGTCATCTGTCTCTCCCAGTAGCTCTGTTTGGCTGGGTATGAATTTATTTTGTTCTGAGCCAACATCTCTCACTCTCTGGCTGCTATAGACTCCCTTAGGTGGGAACACACACACACACACACACACACACACACACACACACTCATATTCCAGTTGGTGGATGTCTCGGTTGGCTATTTTCTTTCCTAGTAGTATTTTCTTGCCATGGTCCTCCTTCTGCCCTCTGCATTCCTTTTAAAGACACCCATATTCATATATCTATTCTTCCATTTCAGGTCACCTTGTTTCAGCAAACGCCTGCCATGGGCCAAGCCCAGTGCTCCGCTCTGGGGACGCAGCGTGAATGACAGGCACGAGTCCTTCCTTCCAGGATCACTTACTGCGCGGGGGAAATACACATAGACGGAGCTGGAGACACCACTGCAGAGTGTTGGGAAGGGGCAGATAGGTGTGGGGGGATGGCGGGGACTCTTTTCTCACATTTCTGCTCTCAGTACCCACCTACTTATCACGACAACACTTCCTGCCACGTCCGCTGCGTAGCGGAGCATCTAGAACAGGCAGCTTGATGACTGGTTGGGAATGTCTGTCAAAGACTTGGGAGGGAGGGACACTATGGCTTTCTTCAGTTGCTGAATTGTTGCCCAGTGGGAGGGGCATTTAGGATCCGCTAGGAAGCCCCCGGAAGGGAAAATAGGAAGAGCTTGTCTTGGAAAGTATTGAGGTCCCCATCATTAAGAATATTCCAGTATTGACCCAGCTACACACATAAAGGCAGCTGGACACCGCAGCTGGGGCAGGAGCAAAAGCCAGGAAGGCCTGGAGTAGAGACGTTTGTTAGGGAATGTGGTGCCTGAGAGGCTGAGGACACCCACGCAGGGTAGGGGTATTGGGAGGAGTGGAAGGGGTTGGAGGCACGAGAAGTGTGGCCATGGTTTGGCACTTGTGTCTTCTTCAAGGAGAGGTCAGGACAGAATGGCATTGTTTTTTGCTTATATCTTGCCAAGTCCTAATGACATCTAAGATTTCTAAGGTAGAATACAGCCATGCTTTTTTTTGGTCCTAAACTTCTTTCTTCTTCTTCTTTCCTCTCTGGTCTATCAAAAGCAAAGGACAATAAAGAATAGATTCTACCTTCCATACCTCTGCTCAAAACCTTCAGCCCTGAAACATATGCTCTGTTATGAATATATTCATTCATCCAAGCTTTCTTTACCTTGCTTGTGTGTTCTGCTTGTAGAACTGTGCCTGTCACCAGGCAGGTGCTCAATACATATTCGATGATTGTATTAATTTAAATACATTCCAGCCCATAATAGTTTGTCATGCATATTAATGTGTGCCTCAGCAATAACCCTGGGTAAGGGAATATTAACATAGAAAATACTGCCGCCAGATGGAGTAAAGCTGTGTTTCCTCAACCTGATTGTAATGCGGTAGGCTGATGAAATTTGGGAGGTACCTGATGTTTTTATACATGTACATAAAGTAACTTTAATCTCTACGCAGTAGGCATCTACCTCATCCGTTAAAGTTATACACTATTTGCTGTATTATCTACTGCTTCATCCAGCATTTCATTGACCTGTTCCTTCTCCCTTGACTATCTACAAGCTTTGTGCCTTCGATAGAGGATGCTGCCATCTAGTGGGGTTGGGGCCACACTACAAGCCTACCCATCCAGTGGGTTTATTTTTCATTATATTAATATTAATTCACTTGAAGAATAAATAATGGCATAATTTTTTAGAGCTTGAACATGTTCTTCCATGGTGTTTCTTCAATTTCAGGACACAATTTAGATGCTTAAAGATTTCTTTGATGCTTTGACAATAAAACTTAAAATTTTCACTTTTTGCTTTTCCTGATTTGGTAGAAAAGCCCCAGTCTCGTCCCTGCAAATTGAGTAAACTCAGCCCGTTTCCTCATTTTTTAAGTAAGGGTTTCACTGAGTTAGCTATTCTAATGCCAGCCCATAGAAAAATCACCTGGGAAGAATTACTTAAAAACACAAATTTCCACGGCTCCGTCCCCAGAGTTGATTCAGGATGTTGGAGAACTACTCGACTAACATTTTCCCCCCTTGGTTTCAGTTTTCATTCTGGCTTTGTCAAGAAAAATGCAAAGGTGCCACCTAGTGTTCCTGAGTCATTTGTGCAGCCTCACTCAGAAGTAACTAAATGGAAACTGCGGTGGGTGGTGCTACATCAGACAGGAACATATTGGAGCTTTAAGCTGTCAGTGTTTCTGGTAATAAATGCAGTCAAATTTGCATTGAATTAGGGAAGCCGATGCCGTTGTGAGAGAAGCAGATGTTACCCATCAAGTCACTTGGAATGATTGGTTTGATCTTCCTTTTGATTTATGACTTGGCCTTTTTCTGAACTCAGTTATATCCTCTCAGCCTTGTGTCTGAATCACACACAACTGCAGTAGTCCAGCTTTTTGCAGTTATCTATATTTTTACACCTTTAGGAAGACCCGAGTGAAGAAATGAAAGAAAAGACTTTTGCAGAGAAAAATTGTAATTTCTAACCCCTTCCCATTTCCACTTGCAGTAAGGAACAGATTGCTAAGGAATTCAACATTCCTCCTCCACCCACCACCCACCCTGGACTGCTATCCTTAGGTTCTAACTGCCCACAGAAAGCACAGACTGCCAGGCTCCTGGGGAAGGAGGAATGCTTTTCTTAGGTCACGGGCATTGCACCTCAGTGTATCACCCTATTGTCCCACAGACCTTCAATTCCCATGGTGCTGGCCACAGGCTATGTTATGCAAAGTGCTGAGGTCCCAGAAAACCTCAGCATAGTGTTTGTGGATTCCAAAGAAATAACCCAGAGAACTGGCTGTGACAGACATGTGTTTATTAGGGCTTGCGTGCACAGCGGTGGCAGCTGACCAGTGGCGGCTGACTGGTGAAGTTCTCTGCTGCACTGGCTGCCACCAGTGATGTAGCCCCACTGTGCCCCATCCGGGCTGTGGATGGCTGCACTGGGGGCAGCCGGCGGGTTCTGGCTTTGCTGCCACCTAGACTTTCCCAGCACCAGTTTTACAGAGTATAGAAAACGGCATGCAGGGGAGGGGCACAGGCCCCTGCCCACGCTGTGTGAGATCAAATCACAAGCTGTTTACAACCCAGGCTCACATCTAGAAGCAATTTCTCTTTGGCCTTAGACTGAGTTGCTGGTAAGGTTCCCAAGGTCTCACAGTCCGCTTACAGATGGCCCTCACTGTTATTTCCACAGGGTGGGAGGGAAGTTGGAGTTGGGAAGGGGCCCTTGTTCCCATTTACTACACAGGTCAGCAGCTGCAACATTCCCTGGAAGTCTGTAAAATGCAGAATCTCAGGCCCAACCCAGACCTGCTGAATCAGGTTCTTAACCAGACGTCCCGGGGATATGTGTACACGTTCACATTTAAGAAGCACCACCCTAGTGCACACAGGGTTCAACTCTGATGCCCTTCCCATTCTGCTGCTTTCCCCTGCTGGGTTCCCAGGAGCGCAGACTGGTCTGGAAGGATGGGCATCAGGCAGATCTGGCTTTGGCATCAGAATCTGCAACTTCCTGCCCACGTGATTTGGGCTCTCTCCTGAATCTTTCTGAATCTCTTGTTCCTGCAGGAATATGGAAACTATGATACTAACTTCAGGGAGATGTGGGCTGACATATGTGAGGTGCCCAGCATGATGCCTGCCTCATAGACCTTGATAAATATTAGTTCCTTTCACTACCCACCTACCTCCAGGTGAAAGCATAGTTGAGTATAGTTTTAGCATTGCTTGGTGTGGTGCTTTATAAAGCTGGCCACACTACTTCTTGGACACTTCTCCTGTCAGAGGTGGTCTCTATCTTCCCTCCCCTTGACTCAGGCAGGGCTCTGATCCCCTCGTAACGGAGGAATGTGGAAGAAGTATCACTGCAGACTCTCAGGGCCGCTGAGGAATGGCCACCCACTTCCTTCTGGCTGGTTCTCTCAGGAAGCTCGCTCTGGGGGAAGCCCCACTGTGTAAGGAACCACCATGCTGGGGAGGCCTTGTGTAGGTAGGTACTTGGTGGACAGCCCAGCTGAGCTCTCAGCCAGGAGTTGTCATCAACTGCCAGCTACGTGGGCATTGGGGATGGCCAGTCCCTTGTGCCTGCAGCCGCAGCCAACATGTGACTGCCATTGTAGACAACTTCCCACACTCTTCCCCAAGTCCTGACCTACATGGTTACAGGCAAATAAAACACTGGGGGGGGGGGGTCATTTATGCAGCAACAGTACATTTTGAGTTCATTTTTGTGTTTGTTTGTAGATTGATTGTTTGCATATGAATGGCCAATTGTTTCAGCAGCATTTGCTGAAGTGACTATTTTTGCTTCTTTGTACTGTCCTTTGTCAAAAATTGGTTGACTATATTTGTGGAGGTCTCTGTCTGGGCTCTCTATTGTGTTCCATTTATCTATTTCTCTATATTTTAGCCAATGCCACACTGTCTTGATGACTATGCTTTATAAGTCTTGGAGACTGGTGGTGTCAGTCCTTTGACTGTTTTTCTCCTTCAAATTCTGTTGGCTATTCTGAGTCTTTTGCCTCTCCAAAAAAACTCTGGAATCAGTTTGTCAATATTCAAAAATCACTTTCTGGAATTTTGATTAAAATTGCACTGAATCTATAGATCACGTTAGGAAGAAATGACATCTTGACAATATTGAGTCTTCCTATTCATGAACATGGGCTATCTCTCCACTTATTTGTTCTTTTTTTGTTGTTCCTTTTATCATAGTTTTCCTTCTATAGATCTAGTACCTATTTTGTTAGATTTATACTTAAGTATTTCATATAAGAGAACACTAATATAAATGGTCATTTCAAATTCCACTTGTTCATTGCTGATATATAGGAAAATGACTGACTTCTGTATATTAATCATATTTCCTGCAACCTGGGAGGGTTTGGGGTTGATTCTTTCAGATTTTGTGCATAGACAACGATGTCAAATATGAACAAAGACAGCTTTATTTTTTTAATTCCCAGTCAGTGTAATTTCTATTTACTTTTCTTGTCTTATTGCTATACTGGGACTTCCAATAAGATATTGAAAAGGAGTGGTAAGAAGGGACCTCCTTGCCTTGTTTCTGATCTTAGCAGGAAACTGTCTATTTTCTCACCATTAAGTGTGATGTTAGATTGAGATTTTCTGTAGATATTCTTTATCAAGTTGAGGAAGATCCTCCTATTCCTCATTTGCTGAGTTTTTATCCTGAATGGGTATTGGATTTTGTCAAATGCATTTTCTGCATCTACTGATATGATCATGTGATTTTTCTTCTTTAACCTGTTGAGGTGATGGATTGTATTAGTTGATTTTCTAAGTTTGAACCAGCCTTACTGAAGGGCTGCCCTTCAAAGATGAGTTCCAGGAACTGGTAGTTAGAAGCAGAGCACACAGAAGCCAGGGGAGAAACACATATTGGGAACAGTACAGGAGACCCAGTGGATCTGAGCAGATTATCAGCAATGTCTGCTACAAAGAACAAACAGGCAATTACCAGGTCAAAGAGGAAATACCTTAGGATCTTGTAAATATGCCAGCACCTTATATCTACCTGTCTGTAATTCAAATATCAGGCGCTTTTCTGTGTTCTGTTCAGGTAAATATAATAAATATATGATGCTAACTGAGAATTTAGCAAGCACACTGTACCATGCAAGCTAGCTCTCCAGTCGGGGAGTGGCGAAATAACACCCACACACAGCAGTTTTGTTTGAGAAAGCAGGAATAACTGATATCACAGGCTCTGTGTGCGAAGCCACACTGAAAATCCACCTGGGGCAGCATATAAGGGAAGTGTCTGATCATAGTCTGATTATCTGAAAAGTACTAATTCTTCCATTCCTTTGATATCCTCCAAGGTGGCTGGCCTGGTTCTGAATACAGTCAATGCAGAAACAATTGTAGACTTTATCAGCCCACTGTACACATCAGGTTTTGTGTCTAGCAGGGTGATGATTTCAGTCTTATCACAAAGATAATTTAATAAGATGACTTTTATTATAATCGTTAAATAGCTGCGATTGCTTATCTATCTCTAACACTAGGGGGCAGACGCGAGTCTTTTTGAAATTTGTTGTTTCTTACAAAACAATGGCTATGACTAATTTTTAAAGAAAACAAAACAAACAAAACCTACTACATTTGGCTACCTCAGGGGAAAATTACCATCTGATATTTTACTTCTTCCACCGTCATGTACTAATTACAAACCTTCTGTGGACTGAATTTAAATGTGTTACTATCCATCTGTTCTGTCTGTTTCTTTCTACTCCATTTGGGACCATTTCTGAAGATTCATTTGAATTTTAAACAGGAAGGTATACTGTCTTTGTCAAAGGGTCATCAGCTAATGTAGGGCTGCAGTTTCCAAATTTTAGAATAAAACATTTGCCCACATCAGTCATTTTTAATGTGTTCTTGTTTTGTTCGTGTGAAATCTTTCAGTGGAACACGGCCAGTGGCCAAATGCATAAAAACCCTGATGTCCCTGCCTCTGATGGCTTTGACCCTGGTGGTGCAGTGTGATCCCTCCCCGGGAACACCTGCCTTGCAGAAGGAAAGGAACGGTTTGCATCTGCTCAGCCCCCGTGGTGTCTTTACCTGGAAAATGTCAGTGTTTTCACACGTGGGCTTGGCCTTAAGTGTGCATCTGTGGGCGCCTAGGCAGGGTTAACATGCTTCTCTGATTCTCTTCGATCTGGAAGGAGGTGGCCGTAGCTCAGCTGCTTCAGGTGGAACGATGGGCTCCAAGGGCAGGTGACCTCTCCATTTGACTGATTCTCATGGCTCAGTCTCTACCTGAAGCCAACTAGTCAGTTGGCAAATTACAACCACTGGCCTGGGCCTGGGAAGCGAAGGCATGTCCCTCTGCGCTGCAAGAGAGACCACGCAGAGCAGAGCCCTCCTACCCCCCGCACCAGGGATTGCCAGGACCCAGTTACACAGAGATGGTGTCTGGCTGCAAAGGGGAGCCTGTCTCAGATCCTGGAAAGGGGATGGAACTCATACTTTCCAGACAGTGGGTAAAAATGATGAAGAGGAATCATGAAATTTGCTACTTTTGCAGATGTTTTGCTTTGTTCTTCATCACACTGCATATCCTCCATTGCTGTGGCTTTTCCATTCTCCCCTCTTGTTCTCGTTTCCATTACCAGTGGCATCAGACGAAGCGGTAGCAGCTGACAGTTTAATTTATTAGGGCTGTCAGGGCCAATCTACCACCGGTAATAGAACACTGTGGAAGTGGACCTGTCCAGCAACGCAGATTAAATCTAAATGATCCAAACGGTGTTTTGGCAGCTTCCTCTAAACGAATTCATTTTAGGGTCCCCCTATTAATCTTGTTTTAATATGAGAATATGTGTACGTTACACACACATTTCTCTTTTTTCAAAATGCCCTGGCAGGGTTTGCAGACAAGACACCTGATATTTAAAATATTTTTCCTCTGATTTTGAAAATGAGATTGAAATCTAGTCAAAGGACATGACTCGGGATCAAGGGTGCCTGGACACCTCGTCCGCATAGGAACAATGGAGGCTGCTGAGCAGTTTCATCAGCTCCAGGAAGCAGCACATCTGCTTCTTGGCCCGCTTGGCTGTCCCCTGAGATCAGGCATCCTCTTGGCTAAAGCATTTATGGGAAGTCCTTTACTTTTCATTTCTATTTCAAATAATTTCAAATTTACCGAAGAGCTGTAAGTGCCATATAAAGAACTCTGTGCAGAATCTGTTGAGATGAAGTGGTTACCCAGTGCTCCATCCCTTCCAAACACCATCGCGTGTGTTTCCTACCAAAAAGGAGCATCTTCTGTGTAGCCACATGTCACCATTAGATCAGGACGTTCACACTGAGACTTTATAGCCATTTAAGCCCCAGGCCCCGGTAAGGTTCTCCAGTGTCCAACAAGGGCCTCGACAGCAGGGTCTCCAGCAGAAAAGCACGTGTTGCACTTACTGGTCGTGTCTCTTTAGTCTCCTTGAGGCTGGGTTGTCCTCAGCTTTACTTTGTCCTTCTTGGCCTTGGCACTTCGGAAGAATACAGACCAGTTGTTCAGTTGAATGTCCCTCAGTTCGGTTTCCTCGTAATTGGTTTCAGGTGATGCATCTTTACTGGCCCGTCAGAGACGCGGTGCTGGGCGTTCCCATTGCATCTGGTCAGTTTCATTGTGTCCCATTGTGTTCCCTTGTGGCACACGCTTTGATCACTCCACGACGGGGGTGTCTGCCAGTCTTCTCCACTGAGGGTTATCTTTCTCCCTCAACAATAATCAGTAAGTATTGGAGGGGGAGGTAGTTTGAGAATATGAAATAGGTTCTTCATTATTAAAACATGCATCAGCAAAAGGTTTTTTGATCCAAAAATTCAGTTTGTTTTCTAAAAAGGCTTGGCTTTCTAAACTTTGTATTCCTGATGCATATAGAGGGAAACGAACTCTTTGTGTCTCTGTTTCTCATTCTGGCAGGTTGCAAGCCCTACAGGCCCTCACATCCACTTTTTTTTTTTTTTTTATTGATTTTAGAGAGAGAGGAAGGGAGAGAGAGAGAGATAGAAACATCAATGAGAGAGAACATCGACTGGCTGCCTCCTGCATGTCCCGCACTGGGGGTTTGGCCCACAACCTGGGCATGTCCCTGACTGGGAATCGAACTGGCAACCTCTTGGTGCATGGGTCGATGCTCAACCACTGAGCCACACAGGCCCGGCCCTCACATCCACTTTTTTAAAGTTTTGACATTTAACATACATATATACGGAAAAGTGCGCAAATCATAAGTGAACAGCCCAACACATTTTCACAAATGGAACACACTTGATCAAGAATCACCACATTATTATGCCTACTTACCACCCTGGCAGATGCCCACCTTGTGCCCACTTCTGTTCTCAGTCACCCCCAAAGGTAACCACAATCCACAATGGATTTGGCCAGTTTCTGCACTTGACTTTAATGGAATGGTACAGAATCTGCTCCATGGTGCCTGACTTCCTTCAGTTAGAGTTATAGGATTATAAAATTCATCCTATCTGTGCCCCCACATATGACTGCCACAATCGTCTCTCCCAAGCCACCATCCACATTTGGGGTCTTTTGTTCCTTTGTTTGTTCAGTATACACCTACAGAGAATCCAGAATATTAGGCAGAGACTGGCAGTGATGGACAAACCTTTGAGCATCTGGCCTGTCCACATCCTCTCCATTTGTAACCCAATGGGGAAGAAACAGTAGTCCACGTGGTACCTGGCACTGTTCCAGGTGCTGACACATACCCTGTCTCACTTGTACCTCATGTTAATATTGCAGACAAGGAATCTGATACTTAGAGACTTCTGCAACTTGCATAAAGCCTTAGAATTAACAGGTGGCAGAGCAGATACTTAAACGTATGTCTATCTGTGTGCAAAGGCCCCTATAGCAGTCACGTGTGTGCCCTGTTTCCTGTCCTCTGAACTCCTCTCAAGTCTACCTGCAGCGTCCATGGACTGATCTCATGCTCTGTATCCAAGCTTTCTCTGACATGACAGGTCAGCCCAGAAATGCCAGGGTTTTTAATGCCCCCAGAGATGATCCTTAACTAATAAGAAAAGAAATTTGTTGGGTAAATACCTTCACTTCCCTGTCCCTTAGTGGGATAATTCCGACGTGCATCCTGTGTGAATCCTCAGAGGGTCCTGCTGGACTGAGCCCTGGTCACCCACAGTGGTCAGCTCATGAATGCACCATGTTGGATCTCTCTCATTTCCATTGCACTTTCCTCAATCTCATATAGCTTCCTGGAACCTCCTCCCAAACAATGAACCTGCACTAAAGTCCTTCCTCGGGGTATGTTTTCAGGAGAACCCAGATTAGGACACGTGTTCTCTTTGCAGTTCCCTGTGATGGGACAGCTAATGCTTACATACAGAGCACATTCCAGATTACACCTCAGTGGTTAGCTGGACCAGCCCTAGGAGTATCCTCTCTCCCACAGAATGCCTGGCCCATAGCACTCAGTGCCCCCATGAGGGAGGAAAACAGTGTCAAGACAGCAATCATCTTGTCCTCTTCCCTCAAGAGAGTGCCCAAGGAGAACGGGGGAAGAGGCAGTGTTTGGTGTTTGGGTGGCCAAAGGGCAGAGCAGACCAGATCTGAGAGACTCATAAAGCAGGAGGATCATCAGAGGTCCCAAGTTTGGATGCAACCACTTTGAACAGGGATGTATAAGTGTTTAAGAGCAAATGCTTTGGGTCTAAAGAAACCTGGCTCCCAACTTGATTCCTCCACTTAAACTAGCTGTGTGACCTTGACTGTGTCGCTTACCTTTCTCCATTCCTCAGTTTTCTCATGTCATATGGTGGCAAAAATTCTGCCAGTTCTATAGGGTTGTTGAGTGGATTAAATTTGAAAGTATATGTAAAGCCCTTACCGCGCCTCTCAGGAGACAGATCACTTTTTAAAATCTTAGCAATGTAGGTGTGCTGGCTAAGACAGGGGCTCTGCAGCCTCATGGTGCGGGTTCAGATACACAGCTTTTCTACTTGCTGGCTCAGGCCTCAGTGTCCACATCCATAGAATAGGGATAACAATCATTCAGGCCTCATAGAGTTGTTACGAAGATGAAACAGAAAAGCAGAGATGGGGAGGAGGGAGGGAGAGTGGGAGAGAGGACTTGAAACAGTGCGTAGCACATGAAAGCACCGTGTTATTCCTAAAGCTAGAAAAACAGCCTAGATCAGAAGCTGTTTGGAGACAGGAAGGCGCAGTCGTGGAGCATGGATCCAGACAGTTTTGGCTAATGAACGTGTGGGAGGAGCATGAGCTGGTCAAGAAGAACTGTGTGAAAAGACAGTCCTGAATCTTGCTCTGGGCAGAAGCCCTGGAGACCAGGCATGGAGAGGGCAAAACCTTTGGGTGCCAGGAGGTGCTGATTCTCTGATTAAAGTCAAGCAGAATGCCGAGCCTTTGGGGAATGAGAGGGCGTCAGTAGGAGGGAGTCGCAGAAGCAGGAAGAAGAAAACAGAGGAAATGAAGTTGATACAGATCTTTAAAAAATGGATGTCTATCTCTTCCCCACCAGGTAAACCTGGCTGCTGCTTATATGTCCTCCCTCCCCACCTGGAAGCATTTGCCAGGAGAGAATAAATGTTGCATCTCTCCCTCAGAGCGCCATCTACCCAGAAAGGCGCTGTGTCGTTGCACAGGTAGCTTCTAGGAGATTGGCCGCTTCTCGGTCTAGAGGCCTCTGTGCGTCTGTGAGATGCCCTCCCCAGGCCACCGTGCCTACCAGCTTGCTCTGCTTCACGAGGCTTCTGTGTTGACAGTTGTCCCACCCAGCTTCCTGGGTTCTGTGCCAAGACAAAATGGGGCAAAATAAATCAACTCGGCTTCCCATCAAAGACACCTCTGTCTCAACCATCTGTGATTTAGAGGAACAAGAATTAAAAAGAATGACTGATGATACATGTTATTTTTGTTATGTTGGCTTGCTTGCTTTTTGTTTTGTTTTGTGTTATTTTCTGGGTAAAGACGAGATTAAGTAAATGGATATTTTTGCTGGCACCAGCTCTGTTGTATATTCACTCAGGCAAGATGAGGAATGACTTGGGTTAAGTTTGAATTATTCCCTAAGATGAAACCCAACTTTGCTTGATAAAGGGGGTCCTTTCTGTATCCTGCTCAAAGGCTGTGGTCACATTTGACTGATTTTGAGCAGCTCTGAACCTCAGCTCTGTCGATGTTGCATGTAAACCAAGATTTTTACTAGCTTCCAGTATAGGATGGAAAAGTCCTACAGTGCAAAATGACAAGAATAGAATGAACTGCAAAAGGACCCCTTAGATTCTCAGGACCCGACTGACAAATCAGCCTAAAGCTCTATCCATAAAGACGATTAGTGCGTGGCGATGGAGGATGTACTCCCAGGCACATCCCGGACACTGAGGGCTGTGCTCCACCTGAACACAGCGGCGAGTCCTGGGCAGTGCTATGCGTTAGATCGTACATTAGGGAAGTTAGGAGCAAGGGCTCGGCATTCCGACATTCCTGGAATTTTATCCTGACTTCACCACTGCATTAGGCAAAAATGCTGCATAACAGACAACCTTAAAAATGTAATGTAATATTTTTCTTGCTTGTGAGTCTGCAGGTTGGTGGGGTCACTCTTTTTCAAGTTTCAGGTCAGCTGGAGTTGGCTGCAGGTGTCAGATTGGGTTCAAGTCTGTTCTAGATGCCTCTTGGGATGATTTTTGGATGAGCAGGTACTCAGATCAGGCTCTTTTCAGGGACAATGGCAAGAACTCGGGGAACCAAGCCAAAGCACATGAGCACATAGGAGCTTTAGCTTGTGTCTACTCACCAGCTTTCCAATGGCCAAAGCAAGACACATTCCAACTCAAAGTCAATGGATCAAGGTTTATACGCCACACACTCTCTGGGAAGCAGCACTAAAAGTCACATGCAAAGGCTTGAATTTATAATCATTACAGGGAGGGGCATGAAGAATTGAAACAATCATTTATTCTACTACAACCACTAACAAGCTACAGAAACTTAGACAATCATTGTAACTTGTCTTTTCTCATTTGCAAAACGAGGCGTAATAATACTTGGCTCCTAGAAGCTGTTGGGAAGGTTAAAAGCAAGGGTCCGACGATAGCACCTAGTGGATGATTAGAGAGTGATTCGAATTTAACAGAATCCGTCCTTTCTAGTCTGGACCCCTTTTTCCTGATTTCTGTCCCCTGACATCCCCTCAGCAGTACCTCCCTCCCCCAATTCCTGAGTTATTTTGCTTGGCCTCCTCCCACTTCCAGGACTGATTCAAATTATTATACTTGCCCATGAGGTTAGGGCAATGTGAATATCTTTGCAGACTCTCTTGTGTATTCAGACTGTATGAAAGATTGACTGAGATCCAGATATCAGCTTTATGATTGTGAGGCCCCATTTACATATGAGGCCTTGTGCAATACACACCTCCACCTTACCTTCCAGCTTAAATACAGAAGAGAGCTCTGAACGCTGGAACTGACCCCGCCTGCTGAGGGGGGATCACTTGCACACACACTCATCACCTGCCGGTACTGGGTCAGAGTGGGACCGCTGACCTCTAGAAGAGAAGTTCTCGGTCCTTGTCACATGGAACTAGAAGTATACACAAGACAGGCAGAAGAATGTATAAGCCATGCGGCCAAGAATATACAAGGCTGTCCAGAAAGACTGTCAAGGAAAAGGTAGCAAGAGCCCTTGCATGTGACCTAACCTTTCTCCTTTCTCCCTTATCAGATAGGTCATGCTCCCTGTTCCCTGTCACATGCAGACACGTGAGTGGGGGAGGGAAGAGAGGACAAAAGCATCATTCCAGTGGAAGAACCTCCTGGGACATGAGGACAGAGGAGAAGCAGTTTCCCTGACAATCTGTTTCACAAATAAGGAAGGTTAATCCCTTGCTGGGAACTTTCTAGCCAGTGGAGAAAGCAGTAGGTTTAGAGTCAGTGGTCTGGACTAATATCAATAAAGGATCAAGTTACCTTTTATCACAAGTAAGATTGTGTAACAAAGCACTCCAAAGCTAAATAGCTAAACACACACCCCAAACTACAAAACATCACTGAAGGAAACTAAACAAGACATAAATAAATGTGTTGGTGGATTGAAAGACTTAATGTTGACTCAGTTATCTACAGAGTCAATGCGATCCATATCAATGTCTCAAGGGGGTTTCTTTGCAGAAATAGAAAAACCCATCCTAAAATTCATATGAAATCTCAGGGACATCAAATAGCCCAAACATTCTTCAAAAAGAACAAAGTTGAAGGACTCACACTTTGTGATTTCAAAACTGACTACTAAATAAAGAAAGACGAATGCAGCATGGAAATGGCATAATGATAAACACCTAGGCAGAATCTAGAGCCCAGAAGCAAACTTTAACATATGTGGTCAAATGATTTTTTTTTTTATCCTTACCCGAGGACATTTTTCCATTTTTTGCTCAGATAGAGTGGGAGGAAGAGAGAGGAAGAGAGAGAGAGAGAGAAACATCGACATGAAAGGGACACATCGAGTGGATGCCTCCTACACAACCCAACCAGGGCCGGGGACAAACTGCAATCAAGGTACGTGCCCTTAGTGGGAACCGAACCCGGGTCTCTCTGGTCCGCGGGCCGACACTCTAACCACTGAGCCAAACCGGCCAGGGCTGTGGTCAAGTGATTTTTGACAAGGGTTCCAAGACCATTCATTGGGGAAAGGACAGGGCTTTCAACAAATGGTGCAGGGGGACTGGAATGATATCTACATGCCAAAGAAAGAAGCTGGACCCTTACCATATACAATATCTATAGAAATTAACTAAAAATGAATCAAAGACCTAAATATAAGAGCTAAAACTATAAAACTCTTAGAAGAAAACCTAGGGAGAAAGTTTGTAACAGTGGATTTGGTAATGATTTCTTGGATATGACATCAAAAGCACAGACACCAAAAGAAGAAAATCAATACATTTATTGGACTTTGTCAAAATTTAGAACTTCATGTATCAAAGGACACTACCAAGAGAGTGAAAGTACAAGCCACAGAATGGGAGAAAATATTTGCACATCAAATTTTCTGATAAAGTATTAATATCCGGAATATATAAAGAAGTCCTACAATTCAACAACAAAAATAAACAATTCAATTCAACAATAGACAATGGACTTGCATAGACATTCTCCAAAGAAGATATAGCAATTAAGTGCTTGAAAAAATGCCCAACACCACTGGTCACTGGGGAAGTGCAAATGCAAATCAAAACTACCGAGAGACCACTTCACACCCATTAGGATAGATATTATTTAAAAATAAAAGTATTGTAGTGGACAGTAAATGTTTCAAGGATGTGGTGAACTTGGAAGCCTCGTGCACTGTTGATGGGAGTGTGCTATGACGTAGCTGCTGTGGAAAACAGTTTGGTTGCTCCTCAAAAGTTAAACAGACTTACCATGTGATCCAGCAATTCCTCTTATCACTATATAACCAAAATAATTGAAAGCAGGGATTGAAATAGATACTTGCACACCCCTGTTCACAGCAGTGTTATTAAAAATAGCCAAAAGGTAGTCCATCAACAGATGACAGAATAAAAAACTAAGGTATAGCCCTGGCCAGTTTGCCTCAGCGGTTAGAGTGTCGGCCCACAGACCAAAGGGTTGAGGGTTTAATTCTCGGTCAAGGGCACGTACCTGGGTTGCAGGTTCGATCCCCCGTCCTGGTCAAGGTCGTGGGGGAGGCAACCAATCAATGTGTCTCTCTCACGTCAATGTTTTTCTCTCTCTCCCGCCCTCCCTTCCACTCTATCTAAAAATCAATGGAAAAACATCCTCGGGTAAGGATTAACAAAAATAATAAATACATAAATAAAATAAGGTAATACATTTAATAGAATATTATTTATTCTTAACAAGAAGTGAAATCCTGACACATGCTACAACATGGATGAACTTTGAAAACATTATGCTAAGTGAACTAATCCAGACACAGGGACAAATATTATATGGTTCCACTTACATAAGGGACCAAGAATCGGCAAATTCATAGAGACGGAAAGTAGATTAGAGCTTACCAGGAGCTGGGGGGAGGTGGAGGGAGAGTTATTTTTAATGGGTACAGTTTCTGTTTGAGAGGATGGAAAAGTTCTGGAAATACAGAGTAGTGATGGTTGCACAACAGTGTAAATGTACCTAATGCCACTGAGTTATACACTTAAACACAGTTAAAATGGTTTATTTTATGTTACACCACAATATCTTTTTTTAAAGTTTTTTTTTTTTCTTTATTGATTTTAGAGAGAGAGGAGGGGAAAGGGAGAGAGATAGGAACATCCATGAGAGAGAACATCTACTGGCCGCCTCCTGCATGCCCCCCACTGGGGATCGGGCCCACAACCTGGGCACGTGTCCTGACTGGGAATCAAACCAGCGACCTCTTGGTGCATGGGTCGATGCTCAACCGCTGAGCCGCACCGCCCGGGCACACAATATCTTTTAATAGAGCTTCAAACAATAAGCATTTGTTGTTCCTCTCTATTCTGCAAATTGGCAATTTAGGCCACGCTCCGCTGGCAGGTCTCCCAGTCTCATCTGGACTCGCTCATGCGTGTACGGTCAACTGCTGAGTGGGCTGGAGGCTGGCTGGGCAGGGGTGGCCTCAGCTGGGCTCCCCCGGCTCTGCTGCACGAGTGTCTCATCATTCCCCAAGCGAGCCAGGCTTGTTCGCGCGGCAGCTGGGCAGGGGCCAAGCTGCACAACCTCTAGAGGTGTAGGTTTGAACAGGCGCCACAGCATTTTGGATGCGTTCTCTTGGCCAGAGCAGGTCCTGTGGTCAGAGCCAGCGGCAAGGGGCAGGGAAACAAACCCTATCTCCTGGTGGGAGGAGCTTCGGAGTCACATTGCAAAGGACCTGGATACAGACAGGAGACGGGCATTGGCACCATTTTTGCATCAACTTACCACAACTGGACATTGTCAACACAGAGCGTGTCAGGACACCAAGTGGTTTGTGGCAAGATGGGCTTATATATCTAACCTAGGAATTGTTTACAATAGAGGGTCAGTGCGTGTTCTAGGAAGTTAAAGGTGTAGGCAAGTATACACAAACTCCAGTCAGGGCACCTGATGTCTCTCCCAGGCATTAAGCACCTATCAGATTATTTTTCAGTCAAGCCATCTACTTCAGAGACCTAGCCATTGTAGGAACAGAAACTCTTTGGAGCAGTTGAGACACGCAGAGAGTCTTCAAAACAACAGAATATTTGGAGCTGGAAGGGAGCCAGGCAATCTCAGTGCAGATGGAAACTACAGACTGAGCAAGGCAGTCTTGAGAAAGGTTTCATAGTTGCCAGAACTTGGACTAGACCCCAGATGCCGAACGCACAATCCAGTGCTCACTTTAAGACACAGTGGTGGTCTCATTTTCTTTGAAATATGCAAACCCAGCTCAGCCGTTCAAGGAACTTGATCTGTTCTTTGGGATCTTGCAACTTAAAGTGTGGTCTGCAGACCAGCAGCATCACCTACCCAGAGAGCTTGTTAGAAATACAGAATCGCCCTGGCCAGTTTGGCTCAGCGGATAGAGCGTCAGCCTGTGGACCAGAGAGTCCCAGGTTCAGTTCCTGCTAAGGGCACGTACTTCGGTTGCAGTTTGTCCCTGGCCCTGGCTGGGGTCGTGTGGGTGGCAACCAGTTGATGTGTCTCTCTCACATTGATGCTTCTCTCTCTCTCTCTTCCTCTCTCTCTCCCTCCCACTCTATCTGAAGATAAATGCAATAGTGTCTTCGGGTGAGGATTAAAAAAAAGAAAAGAAAAGAAAAGAAATCCAGAATCTCGTGCCCACAGCAGATCTGCTGAATGAGAGTCTGTGTGTTAACAGGATGCCATGGATTTGTGGGCATGGTGAGGCCTGAGATGCACACCTCAGGACCTGGTTTCCAACCTGGCTACTCATTGGAACCACCTGGGACAGGCTCACAGCACTGCTCCACCGCAGAGGTCCTGGTTTGTCCACTTGTGGGTGATCTGGAGATACGGATTTTTGAACGCTCCTTGAGCTCGCTTCTCTGTAGTCCATCTAACGTGCTGAAGATGTTGGCAGCTTTTGATCAGGTTTTCCCTTTGTACAGTGGGCTGGTGTTTTCTTAATGAATAAACACAACCTTCAGAAGACCCTAAATGATGACCTTGCTCTAGTGTTCTGGGTCAGATGTGGGATTAAGGGATTTATAATCTTCTGAGGATTGTTGAAATGTGTTTTTATGAGGAAGGAAGGTAAAATATGGTAACTGGTAATTGAGAGAAATTTTTTTAAAATCTATTTTGTTTCAAAAAAGGATTGGTACTAATGTACAATGAAATTCCACATAACAGTTTGAACAGTTTTAAATACAATAAAAGATTGAGGACTGAGGAAAATATAAATCATGGAAGAGAGAAAAGACCCCCCCCAAAATACCAATATGTAAGCCTCACATGTAAACATAATCAATATTTTTAAGGTATACATTTGATTTTTTTAAGCCTCCTGGGAATCCAGTTGAAACAGTTACAAAATTTTTATCAATAGAAAAGGATAGTGGGAGAAACGACTTTCTAACAGGAAAGCAAAGGTTTCTAGTTATAATTTGTAAATAAATGATTCATGAGGTCTTTCTGTGGGAACACTACCGGCATAGTGAACTACGTCTTCAAGAAAAGTCCCAGGGCAACAGCAAGACTAGATTTCCTCTGTTTCTTCCAGTGTCTTTTTGTTAAATCTGTGGTCACCTTATGAAAACAATTGGTGGAATACAATTTTGGGAAAGAGAAAGATAATAGAGTTGAGGTCTCTCGTGTGTGTGTGTGTGTGCGTGTGTGTGTGTGTGTGTGAACAGCTTTATCTGAGAGATAATTCAGGAGGGGGGAATGGTAAAATCATCCTCTCTTTAAATCTTTAAAGTTGGCCAGGTTGCTATCATCTCTCTCAGAGAAAGAAGGGGGCAGTCTCTCTGTGCTGATGTAAGGGCTCTTGCTGTTCTGTTAATATCCAGCAAACTCTTCTCAGACTCCTGCTTTCCAGACTTTAACTTGCCCTCTGGGATATTTGAGCACAGTCATAACAGGATAAATATGCTCCAGCATTAAGCCACAGAACACGTTCTAGGAACATAATACCCCAGTCCCTGCCCTTTGTGTTATGAATGGATCATTTCCCCATTTTGTTTTGGATGACTGTTTTTTATGAAACAAAGAAAGGACCCTCCTAATCTGGAGTTCAAGGACTAGGGTATATCTTTTCTGTGATACTATACATCTATATATGTAGATATATATACATGTAAATGTACAAATGATATATATGAAGGGGTGGGTGAAAGTAGGTTGACAGTTCCAATACAAATAAATAATACAATAATTGATAAATAATAGTAAGAAGAATAAACTGTTTTCAATACTCACAACTGTCAACCTACTTTTGCCCAACCTTCCTGTGTGTGTGTGTGTGTGTGTGTTTAAGTGTGTGTGTGTGTGTATATATATATATATATATATATATATATATATATATAAAATTCTGATTGAGTATTTGAGCTGACAGTCTCATACCCAGACGGGTTCCATGTGAGACTGGTGCTGCTGGCCTGGGGACCACACTTCAAGTGTCAAGGAGAAGGTGTACCAGCAACGTGGTTCCCACGCTTGGCAGCACAGTGGACTCGCCTGGAGCTTTAAAATTACCGACACCTGGAGCCACCACCAGAGCTGTAATTGCTCTGGGGCGGGGCTTTGGCTTCAGGGGTGTTCCTGAGCTCCCGGGGTTCCCGTGCAGCTATGGCTGAGGCCACGGCCGTAGGAGCTGCCAAGTGAAGCTCACCGCCTAGTCTTTCCTAAGAGCTATGAGAAAGCCTCAAGGTGCACTCTTTTTTTTTTTTTTCTTTATTGATTTTAGAGGGAGAGAGAGAGAGAAACATCAATGAGAGAGAACATCGATTGGCCACCTCCTGCATGCCCCCCACTGGGGATTTGGCCCACAACCTGGGCATGTGCCCTGACCAGGAATTGAACCGGTGACCTCTTGGTGCATGGGTCGACGCTCAACCACTGAGCCACACCAGCCGGGCTCAAGATGCACTCTTTACATCTTTACTGGGTTTCAAAAAGATAAAATCTTTAAAATGTGAGCAAATCTTGTATCTTTGAGGGAGGAAGAGAAAGAAAGATCCATCCTTGGGGAAAAAAAGTCTCATTTTGGAAAAGAAAAGAGAAACCACATGATTTGATTCTGTGTATAGCTTATATACATCAAAGGAATGTTGAGTTAGCATGTCTGTTGTGGAAGGAAAGCATCACACACTTGCGATCTCTCTGGGTGAGCCAAGGTAGTACCTAGAGAGGCACCAGGACCCACTAGTGGGAAGAAATTGGGGATTAAAGGAGACTCCCAACGCTTAATAGCATCCTTTAGTTGGCATTTGCTAAGTTACTAGACTATTCACTGTGCAGTCCCGTATCTTAGATTGGGTTTTCCTCCTGTCTGACCCAGCCACCCACCCACAGCCACAACCCCAACACCTGTTCTTCTCCCCACCTCCTGCCCTTGGACCCTCAGTCTTCCAACTCTGATGCATTATCCTTACCTATCAGCCCCCTCCTTTATTAATTCTCTTTCAACTTATACTCCATGGTTCATCCGAATTCTAGCCCTCATCAGTACTGACTCGCCGCCATCCATCCACGGCAAACGCCTGGCAAGCAGTTATTCTCGGATATATCCAGTGTCCCCCGCCCCACTTTGCCAAAGCTGCCTTCAGGTGCTGCATAGTCACTGGAAAAGTCAAGCAACCACTTGGTTTGGTGCCACCCCAGTGTAGTTTAGCAAAGGAATAATTTGCATACAATAAAAGACAAATCATGCCCTGGCCAGTTTGGCTCAGTGATTAGAGCATCAGCCCACAGACCAAAGAGTCTCGGGTTCAGTTCCAGTCAAGGGCACGTACCTCGCTTCCCGGTTGGACCCCAGCCCTGGTCGGGATCATGCAGGAAGCAACCAGTCGATGTGTCTCTCTCCCATCGATGTTTCTCTCTCTGTCTCTCTCCCTCCCTCCTTCTTATTTTATCTAAAGATAAATGGAAAAATATCCTCGGGTGAGGATTTAAAAATAAATAAATAAAAATTTAAAAAAGACAAATCATATATGTACAGTTTGCTGAATTTCTACATATGTGTATATTCACATGACCGCTACCCAGATCAAAACATAGAACATTCTCATCACTCAGAAACTTCCATTGAGCACCTAGCCCTCGAGTTCATCATTATTCTAACTTTGATCACTGCGGTGAAATGAATAACTAATAACTAAGAATGTTTGGTAAAGCTGACCTTAGTATCTAATGGGCTTTGAAGTCTCATGTTTCTGAAACGGTTGGAAGAATTGGAGCCCAGCTTTTCTCCACTCTTTTTCCCACGGGGCATAATGTTTCTTGACATCTAAGACCAGTACATTCCTGAACTATTAAGTACATAATTACAATACCAACTTATACTTTAAAATGTTATTGAACTGCCTAGCAGTTTTATTTCTAGATTAACAAAATGTTTAACATTTATTATGCCTCAGAGAGATCATTTTCATGCTTGTTAAGGCTGCTGAAAATGTCAGGTTGAAAAATAACAACAGAAATTTAAGTTTCTGACACTCAAAGGTAAAGTTTTGTTGACCAAATTTAAAATAAATGTGCCTGTGCTTCTTTATATAGTCTATAAGAGAAAGCAAATGATTTTGACATTTAGCATTGCATATTATCAATATTTCAAGAACTTTTTATTCCGTTATTTTTACAGGGGGAGGTGACAATTAATGTGTAGACCACGCATTTTGTTACTAAATTTTTAAATGTCAGAAACTCCAGCCAATGTGATGTAACAAGATGTTTCTTTTGTTACAGTGACAGAATTTTGAAGTTGTTGTCAAAGCTAATAGTTCCCAAGAGCCATCAGCTTGTTTTACCCCAGTTCCCATAATCCTGAGTTTTAAACATCCTTTCTTTTTTTTTAATGTTTCTTTAGGGTTATTTTTGTTGTTATTGTTTGTTTGTTAGTTTGTTTTTTAGAGAGAGAGGAAGGGAGAGAGAGAGAGAGCTAGAAACATCGATGAGAGAGAACATCGACTGGCTGCCTCCTGCATGCTCCCCACTGGGGATTTGGCCCACAACCTGGGCATGTGCCCTGACCGGGAATCGAACCAGTGACCTCTTGGTGCATGGGTCGATGCTCAACCACTGAGCCACACCGGCTGGGCTTAAACACCTTTTCTTAAGAAAGTTTTACTTCTGGAAATAGTTTTTATCACCTTGCCATGGTGGGTGCTTACATTCCTTTCATTGTATCACAAAGTGGGTGGGGCTTATTCTTGCATGCTTTTGCTGTCTTTTTCACACACCGTGGGAAGTTAAGTTGACGATGCTGTGATTTCATGTAGAGACAGGCAGTATTTATAATAGTTAAGAGTAGGACTTGCTTTCAAACTCTTCCCTACCAGCTGAGTGACACTGACAGGTTACTTGGCCTCTCTGAGCCTCATTTCCCTCCTCTGTAGAAAAATGCCCTCCATCTCAGAGTCGTGTTGTGAGGACTAAATGGGAAAAACACATCTAATTGTCTTGGCACACAGGTATGTTTAGGTCAATGGTAGTTACTAGAAGGTCTTTTAAACCAATTCATGGAATGGTGGCAGTCATTTTATTTAAAGCTCAGATCCTAAGTAGGGGAGGGGGTGCTCAATTCTGTGTTTATGGCATCACATGTGTGATGCCTCAGGTGAGCTCACCACCCAGCAAGACCTTCATGAACTTACTTCTCTGCTGTTGCTTGAAAATTCCTTCAAGACCAGGATACGGTTTCTTATTCTAGTGGAAGGACTTGGCCTATAAACCAGATTGCCTTAGAAGTGGGGAGACCTGTGTTCCTTGTCCCCTTCTGCCACAGAACCACAAATTGTAAATGAACTCAGGGGTCCTTTATAGCCAAGTGACCACACCCCACTGAAACAGCACACCCAACTTACTGAGAGGCTTTCTTCTTTTTTAGCACAGCCCATAAATCAAATACAAGAACACTTTTCCCCCCCAAAATGAAACCTGGATGGCTGGTGACACTGTAGATCAAGAGTCGGCAAACTTTTTCTGTAAAGGTCCTTATAGCAAATATTTCACGCTTTGGGGCCATAGGGTCTGTCTCAGCCACTCAGCTCAGCCAGTGGTGGTGCAAACACAGCCATTCACTCTTCATAAACAGACAGACGGACGAGGCTGTGCTCTAATAAAACCGTATTTACAAAAACTGGCTGGCTTTGGCCCACAGGCCATAGTTGGCAAACCCTCTCTCTAGATCAGTGCTGTCCAGTAAAAATAGAATACTATGCAGCTGTAAAAAAGAAGGATCCCTTCACCTTTGATACAGCATGGAGGGACCTGGTGAGTATTGTGCTAAGCAAAATAAGCCAGTCACAAAAAGGCAAATATCACATGATCTCACTTATATGTGGAATCTAGTGTACAAAATAAACTGAAGAATAAAATAGAACCAGAGACATGGAAACATGGACCAGACTGACAAATCTCAGAGGTGGGGAGATTAACCAAAGAACTTATATGCATATATGCATAGCCCATGGACACAGACAATAGGGTGGTGAAGGCCTGGGGTGGGGTAGGAACCAGATGGAGGAGGACAATGGGGGGAAAGGGGGAGAACATCTGTAATACTCTCAACAATAGAGATAAAGAAATAAGTATATATATATATTGCAAACCACATTTAATCTTACATTTCTTAGTAGCAACATTTTAAAAGTTCTTGATATATTAAAACATCTCAATTTTTAAAGACTTCTAAAATATAGAATAAAAAACCTTAGAGTCGAAAATGACAGATGCCTTACCTCACAAACAACTGAAATTCACAAAAGCAACCTTATATCTAATGGCTAGATGAAGAATTTTAAGTGATGATAGGAAACTTTGCATAATTACTAAAATGCCCATTTATATAGACTGTAAATAGAACCAAAATTCTAACCATAAGGCTATGGCAATTTAAAATCATTTTAGCCATAAAAAATCTAAAACCAACTCGGAGATAAGCCTTGGCCATACCCCTGCTGATATTTCATGTGACTCATCCTTTATGGGCAAAAGCAGATGGCGGGTTTAATGATCAGCACAATTCAGGAGAAGCCTGCCACCCAGGACTCATCTCCGGTGAGTTTCCACTCATAAAATGTCCCGTTCTCTACTCACATCAAGGCTTGCATTCCCCACCCACAGGCACACAAGCCTTTCCCCCTCTGGTAGGCAGGTTCACTCACCCTGGTACAAATGAGCCCAGGTCCTAGCCTCTATGCCTCCTTTCTTCTGCATCTCATCTCCCTGCTCCAGCCCGTGTGGAGGAAAGGGGCACACAGATGAAATGAGGCTGCTGATTTGGATGGCCTCAGCAGCCTTGACTCATCTCAGATCCTGCAGCTGGCTGACCCAAGCTTGTTCATCTGGGAGAGGCAGGGGTCAGAGACGGTGGCAGCTAGCAAGCCTTCTTGCAGCCCAGACTAAGAATTGGTATAATGTCACTTCTGCCTCCTCCTTTTGTCTATGCAAGACGTGTGGCCATCCCCGGTTCAAGGGTGGGGATGTAGATTCCACTACTTCCCAATACAAAGACCTACAAAGTCACATTGCATGGGGAGGGGGATAATTGTGCAATTATCACAGAGACTAATATCAAACTGCATTGATTGGCCCCTACGTGATACATTTGCCTTCTTTTACTCCCTGAATGAGTTTATATCTCATCCTGAAATATGGAAAAGTAAAACATTTGCTCATACATGGTCAACTCTTACTGATACCCTCAAATTAAGCTTAGATAAGCAGTTCCATTCACAGCTCTCAGTGCTCTGTCTCAGGCTTTAGGTGCTCAATAACACATTTTCTACCAGCGTATTATCAGTGCATGTCTGGTTCATAACTCAAATTGCTCCCTTGGTATCCCTGGAGCTGGTGTGGATGTCCTGGGCTCCATGGCCAAAGCCAGTGATGGAGAATTACCCTCGGCACACTTTATGGGAATGCCAAGATAGTCTGCCCCTGCTTACTCTCTTTTATTCCCGGTCTGATTTCTAATTCTGGACTCACTATAATCATTATTATTATGATATACTAGTTAAGGTAATTCTAGCTGTTACAACATATTAACCCTTACATCTCAGTAAATAAGCTCAACAAAACAAGAGTTTATTTTTCAATCACTAAAGATCCAATGTGGATTTTCCCAGCCAGAGTGCAGCATTCCACACGGTCATTCAGCAATGCAGATGTCATTGCATGGCTCTGGCATCCCCCAGCACTGAGGATCCTGTCCATCCAGCTGGCAGATGGGAGAATAGACAGAAGAAAAGGGATTTCTTTGTGACTTTTTCCTGGAAGGGATACATATCATATCCTGCTCATATGCCATGGGTGAGAATTGGTCCCACGGTCCATATAGATGCAAAGAGTGCTGGGAAACGTGGCCCCTGGCTGGGACAGCTGTGCAGCGATAGGTCTACATTATGGGGGGTGGGGGTCACGCACGCCTTTGGTGGTCACCTAGCAGATCTGCACATTGATTAAGAGTGCTGATATCTATGCCCCGTGGGAAAGAGAAGGGGGCCCTGTTTTACTTCATTTTTATATTTTCATTGTGAAATATATATATCTAGAAAAGGTGAATTGGTCACCTCATGTGTCCCATCTGATTTTTTAGGCCAATCTTTTTACTCCAGCCTTTGCTGAGGCAACAGCTACTCACCTCAGGGACACCCTTACCTCTGCTTTCGGACAGGACAGTTTCTTTACTGCCACCTTCCGGGAGGTGGGGGACATATGGGAGTCCCATCAGCCGTTCTGAGACAGGAGATGGGAGCAGGCTGATGAATCCTTCCATCTTCACCCCCTCGAGTGGCCAGTGCTGAGCCTCAGTCTGCACAGCTCTTCCCAAGAACTGAGCCCAATGTCCACAGATAACCATCTTGATAATTCACCCTTGAACAGGCTTCCCTCCTCACTGCTCCTTGACCTCACCTTCCCAAATAAATCACTCACATGCAGGCCTTTGTCTCGGCTCTGCTTTTGAGGAAGCCAGGCTGAGACTCATGAATATAGTGCTTGGGAAGCTTAAAGAACAATGTCAAATGCTTGTATCTGCTACCCAAGTTAAGACATAAATTGTGGACTCTTGTCTCGTTTATCTCAGATTTCTCCCTGCACTTAGAAAAGATTTTTTGTTTGACTAAATGAATAAATTAATGAACAGAGATGCTTCCACAGACCTCATTGCTCTCTAGACACTGGACCGGGAAGCAGCAACCAAATAGATAAATTCCCAGCCATAGTACACATCGTCTCAAATCGACTTCAAAGACAAACATAACACACTTCATCCAATCGACTTGAGTTGACTTCAGCCTGGCTGCCTCACATTCCAAGCAGCAAGAGCCAGGGCTATGACTGTCCACATTTGCTTTGCCCAGTTAACAATAAACAGAAAGTCACCTTCAGGGATTGTTGGTGAATGGAACTGGTCACTAAATGTGTTGGCTTCTCTGTACTTTAAGAGGCAAAGAAAATGGTAAACAGTAGAACATTTTCCAATTAACTTAATGAGGAAATCTGGATTTCCACAAAATTTACAAAACCTTTTTTAAAATACACTCTATTTTCTTGTAATTTGTGCAGAACATAATGTTTTTAGTTAGTAGGACTGGTTTCTTTGGATTCCATGTAATTAAGATTATTTTGTCATTTATTTAAAGGGATCTTGATTGGAAACTCCCACCACCACCTCCACTCTGAGACATCCTGTCCTAATTCTCATATTTTCCTGGAATACGTGATTCTCAATTACTCGCCCAGTTAGCCCCACCACTATGATTACCAAAAAAAAAAAAAAAAATGTGTATGTAGAAACCTGAAAGAAAATTGAAGATCTGAGGTCTCTGGTGTTAGAAAAGCCAACTGCAATTTAGTCTTTCTTTTCATAGTCTCTTTCTTTCTTCCTTTCTTCTTCCTTCTTTCCTCTCTCTCTTTTTCTCTCTCTCTTTCCATCTGAGTATATCAGGGGTGTTTGTTTGTTGTGATTATGTACGCAGCTGTTTTCTAGCCTCATTCTTTCATAAAAACAGAAATTGGTTCCCTGCAAACAGGGCAAGAATTTAGATAAATTGCTTAAAAGTAGATACTTTGTGCAAGAGTCCTGGTTTGTTCTCCAGTCATGGGACTATTTAGCTTATTGACCTCCTGAGAAGTGTTTACCCAGAAAGACAAAATGAAACACATTCTTGAGGAGGGTGGAAGACATTGTTTTTGAGAAAGAAATGTAAGGTCTTATTAGGGCAAAGCCGTTAATTACACACTTCATTACTGTCAAGGTTAATACAGTCGGTGAGAGCTGAGGCACTTTTTCATCTCTTCCCCGGGAACACGGGGAGACAGCTGTTCTTACGGACAGATCCATTATAGCTTATCACCAGCCGACAGCCTGAGGAAGGAGCACCATGAAATATGGCCGCTGTCACCGGGAGCCAGAGCGGACACCGAGCCAGTCCAGGCACAATGGAAGACAATGGGAACCGGGCGTCAGACTCAAATAGATCGGGTTACATTGATTTTCGTAATGCCTGGCTGTTCCGCAGCATGAAATTCACTGATACTCTTGCAGTTATTATATTATTGATCTCTATACAACGGCACAATCTTGCTTTAATAAGCATCAGATACTGACAGTAATAAATAGTGGCCCTTACATTTTTTAAGCCTGGTTAAACCGTGTTGTAAAATTCTGCATGTTTAGATGTCGTTGATACGGTCTGCTGCTTAGCATTCCTTAGAGTGAATGTAGGATTCCATGTGGGAGAAACAACTATTGCCTGGGTTCTGGTTTCACTGGTCTTCCTGATTAGATAAGGCTGTTATATCCCCTCCTTTTAAAACTTTCGGTGGATGGGGCATGTCAACAATTGATTTGTAATAAATATTTACATTATGCAAGCCCCTTCTTCTTAACACTGATTGAATAGTTTTCACCAAGAGAACGCATATGCTTTCTTAAGAGTGATACCATTAGTAAACATTTTCAAATGCTAAAAACGAGATTCAAGAAGAACCATGACTTAGGTACACTATGCTTTGGGGTTTTTCTGTTTTTTTCACTATAGATGAAATTTTCTTCTTTTCAAATGTCTGCAACCACACCTCCAGTTCGTGACACTCAGGTTTTATTCGTGAGTAACTCCAAGGCTCAGAGCCTCACAGTAAGAGCATGGTGATGCGGGAGCAGGTGTTCCACAATGGTGAAATCTGTTACAGGCTTCATTTCGGTTAAATGTTACACCTTCACAGGGAATGGGAAGATGTGGAACAGTGTAGCTCCCAACAGTCAACTATAACATCATGTCATTTTAACATAATACATATCTATATATTTAACACTACATCTATATATATACATATATAGAACATATTTAACACTAAACTCTCCGTATATAAAATGCAAAATCCTACTATACTGGAAAATGCATATCTCAGTCTAACATTTTTATTATGAAAGTAATCCTGATTATAGAAAATCTGGAAAATATAACAACCCCATTGAGTAAACAGTGAGCACCAGACCAGCAGAGTCATCACCTGGGAGCTTGTTCCAGATCCAGAATCTCGGGCCCCTCCTCACACCTATTGAATTAGAATCTCCCTTTAACAGAATCTCGGGTGATTTGTTTGCACATTCAAGTTTGAAAAGAATCCATGTAAAATATAAATCACCCTTAATCTCTCCACTTAGAGATTACTACTTTCAATATTTTACTATATTTCTATTAACCTTTCTTTTCCATACATATATTTTTGTTTAAGTACTCAGAATCTAACTTTGTTAGTTTTTGCGACTCAGACATTACATTTTTAAAAAAGATAACAATAGTGTTGATCATGATTTGAATGTATTGTATTTTTTAGATCTAATGAGTAGTATTGAATACATATAACAGTTGTAATTAATTTGAGGTACATCTGTTTAAATTCAAGACATTTGTATCTAAAGTTACTAATAGTCATTTTCAAAGTCTTCTACATCAATTTTCCTTTTACTTTCTACATGTGAAGCTGAGATTTATTTCTTCTGTTGTTTGCAACTTTATTTTTTACCTAAATTATTATCAGACTAATTTAAAAGTACATTTTACCCATAAAATTGTTAAATAACTACCATTTATTATACTTACTGTATGCCAAGCATCATACCTACTTTTCACACAAAGTATTTCATTGAATCATCAAATTGATTCTATGAGATAAGGATTTATTCTCACCATTTTATAGATTGAGAAACTGAGTCTTTAAAATGTTAAGTAACTTCCCAATGTCATATTGCTGTGAGCCTAAGATTCAAAACAAAGAGAACAAATATTATACTTTTTTAAAAAAAATGTTCTTTACCCAGTGGATAGACTATTTTTCCTTCTAAATAGCATTTAGCTCATAACAATGCTAATATTTCTATTTCCACATTAACAAATAGAGAATTCTATTTATTGAGTTGACCACTATAATTTTGCATGTGAACTGAGCATACTTCTCTGGATATGCAATGAAAAGTGCACAAAAGAGCAGACTCCCCACCTCTGAGGCCGCTGATCAACGTGTATGCTGAAACAGGAACCCTCTAATCTCTCACAGAAATCTGAATGAACATACTTGGGGGCCAAAAATTGTGAAATAGCTGTTTATGATGGTTTGATTTTCAATATCCCGAGTGTAAGACATTTATTACATAATTAATGAGAAAAGGCTCTCCCAAACAGACCTTCTTTACATTATTACTTAGTCAATTAAAAATATTTACAGATAGTATAGATATAGACATACAGATATTCTAGATACCTATTATAGCTGTCTGTGGATATTATTAGATAGATAGATAGATAGATAGATAGATAGATAGATAGATAGATGATAGATAGATAGATAGATAGATAGATAGATAGATAGATAGATAGATAAATAGATAGATAGATAGATAGATAGATGCCTCTTTTTGACATCTACATCCTTTTCTCTCAGTATTCCCAGAAACAAAGTTAGTGTCAAGTCTGCCCATTCAACTCATTAAGGAAATTGAAAGGGTTTCAGTGGGAAAATGGGGAGATTTAAAGGACCCAGCAGTTTCGAAGCGAGTATTCAATAATGCTCTGATCTCAAAGGAATCACATAGGGAAGGATTTTTTTCCTTCTCAGTGTCAGTGTCTTGGTAGTAATAATAGTCCAGCCTCATCATAGCCATTTATTCATTTTATGAAGATGAACAAACAGATTTTCTGTATATAAATTCCAAAGGACAAGTAATTCAGATGCTAATTTCATATGAACAGGGAACCCTTTCTTCCTAATCACAATTACCCTCAGAGCCCCAAAGACGACGGTGGCATCTGAACACATTCTGATCATCTCTGTCATCGTCTCAATCATTCAATGAGTGCTGAGCTGGTAATTACCTCATTTTTTCCACCATCCAATTACTTCTATTGTTTCCTTCTGGAGCTAGATGATAATTCTCTTCCTGAAAACTTTCCAAGATTTTTAGTTTGTTTTTCTCTGATCTTTTCTTTATAATTTTTATGTTTTAACTTGCCTTCCTTCTTATTAAATATTCTTAATTTATTTCATATTTACTCATTTATGTCTACCTGAAGTCTGTGTTTATTGAGGGCATTAGTATGTTTTAAAATATTATTAGTATGTTTGTAATAAAAATAAATATAACTCCTAAAAAAAAGTTTGTCATCCCTACCACCATCAGCATCTACAATTCCTGGGGGGTGGAAAGCATCACTAAATATCAAACGAAATTGCCCATTTTACAAATTGGAGAATGGGAAATAAAAGAATAAAATGAATCACATAGCAAGTTTAGCTGAAATTGAGACCAGAACTAGAATTATCCATACTCTGTAAATTCAACTCATGGCTAAGTGTAGAGTATATAATAGAAATATGCTCTTCAATGACCCATTTTTGATAGCTTGTGATATCACATATCAAACCTTTGCATTGCCAACTGGTGCTATTTTGTTTAGCTCAAAAGAATCTGAAGAATAACTTGGAAAGAAAGCTAGATTGGGAGAAAGAGGACTTGGGTTTCAGTCCCAAAACCTTAGTGACATACCAGTCGGCAAAGTCAACATTGAGTCAGTTTTGCTCAGTAAAAGGAGATTCCTTCCAACATTTAGATACTGAATGATTTCGTGGTCCCAGAGCTGAATATTTCATGTATTCAGAGATGGAAAGGGTGAGGGCAGACAGAAAAGATTGATTGAAATATTAAGAGAGATAGCACTTAGGGAAATGATTTTTTTCCCTAGGATATAGACCCAAAGATAATATTGAATATGAAAGATTCTAATATAGTTAACTATTATTTGGCAAGTTCAGAGAAAATCTGGATAATATTTTTGCTAAAGGATTTTCCCAAGTAGGTCAGATAATTCAGAAGGTACTTAAAGACCTAGGCATACCTTACAGTCATTATTCATGCGGCACATCAGCCAACCAGAAAGCTACTTATGGGAGACCATGAATTTCTTATCACATTTTCTTTGAGAGAGAGAGT
Source organism: Tadarida brasiliensis (assembly GCA_030848825.1). Lineage (NCBI taxonomy): Eukaryota > Metazoa > Chordata > Mammalia > Chiroptera > Molossidae > Tadarida > Tadarida brasiliensis. The sequence continues at coordinate 31,304,046 of CM061261.1, read as the reverse complement.
AAGAATATGCAGAGGGTAATTCTATGCAGAATTCTGGCTAAAAAGACTTGAATTAATATACTGTGATATAAACAAGCTATTGCTATTTTCTTAAAACTTTCTGTAAATAATATTGAAAAGACCAACCGTTTAAATCCAGAGAGAGTAACAGTACACATGTCTAAGAAGGTTTGAAGAGCACCCTGAGCAAATAGGAAGAGAAGTTGTAAACAGGTAAAATTCACTTGAAATGCAATAAGAAGCTGCTCAAATAGACATGATATTTTTGAGGGTGAATTATTAGCATTCATATTTAATGCATTAGAAGATGTCCATTTCATCCTTTTCTCTTCCTGTGCAGCTCACCCTTCCCTGTTCACAGGTATTATTTCTCCATATTCATCTGCTGGGGTGGACATCAACATTAGTGCTCTGAGAAAAGATCCAAGAATTTATATATTTATGATTCTCTCTCTGGGGTCGGGGGCTCCAACAGAACATCACTACTTTGGCAATCAGTCAATCGATTTATACCCTCCCATATACAATCACAACATGTCATATACTGGAGCACTATTCAGTGATAAGAATAAATCATGAAAAAATATACTATTCATTCATAGAACAACCAGGATGAACCTTAAATGAATTATGCTAAGTGAAAGAAGTGAAAGAAGCCAGACCAAAAGGCTCCATCCAGACTATGTGATTTCATTCATATGATATTCTGGAAAACGCATGCAAAAAAACAGGTCAATGATACCAAGGGTTTGGGGAGAAGATAGTGTCTGAATAAGGGAAGATCAAGAGATTTGGGTGAGCAGGGGAACTAATTTGTATGGGACTATAATGGTAAATACATGATCCTTCACATTTGTCAATAGAATTTTCCAGCACCAAGAGTGCACTAATGAATAAAAAGTTTTTAAGTCAACCTCCTGGATTGAAGCTCAGAGGATCCCAGGATGGAATGCAGACTGTGACAAAACAATCTATTACACATATCTGACATAACCTCATTGAAGGGGGTGTGGGAAACAGGACTTGGAAAACAGTATATGGAGTAGAACTGTAAGAGTAAAGTCAAAAAGAACTGTACATGAGCACCGTATTCTAGTTGACAAAGTTGTTTCCCTTGCTGGTATGGGTTAATACTCTGGAACTGCTGCACGTGTGAGCTGGGATTGAATAAGTAAATGAATAACGGTGGTGACATCAGGCTTTTCACTGTCACGGGGCAGTGGGGATTACAGATAAGTAAGGAGGAAAGCTAGAATGAACCCTGTGGTGTTAGATTAGGTTCAGAGACAATAGTATAAATTCATGTGCAGCTTAATATAAATACAGATGGGGAGATATAACTATACATGTGTGCATATAAATGGGTGAGTATATACGTATATATTTCTTCATTCTGTTCATGAGAGGGCCAGGAAGCCATGACACCCCAGTAGCAATGAGCATACCCAGCACCCAGATTCTAGTTTCTAATATCATTCTCCAATAACAGGAACCAGGGCTCCTTGGGGAAATGGCTGATTTTAGGACAAGGCAGGGACAATCCAAAAAGAGCCTGGAGCATCTTATAGTGCCAGAAAATATTGAAAAATAAAATGATGGGGGCTTGTCAAAGGGACACAGCAGCCAGCCTGAAAGAACTCTTAATAACCAAAGCTGGAATAATTTCAGCAACAAAACAAATAGTGTAGCAATGGATTATAACCCAAAGTATAAGACAAACACCCATGATTCCATCCATACTGATACAAATAAATGAGTGAATACACAAATGGGGAGAATAGACAAGTCCCCTGTGCAGAAGAATTCCAAATACCCCCTCTCAAGGAGATAAGGCTTGGCACCCTTCCCTTGAGGATGGGCTGCACTCCCTGTCTTACTTCCAAAGAGTGCAATATGGAAAGGGTGAGGGAAGTGTAACTTCACAGTGTGGAAATCTGGCAGACATTACCTTGGCCAGGTGATCAAGGTCAACATCATCAGTGACAAGCCATGTTGTAGTGTGTACCCTAGATATGATGTAATGAATTTGGCATGTTACTCGGTGATCTTCCTCCCCAAAACCAATAACCCTGGTTTAACCATGAGAAAAGCATCAGACACCCTCAACTGAGGCACATTCTGCAAAATACCTGACCAGTACTCCTTAAAACTGTCAAGGTCATCAAAAACAAGGAAAGTCTGAGAAACTGTCACAGACCAAAGAAGACATGACAAATAAATGTAATGAGGTATACTGAATGGGACCCTGGAACACTAGGGAAAAAAATGAATGAAATCTGCATCAACTGTGGGATTTAGTTCATAGTAATGCAAGATGTTAGCAATGGGAAAACTGGGTGACGGATGTATGAGAACTCTATTATCCTTGCAACTACTTTTTAAATCTAAAACGATTCCAAAATTAAAAGTTTATTCAAAAGAAAAGGGTAGAGACCAAAAGTATTAGTCCAGGGCTAATTTGGGGGGATGGCACAAAACCCTGGCTTTCACTATGGCTAGTTTTATAAGCACTGATCGAGAAAAACATTTGCCAGGATGACTTTGGCTTTTCTTCCAGTTTTAAATCTTCTTTCTATTGTGCTAACTCCTTGCTGCTTGCTCAAAGACATTTTTCTCTTAAAATCCTGGACGTCTGAAGTCACAACACTTTGTTCTGTGTTCTCTTATCCACCCCCGTGATATTTTGCTGCAAACCTTGTCATCACCAAGGTGCAGCTGACTGGCTTTGTAAGTGGTTTGTGATTTCCTTCTGTTCCTAGTATTCCGGTGCTATTTCAGTTCATTAAGGGAACATTTGGGCTTGGCAATTTTTCACCAAGATTCAGGTACACCTGCATCATTACCAAGCCCCCCAAATTCAGTGATGATTATACACCAAAGTGCGACCATAACAAGCATTACGGTCATATACTTAATAAGAACATCACATTTGATTATGAATTAAATCACACAAGACATATCATGCTGCTCCCTATTTACAGTTCAGAAAGTTCCTTTCTCTTCTAGAAAATCTGATAACTTCAATTATTATGTGTCTCCCATGAAAACAAAAAGTGCAATCATTTCTGGGTATGTTACTATTCAAGTAACAATGCTGACTGGGTTTAGAAATAATCTGGATAATGAATGAGAAAACATAATAAATACACCTTTTATGACCAAACAGTTATGCTATTAAAATTATAATCATCAGCTTATTGTTAAATGGTTAGGGTTGATTATTTAAGGGAAGGGATTTCCTATGAACAGGTAAATAAGATAATGATAGCCTCAATAATCTTCCAAATGGCTTTTTGATGTTTAATTGATCTATTGAGATAGGTAAGGGACATTTTACAATTTGAGATTATTGTTTAAGTATTTTATTTATTTTACCACTGAAGTCAATCAACAGATGTGTGTGTGTGTGTGTGTGTGTGTGTGTGTGTGTGTGTTTTAATCATTTTTATGAAATGTTCCTGGGGTCTGTTTTCTTCTGATTTAAATTGGATGGGGTGGGCGTGGGATTCCTCCATCAATTTGAAAGCCTGAAATGTTTTCTTTAAACAGTATTCCCTTTATTATTCCCAGACAATCGTTAGAGGAAATAAACCCTGCAAGGAATCCTCCATCAACGGCCTCCTGGAGGATTTCGACAACATCTCTGTGACTCGCTCCAACTCCCTAAGGAAAGAAAGCCCGCCCACGCCGGACCAGGGAGCCTCCAGCCGCGGCCCAGGCCACCGGGAGGAGAACGGCTTCCTGTCCTTCTCCCAGTACTCCAGCGAGTCCGACACCACCGCTGACTACGCCACCGAGAAGTACCGCGACAAGAGCCTCTATGGAGATGATCTGGATCCGTTTTACAAAGGCAGCCATGCGGCCAAGCAAAATGGGCACGTAATGAAAATGAAACACGGGGAAACCTACTACTCTGACATGAAGCCTTTGAAAGCCGATCTCGCCAGATTTCCTGTCGATTATCACGCACACTTGGACTCCCTGAGCAAACCCAGTGAATACAGTGACCTCAGGTGGGAGTACCAGAGAGCCTCGAGCAGCTCCCCGCTGGATTACCCGTTCCAGTTCACGCCTTCCAGAACTGCAGGGCCCGGCGGCTGCTCCAAGGAGAGTCTGGTCTACAGCGAAAGCGAGTGGGGACCCGGCCTGGATGACTACGACAGGAGGCCCAAGTCGTCCTACCTGAACCAGACGAGCCCTCAGCCCGCCATGCGGCAGAGGTCCAGGTCCGGCTCGGGGCTCCAGGAACCGATGATGCCCTTCGGAGCAAGTGCATTTAAAACCCACCCCCAAGGACACTCCTACAACTCCTACACCTACCCTCGCTTGTCCGAGCCCACAATGTGCATTGCAAAGGTAACGTTCACTGCCTCCCTGCTTCCAGTGGGCACGGCCCTCCATAAAGGGGGTGCTGGCACCCCCTTCTTACACTGTCAGATTCTAAAGTGCTGGGCTGCCTTTTAAGTGAGAATCCCTATGGAAATTCTGTCTGATTTTCAACCCTGAGCCCCAAGAGCAGAAAATGTAGGGCAAGACACATTTATTCATTAAAGTAAAAGTCTTTGGGGAATCTCCTATGGGGTTTCTAGTTAAAAGGCAAAAAATCCTGTTTATTTGAAAGAACTCATCGTATTCATCATAATTCTCTGTTACGGAGTGTATGATTGTAAAGGGTTAGATGGAATAATACGGTGGTTCCTGCATCCTGGCAAAGTTTATGTGGCTCTGATGACAAGGAAAAAAAAATCAGGATAATGTGGTAAGTGTTTAATAAGTTAATTTTATTCTACTTAAGGGACAGTTCGTTTTGAGAGTATGTTCTTTCTGCTATTGTTGTCTTGAAATGTCATTTTTTGTTTATGTGAAATTTGGGGATGATAGCTGGAAGCTGGTTGCTGGACCTTTTTCATGTACTTTTTACTTTGTTTTGTTGTAACTCCTCTCTTGGTTAATAATAATGATGATGATGATAATAATAATAATAATAATAATAATAATGTTAGCTGCTGCAAATTTGCTTTGAAATTTGACTAGTGATGATATCTCAGAGTTTGGGGACCACTGTTGGAGAAGTTAGTGAACCTGGAAGTACAGACTTGGCAAAATACTGTGGAGAGTGTGGAAGTGGTTTATTTTCCCATGGTAACTTAGAAATGTTTTTGCTGCCTCACCTGTATAGCAAAGTGAAGATGGAGCATTTGGTGATGGGCTGTGGACGACACAGAGGTCTCATACTAGGTGAGAGGGACATGACTTCTAGTAGCGTGATCGTTTATGCCAAATGCTGTCTCTTCAGCAGCTTGACGGGCTGCACAGCAAACTCTGGAAGGCGGGCCTGCCTGCATCCGTCTGCTTATTGATTGTAGATAGTCAACATTTTTCTGTGCTTATTATTTCTCATAATCCCAACCCTATGTATTGAAGTCATGTAGGGACATGCTGGGAGTGACTTAAGCCATACTTTAGAAAACAAACCTCTCATTTTAGTTCCCAATACATAAAATGAAAAACAAAGACCTGAAATATATACCTCCAGTTAAAATTGAAATATGGAGAATGTTTTTCATCTTCCTGTGTTACTTATTTGAACTCCCAGGGTCAGGGTATCATGACTGCCTTTACTTCTTTTGTTCTTACCAGGGCAGTGTTCGGCAAGAGGATCGTCTAATTGACCAACAGACAAAAGCTACATGAAGCCATATACATGTGTCATGATGTATGAGATAGTTTATTCGATTTCCTGTACATATCACTCATCTGAGGGAACCCCTTCATAGTCCTAGAGTGAAATAAGGGAATTAACTCATTCCATAGGTGTATCTAGTAACATGCTCAGGTTTTGAATATTAGTGTTTACTTTATGTAGCAATAAAGAATGTGACTTTCTTTTCAGCTTTATTGAAGTATAATTGACAAAATTGTAAGATATTTAAAATTTACAACATGATGATTTGATATATGTAAACATTGTGAAATAATTCTCCTCTAAGTAATTAAGACATCCATCACCTCACGTATTTACTTTTATTGGGCAGGGTAAGAACATTTAAATTCTTATGTCTTAGCCCTGGCTGGTTTGGCTCAGCGGTTAGAGCATCAGCCCGCAGACCAGAGAGTCCCGGGTTCGGTTCCTGCTAGGGGCACGTACCTCTGCTCTGGGGGGGGGTCGTGTGGGTGGCAACCACTCGATGTGTCTCTCTCTCTCTTCCTCTCTCTCTCCCTCCTGCCCTATCTGAAGATAAATGCAAAAAAAGGAAAGTCCTCGGGTGAGGATAAATTCTACTCTCAGGAGATTTCAATTATACAGTACAGTTTTATCAAAACTATAGTCACCATGTTATACATTAGGTACTCAGACTTTATTCATCTTATAACTAGAAGTTTGTACCCTTTACCAACTTCTCTTCCCACCCCCATCTCTGACAACTACTTTTTACTCTCTGTTTTGATGAGTTCTACTTTGTTTGTTTTTTTAAGATTACACATATAAGTGGTACCATACAGTATTATTTGTCCTCTATCTGGTTTATTTCACTTATCATAATGCCCATCTGGTACTTCCATGTTATTGCAAATGGCAGAATTTCCTCTCTTTCAAGGCTGAATAATTCCATTGTATATATATTTTCTTTATCCACATTTCATTGACCCATTCATCTGTTGACAGACACATAGCTTGTTTCCATACTGTGACTATTAATAATGCATGAGAGATAGCTGTCTCTTCCAGATAATGATTTTGTTTCCTTTGGATATATATCCAGAGCAAGAGTGCTGATCAGATGGTAGTTTTATTTTTAATTTCTTGAAAAACTTCCATGCTATTTTCCACAGTGGGCTGTACCAGTTTAGATTCCTATCAACAGTGTTCAAGGGTTCTTTTTCTCCACATCCTCACCAGCATTTGTTATTTCTCATCTATTTGATACTAGCTATCCTAACCACTGAAAGGTGATATTTCATTGTGATTTTGATTTATATTTTCCTGATGATTAGTGACGTTGCACACCTTTTTATGTATCTGTTGGCCATTTGTATGTCTTCTTTAAAAAAAAAAAGTATATTCCAACTCTTAGCCCATTTTTTAATTGGGTTATTTGTGGATTTTCTTTGTTTGTTTTTGCTATTTAATTGTATGAGTTCCTTGTATATTTTGGATATTAACTCCTTATCAGATGAGTGGTTTACAAATACTTTCTCCCATTCCATAGGTTGCCTTTTCATGTTGTTGATGGCTTCCTCTGCACAACAATAGTTTTTTAGTTTAATTTAGTCCCACTTGTTTATTTTTCAATTATACAGTTGCCTTTTGTTGCCTTTTCTTTTGGTGCTAAATCCAGAAAGTTATTGTCAAGATCAGTGTCGAAAAGCGTATTCCCTATGTTTTCTTCTAGGAGCTTTATGATTTCAGGTCTTACATTCAAGTCTTTAATCCATTTTGAGTTGATTTTGTATATGTTGTAAGATAAGGATCCAGCCCAGCCGGTGTGGCTCACTAGATTGAGCATCGTCCCATGGACTGAGAGGTCCCAGTTCGATTCCCAGTCAGGGCACATGCCAGGGTTGCAGGCTCGATCCCCAGTGGGGGGCGTACAGGAGGCAGCTGATCCATGTTTCTCTCACATCGATGTTTCTCTCTCTCCCTTTAAAAAGATCAATAAAACATACATTTTTTAAAAAGATAAAGGTACAGTTTTATTTGTTTACATACAGCTATTCAGTTTTCCCAGCACTATTTACTGAAGAGACTATCCTTTCCCCATTGTATATTCTCAGCTCCTTTGTCATAAATTAATTGACTATATTTCTGGGCTCTCTGTTCTATCCCACTATCCATGCGTCTGTCTTTATGCCAATACAATACTGCTTTGATTACTCTTACTTTGTAATATGGTTTGAAATCAGCAATTGTGATACCTCCAGCTTTGTTCATCTTTCTCAGGATTGCTTTGGCTATTTTGAGTCAAATATGACTTTTTGTGTATGGTGTATTTGAACACTTGTGTTAGGGAGCTGTTCTATGTCATTGTCGTAGAGAACATTTTGTCCAGACTCTGTAGCCTTTCAGCTGTGGAGCCACAGTTGGCCCACTGGCAAGTCTAGCCCACACAACACTAATTTCCAACATCTAGAACCTCAAGATATTTCACTTAGAAATCCCAGCTTCTGGGTTGCAGTTTTCTCTTGGGGGCGGGGGAAGGACACTCTGGTATCTCTGGGCTCACATTTTCTCGCAGCACTGCAAATAGATTGGCTGGAGGTAAAGGCTGCCCCATTAGAAGGGACATGTCCTGCTCAACGCACTTCCTCCCTTTTTTCTATTAGCCCAATACCTGCAGGCAGTGGGGTTTATTATAACCACCAGCAACCCTGGCCAGTCATTTCACAGGAAGGAAACAGGTCCAGAGAGTCACATGGCACATAAGGTTTCATAGTTAGTTGGCTGCTAAACAAGGACAAGAATCCAGGTCTGGTGTTTCTCCTAAATTCAATATTTTCCCCATTATATGGGCAAAGATTATTTCAGGGGTTTAATTGCATTTTCCAGTCAAACCCATAAGAGGGCCCATGGCTACCACAACTGTAGGCTAGGTGGAGAAATGGGAAGAGGATGGAGAGAGGGGGGAAAGGAGGGAGCAGGGGATAATTTGCTCAGTCCTCGCCAGCTCCCTCTTCCTGCAGACTTTCAAATATAAGGCAGAGGAGACCTGCCCTGAAATCTGGTTTTGTCAAACCCAGAAACAATGCCAGAAACTACTGTGGCTCAGACAAAAATCTAGAATAGTTCCACCAAGAGTTTTTTCAGCCCTTATAATCAGGACTCCAAAGGAGCAGCCTGTTCCATGTTTCACAGGAGAGCCGTGAGAAATTCACGAGTAGGTTTTGTGGGAGAGCAGGAAGTGGGAGCCATGTTAGTAATTACAACATTTACTGGATTAAAAATAGAATATGTCTCTAAAAAGACTTAGGTGCCTGTGTCTTTAGAACTCCAATAACAGGAGGAAGCACAAATCTCGTGTAGGTCTCCAGATAGAGCAAAAATGAGTGTGTGTGTGTGTGTGTGTGACACCAGTTTTACATCATTTGGCCAAAATAATATATATATATATATATATATATATATATATATATATATATATATATATATATATATATTAATGTTAACCCACAGTTAAAAAAACAAAAACAAAAACAAACCTCCTCCAGTGTTATCTACCTACCTGGTTTACCCACTAATGTGCCAGGAATCAGGATGTTATGAAATCTATAGATACTGGCAAACATCTCCCTACTTTTAAATGTTGTTTTGCTGGGGCTTAAGCAAAAATTAAGAAAAGATAAAGCCAGCCCTGGCTAGATGGCTCAGTTGGCTGGAGCATAGTCCCATGCACCAAAAGGCTGCGGGTCCAATTCCCCATCAGGGCACATACCTAGGTTGTGGGTTCAATCCCCATTCAGGGCACGTACGGCAGGCAACCAATGGGTGTTCTCTCTCTCTCTCTCTCTCTCTCTCTCTCTCTCTCTCTCTCTCAAATCAATTTATAAAAAAGCATATCCTTACATGTATAACCCATAGATACAGACAATAATGTGGTGAAGGCCTGGGGCGGGGGGGGGGCAGGAGCAGGGTGGAGGGAGGCAAAGCGGGGGGATGGAGGACATTTGTAATAGAGTCAACAATAAAAAAACTATATCCTTTGGCGAGGAATTAAAAAAAAGAAAAGAAAAGATAAAGCCAAACAAAATCCACGTAGCACTATTCATGCCACAGAACTATCAAAACAGCCAGATGTGTAGAAAGAATAGTTTCTACCCTCCCTTGCAGACAAGTCTGCCTCACAGGGAGGGAAAATGGCTGGAGATATTGTCACCATGCATTTGGTTTTGCTCATTCTGATGCTCTCCTGGTACCAGGCGGCTGCTGGCTGGAGTGTCTTGTCTGGCTCCACACATCCTTCCTTGCTCTGGCTCCAACCCCTGAGAAGCCCCCAACAAAATCACAATTCTGCCAGTTCACTCGGTGCTCTCTGTGCCGCCTGCACCTCTCAGCCCTGTGAAGCTTGGAGAGGCTCAACCACAGCTGGGCCAGTCAGCTCGGAGGAGAGCTGGGATCTGCTCTCTGGGCTCAGCCCTTCACCAGACATTGGATACGTTCCCAGTGGCACAGGAAGGGCTGCTGTGGGTGCCAAGCCTTACGAGCTCCTTTTCACATCTGCAGCGATGAGGTCCCCTTGGGTTGCATCATCCTGCCTCATGCTATAGCGGGATTTCTCGATCATGACACCATGGACATTTGGGCCTGACAATGCTCGTTGTGTGGGCTGTCCAGGGCATTGTACAATGTTTAGCAACATCCCTGGCCTCTACCCACGATGCCAATAGCACCCTTCCCTCACTTGTAACAACCAAAATGTCTCCAGACACTGCCATATGTCATAAGGGGAGGGGGTGGAAAAGCAACCCCAGTTGAGAATCACTGTTCTGTGGCTACTATTTCTCCAGGACTTTTTGGCAGTTAAGGCTGTAGGTTCTAGAGATAAACTTCCTGGGTTTGAGTCCTAATAATGTCACTTGTAACTGGGAGGGTAAACTGCTTAACTATGCCTCCACTTTATCTATAAAATGGGGATACAAAGCATCCCTGCCTTATGTTGTGTGAGGGTTAACTCAATAACTCCGAGAGCCTAATGATTGATGCACAAAGTCATGATACATCAGTCTCTGTGTGCAGCGTGTGGGTGGACGGTGGCTGTGATGTGATGCTGAGGGTCGCTCCGTGCCAGCACTGTGCTAAGCATCTTGACGACATTACCCAGTTTAGTCCACACGGCAACTTTAGAAGAATTCAAGATCATCTCTTTACCACCAAGAAGCTGAGACTCAGAGACTAAATTGTGATAGACTTCCCAAGGCTATGAAAGCAAATGGCTGAGCCTGGATCCAAAACTAGTTTTATCTGACTCCAAAGTCTATATATATTCCAGAATATTTCCATTTCCACAGAAGAAACCCGAGGAGCAGAAAGATGGATATGAGGCCGTGGGGCCCAGATGCACACACTGCGGCAGCCCTCGCTTACTGGTGAAGAATGGGTGATGATACACTTGACTCGGTCTGTTCTTGGTCGGGTGGAACCTTCAGAGGCATTTCTTAGTATTACCCAGGCTGTGACTTGTGGGTAAAAGCTGGACCATGGGCCGCAAAGAAAGCATTAAGAGTAGAGATTCCTGAGACTCACACATGCTCACGCTGCCTTGAGTGCTGGTCTCGCTCGATTTTATAGAAGACAATCCAGATTCCCAGGTTTTGAGCACTTCCTAGCTGTGTGATCTTGTCTGTGCCTCAGTTTCTTCATCTGTAAAGTGGGGTGTTTCAATACCTATTTTGAACTTGTTCTGAAAATTAAAAAAGATTAATAAATGTAAAGGAGTTAGGACAAGGCAGGTGCTCAGTGTTATAGCCCTTATTCCCAGGAATGGTTCCGATTGGAAAACATGGCATCAATATCTGCTATCGCCAATCATAGAAACATCCTGTCTGTATAATCTTTTATATATTTTCAAAGTATGGGGACAAGTTCCATTTGACTTTGCCCTCATAGCCTAATTAGTACTAGTGTACCCACTTTAGAGATGTGGGTCACAGAAGGCCAGCGTGGCTGTGGGACTTCCTCAAGGCCATGTGAAGCTTTAGTGGCTGAGCGGGCCCAAGGACCCCAGTCCTGCCACCTGAGTGCTTGCTCTGCTCTCTAGAATGGACATGAAATTCTCATACCTCCCACGGAACCCAGATGCTAAGCGAGAACAGACATTTTAGCAACATGAAAGCAAGACCCATCATAACATGAGTGTAGTTATGATGGTTCTTACCAGCCAACACCCCAACTTTACCACCATCATCTCCTCCGCCTACAGCAGCAAAGTGACCAGGGCTGCAGCCCAGGATGTCACAAACAGATGGCACATTTAGGGGTTCTGAGTGAAGATAGCGGATGCAAAGGAAAAACGGTGGTGTGATTCCCCAGACCTTTCTTCTGGAGTCACCTGTGTGATGGTTTCTCACTGCTCAGCTATCACTTTGCTTTCCCTGGAAGGAAAAGCAGCTGAACCAGTGGGCTCAGCCTTCCCGCATCAATAATTGAATGGCTCATCAGTCTTTGTGGCACTTGCCAGGCCCAGATGCAGCCAGTACTCCAGGAACAAAAGTGCAGCTCCTTGTCTACTAAGGATCCCTGCCGAACCTTCCGAACCTTCCGGAGTTCCTGCAGGGGCCTAGGGGTGATGAAATGGCAACGCTAGGGACCTCTGATGCGCTGCACCAAAAGTCTGAGGTGCAGGAAGTGGGGGGAGGAGAGAGGGAAGGAGGGAGAGAGAGAGAAAGAAGTGCTTAAAAGCTTAATGTAATGATGGGTATTGTCTTTAGATTTTTTTTCTTTACATATAGGCTTCTGTAGGATGTTCATTAAGGCTTATAAAACATCTGAAGAGGTGACTCAGAGCAATACCTGTTCTTCTAGTGGAGACTTTGGGCGTCCTTTGCATATGAATGGACTAATTTTCCCATGCGTGTTCTTGTGGTTCGCAGGAAAGTATATTTTGGTCATTGTAAGTGGGTGTTCCCATTACCAAATTAAAAACAAAATGAATGTAACCTGGCCTTACACATTTGGTTCACTGTCTTCCGCAGAGAACCAGGCCCCGGAATCTCCAGCTTCTTGTGGCTGCTGGCGGTGACAGACCCCAGGTCACAGTAACCTGCCCTTGAATAGAGGATGCATTCTTAGTGTTCGGAGCAGCAACCTTGGGGGCTTAACTGGATAAACTGATTCAGAGGTGGAGGAAGAGCCTGAAATGCTGTATGCTTGAGCAGATCTATTCATTTCTTCAAATTACTAGGGTGTGCTTATTTGTAGAGGTCATAAGCCTTGTGTCCGAACTCCCTCACGTGTGAGCTTGCCATATGTTTTGCAGAGTAGGGGAGGACACGACTCTTCCAATTTTGTGCCATAAGGTGTAGATTCCTACGTGCCTAAGGAATCCGATGTCATGGTGGGGGAGACTGACACTAAATATGGTGAATGACTTTCTGCTGCGTGCAGTTTGGAAATCCAGCAGCTGTCTGACCATCCAGAACTTCACTTACTTCCCAAGCAGCCTGCGTGACCGTCTTAAGGAGACACCTTGAAGCATTAGGTCTCCCCAGGGCCTGCTCATGACCACAACTCATGGCAGTGATAATGCACGCTTACCTCTTTTACCGAAACAGAATGTGAGCTCAAATTGTAGGTTGTGTCCCTTTGTCACCCAGCCAGAGTGACTATAATAGGTCCACTTAATTTTGTAAGTGAAAAGAAGTCATTGGGAGTAAACTGACCATGGTTGGGCACATACCACTGTTGTGCCTCAAGCAGGGATGACAGCTACTGCTTTATTAGGGTGCAATTAGAGCTGGAACAATTTCCTACCACCTGGCAACCTGGGGGAAAGCCTGGAGCTGTCAGGACAGTGACCACTTCGTAAGAAGCAGAGGCCGGAAACTCAAGATGGAGACACATGAGCCCATCGGCCACAGGCCAGGCTGCTGCCCCACCTGAGGGCCAGCAGGGACTGCCCATCAGCAGCGTTCCTGCCCGTGGCAGGGAGAATTTAATTGCGGAGCATAACCAGAGGGACAGATGAGAGTAAACACACATTTGAGTCACGTGGTTTAATGAAGTCCCCTTCCCCTCATTACCAGGCTCTGAAATGCCCCTCCAGAGAAAGCCAGTTACTGATTCTCTCCGGAATTCTTTTTCTTCCCCAAAGCCAAGGCTGGTCCTGTTACCTTTCCCACTGAGTTAAGCAAGGGCAATTGGAGATGTCCTTTCCTTGCTCGGGTAATAGAGGCCTATGATTCACTTTTATCCCACGTTGGATTTATGCAGAGCAAGCAGCACCCAGTCTGGCTTTTTCATCTTGGAGATGAGCAGTCTCTCTGCTTTATTGTAGCCTGAAAAGGTGTATTGGAGCATCACACCCAGGCCCTGGAACCAGCTGTCTTGCAGCCCCATCACTCTGCGGGAAGTGGAAAGGGCGACCCTCCATCCTTCACAGAACATTCTGCAGTCCCCATCCTGTGGGCGCGCACACACACACGCACACACACGCACACACACACACACACTCACACACTCAATCTAGGATGATCCAACCAGGCCCTCCCTGTCACCAGTATGGAAGGCGGCGGTGACAAATAGATGCTGAAGCAGGATTTTTTTCACCTTTCTTCTTTCTCCCCCTCCCCCCACCAAGCCTGTTTTTCCAGTCTTGGCATAAAATGGTCAAATGATGTTCTGCTGCAGAATTCAATTTCACAGTTCAGTTAGGTCCTTGATTACACTGCCAAATTCAGATTAATGTGCATTTAACTAACATGGATCATGGGAATTCTGGCTGACAGCCAGATGTAATCAGAGCAATTGATAGCTGTGTGGAGCTTTATGCCCTGCCCACCCCTGCGCACCACTGGTGAAATTGATTGATTAAATGAATTCATTGCTATAATTATGTATAATTTTGATACATCACAAGCCTGTGCCTGACCCTATCCTTAGAGATGTTGTTCAGATTGTGGAAGGGTAGTTTGACAGAGTTGTTAACTGGGGATTATTTACTTCCATATAATATAGCCTTTTTTTCCCCCTTCTTACTTTTTCATTGGGTTTGAATAGAGACATTAAAAAGCACATTTCTTTAGGAATTAATTTATATGGTATACTGGTATACTAAAAGGCATCAGGAAACTAATAAATGAATAGATGTCATTAAGCATTTCAAAGAGAAGAAACCAAAACTGCTTGCACATTCTTTCAGTAGTTTTAAGGATTCCTGTAGAGAGAATTCCTTCTTGGAATGTATCCAGTTTTCAACGACAATTAGTGGCCTTGGAACAGCAGCTAAGCAGTTTAGCAGCCTGGGTGCTAGTTTGCAAAAACGATCCAGTCTTCTCTTACTGTATCTTGCCATATGGAACCCCTCTCAAAAGTATGCAGACCATGGTCTCGTTTCTATGAAGTTACTTTGTCACAGAATCACAGGACTGCTCTCTTCGCAGGCCTGGGGAGGAGACTTCCCAGTCTCTCTCTTGTTCTCACTCCTGCAGAGCAGGTTCCCACCCTGCTCTGGCTCCTGGGCCCTTGCAGCAGGCCTGCCTTCAAAGTACACTGCATGCTTAGATCCTTCAGAAATGGTTTGGGGCATGGCTGGTGGGAGGTACATTGGATTTGTTTATTAAGTATCTGCACCTTTTGCTCGTCCAAATCCACTGCACTGTGGTCTCACTAAGTGAGTCACCCCTACATCTCTCTTACAGTAGTCTGGTCTGCTCATACGGACTCCACGTGGACTATTTTTCTTTTAATTTTTTTTTTCTTTATTGATCTTTAGAAAGAGAGGAAAGGAGAGGGAGAGAGAGAATCATTGATGGGAGAGAACATCAATTGGCCGCCTCCTGCATGCCCCACACTGGGGATCGGGCCCAGAACCTGGGCATGTGTCCTGACCGGGAAATTGAACCAGCGACCTCTTGGTGCATGGGTCGACACTCAACCACCGAGCCACACCGGCCGGGCTCTTTTTCTCTTTACAGAATATACTTGTAAATCAGGTTATAGAAAAGGTTGCACAGTTCAAGCATTGCTCCTTTGCAAGTCTTTCTTACATGCATGAACGTGTGTGCATGTGCAAAACAGTATAGATGGACAGATTTATCGTTTATGTTTCGCTCACTTCCAAATATAGGATATCATAGGAAAGACGATTTCCAATAGAGCAATTAAATAATTATAACAGTTTAAGAGCCATGTAAGAGAGCCAGGAGGCCTTGTTACAAAAGAAAGCTTGGGCTTTCTTTTTTGGAAGAGTCCACGCAAGAATGTTTGGGCATTGTTATAGCTGAACACAGAATTCTGCGCTGGCCAAAGCAAAAATGAAAGTGATGAATTATGTACATAAATCAACTCATTTTGCTCTGATGATTATTCCTTTTTTGTATATTTTGAGCTGATTTCTCTAAGCCAAGACTGTTTAAAAAAAAGACAACACTAATTTTTTTTCCATCTCCCTCCTCCAGACATTATCATCCATCATTTTCTGGCCCAGTTCTTGCATTCTACTCCAGGCTGCTTAGACATCTGGGCCCCAGTGAAACACCCTAACAGGCTTTAGCTCTGAAGTTGTCACTCCGCTCTGTGTCCACCTCTGTCCTGTCCCTTCCAGCTTCTGATCATTGAAGGAGCTCGCAGAACATTATCAAGGGCGTAGGTTCTAATGTGGCACTGTCTGGACTTGAATTCTGACTCTACTTCTTAGCTTTGAGAACTTTGCCCGGCCTACATAAACCCACCATGCCTCAGTTTTCTCATCTGTAAAACAGAACAATTATGGGGCCTATCTCACTGTGTAACTTGAGGTTCAAATGCAACCATGTACATACAGTGCTTAGAACGACCCCTGGCACGTGGAAAGCACTGAGCAAATGTCAAGTATCATTATTAACATTAGTGTAATATTATCTGTCCTTCAAGGATGGACTTCTAACAGAGTACTTGGTTGATGGAAGGGGCCCAATAATACACCCCTACATCTTGTCAAGGAGAGAGTGTCCAGCCTTGACTATACACACCTGGGAGGTAAAAATGCCAAGGCAGGGAAGAAGGCAGGCCTGTGGTGCCAGTGTGCCCAGCATGTGGACACCTAGGTACCCTTCCACTGGGAGTGAAGGACTGGCCTGAACAAAAGAATGGGGTGGCGTAATCTTCTTAGGACTGTAGGGCCATTTGACGTGGATTACTTGGGGGCAGTTTCACCAACCTGAGCCTCAGTTTTATCAACAATAAAATGGAATAAATTGCTCCCTGCTTGACTGTCAGGGTGAAAAAGAATGAGGCTTGCCACAAATGTGCAAGCCAGCAATACTCACCATCATGAATCCCATAGTTGGGTCAGCGACATGGTGGCCTCGAATAAAGTCACGCATGCATTTCTCCTTCACAAAGTCAGCTATTTACCCAGCATCTCCTTGGATGGATGAAAGCCCATAGGGGAAATCATGTGTTCCCTCACTCAAGATAAGCAATCAATTGTCCTTTCATGAGTACACATCGAGTTTGGTTCCAAAAATTGTCTTTTGTGAGAGTGGTTGCTCCTCATCCATTGCTTTTACCAGCAGACATGAAAAACAATAGCACTGTTTTGTTTCACGGACCTCTTTTCAAAGACGGTTGGCTCCCAGTGAACAACTCTGCGTTCTGTATGACTGGAAGTTGTCCCATTCACGCAGGCAAGTGTCTTCTTTCTGCCACGTGTCGGCTGGAAAGCCTAGATCCTGATAAAGCTGCTGACACTCAGGGCACAAAGCTAGGTTACAGGTTCGATCCCCAGCCCCAGTAAGGGGGTGTGTGGGAGGTAACTGATTAATGTTTCTCTCTCACATCAATGTTTCTTTTTCTTTCTCTCTCTCCCTTCCCCTTGCTCTAAATATCAATGAACATGTCCTCGGCTAAGGATTAAAAAATATATACTTTTTATTTGTTATCCAGGCTTGTGGGGAATGAATTGAATTTTGCTTAAAGCAGAGGAACAAATCCCCCAAGGAAACACTAGAAGATGATTGTACATGATGGTTCCCAGGACACACTTTCAAAACACAAGTAATACCCCCTCTTCCATTCACACGCTGTCCTGTGGCTAGCTGGGCCTGGCTGATCTCAAGAAGCATCTAAAGGAAGAACCCAATTGTTTAATTTATACTGACATTTTACTCCCCCTACCCTCATCACATATATACACCAGTTTTCCTTGTGTATGGCCCAAATCCAGCTTAGAAAAAAAACAGCTTGATTTCGAATGTAGCATTTTAATTATTATAATACACTGTTCAATATATTATAATTAAAGGAACCTTGCCTGATTGTTTTGAGGATTGTTGGATAGGACAATATATGTCACCAGTACATTATACATCTTTAATAAATGCTAGCTATTTTATTAATAGTGCAGTTGCTTCATTCCCACTGCTGTGCTGAGCACTTTATTTATTTATTTATTTTTCTTTATTGATTTTAGAGAGAGGAAGAGAGAGGGAGAGAGAGATAGAAACATCGATGAGAGAGAACCTCGATTGGCCGCCTCCTGCATGCCCCCCACTGGGGATTAGGCCCACAACCCCCTGACCAGGAATCGAACCAGCAACCCCTCGGTTCATGGGTCCATGCTCAACCACTGAGCCACACCGGCCGGGCTGTGCTGAGCACTCTATATAAGATCACCGCCTAGGAAGTACTGGCCAGTCACTGTTGGATCCCTCTTGTGTGTATTCAGTCCTTGGGAGTTCACAATGACCTAAGGGGGTGGGAATTATTCTCATTACCGCATCTTCCAGATGAGAAAACTGAAGCACAGGGAGTTTAAATAGCTTGCCCAATGTCGCTTAACTTGTAAATGGCAGAGAAAAGGTTTTGAGCCCAGAGTCTATTTTTTGTTTGTTTGTTTGTTTGTTTGTTTGTTTAAACACTAGATTGCCACAGTTAGGCCTCATAAAAGCCCTGTGAGGAAGGTATGGTGATCCTCATTTTACAGATGAGGAAACTGAGGCTCAGAGAGGCCAAGTGATTTGGCTAAAGCCTTCAGAGTCAGAATTCAACCCTAAGCATGTCCCTCAACAGCATGTATTCTCTCTGCCCTGCAATCAGGACAGCGTGGTGGCTGCTGGGTGGGAGGCTGTGTGAGTGGCAGGCTCGCCTGAGTGTGGTGTTGTCAAGGCGGGAAGGGCTGCACTCCCACCATGCATCAGGGCAGCGCTGTCATGTGGACTCAATGAACAGGGCAGAGGAACTGAGCATGGTGCCATGGTGGCAGTTGTAAGGAGCCACGGTGTGCAGATCTTGCTCCCTGACTTGTGGAATAGGCTTCCAGTCGTGCTGTGGGATGGCGCAGGAGCTTGGGACTCCAGCCTTCCTCCAGATGACCACCAGGTTGCTGATCCAGCAACTTGCCCAGCCTACTCATTTCTCGGTGGCATTTGACATGCTTCATTACTCTTTTCTTCTCAAAATACTTTCCTCCCTTGGCTCCAGGACCCTCCAGCCCCTTCCTTTCTTTCCTATGTCACTGGCTACTCCTCCTGCTCTTGCTGGGCTCTAAACATTGAAGTCCTTGGACCTTCTCTTACATTCAACATCATGGCATATATGCCAACCAAATACTGATCAGATTCGTGTCTTTCGCCGCAACCCTTCTCTGGACTCAAGGCATGTCTAAGTTGCCTAAGTGACATCTCCACATGGATGCTGAATAACTCTCAAACTTAACACGATCCTAATAGAACTCTGTTTCCCCCATGTGTTAGTTATCCATTACTGTGTAACAAATTATCCCCAAGCGTAATAGCTTAAGGCCACAGTAAACACTTCTTCTCTCACACGCTTTCTGTGCACCAGGTCTCTGTGACTAGGTGAGCCGGGTGATTCTGGCCTGAGATTGTAGTCAAGGTGTCAGCCAGGGCTACAGTCACCTGAGGGCTTGACTGAGCGGGAGGACCACTTCCAAGGTGGCTCACATGGCTGTTGGCAGAAGGCCTCAGCGCCGAGCTGGTTCTTGGCAGGAGGCCTTGCCGCTTGGACTTCTCCATAGGATTCTTGAGTGTTTGCATGACATGGCAGCTGGAGAAAGCCAGAGCAAGGGACTCAACAGAACAGGTAAAGAAACCACAATGACTTTTTTGGCCAAAAGCACTTACTATCATTTCTACCATATTATTTAGCTCACGCAGAGCAACCTGATACAGTGCAGGAAAGGATGACACAAGGATATAAATGCCAGGAGGCAGGGATCATTGCGAGCCATCTCGGAGACTGATCACCGCACCCCCAAACCTACTCCTGTTCCTGGCCTTCTCAAATCATTAAATGGCCTGTTGCTCAGGCCAGAATCCTAGGAGTCATCTCTGATTTCTTTCTTTCAGATTCTAATTCAATACATCAGCAACTCCTGTCAGCTCTGTCCTCAGACCTACCCTGGATCCCACCTCTCTTTACCCCATCCACAGCACCCACCCTTCACTCAGCCCACACTGACTGCAGTAAGCTAATTGGTAACCTTGTTTCCACTCTTACCACCAAAGTCTCTTCTCCTCCAGCAGCCAGAGTCCAGATTATGTTACTCCTCTCTGCTCAACAACCTCAGTGGCTCCCACCTCACGCAGAGCGACGGCCGGCATTCTTGCCATGATCTGCACGATCTGGCTCTTAGCTGCTTCTCTGTTCGTTTTTCCAAACTGCCTCCCTCTCCACTCCAGGAGAGCTCCATGTTGTCCCTCAAGACTACATGTGCCTCAGATCCTACCTGTGCTCCTCCTTCTGGCTGGACCACCCCCTCCCCACAAACTCATACGGCTTGTTCACTCACTTCAACCAGGTTTCTGCTTGAATGGTGCCCCCACGGGGCAGAAAGCTCTTCCCTGTCCAAGATCACACCTCGTTACTCTCAACCCCCTCACTCTGCTTTATTTTTCTTCATATCACTTACTACTTCTAGACCACATCCTGTATAAGTACTGGTTTACTTGTTTATCATCTATCTCCTTCTCTAGAATATAAGCTCCAGAAGGACAGAAATACCATACATGTTTTACTGTAAGTGGATTTTCCCACTGCACCTGAAATAATGCCTAGCACATAATAGTTGCTCAGATATTAATTTGTAGAATAAATGAGTCAATGAATGTACTACCTGGGAGCAATTAATTCATCTAAAACAGTGCCACCCAATAGAACTTTCAGCAGTGGTGGAAATCTACTCTGTCTGTGCTCTTTGATGCAGAGATGGTTAAAAAAAATTTCTTAAAATGTAACTAATATGCCCTGGCTGGTTTGGCTCAGCAGTTAGAGCATCGGCCCACGGACCAAAGAGTCACGAGTTTGATTCCAGTCAAGGGCACGTACCTTGGTTGCAGTTCAGTCCCCGGCCCTGGTCAGGGTTGTGCAGGAGGTGACCAGTCAACATGTCTCTCTCACATCAATGTTTCTCTCTCTCTCTCCCCCACTCTATCTGAATATAAATGGAAAAATATTCTCGGTGAGGATTAAAAAAAATTAACTTACATGACTCAGTAACTGAATTTTTATCTTAATTTTATTTAATTTATATCAATTTTAATTAAATAGCCACGTGTGGTCAATACCCACCATATTAGACTAGATCTAGATTTTGGGGGTGGATGGGTGGGAGGGGGCATGTAAATGTCATTCCATGTACATTCCAGTAGAGAAGTAGAGACTTTCTGAGCCGCTGTGTTAAAAGGAGCCTGAGGTCTAATAAAGAAATCTTCTTTGAGAACCTTCTATGTATCTGGCACTGTGTTGTCATCAGGATCTTACAGAAAGAGTCCACGGATCAATTGGCACTTTCTGCTCTGGGCATGAGGCAAACGTGGTATGATGTGGTATATTCACCATCCCTCATCTCAGTCATTCCAGGGGTGACTGGGGCTCCGTCCTGATCCCTGGAAGAAGGTGAACCTACACCTAGTGCATTTAAGCCTCTCGCTGGCTTTCCCCACCCCTGCTGTGTCTGCCCTCCCCGTTTTCCTGCAGATTCCCTAATCCACTCTTCAAGTCAGACTAGAATGTTCTTTGCTGGAGTCTCTTTGAGGGCTGACCAAATTTCTCTTTCACACACAACCCCCTGCAAATTTTGGTTATTCGCAACTATATTGTACTTATTTAGTGAGAACATTGCATATGTTTACCTTATTGCTCTACACCAGTCCTCTCTCATCCACAGTTTCACTCTCTGTGGCTTCAGTTGTCAACCAGTGAAATCATGGAAAATTCCAGTAGTAAACAACTTTTAAGTTGAGCACTATTCTAAGTAGTATGATGAAATCTCAGGCCATCCCACTCTGTCCCACCCAGGATACGAATCATCTCTGTCCAGCGTCTCCACGCTGTATACACTCCACACACACACACACACCCTTAGTCACTCTGTAGCCGTCTTGGTTATCAGATCAACTGTCACAGTACGCAGGGCTTGTGTTCAAATAATTCTTACTTTACTTAATAATGGCCCCGAAGTGCAAGACTGGTGGTGCTGGCAATTTGAATATACCAAAGAGAAGCCATAAAATGCTTCCTTTAAGTGAAAAGGTGTGTATGTGTAGGGAAAAGTGTAGTGTACACTGTGTTCTGTACTATCCAGGGCTTCAGGCATGCATCCTTGGAGTGTGAGGGGAACTGGTACAGTAAAGGCTGTCTGCACAGCAGCCGTGCTTCCCTTTTATGTACATGCTGTTGTGTGTGTGAATAGCACATACCACCCTCTAGTATGGGAGTCCAGGAGGGTGTGTATGTACAGAGAGAGATTTTAAAAATGTTTTTTTCTTTATTGATTTTTATAGAGAGAGGAAGGGAGAGGGAGAGAGAGATGGAAACATTGCTGAGAGAGAACATTGATTGGCCACCTCCTGCATGCCCCCTACTGGAGATCTGGCCCACAACCTGGGCATGTGCCCTGACCGGAAATCAAACCGGCGACCTCTTGATACATGGGTCGACACTCAACCACTGAGCCACACCAGCCGGGCCCAGAGAGAGAGATTTTAAGGGATTGATTTATGCAATTGTGGGGGCTGGAAAGTCTAGAATATGCAGGGCTGGTTGGCAGGCTAGAAATTCTGGCTGGAGTTGATGTAGTCTTGAGTACAAGGACCATCTAGATGCAAAAATCCTTCCTCTTTGGGTGACCTCAATCTTTTCTCTTAAAGCTTGCAACTGATTAGATGCAGCCCACCCACACTAAGGAGAGTGATCTGTTTTACTCAAAGTCTACTGATTTAAATGTTAATCACATCTAAAAATTACCTTTACTGTAATATCGAGGCTGGTGTTTGACCAAGCTACTGGGTACCATAGCCAAGTTAAAACATACAATTAACCATCATACTTTTGGTCATAAAACTTGTTATATAAACTCACCATTTTTTGGCATTTCCCCCTCCCCTGTTTTACTTCACAACTCCAGACAGAGACCACATCCCACTTCTTGCGTTCAAATCCCGGTCTCAGAGTCTTCTGGGGAATTTGACGTGGAAAGGGGAAGAAAGAGGCTGGATGGGGAGACTGGAGGTCAGATACAGGGGGAAACCAGGGTGACCCAGGGCCTCGGAGGGTAAGCTTCATCCATGACCAGGTTGTGCCACGGTGCTTTTCATTCAGACCCGCCGTGTCTTAGCTCACTGACCAGCTAGCTGTGGCATTCAGATGTAACATGTGAATTTTCTTCATCCTCATCTGTCTTTCCAGGTGGATTACGATCGAGCACAGATGGTCCTCAGCCCTCCACTATCAGGGTCCGACACCTACCCCAGGGGCCCTGCCAAACTACCTCAAAGTCAAAGCAAAGCAGGCTACTCCTCAAGCAGCCACCAGTACCCATCCGGGTACCACAAAGCCACCTTGTACCACCACCCCGCCCTGCAGACCAGCTCACAGTACATCTCCACAGCTTCTTACCTGAGCTCGCTCAGCATCTCATCCAGCACCTACCCCCCGCCCAGCTGGGGCTCCTCCTCAGACCAGCAGCCCTCCAGGGTGTCCCACGAACAGTTTCGGGCTGCCCTGCAGCTGGTGGTCAGCCCAGGAGACCCCAGGGAGTACTTGGACAACTTTATCAAAATCGGGGAAGGGTCAACCGGCATCGTGTGTATCGCCACCGAAAAACACACGGGGAAACAAGTTGCAGTGAAGAAAATGGACCTTCGAAAGCAGCAGAGACGAGAGCTGCTATTTAATGAGGTAGATGACGTGTCTGGATCATCCTTTCTCACCTACGTAACACTTATTTCCCATTTCTAAAATACCACATGTGCATTTTAGGACATTAGAAAACAGTGAAAATATAAATACAAAAAGAGTGTCCCCTATAATCCTTCCTTCTTTCTATGTGTGCATGGCTGCTACCTTTAGGAGGAACTTCGTGTGTATACGCACTGTGCCGAGCATTGATCTGGTTTGATTCTCGCAATTCTGTGAGACAGAAAGATGTCATCACCATAGCAACAAGGGAATCTGGATTCACATTACATGACTAGCCTAGAGTCACACAGCAGGTGGATGGCAAATTCCAAAGCCACATGCTACCCTGTCTATGTGGGTTTATATACCTTTTACACTGAATATGCTTTATAGCCAATTTTTTTTCTAAGCACAATAAACAGAGCTCAGTTTAACAATGGACTGACTGTCACTCTCTAGGAACCTTAAAATATTTTTTCCTAACTATAGAAATAAGGAGCCCTGGCCAGTTTGTCTCAGCAGTTGGAGCGTCAGCCTGCGGACCAGAGAGTCCCAGGTTCGGTTCCCGCTAGGGGTACGTACCAAAAAAAGAAATAATGAATTCTTTCTGTAGAAAATATTTTTAAGGCCTCATGATTCCACAACCAGGAAATAGTCTACATTTGCATTTCAATATTTCCTTTCTACATTGTTCTACTTAGGGAAGTGATACATAGTATTGATTTCCAGAGAGTTTGTACCAGTTTGGACCTCACCAAAGTCCTGTTTTATCCTCACTAGCATTGGATACTATCATGTTATCTCTGTTAATCTGATAGACATGAATAAATCCTACTGCTTTAATTAACAGTTATTACCAGTGAAGATTAATCTATTTTTAAATGTTTATAAGCCATTTTTTATTTCTTCATTGAATTGTATGGCCTTTATACAGTTTTCAATTAGGGTGGTAGCATTTGTCTTATTGATTTGCAAGAGCTCTTGATATATTAAGGAATTAACCCTTTCTATCTATTTGTTGCACCATTTTTCCACTTTCTCATTTTACCTTTTAAACTTGCTTATCATCTAAGAGTTCTCAAATGCACATAGGTGGGAAAAATGAGTACCTGTGTCCAGGGACAAAGCATTTTGGAGCGTTTAATGATTGTATGGGGGACTTGAAGAGAGAGATGAGCTTTTGGGGGTAATAAATCTAAGTCTTAAAGATATCATGTCAGGATTTCAATGTTAGATAATATGCCTGTCTTTAGCAAAGAATGTACCACCTACATATACCTCTCAGAGCAATGAACAGACACTGTGAGAATGCAGTCAGCTGTGACTTTGGACTCTCTTCTGCGGTGGCTCAGGTGAAGTCACCAGAGGCTCCACACCCCCAGCTCCCAGAGGGGTTCATTTCTTCCCCAGGCTCTGCACCCCACAGAAAGCACCAGATGAGTGGGCTGCTGTCCTTCCCAGTCCACAGTTCCTGATTTCTGAAACGTGTTTCCCACAATGCCAGAACAGACAGGGCAAATGTAATTTCAACAAACAACTCTATAATTTATTATTTAACGCTAATTCCAAAAATGTCACCAGAAGCAGCTATAGGGCAATAATTCCTGGAAGATTTCTCCAGCAAACAGACTCTAATTAGCCTTTTTATGCCTAGGCCATCGTTGTCTTTCCCTTCCAGACCCATCCTCTATATTCAGCCCAAACCTCTCTCAAATCCAACCCAGACCTTCTCCCAAGAAGTGAAGCTGGTATCATGTGACTGCACCCCTAGAAACTTTATTTCATTCACATGAGACTCACCATTTACTCACTTCCTATGAGTTAGTGATACTTTTACCAGGTTAACCAACTGTAGAGTATGGACAGTGCCTTCTAAAGGAGATCCTTGCCCTGGCCGGTTTGGCTCAGCGGTTAGAGCGTCGGCCTGCGGTCCAGAGAGACCCGGGTTCGGTTCCCGCTAAGGGCACGTACCTCGGTTGCAGTTTGTCCCTGGACCTGGTTTGTCATGCGGGAGGCCGCCACTCGATGTGTCCCTTTCACGTCGATGTTTCTCTCTCTCTCTCTCTCTCTCTCTCTCTCTCTCTCTCTCTCTTCTCCTCTCTTCCTCCCACTCTGTCTGAACAAAAAATGGAAAAATGTCCTCGGGTGAGGATAAAAAATAAATAAATAAATAAATAAAAATAAAGGAGATCCTTAGGAATCTTATCACATCCCCCCTCCACCCAAAAAAACAGGCAACTCACTTCCCTCTGTGGCTGCAAACCTGGTCACGGTTCTGCCAGTTCTCACACCTGGTCACGGTTCTGCCAGTTCTCACTCCTGTGCTCTCCCGTCACCCAGTGTCTGGCTGACCTGCCATTTTCTCTAAATTTACTAACTTGATTCCCTTTATTTCTGCTAGCCACTCTCAATCCCTTGTACACACAGCACAAATGTCACCCCAAGAAAACAGGAAGCCACATTTTACTGTCACAAGTCAGAAAGTATCTTTCCGTTTGTGCAGGTTGTGATAATGCGGGACTACCACCACGACAACGTGGTTGACATGTACAACAGCTACCTTGTCAGCGACGAGCTCTGGGTGGTCATGGAATTCCTAGAAGGCGGTGCCTTGACAGACATCGTGACTCATACCAGGTAAGTTTCTTTAGTATCCAGACACACAATTCAAGGTACTTGTTATTCTCCTCCGGGGTGAGGCCACAATGACCATTTTTATGAAGTCTTTATAAATTGTAAGCACTTTGAAGTCAAGGACCATGACTACCCTCTTCCTCTGTATTCAGCAGGTGCCTATTGTAATATCATATATACATAGTCCATTCATTCAATTAACATTCTCCTTGCCCTCCAGAAGTTCATTAATACCCATTGATTTTAAAATCAGCAAGTTGCTGAAAATGAAGTTTTGGTGACAAATAGTAGAATTTTCCATTTCTACATAGATATCTAAAACTAAGTTCCATTCTCCTGAGTTGCCATGACATTGCTGTGTGTTGCTACACCAAGGGTACCTGGGGAAGGAAGGGTCAGGTGGAAGATCAGTCAAAGTTTTATGTCATAATGACCAACTTATATAACATAGAAAAATTCCTCAATTCTGTTTTTAAATAGTCTTGCAAGTAACAGTGGTTAATTACCATTGTTACACACTTCCCTGATGTGACATTTGTGGTCATTGCATCAAATGTTTATCTATCGCTTTTTATGTGCCAGGCTCTTTCCTATATGCTGGTATACAAAAGACACAAAAGAATAAGGCTGAGCAACATTCCCTCAAGGAAGTCACAGATTAGAAGTAAATACATCATTTCTACCTGTGCAGAACTAGAAAGATGTATGTAAGTAGCATAGAAGAATACCTGAATGTCTCTATCAAGGAGTGTCAAGAAAGATTTCTAATATAAGGTGATATCTGAGATGGGTTTTAAGGGATAAATAGGAGTTTACTAAGGCAGAAAATGGGAGGAAAAGGACATTGAAGTCAGAAGAAAGAGTATATGCTAAGACAGTGCTTCTCAAATTTTAATATGCAAATCACCTGTGGATCTTATTAAAATGCAGACCCTGATTCAGTTAGGAGGGGTATAATACTCTGCATTCTAAAAAGCTCCCAGGCAATGCCAAAGCTGTCCATTCATGGACCACATTTGGAGAAGCAATGGTCTATGGAATAGATATACAAAATGTTACGTTTGGGAAACCTTAAGTTTGATCTTGCTGGAAAGTAAAATGCCAAAGAGTTAAGAGAGGATTGTCATGAAGGGGAGGCACTGGATATTAGCTAATGTCACTGAAATGGCACCCAAATCATCAGCGAATCCAGAGGAACAACAATGGGGGGATGCAAGGAAGCAAGAAAGCGTTGGGAAACCCTGTGAAGAAAAAAATATGCAATTGTTTCTGCACTAAAATGAGGTAAAGTTTAATCCTGACCCCTACAGCTCTCAGCCTGTAGTAGACCATCTAAAAACCAAAGGACATTGAACTTTTTTCAACAGCATTTCAGCTGGCGACTCCTGGCAGTGTAGCCATTGACATGCCCACCTATAGAAATAAATACACTGAAGAGACTTAAGAACAAGACAAATGTGACTTACGTATAAAACAGTTAATAAAAATGTACCTAAAAGAGAGGCTTTTTCTTGCCTTGGGGAGCTTCGGACAGCTACACATGTCTCTAGAGTTCTCCCTTTGTCAAGGTTCTTTTCAATTCCTACTTTGTATCAAATGAATAAGGCTCAGATACATTCCATCAGGAAGTCACAGATTAGAAATGACTACGTCACAATACCTGTGTAATCTCCTCTGAAAGCAGAAATACCTTCTTCCGAGGAGGGCGGCCAAGAAATGTGGGAGCCCATGGCCCCTATGCTTGCTTTTCTCGTTCCCATGGCCCATCTGTTACAGTGTCACACTTAGTAATTAGTAACTAACTAGGTCCAGTTTCCTTCCTGACACAGGGACCTGAAGCATGAGCAAACTCCAGTTCCCGGAGGAGGGAGAGGAAGGGTTAGTGAGAGGCAGGGCAAATCTCAGAGATCCAAATACCACTTTGCCTGAGTCCAGCCTTGGAGAGAACCAAGTGGTTATTCCCATTTCCAAGATAAAGAAAAAGAGACCTGAAGAAGTCAAAGGACTTGTTCAAGGTCACTTAGCAGACACACCTGGAACCTCAGTGCTATTCAGTGCACCCTCTCTGAAGGACCCTGAAGGTTTGGCAATACCTAAGGAATTACCTATAAGAGTCCAAGGTAGTGCATTTGCATCAATGACCCAGAAGCCAGCAAACAGGGGTCTCCTGCTTTTGGCTTATATTTGGCCCCTGTCATCCTCGTGCCTAGCCATAGTTTCTGCAAATCAGATCTTAAAGACTTCCTTTTCCTTGCCCGTAGATTTTCCAGACATGAGCTGGTTCACTAGAACTCAAGAGAGCTGCCTCTCTTGATCACTGCAAAGATGTTCTTAAATCTGTCCTTGCTCCTTAAATGTTCTTTTCTTTCTAGAATGAATGAAGAACAGATAGCTACTGTGTGTCTGTCGGTTCTGAGAGCTCTTTCCTACCTTCACAATCAAGGAGTGATTCACAGGGACATAAAGAGTGACTCCATCCTCCTGACAAGCGATGGACGGGTAAGATCTTCATGTCTGGCCCCTCCGTGCTTTACTTTGTCACTTAGCCTGTCATGGGTATTGTTCTCCCAAGAACACTTCTTATTATTCTAATGTTTTTGTCATAAGTCGCCCACTGCCCTTCCCAGAAGGCTTACAAAAGGAAATTACCATCCTCTGTGTCATCCTGTTAGTCAGAATTATCTGTGACTTGAATTTGATGGATAATTTTTCACCTTAACAGTAAGTGGAGGAAATGATAGAAACTGTGGAAATTTCGTTTCTGCCGTGTTCTTGTTTCTGTCGGAGGAGATGACGTTTTCCAGGGCCGTACCCCCCTATGATTCCCATGACCATGCGTGTCTGCAGTGCCTGTCCGAGTCCCTGCACAAAACATGTCAAACTGCAGTGGACAATTCGAGGATGTTTCATAAGGGTGGGCAGATGCAGAAAAGTCATAAGGATTAGAAAAGTGCGTGAGGATTAGCGTGATACTCAAAGATGGAGCACCGCTCTTACCTGAAGAGGTGAGGTGGGGAACGATTCCTAGAACCTGGAAGTAGAGGTTGTTGTGTGAAGGGGGCAGGAGTCTGATCCACAGTGGAAGCCAGTCCACAGTGAACCTGCAGGATGGGAGCTGGGGGAATAAGTCCCCCAAGCTCACTCTGTTCCTTCGTTCAGTCTCCTGGTGCTCCCTATTGGCTGAAGCAAACCAGAAGTCATCAGTGCAGTCAACATGGGTTGCCCTCCTAAGGCTCAGGGAAAGTAGGAGAATAGATCTAAGGACAAATGGAAGATATTCATCACACTAACATATCTCCAAACTTGGGATTATGTTTAATAGGCAGTTTTAAATTCTGCTTTTCGCATTGCTCCAACTTAAAAAAATTTTAAAGAGAGTATATAGCAGTCAGCTTTTGCTACGTAACAAACTATTCTTCAGTTAATGGCCTAAAACAATAACCATGTATTTGCTCATCTTGAGTCAGCATATGAGCTGGCCTCAGCTGGGACAGCTCATCTCTGCTCCATGTGGCATCAGCGGAGCTCACTGTTGTAACTGTGGTCAGTCTGCGGTTGACAGTCTCGCTCATTTGCCTAGCGCTTGGCTGGCTCTCAGCCAGGGCAGTGGAGGTAATGGCCACCTGTCACTCATCTCCCGGTAGACTAGCCCAGGCTTATTCACGTGCCACCTGTGGCAAGGTTCCCAAGAGCAGCAGGACAGGCAAGCCCCAATGCACACACACTTGTGAACCCTCCACTTACATCATGTTTGCTGATGTCCCTTTGGCCAAAGTAAGTCACACGGTCAAGCCTAGATGTAAGGATTGGAAACTGTTCAATGTCATTAACCCTTAGAGAAATGCAAATTAAAACTAGAAGATACCACTACATATTTATTAAAGTGAAAAACAGCAGTAACACCACTTATTCTTACATGGCTGGTAGGAAAGTAAAATGGTACAGCCACTCTGAAAATAGTTAAGCATTTCCTTTCAAAACTAAAAATGTACTTACCATGTGACATACACTTCGGAGAAAAGGAAACGTATTTCTACACATAAACTTGCACACAAATGCTTATAGTAGTTTTATTTATAATAACCCAAACCTAGAAACTCCCCAAATGTCATTGAAGGGTGAATGGTTAAACAGACTGTGGTGTATCTGGACCATGGAATACCACTCGGCAAAAAAAAAAAAAAAAAGGGAAAGAATAAGTGGAGACTTGATGAACCTCAAGGAAATTATGCTGAGTGAAAAAAAAAAGTCAATCTCTAAAAGATACAAACTGCATAATTCCATTTATGTAACATTTGTGAAATAACATAATTATAGAAATGTACAGCAAATTAGTGGTTGCCAGGGGTTAGGAAATTAGGAGTGTGTTGCTATACAGAGATAGTGTGAGGGAGTCTTCTTGAGAGGGTACAGTTGGGTACTTGATTGTGGTCATGGTTATGCAAGGCTACAATGTAACAAAACTGCAGAGTATATTCACACACACATATACTACAAGCACAGATGAGTTCAGATGTAATTGAAATCTGAGTAAGCTCTATGGACTATACCAACATCAGTTGCTTGGTGTTGATATTGAACTATATTTGTATGAGATAGTAACATTAGGAAAGGCTGAGTGCACATTTCTCTGCAATCTTCTAATTATTTCAAAGTAAAAAAATAAATAAAAGACAGTGAATGTGTTCTGATTTAAAAGGATAAATCCTTTCTGGCCTCTTCAAAGACTAGAAGGGAAATTATTTGCTATCAACTGAAAGTAAATCATTCACTATTTGTCCATGGCAGAAATAATACCTACTGAGTCACTAATTTGTCTTCAGCAAGGGGAATGTGGTGTTGGGGTTGGAAAGGGGAGACAGATAGCATGTCACAGAGTGGTTGCAAGAATTACATGAGGCAATTTCTGTAAAACTGTTAGAAGTAAGCAAGGCGCAAGGGAGATGCTCAGAGAGGGCGATCCCCACCCCACCCTTGCAATTAAGGGTTGAGTAAAATCATCCACAATCTGTCCTCGGTCTGGGCCTTGCATTTGAGAGAGGATACTTAGGGGCCACTAGACAGTGAGTGATTAACTTTTATCAAATTCATTGGCTGGAATGAAATTCAAACTTATTAAGCCCAGTTATCTATTGTAAAGGGACACATACAAGTGATTTTTATGGTCTTTTTTTTTTTAATTGATTTTTAGAGAGAGAGAAAGGAAGAGGGAGAGAGAGATAGAAACATCGATGAGAGAGAACATCGATTGGCCTCCTCCTGCATGCCCCCCACACTGGGGATTGGACCCACAACCTGGGCAGGTGCCCTGCCCGGGAATCGAACCTGGGACCTCCTGGTGCATGGGTCGACACTCAACCGCTGAACCACACCCACTGGGCTTTGGTCTTTTTTAAAAAAAAAACACACACACAACAACTATAAATTGATTGCCACAATTTAAAATTTAAGAGGTTTCACATAAAATTTCAATTTCCTGTCTTCCCTGCCAAAAATCAAAGTATCTGACATCACTATGTCTGATTTCCCACGGGCAGTGATGGAGGTGGCGTGATGAGGGTAAGTAGCACCAAAGCAGACTCCGCTGGTCCCTCACCCATAACTTCCTAGTCAGTGCTCACTGGCTCCACCTCCGAATGCCACCACCTGGGTCTCTTTCCCTGGGGACTTTCTCTGACCACCATCGTCTGCCTTTGTAGTGCAAAGCAGGTTGGAATTCCAGGAATGAACATCCACACTCCCCAAGAACAGCCTGGACACGAGATGGGAGCGGGTGTACCAATACCGCAGCTCTGGCCCTCGCCCTGCCCTCGGATGGCATAGCTCTGAGGCACAGGTCCTCCAGCCTCCCAGACTTTCTCAGCAGAATCAGGCTCTGGTTCACACTGCGGTAGCTTGCTTGGTAATTAACCCTTAACTGACTGCCTTCCCTTCCCTATTGCACTTCCCCATTTCTAGTGCTCCCTGTACCTCCCCAGCACTGAATCCTTGACTCCGAAGTGTTTCTGGGGAGCCCGAACTAACAGAGTGTCCAGAGACGGCAGTGGGTCTGCTCTTTCCACAGGATCTGAGTGAGGGTAAAGGATCGGTAAGGGCACAGCCTGCAACCTGGGCGTTATGACTGTCCCATGCCCTCTTTTCTGTGCCCCTGACAATCAGCTGGAAGTCAGTGTCTCTTTACTAAGGGTGTGTAACCCTCGTTTTCTGCTCTCTCCACACAAACCATGTAATTCATTGATATTATTGCCTGGCTCCCTTAGGCATTTGAGTTTTGCTGTCCCAAGTAACTAGAATTTTATAATTAGAAGAACACCTGAAGATTGTCTCCCAAATGCTCTTCTCAAATAAACAGACACTTGGGCATATTAAATAACTTCTTCTTTTTTTTTTCTTACAACAAATTACAGTTATTCTGCATTTTAACCTGCATCTATAATTATAATTACTGGTGTTCCTTATTTATGTGGATACAAGTTACTGCCTAGTGTCTTCCATCCTGAAAAGCTCACTTAGTATTTCTCGTAGGGCTGGTTGTGTAGTAACCAATTAAAATCATTCCTTTCCAGCAGTCTCCACGATACACCAAGTCTCTGTTTCTCCCCCTTCCCTGCCACTCACTCCACAGAGGTCACTTTTCCTAATGCGGGAAGCACAGCAGAAATCAGGAGACTCGGGGTTGAGTCCTGCTCAGATTCTGTTGTACAGACTTGGACAAGTTCCTGCTGCTCTCTGCACCCTGTCAAATGGCAGAGGCGTGGCTGAGGCTCTGAGCTGTTCCAGCCACTGAGATGCCCTCCTTCTCCTCTCCGGACTGGCAGCTGAGGAAGTGGGCCGTTAGCTGGGGGGCACCATCATCCGTCTGACCCTTCTATTACCTCTCTGTTCCTTTGTCCTTGGGTCATTGCTCTTCTTAAAAAACAGTTCTCAAACTTTAGTGAGCATCAAAACTTCGGAGACCTTGGCAAAAACAAATCCCTGCCCCACCCCCATTGTGATTCAGTCACCCTGGGTGGTACCCAAGAACCTGCATCTGTAACATGTTCCCAGGGGATACTGATGCTACACGCTTTGGCAAGCACTCAGGAACCAGGCTCAAAAGCATCCATGCAAAGTCCTGGCACAGGTGCAAGGCTTCTTTAGAGTGTATGCAATTTACAGAATGTGGCTTTTACATTCTGTTGTAACCCTGTAGCGATCGTGTGGGCGGACGCTTTTGCCCTGCCTTCCAGGTTTTTGCGGGGCCTCTGATTCCCAGCCAGGACACGTTGAGATGGATGAGATCTCAGGTTTAAATAGCAGCTTTGTCTGAGCTCTAAGCTCTAGTTCCTCGTCTGGCCCCCATGGAACAAGCTCCAACTCCTCGTTTTAGGGGCGGGCAGTGTGCTAGCTCCAGTTCTCTCGGCCCGACTGCATCAGTGGGACAGAGGCGGTTTCCCAAGCAGGCACATTGCACAGTTCTATCTAAAAGGAGACTCAGCTTAGGGTCTATGTGATTCGCTCTTAAAATCTGCCTACAATGCCTTATTATATTCATTACTTGAGTTCTCATTAACTATTTGCAGATTTATTTGGATGAATGTTGTGTGCCATTATATTTTTTTTTAGAATAGTGCCTCTTTTATGTACTTGGATAAGTAAAAAAAAAAAAAAAAATTATACAGAAGCACTGACACTCCTACAACAGAACAGGCCTGGCTTCCAAGTGTTGAGTTCCAATTTCTCATCTTACATTTTGTCAGGGAGATCATTGTTAGTAGGGCAGATTTGGGGTCTTTGTGTGTGTCCGGGAAGAGAAAGCCACACTGGAGATAGAGACATTAAAAACTGCTAATACTTGCCCTGTCCAATTTGGCTCAGCGGTTAGAGCGTCAGCCTGGGGACCAGAGAGTCCCGGGTTCGGTTCCCGCTAAGGGCACGTACCTCTGTTGCAGTTCGTCCCCGGCCCCAGTTGGGGTCATGTGGGTGGCAACCAGTCGATGTGTCTCTCTCACATCGATGTTTCTCTCTCTCTCTTCCCCCTTCTTTCCCTCCCGCTCTATCTGAAGATTAATGAAAAAAAAAAAATTTCCTCGGGTGAGGATAAAAAAAACAAAAAACTGCCAATACCAAAATGCAAATGCATTCACCTCCTTAATCTTGCAGATCTCTTAAAAGTGCAGGCAAATGAAATGTACCGGCAAAACTGTTCCTCCTCTTCTGTCTGTGTAGTGGGGTTATAAATTTACTCATATTCAGGCTTTGGAAATAACTGCACACACACAATTATAATTTCACTGATTTTAAAAACGAACCTAGACTTCTTCACAAAGCTCCATGGACTATATTTTTTCAAATTTTTTTAAAAATTCAATCTATTAAATTTAGTATGCTTAAATATCTAAACAGTGTATCAAAGTTCAACCGCATTATTATAAGGTTTAACCGATACCTTTAAAACCTCAGTCTTTAAAACCACTTACTCCCCCTTCACACCTAGCACCCCCAACTTCCTCAAGGTGGTTCTGGGAGGCTAAGGGACAAATGTGCATTATGGGACCTCAGCGTGAAGGAGGTAATGCTATCTCCTTGGTCCTCTCTGGTCCCTGCCTTGACTAACCTGGCCTATTCTGCTGTCTGGACTGCTAACCACTGAGAATTAACAGGTCCCATCAGCTGCTGGGCTTTTCAGGAGGGTGTCTCTGCCGTACCCAACTCCAGCCTCTTGCCACAAGAGGTCTTGCAAGCTGTCCTTGGGCTGGCTCCTCATGTCCACCATCGGCCTGTGCTGGGCACGTCCCCATTCCTTCGCTGAGGCTGATGGAGCTTCTGGATCCCTGCACACCTCACAGAGATCCTCCCCCTTGTTTGTGTGGGGATGGATGCTATTCAGATATTTGATTCTCAAAACAGCTGTCTTCCGTAAGTCAGTGGTTTCATGGAAGCCGGTGATGGAGGCCATATTGGGCAGAGCCAAGGCTGGTGTTCAGCTGGCATTCACTGGTGTATCTACGCATTAAACTATTGCAATTCTCATGCTTGCTGGCTAATGCCCACTGTTTCAAGTCACTGGAGTATCCAACTCCCTTTGCCTAATTAAAGATGGTAACGCCCTCGAGATAACTTCAGTACACCACTTAACTTTTAGCTTCTGATTGGTCTAGATGAAACTGGTTGTTAAATATTTTCGAATATTGCCTCTGAAGACAGTCCTCTTCAATGAGACCATCTGAGGGTCATAGCAGATCATTAGGAACAGGAATCACGCCTCCCAGAAATAAACTGAGTCGCCGTCATCTGGAATATATAAACTGGCAGGGTGCCTAATGGTGCGGTGTGTGCTTAAGAGTATTCTTAAAAGCTCAGTGCAAGAGTTTTCGGGCTTTTTTTCTTTTTGATGACATCTAAGATAAGTAACATACATATACATTGGCTCATTAGGGTGTCACCTCACACCTCTAATAACCAAGCTCCAACACCCAGTTTTGATGCCCATATTTTCACTTGCACTGATGTTCACGCTGGCAACTTTGATAGTCATGAACAAAGAAGGAAAACAGAAAGAAAAAGGGAGCCAGTATTTAAACCATCCTGTATAAATGAGGTCTTACAATAATTCAAATACAGAAATAAGGTTGGTTATTTGACTCTTTCATGGTACTTAGAAATCTAAGTGTGCAGAAGAATCTTAACTGTGGCAGTTTGTACAAATCTCTCACTGAGAATGGCAATTTACTTACACTGCATCTGTTACATTGAAGTTATAGGTTTGAATTTTAACAGATTTGTTGTCTGCAGTGTATTGAATTTGTAAACTTTTTTGTTTCATTCTTTTATAAGAGATCTAAGCAGCCGGAGTTTAAACATTTGCATGGAGGAGCCATGAGAGTTTTTCTATTAAAAGGGCTCATGCTTTTCCAATAAAAAGGTCCGACAGTCTCTCCTCCAATAGTATTCCCAAGGTCTGCTACTGAGACTATTTTATTTGTTTGTTTTATTTGCATGTCTCTATCTATTTTACATCTCCAAGCCAGTATTTTTAAGTTGTCAGTTTGTTGCTTTCCTTTCCTTTACAGATAAAGTTATCCGACTTTGGTTTCTGTGCTCAAGTTTCCAAAGAGGTACCGAAGAGGAAATCGCTGGTTGGCACGCCCTACTGGATGGCACCGGAGGTGATTTCTAGGCTACCTTATGGGACAGAGGTAAGGGAATGACAGCCATCGCTTGAGAGGCAGGGCCTGGACAGGCTCAGGGACACAGTGGTTCTGAGAGTGTTAATGACCGCAGGACCTCAGGGTGATGACCTTGGACTCCACATTTGCCCCCATTCGCTAGACTTGTCATAGAGTCGGTTGTGGCAGAAGGGAGCATGGTCAGCACTGAGGACATTGCCTAACACTGACGTAAGGGAGTTTACTGAGATCCTCACGTGGACACTGGGGGAGATTGATTCACACTCTGGCCCCACCCTCAGGGCAGGCATACACAGAGCGAGGGGATGCAACTTGAATAGTGGTCGGAGCAGGTGTGATGATTCAAAGGATAGAGGGTCAGAGGAAGCGCCACAAAACAGGGATAATAATTGGATAAGCAGTCATGTATTCCCATAGAAAGAAACCACATATGAATATTATATATCAAAATATGGCACAATTTCTGTTTCCTCTGGAATGGAAACAAATTGCTTATTATTATTATTATTATTATTATTATTATTATTATTATTATTTTATCCTCACCCGAGGACATTTTTCCATTTTTTGTTCAGATAGAGTGGGAAGGAGAAAAAGGAAGAGAGAGAGAGAGAGAGAAACATCGACGTGAAAGGGACACATCAAGTGGCTGCCTCCCGCACAACCAACCAGAGCCAGGGACAAATTGCAACCAAGGTACATGCCCCTAGCGGGAACCGAACCCGGGTCTCTCTGGACCGCAGGCCGACGCTCTAACCGCCGAGCCAAACCGGCCAGGGAGCTCATTATTTTTTAAGGGATCGGGTTTAGATGTGAAAACAGGGGACCTTCTAGAGAGGGACTAGTGTGAGTAGAAGCTCTGAATCATGCAAGGCACCACACACACACAGGCAAGGAGCTCCTTCCGGCTGGGCTCACAGTATTCTCACGTGTTTGGTGCAGAAGGTGATTCTAAGACAGGAGACGCGTAGAAGAGGTGGCATGGGTCAAGGAGCGAGGGACATTGCATAAGTCGGGGCAGACTGCTCTCTCTCCCTTGTTTGCTTGCCTTTGGATGAGTACGCAACGTATTTTTCTCCCTGGGGTTCCAAGAG
Source organism: Tadarida brasiliensis (assembly GCA_030848825.1). Taxonomy (NCBI): domain Eukaryota; kingdom Metazoa; phylum Chordata; class Mammalia; order Chiroptera; family Molossidae; genus Tadarida; species Tadarida brasiliensis. The sequence goes on along the minus strand of CM061261.1, from coordinate 31,266,316 downwards.
CATACATTCTCAGCGAAGGTCACTGCAAGGGTTAGAACAGGAATGCAGCTAACTGATAAGAGGTGTAATGAGACTGGAACAGGGAAGTGACTGTCACTGGGAATTTATGGCAGAGCTAGGGCTTCTCATTGTCCTGGCTCCCCATTCTTTACTCAGAAAGAATTGCTTGTCATCTCTTCCTTTTCTTTTCTCCATTCCCTGAGAATGGTTTTATAAAATGGGGTTTTACGCATGCTGTTTCAAAATGACAAAACGCAAAGGGAAGAACCCCAAAGTGTGTGTGGGGGGGACAGTTTTTAAAAATCAAATCAATTGTATTGTGTTGTGCAATGGAGCCCTTTGCAGTTTGTTGTGCATATGCAAAACTCTTATTTCTTATCGTTTAATGTAACTTTCCTCTCTATGTTCATAACCCAAAACTTTGCGTGTTCTTCTCGACTGCCCTGATAGACAATTAACTACCAAAGACAATTAACTACCAAAAAAATAAACTTCTAAACTTCAGAATGTTAGGATATGCATGGGTACCTAATTGTCTTCACTGACGTTGTCTTGAAAAAGCAAATGAAGACCATCAGCAAACACTCGGTAACTCAATGATTCATTATATAAGCCTGTGTTGTAAATGTTGAGAAATTACAAACACCACATTAATTTATGAATGAGTATGAACCTGTTTGGTTCCCTGGACACATCCAACATTGCAAACTTGCTCCTTGCCTGGAATAACCAGTGGGTTGTGCCTAACAGGTAGACATCTGGTCTCTGGGGATCATGGTGATAGAAATGATTGATGGCGAGCCCCCCTACTTCAACGAGCCTCCCCTCCAGGCCATGCGGAGGATCCGGGACAGTTTACCTCCACGAGTGAAGGACCTACACAAGGTGAGAAGTGGCATCTGTTGCTGGAGTTCAAAATCATTCTTGGATTTATCAGGCTCCCTGAAGCTTTAAAGACTGGCCCAGCACATCCAGGAGTGGATCCTGGTTTGTGAGCAGGGACTTTAAATGAGATTCACTGGGATTCAAACCTCTGCTGTCCCTGACCACTGCTGGCCGAGGGACTCGGCCTCTCCACCGCTGAAGTTCATTTGTAAAGTGGGCTATGGCCAGCTCCTCTCTTGTGGTGTTGGCTGGAAGCACAAAGCTGGTGCTTCACTCAGTCCTCCCTCATTGAGCACCTGCTGCATGCCAGGGACTGTTCTCGTTGCTGGGGATATCACAGTGAGAAACCCCAGCTTTCCTGACTCGCATAGAGCTCGCATTCTAGTTGGGAAGGCGGATAATAAACTACAGACAAATGGATGAACATCATAATTTCAGAGATCGGTACATGCTATGAAGCAGGTAAAACACTGTGAGGTGATGGAGCGTGCCGGTGAGGGGATTGGGAGCTCGTTTAGGTTGAAGAGTGAAAGCAGCCCTTTCTGGGGAGGGATCACCCAAACTGGAGCCTGAATGGAAAGAAAGAGCAAGCAAGCAAAGATCTGGGAGAAACATGTCCCAGGCAGAGAGACAACAAGTGAAGGTCCCCAAGCCGAGATGGACAGCTTCCATGGCTGAGCACAGTGAGCAAGGAGGGAGGGTGCTGTTGGAGAGGTGGGCAGGGGCTACCCCGTGCCGGGCAGCGAAGGACATGGTCAAGGGATGAAGTAGCGTCTTTCCTGTGTTCCAAGGATTGCCAAGTAGGGCCGAGCTCAGAAAAAACGATGCTAAGTTGAAGAACCACCCCTGAGGGGCCACCAGTGGGGGCAGGCTTTCTGAGAGGGGCCATTCCACAGGACCAGAACTATAGACACTGACCCCACAGACCTCCTCTCCATGTCCCTCAGGACGATAAGAGAGGGGAGTGGGGCTGCCTTCTAGGAGAGACTAATTTGTAACGGTAGCATCTCCTCTTCCCTCGCCCCTAAATCTTAGGGAAGAGCCCCAACAGAATCACTCATAAAGGTTGTGTGGACCTGGCCCCAAAAAGGCGGGGGGAGCCTTCTTGAATTGAACAAGAGGTTGAAGCTCTTCCTGCATTGGACTAAGTTTAAATAATAAAATGTGGTTAAAATAGTATGACATCAAAATAGTCCTACACCCTACATAAATGGGTGTGATGTTCTTCAAACTCAAGTACAGGAGCAGCTTTAATCCAACTGGTCAAAAACTGGAAACTGCCCAGGGTGGTTTCCCAAGTGGAGAAATAATATGTGGTCTAGTTCCACAGTGAATACCACACAGCGCTGAAAGGGATGACTCTTTGCCACAGAGGGATGAATCTCACAGACCCAATGAACAGTGAAAGAAGCCGGATAGAACAGTTGACAGTACATGACTACACAGCTGCATTTCTATGAAGGACAAATGCAGGCAGAACTGATTCGTGCTATCAGAGGTCAGGATGGTGGTGATCCTTTGCAGGGAGAAGAGTATTGAGTATTGACAAGAAGGGGCCCAAGGTAGCCTCCTAGAATGAGAAATGTTCTATGTTTGTGTAGAGATGGAGAGTAAATAGGTGTAAATATATGTTTTAAAAAACCTACTATAAAGCATACACTTAATAATTATGCACTTGAATGTAAATAAGCTATTCCTCAAAATTAAATTACAAGAAATTCAAGGGAAAAAATGCTATCTACGTGAGATACCCTTACAGAAAGGGGGTTTCACAAAGCCTAGATGGTTGTAGTTGTTAGAAAAATGAGACTATTCCATGTTCAGACCACACTTCATCAAAAGGGTCTGACCAGTGCCTATGCAGAATAAGTACCTTACAATAGCTGCTACTATCACTATTGTCATCATATTTTATTTAGTGAATAAATTGTCATTCTTCATTGCACTGCCATTTACTCCTATTATTTCAAAGTTGAAGGCAAGGTAAACATCACATGTTAGTAAAGGCGATGCCTGCTCTTGCTTCCATCACATCCTCCTCAGCTGACCTTCTGGAATTTGATGTTGCTAGAATGATTTTTCTGGGAAGTAGCTGGAAAGCATTTTGGGGGAACTGGGTTGGCCTCTGTGTTAGTCTTCAGGATGGTATCGATGTTTTCACAGGTTTCTTCAGTGCTCCGGGGATTCCTAGACCTGATGCTGGTGAGGGAACCCTCTCAAAGAGCCACAGCCCAGGAACTCCTTGGACATCCATTCTTGAAACTGGCAGGTCCGCCGTCTTGCATCGTTCCCCTCATGAGACAATACAGGCATCGCTGAGCAAAGGATTTACATGGGCAACAAAGCCGGATGAGGACATGAGAATAATTCAGGAGAACACGAGGAAACCATGGAACGTGCAAAGGGCCTGTGCATTCTAACCAGCTGATGGTGGGACAGTGTGATGACCAGCAGGGTTCGACAGACCAGGGCATCTTCTTGTGTCTTAAACGGGCATCTCTCCACTGCAGCTGGCATGGTCATTAGAATAAGGCTTTCATAAGTCATTATTATATTTTTCAGCCCTTCATCCGGCACATCAGAAGAACTCAGTGCAAACTCCATTAAGATATATCCTAGCCACATGCAGGGTAATGCATAGGATTTTCTATATTGAAAGAATACTTTTCTGGGAAAAAAAAAAAAAAAGGAAAACAAAAAGCACTTTTTTCTTAATGGTAGCAGTGTAATGTATTTTGCAATGAATTTGTAATTTTTTCTGTACGATAGTTTTGATAATTTATAGTACTTTGATGTCGCGTAGCCATTGTATCAGTTGAAGTAATACTTGTTTACTAGCAAGAGTTTGAACAAAGCCTTTCCTACTTTTTTATCCCTTTCAGAGAACCAACGATTCTTTAGGAACTTTGAATACTGAATGACTCTCAATCACCGTCAGCTTTAGTAGAATATCTTTCTTATCTTAACAAGTGTCTTATGTGATGGACGAATAATTAAGAGTGATGGTGATGGTGGTGCACATTTCATTCATCCAACCAAAAATTATCAAATTTGAGCCACAGTATACCACCAAACTACTCTTTGGGATAAAGCTAACTATTTTGAAAAATCACATTTTCCTTTAAGGCTGTTAGTCACACACCGGTGTTTGCACGGTGGGATGTCTCCCCCGGTGCCCTGTCTCAGATGGGTATGACGTCCCCTTGTGGCCAAATTTCCCTCCCAAGGAACAACTGCTAGGATCATTAGCCTCAGTTCCCCAGGTTGAATGTTTCAGTAAGGCCGTGAGATTTCCAGTCTCACAAAGGGAAAGGAGATGGAACAGGGCAGGATGTTTGCTTTCGTTTGTCACTGTTTTTAGAACTCTGTATGCTAGCACACCAAACCCTCGTCTGCATTTACCTTTGTCCCACAGTGTTAAACGCTATTGTTCATGTATCGTGCTGGAAGCTGAACTGACTCTAGAGGATGAATTAGGAAGGGTGTGACCTGACTTCCGTCGTGACCATGTTCTGATGTGTTTCCGACATAGGAGAGTTGTGCTGCTGACTAGATCTTCTCAAATGTGGATAAAAATGAATGACTACTACAATACATTTTGTGTTGCTTGTTGGATGAATTTGCATGTTAACTGTAGGCCAATATAGATTTGCCTTTAAAACTCCGGAAGAGCTACATAGTCATCATTAGTTTCTATTAATTATGCATCAGACAAAAGCCATTTGTTACCAAACTGGAAAACCAGAGGCTTTTCTTACTGACTTCACATACTGTAACAAATATGAATTTAAATTGAAAATGCTCTGGTTGCTCTAAGCATAATTAAGAAATTTTTTGTAATTAATAGGTTGCTAATTATTTATTATAGTTAAAAGGAAAAAAGGCATAAAATGACCTTCTACTGATTAGATTTTCAGTCTTCCCCCAAACTGGAAATGCCTCACCATAAATAGAACCTGTAATATTGTTTCATAAAACTCAACAAGTCAATGTTTTATGTAAAATATTAAAATATTAATATAAATATGTAAGAATAAAAGCAATCTAAATGCAGAAAATAGCAGTCCTAAAAGTTCACGGAACAGATTGTATTAATTTAGCCAGAACTATGTAGTAGAAAGAAAAGAAAAAGAAAATCTCTTTTTAACCAGAACAAATATGAAAACCATTGCAGAAAATAGTGGATTTTGGATTCCAAACATTTTGACAGTGTGATGGAAATTTTTCTGTAATTTTCTTATCACTGGGTATTTTTTAAACTATTCATTGGGTTTACCAAAAGCTACTGTAGCTTAAGGTTTTGTGAGCACTAATGATTGGCAGAAACTGCACTTACAAATAAAAATAAATGTTTGCCTTTTTCCCACTGTGTCATTAGAAACTCTACTGATTTCCCAAATTTGTTTTCTTGAGTAACCAAGAATGGTTTCATTATGATCTTGGAGAATGCAAATGAGCTGATATCAAGTTATATGCAACATCATGATGACATGAGCCAAAGACAAATATTCCCATCCCCAGGGGTTACAAACAGTGTAAAACTATGGTGTAGATACCACTACTGAGGAAAAGTAATCACTGAATTCTGAAGTCCAAGCTCAAGGAAAGCCAGATTCAGAGCTTAACGATTCCCACTCCGCTTCCCTGTTCCAAAGATGCCAAACTGATCTGAAGGCTTTTACCAACAAAAACATAAAAAGGAGATTTTTTGGATTCAAGATGGTGTGTGAGAGCTCTCTGGTAGCCTGGAACAGAGTGTCACCCCCTCCCCTTCTTGTTTGGGTGACAAAGGAGACATTAACATTTAACCCATGAAGTTGAGAGGGACACTTGTGTATAGAGTTAATTTCTCATCTGGAGATTTCAGAAGGTGAAAACCCTTAGGGAATAGCCTGAGATAGTATGATGAGAAAGGATGTAGAATATCGTGTACCAGGGACGAGAAAGATGGAGGTAAGCTTCCCCAGGCAGGTCCCCAGAGCCATTGCAGGGCATGGAAGGAGCCATCAGCTTCCTTTGGCTATGAGGGATCATGGAGAAGGAACAGGGAACATGGCAACCCACTTAGCTAAGCAATGGGATACCCAACCTAGAGAATGCACTGGAGACGTGCACCATGGGGGAAAACTAAAGGGAGATACAGCTGCTTTTCTGCAGGGTGAAGGAGTCAGGGTAGCACTAAACCTGACTCTAAAAACTACATGTACCATCTGCACCAAGACCACTCTAAATAGCAGAGGCTTCAGGCTGACACCAATGAGATTCAGGCATCTACCATTCTTCCAACAGCATCTCCAAAACAGCCAGATGGGTTACTAGAACCTCCCTTCCCAACTGCTCCCTATAATTTTAGGCCACGTGTTAGTGTGAAACCCCATGGCTTGGAGACGGGACTTGGAAGAAAGGCAGTGTAGTAGGAGAACATTACATGTTTCCTGCCCTTACCTATCCACTGCTACCAGTTTATCTTTCTCCGATTGATGTTTAGCCCAAGCAAAGGAGAGGGGAGTTATTTTGAATTAGAATGAGATTGATTTTTTTAAATAGATTTTTTAGGGAGAGAGGAAGGGAGAGAGAGATAGAAACATCAATGTGAGAGAGAAACACTGATCGGCTGCATGCCCTGTGCCCCCCCACCCCCACCCCACCCCCCACCCCACCCTGACTGGAGATCAAGCCCACAACCCAGGCATGTTCCCTGACCAGGAATGGAACCGGGACTTCTCAGTCCCTGGGACAATGCTTAATCCACTGAGCCACACCAACTGGGCAAGAGATTGATTTTTAAATGGATTATGTAGAATCAGACTGAGTTATGGTTATATCCCCATTACCCACTGGGAAGAACACACTTAGTAGAAATTACAGGAAAAATAAAATTATTCCATGTAGTTCACAACTTGGCGAGTTCAGACTTCGTGCTCAAACAGGTCAAATGAATGGCACTGTGCCATCAAAAAAATGGCAATGCAACTCCAGGAGAGAAAAGATAGATTTGGTCTGAAGTAGGTACAAAATGTACAAGCAGGAGCATCTGTGAAAGTGACAAGACACCATACAAATTCAAGTTGTGCAGTGAAGTCAGTCAATTGAGCCTTGGAATGTGTGCATTTTGCGTTGTATTTCCAGGTCTAATGAATATATCACCCTAATGTGAGTCCTGCCAAAAAGAGAACAAACCGAAGACAAAGACTTTGACACAAATCATTTGTTTGGGAGATGATCCCAGGAAGCTCATGCAACACGGCAGAGTTGAGAAGTGAGACAAAGAGGAGAGAGAAAAATTTTTTTAATGTTTTAATGAGTGGGTTACCACTACGGGCAATCCCATGGAGACCTTCGAGGAGAGACACTCCAGAATCGTCCTTCTGGAGGTGAAGATGCTGGGTATTTACCCACCATCGTCGAGCCCTCATCGGTTGAGAGCTGCTCCTACAGCTCCAACTCCCAGAGCTCCCTCCTGCCCTGTACGGGGCAGTTTGTTCCCGCTAACAGAGAGGGAGAGGCACAGGGAGCCATGGCACATACAGAAACTGCCACAAGTGTCACTGAGGAAGGGCCGAGGGGGCATGGTGGGACCCTGACAACATCTCCTACATAAATAGATCCAATGAGGGACAAACAGAGGACTTGAGAAAAGGAGAGTTGCTGATTTCTGGATCAAAATATTCTGTTTCCTTTTTGTAAAAAATATGTTTTTATTGATTTTTTTTTAGAGAGAGAGAAACATTGATCGGCTGCCTCCTGCACTCCCCCTACAACCCCAGCATGTGCCCTGACCAAGAATCAAACCAGGACCTCTTAGTCCATGGGACAATGCTCAATCCACTGAGCCAATCAGCCGGGCAAAATACACTGTTTTCAAAGCAAAGCTATTCCTTATCTTGAAGAGTTTGCTCAGGTAGCAAATGCTTTGATAATTATGCCTCATCATTGTCAGCATTTAAATAGAAATGTAGCCCTGGCCGGTTTGGCTCAGCGGTTAGAGCGTTGGCCCATGGGCTAGAGAGTCCCGGGTTCAGTTCCCGTTAAGGGCACGTACCTCGGTTGTGGTTTGTCCCCCGCCCCAGTTTGGGTTGTGCGGGTGGCAACCAGTAAATGTGTCTCTCTCACGTCCATCTTTCTCTCTCTCTCTCTTCCTCCCTCTCTCCCTCCCACTCTGTCTGAAGATAAATGCAAAAAAATGTGCTCAGGTGAGGATAAAAAATAAAAAGAAATGTAAAGCGACTTCAAGGTCTTATATGATCCATCTTAACCGAGCTCACCAAGGCTCCCAGCATTCATCAGAATACCTGAACAGACCACGTGTGCACACACACAGATTTCAGTTCCGTGAGGGCAGGGATGTTTACCTACTGTGTTCACTGATGCGTCCCCAACACCTATACCAGGGTCTAGGAAACACACGATCAGTGCTAACAAACACTCATCTCATTTGTCATATGAGCCTCTGTGAGTCCTTCCCCAGCAGACAACCTGACAGGTCTGGTCACTTTAAATGACAACCAAAGTAGCCGTTATCCCAGGAGTTAGCCAAATTCCCCACCCTGGACCCTCTTGCCTGTCTGAAGCCTATAGACTCCTTCTCAGAAAGAAATGATTTTAAATGCATCAAGTAAAACACATCCACTTACAAAGAAAACCAATTATAGTTATCATTTAAAATTTTTTTATCATACTAAAACATTAAATAACCTAATCTTGTGAAGGTCTATCATAATTCCAAAGTAAGGAGTATAAATGACTTTTGGAGATAACACCAACAGGGTAATGTGGTGATTTCTGCATCTACTACAGTGGCTTGGTGCCTGTGTTCATAATTGAGGAGATGCTACCTTTCATGTGAGGTGAGTAAAAACCAAACGTGTAAATTTTTCTCATCCAAGTTCATGGACTTCCCCACCTAAGTAGTTTACTGGGCTGGGTGTTGGGGGAAGTCTCTGCACAGAAACACACTCTGAATTCACATTAAACTGACAGAAAACTGTGGCTACCAGGTTTAAAACCCTTGCATCAGTCCCTTTAGGTCTTTTTTGAAATTGTATGGCAGGCAAAGTCTGAACAGATGTGTTAAAAATTATGCTAGGACAATGTCATCAATAATACCTTTTATGAGCGTTTCCAGGGTGTCAGGCAATGTGCTAGGGACTCAAATGCACTGTCATGAATCTGCAAATAACTGCAAGAAGGGGCGAGTGAGTGCTGTTTTCAGATGCAAAAATGAGCACAGAGAAGCCCAATCATTTGGCTAATGTTGCAGGTAGGCTGATAGCAGAGGATTTCTAACCAGTTTTCACACTGCTGCACTAAATTACCTGGGGAGTGTGGTAAAACTGCAGATCCCGGGGTCTCACCACAGAGATTCTCACTCTGTCTGGTCTGGGATGATGTCCTAGAACTGACGTTTTCTTCAGTGGTCCCTGGGGAGATTCTGGTGCAGGCTGCTTGCAAAGTGCGCTTTGACACACACCGATGTGAGGTTGTGTCTGCCTGGTTCACCTCAGCGCACAGCCACAGCGGCTGCCTCCACCAGACGCTGCAGGGCATTCCTAGGGCTCCCTTCCCTTTTCTCCACCTTCCTGGGCTGTCTCCCACACCCCTGCGGCTTTGCTACATCTTTGCTCATGGAAAGACTGGGCAATTGATGAGATGACAATGGTCATACTTTAGAGGGCTTTCTCAGGCTGGACAGCAAAGTCTCTCCTGCCCCCTGAGAAAGCTTCATGGGAGCTATTTCCCAAAAATAGGGGAACCATGGAAAGAACTGCACTCAGAATTTAAATGAAACTCACGCTCCCCCACAGAAATCTGTACATCAGGCCAGGCTTTTCCTGGCTGGTGGACCAGCAACCAGACACAGTATCCTTTTGTGCCCAGAGGCGTTTGTGTTTAAAACTCCAATAAAAACGAAAAATGACGGTTAAAGGGTTTATTGAGCACCTGTGGTTTGTCTGTGTGTTTTCTTGTCCCTGAGCTTGGGGAGCAATGCAGAGAGGGGAGCCACCGCCTGAGCTTGCTTCTGGTACAGCAGCAGCTAGGAATGCAAAACGAGGATTCTGGCCATGAAAGGAGCCCAGGACGGAGGCCCAGGGCTGGGTGCGTCCCTCTGCACTCCTGGCCTTCCCGCCCAGAGACCACTGCTCCTGCCCAAGCAGCAGGCTCCCTTTCTTTTGTGTAGTTGCTAAAGAAGATAAAGACACGGCTGAAAGAGAGAAAGCGAGGTGCAAAGACATTAGGTTGAGCCTGAGACCTCATTTGAGGACAGCTAGCTAGAAAAAGATGATGCGATTAAAAACGATGGTAGTCATAGTGATATCGCTCTTTATGCATACTGCATATCGCAGGCGGAAAAATCAGTCTTAAATCTGAGAATTAAGAAATGTGGATCCTAGGAAGATTTAATTGGTGAGCTTAGACACGGATGTGGCCACATGACAACGCTTTGAAAGGAACCAGGGCACTCAGTTCTTTTTGGAATGACTTGTGTACGTCTGTTGTTTTCTTGTCAATCCTCCTTCTGTCGGCTCTTCAGTTGTCAGGTTAACTGCCATACACCCAGCAGCTAGCCTGCACTCAGTTGGTGCTCAAACACTGTTGAATAGATGAATGAATGACAATACTAAAACTAACAGAGTCCTATGTTTCACAAAAGTAATTAACAAAAACACACACATTTACTGCTGTGAATGTAAATTAATATGGAGTTTTCAGGTATATGTCTCAAAGTTCTAAAAGTTTTTTCTAAAGGGGTTACAGAGCCCGGCCGGTGTGGCTCAGTGGTTGAGCATTGACCCATGCACCAAGAGGTCGCCAGTTCAATTCCCGGTCAGGGTACATGCCCAGGCTGTGGGCCAACTCCCACAACGGAGGGCATGCAGGAGGTGGCCAATCGATGTTCTCTCTCATCGATGTTTCTGTCTCTCTCTCTTCCTCTCCCTTCCTCTCTCTCTAAAAGCAATAAAGGCAAAAAATAAAAATAAAGGGGTTACAGAAACCAAGGGTAACTTATTGATATGTCTAAGTGTCCATTTCTCCCCAAATCCTTCGATGGAGCCAATAAATAATGAGGTTTGTGGGGATAAAAATACTGGGATGCTGGAAAGGAAAGGGCCGTCAGGTCTGGGGCAGTGGGGTAAGATGAGCACAGATGGCAGCAGAGTGGAGTAAGCCGTGGGAGATGTCCCCCGCAGCAGAGGCATCTCCTTTCCCTTTGCAGCATGCAACCTTTATGAGAAGTCAGGGCTTTGCCCTCGCTGGTACCAGACAGACACTGAAGAAAGATCATTCAGAGGGAAAGACTGAGGTTGAAAGAGCAGCAAACAAATGGGTAATAGCACAGCAACCGGCTGATACTTATCAAGATTTGCTGGGATGTGAACTCCTAAGGATGCACTACGCTCAGCAGCTGAAGGCTCGGGGAGAGGGACTCACGCTGCCGCTCAGAGGGTGGAGATTGTATGGGGATGGGAGGATTTCCACCTTAACACCAGAGAATAGGACTTCCTCATCCCCGACTCAGCTCTTCCAAGAAGTGATTATTTAGAAAGCGAGGGACATTCGAATCATGAAGTTTCAATAAATTACATTTACTTCCAATAAAACTCCCCCTAGGCTACCATATTCAGTCTGGCTGTTTAATCCAAAGTGAAATACCAAACTCAAGACCAAAAAGCATCAGAAGCAATATCAGATCAATTGATCAAGAGGTGCCATCATTAAAACAACTTATATGTGCCAAAACAAAGGCTTATTTTTTTCACCTGGAAAGGCCAACTTCCCCTCCAATGCCTTCCTGCCCTTCGTTTGCTTTTCCTCTTGCAGAAACGAAAAGCCCATCTTCGTCATTCCCCTCTCCTCTGGATGCCAAAGAAACCATTTTACGTTTGTTTCCTTGTTTCAAAAAAGCAGCCAAACGTTAGACTGTAGTGCATTTTAATTCATTCTGAAAAACAAACTCACACGGATTGATTGATTCCTCAGGTCCCCTTACTCGGACCTGGCACACTATGAAGTCCGAACCACTTCGTACAGTGACAGCAAACGGGTCTTGTGCTGTGACGTCACGGGTGCAGCTAGCAGTGGACATTCCCAAGACAATCACTAACATGCAGAATGCCAGCCAGAAGCATGGATCACTTCCAGGGGTCTTGCTGCAGGGAGCATGAGGTTGTATTTTGTGTGCATTGACAACTGTGTAGGGTAAGCCAGTTGTATTCGAGGGAGCAAAGCACCCCCTATTCCTCTGAACCTAAAGGGGTGTCTTCCCAAAAGGAGTGTCTTTCCAATATGTAAGATTTGGGGCCAGATGCCCCTCTGAATTGTATGTGTTGCTACTGCGAGAGTCAAAGCCAAGCCACCATGAGCACGAAAGCTGGCTGACCCTCCTCTATTCCCACTCCCCATCACAGAGAGAACAACTGCCATTCACCCCCCAAAATCCAAAAAGTCCCTCCATCCCTGGGTTTAAGCATGGATGCTGGCCAAGCAAGCCTTGGATACCCAGGACTGCTGGATTGTAGCTATGTTGGTGTATCCCATGTACAGGTGGGAAAGTGCTTTTTTTCTCTGCCTGATCCAGGTGGGGAAGAGGGGCTTGAGGCCGCCTGCCTGAGGGCCCCTAGCCCATGTGCTTATATTGGGACCGGTCCCTAGGGATCTGCACCTGGTTGGCAGTCATTTTGTGGTGGATGTGGTAAATCGCCAGCGTTACCACAATGACGAGACCCAAGATGAGCCCCAAAATCAGGGGCAAGGTCTCCTCCAACTGCTCCCGCTCATCCACTGGGCATTTATGCTCTGAAACGGGAAAAAAGAAGACAAGCGGTGAGCTCCTGTCAAAAGGTACTAAATCCGAAGTCTTCTTACCAAAACCAAAGGGAAGATGGGGATGGCAAGCTCTCTCAAGGGACCTTTGGGAGGACATGACTTTGAGAAACAATATTACCCCCAACCAACTCCAAGGTCAAATCCCAATATTTTTGCATAATTTAAAATAAAAATACACCAATGAAATAGGGCAACATTCAGTTATCAGATTCCCAGCAGATGTCAATAAAATATCCAGATGATTTTTTCAGTTTTCTGAGAGACAGCATTAGACACAACCACCATCATTTTTATTGTTGGTTTGATTTTGTAACTTTTCATTGAAGGATAATGTACACACGGAGACTTGCACACAAATATACAGCTTTTAAAAGTCTGAAAATACCAAGTGTTGACAACGATATGAAGCAATTGGAACTCTTATACATCTTTGGTGGACAATGGTACAAACACTTTGTAAAACTGTTAAGTGGTTTCTAATTAAGGCAAAAAAAACCCTGTCAGACACAAAAGAGTACATACTGCATGATGCCATTTACGTGAGGGTGATTACATGAAATCATGACAGTGCTTACGTCTGGCAAACAGGACACAAGGGAACTTGCAGGTGTGATGGAAATGTTCTATAACTTGACCTAGGTGAGAGTTGCATGATTGCAAGTACAGGTCAAAATGCATTGGGCTAAATACTTTAGATTTGTGTATTTTAACGTATGTAAATATATCAAAATTTTAAAAAGAAAGTGCAGAGCGTAGTGAATTTTCACAGATGAGCACCCCATGTAACCAGCACCTACACCAAGAAAGAAAATGTTACCAGCACACAGAGTTGACTCTATTTTACTGTCTTAAAATTCAAAACAGTGTAATAGCCCTATGTCTCCATTTTCGCATAGAACCAGAGAAACACATTTTCGGAAGACCTGGTGGTCAGCCACTTTGTAGAGCTGACAGAGTGCATTCCTAGAAACCATACACATTTACTTGGGCTCCTTGTGGGTAACTAGTGGTCTTTCACCAACCTATGAGCCACAACTGGATAAAACAGGCTTTAGATCTCTCTTCATAAAGATCAAGTTCTTAAGTCAACATGACCCAGTGAACATTTATTGAGCAACTACTACGTGCCAGGATACTCCGGAATCCCTGTTGACACAGTCCTTCCTCTCAGCTCACCTGAGACCAACAGAGAGGAGGATGAGGTCGGGGCCACGGGAGTCTTCCCTTTCCAATAAAGAGACTCTGGAAAACTGCAGGCAAATGTACAGCTTTTTAAAAGCTCATATTTAACATGCCTCGTTCCTAAATTAATCTTCAGTTCTAAGCACAAAGATTGTCTCTTTTACTCTCCCATAACAATCCTATGCAGTAAACGCCACTATTTTTATTTCACACGTAAGGTAAGTGAGACAGAAAGAACTAAGGAATTTGCCCAGGGGTAAATGAAGCCCCAATCTGAACTCAGCCAAACTCAACAGCATAGTCAAGGCAGAGCTTGGCAGACATGAGCTGGGGGTTAGAGGCAGGGTCAGGTCCACCGCAGACCTGAGCTGCTGGCATTCGGTGGCCGAATCACAAGGTGGGCGAGAAGGAGGGCTCCGGGCTCTGTGGATCTGCGAACTGGTCATGGAGGTACATCCAGTTTCTGGAAGTTCAGTGAGCTGGATACTTATTATGAAGGAGTATAAGGATACTTTGGGGGGTGGTGGGTATGTTGATATTTCTGAATTGCAGTGATGGCTTCACAGGTATTGTTGTAAGTCAATATTTATCAAATCATAAATTTAAATTTTATACAGTCTATTGTATTTTAATGATACATTAATAAAACTGTTTAAAATAAATGTGCAAACATATACATATATAGATTCCCCAACTGAAAAAACTTTTTAAAGATATTCTGGCAAATGTTAGGGATCTATTAGCATTAACTGAGCCTTTTCATTACAACCAGAAGGACTGAAGAGAATGAGTAAGGGACTTGTCTTTTGCACTCTTTGATTCAATGCTAATGAGTCCAACACTTGGGGTGTCGGCCTGTAGCCAGATATCCCCATTTCCCCAGGGAAAAGACCTGCTGTTGTTACAAGGTGCACCAGGGACAGCTATGGGCCGAGAACTTCATAGTCAGAAAGCTGGATCCCCACGATCCCACATTTCCTCTTTGGAAATGGAGTCTCCTGGGTAGGGATTGTGTCAACAACAAAAGTTATTTGTTTCCTCACCACAACACACTATTGTCTGTGTTCAGTTAACGTAGATTGTGGGGTTTGCTCAATTTCCATGTACTAGCTACCAACTCATACCTTGATATGCATAACAAATCCCTTCAACCACACCTGAGTTTCTGTTAAGGAGGTGACTTTGGGAAAGCCTCTAGGTCACTAAGGATGGGGCTGGTTGCCAGGAGAAACAACCCTGTGATTAAAGGGTTGGAACTTTCAGCCCCAATCCCCTGATTTCTGGGAGGGGAGAGGGCCTGGAGGTTGAGGTCAATCACCAATGCCCAACGATTTATTCAATCATGCCTCTGTAATGAAGCGTCCATGAACCCAAAAGGACAGGGTTCAGAGAGCTTCTGGTTGGTGGACACGTGGACATATGGGGAGAATGGCGTGCCCAGAGAGGGCATGGACGCTCCTTTCATAATAAGTGGGTGATCTAATAAGTAAAATGTTTATCTGAGTTCAGTGAGCCACTCTAGCAAATTAATTGAACCTGAGGAGGTTCTATTGTTGCCTGAGTGGGGAGGGGCATTAGTCCTGTAGACTGAGTTCTTAACCTGTGGGATATGATTGTATCTCCAGGCAGATCATGTCAGAATTGAGATGAATTGTAGGATGCCCAGCTACCGTCAGAAAATTGCGTGGTGGTTGGGAAAAAACACCACATACCCGATTTGGTGTCAGACTTGCAGGGCCAGAAGTATTATCCTTAAATGGATAATAACTTTGGTGTTGTTATAAGAACTAACATCTCATGTCCCATCCTTTAAAGAAAACAGAGGAGAAAAGCACAATGTATTTTGGCTAAATATATATGTTAAATATACGCAGTTAAATTACTATTATGTTTTATTTCTTAACGAAGGTCTTGTTGCTTTAGGAAAAAAACCTGAACTAAACATGGCACAGGAAGTGGTATCTAGAGGGACTAGAAAACTACGGACATCTCAAACATGATCATGGGAAAAGAAGAGGATGTCAAAAAAAGTCATGAAAAATACTGAATCCCCATCTTCACCCATCTCCTTCCACTAAGAGGCCAAATAAAGGGGAATTCCTCAGCCTGCTACCCTGATCCACCCTTCCAAGATCAACAAAGTTCTGGAACCCGAAAGTCTTTGTTATCACTCATTTGGCAGCAAAACCTGCCGGGAGCTCACACTGGACTGCCCGTGACTCCCGTTCGTCCTACCTAGTGAGCAGATCCACGCGTTCCACTGCAGGATAAAGATGTATTAATATATTTGATTACAGGGGGCTGCCCTAACTTTTCCAGGGCCTCCCATAATACAGTATCCCCCCTTATCCACAAGGGCTATGTTCCAAGACCCCCAGTGAACGCCTGAAACTGCAGAGACTCCTGAACCATATATATATTCTATGTTTTTTCCTGTATACACACTTACCTATAAGAAAGTGATTTATAAATTAGGCACAGTAAAAGTTAACAACAATAATTAAAATAAAATAGCCCTGGCTGGTTTGGCTCAGCGGTTAGAGACTCGGCCCACGGACTGGGAAGTCCTTGGTTCAGTTCCCACTCAGGGCACGTACCTCGCTTGCAGTTCATCCCTGGCCCTGGTTGGGGTTAGGCGGGTGGCAACCAATCGATGTCTCTCTCTCTCTCTTCCTCCCTCTCTCCCACTCTATCTGAAGATAAACGCAAAAAAAAAAAAAAATCCTCAGGTGAGGATAAAAAATAAATAAAATAATTAAAATAAAATAAAACAATTATAACAATATACTGTACCGAAGGGTATGTGACTGTGGTCTCTCTCAAAATACCTTATGGCAATGCATTCCCCCTTCTTCGTGTGATGACGTGCGATGACACTGCCCGCGATGGGATGAAGTGAGGGAATGACGCGGGCGCTGTGACGTGGCGCAGTGTTACTTGAACACAGGAACACGGGCTCTTGGATACCGCAGTGGTCAATGTGTAACCTGCACAGCTGCTAAGTGATTAATGACAGGTAGCATATACCGTGTGGCTATGCGGGACAAAGGACGGTTCATATCCCGTGGGGATAAAGTGGGACAGCGAGATATTTCACCATGCTGCTCAGAACACTGCACAATTTAAAACTTATGAATCATTTATTTCTGGAATTTCCCATTTAACATATTCAGACCATGGTTGACCGTAGATAACTGAAATTGTGGAAAGCAGAATCACGGATAAGGGGGCTACTGTATATGAACTATGCACTGTATTATCTCCCTAAAGTCTATAATACTCTGAATTCTGAAACTCATCGAGGGTTCTAGCTGATTGCGAGCCAATAAGGGACTCGTATCTCCCTTGTAGGCTTAAGCCAGTGTTTTCAAACTGCCTCTGACCCACAGGGGAAAACACTGTATATTACAAGTCAGAACAGACGTATACACACATAGCTGAAACCAAAGTTTTACAAAATAATAGTGATCCTTACTTTGTGCATCTAATAATTTATACTCTTCTATTCTCTTTCATTTAAAGCAGTGCTGGTCATGACCCACTACAGCAGAGACTGTCATCTCTTTTTGTACTAGTATGATGAAACTACAAGCCCTTCTCAGAATAGTGCTCACAAATGCCTAAAAATAAAATACATAAGATTATAAAGGAAACAGATTACACTGAAATTCAGCTATCAAAATATGTTCTAATAATCTGAGAGACTAATAAATGTACTTCTTTGTTAATACACATGTGTACTGGCTGTGGTTACAAAGTAGTGAGAAACATCATTGTTACTTTGCAAGATCTGCAAAAACTAATGTGAGATGAAAATATGATTTCTATTTGTGACAAAGTGTACTGAGTGTACTAATACTACAGTGGGTTGTTACCTTCATTTAAAATAGAAGGAAATGTTAACTATTAATCAGAAACTAATGGAAATAAAGATGTAAATATTTCCCATTGAAATGTATAGACCCCTGAAATCTATCCACAAACCCTATAAACTCCAGGATTAAGATCTTATGCAATAAACTGATTGTGCACCCCTGGATTATAAAACAAGGGAGACCCCAGATCTCTGCCTGGGAGAAGAGCATTTGTTGGTTCAGCCCAGACCAAAGGCTTTGGACACTCAGAGACCCCTAACTCCCTGTCCACCTCCACAGGCCTTGGGCTCCCTCATGCCTCTGTCCCAGCTGGACTCGGGGTTCCAAAGCACACACATGGGGCAACAACCAGCCTAATCACCAGGAAGAACCCGAGGAAGACAGGTCAGACAACAGAGTGCTGATCTAGTGCCAGCTTCCAGTTGCCAATTACAGTCCCATCAACCATAAACCTGGTGTCCCCCACTGAAACCTTGATTCATCATAGATGCTGTCTTCTGTGTGTTTTATTTTGTTTTGTTCTGTTTGATGGCTACATCATTCAAAGTTGTATTTACTCCTTGAGGCAAACAAAATCTAAGGATTCTTCCTTGTACCCCAGTGAACAGCACTGAGATGGGCCAAGAGGCAAGCTGCCGGCCCCCTCCAGCTCCGCTAACGCCACAGACCATCCCTGTCCAAGGGGAGGGCAGCCGTGCTTCCCTTGCTGTCTGACGGGGCAGCTAAAGGAAGGGGTGTGCCCCTCTTCCCACTTTTCTCTGGGCTGCCTCTGAACTGCCACAACCTCAGCAGAGTGTATTTTGTGCACTGAGAAGCTCAGGTGCGTGGGCTTCGGAGCACTCTGCTGGGGACAAGGCGGTACTTTCACCAAGAGGTAAGCACTAGCAGGAAAAAGAGAAGAGAAGCGGCTCCGATTGAGGCGCCTGTGTGCCAGGAACAGGGCAAGCGCAAGAAGGAGTTGGATACACTCTTCACCCACCAGCCTGTAAGCCCCACCAGGGCAGGGAAAGTTCCTATCTCCCAGTACCCAGGGGTAGCAGACACGAACAAAGTCTCGTGCCCTCGGCATTCACCACTGCCACACATCCCCATGGGTTTCCACTACAAGGCAAGTGAGATGTCCCAGAGTTAACGCCTGGCCCTCCATCCCAGCAGTCATTGGAAAGGCTGTCAGGTACCCAGAACGTGTGAGCTTTTTATCATGGTTTCTAATATTCCTAACAGCGTGATTGGGAGATGCCACCTAATCTGTGTTTTACCCAGATAGAGTGCAGAGGAGTTGACAGGTAAATGCTCCCCCGGCCCCCACCTCTGGTGGGATAACTGAGGCAGGTTCTGTAGCCTCTCCCAGAGGTTCCAGCAGCGCGACCCCAGGTGCCCACAGGAGTAACCTGCTCATCAATACACCTGTGCTAGCTGCCTTGCCTTCCTATCTCACTTCCCCAATTCCTACCAGTGCTTTCTAGGGTCATCTCCTAAATAAACTACTTGCACTCACACACTCCCTTAGGACTGGTTTCTGGGGAGCCCAACTGAAACACTATGTTCCAGGACGGTACCGGGAACATAGACTTCTAAGACTGACCAGCAGCGTGGCCCTACCCCGGGGCTCCGTATTCCGGCCTTCAGCACAGTTCTCAGCAGTGTTAATAATTGAATTACCTCGCCCTGGCCGGTATGGCTCAGTGGTAAGAGCGTTGCCCTCAGACCAAAGAGTCTTGGGTTTGATTCTGGCCAAGGGTACGTACCTTGGTTGTGGTTCGTCCCCGGTCCTGGTTGGGGTTGTGCGGGTGGCAACCAATCGATGTGTCTCTCTCACATCGATGTTTCTCTCTCTCTCTTCCTCCCTCTCTCCTTCTCGCTCTATCTGAAGATAAATGCAAAAATATCCTCGGGTGAGGATAAAAAATAATAATAATTGAATTATCTCCCTCTGCATGCTTCTACAGGAGGCCCTGAGGAGCAACTACCCAGCGTGACATGTTTCTTGACAGGGAAGTGCCCAGTAAGTCACAGGCCTACACATCTGTCTGGATCAGTGTTAGCAGACCCTTCCTGCGTTGGTGGCACGGCACCGAGCCACAGGGCACCTGCGGCGATGGTACAGAGAAGGTGAGGCATGTTCATTTCCACTGGGACACAAATCATTGCCCCACAGTTCTGGATAAAATGCAGGCCAGGTGGCCTCTCCCAATCATGCTGTGAGCAGCCATGACAAAAAGTTCACGAGTTCGGGGTACCCGAAAACCTTCCCACAGGTGCCTCCTGCCTCCACATGTTGATGATCGCTGCCCAGCAGAAGTAGCTGAGGCCCCGAGAGGCTAAGACCACAGGATCTGATACCCAAAGACCAGCAGCAGCCCTGGCAGCCGGGAGGAGTGCAGCCTTCACCCCTAACTTTGCTTCTCCGAGCCTCAATTTCCCCACTGTAAATGAGGATCTCAGTCACTTCTTCTCAGGTTGCTTTATTTGTTTTTCCTCCTTGGGGATTAAAAAGTGACCAGTCTATATGTGGTAACTTCTAAATGCCCTCAAAACCCGAATCTTTAATCAAGAGGAACAAGGCACCCTTCCTGCTCTGTGGTTTCTTCAGTGATCATGCATAAAAGTTGCCTTTAATTCAGGCCATTGCAATATTCAGGCTGATGTGTCCCCTCCCAGTGCTGCGCCCCCATCCCATCCCAAACAGCAGTCTCCTGGGCCCCCAAAGGGACACACAAGGAATGGGCTGTGGGAGGACTAGTTAACCCTGCCCGCTGAGCACGGGGTGCCTTGACCTGCAGGGTGGTAGATGACACACAAAATGTGTCTGTTATGGAAATGAGCCAACGTGCCTCTGTGTATTGGCCCCTGGGTGGGTTATTTCTTCACTGAAGACTGAGACCCATTAGCTGAGAAGCCCCCTAGCGCCAAACTCAAATTTTTACACATCCAATTATTTTTAAAACAGCCCGAACAGATTTTCAGCCATTTAGAGCCTGCCTGCTTTGCATAACAAACCTCAACCAACAGCTGTTACCCATTGATAAGATAGGGCCTTGTACCTATAAGGCCCATAGACTCTTTGCTGCCCCTCAAGGCTCTCTGACCCAGAGACTCCTCACTGTGCTGCCAAGTGACAGACATCGCCTAGGCACGGAAGCCCCCTCTCCAGTCCTCCTCCTCCTCCAGCAGGTGCTTGTTCTTCTTCCCTCGGGATGGTGATCCACAAGGTGCCTCCCTCTGGACAGTCCCGTGCTGTGAGGGGCTTCCCTGCTCATGCCACTCTGTCCAAGCACGACCCAATAAAGCTTGTGTGTTATGGCCTCTCGTGGTTGTATCTTTTCCACAGTATTCCGCAGACCAGGAACATCACCAGGGGGCTTGCTAGAAAAGAAGCCCCTTGGGCCCTGCCCGCAGACCTGCTGAGCCAGACTCTGCCTGTTCACAGGCTCACACAGTTGTACACACTGCAGCAGATTGCTGTGCGCACTGCAGCTGGAGACACGCTGGGCTACGAGAATTTCCTTGGGGACTGGTGTAGTAACCAAGCTCAGTGCTCAAAAGGGATTTGTGTGACAAAGATGTCAACCCCCATTTGGGCGGAGAGAAGCCGCTGTGAGTGTCCACTAATCCATTTCACTGACCCTTGTTTCTCTCAGTCTATAAGCAGGCAGGTGTGAAGCTTCAGGCTGCCAGGTGTGTCCCCTCGCACAGGGAAAACATTCTTCATAGAAACCCTGATGCTGTGAGTCCTGCACACACATAACCAACTGCGTGCACACACCCCTGCAGTGGGCATACCGATATATGACCAGATAAACCTCCACATGCGTGCGTGCGTGCACAAACACGCACACGCACACACACACAGACACATACACACACACACACGAAGGCACACTCCACTCACACCCACACAGGCATCCGCAACACATCTAGGGCCTCCTGAGCCTCTATTCTGGGGAATGGGGGCCCAAAGAAATCTTTTGAATTCCACCAAATTAAATGAAATGATCTCTTACAAAACACACTGGGGGTCAGGTGCTGAGAGGCTCAGACCGGAGGAGCCAAAAACAAAGGGAGCCCTACCATACAAGGCACATCGACCGCCTGAGTGACTGAATGGGGCTTGCCTGCTTCCTGGAGCATCAAGGCTTAAACCCCAGGGCACCATACAGAAGGGAACATCCTAATCATTACCCAGAAACGCCTGGGCGAGACAGGCGCAATTTGCTTGTGCTTAATATATCTGCCCTTCCACTTCGGAAATTATATATGCTTACAAACTCTCTAAGACTATCGTGCCCATCTAGGACCTGGAAGTGGATAAAAAACTGCTTTTCAAACAAAAGATGTCATTAAGCCCATGCCATGAACTCCAACAATTTTTAGGAAAGTAGCTCTAGTCCTTATGCAGAATTCATTTACTCTTACATTGTACACGATTCTAAACATCCATGAGATTTGATTTCTCAGTCCATGAACGACTGTAAGCAATGACTTAGAAATAACCCAGAGTGGGTTAGGGCGAGGTTGTGGTAAGAGACCAGTGAGAGCAGCAATTACAGCACCAGTACTGTCAGGAAGTAAAGACCTGCCTGAGAGCAGCGGACCAGCCCAAAACAAAAAGGCACCGGAGGCCATCGCAAAGACCCACATAAACTCAAAAGTGTCCATGCTAGGGACCCAGGGCACTGATACACAAGCCAATATTTTTTCATAATAAATTCCTGGACATCAATAATCACAAGTCCAATTACATTTAATTATATTTAATATTGTCGGTTTAAGAAAGACATTACTGCATGTATAAATATTTCTGTAATCCAACAGATCTTTTAAAAATGTTAAGGTCTTGACACAGAGTTTAGTTTCAGTGTTGTAGAAAATACATTAAAATGGAATAGCCCATCCTTCCACAAGAACAGTTAAGTGTGGCACCGCTTTACCACATCAATTAAATTCTGATTTGCCTGGCACTGAAGCATTTGGAAGTCTCTATTAATTGAGTTCACAGCTTCGGAATATCAATTCAGCCAAAGTTAACTGGACATCTTCAATGTGCCAAGCGCTGCATTAGGTGCTAACCATACAAGGATGAAAAAGAAGCTGGACCTTCTCTCAGGAATATAGGGATTCTCAATGCCTCCGAATGACCATATGGTGGTGGGGGGTGTCTATTCAGTATAGTTCAAGCGGTAGGGGCATTTTATGAAAGTTGGATTCCTTGGGAAATAACAATGATTTGTGTGTGACACAGGTGGGCACTCCCTAATATCCTGAACATT
Organism: Tadarida brasiliensis; assembly: GCA_030848825.1. Classification (NCBI taxonomy): domain Eukaryota; kingdom Metazoa; phylum Chordata; class Mammalia; order Chiroptera; family Molossidae; genus Tadarida; species Tadarida brasiliensis. Next base: position 31,243,278 of record CM061261.1, on the reverse strand, counting down.
GGAATAGTTGTATTCACCTTGGGGGCCCCTGCCCAGTGGAAGGCATCCACAAAGCAATCAGAATCTCTCCCCTGTTTTTTAACCACAAGGAGTCAACAGAATATGCAACTGTCTTTAACAACCTCCCCAGGCAAGAGAGAGAGAGAACAAATGAACTGAAGAATTCACTTAACCTACATTGACCCAGTGTAAGTTGTTGCTAGATTTGGACAAATCGCAGAAAGGTGAACTCCCTTCATGCCCTACCTCTGCTGGGAGGCAGAGAACCAAGAGAATGGGGATGCCTTGGACCTTCCTGATCCCCGTTCAGGGCTAGCACAGACTGAGAAGAATTTCCTCCACAACCCAGAGTGAGCAGATCAAGGACTTATGCCTCTGTAGCGCCTTGGGGGTATCCCTCCCACATAGTGAGTGCTGGATGGAGACAGGTCTTCATAATTGTCTCTCTGTGATCTTTATGTGACCTACACACACACACACACACACACACACACACACACACACACACACCTATTGCATGCATGCTAGTCACACAAATCTTGGACTCGCAGTGGTAGAACCTACAGCTGGAAGTGTCTGTGAGAACATGGAGAAACTGAGGCCCACAGAAGCAAAGGCCCTTCTCCAATCTATGGTTGTCTAGGTTACCACCTGAAATTTTTAGCTGCTTTTTTATTGAAAGGTTTAAACCAAAATTATATATTTTTTCCAAGCTGACTTTCCCACCTCTCTCCCTATCAAGGTTCCTCTTTGGCAAAGGAAGGGAAGGAGAAAGGGAAAGATAAAGAAATAAGGGAAGGGAGGGAAGAATGAAGTGAAGGAGGAAGGGAGAGGGGAGAAAGAGGCATTGAAGAAAGTTGGTATGACTCAGTCTACTACCTTTAGTCTTTGAAAAATAGTACAGGGGAGGTAGTGTCATGTCAGCCTAGAGGAAATCCAAGTGGCAGCAGCCTGGAACCCCGGCAGGCCCTTTCCACATCCACCCTGATGTCAGCCATCCCTTCTCCTCCCCACCCCCTTTCTCCTCCCATCACCACCCCCACCAACCTACCTTCACTGAAGACAAAATCAGAGATGATGTCAAAGGGCTGGATGTGGACTGCAGACAGGATCATGGTGACTGTCTTCTGCGGATCACTGGAAGCAAGTGAAATGCTCTGCTGAGCTTGACACTCATAGGACATTCCGGCTGGGGTGACCAAGGCAGAGAGGTGATGTGAGTTGGCTGTATGCTTCCCGGCTGCAGGGAAGACCCAAAGCAATGGTTAGGCCCCTCTCACTGGCAGAACCCTCCTTGCTCCTAACCTCCCAGCCAGAGAGTTAGCTTTTCCTCTCAGCTCCAGAACCCTCCTACAGTCTGTGTGGCCAGGCCGTGTCACCTTGCCAGAGCTGGGGCTCTGCCTGTGGCATTAGGTGGTGTCAGATACACCCATTCCTTCATGAGCAAGTAGCTCCTTAAACATTAATTTGGAATTTGGGGAAATTTTGGGATTTCTGTTTAGAAGCGGAGCATGATACCTAAAAACCCATCCATTTTTACTCTATAAAACCTAACAACGGAGATACCAAAGACCCAGAACAATGACTTGGTTTTCCACACTTCACACTGGTCCCCAAAGAATAAAATATCTTCCTCAATAACGCATGTCTGATTTCTGGTGTCCTGGGCAGATGCCCTGGGCAAATGCTTGAATGTGATTTTTTTTTTGTCATTTAAAAATAGGCCTCCCTTTTATTAATATATGCAAATCTCTGCCGACAATATGGATGAAATGTCTTTTTTTAAAGTTAAACTGAGAGTAACCTAGGATTACAACACTTAGTTTTACATGTAAAATATTTGATCAAGTATCATGCAGAGCTTAGGTGAGAACAAATGCAAGGCAGTGGTCAACAGCAGAGACAATGCCACACTATTGAGTCTGAACCCTCAAAGTCAACCAAACAGCAATTGCACCAAAGTCCAAACTGAATTTTTAGTGCCTCTGAGAATATGACTTTGATTATTTATGTCATAGTTCATTGTCGTTCAGCAGAACTTGCAAAAGGCTTTTAGGAATCAGGAAACAAACCCACAAACGTCCTCTTTGTGTTTTAGAAAGTGAGACAAGGATACAATTATTTGAATGTGAATTTTGATGAAGGGAAGAAAACACCTTTTTTTTTTTACTGTGATGATAAAAGGGGTGAGAAGGGAAAGATGGCATGTGTATTCTTTCATGTGTTCAAAAAAAATCTTTTCCCAACTCAGGTGTTCAGGTGATCTGGAAGGCCTCATTTTGAATAGATTAGACAATTTACAAAATAAATACATTTAAATGTGGTCTTTGACAGTGCCTGCAAATGCAAACATTGCTATTTGGGGAACGGACATCCCTCTGGCCACGATATTTTTGGAGAATCTGGGTGAGTTGTCAAAATGATGGGCAGAAACAGCTAATAAATTAGGCCACGGTTCTGAATGCACTCTGGGGTGGCTTCAGTGGATGACAGGACAGCGTGGGAGTCCTGCTGCCATGTGCAAAAAGATACTGAAGGCCATCAAATCCTGACCTAAAAGGAAATTCATACTGCCCCCTTCAAGTTTTAGCTCAGAAAAACTGAGGCGCAGAAAAAACATACAGCTTTGTCCTTCTCTGCGCCTTTCTAAAGGACAGATCATAAGAGGTCGTCCTGAAGCAGCCAGGGGAAGTCAGGCCCTCACAAGAGGCATCTCATCCGGCTTCAGGCCAGGGGTGATGGGCTGGTCTCAGCTCTGGTTCCTTGCACATCTATGAGGCCTGAGGTCCAGAGGACCCACTGGAGCTTCCGCTTCCTCTGAGCCAGGGCGGATTTGGCCTGGGAGCGCAAACCCGGATCAGTCTCCAAAAAATTTCCGATTTTCCTGAGGAATTCGTCCTCCACGCCTGTGCTTCTTCAGTGTCGCGCTTTCCCAGGCTCCCTCTCCAGCCCCGCTGATCTCTACTCACCGCTGACTGCGTCTTTAAAATGGGTCTTCTCCGAGGAGTCGTAGATAAACTGGACCTTGCTCAGCCTCCACGTCGCCTCGGGTCCCTTGGAGGTGTTGTGACTTTCCTGCAGAGTAGGGGAGGCGCGCGTCAACTGCCCCTTCGGCTTCTGGGTGGAGAAACCGAGCGGCAGCCCCTGCCCACACCCTCTTGGGAGTCTGCGTCCCCTGGGCTCCCATTTACCTTTACAAACAGCAGTTTGAGCGTGTACGCGCGGTCCACCCAGAACACCTGCAGCTCCGACTCGTTGTGGCCACAGCGGCCGTTCACTTCAGCACCCCGGGTCAGTGATATATCAGCCTGTTCCGTGATCAGCTGGGAACACAGACGCCCCGCACCCCCTCAGCGCGCCCGGCCCCAGTGGGGGCTGTAAAGGGCGGCGCGTCCATACTCCGGGTTGCACGCCTGGGCGCTCCTTTGCGCCGGTGCTCCCAGGTCCGGGAACATGCGGTTAGATGCTCTACGTGCAGACCCCGCCGTTAGGGAAGCAGAGAGAGGGGGTTTACTTTCAAAGCAGGCAGGGCGAGCAGAAGGCAGTACAAGCTGGAACCCCCATGCAGCATTCGGGAGCAGCCTGCAGGGGCTAAGGGGGCAAGGCGGGCGACCCAGGTCTTCATAGGGCCTTCAGGGTCGGTGCCCTTCGCCCCTGGAGCCCTAGGAGCAAGCTGGGAGGGAAAAGGTTCCTTACATCGACATAATTGCTGGCCCACACATCATAAGGGACAATAAATTTGGCTGCAAACTCTGCCATGAGACATGTCGTCCCATTTTCCCGCACCACAAATATATCTTTTTCAGGGTTAGTGGAAAGGCCAGAAAGATTTTCCACTTCTTGTTCTGCCATGATTCGAGCCATTGTATCTGCGGGGGTGGAAAAAATCCTATCGGTTCCGGGCTCGGTGTGCCCACGCGTCATGGGCAAATGGTTGGAGACTGGTCTGCGGGCTCTGGGGTCACAAACTTCCCTGACCACTGCGGTGCGCTCTGCGAGCCACTTCTCTAACCTAGCGCCAACAAATTCAACTCCGTTGCTGTTCATTTATAATAAAAAATTAAATTAAAAATTAAGCCTCTACTAAGGTATAACCCGATTAGTCTTTTTCTTTATTTGCGGATTTTAAACTAAATCTTTCTTGCCAATGCTTTGACCCCACGAAGCAGGTTCGTATAGCACTCTGTCTGGGATATGGCATACAGGTGTGTGCTTCTCTGGGGAATTCCTCGTCACTAGCAGGGAGGCCCTCCGCCCCCTCCCTCCACTCCCACCCCTACCCCCCCAACCTCCCCCCCCAAAAGAAAAAAAATCCGCAAAATGTTAAGGGCCACATCTTAAGCTACTGACTTTACTATGCTGGCTCAACATTCTCTGCAAGGAGTGTACTCGGTCCTCGCAGTAGTCTAAGCGTTACTCACGAAACAGCATTAGGAGAACTCGAAGTCTATTCAAGCTGAAAACGGCTCTTCCTCGGAGATCCATGCTTGCCTTGCAGCGAATGAGGCCAGATGTGCTGCTGCAGAGGCCGTCTGAGAGGGAATCCCTTAAAGTCGCTGCTGCAGTGAGCCGGGGTGAGCCGGGGGCGGGGGCGCCGAGAGGGAGGAGGGAGGGAGCGCGTGTTCTGTGAGCGCTGGCGAGGACTTGGTGTCGGGTGCCGCACCGACCGATGCAGGCAGAGCACGAGTCAGCTCACTGCAGAGGAATGAACCGCGCTGTGAGGGAGCTGTCCACGGCTGCGAGTACTGAAAGGGATAGGTTGTGTTGTAGGAGTGATTGTGGCTTGGATTGTGCAGAGGGTCAATGAGATTTTTTGGGGGGTGGGGGGCTAAAATTCTCTCTGAGTCTGCTTCCTATTTGGCAATTGCATCCGCAAAGATGATTCTGTCCTGAGAAACTTAATGGACTTATTCGATATCCATACCAGGAACAGTTATTAGGTGGTGTAGATATCACAATCATATTACTGGAGTCCTGGCTTCTGAAAATGCATCTGGCTTCTGAAAGAAAACGGTAGAGCACAAATTGTTGATGTTTTGAGGGTGGAGGAGTAGGCAGGAATAGAGAAGGAAAATGCTATGGCAACAGTTTCCTGCATTGGGAGACATGCCCTGCTCCCACTGAGCTCACGGGATTAAAGTTAAATTGACGCCTCCCCAAATGAGGCCATCAGTCAATGCAGTATATACATTCGGGCTTACTTTCTGTGAGTTCTGCTCTCTGGTTGCATGAGGACTCTGAACTCTAGGGTCATCTATCTACCCTTACTCATTATATTGTGATTACTCTGCGAAGAGGAATGTAAGTGAACCTGAAGTTTGTGAGAGTTATCTAGGGTCTCTTAAAACAGTAATGTTGCACAGTTATGTAAACACACACCTACACACACACTCACACTGATATTACTCCTCAGTCTCTAGTGGGACAGAAAAACAAATACTACTGAGCTAATTCCTATATTTACTTTCTTGGTGGCTAACTTCTTTTATTTTCCTTCATAAATCAGAATCAGAATACAGCTATTTCAGCAACAGACATGCTGGTGTAGTGATCTCCAAATATTTCATTTCTTAGAGGATCTCCCCATGTGAATAATCAGTAATATAAGGTCATAAAACAACGTCATATTAAGGGGCAAATTACAAAGTATTTTCATGTGCATGGTCAAATTGGATCCTCCTACAACTTCAGAAGGTAGGCAAGAGAAGATATACCTCATTGTGTTTGTACATAACCCAAAACTAAAGCTCAGGGAAATTAAATGACCTTCCTAAATGTCACATGGGCAGTTAGAATTAAAATAGGAAAACCACATGCTTTAATTTTGTAGGGATCATCTTCATACTTTCTTATATAATACTTTGACTCCAAAATATACCATATTTTTATTTCCATAAAAATCTTTATTAAGTGACCAAATAACAAGCTGTTAGGTAAAATTTGTATTATTAATTCACATTCCTGAAATGTATAGAATGCTGTATTAAGTATAATAATATTTTGATATGACATTTGCTCCAAAGTGTCTATATAATTATTCTTTCAAACCTATTCCTCTATTGATAATTAGATACATATTTTTACATCTTTATTTTTATCTCTGTATATTTCATCCAATCATTTCTCAAGAACTTTACATAAATGATTATATATAAAAGAATTGAGGCAAACTTGTGATTGATACAAAATCAATTATTATCAGCTGAGAGTGGAAGTTGTAAAATTTATATGCCTTAGCATTTGTCATGTTAGCAATCTGTCATGTTAGCAATTGTTATTTTCCTGTAGTGCTGTAAAAACTAGGAAACAATGAGACATATGTAATGAATGAAGCTTTATATTTTCTCTGCCTCTCTCTTTCTCTTCCTCCAGTACTTTGAGAAAAGAAAGACATAGATTTCAGTTCAGTATTCACTATTTATTATTGAACAGATTTTAGTGTTCCTTGTCTTTAAAAAGTGGCATAATAGCTCAGAGGATGGCTGGATAGGCCAAGTGAGCCATTGAATATAAAGCATTCAAAACAAAAGACAAATCAATTTAATCCATCAACATTAACTGAATACATACTACCTGCACTATGCTTGGTGCTTTGGAAACCTATAGATAAACAAATACCATTATACAAGCAGGAGAGATATCTGTAAAAGATTATGACAGTTTCTCTTGTGACACATTATTGCAGATATCCTCACTTTATAAGTTGTTAAAAGATCAACTGAATGAATGATGATTTTCTGCTTTGAAAATAAAATATTAGATGGGAAGTAGCATTGGTCATTAATATTAAATTATTGTAGTTGATTTATATATCACAATGGCTTTGGAATTTCTTCTAGATCCTTTAAGACCTTTGAAGGATTCTCTTCAATTCATGTACTTAGTTATTGAATTAGCCTTTGTGAATCTCATATCCCTCGATGATTGCTATTTTATGTAAGTGGGGAAAAGTCGCCTGCATGTATAGAACATCAATTTGGATGGGAGTAAATAAGAAGATACATGAAGATGTGGGGTTGCCTGGCACAATGTGTGCAGAGATGTTTAGGGAAAGAAAATGTAAGATAGCCATCCCAGGGTGGGGTGGAATTGACCAAAGAAGGCCTCTTGGAGAAGGTGGGTCTTAAGAGAAGTGGACATACTGTCCTGGCATGAAAGACAAGGAAGGACAATGCAGATGGGAGAAATATAAGTTAAACGGGAGAGTCAGTGCAAAGATGTAACTCTTTATCCTTCCATATTTATCAATTTGCAATAAAGAAGAAATTAGGCCCCCAAACCCATAATGTTTTATAGACTACATAACCTCTATTTAACTCATTTATTTGATAATTTACCTACACAAGGCCTATGCAAACTAATGGCATATGCAAAATTATCTTAAATAAAAACTAAATATTTAAATCGTTAGGTATATCTCTTTCTACTTGATTGCACAAGCAATTGATTTGTATTTGTAGAATCAAGAAACACATTTACAAAAACCAGGAAACACTGTTAATTAGAAAACATATTTATAAGTTTCAAAAGGGTAAAGCTAGGCTTTATTGCAGCTGAAATTTGTTTTGTTGATATTTCAGTCCACACTGAAATGTAAAAATGCAGTCTGGCTCTGCTGTCCCCATCACCACCAGCAAGGAGAGAGAGAGAGAGAGAGAGAGAGAGAGAGAGAGAGAGAGAGAGAGAGAGAGGGAGAGAGAGAGAGAGAGGTGGGGGGAGGAAAGAGAGAGAGAGAGAATGAATGAATACTGGAGCACACATGGGTAACAGAAAACAGAAGCAGGAATAATCTAACTATATTGGACAAGATGTACGCCAAAATTACTACTTAACAAAACATTTTCTTGTGCTTAGCTTATCACTGAACAATTTTTTATTTAATTTAATCACTGCCTTTGAATACCTTTAAAATCCTTTCTAGGATAGAAACCCTTTTGGGATAGGAACTGAAAAATTATAAGTGTACACAATAATATTTTGTGCATAAATTGCCAAACCCTGGAATATTTGGAAAGAATCAGACAATTGAGTTTGGGCCTCCAATGCACTTAGCTCATATGTCCTTGAAATTTCCCTCATCCTTTCATTTCACTGGCCTCTCCTGCATCCACTCTAATGAAACAAGAGTTGCCTCTGCAATGAGGGCTAACAGCAGAGGAGACAGGGCACCAGAAAATATCCCTCTCATTGGCAAAGTGTGTTTATGATAAATTCTTAGAAAAATGTCCACTTATGAGTTCATTTAGAATAAATGCCTTCACATGCTGGAATGCAAGGACCAAAGTCCGTAAAATAAAACCCTGAATAAGCAGATGTTGAGGCCAGGTCATCATTCCTGAAAAATTCAACGGTAACGAAACTTATTTTTCTCTTTCGAACTAGGTATTAGTTTACTGTTCTGATCAGTTTTAAGTTGATTAGCACTAGCTCCAGTGTGTAAATTTTTAGGCCATGGAGTACCATCCTCTTTGCTTTCCTAGCAGTGAGGAAAATCTTAACTCAGGGCGGAAGACCTTTCTGTAAAAGAAAAGAGTCAAGTAAGGATTTAAAAAAATATTTAAGAAGTATTTTATCTAAGAAATAACAACTACCTCAATGGCCTAAGGTTAGGGAGGCTGTGGCTCATTTAAAATAGTTTGCTACCTGAATTCTGAGATAATGAAATTTCTTAAAATCTTTTTATGATGTGTTACAGGGGTCCCTAGGCCCCAGTTAACTACTTTTTTAATTGTCTATTTGAAGTTATCTGCATATTCACTTAAAGATGTGTTAAAGCTAAGGAAAATTGATACTAATTACCCTTGGGGGAGGGGGAGAGTGGGGCAGCCAGTTTGTTTTGCTTTAAAGGAAGCTTTGCTGGTGCACAGCTGAAGTCCTGAAATGCCCCTGGGTGTCCTGATGTAAGTTTGGTTTGTTTCTATGATTGTTTTGGTGAAGACATTGCAAGACGCCCCAGTCACCAAGAACAAAAGCAATACGCTAGTTATGCCTTTATTACCTCACTAGAGACAACTTCTGGGAGGAGTGGCTTCAACATCCTTTCCTAAAGGATCCCTCCAGGACTAAATGTCATACTAGGAATGACCTTAGTTGAGAAGTGATCTGAGCAATTCTTTCAGGAAAAAAAAAAAGCTGGGAATTCCATGATTAAAATGTAGTATCTCAAAGTGCAAGAAGTATGTGCTGGTCAGGACACACGGACTGTGTGGCCTGCGGCGTTACCTTGGGTGGCACCTTGGCAGGTGGGCCTGCTTGCACAGGGCTTGGAGCTTCGCGGGGCGCTCCGGCTGCGGACTCCGTAAGTAAAAGCTTCTGCGGAAGCGAGTTGAGCGGCGCGCTGCTGCTGGAATCAAGCTGCCTGCACCCTGAGCTCTCGACGGCCTCAGCTTGGGAAGCCGTCGATGTCTGGCACCCAGGGGGTCTCCGTGGCACTTCCGCGCAAACGCTCCGGGTTTAGAGGTGGGGGAGAAAACCCCTGCCCAGTTGTAAAGATGAGGTCCACACCGGTTCCAAAGCGGGAAATGAGGAGCAAGTCCGAGGGTGCTGGAGTTGAGCAAGTTCCCCGGCCACGGCGACAGGGGCTTTTGAGGACCAGAAAAAGGAAGAAGAAAGATCCGGGCAGAGACTTTCTTTGGAGCTCCCACGCCCAGGAAGTCTCGGCAAACCCTGCTACGGGGCGGGGAGGGTGGGCGATGAGATCCCAGCGCTCTCAGGACCTCCAGGCCTTTGGGGTGCCCCCTCCCCAAGAAAAGTCCGGAAACTTGGGATGGGGGTGTAGGGTGTTCAACAAGGGAGAGGGAGGAGACCCGGTTACAGAGGCGTCGCTTTTCTCCTTTTCTCTCTCTCTTTTTCTAAACTGTCAGTGCTGTATCCGAGTGGAAGGGAAATGCCCCCGAAGTGCCCCAGCGGCCCAGTTCCGGGACCAAAGTCAGGAGGACGCTGCGCTCCAGGCCCAGGACCGCGCGGGGACCATCGCCGCAGGTGGGTCCTTGGACAACTCCGGGACCCGCGCGAGGTTTTCCAAACGGAGAGTAGATTGTACTGAGGCTGGGACGGCGGGAGGCTCAGAGCCGCGTCGAGAGCTCCGTGCGCGGCCGGGGAGAAGCGGCCTCTGCAGGCGGGGTTGGATCCCGGCGGGCCCGGGCCCGGGAACCGGAGGTGAGAAGGTGGACTGACTCTCGGGGCCCCTTTGTAAAGGTCCCTGGTCTCTAAGCGAAGCTCTGGCAGAGAGGAGAAGTGGGACTGAAACCTACCCAGAGCTTTCTGGCCTGCAAGAGGCCCAGGGCTGGGAGGTTCGGGTTTTGTTTGGATTTTTAATCAGGGGGCGGGAGCGGAGGGCATTGTCCACCCTAACTTGCAACTGGAAGAAACCCCCCATCTTCAATCTTAATGGGGGTCTCCAGCGACAAATCAGGGACCCACCTTTCAGTGGCAGGTCTTAGTCCGCAGAGGGTGACACAGCGGCCCGGCTGCACGCCGCCGCCCTTTCCTCCGAGGCCGCTTGGGGTGGGTCCTTAGGCTGCAAGTGGACGGCCTGTCCCGCCTCTTGACGCTTCTCCCACCGCCCAGGCCAGAAAAGGACTCTAGGAGGCCCCAAGCCTGAGGACACCGTGGAGACCTTCCCGATATTCTTTTCAAAGTAAAAATAACACTAAGTCTCAAAATGAGGGAATGAAAACACGACATTCAGATCTTTTTCTCCTTGGCGACTCCGTGGTTATTTTTAATTCAAAAGCAAATTTGCGGGTGCCCCAGCCTTGCCCATTCCTGTGAGATCCTCCGGAACCCCGCCTCCCCAGGTTTGTCTGCTAGAGGTGCCCGTCGCACAGCAGCCCCGGTGGCACCCGCGTGTGCAGACTCGAGGTCCAAACCCATTTATTCCCCAGGAGGTTCTTTGTGTTTCCAAGTCTCCCAGGGGCCGTTTTTGTTTGTTTCCTTTCAGTTGTCAGTACAACATCTGGGTCTGTAGAGGTTGTAGCCACCGCCTCGCCCACAGCTCTGGACTCACACAGGCCAAATCACACAGGCCTTGGAGCCCAGGTCACCAAAGCCACTGCGAGCAACGCGCCCGACCCCTGTCACCTGGAGGTCGGGAGCCTCGGTAGCTGCCGCTGCGCCTTATTCCCGGGTGACTTTGTGGAAAAGCACAGATGGGGGACGCCTCCGGCTGGCACTTTGGGCCAGCTGATGGATCGTCTCATTTCCCGACTTGATGGGCCAGAACCTGAGCTGGCGGGGAGGCGGGGAGTGGGGGGCGGGGGGCGCATCGTCCAGTGGGAGGCCTTGGGAGCTGAGTTTTGGTTGGGGGGAGGGCAGGAGTGGCGGCGGCTGTGCGGTATACAAATCTCAGAGGAAGGCCGGGAATACCCCACTTGCACGAGGGCGAAGTTATCCCTTCCCCGGTTTTCTGTTCCCGACACCGCGCCGCGTCTCCATCCCCGTCCCCGAAGGCTGCGGGCTGTGAGTGCGGCGGCGGCCCCCGGGAGTCTCCGGGCGCCGCGCCGCCTCTTCTCCCCCGGGACTTGGCGTCGCCCGTAGGTCGCATCCGGCCGCCTTTCCCGGGTTGAGGGGGTGGAGGGTTGGGCACTGGGCAGGACTGGATTCGGCTACCTTGTGCCTGGAAAGAGCCCTGGGTGGGGGTTGGGGAGCATGAAATCCGCAGTGCAGGGAACAAAAAGCCTCCCATCTGGGTCCATCTAAGGTCCGATTCTCCTGGACAGGGAACTTTGGAAGACGTCAGCGGGACGGGAGTTAAAGAGTCCGAAATAGCGGTAAAGGATGTTGTAGAGGGTGAGTGGAGGATGCCCGCTGGAAGGCTTGCATCCCGTCGCCCGACCCTCTGTAAGATCCTGGGGAGGGCAAAGTAGCTTGTCCCTGTCCTGGCACCTCAACTGCAGCTCAGGTGGGGTGGGAAGGGGGGAGGAACCCAGGGAGAACCCCAGGCTGCTTAGGTGAGAGGAGGACAGCCGACTGGAGAATGTGGGGTCACTGGGGTTCCTGCTTCTGGGGCATGATTGTGATTTTCCCCCCCCCAGCTTCCTGAAGTTTTCCTCCAGTTCTCAGACACTGGAACTCTGATTCTCCAGGCGTTCATCGTTGGCTGCATCTTGGCGGACACAAGGGGATCAGGTCTGTGATCCCAGGAAATCCCCAATCTTTGCACCTGGGCAAAGTATTCCAACCCCTTCCCCAAGCCACTCCCCAGATGCTGGGAAAGTCCACACTCTCTAGAGAGTCAAGAAAGTGGCATGTGGGTCAGGGCATCTAGACAAAGCACAACTCGAAGACAAAAGTGTGGTCCTTGGACCAGTAGCATCACCTTCACCCGAATTCTACAGAATCTGAGGCCACACCCAGCCCTACTGCATCAGAAGCTGCATTCAAATTGGTTGTCCAGGAGAGTGGTGTGCCTTCAGGCTGGAGAAGCTCTGGCCTAGTTTATAGATCCTGAGGTTAGCCACTGCCGACTTGTCCCACTGCGTTTCCCAGCCTCATTTTCATCATCTGTCAAATGGACCTATCACCCCAGGACTCACTTCAGACCAATGAAATTAGAATCTCTAGTTGGTGGAGCCCAGGCAACAGTATATTTTTAAGTGCCCACAGGTGACTCTAACAGCAGCCAGGAGTGACTGGTGGAGAAATACCCACTTTTACAGATTAGTTCAGATACAACCTGAGCTCTATGCAAGAGAGTAAGTACAATGGTTAAGGCCTCTGGGCTCTGTAGCCTGGTTCATTCTGGCTTCAGCAAGTGTGACCTTGACCTTACTGGTGCCATTTCCTTACCTGTAAAATCAAGTTGTTAATAATGCCTACCACAAAGGGTGTGGTGCAGATTTAAAATCAAACATTTAGAATGAAGTTTAATAAATGTTAACTTACAAGGTCAAGTCTCTCAATCTTTCCTTTTAAACCACAATGGGAAACTACTTAATACCTCATTTCCCTTCCAGCCTGCCCTCAGTTTCCAGGGCACAACAGCTTGATTTTTCTTCAATATTCACATCGATTAAAGAAAAAAAGTTTTATACATGAAAACCAATGTTTTAAATCACCTAGCAATTTAGCAAACTCAGTCCTCTGAGAAAGTTGATTTTGCTGCTTCAAATAATTGTATTCCTAGTCCATCAATTTTAGAAGCATGAATGAAGTGTGCTTCCAGCTCTGTGTCTCACCAAGGAAACCACTGAATAAAAAGCCTGGAGGGCTTGAGAGACAGATGGCAGGGCCCCACCCAGAGGTCCTCATTCTGTAGGGTTTGGGGAGGAGCCCAGCAATTGCAAATCTAACAAACCCCCCACCTCCAGTAATACTGACGCTTCGGGTCAGAGGGGATCACATTTTGAGAACCACGATGCCAAATGAATGGTCTGCTTTTGTAGAAATCTCAACAGCAGCACTGTCCAATAGAAGTGTAATGCAAACCACAATTATAATTTTAACTATTCTGGTAGTCACATTTTATTTTTTCATATTTATTTATTTTAATAGAAATATATTTGATATATAACATTATGCACATTTAAGACATACAAGATGTTGATTTGACACATTTATATATTGTAATATGGTTGCCATTGCAGTGATAGTTAGCACCTCTGTTATGTCATATAATTATCTTTTTTTTTTTTTTGTGGTGGGAATAAATAGAATCTAGTCTCTTAGCAAGTTGATGATTATAATACAATACTGTTGTCTCTATATAGTGTGCATTCGCTTTCTAGGACTTATTTATCTGCTAGCTGCAAACCTGTACCCTTAAATGACGTCTCTCCTATTCCCCCACCCTCTGGCCCCTTGCAACCATCATTGTACATTCTATTTTTGTGAGTTTGGTAGCCACATTTTAAAAAATAAAAAGGAGGCCCGGCCGGTGTGGCTCAGTGGTTGAGCATCGACCCATGTACTAAGAGGTCGCTGGTTCGATTCCTGGTCAGGACACATGCTCAGGCTGTGGGCCCAATCCCCAGTGCGGGGCATGCAGGAGGCGGCCAATCAATGTTCCCTCTCATCGATGTTTCTATCTCCCTCCCTCTCCCTTCCTCTCTCTCTAAAATCAATATAAAAAAAAATTAAAAAGTAAAAAGGAAGTGGGTAAAATTAATTGAAATAATATATTTAACCTAATATATAAAAATGATAATATTTCAACTTTTAATCAATAAAAGATAGTGATAAGCTCTTATGCATTTTGTATGAAATGTAAATGCATTTTGTATTTTTGTGGTAAGTCTTTGAAATCTAGTATTTCTAATCTGGAACAGTCACATTTCAAGTGCTCAAGGGCCACAAATGTCTGGCAGCTTCTGCAGCAGACAGTGCGGGTCTGGAGCAGTCCTTCAACTGGAAAGAGGTAGACGTGGATTTCATTGTTCCCTTGGAAACTGTCCAGAGATGCACACAAACCAGAATATCCCAATAGCTTTGTTTTTATGTGGTGTTTGCTTGTGTGTACATGGGAGGCAGGGGTGAGTAAGGCAGGGACACAGAGGTAGGAAGATGTCAGGTATTTGGGAAGGTTGAGCCAAGGGGCTAATTCACTACTGGTGTGATGATCAGTCTGCTTCATGTTTTTTGTTTGTTTGTTTGTTTTTATCCTCACCTAGGACATTTTTGCATTTATCTTCAGATAGAGCAGGAGGAAGAGAGGGAGGAAGAGAGCGAGGGAGAAACATCTATGTGAGAGAGACACATCAAGTGGCTGCCACCCACACGACCCCAACCAGAGCAGGGGACAAATGGCAACCGAGGTGCGTGCCCTTAGCAGGAACCGAACCCGGGACTCTCTGGTCCGCAGTCCGACGCTCTAACCGCTGAACCAAACTGGCCAGGGCTGCTTCATGTTTTGAAAGGATGTTTAGTGGACATCACTTGCTTTCCTCCCTCCACTCCTGGCATCCACATCTACTTCCTTGAACTTCCTGGTTGCCTCCGAGGAAACCTGTGTCCAGTTTTCTGAGTACATGGAATTCTGGCACTGCTGAATCAGTCACTGACTCCTGATTCAGGGACCAATATCTGACCGTATGAGGGAGAACGAGGTCTTTCCCAGGGCTTGTAGGAAATGTATTTTTCTTCACTGGATTTAGCTAAGAGGATTTAAGATCTGGAGCTGCTAGAAGGTTAGAAGGTGACAATTTGAGCTTCTGCCAGGCCACGGGGAAACAGACTTGTGAGGGAGGGATGAATAGATGGAGGAAGGGAGGGAGGAAGAGAGAGAGAGAGAGAGAGGCACCACAGGACTTGATTCACTGACCCAGCCATACTTAAAGGCAGCTGTGAATCAGCTCATCTCTCCTACCTTTTTAAATGAGGGAGGGATTCATTTTACGGGTCTGTAGGTATCACAAGCTGGAGCAGAGCGGCACTTTGCACTTTGTGAACAGCTTGTTCTCACATTCAAGCCCTTTCATGCATTATGTTTTTTTGTTTTTGTTTTTTAAAGAAACAGGACATGTGACTTTTATGGTAGCAGCCCACTTTTGGAATCCTCTTTCTTAAGAGTGTCCTGTGTATTAGCCGTAATCTAATGCCCTTTGGCATTGAAGACTTGATAAAATATCAGGATCTGAAAACTATATGGTAGATGCACTTCTCACAGCCTAGTAGTTAACCCAAGTGCTGGCAAAAGGCTGCTCGTTACTTCCCTCCAAGAGGATGACATTTGAAATAGAACTTGACAAGAGTATGAATGAACACAGTCATTGATTGCTCCCTTTTTTGTGGCTGTAATAATACACTTCACACACCTCTGATTATGTACTTATAATATATTGTGGTTATTTTTCCGTTTTCCCTGCTAGTTGAAAACTCTTTAAGAGTACCTCTGTGTTAAATGTATACATCTCTCCAACACCTGTCACGGGGTCTGGAACATCACGGATGCAAAGTAAGGCTTCCTGATAGACTTTGTTATTTCCGGGAGTCACTATGTACGTGAAGTTCAAATACTTCATAATCACACTGTTCTATAAGTATTCATACATTATCAATGGTTGAGGTCCATTATATAAACAAACATTTATGAGTATTTATCAGACACTGTTCTAAGCTCTTCTAAATAGATCAATAAGACACTAGGCATTTTTCTGTCTTTAGACCTTGACCACTGGCCTTTCTTCTACTGGGAATGCCCTTCTCTCCCCTCCATAGCCCCATGACTCTAGCATTCACCTCCATCAGTTCCATCTTCAAATATCATCTCATCAGTGAGGTTTTCCCTGGACATCCTATTCCCAGCGATATCCTCTCTGTCCCCGCCATACTCCCCATCCTGCTTCCTGGCTTCATTTTTGTCTCTTATTACATATAACTTTTTTAACCCTTCTGTATTTTATCAAATCTAAGGTTTTGCATAAATGATACACCATTATTTTATGTATTACTAAGATAGGAAAAAACTGCTGCCGCCTGGGCGGTGTGGCTCAGTGGATTGAGTGTCATCCATGGACTGAGAGGTCCCAGTTTGATTCCTGGTCAGGGCACATGCCCGGGTTGCAGGCTCAATCCCCAGTTGGGGATGTGCAGGAGGCAGCTGATTAATGTTTCTATCTCACATTGATGTTTCTATCTCTCTTTCCCTTCCTCTCTCTCTAAAAAATCAATTTAAAAAATGCTGCCAGTTAAGTCATGAGATGCCATTGATTAAAACTCATTCTGATTTCAGGGTATCAAAGTGAAAAAAAAAAAGCCTTATGTGGCTTAGAATCAACTAAATATAGTATTGCAGAATGCATTTATTTACATTATTTATTGTCTGGCCTATTTCAGTAGAACAAAGATTTTGATGTTTTTTTATGTATTGATTTTAGAGAGAGAAGAAGAAGAAGAAGAAGAAGAAGAAGAAGAAGAAGAAGAAGAAGAAGAAGAAGAAGAGAGAGAGAGAGAGAGAGAGAGAGAGAGAGAGAGAGAAACATCGATTTGTTGTTCCACTTATTTATGCATTCACTGGTTGATTCTTGTATGTGCCCGGATCAGGTTCTAACCTGCAAGCCTGGTGTAGAAGGATGACGGATGCTCTAACCAGATGACTGTTTTAAAAAAATATGTTTTTATTGATTTTTAGAGAAAGGGAGGAAGAAGGAGAAAGAAACATGGATCAGCTACCTCCTGCACACCCCCTACTAGGGATCCAGAACATCGATTGGCTGCCTCCTGCATGCCCCCCACTGGGGATCAGGCCCACAACCTGGGCATGTGCCCTGACCGGGAATCAAACCGGCGACCTCTTAGTACATGGGTTGACGCTCAACCACTGAACCACACCGGCTGGGCTAGTTTAGAAGTTTTTTATGTAGCTTTATAAGTACATAAAATGGGAAAGTAAACACCTTTTAGATGCCTAAGTTCACCCTCTTGTTCTTTAGAGGAGCCTGGTGTAGAAATGTAGTGTATTTGTTCTCTTCCAGTCTTGTCTTGGGACAAGGCTAAGAAGGGGTTAAACATGATTTTGACAAAAAGCCAAAGAGTTGCAAAAAGTGAATGTTCTGATAATCAAACCCCTTTATGCCCAACAAAGGTCATGGGGCTATTTTGAAGACCGACTTAGAATCACAGGGTGGCATAGCCGGAAGGAGCCCCAGAGGAGAACGTCTTCAGCTCAATTCTTGTTCGAAGAGGAAGCCAAAGCCTGGAGGGATTAAGTGCTGGGATACATCTTTCCTGCTTCCAGTTTTTATATCCCCAGCAGTAAAAGTGAAAACAGCCTGAGAACATGTTGTACTCTTGGTAAGACTCAGCCTCCCTTTCCTGTTCCTTAACACTCACAGCTTCACTACACCGTCCCCCTGGAAACCGTGGAGATGATCCTCATGTCCCTTTATCCCTACCTATGCCAGGCGCCCCAGGGTGCCCGCCTCCAGGTCCTCCTAATACAGCTCTGAGAACTCCCTTACTGTTGGGTTACTGACGTCATCTCCCATCTCTCCCAACTTCTGAAACCCGTGATCAGTCACCAGCAAATTTCCCTAAATCCTCAACTTCTCTGAAAATTTTCCCTCACCTGCTTGCTCTAACTCGGATCTGGGTCTCACATGAGAACACCCCTTTCTGTGCAGCCCTCTCAAGAAGGAGCCTCTCTCTCCCAACTCCTCCCCTGGGTCTGAAGGCGGTGTGTCCTCTTTGCTCCCCGTTGCTGTTTCCCAGGCTATTCACTTCTTTCCCCCCACCCCCCAAGCCCCCTACTGCTCAGCTTTGAATTTTATGTCGTCAGACTGTAACTGCACTACCCTTTCTGGTATTACCATGCACTTTGCTGCCTCCCAAACCTGGAGCATGTCTCATCTCTGAGTATGTCAGTTACTGATTGACTCTCACACTCTGTCATTCCTACTTATTCATGGTGGTTTCAGTACCCATAGAGATGACTTTCTAACATCATAGCCTCTAATTCCTCAAGCTCCTCTCCATTTAAATCCTATGTCAGCCACTTAATCCATTGTCCAATTGCCTTCCAGTCACTGCTCCATTTCTCTGTTTCTCTTCATAGCACAACTCTTAGAAAGAATTCTCTACACTCATTAACTCCATATTCTCTCCTCCCATTATCTTGAATCGACTTCATTTTTATTCCCACAGTCCACTCAAGCTGGTCTTGTTGGGGCATGATGGTTTTTTGATGGGCCATCTTGGTTAGGCTAAGCTAGTCGATCAACAGTAATTTAAGTGTTCCTATGAAGATGTTTTGTAGATGTGACTAAAGTCCAGAATCAGTTGATTTTATGCAAGGGAGATATTTTAGATAATGGTGGGCCTCATTCAATCAGTTGCAGGCTTTAAGGCTTTCCTGAAGAAAAATATCTGCCTGTGGACACAAGCTTCAGCCCATGTCTGTGAGTCACAGCCTGTCTTTCCCAATAGCCTGCCCTTTAAAATTCAGACTTGCCTAGCCAACCCCCACAATTGCATAAGCCAGTTCCTTACAATAAATCTCTTAATATATATATATCTCCTTCTACTTAATATATATTTTCTTTTTGTACTGTTTGAACCGTAACTGGTTGAACCCTAGCTGGCACATGAGGTTTTTCATGATTTCCAAGTTGCCAAGTCCAATGGCAAATCCTCAGGTCTTACGTAACCAATCAGTAGAATTTGACAGAGTGATTATGTCATTCTGGAGGCACCTTCAGAACACTGCTGTCCCCTGGCGACTCACGGACCACTGGCTGCTCCTCACATGTGGTTCCTCCCACATGTTCTAAATCTTAAGGTTGGAGCGCCCAGTCCTCAAACCTCTTCTCTTTCCACACTCAGTTGGTTATATCATTCAGTCTTGATTTTACATGAAATGTACATGTTGATGATCTCAAAGGTCCACCACAAGTAAATCAACTGCCCAGTCAACATCTCCTCTGAAATATATAAAGGTATGCACAACTTAACATGTCCATGATAGTTAATTTTATGTGTCTGCTTGGCTAGGATACGGTGCCAGATGTTTGGTCAAACACCAGATTAAATGTTATGAGGGTTTTTTTTTTTTTTTTTTTTTTTTAAAGATGTGAGCAACATTTCAATCAGCAGATTTTGAATAAAGCAGATCACCCTTCCTAATGTGGGTGGGACTTGTCCAATCACTTGAAGGCCACAAGAGAGACTGCGTTTTCTTCCCCGAGGAGGAAGGGATTCTGCCTCCTGATTGTCTTCAGACTCCAGCTGCCAAATCAGCTCTTCCTTGGATCTCCAGTCTGCTGATGTGCCCTGGAAATTTGGGGTTTGCCAACATCCATAATCATGTGAGCCAATTCCTTAAAATAAAACTCTCTCTATATATACACACACCCTGTTTCTCTGGAGAACTCTGACTAATACAATGTCCCAAACCAAAAATCCTCTCCCTAAAACCCTGCTTTCCCGCAACCTTCCCCATTGCAATTAGCAGCAACTCCAACTGTCAGACCAAAAGCTTCTAAACCACCATTGACTTCTCCCATTCCCTCATACCCCGTATCCAATTCATCAGCAAATCCTGCCATCTATCCCTTTAAACCAGATCCATGATCTGACCACTTCTCACTGTGTTCACTGCTATATCCTTGGTCTATACCACCATTACCTCTCATATGGACACAAACCTCCTAGTTAGTTCCCTGTTTCTGCCTGGGACTTTTCTTCATATGGTGTCAAGACTAATTCCATAGTATAGGTAAGACCATGTCACTCTCTCCTCAAAACTCTGCAGTGGATTCCCGTTTCATTCAGATGAAAAAGCCAAGCTTACGAGGGTCTACCTGACGCATCCACCACAATCCCTCAACCCCTTCACTCGCCTCACATTCTGGACACTCTCCTGCCTCAGGCCCTTTGCTCTTGCTGCTCCCTCTGTTGGAAATGCTCATCAGTAAGAATTAAGTTTGGCTGCAAGAGATGGAAAACCCAAAACAACTATGGCTGAGACAAGATAGCAATGTATGTCTCTCAAAGGAAAGTCCAGGGATCATGGCTCCAGGGCTGGTAGGCTGTTCCATGGTCTCAGAGGCTCAGGCATCTCCAACCTGGAAAGGCCTTCATTCTCAATGACCCTTCATCATCCAAGTAGCAGGAAAGAGCAAAAGGTACAGGAAAAAATGGATCAAAGAGACAACTGTTAACCTTTTTTTTTAAGCCTCACCCGAGGATATTTTTCTATTTATCTTCAGACAGAGTGGGAGGGAGAGAGAGAGAGAAACATCAATGCGAGACACATTAATTGGTTGCCTCCCAGGGCCAGGAACCGAATCACAACCGAGGTACATGTCCTTGACCAGAATCGAACCTGCGACTCTGGTCTTTGGGCCAATGCTCTAACCGCTGAGCCAAACCATCAGGGCGACAACTGTTGTCTTTTAAAGAAGGTTGGCTAAAGTGTCCACTGGACACTTCCCTGACATCCATTGCCCAGAACATAGTTGCCTGGTTATACCTTGCTTCAAGGAAGCCGGAGAAATACAGGATTTACCCTGAGATGCCATGAACCTTACTGAAATCCAGAGGTTCTATTCTTGAAGAAGATGGAGGGAAGGATGTTGGGAGGAATGCCAGCGTCCCATCTCAGCTTCTGTTGGAAAGACAGAGATGCCCCATGTGGCTTGTGTAGAGCAGTGTGAAATTACATTTGAGAGAGCAGTTAAAAGTAGAAGATTACTTCTAAAGATGGTTGCCAACATTCTCTCCCATTCTGGTATACTTATGTCACCCTCCAATCAAGAGGCAGGTCTCTGCTCCCTTTTCTTGAGTCTGGGCTGCCCTTGTGACTTTCTTTGACAACAGAAGGGGTGGAAGGAATACTCATGGCTTGACTTAAGCTTTAAAGGTACTGGCAGCTTCCTCTGCTTTCCTCCTGAGATTCAGCTGCCAGGAAAGGAAGGCTGAAATTGATCACTAAATGCCCGAGAGCAGCACGCAGAGAGGGAGAAGCCCAGGAGCCATCCAGCTGAGGACCAGACCCGTGAGTGAAGCCATGTTGGGCACTTCAGCCCCATTTGGGTTCCCAACCAAGCACAGACATACAAGCGACATTAGCCATACCGTAGCATGGAGCAGCAGAGCTGGTCAGCTATCCTTCCGCTGCACATCAGGAGAAGCAAGGAATGGTTGTCGCTATAAGCACTAAGTTTTGGGATGGTTTGTTATGCAACAATAGATAACTGAAAGAGCAGGGCCAGATCATGTGACGCTTCAGGCTCGGGAAAGGAGTTTGGTTTTTATGTTTAGTTTAGAGTAAGTGTTAGAGGATTGTAAGCAGATGAGTTACATGATACAATTTTTACTTCAAGAGAGGCACTGTGTGGGAAAAGGGGTGCAGTGGATTAAGAGTAGATGGAAATGAAACCATTCCAGGAAGACAGAAAGAGCCTATAATACTTATAGATTAGTCCCAGGGGATGAGAGAAAAAGTAATGAAAGCTTATTCTTAGAATTTTATCCTGAGGCTGGGAATATGTAATATCACCAATAACTGAAATATGAAGCAGCAGGTAAAAAGACCCCAGATATGCTGTTTTGAATGACTTAAGTTTGCAGTGCCTATTATGTATGTAATGGCAGCGTTGAGTGAAGAAAGGTGAGGGGGAATTGCTGGACATACACATTTGTGAGTCGGCTTACGAAGACTCCTTCTTGCTACTTCAAGGCTGTGTTGTTTTTGCCTGCCCCTTAGTGCAGGGTCCACTTTCTCATAGAAATGCAAAATGTTAGTGAACCCAAAAATCAGAATTTCACATTGAGAAGTACATTTAGAAAAGCATCTTGTCCTTGAGACAGTCCCCTGGCTTTCTTGGCACCTGGCACACATGTGCACCGGACCTGGGATGATTAATGGGCTAGATTGTTCATGACCCACTTATGGGCTGTTTCTTCCATTATAAACTGTTTGTAAGCTGGAAGGCTGGCTGGATTCCATTTCAACTGGAACACTACCATCATTGTATTTTTTTTTTAAGACAACCAAAAAAAAAAAAAAAAAAAAAAAGATGCCACCCAGTCATATCTCTAGAGGTTTTGTTATGAAAATATGGCACAGATTATAGCATCTGTGTATGCTGTGTTTTCAATCCCGTTCATTAAAATTTTCGAGACGGGAGGTCAAGAACTGCTTAGCTCTCACTGGTTTTGGTGATCAACTTTGATCATTCAAGCACAGCTTCCTATAAATTATTCATGACTTCTGTTGTTGATGTTGTCGACATTTCTCCTTGTATAGCTTCCATACCAGAGAATAGGCAGTGAAAGAGAAAAGAGGCAGCAACAACTCAACATTTTTTCCTGATTGACGAATGCATTAAGCAAATGTCCAGACTCACTCTGTTGCCTGACATTGAGGAGTTTGCTGTCTAAGAGGGAGACAATACACACACACGGGCACCTGGCACACTCTGTTGGCTTCGAGTTCACCTTATTTACTTCTTTTAATCAAAGTAAGTCTAACTTGAATCTCTTCCCTTGATTCCACTAGCTGTCCAAGGTTGAGGGGAAGGGAGCCCGTGCAGCAGACATTCGTGGTGCCCACTCTTCTCTCCTGTCCCCCCTGCAGCTTTGGGGCAGGGTCTTTTTCATGCTTTCCGCCCCAAGCACTTGTGGCTTCTTCCCAAAGGGTTTCTTCAGCAGCAGGACCTTATGATGCTGGGGAGTTACTACCCTCAACAGCAACCTTCGGGAATGAGGAGAAAGTTGGAGGATAGGTGCCCCTTTGATTTCACCCTGGGACAATTGAGAGGTGAGTGCTATAAAGTCCCCCAGAGTCCCCAGTGGGATTGAGTCCCAGCTGCCCACAGTAGTTAACATCTCTCCATAAATATACCTCTATTGCTCTACCCCCAAATCCCTATATTTCCTGGAGTCACCTCTCAAATTAAGTACTAGTCTGAGGGTCTGCATTTTGGAGAACACACTTTGAGATATCCAGCATCATTTCTTCTCCTTCTTTTGGACTATTCAATGACACCGTGAGGCCCTGGGGAGTGGGGGAGCCTCCCACCTCTCAGTGGCAGAGGTCACTGCTGCTATTGTTCCTGTCCCAGACAGCATGGGCTGGGCTCCAAGTCTAAGGCAGCCGTCTACTCCTACAACAGCTTGTAACACAGGAGGTCTCCCCGTCAGAGGTTCTGCCGCTGCCTGGACCCCTCAGAGCCTGTGTCTTTGAGGGCCCTTCACTGCTTCTCCCCAAAACCTGGAGAGCTGGGTTCCCACCACTTGGCTCTTCAACTTGGGGAGTATCCATCTCCTTCCCTTCTGTTTACTCAGCTTTAGTGGACCAGACTGAGGGCCAGCAAACTTTCTCTGCAAAAGACCAAGATAGTAAACATTTTTGACTTTGAAGGCCATAGTCTCTGCCACAAGTATGTAACCCTGCGGCTGTGCCATGAAAGCGACCACAGGGCACGCACGAGTGGATGAGTGTGGCCGTGTTCCAGCACATCTGTATAGACACTGAGATTTCCCTTTGACAACATTTTATGAGTCAAGAAAGTTTTCTTCCATTTTCCCCCCAACTGCTTAGAAAGGTGAAACCATTCTTAGTTCATGGGCTATACAAAAACAGGTTGCATATCAGGTTTGGCCAGTGGGCCATATTTTGCTGATTCCTAGGCAGGACTTTTAAAAGCAAAGTCCTGTTTAGATTTTATTATGCTGCTAAACTCCTTTTTGATTGGTATTATTTAAATAAAATCTAATTAGTGTTAGGAATGTGTTGGATTTTCCAGCTCTGATGTGTTACTGACAATAAATCCTTCTAGGGCAGGAATAACATCCCTTTGCACTCCTCCCAGTGCACAAATTAGTCAACAATAGCACCAAAAGCAGAATGCGTATTATTTGTTCTTTACTGTGCTATGTGCTGTGGGACTCACTCAATCACTTCCTCATTTGAAGAAGAAATGGTAAATCCCACACTAACAGGTTGCCATGACAATGAAATGACATTGGGTCTGTGGCAATGCTCTGTTATTGTAACTGTAAGGTGTCAGGTGGTATTGTGACCATGGTTTTTAGGTATCAGATATGATGATTTCTGTCACAGGGCGGTGGTTCTGTAGAGAAGAGGAATCTGGAAACTGGAGTGAGGTGGGTTCTGTTCTTTAATCTTCTGCTGTGTGGTTTTGTGACCGTGACTCAACAATTTCTACATCAGTAAAATGGTGACAATGTCCTCAACCTGCCTGTAACATGGGGATGAAATGAGAGAGAATTTTAAATGCTATAAACATGTAAAATTCAACTTTAACACTAAGGGTCTGTATTAGGAGGGTGTGTGTGTGTGTGTGTGTGTGTGTGTGTGTGTGTGTGTGTTATGTTTTAGGTACACTCTGATTCCCCTAAAGCTATTGGGTCATGGTGTGAGTGATTAGGAATACAATATTAAACTGGCCTCCTTTGGAAAAAAATTTCAAATTTGATCTTAGTGGAAACTTTAAGGGATCTCAAAAATTTCCAGGATGAAGTAGCTTGGGGACTGTCCCTTGTCCCAAATTTCCAAGAAAGTGACGTCAATAAGGATAAATAGTATCATTTACAGCGACAAGTACAGCCACCTATTTTTTCTTTTAACATAAAGGCAATGATGCCACTATTTTTAAACCATCCCCCAGCTCCCTCCCTTAATATTTTTTCATTATTCTAACCTATGAAGCAGAACGCTTTTCATGAAATATTATTAACAACGATGGCTCATAAAAATTCATCCCAGAGGCACTACCCAGAATTTATTGTGACATTAAAGATGAAATTATTAAACTTTGTGCTTGGGATTCTGTTAAATGCCAAGCATAAAGGAAAAGGAGAACTGCGTGGTCCTCGGATAGACTTACAGAAGTGATGAAGGAGAAGCTATTGAGGGCTTGGGATGAGGCATCCCTAAGAACGCCTCAACACTGAAATGACACAGGATGCTCCCTCATCACGCTTCATAACCACACTCGATACCGATGGGTCCACATTATCAAGTGTCAGTTGGCCACTGCGATAGTCATACTGTTTTGAAAGGATGCTAACAATAAGAATAGAGAATTGTTTTTCTTGAATTTGAGAAATCACCAGAAAGCCTTTCAATCAGGTTTTCAAAGACATCGCCTGACTAAAAGGCCACACAGTTACAACTCTTTCATTCTACCTCACAGAAAATAATTTAAATAGTTACTTCATGATTATTTACTATCTGTTCTTTGCAAAGCAAATGAACAAAGGCTGAAAAATTAGTCTGGGCTGGTGGGAAAGTCATATGCTTAATTAGCTTTTAAAGTATAGATGGATACATTCAGGAGGGCAGATTATTTTTTGCTTGGGGGAACAAGGGAACTTTGGGAGGTGGCATTTTGGGAGGTTGCTTTTCAGGATCGATAGAACATCATTATGTGATATGATTAGAAAAGATGTGTGATCTCTATGTATGAACACGGAGTAGTGATGCGTTCAGACTGGCTCGGTAAGTAGTCAGGTTGGGGTCAAAACTGAATGCTGATAGCAGTACTTTCAACATTATTCTTTAGGTAGTGGGTAGGAATTCAGCATTTATGAGCAGAATGGTAATATGATCAGAGCTGTCATCTGGGGAGATTAATCTACGTGTAGAAGTGATTCTAAGGACAAAAAATTCAATAGGAAGTTACTAGAAATTCTGGGTGTTGAGGAGAGCATTTGTAAGGGAAGAGAGAGGAGCTTCTAAGACAGGGTAGAATTCACAGGTTTTGTCAACAGATGAGGCGTGGGAGCAAATGCAGGATCAAGATGCCCCACCCCCACCCCAAGGTGTGCACTGTTATGGAGTAAATGAATAGACAGGGAGGGCAGATGCAGGAAGGGCCTCTACTTTTGACTAAACACATTCAGTGTGCACGTGGGTCATGCGTACAACCCTAAAAATCTGACAGGAAGAACCAGTGCCTTGGAGAAGTAAGGTCAAGTCCAAAGTGATGGACTGGAAAATTATATACAGGGAAGTAGAAACTGAAGTCATGTGAATGGAATGAAACAGCTAAGGAAAAGTACACAGAGAAGATTCTTTGAGTAGATGGTGAAAGATGGATTTCTTTCGTTGTTTGAATTGCTTTCCGGGAAGCTCATTGCTGAATGTGAAACCCAATTGCAGAGTTGTCTGTTCGTTTAGGTTTCCTGATATAAAGTTTGTCTTGTACTTCTATCTTTAAAACTCGCCCTCCCTCCCCCAGCTTAAGGCTTGGGGTTTGAGTAGCCTGTGTAATATTTTTGAAATACTATGTATTTCACGGATGCCGAGATGCACGTGGTTTTTGCATTTTGATCTCTGAAACGGAGATGTGTCTCAGATCACTGGATGGCGCGTCATATTTTAACTGGCAGCATGTTCTCATTCTCTGTGGCATACGAAACAGTGGTACATGTTATAATCAGTGGTTTTAGATTCGATGAAATAGGGTACTTCCCACTGGGTTTCCCTAGTTAGCAAGCAATGTTCCCCCCACGAAGCCTAAAAGAGGAAGAACAATCTACTCAGGGATGGAAAATTACAGTCCTGTATGGCCATTCCAATCAGTCAGAAATGGAGAGTTGAATACCCTTTCTGGGCTGATAGGAGGGAGAAAGGTAAGAATTGAGACTCAAGTACCCTGACTCAGAAATTGGAACAAAAAGTCCCGGGGGCTGGAGAAGCAAGATGTGGTAGAAACCCAGATAGGTTGGAAGCCCAGGACAAAGCAGGCTTGCTTCTTCCTTTTTGCTTCTTGAGACATAGCTCTAGACGACGGCAAGCCTCCGGGATAAACCTCCATGGCTTTGGAACAACATGGCCCTAGTAGTTGACAAATGACCAAAGGAAGTATTTAAAATTGGACCTGAGCTGCCACCTCTGGTTCCCCTGTGGCCTACAAAGATCCAGAAGGTCCTGTGCAACCCAGAAGAATGTTGAAATCAACTGCGCCCAGGGTGAACACTTGGCAGAGCAGAGGCCTTAAGACACTGGGATGGAGCCCGGCCGGTGTGGCTCAGTGGTTGAGCATCGGCCCATGCACCAAGACGTTGTAGGTTCGATTGCTGGTCAGGGCACATGCCCAGGTTGTGGGCCGAATCCCCAGTGGGGGGCATGCAGGAGGCAGCCAATCGATGTTCTCTCTCATCAATGTTTCTATCTCTCTCTCCCTTCCTCTCTCTAACATCAATAAAAGGGGCGGGGGGAAGACACTGGGATGGAAGGGTAGCAGGGCTACTGTACAGGGCGCTCAGGACCATCCAACAGTGGGGACACCAGCACTCCTCCCCACTGCCGGGAGGACATACGAGATTCCCCTCAAACCCAGATGCCGTCTGCAGAAAGGGGCAGAAAGACCTCCTGAATGGGGAGGGAACTCTAACGGGATTTGACTTTGAAGTAATTGAATATGCCTCTGAAATAAAGTGTTTTTTAAGCTGGAAGAGACTGAGTTATTTTTAATTGAGGAGTTTGTTTTTTCCTTCTTAATAAGCCACTATGCAGGATTTGAATACAGTATGAACTTGAAATAGATAACAAAACACATCTTGTTCTGGCTGGTTTGGATTAGTGGTTAGAGTGTTGGCCCGAGGACTAAAGAGTTGTGGGTTTGATTCCAGTCAAGGGCACGTACCTTGGTTGTGGTTCACCCCCTGCCCTGGTCGGGGTCATGAGGGTGGCAATCAATTGGTGTGTCTCTCTCACATCAATGTTTCTGTCTCTCTCTCTCTCTCCCTCCCTCCCTCCCACTCTATCTGAAGATAAATAAATATCCTCGGGTGAGGATTTAAAGATAAATAAATAAATAAAATCAAACACATAAAGTACATTTTATGCCTATTACAATGGCACAGTTTGGAGGAGGTAAGGTGTCTAAATACTAAAAATAATAAGGAGTATAAAATATTAGCTCTGGCTATAACACTGAGATAGAATTACTTATGGTAATGCAGGAGAACGAAAAGCCAGAGAAGAAATAATCAGAAAAATGGGAAAACAAGGAGTAGCTCTCAGAAGCAGAGAAAAGAGGAGGCAAGCAATAGATTCGGTCAGGCGCTGCGCAGACCGAGGAACTCACCTGAGCTCAGGGCAGAAGCCACTGGATCTGATGGGGAGCAGCCCTCAGGAATCTTTGAAGATCGCAATGCAAATGTGGCGCCATTTAATGACCATACTTTTGCATGGGAGGCTGGTGCTGAAAGATATGTAGTCTAACTCCATTGTCTTACAGATAAGGACGTTTGGAGCCAGAGAAATTTTACAGAAGCCAACTGAAACTGTAAATATGCCTAAAAGAAAACCACGTACTTTTACATCTGGGAGTCAACCTAATCAGCACGTTCTGCATCCATTTGGGAGAAAAGGATTTTGGGGGCATGAACAAGCCCCTCTGGAAAGCAGTGAAGTAATGATCTCTATCATGTACGCAAAAGGCAAAGAGTTTACTGGAAAGCATTCTCGGGAGCAAATACTCTGACAGGTGGTAAGTGTTTTAACTTTTTATTAGAGAAGTCGGAAGTTTAATTTCATTATTGGTGGTAACATAATCTTCTCTGCTTTGTTCAGAGGAACACACAGAATCCATTTGTACAAGCATATACAACAATTCGGTCGGTGTTTGTGTCCTGAAATCAGTAACCTGATTCGTCCTAGACCACGGACGGTCCCTGCGCTCCTCTGGCTGGGCACCGGCTCAGTTCCCCGCGGAACCCTTCCCCATGCGCCGTCTGCACACACTACAGCGGGAACACCATGCAGAGTAACACTGTAGCAAATTGTTTCGATATTTGAACAGACATAAAAAGGTTATTTCCTGATATGAAATTCTGAAAATCTGCATAAATATTTTTGTGTAAAATTAAATTAGTTATGTATTTTCTCTGAAACTAGAAGTTGAAGTATCAAGAATGCCCACGTAATTCATATACACATATATATAGACTTTTTGTTATGCTAAAAGTCTTGATAGTCAAATTATATTCTGTGCCATACATGTATTTAACCAGTATTGATTTGGCGTTAGGTTAACTGTGTCTGTATGGATTAGTCTTCGTTGGTGCTTGTGTATCATGCAAACATAGTTCTAGTATTCCTGTTCACTAATCTTGTCAGGTGGCAATACTTACATGATTTTGCTCTATAACAGTGTGAGTTAGGAGTATAAATACTTTGTACATGGTCACATTTACAAACGTTTGCCAATACCACTTCACAATCTTGAAGGTGTAATAGTGAATTATAATATCTGGAATCGTCTGAAACAATTCCTAGAAAGCAATGTCAGATGTAAACTTTCTTAAATGTGTCTAACAGAGTTCTCCTTTGAGCACTGATGAGTTTTGGCACAGGTACACTGTTCTACTTTTCTATTGTTCTAATAATTTCCACAACTTTTACAGGAAATTAGCTTCTGATGGCATGGTAGAGACATGGCACTTACTGATGAGGTAACTTAGATGTAGAAAAACTCCGCAAAATCATTTGTCTAGTAGACACCACTTCTGCTGATGAATTTGTAGACAGAGGTTTGTTTTCCCCCCTAGTACATGCATTTGCTGTTAAATTGCTAATGCACTATTTTTGCTGCAGCTCAAACATGTCCTAATGCATCACAAAGCAGAGTTGTTAACACCAAGCTCATTTACTTGTGATGGTATCTTATAGCAAACATGTTTAAGTTGTATTATCGATGGTTAAACTCTGCCTTATGGGAATGGTAATTTGGTGGATTTGTAGCTACTTTTGGTTGGCCAAGGAAATTCAATATGTGAAGTAGAAGTATGTAAGTCTGTGGTTTGGGGTAACATCTTGTCTATGCATAAAGGAGACAAACACAAAAGACGACTTTCCTCCAGGGACTGTGTTCAGAAGTCTGGGAGTGAGCTTTTGCCGCTGTGGGTTTTGCTGCTTCAGTTTGCGTTCTGGAGTTTCAGACTACTGTTGCTGGTCTGCGGTCCATCTCGGCTTCCAATTTCACCATCTGCTGCATCTCCTTCGCCTGCAACATCAGAAACATGGCCTTACAAGTTGAAACTCTCTCCTGAAGGCACATAGCATATCCCTGGCCTCTCTTCTCCTGTGAATCTGTCACTGTGTCCTGAGATCTTGAGAGGAAGGCAGAATCAGGGATTCTACCCTAGACCTACTGAGTCTGAATCTGCGTCTTAATAAGATCCCTAGGAAATGTTTATGTGCACTGAAATGTGAGAAGAATTGGTCTACCCAGCAGGAGAACCATCTGAAAAGAGGCCGAGCCAGTCACTTGATATTTAGACTGCGTCACGTCAAAATGTTGTTTGATTTAATTTCTGCAGATTGACATGTTGCCTTGACTGTGTGTAGATTATTTGATCACTTTTAGAATAAGTATTGCTTATGCACACTTTATTCACAAATAACCTGAAATTTAATGAAAACTAATTCCCTCAGAATAGAACTGGTAGAGAAAGTTAGGTGGGAGGATATCACATTGGTTTGGCTAGAGTATCCTGCAAATAGAACGTTCCAGGAATACGGAGGGTCCCTGGAATTCTGTTGTCCAAAAACTATCCCTACAGCCCTCATTTTGGGTAATTAATTCGTTTACCAGTTACCCCAGGAAGTAGGCCATGGTGAGCTCAATCTCATGAATTAAGACTGTCAATAAGACAACCAGGAGGTAGAAAGAAGTCAGATGGCCAGGTTCTGGTGACAAATAAAATGCTTGGCAATATAGGGAAAAACAACTGGTTCATTTCAACTTTCACTTTCCATCTGAATACTTTTCCCAACCCAATGCATGTATCTTTTGGAGGAATAAAGCACCCCCTTCCTCTTTTAGTAACATATATTTTGAAATAAAAGACTTTTAAGAATGGAATCATGTATATATAAAGATATAACTCAGAGGAGGATCTGAAGTTCTTGATATTACTACTGATATCTACTTAGATATTCCAACTAAATGGAAGGTTAGTAGGAGGGTTTGGTCAACTCTACAGATCATACTATGAGTATGTAAATGTCCCAAACAAAGTCCTATACAAAGTTAGTTTAACCCCTGGAACATACAGTGATTTTCTTATTTTTATGTTATAAATTTAAATTTCATTTTGGTGAGGATGGCTATCATAACACCAAAGAATTATATCTTTCTGCTTACATTTGGGATGAATGGTTTCCTCTACCCAGATATTTTTTTATGTCTGAAGTATAATAATACTCTAATAGAGAAATGAAAAAAATGGAGAAAAATATACAAACATGAAA
The DNA here is from genome assembly GCA_030848825.1 of Tadarida brasiliensis. Taxonomy (NCBI): domain Eukaryota; kingdom Metazoa; phylum Chordata; class Mammalia; order Chiroptera; family Molossidae; genus Tadarida; species Tadarida brasiliensis. The sequence continues at coordinate 31,211,609 of CM061261.1, read as the reverse complement.
CTATGACAAACGGTATTCATAAAAGATGACAGTGAAACATTATTAGTACTAAAAATTAAATATATTTTATACTTAGTAAGTAGTAAGAAAGGATTCCCTATGCTTCTCCCCCTTTGGCATTTAAAGACAAATTGAACACAGTTGAGAAGGAAGAACATAGGACATTAAAAGATTATTCCAACAGCGAAGTTCTCGTATGAGCAGGGTGACCGTTTATTCCCATGTGCCAGGGACAGTTGCGGCTTATGTCTATAGTCCTGGCAATTATGAAAAGCACCCTCTTTTATTCTCACAACGATTCCAGTTCAAACAATAAATTATATGGTCACCTTACAGATGAGGGGTGTGATTAAGGTCCTTGGCAGACTGGATCGAGCAGAAAGCATGACAAGAGTCATTGTAGAATGACATTTTAGGACGTTCCCATCATTAAAAACCACCAGTGAATTCTTAGTGGAGTGCTTTAAAAATTAACTGCAGTCATATTAGTGTTTGTGAAAGAGTTGACTTTGTGACCCAGTCTTAGCTGTGGTGGTCCACATGACAACGGTGCACCCCTGTTTTTGATGCCTGGATACGTCTTCCTTAATGACTTGAGTTTCCCAGGTCATTATTCCCATCAGAAATAATTATCTAAAGATCTGGGGCATTTCAGTTTGAATATTACATCAGAAATCCAAGCATGAAATAATCAAGCTTTTAAATCCAAACCCCTGAAATAGTTAATTCGTTTATGAGCAGATGCAAATCATCCATGGAAACTACCCCGAGAATGCTGACGTAGTTGAGAAGCAAAGCGACATCTCGCTTATCAGAATTTCAGTCCTACCTTGAGTTTGGGACACTGCATGACAGGATTTCAAAAGCTGTTTGTACAAAAATAGTAATGTCAAAATTGAGTCATACATACAAAACAAAGAAAATAAATGAATACTGAAGTGAATTTGAGAAATGAATGCAAAAACCATATACAGAAAAGCAAAACGCTAAGAATAAAACATGTATACAACCGTCAGTGACAAACTTTCCCCGAGCTGATCTCAACATAAAAAAAGAACAAAACAAACAACCGATGCCTGTGGGCCCCGACTGCTCTCTCCTCTGCGGCAGTGCCTGGGGACCCTCCCTCCAGCAAGGTCCTCACTTCTCCTTATCAAATGATAGGATTGATGACAAAAACCAATTCTTTCAACTTGGGTGTGAGAACAACGGAGCTGTTAGTGTGTGAAATGGTACATGTCAAGATGGGATGTGATACCGGGAGGTCCATGGGAAAACGGAAACAGAACTGTGGAGTTTTAAATGAATACTTGGCTGATCAAGCAGGCAAGGCCTTAGGTGTCTCAAAAAGGACACCTAAGTTAGGATGCAGAATCAGGACCAAAATATATTAAAACCTGATTGCTTCTGCCAGTGCCCTCAACCTGGTCTAGCTAATCAAATAGACCCCTTTCCATGCTCTGCTTTGGGGGGACTGGGAGAATTTAAAGGAGCAGGGTAACAGGAAAGCAGTAAGAAACCTGAAAGGGAGCTATTACAGGAGAATGTTGAAATGAATTTATCCTTGGCTTTGAAACAGAAAGGTCTTGGGGTTTAACAATGGCTCGGGAGATTATTATACAAATTTGCGGTTATCTGGAATTAAAACTGCTTTTTGCCAATGAAAATGTTTAATGGATTACAAAGGGAGCTCCCCTACACAGTTCCAGACCTTGTCTTATGAGGGGAAAAATGGAGTCACTATTTGTACCTTTTCCACTGTGCCTAGGACAGTGCTGTAACACACTGAGTAACTAAATTGAGGGCAAAAAATGTATACTAGGAAGATCTGTTTGAATTTGTTGTAGAATAGGCCATATTTGTAAAGCAAAGCTTAACACAGAAATTCAAGTCCAAATTCCACATCTATCAGAATATATCAATATACCTTGAATTTCTCGTCATTGAATTTAATTAAATTTCCATCAAACCTCAAGCCTTCTCAAGTTCTGCGCTTTCCTAAGCTTCTGTGACTGAAAGTATCAGTTGTGGGTGGTAGACATTACTTATGACATATTACAAGGCATTGTATGAATTTTTGGAACAAAAAGCTGCTATCCTCCCAATATGATCCAATCAATACAGCTACTACTAATTCAATATTTTAATGACAGAACTCTGGTATGATTAGAATAATCCATGTATTAGAATAAAAGCTCAAAGTGTTTTTTTTTTTTTTATCATGTATCTTAGCACTGAAACTAAAAACACTAAGTAATTGTATTCCCGAGCTCTGAGAAACACCACTATTATAGTGATGAGTAATTTTTAGCACATTTATAGTCTTTAGTCAAACCTGTTGCTAAGCAACACAATCATTTCTAAGTAGTTTCTTAATTTAGTTAACTGGAACATAAATGTACCTTACCTTCACCGTGCCTTCTTCTGAGGCTCCTTTCCCTACCCAGCCCCGAATCACCAAAGCGGATTCTAATGTTTTGGAGATGGTGGCTGATTTATCCTTATTCATATTCCCGTTTCTCCCCAGAGGTGTTTTAAGAGCAAAAAGATAAACTGGGTAATCTGTACCAGAACTTGAGGTAACTATGAGTTGGTCAAATGACTTCGACCCATGGGACAATAAACATTTATTGTCCCCCTTGGGGATCTGTGGACTGTTAACGAATAGACACGTTTGTCGGAAAAGGAAACTAGAAACCTAACTCAGAAGTATGTTCGTGAATAAAGCACCATCCCCCAACGTAAAGAACCTGAAACCAGAGGGTGCACTTATTTGTTATCCAATTGCAATATATAAAAAAGATTTTATGGTTTCGTTTTACTTTCTCAAAAGTACTTTCTAACGTAATTCCCACGTAAGTGTTCTTCAATGGGAGCCATTTACTTTGAAAAAAATACACCTTAAACAGGATTGCTTTAAAGATGGGAGGAAGCAGGAAAGAGCGAGCCAGTGAAAGTAATTTCATCAAAACTTCTTTACAGTTTCTAGAAGGAAGTAAATGAGCTAGAAATAATAACTTTCAAACCAGCTACACCTAAAGAGCAGAGTTTAAACTAAGACAGACTGAAATTTAAACTGCTCTCGAGGGTCATTTTGCCATATAAGCTAGAGGTGTTTCCATCACACTGAAACGAGACTGCGGATGGCTGATGGGCTGGGGCCACTGGGATGGAGCCCATCTGGGTGATGCTTAAACATCCCAGTATCTCGGTGTTGATATATGTCTGATGGCCTAACTAAACAGTTGGGTTTTGGATAACTTTTTATTTGTGTGTACGCCATTCAGTGTTTTGCCTTGCTGGAAAAAAGCGCTAAGAGCGTGGTGCGTGGTGCCCACTCACGTCGAGTGGCGGCTCCCGCCTTCCGTCCCACTTGTCAGCCCCAAGAAGGCTTTATAACTGTATTTTAAGGCTGAGGTGGACAATAGGTGGTTTCTCTCATTTGCTTTTAAACATAATATCACTTGCCTCTAGGTTGCAAATTGTAAAATTCTAAACGAAAATAGAGAAACAATGTGTAACCTCTCTTTTTCCACCTCTCAGTAATGTCATTCTGAGAACCCCCATAATTATTCAAACGATGACTTCTGATGCCTTTTTGTCCCACAGCCACATTCCTCTCTCACTTCAAAAAAGGATGCTTTCTGCTCTTGTTGGGCGAGACAGGGGAATACAGTAAGAGGCACTAAATTTTGCTAGCCACTGTCCCAGGCCACTACGCAGACACTGGCTTTCGCAGAGGGGTCACGGCAGGCCGTGGGTATCTGCCCCCCAAAGCTGGCTGGCTGCCTGTGTCTTTTTACACTTTTTAGGTGAAGTACCTGCTCATTCTGTTTCTCTAGGAATTCTAGGTGTTCAAGCTGGACTTTTTTCAACTGATCCATTTCTTTGGACTGTTTCATTGCGAGCTGCAAACAAGCAAACAAACAAAAAACAAAGACAAGTCTGATAAACTTTGTGTTGTACTCTTAAAACTTATGAATGAGAAATGACTAGCAAGTTTAAGATTTAAGTGAGAGATTATAATTTTTAAAAAATAGTCTGAAAAGTGGGAAGTTTAGACCCATAATTCTTACTGGGAACATCTCTTCTGTTAAAATCTTAGAAAATAATATTGAACTTACGCATTCTCTATATAAAGTGGTTCCAAATAATTACCTTAAAGATTTTAGGGAACTATTATCATAGCTTTCAGGGCACAGAGAAGCTAGAATGTTTAATGTGCAGAAAAATCATATTAAGCAAAGTAGCTAGAAGTCTGATATTTAAGCATATGTTACTGTTTATAGTTTTTAAACGAAAATTATAAAATACTTACTCTCTTTCTTTCTTCCAGAAACTTTTTAGTGTTGCTGCTGTTTAACTCTCTGACTCGCCTAAAAGTAATAGGTACAAATAATAGTTGGTGTGACATCGAATGGAATTAAATGAGAAAGAGTTATGTTCCATTTCATTATCTGGATAGAATCATCACTTTCTTTTCTGGATTTTTACTGTGGAATTTGGAAACATGAATTGAACAGAGAAAAATATAAAAAGAAAATGCATACCCATCACTCAGATTAGTCAATATTAATTTTTGCCATGTTTGTTCCATATTTTTAAAGAAAATGGTGTTCCAGGCATAATCAAAGCCCCCCTTTGTATTCTTCCTGATTCCATTTCACTCCTCTCTCTCTCTCCAGACACAACTACTCTCTGAAGCTGTTACGGACTATTTCTAACAAGCTCCCAGGTGCTGCTGGTGCATATAGTTTCATGTGTCTTCCAAAGTTACCTAAATGGTAACATATTCTGGGTTTCTTTCTATAACAATACTTTGCCTTATGTTTTAGAGATATGCTGTTTCAAACTCTTCCATTCTTTTCATCTGCTGTATAAATAATTTCCATGTACGAATAGACTACAATATTTCCATCTCGCCGTTAGTAATAAGTAGGTCATTTCCAAACAACACTGCAGTGGTCTGGCCATTGGGCCCTGTGACGCTTGGCACACTGAGTACCTGTTGACTGAGTGAGTGAATGAAGTGCAGGGCATGCCTTCTTGTGCACTAGGCAAAGGGTTCTCTAAGGCAGACACTCAGACTTGCAGCTTGGAAGGGTATGAGCAACTTGACCTTTACTCCCAAGCAATGGCCCCAGCCTGCACTCCCGTCCATAGAGTTGGGTGGTCTTCTCCACGTCTTCGCCCACCATCGCACACTTGCTTTTTTGTCAGTTTGCTGGTTTTGTGAAAGGACACCACGCTGCTCTTTAACCTGCATTTCTCTGGTTACTGGTGAGGCGGAGTGCTTCTCATGAATGAACAGACCTGGAACTGACCGAATTTCTGTAACCGTTCCAGGTCTATTCAGGTTTTCTTCTTTTCCAGTCAGTTTTGATATTTCCGTTTTTGTAGGCAATTGTCCACTTCACCTGCTTTCAAATCCATGGTAGTATTATTTATAGTAGTCTTGCTTTTCAAAAATATTGATTATATCTGCAATTATTTACCCTTTCCATTCTAACATTACTTTCTAATCTGTGCTTTCTCTCTCTTCGTTGTCAGTCTTGCTGGAGGTTTATTGATTGAATTATTTTGTCAAATAACAAGCTTTTGTTTTTGCTGATACTATCTATTGCCTTTTATTTTCTATTTCAATACTTCCTGCTTTTTTATTTATTATTTCTTCCCATCTGAGTTCTTTGGGTTCACTCTGTTTTTCTGATTTTATACCCTCTTTATTTGAGTATTTAGCTCATTAATTTTCATTTCTTTTAAAAAATGTATAACATCTCTAAGTGAAATAAGCCAGTCAGAGAAAGACAAATACCATATGATCTCACTTATTTGTGGAACATAATGAACAAAATAAGCTGTCCACTGAATGAGATCCAGAAGCATGGAAGTAGGGAACAGACTGACAGACCTCAGAGGGATGGGGTCGGGGGAGAGATAAACCAAAGAACTTATATGCATATATGCACAACCAATCGACATGACACTAGGCTGGGGAAGACAGGAGGGGGGTGGGAGTGGGAAGGAGGGGGTCATTGGGGAAAAAAGGGGGACATCTATAATACTTTCAATAAAAATAAATAAATAAAAATGTATAACATCTGCCCGGCCAGTGTGGTTCAGTGCATTGAGAATCATCCCATGGACTGACAGGTCCTAGTTCGATTTCCGGTGAGGGCACATGTCCGGGTTTCGGGCTCGATCCCCAGTGGGAGGTGTGCAGGAGGCAGCCGATCGATGTTTCTCGCTCACATCAATGTTTTTCTATCTCTCTCTCCCTTCCTCTTTCTTTAAAAAATCAATAAAAACACATTTTAAAAAATGTATAACATCTAGGCTATAATTTTCACTCTAAATATCACTTTAGCTATTGTGGTTTTTTTGTGGTGAGAACATTTAAGATCTACTCTCTTAGTAACTTTCAAGTATAGAATGCAGTATTTGTTAACTATAGTCACCATGCTGTGCACAGATCCCCAGAACTCATTCACCTTAGGACTGGAAGTTTTCACTCTTTTGATCAACATCTCATTCCCCCACCCCTCAGCCCCTGGCAATCACCATTCTATTACTTCTATGAGTATGAGTTTGGCATTTTTTAGGTTCCATATATAAGTGAGATCATAGAGTATTTATCTTTCTCTGAGTTATTTACTTAGCATAATGTCTTCAAGGTCCATCCATGTTGTGGCAGAGTTGCAGGATTTCCATCTTTTTTATGGCTAAATTATGGATATATGGATATATGGTTTACAAATATTTTCTCCCATTCTGTAGGTTGCTTCATTTGGTGATTGTTTCTTTTGCCATGCATTTGGCTTCCTTCTACACATTAAGAAATTGTGTTTCCATTGTCATTCAGTTATGAATATTGTGTAATTTCTGTTGAAACGTCTTCTTTGACTCAAGAATAAAAGTGCTTTTCAGCTTCCATATGTCTTTCTTAGCTCTCTGACTATAAATTTTTAATTTTAATTCTTCGTTTTTTGATGTATCTACTTCATCAAACTACTAAAAATTAAAATTAAAAATTTATAATTAGAGAGCTAAGAAAGACATATAAGATAACCACTTGGCATAGAAAAAATTGTTTTTCTAAAAATATCAGCCATTTACAGGTGTTTTAGAACCACCTAGATACAGAGTTATAATAAATAAGTATATTAAGTCAGAATTAGAAAATTAAATAAAATACTTTGCTAATTAGGTTACCAGTAACTCAGAATTTAAGATAATTTAAGAGCTGGGACTAGTGCTATTAATTCCCTCTCTTGGGTGGCATGACTGCAGGCACACTGCCATTTGGTTCCAGACCACAGCAATGAAGTGGGCATCACAACAGAGCTAGTCATAATCTTTTTTGGAGGGTCTTGCCTTCAAATTTTAAAACATGCAACATCTGTGAAGCAAAATAAAGTGAAGTATGTTGTATTGACGTCTTAACAGAAGTACAAAGGCCAGACACCCTTGGCTCAGGCAGACAAATCCATGGGGCAACGTCTACTCCAGAGCTCGTGATCAGGCTGAAGAGGTATTCCAGTGAGATCATACCCTTGCTCAGCCCCATTCCTGGCCGCACTCCTGCTTCCCCACTCCCCTTCTCTGAAGACCCCTTCCTCTGTAAATCACATGCACCCAAATTCCTGTCTTGGTCTGTGTTTCTAGAAAACCCAACCTAAGACAAGGACAGACCAGAAAAACTGGGTGGAGCTTTTGAGATGATCCTTGGTATCAATGACAGTGCAAGTGAATCAAAGGAAGACGCTAGTCCTCCTACATGCTGCTATTCCGAGCCGGCCCACCCAGAATGGGCTTACACCTGAGCAGGGGAGATGCTAGCAGGAGGACCCATTGGAATATGGGAAGGATATTTTGCCATGTTTTATAAACGAGCACACATATAATGAACGTGCATTTCTTTTACTGGTGGCAGTAAACAATCAGAAGATGACTGTTCTGTAGTAATAGTAAATCTTCATAGCAGTTATAATAGCAGAAGTCTTCACCACAACTCACAAGGGTTTTACTATCTCAAATGTGAGTCTGTGTGTGTACGCACACACATGTGAAGCCTACGTCTTCAAGGCAATGCTCTATTCCCGCAGGCAGAGTTCTCACTTACCTTTCCCGTTCTGCTTTGTTCTTGATAGATTTGTCTTGGCTGATGGCTTTGCTATTTTCCATAGAAATCTTAGCCTGGTGTGCTCTCATTTCCTTGCTTTCCCTATGTACGAAACATAAACAGGGAGAGGGAGAGTGGGGGTGAGTGCTCACTGGCCACAGAGGTTCAGCTGGAGCTGGAGACGTTCTGGAGGTGGATGGTGGGGAAGGTTGCACAACGGTGATGTAGTGAATGCCTCACACTTACACACGGCTAGAATGGTAGGTTTTATGTTATAGGACTTTATAATAGAAAAATTAAAAACAAACAAAAATATTCCACATGTCACAATAGGACTTGGTTCACTTTTTCTTTTTATTAGTGAGCTCTTCGTGGGGAGGGGGAGCCCCAATTCCTGAGCACGCTTCTCCCTGAGGGCAGTGGGTCACCTAGTGGTGAAGTAACAGTGATGGACTGAGCAGAAGAGATACTATGTTTGACCGTAAAATACAAGAATTCTCCAGCTTTGCCCCACATGTGTGGGGGTCAGATGGCCTGAAAGAGAGAGAATGCTCCCACCCTTACAAGTGACCGTCCTGTTTTCTGACAGCCTGTGGGAATGAAGGGAACTAAATGCTGAAAATAAGCACAGGAAGTAGGAAAACAGGATGTTTATAGGCAACGGATCACTGTGTGCACAAATGCATGCGTATGCATTGCAAAGACTAGGTCTTCAGATTATTTCTGTGTACATTAAAGGCATACAATTTAGAATAGAAAGGTGAGTATTATTAACAAAAGTTAACAAAGATTTTTTTTTCTGGACTATGGACAGCTCCTTGAAGCACTACCTGGAAACTAGTCCCCGGGAAGTCAGGTCACCTAAACGGTGTCTGCTCATCAAAAGGGATGGGAACAACCCAAGCGTCCATCATAGGATGAATGAATAAAGATGATGTGATATATACACATATCGACAGATATAGCCATTTATAGATATATATAAAATGAAATACTAATCAGCCATAAGAAGTGAAATATCACCATTAGCTACAACATGGACGGATCTTGAGGGTATCATGCTAAGTGAAATAAGTCAGATGGAAAAGGACAAAAACTATGATTTCACTCATATGTGGACTATAGGGCAAAAAGGAACAAAGAAAATGACAAAACAAACTCATAGCTACAGACAACAGAATGATAGTTACCAGAGGAAAGGGGGGTGGGTGGAGGCTGGACTGGGTAAAGGTTGGTCAAACATATGGAAACCCAGGAAACTAGACTTCGTGGGGAGCATGCACTAGGGTATACAGATGTTGAGTTATAATCTACATGATGTTATTAACCAATGTTACTTCAACACATTTAGTTTTTTTTTTTTTTTTTTTTTTTAGAAAAAAAAGGGATAAAAAGGGAAGGACGACCCTGTAACAGGTTCTTCAGTTAGAGACATCAGGGCCACAGAGGCCATTTCTTTATTCATTCAACACTTATCAATAACCAAAAGCTGCTGAAAGCGTTAGGAAGGCAAGGTTGATTAACCAAGAACAATAGCTATGATGAATAAGAGAAACGCAAACACAGGGTACGGAGAACAAGCTCAAATACTACTGTTGCTTTGAAAAAACGCCCCTGCACAGATTTATTTTTTAAGGTAAGTTAATAAGTAGGTATGGTCTCTTCAGATGGCTTCCTAAGGAATGCAAGAATTAGTTTATTTTGTTTTCTCTCTTGGACGATGCCTACTGTTGTGGGCTACAAAGATGAGAAAAGAAGTGCCTTATTCTGTGAAGTGTGTTGGCACAGAGGTAGACACCTAAAACCTGGTGTAGCAATGGTCCAGGCAGACTGAGGAACAGGCCTTTCTGTACACTGAACCGCGAATATTTCCAAGGGAGAAAAGAAAAGACAACTTCTAATCCTACACGACAAAACAGAATATAGTCGACTCTGAACAACATGGGAATTAAGGGTACCGACTCCCTGCACTATCCATACATAACTTTTGACTCCCCAAAACTTAACTACTAAGTTAAGACTGAAAGCCTTCCTCATAGCATAAACAGTTGATTACATATGTTTTGCATGTCATATGTATTACATACTGTATTCTTATAATCAAGTAAGCTAGAAAAAAGAAAATATTATTAAGAAAATCATAAGGGCCCAACCAGTGCACATGCCCAGGTTGTGGGCCCAATCCCCAGTGGGGGGCATGTAGGAGGCGGCCAATCAATGTTCTCTTTCATTGATGTTTCTCTCTCTCTCTCTCTCTCTCTCTCTCTCTCTCTCTCTCTCTCTCTCTCCCTTGCTGTCTCTCTAAAATCAATAAAGAAAAAATAATTAAAAAAAAAAAGAAAATCATAAGGAAGAGAAAATACATTTGCAGTACTGTATGTATTTATTGAAAAAAAATCCAGGTATAGTGGACCCGTGCATCTCAAACCATGCTGCTCAAGGGTCAACTGCACTGTAAAGTGGGTAGGGTACGGAGCGTTAACCTACAGGTCCTTATTTAGTTGTCTCGAATGAGAATTGGAAAATTGGAAAATACTACAGCAAAATACTTCCTGCTCTTATGGCTGTATCTATCCCTCCAAGATAAGATGAGGAATTTGGGAATGCAATCAGATCATTGATACAGTTAGCATTTAAAAAATGTCTTATTTGATTTGTTTGTATAATGCTTCTATTATCTATTGTTCTGTGTGTATCAATAGGCCCTAACCATGGTATGGAGTGGGCACTGAGGGAGAAGCAAGCAAGCTGCAACAAACTGTGATCACAAGAAGTAACTGACATGAACGTTCTTCTTGGTGTGTGTGTGTATGAGAGAGAGAGAGATGGGGGCGAGGGGGGGTTCAGCTCATCATTTGCCGGCAGTTTACATGTAATATCCAACTTGCTGAAGCAGGGAGAGACCAACATAAACCGATCCTTCGATACTTTCTAGGTCAGGACTGTCTTTCTAAATCTCACAGAAGTCCTGATACTGCAACAGAAGGGTCTCTCCACTTTTAGCCATACAGTGGTCAGTCCCAGTCACTCTGGGGCTTCACTGGCTGGTCTTTACCTCCTTCTGTCTCTTCTCCTCCTGAGAGACTTCAGGTGGCTTTTCCGCAGGTGGCCGTGCCATTTGGGCTGGATGCTCTCTGTCCTGCGACACCTTTTATTGCGTATCATACACTATTTGTGATTTGACTTAGTTTTCCATGTGAGTGTTAATATCTTAACACGTGTGGTGGAGGCCATTTCTGACAGTTCACACGAATCGTATGATCCGATAGACACGGAAGCTCCATATTACATGCCGAGTTGTTTCACTTACTACCTCAGCTCACACATGCACAAGTCACGTTTTTTTAAAAACAAGGAGCTCAGTTTGGAGATGGCGACCTCTCCTACCTGTCGTGGGAAAGTTTCAGCTGCTGGGTTTGCTGCTCGTGGGCGTTGATCAGGAGCTTCCTCAGCAGCTCGCACTGCTGGCTGAGGTGCAGGTCCCGGATTTCCTGCTCCTCGGCGCTGTGGGTGTTGATCATTTCCGACCACTCCTTTGTGTGCTGTGCCACAATCTCCTTGACCTGTGCAGGGAAAGGGGATGGTGCCGCCTGGAATGCTCCTATTCCAGGTACGACCAGCAAGCACAGTATTATTCATGCATTTCCGATCCCTCCCACCAATTTTACTCGGTGAATCAGTGGACAACCTATGACCTGCGAAGAATATGTACTAATCAATGGCAATCAGGAAGTCAGAGCTTATTTTAAAAAATCAATCACTTTGGTTCTAAATATGTAACGATGACACGTTATGTCACTGCCTGCCTACCTTGACCTATACTGCTTTACCAATTCTATCAGAATTCTCTTCATCACCTCATGCTTGTCCAGTTTCACTCCCACCAGGCCACAGGTCTGCAGTGAGGGTGTGGGTTCTTATTCCTGGATCATGACTGCCTGTGTCAACCCTACGGAGGCTGTATCAGCATCCTCTGCAATGCGGTTTCCCAGCTCCTCTCATTAAGATCTGACTCTCTTTCTCCACCTCCTTGCCTTTGGCTGACCTCGTGACTTGCTTTAGTCATGAGCCAGCAGCAAATGTGGTGCAAGCAGAGGCTTAGAAAGTGCTTGCCCTTTTGCTCTATCTGGAACCCCAAGGCTGCCCTGTGACCGAGCCTGTACCAGCCTGCTGGAAGACCAGAGGTCATGTAGGAAAAAGCAAGCAGCAGCCAGCTAACCAGCAGGTACCTGAGTGAGGGCACCAGTCCCGCTCACTGGAGACACACGAGTGAGCCTAGCCGAAATCAGCAGAAAACCACCCAGTTGAGTACAGACCGAATTTCTGACACGCTGAACTGTGAGCTAATAAATGGTGGTTGTCTTAAGCCACTACATTTTGGCATGGCTTGTTATGCAGCAAAAGCTAACTGATGGTGGCCAAGGTTTCTACTTTCCTTTCTATGCAAAGTATCTAAAAACCATGGTGTGTTGCACAGGCATTAATGCTCACACATTCCAATTAAGGGGAGAAAGAGAATGGGGAACAGCTCTCCAACACACATGGCTTACTGCTTCTAGAGACTTCATGGCAGAACGGACACAAAATACACAGTACCGGTATGGCTGGCCCATGTGTGCAGCGGGTCACTGGGCTGAGGACGGAACTGCAGGTGGACGTGTGGAGGGAGGCTGGCTGGTCTGACCAACAGCTGCAGTTGGGAGCTTTCTTTAAGAGTTTTTTTCTTTTCTTTTCTTTTCTAACTATTATCACCGGAAGACTTATTTATGTTCTCGATTGGAACTTAGCACTCACTCCTCCAAATGTCCACAATCTTAATGAAGGTCTCCCAAACTCCTATTTTCCGGTGTCTTTGAGGAAATACGAGTAATGAGGCTTATCTCCTAAAATAGCAACTCTTGATTTTTTTCTTATCACAAACTTACTAAAACTAAGATGGAATATCAAAGAGTAACTCAATCCCTAGTTGGGTGGTTTTCTGACATATGTTTAATGTTACTTCCCCAGGGAAGCATATTCTGTATTTTATACAGTATTTCCTTTCAGTTTATTCATTTATTGTTTCACTTGATGCTAGCATATTTCTACAGATGACGGAAAAGGTGTTCCATGAAAAAAGCTTTCTCTAAGCCAGTAAGTCTGGGGCCCGGACCCTTTCCTGTCCCAGACTAGCCCCGGGCTAATGTTATTTCTGATTGATACTACGTAGCTTTGAAAAAAAATTACAAAGTATCTTCTGCAAGGTGTGCTGTAAAAATCGGCATTTTCTTACCTTAGATTTGTGATCTGTTGTCAGTGTCTGAATTTTAATTTCTGTTTCTTTTTTCATTTCAAGACAATTACTTCCCCTGGAATGGAAAATGGCAAATGCATGCCAGACGTTAGATTTCTTCCCATTCCCGGGGCCTTTGCTACAAAGCTTTCTGACGAAGACGGTTTGTTCATCAGACATGGCATGCCATGGCTCATTGGGCAACATCCATTTTCCTAGTAATAGATGCATACCTTACAAAATTCTGTATCTTGATTACTCAATTCAACCACCACACAAAGAGACACTTCAGACCTAACAATTACTTCATTGTTAAGGGTCTGTTGTCAGAATTTCCATTTTGGTTCCTGCTTTTCTTCCAGCTATTTTTCATTTATTCAATAAAATATTATTTGGGATAAAAACTGGAAAATAGGCCCTCAGTGAATTGTTAATTCTTCCATTTTGGTTATAAAGCCAGATTTTGTCTTTGATACATGCCAGTAAGGGAGAAAATAGCATTTCTTGGCATATGAGGGTGATTTGTGCTTCTTACTCCATTGTGATCAGAAAATATATACCAGGAAATTGCCCAGCAACCATTACTGCTTATCTCAGTAATTTTTTTTTTCTTCCTTTTGGAACATCCAAATCATTGCTGAAACCAGAGCATGTTCTGAGTTTTTGTCTTCAGCATAGAGTGCTTTGATTTATTGCGGCCTAAGTCAGAATGCTTTGTTGTATCGTTCACTCAGACTGTCTCTAGGAGAAGCATTATTCTAAAAAACACTGGATACCTCATCAAATCTATTACTTCCCAATGGCTGACACTGAGTATGTTTCTCCTTTCATCTGTTATTCAGTGAGCTTGCCGCATTACAGAAACATTCTCCTGGCTTGATTCTAGAGACAAAATTTTTCACAGCAAATGCAATGATCGCTTTTATTCAACAGGCTTCTCTGTGGCACAAGCTAAAAATACTTCAAATATTTTAAAATCAAAAATTGCATTTTTTTGAGTGACTCAACCTTATGATTTATTTTCTGGCTATGCAAAATGATCTCAGTAATTTCAAATCTTCTCAGCTTTAGCTTGTCCTTCCTTCTCCCCTGATTCACCTCCGAGATACTTGAGTGGAAAACACACGAGACACAGTTACTCTGTCATGAACCAAGAGCTGCAGAACTTGAATAAAGCTCCTCTTTTCTACTTTAATCATTCCTTTCAGTTGAATCAGACTCTTATTTTCCAGGAATAATTTTAATGATGAAAACTGAGTTAGGATGAAGTTCTTCCTTGGCCTCAACGGGCAGCTAAACTATGGAAAGGACAAAATATGAAAAGGCAAAAGGCTTCCAGAAGGAAATAAACAGTATTACCCCCTCTTCTTCATCGCCTTCTCTAGGATTTTCTCGTGAGTCGACTTCTCTTTGTCATACTGTGCCACAATTTTGTCAACTTGTGTGCAGTGTAACTTCTGCATGGTGCTGTGCTCCTGAACAAGAAGAATTTGCAGTTACAAGTTGAACTCTTAGCGTGGCTGCTAACACTGTACCATACGTGTGGCTGCCATAATTTTCACCAGCGTTACCAGAGTATTGGTTTGGAAATTAAGGAGTGACTGAGTCTGGGAACTGGAAGAACTTCCAATGTCCCATCCAACATGTAACAGTCTTTTGTACAGGCATATCCTCAACAAGAAAGTCTCTAGCCTCAGCTTAATGAACACGCCCACCTCAAAAGACAGCCCTGCCCACCACTGGGCAGCACGAATCATCCCGACATCCTTTCTTCTGCACGTGTGTATCTCCATAGAATTTCCACCCATTCGTCTTTGTTTTGCTGTCTGAGATACTTAGTCTATTGTCCCTTCCCCACATTGTCCTGAAATACCCAAGTTCAGCTGCCATATTTCTTTTTAAAAAATTATTATTCATTAAAATATAGTTAACATACAATATTATATTAGTTTCGGGTGTACAAATACAGTGATTTGACATTTACATACCTTATGAAATGATCACCACGATAAGTCTGGTAACCATGGGTCACCATACAAAGTTATGATATTATTGTCTATTTCACCTGCCACATTTCTTCTCCTTTATATGCTAAATATAACTACTCATCCTGTGATAGGGCTTCAAAACACCTGGCACATTTGGGAAGGTCTTGAATACCATTATTACAACAATGAGAATTGGCATTGTAGATGGAACTACCAGCTGCTTTTGAATCCCTATTACTTGGTATTTTCACCAGCATTCCTGAGGCTGACAGAGTGTTCTGGAGCTCTGGTCTTCAGCCTTACACATACTTCAACTATTTCCCATCTGCTTCATTCAATCACTGAAATTGGGTTGCAATAGTTTGAAAATAAGTATTTCTCTATAAATATTCTCTTCTCCTGATAATTTGCCCACAGCCAGTGACTTCTCTGAAATCAGATTTTCTTGGCTGCTCAGCCCCCCAAACATAGAGGAAATCAGTACAATCAGTAATATCCAACTCTAAATGATATTTGATGTTATATCCTAGTCTTACTCTTGAGAACTTAGATAAATAAAATGGTATTTGAGACTAAAATTGATATATATTGTTCAGGTTTTATAACCACACTCACGGTCATATTTCCTTTTGCTTATATACTTTTTAAAGTGAGTGACTTAAATAAATAATTTTCTTCCTAAGGTAAGCTTGACTTGAAGCAAACCTAATTTATGAACATTTCTAAAAGAGCTAATAAAATATAAATGTGGAAGGGAATTTTAACTTTACCAAGATTTCCTTAATTTCTAAGCTCTGTTTGTAAATTAACACAAGACTTGATCTCCAATGTATCTATACATATATTCTTCAGAAATGCATTGGTACATAAGGTTCCCACAGTCTTGTCTGGTGGGTAAATGCCTTTGGGAGAAGTCATGGAGAGAATGGTGCTGGATGGGGGAAGGTTCTTAAAACAGGTCTTGACAATGGGGACAATCGGTGTGGTCCAGGGGATGTTATCTTGCTAAGGATTTGGGGGGGGGGGTCAAGGAATTACATGTCATAGTGTCTTGCTTAATTTGTTGTTGGAACAGGAAATACGTCCAGCCATATGAACAATGTGTGTGCACTGCTGTGTTATACACACATTTTAGTCAGGGTTTCTGCAACATGGCGTTGGGTCAAGGACTTGGGTTCTTCAGTCTCAAATCCTGGAACAAGTCACTTACCCTCTCAGTCTGTTCATCTTTGTAACTGGGATAGAGATGCCTACTTCCAGGGTTGTTAGGATTAAAAGTAAATCTAATAAAAATCATATTTCACATGCCTGTTATACATTATTTAAATTTAGTTACATCAAATTCTACTTATATTATTCAATACTCATGATGATATTCAGAGAGTGACTTGGGATAAGAGAAAGCGACCAGAATAATTAAATCAATAAATCTTTCCTCCAAGCTTAATCTGCTGCCCTAGGGAATATATTTTCATTTGACATATCCTTATTTGAATGAATTTAACTGCTCTTGCATTGCCATGAAAAAAAAAATCTTGCTGAAGTGCCCTACTCTTGGTCTACCTTCAAACATTTAGAAGTCATCCTGCCTGCCTGGCACTTGTATTCATTTTCCTGGGCAAATAAATGAGGGACTCGATGCAATTCTAGATTAAAACATTAGTGGTGCCATGTTCCTATGTCACTTGCAAGTATCATTGAAAGGAGGGTGAAGATCGTTTCTTTAAATATTATAGTGCAACACAGGGAAAGGAGGGGCCTTGAGGCTTGAAAGTAAGCTGACACAGATTATGTCTTAAGGAAATGTCCTGGCAAACCTATTAAACCAATTATATATGAGGAATGAGGCTGTCTGTACCATAAAAGGTGTTCATGATGGACTCAAGTGTGTAAGATATGCTCTGTAAGGGGAGGGCAAGTCTTATATGTTTGGGGCACAAAACTTGGTATAAACAGATGCCAAAAATGTATTTGTTGCATGAACAAAAATTATGGTAAAACAGCAGGAGGACTTGGATTCTGGTCCCAGCTCAGTTAATAATTTACCAAATGGCCTTGTAAAACATATATACATTTTTCCAGGCCTAATTTTTTTCAATTAGAAGACTGCACAAGATCCATTTGCCTAACATCATTCATCAGTTGGTTCTGGGCTGTAAAGTCACCTAGTGTATGCAGAAATTATTTGAAAAATCCGAAGCATATTGAATTAAAATGGTTACAGTCAATACAAACAACAAGATAGCTGGTCTTGAAAAATTATCTCTGTGTTTATGTGCTTAGAACTCTATCCCTTTGTGGTAGGCAATTATTACTGAAGTGATTTGGGATAATCCTGTTCTCAGACATCACTTCTCCTTTCATAAAGAAACAGGGATCATCATGTGACCGGGGTCAAGCCTCACCTTCCTGGTAGATAAAACAGAGGAGCCAGGAAATAATCTCAAGCTCACTTTAACTTAAAAAAGGTCTATCATTGATTTTATTCTTTTGGTCCTTAATTAAATCATAAGACACTATATGAGATGTACATTTTTGCATTCATTCAGGTCAAGAGTACCAAAATATGTTGACTTAAAAGTCAATCTTGCCCTGGCCAGGTGGCTCACTTTGTTGGAGCGTCATTCTGTACACCAAAAGGTTGCAGGTTCAATTCCCGGTCAGGGCACATAACTAGGTTTCGGGTTCAATCCCTGGTCAGGGCACTTACGGGAGGTAACCCATCAATGTTCCTCTCTCACAGCAATGCTTCTCTCTTTCTCTCTCTCTCTAAGGAAAAAAAAAAAATCAATAAAAACATATCCCCAGGAGAGGACTAAAAAAATAAAGTCAATCTTAAGTGGGCCATTTTGGAGGAATTAATGTATAGCTTTGAGCTGAATTTGTATATGTTTCTTATAGAGGTTAAGAGTAAATTCAGCTTCTTTTGGGAAAGACTTCTGCAATTCATTCTTGTGGCTGATGCGACTGTGTGCATGAATTTTCACACGACAGATGTGAGAAATCTGAGTAAATCTCACATGCTCAGCAGGTAACTGCGATTGCCAGTAAACTGCCTGTGTGGGTGGCAGAGCTGTAGGTCTCTTACTGAGATCTTGTCATGAATTACAATTGACGTTATCAGCTAAACCGCGTGCATAGCAAAGAGCAAATTTTCCATTAGTAGCTTTACTGACATGCCAAGTTTTAGTCAGTTTCTCAGGCATTTCATTTGACTCATCTACTGGTGACGTTGCAAACTGGTAGCCCAAGGGATGAATACAATCTGTACATGTACATTTTGCTTTCTTTCATTTGCTTTCTTTTTTTTTTTGGTCCTACATGGTGTTTCAAGAAAAGATTGAATCAGTAGCTAATATTGAAAGATTAAAAAATTCATACAAGATTTCAGATTTCATTATTCTCCTCTAGAGAATGAAGCTGCCCACATATTCTTGAGGTACCAATGGTGGGAGCTGAGACTGACTTGCCCTTTGGACAACTTCCTTCATTGATTTCTTGCTTGGTCCTTACAGGCATTTGAGTTGCAATTCTTCTTCTAACATGTCACTGGGCATATTTAGCTGACTTTGAGTTTTATATTTTTTGCGCATTCTGACCACAATGGACGATTGAAAAGCATGTCTATGTCTTAATGAAGGTAACCCTAGCTCTGAACCCCAGTGGGTCCAGTGCTAGGGTGGAGTCACTGTTGATTAGTTCTACTTTTTCTGTGTGTCATCTAATGAACCCTTGACAACCATTTCCCTAGTTTCCATTTAAAATTGAACAGGTGGTTCTAGAAGTGAGAGACAAGTGGCAGTCTGATTGCCAGCTGCATTGACAGGGTCAAAAGCAATTGACCATTGCCATTTCCCCAAAATGGTATGTTAACTAGCATCTCGATTTCATTTGGGGCTCAAATGGTCATTACCCCTGTTTCTTGCTTCTCACTATCCTAACAGCAGATCACATATCTATTTCTATGGCTCTCTTTTGCAAATGGCAGATTCATATATTCACACCACTATTTCTTCTCTAACCTGTAGCTAATCGTCAAGTATGGAAATATGCTCTCTGCTGGACCACACACTTGTTTCTGAAACCACTGGGATTTAGTTCATGGATTTTTCTGCTTCCCTTTAGGTCTGGGAAGTGGAATTATTTACCTAGGCTGATATGTAAAAGCTGAGAGTGCTACACAGTCACGGGATATGGACTAAGTAATGGTCTCTGCTCTTAACTACCAGGATCAAGGTTGAGCCATGAGCACTGCAGTCGAGAGGGTGCAACCCAGGCCACCTTCCCTTTCTGGTAAGTAATTTTATAACCCAAGGCTTTGGGGTGGCAAATTTTGGCTCCATCTTAAGTAGCTTCAAAACTTTAAGTTTGTAGATAGTCCTGCTGGTGTGGCACATTGGTTGACTGTCGACCCATGCACCAAGAGGTCACTGGTTCGAGCCCCCATCAGGGCACATGCCCAGGTTGTAGGCCAAATCCCCAGTGGGGGGCATGCAGGAGGCGGCCAGTCGATGTTCTCTCTCATCGATGTTTCTATCTCTCTCTCCCTCTCCCTTCTTCTCTCTCTAAAATCAATAAAGAAAAAAATATAAAAAAAAGTTTGTAGACATTGTTTCATGGAAAGGCTGGGGGCATTTATTATTGTTATTGCTTGACAACAGGGCAAAACCTGTGTTTAAGGCCTGATCTGCATCTTTCAGGCAACTAGGGGAGTTTCCACTAAGTGGCCAAGGGACAGTGAAGAGTACGAAATAATATTCCCAATGAACAGCTCTCAGAATTTAGTGTGCACAGGAGTGGAGCTCGTGTAAAATGTTCTCCTAGACCTCGCCATGAAGGTGAGAAATAAGTCTCTGATGAGCACGAGAATATGCATTTTTATGAAGCCTCAAGCTTTGCTCTAAAAACCATATGTTAAAAACCAGTCCCAACAGAAGTCAAGGTATTTTAACCCTGAGAGACTCGTGGTTGCTCTTAACCTTTTACTAAGACCATCAAAAAGACACGTGTAAGGAAAAACTAATGTGGGAAAACTCAGAGGAGACCAAGTATAGCAGCTAAGAGCTTGAGTTCTGAAGTCAGAAAGAATGTTCAAATCCTGGCTCTACCATTTAAAAAGCTAGGTGATTTAGTCAAGTTGTGTTTATTTTAAAAGTAAATTATCTCATCTAGCAAATGGTTGGTAGACTGCAAAAAGGGCCACAGTTATTTCTGCCTCTTTATCTACCCCCTTTGAAATGTGACTTTGCAGCTCTTCCTATCAAGAGGTAGAGTCTCCTTCCTTGAAATCTGGGCCAGCCTTGTGACTTGCTTTAGCCAAGAGAATGAGGTGGACATCTTGGTGTGCCAGATCTGAACCGAGGCCTCGAGAAACCCTGTCTGCTTCTGTTTGGTCTCTTGGGACCCTTGCCCCCAGGAACACGCCTGGGCTCCCCTGCTGGAAGATGGGAGACCACGTAAAGCAGCGAGGAAGGGCTCAGCAAAGGCCTTCCTATGTTAGCCAGCTCCCCATCCAATCTGCCCGCCATGAGCCAAGTGGCAGTAACAGCCAATGCATGAGTGCAGCCAGCTAACACCAGAAAAATCATTTAGCTGGACCCAGCCCAACTGCTGAATCACAAAATTGTGAGCTCAATAAATGGTTGTTGTTTTAAGTCAACATTCATATATACCTTTCATCCTAGAAGTTGCTTCAGATGAGACAGTGGAAAAGGTTAGGAAAATGTTACAGACTGAAAAATTACAGAAAGTTTATAGAGAAGAAGGTCTAATTATTTGAAAATAATTACTTGAAAAGCCCTTAGACAGTTAAAATAGATGAAAAGCACTTAAGTTTTAACAGCATTAACTAGTTATATTGCTCTGGGCAAAGGACTCAGCTCTCTGAATTTCATTTTACTTGTGTCTAAAATATAGACAGTATTATTTACATTTCAGGGGTAACAGGAGGATTTGAGAATATATATAAAATGTGTGACACAAAAGTGGCATTAAATAGATGTTTGCATTGTTAGTAGTAGTTTTTTTATAAAAACATTCATAGAATTATGAGTTCATAAATTACACTGCCAAAGCGAGCTGAATTAGAGTGGGCCCCCTGTGTATTTAACGTGGGAGAAGGATTTCATTCATAAGCTTATAATCACACACTTGTAACTTGAACGTCTGCAGTATATGCAGATGGGAAAAACAAGTCATGAAATGCATTCCCCTGCTCAGAAATGCTTCAGAAAAGCGTTCTAAAAAGCAACAGGCAGCCCGGCCGGTGTAGCTCAGTGGTTGAGCATCCACCCATGCACCAGGAGGTCGCCGGTTCGATTCCCGGTCAGGGCGCATGCCCAGGTTGTGGACCCGATCCCCAGTGGGGGGCATGTAGGTGGCAGCCCGTTGATGTTCTCTCTCATCGATGTTTCTATGCCTCTCTCCCTCTCCCTTCCTCTCTCTAGAATCAATAAAGAAAAATAAAATAAAAAATAAAAAGCAACAGGCAAGCTGTGCACATTTTACTGTGGCAATTTAGCTCTGTTGCTTGACCTAAGGAACTTTAAAAGTTTCCTCAAAAAAAAAAAAAATCCATTTAGTTGGGATTTAGGGACTGACAATCTCCTTTTAGGTTTTGCTTTAATTATAATGTGGAGCTCTAAGAGCTCAAGGTTGTTTCCTGCAAAGGAAAGCAACTTGGATTCTTTCATCCATGTGGGATTTACTGGTCAGCAAATACTATGAACATTTCCCTGTCAACAGCGTGAAGAGAATGACAGAGTGAAGCGCAGTGGTGTCTGAGGTGGAGAGGAAGAGCTTAAAGCCACCTCTACACGATCTCACAGAAGAACAATTTTTCAACTGTTACAGTCTGTGTCCCCCGCCCCCCACCCCCATCCTTACGCTGAAACCCTAAACCAGTGGTTCTCAACCTTCCTAATGCCACGACCCTTTAATACAGTTCCTCGTGTTGTATGTAGGGCGTATCTGCATGTGGGTGGGCCCGCCTGGAGACGGATAGAGGAGCGGTGTCTTGGTTCCTAAGACCATCGGAAATATGTGTTTTCCGATGGTCTTAGGCGACCCCTGTGAAAGGGTCGTTTGACCCCCAAAGGGGTCGCGACCCATAGGTTAAGAACCGCTGCCCTAAACCTCAATGTGATAGAATTTGGAGGTGGGAGGTGATTAGTCAGGGAGGTGGAGCCCTCGTGAATGGGGTCAGTGGCCTTATAAGAAGAGACAGGAGAGAGAGGACAGTCCCTTCCACCACGCGAGGACCCAGCAGAAGGAGGCTGTCTGAAAGCCAGGAAGAGGCATCTCATCAGATATTGGATCGGCTGCACCTTGATATTAGACTTACAGCCTTCAGAACTGTGAGAAATAATGTCTGTTGTTTAAGCCACCTGGTCTACGGTGGTTTGTTACAGCAGCCCAAGCTAAGACATCATCTTGGCCACTTTTCTGGTTAAGCAGACTGACCTGTTAACTGACCTGAGTCCATTTAAACTCAAAGGCTTAGACAAGGAGTCAGCTTAACCTCCCCAATCCTTGATTTCCTCATGCACAAAATGTGGACTTCAACAGAAATGACCTTACAGGATAGAAGGCAGTAGACAGACAATACATGTAAGTGCTGAGCATCTGGAGAATACTGAGCATGCAAAAATTCTAGCTGCCATTACTGCTGTTATTATTATTATCAGTATATATCCTGCTCATGCCTCAAGGGAATAGTAAATAAGGATGAGGAAAAAACTTTAAGTTTCCAAGCAGCCCAAAGGCCATTGAAATGCCTGCCTCAATGACAGAGATCCAGTTTATTTATTTATTTATCGTTAATCCTTACCTGAGGATATTTTAGATAGAGTGGAAGGGAGAGAGGGAGATAGAGAGAGAGAGAAACACTGACGTGAGAGAGGCACATCAATTGGTTGCCTCCCGCATGACCCTGACCGGGGCCAGGGATCAAACCTGCAACCCAGGTACATGCCCTCGACTGGGAATCGAACCCCATGACCCTTCGGTCTGAGAGCCAACACTCTAACTGCTGAGCCAAACCGGCCAGGGCCAGAGACCCAATTCAAATGGAAGGACAGATCTGCTGAATGATGACTTGCCATATGGGTAACAATTCCATTCCTAATGAAGTCATTCAGGTTGTATTTTCTCTTATTCCCTTTTCTCTCTCCTTTTCTGTTTCCTTTCCATATTCTACATTGTTGTCAATGTCCAACAAAAGTAAAATCACTACTTTATTTATTTATTTTTGGTACGTGCCCCTAGCGGGAACCGAACCCCGGACTCTCTGGTCCGCAGGCCGACGTTCCAAACGCTGGGCCAAACCAGCCAGGGCTAAAGTCACTACTTTAAATAGCTCTGTCTCCAATAGTCCCACATTTATATCACTCTGTAGCAAGTTTCCCCTATGGGCAATGAAAGAAATTCCATTGGATAAAATTATTCATGAAATTTAGGAGCAAACAGTCTCTGAAGTGACCTTGATATCAGCAAATCCATTAAACCATCAGTCCAATAGTACAGGGACTGTTACTAGGCCAACACTAGGCTGAGGTTCTCAAAGGAGCACACACAGTTGAAGAGATGACAGAGTTCTGGGCCACGCTCTTTGCATCCTAGTGATTCAGAGGTCCATCATTCAGGGCCAGCTCTGCAGGAATTGCCTTGGTTGGAGGCTTGGCTCTGAGTATAAAGAAATGGGAATGCAGCATTGCTTGAAAAGAACTCAGAGGCCCTTTTGAGAATTTAAGTATCTCTTGCTCTCATTGTCCTTAATGGAAGGGGACACATATTATCCTCCCAGCGACAGCAGTTGTGACGCATCTTAGGAAGAAAGGAGGTATTCTGCTTTCTGCTTTTCTCTCTATCATTGTCAAAAGACCTCTTTTTATGGGTAAAAAGGAAATATAACTATATTTCAGAAATAGGCCACCAGCAGAGTTCACATAATAGGGGAAAAGTGAGAAGAGCTCGCTCTCTAGGGGCCCTGGGTGAGAAGTTTAGAGCCTGTCATCTCCCTCCACGCACTGCGTGTGGCAAACTATTTGCCAGAGACCCAGGGAATTCTGGTACCGAGAGGCTAAGATTGAGAGCTGGTCTTCAACAGTTAGGCTACTGCCCACTAGTTTAGATAAAGTCATTTTACTCAACAATTTTTAAATGGGCGAAGCTTTGTTATGCCTTTGAAACAACTGTCAGAAAGGCAGATTATAAATCAGCGGCAACAGATCCCAAAGGGATTCTATATTTCAATCTCATTTCTAAGCAGCTAAAATGCATGTTACTGCTGTCCAGTTGGCTGGTAGTCATTTCTAAGTAGTGTTTTTGGCTGTGAAGAGGTCACTGTTCCGTAACACAAAATAGCAGCTTTAGGTTTTCCTCAGAGAACTAAAAGAAAAAAGAACAAACAAACAAACAAAACTACTCAAAAAATATGTATGTACACACAAAACACTGTACCTTTGCATGTTTCTTCTTTAAAGAATTTAGCTCCTTCTGCTGTTTCTTTAAATGCTTCAGGTAAGCCTGAGAAGGAAACAAAGAGGATCCAAAATAAGTTTTTGTAGCCATAATAACCACACTTGAGAAACAAAAATATGTTGGTTTTGCCAATATGCATAATCTAAGAATACTTGGAAAATGACTGAGCAATTTTACCTTCATCTGCTTTAAATCTTCTATCCTCACTTGAGGGATAAGTTCAATACCTTAAAAAAAAAAAAAAAAAAGATTAGACACTCTGTTTATTAAAAGTTAGAATAACTGATAATAGAACATTCACATTTTGAAATCTCCTCAAGAGTCTAAAACAGCTTCCCATGTAATGTCATGGATATAAACATCTCAATTTCTTATTACAAAGCAACGAACTAGACACAACTGAAATGCTTATTGTCTTAGGCCAGGTTTCCTAGGGGCAGAGCCTGCACAGAATTATTGAGGGAAGGCTCTTGGGGGAGAGCCCTAAGGGGGCGAGAGAAGCAGGACAGGGCAGAGGAAGAAGCCAGGAGGTATTTCCACCTTGATCGACTGGGAGCTCATTAGCATCAGTGGCCCTCCAGACTTGTTCTATCTTCAGGGAAGGAGACTGGGCTTTTGCAACTCCATTTTAGTCAGCCAAGGCCTTCAGAGGGTTTATAAAACCTTCCAGGCATTTCCAGGCAAGAGAACTCCCATGGTCTGAGAGCAACTCTCCACGGAGAAAAGTGCAGCTGTGATCCGCTGTCAGCTTATTCCCAGCAGCTGACCAGGCTGAAATCGGACCAGGCCCAACAGCATCTATTACAGGTACTTTTATCTTTGCATTTCAAGGCATATCATACTAGTCATTTAACTCTCCCAACTTCATCATCAAAGACCAAAACATTTTTTCAGCTTCTTTTTTTTTTTTTTTTACCACATTTAATTTTAGCATGTAAGCAAAATGCTATTGAGCACAGCAAAGCCTTTAACATCCAGGAAATACTGAAATCAAACCGTTAGATACCAGGATGCTGTCTGGAGGACCTGGAGTAATATACTAAGGCATCCTGCTGAGTGATGCTAGGCTAGGGTCGTCATGGCAACCATAGTGGTAGCAGAATCCCCAAACAGGTTCCATTTGGCTTCCGATTTTCACCTTAGGCAAACACAATGAATGCTCATTCTGTACCATAATTGATTTCCATGAGAACCCAGAGGCTAGGTGCGAGACAGTTAAGAAAGATAGGCATCTTGTTTTCAGTTTTACTCATTTTAATAAGGTGTGCTCATCCAGTGTGAGGGTGGTAGGACTGGAAAAGGAGAATCATGGCTGAGAGAAATCAGTCTTGTGATCTGTAACATTTTATGATAGGGGTGTCAAGGGAATGTGAGGTTGATCTCCTCTCTTAAGTGTGACATCCCAAGGAGCTCCCTGCTTTATTGTGGATAGTGAGAGGCCGTGAGGGCAGAGGAGTGACCCTTGAAAGGCTAAGAGCTCCTATCTTTGAGTCTCTTTTCTCGTGTCTGTAAAATGAACATACAGGGTTGAGGGCATACAAGGTCCTCAAGAGAGCCAACAAATCTTCAGAGTTTGACCCAATCTGATGAGACATTTTTATTTTATTCAACTAAATCTTGATTAACAGGAACCTATGAAAACAGAAACCTCTCTCACCTGGTTTTTCGTTTTTTGAGAAAGATACAAATAACTTGCAAAAATCTTGGTTCCTAGACATGACTGTTAGAACAGGAGTTGGTACGTGTGCAGTCCCACCCAGAGCAGCGTGTCTGACAGAACTTCTGGCGACGCAGTCCCTTATCCCTTAGACTCTCTGGTCTCTTTGGTGCCACACCACACACATTATGACAGTCTCAGGCTTGGGTCGCCCCTAACCTCTTCTTTACCCACCTCTCTTGCGAATCCTCTGGGCACTGCTGAGGAATTAATGAGATGAAGCTACACTGACTTAATTCATGCCAGGACCCTCCCCTGGGGCCTGTGCCCTCTGTGGCAGCCCTCATTTCTTGGGGACTGCTCTATGACAGTCAGGGGCTATTCCAAAATGTTTCTATACTCTTATTCTTCAGTTCTGCCTCCACAATTCTTAGCAGAGGGCCACCTATCCAACTTCTTAGATCAACTGGAATCTATCTGTGTTACACTGCAAAAATGGCCACATTTTCCCCCTCTCATCAAGAAGTGGAGTCTATTTCTCTATCCCTTAAATATGGGTTAAACCTGTGACTTGTTTTGCCCAATAGCCCACTAGCAGAAGCTGGAAAACAACTGCTCTCGACACCCTGGGAGCGGCATACGACAAGCCTATTTCGGCTGCTGGATGATGTGAGACAAGTTGCCAACTGAGAGCCCTGTGAGAGGCCATCCCATATCTAACCTCCAGTCCAGCCCACCAGCCAACCACAGATGCACAGCAAGACACACAGAGATCAGCCAAGCCAGCTTAGACCAACCAAGCCAATGAAACAGGACCTCAGTAAATGATGGTTGTTTTCAGCCACTAAACTTGAGGTCATGCGTCATGCAGCACATCCTAACTCATAAGCTTCTTCAGTTCTTCCTGTCCACTCTGAAACTTTCTTCGTTCATCCTTCTCCTTGGCTCAGACAGAACATCTCTACTCTCTCCTCATAAAGCAGAATCTTCTCTCTTCTCTTAATTCAGCTCTTTCTCAGAGCTCTGTTTCAATATATCCCCCCCTCTTGCATTTTTCTTCTCTTTCTTTCCATTGGTCCCTTCCAACATGCCACTGTCCTCCATAACAATCATTTTAAAGTTTAATCATAGAATTTTTTTAAGCTGGTTTCCACTTTCACCATCAAAGCATGCCCTATTCAACATCAATTTTGCAGTCTCAACTTCTCTGGATGATCTATAATACCTTCTCAAAACTCATCCTTCCTACAACATAGATCTCTCTGTTTTTTCCATTCATTTCCAAGCATTCTCATATTCTCCCCTTCCCTCTCTCCCCCTGCTTCCTCAGTCTCCCTCCTCTTGACCTACCATAGCTCCTCTGTCCATGTTTCTGCCCAGATGTACCATCAACAACTTGACCTCAGTGACGTCCAGGACCACAATCATCTTACCAAAAGCACTTTCTCCTCTTGACCTCTTCACTTCTCTCAATGGCACCATCTATCTGTGACCTGTCCTTAAGTCTCTGAGTTACCACTGAGCCTCATCCTCCCTAAAGCTCAATAACTTATTTCTGTTCGTTCTTCTTTTCCTTCTTTCCTCTAACTATTTCCAGGTTAATTCAGGCCCTTCTTGCCATTAGATGGGCCATTCATTAATCAGCCATTTACTTGCTAAGAAAAGAGACTGCTAGATCAATACTGGGCATAGTTCTTGGGATACACTGATGAAGGGGGTGTGGTCTTGCCTGCAATCACCCCTTTCTCTGGTTGATATCATGTTATATAAATATAATATAAATGTTTAATGTGATCAGTGTTATACTAGCAGCACAAAGAAAATAATTCTTAAAAAATGTTTTTTCTTTATTGCTTTTAGAAAGAGAGGAAGGAAGAATGAGCGAGAGAAAGAAACATCGATGACAGAGAACATTGGCCAACTCCTGCATGCCTCCCACTGGGGACTGGGCCCACAACCTGGGCATGCGCCCTGACCAGGAATCAAACCGGTGACCTCTTGGTGCATGGGTTGACGCTCAACCACTGAGACACACCAGCCGGGCATGAATACCATAGCTCTTAACTGGACCTTAGCATCTATCTCCCCCTTTCAGTGAGTTCTTTTGCCAAGACTGTATTAAGTCTTCTTAAAAAAAGTCTTTGATTGTCATTCCCCACTGTCTTTTCAGGGTGGTCCCAGAACACTTTCCAGACCAGGAAAAGTGAACTACTCACCACTGCCTATCAGCAGTCCCTTGTACCCTTTCCTACACATCTAGGTTGCTACCTATGTGGCTTCTTCCTAGGCTGCCTCCTTTTGGCTCCTGCACCATCTACTCACATTTACGTCAGACCTACGTTACAAGGCCCAGCTCACCTGGGATCTCATCCGTAAGTCTTCCATGGGACCCTGGCTGGAAGGGATTCTTCTTCCCTACTGTTCCTGAGGGGTCAGCCGTCAATGACTACAGCCTGTGCAGAAGTCTGCCCTATCTTACCTCTCTGGCCACTTAGGTCTCTGACGGTGTAAAGGCATTTCTCATAAAACCTAGTACTGTCACTCAGAGTAGGCTTCCAAGTCTCCTGAATAAAAGGAGAAAATGAAACAGTGTGTAGACCCCCTTTCTCAGGGCGACTGTCAAGAAGACTAGAGTGGAAGTGAGAGCTACCTGGATCCTTCAAATGCAGCTTTTTTGGAATCAAGGATGAGGTAGTTCCAAATGCAATCATGTTCCCTTCTAGAACTAGGTTTACTTTTGTCCCCTGTCAGCTGGTCACACTGCACTGTTTTTCTGGCCATCTAACACACTATAATTACAAATGTCTTTTTACTATGGGTGTGATACAAGAGCTTTAATTAAGCAAAGACTTTCCATTTTCCATGTCTATCTCTAGCTGAGTGGTTAATGGTAATAATGACCAGTGCTGGTACACAATGCCCAAAGCCTCTATTATTTCCTTGCTATAGGTTCTTTCCAGGGAGGAACAGAAAAACAGCTGCAGGCAATGTACAATTTGGGCTACTTTCGTACAGTATCATTTTCTAATTTGTTTTACAAAGCTCAATGTACACTTAGTTTCCTGCTAAATTACTGTGTTGCTGTGGTTGGGGAAAGCCTGTTGTTTCCTACCTTAAACTTCAGGGCTGTGTGTATACTAAGTGTACAAGCAACTAGATTTCCCTACACCAAGGACAGTGAATTCCCATATAACTGGGAAATATATATATCAAGCGAAAAAATCAGTAGGAAAAAGAGAAATTCTAATTAAAGTAAGAGGAGTGAGTTTAGTAAATGATCCATGGTCAAGGAGGATATTTAAGATATTTAATTAACAGTATGGAATTGGCACCATCCAATCAGAATGGATGCCTGGTCACTACGGATGGAAGTCAACCAGTCAGTCTTTCTCCACACACCGGCTGCATATCAGCATCTACGTGTAACCACAAAGAACTGGCCTTTAAATGCCCATCTGATAATTTTAAAAATAAATAATCATGGATGCTAAATAGCATAGAAGAAATTGTCAATAAGAGTATTTATTTTATTTTTTGGAGGTTCTGGGATTTAGAAACGTCTGAACAATCATGATTCTGCTGGCTCATGAACCTACTGGCTGTGCAGAAGAAAGTGTGGAGGCATTAGAGAAACTCACTGTGTGAAAGTGCTTCCCAATAAGGACACTGAATTTAAACATTTCCTAAAACTATGGGTATTGTACTCGGTGTAACTAAGGTGCAGGGGATCCAGCAGATAAAACACCAATGTTGACTCTCTATTAAACAATCAGAGAAATTGAGCAGTTTGTCTAATCTACAAGAAAACACGTTGCTCTTGAGTGTCATGGGGCATGAAAATGGGCAAAATGAACAATTCTAAATACTCTCATAAAAGATGAACATAAAAGACTTTTTAAAAAGAGTCTAAAATTACCAGAACAGACAAGGAGCCCAAACAACATCCTTTACCTTTCTTGGTTTCCATGCCGGACCCCAGGGCGGCCGTGGTGGCCGGTCTGAGCTCAGAGCTGCTCTGCGGGGTCACGTTTGTCTTGGCAGTGTTGGCCTTGCCTTTCTTGTCATTCTTAGAAGTGTCACTGGGCACATCAGCTATGTCACTCTGGAACAGAAATGATTATGTTAACCCAAATGATTGCCACCTCAAGTTCAACCGTCTTGCACATTTTCTATTTTACTGAATCCACTCTGTGCCACTCAACCTCTCCCTGCAGCTGTCTTCATGAATGGGTCTCTGCCTGGCAGGAGGAAACGTCATACGGATTCCTCAGGCTTGAGGCAAAGGACGAAGCCAAGGAAAGAAGATCCGACTCCTTCACTGCAGGGTATACCTTCTCTTTCACTCGCTACTAGAGAGATTGTTGCTTCTACTCCAAACTGAGGAGTGTGATGAGGGAGCGTTAAAATCAAAGAAACAAACACTACAACTGTGCACTGAAATGGGAGAAGGCTGGGTGTAAGACTGGTAAAAAAAATAACGAAATCATAAATGTCAGCTCCATTAATTTACTGCATTGAGTTGGCTGGTATTTCAACGTATCACAAAGGCATCCTATATTTTAAACAATGGCCTTTTTCTCAATTTGGTTTCCTGCGGGGAAAGGGTCCCCAGATGTGAGTTAAACCATGTTGAAGAAGTGGGATTTTCAGATGGTGGTCACATTTTATTAAATATGCTACATCTCATTGGTCCTTGAAACTGTTTTTGGTGAATTGATAAATTCAGTTTCAAAAACCTTCTTTGAACTTATTTAATTAATTTTTTACTTTGTCTTGCTCTTGTAATCACTGTTTGACCACTTAACTTCCCCACTTGACTGTCTTTAATCGACTATTGCTACTTACGGTTTCGATGCCCATGGCTCTCATTTGGTCTGCTCTCTTTTCCGTAATTGAAAGAAACTTCTTTGGATCTGATAAAGCATCCACGATATCTGGGGAGTGAAAAGAACACTGAGCTGCTCATTCTCTGTTTTACTGAAAACATCCGAGGATGCGCAGCTGCTACACATTCGGAACCTGGACTCACACTGCGCCCTCCAAGTTCCCCCTCCTAGGACACAAGCCGAGTTCACGAAGCGGAGCTAGTTGCTGAAACAAGAAATGAGTAAAGGCAAGGATCAAAGGCCAGATGACTTTCTCTTATTTTCCCTTTGTTCTCCCCAAATAAAGCAGGCAGTATGGCGGAGCAAGCCAAGTAAATCCTTGGGCTCCTGACTACTTACCGTGTGACCTTGAGCAAGTGCACTAATGTCCCCAGACTCTGTTTCTTCACCTGAAAATTAAAACTGAGACCACCCACCCTGCAGGGTACTGTGCGAATTCAGTGAGATGATGGATGTCAAAAGCACTTGAAGCGTAGCAGATACCACTAGCACTACGTCTGATTTTTAGATATAGAAAGCTAATGCATTTTTAAAGCCAATTTTGTCCCATGGTAGATAAACTGAAATATTTCTTCAGTGTTTTCTTGGCTATAATTTGCACTTAAAAACAGTAAAATTGCATCTTTTATATAACACCATTTGAAGAGTTTCAAGTACTTTCAAACAGAATTTCATATAATTTTGCATAATTTACCAATACCATAGAAGGAATAAGTATTCTTGTTACCTTAAAACAGTATATAATTTACAAATTTTAAAAATTATATGTTTATCAGTTTCCCCCTAGCAGAATCACTTTCCTAATTATATTCTTAACATAATTTTCTCAGTAAAAATTTTTCTTTTTCCTTTTATAACAGAAAATAATATATGCAAATGATAAACATTCAAATATATAAAATGAAAAGTAAAACTCTCCTCTCCTGTTAATTCTATGTCCAGTAGGTAACTACTATCACTCATTTCTTTTATCCTTATTTTTGTTTTTTAGAACTCCAAATGGGTTGATAGTTTTCTCCACCTATTTTTTATTTTTAAACTTTACATGTCTTGAAAACACTTTCATATCGGCAATATAGATCTATTATAGTATTATTATTTTTAAAAATGTTTTTATTTATTTTTAGAGAGAGAAACATCGATTGGTTGCCTCCCACATGCACCCAGACCAGGGGTCTAACCCACAACCCAGTCATGTGCCCTGACCAGGGATTGAACTGGCGACCTTTCAGTGCACAGATGATGCTCAACCAACTGAGCCACACCAGCCAGGGCAAGATCTAATACATTATTATTATTTTTGTTTTGTTTTACTACATTATTTTTAAGGGCTGCCTAAATATGCCATTTTCTGAGTAGCTATAATACCTTTAACCAGTTCCTTATTGACAGACTGATGACATCCAGTTCCTTGCTGTGATAAAGTGTTGCAGTGAATGAACTTGAACACCTCAGAGGATACCTTTGCATATGTCCATAGGATAAATTCCTAGAAGTCAGAATGATCAGTAAGGGCATTTGTCCTTTTGGGAGTTATTGCTAATTGCCCTCCACAGAAGTTACACCATTTTATTCTATCAGTGGCCCATGAGAAGGTTTGATTCTCGTGATCACTCACGTCTCTAAGAATTCTTTGCCTCATAATGGGGAATGTGGACATTAAATCATACTCAGGAATTACCACAGATAATTATTTTTTGGAAGTTAATATTCTAGGAATGTATTTATCTATTTTTAACTTTATTTTAAATTAATAATAAATGAAAAAATTCAAACATATACATGATTAGAGAGAAAAGTAAAACACCCCCCTATACACTGCTGGTGAAAACCTAACATTTTTATAAGCAGTCTGCCACATTTCCTTTATCTATCCTTCTAAAGGGATAGATTAGAAGAAAGCATCCTTCGTTCTCTCTCTGCTTAAATGTTTGAAGGTAAACTCCAGACATCATAACATTTGTTCCTGATTACTTCTCTATGCATCTCTGAAAAACAAAGGCAACCGTGCCAGTGCTGTATCCAACAAAACTGGCAGCAATGCCTTACTATGACATAATGCATGGCCCATGCTGGGATTTCCCCTATTAAAACTAGTTTATTTGAATCAAAGTCTACACTGTGTCTCCGATAATTATGTCTGTGAAATCTATTTTAATCTAGAATAGTCTGTACTATTTATTTTTCGTAATGCATAGCCATGTTGAGGTGAAAAGTCTTGTCAAGGTGTCCTATAAAATGTCCCACATTCTGAATCTCCATGCTTCCTTGTCGTATCATTCAGTTCTAATGCATGGCTCTCTCTCTTAAAAAAAAGAAAAGTTTTTATTGATTTTTAGAGAGAGGAAGGGAGAGGGAGAGAGAGTGATAAGCATCAATGCGAGAGAGAAACATCGATTGGCCGCCTCCTGCATGCCCCCTACTGGGGATCGAGACCACAACTCGGGCATGTGCTCTGACTGGGAATTGAACCAGCAACCATTTGGTGCATGGGATGACACTCAACCACTGAGCCACACTGGCCAGGGCTTGGCTTTCTCTTTTTTTAAGAATACGGTATAGGAGGTGCTGTGACTTCATGTGGGTCACATGGAGGCAGGTAACGTCTGTTGTTCCACTTGTCATAGTGCTAAACTTATTGGGCAGACTCAAGACTTTTAGTTCATTTGTTTCTGTCTCCCAAATGCCTCTTCCTGCCACCCGTCCACACTGTTATGGCGCACGGTGAAACTGAAACTGCCCACTGAACTCTCCTGCCATTACCTGAAGAAGACCTACCCAGAAGCCTCCCAGCACACTCCCACGTTGTACACACTGCCTCAGCTTCCCACTGGTACATTTCAGTGGATGACCCACAGGGCTGGCTTGTTAGGAAACAAATACTTGCTTATATTTAATGATATACAATCACTTTGGGGCCTGAAAAGAGCATATGGTAGTCCTTCCAATAGGAATAACAGATGATTCTGTTATCACTTAAAACCAAATATAAAACCAATAAAGCAAGACATTAAAGAATAAAAAGACCCATAATCCTTCCATTCTAACCAAGCTTTCCTTTTTGTATATGTTTATATTTTTTCTATATAAATACATATTTTACAAGGTTTACTTAAGAATATATCACCTGATTTTAAAATTTATAATTAGGTTATATATAGATAGTTCTGAAAATTATTTTTAGTGAGAGGCTAATGTTCCACTGAGTTTATGTACCAAATGATTCCCCACTGCTAGATATGTAGATGGGCTTTCATTTTTTCTAGAAAGGTGACTTTGCAAGAAATACCTTAGTACAAAAAATTTTTTCTTCATCATTTTCTTTCATCAGAAAATTAGCTGTTCAGATACATAGTATAGCAACTTTCATGCCTAATGGGCATTCTTAACAAAACTTGTTACTAATAAGCTTTAAAGTAGTTATTGAAGAATGATTAATGGAAGACATGAGTACTAAGAAAATAAAGTAGAATGAAGAGTGGGCAGTGGTGGCTTCAGGCAAGAAGGAGGAGTAGGTAAACGTGGCACTCGGATTCTCCCACAACCACATTGAAATTACAACCAAACTACAGAACAGCCATCATTTAGAACCACCTCAAACCTAATTGAATGGAAGTCCTACAAATAAGAATAGAAAGCAGAAGCCACATTGAGACTGGTGAGGCAGAGACTCCAAACAGGCTGGTTCCACACCCACACACAGTGGTTAAAGACCGAGAGGGAAATCTCTGCTGCAGAGGTCCCCCCTGGGGAGGGAGGGCCCCCAGCCCAGGGATCCAGTTCCAGGAAGAGAAGTCCCCATAACTTCTGGCTGTAAAAACCAGGGGGGATTGTGGCTGAATGGGATGAAGGGCTTCTGCAGTCCCAGGCGTTCCTCTGAAAGGACCCACGCACAGACTTACTCGGACTCCGTGATAAGAGCTCCAGCATGCAGAAGCAGCTGGAAAGGCACCAGGGGCATATGGGGAAGAAATGTACTGTCTGGCATCAGAGCGAGAGCTGGGGAGCAGGCAGCTTTTTCCTAGACAAGAGTGCTGGCAGAGGACACTGTTCCTTTGCTGAACCTCCCTCTACAGAACCATATCTGAGTCTCCATTGACATGGCTCAGTTTGCCCTACCGTAGTGATTGATTCCCTGAGACCCTAAAGCCACCCAACTTTCTGGCCCACCCAAGATGTTTCCAGTGCCTTTTCCATAGGAATGTCCTGTCTTGGCTCATACTTCAGATTTTCCTAAAATCTCTCAAACAAGCAGCATTTGGCCTTGGTGTACCCCATACCTTTTGCTGAGTGGACTCAGGCCTGGCACTAGCAGCAGCAGGCCTTGATTTGCAGCTTGACCTCTCCTGGGCACCTCCTAGCCCAGCACAAGTAGCAGCCATCTGCAGGTCATTCTGTAGCTTACGCCAGGTGGCCCCGGGCAGGACACAGGCAGCAGGTGACCTTGATCTGCATCTCCCAGGAGGCTGCATAGCCAGTGCACCTGGTGGACACCACCCAACCACCTTCACAGCGACACATTCAAGGGGTGAACTCAGTGGGTACCTGAATCCCACTAAAGTTAGTTCTGCTCCATGGGGTCAGCCCCTGTGCAGATTCTCCATGGTGGTGATGGCCAGTCCTTGCAGCTGATCAAACTGGGGATAAATCCCTCCCATTGATACGCCAACAGCAATCCAGGCTCAACTACAACAGGAGGGTGTACACAGCCCACATGGGGGGCAGTGCACTTGGAGTGCCCAGCTCAGGTTACTGGGTAGGCTGCATCACTGGGCCCTATAGGACACCTACTACATAAGGCCACTCTACCAAGGATGGGAGATGTAGCAGCTCTACCTAATACAAAGAAACAAACACAGGAGGCTGCCAAAATGAGGAGAGAAAGAAACATGTCCCAAATAAAAGAACAGAACAAAACTTCAGGAAAAAAACAAAACAAAATGGAGACAAGCAATCTACCAGATACAGACTTCAAAACACTGGTTATAAGGATGCTCAATGATCTCAGTAAGAACTTCACCAAAGAGGTAGGAAACATAAATTTGGAGGTAGAAACACACTCACAAGAAAATCAGTCAGAAATGAAGAATACACTAACTGCAATGAAGAATATATTACAGGGAATCAACAGTAGAGTAGATGAGTCAGAGAATCAAATCAGCAATTTGGAAGGTAAGGAAGCAGAAAACGCCCAATCAGAACAGCAAAAAGAAAAAAAAAATTAAATGAGGATAGTTTAAGGGGCTTTTGGGACAACTTGAAGCATACCAACATTCACATCATGGGAGTGCTGAAAGGAGAAGACAGAAAGAGCAAGAAATTGAAAACCTATGTGAAAAAATGACAGAATATTTACTTAATTTGGTGAAGGAAATAGACACACAAGTTCAGGAAGTGTAGAGAGTCCCAAACAAGATGAACCCAACGAGGCCCATACCAAGCCACATCATAATTAAAATACCAAAGGTTAAAAATGAAGAGAGAACCTTAAAAGCAGCAAGAGAAAAGCAGCTAGTTCCCTATAAGGGAGCTCCCATAAGACTGATTTCTCAACAGCAACTCTGCAGGCCAGAAGAGATGGCACAAAATATCCAGTGATGAAAAGCAAGGACCTACAACCAAGAATACTCTACCCAGCACAGCTATCATTTAGAATAGAAGGACAGATAAAGAGCTCCCCAGACAAGAAAAAGCTAAAGGAATTCAGCACCACCAAACCAGTATTACAAGAAATGTTAAAGGGTCTTCTTTAGTAATGATAAGAAAAAAAATTGAACAAAATGGCAATGAATATATATCAACAATTACTTTTTGTTGTTGTTAATCCTCACCTGAGGATTTTTTTCCATTGATTTTTAGAGAGAGTGGGAGGGAAGAAGAGAGGGGGGACAGAGAAAGAGAGAGAGAAAGAGAAAGAAACACTGACGTGAGAGAGACGCATTGATTGATTGCCTCCCACATGTGCCCCAACTGGGGCCGGGGATCAAACCTGCAAAACAAGGTACCTGTCCTTGACTGGAAATTGAACCCATGACCCTACAGTGTGTGGGCTGTCACTCTAACCACTGAGCAACAATGGCCAGAGCTATCAACAAGTACTTTAGATACAAGTGAATTAAAGGCTTCAATCAAGACATACAGTGTCTGAATGGATAACAAAACAAGACCCTTACATATGGTATCTACCAGAGAATCACATTAGATAGAAAGACACACTGGACAAAAAGTAAAGGGATTAGAAAAGATGTTTCATGAAAATGGAAATGGAAATAATAAAAAAGCTGGGGTAGCAAAATTTATACCAGACAAAATAAAATTTAAGACAAATGCCATAGCAACAGACAAAGAAGGACCCAGCAATTCCATTTCTGGATATTTATCCAAAGAAACCCAAAACACTAAATTGAAAAGACATACATCCATATGTTTATTGCAGCATTATTTACAATAGCTAAGATATGGAAGCAACCTAAGTGTCCATCAGTAGATGAATGGATAAAGAAAAATTGCTGCATATATACAATAGAATATAATTCAGCCATAAAAAAGAAAGAAATCTTGCCATCTGCAACAACATGGATGGACCTAGAGGGTACTGTGCTGAGTGAAATAAGTCAGACAGAAAGACAAATGCCAGATGACTCCACTTATATGTGGAATCTACAAAACAAAATAAATGAACACGCAGAACAGAAACAGACACAAAGATACAGAGAACAGTTTGACGGTTGCCAGATGGGAGGGGGTTGGGGGACACATAATAAATGTGACAGGACTTAGGAGTACAAATTGGTTGTTACAGAAGAGTCATGGAGATATAAAGTACAGCAAAGGGAATACAATCAATAATATTGTAATAACTATGTATGGTGTCAGGTGGGTACTAGATCTATCTAGGTGATCAATTTGTAACAGATGTCTAATCACAGGGTGGTACACCTGAAACTAATATAATATTGTACATCAACTGTAATTTAAAAATAAAAAAAAATTTTAACAAAAAACATGCAGTGGGTTAAATAGTGCTTTTCAATATTCATGTCTACCCAGAATTTCAGAATGTGA
The DNA here is from genome assembly GCA_030848825.1 of Tadarida brasiliensis. Lineage (NCBI taxonomy): Eukaryota > Metazoa > Chordata > Mammalia > Chiroptera > Molossidae > Tadarida > Tadarida brasiliensis. The sequence continues at coordinate 31,173,139 of CM061261.1, read as the reverse complement.
CCATATTCATAAATAGGGCCTTTGCATATGTAATTATTTAAGCACTTAGATGAGATCATTCTGGATTAGGGTGGACCCTAAATCCAATGAGCATTATCCTTATAAGGAGAGAAGAGGACACACAGAGACAGAGAGAAGAAAGGCTAGGTGACCGTGGAGCAGACTGGAGTGACACAACTCTTAGCCAAGGAGCACCAAGGATTGCTGGGCCACCAGGAGCAGGACAGAGGCAGGCAAGGATCTTCCCAAGCCCCTCCAGAGGGAGCACGGCCCTGCTGACTCCTTGATTTCAAACCTCTAGCCTCTGGAATTGTCAGAGAGTAAGTTTCTGTTGTTTAAAGTTTCCTAGTTTGTGGTAAATGTGATTAACTATATTGACTGAGAAAAAGAATCTGCTACTTATATTCTTGGATATACATCTTCTCTATAAAGTCAAGTGCTTCAACTCACAAAACAGACACTCTTATTGTTAAGAAGGATCCATGAGCCCTGGAGACCTCCCAAGGTCCTGTCATGGTTGGATCTTGGGGGAACTTGAATCCCAGGGGCAGGCTTCCTGTTGACTTGGACTTTGTCCTGAGGCTCATCCTACACAATTCTGAGCTAGACTATATGTTCTATACTTTGTAACATATAGTTACAAAACAATATGTAAACTAGGTCACATATTGTTCTTATTACAAGAACAAGCTGAGATGCTCTTGGCAGCCATCTGCTGTAGGATTACATAGACACAGGCTATGTCATACATCAAAATAAGATGCTGCATTAGTTGGATAAATACTATTACTTAAATGTATCCTCAGTTATCAAGGACCAATTCTAGAATTCTAGATTATGTCCAAAGATCCTGACATTCTGCCTTATTGAGTTTAAATGAGATGTCTTATTTGTAGTTACATGTACCTTAAAAATATTTTTTACAACAGAAATTTTAATGAAATAGAACTCAGTAATAATATAATATAATATGATATGATATGATATATGATATATAATATATAATATAATATAATATAATATAATATAATATAATATAATATAATAGTAAATGGCAATAAAAATACACTAAGTATAAATAAGGCTTGTTCAAATTAAATTACATGGTACAAAAAGCAGATTACAAAATGGCTAAATGCCTTGGACAAGGTTTAGCAGGTTACTTGAAACAGGTGCTCCATTCCAGGCGATTGTGAATAATAAATTAGATACTTCCAGGACATACAATTTTGTCATGTGGTAGCAGGTGATCGGGGTGGCAACTAAGCACTTGGAACAAAGGTATTGGGCCAAGGGAAACAGGCTCAGGATTAGGGAGCCAAGACCTGTACCCATCTCTTTTAGATAATTTTTCCATCATAACCTAGTTTCTCCTTTGACCAGAGAATTTTAAATACATACTTTGTATACACACACACACACCAGTTTCCTTATGTGATATGCAGTATATATCAAATATGGAAACTGATTTTTAATATCCACATGTAAAATGACATATAACCAGAGAATGAGAGTCTATATCTCAAATTATCTCATAACCTTATATACTTGTATAACTGTATTGGAAAATGTTACTTTTTTTCCCCTTGCCTCAGCCCAGAAAAAAGATTTCAGGAAGCCCTTAAACAAATCTGGCATATTCATGGCCAACGTTTTGCATATTCATGTAAGCCTGGCATCTTCCTTTGGTGTCAATCTGACATTTCACAGGCTTCCCCCTCATATTGGGGGAACAGTGTGGCTGGCTATAGCCCATGTAGTTCAGCATCCCACAGGACAAACCACCGTGGCAAGAATGAATTTTAAATGCCGACAACATTAACTAGTGCATAAACAGGCCTGTCTAGGGACTAGCCACGCTGAACACCTAAGACATGTGTACACACCGGCCTCTGACTCTACAGAACCCACAAGGGAGCTAAAAGGTTCTCGATACTTGGAAGCCATGGCACAGCTATGGAACCTTTCCTTTTAAAAAAGAAAGAAATTTGCCTTTTCTCATTTGCTTCTTTCGTCTGGACTAAATGAAAATTTTACTTATTTGGATTCTTTAAAAATCCACCTATTTTGGGGTTTAGTGCCATTTCCTGGTGAAGAGTTTCCATGTATATCCAGTTTCCCATTCCTCTCTCCTGCCCACCCGTTGTCACTTCCCTATGGAGTTGAAAGCATCAATTAGGCATACCCCAAAACTAGAAAGAAGTATAGAGATTCTTTAGTACAGACTTCTAGATACGTATAGGGTTTTCAGGAGAGCTCTGGTTTTTGTTTGTTTGTTTGTCTAACCACTAGTTTTCAAGGCATTTGATTTGGGTGCCTTAGTGGTGAGCACCCACCACGGTACCTAGGACTCTGCCCCACCCCCCCGCCCCCGCCCCATGTACTCACTCCTGGCCCAGGTTCCCTCCCGTTCCTCACTCTACTGTTTCTATCTCATCAAAAGATAGAGGCAGCAGGAAAATACATGTTCCCCTACTGGCTGCAAATCAATGCTAATAAAGATCGACAAATCTCATAACTATGAATTTGGATGAGCTCTTTTGGCTTCTACCCAATGATTAAGCACCCCCAAACTGCATTTCCTAGAATGCTAGAGGATACAGTAGGTGCTCAGAGGCAAAGGATCCTGTGCTTGAATAGGACCAGGAACTGCTCATGTGTCCCCCTCCTCGTGGGCTCCACTGTGCATCTCAAAAACTGTGCAATGAGGAGCCTGTTTAAATTCACGTAGCCTAGCAATTCCTGATGTGTTTTACCATAATCCACCCTGGGAGCTTTTTTCTTGGCATGCTTACTAATATTTTCTGTAGTTCGGAAGAGGCCATAAAAATGGATACCACTGCTGTGCGAATTGCTTTTTCAACAAATATTTAATAGAGAGAATAATGTGTTTTAACATCCATGAAAAAGAGGACAAAACAAGTTGTATCCAAAAAATCCTGAGCTCTTATCCAAGGAATGACATCTTAATTTAGGAGGTTCCTCCTCCGAACTATCTGATGTAAGAAATGGCCAACTATCTTGACAAGGGGGTTGGAAAGCAACCCTGTGAAGATGCTGGGCAGAGTGGACAAGAACCCCCCACCTCCTACCGGAGGCAGAAAGGGGAGCTGGGCAAGCAAAAACAAAGGGCCACTTCATCTTTGCTTGCGTAGAATAGCCTAGTTGCAGAAGAGGAGACAAAAACCCATTTAAATAGAATGCTGATTCTCCCTCCCTATATTCTGGAAGAATAGTGTCGACTCTCTTATTTCCTCCTCTCTCTACCACTCAGTAATAAGAAGAGAAATACAAACGGCAAAACCCATCAAAAGCATCAGTGGGTGGGAAAAGAAAAATACTGACACTTATCGACTTGTCACCAGCTTTGGAACTGTTTCCCGCCAACGACAGAGATGCAGCCATGGCCAATGGAGACAAAGCCGCTGCGACAGGTCAGTGCCTCGTCCGCGGCACCGACCTACAGGTCAGACAGCCAAGACAGCTCCAGTACTCCGGGTCTCTGGATTTTCTTGTTTCTTTTACCTTGGCATTCAACGTACTACTTCTATTGAAAAATTAAACTGAGGCTCCATGATTTATTCCTAGCCATCTCGTAAATGTTACCTTTTTTTTTTTTTTTTCACATCAAAATTTAATTTATGAGCCCTGGCTGGTTTGGCTCAGCGGTTAGAGTGTCGGCCCGTGGACCAGAGAGTCCTGGGTTCGGTTCCCACTAAGGGCACGTACCTCGGTTGCAGTCTGTCCCCGGCCGGGTTGGGGTCATGTGGGTGGCAACCAGTCGATGTGTCTCTCTCTCTTTTCCTCCCTCTCTCCCTCCCGCTCTATCTGAAGATAAATGCAAAAATGTCCTCAGGTGAGGATAAAAAAAAAATTTAAGTTATGATTGTAAAGACTTCATCTCTGCTCTTCAGCCCAGACATATTTTACATCTAGGCCACTTAGGAAATCAAACTACAGTAGTCCCCCCTTATCTGTGCGGGATGTCTTTCAGTGGATCCCTGAAACCGCAGACAGTACTGGACCCTACATATACCACGTATTTTTTCCCCTAGAAATATGTACCTATGGTAAAGTTTAATTTATAAATTAGGCACTGCAAGAGATGAATAACAATAACTAGTAATAAAATAGAACAACTGTATCAATCTACGGTAATAAGAGTTATGTGAACGTGGACTCTCCCTTCCCCTCTCTGTCAAAATGTCCTGTAACAGCCTCAGCTTCTCCCTTAAAGGAAGCACTTTACGCCTCTTTGGCATATCTGCTTTGCCAGCATCACTACCCTTGCACGTTGGGGCCATTACTAAGTAAAACAGGGTTATCTGAACACAAGCACTGTGGTCCTGATAACTGAGGTGGCTACTAAGTGACTCGTGGGCAGGGAGTGTACACAGAGTGGACACGCCGGGCAAAGGGCTGATCCGAGTCCAGGGTGGGACGGGGCAGGATGGCGCAAGATTTCACCACGCTACTAAGAATGACTTGCAGTTTAAAATTATGAATTGCTTACTTCTGGAATTTTCCATTTAATAATTTTGCACCACGGTGGACCATGGGTAACTGAAATCGGGGATAAGGGGGGTACTGTATCTATGAAGAGTTCAGAAGCTCTAGTAGCCGCCCTGGCTGTTTCTCTGTGGGCCTTGGGAGTTATTGTCCTGTATTAATGAGGAGAAGCACTGCACTAACACCCTCTGCCTGTTCTCGAGGGGCAAGGAAGGAGAACGGACCTGCCAGAAATAGGAGAGGGTCAGGTGGAGACGCTGGCTCTGGACCTATTTCATGTTGGGAGGGAACAGGGCAGCCCAGAGTTCAAGGCTCTAAAGAACACAATAGGCCAGAAGGTAGAAATAATTATGGGCGATTGGAAAAGTGCCAAGTTGTCTCATCAGGAGGAATTCATCCTCTTATGGTGACCTCATAAGAACCCAATATTGGCACAGAAGCCCAATAAATATGTGACCAGCAGAAACTTTAAATGCCCAGGCCCTGCCTATGGAATTGTTTCGACTTGAGAAAATCTTTTAGGAACATTATTTTGTTTTCTGCTTTTATAAAATGAAACCACCCACCTGACTCCTAAGACTTAAAATACACTTTAAAATGACATAAAGTTGTTGGTTCCTACAGACATTATGGTAGCATTATTAATGCATTCGAGTTTTGAATCTTCCTAGTAGGCACAAAATTAAGAGATTTTTCTGAGGATGATGAATAGCTATGGCAAGATAATTTATTGCAGCAAACTAACAGGTGAAATTAAGGAGCAGAAACTATAACCAATGGATTTTTCTTTACCTTGTTAAAAATAAATAAAAATTAATGGAAGGATTTCTATGATTGGGCCCCGTTCCAGAGCTCACTTGATCTTCACTTATGAGTGGGGACTGTGGTTATCCCCGAGCTGAAATGTAAAATGCTTTGCAGGCTCAGACAAGCTCAGCCAGCCAGGAAGCCGTGGCGTCCAGTCAGCATCCTTACACACCTGCTGTGTGGCCTCAGTGAAACAGCATCCTATCAGGCCAAGAAGAAGAGCCAGTCTTTGAATCCCCAGACATTACACAGAACATTATTTAGATGTTGAAATGTATTTGAGATCCCATTGGAAATTATGAGAGATCTTATGAGTAAATTAAAATCTGATTTAAACAGTTACATTAAACAGTTTAAAGAAGAACAATCCATTTAAAGCAAACAAACAAACAAGCACAAAAACAAAAACAAAGGGTACTAGAAAGTATTTTTCTGGCAAAGGAGTACGTGTGACCGAGAAGTGCATGAAGATGCTCAGTATGACTCATAACTGTAAATATGCAAACTGAAATGATGAGCTATCACTGTACTGCCTTTACTGGAAACATTCAAGAATTCTTAGACTCCAGAATTGGCCATGCTGAGTGAGAACAGGCAGCCTCATATATAATGGTGGTGGTACTACTGATCCAGACCAAAGGGCTGGGTAAACACATAGTGGTATATACACGTATAACGGAACTTTATGTAACCTTTAAAAAGAATGGGAAAGCCTTTTATGCACTGACATGAAATGCTTTCAACAACATATTATGTAAAGAAAGCAAAGCATAGAACAGGATGTATTATATATCTTGTATGGTAAAATTAAAAATATATATACACACACATAATCCTTACATTTATGTATAAATATATTTACTTATGATTTTAAATATTTACACAAATATATTTTATGTTTTATAACCTCCTGTTTTAAGGCATTCATGTATTTCTTTTTTTTTTTTAAATCCTCACCCGAGGATATTTTTCCATTTATCTTCAGATAGTGGGTGGGAGAGAGAGAGAGAGAGGGACATCAATGTGAGAGAGACACATCGACTGGTTGCCTCCTGCATGACCTGGACCAGGGCTGGCGACCGAACCACAACTGAGGTATGTACCCTTGACTGAAATTGAACTCGCGACTCTTCAGTCCGCAGGCCGATGCTCTAACCACTGAGCCAAACTGGCCAGGTCAACATGTATTTCTTTTATTTTAAATTGTTATCAAGAATTATCTAGGTAGCAGAATAGGTTGCTTTAATTTTCTTTATTTTTTTCTGAATTCAAAACATATATTTTAAAATATTCTTCTGTAGACTATTTTTTGTATTACTTTGCTGTTATGGAAAAATAGGGCGATTTTATATATATAAATTTATAGACAGTAAAGTTATATATGCTTACTTAAACTAAAATAACCCAGAAGCAATGAGTGGAGTCCTGCCATGGCAGGCTGCTACACGGGACAGAGTGCTCTCTGCGATGCTCCTGGAAGTTGACCAGGGCCGCTGGCCAGCTCCACCAAACCCTTTCCCGTCACTCGCAGAGTAACTACTGTTAATGTTGGGTGTGTACCCTTCTAGAATTTTTTCTGTGCACTTTATGTACTCATATAAACAGTTAAGGGTCTTTGTAAATAATAGAGATTGTTTTGCAATTTACTTTTTCTCTCAGAAATATATCACTGTCATCTTTCTGTTTTAAACACTGCAATCCAAGTTATTTTTAATAAATGCACAGTATTCTATAACATGTTTACATTTAGAACATATTTACGCAGACTGCATTGATGGGCTTAGGTTGTATCTGATTTTTCTTGTTTGTTGCTGTTGTTAATCCTCACCCAAGGATATTTTTCATTGATTTTTGATAGAGTAGAAGAGAGGGAGGGAGAGAGAGAGAGCGAGAGAAACATTGATGTGAGAGAGCCACATCGATTGGTTGCCTCCCACATGGCCCTGACCAGGGCTGGGGATCGAACTTGAAACCCAGGTACGTGCCCTTGACCAGGAATCGAACCCGCAACCCTTCATTCTGCAGGCCGATGCTTTAACTGCTGAGCCAAACTGGCCAGGGCATATCTGATCTCTTTTATACAAATAATGCTGTATGATATTACAGGATGGGTTCTTAGAAATTAGTTGGCTTTTAACAATCAGAGCAAAGTAGTAAGTAATTCCTAGGTTAAGTATCTGGTGAACTGTAACAGTGGGGACTTAGTTAGCTTGGTCAGGCCCAGCGGTCTTTATTCTGTAACTGGGTCCAAACCTGTGAAGTGATTGTGGACAAGCCAATCCACCTAACCACTGAGAAGATATAACTTACTGAATTACATTTTTTCCTCTGAAAAAATATTTTAAATAAGTACATCAAAGAAATACCATTTTAACTGATTAAACAAGTTAAGTGTTAACAAAAGTTGTATCTCACATACTGTGATGTGTTATTTGGCAATCTGAGCCTAAAACTTTAAATATGTACACACTCCTTAATACAATAAGTCCATCTCAAAATTTTCATCTTCAGGAAATGATTAAGAATATTTCCCAAGCTTTATATTTAGGGTTCTTAGAATCAAAATAGAAACAAAAATGACTTCAGTGTTTACCAATAACTAAATTATGGCATACCTAAAAGGGAATCACATGCAACCAATAAAAATATTTCATGATATGGGGAAATATTTCCCATTAAGTGAAAAGTTACCTCTCTGAAATGAGTACAAATGAATATGCAGAGGAAGATCCAATTTAATTAAAAATAAATTAGAGAGAAAGAAATGAGATTGGAAATACGGGAGTTCTCTCTGGGAAATGAATTTATGAATGACCCTTCTTTTATTCTTTGTACTGTCAGAATATCTCTATGATACATATTTTAACTACTTTGCCTTTTACAGAATAAACCTGTTCCACATAACTGTGGAATGAGTGAATCCATATTATCTTTCTTTAGCCAAATAAAATCTGATGATGTGTATCAACAACTTCCTCCCCCCCCCCCCCAAAAATGCTGGAGTGTGATGGCATACACTTTCATTTTGAAAAATTTCCTACAATCAACAGAGAAAATCAATGTTCTTGAGAATAGGGACTCAACAGATTTCCTGACATGCTAGTTCAGTACATAAACGTTCAGATCTGAATTTGGAAGGTTACTTAAGCAGATGAAATATAAACACATTGTAAAAATCAAGATGCTGTAAAGATCAGAAATTTGGAAAAGAACGTTTTCTTGTTACTTTCAGGCAAGATCCTTAAGCCTTATAATGTCTGCTCTCAATTTCTTCACATATAAAAGTGATGACTTGAAAATTCTGAATAAGCAGTCTTTGAATGTCAAATCTGAGGTTAAGACATTAACAGCAGATTCCACCACAGTACGGAAATTCCAAAATGCTTCTGATAAAAAGTGACTACAAGGACATGTTAGAAAAGAATACTTGCAGAACTGTTTTTAAAGAGATTAATTTGGATCAATACTTATATAATTACTGACACTGGTAATAAGTTACATTATAAATACAGGCATTTCTTTAGCATGGTCCTGCCTATGTCCACATCCATTCTGAACAATTTCACATGTCTGGACTCTATTTAGATAACATGCTTGACACAAAGTAGGAACTCAAACTATCTTTTTCCTTTCCTCTTCAAATAGCCCCTTTCCCTGGAATGAATGATAGAATTTCACCTGAAAAGTAACCCATGCAGAGGCAAAACTCCTAAGTCTTTCACCACGGTTGTTTATGACTGTTTCTAAAATGTATCAGGCATTTCGCGCTGCCTACTTTCTAAGCTCGGGTATAAGGAACATGACTTAATTCATCTGCTGATGCCTGGTGACCACCACATGCTCCTAAATACACACCACAGGACTTCTGTCCCATTTCTGATCCAGTTACCTGGCCCACAGCACCCTCTCCAGCCTCTTTTATGTCTCTTACACCTTCTACTGTATGTTGAAGTTTCTAATAGGCTTTTTTTTCCAATTGAAAAACACAAGGGAAGGAGGAAGGAAGGAGTCTTTACCCTGGATTTTGTGACTGAAAAATCCCCATGGCCTTCTGAACCAGCAATCAGGTTGTTAAAGTGCAAGACTCGTTTCAGAAAATCTTCCCTGCAGAGCGGCGTGCATTCCTACAAACAAGCAACAAAATAACCCCCAATTCCCCAAACCCAAGTGTGATGTGTCCAGTGCAGTGCGGAAGTCACAGCTCTATCTGTAGCCACACATACCTGCAGGCACACATTTTCGAGCCTGGCTAGGGCGTATACGGTAAAGACGAGCACCCCCGAAAATGCTATGAGCCGGCAGTGTTAGTAAGTTCACTTTAGGGGTGAGGAAATGAGAAGTTTGAGAGGTCATGTCACTGTCCCAAGGTCACCTGGCCAGCAGTGGGCAGCATGTGAACTGTTGGTTAATTTGATGCAATTACTTTGCTGTACTGTGTCCATTTGGTTGAGCAGGCTCTAAAAATACTAAAACATTTGTTTTCGTTTAAGGTTCTTGGCTTAATGGGGTGGGAGGGGTAGTTATAAAAAGTTAGTATGCTCAGGTTTAAGCAAAATCCTATGACTTGGTCCAACCTTAGATGCCTCCCATTCCTTAGCAAAACCAAAGGTGGTCTTCTGAGGACTGACGACTAGGATTTTTATGGGAAATTGAACTCTCTTGTGAATTTGGAAGAAAATCCAGGCATGCTGATGGCTGAGTTCAATTTAAATCTTTTAGTGATACCAGTTGATATCAATGTTCCATATAATGTCTTCCCCCTCTTTGAATGATGGTGTAAAGTTTACCTTTCACAAACATATTTGAAAAAATTGATAAACATAAAATTATATTTAAAAATAAGAAAGAGCCTGCCCAGTGTGGCTCAGTGGTTGAGCGTCGACCTATGCACCAAGAGGTCGCCAGTTCAATTCCCAGTCAGGGCACATGCCCAGCTTGTGGGCCCATCCCCAGTGGGGGGCATGCAGGAGGCGGCCAATCGATGTTCTCTCTCATCGATGTTTCTATCTCTTTCTCCCTCTCCCTTCCTCTCTCTCTAAAAAATTCAATAAAGAAAATAAATAAATAAATAAAAATAAGAGAGAACCTTAAAAATAATCTAAGCTTGCCCTCTCTTTTCTCAGCATGAACCCTGAGGTTGTGAGTCATCCTGGTTTCTCTGAGGCTACAAGGGTTGGCAGAGCAGGAGGAGCAGATGTTTTCTTAAGCCATCGGCGAAATATTTTATAATCTTGTAATTTAGGACCATATACATATGTGATTTAGGACGATGGATAGATAGATAGATATAGATATCTTATTCTGCACCAAAATGTTTAACTTACCTCCAAATCCATCAGGCACATATGTTTTGAGCACAATATTGCAGAAAATTGTTGGCAGTGACAAGGGTTTGTTTCCCTCATTTCGAAGGGAAATGTGTCGGTAGCCGGCTTGGAGGCCGTCCAGCGGGAGAATCCTCTGGCCGATGAGCTTGTTGTTGTCATCGTACACGGCTATTCTCAAGACGGCCAGGTCAGGGAGGATTACCTGCAAGCAGAGAACGGTACTTTTCACTGAGTTATGGCAAGCAGCTCCCGAGAACCACGACTCTAGGAATCTGGGTCCCATCGACACTACTCTCAAATGCTCCTTTACGGTCGAAAACAGGCCCCTGATCAATAAGCATTCCTCAAGTATCCTGTGTAAGCGACAGTGCCCGAGCCATGGAGGAGGCCCCTGGACGGGTTTCCTGGAAATCGTCTCATTCAAAGTTGTAGACGGAATGAATGTGAATGATTACTAGCCCAACCCTTGTCATCTTTCCCAGTCCCCACCCATGAAATGGGTCAGCAAAAAGAGACCCTGAGAAATAAAGTGACTTTCCTTATTCTCCAAGATAGTCAGCCACAGTTGGGCCTAGCAATCGGGCCTCACGACTTTCTCATCCTGAGGTCTGTCTGCTACCTGGGCTGCCTCTGATACCTAATTCTGCCTGTTTTTAAGAATGTAGAGAGCGTCTTTGAAGAAACGCTTAATGTATAAAAGCTACTTTGTATATAAATTGGAATTCTCCCTTTTTCTTATACTCATTTTTTAAACATATTTGGGGATATTAAGTAGAGTGAGATGGGACAGCTGGAAACATTAACATATAACCAAGACACCTGCTCTTGCCATTCCCAGACCGAATGAATGGACGTAAAACCTGAGCTCACGCAGAGAAGCCCCATTCAAACGTGAAACAGCAAAACCGCAGAACAAAACCCAATGCTTGTAATGTTTTCATTCATTTATTTTTTATGCTCGCCTGAGGACATTTCTGCATTTTTATTTCTCAGAGAGAGCGGGAGGGAGAGAGGAAGGAAGAGAGAGAGAAACATCGATGTGAGAGAGACACATCGACTGGTTGCCACCTGCACGACCCCAACCAGGGCCGGGAACAAACCGCAACCGAGGTATGGGCCCTTAGCGGGAACCGAACCCGGGACTCTCTGGTCCGAGGGCCGACACTCTAACCGCTGAGCCAAACCGGCCAGGGCCCAATGTTTGTAATGTTTTTAATCAGGAGTGCCTTTTCACTGGCTGAGAGCAATCTAGGGCATCTGGGCTGACTGCTAAAGCTATATGACACATTGATTGCCTGCTTATGCCTAGAAGTTGTAATGTAATTCCAATTTTAGTAAGATGAAAAGTCAAAAGTTAAAATTCAGCCAACTTCAGTCACTCTATTGTTTCTCACGTGATGAATGGAGGTTTATTACTTTGTGAGAGTACTACAAAGAACAAAAAACAATAACAACAAAAAAGGAAACAATCAAAGTGCTTGATATCAATGATAGGCAATTTAATTTCTGAAGGACAGTGAAGGATCCAGAATTGGCATTTGTTTCTGGGGCCAGTAATGTTATGTACAAAAACCAAGTTCAGTATTTCCTTACTCATAAAATCAAAGTGTCCACCAGGAGATGAGTGGATCAAAAAGCTGTGGTACATCTACACAATGGAATACCACTCAGCTGTTTGCAACACCATGAATGGATCTGGATATTATTATGCTAAATAAAATAAGCCAGTCAGAGAAAGACAAATACCATATGATCTCACTAATATGTGGAATCTAAGGAACAAAATAAACTGACGAACAAAATGGAACCAGAAGCATGGACACATGGAACAGACTGGCCAGTGCCCAAGGGGAGGGGGTGGGGTGACTGGATAAAGAAGGTGAAGGAAATAGCTAAAGAACAGATATGCATACCCCATGGACACAGACAATCATTTGGTAAAAGTCAAGGAAGGGAGAGGAAAGAGAGGATGGAGGTGGGTAAGGGGGAGAAGGGGGACTCCTGCAATAATGTCAACACTAAAAAATTTTTAAATACAAAATAATAATAAAAGAAAGGAAATCTTAAGATAAAACAATAACAAAGAACACTGTAGTTAAAGTTCTGAATTTCTAGAAATGTGTGCCAGGATTATTCATTATGACAAAGAACACGGGCCAAACGGACAACAGATCCAGCTAATAACAAACTGGAAAAACCAGAGAAGAAAGAAAGAAAGATCACAGGTGCGGATGCAATTTATACCTCACTCTGACAGCAGAGAGCAGGTGACAGTGCGGGGTTTGCATGATAATTGTATTCACATCACAGGGTGAACCCAAATTTCAAAACAACCTGTTCCATTGTCCCTACATTGATCTCCGCTAAACTGGTTTCTGTAAACCAGTTAGTCTACTGTGAAGTGAATAATCCCCATTCGTTAAGACAAGAAGCTGATTATCTGTGCTGCATGACACACAAATGGAGCAGAAACACCTGGAAACCCTGTGCCTAAAGAAGAAGCAAGAGCCCATTTTGATCAGGATAACAGAAGAAGTGAGAGAGAAAAACAGACATTCTTAGAGACAGCACGGCCAATGAATGAGTTTTTCAATATGCTTCCAATTGACAAAAGAGAAACAAAGTGAAAAATAATTACAAGATAAAATGCTGAATCATAAGAGTGAATGACTGTGATTATACTTAGGATCATATTATTGTACTGAATAAAAAGCCCCAAAATACCAAAAATAGCACATGAAGCACAGAACCGGGGGTAGCAACAGGTATCACGCTCTCTGGAGGCACAGGGCAATACCAACTGACCCACTTGAAGTCATTCATGGGCCTGAATTATGCTGAAGCACTCCACCTGCCCTTTCGGCCAAAGGAACAGTGCAAGTCGCCAGCTGCTGCCAGGGCTGGGAAGAACTCTCCTGTGTGTGATGTGTGCACCAGCGAGGATGCATTCTAAGTGGATTGCACGCCTGGGCTCAGGCATTGCCACATAGGAGGTGTGCTCCCCCAAGGGGGAGAGAAGAGCCCAAAGGACAGGGACAAACAGAAATAACAATCATATGACAGCTACAGCACTTACCCATTACAAGAAGAAAAAAAGAAGACTTTTTTTGTTGAAAAATTGTCCTTATATCATGTCTATACATGGAAACATGGCTCCCAAGTCAGCAGAGTGAGTCTGTCACACTGAAATGCCCTACCTTTCGAAATACGAATGACTCTTCATTGTAAACGGGATTGAGTCCGTTGTTCATCACCATGCGGGTTCGGAATTCCTTACGTATAGTGTCCGTGGGCAATCCGTACATGTCCACTTCTACGTATGTGCCGATTTTCTTATCTGATAAGAACTGACCTGATATGACCTATAGCAATAGGATAAGAGAGAGAAACAAAGACTGTGTAATCATCAGAAGCAAAGAATAATCAGGAATTAAGAATGTCTCTATCTTTAGAAACTTTAATTATCTATGGAAATAATGGCTTCACTCCTTATTAAACTAAAACACAATTGAGCACCTATTCTATGCAAAAAACTATGCTTGGCAGAGGTTCTACCCTCAAGAACTGTCTAGAAAAAGAACAAGGGAAATATACACGAATCATATAATACAAAGAAATAGTGTCCAAGTATCTTCATGTCATCTAAGTGCCCACACCTATGAAATGAATTGATGGGTTCAAATATGCCCTAAGATCACTTCACAGCTCCAAAATTCTGCCATACATACTTTCACTGAATTCTTTTAAAAGTCTTAAAAAGACACACTCAGAAAGAAAAGCAATGCTGAAATTTGTGTTATCTTTCATGACATTGACACCAGTCAGCCATCTGTTAAGTATTTGCAAAGACCAGCATTAAATTTTATCTATTATAAAGCTATGAAAAGACTATTTTTCATTTACTTTCCAAATGACTATAGCTATGTATCAGGTTTTTTTTTCCATATTATCTACTACCTAATAATTTTGAAACAGTTTTTTGGAGGCACAATTGATATACAGTAAACTACATATTTGAAGTGCATAATGAAATCAGTTTTGATATATGAGCATGTGTGTGAAATCATCGCCAAAATTAAGACAACAAACATTTCCTTCACCTCCCCAAGGTTTCTTTGTGCCCTTTTGTAATCTCTCCCTCCCTCCAGCTCTGTCCACTGGAAACCACTGATTTACTTTTTTGTCTTTATACCTTAGTTTGCATTTTCTAGAATTTTGTATAAATGGATCATATAGTGGATTTTTTTTTTCATTCACAATCTTTATCATTTCAGAGCAGTTTTATGCTCAATTTAGCAAAACTGAGCAGAAAGTAAAGAGAGTTTGCAGATACATCCTGTCCTGACACACACAACCTCCCACATTACATGCATCTCTCACCAGAGTGGTACATTTGTTGTATCAATAACCCTACACAGACACATCATTATCACCTAAAGTCCATAGCTGACGTTAGACTTCACTGTTGATGTATGTTCTATGGATTTGATCAAATGCAAAATGACATGTTCCGCCATTGCAGTACCATGTAGAATAGTTTCACTGCCCTAAAATCCTCTGCTCTGCCTATTCCTCTCACCCCACTCCTCAACACATGCCAACCACTGATCGTTTTACTGTCTCCATCTTTTTGCTTTTTTCAGGATGTCATGTAGTTGAAATCATACAGTATGTAGCCTTTTCAGATTGGCTTCTTTCCTTCAGTAATGTGCATTTGTTTCTTCCATGTGTTTTCATGACTCAATAGCTCATTTCCTTCTAGCACTGATTAATACTCCATTGTCTGGATATACTACCATTTATTTATTCATTCACTCACTGAAGGACATCTTGGTTGCTTCCAAATTTTGGCAATTACGAACAAAGCTGCTACAAACATCCCTATGTAGGTTTTTGCATAGACACAGTTTTCAGTTCATTTGGGTAAACACCAAGGAGCGTAATTGCTGGATCGTATGCTAAGAGTATGTTTAGTTTCGTAAGAAACCACTACACTGCCTTCCAACGTTTTGGATTCCATTCTGCATTCCCACCAGCAATGAATGAGAGTTCCTCTTACTCCATATCCTCTGTTAGGTCCTCTTTTTGATCTGGTATCTTTCACGAAAAGTAGCTAATAATTTTACTAGTGAAAAAAAATGCATCTCTTAAGAAAAAAAAGGGGAATTTTTTAGTCCAAGTTCAGAACAACACATGAATCTTGCTGCTTGACATTAAACAGTTTAATTGTGATTTCTGAAGACTTTCCAGGGCCATCTGCCTACACATTCATGCTGTTCTGTGAAGAGTAGGGCCTCACCTGCACCGAGCAAGTGGCAGCAATCACCCCGTCAACGGGAGTCTCAGAGAAAGGATCAAACGTCCGATCGGGCCGTCTCATGAAATCTGGTTTGAGAAGGTACCTGGAGGGACAAAAGCACAGAAGGAATTTGCATTCTTAGTTGCTTTTACAAAGAATAAAACACTAACTCTTCAGGACACTAAATACTTCCTTTTCCCCATTTCTAACTTAGGAGCTATGCTTTTAGGTAGAGGATCCTAAGGATTATAGAGAATAACCCTGCCCTATGGACCGTCCTACAGAGGAGCAGAGAAGAAGGAATGTTCTCTGGAATCTAGGATCAGGGACATCTCGGACTTCCTGATACTATCATTTTCTCTTGAACTTGTTTATGCCATGGATCTCTCCAGATACTCGCTCTTATATGCACAAAATAGGAAGAATAACAATGAAAAACCAATTATATAAGCTATAGTTATCAAAACATAGAAAATGTGATATTCTACTTTATTGTGTTTTAACTAATGTATTAAATTATGAGATGTAATGGAAAGTTTGGTGATTAGCATAATTTCAAAGGACTGCTATGCATAAAAATAATTTTAGAGATCTATAACAACAGTAATGTTATAAAATAGCTGTGATTTAAATTGGTGTCAGAGTCACAGGTACCACTAATACTACTGGGGATTGTTGACTGTTAATAATCAAAGGAAATCTGAAATTTCAGTTAAAGGTAGGTGAAAATAAAGATGTAATTATTTCTCTATTTCTAGCCAGGGTAATGAAAGAAAATGACATAAAAGTTATCCAGATTGGAAAGAAGTAAAACTATTTCTTTTTGCAGATGACAAGATCTTATATATAGAATCTACCAAAGGAATCTACCTAAGGAATCTACTATAAACTATCAGAACTAGTAAATGAGTTTAACAAGGTGGCAAGATACAAAATCAATATACAAAAATCAACTGTATTTCTATACACCAGTAGTAAACAATCCAAAATGAAATTAAGAAAATTCCATTTATAATAGCACTAAAATACTTAGGAATCAATTTAACAAAATAAGTGCATATACTTTGAAAACGACAGAACATTGTTGAAAGAAATTAAAGACAGTCTAAGTACATGGAAAGACATCTTGTGTTCATGGATCAGAAGATTTAATATTGTTAAGATGAGCACTATTCCCCAAATTGATAACCAGATTCAATGTAATTCTTATCAAAATCCCAGCTTGCTTCTTTGTAGAAATTGACAGGCTGATCCTAAAATTCATAGGGAACTCAAGAACCAATAATAGCCAAAACAATCTTGAACAAGAGAAACAAAATTGAAGGTCACATACTTCTCAATTTCAAAACTTTCTACAAAGCAACAGTAATCAAGACACTGGAACTGGCACAATACACATACAAATCAATGAGATAGAGTTGAGAGTCCAGAAATAAATTTTTGTATCTATGATCAGTTGATTTTTGACAAAGATGTCAAGACTATTCAATGGGGGAAGGGTCTTTCAAACAAACAATGCTAGGAGAACTGGACAGCCACACGCAAAAGACTAAAACTGGAGCCCTCCCTCACATCATATACAAAAATGAACTCAAACTGGATAAAAAAAATCTAAGTGTAAGAGCCAAAACTATACAACTCTTAAAAGAAAACAGAGATAAATTTTTGGATTTGCCAAGGGATTCTTAGGCGTAACACCAAAAGCACAAGCAACAAGAGAAAAAAATAGATAAACTTGACTTCATCATAAAAATTTTTGCACTTCAAAGAACACACTATCAAGACAGTGAAAACACAAGCAACAGAACAGGGGGAAATCTTTGCAAGCCATATATCTGCTAAGAGATGTGTATCTAGAATACATAAAGAACAAATAATCCAGTTAAAATGGGCAAATTATCTGAATAGACATTTCTCCAAATAAGAGACACTAATGACCAATAAGCACATGAAAAGATGCTAAACATTATTAGTCATCAGCTAAACAAAAATCAAAACCACAGTGAGATGCCACCACATACACACTAGGATGGCTATAGTAAAAAAGTCAGATAATAGTGTTGACGAGGATGTAGAGAAATTGGAACCCTCATACGATGCTGGTGGGAATATAAAATGATGCAGACACTTTGGAAAACAGTCTGGCAGTTCCTTGAACAGTTAAACATAGAGCTACACATGCCCAGCAATTCCGCTCTTAAGACATACCCAAGAAAAATGAAAACATATGTCCTCACAAAAACGTGTATGTGAATATCACAGCAGCATTATACAGATTGACCAAAAGATGGAAACAACCCAAATGTCCATAAACAGAGGAATGGTCATACAATATGTGGTATATCCACACAATGGAAAAGTATTTAACAACAAAAAATAATTATGCTACAGCATAGGTAAACCTTGAAAACATTATGCTAAGCAAAAGAAGCTAGTTACAAAAGACTACATATTACATGAATTAATTTATATGAAATGTACAGAATAGGCAAATATAGAGAGATAGAGAATAGATTAGTGGTGGCTTAAGCCTGGGAGGTGATAGCTAAAGAGTATGAGTTTTCTTTTTGAGGTGATGAAAATGTTTTGAAATTGACCCCAACTACACAATGTCTGCCCCTTACGACCACTGGGACTGGTCACAAAATGACACGTAACTAATATATATGTTAGAAATGATAAAGGGACTAAAACTTTCACACTTATCTGAGCAGTATATAAAGGAAAATGAGGGCTTCCAAAACAACAGATTTTCTTTTAAAGGTAAAAGAGTCAACATTTGGGTGATCAAATATAGTATTTCACATTCCTTAGTAGCATAACTGTTACTAATTTTAACTCTAGATGATGTCAAATGTTTTACTATCTTTTAAAACACGACCAAAAAGGGATCTTGAGGCATGCTATTTTTCCTTAAAGAAAAGTTTCAGCCCCGCCTGAGTGGCTCAGTGGTTGAGCGTCGACCCATGCATCAAGAGGTCACCGGCTCGATTCCTGGTCAGGGCACACGCCCAGGTTGTGGACCCGATCCCCAGTGGGGGGGCACGCAGGAGGAGACCAACCGATGTTCTCTCTCACTGATGTTTCTATCTCTTCCTCTCTCTTTAAAATCAATAAAGAAAAAAATTATAAAACAGCTACTGTTTGCCACGGTAGGCCTAAAAGGCACAGAATGCCACTGTTGGCACAGAAACGCCAACCTCAGACACAGTCCACAGGGATTGTTGTAAAAGTCCCTGCACGTGAAAAGGAGAATGGCCAGGACAACTGTGAAAGCCACAGGGGCCTCCGGTGCCCTTGCTCCGTGGACAGGTGTCCTGCATGGCTGGTCGCCCTACCAGGTATGACTCCGTTCTCACAGAGGGACACAGAAGGTCACAGGTGGGCAAGATGTCTTCTCTGTGCCCTGTGAGTGACAACCTTTGCCTTGAGGGGAGGGCACACGGACTGAATAACACTGTCAGTGCCTCTTAGGTTGAGCTGCCCCACTGAACAATCGTAGATTTTTACCCCTCTGGTGGGATTGAGGCTTTTGGTCACAAGGCCTCAAGGACATCAGCACAGAATTCAGGTTAAAGTAGCAGCGTCTTTACTCACAATGTATTTTAAAATAAACAATGGTACAGAAGAGAGATACATACATGTGAACTATGGGGAAACAGCAAACTCCTAAAAAGAAACATAAGGAATACATACAACTCCCATCCAGATCTCTTTTTAGCAGGAGCAGTGCCCCCCCCCCCACCCCCCCGCCAGGGTCAGTACTAGCTGTGGCACAGCTGAGGTGAAAAGGGAAGGCTTGGCTTTCTGGGTCATGGGGAAGGGCTGCAGGAGGGAGCACGGCGGGGCCTGACGTGTCTGTGTGAACCACAGGGCCGCGCGGGGCTGCCTCCCTGAACTTGAAGGCCTGATTGATCAGGGCGCTCACTTATTCTTGCCTGGTCTCTGGGTGTGAACGACCACAAGGTCTTAAGCTTCTGCAAACCTCACTTTTGCACCAAAATTTGCTGTTCATCAAGTCCTTCCACCCACACTCATGTTCACCCTTACTGAGCTGTGACCACAAGCCTGTGTGGTAGGTGTTACTGTCATTTTATCAAGCAGAATATCAAGGTTCAGAGTCTAACATGCCTGGCCGGGGACGTGAAGCCAGCGTGGGGAGGAGCTGGAGGGCTTTTACGCCCACACCACTGCTGCCCACGGGCGGCACCGCCTCAGCCTGCCACTGGGGGTCCATCCATCAATTTCTGTGCACGAGCTCCTGGTTAGGAACCCTTTGCATTCAATAACAAAATACACACTGTTTTTTTTGATGACATCATTTTTATTGCATTTTCCCCAGTTTTATTGAGACATAATTGACATATAAGATATTAGTTTACAGTATACATTTTTTTTTTTTTTCAAAATACACAGCTGAAAAAAAATGTGTACACTCCAGCTATGTGTGTGGTGGGTGATTCGGGCAATTGGGCCGTGTCCCCCATGGGTAGGTACATGGGCAGAGAACCACGTGGCAGGAGGGAGAGGTGGCAGTGTGCACTTGGAACCTACAACTGCTGAACAATTTTGCCTTGACTGGCTGTTTTTAGTGATAACAATTACTAACCAGAGAGGCCCAGAAGTCTCTGAGAGTACGTGACCAGACGGGATGACACGCCATTGGTTTGGGGTTATTAGCCTGCTGCCTGGGGACAGATGCGTGGAGACAAAAAGGGCCACACAGTGTTTTTCGTCTCTGTAGAGTTTTAACTTTATATTTTCATTTCATCTTTCATCATTTCAGTGGAATTAACTTTTCTTATTTCATACTTGATTCACTGATTTTTAGGGTGCTATTTATAAGACATGCAAAAGAATGAAGAGAGGACAAAGCTTTCCTCCTAACTGTATTAAATAAACTTGCCACCCATCATGTCATTATATATTAAATCAGCTTTATTCCTCTATTTGTCCCAGGTAAAATATATATCTTTAATGTTCAGTTAATGTCCAAACGAGCAGGGATCTTTGTATATCCTAGCTATAAAAATCTCCACTATTGAATTTAAAGTGAGAAAGTTAGACTCTAGAGTGTGTATGAAAAACTGCCTAACATACAGCTAAACTTTTATTTTACTTTTTCATTTTAATTAAAAAAATTTTTTTCTTTATTGATTTTAGAGAGAGAGGAAGGGAGAGGGAGAGAGAGATAGAAACACTGATGAGAGAGAACACAGATTGGCCGCCTCCTGCAAGCCCTCCACTGACAACCTGGGCATGTGCCCTGACGGGGAATCGAACCGGTGACCTCTTGGTGCATGGGTCAACGCTCAACCACTGAGCCAAAACTGCAGAGCATAATTTATAGCTAAAATTTTTTTTAAAATATGTAAAACTGGAGATGAAGAATGCATATTTGCAAATATACTCTATCCAGGGGTTTCATCTGTTTCCATCCCATCCCTCAAGCTCAGCTTAAGTCCGGCAGTCCCTGATTAAAAAGGACGAGTTTCATTACGGCTGTGGCACAGAGCGCCGGAACACAGTGACAGCAGTTTAAATCGCATTACTCACCCGCACGATCCATTATACTCAAATTTTCCTTGATTCAATTGCATCGCTAAATCTGTCAAGAGACAAAAATAATTTAGCATCTCATCTCCCTGGACAAAGAAGATCCTGATGGGGTGATTTTAAACAATGGAAATCAGATACTGATTCTAGGCTGAAGGGCCTTTCTTAACACTGCAAGGTACTACCACGTCTGTTTAAGCACACAACTCTCACTTCTATGTTGGAATGACCTTGGGTTTAATTTAAATTAAACACAGGATGTGTTCTCATAAAGATCACACTAGCATTGCTTTAAAATTGGCATTAACTCTCTGAACTCAGAGTTGAGAGTACAGATGTCCAGCCTGATGCAGTTGGAGAGGATGCGCCTTGTGACCCCCAGAGGAAGGTTTCCCTGGAGATACCCAGTAGGTAACATGTGAATATAAAACTCCATTAAAAAAATAAAAAATAAACGAGGTAAGTATCATGTAAAAATCAATGACTTAAGGAGAATTCTTCCGGTGGGCTCTACACGGGCAGGGCACGGCTTGTGATTTTTCTCTTGTAAGCAGACACAGTCTTCATTCTTTCTTTTTATCAGCCAAAGAAATGGGGCAGCTGATGGATATTTTTCTCCTTCAAAACGCTGTGGTTAAACCTAACACTACAGAATAAAACATAAGCTGACCTACTGAATAAACTGCTTTCGGATCATTGAATCCATGCAGTGGACTCACTGATAACTGAGAATACAACGTGACATCGTTTTAAGAAAGTGAAATTATTTTCTCTCTGCTAGAAATGGTCTGGGATTGTCCTGGCACCTGGTCATAGTTTAGTATAGCAAGGACTGATGGGCACACTGTGCAGAGATTTGATTCCAACTTCTCGGTCACTGAGGAGATTCTACCAACGAGTGGGAAATACAGTCAGGTCACATTCATGCCCCAAGTGTGAAAGTCAAAGGACCTTTCAATCAGTGCAGAGCATAGAGAACAAGGTGGGGAGAGATTCTCAAAGAATGGCAAATGGATTCGAGAACAAAAATGACCCCAAATTGGGAAACATGGGAGGTACTCTCATACAGCATATAACTCAACAAGAAAGCATTGTTTTGTTTGACCAATATTAGGACCATGCAATGGAATTAACTACAGAACGTGACTAGGTTTTGTGACGTATTTCTCACCTGTTTTAGGTAAGCATCTAGAGCCCATTACTTTTCTAACTCTAGTCTTAAAATCGTGATCCTCAGCTCTTAAGCAAACCTCAAAATACATGAAAAAAAATTTTTTTTGCATTTATAAAAGTTTGTTCCTCTCCTTCTGGCGGGGGGTTGGGGGGGGGATCATATATTGGAAACCTGCCTTTGAGTACACTTTGGAGGACCAGGATATATATTATACCTGTGGGAACATATAACTCCCTACACACCATTTTAGCAGAATCTACCCCATACTATTCTGTACTTTTAGGATGAGATATCACTGTGTCATTGATATCTGCTGAGTGTTAACAGTGGGAAGTACTTTCCAAGGGAAAAATGAGTCATAGTGACTGTACAAAGATACTCAAATTCTGTGTTTGGAAATGAAGATACATTTGATCCAAAAGAAAAGAAAAATTTGAAATATTCGGAATAGGGGAAAATGTTTATCAGAGTAATCATGGCATGTACAAAAGGAAATTTGATTTAAATCAAAATATTGTATCTTCTGTCACTGTTTTGCTCTGTCTTGAGTTTTTAATTTCTCACCATTACATAAATCCAACACGTTGTTTTGCCATATGTCTGCTTCCTTTAAAAAATGCCCACAGCCAAGCGATGGCAACTGTTGGCACCACCCTGCCAGGGCGTTCTCGTGGAATTCGAGGTCACTGGACATCAGTTCCTACCTGGGGTTTGATAGTTCAGTGAAACCATCTGGCAACCAGCGTTCCAGAAAATCTGAGGCATGTAATTACTGGAATCGACTCGGCCTCCCTTGGGGTAAATGCGACTCATTTGCCGTTTGTTATAACTATGTAACTTATTAAGGAAAAGGGTGAAAAAGCTTATTCCAGCAGCAATAAATCAACAACAAAGAGCTAAAATAACCAAGGTCTAGACCAATAATGACAAACAAATAGACAAAAGAGAGCAAATTTCACATTTATAAATGATGCTTCGGAGAAAAACCAGTTTGCTATGTGGATTATGAAAACAATTCACATCTGGGCAGCTTTTCCCCGTCTCTGTGGTCTTTTACACGTATTCTTTTATTAGCTCTGCAGCCACAAGGATGTATTAGCCATCTATCTATTTTAGAGACTCCTGCCAAACCCAAAGTGCACCAACCACTCATTCCATAAGGATACTTCACAAATTCAATCGCGTGTGTCTTCAAGTAGCCTAGGCCGACTGACTCGTTAAAAGAAGACATGTTATAATGAATATTGCGTTCTGTAAAGAAAAGCAAAGACAGGGCTCAGAAACCCTGCCATCAAATGGTTCCAGGAAGAAAGACAAGCAATGAACAGAATTACACCCCGAATCATGAGACTTTGCAGGCAGACGGTGCATTATTGTATCAGTAGCTCCTCCTTTCATTAACGTCCTATGGACAGAGACAGTTGGCTTTAAAAACATTGTGATAAATTAAATTTGGAATCAATGAGCAAATTATGTGCACATGGTTGCCATACTCGGCCACCCTTGAAATATGTATATTTGATGATGATGATGGCTTCTTTAGCCCAGAAATAATTAGGAGAAATTGTAAAACACTTTACACATTTTTTGTGAGCAGTTTTTGATGAAAAGAGGTCTTATGAAGTCTGTTGAAAGCAAGAGGCTACCCTCTTTGAGTGTTAACAAGTCCAGTCTCTCAGAGCCACCTTGTGGATGGTGTAGAGAATGACATCACAAATGCCACCACATGCCAAGAACATGTGCTCTGTGAAACAAAAAAATAGGTGAGCTGGAACAGTCTCCAGGCCCAGAGAAGGAAATGGCAACAAGTCAGATCACAGCTCATCAGCATAGCAACAGCAAAGCAGACAAAGAAGGCAACAGCATTTAACCTTTCGTGTTACCTTCAGCCACATGGAAACCTTGAAACTTGACCGGCTGTGCATAGTTGATCATTGTGGACAAATACGGATGAATATTTGTGGTAGCACCTACATATTTATAAGATGCCATCCATGCCTGCTCATCTTCTACAGTGACCAGGCCCTACAAGCACAGGGAAGGGGACATACATGTTGGTGACTTTAGCAGGACTCGCAGATGTATGCTCCAGGCTTCCTCACTAAAGATAACTTACACACTCGCAGATGTATGCTCCAGGCTTCCTCACTAAAGATAACTTACACACACACACATTGAAAATAAAGACCCTTTCCTTGCTCAGTTACGCTAAAGGATCATAAAAGTTAGTCTCTATTTAGCTCCAAATAATCCAAAAGGATTATCTTACATTTTTAGGACATTTTTTAGATTTTCAAAGGACTTTAAAATATTCAAGAAACTATATTGAGGTTCATGGCAATGCTATGAAATATACATAACAGGAATTAATTATTCTTATTTTCACAAATGGAGGCACAAAATCAAAACAGTGCCTCTCGAACTTGAGTGTCCATCAGAATCACCTGGAGGGCTTATTAAAACACAACACTCCTGCCCTGGCCGGTTTGGCTCAGCGGTTAGAGCGTCGGCCTGCGGTCCAGAGAGACCTGGGTTCGGTTCCCGCTAAGGGCATGTACTTCGGTTGCAGTTTGTCCCCGTCCCTGGTTGGTCGTGCGGGTGGCAGCCACTCGATGTGTCCCTTTCATGCCGATGTTCCTTTCTCTCTCTCTTCCTCTCTCTCCCTCCTACTCTATCTGAACAAAAAATGAAAAAATGTCCTCGGGTGAGGATAAAAAACAAACAAAAAAAACACAACACTCCTGGGCCCCACCCTCCCAGTTTCTGATGAGATGAATCTAGGTTGAGGCCCAAGAATCTGCATTTCTAACTAGCTTCCAAGTGATAATGATACAGGATCCTCTGGGGGCGAGAATTTAGTTAACACTGCTCCAGGATTTAAGCCACATACACAGTAGTTTGTGGCATTTTTTTTAAAGCGTTTTCTTAAAATAATCCGATAACCCACTCCATAGGACATTGTCCTATTGAAATATTGAAATTATATTATTTTGCCTAGAGGAAAAAACCAAATTATTTTAGGTTATTTCTTGGTAAATCAGAACAAAACCAACAAAGTCAACAACAAAAAGAATGCCTTCAAAAGTGAGCAGCATTTTGTTGAGAACTTGGAAAAGCTAAATTTCCTGCATAGACAGGTAGATAAACTGCTTAGTCACATTCATTCGCTAAAAAACGGTCAGACCATTTGTCTTATCTGGTGATTTGACATTCTAAATCATCAAACTGATTTCACAAATAAAAGCCTGAAATATGAAATAATATAAGATTGTTGTTGTTTTTTCATCTTTTTTTTTTTATATGTCCCAACCCCCCAAATAGGGCAGAGGCCAGTCTGATTCTTTTCTCGTGTGTTTAACGATAATAAGAAGCACCAGCGTCCTGTGTTGGGCGCCAGGCTGAACTCCCGCGTGCACTGTCCTTACTGTCAGTACTCTCGTGAAGTAGGAATTAGTCCTACCCATTGACCGCATGAGAAGACTGAGGCCTTGGGGATTAAAATAACTTAGTCACAGCTACTTAGTTCATAAAAAGCAGTGACCAAAGGCCAACGTGTCCTTTGTTTATCACAACACCTTATGAAATTCTAGTAGAAGAGAATTTCACAAACATCTTGGGAGAGGACTGGGTTCAGACTTATCCATAATTACTCCCAACTTAAAATTTACACAGTAAGAAGAGAGGGTCTTACTCCAAATAAGATAGGAACCCGGAGATAGCAAGACAGTATTTTCTACAGCTCTGAAAAGTATAAATCAAATTACAAGGCAAATTTCTGCCTGTGGCTGCCTTTGGTCTCACTTCTGTAACAAACCACATACATTTACTAAATAAGACCACTTTGGTATCATGAGGAACTCTGAAGAGGATAAGAGAAACTAAACATAGAACTTAACTTCCCTTAAAATAAAGTCAATATCTAATAATGTCAAATAAACTCCCGGAATGTGTACAGTGTGAAATTAACAATCTGTCAGAAGGCCAGTGTAATCAGCATCAAGAGAGACTTTCAATCTCACTACAATATGGATTTGCTGGCCGATTATTAGGTCATTTGTATTTTGAAATCCAGTGTGTAGATGATCATGTATTCCTGTTCTAGGAATGAAATCTCTAATCCCAGCTAAGAAAATGCCTAACTGCACCAAACATTTATTTTTAAGAAAATCATCTTCTTCACCTCTCCTAATTTTGTGATTTTTTTTTATTGGGATTTAATCATTTCACCACTGTGATTAATGCTTTCTTTTAAAGACTCTTAAAGTTGCCTTGGCTGGTTTGGCTCAGTGGTTGGAGAGTCGGCCCGTGGACCAAAGAATCGCGGGTTCGATTCAGGTCAAAGGTATGTACCTTGGTTGTGGTTCGGTCCCCAGCCTTGGTAGGGGTCATGCGGGAGGCAACCAGTCAATGCGTCTCTCTCACATCAATGTTTCTCTCTCTCTCCCCAGCTCTATCTGAAGATAAATGAAATAATATCCTGGGTGAGGATTTAAAATAAATAGAGCCTCTTAAAATTAGACATGTAAACATGTAAATATTATACCCATAAACAGTAAGATTGACATTCCATGGGGCAGGGGAGAAGACAGAGTAATAACACTTAGCACACAATGTTCAACATTGTCTTTTCCAGGGCCCACGTAAGGTGTCTCATAATGAAAACAAAATGCACAAGGAAATTCTTTTCTTACCTTTTTGTTGTTTTCATGTTCAAGATCATCAGAAACCTAAATTAAAGAAAAAATAATAATTTGTTTACTCCTCTAAAGGGCAAAATTGTAAATTTGCACATATTTAAATAAATATAGGTAAAATTTTTATTCTATTTATTTGTTAAGATGGGAAATTATTAATGACATAAGTCATGGACAAAAGCAAATACTCAAAAGACAGTGTTTCACAAACCAGAAAAGCTCCTTTTAAGGCTGTCTCCCTCCTTTGCTGACAGTTTTCACCTATTTAGAGCCTTCCTAATGGCAATTTAGTTAGTGATTTAGTCATTGGGGCTTGGGAAATAATCAGTGTGGTCGCCTGCCCTGATATGTAAAGGGCAGCAAGCATGAATAATCGTCCTTCAGCAATTCAACACTCATGTCTAGGTACTGACAAAGGCTTTATGTTGTAAAACAGTGTGAAGGTAAGCACTTAGTAGATATACAATAGTCTGCAAGTAGTCAAAATTCTCTATCAGAAAAGATAGGGCGTAATAGCGGTATTCCTTTAGCTTTGCTCATCAGACACTCTCTTCTCATTTTCTTACAACCAAATGTATCTATCAACTACCTGCACCTCCATCCATTGTCTTCAATAATAATGTATCCCTGCTCCAATCAAAGACCACACCTTCCCATCACCATCACCAGGATCCCACAGCAGTCAGCCTCTCCCCCACAAGACTGAATCTCGCCCTCTGCCTGCACCATTTCCAACAGACTGCAAACACACTCCGGGTTCATTTATCTTAAAAATAACCCTTCCTTGACTCACGCTACCTTTAACCACCAGACCATTTCTTCCTTATAGTAAAGCTACTCAAAACTACAGTCTCTGCTCATTCACATCTCTCTTCCCCAGTGGCCCCTACCACTCCTGGGACAGAAACTTGTCTGTCCCAGGTCGCCAGTGTAACCAATCCAATGGACACTCTCGAGCCTTCTTAATCACTCAACAGAATCATAAAAAATCAACCACTTTGCCAGGTGCTTGGGGGCTAGGGAGCTGTTTGTTGGTCAAAGGATAAAAACTCCCAGTGATAAGAGGAGTAAGTTCCAAGGACTGAATGTACAGCCGTGACAATGGTTAACAGAACTGTAATATATACTTGAAAGGCGCTGCGAGAGCAGATCTTAAATGTTCTCACCACACACACAGAATGGTAGTTTTGTGAGGTGACAGATGTGCTCATTGACCTTATTGTGGTAATTATTTCACAATGTATTCGAGTATCAAACATCACACTGTGCACCTTAACTTTCACAATACAAGGTGGGGCACAAGTGTGTTTACACTTGTGAGTACGTGAAACACAGAGTTTATTCTTGCGAGTTTATTTATTAATTATTGTATTATTTTCCTTACAAACAACGGTAAACCTACTTTTGCCCCACCCTGTATTATGTCCATTATATCTCCAGAGAGCTGGGGAAAAAGACCAACCACTCTGTCTTTTTCTTCACACCGTTCTCTTGGCTTCATTGGTCTCGTTGTCCGGTCCCCCCCCCCCCCACTTCTCTAGCTATATCCCCTGCTCTTTGCACTGGGTCCTCTCCTGTGAGTCTGCCTGTAGACAGGGCTCCACCTGGGCTTCTTTTCTGCCTCTTCCCATGGATCATCTCAATTATTTACATGGTGTCAAATAATATCTTCTAACTTCCCAATTTATCTCTCTGGCCCAACCTCTCTTCTAGTTCTAGAGACAGGAGATGCTTTTGCTAGTGATGCTGATAATGACAATGGTGAAGATGGTCATATGGCAGCATCTTTATGAGTTACAATGTGCCAGCACTATTCTAAGTTCTTTACATATACTAAACCCATTCACTCTTCGTAATGGACCATTTATTGCCTTCATGATGCGGATGAAGAAACCAAGGCACTGAGAGGCTAAGGAACTTACCAAGGTTACACAGTTGGGAAATACACCCAGAGTCAGATGTCAATGCTACGCAAACACCTAGGAGGCACCTCAAGTATCTCACAGGCCTCAAACAGCCTGTCTTATTTGAAACTCCTGAATTCTGTCTCTTCCAGGCTTCCCCGAGGTCTACCCAGGTCCTCAAACACAAACCCTAGAGAGTCATCTTGTGTCCCTGTCTCTCCTTCATTTTCCTACATTCAATCCATCAGCAAGTTGAATCATTTTTGCTTCCTCAATAGATCTTGACCCCATTCAAGCTTCTGTTCTACTGTCCAGTTAAACCCTCAGGGTGGCCTAGGGTGACGACCCAGCCTACCTGCCCTTCCTGTGTGCACTCCTGCTTCCTTCGAAACTCCTCTCCATAAGGTAACCACGGTGATTTTTAAAAAAACCCTACCAGGCTACATTGGCCTCTTCTTTAAATATTTTCATTGGCTTCATCTTTCACTTAAATGAACACCAGAGTTTCTCATAGTGGCCTCCCAAATCCCGCATGGCCTGGTTCTCACCTGCTTGAGCAATCTCACCTTGTTTCTCTCTACCCCTCCCTCTGTCCACTGTTTACACTGCCTTTGTTGTTACCGCTGCGGTCCCTCTGCAAATATAGTTATTTTTCTATCTCTGTGCATGTCTGGTTCTTCTCTACCCTTTGGGTTCCGGTTTCCTTATTCCCTCCACTACATTATTCTCCATTTTAGCGCTCCCTTTGAGTTTCATACCGGCACTTACCACAAATTGTGATCATATCACTGACTGTTTACTTGTTTGTTTCCCACGCCTTTCCTATAAACTCCCATCAGACTATAAGCTCCTCGAGGGCAGAAATCAAGTGTGCTTTGACCCTTCTGCGTTGTTATGGCCTAGACTGTGCCTGGCACACAAAATGTACACAGCAACTACTTTTTCTTGGCTGAGTGGTTGGACAGATGGGAACATCTTTATGCTTACTCTATATTAGCAGGGAGATGAGCTATCTAACTTGTAGGGCTGGTTGTGTAATTAGGGCTTGCTTGTGATGATCAGGGGTCCTTTTCCTGATGATTTCACCAAGCTAACCTTTGCACTGGGATGCTGCTATCGTCTCCCTATTCAACCAGAACAGCGATTTCCCACCAATGTGCCGCCAGAATTTTTAAAACATGCAATACCTGACTATTTAGTCAGGCGCACTGACCTTTTCCCCCTTAGATTGTCAAGTTAAAAAAAAAATGACAACAGCCAACAAAACAATAGCCATCAGGTGTGAATGAATCAAGATTATACCTTTTTTTTTCTCAGATCAGCAAAAAATATAATGTTTTTGGTGTGTCACAGAATTTTAGTAATTAGTCTGTGTGTGCCATGAGATGAAAAAGGTTGAAAAGCACGGACCTAGAATAATGCAATAAATGATAATATTTAAGGGACGCTGGCCAAATGGGTAGGGGTCAACACTGGGGACGACTAAGGAGTGGTTTAATGTCTTTCCTAACTTATTATTATGTGTGTCATGAATTCAGATCTTAAACTGGTCAGCCAATTTAGAAGAGGAGTTACAGGCTACTTTAGTGTCTTATGGTGGTTCCATTTCTAACGTTTGACAACTAACAGCAGCTGCTTCTTGAGAATCATGAGATAAAGGGGACCCAAGACACTGGCCTTCTTGACACTATTTGCAATAGCTTCCTTGTGACTCAAGTCATCAGCGGAAAGTTCACTTCCAAATTTGTACTCGGGGTGAGCTTCTTCTTCCTGGTCAACTGTGTGAAAGACAAAAGAAAAACCCATGAAGCCAAATTACCACCAAGCAGGCAGGACTTCTCCATAATCTTAGGTGAACATGAGCTTTTAGAGGAGAAGGACACTAAAAGAAAATGGGAACACTGAAAAATGCAAACATTTTTTTTCAAATAAAACTCTCACTAAACTCTTCTCAAGGAGCGTATCTTGTCATTTATTTTCTCTCTTGCATCTAGCATGGTGTTTGACATGTTTGATGTTTAATACATTTTTCTTCAGTGAATGATTATTCCCATCCCAGCACACTAACCCTAAAAATTAAAGTCTCAACACCTCAGGAATACCTGTAACTCATAAAAAATATATTTTGATCTTCCGTGAGATCTAAGAAAGCAAGAAGAAGATACAAGAAAAGGAAAATACATTTGATACTTTTGAAAAGGAGACTAAAATGTCCACAAGTCATCATGTGACAGAAAAAAACGAAGAGCTTGGAAGGACTGTGCTGCTCCTGTAAGCGTGTGTCAAAGCTGACTTAGGTTTAAAAGGCTCTGAAGTCTTGAAGCTGTAAGAAAGAAAGATCTCTTATCCTTTGAGACGACGTGGAGGGACCTGGAGAGTATTATCCTAAGCGAAACAAGCCAAGCAGAGAAAGACAAATATCACATGATCTCACTTATTTGTGGAATATAATAAACATAACAGTCTGAGGAACAGGGTAGACCCAGAGACGTGGAAATAGGGTACAGACTGACAACCCTCAGAAGAGGCGGGGGGGAGGGAAGAGATAAACCACAGAACTTATATGCATGTATGCATAACTGATGGACATGGACAACAAAGCTGGGGACAGGGTGGGGAATGGGGAGGAGGGTGTCAATGGGGAATAAATTAATAAAAATAATAAAAATAATAAAAAAATAAATAAAAGGCTCTGAAGTCGTTTCTCGGGCTCATGCTAAGGGTGGAGCTAGAAGTGGGTGCCGAGTAAAGTGGGAACCCAGGAGCATGGCCCAGGCTGTAAGAGGAGGCGCAGAAGCACTCGGCCCATTGGCCCAGGAAGGTGATAGGAACTCTGATATCCACCCAAGTCCATTGGTGAAAAAAGGGTTACTCATTAGAAAACAAGCCACATACTGGAGTGAGATCTGGATTTGCAGGATTCCTGGTAAAGAATTTGCCTAAAAACTAGCCAGGACCCTTGAGGGACCTGTATTGTACAAAAAGAGTGAAATAATGTCTGAGTACAGACTCACAAGGGAGGTGAGCAGAGCCATAAAAATTAGAGATATTTTTCAAAAGCATGTTTAAAATGCACAAAGGAAAAGGCAAGAACAGGAGTACATGTAAAACGATTTCACTGATTCTAAGACACATCCCCCAGCCCACATTGTAATATAACTGACAATGCAATGTATCCTTCAATTGATGGTATTTTAAAATCAACTGGAAGCAGTTTTCTTTCTTAGGCAAAATAAAACAGTGGTGTCTTTCAAATGATGTTATATGGGATTCGGAGTTTGAGAGATTGATTCTAGCAAGGTGCTATTTCAGGCATGGGAGGAAGGTGAGGTGAGAGACAGACACCCTCCTCTTCTGGACTGATATTCTGATGAGGGGATAGTCTCAAGGCAGATGATTAAAAACAAAACAAACAAACAAACAAACAAACAGAAAACCCAGTAGGTCATACAGGCTTTGGGCAGGAAAAAGGGAATTTGAGGAGCTACAATAGGGCTTAATCTAGCTGGCATCGTCATTTTACAGATGAGGAGACAGATCTGAGATATGATTTGACTTGTGGGGTCACAGTAAGATACGGACTAGATTCCTCCAGATTCTTAGGACAATGCTCTGAATGTAACCCTGGCTTCCACGGCCCACAGGCTGTAACCAAGCTGGTGAAACTTCCCACCATCACTAATGAATTTCCATCCCACGTATCTCTAGTCTAACCTGCCCAGCCAGATGTAAACGGCTTGAATTCAGGGATGTGTTCCATACAACTGGTAGAGACTTAATAACCACTTTAAAATAGTTATGTAAATGAATGTTATCATCTCTCTTTTTTGTTGTTGTTAATCCTTACCAAAGGATATTTTTTCCATTGATTTTTTAGAGAGTGAAAGGGAGGGAGCGGGAGAGAGAGAGACACATTGATGTGAGAGAGACACATCGATTGGTTACCTCCACAGGGGCCTTCCCCGGGGGCCAGGGATTGAACCTGCAACCCAAGTGTGTGCCCTTGACCGAGAATCAAACCCACGACCCTTTGGTCTGATGCTCTAACCACTTGCCCACACCAGCCAGGGCATCCTTATCTCTTGAGTGTGCAAATATGTACAGGCACACACACAATTCTGACATTCCCCATTGCTTGTCTCATAGTCCTGGGAGTCACATGACCTTCTGAATCCAAATCCGGCTAACGAAGGGGCACATGCTTGGACTGACTAAGAGCCTTTTCTAGTTTCTGCAGGCGCCAGGCAGCCTGCCCTCTTGAACTACGCTTGGTTTCCTCTTGCCTGCTGTGTCAAAGTGTTCAAATTAGAGACTCTAGTCATTTACGTATAGTAGGAGCACACTGTGATGTCAGAGTAATTACAGCCAACTGATAGAGCAGAACTATAAGTATTACTGAGGGAAACTAAGAATCAAATATGTAACTGGTATGGCAGAAAACTCGATGCCCTTCAAGAGAAATTCAAGTGGATCATTCTATCTTCTCAGCTACTTTCCTACATGTATACTATCCCTCATGATTATTTCTGTCAAAATTTAATCAAAATCTCAAGCATGTTTTGAAATAACATGGGAGCCACTAGAGGCATATTTTTTTTTATCTGTAAGAATAATTAACCTCTTCATAGAAGTTGGGAAAGTACCCTTAAGGATGATAAGCGGAATCACATTGACCCTCATTTTAGATTAATATGTGTGCTCAGAAATTTTTACATCTTTGATTTTCATCCGTTATATTCTTTCTCCTTTAAAAACGTTTTAAAAACCATTTTGCATATTTGTGTTTTCTTCGTAGTCCTGTACATTAGAAGGGCAGGATTGTAAACACAAAAGGAGTTAAGGCAATTCTAGGATTGAGTCGTAGTCCGCTGCTTACCAGCTGTGGGATCATGTGCAAAATGTTGGTATAACAATGGTAATTGTTGTTATTTTCTTTCCTGTTAATTTATTCCATTATTCTGCAGTTTGTTTTACTGGATTATAGTATCTAGTGATGTCTTCATGGTTTTGATTACCATCTATGAAGCATAACTTAAGAAACTGTTTTTACCTCAGATTCAACTTTTCAAATTTTGGAAGTATTTTACTCAAGTTTTGAATATATTTCTTTCAATATTTCATTCTTAAATCTCGTTTAGGTTTGTTATTTGCAAAAGCTGTGAAATAATGTAGTAGGCATCGTGGCACACTATTTTTCAAAGACAGCTGCAGTAATTAACGTCTGCCTTCCCACTTGCTTTTCTACCATGTGACCTTGCCGCTCACCTACCTCCTGCAACCTGGGTGGGCGCGAAATCTGACTTGATGCACAACACAGAGAGGAAGTGATGATGTCCCAGTTCCAGGCGTAGCTCTTAAATAGTTTAGCAGCTTCTACTTTCTGCTTCTTGGAACAAAACATGGCCACCATGCTATGAGAAGCCCAAACCACATGGAGAGGCCACATGGGGGTGCTCGGGTCAGCAGGCCCAGCTGAGCTCCCAGCAGAAACAACTGCCAGCCACACGAGTGAGCCACCTTGGACACCTGGCCCAAATGAACATTCAGAGGACTCCAGCCCCAGATGTCATCTGCTGGCAGCTGCATTAGAAACTTCAGGGAGAATACCAACCTGAACCCAGACGGTCCACAGAACTGGAGAAGATAACAGTGTTGTTTTACGGCTCTAAATTTTGGGGTGATGTGTTACACAGTAATAGATAACCCTAACACTCATCGATTAAATAATATCAGATATCTCAGGCCTTCTAGACCTGCCCTGACATATAAAGCATATGAAAGTGAGTCATTCTGACTTATCTTGGGAGGGAAGCAGAGCCCACGGTTTGCACATGCAACACGTTATGAAGTCCGTTCCACAGTCAGAAGTCTTTACTAAGGGGTTGTGAATTAAGATTAGGTAATTCTCACAGCTTTCAAGTTTTTACCTATAATATCAAACTTTCCTAACATCTACCCTTGTATTTCAGGTATTTATATAACAAAGAAGGAGAGTTTTTACATGTATTTCTAAATTACTTAGCCCAAAGAATTCTTTAAATCCAAGGCGCTGTCTAACCAACACACACAGTGCAAGTCCACATTATTTTGTTAATCATTTCTCACGCTACATAATGAACAAATAACTTTCTAAAAACATTCCAAACCTCTCAAAAGACCTGTTTAAAACCAAACATTATGGTTGTGCCTATAGGGCCAAAGTAAAAGAGAAACTAGTAGCAAATATTAAAATATTTTCAACAAGGCTGTCTTTGTTAAAATTATCTGCCTGTACAGATCTGCTGAGCTGGTTATTTGAATGAATTCGCATTTTAAAGCTGGCTTCGAGATTCCAGTTCATTTTGAGTGTGCATACGAACCAATCATTTGCTTGAGGGTCCTGACTCACGTTCCTCTCCTTTTACCTTGCCTTACTACTATCTCATGAACTACGCTGAAGTTCACGTGTTGGTTTACAGGAAGGGACTGCAAAATATTCTCTGTACTCCAGCCCCTGCCTCCTACAGCAAGTGCTTCAAGGAGTCTCTGGCTGTGAATTTCTGTTGGACAGCTGAATGCACAATGGGAAGGGAGAGGACTAAGTCACTACAATCTAGTGCCCAGGAAAACTGAAAGTAATGCTATTTGGAAAAATACAAAAAAAAATACCAAAAGATTAAGTTTGGTGCATGACTACACACACCTGACTATTGAGAATTAAAACATCACATTATATAAAAGGGTCCACGGAGACAAATTCTTTTTTCTATTTTAGAAAGTATTTTTGTGACATGTAAATTAAAACAACCACCACCACCACCTACCGCTTTCTATTTCCTCTTCGTTATCATCCTCTAAGATGCTAACGGGAGCTGCAGATTCGCCAGCTTCCATCATGCTTTTCAAAGCTTCGAGCTGTTCTAGAAGGAGAAGGCGACAGATGTTAAACCATTTACAAACCTGGGCTTTAAGATCCACTGAGAAGGAAATGAAATGGGGAAGAAACGCATTGCCGGGGCTCCCCCCTGGGCTAAGGCCCTGTCTCACCAGGTCCTGGTGCTTGGCCTTAAGGAACAGCAGCGGTCCCACTATCTACACAGGATGAGAAACTACTGAAACGTGGGCGAACTGCCCACATTTCTGGTCAGAGGTTTGAGAGGGGGGCTCAGTCACTGTGAAGGCTTTAAGTCTTGATAACAAAATCCCGTAATCGGAGGACAATTCAGGTGAAGTGACAGAAAAGAATCATACACACTGAAGACTGACAAAACTTCAGGGGAAAGTATTTGCAACTGCTATAATAACCAGGGTTATAATCCCAATATATAAAAACCGCTGTACATCAGTGAGAGAAAGACAACTAAAATAATTTTTTAAATGGAAGAAGAGGAAATCATAAATAATGATAAAGAAACTAGTTATCAAAGACATATAAATAAAAAAATCAAAGTATCATTTTCTTCTATTTTGGGGCACACACACTATAAAAATAGCCAACAGTCAGCACTAAGAATAGATCTGGGAAACAGGCAGGCCCGTATATTATAGAGAGTGTAACTGGCACAACTCTTCTGAAAGACAGTATAACAAGATATATCACAGTATAACACGTGTGCGTGCTTTGACCAACCAACTCTAATTGTATCAATTGATTCCAAGGAGAAAGTTGCACAAATGTACAAAATGAACATTCAGGCATGTTTATTATCATTGTTGTTTTCTTTTTAAAAACATTTTTTTTTCTTTATTGATTTTAGAGAGAGAGGAACGGAGAAGGAGAGAGAGACAGAAACATCAATGAGAGACCAGGCCCACAACCTGGGAATGTGCCACAATCAGGAATCGAACCAGTGACCTCCTGGTGCACGGGTCTACACTCAACCACTGAGCCACACCAGCCAGGCCAAAAAATTAGTACATTTAATGTGATCCCAGTTTTGTTAAAATGCATGTATATGTCTAAACATGCATGTGTGTATGTGTCTCCAGTACATGTATCTTTGTGTAAAATATATAATTTAGTGCTATTTTATTCGTTTCTTATACTTGTTTGTTGCCTTTATTTTCCAATGGCATTATTGCTTTCATAATAAAAGTAAACTATAATTAATATAATTAAAATTTTAACTTTAGAATACCTAGGGAAAAACACAATGCAATCATACAATATTCGATGATACTAATTTATTGAACTAAGAGATTTGCTGAAAGAAAATGTTCTAGGAAAATACAGGGGGAAATATCTATAGAAAATAACTCCTCTCTCAACCTCTCTGCACACACACTCACATTTTCACATTTACCTAAGATCCCCAGATATGTATATATCAAACGAACAAAGTGCAAGGGAAACTTTTCAAGAGGAGTGTAGAGCATATAAGATGATAAAATGCTAGTTCCTTATCTTCTGATACATTCTAACATGCCTCTTCCACTGTCTTCTCTCTTCTCCTTGGACCCCTCCTAATTCTGTTATATGAATGCAGAAACTAAACCCAAGTAGAAATGTGGCAGCTTTGCTCTGAAAAGTACATGTAATAACACCACTGTACCCCCTTCTCCCCTAAATCAGTGGTTTTAAAACTATTGCATTCTAGTAGCCGAACTGTTGAAACACACATTGTATGTATGCTTCCATCACAGACACAAGTATTTGACTTACTTTGTTCAACCTCAGGTTTCAGTCGTTTATTTTTGATGAGTATTTTCCTTTTGAGGTCATTGGGGGATGGCAAGGGCCTGCCTGGTTCGAGCTACAGGGAAACAGAAAAGGTTGGATTAACAACAGGTTGTGCTTCTCCGTTCTCCTTCCCAGCCCAGAATGAACCCAGAGTCCTGTGACTCATACCACCCATATCCACCAGATGGCAGTCAGCACAGTCTTATGATTTCCTTTCAGAGCCCGAATTAGCCCCCCATATCCAAGTGTGCCTTGGACTATCGTGGCAACTTGACTTCCACGCAGCCTCCGGTATGCAGAGCTGTTCCACCTAGCCCAGTGGAGCTGGGTCCGACCTGGGGTGGTGTCGGGACAGAGCTCCTGTCCACCCTCAGGCTCTTCCCCTTTCAAATATCTGGTCAAGTACAAAGAATCACCGTGCCAGCTGAGGTCAGCAGTGGTTTTCCCAACCACAGGAGTCTCCCCTGATGCCCCCAAGGGTTGGGCTACACTGTAAGCCTATCTGTTCGGTCTGATCCAACCTCAACACTGGGAGTATGGGCTGTGGGCTCAATACAGAAAACAAGAGAGTGGTCTTAATTACTGAAATCCGACCTCTACTGTGGTTTCATTTGCTTGGATTTCTGTCTGCAAAGGAAGTGTCCCTTTCTTCTATTATCTCTAATCCACAGAACTGTGCCCTGTCCAGTCATCCATTCCCCATTCCCCCATCCATCCATCTGTATACCAACCCATCCACCCATCCACCCTTC
Source organism: Tadarida brasiliensis (assembly GCA_030848825.1). Taxonomy (NCBI): domain Eukaryota; kingdom Metazoa; phylum Chordata; class Mammalia; order Chiroptera; family Molossidae; genus Tadarida; species Tadarida brasiliensis. The sequence continues at coordinate 31,134,458 of CM061261.1, read as the reverse complement.
CAGGCATCCATTCATTTTCAAAACTGATTTTTATACCACTTATAACATGCAAGGCACTATCCATTCCTATGTCTGTGTTGCCTCACATGAAACATTTTGCTGAAATGCTGCTTCCTTTGGGAAGCCTGTTGTAAGTGGGTCCACTCCCTGGCACTCTCTCTTGAACCTGCATATCTCCAATAAAAATTCAACGCATCATAGGCCACCGTCTTTTTTAGTTATGTTTTTACATTTGTGTGCTGTGTCCTAACTCCCTACCCCACCCCACCCCATGACTGAGAGCTCTTTAGTTCAGGGAGCAGGGTTTACTCCCATTTACATCACCTATGCTTCTCATAGCACCTTTCATGTACGTGTACACCACTTCACAAAGAACACACTGGTCTTTCCACAACAGCAAGCACCTCAGCCCAACCAAAAAATAAAACAAAATAAATAGAGGGCCTAGGTGAAAAAAAATAGTAAGAGAGATAAAAATCAGGGATGTTTCTCAGTTTGGGTTCCCTTCCAATCAGTCTGAGACGAGGATTAATGAACCAGTAGTTTATTTGGGAGGCTGCCCCAGGAAACTCCGGAGGGGTAGGAAAGTGATAAAAAGAAGACGGACAGCCAATCAAGGGTGTGTTATCAGGCAAGTTATCACTCTGGACGACTGGAGAAGAATCCCGCTGGGGAACCCTGGGGGACGGTGGGGAACATGTGCTCAGAGTTATCCTTCCTGAAGAGTGAGGGAGCATGGGGTGGGGGTGTTAATCCTCTGGCACTTCTGGCCGTCTTTCACCCGTGGGCAGAGCAGACGCCAGTGTGGAGGGCTCTCCCTCGGGGAAAGCTGCGGAAGCTGAAAGTCGGGCCAGTACGCAGAGAAACAGGAAGTGATTCCTGGACACGCACAGGGCGCCTGCAGCTATGGCTTCAGTAAACTGAAGAGAATCAGGGGGTGGGTGCAAGGGTGCAATCATCCTCGTCTCCTATGTGTTTTTCAGTTCCCATAGATGACTTCTGAAAAAAACTCATTGTTCAACCACTCGATGTGTTCCCAGGTAACACGAACACCTCCCTTCAGGTCAGTCATTATGATGTTCTGCTGCCCCCTCAAGCTTCCTGACTGGGCCCATCTGCCGCTTGTCAACAGGGGGGCAACATTTTACTCCTGCACCTTGTTTTGTACTTGAATTCCGTTGGCTGTCCTGCTACTCCTAAGATCTGTCAGAGTGGATCTTAACCACGTGGGGTTACAGATCTTTGAAAAATGTGATGAACTCTCTGGAATGTTTATATAAAAAAAATGGCATGCAATTACAGTGAGTTCACAGACCCTGCAAAACCTATCAATGGTCCACAGGTTAATAATCTTTGCTTGATGAAGGAATTAGCAGGTATAAAAATGAAACTCGCCCGGCTGGTGTGGCTCAGTGGTTGAGCATCGACCCATGCACCAAGAGGTCATTGGTTCGATTCCTGGTCAGGGCACATGCCCAGGTTGTGGGCCTGATCCCCAGTGGGGGGCATGCAGGAGGCAGCCAATCGATGTTCTCTCATCAATGTTTCTATCTCTCTCTCCCTTTCCCTTCCTCTCTCTCTCTAAATCAATAAAGGAAAAAAGAAACTCAAAAAATGTACATAAAGCATTGTCCAAGTATTTATTTTGGAAGTGAGAACTTGAACTTCAGGCTCCTATGACTTCGATCTGTGAACTTCCCACAGGCTCTCATGGGTATTGAACTCTGGGTGCACATCTGAGTCACCTGACGAGCTTTTCCAAAACACCATGCTCAGGCCTGACCCTGGATCCATTAAATCGGAATCCCTGAGTGGGGACCTGCAAAGGTATTTCTCACAGTTCCCCTGGTGGTCCTCACATGCCACTGAAGTTGGGCGTGATTGCTGAGTCTAGACTCTTGGTCAGGGGGCACTTTATGAAATTTTAGGACAGAGATCTCAGAAACCAAAAGACCCCAAGATCTTCTGAATTAAATCAAACCCAGTGTTTATTTGATGTCTCTCTCCACACATCCCTCTGAAGCAGGATGAAAGCTTTCTGCACCAACAAATTTCAATAAATATGAAGATCTTTAGCATTAGTTCCCCAGTACTACTTGACCTCTTAGAAATGAATTTCAAAACAATTCCATTCACGTTAGAAATATGGTTCGCTAAAAATACATACTGGATGGGATTCAAGTGCTTGTTTCAACAGGAGATCCCCAAATAGATCTTCGCAATATTTGGACATCTTGTACTGTTGATATTTGCTGGAAAGAAAGAACGGGCACTTGTAAATTCAAACATCCATTAAGTCCGAGAAGAAACACCCATTCCCAGGCAATTTAAAACTTCCACTCTACAAAATGCATGACTGTCTTTTGTAAGATGTACTGTTACATACCACAAACTCTAACCAGTGTCTTTTAAAAAAGAAGCAGATTCTGCCCCCACACTAAGAGCTGGAAAACAGAATTAAAAAATGCCTTTCAAGTTCAAGAAATAAGATTTCAAATATATTGCCAAGTCTTCCAACTCAGTGTAACTTTGGGCAAGATGTCCTGATATCTGCCCTTTTGTTTAGAGAAAGCATCTCTAAAACACATTAAGATGACTTTGTTTTTGTTTTTTTGTTTTTTTGGAGGTAGGGAGCAGTAGTGGATTGAGGTTTTCTTTCTTTTTGTCTTTTTTTTTTGCATAAGGCTATGTGTTACATAAGACCAAACAAATTATTTGCATATTTTAAAAGATGTAGAGCAGAAGTGGGGATAGGAATTAGGAAATAACCCTTAGAGACTTGGAGTAGGATGAATCATTATACCTGCAGTGATTTTCAAAGGAGAGAATTACAGGAAATTCAGATGTGACAAATGCAGTTTCCTTGATGGCTTGAATAACATCCTTTAAAAATAAAAGAGTGTTAATCAGAGAGAAGAGAAAAAAAAAATTAAGGCACCTGAAACCCATCAGAGACTATTAATTTAAACTTTTCAGAAAGTCAATTCTGGCAATTTAGATCTGGAGAACCTATTTGCCTTGATACCTCCACAGGGTGAATTCCCTGCAGACAGACCCAGGCGCAGTTAATGGATAATGATAATGTTTTTCACAGCTATCTTTTCCTTCTCCAAAATTATGGTGCTATTCATCGAAGACAGTTCACCTACATGGCAGGCTAGTTCCTTGCTCAATAATCTGCCTTGACAGGTTCAGAGGTCACCTTCTGGCTGACACAGTGATTTTCACAACAGGCCACTCTTCTGCTCCTCCTGCCTTGTGGAGAGATGTGTTGGTAATAACCTAAGGACTGCTGGAAGCCTTTATTGACTTTTCGCTGCATCTGGGAATCAGTCTTTGGCTACATTTCTTGAATTTGATGAAGACTCCCATGAACTGATGTGACATTTACAATATCCCTGTTTCTTACTAGCCTGGTGAAGGTGGGAGGGGGCAGTAGTTAAGCAGCATGTAAGGTAAAACAAGGAGGTGTTCTGGATGCCCCTCTGAACTGAGAGCTTGGTCACTTGAAACTACGTTTGAAATAGTTGAGCATGTGAGCATGCTCCCACCATGATCTCTCCTAACAGACGGCTGGCCTCACTTTCTGCTTAGCTCTAGAAAGCATGGCTGCAAACCAATGCTTCCACAACCAGAGCATCATATTTGGTAAATATCCCCAACTTCATTAACCACAGAGCAAGTCCCATCATTCAGTTAATCAGGAACATACTTTATAATAGTGATCTAGGGAAGTCCATTTGAAATGATAATGCCCTAGGTTAGATAATCTTGGAATATTTTATTGAGCACCTTTATGTCCAAGGTGGTCCTTTAGTTATTTTTGCTTAAAGATTCTTCCCAGGTGAAATGTCTGTGACCTTGAATGTCCACTTGACATTTATCTTTTTATGCCACTTTGAAGTCCTTCAGGAATATTGCAAAGTAAGTAATCAAAAAAAGAAAAGAAAAATAGATAAAATCAAAGACTTTTTAAAGTAAGTAGAACCAGGGAGATTTCCAGAGAAACCTCATACTATAGCACCGCCAGCATTTAAGCAGGAAAAGTAGCATGAGGAAGACACTAAGTGGAGAAAACATTTTTTCTTGTTTCTCCTCAAAACTAGAAGAAAAGAATATGAAGGTAAAATACTTGCAAAAACAAATAATTTGATTTTTCCACACGACATATTTCCACAAGAAGTAGGAAAGGCTATGGCTATGCAATTTTAAAACTCACCTTGAAAAGAATATCTGTACACATTGCTTTTCCATGAGTTATTATCGGTTCTTGGTCTTCACCTTTTCCATCCCAACAGTCAAGTTCGACACATCTAAGAACACAGTGAAATTACAATATTGGACTCATCCAAAAAAACAGTGTGTGTAAAAATTAAAAGACACCAAAATAAATTGTTTTCTTATAGAAGTAGAAAAAGGAATGAATCAAGTGACATGATCATTTCATGGAGTATGAAGGTTAAAATCACATTACTGTATTCTCTTTATCAGTTTGGTGTTATCAAAAAGGGACTGTTGGAGATTAAAAGACACTTCAGAGAGAAACAACCAGTGTGGTTCTGTATGAAATTCTAGTTGTGACAAAGCTACTCTAAAAGACAATTTGGGGCTCTTTAGGGGCTAGCTGCTGCACACATTCTGGCCTACTCTCGGTATTGTTTTATAATTGTGACCCCCTGGACAGGGAAAGGGCTGATGCACTGACTGGCAACACAAGGGCAGAGCATAAAGAAAATGGCGGCAGAGTGAATGGAAGTTACACAGACTGTCTCCCAGGACCAAACTGGAATTACAACTAAAATAAAGATAAATCATCAGGAAAAACCAACTGAAAAGCAGCTGGAGAGAATCCGTAAAACCAGGATCGGAAAGAGGACACCAAATTGAACCAGGTAGGAACTGCGGAGGTGTGAGAGGGTGGACTGGGAGCCCATGGACAGCAGCTGAGGGCTGTTTTAGCTGTGAGCAATTTCCCGCTGAGAAGGCAGGGTTAAAAGACCACAGAATCATCTACAGCCACTTACCTTGGGCTCCAGCAGAGGGAGGGCAGACTGAACTGGAATTGTGTGAAGAAAGTCGTGCTCAGGGGAGAGAGCGGGGACAGAGGACACTGGGAGTTTTGTGCTGAATCACTCCCTCATAGGACAGTAGCCATCTTACTCACAGAGCCCCTTCCCAGATCCCCAGGGAGAAGCAACAGCTCGTCCCTCAGGAATTTAACAAGAAATTTAACACCACCTGGCCAGGCCACAGAAATGCAAATTGAGGCTCATTAACAGCTAGAGTCTGCCAACAAGCAAGTGCCCCACCCACTGGAAACCTTCTTATACCTGAGGGATTTTTCATTCAGCTGAGGGCTACAAAACTAGGCTCATCAAGTAACTGAGACTAATAGCCTGAAGGCAAAAGCTAGAGGATAACTGAACCTTTGCTTGGCCTGAAAATCTACCCAGGAAAGTAAGAGTTGACAATTGTGTCACATGGATCCTCCCACACTCAATCAAACCCAGTAGAGGGAGCCACAACCAGCAGAGCACCAACACCCACAGGGAAAATCTGGCAGTCTCCAAAACCCACTGAGACAGCTAAAATGGAGAAACAAAGAAAAATATCCCAAATGAAAGAACAAGAGAATTCCACAGGAGGGTAGGTAAATGAAATGGAATCAAGCAAGATATCACAGGTAGAGTTCAGAGTAATGATCATGAGGAAGCTTGACAGCATGAATAAAGAGCTCAAAAGCATGAGTAAAGATATAGAAACATTGAAAATCAACCAATTGGAAATGAAAAACCACCAAGCAGAAATGAAGAATGACATAGTAGAAATAAAGAACACACTGGAAGGAATAACTAGCACAGTAGAAGAAACTGAGGACCGGATCCATGAATTAGAAGACAGGGTAGAAAAAAATCACCCAATCAGAGAACCCAAAAGAAAAAACAATGAAAAAGCAGGAAGACCGCTTAAGAGAACTGTGGGACAATATGAAATGTAACAACATCCACATCATAAGAGCACCAGAAGAAGAAAATGAGCAAGGGTTAGAGAATATATTTGAGAAACAGTGACAGAAAACTTCCCTAACTTGGTGAAGGAAAAAGGCACACAAGTTCAAGAAGCACAGAGAGCCCCAAGTAAGAAGAACCCAAAGAGGCCCACACCAAGACACATAATAATTAAAATGCCAAAAATTTAAGTCAAAGAGAGAATCCTAAAGGCAGTAAGAGATAAGCAACAGGTTACCTACAATGGAACCCCCATAAGGCTATCAGTTGACTTTTCAACAGAAACACTATAGGCCTGAAGGGAATGGCATGAAGTAATCAAGGTAATGAAAAACAAGGATATGCATCTAAGACTAATCTATCCAGCAAGGCTATCATTCAAAACAGAAGGTGAAATAAAGAGTTTCCCAGACAAAAAAGGTTAAGGGTGCTGGTTAGCACCAAACCAGCACTGCAAGAAATGTTAAAAGGACTGCTGCAATAAGCAGAAGAAATAGGAAGAGAAACATAACCATAATAAACAAAAGTGGCAATAAATAAGTACATATCAATAATAACCTTAAATGTAAATGGATTAAATGCTCTGATCAAAAGACACAGAGTAACTGAATGGATAAGAAAGCATGACTCATATATATGTTGTTTATAAGAGACCCACTTCACAACAAAAGACTTGCACGGGTTGAAAGTGAAGGGATGGAAAACAATTTTCCAAGCAAACGAAAAGGGAAAAAAAGCTGGGGTAGCAATACTCATATCCGGTAAAATAGACTTCAAAATGAAGGCCATAACTAGAGACAAAGAAGGCCACTACATAATATTGAAAGGATCTATCCAAAAGAAGGATATAACCTTGGTAAACATATATGCACCCAATATAGGAGAACCAAAATATATTAAAATAATTTCTAAAGGACTTTAAAGGAGAAATCGACAGCAATACAATCATAGAAGGGGACCTCAACACCCTGCTGACATCACTGGATAGATCCTCTAGAAAAAAATTAACAAGGAAACAGAGACTCTAAATGATGCACTAGATCAAATGGATTTAATAGATATCCATAGAGAATTACACCCCAAAACTGTAGAATTCACATTCTACTCAAGTGCACATGGGACATTCTCAATGATAGACCACATGTCAGGACATAAACTAAGTCTCTACAAGTTCAAGAAGATTGAAATCATATCAAGCATCTTCTCAGACTACAATGGCATGAAACTAGAAATCAATTACAATAAAAACACTCAAAAACATTAAAACACATGGAGGCTAAAAAGCATATTATTAAACAATGAATGGGTTACCAAGGAGACCAAGGAAGAAATTAAAAACTACAGGACATCGAAAAAAGATATAGAGGAAGATATTAAAAAGTGGAAGCATATACCTTATTCATGGATTGGAAGAATTAACATCATTAAAATGTCCATACTACCCAAAGCAATCTATAGATTCAATGCGATCTCCATTAAAATACCAATGACATATTTCATGGAACTAGAACAAATATTCCAAAAGTTTATATGGAACCAAAAGAGACCTGAATAGCCACAGCAATCTTGAAAAAGAAGAACAAAGTAGGAGGGCAACAATACCAGATATCAGGTTATACTACAAAGCCACTGTAATCAAAACAGCCTGGTACTGGCACAAGAACAAGCATATAGATCAGTGGAACAGAACAGAGAACCCAGAAAGTGACCTAAGACATTATGCTCAATTAATATTTGACAAAGGTGGCAAGAGCATACAATGAAGTAAAGACAGCCTCTTTACTAAATGGTGTCGGGAAAATTGGACAGCTACATGCAAAAAAATGAAACTAGACCACCAACTTACACCATACACAAGAAAAAACTCAAAATGGATAAACGACTTAAATGTGACTCATGAATCCATAAAAATCCTAGAAGAAAAAGTAGGCAACAAAATTTCAGACATCACACACAGCAGAATTTTCACTGATACAATGCAGGCAAGAGAAACAAAGGAAAAAATTAATAAATGGGATTATATAAAACTAAAACACTTCTGCACAGCAAAAGAAACAAGCATCAAAATGGAAAGGGAACCCACTATATGGGAAAGCATAATTGCCAATGATACATCAGATAAGGGGTTAATTTCCAAAATATATAGAGTACTCATACAACTCAACAAAAAGAAGACAAAGAATCTAATTAAAAAATGGGCAGAGGACCTAAATAGACACCTCTCCAAACAGGACATACAAATGGCCAAGAGACATATGAAAAAATGCTCAACGTCACTAATCATCAGAGAGATGCTCATTGAAATGACTATGAGGTATTACCTCACAAGTGCCAGAATGGCTGCCATCAACAAATCATCAAACAACAAGTTCTGGCGAGGGTGTGGAGAAAAGGGGACTCTAGTACACTGCTGGTGGGAATGCAGACTGGTGTAGCCGCTATGGAAAACAATATGGTATTTCCTCAAAAAATTAAAAGTTGAACTGCCATTTGACCCAGTGATCCCACTTCTAGGCATATATCCTAAGAAGCCTGAAACACCAATCAGAAAGAATATATGTACCCCTGTGTTCATAGCAGCACTGTTCACAATTGCTAAGATCTGGAAACAGCCCAAGTGTCCATCAATAGATGAGTGGATAAAAAAGCTGTGATATATATACACAATGGAATACTATGCAGCTGTAAAAAAGGAAGATCTCTTACCCTTTGAGATGACATGGAGGAACCTGGAGAGTATTATGCTATGTGAAATAAGCCAGTCAGAGAAAGACAAATATCACATGATCTCACTTATTTGTGGACTATAATGAACAAAATAAGCTGATGAACAAAATAGACCCAGAGACGTAGAAGTAGGGATCAGACTGACAAACCCCAGAAGAGGGGGTGGGAGTGGGGAGGGAGATAAACCAAGGAACTTGTATGCATATATGCATAACCATGGACATAGACAACAATGCTGGGCGGGGGGTGGGTGGGATCTGGAGGAAGGTGTCAGTGGGGGAAAAAAGAGAAACACCTATAACAAAAATAAATTAATAAAAAAGACAATTTGGGGACAACTGGGGAAATGTGAATATGGGCTACGCTTAGATGATGTTAAAGAATAATGTTTAAATTTTGTTAGTGGGATGATGTTACTTTGGCCATAAGACAAATGTTCTCATGATTTCAGCAGTTCATACTCAAATATTCAGAGACAGAAATACTGATGCCATTCATTTCTTTTCAAATATTTCCATACTCAAAAAATAGCAGGTTAAGAAAATACGATCAGTTACTGATAACTGAGAAAAAAAATTTTAATTTCTTATTTTTCACTTTCAGCATTTTTGTCATATTTTAAGCCTCAAATATTTGCCAATTTCTGTAAGAGAAAAATAATTTTCATCGATTTTATTATCAGAGAATTAAATTTTAGAACTTTAAACATTCAAGTTAAATTTGCAAGTGCCTGCGACCAACAGGAAACAGCATGACTTCCTAAAATAGGCATTTTTGGGGAGTAATTTTTAGCGAATATTTTAAATTTAAAGTAGAAAATATCTTTTGATCCACAGAAGGACTCTAGACCGTTGTGGAACAGATACTGTCCGCCCTTTCTCAGGGTTGAATGACTACCACAATCCCTTTAAGAGAAGGACCAGAGTCCATTTCACTTTGAGTACTACTTCCATTGTTTTAGAGAAAAGTAAAAGGGCGTCATATACAAAAAAGTCCAATAGCCGTCTTAAGTTTCTGACCTGCACCCAGCCAGCAGAACCTGTTTGTACATTTCTACTGAAGACTTCCCGCCAAACTGTCGGCCAGTGAGATAGGTGTTGTGGGAAGAACTGATGAAGTAGTGAGCCAGAGGATGGTCCATTTCTTGGTAAAGTTCTAAACGATCTAGGAAGACTGGGGCGTTTTCATCTGACATCAGATATCTGCAAAATCCATCACTTGATATAAGGCCTAGGGGAAAAAAGAATATTTTAGTAGACTCGTGACTTTGTTAGATACACATCTCCATGTCTTATTCATGGAAGTGGAAGCAGCTTGAACAGGAGGGGCAAAAACTTCTTCACAGTTTCTTTTTTAAGAACCTTCGTTATTCAGAACTTGAATAAAATAATATAGTTGCACATTATAAGTAACCTAATGCATTCCACAAAGAGGTAGCATTCTGTGTTCATGCCCATGATGGCACAGCACACAGGTCCCTGAGTTCAGCAGCACAGCACCAGGAGCTGTGGTGAGCAGGGTCGAGGGGACCTTGGGCTAGTTCCGCCTCTGCCACTCACTCCTTATGCTCCTGGGTCTCAGCTTCCTCTTTTGTCAAATGGGGGAAAGTGCTGGCAACACCTGCTTTCCAGGACTGTCAGGAATGGGAAATGACAATATATACAAGAGGCGCTCTTAAAAAACTGGAATGTATTAAACTATAAGGCACTATTGTTCTCACCATATTGGAGAAGGGGTTAGTGGCCTCTCTGGATCTAAACAATTCAATTTTCCCATTTTATCTAAAAGGCAGGGTATGGGACTAATGAGAAGAGTGTGCAGATTGTTGTAGAAATGTGGCCACTGTTCCTTTCAGCCACACCTTTCTGACATGGGGACAGGAGTCATGCTAACTGCAGGACAGGCAATCAATATTTCGGCATCTTCTATCCTATCAACCATCGGCAGCTTCAGGTGTTTGTTTTTATTTATGCATTTGCAAGTTATACAGTGATTTCAAACTTATGGAAAAGGACAGATGATAGCATAATAAATAGCCATGGACTTACACCACAGCTTTGTCAGATCATAATATTTGACCTTATTTGCTCTACATTTTTTTAAAGGAATACACGGTTACGGATGCCTCTGTGGTACCCTGTGTGCCATCCTAACTCCTTTCGATTTCATCTCTCTACTCCAATGCAGACAACCACTATCCTAGTTTTTGTGTTTAACATTCCCCTAATGGTTTTGAAACGACCACATAAGCATTTATCCAAACATTTGGTAGTTTTAAATATTTTAAAATGTATATGAAAGCTATCCCATTCTTTGCATTTGCAACTTGCTAGCTTTACTCTACATTTTCTTGAGTTGTCCAGTTAATATAAGTAGATCTTGTTCATTTATTTTTCACTGAATAATGTATAGTATGCACAGTAGAATGTATAGTGGTCCACATATAAATATACCACAATTTATTTTCCATTATTCTGTTGATAAATATTTAGGTCATTTCTAATTATAATTAAAAATACTGCAATAAAAATGTGTGCCTCTACTTCTTGGGCACAAATATTTATTCTAAGAGCAAGAACTTTTTGACACATTGGGATAGAAGAAGCGATACAGAAACAGACAAGCCCCTCCTTCATGAAACTCACATAGTATGGGCATGAGAACAAATAAATTAACAAATAAGTATAAGTACAATACAGTGCCAAGATAGTGCTAGAAGGAAATAGAAAGCAGGGGATAAAAGTGATCAAAAATGACCAAGACACTGTGTTAGATATGTGGCCAAAAAGAGCTGTGCTGAGGAGTTCAAGTTTCTGCATGGGGGGGGAAGCCACACCTGGGGGAGCCCCCTCCCAGGCAGAAGGCTCAGCAAGTGCAAAGACCCTAACCCTGACCCTAACCCAAAGGGCAAAGTGGATGGAAGTGAGGTTGGAGAGGCAGCCAAAGGCTACAACAGTTGGACTTCAGTCTTCCCTTAGCACTTTGGATTTTATTCTAAGTGTACTGGAAGGCCTTTACAGGGTTTTGAAGAATGGAATAACATGATCAGATCTGGTGTGTAAAGGTTTGCTCTGGCTGCTGTGTGGCATATAAATTGTAGGGCACTGAGTAGAAAGGAGAAGACTAGTTAGAAGTCAACTGTCATTGTCCAGGGAGAGATGATGTAGGCTCGGAAAGTCGGGTAAAAGTGGAGATAATGAGAGATAATTTATTTAGAATTTATTTTGCATACAGATCTTGCAGATTTTGCTGAGGTATCAGAGGTGATATGAAAGAACAAAACTAGTTGAGGATCATTTCAAGAGTTTTGGCTTGAAGAGCTGGGTGAATATCAGCACCAATTTCTAGGCTGGGAAAGGAACAGGTCTATAGGGGAAGAGAAACAGATCGTGATGGACATATACATTTGAAATGCCCATTCAGCATTCACATGGAGAGTTCTATTACAGGTCTGTAGAGGTTAGGAGTGGAGAATTTAATCAGAAAGTCATGTGTGTGTAGAAGAAACTTAAAGTCATTGGTCCGGATGAGCTCTTCTAGGGAGTGGGTGTAAATGGAGCAGAGATCTGAGGACTGAACTTGGGCCACTCTGACATCAGAGCTGGGAAATATGAGAAATTCTCTAGGGTACCTACATGGAAGTGGAAAGGCTGAGCTGGAGGGGAGATCTATTTTCCACTGGACTAGCTATTGCCAAAATAATCATCAAGACGGTTGTTTGTACCAATTTAGGCCCCCACCAGAAATCCATTAAGAATGCCTTTTGCACCACAGTCCCACCCATACTTGATCATGACAGACTTTAAAATTTCCATCATTGGTGCTTTTTGGAAGTGTCAATGATAATCTCATAGATGTTTAGGACCTGGAAGGACTTTAGAAATAATCAACGATATACTCCCATCATAACGTCTGTCACAACTGCCGAGTCTTTCCCCTTCACCAGACCACAGCTGCCTCTTTCAGCTTTGAATCACCAGCTTCTAGCACAGTGCTTCGGTACCAAGACAACCCTTCCCACACTTTTAGGAATGAAGGTAGGGAGAGAAAAGCTAGTCGAATGGCTGCATGAACCCCACCATCTTCTAAGCAGGGATACTGAGGTCCAGGAATATATGTCCTTGCTCAAGGTCACACAGTGACAGGGTAGCAACAAAATCAAATCAAATACTGCAAAGCGCTCACTTTTCTATGGAGCTATGCTCCCATAATCACATGCAATGTAGAATAGATTATGATACTCGGAATATTGATAAAAGGTAAGTAATGAAGCCGTTTGCTAAAAATAGGTATTTGAGGCCCTAGAAGAGTGTATATACAGGACTACAACCAAGGGAAAACGCTATTGGACTTGGAAAAATATCATGGGTGAGATCACGCATCATGGTGGGCCAGGCATGCGTATAAACGGGTTCTATGTGGGTCCAGAGACTGCATAAACTTTTAGCCTCATTCACTGAGATACAAAATAAAAAGAATCCCTATTCTAAAGAGGAGGAAACTGCAGCCATGATACTCATGGGCACTTGGGACAGACAGAACTTGAACCTAGATCCCTTTTCTCTCTCCAGGGATACCGGCCCACAGGCATTATTAGCTCAGGCATCTCAAGGAATGCCCTGTCCAGTTACATTAGCATCATCCCTCCGATCATTTGTAGGTGTTTTCCACTGTTACGGGACAATCTTAAACTCAAGCCTTTCCTCTGTCAAATATTGGAATGGGCAACACATTGTTTTCAAAAATTTATTGAAAGGGACAAATGTTCATAAACCCCAACAATTTGCTAAATCGATTCCTATTTAATTTCATATCAAGTGTATTTATCTTCCATAACAGAGGTGAAATGATGGGTGACAAGGCTCATCAAATAATGTATGAAAAGAGAAAAAGAAGGTGTAAATTTTTATAGGAAATGGAATTCTTTTCAGAGATTGAAGAGATTGTATTTGGCATTTTTACATGTTAAGTGTTACGCAATACAAGCATTATACAATATAAGAAAGAACATGGCAGAATGTCACTATAGTGTGTTTAATAATACAATAACAACCTTTTAATTCATGCAGCATGGAGAAATTTTGATGAAAGGTAAAATTTATACCAACTTAGAGAAAAAGAAAATCAGTCAGTTACCAATCCTTGGCTTTAGGGAGTTCCAAGGCATTTAAAGATACTTTTAACTAAACATCTAAGAACTTTAAAAGCTGCATATATTCTTGCCCAGTTTTTTAATAAAGAAGAAACATCTGTCACTTTAATTACCTTTTTTCTTCAAGTCTTCGTCAGGCTCATACATCTCAATGATCTGCATTGCCCTTTTAACATCATAAAACGGGAATAAAATTTCATTGAGTCGAGGGTCTCGTTGATGCTATGATGAGAAAATAACTCCATTTAGGTTGACATTTCTCGCTCCATGGTGTTACACACTACTCAACTATGTAATATCCAAAACAAGATATATTTATAATATCATATTTGTAGTTACAAAGATAGGATTTCACTGTCTTCCTGTCTTTCTTCCTAAAATACACTTCAAAAAACTCCAAATTTGGATGTACTTGGTTGGTTCCCTCACTGAGCTACAGAGGAAGAATACAGAATATACTTTGCGTTTCCTTCAAAAATTGAAGGATACGTAATATGGTGTGCATGTCAACTGTACTGTCTTCTTGGTCCCATCCCACAGGTAAGATATTTGGCATAAACGTCTATAAAAAAGTGAGGTCAAAAATTTTTTAAAGAAAAGAAAAAATATGAAAGCAAAAAAAAAACAAAAAAATCCCCAAATAGTTCTAATAGATAATATACTACTTTAAGTGACAAAACAAAAACAATAATAAAATCCCCTAAGACAGACAAACATCATTTCATTTCCTTTCTATCTTTCTACATCACTAAATGATTTCTTGGGCACTCTGAAAACTTTGTTTTCTTGAGTAAATATTTATCAAAATGAACCACTCTTCATGATGATGAAAATTAATCAGCATAAGAATATGCACAAACTGTAAACAATATAAAAATCTGGACTAAAATATCAGTAGTTCAGAAAGTCTAACTCAGTTTGCCCTGAGGACATTCTCTGGGCAGAGAGCAAGTGCATGATTGAGGTACTTAGAAGGGTGGTGCTGTCCTGCTTTTCCAATCAGCACATAGATGCTCATGGTAGTGCCTGAGTCATCAGGAGCAAAGCTGTCCCTGCAGCCTATCACTCTAACTTCACAGCAACAATGAAACAAGTTCAAATTACTAACTGACTCAGCTACAATCCTGTGTGTGTGTGTGTGTGTGTGTGTGTGTGTGTGTGTGTGTACTTGGAGGCAGTGGGTCCATTAAATTTCTTTATTGTTCACTGTGGATTAGAGGACCGAACACTGCGACCCTGGTCATCCACCAAATAAATAAATAAAGCAAACTTTAATGGAATAATGGCAGATAAGCAGATGTGAGCAAAACCTGGTCAATAGGTAGGACTTTGGCAACAACTCTTTACCCAAATATATGCACAGACTTGGGAAAAACACGATTGAAAATGTATTTAAGAAACCATTGTTAAAAGTTCATATGGATTTCCCTTCCCCATTTATTTTGAAATGATAATTTGAAGAGGGGTTTACACAGAATGAACGCCTTTGGCCAACAGAACTTTTGATGTAATTCCCTAAAGCACTTGTGGCCTAGCCTGATCTGGTCCTCCCACCTCCCCATCGAGTTAAGTATTCACTCAAAAGGAATCAGTATCCCTTTTGTCAATTTATCCCAATGAAGCATGCTTCTGCTGTCATCTAAGAAATTACGCTCACAACAGCTCACATCCATGCATGTGCTAGCGCAGAAACTGTTATATTAATAACAGGCCTTGAGACCACAAAGAACAAACATTATGGGCTATGCAGAGAAACTGTGAGGTGGACCGTGGGTTGCCAGGCAGTGCAGGCATGCGACCCTGGTGTGGGAAATGGATGCCATCATGCAACTCGAGAGCTCACTAGTCCAGGGAATGACAAGCACCACCCCTCTGGTGAGAATACAATGTTTAAAAAACCAACCAACCAACCAACCAACAAAAACTCTTTCTAGGCACATTCCTTCTCCCATCTGTCTCTGTAAATAACATCACCAAAGAAGGTGGGTGCGGGATAAAAGGTCCTTTTGAGACCCCATTGCAGTTACGTGCACGGCTGGCCACTATATTTCTCTTCCTTACTAAAATTAAGTCTTTCGATTTAAAGATCTGCTCATTGGTAAATATTCTGGACTCATGGAGATGATGGGGTAAATCCATATGAATTAAAGAGTGAGAGGAAGAAGAGATTCAGCTAAAGGGCAGAGAAGAGATGGAGGGAATCTAGACATTCTTATGTGCTGTTTACATACACATGTGTGTATTCTAACTGGTGTGACTAATAATGTGATCTGTGAATGGCAACCACGGCACCACCCTCACCCGGGAGCTTGTTAGAAGTGCTAATTCTGGGGCCCCACCCCAGCCCCACCAAATCTGATTCTCTGGGGAGGAACCTCTGAATCTGTTTTTTAACAAGCCTTCCAGGTGATTCTGATGGGCTCCAATCTAAGAAGCACTGTTCTAATATGTAAATATGTATAGCTTTGAACATATTTGAATATCATTTTTAGAAAAGTACCTATCATAAGGATAGAAGTCCTACAAGAATGAAGAATGCTAAATGTCTGCGATGTCTTCCCAATTAAACCTCTTTAAAATTCTGTCCCACAGCATGACATTCACTAGAACAGCTGCCTATCAGAAGCAACAGCCAGGAAAACCGAAGCCTAAGGTGGATGGACCATAATCCCCTATTCCACATTCACAGCGAATCAGCACTGAGAACTGACCACAGGAAACTGCATCTGTTTTTGCAACTGCTCCACCACATAACATAATATTTTGCTTTCCGTAAAATTTTCACATTTCCAAAAGGAAGAACAGTGCAATCTGGATAATCCAAAGATAAGGAAACAAATGCTAAGATTTGTGTTAGAGTCACACAACTATGACTTTTAGATGAAAAAACCAAAGAAGAGGAAGCTCATTTCCAGGTGACCTCAGAGGAATAAAGTTGCAGCAGAGTTCCACACGGACATAAGGACAGGGAGGCAGACGGTTCGCAGCTCTGAGGGACGGACCGTCGGTTTCTCATGTGGGCTCAGGGAAGCAGTACATCCAGGACATGCACCCCATGGTGTCCAGAGCTTTGTAAATCAGATTCTAAACAGCTTCCAGAAAGTAGGCTACAGAACGTGCCCAAGTCAATGAGGAGTTAATGGGCGTGGCTCCAGGACTGTCCTTGCTCCTCTACTGAGAAAAGGCATCAGCTGGCTTCGATCCAAGCAGCCCTGGGACAGATAGATGTTGACGTAAATAATATTCAAAAGAGATATAAAGAAAATAAAGGAATAATTGACCAGGGGAGGTTTACTCGTAAGACTGAATAACACTGCTACCATCATAATTAGCTAGTTAATAGTAATAAAAGAAAAAGAGTGAAGGGGAGGCCAGACAGTGTAAGCATAGTCACCTGGGAAGCTCGACCAGGAAGTTCCAGTTTCACACAGGCTGTTCCTCCCCGGGGACTAGCACCCTCCCTTCCCCCATCTGACACTGAATGGTTGGGGGCGGGCGGCAGGGGGGGATGGGCACATGCGCAGTGAAGTCAGGGTGACAGGGAAGATGCTTGCCTGTCCGTCTAGCCTGGGGAACAACGGATTGGCTAGCGGGTGGACCCACAGAAATGTGCGAAACCTTGAAAAGATGAAATCCCCAGATGAGGCGTTCCCTCTCTCTCGCTCTGGCTCTTGCTTCCTCCTGTTCTCTCTGGCTCCGTGACCTGCACTCACCCTGTCATTTTGCATGCTCTCTCTCCATAGCCATGTGGCCGTAAACAGCCAGGGGCCATGTGGCTCCACACACAGGATGCTAACCTAGGCTGTACTTTAATATGAAGCAGAAACCATGGGCAGTGGCCTTACCTCTGGCCCTGCTGGAGACAAGACGGGACTTCTTCCATGATGAGAGGGACAGAGGTGGGACCTCGGAGGGGAACTCCCTTAATTTTACATCATCAATAAAGCTTTCCATGAAACCCCATCCTCAAGTGGGGGCCTGAGGAAATTCTTTTCCTCCCGGCACCCCAAGAACTCCACTTCCACAGATAACAACTCCTCTCTCTTTGTTCATTCAAGAATAAAGATAGCATACATGAAAAGAGATCCTGGGTCCTTTCTTACATTCTTTCAACTGAAAAATAAAATTTTAAATTAGGTTTAGCCCTATTATGATGATAAATATGTGTGATGCAGGGGGAAGCTTACCAGCAACAGGAAAATAAAGCTGATCCCTTACTATTATGGACGTCTAAGATCCTTTTCTTCTCTTTCTTAGTAGGATCTTTCTCTCCCGCTCTCCATGCATCTCTCAATTCTGCAGACCCTCAGCTGTTATCATCTTCATAAGAAGTCAAATAAAGGATGAAGGTAAAACTAAAATCAATTTAGCTTCTCATTAGGAACGGGGAAAGAGAGGTGAAAGAAGGGGGGCCTGGAGATGTTAATTAGAGCTGCGACACCCAGACAGCAGTATCTCACCACACGGCAGCCGTAACAAGTGCTGCCCAGCTCTCCCAGCCGCTCGCTTGCTGTTCTCATAATACAGGCAAAGAAAGTTTCCCTCAGTCTCCTGGAAGGGAATACGAAACATAGCTGTGGCCAAATTTTAGATCTGAGTGCTGGATTTCCATGACAACACTCATTATGGCCAATGACAGAAGGGATATGGCGCTCTCACATTCTTCCCGTTCACACCAGGCATTCAGAGGGACCCAGGTAATTTCCTAGTACAGTGCTTCACGAAATTCACCTGCGGACAAATCACCTGGGGATCTTGTTAAATGCAGACCAGACTGCGTGGGACCCAAGATTCTGCATTTCCAACAAGCTCTCAGAGGATGCCTATGCTGCATCCCTGGACCCCACTTTGGGGAGCAATAAACAAGGAGATACTGAGAAGCAGACAAGGAGCAGGTCTAAAGCTATTGGCGGGGCAAGTTCGTACGTGTCGCATGGCATGGATAGGCAAAAGGAGGTACAAACCCCTATACGATCAAGGCAGTAAATGTCTGACTGTGTCTCCTCCTCTCCTCCCAGTTTCCTGGAGATACATACTAATACACTAACAGGAAATTTCATATAAAGAGTAAAAAGACTTACAAGCAGGAAGGTGGTGAGAGGCAGGATGGCTTTTCTAATAAAACGGAACTTTTCCCCCTATTCTAATTGGTTAATGCTGATGTACATATCTATTGATTTTTGATTTCTTGACCATGTCTCCGGTTCCCTTTCTAAGCTCTCTTACATATTCAAAGAGTTTTGCAGTTGATAATTTGTGATATTCAGGGTACACAAGTATTATTGGCAAACAGTGAGAGGAGGACCTTGTCCTTTCATGTTCATGGGACTCATTCATTTTTTCTTGTCTTATTGCATGATCTGGGGCTTCTAATACACATGTTGAATTCTAGCTTGTTGAGACTGTGTCTAAGGCATTTTGAAAATGTTTAGGTCTAAGCTTTTGGACTCATAGACCCTTACATTCCAATGCCTGCTCCCTTCTGGGATGAACCCTGTCTCCTTGCATTACGGGGTTTGAAGGTGTTCTGCCTAAAGGATGTTTTTGGTTTTGGAGAGATGAGATGGGCAACGGTAGGACTCAAAAGGGAGGATGCAAAGAGCTGGCAGAATGTTCCCTAAGTTTCACAAAGTTTCTTCAAGAAGACATTCAGATGTTTGTCTAGTTCTCCCAGTTGAGTCACTAGGATAGAAAAGGAAGAGATTCAGGGCAGACACTGATTAAAAATAAAGGCTGTACACTTTCCTGGGTTGTCTGGCAGTCTCCATGACCTAATTACATCAATATAAAATCACACTGATTCCATCAGTCCCACCCCCAAATTAAAGGTGCTTCCTAACTGTTAATGAGAAGCCAAACAGAAGGAAATAAAACAGCAAATGAGGGCTACTGACACTGTCATCAGGATGGATAAAAGTTTACCAAATAATAAGTATTTAAGAAAGAATTTGGATGGCAGAGCAAGAAAGTAGGGGTGATCATTTAAAAGTTAAATGTTATGTACTTAGACTTTGGGAATGACAGGAGTGATTAGTGGGTAGGCCCACAAAAACAATCCATAAAAGGAAAGGCATGAAGTAAGAACCCATGAATGCAGCACTTATCCTCAGACATCAGACTTTTTCCTTTACTTGCATAATGAAATGCAAACTTTAATAGCTGGCTGGGAGCTGGCTTCACCCCAGCGCCCACTGAGCGGTCTTCGGTCAGGAGGTGCCAAAGTGATGACGTGGTAGATGTCCTCCTCACCACTCAGTGTCTTCCCTCTCTACTAGGAAGCAAGCTTCCCGCCCATCTCACCAAACTTAAGATGATCGAACACCCAACGTGCATGAACAAGCTGAGGGAAACAGAACAATAAGTTTGTTTTTATTTTTAAGGCAGAGGAGGGACAAGGGGCAAAGGAAACAAAGGAAGGCGGTTTTACTTCTGAGCAACGGTGTGCAAGAATGTGGATAATATCTGGGTAAAGATTATGAACGCAGTATTCACATGAACAAAAACCAGTGGAGTGCAAACACTTCAATTGTTTTCAAGTAAAATAAATATCGTAGTGTACGGAGAGGGTTATTTGAAAGTGGACATCTGTGCTGATCTATGGAGTACCCTCTCTTTCCTGCATCAGTGCCGCTAGGCTCTGGTAACTGTAGCTTCTAACGTGCAACCCTGCAGATTGGAAGTCACTGAGCCCCGGCAGGGAAAGAAGAGCCGAAGCCCCTTTGCAAAGATGTGATTTGTCTGCCTGTGGTCTTTTTTGAGGCCATACCTCAAGTCTGGCATGATACTCTCTCTTCTAACATGTTCTATTTCTATGGTATAATGGTTAACATAAATTGTTTTGAAACAAAAATATACTGTCCATTTCTCACTTAGAGTGTTATTAAAGTGTTGGGAAAAACGTGAATTTCCCTTTTTGGATTTAGTGAGAGCTTCAGTGGGTTTCACTGAAGAGAAAAGACTTTTTATTTGTACGTGTAAAGAAAAAAAAAAGTCACTTTGAGTTGAAATAACAGTTGCAACCTTTACTTGTCCTAAAATACTTTTTTATTCTGCTTAAGCAAATTCTGTCAACCGGTTTTGGTTGTTAAGTGAATCATGTTCTAAAATTAGCTCTGAAAATGTTATAAAAATAAAAAGTAAAAATTTAACCTGCAATCCAGTTGACCTAATATGTACTATATTTTCACCCAGGAAATATAATTGTGCTCGTTGTCAAAATATTCTATTTGAATCTACATATTTTTCTTACATGCAACCCATTAAAAGACAAAAATAAAGCTTCCCAGTCCATGCAAAAATATGAGAAAAAGTTAGCAATGGAGAATCCAACTATACAGAGTGGTAAATTCAATCCATTCTCTTTCTGTTTAATGAGATCAATAGGTAAACAAACAAACAAAAAACCCCATAAGTACCTTAAATATCATCTTGCAAAAACATAGACACATTTAATTAAATAAATATATTATAAAAAATTCACACACACACACACACACAGAACCAGAGCTACACATCACAGCAAGAAACCAACAAAAAAGCGGTGTGCAAAGCCAACGTGTAGGAAGTGCATGGACACAAGGGCAGCAGCTGATTTTTGCACCTGGTAAAGCCATAATGGAAAGATCAGCAGGTCAAAAGCAAAGCGAATGAGGGCGTATAATGCGGGCATGCAAGGAGGACACTGGAGGAAGCAAGCCACTGCACACAGACTATATGGAGTTAATGTATGAAAAAGCTTACTTCATTTAGAAAGCTCACTAATTGGTCTACCGTTAAATAATCAGTTTTGTCTCCATTGCTGAAAAGAAATTTATTAGAAAAAGTAAGTTTTTGTATTTGATGCTACAGTAGGTACGATTTACATGTTGACATTCGTTGATGATAATTCTAAACTTATCGTCTAACCCTGAAGTAGTGGTGCATTGTTACAATGGCCAGAGACTGTGAGGAAAACACCCAACAACAAAGGAAACACTCCCACTAGCTCACAGAAAAGTCTGCAATTCCTCTTTAGCATTATCAAAAACATTGCTTAAAAAACAACATGTAAGTCATCCATTTGAGGGAACTGGAATGAATGGACTTTTCAACAACATAATAACATTCCAAATCGAATCTAGTTAGTTCACATAACAGGTTAATACCTAAAGGAGCAGGTTAACATTGTAGGTAGTTAGTAAAGCCAATGCAAAGGGAAAAAAAAAAGTTCCAGGTGCTGCCACTAACTTATGTAAAAGCTTCTCAAAAAATCAGTGAACTTTTACACAGATTATCTAAGGGGTGAAAATGTAACCCTGACTAGATATTCCTAGACGCTATCAACATACTATAATACAATATTATGACCAAAAAAAAAAAAACAACTTTAAAAAATCTAAAAGGACAAGGATAATATTGATAGGACACTTTCTCATAAATGGAACTTACATTTTTTTAAAAAGATCCTCTATATCTGTCCGAGGACAAATCTTTTGTGTCAGTTCATAGAACTTTTCATAAGTAAATGCTGCAGGCTCAATTTCATCATTCTGTAAAGAATAAAGAATACATCATGCCACATAGTTTCTCCTCGGAGGGAAAAAGCCACAGGATCACGAAGCAGAGAGATGACCACTTGGGACCCCAGGGCCTCCACCTCTGATTCTTGCTGACAGAAGCCAGAGGCCAGCCTCCAGGCGCGGCCGGGCCATCCGTCAGGACACGTTCACGTGGAAACGAGCGTTTCCAGTTACCACGCAGCCAGCCACGCTGTGTGGCAAACCTCGGCTACAGCTGGGCCTGCTCTGGGAAACACCCCATCGAACAAATATAAAGAAACACTTCCTCCTTCTCTCCTTGAGGGAGCAAAACAAGTGCCTGCCTGAAGGATGCTGAATAAATCAAGCCCAAAGTTTACTTACGCTTTCGTTCACAAGACCACATAAAGGGACTCACGGCAACCCTAGAAGATTTTACTTAACACACTGAAATTTATAGTTCAAATAGGATTTGTAAAAGCAATAACAGACTTAAATCTTTCTTGCAGTCAATAAATTAATTTCAGTTATTTTAAATCTGAAGGGCTATGAACACAAATGGTTTGTGTGGGAAGAGGTGCTTCATAAAATACCACCCAGCTGTCTTGAAGAACTGAATTTATTAGTCAATTATTCATGCTGACATTGTGCTTGGTTGAGGCAATGCTGATGGCCTTTCCTAAAATAAGTTTTCCATAAACTGTGCAAAAGAATCATTTCCTTTCCTTAATAAAGTTGACAAAAACATTTGAAGTACACTATCTGAATTTGACCACATTGAGGTTAAAAAGCCCAGAAAACAAAAGCCAGAAGGGAAAATGAAGAGAAAAGTAACTGTACTTATATGTGACTGAATCTAATTCTCAGTCTGAGATTGGCTTAATATACACAATCTGGTGTATTACAAATAAGAATATAAATAAGGAAAATGGCTTTAGAAACACATTATTAAATAAATGAATACCTTATGCTAAGTGAAATAAATCAGAGAGAGAAAAATACCTATCATTTCACTTATATGTGGGATCTAACAAATGAAATAAACAAACAAAACAGAAGCTCATAGATACAGAGAACAAACCAATGGTTGCCAGATGGAAGGGGTTTGGGGGACTAGGTGGAAAAGGGGAAGAGATTCGGAAGTACAAACTGGTAATTACAGAACAGTCATGGGATGTACAGTATAACACAGGGAATAGAGTCAATAATATTGTAATAATTGTGTATGGTGTCAAGTGGGTACTGCACTTACTGGGGGGATCGCCTCGTAAGTTATATACATGTCTGACCACTATGCTATCCACCTGAAATATAATATTGAATGTCAAGTATAACTGAACAATAAAATAAAATAAATGAATGAATACCTTTCCACTGGGAAGACCTAACTCCTTGAGTGCTTGAAAGATCACCTTTTCTGTTTTCCCCGATGCAAAGGTTCTAGTAATACTAGAGCAGAAAAGAAAGAAAGAAAAAAAAAAATCAAGTCATTGTTAATTCTGTTTTCTCTGACGCAAAGCTCTAAGTAATACTAGGGATGGTGGGATGGAGAGAGAAGGAAAAGGAGAATAAAATTACTTCTCATTTCTAGATGTGTTTTACTTCCTAAACTAGCGCCTGCAATGTTCCTGTGGTCACCAGCTGATTCTGCTAGTGAAGCTACTTGACTCTAAGACAGGCTGACCCCCTGGGTGCTTGCAAATGTCAGAGGCTCTGGGGATACATACCTTTGGACAAAAACAATGATGCATTTTGACGCTCCCAAGTTACTTCCTTAGGAAAAGGGAATGTGTGGCAGGTGGACACTAGCTGTGGAAAAACACCTCATGTTCATCATGTCTGGGCTTGGGGAAAATAAGGCCCCTCAGAACTCAGCCCACGCCTGTGAATGCCCTTACCCTGGTGCCACACTTACTACCGCTGACGTGCATTCTCAGATATATGTTGTTTATTTGTTTGTTTTCTGAGCTAACCACCCTGGAGCTACTCTGAAACGGCAGCTGCCTCAAGGATTGTGGAGTTTGTCACGAAAGTGGTAGGTGTGGGGGAGAGGGGAGGCAGGGGAACAACTATTCCACGTTTTCACAGAATCTCTGCACTATTTCTAGACATGGTATTTTTAATAATGGTGCCGTATGGTGTACATTAAGACTAGTAAAACGAATACCAATTCAATGAGCATATTTACTAACGATGACAAAAAGAGAAAAAAGACTCTCTATGATCAATACATTGGTGACCCTCAGAATGAATGCTATTGAGCAGAGGACTTGGTACCCTGGAATCCACATTTGGCTCTGAGCCTTAGCTACCCAAAGGAGCCTCTATTCACTCCCTGATTGGTAACTGGTCTGTAAGTCAGAAGTCCAGCCTCCATTAAGGTAGCGCGTACTCGCATCTGTGAAGCTTGGCTTTGGAATACCTTCCCTGTGAGCACGAGAGAACCTGTAACAGCGCCGCCCGCATCCCAACCTTGTCACGCACGCCACCATTCCCATTAGTGGAGGGCAAGCTCCAAAGGTAAGCACCGACTCCGTTAACCTCGATGAGCGGGACAAAGCACCACTTCAACCAGGGAGTACAACATCCCAAAATAGATTGGGAGGCACTGACTTTAAGTAAATGAATTGTTACATGTTCATTCAAAGCTTTATTGATTCATACTCGGTCCGAGAATACTTCAAGAGGTATAGTTTTAAGAGTGCTTGAGACAGTTGTATTCAAATGTAGGGAGGCCTATGCATCCTCTTTAACAAACCTACAGACATGGTAGGGCATGTGTGTTTGACATCCAGTAAAACGATTTCTAGTGTAGAGGGTGCTATTTCCACATTTTCCCACCTCTCTAGAGTTCGTGGAATTTGTATACTTTAAATTAAACTGGGTTGAGAAGCAATTTATATGACCTTTATAATACAGGGAGAAAGTAGCTATTCAGTGTGTGTGTGTGTGTGTGTGTGTGTGTGTGTGTGTGTGTGTGTGTGTGTGTTTTAAGTACGCATTAATGGGAGAGCTACAGGCCCCCAGCAGGATTGGGAATGTCAGGCACCGTGATCAGGAGGAAACTCTTTGCATAGCAGTCTCAGGGTCTCTCAGCTAACTTGAGCTTCCAAGGTTTGAATAGGCCTGGCAAAGGAGGTGAAAACGGACTGACATGCTCATGAATGTAGCAGGTATCGGGTCCTTCTGATAAAACAGAACCTGGGTATCAGGCAGGGGGTGAGGCAGGGAGAAAGGGAAGAATATACAGAAACAGACTTTTTTTGGCTAGGGCTTGGTGAAGCACCATGAAATAGGATGTAGAAAAAGAACATCTCATGGGATTAAGAAGGTCCAAGCATTTGTGGGAGGTAGAGAACTTGAGAGAGAAAGTAGAGCGCCTAGTGCCAGGACAGAGGGAAACCCACACAGGAATATACCAGTGAGGGCCACGTCAGAGGCCAACACCATGACCGCACAGAAGATAACAAAGGAAGAAATGGTACTCTGGGCAGAAGGGCTCATTCTCAAGCCCACCTTTTCATGAGGGGACTTGGGCTGGGCAACCTCACCACAGATTTGCTCACCTCACTCCATAAAAGAGAACAAACCCAGGATGGAAAGTGGGAGAAAGGAAGTGAACAGACCATTCCCCTGGGCGGTGCCTTTATTCCCTTTGCTTCAGGCAACTTTTGGATCATTCTTGGGCCTTAAAATGGATTTGCTCAGGACAGAGGGGTTGTGGAGTGAAGATGAACTCTTGGAGTTTCCAGAGCATCAGAGGTCCAGCAGAAGGCCACTGAACCAGGGTCCTGGGAGAAACATACTCATCACAGGCTGGGGCATTTTAGACACCATTGTGGGGCATTTCATGGAAACATATTTATGAAGGACTATGACTTAGTCAGCTGTTCATATACAGCCTCATGCCCACAGAGTAAAGTTTAGTGCTTCATAGCTAACAGGTGTTCAATGACATTTTGTTGAATCAAAATAGACCACCTTCCCCAAAGGAAATGCTATAAATGCACATACCCGTAAGTGGCGCCCTGTCCCACTGGAGTCCTGGTTAAGTTCCGTGCTCTAGGGGACCTTACAGATGACTAAGACACCACTGATCCTAGAAACTAAGGGAGTCTCACTGTTTGCTTGCCCTCAAAGGGTCTACAATTTATCCAATGGTTTTAACACCATATTCTGAAACGGTCAGGGAGGACTCATGAAGTGAAGCCCCAGCAGACCCAGACCCTCCTAGTGGGCAGACTGGACCTCTGGGACACGGGTGGATTATGTAGAAGATGGGCTGCCGTGACCAAACCTGAGGTCTCACCCTTCTTGAACACAACTGTCCCCTTTCAGACTTCCTCCAGCCAGAGCCCACAGCGACTGTCTGGCTACCATTTCCCAGCCACTGCTCCAACTCCAGGTTACAAAGAGTGGGAGATGGCAAATGACAGAGTGTCCCACTCACAGCTTTGGTCTGAGTGGGAAGATAAACTTAGTGTGAGTTTGTAAGGTTGAGAGAAAGGCAGACTGCATGAGATGATGTACACAGAAAGAAAAGAGAAGAGAGAGAGAAAACGGTGAGACTTTCTTCATTCATCATTCTTGAAACTTCCTGGCTATTGAATTTCGATTAATGCTAAAGAGCAGGGCCATTCCCAAGCTACAGTGACTATGAAGTCAGAATCCCTGGAACACTGTGCATACATACTACTATACTAATGGTTTCCATTTTAGAAGCTCCAGAATGATAGTGGATGAAAGGACATTTTAAGTGTTTACTCTTCATATCCATGAAAACATTCCGAACAATGTCCACCTAGCCCTTGGCAGCTCATCCACCAGGAGATTTATCCGTTTTTTTCTGGCGTGGCATCAATTCTCCATCAACTCTAACAAACTGCCCCCGACTCACAGATGGCTTGTGTCAAACACCTGTTAATACTGGCAGGCCCCCAAGAGTTCATGTCCAAGAGCGCTAAAGAGGATGACAAAATATCTAGGCTATTTCTACACACAAAAAGGTAATAATTTTGTATGTGAGCATGCTAGATAAAGATCTTTGGAATCAGAAAGAGCTTCCAAGAGTATGTAACAGCGAGGTGATTAGCAGGGTACATGCACACGAAATCACAACTGCTAGTGGCAAGGTGCTCTTATCATAGTGTACGTGTTTTATACTTGTCCATTTCCTGAACCTCATCTGGGAAGAAAACGCAGGAGAGTAAGATGTGTAAAAACCGATCCAACTCAGATTTATTTTCTTTACACTGCTGTCTGTGTTCTCTAAGTTTGGACTTACTACTTCCACACTAATTTTCAAGAAAAATGCACTCTGCATTTACCAATAGCTGTAGGATCCTGGGACACATTAAAATAAGTGTCCCGTTCTTGCTCAACAGAACAAAGAGTTTTAAATAAAATAAGGATCAGTGTAAAGTGTCTTTGCCAACAACCATCACTCAAGGATGCTCACAGGGCTTTTTATAAACCGAAAAGGAGGCATAAATTGACTTGCTAGTAAATTGTTAAATAAAAAGCAGAGAATCCTCCAGATAGATCTGTAGAGACCCCAACAAATGCCTGAGGTATATATATCTCCCTCTAAACCAGTGGTTCTCAACCTTCCTAATGCCGCGACCCTTTAATACAGTTCCTCATGTTGTGGTGACCCCCAACCATAAAATTATTTTCGTTGCTACTTCATAACTGTAATTTTGCTACTGTTATGAATCGTTCCGATGGTCTTGGGCGACCCCTGTGAAAGGGTTGTTTGACCCCCAAAGGGGTTGCGACCCACAGGTTGAGAACCCCTGCTGAGTAAACCCTCAATAGAAGGTTAAGTAGAAAGATACCATCTATGGTCTTTTTGATGATACGTATGTTTTTCATTTTCTCATTGATATTTCAATTGTGTCACATGGATACTTGAGTTCATGAGTGGTATAATGCATGGAATTAAGAAAAATGATGACCTCTAGGACCATTCTGTTCCAGCTGAAAAGAATAATGTTGAGGGACTAGGAAGATACTCTAACAGGGATGCGGAATGGAAGCTCTGGAGCAGAGCGAAGTGGCTGGGTGGAGAGGAAGGCCAACGGCCAACCACGATCAGCATGCCATTGCTGAAATGCGTCTAACTCCAATGCTGTGCCGGTGGCGACCACCCTGTAATTCTGGGTTTTATTTGTTGTTGTTGGTTGGCTGGCTTCTTTGCTAAAGTGGTGTCCAGAGAAGAAGTCCACGTGAACCTGAGTCCGGAGATTCTTAGAAGAGTAGGTTGGTATCTGGGGAATCTGTTTTTTTTTTTAATTTATTTCTTTTTTCTTTTATTGATTTTAGAGAGAGAGAGGAAGGGAGAAGGAGAGAAACATCGATGACAGAGAACATCAATTGGCTGCCTCCTGCATGGCCCCCCAACTGGGGCTTGGGCCCACAACCTTGGCATGTGCCCTGACCAGGAATGGAACCAGCGGCCTCTTGGTGCATGGGTTGATGCTCAACCACTGCACCACCCAGCCAGGTGCGGGGAATCTGCTTTGGATCAAAGTTGAGGGCTTAGGTTCATGAATCCAAATACACTCCTGGCCTCATGTGGACAGCTGTTGCTCTGGGGGCCAGTCCAACTTCTGGAATTTCCATGAAGTGCTTGCACAAACACCAACCAAAATGATACTCGAGAGTTTAGTAGAGAATTCCCATCACTACCATCGTAACAGCTGCCACCTGTGCCCACAGACTGTTAGCAAACACTAGGACCTGAAAGGGAGTGGAGAGGCAGGAAAGAGGGAAGCATGAGGACGCGGAGGGCAAACACGCCCGCACTACAGAACGTGTGGAGGACGCAGCTGGTGTTCTCCTCTCTCTCGATTCCACCCCAGCTTCCCGGGCATCCTTTTCCGCATCATTATTATGTTGATCAAGGTGAGGAGTCGGTAACTCTGAAGAGTGTGCGACAGGCCACCTAGGGAGCACGTGCCAAGAAGACAGAGGAGCCCGCCTGCCCTGGGCACCCGACAACCAGCAAAGCCTAGGATGAGACGCACCGTGCAGAGGCATCACCTTCCTGAAGCACAACCCACACACTCCCACTGTAGGTGCCCAAGAAAAATTTCTTTAATTTTAGCCAATGTTTGCTGAGGGCACATAGGAGAAGGACATTTAAATCTTAAAAACCCACCTATTCGAAGATATAAAAAAATTTTTTTTTTCCTTTTATTGACTTGAGAGAGAGAGGAAGGGAGAGGGAGAGAGAGATAGAAACATCGATGAGAGAGAATATCAAATGGCCGCCTCCTACATGCCCCTGACTGGGGATCGGGCCCACAGCCTGGGCATGTGTTCTGACCGGGAATCGAACCAGTGACCTCCTGGTGCATGGGTCAACGCTCAACCACTGAGTCACACCAGCCAGACTATTTGAAGATTTAAAAAAATAATGCTACATTTTCAGATGGTCTTTAACTTATCAAAGTACAGTAGTTGCTGTCCTCTCTTCTGAGGAAAAATGCAATTTTATGGCCATAAACGATTTTTACAAACTGAACATGGCATTTGATGAAGTGATTCAAGCTCGGCTTCCAGAATCTTTCTGTGTTAAAGCAGTTAAGAAGTATTTGGGGGGGGGGTTCTCTCCCCGCTCTGGTATGCGGGTGGACACAGGTACGGAAGAACACGCAGAAAGGAGAGACCTACCTCCTCACTGGAATTTTCCCATTTGTGTTGGTCATAAATGCCAATTTCATCCAGCTGGAAAACAACAGGACAACATTGTCTTAACGTTTCTTAGGAGGAACAGCTTCATCAGGATAAAAACACCTTACAAGATCGTTCATTCAAACAAAGAACATTTAGTCTGAAAACCAGGGACAGTTATACACTGTGAGATGAATCTACAGTTGTCTGATAACAAATAAAAATACGGGCCGTTCAGTTAAATTTGAATTTCAGATAAACAACAGTTTTCACTACAAGTATCACCCACATATACATAAAACATAATTATACTAAAAAATGATTTGTTAAAAATCTACCTTAGTATCCTTCTGGATTTGGGATACAGTGAGTTGGGGTAAGGCCTGCTTTCTGAATTTCAAAAGTACGTTTGGAGCCCTGACTGCGTGCTAAGCAGTCTTTGGATCAGCGACCTCTCTTCACCCTAGCAGTGGGTGCTCTTGCAAGTGCTACTCCTGGCCACACTCCCCATTTCTCAGTCCTATGCAACAGAGGCTCGGGGAGCTATGTCTCAGCAGACTCAGTCTTGGGACGCAGAAGCCAGTGCCCAGCAGCCAGAGCACTCTCGGGGGTGAGGTTCCAGCATCTTCCTGCCGTCAACCATTCCTTTCACACAGTTGTGGGGCTGTGGGTTCATCACAAATGCCCTGCCAGGTGGCACAAAGAGTATAGGTGTGTGTTGGTCAACTTCCTCTCCAAGGTCAGGAGCGTGGAGGGGAAGGCGAGCAAGACAGTGCCTGGCCACATCTAAGCCTCACTTCCTACGCTGACCCTTTGCTTGATGACAGCCACGAACAAAGGGCAAAGAAACGAAACTTACTGTTTCTTGAGGCAGGTCATCGGACTGACGTTGTTGGCCCTGAAGTTGTGTATGATTGACCTCAGGCCGTCTACCCATTGCTGAAAGAAAAAAAAGGTGTTCATGGTGAGTAAATCAGCTGGAGCTAAGCCTGGTTGTGATTACATAGCCTGTATGCACTTTGTAGAATGACAACATACACTCTTCACCTTCCTGCCTCACAGCCATCTTCATTTGGCATACTCATTTATTCTTTTTTATACATTTTTTATTTATTGATTCTTTTTTTAGAGAGAGAGAAAAACATCTATTTGTTGTTTTACTTATTTTTTATGCATCCATTGGTTGATGCATAAAAATGTGTGACCTGATCTGGGATCAAACCCGCAACCTTGGTGTATCGGGATGATGCTCTAACCAGCTGAGCTATGTGGCCAGGGCCTGCTCATTTTTATTCTTTAATAAACAACTTTCACTTTCCCATGAAGATAAATGTGGCGTCCATAGTGTCCTCAAACACTGGGTCACCATGAAGGAATGCTCCCACTGACTGACTTGGTAAGCCTTCTATTTGCTATCTGTCTACATAGCAGCCCCTTTTCAATCACTGGC
Source organism: Tadarida brasiliensis (assembly GCA_030848825.1). Lineage (NCBI taxonomy): Eukaryota > Metazoa > Chordata > Mammalia > Chiroptera > Molossidae > Tadarida > Tadarida brasiliensis. Next base: position 31,102,928 of record CM061261.1, on the reverse strand, counting down.
AACCTTAATAATTCCTAAGCATCATTATACAACACAAGATGACATATTTAGCTATTCCTATTCTAGACAATGAATGCTTCAAGGGGTTCATCAATTTTATTATGTGATGCTACTTCACTCTAAGAGTTTGTTACATAGCCCACTGTCTGTGTTTTTCAGCAACGCCTTAAAAAGTAAAACATTCCCTGATCGCCAGGGTGCCCAGAGGAAGCAGCGATGTGCTTACATAATTTCTGGTTGAGGACTTGGACCACGCCACGGATCTCCAGGGAAAAGCGAAGGAAGACTGTGCATGGCAGTCACATGCCACGGAATTTGGGTCTCGAAAGGACATTTTAATAGACAAGGCGGCCTGTGAATTAAGGCCAACTCTGTCCTTGGGTCCAGTAACTGAGCCAACGAATGCCAAACCAAGTTGCTACAAGAAAGAATCATGCTCTTGGCAAAGTGCTTTGTATAAAATGAATGCTGGAGGTTACAAGAGAACTGGGGCCCCCACACAAGCCCGTACCTTACCTTTCTAGTCTGACTGCTGAAGCTTTGTGCTGGGAAGGGAAAAGATTTCCCAATAGATAGTAATACGGGTGTACCTTCTGCCTGCACTCTCCAGTATGGCAGCCACCAGCCACACGTGGCTATATACATTTGAACTGAATAAAACTAAAGTTCAGTGCCCGCACCGCACCGGTCCCACTTCCAGTGCTCACAGCCAGCAGTGGGCTCGTGCCCCCCACGCTGGGCAGTGCGAATACAGAGCACATCCTTCGTCACAGAGGGTTCTACTGGACAGCACTGCGGGGTCCTACCAGCTTTGACACGGTCACGTGATGCAGTCACTGCGAGGGCCAGAGGCGATGGCTGCAAGTGTGTGTGTGGTTTCAATTTTAATTGTGATAAAATATATATGACATAAAAGGTACCATTTTGACCCTTTTTAAGTGAATGGTCCGGTGGCATTCGTGACATACACACTGTTGTGCGGCCATGCCCACCTTCTACCTCCAGATCTCTTTTCCTCTTGCAAAACTGAAACTCTACCTCTGGACCCATTAACAACGTCCCCGTTTCTTCTCCCCTTAGTCGCTGGTAACCACCGTTCTACTTTCCGTCTGTATGAATTTGCCTCATTTAAGTGGAGTCATGTAGTATCGGTCTTTTTGTGACAGACTTATTTCACTTAGCATAATGTCCCCAAGGGTCATCCATGTAGCATGCGCCAGAATTTCCTTCCTTTTACAGGCTGCATAATATTCCATTGTATGCATATAACACATTTGGTTTATCCACTCATCTGGGCACTTGGGCTGCTTCCACCTGTTGGCCATTGCAAACAGTGCTGCTATGAATGTGGACACAGGGGTACAGATATCTCTCTAGGTTCTTGCTTTCAATTCTTTCGGATATACACCCTGAAATGTCCTTGCGGGATCCTATGACAATTCTACTTTTAATTTTTTGAGGCCTCATCATGTTGTTTTCTACGGCGGCCGTACCATTTTACAATCCCACCAGCAGTGCACAAGGGTTCCAATTTCTCCACATCCCCACCGACACTTGTGATTTTGTTCTGTCTTATTGTTTTGACAGTAGCTATCCCAATGGATGTGAATCTAACAGGCTTTTTGCTTTTCTCTTTGTGCTCCAATCATACATAACAGCTTTCTGAGCTGTAAGAGGTAAACTTCTTTTCACAACCAGAAAAGGCCATTTTCTGAGGACCGTGAATAGCACTGAGGCCTCAGCAAGCATGCTAAGTGAAGTCAGGATTCTGAGGGAGGAGGAAGAAATGAAATAGGAGCATTAAAGAAATGCCTCAATTATTTTCATCATCAGACTTCACTTCCTCTGTCAGGCTAAATACGGGACTGTAACTCCCTGGGGACTATCAAATATCCTGTTATTGGCCTAACAAAGCACAGGCTCATACGGAGTTTCCCAAGAGGAGACAGAAAAAGCACAAATAATTCGTTTGGCATTTACTGGGAAGCATTTTCTTAACCTGAAGGCTTGGAACGTGCTCCAAAACACAAAACAACGTCCATGGTTTCCTAGGACCGAAAAGTGGATGATTTCTGAGGCTGTTGGCTGTTTTTTTTTTCTGATTGTTCTTATTTGGTTGTTTCTGGAAATCGATTGCAGAGATGCTGGGCTTTAGGAGGCCTCCGCAACCTCCACCCATCTTTTGAAAACACAGTGCTGGTGCAGACTCCTGTTTATGGTGGTGGAAAGGTCCCTGGGCGTGACCTCAGAGGCCCCTGCTCCACGTCAGCACCCAGGCTTAGTCGGCAGGAAAGGCCACGGGAATCCTCACAGGTCCTGACGTGCCCTGAGAGGGTGGTTGCCGGTTATCCTCTCTTTGATGATGGAAGTGAGGTCAAGGGCTTGGCCCAAGGTCACGGAGCCGCCAGCTCAGGACCCAGAGGCAATAAGAACACTGTAATCTCCCCTTCACATTGGGGATATTTTCACTCGATGGCTGCTCCCGTCTCCCTCCATGACGGGGAAAGTCCTATCAGACCTTTCCTTCTCTCTGTTCTCTTTCAGGTCCTGTACACTTAGCATAACAAGGGCAAAAGGCTGTAGAAAAGATGGTAAGCATTTTGCTCCTTTTGCTCCGTTTTGTTTTTAACATGAAAGAGACGAAACACCAGCAGGTGTCAGCAGAGCCTGAGAGTTTAGCTGGAAAGTTGTCCAAGAGTAAACCAGATGCGTAGCAACTTCTTTGAATGTTTCCAGATTAGCAGAAGAAAAAAACTGTGACTTAGATACATTGGGTCCACGGTGACAGACTCCTAACATGAGTCATGGGACCCTGGGTGCCTTCCCTCTGGTTCTCCACCCTGAGTGGGCACACGCAGCCTGGATACTGGGGACCAGCCCACAGGAACGATTCAGTTCAAGTATCCAAATCGGGGGTTTCCACACCCGTCATTGTTACTGTTCTCTTACTTTTAATCTTTTCCAATGTTGTTTAGATTAACTTAAGCCTTCTTCAGCCCTTCTAAGGAGAAGGGACAAAAGGTCCTTCACAGGACTCTTGAGGGCTCGTGCTGGGTCATTTGAGCGTAAAGGAGGGAGGAACAGGGACTGTCTCTAATTCTCTCCTGGGATCCTTCGTCATCTCCTCTTGGAATCCTTAGACTTATTTTCATCATTCAGGGAGTATTCACTTCCAGGCAAATGGCTGGGCCTCAGACTTGCCTATGTCCTTTGTCCTCAGAACACTAGGACAGTCAGACAAAAAGAATCCCCTTCCCATTAAAAAAATGTATATAGAGCTCTGGCCGGTGTGGCTCAGTGGTTAGAGTGTTGGCCCATGCACCCAAGGGTTGCAGGTTCGATTCCCAGTTAAGGGCACGTACCTGGGTTGCCGGTTTGATTCCTGGCCTCGGTCAGGGCACATGCAGGAGGCATGCAGGAGGCAACCGGTTGATGTCTCTCTCTCACATCAATGTTTCTCTCTCTCTCTCTCCCCCTCCCTCCCTCCCTTCCACTCTCTCTAAAAAATTAATGAAAAAAATATCCCCATGTGAGGATTAACAACAACAAAGATATATAGAGATATAACAAAACTAAGCCAAAAAATAGATGAATTTACACAGAGCATATATCTCACTTTTCCCCCTAAACACATCTGTTAGTTTCTTTTATGGTTATAAAAGCAAGATTTGTAGAAAAATGTAAAGTTAAAAAGCAAAAAGTAAACATCAGCCCACTTCCCATCACAGTGGGTCCTCACCTGGTGGACAGGTTCTGTGACTTTCAGGGAAACGACACATAACAAACCAGTTTTGCCACAGGTTAATTGATATAAACAAGAGTTACGTTCCTACGGCATCTCATCAACATTATAACATGACGACGCTGAACAAAATGTCCTGTTATTCAAGGTCCTGCTGTACCGATACGAAGAGATATCCACTGACAACGTTTTGCTCTTTGTCCTTCTAGCCTTTTTCTATGCACAGAGATTTGTCCTTTTAAAATAACTGTTATCATTATTACACAGTCAGCACCACTTCAACTCAATCTTATCTCTAGATTTTGTTCCAGAAGCACTCTTTTTAGTCTTTAGTTTACAAAAAAGCATATTGTCAAAGCAAAAGCAATACAGACCCTGTGACACATTCCAAGTCTGCTCAGTAATTTTCTCCAAAGGGAAAACTCAGTAGCACCCTCCCTAACCTTTTAGCGTCTGGCTCTTTGTTTTCAGTGGTGGCATCTTAACTAATTGCTCCAAAGTTAACTAGAGATGTGCTACTTAGGGGACCAGCAGCATCAGAAACACCTGGGAATTATTGAAATGCAAATTATCAGGCTCCACCTATTAAATCTGTCTCTAGGGCCTGGAACAGAAATCTGTGTTTAAATAAGGTTCCAAGTGATTCTTTTGCAAACTCACTAAAAGCAGCTCTGTTCTAAATCCATGTCACTCAAACAGGTGGCCCCAAGACCAATAGCATCAACACAACCTAGTCATTGGTTAGAAATGCAGACTCTCAGACCTCATCCCAGACCCAATGGATCAGAATGTGCATTTACTAAGATTGCCGATGGCTCATGCACATTCCATTTGGAATGCACAGGTCTAGGAGAGGAAGTCCCTCCAAACTTGGAGCACCTCCTTCCGTTGTCCACCTAGGAAGAGCCAGGTTTGGTTCCTAAGGAAGGTGACAGTTCCCTCCAGTGCCTTCCGTTGGAATATGCAACTTTTAGGAAGGACCCACAGTTCCTGATTTGCTCTTCGTTTTTGTCATATCCCTCCCACCCAGGCTGAACAAATCTGCATTCACTAGAATAAAAATTCTGACATGCACATTTAGGAAATGGAAGTTCAATAGCTTGTATGTGGAAACAAGGGGAGGCAAGATCCTGCAGGTGGTGACTTTCACCTTCCTTGTCTGAGCTGTGAAAATAACCAATGGATGAGGCCATCTGAAATATTTAGAACATGGGAACTTTTTGGTACCCAGAACTCATCAACTTTGATCCATGCAAGGTTATTTTTGTTTTGTTCTTTTGTTTAAGTGTGCACAAGAAAAAGTCAGGACATATTTCAACTGGCTATCCTTAAGGTGCCCAATTGCTCTAACAATGAATTAGTTTTCATCGGCTCAAACAACATAAGCCAGGAGTTTATATAATTTGAAATACAGCTTTTGATCCCTTTGAACTGAGTTCTGGTAAGACTGAGGGGCCTTCAAGAAGAGAAATAAGACCTGAAACTTTCAAGTAAGATTTCTAGTGTCTAACATTGCAATAAGACACGATTCTTTATAAGGTGTTTAGAATGTAAAATTGCAACATTTCACAAATCTCCAGGTGAATCATATTCAGTGGAGTCACTGCATCTTTACAGTAAACTAGAAACTTAATTTTAGGAAGGCACTGAGCTTTTGCACTAAATTGTGAGCATTTGCCACTAAATAAAGGCAGTGGCTCAGATTTTAGAGTAAAGACACTGCAGAAAGAACCCCAGTTGTTTTCTCGTATGAGTCTCTATAAGCATGGTGAGTGAAATCATTTCAGTTCAGTCAGAATAAGGTATTAGTTGATATTAAATTGCCAATATTTAACTTTGAAGGAAGACATTTCCAGCAGGTACACTGTGAAAGGAGACTGTGGATAGCACTCAGAGACTAGGTTAGTAGTTCCCAGAGCCTTTTGTACATCAGAATCCCCTATGGAGTCTATAAGACTTTTCAGAAACCTGGACTCCACCCCTGGAGATTCTCATTAAAAATCTGAGTGTGTTTGGGCCATCAATCTACTTTTTAGGCACTACTGATAATTCTAAAGTGAATATACAACTGAAGACCTCTGAACTACACCACATACACTAAATTTAGTTTACCCCAGTATTTTTTCAACTTTAATGTGCATTTGGATCACTTGGGAATTTTGTTAAAGTACAGAGTCAGCTACAGGAGGGCTAGTGTCTCCACTGAAGAGTCTGTATTTTTTACAAGCTTTCAGGTGCCATGTAGGCATGTGGACTTGTTTTTTTGTGCCCCGCGCATGCAAGGGTAGCAGGGCCTGCATGGTATTGCTAGACATCGCGTATCTTTAATACCACTACTGATCCACCAATGAAAAAGCAGTTCTAGTCTTCACTATCCCAGCTCTTCTCAGTGGGTCCCTGACCAGCAGCATGAGCATCACACAGGAGTGTGTTAGAAAGGCCATGTCTTGCCTGGCTGGTGTGGCTCAGTGGTTGAGCATCGACCCATGCACCAAGAGGTCACCGGTTTGATTCCTGGTCAGGGCTCATGCCTGGGTTTTGGGCTCAATCCCCAGTAGGGGACGTGCAGGAGGCAGCTGCTCGATGGTTCTGTCTTACATGGATGTTTCTATCTCTTTCTACCCCTCCCTTCCTCTCTCTCTAAAAATCAATATGTCTATTTTTAAAAAAAAAAGAAAAGAAAGAAAAAAGAAAGGCCAGCTGAGCCCACCCAACCTACAGAATCAGACACTCAGGGTGAGTTCAGCATCTGCAATTGAACGGCACTCCCCCCCCCCCCTTGACTATAATGCAACACCCACTGAACTATGCCAGTGTCAGAGCATCCGCTGCTAATCAGAGATAAAGATCTTTGAAGAGGGTATGGAGGTGGCCACCAGAGAACAGATTTGTCTGGTTTTGTTTTTCATCTGTTGTATTGAGATATAATTTATACATAATGAATGGGCTATGGGCTTTTGATTCAAGCTTTTCAAATGCAAACTAACTACGCTTTGGGTGAGTACTACCGCTTTTCAAATGCAAACTAACTACCCTTAGGGTGAGTACTACCAATGGAGACATTTCAAATTTTAAATTCTCATTCCTCTGTTTTGGATTAAGATTCACACACACACACACACACACACACACACACACACACCATTGTAAGCTAACCTATTTTAAAGAAAGTTACAAGCTTTATCAAAGCAACGCAGGCAGCCAGTGGGAGGCTGGCTGAAAGGAAGTTCCACAGTCACAGAAAGTCCAGGAGCTGGTGCTGTTCCAGGATCTCATTAGGCAGCAGGAGATGGCCCTGTGGAAGGAAGCTTATTAGAGGTAAAAGTTCCCCCTGGTTCCAAGAGAGGTAAGCGCAAAATCAGGACAGGCCTGGTCTGGAAGGCCTGGGCTTCTTGGGATAAGACTTACTAGATAACCTGGTACAGAAACAAGACAGAAGTCCATTTCCCGTAAGTAGGGAACATGATCTGAACACTACTCACTTGGGCCACCAGTGTCCAGTGAGCAGGCCTGAGCACCAAGGCTGGAGCCCGCACAGCAGCTGGAGGCTGAGTACCAGCGTCTCCCCACGACTCAGTCCCCATGGCGCTCGGCCCTGGGCTGAGGCAGGGCCGAGGATTATAAAACCCCAGGGGCAGAGCAGGAGTGGACAGGCTGGTGACTTGGGCAGGACTTGACCAACATTACCGTTTTACCCTCCCAATGTGCTCATCTAGGAGGCTAAATCCGTTCTAAAGTTAAATGGGAGCCCATCTTAGTGTGGGTTTGCATACCACACTCATTTTTACCATGCTCGGAAGAAAATAAAAAAATAACTTTTCTCTTTCATTTCAACTACCTTCTCCTGGCTCTACTGAGGAGAGAGCAGTGTGGGTAGCATTACTAAGCGTCAGTCCCACAAGGTATCGATGTCGGTGTTGCTAACTCCCCCATGGCCCGAGACAGAAGGCAAACAGGCAGACAATGGTGATGTTGACGGCAGCGAGAAGGAAGCAGACAAAGGACCCTGGCGTCACCATCACTGCTACCCCAGAAGGGAAGAGTGCAAGATGGGAAGAATTTCATGCATAATAAACGAGTTTAGCTTTCAATCCTAGACAAATGCAGTTGCAAAACCCAGGATGAAAGGTTTAATTAAGGAGCCTAAGATAACGACCAACAGCAAACTATTGAAACTGGCGGCCAACAACCATGGGGGTTTGGCCAAAAAGAAAAAGAAAAAGAAAAAGGAAAATCACTACAGAGACAAGCCCAGTAGTAATCTCAAAAGCCCTTGGGAAGCCAGTAACAATTCTCATAAAATTTTCAAATCCAAAAGACAGCAACTGGGGCTTTTTAAATTTTTTTCTTCACATAGCCTGAGCGTCTTCCAGAAAATACAAAATTTTCATCTGCTGTTCTCTGTCCACAGAGTCAAGTTGAAGAAGGTTAAAGAAGGAATGTATTAAGCGTCATCTGCTTCTTAAATTACCTTCAGACCATGGCAAATGAGTACTTGGGCAGGAAATAAGCTGCCATATATGAGTATGTGAGGCTGTGTTTCCAAGATAGATTTGGATGGGGCTGGATAATATTCATACTTTCCTAGTCAAAATTAGTTTAGTCACTTACAGATAATCAAAACAGTCTGTCAGCCTGGCTGCTTATCTCGACAACACTGGGTAGTGAGGTCGAAAAGGACCTCTAAACAGTCGCAGGAAAGGAGAGGATGCCGTGCTGGTCCTGGTCATCACTCAGAAGCTGCAATGTCACATTCCCAGACCAGATCTGTTTCTGTCCATCCCCATCCCCAAGAGACCATTTTTGCATTGCCTAAGCCAGATTCTGTAGTTACTCTGTAACCATGTCGTATTAAAACGATAGAATCTTGTCCCAATAACCACATCTCATTCCAGATACCTATTCAATAATTATACTGGTCAAAGGAATCAGAATATGCCACCCCCAAAATATGCCTCTTGGGCACAAGAATTATTTTGAGCTGAAGGCATCTGAATTCCTGAAATCCCTTATCTGCCTAAAAGCAGAGTTTCCCTAAAGAACTCAATTATCTTGGCCCTGGATGGGTAGCTCAGTTGGTGAGAATGTTGTCCCAATACACCAAGGTTGAGGGTTCAATCCCTGGTCAGGGCACATACAAGAATCAGTCAATGAATGCAACAAATTGATGTTTTTATTTCTTCACTCACTCTCTCTCAAATTAATAATAATAATAAAACTCAATTATCTTGAATACCCTCCCCAGTACCAACTTTAATCCTCTTTTCTGGAAGACAAAAAATTGGCACCACATCCAAGCAGAAAATGACACAGAACTATCATATCTACTCCCTCTTCTCATCACATCTACTATCTGTTCTCCCAAGAGTCCATTAATCTTTCTTAAAAATCATTTGCTCTCCCAAAAGTAGCCTTTCTCTCCTCTTTCCCCTATTAAGAAGCTTCACAAACTCTCAAATCTCACTGCTCCTTTGGGGTCACTTCTTTCTGTGATCCCCCCATGCATGTAAAATTAAAAATTAATATATTAAATTAATAAAAAATAAACAGATTTCTATTTCTTTTCTCTTCTGTTGTCAGTTTTTGCTGCAGACCCAGTCAGGCATCATATATAGGGTGTCCCCAAAAATGTATACACGCAAAAAAAAAGTGTAATTATAAAGCCAGTGTTTATTAAAATACATTTCATTTTCAAAATGTAATAGAGTCTTCAGTCACCCTGTATACATTTTCTGGGGACACCCTGTATACATACTTATATTCAGAATGCATTCCTGCCCATGTTCACTCCTGCCTACTTGACTAAATAAACAATATGGGGTATTGTTTAGTGCCCCAGAGTTCACAGAGCACCTCCCTTCCTACACACCCCTGAAACCATTCACAGAGATTGTGAGCCGTTTGGTTTATTTATGTAACACTTCTTTGGCATTCACTGGAAAACTCTAACATAACTGAAGAACTTTAAGATCTTGAGAAAACCAACAGCATCACCCTATGCCAGTCAGAAACCACCAGTTTTGTGAGAGTGCATTTTTGGTCTCAACTGTCAAATTTGCAAAATCTCGGTGGGTAAGAAATGAATGAACAGCTGCTGAGTTGAAAGATGTTCATGAAGTTGTCTCTTTGGCTGATGCCTGTGTTTATAATCCCTGAGGTCACAATCCTCCTGACAATGCTGGCAAATTAAGTGGAGCCAAAATGAACAGTATTTCAAAATGCGTGCAAATGCTACCTGCTGGGGCTCTGTGACAGATATAATCAATCTAGGGGACAACTCTTGCCCAGGCAGCATCAACCTGCGTATTAGCTCAGGTACATCAAATCTATATGTAATCCTATCAACTAAACAGAACCTAATATAAGAGGCACTAAAAAGAATCTAAATCACTGGGTTTGTTTCATTATCTCACTTTCTATCATTTATGGAAAAATCCCTCCACCTTCTTGTGCCCCCAAGAAAGGGAAGGGGGAGGGAGAGAAGAAATATGGCAGCAGGAAAGCAGAGACAATAAAAAGAATATTTATGGGAAAGATGATAAATGAATGCCTAGATTCCATTGTTTTGATACTTCTGGAAAAATACTGGGCTGAGTAATGCTTCTATAACGTCATTTGCTGACTTTTTCCTGTAAAATTGCCATTCTGAAAGATTTTCATTTGTGCCCCTTCAACAGGCCAAAATAAAAATGAATAGAAGTTTGAGAAATAGCCCTTATGGGTTTTTCTCAGTGGTTAGAGCATCAGCCCACAGACCAAAGGCACATATCTGGGATGCAGGTTCAATCCCCATCCCCGGCCGGGGCAGTACGGGAGGCAACCAATCAATGTGTCTCTCTCACATCAATGTTTCTCTCTTTCGCTCTCTCCCCCTCCCCCCTTCCACCCTATCTAAAAATTAATGGAAAAATATCCTTGGGTGAGGATTAACAACAGCAAGAAAAAAAGCTTGAGAAATAGCTGACTAGCCCTCCCCCTGCCCCCTGCTGAGACTGATATGAGAATAGTAACATTTCTCAGAGTGCTACTATTACTGGAGAATTGTGTGGATTGCCTTTCTCTGTTGCTAGTGAGAGGGGGGTTCTTGGGGAGGCACTGGAATAAGCATTTCCGGAAGTCCCCGTGGGAGGATGGGATGTGGTAGAAGGCTTTATTTGCGTGGAATTACCTATCCCTGGGTCTGTAAAGTCCCATTTCCCTTAAACCAGCCCTGGAAGAGGTGCAGCTGGGGATTCCGTGAGCTAAAAGCAAAGCTCATGTCCAGAGATCCGTTCACGGTAGAGCGGGGTCTGGCACAGCACCAGGCTAGTTCCAGTCCATCAGTCCACTGTGTGTTGGGTCCACGTGGCCCACAGCCACGTGTAGAGCATGACAGCCCCGCAAGCCAGGAGTCAGGCATGAGCAACAAGAGCAAGAGAGGGAACTCCTTTGTTCAGGAGCTTAAATACCAAATCTTCCCGTGCTTGCAGTGGCCATGCCTATTCTGGCCAATGACCTGTTTCCAGGTGTGACTGACAGGCAAGTATCTTCCTTAAGTCACCCGGACTTCACTGGGAATGCGTCTGTTTGGCCTTCCCTTTGCTCCTTGCCTGTTAATGAGTAACTGGGTTAATTACAACAATATCACTACCATAGAGAAACCTGTCCAGCAAGACTTTCTTTCTCATGCTTCCTTGACCAGGGAACTCCCTTTAAATGTGGACTTTTTTGAGGAATCCATTTTTCTGACCAAGTGCTTTCTTCCCAAATACTACACCTCCCTCAGACAATGATATTAAACATCTACCTTAAAAAGTGCAGTAAAGCCTGGCCGGTGTGGCTCAGTGGTTGAGCGTCAACCCATGCACCAGGAGGTCGCCGGTTCGATTCCTGGTCAGAGCACATGCCCAGGTTGTAGGCCCGATCCCCAGTGGGGGGCATGCAGGAGGCGGCCAATCGATGTTCTTTCTCATCGATGTTTCTATCTCTCTCTCCCTCTCCCTTTCTCTCTCTCTAAAATAATAAAGGAAAAAAAAGTGCAGTAAAGTCTCACGATGATATAGGTGGGAACAGCTGTCCCTCAACCTGAGAGCTGCAGCCCAGGGCGGTGGCAGGATTCAGGATCTCGTGTGGATCCACTGCCCAGCTTCAAAACACCAGCTCTGCCACTTCCTGGCTGTGTGACCTTGGACTAGTTACTCACCCTCGCTGGGCCTATTTCTTCCTCTGTAAAATGAGGATAATCATACCCATCCCATAAAACTGTTGTGAGAAGTAAAGGTGATAATACGCGTCAAGTGCTTTGAACAGGGTCTGGTATTCAACACAAACGAGAAAAACCTCGCTGCTGCTCCTCTGGTTATGATGATTGCTGGGGGTAAGCCAACCTTCCTGTAAAGGGCCGGGTAATAAACATGTCAGGCTTTGGAGGCCACGTGTGGTTCTCTGTTGTACAGTTTTTATGTCTTGTTTTGTTTTCATAACCCTTTAAAATGTAAAAGCCATTCCTAGCTCATTGGCCATATAGAATCAGGCTGAGGGCCGCGTCTGGCCCATGACTGCGGTGTGCCAGCCCCTGACTATGAGATTCTTAAATTATTTGCTCCAGATCATTGTGCTGGGAAGCAACAGCCTGGTCTCAGGTGAGGTGTCCTACCCACCTCCTTATGGATCCCCTTTTAAAGCTATAAGCCAAAGACCAGAAAGCCTACAAACACACGCAGGCCCATGTTATGCACACATTATGTTCACAATGGCAGTTTTTGCTAGTGGTAAAAACTGGAACTTTGTGGTAAATGGAGAAGCAATTTAAAGCTAGTGACATTTTTCTCTCCCCGGGGCCAAAAGGTGAAATCCAAACTTCATATTATGTTTCTGGTGCAATTAGAGTAATTCATTTGCATTCCCTTGGTGGAGTCATTTGATAACACTTGCAATTAGGGCGAAATGAGCTGCTCTGGGCTGAACCTAGAGCCTAGTCTCTTCTTAGGAAACCTGTCAAGTTCACGCAACACAGCAGAGACAGAGGCCCCGGCAATGAAAACACGTCCTGGGTGAAGACCACAGCCTTGTGAACAGCAGTGCTCAGGAGGCTGGACGGTTTCTAAAGAAGCATGAGCTGGTAACACCAAGAAAATTAACCTCAAAGATCATGGGGATTGACAATTACAAGGAGCCCAGGAAAACAATGTAAAGACCAGGGAAATGCACGTGATGAAAAAATTTAATTATAAAATACAGTAGATTAAACTCTATAAAACAGCATGAGTGCAACTGTGTGTAAGAGAAAATGGTGTGTGCATTAAAAAGACACGTTCAGGAGGTTGGGGGTTGCGGGAGCTTCATGGGCGCAGGGCTCTGGAACAACCTGTTTTAGAGCTAGGTAGAGTGGGCGGTTGCACAACAGTGCAATTTACCAAATGGCACTGAATTGTTCGCTTTAAAATGGTTAATTTTATGTTATGTGCATCTCGCTTCAATTTTAAAAAAATACCAACACAGAGGAAAGGGGAATGCTCTCTAGGAGGGGTTTATCTTCTTGTTTTTACTCATCTGTACTTTCTTCTTGTTGTTTTTTAATTTTTTATTTATTGATTAATTTTAGAGAGACAAAGGGAGAGGGAGAGATAGAAACACTGATGAGAGAGAACATCGACTGGCCGCCTCCTGCATGCTCCCCACTGGGGATCAGGCCCACAACCTGGGCATGTGCCATGACCGGGAATCGAACCGGCGACCTCTTGGTGCATGGGTCGACACTCAACCACTGAGCCACACCGGCCGGGCTCGTCTGTACTTTCTACTAGAATGAGAGGACAGACGAGCTCCACCATGAGCAACACCCCTCTTGCATTCAGAACACACCAGTCAACAGTGGAAAGATGCCCGGTCCATGCAAAAGCTGAGCATGACTTTGCCAGGCTGCTCAGTGTTGTTGCCGGCCGGGGCGCTACGCCGCAGCTCCAGGCTTCTCTCTCACTTTGCTCCTCTCCCTAGTCCAAGGAAACCTCACTGGTGCAGGTGCTAAAACTCCCTGAAAACAACAGCTCCAGCTTCTTGAGCACGCCTTTTGACAAGGAGCTTTACTTTTAAGTAAGTCCAGTGCTAAGAAAAATAACAGTAAAATTCCACGTTTGAAACTTAAGTAAGTAGAGGGTTTCAAAGGAAAACAAAGACAGCTGTTTGCAGAATGTTAAGAGATGCAGAACACAGGGATGTGGAGACCAGGGCTGGCCCCACGGACACGTCCTAAGGGGTCCCACATAGCACGTGATCACCTTTGCACGGTATGAGTCACAGCAGGTCCCATGACACACACATTCCTCACAGAACACATTTAAACAAATTCATTGTCCCGTCCCCTCTTGTCCCAAAGTAACCAGGTCCTCAGTTTCTTGTAACTATCATCATAGTCCCAGGTAATTAAACATAAGATCTGGTCTCTACCTTCTCTAACCTCACCCAGAAACAATCTCTCTTGATCACACATTCCAGTGTGTTTCCGGTCTTCCTCCTTGGGTAAGCAGTTGAGGCCAAGAACTACTGGTTTTCCTGTATTTTGTCTCAGTTCCCCTCAAACTTCAATATGCAAAAAAGGTGCCTTGTTCAAGTGCAGATTCTTGTTCAAGTGCAGATTCAGATTCAGCAGGTTGGGGGTGGGGCTCGAGACCCTGCACTTCTAAGGAGTCCCAGGCGCTGATGAAGCTGCTGGTCCGGACCACACTTGGAGGAGCAGTGCTCTCGGCCACGTGTTATTACCACATGTAAATCTTCCTAGGATGTAAAGACTGTGCATCCCACCCACACTGCCGGTCGTGACCTGTTACCTCCCTGGAAGCTTCAGGGCAGAATGCACAAGCACTGCAGCTTGGCACTCAAAGCGGGCCACAGTCTGAGCCTAGTATTCCAACTTCCCAAATGTTCACTCTGGTCTTCTCGCTGGACCCAACCCTGTGTGTCCCACATTCCTCTGCTTCTGAATCTCTGCTCTTGTCTGACTCCCCTCTGCACGGGCTCTCTCTCCGCGTGGACGTCGCACCACAGACATCGCCATACGTGGCCAGCAGGCCCTTCTTCTTCTGGGTACAGTGTCCTGCTTCTTCGAAGGAAATACTTCTCTCCCCTCCGCTCTCCAACCACAGAGCTGCCTACGCTGGTAGCCTAAGGGGTGGTGATGGGACTCACATTAGGCTCACCTAGGACTTCCAGCAAGTGTCTTGTCAAACCAAGTCACCTGTGCCCTCCTTGGCATTCAGCACTTTTTTTGGACAAAAAGATTTGTTAAATCTTATAGGAGAAAGTAACGTCAAGGGTCACTTGGTACAAAAGACCCATGTAATGAAAATGACTTGTTTAGAATTCATGAAAAAATAATTCTTGGATGAAGAGCTGGATGAAGGAAGGAAACAAAGCGTATCTCATTCAAAATGCCAATGAGGTGAACACATTAAGTAAATATTAGCATTCACCGTAGTTTAAGTATATTCATACTATATGCTGGCTGATGTCTGGAGCTAAGGTACTAAATGATCCACA
Source organism: Tadarida brasiliensis (assembly GCA_030848825.1). Lineage (NCBI taxonomy): Eukaryota > Metazoa > Chordata > Mammalia > Chiroptera > Molossidae > Tadarida > Tadarida brasiliensis. Next base: position 31,087,672 of record CM061261.1, on the reverse strand, counting down.
GACGTGCCTGTCCTTTGGCACACACAGTATTCAAAACAATGAATGTATCCGTCAACATTTTCACATCAGATTTCATGTAAAAAATCCAGATATCCAGTATCTCATGGAAAAAGCACGGCTACCACCAACAATTTAGCAACCCGAGGCCACGTTCAGAGAGTTGGAAAACTGGCTGGAAGTCAGTGGATGCTGCCCCCCAACCCACGGTTATGTACGTGGGTATGGACACTCAGTTCCCCCAAGTCTACAGTCCACTATTTGTCTTCTCTGGCACTTTTTCATGTTCTCATCATCTCCCTGGCTCCTGTAGGCATCTGATTTCACAACTTCTGGTCCATAGGAACTATAGCTTTTGGTGCTACTGAATAAAGAACTCATTTCAGGATTCAGAGAGTGTCACCATGGATGAGACACAGAAGTACCGGATACTGGGACAGGTGGCGATGCAAGAGCCGATGAGAACCAAGGCAGCAAGAGAGATGAAAGGTGGTGTGGGAGGCCCAAGGAGACACGTTTCACCCAGTCCACAGACTCACTGATGAACACAGCCCTCCCAAAGCAGCTGGACGGTCTCCACATTCAACTCAGCAATAAAACAAACGAAGCCCATTATTGTTGTTTGGCAAGAAAACACCTAGGTGGGCTGGGTGCTTATGAACTTATGAACTGGCAGCCACTCATCTGCTCTGATTCACAGCTCTGTCATTAAGAACGTGTTTTACTGCCTCACTGACTTGTTTTACATGAATTCAGAACCTTTCGAAGAAAAACAAAATGAAACAAGAAAATGCCAACTTTCAGACTTGGAAACAGACACACAAAAATAACACACGTCCACCATCCAGACTTGAGCCTCTAAGAACTGTGAGGCTGCAGGGGCTGGGGAGACAGGTCGGAAATCCAGATTTACATCCAGCTATTTAGCATTGAGCAGGCATTGGCTCAGGAGAGCCGGGCAGCAGACGGGGAAGTCAGCCTAAGTTCTTCAAGGCTCCTGCTGGAGGAGCAGGAGGTAAAAGCTCCTTACTGAGCTTTTCCGCAGGGCAGTGGTTCTCAAGCTTCAGTGTGCTTCGCCATCACCTGCAGGGCTGGTTAAAACCCGGGTTACTGACTCAGCAGGGCTGGGCCGGGCCTCAGAATCCGCACCTCTCATTCAGTTCCCAGGCACTGCTGGCGCTGATGGTCTGGGGACCACACGCTGAGAAGCTCTGGCATATGGAATACAATTAAAAGTGCATTTCAAGAAATAGCATTTTAAAAGGAGGTGCTTTGAAACAAACCCATTTCTAGGGTCATGTTTTAAATTGTGCTTTTTGTGTTTTGACTTAGTGAATTCTAGTCAAAGGGTAGGCCGGTGAAATAGATAGGTCTAGAGATTTACCTGTATGCTGCAGTCAATCAATTTGGTAAAAATGTGTTTGGGTTCAAAATTGTTGTAATTTTTTTAACTAAATCCATCTGTATGCTAAGCCAATGGGACTCAAATTTCACCCAGCGTCAGAAAGACCTGGGGAATAACCTGCTAGTTAAAACAGATTACTGGGCTCCACTCCCAGAATTTCAGATTCATCAGGCTCCACCCTCAGAATGTCAGATTCTGTAAGTGTCAGCAGAGAGAATTTGCATGTTTAAGAAGCTCCTGGGGAGGCCTCTGGTCTGATCCCTTTGAGTGGCTCCATGCTTGGCTATGGGCATAGAAATTAGCTGAGTGGAGGGAGGCTCTGCAGGGTGTTAGCAAAGCCAGTAGGAGGGACTGACTAAATAGTGAATTTGATTGTTGTTGTTTTTTAAAATATTTTCTTTATTGATTTTAGAGAGAGAGGAAGGGAGAGGGAGAGAGATAGAAACATCGATGAGAGAGAACATCAACTGACTGCCTCCTGCATGCCCCACACTGGGGATCGGGCACACAACCTGGGCATGTGCCCTGACCAGGAATCAAACCTGCGACCTCTTGGTGCATGGGTCGACGCTCAACCGGTGAGCCACAGCGGCGGGCTGAACTTGATTTGTGTTTTTTTTTTTTAACAAAACAAAGAATAAATCCCTTCTCCAAGAACCATTACAGCAAGCCTTCCACTCAACATAATTCAAGTTCAGCAAAGTGATTTTGACATTCAACCCAATTTACTAAAATAAGATTTCATTACCTGTAATAAACTACTTGACTTTATCTTTCTTGCATACAAAAAGAACATGCAACATTTTTGTAATTTAATTTCTATAGTAGTTATTTACACACTTCTGTGATGACTTACTTGGTTACAAAGCACAATTATGGAGTTCGCCAAATATTTACAACCGGCATAAAGTATAATGAGGAGTCTGGGAATCGTCTGAACTCAGTTCAAATCTTTGCATTTTGATCCTCATAATAGCAGCTTATTTTTGTAATCACAGGAAAATTCAACTTGGTATAAAATGACAGACAGTTGTGGCTATTTTAAATGAGCACTGCATTTCAGGCTTATGTACTGTGACTCTGTGATGCCAGGCTGCTGGGCAGCCCAGCTGTGACTTGATGAAAGACATCTGAAACCCCTCGGCTCCCCAGAGGCCCAAATCCTCAAAGCAAGTTGCATTCTAAGACCGAACAAATATGTGGGAGAAACTGACTTGCTTTTCTAACTAAAGAAAGTCAGCATGTTTGGTATTATTTGTGTAGTTTATGGTAACAGTGGGCAAAGAGATGAGCATAGTTCAGGGGGGAAAAAGCTGTTACAGCTTCGAAAACATTGGAAAGTGCCTTTTCACGTGGCTGTTTTTATTCATAGGTGTTTTAAGACACATGACCTGTGCGACTCACCTATTACCCACAGGCACACTGTGTCTGAGGAAACGGGGCCAGCAATCTGTTAGCAAGTCCTTTTAACAGAGGGTTTTTAAGGAGAGGAAACGAGAGCTAACTTTTCTAACTGAAGTGACAGGAAGAATTTAGGTAAGCAGAAAATAATGATCTGAACTGGAAGGAGGCCAAGACGCCAGGGTTAAAACCTCCAGTCTTGTCATGGCCCCTTAGCAGCAGCCCCAGTACATCCTGGAAAGTGACTCCAAAAATAATACCTTGGAATCCCAGACCTTTTGGGCTATCACTAAATCACATTTTCTCATTCTTCTTGTCCAAAGATCACTTTCTTAGCTTTTCTTAGCGCTAAGCTGTAAAAAAGCTCGAGGTGTACAGCATGAAGGGTTATACATACTCATCAGCAGGGTTAGAATTTACTGATTCAGTCAACATAAAGACCTCCATAAACAGATGTTTATTGAGCACTTATTAAATGTTGGGTATTGACAGTTCTCCATGTTGCGGATGCAGCGAGTAATAAAAACACTGCCCTCACGTGGAGGAAGAAAGACAACAAATGAGAATATGAAGGAAAATAAAGCAGGATAAGGAGTTAAGAAGGGCTGGGTCAGGGAGCTCCCACTAAAGTGATATTCCAGCAGAGACCTGAGGAAACATGAGGGAGAAAACACCGCCTGTCACTGGGGAAAGAGTATGTTCCAGGCAAAAGGAACAGCACATGCAAAGTCCCTGAGGTCAGAAGGAAATGCACGGAGGAAAAAGGGAGAGAAAGACAGAAAGGGGAAAGGAAATAGGATCCGTTCTCGCAGGGCCTCGTAAGCCGTGGAGGGTTTTGAGCAGTGAAGTGGTATGATCTGAATTACATTTTATTTCTTTCTTTCTTTATTTAATTTATTTTCCTTTTTATTGATTTTAGAGAGAGAGGAAGGGAGAGGATGAGAGAGATAGAAACATCGACGAGAGAGAACATCAACTGGTTGCCTCCTGCATGCCCCCCACTGGAGAGCGGGCCCACAACCCGGGCATGTGTCCTGACCGGGAACCGAACTGGCGACCTCTTGGTGCATGGGTCGACGCTCAACCACTGAGCCACACCAGTCGGACTGAATTACATTTTAATAACATCTCTCCAGCTGCTATTTTGAGAGCAGATTTACAGGGTCAAGGCCAAGGCAGAGAAACCTGTTAGAGGAGAAATGACACCGGCTTGGGTCACGCTGCAGTCACAGTGGCAGTGAAGAGCAGCTAGATTCTAGATGCGAGTATTTGTCAATGGAGCCGTGCAGGATGTGCGAGGACGGCGCTCGTGGTCTGAGCAGCTTGAAAACATTGTGGGTGGAGGGTGAAACATGTGGATGTGGACTTAGGTTTATGATACTATTAGACATTTATTTCATGGGGGAGAAATGCCTGGAGGACGTAGCTCAAACCTTTTATAGAGCTCCAGAGGTGCAGTGGCAAGGACAGCTGAGCAAACACAAGTGAGCTACAAAGATGCCTTTGACACTGGTGTCATCTTTTACTGGAAAAACAAAACAAAACAATCATATTTTCACAGTCATGGGCACTGGAAAATATTTTGTATTTCTTTGAAACCTCAACTCTAAGAAGCAAAGATTTCATGTAAGAAAAGTACTGACTCTTGCCCAGCCGGTGTGGCTCAGTGGTTGAGTGTTGACCCATGCACCAAGAGGTCATTGGTTCGAATCCCGGTCAGGGCACATGCCCAGCTTATGGGCCAAATCCCCAGTGGGGGGCATGCAGGAGGTGGCCAATTGATGGGCTCTCTCATCGATGTTTCTATCTCTCTCCCTTCCTCTCTCTAAAATCAATAAAGAAAAAAAAATTTTTTTAAATTGACTCTTAAAACACCCACTTGAAATAACAAAAAAATATCAGAGAATCTCTCTGAGAAGTGGAAGCACAAAGAAGGTTAAAATGGTCTGCTCAAGGTCAGAAAAGTCTCCGTGTGAGAGCTGGCCCTCCATGGGGAGTGCGTGAAGTTGAAAGTTGGCCCAGTCGCCTGGATTGAATGCTTTGCTAAGTGAATTTTTTCCAAATAGTCAGATTGTAAGTGTCATAAGAGTCTAGGAATTAAGAACAGACTCCAGAATCTCTCAGGACAAAGACTCCTAAACAAGTTATAGACTAGACAGTGCCTTAACTTATACCTCACTGGTCGGACCAAGGCTTGTCAGATGTTCAAACAACAATCAGCGCGCCACTTTCCAACACGCCGGGCGCCCTTCGCTTTCACCTTGCACGCTGACCACGGGGGACTTGCGCTTGTTTCCCCACGGCTCTACACTTGTAATAAAAAAGGACACGAACCGATGAAGTATGCTTGTGGAAAGGCTGTTGTTTCTCTATGAATATTCTGGAAAGCTTCCTTTAAAGGCAAGTTGCTAAAATACTTTTTCTTAAACTCTATGGAAACAAGACAACGAAACGATGAGGGAAAGAAGTCCCACGCTTTGTCTCCTTGCGACACTTCACAGTGTCTCTGAAGCATCAGTTCTACTTTCAAAAATCCAAACTGGGTATTTTGGACGATGCATTATAGATGAGGGACAGACACAGAATACATCGGCCCCAATCAACAGATCCATACTTAATAAACTCACTTCAGCCCCAACATCAAAAGACTGACCAACAATTGAATCACATGTGTATGCGTCAAGTGAAAATAAAGTGTTTAAGGCATCTATGTCTTATTTTTAAAAAATGATGACTTGCTTTAACTGACTTTTGCGATAAGCTGACCAGGAATTCAGCTGGCGAAGAGGGCGGTTAGCATGCTCTACGGGGCCTAAGCCGTACTCATGCTACAGTGGTCGGTACGCAAGGCGTCACGAACACCGTTTCAGGTACTCGGGGAGATCGCTACATTTCTCACTTGCCCGGATTTAATGTGTGCATTCCACCATCATTTTGACCTGAGGTAATTACATCTGTGTGTATTTTGTACAGTCCTGTCACTTTGGATTGGGTGTTCTGTTAAGGATGTGAAACACACAGAGGAACAGGAACACAAGGGCAGTGATGGGGAAATGCTGTCAGGGCTGGAGGCGGTAACATTATGATGTGGAATAATACTTAAGTTTTAAAATCAGCAAGTGGGCAAGAGTATCCACAGACATGTGTACTTAGTGAAAAAAAACTTTTTCAGTATCTTCTCCAAGTATCGACCAACCAACAGGACACACTCTAATGATACGGACTGTCTAGTTTGGATAGTGAGGTTTACATTGATATGTGATACTATTAATGAAATATAGAATCCCTAGCAACAATTTCCAGAAACAGAAACATTCAGTTTCTTTAATAAGAGCAGGCTTAAAGAGTGTTGAGTTTCAACAGAAAATCCAATACAGAATTATTTCATTGTCCTTACTTTTTTGGCTAGCTAATACTAAATTGCAATGGAAATGTTACTAGAAAATTAAAATCTTATCTTTAAGTATATACTCTGTGCCTCAAATATACACATACATACTACCTACTCATGAGTACAGATTTCAGAACATGGTTCTTAAGCAAAATGGACCAAGACTGACTGCAATCAAACCATGGAAGGCAAACAGTTACAGGATTTACTGAATGGACTATCTCCCCAGGACTGCACCTGCTCAGGACATGGAGTGGGTAGCATCACATGGAAATCAGAAGGCCCGAGTTTTAGGCTGGACTGTGGCCAAGCCTGCTGTGTAGACTTAGGTGAGTTCTTTTAACTCCACGGCTTCATTTCCTCATCTGAAAAATGGCCTGGTGGGAAGCCCTTCCTAAGTTCCATTTCCAGCTCTAAAGATCTGTGACCCTATGATCATAAGAGCTAACACACGAGAATGGCAGTGCGTGAATCACTTTCCATGCAAGAACGCATGTAATCCTCACGACAATCCTAAAAGCAGATATTTTGGTGTTGTTCCCACTTTACAGACCAAGAAAATGAGGCACAGAGGCAAACTGTGTGTCTCAGTCACACAGCTGAAGAGCAAAGCTTTGAGCCTAGTTAACATGATCCCAAAGCCCCACACCTAGTCATACTGTTCTTTGTAACATGACAGGATGACAAAAGCCAGGAGAAAGGTCTACAGAAGTGTCATTTTACAAAATCTCAGGCGGCTACATATCTGTATGTGGTTAGCAAGCCTTTTTCGTGAGTGGCCAGCATGGACTTCTGGCCTGAATGTTGCTATGGCAAATAGCAGCTAAAAAGACCTCTGTAGCCCACAGGCAAGCGTGAACTGCAAGTAGCAAGAACAATGTTTGTTTAGATCAGCAGGGTTCCAGGAACCATTCAAACAGGTGTTGATGTGAGCAAAATAATCAAAGAACTTGACGGCACTGCAAAATCTCTTCTCTCAAAGGAAGGTGACCTGGAACAACATCACAAAGCCAACAGGACAGAGGCAAAGGCTCTCAGGTCACATGGAGCATCCATTCCTGGCTTCAAAGCCAAGAGGCCAGGAGCATCTCAGAATTCACTGCACATATGAGTCCCCTGGGGTGGGTGCGGGCTCTTGTTGAAAATGAAGATTCTGATCAGTGGGTCAGGGGGGGGCCTGTGACTTGAATGTGCGAGGAGCTCCCAGGTAAGGCCTCAGACGCTGGGCTGTGTGGACTCAATCTGCAGAACTCAGCTCTGCCACCAATGAACTCAGGGTTACACCTTCTAATTTCAGTTTCCTCCAGTGATCTTGTGTACATTCCCTGGGAGCTCGAAACTGTGATATTTCTAATGACAGCCTTCATCATTCAACTCTGAACTGAGTTTCTACTTGTAATACTAATGGGAAAATGAAATGCTTCCTGCATCCCCCAAACCTAGGTCTCTGGACTGGGACAGCAAAGGCTTAGGCCTCTTTGCACATATCATTGAAAGATAATGGGAGTTCTGTTCAGAGGTAAAACCATGCTGAGAACAAAAGACTTACAGAAAAATAAACTTGATTTGAAGCTTTCTACTTCATTGGCCAAAATCTCGTTGAGAGGCTTGCTTGCCAGGGCAGTGTATGCTGATTACGGTGTTGAAAGATGGATCGTAACCCAATACTTTAATACAGCGGTTCTCAACCTGTGGGTCGTGACCCCTTTGGGGGTCGAACGACCCTTTGACAGGGGTCGCCTAAGACATAACAGTAGCAAAATTACAGTTACGAAGTAGCAACGAAAATAATTTTATGGTTGGGGGTTACCACAACATGAGGAACTGTATTAAAGGGTCGCGGCATTAGGGAGGTTGAGAACCACTGCTTTAATAACTTATCGGGGCTGAGCTTGGATGTCTTAAGCAACTACACCTGCACTGTCCACCATGGTAGCCACGAGCTACATGTAGCTACTGAGCACCTGATGTGTAGCTAAACTGAAAACACACATCAGATTCCAAAGACTTAGTATGGACAGAAGAATGTAAATATATCACTAACACATTTTATATCGATTTCATGTTAAAATGCTAATAGTCTGGATATACTGGGTTAAATAAATTATTTCATTGAAATTAACTTCACTGTCCCTGTTTACTTTTTTACTGTAGCTGCTGGATACACCTGAATGTAATTCACTGCCTGTGTTATGGTTTACTAGGCCGGGCGGACCTAGGCCCTGGCTGCTGACACTGCGGTTCTCAGACCAGCAGCGGCCACATCGATGGGGAGCTCGTGACAAAGGGAGGATGTCCCTACTCACACCCACTGAATCCAAATATGGATTTTAACCAAATCCCAGGTGATTCCTGGGCACGTGCCAGTTTGAGAGGTGCCAGGCTAGCTTTTCCTGCAGAAGGTGTCTGGGTTGTTGATGTCCATGAATGGTGTGCTCAAAGGGTATTGTGAGTGTCTACACCAATATTCCCACAAGGCAATGGAAATGTTTATAAAAATTTAAATTATTATACAATCAAAAAATATATATCTCAAAATTATAATATACATAAAAATTATGTGTACCACATATGCATGGGGGTGGGGGAGGCTGTTTCACGGAGGCTACCTTAGTTACGTCTGGATTTTCAGCCACCATGTAAGTGAAGCTGATGTTCACCAGATCGGTACCACTGCAGACACACACTATCCGTCCTTCCAGATCATTTTCCGACTTTCCAACGGCTTCCAGAGCGGCCAGGATTTTGGGATCCTGTATAGAGATATACAAATAGGAGAAAATGTTAGATCACAGAGCATGGAGGACACAAATAAAAAGAAACCACATCTGACAAAAAACATATATGCATAAGGGCAAATGTTTTCTTTCCATCATAAAGGTCAGATATCTAGCATTATTCTAAAACTTGTCGGGGTCAAAGCTGTAACACTACACAACTCATCTGGTGGGAAAGGTACTATAATGTTATTGATTTAGAAAACCAGGTGTGAGGGTCTTTCTTTAGGAAGGACCTGGAATATGGCAACGAGAGATAAGGCTCTGACTGGCACTTGGTTGTGTCCACAAAGATCGAAGGGGTCTCTCGCCAAAGGACAGTCACTGAGGTTTCATACAAATAAGCATGGCATTGCCACAACGAGCAACCACAGTTATTCAAAGATAAGATTATCTTTCAAGTAGCCTGGACGCAAAGAGGGAGTGTGCTCATCTCCAGAAGCATGGCATCCTCGTTTGGAATGAAGACTGTGCAAGTTTACCCTAATTAGCAAATAAAATATTGTCTTTAGAGTCCTTGTAAAGAACTCAGGAGGAAACGCCAACCTAGTTACACAGAAATTTGAACACAAAAGAGGATAGCTTAAGAAAAAAACAAGTTTGGAACATAATTTTGTTTTGAATATCTAAAAACCTGCAGAGCTATTATGGAGAAGTGAATAAATACTGTGCTAGAATATTCTAGAAAAAAGTCTTTTGAATTCCTAGCACTGAAGGGGAGACATCCGTAATGCTTTCAACAATTAAAAAACACTTTTTAAAAAAGACTAAACAAATAAATAAATTCCTAGCACCATTACGCAAACAACTTCTTATTCAGACAAATCAGTCACTGTGAAGAAGGCTGATTCATGCACTCTGTCATTTTTTTCTCTCAAAGGCAAACCGAGCCTTCAAGGTGAGCCAATGTCTGCACGCACAGGTGCACAAAGATGGGACTCCCAAAGCCATTACAATTTCCACATCAGCCACAGACCAGTGGTGACTCACTCGCTGCTTACTGAAAAAGGATGGGGGACTTGCAAGTCATTTCTGAGTTAAGGAAACTGTTTCTTTGATGCCGGTATCATGTAAGGGTTTTTGTTTTCAAGGGTTAATAACATTTCTAATATAACTAAACATAACGCAGTCCAAATCACCCAACCGTTATAGATGAGAAGATTTCTAAACCGTGTCTGTTCTCAATTCCCAGCTGATGAGTTGGGGGCGGTAGCTGGAGGCAGTAACGGGGTACACAGTATTCAGGAGACCATTTCCAATCTAAGTAAGTCTGTTTAGAAGAACAGCAAACACCGATCACTGGTACCTTTGGTGTGACACCCAACCGAATGCTGTTGATGAGCGAGCACTCTAGCACTTGTCCTTCCTGAAAAGAGAGAATATAATACAGCCGTAAAGTAGAAGAGGAAGTGAAAAACAACAATAAAATAATTTGTACCAATCAGAAATAATCAAGACCCCAAACACTCCATTTCATACAGACACATACACACCCACGCACACACGCGCGCGCACACACACACACACACGCAACCCTGAATAATTATCTATAAAATGTTTACAAAATGCTGTTACTTTTTCACATATAATGTTAACGTATGCGTATCATTAAACATATGGGTGTGCATGAAATATAAGTGGGAATAATGCTAATTTATATATAACTCCAATTCCACTTTTCTGAAATTCAGCTCGGAGGTTTATTAAATGTGTACACTGTGGCATGCACTGAGTTCAGTCCTGCCGTATAACCAGATGAACATGCTCTTTATGTACCTTTGAGGTTTCAGCCTAAACAGTTCATTTTCTGGGGAACCTTCCTAATTCCCAAGATTAAATCAGACCCGCCTATCTCAAGCTCTTGTAACAACCTGACATTTTCTTCCACAACACTCAATGACTTGCACCTTTCTTTAAATGCCCGACTTTGCTCCTGGGCTGGAATCTACGAGGGCTAGGACACTATCCTTGATCCACTGTACCCCCAATGTCTGGCCCTGGAAGCACATTTCTAAAAGTCCTGAATGAATGAATAAACACAGGTCCACGCCCTCAAGACGTACTTGTCTACTTGTTCGGAAACAAAATGGTTTCACCCACACAGCAGGGAAGAACAACTTGGTGTTCCTGGGTCATACCTTGCCTTCACTTTTCCAGGTCAGAAAGAAGCCAAATTCATCCACTTTGAAGAGGCAGTTGGGTTCAAACACAAAGGATTCCTGTTTAAAAAAAAAAAAAAGTGTTGATCTGCATGACTCACACCATTTCGAATCTAATAAAAATGCAAGTATCTTTTAGCCTGTAAACAAGGGACAATGAGAAATCGCCCTTTTGTATCCTGACCACATTTCTTATTATATTATGGAATGTTTTTGTTTTGAAACTTTTTTCATTCACATTTGTATCGAGATGAGAGATGGATCAATGTTATGTCGCATCCTCCTCTAGAGCAACTTTAGGACGAAACAGACTCGTTCTGAAGGTCACACAGAAGAAATTTTCTCCAAGAGCTGGGAAGAAGAGCTCCTGGAAGGAGGGAGGTGCGGGTTCCAGCCCGCCGCTCTCCCACCACCCCAGAGGACTCACTGCCCGTACCTACATAATGTCAAAAATTAAGAGATTTTTTTTGGGAAAGTTATTATTATCATTATCATCATTATCATCATTTTGGTCTACACATTCAGTAGTTAGATGTCTACTCAGAAAACTGCCGAGGTTTTTGCTCTTCTATCCAACCTCATCTATGTCCTGTAAACCAGGGCTGGAGCAGCACTGTAGCTGCTCACAGGGAGTCCTTGGACCAGCAGCATCAGCATCACCGGGGAGCTTGACTGAACTGTAGAATCTAGGACTGCAGTTCAGAGGGACTGAATCAGTCTCCAGAGTGGGGCTCAGAAATCTGTTCCAACAAGTCCTACAGGTGATTTTGATGCACAATAAACTTTGAGAACCACTGCTGTAGCCTTTGACATCAGAAATTCTGGTGAATACTACAAAATCAAAATTTAAATCAAGAAGGAACGCTGGGGCCCAGAGCAGCTATGTCGTACTTGCCAGAGGATTCCGGATCGTTAGCAAGAAAGCACCACTGTGCTTAAGAACAGGAAAATTCTATGTCAGTGAGAGAAAAAAGGTGTTCAGGGAATGAACCCAGATGCCCTCTGCCTTCTGTCTGGATTACACCAAGACTTGGTACCCATGTGTCAACAAATCCACAGTCTTCTCATCCCAGATTGTTACAACTCCAGCAATAAGGAACCTGTCCAGCCACACAGATCAAGGCCGTGATTTAAAACAAAGAGTTCTTATAAGATTAAGATTCTTAAAGGCAGTTCAGACTCTTAGCTTTACCTGTTAAAATGCATCTTTCTAAATTCCAGGGAAGCAACAACATGCCTCAAGGAAAATCCAATGTGAAAACTCTGGGCCACCACGAAGTGACAGAACGGAGAGTCCTGGAAGTCATAGACGAAGCCAGCCTTCCCATTGGTTTGGGTGGTTTTCAGACTGATGAAGAATTATCATACATATTTCAACTGCTGGGTACTGCCGTCATAGCATTGAATAAGACAAAGGAAGAGGCATGGTGTACCCTTTGTCTTTGGAATCCAAACCCAGTTCTGACATTTATTTATTATTTACCTTCTTCTAGAAAGACACTTTCTAAATCTCAGAATCCTTGTCTGGTAAATGGAAGTACTTACGCTTGCTTTTCAGGCTTGTTTTGAGAATTCAGTGAGATGGTAAATATACTTAGTCCACAGTTACAATTAAGCAAGGGGTAGCAAGTTGCTAACATATGGAATTGCCTGTATGCGATATTTTTTGACCCACACAATGACTCTTTAGGATGGTTCAATTTCTTAGAAAAGGCTTGACCCAGAAGTTGACCCTTGAGATGGGCCTCAGAGGATGTGTAGAAGTGGACCAGGTGAAGCAGGAGGCCAGGCTGCAGGTGCAGCGTTTGTGAAGACATGCAGGGTTGTCCTGACACTGAGGACTGCTAAGGAGTTGGTGCGGCTAGGACACCTCAAGGGAGTGGCAGGGGATGAGACTGGGCACACAAATACTAGACCAGGAGGCTGCTGAACACCACGCAAAGCTATCAATCTTGACCCAAAAGACCACAGGGAGTTTTGTATCATTGCTGATTAAGACATGAGAACTATCAACTAATTGAACTATGGGAATTAGCACATTTTAGAATACTTCCCAATTTATATTCTAACAGTGCACAGTGTTCAAAAGTATGTCCTAAACTGGTATTTACAGAGTAGGCCCACAATAAATCAGCTACCATCATTAGTAATTTATGTGCATCCTATCTAATTCCAAATAAATATCTGAGATGCTCCATGAAATATACATGATGAATAAGAATGGGTTTCTAACTTATTTTGAGGTAGAACTTTCAGTTCCTTGGCCACCTTAACTGCAATAATGAGTTTTTTCTTTCTTCCTCTTTCAGTGACTCAGTACTCCTAGAACCCATCAACACCACCTTGCAATTTTGATTTCTAACATCCCATTCTTGGACCATGTCATCTGATCCTTCCAGCCCCTCGGTCGACAGTCCTCATTCTCCTATATCTGACTTCTTTGCAACTTCCTATTCATTAACCCTGCCAGTCTCTTACCATCAGACCTCTCCTCTTACTTCAATCCTTGTACAGCCTAATTCCACGATCCAGTATTACAATCACTTCCTCACAGACACCATCAACTCCCCTGTCTCATTTTCTGTTTTCTTGGCCAAAAAATGAAGAGTCTATCCTATCTATATTTTATCACTGAACTTGATAAAGAAAATCACAACAGTGGATTGGGATCAGAGCATAGGAAATATAGTCAATAATATTGTAATAACTATGTATGGTGTCAAGGGAGTACTGACTTACCAGGTAGATCACTTTGTGAGTTATATAAACACCTAACCACTATGCTGTACACCTGAAACTAATATAATTTTGAATGTCAACTGTAATTAATTTGAAAAATAAATTCAAGATTATAAGCCTCAAACGGATAGTCAACAATGATTTTCTACCTTTTAACTCTTTCTGAAAAGGGTCCTCACTCTTTGAAAGGACTACTTCATTGCAGCCAATTACTGTGGTTTACTGAGCAAAGAAAACCCATCCAATGAGAACTTTTCTCCTTCTTCCCTCCTAATGAAGCATGCTTTCTCCCATCAAAGGTTAATACCCCACTTCTGCTCCAGATCCAGTCCTCTTCCAGATTCCATCCTCTTGCACCTACATAAGAACGTTGTCACCACCCAACACACATCATTTTTTTCTCTATTAGAACATTCCTGTCAGCACACAAACATACTCCAGTTGTTCCCACTTCATCCTTCATTTACTACCTCATGTCTCTAATCCCTGTTTAGGGCATAATATCTTGAAAAAAATCTGTCTATAGTCACAGTTTCCACTACCTCTCTTCTATACCATCTCTGACCAATTTCACCTGCCCTCCATTCCTATCACCCTCTAAAACTTCTCTGGCCAAGTTCATCATGACTTTCATGAAGCCAAATGCAGTGCACACTTTCCTTTTCTTATCTGATTTGATCTCTTCGAAGCAGCTGACTATTCCCTCCTTCTTGAAACACTCCAATCTTGATACCCCAATTATGTTCCATTCCTTTTATACTCAACTTCTACATGTTCCCTAGGACTTAGGTCTGGGAATTCTCATTTATACTGTGCTCCTAGATTTCGTTTAACCCTATGGGATTTGTTAATGACTCCCAAATTTATAATAGTAGCCAAGTCCTCCCTGAGGTCCAAATTCAGATGGCTAACTCTCTACTTGACATCTCTACTCAGCTGTTTCAAAATTAGTATGTCCATAACTGAGTTCTTTATTCCCTGCTCTCTGTCACCAAGCCTCCCCATCACAAGACTTTCTTAGTTCAATAGATGTCACTAGTATCTACCCATGTATTGAAACTGAGTCATCCTTGACTTTCCTTCATCTTTCCCTTATACTTCCATTAACAAGTCTACTTCCATAGTATTTTCATATATATTTTACTCCATCTCCACCACCACCACCTTGGGGCAAACCATCATTCTCTCTCCCATGTATAGATTTTCCCACTTATAGTCTTTCTTTCCACAGCAGCCAGATTGATTCTTTAAACATTCACTCAGCTCATTAAAACCATTCAATGAATTCCCATCATATCAGAATAAAATTCCAGCTCCTTGCCATGGCCTAAAAAGTCCTTCATAATATGGGTCCTAGGGACCTTCTCTCATGCTGCTTTCCAACCTTTGTTCACTACAGCCATCAGAACCTTTGTCCTTGAACTTCCCAAGTTCCTTCTATCCTCAAGGCCTTTGCACTTGAAGTTTCTCCAGTCCAGAAGTCCCTTCCTACTGCCATTAGCACTAGCTGGCTCCTCTGCACCCTACAGGCCTTGCCCCAATTATCCTGTCCTCAGAGGAGCTTTCCCTGACCTCCTTAATAGGTCTCTCATTTTATTCTGTATTACAGTTCCTGATTATTTCCTTGCTTGTACTGACCACAGTCTGTAATTCTTTTATTTCTTTGTTGATTGATGTATCGCTTAGCTCCCACACCAGAGCATATCCTCTTTGAGGGCACAGTCCTTGAAACTTTCTTGTACACATTTGTGTTCCAAGCACCTAGCATATCAAAGGCACACTACAACTAAATTCATGCACTAAGAAATGAAATGAATATTTTTTTCAAATACAATATTTTATAGCAGGCCAGTATGTAAAACAAGAAGATACTCAAGTTTAGGGGATTGTACCAGGCCCAGAACCCAGCAGGGTCAGTCCTTGGAGGGCTGCCAAGGACAGATGTACAAACACAAGCACAATCTGCTGAGGTTGTCTGCCCGGAGGAAGGGGCCCCAGTTTCAAACGCATAGAAGCTCATTTTAGAGGTTGGGTGTGGCTTTCAGGCACCTGCTGGGAATCTCTGTTGGACCAGGAACACTGTTTAAATTCCATTGCAAAGAAATCATTTTTGAAATGGGATAAGAACTCTGGGCAAGGATATGAAAAATAAGGTAAAATAGCAAAATAAGGACAGACCAAAAGAATCTTTCAGAAGTGCTTGTCATAAGGTCCTACACAGCGAAAACAGGATGCCACTTTGGCTCTGGGCTTTCCAGCAACAAAAGCAAAAAGGGAAAAAGTATCATTTACCAGGTGCCCATGTAGTTCATAGAACAAATATATCAGATTATAGGAGAGGCAACTGCCAGAACAGAAATTCTCCAGTGAGACCTCTAAGAAGCTCTGAGCAATTCTAAATGCAAGGTTTCCAACAAAGCCCACAATGAGCTTGTCAACTGTGACTGGAAGATTCTCAGACCAAATGTGTTCAAACTACCCACGAAAATCAGAGAGCAAATCTGAGGGTAGGTGGCCACCAGCTGAAAGGACCTGAAACACAACCTATTTAGGTTTCTCTCCACCCCCACGAACGAACAGAAGGCCCGGACCCTCTGGTGAGTAAAGGCACACAATCTCTATTTTTTCTTTCTTTCTTTAACCTAACACCAGTTTAATTTTTTTCTTTCTTTATTGATTTTAGAGAGAGAGGAAGGGAGAGGGAGAGAGAGATAGAATCATCGATGAGAGAGAACATCAATTGGCCGCCTCCTGTATGCCCCCCACTGGGGATCGGGCCCACAACCTGGGCATGTGCCCTGACCAGGAATCGAACCTGCAACCTCTTGGTGCATGGATCGACGCTCAACCACTGAGCCACACCGACCAGGCGCCTAACAGCAGTTTAAAATTTCACGCGGACACCTACCGACCAGAACTTGGGCTGTGGCCCCAGGACTAGACTGAGGCAATAAGTCCCCTTGTCTGGAAATGTTCCTCAAACCTGGCAGGGCAGGGGAGAGCATAAAAGGGAGCCAAGCTCCTTCTCCTTTGCAAACCTGTTTTCCAGTGAACAGATCGTAACAGAATCCTCTGGTAAGGAAACAAACCCAACAGAACTTCTTCGGGGGGCGGTGGGGGCGGGGGGGGGGCTCAGAGTTTCAGTTCTCAGATGACTCAGTTAAAATTCATCACAGTCACATGATGGAGCCCAGGGACTAGTTAACTCACCAGCCCAACCTGACTCTTCCCCTCGGCCACTGTGACACAGGAGGTGACAGGGACAGGAACTCCTTCTGTGAAACTACGGACAAACTGGGGGCCAGGGGAGCATTCTGTTGGAGAGAGGCTAGAGAAATCACTTTTGCTGGAATCGCTGGAGCTAGAAGCTACTGGTGCCTCCAGGACCCCTGCTCCGAGGGCTTGACTCTACGGACTTCCAGAGACACCTCCCCTAGCACATGCTACGTCACACTGTTCACTATCACAACCTATCTTTCAAAGAGTCAAGGTCCTTTCAAAATGACAGATTAAAATTGTTTTCCCTTTATTTCAATTAAAAACATTATTTGGTTAAATAACACTGAATCCCATTTCTTCTTACAAGGAATGGCAGAGAACGTGGCGAGCAGAACATGCCGACAGAAGAGAAGGAACGTGTTCGGGTGGGGTTTCTAGGTAGTGGGTAGTTAATTTTAAACTTGATTTGCGGTTCCTTCTTACCCTTTCTCCACTACCATGACCCACGTTGATTATGAATGACTCTATCGCTCTACAGCATCATCAAATAGGGGACAGTCAAGCCTAACAACCAGCTAGGGATAGGGATTTGGGACCAGCTGGTAAATGCATTCACTCAACTCCAAACCTTAGCTGAGCTGCTGAGAGGCTCTTTAGTGCTCGTGTCTGGGTGGGTAGCTTAGCATATCGACGGGAGTGAAACGAGTGAGGACTTTCACAGCCCCCCGCAACACTCCTGCTGGCTGAGAAAGAGGACCCGCAAAGGGCCCCTGGCCCCTGACGTGTCATTTACAGTTCCTGGGTCCAAATGCCAGCCTCCTCGCCAGGCATCTGCCCGAGAACCTTGGAGTGGTGTCACGTAACCTCACCAAGCTTCATTTTCCTCATCTGTAAACTGAGGAAACTGATGGCAACCTCACAGGGCTATCAACACTGAGAAAGCCTAAGTACCAGGGACAAGGTAAATGCTGAGGAAGTGTAGCAGCTATGAGGAAACAGCCCAGATGTTATTTGAGTCATGGTGCCAGGCATTTCACAAACACGAGCTCCAGTAAATCTCGTGGCAGCTCTGCAAGATTTTAGATCAGATCAACACCGTCCAGTAGATTTTCCATGATGATATACACAGGCCAGATGGGCGCAGCCCGACCGGGTAGCGGCGAGAGCCACCAGGGGCCAGTGACGCACTTGAAATGTGGCTAGCACAACGGATGGGATGGATTTTTAATTTTCAGTCATTTTTATTTTAATAATCACATGTGGTTAGTCATTACCATACTGGACAATGCAGTTTTAGAGATTAAAATAATTTTTTGAAGGACGGTACATTCTTTAAAGCCATAGTTGGTAAGCAACAGACCTGGGACCCAAACGGGTTTCCCTGATCCCAAAGCCAGTGTCTGTTCTACTCTGTCAACCTTGACCTTGACGGAGCAGGGTCCCCTCCGCTATCACCAACAGGATTCTGGATTGTCAGTAGATGAACACTGCTTTGGTGAGCTCCAACTCTGGGTAAACGGGGCTCACCCTCCTTGTTTCCTGGTTTGATCAGAACCGAGTGGAAGAGAAAAGGACCTTGTCAAGGTTGGAGAGGGACAAGTGAAGTCTGAGTTAGGAAAAGGCCCTCAGGGTCTCACCAAGTATCAGTAACGTTATAAACCACTACCACCAAACCAGGAGAGCTGGGTGTGGCCTTCAGGTAGGTGGTGTCTGGGAGAGAGTTAACCTACGGATCCCAGAGCTGCCGCTTCCATCAGACCTGGAAGGTAACGGCCAGGTGATGCCTCGTGGCCTTTTGGTTTCAGCTCCTTCTTCCAGAGAAATGGCTAAACTCTGTGCTTAGCAGATCCTCTTTTATTCTGCACACAAACTTTCCTTTCCCAATCACGCTTTCTTTTTTTTAATCCTCACCTGAGGATATATTTTTTTCTATTTATCTTCAGATAGAGTGGGAAGGAGGTAGGGAGGGAGGGAGAGAGACAGACACAGAGAGAGAAACATCGACTGGCTGCTTCCTGCATGACCCTGACCAGGATCAGGGACGAACCGCAACTGAGGTACATGCCCTTGACCGGAATCGAACCCGCAACTCATTGGTCCGTGGGCCGACACTCTAACCACTGAGCAAAATCGGCCAGGGCACAACATGTGTTCTCAAGGTAAAACGAAAGCCCCTGGTGATGACACTCGGCCATCAGAAGGATTTATGGACTGCTATAACAGAGGGGCACCGGTCCTAACGTCGCTTTTTCCCTCATGGGCATGCTTTCCCCTTGGAAGGATCCAGAATGTGCATTCCAGTTGTCAATCTCCCTTCTATTTACAGACCCCCGTGAGATGACTGACACTCAGCTCACATCCTGCAGAAGGCCGCTGGCCGTGGCCACGCACCTTGCTATTCGCTGTTGACCTTGTGAGGAAATCCGTCATGCGACGGAGGAGCATTTGCAACTTCTGCATTCCTTTCCTTTGCCTTCGATTCTCTGAACAGAGGTCCCTATTGGGTGAAGCTGTTTAATTTAATACAGACCTTTCCTCCCATACGTAATGCTCAACCAGAACCCAAGAGGATTCTAGTTGTACTTCTATCTCCTGAGGAGCAACTGAAAAGGTCTGTTCCTGCACCACTGCGCCAGCTGTTACCCACCAACGTGCTCAGTGTTTCCTAAGGCTGGCTGTGCTCTGAGCATCCTGTACGTGTGAACTTACTCAGCCCCCAACACTCCCGGGAGGAAGGGACTGTTAGTATTCCCATTTTACAGAGAAGGCCATTGAGGCCTGGGAATGGAGTGCCTGCCCAGTATTGTGTAGCTGGTGGGGCAGAGCTGGGATTGTTGCCTGCGCCGAAGCACACACTGAGTCACAGCTGCTCCGAGGCCGTAAGTGAGACAGGGACACAGTGAGGCAGCGGGCCCGGGTAGCCGCTCAGCAGTCACATCTGGAGGGGGCTCTGCTGTCCTCCTTGTCACTAGATGCCAGTGACCATCACCGGGATCACACAGGTGTCAGAGATGTTTGGTTCTAACTGCCGCACTTCTGGAGGATTCCCTTAACTGTGCAGACGGTGTCAGTCACCAGCTTTTAGGAGCGGTGTTTCTCTCTGCCGCCTACCTGGTGTCAGAATTTTTCTCAGATTCTCGTACTCAGAAAAAGTGTTTTTCCTCATCTGTTGCTTTCCTTGCAACCTAACAGACACTGCGGATCCTGAGACTGCTTCTCCCTCCCGCATCGCTTTGCTGCCAGGACCACAAGTAGCTAATATGCGGCTCACTGTTTCAACTATATGGGACATTTTTGCTACCCAGAGGGGGCTGCCTGATAATCTTGCCTGTAATTGGCTGTACTTTAACATTTTTTTCCTCTTTTCAGTCTCTGTCTCTGTGCCATTCCTTTTATCTGGTGGTACATATTTCTGCATGACAGCTTCCTTTGGGCTGTGGAAGAAATAAGCACGAAAGTTTTTGTATAACTAAGCACAAAAACCAGTTCATAAACACAAGAAACTACTGGGCATTCTCCACTGGTTTTAGGGTCAGCAGGCCTGATCCCGATGTGGCTGGACCTTGCCAGCTTATTTGAGCTCCGTGTCTTCATCTCCAAAAGCAGGAATAACAACATCAGCAATAACACCTATCTCACAGGCTACCCCTGGGTATTAGAGGGCTTGATGCATAATCTGAACCTAGGAAAGTATTATTCATTATTAAAATAATAAAACAGTAATAGTAATTATGACCAATGTTGCTAGTATTGATTATGATTAATCATCCAAGAAACAAATGAGGGAAATACCACCATCCTTACCTTATGGATGAGGAAACTGACCCTAGCTGAGGTGAGCAAGTCACCCAGGAGGACACATATATGTGGCTGAGTGACAGGGACACTGTGGCAGAGAGAACATTTCTGTTTGGGGGATGTTTGCAACGCGCATCGGTGCACCTGTGTGCTTACTTCTTCTGATCCAGAACACAGATCTGGAGTCTGCGCGTGAGGGAAGCCCAGAGTTTACAAATAACTGTTGAGCTAGACTCACTGGAAGTCTGGTCTCTGCACAGGGAGGTCAGGTGGTGTTGCTCTTCGCTGCCTGGGCCAGCCTCAGTCTATCCTCAGGCACGGGGCAGCCACTGGAGCAGTTTGGCTTCTTCCTTCTTTATGGGCATGGCGGGTTAGCCCCCGGGCTGGGTGCCCTGCCCTAACCTCTCTGACAGGGCAGGTCCCTCTCCAAGGGTGAGAGGACAATCAAGTGAGTTACTGAGCAAGTTTTAGAGGTGTAGACCCACTGCTTATCTTGGGTTCAAATTCCACGGAAACGGACATGAAACCGACTCCCCTCAATCACCAACCAGGAACACTTCACGCGCTCATTTCGGCCATGACTGTGAGATCCAGTGAACCCTTATTCTGGTGTCAAGTGGACAGTCTAAATCCACTCATTTCATTTTATTCTTACCTCGGAAATAAAGAATATCATCGACTTTCCAAGAGGCCTGGCAGAGTCGATCAAAGCTACTGAAAAGCAACAGGAGAAAGGCACAATGGCTTTCCTAGTTTGTCAGGCTACATTTAAAAAAGCAAGTGAAACTGGGCCTGATGGTGCTTGTCATTAACGAGTTCTCTGACACAGCCTTGGCTGTGTGGGGGTGTGGTCGGAGGCTCTGGGTTCGAGGGAGGAAGGAAGTACGCGGAGAGCCACCTGGGAGAGTCAGACTATGCTTCTGACGGCTTACTTTACGGTCATCGATAGTTATGAATTCCCACTTTCTCTTTTACTTCCAGATAAAGACTTAAATCACTGGGACTTAACTTTCAAGGTCTGCCAGTGTGAGATGCCAAGCTCTCTGTGGCTGTCTCTCCTTGTCTCTCTCTCCTGGAAGCATCTGGACTTCTGAGGCCAACCCTGGCTGCTCAGATTCTGAGAGGAGTCCTGAGTTGTAACAGGACATTGGGACAGGGTCCTCGATTCTTGCCACAGGACACTTGAAGGAACTATTCCTAAGATCAGTGGTTCTTAACCTGTGGGTCGCGACCCCTTTGGGGGTCGAACGACCCTTTCACAGGGGTCGCCTAAGGCCATAGGAAAACACATATTTCCGATGGTCTTAGGAACCGAGACACCGCTCCTCTATCCGTCTCCAGGCAGGTCCGCCCACATGCAGATACGCCCACATACAACACGAGGAACTGTATTAAAGGGTCGCAGCATTAGGAAGGTTGAGAACCACTGCCTAAGATATTTGGCAACTACCTCTCGGCTTGCAGAAGGAAGAACACAGTCAACAGAACATGCCATTAGGAGTGCGTGGTCACTGAAAGTAACTTTCTTGGACAGGAAAACTCATGTTAGTGAAAACAGTTGCCTTAGCAACTAAAGTAGGGAAAAATGAAAGATCAGCTTACTCCGAGCCAGGGAGGAAAATAAATGTTTTTGCAATAAATATTTACAATAAATATTAAAAATACACGTGTCACCTCCTTCCCCCTCCCCTCCCCACACCACCCCAAGATTCTCTCCTTGAGCAAACTGAGTCAGGCTCCTCTGAATATTCTTCCCAATCAGGCCTCAGTTTTTGGACTCCTGCGTCTGTCTTTGCAATCAATGCCTAATGATAGCAAGAATCCTGCTAAGATTGTTTGGCCAGAATCCCCCACCCTCAATATCTGGTCACCCTTGACATCTGATCAGGTTCTTCAACCACCACCATCTCCCAGGTGATACCTAATCGCCCTGGTCTGCCTTCAGCAAAAAATGTTAGGTTGGTTTAGCCAAAATCTCCCCTTACCCCTGATGTTTCCTCTTGGTAATTTTCCATCCACTGACCTCCACCTGTTCCTTAGCTATAAATCCCCTTCTTGTACTCAGCATTGAGCTCAACCTCCTCCCCTCCTGCAAAACCCCACTGCAGCAGTCTCCTGGTTACAGCCTTACCACTTTTTAATACGTATCATAAATAACTTTTTCTTTGACACCCCCTCGTCTCCAAATTCTAAGAACAAGGAGATGTGCTCTGCAGGCGTGCTTGAAACATGGCAAGGCTGGTACGTCTTTCTTTTCAGCACAGCACTTCTAATAGAAGCACAATTAGTTCCAGAATAATAAATTGCACTGAGCAAGCGGTTAGACATATGCTGACACAGAAGACATATAATCACTGAAGAGGCAGGTCAAGGAGAGAATGTTTAGACTCTGGCTATATGGAGATGACAGACCATGTTGAACAGAGTCACTGAAAGGAAAGGAATCGCAAATGACTTTCATGGGCTTTCCCTTTGATCTATGCAGTTCCCACTTCAATATGTCAGCTGTTAAAAATGCTCTTCTTTGCACTAGCTGCGTGATATGTCATCCCCTTCCCACTTTTTGTCTTCTTAAACAGCTTATATTTAGGCCTCAGAGATACACAGTTCCCAGTGGCTCTTAGGGCCAACTCTGGCCCTTTTCATCGTCACATGAAGTGCAGCCACGACTGCAGCATGCACACAAGGACACTGCTACCTTCTAGAGAATTCTGCAGTAAGTGCAGAGTGGGCTTCAGAAAAGAAGATCAGCAGTCCCAAAGACTTAGCACGTGACTGTGCTCCACGGGGCCGGGAGGGAGGGTGGGGGGAGGTGGGTTGGAGAGGGCTCTGCATCAGTTGGGTCATCAAGGAACAGACACCAGATAGCCTTGGAAGGGTAAGATTCATTAGGGGAAATGCCTGTGAGGGAGAAAGGGGAGAGGAAGCAGAAGGAAGAGGGGGAGCCTTCAGAGCATGAGGCAGGCTAACATCTGTGAAAGGAGAGCAGGGAGGAAGGAGAACCGGGTAGGAAGGGCCTCGGGCTGCAGTGCCTCTCGGCCGGGTGGACGGGTGCCCCACAGCAAGGACTGCCCACCGGAGGAGCCTCATCTGGGGCAGGGAAGGACCAGCTCCAGCATCTCTGCCTGGAACTCAGTGGCTGGGAACCTTGGCAGGTATGCGGCAGGGGTGCTGAAGGTGCTGCAGCTGGAGGCTGTCCGCTGACCACACCCCAGCGGCACACCTCCATGGTGCAACACATGGTATCTCCTGCTAACGCTTCTCCAGATCCCAAAAAAGGACCTCAGTTCCAGTTCCTTTGTATCCATAAAATTCCTTACAAATTAGGAACCACTTAAGTAACAATAAATTTCAGTCCAGGATATATAACTAAGGACTTGCTGGATCATTGTACCTATTGAGTGGTGATGAATTGCTAGGGATATAGCAGTAAATAAAAACAAGTCTCTGCTCTCATGGGGATTTGGACAACGAACAGAAAACATTTAATATATCAGGAATTGACAAATGTGAAGATAAAAATCTAAAAGGGTAAGAGGAATGTGTGTGTGGATATGTGCATACACAGTTGTTCTTTTAAAGTAAGGTGATCATGAAGGCCTCTTGGATGAAGTAACTTTGAGCAGAACTGGAAAGAAGGGAGGAAGTGAACCGTGGGAACTGAGGATATATGGGGAACAGCAGTCCGGAGAGGAAACTGCAAGTGCAAAGGCCCTGAGGTTGGAGTGTGTCTGGTACTTTCAAGGAACATTGATGATAAAGTGAAGTGATAGGACATGTAGGGGACTTGTAAGGGGGACATGATGGACTTGGAAATCAATTGGAAAGCGGGAGGAAGGCACTGAAACTTTAAACCAGAAGAGGGGTGTACTCAGACTTATATTCTTCTTTTTTTTAAATCCTCACCCGAGGATATTTTTCCATTTATCTTCAGATAGATGGGAGGGAGGGGGAAAGAGAGAGAGAGAGAGAGAGAGAGAGAGAGAGAGAGAGAGAGAAACATCAATGAGAGAGACACATCGACCGGTTGCCTCCCACATGACCCCAACCTGGGCTGGGGACCGAACCGCAACCGAGGTATCTGCCCTTGACCGGAATCAAAACCTCGACTCTTCAGTCCACAGGCTGATGCTCTAACCGCTGAGCCAAACCGGCCAGGGCTCAGACTTATATTCTAAAAACAAATCCACCTTACTTAGCCCTCACGAGGGCCCTGTGAGCTAGGCATTATCACCCCATCTTTCAGACAAGACGCTGTGGCTCGGTGAGTTTAAGGCTAGTTCATGATCCTGTCTCGAGCAGCAAGCCAAAGCTGAACCTATTTTGACTTAACCCCAAACCCATGCCCTTAACCAACTATGTGTATTTCAAACTCTTCCAGAAAGAGCTACGTGGAAAAGATTTTACTCTAAATATCACTTAGCGTAAAAACCCTTTCTTTATTTGCAAACAATATCCTGGCAACTTGGCTTTGGTGAGCAGCAATTAGGCTCCTTTTTGCATCTCCCAAAGTTGACAGGATCACCTGCCCTTTCAGGTACTTGGGAGAAGAAAATCCATAGCAGAAGAACAGAGGGGGCGCCAGCAAAACAGTCCTCAGGGCAACTCTTTAGGAGAAAGAGCATGTCACCCAGGAGGCCAGGGAAGCTGAGCTGGCTCCGCCCATGCACTTCATTCCGTGGTTTGGACAAGGCGCCATTCCAGAGCGAGGAGTTGAAAAACCATGTGTTTCTTATTACTTTATCAGAATCAATATTAAGCATTAAAAAGACAGGCTTCCCTGCTGAGAATATTTTATGTCTACTTCCATTGATTGAAAGAAAATATTATGTTTCTTTCATATAGTACATTTTATTTATATTTTTTAAAACAGAGATTTATAAGGTCCTGGTTAATACGTTTCTGTTCTTAAAGGCTGATCTTTATTGATCATAAAATATAAGTATTTGTGTTCTTAGGGACACTTATTTGCTCGTAGGGGAAAAGAGCTGAAAAATAAATTCTTTCCATCCTCACTTCACTAAGACAATCAAATTAAGAATTCTTGAATGTAACAGTATAATAATTATGGTCTAAAATAGATAAACGGGTGACTTAAAGAACTAAACAGATCTTTAAACAATTCTAGCTTCCATTACTAAATTTTAGAAAAATTATATATATGTGTGTGTGTGTGTGTGTGTGTACACACACACACACACACACACACACATATATATTTTTTTTACATCATACATATTTTCCAAAAAAAATGTTTCTTTGGGTAGGGGAAGAAAATTTTTTCCTTGACCCTCTTAGCGTCCCTGGCTAGGTCTAAAAATTAAACTGACAAACACAGATTAGCAAAAAGAAAGCAAACAGATTTATTTAAAGTAAGTTTTACTTGACACGGGAGCCTTCCTAAGAAAATGCAGACCTAAGGAAACAGTGAGACCTGCGTATCTGTATGTGAGGTGTGAGGAAGAGTGGACAGCCGTGGAAGAACACCACAGGTTAAGGAGTATGAGATGAGTGTAGTGAACTGAGAGAGACTTGAGCAAGAACTGCTTGTTCAGATTCCTTTCGGGTCCTTTTGTGTTCGGAGAGAAGGATGCTCTTTCCTTCAGGTGTGGGGAGGGCATCTGTCTCATGAGAGTTTTATGACCTGTTTCGGGGGGAAGGTCAGAGTGACCTTCCTGCCTCTGCTGTTTTCTGTCTCCTTCAGCTTATAATATGCAATATGCCAAGGTGCCATATTTTAGGGTAGCATGACCCGAACCCTATCATTTGTACATGGTAGCCATTCTGAGTCATGATACACATAGCTGTGATTCGTGTTTGTTCTCTATCGACACATCAGTTCTGGAGACTGGCTCCATCAATTACTACATGTTGGATAGCTGGCAATTCCTTAACTGATTTAAGCTTCTCTGTCCTCAGTTGTATAATGTGGAAAATGATCTCATTCAATCCTCACAACCACCTGACGGTCTAAAGCGATGGCTGAGGTGAAGGGCTGAGCACTGTGCCTGGCACATTAAGAGTAGGTAGTTTAAAGATCTCCATACAATCCAGTAGGTCCAACTCCTCTGGAAAAAGAAAAGTCTCTTTTATTGATCAGTTCTTTCCCCCTGTTATCTGCATTGCCTGTTTGGGGGAGATTAGCTATAAAAAAACTTGAAATGGATTTAATTATTTTTCCTTCTCAGGAAGCCTAAAGCTCCTTACCTTACCCTGCGCCTACCAGTTCTCAAGCAGTCTCATCGGAATCTCACAGAGGACTCCAAGGATTGCTGGCGCCCACCACCAGAGTCTTGACTCAGCAGGTCTGGGGTGGGGTCTGATAACTGCATTTCTAACCCGTTCTCAAGTGCTGCTGAGGCTGCTGGCTGGGGACCACACTTTGAGAACCACTGCAGGCTAGCTAGCCCGGAGTCTTTCTGCTCAGCCTGTGACCAGCCCGGTATTCAACCATTTGAAGCCCTAATTTTGCAATCTGAAAAATAAGGCTAAAAAGATGAGCGAACAATAGAGTTCCTATGAGGCTGTAAAGACAATAGTTTTACAGCTCATTTGCTCAGCAACACCATTTGTACAGCACCTAGTAGTGCTCATGGTGGCAGATACTTCTACTGTAAGCACTACAAAGCACCCTCTCTAAAAACAACCCTAACTAGTAACAATAAAAATATTTCCTCATAACTCTTAGGAACAGGGAATTCACTCACATGAAGTTGAGGTTAAAGAAATGCAATTTTATTACTCAAGAAGGGAATGCAAAGTGATGCATTTTAAAATATGCTATATATTGCATTTGACTGTTCTTTTGTTCACACTTGGGTCAACTCTATTAATTCAACAACTAGACCACATGCACTAGCAGAGTATATTCCTAAAGAAAATGCACAAACAGGACAAAGCCAGGATGTCCTTTGGGTCTCTTCACCATCAGCCTGAGATCCGTAAGGCTGCACTCAACGATCCTAATTAAAAGGATGCCCTGGCCACTGTGCTCCTGGGCACCCGCAGCCACAGACATGGCTTGAAGGAGTTAATATTGAGCATTTTCCTATTTACTCTTCAGGCTGAGAAGAAGCAATAAAGAACCAGCACTGTCCTTTTAGCCACTGAATTTTAACTAAATTCTTCAGCATAGCACCGTAATATTTCACAGACTTACATTGTTCCTTAGCTAGTTTCTTATACTTTAATTTTATTGATTCATTATTTTACATGCCTTCCTCCTTTTTTGTTGTAGTGTTCTGTTCCCTCAAGCTCCTTCGGAATTGAAAGCCACCCCAGATTCCCTTCTCTAGTTGCCTAGTGGATGCGTCTCACGTCTTGCCACGAATAAGCAGTCCTTCCTGTACCCTTGGATAACATCTGTCTCAAGTATTAGAGTTTCCCATGAGAGTGACTCGGACACTATTTCATGGGTGAAGTGCTTCCATTCCTCTCAGGAATAGAGTTATCTTCTACCTTTGTGAGGAAATGGAGAAAAGCAAACTCCAAGAAACTTCACAGAGGGGAAAAACATAAGCATGACAAGATAAGCAAAGACAAGCAAAAGTGGAGCATCTTAGAAAATAAAAGATAAACAACAGCGATTGCTTATGCAGCAAAAGCTGATACAGTTATAAAGAAAAGGAAAAAAAAAGACTAAACTAAAAATGCATTAATATGTTTGTAAGAGAAAACAAACAAAAAGTAATTACCTGAAAGTATCACCATCACCATCAAAACTAATTTGTTATTTGTTTTCGTGTAACATTATTTGTTTTTTAAGCTAGGTGTGTGCAAACTACGGCCTGTAAGTCAAATCCAATTGGCCCCTGTTTTTGAACATTTAATTGGAACACAGTGCATTCATTCACTTACAGACTGTTCTGTGGCTGTTCTTGCATTGCAAAGATCAAGTTGGGTATTTGAGAAAGAGACTGTGTAGCTCACAAAGTCTAAAGCATTTACTGTCTGGTCTTTTGCAGAGGAAGTACGCTGAGCCCTGTTCTAAGTCTTTTCAACATGAGATGATCAACGACATACAAAGTACCTAAGACAACTGCGGTTGATTGCAAAGAGGGCCACGACCCTCCACCCCTTCGTGGACCCACACCCCTGCCATGTGACTTCGCAGCTCCTCCCATCAAGAAGTGGAGTATATGTCCCTACTCCTTGAGACTGGGCCGGCCTTGGGACTGACTTTGGCCTAGAGAATGCAGCAGTAACGCAGGCGGGTGTGCCCAAAAGAGAATAAGTCCCCTGCCTGCCTGCAGGAGGGTGACAGAGCAGCTGGGGTGGAGATGAGACCACCCTGCTGAGGCCATCCTAAAGCAGCCGCCAGCAGGCCCAGCGAACGCTTGAGAGTGCCCAGCTGAAGTCCAGCCCAGAGTGCTGACCCACAGAACCACGGGCTACATAAATGGTTTGTCTTAAATCACTGACAGGGTTAGACTGTGCCACCCCAAAATGCCATGTTGGCATATGAATTATTGGAAGCTGAAGGCAACTGAGAAGCAACAGATGCAGAAAGAGCTTCCTTTATCTGAGTAAGGAAGAAACTTCTGAGAAATAAGGACTTCCATAAATCCCCTCTCCAGGGAGTTTTCCACCCACAAAGAAGTCAGAAAGTCAGCACCACGATGAGTCTGCACTGCTTGGCACTCTATGCTATGAATCTCACTAGCACACGCTCTCCCCCTCCAACCAGGGCAAAGCTTCCTCTTCATCAAGGGCAAAGGCTCTTCCCAGCTCACACACTCAGCGGGGCAGATGGTGACGGAGGGCGGGTCAGCAAACTCTCTGATTTGAAATCACTCTTCTAACCTCATCCACAAGTAAAGGAGCAAATAAATGTGCTTTAGGAATCTATGTAGCAGGAACCCGGGTTATCCCGGACTTCTGTGGATCAGCCCGAGTTAAGGCAGAGAATAGAAGTTGGGAGAAATTAAAAGCCATTTACCGACAGAAACATTAGGAATCTTATAGCCAGTGCTAAGAGTTGACTGATAACAGCTTTTTAAGGTTTCCAACAGCGTTTGGTGAGGTCTTGGCTGAACATTTTACAGAACAGACATGGTTTCAACCGTGGTGAGTCTTTGCTCCGAAGCAGTAGCCACACAAACTGGGGCCTCATACGCATCGGGAGCCGCTGGCACGAGGGAATTGTCCCCATTGGAGGTGAGAAGGATGCTCTCTCAGACAGGGGAAAGGACGAGCTCAAGGTCATAATTTGTAAATGTCAGGGTCAGTGCTCAAACCATAAACTTTTGTCTTCAAGTCAACTTACTTTCCAAAGGATACAGACCTTCCCTTAAATGCCTAATGCTTGGATGACAGGGAGCGCTAAGCCTCGGGGGTTTGAGAGTATTGATAACATGATCGGCACTGTTGCGATAGAAGAGGCTGGTTGAGAGGAAGGAATAGGCCTGGGTGTTTTTACAAAAACCTGGGGGACGCTGGCTCCTGCAACTTTGGGTTGTTTCATTGTTTGGACCAACTGATTCAGTGCCCAGGTGCCTAGTCACAGCTCTCTTATCGTGTGAGGAAGAGTCACACGGCTATGGTGACGAGAAAGGTAACTGAAGGCAGATGGGTGAGAAATCACATAATCCTTCGGTGAAAAAATACTTTTCAAACCCACCCACTCTGACATCCGCTCTTTTCCCGCACAGAAATGTTGGGAAAGATGTCTATGGGGACAGAGCCAGTGAGAGGAAGGACTATGACTCCAGCTCACCTTCTTTAAACTCCTGGTGTCTCCAACCACACTCATCTCGCCTGACACACCTGGCCCACACCCCCAGAAACCGCCCTCCACACAGCTACCAACATAACCGTCTCCAAGTGGAAGTTGGATCATGGCAGTCCCCGTTGAAAAGCAGCTTCCCATAACAACCAGAAAGAAAAATCCAAACTCCTTGTCCTGGTTCTACACCACTGATTCTCAGGTGAGTGTGCACTGGAGTTCTTTGAAGGGCTTATTAAAACATATATTGCTGGGCCCATCCCCAGTCTCTGATCCATACATGAGAATTTGCATTTCTAATAAGATTCCACCGGATGCCAACGATGCTGGCTTGGGGAGCACACTTTGAGAACTGCTGCCCTGCAGGATGAGGCATCTGCCTCCTTCTGCTTCTACCATGTGCCCACACATGATGCCCGCTCAACCAGGACGCCAACAACGGCCCTGGGAGTGGTGGACTGAGAGAGGAGGAAAATGCATCCATTTGTTCATCCTTTTGGACAGTTTAGTATGTTTTTCAATGACCTTTTTGCTCAATTTATTTTTAACTAAATCTTACATGATTTCTATTACATGCTAACTGTTTCTAACAGAGTACAGAAAACGTGATGATAAATCCATTCCTTCCAGGAAGAGGACACACAGCGCATCCATAAACGTACTTCTCCAGCGTTCTCTTCATCTGCGTCAGTCTACCAGCTCCCCGTGCCAGAAATCCCGGCCTTCTTCGACACTCCTTACTCCCTCTCACCTTCTACATCCCCCAGGTTAGGAAAACCTCTCATTCATTTTCATACTCAACCTCTCCCCTTATTTCCCACATGTCTATCTGCTGGGTCCTTCCACCCCAGCTTTTCCCTCCCAGACCCACTTTCTGGTCATCATTCAGACCTTCCCCTTCCCCGCTAGATGCCAACTGAAGAGTCCCTATAGCTTTCAGGATCTCCTGCCAGTGCTTTGGGCTGGAAAGCAGAGCCATCTGTGGTGTGGGCATTGCCATCCCTGCAGTTTCAGCGGCTACCCCTACCACCCTCTTTCTGCACCAGCCTGACAAGCCAAGTCCCCTCACTCCACACGCAGGTCCTTGCATGAGCCCTCATCTCAGCTGGGCTTTGATCAGCAGACTGACTCGTCAATCAAGACTCAGCCCCAACAGGGCCTGCGCCACGAAGCCACCCAGGTCAGTCCCCTGGACCCACGGCCCTTCAGGTCTTCTCACACCCTGAGGAGCACCATCCTCCACCTTCCTCATCACACCTGACTGTGGGGAATGCACAGGGGTGACGGCAGAGCATCTGGGGCTGTTTGCTGAGGGCCTGCAGTTTCAGACGGAGACATCCGGACTTAATTTGGTGTATAATAAAGTGATAGCAACACATTTTTTGTTTTGTTTTAAATGTCCTGGCAAAGCAGCCATGCACTGAACTAATATTCACCAGGCTCCACAGAATAAATATTCAGAAACCGAACTCCGTTTAACTCATTTCCCTACTTTCCCCCCAGCTCCCCTTACTCCAAATTTGAAATTATATTATTTTTGGTGTTGTAATTGGCAACTTTTACACTTAAAATAATAGACACAAGCCTCAACTTCATGCACCATCAACTATATCAACATTACCTCCCACTGAGAATAATGACCTTCTGGTCTTTCCTCCATGTCTCTAACCCCTCGCGTTTTCCAACATCTGTCTGCATCCTTACTTTACATCGTTAATAACTTCTTCATTCAATAATAATTTGTCAATAACACTTCAATGTTTTGCCTACCATTAGGTTGATTCCAAAAGTTGAATGACAAATATTATTATCGTGATTATTACCATTATGATGGCTATGTAAGTGTCCTTCACTGTAAATACGAGTCATGTGCTACAATTCCACTTTCTACTCCTTGAGCCCAATATCCTGACCCTGCAGGTAAGATTCAGTTTAAATTATCCACAACTTGGGAACAAACTAAGAAGCTGGCTCTGTATTCTTTCAACATTATATAAGAGCACTATCTAGAGACCCACACGAGAATGCCTCTTTCTATAAGAATACACCTGTTTGGCTTACTATCTTCTACTGTTTGGGCCCAGGTTCTTAGAAGTTAGGTAGATAAACGAACAGCTATTTTCTGTGCTATAGTGATGCACATGATTTGTGCCTGGTGGAAAGACAACCACTGAGGTTACAGCTTTTTGCCCCAGAGAGCAGTCACGGGTTCTGTGTCCACTTGATAACACTGTTTCAGCTCTCCTTTCCTGACTGTATCAAAGCTCTCTCAGAACTAACTTTATCATCACGCTGGTGTCCTCACTGCGGAGTTAAATACATCTTGAAGTTAAAACGCTTTCTCCGAGGGCTGTGTTTTTAGTTTCTTGGAAATTATATTTGAAAAATGTCTCGCTTCACTGATGAGCAGGCGGGGTGTGTGGGCTGCCTGGGCTTTGGGGCTCCACCAGCTGGCCCAGCCTCAGATTTCAGAACCTCCTTGGAAATTCGGCCTGTCCACGCGGCCTGGCTTTAGGTGGTACTGATCCTGCACGCTGATGTTCCTCTGCATTTGACAATCACCATGACTGTTTCTGTTGTCCTGGGGGCAGTCGTATGCACCAGCAGGCCCACGTATGTGCATGTAGGGGAGGGGAGAGGGGCTGGTGGGTGGGAGGAGCTAAAGACCAAGTATCTACCAGAAAAAGGCATTCCATCTGGGCAGCTTGCCTCAGATGCATTCAAGTCCCATGGGCGAGAAAAAGGGGTGGCCCAAGCTGGGATCTGTGATGTGGGGAGGGTGGGACCAGTGGTGGCCAGAGTCATCTATAAAACATTGAAATTTTTGGTCCATCTGCCACTAAGAAATGACTGAGGAAATTGTAGGTTCCAACTAAGTGAATTGAAAACTGTATCTTTTTTTTTTCCCCTTTATTGATTTTAGAGAGAGAGGAAGGGAGAGGGGGAGACAGATAGAAACATCGATGAGAGAGAACATAGACTGGCCGCCTCCTGCATGCCCCCCACTGGGGATCAGGCCCACAACCTGGGCATTGTGCCCTGACCAGGAATTGAACTGGCGATCTCTTGGTGCATGGGTCAAAGCTCAAGCTCTGAGACACACCGGCCGGGCAAGTATCTTTTTGTTGGGAAAGGAGATGGTATTTAAAATCTGATTGTACAGCAGTTCGAGCTGATTGTCTAGAACTGCACTGTCCAGTAAGACAGCCCCCAACCACAGGTAGCTATGTAAGTTTTAATTAAAATTAAACCAAATGAAGAACTCAGCGCCTCAGTCCCACTGGCCACATTTCGAGTGCCGAGCAGCCGCACCTGGTAACGGCAGTAGAGACACAGACCACGTCCACCACTCCTAAGTGCTCACGGGGACCACACCGCTTTCCTTCAGGACGGCCGCATTCTCACAGATACAGTTCTTTTTAAATTTTGTTTGTTCTGAGTACATGTTTTGCCCTTCAAGGACATACAAAAGGCAAGGAGGTCTCAGGAGTCTGGATGGAGAATCTGAGGTGAAAAGGGAGCCAAGCTGCTAGGATGACAAGGGCCTAGAATTTTTAATGGAAAGGGAAAATTTTTTTTCTAATATTTGAGAAGAGGCATACGGAAAAGAGGAAAAGGGTAGGTTGGACAAGGACTCTGAGGACAGATTAAAAAAGTAAAGAAACAGGAACATGCATCTTGGCAGGAGAGTGGGGCAGAGGCAACAGAGCGCAAGGCACCCTTGGCAGGGCTGACCGATGAAATCCGTCCAGCGTGCTCTCAGATATGAGTCTGAACGTGTCCCGGTGAGTGCTGCGGGTCTCTGCTACCATCCAATGTCCGTGTTCCTGGGACTTGATGATATACAGGGTTTAGGAAGAGGAACAAACTGAAACTGGGAACAGAGAGGCAGCAAGGCACTGAGGATATGACTAGCTGCCCAGACAGTGTGAGCACCTGGGAATTCTGGGAAGGACTTGGAGGCCCCGAGTAGCCAGGGGAGAGGGTCTTCAGCCCTTTAATATGGATATGAAAGGAAGATATCCAGTTGAGCTAAAGACATTTGGGTTGCACGTGTTTTAAAAAGCACTGCTGAGCCCTGGCCGGTTTGGCTCAGCGGTTAGAGCGTCGGCCTGCGGTCCAGAGAGACCCGGGTTCGGTTCCCGCTAGGGGTGTGTACCTCAGTTGAGGTTTGTCCCCGGCCCTGGTTGGTCGTGCGGGTGGCAGCCACTCGATGTGTCCCTTTCACATCGATGTTTCTCTCTTCCTCTCTCTCCCTCCCACTCTATCTGAACAAAAGGTGAAAAAGTGTCCTCAGGTGAGGATAAAAAATAAATAAATAAATAAATAAAAGCACTGCTGTTTCTGTCCTCTGCAATAGAAAAAAAAATCTCGATTTAAAAGATTTTATATCAATGATGGCTTAGAAACAAAATGTATTTTGCATTTAAGTAACTTCGAAGTCAAGTAAAGTCAGATAAAAAAAAACGGATTTAGAAGTGGCATGGACATACAATCAGAGGTTACAATGCAGGCTATATTTTGCAGTTCCTAAAATGTTTTGGACTACTTCAAAAAACCCCTGACTAATGCAGAAACAATACAATAATGCTTAAATGTAGTTGCTCTGATTACATTTATTGACTAGGTAACGTATCATTTTAAAACCGTGGCTAATGTTTTTTTTCCTGACCTAGTGAGTGCGCATTCATTCACTTTCCTGCCTTTGCTGGGCCATAACTTCATGTTTACCTGACCCTTCAGGCCACGAGGACACTGCCATGCGGTGCTGAAGGCACGTATGTCCCTTCAGTGTGGTCCCTTTGCTAGGACACTTTTCGGAGGCTCAGGTTGTGCTTCCTCTAATTCTCGTTCCTCCAACTTGCTATCAGCTGTCATTTCTCACCGCTGATCATGTACAAATGGTAGAAACAAATCTTTTCTGCTTATGTTTTGTTGCCTTCAATATTTTAATGGCTATGGCTCAAAACAACGGAATCTTATAGGATTGGGAAATAAAAAAAAGAACAAAAAACTGGCTACAGTCCACTTGAAATAGTATTTGACGTTCTGGTTTCATATGTTGTTATAAAGAGACATATTTACTTTATGAAGTTTAATTTTTTTTTGCTTAAAATCTTAGTAAAATAGCACTTAGGAAAGTTGAAACTTAGCTAGATGCATTTAACACGTGTTCACGACTTCTTTACTCCCGGTTTCACCTCATTTGCAGGGGATCCTGGAGAAAAGCAAATGCCCCTGAAGAGCGAGTACTCAGTGTTTTCTCAGTGTGAGCAAGCTGCGATGACTAATAATCAAAGGAAGTCACTGTGTGAAATTAAAAATGATTCCAGGATGATGATCTTCCAACTCATCAAATCACATTTTACTTTATTTGTCAAATAAGCACATTTTTCTCCAATATGTTTCTGCTTATATTATAGTAGTACAGATACTCAAGTGGTGATTGCATTTAATCGCTTCAAAATGACCTTCTCTGAGTAACTGGAAACCACGTAGTATTTTTGAATTATCCTATAGTTTTCCAGAGCCTGGAAAACTGCCTTAGAAACCACAAATCTTTTGGGACATTAGCAAATAGGGAGTGATATCTCTTACCAGCTCATGATGAAGGACAATGGCCATCATCTTGGTGACACTGGTACCTAACCTACACCTGGCGTACCTGGGAGACAGATTTAGAAATGCATCTAAGCTAGTCCTTGGCCCTCTGTGCCAAGTTGTGTAAAGTGGATAAAAGCAGTCACCTACAATAAACTTACTTTGTATTAGATTTGAGCAATATCAGATTGTTGATACTGATCATTTTTAATTTAAAAGATAAAAATGTCATATGGTTTACCCTAATATTTTGAATCTGTTGAAGTACAGATCCCCATATGGGTCTCAAGGATTGTCAAGTCCTCTCACCATTTCAATGATCAAGAAGATGAGCAAATAAACAGCAATTAAACCAGACTGAGTTGGAATCGATTGTATCTAAAATCTCTTTTGACATTAGACATCTACAGTGAGTTTAGCAGTTGTA
The DNA here is from genome assembly GCA_030848825.1 of Tadarida brasiliensis. Classification (NCBI taxonomy): domain Eukaryota; kingdom Metazoa; phylum Chordata; class Mammalia; order Chiroptera; family Molossidae; genus Tadarida; species Tadarida brasiliensis. The sequence goes on along the minus strand of CM061261.1, from coordinate 31,051,034 downwards.
GGCATTCTGCTAGTCCCCAGAAGGAGATAAGTAAAATATGGTCCTTGACCTCAATAAAATCAGAATATAGTAGGAGAGACAAAAACATTAAATAAACATGAATGCAGCATAATATGTGCAAGGGTAGGTTAGTAGTGGCACAAATGAGTTATCAGTTCTTAATGAATGTGTCAGGGAAGATATCAGAGGTGGAGAATTCTCATCTGGGTTCTGAAGGATGAGTAGGAGTTCACCAGTCCAACAAAGAGGAACACATTTATTTCAGAGAGAGACAGACAGCAGCATGCACAAAACATGTCATAGAAAAGTTATTGGGAGAATTGTAAGTGGATTGTTATGGCTAAAGCAAAGAGTGCGTGTGTGAACTTGGTAAAAAAATGAGGTTGCAGAAATAGGCCTAGGCCAAATTATGGAAAGCCTTGTATTTCATTCTGACCAGTTTCCTTTGTCCTACAATAGGGAGTCATGATGTATATTTTCAAAGGTTACTCTATGATCACAACCATAAAAGAGGGAAAAAAAAGAATATTTCTTTTTGCCCTGGCCGGTTTGGCTCAGCGGTTAGAGCGTCAGCCTGTGGTCCAGAGAGACCTGGGTTCGGTTCCCGCTAAGGGCATGTACCTCGATTGCAGTTTGTCCCCGGCCCTGGCTGGTTGTGCGGGAGGCAGCCACTCGATGTGTCCTCTTCACGTCGATGTTTCTCTGTCTCTCTCTCTTCCTCTCTCTCCCTCCCACTCTATCTGAACAAAAAATGGAAAAATGTCCTCAGATGAGGATAAAAAAAAAAAAAGAATATTACTTTCTGTTTCTTCTGATAGCAGAATGCAATTAGCGGTCCTTTCTGAGCAGCAGTAGTGTGTCAGTCATGTAAAGAGCTGTCACTTCAACACTTTAATTCAGTACAAGGACTAGCGACCACATTGGGGCCCATCCTTTGCCTTTCCCCGTGTTGTTTACTTACAAAGCAGCTATGGTATAAATCTAGAGAGTGTTATGAAACACATTTTGGAAAAACCAAGTCAACAAGTACTGAGTCACATCAGCCCACAGACCATGCAAAGGCCTGGCAGTCTGAATCTCTGGGAGGGCCACCACTTACATTCAGTTGATTTCAAAAGGAACCCACTTCATTTATGACTCTAAATGAAGTCTTAACAGTTTTACATTTCACTTGGCCTGAGAGGTAACACAACTGCACCACACACCCTTCTCCAATTCACCTCAAATTCAAGTACAGCATAAAAAATACAAGGCATTTACTATGCTAATGAGGCTTCAGCCCACCTCCTCAACCTTCTGAACAGATTGGGGGCCCCAAGCCCCTGCTGACAGAAAGCCTGGGGCCACTTGCCACCTTGCAGGAACAGTAAGTGACAGGAGCCGAGGCGTGCAAAGCTTAGGCCAGTCTGTTCTGCATAAATGAAACCAGCGGAGCAAACGACTAGCACAAAGTCCAATCGCTATTACATTCATAACAGACAGAAAGTTTTATGTAGAAAACCTGCCAAAAGCACTTCATTAAGCGAAACTGTTACTACATGAGACCCATCTGCACAATGAAGATCACAACAGCAACAACCTTATAAGGCTGTTGTGAGGAATCAAACAGTCCACATAAAATGCTGGAGAAGGCTGTCTGGCACACGGTGAGCTCTCGATAATTTATAGCATCATTATCATTACATCTGGCACATGGTAAGTGCTCAATAAATACAGTATCATGATCATTATCATTATTATGTCTCATAACTTGCCTCTTTCCAACTATTCCAGCTTATAAATCTCAAAGATGCTCTTTCTTCTGTCAGAGACTATTTACTCAATACTGTAATTAAAATGAAATAATTATAAGAATGTTTTGAGAGAGAAGATTAATAACACCTCTTTACCTCTTCATATCTGTCAAAAATGGCTCCTTCTTGCAAAAAGGAAGGAACTTCCTTCTGCCAGTTAAATTCATAAGGTTTGGCCATGATTATATTCAAGACCTAAAAATAAGAAAGAATATGTCATTAGTGTACAGATTTAAAAACAAGTGAAGATCAAAGGTTAATCACTTTATATTTATATGTTTGCAAAGCTTTTCTTCATACAAATGGAAGAAGTCCATAACTTGTCTTTTTTCTTTCTTCTTCCCTTCATCTGACCCCAATTTCTCTTCTCCTTGTCTCTAAACCTGGAGAAATAATATCATTAAGAAATAACAGAAGTAATCATTTGTGAAGCTTCCCCTTGTTCTTCAAATCATATAAAATAATAAGATCACATTATCAGATGACATCAGATAAGAGAAAGAAGCCACACACCTAACCATATATAGGCGAGGGCTGCTCAAAGCCTACACTCAGGCCTGAAGGTGCGCGCATGGGCAGGAGGAGTCCACAGGGTGACGGAGTGCACCATCAGGTGGGAGTAGCTGGAATTTTTATCGCCCTTGGGCCTCTCTTTAGCATCTCTCACCTCTTCCTCACTTAGGCCACTCAGGGAACAACAGAATGTTTGCTTTCTAGCAAAGATTGAGATGACTTTGAAAGAGTGCGCAGGCATTATCCAGGGTGGCCTCCTGCAGCTAGGAAAAGGCAGGTGTTCCTTTTATCCACCTTTGTGAGCATCACGCACCATGGTGTACATTCAAACAGCTGCAAGCAGGACATTTTAAATGAAAAGGTAAGCACCCACCAAGAATCGCCAAATACTTATGCAATGCCAAGAACCTAGGAGATATACACCAAACGCAGTACGTCGAAGAATTTATACCCAAGGAAACAGAGTTAACAGGATAAATAGCTTTGGCTTAAGTATGGCTGATATCCTCAGAAGGAGGAGAGAGTGCATCCTGTTCCCCAAACATCATTAACTACAAATTCTAGAAATTTAAAAAGAGATTGTTGAAGTCAAACTTTTAATAGAGTTATAAAGACTTTTTTTTTAATTTAAAGAATATTTTAAGATGTAAAGAATTTAAAATAATTATAAAGAATATTAAAAATATAAATTATAAAGAGAATGCAGATAAGGTGAGCCAAGGAATTCTCCAAGAATGCAACATGAAAAGACACAGAAAGTAAGAATGAAAATGTGGAGAAATGGAAAATGAAGGTTTAACAACCACACACATCTATATATCTATCTCTATCTTTTCTTCCTTCCCTCCACATACCACAATCGACATACCACAATCTCAAAATCTAATCACAATTAGGCCATAAAGGAAATCTCAGCATTTTTCAAAAGGGAGAAATTACAATCACCATACTTAATGACCAAAACTAAGCCAACTAATAAATTAATGACAGAACGTGCATAAAATCTGTGCACATAGGAAAAAATAGGAATCTGTGCACATAGGAACCTGTACACATACTTCTAAATAATTCCTGAGTTATGCAGGCTAGTCAAAGCAGCAATTGTAAACTTCTTAGAAATGAATGGTGGGAATATTATACATTCACACCAAGATATGTAACATGCAGACAAAAAACAGTACAAAATGATCAGTAAAAATGAACCGTTTTCTGAATATTTATATATTAAATAAAAATTTGGCAAATGTTGGGAGAAAGAGAGATAGAGAGAGATGGGGGAGAAAGGTGATGAGGAGGAAGCATAAACACAACACTCACAATGAAAAGTGGGGTATAATTACAAAGAAAAGGTGAAAACTGTAAGAGAATACTTAATCAAAATATTTGAAAGCCTAAATAACATGGAAAGTTTTCAAACTTTAAAAAACTGGCTCAAAAAATTGAGCAGAATACTTGTGCATGGTGTAAGTTGATAGTTTAGTTTCTTTTTTTTTTTTACATGCACCTGTCCAATTTTCACAACACCATTTATTGAAGAGACTATCTTTACTCCATTGTATGGTCTTACTTCCTTTGTCAAATATTAACTGAGCATATATACTATACACAAGAATAAACTCAAGATGAATAAAAGATTTAAATATAAGTCGAGAAACCATAAAAGTACTAAAAGAAAATATAAGCAGTAAAATCTCAGACGTCTCATGTAGCAGTATTTTCACTGATACATCTCCTAGGGCAAGGGAATCAGAAGAAAAAATAAATGGGACTATATCAAACAAAAAAGCTTCTACACAGCAAAAGAAACCATCAACAAAATGAAAAGGGAACCTATTATATGGAAGAACTTATTTGCCAATGATATATCTGATAAAGGGTTGATTTCCAAAATATATGAAGAACTCATACAACTCAACATCAGGAAGACAAACAATCCAATTAAAATATAGGCAAAGGACCTGAATAGATACTTCTCCAAAAAGGACATACACATGGCCAAGAGACATGAAAAAAATGTTCAATGTCACTAATGATCAGAGAGCTGCAAATTAAAAAGACTATGAGGTAGCACCTCACACCTGTTAGAATGGGTACCATCAATACCATCAACAAATCAATAAACACATGCTGGTGACGATGTGGAGAAAAGGGAACCTTAGTACACTGCTGGTGGGAATGCAGACTGGTGAAGCCATTGTGGAAAATAGTATGGAAGTTCCTCAAACAATTAAACATGGAACTGCCCTTTGATCCAGCTATCCCACTTCTGGAAATATATCCTAAGAACCCTGAAACACCAATCAGAAAGAATATATGCACCCCTACTGTTCATAGCAGTGCTATTTACAATAGCTAAGATCTGGAAACAATCCAAGTGCCCATCAGTAGATGAATGGATAAAAAAGCTGTGGTACATTTACACAATGGAATACTATGCAACTACAAAAAAAGAAGGAGCTCTTACTCTTTGAGACAGCATGGATGGACCTGGAGACTATTATGCTAAGTGAAATAAGGAGTTAGAGAAAGACAAAAATCACATGATCTCACTTATATGTGGAATCTAGAGAACAAAATAAACTGACAAACAAAATAGGTCCAGAGACATGGATACATGGAACAGAATAATAGATCTCAGTGGGGAGGGAGGTGGAAGGGAAGGAAAGAGATTAACTAAAGATCATATATGCATATATACATAACCCATAGCCACAGACAATAGTATGGAGAAAGCCTAGGGTGAGGTGGGGGTTGGGTGGAGGGGGACAAAAAGGAGAAAAATAGGGGACATCTGTAATACTAACAACAATAAAAAATGAGCAGAATACTTAAATAGACCAAAGATCTAGAAAGCAATTAAAAAATAATAAAAGATTAGGCTCATATGGTTTTACAGGTGAATTTTACCAAATCTTCAAGGAAAAAGTAAATCCTGCATACCTAAATTTTTCCATGACATAAAAAATAATAAAGCTACTACCCAACTCATTTCACAAGTTCCATTATCAGATCTTGACAAGGGCACCCCAAGGGGGTTAATAAGAAACCAACAAACCTTAGAATTCATTATCACTTACAGAGAACAAATTCTAGTTAACATTTGAACAAATCTATTCCAGAAAGTTATTAAAAGAATATTCTGAAATGCTTCAACACTGAAAACAAATCAATGTGATTCATTACCTAAAGACATTAAGGGGAAAAGTCTAGTATGTGCATATCCTGGCACATGTCACAAGGTAAGGTACACCTGAATGTGCAAGGTCTCTAACACATTCCATTAAGTGGAAACTGGATGCCACAGAACGATATGAAATATGAACAGTGTGATACCATTTACCTAAATACACTGCTGCAGGATGCTATGAACAGTGTAATATCATTTATGTAAATACTCACACAAGACAAACCTATATATTTCTCTAGGTACATACATGTGTATATAAGTAAATTATTTAAAAATTTGGAAAGAACCTTCCAAATTTATGATCCTGCTTACTTCTGTGGAGGAAATAAGGACTGAGGCCGAAAAATCAAGGTATCTGTAGTGTGATCTCTGTGCTGGATATTTTTATTATGGGCATATATTCTTGAATGGTATGTGCTCATGTAAATAAAAAATGCAAATTTCAAAAAGAAAAAAAAAGTTGAAATCATGTGGATAGGTGGACACACTATTCTTAAGTCCCAAACAATTTAAAGCAGACGAAGAATACATTAGGTCATGTTTCAAGGTATCTTCCTCGCAGCATCCACCATTGCTGTTGGAGGAGGAATTTCTCCATTACTCATTACTGACCAGGCTAGAAGCTGGTGAAAGCACGAAGGGCATTCGAACCAGGCCAGCTACAGTGGGAAGCAGCCCTTCATCAATCAGCACCAACGCTTCCCTTATAGAGCCAAAAAGATGAGCCAGGAAGCAGCGGGAGAAGGGGAGGCGCTTGTTCCCAGTCCATCATGTTAGGTTGACCATGTCTCTCTGTCTCCAATAACGACTGTAACTTGGTCTCTCTCCTTATCTTTCTGTCTCTCTGTTCCTCTCAGTGTGTTTTTCTCTGTCTTTCCATTTCATTTCCTAGTGTCTGTCTGAGAAACACACACACACACACACACACACACACACACACACACACACAGCCTCTTCACCCAAGGCAGCTTAGAAGCAAGTTTCCAGTGCAATGATATGTATTATTCATGCCTTCTGTGCCACAAAACAGGTCTACAGATAAAAAGAATGCGGACTCCCTCCGACTGTCATGGACTAACAAACTACAGGGCCCCAAATGATTAAAGACAGATGAAGAAAACAATATGGTGGCGTCCCTGGTTGACCAGGTTGTGGAGAGTGGGCAAACACCTCCCTTCTGCACACCTTTATGCGTTTTCACTCCTGCCAACTATGTCTTTCAATATTTCCCTTCGGTTTTATTTTAAAGGGGATCGCAAGCAACAAGAGACTTCTGCTATATGAAGGGTCATACAGAAAATGAAAATAAAAAGCTTGTATCAACGAGCATCATCTTTCATTGATTTAACTGGTTTTCCCGGGATCCTTTCAGTGAAAGAACACACAACCTAAGTCCACAGTACATGATGTTTCTCAGACTTCACTGCTATCCTTACTATTAACATAGTCATTTCTACCTTGGGTACCAATTTCATCGTAATGGTCTCATTATGTGAAGGATTTTGTGGGGGCTAACAGGAATAGGAAGGTAATTTTGATCTTAATCTCTAAAGACACCTGCAGTGGAGGCAGGAACTCTTTTTATGACTTATTTTCTCAGAGATTTTGGGGTTCTGAACAAGGTAAGAGGCATTTTTGCAAAATGACACTGGAGCATGCTGCATTTTTCCAGTTATAAACTGGGAGCTGTTTCTTGCCGTGTCTCTGAAATACTTCCTAGGTTCTGTCGTTAGGGGCAGCAGCTGGGTCATTTTATATACGTAGATGGTACAACTATGACCTACAGACTAGAAAGGGCTGACCCAGCTAATCGTGTTTAACGGCAGTTTGATCCAGGTAATTGACTTTAAAATGGGAACAAATGAAGGTACATGTTGTAGTCCAAATTACTTCAGAGAAAGTTAAAGGGACAGTTACTTCCTTTAAAAGGCATGGAGGCGGGGGACTGGACACTCTATAACTAATCCTTTTTGTAATTATCTCAAAGCCCCACCCACTACTAACCAATAAAAAGTCGCTATTACAGGGCCATGCCAAAGGTTCCTCTTCTCAAATTCTCTGGCTGGCCTTCTAAGGCCTCACTTACAAGATACTTCAGGTTCAACTGCTCCCTCACCTGCGAGAAGAACACCACCTCACCATATACAGCCACAAGAAAGGGCCCTTGTTCTCCTCCAGGAACACGGGAAGTAAAGGACAATTTACACAGAGGGACGTACAACTCGCACCTTTTCCAGAGTAAACACCTTGAGCAGCTCTTGGAAGGAAGCCAGTGCACTTTTCAATAGTCTCATTGTTTTTACATTCTTATGCAACTGGAACAGATTAGCTATTGCCCTGGCTGCAGAGGGGAAGGCCCCTGGACTGCGGACCTTGGTGAAGAGGGGACAAAGAGGAGGGGAGTCCTAGGAGGCCTTGTTTCACAGCACAGGCAAAACGCTCCTTCTAAAGAAGTTGACAAGAATGGAAGGAGTTAGCAGGAAGAGGAACCACAAGAGAGCTCAAGTAGGCTGTTGGGAACCAAATATTTAAGAAGGACGTGCACATCATCCATAGGGAGGCCTTTGATGTATTCATCCATTCATCCATTCAGCCGGCATGAACCACGGAAGAGCAGCTGCTTGCTTGTTAGCCTACTCTGTCATGCGTCTTTAAATCACAAGCATCCTTTAAAAAGGGAGACAGAGGGAGATTTGACACAGACAGAAGAGAAAGAGGCAATGTGACCACTGAGGCTGAGACTGTGGAGATGCGGCCACGTGTTAAGGAGAGTCGGCAGCCGCCAGAAGACAGAAGAGGCGAAGAATGGATTTTCCCCTCCAGCCTGGAGGGAGCATGACCGGTAGACACCTCGATTTCTGAGTTTTGGTCTCTAGAACTACGAGCAAATAAATTTCTGTTGTTTTCAGCCACTACTTTGTGGCGTATTTTCATAGCAGCCCAAAGAAACGAATACATTGGGCCTCCTGAAGCCAGACATCTTCCTAAAGGCCTAGCAAACTACCATATCCATCTGAGAAGGAGGAGGCACGACTCTGCCTTGAAGGGATGGACATTCAACATATACCTGTTCAACTGAATCGAAGACAGAAAGAAAAGTACAAAATGGAGGGTCATCTAGAAATGCATGCAGATGACTCCTGTCCTCCTCTTCCACAGCCCCTTTGGAGAGTAAAGATATTTCTACAGTGTATCATTCCCCAGGTCCAGATGTCTTGTAACAATTTTGCCTCTCAGCAATGAATAAAAATTTTAAATAAACTTTGCAGCTTCTGCAAGCCAACCAAGGCATTCTCCACTTTTTGTTTTTATTTGTGAAGAAATGAGTTTGTTTGAAAAAGTATTTGCTTCCACTTGATAACATATAACATTCCAGTGTACATTTTCCTAAGTGTAACTTTTATCTCTTACTTTCAACCTCATGACAAAAACAGTTCCATAACGAATTAATCCCTTCCCTATCCAACCATACAAATGCAGTTAAACCAAACAAGCCAGGACCTCACATGACCCCAAGATGAGAACAACCAAGGTTGTTTTCCAGAACACACAGTGTTGAGGTAAAATTTCCACTGACAAAAAGTCAGTCAGTTGACTCCATCGAGGAGACTTCAGTGTCTTGCTCTTCGATCTTTAAATAAGACATCCTTATATTTCTAAAAACAGACAGACAGCTAGATCAGATTATCCAGAGCTTTTAAATAAATGGCTTCACTTCAAGCAAAAATCGAATTTGACACTGATATATTGCACCATTAGTGACAGTTTTTCCCATTTGCTAAAAATATCTGTTTTCATCAAGTCATTAAATAACCTTTTCAAAAAATACATAAAAGGTGAAAGATTACGAAAATGATAAGACGCAATGCTGTTGAGGGTGGGGGTAAGGACATTCTTTTTTAGACTCACTTGAGGACATTTTTGCCAAGGACATTTTTGCATTTATCTTCAGATAGAGCGGGAGGGAGAGAGGGGGGAAGAGAGAGAGAGAAACATCGACGTGAGAGAGACACATCGACCCCAACCGGGGCCGGGGACAAACCGCAACCGAGGTACGTGCCCTTAGCAGGAACCGAACCCGGGACTCTCTGGTCCGCGGGCCAACGCTCTAACTGCTGAGCCAAACCGGCCAGGGCAGTAAGGGCATTCTTGTATATTTTGTTAGTAAAGAATTTTGCAATACGTTTCCATAGCCTTGAAATGTCCATACTTTCTTTATCTAGTTATTCTACTAGTAGCATTTATCCTAAGGAAATGCATAGAAAATCTATATAGTACAAAGATACTCACTGTTGTGCTATTTATGGTAGAAAAATATTGTCCTTATGTGAACATCACTAAGTGATTGGTTAAATATACTACAGTGTTTAAATATTCCGTGCCCATTATAAACAATGCTTTTAATTAATAGTTATTTGCTGAACAACAGCAAATTTAGAAGAGTTTCTAAAAATTCACAACTCTTGTCAAGCAAATACAAATGCTCTGAACATATTATTAAGCAAGTAAAAACCTATATGCAAGAATGATCCAAATTTTTATGTTACATACACATTTCTTACACACACACACACACACACACTTTAATAGGGAAAAAAGACTAGCAAAACATATACCAAAATATAAGCAGGCATCAATTATATCTCATTAACACACTTTTAGGTGATTTTTATTTTCTTTAATACTTTCTGTATTTTAAAATATTCATAATGATTTTAATTTTTATATTCCAGAAAAATATTCTCTAAAGTGAAGAGAAGATCACATTAAAAATCTTATTTTATTTTCCTTGGTATAAATCACTTTTTAAATAATGTCCATGTTTTCCACCACAATTCCTGGTAAGAACAAATAGCAGGAAGAGAATAATAAAGCTGTAAAATGTTCTTCTTTTCCTTTCAAGATTTAAAATCTTGACTGTCCATCGGGAAGGAGTCACTTGATAATACTGACTAAAGCTTTGCTATTAATTCTGAAACGTCTCCTACACTTGCATTTGGGGATAAAACAGATTCTGGTGATGCTGGATTTAGTCTTCTGTGAGTTCTGAACTACAAAAAACCTAAGGCCTTTGACATGACAAATCTATTAAATGTATCCTAAATACATAATAAGCATATTTATTTATCAATAAAGCACCTCCTGATTTAAAATAATTTCCTGGAGTTTTTAAAAGACACAAACTGAATGGGAAAAAAATGAAAACAGCAAACATCTCATCTTTTTCTCTCTCCATCTCAACAGTCATCATAATTAGGAGGCAAATGTAACTTAAAATTACAAAACAGATGAGTAAAATTATTAAAATGAATTGTCTTTATAAATTCATTAGATGGTACTTATGACCATTTATAGGCTCAATGATATCAAATTTTACGAGACGTGTAAAAGATGCTTGGTTTTGTGGGATATTTAGGATCAGTTTAATTTGACTGTAATGAATAACTGTCACATAGAATTCAGTCTTACTGACCAATTTTCAAAGAAATTAGAATCCGATGAGGCATACAGTTTCCCAAGAAAAGAACTAATTTGTTTCAAAAGATTGTTTGGATGTTGGTTGTTTGCCTTCAGCAATTAATTGCCTTGGAAATGACACCTAAGTTTACATGCCAGCTCTCCAACATGCTCTTGAACAGGACAAATGGCTGAAATTGTATGTAAAGTAGTTGTGATGGCCCTGGACAGGGGCTCAATGTGTTGGAGCATTGTCCTGTACACCAAAAGGTTGCAGGTCCAATTCAGTCAGGGCACATACCTAGGCTGTAGGTCCAGTCCCCAGTCTGGGCGTATATGGGAGGCAACCAATGGATGTTCCTCTCTCACATCGATGTTTCTCTGTCTCTCTCTCTCTGTCTCTCTCCCTTCCTCTCTCTCTCTAAACATATCCTGGGGGCGGGGGGGAGTAGTTTTCTATGACTGGGGTTTTCTGACCTGATGATGCCTCGCTCCTCACCTCTTCTGAGGTTGTTGAGTCCCTCTGATGGGCTCGGGCAGAGGCCCAGGGTCAGGGAGCCACACGGGTGGACAGGTGGACAGCAGCAGCGCCTGTTCCCCTCCACATGAGGTCTTCCGAGGTGTCTTATCCTAAATGTTTAGTAAGTCCCTGGCTTAATAGTATTTTGATCTTTCATAAATAGAAGATATATTTGGATGTTGGTTGTTTGACTTTTACAATAGTGAATTAGAGACGTGATGGTTGAAATGAAATGTTTGTGTGATCGAGTGAAGATAAATCAACTTTTAGAATATGAAAATATATAGTGTGTGGGGTAGAAACCTGGAGAATAAATATATAATTTACCTGGATTTTTCTCTGACTTCAGGTAATAGCAAACCTGTTTCAGTAAGCTTGTTTTCACATATTATAGAAATTCTGCAAAGTAAAGGCATCTTATTTCTTTTATGCCTCTGAAATAAACGACTTCTGTTTTCACTGACTAAGGGGGCACCACAAACAGCAGAAGGTGTTTTTTTGCTACTAAGTACGTAAGTTAAACAGAGTTAACTTCAACAGCCCTAGGAAATACAACAATCCCTGGAAATAAGACAATTAGGAGAATTTGGGATACTTTTAAACAAAGGAGTGGATTTTTTTTTCTTGCTGTGAAAGTAGAATTTGCCTCTTTTTCAAGACCAGAATTAACAGAATATATGGGGAATGTGTACAGCTCACCATGCACAGAAACAACTTCTCCCTGGGTAGCAGGTATGAGCCCTACACAACAACATTTGGGAGAGTTCAGTCCTTCTCAATCCCACAATAAGGGTTCTGGGGAAATAGAAAACAAAACGGCAACATGACAGATTAAGTGTGTACTGTTTTCAGTGAAGGTCATAAAAGATTCTACAAATCACTGTCTCACATGGACCTTGTTTCGTGGTGTTCTCAATTGTGCAGCTACAAGTCTGGGGCTGTAGCCCTGGCCAGTTTGGCTCAGCGGTTAGAGCATCGGCCTGCAGACCAGAGAGTCCGGGGTTCGGTTCCCGCTAAGGGCATGTACCTCGGTTGCAGTTTGTCCCTGGCCCCTGTTGGGGTTGTGTGGGTGGCAACCAGTTGATGTGTCTCTCTCATATGGATGTTTCTCTCTCTCTCGTCCTCCCTCTCTCCCTCCTGCTCTATCTGAAGATAAATACAAAAAGGTCCTTAGGTGAGGATAAAAAATAAAAAAACAAAAAATGTCTGGGGCTCTGTCCCTGGAGAGCCCAGGGGTTCCGGGTTAGGGCCTATGAGAATGGGGGCTTCGGTTGAGCTCTCCCTCAGCCTTGCTTCTTTACTGGAAAACCCTTTGAACTGCTGATGATAAAATCAGGATAGCCAACGTGGGGACTCAAGCCAGGAGCACAGGGAAAAGACCAGAGGAAATTTAGGCCCCATGGATTTGCCTTAGATCAGTGGTTCTCAAAATGCGGTACCCAGATACCCAGACAGCAAACATCATCTGGGAACTGATTAGAAATGCAAAATCTTAGGTCCCACCCACATCTTTGAATCAGAAAATCTGGGTTTGGGCCCAGAGCTCTATGGTATATCCAGCTGGTCAAGTGATTCTGATGTCAGCTGAAGTCTGACAAAGACTGCCTTGGACCAAGTTTTCATCAAAAGGAAAAAAGGCAAAACAAAACAAAGAAGAGGGAAAAAGGGTCTTTTGATCTTCACTATAGCCCAGGCCAGCTCCCCAAGGAAAGAGACTTGCTAGGAATTTGGGACGAAACCTCAGGTAAGTAACAAAGACAGTCCATTTGTCTAGAATTAGCACTTCTCCCGAGGAGGCCATGGAAAATCGAGGACATGGACATTCTGGGTCCTGGAATTGCTTTCCAACCAAGATCAAGAGTAGATACTGAGGACCTCAAGTAAATGGGTAATTTCCTTAACCATTTCTTCTAAGACCTATCCTTAAGGGTTAAGTCTGAAGGAGCCAGTTTAGGGTTACAGGCACGTTGAAGAAAGCAAACAAAGGGTGACATAACCAAAGGCTCAGTCAACATAACATCTATTTAATCTACAATGTAGACATTGCAGTCACCTAACAAGAAACTTTAAGCACTTCCTTCTTCTGAATCAAACCTTTATAGTCCCTGATAACTACAAGTCATGAATGCTGATATTCCTCCTACGAACTCAGAAAGAAGAGATTAGGTAAATAAAGGTTCAACCAACAGACTTAGTTGTTAAGGAGCCGCCACTTTCAAAAGAGCCGAGGGAAAAGATCATGTTAAAACATGAAAGTTCTAGAAGAAACACGCCTTTGGCTACACTGAAAAGCAGCAGCATCTCAAAAGATGCTCAAAAATATTTCCATTTACATTCTTTTCTCTGGATCTGTCAGACTTGACTCATTGCCCCAAATAACACTGAGCATTTGCATATTTCTCTTTCCTTCTTATTCCTGAACCTCTCTTTTAAACTTGGTTAGTTCTAGTTATCCTGTGGGTATCAGCAAGAGAAACCGGGTAGGTACCACTCCTGTATTTTCACTGGAGGATCCTGCACTTCCTCAGTGTAGAACCCACTGTGCTACATTGTAAGCAGTTGTTTATCTGTACCTTCACTACAGGAGAAACTGAGAAGGCCAGCCTTGTTGCTTATTATAGTGTCCACCACCCAGTGGGCACTCAGCAAACAATGAATGAATGATAGAGTGAATGAATGAATGAATGAATGAATATCTTATTGTGTGGAGGAGCTCTCAACCAAGTAAAAACAACCAAGGCAGAGGACAATAAACTCTTGTCCAGTTACCCGAACGCACACGTGGGTACCATTTTTTGTATACCCACTCCTCCCTCCAGGATATTGAAATGCTGTTCTCAGTCTCTTGTTCCCAACTCATACCCTGCTGCCCCCTGCTGCCTGGCTGGAACCCAGCCAGCAAAACAAGTTTCCACTCTCCACTGGGCTCTGCAGCCTGGTGGAGCCTCTGATTACCTTGTTGGCTGTACATCCCACCCGCCTCTGCTATGCCCAGCCCTTAGCTCAGACCTCTGACCACCGACTCCCCTTCAGAACTGTTCATATTGGCACCTGGGTCCTGAGGTGGGGCCACACATGGACATGTCCTTACGGGGTGTGTGGTTTTCTTATCCACAGAGGCGGCCTCTTTAGAGGAGACTCCCTGGGCTGTTCATAAGGTCCTCCTCTTTTCTATGCCCAGTCTTCCATACCTTGCCCTTCCTTTGCCCTTGGACTGGTTCTCCCACAATTATTAGGCAAAATATCACCAACAGGAATCATAAATGTCAGGGGAGAATATTCTCTTTAGAGGTCTGATTTTGCCTTAATTATATGAATATTTCAAAGGAAAGAATTTTATTTTATCTTTGCTTGAATAATCTATCTGATGTTGCCTCAGGCATGTGTACGAGGATTGCAAGATATGACTTTACAAAAGCAAGGGAGCTGCTTTGGACCAGCAGCAAGCACAGCTCCAAGGGCTTGAAGAATTCTTTATTTTAAAAACTACTTTCTTATTAAAATAAACATACACAGACAATGGGCTCTTAAATTTAATCAAGATTCCTGATATTTAAACATTCTCCAAGCAATTTTATAAACAGGTCTTTGCTATTATTACACAGGAGTCACAAGATGAGGATAAAGTGTAAGACCATGGATACTGGAACTGAGTCCAGACCATAAAAGGAGAAAATAAAATATTTTTCCTTAGGTTTTGAGCTAAAAGGTATCCAAAGTCAACAGCTTTTATATGTCCATACACACAAGGGTACCATACGACCTGAAAATAACCTGTGGTCAAAGAGATGTAGCTTAAATAAACCTCAAACCTCATACAGATTCAACTGCCTCCTCACTTTTATGTTCAAAACATCTCACCTCCATTCTTCAAAAGCTTAAAGGAAGGATAGAAATGGAACTAATAAGATAGATAATGAGAAAAAAATTACACAGAATTTAAGGTTTTAGGAGGTTGATTTTATTTTTTATATTCATGCAAATTCTTTTTTTGCTCTTTGCTTTTTTAAAATATATTTTTATTGAATTTATTGGGGTTACATTAGTTAATAAAATTATATAGGCTTAAAGTTTACAATTCTATAATACATCATCTGTATACTGTATTATGGTTCATGCAAATTCTTTTTTATTTTCTTAAAATTTTTTCTTTATTGATTTTAGAGAGAGAGGAAGGGAGAGGGAGAGAGAGAAACATTGATGAGAGAGAACATCGACTGGCTGCCTGCTGCATGTCCCCCACTGGGGATCAGGCCCACAACCTGGGCATGTGCCCTGACTGGGAATCGAACCAGTGACCTCTTGGTGCATGGGTCAATGCTCAGCCACTGAGCCACACCAGCCGGGCCATGCAAATACTTTTTTAAAAAAACCCTAACCCATTCTTCTGCTTTTTTTTTTTTAATGCAAAAATAAAAAATACAATTAGTCTGAAAAGAAAAAGAAGTAAAATCCTTCGTTTCAGTTCATTTATAAAAGAAGTGCTAACTTTCCAGGTTTTTTGCTTTATTTTTCCAGGTGTGGCATCATATAATTAACCATTATTTCCAATGAGGCAGAAACCTTCCTTTGTGCATTGGTTTATGTAAGTGTGAATGCACATAAAAACCAGGTGTACACATCAGAATACATGCTGCCTCTGGCTCTGTCAGCTAGACCAGCAGGAGACTGAACATTTCATCTGTTTCACCGTCGTTCCCCTAAAAAATACCAGCACCAATTTCATACCATTTGAAATAGGTCCTCCAATGTGACATTACCAAACTGAATTAGAATGATCCAAATTTTGTGGTCCTATAAGTAATTTGGCCACACCTTAAAAAATGGGTCTGGCTTTAATTATATATTACATCTGTTCCACAATTAATATTAAATTAATATGACCTATACAGCCTGCTGGAATGGAAACAGCAGGGCAATCAGAGATGGATGACCTGGATTCCAGTCCCAGCTCTGTTCCAGCTACTTGGGTGACCTTCAGGAAGCCCCTTAAGCTCTGGGAGGCTGAGTTTCCTTGTCTGCAAAACTTGGAAGTTGAAACAGTCATTTTTCTAATCCACTCTAGCTCTAATCAGTTTGATTAAACATTATTGGAGCTCCAAATAAACATAGATGCTATTTAAGAACCATATGTATCCTTCCTGAAATATGTTTTACTTCCTAAAATGAAAGCCACCTGCAGATGACTCCATGTAAGATGAAAAACAATGCAGTGCTATTGTGCATTAAAGAGCCAGTGGCAGGGTAATGACATGGTGACATTTCTAGGACAGCTCTTCAGCATCAAAGCAGACTTTCAAGATGCCAAAGGCTTGCCCAATTCTGGTAAGGCCAACAGCCTTCAAATAATTGTTCCTTTCATACATGTGTGCTTTTCCTGGATTATTTTTAAATGTGTTTGCTTCTATTGCTTTTACAGACACCGAAAAACATCCCTCACTCTAACAAGGCCCAGAGGCAATGGGAAGGATATTAGGGGTCAAAGAAGTCGGATGTGAAGTGATTCCCAAGAGTTCCAGTTGTATTTTATTTTAGCAAATGTCTCTAACTTATAATTCAAGCCAGATCAGAAGGGTGGGAAAAAAGAGAGCAAAACGGACCTCCTGTAACTCAATTCCCTGCCCCTTTGTTAGACAAGTCTTTGCTTCCCTCAAGTGTTGACACTAACAAGCAAAGTGATTGAAAATTGCTTCAGTCCTTGCGTCTGCAATCAATTATTTTGTTCGCTAAGGGGTAAAGTTGGACTCATTCTAAAATGCTACAAGAGCGCAGGCAAGTTTCAAAGACACCAGAAAGAAGTCAACAGCCTGACCTGGACACTAGAAGGATAACATTCTCATTAGGGGAGAGAAGCTGGACTTCCTGCCCTAATGAAAAATAAGTGGTTCCTATCACCACTCAGCAACAAATGGAGATGTTGGGAGCTATTTACCTTTGACCCACCGAGCTTCCCACAGCTCTCACAATCAGAGCACCCAACCTAATATGCAACGGTTTACATTTCACCAATTATTTTCACACACTCTCTTTAAATTAAAAATCATACCCCAACTGCAAAATGCAGACTCTTTCAAATTATGCTAGAACTAGAACTTAAACCTTTTGACTTTAAACTTTCATAGTCTGACCTTGGTTCTCACAACGAAATTTCCTTAAATTCAGTAAAACACTTCGAAGAGATGGCCTCTAACCAAGATGAGGGAAAGTTGACGTTTCCTGGGATTGTATTTAAGCTGCTTTAATGAAAGGTAGTTAAACTAAACCTAAGGAATGCCTCCATAAAGGAGGTGCCTATACACCATCACTATCCATTTCCTACTTCAAACTCACCCGAGGACAGAGAGCCTTGTTACCTCCAGCTACAAAATCAGGAAATCTTTTATAGTATCCAAAAGAAAAAGGAATTCAAGGTTTATTTACTTCTTTAACATGCTATCCTAAAATAATGTTCATATTTAAAAGATCACTATGTCTTTAATTTTTAGCTTTATTTTTTAGAGTATTCTAAATGTGATAGAGGAAACTTAGTTTTATCAAAACATCAGGATATAGCCGCTTGGTCCAGGACATTAGTTGGCCCACCATGCTATTTTGGAAAATCTGGTGGGCGTTTCAACAAAATTAATGTGGTTGCCTATATTTAACTCTGATGAAATCGTAAGTGTGAGTAAGCCATTATATATATTTTTATCTTTATTCTGCCCTAATTGAAAGCAACCCCCAAGGTAAAATGGGAAAGAAAATAGGATTCAATTATGATCATTACATGAATGATAAGTTAAATTGGGTTTTGTGAACAAAACATCTCATGAAGTTTTAAAGAGAGAAAGGCCTATAATTAAGATATATTTGGCCACCTCTCATACCATCCCACAGCCAATTTTCTTTAAGTGATAAAAACAAGCTTGACTCACTATCACCATTCCCTATCATCTCACTATAAATGTCTTAAAATATGGAATCTACTTAAAATATTCTGTCTAAAATGACTTTTTGAGTAGGTGGCCCTTTTAGTCTTCAAACTCAATGTCCTTTTCTTATTCCTGATCTTTCCTCACCTCTCTAGAATTCAGCTCTTACCTTCACACTATACTCTACTGATCCTCTTCCCACATGTCTGTTTCTCCCCTTTTATCCTCCATCCTTTTTGTTCTCAGTGGTCTCCCTAGTGTGGCAATCCTGTGATCACCACATCCTCTCTTCTCCGGGGCTCCACTCCTCACCTCCACCTGCCCCTTCTAGCGCTTCAGGTAGCCAAACACGTCTGGAGCTGAGCTCACTGATACAAAATGACTACATGGAAGAATGGGTCAGATTATCAAGATCAACACAAAGATCTTCCTGGAGGTTAAACACACACACACACACAGAAACTATAGGACAAAAACACTGGCTTTTTATATTAAAAACATCTGAACTTCTGGTCAACTCCGATCATAATGAGCTAATGGTGAAGAGGTAATTGTGAACCTTAACCAGCTTAAACAACTCAACACAGTCTTGGGGAGGACATCTATGAAGGGATTTGACCATCTCAGCAAACTAGTTTAGATTCCATCATTGCTTTAGAATATTTTGTACACCTCTGTGACCCAATTTTAAGAAGCATATTTATGAAACAGAAATCTGGTGAAGGAAGTAACATCATTTAAGCAACAATTAGTAAAACAAGTTTCCAGGGATTTCAGAGTTAATCTGAGCTCTTCCTGTAACCAGATGGAAACAGAGGCCAAGAACTGGTGAGCTGGGCAGAGCTCACTGCCCTGTCGGTGGAGCTGTGATAGAACCGTATCTGTGACGGCCTGTCCCACACCCATCCCATCCCCGTCCTCACTCATGGCATGTACTGAAAATCACTCATACGGAAGAAGTGATATAGACATTCTATGTTCATTCCGAGGAAAAACTACGTATGAAAGATTAGTGGTCTTAGGAGTATAGCTCTTAAATTGACACCAGGAAAACAATAACTTATTTTATAATGAAAATTATAATTTGTAAATTTCAGAGGCGATGCTTCCAGTCACTTAAGAATGTAGATGTTCCTCTGTTCTTAGAAGTTATAAAGGGACTGCTGTCCTGGGTGAGATGGTATATTAAATGCTTCTCTAATGTCTTTGCAGAAAATAAAGCTGGGTTAGTCCGTCTCTAGGGAGGACCTCACAGCCTCTTTCAAAATACTTCTGACCCAAAGAAGTCTAAACACTCTCTCAACTTCAAGTATGCAGTGACATGTGTTTTGATTTATTCTGAATAAGACTATTGATTAAAACTCAAGTGGTAAACAGTTGGATGCGGGGTGATTGTATGGGGAATGTCTACCCGATTTTGCATTGCCAAATAATCTTGGAGCTAATAAAAAGCATAGTTTTCCACTCCTTAAACAACTTCATCTTGTCTTTGATTTGAGTACTTGAAAGGGACTCTTGAAAGAGGCAAGCCGTCAAGGAGACCACAAGAGGCAGTTTAGAAAACAATGATTCACACTGACTACACTTAAGACTTTTTTCCACCCTCAACTAAAACTGATGAAAAACATTATGAAGATAATTTTTATGGGCTTCAGCATTTGGTCATTTTGGGTCATCCATATGCCAGTCTCTGGAACCCAAGAATTTCAGTTTCAGGATACCGGCCAACATTTTAATTTGGGGAAGTTGAAGTCTGTTTGCCAAACATTCATCACTTTAATTTTATAAACTGGATACAGTATCCTTACTCAACACGTGTCATAAACCATCGTACACTCCTTTGCCGCTCGACAGCTGCTGCGTGCCACCCACAAATGGTATTCTTAATCTTAAATACTGGAAACTTATGGGTGAAGTTTCCTGTCTTAACTTCTTTTAACAGCATGGAGACTATTGGAGTTATCAAGACAACAGGCGCCTCAGCAGCAGTTAAGTGACACTGTGCAAAGGGAAAGCGCGTCTTTAAAATTCTGTGTCTGTTCTCTAGCTTAAGTTATGGAAATTACTGTCGTTTGGCTTAAGGAGAAGAAAAACACCAGAGATCTGAAGAAATGAGAGATAAGATAAAACTATGAAATGCAGATAAATCACACATTCTCTCGTTCAAGAAAGTTCCCATCACTTCTGCAGTTTATATCACAAAGTAATTTTATGAAGGTTTTATGGAAAGGTCGCTATTGCATTTCTGTAATATTAAAATCTATCTTAGCATACAGAAGTCCCCCACGCGCCTGAAGTATTAGTTCAAGACTAAGTTTATTAAGGCTTTGGCAAGACTCAATATTAACTTTCTCCAAACATTACAAACACTTTCAAATCAGATAAGCAGCAGGATATAAAACTGTGGCTCATAAAAATACAATCAGGAAAATGGCATCATTGCATATTAGTTCTTAGAGATTAACTTTAAATATACTTTAAAATTGTGAGGCAGCTGATCAAATGGTTCATTCTGCTGCCACTTTTTGAGTCGCAAAGGAATCAGACAGAATCACGGTTCAGGTCTGTGTAGCACGTATGGAAGGAAGTGAATTGATATTCTTAAGACAAATTCTAATTCAAGTGCCAATAACAACTTTAGTTATCTTCACAATCGCTCTGTCTCCTAATTCCTTCATCCGTGAGTTGAGCGATGATTCAACAGAGAAACACATATGTCCATACCTGAGACTGCTGAGTCGGCTATCTGAAGTTTTCCAACTCACGTATTCCAGAAAGGGGTAAAGTTTACCGGATGCAATCAGGTAGCAGAAACCTGTTATTTGGCAATGTGTGAAATGACCGCAGTAGTTTGTTTTTTTTAGATGAGATCTTCACTGATAACAAACGTTGGAAAATCACGATGCTCCCTGGTGAATGAAAAGCATAGCCTGAAGTTTGTAGGGCACCCACAATCTCACCAGGCCCCCATAAATGGAGTCATTCTTTGACTCACAGACTAGAGACCTGGCAAGAGACTGAAGACATGGCTTGGCCCACAGCCCTGTGTCCAGAAGATGCCATGGAAACCTTCCTAGTGGTATGACCATACAGATCCCAGGAGATGGAAAATCTATACCCAGATGCCGATGGCTCATGAAAATTCCTTCCTACCGGACCACAGGTCCTCTTTCCCTATTCAGTTCTCTGTAGATTTTCATAATTGATTAGAATTCTTGCTCCATGATTTTATGACTCATGATGACCTCCTTGGCATGGTCTCAAAACGTTAACTCCCACTGAATTTCATGGTTGTGTTTTAACCTAGACACAGTACCTCAAGATAGGTTCCTAGTTCTCTGCGAAGTAGTACATTACATGTCAAAGCTTAAGTGATTGGCTGCAGAACTGGTATTTCCTCAGGGCCTCATGGGATAAAATGCTGTTTCTCAACTATTCCTAGGCCATGAACATAAAGGCTGTAAGCCTCAGAAATGGTTGCTAAGAATGCAAAACCAGGAACCAAGAAGTTTTCCCTGTTACTTCCCAAACTCAAATCAGTCTCCTCCACCACTGCCATAACAATCTCCTGGCATGCTCAATAAGGACTCACTTCTTTAGTTAAACTTTGACAAAGTGTGAAGGTTTATGGGAGGGGCCATACCCCACATGTGTTTATAGGCTGTTTACATGTTAGCCTACTTGATTACTGATAAGCCCACTTGGGCATTTACATCCCCAAAATATAGTAACTGGGGGGGGGGGACACAACACACTAAACTTTAGGCTAATTTCAAATATCCATCAATACACATATCTACACAGGATACCTCATGATTATGTAAGAAACATGAACACTGTCTAGTGGACAAAAGTACACTCAGAGTGGGAAGGTCTAATTTCAAGACCTGTTTCAACCCAGTACTACAAAACCAAAGAGAATCCCACAAATCATATTTCAAGGAGTTTCCCCGTTCACAACTAGACATGCTTATAATCTGTCTGAAGGAGGCTCTCAAGGTCAAAGACACGGCACACTCCTGGAGCAAAGCAGCTCCCTGCACAGTTAAGGACTTGTTCTATTTCACAATAGACACTGATGCTATTAGCAGCTCAAGAGCATTCTAACCTTGGCTAACCTCTAGATGTCCTGTGAATTCTGTACGAGGAAGACTACATCATGCAAAAGAGGGCAAGGAACAGGCTTTATTTACTGAGGGCCACAGCAAGGAAAGATGGTAATTCAATCTTTCCTTTGACTGAACAATACACATAACAGCCTAATGTTAGTCACATGAAACCAATAACTCAGCTATGCCAAAATATCTTGGAAATAAACGAATGTGCTCATAAAAAGGCTGGTTTGGCTTGGTTAACATAATGCTATTATGAATTGACTATAATTACATTTCTAAAACTCTAAAAATTTCTATATTGTTTACACTTATCACAATATATTACTTTTCTGATAAGTTTTAGAAAAATCATACCTACCAAATGAATACAGAAAATTATTTGCTTTTGATGGTTTTCTTTATAGAAAATGAGTTCATGCAGGTTGCTTTTTCATGCAGAAAGTCAATGCTCACCCCAGTGCATCATCCCATGTATAACCATATGACATCAAGGCCATTTTAAGTCAAATAACTGCTTATTCATTATAGTTAGCTGGGTTTTACCAAAACCCATAGATAGCAGAGCTATCTAGACTTGGTGTAAAAACTAATATTTTTGAAAGCATAAATTATTAAAAGCAAAACATAAATAGGGCGCTCATTTTTTAAAGGATTATATCTAGTAAACTACCAGCAAAAGTTATATAATCTATTTTTCTTTTGTTCTATTTATTTCTGATGGAAAGTTTTTCAACACATGTCCAAATATCACCGTATATATTTTTATAGATATTAATGATTTGCTAATACAGAGCCAATCTTGGAAGCAGATTTTTCAAAGGAGGGAATGAGGTGAGAAACCCATTTAATGTTGGAGGACAGATACACAGATTTCCCCCCTCTCCCCATACCCATATAATTCTCGATGACTTTGATACTTTTTTCCCTTTACTTACATGACTTCCCCTCTCCCTCAGCCAGTCTATGTAATGCTCTAAGGCCCCACATGACACAGACTTGTACCTCGCTCCTCCATCTCCTAGTCCTTCCCCACACTCACTAGACTCCAGCCACGTGGACTTTCCTCCTGTTTCTCACAGAGACCATTCATAATTCTGCCTCAGGGCCTTTGCACATACCAGCCCCCTAGTTTTCACTGCTCTTCCCTAAACATCTGCATGACTTTCTACTTGCAGATCACTGTTCATGTCACCACATCTGAGAGGCCCCTCCTAGCCACTCATTACAAAATACCACCACCACCACCAGCACTAAAATCTCTCTCCCCACCTGCTCTATTTTTCTACTTAAAACACATCAATATCTGATATCTAATA
This sequence comes from Tadarida brasiliensis, assembly GCA_030848825.1. Classification (NCBI taxonomy): domain Eukaryota; kingdom Metazoa; phylum Chordata; class Mammalia; order Chiroptera; family Molossidae; genus Tadarida; species Tadarida brasiliensis. Next base: position 31,027,222 of record CM061261.1, on the reverse strand, counting down.
TTTTATACATTTTGTTTGTATTTGTTTCTATATCCCTCCACTAGTAGAGTCACTTTGTGTGTGTGTTTTCTGCTCTGACTCTGTCACATAAAACACGTGTGACACAAAATTGGTGCTCAGTAGATTCCTGTGTAGAACGAATGGATGCCTCATTCTTTCCACGTTCCTGCAGTGAAGGAATTAACAGAAGAATCCTTACATGACAGTGGTTTGATGTGTTGGCGACTCAGGATAAAGAATTAAATAGAACATTAACATTTACAATACAAAGGGAGTAAACTAGGACACCAGGGGTAAATATAGCCTTGTCCTTCTTCCCCAATGGATTAGCTATTAGTTACTTCACTTGCTAGACTGGATACTATATAAATTCAACAGTGGACACAGCACAGGCCCCACACTGAAGGACTCAAATCCACCAGAGCAGAGGAGGCAGGTAGATAATTCAACACAAGCTGTGTAATATTTTACAGGAATCTAGAGACAGGAGAGTTGACCCTTACCTGGGGAGACAAGATCAAGAAGGCTTCCTGGAGAGAACTTTTGAGCTGGGCCTTAACGTATAAGGATTCTAATTAAGTGGGATGGGAAAGGGGACCCCAGGACTAGGAAATGCGACGTGCAATGGCTGAGAGGCTGGAAGATTGCATGTGATCCGCGGGCAGCAGTCCAGTCACCGTTTTGCTACAGAACAGATGCACCACTTCATACAATCCTTCCTCCTCCCTCCCATCCCCATCTAGCAGAAGACCAGCCTCAGACCACTGAAAGGCTGAAGATGGAAATGCATGGTGTCTTTGAAAAAGACTAGCTCTCAAAGGCCCAAATGGATTTTCTTAAAGAGTGGATCAGTGAGGTGTAACTCTGCCATTTGAGACAAATAATGGCTAATGCACAGAAGGCTTTACTTTTGATCCTCCTTTGTGTCCATCCTTGGAGGGGTCCATATGACTAGTTCCAGCCAATGAGCTCTGACTACAAGGGCGGCGGGGCCCTTCTGTGCTGAAACATATGCTGCTCCTTGTCCAGGCACCTCAGATCATGTGCAGAAATGGCCACAAAGTCTTCCCCTCCCTATACCACACCCACTGCAATGTGACGCTGCAGCTTCTCCATGGAGATGGAGAGATGATTTCTCCACATGGACCTCGGAGCTGGCTTTAAGCATGTGACTCGAGTTGATGCAAATCACACGCAGGAGAAGCACTTGAACACTGGAACTTCCTTTCTTTGTTTCTCTTTGCAACCCTCAGACGAGCATGTGAAAAGGGCTGAGAAAGCCTGCTGGAAGATGACAGGCCACGCGGAGAGAAGCTTCCAACCCAGCCACCCTGGCCGAAGCCCTGAATGTGTGACTAAGGCCACCCTAGATCACCCAGTCCCTGCCCAACCAGACTAGTAAAATTAACCAACCAGCACACAGAATTGTGAGGAATAAAACACACTTAAAAAAAAAATGGGGGGGTGGTTTGTTACACAGCAAAAATGAACTGGTACACCTGCTAAAATAAGGAGGACTGGGAGAAGAGTTTTCTACAGGGCTCTGGTGAGGACCTGGGCATTCTGATTGTTATGTAAATCGTGTCATTAAATAGGATCAAGGAGATCCAGGGAAGAGTAAAGGGAATCCAGAAAATAAAAAATAATAAGTATCACATGATATCACTCATATATGTGGAATCTAATGAACAGACTTAACTAACAAGCAAAATAGAGACAGATTCCCAGACAGAGAACAGGCAGACAGCTCTGGGGGGAGGGGCTGGTGAGGTAGAGGGATTGAGCAAAAAAGAGAAAGAACTCATGGACAGGGACAATAATGTGGAATTGAGGAGGGAGGTGAAGAGGGTGGAGGAGGGCATAGGGGGGATAAATGGTGACAGAAGAAAAGAAAAGAAAAATAAGTAAATTATCTTAAGAAAAATAATAATAAGGGAGCAATTAGAAAGTAGTCAAATAATCCATGGTGTGAGTATGGGAGTATAATAAAATCACTCAGCTACCTGTGACTATTTAAAGCAAGGTCTTAAAACTCTATCACTTTTCTGGATGATGTTAATTATTGTAAACACAAGTCTGTCCATTTGACTGTAAGCAAATTGACATAGGTTAGTTTCTTACTTGTCTTTGAACCTCCTCCACCTTCTTCTCCAAACTCTGTGTCTAGCAGAGACTGTTTTTTTGAAAATATATTTTTATTGATATTTTAGAGAGAGAGGAAGGGAGAGAGAGATAGAAACACTGATATGAGAGAGATACACTGATTGACTGCCTCCCACACGCCCCCTACTGGGGATGGAGCCCCACAACTCGTGCATGTGTCCTGACCGGGAATCAAACCGGGACCTCTCAGTCCATGGGATGACGCTCAATCCACTGAGCAACATGGGCCAGGCAAGATTGATGTTTTAATAGGTACAGTTGTCCCTCGCCACTTCGCGCTTCGACTGTCGCAGCTTCACTCTATCGCGGTTTTTTCAAATATATCCATTAAAAAGTTGATCGAGACAGTGAAAATGATACAGCGCGCGCTCAGTTGTCTGAGTCAATTATACACCCCTGTATTACAATTAAAATTAAAATTACTGTACGTATGGACTGTAGGCCTATGTATTCGAGCACCCCAGGAATCCTTCAATGCCAGGTGCAACCGCTAGAGTCTGGAATGGATTAACCGCGATAAACGAGGGACGACTGTAATCAGAGAAACTTTGACAGCATGAAAAATAGGATAAGGAAAGACATGACTTGATTATGCCATGTGATAACAGAATCGTGTGTCTACACTTTATTCCACATCCCCTTTGATGTCAGCCTTTGCTTTCTCTTAAACTGTTCTTATTTATGGCTCCTATTCTCTTCTGAGGAGTAAGTAAGACAAAGATTAGGTGATAAATAAGAACCATGAAGGGCACCTGGATTTTAGAGCAGGACAGCACACTAGCCATTCTACAACCCTTAGCTGTACTTTTCACTTCTGGGCGTTTTACTTTCTGTTTAACTCAGATGGCTGATATTGTTTGTAAATTTATATTGAGATAAATAAAGTAGTCATGCAATATTTATTAAATTTTTGGCGTGTGTTTAATGCTTCGATACCTACACTTTTAAAAATTAAGCTAAATAAAAAAGAACGTCAGCCATCTAACCACAGACAGTTTTCCCAAGAACCTAAAATTGAACTCATTCTCAATTTAATTTTACAAAATCATTCACCTCCACATTTCAAACTAAATATAGACTATCAATTTAAATATAAGAACCTACAATTTTGGAACAAATTTGGGTAATAAAGTATTATGTGATAAACATGAAACACTTTAGGATTCAGTTGTGTTTATGTATCTATTTAGCTTCACAGTTCCGCTGAATTACTCTGAACCTCTCCTAGCCTGGAGTGTTTTCATTCCATCATTTTACCCTAATATCCCATGAATTATTTTGAAAGTGTTAATATGCCTAGCCTACAGACCTGGCTCATAGCAAGAAAAATACTGCTCCAAAATTTTATTTCACATGCATAATACCACTTGCATAATAATTCATATATTGTTAATAGCCACATTTTTAAGTGTTCAACTTTATTTCCAATACTGTTTTCTCACCTCTAATCTGAATAAATACTCTGTGGCATAGGTGCTCTTATTGTGTCTGTTCTGCAGATAAGAAAATGAAGGCCTCAGGCAATTAAATCATTTGTTCAAAGTCACAAAGCTATTCAGTGACGGAGCCAATCTATGAATGAAGACAGCCCCGACTCAGACTTAGTCCAGTAATTTTTAAGAAAGTCTGCTTTTGCCCTGGCCGGTTTGGCTCAGCGGTTAGAGCGTCAGCCTGCGGTCCAGAGAGACCCGGGTTCGGTTCCTGCTAGGGGCACGTACCTTGGTTGCAGTTTGTCCCCGGCCCTGGTTGGTCGTGCAAGAGGCAGCCACTCGATGTGTCCCTTTCACGTCGATGTTTCTCTCTCTCTCTCTCTCTCTCTCTCTCTCTCTCTCTCTCTCTCTCTCTCTCTCTTCCTCTCTCTCCCTCCCACTCTATCTGAACAAAAAATGGAAAAATGTCCTCGGGTGAGGATAAAAAGAAAAAAAAGAAAGTCTGGTGTTTTTTTTTCCAAAAAATTAACAGAATAGTGCTTTTGAAAAGTGAAGTTCTTAAGAAAGTTTCATTTAATATGGGAAATTAATTCCAAAGAAACTTTCAAAAGAGTATCTATTAAAAATGGTATTCCTCTTTTTTTTGGTCTCATGGAGCAGATGTTCTTTTGCCCCGAGCTAACAACCTCCTTCCTGTCTCCTTCCTTTGCTCTCTGCTGAACCAGAACGCAAGGAGGCCTCCAGGTGCTGCTGTTGCGGACACGCACTCAGCACACAGACCACGTTCTGGTACACCGGCTGCTGGGGTGCACGACGGATTTAATAGCTGAATGTACCGCAGCTTGCTCAGTCTCCAATGCAATGAGCCCGTTAGGGTGAAATTTCATGAGAGAAACGTGGGGCCAGAGATAAGGGGAGCCAACGAGGAACAGACTGGGCTCACAGTATACAAGGACTAAGTCACAACCATGTCTTCCGCAACCTTAAAAATCCAAGCAAGGAGGCATGCGTTTCCTCGTCATTTTTCTTCCTGAGGAGAATACTTTCCTGGTTGCTAACTCCTCCTAACAGGAGATGAGAAAGCCACTGAAATTAGGACAGACTCCCACCTTCCCTGCCCATTCCATCTGTCAGGTCGAAGAGGGGGAGCGGAACATACTTGCCCTTTGCTTGGTCTTCCTGCCTCCTCTTCCCCACCTAGAAATCCAACGTGAAGAGCCAAGGTTGTTGTCCTTTACTAAGTGTTCACACTGCCCTGGGAAACGGGAGGAGTAACCAAATGCTTTTGAGCTTGAAAGTCAATGAATCTCCCTCCTGGGGGCCAGAAGGTCAGTAGCACGCTCAGATCAAACCTCCCAGGGGACCTGACCTAAACAGCAAATTAATCTTTACTCCTAGAAACTCCACAGCCCCCTCTTCTGGTCAGAGAGCTGACTTCTGTGTACGTGAGTCTCTTGTTTCTTCTGGCTCCTAGTAACCAAACAAGTAAGTCCCCATCTCAGCTTAGTATAAGCATCTTGGTGTTATCATCTGCCAAATACAAAAGGGGTTAGCTGGCCAGCAGCCAGTCTGTTTATAGTGGAACACCCTACACATCCAACGACAGGGTGCAGTAAAGTCAACTGGCAAAGCCACATGATGGAACAGTACAAGGCTATTAAATATGATGGTTTCAAAGAGCTTTTCATAACTCAGGGAAATGCTGGTATTACTACTTTAACTGAAAAGGTGGAATGTAATACCTGATTTCAGCTGTTCAAAGAGATGCACAGAAACCAAATGCAGGAAAACATTCAAATGTCAGTCAGTGGTTTCATTTGGAGGAGGGATTCCTGCTTAGTTTTTTCTTTTTATAATTTTATGTACTTTCTCAAATTTTCAAATAATCATTTCTTACTTGGATTTTTAAAAAATGCTCCAATCTTCATAAGAGATTATCAAAATGATGACGAGCTCCTAGGAAGTTGCTTATTCAGTCAATCATGGATACCTCTGAAGTATCCTTCAAACTTCAAAGTTCAGCTGCATTTCTTGCTAGTCACTCTTCTCTGCATTTTATTCACCATTCTGCCTAAAATGAACCCCCTGCCCCACCTATCTTCCCCTCTTACAATCCCAGCCAGCCTTTGAAGTCTGGCTCAAATGTCATTTCCCTCTGGAAGTTTTCCCTAAGCCTGTCTCCCCTTGACTCCCACAGCACTTTCTGCGTCCTCTCCAAGACAACGGCCCTTTTCCGTCTAGCACTATAATTACTTCAAGCTCATGTCCAATCCTGAAAGAAATTTTAGGTGCATGGGAATCTGAACTCACCTTTGTATACCCTGCACAATACCTTACAGAAAGGGAGCATTCAATAAATACTTACAGATAAAGAAATACAGATGAAACCTACAGGTAAAGAAATAAATTAGTGAGTTGTTTAATGTTAGATTTATTTTATAATCTGTCCTTAGAGATTTTACCCATTATGTAGACAAATGTGATACCCCATATTTGGATGCCCACAGTTTCAGAGTTATTAGCCCTCTGGCTTAATTGAAGCTGTGCAGCATACAACCTATCCTTGTTACTTATGCAACCACCAAGAATGAAGATACAATAAAACTTTTAACAAAGTACTAGATGGGAACTCCACAAGGGCAGGACCTGTGAATCTTTCTTTTTTGTGACCCCCTAGCACACAAGTTCTCGATACGCGATTATCAAAGAATAATGAGATGAATGAGTGAATGAACAGGCAATGCACGGGTGAGATGACCCCTTGCAGTCATGTATGGGCAATATTCACTTTACATGTCAGCTATCATCAGAAACCCAGTGATTGCTACATTAGATGACGGAACCCCAGCTCTCAAATCTGCTAGTCGTGAGGTCCTCTGCAGCTCTCTCAAGCTGTATGCAGGAGGCAATGACATCTACTTGGTAAGTCCTTATTAGGGTGACATTAGGTAAGCGCAGGCAGACAGCTGAACACAGTGCCCAGCAATGAGTTAAAGCATGTCATCAAAGGCAGCTGGAATGGCTATGACAGTCCCTGTTGGAATAATCATGGATGAATGAGTAGGTAGACATCTTTGCTTAAAACTTTCCTTCAATGCAATTTTGGAACATTATAAACAAACATATTTTCTGTGCTTCCCTTAAGTAAATCTACTTGAAAACTTAGAAGCAATGTATACCCTCATGAACGATGCTATTGCTGTAAATCAAATCCTGCCTGGACGTCTTGCCACTGAAACATCAATGCCAACCCTTTTTCAATTTGGCTGCAACAAAATACACTAGTAAGAGAATGGCAAACGCCTTCCTTGATTTATAGAGCAATTTAAGTTTATGGGAGAAGGTCACTGACATGTATTAAAGGTTTACAGCTCTGTACCCACCCCACTCACCGACCACAGTAATGGCCTTGTAAGTGGGAGATTCCACGCAACTGGAATTCTGCTTGCTCTGACCTTAAGCAAGTTTGTGTTCTCAGTGTCAAAATCTCCAAGAAAACAAGGTGGACACATCTGCTGAGCGGCCTGTGGGATTTAACTGAGTAAAGCTAGCGTGAGGAAATGGGCACGTTTCGGGGTTGCGTGCGGTCCTCGACCAGAACAGCGTTACTGTCCCCGATCTGATGGCTTTAAGGAAAATCACATACATGGAGAACTGCTGGAAAAGAGTTTAATTGCATTGTTTCAGAACAGTAGTGCCTGGCCTGTGCGGCCCTTGAGCTGAGGACTTTAGTTCCTCCTAAATGAGAAGGCTGCCCCAGGTCATTTGTCACGGCTTTCGGAGTCCTCTGGCACTTATTCCCTTCCCTCCTCCTCTGCAGTGAACAGTGCTCTAAAGGAAATCATTATCATGACTCACAGCCAGGAACTGGTCTTACCAAAAGAAAGACACTCATCAACCATGAAGCATCTAGCCAGCAGTCACCCTCTGTCACTGTGGTTAACAGCTGATACACCAGTAATAAGACTACTGTGGGAAATTTGGAATCGGAGGTCAGGTGCCTGTACAGTGTGTGTCTTTAATCTGTTTTTGCCCTAATTATAAACTGTGGCAGGGACACTGCATGGGCCGAGACATCAGTCCTCAGGTTCTCAGGAAAAGAAACAAAATGGCTCTTTTTAGAAAATCAAATCGTCCATAAACCAAAAGAGCCAAGTCCTCTTGTGTTTTGTTTGGGCCTGTTTGGCTTATCTATGGAAACAGCTCGTGCTTTTCAAAAACTGGGCTCAGCGGTCATTCAATATTGTGTTGCTAAGTACTAGTCCTTTCTAGGTTAAACATGTTTACTCGGCACAAAGGCTGAAATTTTACTGTGACTAACATAGAGCGAATCCATTCCGTCTCCTGCCTGGAAGAAAGATGACGTCCGCACACCGGATCAGGTGTAGATGCTGGCTGACAGGAGCCCGCCGGGCTTCTCAAGCTTTCCCTTGCATCCGAATCACCGGGGAGAATGAAAGGCCCTGTTCAGAAGATCTGGGGTGGTGGCTGAAACCGAACATTTCTAACAAGCTCCCAGGTCATCTTCATGTTGCTGGTCCATGGACCGTATTTTGAGTAGCACAGAATTAACTGGGGTTTGAATCTTATTAATACTTTCTGAATTGCATCTTATCAAAGGACTAGCTAGACTGTGGCCGTGAGCGAGAGGCAGGAACAGTGGTGGTGTGACCGGAGGAAAGAGCAGGGTATGAATGAAACAGCCAGGCTGGAGTTTCAGCTCTAACATTTAATAGCCACATGACCTTGGGCAATGTCGGAGGAACGATGTACATAGTTTTCAAGTCTTTATTTGGTAAAATGAGACAAATGATCCCTATCTCACAAAGCACAGGAGAATGAAAAATATAAACATACACATGGAGACTTGACTCTAACAGGGACTCGTGACCACTGGTTCCTGACAGATCAGCCACACCCATGCACTCCTCTTTCCTGTGCTCTCCACCTGGCCACACTCACCTGCCTTCTCTGGATTACACAGAGCTGTGTAACTGGCCTGTGAATGAGAGTGGTAGAGATATGTGTCATATCTAGACATGGCCCATAAAATCCTTCCACACACATTCATTCCTTTATGTAATTTGCCCCTTCTAGGTGTATATCATCCCGAGGGGGAACTTGGAAGGCACATGTTAAAGATGACATCAGCCCAGACCTCTGAATAACTGAAAACACGTGGCAGCCCCACCAATGACTTCACCTGCCCAGTATTGTTACATGAACAAAAAATAAACGTGTACCATATTTGAGCCATTATGTATGTGTGGCCCTCTTTGTTAGAGCTGCTAGCCTGCCTAAGCAATACCTTGCCCATCCTTCTCCTTTCCTCCTTCCTCTTCCCCACCTCCCTACTGTGCTCTCCCCGAGCCCACAGCCCACATGCACCCTAAATGGCAGTGTATTGGTTAAAAGCATACATTTTTAAACGAGAACCGCAAGGACCAAGTTTCTCTCCATCCTTCCCTTGTCCGGCCCTGGACAACTGTGCCTACATAAATTCCCAACCTCACTTTTCTCAACGTGGAAGAAGTCATCATGGCCTTGCTCACCTCTTGGGACGGGCACATAAGATAATGCCTGGTAAGTAGTTGGCACCTTCCCTGAATTCTAGTGGCTTCTTAGGAATAGGGTCCCACTTGGTAAGATGCCACCTGCTTCCTCCCCCGGACCAGTTAATGCTCGTTCAGGAGGAGTATCATGGATCACTGTCGATGTGGTTGTCAAAACCAGCAGTCCCCACTGCACAGTAAACTTCCAAAGAGCCTCCATTGCCTAAGGGAGTTCCTGACTGGGAAAATGTTTTTTCAAGCATCTTAAGCATAGTTATATCATTCTTACACTTAAATGAATGAAAATTACAAAACTCAAAGGTGGAAGGGAAAAAAGAATCAAATAATTAGTACAAATGTTAAAAATTTTTACATAAGGCAGGTGTTTTACCATTTGAAAATCTGGATTGCACAGAAAAAGCAAGATCCTCGGATAATGAGGTATATTTATACTCCATGTTTATTTGCTCTCTTGAGCCATGAATTAAACCTATCAGCCCGGAGAGAAATCCTAAAAGGGAGCACAGCTTCTGTTGCCAGGGATTCCAAAAACAAAGGTAAGAGGAAAAATATGAGCATGGTTTTCACATGACAAATGATATTTTTCTCCAGACTGCTATGATATGTTCAAGACAGAATTCCCCGTTATAAAAACACATTCCCCAAGGTTGATGGAAATGTGTTACTGTGCCCAACCATACACGTGAAAGTATGCACACACATGCACACACACACATGCACACACAATTTCAACCATGTGTTTACATGTATAAAAATGGAACAAGGTCAGAATCTGATTATTTGGGGGTAAAAACATGTTCAGTCTTAACACCTACTGATAGGACACCCATGTGCGAGAGAATATCAGTCCAGTTCTGTTCATCCTACCTCTGCATCTCATTCTCTTTCTAGTGGCAAATGACAGGGATCGGCGCTGCTCTTCTTCAGAGGCTGCAGCGTGGAGGTGTGCTGATGGAATCTGCCACAAGTAGCAGGGACTAAGGAAACCATAGCGTTCTAAATGAAAGCCCCAGGAGCCAGAAGCTCACAGAAAGCCATGTATATGTGTTCCTCTAACATTTAACTTGCCCTTCCCTGTCTGTGAGCACAATAAAATGCGGGCCTGGAGCAGGAACTGTCAGATTCACATTTTATACTCTAAATGCACCTCTTCCCTCTAACTTCTCTTTCCTGCCCATCCAATCAGTTATGAAGTCCTGTTGATTCTACCCCCTGATCTCCCTCAGATCTTCCCCTTCCCCCAACTCCTCCCCCATCACCCTTTCTAAGGGCTGCAGGAAGCCTCCTACTTAATCTTTCTGCCTGCAGCCTGTCCCCTCCCCTTCCCTCTGTTCTCTACAGAAGCCCAACAAACTTCAGAAAATGCAAGTTTTATCATGTCACCTGATTAAAACCTTTCAAAAAGCCATTTCATAACACATTTTAACAATGATTTACATAATCTGGCTCTCACATCATACTTTTATCATTTACCCCAAACACACACACACACACACACACACACACACACACACACACACACACACTTCCCAACGCCAAGGACCAATTCTGTATCTGACGTAGCATCTGAACAGAACATGCTTACACCCACCTCTTCCTCCAACCCACAACTCAGTGAGGAGGCCCTCATTTGAGATTCCCTGCTTCTCCCATGTGACCTGCAGACTCCAGCACATACAAGTATGGGCTCTTCTGTCGGACTGCCTGGATTCCAATCCACCTATGCCTTTCACAGCTGTGTGATCTTCAGCAAGTTTAACCTCTCTGCACCTCAGTCTCCTCATCTGTATGATGCAGATAACCATGGCACCTACTTCAACAGGACTGTGTTGAGCGTTAAATGAGTTAATATAGAAATGACTTAGAAGAGATTCTGCCACCTAATCATTGCTCAATAAATGTCAGGCAGGAGTAATAATAAGAGGCAGCAGAACCGTTCTACGTCCCATCTGTAGGCCATGAAAACGTGGCTGTATGTTTTGCAAAAACAGGGGGTGTCACTGTCACTCCTGCATGGTACTGACCCATGTTACACATTCAATACACTGTTGATTCAAACCAATCAAGGGCTTCCATCATCCTAAAGGGTTTTCCGACTGCTCTAAATTACACGGGTCTATTTCCTTCTATGTGATTTTAAGTGTTTTACACACACACTATAGATATAGATACAGATAATATAGATATAGCTAGAGAGATACAGTACCTGCTGTATATCAGACACTGTGCTAGGGACCCAGAGAGACAAAATGAAATGAGAAACGTAATTCCTGTAACCAGACTCACAGGTAAGGCAAGTTAACTGCTATGAGTGAATGAGCTATGAAGGTCTTTTCATTATGCCAAAAAGCAAGGTGACCTTGCCCGATATCAGCTGAGACCATGTTTTTATTTTAAAGGTATGCTCACTGTAAATGTGTCACACCTACTCACCCCCAGGAGTGGAACACTCTCAAAAACCATTTGGTTAGTGCCCTAAGAGCTCCTGTAGCTCATTTGCTTTCCACAGAAGAAACTGCCAAGTATGTGACCTGCCACAACGAAATGTACTAAGAAAGTGCTAAGACAGTGTTATCCAGGCTTGCATTTAAGGTGGGGGGTGGGGGGGATAGGAGGGAGCTGATGGTCTATGTTGGAGACGCTGCAGCCCTTTGTAAGCCCTTTATGGTTAGAGCCATGATAGCATGTAAATCATCAGGAATGTTCATCTTGGATTTCTGATTGCCAATCAACATCCTCATTAGCACAGCATTTTTTTATGTCTACTAAAGCACCTATACTGTTTTAGGTGTAAGGCCCTGATCTGATTTAGTTGCACCAAGTTATTTTCAAGTGATATAGCAGAATCTCATTACAACAAAGTTTTGTTATTAAGAAGGTTCCCATACATCAGGTCAAAACATGTGCCCCTAAAATCCAATAAGCACACACTCTAAAAGCCCCACTAATGTAGGTAGCCTGGATATTAAATGTGACTTCTGACTCCAGGCTGTAAAGAATTCCACTCGATTTGCATTTAGGCAACCCTTCTTGGAAGAAACGCAGTGTTTCTAAATAGTCAACTCACTGGTCCACAAACATTTTATGCAAAATGTATTATTTCCTTATACCCTGCACTACTCAGAAGTGATTGACGAGAAAAGTAATTTGGATAAGCTGGTATTATCTTCATTATAGATGCACATAATTATACATATACAAAATAGCACTGGCAGAATCAACGTCTCCTAAATGATATCAAGCTTAAATGCAAAGGAAAAGCTAAAACTTAGTGGTGAAAAGCACAGACGTTGTTACCAGGCAGCCCTGGATTCCAGTAGTGAATCTCAGGAAGCTGCCTAGTTCCTCTCAACCTCAGCTCTCTCACCTGTTCAGTGGTGATCATAAAATATCTCCATGACAAGGTTGTGAGACAGTGAATGTGACATGCAGGATGTCTGGGGTAGAGTAAGGAGAAGCAGACACCTTGGTTTCCTCACCCCTGACTGTTCAGCTTAACATAAGAAAGTGCACGTTGGCTCTGCTTTTCAAATGAGACATAAGATGGACGAGCAGGAAACTCCAGAAAACAGACGGGCGTGAATCCTCAAACTGGACGAATCCAAAACTGATTAATTACATCCCACCCATTAAGGTCTTTCGGAAGCTGAAATGGATGGTGGAACCTTTTCTCTTTTTCTTGGTTGTTGGCTAGTAGTGCTGTCTCCTACCGTAATTGATAAACCAATTTCTACAATGAATCATCAAAATATGCTGAAATCTGTCTGGAAGAAAGGCTGTCTGTGAAAAGAGCCCAAAATGACTCTTGAAACAAAAATTTAGGTGGCCTTCACTGGCCTTTCCGTTTTAATCTGGCAACAATCAACAATTCATTTTAAAGGTATTGCATCTTTCGGAAAAGTCGCTGAGGTAGGACGAATAAGTGCTTGCTACATTCTAGGTTCTTGGTCTAAATATTAGAATGGAAAACCATCCATTTCTTAAGATTTATCTAATTGTCCTGATTAGACTATATAACCTGACTAACTGTCAATAAAGTATACCAAGTTTGAAGTCATCCTAGAAAGGTACGATATTTACCTTCTTCTTCTCCTTTTTCTTTTTCTTTCTTTTTTCAAATTTTTACAGGGCAGTGAAAAGGTAGGAACATTTCAGGGCAAGGGAACAGGGAAACTGAGACAAGAAAGTTAAAACATGACCAAACAGTATGGAAAATGTGCAGCTGGCTTGTAAATAACAAGCCGTTATCTTTCCCAAACCAAGGGCATTTGAGAGCAAATGGTTAAATGCCTCCCTAACCAGAGAATACAGAAAAGGAGGGGAGAAGGAAGAGAGAAGGGGGGTATTCTTTCTCTCCCACAAAACAAAGAAATCAGCCATTCTGGGAAAGGGGGAAGGAAAAAAGGGCAGTTTTACTCCCTAAACAGAAAAGCCAGCAGTCTTGGTGCTTGGCAAGATAAAGTTGCCAGGTGCTTCTCGTGAATTCTGGGAAGGTCACAACAAAGTAAAAAGGGACCTTGAGAATTAATCTGTACCAAAATATTCAACAGAGCAATTTTGAAACCTATGACAGAAGAGTATATAACACCTCAAACCCCCACCCAACTCACTCTTCAGATTAGCTGAGAGCCCATCTGCACTTCATAAGCCAGATGTATAGATTTGTTTGCCTTGCTTTTTAAAATAAACGTGCATGTTTTAATTTTTTAAAATAAATTCACTTTAACACAACGCATATTATCTGGAATCACTCATTTGAGTTCCTTCCTACAAGCATGACAAGAATTGAGGTGGGGACAGTCCTCTCCCTCTGACTCAGGGGGCTGTCCAAGAACACCTCTTTGGTATCTGTGAGAGGTGTTTGTAACAGAATGAGTTGGTTTAATTCCAGGAGGCACAGAATTCAGGACAGAACAAAGATGGAAGAACACACTTTGGGCAGGATCCTGGGCTGCGTTTCTCTGACCTCACAGGTTTCCTCTGACCATTTCACAAAAGGTTGAAATGGTAGAGAGAGAAGAACTGAAGAGATGAGCCACTGCGTGATTATTATTATTTTTTAACAAATGTTTTTTCTTAAATGTACAACAGGCTGTAAGACAACACTTCACTCGAGCTATAGGTGGCAAGAGAAGTCATGACAGGGAATCCAGATGTTAAAGCAGGAATGGAATTAAGGCTCACCACTGCCCCAGGCATGAGGAACAGCTCACTTTGGGCCTTATTTCTTAATTCCATCTGTGGCCAGGGGGCCCTTCCTTGTGGCTTTTGCTGTTAACTCCTTGAGTTTTTTCTGCTCCTCTTTTTGGTTCTGCTGGAATGCCTCATCCTCCCTGGCCATCTCCTTGGCCTGCTTCTTGAACTGTTTCAGGGGCTTCTTCTTGCCATCTTTGCTGCTGGACATGGCACCTGCCACCCTTCCCCAGACCCTGCCACTGGAAGCTAGGACATTTACCTTCTTCATTTCTTTATCATGATTAAGAGGCAAAGTGGGGTTCATAATATCCATGATATCTGTGGTGGTTGCGGGGGGCAACAGGGGTAGATGGAGGTGGAAGAGGGCACAGAGGGCATAAATGGTGATGGAAAAAATATATATATTGGAGATTTTGAATAAAAGATAATATATGTAATACTTTCAAAATGAAAGTCATGAATGGTATATATACATACAATGGGATACTACTTAGCAATAAAAAGAAATGGATTAGCTATACAAGCAACAACACAGATAAAACTCAAATGCATTGTGCTCATATCAGATTCAGAACACACTTTATGATTCCATTTCTACATCATTCTGGAAAAGGCAAAGCTATTAATGATGGAAAACAGAGCAGTGGTTGCCAGAGGTTAAGGATGGAAAAAGGGCTTGACTACAAACAGGCAGCAGAAATCAATTTTTTGGAGTAATGGAACTGATCTGTATCTTAATGTCAGTGGTTACATGACATACTGCATTTGTCAAAACTCATATAACTTATGAATTTTACTGTCTGTGAATTTAAACATGAACTTTAAAATAGAAAACATACTGTTTAGTGAGGTCTAATCTTAATACTATTTTAAACTGTGGACAGGTGATTTCTCTTGAACAAGAAGGGACTTCATTAATAAAATCTCAGGAGAAGTTATTTTTTTGCACTTCTATTGAGGTATCATTGATGAATAAAAAATGTATATATTTAAGGTGTGCGATATGATGTTTTGATCTATCTATACACTGTGAAATGACTGCCACAATACAGTTAATTATCATAGCCACCACCTCACATAGTTACCTTTTGTAAATAGTGAGAACACTTAAGATCTATTCTCAGTAAATTTCAAGTATATAATAGAGTGTTATTAACTATAGTCACCATGCTTCACATTAGATCTCCAGAACTTATTCATCCTATTAACTGAAACTCTATACACTTTAACATCTTCCCACTTCCCCCATTCCCCGGCCCCTGGCAACCACCATTGTACTCTCTGTTTTTATGAGTTTGACTTTTCTTAGATTCCCTATATAACTGAAACCATGCAGTATGTGTCTTCCTGTGACTGGCTTATTTCACTTAGCATAATATCTTGTAGATTCATCCATGTTGTTGCAAATGGCAGAATTTCCTTCTTTTTAAGGCTGCATAATATTTCATTCTCTGTGTGTGTGTATTATGTTATGCCATAATATATATTATATAATATATATGTTATTCTATTGTATATATTATACATGTTATTCTAGTATGTGTGTGTGTATATGTGTGTATGTATACACACACACACACACACATATACTACTATTTATCTACTCATCCATTGACAGACATTTAGGTTGTTTCCATACCTTGAGTATTATGAATAATGCTGGAATGAACACATATACTGTTTTGAGATACTGATTTCATTTCTTTTGGTTATATACCCAGAAATGGGATTGCTGAATCACAAGGTAGTTCTATTTTTAATTTATCGAGGAACAAGAGAACCCATTGTTAAAAACTGTAGTATATACTGTAGATTGTCTCTGTACTCCATTCCACCCTTCCTCTGTTGGGGAAGACAGAAAGCTAAATGTTAAATTTCCAAGACTTCTTTGAGGCTGGGTTCCAATTAGAAGTAGAACAGATTAGAAGCACTTAACTATCTGGAAGGCAGTGGCCATCTTCCTGCTGCTACTGCTCCTGGCAAGCAGGTTATGAAAAACAGAAACTTTAGAGGTGGTTTTGGAAGAAATAGCAGCAGTGGTCTGACCTTGAACTTAAAAGTCCAGTGCTGACCACACCATTCCTCATTCTCCAGCCTTTTAGATCATTTTGCAAGCACCCAATCCCCTGTATTAAATATTTTCTGGCTGAAACACCTACAGTGGTTTCTTTTTCCTGCCTTGATCTCTGTTGATATAAAAGCATGTTTATTTATAAAATGGCCTCATGTCATGGTGCTGAAAGGCAGGATTATTTGGAAGTTTCATAAACGTTCCATTTAAATTCAGTAATCCATGACCAAAGTAAGCTACCTTCTGTTTTCCAGATTTTTCAGTACCACTCAGTTCTTGCTCACTGTGTTGGAATGATGAGGTATGTTAGCTTAATAAATTATCTCTCTCTCTTTTAAAAAAAATTTTTTTCCTTTACTGATTTTAGAGAGAGAGGAATTGAGAGAGAGAGATAGACACATTGATAAGAGAGAACATTGATTGACCGCCTCCTGCATGCCCCCCACTGGGGATCGGGCCCACAACCTGGGCATGTGCCCTGACCAGTAATCGAACCAGCGACCTCCAGGTGCATGGGTCGATGCTCAACCACCGAGCCACACTGGCCGGGCAATAAATTATCTCTTATGAGTGACAGCTCTAGGCTGATATCCCATAGTATCAAACCTAGCAGAAAAAAGACTTAATTTTCTAGGTATCTCAAATAAAGTATCAGAATTGAGCTTGATAATCCTGGTTGGTCAGATCCAGGTATGCCATCTATTCCATCCCTAGCTATAGGAGGTCACAGCCCAGGTCACTCCCATCACTAACAAATGAAGACAGGACATAAAACCCTTTTACCCACTGACAACTTTAGCATGTCCTTCATAGATTTTCTGTTCATTACTTGTAGATTTTAAATGTATTTTTCCATCTCTGTTAACAGCTAACCACATTAGTTAAGCCTTAAATCAGTGCTGCAGACTTGTTTAGAAACAAAAAACAAAAAACTTCCCATGAGGCTTGGCAAACATAGCCTGAAGTACTATTAGGAATAAGTTTAATTTTTGGATGCCTGGAGACTGAGCTCCCTGCATTCTTACACCTCTATGGAAGATACTTCAGTAAGTTTCATAAGCATACCCACCTTGCTCAAATGCTAAAACAAGCACAGCATTCTGGACAAGGTACGTAATAACAAGACTCAAAGAAAATGCACCAATGAGGATAAAGGTCACGAACATGTGGTTGAAAATGCCTTGTATCTAAGGTGCACAGTACATTCGTATTAAGAGAATTAATGATGTACCTGTATTTTAGGCTCTATAGGAGTAAAAAAGTTGGCCTGAGCTACTGAGATGGTTTCTTTGTCTCTGAAGTAGAGGTGGCGCATGGCAGTGAATTTTGGTTGTTTTTGTCTCTTAACACCATTCCCCCTTCTATTGATAAGAGTACCCTGATGTTCATCTTGAAATTCTCCCCTCTCTGGATCTCAGAAGCGAACCTTGTGACCTGGGCTATGACCTCCCATTGCTAAGGATGGAATACTCTTGGTTCCGGGATGAACAGAACACTGGATCTGATCAACTGGGGCTAACAAGCTGAATTCTGAGACTTTATTTGATACCTGGGAAGTAGAGTCTTTCTTTCTTCTGCTGGGTATGAAATCACGGGATATGAGCCTAGAACTACCAATAACTACCAAGTGAAGCCAGAGAACTATCCAAACACAGTAGAAGACAAGTCAGCGAGGCAGAAAGAAACCAAATACAATCAGACTTATAGAGACCCTGGGACCAACTATGCCTGAAGCACTTCCCAGCTATTGAACCAAAAAATTACCCTTTTCTTCCTTAAAACTCCTTAAGTTAATATACTAGTTCATTTTTATTTGTTGATTTACTTATTTTTTATCACCAAAACAGCCTTTACTAAAACATTAATCTTCATCCCAAATGTATACTTTTTGTGCATATTTTCATGTTTTTAGAGCAGACATTCTTTAGTTTTCATGAGATTCTTAAATGAGTTGTATTCCCCCAACAGGTCAATTGCTTTTCTAAATAAAAATAATACCTCAAGCCCTGGGAGGTTTAGCTCTGCAGTTAGAGCATCAGCCTGAGGACCAAAGGGTCGTGGGTTCAATTCCCAGTCAAGGGCACGTACCTGGGATGCAGGTTCAATCTCTGGCCCCAGTCAGGGTTGTGCGGGAGGTAACTAAATGATGTGTCTCTCTCACATCAATGTCTCTCTCTCTCTCCCTCCCTCCCTCCCTCTCTCCCTTTCACTCAATCTGGAAACCAATGGAAAAATATCCTCAGGTGAGAATTAAAAAAGTAAAAAAATAAATAAAAATAATACCTCAAAATTGATTTAAAATGGCCCTTTTGGCACATTATTATTTTTACAAATTAAAAAAAAAGACCAATTCCTACTTCTGAATAGAAAAAGTAGCTATGGAGTAATCACAGAAGAGATAAAAGAAAGTAATTAACCATAGAAGGTAAGGCGTTTAAGATCCTTGTTGCTCTAGGAATTCTTAATTGTTAGAGACACTACCCCAAATCATATCAAACATTCTGAATGGCAACCACACCAAACACAGTTCTGTGTACATGAGGACGATTTAAGTTACAAGTCGATATGTCGTAGTTGATAAAAGAGTTGATAAAATGTCTTACCTGGGGGATATTTAATGAATACCTAGTCATTTTAAGGTTGCAGTTTTCAACTCATATTTTGGAGCCAATAAAATTTTTTCAGAACTCACATATTTTTTTTTAAAAGGCTAGAAATGTCCTGGAACCTAGGAACTTTGACTAGAATGCATAAAGGATAGAAAGAGTAAAAGGATTATTTTTAAAAGTTGCTACATAAGAATATGCACACAGTGTACATTTTCATCTACTTGATACTAAAACTGCCTGTTTTGATTGTGAAGTCTGAAGCTGTCTCTGCCTGTCCTGAGGGGGTCACAGCACAGGCCGGTTCCTCTTCATTCTTAATGCAGAGGTTCTACTGCTG
Organism: Tadarida brasiliensis; assembly: GCA_030848825.1. Lineage (NCBI taxonomy): Eukaryota > Metazoa > Chordata > Mammalia > Chiroptera > Molossidae > Tadarida > Tadarida brasiliensis. Next base: position 31,007,843 of record CM061261.1, on the reverse strand, counting down.
GAATTATTGGCACCCTAATAAATTTTTCCCTTTTAAAGGAAAATTTTGCAATTTGATGTTAATCATCTAATTTATAATTTTGAGACTGATACAGATGTACAAACATTTCAATGACTCCAAACAACACAAAATAAAAAACAAAGCAGCCACGAACGCTCCGCCCACCGTCCACTTTAGAGAAGCAGGCCAGATACCAGAAAAATAAGTTTAAAAATATTCTCAAATAATCCACGGATCCGGAATGAGAAGGCAGCTTCAAAAGAGAAAAAAAGGAAGAAAAAAGTGAAAGTGTTAAGTTATTTTCTTCAAGGGAGAATGTGGAAAAAAAGACTTAAAACCCTCATACAGGTAAAATACAAGGAAAACAACAGCTTCCAACCATTACATTGAAATAAGTACAGAGCAAACTTCAAGGGAAAGATTTTTTTTAATCCTCACCCGAGGACATTTTTTGCATGTACCTTCAGATAGAGCGGGAGGGAGAGAGGGAGGAGGAGAGAGAGAAACATCGAGGTGAGAGACACACATCGACTGGTTGCCACCCACACGACTCCAACCGGGCCGGGGACAAACTGCAACCAAGGTACGTGCCCTTAGCGGGAACCGAACCCGGGACTCTCCGGTCCACGGGCTGACACTCTAACCGCTGAGCCAAACCAGCCAGGGCCAAGGGAAAGATTTTTTCTTGGATTTGACCATAGATGTGTGGGCGGAACCAAGTACTTACTGATAGATATATAATCACTGTTTTGAAGCTAAGGGAAAGCTGACATTAGGTTCGAAACATCTTTAGAGAAGGGCTTCTCAGAGTTTAACCTGCAAATGAGTTACCAGGAGTTAAAAAAAAAAAAAAAGATGCCAACTCTGATTCAGTAAACACAGGGTGAGGCCAGAGATTTTGCAGTTCCCATGAATTCTCACGTGGTGTTGATATTCACTTTGTGTAGCAAGGCTCCAGCCTTCAGCATGTTTTAGATTTCCCTTCAATTTGAATCAGCTTGCCCACATATATATCGTAATATTTTAAATAGTGTTAAAGGTTCGCCCTGGCCGGTTTGGCTCAGCGGTTGGAGCGTCGGCCTGCGGTCCAGAGAGACCCGGGTTCGGTTCCCGCTAAGGGCACGTACCTAGGTTGCAGTTTGTCCCCGGCCCTGGTTGGTCGTGCGGGTGGCAGCCACTCGATGTGTCCCTTTCACGTCGATGTTTCTCTCTCTCTCTCTTCCTCTCTCTCCCTCCCACTCTATCTGAACAAAAAATGAAAAAAAAAAAATGTCCTCGAGTGAGGATAAAAAAAAAATAGTGTTAAAGGTTCATATTAGAGAGGTGATTTCCCTTCACTATAGGTAAAAAGTACACGTCTCAACTTTCTTTTTTCCAAGGATTATTTTTGGGACAGTGGTCTTTACCCCCAAGGATTCAGCTTCAGTAAGTCTGGCGCAGGGCTTGAGAACGTGCATTTCTAATAAGCACCCAGGTCGTGGAGATGCTGCTGGCCCACGGACCATGCTTGCTGATCCACTGTTTGGGTGCATGTGTCAAGAGTCCTGCTGAAAATTTCTGTAAAAATTGATGCCAATAGAACATTTTAGCATCAGAGAGAACCATCAAGTATTGGGGCTTCAGAAGACTTGAGATTAATCTTTCCCAAGGCTCTCATTTGAGAGGCGGAGAGCTTGGGTACCAGAATGACTGGGTGTTTCATGGAGGCCCACGGAGCTGGTTAGAGAAGCAAAACAAGGGCCAGAGCTCTGCTCTTTTATAGCTACCCCAAGAGTCTCGCCCCTACACCGTATCACTGTTTTATCATCTTTTACAAACACGCCTGAAACACTTACTGACGGATCCCTAATGACCCAACATTGAAACACGTATTAGTCCTGGCAGTCATTCTCTATTTAGACATAATCTAGAAAGTGTTTCTCAGCGTGGCCCCAAGGGCCTCCTCTATCGGAATCACAATGGGACCTGTGCTTGCTCAAAGACTCAGATTCTTAAGAGTTGTCCCAAAACTACAAAATTTTACTCTCTTGGGCTAGCCCCTAGGAATCTGCATTTTAACAAGCATCCCTGTGGGACCATTTGATTAAGGTCAATAAAATGATGGTTCTCAACCTTGGTAACACTTTAGAATCCTGGGGGGAAGGGAGGATTTAAAATTCCCCATGCCCAGGCTGCATGCACACAGTTACACTGGTATTTCTGGAGGTGTGGCTCAGGCAACAGAATTGTCAAAGCTCCCCAGTGATCCCCATATGCAGCCAAGAACTGGAAACAGTACTTCAAAGAGGTCCACATACTTCCATATTTCTATCCAATAAAAGGATGATAAACCTTCCAACAAAAATGATATTTTGTTTTAATAAATATAGAAATTTGGTCACCTACAATACCAAAGGTATGAGAGCAGTTCGCTTTGACAATTCCAACCTGATGCAGGGAAATGATCTGTTTCTATTCTAACAAAATAAACACTGAAGAAGGTTCTGAATTTGTGTCAGAAGGGTCCCTCCAAGGTGGGGCTTCCTGCTTGCCCAGAGAATTAGAAATTCTTGTTATTTCCATCTGGTCACTTCTGGCAGTTACGAAGTAAGGGTTTTTATAAGAAAATAATTTTTATGCACTGTCTGGTCCAGTTCTAAATAATAAATGCCTCCTTGCAAATAAGCAGATTGATTTAATAATAATGGTAGGTTATAGTGACCTACATTAGTTCCCAGGGCTCTTTAAAGAGTCAACAAGAGAAACTGCAGGAAGACAGAATTCCTGAAAAGTAGAGTGTCTGAAATTTATCTTTTTAGCCTTCAAAGTCCAGAACACTAATGGTGTGGATTTCTGAATTACTGCCAAGGATATTCTACCCAGTGAATTTCTTGAGGGTGTCTGTATTCTAAATAAGCAATCTAGTTTTTTCTCCATGATCAAAAGTTGTCTGTTTAGTTCACTAAGAGCTTTCTTTTTTTTTTTCTTTTTTTAAATGTGTTTCTAAAGACTTTAAAAACTTGCAGAGCTGGGCATATAAATGGAGGTAGGATAGCAACGTGATATATAAGTGACATTTATTAACCTCAAGATAATGACTATTTAATTAAAAGTGAGCTTGGTGATACTTCTGTTTTGGCAATGATTTTAACACCTTTATTGCTCTTCTCTTTCCCTTTTCATCCTACCAATGTCCTCTTGGTGCCAACACATTATGTTTCCTGCATCAGACTCAAGCATCTCTCTTCATTTTCATCCTGGACCCTGACTTTCAGCAGAAACACCTTCAAAAGGGAGTTCAGTGAGGGCAAGGGAAGACTCTCAGGGGAAGCTCATCAAATCAACTTACTTGCCAGAAATAAGGTCCATACACCTGTGGAAGAAGCTGTCTCAACAGCCTTAGTCTATGATTGGTTCCCAACTTGCTACTTCATCTAATCAGCATTTCTCAAATATTAATGTCTTACAATTATTGGAGATCTTGTTAACTGCCAGACTCTTAACCAATAGGTTGATTGATTAAGACCCCTGGGGTGGGGTCCTGCACTCCCAGGTGATACTAATACTGCAGGTCCATGGACCACACTTTCATTAGCAAGGAATAAGATACTGTCCTTGGTGGAAAAGAAAACAGTGATGGTGAAAGACTATGTCCCCTGTCCCATATCTGCTAAGTATCAGTGGTAGTGGTCAGTTCTGGGGTGCCCATAGAGCCCACAATTCACTTCTTTTAGAATTATTATCCACAGGGTGTCAGTGGCACCCCTATTTGTGTTGGGACCTTGCTCCTGGCCAGAGCTGATTGGACCAAGGAGAGACATGTGCTCAACACTGAGCCACTCAGCCTTTTTCTCTCTTGAGAGTTTGGGATTGGACTTCAGAGATGCCAGTCATGAGTTGCTTGAACTAGGGGATGCAAACATCTGGGGCAGTCATTGTACCTCATGTGGAAAGAGAAATAGGAACAGAGAAAATCAGCACTGGATGAGCAGAGGTAAGAGACCACCTGAAAATCAGTTGTCACCTGGGTTCTTGAAAACTTTTTAGGTCATATTTTCAGATCCTTTCCTTCTTATCTCAAGATTCCTGGAAACAGCCCTGTTATTCTTTCAATAAATTCCCCTTTTTCTAGCTTAAAGTAGCTTGAGAGGGAGCTTACAAATTCTAATGCAAAGGGAGTGTAGTTTCATTTTTATCATAGAATATATTGACACGTCAGTCCAAAAGTTACAGAAAACATCCAGGCTCTGTCCCAGAGGTCAGGATCTCAGAAAAAAACACAGTTCTGGTCTATATTCGGCAGTGGCGGGCAGCTGCCTGGGGCTACCTATGAACAATCCTGTGACCTTTTGAGAGTCATTTAAAAGGGGTCTTCATCTCCTCATGGAATGTCAGACAGGGTCAACTCCTCAAACTCTTCAAATAATTAAGACTCTGTTTACTTCAATCTACTTCCTTCCTTCCCATGCCCTTCAACCTTGTCCTTACATATCAAGTAAAAAGAAACCCTGACTAGTCTTCCATCCCTCCTCCCTATGCAGGTGACTCCCATCCCACCCCACGGGAGACAAGTGGCTAGCCCACAGAAGGCATCTATGAGGTGGTAGCTATCATTTTTATAAATTCCTCTCTCCACTCACTCACTTCCTCTGCTGAAAATCTGTATGCTCCTCCCATCTTGCCTTACCACACTCTTACTTATTATGATCTTTGCAAGCATCTCTGATCTTCTACCTTTTAATAATTTAGTGATTCTACACAGACGGCATCAGCTCCTGGATTCCTCTCTTCCATGAAGACCGTTCCTTCCTCTCACCACCCCACCCCATTCATTCATTTAATTATAAAAGATATCGACCACCACACACCCCTTTCCCTAACCACTGCCACATCTCATTTTTTATGACATGTATCAGACTTGGCCCAGGTGAAATTCACCTAGAGAATGTTCGTTTGTGTCAAATGAGTCATTAAAGGTAGATGACCTGGCAAAGATGAATCTGCAACTTTCTGCCTCCCTGAGACAAGGGCAGAATCCAAATTTCATTTTTGTCCTTAGACTCAAGGGTATAGCTCCATGCCACTCTGTATTAATGAAGTTTTCATTTTTTCACCTATTGGAGGGTACAGAAGTACATAACCAGTCAGTTTTCATTACAGATGTGTCCTTGGACATGTTTTCCACATCCATAGGGAAGACTTTCATTTACCTAATACTAACAACTTAGAAAATCACTATTAAGTATGACAAGGTAAGCATCTCATTAACTTTTTATGTATGGTATCAATTATACACTCAAATTCAAGTAGGAGAATAAATATGTTCAATCCTCATCACAATAAAAGTGCAATATATTCATTCCCAATTTAAACTCTTAGATGTCTTTAATTGATTTCTCTCAAATGATCTATTTCAAAGCCATTGAAACTATGCTTATGAAGAATATTCAATGCCATGAAAAAGAATTCACAATATAATGTTCTTCAGGAAAAAAGAGAATACATATACACAGTATATGTCCAAAGTTTTAAGATATAGTTTATGTATATATCTGGAAATACTAAAAATAAATACAACAAAATATTATTAGTGGTTATGTCTAGATGATAGGATTACAGTAAGTATTGCATTTCTTCTCTGTAACTTAAAATATTTTCAAAGCACATAAACATTTATAATTAGAGAAAAGGTAAAAAAAAAAGTATATATTATCTACATTCAGCAATCATATTCTCAGTTACTATGTACAAATGTGAAAGCTGAACAGTGAAGAAGTCTGATAGGAAAAATAATTGATTTATCTGAAATATGAAATATGGTATTGAAGGAGAGCTCTATTGATACCCTGGTCCACCAGAAAGACGAACAGTGGGTCCTACAGCAAATTAAGCCTGAATCATCACTAGAGGCAACAGTGACAAAACTTCAGCTGTTCTACTTAAGGTACATCATGAGAAGGCAGGGTTCTTTGGAAAAGACAATAATGCTGGGAAAAATAGAAGGCAGCAAGAAAAGAGAAAGACCAAATATGAGATAAACTGACTCCATAAAAGAAGACACAGGGAAGGCCTGGCCAGTGTGGTTCAATTGATAGGAACATTGCCCTGTACACCGAAAGGTCATGGGTTCGATTCCTGGCTGGGACACATACCTAGGTTTCAGGTTCAATCCTGGGGTAGGGGTGTGTGCAAGAGGCAACCAACCAATGTATCTCTCTAGCATCAGTGTTTTTTTCTCTCTTTCTCCCATCCTTCTTCTCTAAAATCAATAGAAAAAAAAATTTAACTGAACAGACTTATTTTCAGAAGTAAATAATCAAGTCAATGAAACATGGAGCAATCTACCAACTTCGCTTCTGGAATGACACAACAACTCCATAGCAAAATGATAATGCTTTGGAGATCCCAGCCTATCCATACTTTGGAAGAATCAGTTAATAGCCTATCTGTTCCAGTCTCTGATCCCATTCTCTGTCCCCCTTAAATCAGGCAGGGGGAGACTTCCATCCCTTTATAGGCAGGGACCACAGCCCTTGTCAGCAGGAAGCAGTTACTGAAGGCAGACTATCTTCCCTCATCTCCCCTAAAACATTTCAGAGATGGAAGTTCTTGGGGTGGGAGTAGGGGAATGAGACAGGACAAGTGCAATAGGGAAACCAAGACAGATAGTTAAACAGCCAAGCAGTTTATAGCCATCTAGTAAATCACAAAATTCTATTTTCTGTAACCAAGGACACTTAAGAGTAAATTATTTATACTTCTTCCCAATCAGAGGGTAAATAGCACAAATCATCCTACTCAGGGAGACAGACAGCAGAAACCCAATTAGTGTCATTTGCCAACCACACCCAAGGACAGATGAAGTTAGGGGGATAAATCTCATTTGGGCTCATCAGCATAAAACTGATTAATTCTATTGAAATCCTCCCCTAAACTCCCAGCCTTGAAAAACCCTCAAAACAAAGGTCCCAGTGAGTTTTCTCCCTCCCAGGAGCATTCCAGGGCCTTTCCCTTCCCCTACTTCTTTCTCCACAGGTGTGCATCTCCTAACCTCTAAAGCAGTGGTTCTCAACCTTCCTAATGCCACGACCCTTTAATACAGTTCCTCATGTTGTGGTGACCCCCAACCATAAAATTATTTTCGTTGCTACTTCATAACGGTAATTTTGCTACCGTTATGTCTTAGGCGACCCCTGTGAAAGGGTCGTTTGACCCCCAAAGGGGTCACGACCCACAGGTTGAGAACTGCTGTCTAAAGGATCCTACTAGACTTGCAACCAGGGAGCAACGAGCAGCGGCAACTCGTCCCAGGCAAACCCCTTGAACCTGTCCCCAAGGCCCCCTTTTCTCTGACTTCTTAGTGAGCCAAAGCAGCCCAGCCTAGGCTCTCCTGTTGCTTCTTCTATCCTAGGCCCTTCCTTGTTTCACTGTCCCCAGCTTTAATAATCATCTTCTAAAAATAAAATTAAATTTAAAAAAGTCACAGGCATGAGTCTATAGGAACTGAGCACAGCTATTGAGGACAGGACATTGTGGATATCACTCATTCACAGGGTCGTCAGGAGTAGGAACTGACGCACAGGCACATAACAAACACACATTCAGCAAATTCAAATGATTCATGCACCTCCTTTGTTCTGACTGTCCTGCTGGCAGCCCAGTGTATTGTGTCAATGTGATTTGCTCAAATGCTTCTTATATTACATGTCAGAAATGAAGCACAGTGGAGGAAGACCCCTGCGTTCTTTGCAAGTGCCTTAGACTGAAAGGATCAGGTAAGGAATCTATTGTAGGGTTGTTTTGAAAATGGTAACACTTGCCTCTTGGACTAATAATATATTTGGGGTTGGAAGAAGAAAAATGATGGCTTTAATGCTTTTCATGTAACTTATCCTGTTTTGTTTTTTGTTTTTTAATTTCTAAACTGACTGCCTCGTACCTTCTAAGGCAATGTAATCTGTCCTAAGAAAGCCCTGTGAGAACATATTTACTTTTTTTATTTCTTCAAGTATTTTTATTTGAAAAATACAGGAAATGGTCAAAATTAAGTATATGATAGTTCCATGATCATCTTTCTCTGAAAATTTATAAAACAAGAACATGAAGTCCCTTCCTTCTGCACGTCCAATCAGACTTCTGAGAGACAATGTTACCAGTCATTGACATGTATATGTTCACGTGGATACATACATATGTCATGTACATGTGCATGGTAGCACATGCATGTATATGCATAATTACAAAATAGATACACAAACATACATACTTTTCAAAAAATTAAAATGACATCATTTTACATAGCTATTTGCAGAACAAATAAAACACATTTCTCCAAGGGATCCACTGACATGAATGTCATACACCTTTTCAAATTTAATATTGCCAAATTACCCAAACCAAAAAAATCTATACAAGACATCCACCATTTAAAAACTTTCTTTAAGAGTTGATTATTTTTATTATTATTATGAAAGTAATAAAAATTAAAATTAAAGCCGTCCAGGAGCCTGGGGTGGGAGGGAGGAATGCCTTGAAAGTAAATGGTGGGTTGTTTTTTTCCTTAAACTGAGGGGTGGTTAAAGGTGTTTATCATCTTGTTATTTCTCATGCTTTTCATATGTCTTACAAATATCCTTTTGAAATTGCTGAATAGTTTAGAAAATAAGGATAATTTTCTAAAAGATATGAACATTAAAAAACAAAAAGCGTTCTCTTCCCACTGTGCCAAGTCCACCTCCACAACGGTACAAATAACCCGATCATTTCTGCTTTCAATTCCTCTGGTGTATGTTCGTCTCCCTAGAGCAGGGGTTTTTCAATAGAAATAGAGTGTGAGCCACACATGTAATTTAAATTTTTCTTGCAGTTACATTAAAAACAACGAAAACAAAATGGCAAAATTAATTTTAGCAATACATATTAGTTAACCAAATATATCCAAAGTATTATCAGTCCAACAAGTGATCAATATAAAAATTGTTGAGATATTCTACTTTTTTTTATACTAAGTCTGAAGTCTGATGTATATCTTACACTCAGGCACATCTCAGTCTGAAAGGGCCACGTGTCACCTGCTCAACAACCACATGTGGCTAGGAACTACTGAATTGGAATATGTACGTCCAGATAATATGCTCAAATCCCTATTTCTTTTTTTTTTTTAATCCTCACCCACCCGAGGACTTTTTTTTTTTTTTGCATTTATCTTCAGATAGAGTGGGAGGGAGAGAGGTGAGAAGAGAGAGAGAGAGAGAAACATCGACGTGAGAGAGACACATCGAGTAGTTGCCACCCACACGGCCCCGGGCCGGGGACAAATTACAACCGAGGTACGTGCCCTTAGCAGGAACTGAACCCGGGTCTCTCTGGACCGCAGGCCAACGCTCTAACCGCTGAACCAAACTGGCCAGGGCTCAAATCCCTATTTCTTGATTTATCAACTTAAAAATCATCATTCACTTGCAGAGTATGCCATTCTCTCTATTTTTCCTTCTCTCCATCTCTGCTAGTGTTACTTCAATATTTTGTTTCTCAACTGACCTTTAGACATATTTAAAGTTCTACTTCTTGGTGTGTGTGTATTTTATTATTTTTATTATTTATTTTTGTTACAGATGTTTCTCCTTTTTCCCCCCTAGGCACCCTCCTTCCTATCCCGCCCTCAACCAAGCATTGTTGTCTATGTCCACTGGTTACACATACATGCATATAAGTTCTTTGGTTTATCTCATCCCTCTCCCCGCCCCTCTCCTCTGAGGTTTGTCAGTCTGAACCATACTCCTTTCTATGTCTCCAGGTCTGTTTTGATCATCAGCTTTTTTTGTTCATTATATTCCACAAATAAGTGAGATCATGTGGTATTTGTCTTTCTCTGATTGGCTTATTTCACTTAGCTTAATACTCTCCAGGTCCTTCCGTGTCCTCTCAAAGGATACGAGATCTTTCTTTCTTACAGCTGCATAAAGTTCTACTTAGTTCACCAAATGGAGACAGTCTAATCTCCCCCTCTTTTGTAAAATGAGAGATTAGGTTCCCTTTATTCCCTCTGCCTCTCTTCCTCCTCCTGTCTCCCAACCTTTCTTCAGAAAACTGTTAATTTTACACTGTCCAAGTTTTACCATTTATACCGTGTGTTGTACTATAATTTTTTTACATACTGCTTTTATAAATTGGAAAATGAATAACATTTACAATATAAAAACTGAATAATTATTCTCTGCAGAAACGAGTAGGGTGTATGAGTGCAGAGAGGTGGCCATATCATACTGTCACTGAGTCGGTGTGGCTCAATAAACTGGAGTGAAGAAAACTGAGGAGGGTCCCGTTGAAATACTGTAACTTTATCTGCTCACTGAGAACACAATTGTATCACACCTTCTGTTACAGAACCTTCATTTGCTTTGAGGATTTCAGAGTTCCCTAAAACACCTGTTCTGATTTTGAGAGATTTTTGGAAAAAAAAACTTGTCAAAAAAATATTGCCTTGGATTTTTTTAAACTGTATTCCTTGGTTTAGTTTATATACTGGTCCTTGAGACCCATCTTTCCCTCTTTTGCTTTGTTCATTAATTCTGTTAGGAATGATCTGGGGGTGGTCAAATGTGTGAGCTCTTATTTTAGTTCTTGTCTTAAAATGCTTTCATTTTCTGTTCATACTGAATTAAAGTTTAGCTGGAACAGAACTGCAGGTTCAAAATAATTTCCCCTGCAAACCGTGAAGGCATTGTTACCTTTTCTTCTAGGAATCACCTTTGTGGTCAACTTCCTATCCTACCCCCATTTCTGGAATCTTTTGGCATCCTCTCCTTGCCCTTGGTGTTCTGAAATGTCATGAAAACGTGTTTAGTGGCTGGTCTATTCCCATGCTTATTCGTACCTATTGTACTTTGCACTCACAGGGCCCTAGTGGTCTGAAGACTTGGAGAATTTAAAGTGTGTGTGTGTGTGTGTGTGTGTGTATATGTGTGTGTGTGCACGCATATGCACACACACACACCTATGCACATGTGGTTATTTCCTCCACTTCTTTTTCAATTTTTTTTTCTTTCTAGACCCTCTATTTGAAGATGTAGGACTACTGGATTAATCCTCTAATGTCTCAACTTTTCACTCATATTTTCCAACACTTCCTTTTTCGCTCTATTTTTCTCAAAGGTTTCTCCATCATTTCTTTCAGCCACTAAAGTATTTTTTAAGGCATCAATTATACTTTAGTTTCCAGGAATTCTTTCTTGCTCTTGAATATTCCTCTCCCACAGGAGTCTGTTCTTAACTATCCCTGATGATAAAATTTAGACTTTGTTAAGGATGTATCTCTTTGCTGATTCATTTCTGCTTCTTCTGGCTCAATTGGTAGGTTTGTTCTCTTTTAGCTGTTTGTTTTTCCTATAATATCTGCTGATTTTAGTTTGTTCAAGCATGTCATTGAAGAATCTAGAAGCCAAAGAGAAATCCGGATCCAAACACCTGTCTACATAGCTTCTCCATTTCTACTCCCCAAGACGCGAACCATTTAATTTCTGGTCACCTCTGAAATCGTTTTTGGTGATCCTTAATCTTGGTGGCCCTAAGAACCATGAACCATTTGGATTTAAGACTGAGTTTTCTTGTTGAAGTTTGAAGAGTATGACAGATGAGGGTATAACGGGCATTTTTTCTGGGTCAGGTTTCATCAGAAAGGGTCATGGTTGTGACTTAGTCATAATGGCTACACTGAGACAGAACTTTCAGGATTACAGAACTTTCAAGAAGCAAAACTAATTTCCCTTACATTGAAAGTCTAAACAAATGAATGAGTGAATGAATGCATTTATTTTCATACTATTTCCATCTGTACCATTTTAAGATATCCTACTAAAGCAGAAAGATAGTTAGAATTGTGTAGGTACCTCCATCCTTTCTGAGCGTGGTGGTAGTCTGTGCCAAAGAAAGAGCAGGAAGTTAACTGCCCTGTTTCCAGAAAGAGAATGAACACTGCCTCAGAGGAGAGAAAAAGAATCCCAAGCGACATAAGGAAAAAGTAAGATGGTCTCTGTGTGCCGATTTAATTGCTTTTCTCTCAAACTAGTCTGAGAGCCATATTTTTTAAAAGTTACCAAGTAACTGACCGCCTTGCCATGAAATCTTGCTCTAATGTGCAATCAGCCCTGATCAGAGCAAAGACTTGTTTATAAAGCTGAGTGTGCAGGTTACCTTCCATTTACTTCAAAGTCACTCTTTCCTCAAACTTTGTTGTCCCACATACTAAGGGTCACACCTAAACAAAGTCTCCAAAACCAAAACCCTCAGGAAAACATATATATGAAGAAGTCCTTTCTCAAGTGATTATACATGCATGTTATATAACGTTTACATAAAAATGTGAATAATGTTAGTTAATTTTCCAAGTCAGATGGAAAACACTGCTAACACTGGGGATACTTAAAAAGATATGCTGCCCAGGGGAGAAGACTGTACATTGTTAACCATCTGTAATGAAGTGTAACAGCCACCAAAACAAGACCAGATGCCTCAGCAGATGGTGCAACTTGCCCACCCAACATCCTTTCTCCTGATTTCAGTGGGTGATGAAAATGAACTCAACTAAAAGATCTTTGCTAAAAGTACTTCCTTCTTGAGCCTTACTTATAATGAGAGGTAGATGTGTGATCCTGTTTAGTCCAATGAGAGTTACGTTGAGATTTGGGGGGTAAGCTTTTCTAATATAGAAAGGTTTCATTTTCTGCTGGGAGTATGCATGTGATATCTGGGGGCACTGCACCTATCTTGTAACCATGAGGCAATGAACATCAGGATGAAGGCTTATCAACTAAAGATGGTGGAAAATAAATAAGAAGAGAAGCTGAGTCCCTAAGGGAATGACTCAGCTCTTGAACCAGCCCCAGACTACCTATCACTGAACTTATGTGGGGCAAATATGAACTTTTGTATTTAAATACTTTTTTGGTTCACAGAACTCATTTCTGATTAATACACTGGCAATACCTGAACTTTAGTTGCCCCTCCTGCCATCTGTATACAAGAATTTTAATGCTTGACCAAAATGGAGATGACTTTTTCCTCTACAAAACTTCTTTTAAATCTTAGATACAGGCCCATGATCCCTTACCAGAGCCTCTTGAGATCTGATATGTTTCATATTCAGAAAGGAAGAATGGAGTATATAGGATGCATTATGCAATAGCCCCAACAGATCTAGGCATCACCCTTTAGTTCAGGGGTTAACAAACTATGGCCAGTGGGCCAAGTCCAGACTGCCACCTATTTTTGTAAATAATGTTTTATTGAAACACAGCCATGCTTTATTTCATTTACATCCTGAATGTAGCTGCTTTCCTGGTAGCTACAATGAGAGAGTTGAATAGTTGCCCCAGAGACAGTATGATCCATAAAACCTAAAATATTTACCATCTGGTCTTGTATAGAAAATGTTTTCTGATCAATGGCCAATACACCAGTATTCATGCAGTGACACCTATGGCTATTCGCTCTAAGCGGGATGAAGACTTTGGATAATCTCCTATTGCTTCAGGCATAATTTTGCCACTCAATTGATACCAAACTTAAGGAAAAACTAAGTTTTCAAAGTCTTAATGCTTTTAGAATTACGGAAAAGGGGCTGAGGATCTGTAGTAGACAGGAGAGAGGGGCAGCACATCAGGCTGATGTAATCTACCATGGAATGTTCAACTCGTTGGCTAGTCCTTCAATGTCTGAAAGCCCGGAGGCTTACAAAAGCCTATTGACATGGGGCCCTAAGAAATTAAGGGGCAGCATACTGCAGTGAAAAGAACACCACCTGATGAGTAAGAATGACTGCTAACCCTACTTTCTGCTGACCTTGCTCTTCTCTGAGTCTCTGCATTCAAATCTGTCTAGTGGGACCAAAGTATTACCAACTCTGCCTGGGGCCACAGAGGACAGTGAGTTATTTGTGAAAGTGCTGAACATGGGAAGGCACAACACACCCCTGAGCTATGTATATTATTGGGCAAATATCACATAGTTCATTATATATGCAGGCATAAATATATATTTCACTAGATATAATGTGCATTTAATTATTTACTTTCCTTCTTTTACTGAATATAGTGTTTTATTGCAGAAATGTCAAAATTCTTCTGGCCCTCCAAAATGTTAAGTGGTTCTTGATGATATTTCTTAATTCTAATACTAGGATTTTAACATTATGCTTTTAATATTATGTCATTCTATACATAATTGGCATCATATGAACAATATTTCTCAGGGAGCTTCTCTGTATAACCATTGGACCATGTCTACCAAAGATCCAAAAATTTCATACGGACTTTACCATTAATTTTTTACCGAAATATAAGTATTAGGGAAAAATTATGTAAATGTGAAAGATTTTTAAATAAGACTTTTACTAATACTTTAGATCCTATATTACAACTTAAAATTTCACAAATTAGATTTTTCTAATCTAAGGCTTTTTTAAATCAGAGAATCTATACAGTAAAATACTGACTTAATTTTCAAATACAAGATGAAGAACTGATTTTGTTGGCTCACTCCTGTATTTCTCCCAGTTCTCAGTCTTCACAAACTTGTTTATACAATTCAGACTGAAAATATTTACACTTGAATCATGATTTCCAGAAACTGATAGGATCCTCTTAAAATTTAGTTCTCGTATAAAAAAGACAGACTAACATGTAATTGTTTCATCTCTCACACAGCCTAAATGTCACACAGTCTAAATTTTAGAGAAGTCCTTTTATTAGATTGGGCAGCAATTACTGTCATCATTGAAATGTATCCTGTACAGATGCTCCTGTACCAAGAACCGGGTTAGATTTCAACAGGCTGCTGATCAGTTCCTTTGTTCTCAAAGCCAAGGGACCGTCAACAGCATCTCTCAGGGCTGGGCAAACTGAACACACTTTGTTTTAACACAGCTTTGTTGCACATGAGAGCCACTTAGGTGAAGATTCCCAGGAGGGGAACACCTATTTTTTTAAGTATGTCCTGCTAAGGGTCCCTCCTCAGCAGAGCAACTCAGCAGGTCTAGTTTGCCACAGAGGCATGTAAATGCCACAGACTACGTTTCAAGGTACGTGCACATTTTGAGTCTCCAGAGAAGTGCACATGGACAGCTTACAGGGTACCCAAATATGGTCATAAAATCACATCTCAGTTTGAGCTTATTGATTCAGAGCTGCTTTAAATGAGCGGACTTCATGCCCACCTCATTTGAGCTTATCATCAAGGAAGAGGCAAAACATAATAAGCAAAACAAAGGCAGAATTATGAGCACCTAAAGGAAATTAATTCTGAAAATGGGTAAGATGCCATCTGGGGAGCTGAGGAACAAAGAAAAGGCCATTATCTATGAAACTCTGATGCCGAGTTAATGAATAACAAGACAAAAAAAGGAGCGAGTTGCATTTTCACTGGGGCAGTGGTTCTCAACCTTCCTAATGCCGCGACCCTTTAATACAGTTCTTCATGTTCTGGTGACCCCCAACCATAAAATTATTTTCATTGCTACTTCATAACTGTAATTTTGCTACTATTATATCTTAGTCGACCCCTGTGAAAGGGTCGTTCGACCCCCAAAGGGGTCGCGACCCACAGGTTGAAAACCGCTGGGCTAGAGGGTGGATGAGGAGCCGGAAGAAACGGGCATCCTTGATGGCCTTCAGAGTGGGCTTAGTATGTACACAATTCAGACTAAAAGCATTTATACAGTCATAATGATTTCAAGAAACTGGAAGAATTCTCTTAAAATTTAGTTCTCTTTCAATAACTACAGAGTAATCTACAGTTGTTTCATTTATCACACTGCCTACATGTTGCACAGCCTGAATCTATCAGCACAGAGCAGGAGCCCTAACCTGCTGGCTACCTAGGAGAACAAGGAAGGTAAGCAGTGGGAAACTGTTGACAGGGAAGCAGAGAGAGGAGTTAGCCAGTGACTGAATGGAGAACGAGACTACGGAAGTGTGACCTAAACAAGTATAGCAGATTGCAGGCCAGACCCCTCTCCCTGCTGTGAAGATCCACAGAACAGAGAAAAGCAAGCATGGAAACTGCTCTTGGTTACTTACTCAAGAACATCTATCACAATATTGATTGGGTTGCAATGCATCTGACTTGAGGGGATGAGCCAAGATTAGTCTAGACCAGTGGTTCTCGCACCTGGCTGTATGTTAGAATAATCTGAAAAGCTTCAATAAAGCATTGATGCCTGGACCCATCACAGAAAGTCTGAATCCAAGGTGCTGGGGCGAGGTGTAAGCATCCGTATTTCCTCAAATCCCCGGTCACTTTAAATCATAGCCAAAGTTGAGAACAGCTTAGCCTGATTTTGTTCCAACTTTACTGTACATGAAATTAAAATGTAGATTTTTGATTGACCAGGCTGCGACCCAAGATTCAGCAGGTCTAACAAGCTCTCAGATGATTCTGTTACTGCTGGTCCCGGACCATACTTGAAGCAGACGGGCCTAGTCCTGCACTGTCTGATACAGCAGCCGCCAGTCACTTGGAGCTGATGAGCACTTGAAATGTGACTGGTGTGACAGAGGAACCCAATTTTTAATTTAATTTTAATTTTAAATCTGAAACTTGATTTGACTATTGGAAAACATTTCATTACACATGGAGCAATCTGGGTATGTGAATAATTTTTCAATTGTGACTTATGAGATCTAAATAAAATCTGTATTTACATTTGTATATCTGATGTATCTGTATACCTGATGAAAATTTAGCATTGAAATTGAAATGTGGTAAAAGCATAAAATACAGACTTGATTTCAAAGACTTAGTATGGAATAAAGAATATAAAATATCTCATTGGATTCTGGCTGGTTTGGCTCAGCAGTTAGAGCACTGGCCCATGGACCAAAGGGTCATGGGTTTGATTCCTGGTCAAGGGCAAGTACCTGGGTTGCAGGTTCGATCCCTGGCCCAGTCAGGGTCATGTGGAAGGCAACCAGTCGATGTGTCTCTCTCACATTAATGTTTCTCTCCCTCTCTCCCTCCTTCCCTTCCATTAAATCTAAAAATCAATGAAAAAATATCCTTGGGTGAGGATTAACCCCCCCAAACAAAAGAAATTAGGAGAGGACAAAAGGCATGGAGCTTTGGCAGCTATTTTACCACCAGGAGGAGACAAGACTCTGAGTCCTGGGGGCCCCTTTGAGTTGCAAATCAAAATAGGAGCCTCCACCTCTGAATTTCTTTTTATATAAAAGAAAAATGAATGTCCTCGTGGTTTAAATCAGAGCTTCTTAAATGTTACTGTGCATGTTCCCTGGGGATCTTGTTAAAATGCAGATGCCTTTTCAGCAAATCTTGGGTGGGATCTGAAATTCTGAATTTCTAACAGGCAGATACAAGGCCTGTACTTTCATTAGCGAGGGCTCAAACACGAATCAGATACTCCAGTATTTGCTACTGAAAGCACTCCTGGGGGACACAGGAGGCAAGGCCATCTCTGCCCACTCACGACAGCTCCATTTGCACACTGGCTGACATTACAATCACTAGTGCCCAGCTGGGGACCCAGGACATCAGAATATGTTGCTTTCCCAAAAGATAACAGCTATTATAGGAGCAAGAAGGTAGAAAGCAAGGGCTCTGTGGTTACATGAGTTTGGAAGATGCTGGGGTCAAAGAAGTTAAGACGGATTTCTCTACTGGTGGACTTCACATGGCACGGTCCCTACTAGGGCAGTGCATGCTGTGATTTTGAAAGCATTGCTAATTACATACTTAATTACAAAACAGTTTCTTTTCACAGAGAACAGCATTAGAATAATAGGCCATGGAAAATATTTTGTGAAATGCTGCACTATTTAGATCATGAGTTAACAGAAAACATCAAGGCCTACAATCCTTGATGCCCCAGAAAATGTAGTGTATGTGGTACTAAATTTATAAGCAGCATGGAGCTTGGGGTGAAGTAATCTAGATTCCAATTGCTCACCATGTAGCACACGTCTCATTTCAGCTGTGTGATGTGGACATCCCCTTATACGCAGTGAGCCGAGTTCCTCACCCGTAAGACAGGAGAAGAAAGCCTGCCTCCATCACAGAACTACCATAAAGACAGTATATGCTCACATTTTTCAAAATGACCCTCGGATACGGAATAGAGTTAAATGTTACATATCGATTTTCCCCCACAAACACACCATGGAGTAGAATATATAATACGCATTTAGTCTAAAGAAAATACCCGGGAGAAAATCCTGGCTTCCTGAACATTGTGGGGAAATCACTCACTTTCCTCTGCTCTTAAGTGTGCTCCGTAGAAAAGCCACATGATTGGACATGCTTTAAAGCCAAAAAGCCCTCGGAGACTGAGGAAGTGCGGGCTCGCTCCTCAGCGGGTCTCCCCACAGGGCATCCATCCCACAGATGGCCATCGCATTCCAGACTTCGCAGTTTCAAATTGAGAGGTCAGGATATCCAGAGTTCACGAGGCTTCAAGGAACTGATTCAAGTTTTTTAAAAAAGCCAAGACACTGAAGGAGTTTTTAAAAATGGGTGACATTGGTTAACGTAAGTTTCAAGTGTACAATTCTACAATACATCATCATCCGTCTATTAAGTTGTGCTCACCACCCAAAGTCTAGTCTCCCATCACCATATATCTGACCGCCGTTACCCTCTTCAAAAAAAGACAATGCTTCACAAATGTGTGTGTCCTCCTTGAGCAGGGGCCATGCTAATCTCTGTATCATTCCACTTTTAGTAGATGTGCTGCTGAAGTGAGCACAAAAGGATCTTTAAATGACAAAACATTAATTTATAGTAAGAAAACATTGTAATAACTCTCAAGTGAATCATAGTCTTTGACCAGTGAAATTATTTGTTGCTTACAGGCAATAGTACATGAAAAAACTATTCTCTTGTGGGTAGTACTGATGACAATCTGTCCATTAGGTCTGCTTCCGTTGTTTATACTTTAGAAGTTGACCTCCCTCCCTGCTAATGTCTTTGGGTAAAACTTTATACGGAATCATTCATTTGTTGAATGATATATTTACCTGGTTCTTTCAATGTTGCTATACACTGAGAACAGAAATATGAGGTAGACACAGTCCTGTCTTGCCCATAGGTTACAAGACAAGCGAGAGATAAAGCATGCATTGGAATAATAGCAAGTTAAGACAGTGTGTCATAAGAACGTTATGAAAAGTACATGAATCATTTCTGGTTTAGGGTCTGTGGTAGGCAGATTAATAGCTGCCTGCGGTTTTCCACTTCCTAACGCCCAGCCTCTGCAAATACACGTTACCTGGCACAGAGGAATGCAGTTGCAGATGGCATTAAGATCGCTGATCAGTTGATCCTAACATAAAGAGACTATCCCAGATTATCCAAGTGGACCAGATGTAACCTCAAAGGTCCTTAAATGGGGAAGAAGAGTAAGAAACAGAAATGACACGGTGTGAAAGACTCCACAGGACAATGATGGTGTTGAAGATGGGAGAGGGCCACAAGCCGAGGAACACAGGTGACCTCTTGAAGCTGGGAAAGGCAAGGAAACAGTCTCCTCTAGAGACTTCAGAAAGGAACGCAGCCCTGCCAACACCTTGATTTTAGCCAGCGAGACCCATTTCTGACTTCCGACCTCCAGAGCTATACGATATGTTTGTCTGCTGTAAGTCACTGACTTTGGGTTCATTTCTACAGCAGCAATAAAAACTGAATATAGGGGATCAGAGAAAACTTTGTGAAGGAACCAGCCTAGAAGTTGGGCCTTAGGAAATCTGAAACATAGTTTAAATTCTCAATAAATTAAAAATAAATATGTAGTCCTCAAAGTGTTAAAGGATTCACTAGGTGAGATTTATTTTTCCATCCAATGAAAAAACAAAACAAAAATAAATAATAGAAACTCTTCATACAATTTTTACTAAATTAGTCTAACATAAAAGACAAGTCTTTTACTCAGCTGGTGTGGCTCAGTGGATTGAGCGTCAACCCATGGACTGAGAGGTCCTGGTTCAATTCCAGGTCAGGGCACATGCCCAGGTTTCGGGCTCAATCTCCAGTAGGGGGCGTGCAGGAGGCAGCCCATCAATGTTTCTCTCTCATCAATGTTTCTGTCTTTCCTTCCTTCCTCTCTCTCTAAAAAAAAAAAACAAAATCAATAAAAACACATATATATTTTTTTTAAAGTTAAAAAAGACAGGTCTTTTTATACTCTAATGACATATACAAAAGATGCCAAAATTAAGCATTTGAAAAATATGTACTGCTCTGAAAACTTCAGGTGATTACCACATTTTATTCCTAATCTTAAAAAGTTTCCCTTTATTCCGCTCATAGCAAGAAACTATTCAAGTTAACACGGTGTATTAAAAGATCTCCAAATTTGGTATTAGTTTCAACCAACTCAGAAAGCCTCCAAGTCAAGAGGATATAGAAGGCTTCAAAGATTTTAAAAAATGCAAATGTCAATCATATAAAGAACTGCCAATGTTCAAGTGAACCCAATTCTACATAGTTGTAATCAGAGTATATATATACACAGGTGAGCAAAAGTAGGTTTACAGTTATGAGTATACAAAACAGTTTATTCTTGTTTATTAATTATTGTATTTATTATTATTATTATTAACCTACTTTTACCTACCCTTGTGTGTGTGTGTGTATGTATACTATATAATACACACATTTTCTGTGTGTGTGTGTGTGTGTGTGTATCCATTAAAGTAATGGATACAGATATAGAGATATGTAATATATACATAATATAGACATTTATCCTAGTTTTATAATTAATAGAGCTAACGGGTCATTGATGTGATCAGAAACATGGTCCCCAACACTGTAGTTCTCAGTGTTGTAGGAACTCCTGCACAGATTCAGCCTGACTATAAGGATAAATATATCATGCTGCTGTAAGCCAGCGCCTTGTACAACAAAGGGGTTGCAATGGGTTTCTTGAAAGGGATGAATAAAAATGTTTCTGTATAATTTCCATTGAGGAAGTGGAAGCTGCATTACCAATATGCTTCCCAGTGTATCTCGGCCCACAGACATCGGACCGCAGAGCAATGTCCAGCAGTAGAAACAGAATCAAGGGCCTGGAAAGCCTGCCTCCTCAGCAACCCCAGGGAGGCCTGGTGCCATCGCTCTATGGGGCAGTTTGTTTCAGACGGCAGACGGCCCCAGGCCCCTTCGGAGAAGATCGAGGGAACAGGTTCAACAAGTGTCAAAGCTAATTATTCAGAGTATACAACATGCAATCAACTTATCAATCCAGTGCCACTAGGAAACACTTAACTAAACAACCCAATTCTGAGCAACGTCTGGCAGGATCAGAAACAGAAATGTGTCCGAGTGGGGGGCGTGGGCCACAAGCCAGGGCAATTCTAAAGCTGAGCGAGGCCTCAGTTTCCACAATATGGGAGGGGATACAGAAGAGTTATTTTCCACTGCACTTGGAGAAGGTTGTGTAATTATTCACAGAGTTAACACGGTGTCTACAATATCTTAGGTGTTACAGTACACTTGCAAAAGTTCTAAAATTTCTTGCATACCTCTAACCTCATTAATTACTTTAATGTGCTTAACGTCGACCCAAACTTACATGATGACAACCAAGCTGCACAGAGACTTGTTTAGAGTTATTTCTAAAACAAGCCTTTCAGTTTCTCTTAACCTGGGGTCTAGAGAATTGGGGGGGGGGGAGGGAGGAAGATGATAAACTAAGATGTAAAGGTTACACCTTTTTGTACTAACTTATCATTAAAATCTAGAATTTTCTTCAGTTATAGGCATAGGCAAAGATCTACAATCATATTAGTAGGATCTGTGATCCTGTCACCAAGGGAAGCCACAGACATCTTCATCCCATATTACAGTTACTGAAGTATCTTGTAAAGCTGTGTAGTCTCATCACTACTTTGCAAGTACAGGAGCTAACATCCCTGCTGCTAGATAGTATTATGCTATGTATTAAAGATGAGTACAATTACTATATCACAATTCATAATACTTTGATAGCTGTAATACAATATAAATGTTCTCCTTGCTGATCCCACGTATTGTACTTTATGCATTAATAGCCATTATTCTACAAAGGATCCTCATAGGCTTTCCCAGATGCCAAATGAGTCCAGGTCACAAACGTATTAAGACCACCCTGAGCTAGAACAACTAGTCAATTCACTCAGTCAGTTTCAAATTCAGTCGAAATGAATGACTGAGACCATATAGAAAAGGAGAAGGCAATTA
The DNA here is from genome assembly GCA_030848825.1 of Tadarida brasiliensis. Taxonomy (NCBI): domain Eukaryota; kingdom Metazoa; phylum Chordata; class Mammalia; order Chiroptera; family Molossidae; genus Tadarida; species Tadarida brasiliensis. The sequence goes on along the minus strand of CM061261.1, from coordinate 30,985,637 downwards.
GAAGTATTTTCCTTTTTAACCCATTTATTCCTCATGCGGCAGACAGCAGAGTAAACCAAACTTTCAAAACACCAGAGCAGGTGTCATGGGAGATACAAGGAGGAAGAAAGTAACTCTGTCCTCAACCAGGCCAAAACCTTGCAGAAGAAAAGAACTGTAAAGACACTGTAGGTACACAGACAACATCACTACAAGGTTACTGAGCGTTTGGTTAAAGAACTAACATTGACAATTGACCATCACTGAAAACTGTTAGCTAGACGAGACATGAATTAAGATTTTCTTCAGAAGACTAATCTGGTAGAGCAGTTTTTAAAGGGGGCTGGAGGGAGGTTGAGATTATCCAGGAGATCGTTATCATAACTCCAACGAGAGATAGGCTTGGAGGAGCGAAGTGCCAACAGGGAAATGGAGAGGTGATTCAGGGCATAGAGCTGTGTTATTTTGTGCCTGGGCTTCCTCTGAAACATCCAAAGAATTTGTCAACAAGGAAATATTTAGCTAGACTAACTTAATGTACATTATCGAGCCATTACTTACATGTATGCACACTATATCACACAACTTATTTAAAAGAGTGCTTTCAGCCCGGCCGGTGTGGCTCAGTGGTTGAATGTCGACCCATGCACCAAGAGGTCGCTGGTTCGATTCCCAGTCAGGGCACATGTCCAGGCTGTGGGCCCAATCCCCAGTGGGGGGCATGCAGGAGGTGGCCAGTCGATGTTCTCTCTCATTGATGTCTCTCTCTCTCTCTCTCTCCTTTCCTCTCTAAAATCAATAAAGAAAAAAATTAAGAGTGCTTTCAACAGCTTTGTAATAACATGGAAAACATTTTATCACGTTAAGTGAAAAGCATTATACAAAATTATATAAATGTATAGGTATATGTGGTATGTTGCAAAAATGCCTCCAATCCTTTCTCTCTTCCTATATCCATACCTTATTAGTTTCCTATGTCTCCCATAACAAGTTACAACAAACTGGGTAATTCAAAACCACAGAAATTTATTCTCTCAGTTCTGAAGGTCAGACGTCCAAAATCAAGCTGTTGGCGCAGCCACATTTCCTATGGGCTTAGATTCCATTTCTTGTCAATTCCCATTCCTGCTGGTTGAGGCCACACCAGTCCAATCTCTGCCTCTGTCCTCATATCACCTTCTCCTCTTCTGTGGGTCTCAGACTCCCTCAGCCTCCTTACAAGGTTGTGATTCTATTTAGAGCCCACTTGGATAATAATCCAGGGTAAATTCCTCATCTCAAAATCTGTAACTTAATCATACCTTTTGCTATGTAAAGTAACAATCACAAGTTCCAGGGATTTGACATGGATTTCTGGGGCAATTTTTCAGCCAAACACAACTCCCTTTGTCATGTGATTCTGTGGCTCCTCCCACCAAGAAGCAGAGTCCACTGCCTCACTCCCTAAATCTGGACTGACCCTGGGGCTGCTTTGGCCAACAGAATGCAGCAGAAGTAATCTTGTGTCAGTTCCCAGCCTAGGTCTCCAGAGACCTTGCCCAATTCCAGTGACTGTCTCTGTCTCTCTCTAATTGTTAATAACATGGACATTTTTAACTAGACTAACAACATAAATTAGGTATTATCATACAGAAAAACTTGCCTCCGCCGTGTGAACGGGCCTAGTCCAGCTTTCTGGGTGATAAGGGCCACGTGATCCTGTCAACATCCTCAGCCTGCAGCTGGCGACCTCTCAGAGGTGTGAGGGAAGCTGTCCTTGACCAGACGGTCACCGGCGAACACATCAGCTGATGCACATATGAGCAATGCCAGCTGATATCCATCAGGTCAGTCCACTTACTCAGAACTGCCCGGTGCCCCCACGGACTCAAGATTAATCATAAATGCTCAATCTCTTAATCCACTGACATAGGCACCATGGTGCATTCTCGTTATGGAAAGAAAAATAACAAGCACCACCACTCACTGTCAGGTTTGGAGCCCCACAAGATTGAGTGCGTGTTATTTTGCAAATTCAAAAGGAAACTTCTTCTAAAGAACAAATTTAAAATTTTCAGCAAAACAACAACAAAATTAACTCTACCTAACACTCCTTCCTTTCTTGATCATCAAGTAAATATAGTAGAATCCTGAGAAGACTGAAAAATCTGTTTTTCTAACAGGGACGTAAGATTTATCATTGGATGCTTCCATCATGTGTAACTGAAATGATGCCATGTATGTGGCCAGGATTACCTATTTTTTCTTCTTCAGGAGTTAAAAAAGATCAGCTGATTTTCATCTCCAAAATTAAGTTTCCAAAGAAACGATCCCCACTGATTCATAATTCTGATAAGAGCTACTTGTCGGATTAAAATTTTTTTCCATGACTAAATTTTTGTTCTTCCTAGCAAAACTAAATTGACTTAGAGTTCAAGTTTCTCAAAAAATATTTTGGAAATGTCATTATGTTCTCTGTGACATTATATGGCATTCTTTAACAGCTTTTTAATTGAATTCCATTTGCAAAGGGAAATGAAACCTAATTCTCTTTGGGGTTCCGGGAAGATGTGGGAAAGTTCATCTGGGTAAAGCAAGAGAAATGATTCATAACTAAGAGGCAGTAATGTCGCAGGATACTGCCCCTGAGAGCTTACACCAACACCTCAAGATTAGGGGTCACAGAGAGGGATAGGACATCCTTGCTCACAAGGGACAGCTCTCCTATACACGACAATGAATTGACCATTCAACACCAGCTTTTGGGCTAAAACAACCTCTGAATGCCCAGGACACATGAAGAGATTCAAGTCCTTAATAATATAAAATAATATTTAAAGAGGGCTGACTATGTTCCTGGTACAGTTCCTCTGTTTTACATAAGGAAGCTCAATTAAGCCTCACAACAACCCATGAGATGTTAATTAATTAATAATAATTCTCATTTTACAGATAAGAGAGCTGAGGCACAAAATAGCCTGAGATCGCACAGCTAGGAAGTGGCATTGCTGGGATCTGAACCCATGCAGTCTGGCTCTAAAGCATCCCCTTAACGATGGCCTCTCCTTCATATCCAAGTTCTGAAAAACCAACCTTCCACATTTTTTAAAAAATTAAGGCTGCAAAATTGCAAATTCAAACCACGTTAGAGAGAATCCACCTGCTCCAGCCCCCTTTGGTTAATGCCCCTCTAAACTGTTCCTTCACAAACACAGGTGGGACAACCGGTTGCATCACAACACATGGAATTTCCAAATGCATGTGACGCCTGTGGAGAATCAACAAGTCACTCAAACCCACACTGAAGTTCCTAAGGGAAATTTCTTCTGGGTTCATCTGAGCAGCCAGGAAGAACAGCTCAGCATCATTCTCTTTAAATAAAATCCTTCAAACTTTGTATCCTACCATTGTCTCTCTGGGTTCACCAAGTCAATTATTTAACCGTTCTTACTAGAACCTCTATCCTGCTGACAATCTCGTTTGTTCTTCTTTGAACCTTCCCACAGTTTTTCCAGGCCTCTTTTTAGGGTTTGCAGATAAAATGCAGGACACCCAGTTAAATCTGATGTTCAGATCAACAGCAAATAATGTTTTAGTATAAGTATGTCTCATGCATAAGTATGTCCCAAATATTACATAGGATATACCTATACTAAGAAATGACTAGTTCATCATCTGAAATTCAAATAAGACTGGAGATCCTGCATTTGTATTTGCTAATTCTGGCTACTTTCTCTCTTTTGAATCTGTCAAAACCACGATCACTCTTCTAATTCAGCTGTCTCAAACTGGAGCATATGACAGAATCACCTGGAAGGTTGTTGAAACATAGACTCCTCGGTTCCTCCCCAGAGTTTCTGACTCAGTGGGTCTGGGTTGGTGCTGCGAATCTGCATTTCTGACAGGTTGCCAGGTGATGCTGATGCTGCTGGTCTGGGGACCACACCTGGTGAACCAGTACTCTGATGCCCAGATTTAGGTACAGCGTGGGAAAGGAGCATCACCAATCTGTAAAAGCCCCAACTGACCTGTATAAACCCAGAGGACAGCATGAGAATCTCATCGATGCCCACTAGACACTCAAGTCCCCTTCCCTCAACCTGGCTAGGAAATCAGAAAATATCTGATTTAAGGTCCAGCCCCTGTTCACATTGGATTAGATTCCCCAGGATGGAAAGGACCTCTTTACATTTCAATTGAATTACTGTCCTAAGGCAAGCTTGTCAAGGGACCCATGGGCCAGCCCGTTGTTTTCATTTGCCCCGAAGAGAATTAATTTGCCCCTTGTCTCCAAGGAGGAGGCTGGAAGGGGCTCCATCCCAATTTCCCTTCTTAAAAGCATATCTCATGACTGCTTCTTTTTTTTGGGGGGGGGGGGGGTACGTGCCCCTAGCGGGAACCAAACTCGGGACTCTCTGGTCCGCAGGCCGACGCTCCAACCTCTGAGCCAAACTGGCCAGGGCTCATAATGACTACTTCTGTTTTACTCTCTGACCTTTCCCCAACCTATAAACCCTGGTGAATCTTCCAGACCCACGAGTCTGGCCAAAGAGCTGCCCTGTCCCCCAGGCACAATATTCGGTACAAGAGCCTGGGACCAATCGCTTTGATGCCTCCAATTAATAGCCTCCCTGTGTCCTTTAGTTTTGTTCTGTATTTTTGAAGTTTCTTCCCATTCAGACTCTGGGGTTGGTGCTGGGACTTGTCGGAGGACCGGATGAAGCAGCAGTGACCTGCACCAGTCCTAAGTGTAGACTTCAGAAGCCTTGCACACTTCTGCTTCTTCTCTTGGAACCCAGCTCAGCTGGCATGAACAAACACAGGCTAACCTGATGGCATGAGAGACCACGTGGAACAGACCTGAGGCACCCAAGTGAGGTCATCCAAGGTCAGCTAGCCCCCAACTGACCCATTACCTGACCACAAACACATGAGTAAGTCCAAATGACCCTGGCACACGCCAGCAAAACTACACAGCTGGCCCATAAATGTGTGACCCAAAATAAATGTTTACTGTTATAAGCTGCGATTCTAGGGTGATGATTAGGTAGCCATATTGTTTCCACAGATAACTGATAAACTGCCTGACATTCTGGTCCTGCCTCCGCTCAACTCTCTGATTTAATAAGTGTGTCAAGACTTCTCCCTGCCTGGCTCCTACCAAGAGCTGCTCTCTAGGGAAGGAGCTATCCTCATTTTGGCCTTTCCAGGGTATGCCCTTGGCTTAAAGCCTTCCACTTCCATTGCTACTCTGGGCATAGTCCTTGAGTGCATCTGCTGATTCATCACTCAATTATCCTGAATTAGACAATCACAGTCAGTGTTGGTCAACACTAAGCACAGTGCTTTCATTTCCTTCTCTTTTATGCTTGGCCAATTCTGTTTCCCATTCTACTTCTGGCTGACTGGTTTCTCTTAAGGGTGTGTGTGTGTGTGTGCGTGTGTGTGTGTGTGTGTGCGCGCGTGCACGCTGTTAGTGTTTTGCCCTAAGATGAATAAAAGAACGTCTGACAGACTGATTTGCCAACCCCTGCTTCTCTAATAAGAAATGCAAAGAAGGGGTGTGAATGGGCAAGATAGACAGGGACCAGGGAAGACAGGCAACAGTGTTTACCTGACTCATTAAATCATTACTGGTATCGAAATCAGAGAAGCCTTCCCCATTCAAGTGAGCATTTCCTTTGTAGCTAAACAATCAAATGAATCCCATCAGAATCTTTTCCTACTTATTTGTATTTACTTGCTGTTGTGCTCATATTTCAAAGAAAACTAAGCCCAAATATTTCTTCCACAGGTACTATCTTTCATTCTATAACCTTAAGAAAGAAGGAATCTGAAGGAAGGCATGTAACCGATTCAGAGGCTGGGTAAGATTTTGTGACTTGGTTCCATTCTTTGCTACCCAGCGGAAACGGTAACCAATTTCTGAGGAGTAGCACAGCCCATCAAAGCAGACAAGAACAGCACAACCTAAGTGGCGAGGGTTGTTGGACTGAACTCACGAGTTTGCCTCCCCTCCCTTCCTCTCTCCTTTCCCCCATAGGTTCCCCTGATCCTCCCAATGAAGGGAAATGGAGGAATAAGGGAGGGAACTGCCTGATGATTAAAGAGGCCAGAGAGAGTCAAGAGCAAACCAGATGAGAAAGAGGAGACCGAAAGGGAGGCCGACTGTGGAGAGATCAGAGCAGGGAGCTGCACTCCCGGAGGCGGAGGCCGAGGCGGAGGCGGAGATGGAGGCCCAGCAGGTGGAGGCCGAGGTGGAAGCGGAGGCAGAGGCCCAGGAGGCGGAGGCGGAGGCGGAGGCCCAGCAGGTGGAGGCCGAGGTGGAAGCGGAGGCAGAGGCCCAGGAGGCGGAGGCAGAGGCCCAGCGGGCTCGGCTTGAGCTGTCTGCTGGGGAGAGGAGGAGGAGCCACCAAGCTTAGGCGGAGCACAGAGCTTTTAAATGGTTACATAAAAAGCAAATGCTGAAAGACTGAGGATATAAAGTGATCAACAATGAACTAGTGTTGCAGAGAGAATGGAGGGGGAAACTGAGCAGAAGGGGAACAGAGGGAATTAATATGGTTAAGGAAAACAGGAGACATACTTAACAATCAGTACTATACATTCATTAAGCGTCCCGTTTGTAATGAGTATATAATGGCATGGGAAAACTATCATAAGATGCAAAAAAACAACCAAGGAAATGCTCTCATATTTGACAATGTAGAAGGACTGTTAAGAGACAGAGTGGAAGACAGTTCTGGGGAAGGCCAGTGGATTGAAAAACACCAGTTTACATGGCAGGGGCGGCAAGAGACTGAAGGAAGAAGACACCGAGGTTCAAAAATGCTTCGTAAACTAACATAGGCCACTCCCAGACGAATTTTACATAGTGAAGTAATCACCAAAAAATGAAGGTTGTCTTTTATAGGAGTTAAATTCGTATTCATCAGCTAAGTCAATAACTAATGTCCAAAATTAATCCAGTACTAGAGAGCGAGGATGTGCTTCAGGTCATAGCCATCAGCAGGATAAGATTAGACAGAAACGATTACAGTGGCTGCTTCCGAAGAACTGGATGTGAGTAGAGGCACTGACCGATTCCAGCATGCCTTTCCTCACTACTTCTTTTTCACATATTACTTACTCAATAAAAATATAACTAAAATGTTGTCTTTTCCCTACTGAATAGTTACTAAAGATAGACGAGCCAGTCGGCAATCCCATGGCAGAGGGAGGCATTTTGTTGTTGTTGTTGTCAATCCTCACCTGAGGATATTTTTTTCCATTGATTTTTTTTTTTAAGAGAGAGTGGGGGGGGGGGGGATGTTGAGAAACAGAGAGAAACACCAATGTGATTAGTTGCCTCCCACACGCACCACAAACAGGGCTAGGAATCAAACCTGCGACCCTTTGGTGCATGGGCCAATGTTCTAACTACTGAACCACACTGGCCAGAGAGAGGAAGGCATTTTTTTGAGAAAAATCAGAAAGTCCCTCAAATGTAATCTGGCTGTCTTTGTGCACCATCTTTGATAGTGTGGAAAACTGCGCTAAACGCTCAGGAATGGGAGCCGCTGTCCTTTTCCACTTTCTGTGCCTTGGAAAATCAAGGAGGCAGCAGCCACCCAGAAACGTGGTGTTACCCACCGACAGTGTCATGTGCAGAGGGGACTGCAACATCCGAGTTCTTCCTGCGACACCCTCACCCCACACCTCCCAGCATCACCACGCTTAGGGGCCGTCCTCACGCTCGGCCCTGGACCACTACAGACGACTCCTTACTGCTCGCAAGCTCACGGTGTCCTCCTTCTCAAACCCTCAGCCCCTGCTTCCAGTCCCCCAGCCAAGCCAGTCTGCGTGTGCACTGCCCCTTTCATGTCTGTCTGTTCCTTTCCTGATGAAAAACTTTCTGGCTCATCACTGCCCACAGTAGTTTGTCCCCAAGAGTGTCCCAAGCAATATTAATGACTCCTTTAGTGCTTATAAAAACACTAAGAAAACAAAGGAAAAGAAAGGATTTCATGGAAAAAGAATTTGGAGAACACTATGTACTCTAACTCCCACTGGGAGATTCACAATCTACATCAGAATGCTTTGGGTTCTGGGAATCCCTGGTAAGGAAAAGTGTCTAGCTTTGTCTAATTCGCAGTTCATGTCTGCACGAAACATCTGTTGACACCACTTAAAATTCCTCTTTAGTCGAGCAAAATTTGGCTATACTTCTGGTTTGTGTTCTCAGGACCTGTGATCTATCTAGCATGGTGCTTCTCAAAGGGACAGTATATAAGAACCACGGGGAGGGCTTGTGGAAACCCAGACTGCTGAGCCTCATCCCATGGGGCCAAGATTCAGCATCTCTAACAAGCTCCGGGGATGCTGCTGGTCCCTCAACAATACCACAAGTAACAGGCTCCCACAGGAAAAAATCCAAATGCCTTCGCACAATATTCAGGGTCCTTCTTATCTTAATCAGGCCCGCTTCACCCTCCTTTTCTCCCATACCTTCACCCTGGTTATCTTAGGTTGCAGTCCAAAGAACTACTTCTTTTTTCTGTCTTTATTGTCCTTCCCAGTCTCCACTATCTCCCTCTGCCAAACCCTTCTATCTTCAAGGTCTGGAACTAATAGACGCTTGGCTGGCTTGTCTTTACCTTGTTTATACACTTTAGAAATGTCTATCCTGACTCGTGACTGCTTATTTGCATTGCTTAACTTTTACTGTCATTTAGGAGCTGTAGGAAGTCATATTCGGTGTCTGATTTATGTGTATAGATGACATTATCTGGAAGAATGTCTTATAAATACTAAGTGCTCAATAAACATTCGATAAGTAAATGCATGCATGGCTAGCAATGCAGCTGGTCTGAATTAGGGGAGGTCCTTATTAACTCTAAATTGCAAGACAGATAGGCAAACTGTTCTGGTTAGTGAACTCTGCTAAATTCAAATTCAATTCAGTGAATATCTACTGAGCACCTCTGAGGGCTGCAGTGGTTCTCAACCTTCCTAATGCCTCGACTCTTTAATACAGTTCCTCATGTTGTGGTGACCCCCAGCCATAGAATTATTTTCATTGCTACTTCATAACTGTAATTTTGCTACTGTTACGTCTTAGGCGAGCGACCCCTATGAAAAGGTCGTTCGACCCCCAAAGGGGTCACGACCCACAGGTTGAGAACCGCTGGCTCAGAGGTTGTGCTGATTGTTTACTACACGTGAGTAGTTGTATACGGTGGCCCAAGTTAGAAATATGAGAAAATGATCCTTAACAACACAAAGTTAACAAAAGCTGAGGGGTGTGTGTGTGTGTGTGTGTGTGTGTGTGTGTGTGTGATTACAGGTCAGTTATTTATTTATTTTTAAATATGTTTTTATTGATATTTTAGACAGAGAGGAAGGGAGAGAGAGAGAAACATCAATGATGAGGGAAATATCGATCGGCTGCCTCCTGCATGCCCCCTACTGGGGATCGAGCCTGCAACCCAGGCATGTGCCCTGACGGGAATCGAACCAGGACCTCTCGGTCCATGGGACGAGGTTGTCCACCGAGCCACACGGGCCAGGCTGATAACAGGTCATTTAAGCACACACATATACATCTTGACCTGGGAAGTGGTTAGATGGGTATATATACAAATTTTAAAAACCTTGAACCTTACTATAATTTATGCATTTTCCAGCATGAAAGTTACACTCCAATAAATAAAACAATGGAGAAATGTGAGGAAAAACAATGCATGTAATATACAGAAAGACCATGTTTGAAAGTTCTTACTGATCTTTTTTCATTCATTCTCTCTTAAGAACTTAAGACCTGTGGGAAAATAACCCATTATTCTACAATCTGTATTTTTTGTGACCCAGCAAATGTATCGCTAAGGAATTATTTAGAGAAGTTAGTAGAACAAGAACTATCACATAGGTGTCATGATGACCTATGAGGGGTGACAGGTACAAACAAGAGCAATCTGTGTGCTCTTGGGTAAATAACACACATTTCGGCTGTCCTTTCTCATGAAAGAAAGGATCTTGTTCTTTCGTTCTTCCATGCCAAGTTGTATCCAAAATCATATAACCTAAGCCACCTTTGAAGGAAAAAGCATTCAGCCGTTGATCTCATCTGAATTGTTAGTTTCCATAGAAACTCTTGTAGAATGCTCCTGCCTGTCTGGACTAAGTGCCTCTCCCATTAATTCAAAATGAGTCCAGGAAAGCCCTGCCTGGGCGTCTGGCATCACCCAGTCCTGCTCTGTTGCAAAAGGACAGAAGAGCACTTAAGTCAGCATCTGTTACCTTTATCAGAAGAGCTGTCTCCATTACAGACACACAAATGAAAGATTAAACACTGCCTTGTCCAGTTAGCCTAAACCCTACGCTGTTCCCTGTAGGACTCTCGTAAAAAGGTTTCTGAGACTCATAAATAGAAACCCAAACCAAGAGAAAAAGCCTGGATACTAGAAAAGGAACCTTGTGTCCTATCAATTCGTATCATTACATAATGACCAGCAGCCTCAAGGGTAATGTCGTTCTTTATGCTGGAAGGCTATTCTCCCCTACTCCGCCAGGGGAATCAGCCACAGTCAGGCCTTGGAAGGAAGCACAGGCCCAGAGGTCATCTAAACGTTCCAAGTTTTACCCAGCATACCTGCTCACCATAACCAGGCTCTCCTGTGCAGATGTCAACATCGAGAGGTTAACCTATGGCAGCGATTTTCAACCTTTTCATCTCATGCTACACAAAATCTAATTACTAAAATCTGCGGCACATCAAAAAATATATTATCTTTTTTATTGATCTGACAAAAGAATAGATATAATCTGGATTCATTCACACCAGACAGCTATTGTGCTGGCTGTTGTCATTTTTTATTTGATGATCTAAGAGAAATGAGGTCAGTGCCCCTAACTAAATAATCAGGTATTGCATGTTTTAAAAATTCTTGCGGCACATGGGTTGGGTTGAAAATCAGAGACCTATGGTGTAAGAAGTCAGGAGGGAGATTACCTTTAAGGGGGCTCCTGGGGCGTTGGGGTGCTCTTTTTCTGGTTGCATTCACTTCATTAAAATCCAAAGAACTGTACTCTAATAGAGATTTTGTAAACAAATAAATAACAGACAAACCAAGGCATCTAGGGAACAGAGATAGTTGGCCTGGAATAGATAAAGGCAATCACAGCCTGCTCAGTTTCCTGCTGAACTAAACCGGAAAGGTAAGTTAATAACAAGATCCAGACCACTGGTGAAAGAGGCCAAAAGGCAGGGACTGTGGAGTCTAAATTGCATTCACTCTTCTTCAGTAAAAGTGTGTGCATGAAGCGTGTCTAGCCAGAGCCTTTCTTACCCACTGAATGATGTAAATCAACTGGTGTTTGTAGGAAGCATTTATGGGATTACCTGCTCAACAACTTACCTCCGCATCTGGGAGCTTTGCCAGCCAAGGCTGACTGGTCCCAGGCTCACTGTTACGCCATTCATTGTCTTCCCAAGGATTTTTTAAAATAAAACTGGGAAAGTGGTCTGTCTTTCTGGATGCCTGAGGCTACAACATGTATAGTTTGTTGGCTGTTGGAAATCATGTTTCCACTAAAGAAGTCTGGTATGCTGAAATAGAGTTGGTTTATATCAATTGCAATCAAATGGTCTTAGATGCTATTGTATATTTTTCTGTAAAATATGGATCAATACATTTTAATATTTATGGCCTAAATGAAGCAAAGGTGAGGTCAAGACCCTTGACTTTTTAATCTCAAGTGGTATCTGTCCACCCAACTTCAGTCATCCATGCCCATGGACATTTGCTTGACGTTGAAATCACCAATTGTATTCCCTTTAAAAGTCATGTGCAAGCATCCCTTCCCTGCCCAATCATCTGTTATCTTCTCTACTATTATAACTCTAAGTCCATCAATTGGTAATCTCACTGAAGCCTACCATCATCCATGATGATATCATCCTAGGCGATCACACATGGTTCCAAATCTTTAAGTGACTCTACCATTCATTATCTGTCATGGTCCCCAGGCCTCCCTTCCCTTCTTACCCATCTTAAATTCCATTGTTCATCATGCCTCATGAGCACTCTTTACACCCTTGCCTCACCCTCTCTCCAACACATCCACTTTGCCAATTCCCCCACATGGTTACACCTACTCTCTTTCTACTAAGCAGCTGTGGTCATGGCATTCAACTGGGTTAGAGAAAGACTCACAGCCCAACTGATCAGTCTTCACATTAAACTCTTGACTACAAATCTCAAGTGAAGACTATCCAATAATCCTTCTTTAGTATGCTTTCTCTTCCACTCTCTAAAGTAATTCTCTCATATGGTCTCTTCAGTGATAACACTGCCTCTAACCTCCGTCTTAGAAGTGTCAACATAAATCGACTTCAGTTCCGCATCTCTGTCTCTCTCCTCAGTCCACTCTAATTAGAATTCTCCCTTCTTGACAAGGTCCTTAGTGACTTCTTTATTGTGAAATTTGATGGTCATTGTTCTGTCCCCGTTAACCATCTCAACAGCTTTGACCCAGTTAACTACACTCAGCTTCCTGAAACATTCTCTTCTCTTGGTGACAGCAATTCCACACTCCTTTTATTTTTCTTGATCTCAATAGCCACTTGGCCTCAGTCATGATCCTTTCTGTGTGCTTAATCTCTGCATGCTGGAGCGACCTGGGTATTTTCTCTGTGCATTCTCTCTTCCTAGGTGAACGACTTTGGTCTCAAATTGTAAAATACCATCCATATTCCCATTATTCACTTTTCTATCCCTAGCTCCCATATATCCAACTGCTCCAGACTCATATATCCAACTTCATACTGGACATTTACACTTGAATACTTACTAAGCATATTAAACTTTAAAGTTTCAAGCAGAACACTTGATTTTTTTCCTCTAGTCTTTCCATGTTTTCCCCCTAGTTTTCCCCATATCAGTATATTTCTTACCCATTGTTCAATCTGGCACCCTAGCAGTCATCTTCAATGCCCCCTTCGCCCTCACAGTCCATATCCATATTCATCTGCTGCTCGTGTGACCTTCAAAATAGTTCCCAAATCTGATGTAGGATCTCTTCATCACCAACTTTAGCACTCAGGTTTAAGCCCCCATAGTCTTTTTTCTTGGGTTGGTCCAATAACCTCCTAACTGGCTTATTTGCTTTCAATCTTTTCCCCTCCACACCCTCAATTCATTCTCCCTTGCAAACATGATTTTCCCAATCATAAATCAGATCATGTCTATCAATGACTTCCCATTCCTTAAAAAAACCAAAAAACAGAAATATCAACAATTAAAATCTCTTTACTAAGATCAAAAGAGGGACACCATCTGGCTGCTGTCCACCCCTCTGACTTCATCTACCGTTCACTGCCCCCTGCGGACAGGTATCTGAACACACCAAGTACGTCTCTATCTTAGGACCTTTGCATTTGCTGCTCTCTGTCTTGAAAGTTCTGCCCCTTATTCTTCACATTGCTGGCTTTTAAAAATAATTGAGTCTCAGTTTAAATGTCACTTTCATAGTTCAATATTCCTGACGATGCATCCAAAGCAATCACCTACCCCACCCCAGTCAGTCTCTATCATACAATCTCATTTTATCTCCTTAACATTTATTACTATGTGAAGTTATCTTGTCCTTCCATTTGTTTACTTCTTTATTATATATCTTCCTCTACTAGAAGCTATGCTTCCATAAGATCAGGAATGTGTCTTATTACTGCTTTCTTCCAAGGGCTGAGAATAATGTCTGTCGCATGGTAAACAATAAATATTTGCTAAACAAATGAAAAAAATCACAGACATTAAATACAAAAAAAATGACCACTTAGAAAAACACTAATGAAGAGGGAACTATAAAGTTTTCCTGGGTCAGCATCATTATCATTTAGTAGTTAAATGTTAAAAATATGAAGTTTGAAACTCATTTCTGAATTTTCAAAACAAAAAGTAAAATAAGATGCAGTTTACTCAGTCCAGACAGACTATAATTTGGCGAAGAAGCAAATTGAAATCTGGTTCCGTTTTAGCATCACCAGCCTTTGACAATATAAATCGTTGTCTCTGGCACTCTGGGCAGGGATGGCATCTGGGAATTAATAAACCCTTTGATGCTAAAAGCAAGAAAGTTGCTTTTACTAAGTTACATCCAGGATTAGATTAACATATGACAAACATATTTTTCTCTCAGCTTTATCTTTTAAACAATCAGAGAGTCAACAGGCCAGATGGGATTTTAGCAGCAGGTTTTGAACGACCAGATTGGACACTTGCAAATAACTGTGAGACTGTTTTTCTCTTGTTCTTACTTTTCTTCCCCCCAGAACTGGTATAGTATACATGAAACACTTACCCACTTTCAGACACTCTGGTTGATGTAAATACGTGACCCGTTCTTTACTCTTTCACACTGCATCCGACATTAAACAGACCTATTAATTTTACCCAGCTGTAGCTACCTATATAAGTGAAGTATCCACATTTCTGTTGCATCAGCCAAACAGTTCTTCTAGGTAAATGTACTAAAAATTAGATGTATTTTTGCTTTTCAAATACAAAACTTTAATACTGAAATTTTCAGACTCTACATACCAGTTTCCTTTCCCTGGTCCAAGAGGTACTACAGTGTTCTTCTTCTCCAGGGACATTCAGTGCACTGGGGCCGTCCCATAGTGAGGCTAGGGAACAGCTGCTAGACACAGCATTTTTTATTTTATTTATTTATTTTTTTCCTTTATTGAGTTCAGAGAGTGAGGAATTGAGAGGGAGAGAGAGATAGAAACATCAATGAGAGAGAACATTGATTGGCCGCCTCCTGCATGCCCCCCACTAGGGATTGGGTCCACAACCTGGGCATGTGTCCTGACCAGGAATCGAACCGGCGACCTCTTGGTGCATGGGTCAACACTGGCTGGACGATACAGTATTTTAAAATATAAAATAATGACCTAATTAGAGGGTGGGTTCTCTTCACAGAGCCCCACATGGGTACCAAGTATATTCGGTGAGAAAAAGGTGACTCTCTTCTAAGAGGTTTTCTATGAAGCATGTTCTCCCATATAAGGGAGTAGGGTTGAATTTTCTCAACATCTTCCCTACACAAGACCCTAGATATCTCATTCTCCTGTTATAGCTTCATGAAGCTTTTCTCCATGAGATAAACTGGAGATTTCTGTTAGAATAGCTTATTTCAGAGGCTACATGCAAAGAAGAATAAGGGAAGAAAACAGCTATCACCCAGAGCTCTCCCAACTAGGATCTCTCCCAGTATTCCGGCTAGACCAAGCCACACAGGCAAGTAAGACTGCACGGTTGAAATAAATGTTCTCATTAAACCATTCATTTTAATTTGGGAATAAAGAACCACCACTCATAAATAAATGGACTTGTAATTCTTTTCCAGATTGTTATTTTCTGATTCACGAGTACAGGCAAAGTCTATTATGAATATAAAATAAAATAGGCCACAGAACGCTTACAATCAAACCATCCTGGCCTCAGAGCCATGCACCTGAAAGGGTCTGGTCCCCCACTTTTTGAGTCTGGGTGGCCTGTGACTTGCCTTGGTGAATAGAGTGTGGCAGAAGTCAAGGTGGGTGCTTCTGCGTGCTCTCTCTCTCTCTCTCTCTCTCTCTCCATACTTTGTTACTGCCACGTGAACAAGCCCAAACTAACCTGCTGGAAGTCAAGAGACACATGGAGGAGACATGAGCCATCCCAACTAAGGCCATTCTAAATGAGCCAGAGATAATATGCCCAGCAGTTGACCAGAGACACGTATGTGAGCTCAGTGGAGATCAACAGGACTTCCCTGACAAGGTCAGCCCAAACTGCCAACCCACTGATTTGTGAGCTAAATAAATGTTTTAAGTCACTACATTTCTGGGGTAGTTGTTACGCAGCAAAAAGTAACTGATAGAACTAAGGAGACAGTTTCTTTCCCATTCGCAGCATATAGGCTCCTCTCCTACAACTTTCCCTCATTCCTTGTGGCTCTGACCTTTGATCCACTGTTCTGGGTTAGTTCCTACTTTACCTATTCTCTCCTTTACCCACATGCTGCCTGTTATACGCTGAATCGTGTTTCCCCAAAATGTTGTATGTTAAAGCCTTAACCCCCAGTACTTTGGAATGTGATTGTATGCGGAGATGGGGCCTTTAAAGGGGTGATTCCATTAGAATGAGGTTCTCAGTGTGGGCCTTCATCCCATCTGACTGGTGTCCTTATAAGCAGAGAACATTTGGACATGCACACAGACACCAGGGGTGTGTGCGCACAGGGAAAGACCATGTGAGGATACAGCGGGAAAGCAGCCATCTGTAAGCCAAGAAGGAAAGCCTTAGGCAAAACCATAAAATCAGGGGTATCGCTTGTTCACTGCTCTCTTCCAAGTACTTAGAACAATGCCTGATTCACGGCAGACACTAACCATATGGCACCTTGGTCCTGCACTCCCAGGCTCCAGAGCTGTGAGATACATTTCTGCTGTTTAAGTCACACAGTCTGTGATATTGTGTTATGGCAGTTCTAGCTGACTAATACACTGCCTGTGAAGAAAACTGGCAATAAGTATCCCAGCTTTTACCCTGATGATCACTCTGATCATGTCTTTCTTAATCTTCAAAAAATGTTTTAAACACCAAGAATTCATATTTATTTTTAAAAAATTTTTAGTGTATTAAGATACCAAATGAAGTAAAAAAAATAAGCTCAACACTTTTGGGGCGGAAATATAAGATAAAATAAGGAGGTCAAACGTCTACCTGCAGCGCCACCCTGAGAGGGAATCCCCGTTAACATTCTTGTCCTCTCGCAGCCCATGCTTTAGTTCCTGGCTTCCTGCCACCTGGTAACCGCCCTATAAGGCAATGAGCACGCGCAGGGACAAGTGCCCTCCGCTCGTTACACAGCATCCTAAATCCCTTCCTTTGCTTGCAGAGTTTCTGAGGCTGTTTTAGCGTCTGGAAATGGCAGATAGTCACCCTCCTAACTGATCTGAAAGCGCACCGCCAAGTGGAGGGATTACTTGCTGTTCCTGCTTCACGGGACTTTACTGGTGTTAGTCCTGCTCACACTGGGAAACAGTCTCACAGTGGATGCAGTCGACAGCAGGTTGTCGTGGGAAAATCCTGGCGCAGGGCTGCTCTATGGAACGTCCACTGAGCACCACCTCTTTGGTATGTTTAGCAAAAACAGTGGCTATCATTAACTGAGCACTTATTATGTGTCAGGCACTCTCTAAGAGCATGGGGTGTGTGCTGGTGCTACTGGTGGTTTGTTTTCATCAGATGAGAACTGTGTCCTCCCAGCAATGCTCTGAGCTCCTGCCAAACCCTGAAGACGAAGCTAAGCTGACCACAGTCCGAGGTGAGCTCCGGCTGGTCCCTGCGTCAGGCCTGGAAGCATCTGTTGCCCCTTGAGGATCTGCTTCTCAGAGTTCCCTCAGGCAACGGCTCTCACCAGGTCTTCTGCCCAGGGTGGACGACAGGGCTAAGGACCCTAACCTACATGTCCACCCTGCCCCCCAACTCCTAACCTAGTCAGGAAGGTAACAGAAGCCCCCGTCTCACCTGCACACAAAGCAGCAACTTTCAGGAGGCCCTGCACCAGCCCGGAAGTCACCTCGTGCTCCCTCAGAAATGGCCCTGGGTCTTCTGATCTATCCAGTTTCTTGCTCCCTTGTTTAATCTGATCCAAGTAGTTCTACCTATATGATCACTTCAGCTCTTCACTCACCGCTCATGTTTAATACAAGTACACACGGAAACGCACACAGGCAGCTGCTCCTCACTCTGTTCTAATGACAGTCAGGAGGAAAACACGGGTTTCTCTCTCACCGTCCAAGGGTCTAGGGGTTGAAGCAAGCTTTCTCCTGCACCCCAAGGGCCATCACTCACCTTCTCCTAGATGAGGACTTTAAGGGTCACCTGGAAATGCTTCAGGAGAAGTTGCTATGGATTCAAAGATGAGTTATTTCCAAAAGAAATGTCCCACATAGTCTCACTACCCTCCCAGGAACGGGCCGGAGACTGAGCACACTGGAGTGAATGGGAGTCACCCCAGCAGCGGATCCCGGCCAAACCACCTGTCCTCCTCCTCGCTTGGTCTCACCACCCCCCGGCTGCTTCCTGCTGTCGATGCCTTTGTCCCAGCGTTCCTTTATATAAGAGAGGGTTTTTAAAAATTGTTTACATAATTGACAGTGACTAACACAATTTAATATATGCATAAACCAGAGAATAATAAATACCCAGTTATCACAGGAATGGGCAGGCTTTTCGGCTGCTTTTTCCCAAAAGGCTCCATTGGGATTCTAACAAGCAGTTTTTACCCAACAGCCTGTGCACTGGCTGGGCTCTGCCACCAACTCAGTTATTACCTAGGTTCCTAGGGAGCGACCTGAAGCAAGAAAAGCCTTTGGATTCTAGTGTGCCTCTAAGAAATTCCCGTGCAGCTAACGATGTGACTACTCACTGGGGTGCTACTTCTTTCTCCCAAGGTACAACACCACAGTTTCAGAACCAACACAGGACAAAAAATGATGCAAGCAAAAGGAGGAGGAGCCCTGAAGAGCCAAATTAAAACTGGAAAAGAAGAACCAAGCTGAAAAACCCCTATTTCATTATTTCAAAACTTACTACAGAGACACAGGAATCCAAACAATATGGCACTAGCATCAGGATACTCATAAAAAGCATGAAATAGAATTGAAAGTCAAGAAATGAAATGACACATCAGGGCCAACTGATTGACAAGAATGACAATATCATTCAATGGGGAAAGAACGGTTTCTTTAATAAATGGTGCTGGGACAACCGGATAACCACATGCAAAAGGATAACGTTGGACCCCTACTTCATACCATATTCAAAAATTAACTCAAAATGGATCAGTGACATAACTATAAGAGCATAACACCACAAAACTCTTAAAAGAAAACGGGGTAAATCTCCATAACCTTGGATTTGGCAAATGACAATGAATGCAGGAGCATCAATAGCAAAAACAGGTAAGTTCAATTTAATCCAAATTAAAAACTTTTGGTCCTGGCCAGATGGCTCAGTTGTTGGAGCATCATTCAGTACACCAACAGGTTGCAAGTTCGGTTCCCAGTCAGGGCACATACCCTGGTCGGGACATGTATAGGAGGCAGCTGGTTGATGTTTCTCTCTCATCAGTGTCTCTCTCTCTCTCTCTCTCTCTCTCTCTCTCTCCCCCTTACTCTCACACTAAAGTGTGTGTGTGTGTGTGTATATATATTTTTTTTAATTAAAAACTTTTTGCATCAAACAACATTATCAAGAAAGTGAAAAGAAACCTACAGAATGGGAGAAAGTATCTGCAAGCCATATATCTGGTAAAAATCAAGTATCCTGAATATATACGGAACTTTTACAACTTAACAAGAAAAAGGTAATCAACCCACTTTTTAAACAACGGGTAAAGGAACTGAATATACATCACAGCAAAGAAAGTACACAAATGTCCACAACCACATGAAAAGAAGAACGAGGTCCTCAGTCATCCCGGAGTGCCACTAAAAAACACATGTGATGACATTTCACTCCCAGCAGGAGGGCTACAATAAAAAGCAAAGGAAAACAAGTGTCGCTAAAGATGTGGAGAAACTGGAACTCTCATACGTTGCTGATGGGAATGAAAAATGGTGCAGCTACTATAGAACGCAATTCTTCAAAAAAGTTAAACCCAGCAACTCCATTCCTAGCTATGTACCCAAAATAACGGAAAAGAAGGACTCAAATACATGTATACACATGTCCGCAGCAGCACTATTCCCAGCAGCGAAAAGATGAAAACAGCCCAAATGGCCATTAGTGGATAAATGGACAAATTGTGTATATACATACAACTGACATGATTATTCAGCTATGAAAAGAAATGAAGTACTGAAACATGCTATAACATGGATGAATTTAAAAAAACATGATGCCGCCCTGGCCGGTTTGGCTCAGTGGTTAGAGCGTCAGCCTGAGGACCAGAGAGTCCCGGGTTCGGTTCCCGCTAAGGGCATGTACCTCGGTTGCAGTTTGTCCCCGGCCCCGGTTGGGGTCGTGTGGGTGGCAACCACTCGATGTGTCTCTCTTGCATCGATGTTTCTCTCTCTCTCTTTCCCTCTCTCTCCCTCTTGCTCTATCTGAAGATAAATGCAAAAATGTCCTCGGGTGAGGATAAAAAAAAAACATGATGCCTAGTGAAAGAAGCCAGACACAAAAGGTCACATATTCTGTGATTCCGTGTGTATGAAATACCGTAATGAGGTAATCCCACAGAAACAGCAGGCAGGCTGGCAGCTGCCAGGGCCGGGGACAGGGAAAGTGGGGAGGGAGCAGCTGTGCTAACCGGGGTGATGGAGATAGTTCAGAACTAGACACAGGTGGTGGTCGCACACTGCAAATGTGCTACATCGTTCACTTTAAAATGGCTAACTTTTGTTATGTGAATTTCACTTCAATTAAGAAAAAAGCAGATGGCAGAAGAAAAGGCACAGCAGGCAAAGCTGCCGGGTTGTTAAGTAAGACTGGAGCCCCGGGGAACGCAGAAATGGGCGCCGGGGGAGGACGGTGCTGGCGGATGCGGGTGGAGGGAAGAAGAAGAAATAGTTTGAGTACAAGAAGAGCAGGCGGTTCTATACTGCAGAGATGGTCCCCAACAGAACAGCAGCATCTGTGTGTAGTCGAGAATCTTCAGAAAGGTCACCTTGTGAAGTCCTGGGGGCGGAGCACCATTCACAGGAGCACAGCAGGGGGCCCTCAATGCCCGCCTTTGCAGACCCCTCACTGCTTTACAGAAGTGAGGGCAGAAGGAAGAAAGGGGCAAGTTAAGGAGACATTCGTTCTGAGCCTCGTGAACATCCACGGAAAAGAAACATAGGATTGAACATACTAAACCTTTACCACGAGACAGATCCTATATACGCACCATCTCCTTGTAAATACTTCCAGAAAACACTGCCATGGGTGATCTGTGCTCCTTTTCCAGATGGGGAAACCAAGGCCCCAGGCTTCAGAGCCACACTCTTCCTACCATAATGCATCCAGCCAGGTGAGAAACAGAAGTCACCAGGAGCATCGCGGGTTTTTCAGGGAACTTCTAATTGACAGAGGGAAGTGCATTTGACTTCCGTTTTTCTGCTAGCTTAATAAGGGCTATCTGCGAGGAGAAAACATCCCAGTTCTAGACCGTATTATTCTTCGAGGAGTATAAAAACACCACTGCATCTGTTTCTTGCTGCTTATTTTTTACGGGTACTGCCTCGTCTCTGCCACCTGAGTGCTCACTGTAAGAACACAGGTCCTCGGCCACATGGGAAGGGTCAGTGGATCACCCACCGTCGAGTCCTCCTCCAACTGCTTTCTTCCTGCTTTTGTGAACCTTGATTCTCCCCACAGGCCACAAAACATGGCTGATCTGGGAGGTGGTCATGGCCCAAGGTCCCTGGTTTCTCTCCCAGGAGGGCTCATTTTCGTCCTCAGGCCGCAGCAAGCTGTCTTTCCCACCTGAGGACGGTAAGGCCAGATACCTGCTCCTCTTTTCATTTCCGAAAAAGAAATCAGAACTTTTCAAAGGCAACCATTTCCACTGGCTTTCAGAGTTTACTGATAAATAAAAATAAAATAAAATAAACAGAGAGCTAAATTGATTTTGTTTATTTTTTTTTCCCTCCCTCTTACGGAAACAGACCACACAAAGCAAACATTTCCATTGCGGGATGAAAAAAAAAGCCCCTATTTTAGGCCTGGAAAAGATTCATGACGCCCAATTCAAAGTGGGAGCGTCAGAAACGTGTGCGGGGACTCGAAATTCTGGCTCTGGAATAAGAAGTCCTTGCTGCCACGATCACAGGGGCCTTTGGAAAGTGACACACAGAAGCAATTTATATCATAATGACTTCAACAGCAGCACACTCGCAAGCCGCATGCGAAAAGCCCAGTCGAAGACACTAAGACATACAAGGGCAACGCTACAATGTTCTATATTGGACTGTTAGTCCTTTGCTAGTTTCTTCAGATCTTTTGGGAAACAAGTGGGAACAAATAACATCATTAATACAGACTTCTAAGAGTTTGTGTTGAAACATTTTTTAGACTAAAATATAGCACAAGTCTTAAGCATCTGCTAGAGCAGAAAACTGTCGTTTTTTTTCCCCCAATACCCCTCACTATAATTTTATGATTAATGCTTTCTTTCTCTAACATTTTCCTTTAAAAATGAAGCTGATTTTTTACAATGAACAACCACATTCCCACCCCTTGGCTGTTTTGAACGTCTAACCTTTTATCCATCAGCTCTTTTTATAAATGTATCTCATGGTAAATAAGTTGCAGAATTCAATACACTTCATGTCTAAACTCTTCCACTGTTGTCCTTTTCATCTTTTCTAGCTGAAGGTTGTGACTTTGCAAGAGGAAAGAGGGAGAGAAAGGAAAGTGAAAGCTTATTATGCAACCAGTTTCCGGGCCCATGCTGAGGGAAACACAGGACTCCGCAAAGGCTGAAGGTCTTCCTATGAAAACCGGGAACAAAAGGAGTTGATAGAATGCTGCCCTAGCAACTGTTAGGGAGGTTATTTTTCAAACGCCATGGTGTCTGTCCCATACCCTTTCCTCCCTCCTTCCAATCACCTTGGGAAAAGAGGCCCAGCTAACCATGGAGACCAGGAAGTAGAGTAACAGAGAACCACCCTAGAAATAGAAGGATTATAAGAAAAACCACAAAGTTGTCCATGGTGGAGAATTCTGCCTTCTGAACAGTACACCCCTAAGTGGCAAAGGTGTCTCCTTGGTAAGAGGAGTAAAGGGCTAGAAAAGTCTTCCTTTCCATTGTGTTTGCTCGTTTTTCCTCTCAACTCTCAATTCCTCCACATCAAGAAAGAAAGGAGAACATTTGAGGCTGGGTGCGCCCACCACTTGAGAATGCTCTGATACTGAAGACTAAGTGACGATAATGAAAGATGGATGAAAGCCAAGGCTGGCCATTCACAGCATAAGCAGAAGATTTAGTTTTTCTTCAAGGCTGCCCAAACAAGCCACTACATTTTTGGAGTGCTTTCTTACACAATGATAAATAAAACAGACTCCAACATATAACTGGACCACGATGATACTTCACTTCATATACTGCAAAATCCCCTTTGAACCCAGTATCAGTCTAGCTACTAACCACCTTTCTTATTCTGTATTTTGCACTCCAGCCTCATCAAGTTTACATGCAAGTACCCGAAATTTTCTAGAGCCTTCTCCCCAGCATGCATTCCATACAGATATATTTTTTTCTATTGCCTAAGATGCCCTTCTTTCCTCTTTGAAGTCTTCCTATGTTTTACCCTTCACTGAAGGCCCACATTCTTCCCAAAAGTGACCCTAGAATTCTGCACCCCTGAGAGTTACCAGTGACATCTTAGCTGCCAAACCTAATCATTTTCATCATAATTCATGCCGACAGGGTATTAAGTTCAAAATATGAGCAGTAATGGACAGATGAGCTCACTTTCCCTGGACAAGTGTTGCTTCATTTTTTTTTTTTTATCCTCACCCGAGGACATTTTTTTGCATTTATCTTCAGATAGAGCAGGAGGGAGAGAGGGAGGAAGAGAGAGAGAGAAACATCAATGTGAGAGAGACACATCGATTGGCTGCCACCCACACGGGGACAAACTGCAACCGAGGCATGTGCCCCTAGTGGGAACCAAACCTGGGACTCTCTGGTCCGTGGGCCGACGCTCTAACCGCTGAGCCAAACCGGCCAAGGCTGTGTCTCTTCATTTTTTACTGAGTAGAGTCACCAGCCTGAGACTCAGGAGTGCTGACAAAGTCTTCACTCCAAGGACGTGAGCGTCTTACCGGAGTTTCTCTACAACATTCTGAGGTTGCACTGTCCACGGCAGCACCACCAGCCAAGAGTGTCTTCTGAGCACGTGAAATAGGCTTAGTCTGAATTGCTATTTGTTGTAAATGTAAAATAGATGCCAGAAAAATGTAAAAGAAAACGTGACATCTCACTGATGATGTTGAAATGATTATCATTAGGTATGCCAAGCTAAATGGACTATTAACGTTAATTTCACCTGTGATTTTGGACTTCCCAGCCTCTGGCTCCAGGTGCTATAACAACCCATTTCTTTTTACTTTTTTAATGAGGCTACAAGAAAATTTTAAATTGCACATGCTGCTCACATGATATTTCTACAGGACCATATTTTTATTCTATACTGAATTGAAGGTTCCCAAAGAAACACTATATATTTCCCCTAAAAAGTGCGTGAAAAGAAAATACTTTCAAAGGCAAAGGGCAAATATTAGAAAATGAAATTTTAAAGGATGGTTTAGAGATGAGAATGAAAAATAACAGAGTGAGTACATATGTTTCTAGCAAGAATAATTGCCAGTCAGACAATACCCTGGCCTCTTGTTCAGGACACTGAAATAATTACCCATGACGATATTCATTTAAGGGAAGCTTTGAAACTTCAGATATTATTTTTTAACTCTAATAAATACAAAAATTCTATTCACTAAAAATTACCTAGGTGTCTCTCAGAATGCAATCACTTTAGGACTTAGATATTGGAGGCAGTAGCTCATTGCCTTTTCAAGGGAAGAAAATGAACTTATATGGCTTCTGAGAGTGCTTCACTTGCACCAGGAAATGGTCTAAGGCAGAGATTGCCAATCGGTGTGCTGCAAGAATTTTTAAAATATGCAATACCTGACTATTTAGTTGGGGCACTGACCTCTTTCCCTTAGATTGTCCAAAAAAAACAAAAAAAGAAAAACAAAAAAACATACAACACACACAGAGCCAACACAATAGCTGTGAATGAACTAAAATGTATCTATTTTTTTTGGTCAGATTGGCAAAAAAATGTATTTTCTGGTGTGCCGTAGAATATCAGTAATTAGTTTCTGAGGGCCATGAGATGAATAAGGGTGAAAACCGAGGGTGGAAAAGACCGAGACGTGCCTGCAGGGGGGAAGGAGCGAAGAGGCATGTGGCTGGGTAGAACAGACACGCCTGTGTCCTGTCCAGACACCACTGGGTCCCTTTTAACTGCCCTGTGTGCCTGTCTCCCAGCTTTTGTGTGCTCTGCTTTAAGAGATGGCACTGGCAAGTTTCTGAAGAGGAATACCCTTCAATGTGGGAGCTGCTTCCCCTGCAGATGCAGAGTCAAGGGCTCCCAAGTTCCCAGCCCCTCTTCAGCAGCCCACAGCCAGTGATGGATACAGGAATGGGAAAGCCCACTCCCTTGCCTTGAGCAGAAAAAAGAGACTCTCAGGAGCAATTATGCTCCAGAGTTCCCCCAGGGATCAGCCTGAGGCAGGGACTGTGCTCAAATCATCCCTCTGCTTGGATTTCCCCCTTTCCCTCTCCATCCGCAATGCACTGGCTTCTCCTGGGAGCCCTGCCTTAATAAAACACTCATGCAGAAATCCTCATCTCAGGTCTGCTTCTGGGGAGCTCAACCCAAGACTCTTGTCATCATGAATGGGCTCTAAGGAGACACAAAGTCTAATTATTGTTCCACGGATAAGAGCTTCTAGAACACATTGGTTTAAAATAGCTGCACTGCTCACAGTCTAATAAGAAGCATCTTTGTTCCTAAAGATCACTGCAGTGCCCTAAACGCAGGTCTCAGAGCTAGAAAATTGATGCTAATGCTGGCACAACACAGACATCTCCAGGTATGAGAGTCGTCAGGATGGGTGTGAGGCTCCAAAGCAGAGGCGAAAACAAAGAGAAGTCAACACTCAAGTTTGGTGAGTGTTATACCTGACAGTAATGTTATAATTCTGTACGTAACCAATATTTAATAAAAACAATTCAAAATCATTCAGAAAGGAAGAAAGTGCCCCCAACATTAGGTAAGTGTTTCAAAAGAGAAATACATCTTCCAGACTGAAATGCTGCAGGAGAGAGGTATCAAGGGTTGTCTTCTTTCTTTGCATGAAACTTGAAGACAGTCTTTGGTTTGACCAAGTTAATAAATTCCTCTTCACCAAGAGTCATTCTGAAGCTGGAAATGTAAGGGTGGAGATACTTCATCCCAAAATACTCATTTTGTTGTCTAATTAATATATATTCTATTTTGGTTTACTGCCCAACATTGATAAAAGGCTAGGTTGAATGTGGCACAAATAAGCAAGATCTAAAATACACCTTTTGCCATTACAGGAATTAAAATATATTCTTAATGTGTATTACAGATGTAATTGTCCTTTAAAAACAAAAACATCTGGAACTAACGTACAGTCCACTGTTGGAATAATAAGCAGGTGTTCAAGACACAACCAGAAAAGTTTAAGTTCTTCCGTCTGGATGGTTCCAATTTTGAGTATGAGTAGACATTATAAAAGAATCAGATTTCAGTTCAATATAAAAAAAAACAAGCCTCAAAATGCCAGATATCCAGCAACATAATATTGCTAGAGTGGAATGTTTTTATTTTTAGGAGAGGACAGAGAGAAATATAGGAGAATTCTCTCTTTGGACAGAAGCTGAGACTAACACAAAGATGACAATCAACAACCTGGTGACGTGTGGGGCACCAGGTCCACTCAGTCTCATTAGCTGTGGGGACCGAAGAGAAGCCCACATACTGTTAGCTGTTTCAGGACCCGACGCCACCCAACGTCTTTGTAAAATCAAATGTGTGGCATTTATTCCACTTAATATGCAAAAATTTCTTTACGGACCTTAAAATATTTAACAAACAACTTCTTAGCTCTGTGTGTTGTGCGTTTTTGTTTTTGTTTTGGACTCTTGAATCAAGTGTTTATTTTCACTAAGCACACAATTCTTTTTTAAAAATGTTTTTATTGATTTTTTAGAGAGAGAGGTGAAGGGAGTGGGAGAGATAGACAGAAACACAGATGTGAGAAACATCAATCGGCTGCCTCTTGCACACCCCCTACTGGGGATCAAGTCTGCAACCCAGGCATGTGCCCTGACCAGGAATCAAACCGGCAACCTCTTGGTGCATGGGACGATGCTCAATCCACTAAGCCACACTAGCCAGGCAGCACACAATTCTTAATAAGAATTATTTATAATACGGCTGATGAGAAATGGCCTATTTGTAAGGATAATGTAACTATTATGTAGAGAAAGTGGATAGTCCAAAAAAATGTAATAAAAAAGACTAAAACGATGTCACATCTATACTGATTTAAAGTCCCTAAAGAATTATGCAGCTCCCCCCACCACCCTCAACTCTGGTTTGCCTGCTAAAATATGGTTTATGAGTCACCCTTGGGGAACAGGAAAATATAGTGCACTTGACTAAAAATAGGTAGGAACATTCGATAATAAATCTACTTTCTTGATATTCTTGTGTCATCATTAAATACTGATCACTAAGAGAAGTGTGATTCTTTCCACCCTTCACAAAGGGCCAGAAGAAAATCAGCCCTGGGCCCTGAGAAGGTAAAGGAGGGTTTTATATGACATGCACACAGCGAAGAAAATAACACTGAATTTTAAATGCCTAGGACCTGGAGCTCACCTGTCAGGATGAACAGTGGTTATCTTTTTCATACAATCACTATAAAATGACTGCTTGTCCCTTGAAGTCAGAAATGATATACAGTCCAATATTTTACTTACAACAGCAATTAGAAAATAGCAATTTGATTAAAGGGTCAGACGAGAACAATCTCTCATACTCACTAGGATTCTGGCTCTAGCATAAAGCATTGTCAAGTTATAGTTTATAAATAAAAATTGCCCATATAAAAATATTTCTGTTTCCCATTTTAGCATTTCTTCAAAAGTTTGTAAAGTGGAACTTCCGAGGGGCACTGGAAGAATTTATTTACATCATTCCATAGATGGTTCCCACAAAGGGAGGGTGGATTCTAGCGGACAATGAGCATGGTCGTGCTTTTCCATCTGTGGCAATCTCCGTAAACAAATTCTGCACAGGACCGAAAACAAGTCACACATTTCTCCTCAGAAAGCATCGCAGAGAACAGCCACGTAAATAAAATGCAGGCAACATTGCCACAGATGGCAGGCAGAAAATCTAATGAAAGGCGAAGTGCCCAAGGTTGGTGGAATGAATAAACTCAAATCTAAAAACTGCCAGGGGAGCAACGCTCCATCCCATGCAGGAAAATGTCTGCGAATCCGTTCTGAGAGGTATTTCACATGGGACATCAGCGTGAAAGAAGGGGTTTACTTTACAGACGGAAAGTTCTAGAACCCCACAACTAGCCACTCTTGGCTGCAGTGTGCGGAATACTCACCAGACGGCTCGGGACCAACTGCCAGGGATGTCTGCCTAGTCAAGCTCACAGCGCCGGCCTGTGAAGCAAGCAGACAGACCAGAGAAAAATCAATGTTGAGAACTTCTAGAAATCTCAGAAAGAAACAGCTCTCTGCACTTCAAAATCAGAATCTATAATGTTTTTTAAAAAATACACCAGAAGGACACATTAATAAAGTAGTGACATTAGTTTCTAAACAGGTGATGAAGACAGTCATTAAATCAGAAATATTACGGCTATTCCCAGCCTATAGGGTTCATATACCCTCTACTAAGCTGCTGATCTACAATTCAACTTCTTAACCTATCAAAACAATCAAGCAGCAACTGAACAACATGGCTATCTAAAATCTTCTAAACTTAAAGAAAATGATCTTTTCCTGATCGACAGTAAAATGCCCTCGGAGGAACTGTAATTGTAAGAAGCAGTTTGCCCTTTCAAAGAAGAACTGTACCAAAAAGGAAAGATTTACAATGAATTGCATCTATCTACAAAGAATCAATTTTTTATGTGTATTTTTGTATAGCCTTTTATAAGTTGTTTATGCAGATTCTGGATTTGACATTGGATTTCTGGTTGTTTGAAGTTTAGATTTCAAAAGATCTTTCCAAGATGGGGTGAGGGTGGGGGAGTTCCAGGAGTTGTCAGACGTCCACAGAAGTAAGAGGAAGCCCATTTGCGTTGGGAAAGGTAGAGGCAGAAAAAAAAATGGCAATTGAGACATGGAAAAATGATGTCTATAAAATTTGCCTTGGGATTTTGTGAAGGCCATTATCTATGTAAGGATATGCCGACAGTAAGATCCCAGCTGGAAGGTACATCCCTACATTACAAGACAATGCCATTAAAAAGAAAAAAAGTGAACCTGGATCTATACAGGCAGATATGGAAAAAAAAATCTCAGTCATAGTATTAATTTTTTAAACAATTTTTTTTTCTTTATTGATTTTTAGAGAGAGAAGAAGGGAGAAGAAGAAAGAGATAGAAACATAGATGAGAGAGAATATCAACCGGCCGCCTCCTGCATGCCCCCAACTGGGGATCAGGCCCACAACCTGGGCATGTGTCCTGACCGGGAATCGAACCGGCGACCTCTTGGTGCACATATGCATATAAGTTATTTGGTTAATCTCTCCCCTCCCTCACCCCACTACCCTTTGAGATTTGTCAGCCTGTTCCATGTTTCCATGCCTCTGGTTCTATTTTATTTTAATCCACAGAAAAACTCCAAAGCATATGTACTGTGATTGTTCCCATTTTACAGAAGAGAAAAGTGAGAAGCTGGGGGAGTTTTCAAGATTCACACAGAGCTGGCATTCACACCCAGGCATCCTGGCCCATGTTTAGCCTCCATGCATTGCTTCCTCCATGGCATTTATCATGTTTTCAATATTACATTTATATTTGTAATGATGTATTACTATGACTGTAAGTTCCATGAAGACAGGGATTATTTGTGCATTAAAAACCATTATGTGCACCCCAGCACCTAGCATAATGCCTAGCACATAGTAAGTGCTCAATAAATCTTTGCTGAAGGGATGAATAACTAAGTCCGTACCCACCCCCCACCCCACTCCAGAGCTGGGAAGTTGAACTACACAACAGTTTTATGCCTCCTGGGGCTGTAAAACAAGCCGAGCTCCAAAAAAGTTAATTGACTGATGACCCGGCCATACCATGCTCCTCATTTTGAGAAACTGCTTATTGCCCAAGTCTTTCTGCAACTAAAGATTTAAAGATTGAACATGTCTCCCTTTCCTTCTCTAATTTTCTAGTAACTATTCCACGTGAAACTGATGCATTTTTCCATAAATCTTTCTAACTCTGTACATGAGTAAAATGTTGCAACATTTGGGAAAGCCAATGTTGAAATACTCAACTACAGGGAAATGAAACAGTTTGTCATGAATTATTCAGGTACTGGCATAGGTGGGCAAACTTGTAACTGACTTGGTGCTGTGGGTGAATCAAGGCCTCAACCTACCTTTTCGTTCTACTATTCCTCTAAGTGTTGAAGGGTATAAATAGGGTCTTCAGTGAAGGAAAGACTGGATGAGTGAGTGTGGGTGTCTCTGTGTCTGTGCTAGGTCTCGGTGAATCTCTGAGTGTTGATGTGTCCCTGTGTATACATTTGGTCTTTCTAAAGAGGAAAGATATTTTTCTATGACAAAGGAGGAAACCTAATAAATAGATAAAATCCCCAAATCCCAAATCCTATTAGTGTTGGTATTAGCAAAAACTGTTTTTCATTCAACAAGGGTGCCAAGACTATTCAATGGGGAAAGACCGTCTACTCAACAAACAGTGCGGGGACAACTGGAGAGTCACATGCAAAGGGATAAAGGTGGACTTCTACTCCAAACCATACAAAAATGAGCTCAAAACAGATCCTAGATCTAAATACAAGAGCTAAAACTATAAAAATCTCAGGACTAAATAAAACATAAAAGTACAGCTGACCTTCGAACTATACAGGGGTTGGGGCACCGACCACCCACATAGTCGAAAACCCACGTATAACATTAGCTGGCCATCCACATACACAGATTCCCAATGACAGATGGAAAATGCAGTTCACCCTTGAAAAATGCGGGTCCTAAATCTGCATTGTTCAAGGGTCAGCTGTGACCTTGGGTTAGGCAATGGCTTCACAAATACCACCCCAAAAACACAAATAGCAAAAGAAAATACAGATAAAGTGGATTTCGGCAAATTAAAAATTTTGTGCTTCAAAGGTCTGCATTAAGAAAGTGAACACATGCCCTGGCCGGTTTGGCTCAGCGGTAGAGCGTCGGCCTGCGGACCAATGAGTCGCAGGTTTGATTCCGGCCAAGGGCACGTACCTAGGTTGCAGTTCGTCCCCAGCCCTGGCTGGGGTTGTGCGGGAGGCAATCAGTCAATGTGTCTCTCTCATGCTGATGTTTTCTCTCTCTCTCTCCCCCTCCCACTCTTAAACAAAAAAAAAAATAAAAAAAATAAAAAGAAACTGAAAATACGCCCAGCTGGTGTGGCTCAGTGGTTGAGCATCAACCCATGCACCAAGAGGTCACTGGTTCAATTCCCTGTCAGGGCTCATGCCCAGGTTGTGGGCCTGATCCCCAGTGGGGGGCATGCAGGAGGCGGCCAGTCGATGTTCTCTCTCATCCATGTTTCCATCTCTCTCTCCCTCGTCCTTCCTCTCCCTCTAAAATCAAGAAAGGAAGGAAGGGAGGAAGGAAAGGAGGGAGGGAGGGAGGGAGGGAGGGAGGGAGGAAGAAAGAGAGAAAGACTCACAAAATGGGAGATTTTTTTGAAAATCATATACATATTATCTCTCCATGTACCATTCTAAAATACCTGTATTTTACATATAAGCTGTGCCATTAGTAATAAACTGTAATACACTATAAAATATCTCCCCACGGACCACCAGTGGGAGCGTGTTCCACTGCAGGGAACAGTGCTATGGTAGATGACAGAAATGGCCACACAGGCTGCCACCTGCTTTCCCTTTGCAGCCTGCAATGTCCCATCAAGAGGTGGGACAGTTTCTTCATCCTCTGAACCTGGGCTTGACCACGTGACTGCTTCGCAGATGAGACACAGCAGAGGCTTCACAAGTCTTGTACACGGGACCTGCCCTCCTGCCAGTCTTACAAACTTGAAACCCCCGAGTGAACCAAAATAAATGGTTACTGATTCAGGCCACCAAGTTTCAAGGAGGTTCGTTACGCTGCACACACTGACAGACATAACTGTTCTCTAACATTTTGTTTGTCTGAAAAACAGTAATTTTCATGTTCAGCAGTAAATCGGAGTGAAGTGACCTCTGTTTCGGTTCAGTCTTGCTCAGTCACTCGTCACGTGAAAACAAAATCTCAAATATTAAATATTGTCAGTAGGGCATCCTTGCTAGTCCTTTTGTGTTTGATATACACAGGGCGGGTCAAAAGCAGGTAGACAGTTGTGAGTATGCGACACGCAGAGTTTATGCTTGTATTATTATTTAGCAATTACTGTATTATTTTCCATGCAAACAACTGTAAACCTACTTTTGCCCCACCCCTTCAATACTGCGTGTACATCAGCATTTAACTTCTATTTATGGAAAATGGCATTATTTTTCTATTGAACTTAAGTATATCACAATAAGTACAGTTATTTAGAGTTATTTATAGCAATGTTACCACATTACCACAGCTATCTACCAGACACATCTTATTTGTGAATAATATATTTAACTGGAAAGGACGAGTGATAAATTCAGATGAAGACAGATCTGTCCAAATCCATACAAGTGGCGCACGAATTGCCCAAGTTTAGAGCCCCGTGGACCAGGACAATGCTCCTCAGGTGTGAGCATGCGCACAGATCACCAAGGTATTTGGCTGAGATGCATCTGTTTGAGACAGCTCTGAGGTGGGACCAAAGGCTCCGAATCTCTATCAGCCCCCCGCCGCTGACGCCGCTGCTGCTGGTTCCGGAGCACCCTCTGAGAAGCCAGCACGTGGGGGAAAGCCAAACCCTGGCAGCCAGATAAAGCTGAGGGCAGTCATATTTACCAGCTGTGTGGTCTCAAGTAACGGACTGCATCTCTCCGAAACCATCTGTGACATGCAGGCGATGTTAGACTCGTCTCCGAAGCCTCGGTCAGGGTGAAATGAGATGAGATGCGAAAGGTATGCAGGACAGTACCGGCCATCAAGAAGGGCTCAATTTCCACTTTGCTCTCTTTCATAGTTAATGACTTCCAGAACAGTCCTTCAGAGGACTTGCAGGTTAAAACAAGGGAAATGGCTGGGCCAAAAGTACCTTATGTTAGCCCAGATAGTACCATGTCACAACACTAAGAGTCCTAGGATCTTAGAATCACATCTCACCAATACAATCACGCTTGACGTTTTCTCACACAGTACGAATATGTTTGTGTCTCCTCAGTGTCACTCGACAAATAGCTTCTGAGCATCCACTGTGTGCTCGACACTGTTCCGGGCTCTGAGGATACGACAGTGAACAAAGCTAACGAAACTCTAGGTCCTCACCAAGCCCGCACCCTCCGATTCTCTCGGTCTCCAAACTGCTCACACATTCTCACTCCCCCAGGCTGCATGGAAGGAGAGGCTGCTGTGGGCCACATCTGGCCACTACATGCTTACCTGTCCCCACGGCCATCTTGCAAACTTTGAGCTGGTATTAACATTCTTTAATGGGAGATTTCATATACATCACTGCAACCGCAGCTTCTCTTGGAAATCTGGAAGATTGAGCGACACGGACCCGAGTGCCGCAGATCAGCCAGGCAAAGCTGAGGCCGATGTCCCTTCCCAGAAGGCCTGGATGCCCCAGTTCCCCACAGCCCCCACCCTCCCCATCACTTCCACTCAGCTCCCTCACTTATGTTCTCCTGCTCTCCCCCGCCTCTCCCCTTCCCACCACTGAGTTAGTGAGCCCTAAATGAAAGACACAGTCACCAACATGGAAGGAAGCGGATTCCACCTTCAGATTCTGTGTATTTTTTTCCTTGACCATCATGCAATAAACGTCCCACAGGAGAGCAATTTAACCATTTGTTTGCCCCTTCCTAAGTCTAAAACTGCCCATTTGAGAAACTACTCTAAGTCTACCCAAGAAAGTTATAGCTCCTGTGTCTGCCACCCCTGTGGCTAGCCAGCTCTAACGTCTACAACTGGGAGCTCTTTACCGGCGCGTATTATGAGTTATTTTATGGATTTTTTTCTCTAAATAATGGTGATGGTTTTGCGATTACCCACCTCCATTCCTTTGCCTGGCTTTCTATGGCTGTGTGAAAAACTGCCACAGACTTTGTGGCTTAAAACAACACACATTTGTTAGCTCACTGTACTATAGTTCAGAGGCCTGGTACCATTGCTGGGTTCTGTCCAGTGTCTTACAAGGCTGAAGTCAAGGTGTCTGCTAGGCCTCCTTCCTTCCTGGAGACCCTGAGGAATTCATCTGCTTCTAAGCTCAGGCAGGTTATTGGCCAGTTTTACTTCCTTGTGGTCAAAGGGTCAAAGGGTTAAGAACCCATTTTCTTGCTGGCTGGCAGCTAGGGGCCACTCTCAGGTCCTAGATGCCACCCACACTCCTTGTCACATGCCCCCACCATCCTCAAGTCAGTGGTGGAGAATCTCCCTTCTATGGAATCCCTTTCTCTCTTTGAATCTCTTTGTTTGGTCCTTTTTAGGGGCTTAGCTGATTAGGACAGGCCCAGGGAAGATAAGTTCTCATTCTTTTTTTTTTTTTTATCCTCACCCGAGGACATTTTTGCATTTATCTTCAGATAGAACGAGAGGGAGAGAGGGAGGAAGAGAGAGAGAGAAACACATCGAGTGGTTGCCACCCACACGACCCCAACCGGGGCCAGGGACAAACTGCAACCCAGGTACGCACCCTTAGCGGGAACCGAACCCGGACTCTCTGGTCCGCAGGCCGATGCTCTAACCGCTGAGCAAAACTGGCCAGGGCATAAGTTCTCATTCTTAAAGCCACTGTGCCACACCATGTGACCTAACCACAGGAGTGACATCCCATCATAGGCACAGCGCTGGGATGATACAGGGGTGTTCACAGGGGGCGGGGGTCTGGGACCATCGTCCAGTTCTGCCCAGAATACCTAGTAACTGCTAGCATGGACTTGTCAGCTGCCTGCAATTTTCTTCTCAGGCTGCAAACAGAGGTCAGGTCACAAGAACAGCTAACTGGCCAGTAGAAAGGATAAGCAGAAGTTAAAACCAGGGAGTTTATTTGTAACAATTCTCCCATCCATCACTATGGTAGTGAATGTTCTCTAACTCTAGGAATGCGTGTACTCCACCAGATTCCAAATCTATACAAAATGTTTCTGTTCTTTAACTTAAATCGAATCTTGTGAAACTGGATGTCTAGAAAGCTGACATTCTAGAAAGAGGAGGAAGGGGAGATGAGAAACAAACATGTACCTGTTACCTAGGACAAATAAAGTGTTTTTAATGACAAGTATCCAAATAATACCATGGGCTGAAAATTTTAAATGACATTATATTTCCTAATTTTTAAAAATATATTTTCTAAATTCAATCCATTGAAATGCTTTTTCATTCAACTGACTTAGTTATTTGGAAGTTCGATAGAAGTTCGATATGTAAATATACATAATCACATGAATATTTAATGCAAAAGGGTAAATATAATTAAAAGCATACTTAATACATCCACAAGCACATGACATATTAGTTAAGACATGTTTAACAGAAAAATAAAATAAAAATGTTTAAGAACTCTCCCTTCAAAAAATGTTTGGTTACAGAGTAAAAACAGTCTGACAGGTTTGGAAGAAGCAAAGTAAATCATAACAATAATAGTAACTGCCGATGAATGAGAAATTACTACGTCCGTATTAAATCTCACCAAACTGCACAGCAGAAATTGTTTCCCGATGAGGATGCTGAGGCACTTCTCCAGAGACACGTGGCAAGTAAACCAAGGCGCGTGCCTTTGAACCCCGGTGTCCGGCTCCGGGACCCTTCCTCTGAAGACCGGCATCTGCCTGTGCGCCCGCCTGCGCTTCCACCCTGTGCGACAGGAGCGCTTTCTCCCGACGACAGAGCACAAGGTGGTAGCCAAGCGCAGATGCATTACACTCAGACAGATCTGGCTCGCATCCAAGGCCAGAGGTGAGTGGGGGCTGAGCCTGGCCAAGGCGTATGTTTCTATAATTTGCATAAAGACACCCTATTTACCAGCAGCAGCCTTGTCCAAGGAAGCCTAAATTCTCTTTAAAAAAAAAAAAATAACCCAGGCATTCCTCTAACCCCTATGTCTTTATTTAGAAGGGGAAGAGGGACAAACAATTGATTCCTTCTTTCTCCTTTTTACGCCTTCCAAACCCTTTCCCATTATCCTACATTTTGAAATTGAGAGATTATGAAAAGATGGGAACAAAGCAAAAGCCAACACTAGAAGCAAAGAAGAAAAACCACGGGTTCCCTTTCCTACTGTAAAGAGGAAAGTGAGCCTTCTAAATGAAAAGGGGTGGGGAAGGTTCACCCTCGGGCCCTAGAAGGCCTGCGAAATCTACACCAGCTAACATCAGCCGCCTCACCAAATGAGCCTGACCAAATTTAACCGGCTAATTTGTAAGTTGATAATTTTGTATGACCCTCGAATGATGTTATAAATATCCAAATGGCCCTTGGCAGATAAAAGGTTCCCCACCCCACAGGTAATAAGGACAAACCTGCAGTACAATAACCGCAAACCCTCACGCATCGAAAGTGGGGGCAGCATGGTACCAGGGTGCCACTAGCCACCAGAAGCACAGACAGAAAGAAACCCAGGTTTAGCAATCACAGCAATGGGTCACTGGAGGTGGAGTTGGGGAGTTGGGGTGGCTGGGGACCACGATATTACATCCTGACACCTGCATTACTCACACACTTGCCTTCAATGACTCATTGCGACAATGAGGTTGGACAAGGCCATGTGTCAGGTGGCATTTGCTCAGTGATCTTTCCTGGTCCCTCAAGGCATGACCAAGGGCTGTGAGCATTGCAGAGCCCTCTGCGTGAGGAGGTGGGAGCTACTTTTTTTTTTTTAATCCTCACTCGAGGATATTTTTCTATTTATCTTCAGATAGAGTAGGAGAGAAAGGTAGGGAGAAAAAGGGAGAGAGAAACTTCGATGTGAGAGGGACACATCGACTGGCTGCCTCCTGCACGACCCCAACCAGGGCTGAGGATGAACTACAACCGAGGTACGTGCCCTTGGCCGGAATCGAACCCGAGACTCATTGATCCGCAGGCCTACGCTCTGCCTCTGAGCCACACCGGCCAGGGCTACTCCGGCTATACTTTAATCCGTCCTCTTGATGTTCTCCTATGGTTTAATTTCAGCTCCAGTGTCCTGGAGGTCACATGGCAGAAATTACAGAATTATACACTTATTTTCTCAGAAAAACCTCCCTTTAACCTGATGCTTTGTGGTGTTGCTTATTTCGGATCTCAGTTTTCACAAAGTTTTATTTGTTTGAATTTCTCAGGTACACACTTTGACTTAAAATCGCCACGCACTGCGGCTGGGGCACTCCCACGCGTCTGAGCTCAGACAGAAGCCTCAGGTCCTCGGCTGCCCGTCATCGCCAGTGATCCCTCAGAACATTCAAGCAGGGTCTTGGTTTCAGAAACTTGGACATATGCCAACCCAGGTAATTATTCTCTGCCTACCTAATTTCCCCAGGCAATTTTAATTGAAAATGGTATTAGCCTGTACTTTAGTTCTAATCTGCTCTGAAGTGTCCCTGTGTCCTGCTTCTTGCCTCCACTGGAAGCTAACTGAGCTGGTTTCTTTTTGAAGCTTAAGTTGAAAAAAATGTTTCTGACTCTCCCAAGGGGAGAAATATCAGATAAATATGAGCCATTTAATTAGTCTCAAACCAGGGTACTGAATACCATTGGCAGTGGTTGCAAGACACCCCTCCTTGTTGCCTAACCTCATGAAAAGTTTCTTTTGTAGGCAGAAACACAGAGGTTTTCTTACTGAAAAACTGATCAAAATGTGGGAGTGGGGGAGAAGGGGAGTGAGAGGGAAACTGAGAGGATTTTACTCTCCTGAAATGATTTTAAAAGGTACTGTTCCCTTGTTCATTTCCAAATAACCTGATTTAGAGTTAGCAGACAAAAATGCACAATTTAACATAGGCATGGCTGAAATCCAATGAAAATGCAATGGGAATGTGCTTGTTGAATACGTCCAACAAAGATGCATTTAAACCCGTGCTGTCCAAAAGAATTATAATGAAAGCCACACGCACGGAAAATTAAACGTCCTACCAGCACCATTAACAAAGTAAAAAAGAAATATGGAATATTACTAAGCAATAAAAAGGAAAGAACTATGGATAACACAACAAGCTGGATGGCTCTCAAGGGAATTTTGATAAGTGAAAAGAGCTCTTCTCTAAAGGTTACACACTATAGACTCCACTTATAAGACATTTTTTAAATGTTGATTTTTAGAGACAGAGGCAGGGAGAGGGAGAGAAAAAGAGAAACATCGATGTGAAAGCGGAACATCAATCGTCTGCCTCCTGCACACCCCCTACCGGGGATCAAGCCCACATAACCTGGGCAGGTGCCCTGGTGGGGAACCAACCAGCAATCTCTTGGTGCATAGGATGACACCCAACCAACTGGGCCACACCGGTCAGGGTGTTTATGACATTCTTGAAATGACAAAAGTATACACACGGAGAACAGATTAGTGATTCTCGGGAGTTAGGGAGGGAGGCAGCTGTGGCTGTAGCAGGTAGCACAGGGGATTCCTGTGATGGAATTCTGTATTTTGACTGTGGTGGTGGTGGTCATAAGACTCTATACTGGTGATTACACTACACACACAAACAGGAGTTGCATGTAAAATTGGTAAAATCTGAATAAGGTCAGTGGATTGTATCAATGTCAATTTTGTGGTTGTGATACTATACACCATAGTTTTGTAAAATGGTACCAGTAGGGAGAACTGGATAAAATATTTTATATCATGCAAATCTACAATAATCTAAAAATTAAAAGTAAAAAAAAAATAATAATTTAATTTTAATAATATATTTAACCCAGTATATGCATAATTTTCTCAAATAAGTGATGTACATATAATCAATATAAACATATAATTTTATTTTTTTTCATTCTGTCTTCGGGATCCAGTGTGTAGTTTATACTTTCAGCACATTTCAATGTAACGTAGCCTCATTTCAAATGTTCAATGGCCACATGTGGCTGTGGCTTCTGGTACTGGGCAGAAAAATACGTTAGCTAACCCTAATATCCATTTCCCAATCCCTTCCAGTACCACACTCACTATAACATGAAACATCGTTGCTTTCTGGAAGTCTCTAACAGAGCAGGTTCACAATGAAACCCTTGGAGCTTAGGTAGACACTGGAAAATACGGTCTGGCTGGGAGAGAAAATCTCATCGGTGGTACCAACCAGAATCTGTTTCAGACCAGAGTTTCAAGACAAAAATTAATAATCTTTATTAAGTTAATTATTAAAAATTAATAATCTCTATTAAAGAAATTTCTGGTATCTTCTAAGAAATACTACCTAAGAAGAGTTTCAATAGCTATATTATATTGACTGGGTTCAAGGATTAAAATTTTAAACTATTTTTGAACCTTTGTAACCTTTTATGTTCTCTCTGTCTCTCTGTCTCTCTGTCTCTCTGTCTCTCTGTCTCTCTCTCTCTATCTCCCTATGATGATTAGAAGTAGAATTAGTACAATAAAAAGGCTTATTTTGGGGTGGGGGTTGCTCTTCAGAGTCATGAGACTGTGAGACTCAATGTTCCTCCACAGACAGTCATGGAGGAGAAAGAAATAAGTGATAAGTATGTGAGAGCAGCTTTGAAAACTACATAAAATGAGGCCAAATCTCTTGGGCCTCTGAAAACTAAAGCAGGGAACAGACCTGGTTCTCAGACCAGGTCTGACAAGAAGCCCCGGGTTCAGTCTCAAGAGACCAGCGCAATCTCCATCCCCTAGGAAGTGGGAGCAGATGAGAAAACTCTATTCCCAAACGGAGCCAAGCAGAGAGCAGACCTGGTTCTCAGACCAGGTCTGACAAGAAGCCCCGGGTTCAGTCTCAAGAGACCAGCGCAATCTCCATCCCCTAGGAAGTGGGAGCAGATGAGAAAACTCTATTCCCAAACGGAGCCTTAAGGGAGTATAAAGAGAGTGGGTTTTGGAATGAAAGAGACCTGTCTTCGAGAATACAGTCAATTAACCTCTCTTGGACCTAGTTTCCTTGTTTGTAAAGCAGAGAAAGTATCTACCTCACTCATTGTTATAAAGTTAAATAGAATAATGCATGAAAAGTGCCTATCACATTCCTGCAATCGGAGTGGGTGTTCAGTTACAGTCCTCTCCCACTGCTTTATTTCTGCACTCAAATAACTATGCATATAGAGAAAATGATCCGTGCAAATTAAACTAAGAGTAGTAACATCAGAAACTCAAGAGCTATCGCTCAGGAAGTAATGCCAGAGACAAACATCTTAATCTGTTGTGATTCACTTCTAACCTGCTGGTAGGAAGCTGGTTTCATGACCAATCTAGGTATATAGCACTCTTGAGACAACTGTATAAAGGCAGGTACACCTAAGGTAAAGGACCCAAAATAGTCTAGAGAAATGGAAACAGGGTGGTTTCACTAGAGAATCATGACTTCAAGAACCTTTACATATTTGCATTCTTAACAAACATAAAATATATCTTCCAGTCAGCAAGCGAGAATAAAACGAGTATGGTACAGCTTACACAAACCAATCAACGTCTGAAGTTCTCTTGCTATGAATTATATAACTTTGACAGTAGTATTTATGTTTGTCAGATATTTTTTGACCATAGACACCTGGTCAACTATCTGTTCTGTGAGAAATTACATCACAAATTGGTCCACTGGATCCCAATAATGTGGTAGAGCAATAACTTGTTTTTTATTGATGTAACTAAACTGTGCAAACTCTTCAAGGCCCAGAACAGAGCTCCCAAAGCCAGGGCCCCACGACAGGTACCACACTGAATAGAAGGGCTCCAGAAGCACAGTCTAGAGTAAACTGTATGGACAACAGTCTGCTCTGATTCTGTTTACCGTTCAAAGCTATCGGGCTTTATAAAGAAACAAAAGCAGCCAATTTATTTACAACTTTAACATGCAGGAAAAGTTCCCCGTCTTCGTTAGTAATACCATCGCTGCTCTGGGCTGATCAGCTGGGGTGGGGTGGGGGGTCCTTCCCAGGATATGAAACAGCTTCTGGGAGAACCTTGGAAGGTTTACTGTCATTGCTACTTCCAACCTCACTGTTAAAGTCCATCATGCTATAAGCACTACCTAAAGCACGACAAAGTCTCTCTTGGAAACCACAGCAACTTAAGTAAAATGCAATGAGGAATTAAGACTTAGATGTGCTTACCCACCTAGGAAATTCAGGCTTCATCAATGCCTGGACTCAGAGGCACAACTGGTTTTAATAATCGATTAAATAATCAATCAATAAAAATTAATTAAGAAAATCCATTCCCTGTTTTTATTATTTTTTCTTCACATACAGTTAAATTCAATCTTTCGTGGTATACAGTTCTGAGTTTTGACAAATGCATACAGTCATGTAAACACCACACAATTAAGATATAAAATAGTTCCATTACCCCAAAACCTTTTCATGCTTCTCCCTGGTAGTCAGGCCCCCTTTCCAATCCCACACAACCACTGATCTGTTTTCTGTTCGGATGATGTTGTCCTCAGTGTATGGAATCATACATCATGAGGCTTTTGAGTCTGACTCTGGCTTCTTTCACTTAGCATAATGCATTTCGTGACCTATCTATATTGATGTTCTCATCAATAGCTCATCTCTTTTAACTCCCAAGTAGTATTTCATTGTATGGATGTACCACAGTTTTTTTTTGTTTTTTGTTTCATTTTAATTTCCCAGTTGAAGGACATTTGGGTTGTTTCAAGTTTCTATGATTATAAATATTAGTGTACAGAGTTTGGGGTGAGCCTAAGTTTTCATTTCCCAGGAATGGGATTGCTAGGTCACATGTTAAGTGTATCTTTCACAGCATAAGAAACTGTCAACTTTTCATCAAAAGTGTCTGCACCATTTGGCATTCCCAAGTACGATAAAGTACAGAGAATCACAGCTGCTCCATATCTTCACCCACTGGAATGATCAGTATTTTTCTTATTTTTATTTTAGCCACTCTGATGGGTGACATCTCATTGTGAGTTTTAAATTACGAATCTTCAAGTTCTATCAGATTTCAGGGTAACACATATTTGTACCTTTAAGTTAGTAATATAATCTTTTACTTTCGGAGATATTTCATCAAGTCCAGACAGTGAAGTAAATTCACATGGTTATAACATGCAGAAGGTCTGATTCTAGAAGAAACGTTCCTTCTACAAGTTTGCATGGATGTATATAATACCTACAAATCATAATAATACATCAATAATGATAATAATAGGTTCCAATTTAACAGTAGGAAATAACTCTCTAATACATAATTTTCATTAATGTAAAAACAATAAATTACTGATAATTTAAACATGTATATATACAGTTGTCTATAGACTACATACACATATATTTCATTATAAAATGCAGTTTGTCAAGCATATAGATAGTTTAAATTTGATTACAAAAGGAAATCTAATATTTTATAAAAATTATACTCAAAATTATACCATAAATATGACATATTTGCACAAATTCATGGTCTGACTTCAAATGTTAGCTGCTCTAAGGAATATCCACATTTTTCAATCATTTATTGACTGTTCTATTTACTGTTTCTAGTTTTAAAAAAACTAAAGATATGGTTTAGAATTTTCAGCATTTCTGATTTTTTACCACTCTGTTGCAATATTTACCTATCTTCTAATGCTAAGAATAATTTTATGCATTTCTTATCTATCTCCATTGGTGGAACAGGAAATTAAATGTCTCCCATGAAAAACAGCTGTTTTGCTCATTCAACAAACATTTACTGCAATTTTAGCAAGCTGGAGAGAGGTGGTTTCTATTTCAGATAGAGTCCTCAGGAGGGGTCTCTTTAATTAAGTGACATATGAGCAAAGAGCTGAGGGAAGTGAGGGAGCCAGCCTTGTGAATCTGGGAGAAGAGGGAACAGCAGGTGCAAAGGCCCTGAGGGGAGCGTGTGTTTTACAAGGTTGAAGAGATCAATATGGCTGGAGCTCAGCAGAGTAAGCAAGGGGGACACTAGAAGATGAGATCAGAGAAAGAGAGCCAGATCATGCCAAAACATTGACTGAGTCTAATTCTCAGTTACATGGGAAGCAATTAGAGAATTTTAAGTAGCAGTTACATAGTCTGACCTAAGTTTGAAAAGAACACTTTGTTATTTGGTGAAACAGCTGTAGCAGGACAAGAGAGAAGCAGAACAACCAATGAACAGGCCACTACGAGTCCAAATGAGTGATGACGGTGGCTTGATCGATGCCAGTAACAGCTGACACGGGGAAAGGGGGAGGATTCGGCACATACTCTGAACACAGAGGCCATAGGATTGGCTGATGGGTTCCGTGTGGAATGCAAGAAAAAGAAATTATATCAAATTGGAAAACTAGCATCATAAAGGTTAAAGAAACAGAATCACTTAGTCTGAAAAACAATGAACTGTTTCATTTCAACAAGGATCTTTAAGAAACTGAATCACAGTAACTGGAGTTGTTCTTTCAGCAAGCTGGCATCCTGTTTTTGAGATCTGAGTGAAGACAGGACACTGAGACTGCTATTTCCAATCACCAACCTTTGGAACGCTTGCTGCCATCAGTCACTGAGGGCACGTCACTGAGAATTCTGAATAAAGATTAAAATCAGATCATATTCTTTCTCTTCCACCCTTAATGACTTTTAGGTAATGTAGTCCATATCAGCTATTGTAGCTGTTTGACAGGAACGAGCCAGATGAATGGACTGCCAACAGATAAACAAGATGATTGAAATGTAAATAGATGAAGATTAATGCAGTCGAGAGCATAAACCAACGTGCATGAAGAGATAAGACTCAAAATAGTAGATTATAATTTCAGAAGTTTCCTACACTCTATCAGTTGTCTGAAATAATAAAAGCTGGACAACCTGGGGTTTAGAATACAAATTTTTTTTTCCTTTCTCTCAGAAAGTTAAGGATGCTGTCAAGATGAAAACCATGTTATGAAGATTACCTAATGATTCAAGACTGAGTAATCATCTCAAAGACATTCCGGACAGTTGTGAAGGACTAGAGAGACTGAAGCAGCAATCGGTACTGTACACGTCCCCCAGATTTCAGGATCCGGCCCAGATCAAGGTGACAGCAGCAGCCAGTGCCATGCTAAGGTGTTTCTCGGGGCTCCACGGGCGATGGGGACACCGAAAAAGCCAGTTTGGGGTGAAATACTCAACGAACTATCCTTTACATTTATTCTCATTACCTTACACACAGTGTTTCCACACCTTATAATATTTAATAAATGCCTATTGAAAGGAAAAAAGGAAGGAAAGAGGGAGGGAAGGAGGGAGGGAGGGAGGGAGGGAGGGAAGGAGGGAAGGAAGGAAGGAAGGAAGGAAGGAAGGAAGGAAGGAAGGAAGGAAGGAAGGAAGGAAGGAAGGAAGGAAGGAAGGAAGGTTCTACTACTGTCAGACGAGGAAAACCTTAGGGCAAGGATTTATACTTTGGGCA
The DNA here is from genome assembly GCA_030848825.1 of Tadarida brasiliensis. Classification (NCBI taxonomy): domain Eukaryota; kingdom Metazoa; phylum Chordata; class Mammalia; order Chiroptera; family Molossidae; genus Tadarida; species Tadarida brasiliensis. The sequence continues at coordinate 30,941,175 of CM061261.1, read as the reverse complement.
CAGTAGGACGGTAACCACATTCCATTTTTACATCAAGGCAGTCCCAATGTACTTCCCTAGTTATAATTCTGAGGGGTGTAAAGGTAGGTGACTTGGGTGTTACAATGCTAAAACCTATAGAATTAAAAGAAACAAACAAACAAATAAAAGAGAGTAGAGGCTATTTTGGAATTTCCTAAGAAGGTTAAAGTACTTCAATATTTAGTAGGACTTACTGATAGAGTCCTACTTGTAATACATGTTCCTGCCCCCCCCACCACATGAGTATAGACCAATCACACCTAAGCACCTTTGAAATCCTATGTTCTCCTGTGAAATTATACATGATGCCCTCTCAACTTAGAGGATTCACCAAAGGTTGAATAAGGGTTAATAAAGCCCTGTACTATTTCTGTAGATGGCCTTCAAGAACGAGAAATACAATGTTAAATGAAAACTCGGGAACACAGTGATATGCTGGTGAATGAATTCATAGGCCGTCCTTCAAGTCCAATTTATTGACACGCCATCCCCTCCATTCATCATGATTTGAGGGCAGTGTTAATCATTCCCATCTCTGGAGCTGAGATAATCTAAGGACAAATGAGTAACCAAAAATATCCCATTAATATGACTACTCAGCCACATCACAGTATTCATCCTAAGTTGAAAACCATAACTCTATTTAATAGCACAAAACCCTCCATTTATTTGCATCTTACGAGCAATCATTCATGAGACTGAAGCAGCTGGCTTAATCATCTTGCCCTTATTGAATTTAGTATTCTCTCTCACATTAGTTCTGCTGCAGGAAAAGGATCGCAGTTCCCTTTCAGTAACTCCCTGACAACTTAGAACCAATAAATTTACTTTGCTGACTCCCTGTATTCCATGAAGAAAGAGAACAAGTAAAAGTGTCTCCCTTGCCCTGGACGGTTTAGCTCGGCAGTTGGAGCGTCGGCCTGCGAACTAAGGAGTCGTGGGTTCGGTGCCAGTCAAGGGCACGTACTTCGGTTGCAGTTCGATCGGGCCCTGGTTGGGGTCGTGCAGGAAGCAAAATGTGTCTGTCTCACATCGATGTTTCTCTCTCTCTCTCTCCCCCTCCCTCCCACTCTTATCTGAAAAGCAATGGAAAATATCCTCGGGTGAGAATTTTTTTTTTAAAGTGATTCTCTTTATGTGATACAAACCTACCTTCTTTTTCTTCCATTTTTACAGCAAGATAAATGTTGACCAAAAGTGCCCTGTGTGGTTTTTCCTTTGTTTCAATATTTCTTTTCTTTTTTTTTTTTTTTTTTATTGATTTTAGAGAGAGTAAGGGAGAGGGAGAGATAGAAACATCAATGATCATCAATTGTGAGGACATCAACTGATCGCCTCCTGCATGCCCCTCACTGGGGATCGGGCCCACAACTTGGGCATGTGCCCTGACTGGGAATTGAACCAGTGACCTCTTGGTGCATGGGTCAACGCTCAACCACTGAGCCACACCAGCCAGGCTGTTTCAATATTCTTTTATTGAGGGGAAGAATGTGTTTTCAAGACAGACACCCTGCCTTTTAGATAATAGTTGCCAAATGCTGACTTAGAACAACATTAAGAAAAACTCGAATATAAACCATATAAAAACTTTGAGACTATACCTGGAGAGACTTATGCTTTCCATGAGAACACAGTTAACTTGCAAGATTAGGTTTCCTTTTGCTGGGAAAGGGCAACAGAACTCAGGTCAGAAAGCTCCCCTAAGCTAGTACAAGTTTTGTTTTGTTTCTGTTCTGGGACAGGGGAGTTTAATGATTTAAACCTCCCCCAGGAAATTCCTATATGGATCCCAGTGCAGTCTAGACCACTGCTGCGCAACAGAAATGAAATGTTTGGCACTGTATAATTTAAACGTTTTAGTTGCCACATTGGAAAGGTGTCGAGTGCACAGTAGCCACAGGTGGGGAGTGGCTCCCATACTGGACAACACAGGTCCTAGGGCAGGTCCTAGATTCCACAGAGAATCCGAGGAACTGATTGATGGGTCGTCAGTGAGTTGTCAGTGGGCAACAGCAAACTCTGTTACACGTGACGGACAAAAAATAATTGAAGAGGCGCATATAGTCCTTGGCCTGAAAGCACCTAGAATTCTAAGTTCTCACAATCGTCCCAAGTGAACTCCTCTCTGATCATTACAGCCCCAGGTATTTCACCCATTATCTCAATGTGCCAAAAATTCTGTAAGTAAACATTTTGTCATGTTTGTGAAAAATATTAATTTACTACTCTTAGCATCTTGCCTTCTTCTCATCGTGTATTCTCTACAACCGATGTTCTTTGTTGCTGTACCAACTGATGAAATTCAAGTTTAAATTCAATTCAGGCCCTGGCCGGTTCGGCTCAGCAGAGTGTCGGCCTGCGGACCAGGGAGTCCCGAGTTCGAATCTGGCCAAGGGCACGTACCTCAGTTGCAGTTTGTCCCCGGACCTGGTTGGGGTCGTGCATGTGGCAATCAATCGATGTGTCTCTCTCACATCGATGTGTCTCTCTCTCCCTCCCACTCTGTCTGAAGATAAATGTAAAAATATCCTCAGGTGAGGATTGAAAAAAAAAAAATTCAATTCAGAACTTCAGTTCTCACTTTGAAATCTAATCATGACTATTTCTCAATAAGTAAACATTCTGCATAACGCTCTAACCGCTGAGCCAAACCGGCCAGGGCCTGAACTGAATTTAAACTTGAACTTCATCAGTTGGTACAGCAACAAAGAACATCGGTTGTAGAGAATATACACGATGTGAAGAAAGCAAGATGCGAAGAGTAGTACTGAACATTTTGCTAGATACTTCATGAACACGACCTCCAACCCACCAAATACAGACATTATTACCCTCATTACGGTAAACTGAGCCTGGAGGAGGTTAATGACCTGCCGAAGGTCACAGGAGCAGCTCTGGGTAGCCCTCACCTCTATGACTTTCTACAACCCTTCTCTGCCTTCATTTAATAATGACAGCCAATGTCCTCTTATTGCTGAATTGCCCACCCCAATGCAAGCATCTTTGCATAGGCTGAATTCTGAACACCAACTCCTACATTATCTCTCTGGGAACAGAAAGCAGCAAGAAAATAAGAACCAGCTGTCACTACTGAGCTTGCAAGAAGAAAACACAAACTTTTCTCCACCTAAAGTCCAAGATAAAGAAATTCACTGAGTACCACCTACATTACATAATCCTCCCACCCAGGTGTCCACTTACATGCCCAATAGTGGCTTTCATTGCTAATTAGAGGTCAACCCTAATAACAAGGCCTTCTTCTTCCATTCTCAGGGCACTCTGGTCCCCAAAGTCATTAGTGCAAACGTGTTTCAATTGCTTTTGATTCCGTCTGCACACAGATTTCTCTGTGGGGATCACTGCTATTCCATGCCCCTGCTCCCCTTCCATAGACTGTTGCTAAGGAGAAGAGAGTCCTGCCATCGTAACTACTACCTGAAATCCTTCTGCAATCTCCACCAGCCCTTTCCTTAGCATCGAGGGCCCCTCCCTGCTCAGAACTACAACCTTTGGGTTTTGCACCTCTGAGCAAGGCCCAGCAGCTTCCATGCAAAGTCATAAACAACTAGCACCCTCTACTATGACTGCCAATTCAGTTACTTCAGGGGCCTCCAAGCTTCAAGGACCTCTCCCTGAATGAGGGCACAGAAGTAGCAGTGCAGATATTCTCAAAGCAGACTGAAAAAATCAAGGACTTCCTCCTTTGCCACAACTCTCCATTTCATCTGATTCTGGGAAGACAGCGATCAGTGGTCATGTCAGTATGAAAGTGGTTTTCTAAATCACAAAAATGTTCAGGCTATCTTACCTCTAAAATCTCCTTTTTTTTTTTTTTAAGGCAGTCAACCTCTCCCCCAGGTACAGCTTTAACCCACCGTCAAGCAAAATAAATCCTAAAGCAAGCTAAGATCTGGCTCCTCAGAGGATGCCTGCCCACAGACCAGCAGCCTCAGCACCATCTGGAAGCTCGTTAGAAATGCAGAGTTTGCATTTTAACATGATCCCAGGTGACTGGTTTCCACAGTATAGTGTGGGAAACCTGGTGCACGGCTGAAATGAATCTGACTTACAATGTCATAAATAACCAGTCAGCTGATACAGACTAAAACTGTTCATGTAATTCTGATGATGCTAGGAATGGTTGGGGTTTGTTTTCAAGCCTGTTTTTCTAACTTGAAATTGGACTGAAAACAAAATAGCTTTCAGAGAAAAGCCAACTTTCTTCATGTGGTCCTAGAATCCTGCCATCTCTTCACTGACTGAAGTTCAAGTTCATACTTCAGACCCCAAAAGCACACTAACTCTTAAAAGATCATTGCAAATGAGCTTGAAGACAATGAATAAAATAACTGCTTGTTCTCATAATTGACAAGCCCTGTGAATTTTCCTTTTCCAATCACAGCAAACTCTATTAGGATACAGTTTTATAATATAACTGCATCAATTTGAAATGAAATAAGGAAATGAGATAATATGTGGATTTTAAAGCTATATGAACCTATGTTTTACAGAAAAATGAAGCTCATATTTCCAGAGTTCACCCTTCAGCAGCTTTGTGGTGGAGGTAGATTTATAAAATATAAACAATTTAATAACAATGCCTCTGCATTGATTAGACAAAGTAAGTCATTTTATCATAAACATTTTATCATGAACAACACCCTTCAACTTGTTGTTTCAACAAATATGTGAGAATCATTTGTTCTAATATAAAAATTTATATTTTACTTCACAATCCTTCTAAAGGCAGTTATTTCTTTCACTTACCATCATTCGGTTGTTTAAAAAGATGAAGAAATACCAAGTTAACAATGAACATACATAAAAAGACTAATATATAATGGCCACTTAAAAAAAGGCAATTTATGCTTAAGGACACTATTTTCCACACTTTAAAGAAGACATGATTTTGCTTCTGAAAACTTTAATATTCTGATTACTAAAGGTCTGTGACTGAGAAAACCTAGAATATAGATGAAGAAATGCCAGTATTCAAAAAGTGATTGTCTATAATACCAGAAATCAAATGACCAAACACTATCTCAAAGTTGCAAGGTTTTCATGAATCAAACAAAATCCCCAAGGTCACAGTGTATTTTCATCTTCTGTCTATTAGGTATTTTATATGACTAGAATTTGATTTTTTTTTATGGATACCAAGCAGGAGAAGGAGGAGGAGGAAGAGGAGGGAAGAAGAAGGAAGAAGAAGAAGGAGAAGGAGACAGAGACGGAGACTGAGACTGAGACGGAGAAGGAGAAGGAGAAGGAGAAGGAGAAGGAGAAGGAGAAGGAGAAGAAGAAGAAGAAGAAGAAGGGGAGGAGGAGGAGGAGGAGGAAGGAAGAAGGAAGAAGAAGAAGGAGGAGAAGGAGGAGGAGGAGGAGGAGGAGGAGGGGAGGAGGAGGAGGAGGGGAGGAGGAAGGAAGAAGGAAGAAGGAAGAAGAAGAAGGAGGAGGAGGAGGAGGAGAAGGAGGAGGAGGAGGAGGAGAAGGAGGAGGAGGAGGAGGAGGAGAAAAAAGGAGGAGGAGGAGAAAGAGGAGAAGAGGCACATTTCCCATTCCTTTTTGTTTAAAAATAAGGTATCTGGACAAAGCCAAAACCTAAACATATTCTGGTTCTATTTCCTCTTTGGCTTCCCAGGGAGCTTCCTGTGAAAACCAGCACCTCGTTGTCCAGTAACTGCCCTCTTGTCATTCTGGACAAACAATGGGATGGAAGTTGCCTCTTGTGGCTGCTACTAGCGGGTCAACCAGCCCCTGCTAGAGGAAACAGAATGATCATCCCCAGGGTCCTTCAGATCCACCAAGCTGGCTCAGTGAACCACAGCAAGGTGGGTGGCCAGAATGTAAAGCCCACAAGACAGGGACCCCACTTGTAGAATTCCCGGTCTGGCATGGCCTCTCAAGCCCTCTCTGCTACTGGAACCTCCCAGCGCCCCCTGGTGGCATCTCATGGAACTGCTCCACAGCGGCCTTGTGCTCCTTTGTACCTTAAGCTGGAGACCTGCTCTGCTTCCTTCTGGGCCCAAGTGCTCCAAGGAGGGTGAGACTGGAGGAATAGAAAAGCCATCGGCAGTGCCTCTGTCTCTGTGAGCCTGCGCCTCCTACATCAGACGTTCATAACTCTCAGCATCCATAGTGCGTAATGCAGCGAGCTAACTGAGCAAACCTTCCCAGAGAAGAGAATGAGAAATTTGGTTGCATGAATTTTTTTGCCACAAAAAAAAAGTACATTCGAGAGAACAGTGGGAAAAGCAGCTCGACTGCAAATGTCACAGTGGCACTGGGCGTGCCCATCAGGCACTCCCACTTGAAGATCATGCAGTAACTGTGTGCTGGACACGGTGAGTGGGAAGAGCCAATGAGCCAGAGAAAGCCCTCAAAAGGCCGCCGAGCTGGAAAAGGGCACAGCAGACCCAGGTGCAAGACTGAGGTGACGGGAAGAGTTAAGGCCAAATGGCGCTGTGGAGAGAGAAGGGGAGGCAGACAGCCACCATCATGAACAGGAGCTGAGAAGCAGGGCCCCTGAGAGTCAAGGAAAACCCAGAGCTGCAGACTTAGGCAGGAACTTGGAGCCACGCCTGGATGAGGCAGCTGGGCTGGGTGCATACACTATTGTCCTAATAGAGCAATATTCAGCTAGTCCCTTTCAACAAACTCTAGAATTCCAATCGGTCGGCGTCATGTCCCTGCTTCTAACCTCTGCCTCCAATAGTCTGTTCTCCACCCAGAAGGCAGGACTATTTTTTTAAAACATAAATCTGATCACGTCACTCCTCTGCTCCGAATTCAATAGATTCCTGAACACTCTGAATACAACCCAGAGTCCTTACCCCAGGCCCTGGGTCCTGTACTTATGCCTCTTCCCTGCTCTCTGCAAACCCCTTCACAGGCTCCTCTTTAGGGTTCTTGCACTTGCCCTCCCTGCTGCCTTGGACATCTAGGTAAGTCTCTTGCTTCGTTTAGGTTTCTGCTCAAATGCCACTTCAGAGAGACCTCCTCCACCAACCTGTCCAAACTGGCAGCTTCAACTTCTGTCACTCTTCATCCTCTCAGCTTTAGCACTCACCCATCTCCTAACACCCACAGCTTCCACTGCAGGCTTGTGATTCCTTGCCTAAGAGGCCTCTCTGGCCCAGGAGCTGTGTTCATCCTGGCACAGAGGGCAGACCAGCAATGCCCCGGAGACAGCCCTCAATCAAAGTCAGATGGGAGATGGTAAGTAACCAATGTGTGCATCCTTCTTCAGGGCACTTCGAACGCCTGTTCTACACTGTCTTCCAGAGGTCCCCGGTGGAATTGGTCCCTGGTTGCCTACAGTGGTAACGTCCTTGATACCACACCCTTTATTAGCTTCCTTCCTTTCTGTCTCACTACCCTACTCTTTTTCCAGTATTTCCTGGTATCACCTCCCCAATAAATCGCTCGCACTTAGAATTTTCTCCCGGGATCTGCTTCGGAGGGATTTCAAAAAAAGATACCACCCACCCCTCTTCCTAACAGTGCCCAGAACATAGTAGGTGCTCAATAAATATTTGTTGAATGAATGAATGAACTGCCATAGTTAACCTTCACCTTGGCAATGCTGCTGACCAAGAAGCATTCTGTGTCTCATCTGAAAACTTGTTTAACAAGCAGACAACTAGTCTTTGTTTCAGCTAGAACTCAGACTCTGAAAAGGGCCTGGAATTGATCTACGTAGTTTCCTCGTGAGAAACAGTGCTACTTATGAGAGCTATTCCTCTCCTGAGATCCCAGAACGGGTTCTCTATCTGGAAATAGGTTCCTTCTCTTAAGTCAATGGGTATGTGCTCCAGTTCTCGAACCCTAATCTGTAGCATGTAAAGAATGAGCAGGAGCGTACCATTAAAAGTCACTCCTAAGCTGTCCAGATGCAAAATCCTTGCACCTCTGTGGCTTCCCCTGGAAGCTCTAAAGTCAAGAACCAGGGCCAGCACTTAGGATCCGGACCAGCTACATCATTTGGCTCACAGCCTCCCTCCCCCCAAAAAACCCATAGGGTTTCTTGTTATTAAAAATGTCAAGATGGTGACAGCAAAACATTAAACCAAACACAGAGCCCTGCCTGGCCGGTGTAACTCAGTGGTTGAGCATCGACCCATGCACCAAGAGGTTGCCAGTTCAATTCCCGGTCAGGGCACATGCCCAGGTTGTGGGCCTGATCCCTGGTGGGGGGCATGCAGGAGGTGGCCAATCGATGTTCTCTCTCATCGATGTTTCTATTTCTCTCTCCCTCTTCCTTCCTCTCTCTCTAAAATCAATAAACAAACAAAAAAAATTAAAAAAACAAAACAAAAACCACAGAGCCCTTCTGAGTCCCGGGCCCTATGTGACTGCACACAGCACACACCCACAGAGCTGGCCTTGCCAAGACACTCTCAACAGTGAACTATCAGAGCCCTCGTAAGACTGCCCTTGGCATTGATTATTCTCAGAGATTATAGAGTATTCTGTTTTATTTATTTATTTTTTTTATTATAGTATTGAGTATTCTGTTTTAGGTTCAGCCACCACAACTATGCAACTCCTTTACAGCAGAGGCCGGTGGGCAGCTCCTCAGAGCAGTCTGGCTCACTTTCAGACTTCCCAAACGCCCACAGAATCAACCACGGCACACGGTTCCCTGCAGCCTTCTCAGTGGCTCAGAATGTTGACAAGTCCAGGGTTGCAATTACCCTGTTGAGACTCAGTTTAAACACACAATTAACAAAGAGAGAGAGACAGAGAGAGAGAGGGAGGAAACCTGCTTTTAGATGCCAGAGAATATAAAACGTCTCAGATCAATTTCAAGAAAATCCATTCAGGCTCACTGCTCATGGGTCTGCTGGGGGCATTGCTAAAAGGTCAGAAGGTTTGGCAGAAAAATGAAAGGGGAACAAAATGGCCTGTGGGTGCCCTGACTGAGCTTCAGGACATGTGTACTTGAGGGATCACACAGAGGAAGGCGATGCCAGGACTCAGCTATGACTACAGCAGACCTGCAGAAATACATGCAAGACAGGAAATGGTTTAATGACACTATTCCTGAGATGCTTACTGTTTTAGGGGGAGGAAGAGAAGCAGTCTGCTAATGTGTATGGCAGATTCCCAACAGGGAGACCCAGGATGTGTTTCCAAGTCTGACGGACCACAGAACCTTTGACTGGCCAGGCAATTGGTAGGGCTAGGTAGGGTTCAACAGGACAGACTTTGAGAAACGGTGACTTAGAATGTGTTTAAAATCTAATTAACCACAAACCCTATTTCCTGAAAAGTCAGGTTATTTGTTTTACTATACAGAATCCTAAGGTTTCTGTTTCTTTTAATCCTGCTATGAAATGCAAAATAAATGACTGTCTCTGTTTGAAATGTTAGCAGAATTTCATTTCATGAAAAATTACTCTACTGTATTAACCTCCACATGGTATATGATACTGTACCATCGGGACTTCCAGAACCATACATCACTTTGAAGTGTATTGGGGCAGGGGTTAGCAGTCAGACACTTCTGGGTTAAAAACCTGGTTCGGTTCTGTTCGGGTTGTATGACTTTGGGCATTCACTAACTTCCATGGGCTTCAGTGTCTTTTGATGGTAAAAGGGAAGAGTACCCACCTCTCAGGGGTACTGTGAGGGAGAAATTAGATAATGGTCAATGTTCTCAAATACATCATGTTCCAACCAAACTCCAGATGTCCTACCAGAAACCTGTGTCTCACCTACAAACTCTGTGCTTAGGCTCACATCCTGGTATAAACCCAATTTTTAGTCTGCCACAAATCCTGATGGCTCATCATTCAAAATGTCCCAAATCTGATCACTCTTCACCAACCCAGCCCACCCTAGCCTGGTTCCAAGCACTCCCGCTGCCTCCTGGGCTTTTGCCAATGTCCTCCCTGCCTGCCCTGTCCCCCTGCAACTTACTTACAGTCCAGGAGCCAGAGGGACCTTATTAAAATTTTAAAAACCCTCTGAATAACGAAGTCATTCCTTTGGTCTAAAAGCAGTGGTTCTCAGCTGGGTGTGATTTTGCACCTCAGAGGACATTTGGCCCTGTCTGGAAACATTTCTAGTTGTCACAACTGGGAGGAGAGGGGACTGCTACCGGCCTCTCTAAGGTACAATCCAGAAATGCTATTTCAAACATCCTACAATGCACAGGAGAGCTCCCCACGAGGAAGAATTATCCAGCCCAAAATGCCAGCAGTGCCAAGGTGGAGAAACCCACGGTTAAAGGACTGATGTGCTCTGGACCGATGCCTGAACCCTTCTACCTCTGAACATCTCTCGTCCCCTCCCACCATCCTCTCCGTGTTGCAGAATGGGGTCCGTGCTGTTCCTCGCACGTGGCGACCCACTCCCACATGTTCTCTGTGCGTCGGACGTTCTTCCTGCAGATATCCAGAGGGCTCATTTTCACCACCTTCAGCCTCCGCCACGCGCCTTATTTTAAGTTGCAATTCCCCTCACTCCTGCCCAGCATTCTCCATCCCCCTTTTCTCCACAGAACTTGTCACCCTCTGGCACATGTCTCTTTACTTGCTTTTTCTTCCATCCCTTGGTATGTAAGCTCCAGGAAGGTGGAGACTTTTGTCTGATTTATTCACATTATGTACGTGGCGCATAGCAGGTATTTAATAAACATTTGCTGGAATGAATGAATGAATGCATGACTACTACCTTGTAGATGTGCCTGGATTATGGCTGAGAGAAAGCTTCTGGCTTGAGGATGAAAAAGCATGTATCTAGATTTATTACCAGGATGATTTACAACTGGTTTTGTTCAAAATAGAGAGATAAGAATAATTCCCAAATGGTCTCCATCATGCTATCGTGGCAAATGCATGGAGGACCTAGACCCCACCCTTGAAACTTCTTTCAAGTACAATTCATACACGTGAGAGGGTAAGCTACTGGATGGTGCTTGTCTATGGTAACTCGAGTTTTCCAAGCTAAAAATAATCAGTGTGTCGTTGTTAAAATACAACTATATTTATGGAAGATAAAGGGACAGAATATTTAAAAATCAGGACAGTTCTAGAAACTTCAGAGTAAACATTTTTTATTCAATGTATTGAGGTGACATTGGTTAATAAGATTATATAGGTTTCAAGTGCGCATTTCTAATATACATGATCTGTATATTGCACTGTGTGCCCACCACCCAAAGTCAAATCATCTTCCGTCACCATATATTTGACCCCTTTACCCTTTACTACCCCCCTTCCCTCTGGTAACCACCATACTGTTGTCTGTGTCTATGAGTTTGTGTTTGTTTTTCTTGTTTGTTCATTCGTTGCTTTCAGTTTTTTGTCCCACATATGAATGAATCATATGCTTAAGTTTTTCTAACTTATTTCACTCAGTATGATATTCACAAGGTCCATCCACGGTGTCGCAAATGGCAGTATGCTCAACTTCACTAGCTATTAGGGAAATGCAAATCAAAACTACGATAAGATGCCACCTCGCTGGCTAGAATAAAGGACGTGTCAGGAAGCAAGGAGAAGAGTCACTGAGGCCACAGCACAGAGGTGCGAGTGCCTGGGGCATCCGGCTGGGGATCAGTGTTAAAGGACATGCTGACACACAAAGCTCAGGGGCAGCAATGACGGACTCATTTCTCTGGGTTTTCCTGTACCTTCCAGGGGAGCATGGCTGGAAGGAAAGGAACTGATGTAGGTAAACAGGTTGAGAAGAGAGGCCTAAGGTCACTGATCGTTCCAGCTAGATGTCGAAGGAAGCTGGCCAAGAGAAGAGAGCAGGTCTGTGCAAAGAGGGCCTGAACCATGCCAGGGGAAGCAGGAGAGAGGTCGCTGCTAAGTCGCCTGAGTTTTCCCACACCCAGAGGGCTCATAGATGGTCGGAGAGGAAGGCCAGAAGGGTGAGTTCAATGAAAGCCATGACCTCAGGGCCTACTCAAGCCACTTCATAAAATAACAATGCCCATTTTTATTTGGTTTATCAGCTGGCTTCAGAGAGTGGAATCAAAGGTACGGGATTATTTCCCACAGATGTCAGAGTGGCCCTTCCTGAAAACAGCTTCAGCCCAGTCAAAGTCCTCTAAAACTCAGGCGGAAGTTCATAGGCTGTGTTGCCAGAAGCCAATCTGCCGTCACCAGAACAAAACAATCTGAACAACAAATACTACTTTTTGAAAACTTTCTTTTGACTCATCTCGTTAGTAGACATGTAAGATGTGAAGCTGGAAAACAATATCATATGATATGGCTTTAAGAGTCATTAAATTTGATTTTACAAAAGAGGCACCTGTGGTCAAGGGACAATAAGAGTCCAGGTCAAGGGACAATAAGAGTCCACCCATCACCCGTACGTGAGCATTCATTTACTCGACAGATACTTACTAAGTTACGACTCTATGCCAGGTACTATCGGAGGTGCTTGTGAAACCACTGCAATGAACCGAGTTATGAATGACAGGACAGGAGCAAAGGGAAGGCCAAATACTACAGGATGGCATTTGTGCAGTTTGCCAGGAAGCTGCAGTGTAACACTCCCCAGGGAGCCAACGGCGCATTCCCTGCAGATCCCTGGGGGAAGGGACTGGATGGGGGAGAACAGTCACACACCCAGGAGAGTCAGGGTGACATAGGGAAGGTACTTGTACACCTGGGAACAGGTCACTGGCCAGAATGGCTGTGGCCACTGCAAGCGCAGGAAGATTTGGGGTACTTAGGTCCTTAAACAAAGAAGTTTGCTCCTTGGCTCCTGGCTCTCTTGGTTCTCTGGTTGCAGGGGGCGCACTCTCTTGGCTCCCCCACATTCGCTCACATGGCCCACAGCCGTGTGGACCCCACACAAGAACTAATGGGCTGCAACTAGCCTGATGCTGTACCAGATCCAATTCCAACAAGGAACAGAAACTCTGGACACTGGCTTTGCTTGTAGCTCTGCTGAAGCCCCGTTTATACTTCTTCCAGGACGGGATGAAGGGAGATGGGACTTTGGAAACCCAGGGATGTAATTCCACACAAATAAAAATCATGCATCCTCCCATGTAAGTCTCAGAAAATCCTTTTTCTCAAGATATCATAAGGACTCCACCCCCAGCACTCAGTGGGGAAAGGGATACCCCACCTTCACTGGTAACACTTGGGGCATATCAGTCATCAAAACCACCACCACCAACCACCCCCTTCATGACACATACATTCTAGAGAGGGGAGAGGGAATAATAAACACTGAACCCAATAAATAGTTAAATTACATAAGTTTAAAGGTGGTAAGTGCTACGGAAAAAGAAAAACTGTGGCGAACAGAATAGGGGTTGATAAGAAGGGAAGGTATATAGTTAAGCAACACCTGAAGGAGATGGGAGACTTAGCCATACAGGTTAGTGGCCAAAGGAAGAACATTGCTGAGAGAGGAAAGAGCTGAGCGAAGACCCTCAGATGAGAGCATGCCTGTGGGTTCAAGGAACAGCCAGGAGGCCAGTCGGAGCAGAAGGAGGTAAAGATGAGGTAACGGAGGTCATAAGGGGTCAGATCCCACAGGCCTGGGGGGCCACGGTCAAGACTCTGGCTTGCACGGGAGTGAGAGGAGGACCACTGGAGGATTCTGGGAAGGGAGGGACAGGGTCTGACTAATGCTTAGCAGGTCACTCTGGATGCTGAGTGAGAAGCGTGTACAGAAGGGATCAGTAATCCAGGCGAAGGAGAGCGTGGCTCAGACCAGGGGCAGCCTTTGAAGAGGCAGAAAGAAGGTGGGTACTTCCTGAAGGCGGAGCAGACAGGGTTCGCCGACACACTGTGTGTGGACTGAAAGACAGGAGTCAAGGATGACTTTACGAACAAGGCTGAATAACATGCCCTTGCTACATTTCAATATAAATACCCAAAAATCTTTAGAAAAAGTGATCAGTCAGACACCGAGGTTTCCATTTAGCACCTTCTATTTAACAGGGGAATCCGTCCCAGGAGGTTCATCCACAAAGAAGCCAAGAGTTCACGGGCAGCAAGTTGCACCCGTGTGCTGTTCTGCTCCGACAGAAAATCTACAGCGTGTGCATCAGGGCAAGCGCTGCATCAATTGCCACGTGTGACTGTCAAGATACTGCTTTTCCTAATAAAATCAGGGCCTAGAAGAATGTGTCCTGTGTACACAACAATAAATACAGGTATTTACAGCCCTAACTCAGTCCATAGTGGCAAAGTTTTATTTCCTTAAACGTCAGCTAGTTGTATAAAAATGTTGTTTCCTAGTCATAAAAATCAGGGAGATTTTTTCGAAGCAGGATGCTAGATTATGACCCTGGAATGTTTTAATACGAATTTAAATTTCAAAACACAACAGAAAACCCGTGGTCATAGTAACGCTATCGATCTGAATCATTTTTAGAACTGAAGAAAGTGTGACCACTTCTCAAATATAGCACAATGATATCAATGACATGGTTTCCACCACGCTGGGGGGGGGGGGTGTCACCTAGACTTTTTAAAAAGTGCTTTCTAAGGTAAAGAACTTTCACACAAAAATATCACCTTGAGCTCATTCTGAGCCAAATAAAGCAACCTACTCCAATGAAACAGGAAAAAATGGAACTGAATTCAGCCAAGAAAGAAGATAAAGGGTGTTGATCCCTTTTTCATTGCCACAATACTGGTGCGATCTTCTCTGACCAAGAATTGTCTTCCAGATCATGGCAGATGGTGCCCAGGGTTTAAGTGTCACCGCGTGGAACAGGATGCCCCCTACCTTCCATTTCATTCCTTCTTTGGAAGTTCCCATGTTCTAGTACATTCCAATTGCTTTAGATTTTTAAAATTAATTCTTCCTTCTTTCAAAGGAAACCCAGGAAAACAAAATCTGTACTTGCAAAAATGATAGAGGAGAGTAGTCCCTGTTAAAGCAGATCCTCAGTTTAATATACTTACGACAGAGTAATAGCTTCACAGATTACTCTACATGTATCTAGATAGAAAGACCAAGTGTCACCGTCATAATTGGCTAGTTTATTGATAATAATAGGAAGAAAGCGAAGAGGAGGCCATACATTATAAGCATGGTCATCTGGGCAGGTTCGCCAGGAAGTTACAGTTTGACATTCTCCAAGGAACCGCTGGTCCATTCCCTGCAAATCACTGGGGAAAGGGACTGAACAAAGGGGGAGATGGAGACGTGTGCAGTGAGGTTGGGGTAACGTAAGGAAGGTGCCTGCCTGTCAGTCCAGTCTGGGGAACAATGGATTGGCTAGAGGGAGGACCCCGTCAGAAGCACGTGAAATCTGAGAGAGTTAAAATCCCCAGAGTCCCCCTCCCTTGTGCTCCTTGTTCCCTCTCTCTCTTGCTCCGTGACCCACACTCACCTGTTCTCTCTCCACAGACATGTGGCTTCTTAAGGCTACATGGCCCATGGCCATGTGCACCCCACACACAATGGACTGTAGCTGGGAACACAAGCCAAGCTAGCCAGATGCTGGACTGGACTGGACTTTACTATGGAGAGAAGACTCCGGGCAGTGGCCCTAATTCTTGCCCTGATGAAGGCAAAATTGGACTTTTTCCATGGCAGGACAGACAGAGATGGGAGCTTGGAGGGAAGCCCCCTTAATTTTACAGCATCATTAAAGCTTTCCACAAAACCCCATCCTCCTGTGGGAGCCTCATGAAATTATTTTCCTCACAACACCCCAAGAACTCCACTTCCACCAATAACATGTGTGTATAAATATATTAGGATAAATCATATTAAATTTTAAGTGTTCAACCATTTTGACTAACAAAACCATCTATATCATGTGGTGCAGCCTAAGACTTACCAGTGATATATCAGGATGTCCAATCTGAAATTAAGATAACGTTTCTCCATAACACACAAGAACAAGAAGGTCAGATTCCATTTTCCCTCATTCAATGCACATACAACTTTAAATATCTGTATATGATATTTCCAAAAACCATAGTAAGCACTTAAATATTACACTCTGTAGTTACAATTGCAAACAAGAGAATTTAAAACTAATGATAAATTAGATTAGACCAACATTCTTACCTAAGTAAGTATCTCGGGCTTGATGGTCCCTTTACATACTATTCCAAAACTTAATTTTAAAGTTCTAGCAGATCTTTATTCTCTCTTACCTGTGGTCACGGGAAAGAATTTCTACCTCCTCTGGGGTATCACAGTCCTTTCCCCATGCTACCTGCTCTCCCTGGTTTTAGAACTGCCTTCCTATCAGGTTTTGGAGGAACCCCACCAGCCCATCACTATTTTGTCACTTTGTCCTCCATAGCACGGACTGAATGGAGGACAGAAGCGTGGCCAAGGAGAATGCTTCCTGCCACTGTACCATCAGAGATGGGCTCAGTGACCCAGTCTGGGGTTATCCCGTTACTCAGGACAAACAACAGCACAGCATATCTTCATGGGATGGGAGAGCCCCAGCTCCACTGGCCTGTGCGAGGCCCTTGGGCTGGAAAGTGGAGAAAACTTGGGAGACCACTTGTGTTGGGACAACACCCTCCAGGGCCAGGAGAGGCTTTGAACTGAGTTCTGGCCACGATTTAATAGCCACACAATTTAATAGGTTATGCTATAAGGCAGAGCAGTTTGACCCCTGGGCCCCTGCAGAAAGATGTGTTGGGTCCTAAGTCCCAGTGGGCTTCAGGTCCTGTGAAACACATTCTTGCTTGTGAATAGGATTTGAAATGAGTGATTCTATGTTGACTCAATCTGAGTGTGTTTTTTCTTTCCTGCTGTGTCTCTTTGAACTTTGTTTTGTTTTTATTTATTTACTTATGTTTAATTTATTGAGGTAACATCCATTAGTAACATTACATAAATTTCACATATACATTGTAATTTGATATATGTATACCCTACTGCATGCGCACCACCAAAATTACTTTCCTTCCATTACCATGCATTTGACCCCTTTACCCAATCTGCCCACCTGCCTCCTTCCCCTCTGGCAACACCACTCTGCTGTGTGCATCTGAGTTTGATCTTGTTTAGTTCGTTCGTTACTCTTCTGTCTTATATTTTTTACTTTTCCTTCTCATGTACTCCAAACCTGATGACTCCTTAGAGCACAGACAGGACCCAGGTGAGCCAGCTGAGCAAGAACTGCCACTCAGGCCACAGCAGAGGGCCTGGGTTTTAGCACCAGAGGACCAACTCGTCTGGTTAGAGGACTGAACACCCCCTGTCCCAGGAACCTCTCCATCCCTGACAAACTGGGTTGGATGGTCCTGAGCTCTGACAGGCCGACCCCAGGCCTGTCACCTCTCCCTCTGCCAGAGCTTCTGCCACTCGCTATGACAGCCACACCAGTACACCGCCCAAGTATGCACTCAGTAAATACCACAGATGCCCCTTCTGCAATAATCCGCAGACTGCAGAGTGGTGGGCTCGGCCCAAGGATGACTGGGCAGATTCCCCTTACTTCGCTTTTAGACAAAAAAGGAAGCACAAGCCTCTCTTGGGTACTTTGACCTGGCCCAGCCAAGTAAAGGGCTCCTTTCATTGTGAGAGTCCAAGTGACTGACATCGCCAGCGTGAGAAGGAAGCCTTAACCTGTTCTCACATGAAGTGGGCTCAGCAGGCGCCAGCAGCCAGCTCACGGAGCCCAGAGCTCAAGGACTTTTCAAGACAAAGAAGAATCAACTCTCCAACAAGGCAGTTTTTATTGCTGTGGAACTACTCCAGCTTATGATCAATTCATTTATACAACATGTATTTTTTGGACGTTTACCCAGGGCCGGGCTATGGGCGAGATGCTGTGGGGAAAACAACAAAACAGACAACGACCATCCCCCCGACCCACCACTGCTCTCATGCCCAGTCTTAAAATCAATTACCTACTCTGCCCTTCCTTTCCTCCGAATCAGTTCGGAAAGTGAGCCCAAGACCTGAGAGCAACTTGCGAGTCCTACTCCTACTAATATTGATCGTAATCTCCTTTCTTTAGGAAAAAATAAAATGGATGGATGGGCACCCTTTTGAGATACAGTATTAGTGTTCTAAGAAACTACAGAACAACTATTATTTGTCTCATTGTATTGGCCTAGCGAGACTGTTATGAACTGAATGTTTGTGTTCCCCAAAATTCATATGTTGAAGCCCTAACCCTCAAGGTGATGATACTTGGAAGTGGGAATTCTGGGGAGTAATTAAGGGTTAGATTAGGTCATAAGGATGGGGTTCTCGAGATGGGATTAACATTCTTATAAAGAGGAAGAGACAAAATCTCTGTCATTCTCCATGTGCACACACCAAGCAAAGGCCATTTGAGGAAACAGAGAAGGTGGCCATCTGCAAACCGGGAAGACGGCCTTCATCAGACAGAGAACCTGCCTGCATCCTGGTCTTGAACTTCCAGCCCTCAGAACTATGAGAAATAAATGTTTGTTGTTTAAGCCATTCAATCTATATTATTCAGTTAGAATAGCCCAAAATAACCAAAACAGAGACCTAGAAGGTGTAGGGGGGAAAACACAGCTAAATAGTCCTCAAGAAAACACTTGATTGTTTGGCATCATCAAGATTTACTCTGAGAAACACCTTGAATGGTGATCAGTATGGCAAGAGAAACAATGCCCATCACCCTGAGCCTCCCACGACTGATGCCCATGACATCAGCAGTCTGCTTGCAGAAATTAAGAGGATCAAGGTCCATGTTCCTTGAAAAGACTAACACCATGAACACAATGTCAGTACAGGAGAACTGCACATAGAATATGAAGCAAAGATAGTTGACGGCCCTCGGTAAAGGCAACCACTTGGACCTCTCTAGTGGCCACATCCTGATCAGCTATTCACAGTTTGGTCAAGGTCATAATTTCCAAAGAACCGTCCCCAGTAACACAATCAGGCGTAACATATGGGCCCTGCAGCTTAACTGCCTCATTCACACTGGACTTATCGTCTCTACAAGTCTCACCCTAGCATTTGGCAAGCCCATGTCTGAATAACAAGTTCAAGGACATTTGTTCAATTATTGCTCAAGTGCTTAAATAATTTTGTGAGAACAAAGTTTTCCAGTGTATGCGAGCAACAGCTGATCCAGCTAGAATCACATTACAAAATCCCTCTCAATGAAGTAACTCTTACGAAATCTATAGCCTTTTTTCCCTGTAGAATTTGCCCTTGGAGTCCTTGAATGGGTAAGAATGGGTATGAATGTGACTTTCAGCCGAAGAATTCAGTGAACAGCACTGAAGTAATCTGCACAGCCCTCACGGCTGCAATCTTTCCTTCAGGTTAGCAAGAGTGCCCATCTTTGTGTTAAAGACAGCAGTCACATTAGAAATCACTCGTTTGCCCTGTGCAGAAGGGGATTTTCAGTCGGAGCACTGCTCATGCTAGATTGAGCTTTGGCAAGAGGTAGCCCGAAGCAATGACTTCATTGGGCTTTCTTCCCTACAGCAACTCCACACAGTCACACCTAAAAAAACCCCTAGTAGCTTGCACAATACAAACAGCAACACCGGATTTCCGATGGAAAACTTCTGCATCAAGAAGATGACTCTACTTGTGAGATTTACATCTCTGAACAGTGGGTACTGGTACTCATGAGAAGAACGCTTTCAACAATACCAGAGATTATTTTACGTAATACTCCACAGTGATGCCAAGACACAGAGAGGTTTTTATGATGAATATTTGGCCCACAAGATTATTAGGACAACACATGCTTTTGTTCAGAACCCTCTATTTCACTTACCCTGATGCAAAATGAGGGATTTCAGCACAGAAATTTCAGGGCATGTACTGAGTTATCTAACGTCTAGGAATGTCACCTTCCCACACAAGGCGCTGGCGCACAGCCCACGCTCGTTTTATTACGAATGCTGTGTTCCTATGTTCACCAATTATTCTTGCATGTGCTTCATATTTTCATCATCTTCGCTAGGGAAGAGACTGTGTTGGGTGGTGATGTGTTTTATTTTGTTTTATCTAAGGCAGTGGTTCTCAACCTTCCTAATGCCGCGACCCTTTAATACAGTTCCTCATGTTGTGGTGACCCCCAACCATAAAATTATTTTCGTTGCTACTTCATAACTGTAATTTTGCTACTGTTATGTCTTAGGCGACCCCTGTGAAAGGGTCGTTGACTCCCAAAGGGGTCGCGACCCACAGGTTGAGAACCGCTGAGTTAAGGCAAATGATTTCAGGATTTTCAAACTGAAAGGAACCTGAGATCCTCTATTCCAACCCCTAACATTGACCAAGAAGACCCGAAGTGCAGAGACTTGAAAACAAGCAAGCCTCAAGTAAAATGCTCCTTCACAATTACATTGTCTCATTGACTAAACAAGCATGCACTCAGAGAGACTAAAATATCCATCAGTCTAGACTGCAAACATTTGACACATTGTATTCAATATCAAGTGAAGAAAATCTCATCTCCATCCTCAGTAAAAAACCTGGGCAACCCTGCATATATTTGTTTTCTATTGCTCCTATAACACAACCCACAAAACTAGTAGCTCAAAACAAGACAAGTTCATGATCTGAAAGTTTTATAGGTCAGAAGTACATGTGTCTCACCAAGCTAAAATCGAGGTGTCCACAGGACTGTGTTACGAAGGGCTAGGGGAAAATTTGTTTCCTGTCATTCCCACTTTCTACATTCCCTATGAGCACATTCCCTGGCTCCTAGCTCCCTTCCTCCATCTGCAGGAATGATAAGTCAGTCTCAAGTTCCTTTCAAGCGATGGATTTCTCCTGCCATTTCTTCTAAATCCCAGCTCACTTGCTCTCTCTCTCTCCCGTATTCTGTCTTTTTCACAACAGTCAGCTCAAGTTGTCCACTTCTAAGGACTCATTGCCTCGGTTGAGCCCGTCCAGATTATCCAGAACAACCTACCCACCTCAGGGTCCATAATCTTAATCACGTCTGCAACCTCCATTTCACCATGGAGGGTAACATTTACAAGTTCTAGAAACTGAGACTTGGACATCTTTAGGGAGCCATTGTTCTGCTTAGCATACCTGCCCACCCTTCTGATCCTCACCTCATTAAATGGCCCGACAATGCATCTGACCAGTCGGAAACCTGGGAGACATGCCAGGATCAATCCCATCGATTTACACTCCACATCCCATTAGAAGCTAAATCTCACCTACTTTTTTTTTCACTATACTGTACTGTGTTTTTACTTTTTTCTTTATTTTTGAGAGTATTACAGATGTCCCCCCCTTTTTTACCCCATTGCCATCCTCCTCCCGGTTCCCACCCCGCCCCAGGCCTTCACCCCCACCATTGTCTGTGTCCATGGGCAATGCATATATGCATATAAACGCTTTGGTTAATCTCTTCCATGTTTGCATGCCTCTGGTTCTATTCTGTTCATCAGATTATTTTGTTCATTAGATTCCACATATAAGTGAGATCATGTGATACCTGTCTGTCTCTGGCTGGCTTTTTTCGTTTAGCATAATATACTCTCCAGGTAACAGTTACTCTGTCAGGTACTGACTCACTTCTCTATA
The DNA here is from genome assembly GCA_030848825.1 of Tadarida brasiliensis. Taxonomy (NCBI): domain Eukaryota; kingdom Metazoa; phylum Chordata; class Mammalia; order Chiroptera; family Molossidae; genus Tadarida; species Tadarida brasiliensis. The sequence continues at coordinate 30,919,701 of CM061261.1, read as the reverse complement.
CTCTCTGTTACATCCAAGATTGAGGCCTCGCCAGGGTTCTTCACTTCTTATCCTTCTTCTGGCATAAGCCTCAATTTTTTTCAGTTATTCGCACTGTCCTTCTGAGGTCATGTGCTTCAGGCAAGGTGTGCTCCAGCCCCAGTTCCAGGGGATTGGTCTAAGCTAGTCATAGTGACCCACATACCCTTCATCAGTCATTTTTCAACATGAGAGGAACACAGAGTCCTTAATGAATGCATTGAATTAACCAACATAGGAGTCACTTTACCTTGAACTTTCTTGTTAGGTCACCAAAGTCAAATTGAGTTGAGGGTTTCTGTTAGCTGCTGCTAAAAACATCGCAAATGGTACACCGGTCATTGAAACAACTGCAAAATTCTGCTCACTGTTCTACCTGCTCCTACTCTGCCATCATCTCCAACTTCCACACTCCACTCTTTCCATCTTCTACCGGAAAGGAGAATGCTGTCCCAAAGCCACCAATCTTACCAGGTATCCCTCTGTTCAAAATGCTCAGGGACACCCCACTGCCCATAACTGTAATTCTCAAAAATCTGTGCTTATACCTCTCTAGAAGAATCTAGAAAAACTACATAAGCAAAAGTCAAATTTAAGAAAATACTTTTTTTCCCCATCATACACTCAAAAGAGTTGTTAAAGAGATAATGTCTAGCATGTTGGAATGCTGATATTTGAAGTAAAACAGCTGTTACATCACTCTTAAATATATCCACAAGAATCTAAACACCGCAGTGATTTGATAGCCATAATTATCCATTTAAAAGTAAATAAGCTCTTTAACATTTATGTTTTGTACATGCTCTTCTCAGATTTCCATTTTACTTGCCCTGCCAAATTTTATCCTAATGAATATATTTTTATGATTCAAAGTATTTTGTTGATTGACCTATCACACATCCCTATACACACAAAACTATGCATATAATTTAGAATTTTAATTTAATTTAATTTAATTTTGGTACGTGCCCCTAGCGGGAACCGAACCCAGAACTCTCTGGTCCGCAGGCCGACACTCCAACCGCTGAGCCAAACCAGCCAGGGCTAGAATTTTAATTTTAATTTACATTGAATTTAGCCCCTAAGGGTGAAACAATTTCTTTTGAGTTACACAACATTTACTAGTAAACAATTGAGAAAAACCACATAAACATAAAAATTTTGGTCAACAATTATTAAATATACAAAATAAAACTTTGAAATGTATCTCTTGATAAGATAAACAGGTCTTTTAAAAATTAACCCATGCAGCTATGGATGAATATTCTTTAACGCTAATTGGCATCCATATTCCATATTTCTACACTGATAAGTCCTTTTGGCTGACATAAGTAGATTAGTGTGTGATCATTTAGCTGTAGCTACATGGCTCACATCTCTGAACTCCTGTTTTAGGCCATCCAAGACAGTGATCCATCAAAATTATTTTTAACTGCCTATCAACCAAGGATTCAAATATGTCTTCAATTTTGTTATAAGCAAAGTGTCCTTTTGTTTAGTACTTGGAATGTTTTTACATCACAGGACAATGTATCATATTAAGATTCTGGAAAGATAAAAGGAATGCCTTCCTCCTTCAAACAGGGAAAAGGGGGAGCAGATGCACTGTCAGGCAGATCAACTTCAGGAAAGAGTACATATACACGTACTGAAGCTGAAACCTGGACACTGACTCCCTTAAGAGTCTCTGAGGCCCTGCATGTACCCCATTAGAAGACCTTCATTTATGCCCAAGGTATGCCTAAAGCCATCCTGAAAATGGCTGACCCATAGGATAAAACCAAAATTTACTTGCAGAAAACACAATGCCTTTCATGATTTCATGCGGGCTCAGCTTCCCTCTCCCACCCTTACCCCCTCCACTCTTCTCTACACCAGCTTGAGAAAGCCGAATGACACACTGGTTCTAAGTCTGCTGTCAAGCGGAACGTGTCAAAAAGACTTCCTTCCTTTACTATACTTTGACCCCTAGCCTGTTGCTATTTTATTTTTATTTGTTTATAAGAGTTTATTTGAGCCAAACTGACGACATAGGCTGGGGAGCAAGATCTCAAATGCTCCCTAGCTTGCTGCTATTTTAGACAGGAGAGATGAGTCACCGACATTTATACTGGCACCGTGTCCCCAGCTCAGGCCAGTCCCAGGGGCTCTGCTTGCTATATGATATGAATTAACAGCAGCGTGCAGCCATCATGCCTTTTGGGTAAAATTCAGTATAACAAACTACCCCACCATGTATTTTATTCTCTAAAACAAACCCCCCAATCATATATTTTATTCCCACACTCTAAGAACACTATTCAACAATCCCAGCATTTCCTACATAAAGATGAGGTTCTTGCTATTCCTCCACTCTCCTGTCTCTCTCCTAAGTGCTCTTTCTGAAGCTTTCCCTCATTTTCCCCTCCCCATTCCAGGTACAGACTGAGTCACTCTAGTCCCTTTACAGTATGCTGCTTTTACTTCTCCTGGAAATTTTTTTGCACATTCTGCTCGGTGTCATGATGACGTGTGTAAGACTTGTCTCCCTGTCTCCACAGTGGTCACATCCACTGGTTCCATCCTCATTTGACCCCTGGGTCCTGACCACCCTTCTTGAAAATCTCTCTTCCCTCACCACCAGTTCACCCCTCTTGCTCCCTACACGATCATTCTTCCTTCGTTTCTCTCAACTGTACCCTCCTCTGCCACCGTTCAGCTCAGAAGTCCTTATACTTTGCACGGTGCGATGCCAGAGGCCGCGGTCTATACCAAAGGGACCTAATACCAAAATCATATGATAGTTAGCGTTTTCTCAAGTTGGAGGGGGGGAAATTAAAAATAATTTCCTCAGGTTAGGGTTTCTATCATTTTTCTTAAATGTTTGCCACTTAACTGTTAGGAATGGCCAGAGAATGGTAAAAGTAAACAAATATTAAGGAAAAACACAGAAATCAATCACTTACATGTCATTTAAGTGTTTGTGCATATGCTCATGGGTTACAATTTTATCTTATGCATAAAATTATATCTTGCATTTTACTAGCAAAATCGGTGCTGTGCGTCTTCATATGATGTGATGAAACATATCCACATTTCTCCATGTTTGTATGTATACACTTCCATGTGTATATAATATTAATGTTTATATAGCAAATGTCAACATACAATTACATTTCTGTTTGTCTGACATCACAACCTGTAATGTTCGAGGGAGTCTGGAAGGCATTGCTGGTGTGAATGCCAAATCGTCCAACCATTTCCAAGCCAATCTGGCCATTTCTGATGTAGCAGAACATGCGCATGACCCAGCCATCCCATCCGTCACACTTACTCATGAGTCGGAGAAGTGCGTACACAAACACTTGCCCACGAATGTTCACAGCAACTTTAATAGCCTGAAACTGGGGAAACAAGCATGTCTGTCAATAGGTAAATAAACTGTGATATATCCATACCGAAATCACTGTAGGGGAACTCAGAGATAAAGCGTGGCTCCAACAAAAAAGGCGTCTGAGAAATGGTGGGCTCTCTGCTTCACTTCTGTGACTGTTTAACTCTGTGGCCTCAGGCCTGGCTGACTACCCAGGAAAGACACTCAGAAGGGAGGTTAATGAAAGCAGAGTGTGATAACTGTCTGATGCTATCTGTTAACCTAGAAGTGCACTGTTCTTTCTGGCGGTCTACAAGACTGCTCACCACAGGATTTTACCATTAACGTCCTATAAAAAGAGACCCTAGCCCTGGCCAGGTGGCTCAGTTGGCTGGAGCGTCATCCTGTGCACCAAAAATTTGTGGGGTTGATGTCCCCGTCAGGTTGTGGGTTTGATCCCTGGTCCGAGCATGTATGGGAGGCAACTAATTGATGTCTCTTTCACATTGATGTTTCTCTTTCTCTCTCTCACAAAAAAATCAATAAACATGTCCTCAGGTGAGGGTTTTTTTAAAAAAAGAGATAAAGACCCTATCCTGGAAGGGGTGTGGATAATTCCCAGCCGGACACCACAGGGAGTACAGCTGCTTTGCCTGTATGTGTAAGTGTCTCCTATTAAAAGCTCTTATGAAACTGAATAAGGCTATGTGTCAGTTCTTTGAAATAGATCCTGTATTTAGACTTTTGGGGCTTTCCCCCAATAACTACTTATACATATAACAACATGGAGGAATCTCAAAAACATTATGCTGAAAGAAAATAGCTAGGCAAAAAGAATACATAATTCCTTCTGTAAGAGATCCTAGAGAAAGCATCAAAGAATCAATGGAAACAGAAAGCAGACTAGTGGTTGCCTGGCCCAAGGGGTTGGGAAGAATGGATTGCAAAGGGGCTCAAACAGCCTTCTGGGGTAACAGAAAGGTCCTATAACACAACTGTGGTAAAGGTACACACTTGTTTCAATGCTCACTGAGATGCAAAATGAACCCCAATAATGAATACATACTATGTCACATGAATTATAGTTCAATAAAGTTAATATTTTTTAAGTGGCCCAATGGGGTTTTCACCAAATTTGGAGACAATGTTAGGGATGATGTGATTTGCCCTGGATACAGGCTTATGTGGGAGATATAAAATGTACTTTAATGACTTTGCAGGGAGGGGGATGGACAGAATTTTTTCTTTCATAAGGAGTAAGTTGGTGATTTGTTTTAAAGATTTCAGTAAATGGAAACATTAGCACTTATTGAAACTGTCATAATTTTACAGATGGGAAGTGGGCCTAGGCATGATGGGAAAAAGTTGGTGAATTCCAGGAATGAGATTTCCATTTAGTTTGGTGCAACTTGAGCTTGCAGCCCTGCAGGCAGACACTTAAACTAAGAACTAGTTCTTCCTGATGCCAATCCACCGATGACTATTTCTGGGGTAAGATAAGGTGACTTTGGACAGTTCATCAGAATTGAAAATAGTAAGAGAACATAATGTATTGGAAGTGACATCCCTGGAGACTGGGACTAGTGAATGCATAAACTGATCTATGAATGGGACCAAGAGAGTTAACCCTTCTTCCCAGACCCCTATAATAACAATATACCAATAGTTTGTAAACTTGCTTGTGCATCAGAATCTTCGGGAGAGCTTGTTAGAACACAGATTTCTGGAATGCACCCCAAGATCTTCTGATCCAGTAGGTCTGAAGTGGGGCCTAGTGATTTGCATTTCTAGCATATTCCCAGGTGATACTTACTGGTCTGTGGACCACACTTTGAGAACCACTGCTGTATACCCTGGTCTTCTAGACCAATGCCCTTATAAAGTTCTGGAACTGCCTGTCCCATGAATTAACTACAATGAAATCTCATTAATTTATTTCACCAGCTACACTGTCAGCACTAACAACAAGAAGAAAGGTCAAAAGAAAAAGTGTCATGATTCTCAGAAAAGATGGACAAACTGTTTCTGTTTCAGATACCTTTGTGTATGGATGAGGTTTTCTCAGTTCTTAGGTTGCTAAGTAGCTTCTACATTTCCGACATTAATTTTGCCCCTCTCTTATCAGTAAAACCGAGTATTATACTATGTTCTGCAAATAAATGACAGTGTCACAAGTTCAAAACGTACATAATTTTCTATTATCAGATGAAAAAGACAAAGATAAGGGAATTGTGAGGGAAGGACAAGAGGGTGAACAAGAAATGACATGAAAAGGTGGAGACACAAGAAGAAAAACACAAACCACAATAGCATCTGAAACTCCTCAGGGGAAAAGATCTTGGGTTTGAGACATTCATCACCAAGGGACCAAGGAGAGAAGAAATGACTTGATGGTAGGGATGTTATTCTACAGGTGAAAAGGAAAATGTGAAAAGGACTGAAATGTAAAATAATGTCAGGTAAAAGGACCAAAGTAAACAAACAAACAAGACAAAATAAAACAAAACAACAACAACAAAACCAGAAGCAGAGCCAACCCAAAAGAGAGGAAGGGCTGTTTAGTTTTTAAGTCATTAAATATAACATTAAAAAAACAAGATATAGTGATTTGTGAAGAGATGGGACGGAAAGGATCGATTTTAAAAATATTCCCATTCTGCCCGGCTGGTGTGTCTTGGTGGTTGAGCGCCGACCCACGCACCAAGAGGTCGCCGGTTCGATTCCCGGTCAGGGCAAGTGCCCAGATTGTGGGCCTGATCCCCAGTGGGGGGCATGCAGGAGGTGCCAATTGACGTTCTCTCTCATCGATGTTTCTATCTCTCCCTCTCCCTTCCTCTCTCCATAAAAATCAATAAAGAAAAAAAGATATACATTAAAAAAAATTCCCATTCTTACTGCACACCTGAAACTAATATAATATTGTATGTGAACTATAATTTAAAAATAAAAATTAAAAAAAAAATACATTCCCATTGTATTTGTGGGATAAATATCCTACTCCAGGTTAGCAGAAATCAACTGTGATTGTCCAACACTTTAAAGGTTCCAACATCAAGGGGTCAGATGTACCACTGGGGGAAGGGGGTAGATTTGGGGTGTGGTAGGAAGAATAATGCTCCCCCAATGTTATCTACATCGTGATCCCTGGAATCTGTGATATGTTACCTTTCATGGCAAAAAGAACTTTGGAGATGTGATTAAATTAAGGACGTGGAGATGGAGATGTAATCCTAGGGTTCTTATAAAATGGATGAAGGAGGCAGTGGAATTAAAGGAGATATGACAATGGAAAGAGATATCCCAGTGATGGAATCTAAAGGCACAGAATGCGGGCAGCATTCAGAAGCTAGACAAGGCCAAGAGCAGATTCTCCCTTCGAGTCCCCAGAAAAAACACAGCCACGCAGAGCCACCTTAGATTTCTGACCTCCTGAACTATAAGATGGTAAATTCATGTTGTTTTACGCCACTAAGTTTATGGCAATTTGTTACGGCAGCGACAGGAAACTACTATAGGGATACGGGGGAGCATATGCTTCCTCTAAGGGGCAGAACAAGAGTCTGGTTTTGCTGGATCTCCCAATTTGTTAGGGGATGTGGCAAATCTGCGTAAAATTAGCAACTAGTAGCACTGTGCAGGGCAAGGTATGACTACAACATTGTTGCTCTTTATTTTCTTTACTGGATCGTCCCAATGCTGTGATGTGGCTAGAGTAAGGACAGAGGATGGATAAACCACGGAACAGACAGTGCTCCCCTCGACTACAGACCACATCCAAGCTCGCAGGGGCAAACGGCTCAGCTGTGGACAGAACGCCCGTATGTGGGGCCCACATGCACCGAAAGCAGCGTGTGGTCCATTTCCTACTCCCAAGTCATCCAGAAGTTGAACTTCAGAATGTTAGCTTTTTCTTCCATTCTAGATCATCAGTGGGGCCAACATGCTTTATAGTCATTCTGGAAAATGAAATTATGTTAGAAAAACAATTTGTTCTTCTCAGATGAAGGGAATTACTAAAGCACTCAACGTTAAGACTATTACTGAAATATGGCCAGATAGATGATGGTAACGACTTTTTTAAGTGAAGGGGAAAAGAAACATAAAACTCTCAATTAGTTTGCCTTAAAGTAATCCTCTGTTAATTCTATTCTTAGAGTCAGTTGATAGAAGAAGGGGAAAACAAAGTTAATAACGTTCGCAGGAACCAGTGGCCTCTCAATATCCAGGCAATTAGCAGACAATATTTACTGAGTGAAGGCTCTCCAAAAGCACTAGACGAGAAAGAGTAGGAAATGCCAAAGGAGTATAAGACAGGGTTGTCGCACAGAGTAGTTTACAATATCACTGGGAAGATGAGGCTAATATACAAAATAACCAGGGAGTAATTATCAGCTGCTCTCTGCACTACGAACAATGGCAACATGCTCGTAACTCACTGCCCTACGTACTCAAGAGAGGGGGAGATGGGCAGAGATGTGACTGCAGCAGAAAGAAAGTTTCGGGGTGGTTGGGTTCATGCCGAACCGTCAAGGGTAGGCAGGATGTACTTGAAAGGGGGTTAGATAATCCACTCGATAAACATTAGCTTAGTGATTCCTGTCTTGTCCTGGAATCTTAAATTTTTAATTGAAGCTGAAAATATAATAAAAACTGCATAAGTGGTAGCCCTTTGTTATAAGATGAACTTACAACAAATTCAAGCACTCTGCAAATTATTGGATAGGATCAATGATGTTTCTATTTCATCCTGGCTCAAAATTGTAAGAAGGAGAAATAGTGACAATTCCCCATAATTCTCTACTTTGTGTTACACAATTGTGCGTCAGAAGATGAAATAACTAAATAAGTGCAGGTCTCATACTGTTGTAATCCAGTAGGAAACTGCTTATTTATAACCTAAATTTATTTTTCTTTAAACATGGTTCTCTGAGTTATTTTATCATAACTGACTTCAGCAAGTGTTAGCAAAATCTACTCTGTCCTTTCATCTCTGAGAAAAGCAACTATAAATTAAGTAGCCTGAAAAACAATAAGAGTAAATATGCATGTAGGAATTTTTTTTTAGCCTACAGGTAGTTAACTGTATCTTTTTTTTAAATCCTCACCCAAGGACATTTTCATTGATTTTGATAGGGAAAAGGAAGAAGGAAGGGAGGGAGGGAGGGAGGGAGGGAGGGAGGGAGGGAGAGAGAGAGAGAGAGAGAGAGAGAGAGAGAGAGAGAGAGAGAAACACAGATCCATTGCGGCCCCGACAGGGAATCGAACCTGTGTACGGGATGATGCTCTAACCAACTAAGCCACCCGGCCAGGATGATTAACTTTATATCTTGTTGGCCCTAACAAGATACAGCCAGTCTCTGGTTTGAAATTTTGACTAGAAAACTGTTGAATATTTGTTCAGTTTGGTTCTAAGGATCACACACCATGCTTTTAAATGCTGTGGGATATTTCCTTGATTCCTTTATAAGTAAGAAAGCATAAACTTTCTACTAAATGATGTAACTTTAAAAATCACTATAAAATTTCCATGTAGTATCTGGAGAAAGACTGTAAAAGAAGCTTCTGAGCACCCACCATGCAATCTCTCTAACTCTGAGTTATGCACTATGTAGATTTTTCTCACTGAACAGAGCTGAATCAACCCACTGCTTATAATTCCGTATTCATTGGGAAAGCAAACTACGTTTATATGTAAGTAACGGTCGAAGGAGCTGTGTGGGTTTTCAGAAGATGAGTCTCATGTTCCTTTAAAGTGTGTTCAAGTGGCTAGTGAAAACGAGCAAATAAAATATGAGAGTTTATGGCACTTTCAGAAAATGAGCACTTCATAGTCCCTGGACAACTTTTCAAACGCAGTTTGTTTTGACCAGACCCTTTCTGCTCTGCTACGTTCTTGCTAGATATTTAGAAACTGCTTCTTTGCGACCACAGGCATGGCTGGACACTTTACTTCCCAGCTGCAGGTCATCTGAGAGCCTGGCATTGCAAGCAAGTGGCTGTCTGTGTGGAGGTGTCACCCAGCACTGTGTGTCAGTATCAGGGCTGATGCAAGCCATCCCTTCCCCTGTGAAGTACTTGAGGATAACGTGACACAAACATGGAATGTCAGGAATTAAGATTATCACTGGAACAGAGCTTTCTGTTCCTGAAGAAGCAGTATGAACTATACATTTTGGGCTAAATTATGAGGTGAATACATCTTCATAGGAAACACCTTGCCTGAAGTAGAGATTTTTTTTCCTCTCTGTATCCAGAGAAACCATGGGTGTCCAGCCCAAAGAACTTCTTAGAACATGATTACCTCCAGGTCTCTGCATCTCTACTTATATGATTTTACTAACCATCTTGCAAAATGTCATAAGAATCAATCATGCCCTGGCCAGTTTTCTCAGTGGTTAGAGCGATGGCCCACAGACCAAAGAGTCATAGGTTCGATTCCGGCTAAGGGCACATACCTCGGTTGTGGTTCGTCCCCGGCCCTGGTCGGGGTTGTGCAGGAGGCAACCAGTCGATATGTCTCCCTAACATCGATGTTTCTCTCTCTCTTTCTCCCTCTCTCTCTCCCTCCCACTCTATCTGAAGATAAATTGGAAAAAAAATTAAAAGAATCAATGAAGTCATTGACAAGTAATCTGTGCCAAGTAAAAACCAGATCATCTAAGTTACTGTGGTAAAAAATTAAACTTTGTTAGAAACAAAAACACCAAGATTTAGCCCAAACCAAATATTAGCTCGTTAGCAAGTGTTGTACAATATGCGGTTCCAACTATGCAAGAAACTTGCATGAAATAGAATTGATCAAAGTGTAGTTTGAAGAAATAAACTGATCACAAATCGCTTATTTGTGGTCATGTGTCCTTTGAGAACATCAGGGCTGGGAAGGGGCACAACGGGACTTTCTTAGGCGATGGTGACGCTCCCTATCTTGCCAGGGACTGATTTACACATATAATTAAGGATATGTGCATTTCACTCTATGTAAATTTCATACGAAAAACTGTCAAGCAATACTGAACTTTCTACTAAATGATGTACCTTTAAAAATCACTATAAAATTTCCATGTAGTATCTGGAGAAAGACTGTAAAAGAAGCTTCTGAGCACCTACCATATAATCTAACTCTGAGTTATACTATATGGATTTTTCTCACTGAACAGAGCTGAATAAGCCCACTGCTTATTACTCAGTATTCACTGGAAAAGCAAACTACATCTATATGTAAATAGCTGTTAAAGGAGCTGTGTTGGTCTCGGAATGATTATTAATAATAGCATGCTGAAATATGCAAACTGATGCTCGTGACTTACTTTCAAATGCATCAAAAATAAGATGGTGAGAGATGGGCAAAGGGATAGGTGGACAGACAGACATGTGATGAAGTAAAATGTTAATGGTGGAATCTAGGTGGTAAAATTCTTTCAAATTACCATATATGTGACATTTTCATAAAATAAAATAAAAAGGTTGGGGCAGAAAATGTAATGGAAAGGAGTTACTGAAGAGTTCAGAATATCACCCCACTGCTCCACTGCCCCCTTCTTCTCTTTAAGAGCTCACATGGGATCTAGGACCCTGGCAGAATATTTCAGTTGAAGAAAGCACAAATCTAACAAGCTGAGACATGGCAGGTTTAAAACAAAATCAACTGTCTGAAACTGGCTATTACGTTGGGACACTGTGTGTTGAGAAGGAAAAAAGTAGCTCCCAACAGATAAAGTTTCTATATTTAAATTCACAGTGAGCTTAAGTGGGGCACCTGCGAGCCAGGTTAAGCGGAAGATGTTGTTAGAACACTCAGGTGCAAGACACCAATCAAAGCCAACACACGCGAGCGAACGGCTCCTGAGGGGTACGAAGTGCCAGCAGAGGGAAGGAGTGGATGAGGCCGTGGTATCTGTGGCAAAGCAGAGAGAGACGTCCTGAGAGGCAAGGGGCAGGGCTGCCCGTGATGTTGAGTCCCAGAGAAGGGCAGCAATGGACACCTGTCAGAGGTTACAATACCGCACGTCCATTCCAGAGAAAGCAGCAGGTCATGCATCATCGGTCACATCATCGGAGAGCTGTGTCGGTCTCAGAACGATTATTAATAATAGCATGCTGAAATATGCATTCTATTATTAATTGAGTTCACCTCAATCACATTCTCAGTCATTTGCTGACTAGACAATGTCCATTAAGTTAAAAATAATAGTCTGAGCAGGTATTTGATACTGTACTGTTCCTCGCTAGTCAAAGTCCCTGAACCAGAAGCATCAGCAGCACCTGGGAGCCTGTGAAAAACGCAGAATCTCAGGCCTCATCCCACACCTGCTGTGATCGGGTTGCCAATGAACCAAATCGCAAGTGTTTCACACACACACGGCTGTGGGAGAAGCCATGGAGTGATCTTACGACAAGTCAGCAGACGGACTCTCAACAGCTTGTCTTCTCAATGGCAGCTCTGACTTCAGACACAGAGGTCAAATATAGGTAAACCGAGGAGCAGCATCAAGCCTGGGACACCTTGTCACCTGTAAGCACCTTCCCATGACGACTGCTTCTTCCTCTTTGCAAAGCTTCAATCCTAGCCTCTACCTGGATGACAGCCCCGGCCTCTAGCCCTGAAGCCGGGCAAAGTCTATCAAAATAAAACACGGTAGACCCTGTTTTTGAGAATTTTGGAAAGTTGCATACTCTCCAATGTGTCTAGAAATATTTCATATACCTTTGGAGAGTGAATCACTTTGCATGTAACTTGCTCTTTAATCTAAAAAGCATATAACATATTTCTCCAATGGGTAATTATCAAAGGTTCTGGGGCCAGTGTCCCCGTTTTGGCTGTTGAGACAGCTGTGGACGTTCTGCACTCTCCCTTAAGAACCGCCGCGGTGTGTGCATTTTATTTAAGTATACATCCGTCTAAAATCAGTTTATTTAATGATCGTGTTTGTTTACTTGTCATTAAAATAAAGACTGTTTTATGGTCAAACAGCTATGGCTAGTCATCGTTCACACAGAAATAAAGGTCTTCCCTTTATTTTCACAACTATGTATGTCTTTAAAGACACTGAGACATTCCTAACAAAGTATACAAACTTGAACTGTTTTTCTAAAGCCACCCGAAGCCAATTATTCTGTATTGTCTGCAACTTCATACCCCGGCATCACGTATTTGTCTATGAATATGTGTAATTTCACGAAAAACGATTTTTAAAAATATCATTACCAAATACAATAACTTTCTAAATTATTGATTTCTACTCTTATTTCAGGAAGCAATTCTACATAATGTCTGATTAACTTTCCAAGACAATAAGTACAAGGTATATTTTCACTCTCACTTACTTAGGAAAAGAAAGTTTTTTAAATAATCATTTTGCCCATCTTAATATAGTTCAATCCAAAAAGTGCTAAGCAAAACATAAAACATTGAACTATGTCCCATACTTTTCTTACTAATTATGAAAAACAAAAAAGTGGAATCGGTTTTTGTAATAATTCATGCATGATGGAAAAAATATTTAACACTCTCTGTGCTGAACTGCATCACATTTAGGTACTTGGAGAAAGTATTTTCAAGAGATTAGTTATTTTTAATAGATTTTTTTAGAGTAGTCATAGCTTCACAGCAAAACTGGGCAGAAGGTATAGAGATTTCTCATATACCCCCTGCCCCCACATATGTGGTTAATTTTTAAAATATGGAAATCCTAAATGACATATACACGAAAAGCCTACAAATAAAATCATACTGAAAAATACTATATTGAAAACTATTTGAGTTACAGTTAGGCTTAGGGAAATTTTTATAAAAAGACATTAAAATAAATCTGAATCTAATTAATGCCAGAATTACCACCAAATGATCATATTTAATATACTTTGTTGGCTTAATTTTGTCTTAGGTTTCTCATTTATTTAAAAATCTAAAGAAACAAATCAATAATAAATAAGACAATCTTCATGAAAAGTCTGAGTGATCTAAGACATGTAAAGACAGAGAAATATTTTCTTTTTTATCACTACCCCTTCAGGAACCACAAAAATAAAATTGTGGTAGCTCCACTATAGGCTATTAAAAATATAAACTTATCAAAAAGACTCCCCCTTGTAAATCTTCACTTCCACTCACAAAGCTCTTTTTTCCTTGTATCTCTTACCTGAAAGAAATGAGTAGGATTTAAACTTCACCAGTCAGAAGCAGACTCTCGAGAGCATGCCCGCTGCAGGCTGTGAGGTGCAGGGCAATCCCAGTTCCTGGATGAGCTCCCAGGAAGAAGGCAAGGAGCAGGGAGAGGCTGGGATGAAGGAGCCCACACGGTGTGAGGAGACTGGCCCTCTCCCGCTCAGTCCCCACCCCTCAACCACAAAGTGAGAGGTTGGGCCAGCAGCGCCCACAGCCACCACTAAATATGCACAGTGGCAGACACCGTCTTTTCACCATTCTCAGCAGAACCCCAAAGATAAGCAAATGCTTCTCACGGGCATCTTGCTAGGGAATGAGTAAGAGGTCCAGCACGTCGTACGAAATACCACTCGATCACAGGCTGGGGGTTGTCAACAGAAGCAAAGCATTTGAAGCGTACACCTAAACTGGTCCTTAAAACAAATCTTTGCTTTTTCTATAAGGGAGGCCACAAAAACTTCGAGATATAAACCTAAAGGAAAACAAAACTGATAGTCCATGATTCAGGAAATGTAACAATAATGTGTAAGCTTCTGAGAATCTCTGTCTCGACTTGCCCATCTGGCCGCCACCTATGCCGACGTTCCTCCTTTAACCACCTTCAGGATTCAAGAAAGGAAATGGAATTTTTCAAACATTTAAGTAACTACTAAGTGTTGATATAAGGAAAAATAAACAAGAATTCATATCTATAGTGACATCTGGAGATTATCTCCCTTGCACAGATAGCAAAAGGTGGAGACTTTTCTGCTATAACTATATCTCGAGAGGATTTTAATTCTAGATGCAGTTAACACACACACACACACACACACACACACACACACACCACACACACATCCCCTGATTTATCTATCCATCCATGAGTGACAGCATGACAATAAATTAAAACCAGCATTTTCCAAAACATTTCCCAGACAATGTAAAATGTATTGCAAAACCAAGTTCCAGGGTAAAGTCTTAGGATGGTCAACCTACACTAATGTCCACAGATTGCTATGCTGCAGTTCTGTTTTTAAAATGCTTCTATTCATTATCAATCTATTAAAATAAATAGTTTATGCATTGTTTCCCAAATTTATTTAACCACAGGATCCTTTACTTGGAGAGCATCCAGAAGGAATTGTATGTCATGAGACAGATTTGGGAAATGCTAGTAACTCTGTACAACACTTGCCAATGTTGAATCAACAAACCTGACATTGTGATGAGCTTTCAAAGCACTTAGAAAAGCTATTAAAGTATTAGGCATCCCATCTATCCCAACATGCACTGATATCCCTGAAATTCCAGTGTGCTGAGTATCTAGATCACTCAATATTATAAAGCTAAACCTGTTTTCCAAATGGAAGCGTGTGGAATGGAAACATATTATACAGGTATTTAATGAAAATCTACTATATTCTTCGCATTGTGCTACAAAACATAAGCGACAGCACAGTTCCTACCCTCAAGGAAGCTGGACACTTTGTTTCGAACCCCTGCAGCTGGTAATACTGGGCATGTGGCTATACTGTGTTCACTCAACTGTCCTCAAAGTTAAATGTCAGACCTCAGAGTTGCACATTCAGGCAATGTATTCTACCAGGGCAGGCCCGTCAGCCAAATGCTGATGCCAAGCCAGGAGGAACCATTAAAAACAGCCCCCAGACGCAATGCCAAGTGCATCCACATGTGCACATTTTGACCACTTTTACACAGGGAGAAACACAGTCACGTGCCTCCAACAAACCACGTGAAAAACCTGACTGACCTCAAACGCTTCCACTTGTCCCAAGTCCTAGCATCCTGCTACCCCCATACATCCCCAGTGATCCCCAGACAGCCTATCGTTCTCATTTATAAGAAGAAGTAGTTTCCAGGATAGAACCAGGATAGATTGGTGATTCACAGCTGGCCCACCCAGATCATTAAGTCAACAGCGGATCCTCACCCACCCTGGCTACGCCAGAACAAACTACTCCACACAAGTTATTTTTCCAAATACGTCCCTTTGAAGATTGAAATCCCTGCCCTGGCCAGTTTGGCTCAGCAGTTAGAGTGTCGGCCCGCACACTGAAGGGTCTCTGGTTCAATTCCCAGTCAAGGGCATTTACCTAGGTTGCAGGTTCAGTCCCAGCCCTGATCGAGCTCATGTGGGAGGCAACGAATTGATGTGTCTTTCACACATCAATGTTTCTCTCTCTCTCTCTCTTTTCTTCCTTCCCTTCCACTCTATCTAAAAATTAATGGAAAAATATCCTCAGGTGAGGATTAAAAAAAAAAAAAAGATTGAAATCCCCCTAAAAGAAGGCATATTCCTTTAATTCTTCTAATATGAAGATGTTTAATATAATTTAAATTCACATGTTTGGTTCATAAATGTACTTATGATATTTATTCAGTAGAATCTATAATATTCTATTGAAGAGACTACTATAATTTGTTAAGAAAAATAATTTACTTAAAAAATGATTCAGGAGACATGGGCTGGTATGATGTTGAGCAAGCAATTTAATTTCCCAAAGCCTTATTTTTCCTCATCTGTAAAATACCAATAAAATCTCTTATGAAATAATGATAATGTCACAAGGCTGCATGGGAATCAGAAAAGACAAATACAAACTCCAAAGCTCTGGGTAGATGTCAACTACACATCACGGAAAGCACTATGAACTAAGGACCTGCCACATGACAAAAACCCAGAGCGGGACAGAGTCACCGCTGACTATGAAGAACACACATCTGTGTCTCATTATCGTAAGTGGATATAAGCTAGGATGTCTTAAAAATTAATTGTGAAAGCAACACTGTTTATTTAAAAATTTCGGACCACAGAAGGCATTAAAATTAGAAGTAAAAGCTCCATCTTTCATATTAATTACAACCGCTGCTGAGTTTTGTTTTACATTTGCCTGTAATGACAATTTTAGATGACTCATTCAAAAGACTGCTTCCTTCTAATGAATGAGTTTATTATGGCTGCATTACAGTTTCTAATAACCAGGTGGTTCCTCTTAATTCTATTATTTAATTTTGTGAGGCTTCCTGGTTTGATATTTTCTTTTGTTCTGGTTTTCGCAACATAATTTACTTAAATATAAAATGGAAGCCAAACAATTATGGTACATAGAATGTAATGAAAATGTTATAAATCTTCTCACCACACACACACAAAGAATTGTAACTCTGTAAGTGATGGATGTGTTAGCTAACCTCACTGTGATAATCACTTTGCAACAGATACATATTCAAATCAGCATGTATTGGATACCTTAAACTTACACAATGTTATATGTTAATTAAATCTCAAAGCTGAAAAATATATACAGGTACAGCAACTGTAAAAAAAAAATATGTGCCCAGCTGGTGTGGCTCAGTGGATTGAGCGTCATCCCATGGACTAAGAGGTCCCGGTTCGATTCCCCATCAGGGCACATGCCCCAAAGTTTTCGGGCTCGATTCCCAGTAGGAGGGTGTTCAGGGGGCAGCCAAATGATGTTTCTCTCTCACATCGATGTTTCTAGCTCTCTCCCCCTTCCTCTCTCTCCAAAAAAATCAATAAAACATTTTTTTTAAAAAGAATGTTATAAATCTTAATAATATAAAAATAGTAAATAATACAACCAAGAGATTGGAGAAGATGGGAAGAAGTATGAATGTGCTGTTTTACAAACATTTCCTAAGAGTTAATACATACTGTCTAGAGTTAATAAATCAATACACATAGAATTTTATTATTATTCACATTTATAAAAATTTATTGCCACAAAAAAGAAAAAGAACAAAAACAAAAACAAAACCTAAAATATAGAAAAAACAACAACACTCTCCCCCCAAAAAACAATGGAAAAAACCTAAAGAGACCATAGAGGCTTTTGCATAATCTAATAAACAAACAGAACATCAAGCTAGGAAGGAGCCCTGCGTGGGAGACCACCTGTGCCTTCAGCTCTCTGTTCCAAGCAAGGCCGCCTGCCTGAGTCTTGTACAGCCTCCACCTGCTGGGTTCTAAGAGAAACACGTTTGATTTTCCTTGGATCTGCTCCCAATATAACCAAATCTGGCAGACTTTCTTCAGAGTCAGGACTTTAGCCATTTCCCACTTTTAGTAAAGACTTTTTTCTCCCACTTCTAGTCATTTTTTCCCCTCTCCACAGTTTCAGGGAAGAGAACAGACACCTTTAATCAAATTCCTTTATCGGAAACCCCACTTCCCAACTTGCTTCTTATTTTTTTCTCCATTCTTTAGTCTCTGTCTCTCCACCCCCTCCCCTAACTGCCTCTTCGCTTTCTGCTCTCCTGGCGCTAACGTCGGTGGTGCTGAGCCAGTCTGCACCGCCAGCATCCCACCTGTGTGCACCCCCACCTCCAGTCAGGGGGCAGTGTTTACACCACAGAAAGCGGCAGACGGACAGGCCAAGCTTCGCCCCCTCCCCCTTCTCAGAGCCAGATGTTAAACATTCACCAGCACGGCCCTGAAAGGTCTGTGAATTTAAAAATCAGTTTATTAGAACTGTGTGTACGGTAAAGATATAAACAGTGTTACTGAGAATAAGAAAAGGCTTCTACAGCCCGGGACCTCCTGCAATCGGGCTTCACATCTGCGGGTTCAACCGTCAGATATATTCAGAAAAAAATAATCCCAGAAAGTTCCGAAAAGCAAAACTTGAATTTGCCATAGGCAGAGCCCTACGCGAAATCCACTCAAATGAAATAATGGCAGCCATACAAGGGTGTTGCCTGTATGCAAATATAGGTTACATGTGAATATCGTGCCATTTTATAAAAGGGACTTGAGCATCTGTGGATTTGGGTATCTGTAGGGGTCCTGGAACCAATTCCTTGTGAATATCAGGAGACGACTGTATTTTAGCGGTTTTTTTTTTTTTAGTTGTTACAGGCAGCTTTATATATTTGATACTGTGAGATAGGCAACCTCAACAAGATACACCAAAGTTACTGTAAATACAGCAGATCCCCGAATAACATTGTTTTATTCAACATCATTTGCTTATAACGTTAATGAGATGCCATAGGAAACCTATCTGGTTTATACCAATTAGCCTTTGGTAAAATTGGTCTTTTTATGCATCATTTTGCTTAAAATCACTGAAAGTGTCGGTAATGTTAAGTGAGGACTTGACTAATTCCTTTAATATACTTATATGGTATCTTTTCCCATAGTAACTCTAAATAGTATATTAACTCTACGGTTTGATTCTCATTACCTCCAAATTTAATAAGGTATCAGCATATTCATTTACTATGGCATGATACACAAGGAGACTTTTAGGTTCAGGCAAATCTGCCTCCTTTCCTGCTCCTTCCTCTTCCCCACATCCCAAAACACAAGAAAATCACATATTTGCTTCCTTTTTCCCCAAAAGCCTATAGATGAAAGACCAAAAAAATTATTTAATACTGCCCTGATCTTTCTAACCTTGCTAAAGATGGATTTTAATGCTGACAACTCGGTATACACAGGGTAAAGCCCATCACTGTTCCAAAGAACAAAGGACAAATTAGCAGAGAACATTATTTTAAAGCATAATGACACTCTAACAGACACAGCCAATTCATCTTCACAGTGAATCACGAAACAGACTTGACAAAAACAGAAACAAAAACTCTGTGAAGAAATAAACAACAAAAATTAAATATCATATAAACTCATATACTCAACAGTGTTCCTCTAACTCTTCACACTAGCTGTGTTCAACACCTACTGTATCACTGATTATCAGTATTAATGAGTTCTACTGATATCCATAATACTGAATCATATTTTATTAAAATTATCAGTAAAACATGAGAAAGATAGTTATCTTTAAAGTTAGAACAGAATCCACAGAACAATAAAATGCTTTCTAAGTTATTTTGTCTAAATACTCAACTCTAAGACAATAAAATACTCCACGTGATATAAGTAGCAGTGAATTTTATTCAAGAGAGAAAATTTCATTTTTGTCTCATCATTTAAAGTCAATAAAATAAAATTCATTCACAGACTATCTGGAAGAACAGACTATGGTCTGTGAACGGGCACTGGTCTGGGTTCTAGGTCAAACTTTCCTATTGTTACAGTCAGACGTTGGTCATGAACACATGCTGGTCAGTAAGATACGCCGGAGAGCTTCGCGGGGTAGTTCCGAGCCTCAGGCTGGAACTGAACACACGTGCTTTGGCATCAGAGCTGTTCAGTTTTAGACAGTTATCCAATCTCTCTATGGTTCCATTCTCTCATCTCTAAAATAGAAACAAAAATATCTTCCTCACAGGGTTACTGAAAATGTTTAAATAAGAAAATCTACATAAAACACTTGTATCATCTGGTACATAGTAAGTACTCAACAGACTGGGATGATTCACTGTCACTGTCTGGCATTGCTGCTTTGGTACAATATGTCAATCAACCACTCAGACAGCTGACTTGGAATCACAGACGTTTAGACCAGAGCTTCTCTGACTTTCACAGGCACACAAAACATCTACGATTTTGTTAAAAACACAGACTGAGATTCAGGTTCGCTGTGGGGGCTGAGACTCTGTAGCCCTAAGAAGCTCCCAGGTGATGCCGATGATATTGGTCCAGGCACCATACTCTGAGTATTAAGGATTTGGACCCCCTGGATATCCACACGTTCCATCCCCACCACCACCCTCCACACAAACGCACTCTCACACCCAGGCACAGTTAACTAAAATTCAAACACTGAGTCCACAATCCAACATGACCTTCCCTGTAAATACAGCTCTCTTCCTTTAAAAATGGCAAAAGCTATGGACTATTCAAGATAATTGCTAAATATAGAATCGAATTATAAGAAATGCAAGGACCTGCTTAACCTGGGGAAAGAACGTGGGCTTCTGAATCAGACGGACCCGGGTTCAAACTCTAGCCCTACTACATGTCCTAGGTATCAATGTGGCTTTGGATTAATCACAGATCGTATTAAACTTCTGTTTCCTGATTTGTAAGACAGGTATAACAGTATCTATCTAAAAATATGATACTTCAAATAACAGCTGTCTCAAAAATAATATTTATGTTATATGGCCTGACACAGTAGGTGCTAAGAACACGCAGGGCTGCCTTTCTGCTCCAGCCTGCATTGTTTTAATTACTTGCTAATGTAACTCCAGCTTTCTTTCTGCTTCCACTCAACGTGGGCCCTTCTCTCTAGCAAACTATCTGAAAACCTGCCACTATTAAGTCTTTTCGTGCTATTTCAAGCTGCCAGCATTAGTAATTTCCCAAGAGAAAGAACCTTATTTCCTAGCATGTTCTACTAATCCTCAAGACCTAAAGTCTGGAAAAAATTATCTGTTTTCCACATGGCTTCTCTCTATTCTAAATCCTTGGAGCCTTGCTATTTCTCCTTGCACAGACACTGAAAAGGAAAGGGACAGAAGTCATTGCCATCTTTTTCTCCATCTCTAGAAAAGCCTATAACTACCTTTTTCAATCAGGGAAACTGTTATTGTGGGAAACTAGGCAATAACTCCAAGATAATTCTCTGTAGTCTTTTTCAGTTCCAAAAACTGAAACTGATTCTATTTCTTACACACACACACACACACACACACACACACACACACACACACCAGTTTCGTTGTGGTTTCCTGTCACCAAGCAAAAATGATATAATGCCAAGAACATCAGCTGCCCAATTTAACTGTTGTCTCATTGATTCGACACGTTATTTACTGAGTACCTACCATGTGCCCAGGGCTGGGTCAGATGCCAGGTGTACACTTGTGAGTAAATTGACATGGTTCATGCCCTTGAGGACGTAACTATCCCAGCGTCCTTCACCAATCTTATTCCCAAAATCAGGACACACTTCCAGGGCTAGTCTGGTTTCCACAACCCAGCCCAGGGCAGAGTCGGACAACTACAGGCTATATCTAAATAAGCCTCGACCAAGCTGTTACAGACCAGCCCAGCCCTGGGAACAACGTCCTCATCAGACACAATGCATCACGGCACCACCAGGTGAAACCTGCAAACAAAGACGGTCTCCATTACGGCAGCAAACAGTGGCCGATCCAGCCCACCAGTGTCCTGGCTGGAACGGAGCGGCGGTCCCTTGGAGACACAGATCCCACAGCAGCTTTACTGTGAACAGATATTCACATGTCCTCCCGCAAACCATCTACCTCTTCTCGCGACCACGAGCAGCTCAACAGGCCCCAAACCTATCGAAAGCCTCCTGAAGTTCTCCGGCACACCGAGCCACCGAAAGTTGTAATATTTCACCAGCCACACAAGATACAGTTAGTTGATACCTTGCTGCCTATTTGCAGCTAATAATACTTTATATTAATATTTAGCTATAATATTTAAAAATAGAAATAGGAAAGCTGAGCAAGATGAAGCCAGTTTCATTCACCATCCTTAAGTCTGTTAGCACTTTGGCCAAGCTGACCTCTCTCTGTTACAAGGCTCACCAAGTATGTAGAAGAGGCACTGTGAATAGAATCACCTTGATTAAGAATTCATATCATGTAGAAAGCAGCAGAAAAACGTAATCAGAATATGTGGAAATTATGCGATCAGATAATCAGGAAGACCTTCAGATGCAGATTAATTTATTGTTCACATTGATGAGTTTTAATTATGTCCATGAATTGCTTTGACAGAGGCCTGTGAATTGAAAGGAAGATCCCTCTTCATTACATGAAAACAAACTAGATCTCATCATTTATGTTAAAGTGGGAGATGAAAAGACATCTTTTACTTTTTTCACCATAATCAAAATATAATAATCATATTAATCATAGAGAGTGCATGTAAAAAAAGAATGTCATCTTGGTACCAGACAAAGGGACACTGTTCCTGGTGATCTCCAACGGGTATTTGAAAGAGGCCTCATGGTCTCTGATATTTCAAACCAACAGGTATGTGTCAAGGATGGAGCAAGACTCCAGCAAAGTGACTTTCTAAGCGGTTTGGTTTAAAATTCAGGGGTAACCACATCTTCTACAGGTGATAACTTGGGTAAAAATTACCCACAGCCCCTTCCACAGAGCAATATGAAGGGGTCTTCCAGAGACTAGATGAACAATTTAGGGTTAACAATTCAGACAATGGCTTGGCTGAACTAATACAGGCCTGAATTCATTTCAACATTCCTCTGCTTCCCTTACCCTAAGATAATTCCGAAGAGATTACAGCAACTTCATATTTTAGACAAGTGACTCCCAGAGTGTAGAAGACCATGTCGATGGTAAACTGGAAGAGTTTAGGCGGTATACAGAGTAAGCCTAGAATAATGTAGAATGAATCAATCTCTCTCTCCCTCTCTCTCTCTCTCTCTCTCTCTCTCTCTCTCTCACCCCCTCCCTCCCTTCCTCCCTTCCTCTCCCCACCCATATCTCTCAAGAAACAGAGGGCACTGAGTCCAGGTATGGGGCAGACACTGTCATCTACTCAGGACTGAATAGACACTATGTTTTCACTTTTATTGTCTGTCTCTACTATTCGTGATAGATAATAGTTTTCCATTTAATGTAGTTTTTAAGGTTTCCTTTTTAAATACATTTATTTGTGGTTAAAAAAAGTGAAAAACATTAAATAATAATAGAAATGGAATATAATCATGACAAAAAATATGAAAGAGGTATCGGAATGATTGATACATGAGAAACACTGTAGTGTAGCAAATAAAACAGTCTAGGTTTGAATGCCAGCCTCACAATTAACTTTGCTGTGTGGGTTTAGTAAAGTTACTTAAGATCTCTGTACCTTGATTTCCTCATTTGTAAAACTGAAATAATGATAGTATCTACTTCAGAGGGTTAGCCACAAAGCAATCTGGAAGGGTCATCTAGTGCCCAGAAGAATCATTTCGGTAAAGCATTAAAATGGTACGTGGTATGTGGCAAGAATTCCATATAAATTAGTTATTACTAGTACAGTTACTCATATTTTACAAATATATCTAAGTAAATAATGATATATTCAAACTTGATCCTCTGGCCTGTGAATTACGAGATAAGGTAAAGAGACTTTTGTACAAGTGAAAAGAAAAGCTCCTTATTCTTCTTTAAATTAAAAATGCATGCCCTGGCCGGTGTGGCACAGCTGCTAGAGCATCAGCCCGCAGACCAATGAGTGCCGGGTTCGAGTCCGGTCAAGGGCACGTACCTCGGTTGAGGTTCATCCCCCTCCCTGGTTCTGTCATGCGGGAGGCAACCAGTCGATGTGTCTCTCTCACGTCAATGTTTCTCTCTCTCTCTCTCCCCCTTCCTCCCTCCCTCCCACTCTATCCGATGATAAAGAGAAAAATGTCCTCAGGTGAGGATAAAAAAAACAACGCAGCCAATTGAAGCATGTTTAGAACCCACGTGACCCGCTAAAGCCAGAAATCCAAGTGCCCTGTCTTGAATCCCACTATCGTTTCCTCTCCTCTCTCCTTACAGCTGCCAACATTTCATTACCAAGAGTTACAGACGAGGCTGCCCATGCCTCATCCAGACGACACCTGCTAAAGTGTAACTACCACCAGGTCCGTGCTTCCTCCAACACTTCACTTCTAACGTTCTGCTTGATTTATGCAGCATCCCAAAACCGCTGTTTTCTTGAACATCACTCCAGTAAAATACTTTTTAAATTATAGCCACTTTACAGGTAATAACTTTTTTAAAAATCTGCTTGAATATCACTATGGTCTGAATGTTTGTGTCCTCCCAGTGTTCATGAAATCCAAACCCCCAAAGAAGATCATATCAGCCCTCATGAAAGGGTAAGTGTCCTTATAAGAGCCCCTTCCCACATGGGGACACAAGGCAAGGTCTGCAACGCTGAAGCGGGCCCTCACCCGATCATGCTCGCACCCTGATCTCAGACTTCCAGCTCCAGACTGAGAAGTAAACACCTGCTGTTCATAAGCCACCTAGTCTGTGGCATTTCAAGACAGCAATCCCACCGAACTAAGACACAAGCAGATGGGCATCACTTATTTATCTTTTCCTTCATGTGATTTTTCTCTGCTTTGGCTTCCAGGGAAATTCCTTCCTCTGTTCATGTCACTTAGTGTGACTCCCTAGAGTGAACCATAAAATGGAGCAGGAAAGTCACTCTTTATGCCATGTGCCTCTTCATTCTACTCCAGTTAGACGGGCATTTTGGACTAAAATCGGGAAGGACAGAGAACACTCACTGCTCAGTGATACTGGATTAGACCCACACAGTTCAGCCAACCTCCAAGTTCACTCTCTGTGGCGAATACAGCTTCCTGAACAATGAACTTGAGTTGTCCCATCTAATCCCACATGTTGTCATCCCCACTAGAACCCACCTAGACGGAAGGAAGGAAGGAAGGAAGGAAGGAAGGAAGGAAGGAAGGAAGGAAGGAAGGAAGGAAGGAAGGAAGAGAAGAAACAACCCTGTTAACTAATGTGAAAGAATATGCTTAACAATGAAATTAATGCTGGGTGCAAATGTAACCTTCAAAATGCACAGAGCCAGTAACCTCTCAAAGAACAGATATTACAATCTGATTGCTTCTGAATGTCAAATGTAACTGCAAGAAATAGCTATGTAAATTGCCAGGGCAGCCTCTGTACTAAGAGTCCAAAGTTAATTTTTTAAATCTAAAGTCATTGTTCTGATCCCTCTCAATTCTGTGAAAATTAGACCTTTACTTCTCTCATTTTTTAAATGACCATGGACTCATACCTATACAGGCAGTTCTTCAGCCTGACTTTGTGACAAGACCACAGCACGAGGTGCCTGGGGACAAACCTCAGGTCTGTGCAACCTTGGCATGTCACTGAACCTTTGGTACCTCCTTTGTGCCATCTAAGAATATGATTATAATAGCACCTACCTCACAGGTGTGTTGAGAACTATACCCACCGCATGGTTAGTGCCATGTCATGTTAAGGTTAGGTGTTATCAGTAACGGTCATATGTGACCTTAACATGACTTCTTGTATTCACTGAGATAGGTATCACCATATGCCTATCTTTGGATGAGCCTACATGTTTCAGAGGGTTGTAATATGCTCAAAGTTACAGAGCTTATCAGCCAAGATAAAGCATCAGATCTGCCCTTTGTCACCTCCTGAAAATTAAGAACAAAAGTACCCATGGCAGATGATGGAAGGGGCACAAAAATGTATACAGAAAGGCCTTCCTAATGACTGTCATAATTTTTTACAGTGTTGCTAATTTACTCTGATATTCCATAGTACATGTGAATAAAACAATTTAATAGTCTGAAATAAGAGGAATAGACAGATAAACTGTCTCCATTTATGATGTTTGTTATTGGCCGGCTCAAACCACTCTCTCCTGATTTGTGACTTCTTGTCCATACTGTTTTAATTAGTCGTATGTGTTTAGGAGACACTTGACAAGAGTGAGGAAAAGCAAGTGGATGTGGCTGAATGATAGTCTACCAGGTCACATTTCTGTCTCATGTCTTACTCCCTGGCAGGGTAGCTACAGAAGACACGGGCAATGGGGCACTATGACTGTCTCAAAGAACAGCAAGTAATATCATGAAGCCCACCTGCTCAAGATTCTTACCCACCAGCTCATGCCTGAGTTTTGGGGATTCCAACCCATTGAGGTGGATCAAAACAAATGATTTAATCCACCAGTATAGCTGCCAACATGTACAATGAGAAGAAATGGTGACTGGGAGTGTTGGGTGGAAAGAGGAAAGGAAAACGGTACAGAAAGGAGTAGGCATCCACACAGATCAGACTTTTCCTCCCTAGAACAGTGTAGTAGACTGATTGCTAAAATGGCTCTAACTCTCTACTACTTTAGCTTCCCACACACTTCCCAGCTCCTTTCAACAAAAGATTGAGCTTGTATCCCTAACTTATTCTGGGCTGATTCTGTGACTTGCTCTGGTAGAAGTTAGGCAGTGCTAATTCTGAGCCTTGGCCTCAAGGGACTTTAGGCATCTCTGCTCTTTCTCTTAAACCATGTGCTTACCATGAGAAGCTTGGACTACTGATGGAAGATGAAGAGATCATGTAGAGAAAATCCCAGAGTTCCAACTGATGTCAACCTAGACCAGCCAGCTGCCCCCAAGCAAGTGAGCATGTCCAGCCAAGATCAGCAGAGACAACCCCCAACCCACAGATAACCACAGATGTATGTGCTCAGAGTGAACCCAGCCAAGGCTACAAGAACCACCCAGCCAACCCAGAAACATGGGAGCAATAATAAAAACTTATCATTTTGAGGTGGTTTTTATTAGGCAATAGATAACTAATACAGACTCTTTTATCTTGCATCCCTATGCTGGGCATGCAAGGTTTCTCTAACTGATGAGCACCTCCAGGCTAACTAACACTTACCAAATTAGATCCCTTAAGACATGACTTACTTGAAGTATGAATAGGCTTCATATGGGAGGAAAAAGAAGGTGATCAAATAAATATGGGAAATGTTGCTCTAGCTCCTAGCTACTGCTAAGATCTGGCAAACTGAATGGCACATGGTAGTTGATCCACAGTTATTGAATGACATGAAAAAAGTGTGCTTCTCTGAATATTATTTCCTCCAGTGAAAGGGCCGGACTGAAGCACATTCAGAAGCTCTGCATATTCTGATGCACGTGAGCCCACTGAAGTCTCTGAGGATTACTAGGATAACACATACCAACAAAAGTCACCTTTTATTGTTAACTCAACATGTTTAAATTTTGGATCAAGGCAATAGTTTACAATCCCAAATGTAGCACCGCTGCTGGTTATCACTCCATCTCCATTCTCATCTTTGCCAGTAAGACAGACTCAAGTGTGCGCAATCAAAAACGACATTGCCAGGCTCTCTTGCAGCTAGGTGTATGACCATGTGACCCAGTACTGGCCAATGACATACAAACAGAAGTGTTATTTGGAACTCCCAGAAAGGCTGCAGAAACTGAGGGAGCTGCTTCAACGAAGAGGGCGCCTTTCTTCTCTCTAACTCCTTTCTGTTGTACATCTGGACTGCACATGATGGCCTAAAGTAAACTGGCTCCTGAGTGCTCCTGAAAATACAAGTTACATGATCAGGACAGTGGGACAGAAAGATAGACACCTGAGCTCCTGACCATACTGTGAAATCATGGAGTGCCTGACTCTGAATTTCTTTTCCATGAATTTCCATCTTGTTTAAGTCACTGTTACCTTTTTAGATTTTTCTGTTATAAACAGTCAACACTAATCCTAACTAATACATCAAACAGATAGGGCTCCTCAGAACACACACTGCGGAATCCCTGACCTTAGAGCTTCCTAGACTTCTTCATTAGTACCATAAACCCAGTTTTAAAAAATTATTTTTTTCTACAGAAAAGCAGGCATTACCTTTTAGATATAAAGAAACAGTGACCTAGTTTGCTGTTCCCCAGTAACAATGATGAACATTTACTTATCTCAACACTCACCTTGCTTGTGGGGCTTTCGTTGATTCCAATAATCATTTCCTGATGAAGAGCAGAGAGGCAGCTACTGGGAAGTGAAACTTCTGAGGGACTTCTATCCATGTACTTGTGCCCCCTCCCTCCCTGCATCATTCAGTGAATGGAAATGTACCTGGCTTCCCATTTTGACTTTTCCTTGTGGCAATTCTTTTAACATCCAATCATAAAGAAATGCATTTGTTTAGGCTTTTTCCTCACAGAAACCCAGAAATTACATCTCTTTGCCAACAAGGCCAGGAAAACAAATCATTTGTGTTGTGGCTGAGCCATAAGGCTCTCGTCATAAACACAAGCAGAGTGTGCACAGCTTTGCTCTCACAAAGCCATTTGGGAGACAATTTTCATGGCAGCAGCTGAAATGTTTCTACCAAAACAACACCTACACTTTGCTAGAGTTATTTTCAGAGGAGAAGGTTTCCCCTACTGCTGTTTAA
The DNA here is from genome assembly GCA_030848825.1 of Tadarida brasiliensis. Lineage (NCBI taxonomy): Eukaryota > Metazoa > Chordata > Mammalia > Chiroptera > Molossidae > Tadarida > Tadarida brasiliensis. The sequence goes on along the minus strand of CM061261.1, from coordinate 30,891,315 downwards.
ATTGTTAAAATGTGTAGTTAAAAGCGTAGGCTCATCGGAGCCTGAGGCTGCAGCCCCAGCAGGAGAACACAGTGGCCACGTCTTGGCTGGAGGAACTCGGGCAGGTGACTTAACCTCACTGACCTCAGGTCCTCACCATGAATGGGAATAGCAGCACCTTAGACAGCATCTTGAGAACTGATGAGATAATGCATGCTAAGCACTGTGGCTACGTGGTAAGTGCTCCAAAAATGAAAGCTGTATTAATTCTTAGCCAATTTGATGTGAAATACCATGAATACTGGGGAGAATAGTGATATAAGAACCTATGGGTAAGCTGTATTTAAAGATACCACATATACATGAATGTAAAAGTATATATGTGCTTAATAATCTATATGTAGAAGCAACAGAACCGTATTTATCCACAGACCACCTACGCTAATTTTTCTCTACTCTCTAGGGCAGGGTCATGGACAGGAAGTCAATACAAACTCTAAATAGCTAAACTAGACATCATAAAGCCCATTTACTGTAACATCTATACTAAATCCATTAGTAATGATAACTGATATTGTTGAGCATTCACCAAGAACTAGACACCAAGTGACACACTCACCATGGGTTAAGTATCTATCTTTCACAACTGTACACCTGGAGATGTGCTGTGGACTCTTCGATGTGATGACTAGACCCCACTTTAGGACTGAAGAACTTACTCCCCCGATCTTGCAAGTGCTACAGGCAGAATGCAGAATGCCCTCAGCTGCAGAAAGCTGCTTCACCCAAGGTCAAGCACCTTTCTGGGGCACTACCCTCAATGGTCAAAATCAGTGAACAAAGGCCCAACCTGCTTTAGAGCCGCCCATGGGGTAGACTGAGACTTCTGTTAAGACTGCATACAGCTCAGCTTCTCCCTCCCCTCCTTCCCTTCCCCTCCACAGGGGCTGATCTTAAGAGACAGCTTAGGTACTGTAATGAGATTCATTTTTTTTAGATGAAAAAAGTGAGTCTCAGAGAGATTAAGAAGCTTGCCCAGAGACTGGGACCCAAGCATTCTGATGCCAACACTCAGGCTCTCAATCCCTCTGCTCGAATGCTCAGTCAAGTGTGCATTTTAATGTCCAACAGAATAAACAGGGTAATCTGGCTGTTGTCCTCACAGTAGACTACAAGACGCAAATTAGGAGAAAAAGAGTTGCCAGATGAGGCAACCTCAATAAAGGGTTATCAGTCAAAGACAACCAGAAAACAGAAGCTACTCTGGATCTCTCACACCAAGGGGCTGGTTACAGAGTGAAGGAATGGCTGAGAGGCCACAGAGGGAGCAGGGAGGCAGCCAGGACTAGAAACCATGGAAGCCAGCTTGCCTAGGCAGGAGGGATCATGGAAGGGAGGGATGTTATCAGAGCCCACAGACTGGGGCCAACTGAACAACAGCACAGGCTGTTACGGAGAAAGGAGGTCAGGTGGGAGCAGAAGCTATGGAAGAGACAGAGCTCCTCCTAGAGATACCAAGGAAAGCAGAGAAAGGCAGGGAGAGATATCTTTATGTCTCCCACAGACACCAAAGGGCAAGGGATCCTGGGAGATGTAGTTCCCTATATCACACAATAGATCTACGAGTAAGTCTATGCTTGAGCAGTCCAAAAATACAGCTGCTCAACTGAGAAAGAGGAAATATAAACACTCCGGAAATAAAAACCAAGAATTAAAAAGGCAGATTTGTCAAAATTTAGTTTAATGGCAACGAGTACTACGAACTCCAGCAGTCCCTAGGCAAATAATAACAGTAATAATGCCTTTCACTTACATGGTTCTTTACAAAGCACGTTGCTAAATTACTGCTTAATTCAATAACTGATGTCTAAAAGGAGGAGGCTAAGAAGTTTCAATTATTCTCTGCTTAGAAATCAGGGGAATATATGCCCTAGAAGTCGTCCCATCGTAGAAAGTGAGTTTATTGGATAGAGTTTAGTAGATTTTCATAATCAAAATTTTACTTCTGGCCCGACCGGTGTGGCTCAGTGGTTGAATGTCAAGCCATGCACCAAAAGGTCTCCAGTTTGATTCCTGGTCAGGGCCCATGCCCAGGTTGTGGGCCCGATCCCTGGTGGGGGGCATGCAGGAGGCAGCCAATCGATGTTCTCTCTCATCGATATTTCTCTCTCTCTCTCCCTCTCCCTTTCTCTCTCTCTAAAATCAATAAAGAGGAAAAAAAAAATGTGTTGTTTTAAAAAAAAAAATTTTACTTCTGCAGAAGATATAGTTCCCCACCACAGCCGGCTAAATAAGGTGTTAACGCAGCCGTGCTTCTGGAAGGCCAGATCTGCCCTCACGGTGTTATCTGCTGTTTGACAAAGAGCGAGAACACAAATTCTGACCCTCTTCTCGGGATCCTCTGCTGACTGCCCTTAGACAGCAGAACTTCTTGGAGGTAGGCAGGGAGCGGACGGAAGAGAGGAAAACTCCAAAAACAAAAACATATTACCCCGAGTCCCCAGTCAGTACTGGCTTCTGCTGCACAGATACTAAAACTGTAATGAAACAAGGATTACCCTGACCCCTGTGCAAGGATGACGTGCACATTCGTGAAGCCTTCCACATTCTGTTTTCCTTTTCTAATGTTCATAGTTATGATGACGAAGGCTCTCATAAGTAAACTGACTTACCCAGCGGAGGGTACTTCCTGCTTCAAACCCCATCCCCAACCCCCAGCCCCCAAAAAAGGTATCACCGTCAGTATTCAGCAACCACTCAATGCTTTCGCCCTTCCAAAGACACTGACTACCTGTTTTAAAAATTATTAACATTATAGTCCCTCCAGAAGGAATGTGATTTGTTAACATAAAGATCATGAATATATTTTCATCTTTTCCATGCCCCTACCCTAACAAAACCCAAGTGGCTTGAGATAGGATCTCAGTTGGAGGCTTAGCTTCTCTTCCAGGTAGCTGTGTGGATTTAAGCTGGTCAATTAACCTCTCTGGGCCTCTATTTCTTCATTTCCAACATGATGCCACCATAACTAGCTGATGTCCACAATCCTTGCAGCCCTAAAATGATTCTTTAGAAAAGTCCTGTGCAGAACCAGATGAACTCTCTCTCACTCTACATCTACTTGAAAGGTTGCTTATCAGAATTAAAAGGACAGTCAGTGGCCACTGTATAGAGAAAAGTTTGACCTCATTCCTTGCTCATTTGACTGTGGTCGCACCCAGCAACTCTCAAGTTGGGTTCTAGGGCAGACTGACTGCAAAAAGAGCCCTATTCTTCTCCCTGCCTGCATCTACAACCTCTGCCGTGTTACCTCATAGTGCGCTCCCACTCTGGGACCGACCATGTGACTTCCTTTGGCCAATCAGAAATTAGCAAATATGATACAAGCAAATGCTTTTAAAGTGCATGTACTGCCCTGGCCGGCTTGGCTCAGTGGTTAGAGCATCGGCCTGCGGTCCAGAGAGACCCAGGTTCGGTTCCCGCTAAGGGCACGTACGTCGGTTGCAGTTTGTCCCCGGCCCTGGTTGGGTCGTGCGGGAGGCAGCCACTCGATGTGTCCCTTTCATGTCGATGTTTCTCTCTCTCTCTCTTCCTCTCTCTCCCTCCCACTCTATCTGAACAAAAAATGAAAAAATGTCCTCGGGTGAGGATAAAAAAAATAATAATAAAAAAAAGTGCATGTACTATTGGGCTTACCCTCATTCTTGCCCCTTTGTCATGGCCAGCAGAAATGCTAGGTTAGCACGCTTCAGAATGAGAGACATACACAGCAGAGGCCAATCACCCCAGTCTTCCTAGCTAAAGCCAACAGCCCGCTGAGCCCCCAGACAAGTGAGTGAACCCAGCTAAGATCAGAAGAGCTATCTGCCCAATTCACAGCTGACCACAAACATGTCAGTGAGATCAGCTGAAATCAGCCAATCCCAGATCAAGATCAGCCGAAACCCCCATCCCGGCCGAAACTTATAAGCTAAATAAGTTTTTATTATTGTATTCTTCTGAGGTCTTGTAGTTGCTTGTTACACAGCATTATTGTGGTAATAGATCCCAGCTAGACTATAATGACTACTTCCAGAACAAAAGTTCCTTAGCAGTGAAACAAGTTTGTGACATGCTGCATGCCTTAAATTTATCTTAGAGGTTCCTAACACACATTATTGCTTTTAAGGCTCTAAGAAGTCCCACAATAAAGAAATCCACTTAATTTTGTCTGACTCGTGTTTTCCCAACCTCTTTTGCCAAAGACCCCCAACTACGATTCACCAATCAAACCCTCCCCCAGTCTTAGATCCCAAGTCTGGGCTGAGCCTCTATCCAACCTCCCTGTTAGTTAGGCCACGCATCTTATGGTCTCTTCCAAGACAGTCAATGAGCCCTTCAAAAACCTTAGACGCACTTTGAAATCACAAAAGCTTATATTGTTTATAACCAAAGTCTAAATAGAAATGAAGGGGGGTGTCCCACAAATACAGAGCCTTGGTCTAATTTCATCTCTCTCAGCTATTAAAACTTTAACAAAAACCTAATGCCATTGCCTCCTTAACATTCTTCAGAGGCTCCCACAATGCCGTCTACCGGTTCACAAGCCTCTGACGATCAGGGCCCTGCATCCTCCTCCCTTTCCTCTCCCACCGCTCTTGCTCCCGTCTGTCTGTCGCAGGTGTACACGCTATCCATGCTGAAGCACTCCGGTTCCAGCAAATGGGCCACGAGCTCTGAAACTCCCCAGAATTTGGTCCTGTTTCTTATGAACTTGAATTATGTGGCTTTAAAATAATACGATATAAAAGCATTAATATTATGTTCCTTAATTTGAACTAATGTTAAAATTCTTCAAGAATTACCATTTTGAGGCTGGCTGGGAACTCTAAACTCTCTGTACAGAGTGGCCACAGGGTGGCGCCATATTAGCTGCTAAAGGGAAATAAATACCCACCATCATCTGTCAGAATTATTCTTGAATTATGGGAGTCCTGAATTTGCAAGGGCTTCAGAAACACAACCCTCACATAAAATGTGACCTCTAGAACATGGTGTTTATTCTGCTAGAAACTCCAACTCATCCCCACATGGAAACCCAAACACACAGAGTTCACCCAGCTAACTTCAATTCATCTGCCATGTGTCAGCTGAGGCAGCGCTTCTTCCTGGAAACTTACCCCAAAACAGGTTGCAAGATCCTCCTGTGATAGAAATGACCTATTTTAACATGTTCTCACTATAAGTGCCTTTTATTTGGTCTCCTTCATGGGGGAGGGGTCCTAGCTTATTCTATCCTTGAGCCACAGCCCGATATAATGCCTGGTTCACAGTAGATGGTCAATGAGTATCAGAGGGCTCATGGGGGGCTGGATGGGCGGACAGATGGGGAAATGACCAAGCAGGAGGGGCCACTGGATACAACGTGACTGATTTTTGTAACAGTCTCTCCTTATCCTCTCCCCACCCAACCTCAAGAAAACATAGTGACAAACTTCAGGCAACAGTAGAAGAAAAAACACAAGATAAAAAGGAGGCTTGATGATGATATCAGCTGGGTAAGAGTGAACATTATGAGTTTAGAATTAATGCAGACCCACATTTTTTGAAGTGAGGGCTCCTGTCAAAAATATAAAAGACAATGAGAAAAAAAAGTAGGACACAGTAGTGTCTCTCTTTTGCTCATCACAGAAAATCTGCTGAAAAGACATCTTTTACTTTTTGGAGCTAAACATTTTAACTAATTTTTGAAAGTGACGTATTCACTCCAGGAACTGTGCGCTAGGTAACGACTGTAACCTCTTCATTGTAGCAAACACGTGGGAAGGGTTTTCTTCAGCGCTCCATGGGGTCAGATATCCTGTGTCCCATCACTAACCTCACTGGAGAAAATATTTTTGTTTCTCATTCGCTTTCACTTCTGGACACCAAGTTCACTATCTTGATTAGCCCACGAGCTGTCTTCTTTAACAGAGACAGAAATAAGTGCAAACACAGGTAAGACATTTTAAAACCACAAAGGCCTTGTCTCTGATGTTTCTTCTCACTGGCCTTCTGACCCCAGACCAGACCCAACATACCTCTCTGGCACTTTTAGGCAGAGCTAGGAAAACGGACGTGGCACTGATGTGAACATCCTGCCAAATGACACCATGCCATAGCCGCAGGGCATGTCACATGGGTGAGCTTTTGGCTATGTATGTGTACAGCCTTGTTCTCTAGGCTTTCGTTTTGTCTGAACTTTCTCTTGACCCCTTAGACACTATATTTGCATATAAGGGCTGCACAGGTTTTTCACAAGCTGGAAAAATCTGCAACCATTTTCCATGGATTGTTTGAACCCTCAAGTTAAGCAAAGGTATAATCTGCCGCTGATGTTTTTCAGATACTGCATTTCCCTACAGGCTGAACTTCCAAGACAGCCCCACCTAAAAATATAAATAAGAACCTGGCCCCTCGGTTGTGCCATCCACAAACCACATCAATGGTGGTGGCAGACAACACCATAGTAGGTTCTCCCAAATCTCGGCCTGAAGGACATGGTAACAGCCCAGATTCTTGGAGCAGCTCTGTCCTTCCGAAGCTTGTTAAACTTTCAAGAATCCATGTCTGCCTCCTTCAGCCTATTTTTCTGCATGCATTCTTTCAAGACATCTGCACCCGGGGGAAGAGATAACAATGATACCAAATAAAACCCAAAGCAAACTTCGGAGGGATTTCTCAAGTAAATGCTCCCAAATAAAGACTAATTTCTTCACTTTGTTCTTCCCTTTCTCTCATGAAGCCCCCTACAAAGTTAAATTCCTCAAGGTTGCTTGTTGATAAAAAGCACCCACCAGGTAGCCACATCAAGCCCGTGTTTGCGGAAGGGGGCCCTGGCAGCTGTTACGGGACCATCGCCACCAGGACTCCCACAAGTCACAACGGAATCCACCCTGTGTCTCTAGCCAGTGCTAGTCCTTACTTGGCCATGACAGTTACAGTCAGCCCCAGCCGTTTCTGCTCCCTGTATAGTATAATCTCCCAGAACATCAGCTGAGCGTTTAGGGCCAAATTTTTAAATAGCATCCAATTAATAATCGTAGTAATGATGAAAGAACTGCCAAACTGCTACGTGAATGCTGAAGCCCAAAGTGGACGCTCAGCTAAATGAAGCAAAACTGCCCTTCCACACTTCTCTCCCCCGCCCCCAGCACTTTCTAAAATGTTCCATTTAGCCATGGAAATTTCTGGAGCCTGATCATGTGAAATGTGAGCATGCAGTATTTCAGGTTCTATTCACTCATTCGACACTTACTGAGCGCTGGCAATCCTTGGATATAAAGTGAAAAATTACTAACAGCTGATCCTAAGGAAGTCACAATTCCACTCAAAAAAAAAAAAAAAAAGGCGTCTCATGGAATTGGTTCATTTGCTCAAGAAGTGACTCCTGAGAACGTGCCACTGTCCCAGGCACTGAGGACGTCACAGTGAACAACAGAGACAGAAGTCCCTGCTCTCATGGAACCTCCATTCCGGGGAGGGGGGGTACCCGGGCAACAGCACTGTAGTTAGTAATGGCCTGGACTCTAGAAGACACTAAAGGCAAAGTAGGGAAGAGCCAGAAGTGTAAGTCAGGGGGAGGCAAGGTCAAACAGGAGGTAGGGAAGGCGCCAAGTGGCCACGATGAGAAGGAGGTGAGAGAACAAGTCCTACAGACAGTGGGAAGAAGAGTTCCAGGCCAAGGGAGGACATGCAAAGGCCCTGGGGGAGGCATGCCCAGTGTGTACGAGGAACAGCAGTGGGCAAGGGTGGCCAGCACGAGTGAACCAGGGAGAGCTGTAACAGATGAAGTCAGATACAGAGGAAGGGATGGCGCCAGGCCCTGCAGGCCCTTGTAGGCCCTTCAGCTTACACTCTGAGTGAGAGGGAAGCCACGCTAGGCCAGGAGCAGAGACACACGACCTGACTGACATTAAAAGGATCACCTGGGCTGCTGCGTAGAGGACAGACTGTAGGTGGGAAGGACAGACGCAGGGAGACCAGCTGAAAGGCTACAGCAGAATCCAGGTGAAGGAGGATGCTGGCTAGACCAGAGGCAATGATGAAGGTGATCTAAACTGTTTAAATTTGGAATCTGTTTTGAATGTAGAACAAATAAAATTTACTGATAAAGCTGGAGGTTCTTTTCTTTTTTTTTTTTTTTTTTTTTAGTTTTCCTACTTAAAATGCCCAGGAAGGCTCCACTGGGTTTATTTACTACAACGGGTTCTGATGATGTGCTAGTTTACATCTTCAGCCTTGATCTTCCAGCTGGCCCCCGGTACCTGCCATTGCTTCTAAGACATGTCGCTCCTCTGGTCCACTCAGCCTTAGCAGGACCATCCACTCCCGACCTTGGTATCGGTGGCTGTGGAACTAATTTTCCATCCACCCAGGTTCAATAACCCTGTTTCCTGCTTGTCCATCTTCCCCACTGTAAATAAATCCACACATGAAACTCCACCCGTTCTTCCTCCGACCCTACTTTGTACACTTCTCTCCCTCTCGGTTCCAGCTGCCTCCTGCCTGGTGCCCACCACACCCATCTCCCGGCGGTGTCCCTGGCTCCGGCCTCCCCATCGGAACCACCTTGCCAACGGCCTTCAGCAGAATGTCCGAAAGCACAGTTTTACGCTGTGACCTCCCTGCTCTCAAGCATTTGGTCCTTACACCCGAACTCCAAGGGTCCAGTCACAGCTCTCCACTCCCCAAACTCCCGTCCCTACCCAAAGGCACCCGCGGCCTCCGGAGTGTGACACGGCCTTCTTGCCCGGTCTCTCACTTCACCTTTCACACATGGGGATTTCCCAGCCCACAGTGCCCCCCCTCTGGCAACCTTGCCTAAATCTACTCACCCACAGAGACCCAGCTCAAATTCCATCCCCTCTGTACAGCCCCCGATGGCTCCAGCCCCTACTCAGGTCGACGGTGGCCCTCTCGAGCTGACCTTCCATTAGAACATCATGTCACAGGGGCAGCAGCCATGTGTCCTGGGGAGGTAGGAACTGCAAGGTCAGGCACCCACTTCTACTCATTTTTACACCCTTCGCTGAGACATACAGAGAGTGTTCACAATGTGCGTACTGAATTAAATTATTTCAGTGAAATAGTAACTGAAACAGACTGCCCTCCATCTTAATTTCAATCTCTGAAAGTGGGGAAGGGAAAAACCCTAGAATTCAAAGGATAGCGACTCTTCGAAGAAAACAGTCTCAGCCATTTTCGGCTCTTTTTGTTTCTCTTCTGCTGTTTTGATTCTTCCACTAACTCAGTGTTTAGACAGTGAGCCACAGAACCGGACAGAAAGTTACGTCTGGGGTTATCTCAGGAAGACTGTGCTGCCAGGCCCATCGTACCCCAGACTGCAATCTACCTGATCTCTCCCTTCCGCCAAACCGGACTCTGGGTCTGTGGGGGAGTGCACAGGAATGGCATGGGCAGTGCCAGCCCACAGTCACAGAGTTGGACCATCACTGAGCTCTGTCGGTATATAGATCTGGGGCCACATGGTGGTGGAAGCAAAGGCAGAAAGAAGGAGTTGGGTTTTATTTGGCCATTCATGGTCTGTCTCCAAGCAGTGGTTCCTGCTACCTCTCAGAAATTACCAGGCAGCCTCCACCGGTATATTCTCAGTACGATTTCACCGACTCACAGGTCACCATGGCAGGGAGGCTCCCTGGGAAATTACAGTCCCTAATACAAGCTACTCTTAACTTAGCAAAATAAGGATTCTCTCCCCTTGATCCTTACTTCTGCAAGGCAACTACCTCCAATTTGTAATTCATGCAAAGAACAAATATTTTCCAGGATCTAACACGGGCCACCGCCACCTGAAGAATATCGACACAGTCCTTTGCCTTCTAGGGAGCACTTGGGGAGGCGGATGGCAACCAAGGAGCCATGCAGGTATCAAATTACAAACTATCGCCCGGCTGGTGTGGCTCAGTGGTTGAGCATCCACCCATGCACCAAGAGGTCACCAGTTCAATTCCCGGTCAGGACACATGCCCAGGTTGTGGGCCCAATTCCCAGTGGGGGGCATGCAAGAGGCGGCCAATCGATATTCTCTCTCATCAATGTTTCTATCTCTCTATCCCTCTCCCTTACTCTCTCTCTAAAATCCATAAAGGAAAAAAAACAAAATCTTATTAAAAAATAATAAAATTACAAATTATTATTAGTGTGAAGAGGGAAAGGAGATGGAACAAGGGATGAGACTTAATCCACAGGGCTCCATGCTCCCCTGCAGAACGGATACTTGAGCTAAGATCTGAAGAGTAAGTTGAACGACATATGGAACAGAGAAGAGAGCCTTCTTGTCACAGGGACATGGAAGAACAGGGCATAGGCTGAAGAGAGCCAGTGCCACACTGCAGTAACTTAAAATAAAAAAAGCAAAGCTGGTGAATGAGGGAGAAATGGCCAGGAAGTTAGAAAGCATAGGGTAGGTCAAACAGAGCTTTGTAGAAAGTGGAAAGGGAAAAAATATCGAGCATCAGAGGAATGGGCAAGCTCTGAGGGTTCTTTCAAATAACCTTCAGTGTACTAACGTCCTCTACTCCTCTGCCATTGCCTCCTCTAGGCAGCATTCTTTAGAGACAAGCAATCCCACCTCCACCCCTCACAGGACATTCTTAGTAGCACAGGACTGGGTCCTCTCGACCACAGGTGAGTGGGCAGCAGGTAACTAACAGGAGCACCTGTTGGGAGCATCTGAACTTGGAAGCATTGGGAAAACAAAGGCTACAGCCAATTAGTGAGGAACACTGAACTAAAAAGTTGCCATGAATCGTGAAGCTAAGGAACATGTTGAGCCATGTGCAAAAAAAAAAAAAAAAAAAAAATAGCTGGCCCTGTGACTGCTTTGAGCAATAGGATGCAGCTGGAGTGGCCATGTGGGATTTTTGAGCCCAGCCTGGAGGGCACTGGCAACCTTGCTTTTGCACATTTGTAGTGTTCCCTCTTCTGATCACAGTCCCCTTGCGCTGAGAAACCCAATCTACTTGGAGAACGGAGGTCCTTCAGTTGACATCCTAGCTGAACTCCATACTCTGGGCAGCATCAAAGCCCACCATGTGAGTCACACTGAGCATTCCAGAACCTTCCGATAACTGCAGACCCAGCCGACACATGGGGAGCAGAAGCGCCGTCAGCCCACAGCCTCCTGAGGGATGATAAATGGTGCTGTTGTTGATTTAGGCCAATACGTTTTAGGGTATTTTGTTACAAAGCAAGAAATAGCTCAAACAGAAATAGAGCAAGGTAGCAGACAGATAAGGAAAGAATAAAGCAGATACACACAGAGAAGCAGAGGTAAGTCCCATGCTTAATTCCAGCCTTTCCCACTCCAGTTTCATGATTCTGCAACCCACCAGGAAACAGCACACCTTCTTTCATACCATCCATCCTCTCCCTGGTGAGCTCACTATCATCCTTCAAGACTCAACATAATGTCACTTGCTCTATGACCCAACATAATGTCACTTGCTCTATGAAGCATTATCTGACAGTCACCAAGCTCTCTGCCTCCTCTTGACAGACTTAACTACACCTTCATTTGTTTATTTTTTGTTTATTGATGTTTAGAGAGAAAGGAAAGGAGAGAGACAGATGGAAACAGCGATGAGAGAGAACATCGACTGGCCGCCTCCTGCATGCCCCCCACTGGGGATTGGGCCCACAACCTGGGCATGTGCCCTGACCGGGAATCGAACTGGCGACCTCTTGGTGCATGGGTGGATGCTCAACCACTGAGCCACACCAGCCGGGCTACTACACCTTTGTGTAGATGCACATAATACTCTGTTTATAGCCAAAATTCTTAAAATGTTTATCATATTTATTTGTTCGATCTTCTCCTTTCCCAGTGACATTGAGATTTCCTTGGAAGCGGTGATCGAACTCTATTCCTCACGGACTCCGAGTGCTCAGCGAAGTGCCTCCGCCACAGGAGCCTCTGCAGACGCGCAGAGCGAGCGCTCGGTTGCGGCGGGGCCTCCTTCTCAGCGTCCTGAAATGCTGTTCACACCAGCTTTTATAAAAACTCTCAAAAAATGGATTATAGCCCATTAGAGGGATAAGAAATATAAAGAATTAAGAGGAAAAGACTTACTTATCTAAAATTAGAACACATGGGAGAAATCTCTGAAATTTCCAGATGGATGGATCTATCTCACCCTTCTGTTTCTCTGAACTGTATAGTATCCATTTTATAGAGTCAAATATAATATGACTGCATACATGGTCACAGTAAGGCAGAGCTTCTAGTTTTTAATTCACTACTCAAACAGAGCTACCCGTAGAGTAGACATGGAAAAAAAGATTACCAGTGATAGCCAAAGGCACCCCTCCAAAAATGTCTTCTGTTATAAGTATCCTTGTTTTGTTAATGCTTCCTGCATGCTGAGTGTTCTTAGGACTCCAGTACAATTTATACTTCCTTATCTTACATCTTCATAATGTCTCAGCTATCACATCTCAACCCAGTCTGTTCAGAAAGCAAACTCCTCAAAGATTGTGTCTCAGTCAGGGTCCCAGCAGGAAACAGGTGGCGCGCTCCCATGAGGCCACTGGGAGGGTTTAATGAGGGATTATTTACCCGTGTGGGCAGGGTTTAGGGAAGACAGCCAGGGAATGTGAAGTGCACTCGGCCGGAAGGGACAAGAGGACAGAGCTAGGAACCCAGAGGAAGAAGCTGCAGCCATAGGAGAAGGTCTCTCAACAGACTGCCTGCTTCCAGGAGGGCGGCAGAGACAAGGGTCAGCCTGTGGCAAGAGGAGCCCTGGGGGGATGAACAGGCTGCCCTCGTGGTCACCGGCCCTCCAGTCTCTGCCAGGGCCTCCCAATGCCGACTCCATCCAGAAGCCTGGAGCCAAGCAGCCCGCCCATGCAGCAGGAACGCCCACGTGTGGGACAAGAGCAGGCTGGAGAAGGCGGAGCGTGATCTGGAGGGGCAAATGGAATACCCAGCGCCGATGGCATCACATCCGATACTTGCTTCTCAGCCCCTCATTGCCGTACTATATAGCACTAGACACACAGATGGAAAGAGGAGACGCGGGGGGTGCGGAGTGCTCCGCTTACACCCATTCCGTTTCCTTCTGAGCTCGCAGGCCTTGCCTCCCCACACTCCCTGTGTGTCAGTGCCCAGGCACACGGGCAGGCCTGACTCCAGGAACCGCCACTCTCAGGCTGCGGGCTTTTCTGCAACAAGTGCCTAGGACTTGGGTTCCAGGGGAGGCCCGCAAACAGCGACAGCGTTGGTAAACACAGCCCTCCCTCACAGCTCCATGGACCACCCTGAAGCATATTCTATACAGCCTCCAAAAGACAGTGCTCCAGTGGCTCCAGGTGGAAGCTGCTTGTCAGTGCGCCCTCTACTGGCTGCCTTTCCTTCTTTATCTCCCCTCCCCACGCCCTGCTGGGACTTCCTGAGACCACCTCCCTAGTGAGCTACTTGCACTTCAGCCCTTGTCTCCGGCCAGCTTTGGGCGAAGCCAGTCTAGGGCAATGCATGAATAACAACCCACACCTCTGAACACAGACTCACCGTAAAGGGGGCGCATGTGACACACAGGTGCAGGACAAACCCTGTCCACAGTTTTTACTCTGCACCAAAGTACACGTATGAACTTGAAGGAACAAAATTTGACTTCTAGTCTCCGACTTGGCTTTGGACAAGTTCTATGAACTTCAGCAAATAACCACCTCCCAGGCCTCAATGTCCTTATCTGTCCAACTCTGATCAAAGAAACACTAGGTTTCTTGTGCAGCTATAAAGTTTGCAAAAATATGTTCAGCAGTAAAAGGGATACAAATCATGCCCAATACTTAGATTGACACAAAATGCCATTCTTAGGAGTAATTTTTAAAACTAAGATAATTCAGAAAAAGAAAAGCAAAAAGCTCTTTTCTATCATCATAACGAAAGTAACTTTTAGCAACTAAGAATTTAACTTATCAACCAAAGGACTATTAGATATTATTTTTTTTAATATTTTGAAATAATGTTTTGTATTTCTACAGAGAGAGGAAGGGAGGAGAGAGAGACAGAAACACTGACAAGAGAGAGACATTGATTGGCTGCCTCCTGCACGCCCCCTACTGGGGATGAAGCCCGCAACCCCGGCATGTGCCCTGACCAGGAATAAAACCGGTACCTCTCAGTCCATGGGACAACGCTAAATTCACTGAGCCACACCAGCCAGGCAAAGCTGGGTATTTCTTATAAATTAATACTTCAAGAGATAAATAGACCTAGTTTATAGTTCTTGTTCTGTAACTTCATGTCTCCTTTCCTCATTCCCCACAATGAGCAGCACCTCCAAGAGAGGTGGACCTAAGGTGTTCCATAAACAATAATCAACTGACAAACTGAAGAATGGCCTTGAGTCTTAATTTTGTTAAACAGAAAAAAGGAGTGGGAGGGTTGCATTATCTGTGTCATCTTGACAATCTCTTCCTCCTCTAACATCCCCTCTTGAAATGAAGCAGAATAGAGTCACCTGAGATTCTACAGCTCAGAGTGATTTACACTCCTCTCCTGAAAGCTGGTCTCTACCAAGAGCAGCTGTCCCAGGCCGTGCGTACCTACTCGGTGGCAGAAGTCACCGGACCCCGAATTGTCATAAACTGATTTTTACAAACAATCAGTGCGGGACATGCAGTGCCCGGGAACAAATGAGGCCCATGTTTCTAGCTCTCGTATATAAAATAAGCTAAAATAATGGCAAAAACCATACCAGCCACCAGTCATGAACAAGACCATTCTGGCAGGCAGGTGATCAAGACCTCATCTCAGTAATATTTGGAAACACGTGACAAACAAAAAGCTGCTGGGAGGAGGGTGGGGGAAAGCAGAGGAGAATACAGAAGGGGAACCATGATTTAAAGGGAGCACATTCATAACAGATGCACCATCTGTAATACAACGAAAAACCTGAAAGTAACATCAAGCCTCTTGGAAGGACTGTTTGGGACCATGAGGTTCTTCCTACTTTGTGTCTTAGGCACAGAGAATTCAAGAGTGTGTGCACATTGAAAACAGGAGAAGCAGGATGAGAACCAAGAGGAAGGTTCTAATTTTGTATCTTTGTGGGCACACTATCTAAGAAATGGTTTCCTTCCAATTTCCTCCAACAGCTGCTTCTCTATGATATTTCGTCTGAGTTTTAGGGCCCAGAGGAAGGAGGAAAGAAAAAAGTGAGGTTATACAATGTCATTTACTAAAAAGTGAGATAGTAAACTATAACAATTACACATTTTAACAAAGTTATAAATGCTCATTTATTATTTAAACTCAAATTATAAAGTTGTTAAGAAATATTAGATTACTAGGAAGGAAAATATTAAATGACTTTGGACATGTAAACATGACTACCCATAATCTACTTAATTGTCTGTATCAGTGGTGCTGAAGATTGGGTGCATAACAGAATTAGCAGAGAAACGTTTAGACATTCTGAAACCCAGGACATACAGAAAACCAATGGCATCAACATGTCTGGGGGTTGGACAACCAACAACGGCATTTTCCCAAGTTGCCAAGGCGAAGCGGATATGCCGACAAGTTTGAGAACTGGTCTACATCATGCTAACTTAATGTTACTATGGCTTGAGAAAAAGACAGCTCCTGAACCAGCCCCTCGCTTCCCTAAAGCCCTCCCTGCCCTGGTCCTCACCCGTGGACATCTGGGCACAGTGCTTTATCTCCCCACCACTCGCCTGCCTGGGGCTGCCTCTCTGCGCCCCAAAGCCCACCTGCAATTAGATACTGATGCCTGCCAAGGGCCTTAGCGACAAAAAAGCCTATGGAAGAGCCACCAGATTGGAACTGAAGCTATCGCACTCCTGCCTACTTCCCTTAGGCCAGCTCTTGATACAAAAGCAGAAATAATTCAATCGCATCATTTTCTAAGGAAAAAGATGTTTCAGAGAAAAATCCAATTTTTCCCCTAAAAGATAGAAATACCACTAAGGGAAGATGCCCGCATCACTAAAGGTTAGGTGTTATCCTTTAGAGAAATTTGAAGATTTCATGATTCAAAGACACTCATTGGATTAAAACAAACTGGTCCAAATCTACTGTCAATTCACTTCTCCCTAAAGTTCTTCTTTAGAAGAATAGATCTCTTTTGAAAAACTAAGTACAATCTTAACAAATCATACTTTTAGTTTTCATGCACTGAAGACTAAGCAAAATCAGACATCACTTGTCCTACATAAAAAGTATAATTTGTTTTGCTTAAACTAGTAGCCGTTTACTTCAAGACTGTTTTAATACACAATGTTTATTTTGCTTTTTTTTTTTTTTTTTTGCACATATGGATAAAGAATATGCATTTTCCAGAGGGGAAAGGCATCTCTATCATGACAACCTGTAGTTTGGGGTTCCCTCGGAGGCGTGCATACCTCAGCCGTCTGAGAGCAGCGAAAACAACCCCCAGCTGACAGGGATGCCCAGGGAATGCTGGGCATCCATGTGAAGGGGTTTATCTTGTGGGTGGTTCTGCTGTTTTCCAACTGACCTGCCTTCAGAGATGACCAACAAGGAATTCCATCCTGGTTTCCGTCTCCGATGAAAGATGCCCAGACCAGGATATACTAAGCCTGGAATGAGCCCTTAAATGAAACTGACATATATTTTGAAACAGTAATGAGTTTAAAAGATTAATTTGGGCCACCACTCAGTGTTAAGAGAGAGGTCAGAAGACACAGAACTAGCAAAAAAACACAAACTATTTAATAAGAATTACAAATAATAATATGGGTAGGCCTTTTTTAAACAGTTCTAATCGATTATTTTTTTGGAGCTTATACAAGAGAACAGCATCTAGAACTGTGTCAGGCTCAATAAATTTTTGTCAAACAATAAAATATAACCTAATAAAATGGAAGAAAATGGCCTTGGAGATCTAGCTCGGTTTTCTATATGTTTTCTATACGTTCTTGGAAAAACGGACAGGCTGTCCAGGGGAGGCAGGGAGCTGACTGCTACTACATCACTGGCTTTCACATGAATAAAAGTTACTCTGCTACTTAAAAGAAAATTTAATACTGCTGATCTATTCCAACATCCCTGTTGTAGAAATAAAAACCGGAAACCCAACCCAGCTGAGCAGTGGTTAGAGCCTTGGCCTGTGCACCAAAGGGTCTTGGGTTCGATTCCTGGTCAAGGGCACGTACCTGGGTTGCAAATTCAATCCCCGGCCCTGGTTGGGGCTCATGTGGGAGGCAACCAATTGATGTGTCCCTCTCACACTGATGTTTCTCTCTTTCTCTCTCTCTTTCTTTCTTTCTCTCTCCACTTCCCTCCGTCCCTTCCACTCTCTCTAAAAATCAATGGAAAAATATCTTCAGACACAGAAATAGGGGGCAGAATGACAAACCTCAGAGGGAAGCAGGGCCGGGGGGCAGGAAGAGATAAAGCAAAAAACGTATATGCACAATCAATGGACACAGAAACAGTATAGTGAAGGCTGGGGGGTGGGGTGGAGGGTGTCAAATGGGGGAAAAGGAGGGACATCTGGACATCTGTAATAAAAAAAATTAATAAATTAGCCCGGGCCAGTTTTGGCTCAGCGGTTAGAGCATTGGCCTGCGGACCAGAGAGTCCCCGGTTCGGTTCCCGCTAAGGGCACGTATCTCGGTTGCAGTTTGTCCCCGGCCTTGGTTGGGGTCGTGTGGGTGGCAACCACTCGATGTGTCCCTTTCTCTCTCTCTCTCTTCCCCCCTCTCTCCCTCCCGCTCTATCTGAAGATAAATGCAAAAATGTCCTCAGGTGAGGATTAAAAATAATAATAATAAATTAAATATTTAAAAAGAAAGAAAAAGAAAAATATCCTGGGGTGAAGGTTAAAAACAACAACCAGAGACCAGAGTGGTGAAACAAGTAAAGAAAGGTCAGCTACAAAGAGTGGCTGGGCCACAGCGAGACCTCAGGCCAGACAGAAATGGTAGCATACACTGTCGACCCTGTTCTGCAAATTCCCATATTTGCAAATTCACCCACTCACCAAAATGCATCTGTAACTGCGAAACCAGCGAGGCGGTCCCCAGGCAGCCTTAGGCGAGCATGCCCAGAGAGGCTACAGATCTGAGCCACTGATGCCACGTTCCCAGCTGAGGCTGGACACGGTTTAGCTCTGCATTCCTGTTTCAGCTCTTACACTGCAGACAAGTGCCCTTTTCACAGCCTACTGAGTGCCGTGATTTTCACAATGTGGCGCTTCTTGCTGGTGACGCCACTGTTTCCAACGGCCCCCAGCACAGTGCGGAGGTGCTGTCAGTGCTCATAAGCACAAGCAAGCTGCGATGTGCCTTACGGAGAACACTCGAGTCAGGTAGGCTTCATCCAGGCATGAGTTGTATGCTGCTGGTGTAAGTTCAATATAAACAATGCATGTTCAATAAGATGTGTCTTTAAAACAGAAACACATAAAGTTACATATTGATCCGTTGATGGAAATGTGGTGAGCAGGGGCTCACAGGAACTTAACCCCATATTTCCATGAGGAGCCAACCATGGCCCAGTATTCACTAAGTCAGCATTCAGAGAACTCGGAGAACATAACCACTGTGAATAATGATGTCAACTGTACACAGTTCATGCTCTTTAGGTTGTTGTGACCAAGGGCCTTGAAAACGGCCACTGGCACTCTTGAACCAGACACCAGTAAATACCCTGGATAGAAGTGCCTCCCATACCTGCTGCATACCTTGGTGTTTCTCAAAGCCAATACCATGAGCTTTACCTATTACACTGAGATCTTAGCACTTCTCTCTTATTTGGAAATATTTTAGTGTGATGGGATCATTACTAAATCTGATAGCCGTAGAATCAGCAAAGGAAACATCCTAGAAGCCACCTACTCCAAGGATTAAAAACCTGAGTTCCACGGACCATCAAAGAGGTCCACAGATACAATCAGAGGGTCCACACCCTTGGATGGGAAAATAATTCCACGACTGTTTTCACCGGCCTCTAACTGAAGCGTGGCATTTCTTCCAACCATAAATATCAATCACAAACCACCACAGTACTGGCAGTATGCGACTTGGTTTCTAATGGAAATTCCAGAGAGTTTCATATCCTGTTAGAATTATTGCAGATATTGTAAAACATCATCTGTAAGCATCAACAATTCAAAATTACAAGTTATGTCTTTTAATGTGTTAAAAAGATGTCCATATATTATTATGTCACAAATTTATTTCCTATTTTTCTAGCTGTATTTCAATATAATGGTTTCCTTTGTAGTCCTGTGTATTTCACTTTATGCATTAAAAACATTATTTAAAGAAGGGGTACATAGAGGTTTCATCGGATTGTCAAAAGGGTCCACAGGAACCTCCAAAGTACTTCTCTCATCCCACTAATAAAGAAACATGATCCCGAGAAGGAGAGCAGCTTTTGAGGTCCCACCCCCAGTTAGAAACAAACCTAGGCCTGAGGTCTCACAATACCCATCGTGGGACTCTGTGTGCTACACAGAGCTGCTAAACTACTAAATCATACCCATAAAAATAGGAGCACCTCATCCTCCAAAACTTGGCCAATGGATAAGTGAGCCCGAAGATTAAATAACATCAATATGAAGAAAGAAAGAAGTACATATCCTGGGTGGGTTGGGGTATACAGTGAGGATTTTACAATGCACACATGAGTCCCTTGTAGCCTCCCCAAGACTGAGATCCATTCCCTTAGGGAGTCATGGTTGCCCCGCACGACATGGCGGGTAATCACCATGGTGAAGAGCCAACGTCTCTGATGGGACTGTGTCACTCACGTATGTCGACACAGAACAGAGGTGCAGAATCACATTTCCCTCCATCACCCGCATCCCTCATCAAGCATCCCACACACCATACACCAACCACAATAAATCAACTGCTGTACACCAAGCATGCTAAGCTCTTTCCTGCCTCTTAACCCAGTCCCCCCTCTCTCCCAGGCAAACCCCTTCTCATCTGTTAATAACAAGTTACATGTCATTTTCTTCCTCTGTTTTTGCCAGGGAATTATCCTTGACTCAATACTAAACTATGAGCTTTATGAGGATGGGAAGGGAAAGATCACTGAATACAGGAAAGGAGGTTGAGCATCTATGGTGTACAGACAAGATAAATAATGACAGTATGATTCCTGTCTACTGAGCATTTAATATGTAGCATGCACTGTTCTAAACAATTTACATAAATTATCCCATTTGAACTTCTAAACAGCTGGAAGGTGAAATTATAATCCTAATTTCACAGATGAGGGAACCGAGTACAGTGAGGCTAAAGAAGTTGCCCAGGTCCCACAGACGGGAAGTGGTAACGCTGGGATCTAAACGCAGGCACTCTGTGTTCAGGCTACGCATGCCGCTAACCACTGACGGCCCTGCAAGGAGTCGACCTCATCCCTTTCATTCAATAGGTAGGCAGTTACTGGTCACAGAGATCAGGAGATATCTTATTAGTGAGGACTGAGGTAAGATTAGATTTCAGACCTGAACTTCCAGGAGACTGCCAGACTTTAGGTTTGGTTTAGATTTTAGTTTGTGGTGGGGAGGAAGGAAGATTCACAGATCAGTTAGTCAACTGACTGATAAATCAAATGACTGATTGGTCAATAAGCCAATAGAAAGATTAATAGATAGATAAAATAGAACTGATCATTCTCAAGTATCTCCGCACAAAGCAGATCTAACTCACACTAGAAAATCAGATATTGCTCCTTGAGCCATAAAGAAATGTCAAGACATGCTATTAATACCACCCCCAAGTGTCCTCTAATGTAACTTCACACGATGCTGGTACGTGCCGACCAGAATGCCCACAGTTGAAGGAAAGCAAGAGGCTTAGGAGGGTACCCTGTCTTCCTAGGAAACCCTCGGAGTCCCTTCACAATGAAGGATTGACCTCCTTTTCCGTCTAAATGAGCCCTCCTATATTCTGAATACCATGATCTGTGTTCACACAGAAAAACAAGGACTAAGTTCTTTTTGCTTGGGCTTTATGTTAATTTCTTCCTGACCTGATTCACTTCAACATATCCTACTAAGAAAACAATTATTTCTTTCCAAATTGTTGCCACTGTGCAAAGTCAACAGGAACATTTCCAACCTCCCACATGAAAGGTCAGATAAATTTGTTCCTAACCTAGGGAACCAAACCATCACGTGCAAACATCATTCATGGGTTTCATGGGAAAACAATCCAAACACAGAAAACATCTGCTGTGATAGCCTTTCAACAACTTCAAGGGTAAACACTTGCAGTGACATTACCTTCTATATTCTGTAGCTGAAACTGCCTTTTCCTTGCAAAGTTTTTCTTTCGCTATAGCCTTGCTAACGGACACATCACTTAAAGTAATTTACCTTTTAAATTCAAAAAAGGAAGATGTAAGCAAACATTCCGAAGTAGGCACAAGTCTTCCTCCCACCAAATGCACTGCGTGGTCACACAGATTAGGTGAAAGACTTAGTGTTGGTTTGAAGCGGGTACTCGTTAGCTGCGCTCTTCACAAATGTACACATCTTCCCTTTGTAATCCCAAGTCTGGGACTCACTCTCAGTGGTTTCGCGGTAGCTGCTGGCATGTAAGTCATCTGTCTAGGTACCACATCAACAGCTCCCAAAGATCAATGGACGTTCACACCTCGCTGGAAGCCAGACTCCCAAAGACTCTGCACAGAGCGCTCTGACTCACATTCCTGGCTGCGTTTTCATTTCGAGCAGCAACTCTGGTACAAGAAACTTAATCTGTTTCCAAGCTTGTTGCTAAATACATATTTTATATTAAAAATACGGTGCCCAGAGAATGTCAAAATGAGCCAAGAACAACAAACTAGATAGAAAAGAAGACCCTCAGAGGCTAAACTTGGTAGCAGAAGCAAGAAACAGGCATTTATACACATAGAAAATGACGATCTCAACCAACACGAAATCTACTTGCTTGTAGAACTACTTTCCTTCTTTCTTTGGGACCTAGTTCCATGGATGGTAAATAAATTAGGATAATATGCTGTTGAGATAATAAGGAGGCTAGCCTGGCTGGTGTGGCTCAGTTGGTTGAGCATCATCCCATGCACCAGGAGGTCGTGGGTTCAATTCCCAGTGCCGGGTTGTGGGCTCGATCCCCAGTAGGGGGTGTGCATGAGGCAGCCAATCAATGTTTCTCTCTCATTGATGTTTCTACTTCTCTCTCCCTCTCCCTTCCTCTCTCTGAAATCAATAAAAACATTTTTAAAAAATACTAAGGAGCTAAACGAGAGCTTTGGACAAATATTGTATGCTTAAATGTTACAATAATGAAGTTCAAATGCTGATGTGGACAGGTTCAGTTTTTCTCTTGAACATCTGCCGGATAAGGTAGAGGCAGCTGCACACACCAGGAACCCACCTCCAATATCCCAATCTCAGAGTTGCTCTCTCAACCACAGAGTATCTCTAGGTAAAAGGAGGTATTCACAGGCTGCCTTCGCAACGCTCTTTAGTTTGGGTTCCCTCTGAAGCATCGCTAAATGAGACAAGGAAGCCAGCTGTGATATTAAGCAAGTTGTCATCAGGAGGAACTCTGGGAGATGGTGAAGACACACCTCTCCAGTTCTCGCACCCAAAAGGCAAGGGAGCTGGGGTACTGGTATACTGACTACTACTTCAGTGAGCAGAGAAGGAGAACACGGACTTCACAGCCCATACATGGGCAGGGCAGGTGGCCAGAAAAAGCCCTCAGTCAGATAAGGAGATACAGACGCAGGCAGCTGGAAGTTGGGCAAAAAAAAAAAAAAAAGGTAAGAGCTAAAGCAGAGATCTGAAGAGATACCTGCACATCTGTATTCACAGTATTATTCACAATAGCCAAAAGGTGGAAGCCAGCCACATGTCCATGGATGGATAAACTGATAAGCAAAATGTAGCCTAAACATAGAATGAAATATTATTCCACCTTTAAAAAGGAAGAAAATTCTGGCACATTCTACAACATGAATGAACCTTGGGAACATTATGTTAAGTGAAATAAGCCAGTCACAAGAGGACAAATATCATATGATTCCATTTATATGAGGAACCCAGAGTAGCCCACTTCATAGAGACAGAAAATAGAACGGTGGTTGTCAGGGGACTGCGAGGAAAGAGGAATGAAAAGTTATTGTTTAATGGGTTTCCAGTGTCAGTTTTCTGCAAATGCAGAAGCTCTGGACATGAATGATGGAGACAGTTGCACAACAATGTGATGAGAATACACTTAATGCCACTGGACCATACAATAACAACGCACTGGTGGTGTTCTGGCTGGTGGATTCAGTTGGTTCGAGCTTGTCCCAGTCAGGACACATACTCAGGGTGCAGGTGCAGATCCCGGTCAGGGTACGTACAGGAGGATTGATTTTATTTTATTTTATTTTATTTATTTATTTTATTCTCAGCCGAGGACATTCTTTGTTCAGATAGAGTGGGAGGGAGAGAGAGAGAGAGAGGAGAGAAACATCGATGTGAAAGGGACACATTGAGTGGCCGCCTCCCACACGACCCAACCAGGGCCGGGGACAAACTGCAACCAAGGCACATGCCCTTAGCAGGAACCGAACCCAGGTCTCCCTGGACCACAGGCCGCCGCTCTAACTGCTGAGCCAAACCAGCCAGGGCAGGAGGACGGATTTTAGAGAGAGAGGAAGGGAGGAGGAGAGAGAGATAGAAACACTGATGAGAGGGAACATAGACTGGCCGCCTCCTGCATGCCCCTCACTGGGGATCGGGCCCACAACCTGCGCATGTGCCCTGACCGGGAATCGAACCAGCGGACTCTTGATGCATGAGTTGACACTCAACCAGTGAGCCACACCGGCCGGACTAAAAATCTTTTTAAAGAAAGTACACCGTAATTGAAAAATAGAAATAAAAAAACACGAAAATGGTTAAATGATTAATTTTATGTTGTGTATTTTACCACAAATTTTTTTTTAAAGGATGATATGAGTGGGGCACCTACAGGGTTAACTCTAATAACCCCCTCAAAGACCTACCTCAGAGCTCTTCAAAGAGATCAGAAGAAATAAAAAACGCCCAAGGACAGCCATCAATAGAAATTCAGGCATGAGGACTATCCTAGTTAAAAAATAAACTTACTCACTTTATTCTAATTCTAAGACAACCAGATTATCACGGATGGGAAACGTGGAAGATACAGAAAGTAAAAGACGACGATCTAAGCCGTCTGCAGAGCAAACAGCAGGCCTGTGCTAACGTCTCTGGACACCTTGTCACTCAGAGTATGGTCCATGCACCTGCAGCATCATCGGCATTTCCTGGGAGCCTTTTAGAAATGCAGAGTCTCAGGCCCCACCCTGGACTTGCTGAATCAGAATCTGCATTTTAACCTGAAAGTTAACACCACCCTCCTACTTCTGCCTATGATTTCTGGAAAGGGTTAGAGCTGCTAAACCTCTATTGCCTTGGTGTTAAAATGTCCACTTTCTCTCACAGAAAACAATCCCCCCCGTCTAGCTTGAGAATGCGGTAATCCAGGATCCGGCTATGTGAGTGTGTGCCAATGTTGTCAGAATTACATAGAACGAAGGTGACAGCAACTTAGAAATTTTTCTTCTAAGATAACAACTTGGATTTTATTTTGCTGGAGTAGAAAACATCAATACTAAGGCAAGCTGAAAAGAATAACATGGTTCCCTCCCAAGACTGAATGCTTCTTTTGTAATACAGTTCAATATTCTTAGACTTTTCTCAGACCTTAAAAAATAAGCAAATGAAATGACATGTTGAAACTTGCCCTGACCCTCCTGCATTTCCAAGGCTGCCTGCTGGTTTGCTGTGCTTAATGTCTTTTCCCTTTGTTTCATACCAACTTCATCAGCAACAAATAGGGCTTTGTTAGCTTGTGCAAAGACGCAATTAAAAGTGCATTAGCCCTCTCACCCACAATAAGAATCTGATTTCAGAAACAAAAAATAAAATCCACCATGAAGGTAATATGCTATCACAGTACTGAGTTCTTTAAATTTGGGGGACTACTACCTACTTGAAACTTTCAAAATAATGGAGGAAAGAGGGAACGGGTACAGGGAAAGGAAAAGAAACTGAGCTATGAAATAGCCATATAACATGTTTCATCTTACTGGCATATGTCAAAAGCCTTAACACATGATTATTTTTTAATCCAGTAATTCTGCTTCTAGGAATTTATCCTAAGGATGTGCAAAAATGCTCATCTTCAATTAATAATATTCCTCACCACCTTGCTTCTAATAGCAATTTTTTTAAAAAAGAAAAAAATAGCTTATGATATTGAACTAGTTAAGTAAACCTCATTCATTCATAGAAAAGTAGAGTGTGCCAAACACAGAATACTGCTTTTAGAAATGTTTAACCTTACAGAAAATGTTCGTGCTATATTGTTTTAATTTAAAAAATGCAAGTTACAAAAGAGTGTGCAAACTACAACTCCTTATTATCTTTACTTTTACACACACAAAACGACCTTCTTTGTCTTCTCTCCTGTTCTTAATTTTCTTCACAGCACTCACCACTATCAGATATATAGCGACATGGGCACTCCCTATCTCCCCTGAGTAAAGCAAAGTCAAGTTCAGGAAAAGGGGAGATTGCTCTGTCCCAACGCCTCACACTGTACGTGGCACATAGTAAATAAGCAACAAATATGACCTGAGAAATAAATGAAGGAAGGCATATACACACAGGAGCTTATGTGTACAGAAACAGACACAAGGCACTAGACGGTACTCCCACAATTATTAACAGTGGTTATGGCTTAGTAGTAAAAATACATATGCTTTTATTTTCTTCTTTATGCTGCTCTATAGTTTCTAAATTGTACAGCATAACTTCTTCTAAAAAGATATAACCCCTTTAGATATACGTATGTATATGTGTGTGCATCTCTGTATTTCATGTACACTTAGTTATCTAATAAGAATATCCTTTATTCCCCAAATTGCCAAGTTATACAATGGAAAAAAAAAAAAAAAAAGAAACACTATTTGACTCTCCAGTTCAGGTGAATAAAATAAAATATGGGACAAGTGGTTTAACAAAAACAACTTAATCCATTTTCCTCGTCACACAGTTTCATTAAGTCACATACTAAGCATATTTATTTGGATTGAATAATCCTTAACAAACTGTTCCTTATTTCATGAAAACTGAGTTTTTAATTTTTATGAATTACATGTTGTATTTTGCAGCTATGGTGGAAAACAACAATATCACAGGTATCACAATAGGTGTCCTATTGTTTCATTTTTATTGTAGTGACGTTGAGCATTTTTTCACAGCAACTGCTCCAGAAGACAGCAAAACTGGATCACACTGTTCTCAGTGGTCTGAAAGCAGAATTGGCATCAAGAGACACACCTGGCGGCTGGATCAAATCAAGAGCATCAGGGCCATTCAGGCAGCACCCCTTGAAATAAATTACTGGGGCAGCCTTAACATTAGAAAGCACCTATTCAGAGATGTAACATATTTCCTGGGCAATCTTCAATGTTTCTATTTTACGTTCCTATAAGGAATATAAAACCTCATCATGAATACATTTAAAAATCCAATTCATATGTAAGATATTGTCGACAAAGATTTTTTTTCCCAAATAACAGCAAAATGAAGTCCATATAAACAGATGATACACGCACATAAAGGTTTCCATGTGAAGCAGAATGTTATCTTAATGCTGTGCCTCAAAATAGGAGCAGCAACACTTCTTCCTGGGGAGAGCGGAGCAAGTTTGTGATTGACCATAGCATCAAACCCCCTTTTAACCTCAGGACTTGGGACCTCACCTAAGTCCACTCTCACCTTTTTTCTCTTACCTTTGTTTGCTTCTTAAAATATTTTCTTTCATTCACTATCTGTAAAATGTCAAATGATTATTCTATAAAACAAGTGTTTTCTTTGGGTGTGTTTTTTGTTTGTTTGTTTTTTGTTTGTTTGTGGGGTTTTTTTTGGCTTAATCTCACTGTGATATTTAACGCTTAAAAAAAAAAAAAAAAAAAAGCATGCCCGGCCAGTGTGGCTCAGTCGTTGAGCATTGATCCATGCACCAAGAGGTCACTGGTTCGATTCCCGGTCAGGGCACATGCCCAGGTTCTGGGCCAAATCCCTACTGGGGGGCATGCAGGAGGTGGCCAATCGATGTTCTCTCTCATCGATGTTTCTATCTCTCTCTCCCTCTCCCTTCTTCTCTCTCTAAAATCAATAAAGAAAAAAAAATTTTTTTTGAAAGTATGATTTAATTTGGTAAGTAATTTTTTTCTTTACTCTAGACAAGAGATTGGCCAACTATAGAGCATGGGCCAAGTCCAGCCTGCCACCTTCTGCTTTTACAGAGCTTGTGAGCTAAGATTGATTTTTACATATTTAAATGGTTGAAAAAAAAAAATCAAAAGAAGACTATTGCATGACACGTGATAATCATTTGAAATTCAAATTTTGGTGTTCAGGAATAGTTTTGTTGGGACACAGCCACGCCCATTCATTCAGGTACTGTCTATGGCTCTTTGTGCTACAACACTAAATTGTTGCAATAGAGAGTGTAGAGCCCACAAAATAAAATAAAAAAAATACCTTCTGGCCTTTTTCAGAAAAAGTGTGCCAACTCCCTGCTCTAGTCTATAGGATAGCAATACGTAACACAGATTGTAGATTCCCGTGTTATACTGCTTTATGTGTACTACCTGAAAGAAAGGGGGTAACTGACATAGAAAATCTATATATCATTTGTGTAACACCTTCTAGCTACCTACCTACTTACCTACCCATCTTTGTAAAAATTTGGATGAAAGAGCTGGAAAAATTCAGTAGTCCCCCCTTACCCACAGGGGATACATTCCGAGACCCCCCCATGGATGCCTGACACCATGAACAGTACCAAACCCTATACATACTATGATTTTTCCTATACATACATGCCTAGGATAAAGTTTAATTTATAAATGAAGCACAGTAAGAGATTAACAATAACTAATAATAAAATACAACTATAACAATATACTATAATAAAAGTTACGTGAATGTGGTCTCTCAATATATCTTATTGTACTCTAATCACCTTTTCACTGAAAGCAAGCACTGCACAGCTTCTCTTTGGCATGTTGGAATTGCCAACACCACCGCCTTTGCACTCTGGGGCCATTACTAAGTAAAATCAGGGTTACAGACACAAGCGCTGCGATACTGAGACAGTCAATCTGATAACCAAGAGGAGCTACCAAGGGACCACCAGGCAGGGAGCGTCCACAGCATAAATACACCGGCAAAGGGGGATTTGCATCCCGTGTGGGATGAAGCAGGACCATGTGGCAAAGGGGGATTTGCATCCCGTGTGGGATGAAGCAGGACCACGTGCGAGTTCATCACGCTACTCAGAAGGTGCATGATTTAAAACTCATTAAGTGCTTACTTCTGGGAACGTCCATTCAGTATTTTTGGACTGTGGTTGGCCATTGTTAACTGAACCTCAGAAAGCAAAACTGTGGGGGACAAGGCGGGGAGCTACTGTTCTCACCAAACTGCTAATGATGGTTCCCTCTAGGGCAGAACGTGAGACTGAAGAGAGGGCAGAACTGAGTAAAAACTTTACTTTTACTCACCGATATTGCTTTATTCCAGCAAGCCGGTACTACGTTTGTATTCAAATAACAAAGGAAACAAAATTCGAGAAGAACTTTCACATTCCAAATATTGACCTTTCGGAACAAAATAAAATTAAACATTTCAAATGTCAAAAGAAATTGGATTTCTAAGAATTTCTTAACAGAGTGATCATTTAGAATTGGCACGTTCAAAGCAAAGGGCATCGTTCACCATGAAAAAATGTGAAACGTTACCCAGTTATGTCATATTCACAAAAAAAGGTGTATGTAGTAAAGTATTTTTAAAGTATGTGAAAAGGCAAACATTGTTCAGAAACTAATGATAAAAAGGTAATGAAGAATATACATTCTGAGAGGCTGTACTTCACTGAATCACCCATAAAGAAAAAGAACATTTCAATAGTTTCAATCCTCTTCCTTCTTCGCACTCCAAAGTACTGGCTCAAATTAACTCATTGTCTGATTAAATAAGAAATACTGATCCATAACTCTCGGCTTAAAAGAAAACCCATTTTCCCCAAATCTAAGACTTGTATAACCATAGGCTCAAGAACACAACCCTTTTACTGTTTCTTATTTTTAAATGGACACTTCCATCTTTCAGAGACCAGACAGTGCTTCACTGAACCACCACATTTATAATTAAATTCCTGCACACTTTTAAAGGCTGGTTTTTAAACCGAAAGCCCGATGGTCCCTTTAACTATACTCAGATGCACAATAATTGACAGCTGATTACAACAAGTGGTCTCAAGAGTAAAGTATTACAGCTAATGGTCTGTATATGCTTTCGTCTCCAAACTTGGGCCAACATTAAGGCAAGCAAAATTGGGCTTTCCTTAAATGCATTTGATTTTTAAATGCCTGTGTGATATAACATGGCTCAAAATTAATCTCCCTATTTCTAATGTCTGAAATACTGCAAATTTAAATCAAGAGCAAACACCTAATTCCTCTATGTTTTCTTATGAAATGCAGTATGATAATTTCTTAGTATTCACAATTTGAAAAGGAGCAGAAATTACTTTAAAGAAATGGAGCGAAAACACCCAACTATCCAATGATAGAGCATTTCTGAAATGTCATAGGCCTTCATGATTTAAAAGAATATAACTGTTAAAAGCCATATTTAAAACAAAATTATGTACGAAATAATCAGAATACAATGTTAAGAGAAAAAAAGCAGGATAAAAATTGTAGGCCCAATATATATGTTATGTGTAATATATATAACATTAAGTTGTAGTGATTATTTTTTGTGGGCAGTAGAATAATAGTTATCTTCATTTTTCTGTTTTCCTGAATTTTCAGTTATCTGCAATAAGCATCATTTTTACAATCAGAATATATTGTTTTAAGAAAAATAATGTTCCTTTGTCTCTATTCCTGTTGGTATATATCAAAAATTACCACTAAAAATTCAACTAGGCAGTTTATCCAGAACTAGAGAAACAGAAGAATGTACTTCATGTTTAATTTTATCTTCAAGTGCATACAATGGCACAAAAAGAAATATTTAGCTAAATAACATTTCTAAACACAAGTCTTGAGAAAAACAAAGTGGACAGAAATGCTGGAAGTAATAATTAAAATTGAAAACTATAATATTTGTAACTACTATTCTCAAAATTTATAACTAACAGACATAAATCCAATGTCAGGAATAAACCTTAAATACTATCAACTTAATATTGGTAAATGGAAAAAAACTGAAATCATGAACATAATTACAAATACCGCCTTTCAAAGACTGGTGTCCTTTACCCACACTTGCCAAAGCTGCCTGTGTTGGACACATTTTAACCCAAACTCTGCATTAATGTGCAGTTTCCACTGAAGACTCACCTTCGCCTTTCACAGGAAAACCTAACAGCTATCCCTACACAATCTCAGAATATTTAGTAGAACACTGTATGACAATGTGCTCAATGACTGGCCTCGCTGTCCTAAGAAATCCTAAACAAGCCACTTCCCACACTTCCACCGGACGGAGCTGGTCCAGCCAGGCCTGGGGAACAAGCATCGCGAGGAACATTACTGAAGACAAAGGGAAGAGATACAGCAGCTCAGAGACTTCACACAAATGATGAAAAACACCAGGACAAAAAACCAGGAAGCAGGTGGGGCAACGTGGAAGAGAGGATCGGAGCTCTGTGGAGAAGCCAGAGGCCAGGAGAGAAGGCTGATCATTGCAGCTGGTGGTTACTGAGCCAAAAAAAAAGCTCTAAAACCAGCAAAGGGCAGGTAAAAGAAGGAAGGGGGAGCCCGGCCAGTGTGGCTCAGTGGCTGAACATCGACCCATGCACCAACATGAACCAAGAGGATGCCGGTTTGATTCCCGGCCAGGGCACATGCCCAGGTTGTGGGCCCGATCCCCAGTGGGGGGCATCCAGGAGGTGGCCAATAGATGTCCTGTCTCATCGATGTTTTTCTGTCTCTCTCTCTCCCTTCCTCTCTAAAATCAATAAAGAAAAAAAAATTTTAAGAAAAAAAAGAAGGAAATGGGGAAATAGAGAGCTGCAAGTGCCAGACCAGGGCCTGTGGAAGCTGAAGCAGCATTTGTCCACTCGTTGAGAGAACGCCAAGTGCTCACTGGGCATGGACACGGTGGGGAAACCAAAATACGCAGCTGATGCCACATTGCCCTCTGGAGATGGACAGGCAGGGTCTCTGATGATGTGTGGGTGAATCGCCACCAAAAGAAAGGCTTTGAGGGCTTCCAGAGAGGCCCAAAAAGCCAGCAAATGACAAGAAAGGCAAGATACCATCAGGCGAGGGCAGGGCTAAGGGTCGGGGGGGGAACGAGGCTTCAGGGAGACAGCGTTGGGGCCCAGAGCAGTGAGGAGTTCACACAGCTGGGGACCAGTGCTACTCGGGGGGCACACAGGTGCGAGGGGTCCCGCACGGTAAAGGAGCACCCCATTCTGTGTAGGGACCACACAGTTAGGGGCAGGCAGCTAAGGCAAGGAGGGCGGTGGAGGCATGACCTGCAGCAGCCTGACTGCGCAGCTAAGGAATGTCAACTTTATACCCAGTCAGTGAAAAATGATTGCACGGGTGCCCAGAGAAGATGGGTGAGTGCAGGTGAGCTTGAGCCGAGGGAGGGCAGGAGAATGTGGGGAAATGAGTTAGGGAAATAAAATTCTGCAGGTAAGAAGTTAATATTGACCCTGAAATGGAACCAAGAGGATGGAGGTGAAACATTGATTTTGGAACTGGAACGAGGAGCAACTGGCAATTCCTGGCTATATGGGGGGAGAGAAAGAGATAGTAAGAGGCTGCAGAGAGAGAGAGAGTTTAAAAAGGGGCATGTCAAAGGGGTTCAGATGAAAGGGATTTAAATAAGATATTTGAAGAGGGCCCTGAATCCCTCCTAAACCCCCCTTTTTAAATCTACGGGAACTGCATTATCGATTGATGAGGGAGGGCACACAGTAGGCACTCAGGAAAGCACTGCGCTTAGCTCGCTCGCTGCCCTAGTGCGCACCAGCCTTCACAGGACAGCACGAAGGCATCCTCAGGGCAGCACCCACAGCTTCGCTGCTAGGGCAGAGTAATTAGCACAGATGCCAGCGGCAGACAGCCTTCCAAAGCAGATTGCTAAGGGAAAGGGAGCCGCCAGGTCATGTGTCTGACCGGCTGGCATCACCCCACTCTCAACAGTGTCTGCAAACACACCCTGGGCTTCTTGGAGGTACGTCATCTGATCTCCCTAATAGGCTGTCATGTGCTGAAAGATTAAGAAAAAGAATTCTCACATTGCCTAAGGCAGCAGTATGCTTTGTGTTTAAAAGATTGGTTCAGTGGCAAAGAAATCTCAGGAAACATTGCAATAAGAGGTCTAAAACTTACTACACTGAGTAAACACTAGCAGATGGATGCCAAGGAATCTTTTTTTCTTACTTTTTTTTCTTTATTGATTTTAGAGAGAGAGGAAGGGAGAGGGAGAGAAAGATACAGAAACATCGATGAGAGAGAACATCAACTGGCTGCCTCCTGCATGCCCCCCACTGGGGATTGGGCCCACAACCTAGGCATGTATCCTGACCGGGAATCGAACTGGCGACCTCTTGGTGCATGGGTCGATGCTCAACCACTGAGCCACACCAGCTGGGCTGGCAAGGAATCTTTATCTTCAACTCGTTATGCACACATTAACCTTGACAAATTAGTAAAGGTGAACTAATAAACCTGTGAGCTTACATAATTTACATAGCTCTAAATCACAGAGAATATATATAGAAAGATGTTGATAAAAGCATTTAAATGAGCTCTTTTTCATCCTTCTTAAAACTATAGGGTAAAGTAGGTACCGAGCGACTAGGTTTGGCCTTCCTTCGCGTCTCCTTTCGCTCTGTAAGGCAGACTAGGATAGGTTCCAAGCTATTAAACTATTTGCGATGCACAAGTCATCATCATAATTGGGGGCACACTTTCTTTTGACCTTTTCAAAACTTTCATTTCCCAAATGTGACAGATAAGAAGTGCTTTTATAGCACCAATAATGATTTTTTCCTATGGGAACTTGCCAATTATAAGTTGAAAACGAAGGAAAGACCATACTGGATATACATTTAGAATCTCAATGCACCCAAAATATAGCTGAAATACTTAAAAGAATCATGCTGAGAGGATAGTTCAGGTGAGTTAAGAATCTAACCTAGAGAAATAGAGATTAAAATAGTTCTAGGGCAAATATTCACTTCCCTTAGCACCTTACCATCATCCTAAATGTGCATAAAATGCGTTCAGTGAAAAGTGACTGAGTGTTCCACACCTGCACCTGCAACTATGAGTCTGAATCTAAGCTTTTAAATATTAATAGAAGTTAAAAATGTAATTGTGATGCACGTAGCTGTTTCAGTAACACACACAACCTACAGAAAAGTTAGGCATCGTCCGGCTGGTGTGGCTCAGTGGTTGAGCATCGACCCATGCACCAAGAGGTCGCCGGTTCGATTCCCGGTCAAGGCACATGCCCAGGTTGTGGGCCCAATCCCCAGTGGGGGGCATGCAGGAGGCGGCCAGTCAATGTTCTCTCTCATTGATGTTTCTATCTCTCTCTCCCTCTCCCTTCCTCTCTCTCTAAAATCAATAAAAAAAAAAAAAAAAAACTTGAATGCTAAAAAAAAAGAGAGACACAGGTGCTAGTTGTTGGGAGTATAAGTCCACCGAGGTGGTGTGTATGGGAATGGCAAAGGCTTCACAGGACACCAGAGTGTGGAAGTCCTGGTGAGAGGTTTAGGCTCTTTGAACCTATACATTCCACGTAATTCACGTTAAAAGTCCTTCGGGATTTTTCATAGATACTGGCGAGCTGTTTCTTTAAATTTAATAAGTAAAGGTGCCAAGAAGAGCCATGAGTTTGACCTACCATATGCCAAAAGTAACTATGAAGCTGTAGTCAGGGATGAGACTAGGTGAGTCAAATGAGGCTCACTGGGCCGAAAGGTAAGTGCCCCCCAAAATTCTGGTCCTGGGTGCCTTTCCTGCCTCAGCCCATTCTGAGCAATGTGGTACTGACAAGAATAGCTGAAATAAAACGAGTGGAGTAGAACTGAGCAGCCCAAACAGTTCCAGGCACGTAAATTTCTGGAACACACAACAATGCTCTGTGTGTGTGTGTGTGTGTGTGTGTGTGTGTGTGTGTGTATCTATACACACACATATCTCATACATACACACATATGTATAAGGGACACAGACACGAGGCAAGAGCATAAAAATATAAATAGGAAAGAAAAATAGCACCCTAAAGAGAGGAGTTACTTCTGGGAGTGAGAGAAACACAGTGGAGTGAGAGAACTGGCACTAGCACACTCCTAATGTTTTCATTCTCCTTCATAAAAGATTTGAAGTTGTGCACACAAGAGGCAGCCAATAGATGTTTCAATTTCACATCAATGTTTCTCTCTCCCTCTTTCTTCCTGTCTCTCTAAAAACCAATCAAAACTCTTTTAAAAATAAAAAATGGATAAAATAAAATTTATGGAAATCTAAAAATAGTTTGTAGGCTCACTGTCATCAGCATAGGAACTAACCCTTAGAATAAAGTTCACTACTTAAAATGAAGAATTAAATAGAGGGGGAAAATACAAAATAAAGCCCTTGACCTTTGGTCAAGCACAACAGGGACCACGAAGGACACTCTCTGCAGAACGAATCCCTCTGCGAGTATGAGAGTAAGGGCGAAGGGCAGTGCGGCCAGCTGTGGTGTGAGTTCAGCCACTGGGGCGGATTCACAGCCGAGCATCAGCAACCAAAGGCTGGTGTCACTGAGCGCCTTCTCCAGGCAGCAGAACTAACCATGCACGGGCCCTTGCAGGTGAGGTTGGTCAAGGCCATCGGAAGGAAACGTGACCTTTTACAGCAGCGTGCTCGGACGGAAAGAAATGTCACCACTCAGGCATCTCAGGAAGCTGTGTTCATTCTCCCTGGGTGCCACACAACCATTCCAGAAAGCTGCCTTTACCTGGAGAAGCAGGCAGAGGAAAAAGCTGGGAGGACTCCTGGTGACATCAGCCAAAGACCCTGCCCAAGATGAGACCCAGACGAGGCCACCCAGGGCTGTAAGAACTCAACTGTCCAGGGCTCTAAGCTGCTTCTCTCCTTGATGCACAAACAGAACATGATATTCTCCCCATCCTGGTTAATCTCACATCAGAGTCATCGCTTTCCTTGCTGAAGAGTAGAAGGGAAAGGGAAAGTCTGAGGGATTGGAACACGATTCCACTTTAGTATTTAACACTTGCTCTTAGTGCAGTGAGCTCAGACAAACGACCATTACCATCCCTGCTGTATTCAATATTCACACTCACTTCCAGGTCACACGTCACATCTTGAGCAAAAGTCACACCGTGGGCTTGATTCAGGTCCTCCCCATTCTGCCCTGCGGCATGCCACACAATGCCAGGTCCAAACGCCTGGCTCCGTTTGGCATTCTGTTCAGGGAAACCCAACAACTAGAATTCCACATGAATGCTATATTGATACTGACCCAGGGACACTGAATCAAACATTCTGAAGCAAATGGAAGTTTAATTAAATGTGGTATTATTTTAGCAATTTGGTGTATTCGATTTAGCCATTTAACAACCTGAGTTATCAGAAAACAACCCAAATTTAGTATTTTAACAATGTTGATAATTAGAAAACTAATAATCCACAAAGGTAATTAAAGTGTCTCTAACAATAAGTGACTTCCCCCCAATACACCAGTTCCCTCTATTTCCTAACCAAAATAAAGCTGTTTATTTGGATGTCCCATGTGTAACAAATCTGAAAAAATAACAAAATTATACACTTTACGGAGAAGACAACAAGCAAGCTTACTGTCGGGACCGCACAGGCTGCCTGTACGCTGCACGGTCAGAGGTGGCGTTCCCTCCCCAACGCCTGTGAGGGCCTCAAACAATGTTCTCTTGGGGGGCTGCCAGGGTTTGTGGAGCCATCCGAGGAAGCATGCTGGGAGGCGCCCAGGAGCTAAAGCAGCAATGGATTTCGACTCAAACATTTCAGGCATTTTAATTTTTATTACAATTTCAACTATGCAAGCACAGGCCTCAGAAAAAAAGAAAACTTCATTACCAACCTTTTTTTCCCCCTTTCATGAATCCATTAACTTTTCTTCTAAAGTATATGCCTTCGGATGGTATTCGCATGCTCACATAAATGATGTTCAAGGCACACAGCACCACCCCTTCCCGACGCCGCCCCACCCCCCCCCCATTGCATTTCAAACCATATAATGCCTCATTTTAGCTGGCATGAGGACTTTCAGCAGTCATTTCCTTCAGTAAGGCCTGTCTTGATGGAAAGAGAAAAACCTGATACTTAGTACATTGAGAAGCTGAATTTTAAAAGGGGGGGAGGGGGCTATAATTATAGTGAGAGCTTTTGCATGCACATTCCGTTTCCTTGGAGGAAATCTGCATACTCCTCTATAAGGATTCCCCGTGCCAAAAGTACACATTAAGCTTTTCTGCTCCAGTCTTTAAAAGCGAGGCACTTGCCCAGGAACTGCACAGGGAGAGTCTATGAATGTGTTCCAGGCCACGTCCAAATACGCTGTTTATTTAAGAAAAGGACTTTACAATAGAGTTTATAATATTCAAACGGTAAACCATCTGTACTGGGGGAATTGAGGGCTGTCAGTGAAGAGTCAGCATTTGTTTCATTGGGTCTCCGCAGCGTATCTAAACCTTGGTTCATAAAGATAAATACATTTTACAAGATAAACACATTTCTCCTCAGATTCTTCTTTTTTGTCAATCCTCACCAGAGGATATTTTTTCCATTGATGTTTAGAGAGGGAGGGAGGGGGGGGGAGAGAGAGAGACAGAGTGAAACATCAATGTGAAAGACTATTGACTGGCTACCTCCTGCACATCCCCTTGATCAGGAATCGAACCTGCAACCCTTCAGTGCACAGGATGACGCTCTAACCACTGAGCCAAACGGCTCAGGGCTCGCCTCAGATTCTTAACATCCAACGAGAGAATAAAAAATGTGCACAGTTGTTACATGCTATGATTCAACAATATTTTGTGATTAAAAATAAATAAAGAACAGGTGAAGGGAACATCCAAACATTGAAGATCCATTTGTAATTTGGTTTAAATTTGAGATAAATACCTGTCTGCCCTTAACTGTTGAAAAGTATTTTACATAATCAGCCGTGAAGGAAAGGTGCTAGCATACCTCCCGTTAGTGGGCTCTGAGAAACACTCGGTACACGATTCGACTTCACAGTGAAAGGCATACTTTGGGAGGGCAATAAACTATTCTGGATCGAGCAATCATTTCTGTCTGGAAGAAAACTCAATCTATGAGATCTGCTTGAAGCAGGCAATTCTTCTCAAAGAGGCTATTTTTACAATACAATAAATAAAACGATTCTTCTATTTTCTTTTTTTTTTTTTAATCCTCACCCAAGGATACTTTTTTCCATTTTTATCTTCAGATAGAGTGGGGACGGGGGGGAGAGAAACATCGACATGAGAGAGACAAATCGACAGCTTGCCTCCCACATGACCCGGACCAGGGCCAGGGACTGAACCGCAACCGAGGACGTGCCCTTGACCGGAATCAAACCCGTGACTCTTTGGTCCAAGGGCCGACGCTCTACCACTGAGCCAAATGGGCCAGGGCAAAAAACTACTCTTTTTTTTAAGTTTTCATTTTATTGATTTTTAGAGAGAGAAAGGAAAAGAGAGAGAGAGAAACATCATTTTTTTTGTTCCACTTATTTACGCATTCATTGGTTGATCCTTGTGTGTGCCCTGACCGGGGATGGAACCCGAAACCTTGGCTATCAAGACAGCGCTCTAAGCAACTGAGCTACCCACCAGGGCCTATACATAAAACTCTGCTTAAATGAACTGCCCACCAACAGGAGAAAATTAGCCATTTGCATTAAAAGCAGCCTGTTTCTGTCAGGCCTTTCCAAAGCAAACAAGTCCGCAGCGGCTTGGGGAACCCTGAACCCACAGGATCAGCCGCAGCTGTCCAAATGAAAGGTGTGTGGTGGGCGGCAGAAACACAATGAGTATGAACACTTCAAAACGCAGAACCGGGCGACACGATCACCAAGGGCTGAAATGACCTGTGACCTGGGCTAGGCCCCAGCTTTATATCCAGAACCTTTATAAATGGGACACTCTGAAAAACAACAAGGAGGACACGCAGTTTTTGGCAAAGTGCAAAATGTTCACAGTATGTTAAGTGGAAAGAGCACGAGACCTCGATTTTACAAAACAAACAAAAACAAAATGCATCTGCATTGCCATCTGTGAGACGGTCCTGTGGCACCTGGGCAGGTGCGCTGCCAAAGCGGTCCGTGACCAGAGTACTGCCAGGGTTGTGCTGCCCTCCCGCCCGGGCGGGGACAGTCCCGAGGAGGGCCATCCCTGAGGAGGGCTTCTGTGACAAAGCTGAGTCTGACACTGTTCAACCTGGCATGGACCAAACACTTTTTTTTTCTGGAACACCTACTAACATTCTTACCACCTCCCCTTGGAAACAATCTGTTGAACATAAAACGACCGATGATGGAATGAACAGGGGTAGATCTAGAGAGAATGACACTGAAATGCCAGCAGTGATGACCTGTGCGTTGCAGAATTTCAGATTATAACAATTTCCAAATGTTCTACAATACAAACGTATTACCTTCAGCATGTGTGAAAAAAATGTGACGTTTGGGGATGATGAAAGTGCCATACTGTCCTACTGTCTTTATTGTAAACCACTCATCGATGGAAAGGACACTGGGTACTTCAAACGCCAATATACTGACTTGGAGAAAGGAGAAAGATTTGGCAATCTGTAGACTGCCACGTGCAGACAGCTAGAAAGGAGATGCGGTCGGCTTAAATACCGTTCTCAGATTTCTGGTGTCCCATGAACATAAATAAAGCCAGGAGTCCAGCCCTGGCAGATGGAGAACCTCTCTACCTCTCGAATTTCCTGTTTATTCTCTCAGATGCCAACCACTGTGTAGCCTTTGCGAGAAATTTTAGATGTGTAGAGATAGTCTAAACAACGTTCAGTTTCTTTATTCCCCCACACACAAAAGACTGTGCAAATATAGGAGAAATCATAGCTCGAGAGACATTTCTATGTATCTGAGACAATAATGCCTGTATCAGTGGAAAGATGTTGAAGTCCCATGTTTTAGAGATCCAATTTTCATTGAAATGAATGCTAAGCAGTGTAGATGTTCTTTTCAATCAAAACTATATTTTTTATATATCTTCAACTGTAATCTTTACTGCAAAATTGAAAAAATACTACAGTTGCAAACAGAATAGTTGAAAGACTGTATCTTAGCCTTGATACAGCATTCATTTTCATTTTTCTTTTTTTTCCTTTTCATTAAATTTATGGGGTGAGACTGGTTAACAAAATTATACAGGGTCGCCTGGCCAGTGTAGATCAGTGGTTGAGCATCGAACCATGCACCAAGAGGTCACCAGTTCGATTCCCAGTCAGGGCACGTGCCCAAGTTAGGGGCACAGTCCCCAGTGGGGGGCATGCAGAAGGCAACCAATCGATGTTCTCTCTCATTGATGTTTCTATCTCTCTCTCCCTCTCCCTTTTTCTCTCTATAAAATTAATAAAGAAAAAAATTGTATCGGTTTCAGGTGCACAATTCAACAGCGCATCATCCATACACTGCAGTGTGTGTTCACCACTGCATCCATTTTCTGTGCTAGGTTCCAAACTGTTCTACAAATTAATACACTGCACAGACAGTTGAGTGCTGTTGAGTAAAATGTCCATTTATTAATAGCAGAAGAGCTGCTATGCTTCTCTGTCAAAACGTGTCCATAAACTTGAATACTGGATCACAGAACATACAACCTGGAAGAGCTGACCCTGCCCCTCCACATCCGTCACTCTCAATAGTGACACCTAAATTGGGTAAGTGGCCCAATGGTCACACTTAAGCCAGGTGACATAGGGCCAGGTGACGGTTTCCAGAAGACTAAGGTTTTGGAGACATCACTGGAAACTCCCTGAGCCACTTAAGACAATGATTGCATTTCGGCCCCAGCAAGAAAAAAGATAATATTTATGTGAGAATGCACTTACTCCATCTGTGCCTGGTGCACAAAGCCTCCCCTTCACTCTGTTAGGCTCACACTTGAACTTGTTCTGCCTGTTTTCCAAATAACTCTTGGCGGATGCCAGAAAACACCCTCCTGTTATTTTACCTGTACCCAACTTTCATAATTTGATAAGCACTAGAAAGCGTGTATTGTGTGTGTGTTGGGGAGGGGGGTCAAAATGTGCATGAACTCAAGAAGCAATCATTTAGCCCATTAAAAAAAAAATCATTTTATCTCCCATACTTACGCATGCAGATGCCACATGAATTCCCTACAAGTGCAAAGGGTGAGATTTCCCTTTCCAAATAGGGAAACTACTGAAATTATATTATAGTTTGACTGTATTACTTTCGTCAATATTTTTGAGAGAAAGTAGCAAAGCAGTGAGTTTTCTTAGCACACCAATGCCTGGAGAAGAAACTCACAGGACTACCGGCACTCTCGGGCCCGTTTCCCCGACATGTGTTGTATTAGGCCCCAGAGAAACGAATTCACACCTTTGCCTTGAAGAGGATCACTGTATATTGAGGATCACGGTACAGTGATTTTAGTATCAGGAAAACAATTCCTCTACAAAGAATGTATACATTTTCAAGTCTATTCAGGCTAAGCTATTATTGTTTCAAGCCACCAACATGTTTTTGGTATCATATTTCTGGAATCTCAACAAAGTTTACCAGGTACCTCGTTCTCTATTTCCTATACATCTCCTATAATCGTTGCTCCAAGTACTCCTGACCTTCCTGGGTTTTCCAATCGTTCATTTCCTCCCTCTTTCCCTCCCTTTCTTAGTTCTCTCTCCCCCCACCTCCCCTCTTCTGTTCCCCCCTTCTTTCCCTCCCTCCTTCCCCCTCCAATGCACTTCACTTTCTCAATGGCCCTCCTATTATTTCATCTGATCCCAGCTTTCATAATTTGATAAGTATCAGAATATGTGTGTTGTGTGTATGTTGGGGGGGGGGTCAAAATATGTATTAAATCAAGAAGCAATCATTTCAGCCCATTTAAAAGAAAGTGAGTCTTCTAAAATATAAGTAACATCACATCACTCTTGGGTTCAAATCCCTTCAATGGCTCCCCATTTCACTTAGAATAGGAGCCAAAGTCTTCACAGTGGCCTGTAAGACACTCCATGGTCTGCCCACCGTTTCTGCCCTAAAGTCACAAGACTCAGTCCAGTATCAGCCCCCTTGCTCTTCCTCAGACACCAGGCTCACTGCTGCCTTAGGGTGTTGGCATTAATGCCCTAAGCCTGGGGAGGTCTCCCCAAGACAGGCACCTGTTCCCACCTCAGCAACTAGAACGTTGACTCAAAGACTGTCTTCTCAGGGAGGCGTTCCCTGTCCATCCTTCCCAAAGCCAGCATCCCCCATGCTCCCTGCTCCCCTTTGCCACTTGGTTTTGCTCTGTAAAAAATATCAGTAGCTATATACTATAATTTTGATTGTTTATTGTTCTGTCTTCACCACTAGAATGTAAGCGTCAAACTGAGTTTCTATCATTTTTGATTCACTTGTGATGCCCCAGCTCCTAAAAGAGTATGTGACGTTCATTCAAAGTCTCAAATATGGTGGTTCCAGAGACCATCCCTTTGCATAACATAAAAGAGCAGCACACCTGAGGTCGGTGTGCAGTCAGCCATTGTTCAGTGAGTGAGTACATGCGCCTCTGTAGCCTGTCCTTCTTCATTTGCAAAAGCTCATGATCATTTTCATGTAAATAAATGCACATGTAACGCAAAGGGACAGAGACAAGTTTGGTCATGAGTGGGAGATAGCTGAAGCTGACTGATGGTAGTATGGAGATTCTTTATGCTATTCTTTCTACTTTTGTGTATATTTGAATTTTCTATAATAAAAAAATTTAATATACATTTTATTAATTATTTGTAATGACTACCTAGTCTGCCTCTGCCATAACTAGTTAACCATCACCATGCTGAAGGATATTTTGGTTCCATCTTTTTATATATCGCAGAAGGTGCTAGAATATTACACAACTATTTGATTATAGGCTTAAAATAAATTACTAGAAATAGAAGAGTTTGCACATTTAAAATCTTATACATACTGCTAGTCTTCTCTTCAGAAAGTCTGACCCAAAGTATGTTCCCATCAGACCATTAAATCAGCGCGTCTCAAACAGCAGCCCACAGAACAGGGCCAGACTGCACGCTGGTCATTCCCAGGTCACAGCAAGGCAGGCTCAAAACGGAGGGCAAACACTTAGAAACGCTCCTGGGAGTTTGACAGAGTAACTCTATAGCTGATGAACATTTTACAGAAATATATTTGATATTTTATTTGTATATTTTTCATATTATTTTCCTGGCCATTTATTTTTACTCTATTTTCCAATATACTAGTCAAAAACAGACTGCGAAAAAATAGTCTTTTACCAGTTTGAGAAGAACTATATTATAGCACTCACTTCCCCACACCATCACCAATTATAGAGATTTGTTTTCGTTTTTGTTTTATTTTCATCAGTTTGGTTACTGAGCTATACCATTGTTGGTTTAATTTACACTTTTGATAGTTAGTAGGTCTGCACATCTTTTTAATGTTTGCTGACTCCATAATCATTACTTTATGAGTTATTTGTTTACATCTTCCCCCATAATTCTATTAAGATGTTCATCTTGTTGATGAAATTGTAAGATGTAATTGTAAAAGCTCTTTGTACATTAGGAATACCAGCCCTTTGTTGATCATATATTATACAAATATTTCCCCCAGAATACTGTCTTTTAAACAAGTTGATATGGTATCCCACTCCATTAAAATAAAATAATAAAGATTTACAATGTTTTATGTAGTTTTA
The DNA here is from genome assembly GCA_030848825.1 of Tadarida brasiliensis. NCBI lineage: Eukaryota > Metazoa > Chordata > Mammalia > Chiroptera > Molossidae > Tadarida > Tadarida brasiliensis. The sequence continues at coordinate 30,848,289 of CM061261.1, read as the reverse complement.
TTTTTTAATTCTTGCTTTCATGGTTTGTACTTAGAAATGCCTTCCCCACCACAAGAGTGTAAAAATATCCATCCATATATTTTGCTCGTACGTTTATAGCTTACTTTGTTACATTTGTAATTTTATCCCCTAGGATTATTTTTGTGTGAGTTGTTTGGTAGGGATTCAGCTATATTTTTCCAGATGACTAGGCAGATGTCCCAACACCTTTTACTGAATAATTCATCTTTTTCCTTCCAATTTAAAATGCCAACCTTATCACATACTAAATTACCTTATATGCTTATCTAAAAATAGACTCTCTATATTTTATTCATTGATGTATTCTTGTACCATTAAAACTGTTCAATCATTACTCACTCATAATATGATATTTGTGATATCAAGTACCTGAGATAAATATTTCTTATAATTCTGATTTTATAGATTCATGCTTCCAGATGAACTTCAGAATCATTTTGGCAAGTTCCCCAGTTTTGATTGGGACTGTACTGTTTGTAGTTTAACTGAGCAAAACTGATATTTTTGGATTAAGTTCCAAAAACAGTCTCCCTCCCCACAAAGTTGTGACTTGTTTTATGTCCTATGACTGAATATATAGCTTTCCTCACTTAGTCCCTACACATGTCTAGGTAAGTTACTCTCAACATCTGTACAGTGGTCTATTGTTATTGTAAGTGGAATCTCTTGTTAATAATATTTTCTAACATTCATATTAGTAGTTAAGTCATGAGTGTAGTTTTTTTTATTTTATAGCTTATCAGCAATATTAGTCAACACTCGGATTTCAGGTGAGTGTACACATAATCTATTAATTCCATTCATACTCTCAATTCATTCTTTAAAAAAAAAAAAAAGCAAGCACTTGCTACATGTATTTTACAATATCAGTGCAACTGAAGATCAATATTCCATAAAAAGATGGACTCCCTCCAAGGGGCATAAAATCTGCTCTAGTACATAAAACACATGCACTGCATATATTATTATATATGATAGAAACTGGGAGGTCTTTAAAAGGGATACAGTTAAAATTCACTGTAAGAGAAAACAGAGGGCATATTACAAAGGATAGAGAGCTTAAAGAAATCTTCACGAGAAAGTAGCATTTACTTTAAGCACAGAATGTCCGAATATGAAGAGATTACAGGCATAAAATTCTAGGAATAGAGGGCAACATATGATCAAAGCAAAAGGAGAAAAACCCACAATTTGGTTGGAGCACAGGGAATGCTAAAGAGGGATTGGAATGAACCGATAAGTGGATCATTCTGAAGCAAGATGAACCTGTTTCACGTTTGGTAGAAAATGGGGAGCAATTGGGTGAACAGAGCTATGCTTTAGGAAGGTGAGTCTGGGGACAGATGCAAACATGGGGCAATTGGGGGTGACAAGAACTGAAGCACAGAGAACCTAGTGGTTTTAAAACATGCCCAAACTTCTGTGACACCCCTCCCACTGAGGGGTGGGATCTGCCTATGTCCCCTCCTTTGAACCTGTACTTTGTGACTGTTTGACTGATATAATGCGAAGTGACAATGAGCCACTTCCCAGACCCAAACCTTAAGAAACTGGCAACTTTCATATTCTATCTCTTGGGACAGTTACACTTGTAACTCAGTAACCATTCCATAAGGAAGCCCAAGCAGTCGGTGCACAGCCCACCTGGAGTAAACTGAGGTTCCTGGCCCTTAGATCCCAGCTGACAGCTAGCACAAACGTGGCAGGCATGTGAGTGAATCGTCTTAGAAGTGAACCCTCTCACTTCTAGGTCACACAGTCAAAATACCCTAGCTGATGCCACAGGAGCAAAGACAAACCTCTCTGCTGAACCCTACCCTAACTGCAGATTTAAGATTGCTGTGGTTGAAGCACTTAGTTTTGGAGTGGTTTGTTGCATAGCAATACTTACTAGGACAGAGACCAATTGAGAGACTCTCACAATAGTTTTGATAAATGGGATCAAGAAACAACTAGAAAAGTAGCTGTGAGAATGGGGAAGAAGGGTTAGATGCCAGTGATATTTTAAAGATACAATTAGCCAGGCCGGTGTGGCTCAGTGGTTGAGCACCAACCCATGCACCAGGAGGTCGCTGGTTCGATTCCCAGTCAGGACACATGCCCAGGTTGTGGGCCCAATCCCCAGTGGGGGGCATACAGGAGGTGGCCAATCGCGATGTTCTCTATCATCAATTTTTCTATCTCTTCCCCTCTCACTTCCTCTCTCTCTAAAATCAATAAAGGAGAAAAAAAAAAGATACAATTAATAGAAAGATTTCAGCCTAAAATTTAAATTTAGCCCCTTAGTTATTTCTGTAAGAATTAACTAGATGGAAATAGTTATTTACTAATATTCTGAATTGCACATTGTGGTAGATTAGAATATTTCAAAGACAACAGTTATTCCCTCTCCCTACACACCCGCACACCTCCCACTGGAAGAGGACACTTTCCTCCACATTGGTATTGAGCTTGGACATTTGACTTGCTTTATCAATGGTATGTGAGTTGAAATGATGGTGGGTCAGCTCCAAGTAAAGGCCATAAATACACTAAAGGTTTCTGGTTGGTCTTCACAATTCTGCTGTTTCAGAAGAATATGCCCTGTGCAAATCTCAGGAGAGAGGGACACAGGGAATAGCCCTGAACCCAACCCACAGCTCAGAGCCAAGCCCAGAGGAGCACAGTCAAGGTCAATCAAATCCTAGCTAACCTGCAGACACACAAGCAAGAAATACCTATGGTAATAAATATGTAATATAAGTAATAAGTCACTGTAATAACTAAATAATTTCTTAATGTACAGCACTGGTTTGTTATTCAGAAACCATTATGTCTGACAAATACATTTACTAATATTTGGGAACTGCCCACCATCTCATCACAAATGTAAACAATCATCATCCCAACTATCAACACTTTGAGATGCTTCTCATTTAGAAAAATACGGTATTTAGATACATACACTGATATTTTAAATGCTTCCATTTGATCAATTAGGTGATGTAGCTCTCTGCAGATGGAACCAAAAGAGAATGTTTTGATACATTAGGCAGTTTTTCTCATCCTTGATTTCTTACTGCAACCACACTCACTGGATGGGGATTTTCCAGTACAAAGTAGATCATGGGACAGATCATGGCACTCTAAAGACAATGTGTAGGAATTGAGTAGACAGTAGTCCGCCAAGGGTGGTGCCCAAGACTACTGCAGGGGGCCAGGAGGTCAAAACTGTTTTCACAATGATACTATGGCACATGATCATTTGTCGTTCTCGCTCACATCCTTTCACAAGTTGGATTTCTCCAGCGGCCTCGTCGGGTTTGATCTCTCCACGGACTACAGAAGCAAATAACAGAATCCAGATATCCTCTACGAAGTTGGAAATTAGAGAATTGCAAAAATATAAAACAGCACCACCACTCTTTTAACCAAGCTTATCTTATTTTGAAAAATAAACTAATTTTTCATTTAAAAATGTTATTCATATTAACATGTAATGGGTTTGTTATTGGTATTTAAAATTAATAAACATTTTTAAATGTCTACATTTCATTTTCTTTTCTAATTTGGCAAATATTTATGATATAGGCCACATAAATGAAAGCTGTTCAAGACCCTGAATAATTTCTAAGAGTATAAAGAAGCCTGAGACCAAAAAGTTTGAAATATACTCTATTCAATGGCATAGAGTACACATCAATATGTTAAAATTAAAAAGTACAATGGAAGGACAGACTTTAAGAAAAAATGGAGGTGTACCAAGTCAACAGAAATGATCAATTAACACAAATATGTATGTGCTTATTCATATTTTCCCCCAAAGGACTAAAAATATTTCACATATATTAGCATACATGAAACCTCTGTAAATAACCTCACAAGTATACAGATGCTATTTCCACATTTTAAAGAGGAAAATGTTATTAGTTAATACACAGTAAACTACAAAACAGAAACATTAAGTCCCCAGTAGCTAGCTCGTCTCCGCCAAACAATCATTTACACATCACGCCAAATGCAAAGGGATGGTCTCTGGATCCACCATATCTGAGATTTTGAATGAGCATGACATACTTTCTTCCTGTGTTTTAATCTAAGATGACTTCATGGCATCCTTTCCACCCTCACTGTCTGCCTATACAGCCTACATGAAACCCTTCAGCCTGGGAGTGGAAATTCGTCACTGAATTTGGATACTCAGAAACCACAAACTTCTTGGTTAAAAAGTCACTCAAAATGCTGAACATATATTTTACAAAACTGGAAAAATGTTTTTCCAATAAGACATCAAGCTGTCTTCTAACTCTTAGGTCTATCTGTAAGTAATATGAGGGCAATATAGGGAAATATGTGCCCTAGCTTCTCCAATAGCTTCATCATAACTATGTTTAACACATGCTACCATTCAGTAGAGAGGAAGGTTCCAGATGATGAGCAACTAAAAAAAAAAAAAATGTCAGCTAATATCTGATAAGAAAAAATGATAACATTTATGTCGCTGAATGACGGTGTATAAGGGTAGTATCAGCTTCTGTAACAAATGGATCCAAAAAATGTATAAAGGCTCAACACAATGGAAGTTTATTTCTCCATCTTGCTCATGCTCACATAACTTATATTCCTTCTTCGATTGTATAGAGATATTAGTGGGAAAAACTGCAAATATGAGCATCAGAGATTTTCTCTGCAGAAACACGTAGGGGTTCTGGGCTAGTGAAGGCCCCTTCTTCATGCAACAATTTAGGCCAGGGTGCCTTCAATCCCGTCTCCTGATCATCCACTACGCTTCGTGATCACATGCATTCAACAGGAACAAAAAAGACAGAGCATGGGGTTTAGAAGAAGTGTCCCAGATCTGACACAGATGGTCACACAGCTGCTGTGTGCACCACAGTCGGGAAGCAGCACACAGGAAGAGCAGACAATATGCTTAAACGTAACATAAAACAATATGCCACAGTCTACTTGTTCTGAGCAGGAAAAAACAGAACTGTAAACACCAATCTCTACCAAAAAAAAAAGAATCATTTCATTTCTAAACCAAAGTGGGATGTTTGTGATTCTGATATATGCATTCTTTCATTAAAGGTTAATGAAAAGCTTTCATTCCATAAAAGAATATCAGGATGTCTTACTTGTGTTACAACTAGTTTCATGAATTACTGATGTCTGGTTCTCCTGATGGTTTTAATTATCTTGTTATTATTACTCCACGTAGAGGAAGTTGTCAGTTGGAATAGCTGAAGCTAGTCTGGGCTCCTAACATATGCAGAAACGCTGTTTTCCTTAGTATTTCTCTTTTCTTCTCAATAGTCGACCCTGTTACACCTACCACCGAAGTCACTGGCCCTGGCCGGCACAGCTGGCTCTGCACAGCTGGCTCTGCACACGGCCCCAATCCTGCTGCACCCCAGAGGCAGGCACAGCTCTAAGCCATCACTCCAGAGCACAGTCCCAGGTCTGGCAGACCCTAAGTCCTGTGTTTGTTTGCCGGCTGAAGTCAGGAAACACACAAAAGTGGGCATTTGTGTTTCAGAAATTAAAAGGAACCAGGCCCTCTCACCCACCCAGCATCGTGCAATGATGGATCTTCCCAAGTTCAGGAAAAAGATCCAGATTCTGGGCAATCCAAATGGTGACGAGTGTCTACTGCAGACACGATGAATGTTAACTCCAATGGCCATGCAGACCCCTGCCACTTGTCATGGGACGTGGGCAGCATAAGAGGGGGGCAAATTAGAACATTATGGGGAAAACAATTTTATTTTCCACATACGCACTAGGGATTCATGTCCACAAAATCCCGCAAGATCCCACAGGCAAAGCAAGCTTCGTCTCCTCCATTCAAAGCCAGGACCTAAAGAGCAAAGCTATTAGAAGTAGTATGGGAAGGGCCTAGTGATGACAGCATTCCTAGCACTGTCTGAAAGGCACTTCTGTGATGATGGAACTATCTACGTGCTCTCTAGTCCACAGCCTCTAGCCACGTGCGGCCACTGAGCATTTAAATTGTAGTCAGCGCAAATGATGAACTTAATTTTTAATTTTTTTAATTTAAATTTGGATTTTAATAACCACATGTGGCTACTGGCTAGCTAGCCTTTCTGATGGCCTTTAACAAATCCAATGTATAAGAAAGTGGAAAGTTTAAAGTCTTTTAGGAGGAAGTCCCTCCATTGCCCCCAATCTAATGTGTATATTTCCTTTAACTGTTTACGAACATTCTGGCAAAAATTCTCAACTTCTCAGAGGATGAGGACCCATTTTTATTGTCAAACGAATTATTAACCATTTACATGTTGTGCTTTAACTCCTGTTAAGAAAATACATTATGGCAAGAAGCTCCTCTTAATTCAGTAACAGTTCATATTCATGTACATTTCTTCATAACAGCAGCAGCTATAGAGAATTGTCAATTAGTCATATACAAAACGATGGCGTTTATTTACTATGTGAGCCAGCCTTGGTATTACCATGGTCTCCAGAACCTCTCACAATATCCCACAGCCTCCTGGGATCCGTGACCCATGCAGGTTAGGGGCTCTCTTCTAAAGACAGTGTCCCTAAATGTCCAGCAGGTACATGATGACATGTTGCAGAGATGTGGGTCATTGTTCACAAGCGGGGCTTTGGATTGGTGTTAGAGAAATGAGAAAAAGCAGCTTTCCTAATGTTTGAAGTCAAAGTGTTTCAATGTATATCGGGTAGCAGATGGATAATAATTATTTATACTGCAGTTCATCCCAGTTATCATTCTAGCTTCAAAGAAGATAAAGGTCTAACAATGTGGATTTCCTATAACTCAACATTTATATTAAATTCATCAAGTCTTTTTCTATCATCATTTTATTACAAAGTATCCTCACTCTCTGCCTGTGATTAACTCATGTTTCTCTGTGTCATCTTAGAAGCCAAACTCTGAAGAAATAATTTGAGGAAAAAAATATAACAAACCCTTACTTAGTAACGTTGCAATCATTTCATGGTAAGTAATCTGCATACAACATATTTTTTAAGTCCATTTCTGAAATAAATGAGCAGTTTGATATCTCTATTTTCAAATACACTCTTGTAGCATTGATGTCCAGATGCTGAGTTGACACTGGTGTTTCAATGGATCTTAGGTAGGCAAAATATTTCATCTCAGCTTCCACCCTGCTATTTACAATTCAGAGATAAGAAAGCGTGTTTGTTCTTCACGCTAGATTCCCAATGATCTCGTACATGTCACAATTCTCCTTTTCACCATCTAGAGGTCGGTGAGGTTTTATTGTAATATATGGGTAACTAGGGAGCTGTGTGAGAGAGAAACGAGCTGTTTCCAGGCTGGAGATGGCCATGAGCTGGACAAGGTCACTGAAAGCTGGAGATGAACAGTCCCTTTTGTGAAGCTGACAGGATAATGAAAGACCCCATCATCATCACATTATAAGACACTGAAGAAATGTTTCTACACCATGAATTCTCTGCCCAGAAATAGTCTAAGAGTTGAAACCTTACAATCTGAGAGGAGGCAGGAGGGAAACATTAGAGGCAGGCGGCACAAGGTCACATTGGATCACTGTGATCTTGGAACAACACAAAATCTCTGAGGCAATCCTGTGATTTGAGGTGACAGCCCCCTCAGCCCCACCACGGCACTGGCATCTAGAGCGTTCCCGACTCTGCAGGCCCTTCTCGGGACACAATGCTGTCATCAGAATCCAAGTCCCCAAGCACACCTTTCAGAGTAAAAACTATCAGACGAAACAAAAGCAACCGCTAGGCCAGGAGCTCAGCCCATTAAATTAGGAACATCTTGGAGAGTCCATACAGATTGCAAAAAGCGCCATAAACCTAAGAATGCTCATAACTTTGCTACAGCTGATAAAGTATGAAGCAAAGCACAATTCACACTTTGAAAAACAAATCTCACAGGGGGAAAAAAAAGATATGACAACTTGTACTGGCCGCAGACCATATTATAGTCCCAAACTCTCTGAGCGTCCTAGAATGATGTCACCCCCTGAAAAAATAGGACCATGTTTCATCAAGAGAAGCTGAAATTAATCTATTTCAATAAAAAAGTAGCTACTGCGAGACATTCACTTATGACACATCGTGTGCGCTAACTGCTGTAGACATCAAACACTTGCTCAAAACAGTCCTTTTTTAAAAAGCCTGGCAAATTCAATATTGCATTTAGAAAGCTGAATCTGAGATTTTAATTCAATCATGAAGGCAGGCATTAGCAGCATAAAAACTGCTTCCAGATTAAAGAGTCTGAGTTGTAATTAAAGATAACAAAATCTTTAAAAGTCACAGATTAATTTTAAAAAGCACATATGCCTACCTTTTTAAGGAAGATCACATTTCAGGATTCCATATCATAGAGAACCCATCTTCTCCTGGGGGGGTGGGGCTGGGGGAAGGCTATCCACTAACAACAGAAAGGAGCAAAGGTGAACTTGAATGACCTGCTGAAATGTCCTGATGTTATGGTTTCTTTTACAATATTAAACAATGGAAAACATCCAAGTGAGACTTAAAATATTTCTTCATTTCTATCTAAATGAAATATCTTGAAGATTTGGATTCCAATCAGTTGATTTCTAAGGAGCAAATGGAAATGGATGAAAATAAAAGGGAATTTTTCAAAATTAGAATTGAAATATTTACTTCACATCTATCCCAACGACTCTACTCAGTTATTTTGTTTAGTTCCATAAAGTAAACGTATAACTGAAGAAATAAATGTATAAAACTCCATTCCTATTTCTATTTTCCCAGTGGAAAAATGAGATGAAGAGGTTGTAATAGCCTGTGTAGGTAGAGAAGATAAAAGAATTATAAGCTGATGTCCCTGTTGAATTTTCTCTTATTGGCCAAGCTAATAAGCCATATACATATATATACACAAATATATATACTATTTTTCTTAGCTAAGACTTTTAGGTCAAGAAAAATATATAAAGAAAAGTAAATAGAAAGAGAATCCATCTGCTTTTATTTTACATTTATTATTTTCAATAAATAATTGAAACCTGCTAGTCACAAATAAATACCAAATGTGACTTTTCTATTAAAAATTATGTGTTGGTATAGATTAACATACTCTAATATTTTAACTGTATATACTCAAGCCCAAAGAAGGAAGTAAACCATTTAGTTTTATACAAGTTAATCACCTACGACTATAAAGTATTTCCATCAAATCTAATTAAAGCAACCAATGGAATAATGTCCTTAAGAATGTAATCCTGACTCTGACCCTGATATGCTGGGTTTCATGTGTAAACCAATTTAACTTCCAATGGGGGTAATGATGTGTAGATTCAGAAACAATGACCAGGATTTCTGCCCCAAAGGAGCTCCAAAGACTTGAAATGACTGCTAAAGCATAAATTCAAGGCGTGCACAGGCACACACATCCAAAGGGGACACCTAGCAGCTGGTGCTTGCTGTAGTCACCACCTTCTTTTCAGACAATAAAAATCCTTTTTAAACTTTAAGTAAGACATTCTCCCAACACCTTGCTGAAAGGAGTGTGAACCTGCAACCACACCCATACTTGTATATAGCCAAGGTTGAGCACAGCCCTTCTTGGCCACGTTTAGCTCCAGAACCTCTTTCTTTCAAAGCAACACCAATTCCATACGTGGACTCCCCCAAGCAAACCAGCATCTGGAGCCTTTTTTCTCCTGCTTTTTATCAGTTCAGCTGCCAGCCAGCATTGCTTTGGCTCTCACTGCAATATCATACAGGGTCAGTAATAGCTGCTCATTCTATTTTCTGAAATGACTGTTGCAGGTAAACCCTGCTAACAAAAGAAAGTCAAGAGAGATGGATGGTTGATACAGAAACTTGGGTCAACATTCACACACTGAGCCATATCATAATCTATGGCATAGCAACAACTGGGATAAGTACGTAGATTTTCGGTTCATACCAGGGCCGTCCAGAAATAATACATCTAGGATTTGCTTCAAATCCAAGCAGGGTTGTTGATGGGGGAGGGTAACAGATGAAACCAAGTGGCCATGACTTTGTTATACTTTAATGATGGATATGTGAAGGTTTAATAATGGCTACATGAAGGTTTAATGATGGATACATAAAGATTCACTGTAATATTCACTATACTTCTATGTTCTATTTAAATTTTTCCGAAAAGTTAAAAGATGGTCATTAAGTACCACACTAGGAAAAATGAACAGCCTGGAGTTATGGTTTCATAAATGGAGTAATAATGGCCTTGAAGCTTTCTTCCAATATTTCACAAATAAGAAGTATATATTTAACTGCAATAAAGCTTTTTTTTATTATTTCAAGTATCTCTGCTTTGAATTAAGTGATATCAACATAGAAACATTGGTTCTCTCATGCTTGTCAAAAATTGCTGATAGCTAATTATGCCTTTGATTAATATAAGTAGGGAAATGGATGACCTATAATTAATATCATTGGGATCTATTTCATGAAGAAAACCTTTCTAAACAAGAGGTCTGAGAGGGGACCATTAAAAAAAGATTATTTATTAGTACAAACTTTGGGACCACAGATAAAAATGATCAGATCTACAACCCACTGGGATACCTGAGTCATCTGCTACTATGTAACAGCATAAGACGGGCACTGTATAGATCACACACCAATCTGGTTAGAATCTGAAAGAGACTAGAAGAGATCACGTGAGGCTAGACCTTTGCTTTCACAACAAGCAAAGAAAGTCACGCACCAAGTAAAATCATCCTCACAGCCTCGGGATTCGACTGACTGGCCCTGCCAGATACCACTACTAGAAATCTGACTTTGAACATGGTTTGGGGAAAGACCCTGTGTAATCTGTGCCAAGCCTGCCTCAAAGTGAACCAGGGGCAAGACAGACTGGGGTTCCCTCTGAATAGAATATGCACAGGACCCAACACTGAATCCTAACATGAGAGTTGATGATCACAAAAATAAATGTAGTTGATGGTTTTCTGTTTTCTTTTTCAAGTTTTCCTGGCCTAAAACAATCTGTTTCCTTTCCAATAAAGAAACAATGCCCAATTATGAAAAGGATATTTGTCTGACTTAATGGATGAGCACATAAAAGCTGGGAAAGGGAGTATTATGGGAAAACCAGAGTGACTCGGCCTCCTGAGGCAGGCTTCCAAATGTATCGGTGAAAGATCAGGGTCAAAGAAGGCAGTGTGTGGGTAATAATTATGAATAATGCATGATGGAGGTCAGCGAAACAAAAGTCACGTTTTCAATTTGAAAATCACAGTTCCAGCAATTTCCTACCTGAACTAAAAGAAACTTCCATTAGCTTACATCCATACTCATCCATTAATTTTTACTCACACAGCCATATTTTGAGGTCTAGTTTTATTAAATCAGGAGTGGTATATTATAAGGTATTATGCATTTAATAAATATTTGTCAAATAAATGAATGAATGAGATGGCAACTACTACTCACCAAGTCATGAAATCTAAACCTAAGACTACTAGAAATGACAAAAATAAAAGCCCCAGATATGGCAGTCATGACTCTAGCAAATATTTATAACTTTGATTTTCTTCTGGGTAGCAATATGCCAGGTTAAAATGGGTTAGTTCCCCAGACTCCCTTGCAGCTAGTGTGGCCATGTGACACAGTTTTGACGAATGAGATGCAAGAGAGAGATCTCTGAGATAGTTTTTTCTCATGCTATGAACAGATCCCCTTTCCTCTTTTCACAGAATAGCTACTGGGAGGTGCAGAGCCATCTCAACCATGAGGACAAAAGCCAGACAATAAATAAGGAAAGGAAGAGAGAGCCTGGTTCTCTGGTGGCATCCTTGAGATGCTGCACCCGCTCAAAATGCTCAGATTCCTAAACTTGCATTTCATGTTAGTGTGACAATCTTCTGTGAGTTTAGGTTGCTGTTTTCCATAATTCACAGCCAAAAATATTCTAACAAACAGCACATATAATTTATCTTCCCCCCGGGGTTCTCAGAAGCCATTCCTATTTCCACTAACTGTGATGCTCCACATAGCTGTCCAGTAACACAGTTACATAACCATCACTGACCTCATCAACAGTTTCCACTTGTTAAGAGGATGCCTCACACTGAAAGGCCAACCTGCTTAAGGAAGAGCAACTATCAGGAAAACTATAGGAAACAACCAGCCCCACGTCATCTCACCACATGCTCTCCTGTTAGGGACACAAAAGAAAATGATGACCAAAGAAAGAGAGCAAAGCTATTCCACAGCGATTAAAAAAAATGAAGAATCTTCTAATTTAAGACTCTTTAAAATCTTTATGTCTCAACAAAGAAAAGAAAATTTAGAGGTATGGCTAAAATAACCATCAGAAATGAAACAAACACCTCTAAGAAAACAGGAACCGGCTGATAACTTCTAAGGGCTGTCCTTGTTCAGATGACCCTACTCTGGGCTCATACAGGGCCTTAGAAATACTCCTTCTGTGGAACTTAACATTCTACAGTCATTGCCTGGCTGGGTAGCTCAGATGACTGGAGTGTCGTCTCATACACCAAAAGGTTGTGGGTTCAATTCCCAGTTAGGGCAAATACCTAGGTTGCGGGTTTGATTCCCAGTTGGGCCACATATGGGAGGCAACCACTGGATGTTTCTCTCTCTCCCTCTCCTTTTCTCTCTCTCTAAAACAAATAAATAAAAATCAATAAAAACATCTCTTTGGGTGAGGACTAAAATAATAATAATAATAATAATAATTCTAAAAAATTATAGTCACTTCTCTCTTGTATGATCTCTCTTGATAGAACATAAACTTCTAGAGCTGAGGAAAGCTAGATTGTAACAAGTACTGACAAATGCTGAATAAATGAATGAGCAAAACAACATACAGATTACTTTTCCAAAAGACTTTGTGAAAAGTATGCAATCCTCAAATAAATAAATAAATAAATCTGTAAGCATCCTTTCTAGAATATCATGAGATGTATGAACTATTCAACTGGCCCAACATGACATATTTAATTGTCACATGTCTTACATGGCTATTATAAGCCAGCTGATGTATTAGGCACTTTATACAGAGTATTTAATTAATCTTCACAACCCCCAGTTAGGCACTAGGGTCTCCCCTTTCAGATGAGGACAAGGTCAGAGGGAGCTAAGGACCTCACCCAAGGTCACATATCTAGAAAAGACAGGCACAATATTCAAACCGAGGAATGTCATGCCGCTTCCTCACTTTGGTCTTTACTCAAATATTGTGTATAAATTGTACATGTACATTCTCTGAAATAACATTCACTAGAACCTTCACTGTATAGCCGCAAAAGTATCTTCAGTAAGGGCCCACTGTAACATCAAACACAATTACCGATTACCCGTGTCAGAAACCAGATATTTTGTATGACACAGATGATGACCTTCTCTAGCTCATCTTACAGCTGTAAGATATCACAAAGGTTCTACATACCTATAGCATGTGAAAAAATAAAAGGCCATCATGTATTTGTATGACTTAGAAATTATACAAAATAAGCCTATGAGTCCATGGCTGCAGCTTTTCTCAGATGTCAATGGCCCCCTCCCTATGTACAGCACACGCAAGCACTGCAGCTTTCATGCCGTGCTTACAGAATGCATGGCGCCAAGATCTTGGAAACCCTGGTCGGTGGGTGGGCTTACAAATAAAATCCACTACTTCTATGCATACACGATAGCAGATCTACTGAAGCAATCTAAAATAAAAGACTCATTTGAACCAAAAGGGGGGGAAATCAACCATAGAAAGAATATAAAAACGACTGCATTTTGCAATAGAATCCTCACAGTTTTTTACTGAATAAATAATACCTCTTTGAAGTTGATGAAAACCTTAGTGAAAATATTTATCCAGTAAACATATTCATGAAATAAACTGTTATGACTCCAAAGAAACCTAATTTAACAACTTCATAAATTTTCACGGAGAAAATAGACTCACCACCCCCGAAGCATTTGGCAATAATTGGTATGCAATATGTGGAGCCTCTAATGCACGTGCATAGATGCAAACGCTAGCCTCAGTGTTTTAGCCGAAACATGAGCTTGTTTGTTCTGCCATTTCAGGCTAACCTTTCCAGCGATTTTTAACAAATACTGAGTATTTTGCAAGTCATCATTTCTATCAGGACAGCTATCTAATACCCATTTTTTAAAAAAAACTGAAAATGTGTTAGAAGCGAAACTTATTTGGGAATAGTTATGTGATAGAGCATGTTTCCATTTTTTTCTCTCTTTCTAGTAGGTATCTATTATTTTAAAATTTTCCATACATAGATCTTTGTGGGGAAAAGTCATGATTTAGTATAAAGACACTAAGTCTTTTCCCATAAAATGGCTGAATTATCTCTAAGAAAATAAACATTTCTTCTTCTTCTTCTTCTTTTTTTTTTTTTTTTTAGCTAACCCATTTCAATACTTTCCCATGATACAGGGGGAAAAAATAGTATTCTCAATTATATAACACCATAGCATTCACAGTTATTCTTCTATAACGTTATTTTTCAAAGTGTTCACTCTTCACCTAAGGCTAATCATTTTAAAAGATGGGCTTCATGATGAAATAAACAGAATGAAGATACCTTTACAAAGACAGTATCTATCTGATCATATTTAAAATAGAACTCTGTACAAAACTTCTCCTTTTAAAATCTATGGCTCAAAGCTTCAAACTTTCTAACAAATTAGGACTCCTTCATAAATCCTTACATTGCTTAAAGTATACTCCCAAAGTAGGCCAAAAGCATTTACAGCCCCCCTTGCATTTGACCTCACAATCAGACAGACACTGTCCCATTGAGAAAAGGAAATACTGAGGTCCACATGAAGAGAACTGCCCAAACAGGCATCAGTGTTACCATACCTCTTTCCTTGTGCAATAGTTCACTTTCCTATTCATTCCTCTTTGGGCATCTGGAAGTAATTCTTAACCACTGGCTAAGCTCAAAAAAATTGCACAAAAACCTACTCTACAAATAAAGTTTGAGAAGTTATATTTAGCAGATTTCTGATTATACTGGACACAATCTTGGGACAGCTTCCTACATATAAAGTCTAGCCATGAAAGGGAATTCTTCTTAGTCTTTAACAGAAAAATAACTGAGCAGATTAAATACAGATCAAAGGAAGTTCTGCCATGTAAAAAAACAATTTTTTTTATAACTTGTAGGGAAAAAAATGTAACAATAAACAAAAAACAATCTGGTGTGTTTTTTTTTATCCTGGCCTGTAATGGTTATCTATTTATGATTAGATTAAGAGTGCTTTTCTGCTTTCTTTGTGCTTTTCAGCTATTCTCCAATATTTTTAGCATGATCGTGTATTACATAAACTCCAAAGTTATTTTTTAAATCTTAGACATTACTGAGATATAATCTCCTTTTAATTCTCATAAATCACTATTGTGTAGTAAAAATACAATGTTAATATATTTTGAAAATTATTGATAATTAACTTGAGTCAAAATTAAATTTATAACTTTAAAACGACTTTTTATACTATTACTCAAAGATTCTAGCACAAATTCTTAAATGGTTTAAGGTTATTTTCTATTTTAAAATAAGCTAACCAATACACTGATACACACATTTTATATTCATCTGTTATTTGCTCCAAAAATTAGGAAAAGTTCCTGTTTCTTGTTCCAAACCATTCTCCTTTATCTGTGCTATTTATTCTTTGCCAACTCTTAAAATATATTTGAGGTAACCCCATCATATGTCATCACTTTCTCTGACAGCTATATTGGGACTATAAATATATACATTTATGTGTATATATGTACATCATATAAACATATTCACATATACATATATACTTATATATACGTATATACAAGTTGCATACATATACATATGTATATGTACATATAATATATATAAAATGTATAAATGTATACATGATCTTCACTGTTTAGAGATTGTCACCAGAGACGACTGCCAACCCAGTTTCAGGATTTATTCACCTCGGTCAACATGACCAACTAGTCTGAGCTAACAATAGTTTTGAATTATAATTTTTCCATTTAAGTGACCCAAGTGTTTAACCAAATTAAGTCAAGGGTGTTGCACATTAGAAACCTCAGTTCTCTTATTATATTGATCACCCTTACTTTCCCCAGAGACAATATCCTGTAATCACCATGAGTTGATTCATTAAACATTTATTTTGTACTTAGTATTTCTCATTACTGTGATGGGAGAAGATTATAGAGGGTGGTAGTTCACAAGTTATAAATGTAGCTGGAAATATAACACTTTACTATGTATCTTGCTAGTGAGCCAATAATTGCAAAATTATCTTAAGTAGAGGGGGAAGTCTGTTATTGTTTCACATTTTTAGCTAAAGTCTTAATGATAAAGACAACAGGTGATGAGTTTCTTTCACATGACCTCAGGACTGGCTACACATGGCCAACCAGCCCAGAGGTCACCTCCGCAGTCTATGTATGAGAACTCGCGCTGCAGAAGACACTTCTTCAAAGAGAATTCTCAGGAGAAAAGACTGGTTTCTTTTCCTTCCCACTCTATCAGCTCAGAACAACTGCCTAAAACAAGCCTTCACATCTTGGGGTTCTCTGTAACCAGAGAGGCTGTTATTCTATTCCCTGGCTGGATGCTTGTCTCCTGCAGAACCTCATAACCTGCTCAGTGGGGCATGTGCGAGGTTGGAGCCTCGAGCCTGGCAGATGCTGCCTGCAATAGTAGAGCAAGGCAACTGAGCCTCAGTAAAAGTGGAAATGGACTACACTTCAGTTTAACGGTGATAATATGCATTTTCCTGGGGACCAAATGGATACCATGGAGGACAGTGAGGTTGAAGTGATCCTGCATGGTCTCCACCCAAGTGGGCTGCCTGGACAGGGGGGGTCAGGGACACTCTAATGACATACCACCAGAGGATAGGAGCTGAAGGTCATGAGTGGTTACCCAAGACTTGCACTGTGCACATCCAATAATGACATGGTGTCAATGGACCCGGCATGGGATCGCCAAGGAACTCATCGTGAATGAAAAAGAGCCAGCCATGAAGCACACCCACCAGCTAAGTACAGCAGCCTTGACCTCTTTTCTGCCACCTTGCCAATTCTGGAGGAGCAAGAGGCACTGGGTAGAAGGAAGAGCAGAGAGAAGAGTTAAACTAGAAATGACCTTTCTTCCTTACTCATGATTATTAGCAAGCCAGGGGTCATACCGGAGGATAGAAAAGAGGAGAACCTATAAACTGGACAGGAAAGTGAAAGTTTTAACTTGCACTGTACCAGTTTTCCCAATATTTGAAAATTAGATTGTTCCAGCACTTTAAAATAACTCAAAAGCCATGGGGTCTACCAAAAGTACCATCAAAGCAAAAGTGAGAGAAAAATTAAGCTATTTTCTGTTTGTGTAGTACTAAGAGTGAGTCTTTCGACAAATCAGTTACACTTATAAACATCCAGCCTATAGAAGATTATTTTTATACAGTTAAAGCAGAAAGAAAACTAAAAAGATATAGAAAATAAAAATAAGAATTTAACATACCTGCTAAAACTTTAACTTCAAAAGATTGTCAGAATAGATTAATAATAACAATTTTCAAAAGAAGAATACACTATTCACACTCTACAAAGAGAAACATTTTAAATAGAAACACACAAATAGGCTAGAATAAAGGGAAAAGTTATACCACCCATGCGAACAATAAGCAAAAGACAGCGGACCTGTTATTAATATAAGACAAATAGACTTCAACACAAGAGGTATTACTAGAGACAAAAAGGAACACTTGATGATGAAAGGGTAAATCTGAAAGAATTATACAAGCCTAACCCCTTCACTTAAGAGATAATAAGCAAAATGAGACAGATGACGTGCTCAAGTCAACTAAGAGAATCTCCAGTTACAAGTCTCTTGTCCCAAATCCCTTTTTACAGCCTTTTTCACATAACCAGTGCCCCTAGTCTGAGTTCATTCAACACGAAAGCAACCAGCCTACATGGTCAAAACCATCAACTTCCCAAATAAAAGTACCTGGCAGAATCCCTGACCTGCACTAGGCACTTGAAAAATGTTAGTTTCCTTCCCAATACATGTAAGAGAATTTTAAAAAGGTATTTTCCCTGTGTGGGATCATCAGGCATAAAGTATATCCTTTCCAATCTAGATAAAGTGAGTTTCAGATGATCATTTTTTCTTCCGTCACGTCAGCTTTGCCCAACTCTTTGCCAGGTCATATGGTCTAAATGAGTAAAGCAGACAGGGTAAAAGTTTCAATGATAATTGCATTCATATCACCTCTTACACTCTAAATGAGTCATGCAATGGACACATTTTATAGCATTCCTCCAAAAAAAAAAAGTCTGAACATATCATTTTGTTCAAAGGAAGAAACAGACATTCCTCCAGATGTTGAGGTTATAATAATCAAAGAGTCACAGCCTCAGGACTGAAAGCCCAACCTTCAGTTTGGTTATGGATTCTTCAGAAAATGAACTCTTTCTTGTGGGTAAGTTTGTGCTATATAAAGCCAATCCCTATATAAAATGTTCACATATCTTAAAAACTTTCTGGATTATTTTTATTACATTCTTGGGATGTTATAGGAATAGGCATTTACAGTCACACTGGGCTTTATGTTTTCAGAGTCTAGTCAACTTTCCTAAGAGTCAAGGTTATTGTCAAGATCAATATATTTTCAACCCAGAAAAGTGGGTGTCAGAAAGGTAGATAGATGCCCCCTGTCCGCCTCACATAACCACATGAAATTAAAGAGTAAGACAAAACTTGACAATTAATATTTAAAAATGCACTGCTTAACCAACAATTTTACAAACAGAGAATGCATACAAATCCAAGCTAGCATGTATAAAACCATGGAATAAAGAAGTAGAATGATATCAGGTAGTTAGTGTCCCCATCCTACATTTTCATTTTAGGACAAATTCAAGAGTCTACTATGTGTTAGTAACTGCACAAATCTGATTTAAAATTAAGAATTCATTATGAGCCCAGCCTGTGTGGCTCAGTGGATTGAGCGTTGCCCCATGCACTGACAGGTCCCGGTTCCATTCCCGATCAGGGCACATGCCCAGGTTGCGGCTCGATCCCCAGTAGAGGGCATGCAGGAGGCAGCCAATCAATGTTTCTCTCTCTCATCGATGTTTCTCTCTCTCTCCCTCTAAAACATCAGTAAAAACATATTTTTAAAAAAGAAGAATTCATTATGATTGCTTGAAAGAGCCAAATGGCTTAAAATTAGTTTACTCAAATAAATTCAAATGAATTCATGAGGTCAGTGAAATTTCATCACACACATAAAGACTTCTCACTGCCTTGACCCCATTCTATGTTGTAGCTAAATCAGGTCCTGGGTAGAGTATTTTATACAAAATAAATCATATCTAAACTAGCAAATTTCTATGTGGTTTAAGAAGATAGCACTAGCCAGTTTAAAAAGCACCAAATCAAGC
This sequence comes from Tadarida brasiliensis, assembly GCA_030848825.1. Taxonomy (NCBI): domain Eukaryota; kingdom Metazoa; phylum Chordata; class Mammalia; order Chiroptera; family Molossidae; genus Tadarida; species Tadarida brasiliensis. Next base: position 30,828,845 of record CM061261.1, on the reverse strand, counting down.
AAAATACTGCATTGCACTTAATGAAATTCCACACAATTTATACTCCATACAAAAGAGTATTAGAGAAAAAAATCAACAACTATCAAAAAGACATTAATATATTTCTTGGACTAATCAAAAGTTAAGTTAGAAGATAAAAGTTAAGAAAAAAAAAAACCCAAACCATTTTTATTTTGTTTTTAAAAACTTACCCCAGGATTTAGAGTGATAGCAGAGAAATTCAGTATGTACACATTTTTTATCGAATTATAAATTAGGCAATGATTCAAGTTCATAATTACAGATATGATTTAAGTTCATTAACATGAAGCATTTCAACTCCTTAGAGAAGGATGTAAAACTCACACAGGTAGGTAGGTAGGTAGGTAGGTAGGTAGGTAGGTAGATGATAGATAGATAGATAGATAGATAGATAGATAGATAGATAGATAGATAGATAGGCTGACTAAAGGATATATATGATTTACCTAATCTCTGCCTAGAAACAAACTGACTTATAAAATTTCAGTGAAAGCAAATACCCTGTAAACTAAGCCAACTCAGGCTGCCATAACAAAATATCATACATCAGGTGACTTAAACAACAGAAATGTATTTTCTCACAGTTCAGAGGCTAGAAGTTCAAGACCAAAGTGCTGACAGGGTTGTTTTCTGGGAATGCTCCTCCTCGGCATGAGGACGGCCACCTTCTCCCTGTGTCCTCACAGGGCACGTCCTCAGTGGGCGGCACCCATCTCTGCCCTCTCTCCTGTGTCTTAATATCCATTTCTTTAAAGGACACTGGTTAGATTGGATTAGGTCCTACCCAAACAGTTTCATTTTAATTGTATTTACCTCTTTAAAGGCATTATCCCCCAGTACAGTCACATTTGGAGACTCTGGGGGTTAGGACTTTAACATATGAATTTTGGAGGGACACAACTCAGTCCATAACACCCATCAAAGTAACTTAATCAAATAGTCAGTTATTTTTCTCAGTCAACAAGAAAATCACAGGTAAGGTGATCAGGGCTGATGAAGCCACTCAAGTAAGTCATCGAGAACTGGGCACCCCCTCCCTGCTGTTCCGCCCTCCTCTGTGTGCAGCTCTCACTGTCATAACCACAGGATGGCAGCCGCACGTCTAATAAGCATCGTGTCCAGGTTCCAGGCAGGAAAGGGAAAGATCAGGAAGAAACAGCAAAGATGTCTATTTACATCTCACTGGCCAGGACTGCGTCCCATGAGCACCCCTGGCTGCAGGAGGAGAGTATTTTTTTTTTTTTATCCTCACCCGAGGACATTTTTCTTGCATTTATCTTCAGATAGAGCGGGAGGGAGAGAGGGAGGAAGAGAGAGAGAGAAACATCGATGTGAGAGAGACACATCGAGTGGTTGCCACCCCTCGGGGACAAACTGCAACCGAGGTACACGCCCCTAGCAGGAAATGAACCCGGGCCTCTCTGGTCCGTGGGCCCAGCTCCAATCGCTGAGCCAAACCGGCCAGGGCAAGGAGGAGAGTATTTTTAAGTGGACACACTGGCACCCTGAATCAAAATCACAGCTCCATAAAAAGGAAGGAAGCGAAACTGTGTCCCATGCCTCTTGCTGATCCCAGATGCAGCCGCAGAGATTCAGAACCCGAATCCATAGTTTGAAGCCTATCTCTACTATTATTCAACTGTGTCATCTCCAGTAAATGCTCTCACCACTCAGTTTTCTGAGTATTAAATGATGTCAATTATACTTAACCTGCAGAACCGCTGAGAGAATTAAATAGGGTTGCATTCATTTCTAAGGCCCAGGACACACTATCTAAGCCTAAAGGATTCTGGTTGGAGTGCCTGGTCTCACAGAACCTTGGAAAATCACAACACTCTAAAATATCACAAAGCCACCCTGTAAAGACTCAAAAATATCGAAGCACTGAATCTACTTCTTTATCCACAGGGTGGCCTGAGAGCCCATAGACTATGGCGCATGCGTGTGTGTGTGTGTGCGTGTGTGTGCGTGCGTGTGTGTGTGTGTGTGTGTGTGTAGGGGGTCTTCCTTGCGTGTGTGCATGTGTGTGTGTGTGTGTGTGTGTGTGTGTGTGTGTGTGTGTAGGGGGTCTTCCTTTCTGCTGGTCTTACACCTGACCTGAGGGTAGAAGGGTAGGAAGCCCTGATTCACGAGCACCTGTGGTCCTTGCACCACGTCCCTCCTGCAATGCAATGGCTGCTTTCACCCTACGAGGAAATGGGCAGGAATTTCTCTGGAGACATTCTAGAGCAGAAACCCCATTTAGAAGTGAGGATACCTCCTGGGTGACATGTGCCTTCTCCTCCTCAGCAAAGCTGGAAGAGCCTTGGTTTGGTACAAAGTGGAGCATTTCTAGAAGGTTTTTAAAAGGCACTGACGGCTCTTCATGGAGAAGTGGGTTCCTTCTGGTTCTCAATCTTGATGTGAAACCTGTTGGTCTGCCATATTTATAAATTCAAGCCGAGAAAATAAAAATTAGCAGGTAACGAAACGGATCAGGAAAGCCTGATTCAAGCAGTCACTTTCAGGATAGGTATTAACACCCAAATCACCTTCGCTTTTCAATTTCCTCCCTTCCCTCTGGTAGCCACACAAGAAATCTCTGCGTGTTACTTATGACACATGGGAGAGGAACTTGAACCAGTTACTTTGAAATTCTTTCAAAGGGAATGAAAAATGGACAGAATGAGGCCAGCCTTAAGATTTTCAGAGGTCCTCACAGGTCCAAAAAACACTAAATAAAAGGAAATATTCTCTGACTATATTTCCAGAGTGCAATTGTGAAATAATTTTCTCAGTAGCTGCAATAACTAAACTATAATGCTTCCAAATGTTGTCTCCATTCAAATTTGAATAATGATATATCTGATAATTAACATATTTAGCCAGCACTTTTCCAACACAAAGTTAAAGAAATTTGCTACATCAAAAAGATGCTAATTGTGAAGAAGAAACCTCTTAAATACGACTAACACTCGAAGTTCAGGGAGGACGGCACAATTAAGACTGTCAACGCCACTATTTTCATAAGATTCAACTGACATCATGAATAAAATGCTCCCTCCTACCTTGGGAAGTAAAAGGCGCTCTTAAAAATAATTTTCAGCAGAATATATTCCTTCAATTAATTAATAACTCTCTTGCAGTTTCTCTCTTTGGCACTGGTATATTCACAGGTCATTTTGAAAATGAAATGCTATAAGAAAATAAATACAAAGCATTTTTATATTACCCAGAGTCGCACTTAATAAAATAATCTGATTAAATAAATGCTTTTTTTGCTCTGTATATCCAGCCAAGTTTGAAATAAGGAACTGCCTCTGATTCAGAGTTCTAATACACTGTAAGAAAAATAAGCATAACTTGATTAAAATCAGAAAGAGAAAACAGTGTGAGAGTGTACCCACCAGGAATAAATGTAAACTAATCTTTACATTTAGATCTTTAGGAAAAGGTCTCCTCTGGTTCTAGTACACTAATAAATTACAATATCAGGATTCTGTTAGCAGAAATAAGGAATACAGAGTTTTCACATTACTGATCATCTTTCCAAATCGACACTGCTACTTCCCAGTGACCAGTGTAAATACTCATGGAATACTTTTTCCCTCTGTAGTAAGTCTGCAAATGGCTTCAATTTATTAAGCATGGTACCTCTTCTGCTTATTCATCAGATTGCTTCCCTAATTTTCCCAGTCTGCAGAATTACAATAATGGTATTTAGTTATTCATTCATATCAGACACATTGATGTAATCTCTAATGTGTACCAGATTCTTCCGTTCCCCAGGAAAGTCATACTGTGGCTAAAGTTTGCAAACCCTTCAACAGGAGGACGGAGGTGGGGCACCCAACCTGGAGTCGAAGGCTTCATGGAGAAGACGGCAACGGTGCAAGGTCTGCAAAGGCCTTCAGGACTCAGCCAGTTGAAGAAGGGTGAATGCACACTCAGCAAAGGCACTGTGGCCACAGACTTTATGTTCTCGGAATTTTAAAATAGCTTAGAAGAGGTGACGCGAATAAAAGTATTGAAATGTCATTGTAGCGGTCCACTCACAGGTGGCTTGTATTTGGCAAATTAGGGAAATTGAATCAAGTCTTGAAAGCAATCAGGAGCTGTTGAAGCATTTTAGAAGTAATGCTATAATAAGATTAGTTTTACACAAATTACTTTAGCTGAGTGTGAAGAATGAAGTAAAGGGGCAAAGATGTAAACATATAAAGTAGTTTTTTATTTTGTCTATCTGTTCAGTAAACCCCTGAGGGCAAGAGCCCTCACTGGATCACTATTACAGTACCTTATACTCAGTAACTAACAGCACACATGAATGATAAAATGAATGAGAAAGAGTACAATAGGAAAACTGATTAAAAGGCATTGGAACAATCAAGGCATGAAACACAGAGACTGTACACTTGGGCAGTGCCAGGCAACACGAATGAAGAGGAGAGGACAGAAATGCAAGATATCAAGGATAGATGTAATAGATAGGTGACCTGTTTCATGAGAATTCAGAACCCAGAATGAGACACAGGTTTGGAGTAAAGTGGAGGACTTCTGTTTTGGACACAATGATTTGACCGTACCCATTCGACGTCAATACTAACATCTCCAGGAGACAACTGGATATAACTGGAGCTCCAGGGGCCAGGGATGTAGGAGCAACAATGAATAGGTGGTTGTACAAATGGTAAACGTGGGTGAGTATCTCACACAGAAAGAGACTACAGAATGAAAAGGCAAGAACATGTAAGGACTGGGTGGTGGACTAGACGTTTATGAAGCTCTGCCTCTAACAGAGGAAGACAGTGCAGAATGGACAAACAAGATCTTGCAATCAGGGACTTCAGGAGCCTAGAAGGGTAATCGCAGAAATGAATCAACCTAGTGCAATTCCTTCCGGTTGGAGAAGTGATGTGACTTCCCCAGAGCCACCAACTTGGGGAATTTGCACAGCAGCAGTTTGCTAATAGCCAGTGTCTTGGTTTCTTACACCATAAACTTTGAGGGTAAGAAGAGATGAACTCTGATATTCCTTTCAGCAGTATGAGTTTTTTATGATTCTAATCAAGTTCCATTGCTTGTTCATTCAGGACAAGTATACAAACCGAACAGAGCAGTCTTCACCTTTTCAAACAACAGGGCCAAGGAAACGAGAGAACAAATGAGCCAGAAATCTCGGAGTCCATGCTGAACAAATGAGAAAATATAACTTGTTCGCTCCTACTCAGTGATGCTAATGATTCAGTTAAATTGACTTCTTTGAAGGAAAATTACTGTTAATAACCTTCATTTCCTCCTAGTCTCACCCCCTAGGTACCTGACATTTTAGATAAAATATTTTCATAAAATATTAAAAGCAAAGGAATTATATCTTAGGTATCTACTCCATGTTGACAGACTATATCCCTTCTATATGTCCTGTCTGTATCCTACACTTTTGGTTCTTCAATAAATACATAAAGTATTTATGTATTCTATGCATTTCCCAAGATGCACAATCCATTCTAAAAAAAAATTTTTTTTAATTTACTCTAAGATCCAACACAAATATTACTGACACCTGCCATGTGGCATTATAGAACATTCCCAACTTCAATTTAAATTTAATCACAGTAGCTGCAGTTTTCTTTTCTTTGTCCACAAAACCAGACCATAGGCTTTCCACCCTGACTTGACCTCTGACCCATGCACACCTCTGCTTCAGAGTGGCCGCTGGGTAGCACCTGCCGTTTGCCTCCAGTCCTTTTCACCATCCTTCTCCACCCCTCCTCCTCTCCCTTACTCTCTGGCTTCTGTCTGGGTTCAGCTAATGGAAGGTATCAGCCAGAGTTTGGGGGACAAGGGGCGAGTGAGGTAGGCCTACTATTCCCCTGCTGAGTCCCTGCAGAGACATTACAGGTTGTGCCTCTCCTCTCTACAAAAAGACGCAGCTCTGTGGGACAGTCCTTCTTGCCTCCCCATCGTTGATATGTCCCTCTTCAGCACTCACCCAGCTGTGTTTCCTACACACGCCCACACCTTCTAAAGGATCCCTTTATTAAGCCCTCCTCGAGGGACTCAGTTTACACACGCCACCTGTTCCCCAGCAGGGCCCCGAATGACATGGGGTTAGAATGACCAGGTGGGGCCCTCCACTATGGCTTTCCCAGACACTTTCAAAGGACATAATTTGTAAACTGTAGCAGACTATAGAATTTCTACGAGTAAAACCTAGTATATACTTTCTTGAATATGCAAGGTTTCAATGCCAAAAAAAATATGACTGAATCCTACCATATTTCTCCAATTCACAGTGTGCTATAAAAATAAATATGCAGAAGGCATACAATCAGAATCTGAATATCGGTGCCAACCAAACCAGAATTTTTCTTTAAAATGGATGTCTGGAGAAACAGATGAAAGAAGCAAATCCATCTTTAAAAACAGAAACAATGTTTCATTTCCTGCTGTTTATTCATATCAAGATCTACCAGGGGTGATTCCAAGTCTTTCAAGGGATATTGCAAAATTCTACAAATAAACTAATAATTCATTTCATAGTATTGATAACAACTATAGTTATTAAAGTTGTCGCTTCTGAGAATAGTTGGAAATCAGTGACCTAGATCTCCTCTTATTTTCCTCTGTATCTCTCTAAGTGAAAATACAGTGTCGTTTCTCATTTATATAGCCCTTTGTACATCATTTCTAAATGTCATGGAAATTAACTTCGGGTAGCTATTAAATAGTAAAACTCAGTAAGACAGCATTATCTCTGAACCTGCTAATACTCTAAGCAGAAGGTAAAAGACATTTTAAATAATTAAGTATTTGAAAGTCTAAAGCTATAAATATACCTGGATAGAATTTTTAGCAATGAAATTAACTGGATTTTCCCAGGTCATTATCAACCTCTGCTGGCGGTGCAAAGCCTCACTCCCTCCTTTGACCATATATTCAAGGGTGCTTGCAACATGTCCTTTGTGTGAGGGGACTTCATTTTGACAGCTATCCAAATTGACCATAATACAGATTTTCAACTTTGATTCTACAAGATCTCTCCTTGCTAAACAGTTTTTAAATTAGTCTCTTATCTGATCAATTCTTTTTGATTAAGTAATGTAGTTTCAAAGAACTTGAAGGACACAGACTATTTCTAAAGTCATTTCCTGGTGCGCTGTGTATAAATGAAATCGGATTGTGATTGGATTAGTAAAGCCACGTAACAATGTGTGGCATGCTTCAACTAGAGGATATGTTCATAATTTGAGATTCCACGCGATAGAAATTTCATGGGGAACTTTTTAAAGGCAATTTGGCAATGCTCTCTCAAAATGTAAAAAGTGCATATCCTTTTAACCAAATAGTTCTATTTCTATGAATCAAGCTACAAGGAATTCTCTCACATATGCACAACAATCTATGTACAAATATCCTCAATCATTCAGTATGCAATACTGAAAACAGGAGAATGGTTGAATAAAATACAGTACATCAATACTACCAAATTTTACATAATGTTAGAAAGAAAAAGATAACTAGTACAATGACATGAAAAGATCTCCATAATATACACTTAAGTGGACAAAAGCAAGTTCCAGAAAAATGTATACAGTAGGATGCAGTTTAGGTACTAAGAACAGTATATATATATATACTTATATATGTAAATGAGTAGAAAAAGGAGAGGAAAGAGGCGCTCTAAGCTGCTGCCAATGGCTATATCTGGGTATGGGTGTAGGTGGGAAAGAGTATTTTACATTTTGCTTCTGTATTTTTGCATTATCATTTCAACTGGAACATATTAATGTATCACGTACATCATTTTAAAAAACAATGAAAATTTAAAATGAATAGAAATTCCAGGGGCCTTTGGTGATTTGTCCAGTGTAGTGCATCAACAGATGTGAGACAAACCCATCCAAACCCTGTCTGGAAAGGAATTTCGCTTTCACTTGATCCAATGGGACCTCTCATTTAAGAGCCAAAAGGAAAACGTGGCTGTTAAGTAACTGCACATTGAAACACCAACCTGCAGAAACAGATCTACATTCTATATATTCAAGACAAATACAGCAACTACAAAATAGCAATGCGGACATTCTTTGACTGGCTAGACCTCAAATCAGTGATGTAGGCAAGAGACTCTCGTTGTCCTCATAAATGAGGTCACCCATTTCTCCATACTAAGGTGTTATCGTAAATGGGCACCACGAAATAGAAGAGAAAACCAAGTTCTGCCTCCCTCAACTTTGTATATCTGCTAACATCTTAGAAAAATGAAGGAGGGGGCAAACAGGCAGAAATGCAGAATCTGAAATTTATGTGCACTGGAAATAAATGGCCACGGCAACCTTTGCAAGAAATTTAACAGAAAAAAAATGCATGGATAAAAAAGACTCCGTACTTACTTAAATATGAAACTACTGACATTTTCTGCACATTGTTTCCAAGCACTTCCAGTTGACAAAAGGCTCAAAACGGAAGTTCATGGGCTAAAGTCCTTCCCTTACCGTGTTTTGTTTGGCTGGCTCTAAAAGGTGACCGAACTTTTCTGTACTTGCCGGGGGGGGGGGGGGGGGGGGGGGGGCTAGAGCAAATGTCCCTTAATAAATTTATATAGGAATTGACTCAGCCTGCTTTGTATGGCTGGGTCAACGGCATTTGTCCCCATGGAGGAGGAGAATGGCAGGGTGAGCAGTGCTACTAGTAGTATTAGCAGAAGAAGGACTAATAGCAGTTGTGGCAACAGCAGTAGTAACACAATACCCAGCATCATTCATAGTGCCAGGCACTTTTTGCCCTATTGGGATATTCTCATTTTTCAGATGTAGCAACTGAAGCTCGGAGTGGATGCCCAGGGTCGCACAGGGAATACACAACATAGTCAGGGTTCGAGCTAAGATCTGGCCTGATTCCAACACCTGCAGGTCTCAGCAACCTTACACTGCTGATAGCAAGCCCACGATGCAATCCTCCACTTTCCCACACAGCCGCCTCCAAGAGGAAGTGTTTCTAGAGCAGCTGTCCTTTACCCAAGTGGGTTACAAACCCCTTCAATCTGAGGAATCCCATTGACCCTACTCAGCCTAATTTTTTAAATGCATAAAATCAAGTACAAAGGAAGCCAATTATACTGAAATATCAAAATAATTTTTAAAACTGGACACAGAGTAATATATGTGCTTCTTTTTGAACCCATTAAATGCCAAGATCAGCAGCAACTCCAATACCTGTCCTAACTGTCATTTGAAAGTAAGTGAAAATAAAGATGCAATCAATTCATTTGCCAACTGTATTCATGGACCCAGCAAACTCCTGAGGTAAGGAACTCCTGTTCTGAGGGAGAGGACGAGATGTCAATCTGCTGGTCTTTGATCTCTTCTCTCTAGATGAGCTGCTTAAAATTAATTACTTTGAGTTCCTTTCTTCCTCCCGTTCTAAGGACATTTCTTTGTTTATGTCAGGGAGCCAAAAACATCCTTTAATTGTTCAGGAGAAAAGAATGCTTTAAGAAGGGCAAAGTATCTTAAAGAGATGATTTTCCTGGCCCATGCGTGGCTCAGTAGCTAGAGGTGGAATTTCCTAGTCCTCAGCACACCGAAGGATCATGGGAGAAGAGCTGGGAAGGAGACTCCCAATCACGAGCATAAGATAACACTATCTTGAGGTCACATGTGAAACGTTCTCTGAAGGTTTTACAGATAGTAGGCAAGAGAGGTGGTCAGAGGAAAACCTTCTTCAGATTGATGTCCCTTTCAACTATTTTGATTCCGCAAAGAAGAGGAAAGAAAAAGTAGATGGGTTCATGTAAAGAAAATAAATACTCTGCTGGTCACCCATCGTCCCGTGCATAAGGATCTCCTAGCTGCGATCTGGACCACAGGGCATCGCTGCTTTCATCTTCTCTACAAACCCGGGTTCCCCCTGCAGCATGTGAAAAGCATCCAAAGACATGCGCTTCCAGCCAGGCTTTTAGAAAGTGGGATTTGGGGGTATTTGTTGCAAACAAGTGAAATGGGCCTTGAGAAGAAAAGAGACCCTGAGGTGATTTTTTAAGCATGCTTAATTCCAATAAGGACACAATGCGAACGTTTCATTCATCTAATCAATAATGCATTATAACCTGGCTTTACTTCCACTGGGGGCGAAATAAACCCATTTTTATATTTGGTTAAAGAACCACAACCTCTGAATGTGCAAAACCCTTATATCATTCTTTTTTTTTTTTTTAATCCTCACCCAAGGACATTTTTCCATTTTTTGTTCAGACAGAGTGGGAGGGAGAGAGAGGAAGAGAGAGAGAGAAACATCGACGTGAAAGGGACACATCGAGTGGCTGCCTCCCGCACGACCCAACCAGGGCTGCGGACAAACTGCAACTGAGGTACATGACCCCAGCGGGAACAGAACCCGGGTGTCTCTGGACCTCAGGCCGACGCTCTAACCGCTGAGCCAAACCGGCCAGGAAAAAAAACCCTTATATCATTCTAAGGCATAACTAGATAAATAATATTACACCTTGAGGAAGTATTTCTCCTTTAAAGGGGGAGGCTTTATCAAAAGAAAAACTGTTAGACAGAAAAACAAATACTCAGGAATGTAAAAAGACCCACACAGGTTACTGTACTTCCTGAATATTACAGGGAAACAGAAAAATGCAGAATGGAAAGCACTGAGAATGAAGCAGTGTCCTCACAAACACAGTTAACATTTGCACACCAACTGCAAAACCACAGAAGGTCCCTGCTGCCGACTGTCAGGAGGGGAAAGCTGTATTTATTTCTCCATAGGTGGATGTCTTTTTGACAGCCAGTAATAAAGTCTACACGTTCACATTAAGGGGTGAAAAGCAACTGTTTTAGAAACTTCAGCCTGGACATGAAATACCAACTGTGATCATTAAAGCAGCTCCATTAGTCCTTGACCTCATTCTGCATATCAAACGCAGAAGTTCTTGGTTTTAGAGGACTCACTGTGATAGACAGTTCATTAAAAACCTGGTCTTCAGTGCTAATAAACATGCTATTTCATCCGTTATAAGTGATCACAAACGACGATAATTTAGTCACAACCTTCTAAATAATTACGTTTCAAGACTATTTTTGCTTTCCAAAAAATATTTGAATCCACTACTAAAGGCATTTGTGGAGAACAGAGAAATACGTAATCTTTCTTTCCCATGACTCTAATTACCTTGATCCAAGAAGATAAAATTTACTTTTTTTTTTTTTTTTGGTTTTAGAGGAAGGGAGAGGGAGAGAGAGATAGAAACATCTATGTGAGAGAAAACACCAATTAGCTGCCTCCCTCATGTCCCCCACTGGGGAGTTGGCCCACAACCTGGGCATATGCCCTGACCAGGAATCAAATCGGCGACCTCTTGGTGCATGGGTCGATGCTCAACCACTGAGCCACACTGGCCAGGCGATAAAATTTATTTTCAACCTAAGATTTTTAAACTTAAAAATTAAATGAAGTCGGCAGTCAATTATTAATATATTTTTAAATAATCCAGAAAAAATATTCATTAATTCTGATATTTGAGTTTGCAGGCTACACGTGAAAGTTTGAGGATGAAAATGCAGACACAAAATCTAGAAGCTAAGTTCACTTACAATCACATCTTTTCACAAGTTAGCACAGCAATGTGATCTGTTCAAGAAAAACAACAGAGCTGTGCTGAAGCTCAATTTCAGCCCAATTATCACTTGGAGGGAGGGTGGGTTAGGGATGAATATGAAGCAAGCAAGCACTCATCATCAATTCTTAATAAATCAAACCCCCCAAACGATTTAATGGTATCCTAGGAAAATATCATGATCATTTGAATTGCCAAATAACTGTTCTATGTCGCCAAAATCGGCAGTATACATTACTCTAAAGACATGGATATGTTCTTGGGAAAGACAGAATATCAGCGCTGTGGGCATGGGCTAGGTCTCTGCTGGGGATGAAATCATCCAAAGAGATGATTCAGATGTTTAAAAGCTTTTCAGTAACCCCTAACACTTTTTAAACTTCTTTATTTCACTATCTCTCATAAGGCAAAAAAAAAAAAAAAAAAAGCCACCTCCAGATTCCAGGGCATATAAGTAGTTTAATGTCACTCACATTTTCAGGCACACAAATATAAAACTTAGAAAAGAGTGTTTTAGAACAAAGCTCTTCTGCGTGGGTGTGCATTTGTAAAATAAAGGTAGCATTATCCTGACAGATATAAATGTGTACCCAGTGATCAAATGGAGTCCTAGAAATTCTGTTTTGACAGTTACTTGTAGAGTAACATTTTCACCAGTGATTAATTCAGAGCCGGATAATAATATCATCAAAGCTAAATCAAAACTACTTTTGGATGGTTCAGCAATAATATAGTTAGAGGGAAGTGTAATCACTAATCTAATACAGGGAAACTTTAGACATGTTATAGTATATTACATGCAAAGGGTTACTCATTCTGGCAGCAAAAGTTTCATGTACATAAAAATGACAATTAAAAAATGCTATTCCATTTAAAAAGTGGATTTTTGTGAAAGCAGGTGTTCTCCAGAGATGGCAATCATTTATTAAACTTCTACAGTTCACAAGAAAGATGACATAATAGATTAAAACACCAGCTGAAAAATACATAAGACCGCCTATGAAAAACACAGCATTCTAGATTACATAACAGGGATAATGGAGATTAAAGCACAGCCCCTGTCCAGCTAGATTTTTATTATTTTGCATGGTTCTATAACTTAGGCCACTGAAATTTGAAGTACATAATATTTGGTTCTCAGTTAAACTACCTATTTTTTCATCCAAGAGTCCTGATAAAACTAAAAGGATAAAGTTACAATTTTACACGCGTGCGTGTGCGTGCACACACACACAGTTTTTCTTTCTGAAGAACACAGTTCCTTAGACACTTTCTTAACCTCCTGGTAGACTGCCCAGGTAAAGTCACCAGTTGCTTTCTTGGTCTTGTTTATGAATCTGATTTCTCTTTAAAAGGGAAACTCAATTCCAATTTAGATAGTATATAGCTGCCTATGTTTGAATGACATTATTGCCAACCATACAGAATTAGTAAACAGCTATCTCCACATACTCATAATTTATAGACTTCCATGTATCACATCGACAGTGAAAAATGGTGACTTTCCATAAATATTTCAGCCAAACCTAAATTTCAAACACCTGCTTTAGAACAACAGATAGAAGAAGCACTAAAATAGTTTTGTTTGTTTTTTTAATCGAGGGTCATCTCTCAAATACACGCATATTTATGAAAACATAATAGGCATTTGTATTTTCCCTGAAAATTTTCAGTTTTATGATTCTAGATAAAGTTGTACTTAGATACACTTGGAAACTGGTGAATTCCATATTTTCATACTTATATACAGTACTGCCTACAAAGTCTACAGTCAGAAGTACTGTACTCTATACACAGGGTGTAATCAGTCAAGGAAAAGCAACTTTAAAATTCTGAAAATAAGACCACCTTTAGTCTCCATCACTGCTATGCTTTTAAGAGGCCTGAACACTGCCCCCAACGTGAGCTGACCTGTCAGTGTTATTTTAAGTGGAAATGGTCGGTCATCTATTATTTTCCCAGAAGAAGTAAGAAGATCCACACGCATACACAATTACATGCGTTGCACGGTGCCAACTATTTCCCAACCAAAATAATCATATACACGTCGGGCCGAGCTATTTCTAGTCAGAAGTGGTGAACGTCTGGACAGAGTCTGAGGAAACCCAGTAGGCGATGATTCCAGGAGAAGGGGTGGCAGCGGGGACCCCGACCCCCTGCGCGCACAGGGCGCCTGGCACCCAGCACCTGCACAGACTCCCCGGCAGGGCATCCGGGTGCGCGCGCGCGCGTCCGGGACGCATCCGCCCCGACCAAACAAGCCCGGCGGGCCCGGGCGGACGGGCGCATCCTCCGGCGGGACCCGGAATGCCTTTTCCTACCTGTCACTTTGCCTGGAGCTGCTGCCGGGAATGCGGCCACCGCGGCCGCCTGGAGCCCCCGAGTGTGTGCGCGCGTGGGTGCGCGCGTGTGTGGATGAGATCTTGTTGGCGGTGCAGCTCACTTACTGCTCCCGGCGCCACCGCCCCCTCCCCCGGTAGGAGCCGGCAGCCAAGACCCCTCCCGGCCCTCCCGGCCCCGCCCTCCCGCTTGCCCCCGCCCCACCTCCCGCCTCCCCGCCTCCGGGCGCGCGGTCCTCACCTCTGCGTAGGGCGGGGGTCTCCGCGGGCTCCTCCGCGAAGCGGCGGGCAGCGCCGGCTCTCTCCGCCTGCCCGCCTGCCCGCCTGCCCGCCGGGCTTGGCGTGTCTCTGGCTCCCAGTCCCTCCGCCCTCGGTGGCCCGCCGCCTCCCCCCCCTCCTCAGCCCCCGAGTCTCCCTCCTTGTTCTCGCCTCCCGGCTCCAGAGCCCGAGCTGTCGCCTCGCAGCCCCAACCTGCCCAGGCTACGGAGCATGCCCAGTGCGGCGCGCCCGGGCTGGGCTGGGGGTGGGCAGGGGCCGGCGGCCGCCCGGCTCCCGCGAGCCGGCTGGGCGGGGAGGGGGCGCCGGGCGGGCCGGGGAGCAGCCTAGCGGCTCTGGCCGGCCTCCTGGGACCGGGAGAGGGCCCAGTTGGGAGAAGGTGGGTGGTACGTCTGGGGAAGCCACCCAGCTGCGCGCTCCTCGGGGGGCTCCCTAGCCGCCCCCCGCGGAGCCAGCGGCGCAGCACGTGCCCCAGGCCTGGAGTCGAATACGCACAGGGTGTCACGGGGTGTCACAGGGCGCAGAACCTTGTGGCGAGTGGCACTCTCTCCTTGGGAGCCCCGCAACCCCCAGTGGACCAAGGGATAGGGGTGGGAGTAAAGAGTGGAGGGGTGTCCGGACTGGCGAAAACTGGCGCCCCAAAGCCGCTGGTGGGGGTAGGCGAAGTGTTTATTTATTTTGTTAGGTAAACAAATAAAGCGCTTATATGGACACTGTTCTAAACGCTTTTTGTTCTTGTAATCCTTAAAACAGTTTTCCAAAACTAGTGTTACTATTATCTCTCTCTCCCCTCAAGGCTTAAACTGAGCTATAGAGAGATTAAGTGGTTCCAAAAAGTCTTCTCCCAAGTGCAACCTCAGAACGCAAACCCCCCGATTTTGATCCCTGGGATACTGGGACGCTGCTTTAGCCAGTTCCCGGGTCACCCCTGCCCTACAATGGCTCCCAGGTGACTCCGAGTCACCCGGACATTCAGACCCTGAGGATTTTCGGTATAGCATCACCCCCCGCCCTTTGTGTGGATCCACCCAACCTGCTGCTCCCGGATTCCCAGGAGGGATCCCTCCTCCCCCAGCCACTCCGCCTCCTCCTCCCGGGTGGCGGCCACCAAAACCCGGAGACGTGGCACCTGCGCATTGGGGACTGGGGCCATGCTCGCTGCTGAACTGGGCATGCTCAGCCGCCTGAGCAGGTCCCGCTGGCCAGGAGGAAAGAGCGAGCCTGGCCACTCCTGCATGTGGGGAATCGAGGGGCAATGTGTGCGCAAACATAGTCCAGCCTCCGAGGGGACAGAAGCAATTGCAGATGCAAAAGACTCGGTGTCCTGACACATCCTGGACTTTTCCAGGCAAAGCAAAGAGGAGAGTGTTATCAAAAGTTTACCAAGGGGACATCCGTCAGCAGGAGGGGGCTGAGGGCCCGATGACAGTTCCCCAGCTAAAAGCTGCAATTTTAGCTGAGTCCTGAAACAAGTTCCTAAGCAGCTGAGCCTGTCTGCCTGTGAGAAAGCCAAGAAAAATAGCCTAGACCAAGTACCCTGCCAGACTGGAAAGGAAAGAAATTTCTCAGGGAAAGGCTAGGTGGCTCCTCAGTGTTCAGGGGGCTGCAAGATGTGATGATGTTGAGTGATGATTCCAGGGTGTTATGGCAGCTCTTCTCAAACCATAATGTACATTCACATCTGCATTTTATCTTGTGAAAGTGCACATTTTGATTCAGCAGGTCTGGGGTGGGACCTGAGATTCTGCATTTCCAAGCTCCCATGTCATGCTGATGTTTCGCGTCTTCAGATCAGACTTTAAGTAGCAGGAGCCAGCGTAAGGCAGTGATTTAAGCCTGTTCTCTATTTTATATTTAAGACTACCATGGTTTAGAAAGGCTAAGCAGTTTGCTCTGGTTCACACTGCCAGTAAGCGGTGTACCTAGTTTCAAACCCAGTTCTCCGGGACTTCCTGGGTACGTTCTTGTGTTCCCCCAGTCCCATGGACAGATGAGCTAAAGGTGCCTTCGATCGTGTCTTGACTGTTTTTACCAGTAGAATTTAATTGAGTATATAGTACACCCAAACATATCAGCCTTTGCTGTGTGAAAACCACACCAAAACTTATTGACCTAAAACAGTAACTGTGCATTAGGTCACAATTCTGTGAATCAGCCACTTGGACCAAAATCAGCAGAGCAGTTCTGCTTTTTTCTATTGGGTACACTCACACGATTGAAGACATGTGGAGCTTGGAGCCTCATCCCAAAGGTTAGGTGACAGAGTGTTCTCTCTGTATGTCTTCTTCATATGTTGTGCTCCTGGTTCCCATCAGCAAGGGAAGCCAAGCCCCAATTTATTTTATCTTATTTTTTTATGCATTTTATCTTTTTTCTTTAATCCTCACCTGAGGATATATTTTTCCATTTATCTTCAGATAGAGTGGGAGGGAGGGAGAGAGAGAGAGATACATCGATTGGTTGCCTCCCGCATGACCCCAACCAGGGCTGGGGATCAACCGAAAATGAGGTATGTGCTCTTGACCGGAATCGAATCCGTGACTCTTTGGTCTGCAGGCAGATGCTCTAATCGCTGAGCCAAACCAGCCAGGGTGCCAAGCCCCAATTTAAAGTAGCATTTCATACCTCCTTTTGCTTATGTCCTATTGACCAAAGAAAGCCACATGACTATGTTCAAATTCAAAACATGAAAAAGTAATAAACTTCACTTTTTGATGAGAGGAGATGCAAAATAGAAAACACTCTTTTGTTGTTATTGTTAGGCCTTCAATGTAATATTGAGTTTATTAAGGAATCTCAACGCAGTGGGGTGTAATCATTAAATCAATTTTTTTCAAAATGCTAATTTCAATTAGATTCTGCTAAAGTTCTGTTTCCCTCCCTTTAATGACATCTTAGACAGTCATTCACTCAACAAACATTTTTGAAACCTTTTACATACCAGGAACTATTCTTTGCCCAGGATACTGAGGTAAGAAAAAGAAGAGGCAAATAGTTGCCTCCATGAAGCTTAGATACTATCAGAGGAGACAGACAATGAATACAAGATTAAAAGTATATAACATGGATGAGTGTTAGAAACTGTGGTGAAAGGAAAAGCAAAAGCCTTGCGGAGGTGCAACATCTGAGTGGATTCCTGAATGAAAGGAAGAGAGGTGAATATGTGAATATGTGGGGAAGTGTTTCCGGCCGAGGAACAGCAAAAGCTGTTACGAGAACGTACTTGTCATGTTCAATAAACAGAATGGAGGCCAGAATGGCAAAGAAAAGCATAGAGTGGGTGGAATTGGGGTTCCAGATGCAGCAGTAGGCCAGACCATGTAAGACCACCTAAAGGACGTTGAGCTGTAGTTGAAGTATGACATAAACCCACTGGAGGATGAGATATTGAGCAGGGTGGGGACATGATCTGATTGATGGTTCAGAGAGCTTGCATTGAGAAAGACTATAGGATATATAGATAGCCAAGAGACATGAAAAGATGCTCAACGTCACTAAGGATCAGAGAAATGGAAATTAAAACCACAATGAGATATCACCTCGCACCTGTCAGAATGGCTATCATCAATAAATCAACAAGTAAGTGTTGGCAAGAATGTGGAGAAAAATGAACCCTTGTGCATTGTTGGTGGGACTTTAAATTAGTGCAGCCAGCCACTAAGTATGGAGGTTCCTCAAAATATTAAAAATAAAATTACCATATAACCCAGAAATTACATTTCCAGGTATTTATCCAAAGAAATCCAAACAGTAATTTGAAAAGATACATGCACCCTTTTGTTCATTGCAGCATTATTTACAATAAGCAAGATACGGAAGCAAAATGGATAAGGAAGATATGGTACATACATAGAATGGAATATTACTCAGTCATAAAAAATGAAATCTTATCATTTGCAACAACATGGATGGACCTAGAGGGTATTATGCTATGTGAAATAAGTCGGGGAAAGAGAAAACCATGTGATTTCACAAATATGTGAATCTAAAAAATAAAATAAAAATAAATGAACAAACAAAACAGAAACAAACTCATAGATGTAGATAACAAATTAATGGTCCCCAGATTGGGGGTTGGGGTGGGAAAATGAGTGAAAAGGACTAAGAAGTACAACTTGCTGGTTACAAAACAGTCATGGGGACTTAAAGTACAGCATAGGGAATATAGTCTATAATATTGTAATAACTATATATAGTGTCAGATGGGTATTAGACTAATTGGGGTGATTACTTGGTAAAGTATATAAATGTCTAATCACTATCTTGTACACCTGAAACTAACATAATAGTGTAGGTCAGCTATAATTGAAAAATAACTTTAAAAAAATTAAATGCCTATAGGGGCAAGAGTACAAAAAGTATTAAGAAGATACAGCAGTCTTTCACTTGGCGTACTTTATAATTTTCAATATTAAAACTCCGACTGTGTTAAACCTTCAACTTCAAGCTCAATTTAAATTCAATCTTCTTCCCATCCCCGTTGCAGTCTCCAGCTGGATCCCTTGCTCCTTGAGTGGAAGGCTGGTGGCACAGTTTCTGGCCCATAAACACTGTCTCTCCTGCCCCCTGCCCTTTAAGGCCTTGTTCCTCCAGCATATTGGGCAGGAAGGAGGAAGAAGGAAAAAGACCAGTGTCTCTATCCTTGAACGGTGACCATCCTTCTCATCTCTCAGTTCATTGTATCTGCATCTCTGGCTGAGATACCAGTGACACTGTAGCAGGAGTCCCAATGCCAGCTCTCTACCATTGATGACATAAGTGAGTCCCTTGAAGGGTTCTTCTAGACCTCCAACCCCTTAGCTCTGCTCCTTTTATTCCAAGTCCGCGGTACTCTACATAGTGATCCAGCCCAGCGCAGCTTACTGCTGGGGATCACATGCCAGGCAGACCACCCTATTGGGTGATGCACCCACAAAGTTAAGCACAGCAACCTCCCACAGTTTCCACTGGAAGCATGGAGAAGGTAGAGAAAATCGCCCAACCCAGCAAGGCTAAAGGATTGGTAAGGAAGGAGGCAGGCGAATGGAGTTGTTTCTGCCATGAGGAGGATACCTAGATCTAATTACGGATGCTTTCCCTAGACTGTGTGTCCCTGAACCCCTCTCTGTGCTCAGTCACAGGCCCTAGTTATACATTCCAGGGCAACATCTTGTCATGTGAATTAACATTCACCACAACAAAGGCCAAAGCAAACCATCAGTGCAATTTCTTATTTGATTTTTATAATATCTTGTTAATGTTGCTTTAAATGAAGAGAAGATAACAACAACGAGAACCTTTAGTAAATAGTCACAATTGTATTCTCAAAAGATCACATTGTATTCTTTTTGGAGAAAGAGCAGTACATCTCTTGTCCTGAATTAAAGTGATACAGTAATCACAGCTTCCACCCAGCTCTTTATGTGCTGTCCTTTGTAAATGAAAAGATCACCACTGGCCCATTTGTCCAGTTTGCCTTAATTAGGGACATGCATCTTTGAAAAGTGGGCAGTGCACAGACCAGCCTGACATGGGCTGTCTCCGCCCCAGGGTATCTCCTCCCTAACCTTGTATCTTATTTCACTGTGTGCTGAAGAACCTAACCATGTTAGAGGCCCTGAGAACTGAAAATGATGATGAAGAAAAGTGCCCAAGGATTGAGTGTATATAAAATATAATGGCAATTTTTAAAAAAGCAACATTAAACTTCTGTTAAATCAATTGTTGATTGGAGTACAAAAGGAAAATAGAAAGAAACTAGAGAAGAAAGTTTAATTCCATTCCAAACAATGTGGTTTAGGAATAGAATTTTCCATGTGTAAGCCAAGTTTAGGATGTGATTATACTGCAGAATTCAAATATGCTGTGATGATGATGATGATGATGATGATGACTGAAGTATAACTTGCATACAATAAAGGATGGAAATCTTAAATGAGGAATTGTCACTTATATAAACACCTATGTGACCACCTCCTGGATCAAGATACAAAACATTTTCAGCACAGTAAAAAGTTCCCTTATCTTCCTTCCCAGTCACTACCCCTCACATGCACACCACCACCAGTAATCACTATTCAAACACCATAGAATTGATTCTGTTTTTGAACTTCATATAAACGGAATCATGCAGAATGTACTCTTTTGTGTCTGGCTTCTTTTGTTCATCATTATCTCTGTGGGATTCATCCATGTTGCAGCTTGTATCTTTAGTTTATTCTTTTTATTGTTGTATAGTTTATCGTTGGATTAATATATCAAATTCTATTTATCCAATCTATTGATGGTCCTTGAAAGCTGATCATATACAGCTTTCAAGGACCACTTCTCTGTGTATTCCCTATTATGAGTTTAATGTAGTATACTAAGTACTCAATACTTGTGTTGATGGGTTGTGCTGTGAAAATTAAGGTCATTCTGTGTCATGGTAAAGTGAATTGCTAAGTGTTTTATGAAAAAAAAAAACACACAACTAAAATTATGACATATTTCTGGATGAAGAATAAAGGATTTTTCACAAATAAGTCAAAGGAAAATTGTTATTTTTTTTCTGATGTTGAAATATTTGTAATCATTTCCTTGAAGTGTGAGGAATAAGTGCTGTTAGATTTAGAAATTAGAAAGCCTTGAAGCTGGATGTCAGCACTTAACCTACGGGATATGATTTACAAATGAGTGCCCTGTTCCCACTTACCTGGTGTTTATGACAAGATTGCATAAAATGAAATGAGAGCATATGGAAAATACACTACCTAACGAGGCTGCTAGAGCACTGGCCTGATTGCATGGTTTTATGTTTCTCTCCATTCTTTAAATGTGCACAGATCAGTTTTGTAAATACAACGACTCATTCCTGCCGTCTCTGTTATGCCATAACAAGATTAGAAAAGTACATTGACTTACAATATAAATATCAATTGCACGTTCAACGAGACTCAATGTTCTTTTCTTTCCTTCACTGACTCCATGTGGTTGGAATCACAACAGAAGTACAATTCAGTTAAATTTATTGTTCCTCTATGTCTCAGGAAGCCCACATTCTTCACCCACACACAAAAATAAATTTCTTTGCCCCGCCTTTTTTAGTCATTTCTGCCATAGTGATTTGTGTTGGCCAAGATAAAAATAATGGATTTTTACAGTTGTCCTTTGAGAAATGACTTAGGGGATCGTGTGATCCAATCACTCGAATATTTAAGTCTCAAAGAGGCCGTGTGACTTGCTCAGGTTATCTGCCCAGCCGATGACATGGTGGGACCCCAACTGTCATTTCAGAAGCTGGAGGCACATCAGTTCAACAAAGCACAGCCACAGAGCAAAGAAGACCAGGTTAACTAAATATCGACAGAACTCTGTAAGGCCTAGAATTTACCTCTTGCTCAAAAACGTTTTTTCTCTTTGTATTTTATAGGTGTTTCTTCAAAGACATGTCCTTTTCTAGACTTCATGAGAAGACTGACAAATGTGCTAGCATTTATATTTTTTTAATATGTTTTATAGATTTTTTAGAGAGAGAGGAAGGGGGAGAGAGAGAGAAACATTGATTGGCTGCCTCCGGCACGCCCCCTACTGGGGATTGAGCCTGAAACCGGGGCGTGTGCCCTGACTGGGAATCCAACCAGGACCAATCAGTCCTCCGGACTGACGCTCAGTCCACTGAGCCACACCGCCGGGCAGTGCACTAGCATTTAATCAGTGAGAAAACTGAGTTTCTGACATGCACGTGAGCTTCTGATACTAAAGAGTATCCTGTCTAGGATGTAGGCAGAGCTACCGCCTGTAGTAGGACAGGTTGCCTTGTGCACAGGGATGCCCAGCCATGGGGCTAGTGCTGGCTGAGATATGACCCTTGCCAAGCCTTCTTTCTGGCTCTGGGCTGTATCTGCCCCAAAGAAAGGGTACCTTTTTCTAACTTGCACAAAATCATAGCATAGCATAGGCCTGACCAGATTTCCCACACATATATAGTATTCTGTTAGTTACAGCAGATTTGCAGACAAATAACAGCGAAGAATCTGTTTGGTGTTTATACTACACACCCCCCCCCCCCCCCCCGCCTTTTGTAAATAATGTCAATGCCACCAGAAATGAGTGTGTCCATCTTGGCTAGTTCACACAGGATTTATTTGATCTCAACTTTGTGGCCAGCGCGTGTCAGTGCACAAGTTCACTGCACACTTCTGCCGGAGTCTTGTCTGCTAGCATTTCATTGCCCCAAGCAAGTCACTGGGTGGGGCCCAGTGTTCAGGGACAGGGCAGGTGACCTGCCCACGGTGGGAGGGTGCTGCAAAGGGCTTGGTGAATAAATGAGGCTGGCCGTCATTACCATCTACCCTACTGCATTATTTCACTTCTCATTCTTTGAGGGCAAGGATCCTTTCTTCTTTAATGTCTAATCCCCAGGGCTCAACGTGGTGCTTGGAACATTACTGAGGTAGTAATAAAAGTTTGCTAAATGAAAATGAATGCCCTGCGACGCAATGAGTGGCTCAAACCAGGACCAGTGAGTCATTTCTGACTTCTTCCGAAGCGTCGCATTATACCTCAGGCAGTCATAAAGTAGTGTTGATTGACTGTTTTATAAATGACTCTTAAACCATTCTTTGTTATACATTCAAGGCTCAACTTCTCTAACCACTCCAGGAGGAATTAAGCCTCTTATGTTTCAGCAAAGCACATTTCTATTTTGTGGCACTTGCTTCATTGGTCTAGAGTTATCTGTTTGTCTGTTTCACCTTAAAGAGTGTGAAACTCTGGCCTGGACGGTGTGGCTCAGTGGATTGAGCATCATCCCGTGGACTGAGAGGTCCCAGTTTGATTTCCGCCAGGGCACATGCCCGGGTTGCAGGCTCAGTCCCAGGTGGGGGGTGGGGTGGGGCATGGAGGCAGTCAGTTGATGTTTCTCTCTTTCTCCCTATCTTTCTAAAAAAATCAATAAAAACATTAAAAAAAAAAAAAAGAGTGTGAAACTCTGGAGGGCAAAATCAAGATTCTAATTCTTTTTTTTTTTTTTTTTTGCAAAAGAAAGAATGATACATATTTTAAAATAGGTATTTCACACACAAGATAAAAATTTCAAAACGTGAAAAAAGGTTTACAATGAAAAGTTAAGGACTGCCTCCCAACCCCAAGCGTCCATGGACAGGAAATCATTATATTCCTGTGCCTTATTTACTTGACCATACCAGCTTACATACATACATTTTTTCTTCTTCTTAGACATTATTAGGCTCTTAAATTTAATCTGGTTGGGAAAGCTATCTATACATGTAGAGTAGCTTCAATCTTTTTAAAAGCTTCTTATCATTCCATTGTACTGATGTGCCATCATTTATTATATCTGTAGGATTAATTACTACTCCTTACTTTAAGCAAAAATAAAAGTCTATGTCCACTTCCTTTCCGTTCCTCTTCCTCCTCTTCACCATCCAAAATTCTAACTGCTTACATTATTGTTCTTAGTGTTTATGTTTGTAGCTTTAACTGTATCTTCACTTCTGTTATTTACTTCATTTGGTTTATAATATCTTTGACACCTGGCTGTAAAGGTTACCAGTATACTTATACTCCTTTCCCACTTTTCTCCTCCCTCCTTTCCCAAGTGCTACTTATATCATTCCTATATTTTCAGGGTTTGATTGACACTCAGTTTAGTTTTCATCTTACTAGGAAATGGACTCACTGGTAGTTCATTTGATCGATTTTCTTCATTCATGAGTTGGTTTGTTGACATTGAGATTATGAGATCCATATTCTCTATTGATTACATGTCAAGATGCCTGTCAGTTCACCTATACTTAAATGGTTGTTTGGCTTTGTATAAAATTATTTCACCTTTTCTTTCTTTGAGGACTTTGTAGGCCTTGATTCTAGGATGTGATGTTGCTGTGAAGTCTGTGGGCAGCACAATGTTTTCCCCCTGAAAGATGACTAAGTTTTTTCACCCAGATTTCCAAAGGATTCTTTATCTTTGAAGTCAAATAACATTGCTACAATAGTTTTGCATCAATGGTGAGAGATAGCAGGTCTTTTCAAGTTTGGATTCAAGGTTATTATGTCTGGAACATTAATCTTTAAATTAAATCTTTAATATTTTATGTTCTATTACTTCAGTTCTCTATTTTAAAGATGTTATACATGCACTAGGTGAGTTATATATACATTGCCTTGCTCGATCTTCTATGTATCATTTTCTTTCTAGTCCTTCTTAACTCTTTGTTCTTTTACATTTTATTGTTCTCACTGTTCTTAATCCCCTCTTCCATGTCTACACCTGTGTTATTCAGCAAGAGATGCTTCTCTTTGTGCTTCTCAGCATGGCCTTCATATTTGAGATTGTATTGTTCTCTTCCATTCTTTCCCTTATCTATGCTAACTTATCTCCTTTTTATGTCTCATGACATCCTCTCTGAGGTTTTTGTGAAATAGGTTTACATTTTCTTCTTTTCAGCCCATGAAGAGGCGCCTTCGGGGCTACTCTCAAGGCAGGGTGTCTCCACTCTGCTGCACGGATAGACTTTTCCTCCAAATATGCTGTGTGTGTGTGACTCAGATCAGCCCTGACTCTTTGGAAACACACATGGTCAGGGAAACTCTCACTGAAACTCTCACTATCAACTGATAATCCTCCTTCCTGTTGTTCAAAACAAAATCACATGTAAATTATATCTCAATTAAAAAAAAAATACCTCCAAGGGTGGGCCATCTGCTTTGGAGAACTCTGTCATAGACCTACTGCTTTGGGGTGTCTTCTCCTATATCCCTATTTGATCCTCATTGAATGTGGCAGCTCTTAGTTACATATTTGTTAAGGGTTATGAATTAAATTGCCTTTTAAAAAATTTTTTCCTTTTGTTCCAGGGGGATTTGCAAGTGGAAAAAGACACAGCATGTTCTTTACTTGGAAATTTAAAATAGGAAAAGAACAGCAATGCTTTTAGTCTTCCAACTCATTTCTCTTTTAATCTCCAAGGTCTAGTATGATATGGATTTAATACATATTTGCTAAAATAAAAAGAAGGAAGGGAAGATTATTAGTTTTCCATTGCTAGTGTAACAATTTACTTATGAACTCGGTGGCTTAAAACAAAATAAATTAGTTATCTCCTAGTTCTATAGGTAGGAGTTCAAAATAAGCCTCACTGGGCTAAAATCAAGGAACCAGCAGGGTTGCATTCCCCTCTGGAGGTGCTAGCGGACAACCCATTCCCTTGCCCATCCCACCTTCCAGAGGCCACCAACGTCCCTGGCTCATGGTCCCCTTTCTCCAACTTCAAAGCCAGCAATAACGTGTCAAGCACTTTTCACATGGCATCACTCTGACCACCTTTTCTTCCTCCCTTTCCAACTTATAAGAAAATGTATGACTACACTGGGCCCTTTCAGATAAGCTAGGATAATTTTGCATATTTCAAAATCCTTAATTCAGCCACATCTGCAAAGTCCCTTTTGCCACATAAGGAAAGGTATTCATAAGTACTGGGGATTAAGAAGCGTACATCTTGGTGGGTGAGGGGAATTACTATGTCTACCACAGAGAGAGAAAGGAAGTGAAGAAAAAAGTAAGTTACCTGGTTTCATGCAAATTTAATTTTGTACTTCAGTAGTGAGGTTATATTTGGTATTGATACAGGCTTTGCATCTTCACAGTGCTCAAGCACTTGGCCTGTCTGTGAGATAAATGAAAACCGTGTGCCTTACAGAGTGAAGTTGAAATGATATTTTGGATCATATAACAGAAACCTTGATTGATCCTGCATTTAAGAGGAATAAAATATTATTTCAAACATACTATTTGAAAAGTCTTAAAATATTCCCAGATGTGCTGCTTGGCAATGTGGTAAATAGCCCAAGAGGTCAAATATAAATATAACATTAACTATAGATATAAAATAGTATATATAGTTTAAATATAAATAGGAAATATAAAATTAAATATATTGTATAGTAGATAGAAAGACAGGTAGATATAAACACTGCACCTTGAGAATAAATGAAGAATTATTTCAGATTTATGATGATGAAAAGAGGTATTTCTAAACTTGTCTTTTGAAATCTGAATTTATTATGGGAAATAAAATGAAACATGGGAAATGATAGACAAAGACTCTACAAAACATATTAACACAGGTGACATTCAGAAATTATGCAAATGAAAACATCTAGAATCTAGTTGTACAATATATTTAAAGAGATAGTAACTGCATACAACTTAATTTAACTCTCTGACACCTTAAAGAAATATATAAATTCATTATTTTAAAAAAGAGAATGAAGAACAGTTCTGGGAATCACCATGTACATTACTGAACATCCAAGGCAAATCATTTCTCTGAAACTGTTTACAGCATATGGGAAAGGTTTTCATTGTTGTCTAAATACTATGTGAAATGTCAGCAGCTTCCGAGCTGCTTTCTTCAGGTGGCCCTATTGCTCCTGGCCCCAAAATGCAGATCTGGAAGCTTGAAAGTGGCATTTGGCAGAGAGAGCATCTATTGCCCACTGCCTCTTACTGTTTTTAAAGCCACAGTGATGTTTTTCCAAGGAAGCACGACTCTAGTTTCATCTTCTTAGTGGCCTGAATAGCTTTACCCCAGCTGGTGTGGCTCAGTAGTTGAGCGTTGACCCATGCACCAAGAGTCACCGGTTTGATTCCCGGTCAGGGCATATGCCCAGTTGTGGGCCAAGTCCCCAGTGGTAGGCATGCAGAGGGTGTTCTCTCTCATCGATGTTTCTATCTCTCTCCCTCTCCCTTCCTCTCTCTCTAAAATCAATAAAGAAAAAAAAATGGAGCTTTAAATTGGACCAGTCTGAATTCTTCTTTTTTAATCCTCACCTGAGGATATTTTTCTATTTATCTTCAGTTAGAGTGGGAGGGAGAGAAAGGGAGAGGGAGAGAAACATTGAAGTGAGAGGGATGCATTGACTGGCTGCCTCCTGCATGCCCTGACCAGGGGTGGGGACGAACCACAACCGAGGTATATGCCCTTGATCAGAATCAAACCTGAGACTCATTGGTCTGCCGGCTGATGCTCTACCGCTGAGCCAAACCAGCCAGGGCCAGTCTGAATTCCTTTTAAAATAAAGCAGTATATCACTGCTGATGACCAATATCTAGTTCTCTCCTTCTGGGCACAAAAGCTGCATTTCTGATCCCTCTAGGAGTCACGCAGAGTATGTTTTAATTCTGGCCAATGAACTATGAGAAAAACTGACCCGTGTCATTTCTGGTCTGAGAAAGTGAAAATCCTTGGAGACCCCAGTGATTTCTTCCTGTGCTATGGACCCTGAAAGATGCATATTAGATTAACCAATCATGAGGTGTAAGCAGGCTGGATCTCGGAGTCACCTCTTGGAAGGGTGATGCCCTGGAGTGCTGCTGGGCCAACAGCAGATTTCCATTAAGAAGAAAATAGCTTTATTGGGATCACTGGAAGTCCTCGTTAAGTTGTAACCACAGGATAACTTCACCTATAACTAATGTAGAACTTGATAATGGGAGTGGGGTGCCGCCATACCAAAAACCTAACATTTGGTAGAGGCTTTTCAAGTGGTGGGCAATAAGGTACCATGTCTAGAAAGACAGTGACGTATGTATGCAGGAGCAAAATATTTGTTAAAATGGTTGTCAGAGACAGCTTGGGGTTAGATTAGATTTCTATCACTGCTGTAACAAATTACTTCAAATTTAGGCTAAAACAACACAAATGAATTATATCAAAGTTCTGTAGGTCAAAAGTCCTACACAAAAAATCTCATCAGGCTAAAATCAGGATGACAGCAGGAGGCATTTCTTTCTGGAGGCTCCAGGAGAGAATCCAATTCCTTGCAATTATGAGATTGGGGTTTCCATTTTCTTGCTGGCTGTGAACTCAGAGTTGTTCCCAGCATACTGCTTGACTTGTGACCCCCTTCTTCCTTCACCAAAGCCAACAAGGGCAGTATAGTCCTCATGTAGAATCTCTCTGACCCACTCTTCTGTCTCCCTCTTTCACTTTTAAGGACTCACGTGATTCGATCGGGGCACTTAGATAATGCAGGATAATTTCCCTAATTTTAAGTCCAGGGTTAAAAACCCTATTCCATCTGCAATCTTGATTTTCCTTTGCCATGTGAAATAACATATTCACAGGTTCCCATGCTTAGGATGTGGACATATTTCAGAATCATTAGTTTGCCTAACATGGAGGCATTTGAACCTAATGGACTTGAGCTCTAAGCATAGAGATTGGAAAACAGAACCAATCAGAGCTGATTGCAATTGGCTGCATTTGGCAAAGGTGTTACAAGAAGGAGATGAGCTCAGAATGTATTTGCCAACTTGCAAGTAGAAACGAGATAAAATAGAGATTCCAACATTCAGGGCCTTGAATGTTTGCGAAAGCCCTGTGTATCCAGTTTACAATGCAAGAGATAGAATATTAAAACAATAACAACAAAACAAAACTTGAATCAATAAAATACCAGGATAAACTATTCCAATGGATTAAATGACCTCAAGGCAAGGAGAAGACTAAGAGTATGGCACCCATTAAAACTTAGTTGGATAACATGACTCAGAGCAAAGATAAAAGTAAGTGGGTTGCCTTCTTACTGAAAGTCTCTGCCTTCAGTATGGGCCCTATGGAGTTGAAGAGGAGGCATGACACTGAGTTAGTCAAGTGAAATGAGCTTAGGAATCATAACCAAGAAAGACCTTGATTGTGGTCATTGGTCACATGGAATTGATTGAAGGCAAATAGATTTTTGAGATAAATGTATTACCAAGAAAATAAAACCCAAACATAGCTCTGACTGTTTCACATATAAAACAACCTTTGATGCCCTAAGGAGAGTCTTTGTCCAAATGCTCATCTCAAATGTGGCTGATGTGGATGTGGAATAGGAAGAAGTTCCAGAGGTCAGAATCCACTGCCGCAGATCCCACGAACAGGTTGCTGATCAAGGAACATTCTCCATGCAAGGCCGGGCTGGGAAGAGGGTGAGGGAACTGAGGTACTTACTTCAGACACCAAATTTAGAGGACTGCCAAAAAACTCAGTAATCAGTGTGACTAATGTCCTAATGAAATATTTAACAAAATAAAAATGAATGCAAAGAAATCCATGACAAATAAAATATCAAACATTTTAATTAAGGCAGAATCCATGGGCCAAGATTCGTGATACTAGTGAGGTGCCCACTCTCAGAGCTGTGCAAGCCAAGTCTCTCTCTCCTTTCGGAAGCCATCTGTTGAGGTGTTGGGGCCACAATGTGGACACAGATAGATTCTTGCGTCAACACTTGAATGTCTGCTGCCCCGGAGAGCCATCAGATCCTCAACCGAGTGCATGAGTGAAAGATACACCTTTGATGTGCTAAGCTACTGAGACCTTAAAGTTAATTCATCACTTTAGCCTAACCATGCTTATCTTGACCAATCAGAAAGTGGCCAGTAAGTTTTAGAATCTCTCAGGTACCACTAAGAGGAGGGGTAGCAAATCAGCCAAGAACATTTGAAGTTGCAAGTGGGAAAAATGGAAATCATTTCATGTTTGTACTCCTCCTATTTGATATTATTCCATTATATGTATATATTTCTAAGAGACTTGGAGGAAAAACTTTATAAAAATAAACATGTGCCCAATGTTTAAGAAATACAGGGGTGGTAGTCGCTTCTCTCTGCCTCTTGGCTAAGAACAAATGGAGAAATACAGCGGTGCTGAAAAAATCATATGGAATCTAGAAGAAGATGCTCTTACCTTGTGAAGCTGCAAATACAGTAAAATTTCTTCATGAGTAAATTAGATGAGGTTTTGCCAAATATCAGCCTTTTAATTATTATAAAATGAACTATCTTTCTCTAAGTATCTTAGTTTGAGCAGAGTTGATGACTAGTGCAACCCAACATTTTACTTCATGCTGAGTTGATTGAAAAGTAACAAGAGAAAGGATGATTTTCCCAGTTTCTCATCACTTTTTATTTTATAGGTAATTATAACTTGCGATTCAATAATTAGTTATTAACCTCAGTGTGAAATTAACCCCTATCATCATCATGGAATTTCAATCCATAAGTGTAGCTCACTTTACTCAGTGATATTTTCCTGATGTTGTATAAAATTTGAATTTTTTACTGTCACATCTTATGCTTTAGAGCTGTTTTATCATCTCTTATTCATCTTCATGCAGTAGCATCTTTTAAGCTAACAAATTTCTCTGGCCCCTGGCTAATCTTTTAAGGAGTTAAGAATCCAAATAAACGTTTAAATGTACTAGGAGAGATCATCTTTAATCATTTTGTAGTGGAATTTCTGATCACTGATTATTATTATTATTTAGTTTTCATTTTGTATATCCACAAACTTCTTAAGAACCTCCTAGTATTAATACTTAGATGCCTAGGAACAGAAAAATTGGAGATAATCCCTAAATATTTGGGTGGCTGTCCATGAAACTATTTTATAAGTTATGTCTCTGAATTCAAAAGGGAAAAGGTTCAGTAAAGGGCTGGTTTTTTAGGAAAAAACACTTTTTCAATAGTTTTTAGTCTCAAGATCTACATCCTAGAAGGCCTCGGGGAAAAAAAAAAATGTTTGCTCTTCAAAAAAAGACAGGAAGAGAAAATTTACAGAAGAAATAAACAAGGGGAAAATGTTTGGCGTCACTTGTGGTAATTACGTAATATAAAAATTTAAGTCCTGACTGATGTGGCTCAGTTGGTTGAGTGTCATCCTGTGCACCAAAGAGTCATCAGTTCGATTCCTGGTCAAGGTACATGACTAGGTTGTGGGTTCGATCTCCAGTCAGGGTGCATGCAAGAGGCAGCAGATCGATGTTTCACACATTGATGTTTCTCTCTCTCTCTCTCTCTCTCTCTCTGTCTCTCTCTCTCTCTCTCTCCCTATCCTTTCCTCTCTCTCTCTAAAAAAAAAAAATCAATGAAAACATATTTTTAAAAAATTTAAAATAAGATAATATCTTTCACTCATTAAATAGGCAAAGATACTCTTAAATGACTATACTTAGTGTGGATAAAACAGAAACTCTCTAACCTGGTTGGTAGAAGTATCACTATTCCTGAAAATAATCTACAATATTTATATACTCTATCACATATGTTAACTTATAGTAATGTCTTTAAATATATAATTAGCTATGAGGACAATGACTTATATACTAAACTATTCATCTCAATGAATAATGAGTTCTGAAAAATAAAAAGCTGAGATCACACATAAGTGCCCAATAGTAGAAACAGTGTCATGCATTCAGAGTCACACAGGTTCTCTGAAAAAGTTGCACTTTCCATACCTGTGATCTGGATTCACTTCCAAGCTGCTCAACGTCAGGCGAAACACTTAGTCCCTATGAGTACCAACCAGTGTCTCACGTAATAAATGAGAACAATGACACATAAGATTCATGGACGTTGTATGACAAAGGTCTTCTTATAAGAAAATGCTCTTCACTTCTGACTTTCTCAAAGCAGGCATATTTTATTTATCTATCTACATATTTTCTCTCTCTTTATTGAAAGTTTATTTTTAATTATAACTGATATAGAATACTAAATTAGTTGCAGGTATACAACATCATGATTCAACATTTAGATACCTTATGAAGTCACAATGTAGAGCTATACTGTCCAGTATAGTAGTCACTAGCCACATGTAACTATTGAGATTAAATTTATTTAAAATATATCAAATTTAAAATGTAGTACCTTCTTGTAGTAGCCACATTTCAAGCACTTGGTAGCCACATGTTGATGGGGGCTACTATATTAGACAAAATGGATATAGAACATTTCATTATCTCAGAAAGTTTTCTCTTGTAAAAAAATTTTTTTTTCCTTTATTAATGTTAGAGAGAGAGGAAGCAAGAGGGCCAGAGAGATAGAAACATCAATGAGAGAGAACATCTATTGGCCGCCTCCTATATGCCCCCCACTGGGGATCAGGCCCACAACCTGAGCATGTGCCCTGACTGGGAATCGAACCGGCAACCTCTTGGTGCATGGATCGATGCTCAACCACTGAGCCACACCAGCTAGGCTCAGAAAGTTTTCTTAAATCACACTATTCTAGATCCTTATTGTATTTAAAATAGAATAGCTCATTGAAAATACCAAGAAAATAGTAGATGTCAAGAATGGTTCTAGTGTAGATAACATGTATGTACTCACCACTCATTTTTATGCATATATATATAACTTATTTTTAATACTTAATTTGTTATTTTTTTATTACAGATGTCCCTCCTTTTTCCCCCTTTGACACCCTTCTCCCCCACCTTCACCATACTGTGGTCTGTGTCCGTTGGTTATATGCATATATATTTAGATGATATACTTTGACAGCACTCAACTTGTTCTTCCTTTCCCAATTTGTTTCAAGTGTATGAAGTAGGACAGGACGTGGGTGTTAGGAAAGCATGTCTTTATTTGGTTTATTTTTTAGGTAATATCATTATTATTTTTTATTTATTTTTCTAGTTCACCCAAATAATTTTCCAGTCATAGGCAGAACACAACACATGCAATACAGTAGAAGTAAAATGAGTGAGATTTGCTTCTTTTGATATCTATGCAGACCAAAAGTATTTCTTAACCTCCCCAGCCCTGCGATCCACACTAACAACCCTCCGGGACATGGGTCTGGGGTGCCTTCCCTTCCCTTTGCCCCTCTCATCTTGCCCATCCTTCCAGATCCAGATCCATCTCCAGGTCTTCCATGTAGTGGGGAACCACTTCATTTGGTTTTACAGACTCACTTACCAGGGTTTGAATCCCTCTCAGGCTTTTTTTAGACTGATGATCCAGAGAATGACTTAAATTTTGGGGGCTTCACTTACTCATCTGCAACAGGGTGATAATAAAAGCACCACAGGTGTGGGTTGTTTGGAGGATTAAATGGGAAATAAAGTGCTCAACATAGTTTCTGGTACCAATAAGAACGAAATCATAACTGTAATGATCAGCCTTTCTTCAACACCTATTTCTACCAGACTACCATTTTACTACTACTAATTTGGCTTCCCAATGATCCTGGTTCTAGAAAGCAGATGTTCTGACAGTGTGTAAAATATTATGCACTCTAAAAAGGTCTACCTCTTGTGACACTCTTGTGAGTTTCAGAGCCATTGGTCAGTCCTCTGAGGCTGATCTATTGCACGCACCTGCAACACTGAGCTTCTGAACATGCACACATAGGACGAGCCCCTAAAATGACCATATAAGATGCTGTACTATCACAGCAGAGTGATCAGCCTCCCTAGGGAAACCCACTCTCTTGTGATGCTTTAGCTACAGTTTTGTGATTCATTTATATCCATCATCCTGTACGCTCAGTGTCTTCCATATGCTGATTTTCATCATAAGAATGCATCCATATTTACCTTTAATCATTTTGCTTTCAAATGTTTTATATCACTTCATCAAAGAAATAACTCAGTAAGAATTACATCTCAAACAAAACAAAGCAAAACAAAAAACATACTCATAAGGTTAAAAAAAAAAGCACACAGAAGTGTTATCCATGCTAAATGCCCCAGACAAAATTGTGGCCCAAAATTTACCCTCTTGTGTCCTTTGCTATCGCCATAACCATCTTTCTGACCTGCTTACATTTCTATCTGATGCTCATGCTTTCTCTACCTTTCCCCTACCCCCATGAAAGATTGCTTTAAGGGGGGAAAATTCAATAACCTCATTCACATTAAGATGTAAATTAGCAATTCCCTGCAAGGCTTAATAGGGTCTCTCCTATGGGGAATTTATATTTTAATGTGAACCAAAGGACCACATTTATAAAAGTATAATTTCAGGGACCAGAAAGTTAAGCAGAAAAGGTCACTCAAGGAGGCTGTAGGCATTCTCGAGCCTACACATGTGTCAGATTCTGAGCAGTGAGATCCAGCAAGGTCTGTGAGGAATAGTCAGGAGCTGAGAACCAGGAAGCACATCATGGATGTTTCTCTGTGATCCAGGACAAAGTGGGAGGTGAAACATGGCGTGGGAAGGCTAAGTGGCAGGTGTCAGTCAGTAGTCCAGCTCCTCCATGGGTCAGTATAGGAGAGACCCAGCCAGGCAAAGCCAGTGGGGCTCCTGGTAGAGAGGAGGGGGGTTTGGCAATGGGCAATATGCAGACCTGCAGGCAAGAAGACAGCAGTGCTTTGCTCTTCTTCTTCAGGATTGCTTTGGTTATTCAGGGTCCTTTTGTGGTACTATACAAATTTTAGAATTGTTTGTTCTGTATGAAAAATTCCATTAGAATTTTGATAGTGATAATATTGAATCTGTAGATGGCTTTTGGTAGTCTAGATATTTTAACATTAAAAAAATTTTTTTTTCCTTTATAGATTTTAGAGAGAAAGGAAGGGAGAGGGAGAGAGAGATAGAAACATCCATGAGAGAGAACATCTATTGGCCACCTTCTGCATGCCCCACACTGGGGATCAGGTCCACAACCTGGGCATGTGCTCTGAATCAAACCGGCGACCTCTTGGTGCATGGGTTTATGCTCAACCACTGAGCCACACCAGCCAGGCTAGACATTTTAACATTTTAATTCTTCCAACTCATGAACACAGGATATCTTTCCATTTGTTTGTGTTCAGTTTCTCTTATTAAAGTCTTGTAGTTTTCATAGCTCTTTCACTTCCTTGGTTAAACTTATTCCTAAGTATTATTATTTTTGATGCTATTGGGGAAGGGATAGTTTATTTCTTTTTCAGAATTTTCATTGTTAGTGTATATAAATGCAACTGATTTCTGTATATTGATTTTATATCCTGCAACTTTACTGAATTTTTAAATAATTTTAGTAGTTTTTTTGGTTAATTCTTTAGGGTTTTCTATATATAAGACTGTATGATCTCCAAATAATGACAATTTTACTTCTTCCTTTCTGAATTGGCTGCTTTTTATTCATTTATCTTGCCTAATTGCTCTAGCTAGGATTTCCAATACTATATTGAATAAAAGTGATGAGAATGGGCAGCATTGTCTTGTTCCTGATGTGGGGTGGGGGGGGCTTTCACCACTGAGTATAACATTAGCTCTGGGTATTTTCTAGGTGGCCTTTAATATGTTGAAATATGTCCTATACCCAATTTGTTATGGATGTTGAATTTTGTGAAATATTTTTTCTGCATCTGTTGAGATGATCATATGACCTTTGGCTTCATGAACTTGCATGTCTAAGTTTCTCCCCAGATTTGGAAAGTTTGCAGCTATTATTTCTTTTCTAGGACTTGATGATGTTACAGCAGGAAAGAAGTCACGCATTTCTCCAAGGCTGTATATATCAGGACTCAATTCAAACTTCCCTGAGAAAGGAGGGATCTTACTGGCTCAGGTCACTAGCAAGGATGAATTTGGAGTTGATGTATAGGCTGACTGATGCAGGACTCAAAACAGAGTGGTCAAGACTCACTTAGTACTTTGGTACAAATTCTCTCTGTGTGTTGAGCTCTTTTCCTTACTCTATAAATGGAGTGAAAGGGAACAGTGTTAGACAGACATCTTCAGGCTTATCCTAGCCAATGATCTTGAATTAAGATAGGACTTCTTGCACTCAGTTTCAGTATATATAAATCCCAGGGAAGAATTCTTATTGGCTGACTTGGGTCACATGCACTTGGACCAATCACTCTGAGTGTGGAATGTGACATACACAGCTCTGGGTCAACAAATATATATTTTCCTTTACTTCTTGGCACATAGCCAGACCTCCTTTCTCTGTCTCTCTTGCAGTTTGATGTGGTCACGTGACTGTGTTCTGGAAAATGGAATGTGGAAGAAAGCAATATGTGTTGCTTCTAGGTCTTGCCTATAAACACCTCCCTCACCCAATCATTCACATACTCTCTCTTCCCCTGTGTGATGAACAGATGCATGGGAGCAGGCTGTGGACTCTGAGGCCAAGGGGATGATGAAGGCACAAGATAGAAGGAGGCAAGGTCTCTGAAAGACTGTGTGGAAGGCTGGCTGCTGTCCAAAGAACATCCATCTTGGCTCTTGCATGAGCAGGAAATAACTTTTGTGTTAAGGCACTGAAATTTGGGGGTTTGTATGTTACAACAGCCAGTGTTTCTTGCCCTAATTAATACATGGACTGTGAAGAGCCAGACTGGCTTTGTGTTCAGCCTTGTGAACAGGTGAGCAGACAACGGTGGCTGTCAGTGCCAAGTGTCATTTAGTGACTGGCTCTGATTAGATTCTAACTGACTGTGCTTGAGTCACATAACAATTGCTAATGTCACAGGGATAGATTAGCAGATTCAGCTGGGCCTGAGTCATGCACTTTCTGTTACAATCAAAGACATGGAATTCCATGATTGGTAGTACCCCTGGGACCACACAGAATGAGGAACAAAGTGATCCCAGAGGAAATAGGAGCACTCTTCAATGACGTCATCAAAGGTGAAATGAATGCTGACTACACGCACAATGACCACAGAACACGATTGTTTTCAAAGAGCCTGCAACTATTATTAACTAGAAAATTTTGGTTAGGAAAAACCATGTTGATTTCTCAATATCTGACAATAATTACCTTAACATATTGGTTGATTGCCCCTCTTCCTCTGTATGGTTTTGTGTGACTCTACCACCAACAGGTATTCCCTGCTCCAACCATATGGATCCATCTGTTGTAACACGAAGGCCTACCCCTGAGTCTGTAGAGCAAGGGTTCTCAGCTTCACGTGCATCAGACTCACCTGGAGGGATTGTGGAAACACAGATTCCTGGGTACCACACCCAGAGTTTTGGATTTGGTAGATCCAGGCTCAGAATTTGCATTTCTAACAACTTGCCAGGTGATGCTGATACTGCTGGTCTGAGGACCAAATTCTGAGAACCACTACTCTAAGGAAAGCAGAGGGAAAAGTCAGCATAGCATGTTCGGGTGTTGGCAACTGCAAATGGATTTTAGCAAAGTGGTAGAAGATCACAGAGGCTTAAACAAGAAATAGCTGGTTTGAAAGCAAATATCAAAAGAAACGGGAAGACTTCCTATTACCTGGTTGGGCCCTCACCTAGTAATAGATAAAACTAAAAAGACTTTGATGGAGAAAGTTCCAGGAAGACTTCATAATGGAACAAAGTGATCCAGCCCATGGTAGAGATCAGATAAACGGCCTTACCTTCTTTCCACCTGACTCTACTATTTCACATGGCCTCAAAGTAGCTGCTATTAGCTAAAGAGAAAGACATGGGGGCAAGGACACAAACTAACAAAAACCAAATTTGAGATCTGCGTTTAGGATCAGAACTATGTAATGACATGAGTGTACTAAATGTTTGAAGAAATTGCACTGCCAAGGAAACTATGAGCCAGGACTGAAAAAGCTGGGATTGTCTGAACTTCAAAACAACCCTCAGTCTGTCCCCTTTATTAAAATGTAAGTTACATGCAAACAGGGACCCTTTTCCCTAGAATGTAAGATACATGAAAAGAAGAACTTTTTTTTGCCTGTGTTGTTAAATCACTGTGCCCAGTGCACAGCACAGGGCCTCGCAGAGAGTAGAAGCTTTGTAAATATGTGTTGGGAAAAACAACAAAATAATATAATCCTCAGAGACAAGAAAGTTGCACCAGCTAGAATCTGGCTATGAAAATTGTGTAATCCCAAAGAAGGTAACTCTTCGGGCACCTTGAATATGGCCATGGAGGTTTATGGACAAGAAAATACTCCTGGAGGGCAGATCTCGGGACATGGGAAACATGGACAAGAGGGTTGCTCCCAGAGAGCAGAATCAGGGTCTATCAAGGAACTCCCCCCAACCCTCAGGGTAACTGTGGGGGCAGGCTGTTCTCAAAGCCTGCTTAGCAGACTCTCATAATTGCTATGTGTGTGTCTCCCAGTGTTCTCCTTTATGAATGGGGGTTTATTCGGTCTCTGCAGGATCACTGTGTGGTGTGCGTTGTGGGAGTTTGCAGATAATTTATCTTTCAGATAATAGGTCATTGGACCATGAGGAGCTACATCTGGATGGAGTGGTCCTAGAATGGAGCTGGATGTAGTGAATGGATGAAGCTTGTCTGCCTTGGGGACGGAATATGTCCTTGTGGAGGCAGAAAAAACAAATTAAATATTTGAGAACCCAAATAATGATTATGTGTTTACCAATCCATGTCCCCCTTTTCTTCTGGGTTCTCAAATGGCCTACATTTTCTAGGTTTCTTTAAAGTTAGGTGTGTCCATGTGACTGAAATGTAGCTACCTTAGTCAGTTCTGGCTGCTCCAACAAAGTATCCTAAACTGCATGGCTTAGAAAGAACAACATTTATATCTAACAGTTCTGGAGGCCCGAAGTCCAAGATCAGGGTGCCAGGATGGTGGGGTTCTGGTGAGGGCTCACTTCCAGGTTGCAGACTGCTGACTTGTATCCTCACATGGTGGAAAGAGTAAGCTAGCTCTCTGACCTCTTCTTCTAAGGGCACTAATCCCATTCATGAGGGCTCCACTTTCACGAGCCAACGATCTCCCAAAGGCTGCGCCTTGCAATACCATCACATTTGGGATTAGGTTTTAACCTATGAATTTGGGGTGGGGGACACAAACATTCAGTTCGTAACAGTAGACAATGGAATGTTCACAGAAGTTTTCAGGCCTGGCCAATGAAGATTTCCCATGTGTGATTCTCCATGTTTTTTCTTTGTGCACCATCCTGAAGTTAATATGCTGGGCGGCCCTTTACAGTCACCTGTTGGAAATGGCCGAGCCTCCATCAGCATGAGCCCCTCAACGACTGCATGAAGCACCCACCACCTACGGACTATGGACACCTGCACTGAATTTCATGTGAGAGATAAATACATTTTTACAGCTTTAAGCCGCTAAAATGTAGTTTATTTCTTATAGCAGCTAGCATTGCTGTCATTTACACCCTAATTATTCTCCTTCAAAATTTACAACTTTTGCCAATATAAAGAGATATCCATCCCTGCCTGGAATGGACCTTTAACATCAAAACTAAAAAAATCTACCCATTAATCTCAAGGTCAAGTTCAAATTCTACCTCTTGCCTGAATCTCTTTCTAGCTAGTAACTAAGAATACCAACACTTTTTTACTGCCGTATGCTAGTTTCTGTAGTTGTTGTAACAAATTACCACATACTTGGTGCCCTAAAATTTATTATCTCACAGTTAGGAAGCCAAACATCTTAAATCAGTACCACTGGGCCAAAATCAAGGTGTCAGCAAGGCCATCCTCCCTCGGGAGAACCCATTCTTTGCTTCTTCAACCTTCTGGTAGCTGCTGGCATTCCTTGGATTTTGGCGACATCACTAATCTTCAAGGCCCACACACACAAATCTCTCTCTGCTTTGTCTTAATGCTGCCTTTTCCTCGGTATGGGGTCATCTCCCTCTGCCTCCCTCTGATAACGATTCTTGTGATTATATTTAAGACCTCTCTGGATAGTCCAGAAGAATTTTCCAATCTCAAAATGCTGAAATTTATCACACTGCAATGACCTTTCTTTTTTGCCTATTGCACATATTTCTCATAGAACACAAATTGGAAGCTATGTTCATTTAATTTGGAATTTCATTATATGTCACTTTGCACTGATCTCTAACTATTTCATGTGTTGCTATCATATATAATGCTGATGTCACTCAATCATTTATTTACTCAACAATTATTTATTGAACATGTACCCTATGAGAAGCACTATGATGCCATAATATAGGGTTGTAAAGGTAAGCAGTAGCCAATCATAACACTTTGAGGGAGTTTGCAAATTGGTAGGAGATACACATACCTATAGAGACTGTGGTAATATGGTGTGGTGCCAACAGCAGGTAAGCGGGACACATGGGAGGGACACCTAATGAAGATGATACCAAACTGAGACCTGAAAGAACCACTCTGGTAAAGGGAGTGGTGAGACTTTATCTCAAAAACAAAGGGTGGGGGCATCTGAGGATTTTTAAGTCAGGATGAAGCAATCAGATTGGAGCATTGGAGACATAACTGTGACATGGTTTTAAGCTTGGATTGGAGTTAGGCCACTGTGGTCTCAGGAAGAGAAGTAAGTGGCTGCTGGCAGTGACTCAGGAAGGAAATGATGGTGGGTGAGCTGGTATGAAGTGGGACTCAATAACTATTTATCCTTCCCTTCCAGCTTCTCCTGTCTAGACATTCCCTGCCATGTTTCATGTACTGCTAAGCATAAAGTAAAGGCTCAAAACATTCTTGTACAATGAATCATTGTAACTGTACAAAATCTGCAAATTCCAGGATAAATGTAGTCCATTTAACAGAAATCCCATATAGATACATTAACTCAATGTTTGGATTGACCCAGGATATTACTCAAGTAGTCTAACAAAATACCCTAAAATTTCAGTGTTTTAACTCAATAGAGGCTTATTTCTTAAGAAGGAACCACCGTTCCCTGGGTATTGATGTCCTCTACTGGATCCTTTGCACTTGGCTAACAGGTGAGGGAAGCAAAACAACAGGGACAATACTCACCTGTTCTTCACTACCTTACCGAGCAGTGACCCACATCACTCTGTTCACATTCCATTGGTGAGAACAAAGCACATGGTTCCACCTAGCTGCAAGGGGGCTGGGGAGTGTAGTGTGTCCAAGAAGAAGGGCAGAACATGGATATAAGTGAGCCAAAGCAGTCTTGGCTCCTGAGATGACACTCATTTAATATTTATATTACAGTGTAATATTTAATTAAACATTGAATATTGAAGGTAATATTTAGTTGAATGTAATATTTAATTAAATCCCATATTTCTTTTGTTTTGAATGTTTTGTATTGAAGTAGTTGCAGTAAGGAGAG
The DNA here is from genome assembly GCA_030848825.1 of Tadarida brasiliensis. Classification (NCBI taxonomy): domain Eukaryota; kingdom Metazoa; phylum Chordata; class Mammalia; order Chiroptera; family Molossidae; genus Tadarida; species Tadarida brasiliensis. Next base: position 30,787,832 of record CM061261.1, on the reverse strand, counting down.
GGAAAGATCCTTGTATTCTGAATATTAATGATTTGCCTCCCTATTGTTACAGAAGTCACTATGACTACACATAAAATTGAATCTGAATCAAACATTTCTCCTTGCTTAACAGTGTCTTCTACTCTCAATCTCATGGATGACATTCAATAATATCATGTACATGCATTATAAATAATTGCCAAGGGAAATTAAACATCTTGCAAAAGATGCTAGATTTTATGATGTCAATAAATGTGATATTGATGAACTTGAACCAATGCCCCACCTCAAGTCACGGAATAACAAGTGAAGATGAAAAATGTAAACAGGATCTTGATTAAATATGTACTTTAGAGGCGAGCAGTTTAAATGTCAAATGTTATGAGGAGCCATTGTGAAAATTGATGAAGCCCTCAATTAAAAAAACAAACAAACAAAAAGCCTTTTTATGATCCTGCTACAAGAGTCAAATGTGACTTAAAGAATGTTGTAGTACACATAATTCTTTATGACTACACATACACAAAAGTCAGCATTTGATTTATTTCCTGTCTGGTCTAACAACTAGTACAAAACTCCATTTTAACCTAAATTTTAAAGACATAAAGTAAATTTATTTTCATTTCTCAGGCTTATTCCACTATCCAGCCCTTTCTTCCCTATGAAAATGTAGTCACTATTTTAAGTGGAATTATGTTGTTTAGTAACAAATATGTTCCAATATCAAGATACTCCTGTCATGGAAAAACATCAGGCTTGGACTGAGTTATCTATTGAGAAATAAAATATAAGCACTATCCAGTAGAACTCTCTGTGATGATAGAACTGCCCTACCTCTGGTCTTTTCAACATGGAAGCCACTAACCCCATGAGACCATTGATGGGTGCTGGCCCATTTACTGAGTAATGGAGGGTAAGTCACAGCTAACCTTGGTTTAAACTATCTAACAAATAGGTAGACATGCAAATCAATGCACAAATGTTCTGGAATGTTATCATGTATTTCAAGGGAAGCAACAGAATAGGCTCAGGTGCAGAGAGTGGAGGATGATTGGAGGAGCCAGGCTGGAAGCCAGGGTAGGGACCAAGATCACCCTTCCGTACATAAACCAGCAGACCAACAGGCCTTTCTATGATACCTTCAGAGTGTGGAGGTGTTTAATATCCTGCCCATGTATAGTAACATATTCTCTACAGTGGTTGTTAAGATGAAATGTCAGAATATATACAAACTCTAAAGTGATATACTATCCTTAGGTGGATTTTAATCATTTGCCATTACCTTGAAGTATGATGTTAAAAGATTCCTCTACTTGAACTCCTTGAGACTTTTACTTTTATCATTAAGCTTGAAATATTTTCTGATATCCACTGTGATTCTTCTTTGACTTGTGGGTTATTTATAAGCCTGTTATTTAATGTCCAAATATTTGAAGTTTTTCTAGCTATTTTATGTTATTAATATAATTCCATCATGACCAGAGAACATACTCTGTAGCATTTCAATCACTTGAAATATATAGAATTTTTTTTTATGTCCCAGCATTTGATCTATCTTGATGAACTTACTGCTTATATTTGAAAAGAATGTGCACTTTGCAGTTATTGGGTAAGATGGTCTTAAATACCAATTAAGCAATGTAGTTGATACAGACTGTTCAGTTTTAGAAAAAGGTAAATGCCCAATCATTTTATTCCTAAGTACTCATGAACAATTTCACTCTGTGGACATTCTCAAATTTGGAAAGTTCTCTCTCCAGCTCAACTTTGCTCATTGCATTTTCCCTTCAGACGATTTGCTGAGTAGATGAGAACGACTGACAGTTATTGATGCCAAACTTTATAAAACTCAAGAAGAAACATTTATCATCAGAACTTCTGAAGCATTAGAATACTTTCAACCTCAGCTTTCCAAGTATTTTCCTTAAGGGCTTTCCAAAGCTAGGGTTACTCATGAATCTGGAAATGGTTACATTTTGCTCTTCTTCATCATCAAAGTCACAGTCATTGACTCAGCAAATTCCTCTAAAAGCATGAGATGCTCAAGCGTCTAAGCAGTCCATCTTCTACTACTATCGTTCAGCCATGAGCTATTGCTTTCATGTAAGCCTGATGTTCAAGATTCACTATAAACAGAAATACCAGGAAACATTCATTTAAAATCAAATGCATTTTTCTGTGATTGATGTGTTTGATTAGTCAGGGTTTTTTAGCTGCAAGCAACAGAAATGAATGATCTGGTTTGAGTGGTAAAAACATATAGAAGTAGTAGAAGGTAGCTCACATAAATGGAGGAAGGATAAATAACTAGGACTTGAAGATGGACAGGGAACAAGGTGAGTCCAAGTCTGCAAACTCTTCTCTCAAATGGTAGTTGAAGTGGCCTGAAAGAGTGTAAATAGCTGCTACATTTCTTTTTGTCTTTGCCATTCCCCATGACAAGTCTTGGGAAGGTGCACCAGATTAACCAAGCCCACTCACAAATCTAACACCTCGCCGTCATAAAAAAGAGTGAAAAATATCTGTCTGGCTTTTTTTCAGCGTCTGAAATGGCTACATTTCACCAAATGTCATACAGTAGAAAATACCTCCCAAGGAGGAAAAGGATTCAGACAATAGCCTGAAAACAGAGAAATGCCCGCTAAATAATCCTTTCTGTCTTTACAATTGAATATATTCACACCATAGGGCAAAGGGAGGGCTTTTTGTTTTGTTTTGTTTTGCTTATTTAAAGTAGCTAGCTCTTTAATATCGTGTTTATCTGTACATTGGCTTGGAGAACCAGAAGAATTGGGTTTAATAGTGGATATGTTCTGAACTAGCTGTGTGATCTTGGTCAAGCCACTCTTCCCCTGAGCCTCGGTTTCTTCACCTGTAAACGAGGCAGTTGGACTAGATGAAACCTAAATCATCTGTCAAGAGTTAAAATCTCCATCAGCATTATCCAATAGAACTTTCCGTGATGATGGAAACCTTCTACAGCTCGTCTGTCCGATAGACGCCACTGGCCCCATGAGACTACAAAGTACTTGAAATGTGGCTAGTGTGATTGAAAAACTGAATCTTCAATTCTACTAACTTGAACAAATTTAAATTTAAATGGCCACGTGTGACTAGTGACTACTGTATTAGACTGTTCAACTCTAAATGATAAACCCTGTAAAAGTAGGGGCCACACCTGCCTTGTTGATTTACTTCCTCTTAAGGCCCAGCACAGTGCCAGGCTGAGTGTGTGGCAGGTTATATAAGATTTCTTAAATATGTATTGGGCCACAAAAGTGCCAGGCATTGGGCTAGGTTCTGGGCATCCACGTGTGAACCCAACAGAAACAAATCGTTGTTCTCATGATGCTTACATTTTACTGGGGAAAATACACAGTGAAAATATGAGTATAATTTGTAGTATGTTAGGTGGTGATAAGAATTAAGGGAGAAAACTAAATCAAGAGACGGACAGGGGGTGTGACAGCTGGAGCAGGAGGGTTGTGATTTAACTATGGAGATCAGGCAATAAGAAGGGGACATTTGAGTCAAGACTTGCTGAGGCATGAAAGTTAGCCATGCAGATATCTGGGAGGGACTATTCTAAGCAAAGGACCCCAGGTGAGATCATGCCTGGAATGTTCAGGAAACTACAAGAGGCCAGCTTGGCTTTGTGTTGGGAGCGGACAAATGGAGGGAGATCAGTAAGGAAGTAAAAAGAGTGATGTAGTATATGTGGGGGTGGGGAGGTGGTTCCTGTAAAGTCTGTTGTTTTAAAGACCGATGGGAATTATTGGAGGGTTTTGAACAGAGGACGGTAACATCATCTTTGGCTGAAGAGTGGTGTGGGTAAGGGCAGATGTAGAAGGTCAAGGGCAGATGTAGAAGGTCCATGTAGGGCGATATCCCAACAACCCAGGCAACAGGTGGTGGCGACCTGGACCACAAATGAGTAAATTCTGGTTTTAGAGGTAATGCCAGCAGCCTTAGCTAATGGATGGGCCACAGGCATAAGAAGAAGAAATGAGGCAAAGATGACTGAAATTATTTTGGCCTGGGCACTCGAACAATGGAGTGGCTATTCACTGAGCTGGGCAGGGCTGTGGTTGGGGCAGGCAGGAGAGTAGACCAGAAGTTCTGTTTGGCATCTGTGAAGTCCAGATCCAGAAAGAGGAATGAATGTGGTCTCTGCACCTTCCAGCTCCAGTGACACAGGACTCTGTCATTACAGCAGAAGGTGTAACTGCCACATTATGGGACCCAGAGAAGCATGATGACCTGGGGGCTGTGCTGCTCCTTTGTCCAGATGTGGAGATGCTCCCAGCCGCCTCCTCTTTTCCCCAGGCCCTTAGCTGTCTGTGACTGCCCACTTCCCAAAGGGCAAAGCATCCAGCTGTGCGGCCACTGTTTATTCTGCCTGAAGAAAGCTGTCTAGACAATGTCTTTCACTCCTTGCTAATAGAGTTTTGCTTTTTGCTTTTTTTTTTTTTAATTTAATTTTAAGGTGTTGAATAGATTGACTACATGGTGTCCGTCCCCCAAGGTACTTACATTTCCAGGCTAGACACCATTACACAATGTCAGCACAAAAGAGACTTTCAAAATATGTACATCCTGGGGACAAAATGTTGCCTATTGCTAGGGCATTTCAAAACAAATGTGCCTTTATTTTACATACGTTTGTTCAAAATGAGAAAGACATGATATGAAAAATAAATGCAATTTAACTTTGAAATGCACAGACACTGGGTAAAAATAAATAAATAAATGGTAGAATTTCTTTTTTTCCCTTTACCTCTTGAAAGGATGTTTTAGGTTGTGAAATCTTTCATGTATAAAAATCTGGGAATCTGGCGTGTGCCCGTTCTGGTGGTGGTGCCAAGAAAATAAAATGTTTGTCATCTGATAGGACAGAAGTTCTCTTTGATTTTCTAGGAGAGCATAAACTTGGAGAATGTGAAGCCAGCAGAAGGTAACTGGATAGGAAACCCCCAAAGAATGGCTGCAGGCCTGCCAGGCTTTCTCTGGGGAGGCCTTTACCGAACAAGGATTGCATTGTTTGGCCAAAAGGCTACTCAGGACAGCTCCCTATTTCCCCACCCTTGAGTTCCTGGCCGGTGTTCCAGATATGCTTCTGGGTCCTAAATGTATCCATGTTTCTTCTGTCATGAATAGGGACACTGGCGAGGCCTTAGCTTCTCTCACATCCCCTCTCTGGATCTCTGATTGCTTATAACTTCAGTGTCCCTCCCAAATGCCTTGTGTGGAGAGAAGGTTTGTCTATCCAGCCAAGGGGGAGGATTCCACATTGAAGCAATCTGTGTCTACTGGTATATCTGTTCTCTCTCACTATGTTGGTGCCTGGCTCAGATCCCTTTTCCTATCCTGTACATTCAACCCTGCGGTGCGAGGTGCTGGTAATGTCTCCCAGCTGCACCCTTCTCTGGAGAATTGCCCTTGGCCGATTGGACGCCTGGCTTGGAGATGCCTGGCAGGTTAACTCCCACCTTCAAGTGGTCAATGACTAATCAGAAAACACAAAAATCAGTCCCTTTGCCCCAAGGTCAGACATCCTGCAGTGCAGTTTAAGCTTGAGAGCTCTCGAGGATCCGATGAAGGCTACGTTTCTTGAGACCACATCCTTGCCTGATTTTCCCCTTCTCTCTCCTGTGTCCTGGTCTCTACAGGCGTCTGCTGAGAGCACTCCCTTGGTACATGGTGTGCACATGCAGCCCTGGCCTGGACCCTGCTCCTAGGGAACCTCAGACAATGGCCTCCTGGTCCAGAGTGAGGAGCATATGCTATGGCATCTCACCTTAGGGAAGGCCAGGAGACCTTGCTCTTGTCAAGCAAATTCCCTTGATGTGCACAAATGCCACAGCGAGCTGACCATTGGCAACTATCTGTTTTGCTTCAAAAAGAGACTCACATGATTGCCAAGGACTTGCTTCGAGGCTGAATTTACAGACAAATACCAGCTGATCACGACCACATGAGTTTGCAACATACACAGCAAAACAGGGCACCCATAATCACAAGGATTTCACAAAAGATAATTTTAATCTGCAAAATTTTTAACCTTTTTGAGTGTCTACTGAGTCTCTTCATAATGAATGCTTTATTGTGTAGCCAAGTCAAAGCTGGTCTGGTGGAGCTCTTCACTGAAAACTCCCTTAAGCCTTACTTCTCAAAGCGTGGTCCATGGACTGCACATCTGCATTGCCTGGGAGCTTGTTAGAGATTCAGAGTCCTGGTCTCCACCCCTGACCAGCTAACTAAGGATTGAATTTGCATTTAAACAAGACTCCCCAGCAGATTCTTCCACACCTGGAGCAGGAGAACATTTGCTCCAAGATGTCCTATTGCTGAGTTTTGCGTGGTTGATAACTGTGTAAAAATTCGAAGGGGACAGTCAGATGCACAAAAACTCAAGGTGGAATAAAACCTAGAGGTCATTATTCTCTAACTTGAACTGACAAGAAAAGAGCCTAGAACTAGGACTGTACAAAAGGTCTCTGAGAAGACAAAATAGAAATCACCAAGTTCATAAACCCGAAGTCACTTGTCTTACAGGAAATCTCAGACCCTCTCTTAGTTGATGTTTCCTTTTAGCTATGTATTTTAGTCTAATAAGACTAGTTACTTGGTTTTAAAGTCTTCTGGAAACTTGAAAAAAGCAATTAAAAGGGAAAGTGATTTCCTGGAGCAGCAGTTTTCAAACTAGAACCCTGGGACCAGCAGTGCCAGCATGCCTTGGGAACGTGTTAGAAAGGCAAAGCTCCTGTCCAGCCCTGACCTGCTGGATTAGAAATCCTGGGACAGGGGCCCAGCCTTCTGTAGTCCAACAACCTCTCTGGGTGATGCTGATGCATGCTCAAATTTTGCTTCCACTGTCCTGGAGGAAGCAAAGAGTGAAACTGATAATAACCGAAAGGACCAGAGAAATCAATGAACAAACACAGATACAGAAGAGGCAGAGATCTTAGGATCCTTTAGGCTTGATTAAAGGAGTGAGCCGGAGTAGACTGCAGTAAGAGGGGCCAGTACTAGTAAAGCCCCAGAGTCATGAAACATATCATTGCATGGCTGGGGCATAGATTTTATTTTATTTATTTATTTTTATTATTATTTTTTTAATTAATTCATTCATTCATTTTTGTTACAGATCTTTCTCATTTTTCCCCCAGACAACCTCCTCCCTATCCCACCCCCACCCTCCAAAGCATTGTTGTCTGTGTCCATTGGTTATGCATACATGCATATAAGTTCTTTGGCTTATCTCATCCCTCCACCCCGCCCTCCTCCTCTGAAGTTTGTCAGTCTGAATGTACTCCTTTCTATGTCTCCAGGTCTATTTTGTTCATCAGCTTATTTTATTCATTATATTCCACAAATAAGTGAGATCACATGGTATTTGTCTTTCTCTGATTGGCTTATTTCACTTAGCATAATACTCTCCAGGTCCCTCCAGGTCATCTCAAAGGATAAGAGATCTTTCTTTCTTACAGCTGCATAGTATTCTATTGTGTACATGTACCACAGCTTTTTTATCCACTCATCTATTGATGGACACTTGGGCTGCTTCCAGATCTTAGCAATTATAAGTAGTGCTGCTATGAACATCGGGGTACATATATTCTTTCTGATTGGTGTTTCAGGCTTCTTAGGATATATTCCTAGAAGTGGGATCACTGGGTCAAATGGCAGTTCAATTCTTAATTTTTTGAGGAAACACCATAGTGTTTTCCATAGTGGCTGCACCAATCCGCATTCCCACCAGCAGTGTACTAGAGTCCCCTTTTCTCCACACCCTCGCCAGCACTTGTTTGATGCTTTGTTGATGGCAGCCTGGGGCATAGATTTTAAAGTACAATAGAATAGAGGCTGGAAAGGCAGTGAGGGGAACACTACAGGCTAGATAAGGCGTTTGGCTTTTTACTTTTAAGCAATGTGAAGCCACTGCGTTTCTAGGTGGTAGAATAAAATGGTTTAAAAAGAAAAAAAGAGTTTTGTAGTTGAAAAGAAGAGAATCCCATTACCCAAAGATTTAATTTATCCAATGATGCAGAAAGGAGGCGCTGCGATATCCAGTTCAGTCGAGAGCAATAGCCTGCGGATAACCCTGAAGTCACAGTCACACGTTTCTGCTGTAACAGTATCTGATAGGACCAGTTGTGGGGTACCTGGGACTTTATTTTGAGACAGTAATCTTTGCAGAAAATGAAAAGGGTCATGTTATTTCAGGGTAACTTTCAGTGTTACATAAAGTTATTTCTCTTCAAAAAACTCTTCGATTTTGTTTCAACAATATTTTCACAATGTGACATTTGGTTTTCCACTTTCCCTTCACACCTTTTAGCTTTTACACACAATAAATACTAAATAATAAAATAAAACCACAATGTCAATATTTGTACAAATGGTCGGGGAATTCAGCCTGCGGAATACACTTCCTTAAATTTTTCTCATTTCTTTTCAGTGAGTAGCGTAGACTGACACAAAATCGCACCTCATATTGCTCTGCATAATAGGAAGCTGGGCTGAAATACTGAAACAAGGTGTCCAGAATGTCCTTCCCAATGGAGGATACTGCAACCAAGGTACGTGCCCCTAGCGGGAACCGAACCCGGGTCTCTCTGAACCGCGGGCTGACGCTCTAACCGCTGAGCCAAACTGGCCAGGGCACTACTTGGTATTTTATGTTTAAATTATCAAGCAGTAAAAAACAAAACTCTAGATGATGTCTTAGTGACTTTCGGAAGTTAAAATGTCCCTTTCAACCCCAGTGTCAAAGGGAATAACATTATTTTAAGACAGTCATGTTCATTCAAGGTAGACTGCTACCAGGTTACATGAAGACCCACTGCCATGGGCGGGAGAGTCTGTACCTTTCCACCGACGGAGGTTTCTGTCTCTGCCTTGGCCCCACTGACCTGATGCAGAGAGAGACAGCTCCAATGACAAGCACAGTCTCAAATGTGGTTTAGTCCTCCCGGGTACAGGTCTTTTTGCCACAGGAAAGACAGACATGGTTCACATTTGATGGCCTTTGCTAAAATTTCAAAAAACATTTTTTATAAATTCACAAGATGTTCTCTGCCATTTTACTATAAATGTAGTCTTTCGTTTATTGCAAGCTAGAACGCCCTCTTATATAACTGAAACAAATGAAAAACACATTACTGGAATTTTTTTGTTTAGTGGTCATATATAACCAGGAATAAGCAAAATTGTGCCTTTTAAATGAAGTTACATAGAGACATGATGGATGTTCATTTCATAAAGTAAAAAAGAATATTTATATGAGTTACGTTGGGCCAGAATACCTTTGTAGGTATACACACACACACATAAATGATTTATACATATACTACCATTTTCACCTTATGAGTTGACATGATGTTAAAATTCCCAGAGATGTTTTTGTTGTTGTTAATTCTCACCCAAGGATATTTTTCCATTGATTTTTTTTTTTTTTTTTTTTTTAGATAGAGTAGAAGGGAGAGAGGGAGAGAGAGAGAAACATCAATCAATGTGTCTCACATTGATTGGCTGCCTCCCTCATGACCCTGACCTGAACTGGGGATCAAACCTGAAACCCAGGTATGTGCCCTTGATCAGAAATCAAATCCATGACCCTTCAGTCTGTGGGCTGAGGCTCTAACCACTGAGCCAAACCAGCCAGGGCAATTCCCATAGATCTTGAATAAGTCATTCATAGGCATAAACATATGCACACATACCCAGATCTATTTCACATCTTAAAGTGCTATATTCTAAACACAAAGAGAGAAAAAAGAATAGCCATTTCATAATCTTTGCTATTCTTACACCCCTCCAAAAAGAGAAGGTAGTGGTTGCTAACTTTATGGAATACACATTTATGGGCACACAGATTAAACATGTTTTACAATTTTTAATTTTTTTTTTATACTGGAAGAGAAGTACCAGATTCCTACACTGCTCTCTTTATCTGGATTCTTTCATTCCTCCCAAACCTGCACCCCCTCAGCTTCTCTCCCACGAGTTAAAAGTCTTGTCTTCCCAGGCTATCTGATTGGAGGTTACCTCCTTCAAGAAGTCTTCCTGATTTTCTTCCATGGGAAAGTCGAAACCAGGAGCCTCTCCTTGGTACTCCTAGGATGCCCCCATCTTAGTACTTACGATTCTGGGTTGTCATCTTCAGAATCCCCAGTTTATCTGTCTATCCTCCCTGGAAGATTGAGCCCCTTTAAGACTTGTAAGGAAGTCTTGCTTGCTCTGGTGTCCTTGGGACCAACACAGTTGTTAAAGAAGGATTTATTTGTCAAATGAATGAATTCTTATTAGGAGATGATTAGGAGATTCTACTGGATTTTTAGATCACTTAGATAAGAAAGGATGAATACTGTCCCAACTACCCATCTTTAAATTCCCTTATGTATTCCTATCCTTAAAAACCTACAGGCCTCAGTAGCTTTCTGTTTAAATTTTTATTCACTTTTCGTATATTGACGAGCACTCAAAAAACTGTCTCGCGATACAGGAGAACATAAAACAGCCACTCTTCTGTATCCTGTCATAGATGAAATATGGGTCCTGCCCTGAGAAACATGGCCTATATCCGTGTGGACCACCCATGAAATGACTGCAGGAACATCTGCTTTTCTAAGGCTTTTATCCCTACGTATCAACGTTTAGCCACTCGCGGAGGAGAAGCCATTGTTTGCATTGGATACACTAAGAAATAAGAAAGAGGCAGCGAAACAGGGACAGAGGGTTCTTTTTTCAAAGTCACAGAAGGAATTAGGCGAAGAGAAGGGGAGAGGAGGGGAGTTCCCGGGGCTTCCTTTTGTGGAGTCACTTCCTCTGTTCATCTGTGTTGTCAGTTTTCAATAGCAGTATTGTTTTTGTCTGTACAAGTGGAACAGAACGTCAGCCAGAAAATAAAAAGCGAACCTTGAGCATTGAGAAAAATCACTTGAAAACTGGTTCCACTTAAAGATGTGAAGCTATCACCTTGCCGATCTGTGTCTAGCCCCAGGGTCAAAACATTGAATGAACAGTCAAGGATTGTGCCATTAATATTTCTGCCCTCCCTTCTACCAGGAATGGATAAGAAAATGCATGAACAGCACCCAACAGAGGGCCACTTAAAGTCTTAAGCATCACTTGAGTAGACAAAGCGTTAGAATCCATTCTTATAGAACAGAATTCTAAAATTTAATGTTCAATGGCTCTCATTTAAATGAAGGAATTTCTCCATGGGCATACATCTGTGTCCAGGAAAATGAAGAGTTTATAAGGTCCAGGAAGGAAATTCACCTCCAGAGGAATGTGACACAGTGAGAATATCAGCTTGGGCAACAACAATATTAGGTAATAAAAAGTATAAAGTAAACATGCTATAGAATATTATTACCTTTGGATAATTCAGGCTTCTGCAGGCTGTTGTACCAAGTATGCATTGTATTTGGGAGCCGTTTTCTCCAGGTCAGGCTCTCTGAATTAATTCAATGCCTCCTTCGTGAACGTATCACATGGTTCAGAAGTTCATGGCCCTTTGGCCCAGTAGCATGCATCTGCTTGGTTGTAGAGACTCAGTATAGTAACAGCTAGCATTTATTATGCACTGCTTCTCAAGCAGTGAGCTAAGTTTATGGGAATTATTCGATTTCATTCTTATGATAAAAGTCCTTTCAGAATTCCCATTTTATGAGAAAACAGAGCATTGCAGAGGTCAAGCAGCTCACCTAAGGTCTTGAACTTGGGAAATAACAGAGTAAACTTTGAAACCAAGTAATCTGTCTTCAAACCTGTGGCCTTAATCACTGGGATACACTGTCTCACACACATTACTTTAAATCAAATAGGCATAGTATTAGGTCAACTCTAGTTTATTTCCAACAATTGGGGATTATTCCTAAAGACAGTTAACCCTAATATTATTTGTCTCCTTTTTTGGTACCTCATATATGCTATGTTCTGAGATGGTGGTATGTGGTTTAAGATTGATGCTTTAAAATAGCCATTTACTCATCACCTACTATGTCAGTGACTATCCTGATTATCTATAAATTGGCCTATATCAAACTGATTTAGCCTTAGTGTCAGAAAACAACAACAACCATTTATTATTATTGTGCCTCCTGGTTCTGGGGGTTGACCGGGCTCAGCAGGGCAGTTCTTGACTTCACGTCTCATGCAGATGTAGTTGCAGCCTGATGTGGCTGGGCAATCAGGCTGAGGACATGGCTGGAGTCATCTGGACCACCTCTTCACTTACATGCCTGGTGCCTGGGCTAGGAGGACTCAAACAGCTGTGGACTGGAGTGGGTGGGTCTCTGTCGTCCTCTATCTCAGCGTGGTCTCTCCAGCATGGCAGCTTGAAGTAGCCAGACCTCTCTGACGCTGTATGACCGGAGAGAGCCTTAAAAGCCCTGCAGGATGGCCTCAACCACACTCTATTTATTAGAAGGGAGTCACTGAGCCCATCTTTGAAGGAGGGGAATTAGTCTCCATCTCACGACAGGAAGGGTGACAGAGAATTTGCAGACATGTTTTAAAACCATCACAGGTACAGACATAAAACCCTTTGTCTACTTACCATAGTTAATTATCAAATTATCAATGCATAGTAAACATTATCTTCATAGCACAGTGGAGAAATTAGACCCCCAGGTAAGAAGGGCCAAAACTCAGATTCAAACTCACACCTGCCTGAATCCACTACACAATCCCATTCTCTCATTCACTGCATGCAGTACCTTAGCCCAAAAGGATAAGACGTTTCCGGCAGAATTAAAACAAAAAATTTAGGGATAAAAGTCAGGACCATTTAAGGGGAATAAAGTAATTTAACAGTACCAATTATACATTAATTCAACAAATATGTATTAAGTGCCTACTATGTGCCAGGCAGTATGGATACAGGGATATACAAATAGGATCCGAGCCGACTAAGGATATAAATTTCTGGGTGTATGTATCAGTATTAGAGTATTTTCCACAGTCCCTACTTTCATGGGAGTTAGTGGCTAGAGGACGTGGCATTTAACAAACAACCAAGACATAACAGTATTTTACAAGTTGTGATAAGTACTCAGAAGGGAGTAGAGGGTATAATGAAATTTATGTTGGATGTTTCCCTTTCCAGGTGGTTCTCTGCAACTAGTAATTATATTGCCTAACCCATCTTCACATGGAAAATACTATAGCTCAGGCCAGGCCAAAAAAAGTGCCCCATTGAACTGGCAACAGTGATCGTTCCAAGAAATGGGCATGTGATTTAAGGAGGGCCCATTAGAATAATTCCTGGAATTCACAAATACACAGAGGAAAAAAGGTTTCTTTCTGCTAGGGTTTGCCAAGCCAGGAGAATATGCATGTGGGTGGTTGATGGCCATATCTAAGAAGCATATCTGGACAAAGATAACATGACGCTGACACACAGAGATGGAGGAAAGCTTGATGGGGTGGGGGGAGGAGAGCAGAAGACAGGAGAGGGAAACAGAGAGAGAACTGTTAACACCCACTGAGCTTAGTCTGGATTCTGAGGTGCCCATTTCATTCTCCAGAGCACTTTGTATGTACTCTTGTTGCCTGTCACGCTTTCTGGAAAACCCACTCAAGCATGCCTGAAATTGGGTCCATTTGTCTGTATCCCCTGGTATAATGTCTGGGACATACTTGGTGCTCAGGGAGGATTTATCCAATGAATACATGAATGAAGAGATGGGTGCATGAGTGAGTGAATGACTTGGGAAAAAAATAGATTTACACAGAGGAAATTTGCTTTTCTCTATCTAACTACAAGGAAAGAATGTCTAACTAAGCTGAGAAGTCAGAATACTTGAGCATTTTCATATTTTAAAAAACATTAATTAACATGGAGGTTCCTCAAAAAATTAAAAATAGAACTACCATACGATCCATTAATCCCACTTCTGGGTATACAGCCAAAGGAAATGAAAACAGGATAAAGAAGAGACATCTGAACCTCCAAGTTCACTGCAGCATTATTCACAATAGCTAAGACATGGAAATAACCTAAGTGTCAATCAATGAATGAATGGATACAAAAGATGTGGTATGTATAACCATGGAATATTATTGAGCCACGAGAAAGAAGGAAATCCTGCCATATATGAGAACATGGATGGACCTTGAGGGCATTATGCTAAGCAAAATAAGTCAGACAGAGAAAGACAAATACTGCATGGTATCACCTACATGTGAAATCTTAAAAAAAAGAAAAGAAAAAGGTCAAACTCATGGAAACAGACAGAAGAAAAATGCTTGCAAGGCAAGGTTTGGGGTGGTGCGTGTACTAGGAAGAAGTGAGTGAAAGGGTACAAACTTCCAGCTATAAAATAATTAAGTTCTGAGGATTTAATGTAAAACATGGTGACAATATTTGATAATATTGTATTATGTAATTGATAACATGGTTTGTATAATTGAAATTTGGGTAGCAAATGAACTAACAAAATAAATCAAAACAAACTCATAGATACAGACAACAGGATGGTGGTTACCAGAGGGAAAGGGAAACAAAATGGGTAAAGGGGGTCAAGTATGTGATAATAGATGGAAACTAGACTTTTGGTGGTGAGCACGTAATAGAGTAATGGTGCACACCTGAAATTTATATCATGTTATTAACCAATATTACCTCAATAAAAATAAATTACTTAATTTTTAAAAATTTGCTAAGAGAGTAGAACTTGAATGCCACCCCCAATATATGAAGTAATAGATGTGCTAATTAACTAGATGGGGGGAATCCTTTTACAAAGTGTATGTATATCAAATAACCACAATGTACACTTTAAATATCATCATTTTATTTGTCAGTTATACCTCAATAAACCTGAAAATAAACATTAATTTTAAAAAACATTAGTACTGATTCAAATACTACAGCATCAACAGCACCAACTAATAGCATAAAGCATATAGTCATACAGAAGCTGTAATTTCTCTTCTACATGGACATGAATATAATTTAAATAATAAAACCAAATATTCCAAACCCTTAAAATACATACAAGTTTCAAGGTTAACTTAGTTTAAGGAAACTCAGTACTGACAGGTCGAACAGAAAGTCATGAGAAAATTAAGAGGTTGTTAAAACATTTATAATTCCTAGCTTTCTGCCATTATGGGCTTCAAGCCTGTAAAAATAATGGAACTTCCTTCAGAATCAAATAACAACTGAAGTTAGTACAATCAGGGAAGAATCAGGAAGCTGGGGCCTCAGGACCAAAACATAACCAGATTGGATGTGTCTTCATGAAACCTCAGAGGTATAATTTAAAAATTACTGAGTTAATTTGCTTTTCTATAACAAATGAGACCTGAGAATGATGGTGTAATTTATCACTAGGCATGAGGATGAAAGGTTCCTGGTGGGTAGCCAGGCCTTGTCTGTTCTCATAAATTCCGCCATTGTGAGATTTCCTCCATCCTTGGCGAGTTTATGGACACAGTAGATTTCCATGTTATCACCTTTCATTTCCAGTTCTGGCAATCCAAGCTTTTTATTAAAAAGAAATCAAAACAAACATAAAAGCCAATAAACATTCTTCAATAAAAACTCATGAAGAATCCAGATATAGAGGAAGTTAGAGTCTGTTGTTGTTGGCCATTATATTCCCAAGTCTTTTTTCTTTCCACCCATCTCAGAAGACCACCACCCTCATGATCCTTCCCATGCTAACTCCTCCTGAAATAACCCCCATTCACAAACACTAAAGAACAAACGATAGTGAGTAACTAGAGGCATTTCTTTTCAAATGGTATAGGTGACTTAAAAGAACAAAGTTTCAAGATAAGACAATGAGCTCTGATGGTAAAATCTCCAGTACTACTGAAAAGAGAAAATGCATTTTGAGGCCCAATAGGTTTTTCCAGATACCTCTCTGGCATTGTGAAAGAGTAGGTTTTGCAAAATGGCCCAGGTATGGGGCTTACAAGATATTTACAAAATATTTATCACTCTTCATTGATTCATTCATCCTTTCATACAACATTTTTCATTTATTCAATAAACACCTTGGATTAATTCTTGATTCCACCTTTTTCTAGTTGAATAACTTTGATAATTACTTAACCACTTTATGCCTCAGTTTCCTCTTATGCAAAGTGGGGATAATAATAGTATTTACCTCTCAGGGTTACAGTGAGGGTGAATTAATTTTATACACATAAAGTTCTCAGACTTGCTCCTGATATCTGGTGATAAGTGTTATGAATACATATTAATTAATAACTAACTACTGGCATACCTCATTTTATTGTGCTCCACTTTATTGAACTTAACAGATGTTATGTTTTTTACAAATTGACGGCAAGACCCTCCACCAGTAAAAAGATTACAACTTGCTTTATTGTGATACTCGGTTTATGGCAGTGGTTGGGAACCAAACCTGCAATATCTATGAGGAATGCCTGTACCATGTGCCAATGACTTGCTAAGCACTAAGTACACGAAGAAGGACAACAATGTCATTGTCCTCAAATGTTTTCCAGTCTGGTCGGGAAATGATCATGCTGACAATGACAAGAAGTGCTTTAATAGGATAAAGGTTAAGACTGGAAGCCAGGAAATCATGTAGGCATTGAGTGCAAGAGTCAAATTGAGAAAAGCTACAGGTCTGAACTAAGGCAATGGATAAGAAAGTGAGGGCTCAGTGGGGTAGAGAAGAGGCTAGATGCATAAGCCTTTTAGGAAGTAGACTAGTGAAAAGTAGTAATCGATTGGATGTAGGAGGTAAAAGAGATGAAAGCCTAGAGAGTGGCTTTAGGCTACTGCCTGGGCAACAGAGTAGATGGTACTTGCTTCCCATAGATATAAATAAAAGAGGAAGAGGGAAGAGAGGTTCTATTGTGGACACTTTGTGCCTGGGGTAGAGATGTTAGGAAGGAATTGAATATATGGATCTGAGAAGGTTTAGGTTGATGATTGAGATTGGAAATTGTCCACTGATAGGCAGGAATGGGAACCATTGAACCACGGGAGGCCGCCTAAGGTCATATTCCTCCTTTACTAGGCACACCACCTGTGTCATTGTAATTAATGCTCATAACAACCCTGTAAGTTTAAGGTACTAGTTAGAACATGGTTTCAGCCATGTGTGACTAAGACCCAAAACAACTCAAAGGAGACCAACATTTATTTCTCTCTCTTGTAAAAACCTGAACTGGATGCAGAGGCGTTGCTCTAGGTATGATGCTCCATGGTATGAGGGACCCAGGGTCCTTCTCTTTTGTTGTTCTATCTTCCTTAGACTCAAGGCCATGCCTATATCCAGCCAGCAGAAAGGGGAGGAGGACAGAAGAGCACAGTCATTCCCTTAAAGCCATGACCTGAAATTGAATTTGTCACTTCCACTTTTGGGTCATTGTTAAGAGTTTAGTCTGTGTCAATATATAGCTGCAAGGAAGGCACGTCTGTGTTCTGAGTGGCCCTTGTAGCACTATCTGTACAAGCAGTATTGGAAAAACATACATGCCCATCAATAGGGAACATTACGCAGGGGATATTGTACAGCTGTACAAAGGAGTGAGGAATAGTTCTGTAAGCTCTTATGGGACAATCTTTGGGATGAGTGGGAAAAAATATAGTAGACAAGAGTATGTTAACATTTATCTGAGAAGTAAAAGGCATATAAACACACATATACATTTGCTATATAAACTGTGCAGTTTAAAAATTAGTATCCTAGAGAGGAAGGACAGGAACAGGGTGGAAGAGACTAGAATAGAGGCTGACTTGTTTGAATATATTGTGTGCTGATTTGGTATCTTGTAAATACTTGAAATAATTATAAAAGAAAACTGCAATAAAAATATCAATTCCAAAAAATCAAAAGAAGACTGAAATGAGTAAATCTGGTTATAAATTCATTTGATCACAAACCACTCTTTTGAGTGACCTTAAACCACAGGAATTTGATGGCATATCCCTAGTGGACTATACTTATGGACAAAAACAAAACTGTAATAAAAATATTTTCAGTAATCACACATTGGTGGTGGTGTTGATATTGTTGAGGACAGTGAAATAAAGCAATGGATGATTTTGCTAAATACCATTAAGAACTAGGTTTTTTAGATTAAAAAAAGGAGGGGGCACATAAAGATATAAAAATCAGTTAAGACCTAAAAGTCTGTAGTCCTGAATTTGAATTAGAAGGCTCATTATGGATTTATAACATATTTTATTAAAAAAAAAAAAAACACAAAAATACACAAACACATGCACACAAATGTTTTCTAGATCTCTCCACTGAAAAGGTCTGGATACAGTGACAAACTCAGTAACTTAAGCAAGCATCCCTTATGCCAGAGTGTCATCTCTAAATGCCATCACTTCAGTAATGGCACCAGGAATGTGACTGGTTCTGGGTCAAGGAAATGTCTACAATGTCCTGGAACAAGGAAGCTATTAAGTCCATATCAAAAGGTCTCTGGAGAAAACTCTTAAGAGTCACTGACCAAAAATGGGACATTCAGACCATTAATACAGCTGTCATGAGGTGACTGGGTCAGAACCCAACAGAAGCTGAATATTGGGATACGATCAATGAAGTGGATGCTGACAGTAATGGCACCATTCATTACCCAGAATTTTTTACTATGACAGCTAGAAAAATGAAGAACACAGGAAGTGAAGAAAAAATCCACAGGGCATTCCAAGTCTTTGACAAGGATGGCAATGGTTACGTCAGTGCAGCAGAATGATGTCATGTATGACAAACTCAGGAGAAAAACTCACAGGTGAAAAAGTAGATGAAATGATCAGAGAAGCAGATATTGATGGAGATGGACAAGTCAACTATGAAGAATTGTACAGATGATGACTGCAAACTTAAGATCTACTCCCTCTTGCACTTCCATGTGCCCCGACCTGTGGTGGCCGTGACACACCCTGGTGGCATGCCCAGGTATGCTGGTTTAGCATTGTCTGCATTGCACTAGAGCAAAATGAGTATCAGGCTGTCACCATCCACACACATTTTTAAAAATAAACTTTTACCAAGGGAGCATCTTTGGACTCTTTTAAATACCTTCTGAACCATGACTTGGAGCCAGTAGGGGTAGGCTGCGGCTGTGGACTTCAGCACAACCATCAACATTGTTGTTCGAGAAATCACAGCTTACATCCATTCCAAGTTGCAAATGCTAGTCTTGTTATTTTTTTCCAATAAAAAGACCATTAACTTAAAAAAAATGGATTGAAACACATTAATTAGTTCAAACTCCAAAACCAAATAGTAGACTAAAACATCTCTTTTGTTGCCTTTGGGGATAGTCAGAGAATAAATTGTTGTTTGGAAATCAAGTTAATATGAACTATATTTCATGTCTTTGAACAGTTGTTTAAAGGGAGTTTCACTTTTTAGATGTGTTCTTGGTAACATATTCTAGTTAACAAATGAAGAGGAAATCATAGAATCAGAATACTGACATTTTGCAATTCCTAAAAATTGTATACATACTGACCTAGGCAATGGTCATCAATACCTGCTAATATAATAATAATTTTAAAAAGCTTCCTAATTGAAGTACATACCACCACTATGAAAAAATCTTTCTGTGAACTCAAACCTATTTTTATTTAGCCTTTAGATCTAACTACCAATTCTTAGGAAATACAGTGAACAAAGGAACAGGTTAAACAACATTTAGGTAAAATCAATCATCAAAATCAAGACTATGGGAAACCAAACAGGACAAAATACCTGGTTTATTCAATAAATATTTCAAGGACAAAAGTTTCAAGGACTAGACTATGTCAGTCAATACAATAAACCTTTTCTGGATCTTGATTTAAACAAAGAAAGTTAGGAAGCACTGAGGGAAAGTCAAACACTGATCGGATATTGGAAGATATGAAATATATATATACATATATATATTTTATAAATTTTTTCCTTTATTGATTTTGGAGAGAGAGGAAGAGAAAGATAGAAACATCGATGTAAGAGAGCATTGATTGGTCCCTCCTGCATGC
This sequence comes from Tadarida brasiliensis, assembly GCA_030848825.1. Classification (NCBI taxonomy): domain Eukaryota; kingdom Metazoa; phylum Chordata; class Mammalia; order Chiroptera; family Molossidae; genus Tadarida; species Tadarida brasiliensis. The sequence continues at coordinate 30,767,872 of CM061261.1, read as the reverse complement.
CCCCCCACTGGGGATCGAGCCCACAACCTGGGCATGTGTCCTGACCGGGAATCGAACCGGAGACCTCCTGGTGCATGGGTCGATGCTCAGCCATTGAGCCACACTGGCCGGGCAATATGAACTATATTACTTTCTAAGTGTCATACATTGGAGAAAAGTTCTTATCTTTTAGAAATACATACGACATTTATGAATAAAATGACATAATGGATGATATTTCTGGGATTGGCTTCAAAATAATATGGTGGTGTTAGGATGAGGGATACAGATGAAACCAGATTTGTCACGAGTTAATAATTGCTAAAACAATGATAGGTGTATAGCGGTCATCATACTCCTTCCTATTTTTTAGTTTGTTTTTAATTTTTCAATATTAAAAATTTTAAATCAATTTCTACAGAATATAGAAAAAATGGATATTGGCAGGAAACTAGCAAATTCTATTGCAGTATATGTAATAACAATTTCCATTTTATAAATGAAGAACATGTGACTTAGAAAAGAGAAAGATGGCATCCTAGGTTGGCAGACTTAGGCAGGGGGCAAAAAGGAGATGCGGGGCCAGTAGGAAGGTCAGGAGAGCATGGGTCCATGGATCCTATTAGAGGAAGTTTGGAAAGGAAGAATCTCTGTGCTCATAAAATTTGATGTTTTTTTTAAAAAAATTATTAATGGAGCATTTATTAAGAAACTACTGTTAAATCTCACTGACCAAAGCCCCTCAGGAACACACCTCGAGTCAAACAAGGTGAGATTTATTTAGCTTGCTGCAGCAAAGAGAACACACCCTGAGGAGCTAAGGGGCCTCTCAGTAGGGGGAGCTGCAAGGGGCTTCTTATGGGGTTCGGGTTCATGTCGGATGAATCTAAGGCGGTTTAAGGAGACAGGAGCCCATTCTTGGTGAGTATTGTCCAAGCTGTGGTGTCTGAATAATTTTTCTCTAGGAAGCAGAAAGGTTAAAGCAGACCTAGGTTAAAGTCAGAGGGGGCCATGGTTAATCATTTTTTGTGGGTGCCAAGTGGCTTTGCCTCTGTTCTGTTTATGTGTGTGAGCACGCTTTATTTTCAGGGAGAAACATCGTGTCCTAGCTGTCAGGAGGGCCATTTTCCCCTTTCGTAGTACTTCTACCTTGAGCTTTATGCTGGGGTTGCAAACCTGGGTAGCAAGGTTCTACCCCTGAGGGCAAATTCAAGGCCAGTCAGATGGGGTGTAGGGAGGACATCTTGGCACCTCACATGTTGAGCAAACTTGATTTTTAATTGTGTTCTTCAAGAAGAGCACACACACATCTAAAATGATAAAGGGGAAAGAATGTAGACAAAAACGGTTCCCAAAGAGTGTGAGCAAGCATAAATCTCACAGCCGCAAAGTGGATTGAAAATGACATAATCAATTACCCAGAAAAGGCCCCTGTAGTGAGAACAGACAACCCATTAAATAAAAAATTAAAAGGAGTCTCATTAATGGTTACAGCAACCTTCTCGACTGCTTTAGAAACCGTTAAAAGGAATCCAGGATGCATGTCTCTAAATCACTTCACACCATTAACTTTACATAAGGAGCAGCCCCATCAAGAAGTAAATGAAGCAATTCAACCGTCTCTGAGAGCAAGATTATTCAAGAAAATCTCTACTTGAAAGCAAGAACCCGAGCTGCTTTTGCATTTATGTTTTGCTATTGGCCATATCAAACAATTTCAGCTGGAAGAAGAGAGTCAAGTAATTCAAATAACTTCCCTTGATGTTGTAGGTAAGTTGGCGTACCTGCTGGATGGTTTTATCTTCTTAAGTAGAAATGTTTTTCAAATCACTTTTTGTTCTCTACTTCTTGGTATTTAGAAAACTTATTTTGGAATGGAACTTATGTCCATGGATGTGAACGTGATTCTAGAAGCCCCAAGTCCAGCAAAGAGAGGCCCCTTTTTTTTCAACTTGTCACTGCAGTGTGAACCCTGCGGTAGCTTCGGGTGGGGGTGGGGTGGGGTGGGGACTCATTCTAATGGAGGAGGAAGCAAGGTCCTTTCTAAGGAGTAGGAGGTGAGCTCAGGAGTCCCTGACATGTGAGTCTTTGAGGCAGGGACAGGAGAGAAGAAGGAGAAACATGAGAAAGAAAGAGGAGAGATACTAGACAAAAAGGGGCAGGAGACAAATGGACAGAAAATAGGAAAAATGAAGACTGATTGAGTACCCTTTTTTGTGCCAGCACTTTGCCCTGCACTTCAGACCTGCTAACCCATTCACTCTCTCAAAACCCCCTAAATTAGATGTTACCGCTTGTAATTTAAAGGAAATAGAGACAGAGACCAAGTGACTTGTTCATTCAGTATATGGTTAAGGCTATTGGAGTGTAGAGCTTATATTGTCTGAAGGATGGGAGTCATATTTTAATTACTTCTCATTAACAACCTGGGATTGCAAACTCAGATTCCTAAAAGGAACCAAGCAGGTAACATGAAGGTGTGTTTGGGTTGGAGGTAGGAACCATGGCCAAATGAAGAATGTTCATCCCAACTAATGGCATTCCATTAAAAAAAGAAATGATGCCCAGCCAGCGTGGCTCAGTGGTTGAGCATTGACCCATGTACCAAGAGGTTGCCAGTTCGATTCCTGGTCAGCGCACATGCCCAGTTTGTGGTCCCAATCCCCAGTGGGGGCATGCAAGAGGCGGCCAATTGATGTTCTCTCATCGATGTTTCCATCTCTCTCTCCCTCTCCATTCCCCTCTCTCTAAAATCAATAAAGAAAAAAAACTGAATACTGTGTTGGTTTTGCAAAACCCTTCTGGGTGCCCACTGGCAGAACTTTAGTTTAAGACCTGTGGCTAGCACTGCTAATCCTGTGTGTATTGCCTGCCATTCCTACTTTTCAGTACTCTCCCTCCTTACTGTCCTTCCCACCCATTTCCCTTTGTCCATCTCTCCTGCTTCTTATTCTTAAAGATTCATTCTCAGTTAGGAAAATTCCTTTTATTTCCTGTAATCCATCAGACTGCCTGGGTCAGAAAAAAAAAATCAATCTGCTTTCTTCTTTTTCACTTTACCAACACAAACAGTAGGTTTTAATTTGTTGCAATGAAAGATCAGTTCACTTAGAATCTGAATGATGGAAAAAAAATCTTAGAAATGTTCAATTCTACTACTGTGATTTTACCCTAAAAAAAAAATTAAGGGTCAGAGGTCACATGGCTCCCCAAGTTCATATGTTTGCCAAGGTCACCTGGCTTTTTACTGACATAGCCATGTGTTAAAATAAAGTATCCTGTTCTTCCTGCAGAACAGTTTCTTCTATCCTTTAGTCGGGTAACAGAGAGCCCCTGCTTATCGATTCATAACAATTAGGAAAAGGAATTCAGGCAGCAAATATATAGGAGATTGGAACAATATGTCATGTTTGCATAGAGCTTCACAGTTTAAAAAATCTCTTTTGGTCATCACGACAAGTTTAGAGATGGGAAGAAAAGATATTTCCACTTTACAGATAAAGAAACTGAGACTGAGGGTATGAGATATTTTTCTGAAGTTACATCCTGCAAGAGTTAAGAAATCTAGTGTCTAATTCCTAACTGAATGCCTTTTCTACCACACCAGTCTGTTTCTCTTTTTCACAAAGAAATCAGTACTTATGGCATCAATGTTGTTTCATTTGTTCCTTTACTTCTAATTCGCTCTTTTCTCATTTGTTTTAAGATCATAAAACCTACTCAGTTTACTTAGTGCGGTGTCACGACCTTTAATGAATACCTGACACCAGGCTAGCTTGCTAGAGGAAGAGAAGTCACATGGAAGAGAGCCCATTTGTATCAGGTGAGGCCATCCCACACCAGCCTTCAGCCAGGCAGCCCCCAAACATGAGAGCCCAGCCAGGATCAGCAGAGATGTCTCCTTGACCTAAAGCTGCCTACTGAGCACGAGTGAGCCCAGCCAAGGCTGCAAGTACACACTGCTGACCTGAGACTCATGAGCAATAATAAATGTTTATTATCTTAAGATACTAAATTCTGGCCCTTGCTGGTGTGGCTCAGTTAGTTGGTTGCCATCCCACGCACCAAAAGGTTGTTGGCTTGATTCCTGGTCATGGCACATGCCAGGTTGTGGGTTAGATCCCTGTAGGGGGTGTGCAGGAGGCGGCCAGTTGATGTTCCGCTCTCACATCAGTGTTTCTCTTTCTCTTTCCCTCTCCTTTCCTCTCTCTAAAAATTAATAAAAAAACATTTTTAAAAAAGACTAAATTTGGGGGTGGGTTGTTATGCAGCAGTAGCTAACTGATACATGCCTTAATGTAGGGACTGGTGGTACAAGTTTGACGTAGACTAACCGCCATAGTTTCCACCAGCTCCTCAGCTGGTTTTAAAGGATGGTATACTTGGAATCTGGATTCCAAAAAAAATGAATTATTGTTATTATTTTTTTTAAGTTTCAAGATTTCTTGCCTGCCTGACTGATTCACGGTTTACCTCTGTGTAAAGTGATAATATGAAGAAATGTTGGTTGCTGGGACAAGGTGTGTCAATTGACTGAATGTCACTGAACATAAAACCTACCTGCCTGTTAATATTTTGATGGATAACAGTGGGTTGTTAAAAAAAACACCTGGTCATTTCACTAAAACAACTCTTAATTTCTTCCTGGGTCATGTTTTTCAAGTCTCTTTATGAGGAACCCAAAAGTTCTGAAGGAATGGGCCCAGAATATAGAGTAAAATATGTGTTATTATCCTAAAACATACATTCGTAATGGGGGCATATTGCCCCCAAAGGGGAGGAAATTGGTTCTTGGGGATGTGTAAAAAGTTCTTAGATATTACAATGACTTGTGGCCCTCCAAAGGGCTGCAGTAAGTAAACAGATATACAGTATTTCTGTGGAATTAGAATTTCATGGGGAGAGGGGAGGTGAGATTAATATAAAAAGTCTAAAAAGTCTCCTTAGGGGAGGCAATAATGAAAAAAATTGAGAAATACTTCTTTAAGCGGAGGTCAGTACCAAATTGTCCTGGCCAGTAATTTTTTCATCATACCCTCTCACATTGTTTATTTTTCTCTTAATTTATATCCTTTAATGCTTCTGATTTTGATTTTCCATTTTTACTTTTTTTTTTCTTTCCCATTTCCATTTCTACTAAAAATAAAATCCATCTGTCCTCATTTCTCGAGGAAGTTCCAGAGTAGAATCATTACTCATGTTTTCATCATTGCCACCATCATCAATTATTTACTTTTGCAAGGTGCCACTAGCAAACACTCTCTGGTTAAATATATTCCATCTGCCACAGAGTTCTCTACCCTGTTACCATGGAGTCCCCTCAGATATAAGTCCCTTATACCTGGCTCGTTTAGCAACAGGTGTTAGAGAAAACGACTGATTGGTGTACTTAGACAAGGAGGTAAGAGAGCATTTTCACATTGTGGCCCACTGGGGAGGCACAGATTCCTACTAGAGCAGCACTCTGGCTTCTCTCAGTCCCCTTACCCATTCTTCCCCTGGAGCACAGACTCAACTAACTGGTGAGTTCAGAAGAAGCTGAGCATGCTTGGCTCAGGTCCTGCCCTGTGGGATCTGCCTGCCAGCAAAGAGCATTCATTTTCATCTCCTGAACAATGTAAGTTTTTTAGTGGGATCATGCCCCCATGGGGGTCACTGGTGTCTCCCCAAGTATCTGTAACTCCTATGTACGTTCTGGTCAAAGAAACCATATTGAACAGTAGATAGAAAGCACTTTCTTGAAGTAATATTTTTCAGTCATAATAGTTACATTTTGATCTCTATCAGACTGATGCCTGCATCTGTCAGTGCATTCCAAATCTTGGTCAGTAAAACGATGGTAGTTAGACATTTTAAATGTCCATATGAAATTTCCTAAAGTTGAGATAACTTTCTCATTTCCAACTTCTATATGCAGCCCCTCATTTAGACCATAGGATGGCTGGATTTCATCACCATTCCATCTGCACCACCTACATGACTGACACACATCTCATGAAAAGTTAAATACGTGAATCCATGGACTTCATTAGTATTGTCACAAATGAGTCAGGCATGATAGTCATCTGGTCAGATACCTTGTAGTCTTCATGATGTGCGAGTCAAGGATGCTTCAAGGGAGAAGTTCAGTATTATCTTCTTTTATCTGAAATGCAATTCTCTCATACATTTATTCAACAAATATGCAGCACACATAACAAGCACTCTGCACTTACTTGCTACTCTGCACCCTTGCAGCAAGGGATGATGGTAAGATACATTTCTGAATTAGGAGACCTAAACAGGCTTTTCCAAGGCAATTTCTGGAAAGACTTTTTTCATGAAAAGAAGTGTAAACCTGGATGGTATTTCCTTTTCCTCTTTTCTTGACTTAACTGTAGACATGATACCTGGAAGCACAGCAGCTATGTTGCACCCATGAAGATCAATAAAAAAATAATAATAATAGAATGAAATCAATCATGACCCAAACATCTTGAAGCAGGAAGTTAGAAAGAGCCAAAATTCCTGTTGGCAGTGGAAACAATACAAATCAAAGCCACCATGTGCCTGCCTCCAGAGTCCTTTGAACTTTGGAGGGTGGGGGTGGGGGACCTTTTATTTATTAAGGCTCTGCTAGTCATGTCTGTGTCACTTGCAGTCAAATGCTTTCCTAACAATGGATAAGACATACTTCCTACTCTGAAGCTGCTCATAGAGTCACCTTAATATAAGCGAAAAGCATTATGATAAAGGTAAATACAGGAATACAAATAGAAAAGGGACCATTGCCCTGGCCTGTTTGGCTTAGTGGTTAGAGTGTTGGCCTGAGTACTGATGAGTCGAGGGTTTGATTTCCGTCACGGGCATGTGCCTTGGTTGTGGTTCGTCCCCCGCCCTGGTTGGGGTTGTGTGAGAGGCAAACAATTGATGTGTCTCTTTCACATTGATGTTTCTCTCTCTCTCCCCCATCCCTCCCTCTCTATCTGAAGATAAATGGAAAAATATCCTCGGGTGAGGATAAAGAGAAAATGGACCACACATTTAGTCTAGTATAGGCTTTTTAGAATAGTTCAATCCAAGATGAAACCTGAACATACAAAGAAGTTAGTGAAGGTTAAGGGGACTAGAGGCCCAGCTAGAAACAACAGCAAGTAGACAATAGAGTTGGAAGGGATAATGAGGATAGAGAGTGAACTAAGGACAAGTCGTGAGTGAAATTAAATTTACACCACTGCCCACACATACAAAGAGTAGTTACAATGTCATCCTATTTATTCTATGCTGAATGGCAGAAGAATATTGGAACTATCATGCATTATAGATAAGAGACTGTGTTTAATCATTATTTATTTCCTACTGGTCAAGAAATACACTGCCTTACACATATTGAAATTTTTTTGTGATGATTCAATATAAAAAATCTCATAAACTTTCCTTAATCCATGCTGGGAGTAATCCAGAAACCAAGCTTTATCTCAGATGCTTAACCACAAATACTTTCCTTTAAAAACACATTTTGCACTCAGGTCTGTGTTATATCTTCTTTGAAGGTCTCCACCTCTTTATGCTTCCCTCAAGGTCCAGTTCTCCTTCTGCCTTTAGTGATGGCTGAGTGAATCAGGAGCCTTGTGGAAGGTACTAGTAACTGGACATTCTTGCCTGAGGAGAGAAGAAGGAAGTCTAGAGTAGCCTGGTGAGCTGAGTCAAGGAACCCCACAGCTAGGGCTGTCTGGAATGATCTCCTCGGCTTCGTGATTCTCCCTTTAGGAGTCACCACTTCCGTGACCACAAGCATTATCTTCTACTTGCCCATGATAGCTTAACCAACCTCCTTAGATCTTAGTGGGTTAAAACAGTCACTCAAATATTTTTTTCTTTTTATTGATTTTAGAGAGAGAGGAAGGGAGAAGGAGAGTGAGATAGAGACATTGATGAGAGAGAACATCGACTGGCCGCCTCCTTCATGCCTCCCACTGGGGATTTGGCCCACAACCTGGACATGTGTCCTGACCAGGAATTGAATCAGTGCCCTCTTGGTGCATAGGTCGACGCTCAACCACTGAGCCACACTGGCCGGGCAAAACAGTCACTCTTTATTAAGCTCATAATATGGCCAGTCAGTTCTTGGTTCAGGTTTGGCTTATGTTTGTTGGCCTTGCCCATGCATTTATGGTCAGCAAGTGGGTTGGCACTGGCTGTATTTTTGATAATCATGGTGACAGCTGGGCCAACTGGGGCCTCTCTTAACATGGTCTCTCATCCTCCATGCTGGTTTATATGGTGTCTTAGGTTTCAAAAGTAACAAATGAGCGAACTCCCATGTATAAGCTCCAGGTCTCTGCTTATGTCAAGTTTGCTACCTGACCCTAGGTCATATTCAAGGTCATGTCATTTCTCCTTTTAATGGGAGGAACAACAAAGGCACACTGCAAAGGGTATGCATTCAAGGAGGGGTGCAATTTGTGGCCATTTTTGGCAATCAGCCCATCACAGCTGCACGGTATAATCCACTGGGGTTGATGTCTGATGCCTAGGCACACACCACACCAATTATTAGGGGGACCGGAAAGTAATGTCTTTTTTTCACATTAAATTCAAACAGATAAATTTTTAACAAGTTTTTATTTTTAATCAATGATGTAATCACCCTCGTTATCAACAACCTTTTGCCATGTAGTGTGCAAATTTTCAATGCCGGATTGATAAAAATCAATTGGTTTTTGAGCAAAATATCTGGAGATGGCATTTTGGACATCATCCAAATTTTCAAATTTTTTGCCACTTAGAAAATGTTGTAGCGATCGGAATAAATGGAAATCCGATGGCACAATATTGGGCAAGTATGGTGGGTGAGGCAATACCTCCCACCCCAATTCATTCATTTTTTCCAGGGTTCGTCTTGCACAGTGCGGACTTGCATTATCGTGTTGCAGAATTACGCCTTTTCTGGTGACAATCGCTGGGCATTTTTCAATTAAAGATTGATTTACTCGATCCAACTGTACACAGTAAAGGTCTGCATTCAGTTTGTCCAGGTTTCAGTGCTTCAAAATGAACAACCCACGAATACTCCACCAAACACACAAAAGTGCCTTTTTGGGGTGTAAACCTGGCTTAGCTGTACTTCGTGGCGATTCCTTCGGAGAGAGCCACTGCCTTTTGTGTTTTGAATTATCATAGAGGACCCATTTTTCATCTCCAGTGATCAAGCAATCAAAAAACGCTTCTGTATTGTGCCGCTGAAGCAATAAGTTGCATGTGGTGGACCGGTTAGCTTTGTTTTCTTCGGACAGATTATGCGGGACCCAAACACCTGCTTTTCTTACTGTACCAATCTGCTGCAAATGTTCTTGGATGGTCGACCAAGGTTGGTTAAGAGTGTTTGACAGTTCCTCGATTGTCTGACACGGATTTGCTTCCACTTCCGCCCTTAACATGTCATTACTTTAAAGACATTACTTTCCGGTCCCCCTAATACATCAGAATTTCTGAAGTGGGACTTGGCGCAGTGTTTATTTTTATTTCTTCTTAATTTGTATTTTTTTGCCAGTGACCTGAGGCTCTATCTGCAGGTGGAGTGCCAGTTTATAAGAAGAGAGTTAGTTCCCCTGAGAAATTACCTTCATAGTTGATAAACTTTTCAATAATTCAGGACTTTTTGGTATGCAGCCACAATTTTGGTCCAGCATACTTAGCAGGTCAATTCAGTTAAAACAGTCAAAATTGATTGGTCTTTGTAGATCAGGTTTCTTCAAACTTCACTGTGCATCAGAATCCCCTAAAGAACTTGTAAAAACTCATTGCTGAACCCCCCCCCCCAGGAGATTCTGAATGGATAGATCAGTGTGGGGCCCACGAATAGGCATTTCTGAGAAATTCTCAGGTGATGCTGCAGCTGCTGATTGGAAACAACATTGTGAGAAAGCACTCATGGGGACACTGCCTCAGTTAAATATGTTGTAGAACCAGCTGGGTCTCATTGCTCTGTGGAAGGGCAATGCGAGCTGAAGTAACTTTTCAGTAGTTCTCAGAATCTTTTACTCCAGGGCATTTAGACACAGCCAGAGAGTAAGCAATCACCACCATGGGGGAAGGGTCCTCTGCTGGGACAAGAGACTGTTCCAATTGCCTGAGACTTTAAAGTACCTCTACAGGACACTCACTTGGCTAACGATCCAGTTCCCTGCCTGGCCTCCCAACTTAGATGATCAGAAACGATGAGGATTTGGAGTAGCTACAGCAGAGAAGCCTGAAATCTTCAGTACCCAACAACTGAAGTCTGAGACTTTACTGTGAACTCACTCATTCAGTTAACAATTGTCAATCAGAACCCACAAAAGGGCTCAGATGAGTCCCTGAGGAGTCTATGAACCTGACCCTCCACCAACAGGGAACTAGTAATAATAGAGAAAAACCAGTTGCACTTTTCTAGATAAGAGCAAATGTTTTTTAAGTGAAGTATTTTCAGCTCATGCCTGGATCGTACAGGCACAAAGCACTCTGGTTTATCCTGATAATTCAATGGAGAATGAAGGGGCTCTTATCAGTGCTGGCCAGAAAAATATTTCTATTCTTTAATATAATCACACATCTATTTATATATTACACACTCCAACTCGGTATTCCCACCTAATTCTAGGTACCACGATTTCAACACTTTGTTAGATACACCCTACACTCTATGGAAGTCTCCCAAGAGGAGAAGAATGGTGTTACGTAACATGTGAGCCGTTGCTTGGTATTTTGTTTTTCTGCAACTAGTGACATTAGTAGCTTTGTCAAACTTGACAACTCAGCTCTAACCCTAATCTAACCAACACTCAGCCTGGGCCACTGAGGTGGTACTGAATTACCCTTTACCCCCACCCCCCATCATATGTCCTCCTCGGGGTCCCTGCTTTTCCTTATCCCATGTGCTCTGAATCTCCTGTTTGTTTCTCTCCATGCTAAGTTAGGACACTCTTTCTCCTAAACTCTTTTCAGACTAAGTCCTCAATTAGTATGGTTATTTCAGTTTTTTCGTGTGCATTTAGGAATGCCTCAGGGACACCAGTTAAAGTACATATTCACACCACAACAATAGTTATTATTTTGGGGAACAATGAATTCTTACTGGTCACCGTGTTTTATGTTGCATTAATGAACATAAGAATTAGTGATTATTGTTCTCGTTTGACAGATGAGGAAACTGAAGCACAAAGAGATTCTGACATTTTCAAATTTCCTGTTTATATAGCCACCAGCCCTAGGCCCACTGCCTTTTCCTCTATTCAGGACCTGTCACTGTAGGCTATGACCTCAGCGTCGTTCTCAGTGAGGGAGCCTTTCCTCTCCAGGTCTTGTGGGTGCTGAAGGAGCGGGGGTGTGGTTTATAGAAAGTTGCTACAAGCTGAGTTAGAGGAGGAACTATTTCTTTAAAAGGCGATGGAAATCCAAGGAGATGGTGACACAAGACAACTCTACAGCATAGTCCTAGTGGAGAGGCTGACTTCCGAAATCCCCGTCTGCACAAAGCCAAGCATTTACTGTGATCCCAGTAGGGACGGTTCCACCAAGGGTCAGAAGTCTGCTCTGTTCTTCCACTGGGCACTTTTATATATTCCTGCATTTATCCTTTGGGCTGCCTTTCCTGGAAACTTTGTCACATGTATTAACTGGGACAAAACACCATCACCTCATTCCCAAGTCTTTAAACTGAGCGTAGAAGAAGGACAGATCCAGTTCCCAGGCACAGCATCCCTCAGTAAGACCAGGCGAAGCCTCATTTAATTGTTTTCCAATCTGCAGCCCTGGCCTTCTTCCTCCACCATTCATCTCTGCACACCACCCCCCTTTTCTCCCTCGGTAAGACTCTCCAATAGTATTTACATATTTCTTAGCTGTGAAGTTTCAGTCTAGACAGGATTTAAATAATTTTCTCCATGGTCACACTGGTTTACATATATATTAGGAGATGTGGTTAGATGCCAGAGATGGTAATGAGGATAGAGTGGGGGGTGAGGGGAATCTATCTGCTTACTCCTTTTTCCTGTCATATCTGTGCTCCAGGTCTGACATCACCAGATACCCCACTGTGGTATTTTCTTCGAAAAATGTCAGTCTAATAAAATGCGGGTAACCCAGGAATGAAGCCAAACAATGAATAACATTAACATTATTTACTGCACACACTAGGTAAATGGCTTTGTGTGGAATGACCACTTGTAGGGGAAATAAATAAACAGATTCATTTTGGGTGAATAAAAATAAACAAATATGTGCCACATTAACATGTTTATTTCAAGCTGGTGAACTTGGAGCTATTTTGAGTTTCATGGAAGCCACATGGCATAGAGTAAAACACTGAGACTGAGACGTTTGTTTCAAATGGGCTTTCTAGTTCAAAATTTAGTCTGCTTCTCAAAAGAAAGAAATAGATTCAATAATTTGTAAAATCTGACTTTTCCATACCTTTCTAGGATTTCAGATTCTATGTTTCTTCTCTTTGTCCCATGCAAACTCAGATGTGACCAATTTGAACATTTGACTTAAAATTTGGTAATCTTTCTACATATGTTTAGTCTGATAATATTTGTTTATATGTAGAGATTTAGTTCATTTACATTTATTATCATTCCTGATATATTTGAAGTTATTCTGTTTCATTTTGGCCTTTTGACTTGACCTATTTTTAAAATATTTTATTTTGTACTTTCTTATCTTATTATTATTATTTTTTTCATCCTCACCTGAGGACATTTTTCCATTTTTTGTTCAGATAGAGTGGGAGGGAGAGAGAGGAAGAGAGAGAGAGAGAGTGAAACATCGACGTGAAAGGAACACACCGAGTGGCTGCCTCCCACACGACCAACCAGGGCAGGGGACAAATTGCAACCGAGGTACATGCCCCTAGCGGGAACCGAACCCGGTCTCTCTAGACCGCAGGCTGACGCTCTAACTGCTGAGCCAAACCGGCCAGGGCTCTTATCTTATTTTGAATTAATTTTCACCTAATTCTAACCTTTTTCTTTACTAATTTTCTCTTTACTAAAAAAAACCAAACAAACCACGTTATTTTCTTTTGGCAAATACCCTGTAAAATTTAATGTCACTATCTAACCTAATCATAGCCTGTTCATTCCAGAATGAATATCAATACACTTACCTACCTCCTACACAATACATTGCAATGATCTTAAGGTACTTTATTATTTTTTTTATTAATTTGTTTTTGTTACAAATCTTTCTCCTTTTTCCCCCATTGACACCTTCCTCTCCATCCCCCCGCCCCATCCCCAACCCTGTTGTCCATTGGTCATGTATACATGCATATAAGTTCTGTGGTTTATCTCCCCCCCACAATCCCCCCTCCTCTGAAGTTTGTCAGTCTGTACCCCACCTCTATGTCTCTGGGTCAATTTTGTTCATCAGTTTGTTTAGTTCATTATATTCCACAAATAAGTGAGGTCATGTGATATTTGTTTTTCTCGCTTGACTTGTTTCGCTTAGCATAATACTCTCCAGGTCTGATCTTAAGGTACTTTAATTCTAATCGCCCACCCAAATTATATGTGTTGTTGTCCAGGATTTGGGGTCTATTTTGAATTTTGTACTTTTTTTTAATTGTGTGCACTGATAATATTTTTTGGCTTTTGCATATTTTAATTCATTTCCTTGCTTACAATTTCTTCTTGTATCTCAGATCTGCCTTCTAGAATCATTTGCTTTCTTTCTAAAGCACATTCTTTAGCAAATCTTATGAGAAATTATGAGTAAACTGCTTACTTTTGTATATGTCTCTCTTTGTCACGAGTATTTTAAAGTATATGTGTATTTTAAAGTATAATATCAAAACTAACACCCACCCGGTATAGTTTTCTCAATTTTTGTTTGAGAATGTCTGTATTTTGCCCTACTTCTTGAAAGATATTATTTTATTGAGTATAGAATTCTAGGTTGACCAATATCTTCTCTTTGAAGGTATCATCATACTTGTTTTTCTCTTTCATTAGAAGAGATTGATTGTCAATCTACATTTTATTCCTTTATAGGTATTATGTCTTTTCCTTCTGACTCCTTTTAAGATCTTTTCTCCTTTACCTACTTAAATATATTTAGGTGTTAGGAGTTTATTGCACTTCACAAAATTTGATTAGTTTGGGAAAATGGTAGCCATTATCTTTCAAATATTGCCTCTCCCCCAATCAGCTGGTTCTCTCCTTCTGAAACCGAGTAGACATGTACCAGGACTTATTCTCCTGTCCACATCTTAACCTGCTCCCTTTAATAATTTCCATCTTTTACTCTGAGTTTCATTTTAGATTATTTCTTCACAGCTATATGATTTTTCAACTGTGTCTAATCTGTTTAATCCACCGATTAGATTTCAGATTATTTTAGAAATCTGCCTGATAAACATCACTAGTCTCTTCTTTCTTTGTCCTTATCTCAGTATATTTTTGGATTTTTAAAACTTATGTTAAACACATTTATTTCCTATTTCATATGTATTAATGCAAATATCTGCTGTTTTTGTAGGTCTCATTCTGGTGACCACTTATCCTGCTTTGTCCTTTGTCCATCCATTTAAACCAAAGATCTAGGATTCTGCTCCCTTGGGCTAAGTTAAAGACCTCCTCATCCGCTGTACAGATGCACAGATCTACCTGGTTAACCTTACCATTTGTGGGGCAAGAGACAGAACAGAGAGAGGGTGTGGAAGGTCTCCTCAGATAGACCCTGTCTGGTGTCTGTGACACACAAAGACAGAAAGCTTGGTGCCTGTCATGACCAGGCTGAGTGGGGAAAGAGCAGGCGCCAGTACCAGCTGTGCCTGAGATCAGTCAGGTGCCTAAAGAGAGAAAACAGAGATGAGGTTTTCGGGACACACTAACTTGGCCCACTAGTGCAACGGGCTCAGTAAAGACCAATCTATGTCCAATTGGATTAATCAATAGTGCTCCTCTGGGGAGAAGCAAATGAGGAGCAGGAGGGTGGGAAAGTGAAGTTTTGGTAGAAGTCCCCTCCTGGAAGTGGTTTTCCACATCACAGTCTCTTGGCTCACTTCTGATTTCAGCTGCAGCTGTTGTAGGTAGTTCTGCGTGAGCTCAGTCACCTTGCTGACAGCATTGCATCTGAAGCACGTTGTGTCTTCAGCTCTCTGCCTTGGAGCCTGGGAGCCTGGGAGCCTGGGAGCCTTGGCAGAAGCCTCAGGAAGCTGCCCAGCCTTCCAGCAAGGTGGTAACGGCCAACCCACAGGGAGTGCAACTGGCAGTGAATCTGGCATTTCTGGGAAAGTCCCAGTGACTGTCTTTGGGCCTTTTCTCCTGGGCTGCTAATATTCCCTCAAGACTCTCTTCTACTTTCCTGCCATTCGGTAGTTGAAGTGAGGAGAAGGCAGAGTTCTCTATATTAAACATGAGTTTATGTAATTTCCTGTTTTCAACTGGGAAATCAGCCACAATGATTACAAAAATCTTTCATGTCCTCGACAGGGTTCACAAAATCTACCCATGGCCAGAACAAGCAGTTACTGAGGATTTTCTAGGTGGAAGTTACAGTGTTTCAGTGTACAACACTGGAAGACAGTCCCCAATTTTGTGTGGCTTAGTTCATCCACTGGAAAAATGCAACACATTCATTATAATCATGGTGGAGGGAAGAACAGTTTAAATTAAACCCAGATATATGTGAAACCATCTCAGTAACATTTCCCTAGCATCAAAATTCATTATCAACTGTGCTGATATTTTAAAAACTCTGTTTTTATTTTGAAAAAATGTTCAGGAAATAGCATAGTACATTCATATATACTCTTTACTTAAATTCACTAATTAAAATTTTGTGATATTTACTTCCACTCTGTGTGTGTATTCACATATATACATACATATATATTTAATAAACTGTTTGAGAGTAAGTTACTGACATTACCTTTTTTCATAAAAACTTCTGCGTATATTTGTCCAGACAAGTGTATTTTCTTATATTACTATAGTATAATGATCAAAATCAGCAAATGTAACATTGACACAATATTATTATTAAATATAGAATACATATTCACAATTTTCCAATTGTCTCTTCCAAATGTCTTTAACGGCAATATTTTCCCCCATCCAAGATATATTATAGCATCCGGTATTTTATTTCATTGTTATATCTTTTCAGTCTCCTTTAATCTGAGATCATTAACCTTTTTCTTTTCTCTCATGACATTGATATCTTTGAAGAGTACAGGCCAATTTTTTTTTATATAATCTGCTGACAGAAAAAAACAACAACCCAGCTTTTAAAATAGCTGACCTGAGAATTGGTAGTACTTCAAATCTATAGACACAGTCACAGTTTCCTTAGATTAAGTCAATTCCTGATTTGAATTTTGCAAAACTCCCTCATCTCTTTGCCTTCAAAGTACTCTGTACTATATGGATATATATACAGTTCAATTAGGAGAAAATAAATTAACTGCGGGCTTTGAGACACTCCCGGATATAATTGGGGTCAATCCTGTGGTGCCACAAAGCTGTGGTTAGGAATCGATGGTCTAACTCGAAACACAGACCACAGGATTTTAACACTTCTGGCAGATTGATCATCTTAATAACCTATCCCAAGAAGCCACACATCTGGAAATGAAACTTAAGGTAATACATAAAATTCAAATTGTATCAAAAAGGTGATCTTTTAGATGCTAAAATCCAAAAATATTGTCTCGCAGACTTAGAGAATAAGATTGGTGATTCTATACACTTGGAACGAACAATGATATATGGTAACCTACTTTTTGTATGATTTCCCTTTAGAATGAAAAATCCCAGTTATGAAGAGGAAAAAGGATATTACTTATTAAAAAAAAAAAGTTCCCATATCCAAAGGACAGACGGTATGCTACATTTATATATAGCAGTCCAGCTCCCTGAGCTTTGCCATTGGGTACTTTCCAGTTGAACCAAAGCTCAGTTGTAATGCCACTGAGGAACAATCTACAGAAGGATTTTCCCCTCAAGGATTTTGATTTTCAGAGCAAAATGAAAGACAAATATGAAACCAAAATGGATAAGGGAGACGAAGAGCTACCAATGGTGCTTAATCTCTGGACTCCTACAGGTTAATGGAGCGGGAAGCAGGATTTCTGTAGCTGGGGGAACAGGTAAGTTGTATTTATTTCTATAAGCCTTCACGTGTGGAATTTTCTTATTTGTTCTGTAAGCGTTTTGTGTCAGTGTAGCATAATGTGATCAGAAAGAATCAAGCCTCCTTTCCTGTCTTTGAGTAGCATCAAGCTCCAAAGTAATTTTTCAGACACAGGTGATATGTGAGCGTTTTCAATATTTCTGCCCTACTTCAGAGCCCATCGTACTCTCTTAATTAATTATATTATAATAATTGCATTATAATTATGTCTAATGTCAGGACACTTCTGTTTTGTTTTAAAACCATATTGATTACTCAAGGCTCTACACTGAGTGCCACGGAACTTGATTCAATTGCTGGTACTAATGTCAGCAACTGAATTATCAAAGTGTCTGTCAGATGCAGAGACATGGAAACCTCAATAACATGCACAGCAGTCCAGCTCAAAGAAGGGAAGGAGACCGCTGTTCAGAGACAGTTCTCTGGGGGCATTATTATTGATTTTGGACTGGAGCCATAGGAAGATGCTATGTCTATGTTTGTAGGATGGGTCATTTAACATGAGTTGGTGTCATAAAAAAGGAAATTATAAGGTTGTATTTAGATTGAGATGTTTTTATTAATCTTATTTACCCTTTCTTATGCTGTTGAGTTGGCTGGCTAATAGGAATATAACATTGGTGTTTTTATGGTTTTGATTTAAATGAAAAATAGTGAAATCATTCACGATAATTTAACATTTTTTTATGTGTGACATTTATGTGTGGAAACAGTGCCTCAAGTAAGTGACTGTGATCACATAAATGAATAATTCATTTGATTACCTCATTCTCGTCCTTCCCTTTACACTTGTAATGGAATTGTAGAAACTGAAATATAACTTTTTATCTGGTGGCTTTAGTGCCCGTGAGTGAACTGAAAATATAATTATCTATAAAACAGTTTTGGTTGGTCTGTTTGAATGGAAGGATAAAAACAAGAGAGGAACTGAAATTGCCTTTTTTTCTGGAGAGGCCGGGAGACGAAACTCAGAAACACTAAAGGGTGTCAGATATATTGCAAAGACAGCATCAGTGACAGAAATCCCACAGCCTCCCTTTCCTTCCCATTAAATATCCTTCTTGTTTTATTTTGAAGCCTCTTTTCCTCCTGTTTTCAGCACATACTTCAGAATAAACTTTTCCATGAGGTTTGCCGCTGAAGCTTTAGAAAGGTGTCCATGCGCTAACACCCCAAAGACCAACACCCTGGAGAGGGTGTGCAATCCCTGAATTAGGAGTAGGAAAAAGAGTTGGAGGATGGGGGAACATTTAGACGATACTTTCAAATCTTTTTTAGTTTGGGACTCACTCTGGTTTGTTAAAATGCTTTCCTTCTTGCTAATTCTTCCTTCTTTTCTCATTAACCTCTCCTCTTTCCTATCTGCTACACGATACCATGTTGATACCGTTAATGAGAATCCACACCCGTTCCCTGGAGGGAAAAGTGCCTCTTGGGAACTGCGTGGAGACTGTTGTGGCTGGAACCCAGCGGCGAATGCTAATGAAAGATGAAATTAGAGATCGCATTTCAAGACCCTTTATTTCATAGGCCAGAGGTTGGCAAACCACAGTCCACTGGCCAAACCCTGCCCTTGCCTTTTTTGTAAGTAAAGGTTTATCGGAACACAGCTACATCCTTTTATTTACATATTGTCTGTGGCTGCTTTCCGGGTACAAGGGCAAAGTTGTGTAGTGATGACAGAGACCACATGGCCTGCAAGGCCTAAAATATTTATTATCTGGCCCGTTATAGACATTTGCTGACTCCTGCTAAAAGCCAAACCTTATTTCTCAAAGGGTGGTCCCAGACCCGCAAATTCAGCATCATCTAGAAACAGGTCAGAATGCAAATGTTTCCAGCCCCATCCTGGGCATAAGGAATAAAAGAAACTGGGTGCAGACCCACAGTCTGTGTCTTCACAAACCCTTTGGGTCATTCTGATGCCTTCTGAGGTTTGAGATTCCCCTGGGCCAGACTGGGGCAGGATATAATTGAATTGTATTATAGAAGTTCATTGGGAAAGATCCGTGATTATTTTCATGTAGAATAAATTTCCTGTCAATTTCAGAGACTATTTTATAATAACAAATACGAACAGTTTGGTAATACTTTATAGTTTACAATGTAGATCAGGATGGTCTCCAAAGGTATTTCCAACTAAAAAATGTTAATTTAGGATGCACAATGCCTCTGGAAAAGAGGCATGTGTCTATGTGTGTGTGTTTGTGTGTATTTAATACATGTTTTTTTCAAGAAAGATAAGTATCTTTAAAGTGGATTCAGTAGAAGAATATATACATTTGCTTTTTAAATATCTGTAATATAATCGTGTTATACCCTGCTTTAGGCAAACATTATATAAGAAAATCTAAACTAGATAAATGAGCTCAGGGGCCCAAGATATTCAACAAGTAACTCAACTTGAAATAGTAACCTCCCTACTTGTTCCTAAATAGGATTCCACTGACAACAACCCATTGCAAAGCATGTTTTCAGAACATTTCGGTTGCTTTCAGCAACGCATGCCTGCAAGCCAGCCTGTTCATAGCTGGCAAGTGTATGCTTGACTATAAACTAGCAAGTAATAAACAGTGGCCTACTGCCCATCATGAAGATAGAGAATGCGGACTCCTCAGTGGTATGTAGAATAGGGCCAAAACAGAACTCTGGTCTCGGGCATTGGGCCCATAGTCTCCTGACGCTGAGTCTTCAGATTCCTTTCTGCAAATCGCTGCCCTTGAACTTAGGCCTGTTCTAGGATGTCCAGAACTATCCCAGGAGAAGTCAGATCAGTGGGGGCCAGATCCCTCTGGCTTTTGACTATCTGGGGATTTCTGTAGCACTCAGAATCTTGCCCAATAGGTTGCTATTGGTCCAATTTGGCCCGAGACAATATTTCAGCTGGCACGGCCTGTCGATCCTGTCCTCACCCACCAAATACACATACACACACATCAACGTGGAAGCACTTTGGCATTTGGACTCCCAAAGCCTATGGGGATGTGAGATGCTGTTCTAGGACCTCCATAGGATGGAATGATCAGGCCCATATCACACAATTGCATGGTGGAGCCAAGACAACAAATGGAGTTTAAATCCATCCCCAAACTCTTCCCACCTCTGTGAGAGGCTTTGTCTGCATGCACCCCCTCCCCCTGGCATGCCACCTGGGCATAGGGATACGTACACTACCAGAGAGGTCTGCTCTGAGGAGGACAGATGTGGGAAGAGGCCCACAGGCCTTGTGCAGATGTGCATGGGCTCCTGGGTACCTAGGGTGTGGTCTACAAGAGAAGATGTGGGCTCTGGGTGGGCCTGACCTCTTGGCCTAGTCTTCTTGCTTCATGGAAAACAGAACAATTGGAGGAGGGCTAGAGTAGGCTCTCTGGACAGGGGCCCAGGTTGACCAAGTATAAGTTTTAGACAGTATTTTTCAACCTTCTTACATTGACATTTGGGGAGAGATAATTCTTGTTGTAGGGGCTGTCCTGTGCATTATAGGATGTATGGTGGCATCCCCACCCTCTACCCACTAGATGCCAGTTGCACCCCAGTTGTGACAACCAAAAATGTCTCCAGATAATGTCTGGAATGTTTGGCCAAATGCCCCCTGGAGGGCAGAAGTGGCCTGGATGAGAACCACTGTTCTACACTGAATACCACTTAGTCTCAGCATGTGTAGGTCTCCTCTGATAGACTCAGATTCTCCTTTATTGGGCTTTTAAAACAAGAATGAAATGCAAGGTGAAGCAGCTTCTTTACATTATATCCTGTATTATCATTGCACAAAGTGGCAGAGCCTAGCCTTGTGAAAATTCGTTAACAATCACAATGAAGATGAAGTCAGAAATCTGTGTTCTCAAATTTTATCAGCTTGATGTTAGGACCAAATCCATCATATAGGTGCCGCTATGTCAGAACCAAATATCCAAGTAAAATTATTATCTCACGGACTGATTATATCAAATTCATACAGTGAAGTCACAGGCTTTGATTCCATTAACTCAGAAGAACATCTATTTGGTGTTATAAATCCAAAGTTGGGAACAGAATGCAAATGTTCAGAATAGAAACGCTCCCCACCAACATATGTTAAGAATAATGGACATCACGTTCAATTCCGGTTTCAACCTGCGGCTAACAAGCAGGGACTAGAGTCCACTTGAAATCGTGTTTCTAAAATTCCCCCAAATAAAATAATTTTAAAAAATTAACAAGGAACCTGCTTACTCCAAACCAACAAAATTTATATTATTGGGTTTTACTTGTCTTTTTTGCTTTTATTTTTCTTGTGTGAATGTGCTTGAAATTTTGTTTCAATTCAGCAGGAAAATATAGGAAATCACAGAGGAGATTAGTTAATAAATGACAACCTGTGGGCCAGCTCCAGCTAGCTCCCTGCTTTGTAAATAAAGTTTTATTGGAACACAGTATGCTTATTTATATAGATATTTTCTATGGCTTCTTTCATAATACAATGGCTGACTTGAATAGCTGCAATCAACTCAGATTCTAGGGCCTACAAAGCTGAAGAATATTTATCTGCCTTTTACAAAGGAAACATGATTTGACCCCTAATACAGGAGATACAGAGGAGTGGGTGTCACTTCAGAGGGAATCTAAATATTTAAAGGCACTCTTCCATTATTTCAAGCCTTTGTCCTTTTTTCTCTGACTGTATACTTGTGTTCATATCAATGAGGGTTGTAGTAGTTATTTTTTATAATTTTTTGAACATGCCATAATGTGAGTCATCTGATTTTTGTTTCAGCTACTGGAGAACCAACCCATTGGCTGATAGGGAGGAAATTGTATTTCTCAGTGGATAAATCTAGTTTCTTTGTGCCCTAGATGATTTTGATGGGGGAATGTTGGTTAAATTTATCATTGCATTCTGATAAAATGATCTCAAATCCAATTATACCTCCTTAAATGACATGTCAAAAATGTATCAAGCACTGAAATAGACTTTGGAATAAGCAATTCTCTTTTGTTTTCTTAAAAGCTCTCCTGATATTTGTACTTTGCTCCTATTTTCTACTTGTTACCAAGAAATACTTTTCTTCAGTGTGCCGATGTGGAGGGAGCACAGGTGGCTATTTTGAGACCTACCATTTGTCACTGAGATGATTGTCCTGTTATTTCATGGCATTTTTATATTCTGATTTTTCTGAGTCAGGGACAGTGATAGACTTCCATTATGGTGCCTCTGTGTGCTTGTGTTTGTCTTGTCATCTGTAATAGTTGGTGAATATTGTGCTTGAGAGGATTGAAGAATTTAGAAAACACAAGGATTTTAAAAAATCTTAGGGCTCCAGTCTACTTGATAATATATGTTATCTAACACTTATATCATAGTCATATGGCTCTAGTGTTCTTAATATACATATCACACTGTTAGTATTATAATATATAATATTAATTAGCATTTGTGTATATGTGTGTGTGTATGGGTGTGTAAACTCTGCGATTGTAGGTGTGTGAAGGTATAGTTCATGTTGTACAGCGTGTGAGAAGCAATAATCTACAAACAAATTTGACAGCGAGACCTTAAAGCAGGAAACTGCTTGTCAAGGTCAATGTTTCCTGATGTAACTGAACTTGTTTATACTGCCTTTGCTATCTTTGTGCAGCTTAGAAAATGCTGGTTATGTAAAATGAAGTCATTTGGATTGCCCGTCTAGAGAAAGAACCTCCCTCAGACATAGCTTCTTCGCCCTGTCGTGTATCCCTCCGCACTCCCAGACTGGGAGC